>CM057231.1:29155112-34825112 GCA_029891385.1 Erythroxylum novogranatense | reverse complement strand
TAACAAAATTGAAAGGAAAACACAAGTATAAATTTAACATATTGCTCGGGTATCAAAAAGAATAGTTACATAAATATATAAATATATATAATGAAGTTCGAGTCAATTTATTAATTAATAAATTAATCATATATAAATTAAAATTAAATGAAAATGACAAAATATATGGATTAATTTGTCAATAATACTAAATATTAATTAATATATTAATTATATTAATTTATAAAAATTATTATTTAATAAATTAATTAATTAATTACATTATAATTATCAACAGAAAATCAAAAATTAGTTAATTAATTAATTATATTTTAAATAAAATTAAATATATAAATATATATAATAAAGTTCAAATCAATTTATAAATTATAATGTAATTAGTAAATTATTTATATAAATTAAAATTAATTAAAATGACAAAAAATATATGAGCTAATTAGTCAATAATACTAAATATTAATTAATATATTAATTAAATTAATTTTAAATAAATTATAATTTAATTAATTAATGAATTATATTATATTATAAATATCAACAGTAAAATCAAAATTAGCTAATTAGTTAATTAATGATATTATAAAGAACAAAAAGTTGAATGGTGTTAAATATATTATAATTAATATTAATTAGTAATATACATATTTGTTATGATATCTATATATATATATATATATATATATATAGACATAAATATTATACATATATATATAGTAACAAAATAATATTTACATAAATATATGAATTAATACTAATTAGTAATATATATTTTTGTTATTATCCCTATACTTGAACTTCAACATATATATTTATATATTTATGTAATTATTCTTTTTGGCACCCGTGATTTTAAATTTCATTATATATATTTATATATTTATGTAAATATTATTTTATTATATATATTAAATAATTTTATTATTATTATAACTTTTGTAAATATTAATTTTGTCATTATATATATGTACATTATATATATATATATATATATTACTAATTAGTATTAATTATAATATAATTAACACGCAAAAATGTTCTTTAAAATATAATTAATTAACTAACTAATGAAAATTTTTGATTTAACTGTTGATGATTATAATATAATAAATTAATTTATTAATTAAATAATATTTTTAAAAACATTAATTTAATTAATATATTAATTAATATTTAGTATTATTGACTAATTAGCCCATATTTTTTTGTTATTTTTAATTCATTTTAATTTAAATATGATTAATTTATTAATTATATTATAATTAATAAATTGACTCGAACTTCTTTATATATATTTATATATTTATATAAGTATTATTTTATTATATATATATATATATATATATATATATATATATATATAAAGAATGACAAATTGAGAAGTCACCTCGTGAATATTATTTTATTATATATATATATATATAAAGAATGACAAATTGAGAAGTCACCCTTGTGAAAATTCGAGGGTGACTTTGGTATTCTTATATTTTTTATATAATTATTATTACTTTTGAAATTTATTATTATTATTATATATAGATATAATAACAAATATAACCTCGTGCAAATGGATGAGGGTGACTTCTTTATATAACATTATTATATATTAAATAATTATATTATTATTATTATTATTTAAATTTATTATAATTAATTAATTATTATTATTATTATAAAAATATATATTACTAATTAGTATTAATTTTTATAGTTATCTAAATATTATTTTTTATTAATTAATTAATTAACTAATTAGTTAATTTTGATTAAATCATTGATAATTATAATAAAATATAATAATTATAATAATAATAAATATAATAATTATAATTAAAATTAAAATAATTTTGTAAAATAAAATAAAAAATTATTTAGTACAAAAATATATAAGGTGACGTCTATAATAAGATTGTTAAAGTCACCTCGTGCAACTTGCACGAGGTAACTTCTTTATATAACATTATTATATAATAAATGATTTATTATTATTATTATTATTATTATTATTATAGTAACAAATATATATATCACTAATTAGCATTAATTTATATAGTTATCTAAATATTATTTTGTTATTATATATATGTATAAAATATATATATATATATAATTACAAATACATATATTACTCATTAGTATAAATTATAATATATTTAAGAACAATTAAAAAATTCCTTAAAATATAATCAATTAATTAACTAATTAGCTAATTTTGATTTAACTGTCGATAATTATAATATAATAAATTATAATTTACTTAAAATTATTTATGTTATAAAGAAAAAAATTATTGATGTTAAATATATTATAATTAATATTAATTAGTAATATATATATTTGTTATTATATCTATATATACAAGAATAAAAATAATATTTACGTAAATATATGAACTAATACTAATTAGTAATATATACATTTGTTATTATCCCTATACTTAACTTCATCATATATATTTATATATTTATGTACTTTTTTTTGGCACACGTGACTTTAAATTTCATTATATATATTTATATATTTATGTAAATATTATTTTATTATATATATTAAATAAATTTATTATTATTACTTTTGTAAATATTAATTTTGTTATTATATATATGTGTTGGACCCCGAACCTTGAGTGACAATTTGACTTAGTAATATGAATGATAAAGTGGATGAGTTGATTGAAATTGAGTTAAAAATCATGACTAAAAAGAGAAAGAGTGAAAATATGAAAAAAAAAATTGTGTAATAGTCGACTTTTTGGCCTTGGAAGGTTGACTTTTGATTGAGGCAAAATTTGATAAAATGGTCTTCTGAAAACTTGTAGGTTATATTAAGAGCTTTCTGTGGACATAAAGTTTGCAATTTTTCGATATCGGGAGTGAAAGTTATGATCAGTCAAAGTTTATGTTTGATAAGGTTGACTTTTGACTTTAATTATGATGACTGAATCTTTGACTGAGAAATTAACCTAGTTAGAGGTTAATTGAGCGTTGATGTTCTTCATGAAAATTTAAGGATTTGTTTTGATCTTTATTTCGATATAAAGTATACAATTTTTCGATCTCGGAATAATAAGTTATGATTTTTACAAGTTTATATTGTAGTTTTAGCATGAATATTAAAGGATAGTAGCTTTGACCGGAAAATGGACTCCCGTAGGAGTCAAATTAATTTTTATGTCCTTTGTGGAAGATGTAGTGCTTCCTTCAAGCTTTCTATAGAGACTAAGTTTGTCAAAATTGGAGTTCGGGATTAAGAGTTATGAATTTTGAAAGTTTTGGATTTTTTTATGTGAAAAAAAAAGAAAAAGAAAAATGTATCACCCACGTTGCTAGGGCGACGCGTCACCAGGGTGACAGCGAGCGTTTGGCTCGCGTCAACAGGGCGACGCATCACCAGGGTGACCTCGCCCTAATACGACGCCGTTTTGCTCCTTTAGTGTTCTTGCTTCCTCCTCCGATTCGACCTTTGTTCACTATTTTGCTCATATCTTTTCCGTCCGACATCCGATTGAGTTGATTCTTGCGGCGTTGGATTCGTAAGACAATTCCCTACATTCTCATAGGAAATTTGTGAATTTTTGAGATTTAATTAATGGAGATTAATTTAATCAAAGTGAGTCGGGAAATTTTCCGAACATGATTCAGTATTTTGTGAAATTCGGGATCTGTAGAGATCCGATTGAAGTGATTCTTAAGGAAAAATAAAGATAAGACAAGGGGCTACAAATCATATGAAGACATGAAATGTCAATTTTGCCCCTAAGACTTTTAATTTTTGAATTTAAGTTCGGATTAGAGTGTAATTTTTGGATTGGGAACACCTAAGAGTATTTTGTGCATAACTTTTGATATGGGAATCAGAATTAGGCGATTATTAATTTGCATTAAACTAGAGAAATAAGGCTACAATTGTTATGAAGACATCGAGTTTCAATTCTGGGATTAAGAATGTGAATTTCTGGACGGAAATAATCATACATGAAAAATGTGTTAGAATATGGTTTTACCCGAACTATTTTGCTCATAACTTTTGATGTAGTGATCGGAATTGAGCGCGGTTAGTGGCGTTGGATTCGTATGATTGAGAGGAACATTTCTCAAGAAGGAAGTTTTGATAAATTCCTTCAAATTGATAGTGCGAATCAACCCGCAAGTAAGCATGACTTTAAGCTTTGAATGGAGGGCAAAATGGTCAATTAACCATCATTTAATGACACACAAAAGGAGGTGTCATTTTGGGCATAATAAAGCCACGAAAGTGGCTGGAAATTCAGAAAAAAAAAAGAAGAAGAAAAAAAACAAGAAAGAAGGGAGGAGAAGAATTCGGTTATGGAGAAAAGAAGAGGGAGAAAGGTAAGTTTCCATTTTTCTACTTGATTTTTAAGGCTTTTGGGATTTTTTCAAGAAGGAAAAGGATGGAGAATGAAGAGAGGATCTTCATGAGCCAAGAAATTCGAAAATTGGAGGAGAAATGAGGTAAGAGAAAATTTTGAGCTTTAAGATTTTGATGAATTTTTGGTTTAGAAACATGGAAAAGGACTTGGGTTTGTGATTTATGAAGTTGATTTTGATATATATATTCCTTAGGTTGTGTTTAATTTTGGATGGAAATTTGATTAAGGTTTAGGCTTAATCTTGTGATTAAGAATTTTGTAAAATTTTGGTGTAGAATTATAGATAATGATATGGGTTTGTGGAATATGAAGTTAATTTTGAAGAAATTGTATTTTATGGTATTGAATTTGGATGAATTGGTTTAGGCCAATTTTAAGATTTGGGAATTTTTTAAATTGAGGATTTAGATGTCTTGGAATTAGTGTGAATTGATGAATTATGACATCAATTTTGAAAATTAAATTATTTATGAGATTGAATTTGGGTGTATTGGTTTAGGTAAAAATTTTGAATTTGAAGATTTTAGAAATTCTGGTTTAGAAAGCTTGAAAATATGATGAGTATGAATTTTCGATAGTTAATTTTGAGAATTATGCAAATTATGATGTGGAATTTGAATGATTATGGCTTAGGTCAATTTTAAATTGGAAGAATAAAGGAAGCGTTGGTCAAATTGATGATCGGGACGAATTCCTAGCATCATTTCGAGGTGGGTAGCATATTTATATTTTGATCTGTAAGCTTAATACGAATTTTCGAAAATTAAAGAAAGCAAAAATGTGAAATTTTGATAAATTATTGTTTTGTAAATGTTTGAAATTATGATTTCCGAATGTTTTCTGGAAAATTTTTATAAGCTTAAATTCATTGTTTTAAATGATTTGATAAATTGATAGAAACTTCTGAAAGTACATTTGTTGTGTATGCATTATTCAATTGCTGAAATTATTGTTTGATTGAATGATTTGATTGTTGAATTTAGTGAACGATAGATTGAATAAATTGAGTTGTATGCATTTTGTGAAAAATTTGAAGAAAAGTAAGATTTTGGAAAAGTGCCTTCGGGCAATTCGAATCTTTGTTTTCGTTTACGTGTTATATGGGTTCGGTTAGGTCCTTTGGTGAGTCATTGTCTCTATTTGTATAGCCTTCGCCGCCGCCCCCGCTAGTGGCACGGAGTCTGATTTTGGACTCCCTCACGGCTACATAATTGGACCGCTATGCGGAAAGTGTAGACGTTCTGCTCACGATCGCATGGACCGCTATGCGAATGTGCAAGACGCTCTGCTTTGGACCGAACCAAACCATTCGATATGTTATGTGTTTTCAATTTTGTCTCTGAATGTTGCATTCATATTTATGAAAATTTGAGAAGTTTGAAAAAATGAGAAAAGTGAGATTATTGTGAAAAGTTTGAAAATATGAAAAGGGTTTGAGGAAAAGTTTGAAAATATGAAAAAAGGGTTTGAGGAAATTGTTTGAAAAATTATAAAGTTTGAAAAATTAGCCTTTTGGCAAAAAGTTTATGAAAATTGATTTCTGCTTATTATTCAATTTATAAATGTGTTATCCACGAGCTTCCGAGCTCACCCCCCCTTTCATCCCCATCTCCGTGTTTGACGGAGATCGGATGAAAGAATGTGAAGACATCGCCGACATTTGTGTCGCTTAGATTTTGTGTAATTTGGATCTTTAGTATGAATATGTTTATGGCTTAAGATAAGTTTGGAAAAGTGTATTTGTGTATAAAGTCGGGTGTTGTGCATGGTTTTGGAATTTGTATATGAAATTGTGTATGAATTTGGAAACGAAATTGAGTTATGAGATTAGTAAATTGTATTATAGTTATGAGAACGTTTTAGAATTAAGATTGTGTTGTTTCTGCTGAAATCCCGGACGGAGGGTCCGGTTGATTTTGATGATTGTTTGATTTATCGAGCTTTTAGAAGTGTTGTTTTGAACACTTTGCAGGTTTGGGTTAGGCTAAAAGCAGCCGTTATGCTGCCAAAATTTTGATAAAATTTGAATAAAATGTAATTTGAGAGTTGTATAAGATTTTGTATGATTGCTGAGTTTTGGGTTTAAGAATGAATTTCCTATGGGAAATTATATGGATGTGATTGATATAAGAATGAATGATAAAGAAAGAAAAAAAATTCATATCGGGTTTTGGAATATGTCTTAGTTTAAATCTCCAACGCGACGCTTTATGTAGATAACTTATGCACGGATGTCGGACATTTGTTGAGTATCCACTTCGCTTTGTTTTGCTATATGATTTGTTTCGTCCGTTTTGTTTGCTTCGTTTATCGATTTGTTTCGTTTCGATGTGCTTCCGTTTCGATTTTGTATTCGATTCGCGTTTCGTTTTGCTTCGATATTCTGTATATCTTTTCGCTTCGAAATCTGTTCGTTTGGTTCGATTAGTTATTGTTTCCGTTTCCATTCGGTTCCGTTCCCTCCGTTCTCTTCGTTTTGCGGTTGGGATCCGGTTCCCGGATCGGGTCCCAACAATATGTACATTATATATATATATTACTAATTAGTATTAATTATAATATATTTAACACACAAAAAATGTTCTTTAAAATATAATTAACTAACTAATGAGTTAATTTTGATTTAACTGTTGATAATTATGATATAATAATTTTATTTATTTATTAAATAATAATTTTGAAAATTAATTTAATTAATAGATTAATTAATATTTAGCATTATTGGCTATTTAGCCCAAATATTTTTTGTAATTTTAATTAATTTTAATTTATATGTAATTAATTTACTAATTACATTATAATTAATAGGTTGACTCGATCTTTACTATATACATTTATATATTTATATATCTATATATTTACATATTATATTATAAGCAAAACAAAGCTAGCCTCGGCAAATTGTTATATAACATTATTATATAATAAATGATTTTATTATTGTTTTTAAAATTTTATAATAATAATAATGCTTAAACGCTAGTCACAATTTGAACGCAATAGAAAAGAAGGTAGGATAAGAGAGTGTTTATTCTATATCGAGAGCAAAGACTCTAAGTATATATATATATATATACAAATTGTGAAATCACCCTCGCAAATATTATTTTGTTAATGTATATATAGATATAATAACAAATATATATTATCCCTATACTCGAACTTCATCATATATATTTATATATTTATGTTTTTTTTGGCACCGTGACTTTAAATTTCATTATATATGTTTATATATTTATTATCATAACAAATATATATATTACTTATTAGTATTAATTTATATTTATCTAAATATTAATTTTGTTATTATATATTATAATATATATATATATATATTACAAATATATATATTACTCATTAGTATTAATTATAATATATTTAACAACAATTAAAAATTCTTTAAAATATAATTAATTAACTGTCGATAATTATAGTATAATAAATTATAATTTACTGAAAAATTATTTATTTTATAAAGAACAAAAGTTTTTGATTGGTATTAAATATATTATAATTAATACTAATTAGTAATATATATACTTATTATTATATCTATATATATATACATAAATTAATATAATTAATAGATTAATTAATATTTAGTATTATTGACTAATTAGCCTATATATTTTTGTCATTTTATTTAATTATAATTTATATATAATTAATTTACTAATTACATTATAATTAATAGATTGACTTATACTCCATTGTATATATTTATTTAACTATTATTTTGTTGTTATATATATATATATTATATAATTACAAAATAATAATTACAAAATATGTATAATAATATATACATTAGTATAAAAGCATGAATGAAAAGAAAGCATTAAATGCTTTATTTAAATCAAATATTTGTGTATTCAAGGATTGGAAAAGCTTTTCAGAAGCATTAAATGGTTTGTGAAAATGTTTGATATTCTGTTAGCATTAAATGAATTGATAAGCATTAAATGCATTATGAGAAGGAAAACTTGACATTTTTAAGCGAGAATTAGAGAGATAGGGATTGAGATTTAAGTAATTAAGTAGATTGGACTTATAGGAATTCAAAGTGAGTAATTTTGGTGTCTATGGATTTCTAAATATTAGGGGAACATTTTTGTGATGAGATTTATGGAATAATATCGGGAATGTCATGAACATGCATTGTACACATTTCAATCCCTACATGTGCATTATTATACATTTCTGATTATACAATTTGTAATATATGTGTCTTTTAATTGTTATAGAGGCGCAATTGGAATGTCAACCCACGGACATTGTTGAGACTTCCAAGCACTAGCTTCGGAAGCTATTAGTGAGTAACCTAGACGGTTTCTCTCAATTATTGCTTGCTTATAAATTTGTGGTGAATAATGGTGGAATTGTGTTTGTGATTTGATTATAGATTCCGGACAGAAGGTCCGATGATTGTGTACTGGGGAGTTGCATTATTGAAGTGCTACTTGTATGTGAATTTGAGACCTACATGCCTATGTTGTGATTGATTGATATATATGTGCAGATATTGTGGCATATGTATACATGTGATTAATTGTGGCATATGCATTTCATTCATGAATGCATAATTAGATAATGACAGTTGTAACCGGAGCAACCACCGATTAGAGCTTAAAGCTCAACGAGTGTTTTTGAGCCTTGAGCTCAACAGTGATTTAGAGCCTCAGGCTCAACGATTAATGTGCTCTATATAGGATAGTTCAACGCTCGGTCACAACACCAAAATGATTGAAACAGTATCACATGTGCACAGCATATGCATAATTGAGTGATTAAATCGTATTGAATGTAAAGTGTGAAATGTGTAATGATGTGAAATTGGGATATATATTTGTGTTATGAATTGTTGTGTTGTGTTGCATGAATTGACTGAACCATCGATAATAGTTACCTCACTGAGTTCGCAAAACTCACCAAAATTGCAACGTTGTCTTTTCAGGACCGAGAGTAGACTCCTAGCTTCAGAGGGACTTTTCCAGTCGTGTAGATTGTTTTGGCGAGAGAAGTCATAGCTCACAAGTCGGTCAGCTGGGACTTTTGGGATGACCTAGATAGATCTGTTGTTTTCCTCTTTCATGTAGCATTTTGTACTAGGATTTTTGGGATTTATGTACAGACAGTATAGAATAACAGATGTATAAACTCCTTGATTTTGATGAATGAAATGAGGAAAAAGTTAGTTTAAAAAATTTGTGATTTTTATATTGATGTTTTATTATGATGCCATGTGAAGTAATTGTAGTAATCGTTCGTAACTCACCCTTATCGTAGGATATGTACCGGAATGACCTGCGGGTGTCCCGGTGTGTATCCTGCGATAAGGGGGCGCTAAAATGAAGACGTGGGAGAAGGTAATTGAAAGGAGACTCCGGAGAGCTGTTTCGATATCAGACAACCAATTCGGATTTATGCCGTGTAGGTCTACGACAGAGGCAATACATCTACTTAGGAGATTGATGGAATGCTACAGGGAAAGAAAACGAGATTTGCATATAATTTTTGTAGAGTTGGAGAAAGCATATGACAGGGTTCCTAGAGAACTCATATGGAGGTGTTTAGAGGTACAGGGCATTCCTAGCACCTATATCAAAGTGATAAAGGATATGTATGAAGGAGCATTGACTAGTCTACGGACGATAGGCAGGGACAAGGAAGTGTTCTCTATTGGTGTTGGACTACACCAAGGTTCAGTTTTAAGTCCTTTTCTATTCACACTAGTGGTAAATGAACTTACTAAGCATATTCAATGGGAGGTACCGTGGTGTATGTTATTTGCAGATGATATTGTCCTAGTGGATGAGACAAAGGAGGGGTTAAATGCTAAGGTGGAACGTTGGAGAGAAGTGTTGGAATCGAAAGGTTTCCGAATGAGCAGGACCAAGACGGAATATTTAGAATGCACCTTTTCGGGTAGCCAGAGGGAACATTAGGTGGAGGTAGCAATTGGTACTGATATCGTACCACAGAAATCGAGTTTCAAATACCTGGGATCCATCATCCAGAGAGATGGTAATATCGATAACGATATAGTACATCGCATTAAATCTGGGTGAGTTAAATGGCGGAGTGCGTCAGGTGTTCTCTGTGATAAAAAGGTCCCTATACGACTCAAATGAAAGTTCTATAGAATGGTGATTCGGCCAACCATGTTATATGGGGCAGAGTGCTAGCCTACTAAGCGTAGACATACGCAACAATTGCTCGTAGCCGAAATGCGTATGCTTAGGTGGATGTGTGATATTATCAAAGAGATAGGGTGCGGAATGGGGTAGTGAGAGTAAAGTTACAAGTGGCTCGTATAAATGATAAGTTGAGAGAGAAAAGGCTTAGGTGGTTTGGGCATATGAGTAGGATGCCCTGTGATGTTCCGGTTCGACGCGACGAGAGACTACAAGAGGCGAAAAGGGAGGCCTTACAAGACTTGGAAGGATGTGATCAAGGGAGATATGTCAGAGTTGGCCCTTACCGCCGCAGTGGCTAGATTTAAACAGTCTGACATGATAGGATAAGGATAAACGACATAACATAGAGCCCTCGTGCCTAACCCCTACCACTTTTTTTTCATTTTCTTTCAGGTGTACGGGGAGATTCCTTAGCTGGACGCATAATACTATAGGATTGCTGCACTCTGAGGGCATTGATCAGGGAAGACTCTTAGCGCAACTCGCTCCGAGAAAAGCTAGTCTTGGCAAGGTGCAAGGTAATAGAAGATTATGGTCTACATCAGGTATATATCTGGATGTACTTTCACTCTTTTTATGTCTTTATTCTTTGTAACCTATATCACTATTATCATGTCACACATGCATGTGGGCCTACTGGAAACACCCTATTTACAATGTAGGGGTAAGGCTGTGTACTATCAGGCCCTCCTAGATCCTGCCTCATTGCGAGACTTTGGGGTATTATGATGATGATGATGCTATATAGCACAACCTAGTACAACTTAAATACTTTTTTTTTTGGCTCATACTAATAAACAATAGGTTTAATAAGATCAATGCAATGTACAAATGCACGCAAAAGCGCTTTCTAGCCTCTCAACGTTCATAAAAAAATTTATAATATGTCAAAGGTTCTTCTCACGTTTCAGTTGTGGCCTATCTATATTTATCTTTACCTTAAATAATCATTACAACTTCTAGTTTCTAGGTATATTCTATTAATCGAAGTAGCTATTTGGTTACCCAATATTAGGAATAAAAAATCACTTTATTTAGTAATTTTCTGATATAAATGGAAAGTACTCATACTTTGCTTAATTGACCGGCATACTACATTCAACTAAAAATGAATGTCTCCTTTGGTTGATTAACCAAAGGTCTAACTCATAACAGAAAAGAAAATACTTACACTATGGCTGCCCTTGTGCTTAATCCTAGAAAGCAGAATTCTCTCAAGTTTGTTGAAGTTTAGACTCCAACCCTAGACAAAACTTGACCAGACATTATTCAAAAGTTTCCTTTAAAATGCTTTAATAGAATAAGGGAATTTCTATTAAAATCTTCTTGAATGTGACAAAGCATATGCATTAAGCATACAGATACAACATGCAGCATTCATGCAACCTAAAATTAATGAATAAGATAAATATACAAGGAATGTACCAAACTAAAGTCGCACGAGTCTTTCCTACTCTTTGTCCATTTGGCTTGTTCATATCTTGAATTAACTTCAAACTCGTCATTATCACTTAAATTTCTTTGTCCAACCCTTACAAGTATTGTGGCATTGGCAAGATCTTGCAACCATTATTGCAACTTTTTGTCCACGCCTTGCAACTCTTTGTTGAACCATCTATTTTACTCGATTTTGCTCAAGTTGATTCTTATACATTCTTCGTTATATATGCTTGATTTCTCACGTATTGCTAATCAATTAGTCTAATTGCTAATATAACTAAAGATAAAATTATCAGCAGATACATGTTCTAATATTATTAAAGAAAAGGAAAATAGGAAAGGAAATCGTACAGTTCCGAAAGCCTACAAAAATTTTGAAAATTTTCTGCAAAGCCTACAAACTTATGGATGTTGCAAAGCAACATATCCATCATGTTTCTAGTGCTTACCACTCAAACAATACTAACTGCATTTTCATAGGTCTAGCCGAAGGCTTTTCCAATTTTTGACAACTTAAATAATAGACCATAATCAATTTCAAAAAGCATTTAGACATCAAATGACCATAAGGATAGATAACATGGCCATTGAGCATTTGTACTTTATAACCTTAACAAGAATAATTAGGTTCCAAAGTTCCTTTCTATTAGAAGCACTGATAACAGATTATATCTAATCCTTGAAGGCTCAAAATCATCAGAAATCAGCCATACAAAGTGCGCCAGGGTTGTTCATTGTCCCTTGAAGTCTTGACTGGATTCCATTTAATTTTGTCTTTCATAAATGACAAGCCAAAAGTTGTTGCCAAAAGTTCTCCGATATTATAGAGTATCTGAATGGTAAAAGGAAAAGCACCAGTCAGCTATTATGCACTTACTTTCATTCAATAATGTGTCCTTTTTATTCAAACTTGTACAGTTCTTCGAATATAAGTGAAAGTCATCTCTTAATCAGTACCTGAAGCTCTTCTCCGACAGATTCCCTGTGACAAATAAGAACTGAAGTTGGAAGGTTCAAGGCTTGGACCAACTGAAGAAAGCAGGCCACATATTCACAATGAATCTGCAAGGATGAAGGCAGCTTGGCTAATCTGCTAGTGATGGACACCATGGTATCTGTTTCAGGCCCAACATGCACACCGTAAAGTTCAGCTTTTTTACCAACCACACCCATGGATTTTGTATCCCATTTAAGCTGTGATATTGTCCCCGCAAAAGGAAGTACAAGTGAAGGTAGCCCTATCGATGTTTGTAATATTTGGCTCAGAACTTCATGTACAGCACAAACCAAGTTTGGTGGTTCATACTTCTCTAAAAGCATCAACGAAACCTGATAAATAACAAGACTTTGAGTTCTAGATGACAAAACACAATCTAGCATGAGCTGTAACTATTCAAGACTTCAGCAACTATTGCAGCTCAAATATAAAAGCTGCATATTCCATGTTTTTAATTCATAAAAAGTTCCCTCAGTGCAACATGAAGAAGCAATTCCACACTTCGACAACTAACCCAGGTGAAAAATAATAAGCTTCCAGCTCATCTGTACTAAACAAAAAACAAGGATGTTTCACAATGCGAAGAAGCAAAAATCTGCTACATCGGCACAAGTATTCTGTGCATCATTAAACCAAACCAACCCTTAAAAACAATCCCTTTGTCCATCATCATTAGCAAAAGCCAGACGATGAGTCCCTTGGGTTGTTCAATCACACACCACTAAGGTATCCAGAAGATGCAAAATTTCGTCAAATCAAATTCCATTATTCCAATTAAACGGAATGGTTTGAGTTTGAGATTTTTAATCGATAATCCTACACCACAACAGTTCCTAATTCTGAGACATGCAAAGTAAAGTGCAAACTACAAATTAAAATCAAACAACAATACTGTTATTGGAGCACAGCAGTACCTGATAGTTGCCACCATCGTCGACGAAATGAATTAGTTTGCCGCACGCTTTAGAATCACTTATTCCATAACGGTCCAATGGCAGATCGAAAGACTCGTTCCTGTAAAACGATTTTCTTCTTTTAACGAAGGGGGTTTTAAATCACTATTGAATGAATAGAGGTGATAAGAGAGAGAGAGCGTACAATCTCTGAAAAGCGGAAATAGGGTTAGGTTGGAGAGCGTCGGCGATGACTGTAGCCAATCCATCGGAGTCTTTGAAGAGGAATATTACGTTGGGAGCAATCTTCATGCTTCTTCAGTCTCACCCTTTGTAATTTTGCTCTCCTCGGGTCTAGGCCACTAAGAAATTGAAAGTGTTTTTTGCTTTATCATTTTCAGTTTACCATAATAACTTTTATTAATAAAAATACTCCGTTCCCCCCTAGCTTTCGCCTCTTTTAGCAATTTTGCTGTTTATCTCTATGATCAAACTACCCTTTTTGCTCTTACGCCAGTTTCTAGTTTCTACCGCCTGACATCTTTTGAAGTACGATAAAATCTTTATAAATAAATATTTTTAATACTTAAAAAATTATTATCTTATATAAATTTATCGATAAATAAATATTTTATTAATTTATAGAATAATTTTATTTTGTACATTATATTTGTCAAATTAAACAATTAATTTTTTTCCGTAACTAAGAACAGAAAATAAATAAATAAATAAATAAATAATTAATGATGATACATTGTATCAAAGTTTATTAATCTTGTCAAAATAAGTTTATTAATCTTAGGTTAGCGTGATTCAAAATAAAGTGCATGTAGTTACATCAGAATATGAAGTGTTGTGAATTGTTTTAAGTACACAGTTTATAAAGAGTTTATAAATAGATACATGTACTTTAACTTCATATACCAAAATATAAAAATTAATATATTATATCTTCTTTTCCATGGCTACTCATTTGAAAGGTGTAAAAAAGTTTACGCTAACTGATGAAACGAGAAAAGCATTATGTGAGTACAAAAATCAGCATCCCTCTTTAAGTCAAAAAGATTTGTAACAGTGGATTCAATAAAAATTTAATATCTCTATTAGTCAATCAACAATATCAAATACTCTTAAAAAGTCAACAGAGTATTTGTCAAAAGAGATAACAAATAGCAATGTTAAAAGGCACAAATCAGCAAAATATCCTTAATTAAGAAAAGGTATTGTATGAGTGGTTTCTCCAATATCAAGAGAAAGTGAATATAACTGGAGAAATGATTCAAACTAAAGCAAGAGAGTTTCTACAGAAAATGTATGGTGATACAAATCCAAAATTTAACTTCTCAAGTGGCTGGCTAGAACAATTCAAGGTAGATATGGGATTAAGTCTTATAGAAGATTTGGTAAATGTGGTTCAGTTGTCATGGAGAATATTGAAGAGAACTGTACCTGAAATTCGAGCTAAATTGGAAAAATTTCATTGGAGGGATATCTATAATGTAGATGAAACAAGCTTATTTTATCGTTTGCAAGTAGATCAATCACTAGCTACAAAGCAATTAGAAGGATGAAAAAAGGACAAAAAAAGACTTACTGTTGCTATTTGTTGTAATGAGGATGGTTTAGATAAAGTACTTCTTTGGATTATTGGTAAGTATGTTAATTCTAGATGCTTTAAAAATGTGAAAATTGACAATCTTAATTATCATTATCGAGCCAACAAGAAAGCATGGATGACTGGATTACTCTTTCAAGAATTTGTTCGTTGGTTTGATGATAGAATAATAGGTAGAAAAGTCCTGTTTATAGTAGGCAATTGCCCAACCCATCCCAAGGTTATTGAAGGCTTGAGAAATGTTGAATTGTTCTTTTTGCCTCCAAATACAACATAAAAAATTCAACCATGTGATGCTGGAATTATTTGATCACTTAAGATTTATTATCGAAGTCGTTTTTATTCTAGCATCTTGGAAGGCTATGAGATGGGAGCAATAAATCCTGAAAAAATCATTGTCCTGAATGTTATCTATTTTATTAATGTTGCTTGGAATATTGATGTGAAGCCCACAACTATTGCAAATTGTTTGCGAAATTGCAAAATTCGATCCGAGGAAGGTGTGCTTTTAGAACAAGAAACTGGTGATGTTGAAGGAATTTAAAGATTAGAGGAAGTTATTTCTAATTTACATTATAGAAATGCCATAAATGTAAAACAGATTCTGAATTATCGTAGTAAAAATGAAGCTTTAATGGAATCGCCTAGGGACAAAGAAATTATTCAAGGAGTAATGGGTATGGAAGATGATGACAATCAAGATCTAGATGATAGTAACACTATACCACATGTTTCTCTAAAAGAAGCTTTTCTTGCTGTAGAGACTTTAAAAAGTTACTTGCTTCAAAATGAGAAGAATGTGCCGAAAGTAGTTATGCCCTACAAAAAGTTAAAGATGAAATTGAATTCAATTCGCATGAAAAGAAGAATCAATTGATTATAGACACATATTTTAGGAAAGCATAAAATTTAAAATAAAAATTGTTTAAAAAGTGCTTTATTTTATGAATTATATATGTAATTTTCATACCTATTTAATCAATTATTATTTTATATTTTCAGTGGGCCTCAAGGAATATGTTTTTAAACTTTTATCTTATGCATTTAGCGAGGTTATTATTTTATTCCATTGGCCCAAGTCGGGACCGGAGAAAATTATTATTTAATCGAGATTATTAATTTATCAAATATTCATTTATCGAGGTTTTACTGTAAGTTATTTATTAGTGCTTCTATTTGGGGTGGCTATATGAGGTGTGTTTTAACTTTCCTTTTGCTTTATAAACTATTGAACATTGCATTATAATTTGAACGTGTAACATATTATTCCTTCCCTTTTGCTTTCTTGTTTGATGTTACACGACTCTTACCTCCTCTAAGGTGAAGGCATCAAATCTGATCATATATCTTACCCTAATTTTATTTATTATTTATATTATTTGTCTCAATTGTTTTGTCATTTTTCTAAGTTTTAGTGTTCTTTAGTTTAAATTTAACTTTCTCCCCAACTTTAACATATCCGAAAATAAAACTAAGGTTAATGATTGTTTATTCTACACTTTTCTCTCCCCTTTTTCATTTGGGCCTAGTTTTATATTGAATCTTACTAACTTTAGCAAAATAATAGAAGGCTTTGATTTATCTTTCCTAAAATGTCAATTTCTTCGTTATCCATCCTTGTATCCATTCATTTAGGAAAAAGATGGAATGCGCCCTCTTTACCAGTATAATTTACTATAGTCAAAACTCTTCTACATCATTACTATATCTTGATTCTTTAATATGTCTTACAATGTCTTAAACAAAAATACATCTTGATCTTGGTTTATCCCCAAAAAATATCTTTGCCTAGTTTAGTTGAAGATGTAAAACACTAAAATGACTTTCAAAAGTTGGTATCATATACAATTCTTTTAGGCTATGTGTTTAATCATTCCAAGCATTAAAAAAGAATTCTAAATGGAGAATATAGGAACATGTATTGACTATGTCCTGTAGACAAAGACATAATTATTCTATAGTAAGTAGAGGATAGTTTTTAAATTCTTCACTCTCTCTTTTGCTTAGGACATCATTGTTCCATTCATTGTGTTATGACATACTTGTGGATTACAAGCTGTACAAAATAGTTTTTATTCTATAGTTATATCAACTTTATTTCTTACTTCTTTTATTATTCTTCCATTTCCTACTAAATCAGAAAGTTACAATATCATTTCTTTAGGTCATCTCTCACTGCTTCTTTAAATGATAACCCTAGTTAGGTGCCTCCATCTGGTTTTAAGATTCTAACAAATAGAACATGATGGTTTCTTATAGCTATATGGTTTAATAAAATTCCTTTAAAAAGCTATAGTTTGGTTAGCAAATAGAAATTTTTTATAAAGTAATTTTCTTGACCAAGAGAACTTTGCTTTCTATGAAATGATCTTAGAGTTGTCATTGGTGATTCTAGTTTCCTTCTATATTTTACTCTATGTTTTGCATCTAAAATCAAAAATGGAATCCAAATCCTTAAGTTCTCTACTTTGATCTACTTAAGTATCCATCCATTGCTCTATCTGGTGCTTCCATCTTCAATTTACCTTATTGGATTACGTTTCTGTAGAACTATGAAAAATTTCTATTGTAAGATTTGGGAAAATGCCAATTCCAATCCTAGATAAAGTGAAATGCAAAAAAGATGGAAATGGTTACCCAATGGCTAAAAGAATACTCTCTTGTATGCTTTCCCTTCACTGCAAATTCTTTCTTACTTTTAAATAGAGCATCTACTTTCTCTATTGTCAAATAGTGTTAGACTTCACCTTATTAATTAACTTATTTTCTTTAGTAATAATACTTGTAATGTGTTTAATGATTAATAGATTTTAATACATTTTCCTTTACCATTTTCTTATTTCTTATTGAATTATGATAGCTCATTTCATTTCATTTTTATGTTTTGAATCCAAAAGAAAACATCAAGAATCCTTGATCTTTAAATTTGTTGATTATATATTTGACTAATTTTATAATGAGAATGTAAACTATTTTTAGGCTAAAATTGTAATAGAGAATATAGGCGTGGTAAAGTTGATATGATAGGCAAATATTTTCTCCTTCTCAAACATCTAATGGAAATGTTGAATATAACTATATAATTTGCTATATAATGTTTAAAGGGGAGAAACTTATAGAATGAAAGAACATCTTCTTGATATTAAGGCTAATATTATTGGTTTTGCAAAAAATGAGATTTGATATAAAGGAGAGGATTAGAAATTATTTGTAATATAAGTAGAAACAAAAGAGACCTATAATGTGTCTTTAAGAGATGATAAAGCACAAGTATTGGACAAAGGAAAAAAGAAAAGTTGTTATTGATATAGATTCTTATTTTCCTAAAAAAATCATTTATGATTCTTAACCTAGTTTTAAAACTATTTTTATTGATAAAGATGCTATTTTGCCACGTAAAATAAGTTCAACTAGATGGTTATACTATTTATGTATTCCTTTAAATTCTTTAAATTCACCTTTTTAAAGAATCAGTAGATGTTATAACAATGATTAGTCTATGACATAAGTCACCTTCTGTAACAGCCCAGATCACTTGCTTACAGATATTATCCGCCTTGGGCCTTAGCCCAGCCAAGCCCTCACAGTTTTGTTTTTCCCAAGGCCTTCCCAGGAGATCACCCATCCTAGTACTACTCTCACCCAAGCACATTTAACCTCAAAGTTCTGATGAGATCTAGTCCATTAGGCTATGGAAAGCGCATTTATAAGGGAGAGATATCCGTACCCTTATAAGGCGTATTTCGTTCCCCTCTCTAACCGATGTGGGATTTCATACTCTCCACCCCCTTAGGGCCCAGCTCTCTTTGAGGTCCAGCCTAGCTGGCACAATAGTTCAGGTACCGGTTCTGATACCATCTGTAATAGCCCAGATCACCCTGCTTACAGATATTGTCCGCTTTGGGCCTTGACCTAATTAAGCCCTCACGATTTTGCTTTTCCTGAGGCCTTTCTAGGAGGTCACCCATGCTGGAACTTCTCTTGCCCAAACAAATTTAACCTCGGAGTTTGAAGGTTTGTCATAAGGTTAGAAGAGAGAGAAAAACGAAAATGAGAGGAGAAGGAAAGAAGTTATCAAGGTAAGTTGAAATTTTGGTTTCAATTTCATCTTTCTCTTTCAATCTATTTTTTCATATCATTAGAGCACAAATTTAAAGAAACTCAAAGAATGAAACTTATAGATATATGTCTTACCTCTGTGAAAGTGGATTGACAAAATAGTGACTAGAGCTCGAGTTATACTTGTTTCCTTAATACTGCCTGTGATAGACCCCTATGCAGGAACCTTGTATTATTTCCTAATTTTTGAGGACTTTAGAGTCCGAATTAGTGAAAGTATAAAACATATAAAATGGTTATGGATGTCTTATTAATGCTTATGTGAAACGGTTTTGTTAGAAGATGTATTGATAATGATTTATTGAGGGTTGAGTATTAGTTGCTAGTCTGTTTTATATCAGAAATAGGGCATAACTAGATGGAGATTATATTTTAAAGGGAGATGTTGTTTATGTAATTTTTGGATATATTAAGACTAATGTAAGTCTACTTTCAGGAGGCATAAGAATTATGGTAATTGGATTTTTTTAGAGAGAGTTATGATTAAAAGAAAACAGCTTATTCATAAAGGAACATTAGGAAGAAAAGGATGTAAACATTGCACATATGGTTAGGTTAGCTTGATGGTTGGGGAGATGACAGGGGAACATGAGGATACTATGAGACGTCAATACCCCCATTTATTTGTGTTCTCGACTTAGGAGTTTTGAGGACGAAACTCTTTTGAGGAGGGGAGGACTTGTAACGCTAAACTTTCTGAGCCCTTTGGTGATTGTTCTATATATGGAGATACTACTATATATTGATATATGCATGGTTTTATATGAGTTCAAAGATGAATTTGAATCCGTTTGGTATGTATGCCAACGATTTATAATGTTATATGTCCTTACATGAACTTAGAGTTCATCGGTATGTGAAATCTTGGAGATTTCTGACATATAAGCTTTTAAGTGTGAAAACCGAGTCCATTGGATGGATATGATTATTGTGGTTGAATTAAATGTGTTCTAATACCTTGGAGGTGATTAGACATGATTTATAGACTTATTAGACACTTAGAAAGCTTAATTGGAAAAGTTGATGTACATAAGGGCTTATTTGTAAATTGTCAAAAGTTAAAGGACTTAAATGTAATTTCTCAATTCTTGGAGGACCAATGTGTAATTTTATAAAGTTAAGGGGCTTAATTATAATTCTCAAAAGTCCAAGGACCAAAATAAAAATAAAAGTTTTGGAGATTCCTAAACTTTGGGCTTAATTGTAAATTTAGGAAAGTTTGGAGGGTAAAATGATAATTTCATACAACTTAAGGGCAAAAAGGTAATTTAACCATATTTTGGTCAAAGAAGGGTCAATATTCTAGACCCTTCTCCATGTAAGGTCGTGCATCCCATTAGTAAAGGCTTAAAACACTTTGTTTTAATTAAAAGAAGGGAGAAGAAAGGAGAAGAGAGGAGAGAAAGAATCAACTTTCTACCATCAACTATTTTCCACCAAGTTTTTGATTCTTCAACCTCAATCAAGGTGTTCTAAGCTAATTTGGGGTCAAGGAACTCAAATCTATCATTAGATTTGAGAAAATCTCAAAGGATTTAAAGATATCATCAAAGGAAGGTTTACGTAAATTTTGTCTCCTCTCTCTCTACATTATGATTTTGATTTTGGTGCAAAGATATGTTGTTATCCATGCTTGAATATGCATGAAACATGGTTTAGATGAATGAAATGTTTCATGGGGAGGGTTCTTTAAGTCAAAACTGAAATTGTCCCCTTTAGGTGAAAGTTTGTAAATTTTTGAATATCTTTTGCAATTGATGGTCTAAATGAATTCTATGGTGTTAATTATCTATGTATGAGTTAAATTGATGATGGAAAATGAGGAAGAAGTACATTAGAAGGAGGCTTTCAAGTTTATGCCTTTAGGTGTTTGATAAAATGCCTAAGTGAACTTGGCTTAGGATTTAAGGATTTTGATGGTGTGCATTAGAAAGAGGCTTACATGTTTGCTTAGAGTAAACTTGAATTGTTGCTTAGATTGATGAATAATGGCCTAATTTGATTGGATAAAAATGTGCGTAATTATGTTTTGAAATGAATAAGTATTGAATTAAAGGCAATAAATGCCTTAGAAAATGCAAAAGAAAAAGCTAATGTGACTAGTAAGGAAGTAAACCTGTGAGAACTTTAATGTTCAAATTCTATAACTTATGGGGAGTGATATTGTGCTTTATACACCTATGTGAGGGTGTATAAATATGAAATTTATGTTTAGGTAGTAATTTCATTGTATGCGTTTTTATGTATAAAGGCTTGGGAGCCGTGAATTAGGGAGCTCGTACTGAGGATTGTTGAAGTTAAGAGAAAGTATATCTTCTTTGAGGTGAGTTGGGGAGACCGTATTTATAAAATAGGATTAGAACATCCTAAGATAAGTATGATGACTGGTATGTGAAAATTTGAACTTGGGCAACGTATTGTAGAATTGAATTTCAAATGGATGCTAATATGTTTAGGTCCTTAATAAACGTCATTGTTTTGAACAATTATACATTTGAAGCACAAAAGATAACTTTTATTATATGAAATAATGTTTCAACATAGTTTTTGAAGCTGATATTTTTATTACAAAATTTGAGAGATGATATTGTTTTAAACAAATCTGAGTTTAAAGTGCGAAGAATAATGCTTTATTTTATGAAACTAGATTTTTGAATAACTTTGCACTTGGATTGCAAAAGATAACTTTTATTGCATGAAATAATATTTTGAAATTTACATAAGCATAACCGAGTTATGTATTCTACATGTATTTTTTCTCTTTTGGCTTAATGTCATGGTACGGTTTTATTTTATCGGTTGGACTAATAAATAAAAATATGATGCTTTACTTGATTTTTGTATTTAATTTTTATATATGACTTTTGTGATTAGTGAGGAAACGATTGGTCAATCGTGTGCTGGGCATAATTGATTAAACGACCCTCGTATCCTTGATGCTAGTACATAAAAATCGAGTTGCTATATCGACACTTTTCTACGAGACTCGCGAGTGATTCCACACCTAGGGTCTAGAAATCGACGAGGTCATCACCTAGGGACTATAGTCCGGACTCACAATGGATGAAAGTCAAGCCAACACCGATAATTGGTGGGTGTGCACATTAGTTTGGCCGACCAGTGGTATCACACATGATTGTTTTGGCTTATTCTAATATTGATTTTTTGATGAGATTTGATTTATATATCTGATGTTTTTATGCATTTGTATACTGGAATTGAAACTTATGTTCACCGAATGGGTTATTAATAGGTTGGGCCTATGTGGTTCCTAACTATTATATAATGAGGCATATGCTAAGCCTATGTGTTTTTATGTCATGTATATTTACTTTATAGGTTATCTACACTGTCTTGGTATGATCAAATTCTATTTGTGTTATATGTTTTTCCTGCTCATTGAGTACCTAGTGTACTCACCCCCTTCGTTTTCCAACCATGTAGGTTAATTTAGTGAGTTTAAAGCTTTGAGTGGATCGTGTGGTCTTTTGACATTTTTGGGGTTTTACTATATGTGGGTAGTTTCTTCATTTTTATTTTTGTTGTATAGTGACTCATGAACTGTTTTACTGTTTTTATTAGTTTGGTTGTGATGATATACTTTATGATTATATAAACTTAACTTTTGACCGTTTGTTGTTGTAAAAGACTTAATGGATAAACTTTCAATACTATTGTTGAGATTACCTTAAGTGGACTTTAAAGTCCTGAAGTTGTGGTTGGTTGTGAATATAGAAGTGTGTTTGAAATTGTTTGTAGGTTTTGGGATTTTTAAAATACAGTCATTGTGTTGCCCAAATTTTTCAATAAAATAAAATAAAATAATAAAAAAGAAAAAAAGATATTTAGTTAGCCTTGCATAATCAGATTAAAGATACCGATAATGTCCTTAGCCCGGTTATGCAGCGGCCTTTATGAGTCCGATGTGGTACCGGGTCGTGTCTTTAAGAGATGATAAAGTACAAGTATTAGACAAAGGAAAAAAGAAAAGTTGTTATTGAATAGATTCTTATTTTCCTAAAAAAACCATTTATGATTCTTAACCTAGCTTAAAAACTATTTTTATTGATAAAGATGCTATTTTTCCACGTAAAACAGGTTCAACTAGATGGTTATACTATTTATGTATTCTTTTAAATTCTTTAAATTCACCTTTTTTAAGAATTAGTAGATGCTATAACAATGATTAGTCCATGACATAAGTCACCTTCAAATTATGAGATTAATGTAACTTTACTTCAAGATTTAAAAAATGGACTATCAATTGATTGTAGATACATATAACTCCAATTGAGGAACAATAAGATGTTATTATGGAAAATGGGTGGATTGATCAAAGACAAAGAACTTTGATTAATTTTAATGTTAGAATAACTTTTATTAAGTCTATTGATGCTTATGATATGGTAAAAAGTGATAACACTTTATTTGGATCTTTTTTAAAATTATCAAGTGGGTTGCACAAAAGGAATATTATGCTCTTCGTTATAGATGACATATCTAATGTATAAGTTAGGTACCTATTACAATCAAAGTATGAGCATATTCTAATTTGCTGCTCATTGTATAAATCACATTTTAAAAGATGTTGTTTGTATGGAACATATTTCTATTCTTACTTCATGTGCATTTAAGCTTAAAATTTTTGTGTACAACCATTTTTCATTTTTGACTTGGTTAAAAAAGATAAAAGATTAGATTGAGATTGTGAATCCTTCTACTACTAGGTTTCTAACTATATTTATAACTTTGAAAAGTGTTTATGATCATAAACAAGTACTTAAAAATTTAATGACAAGGAAATGTTTTTCAATTTATATGTTATCAAAGGGTACAAAAGGAAAAGAGGTTCATACTATTATTATGGATACTAATTTTAGGATGCTTGCTTGATTGTTGTGAAGATTTTTGCTTCACTTGCAAGGTTGTTGGGAATTGTTGACTCAAAAGAGAAAATGTCTTTAGGGTATGTATACCATATGTAAAGAGTTTATTAAAAAGATTATAAATCTCTTTAAAAGGAAGGAGAAATTATAAAAGTCTTATACAAATATTCATGATCAGTGATGGGACGGGCATCTTACTTAAAAGATCTACTTAGTAGCTTAAATATTTAACCCCTATTTCTTATACAGTGGAGATGTATCAATAGAAGTTGATATTATAAGTGGTTTATTTTATGTGATTGAATTTAAAGGTATATTTTTTATTAAAAAGCAATTAAAGGCAAAAAGTGGAATTAAACAATATCATAAAGGTTTAGGGAGTTTTGCTTAACCATTTACAAATAAAGAACTTATGATGAGAATAATGTAGCCCATTAAATTTTCATACTTTTAGTTTATCATTTATTAATAATATATTTTGCCTTTGATAACTCTTAATTTAAAATACAAATAAGTGATGAAGATTATTTGATCAAAGTGCTCTAAGTGAGAAAATTTGCTACTAGAATACTCAAGAAAACAAATTCTATATTAGGTTGTAAACCTAATTTTATCATTTTGACATTTCCATGCAAAGAACAAAATCATTTGGAACATCAAAGATTTAATGACTTTTTATGTTACATATAATTTGAGGATGAAGAAATTATTTTATTGATTGTTTTTTTCAATAGTTATTCTTTTATAGTTAATTATATAATTTCTTTATTATTACTCAAGAGTGTTTATTAAGAAAAGAACATATGATCTTATTGATATTGATTATATTGGTCATACTAATTTTTGATAAAAGAATAATAACCATCATCTGAATTTGATTATGATAAATTTGAAAGATAATTATTAATGAAAATGTAATTGTCACAATGAATGAATTAAGGGCATCTATTGATGGTGAATTGATACTTTTATTATATATATATATTTAAAATTAAAAGTATAATGAATTGTATTAAAATAATTTCACATTCCTAATTTGTAATTTATTTAAATGCAATAGAAGATATGAATGTAGACACTTTTGCTAAAAGCGTGATTTATAAGTCTTTAAATAGTATTGTAGAATTGAAATTATTGACTATGATGCAACAAAATCTACTTTAAAAGTACAATTTTAATTTTATTATTATTTTAATTTTTAATGTTAGATTCAATTTTAGTTTGGATTATTAAAATTATTGTTAATTGTTTATACATTAATAGACATTGCTATATTTTTTATTTGAATATAGTATTTGAATTTATATTATTTTTACTTGTTTAATAATTTTTATTTCTTAGTTCTTGTATACTAATTCTAGGACGATTTAATATTTTAACCTTCAACCTTTTTCCTTATTGATTTAATTTTTGGTCTAGTTTTTAAAACATTAGTTTCAACTTCAATTTTTAAGATTAATTAAATGTTAAAAGTCAACTAAGGATGGTTCTCTAACTTATCTCTAGCTAATCCATCAACCATGTTAGTTTTCCTTCCTTTTAACCTTTCAAAGCTATTATGATCTCCATTGCCTTATTTTAACCCTATCTCACCTTTTTCTTTGTTTCACATTTCCTTTAGTTAGTAGACTCCCCTTCTTTCTATAAGTCATTTGCTTACTCAATTTTTTCCACCATCCCTTCCCATCGATAGAGACCTAATGCAATATAGGGGTTTTTAGTCCTTTTCCCTTCCTTTTCAAATCATGCCCCTCCTTTTTATACCTTTTAAAGTAACTACTTTTTAAAACCCTTTCTTTCTGCCACCTTTAGATAAAATTTTGGGTAATGGGGACAAATAACCTTGAAAATATTGATAACAACATATTTTTTCCACCATTCCAAATAAAGCCTTCCCCAACCCGTTGCTCTATCATTGGATGTTAAAGGACCATCCTCAGTTAATCTAATAATAAGTTGGAAGCAGGTTGTATGTGTGTAGTGAGGCTTTGCATTATCCTCTGCTAGTTATAGAAGATGGAAGGACTTTGATGGCACTTAATATCTAGGTCTTCAAAGATGTCGTGAACTTTTGGAAGTCGATACTAGTTGGTTACCTTTAGTAGAAGCAACTAGCATTACTAATAGTAAAGGAGTAGGTGACAAAGACTTAGAGATCTAGGGGATTGTCAGAGGTTATACTCTAGAAAGATAACTTGTTGCTCTTCAAGTTTGCAAGTTAGGCCAACACTAAGGTTGGAAAATAGTTATAAGGATGGAAAGCATACCCATTAGTAGATTCAAGTATGGTAAACCTGTATGGAGTACCAATAGAGTATTGGTTAACAAGGGGTCTTAGTGTACTAGCTAGTTATGTAGGTGTTCTTGTTTGCATGGTAAAGACTTACTAGAAGATATTCCTATTTTAAGACTAGGAGATGTGGAGAATTTGATTAAAGATTTAGTTGGAGTAACATATAGATACCTAAATTAAGCCAACGAAAGAAAAGATGGATAGAAATAGGAAGAAGATTTGAAGGGGCGGGGGAATTTTAAGAGTTGATTAACTTAGATAAGTAAAAAGATTTAAAGAGAAGATTAATAAAGTTCCGAAGGTATTAGGTATTACGTATTAGGTATCAACGACATCAACAAAATCATTGTAAAGTATCATTACCCTTTCCCTAGGTTAGATAATATGCTTGATGGGTTGTATAGTGCATGTTTGTTTTCCAAATTTGATCTAAAATCTAGTTACCACCAAATTAGGATTAGAGAAGGGGATGAATGGAAAACAACATTTAAAACTAAATATGGACTGTATGAATGGTTGGTAATCCCTTTTGGTTTAATAAATGCACCCAACACTTTTATGAGGCTTATGAATCATGTATTGCATGAATTTCTCATAAAATTTGTGATTGTTTACTTTGATGATATTTTGGTCTATAGCAAATCACTTGATGAGCATATAGAACACTTGAATAAAGTGTTGCATATGCTTAGAGAAGAGAAATTCTATGTTAATTTAAAAAAGTGCTCCTTTTACACTAAGCAGGCTATACTTTTGGGTTATATGGTGAGTGTAAAGGGTATACAGGTAGATGAAGAGAAGGTATAGGCAATTAAGGAATGGCCTACCCCTAGGACAATTAGTGATGTTAGGAGTTTTCATGGGTTGGCTAGTTTCTATAGATGGTTTGTAAAGGATTTTAGCTCCATTGCTACACCATTCACTGAGATAGCTAAAAGGAGTGTAGGATTTAAGTGGGGGGATGAGCAAGAGAGGGCGTTTAACTTTTTAAAGGAGAAACTTAGCATAACACCTTTCTTAGCTTTACCTAACTTTGCCAATACTTTTGAAATTGAGTATGATGCGAGTGGGGTGGGAATAGGGGCCGTCTTGATGCGGAATAGAAAAACAATTGCATATTTTAGTGAGTAACTTAGTGAGTCAGCCTTAAACTATCCAACTTATGATAAGGAAATGTATGCATTGGTTAGGGAATTAAAAACTTGGCAGCACTATTTGTGGCCCAAAGAGATTGTTATCCATACTGATCATGAATCATTGAAATACATAAAGGGTCAACACAAACTTAGCGAAAGGCACGCAAAGTGGGTAGAATTCATAAAGACATTTCTATATGTGAACAAGTTTAAACAGGGAAAGGAAAACATTATAGCAGATACATTATCTAGGAGACATGCTTTGTTAAGCACATTAAATGTTAGATTATTAGGATTTGAACATATTAAGGATCTATATAATGATGGTCATAATTTTGGTAATGTGTTTAATTCATGTAAGAAATCTGCATTTGCAAAGTTCTTTAGGCATGAAAGGTATTTGTTTAGAGAGCATAGGTTGTGCATTCCCCAAAGTTCCTTGAGAGAGTTATTAGTTAAAGAATCATATGGACGAGATTTAATGGGTCATTTTGGTATTAAAAAGAATCTTGACATTTTGATTGAACACTTCTTCTAGCCATACATGAGGAGAAATGTAGAAAGTGTGTGGGATGTAAGGCCCATAGACCCCCTGGGAGGATATGCAAGTGTCACACTCACCAACATAACAAACAAACCAAAAGACGCCTAAAACTTCCTTAAAATCAAATCAGGAAATTATACATGATATTTACCTTGACCTTAATACAAACTTGTTCAAAATCCAAAATCAACCTGAAATATATTTACTACAAATTTATAAACAAATCCAAATTCATACACTTCATATACAAGCCAAAATAAAAAATCAAAATACATCTATATCAAAACAAATCTTAGACTTCATTGGCCATTGCGGTTGACTCATCTTAGTCCTTATAATCCCTTCTCTAAACCTACATGGGGCAAATCTACCGTTCTAAGCATAGAGCTTAATAAGTGATAACTAAACTATGTATAAACTGACAATCATGTTATAACATAAACAACCATTAAAGGATTGTCTTTCAGAACAATTCAAACATAATGAATTTCAGAACAGATTGTATAGATAACATAACTGAATATTAGGAGAAGGTGTAATCCCTTCAGATTAGAATGTAACAGATCATAACATAATTTTATTTATATCAAAATCAACGTGTATCAGAATACAAAACCATATGACTGCTAATCCATTTTCAGAAGCAGGTAATGGGACTTATACAAAAGAAACTGAAGTCTTGACACCAAAGTGTCACAGAAGAGACTGAAGTCTCGATACCGAAGTGTCACAATAGAGACCGAAGTCTCGACACCGAAGTGTCAATAGCAGAAGACACCAAACTGCCATTAATAGAAGACATCGAATTGCCAAACACCAAAGTGTCACAAAAGCAACTATAGACCCTTCTAGGCATGCCTATTTACCCACAACTAGAACTTAACAAAATCAAAAACAGAAATATCTAAAATTTAGTTCATATATCAATCAATGTTTTCATATCATGTATTCAAGCATATCACACTCTTACAGTTTTGCAAATCATTCAATGATTCAAATGAATAGCAAACAAAATAGTCAAAGCAAAACTATAAAAAATTACTTACTGAATTACTTACAAAATTGACTATCTAAATTACTTACAAAAATACTCAAGGATTACTTACTGAATTTCTTATGAATATTCATCAAGAATTACTTACAAAATTTCTTACTAGATTACCTACAATTACTCATTTACTGGATAAGCCTATTTAAGAATATATCACATATTATGTATGTTCAATAACAAATTTTGGGTTTATTAACCTTAATCTTGTCACATTATTTATTCATATTAATTAATAATCAAAACTATATCATACTTGTTCTTAAGCTATAACATAACTTTTAACTCAACTTCAGAACAGATTTTGAAAATCTTAAAATCGGAATTACAAATTTACTTATTTAGGAAAATTGTAGCTTTATATTTCCAGTTTAATTGAAATTAAGAAACATCTCATTCTAAGCTCTTCAAGTCAAGAAATAATCAAAAATACTAAAGTATGCTTAGAGAAAAATTCCAGGTCACACTATTCCAACAGAATCCCTCACATTCATTCAATCAATCCTTTTCAAAACTATTTTGAAGGCTATTAATTTTTATAGAGAGGTAGAACAATGTGTTAGGAATCTATTGGTTTAAGAATCAAGTCATTTGGATATTTGTTGAAGAAGTTATAGCAAATTGAATGACAGATGTTTAAAAATAATCATTTTTCAGAACATGATCGCGACCCATGACTTCAGCAGGATCGCGACTCGCGACCCTTAGTAGCGAAGTTACGATCGTGACTTGCGATCTTCTTCTCTTCTTCGCCGAACAACCTTTTTCCATTTTTCATTGTTGTATCTTCTATTTGTTTTCTTCATTCCCACGTCACATATTCTGGACTTCTATATCTAATACAACCTCTAAACCAATCAAGCGCAAGCTTATATGATAATTCATGAAAACCGAAACCTACACAAACTTTCTCTCACTAGTGTGTTTCTAGATTTTCTTCTCACTTCTTCCTTCTTCATCTTAATCCATTCCTAATTCATATTCTCTACATTTTCACACCCATTGCAACTTATCTTACACTAAAATAACTCAAAATTCATGATCAAAATTCAAACTTCAAAAATCGCACATGCACTCTATACTTTCTCTCTCTACTGTTACGTTTATTTTCATTCAAAACCAATCCCATATTCAATGCAGAACCAAACCTATACCAGTTTTATACTTCTCCACTATTGCTTCTAATCAACTCAAATAATCTTAATCATAAAAAATAGAGCATATAATATTACAACTATTCTAGTATCTGCATAATTCCGAAGTCACACCATTTTCATATAATGCATTTTGTGTAGGAAAATCCCGGTGTGAGCATCACATGCTCACGGTGCGAAAAACAAAAATTTTTGTTCCGGGACCTTCCCGAAAGCCAGGATCCATGTGTCTATACAACAAACTCAAACCATAACGGCCAAAGGAGACCGTCTCTAACGGTATCCACGCAGAGATCAGAGAACCTAATCGGGGCAAACCCTTTGACCCGGGAATAGCTAGAACAAAGTAAAGAGTGCTAGCTCTTACCTTTGTCCTTGGAGAGCTTGAAACCAATGGAAAGAAGGAGAAACTTGGAGAAAGAAGATTGAAGATCGATGGAGAGCTTAAAGGAGAAGAACTTTTCTTTTCCTTAAAACCTAAGGTTTTCTCAAAACCCACTACATCCTCTACTTCTTTTCTTCTCTTTTATTTGTCTTTAACTTAATTAAAGACATTCAAAAGCTAGGTGGGGAAGCTTCCATGTTAGCTTATATATATATATATATATATATATATAAAGTTAAAAGATAAAGCTTCCTCCTCCTCCATCCACGTTTACACTTATATATATATATTAATTAATTAATTCTTTAATTAATTAATTATATATATATAAATAAATGCTGAAGTGGTCCAGTCACACTGGGGTCGGTCCTACAGGCCTATCGGGTCCCAGTATAGGAAAAATTCCCGGAAACGTTTTTCAGCAATATCGATGTCGCGATCTCATAGGGACATATCTCGATCTCATCGGGATCCATTTAATCCTTTTGCTCTCCATATATTGGAACTCTGTCCAAAACTATTTTATGAATTCTCCGAGACACTCTTATGCGTGTGACCCATTAGGTTCCCGGTTATGTTGGCCACTTAGATTAACACTTAATCTGAGCAAGTCATGAGCGGTATCTAGCAACACATCATGACCCCCAATTGACTGGAAAGTAATTGGTTTGACGAATGAACATGTATTCATCATGAACCACATCATGAACCTTTCCATAGACAATTACCGTGTAATCCGTCCTTTCACCATGCTATACCCCACTTGGTTATGAGTATGGGCAATATGTCAACTCTTACTAGACTGACTATATCAAATCTAGTCCAAGTGATTTCAGTTCTCGTCCTGGGACTCATTACTTTATATGTCAATGAAGACATTCTTCATGACATATATGCTTCGGCCAGAGACTTCCAAGTAATGACCCTGACAATAGGCCATGGGTATCATCTTCTGCTATCACAGAAGTGGTGAATCCTCTATTGGCTACTCAATTACCTTCGAATACCTCAAGTTGTACCCAATCACCACCCTATGAGCGACCTCGTAAGGCAACAAGGAATGGAGTCAAAGCACGTAATCAAGATTCAAGATATCCTCGAGCACCTCAAGTCTAAGGATACTTACACCATTGCTATGATGAGATTATCACCGACATTAAAATAGGACATCCATGTGATGATCTCATAGCAGTCATCCAATGTACTTACTACCTCTAGTAAGCATCCACATCTCAACCCTAAATATCTCATATTTACGACTTTTGAGATCCACTTGCTGATCAAATCAAGGAGCTTGAGATGTACTAGTCTCTCGGATTACCGATGTCCGGTCTCGAATCCTATGACTAGGATAATTTAAATCTTGACATAATTGCACATGATAGGAATCTCAGTAGTATGATCACATCACAATTTCCTTCATGCTATGTCATATATCATGGACTTCATTAATTTGCTTATAGATCAATATCCATTCATAAATTGTTGGGCCCGGGCCCCAGAAGTCCATTCCCGAGGTGGCCCCTCGGGCTGTGCCGGCATCGGGCGCCCAAATACCGTCGGACCCTATCGCAACATCCATACAATTACATAAGTACAATTCGATTCACACATATACTCATACATATACATTCTACACATGCATTCTAAACATGTATTAATCATTCCAAATCCATAAACCATCTGTCATTGAGTAGCCTCAAAATGTAACATAATACAAAATGAAATTTAAATCCCAAAATACAAAAGTATGCTCCATGATGAAATGCTGGCGGGCTAACCAAAGTACTAACTTAAGACAAGGCTCCTAACTAGCTTGAAGTTTCCGATGCCTTGCAAGGTCGACAATCGTCTCGATCTGCACCTGAGGAGGGGAGAGTAATAGGGTGAGCTGCGAAGTTCAGTGGAATATACGTTTATAGCCATTGGCAACGAGCCACACAATCAAGTAATATATATATATATATATCACTAGCAATCAAAATTCACCACATGATTCACATTCAGATAAGCATATGTCATGCAATTTCTGTTTCTCCACATAACAATCATTATGCAACAAGTCTATCAAATTCATCATATGTTATGCTCATCAAATCAATCGTATATGCACAGACAATTGGCTCGAGAGTTCCGTAAACGATCCGGATAAACCAAAGGTAGATCCGTAAACTATCCGAGTCTGATTTCTCAAGGATCTCGTTGCCACAAGCGGGCAGCCGGAGAAGGCTTTACTGTCAACGTGCACGTGACTCCATCCGTAACTCTCTTACCCAAACAAATCACATAGTCCATTCGATTCATGCTCAAAGCATTTTCACAGTTTTCTAAATTCTCATTCTCGTCCATTTCCATACGGCCTATCAAGCCATGCATAATCATAATCAAGGCATATTCAATATTTCTCATGTAATTCAATACAAGTAATGTCATATAATGCAAGCAAGCACACATCAGGCAATTTGCCCATACACACAATAACTATAAACATATTACCCACCTAGTATCGCTTGAGTATCAGACTCACTGTCATCCTTCCTCTTACGATTGGGTCAAATCAGCTTGGTTCCCTATAATAAACCAAGTTTTCATTTAATTAATAATCCATAGAAAATATTCCATAAAGATTGACAATCAAAATAAAGTATAAAAGGTCTCCATCCGAATTCCATCTAAATTCTCGAACCCTTCGAAACAATTCCGAACTTCCCTTTTTCATACAACTTGTAGTCCTTAATTTTTAGATCACAACGAATCTAAAATCACCTCAATCAGACATCCACACCAAAAGATATCCCAAAAAATGTAAAAATTTCACTTTCGAAAGCAGGGGGCTCGCGTGGCGAGGACCACCTCGCCATGATGTGCTCATCACTGCTGACGTCATGGGCGTGCACACCCGTCTTGCCAAGGCAGCATCTCTTCAGCACGCCATGACGCGTACATGGTGCACGCAGCGTGTCACCTATTCGCCGCACGCCGCGGCGTGCTCTTGCGCACGTCGCGACGTGCGGGTCGGAGCTTCGACTCCGAACCCCTATTTTCTGCATTTTTCGACTTCCAATTCTTCCCAAACTCAAATGCAACACAACCAAACTATAGATCAAGTCCTCTACTACATTTCTAACCCATTAACAACTTAAAATCAAACACAAATGCATCAACCCAAGCAATCTCACCATTTTTGCCCTAAACCCTAAAACCTTCGATTATGCTCAATCCAAGCTATCTTAATGTTTAATCCATCCAGAAACAAGATAGAAAGGCGCTAAACTTATCGGAAAGCGCTTTCAAACTGTTAGAAACCTTAGAAATCGAAGCTCTCTTTTCTCTCCTCTTCTCCCTCCACCGTCAGCTACTCTTCCTCTTTCTCTTCTCTATTTTCCTTTCTTTCTCTTTTATTTTCTTTTCTATTCTATTTCTTTCCTTTAGAAACCTAAGGAGTGGACAAATACTATTTTACTTCTTCTAGCCAAGCCTAAATCCATTCCAACTTAACTAAACTTCCCAAAATGCCCTCACATAATTTAATCCTCTAATTCTCATTTAACCACAATTAAACCGTAATTATCCATAATATACCCAATTTAATCAAACTAAGCCATAAACACATAATTATCAAAATTCATGCTTAATATCATCATAAAAAAAATTCGGGGTCTAACATAAATAATGAACAGCAAGTTAATGAAATATGCCTTTCTTTATTTATTCATAAAGTATGTACACACTTTGTACAAAATGCGCTAAAGGCGATTGCCTTCAGGGCACTACTCTAACAATCTCCCACTTGACCTAAAGCCAATCGCCTTGATATCTAATACCATAGGCGAGTACATGAGAATCAAAACTCTTCTGTGATAATGGCTTTGTCAACGGATCGAAGAATATTCGCTTTCGGTGAGAATTCTCTCGATCTGGACATCACCTCGTCCTATGATCTCCCTGATCAGATGATATCTGCAGAGTACGTGTTTGGATCGTTGATGAGACCTTGGTTCTTTCGCTTGCGCAATAGCCCCATTGTTGTCACAATATAATTGTATGGGCCCATCACTGCTAGGAACCACACCAAGTTCATTAATGAACTTCTTGATCCAAACTGCTTCCTTTGCTGCTTCTGAAGCGCCAATATACTCTGCCTCGGTTGTTGAATCGGCAGTTGTCTCTTGTTTGGAACTCTTCCAACTAACTGCCCCGCCATTTAGTGTGAATACGTAACCTGATTGGGATTTGGAATCATCCTTATCATATTGAAAACTGGCATCTGTATACCCGCTCACTTTGAGATCTACATCTCCATATATCAAGAAAACATCCTTAGTCCTTCGCAAGTACTTGAGGATATTCTTGACAGCCACCCAGTGACCCTCATTAGGATCCGATTGGTATCTGCTCATAACACTTAGAGCATATGATACATTGGGTCTCGTACATAGCATAGCGTACATGATAGATCCTACTGCAGATGCATACGGGATCATATTCATGCGCATCCTCTTATCTTGTGTCTTAGGACACATAGATTTCGAGAGTGTTATCCCATGAGTCACGGGAAGGTACCCTCTCTTGGATTGCTCCATGCTAAACCTCTTTAGCATCTTGTCTATGTACGTTGATTGTGAAAGACCAAGCAACATTTTTGATCTATCTCTATAGATTCTTATCCCAAGGATATAAGTTGCTTCACCAAGGTCTTTCATGGCAAATTGTTTGGACAACCAAATCTTGACTGATTGTAGCATAGAAATATCGTTTCCTAGCAATAATATGTCATCTACATACAGCACAAGGAATACGATTGCAGTCCATTAACCTTCTTATACACACAAGTGTTCATCCGGATTTGTGAGAAACCAAACTCTTTGATTACCTCATCAAAATGGATATTCCAACTCTGGATGCGTGTTTCAATCCATAGATGGATTTCAAGCTTGCATACCTTTTCACCATCATAGGAGGTGAAGCCCTCGTGTTGTGTCATATACACATCCTCGCCTAGATTTCCATTTAGAAAGTCGTCTTCACATCCATTTGCCATATCTCATAATCATAACGAGTGGCAATGGCTAGGAGTATTCTAATGGATTTAAGCATTGCTCTCGGGTCAAGGTCTCGTCGTAGTCAACTCCTTGTCTTTGATTTAAAACCTTTAGCCACAAGCCTTGCTTTATAGGTAATTACGTTACCATCCATGTCGCTTTCTTTTGAAAACCCATTTGCACCCTATGGGTTTGATTCCTTGGTGCCTCAACCAAAGTCCATAATTGGTTTTCATACATGGAATCCATTTTAGCTTTGCATGGCATGAAGCCATTTCTCGGACTCGAACTCTTCGTAACCTCTTCATAGGTAGTAGGCTCATTATCTTCTATGAGCAATCGTCATTCTGCTCATTCACGAAATCCATATCTCTCAAAGCAGAGCGTATCCTACGTGACCTACGAACTTCGTGTGTTGTAGAAGGTTGAACTGTTACTTCATCTGTATGAGTCACAGCTTGAGTTCAGCAGCGATTCATCTGCGTCTGTTGAGCATCTTGAACTTCTTCAAGTTCAATTTTGCTCCCACCGCCTTCTTGTAAAAGAAACTCTTTCTAAAGACAGCATGCTTCAAAACAAACACCTTTTGTTCCTCAGCAAGGTAGAATTGATATCCCATTGTTTCTTTAGGATATCCTACGAACAAACACTTATCAGACTTTGCATCAAGTTTATCTGACTATGTCCGCTTCACATAAGCAGGACAACCCCAAACTTTTAAATGAGTAAGATAGGGTCTTTTGTTAGTCCACATCTCATATGGAGTAACATCAACTGTCTTTGATGGAAATCTGTTTAACAAGTAAACAGCTGTCTCAAGTGCATACCCCCAAAAGGATTTTGATAACTTTGCAAAGCCCATCATTGATCGTACCATGTCTAACAAGGTTCGATTTCTCCTTTCTGCCACACCATTATGCTGTGGTGTGTAAGGAGGAGTCCATTGAGATAAAATCCCATTATCTATGAGATAATCCAAAAACTTTTGGTCTAAGTATTCCCCACCACGATCTGATCGTAATGTCTTGATACTTTTCCCAAGTTGGTTTTTTACTTCATTTCTGAATTGTTTGAACTTTTCAAATGCTTCAGATTTGTATCTCATCGACATCAAAACCCATATCGAGAATAATCATCGATAAAGGTAATGAAGTAAAGACAACCACTTCTGGCATAGATGGACATCGGACCACATACATCTGAATGTATTAGGTCTAATACTCTAGTCGCTCGTTCACCCTTTCCCTTAAAGGATAATTTAGTCATCTTGCCTAATAAACAAGATTCACATGTGTCATATGATTCATAATCAAATGACCCTAAACTACCACTCTTATGGAGCTTAGCTATGCATCTCTCATTTATATGGCCAAGGCGACAATGCCATAAGTAAGTTGATTTTAAATTATCTCGTTTATGTCTTTTCGTGTCATTGACATTCATAATTGGATGTGACATATCTAATATGTAAATTCCATTGCATAATGTAACAGTACCATAAAGCATTCCATTCAAACTAATAGAACAACCATTGTTACTAAAAGTCAAATAGAAACCAAATTCTATTTAAACAAGAAATGTATAATATGTTCTTTGTTAATACAGTACAAAATAACATTCATCCAATTTAATTACAAGCCCGGTGGGGAGTGACAAAAGTAAGTGCCTACGGCTAATGCAAAGAACTCTTGCTCCATTTCCCACACGCAGTCTAGTTCTCCTTCACGAGTCAGTCTACTATTCCTGAGGCCATGCATATCATTGCATATGTGTGAGCCACAACCGGTATCTAATACCCATATGTTATGGTCAGAAACAGTATTAACCTCAATGATAAACATGCCTGAAGAAGTCGAGGCATCAGATACCTTCTTCTGCTTCAATTCTTCCAGATAGACTTTACGGCCCCGCTTAGTGGCTGGCCTTGCCACAATGGAAGCAAGTTCCTTTTGGTGCAGTTTCTTTGGTTTTCTTCTTGGTTGCACTTCCTTTTGGTTTTTTAGACCTTTTCTTCTTCAGCTTCATTTTCTTTGAACCAGAAGAAGAGTCCACCATAAGCACTTGCTTGCTATCCTTCTTGATAGATTGCTCTGCTGTCTTGAGCAGATTGACCAACTCAGGAATTGTCGTGGATATTTGGTTCATCCGATAGTTTAACACAAACTGTGAATAACTATCAGACAATCCAACCAAAATTAAGTTAACACTTAATTCATAATCCATAACAAAACCTAAGACGACCAACCTCTCAATATACCCATTCATCTTCAGTGCATACTGCACTGCAGATGAACCTGGAGTCATCTTAGTAGTGAAGAGTAGCCTTGAGGTCTCGAACCTTTCAGACCGAGCTTGCTCATCAAACAGTTCCCTAAGATGAAACACTATGGTATTAGCATCCATAGACTCATGCTGCTTCTGCAGCTCTGGTGACATCGAGGCAAGCATAATGCAGGTAGCCATGTCACTGTCTTTAAGATGTTTACGATATGCTTTCTGATCCTCATCAGAAGCATCAGCAGCAGGTGGATCAGGAAGTGGAACATCTAGGACATATCCAGCCTCGGACACGAGAACAATTCTCAGATTTCTCAGCCAATCGAGAAAGTTAGGTCCAGTTAATTTGTTCGAGTCCATAAGCGAGCGCAAGTTTACACTGGAAGTCATCTTCAATAACCTAAAGGGAAAAGAGAGAAAGAATGTTAGAATAGAATTACATGCATGATCATAAGGACTTGCATGACATGCATATGACTTCCACTAGTTTCAAAGAATCCATAACCCTCAGTACGAATCCAAGAAACATTATGACAAAATGTCCTAGTGGGTTGATATCCGACATTGCTAAAATGACCTTGCGTTTACCCAACAAGCCACCTTAGGTCAATCGGTAGGTATCGGTCATACCAATTGCATCATAGATATCCGACATTACTAAAATGACCTTGGGTATACTCAACAAGCCAGCTTAGATCTATCGGCAGGTATCGGTCATACCATTTGTTTCATAGATGCAACTATCGACTAGTGCTATCAACTCGTGATGTATGCACACACATTGGGTTATCAACTCTTGATGCGCGTACATCTGATGCACACTGCCCAATTTCGCCTCTGTCCACGTTGACCTTGAGTTTACTCAACAAATCAACGCTTCTAGTGAAAACTGACCCCATTAATCCGAAAATCTTATTTTCATGGTTCAACATATCCGTATAGAGTGAGCTTGGGTTTACCCAACAACCCAACTCTATAAGAACTCTGGTTCTCCCCATATTAATGGAAGGCGTTAGTTTTCATATAATGTGTAAGGGTTTTCAGGTCTCATCTTCTCCTCCTCCAGGCCGTAGGATTATAGTCACCATGACTATATGGAATGATTTAGGGCATTTCATCAATCACATTGAATCTATACCTAAAATCATCCATCATCTCACCTTTGCATGTTGTAAGTCGACTTATGTATGTGTAGGTCGACTTATGCTAGTGTGTAAGTCGACTTATGCATGTGTAAGTCGACTTATGCAACTGTGCACGAACAAGTCGACTTGTACCATTGTGCTAGTCGACTTATCCATGTGGAATTGCTATCTAATCGGCTAATTTCTCAATTCGTGCAGTTCCAATTCACAATACCAAGTGTAATATCCTTTATTATGATGTACCAATGAAACACTTTTATTATTCCATGCTTACCATATATAGTCAAACTACACATGAAAAACTTGAAATTGATGAATACACTCTTATTCATTTAGATTTCCAAATAATTTGAGAATATCAAACTATCACCCTAAGTATCTCTAGGTAGTCTAAACTTTATCAAGATTACTTCGGCACATGTCAAAAAATTTGTGACGGCCAAAATAATCAAGACAATTTAATACACTAACGAGACGCTAATGTGACACATTTGACATCCGAAAAATATTTGGGAATCCAATTTCAAGAAATTCAATTTGGAAAGCATACAACATCAATATAACACATTTTTAATCACATTAAAAATGATCCAAGGCATTGGAATTGAGAAATACACAATTTTACATTTCAAACAAAACAGCTCCAGCAACTTTCTCAAAACTGCCAAGCTCTGTGTTTTTCTTGAAAAAGTCATTGAAACAATTTCAATAAATTCTGAGAAAATTACAGAGGTTACAAAATGTTCACAAAATGTTCCATGAATTTTTTAAGGATTTATTTCCAACAAAAACTCATCCAACCTCAGAAACAAAGCCAATGTAGAATCTGTGTTCCTCAACACAGTTATTCCCAGCAGCACACAATAAATTCTCAAATAAAAAGTAAATCACCTCGAAAACTTTTTTCCATTCTTATAGACATTCATAAACATCTTAGAGACATGTTGATGAAAGCAAATCCGAAATTTTTTTTTCTACAATTTATTCTCGAATTTATAAGCATTTCTGTTCATTGAATGTGCACAAAGACAGCAACCAGAACATTGGGGAATAAATTAGCAAAACCATATCAAATCACATTGATAAATTCTGAACTTCCATAGACATATGCAACAACATCTTGTGAACATATCTGGGCAAGAAAATTTTGAAAACAATATTTCTACACTGAATTCGAAATTCACACAATCAACATGCATCATCGTCACAAGCAATAGGCAACTCCGACCTAGTCATGGTTTCTTCATTATATACGACACAAGTGGCTTTGATACCACTGTAAGAAAATCCCGGTGTGAGCATCACATGCCCACGGTGTGGAAAACAAAATTTTTTGTTCCGGGACCTTCCCGAAAGCCAGGATCCATGTGTCTATACAACAAACTCAAACCATAACGGCCAAAGGAGACCGTCTCTAACGGTATCCACGCAAAGATCGGAGAACCTAACCGGGGCAAACCCTTTGACCCGGGAATAGCTAGAATAAAGTAAAGAGTGCTAGCTCTTACCTTTGTCCTTGGAGAGCTTGAAACCAATGGAAAGAAGGAGAAACTTGGAGAAAGAAGATTGAAGATCGATGGAGAGCTTAAAGGAGAAGAACTTTTCTTTTCCTTAAAACCTAAGGTTTTCTCAAAACCCACGACATCCTCTACTTATTTTCTTCTCTTTTATTTGTCTTTAACTTAATTAAAGACATTCAAAAGCTAGGTGGAGAAGCTTCCACGTTAGCTTATATATATATATATATATATATATATATATATAAAGTTAAAAGATAAAGCTTCCTCCTCCTCCATCCACGTTTACACTTATATATATATATATATATATTAATTATTTAATTAATTAATTATATATATATATATAAATAAATGTTGAAGTGGTCCAGTCACACTGGGGTCGGTCCTACCGGCCTACCGGGTCCCGGTATGGGAAAAATCCCCGGAAACGTTTTTCAGCAATATCGATGTCGCGATCTCATCGGGACATATCTCGATCTCATCGGGATCTATTTAATCCTTTTGCTCTCCATATATTGGAACTCTGTCCAAAACTATTTTATGAATTCTCCGAGACACTCTTATGCGTGTGACCCATTAGGTTCCCGGTTATGTTGGCCACTTAGATTAACACTTAATCTGAGCAAGTCATGAGCGGTATCTAGCAACATATCATGACCCCCAATTGACCGGAAAGTAATTGGTTTGACGAATGAACATGTATTCATCATGAACCATATCACGAACCTTTCCATAGACAATTACCGTGCAATTCGTCCTTTCACCATGCTATACCCTACTTGGTTATGAGTATGGGCAATGTGTCAACTCTTACTAGACTGACTATGTCAAATCTAGTCCAAGTGATTTCAGTTCTCGTCCTGGGACTCATTACTTTATAGGTCAATGAAGACATTCTTCATGATATATATGCTCCGGCCAGAGACTTCCAAGTAATGACCCTGACAATAGGCCATGGGTATCATCTTCTGCTATCACAGAAGTGGTGAATCCTCTATTGGCTACTCAATTACCTTCAAATACCTCAAGCTATACCCAATCACCACCCTATGAGCGACCTCTGTAAGGCAACAAGGAATGGAGTCAAAGCAAAGAATCAGTATCCAAGATATCCTTGAGCACCTCAAGTCTAAGGATACTTGCACCATTGCTATGATGAGATTATCACTAACATTAAAATAGGACATCCATGTGATGATCTCATAGCAGGTCATCCAATGTACTTACTACCTCTAGTAAGCATCCACATCTCAACCCTAAATATCTCATATTTACAGCTTTTGAGATCCACTGCTTGATCAAATTAAGGAGCTTGAGATGTACTAGTCTCTCCGGATTACCGATGTCCATCCTCAGAATCCTTTGACTAGGATAATTCAGAATCTTGACATAATTGCACATGATAGGAATCTCAGAGTATGATCACATCACAATTTCCTTCATGCTATGTCATATATCATGGACTTCATTAATTTGCTTATAGATCAATATCCATTCATAAATAATGAACAACAAGTTAATGAAATATGCCTTTATTTATTTATTCATAAAGTATGTACACACTTTGTACAAAATGCGCTAAAGGCGATTGCCTTCAGGGCACTACTCTAACATTTTGAGCATCACCAAAGCTATCAGTTGATGCATGCACTCATTTCCAATACTAAAACATCATTAAATTCGTTCACAAAACCCAAAAAATTAGAAACATCACTTGATTCTTCATACAAATTCTAGCTATGATAGTGAATAGTAGGTTTTCGATTGATGGAGGGAAAAGCAAGACTAAAGAGAAGCAACCTATCTGCTGGACTGGGTTATTTGTTTTGCAAAGGACACGACTGATATAAAAATCAAAACTAGTATTTCAGTGATGCAGATTCAGTGACTTTTAATGAAGACCAACAAAATCTGAAGAACAACAAGGAGCTTCAGTTATTTTCCTTCTAACACATGTACCTATGTGTGTTTTTATCATTTTGACATATGGCTCTATGCATGCCTCCCATTTACCCTTTATGCAAGCTGCCGCATGTCTCCTATATGTCAAGCCATTTGTCACATATTCATGTATTTTTCCTAGATTAAAATACCCCAAAAATTTCAAAAATCCCTAAAATTCCAAAAAATTATGAAATAATTCCAATTAACTAACTATGGTCCATAAAACCTAAAATTCAAGTCACATGTCTTTCACTTTTAAATCATAGCACAACTTTAACTAATATCAGACACGTACTTTCAGAAATATGTAACATGTGATCTAGGGTATATTTTGGGACCTCACAATTCTCTCCCCCTTAAATGAATTTCATCCCTGAAATTCTTACTGGAATAATTCTTGTAGAAAGCCGTACTAAACTTGATTTAAGTATCTAGAACCTTTTACAGACTTTTCTAGAATCTTGAAATAAATTGAATGTCACAATTAGAAATAATATATAGTGGCACCTTGTACAACCTCACTATCTTATTTCAATCACCAGGTATTAATACGTTTCTTTCCAATTCCTTAATAAGATTCACAATTTTGAATCCTCACTTCAGGCTTTGATAAACTTTCCACATAAAACTAATTTTAAAGTCAATATAGTCAATCATACTTCATTCTATCCCAAATTCCAAATTGAATTCAACCTTCAATGGTAAGAGGCGTGTTCTTAGAAACAACAAAACCTTGAGGGGTCACGAGTTCGATTTCCAAAGAGGACAATACTGATTAAGGTTGGATGTCACGGAATAACCCGCAAACACACGCCGGGGTATAACTCCTAAACACAGCGTGTTCTTAGAAACAACAAAACCTTGAGGGGTAGCGAGTTCGATTCCCAAAGAGGACAATACTGATTAAGGTTGGATGTCGCGGAATAACCCGCAAACACACGCCAGGATATAACCCCTAAACACCTACGGGTGGGGTGTGGGGTCCAACATTAAAAGGCGCCTTTTAATGTTGGGTCCGTGTTTTGTGTACTGGGCGAACTAGGCCCAGCGTACCCCAAGTTGGCATGCGACCACAACCTTCAAAGGTATTGTCCTCTTTGGTACTCGAACTCGAGACCTCAAGGTTTTGTTGCATTTAAATGCATGCCTCTTACCATTGAGCTAATGGTAAGAGGCGTGTTCTTAGAAACAACAAAACCTTGAGAGGTCGCGAGTTCGATTCCCAAAGAGGACAATACTGATTAAGGTTGGATGCCGCGGTATAACCCGCAAACACACGCCGGGGTATAACCCCCAAATACCTACGGGTGAGGTGTGGGGTCCAACATTAAAACATATATTGAGAAATAGTGTTTTGATATGAATAAGAAATGAGAAATTTGTGTAATAAGGAATAAGATGAATAAGTGTTTGATTATGTCATTCAGAAGTAAGTATTTGGTACTTTGCGTAAGTTAGAATTTCGAGGACGAAATTCTTTTAAGAGGGGGAGAAATGTTGGACCCCAATTTTTGAGTAAAATTTAGAAATATTAAGTGAGATTAAATGAGTGGTTTTATATATGTATTGTGAAATAAAAGTATTTATGCTTTGAGGAAATTCATGAGAAAAGAATTATTGGGTTTTGATAATTTTGATTATTGTGGAGATTTGTATAGTTTATGAAAGTTCAAGTGGATGTGAAAATTGAAAGATTTGCATAATGTTCTGATCTTTAATTTGATATAAAGTATGCAGTTTTTAGATTAAGGAATAATAAGTTATGATTTTTACAAGTTTCTGCTATGGTTTTAGCATGATATTTAAAGGACAGAACTTTTGATTGAAAAATTGACTTCCTTAAAGGTCAAATTGATTTTTATGTCCTTCATGAAAGTTGTAGGTGACTTTCTGATCTTCGCAGTGATATAAAATAAGAGGTGTTCGGAATTTGCAGTTGAAAGATATAAATTTTCAAAGTTAAATATTGTTTAGGGTTACATTAAATTGGGGCAGTACCTTTGATTGGATTTTTGACCTCTTTAGAGACAAAATTGATTTTTAAGTTCTACATGAAAGTTGTAGAGCTTCCTTAAAGCTTTCCATAGAGACCAAATTTGTCAAATTTGGAATTCGAAATCAGGAGCTACAATTTTTGAAAAATTCGGATATATATATATGTAATTATATATATATATATATTTTTGAAAAAAAAATTTATACCCCGTTTTGGTAAAATGAGAGTGTCGGGTTTTGGTTGGACTTTACGGATAATATTAAAGAGAGTCAATGACGTGACGGTTTTGAATGTAATTCCATTTTCGGGCGATTTTGTGAGCTATAGAGATCCGATTGAGGCGATTTCTGATTCTAATTGACCTAAAGATATGGAATTTCATTTTAACTTAGGAATCGGATTTAGTTATGGGCCCTATGCAAATCAATTTTATTGGAGGATAATTAGGGTGAATTTATCAAGTTTTGTTCGGATGACGTTAAATTAAGTTCGATTTGAGGGTTCTTTCGTGGTGAGGAATTCCTCCCTCATGAGATGCGCGTCCAGATGTCACGTAGGACGTCGGGCACGCGACTCACCGGGGAGGGGTTCCAACACTTATGGTATCAGAGATCGCCTCAATTGGATCTCTATAGCTCACAAAATCGTCCGAAAACGGAATTACATTCAAAACCGTCACGTAATTGACTCTCTTTAATATTATCCGTAATGTCCAACCAAAACCCGACACTCTCATTTTACCAAAAAGGGTTTTTTTTTTCAAATATATATATATATATATAATTATTTATATAATTACATATATATATATCCAAAATTTTCAAAAATCGTAGCTCTTGATTTCGAATTCCAAATTTGACACATTTGGTCTCTATGGAAAGCTTGAAGGAAACTCTACAACTTCCATGTAGAACTTAAAAATCAATTTTGTCTCTAAAGAGGTCAAAAATCTAATCAAAGGTACTGCCCCAATTTAATGTAACCCTAAACAATATTTAACTTTGAAAATTTATATCTTTCAACTCCAAATTCCGAACACCTTTTATTTTATATCACTGCGAAGATCAGAAAGTCACCTACAACTTTCATGAAGGACATAAAAATCAATTTGACCTCTAAGGAAGTCAATTTTTTAATCAAAAGTTCTGTCCTCTAAATATCATGCTAAAACCATAACAGAAACTTGTAAATATCTTAACTTATTATTCCTTAATCTAAAAACTGCATACTTTATATCAAATTAAAGATCAGAACATTATGCAAATCTTTCAATTTTCACATCCACTTGAACTTTTATAAACTATACAAATCTCCACAATAATCAAAATTATCAAAACCCAATAATTCTTTTCTCATGAATTTCCTCAAAGCATAAATACTTTTATTTCACAATACATATATAAAATCACTCATTTAATTTCACTTAATATTTCTAAATTTTACTCAAAAATTGGGCTCCAACATTTAAGCTGGGTACTATGATCAAAATGCCTTTACTAAAACATGTATTACATGAAATGCATCAAATAACAGAATATACCACGTATGGCTTTCACTTATAAAGCACAGACAAAATCTCATATTCATTCAAAACTGCATATTTTCTGAAGTAATTAATTACTTAATGAGGTAACATTATCTCATGTTATTTTTGGTTCTCCTAATTGACTCATTTTCTAGAATGATTTTTTCCATTCATTCGATTTCCTCTGATTTCACATTGACTTATTGTAATGTTCAACCATTTCTTACTAGTTTCTCCACTCATTTCAATTTATTCACAATCTTAACTTCCTATATTGGTAACACATTCATCAAATCCAATTAGTATTCCCTGAACATATTTGCATATAATGTAATGTGGGCCTAAGTTCTCCTCACATTAGCAAGAGTGTCGCCTTAAATTCAAAAATCTAATCACATAGTTGGATACTTTACATCAAAAAATGCATACACTCTCAATAGCATATTCTACATCTTATGCTTGAGTCTCCATAGAAATAAAACCCTAATATTCACTTTTAATTTACTCCATTTTTTGCATTCTTAAAAGCAAAACCATCTGGTCTACTTAACCTTATTAGGTGAAATTCTTCTTCCAAAGAAGATTTCTTACTACTATCAACTATATTTTTTTTGTAATCCTTATCAATCAACTGTTCCCATTATTACTTATCATATTTTCTTAGTATCTCAAAAAGATCAATTTCTATTATTTCTTACAAGGCCATAATGTTCTATTTTCCACACTTAATGAAGTAGTAGACATGATTCTGTCACATATACTTAGGAGTGTATCTTTAAAGTCATCCCATTCTATCTAGAGATCTATTTTTGACAAATCACCAATTTCTTTCCTTATTTCAATCTCATCTTTCTATTGTCATTTATTTCGTCTTCCATATGTATACCTTCGATCAATTCAGAATTATAGATACATATTCATCATGAAGTTTTGATCTCAATTTCGCTAATATATTCCTATAGTGAATCTTAACTCATATCACAGAAACCAACAACTAGTTCAATTCCAAGTTTGTCTTCTTAGGATCTGCTTGTATACTTTAATCTCATCATTTCTACTTATTTATCTCTTTTCCTTAAACAATCCATAACAATGCATTCACATCTATATCATATTCGGGGATATATTACCACAATACAATATTGATATCGTATTCCATAATACATCCACTAATGCAAATGCTTATTTGTCATATCTAACTAGGTACTATTTCCTAATTCTAAATATCCACACCTTTCATTTTCTCATATTCAGACAGATCATCATTCTAATTATTTGACACCTCAACTTCCTGAGCTAAAATCACATCTATGGAATCGAATTCGTAGTTCCTGAACATATTGACGTAGAATTAATTATGGACCTAAGTCCCTCTAACCATAATAAGAATGTAATCTCAATTTCAAGAACCCCACTTTACAATAAACAAAGTACATGCACTCTCAATAGTCTATTCAATCTCCCTTGTCTGAATCTCATACTTATCTGACTCCAATATTCATATCTAACTTGTTCAATACTCATTCATTCATTCTTATCCACACATATATAACATTTGTACACCGTAACATCATTCACTAAAGCAACCACTTTATCAAATGTACACTCATAATAACTGATTAACTTAATATTGAGGACTTCTAAATATATTACTATCATTGAATTCATTTTATTTGAATATGTTCTCAATATGTAACCATCACAAAAATTCTCATATCAAACCCAATGTTAATCTTATACAAAATCACGAACTCTCAACAAGATACCTCATCAACAACCTTATGAGATCTTTCCATACGGAAATTCTAAAACCAAAATATGGGACAAACCGCATTAGGCCAGACAACTCTTATATTCAAGTACAAGCAATAGTTAAGTGTTGGCTAAACCAAAATCGCCTAAACCATGCTCTGATACCATGTTGGACCCCGAAATTTTTTATTACGTTATTTTATTAAGCATGATTTAATTTATTTTGAGGTCTTGTTAGATTTATTATTTTGGAGTAATTAGCATGTCAATGTTAGGAGGAACTATTGTTTGAATTGATGGAATTAAAGTATAAATGTAGTAAGAATGCACCTTTAAGTTATAAGGTATAAGTGGAAGGGCATAAGGGTCATTTTGCAATCATTAAGAGTGTAAATTAGAAGAAGAAATGGTTGGCTTGTTAGAAGAAGCATCATGGGAATAGAGAAAAGAAGGGGGAAAACTTAGGATTTTTAAAGATCTTGAAGAACTTGAAGATTTTGAAGCCAAACAAGTAAGTGCAAGCATTCTTTCTTTCTTCATTAGTTGGATTAACCATGTTTAATGATAGTTGGAAGTGAAAATGGTGTTGAATGTGTGTAGGGAGTTGTTGATGAATGGTGTATGACAAATGTCTTAAATCTTCTAGGGTTAATGATTTTGTTGTGTTGTGAATGATTTTGGGTTGGAATGAGTTTAGAAATGAAGTAGGAATGATGGTTTAGGGTTAAGATGAAGATTATTTGAAAGATGGGAGGAATATGGTTGAAGAATGTAAGAAAACAGGTTTTCAGGAGGATTGGGCGAGAGTGGAACCATTCTGTTCATCACGTGCACGTTGACAAGAGCCTTCTCCCGGCTGCCCGCTTGTGGCATATGAGCTCCGAAATGGACTCATTTTGTTCATGGGGTAAACTTCGGTTTCCTCATTCTGTTTCATGGAACCCTCGAGCCGTATGATGTGCATTCCATAATTGAACTATTCATTATGAAGCATATTAAGTGTTATACGTTATGAAATGTTTTATGAGTTGAAACAAATGTGATGGATGTGTAAATTGCTTGAATATAGTGTGAGTGCTAGAATTGCTGGATATATATGCATACATATGCTTGAAATTGTGCTAGTCACCGATGGCTATAAATATATTAGCCACTGAGCTGTGTAGCTCAACCTATTATTTTTCCCTCCTCAAGTGCGACTCAAGACGACAGTTGACCTTTGCAAGGCATAAAAAAACTCCGCAATAGTTAGAGATCTTTGCATTAAGTTAGTGACTATTTTAGATAACTTATTAAGCATATCAACATTGAGCATCATTAAGTATTTTGTTTTTGTTGGGACCCGATCCGGGAACCGGATCCCGACCGAAAAAGCAGAACGGAAAACAACATGAACGATTGGATAACGCGAAACGAAAGCGGAAGCAAATCGAAAAGCGAAGCAAACAGAACGGACAAAAATACGAATCGGATCTAATAACGAAACAAAGCGGGGCAAAACACAAAACGAACTCGAATCACAAAGCAAAAGAAGCGGAAGCGAAGCGAATACTCGAATCGAAATGGAGTAACGGAAGTATCGAATGCGAAACAAAGTACAAAGCGCAGACAAAAGCGGAAGTGAAAATAGCGAAACGAATCGAATAAGCGAATCGGATACGAATCGAAAACGGATACGAAACAGATCGAACCAAAGCAAACAAATCCGACATCCGGAAACAACGAACAGAGAAAAGCGTCGCGTTGGAATTCCTAGACTATCCATAACCGAAAACCGGTATAAATTTTTTTTCTTTTTCTTTTCTTTTTCATTCTTTCTTATACCAATCATATCCATATAATTTCCCATAGGAAATTCATTCTTATACCCAAAACTCAACATTCATACATAATCTTATATATATCCATACAAATCTCAAAATTACACTTTTATCCTAAATTTTATCGAAAATTCGGCAGCATAACGGCTGCATTTATTCTAACCCAAACCTGCAAAGTATCAAAAAACACACTTCTAAATCCCCAACCAATCACACAATCAATCAAAATCTACCAGACCCTCCGTCTGGGACCTCAGCAGATAAACACACTCCTATATCTAAACCACTTCAAAACGTTAATCATGTCCAATTCCAATACACATTTCAATCTTAAATTCCATACACAAATTTCTAAATCAATATCATTATCATACACAATGTCATACACAATTTCATATCATATACAAATTCAAGACCATTCACAATACTCAACTTTATATGCAAGTACACTTTCCCAAACTTATCTTAAGCCATATACATATCCATCCTAAAATCCAAACTTATACAAATATCGAAATTGACGTCTTGACCATCTTTCATCCGATCTCCTGCTCGAATACCTGGAGATGGGGATGAAAGGGGGGTGAGCTCGAAAGCTCGTGGATAACACATTTATAAATTGACAAATAAGCAGAAATCATTTCTTTCATAAGCTTTTTGCCAAAAGGGCTAATTTTTCAAACTTTGTAACTTTTCAAAACGGTTTCCTCAAACCTTTCAATTTTTCAAGCTTTTCATAACAAAAGTCACCTTTTTTCCTTTCTCAATTTAAAAAAAAAAACATGAATGCAGCACACAGAAACAAATCAAAACACGTAACATATCAGAATGGTCTGGTTCGGTCCAAAACAAAACGTACTGCACATTCCCGCATAGCTGTCCTGTGCAGCCGTGAACAGAACGTACTACACTTTCCCGCATTGCGGTCCAGTGTAGCCGTGAAGGGATTTCGATTCGGAGCTCCGTGCCACTAGCGGGCAGCCGGGAGAAGGCTATAACGAATAGAGACAGTGCACTGACTCACAAAAGGACCTGACCAAACCCACTTAATCACATAATTCAAAACTGAAACTTTCAGATTGCCCGAAGGCACAAATCGAAAACTTGATTTTCATACGTGTCATACTACATACATTCACAGTTCTACATAATTCATACCATTCAATCAAATCAAGCAATTCCATAAATTCAACCATTTGTATAAATTATCAATGCACTCATAACATATGAATTTTTCAAAAATTTCTATAGATTTATCAAATCATTTAAAACGATGAATTTAAGCTTGTAATAATTTTTCAAAATCATTCTAAACGAATAAAGTACGAAAATCTTTTCTTTCACTTTCTTGAATTTTGAAAAGTCATATATAGCTTACAAATCAAAATATAAATATGCTACCCACCTTATTTCCATGCAAGCAACTTGTCCAATGCTTCAATTTGACCTTTGCTTCTCTCTCTTCAAATTAACAAAACCTAAACCATAATCATCCAAATTCACATCATAAATATCATAATCTTCAAAATTAACTTAGAATTCACCAATTTACCATAATTCCAAACGATCTAAGTCACCAATTTACAAAAACACCAATTCACCAATTGGGCCTAAACCAATTTATCCAAATTCAATACCATAAATCACAATTTTTTCCAAAATTGATTTTATAATTCACAAACTTATCATATTTCAGGCCATCTTAATCCAACAATTTCTAAAAATCCCAAAATCCCCAAAATTTGACATAAGTCCTAAACACAATTATTCAAAATTAAACATCATAAATCATATAATCTTTCAATTGACTTAGAATTCTTCAATTCCTCACATATTCAAGCTATTGGAGAAAATCCCCATTTCCACAATTGGCCTAAACCTCCAATTTACCATTTTTCAAATTAAACCTCACTTAAGGCATAAACATCAAAATTGACTTAAGAAATCTCAAATTCATCATTAATCTAAGCTATCTAAAGCATCAATTTACAAAAACTCCAATTCACAAATTTGGGCAAAACTCCCAATTCACAATTAATCCAAAATTAAACATAATCATAACCTATTCTCTTCAATTAACCTTAGGAAAACTCAATCCATAACCATCTTAAGCTAAACCAACCAACAAACTCATAAAAAATTCAAAACTTGAAACTTTCTCTCACTTACCATTTTCTCCACCATTTTTGTTATTTTTGAGCTCCAAGACAAGCTTTCTTCTTCTTCTATCTCTTTCCTCTTGAAACAAACAAAATCTAGCTGGAAACCCATGGAAAAAAACGAAACTTGCATCACTCTTCTTCTTCTCCTCTCTTCTTCTCCATTCTTTCTCCCATACGAAAGCAACTCTTCATTCTTTCTCATCTTCTTTTCTTATTTTTGCTTGTAAGTTTCGTGGGTCTCCAGCTCTTTTATTTCACCCAAAACGACAACCACTTGTGTTTTTAAAGCCATGTCACTTAAGTGAAGGGTAATTGACCAAATTGCCCCTCCTTTTAAGTGAAATCCCAAAATACCCCTGCACAGGATTTTCAAAATCTGATAGCTTGCGTCCTATTTTCGGGAAACTAAACGAAATACTTTGGACAAACTTTCTACCAGAGAATTTTTCCTCTCGATCATATGAATCCAACGCAACTGACGGCGATTCGGATCTAAAACGAAGAAGTTATAGCCAAAATACTATCGGACCTGCACAAAATCCGAGACTGAACATAAACCCATCTTAATTCCAGAAATTGACAATCTTCGGGACTAAATTAAAATTCGAGTCCTTCACATGATTTGTAGCCCCATATCTTAATTTTATTTGGCCTTAAGAATCAACTCAATTGGAGTTGTACAGCTCCCGAATTTTGCAAAATACCGAACAATGTTCAGAAAATTATCCAACTTATAACCTATGACCAAATCTCTCACTTAGGTTCAATCAATCTCCTTCCATTTAATCTCCTAAAAATCATAATTCTTCAAGAAAATGAAATTAATTGTCTTAGGAATCCGACGCTTTGAGAATCAAATCAATCGGATGTCGGACGAAGGAATTATAAGCAAAAGATTACAAAAGGGATCGGATTAAAAACAAAGTAATGGAACTTCAAAACCAAACTTTTCCAAAATCATATCTCTCGATCCCTAACTCGGAATTTGACAAATTTGGTGTCAATAAAAAGATCAAAGGAATCTATACAACTTCCCTGAAGTACTCAAAATCAAATTAGGTCTCGAAAGAGGTCAAAACCTCAATCAAAGATTCTGTCCAAAACAGCTTTTCCTAAACGACTTCCAATTTTAATCGCTCATAACTCCTAGCCCGATATCGAAAAATTGCAAACTTTATATCAATGGAAAGATTAAAATATCATCTAAAACTTTCATGAATACCACTTATTCTAATTCAAACTAAATCCATACGAAGAGTGGCCTCGAAGCATAGAACACACAAATCTATACTTAATAGCATTTTCAAAACAAAGCATATCTTTTGAAAATCATATCTCTCAATCCCGACATCGAAAAATAGCAAACTTTATATCCACAAAAAGCTCTCGACAGAGGATACAATTTTCATGTTGATCATTTTCTCGAATTTTGCCTAAATTAAAAAGTCAACTTTTTCTTCAAAAAGTCAAACTCCAAGCAAACTTTGACTAATCATAACTCTCACTTCCGATATAAAAAATATCAAACTTTATGGCTACAGAAAGCTCTTGACATAAACTACAAGTTTCCAGAAGACAATTTTCTCAAATTTTGCCTCAAACAAAAAGTCAACTCTCTTAATTTTTTTGAAATTCTCTCACTTTCTTTCTTTATTTCTTGATTTTCCACTCCCATTTCAATTAACTCATTCTCTTTCCTCTCATAATCCATATAACTTCATTCAAATATCAAAGTCCTCAAAATTTCTAATTATCATCAAAAGTTCGAGGTCCAACATTTCTCCCCCTCTTAAAAGAATTTCGTCCTCGAAATTCATACTTAGTCATCAAGTAACACATCTGCCTAACCATAGTCAAATTACTTTCTTATCCATTTCCCATCACATACATTCTTAACTTAATCACTATTTCTGAATCTTAATGAACCTTAAGGGACCATCCATCATTTGTCTCATCTTGCAAGGATTCACTTCCTCTTTCTTTAAAGCATAAGCGTAGTCAAAATCAATTTATCTCCAATCTCATTTGTATTATCACATTCCTAAAATCGGTCATGAGTCTCATCACTGAAATCAACAATCAATTTAATTCTCCAAATATTTCAAATATACCTTCATATCATTTAATCATATCCTTCCAAAGATTTCTTATTTCATCTCATAAATGTGTAAAGTCGAGTCATCCAAATTCATCTTAAAATTCTCTTCGCATAATGCCATCATGAACTTCAAATCTCAAGTTCATTAACACACGCCTAAAATCAATCAACGTTCTTAACCTCACTCAGACAATCACTAAATTCATTCTTACTAACCATATTGCCCAAGTATGATCATAATACTGGGCTTTGATACCATCTATGTTGGGACCCGATCCGGGAACCGGATCCCGACCGGAAAGCAGAATGGAAAACAACAAGAATGATTGGATAACGCGAAACGAAAGCGGAAGCAAATCGAAAAGCGAAGCAAACAGAATGGACGAAAATACGAATCGGATCTAATAGCGAAACAAAGCAGGGCAAAACACAAAACGAACTCGAATCACAAAGCAAAAGAAGCGGAAGCGAAGCGAATACTCGAATCGAAATGGAGTAACAGAAGTATCGAATGCGAAACAAAGTACAAAACGCAGACAAAAGCGGAAGCGAAAATAGAGAAACGAATCGAATAAGCGAATTGGATACGAATCGAAGACGGATACGAAACAGATCGAACCAAAGCAAACAAATCCGACATCCGGAAACAACGAACAGAGAAAAGCGTCGCGTTGGAATTCCTAGACTATCCATATCCGAAAACCGGTATACATTTTTTTCCCTTTTTCTTTACTCATTTCTTACATCTTTAGGCAATCTCATCCAAATCAAACAAACAATTTCCACGTTTGGAAAATCATTCTCATGCAAATCTCAAAACTTGCTCATATTCTTACATATTCGTACCAATCCCAAATTACATTTTTATCCCAAAATTTATCGAAAATTCGGCAGCATAACGGCTGCATTTATTCTAACCCAAACCTGCAAAGTATCGAAAAACACACTTCTAAATCCCCAACCAATCACACAATCAATCAAAATCTACCGGACCCTCCGTCCGGGATCTCAGCAGATAAACACACTCCTATATCTAAACCACTTCAAAACGTTAATCATGTCCAATTCCAATACACATTTCAATCTTAAATTCCATACACAAATTTCTAAGTCAATATCATTATCATACACAATGTCATACACAATTTCATATCATATACAAATTCAAGACCATTCACAATACTCAACTTTATATGCAAGTACACTTTCCCAAACTTATCTTAAGCCATATACATATCCATACTAAAATCCAAACTTATACAAATATCGAAATTGACGTCTTGACCATCTTTCATCCGATCTCCTGCTCGAATACCTAGAGATGGGGATGAAAGGGGGGGGGGTGAGCTCGAAAGCTCGTGGATAAAACATTTATAAATTGACAAATAAGCAGAAATCATTTCTTTCATAATTTTTTTGCCAAAAGGGCTAATTTTTCAAACTTTGTAACTTTTCAAAACGGTTCCTCAAACCTTTCAATTTTTCAAGCTTTTCATAACAAAAGTAACCTATTTTCCTTTCTCAAATTTTTTTAAAACATGAATGCAGCACATAGAAATAAATCAAAACACGTAACATATCAGAATGGTCTGGTTCGGTCCAAAACAGAACGTACTGCACATTCTCGCATAGCGGTCCTGTGCAGTCGTGAACAGAATGTACTACACTTTCCCGCATTGCGGTCCAAAGTATTTGTGAAGGAGTCCGATTGAGTCCGTACACTAGCGGGCAGCCGGGAGAAGGCTATAACGAATAGAGACAGTGCACTGACTCACAAAAGGACCTGACCAAACCCACTTAATCACATAATTCAAAACTGAAACTTTCAGATTGCCCGAAGGCACAAATCGAAAACTTGATTTTCATACGTGTCATACTACATACATTCACAGTTCTACATAATTCATACCATTCAATCAAATCAAGCAATTCCATAAATTCAACCATTTGCATAATTTATCAATGCACTCATAACATATGAATTTTTCAGAAATTTTTATAGATTTATCAAATCATTTAAAACGATGAATTTAAGCTTGTAATAATTTTTCAAAATCATTCTAAAGCTAATAAAGTACGAAAATCTTTTCTTTCACTTTCTTGAATTTTCAAAAGTCATATATAGCTTACAAATCAAAATATAAATATGCTACCCACCTTATTTCCATGCAAGCAACTTGTCCAATGCTTCAATTTGACCTTTGCTTCTCTCTCTCTTCCAAATTAACAAAAACCTAAACCATAATCATCCAAATTCACATCATAAATATCATAATCTTCAAAATTAACTTAGGAATTCACCAATTTACCATAATTCCAAACGATCTAAGTCACCAATTTACAAAAACACCAATTCACCAATTGGGCCTAAACCAATTTATCCAAATTCAATACCATAAATCACAATTTTTTCCAAAATTGATTTCATAATTCACAAACTTATCATATTTCAGGCCATCTTAATCCAACAATTTCTAATTCCCAAAATCCCCAAAATTTGACATAAGTCCTAAACACAATTATTCAAAATTAAACATCATAAATCATATAATCTTTCAATTGACTTAGAATTCTTCAATTCCTCACATATTCAAGCTATTGGAGAGAAAATCCCCAATTTCCACAATTGGCCTAAACCTCCAATTTACCATTTTTCAAATTAAACCTCACTTAAGGCATAAACATCAAAATTGACTTAAGAAATCTCAAATTCATCATTAATCTAAGCTATCTAAAGCATCAATTTACAAAAACTCCAATTCACAAATTTGGGCAAAACTCCCAATTCACAATTAATCCAAAATTAAACATAATCATAACCTATTCTCTTCAATTAACCTTAGGAAAACTCAATCCATAACCATCTTAAGCTAAACCAACCAACAAACTCATCAAAAATTCAAAACTTGAAACTTTCTCTCACTTACCATTTTCTCCACCATTTTTGTTATTTTTGAGCTCCAAGACAAGCTTTCTTCTTCTTCTATCTCTTTCCTCTTGAAACAAACAAAATCTAGCTGGAAACCCATGGAAAAAAACGAAACTTGCATCACTCTTCTTCTTCTCCTCTCTTCTTCTCCATTCTTTCTCCCATACGAAAGCAACTCTTCATTCTTTCTCATCTTCTTTTCTTATTTTTGCTTGTAAGTTTTGTGGGTCTCCAGCTCTTTTATTTCACCCAAAACGACAGCCACTTGTGTTTTTAAAGCCATGTCACTTAAGTGAAGGGTAATTGACCAAATTGCCCCTCCTTTTAAGTGAAATCCCAAAATACCCCTGCACAGATTTTCAAAATCGATAGCTTCGTCTATTTTCGAAACTAAACGAAATACTTTGGACAAACTTTCTACCAGAGAATTTTTCCTCTCGATCATATGAATCCAACGCAACTGACGGCGATTCGGATCTAAAACGAAGAAGTTATAGCCAAAATACTATCGGACTGCACAAAATCCGAGACCAACATAAACCCATCTTAATTCCAGAAATTGACAATCTTCGGACTAAATTAAAATTGAGTCCTTCACATGATTTGTAGCCCCATATCTTAATTTTATTTGGCCTTAAGAATCAACTCAATTGGAGTTGTACAGCTCCAAATTTTGCAAAATACCGAACAATGTTCAGAAAATTATCCAACTTATAACCTATGACCAAATCTCTCACTTAGGTTCAATCAATCTCCTTCCATTTAATCTCCTAAAATCATAATTCTTCAAGAAAATGAAATTAATTGTCTTAGGAATCCGACGCTTTGAGAATCAAATCAATCGGATGTCGGACGAAGGAATTATAAGCAAAAGATTACAAAAGGGATCGGATTAAAAACAAAGTAATGGAACTTCAAAACCAAACTTTTCCAAAATCATATCTCTCGATCCCTAACTCGGAATTTGACAAATTTGGTGTCAATAAAAAGATCAAAGGAATCTATACAACTTCCCTGAAGTACTCAAAATCAAATTAGGTCTCGAAAGAGGTCAAAACCTCAATCAAAGATTCTGTCCAAAACAGCTTTTCCTAAACGACTTCCAATTTTTAATCGCTCATAACTCCTAGCCCCGATATCGAAAAATTGCAAACTTTATATCAATGGAAAGATTAAAATATCATCTAAAACTTTCATGAATACCACTTATTCTAATTCAAACTAAATCCATACGAAGAGTGGCCTCGAAGCATAGAACACACAAATCTATACTTAATAGCATTTTCAAAACAAAGCATATCTTTTGAAAATCATATCTCTCAATCCCGACATCGAAAAATAGCAAACTTTATATCCACAAAAAGCTCTCGACAGAGGATACAATTTTCATGTTGATCATTTTCTCGAATTTTGCCTAAATTAAAAAGTCAACTTTTTCTTCAAAAGTCAAACTCAAAGCAAACTTTGACTAATCATAACTCTCACTTCCGATATAAAAATATCAAACTTTATGGCTACAGAAAGCTCTTGACATAAACTACAAGTTTCCAGAAGACAATTTTCTCAAATTTTGCCTCAAACAAAAAGTCAACTCTCTTAATTTTTTTGAAATTCTCTCACTTTCTTTCTTTATTTCTTGATTTTCCACTCCCATTTCAATTAACTCATTCTCTTTCCTCTCATAATCCATATAACTTCATTCAAATATCAAAGTCCTCAAAATTTCTAATTATCATCAAAAGTTCGAGGTCCAACATTTCTCCCCCTCTTAAAAGAATTTCGTCCTCGAAATTCATACTTAGTCATCAAGTAACACATCTGCCTAACCATAGTCAAATTACTTTCTTATCCATTTCCCATCACATACATTCTTAACTTAATCACTATTTCTGAATCTTAATGAACCTTAAGGGACCATCCATCATTTGTCTCATCTTGCAAGGATTCACTTCCTCTTTCTTTAAAGCATAAGCGTAGTCAAAATCAATTTATCTCCAATCTCATTTGTATTATCACATTCCTAAAATCGGTCATGAGTCTCGTCACTGAAATCAACAATCAATTTAATTCTCCAAATATTTCAAATATACCTTCATATCATTTAATCATATCCTTCCAGTATTTCTTATTTCATCTCATAAATGTGTAAAGTCGAGTCATCCAAATTCATCTTAAAATTCTCTTCGCATAATGCCATCATGAACTTCAAATCTCAAGTTCATTAACACACGCCTAAAATCAATCAACGTTCTTAACCTCACTCAGACAATCACTAAATTCATTCTTACTAACCATATTGCCCAAGTATGATCATAATACTGGGCTTTGATACCATCTATGTTGGGACCCGATCCGGGAACCGGATCCCGACCGGAAAGCAGAATGGAAAACAACAAGAATGATTGGATAACGCGAAACGAAAGCGGAAGCAAATCGAAAAGCGAAGCAAACAGAATGGACGAAAATACGAATCGGATCTAATAGCGAAACAAAGCAGGGCAAAACACAAAACGAACTCGAATCACAAAGCAAAAGAAGCGGAAGCGAAGCGAATACTCGAATCGAAATGGAGTAATGTATATCGAATGCGAAACAAAGTACAAAACGCAGAAAAAGCGAAGCGAAATAGAGAAACGAATCGAATAAGCTTAATTGGATACTTAATCAAGACGGATACGAAACAGATCGAACTAAAGCAAACAAATCCGACATCCGAAACAACGAATGAGAAAAGCGTCGCGTTGGAATTCCTAGACTATCCATATCCGAAAACCGTATACATTTTTTTCCCTTTTTCTTTACTCATTTCTTACATCTTTAGGCAATCTCATCCAAATCAAACAAACAATTTCCACGCTTGGAAAATCATTCTCATGCAAATCTCAAAACTTGCTCATATTCTTACATATTCGTACCAATCCCAAATTACATTTTTATCCCAAAATTTATCGAAAATTCGGCAGCATAACGGCTGCATTTATTCTAACCCAAACCTGCAAAGTATCGAAAAACACACTTCTAAATCCCCAACCAATCACACAATCAATCAAAATCTACCGGACCCTCCGTCCGGGATCTCAGCAGATAAACACACTCCTATATCTAAACCACTTCAAAACGTTAATCATGTCCAATTCCAATACACATTTCAATCTTAAATTCCATACACAAATTTCTAAGTCAATATCATTATCATACACAATGTCATACACAATTTCATATCATATACAAATTCAAGACCATTCACAATACTCAACTTTATATGCAAGTACACTTTCCCAAACTTATCTTAAGCCATATACATATCCATACTAAAATCCAAACTTATACAAATATCGAAATTGACGTTTTGACCATCTTTCATCCGATCTCCGAATACCTAGAGATGGGGATGAAAGGGGGGTGAGCTCAAAGCTCGTGGATAAAACATTTATAAATTGACAAATAGCGTAAATCATTTCTTTCATAATTTTTTGCCAAAAGGGCTAATTTTTCAAACTTTGTAACTTTTCAAAACGGTTCCTCAAACCTTTCAATTTTCAAGCTTTTCATAACAAAAGTAACCTATTTTCCTTTCTCAAATTTTTTTAAAACATGAATGCAGCACATAGAAATAAATCAAAACACGTAACATATCAGAATGGTCTGGTTCGGTCCAAAAGCGTCTCGCACATTCTCGCATAGCGGTCCTGCGATCGTGAATGAGATGTACTACACTTTCCGCATTGCGGTCAAGTAAAGCCGTGAAGGAGTCCGATTGAGTCCGTGCCACTAGCGGGCAGCCGGGAGAAGGCTATAACGAATAGAGACAGTGCACTGACTCACAAAAGGACCTGACCAAACCCACTTAATCACATAATTCAAAACTGAAACTTTCAGATTGCCCGAAGGCACAAATCGAAAACTTGATTTTCATACGTGTCATACTACATACATTCACAGTTCTACATAATTCATACCATTCAATCAAATCAAGCAATTCCATAAATTCAACCATTTGCATAATTTATCAATGCACTCATAACATATGAATTTTTCAGAAATTTTTATAGATTTATCAAATCATTTAAAACGATGAATTTAAGCTTGTAATAATTTTTCAAAAATCATTCGGAAACGAATAAAGTACGAAAATCTTTTCTTTCACTTTCTTGAATTTTCGAAAAGTCATATATAGCTTACAAATCAAAATATAAATATGCTACCCACCTTATTTCCATGCAAGCAACTTGTCCAATGCTTCAATTTGACCTTTGCTTCTCTCTCTCTTCCAAATTAACAAAAACCTAAACCATAATCATCCAAATTCACATCATAAATATCATAATCTTCAAAATTAACTTAGGAATTCACCAATTTACCATAATTCCAAACGATCTAAGTCACCAATTTACAAAAACACCAATTCACCAATTGGGCCTAAACCAATTTATCCAAATTCAATACCATAAATCACAATTTTTTCCAAAATTGATTTCATAATTCACAAACTTATCATATTTCAGGCCATCTTAATCCAACAATTTCTAATTCCCAAAATCCCCAAAATTTGACATAAGTCCTAAACACAATTATTCAAAATTAAACATCATAAATCATATAATCTTTCAATTGACTTAGGAATTCTTCAATTCCTCACATATTCAAGCTATTGGAGAGAAAATCCCCAATTTCCACAATTGGCCTAAACCTCCAATTTACCATTTTTCAAATTAAACCTCACTTAAGGCATAAACATCAAAATTGACTTAAGAAATCTCAAATTCATCATTAATCTAAGCTATCTAAAGCATCAATTTACAAAAACTCCAATTCACAAATTTGGGCAAAACTCCCAATTCACAATTAATCCAAAATTAAACATAATCATAACCTATTCTCTTCAATTAACCTTAGGAAAACTCAATCCATAACCATCTTAAGCTAAACCAACCAACAAACTCATCAAAAATTCAAAACTCGAAACTTTCTCTCACTTACCATTTTCTCCACCATTTTTGCTATTTTTGAGCTCCAAGACAAGCTTTCTTCTTCTTCTATCTCTTTCCTCTTGAAACAAACGAAATCTAGCTGGAAACCCATGAAAAAAAACGAAACTTGCATCACTCTTCTTCTTCTCCTCTCTTCTTCTCCATTCTTTCTCCCATACGAAAGCAACTCTTCATTCTTTCTCATCTTCTTTTCTTATTTTTGCTTGTAAGTTTCGTGGGTCTCCAGCTCTTTTATTTCACCCAAAACGACAGCCACTTGTGTTTTTAAAGCCATGTAACTTAAGTGAAGGGTAATTGACCAAATTGCCCCTCCTTTTAAGTGAAATCCCAAAATATCCCTGCACAGGATTTTCAAAATCTGATAGCTTGCGTCCTATTTTCGGGCAACTAAACGAAATACTTTGGACAAACTTTATACTATAGAATTGTTTCTATCGATCATACGAATCCAACGCAACTGATGGCGCTCAATTCGGATCTAAAACGAAGAAGTTATAGCCAAAATACTATCGGACCTGCACAAAATCCAAGACTGAACATAAACCCATCTTAATTCCAGAAATTGACAATCTTCGGGGCTAAATTAAAATTCGAGTCCTTCACATGATCTGTAGCCCCATATCTTAATTTTATTTTGCCTCAAGAATCAACTCAATCGGAGTTGTACAGCTCCCGAATTTCACAAAATACCGAACCATGTTCAGAAAATTATCCAACTTATAACCTATAACCAAATCTCTCACTTAGGTTCAATCAATCTCTTTCCATTTAATCTCCTAAAAATCATAATTCTTTAAGAAAATGAAATTAATTGTCTTAGGAATCCGACGCTTCGAGAATCAAATCAATCGGATGTCGGACGAAGGAATTATAAGCAAAAGATTACAAAAGGGATCGGATTAAAAACAAAGTAATGGAACTTCAAAACCGAACTTTTCCAAAATCATATTTCTCGATCCCGAACTTAGAATTTGACAAATTTGGTGTCAGTAAAAATATCAAAGGAAGCTCTACAACTTCCCTGAAGTACTCAAAATCAAATTAGGTCTTAAAAGAGGTCAAAACCTCAATCAAAGATTCTTTCCAAAACAGCTTTTCCTAAACGACTTCCAATTTTTAATCGCTCATAACTCCTAGCCCCGATATCGAAAAATTGCAAAATTTATATCAATGGAAAGATAAAAACATCATATAAAACTTTCATGAAGACCACTTATTCTAATTCAAACTAAATCCGTACGACGAGTGGCCTCGAAGCATAAAACACACAAATCTATACTTAATAACATTTTCAAAACAAAGCATATCTTTAGAAAATCATATCTCTCAATCCCGACATCGAAAAATAGAAAACTTTATATCCACAAAAAGCTCTCGACAGAGGCTACAATTTTCATGTTGATCATTTTCTCGAATTTTGCCTAAATCAAAAAGTCAACTTTTTCTTCAAAAAGTCAAACTCCAAGCAAACTTTGACTGATCATAACTCTCACTTCCGATTTCGAAAAATATCAAACTTTATGGCTACAGAAAGCTCTTGACATAAACTACAAGTTTTCAGAAGACAATTTTCTCAAATTTTGCCTCAAACAAAAAGTCAACTCTCTTAATTTTTTTCAAATTCTCTCACTTTCTTTCTTTCTTTCTTGATTTTTCACTCTCATTTCAATTAACTCATTCTCTTTCCTCTCATAATCCATATAACTTCATTCAAATATCAAAGTCCTCAAAATTTCTAATTATCATCAAAAGTTCGGGGTCAAACAGTTTTAGCCTTGATATGTATGATGTTGTGTAAGTAAAGTTTGTTCGAACTTATGGGTTTTGTATTTGTATGAAGAATTGAAGTCTCTTTTGTGTATGAGTATGCTTAGCTTGATGTTGGATGTGAATGTATGTGTTTATTTTGAAGGGTTGAATGTTTGATGTCGGATTTCTGATTTTAGACTTTTCGCCGCGGTGAAACCAGTGGTCGCTGCGGCGCCCTTCCATTAGTTCACCGAGATAAACCGATATGTTGTCGCGGCGAGCACCCCTTTTTGCGATTTTTTCGCGGCGAGGAATGACTTACGCCGCGACAAACTCCTCTTTGCTGCCACGCTGAATTATTTTTAATTGAAATCCTTCTCTTACGACTATCCCAACGGGTTACCCCGGGTTCAACCTTGGGGGTCAGGACTCAGGCCCAAAGTTCTTCGGTATCCAGGAATCGATTGTTGGACACCGAAAACGGAGTCCAACATCTTGTGGTATCATAGCTTAGGCTTTTTTCCTAGGCTTAGAATGCATAATAGTATGAATTGCTTTGATATATGATTATTTGTTGCATTGTCAATTTATTGATTGCATTAAGTGACTTGCATATCATACATACATATAGGAATTAAGATTGACATGTAGCTAATCCTTAGTGTTTATATTTGAAAGAGTAAGATGCCACCTCGTAGAAGGACACAAGAAGTTCTACAAGGATCAGTTCCACTTGACTCTCCGACAAGAGAGGAGAACATTGATGAGTCAGTAGCCCCAGGAAATGCTGAGGCTTCTGTAGGGTAAGGAAGTGAGCCCTTTTAGTCCCCAACGCGGGAGTCGCTAGTTCTGCAGGAGCAAGTGCCTCCATTAGATTCGAGAATGTTCCAAGCTTTTAGTCAGGCATTTGTCCAGGCTATGGGTCAGATTGTTGTACTATGTTGACTTTTGATGGCATAGTATTTTTGAATTTGAAGGATTTGTATTATTTTGACTTTTTTTGGCAAAATTCCTAATCCCACATTGGTAAGGAATGATGAAGAGAGGAGTTTTTGAAGTTATAAATAACTCCTCCCCCTCCTAATCATTCTCATCCCAAAAACATTTGATAAATACACCAAAGATGTATACGTATCAAATTTAGTATTCTCTTCTTAATAAGAGCAGGCTGCCTAAGTGGTGCTCGGAGAAGTAGGCAAAATTGGCCGAACTCCGTTATCAAGTTTCGGGTGTGTTCTTTCCTTATCTCTTTTATTTATTCCGCATTTATAGTATTCAATATTATTTGTCGGGTATATTTGTAGTGTTGTGTTCAATTTATTTGGGTGTATTTATTGTTCTTGTGTGTACACGGGTTTAGGTTGTGATAAATACACCGTGCACGTAATTTCTGTCTAGGAGGCCGGGTTTTAAGTGGGACCGTTTGTGACCCCTCCTCCCTTTCCTGGGATCTTACATGGAATGGTAATACTGTCTTAGGAGACTGTTTGGCGGTCTTTCCTATGTATTACTGAATCGGTTCACTTCACTAGTTGTTTACCTTAGAGGGAAAAATACCCGATTTTCCCAACAAGTGGTATCAAAGCCGAAGGTTTATCATTTAGTTTATTTGTAATATTGAATACTATTATTTAAGTCTATAATGACGTCTGTAAATTCACCAACAACTAGAGACATATCAAATATGACATAGGTGACATCGACTTCCTCATGGCAGAGGACTCCAATGTCAAGTATGAAGTTGGCGGTGGAAATATTTGATGGTACTGGTCATTTTGGCATGTGGCAAGGCGAGGTTCTGGATTCCCTTTTCCAACAGGGCCTTGACATAGCTATTGAAGAAGAGAAACCGAATATGTAGAAGATAAGGATTGGAGTATCATAAATCGGTTGGCATGCGAACAATTCGATCATGTCTGCATTTAGAGAGCGTATATGCTTTCAAAATGAGACTTTAAGCATAAACTGTGGAAGGCATTGGAGGACAAATTTCTGAAAAAGAGTGGTCAGAATAAGCTCCTTATGAAGAAAAGGTTGTTCTGATTTGATTACCGACCAGGTGCTACTATGAATGAACACATCACTATGTTTAATCAGTTAATAGCAGACCTGTTGAATTTGGATGTGAAATTTGAGGATGAAGACTTGGCTTTGATGTTGTTATCGTCCCTTCCGGATGAATTTGAACACTTAGAAACTACTTTACTTCATGGGAAGGAGAATGTATCTTTAGATGCTGTGTGTTCTGCTTTGTATAGTCATGAATTACGAAAACAAGATAAAAAGAAAAGTAAAGCAATTACAGAAGATGAAGCATTTGTGGCAAGAGGTCGTCAGCAGAGCCGGTCGAAGGGAAGAAGAGGAAGATCCAAATCAAAAAGCAGAGTTTCCAAAGATGAGTGTGCTTTACATCATGAGAAAGAACACCGGAAGAAAGATCATCCAAAGTTGAAGAAGAAAGGGAAGGCTCCATGAAGATGCAAATGTTGTAGAATGTAAAAGTGAAGCGGCGTCGATGTCTCTTTGGTGGTATCACCTTCAACATTCCATTCGACGAGTGGATTCGGATTCAGTTTACTTATCATATGTCTCCCATCCGGGAGTGGTTCTTTGATTTTGAAGAAATTGATGGCGGAGTTGTTTACATGGGCAATGACAATCTATGTAAAACAACTGGGATAGGTTCAATTAAGCTGAGGAATCATGATGGAGCCACCAGAAATTTGAAGGATGTTCGGTACGTGCCGAATTTGAAAAAGAATCTCATCTCTTTGGGGACCTTAGAATCAAAAGGTCTAGTTGTGATGATGCGAGATGGAATTCTTAAGGCAACTTCGGGAGCATTTGTGATGTTGAAAGGCACAAGGAAAAATAATCTATATTACTACCAAGGTAGTACAGTTGTTGGGACAGTAGCGATAGTAACTTCTAGTAATAAGAAGGATGCAGAGGAAACAAAGCTGTGACATATGCGCTTGGGACATGCAGGTGAAAAATCTTTGCAAATTCTTGCCAAACAAGGATTGTTGAAAGGTACGAAGACTTGCAAATTGGAATTTTGTGAGCATTGTGTTCTGGGAAAACAACGAAGAGTGAAATTTGGCACTGCTATCCATGACACTAAAGTTATTTTGGATTATGTGCACTCAGATGTGTGGGGACCTGCTAAGACTCCATCTCTTGGAGGTAGGCATTATTTTGTCACTTTTGTTGATGATTTTTCCAGAAGAGTATGGGTGTTTTCTATGAAAAACAAAAATGATGCGCTTGGAGTTTTTCTTAAGTGGAAAGCTTAAGTTGAAAACCAGACAGGAAGAAAGATCAAAGTTCTACGGACAGACAATGGTGGAGAATACAAGAGTGATCCTTTCCTTGAGGTATGTCAAGAGTGCAGTATAGTTCGCCACTTTACGCTTAGAAAAACACCACAATGAGAATGGAGTGTCGGGCGTATGAACAGGACCTTTGGTGGAGAAAGTTTGTTGTATGTTGTCTAATCTTTGGGTTAGGCGAAAAGTTTTGGTGAGGCGTGATGACGCCAACATCTCGTTAATCGTTGCCATCATCTCGCAATTGGTGGCAAGACTCCATTAGAGGTATGGTCTGAAAACACATAATGATTATGATTCTTTGCGTATTTTTGGTTCTACCGCATATTATCATGTGATTGAATCAAAGTTGGATCCACGAGCAAAGAAGGCTCTATTTATGGGCTTCAATACTGGAGTTAAGGGATACCATTTATGATGTCTAGAGTCAAAGAAGACAATTGTCAGCAGGGATGTTACCTTTGATGAATCTGCCATATTAAATAAGGTAATTCCAGAAGGGGCTAATGGTACTTCACAGAAGGTGGAGTGTATGCCGAAGCAGGTGGAGTTTGAACAGACAGTGGTGATCCCAGCAAAAAGCACTACTAGTGACTCTCCTATGACAGAAGAAGAGTCAGTTGAGGAAGAGGTTCCGACCCAAGAACCTCCGCAGCAATCAGAGTCAATTGCCGTTAGAAGAACGAGACGAGAAATTCACAAGCCTGCTCGTTTTACTGACATGGTAGCTTATGCACTTCTAGTTGTTGATGATGTTCCATCTACCTTCCTAGAAACAATCCGAAGTTCAGAAAGTGGCAGATGGGCAGGTGCAATGGAGGAGGAAATGCAATCTCTTGAGAAGAACAAGACATGGAAGCTGACACAACTACCTAATGGAAAGAAGGCAATTGGATGCAAATGGGTATTTGCAAAGAAAGAAGGATTTCCTGATAAAGATGATATTCGCTACAAGGCAAGATTGGTGGCTAAAGGCTATGCTCAGAAGGAAGGAATTGATTATAATGAGGTATTTTCTCCAGTTGTTAAACATTCTTCCATTAGAATTTTGTTGGCCTTGGTAGCACAGTTGAATTTGGAGCTAGCTCAACTTGATGTGAAGACCGCATTCTTATACGGTGACTTGAAGGAGGAAATCTATATGTCTCAGCCAGATGGATACAAGGTTGCTGGTAAAGAAAACTGGGTTTGCAAATTGAATAAATCGTTGTATGGACTGAAGCAATCTCCAAGGCAGTGGTACAAATGATTTGACAGGTTTATGAAGGGTCAGAAATACATAAGAAGTAAATACGATCATTGTGTATATTTGCGCAAACTTCAAGATGGGTCCTACATCTACCTACTCTTATATATTGCTGATATGCTGATTGCGGCAAAGAGCCAAAGTGAAATTGACATATTAAAGGCTCAGTTGAGAAAAGAGTTTGAGATGAAGGATTTAGGGGAAGCCAAGAAGATTCTCAGCATGGAGATAAGCAGGGACAGAGAGAGAGGCAAGCTTTGGTTGTCCTGAAGCGATGTTGAAAAAGGTATTACAACGTTTTGGTATACATGAAGATTCAAAACCTGTAAGTACCCCACTTGCTCCTCATTTGAAACTAAGTAGCCAGTTATCTCCAAAGACGGATGAAGAACAAGAATACATGGCAAAAGTCCCTTATGCTAATGCAGTAGGAAGCTTGATGTATGCAATGGTATGTACGAGACCCGATATTTCACAGGCAGTTAGTATTGTAAGCAGGTACATGCATGATCCTGGTAAGGTTCATTAGCAAGCTGTGAAATGGATTTTACGGTATATCCTACATACCATAGATGTTGGTTTAGCATTTGAGCAGGATGAATTACTTGACCAACGTGTAGTTGGATATTGTGATTCTGACTATGCAGGTGACTTAGATAAGCGACGGTCTACAACTGGCTATTTGTTCACTTTAGCGAAGGCGCCAGTTAGTTGGAAGTCTACTTTGCAGTCAACAGTGGCTTTGTCTACAACAGAGGCAGAGTATATGGCTATTACAGAAGCTGTGAAAGAGGCAATTTGGCTTCATGGGTTGCTTAAAGACTTGGGAGTTGGTCAGAAACAACTTGAGGTATATTCTGACAGTCAGAGTGCTATTCATTTAGCAAAGAATTAAGTCTTTCATGCAAGGACGAAGCACATTGATGTTTGCTATCACTTTGTGCGGGAAGTTATGGAAGAAGAGGAGATACTTATTCAGAAGATTCAGACTACAGAGAATCCTGCAGATATGCTGACCAAGGTAGTTACAAGAGCCAAGTTTGAACATTGTTTAGACTTGGTCAATATCCTGCACATTTGAGCGCCTGAGGGCGCAAATTGGAAGCACCACAAAGGCTGTTTTGTTTGATTGGGAGGATGAATGATGCTTGCATTTGGTGGGACCCGAAATTGTGCCAAGGTGGAGATTTGTTGTACTATGTTGACTTTTGATGGCATAGTATTTTTGACTTTGAAGGATTTGTATTATTTTGACTTTTTTTGGCAAAATTCCTAATCCCACATTGGTAAGGAATGAAGAAGAGAGGAGTTTTTGAAGTTATAAATAACTCCTCCCCCTCCTAATCAATCTCATCCCAAAAACATTTGATAAATACACCAAAGTCAGATACATATCAAATTTAGTATTCTCTTCTTAATAAGAGCAGTTTGCCTAAGTGGTGCTTTCGAGAAGTAGGCAAAATTAGCGAACTCCGTTATCAAGTTTCGTGTGTTCTTTCCTTATCTCTTTTATTTATTCCGCATTTATAGTATTCAATATTATTTGTCGGGTATATTTGTAGTGTTGTGTTTAATTTATTTGGGTGTATTTATTATTCATGTGTACACGGGTTTAGGTTGTGATAAATACACCGCACGTAATTTCTGCTAGGAGGCCGGTTTTAAGTGGGACCGTTTGTGACCCTCCGCCTTTCACAGGATCTTCGTGGAATGGTATATCTTGTCTTAGGAGACTGCTTGGCAGTCTTTCCTGGGTATTACTGAATCGATTCACTTCACTAGTTGTTTACCTTAGAGGGAAAAATACCTGATTTTCCCAACACAGATGTCACAGCCTTCTGCTTCGGCCCCAGCTAAGAAGGGGAAATAGTTTAATAAGTTGAGGAAGTATGGGGCAGTCGACTTCTATGGGACAACGGATCCAGAAGAAGCCGAGACTTGGTTGAGAAAGACCGAGACGATACTAGATCAGATAGAGTTTGAGGATGATGAGAGGGTTATGTATGCTGCAAGCTTGCTACAGGGAGATGCTCTACATTGGTGGGAGAGTGTGTCAGGGAGCCAGATGAGACCGGTAGGGTTGGCATGGAAGGACTTCTTAGCTGCTTATAAGAAGAAGTACTTGTCGGAGGTGTACATTCAGCAAAAGCAGAGGGAGTTTTTAAGTCTCACCTAGCAGGAGATGACGGTGAGCGAGTATGAGCGTCGGTTTACACAGCTATCCTGATATGCAGCTGAGATGATGATGAGTGAGGCAGCTAAGTATCGTAGGTTTGAATCGGGTTTGCATCTAGCCATCAGAGAGAAGGTAGTAGTGCAGAATTTTTGTGATTTTCAGCAGTTGTTCGAAGCAGCACTGAGGGTTGAAAACATAGAGAATACAAGAGTGTTGTGAACAAAAAGAGAAAAGGGAGAGAGCAGTTCAAGAGGGGAGGTAGTACTAGTACTCCTATGCCAGACAGGAGTGCCAGGAGCTTCCCTATCCAGTATGAGGAGAGGAGCAGTGGTGCAAGTAGGTCCAGACAGGTGAGAACTCCTACTTATTGTCATTAAGCCTCTACGATAGGAGGCAACAGAAAGGGAGAAGGGGACAAGTCATCCATCCCTAAGTGCGATCATTGTGGCAAGTTCCATGGTGGAGAGTGTTATAGATTGACCGAAGCTTGTTTTAAATGTGGAGAGAGAAGGGGCACACGGCCAGAGAATGTCCTCAGTATGCCAGACAGGAGAGAAGTCAGATGTAAGTTTCCAAGAGATCTGAAACTGTGGGACACAAGACTACAACGGAAGTGGGCAATTCTGATGTAGCTAAGAGGGCGAGCCTTCTAGGGAGACCAAGGGGGCAGGCACCAGCTAGAGTGTTTGCAATGACACGGAAGGAAGAAGAGACCACCCCAGATGTTGTGACTGGTACAGTTAAATTATTTGTTGATGATGTGATTGCTTTGATTGATCCAGGTTCTACTCATTCATTTGTTTCATTGAGTAGAACTGTTTGTGGTAGAAATCTGAGCCCATTGGATACTCCATTGTTGGTTAGTACTCCAATCGGCCAGTATATTGTTATTAGTCAGGTGTATAGAGAGTGTGAGATATGTATTGGTGGGGAACTCTTAGTGGTGGACTTAATGCCATTGAAAAAGGGAGGATTGGATGTGATTTTGGGTATGGACACATTAGAGAAGTACAATGCCCATTTGGATTGTAAACAGAAGAAAGTGGAATTCGAATTGGATAAAGGTAGAAGAGTGGTATTTACAGGGGACAGAAAAGCAAGCCCACCCAGAATTGTTTCAGCTCTGACAACAGAGAAGATGATAAGGAAAGGATGTGAGGCATTTTTGGCCTATGTGGTAGACACAAGGGTAGTTAAAGGAAAGCTAGAAGATATTCCAGTAGTCATGGAATTCTCATATGTCTTTCGCAAGGAATTACCAGGACTACCACCACCTAGAAAAATTGAGTTTCCCATTGAGCTTCTTTCAGGTACTGCACCGATCTCAATTCTGCCGTCCACCTTACCGAATGGCTCCGGCAGAATTGAAGGAGCTTAAGGAGCAATTGAAAGAGTTGCTAAAGAAAGGGTACATAAGGCCGAGCTCTTCACCTTGGGGAGCTCCAGTCCTTTTTGTGAAGAAGAAAGATAGATCGTTGGAGATGTGTGTGGATTATAGGAAGCTTAATCAGGTCACTGTCAAGAACAAATATCCGCTTCCACGTATAGATAATTTGTTTGATCAATTGCAGGGGGTAAAAGTCTTCTCTAAGATAGACTTGAGATCGGGTTACCACCAGTTGAGGATAAAGGAGTCTGATGTGCCAAAGATTTCTTTCAGAACACGGTATGGGCATTTTGAGTTTTTAGTTATGCCCTTCAGATTGACAAATGCCCCTGCAGCCTTTATGGACTTGATGAATCGAGTCTTTAAGCCTTTCTTGGACCGATTTATCATTGTCTTTATTGATGATATATTGGTTTATTCCAAGAGTGATAAGGAGCATGAAGAGCATTTGAGGATTTCCTTGGAGACATTGAGAAAAACCGAGTTGTATGCCAAATTCGACGAATGCGAATTTTGACTAAGGGAAGTAGCATTCCTTGGACACGTGATCTCAGAACAAGGAGTGCATGTGGATCCAAGGAAAATAGAAGCCGTGGTGAAATGGGTAGCACCTAAGAACATAGCAGAAGTAAAGAGTTTCTTGGGTTTCGCTAGATACTATCGGAGGTTTGTGGAGGGCTTTTCCATAATAGCAGCTCCACTTACCAAATTCACAAGAAAGAATCAGAAGTTTGTGTGAACAGAGGAGTGTTAGAGAAGTTCTGAGGAATTGAAGAATAGACTCACAACTGCACCGATATTGACTTTGCCTTCAGGTAGCAATGGGTATACAGTGTATAGTGATGCCTCAAAGAAAGGATTGGGCTGTGTATTAATGCAAGGAGATAGAGTCATTGCTTATGCTTCTAGGCAATTAAAGCCTTACGAGTTGAATTATCCTACGCATGATTTGGAATTAGTTTCCATAATCTTTGCATTGAAAATATAGAGACACTACTTATATGGAGTCATAACCAAGGTGTTTACGAATCACAAAAGTCTTAAGTATCTGATGAGCCAGAAAAAGTTAAATCTGAGACAGAGGAGATGGTTGGAACTGCTGAAAGATTATGATTTGATGATAGACTACCACCCGAGGAAAGCTAATATAGTAGCGGATGCACTGAGTAGAAAATTGACCATGGCATAGGTGGAGACAGCATATGTTCCTTTGTTAAAGGAATTAGCCAAACTTCGGGTTACTTTGAGGTAAGATGAATTTGGGACCTTATTGGCTAACTTTAGGGTAAGGACAGTGTTAAATGAGAAGATTAAAGAATTGCAGGAACAGGATGAGCATTTGAGCAGGCTCAGAGAAGGGATTAAAAAGGGTAAACCTTCGAAAATTGAGATAAGAGAAGATGGACTGATGGTGGTAGGAAACAGATTGTGTGTCCCGGACTCATTAGAGTTGAAAGATGAGATATTTGATGATGCGCACAATGCTCCCTATACAATGCATCTGGGGAGTACGAGAATGTATAGAGATTTGAAAGAACAATTTTGGTGGAAAGGAATGAAGAAGGATATTGCAGAGGATGTTAGTAGATGCTTAGTGTGTTAGCAAGTCAAGGCTGATCACCAGGCACCTTCAGGTAAGCTTAAGCTTTTGTCTATTTCGGAATGGAAGTGGGAAAAGATCACGAGGGATTTCTTGATGGGGTTGCCCAGAACTCACAGGAAACATGATGCAATTTGGGTGATTGTGGATAGGCTAACCAAGTTAGCACATTTCTTGCCAATTAAGCAGATAGATTCCTTGAATGCTTTGGCCAAGAAATATATAGATAAAATAGTCAGGCTTTATGGGATTCCGAGTTCTATAGTTTCCGATAGAGATCTGAGGTTTACCTCTAGGTTTTGGGAAAGCTTACAGTAGGCTTTGGGAACTAAGTTGCACTTTAGTATGGCTTTCCATCCACTGACTGATGGACAATCAGAGAGAACAATACAGACTTGTGAGGCAATGTTGAGATCTTGTGTTTTGGATTTTAAAGGTTCATGGGATGATCATTTGCCTTTAATTGAGTTTGCTTATAACAATTCCTATCACTCGGGAATTCAAATAGCACCTTATGACTCTTTGTATGGTAGGAGGTGCAAGACTCCTATTTTTTGGGATGAGGAAGGTGAAAGGAGACTTGTAGGACCTGAGTTGGTACAAGTTACAGTTGATAAGATCAAATTGGTGAAGCAGAGAATTAAAGCAGCTCAAGACAAAATGAAGAGTTATGAGGATGCACATAGAAGAGAGATGGAATTTGAAGTTGGAGATAAAGTGTTCCTTAGAGCTTCTCCATGGAAGGGAGTGTTGAGATTTGGTAAGAAGGGCAAGCTTAGTCCGAGGTATATAGGCCCGTATGAGATTATTGAGAAGATTAGGCCTTTGGCCTATAAGTTAGCCTTGCCACCAGAATTGTCTAAGATTCACAATGTCTTCCATGTATCGATGTTGAGAAGGTATCGATCTGATCCGTCACATATAGTTCAACCTTCAGAGGTTCAGTTAAGGGAGGATTTAACTTATGAGGAGTAACCAGTAGAAATTTTGGACTCGAAGGAAAAGGGTTTGAGAAACAAGACAGTGAAACTGGTTAAAGTTTTATGGAAGAATCATTCGACAGAGGAAGCTATATGGGAACCTTTGGAAGCAATGAAGGAGAGGTATTCGCATCTCTTTAATAACTCAGGTAAGAATTTTGAGGACAAAATTCTTTTAAGGAGGGGAGAAATGTTTGACCTTGAAATTTTTTATTTCTTTATTTTATTAAGCATGATTTAATTTATTTTGAGGTCTTGTTAGATTTAGCATTTTGGAGTAATTAGCATGTTAATGTTAGGAGGAACTATTGCTTGAATTGATGGAATTAAAGTATAAATGTAGTAAGAATGCATGAGGGGTAATTTTGGTAGATCACTTAAACCTTTAAGTTATAAGGCATAAGTGGAAGGGCATAAGGGTCATTTTGCAATCATTAAGAGTGTAAATTAGAAGAAGAAATGGTTGGCTTGTTAGGAAGAGAAGAAGCATCATGGGAATAGAGAAAAGAAGGGCGAAAACTTAGGATTTTTGAAGATATTGAAGAACTTGAAGAGTTTGAAGCCAAACAAGTAAGTGCAAGCATTCTTTCTTTCTTCAAAAGTGTACATTAGGGATAATGTACAATTTTAAGTGTAGGGAAGGGATTTAATCTTTTATTACATCTTATTAACTAATATATCGAATAAGAATGAAAAGGATGAAAGTTCCAATAAACTTGTGTTTATACATTATATTTTTAGTAATCATTGAAATATTTAATTTAAATGAAAATTGCATATTGCTTACACAAATAAGACTCTTTTGTGAGATATTGAGCCTAAGAGCAAATACATCATTATTTAAGCTCTTTTATTCTTTCATGTGTGTTATCATACATAGTTGGATAATTTAGAACTTGATTTTATTATTCATCTTGAGACTACATTTGTTAAATTAGAAGTATTAAAATGATAAAGGCATCTAGATTTAACATTTTTTATCCTATTTTCATGATAATTACCCCACCATATTTTATTCCTTAGGAGTAACCAATTAAGAGATTTAGTCTTTTCCACTAACTATAACCACATTATTATCCTTTACCGTATCTTTCTTGAAGCATTTTTTTTATTTTAAGCCCTAAAAATTATATATATTTTCTTGTGTTACATGCCACTCCAGTAGAGCATATACCCAGCATATAGAAGGATATTCAGGAACATACTCTAAAAAATGACATGTTAAGACAGCTAAATCAATTCATTTTTTACTTTTTTAATCCAACGTACTTAACATAAAATATTCCAATATTCATGTTATTCCATTTTTATTCACAAACATATATAGTCTCAAATTTCATCAGATTTCCAAAATTCACATGTACAATATACAAGAATTGAAATATACAATCCTTGATAAAACATAGCTAAACATTTGTTGGTATAACTAATCCCGACATTGACCCATATCCAAATGCGTAAGTTACTTCGACTAGACTAGCTAGGTCTCCTTTGAACCTTAAAATCAATGTTGCAATTTTGATGTGTTTGCGAACTCAGTGAGTGAACTATCATCAATGTGCTCACTTAAACAGACATAAACATCACAAGTATATAACATAGTTCAATCAGTATCTCACTTCATTCAGAATCAAATCCTATATATCATACCGTTCAGAATTTAATACCTGATCGTAGTATTCATCATATTTTTACAAGCACATTATGAATACAAACATTTCATATAATCATTTTAGGATAATCTAATCATTCATTTCATCTCATTCATATCATCAACATGTACACAAACATAGCATATCATTATATCCACTCAATTCAGTCATTCTTTGTAAATATTCACATGGTACATGTAAAGTTATGGATGCAAATGCATATGAGACTCCACTTCCATTTTTATTTTTGTTGTAACCGAGCACTTATTTAATAGTCCAGTACCTATTATGAATATTGGGCTCATTTCATAATTTTCCCGTATCCATTACAGAAACTAGGCTCATTTCATAATTGACCCGTATTCGTTGTGAATATCAGCTCATCATCAACTGAGCCTGTGGATCTTGTGCACATTTCCTAAACTTTAATCTCTTTTTCACATTGGTCACTTCAATCACAACTCCTTTATTTGATCATGCATATTCATGTGATGGAATGCATCATTTCACATAATATGCTACCAATAACTTTCATTCAATGCGCACAATCATTTATCACTATCTGAAGCATTTCATGTTAGTATGCTTACAAAGTACAGGTCAAATCTGAAGCATAATGCATTCCAAAGAAAATGTTATAGTGCCTGCTCTACTATCTTGATTGTGGATAGATGGGCATACCTATAAGGTAACCGCTGATATAGTTTGACACCACCGGTGTCTATAGTTTGATATTCTCAGATATCTACTGCATCCACACCTATAAAAAATGTGCAGGCTTAACATAAAAAGGGAACTTAACTTTCATAAATAAGAAATTCAACATAACAATATGAATAATTGGTATTGATGAGCATTTGTATTGGTTGTAGTGATGAATTGTACTAATGCGTAATTGTATTGATAATTTGTATAAATGAGCATTGAATATCAATATTTGGCTTATAAATTGCATTTTCATTATATGGATAATATATTGAGGCATATGTTACCAGCTTAAGAAGTTAAGATTGTGAGTAATTTAAGTTATATGGAGGAACCAGTAAAAATAGTAAGTTATCAGACTAAGCAGTTTAGGAATCGAGTAATTCCTCTAGTGAAAGTTATTGGAGAAATCATTCAAGAGAAGAAGCTACTTGAGAGACTAAGGAAAACATGAGATAACATTATCCCCATTTGTTTGACCAGTCAAGTAAGAATTTCGAGGACGAAAATTCTTAAGGAGGGGAGTTATAATATGTCGCCTTCTAAAATTGTTAAGAGATTAAGCTGTTAGATCGAGTCACATGATTTATTTCATTTAAGAATTTACGAGATGCATTTCACTCATATGCATAATATTCGTATGCACATATTAATCATGATTTAGAAAACATTGCAAGATAGTATATGCACTTAATTGACATGTTTTGGGGTATGAAAGGTTTTTACTGAACATGATGTAATTGTGTGTTAATTTTGTTTTGAATTTTGTTTTGATAGACTATAATTAGTAAATTGGGAATTTATCTTTACAATTGAGTAATTGATGAGATGATATGTGCATCTAGTCTAAAAAAAAGTTAAAGAACAAGACAAATTTATACAAGGGAATTTAAGTTAATTAGGTTTATGAAATGATGACATGTTGCATTGGAAATAACTATCAAATGACTCAATTAATTGGATGAAAAGTGGCTTGAGTATATAAGGGACAAGTGGCCCTTTAAATTTGCGACAAATGACACTTTAGACTTGTTACATGTGGAAAAATAGAATGGTGACATGTATAACCTTACAATTGGTGACATGTGTAGCCTTACAAGTAGTGACATATGGAGGCTTAAAATGAATGACATGTGAAGCCTAAAGTAAGTGACATATGGACCAATAGAATAGTAACATATGGACCAATTGAAGGAAAACATTTGTACCAATAGAATGGAAAGACATGAATTAGTTTGACTTTCTTTGAATTTTCAAGATAAAATGGATGAAAAGGCAATAAAAGTGAGAGTGGATGTCGGCTATAAGGTTAGAAGGGAGAGAAAAACGAAAATGAGAAGAGAAGGAGAGAAAAAGGGGAAGAGAAGAGGAGAAGGAAAGAAGTTATCAAGGTCAGTTGAAATTTTATTTTCAATTATCCTTAGAGCACGAATTTTAAAAAACTCAAAGTATGAAACCTATAGATATATGTCTTACCTTTACCTCTGTGAAAGTTTTTTGAAAAAATAGTGACTAGAGCTCAAGTTATTCTTGTTTCCCTAATACTGCTTGTTATAGAAACCTGTATAGGAACCTTGTATTATTTCCTAATTTTTGAGGACTATAGAGCTCGAGTTAGTTAAAGTATAAAACATGAAAAATGTTTATTAATGTCTCATTAAGGTTCTTGTGAAATGCTTTAGCCAGAAGATGTTTTTATAATGATTTATTTTGATTTTGGTATGAAGATATTGAAGCTAGAAAAGCAAAAATTGAAGGAAGTGGGTAGTGAACTTTCTGTTCACTAAATCCACGATCGTGGGAAGTGTTTGGAATAAAAAATTTTATGTTTTTCTTTTCCAGAATCTTGGAAAGGTACCCACAATTGAGGGAATTTCTTTGACAAGAGAAAATGTCATTTTGTGAGATTGTTTAACCAATTTAGGATAAGTTACCTTACCTTGGTGTCTTTGGACTTAATTGAGGTTTGAAATGATCCTAGATGGTTGCCAAATTAAGTGGTTAATGATTGATAATTTTAGCATGTTGATTGATGTTAGAATTGAGGAATGGATTGAATTGATATGAATATATCTCAACTTGGAATTTATGAATTGTTAATGGTGTAAAAGTGTTCTTATGAATAATATGAATTAGGTATGAATGAATGAGAATTGGGAAATTGTGTGGATGTATAATGCTAGGAAAGGATTGGTAAATGTATGATTGATAAATAGATGATTGATGAACTTAGGATAATCAAGTTGAATAAGATATGATATATGAATGATCAAGATTTGTGAATAAGGATACATACTTGGGAAAGTTAATTGAGCATACATTAGACATGACATTTATACATGTGCATGATTAAATATTCATTTGATTGAATAATTTATTTATATGTATAAATGTGTGTATTGCATGGTATAGAAGCTCAAATTGAGTAACCACATCCTCAGATCGTCAAGGCAATAGCTATCTGGAGCAAACTATGAGTCAACCTAGATGTGTACTCTTAACTATATATATATATATGCTTAAGTTATTTTGTGATATTGACATATTTGTGATATTGATGATTCCAGGCAATTGAATGTCTGAGGAGTTATCATTTGGGAATGTATAGGAAGTGCTGGTTGATTATATGTGAATAAGGAAATATGTGTACTCAACTGTATGTCGAATGGGAAACTTGAGTCTGATGTATGTGATAAGTGATTGTATATATCGATTGAAAGACACTGATTAGCATGATATGACACTTGTTGCATTTCATTTCATCGGTATGTACGATCGGATAAAGGCGTTGTGACTAAAGTGACCAGAGTGAAAAGAACTTTAAGCTCAGTTGTGTGCATAGCCATAGGCTCAACATTAATGAGCTTAGTATCCACAATAGGTATGGCACAATATTCTGAAACAAGCCCAGTATCTACAACAGATACAGGATAGTTAAAGGCACTTACTCACAGCAAAACAAAAATGAAAGTGGAGTCTCATGTATGCTATATATATATTCTTATATATGCCATGAAATGATTGGAAAACATTATTGATGGTGGTGATTAGTGATAAGATAATTTATGTATGATGATACTATAAAATGCTATGTTTTTAATATGTTAGTAAATTATGATATGTATATTGTGCTTGGCATACACATTGATTGATGTGATAAATGAGAAGTGACTTTGAATATTGTGTCATATACATAAAATTGGTTTGTCTTGATATGTTTGTGCCTTGACTTTGAGTGAACACATCAATGATGGTTCACTCACTATGTTTATAAACTCATCAAAATTGCAACATTGATTTTTAGGTACTAGGGTAGACATAAGTTCTAAGACAATCTAGTTTCGATCTAGAGTTGTCCATTTTGGGAATCAAAAATAGCTCAAAGGTTGGTCAATTGAAGTCTAAGAGGTCTAGTTAGAATTTTTTGTTTTGTATTACCATTATAAGTTCGATTTTATGCAAGGCAAACTAAACTCTTAATTGTTTTGTAATGTATAAATGTTGAATATGAAATGTAATACTACAGTGTAAATTATGTTGTGAATGAAACAACAGTGCAATCTTTTGACAATGAATGAGATAAGGCAATTTAGTTCTATGATATTTATGTATGTAGGATGACAAGATTAAGTTAGTGATGTGACTGCTCTAACATGTCACCCTTATAAGGTACACACTCAGATATTCTCCAGAATGTCCGGTATATGTCTTATGAGAGTGGGATGTTACAACTTGATTGCTTAAATTTTGAAATTTGAAAAGGTTTAGTATTCTTTAATTGTTGGTAGATGATGCATGATTAAAAAAACTTTTGTTATAAGCATAATAAAATTTTTTTAAATTATGATAGACTTAAAATATAAAGGACCTATATTATGAATAACTAGGTTTCTTGTAATTTTGTTTTTTCTTTAATAAATTCCTTCAATTTTATCACCCTTTTTACTATCCTTATCATACCTTAACTAAGCCACATCAAAACCTTGTATTAAGACCTTTTGATTTTTTGTTTCTAGTTTATTTATAAGTGGTGGATATGTGATTTTATTGAAAGCTTATGGTTTAGAATTCTTCTATGCATTGATTTAAGAGTTTTTACACTCTTCACCCTAAGCACTTGAGTGCATTGAGTGAATTCTTGGTGACAATATGAAAATTTATGCTTTTTATTTTAAAAAGATTATAAAGGTGATTATTATTGATATTGACTTATGAAGGTTAGTTCTAGGATAGCTCAAATCTTATTGTATATTAATTTGATTGGTATGATATGATGATTTAGATTGTGAATGGATAGGATGAAGTTAATAAGGGATGGATGTTTGTAAAATTAATGATTTACATTTTGATTTGCTAGAGGACAAACAAAAGCTTAATGTGTTTTGCTTGTTATTTAATATTTTATGGTAATTTTGGTACTTACTTCACTTCATGTGTGTTTTAGGTAATAATTGCCTTTATGGACCAAAAGGAGAAGAATTAGGATAAAATCGTGGCATAAAACAAAGATTTGAAGCAACTTAGAAATAAACAATCATGTACAATGATCGTGTAAGTTTCTGTAAATATTTAGAGATTTGTAAAAAAAATTTGGAGGTGTATGTTGCCTATGTAAGTCTCTGTGCTAGTATAAAATCGTAAATTCAAGTATTTTTGGAGATATATGGTTACCTATATAACTATATAAGTGACTGTATATATTCTAAAAACCCTAGTATTTAATATAAAAGGACGTCATTAAAGGCAGATTAAAAGGAGTCATAGGAAACATAGAGAAGAGGTAGTTATGATCAAAGGACAAGGAAAACATAAAGATTACATCAAAAGATTCGACAAAGAACTTTATTCAATCCAAAATTTACTCATCCATAATCTCATCCTTAACCTCCTGCACATCTAGGATACACAATATGTTCCCCACTGTCATAAGCCCATCATCTCTCACCTCTACTTCTGAAAGCTTACCCTTCAGAATTTCATCTCAAAGCTTGCTTAAATTTGCATCTTGAACCAGCAATTCTCTAACTTTCTCCCTGAGTATCGGTCTTACTCGAAAGTTAGATAGAAGACAATCTGACTCCTCCTGCTTTAAGATTATCTTAAGCTTAGCCATCTCTTCCAATAAAGGAAGATAAACTGTCCGAACATAAGCAATCGAAGATTTTCTGCTCAAAGCATCCGCCACTACATTGGCCTTGCCCGGATGATACTCAATTAGCAAATCATAATCCTTAAGCAACTCTATCCACCGTCGATGCCTTAGATTCAGTTCCTTCTGGCTCAACAAATACTTCAGACTCTTATGATCGGTAAAAATCCTCGTCTGAACTCCATACAAATAATGTCGCCAAATCTTCAAAGCAAAGATCACAGCTGCTAACTCCAAATCATGCGTCGGATAGTTCAACTCATAAGGCTTCAACTGCCTCAAAGCATAAGTAATCACCCGATCTCCCTGCATCAAAACACAACCAAGACCCTTCCTTGACGCATCACTATACACAGTATATCCCTCAGCACCTGATGGCAAATTCAGAATAGGGGCACTTGTCAATCTGTGCTTGAGCTCCTCGAAGCTCCTCTGACACTCCTCACTCCAAACAAACTTCTGATTTTTCCTCAACAACTTTGTTATCGGAGCGGCTATTATAGAGAATCCCTCCATGAATCTCCTGTAATAGCCTGCCAAACCTAGAAAACTCCTCACCTCTGCTACACTCTTCGGGGCTTCCCAATTTACCACAGCTTCTATCTTCTTTGGATCCACATGCACTCCTTGCTCTGAGATCACATGTCCAAGAAATGCAACTTCTCTCAGCCAAAATTTGCATTTATCGAATTTTGCATACAACTCGTTTCTCCTCCAAGTCTCCAAAGCAATCCTCAAATGCTCCTCATGCTGCTCATCACTCTTGGAATAAACCAAGATATCATCAATAAAGACAATGATAAATTGGTCCAAGAATGGCTTAAAAATCTGATTCATCAAATCCATAAACGCTGCAGGCGCATTCGTCAATCCAAAGGGCATAACCAGAAACTCAAAATGCCCATACCGAGTCCTGAAAGCAGACTTCGACACATCCGACTCCTTAATTCTCAACTGATGGTAACCTGATCTCAAATCTATCTTAGAGAAGACTTTCGCCCCTTGCAATTGATCAAACAGATCATCAATGCGAGGAAGCGGATATCTGTTCTTCACCGTAACCTGATTCAGCTTCCAATAGTCCACACACATCCTCAACGATCCATCTTTCTTCTTCACAAAAAGAACTGGAGCTCCCCAAGGAAAAGAGCTTGGTCGAATATACCCCTTCTCCAATAACTCCTCCAACTGCTCCTTAAGCTCTTTCAATTCTGCCAGAGCCATCCGGTAAGACGGAATTGAAATCGACGCTGTACCTGACAGAAGCTCAATGGGAAACTCAATTTTCCTAGCTGGCGGTAGTCCTGGTAATTCCTCGGGAAAGACATCTGAGAATTCTCTGACTACTGGAATATCCTCCAGCTTTCCTCTATCTATCCTAGTGTCCACCACATAGGCCAAGAATGCCTCACATCCTTTCCTCATCATCTTTTCTGCTGCCAATGCTGAAACAATTCTGGGCGGACTCGCTTTTCTGTCCCCTACAAACACCACTCTCTTTCCACTATCGAACTCAAAGTCTACTGTCTTCTTCTTACAATCCAGACGAGCATTATACTTCTCTAACTTATCCATGCCCAAAATCACATCTAATCCTCCCATCTTCAGCTGCATCAAATCGACCACTAGAAGTTCTCCATCAATGCAAATCTCACAACCTCTATACACTTGACTGATAATAATATACTGGCCGATTGGAGTACTCACCATCAGCGGAGTATCTAAAGGGCTCACATTTCTATCACACACGGGTCTACTCGAGGAAACAAACAAATGAGTAGAACCCGGATCAATCAAAGCAATCACAGCATCAGAAAATAACTGAACCATACCAGTGACTACATCTGGAGCGGTCTCTGCATCCTCTCTAGTCATAGCAAACACCCTAGCCGGTGCCTGCCCTCTGGGTCTCCCCGAAATGCTCACTCTCTTGGCTACATCTGAACTGCCCACTTCTGTCGCAGTCCTCTGTCCCATGGTCTCTGTCCTCCTCGGAACTTACATTTGACTCCTCTCTTGTTATGGAGGCTGAGGACACTCTCTGGCAATGTGTCCCTTCTCCCCACAGTTAAAATAAGCTCCTGTCAATCTGAAGCACTCTACTCTATGGGACCTTCCGCAGTGCTCACACTTCGGAACGAAAGATCTATCTCCATCTCCCCTTCTATTGCCGCCCACCGTTGAGGCTTGGTGAGAAACTGTAGAAGTCTTCATCGGCCTAGGTTGGCTCGCACCACTGCTCCTCTTCTTCTCGATCGAATCTGGAAGCTCCTAGCACTCTGTCCGGCATAGGAGTACTAGTGCTACCTCCCCTCCTAGACTGCTCTCTGCCCTTTCTCTTATTGTTCACTGCACTCTTGATGTTCTCAATATTTTTCACTCTCAAAGCTGCTTCAACTAGCTGCTGAAAATCACAGAAGTTCTGCACAATCACCTTCTCTCTGATAGCCAAGTGCAGACCCGACTCAAATCGACAACATCTAGCAGCCTCACTCAGCATCAGATCGGAGACATATCTCGCCAACTACGTGAACCGACACTCATACTCACTGACCGTCATCTCCCTCTGAGTCAAAATGAGGAACTCCCTCTGCTTTTGCTGAATGTAAACCTCTGATAGGTACTTCTTCTTAAAAGCGGCCAAGAAATTCTTCCATGATAACCCCACGGGTCTCATCTGACTGCCTAGCACGGTCTCCCACCAATGCAGAGCATCTCCCTGAAGCAGACTTGCAGCATAGATGACTCTCTCGTCATCCTCACACTACATCTGATCCAGCACTCTCTCAGTCTTCCTCAGCCAAGTCTCGGCTTCTTCTAGATCTGATGTCCCAAAGAAATCGACTGCCCCATACTTTCTCAACCTATCAAACCGTCTTCCCTTCTGAGCTGGGGCTGAAGCAGAAGGTTGTGGCATCTGACCCATAGCCTGAACAAATGCCTGGGTAAAAGCCTGGAATAGCCTCGGATCTAATAGAGGCACTTGCTCCTGCGGAATTGGCGACTCCTGAGTCTGCGAAGGAATGGGCTCACTACCTAGCCCTACAGAAGCCTCAACATTTCCTGGGGCTACTGACTCATCAGTCCTCTCCTCTTTAGTCGGAGAGTCAGGTGCAACAAACCCTTGTAAAGCTCCTCGTGTCCTTCTACGAGGTGGCATCGTACTCCTTCATAGGTAAACACTAAGGATTAGCTACTGGTCAATCTACATGTATGCATGATATGCATGACACTTAATCAATGTATCAATTAATCATATATCACACAGTTCATCCTATTATGTAGTCTAAGCCAAGGACACTAAACCTAGGCTCTCTGATACCAAACATGTTGGGCCCGGGCCCCGGATCTCCATTCCCGAGGCAGTCCCTCAGGTTGCGCCGGCGACAGCACCCCATTACTTTGGACCCGATCCCAACATCCATATATATACATAATTCGATTCACACATATACTCATACATGCAATTCGCACACATTAAAACATAATTAAACACCCCATAAAGCAAGGGGCTTCATATCATAACAATCCAAAGGGAATGCAACAACTATTCTCAGATATAGCATAATACAAAATATAATTTAAATCCAAAATACATGAGTATGCTCCACAATGAAATGCTGGCGGGCTAACCAAAGTACTAACTTAATACAAGGCTCCTAACTAGCTTGAAGTTTCCGATGCCTTGCAAGGTCGAAAATCGTCTCGATCTGCACCTGAGCAGGGGAGAGTAATGGGGTGAGCTGCGAAGCTCAATGGCATATACGTTTATAGCCATTGGCAACGAGCCACACAATCAAGCATATATATTTATACAAGCATAGAAAAAATCATCAATCCATCACTATACAATCGTCGCATTACAATTCATGTCATATGATTTCACAATATAACAAGTTAACATGTGTCATGCTTGACAAATCAATAGTGTATGCACAAACAATTGGCTTGAGAGTTCCGTAAACGATCCGGATAAACCAAAGTTAAATCCGTAAACTATCCGAGTCTGATTTCTCAAGGATCTCGTTGCCTTAAGCGGGCAGCTGGGAGAAGGCTTTATGTTAACGTGCACGTGACTCCATCCGTAACTCTCATACCCAAACAAAACACATAATCCATTCGTTTCATGCTCAAAGAATTTTATCAAAGCTTTCGAAATTCTCATTTTTTTCATTTTTGCAAAATGCCATAAGGCCTATCAAGCCATGCATAATCATAGTCATAATGCAAATTCAATATTTCTCATATAATTCAACACAAGCAAGGTCACATAATGCAAGCAAGCATACATAAGGCAATTTGCGCATACACACAATAGCCATAAACTTATTACCCACCTAATATCACTCGAGTATCCGACTCACTGGTGTCCTTCCTCTTGCGATTGGGTTAAATCAGCTTGGTTTCCTATAAGCAACCAAGTTCTCATTCAATTAACATTCAAAGGAAAATATTCAAAAGCTTAAAAATCCATAAGGCAAAGTACTAAAAGTCTCCACTCGACTTCCACCTAAAATTCTGAACCCTTACAGGCTAATTCCGAACTTCCCTTCTTCATAAACCTTGTAACCCTTTATCTCTAGTTCACAACGAATCTGAAATCACCTCAATTGGACATCTACATCAACAGATATGCCCAAAATACCAAACTTCATCTTTGTTGACAACAGGGGTTCGCCGCGGCGTGTACGCAAGCGTGCGCCGCGGCGAACACTTCTTCGAATGTCGCAGGGAATACCTCTTCGCACGCCGCGGTGAATACCTCTTCGCACGTCGTGACATCGCCCCTCTCGCACGTCGCGACGAATAAACATTAATTCATAGCGACGTTGCTTCCCTTTCTCGCAGTGCGTGCGGGTCTGGAGAACGATTCCGAAACCCGATTTCCAGCATTTTCCAACTTCAATCTTTTTCCAAACTGAAATGCAACACATCTGAATCTTAGATCAATACTTATACTACATTTCTAACCCATTAACAACTCAAAATCAGTCATAAACACATCAACCCACGAAATCTAACCATTTTTACCCTAAAACCCTAAAACCACCGATTCTGTCACATTCAATATTCTCTAGGTTTAAATCTAACCAAAACAAGATTAACACAAAGCACAACTTACCCGGAAATGGTTTCAAACTGTCAGAAATCTGCAACGATCGCAATCTCTCTTCTCTTCTCTTTCTCCTCCACCGACGGCTTCTCCTTCTTTTCTTCTTCTCTTTTCTTTCTTTCTAATTTCTTCTAAGTCTTTTAAGCCTAATTCAAAGACCATTATACCCTTCTTAACAAAGCTTTAACCTATCCAACTTAAGCAATCTTCCTAAATTGCCCTCACACATATTACCCTTTCAAGCTCATAAAAATCACATAAAACTCGAATATCCACTAATACTCCCAATTTAAATCAAACTAAGGCATAAACTCTTAATTAACATACTTCATGCTTAATGAAATCATTAAAAAAAATTCAGGGTCCAACATGGTCACTGTGAAGAACAAGTATCTGCTCCCCCGTATTGATGATCTGTTTGATCAATTGCAAGGGGCAAAACTCTTCTCCAAGATAGACTTGAGATCAGGTTACCATCAGTTGAGGATAAAGGAGTCGGATGTGCCAAAGACTGCTTTCAGAACACGGTATGGGCATTTTGAGTTTTTAGTTATGCCCTTTGGATTGACAAATGCCCCTGCAGCCTTTATGGATTTGATGAATCGAGTCTTTAAGCCTTTCTTGGATCAATTTATCATTGTCTTTATTGATGATATATTGGTTTATTCCAAGAGTGATAAGGAGTATGAAGAGCATTTGAGAATTGCTTTGGAGACATTGAGGAGAAATGAGTTGTATGCCAAATTCGATAAATGCAAATTTTGGTTGAGGGAAGTTGCAATTCTTGGACATGTGATATCAGAACAAGGAGTGCATGTGGATCCAAAGAAAATAGAAGCTGTGGTGAATTGGGAAGCACCAAAGAACATAGCAGAAGTGAGGAGTTTTCTGGGTTTGGAAGGTTACTACAGGAGGTTTGTGGAGGGATTCTCCATGATGTCCGCTTCGATGACTAAGTTATTAAGGAAGAATCAGAAGTTTATCTGGGGTGATGGATGCCATAAGAGCTTTGAGGAGCTCAAGTGCAGATTCACGAGTGCTCCGATTCTGATTCTGCCTTCTGAAGATGAGGGTTATACCGTGTATAGTGATGCTTCAAGAAAGGGTCTTGGTTGTGTATTGATGCAGGGAGACAGGGTGATAGCTTATGCTTCAAGGAAATTGAAGCCATATGAGTTGAACTATCTGACACATGATTTGGAGTTGGCAGCTGTGATCTTTGCCTTGAAAAATTGGAGTCATTATTTATATGGAGTTCAGACAAGGACCATAATAGTCTCAAGTACTTGCTGAGTCAGAAAGAACTAAATTTGAGACAGAGAAGGTGGATCAAGTTGCTTAAGGACTATGACTTGCTGATTGAATATCATTCAGGCAAGGCCAATGTAGTGGCGGATGCTTTGAGTAGGAAGTCTTCAATTGCTCATGTTCAGACAGTTTATCTTCCTCAATTGGAAGAGATGGTCAAGCTTAAGGTAAGCATGAAACGGGAAGAGACAGATTACCTTCTAGCTAACTTCCGAGTGAGACCGATACTCAGGGAGAAGGTTAGAGAGTTGCAGGCACAAGATGCAGATTTGAGCAAACTCTGAGAGGAAATTCAGAATGGTAAGATTTTTGAGGTAGTAGTGAGGGATGATGGACTTATGATCGTGGGGAATAGGCTTTGTATCCCAGATGTACAGGAGGTAAAGGATGAGATTTTGGATGAGGCACACAATGCGCCGTATGCCATGCACCCAGGTAGTACCAGGATGTACAAGGATTTGAGAGAGCATTTTTGGTGGAAGGGCATGAAGAGGGATGTAGCAGAGTTTGTAAGTAAGTGTCTCGTGTGTCAGCAAGTCAACGTTGAGCACCAGGCACCTTCAGGAAAATTGAGGCCATTTTCCATCCCGGAATGGAAGTGGCAAAGGGTGACGATGGACTTTCTGATGGGTTTGCCCAGGACCAGTAGGAAGCATGACGCCATTTGGGTTATTATAGATCGATTGATGAAGTCAGCTCACTTTCTGCCGATTAAGAAGACTGATTCTTTGCATGTGCTAACAATGAAGTACATTGAAGAGATAGTGAGATTGCACGGGATTTTAGATTCCATAGTTTCAGACAGGGACCCTCGATTTACTTCGAGGTTTTGGGGAAGTTTGCAGGAAGCTTTAGGAACTAAGTTACATTTTAGTACGACTTTTCACCCTTAGACTGATGGTGAATCTGAGAGGACCATTCGGACGCTTGAGGGAATGCTCAGGGCACGTGTGATGGATTTCAAAGGAGCTTGGGATGAGCCTTTGCTATTGGTCGAATTTGCTTATAATAATTCGTACCATTCGAGCATTCAAATGGCTCCTTATGAGGCATTGTATGGGAGGAGATGTAGAACTCCGATCTGTTGGGATGAAGAAGGAGAGAGGAAACTGGTAGGACCATAATTGATTCAAATGACAGTTGATAAATTGAATCTAGTTAAGCAGCGACTTAAGGCAGCACAGGATAGGATGAAGAGCTACATTGATGCACACCGAAAGGAGATGGAGTTTGAAGTCGATGAGAAGGTATTCCTTAAGACGTTTCCTTGGAAATGAGTAATGAGGTTTTGAAAGAAGGGCAAGTTGAGCCCGAGGTATGTGGGTCCTTATGAAATTCTTGAGAGGATTGGACCACTTGCCTACAGGTTAGCGTTACCTCCAGAATTGTCTCAGATCCATGATGTCTTTCATGTTTCCATATTGAGGAGGTATAGATTGGATCCTTCTCATATTATTCAGACTAGTGAGGTTCAGCTGAGGGATGATTTAAGTTATGAGGAGATTCCAGTGGAGATTTTGGACTCCAAGGAAAAGGTCCTCAAGAACAAGACGGTTCAGTTAGTCAAAGTCCTGTGGAGGAATCATTCAGTGGAGGAGGCTATTTAGGAGCCATTGGAAGCCATGAAGGAGAGGTATCTGTATCTCTTCGATGATTCAGGTAATAATTTCGAGGAAGAAATTTTTTAAGAGGGAGAGAAATGTTAGGCCCCAAATTTTTCTAATTGATGTTATTAAGCATCAATTGTGTTAATTGTGTGATTTATGGTTTAGTTGGATTAAATTGGATGTTTTAGTAGATAATTGAGATTTATTTGAGTGTAATGTGGTGTAAATGAGAATAAAAGAGTAAAAATGTATGAGGGCATACTAGGAAGACCACTTGAGTTGGATAGGCTAAAGCTTTGTTAGGAGGGGTATTTTGGTCTTTGTCTTCCCTTTAGACTTAGTGGAGGAATTGGAAGGAAAAGAAAAGAAGAGGAAAGGAGAAAAGAGAGGAGAGTGCCGTGGGTGAGGGAGAAGGAGAAGAAAGGAGGGTTTTTGATTCGTAAAGATTTTTGACAGATTGAAGCAAAGTCTTGGTAAGTTTAAGTTGTTTGCCCCTTGTTTTGGTTGGATTAAACCCTAGTATAGCTTGGTATTGTGTTAGAATAGGTTGTATAGAGGTTTTCGAAAAAATAGGTAAGATTTCCTTGGGTGATCTTGTAGTGTTGATGACTGATTTTAAGGTTTGAATGAGTTAGAAATATAGTATTAGACTTGAATCACGGTTTAGATGTGTTGCATGTGCTTAAGGGAAGGATTGAAGTGGAAAATGCTAGAAAAATCGGGTTCGGAGATGTTCTCCAGACCCGCACGTCACGACGTGCTCATGAGCACGCTGCGACGTGCGAGGAAGGTGTGCACATTGCGACGTGCAAATTTGTGCACGTCGCGGAGAGCAGCGGGCCGTTTGTCACGGTGAGCACAGGCCGTTCGTAGCGACGAACGTGGCCTTCGTCGCGGCGAGCCCCCAGTTTCCAGCATAGGTGCATTTTGGTATTTTGGGCATATTTTTTTCTGTGGATGTCCAAATGAGGTGATTTCAGATTCGTTGTGGACTAGAGCCGTAGGGCTACAAGTTTTATAAAGAAAGGAAGTTTGGAATTTGCCTCTAAGATTCGAAAATTGGGTTGGAAGTCAGATGTACACTTTTAGTGCTTTTACTTTTGATTTTCAAGCTTTTTGAATATTTCTTTTGAATATTGTTTGAATAGAAACTTAGTTTATTATAGGAAACCAAGCCGACCTGATCCAATCATAAGAGGAAGGAAAACAGTGAGTTGGATTCTCGAGGGACATTAGGTGGGTAATATATTTATGGTTGTTGTGCGTATGGGCAAAAATGTGTATGCTTGCTTGCATGTGTGTGACATTGCTGCAAATGAATTGTGATTTTGATTGTGAATTGCTTTGCAATTTTTATGGCATTTTGCAAGAATGAAAAGTATGAAAGCTCAATAAAATGATTTGAGCATGAAACGAATGATTATGTGCTTGTTTAGGCGAGAGAGGAACGTTTCGTTAGTCACGTGCACGTCGACATATAGCCTTCTCCCAGCTGTCCGCTTGAGGCCACGAGATCCTGAGAAATCGGACTCGTTTCGTTCACAGTATAAACTCTAGTTTATCCGTTTTGTTCCACGGAACTCTCGAGCCATTTGTTTTGCATACATTATTGATTTGTTGGGCATGACGCATGTTAATTGTTATATCGTGAAATCACATGACATATTATTGCGACGATTGTAAATTGATAAGTGTTGACTTGTTTATGCTTGTATATACATATATATGCTTGAATGTGTGGCTTGTTGCCAATGGCTATAAATGTATATGCCACTGAGCTTCGTAGCTCACCCTATTATCTCCCACTCCTCAGGTATAGAACGAGACGATCGTTGACCCTTGCAAGGCATAGGAAACTCCAAGATAGTTAGGAGCTTTTGTTTTAAGTTAGTATTTTTGGTTAGCCCTCCAAGCATATCATCATTGGGCATTCTCATGTTTTTTTTTTTGGATTTTAACCTTGACATGTATTGTGCTTTTATTGAGATTATTGGTTCAATTTATTCGAATTGTAATGGCATGAAATTCTTCTGTTTATGGAGGAGATTAACTCAGAATGCATGTGTAGGTGATAAAATGTATATGTATGTGTGTTTGTATGAGTTTTGCATGGATGTTGGGGACGGGTCCAAAATTCGGGGAGCTCGCCGTGGTGAGCCATCCTTCGTCGCGGCGCAGCCCATGTGCGCTCGTCGCGACACGAGGCTGGTCCCTCATCGCGACGTGCACACACGAGTTTGCCGTGGCGAACCATCGCATGAGAGCCGCCGCGAGAGCAATCGGCCGCTTGGCGAGGCCCCTCTTTCCATTCTTTGTTTTCCTTCTGTTTTGCTCGCTTTTGTTTCTTCCTTCGTGCGCCCCTACCCGGCGCCCCCGAGGGGCCACCTCGGGATAGGGAATTCGGGACCCGGGCCTAACATTTCTTCCTCTTCTTCTCCTTCTTATTATTTTTTCTTCCTCTCTTTCTTCTTCTTTTCTCTTTTCTTTTCTTTATCTTTTTCTCTCTATATCTCTCTCTCTCTCTCTCTCTCTTGCTTACTCTCTTTTAATGTGTTGGGACCCGATATTGAAGTAAGAAAATTTGTGATTTTAAGAAGTTGATATGATTTTGTATTTTCCTTGTTTATGCTTGATTGAGACTTGGAACAAGTATTTGATTGTATATGAGAATGATTGATGCATTGAGTTTGCTTTTGAATTGTTATATGAATGTGTGTGAAATTATGGATATGTGAATGTGTCAAGTATTGACACGATATGAATTTATGATTTCTCTTATTTCTTGATTTTTTTTCCATTTCAAATATCTCATTCACTTAACTTCCATACCTCATGCTAATCTATTCAAAACCCAAAGTTATCAAAATCAAACATTTCTTTTCTTATCAACCTCCTTTAAACATAAATACATCCATAACACAATACATATAGTAAACCACTCATTTAATTTCACTGAATATTTCTAAATTTCACTCACAAATCGGGGTCCAACATAATGTAGGTCATTTAGACACAACCTCTCTACTAGTTAGGCGTAAGACTGCATATTATTAGACCCCACTATACCTCGCAAAGCAGCGTGATTCATACTAGGTGGTGTTGTTGGGTTACTAACATACAATTATAAATCAATCTAATTGACTCCATAGTTCTTCAAATTTGAACTTAATTCACACAATTCCATTTATGCAAAAAATGAACATTCATAAGAAAAATGCTAAAACCATTAAACATTTTCATGCCCCTTATTAAAAACAAAACATTAAACTTAAACAACATATAAGAATTTAGTAGTTTGTTCGAAAATTCACCTAGTCTTTCAATGTGAGATTAAACACCTTGTTGTAAATACCCCTAATTACTCACCTAAATTACCATCTCAAATGGCTGTTATCCCCTCTCCTTAACTTTGACCTTTTTATTGATTCAAAGTAGGTGGAATGAAATGATTTATGCTTAGTTATTCACAAATTGCTATTTCTTTATTTCTTCCTATGTGTGGTAATGAAAATGCTAGAAAAGAGTTCACATTTAACTCAATGTTTGTAAAAATCATACTTAAAGCATCATAATACAACTAATCTATAGGTTTATCAACAAAAATCGTTCAGGTTTAATATATAGATGAAGACATGGCTGGAGATCTTGATAATTGGAAATCCAGTTCAGACTACTTGTTTAAATTTGTAAGGGGAGCCATTTCTTGGCAATACAAGCTATAAAGCTTTATCCATAATTGAATCAAAGTATATAGCTATTGTAGAAGCAGGTAAGGAGATGCTTTGGTATCATTAGTTGAGATTTATGATCGAGGAATGACAATTACAATTGAAGAAGATTCAAACAAATAAGAATTGTATTGATATGTTAACAAAGGTGGTTCCTTGGAGTAAGCATGAGCTTTGTAGTAAGCTTGCCAGGATGACTCTCAAATTGTAGTAGCCCATTCTTATACTTAGGAATTTAAATGTAAGATTGAGTCATCATATGAAAATTCATAAAGTGAGTTTCATTTGCATATGCACATGAATTATGATTTAGGGACATTGTAAAAATAGTTCATATACTTGCTGATATATCCCAAGGTATGAAAGAAAGATCTTAAATGATTATGATGTGCTTGTGTGTTGATTATGTCTTGAATTTTTTTTATGAATTATAATTAGAAAATTGGGAATTTATTATTCTAATTGAGTGATTGATAAAGTGATATGTGCATTTAGTCTAAGAAAAGTTTTAAAAAGGGTAAGATAAAAAGATACATGGGAATTTAGGTTGAATGAGCCTATAAGATGGTTATATGGCATTAGTAATAGAGTGAAAGTTGGATGAGGTATAGTTGAATGACATATGGTATAGAGATTAAATGACAAATGAATTAGTAAGGGAGTGAAAATTGTGAGTGTAGGATAAAAACACTTAGTATGGCTCTTAGCTTGACACTTGGCATGACAGACGTTCATTTTTCTCACCACACACCTCATCCACATCTCTCACACTTGCAATACCATATTCTTTCACGTTTTGGTTACTTGCTACCCTCTTCTTTCTTCACACTGTTGACACCCTCACACAACCTTCATAAACCTTGAATTTTTGCTAAAATTTTGTAGCCTTCATCTTGTGTTTAGAAATCCTTCTCATTCCATCTTGTTCTTAAAGATGCTTGATGCTTGGGAGAATTGCTTAGCTTATGGATTGGGGAAATCTTGAAACAAAAAAATGAGTATTTAATTACCTTATTGAGTTATATGTGAGCTTAACATCTATAAACATTGGTTAGGGATGAATTAAGATGAATTGCATGTAAGGTTGATGATGAGATATACTTGAAATGTGATAAATGTATTGGTTTTGTTTTGATGTATGGAAACCCTAGGTTATAAATTGTTTTGAGAATGATTTAGTTTGAGATTAGAGGTATGTTGAAGGTGAATTTATGTTAAAGAAAGATGCTAATGTAATGTTTTTGGAATGGAAAAGAACAAGGGTGTAACATGTAAGATAATAAATGAAAGAACTTGTTTAATTGATGATAAGAGATAAATTGTTTATAAATTGTTGATTGAATGATTTTGGCTTAGAGTTTGAGATGAAATGATGAGAAATTGAAGTATCCTTGAAGTATAAGTGAGGTATAGTTGAAGAACTATCATGAAGGAGATAGAGTTTGGAAAATTTTGAAGAAAAAGGAAGGTGGGTCTTGGATCACATATCCCACAATAGTGGAAATTATTTGTTCCCTTTCCACGATTATGGAAATGCTTGGTAGAAAGGAGAGTTTATGTTATGTGTTTTATGTTCTAATTGAGTCATATAAGGATAAAATAGTATACATTGATACTTTAGACTTGATTAGGGTTTAAAATGAGCTGAGTTTGATGTTGAATCAATTGATTAAGTGTTTGACAAGATTAGGTTCTTAAATGATATTATAATTCAAGAAATGAGTTATTTGATATCAATGCATATGAATTTGGAAAGTATAAGATGTGAATAGTATAAGGATGTTTTTATGAATAGAAGCTAAGATGAATGGCTGAGTAAGAATTATGTATAAGGTTACATACTTGGGATAGTCAAGTGAACATGCATTCAACATAATACATAGACATGTGTAGAATTCAGCACTTATTTGATTAAATAATAAGTTAGTAATGTGTAAATGTGTGTGTATTGTATGATATAGAAGCACAAATTGACTGACAACATCCAGACATTGCCAGATCGTCAAGGCAATAACTAATTTGGAGTAAATTGGGAGTAACCTAGATGTGTGATCTCAATTAGATATGCACCTCTATTTGAATTTTTTTGTTAATCCTTATATCTATATTAAAATGATTTTGATATGATTGTGATATTGATGATTCCGAATAATTGATTGTTAAAGGAGTTCAATATTTGCAACTATATTGGGAGTGTTAACTACGTGTATGTGAATGTGGAAAATAAATGTTCAACTGAATGTTGAATCTAGACTTGGGTCTGAAGAATGTGATAAATGACTACGTATAATGGATGAAAGTGATTGCTAGCATATTATGTAAAATGATGCATGTCATGACATTGATATGCATTATCAGATAAAGGAGTTGTAACCGGAGCGACCAAAGTAAAAAAAGTTTAAAGCTCATAAATGTGCGCACAAAGCCACATACTCAACGATTAATAAGCCCGGTATCCACAATAGGTACGGGATAGCATCTAAAATGAGCCCAATATCTACAATAGATACGGGATAGTTAAATAGGTACTTGATCACAACAAAATTAAAAAAAAGTGAGTCACATGTGCATTTGCATATATGTGTGGGTGTGTGCGTGTGTGTGAACTGTTGTAAGGAATTTATTGAATTATGTTGAAATGGTAATATAAAATGTTTGTGTTCCCAATGTGCTTGTTAAAATGTAAGATACATATATTTTGATTTGGTAGACAATTAAATGATGTGATAATTGGGATTTGATTTTAAATAATGTGATGTGTTTGAGAAATTGGATTATATCTTATTGCAATATTATGTCCTATGGTTGACTCACTGAGTTCGCAAATTTATCAAAATTGCATCGTTTATTTTCAAGTACTCGGACAATCTAGTTTCTAAGACAATCTAGTAGTAACCTAGCATTGTCCATTTTGGAATCAAGAATGGCTCAAAGGTCTGGTCAACTGATATTGAAGAATCTATGCTGGGACTCGTTCGCGGGAACCCAACCTCTACGAATATCAAAAGACTTGAGCATATCTTTACTAAATCATACTCTTTAATACATTACATACAAACAATTTTTTGTCATTTAAATTTTAATAACCTCAAAACAAAAGGGTTTTACAAAGCTATAATCGTTTTTCAAGCCATTTTACAACATAATCAAAAATCTCAAACTATAAAAGTTACATGAACTACATATTCTTAAAATGTGACTAATCCTTCCATTTTACAAAGATAACTTAAACTCCAAGATATGCAGAATTTGAAGTAAAATCCTTATACTCTTGATCACTAGATCTCTTCCTCATCACCTGAAGGTGGGGACAGGAAGGGGGTGAGCTTGAAAGCTCGTGGGTAACAGTTTATAATAAAAAGATAAGCAAAAGCTCTTTTAAAAAACTCATATGCAAGATATCATCAAACATTTATTCCTCAAAATTGTCAATTTATCAAACGATTTATAAACAATTTTAAATCATATAATGCATGAAACTTGTCAACATATCATAAGCACATAAGCACATCAGAATGGTTTGGGTGGATCTAAAATAGAACGTACTACACAATTCTCATAAGGGTCTTGTATAGCCGTGAACTTATGGGAATTCATAAAGAAGCTCCATGTCATTAGTGGGTAGGCAGGAGAAGCCTTTAACTTGGTTAACGTGCACGTGACTGAACTTAGGGGACCACCACAAACCCACATAACACATATATTTCAAAATCTTGTAAGCTTGTTGCTTAGCATGGCATTTCTTGTAAACTTGCTTTTTCATATACTTGATATATATCTTGAAAACCATTCTCGAAAACATGAATTCATATACATTTGATCTTTTCAAAAGAAAATCACTTTTATAAATCATCACACAACCCATGTAGCAAACACATAACAAATTTCATAAATAATTCATGGACAATGAATGTAGCACTTATGATGCAAATGAAAAATCAGAAAACTTCTTTGATTTAAGAAAGTAGTAGTGGATTATTCACTCGATTATAAACATGTACCCACCTGATTTCCTTGTTTATAGGCTGGCTCAGAATGTCTCTTCTCTTTGCAAACAACCTGAGGTCTCTCAGACTCTTTCCTATTATATCTTTAATATGTGCTCCTTGAGCTGATCTAACTGAAATAGGTCTCTTCGATCCCTTTGGCTTTTCACCCAATGAGGAGGTCATTGGCTTAAATGGAAGCTCTTCTCTTCCTCTACCTTTTTCTCTTCTTGAACCACCTCAAAATCTTTCTTATAAGCTAAGGAAATTGAAACCCTAACTTGGTTTCTCTTCTCTCTCTCATTATATTCTTCTCTTTGTATTTCTCTCTCTTTTCATGGCATTCTCTCTTTCTCTTTCTTTCTCCTTTTGTTATTCTCTTCTACTTCCTTCCATATATAGGCAAGACTACCCTTTTTTTTCCAATTTTGCCCTTCCATTTATGCCTTATGTCTTTTACACGTAAGTGTCTTGCCAAAAGCACCCTTGAATATTCTGACATAACACTTTATTCTAGAAAAATCTTCTCTATTGTCTTACGTTTCCAATGACACCAAAATCATTCCATTTGGGTCAGTGATTCAAAAGATACACTTCAAATCTTTTTGGGCTGCTATTGTCCAAATTAGCCTACTATGCACAACTCCTATCGAAAATTTTAAACCCCTTAAAAATTGAATTTGACTTCAACTTCTTCATACCATTTGTAGCTCCATGTATCTATTTTATCAGGAAACAAGAATCATCTTATTTAGAGCTCAACTGATCTAGAAATCATCAAAATATTGAAGCATGTTCAGTAAAATATCCAATTCCTACTCTTCCAATTGATATCCTTACTTTGGTTCCATTCATCCCTTTCAAATCAACGCTAAAAGCTATGACCTTCAATGGAGATGCAAAAATAAAAGCGTTAGGAATCTAAGGGTTCAAGAATCATTTCATTTGGAGGTCAGATAACCAAATTATGACCGAAGAATCAATCAAGGTTTGGTCCTCAATCATATTGAACTTGTCTCAGGACAAATGGCATAACTCTCACTAGAGATGTTGGATTAAGATCATCTTTGGATGATTTCAAAGATAACTTTGAAATCTACAACTTTGAAATAGACCTTGAGATCAAATTTTTATCATCTGAAGGGTCAAAATGGGTCAGACAATAGGATTAGACGAAGTCAAAGGAAAAAGCAGAAGAATGGAAAGTCAGAAGAAGTGAAAAAATTGTTATAACTTCCCCTACAAATATCATATTAAGATGTTCTTTATATGGTTCGAAAGAAGACTTCAAGATCTACAACTTTCATAAAGACTTTGAAGATAGATTCTATCTTCTGAAGGATCAAAAATGGAACGGAAGATATAAGATAAACAGTAACCCATAAGATAGCAAAACACAAAAGAACCGAAAACAAAAGGAGCAAAATACAAAAGAAGTAAAACCCAGAAGGAACAAAACATAGAAGAAGACGCATCAGCTAAACACATAAGATAAAAAGGCAGACGATACGAAAGGCAGAAGATATAAAAGGCAGACTATACAAAAGACAGACGATACAAAAGAAAGAAGATACAAAAGGTAGAAGATACAAAAGGCAGACGATACAGAAGGCATAAGACACAAAAGGCAGAAGATACAAAAGGAAGGCAGATGATACAAAAGGAAAAAGATACAAAAGACGGAAGATAAAAAAGGTAGACGATACAAAAGGCAGATGATACAAAAGGCAGACGAAACAAAAGGCAGAAGATACAAAAGAAAGACGATACAAATGGCAGAAGATACAAAAGGTAGAAGATACAAAAGGCAGACGATACAAAACACAGAAGAAGATGAAGTCATCAATGACGTCATCACAGAAGAAGTGTAAAGGCAGAAGAAGCAAAACTAAGAAGAAGCAAAAGACAGACGATACAAAATACAGAAGAAGATGACGTCATCAATGACGTCATCACAGTAGAAGTGAAAAGGCAAAAGAAGCAAAACACAGACGATACAAAACACATATGAAGATGATGTCATCAATGATGTCATCACAGAAGAAGCGAAAAGGCATAAGAAGCAAAACACAGACGATACAAATAGAGAAGAAGATGACGTCATCATAGAAGAAGCAAAAAGGCAGAAGAAGCAAAACTAAGAAGAAAAAAAACACGGATGATACAAAACAAAAAAGAAGATGATATCATCAATGACGTCATCATAGAAGAAGCAAAAACACAGACGATACAAAATACAGAAGAAGATGACATCATCAATGATGTCATCATAAAAGAAGCAAAAAGAATTAAGAAACAAAACACAGACGATACAAAACACATAAGAAGATGACGTCATCAATGATGTCATCATAAAAGAAGCAAAACTAAGAAGAAACAAAACACGGACGATACAAAATATAGGAGAAGATGACGTCATCAATGATGTCATCACAGAAGAAGCAAAAGATAGAAGAAGTAAATTTCACTTTTGAACATCTTCCCTTATAAGGATCCTAACTCTCAGCTCATATGTCCATAGTTTTCGTACTATATACTGTTGGGAAGATGAAAAGGAAGATTTGCAACTCTCAAGAAGGAAACTTTGACAAAATCTATCTAGATCAATCCCAATTTTTCCCTAAAGTCTGAAGATGAATGTTACATTCATTCACCAATGTACTACACTCAATTCTCACTTTATGATAAATTTTGAGACTCTTAGAGACAATTAAAATTCGATGTCTTCATAAGAAATGTAACCATATGTTTCTAGTTTAATCCAAATTAAAAATCATCTCGTTTGGATAATTAGAGAAAAAAGTTGTAGCTAAAATACTAAAGCATTCTCCATAAATATTTTCCAGATCAACCATCCTTTTTGTTTCACAATCTTTCCTTAACACAAATCATATTAGAATTACCCTTTTCTACTTCATCTACTCCTTATTCTCAACTTCATTTAAAATCTATATCACCTATAAAGAAATTTATAGTCCATGATTAGTCATGCATACCAATAACAAAGCATACACATATTACATGTCTTTCATCAACTTACTACACGAATGCAACTTCATTTTTGGCTTTCATTCTACTTCTAACTTTCACCTTAACTCGTCTCACTTAAAAATCTTTCATCCACCAGAAACACCAAAGAAAAACTTGGAGATATCTATATTTCTCATTCGCCACCTTAACATTGCCTATCATTTCTTTGTTCAAAAATTTTCATTCATTTGCTCTTTACTCTTGACTACTAGCCAAAATTTCTCCTTCAAATAGTTCTAACTATGAATCATTAGGGGTCCAACATTTCGCCCCCCTTAAAGAATTTCGCCCTCGAAATTCCTACCAGAGTGGTTAACCAAATGGAGGTAACATTGTCTTATGTTTTCCTTAGTCTCCCTAGTAACTTCTTCACTTGAATAATTTCTTTCAAAAGATCACTATCAAAAGACTCATCAAGTCTTTCAATCACCTATTTAACCATTCACTTTTCTAACGAGTTCCTCATTAGGTTTCAGATTACTCACACTTCCCCCAATTCCTGTGTCGATAACATCATTATCATATCATGTTGATATCTCTTAACATACTTGACATTTTACACTCAATCTAAGCACACCTTGGGGAGCTGATACTCTTATAAACATTTCATCCTTTGTTTTATAGTTCACATCTCCATAGTATCAATACGCTTTACTCCTATGTTTATCTCACTTTGCTCCATACTTTCGGTATTGATCCACTTACTCCTTTATCTCTTTATTAGGTATATATATTTCTCCTTTTTTATCACAAAGCCTCATCTTCCAATTTAAACTTGGAATTCATATCCATTTTTAATTCCTTAATAAGATTTTCAACTTCTAAATCCTTAATTTGGGATAAACCAAGCCCCACATTCTATGTTTCTTTTTACTATAGTCCTGATAATCCTCAATCTCAAGTTTCTGCTTAAAGTACTTGATATAACACATAGCCTTACTTAGAATTTCTCACTTATACAATCATGGTCTGTTGGTATTTATATCAATCTTCTTGGTCTCATATTCAATTCCCTCAATTTAGTGATTGCTTCAACCTTTTATGATCTGTACTTGTATATATACATCTCAGAGATTCCTTTACATATACTGCCTCCAAACTTCAAAGCAATCACTACTATAGTATCTCCAAATCATGTATCGAATAATCAACTCATAGGACTTTAGTTGTCTCTATACATAAGAAATCACTTTATCCTACTGCATTGGATTTATTCAAATCTCTTATATAATATCATTACATACTATCGAATCTCCAAATCCATACAATATAATTAATATTAGTATAATCCCTCAAATTTTCTTTACTCTCGTTACTCATACGTGTTATACATTTTTCTTCACGTATTCAAATTATGCTTCTCAAATTTTCGAATACCTTTTATACATCATCAAATTTTGATTGGATCACTTTCAATACCATGGTACTATCGGGGCAATTGTTAACTCAAACAATTATTATCAAACTCCATATGCCCTTAATTAGCTCTCCTAATTTCTTAATTGACTAATTCCTCGATGAGGTAACATTATCTCGCATTATTTTCAATTTCCCAATTACTCACATTTCTTAAATGATCTTCTCTATTCTTTAGATTTCCTCGTATTTCACATTGACTTATTCTAATATTTGCTCATTCATACCCATTTCTCCTCACACTTCAATTTATTTCCAACTTAACTTCTTGCTTTAGTAACACATTTATCAAAATCTGATCTATATTTCCTTCGCATATTCTCATAGAATATAATGTAGATCTAAATCCTCCTCACATTAGCCATAGTGTTATCTCAATTTTCCAAAAATCCACTCATGTAATTGGATACTTTTCATCGGGCAATATACATACATTCTCAGTAGCACACTCTACCTCTTATGCCAATTTTCACTTCTAATTCATTACATATTCGTCTCTGATGGGTTCCTTTACTGATCATTCTTAATATAACCTACCTGATCTGCTTGACCTAATTTAAAATAATTCTTCTTCGAAAGAAGATTTCTTGCTACAATTATCCCTACTATACTTCCATCTCGTTACTCTATTCATCTCATAATCTTTAACCATGGGGATATTGATTATCTCCTATCTATATCCAAATATAGGTCTCATGTGTACTCAATCATATTATTCACCAATTTAACTCTGAGGGCTCTTAATAACTGGTTGACAAGCTCTTGAGGACTTCTACATATATCACAATCCTTTGTTTCACTTTCCATACATACATTTTTAATCAATTTAGGAGCCTGAACATGTAGCCATCTTGAAATTTAAATCTCAAATTCACTAATACAATCTTATACTTGATCATAAATTCCTCCACTTTGCTTGTACACCTTAAATCTTGCCATTCTCACCCTGTCTTTATTTCTTCTTCAGTCATGTCATGGAAATATTTTCACATCCGTATCAATACAAGTACGTATCCACAATTAATTTCCATCACCATAAGCCCTAATATAATCACAAATACTGACTCTATGTCTAATATATCGAGTTATGTAATATTTCTTATTTCTAAATATCCTCAAACTTTCATTACCATAAACTCTATCAAGGCACCATTTCTCTCACTAATTCTATTGGCCCAAACTCTTAACAATCGCTCTTGCGATTTACACGTATCTCATAAGTTGCCCATGTAAGATCCTAATACTGAGCTCTAATACCACAAATGTTGGGACCCATTGCGGGAACCCAACCTCTGCGAATATGAAAAGACTTGAGCATATCTTTACTACATCATACTCTTTAATACATTACATACAAATAATTTTTTGTCATTTACATTTCAATACCCTTAAAACAAAAGGGTTTTACAAAGCTATAATGGCTTTTAAAGCCATTTTACAACATAATCCAAAATCTCAAACTATAAAAGTTACATGAACTACATATTCTTGAAATGTGACTAATCCTTGCATTTTACAAAGATAACTTAAACTCCAAGATATGCAGAATTTGAAGTAACATCCTTATACTCTTGATCACTTGATCTCTTCCTCATCACCTGAAGGTGGAGACAGGAAGGGGGTGAGCTTGAAAGCTCATGGGTAACAATTTATAATAAAAAGATAACGATTTATTCCTTGAAAACATTTATTCCATATGCAAGATTTATTCCTCATTGCCATTTTACATTTTCAAAAACAAAGTTATTTCATATGCAAGATATCATCAAACATTTATTCCTCGAAATTGTCATTTTATCAAACGATTTATGAACAATTTTAAATCATGTAATGCATCAAACTTGTCAACAGATCATAAGCACATAAGAATGGTTTGGGTGGATCCAAAACAGAACGTACTACAAAATTCTCATAAGGGTCTTGTGTAGCCATGAACTTATGAGAGTCCATGAAGGAGCTCCATGCCACTAGTGCGCAGGCGGGAGAAGCCTTTAACTTGCCAACGTGCACGTGACTGAACTTAGAAGATCACTACAAACCCACATAATACATATATTTCAAAATCTTGTAAGTTTGTTGCCCAACATGGCATTTCTTGTAAACTTGCTTTTTCATATACTTTATATATATCTTGAAAACCATTCTTGAAAACATGAATTCATATACATTTGATCGTTTCAAAAGAAAATCACTTTTATAAATAATCACACAACCCATATAGCAAACACATAACAAATTTTGTAAATAATTTATGGACAATGAATGTAGCACTTATGATGTAAATGAAAATCAGAAAACTTCTTTGATTTAAGAAAGTAGTAGTGGCTTATTCACTCTATTATAAACATGTACCCACCTGATTTTCATGCTTATAGGCTTGCTCAGAATGTCTCTTCTCTTTGCAAACAACCTGAGGTCTCTAAGACTTTTTCCTGTTGTATCTTTAATATGTGTTCCGTGACCTGATCTAACTGAAATAGGTCTCTTTGATCCCTTTGGTTCTTCACCAAATGAGGAGGTCCTTGGCTTAAATGGAACCTCTTCTCTTCTCTACATTTTTCTCTTCTTGAACCACCTCAAAATCTTTCTTATAGGCTAAGGAAATTGAAACCCTAGCTTGGTTTCTCTTCTCTCTCTCATTATATTCTTCTCTTTGTATTTCTCTCTCTTTTCATGACATTCTCTCTTTCTCTTTCTTTCTCCTTTTGTTATTCTCTTCTGTTTCATTCCATTTATAGGCAAGACAACACTTCTTCTTCCAATTTTGCCATTCCATTTATGCCTTATGTCTTTTACACGTAAGTGTCTTGCCAAAAGCACCCTTGAATATTCTGACATAACACTTTATTCTAGAAGAATCTTCTCTAATGTATTACGTTTCCAATGACAACAAAATCATTCCATTTGGGTCAGTGATTCAAAAGATACACTTCAAACCTTTTTGGACTGCTCTTGTCCAAATCAGCATACTATGCACAACTCCTACTGGAAATTTTAAACCCCTTAGAAACTAAATTTGACTTCAACTTCTTCATACCATTTGTAGCTCCATGTATCTATTTTATCTTGAAACAAGAATCATCTTATTCGGAGCTCTAATGATCCAGAAGTCATCAAAATATTGAAGCATGTTCAGTAAAGTATCCAATTCCTTCTCTACCAATTGATATCCTTACTTTGGTTCAATCCATCCCTTTTAAACCAACACTAAAAGCTATAACCAAATTATAGTCAAAGAATCAATCAAGGTTTAGTCCTCAATCATATTGAACTTGTCTCAGGATAAATGGCTTAACTCTAACTAGAGATGTTGGATTAAGATCATCTTAGGATGATTTCAAAGATAACTTTGAAATCTACAACTTTGAAAAAGACCTTGAGATCAGATTTTTATCATATGAAGGGTCAAAATGGGTTAGACGATAGGATTAGACGAAGCCAAAGGAAAAAGCTGAATAATGGAAAAAGTCAAAAGAAGTGAGAAAATTGCTATAACTTTCCCTACAGATATCATATTAAGATGTTCTTTATATGGTTCAAAAGAAGACTTCAAAATCTACAACTTTCAAGGAGACCTTAAAGATAGAGTCTATCTTCTAAAGGATAAAAAATGTAACAGAAGATATAAGATGAACAGTAATGTTGGGACCCGATCCGGATCCCAACCGGAAAACTGAAAAATTGTGCATCGGAAATACGAATAACAAAGTGGAGAAGCTCATCTCAACCGGAAACCGAACGAAGGAAACGAACAGAATTTAGAATCGAATGCGAATCGAATCAAATACAAAGCGAACGAACCAAATCGGAATAATCAATAAAATCGAATCATAAGGCGGAGAAACTCGAAAGGCAGAATTCCGAATTGAATACGAATCGAAATAATCAAACTGAAACAAACACCGACATCCATTTCAAACATGAAGCATAGCAAACTCATCGCGTTGGAAACCTTACGACATTTCAAATCCGGTATTTTTTTTCCTTTCTCTTCTTCCTCCATGTCTTTTCATTCTTTCTTATACCAATCACATCCATATAATTTCCTTTTTGGAAACTCATCCTCACCAATTTCAATTCACTTAATTCATCTTAATCATTTCTTATACAATCATATAAATCCTCAAACTCATTTCTTTAAACCCATTTTACCAAAATTTTACCGAGATTTCGGCAACATAACGGCTGTATTTTGACAGCCCAAAAATTTAAAAACCAAAGAAACGCACTTCTAATACATAATCCAATAGCATAGGCAACATCGGACCTCCCGTCCCAGATCCAAACACCAATGAAACACAATCTTAGTTCTAAACACTTCATCATTCCAATCCATAATACATCTCAACTCAAATATCCACAATTTAATCATAAGCCATTCATATACATTCCAATTGCCATTTATATCCATCTCAATTCAAATTTACGTACAAAATCTATTCCACAATCATACATAACTCATAACCTAAATACATCATAATTTACATAATGACTTTTCAAGCCATTAACAAAAGCAATACATAATCCATAAACATTTTTCACAACTTCAAAACTAAACTCCAACATTACACATAAAACAAAGCATACAAAACTATCGGGTTGACATCATACTCGTCTTCCATCCGATCTCCTGCGTGAAAACCTGGAGATGGGGATGAAAGGGGGGTGAGCTCGGAAGCTCGTGGATAATACATTTATAAACTGAACAATAAGTGGAAAAATCTTTTATTTTTCAAACTTTTCAAACATTTCCCATTTAAGAATTTCTCCAAAAACTCATTTTCAAACTTTTCAATTTCATCAACACTTTCTAAGATTTTTCTCAAAATTTTCATTTGTTTCAAAACATTTAAATCCAGTTTCAGGAATTTCATGCTTGAAAAATTTACTTTCTCATTTCTCAAAATCTCAAACCTTTTTCAAAACATGCACAATCTTAAACATGAATGCATCTCATCATAGTGTATCACATCATAATCAAATTAAAAACACATAACACATCAGAATTGGTTTGGTTCGGTCCTAACAGGACGTACTGCACATTCCTACATAACGGTCATATGCAAATGTGAATAGATCGCATTACACTTTCCCGCATAGCAGATCCAAAGTAGCCGTGAAAGGAGTCCGATCGGATCTCCACCGCCTATTGCAGCAAAAGCGAAGGCTTAAACAGTAGAGACAATATGACTCACAAAAGGACTGACCAAACCCACTTAACACATAACTAAAACTAATTCAGATTGCCCGAAGGCACTTTTCAAAATTCTTGATTTTTGTACCTTTTTCAACTCATAACATCAAATTGTGTCATAGATGACACAAGCATATATCCACATAATTGCACATAATCAATCTAATGCAATTCACGAAATCACATATCAATATATGCACTAATTCTTTAAATCATTCAAATCATAAATCACATAATTTGAAAACCATGAAATTCATAAGTCTTGTATTTTCTAAAACTCATTTTACTCCTTTGAAATCATAATTTCAAACATTTACATCCTTTTTCAAACATTTTTATCAATAATAATTTATCAAAATCAAATTTTGCTTTCTTTAATTTTCAAAATTCACATTTAGCTTATAATTCAATAAATAAATATACTACCCACCTCAAATCCATGCTAGCATCTTGTCCAATGCTTCAATTTGACCTTTTCTCCTTTCTTCCTTCCAATTGAAAATTTCCTAAATCAATTTCATCCAAAATTTAATCTCATAAATAACTTAATCCTTCAATTTGATGCTTAAGTCATCAATTCTTACTAATTCCAAGATAGTTACATCACTAATTTCAAAATCCCCAAATTACAAATTGAACCTAAACCAATCCAATCAAATTCAATATCATAATTAACTTAATTTCTCAAATTGAACTTAGGAAATATCAATTCCTCTCATATTCAAGCTATTTCAATCTCCAATTTTGAAAATCCCCAATTTTCAAAATTGGCCTAAACCAATTTATCCAAATTCAATACCATAAAATACAATTTCTTCAAAATTAACTTCATATTCCACAAACCCATATTATTATCTATAATTCTACACCAAAATTTCACAAAATCCCCAAATTTCAAATTAAGCCTAAACCTTAATCAAATTTTCATCCAAAATTAAACACAACCTAAAGCATATATATCAAAATCAACTTCATAAATCACAAACCCAAGTCTTTATCCATGTTTCTAAACCAAAAATTTATCAAAAACTCAAAGTTGAAAATTTTCTCTTACCTCTTTCTCCTTCTATTTTCGGATTCCTTGGTTCCCAAAGCTAGTTTTCTTCATTCTCCATCCTTTCCTCTTGAAATAATAATGAAAACCATCTTGGAAGCTCAAGAGTTTCGAAATCTCCAACACCGAAATCATCTTTCTCCATTTTCTCTTCTTCTTTCTTCTCCAACGTTTCTTCTTCTTTCTTTCTTCTAAAAATCGATTTCCTCTCTTCTTTTTAAATCTCCAGACCTTTCTTAAATGGCAACACATCACATTTGGTGCCAAGTCATTATAATGAGGGGTAAATGACCCTTTTACCCTTACTCTTTACCTTAATTCCAAAATTGCCCCTAACTTCATTTATACATGCGGATCTGATCCGCACTATCAATTTGAAGGAATTTGTTAAAATTTTCTTCTCTAGAAATATTCCTCTCAATCATACGAATCCAACGCCACTGACCGCGCTCAATTCCGATCACTACATCAAAAGTTATGCGCAAAACAGTTCGGGTAAAACCATATTCTAACACATTTTCCATGTACGATTATTTCCGTCCAGAAATTAACATTCTTAATCCCAGAATTGAAACTCGATGTCTTCATAACAATTGTAGCCTTATGTCTCTAGTTTAATTCAAAATAAGAATCATCTCATTTCGATTCCCAGATCAAAAGTTATGCTCAAAATACTCTCAGATGTTCCTAATCCAAAAATTACACCCTAATCCGAACTTAAATTCAGAAATTAAAAGCCTTAGGGGGAAAATTGACATTTCATCTATTCATATGACTTGTAGCCCCTTGTCTTATCTTTATTTCTCCTCAAGAATCGCTTCAATCGGATCTCTACAGATCCCGAATTTTATAAAATACTGAACTATGTTCGGAAAATTTCCGGACTCACTTTGATTAAATTAATCACCATTAATTTAATCTCATAAAATTACAAATTTCCCATGAGGATGTAGGGAATTGTCTTAGGAATCCAACGCCATAATAATCAACTCAATCGGATGTCGGACGGAAAAGATATAAGTAAAATAGTGAACAAAGCTCGGATTTGAGAAAGTAAAGTCAAGAAAACCAAAGAATCAAAACGGCGTCGTGCGGGCGAGATCGCCCTGGCGACGCGTCGCCCTAACGACGCGAGCTGAACGCTCGCCATCACTACGGCGATGCATCGCCCTAGTGACGGGGGTATTTTTTTTCACATAAAAATCCAAAACTTTCAAAATTCATAACTCTTAATCCCGAACTCCAATTTTGACAAACTTAGTCTCTATAGAAAGCTTGAAGGAAGCTCTACATATTCCACGAAGGACATAAAAATCAATTTGACTCCTACGGGAGTCCATTTTTCGGTCAAAGATACTATCCTCTAATATTCATGCTAAAACTATAACATAAACTTGTAAAAATCATAACTTATTATTCCGAGATCGAAAAATTGCATACTTTATATCGAAAGAAAGATCAAAACAAATCCTTCAATTTTCATGAAAAACATCAAAGCTCAATTAACCTCTAACTAGGGTAATTTCTCAGTCAAAGTTTCAACCATAATTAAAGTCAAACCTTTCAAACATAAACTTTGACTGATCATAACTTACACTCCCGATATTGAAAAATTGCAACCTTTATGGCTACAGAAAGCTCTTAACGTACTTTACAAGTTTCCAGAAGACCATTTTCTCAAATTATGCCTAAATCAAAAGTCAACCCTCAAAGGCCAAAAAGTCAAACTTTTTACAATTTTTCATATTTTCACACTTTCTCTTTTTAGTCATGATTTTCAACTTAATTTTAATCAACTCATCTTCTTAATTTCATAAATCATACCAATCCACTCAAAACCCCAAAGATATCATGTAGCACCCCACTCCCGACGAGACCCGAACCCGATATCCATGGTGATATCCGAGCCCGTGACCCGCGAGGGTAGCGTACTAGAACATTCATTACCTTATTAACAAAAATCGTATGACATTTTCTTTTTCTTTCAAAAACATTAGAGTGCGCAAACAATCACTGACTTGGCCCAATTATAACAAAACATTTTCAAATATTAAACCATTTTACTGATAAAATAATTTCACTCATTATTAGCACTCATTAGTGCTCAGTCACTCTATACAATTACATGTAAACAATTGGGCCTACTAAATACCAAATTAATACACTAATGCAGATACGGAAGACACTGATCCCGACCCGATACTGCTCTTGCTAGCAAGATATCGTACTCCGTGTGTCCAACGGGGTACTCTCCATTTCCTGAAAAATAGATGCAATGTTGGGTGAGTTTGCGAACTCAGTGAGAAACCATCATCGATGGTTCACCCAACTCATGCATATCCACTCAATCACACAATGTTGTATATATATCAGAAATAAGAAATCACAGGCATTCAATTTCACATTTATAAGGCAATAAGCCTTTCACACAATTCACATTAAATATTCATTTATGCAGTGTGCATGTGACTCTTCCATTTTCTTTCGTTGTTGTGATCGTGCGCCTGAGCTCATATACGTTGAGCCATTGGCTCTGAAGCATTGGGCTTAAAGCCCCGAAACGTTGGGCATAGCCCTGATCATCGAGCCGAGGCTCGGAATACGTTGGGCACGAGGCCCTGTGCGTTGAGCTTAAAGCTCTGAAATCGGTGGCGACACCGGTCACAACTGCCATTATCTGATCATTTACTATGCATTGATTGCCATGAGGATGCAAGGATGGATATATGGACCTTACTCTATTCATGTCCCTCATGTTCTTCTCGCAAACTCATTACTGATGCTAACATCTTTAACTGTATCACTTCTTTCTCAATTGATCATTCTGAGCATTCTCATGTCTTACTCGCACTCATTTTGAACTTGAGCTATCGACATTATAATTGGGTCCTATATCATATTCACGCAAATTATTCATTTATGCTTAATCATTTCACCCGTGATTGTAATCCCACTATCAGATATACACTTACAGTGACAATATATATTCTGAACTCAGCAACCTTCCTGTTTACACCCGTCCTCGCTCGTGAGGATCATATACAATCTCTATTCCTATACAACTGATCAGTATAAGCACTTTCGTTTCTTATTCTAACTCATAAAGAATTATTATTATATTACAAGAATTCTGGCTAGCAATTATCCATTAACTCAGCAATTGCAACTGAACATTTTCTATATCATAGAACACTTTATTTTCATGTACCTTATACATTGGAAATCTTCCCATTATCACAACTCTCTTTTTTTTTATTCATTCCCAACTATAATCTTTATTCAAATTCATATTCAAGGATATACCCAATCTAACTCCAATATTATACTTCACAATATACCCGTCAATACCAGCACGAAATATTCGTCTGTCTGGTCGAACCATACACTTTTTCCTATTTGGCGATATCCATGTCTTCCTTTTATCACACTCTAACACATTATCCTTTTTCTCACTTTTTCTACCCGCTTAAACGACTGAGACATATTTATGCATACGTCTCACATACTACACTGGGGATCAGTTGTCACTATCTGCCGTGACACAACTTTAATGCGTATAACTAGACACACCCATTTTTTTTGAAAAGCCCATGTAGATTGTATACGGGCTCGATACCTAAAATCTAGCACCCACTCCGACGAGACCCGAACCCGATATCCATGGTGATATCCGAGCCGTGACCAGAGGGTAGCGTCTTAGAACATTCATTACCTTATTAACAAAATCGTATGACATTTCTTTTCTTTCAAAAACATTAGAGTCTTGAACAATCAACGACTTGGCCCAATTATAACAAAACATTTTCAAATATTAAACCATTTCTTGATAAAACAATTTCACTCATTATTAGCACTCATTAGTGCTCGGTCACTCTATACAATTACATGCAAACAATTGGGCCTACTAAATACCAAATTAATACACTAATGCGAATCACGGACGACAACGATCCCGACACGATACTCATGTCTTGCTAGCGATATCGTACTCCGTGTGTCCAACGGGTACTCTCCATTTCTGAAAAATAGATGCAATGTTGGGTGAGTTTGCGAACTCAGTGAGAAACCATCATCGATGGTTCACCCAACTCATGCATATCCACTCAATCACACAATATTGTATATATATCAGAAATAAGAAATCACAGGCATTCAATTTCACATTTATAAGGCAATAAGCCTTTCACACAATTCACATTAAATATTCATTTATGCAGTGTGCATGTGACTCTTCCATTTTCTTTCGTTGTTGTGACCGTGCGCCTGAGCTCATATACGTTGAGCCATTGGCTCTGAAGCATTGGGCTTAAAGCCCCGAAACGTTGGGTATAGCCCTGATCATCGAGCCGAGGCTCGGAATACGTTGGGCACGAGGCCCTGTGCGTTGAGCTTAAAGCTCTGAAATCGGTGGCGACACCGTCTGGCTGCCATTATCTGATCATTTACTATGCATTGATTGCCATGAGGATGCAAGGATGGATATATGTAATTGATTGTTTTGATTGATTTCGGACCATGGGTGTTCGAAATATTGGATTGTGATATTGAAGTGCAAATGAAAATAAGTGCGTGAGAATGCATTAGTAAATTGGATTGTAAATGTGATAGATTAGTAAATTGGATTGTAAATGTGATAGTGAAACGAAAGGTAAATGCATGGAATGAATACGGATGAAAGTCCGAGAACATTGGAAATGATCGAAATAGTAATTAATTGGAATTGGAAATAGAAATGCGATAATTGGATATTGAAAATGACATGTGCATTCATGCATAGTAAATGATCGATAATGGCGATTGTGGACCGGTGTCGCCACCGATTTGAGCTTTAAGCTCAACGCACGGGGCCTCGTGTCTAACGTATTCGAGCCTCGGCTCGATGATCGAGGCTATGCCCAACGTTTGAGGCTTTAAGCCCAATGCTTGAGCCAATGGCTCAACGATATGAGCTCAAAGCACGGTCACAACAACGAAAGAAAATGGAAGAGTCACATGCACACTGCATAAATGAATATTTAATGTGAATTGTGTGAAAGGCTTATTGCCTTATAAATGTGAAATTGAATGCCTGTGATTTCTTATTTCTGATATATATACAATATTGTGTGATTGAGTGGATATGCATGAGTTGGGTGAACCATCGATGATGGTTTCTCACTGAGTTCGCAAACTCACCCAATATTGCATCTATTTTTAAGGAAATGGAGAGTACCCCGTTGGACACACGGAGTATGCGATATCTTGCTAGCAAGACAGAGTATCGGGTCGGGATCGATCGTCTCAGATTCGCATTAGTGTATTAATTTGGTATTTAGTAGGCCCAATTGTTTACATGTAATTGTATAGAGTGACCGAGCACTAATGAGTGCTAATAATGAGTGAAATTGTTTTATCAAGAAATTGTTTAATATTTGAAAATGTTTTGTTATAATTGGGCCAAGTCGGTGATTGTTTGCGACTCTAATGTTTTGAAAGAAAAGAAAATGTCATACGATTTTTGTTAATAAGGTAATGAATGTTCTAGTACGCTACCCTCGCGGGTCACGGGCTCGGATATCACCATGGATATCGGGTTCGGGTCTCGTCGGGAGTGGGGTGCTACATTTGGGAACATGTCTCAATTGTGTTGCAGTGGATAATGGATATAAACATAAGAAATAGATACATTGGTATAGGTGAGGAGATTGATATATAGTGCAAAGTGATTGTGGTATGACAATCATTATATTGGTGTCACCATTCGACAAGTGTATAAGGGGTCTTACTGCCAAAAAGGAGTCACTATCCCTATATTATGTGATCAGGGCAATAAAGGGATAGGTTAAGCAAGTTAAGATGGTGACATCGAGTTGAATTGATTCACACCGAGGTTATAAATCTCATGAGATTTGTGTTTTGATAATAACGGAATCTGATAAGCGATAAATGAAATATTTTGAAGGGTATGGCCTCGGCCAAAAATTACTGCATATTAAGGAAATATTTATTTGTGAATTTGAGGGGATTAAAAAAAATTGTGTATATTTTGTGTAATTATGTTTTGAAAGCACGAGATCGATAGAACGATTGTTTATTCAAGTCAATGAGTGATCTATCGTGAATAAATTAAGTTATGTGTGGAGAAATGAAGGTAAGGAACACGTGGCAGAATATGTTATGATAAGACAAATTATACAAAAATTGTTCCTCATTGGAGACGTTCGATAATGAAAAAGTTACAATTGGGATTGATTACCGTGATGAGAATTATATATAAGGATTGGTGATTTGGAGTCAAAATATATTCAGGGCAAAATCAAGAATGATTTCACATCTGTGATCTTGATTTGAGTACGGAAATATATGGGTAGAATGCCATAATGAAAAGATTGAAATGTAAGACAATGAAATTGAATGCCTGTGATTTCTTATTTCTGATATATATACAATATTGTGTGATTGAGTGGATATGCATGAGTTGGGTGAACCATCGATGATGGTTTCTCACTGAGTTCGCAAACTCACCCAACATTGCATCTATTTTTCAGGAAATAGAGAGTACCCCGTTGGACACACGGGAGTACGTATACTGCTAGCAAGACAGAGTATCGGCCGGGGATCGATGTCGTCCAGTATCTGCATTAGTGTATTAATTTGGTATTTAGTAGGCCCAATTGTTTACATGTAATTGTATAGAGTGACTGAGCACTAATGAGTGCTAATAATGAGTGAAATTGTTTTATCAGTAAAATGGTTTAATATTTGAAAATGTTTTGTTATAATTGGGCCAAGTCGGTGATTGTTTACAGACTCTAATGTTTTGAAAGAAAAGAAAATGTCATACAATTTTGTTAATAAGGTAATGAATGTTCTAGTACGCTACCCTCGCGGGTCACGGGCTCGGATATCACCATGGATATCGGGTTCGGGTCTCGTCGGGAGTGGGGTGCTACATATCAAAATCAAATCATTTCTTTTCTTCTCAATATTCTTTAAATTTTAAGCCATCTATTATACAATACATTCACCAAGCACTCCTTAAATTTTATTTTCATAATTCAAATTTCACTCAAAGATCGGGGTCCAACAAGTAATCCAGAAGATAGCAACAAAGAATAAACAAAAACGAAAAGAGCAAAACACAGAAGAAGTAAAACCCAGAAGGAACAAAACCTAGAAGAAGACATGTCAGTAAAATATAGAAGAAGACGCGTCAGCAAAATACAGAAGATAAAAAGACAGACAATACAAAAGGCAGAAGATACAAAAGGCAGACGATACAAAAGGCAGATGATACAAAAGGCAAAAGATACAAAAGGCAGAAGATACAAAAGGCAGAAGATACAAAAGACAGACGATACAAAAGGCAGAAGATACAAAAGGTAGAAAATACAAAAGGCAGAAGATATAAAAGGCAGAAGATATAAAAGGTAGACGATACAAAAGGCAGACGATACAAAAGACAGAAGAAGTAAAAGATAGACGATACAAAACATAGAAGAAGATGACGTCATCAATGACGTCATCACAGAAGAAGAAAAAAAGCAGAAGAAGCAAAACTAAGAAGAAGCAAAACACAGACGATACAAAACAAAGAAGAAGATGACATCATCAATGACGTCATCACAGAAGAAGCGAAAAGGCAGAAGAAGCAAAACACAAGCGATACAAAACATAGAAGAAGATCACGTCATCAGTTATGTCATAACAGAAGAAGCAAAAAGGCAGAAGAAATAAAACACAGACGATAAAAAATATAGAAGAAGATGACGTGATCAATGATGTCATCACAGAAGAAGCAAAAAGGTAGAAGAAGCAAAACTAAGAAGAAGCAAAACACAGAAAATACAAAACATAGAAGAAGATGATGTCATAAATGACGTCATCACAGAAGAAGCAAAAAGGCAGAAGAAGCAAAACTAAGAAGAAGCAAAACACGAATGATACAAAACACAGAAGAAGATGACTTCATCAATGACGTCATCATAGAAGAAGCAAAAAGGCAGAAGAAGCAAAACTAAGAGGAAGCAAAACACGGACAATACAAAATACAGAAGAAGATGACATCATCACAGAAGAAGCAAAAGACAAAAGAAGTAAATTTCACTTTTGAACATCTTCCCTTATAAGGACCCTGACTCTCAACTCCAATTTCCATAGTTTTCATACTATATATTGTTGAGAAGATGAAAAGGAACATTTACAACTCTCAAGAAGGAAACTTTGCCAAAATCTATCTAGGTCAATCCCAATTTTTTCCTAAAGTCCAAATATGAAGTTTACATTCATCCACCAATGTACTACACTCAGTTCTCACTTCATGACAAATTTTGAGACTCTTAGAGACAGAATTAAAATTTGATGCCTTCATAAGAAATGTAACCATATATTTCTAGTTTAATCCAAATCAAGAATCATCTTGTTTGGATAACTAGAGAAAAAAGTTATAGCTAAAATACTGAAACATTCTTCATAAACATTCTCCAAATCAACCATCCTTTTTGTTTCACAATCTTTCTTTAACACAAATCATACAAAAATGACCCTTTTCTACTTCATCTACTCCTCATTCTCAACTTCATTTCAAATCAATATCACCTATAAAGAAATTTATAGTCCATGATTAACCATGCATACCAATAACAGAGTATACACATATTACATTTCTTTCATCAACTTACTACACGAATGCAACTTCATTGTTGGCTTTCATTCTACTTCTAACTTTCACCTGAATTCTTCTCACTTCAAAATCTTTTATCCACCAGAAACACCAAAACAAAACTTGGGCATATCCACATTTCTCATTCGCCATTTTAACCTTGCTTATAATTTCTTTGTTCAAAAATTTTCATTCATTTGCTTTTTACTCTTGACTACTGGCCAAAATTTCTCCTTCAAATAGTTATAACTCCTATGAATCATTCGGGGTCCAACAATCTAGATAGAATATTTTGGTCCAGGATCTAGTTTTATAATGTACACATTGTATAGAGTTGCGAACTTTGACATAACATGTATTGTTGAAACATGAGTTATGAATGTAATAACACAATGGATATTTATGTTTATGAATCAAATGCAAGGAATGTAATGACAATGTATGCTTATGTTCATGAATGAAATGAGAGAGCTTAGTTTTTCTGAAAAGTTTATGTTCTATATGATGCCATGATAATGATGTGAGTGCTCTAACATGTCACTTCTGTGGGGTTAGTAGTTGAATGTTCTTTAGAATATCGGGTATATGCTCTATGGATGTGGGATGTTACATAAATAATCAGTGACGTGATTCTAGTCTCCTCCAAAATGGGTTGGGGGGAATTATTGAGTATCTAACCCTATTCAAAGACAAAAGTGAGTTTTAATGATCTTCAATATTATCAAGGATCACTGAAATGATGAACGAGTTAAGTCAAGATGGATAATGGTTGATTTAAAGTCATTTTTAAGAGATACAACCATTGAGAGCACAACATGCCCGTGTTCTTAACTTACCCTATTGTATGTGAAGGTCATGTAAAAGACTGAATGTTTACAAGATAGATGATGACTTATGTGACTGTATAAGATTAGACATGCACGTGTCCCTATCATACACATTCATGTGTACAAACTGTGTAAGTAACTGAAAACTTGTATGGGTGGATGGAAAGAGTCAAAGGCACACACAACAATGTGGAAACATATATGCTCATATCATAGGTGTACATGACCATGTAAATGGATTGTGTCACTAACTGAGATCGTTTATGTTCATGATTCTTGAAATATGGCTAGGACAAGATCACCTATATGGTCATTCAATTAACAGTGTCCAAAAGTTTTAATATGAAAGGAGAAAGGATGAGATTCATCGATATAACTGAAAAGAACACCAAAAAATGAAAAGAAAGAAAGTGAGAGTGAGCTAAGAAGTCTTTCTCATTTTATAATTGATAATTTTTCCAACAAAATGTCTTTTTAGAGTGTTTGTTTTAGGATTAGATTGAGAGTGTTGTCCATTTTGGAATCTCAATCTTTAATCAATTTATTTTTGAGATTGAGTATCTTGAGATTAATATTTTTAACAAAGGTAATTTTAAATTAATGAAATAAGTCAATTATAGTAAGTCATTCAACAGAAAATAACCTAACCTACACCATGTGTCTAGAAATCACTACATCCGTATCCAACCTTTTTAGGAAAGTTAGATCTGGAATGTATAATTTCCAAGGTTTAAGAGAGTTAAATTCTCCAAGAAGTCATTAGCCTCCTGCTACATTCTTTTGTCACATGTTTTATAATGAGCTACTCCCTTATGCTTGTTATTGTTAACTCTATAAGGGCACTTAACCTCTAAATTTTCTTACAAATTTTCTATAGTTTCTTTCTATTCAAACCTGTTAAAAACAAGATGTTATTGCTATCATGTAGACCTTATTATCTTGCTCAGAACTAGGCATTTGTATTACCCTTTGTATGATGTCTAATAACCTGCTATGAGAGGGAATATGTGTATATAAAGAAGAAATCCTTTGCCACACAACATTAGAGAAAATGAAGTTAAAAAATAGATGGTCTTTGTTCTCTTCCTCCAAGTTGAATAATACATAAAATTTAGTTGTAGATAGGAACTTTAATCTATCCATTGTCTTGATTCTGTTCAACATAGCTAACCAAAGCAAGAAGCTAGTATTTGGTTTGAGAGTTTTGCTCCTCGCCATCTTGCACCACTCTACTTTTATAACTAAACCAAAAAAAAATCCTTGTTTTTCATATTAGTAAGTTATATAACAAGTAATCCATACCAGAGATAGACATTCCCATCTCTAGTTTTCAAATATTAAGGAATTGATAAGCTTATAATGAAATCTAGAGGTACGAACCAGTTATCATTCTCAATTATCTCTTAAACTTTTGCTTTTTTGATTATATGGCTAGTGAATTCCTTGCCAAAATATTATAAATAAGAGCTCCTTAACAACTCTAATTATCATACAATAATGATATCATGTTGCCTATCCTAATTTTGCATGTAACTTGTTGATGCATCTTGTCTCTCAATTTGAGAATTTGATTAAAGAACCATAAATAACATTCTTTAGGATTCAAATCCAACAAAATACTTCCGTTAAGAATATAATTGTGTATCCATTCAGAATGATTCTTTTTCACCTAAAATTCTCCAAAATCCTTTTCAGTATAAGGAATATGTTACTCCTACTAACTATTTCCAATCCCAACCCTTTTGCTTGCTTTAATTAACAGATATCTTTCAAACTGACTTTTTTATAACCCTTTGTTCTCTCCCCCTTTGCCTATAGGAACTGCTTCATCATGCTTTCCATTGTTTTAATAAGCCCTTTTGATAATAAGATATGAGAGCACCAAGAAGTTTGCATTGACATAATGACATACTTCAGTAGTTGGATTTTTCCTCCATAAGATAAAAGTATTTGTCCATGACCTTAACTTTTTTTTAACTTTCTCAATAAGAGGTAGACATACTCTATATATTATTTTTTTCTAAGAGATTGTAATTCCCAAATACAGAAGAGGGGGTTCCTATTTTGTTATACCAATGAATTGAGTCAATATGAATAAAAGGTGAGCTACCCTGTTTGACAAAATATAGTAGTCTTTTTTGCAGATTCATACTTAACCTAGATAACTCTTAAATCTTTATAAAGTGCTTATTAGTATTGAAACTAAATGTGCATAAACTTTTCTCAGTAATACAAGGTCATCTGTAAGACATAAACTTATTAGAGAAAACAATTTACACCTGGAGTGATATTTAAAGTTAGGGGCTGTAGAGATTTTTTGTTTTAACAATTATGTCATAATTAAGAATAGGTAAAGGGAAAGGGGCCTTTGAAGATTTCTATTAGACTTCCATTAATTAGAATTCCAAAAGAAATAGTGGTGATGCAAGCTTGGATCTATTTGATAAACATTTAAGGAAATTTTAGGACTTCTAAACTTTATAAGATGAAATTCTAGTTGACACTATCGAAAGGTTTATGAATATCCACTTTAACTGCACAATTATATAGAGTATTACTTTTTGTATATCCTTTCAAAAGCTCCTGTAAGATTAGGATATTATCACCAATATGCCTATTATTCAAGAATACCCCTTAGTTGTCACTAATTATGAATTTCATGACAACTTTTAACCTATTTGCAATGACTTTAGCCATGATCTTGTAGATGAAATTAGTGTCAGAAATAGATCTGAGATCACTCAAGGAGACAGGGTTAGGAATCTTAGGAATTAAGCACCAATAACTTTTGTTAATCTCTTTCATCAAAGCCCCTTTTTTGAAAAATTCACGCACAACTTCCTTAGTGAATTTCCTTGCTTTAACCCATGTTTTATGCAAAATTTTCCGATTCAAACCACCTGGGCCAAGAGCCTTTCAACCATTCATTTTGAAAACATCTTCTATTTCATGATATGTGACAGGTCTGATAAGATTAAAAGCTTTTCTTTCAAGTATTCTTGCAGACATAAATTTTTTAGGGTCCGCCATAAAAGATCTGGTATTCCTCTTAGTTCCCTAATTTTTTTTGAAAAAAATACAAAACTTCTTTACCAATCTCTTCTTGTCCAAAAATAACTTCACCATAAACAAATTTTATAGAGTGTATTCTGATAGTATTTCTTCCTGTTGACACTGCAATGAAGAAAAACTTTATACATCTATTTTCATCCTTAATCCATTTGACTCCATCTCTCTAATACATCAATGAACAATGATTATCCACTACCTGTAGATAGTGTTTAATAGCTGTCTTTTCCTTATTTGACATATTCCCATTATTAGGATTTGTTGCTAGCACGATTTAAACTGAGGAGAGTCTATTTCTAGCTTCCTCAATCTCCTTTTTTTTTCTTCCATTATCTTGCATTCAACAACTTTAATTCATGTTTAATAACTTTGAGCTTTTGTAAGCAAATGAATTGTTTAGTACCATAAAACTCAGCAACCATTCCCTTGATTATAACTTTCATAAATCCATCCACATTAGCAAGGAAATTATTTAAACTGAAAGGAAACTTGGTACTAAGCTTTTTAAACAGGTTATCGACCTTGATGGGAGTGCAATCATAGAAACCTGGATCCAAAAATATGGCTTTGCTTTACGAAAAAGTGGTTAAGCACTCCATATTTACTAAGGCTCTAGTTAGCTTCTTTTGGATGAACCAATTTGAAGTTTGCTTGTTGCTCCATATGAACCTATGACCTTCACACTTTAAGTTAGTTAGTTCAACATCATTAATGCAATCAAATAGGTCTATATTATAATTTAGCATATTGTAATATCCGTCTACCCTAAACCTATAAATAGTGATATTGCAATCACCACTTATGAGCTCTTCTCAATGAACCCTAAATTTCAGATCTTTGAAAAGTTGTATTAAAACCATAAAAAGGTAACAAAAGCAGTGGAATTCTCCATTTTAAATTTCAATTTTGAGTGAATAAACTGCCTATTTTCTTCCAAGGGTTTCACTTCCACTAGTTCCCCATCATAATAATAATAATTCTTCCATAAGCATTACATTGGTGATTTGAGATCATTTTCCATTGAGTAACAAAATAACTCCACATATTTATATTTTCTTTTTTGGTTTTATTTTACGGCAGGAAAAATAACAAAAGCTTTTCCTTTTACACAAAATCCTTTAAAGCATTAAGCTTTAATGGGCTATTTATACCTTTAACATTCTATGCCAAGATGGTCATGTAACAATGCTTGTACCTTTGGAGCCTTTTCTATTGCTCCTGATACTTCTTCTAGATTGAACTTTCTCAAAATTCTCTTCTTGATAATTAGCTTACTATTGATCTTCCTTCTGCTGAATTAGGTCTGGCATTGATACCTTTTGCACATTCTCAATCTTTTTGTACTAAGGACTATTCTATACTTCAATACTACCATCATTTCTGGAGTCACTGTCAGTTCTTCTGCTTCCAATCTCACACTATTTTCTTCTGGACTAATTACCTCCAACCCCATCAATTCCTATAGTAACCTTTTTTTTTTTAACTTTCTCAGTTGGTTTCCACTCTTTTCCTTGAGCTTCCAAGGAGGGTCTCCACTGATAAGTAACCAAGACTTTGTCCTCCCTAAGGGAATTCCCATCTGCCAACCTCAAAATAAGAATAGAATCCTTCATTTCCTTAGAAATGTCCATGCTCAGATATAATCTAGCACCTCGAGGCACTACTTCATTCATGCATATAGGATCTCTCAATTAACTAGCTAACATACTTAAACCCTTTGTAGTCCAATATTCCAATAGAATGTTGTGTGTATTCACCCATAAATGTATGTTTTTTATTTTTATCTTCTAAAGCTCCATACATGGTTGCTAGTTATGAAGGAAAAGAGGATGCTATGAACTATGCCATAGTCTTTCTTCTATTACCTTTTGAGATTCAATTTTTGAGCTGAAAGTGAATATTAAGTTATCATCCTTTGTCAACATTACCTCTTGCGTGCCTCTTCCTTTTCAATTCGTCCATGTTTGTATGACTGGAAATTGAGGTCATTTTCTATGAAAAAGGCTATAACTAAGGCTTCTCAAGTTCTAGCACCGTCCTGTAAAATGTCGGTAGTTGAAGCCACCATGAGCTTCTCCTTAAGTTTAACAGGAGGACAAAATGAAGAGAAGTATCCGAGCTGTCCCAACACCTTGTTTCCATATTTGTCTAAATTCTGAAAGGCCGAGCTGTCCCAACACTTGTTTCCATATTTGTCTAAATTCTGAAAGTTTCTGAACCAAGTTTACGGTTTGTATGGAATAGGATGGAGTGGCAGATCAAGATAAGAAGGTAGGCTGAGAATGGGGATTTTAGTTGGAACTGGCAGAGGTGGGAAAGTTAAAGAAGAGGGGGATAAGGAGGGCAAAGGAGGGGAATTTTAATAATAACAGGTATGGGCAAATTAAAAAGCCGTCACCATAAACAGTAAAGAAAACCAACAGTAAGAATTAAGATAAATGGAAAAGACAAGGTTACCGCGAGAGTAAGGAAGATGTTGAGTGGAAGCAATGGGATTCTGTAAGAGCATGGAAAAGGGTGTAGGAAGAGCAAAAAAATCAGAAGCTGGAAAAGTGGATCCATGAAGAAGAGGAAAGTGAAAATAAGGAAGGCTTCCCTCTTACTCATCTCTACTCTTGCAGTTGATTATAAGCATCTAGAGGTTAAATGATGTTATAAGAGTTGTACCTGACGCCCAACAAACAACACGCTGGGCCCAGAAACAACTCTCCGAAAGTTAAAATTCTCTTGCTTTACAAGTTCATATTTCTGTATTGAAAGTTTGCACGTGAACCTGAACTTGGTACAACTCGTCAACAGTGCGAGAACAACCAGAGTACCAAAATGAGAAAGGAAACGGAAATGGAACAATCTTTCTGAATCATTCTGCTTTTAAACATCACCACCTGCCTTCTATCACAAATTGTGAGATTCCAACTTTTGATATAATAATGCTACAAGTAGCTGCCACACCCGATGCCATGAAAAGAGAAAACAAATTCGTTTATAAAAGCATAAATCATACTATATCGCCATTGTTGTATGCCTTGGTCTGTTCTTTGATTTCAGTTTTATCCGTACCATGTTTGTTTTCACTTTCAGTCAAACTTTCTCCGGCGTACTTGGAGTTAAATATTCCTCCAATATGCTTATCGGAAGCATTAGCCTGAATTGCCTCTATGCACAGCACCTTCAAATTCCTGAAGCGACGCCGAAAGGTTGGCATTCGGGACATGGAGGTCACAATTCCTTGCAATCTGGTAAAGGCATCATGCAGGAAGTATTTGTTAAGAGGTGGAGGACCACAGTGTCATAAAAAAAAAAGGATACACACTTGCAGTAGAAGTTCTAATTCAAGGCACCTATGCTTACTTACCTTCTAATTAGGGCTTGCAATTGTGCTTTTCTAACTCTGTCACCAGATGGAAATCCACATTCATCCCAGTCCTCGGGTTTGTCATTTTCACAACAAATAATGACTCTTCTAAGGCAGGTTTCTTCATTTTCATTCAGCTGAAGCTTCTTTATTTGCTCTTTCATAATTAAAAGCGGTCCAATGAACCACTCAAATACTCTATCCTTTGGTCCATTATTTCTTGTCAGCTCTACATCCATAGCTGCAATCTTTTGTAATCACATTAGTTATATATCGAATCAGAAAATAAAGTTTATCAATTCAGAGCGAGAGACAATATATCAAGATAGGACATACAGATCAACAACCCAGGGGAGTCTGACTTTGCCGATGTAACCAGACACTGGAGGATCGACCAAGTGGGTAGTTTGATGACCAGCTTCTTACAATTTCCCTTCATAATACATTCTTCGATATCCTCTGTACCAATCAGGCTATCACGAAGGAATATTCTACCATTCACCTCACATGACTTAAATAACCAATCCCAAACCTGTAATGAGGTTAAGTCATGATGCTTAAGAAGACAATGGATTAGTAACCCCACATTACACACTTCATACCTGCACTAATATATATTGCTGGATCGTTCCTTTCAGTTTTCTCGATCTTTCCATGAATTTTAAATCTAGAGAGTTTTCTCTCCCACTCTTCAGTCCATTAATCTTCTCATCGACTTTAGGGCCAATATTTCTGCGATATCCAGGCCTGGCTGTCACACCAATGTCTTGAAGTCAAGCACATGTTCAACTTCCAGAATTAGCTCATCAAAAGAACCATGAAAGACGTTCCTACGCACTTTCTGCTGTTCGAAACATCCCATTACATGAGACACGTGATAAGTTTCCACAACAAGGTAAGAAAAATCTGTATGATTGTATTGATTCTTTAGCTGAATGAAAATGACAAAACTGGAATTCGAGGACCAGCACCTCCAGCCTATGACTCACACACTCAACAGTATATGCAATTCTCTCTCCTCGTGTCTATTGCTTATTTATACTAAGAATCTGTTAGGAATCATAGATTCAGTTAGCTGACAACCAATCATGAGGTTGTCAGCCTACCTCCTCGCACTAACATAATATATCTATATATATATGTATTTACTATATATATGTATATTCATTTCTGCCCTTCTACTCTCTTTTTATTCCTCCCAACATAAACTTGAGTTGTCTTGGTCTTGGCTCTATCAACACGGTATTTATGTTCTAACAAACGCCATCGATGGTGGTTCGAGAAACACATAGCAGTGGTCATCCTGATAGTCATAATACAATCAACAACAGAATCAACAGCCCTGGTGCATACCTGGGTAAGCAGGATCCCTCCCTCAAGTAGAGTTGATCATTTACATATTCTTCAAACATTGAAACCACAGCAATTATGTAGCGAAGTCCCAAAAGAAATGAGTCTTCCTGGAAAGAAGACTTATCAGTTATCAAATGCCACCAACTATATAACTGAAGAAGATAACAGAGGAAGGACCTGATAGACAACAGCTCCACCGTAAAGTGCCAAAAAGAAGCTGGATATGATAGCAGCTACCAAAGCACTCACAACAGCCATTGGCCACAAGATTATGGCAAGTCCAGCAAATGGAACACATACTGTTTCCAAGAATGGCCCCTCTCTACCAATCAAGTCTTCCAATAATCTCTTCCAACCTTGAAATAGCATGTATGGACTTTTAAACACAGCAACTGCTGTGATGAGAAGCATGTCCACTGGCAGGGCAATCAGAATTACTAATAAACAACTAGGCAATTTAGATAACCTGAGAAAGAAACAGGAACTTCTCAGAAATTGCACCATCTCCCAAAGTGACGTAGTTGAACATAATAAAAGTAACTTACTTTACATCCATGGGCTTCTCATCTGCGGAGACTTTTTCACTTAGATCATCCATGTATGAGAAATATGAATGGAAACAAAAATCTGCAAGATCCCGCACCACTGTGCAGCTGCCTTTTATAGTCGCAACAGCACCATCCTAGAAACACAAAACTCATGAAGAATCAATATCAAACCAGACCCGGAATTAAGCATTGTTCAAGCATAGAATACTATAATGCTATAGTTCTTGCAAGAGTGTATGGTGAAACTGAAAGCATGATTTATAAATGAAGAGAAATTGAAAACGTACAAGTTCAAGATAGAAATCAACGAGTCTACAAATGAAAAAAAAGAAAGTTTGATCTAGAACAATTTCAAGAACAAGACGACTCAATTCATATATATCAAACTCGACATATAGACCTCCGGACAGAAACAGAGACTTACAACAAAACAATGGCAGCATTTCTCCATGATGTTCTCTCCAACAGCCTCAAAAGTTGCGATAAGAGGAGATAAAACCCCATATCCAATACTACCTAAAAGGCTTCCAACTATTCCAATGATCGGCCAAACGACCAAAGGCATTGGCAACGATAACAAAACTACGACCTTCAGAACTAACCCGATTCTCTTTGTTGTGCAAATCGCAATAAGAAAACAAAGTCGAGATTGAATTCAAATTGAAATGAAAACGAAAGGTAGAAACCAAATGAAGCGATCGGTATCTACCTTGCTACACAAGAATAAGTCCATAGACAATGAACAATCCAGAGGCCAAGGATAACAGCAGAATTACCAACTACAGTGATCACCACAACAATTGGACCAATTATTGAAGCTGCAAAACAGAATATATTTTCTTTTCAGAGGAAAGAAAGTAGGTATTAAATGGAAATGCATCTACCAGATAAAACTTGCGATTAGGGGCAGTCCTGTGACCCTATCTATCTATTAAAAACAAATGAGTGCAAGAAATGAGAGTTGATGACGGTTACCTTTGAGAAGTCCGAGGGAGAAGAGCAAGAGGAAGAAAGGCAAGAAGCACAAAAAACTCCATAGACTAGCCAGACATCCGATAGGAACATCCATTCTGCTTCCTGGGTGAGTTGGAAGACCAGAACATTCGGTTTCACATACAACTGCGAGCAGATAGTAACGAAGATGATAGGGAAGGGTGGTCGGGGTATTTGCATAGACAATACGTTGGTGATATATACACATCACAACGCAGCTGTGACTGTGAGAGAGTGCGAGTGAGTGGGCGGCTACGTGGCGGAACACGGTGGTCTGGAAAGACACTTGGCATAAAAGGGTGGGACGTGAGAGGATGTGAAAGAAAAAGCCATTCCGTCTTTTGGCGGGAACCAACCGTCCAAATAATTACCAATCTTAGCTTTTATCAGTTAAAATTATTACTTTTCAGCTAGCAGGTGTGTATGTGTATTTATTAAGAGTGAACTGAAAACTTAAAAAATAAAAAGCCTATACACATAACGATGGCGCTAGTTCTACTTCTACTTCCACTTCTTATATTATTATTATTAAGGCTATAAGCACCGTCCACAAAAAGAGGTACTGGCCCGCTTTGGTGCCAATTGATAAGGGAGAAATGTGTCAATTAACTTGTTCAGGCTTAACCCGGACGACAGATTTTTCGTGAAACGCAGTTGTCTGTAATTGCCTTAAGTTGAAGAGATGCACACAGAATGAGCACAGGCAGTGGGAACATTTTTTTAAAAAAATTTAGGGAAAAAGAAACTAATACAAACAAACTAACGCAAAAATTGACAGTACACAGCACCGTGCTGGTCTTATCGAATGAAGTCCAAAATTGTCAGTGGGGACTCTTGTAAAATGTGCAGTCCAGAGCTGATAAGGGTGGCAAGCGAAGTTAAATGATCCGCACTCTGATTGCCCTCTCGGTGGATATGCTGAATCTGAACTTCCCAATTTTGGAGGAGTAATGCACAAACACCTGGCACCAAAGAAAGATCGTTAGATAAAACAAGAGTGGAGGAAGACAAAAGGTTGATGACCTCGAGGGAGTCCACTTCCAGAATAACTCTTCGGTAGCCTATGGTCCAAGCCAGTGGAGGGCCGCATGGATATCTCCTAACTCGGCACGGCGGGGGGAGCCACTTGTCATGTTCAGAAGAAACCCGTCACTCCACTGGCCTTGCCAGTCTCGAAGAAGTCCCCTGTAGAGGAAGTAATACCTCCATACTTAGCAGCGCCATCTGTGTTGAGCTTAATCCAGTCTGGGGACGATTTGGACCAGCCCACTAAGGCATTGAAAATATTGACAACTAAGAAAAGATCTCAAAAGCTAAAAAGCATAGGATATATAAAAAGTTAATATCAAGTAGCCTGGGTCTGCCTTTGGTGGATAGTCTCCTCAAAGCTTCAAATCATGTAATAAAAGAGTGAGACCAACATAGTCTAGGGGTATTCGGGCGGTAAGAATTATTCCACAGGATAGACTCCTCCTTAGCTGGATCAGGTGCATTACTAGGTTAGTTGTTCACAATGAGATCACAAACTCTGTTACAGTGGAAAGGCCATCCGCAGCTCTTGTTGACAATGATAGCTTGTACCCTAGTCTTAGCAGGAATCAATAATTGGAGATTGTCATAATCCATAGGGCATGTATAATATAATGGACCAAGGAATGCGAATTATCAAACCAAAACTTCACGAATTTTCCATTAACAATTCAAAGCATAACTCTAGTCCTAGAAATTGTTGGAATGCCCAAGAGTAACTGATCTTTAAAGTCCAGATGCTCTTGTAGTGGATCCATTTTGACTTATAAGTTTCTCCTTCTCTATGCATATTTTCAGTCTTTTATCCAATAAAATTCTAGCCATCCTCTTACTTATCTTAGGTAAGCAAATTGTACTCCATTTCACACTGGGAATTCGTCTATTCTGGTCAAGTCCACTCCAAATGAAACCTTTAAGGATTGTCAACATCAACCTTCACTCAAATGTCAATATTTTGTTGCAGTAAGCTAATTGTTTCTTTTTTATAGAACTCCTTAATAGGATACTTGGTTACATTAATTTTGTACTGAATCAGACGCGTTCTGTTCGGATCCATAAGTCTACTACTTTCTGCGATGAATCCGACGTGAAGATACCTGCAAAACAAAGAAGGCTTGTCGGGGGTGGTGTCCCGATTAGCCCCTCCGACGCTCAAGTCAATCTTTTTGTGAAGGTGAGGTTGATGAATACAGAGAGCAAACTAGGTTATGAGTTGCCTACCTCAATTATGGGAGAATTATACCTTATATATGGAGTAACAACTAGGTTTTAGTCTTTTACGTGTTTACATGGGAGACTTTCTTTTACGGATGGACCAAGGAGGGCGTGGGCTGGACTTGGGCTTGACCTAGATATAAAGCTGATCTTTGAAGAATGGACCAATCGACCCATGGGTCGTTTTGACTGAGTCCGGGCCCGATACGACCGACCCGACCAGATACAATCATTAGTAGTAATCTTTATTGAAAAAAAAGGACTCCCATATATTTAATTAATTAGAAAAGTTGTTTCTAAAATTAGAATTAATTAGTTTCAATTAAATTGAAATTAATTCATTAGAAAATTTGTTTCTAAAATTAGAATTAATTATTTTCAATTATATTGAAATTAATTAATTAGACTTCTTGAAATTAAGAAAAATATTTTCTTAAATAATTAAGAAAGATGTTTCTTAATTAAATATATTTATTTCAATTTGATTGAGATAAATTAAATTCTTGATTTTATTTGTTTACAAAATTGTTATTTTATTTATTTAGAAATTGATTTCTTTATTTATTAATAATAAGTTTCTTGATTTATTAGAAAGGATATTATCTTGATTAAAATTTGAAAAGTGTTTTCATTTATTTATCAAGAAAAGGAGCTTTTTAATTTTTGAAAATAGTTTTCTAATCTATTAAAGAAAGATTTTCTAATTTATTAAGAAATCAATCTCTAACATTGGAAATTGTGTTTCAATTGAAGAATGTAAGATAACGGGTCTAAAATCACATGACTGTCATGTTTTAATACCCTTTTAAAAGGTTAATAATGTTTATATCTATTTTTTTTTACATTGCCAATTTTTAAGATATTGTTTTAATGTGTTATATTTTTATTTAGGCACATGAAAATTCTCAAATGATATGTAATGCCTTTTATCCTAGGATCACAAGTAAAACAAGTGTTTTATTATAGAGAAACTGATTCATCTAATTGGTATGTTGTGTTGAAGGCTCCCCCGAGGGGTTATTATGAGTTAAAAATCTATAATTAGGATGAGGATTTCACGTATGGGTCAGAATATGTTACTGTACGAGATATGAACATCCATGATGATAGTGAGGAAGTTAATTATGTAAGAGAGGCTTGTGAATGTCTTTTGGTGTGACAATTTTGTCGTAGTTTCTCTAAACTAACTTTAAGTTATATTTTTCCCAAGTTTTGGTGTATATTTCATTGATTTAAGTTAATTATTTGCTTTTGCTTTACATTACTAATATAACGTAACTTATATAAAGTGTTATTAATTTACATAACTAAGGTAACTCATATAAATTTTATTATTTTATTAATAAAGTAACTCATACATAATGTTATTATAATACACTATTATGATAATTTTCTAAAGTATTATTATTTTACATTTATTAAGTAACTCATATAAAGTGTTATTGATTTACATTACTAACATAACTTATATAAAGTGTTATTAATTTACATAACTAAGATAACTCATATAAATTGTTATTATTTTATTAATAAAGTAATTCATATATAATGTTATTATAATACACTATTATGATAACTTTACTAAAGTATTATTATTTTACATTTACTAAAGTAACTCATATAAAGTGTTATTGATCTATATTACTAACGTAACTTATATAAATTGTTATTAATTTACATAACTAAGATAACTCATACATAATGTTATTATAATACACTATTATGATAAGTTTTCTAAAGTGTTATTATTTTACACTTACTAAAGTAACTCATATAAAGTGTTATTGATTTACATTACTAATGTAACTTATATAAAGTGTTATTAATTTACATAACTAAGATAATTCATATAAATTGTTGTTATTTTATTAATAAAGTAACTCATACATAATGTTATTATAATACACTATTATGGTAACTTTTCTAAAGTGTTATTATTTTACATTTACTAGGGTAACTTATATGAAATGTTATTATTTTACATTACTAAGGTAACTCAAATCAATTGTTATTATTTTATGATATTAAGATAACTCATATAAAGTGTTATAAATTTATTATTAAAGTAACTCATATAAAGTGTCATTATTTTACATCACTTTTGTAACATCTTAAAATAGTAATCTTTTATAATGTTTAGTAACACTTAAAAAATTGTTATCAATGATAAATTATATGTTATAATCATAAAGTGTTACTTATCAAATTAAGAATCATAACATTTTAAGATATAATATTATCATAGATAGGTATTTTATAACACATTGTCAAAAGTGTTACTGTCTAGTGTTACTGTAAGTCATTTTTGTTGTATGTGTTGATATATTAACCCCATTGATATAGCATAAGCACCTTCCTTAAAATGATTTCCTACAAAGAGACAATATGAGCTTTTGCAAGGATTAAATGATAGACCTAAAATGGCTTTGAAAGTCTCCAGAGAGCTTAAAAGGATCTTAATTAAAGAAGGACAAGCTCTATACAACATGAGAAGGACATAAACAAAAGGTAATTGGAAAATTTTGAGTTTACTACATCTATAATGAAACCTGAAGTTTGGTTCTTTTTATATTTGTGACATAGTGACTCTAGATAAGAGCTCTGATGGCAAAGAGGTCAGGTGATTGACTAGGGTTAAGGTCAATATTAAATTTATCAGAAGTGCACTACGTAGTTGTAGTTAGCACATGCAAGTACGAGTTGATCAGTAATCACCCTTTTTTATTATCTAGCCTAAAATTAGATTTTTGGTTTCTAATTAAAAATAAAGCTAAAATTTATACTAAATTTTTTGGTTTGACCCTAATTTAGAGGATTTATGTTAGAGTATCTTTAAGTTTGCATACAACTCCTTCTAATTACGGTATATCTATTCATATAAGAAGATTTCTCATTCTCAATCATATGAAATCAACTCATGCACTAATATTCTAGATATATTAGGATAAGAATGATATGCACAATTGAATTGCAATAAATCAATCAATATAATTGCATTGGACAAAAGATTAAAACATATTGTTATCATAAATTAAGGTTTATCACCTAGACACTAAACACATTTAGTTACTCATAAATATAAAATGAAATCAATAAAAACATGCATAAAAACCAATGGAAAAATAAAGAAATCATAATTCTAAATATCTCTTTCTCTTCTATTGGATCTTCTTGTAAGTTTGGATTCGATATAGCTTTTTATCGGATCTCTTGACTTTAACTTTGTGTTTTCCTCACCCTTTGATCAAAATCTTCGCCTCTAAATGTTGTTTATAACCTAAATTGCTTAATAATTCTTCTCTTTTTTGTTTACCTATGCTCATATTCTTTTATAGTAAAAAAATAGGATTTTTGGGATATATACGATCTCTTACATGAGCATGTAGGAGACCGTGTATAATCAAAAACTCCTAAATTCTCAATTTCACAAGGGAACAGAGACTTACATGGGTAACATACGCTGTCATTTATATCAAGATACATGGGCGTGTAACTCCATATGACTAGAACTCAAAATCTTCAATCTTCACGTGTTTACAAAGACTTACATCGTCATTGTACACAATCATGTAGGTCTTTAATTGATTCAAATCTTCATCTTATACTACATTTTCATCTGAATTCTTCTTCTTTTGGTCCATGAAGGCAAATATAACCTAAAAATGCACTTAGAGAGAGTCAAGGACCAAATATATAACAAAACCATGAAATATCAAGCAAACCATTTTAAATGTGGGTTTATAATTATAATCAAATTAACATCTATCAAACATGCCCATACTTAAGTGTTTGCTTGTCCTCCAACAAATCATAATCTAAATTAACAACTTTACAACATCCATCCTTTACTAATCCCAACTTGTCCATCCATATGTTAAATCATCATATCATATTAATCAAATTAACATACAAGTATAATCAAGTTATCCTAAAATTAACTTCATAATTCAATAATAATAATCATGTCAATAATCTTATTAAAATATAAATATAAATCTATACACCCTTAACAAGGTTTCACTCAATGCACTTAGTTGTTTAGAGTGAAAAGTATCAAACTCTCAAATTAATGCATAGCATAACTCTTAATCATAAGCTTGAAATATTATCATATCTCTACCACTTGTATGTAAACTAGAAACAAAAATCAAAAGGTCTTCATAAGGTTGTAATGGGGCTTAGGTAACGTATGATTAGGATAATAAAAATGTGAAGATTTTGAAGGAAATTTACAAAGGAAACATTAGAAGAAACATGTTTAAAATATACATGTCCTTTCATTATAAATCCATTGCTTTTTTTCTGTTTATATATTGACAAATTTTTTAGTATTCATCATATACCACAATTTAAGAAATATTTAACATTTCAATATTTCAAGTTTCAAACAATAAAGTAATTTAAATGACCTTCAGTGATCTAAAAGCCTTTATCACTTCAATGCTTCTAATTTAACATTTCAATGTCAATATGTTTAATAAAAAAAGATCTAGAATTGTTCAACTATCAATGATAACACACGTGAAAGAATAAAATAGCTTAAAATTTTATTAATATTTACTCTTGGGGCTCAAAAGATCACATAAAATATTGATCTTATATGTAAATAATATGCAATTTTCATTCAAATTGACCATCTCAATGATACTAAAAATATGACTTATAAAACAATTTTATTCTAACTATCGTCCTTTTCATACTAATTCAAATCAATAATCAATAATGAAATAAAGTATTATAAACATATTTCAACTAATTCAGGATACCAATTAATAAGATTTAATAACCAAGTTGTAATAAAATTAAGATAATTATTAGCCTCGTTCTCACACTTAAAATTGTATACTGTCTCCAATGTACACAATATGAGCATTATCAAAGTCAAAAGTGAGAAAGTGGAGTTTGGTACTCCCCTAAGTAATTAGATTTTTAGAGTTTGATTTTTATGAGTTTGGGATTGTTCATCTGATACTGGATATTAACATCCTTGCAAAATATATGAGTTTGGGATTTTTATGAGTTTAGGATTATGGCTTGCAAAATGATTTTTATGAGTTTGGGATTGTGGCTTGGCCTTAATTTTCCTAAACAAATTGAAGGTGATTCCTCCATCCTAAATTGTATATTTTGCTATATGTATTATTTTGGGATTTAGGAGCATTCCTTAAATAGTTCATATGCTCAGGTTGTATTGTTGTATAATCTTGACCTTGATGATCTAGCCTGCACACCTTACACTATATAACTTAGCCTTGTCGAGCCATCGTAACTCTATCTTTTTTCTACTTAATGCTTCCATTTGGTTTGCTAACAGTGTTACTGCATCCACTTCTTAAACTATCGCTAGTTTATTGATTCTTACTCTAGACGAGGACCACGGGTAATTATTCATCCCCATATCCTCAGTAAGGTTTTGGGCCACTTCTATTGTCTTTTTATTCAGTTTACTCTAGCTGCTGCATCAACATACTGCCTATTGTTATAAATTAACCCACTATAAAAAGTATAGATTTGCATCCAAAGTGATAGACCATGGTGCGGGCATCTTCTGAGCATCTCTTTAAACCTCTCCTATATATCATATAAAGATTCAACTTTGACTTATGAGTAAAGGGTGGTATCATTCTTGATGCGTGTCGAATGCATTAGAAGATAAAACCTAACTCTGCAAAACTAAATTTGTAGTAGTGGTGAGTAGGGATCGTATCCATAGGAGTGTTCATATAGCTTTGGAAAAGAATTAGTGTTTATGATATTAGGGGGTTTTGGTTGAAAGCAGTGAACAAAATAAAGTAAAATTAAATTTAAAAAGTAAATCAAATCAAATAGTTAAAAATGATAAAATTGATGAATGAGTTTGGAATCTGGTTCTTAATTCAATCTTAGCCTACACACAATTAAACATACTTTATTAAATTGTTGTTTTCACACCTCTTTTAGAAACTATTAATCGTAGGTTAACAATAAGCTTTGTTAACCCCAATTTTCCCTTAGGTCGTGTTTAATGAAAATAAACTCTTTAACTAATCATAGCTATCGAACAACCTAAAGCAAGCTCTTTAGATTTAATAGGACATTCATATTACAAATAAGGAAAACATATTAATCTAGGCAATAACCACATAAGTTCGGGTCATTTAACCTAATGCTACACTATCCCTAATGATTCAACACTAGTAATGGGTTCATACATAAGGAATTAAAAATAAATAAGAGTATCAATTATCTATACATGAATACCCAAATCAATAAACAAAGGATAACATAAACAATCTTTAAAGAGAAAAAGAACAACATTACACAATGAGAGGATGACCAAATGTGTTCTTCGGCTTTGATTTCACCTCTGAATTGGAAGAAGGAAGCTTAGCACTCCATAGGTATCCAAAGAGTGAGTGTTCTACCCCTCCTCTTTGTCTAAAAATGATTCACCCTTTTATTTGACCGCTCAAATGTCTACTGATAGCAAAAACTAGGATTTTTTAGAGATGTATGGTTGTATGCATGGCGGTTCATCCAACCATTTAACCCAAAAAATTGTTAAATTATGATTGTACACAACACCGTAAAAGATAATGAATGGTCGTGCAAGGTTAAGGTGATCCACGGTTGTGCAAATATATGCATGACCGTGCACCTTGTAGATCATGTTGAATTCTTTGTTCTATTGCATTTTCTTGTCCCATCTTCACCCTAATCAATCTCCTTCTTCTTCCACAAAGACAAATGAGTTCTATCGTCAAGAGGATAGATCAAAGAATGTGATTTTTGTAAGGTTCCAATCATGCATCTCATCATAATATATAACAAATATATGCATCATAAATAAAACATAACCTCAAAAACTAGACCTACTCATGCATACAAATATAGAAAAACAAAAACATGAAATGTAAAATGTTTACATACTCATTCTAATGAAATTCCACACGAAGATAAAAGGATGAAACCTTATTAGGAGATGACTAGAATTCTTTCTTTGTGTTAGCAAAGACAAGAACTCTTGAGAGAGTTAAAGAGAAAAAGTGTATGTGTAAGAAAAAGAACCTTTTTGTTTCTCTTTTGGTGTCTTACACAAGATGCACAAAAATCATCTTAAATTTTTTCACCATTTGGCCTTCCATAACCCCCATCACTAACGGAAAGTTAAGGGAAGTTAATGGTCATGAATTGCATGCATTAATGGAAGTTATGGGAAGTTAATGACCATGAATAGCCTGCATTAATTGAAGCCAACAACACTGGTTTCTAATCCATTCCATGCAACATTTTATACCATGATCACATCGCGATACAATCCTGAAACACTCTCTCATATCTTGAATCACCATTCAAGAACATTTTATTCATCCTTCGGATCTCCTATGTGTGTGTGACCCATTAGGTTCCCAGTTATATTGACCACTTGAATTAACACTTAATTCAAGTAAGTCAAGAGCAATATTTGTTAGATTGAAAGCAAAAGCATGCAAGATTTGGCTAAAACGGTAGATTTCAAAACTTTTTCAAAATCAAAACGTAGTGGAACAAGGAGGCAGAAATATACTGACTCCTTGCTATAACTTTGACTCCTCGATTTTGTATCCTCTCCGAATCCTTGCTATAGCTTTGACTCTTTTGTATCCTTTCCTTTGTCAATGTATCCTCTCTTTATTATTGTATCCAAGACCAATCCGATCTACCACTTGTTCTTCTTGGACAACTTGGTTAACAAGATCCTTTGGTGGGAAAGGAGAAGAAATATTTTGGGGAGATTTTTCTTCGAATAAAGAAGCCAAAAATGAGCCTCTTCTTATTCAAGTTTCAGCTATGTATGCATAAGAGGAAAGAGTAAGTCAAAAATGCAAGAATACTTCTTCTCTCTTTATCAATTTTGGTTTTACATCAAAAACAGAAGTGTTGTGCATCCAATGCATCACTTCATTCTTTAATCAATCATAAAGAAGCCAATAAATAAGACTCTTCTCATTTGTTTAATATGGCTTTATGAAAAGACCAATAACCTAAATGAATCCTCTCATTTTCGGTTATGGATGAAAGAAGGAAGAGAGAGTACATCAAATGCACCTCTTCCTTTCTTTAATCAAATAAATGCTAAAAGTTTACATTACATGCCATCATTAAAAGACAACCATTAAACCATTTAATGATAAGATCATTACTCCATTTAATCATGATAAAAGCATGATAAAAACTATCTTTAATTTAGCAATTCAATGCTAAATGAACAATTGCACATTTAGGTATGAAAAACCAAAATATGCCCTCCTTCTTTCTTTAATAACTTTGCTTCAATTTAATTAATCTAATTAATCAAATCAAACCAAATTCAAGTCCAATATTAAATGTTCATTTGGGCTTTTAATTAAAATAAGCCCAACATTTAATCATGGATCTTAAAACCTCTATTTATATTTCTTACTTTGCTTGATCACCTTTCTAGAAGCCAAATGGGGAATCTAATTGGACTTATATAATTCAAGCTCCAATAAGCCTGGACCACTAAAGACAATTGGTTGAACTCTTAAATTAGTAAATATTATGAGAATACATGTTTTAATTAAGATGTCCAATTGCAAACTTTATTATGAACCATATTATAGTCATCCACACAATAAAGGGTAAAATTACTGTTTTTCCCTTATGTTGGTTTTTCTTTCTAGATCTCCCATTTTACTTTATATGGTGATTAACACACAAGATCTCATCTTAGTGTTAAGACTTGATAGGTAGCTAGTCCATCAAACTACTAGTGCCAATTTAATCACCAAACTTTATAAAACATCTAGAAGTGATGATATCACTATAAACTCTTTATTTGAGTGAATGTTCCCTAATACATGTTTCAATTAATAATTCCAGCATGCAGATACTTGATTGATACTCTATGAAAATCTATTATGATCATATCAAAATTATAATGAAACTCATATAAGTTCACCACTTATCAAGATTGTGGTTCATAATAAAAGAATACTAAGGTGTATATTTTAATATTAAAGTAACGACCCACTTTATTCTTTAAAAATATACTTGATTCTAGATTTATTTAATAATGTCATTATCGATAGTCAGCTACTATCACGATATCAAACTCATTATTCCCTTGACGTAAACTCTTTTATTTACACAGAGATAAATCACAATATTACAGTCTTAACTATAATCAAGCGACCAACTTGATTATTTAACTGTGAATCAACTAATTTAGATTATAATAATATACATGTTTCCCATACATCTCTATGTATATATATATTACTTACAAAAGAATCTTGGTACCTTATGACTAGATATATAATGTTTATACAAATAAAACCAAACTCTTTTGTTTTATTAATAATAAATATTTTCATTACAAAAGTAACTGGAAGAAAATTAAGTTATATGTAAATACACTTACTTTCTAGGGAACTATATTTACATAACTCCAATAGTATCTAACAACATGTCATGACCCTTAATTAACCAGAAAGTCAGTGGTTTGACGACAAACCCTTCTATAGGTAATGTTGCCATGGAATTTGTCCTTTCACCATCTATACCCCACTTGGTTCAGGGTATGCTCAAAGTGTCAACTCACACTAGATTGACAAATCACATCTAGTCCAAGTGTTATCAGATCTTATCTTGAGGATCTCATTACTGTATATATCATTGAAGACTTTCTTCATGACATATATCTACTATAGCCAAAGACTCTCAAGTAATGACCCCGACAAGAAGTCGTGGAAATCATCTCCTTCTATCAGGAGTGGTGAATCTTTTGTTGGCTACTCAATTACCTTCGAATACCTTAAGCTATACCCAATTATCACCCTATAAGTAACCCTAAAAGGCACCAATGAATGGAGTTAAAGCACAGGATCAGTATCTGCCATATCTTTGAGCACCTTAAGTCAAAGGATAGTTGCACCATTGCTATGATGAGACTATTATTTTCACTAAAATAGAATATCCATATGATTGTCTCATAGTAGGCCAATCCAATGTACTTACTACCCTCAGTAAGTATCCATTTGTTAACTCTAAACAACTCACATGTACAACTTATGAAATCTACTACTTGATCTAATCAAAGAGTATAACATGTGCTAGTCTATCTAGATTAATGGTATCTCATTTCATTAATCCTATGAGTAGGGAAAGTTTATATACTAACATAATTACACATGATATAAATCTCATTATTATGATCTCATCATGATTTCCTCTATGCTATGTTTTTATCAAGGACTTCATTAGATCAATTTAAGATCAACATCAAATCCATAAATGTATGAACATTAAAATAATAAAAATGCCTTTATTTATCATAAAATGATTTGTATAATAAGTGCTAAAGGTGATTGCCTTTAGAGCACTTCTCTAACAAACTCCCATTTGCACTAAAGTCAATCACCTTGATATCTAATACCATAGGCGTGTACATATGACATAAAACTCTTTTAGCAAATAGGCTTAGTCAATAGATTAGCTATATTCTGATCAGTGGGAACTCTCTTTATGTTGACATCATTTCTACCAATGATCTATCTAATCAAATGCTAGCGCCTGAGTAGATGTTTGGACTTCTGATGAGACCCCGGTTCCTTGACCTACACTATAGCCCCATTGTTGTCACAATACAACTACATTAGGTCAGCGATGCTCAGAACCAAACCAAGTTTTATGATGAACTTCTTGATCCAAACCTCTTCCTTTGCTACTTCTGAAGCTGCAATGCAGTCTGCCTTTGCATCGAATCAGCAATCATCTCTTGTTTGAAAATTTTCCACCTAACTATACCAATGTAAATGTAGCACCCCACTCCCGTAAGACCTGAACCCAACATCGATAGTGATATCCGAGTCCGAGCCTCGCGAGGGTGGTTTGCTAAAGCACTCAATCAATCAAAATTTGATATTTTTTTTTATAGACACACATGCGGAAGTCAATAGTCAAATAGGGCATAAGCCCTTTCCCATCATACAATGCCATTTACAAAATTCCCATATGGCCATTTGGCCCTTTCATAAATACAAACACTTGAGTCATTTCAAAATACAATTTATACGGAAGTTGTGGAATATAAAATTTAATACAAAAATAAAGACATGCAATGCAAACGCGAACTGATCCTGACCTCTATCCTTCACTTGAATGTTGTAGGTATACTCCCGTTGGCCTAACCGGGTATTCTTCTGAATCTTGAAAAATATTTGCAAATTTTGGGTGAGTTTTGTGAACTCAGTGAGTGACCATCATCGATGACTCACTCATCATATAACACACAAATCATATTCACATCATTTTCATTTCACATTCAATATAATTTAATCATTCATATCATGCATATGCAGTGCACATGAGACTCACTTTCCATTTGTTACTTTGTTTTGACCGAGTGCCTAAACTGTCCCGTATCCATTAGATACCGGGCTCATTGATAACTGTCCCATATAGGGCTCATTAAACGCTGAGCTTGAGGCTATGAATCACTTTTGAGCTCGAGGCTCTTTTTCACACGTTGAGCTTGAAGCTTTGATCGGTAGCTACTCTGGTCACAACTTCCATTATGTTGCATGCATTCATGCAATAGAATGCATCACTCACACTTGCCTATCTCATTCAATCACTTTCTCATATCATCGGACCTTAGTCCGGCATTCCACATTGAAGTGGAGAATTCCACAATTTCATTCATATCCAAATATAAATGCACATTTAACAATTACATTCACATACAATTAACACTTCAATATCTCATTCATATAACACCTTCATCGGACCTTCATTGTCCGAATTTCAACAATCAAGACACATTCATAATTAGTCATAATCACTCAATTTATAACATAAACAAAACAAACAATAAAGTAAGACCATCTAGGTCTACTCACAGTACGCTCCAAAATAGTATTTGCTTCCCAATTCTAGAACGTTAGAATGTGGACACTTGACCTGCACAACCCATATATGCAAAACACCCAGATAATATAATAAGTACACACAGATAATAAATGGACTATGTACAATGCATGCTTAATGACAATCCTGGGTATGTTTTAGAACACATATTATGCTCATTCCTATTTCAAAATTCATACATGTCTCATTGAACTTATACTTACACTTCATTTGTACATGATCAATCTGAATTCTCCTTTCAATCTTTACCCTTTTTTATATGTCTAGCTTATTTATAAGCTACACTTCAAGAACACTTGGTTACTCTATATCATAACTCAATTTTTCATCATCTCTTTTCTAACCTCACATGATCTCATAATATCAAATCCCCATTCATAGCTTAGCAATTTAAACATATGTACACATTTAGGCATATTGCCCATTTACACAAAAACCATAAATATATTACCCACCTAGTTGGCTTGCAAAACTTCAAGTCAAAATTGTCTTTCCCCTTGTTCTTGGGTAGGATTCTCTTGGTTTCCTAAAACAAACCAAATCTCATTCAATAGAAATCCGCTTAAAAATCCCACATTGCAAAATCTCCAAAAATTGATTCTAGAACATTTAAACCCAACCAATTTCCAAACTCCATGAGCTAGAACCCTTCCAAAAATCCAAAAGAGTCAAAAATATCTTACCTTGATTCTTCACCAAAAAGAGCTCTTTAGCTCAAATGGAAGCTCTTTTCTTCCTCTTACATTTGCTCTTCTTGAACAACTTTAAAATCTCTCTTGAAGGCTAAGGAAATTAAAACCCTAGCTTGTTCTCTCTTCTTTCTCTCTCTTTCACTCTTCTTCTCTTCGTATTTCTCTTTCTTCTTCATGATATTTCTCTCTTTTCTTGTCCATTTTCGTTCTCCCCTTTATTTATAAGCTAGACAATACTTCTTTTTTCCAATTTTGCCATTAATGAGTCCAAAAAATCCATTTTATCTTTCCTTATAAGCTTATGCTCTTTAAAGCTTAAGTATTTTGCCAAAAATAACCTTGAATATTCTAACATAACACTTTCTTTCAGAAAAATGTCCCTCACTGTCTTAAGTTTCTAATGCCTCCAAACTCATTTGATTCGGTTCAGTGTTTCAAAAGATAGACTTCAAATATGTTTGGACTGCTCTTGTCCATAACAGTATACTATATACAAATTTCATCTAAAATTTAAAAATCTTAGAGACTTAATTAGATTACAATTTCTTCATACCATTTGTATCTAGTTTATGAAAAATCAGAAATCATCTCATTTGGATCAGTATAGCTCCAGAAATCATCAAAATACCGAAGTATGTTCAATGGAATAACACCAATTCATATCCTTTAAAAGCACGCTCACTGTACCCGTCCCACTCTTTTCATTCAACATATCCCCCTTCATTTCATATAGCCATGATTCTTTTTAGAGATGTATATAAAAGTCTTACGAATCCAATGGTTCAAGAATAAAGTCATTTGGAGGTCTAGAGAAGAAGTTATGGTCAAAAGAAGCAACCATGTTTATAAACTCAATCATACTGAACCTGTTTCGGGGAAACAACCATAAATTTCTCTACAGATATCAGATTAAGGTGTTCTTTCTATGGTGTGAAATAATTATTCAATATCTACAACTCTTATGAAGACCTCAAAGGCCAATTCGTTCATCTGAGTGGTCAAAACCAAAGCAGACGATGTGACATCATTTTGAGATGAAGATGACATCATCAGACGATTCAAGGTTGGAAAAATTGTCATAACTTTCCCTAAAGATATCGGATTAAGGAGATATTTATATGGATTGAAAGAATAATTCAAGAGCTACAATTCTTATGAAGACCTAAAAGGCCAATTCTTTCATCTGTGAGGTCAAAAAAAGAATAGAAGGTAGGATGTCATTTTGAGTCGGAAGAAATGAACAGTAACTAAGACGATGAACAGTACTGAGACGATGAACAGTAACTAAGACGGAAGCAATGAAAAGTAACTGAAACGAAAGCAATGAACGGTAAATAAGATGATGAATAGTACTGAGATGATGAGTAGTACTGAGATTATGAACAGTAACTGAGATGATGAGCAGTAACTTCGTCTTACTTTTCATCGTCTCATTTCTATCGTCTCACTTCTTCTGTCTCACTTTTGCATCCAAAACGTATCTACTTATAAAAATCACAACTTTTGACTTCGATGTCCAAATTTTTTATATAATATACCGTTAGAAAGATAAAAGAAAGATCTACAACTTTTCAGAAAGTACCCTAGCTAAAATCTATTTATATCAATTCCAAATTTGCCCCTAAAGTCCGAAGATGAATTTTCAATTCATACACTAACTTGCTGCACCAATTTCTTAAGTTCATGACAACTTTTGAGATTCTTAGAGACATAATTGAATTTCAATGTATTCATGTGAAATGTAACCATACGTTTATAGTTTAATCCAGATTAAGAATCATCTCGTTTGGATAACTAGAGAAAAAGTGATGGGTAACCGACCAATGAACACTCAGTGAATATTTCCCAGATCTCTATCAATTTTGTTTCTAAACCTTTCCTTATCACAACTCATACCAGATTACTCTTTCTACTCCTTCTACTCCCCATTTTCAAAAAAATCACATTTAACATCAATTATACTCGAAAGTTGTCAATGAATGCATGTGCCACTTTTTATGCGAAAACATTCCGTATTTATGTGCATATATACTAACATGATGCATGAGCAAGAAAATGCATTATCTTAATTTCTCTTTGAGCTCACATGTACTGAAATTTCGGGTCCTAACCCTTAATATGAGGATGGGATGTTACAGTAAATATTTATCCAGACTGGAATCTCGAGTCATCCTTATTGGATTGGAAGTTCACATCAGTATACCCGCTTAGCACAAGATCACCTTCTACATATGCCAAGAATACATTTTTAGTTCTTCTCAAGTGCTTAAGGATATTTTTGATAGCTACCCAATAACCCTCACTAGGGTATGATTGGTATCTGCTAATAAAACTTAGAGCATACAATACATTGAGTCTAGTACATAACATAAAATATATGATTAATCCTATAGCTGAAGCATAAGGAATCAAACTTATATGAGTCCACTCATCATGTGTCTTTGGACGCATAGATTTAGGGAGTGTAATCCTATGTACTATAGGAAGATAACCTCTATTGCTCTGCTCCATGCTAAACCTCTTTATCATCTTGTCTATGTATATAGATTGAGAAAGACTAAGCAACCTCTTAGATCTATCTCCGTAGATCCTTATCCCCAAAATATAAGTTGCTTCTCCAAGGTCTTTCATAGTGAAGTTCTTGGCTAACCAAAATTTTAATGATTACAAAGCTAAGACATCATTTCCTATTAGCAATATGTCATCTACATACAGTAGAAGGAACATGATTTCACACTAACCTTCTTATGCACATATGGCTTGTAACATCCCGTCACCGATAGGAAGGTTATATTGGTAAATTGGGACGGGATAGGATTGTACCGCATAATATTGACTGAACATTCATTTGGCCTCTAATTGTGGAGGATTGAGCCATTTGGCACGTGCACTGATAGGTACATACATTCATGACTTTTTCCCGGCCTTTGATTGTGATACGGTTATGAATTGTGAAATTGTGAATAATTAGGTTTGCTTTTGAATTATGGAGAATTGTGGAATAATTGGGCTTGAAAATTTAATAGGAAATTTTTTAGAGTAATTGCTAATTGGAAGTGACTCTTCGGAATTTTTCTGAAAAATTCGGGAGAAAAAGTCTGGACCGGAAATTTTCCAAGTGGTGGACTGATTGAGGATATAGGACCGAAATGACAGTTCAATGGCGATGGAAAAAATTAGAGTTTATGATTTTAGAAATTAATATGTCGAGCCATTAAAATTTGGAGACGAATTGAAATAGAAATGAAATTGAAAAGAGAAACAGATTTACAAGTATTATGAGGAAAGAGGGACAAGAGACTTAAGGAATTAACCTTTAAAATGTTTTAGGATTTGAAAAGGGAGAAAAGAAATTCTTTTCTCCTAGGGCACGATGGTTTCTCTTCTTCTTGGATGATTTTCGATTCTCTCTTCGAGAGTGTGCTTACTCCTTCTTTGAGATGGAAGATCAGCTAGAAACCTTGAGAGAAGAGCAAGATCTGTTGAAGTTGAGAGTTCACCGTCATTAAAGGGATTGGAGGTGATTTTCGAAGATTTGAGGATTTACGCTTAATTGGTAAGTTAATGGGTTTAATGTTGTTGATTTGTTAGTTTAATGCATGCATGGGGTTAACTGTGAAAGGATTGGGTAGTTATGAGTGAGTTAGGACTGGTTTTAGAGAGAGAAATGGTGAAAAATCAGCCGGAGAAGACGACCCTGCAACTCGCACGTCGCGACGTGCGCGAAGCCTCGCTGCGGCGAAAGAACATTTAATTCGTCACGGCGAGATGGAAGGAAGACGTCACGACGAGCTCAAAACGTTGGACGTCGTGGCGAGCTCGAGTTTTCCACGTCGCGGTGAGTCCATTTCCCATGCGTCGCGGCGAGACTAATGAAAGGTGTTCGCCGCGGCGAGCGACCCTTTTTACGCCGCGGCAGGAGATCCTTGGTCGCGGCAAGGGGAATTTTTCTGAAGTGAAACAGTTTAGTTTTTGGGCATAACTTTTGGTGCAGACCTCCAATTGAGGTGATGTTTGATTCGTTATGATCTTGAGAAAGAGGTCTACAATTGAGGAAAAGAATGAGAGTTTGAATTCAGATTTTTGAGATCTAAATTTTAGAAAGAAAGTTAAAAATGGGACTGAATTGCAACCTTAGGATTATTCTTGATAATTGGGGTATAGTGTGAGACTTTAAAAATAAATTCAATGCTACTGGGAATTTTAAGAACTGAGCATAAAGGATGAAATCGATCTAGAGAATAGTGATATTGATTTTGAGATAATACCCTACCGAATATGATTTGATAAATTGACTGAATATTAGAATTAAAATTGGAGATTTTCGTAATATGTTATTGAATTGGAATTGAGTCATTATTGAGCAATTGAGTGAAAAGTTAGAATTTGACAAAAGAAAGTGGAGAATTGGAAATAGCACTGGGAAAGTCATGAATAGACATAGTACATCTTTTTAATTAAGATATGTGCATCATTAAATTATTTCTGATTGTGTATTTTAGTAATTGGAAAATTGTTTGACTGTTTTAGAAGCACCGTTGGAACGACAATTCCATGGATATTGCTTAGACTTCCAAGAAGATAACTCGGAAATTTAGGTGAGTAACCTAGTTGGTTCCTCAATCTATGTGTGTTTAATATTATGCATTGATGCCATGTGGAGATAACGGATGGATATGTGTGTTTGATTTTGATTGATTTCGGACCATGGGTGTCCGAAATATTGGGAACGTGATATAGAAGTGCTATTGTGTGTAATCAATTATGAATGCATCAATGAAACAACTGGTAAATGCATATGGCTGAAATACCGGACCGAAGGTCCGAAGAAACGGAAATTGGTTACTGAAATGTAAATGACTGTAAATAGAAATTAGAGCATATGCATGCATGCATAAGAGCATGATCGATAATGACAACAGGACTGGAGCGCTAACGTTAGAGCCACGAGCTCATCAGATAGGGCTTTAAGCCCACCAAACATCAGATCAACCGAGCCTCGAGCTCGAGGGGAGTTAGTGCATACCCTGAGGGCTCTCCTACTCCCTAGACGCGTCTGATTACTGATCACTGATAGGCGCTCGGTCACAACACCATAATAAATTGGACAGTGTCACATGTGCATTGCATATTTGGTGTGATTGAATGTAAATTGTATGAAAGGCGAAACGCCTCACATTTGAGAAATGTGATCGTATGTGATATTTGGTAAATTGTGTGAATATGCATGAGTTGAGTGAACCATCGATGATGGTTTCTCACTGAGTTCGCAAACTCACCCAACATTGCAAATATTTTTCAGGAATTGAAGAGTACCCCGTTAGAGAAACGGGAGTATGATTACAGCAGGCAGGTCAGAGTTCGAGTCAGGATCAGTTCATGTCTGCATTAGTGTCTTTCTGATTCACATGAAATTTTGATATTCCGCAAAATAGTATTGTTATTTTAGAGGGTCCTTATTTGATAAATGTAATTGTAATGTGATTTCTAGAATTGTGTTTTGATTGAAACATTTTTATATAAGTGGGCCCAAGTTGTTTATTGATTTCTGCATATGTGAGTGTTTTCAACGAAATAAAAAAAAAGTCATGCGGAGAAGTTGAACGGTTTTGACTGCTCTAGCATACCACCCTCGCGGGTCACAGGCTCGGATATCACCGTCAATGTCGGGTTCGGGTCTCGCGGGAGTGGGGTGCTACATTTGTGGTATCAGAGCCCAGAAGTACAATCTTACATGGGCATTCTGAGAAAAATATGTCAAGTACATGCATTTAAGTCATGTCACGGCAGACAGTGACAACTGATCCCCCGTCTAGCATATGAGTCATATGCATAGGCATGTATCAGTTGTTTAAGCGGTTAGAAATAGTGAGAGAATGAGAATAGGTTAGAATGTGATAAGAGGAAGTTGTGATTATTATGGAATAAGGAAACGTGTATGATTCGATTAGACAAATGAAAATTTAGTGTATTGGTATTAGTGGATATATTGTGAAACGCGATATCGGAGTTATAATGTGGTATATCCTTAAATGTGGAATAGATATAAATATAGAATTGTGGATTGATATAGGAAAATCGAGATGTGTTAGAATTTGCACGATTTCAAGTGTATAAAGTGGATGAAAATAAAGTGTTCTATGATCTAGAGAAGGTACAATTAGGTTTGATTTCTATGACGAGAGTTATGGATAATGATTTACGACCTTGAGTTAAATAGATCAAGAATGATTGTATATCTATGATACTGGTTAGAGTATGAAAATACGTGGTTATGATGTAGTAATGAAAGGACTGAAATGTAAGACACTGATAATGACAGATGAAAGAGTTGCCAAGGTTTAGTTGAATTGCCTGAGTAAATACACACCTGATTATGGGAGCCCAATGGCAAGTAAAAATATTAAGCTCAATTGTCTCATATGTGTAGAGATGATATGAGAAGAAATTTGTGAGTTCGTGGCTAATTGTTAGTCATAGTCCCTATCGTTTAAAGTTCAATATGAGTTAGAATAAGAAATGAAAGTGATTATAGTGATCAATTGGGAATGAATGGAGAGTGTTTATGATCCTCACGATTGGGAACGACTGCAAAAAGGGAAAGTGTTGTCAAAATTGAATGAAAACAAAGTATCCTTAGCATAAGTGACAAATTGGTATATTGACGTAATGATTTTCAATGGTATGTACTGTAATGGTATGTTCTTGGTATGTGGATTATGGCATAGATTGATCTACATGGGATATTGAGTATAGATGGAATTGATTTCCTATGGTATTGAAAATGATTGATAAGAAATAATGACAATAGTTGACGAGTAGAAATTTCATAAATGGTATCGATGAAAATAGTAAGAAATCTTCTTTCAAAGAAGAATTTACCTGAATTGGGTACGATGATCAAATGATTCGAGTTGCAAGTGATAAATGAAAGGGCAATATAGAGGTAAATATGAAATGAATTACAGGTTAACTTGGGAGTCATAATCTTAGCTGAGACTTAAGTGTAAGAAATAAAATCTGCTACTAAAAAGATATGCCCTATGTGAAGTGCAAGGAATCCGATTGTGTAATAGGATTATTGAACAGTAAGGAGATATTAGTCGCGAATTTGAGGAGAATATTGATTCATAAATAATTGTGTAAGAATGTTCGGAAAGTATAAGTGGATTTGATGAATGTGTTATTAATCCAGTTTGTAATGACGGCAATAAATTGAAATATATGGAGAAACTAGTATAAAGGAACATGTGTCAGAATATGTTATGATGAAACTGAGAAAATCATAAGAGAAATTTCCTCATTAGGGAGACTTATTGAAGATAGAGATATTGATACAATGTCAAATTTCAAGGGACATGTGTATACGTGAATTGGAATTATTTAGAACCAGTTGTATGCTGGATACGTCCAGAAATTGTTAAAGATCAAAATTGTTTGAGGAAAAATGTGTAAATGTTAGGACTGATGATTGTACAAGAGCCATTTGGAGAAAATTGCAAATTGAGTATTGATCGTATCGTTTTAATTTGGAGACTTTATAATATATCCTGAAGTGTCCCAGCAGAGGTTATGATGCAATCTGATAACATTGTGTAAAGTGATTTTATGTATTTACAGACAAGTATAACCTCAAGGGCTATATTATGATGGATGATTTGAAATTTGTTGTACTGAGTATTGCTTTAAAAGTTTGGAGACTTTATTTGTACAGAAACATTGAGAGATATGTTTTTGAATATGCAAATCGATAGCGGTCAAGAGATTTCGGGAATTTGAAATATTTGAAAAGGATTTTTGCGATTGAGTATTTCACAATTAAACTCGTGATGCAATTGACTGGATCGAATAGAAAATTCAAGGACAGAAGATCATGAATTGAGCGATAAGGCTATTAAACCTAGTGTGTTCCTCAGTGTAAACTGTCGAGCTAGCATAGGGGCAAAAAGAAAGTATTATTCACTTTTGGGAATTTCAAAAACTGGTGTGTATAAAAAGGGTGAGCAAAACCCGAATTGAGGATCTAGAATCTGCAAACCTTATAAAAGAGTTGTAAATGAATCAAAAATTTGAGTGAATAATATTTAGGATTGAATTAAGAGATATGGGTGATACCACTAAAGAAATTGTTAGAGAAATAACAAGGAGCGATCAGAGCCCTATGCTTCAGCAAGAGTGAATTGATGGTTTAGAGGGAAAAATCGAATGATTATATGTGTGAATAACCAATAGCCTTGACTGTTGGAGATAAATGTAAAACTGGTACTTTTGGAGTTCATAGGGACATGAGATCAATGTATAGTTCAGATTGATTGTGGTTATATCAATTGTTTTATTGGTGACTCCATTCGAATAGTGTACAATGTTGACAAGTGAAATGAATCTGTAATAGGGATTAAGAAATCCAAGGTAATGATAATGAGTCGAGTTGATTATTATCGAGGTTATTAGAATCTTATGCGATTATTGTTTTAATACTAAAGTGGAAGTAATCTGATAAGTAACAAATGAAATGTTTCGTAATGTATCGCCTCGACCAAAATGAATAGATGGAGATAAAATGGGGAAACTAAATTCGTGATTAATTGACCTCTATGTGATTGTGGTGTTAATAGATGGGTAAGACAGTTTAAAACCAAAAAGGTGATTCGGATTTGTTAAGTGTTACATGGACAGGATTAGGAAATATTGTTATAATCTGGTATATGTATTATTGATACCGAAAGTGAAGAATTGCGAGAAATCATGAGGAATCAGTTATGATAGTGTAAAGATTGAGAAAGGAAAAAGAGTGATCGATTGTGATCGAAACAATTCCCCTGTTTCTCATATCAATCGTATATAAAATTTTGAGGACAAAATTTTTATTAGGAGGGGAGAATTGTAACATCCCGTCACCGATAGGAAGGTTATATTGGTAAATTGGGATGGGATAGGATGGTACCGCATAATATCGACTGAACATTCATTTGGCCTCTAATTGTGGAGGATTGAGCCATTTGGCACGTGCACTGATAGGTACATGCATTCATGACTTTTTCCCGGCCTTTGATTGTGATACGGTTATGAATTGTGAAATTGTGAATAATTAGGTTTGCTTTTGAATTATGGAGAATTGTGGAATAATTGGGCTTGAAAATTTAATAGGAAATTTTTTAGAGTAATTGCTAATTGGTAGTGACTCTTCAGAATTTTTCTGAAAAATTCAAGAGAAAAAGTTTGGACCGGAAATTTTCCAAGTGGTGGACTGATTGAGGATATAGGACCGAAATGACAGTTTAATGGCCATGGAAAAAATTAGAGTTTATGATTTTAGAAATTAATATGTCGAGCCATTAAAATTTGGAGACGAATTGGAATAGAAATGAAATTGAAAAGAGAAACAGATTTACAAGTATTATGAGGAAAGAGGGACAAGAGACTTAAGGAATTAACCTTTAAAATGTTTTAGGATTTGAAAAGGGAGAAAAGAAATTCTTTTCTCCTAGGGCACGATGGTTTCTCTTCTTCTTGGACGATTTTCGATTCTCTCTTCGAGAGTGTGCTTACTCCTTCTTTGAGATGGAAGATTAGCTAGAAACCTTGAGAGAAGAGCAAGATCTGTTGAATTTGAGAGTTCACCGTCATTAAAGGGATTGGAGGTGATTTTCGAAGATTTGAGGATTTACGCTTAATTGGTAAGTTAATGGGTTTAATGTTGTTGATTTGTTAGTTTAATGCATGCATGGGGTTAACTGTGAAAGGATTGGGTAGTTATGAGTGAGTTAGGACTGGTTTTAGAGAGAGAAATGGCGAAAAATCAGCCGCAGAAGACGACCCTGCGACTCGCACTTCGCGACATGCACGAAGCCTCGCTGCGGCGAAAGAACATTTAATTCGTCACGGTGAGCGGGAAGGAAGACGTCGCTGCGAGCTCAAAACGTTGGACGTCGCGGCGAGCTCGAGTTTTCCACGTCGCGGCGAGTCCATTTCCATGCGTCATGGGCGAAATCGATGAAAGGTGTTCATGGCGAAGCGATTTCCACGCCATGCGCGAAGCGACTTTTACGCCATGCAGGGATCCTTAGTCGCGCAAGGGAATTTTTCTGAAGTGAAACAGTTTAGTTTTTGGCCATAACTTTTGGTGTAGACCTCCAATTGAGGTGATGTTTGATTTGTTATGATCTTGAGAAAGAGGTCTACAATTGAGGAAAAGAATGAGAGTTTTAATTCAGATTTTTGAGATCTAAATTTTAGAAAGAAAGTTTAAAATGGGACTGAATTGCAATCTTAGGATTATTCTTGATAATTGGGGTATAGTGTGAGACTTTAAAAATAAATTCAATGCTACTGGGAATTTTAAGAACTGAGCATAAAGGATGAAATCGATCTAGAGAATAGTGATATTGATTTTGAGATAATACCCTACCGAATATGATTTGATAAATTGACTGAATATTAGAATTGAAATTGGAGATTTCCGTAATATGTTATTGAATTGGAATTGAGTCATTATTGAGCAATTGAGTGAAAAGTTAGAATTTGACAAAAGAAAGTGGAGAATGGGAAATAGCACCGGGAAAGTCATGAATAGACATAGTACATCTTTTTAATTAAGATATGTGCATCATTAAATTATTTCTGATTGTGTATTTTAGTAATTGGAAAATTGTTTGACTGTTTTAGAGGCACCGTTGGAACAACAATTCCACGGATATTGCTTAGACTTCCAAGCAGGTAACTCGGAAGTTTAGGTGAGTAACCTAGTTCGTTTCTCAATCTATGTGTGTTTAATATTATGCATTGATGCCATGTGGAGATAACGGATGGATAAGTGTGTTTGATTTTGATTGATTTCGGACCATGGGTGTCCGAAATATTGGGAACGTGATATAGAAGTGCTATTGTATGTAATCAATTATGAATGCATCAATGAAACAACTGGTAAATGCATATGGCTGAAATACCGGACCGAAGGTCCGAAGAAATGAAAATTGGTTACTGAAATGTAAATGACTGTAAATAGAAATTGGAGCATATGCATGCATGCATAAGAGCATGATCAGATAATGACAACAGGACTGGAGCAGCTAACGTTAGAGCCACAGTGCTCATCAGATAGGCTTTAAGCCCACCAAACATCAGATCAACCCGAGCCTCGAGCTCGAGGGGAGTTAGTGCATACCCTGAGGGCTTTCCTACTCCCTAGACGCGTCTGATTACTGATCACTGATAGGTGCTCGGTCACAACATCGTAATAAATTGGACAGTGTCACATGTGCATTGCATATTTGGTGTGATTGAATGTAAATTGTATGAAAGGCGAAACGCCTCACATTTGAGAAATGTGATCGTATGTGATATTTGGTAAATTGTGTGAATATGCATGAGTTGAGTGAACCATCGATGATGGTTTCTCACTGAGTTCGCAAACTCACCCAACATTGCAAATATTTTTCAGGAATTGAAGAGTACCCGCTAGAGAAACGGAGTATGATTACAAAGAGTGTGTCGAGTTCGAGTCGGGATCAGTTCATGTCTACATTAGTGTCTTTCTGATTCACATGAAATTTGGATATTTCGCAAAATAGTATTGTTATTTTAGAGGGTCCTTATTTGATAAATGTAATTGTAATGTGATTTCTAGAATTGTGTTTTGATTGAAACGTTTTTATATAAGTGGGCCCAAGTTGTTTATTGATTTCCGCATATGTGAGTGTTTTCAACGAAATAAAAAAAAGTCATGCGGAGAAAGTGAACGGTTTTGACTGCTCTAACATATCACCCTCGCGGGTCACGGGCTCGGATATCACCGTCGATGTCGGGTTCGGGTCTCGCGGGAGTGGGGTGCTACATGGCTAATCCGAATTTTATGAGAAACCAAGCTCTTTGATTGTCTCATCAAATTGAATATTCCAACTCCTAGATGCTTGCTTCAATCCATAATATATTTTTGAAGCTTGCATACCTTTTCTCCATTCATAGATAAGAAACCACCAGGTTGTGTCATATACACATCCTCAGTTAGGTTTCCATTAAGGAAAGTCATCTTCACATCCATTTGTCATATCTCATAATCATAATGAGTGGAAATGGCTAGGAGTATCCTAATGGATTTAAGCATAGCTACTAAGTTAAACGCTAGTTGGCTCAATGGAAAGAGGCGTGCTTGTAAAAACAACAAAACCTTGAGGTTGGGTGTTCGATTCCCACCAAAGAGGACAATACTGATTTGTGTTGGATGCCACGGTATAACCCGCAAACACACGCTGGGTGGGAAATGCTAGCCCAGGTGTGGGGTCCAACAGTCATAGTCAACACTTTGCCTTTAACAATAACCTTTAGCTACAAGCCAAGCTTTATGGGTAGCTACATTACCCTCCATGTTAGTTTTTTTTCTTGAAAGCCAATTTGTATCTTATGGGTTTTATCCCTTTGGGTGGGTCAACCAAAGTCTATACTTGGTTTTCATACATGGAATCTATTTCAGATTTCATAGGTTGAAGCCATTTGTCAGATTTTGAAATCTTCAAAACCTCCTCATAGGTAGTAGGCTCATCATTTTCTATGAGCAATATGTCATTAAGTTCACTTATTAGAAATCCGTATCTCTCAGGAACATGGCTTATCCTACCCGACCTACGAACTCATTATGTGTCAGAAGTTTGAACTATTGTTTCATCTTTATGAACATTAGTCTCAGGTCCAGGCAGTTGATCTGCGTCTATTTTAACATCTTGAACTTTCATAAGTTTAATTTTGCTCCCATTGTCTTCTCTTAGAAGAAACTTTTTCTTTAAAAAGATAGTATATTTTGAAACAAACACCTTTTGTTCTAAAACATGGTAAAATTGATATCTTGTAGTTTCCTTAGGATATCCTACAAACAGACACCTGACAGATTTAGCTTTAAACATGTTTGATTGAATCTGCTTTATATAAGTAGGACAATCCCAAACTTTCATATGAGAAAGATAGGGTTTATTGTTAGTCCATATATCATATGGAGTAACATCAACAGACTTGGATGGGACTCTATTTAATACATAAGCAGAAGTTTCAAGTGTATATCCCCAAAATGATTTTGGTAAATTCATTAAACCCATCATAGACCTCACCATGTCTAATAAGGTTCGGTTTCTCCTCTTAGCCACACCATTGTGTTGGGGTGTGTAAGGTGGAGTCCACTAGGACAATATTCCATTATCCCTAAGATAATCTAAAAAACTCTTGGCTTAAGTATTCACTACCTTGATCCGATCGAAGTGATTTAATACATCTCCCAAGTTGTTTCTCATCTTCATTTATGAATTCTTTGAACCTTTCAAAGGCTTCTGACTTGTATTTCATAAATTAACATGAATTCCTAATTCTAGAAATTAATTCATAACTAATTTACCTTAAAATAATTATTTGATGTCCAAGATTAAACATCTTCTATTTTGTCATACATGCCAATTTTTCTAGTCTTACTAGAAAATCTATTGCTTTACTAAAATTAATTCAAAATTAATTTCTATAATTTTCCAAAGTTTCCAGAACATCAAATCATCATTCCAATTATCTCTAGGTCGTTTCATTATTATCAAAATAATTTAGGAATCACCCAAAAATTATCTTGATCATCAAAACATCGATATAACACCAAAAATGACAAATCATCACCATCACACCCATTTTGAAGTCCCGCAGTGAAACAGGGTTTGGGGAGGTCTGATAGTACACAACCTTACCCCTATATAGTAGAGAGGTTGTTCCCGATAGACCCATATGCAAATGCAACAAGAAATAGTGATGTAGGTTAATAGAAATAAATAAGTAAAAATTGGCTCGAAGAAAATTTAAGTAAATAGAATTAAAAGACAATACATAAGGGCATACCTGATGGTTGACCATATCTGTTAGTACCTTACACCCTGTAAAGACTAGCTCTTTTCATCGTTAGTCGCGCTAGGAGTCTTCATTGAGCAACCCACTTGCAAAGGCATAAAGGCCAATTGGGTTGGACTTCCGATGTGATAAGTATGAGGTGCAAGGACTCTAAAGGGTATCGTTGACCCTTATCTTATCACGGTAGACTTTCCTAATTCTAGCGATTGCCTCAGTGAGGTCCAACTCTGACATATCTTTCTTGATCACTCCCCTCCAGGTCTTATAAGGCCTTCCTTTCCTCCTTTTGTAGCCACTAAGGTTTATTATCTCCCAGCGTCGTACCAGAGCATCAGAGGGCATCCTGTGCACATGCCCAAACCACATAAACCTTTTCTCTCTTAACTTGTCTAAAATACTAGCCACCTGTAGTCTAGCTCTTACTACCCGATTCCTTACCCTATCTCATATGGTAATGTCACACATCCACCTAAGCATACACATTTATGTTACTAACAATTGTCCCCTATGTCTACGTTTAATAGGCTAACACTCTGCTCTATATAACATGGTTGGTTGAATCACCATTTTATAAAACTTCCTTTTGAGTTTTACAAGGACCTTTTTATCACATAAAACACCTAATGCACTCTGCCATTTGATCCACCCAGATCTAATACAATGTAATATATCTTCATCGATATTACCATCTCTCTGAATGATGGATCCGAGGTATTTAAAACTCGATTTTTGCAGTATGATGTCAGTGCCAATTGCTACCACCGCCTTTTGTTCCATTTGGCTAGCCAAAAAGTTGCATTCTAGATACTCTGTCTTGAACCTGCTCATTCTAAAACCTTTCGATTATAACGTTTCTCTCCAACATTCTAACTTGGCATTGACCCCCTCCTTGGTCTCATCCACCAGGACAATATTGTCAGCAAATAACATACACTAAGATACCTCCCCTTGAATATGTTTGGTAAGTTCATCTAACACTAATGTAAATAAAAAAGGACTTAAAGTCGAGCCTTATTGTAATCTAACACTAATAGAGAACGCTTCCGTGTTTCCTCTTGTTATCATTACGCTAGTCAAAGCTCCTTCATACATATCCCTAATCAATTTGATATATGTCCTAGGAATGCCCTTTGCCTCGAAACACCACCATAGGAGTTCTCTAGGAACCCTATCGTACACCTTCTCTAAATCTACAAAAACTATATGCAAATCTCGTTTTCGTTCACTGTATCATTCCAAAAACAACAATATGACTTACAAAATCTTATGGAAATCAAATTTCGAGCACAATCACTTAGGCATGCATCAAACATCAAATTAACACATTTTTATCACATAAAATTATTTTTGAGGTTCTAAAACCGAAATATAAACATCCAAAAACATCAAATAAAACATATCCTACAATTTCTAGAAAACTGTCCAGATTTATAAAATTGTTTGAAAAAATTATTAATTTTTTTAATAATTATAAAAAATTAAATAGGCATAAAAATATCCCAAATATGTTCAATATGTGAACTTGTGTGTTTAAGTGAATTATGGTTTGTGAATTATGTAAATTGTGAAGTGATGCTAAAAATGCATATATATGTCAGTTCATGAAATCAAGTTTTCAAGAATGTACCTTTTGGGCAATGTTTTCAAGTTCATGAATTATATGTTATGTGGGTGAGGCATAGTCCCTCAAGAACCGTCACGTGCACGTTGACTCATGTGTATAGCCTTCTCCCGGCTGCCCGCAAGTGGCATGGAGTTCCTTTTTGGACTCCCTTATGTGTATACGACTACACAAGGTCATTTTATGGAATTGTGTAGTTCGTCATGAATTATGGACTTGCCAAACCATTATGATGTGTTATGTGAATTGTCCTTGTTTGAAATGCGATGCATTCATATGTTGAAATTTGTTCATGGTTTGTGAAAAGAAGAATTTGAGATTTACGAGAAATAAGAAAGTAAGGTTTTTAACTATGACATTTTTTGAAAGTGTATATAAGTGTTTTGAAAAGTGAAGTGTTTGTGAAATAAATATTTGATAAAATTTCTATTATGAAATCCTTTATAAGATGGCAAAGTTTTGAGAAACGACTTTTGCTTATTTTTCCACCTAAAAGCATATTATCCACGAGCTCTCTAGTTTCACCCCCCTTTCATCCCCATCTCCAGTGTTCGAAGGTGAGATTGGATGAAAGCGTGACAAGATTTTTATGTTCATTTTGTATAGCTCGTATTTTGTATAAAGTAGAGTTTGATATTGGTTTTGTATAGGTCTTGGATATGGCTTGAATTGCCATACATGTATTACAAGCATGTTCTTTCGGGCGTATGAGAATGATGAAATTGTATAAATTTAAGTATGATATGTATATGATGATTTATGATTTTTGTGGACGATTATGAAATTGTATTGATTTGATTTTATGAATGTGATTTTGGATATGTATGGATATGGATGAATGTATATGATGAACATGAATGATGAAGTTATGTATGGAATTGATTATGCGTTGTATATAGAATCGAGAAATAAATATGAATGTGTTTTGGATGCGGATGAATTGGATTGTTTGAGCTGGTTTTATAGAAATGTATTTAAGTCAATTGCAGGTTTTGGGATTGTTAAATTGCAGTTGTCATGCTGCCGGATTTTTGTGTATGGTGAAATTGTGTATGAATGTATGGATGTATTGATATGAGTATGAGATGGTTATGATAAGAAATACGAATAGGATGATTAAGAAGAATCAAGAAAATTGAGATTAGTATGAGTTCAAGGATAAGTTTCCAAGTATGATAGATGAAATACATTGTATAAGAAAGCAAGAAAGAAAAAAAAATTATACCGATTCGGATAGGTCAAGTCTAAGGTATCCAACGCGACGCTTCTTTAAGATAATTAATCCCGGATGTCGAACATTTGTAATGCTATTCGATTTGTTTTCATGTGTATGCTTTGATTCCAAGTTTGAATTCAATTCCTATTCGCCATTATGATCTGATTCTTTGTTTTCGTTCTGTTTCGGATTCGATTAAGAGTGATCATGTTCAGTTTAAGCAGTGCTAGCGTTAAGTGTTTAAGAAGTTAGGTCTCGGAATCGGGATCCAACATGTGTGGTATCAGAGCCCCGTAATATGATCTTACTTGGGCATATGTGTATGAGTGACTTACATGAGAAGTTGATAAGAGTTTGTAAGGGTAAGTTTGATTTTGTGAGAATGTGATATTGATGTGAATAAATTTGCATGAATTATTTGAAGAACTTACGTGATTGTTTGATTAAGGTGAAGAATTATGATTGAGTTTAGGATTATGATACTGGAAATTAAGGTTTGAAATTCATGATGAAACTGGATGATGTGACTTCGAATATATGTGAGATGCAAATATGAATTTTTAAGGATGAGCTTGATGATAGGAATGTATATATAAATTAGATCATTGGCATATGTGAAGAAATAGTTATTTGATATGATAGTGATGATTCAATCTTATAAAGAAGTGAAAATTTGTGAATAAGATAAGAATATGTGTGATAAGAAATTTGAGTGATTTTAGGTTGTGATAATGAAATTGATATTAGAATTCATGATGAATTGGGATCAATGGATGTTGTTTATCCTTTTGTGAGATGAAAGTGTGAACATTTGAAAGATGAGATAAATTGATAGAGATATATGTATAGAATTACAAAGGATTGGTTTGAATGATGAATTGGTCCATGTTAAGGTTCATTAAGAGTTGGGCCATTAATTTGTGTCCTTAGGTTGAGAAATATGGATTTCTGGATATAGTGAGTTAAATATATGTACTTGTGGAAATATAATAAGAACTATTGGTGTGTGATTATGATATGGATGGTATATGATATAGGAAGTGAAAAATACTATGAATATGTGTGGTGAGGGTTTGAATATGTGAATGACTGGGAATCATTGGAAGCGATGAGTTAAGAGAATGTGTTACATAGTGATTTGCTTAAGTATGAATTTCGAGGACGAAATTCTTTTAAGAGGGGGAGAAATGTTGGACCCCGAACCTTGAGTGGAAATTAGAATGAGTGTTTTTGTAGATGAATTGTGTTATAGATGATTATGATATTAGAATGTGTTATTAATGGATGATGAGTTGAGAAACTTTAAGCGTGAACCATGATTAGATATGTAAGATATTATGGAAAAGTAAGAGATTATGAATGACAAGATGCTATAAATTGAGGTTGAGATTTGGATGAATTCCAAATGATAGTTGAATTGTTATAAATGATGTGAAATTAAGAAGTGTAGTTAGAATAAATGTTAAGTTATGCATGAGAATGAAAATGAGTATGCTAATTTAAGGGAAATTAGGAAATGATTGAAATAGAATTGGCCAAAGTTGCCTTCTTTGAAGTTGTAGCTTGTTCTTTTATCTTTCCAACGAGACCATATGTGCAAGTTTTCGAGATCGGAGTTAAGAGTTATAGTTGCTACAAGTTATGATGTTACATAAGATTGATGTTTGTGACAGCTATGATGAATGTTTGAAATATGAAGTTTTGATGAACCAATTTAGTTGAGATTTGAGAAGTTCATGAATTGAATTTGTTGCTTGAAGTGTTTAGGCCTTTGAATAAGTAAATATGTGAAGATAATAAGTGTTTATGAAGTTAGTTTTGATGGAGGAAGCTTTGGAAAAATGGTTGAAGGGGTTTTGGAAAAACGCATGTCCGTCAAACGGACATGTGAGTCCGTTAAACTGACCTTTACGGGTCAAAAGGACCCCTTCCCTTGCTCATGTCCGTTATGCGGACATGGATGTCCGTTTAACGGACATTATCGGATGAATTGGTACAGTTTGGGCCGTATGTGTCCATTAAACGGACATGCATGTCCGTTTAACGGATAGCTACGGGTCACCTTGGGAAAAATGTAATTTTAACCAATTTTGAGGCCGAATCTCATTTTGAGGCCTCTAATACGAGTTCTAGATATCGATGTTATATTTCAAATGGCATAAGAACGAAGGCATTTGGATATTTTTAGAGAAAGTTATAGCGTTTGCGCCAAAAGAGTTTCAAATCGATTTAGGGTTTGAGCATGTTGTATTGTTTTTATCATAACTCACTCATCCGACCTCGGATTGAGGTGATTCTTGAAGCATTGAATTCATAACACATGTATCTTTCTCTCCATGAAAATTTGTATCAATTGGAATTGAATTGAAAGAGTTTGATTAAATCTTATGATAATCAGAATGATTTGTTACATTCTGATCTTGCTATTGTCCTTCCTCATCCGATCTTGCCAAGTTTTTGCTTATATCTTTTCCGTCCGACATCCGAATAACTTGGTTCTCAAAGCGTTGGATTCCTAAGACAATGAATTTCATGTTATGTGAAAATTATAATTTTAGAGCTTTAATTGAGTAAGATTATTTGAATCAAAGTGAGCCAGAAAAGTTTCTAAGCATAGTTCAGTATTTTGAGAAATTCGGGATCTGTGGGGATCCGATTGAAGCAATGTTTGAGGCATTATGAAATTAAGACATAGAGGAATAATTATCTAGAAGGAGGTTCTGGCTAATTCCTCCAATTTGATGGTGAAAATAAAGTCCCAAAGTAAGCATGAAATGAAATAAATTCAGGGGCAGTTTTGGAAGTCCACTTAAAGAGTAAGTTTATAAGCCTTACAAGGAAGGGCAACTTAGTCTTTTCTCAATCATTTAATGAGCTGTCACTATATAAAGGGGCTGGCTGTTGTGTGGAGAAGAGAAGCCCACGAAAATTGAGTGCAAGAAACAAAGAGAGGATGAGAGGAGAGAGACCATCCGGCGATGGAGAAGAAAGAAGAGAAAGGCATGCTAGGGTTTTCAAAATTTTGGGGTTCAAGCTTGGTTTTTCATTGATTCATGAAGGAAAAAGATGGAAAATGATGAAAGCTTGCCTTGGGAACCAAGAAATTCAAATTTGGAAGAGAAGAAGAGGTAAGAGGAAATCTTTAAGCTTAAAGTTTGTGATGAATTTTTGGTTGAGAATTATTGGAAATCTTATGGGTTTGTGGTTTTTGAAGTAGTTTTGATGATTATGACTTGGGTTATGTTTGATTTTGAATGAAAAGAAATAAGGGCTATACCCACTTGTATGAGTTAGAGATTTTAGAAGTGCTTGATTTAGATATCATGAAATGAGTATGGGCTTGTAAATTATGTAATCAATTTTGAGAATTATGATGGTTATAATGTTGGACTTGGTGGATTATGGCTTAGGTAATTGTAAATTGGAAGAACAAGGGAACCTATGGACAAGTTGAAGCATTGGACAAGCTTATGGCATGGATGTAAGGTGGGTAATATGTTTGTTTTACAAATTTTAAGCTATTTGTAAGTTTTGGAAAAAGCAAAAAAGTGATCATGTTTTATAAGTTAATGTTTTGGCAAAATGATTGAATCAAGTGAATTTGAAAAGATTATTAATGATTAAGTTCATTGTTTCAAATGGTTTAACAAAATTCTACGATTATTTTGAACAAGTTTTCATGAATGATTTGAATTGTTTATCCAATGGATTTCGAATGATTTTTATAAAGTTGAAATACTTGTTTTAGTTCATTATGCTTAATTGATTGAAATTCAATATGTGAACTTGTGTGTTTAAGTGAATTATGGTTTGTGAATTATGTAAATTGTGAAGTGATGCTAAAAATGCATATATATGTCATGTTCATGAAATCAAGTTTTCAAGAATGTGCCTTTTGGGCAATGTTTTCAAGTTCATGAATTATATGTTATGTGGGTGCGGCATAGTCCTCAAGAATCGCCACACGTGCGTTGACTCATGTGTATAACCTTCTCCGGCTGCCCATGAGTGGCACGGAGTTCCTTTGGACTCCCTTATGTGTATACGACTACACAAGGTCATTTTATGAAATTGTGTAGTTCGTAATGAATTATGGACTTGCCAAACCATTATGATGTGTTATGTGAATTGTCCTTGTTTGAAATGCGATGCATTCATATGTTGAAATTTGTTCATGGTTTGTGAAAAGAAGAATTTGAGATTTACGAGAAATAAGAAAGTAAGGTTTTTAACTATGACATTTTTTGAAAGTGTATATAAGTGTTTTGAAAAGTGAAGTGTTTGTGAAATAAATATTGTTGGAGTTATGTAAATATAGTGCCCTGGAAAGCAAGTGTATTTACATGTAACTTTATCTTCTTCGATTCTGCTTTGTAATGAAAATATTTATTATTAATAAAACAAAAGAGTTTGGTTTTATCTGTATGAGCATTATATATCTGGTCATAAGGTACCAAGATTCATTTGTAAGTAATATACATATACATAGAGATGTATGGGAAACATGTATATTATTAGAATCAATTAATTGATTCACAGCTTGAATAATCAAGTTGGTCGTTTGATTATGGTTTAGATCGTAGTGTTGCGATTTATCTCCATATAAGTAAAGGAGTTTACTTAAAGGGAATGATGAGTTTCATATCATGATAGTAGTAGACTATCGATAATGGCACTATTAAATGAATTGAATCAAGTATGTTTTCAAGAATAAAGTGGTCGTTACTTTAATCTTAAAACATACAACTTAAGCATTCGCTTATTATGAACCACAATCTTGATGAGTGGTGAACTCATATGTGTTTCATTATAATTCTTGATATGATCATAATGGATTTTTACAAGGTATTAATCCAAAGGTCTGCATGTTGGAATTATTAATTGAAACATGTATCGTGAACATTCACTCAAATAAAGAGTTTATAGTGTTATCATCTCTTCTAGATATTTTAAGGAGATTTGGTGATTAAACTGGCGCCAGTAGTTTGATGGACTAGCTACCCATCAAGTCTTAACACTAAGATGAGATCTTATATGTTAATCACCATATAAAGTAAAATGAGAGATCTAGAAGGAAAAACTAACATAAGGGCAAAACGGTAATTTTACCCTTTGTTGTGCGGATGGCTATAATAAGGTTCTAAATAGGGTTTGCAATTGGACATATTCTCATAATATTTAATAATTCAAGAGTTCAACTAATTGTCTTTAGTGGAATGACATTTAGTTAATAAGCTAGAATTAATTCCAATGAGATTGAATTATTTCTGGGCTTATTGGAGCTTGAATTATCAAAGTCTAATAAGATTCCCCACTTGGCTTTAAGGAAGGTTATCAAGCTAAGTAAGAAGTAGTTTGGAGGCTTTAGAAGTACATAATTGAATGATGGGCTTATACTAATTAATGGTTAATTGGAAGCCTATATGTTCATTTAGAAATGGGCTTGTTTTGGTTTAATGTAATTGATTAGATTAATTATATTAAAACAATTTTTTTAAATGGAGAAGAAGCAATTTCGAAATTGTGTTAGGTTAGATGTGTAACCACACATTTGACATTAAAATACTAAATAAAGATGGTCTTTATTATGGTTCATCATTATTAAATGGAGTTATGAACTTACCATTAAATGGTTTAATGGTTGGCTTTTAATGTTGGCGTGTAACCTATTTGCATTCATTAGATTAAAGATGAAAGATGTGCATTAGATGGACCATCTTCCTTCTTTCTTCTTGCCAAAACCGAAATGGGTATTCAATTATAGGTTATGGTCTTTTCAAATAGTCATTTTAAAGATAAATGAAGTAAGTCTCATTTATTGGCTATTTGATGAGTGATTAATGTAAGTGATGCATTGGATGCCTCTCGCTTTTCCATTCATGCATATTTCGAAATTGAGATGTAAGAAAGGGTTCTTGCATGCTTTTAGACATTCTCTCCTTTCATGCAAGGTAGAACCGAAATTCCTAAGTGAAAGAATTGAAAGAGTTTCAATTTTGGTTCTTCTTCTTCTAAGAAAATCTCCTCCAAATATTTCTTCTCCTTTCCCACCAAAGGATTTTGTTAACCTAGTTGTCCTTGAAGAACAAGTGGTAAATCTAATTGGTTGAGGATACTACAACAAGGAAGAAGATAGATTGCTAAAGGAAAAGACTCAAAGGCAAAGGATTTGGATATAAGAAGGAGAGGATAGCGCAGCGAGGATTTAAAGCTGTAGCAAAGGAGTCGGTAATTCCTTTTATCTTGTTCTTGGTTTTATTATCCTTATACCATATCATGTATGGATTAGCATGTTGATTTGGATATATTGCTTCCGCTGCAAGATGATTTCTTAAAAAGTTTTGAAATCTATCGTTTCTCCATACTAAGCATGCTTTCTTTTTCCGATCCAACAATTGGTATCAGAGCCGGTTTTTCATGCATGATTTCGGTTCCTATATCGTGGATGCATGGGTTGGCAATTTTTTTATGTATACTGCATATTTTTATGTGATAGAAATATATATGGTGTATGTTGCTCTTTTGGTTGTCCATAGAAGTTAAAATTTATCTTATAAGATTTCTTCATTTGGTTGTAACAAGGAGGGTGGTCTATCATCACCATGTTTCCTCCTTGGTTTCTTTTTTCTATTTTATTTGATTTTGTAACGTACAAATTGATGTAATGATGAAGAAGGAGCAGCCATGGATTGAAGAAATGGAAAGGTAAAATTTTCGGTGTATCCTTTGTGTTTTGGCATAAGTTTTGTGAAAACTAAGTTGCTGGAATTTTGTTTCAATGAATCATATTTCAGTTATGATTGGAAAACAAGTGCTGGTTTTTGTTTCAAAGAATCCAATTTCGGTTTTGCTAAAATACTAAGTGCTGTTTTAATTTTCATGAAATGAGTTTCGTTTTAATAAAACAAGTGCTGGGATTTTTGTCAAAACAAAGATTTGGTTTTCTAAAATCTAGTGCTGGAATTTTATTTTTCAAAATGACAAAATTCTAATTTCATAAATGCCATTACATTTTGTTTACCGAATGGGCGGATCATGTTAGCGAAGAGTTCAAGCGGAAGATCCAAGATGAAGAAGCATAATTTGGGCCAAAAAGGCTTGTAATTATTTTATGTTTCTAGGATGGACAATCAAAAGTGGCTTTATTAGTTCATGTGATGAATGGAGAAATGAATGCTTGTAATATGTGATATTATGTGATTGCATGTCATTTAGAAAATTGCCAACCCTAGGCCTTGCCATGCATACATTATGTATGAGATATATAATAAAACAATATAGGATGGATAATAAATTGCATCTAGACAAGATGGTATTTAAAAATTAAAGCCCAAAAAGATTGAGTGGGAGAGGATGCTCCTGTGAGAGTCCACGGTCTCCAAATGATGGCCCGTTTGCATGTGGTGAAGTGTTACTCCCCATCGGAGGGCATGGATCCTAGATCTTGCATGGTTTGGGTCTCCTTAAGGATAAGTCCACTTAATGATAGCAAATGTGACCTCCCACCGAGGCATGATTTATAGGTATCTTTAGTGAATGAATCAAATGGTTATACACTCAACATTTTTTATCAATAAACCGCCCACCGTAGCTCATGTTGGTAAAAGTATGGACCAAATTAAGATGCTTCTTAAAAATTAAGCATGAGATGCTTGGTAGTTTTTGAGTGGGAGGGTCCCAGTTTTTCTTTTAATAGATAAGATGGCCCACCGTCACTTAGTCTGTTATAGATAAGAAAATAACCGTCAGATAATGTTTTAATTTTTAAGTTTTGTTAAATCTATCATCATGCATACATGCATCATGATTTTATACAAAGTTCCATAAATTGTTGACTAGTATGCTCATGTTTTAATAATTTATATTTTAGACATAATCAACCACAAATGAATCCACTCACCCCGCTCTTGACTAATAACAAATTGGAAAATGGAGACAAGTTTAATGAATGGAGACGTAACCTTGACATTGTTCTTCAATATGAGCGTATTTCATGGGTGTTAACTGAAAATGAGCCTACACCTCTAAGTGGAGATGCAACTCTGAGCAAGTCCAACAACATGGCGTTGGCGGAATCATGACAAGACTACTAAGTGTTATATTCGCTTCACCACATCGTGCATGTTGCAAAAGCAAATTGCTTGTATGAAAACTGCTAGTGCAATGGTCCATCACCTACATGAGATGTTTAGTGTGAGGACTAGGTCTGAAGAGTGAAAGCTATCCAAACCTTTCATAATCTCGAATGAAACACGTGAACCGTGTGTGATTACATTATGAAGGTAATCTCTGCGGTCACTTGAGGTTTGAGATGCTTAGGGCGGATATGGATGCATACACGTAGATGATTATGATCATCAATAGCTTAAACTCTTCTTTTAGCGGTTTAAGTTAGACTATGAGCTCAACAAGAAGGATTACACCTTGAGTGAGTTGATGAATACCTCCGAGAGCACGGAGGAAATATTGAGTATTAAGGCTCATGGGCCGAAGCTAATGTAGCTTCTTCTTCTAAGCCCAAGGTAAGGGCAAGGAAAAGAAGAAGGATCCAATAAAAAGAAGGCCCAAATAGGGTCAAGGCCAAACCCATGAAAAGAAGGCCAAAGAGAACATCAAAGGAAAGTGTTTCCTTGTGATGAGATGGGCCACGGAAAAGAAACCGTCCATCTACCTAGAGTCCCTCAAAAGCAAACAAGGTATGGGCTTCCTAAGTTTGTTAGGAACTAGAAATGTGGCAGTTATCTACTTCTTGGATATTAGATTCAGGAGCCACTAACCATGTTTGTAATTCTTTGCGGGGTTCCAAAGAAGGAAAAGACTTCCTAAAGGCCGCTTCAAGTTAAGATAGCAGATGGTTCCTATGTTTCAGCGAGAATCGGTGGGAGTAGTTATCTTGGACTTTCCTAGTGGTCATAAGTTATATTTGGAAGATGTTTATTACATGCCAATGATTGTAAGGAACATGATTTACATTTTTGTCTAATAAAATCTGGCTATTCCTTATATTTTGAAAAAGTTGTTTCAATATATGAGAATAAGGATTTTATTTGTGAAGCGATAATTAAACAGGATTGTTTTTATAGAACCTATGAAAGGCTCACTAAACACCACGTAATTGATAAAACCAAGACAATCCAATATCTCTAGCATTAATTCAAAGTATCTGTGGCATCTAAGGATGGGTCATATCAATCGAAAAGACTTGATGAGGCTAGTAAAGGATGGGATCCTTATAGGCTTGGATAGTGATCCATTACCCACCGTGAATCTTGTATTGAAGGAAAATGACAAAAGCCTCATTTCCTTCTAAAGGAAACAGATTTGAATCCACATTGGACATGGTACATCTTGATGTGTGTGGGCCCATGAATGTACAAGCTAGAGGAGGTTATGAATATTTCATAACTTTTATAGATGATTACTCAAGACATGGCTATTTGTATTTGATGCATAAAATGAGTGAATCTTTTGAAAAGTTCAAAGAATTCAAAGTCAAGTCGAGAAGCAACTTGGCAAGCCATTAAAACAACTTGATCGATCGAGGTGGTGAGTATTTATCTGGAGAGTTCCAGAATATTTAATTGACAATGGAATTGTTTCCAATTTGTCGACTCTCGCACACCTCAACAGTAATGGTGTAGCAGAGAGAAATAGAACTCTATTAGAAATGGTAAGATCAATGATGTCCTATGCTAGCCTTCCAGAATCGTTTCGGGATATGCCATACAAACGGCAACATATCTTCTTAACTTTGCTCCATCCAAATCGGTGCCTAAAACACCTAGGGAGTTGTGGATCGGCGAGTGCCTTCATTGAGGCACTTGAGGACTTAGGGCTGTCCACCCATGTTCTAAAGCCTGAATCTACAAAGATGGAACCAAGGTCAAGTATGTTTGTTTGTAGGATATCCTACGAGAACTCGAGGGTACTATTTTTACAAATCCTCATAATAGGAAGGTATTTGTGTCGACAAATGCAAACTTCTTAGAGGAAGAGTTTGTGAGAAATCACAAAGGAAGAAGTGAAGTAGTACTAAAGGAGTTAGCAATTTCATCCAAACCAAGAGTTGTTTTGGATATGATGAATAAGATGTCGAAATGGATTCAAGAGTTGAATCGAAGTGCAACTGAACATCAAGATTTGCCTAGACGTAGTGGGAGGTTGTGAGACAACCAGATAGGTATCGGGTTTAGGAGAAGGCTTAATTGCCATCTCGGACCAAGAAGAAAGCAGATCCCGTTACGTATACACGTGCTATTAATGATGTTGATGCGGAAAATGGCTCAAGGCAATGGAATCGAAATAGATTCTATGTATACTAATGAAGTCAGGTCCTTGTAGATCTACCACCAGTCTAAAACCATAGGGTGTAAATGGATCTACAAAAGGAAAAGGGATCGGATGGAAAGGTAGAGACCTTTAAAGCTAGATTGGTAGCTAAAGGCTATACTCAAAAGGAGGGTATAGACTACGAGGAGACTTTTCTCCGATTGCCATGCTTAAGTCCATCGAGATTCTTTTGGCCATAGCACCTATTTCGATTATGAAATATGGCAAATGGATGTCAAGACCGCATATCTGAATGGAGATCTTGAGGAGACCATTTATATGGCCCAACCGTATGATTCATTGAGTTAGGTAATGAGCATAAGGTTTGCAAGTTGCAAAGGTCCATTTATGGACTTAAGCAAGCATCTAGGCCTTGGAACATTAGGTTTGATAAGGCTATCAAAACCTATGGGTTCATACAAAACCTAGATGAGCCTTGTGTTTACAAAAGAATACAAGAAGGTAAGGTTACTTTCCTAATCCTGTATGTTGATGACATTCTGCTCATTGGGAATGATGTGGGAATGTTATCTGCGGTTAGGGGATGGCTGAATGAACAGTTTTCAATGAAGGATTTGGGAGAGCCTACCTATGTTCTAGGGATCAAACTTATAAGGGATCGAAAGAACAAGCAGATAGCTTTGTCTCAACTAACCTATATTGAGAATATGCTCAATAAGTTCGCCATGCAAGATTCCAAGAGGGGTTTCACTCCTACTAGACATGGAATCAAACTTTCAAAGGAATAAGCACCTAAAACCCAAGAGGAGGTTGAGCGCATGCGTAACATTCCATATGCTTGGCGAGCTTGGTAGTTTGATGTATGCAATGTCAGCACTAGACCAGATATCTCATTACGCATGGGGTAGTAGCGATTTCACCAATCCAGAATGGAACATTGAATTGCGGTTAAGTGTATACTTAAGTATCTTCGTAGGATGAAGAACTTAATGCTTGTTTACTCTGAAGTAATCTTATTCCGACAGATATCTGATTCGATTTCAATCGATGTTGATTCAAGAAATCAACTTTTGGTTCTATATTTACTTTAGGAGGTGGAGCCATAGTTTGGAGGAGTGTCAAGCAATCTTGTATTGCTGATTCGACTATGGAGGTTGAGTATGTTGCTGCTTGTGAAGCGTGAAAGGAAGCGATCGCTCAAAGTTCCTAAATGATTTGGAGGTAGTTCGAGGGCGTAAAAGCCATTACACTTTATTGTGATAATAGTGGGGCGGTGGCTAATTCTAAAGAACCTCGGAACCACAAAGTCGCCAAACACATTGAGCGAAAGTATCATCTCATAAGGAGATAATACAACGTGGAGAAGTGGATGTGGTAAAGATTCCTACGAACAAAACCTTGCGATCCGTTCACAAAGACTTTGACTCAAAAGAGCTTTGAGGGTCACCTAGAAGGATGGGAATGAAGGATATGTCAAACTTGCTTTAGGGCAAGTGGGAGATTGTTGGAGTTATGTAAATATAGTGCCTGGAAAGCAAGTGTATTTACATGTAACTTTATCTTCTTGATTCTGCCATTTTGTAATGAAAATATTTATTATTAATAAAACAAAGAGTTTGGTTTTATCTGTATGAGCATTATATATCTGGTCATAAGGTACCAAGATTCATTTGTAAGTAATATATATATACATAGAGATGTATGGGAAACATGTATATTATTAGAATCAATTAATTGATTCACAGTTGAATAATCAAGTTGGTCGTTTGATTATGGTTTAGATCAGTAGTGTTGCGATTTATCTCCATATAAGTAAAAGAGTTTACTTAAAGGGAATGATGAGTTTCATATCATGATAGTAGTAGACTATCGATAATGGCACTATTAAATGAATTGGAATCAAGTATGTTTTCAAGAATAAAGTGGGTCGTTACTTTAATCTTAAAACATACAACTTAAGCATTCGCTTATTATGAACCACAATCTTGATGAGTGGTGAACTCATATGTGTTTCATTATAATTATTGATATGATCGGAATGGATTTTTACAGGGTATTAATCCATTATCGCATGTTGGAATTATTAATTGAAACATGTATCGTGGAACATTCACTCAAATAAAGAGTTTATAGTGTTATCATCTCTTCAGATGTTTTAAGGAGATTTGGTGATTAAATGGCGCCAGATGGTTTGATGGACTAGCTACCCATCAAGTCTTAACACCAAGATTAGATCTTATGTGTTAATCACCATATAAAGTAAAATGAGAGATCTAGAAGGAAAAACCAACATAAGGGCAAAACGGTAATTTTACCCTTTGTTGTGCGGATGGCTATAATAAGGTTCTAAATAGGGTTTGCAATTGGACATATTCTCATAATATTTAATAATTCAAGAGTTCAACTAATTGTCTTTAGTGGAATGACATTTAGTTAATAAGCTAGAATTAATTCCAATGAGATTGAATTATTTCTGGGCTTATTGGAGCTTGAATTATCAAAGTCCAATAAGATTCCCCACTTGGCTTTAAGGAAGGTTATCAAGCTAAGTAAGAAGTAGTTTGGAGGCTTTAGAAGTCCATAATTGAATGATGGGCTTATACTAATTAATGGTTAATTGGAAGCCCATATGTTCATTTAGAAATGGGCTTGTTTTGGTTTAATGTAATTGATTAGATTAATTATATTAAAACAATTTTTTTTAAATGGAGAAGAAGCAATTTCGAAATTATGTTAGGTTAGATGTGTAACCACACATTTGACATTAAAATACTAAATAAAGATGGTCTTTATTATGGTTCATCATTATTAAATGGAGTTATGAACTTACCATTAAGTGGTTTAATGGTTGGCTTTTAATGTTGGCATGTAACCTATTTGCATTCATTAGATTAAAGATGAAAGATGTGCATTAGATGGACCATCTTCCTTCTTTCTTCTTGCCAAAACCGAAATGGGTATTCAATTATAGGTTATGGTCTTTTCAAATAGTCATTTTAAAGATAAATGAAGTCTCATTTATTGGCTATTTGATGAGTGATTAATGTAAGCAGTGATGCATTGGATGCCTCTCACTTTTTCCATTCATGCATATTTCGAAATTGAGATGTAAGAAAGAGTTCTTGCATGGTTTTTAGACATTCTCCCCTTTCATGCAAGGTAGAACCGAAATTCCTAAGTGAAAGAATTGAAAGAGTTTCAATTTTGGTTCTTCTTCTTCTAAGAAAATCTCCTCCAAATATTTCTTCTCCTTTCCCACCAAAGGATTTTGTTAACCTAGTTGTCCTTGAAGAACAAGTGGTAAATCTAATTGGTTGAGGATACTACAACAAGGAAGAAGATAGATTGCTAAAGGAAAAGACTCCATACTATATCATGTATGGATTAGCATGTTGATTTGGATATATTGCTTCCGCTGCAAGATGATTTCTTAAAAAGTTTTGAAATCTATCGTTTCTCCATACTAAGCATGCTTTCTTTTTCCGATCCAACAAATATTTGATAAAATTTCTATTATGAAATCCTTTATAAGATGGCAAAGTTTTGAGAAACGACTTTTGCTTATTTTTCCACCTAAAAGCATATTATCCACGAGCTCTCTAGCTCACCCCCCTTTCATCCCCATCTCCAGGTGTTTGAGCAGGAGATTGGATGAAAGCGTGACAAGATTTTTATGTTCATTTTGTATAGCTCGTATTTTGTATAAAGTAGAGTTTGATATTGGTTTTGCATAGATCTTGGATATGGCTTGAATTGCCATACATGTATTACAAGCATGTTCTTTCAGGACGTATAAATTTAAGTATGATATGTATATGATGATTTATGATTTTTGTGGACGATTATGAAATTGTATTGATTTGATTTTATGAATGTGATTTTGGATATGTATGGACATGGATGAATGTATATGATGAACATGAATGATGAAGTTATGTATGGATTTGATTATGCGTTGTATATAGAATCGAGAAATAAATATGAATGTGTTTTGGATGCGGATGAATTGGATTGTTTGAGCTGGTTTTATAGAAATGTATTTAAGTCAATTGCAGGTTTTGGGATTGTTAAATTGCAGCCGTCATGCTACTGGATTTTTGTGTATGGTGAAATTGTGTATGAATGTATTGATATGAGTATGAGATGGTTATGAGATGAAATACGAATAGGATGATTAAGAAGAATCAAGAAAATTGAGATTAGTATGAGTTCAAGGATAAGTTTCCAAGTATGATAGATGAAATACATTGTATAAGAAAGCAAGAAAGAAAAAAAAATTATACCGATTCGGATAGGTCAAGTCTAAGGTATCCAACGCGACGCTTCTTTAAGATAATTAATCCCGGATGTCAAACATTTGTAATGCTATTCGATTTGTTTTCATGTGTATGCTTTGATTCCAAGTTTGAATTCAATTCCTATTCTCCATTATGATCTGATTCTTTGTTTTCGTTCTGTTTCGGATTCCATTAAGAGTGATCATGTTCAGTTTAAGCAGTGCTAGCGTTAAGTGTTTAAGAAGTTGGGTCTTGGAATCGGGATCCAACATCTCATGCCCAATTTTTTAAGAAGCGTCTTAATTTGGTCCATACTTTTACCAACAGAGCTACGGTGGGCAATTTATTGATAAAAAATGTTGAGTGTTTAACCATTTGATTCATTCACTAAAGATACCTACAAACTATGCCTCTGTGGGAGGTCACATTTGCTATCATTTAGTGGACTTATCCTTAAGGAAACCCAAACCATGCAATATCTAGGATCGATGCCCTCCGATGGGGAGTAACACTTCACCACATGCAAACGGGCCATCATTTGGAGACCTTGGACTCTCACAGGAGCATCCTCTCCCACTCAATCTTTTTGGGCTTTAAGTTTTAAATACCATCTTGTCTAGATGCAATTTATTATCCATCCTATATTTTTTCGTTATATATCTCATACATAATGAATGCATGGCAAAGCCTAGGGTTGGCAATTTTCTAAATGCAATCACATAATATCACATATTATAAACATTCATATCTCCATTCATCACATGAACTAATAAAGCCACTTTTGATTGTCCATCCTAGAAAAATTAAATAATTACAAGCCTTTTAGGCCCAAAGTATTCTTCTTGGACTTGGATCTTCCGCTTCGAACTCTTCACAAACATGATCCCGCCCATTCGGTAAACAAAATATAATGGCATATATGAAAATTGAATTTTGTCACTTTGAAAAACAAAATTCCAGCACCAGATTTTTAGAAAACCAAATCTTTGTTTTGACAAAAAATTCCAGCACTAGTTTTCATTAAAACCGAAGCTCATTTCATGAAAATAAAAAACCAGCACTTAGTATTTTAGTAAAACCGAAATTTGATTCTTGGAATCAAAAATCCAGCACTTGTTTTTACAATAAAAACCGAAAAGTTATCCATTGAAACAAAATTCCAGCAACTATGTTTTCACAAAACTTATGCCAATACACAAAAGAATACACCGAAAATTTTACCTTTCCATTTCTTCAATCCATCGCTGCTCCATCTTCATCATTACATCAATTTGTACATTACAAAATCAAAGAAAATAGAAAAAAGAAACCAAGGAGGAAACATGGTGATGATAGACCACCCTCCTTGTTACTACAAATGAAGAAATCTTACAAGGTAAATGTAACTTCTATGGACAACCAAAAGAGCAAACATACACCATGTATATTTCTATCACATAAAAATATGCAACATACATAAAAAGATTGCCAACCCATGCATCCAATATATAGGAACTGAAATCATGCATTGGAAACTGGCTCTGATACCAATTGTTGGATCAGAAAAAGAAAACGTACTTTGTTTGGAAAAACGGTAGATTTCAAAACTTTTAAGAAATCATTACTTGCAGCAGAAGCAACAAATCCAAATCAACATACCAATCCATACATGTTATGGTATAAGGATAATAAAATATAAACAAGATCAGGAGTATTACCGACTCCTTCGCTATAGCTTTAAATCCTCGCTGCGTTATCCTCTCCTTCTTCGTGTATCCAAATCCTTTGCCTTTGACTCTTTTCCTTTAGCAATCTACTTTCTCCTTGTTGTAGTATCCTCAACCAATTAGATTTACCACCTATTCTTCAAGGACAATTAGGTTAACAAAATCCTTTGGTGGGAAAGGAGAAGAAATGTTTGGAGGAGATTTTCTTAGAAGAAGAAAAAGCAAAATTGAAACTCTTTCAATTGGTATTTTCGAATCTCTCTTTCATGAAAGGAGAGAAGGTGGAAAGAACATGCAAGAATCCTTTCTTGCCTACCAATTTCGTATATGCATGGATGGAAGGAGAGAGAGGCATCAAATGCATCACTTCTTTCATTAATCACTCATAAAAATAGCCAATAAATGAGATTATCTTCATTTATCTTTATGATGGCTATTTGAAAAGACCATAACCTAAAATTCAATACCCAATTTTGGTTTTGCCAAGAAGAAAGAAGGAAGATGGTCCATCTAATGTACATCTTTCATCTTTAATCTAATGAATGCAAATAGGTTACAAGCCAACATTAAAAGACAACCATTAAACCATTTGATGGTAAGTTCATAACTCCATTTAATGATGATTAACCATAATAAAGACCATCTTTATTTAGCATTTTAATGTCAAATATGTGGTTACACATTTAACCTAGGAATAACCAAAATTGCTATCTTCTTCGTAAATTTTTTTTTAATATAATTAATCTAATTAATTACATTAAACCAAAAACCAAGCCCATTACTAAATGTACATTTGGGCTTCTTTAATTAGACCAAGCCCAAGATTCAATTATAGGCTTCTAATTAACCTCCAAATATATTTCTTACTTAGCTTGATAACCTTCTTTAAAGCCAAGTGGGGAATCTTATTGGACTTTGATAATTCAAGCTCCAATAAGCCCAGAATTAATTCAATCTCATTGGAATTAATTCTAGCTTATTAACTAAATGTCATTCCACTAAAGACAATTAGTTGAACTCTTGAATTATTAAAAATTATGAGAATATGTCCAATTGCAAACCCTATTTGGAACCTTATTATAGCCATCCGCACAACAAAGGGTAAAATTATAGTTTTGCCCTTATGTTGGTTTTTCCTTCAAGATCTCTCATTTTACTTTATATGGTGATTAACACATAAGATCTCATCTCAGTGTTAAGACTTGATGGGTAGCTAGTCCATCAAACTACTGGAGCCAGTTTAATCACCAAATCTCCTTAAAACATCTAGAAGAGATGATAACACTATAAATTCTTTATTTGAGTGAATGTTCCCTGATACATGTTTTAATTAATAATTCCAACATGCAGACACTGGATTAATACTCTGTAAAAATCCATTCTGATCATATCAAGAATTATAATGAAACATATATGAGTTCACTACTCATCAAGATTATGGTTCAAAATAAGCGAATGCTTAAGTTGTATGTTTTAAGATTAAAGTAACGGCCCACTTTATTCTTGAAAACATACTTGATTCCAGATTCATTTAATAGTACCATTATCGATAGTCTACTACTATCATGATATGAAACTCATCATTCCCTTGAAGTAAACTCCTTTACTTATATGGAGATAAATCGCAACACTACAATCTAAACCATAATCAAGTGACCAACTTGATTATTCAACTGTGAATCAATTAATTCAGATTCTAATAATATACATGTTTCCCATACATCTCTATGTATATGTATATTACTTACAAAAGAATCTTGGTACCTTATGACCAGATATATAATGCTCATACAGATAAAACCAAACTCTTTTGTTTTATTAATAATAAATATTTTCATTACAAAAATGTAACTGAAGAAGATAAAGTTACATGTAAATATACTTGCTTTCCAGGGCACTATATTTACATAACTCCAACAATTTGTAGTTATTAAGTTGATTTGAGATCCCAAAGTAACTTATTGCATTGACTTACTTACTACACACACTAAGGGCATTTAACAAGGTCTTAAAAAATGGAGTTCATTGATTAAGACCCTGGACTTAAAGAGTTCTTTAAGGTTTACCCATTTGAAACTTAGTGATTTCCACTCTCATCAAAAATTAATTTCGAACTAGGATAGCCAAAGCTCATTTTCAAGAGGATACTATCACCATTTGATCATTGTCTTTATCTTTCCGTTTGCATACCCAAAAATCCAAAAATACACTTTACACGTTTTTCTTACAATTTTATTTAATTCAGTTAAGGTCTCCAAAGATCAAAACCCCCTCCTTACCAATTTAGCTTGCGTTTCATGATATATAGGTTAGCTTAGTTCCATTCGTTTAGGTTTTGATTAAGTGAGATGACCTAAGGTTACATCCTATATTGCAATCCTTGGATTATATTTTTGATTTAACCTCAAAGGGTATGAACTAAGGCCCGGATCAGTGTGTAAGAAAAAGAGCCTTTCTTTTTCTCTTCTTATGTCTTACATAAGATGCAAGAAAATCATCTCAATTTTCTGGACCATTTGGCCTTCTATAACCCTCATCATTCATGGAAGGTTATGGGAAGTTAATGGTTATAAATAGCATGCATCAATGAAAGTTATAGGAAGTTAATGACCCTGAATACCATGCATTAATGGAAGCCAACAACACTTGCTTCTAATCCATTCCATGCAACGTTTTCTACCATGATCACATTGCAATACAATCCCGAAATACTCTCTCATATCCTGAATCACCCTTCAAGACTATTTTACTCATCCTTCGGATCTCCTATGTGTTTAATCCGTTAAGTTCCCAGATATTTTGGTCACTTGAATTAACACTTAATTCAAGTAAGTCAAGAGCAGTTTGACTATGAACCCTTTCATACGTAATGTTGCCATGCAATTCGTCCTTTATCATCTATACCCCACTTGGTTTAGAGTATGGTCAAAGTGTCAACTCCCACTAGACTGATTATGTCACATCTAGTCTAAGTGTTACTAGATCATGTCCTGAGGATCTCATTATGCTATGCATCATTGAAGACTCTCTTTATGACACATATCTGCTCTGGCCAAAGACTCCTAAGTAATAACCTCGACAAGAGGTCGTGGGTATCATCTCCTTCTATTAGGAGTGGTAAATCCTTCATTGGCTACTCAATTTCCTCTGAATACTTCAAGTTGTACCGAAGAGTAACCCCTGAAAGGCACCAATAAATAAAGTCAAAGCATATGATTAGCATCCGAGATATCCTTAAGCACCTTAAGTCAAAGGATATTTGCACCATTGTTATGATGAGATTATCGTTGACACTGGAGTAGAATATTCATATGATTGTCTTATTGTAGGTCAATCCAATGTATTTACTACCCTTAGTAAGCATCCATATGTTAACTCTAAACAACTTATGTCTATAGCTTATGAGATTTACTGCTTGATCTAATCAAAGAGTATAAAATGTGTTAGTCTATCTAAATTAATGATATCTCATCTCATTAATCCTATGACTGGGGAAAGTTTAGATACTAATATAATTACACATGATAGGAATCTCATTATTATGATCTCATCATGATTTCCTCCATATTATGTTTTGTATCAAAGACTTCATTGTTTCAATTTAAGATCAATATCAAGTCCATAAATGTATGAACATCGAAATAATGAAAAATGCCTTTATTAATCATAATTTGTATGATAAGTACTAAAGGTGATTGCCTTTAGAGCACTTCTCTAACACTTTTAACTCACTTTAGCTCTTGAACTTCCAAATTGTACCTAAAACAACATATGGACCAAAATGAGTTTCTTAAACATTTCATAGTATTAATCACTAGGTGTTATGGAATAAATGTACAATCAATTAAGCACACGTCAAGTTCCTCTAAACTTAGCTCTTGACCTTCCTTAAGCAAAACAACAAAATCAGATTCACAAACCAAAACACTTACTCATTTTCCATATTTTCTAAGAATAGATAGCTATAAGAAAAGATAAATAACTTTTAAAACCATAGCAATACTCAACATTCAATGCCTCTACTTATGACAATCAGTAATCATTTTCTTTAGAAACTGAGCAATCTAAGGGTAAACTTTGACAAAATGTGCTTAAGTATGATAGATTTGTGGGTACACTCAAAACTCCATTCATAATCAAGATATTCCACAACTTTACTTATCATTTCATTTCTCCACCACTAAGATTCGCATGCATAATTATAAATCAAAGGACTTTTTTACGGTTGTAATGTGGGCAAAGATTAAGGTGAGATGTATTTGGGTAATGTAACATAAAAGCCAATAAAGCTAGTGAAGCAAGAGTAACACTCAATGTAATATCAAGGGAAAAAACCAACATTCACCAAAAACTGGGTACCATCAGCTATAACAAATGCAAAAACTATATTTCACAGCTCAAATCAAGCTCTCACACCACAAACCACATGAAACATAAATCACTCATAACAATTGATGATAAACAATACATTATAACCATAAGTGGTGATCCTTCAAAATAACATCTACCTTATATGGATCATACTCAAATCACCCATTCCTTACAACTTTAGGAGGAAAAACTGCTCATGAATAACTTTGCAAAACAATTGTATTTCCTCCTTGATACTTTTATTTAAACATATTTTTTCTTTTCTCGTTTTATTTTTTCATATAAAGATTGAAAGAAGTTACATTAACATTTGGAATTCATTGATAAGAGATAAAATGACATTTTAAAAATTATAACCAACTTACATATATGCACACCCCTCCCCCAACCCTTATACTTTTGTTTATCCATAAACATCAACAATCAACAAATGCTCAACTAGCTTCGAGGCTTGTGATGGGCATTTGGATAGGCTAAAAACATTTAATGTGGTTAACAAAAAAAGAAAAGGTAATAAATCTCAAAGTGGCTTGTCACAAGAAAAAATCATATCTATGGGTAGGCTATTTGGCTAATGTAACTTATAAAACAAAGAATGTATTTATCATTTCATATTAATGCACGTAATAAAAATGTGGTCTTAAATAGAAAATCAAAACAAAGTCAAGATGTACATGCCATAAAGGTCATAAATAGGCAAACGATAATGAGACTGATATGGATATGTTAGTCTATAATGGAGAAAAATCTCACTAGCTTGTATCTACCATTAGCACTAATCTTTTAAAGATAATGTATATTGACTAATCATAAGAGCATAATTGCATCCTTAAGTTGCCATGAATTTTTCTAGTAAAATCACTCTTTAATTATGAATATATAGTCTTGAAAGCAATAGAAAAAGAGAAAATGTTTGTCTGTTTGTTTGATTTTTAAAAAACCTAAGAAACATAAATTAGTAACAAACAACTTTAAAATGTCCATGAAAACTTAGATCCCCACCCCCACACTTAAAACCTACATTGTCTCCAATGTAACATATGCTGTAAGAAATGAAGCATTAAACATAAACAACAAATGTGAGAATGTAATTGAAAAAGAGTAAATCTCCCTTGGGTTGCCTCCCAAGCGGCCCGTTTGCTTCATTTTGTTAGCTCAACTCCATTTTTCCCTCATCAAGTTATGAAAATTTGATCTCTATGGATCACAACTTTGGCATTTTCCATTTGACCTTCTTTAGGATAAAGCTTGAGTTGATGACCACTTACATGTAATGTCTTCCCTGTTTTTTAAACTTTTAATCTTGACTACACCATAGGGAAAGAAATTAGTAATCATAAAAGGACCAACACTATAAGGAAAACATTTATGCATAAACAATTTATATTTAGCACAATAAAGAAACACTTTTTAACCAATGATTAACCTTTTTGATGAGACATTAAAAGCTTTGGTCTTCTCTTTTGTTGAAACCACTTCTTGTTTATTTATATGCTTATGCTTACAATCTTCTTGTATTGAAAGGTCAATCACGTTGATTGCAAAAACATAATGGTCATTATAGGAGTGCTTATTAATATAAAAAAAGTTGAAACAAGTAACTTCCCTATTGAATTCCATCGTGAGGGTACCCTCACGAACATCTATCTTTTTTTGGGCTGTGTTAAGAAATAGTTTCCCTAGTAAGATAGGTATTGGGTTATAGGAAGCTTCACCATTAATGTCAATTACATAAAAATTAGCAAGAAATATTAGTTCATTTACATATACAAACACATCCATAATCACAAAACTAGGTAAGTGTTAGTATGATCAACCAATTGTATGGTAACACTAGTTTCTTTTAATGACCCTAAATATAAAGAAGCATACATGGAATTAGGGATAACATTAATTGATGCTCCTAAATCTAACCTAACCTGTTTAATATTAGTGTTTCCAATTTTGCAAAGAATAGAAAACATGTCTGCGTCCTTACACCTAAGAGGTATTTTCTTTTTAAAGACTACAGAAATAGTTTCACTCATCCTAATCATTTCATTGCCTCTTAGCTTCCATTTTTTTAACGCAAGTCCTTGAGGAATTTCACATACCTCAACACTTTCTTTATTGCATCTAGTAGTGGGATATTCCTCCTTATTTGACTTTACGATTTTGCTAGGAAAGGTCGAGGATTAGTTTTTATAACAATTGGGAATTTATTATTTACCTTTGAGCTAGAAGAGATATCCCCTTCTTCTTCAAGCTCCTTCTCGCTTTTTCTTCACTAGCCATCCTTTGTGTAATCATTTGAGGATCATCAAGCTTCCTACCACTCCTCAATGTGGTTGCACTAACATTCTTTATATTTTTCTTTGGTTATGATGGCAACTTTCTTCCTCTTTGGGTTTTAAAATCGTTGATAGCCATTACCATCTAGTTCATTTGGTTCTCTAGGTTTTGAATGCTAGATCTCATCTCCTGAAAGCTAGTTCTAGTCTTTTGATAAAACTGCTACACATCCTATTGGAATTGTAATGTATTAGTTGGAAGAGACTTAACCATATATTCTAGTGATGTACCTGAGGTAGAGGAGGCTTTGGGGCCTTGAATGGAATGGCTATGCTCCTTGTGGTCTATTTAGGAAGTAGTTTTGTTGCTTATTTCACTCATAACTTAGGTTGGGATGGTATCTCCAACTTGTTATATGTCTGGGAATACTAGTTAGGAAAATTCTCTTCTACAACATTTACATATTTCATGCTTCCCTCTTGTAATGTTTGACACCCATCAATTTAATGACTTGTATTTGAACATATTTCGCATGCCTTTACCTGTGCCTATCTGACTACAAGTTTTTTATAAAAAAATGATAGCTAATCTCAACGATCTTCAATGGATGAAATACTTACCTTGTTTATGTGACAAACATCATTGTAAGTGCTTGATTATTGGGTGTTTGCACTATATGCTCAATTAGAATCTTGGCCTCTAAGAGAGTCTTCTCACATAGTGCCCCACCATTCATTACTTCGACCAAACTCCTTTCTATAGGTAACAATCTCTTCAAAAATGTTGGATAAGGTGCTACTTTGAAATGTTGTGGTGAGGACAACTAGCATACAACTTCTTAAAGCATTTTAAATACTCGTAAAGGGACTCTCCGTTGTGTTGTTTTATGACACATATTTCCTTTATTGTGCTAACTATCTTTGAAGTTGGAAAATATTTTTCCAAAATCAACCTCTTCATTTCGATCCATGTGCTAATTCTGCCAGTGGGTAGATAAAAAATTTGATCTTTTGCCACATCTTTCAATAAGAATGGGAAGGCCCTTAACATAATCTACTTGTCTATCACCCTTGGAGGTTTCATACGTAGACATACCATATTGAGCTCCTTGAGATACGTATAAGCGTCCTCACCTGCAAATTTTTGCTTGGTTAAGTACTGGTAATTACCAGTAATTACTGGTAATTCCTAGTAAGTACTGGTAATTACCCTTTTTTCTATTATCTATCTTGGAATCAAATTTTTGGTTTTTAATTAAAAATAAAGCTAAATAATTTAACTATGTTGTTCTTTTGCAAGTCATGTGATAGGTGCCAACGATCAGGTAACTTGTCCCATAAAGATCAAATGGCACAAATTCCCATTCTTTTCTATGAAATTTTTTTTGGGTATTGAATTTATGGGACCTTTTCCTCCGTCTTTTGGTTTTAGTTATATATTGCTTGCAGTTGATTATGTTTCCAATTGGGTGGAAGCTAAAGCCACAAAAACAAATGATGCCAAGGTTGTTATGGCTTTTATCAAATTTGACATCCTTTTTAGGTGTCAAAGGTAATCATCAGCGACAAGGGAACCCATTTTTGCAATACGGTAATGAAACGTTGTTTAAGAAATATCACATCATGCACAAGGCTTCCACCTGTTACCATCCCTAAACTAGTAGACAAGCTAAAGTGTCAAATTGAGAAATCAAGTCAATCTTGCAGAAAACAGTTCAACCTAATAGAAAGAATTTGAGTGTGAGTGTAGCACCCCACTCCCGCATGACCCGAACCCGACATCGATGGTGATATCCGAGTCCATGCCCCACGAGGGTGGCTCGCTAAAACACTTAACACATTCATAAATCGGTATAAAGGTTTTTTTAGCCACAAACATTTTATGCGAAAATCGATACTCAAATTGGGCCCATTTCATTCACAAACATTTTTTATCCACACAATAAAGACAATAAAATTTTAATGCCATTTGGGCCCATTACAAAAACAAAAGACTTGTAGTCATAATTTCATTACACTTCAAAATCATTTTCTAACATTTCCAATTTGAAAAGTTGATACAATCATTACTAAAAACACAATCTGATATAAATACAAGAAATAAGAATGCAGACGCGAACTGATCCCGACCTCTATCCTTCACTTATGCTGCAGGTATACTCCCATTGGCCTAACGGGGTATTCTTCTGATCTGAAAAATAATTGCAAATTTTGGGTGAGTTTTGCGAACTCAATGAGTGACCATCATCGATGGCTCACCTAGTCACATAACACATAATTCATAATATTTCATATCCAATACAATTAAATCATTCATATTATGCATATGCAATGCATATGAGACCCACTTTTCATTTATTACTTTGTTGTAACCAAGTGCCTAGCTATCCCATATAGGGCTGATTAAACGTTGAGCCTGAGGCTCTGAATCACTTTTAAGCTCTTGTCTCTTTTTCACGTTGAGCTTTAAGCTCTTATCAATGGCTACTCCGGTCACAACATCCATTATGTTTCATACATTCGTGACATGGAATGCATCACTTACATTTGCATATTTGCAGTCACTCACATTCACTTATCATCAGATCACAGTCTGGCATTCAACATTAAGTTGAGGAACACTTTCACTTATATGCATAATCCCACTTTCCTTCGGAACTAAGTCTGACATTTAACAACCAAGTCATGTATCACATATTTCATCCACTTCACATCCAAGGAATACATCAATATCCAAATCAAATATCACAATCATCGGATCTCCTGTCCAGAAACCAACATAAACAATCATTGCAACATCCCACTACCATAAGGAAAATACCCGAACACCTGAAGGACAATCAAGTACATACCTTATGATAATGGTATGTTGGAGAAAAACATATCCGACTTACACATGGCAATCCAACCTACACATGGCATCATCTAACACACTCAAAGTCACTAAATTTTAAAAACCATTCAAATCCATTCATTCATAAAGCTTACATTGATACCACCAAACGACTATTTATAAAAGCTTATACAAAATCCAGGCAAACTACAAAAATAAAGCTAGAGCACTTCTGGTGTCAGCTGACAGACCTCTGAGCCATAACTCTATCCAAAAGATTCCTTGAGTCCTGACTAAGGAACTATATCTCCTGACTTGTACCTGAAAAGCCACATTGCAATTTTTGATGAGTTTTGCAAACTCAATGAGTGAACCATCAATGATGAATTCACCTGATCATAAGCACACATCACATATTACATAAACAGATACATTTATGATTCAAAACTCACGCAATAGGGTGTAACATTTAATCATTTCCAAACAGATCATATATAAACAAATACATATGTATATGAGACTCCCATTCGTTCTTATTGTTGTGACTGAATGCCTATCACATACTTATACAAATGCTAGCCCATAGGGCTCAATCAGAACAGAATCACGGAGCATAGCTCTACGTGCACACACATATATCACGGAGCAAAGCTCTACGTGGAAATGCTTCATACGGGCAATTCAAGTCACAACGCCTTTATCTGTGCATGCATTTTATGAAATGCATCAAATCTGAATATGACATATATAGCAATCACATAGGATGCTCAAACAAAACTCCTAATCATCGGACCTAAGTCTGGCATTCAACTTTTTTTGAGAATTCACATAACATTCAGAATAACGTTCAGAATTCCATAGCAAACAAAGTCACAATCAAAGCACTTCAAATACATTCCCGAATATTGATCTCCTCAGACATTTGAAGTCAGGAATTCATAATCAAATCGCAAGCAATATAACAATATTGGAAGCTTAAACAAATTAAATTAAATCAATCCTAGGAAATCATCTAGGTTGACTCACAGTACGCTCTAATAAGCTATTGCCTGGATGGTCCGGCAATGTCCGATTGGCGTCCGATATGCTCCTCTAAAGTAGGCAAAACGCATTCACAAATGTCATACTTTGCACAAATACACAAGTGATTCTTTTATGCACATCAATATAGAGAATGTATGCACAATGCATGTTCAATGACAATTTCGGGGTACAATAATGCAATCCTTATCAAAAATCATTTAGGAATCAAAGCCCTCATTAATACCATGTATTTTTACAATCGAATTGAACCAAACAATGTCAAATAATTTCATTGCTTCATTGACCACTTCAGATTTTTCCTATAAAACATATTCGGGTCAACTTTCCATACTAAATCAGATAAGGTAAATGACCAAATTAGATAAAACTTCCTTCTGTAAAGTTGTTCTCCCATTTCTTAGCTTTCTAAAGACACCAAAATCATTTAACTTGGATAAGCAAACCAAGATATATCCTCAAACTATTCTAGACAGTTCATAAGTTCCAGCAAAATTCATACCTTAACTTCCAACCAAACATTTAAACTCTTAGAGACAGAATTAAAACTCCATTTATTCATAAAAGTTGTATCCCTATGTCTCTAGTTTACAGAAAATCAAAAATAACTCAATTTGGATCAGTATAGAGAAAGTTATGGTCAAAATACGAAATTATATTCAAGCAGTCGAAGGAGGGGTGCTCGCCGCAGCGAGGACAAAAACTGACGCCGCGGCGTACAGCCCAGAAATTAGTTTTTCTTGGGATTTTTGCAACGTTCGTCGCGACAAGCTCAAGGAGGGATCTCATATGTCGCAGCGTGCAATTAAGAATGAGCCGCAGCGAGAATAAAAATGGAGACCGCGGCGTACAAGCAAGAATAGCCACATGTCGCAACGTAGAAAGAGGAATGAGTCGCGGCGAGGATAAAAATGGACGTCGTAGCGTACAAACAAAATAAGCCACACGTCACGACGTACAAAAGAACAAGTCGCGACGTGCAAATAGGAATGAGCCTCGGCGAGAATAAAAATGGACGTCGCGACGTCTGGTTCTGAAACTCTTCTTCCTCGATTTCTTTTTCCAGATTTTTTACTTTTATACCCAAAATAATCTTTAAAACTTCACTCCAATTAACTCCTAGGCCAGTTCGAAACATTTACGTAAGATCAAATTCAAGATTCATTTAAAACATCAAAATCTGACCATCACACATGCAGCTTCACTTCTAACAAAATGCATGCACAACTTCGTTATCAAACACTCGAGCATCATCAGACTTATCCCATTCATTTCTATGAACACTCAAATATCCATGCATGTACCGTGGGAAACAGACCATATAATCACTGAATTGCATGAAGACAACACTTACTTGGTTCAGCTCCGATTTCAGCAATGAAGTTCACGGAGGATAAAGAAAACCAAGGACAACATATTAGGTACTCTCCAAGTAATGAAATCCTTACTTTGATGTAAGATTTAAAAGCCAACTCTTAACAGAACCAATTTACTACTCTCGGTGAAGACGAAGGAGAACTCCAATGAAACATGCAAACTGCGGAAAATTTCCTTACCTAAACATGCCTACGTGGGTTACTGTAATTTTGACACATGGCTCTACACAAGTGATCCATTTGTCACACAATAATTAGTCCATGTGTCCCAATAGGATTGGTCCAAAAATAAATATTTTTCCAAAATTCACTAAAAATTCCAAAATGTCTTAAATAATACCAAAATCACCAAAACACATTTTAATCAATTTTCATAATTCAATTGTACCCAAAAATGTTAAGGAATGCATGTACAATCATAAATGTGCAAAAATGTACCGGTCACAATTAATAATGCATGATGTGCATTTTCCTAATTTCTCATCAAATTATCAAAATTCACAATTCTAGTCCTAGCATGGATAACGGGATGTTACAACTCTCCCCTCCTAACAAAAATTTCATCCTCGAAATTCTTACCTGACTGATCAAATAGATAGGGGTACTGACTCCTCATGTGCTCCTCCGTTTCCCATGTGGCTTCTTCACTCGAATGATTCTTCCAAAGGACTTTCACCATTGGAATCACTCGGTTCCTCAATTGCTTATTATGATAGCCAATTATCTTCACAGGTTCCTCAACATAACTCAGATTACTAGAGACTTCAATCTCCTGAGTCGGTATCACATGAGTTGGATCCGACCGATATCGCCTAAGCATACTTACATGGAACACATTATGAATCTGAGCCATTTCCGAAGGTAATGCTAACCTATAAGCCAATGGTCCAATTCTCTCAATGATCTCAAATGGACCAATATACCTCATACTTAACTTACCCTTCTTGCCAAATCTCAAGACACCTCGCCAAGGTGATACTCTCAGAAACACTTTGTCACCAACCTGATACTCCGTATCTCGCCTGTGTTGATCCACATAGCTTTTCTGTCTATCTTGTGCCATTTTAATCCTGCTACGAATCAATTTCACCTTATCAACTGTATCCTGAATCAATTCTGGGCCCTCGATAATTCGTAGACCCTCTTCATCCCAATATATAGGTGAACGACACTTTCTGTCGTACAACGCCTCATATGGAGCCATACCAATACTGCTGTGATACTGATTATTGTAGGCAAATTCAATCAAAGTTATATACTTATCCCAGGCTCCCTGAAACTCCAAAACACAAGCTCTGAGCATATCCTCGACAGTTTTGATCGTTCTCTCGCTCGACCATCACATGCGAAGATGAAAGGTCATCTTGAAATTCAACTTGGTACCCAAAGTCATCAGAGACTACCCCAAAATCTCGAGGTAAATCTAGGATCCCTGTCCAATACTATAGACACTGGAACCCCGTGTAACCTCACAACTTCATCCACATATGGCTGAGCCAACTGATCCAATCAATAATTCTCCCTCACTGGTAAGAAATGAGCCGATTTGGTCAGTCTATCCACAATGACCCAAATGGCATCATGTTCCCTCAGATTCCTAGGCAAACCCATAATGAAATCCATCGTGATGCGTTCCCATTTCCACTCCGGAATGGGTAACGAATGCAATTTTCCTGCCGGAGCCTGATGCTCAGCCTTGACCTGCTGACAAGTTAAACACTTAGAAACAAATTCTGCTACTTGCTTTTTCATACCAGCCACCAAGAATCTTTGTTTGAAATGTTATACATCTTGGTAGTACCAGGATGCATAGCATAAGCTGCTAAATGTGCTTCTTTTAAAATCTTTTTCCTCAGATTATCAACATTTGGCACACATAATCTCTGCTTTAACCTCAAGGTATCATCTCTCACTTCAAACTCAGAATCTAGATTCACTTTCAACTTCTCAATTCACTTCACTAAATCTGGATCTCTACTCTGAGCCTCTTTAATTCGTTCAACCAAAACAGGTCTCAATTTCAAAGTAGCTATCAACGTATCATTCTCCTCCAAACTCAAATCAATATTCAGTGCCCTCAACTAAACTAGGCTAGGTAACCTCGATACCTGTACTTGTGCCACACTGCTATATGATTTCCTACTCAAAGCATCAGCTACAACATTAGCTTTGCCAGGATGATACTCAATTGTGCAATCATAATCTTTCAACAATTCTAACCATCTCCTCTGTCTCATATTTAACTCCTTCTGGCTCAACAGATACTTCAAACTTTTGTGATCAGTGAACACCTGAAATGTCTCACCATATAGATAGTGTCTCCAAATTTTCAAAGAAAAAACAAATGCAGCAAGTTCCAGATCATAAACTGGATAATTTAGTTCATGAGACCTCAACTGTCTCGATGCATAAGCTATTACTTTACTATGCTGCATTAGAACACATCTTAGACCTTGATGTGATGCATCACTGTATACAACATAACCTCCCGAACCAGACGGAATAGCTAACACTGGTGCCATAGTCAACCGATGTTTAAGCTCCTTAAAACTCCTCTAACAATCATCACTCCATTTGAACGACACACTCTTTCTCAGAAGTTTTGTCAAAGGGGCCGAAATCAGTGAAAACCCCTCGACAAACCTTCTGTAATACCCGGCTAATCCAAGAAAACTCCAGATCTCAAACACATTCTTCGGAGCCTCCCACTTCATTACTGCTTCAATTTTCTTTTGGTCCACCTGAATGCCCTGTCCAGACACTATGTAACCCAAAAATATTACTTGGTCAAGCCAAAATTCACACTTAGTGAACTTGGCATATAACTGTTTCTCCCTCATCAACTGAAGAACCATTCTCAGATGTGCCATATGATCTTCTCTACACTTTGAGTATACCAAAATGTCATCAATAAAGAAAATTACAAACTGATCTAAATAAGGTTGCAATACCTTATTCATCAAAGCCATAAATGTTGCCGGAGCATTAGTCAAACCAAATGACATCACCAAAAACTCGAAGTGCCTATATCTGGTTCTAAATGCACTCTTGGGAACATCCGCCTCAGCTATCTTCAGCTGGTAATATCCCGATCTCAAATCTAACTTTGTGAACACCTAAGCTCCTTGTAACTGATCAAACAAATCATCAATCCTCGGCAATGGATACTTATTCTTAACTGTTATCCTATTCAGTTGCCGGTAATCAATGCATAATCTTAGAGTTCCATCCTTTTTCTTTACAAATAAAACCGGAGCTCCCCAAGGTGACTCACTAGGCCTGATAAACCCCTTATCTAACAATTCCTATAACTGAGTTTTCAATTCCTTCAGTTCAATAAGTACCATCCTATATGGAGGAATTGATATAGGAGCGGTACCTGGAACAATATCAATATTGAACTCCGTCTCCCTATCTGGGTGTAATCCCAGTAGTTCAGCCAAAAATACATCCGAAAATTCTCTGACAACTGGAATATCCCGAATGGTGTGTTCATTCCGAGTGTCAACTATGTGGGCTAGATAAGCCTCGCATCCACCTCGGATCAATCTCAAAGCACTCATAAATGAAATCAGTCAGGTCGGCACTGCCTGACTAACTCCTCGAAACACCACTCTCGGCTGATTGGGAGATTCAAGCACTACCTCTTTAGTATAACAATTCATCACTGCCCTATGAGCAGTGAGCCAGTCCATACCTAAGATGAGGTCTATCTCTCTCAACTGCAATATGATCAAATCAGCTTCTAATTCTGCCTGATCAATCCGAATTATACACCTCTTACATACCTCACCGATCACTATTGTGCTACCCACTGGAGTGCTCACTACTAACCCACCTTTCAATATCTCTCGTTCACAATGCAATCTAGATGCCAGATGCGGGGTGATGAATGAATGGGTAGATCCTGGCTCTACCAGTGCATAAGCTTCAAAATTAAAAACATTCAACACACCTGCTACCATATCTGGGGAGTCCTGAGACTCCTGTCTGGTGATGGCATAGACCCTGGCCTGAGTTTGCGATTGATTGCTCCGCACCTCAGTCCTGACACTGGGCCCTGCTGACTGAGTCCGGCCTCTTCCTCTGCCTCTTTGTACAGATCTGCCAGCTCTGCTCTGCTAAACTGAGACCTCAGTCATAGTTCCTCCTCTAGCTCCAGACTGTGATTCCAAAAACTCAGGGCAATCCCTTAAATGATGCTCATAAGAGCCACATCGAAGACATGCTCCTGAAATCCTCCAGCACTCACCACCATGTCTTTTACCACAATGCTCACATTCAGGAAATTGTTGCAACTGACTGGCCAGCATCTGTCCTCTGCCTCCTCCAGACTGAACAAATCTACCTCTTCCATGGGATACAGATTGTCTCGATCTGGACTGGAATCGAGACGATCTGTTCTGGCGCTTTCTAAAGTTTCTGTCAGAATCAACATGAGGTTCATTCTGCCTCTTTCCTCTATCCTCCCGCCTGAGCTCTCTCTGACTATCCTTCAATAATTGCTCTATTCTAATCGAGGCTGCCCGGAGTTCTGTAAAACTGCTCAAGTTAGAGATGGCAAGCCTCGTTCTGATTTCCGTATTCAGACCATCCTCAAACCGCCTACATTTATCTTTCTCAATCGGAATCAGTGCGATCGCATACCCCATTAACTCATTGAACTTTATCTCATAGTCAGCCACTGAGAGCTTGCCTTGCTTCAAATCTAAGAATTCTTTCATTTTCTGATCCATGTAAATCTTTGGCATGTAATTCTCTCAGAATGCTATCAGAAAATCCTCCCAGGTCAAGCTACACGGTTTGCTGGTACTACCCGGCACGGTCTTCCACCACTGGTATGCGGGACCTTGCAGTAGTGAGACTGCATAATCAAATTTCTCCTCTGCTTCACAGTTCATCTGATCGAACACTCTTTCGGTTCTCTCTAGCCACCCTACGCTTCAAAGGGTGCATGCTTAGTAGAAGTCCACATTTGCTTTCTCAGCTTATCATATCTCCTTTCTCTCCTCATAGGAATTCTCGGAGGCATTCCAGAAAATTCAGGTACATGAGACCCTATATTGGCTCCTATAGACTCCATGTTAGCTGACTCACCAATTTGATCCCCTATGGAAGAAGACCTATAACAAACAAAAGATGCAATTACTGTCTGAATCCTCCACTACGAATCATATTACTTCCCTAAGGATGCCAAACCATGCTCTGATACCAAAAATGCAACATCCCACTACCATAAGGCAAATACCCGAACACCTGAAGGACATTCAAGTACATACCTTATGATAATGGTATGTTGGAGAAAAACATATCCGACTTACACATGGCAATCCAACCTACACATGGCATCATCTAACACACTCAAAGTCACTAAATTTTAAAAACCATTCAAATCCATTCATTCATAAAGCTTACACCGATACCACCAAACGACTATTTATAAAAGCTTATACAAAATCCAGCAAAACTACAAAAATAAAGCTAGAGCACTTCTGGTGTCAGCTGACAGACCTTTGAGCCATAACTCTATCCAAAAGATTCCTTGAGTCCTGACTAAGGAACTAGATCTCCTGACTTGTACTTGAAAAGCCACATTGCAATTTTTGATGATTTTTGTAAACTCAATGAGTGAACCATCAATGATGAATTCACCTGATCATAAGCACACATCACATATTACATAAACATTCATAAACAGATACATTTATGATTCAAAACTCACACAATAGGGTGTAACATTTAATCATTGTCAAACAGATCATATATAAACAAATACATATGCATATGAGACTCCCATTCGTTCTTATTGTTGTGACTGAATGCCTATCACATACTTATACAAATGCTGGCCCATAGGGCTCAATCAGAACAGAATCACAGAGCATAGCTCTACGTGCACACACATATATCACAGAGCAAAGCTCTACGTGGAAGCGCTTCATACGGGCAATTCAAGTCACAATGCCTTTATTTGATCATGTATTTTATGAAATGCATCAAATCTGAATATGGCATATATGGCAATCACATAGGATGCTCAAACAAAACTCATAATCATCGGACCTAAGTCCGGCATTCAACTTTCGTTGAGAATTCACATAACATTCAGAATAACTTTCAGAATTTCATAGCAAACAAAGTCACAATCAAAGCACTTCTAATACATTCCTGAATATTGATCTCCCCAGACACTTGAAGTCCGGAATTCATAATCAAATCGCAAGCAATATAACAATATTGGAAGCTTAAACAAATTAAATTAAATCAATCCTAGGAAATCATCTAGGTTGACTCACAGTACGCTCCAATAAGCTATTGCCTGGATGGTCTGGCAATGTCCGATTGGCATCCGATATGCTCCTCTAAAATAGGCAAAACACATTCACAATTGTGACACTTTGCATAAATACACAAGTGATTCTTTTATGCACATCAATATAGAGAATGTATGCACAATGCATGTTCAATGACAATTTCGGGGTACAATAATGCGATCCTTATCAAAAATCATTTAGGAATCAAAGCCCTCATTAATACCATGTATTTTTACAATCGAATTGAACCAAACAATGTCAAATAATTTCATTGCTTCATTGACCACTTCAGATTTTTCCTATAAAACATAATCGGGTCAACTTTCCATACTAAATCAGATAAGGTAAATGACCAAATTAGACAAAAATTCCTTCTATAAAGTTGTTCTCCCATTTCTTAGCTTTCTAAAGACACCAAAATCATTTAATTTGGATCAGTGTACCAAGAGCTATCCTCAAAATATTCTAAACGGTTCATAAGTTCCAGTAAAATTCATACCTCAACTTACAACCAAACATTTAAACTCTTAGAGAAAGAATTAAAACTCTATTTCTTCATACAAGTTGTATCCATATGTCTCTAGTTTACAGAAAATCAAAAATCACTCAATTTGGATCAATATAGAGAAAGTTATGGTCAAAATACGAAAGTATGTTCAAGTAGTCGAAGGAGGGGTGCTCGCCGCGGCGAGGACAAAAAGTGACGCCACGGCGTACAGCCTAAAAATCAGTTTTTCTCGGGATTTTTGCAACGTTCGCCGCGACGAGCTCAAGGGGGGATCTCATACGTCGCGGCGTGCAATTAAGATTAAGCTACGACGAGAATAAAAATGGAAGTCGTAGCGTACAAGCAAGAATAGCCACACGTCGCGAGGTACAAAAGAATAAGTCACGACGTACAAAGAGGAATGAGCCGCGGCGAGGATAAAAATGGGCGTCGTGACGTACAAACAAAATAAGCCACACGTTGCGACATACAAAAGAATAAGTCGCGACGTGCAAATAGGAATGAGTCGCGGCGAGAATAAAAATGGACGCCACGACGTCTGGTTCTAAAACTCGTCTTTCCCGATTTCTTTTTCCAAATTTTTCACTTCTATACCCAAAATAATCTCTAAAACTTCACTCCAATTAACTCCTAGGCTAGTTCGAAACACTTACATAAGATCAAATTCAAGATTCATTTAAAACATCAAAATCTGACCATCACACATACAGCTTCACTTCTAACAAAATGCATGCACAACTTCGTTATCAAACACTCGAGCATCATCAGACTTATCCCATCATTTCTATGAACACTCAAATATCCATGCATGTACCGTGGGAAATAGACCATATAGTCACTGAATTGCATGAAGACAACACTTACTTGGTTCAACTCCGAGTCCAGCAATGAAGTTCACGAAGGATAAAAAAACCAAGGACAACAGATTAGGTACTCTCCAAGTAATGAAATCCTTACTTTGATGTAAGATTTAAAAGTCAACTCTTAGCAGAACCAATTTACTACTCTCGGTGAAGACGAAAGAGAACTCCAATGAAACATGCAAATTGCGAAAAATTTCCTTACCTAAACATGCCTACGTGGGTTACTGTAATTTTGACACATGGCTCTACGCAAGTGACCCATTTGTCACACAATAATTAGTCCATGTGTCCAATAGGATTGGTCCAAAAATAAATATTTTGTCAAAATACACTAAAAATTCCAAAATGTCTTAAATAATACAAAAATCACCAAAACACATTTTAATCAATTTTAATAATTCAATTGTACCCGGAAATGTCAAGGAATGCATGTACAATCATATAAATGTGCAAAAATGTGCATGTCACAATTAATAATGCATGATGTGCATTTTCCTAATTTCTCATCAAATTATCAAAATTCACAATTCTAGCCCTAGCATGGATAACGGGATTTTACAATCATATTCACAAAATCATTCAAAATTCAATTAATACCGAAAAGCCAAACAAAACAAAATAATGGAATGAGACCAATCTAGGTCTACTCACAGTACGCTCTAGATTAGCATTTGCTTTCAAATTCTAGGAACGCCTGAATATGGACACTTGACCTGCACAACCCATTTATGCAATACACAATTCACACACGATACAAAACTCATTTATGCACAAATAGCTATATGGACTATGTAAAATGTATGCTTAGTTACAATCCCAGGTACCTTACCAGCTTCCCAACTTGATCAAAATCTATCATTTTTCATAATCATCAAAAGCAGAAACATTCATTACGTACATTCATCTCATTTTCTACATTACCACACTTTCATTCACTTCTCTTTTTTTCTAGCAATTACGAATATCACTGTTCTTAACCATTTAGTAGTGAACTAACGATGCATGCTTCATTTCATGCAAAACTATGTAATCATAATAAGCTTACTTGTTTGAAGCTCCAAAACCTACAACCATGACAAAGCCCTAACATTTTTAAATCACGTGAACCCTAGTTTCTCATGCAACCCACGTACCTCATCTTGAAGGTTAACAGGGGGTTCGGTCTTTTGTTGGAATAAAAAAAAGAAATATCAGAGTGGAAGTGATGAAAACATAGAAAAGTAAGGTTTAACTTTGGGGAATATTTGATAAAAAGCTCTGGGTTGGAGGAGCTCTAGAGAAAGAATCTTTGAAAGAAATAAATGAAGGCCAGTACCATGACTTCAACTTCAAGGTTATTTAAAACTCCACTTTAACTAGGACACCTGTCCTGTTGGGCCCCGATTCGCATTAAGCATGTTTTATGTATTTTGAGGATTAGTTTACTAATTTCCTTTTAGTTAGAATTAATTTGGGATTAATAGAATTTAATTGGAGGTATATAGTTAAAATTGGAGTTTGATAAGTTTTTAGAAATTAAAAAGAATAAGATGATGTAGGGAATTTGCATATGTTTAAGACTTAAGGCTTAGGAAATGGGCTTTTAGCCCATTTTACATGACATTAAATGAAGGAGTATTGAACTAAATGAAGAAGAAATGAAGTGATTGGTGATGTAGCTGTATGGTGAGGGAAAAAAACGAAAATTGCATGAATAAGGAAGAGTTTTGGTGAAACTACATCGTTTAGTCATAGGTTTTTAGATAAAAACAAGATTTTTTCTCTAAGTCTTTTAAGAAGACTTACGAAACTACCTAAGAGAAAGGAGAAGAGAAGACTTTCGGCTAAGTAGAGAAGAAGAAGGAGAAGAAGAAGAAGAAGAAGAAAAGAGTTTGGGCTTTGTGATTTTCTTGCTTTAGAGAAGGGATTCTAAGAGTTTCTTTGAGAAGAACAAAGAAGAGGAAGGTTTAATCCTCTATTGGAAGCAAAATCAGATTTTCGTGGGTCATCTTCTAAGGTAAGAGAAATTCAAAATTCTTGGGTATTTTAGGTAGGTTTTGGTTTAAATAGCTTAGTTTAGGTATGGGTAAAGTTAGGTAGAGGTTAATTCAAGTTTTCCTTTCCTTAGAAATGTTCAATTTTGATATCCTATGTTCTTATGGGATATTATGCTTAATGAAGGTGAATTAAGGCAATTGGAGGAAGAGCCAAGGCCATTTGACCATCCTACAAGCTAAAGGAATTTAAGGTGGGTGATTCCTTAATAATTGAGTTAATAGGCAATTTAACATTTTTATAATGAATGCAAACTCATGCTTTCCAATGATTTAAGAAGTTTGTATTAATATTTCTTTGTGAGGATTTAAACTTGTACGTGATGTTTCTTGAATGTAAATTTATGATGGAAATGTTGGCAAAATGATTTGATAAGTGAAAAAGATTGATTATGTGATTTTGGCAAATTGATGTTTTCTAATGACTTAGAATGTTTGTATGAACTACTCTTTGTTATGTTTTTCACTTGTATGCGTTGTTTTTTGATTGTGAATTATGTGAGAAATCATTTGTATAATGTTTCGTTATGTTAAAAAGACTCGAATGTGTGATTTCGGAAAAAGATTTGCCAGTTTCGCCTAATTATGCAAAAGTGGATTTGTAAAGGCCAGTTACGGCTAATAATTTCAAATTGTGTGAATTATGTGCTTTCTTTGGGTTTGTGGTGGTCCCATCTGAGTCAGGTGCACCTGTCTACCCATAGGCTTCTCCCGCCTGCCTACTAGTGGCATCGGAGTTCCTCTCAAGGACTCCCATCAGTCACGGCTACACATGATTGCTTTGCGGGAATGTGTAGTACGTTCCATTTCGAATCCACCCGAACCACTTTCTCTGTGCTTATGTGATATTTGATGTGTAATTGGTTTGATGAAATGAGTTTTACAAGAGGTTTTGATGAATTAAAAGTGTTTTGATCAATGTAAATTGGCCTTGATAAATTTGAAAGGTTTTTACCAACATGGAAGTTGTTTTGAGAATGAATAAATAAAGAATGCTTTTACTTATTTCTTAATTATTAAGCTGTTACCCACTAAGCCGTCGAGCTCACACCCCACTTCCCCTCCACAGGCATCGAGCGAGAAACCGATTCATCGCATCGGGATTGAGGAAATACTCCGATGCAATTTGCTTTTGAAGTCATATTTGAGAAAACAATGCTTTAGGTTGCATTGTGGAGAAATGGTTCTCTTTGTATTTTGGATTTTGCTACTTTCGATGTATTTGGGCTAAAATGCCCTATAAAGCTTTGTATAATGTATATCCTCCTTGTAAATGCAAAAAGAATTGGGTTTTAATGTATTTTGTGTATATTGGTCAAAATGTATTGTTGTATGCTTTACAAATGATTAGCAAAGAAAGAGTAATGTGAGGTTACTTTATGTTTTGAGAACATTTAGAATCCTAAGTGTGTGGTGGCTGCCGTTTGAATTATGTTGGATATCATTTGGATTGAGTTGTGTTGTAAGAGATTGGAGATTGAGTTTTTATGCAGGTAATGGAATTAGATTGAAGATTTTGGTTAAAGCATTTTTAGGGGAAGTGTTGTCCAATTTTTCCCAAATTAGACAGCAACTTGTTTAGGGTTTTAGAGTAATTTAGAGTGATATTTTCAGTGAGATGCCTTCTTAAAGATTGTAGTGCATGATTAGAGATTTCCAACGACATAAAGTTTGTCACATTCGGACTTAAAATGAAAAAGTTATGAGAGGTGAAAAGTTTCAGCTACTGTTGATGAGGGTTGAAATTTTGCAGAACCTTTGGAGGGGTTTTTCACCCTCTTAGAGACAGTTTTGATTTTTTTTATCTTCATAGAAAATGTATATTATCTTTCTATCTTTAAAATGAGGTATGATTTGCAATCATTGGAGTTAGAAATAAAAAGATATGAGGTTGGGAATGTTGATGATTCTCGCTTATTGTGCCAAATTACTGTTCCATTGGTTTTTCATTTAGGCTGAAACGTTAAGTGTGTTTTTACCTCCCTTAATGACCAATTTAATTTTTACACCCTTCATGAAGTTTGTAGATCCTTTCTTTATCTTTCCAATGAGGTAAAATGTGACATTTTTCGACTTGTGAGCTAAAAGATATGAATTTTCAAACTTTTGGCATGGTGTAGGAAGATTTGAGTTTGGGCTGAAACTTTAAAGTAAATTTTGACCCTCTTAATGACTAAAGTAGTTTTTAAATCCTTCTATGAAGTTGTAGAGCTCCCTTTTACCTTTTTATTGATACCAAATTTACGAATTTAGACTTCGGGAGCAAAAGTTATAATGTTTGTAAATTCTGAAATTTTCCTGCAAATCCAGACTTCATCCTTAGACGTGGCCACGTCTAGTCTCTAAACCTCTTAGACGTGCCCTCGCCTAATCTCTGAATGTGCTTTGCTTGTAACTTTTTCGGTTGGCCTCGGATTCACTCGGTTTTTGAAGCGTTGGTTTTTTTAAAAAAATTTATACTTTTTTTTTGGTAAAATAAGAGTGTCGGGGTTTGGTGGGACTTTACGGATATTATTAAAGAGAGTTAAGTACGTGATAGTTTTGAATGAAATTCCATTTTTGGGCGTTTTTGTGAGCTATAGAGATCCGATTGAGGCGATTTCTGTTTCTAATTGACCTAGAGATACGGAATTTCATTTTATCTTAGAAATTGGAATTAGTTATGGGCCCTAAGTAAATCTTTTTTTATTGGAGGATAATTATGTTGAATTTATTAAGTTTTGTTCGGATGATGTTAAATTAAGTTCGTTTTGAGGTTCCTTTCGTGGTGAGGAATTCCTCCCTCGTGAGATGCGCGTCCAGATGTCACGTAGGACGTCGGACACGCGACTCACCGGGGAGGGGTTCCAACATGTCCAATTCTTATCCACTTATCCATTTCTAGATCTTTCCATTGACACCAAAATCACTTAATTTGGTTCAGTACTTTGGAAGATGTGCCTCATATATTTTCGAATTGTCATATTCCCAAAATAGTGTACTATACACAACATCCGTTTAGAACTTAATATCTTATAGACTGAATCACAATTATACTTCTTAAGAAAATTGTAGGCCTATATCTCTAGTTCACTCCAAAGCAACAATCGTCTCATTTGGAATCCTACAGGTCTAGATATACTCAAAATACTAAAGTACGTTTAGTGGAATAACCCTAGTTCATATTACTGAAGAGTACATTGACTGTACCCGTCCCACATTTTTCACTCAATCTTTCACAATTCATTTTAGATGGCTAATATTTTTAGATAGAGATGTAGGGTAATGTCTTACGAGTCCAATGGTTCAAGAATCAATTCATTTGGACTCCTATAGAAGAAGTTATGACCAAGCGAAGAAAGACAAAAGAAGCAGAAACTTGGAAGGAACAAAACCTAGAAGAAGACACGTCAACAAAACACAGAAGAAGACGCGTCAACAAAACACAGAAGAAGTAAAACCCAAAAGGAACAAAACCCAGAAGAAAACATATCAGCAAAACACAGAAGAAGTAAAACACTGAAGAAGTAAAACCCAGAAGGAACAAAACCCATAAGAAGATACGTTAGCAAAACACAGAAGAAGTAAAACCCAGAAGGAACAAAACCCAAAAGATAAAAAGTCAGACGATACAAAACACAGAAGAAGCAAAACTAAGAAGAAGCAAAACTCGAAAGGAACAAAAAATAGAAGAAGTTCATGAACAGAAACATAAAAGAAGTTCATGAACAATAACACAAAAGAGGTTCATGAACAGAAACACAGAAGAAGTTCATGAACAATAACACAGAAGAAGTTCATGAACAGAAATACAGAAAAAAGTTCATAAACAGTAACACAAAAGAAGTTCATGAACAGAAACACAGAAGAAGTTCATAAACTACACAGAAGAAGTTCATGGGCAGAAACACAGAAGAAGTTCATGAAACAGTAACACAAAAGAAGTTCATGAACAGAAACACAGAAAAAGTTCATGAACAGTAACACAGAAGAAGTTCATTAATAGAAACATAGAAGAAGTTCATGAACAATAACACAGAAGAAGTTCATGAACAGAAACACAGAAGAAGTTCATGAACAGTAACACAGAAGAAGTTTATGAACATAGACGAGACGTCATCACAGAAGAAACAAAATACAGAAGAGACATCTTCACTTACAAGGACCCTGACTTTCAGCTCAGACGTCCAAAATTTCTACAACTTCTGAGAAGATAAAATTTTCTAATCAAGCCTAGATTAATCCAGATTTTTCCTTAAATACAGAACAGGAATTTTCTACATTTCATTCAATGTACTACACCTAATTCTCAACTTTATGAAAAACTTTGAGATTCTTAGAGACCGAATTTAAATTCGATGTCTTCATAAGAAATGTAGCCATAGGTTCCTATTTTAATCCCAATCTAGAATCATCATGTCTGAATAACTAAAGAACAAGTTATGGATAACAAACCAAAGCACACTCAATAAACATTTCCAGATCACTCTTTCAACTCCCTCAACTTCTCATTTTCAATAAAATCACATTAAAAAACAATCATACTCAGGAGTTGTCAATGAATGCATGTATAATTATTTTTATGTGCAGGAATAGTTACTATTCAATATGTATGTGTTTGCCATATTATGCATGAGCATGGAACGTGTTTTCTACTTTCTCAGCACTATCTCTCATCTATTAATTTTGCTTTTACTAGAGTAATGGGATGTTACAGTGAGGCTAAAAGATGCATTATTGGCATGTCAAATGGCTTATAAAACACCAATCGGGATGTCTTCATATAGACTAGTCTTTGGGAAACTGTGTCATATTTTAGTAGAGCTACAACATAAGGAGTATTGGGCTATAAAATGATGCAATATGAATTGGGATGATGTGAGTGTCTATAGGAAGCTGCAATTTCAAGGGTTGTAGGAGATGCAGAATGAATCCATTCAGAATGAGATGATATATAAGGAAAAGAAGAAAGTGTTTCATAATAAGATGATTTCAATGAAAAGCTTTATTGTGGGTCATAAAGTGCTTCTCCATCATTCTAGGCTAAAATTATTCCCAGGTAAATTGCGTTCCCGTTGTGTTGTTACATTTATTGTTACTCATGTCTTTCCTTTTGATGTAGTAGAGATACAGAGTTTGAAAATAAAAAAGACATTCAAAGTGAATGATCATCACCTGAAGTTGTATTATGAAGGCTTCTAAATAGAGAATATGGAAGTGTTAATGATTAAAAACATAAATGGCATCACATAATGAGGGAAACATAGAGTTGAGCCAACAACAATAAACAAAGGTGCTACTTGGGAGGTAACTTAAGGGAAGTTGAATTCTTTTTATTTACATTCTCGTATTTGTTGTTTCTCTTAAATGTTCCATTTCTTACATTTGATGTTACATTAGGGACAATGTGTTGGACACCCCGCCCTTGTGAGAAGTGCGTCTGATGTCCTAAGTGACATATGAACACGCATCCCACATCGCGATCGCGACCTGCGAGCGATGTTACAATCACGCAGAGTCGCAATCACGACACTTCCTATTTTTTTTTCTTCCTCCAACCTATTTTGCTAAAAAAAAAGGCAAAACTTTCACTAGAGATGTCAGATTAAGGTCATTCTTAGATCGTTTAGAAGAAGACTTCTAGGCTATAACTTTGGATACCCCAAAGAATGTTTTTGTCTCTAAAAGGGAAAAAGTTTCAAATTAATCTAGTTGTCCCATATGTACATCCCATCCAGCATTACTAACTTATAATGATCATATCTCTCAATTCTAATATCCAAAAATTTCATACTTTATATCATTGGAAAACTGAAAAGATAATCTACAACTTCTCGAAGACAACTTTGTCTAATTCATCCTAAATCAATACAGGTTTTTCCCAAAATTCATCATACAAATTTTTACCTTTATGAAAAACTTAAAAAAATGCAACATACAAACTTTGAGAAATTATGAGCAAGACACAATCATTCTTTATTAACATCAATAGATAAGAGTTTTACAAAGCTTTAAAGGCATTTCAAGCCACAATACATCCTTGGTTTCACAAATCAAAATAAAAAATAACCAAGATATACATAAACAAATAAAAAAAATTAAAATGTTGCTAAAGCCTTGGGTATTACATAAACTACTTCAAAATACAAAAAGATGCAAATTTCGAGTGATGCCATGCCTCTCGGTTACTCAATCTCTTGCTCATTACCTGAAGATGGGGCAGAGGGGGGAGCTTAAAGCTCGAGGGTAACAGTTTTATAATCGGTAACAAGCGAAAATCATTGAAATATTCATTTCCATTGTAAAACTCACATTGAATCATGAAACACTTATTTCCCAATTCTCAATTTATCAAACAATTTATAAGCAACCTAAATTGTGCATTCAACAAACTTATCAACACATAAGCACATCAAAATGGTTTGGGAGGTCCATAAACAGAACAAACTAACACATTCCCATATGATAGTCTTGTGTAGTCGTGAATAGAACGAACTTACACAATCTCACATTGTGGTTTTGCATAGTGTAAACATGAGGGAATCCATGAAGGAGCTCCATGCCACTAGCGGGCAGGTGAGAGAAGCCTTTAGCCAAAATGCACTTGACATACAAAATGGACCAAACCGAACCCTTATAATCATGCATTTCACAACTTGTAAACATGTTGCCCAAAATGACACTTTTTCTGAAACTTGATTTATAAACACAATATCTTTTCAAAAAACCTTTTTCACATTCTTTCTAGAAATTGTCAATACAATTCATATACCAAACACGTAGCAAATTCTCAATCATTCAAAGAAGCAGTAAATGCAATATTTATAACACAATTGAAAACATTTGACTTTCTTGATTTTGAAAAATGTTCATGGCTTATAAATTCCACCATAAAACGTGTAACACTTTCTCAAAACAATTAAAGAGCAATTTATACACATTTATAAAGTATTTGAAATCATTTATTTTCATTTCTTTGAAACAAACATTTATAGCTTATTAACCCAATTATAAACACACCCACCTTGAATTCTTTGCTTAAGAATGCCTCTCTTCTTGCTCCTCTTGCCTTTCTTGATTTCCTTCAACAATAGCAAAATTCCATTCAATAGGAATTTAAATTGAAAACCTAAAGAACACACATTCACTAAATTGATCCTAGAATAATTAAACTCATGCACTTCCTAAGCTTCATGAATTAAATCCTTTCCAAAAATTCAAAAAATTAAACATCAAACTTACCTTGAATCTTCACCAAATAACAAGATTCTAGACTCAAAAGAAAGCTCTTATCTTCCTCTTTCTTTTTCTCTTCTTGGATAACCTCAAATTATCTCTTGAAAACTAGGAATAATGAAACCTTAATTCAACTTCCTTCTTTTCTCTCCAAAAACCGAAACACTCACTTCTTTTGTCTTTTATTTTCATTTCTTCTTTTTTTCTATCTTTAATTCACAGATTTTCCTTCTTACAAGCAAGAAAACATTTTCTCCTCTTCGTATTTTACCATTAATGAATGCTAAAAGTCCACTTTACCCTTCCATAAATGCCTTATGGTTTTTAAACTTAAGTGAACTACCAAAAATACCCTTTATGCATTCTTACCAATTTTAATTCAACTAACGAATAAAATAAATTCTACTAACATAGACATAAAAAAAATAACTCCCAAAAATTTACCTATCCAAACCTCATAATTATTTGAATCATGCTTAACTAAAGAAAAAAATTCGGGGGCTAACACAATGTAAGTTTTAAGTGTGGGTGTGGAGATCTTAGTTTTTATACACTTTTTAAGCTTAATTTATGTGACTTTTTAGGCATATTCAAAATTAAAAAAATAAATAAATATTTTCTTTTTCCTTTTACTTTTAAGACTATATAGTTATAATTAGAGAGTGAATGGATTAGAAAAATCCATAGCAACTTGAGCATGTACTTTTACTCTTATGATTGATTAATATGCATTATTTTTAAAGAGAAGTGACTAGCGGTAGACATAATCCAGTGAGATTTTGAGCCTTTATAAACTGACACATCCATATTAGTCGTATTTTTTTTTGTTTATGTGTGACTTTTACGACATGTACGTCCTAACTTTGCTTTGATTTTCTATTCAAGACCACATTTTTATCACATGCATTAACATAGAAATGACATAGACATTCTTTATTTCACATGTTTCATTAGCCAAATAGCCTACCTTTTGATATGAATTTTCCCTTTGTTAAGCCCCCCTTGAGCTTTATTAGCCTTTCTTTTTATGTTAACCACATTACATACTTTAAACCTAACCTAAGCCTTAAAGCTAGTGGAGCATTGGTTAATTGTTGATGATTGTGGATGCAAAAAGTATAAGGGTGGGGGTATGCATATGATATGTTATTAATTGATTATGAATTTATTCCACAACTCGTAGTGAATAATGATATAAAAATGCTTAAGATACTCACTTTAGTTCATATACAGTTTTAGGTACAATTCGGAAGCAAAGGAGCTAAAGTAAGTTGAAAGCACTATATTTGGGCCATTTTCCAAAGATTCGTACTAATTTGTCTTCATGGAGCAAAAAGAAGAAGATTAAGAGCAAGAGAAGACAACAAAATTCCAAGAACGATGAGATATGTTTAACATATCAAAAGGAGAAGTGAAAAGAAGCTAGTCACAACCTAATGGAAAAATTGCACAGCACTGAATGAAGTCCCATGACTGTGCAATGTCTTGCAAAGACGTGAGATAGCCCTCACACGCCCATGCCACACACCCGCTCACCAACATTAGTGGTAATGCATGGGTGTGATAGCCTATGTCACACTCATGAGACCCTGTTACATCACCCCAAAACCCTATGTTTCATATAAAAGGAAACAGATGGTGACGACACAAAGATATAAAGGTTTTATTTTTTTCGGTTGGAAAAAGAGGGTGGCTTCAGGAAGAGGAGAAGAATAGGCAAAGCTCAACAATGTATATGGAGAGTTAGCTTCATGACTCCAGTTCAGAGGTAACATTGATGCTGACGGCCTGATTAAGCATTTCTTCTTTGTATTTATTATTCTTTCTCTCTTTAGGAACTGACTGTGTTAATTATAGGTATGGATTTAGGTTTTATGTATGAATGATCATATTCTCATTATCGTTTTATTGTTTTGTGTATGAACCCATAGCTAGAATTTCAATATAATTCATAATTATTATATTTGAGATTCATTTGTAGCGATTAATAGTTTGTAATCAATAAGGATAACATAACCCAGGTTAAATGACCCAAGTGTATGTGATTGTTGCTTTAATTGGTCTATTTTCCTAATTTGTAATGCAACTCTCCAATTAAATCTAGAGATTGTATCTTAGGTTATTCGGTGGCTAGCTTTAATTAATGAATGTCTCTTAATTAAACATAATTTTAGGGAAAATTGGGGTAATAGAGCTTATTGTTAATCTATGACCAATAGTTCAAGGAGAGGTAAAAGAACAATGAAATATGTTTAAATGGGTGTAGGCTGAGATTGAACAAAAGAATCCGATTTTTAACAAATTCATCACTTTCACCATTTTTCATGTTTTTTAATTTGTTTTTATTAGTTTAGTTTTGTCTTAGTTTCTTATTTTAAACTAAACCAAACCCTCCACCCAAAACGTAAACACCGATTACTATCATTTCGAAAGCTTTACACACACTCTTTATGGGATCAACCTGGACTAACCACTGCTATAGTTGTAGGTCTAGTTATTTTGAGTAATGTTACGATGTGCTACATCAACATATGTTTAGGATAGTTATAATTGTTGTAATGTCATTTGATCTCTTATCAATGCATTCAAAATGTTGATGTAACTTATTTCAATTTTTTTGAAAAAAAAGAAAAATGGAAAAGAAAAAATTGTTTAAATAAAAGTATCACAGAGGAAATGCATATGTTTTGCAAAGTTACTCATTATTAGTTTTTGTTCCTAAAATTGTATGTAAAGGGTTATTTGATTACAATGTGAATGAGGAAGATGTAGTTCTCAAGGGTCACTCCTTATGGTTACAAAGTATTGTTTATGATCAACTTTTGTAAGTGATATATACTTCATGTAGTTTATGGTTTGAAGGCTTGAATTTGAGCTATGAAACAAAATTTTGCATTCATCATAGCTGATATACATAGTTTTGAGTAAATGTTGGTTTTTACGCTTAATGTTATTTTGAGTGTTTTTCTTACTTAATTAGCTTTGATGGCTTCTACATTATCCAAATACATCTCACCTTAACCTTTACTCACATTATAACCTTAAAAATTCCTTAGATTCATAATTATGCATGTGAATCTTAGTGGTGGAGAAATGAAATGATTTGCAAAGTTGTGGAATGTCTTGATCATGAATGCTGTTTGAGTGTACCTATGAATTTACCATATTTAAACATATTTTGCTAAAGTCTACCCCTAAATTACTCAATTTTTGAAGGAAATGATGGTTGATTGGTCATGACAAGTATTGAATGTTAAGTTCTTGCTATGTTTTTAAAAGTTATTTCTCTTTACTTATGACTATTTATTCTTGGAAAATATGGAAAATGAGTAAGTGTTTTAGTTAATGACCTTGATTTTGTTGTTTTTCTCACGGTCAAAGGCTAAGTGTGGGGAAACTTGACGTGTGCTTAATTGTTGATACAATCAATCCATGAAACTTAGTGATTAATGCTTTAAAATGATTAAGTCATTCACTTTAATTCATATTTGGCTTTAAGTACAATTTGGAAACATAATATCTAAATTGAGTTGAATGCACACTCTTTGAGCTATCTTCTTCAAATTAACACTCAATTTTATTCATGGAATAAGAAGAAGAAGGATTAGGGTGAAGAGGTGACAAGAAAATGCCATAAAATGAAGAGTATATAATGCAATGCAAAGTTCACACTTATACACCAAAGTGCATGATTGTGAACTTCATGATTTGGCATCAACATTCAAGGTCGTGCATTAAGGAGTCACAGTTGAAACTCAAAATTCATAGTTGCAACCCAAAGTGGACAGTTGTGTCTTTTTCGATAGTTGTTTGAAAAAACCTAATTTCTACTATGAGTAGAACATTTTGTCGTAAAAAAAAGAGAGGATAAGCTTGGGACTTAGTGCATGGCATAAACTTACTCATTTAAGACACCCATAGAAGGTTAAACTTCCTGGTGAAATCAATTCCTAGAGTCGCAGTTATGCATATCTTTTTATTATTTAATGTTGAATCTATCTTTCTTTAAGAATTTTATCGTTATTTTATATTTATTGACTCGGTTATTCTGAAGATGATTTGAATGTGTTCATTGCATTGTTTGTAACCCATTGCTAGAATATTTAATATAATATTTAATCGTTATGTCTTACATTCATTTGTAGTTATTAATGACATTGAATCATTAAGAACAACATAATATAGGTTAGATAACTTGAACTCATATGGTTATTGCCTATATTGGTTTGTTTTTCATATCATAATGCAACTGCTCAGTTAAATCTAGAGAACTTGTTTTAGATTGTTCAATAGTCAGGTTTAATTAAAAAGTTTATTTTAAATAAACATGATCTAAAGAAAAATTGGATTAACAGAACTCGTTGTTAGTCCACGATCAATAGTTCTGGAAGAGGTGTGAAACATTATAACAATGAAATGTGTTTAATCATGTATAGGTCGAGATTGATTCAAAAATTGAATTTTACACACATTCATCATTTTTATCATTTCTGATTGTTTTCTATAATTTACTTTCGTAGTTTAATTTTACTTTGTTTTCTAAATCTCATCAACCCAAAACCCCCTTTATTTATGTAACATCAATTATTTTTATTGCAAAATTAAATGTACATTTCCTGTGGATATGATCCCGACTCACCACAGCTACAAATTTCTGGTTGCAGAGTTAGGTAAATTTTGTGGTGCAATTGACGTGCACTATCAAGTATCAAGGTCTTGCATTTTCCACAGTTGAACTTATTTGGGTCTAATAGCTACTTCATGAGTTATATGTTTCTTTGCCTCTCCCACCCATTCTTTTCTACAATGATTTGACTGTAAAATATATGACATCTAGTCCCGTTTTTCATAATCATTCCAAAAGCATTAAGATTGACTATCATTTTGTTAGAGAAAAAGTGGAATGTAGTAATTTGCAAGTTATCTATGTTACCTTTGACGACCAAATAGTTGATGTTTTTACCAAAGCTCTTCCCTCTAAGTGTTTCCTTTAATTTTGATCAAAACTCATTGTAGCTACATGGATGCAAAGTTTCTAGGGGATATTGAAGTACATTGACCAAGTCGTATTAATAGTGACAAACTAAGTTGGTATTGATATGTTTTGTATAAGTATTTGTTACTAAAAGAGCTATTATAGTGATTAACTTTGTGTTAGTTGCTTGTAGATATATTTGCTAATATTGTAACAGAATGTAAACAATTTATTATGTAAATACAACAAGCTCTGTAAGGAATGTATCAAAAAACCCCACAAATATTTCATCTTCTTTAACACTTGTTTATAATATGCATGTCTCCTAAAATATTTAGGTTTAGAGATTTTTTACAAGAAGTTTAAAGAAAAAGTGACAACTGCGGATTTTCTCATTGGTTTTATATTAATTTCATAATGGTTATTTCGTAAGATTAAGAGAAGAGAGGGTGAGGATGCAATTATAATTCACTTATCTAAAGGGACTAAGTAATTCATTACCTATCAATGGTAGGGTGAAATTATTGGGAGGAAGGTAGGATGGTAGTTTGGTTTAATACTAATTTGATACTTAAAATGGTTGTAAATGGTAGGGTGAAATTCTTGGGAGGAAGGTAGGATGGTAGTTTGGTTTAATACTAATTTGATACTTAAAATGGTTGTAATGCGTTAGGAACCTAATGATGAATATTTAAGGGTACAAACAACATTATAAAAACCTTGTTCTATTGGAAAAACATATCTAAAGATGTAAGGAATTTTGTTTGGGAGTACCAAATATGCTACAAAAACAAATATGGGACCACTGGTCTAGTTAGTCTCTTAAACCCTCTCATATCCCAAAATAATGCTGGTAATGTACTAGTATGGATTTTATTAAATGACCACTAAAATCAAGTGGATACTAAATGATGATGATGGTGATTCATATTCATTAATTATATATTATGGCTTAAAATATGCCTATAAAGTAGAAAATGGTAGTTCAAGACTTTCTTAGTCACTTATTCAAGTTGTATAAAATGCCTAAAACCATTAATGATGATAGGGATCGTATTTTCTTGAGTTCATTACGGTAAAAGTTTTACAAGTTGTAAGGATTAGGACTTCAAATGTCATCATCTAATCATTCTCAAATAGATTGGCAAGTTGAGGTCTTAAACAAAACCTTGCAATCATAACTAAGGTGTATAACTAGTGATCACCAACAAAGTGGCATCAATGGCTTCTATTTTTTGAATAATGGTATAACACGACCCACCAATCAGTTAGTAACATTACTCCATTCAAACCTATATATGGTTATCCACCTCATTCTTAAGTACAATATGTTTTAGGTAAATCTAAACTTGTGATAGTAAATCAAGGTTTAATTGATAGGAAAGTTGTAATTGAAGTTATATAATTCTATATATAAGGATTTCAAAAAAAGAATGCAACAATAAGCTATTAAGAGGAGAAATTACAAAGAGTCTTAACTTGGAGACAATATTTGTAAAACTTCAACCATATATGGAAACTATTATAGTTCATTTATGTAACCAAAAGCTTAACCCATTATATTATGGACCCTTCAAGTTTTTAGATCAAGTTAACAATGTGGCATATAAGTTAATGTTTCCAATTGGCACATTAATACAATGATTTTCGGTTGTTACAAATAAAGAAATAAGTTTCCTTATTTGTGTCTACATCCTTTATTTTTCCTTACTAATCTTATAGTTAAAGAAAAGATTTCCAATTTAGCTCCAAACATGATACTTTTCAATGACATATAAGCTAGATGTACAGTTGTTAGTGGAACAATTTGGAGTTATATCACGAGAGTCAGTGTAGGAATATATCAAGAATTTTCAAAATTATTTTCCTTCTCATAACTTTATGATTAAATTTCTTTAAGGAGAAATTTTTTCATGATTTTAGTAAAAGAACATTTGAACTAGACCATTGTTATATTAACATTTTAATTTGAAACAATATTATAGCATATAACTATGTAAATAAAGAGGTTAACCTTTGTATATGAAAACTTGGTACTAGTGCTAAATGTAACAAACCATCATAAGAATCATCAGTCCTTAATTGATATATTCTCTAAAATATTCCTAACTAATTCAGGCAGAAATATAAGAAACAAGTTTCTTCTCAAGTTTTCTCTCTTCTCTCTTATATGATTATTTAACTTTCTTTCACATGCTCCTTTTTTTATAACACCTCCATTACTTGATGTTCATTCATAAAATCTTCTCTCGTAAACTTAATTTTTCATCAACATTACTTAACAAATATCTCATTTTCAATTATATTTAGATGCAAACACAACCTTTAAGTCAACAATACCTAATCAACCCGCTTTTGTTAAAATTCAATTAGTTTCTGATTTGAAAAGCCTAATTTCAATTGGGATTCACACCCAATATATGAAATGACAATGGGAATTATAAATTATGGAAGAATTAAAGAATAAAGTGCTAGATCTTACAATTGTAGTGCTAGATCTTATAGAGATATTAAATGTTTAAGCAATGGCAACAATTGCACCTTTTATTTTGGCAATTGGAGTAAGTTATGAGACTTATTTAATACTTGGGTTAAAGCATGTAATCCCTGAAAACTCAAAAGTTAAGTCCATCATCAATGACAATCAATGGTCTTGCATTTATGTAGATTTCTCCTTTATTATAGACAGTGTCGTAGATTACATACCAAACTTTGGTTTGAAAGACTCTTTTCTTTGGTTAAAGCACTCCTTAAGTCAGTTCATTAAACATTCGTATGAGATCTTTTGTTCTTATTTATAGGAAAAAAATTTGTATAATAAAAGTTGGCTCAAGCAAGCACTTCCAAAAGTTTTCTTCTTAATATGGCCAAAGTCAAACAAAGAATAGCTATAATAGACAAATTGAGATTCATTAGTAATCATCAAGGTTGCATACCTAGTAAGATTCAACCAAAGACCTTGCATCATCTTTTCTTTCGTTGTGAATTCTCAGCTAGTATCTAGACTAAAATACAATTGCTCTGTAAGCTTAAAGACACTATGCTTAATCATATTAGAATCATTGATTAGCTAAGTAGTGATATGAATATAATAAATGGAGATAACATAATCTATGAAAAGAGCTTTGCAAAAATATATATTACTTAGAGAGAAAGGAATCTGAGATAATTCTTGAGCAAAGAAAGATCCAAAGATCAAGTAGCTATTAAGTTGATCTCCTATATTAAAGAGTAATTGCTAATAAATTAGGTACATAAAAGCTTGCAACATTATATTAACGTCCTCTTAGGGAATATTAGACCGCTGATTGTTCAAAGGGATTAAGGATCTTTAGAACTAATAGATCAAATAATGAATGTATTGTAACTTTAAGTTATTAAGAAGTATGGATCACACAATTGAAAGTAATCATTATTAGGGATAGTGGTTAAATAATAATAAAAGAAAAATTGACTAAATCCCCTTTACCATATGAGAAAAGCATGTAACAATAACTTAAGTAATAGCTTAACCTTTAGTAGGAACTTATTGCAAAAGTTAGGTTTTAAACCAACTTATGAACTGATATTTGTAATGTTAGAATTGTGTTATGTTCTCAATTAGTCTCCTCTGAAGATAACTAAAATCTCTTGAAGTTGTATTGTACTATTTATTATTTATCAATACATATACTTAACTTTCAAAAAATTATATAAAACAATTTTAATAAATATTTTAGTCATTTTTTGCATAATTGGATCGAACAAATTAGATAAATTAAAAAATTAAAAGGGTTTTAAGAGAAAACTCTAAATTTTATTTTTCTTAAAATTAAAAATCAATCCTAGGTTTTCTACTTAAATAACATTTTAAAGTTTCATTAGTGTTTCTCAAATATATATATTTTAAGAGATAACATGTTTTGTAGAAATTTGTTTCTATAAAATAGTTCATTTTACATCTATCATTTAAAAGAAACAAAAATATGATAATAACATTGTTGTAGGGTACATCACTAATTTTGAAAAAAAGCTTGCTATAGTCAATATTACATTATTATAACACCAAATTAGTTTTATTATGTGTTGGGCCCCAAATTTTCTTTATTGATGTTATTAAGCATGAATTATGTTGATTGTATGATTTATTGCATAGTTTGATTTTATTGGAAGTGTTAGTGAAAAATTAAGATTAATTTGAGATTAGTATGCAATAAGTGGTAATGAAAGAGTAAAAATATATGAGGGCATTATTGGAAGATCACTTAAGTTGGAGAGGTTAAAGCTTAACAAAGAGGGGCATTTTAGTCCTTGTGCTTCCATTTAGGCTTAAGGAAAAAGAGTAAGAAAGAAAAAGAAAAGGGGAAAGTAAGAAAGCAGAGGAGAGTGTCGTTGGTGGCTTGAGGAAGAAGAAGAGAAATAGGGTTTTGCTATTATAGAGGATTTCGAAAGGATCAAAGCATCATCAAGTAAGTTAAGCTCTTTTCCTTCTTGTTTGGGTTGGATGAAACCCTAATATAGCTTAGCATGTGTAAGAAATGGTGGTTGAGTGGTTTATGAAAAATGGTTAAATCTCTTAGGGTTGATGATCATATTGTGTTTGTTAATGATTTTGGGTTAGAATGAGCTTAGAAATGAAGTATAAGACATGATTTAGGGTTTAGATGTGTTATATTTGAAAGATGGAAGGATTATGGTTGAAGAAAATGGAAAAATCAAGTTTCGGAAGGATTCTGGGCTCGTTCACCGCAGCGCGCTCATGCCCTCGCCGCGGCGCGCTCCAGTTTTCTCTCCGCGGCGAGCTTCTTTTCCACCGCGGCAAGGACCCATTTTCCTGCGCCAACATGCTTTGGTATTTTGGGCATAACTTTTGATGTAGATGTTCAAATGAGGTGATTTTTGATGAGTTGTAAACTAGAGACATAGGGCTACAAGTTTTGTGAAGAAATGAAGTTTTGAATCAGTCTCTAAGGATATGAAAGTTTGGATGGAAGTTAAGCATAGAATTTTTGCTTCAGCTTTAGTTATAGTTTGAATTGTTAAAGTATGACTTTCCGATTTCTACACCAAATTGATTGGAATTTTGGTTATTGGTTAAGGAAATCAAGTGAGGCAAGAGGAGTAAAAGGAACAATAGGAGAGGCATTCTTAAACAAGTTTATAAGCAAGGAACTCAAGGTGGGTACATGTTTATAATAGAGTAAATAAGTCACTCATTGTTTTGTTCAAATCAAGAAAGATTTAATGCTTTAAATTGCATCATCAATGTTGCCTTATGTGCTAATGTGAATTGATTATATGTTTGCCATATGATTAGCATTCATAATTAATGAAAAGGTTTCAAAAAGGGTTTTCTCTTTTTAAGAATACATACTCATGAAATCATATTTTTCGAAATGTATGAAAAGCAAGTTTACAAGCAAGTGCCAGTTTGGCAATCAAGTTTACAAGACTTTGAATCATGCATGTTATGTTAGTTTGTGGTAGTCCCTCAAGAACCGTCACGTGCACGTTGACACATGAAAAGGCTTCTCCCGCCTACCCGCTAGTGGCACGGAGCTCCCCACAAGGACTCCCTCAAGAAACTACGACTACACATAACCATTTCGATGGGAATGTGTAGTGCGTCATGAACCCGGACTAACCCAAACCATTATGCTATGCTTATATGTTTATGATTTGTTATCATGTTTCATGCATTCATGTTTTGAATTCTACTCATGAATTGTTATAAATCAAGCATTTCGAGTTGATGACTCTCACATGCTCAATTACTATGATTTCAAAGTGCACCACGGCAATGAGTTATCTTTTAAATAGTTTTGCTTATTTCTGTATTATAAATGTGTTCCCACGAGCTTTATAGCTCACCTCCCTTATCCTCCCCATTCAGGTGATGAGCAAGAGACCGAGTAAGTCAAGAGTTATGGCATCACTCCGATTTGTCACATTTATGTATTTTCAAGTTATACTTTTGGAAGTCAAGGCTTTAGTTACATTTCAAGTTTTATTGTTTCAAGGGTATTTTGTATTTTTGACTCTTGAACTCAAAAGTTGTAATTTGGTTTGAAATGTTATTAAAGCTTTGTAAAACTCATCTTTTGGATATTAATGGGATATGTTGTTGATCTTTCGCATTGAATCATTTAGTAGTTGCTTGGTTATATCTTGTTTAGTTTTGGGATAGGTTGTTTTTAATAAAATGAGAGAAAGTTTCAGGTTTGTTCAAAGTGGGCCGAAGGAGGCGCTCATCGCGACGAGGTTGCATGCTCGCCGCGGCGAGGCCGCAAGTTGGGTTCACCTCGGCGAGAACCCTTTGTTCGCCACGGCGAAGGTCTTATTGCTCGCCGCGGCGTAGCTGGCCGAGAGGGTTTGCCGCGGCGAGACATCTCACGCCGCAGCGACGCCCCCTTATGTTTCCAAGGGAGTCCTTCCTTCTTTTAATTTATATGTTTCAACTCCAAGGGCTCCCTTCACTCATCAAGCACCACGCTTTCATGTCCGATGTTGGGCTCTGGCAACGGGGTCTAACATTATGTCATGAATAAGTATAAAAAAGGGTAATGCCACATTTATTATATAAAAGAATTAGCAGGGTAATGCTAATGGTAAAAAAAGACAAAAAAAAAAAAGTCTAGCGTTTACAACTGAATACAAGCTAGACTTTATTGTGTTCATATTAATCCTAACATTTTATAAATTTACAAATTAAACCTTACGTGAATGAAAATTCCAATAGAAACAGTATGCTTTTAATCTCGTCTTGAGTGATAAATTTAACTAGATCATGGCGTTGCGGAGAAACTGATTTATCTTTGGTACGTATGTTATGGCACTACCTTTTGAAGTAAACATATGCCAACTCCTTGAGCTTGTCTTGGTGAGTAACCCTACTGCATGCCTTTATTATCTAGTTGGAAAACAATTTGATTATTACTCCTTCTTGCCTAAATAGCACTAAATATTACTTGTTGCATCTTTCCCCATCCCAAAGGTACAACATATAATTTTAGATTTCTGCCTTAGTTGAGAGTCAACACTCTAAATGATGAATTATATTGTATTTAGAGATTAGTAATGATTCGTGTACGTTTACACGAGGATCACCTTGTTTGGTTAAGTGAGCAATGCATGCATCAAGGGCCATATAATTCTCCACCTACATGGGATCTGTGTATTTACTAAGTAAGCTTTCTCGATTGTATTTTACCGCCTTTAGCTTTTGTAAACACCTAGAAAACTTAAGATCCATGGATGTTAGAGTTATTATCACCGTGAATTCACTCAAGTCACTTTCAATTATCTGTCACGTTATCACTAAAATAGCATAATTTTATTATATTTTACCTCTAAAATGAGCTCATGATATCACATGTACACTAAGTGATATTGTGGGACGTAATCATACTTTTGAAAATTCCTAAAATGTTATAATTAATCAAATTATTTTTAATCTTATTTTATCGTTAATTTAATTATTTAATCTAACTCTAACTAAATCCTTAATTTTAGAATCCTTATTTTCACTCCATCCCTGAAATAATTTAACCCTAAAATTAATAATATTGACTCTTCCCGTACTCTTTTACAGTTCTCTTTCACCACGATCTTTATCGGCATCATATATATTCATCATGATTGCTTCGTTTGGAGGAAACAAACATTTCAGTCTTCCAATTAATGACAAGAAGCAAAGTCTTAGGAGAGCTTGAAACAATAAAGGCTAATGCTTTATAGGTGTGTTGAAGGACATCGGGCCTGCATCTGGGGCACTAATAAGTTCACAGATTCTTGTTCTTCATTCTAATGCAGAAGTCTCTCTCATCTCTCTCAGCCTCCCTTGATCCGATGCCCATTTGTTCTAGTAAGAGTTTAGCAGTTTTTATTTTTCCTGCATAGAAATTGAACTTAAAGCTTGTGTTCTATTATCCCACAAAGTTTCATCTTATCTCTTTCTTGTCTTGTTCTCACGTATCCCAACATAAAGTTGAATTGAATCTTTTATGTCTTTACATGGATTCCAAGAAGTTTCTGGGCTAAGATTTAATCCTTAAAAAGGCTTTGCTTATTTGCGTAAGTTAAGCTCTGATGAGTGATTACCGAAGTAGGACTATCCATTCACCAATTACCATTTACTTGCCTGGGAATTCCTATCTCTGCAAGGAAGGTTGAGGAGGTTGAATATAGACCTCTCAATTATAAAGTTCAAAAAAGAATTTCAACTTGGACCAACAAGTTCCTGTCTTATGGAGGTAAATATTCAATAATCTACACATCTATTGGTTATCTCACTTAGCTATTCCTAAAGAAGTACTGGAGACTAAACACAAGTGGTAAGAAGATTTGCAAAGTTAAAGAGGAGCATCATTTGTCTTCTTAAAGAATATAGAGGGTTGAGTATCAACGCTGCTAGCAGAATGAACTAAGTATTATTAGCTCAAAGGTTATGGAGAATATGTCATAATAAGGAAAGCCTCTAAGTGAAATGGGTACATATGTTTCATGTCAAACAAAGAAGCCTTTAGTCCATCTCTCATAAAACTACTCATTCTTATATTTTTCAACAAATTTTATGTACCAAGTTAGTCTTGCATTCTCATATCAAGCACTAAATTAGAGATGGATGATGTGATAATTTCTAGTTTGAAAATTGGCATTCTCTGGGACCTTTATGCTATGCACAATATTTCATTAATCTTAGAGGGTTGATCCCTGCAAGAACTTATTCATAATAACAATTGGTATTAGCCATATCACACAAGTAGGGGAATTAACCCAATTGCAAACAATATGTCGAATTATTTACCAAATTAGAGGCTAAAGAATGAAGTCAGATGGGATTTACATAACTCATGCAAGTTTAATGCTCTTTCTTGTAAAAAGTTACTTTTTGGTCCACTCATCAAGTTTCTCTTTTATAAATTCATTTGGGGTCTTAATATCACTAAAACTCATTCTTTCATTCTCTGGTTAGCCGCTATTCAAAAGCTAGGTACCAGAGACAGCATTAAATTTCAGATCCTGGAAGAATTGTCCTTTATGTAACTATGAAATAGAATTACTTGATTACATCTTTTTTAAGTGTCGCTATACAAGTTAGCTATAAAGAAAATTTCTCAACTTGTTTGATCTGCATGATAGGAACCTCAACTGGTTGGAATGTCTATCTTAGATTATGAGTTTAAAATAGAAAAGTAAGAAAGATTGCAAGGTGTTTAGGGCTGGTTTGCTTTGCTTGTTCATTATGTTTGGATGATGACAAACACCATGTTATTAGGGAAATCTAAACAGTTTAACAAATTCACCAGAATGGGGTTTTACCTCAAGTTTAGATTAGAGATTCAGACAATTATCTCTATTTAATTCATAGTTTCACTTAAAAATTAACAAAGCATCTCATGTGTTATCTTAATATTTAGTTTGCTGTTATGTTATACTCCAGTTGTTGGGGATAAATTTCACTTCTCTTTGTAATTTCCACCTTTATGAATCAATACATTACTTATTTTTCAGAAAGAAAAAAAAAGTATTGTACCCAGATCTTGTTTCTTTGTTCCTCACAATCTTTGACTATTAAATTTCTGAAAGCATCTTATGCTTTCTCAGTAAGAGAGGTTCAAAGATTTCTTCGTTGAAAATGAAGAAATCCCAAATGCTAAATATGATTATGGGGCTGATTCTAGCTACTATTGTTAGGTAATGAAAGAGGTCAGTGAAGACTGAATATTGGTAATTTTAAGGATAAAATTAGTTACGTTAAATAATATAACTAGTTTAAGTAATTAAAATAAAAATTAAATTAAATTAAGAAAATAATTTAATTAATGATAATATTTTAAATTTCTTAAATACGATTAAGTCTCTTGATAATTATTTTAAATATAAAATATGGCATTTTTATTTGCATAAAATTTAATTTAAACATTTTATTGGAGTTTAATTTAAATATAATAAATAATTCTAATATTTAATTGTAAATATTAGAATTAGTTTTGCACTTTTTGCTTAATGCAAATTAAAACATTTACCTTAAAGAAGAATTAGTGTCAACTAACGAGGAAGCAGCAAGATTTATCATCAAATCAAGTATTGTGCTTCACGTTTTTCCATGTTAAAAAGATCAAATAGTAGTTTCTGCAATAGACTTGAAACATAATGCACTCTTCGCTGTAAATTCTTCTCGACTGCTCGTGGGAAAATTATGCAATGAATTATAATTACGATGCCTACCAAACGAGCTATTTTCGAGGGCATGCAAAAGAATGGTGGGGAAAGACTTTTATTTGAAAGGAAATAACTTTACAATGCGAATTATTAGTCTTTTATTATTTTAAATTATACAACTAGGAATATACATCATGCATTAAAAGGAAGGACCCAGGTTAAATTCAAGTTGAGTAGTGGACACACTGCTACTTTACCAAAACTGGGAGATGGCAACCTCATACTTAGATTTGGAGCAAATTACGGAGATACTCTAGATTATGGTGCCACTGGGAATCAAGGCATCCTTGACGACGGTGACTATCCCACTCTTGATGAAATAACCATCGGTTTCTCTTGCTGCTTCTTGCACATTGTCGCTATTAATGATCTGAAATCAAAACAAGTGGAGTGATTCACCTCATTTCTTAATGCATTTGTATGACGCCTAATAGAACATAAGCTTATCAGATTCATCTGATTTGAGGCTAATGCAAAGGTTGAACATCCTAAAAGTACGATGCCTATCATTTCAAAAGTGTCTAAAAGCATTTAACTATGGTTTTACGATCACTGTTGATATGGTATATGAACTCATATATCTGTCTGTTCAAAGGATTCTAGAAGATGACAACAAAGAAGTAAAAAGTAAAGAAATCTGAACCTTCACGTTGTCCCCAATTCGAGCATTCTTGTCAATAATTGCCCTTTTAATATGAGAATTCTTGCCAATACCTATTGGAACACTACCCTTTGCAGCCAGAAACCTCCTGTCAGCATCGGTCTACAAACAACCACAAATATGGAGGTTAACGGAATTTAAATACAATTAAGTAAATTGGTCATCGTGTCAATTGATCAACTCCGAAATTCTGTATTAGTTGTTGACGCTGAATGTATAGTGTTTTGCTTTCAGAATATATTATTACCTCATAATAATCTGCTCCCATTAGTAATGTGTCTTCTATGATTGCACCTTCTGAAATGCAAGATCTAAGCCCCACAACGGAGTGATGAATCTTACAGTTCTGTAAACCACATAATGGTGGGGACGATGAAAGTACAAGGATTATGGCCACAGATCTATTAATGCAAAAGGACAGGATGCAACTTGGGCTAAAGGACAGAATATTCGTTTGACAGAATTAGAAAATAAATGCCACTTCCAAATGTCTAACCAATCACCTTTATGACACAACCTTCTCCAATCACGCTATCGGTGACATCAGCATCAAGCATCTTTGATGGAGGCAAATAACGAGGTTGAGTATAGATAGGGGCAGATCGATCATAAAAGCTGCAGAAGAACATCCAGAAAATAGACATATTCAAACAATAACAAAATGCTAGTTAGAAATTGGACAGAAATTTCAAAGTACCTAAAATCTGGCACTGGCTTTTTCGTTATGCCAAGGTTGGCATTGTAGAAAGCCTCAATTGTACCAATGTCCTCCCAGTAGCCATCATACAAGTAAGCTTGCACCTGAAGAGGTTACCATTAGGCTTTGAAACATCGTAACATTTTGAGATATTGAAAACAGTCAACATACAATTTCAACATCGACTTATAATTGCAAAATTTTAGTTAAATACGTTTATTCCAACAACAAAGAAAATTTTTAAGCTCTTTATAAAACATTAATCTTTTCTCAAGCTACATATATACAAATGACTGAATGGGACAATGCTTACTCGCATCCCAATGGAGGTGGCACCAGGAATAACTTCACTTCCAAAATCATTGGCTCCAGGAAACTTTTCTCTTAGAAGTTCTAACATCACATCCTTGCTGACCACATAAATCCCCATGCTGGCAATGTAAGGCATCTCTTTTGCTCGCTCATCATCGAGACCTAAGATGGTGGTATCAACCTACAGAAAGAAAATTAAAAAAGAAAATAGTTGAAAAAAGGAATTCACCCTCACATTTGCAAATATTCTAAGTGCAGAACACATGTTTGTCACATGAAAAGATGCCATATATAATTTGTGAAAGAAATTACCTTCATGGCTTTTAGTTGTTCCCCTTTTGGCTTTTCGGCAAATTCAATTATGCGTCCTTCCTCATCAATTTTCATCAGACCAAATGCAGTTGCACGCTTTTCATCCATTGGCAGTGCAGCTACTGTAATATCTGCATCAGTTTCCCTATGTGCTTGGATGAATTTCTCATAATCCATTCTATAAAGATGATCCCCAGCAAGAACCAGGAATTCCAGCACATTGTGTTCCTCAAACAACCACAAGTATTGTCTTACGGCATCAGCTGTGCCCTGCCAACAATCAGATCAAATTTCATTACAAATCTTTACAAAATAATGGAACAACATTAAGTAATTACAAAAACTATTTCAAATATCTAAAGCAACACCCGCTTCCAAACAGCTATATTGTATGTCTATACAACATCAACGTCCAATGAAACGGGTTAATTTTCTAGCATAAGAAAGAAGGTTAAATTTATACAGTGGATCACAACAGATGTAATCTTTTATCTTCTCTGGAAAGTCACTTCCATTTAACAGAAACTAATAGAAGGGCGCAGGGAGACTAGGTGCTTGCCTGGAACCAATTTGGGTTCTCTGGACTCTGCTGAGCAGCAAGAACTTCAACAAAGCCTTCATTCTTGTAACCACCCATGTTGCTTGCATATGCCCGTGAGAGGTGGCGATTGAGAGAAGCTGAGTTGAATTGCGTAAGAACATATATCTTTGATATGTTACTGTTCAAGCAATTGCTGACAGGAATATCAATTAACCTATAATTTGCTCCCAAAGGCACAGCAGGCTTCGCTCTCTTCTTTGTCAATGGGTAAAGACGGGTCCCAGCACCACCTCCAAGAATAATTCCCAGGACACTCTATTAACATTCACAAAGCAGAATTGATGACTGATGCTAACCAAAAAACTCAAAAAAAAAAGGAAAAGGAACAGAAGAGTTCAATCGCCGAGACAACTTCAGAGCATCAAAAATGAAAAGAATAAGCAGGCTCTTTAATTTTCTTAAAAAGCATACTGAAGGATTTTGTTTTGCAAATCAATCTGTAGAGACCCTAATTCGATAAGATAGATTAAGCAAAAAAAGTGCAATAATTTAGGCAATGATTTCTCTTCTCCATCATTTTTAAAATCCTGGTATCATGTTCATCTCGCTCCCTTGCAGTAAAGTGAAGAGCACAGAAAAGGATAGATAAATCAAATACTCAAATCATGATCAGCCAAGGGCTGACCATTCAATGATGAATGTTGCAGCAGTTCATCTGATATCGTTAGATATCACTTCAATGGAATGAACTTCTACACAGAATGTACCTCTTCAAATCAGTATAATCAGAATCCTGATAACAATAGAGCATTTACCCTCAAACATAAACAGTATAAAAAATGTGAGATATGTGTACCTCGTCAAATCAGTATAATCAGAATCATAATGACAATAAAGCATTTACCCTCAAACATAAACAGTATAAAAAATGTGAGATTTCTAACAAATTCAGTCTTTTCGAAAGAGTTACAAAGATTGACACAAAATTAACATACGTTTTATTCGACTAAACGAAGTAACTCGAATCAGATGCATGCAAACTTAAATTATGAAGAACGATTCATATTGCATCGTTCGTTGTGACATAGTTGATCGGATCTGTGACAATGCACCGTCACATGGATTGTGAAAACAATTCCGTGCAAATCAACCAAATGTTAAGTCAGCCTGATCACGACATGAGAACATGAATCCATGCAGGCAAGCTAAAAGTCAAGAAAAAGAAAACGAGAGCACTAACTCTGCTCGCATCAGGATCAAGACAGGTTTGCGAGTTCTTGGAATCAGAAACAGCCTTAGGAGAAATGATCCTCGGAGTCCTTGAATTAGAAGCAGATTCTCTCCGGAGATGAGAGACAGCACTGGAACAAATCTTCTGGCCGGAAAGGGAAGAAGAGGAGAAGGAGAGACTCGTGGGCTCTTTCCGAGCAGAATTCGAAGAAGAAGGAAATGAAGAAAGAGCAGAAGAAGAGAGCCTGAGAGCTCCTATCGCCGCCATGCTAGCCATTACGGTGTCAGTAACAAAAACAAAAGGCGAGAAGAGGAGGTACGGTTTGTTTGAGAGTACACTAGTGGAGGTGGAGGGTTTGAAGGGATCTGAATATCTGATATTTGATGGGTCCTGGAGAACCGTTTTGCCCACTCTTTTTGCATTATATTACGGCAGTGGAGAGCGTGGAGGAGCGTGGGTATCTATGGAAAAAAATGGTATATTCTTTCTCTTCATTTTTTTTTGTAAAATTTACGATATGTTTTATGATCTCAATTTATAAGAAGACGTTTTTAAGTCATTTGCTCTCAGATTAATCCCTGCTTACATCGGTTCAACTTATAAAAGATAAAGTACTGGTCAAACAGATTTTTTCATTCCCAGAACTCAAACTCGAAACTTCTAATTAAAAGATGAAAGTGCTGAACTACTCACACTAACTTACTTTGTTAAAATGGTATATTCTTATTATTGTGCAATTATTGACACGGTAGAGCTAGGGGGACGGGAGGAATCAAATCATGCATTTTTTTCAGTTTCAGTTTCAACTTATCATAATGGATAGTTAGGATTTACTTAGTCACAAGACAAGAGGCACAAAGGAACAACAAATCTACTCCTCTCAGGAGCCCGCTGTTTGGTCACGTGGACCTTGCCTTCCTATAATTTCATAATAGTGTCTGATGCAATTCTTTTTATTACGCAACGATTCTGCATCGTCCATTTTCATTCTAATTATTATGAAAATTTTAATAAACTTTAGTGACACGACACGTCACGTGAGCCTTCTAGAAACCAGCATATACTGTTTTTCTCCACACCATAACCTTATTAATCATTTGCCACTTAAATAAATTTAAATATATTATAATAAAAATAATCATCTAATTGTAATATTATACTATTCTATTTTAATATTATTTATTCTTATTCTTTCTGTTAATTTTTGTTATTGTGATTTCAATATGAGAAAATGACTCGTATTTTTAAAACTTATTTATATTAACATTATTACTATTTCGACAATAGTTCTAAAGAAATAAATAACAATTTTGTATTAATAACAACGGAATTTCTTATTTTAACATATCTAATTTATTTATAATAATCCTAGACACCAGGGTCCATTGACAATGATGAACGACAAAAATGAAGCATTGACTGATGTTACTTTTATCTTGAAGATTGGGTTTTGATAATTAATCACCGAAGCAGTTAATACAAACTTTAGAAACTTTCATTAACAAGTTGTAAAAGTTATGCAAACGAGTACAAAGAATATCATACCTTAGTTAAACCTATACCAACCCTTCATACATACAACACCACAAGTATGTTTAAAAAAGTCACCATCATTATAAATAAGTGATACAGCTCTCTTTAAAATGAGAATACCATCATTGAGAACAAAGAATGTCATAACTAAGTAAAAACTATACTAGATGTTCATAAGTAATATATCATGCTTTTGTACAAAAAATATTACCACCCATAAATGACAAAGTGATACCTTCACCTTAAAATAAGAATACCATCTCTGGGTACATAGAATACCATGCATTAGTTAAATCTATGCCAAGACTTCAAACATTCATTATCACGTTTATACTATAAAAAAAAATACCACCACCCATTATAGATAATTGACACATGTTCAATTTAACATAGAAATCCCTAAAAGTATGAAGAATACATACCTTAGTCAAATCGATACTAGGCCTTCATGCATTCAATACCACACTTATATTTAAAAAATACCATCATCCATTACATATATGTGACATTAACTTAAAATTAGAATACCATCAATAAGTATACATAATACTATGGTTACGTAAAAACTATACTAGAAGTTCAAATATAGTATACTATGTTTATGTACCAAAAACTCATCACCTAAACATAACAGGTAAGTGACATGTTCACCTTAAAATAGTAATACCATCATTGACTACAAAAAAATACTATTTCTTAGCTAAACATATATCTGGCCTTCATACATCCAATATGACGCTTATGTTGAAAAAATAACACCATCCATTATAGATAAGTGACAAATGTACGATTTCGATTATGCATCACAAATCAGAACATGCATAGTGGAAAATAAAACTAAACCAAAAAAATACAAAATTAAACATGTGCCATTAGAAGTAGTAAATCAAAACATGAATAAGATGTGTGTACCTCTCCCGATGATCTACTTTGTTGTTTAATCTCTTCACCACATCGGGTTGTCATAGACCATAAAAACCAAGCTAAACCCTCTCAAACGTAGTCCACATGAAGATAGAAGAAAGAAACCTCCAAGGAAATTATAGAACACACACCAAAGTGCTAGCTTTTGAAGTGTGTTCTTGAAAGAGTGTTTGTAGAGAGAGAGAGAAGATGACAAACACCTCATCAAAAGTCTCTCTATTTTCACACAATAATTGCACGACAGTTGATTTTTTTACACCCTTTGGCCTTCCTCTAACCCCCAACATCAATGGAGAGAGTTAGTGGGAATTAAATGGCCATTGATCCGACTTGATATGCATGAAAACGTTCACCCATTCTTTAAAGGGTAATTTTGTCATCTTGCGAAATAAGCAAGATTCACATGTGTTATATGATTCACAATCAATGACTCTAAACTACCATACTTATGTAGCTTAGTCATGCATCTCTCATAAATTTAATCTCTATCCAAAACTATTTTACTCATTTTTCGCATCTCCAATGCATGTGACCTATTAAGTTTAGGGTTGTATTGGCCACTTGAATTAATACTTAATTCAAGCAAGTCATGAGAGGTATCCAGCAATACATCATGACCTCTAATTGATCGAAAAGTCAGTAGTTTGATTATGAATCCTTCCATAGACAATGTTCTCGAGCAATTCATATGTTCACCATCTACATCCCACTTGATTTAGAGTATGGTTAAAGTGTCAACAACCACTAGACTAATTGCGTCACACCTAACTCAAGTGATGTTATTTCTTGTCCTCGAGGGTCATTACTTAATTGGATATGTCATTGAAGACTATCTTCATGACATTTCTCCTCTGGTCAGAGATTCTGAGTAATGACTTCAACAAAAGGTCGTAGGTATCATCTCCTTCTATCAGGAGTGATGAATCCTTTGTTGGCTACTCAATTACCTTCAAATACCTCAAGCTGTGCCCAATCACCACCTTCTGAGCAACCTCTGAGAGGCAATAAGGAATGAAGTCAAAGTATATGATCAGTATCCAAGATATCCTTGAACACCTCAAGTCTACAAATATTCGCACCATTGCTATGATAAGACTATTATTGACACTAGACTAGATTATCCATATGATTGTCTTATTGTTAGACACCCCGCCCTTGTGAGTCACGAGTCTGACGTCCTAAGTGACATCTGAACACGTATCTCACAAAGATGGTGTGCCCCCACCAGGACAAGCATCAAGACAACTTACTTATACTATTTCTGAACAAATTTTTGGGAAACCTAAAGTGGGAATTTCAATTTGACTTGTTCAAAACATTTGTGGCTCTATGTATTTAGTTTATTTAGAGACAAGAACCGACTCATTTGGAGACCCTATAATAAAGTTATGGTTGAAAGAATTGGACAGGGTTTTGACCTCAAACATATTGCACCTGCCTTAGGACAATTAGCATAACTGTCATTAGGGATATCAGATTAAGATCATCTTAGCCCATAGGATGGAGTAGACTATAGGATCAGACGAAGCCAAATAAAAAAGCATACGAATGGGAAAAAGCAGACAAATGGGAACATTTGTCATAACTTTCCCTACATATGTCGGATTATGGTTTTTTTAGATGGTTTAAAAGAGCACTTCAAGATCAACAACTTTCATGAAGACCTTGAAGACAGATTCTATCATCTGAAAAGTCAAAAATGGAGCAGACGATAGGTACAGACGAAACTAAATGAAAAAGCAGACGAATGTAGAAAATTGTCATAACTTTCCCTACATATGTCGGATTAGGGTGTTCTTTAGATGGTTTGTGTTGGGACCCGATTTTTAAGTGGAATTTGGAAATAATCAGTGAAATTAAATGAGTGGTTTTATATATATATTGTGAAATAAAAGTAATTATGCTTTGAGAAAATTCATAAGAAAAGAATGATTTTGATTTTGATACCTTCGGGTTTTGAGTAGATTGGTATGGTTTATGAAATTAAAGTGGATGAGTTGATTGAAATGAAGTTAAATAGCAAGAATTAAAAAGAAAAAGTGTAAAAATTTGAAGAATTTAGAAAGTTTGACTTTGGGGATGAATAGTGATAAAATGTTTACTTGAGAGTTGACTTTTTGTTTGAGGCAAAATTTGAGAAAATTGTCTTCTGGAAACTTGTAGTTTATGTTAAGAGCTTTCTGTCGCCATAAAATTTGCAATTTTTCGATATCGGGAGTGAATGCTATGAGCAGTCAAAGTTTAGTATAAATTTCACTTTGTTTGAAAAATGTTATGGGTTGACCTAGTATATGGCTGAAGCTTTGACTGGAAAATTTACCTAGTTAGAGGTTGATTTAGCCTTTAAGTTCTTCATGAAAGTTGAAGAGTTTGATTTTATCTTTATTCTGATATAAAATTTAGAATTTTTTGATCAAGGAATAATAAGTTATGATTTTTACAAGTTTCTGTTATGGTTTTAGCATTATTATTAGAGGACAGAATGTTTGACTGAAAAATTGACTTCCTTAGAGGTCAAATTGATTTTTATGTCCTTCATGAAAGTTGTAGAGGACTTTTCAAGATTTGCATCGATATAAAATATGACATGATTGGATTTTGGAGTTGAAAGATATGAATTTTCAAAGTTGACATTTGTTTAGGGATATATTAAATTGGGGCAGTACCTTTGACTGAATTTTTGACCCCCTTTAGAGATGAAATTGATCTTTGAGTTCTACATGGAAGTTGTAGATCTTCCTTCAAGCTTTCCATAGAGACCAAATTTGTCAAATTTAGAGTTCGGGAGCAAAATATATGATTTGAAAATTTTGAAAGTTTCCTGCAGATCCAGATTTTATCCTTAGACGTGACCACGCCTAGTCTCTAAGTTTCTTAGACGTGCCCATGCCTAATAGCTAAATGTCCTCCTCTCGCTCTTTTGCTTATAACTTTTTCATTTGATATCCGATTGAGTTGATTCTTGAAGCGTTTGATTCCTAAGACAGTGAATTTCATTTTTATGGGAAATTTGTGAATTTTTGAGATTTAATTGAGATTGATTAAATTAATCAAATTGAGTCAGGAAATTTTTCGAATATAGTTCAGTATTTTGAGAAATTCGGGATCTGTAGAGATCCGATTGAAGTGATTCTTAAGGCGAAATCAAGTTAAGACATGAGGCTACAAGTCATATGAAGAAAGTAAAGTTCAATTTTGCCCCTAAGATTTTTAATTTATGAATGGAAGTTCGGATTAGTGTGCAATTTTTGGGTTAGGAACATCTGAAAGTATTTTGAGCATAACTTTTGCTCTGGAAATCAAAATGATGTGATTCTTATTTTGAATTAAACTAGAGAAATAGGTCTACAATTTTTATGAAGACTTTGAGTTTCAATTTTGTGGTTAAGAATGTTAATTTCTGGATGAAAATAATCGTACATGGAAAATGTGTTAGAATATGAATATACCCGAAATGTTTTGAGCATAACTTTTGATGTAGTGCTCCGAATTGGATGATTCTTGTGGCATTATGAAATTAAGACATAGAGGAACATTTCTCTAGAAGGAAGTTTTGACAAATTCCTTCAAATTGATAGTGCGAATCAGATCCGTAAGTTAAGCATGACTAAAAGTAAATGTTAGGGGCATTTTGGTCTTTTATCTATCATTTAATGATATGGCTTTAAAAACACAAGGGGTTGTCGTTTTTTTAAGGGTGAAACACGATGATGAGAGGAAAGAAGAAGAAATAAGAGAGAAAATGAAGGAGTATTGTCGTGGAGAAGAAAGAAGAAGGAAAGCTTGGAGATTTCAAAAATTTTGGAATTTCAAGAAGGATTTTGATGTTGATTCAAGAGAAAGAAAGGTGGGAAATGAAGAGAGCTTCCTTTCAAGCCATGAAAATTTGAATTTGGAGAAGAAAAGAGGTAAGAGAAAATTTTCAACTTTGTGTTTATGATGAAATTTTAGTTTAGAAATATGAGAAATGATATGGGTTCATGGATTATGAGCTCAATTTTGAAGATGTCATGATAAATTGGATCTAATTTTGGATTTATGTGAGTTAGGGATTATGCCAAATTTGTGATTTTGGGAATTTTGTGAATTATTAGTGTAGAATCATAGATAATAGTATGAGTTTGTGAAATATGAAATCAATTTTGAAGAAATTGTGATTTATGATATTGAATTTGTGTAAATTGGTTTAGGCCAATTTTAGAAATTGGGGTTTTTGAAAATTAGAGATTTAGATAGCTTTAATATGTGAGGAATTAATGTTTTCTAAACTCAATTTGAGAAATTAAGTTAAATATGATATTGAATTTGAGTGAATCGGTTTAGGTCAAATTTGGAAGTTGGGGATTTTAGAAATTGGTGATTTAAATATCTTGAAATTAGTATGAATTGATGAATTATGACATCAATTTTAAGGATTAAGTTATTTATGAGGTTGAATTTTGATGAAATTGCTTTAGGGAATGTTAAATTGGAAGGAAGAAAGGAGAAATGGCCAAATTGAAGCTTGAAACAAGTTTCTAGCATCAATTCGAGGTGGTAATGTATTTATATTTTGAATTATGAGTAAATTATGTGAATTTGAAAAATCAAGAAAAGAAAATATTTTGAAATTATGTTTTCAAAGGATTTAAAAATGTGAACAATGCTGCTTTATGCATTTGTATATGTTGATTTATGTTTGAAAGAAATAATTGCATTCATTTTTATGCATTTGATTTATATGTGATGAAATGATTTATTGAATATGATTGTTATATAGATTTATGTGAATATGTGGAATGTGCATGTGTTAAGCTTTTTGACACAATTTGATGTTATGATATGAAGATTGTGAAAATCAAAATTTCGAAACGTGCCTTTAGGCAATTTGAAATTTCGTTTTCAATTGTGTGTCTATGTGGGTTTGGTTAGGTCCCATATGTGGGACGAGTGCGCACTTGTCTAGTTTTATAGCCTTCTCCCGGCTACCCGCTAGTGGCATGGAGCTTCGATTTCGGACTCCCTTCACGGCTACATTGGACCGTTATGCGAGAAAGTGTAATGCGATTACATTTACAACCGCAGGACATTATCTTGAGAATGTGCAATCGTTCTGTTTTGGACCGAACCAGACCATTTGATGTGTTATGTGCTTTTGTTTCGTTTCTAAGTGCTGTGCATTCATGTTTTGTATTTGATCATGAAATATGAAAGAATTGAATGGTTTGAAAGTTGAAGGTTTCGAGAAATAAGCTTTGAAGAGTTTCTACTGTGAAATGTTTAAAAATGAAAAACGTCTTGAAAATAATTTTCTACTTATTGTTCAATTTATATGTTGGGCTCGGGTCCCGGATCCCCATTCCCCAGGGGGGCCCTCGGGCTGCGCCAGCGATGGGCGCCCAAACATGGCGGACCCGATCCCAACATCCATACATAATCTGATTCACACAAACATACATACAGACATTTTACACATGCATTCCATCTATGAATTTAACACCCCATAAATCAAGGGGCTTCATGCCATTACAATCCAAAGGGAATTCGACAAATATTCTCAAATATAGCATAATACAAAATAAAATTTAAATCCAAAATGCATGAGTATGCTCCATGATGATATGCTGGCGGGCTAACTAAAACACTAACTTAATACAAGGCTCCTAACTAGCTGGAAGTTTTCGATGCCTTGCAAGATCAGCGATCGCCTCGTTCTGCACCTGAGGAGGGGAGAGTAATGGGGTGAGCTGCGAAGCTCAGTGGCATATACATTTATAGCCATTGGAAACGAGCCACACATTCAAGCATATATATATGTATACAAGTGTAGCAAGTCAACACTTAGCAATTGATTCACATTCTTATAGCCATCAAAAGAATAGGTCATGCAATTCCTACTTCACAACATAACAATTAGTATGCATCATTACTGACAGATCAATCATGCAATGCACAACAAATGGCTCGAGATTTCCGTAAAACGATCCGGATAAACCGAAGTTTATTCCGTAAACTATCCGAGTCTGATTTCTCAAGGATCTCGTTGTCTCAAGCGGGCAGCCGGGAGAAGGCTATACGTCGACGTGCACGTGACTCCATCCGTTACTCTCTCACCCAAACAAAACACATAACCATTCGTTTCATGCTCAAAGCATTTTATCAAAGGTTTCATGCTTTTCATTCTTTTCATTCTCACAAAATGCCATAATGCCTATCAAGGCGGTACATAATCATGCTCATAATGTATTTGCAATATTTCTCATAATTCAATACAAGCAGTATCACACACATGCAAGCAAGCATACACAAGGTAATTTGCCCATACACACAATAACTATAAATATATTACCCACCTAGAATCACTTGAGTATCCAACTCACTGTTGTTCTTCCTCTTGCGATTGGGTCCGGTCGGCTTGGTTTCCTAAAACAAACTAAGTTTCCATTCAATTCACATTCAAAGGAATTATTCAAAAAGCGTGCAAATTGAAAATACTAACACTAAAAGTCTACATTCGACTTCTCTCTAAATTTCCAAACCCTTAAAGGCTAATTCTGAACTTCCTTTCTTCATACACTTGTAGCTCTTTAACTCTAGTTCTCAACGAATCCAAAATCACCTCAACTGGACATCTACACCAAAAGATATGCCCAAAAATACCAAAATCTATCTTTGCTGAAAAACAGGGGTTCGCCGCGGCGAACGGGCTGTGCTCGCCGCGACGAACACCCCTTTGCACGTTGCGGTGAATATTAATTCGCACGTCGCGACGTTGCTCCCTTTCCACGCACGTCGCGGCGTGCTACCCTTCGCTCGTCACGGTGAGCTCACACGTCGCGGCGTATTCATAAGCACGTCGCGACGTGCGGGCCTGGAGAACGACTCCGAAACCCGATTTTCCAGCATTTTCCAATCTCAATCCTTCCTTTAATCACATGCAACACATCCAAGCCTTAATTCAAGCCTTAGACTACATTTCTAACTTGATCAAACCTCAAAATCAGTCACAAATCCAACAACCCAAGGAAATCTATCCATTCTCTCCTCTGAACCCTAAATCACTGATTCTCACACATTCACCCTATCTTTTAGTTTAATCCAACCGAGACAAGGTTAAACGAAGCACAACTTACCCAAAAATTGCTTCAAACTTTCGGAAATCCTCAAAGATCGGAATCCCTCTTCTCTTCTCTTCTTCTACCTACGACTTCTCCTCCCCTTTTTCTCTTCTTTCTTTTCTCCCTTCCTTTTCTTTTCCTTCTTCTAATTTCTCTAACTCTTTCTTAAGTCTAAAGACCAACTTACCCCTCCTAGACAAGCCTAAACCACTCCACCTCAAGCAATCTTCCCAAAATGCCCTCATATCTTTTTAGCCTTTAATTCTCGTATAAACCACAAAAACTCAAATTAATCTCAATTATCCACTAATACTCCCAAATTAAATCAAACTAAGACATAAACTCATAATTAACACCATTCATGCTTAATGAAATAAATTAAAAATTTCGGGGCCTAACATTATAAATATGTTACCCACGAGCTTCCGAGCTCACCCCCCCTTTCATCCCCATCTCCAGGTATTCGAGCAGGAGATCGGATGAAAGACTGCCAGGACACCAGTTTGATTCGTGTATGTTTCTGTATTTTGAATAATTTGGATTATGGCTTGGAAAGCCGTTAAGGTTCTGAAAATGTTCAACTCATAAAAGTATTAAGTTATGAAATTGTACATAGATTGGAATTGTGTATGGCTAAGGTTATGAACTTGTGTATAATTTTGAGTACGATGTATTTGAATTATAAGATTGTATATTAATGTAAATTATGGATTTATATGTTGAGTTGAGGTTCAAAGTTTGTGTATGATGATGAGTTATGGCTATACATGAGAAGGATTGAGGTGTTTAGAATTAAGATTGCGTTTGTTTCTGCTGAGATCCCAGACGGAGGGTCCGGTGGATTTGATGATTGTATGATTGATTGCGATATGTTTTAGAAGTGTATTTTGATACTTTGTAGGTTTGGGTTAGAGGAAAAGCAGCCGTTATGCTGCCGAAATTTTGTTAGATAATAAGTTTGAATAAAGAGTAAAAATAAGATTAAAGCTTTAAGGATGGTTTATGGGTTTTATATGATTGTATAAGTATTGAAGGATGATTTTGCAAAGAGGGGAAAAATTGTTTGTTTTGTTTGTGATGGAATAAAATGAATATCAAGGAAAAAGAAAGAAAATTTTTTTAATACCGGATTTGGAATGTATTAGTGTTTTCAACGCGTTAGTTGTCTATCATATTTGTTACGGATATCGGAATTTGCTTTAGGTCAACTTGATCTGCTTATTTGCTTTGCTTGTGATCTGTATTCGATTTGCATTCGATTTAATTCCACGTTCGCTTTGTTGTCTTTATCGACTTCGCCTGCTTATTCGATTAGTTTCGCTATTTTCGCTTCCGCTTTTGTCTCCGCTCTGTACTTTGTTTTCGTCTTTTGTTATTCGTTTTAGCTATCTGCCATTTCGTTCGTCGTATCCGTTTCTGTTTTCCGGTTGGGATTCGGTTTCCAGATCGGGTCCGAACAGTTTGAAAGAGAACGACAAGATCTACAACTTTTATGAAGACCTCAAAGACAGACTCTATTGTCTGAAGGGTCAAAAATAGACCAGCCGATAGTGTACAAAAGGTCAATTATAGAAGAAGCAGAAGGTCAAACACAGAAGAAGCAGAAAGTCAAACACAGAAGAAGCAGAAGGTCAAATATAGAAGAAGCAGAAGGTCAAACATAGAAGAAGTAGAAGGCCAAATAACGAAGAAACAGAAGGACAAACATAGAAGAAGCAGAAGGTCAAACACAGAAGATACATTTTTATACTCCTGAACATCTCTACTTTTAAGGACTAGAACTTTCAACCCAGATGTCCAAAAATTTCATACTATATACCTTTAGAAAGCTAGAAGAAAGGCCTACAACTTTCTAGAAGACACCCTTCTCTAGTTCAGCCTAGATTAGTCCAAAATTTTCCTTGAATTCATAACACAAATTTTACCCCTATAGAAGACTAAAAAAATGAAACCCAACCATTTGGAAATATCATCTATAAAACACATTCATACATCATTTTCATCAAGAGATAAATGTTTTACAAGGCTTTAATGGGCATTTCAAGCCAAGATATAACAATATTCCAAAAACATAAAATACAGAAAAATACATGAGCAATAATTTGCTCAAAATGCAACTTAAGCCTTGGTTTACAAAGTACAAAAGTATGCAAAGTCGGAGTGATGCCTTGAGTACCCTTGGTTACTCGTTCTCATGCTCTTCACCTGAAGATGGGGTGGAAATGGAGGGGTGAGCTTAAAGCTCGTAGGTAACAATTTTATAATTGATAGTAAGCAAAAACCTTTTAAAAGCTTACATTTAATCAAGATACGTATATTTTTCAATACTCAATATATCAACAATTTGTAAACAACTTAATTCATGCATCATCAAACTTGCTAATGCAATTTAAACACATAAACACATTGGTATGGTTTGGGTGGATCCAAAACAGAACATACTACACAATTCCCATAAGGGTCTTTTGTAGCTATGAACTTAGGGGAGTCCATGAAGGAGTTCCATGCCACTAGCGGGCAGGCGGGAGAAGCCTTTAATCAAAGTGCACTTGACATACTTAGGGGATCACCACAAACCCACATAACATGTAGTTTCATGACTTGTAAACTTATTGCCCAAAATGGCACTAGATCAGAAACTTGATTTTTCATAAACATGATATCTTTTTAAAATCATTTCATTTTTCATTTACAAAAATTTGTGCACACAATATGCAGCACTTTCTCAAAGCATTTAAAGAAAAAATAAATGCACATTTAAAAGTAGTTGAAAACATTCATTTCACTTTTCTTGAAAGAAACATTTATGGCTTATTAGTCAATTATAAAAATGTAACCCACCTTGAATTCCTTGACTAAAACTTGTTCAAATGTACCTCTCTTCTTGCTCCTCTTGTCATTTTTTATCCACTGTCACAGTAAAAAAAAACACATGCTCAAAAGGATTGCAAAATTGAAGACCTACATAGTATACTTACTAAAATTGATCATAGAGTACCTAAACCATGCTTTTGCTAAACTTCATGAACTAAGACCCTTCTAAAAATCCAAAACATTATAAAATGCTCTTACCTTAAATCTTCACCAAATGAAGGGATATTTGGTTCGAAAGAAAGATCTTATCTTCCTCTACCTTGTTTCCTTATTGCACAACCTCAAAATCTCTCTAAAAGGCTTAGAAAAGATGCAACCTAGCTCAACTCTCTTCTTTCCTCTCAACTACCGAAATCTCTCTTCTCTCTCTCTTTAATTTGTTGTTTCACTTCCTTCTCTCCCATTTTTGTTTTCCCTCTCTTAAGGAAAGAAACAACACTTCTTTCTTCCCATTTTACCTTTAATGATTGATAAAAGTCCACCTTGCCCTTCCTTTAAAGCCTTAGAGTTTTTAAACTTAGTGCCTATTTGGATGAGCTTATATCAGTAGAGCTTTTGTTAGTAGAGCTTTTGTCAGTAGAGCTCTTTTTAGAAGAGCTTTTTTAAGAAGTCAGTTGAATGTTTGGCAGTCAATTAAAAAAACAGCTTTTTAAAAAAAGTTTCATATAGTAGACTGTTTGGCAACATAAAAATAAAAAACACTTTTATTAATTTTAACTATACTTTATTTTGTAATAAAATTATTTATGCATATAAATAATATTTAAAGTATATTAAACAATGTGTTTATATTTACTTTACAATTGTTTGACAAATTCACTTCCATCTTGTAGGAAATTATTTAAGCAGATGTCTCATTTTCTTGTAGGAAATAAAATTAATAATAAAGTACAATTTAATTCATTACAACAAAATTAACCAAATAAAAATCCAATACAATACATTACAAGTAGCGAATTCAAACACAACATATTACAAGTAGTCTAATATTAGTAACTAAATACATGTCTAATTCATTACAAAATCACAATCATTTTATTTTTCTTAAGCCATTCGATTTGAAAATTAACATCCTTAAGCGCAACAAACATCTCTATCATTAATATAAAACTTCAATCTAATTTTAAAATTATTAAAATTACTTTAAACTAATAATTTAAAATTATTGTAAAATTATTAATTTAAATCAATTACATCGTTGATGTTATTTTTAAATTTAAATCATGTTTAATTAGTTAGAATCAAGTATAAAAATTACCATTTTAATTTAGATATATTTAATCGTTATTTTCCCAAAACTAAAATTTTTAAAATAAAATTAATACTTTTAATTTGATCGTAAATATATGTAGTTGGTCATAATTACTTATGGTAAGCTACTCTCAAGAAGGTATACGATAGTACATTTATTTCATTAATATTTCATATTATACATATTATTGGTATTGTTGTTGGTTTGATGATTTGGAAATTCCAGGAGCTCATGTGTTCAGCCTCCAAAACCTGTACAAAAAAAATCTAATCCTACTTTAAAGCTAACTAACTACTCTATCAAGAACATTCTTTCCTATTTGCTACATCTTCATTTCATAAGCTTTGTTTACCATATTTTCCTTGACGCCTCCAATGTGATAATAGACTTTGAAATCTGTAGCATCTGTTGCTCCACCTTAGCTTTCCATTGCACCATATCCTTGAACATTTCTTGTAAATGTAGAGATAAACAAGTGATCTTAGTCAAATATGCATAAGAAAACTGATGACCAATAATAAATATTACCTGAAAAAGAAGAAATGAGCTGCTATAGTCCAAGTTTGTATTCACAGTAGCATATGAATATGCTGTCACATTAACTTGAGATTCCTCTCCAGCACAGGTTACCAACTCTTGCATGTTTCTATTAATAAAATCAAAATAAGCACAACTGAGATTGAAAATGAAGGTAAAAGGTTTCATTTTCCACAATGAGAGAGACAGAGAGGGAGAACCTTATGATAGAGGAATTGCCAGCAGTAACAGAACCACTATTCGCCTTAAAACTTGGTTTAAGCTTCCTAAGTTTCGCAACATCAAATTAGCAAGATGACATAAAACAATAATAACTAATACATTAAATATACTTTTTGGCTTAAAAAGAGAAATACAGAAGTGATAGTGAGGTGCTGTTTATTTAAAGGCATTGAAGAGAGGTTGAATAGAAACATGAATGTTATACTTAAACATAAAGAATACTACAATAAGTAAGCCAGGAACTCAAGTGCTTGCCAACCTATGAGAGATAGGGATCAACTGAGATTGAAATTGCAACAATCTAAGTAGCATTAAGCAAACCAGTCCATGCAAGTGTTCCCAGCAACTTTATATTACCTTTTCTAAGCCTTCATCCCTGTCAACCAAAGTTGATGGTTTCCCCCTTCCTCTAGAAACTTCAACCTGCAAGTTAACAAAAGCCATATGGCCATGATTTTGAAAAAGAACAAAGTACAAACTAGGACCACGCCAAAACTAAAAACTCACTGGAACAATTTTCCAGGAGAAAAGACCAGCATTTTGAGCAGCAATTCCACATTCAAAGCTCCTAATAGCATATGAATCCTGAAATTCCATCGTAATTTGTTGAGCATTTTGAATTCTGTGTTTAGAATATATAGTAATGTGGCTTTCAGTACTACCAACTGATAAACTAAATAGTTTCAAAATATTCTATTGAGGAAGAAGATGTCAGATAAGTAAAAGGATTAAAGCAGAATCCATTTAATTGCTGAAGACAAACTGTTCACAAAGTTTTATTGATATGCAAACCTGCTCTAGTTGTTAAGTCAAAATGACGTTACATAAATGATTTTGATGAAGTACAAATAATATTGAAAAGCAGACGGAAGCAAATAGAAAAGCAGACAGAAGCTAAAATGAAAAGCAGACGGAAGCAAATAGAAAAGCAGACGGAAGCTAAAATGAAAAGCAGATGAAGAAAAACAGATGGAAGAAAAGCAGACGAAGAAAAACAAATGAAAGAAAACACACGAAGAAAAACAGAAGGAAGAAAAGCAGACGAAGAAAAACAGACGAAAGAAAACAGACAAAAAAAACAGACGGAAGAAAAGCAGATGAAAGAAAGCAGACGGAAGCAAACAGAAAAGCAGATAAGAAGCAAACCACGTCAAATCAAGATTCAGTTTAAGTTAGTTACAGAACTCAACTGAATAACCATTTCTTGAAAGAAGCAAGAATCAAGAATCAAGAAGCAATTGAAGACGAAGACTATAAATGAGTCGGAGTCGAAGATTGAAAAAGTTACACACAAAAAAATTACGAAGATTGAAAAAGTTACAAAAGTTAGTGAAATCAAAGAGCTTAGCGATACTTGCGAGAAACTATTGTGCAAAAAATCTAGAGCTATTTTTTTTCTATAACAAAGCTAAAAAAACCTTTCAGTTGAATGTACTGCAGATAGCCTGCAGAGGCTAAGTGTGAAAGAATACTGATTGTAAGAGACTTGAAGAGGCTCGGAGACAAAGAATACTTGTAACGCTTTGAGAGATAGTGAAATCTCATAAAGATATCTGAGGACTAGACGTAGCCCACGGTTTGGGGTGAACCAGTATAAAATCGCTGTGTCAACATCTCTCAACTCTTAATCTCTCTTATCTTTCAATTTTCGATCTTATTAGTTTTTATACAAGTTTTTGAAAAATACTTTATAACTTTGATTTTCAGTAGTTCTTGTGAAAATAACAAGTTTCTTTTAACAAAACATTTTCGAAGGGGCTTAACTAAAAAATACACAATTCAACCTCCCCTTCTTGTGCATTTGTATATTGTATAATAAATCTTGTATTAACGTGTGATTCACTTCAATTGGTATCAAAGCTTGGTGTCCAAGGATCACCTTAACAAAGTGTGGATTAAAGATTACGGCGGAATCACATACATACGTAGAGGAAGGTGCCTCAGTCACTAGACCTCCGACGTTTAACAGAGAAGACTATCACTACTAGAAAGATAGGATGCGGTTGTTTATCGAGTATACTCATGTTGACCTTTGGGACATAACAGAGAATGGACCATACACACCAACAGATGAAGAAGGAAATCTTATTCCACGAATCAGATGGGCGGTTGATCAAAAGGCTAGATTTAAACTAAACTCCAAAGCAAAGTTCTTCTTGAGTTGTGCCTTAAGCAGAAGTGAGTACGATAAAGTCCACAGATACGATACTACGAAGGAGATGTGAGATACGTTATCCGTCGCACATGAAGGTACGAACCAAGTTAAAGAATCCAAGATAAGTATTCTTGTGCATCAGTACGAGCTGTTCAAAGTGAAAGATGAAGAATCTATTGATCAAATGTTTTGGAAGATTTCAAACAATTATCAATGGATTAAAAGCTCTTGTAAGAACTTACGACAACCAAGATCACGTTCGTAAGATCCTAAGAAGTCTACCAAAGGGGTGGAGACCAAAAGTTACTGCTGTATAGGAAGCCAAGGATTTAAGCGTATTAAAACTTGACGAACTGCTTGGATCGTTGAAGATACATGAAGTTGAGCTCGATGATGAAGACAAGCCCAAACAGGGCAAGTCGATAGCACTAAAGGCCGGATAAAAGAATCATAAGACTCAAAGGAAGTGGAATTCATCAAAAGCGCTGAAGCTTGAAGAATCAAAGAATGATGATTCTAGTGAGTCAGAACAGGAGTCGAGTGAAGAAGATGACAAGCTATCCTTCATTTCCAAGAAGATCAGACAGATATGGAAGAAAAAGTCTAAAGGAAATCAAATCTTCAAAAAGAACGACAAAGATGATGGGAAGATAGAGAAGACATCCATCTTATGCTACGAGTGCAACAAACCAGGACATTACAATTCCGAGTTTCCAACATTAAATAGGAAACTAAAGAAGAGTAGAGAAGGCAAGAAAAGCATGATGGCAACCTGGGATGATCAAGATTCATCCGAATCAGATACATGCTCCGAGGCATCAGATCATGCAAATATATGCCTGGTAGCCAAAGAGGAAAGTGATGAGGAGGTAACCTCTAAATGTGATGAATTGCAAGATGCATATTCTGAACTACTAGAAGATTCCCATGCTATTCTGAAATAGTACAAACTGTTAAAGAAAAAGTATGTAGAAAATTTGAAAAATACATAAGAGATAGAAAGAGAGAACACCTGTTTAAAAAAGCAAGTAGAGGAAATTAAGAGAAAAGGAGTCATAGATAGATCCGAAGAGATCAATCAACTGAAGCTTAGGATCAAGAGTCTTTTAGCTGATCTAGCAACTTTCACTAAAAGTACGAGAAAAATAAATGATATGTTAGGAAAGTGTAGACATCTGAGTGATAAAACTGGATTAGGGTTTACCAGAAATAAGTCTCAACAGAAAAGGAAGTCATTCTTTCAGAAAAATAAGTTCCAACATGTTGGAGTTATGTAAATATAGTGCCCTGCAAAGCAAGTGTATTTACATGTAACTTTATCTTCTTCGATTCTGATTTTGTAATGAAAATATTTATTATTAATAAAATAAAAGAGTTTGGTTTTATCTGTATGAGCATTATATATCGGTCATAAGGTACCAAGATTCTTTTGTAAGTAATATACATATACACGAGATGTATGAGAAACATGTATATTATTAGAATCAATTAATTGATTCACAGTTGAATAATCAAGTTGGTCGCTGATTATGGTTTAGAAGCTATAGTGTTGCGATTTATCTCCATATAAATAAAGGAGTTTACTTGAGGAATGATGAGTTTCATATCATGATAGTAGTTGACTATAGATAATGACACTATTAAATGAATCTGGAATCAAGTATGTTTTCAAGAATAAAGTGGGTCGTTACTCTAATCTTAAAACATACAACTTAAGCATTCGTTTATTATGAACCATAATCTTGATGAGTGGTGAACTCATATATGTTTCATTATAATTCTTGATATGATCAGAATGGATTTTTACAGAGTATTAATCTAGTGTTTGCATGTTGGAATTATTAATTGAAACATGTATCAGGGAATATTCACTCAAATAAAGAGTTTATAGTGTTATCATCTCTTCTAGATGTTTTAAGGAGATTTGGTGATTAAACTGGCGCCAATAGTTTGATAGACTAGCTACCCATGAAGTCTTAACACTGAGATGAGATATTATGTGTTAATCACCATAAAAAGTAAAATGAGAGATCTAGAAGGAAAAACCAACATAAGGGCAAAACGGTAATTTACCCTTTGTTGTACGGATGGCTATAATAAGGTTCTAAATAGGGTTTGCAATTGGACATATTCTCATAATATTTAATAATTCAAGAGTTCAACTAATTTTCTTTAGTGGAATGACATTTAGTTAATAAGCTAGAATTAATTCCAATGAGATTGAATTAATTATGGGCTTATTGGAGCTTGAATTATCAAAGTCCAATAAGATTCGCCACTTGGATTTAAGGAAGGTTATCAAGCTAAGTAAGAAATATAAATGGAGGTTAATTAGAAGCCCATAATTGGATCTTGGGCTTGGTCTAATTAAAGAAGCCCAAATGTACATTTAGTAATGGGCTTGGTTTTTGGTTTAAGAAGAAGATATAAATTTCGGTTATTCCTAGGTTAAATGTGTAACCACACATTTGATATTAAAATGCTAAATAAAGATGGTTTTTATTATGGTTAATCATCATTAAATGGAGTTATGAACTTACCATTAAATGATTTAATGGTTGTCTTTTAATGTTGGCTTGTAACCTATTTGCATTCATTAGATTAAAGATGAAAGATGTACATTAGATGGACCATCTTCCTTCTTTCTTCTTGGCAAAACCGAAATTGGGTATTGAATTTTAGGTTATGGTCTTTTCAAATAACCATCATAAAGATAAATGAAGATAATCTCATTTATTGGCTATTTTATGAGTGATTAATGAAAGAATTGATGCATTTGATGCCTCTCTCTCCTTCCATCCATGCATATACGAAATTGGTAGGCAAGAAAGAGTTCTTGGATGTTCTTTACACCTTCTCTCCTTTCATGAAAGAGAGAATCGAAAATACCAATTGAAAGAGTTTCAACTTTGCTTCTTCTTCTTCTTCTAAGAAAATCTTCTCCAAATATTTCTTCTCCTTTCCCACCAAAGGATTTTGTTAACCTAATTGTCCTTGAAGAACAGGTGGTAAATCTAATTGGTTGAGGATACTACAACAAGGAGAAAGTAGATTGCTAAAGGAAGAGAGTCAAAGGCAAAGGATTTGGATACACGAAGAAGGAGAGGATAAGCAATGAGGATTTAAAAGCATGCGAAGGAGTCGGTAATACTCCTGATCTTGTTTATATTTTATTATCCTTATAGCATGTCATGTATGGATTGGCATGTTGATTTGGATTTGTTGCTTCCTTTGCAAGTAATGATTTCTTAAAAGTTTTGAAATCTACCGTGTTTCCAAACAAAACATGTTTTCTTTTTTTGATCCAACAATTGGTATCAGAGCCAGTTTCTAATGCATGATTTTGGTTCCTATATATTGGATGCATGGGTTGGCAATCTTTTTGTGTATGCTGCATATTTTTATGTGATAGAAATATACATGGTGTATGTTTGCTCTTTTGGTTGTCCATAGAAGTTAAATTTACCTTGTAAGATTTCTTCATTGGTTGTAACAAGGAGGGTGGTTTATCATCACCATGTTTCCTCTTTGGTTTCTTTTTTCTATTTTTTTTTATTTTGTAATGTACAAATTGATGTAATTATGAAGATGGAGCAGCCATGGATTGAATAAATGGAAAGGTAAAATTTTCGGTGTATCCTTTTGTGTATTGGCATAAGTTTGAAAAAACAAGTGCTGGATTTTTGTTTCAAAGAATCAAATTTTGGTTTTACTAAAATACTAAGTGCTGGTTTTTTATTTTCATGAAATGAGCTTCGGTTTTAATGAAAACTAGTGCTGGAATTTTTTGTCAAAACAAAGATTTGGTTTTCTAAAAATCTGGTGCTGGAATTTTATTTTTCAAAGTGACAAAATTCGATTTTCATATATGCCATTACATTTTGTTTACCGAATGGGCCAGATCATGTTTGTGAAGAGTTCGAAGCGGAAGATCCAAGTCCAAGAAGAATACTTTGGGCCTAAAAGGCTTGTAATTATTTAATTTTTCTAGGATGGACAATCAAAAGTGGCTTTAATAGTTCATGTGATGAATGGAGAAATGAATGCTTATAATATGTGATATTATGTGATTGCATGTCATTTAGAAATTGCCAACCCTAGGCTTTTCCATGCATTCATTATGTATGAGATATATAATGAAACAATATAGGATGGATAATAAATTGTATCTAGACAAGATGGTATTTAAAACTTAAAGCCCAAAAAGATTGAGTAGGAGAGGATGCTCCTGTGAGAGTCCACGGTCTCCAAATGATGGCCTGTTTGCATGTGGTAAAGTGTTACTCCCTATTGGAGGGCATGGATCCTAAATCTTGCATGGTTTGGATCTCCATAAGGATAAGTCCACTTAATGATAGCAAATGTGACCTCCCACCGAGGCATGGTTTGTAGGTATCTTTAGTGAATTAATCAAATGGTTAAACACTCAACATTTTTTATCAATAAACTGCCTACCGTAGCTCTGTTCGTAAAAGTATGTACCAAATTAAGACGCTTCTTAAAAATTGGGCATGAGATGCTTGGTAGTTTTTGAGTGGGAGGGTCCCAGTTTTTCTTTTAATTGATAAGATGACCCACCGTCACTTAGTCTGTTATAGATAAGAAAAATAACCGTCGTATAATGTTTTAATTTTTTAAGTTTTGTTAAATCTATCATCATCCATACATGCATCATGATTTTATACAAAGTTTCATAAATTGTTGACTAGTATGCTCTTGTTTTAATAATTTATATTTTCAAACATAATCAACCACAAAATGAATCCACTCACCCTGCTCTTGACTAATAACAAATTGGAAAATGGAGACAATTTTAATGAATGGAGACGTAACCTTGATATTGTTCTTCAATATGAACGTATTTCATGGGTGTTAACTGAAAATGAGCCTACACCTCCAAGTGGAGATTCAAATCCTGAGCAAGTCCAACAACATGAGCGTTGGGAGAATGCTGACAAGACTATTAAGTGTTATATTCTGGCTTCTGTCAGCGGCATGTTGCAAAAACAAATTGCTTGTATGAAAACTGCTAGTGCAATGGTCCATCACCTATATGAGATGTTTAGAGTGAGGACTAGGTCTGCAAGAGTGAAAGCTATCCAAACCTTTCATAATCTCGCATGAAACACGGTGAACCGGTGCGGGATTACATGATGAAGGTAATCTCTACGGTCACTGAGGCTGAGATGCTTGGGGTGGATATGGATGCGGACACGTAGATGATTATGATCATCAATAGCTTAAACTCTTCTTTTCAACAGTTTAAGTTGGACTATGAGCTCAACAGCAAGGATTACACCTTGAGTGAGTTGATGAATACCCTCAGAGCACGGAGGAGATATTCAATATTAAGGCTCGTGGGCCGGCTAATGTAGCTTCTTTTTCTAAGCCCAAGGTAAGGGCGAAGGAAAGAAGAAGGGTCGATGAAGAAGAAGACCCAAACAAGGGTCAAGGCCAAATCCATGAAAAGAAGGCCAAAGAGAACATCAAAGGAAAGTGTTTCCTTTGTGATGAGATGGGCCCTTGGAAAAAAACCATCCGATCTACCTAGAGTCCCTCAAAAGCAAACAAGGTATGGGCTTCCTAAGTTTGTTAGGAACTAGAAATGTGACAGATTTATCTACTTCTTGGATATTAGATTCAGGAGCCACTAACCATGTTTGTAATTCTTTGCGGGGTTCAATGAGAGAAAAGACTACCTAAAGGCCGGTTCAAGTCAAGATAGCAGATGGTTCCTATGTTTCAGCGAATCGGTGGGAGTAGTTATCTTGGACTTTCCTAGTGGTCATAGGTTATATTTGGATGATGTTTATTACATGCCAATGATTGTAAGGAACATGATTTCTGTTTTTTGTCTAATAAAATCTGGTTATTCCTTATATTTTGAAAAGGTTGTTTCAATATATGAGAATAAGGATTTTATTTATGATGCGATAACTAAACAGGGATTGTTTTTTATAAAACCTATGAAAGGCTCACTAAACACCACAGAATTGATAAAACCAAGACAATGCAAAATCTCTAGGATTAATTCAAAGTATCTGTGGCACTTAAGAATGGGTCATATCAATCAGAAAAGACTTGACAGGCTAGTAAAGGATGTGATCCTTATGGGCTTGGATAGTGATCCATTACCCACCTGTGAATCTTGTATTGAAGGAAAAATGACCAAAGCCTCATTTCCTTCTAAAGGAAACAGATCTGAATCCACATTGGACCTGGTACATACTGATGTGTGTGGGCCCATGAATGTACAAGCTAGAGGAGGTTATGAATATTTCATAATTTTATAAATGATTACTCAAGACATGGCTATTTGTATTTGATGCATAAAAGAGTGAATCTTTTGAAAGTTCAAAGAATTCAAAGTTTGAAGTGAGAAGCAACTTGGCAAGCCATTAAAACAACTTCGATCAGATTGAGGTGGTGAGTATTTATCTGGAGAGTTCCAGCAATATTTAATTGACAATGGAATTGTTTCCAATTTGTCAGCTCCTCGTACACCTCAAGAGAATGGTGTAGCAGAGAGGAGAAATAGAACTCTATTGAAAATGATAAGATCAATGATGTCCTACGCGAGCCTTCCAGAATCGTTCTGGGGATATGCCATACAAACGAAAACATATCTTCTTAACTTTACTCCGTCCAAATCAGTGCCTAAAACACCTAGGGAGTTGTGGACTGGCCGAGTGCCTTCATTGAGGCATTTGAGGACTTGGGGCTGCCCAACCCATGTTCTAAAACCTGAATCCTCAAAGATGGAACCAAGGTCAGAAGTATGTTTGTTTGTAGGATATCCTACGGGAACTCGAGGGTACTATTTTTACAGTCCTCATGATAAGAAGGTATTTGTGTCGACAAATGCAACCTTCTTAGAGGAAGAGTTTGTGAAAAATCACAAAGGAAGAAGTGAAGTAGTACTAAAGGAGTTAGCTATTTCATCCAAACCAAGAGTTGTTTTGGATATGACAGAACAAGATGTCGAAATGGATTCAAGAGTTGAATCAGAAGTGCAACCTGAACATCAAAGTGTGCCTAGATGTAGTGGGAGGGTTGTGAGGCAGCCAGATAGGTATTTGGGTTTAGGAGAAGGCTTAATTGCCATCTCGGACCAAGAAGAAATAGATCCCATTATGTATACACAGGCTATTAATGATGTTGATGCAGGAAAATGGCTCAAGGCGATGGAATCGGAAATAGATTCTATGTATACTAATGAAGTCTAGGTCTTTGTAGATCTACCACCAGGTCTAAAAGCCATAGGGTGTAAATGGATCTACAAAAGGAAAAGCGGATCGGATGGAAAGGTAGAGACCTTTAAAGCTAGATTGGTAGCTAAAGGCTATACTCAAAAGGAGGGTACTATGAGGAGACTTTTTCTCCGGTTGCCATGCTTAAGTCCATCAGGATTCTTTTGGCCATAGCAGCCTATTTCAATTATGAAATATAGCAAATGGATGTCAAGACCGCATTTCTTAATGGAGATCTTGAGGAGACCATTTATATGGCCCAACCGAAGGATTCATTGAGCTGTAATGAGCATAAGGTTTTGCGAGTTGCAAAGGTCCATTTATGGACTTAAGCAAGCATCTAGGTCTTGGAACATTAGGTTTGATAAGGCTATCAAAACCTATGGATTCATAAAAACCTAGATGAGCCTTGTGTTTATAAAAGAATACAAGAAGGTAAGGTTACTTTCCTAATCCTCGTATGTTGATGACATTACGCTCATTAGGGAATGATGTGGGAATGTTATCTGCGGTTAAGGATGGCTGAATGAGCAGTTTTCAATGAAGGATTTGGTAGAGGCTACCTATGTTCTAGGGATCAAACTTATAAGGGATCGAAAGAACAAGCGAGATAGCTTTGTCTCAACTAACCTACCTTGAGAATATGCTCAATAAGTTAGCCATGTAAGATTCCAAGAGGGTTTTACTCTACTAGACATGGAATCAAACTTTCAAAGGAACAAGCACCTAAAACCAAGAGGAGGTTGAGCGCATGCGTATCATTCCATATGCTTGGCAGTTGGTAGTTTGATGTATGCAATCTTGTGCACTAGACCGGATATCATTACGCATGGGATCGATGGCGATTTCAGTCAATCCAGAATGGAAGTAATCTTATTCCAACGGGATATCGGATTCGATTTCAATCGGATGTTGATTCAAGAAATCAACTTCGGTTCTATATTTACTTTAGGAGGTGGAGTCATAGTTTGGAGGAGTGTCAAGCAATCTTGTATTGCTAATTCGACTATGGAGGTGAGTATGTTCTTGCTTGTGAAGCGTGAAAGGAAGCGATCTGCTACGGAAGTTCCTAAATGATTTGGAGGTAGTTCCAGAGGCGAAAAAGGCCATTATACTTTATTGTGATAATAGTGGGGCAGTGGCTAATTCTAAAGAACCTCAGAACCACAAAGCTGCCAAACACATTGAGCAAAAGTATCATCTTATAAGGGAGAAAATACAACGTGGAGAAGTGGATGTGGTAAAGATTCCCACTAAGCAAAACCTTGCTGATCCGTTCACAAAGACATTGACTCAAAAGAGCTTTGAGGGTCACCTAGAAGGGATGGGAATGAGGGATATGTCAAAATTGCTTTAGGGCAAGTGGGAGATTGCTGGAGTTATGTAAATATAGTGCCCTGAAAAGCAAGTGTATTTACATGTAACTTTATCTTCTTGATTCTGAGCTTTGTAATGAAAATATTTATTATTAATAAAACAAAAGAGTTTGGTTTTATCTATATGAGCATTATATATCTGGTCATAAGGTACCAAGATTCTTTTATAAGTAATATACATATACATAGATATGTATGGGAAACATGTATATTATTAGAATCATAATTAATTGATTCACAATTGAATAATCAAGTTGGTCGCTTGATTATGGTTTGAAGCTATAGTGTTGCGATTTATCTCCATATAAGTAAAGGAGTTTACTTGAGGAATGATGAGTTTGATATCACGATAGTAGTTGACTATCGATAATGGCACTATTAAATGAATTGGAATTAAGTATGTTTCGGGAATAAAGTGGGCGTTACTTTAATCTTAAAACATACAACTTAAGCATTAACTATTATGAACCATAATCTTGATGAGTGGTGAACTCATATATGTTTCATTATAATTCTTGACATGATCGAAATGGATTTTTACAGAGTATTAATCCGATTATGCGTGATGTTGAAATTATTAATTGAAACATGTATCGAGAACATTCGCTCAAATAAAGAGTTTATAGTGTTATCATCTCTTCTAGATGTTTTAAGAAGATTTGGTGATTAAACTGGCGCCAGTAGTTTGATGGACTAGCTACCCATAAAGTCTTAACACTGAGATGAGATCTTATGTGTTAATCACCATATAAAGTAAAATGAGAGATCTAGAAGAAAAAACAAACATAAGGGCAAAACGGTAATTTACCCTTTGTTGTGCGGATGGCTATAATAAGGTTCTAAATAGGGTTTGCAATTGAACATATTCTCATAATATTTAATAATTCAAGAGTTCAACTAATTGTCTTTAGTAGAATGACATTTAGTTAATAAGCTATAATTAATTCCAATGAGATTGAATTAATTCTGGGCTTATTGGAGCTTGAATTATCAAAGTCCAATAAGATTCCTCACTTGACTTTAAGGAAGGTTATCAAGCTAAGTAAGAAATATAAATGGAGGTTAATTAGAAACCCATAATTGGATCTTGGGCTTGGTCTAATTAAAGAAGCCCAAATGTACATTTAGTAATGGGCTTTGTTTTTGGTTTAATGTAATTAATTAGATTAATTATATTAAAACAATTTTTTTTAAGAAGAAGATAGAAATTTCGGTTATTCCTAGGTTAAATGTGTAACCACACATTTGACATTAAAATGTTAAATAAAGATGGTCTTTATTATGGTTAATCATCATTAAATGGAGTTATGAACTTACCATTAAATGATTTAATGGTTGTCTTTTAATGTTGGCTTGTAACCTATTTGCATTCATTAGATTAAAGATGAAAGATGTACATTAGATGGACCATCTTCCTTCTTTCTTCTTGGCAAAACCGAAATTAGGTATTGAATTTTAGGTTATGGTCTTTTCAAGTAGCCATCATAAAGATAAATGAAGATAATCTCATTTATTAGCTGTTTTATGAGTGATTAATGAAAGAAGTGATGCATTTGATGCCTCTCTCTCCTTCCATCCATGCATATACGAAATTGGTAGGCAAGAAAGAGTTCTTGGATGTTCTTTACACCTTCTCTCCTTTCATGAAAGAGAGAATCGAAAATACTAATTGAAAGAGTTTCAATTTTGTTTCTTCTTCTTCTAAGAAAATCTCCTCCAAACCCACCAAAGGATTTTGTTAACCTAATTGTCCTTGAAGAACAGGTGGTAAATCTAATTGGTTAAGGATACTACAACAAGGAGAAAGTAGATTGCTAAAGGAAAAGAGTCAAAGGCAAAGGATTTGGATACGAAGAAGGAGAGGATAAGCGCGAGGATTTAAAGTCATGTGGCGAAGAGTCGGTAATACTCGATCTTGTTTATATTTTATTATCCTTATACCATATCATGTATGGATTGGCATGTTGATTTGGATTTGTTGCTTCCGCTGCAAGTAATGATTTATTAAAAGTTTTGAAATCTACTGTTTTTCCAAACAAAGCATGTTTTCTTTTTCCGATCTAACACAACAATCACATTTTCATCAACAATCTTATCATATGCATCACTATCATTCTGTGCGTTTTACTAACCCAAAAGAACCCAAGAAAATTTGGGTACCGAAAAATAAAATAATATCTCCTGCAGATATCCTTCCTTGGAAGAGGCAGCAAGCACCATTGGTATTTGGACAGTGGATGCTCGCGACACATGACGGGAAGAAGGTTTATATTCCTAGATCTTTAGTATAAGAAGGGAGGATCGATAACTTTTGGAGACAACTAGCAGGGCAAGATAATTGGAATCGGTAAAATAGGTAAAGATTCCTTTGCATGTATTGATAATGTGCTGCTTGTTGATGGTTTGAAAAACAGCTTGATTAGTGTCAGTCAATTGTGTGATTCTGGCTTTGAAGTTACGTTCAATCAAAATCTTTGTGAAGTTAGAAACAAAGACGGGTCTATATTCTTTTCTGCCAAAAGATGAAATAATCTTTACAAAATTGATTTAGAATATTTTCAAAAACAAAATGTTTCGTGTTTTTTATCAATTGATGAAGAAAGACTAATTTGGCATAAAAAGCTAGGTCATGTCAGTTTTAAACATATTTCAAAGTTGTTAAAGCATGATTTGGTAAGAGGATTACAAAAAATAAGTTTTGACAAGGATTTCTTTTGTGAAAGTTGTCATAAAGGAAAACAAGTCAAAGCATCGTTTTCTTTTTAAAATATCGTAACATCATCTAGACCTCTAGAGTTGTTACATATGGATTTATTTGGTCCAATTAGGATAATAAGTCTTGGCGGAAAGAAATATGGACTTGTTATTGTTGATGACTTTACTAAATTTTTTTGGATACTATTTTTGTCACACAAAGATGAGTCTTTTAAGTATTTTAGAATCCTTTCCAAAAAGTTACAGAGTGAAAAAGGAATGTCGATAGCTAGTATTAGGAGTGATCATGGTGGATAATTTGAGAATGAGAAGTTTAGAATATTCTGTGAGGAGAATGAAATTTTCCACAATTTCTCTGCTCCTAGGACTCCACAGCAAAATGGAGTTGTTGAAAGGAAGAATAGGACAATTCAAGTGATGGCAAGGACTATGATGTGCGAGATGAATCTTCCTAAGTACTTTTGGGAAGAAGCTGTGAGTACAGCATGTTACATTCAGAATAGAATATTGCTGCGACAATTGTTGAAGAAAACTCCTTATGAGCTATGGAATGGAAGGAGGCCAAATATATCCTACTTTCATCCATTTGGTTGCAAGTGCTCTATACTGAATACAAAGGCAATGTTTGACAAATTCGATTCAAAGACCTATTCAGGAATTTTTCTAGACTACTCCTTATCATCGAAGGCTTTTAGGGTTTATAATCTTACCTCAAAGACTGTTGAGGAGACTATTCATGTCAAGTTTGATGATAGTTCCTAACCAAGTAAGGAAGATGATATGGATAGTGAAATCCCTTCAATGCCCTTAGGTGATACTAAAGAAGCTTAATCATCAGAAACTCAGTTAGACAAGATTGAGGATATTCTAGAGACTCTTGGGTTAAAAAAGGATTGGAGATATAAGAGTTCTCATCCAGAAGAGTTAATCATAGGAGAGACCTCAAAAGGAGTCCGAACAAGGTCCAAATTCAGAAAAGAAGCTAATGCAACATTTGTCTCTGAAATAGAGCCTAAGAAGATTGATGAAGCTCTTCAAGATGAAACATGGATCTTAACTATGCAAGAGGAGCTGAACCAATTTACTAAGAACAAAGTTTGGTCCTTGGTTCCTAAACCCTTGAAGAAATCCATCATAGGAACTAGATGGGTTTTTAAGAATAAGTTAGACGAATAAGGAAGAGTAAGTCGGAATAAAGCAAGATTAGTAGCATAAGGCTATAATCAGCAAGAAGGAATAGACTGTAATGAGACGTATGCTCCGGTAGCAAGACTTGAAGCTATTAGGATATTGCTTGCATATGTTGTTTGTTATGATATAAAGCTTTTTCAAATGGATGTGAAAAGTGCATTTCAGAATGGTCTTATAGACGAAGAAGTGTATGTTAGGCAACCTCCTGGTTTCGAAGATGTTAAGTATCCAGATCATGTTTATAGACTTCATAAGGCTTTGTACGGCTTGAAACAAACTCCTAAAGCTTGGTATAATCGTCTAAGTATTTTTCTCATTGAGAGCAGATTTAGTAGAGGTTAGGTAGATAAGATACTCTTTAGGAAGAATTTTGAGAATGATTTTATTTTAGTTCAAATTTATGTTGATGACATTATTTTTAGTGCGACTTCAAAAAGGTTGTGCATGAGTTTTGAGAATTTGATGAAAAATGAGTTTGAGATGAGTATGATGGGAGAGTTAAAGTTCTTTCTTGGATTGCAAGTTAAGAAAATCGAAAAAAAGATCTTTATCCATCAACAAAAATACGTGAAAGAATTATTGTCTAAGTTTGATATGGAAAAAGTGAAACCTATGGCAACTCCGATGCATCCTTCGAGCCTTTTGTCTAGAGACGAAGTTGGTAAGAAGGTGTGGATCAAACCCTATATAAAGGGATGATTGGTTTTTTTACTTTATCTTACAGCAAGCAGACTTGACATACTGTTCAGTGTATGCTTGTGTGCAAGGTTTCAGGCCGATCCTAGAGAGTCTTCTTACATTGCTGTTAAAAGAATTATGAGATATCTCGCAGGTACTACTGATCTTTGCTTAATGTATGAGAAAGGTACAGATTTTAGGTTGATTGGATATTGTGATTCGGACTATGCCAGAGATAGAATTGATAGGAAGAGTACGAGTGGAGGCTGTCACTTTCTTGGTTCAAACCTAGTTTTCTGGTCAAGCAAGAGACAAAGTTCAATCACCCTATCAACTGCTGAAGCCGAGTACATGTCTGCTGCAAGCTGCTGTTCACAAACATTGTGGATCAAACATCAACCAGAAGATTACTTAGTATAAGAAGTGGAGATCCCAATCTTTTGCGACAACAAGAGTGCCATCAACTTGTCGAAGAATCTAATTCAGCATTCGAGAGTTCAGCATATCAAAGTCAGACATCACTTCTTACGGGACTACTTCAGAGAAGGATTGTGAGTCTTTAGTTTATTGAGACAAAGTTTCAATGGGCGGATATCTTTACTAAACCACAGAGTGAAGAACGATTCAAGGAAATCATACGGAACCTCAACATGGTGATGTTAAGTGACCAACCGTCTAACATATCATAGCCAACTTAAAAGGTCGTCAAAGTTAACGACGTTAGTAACAGTGAGTTACAGCTGGTAACTTCTCTCATAAGGAAGTCTTAGAGGGAAAGTCTCATAGCCTTGAGAACTTCACCTATTCTAGAACACGCCTGATAAGACCTTTCGAGTATTCTTAACTCAAAAACTTCTCAGCTCTCTCAAATCTCTGTAACCGACTTTACCCTTTGAAGAACAAATCAGTGAACTCAGTTTCTTACTCATCGAAGAATCAAATGGAGCAAGCAATGATTTTCGGAAGACATGCTGATTTTGAATCTTTGAGGAAAAACAACATGGACATTGAATCAGAGATAGTAGAAGTAGGATGGAGGAAGTTCTTCCAAGTGTAAGAAATCGTATATCAAAATGAAGTGTATGATTTTTGGAAGAATTTGTAGCTAGTAGACAACACTATTGTTTCTATAGTAGATAGATTGTCTATTATTATGACAATGGAGTTGATTGAGAAAGTAACTGAATATCCATCTGATGGAGAAAATCTCACGAGCAAAGCCAGATGGATGATGAAAGTCAGTGTAAAGGAAGATGAAATCAATCGACAGTTGTATAGAGACAACGACCCAACGGAGAGGAAGACCTCAAGTCTGGTGCCGAAGGCTAAGGTCCTACATGCAATTCTGTTCAATTGCATCTTACCAAGAGTAGGTTCAAGGCATTTGGTGACAACATTGGATGAACAATGCCTATTTTACTTATTGAATCGTTAACCTGTAGATTTACCATTTTTGATTTTTTAATTTATGGTTAAGGCGATCAAAGATACGAACAGTTACCCTTATGGAATGTTGCTGACAAGGATATTTAGAGAGTCTGGAGTCCTTCTTGATAGAGGAAACAGAATTAAGATATCTGTTAAGAGTGTTATCAACTCAGGAATAGTGGCAAAAATGGGTTTAAAGAATCTGGACAGAGTAGAAGCAGATTCTGAGATTAAAGCAAGAACTAAGGGGGAACGTACAAAGAAGAAATCTCCTACAAAAGGTTCTAAATCTCAATCTAGTGCAAACATGCCCATGATTGAAAGGAGGAAATCATCAGAAGAAAATTTAAAAGAAAAGATGATTATTCAAAAAGAAAGTAGCTAAGTACGGATTATAGACGAAGGTGCTCTGAAAAGAAAAAGGGAGACACTTCTGAGTGAAATTCCGAAGCAAGCGAAAAGATCACCTAGAGTTTGAACCTAGCGATAACAAGAAGAAAAGAGATCCAGAGAACTAAGCCAGGCAGAAGTCTCTGAGACAGGCGCACCTACGGCTACAAGATCTCTAGTGTTTATCTTAAAGGAAGATACAGCCAAACAGTCTAAAGAGACTGAGAGTAAAAGAAAATTGGAGTTTGAGAAGCAGAAGCCACAACCTCAAAAGACTCCAAGACTGATTGAGGCAGAGAAGAAGACTGAGAAAGTCAATCAAAAAAAGAGTACTCCTACTGTTGAGAAAGTTAGTTAGAAGAAGGCTACTCCTACTGATGTTCAACAGGAGAAATCAACAGAACTTAGTCAGAAGAAGGCTACTCCTACTGATGTTTAACCGGAGAAATCAGCAGAACTTAGTCTGATACAGTATAACTCTTCTCAACTTCTGAGGAAAGAAGATTTGAGAATCACAGTGACTGAAGAGGTTCAACCTGTGAATAAGAGGAGTACCTCAATAATCATCAAGGATATCCCAAAGAGGTTAGTGACGGTACATTTACAACCTATTATGATAAATAGTTGTACATGACATCTGTTGAATGAAGACGAGAAGAGTTTTTATGAGACCTTGAGGTATGCAGGAACAAAACCATACCCCACAAAGATGACAAACCAACTGTACGCTATTTTCCCAATCACAGAGCAAACAGTGATAAAGGTTGTACCTGACATTCATCCAAGGTATCCCATGGTACGCAATGTTAATAAAGGGAAGCAGAAACTATACCCAGAAGGGGTAATAGATGATCTATCAGTAGATCAAATTGCAGAAGAAGTATGAAGCATAGATGAAGTATGCTCTGTACAGAAGACGATGACAGGAACTTTCATTTCCCATCACATTTCAGGAGCTAGTGGTAGTTCAACAACTAAAGATGAACATTGTCCAGTGGGGGGAAAACTTACAAAAGGGATGTTCAAGACGATAAGGAATGGAGAGTTTACTTGCAGAACTGAATCCCTTGTGCAGTTAATTATGCGTATTAGGCCACTGTCTAATACATCTTCAATTGAAGAAGTCCTACCCTTGCTTGGAAGACAAGTTTTTAGACTACCAGCTCCTGATGATTTAGATCTTCCAGAACCCAACCTATCTGTTCAACCTCCTACCCTAGAGATCATTGAAGCATATGTTCCATCTTCAGATGCATATAACACTACAATTGTTGTTAAAGAAGAACAACCGAAGGATGATGACCGACCAACCTCATCTTTTGACTTACAAGCAGAAGTAATTCAACTACGCAGAGAAGTCAAGGAGATAAAGGAGATGGTGAAAGAATTATTGAAGCATCATCGGTCATAATCATTTTTTATTAATAACAAATAGGGGGAGAAATGAAAGGGGGAGAAAAGAAACATTTTGAAGGAGAAAGAAAAAGATAGGGGAGGAAGAGTAAGCAGAAAATGAAGAACTAGAAGTTTGAAGAAGATGGAGTGAAGATATGTTCTTATTTCTCATCTGTATATTTTTCCATTTACAGTTTTTCATCTTACCTGTATGATTATTTGTTATCATCAAAAAGGGGGAGATTATTAAGTCAAAATCAAGTTTCATAAAAGATTTTGATGAAGTACAAAAAATAATGAAAAGCAGACGGAAGCAAATAGAAAAGCAAACAGAAGATAAAATGAAAAACAGATGAAGAAAAGCAGACGAAAGCAAATAGAAAAGCAGACGGAAGCTAAAATGAAAAGCAGACGAAGAAAAGCAGACGGAAGCAAATAGAAAAGCAGATGGAAGCTAAAATGAAAAGCAGACGAAGAAAAACAGATGAAAGAAAACAGACGAAGAAAAACAGACGGAAGAAAAGCAGACTAAGAAAAACAGACGAAAGAAAACAGACAAAGAAAAATAGACGAAAGAAAAGCAGACAAAAAAAAGCAGACAGAAGCAAACAGAAAAGAAGACAGGAAGCAAATCACGTCAAATCAAGATTCAGTTTGAGTTAGTTACACAACTCAACTGAATAACCGTTTCTTGAAAGAAGCAAGAATCAAGAATCAAGAAGCAGTTGAAGACGAAGACTATAAATATGAGTCGGAGTTGAAGATTGAAAAAGTTACACACAAAAAACATTACGAAGATTGAAAAAGTTACAAAAGTTAGTGAAATCAAAGAGCTTAGCGATACTTGAGAGAAACTATTGTGCAAAAAATCTAGAGCTATTTTTTCTGTAACAAAGCTTGAAAAACCTTTCAGTTGAAAGTAGTGCAGATAGCCTACAGAGGCTAAGTATGAAAGAATACTGATTGTAAGAGACCTGAAGAGGCTCAGAGACAAAGAATACTTGTAACGTTTTGAGAGATAGTGAAATCTCAGAAAGATATCTGAGGACTGGACGTAGCCCACGGCTTGGGGTGAACCAGTATAAAATCGATGTGTCAACATCTCTCAACTCTTAATCTCTCTTATCTTTCAATTTTCGATCTTACTAGTTTTTATAAAAGTTTTTGAAAAATACTTTATAACTTTGATTTTTAGTAGTTCTTGTGAAAAGAACAAGTTTCTTTTAACAAAACATTTTCGAAGGGACTTAACTAAACAATACACAATTCAACCCCTCCCTTCTTGTGCATTTGTATATTGTATAATAAGTATTGTATTAACGTGTGATTCACTTCACTTGTTGGGTTATGAAATACTGATCAACATAAATTTCTCCACAAATTCCCATTCCAAAGTCATTATACACATCCCGCAGGCCATCTTTGAGCATGCCATCAATAATAGTGTCATGTCCTAATCGAGAACCCTTTCTGTATAAAAAAATAAAGGTAGGAATGGATCATAAAGAAATATCACTACCAAACCCATCCATCTTGAAAGTAACAAACGGTTCCAAACAAAAACACAGAACAGTGCTGAGAGCTACAAAAAGGAAAAACAAATTTATATGCGACACAAACTGGTTTAGCCACAGATAAAGCACCAAAAGAAAGGAAATGCCACGCAAGAATAGAGATGTGAATCACATACAAAAAATGTAAAGGATAGGCTTGAACCCAAATCAATTGCAAAGATGGACAATGAAATACCTAAGATGGTGATTAACAATGATACAATGGGCAAAAATTACAACCAGAAGAAGAAGAGATTGTTAGAGTAGTGCCCTGAAGGCAATCGCCTTTAGCGCATTTTGTACAAAGTTGTGTACATACTTTATGAATAAATAAAGAAAGGCATATTTCATTAATTTGATGTTCATTATTTATGAACTGATATTGATCAATAAGAAAATTAATGAAGTCCATGATATATGACATAGCATGAAGGAAATTATGATGTGATCATACTACTGAGATTCCTATCATGTGCAATTATGTCAAGATATCTAAATTATCCTAGTCATAGGATTCTTGAGGCTGGACATCGATAATCCGGAGACTAGTACATCTCAAGCTCCTTGATTTGATCAGCGGTGGATCTCGAAGCGTAAATATGAGATATTTAGGGTTGAGATGCGGATGCTTACTAGAGGTAGTAAGTACATTGGATGACTGCTATGAGATCATCACATGGATGTCCTATTCTAATGTCGGTGATAATCTCATCATAGCAATGGTGTAAGTATCCTTAGACTTGAGGTGCTCGAGGATATCTTGAATCTTGATTACGTGCTTTGACTCCATTCCTTGTTGCACTTACGAGGTCGCTTCATAGGGTGGTGATTGGAGTGCAACTTGAGGTATTGAAGGTAATTGAGTAACCAATAGAGGATTCACCATACGTGATAGCGAAGATGATACCCATAGCCTATTATCGAGGTCATTACTTGGAAGTCTCTGGGAGCATATATGTCATGAAGAATGTCTTCATTGACATATTAAGTAATGAGTCCCAGGACGAGAACTGAAATCACTTGGACTGGATTTGACATAGTCAGTCTAGTAAAGAGTTGACACATTGCCCATACTCATAATCAAGTGGGGTATAGCATGGTAAAAGGACGAATTGCACGACAATTGTTTATGGAAAGGTTCGTGATATGGTTCATGATGAATACATGTTCATTCGTCAAACCAATTACTTTCTGGTCAATTGGGGGTCATGATGTGTTGCTAGATACCGCTCATGACTTGCTCAGATTAAGTGTTAATCTAAGTGACCAACATAACCGGGAACCTAATGGGTCACACGCATAAGAGTGTCTCGGAGAATTCGTAAAATATTTTTAGACAGAGTTTCGATATATGGAGAAAAAAAGGATTAAATGGATCCCGATGAGATCGAGATATATCCCGATGAGATCGCGACATCGATATTGCTGAAAAATGTTTCCGGGAGTTTTTCCTATACCGTGACCCGGTAGGCCGGTAGGACCGACCCCAGTGTGACTGGACCACTTCAGCATTTATTTATATATATATATATAATTAATTAATTAAAGAATTAATATATATATATATATATGTGTGTGTGTTATACGTGTATGGAGGAGGAAGCTTTACTTTATATATATATATATATATATAAAGGCTATACGTGGACAAGCCTTGTCACCGTAAGCATTAAATGTGTTTTAATGAGTTAAAAGCATAAAAAGGCTTATGGAAAGATGGCTTGGATAGAGAAGATCGTGGGTTTTGAAGTTGAAGGAAGAAAGAGTTTTTCCTCTCATCTCTCATCTCCATCGTGATTCAAGGTTTCATCTCCTTCTTTCCATTGGTTTCAAGCTCTCCAAGGACAAAGGTAAGAGCTAGCACTCTTTACTTTATTCTAGCTATTCCCGGGTCAAAGGGTTTGTCCCGGTTAGGTTCTCCGATCTCTGCGTGGATACCGTTAGAGACGGTCTCCTTTGGCCGTTATGGTTTGAGTTTGTTGTATAGACACATGGATCCTGGCTTTCGGGAAGGTCCCAGAACAAAAGTGTTTGTTTTCCGCACCTTGGGCATGTGATGCTCACACCGGGATTTTCCTACAGTTGTATCAGAGACACTTGTGTCGTATATAACGAAGAAACCATGATTAGGTCGGAGTTGCCTATTGCTTGTGACGATGATGCATGTTGATTGTGTGAATTTCGAATTCAGTATAGAAATATAGTTTTCGAAATTTTCTTGCCCATATATGTTCACAAGATGTTTTTGCATATGTCTGTGGAAGCTCGGAATTTATCAATGTGATTTGATATGGTTTTACTAATTTATTCCCCAATGTTCTGGTTGCTGTCTTTGTGCACATTCAATGAACAGGCATGCTTATAAATTCGAGAATAAATTGTAGAAATTTTTTTTTTCGGATTTGCTTTCACCAACATGTCTCTAAGATGTTTATAAATGTCTATGAGAATGGAAAATTGTTTTTGAGGTGATTTACTATTTATTTGAGAATTTATTGTGTGCTGCTGGGAATAACTGTGTTGAGGAACACAGATTCTACATTGGCTTTGTTGCTGAGGTTGAATGAGTTTTTGTTGGAAATAAATCCTGAAAAACTTCATGGAACATGTTGTGAACATTTTTTAACCTCTGTAATTTTCTCATAATTTATTGAAATTGTTTAAATGAGTTTTTCAAGCAAAACACAGAGCTTGGCAGTTTTGAGAAAGTTGCTGGAGCTGTTTTGTTTGGAATGATAAATCGTGTATTTCTCAATTCCAATGCCTTGGATCATTTTTAATGTGATTAAAAATGTGTTATATTGATGTTGTATGCTTTCCAAATTGAATTTCTTGAAATTGGATTTCCAAATATTTTTCGGATGTCAAATGTGTCACATTAGCGTCTCGTTAGTGTATTTCGTTGTCTTGATTATTTTGGCCGTCACAAATTTTGTGACCAGTGCCGAAGTAATCTTGATAAAATGTAGACTAGCTAGAGATACTTAGGGTGATAGTTTGATATTCTCAAATTATTTGGAGATCTGAATGAATAAGAGTGTATTCATTGATTTCAAGTTTCATGTATAGTACATTTATACATGGTAAGCATGATACAATGAAAGTGTTTCATTGGTACATCATAATAAAGTGTATTACACTTGGTATTGTGAATTGGAACTGCACGGATTGAGAAATTAGCCGATTAGATAGCAATTCCACATGGATAAGTCGACTAATAAAGATACAAGTCGACTAATAAAGATACAAGTCGACTTGTCCGTGCACTGTAGACGCATAAGTCGACTTGCACAATGGTACAAGTCGACTTGTTCGTGCACAGCTGCATAAGCCGACTTACACATGCATAAGTCGACTTACACACTAGCATAAGTCGACTTACACATACACAAGTCGACTTACAACATGCAAAGGTGGGATGATGGATGATTTTAGGTATAGACTCAATATGATTGATGAAATACCCTAAATCATTCCATATAGTCATGGTGACTATAATCCTACGACTTGGAGGAGAAGAAGATGAGACCTGAAAACCCTCACACTTCATATGAAAGCTAACGCCTTCCATTAATATGGGGAGAACCAGAGTTCTTATAGAGTTGGGTTGTTGGGTAAACCCAAGCTCACTCTATACAGATATGTTCGAACCATGAAAATAAGATTTTCGGATTAATGGGTCGGTTTTCACTAGAAGCGTTGATTTGTTGAGTAAACTCAAGGTCAACGTGGACAGAGGCGAAATTAGGTAGTGTACATCAGATGTACGCGCATCAAGAGTTGATAACCTAATGTGTATGCATACATCACGAGTTGATAGCAATAGTTGATAGTTGCATCTATGAAGCAATTGGTATGACCGATACCTGCCGATAGACCTAAGGTGGCTTGTTGGGTAAACCCAAGGTCATTTTAGTAATGTTGGATATCTATGATGCAATTGGTATGACCGATACCTACCGATTGACCTAAGGTGGCTTGTTGGGTAAACCCAAGGTCATTTTAGTAATGTCGGATATCGACCCACTAGGATATTTTGTCATAATGTTTCTTGGATTCGTACTGAGGGTTATGGATTCTTGGAAACTAGTGGGAGCCATATGAAGGGAGAACTAGACCTGCGTGTGGGAAATGGAGCAAGAGTTGCTGCATTAGCCGTAGGCACTTACTTCTTGTCACTCCCCACTGGGCTTGTAATTAAATTGGATGAATGTTATTTTGTACCTATATTACAAAGAACATATTATGCATTTCTTGTTTAAATAGAATTTGGTTTCCATGTGACTTTTAGTAACAATGGTTGTTCTATTAGTTTGAATGGAATGCTTTATGGTACTGGTACATTATACAATGGAATTTACATATTAGATATGTCACATCCAATTATGAATGTCAATGACACGAAAAGACATAAAGGAGATAATTTAAAATCAACTTACTTATGGCATTGTCGCCTTGTCCATATAAATGAGAGACGCATAGCTAAGCTCCATAAGAGTGAAAGTTTAGGGTCATTTGATTATGAATCATATGACACATGCGAATCTTGTTTATTAAGCAAGATGACTAAATTACCCTTTAAGGGAAAGGGTGAACGAGCGACTGGAGTATTAGACCTAATACATTCAGATGTATGTGGTCCGATGTCCATCCATGCCCGAAGTGGTTATCTTTACTTCATTACCTTTATCGATGATTATTCTCGATATGGGTACTTGTATCTGATGAGATACAAATCTGAAGCATTTGACATGTCATGCAAGTCCTTATGATCATGCATGTAATTTTATTCTAACATTCTTTCTCTCTTTCCCTATAGGTTATTGAAGATGACTTCCAGTGTGAATTTGCGCTCACTAATGGATTCCAACAAATTAACTGGACCTAACTTTCTAGATTGGCTAAGAAATCTGAGAATTGTTCTCAGGTCTAAGGAACTGGGATATGTCCTAGATGTTCCACTTCCTGATCCACCTACTGCTGATGCTTCTGATGAGGATCAGAAAGCATATCGTAAGCATCTTAAAGACAGTGACATGGCTACCTGCATTATGATCGCATCTATGTCACTAGAGCTGCAGAAGCAGCATGAGTCTATGGGTGCTAATACCATAGTGTTTCATCTTAGGGAACTGTTTGATGAGCAAGCTCGGTTTGAAAGGTTCGAGACCTCGAGGCTACTCTTCACTACTAAGATGACTCCAGGTTCATCTGCAGTGCAGTATGCACTGAAGATGAATGGGTATATTGAGAGGTTGGCTGTCTTAGGTTTTGTTATGGATTATGAATTAAGTGTTGACTTAATTCTGGTTGGATTGTCTGATAGTTATTCACAGTTTGTGTTAAACTATCGGTTGAACCAAATATCCACGACAATCCCTGAGTTGATCAATCTGCTCAAGACAGCAGAGCAAGCTATCAAGGAGGATAGCAAGCAAGTGCTTATGGTGGACTCTTCTTCTGGTTCAAAGAAAAAGAATCTAAAGAAGAAAAGGTCTAAGAAACCAAAAGGAAGTGCAGCCAAGAAGAAAACCAAAGAGCGCACTAAAGGAACTTGCTTCCATTGTGGCAAGGCAGCCACCGGGCGCGGCTATAAAGTCTATATGGAAGAATTGAAGCAGAAGAAGGCATCAGATGCCTCGACTTAAAAGTTCAAACAATTCAGAAATGAAGTAGAAAACCAACTTGGGAAAAGTATCAAGACATTACGATCAGATCGTGGTGGGGAATACTTAGACCAACAGTTTTTGGATTATCTCAGAGATAATGGGATTTTATCTCAATAGACTCCTCCTTACACACCACAGCATAATGGTGTGGCAGAAAGGAGAAATCGAACCTTGTTAGACATGGTACGATCAATGATGGGCTTTGCAAAGTTTCCAAAATCCTTTTGGGGGTATGCACTTGAGACAATTTGTTTACTTGTTAAGCGAGTTCCATCAAAGACATTGATGTTACTCCATATGAGATGTGGACTAACAAAAGACCCTATCTTACTCATTTGAAAGTTTGGGGTTGTCTCCTTATGTGAAGCGTACCTGATCGAGATAAACTTGATGCAAAAGTCGACAAGTGTTTGTTAAGTAGGATATCCTAAAGAAACAATGGGATATCAATTCTACCATCTTGAGGAACAAAAGGTGTTTGTTTCGAAGCATGCTGTCTTTTTAGAGAAAGAGTTTCTTTTACATGAAGACAGTGGGAGAAAAATTGAGCTTGAAGAAGTTCAAGATGCTCGAATAGACGTAGATCAATTGCACGAACTTTGAACTGTGACTCATCTGATGAAGTAACAGATTCAACCTTCTACAACACACGAAGTTAAGTGGTCACGTGGGATCGCACCTTGTTCTAGAGATATGGATTTCTCGTGAATGAGCAGGATGACGTATTGCTCATAGAAGATGATGAGCCTACTACCTATGAAGAGGTTCTGAAGAGTTCAGAGTCTGAGAAATGGCTTCATGCCATGCAGGCTGAAATGGATTCCATGTATGAAAACCAAGTATGGACTTTGGTTGAAGCACCCGAAGGAATCAAACCCATAGGGTGCAAATGGGTTTTCAAAAAGAAAACCGACATGGATGGTAATGTAATTACCAATAAAGCAAGGCTTGTGGCTAAAGGCTTTCGTCAAAGACAAGGAGTTGACTACGACGAGACCTTGACCCGATAACAATGCTTAAATCCATTAGAATACTCTAGCCATTGCCACTCATTATGATTATGAGATATGGCAAATGGATGTGAAAACGACTTTCTAAATGGAAATCTAGGCGAGGATGTGTATATGACACAACTGAGGGCTTCACCTCCTATGATGGCGAAAAGGTATGCAAGCTTCGAAATCCATCTATGGATTGAAGCAAGCATCCAGGAGTTGGAATATCCATTTTGATGAGGTAATCAAAGAGTTTGGTTTCTCACAAAATCTGGATGAACACTGTGTGTACAAGAAGGTTAATGGGACTGCAATCGTATTCCTTGTCTGTATGTAGATGACATATTATTGCTAGGAAGCGATGTCTCTATGCTACAATCGATCAAGATTTGGTTGTCAAACAATTTGCCATGAAAGACCTTGGTGAAGCAACTTATATCCTTGGGATAAGAATCTATAGAGATAGATCAAAAGGTTGCTTGGTCTTTCACAATCAACGATATAGATAAGATGCTAAAAGGTTTAGCATGGAGCAATCGAAGAGGTACCTTCCGTGACTCATGGGATAACACTCTCGAAATCTATGTGTCCTAAGACACAAGATGAGAGGATGCGCATGAATATGATTCCGTATGCATCTGCGGTAGGATCTATCATGTATGCAATACTATATACGAGACCCGATGTATCATATGCTCTAAGTGTTACGAAAGGATACCAATCGGATCTGGTGAGGGTCCTTTGGGTGGTGTCGAGAATATCCTTAAGTACTTGCGAAGGACTAAGGATGTTTTCTTGATATATGGAGATGGAGATCTCAAAGTGGCGGGTATATAGATGCGGTTTTCAATCGATAAGGATGATTTCAAATCCCAATCAGTTACGTATTCACACCGAATGGCGGGGCGATTAGTTGGAAGAGTTCCAAACAAGAGACGATTGCCGATTCAACGGCAGAGGCGAGTACATTGCGCTTGAAGCGAAGAAGGAAGCGGTTTGGATCAAAGTTCATTACTAAACTTGGTGTGGTTCCTAGCGGTGATGGGCCCATGCGGTTGTATTGTCACAACAATGGGGCTATTCTTGCGAGGAAAGAACCAAGGTCTCATCAACGATCCAAACACGTACTCATGAGATATCATCGATCGGGAGATCATAGGGCGAGGTGATGTCGGATCGAGAGAATTCCCACCGAGCGAATATTGCTGATCCGTTGACAAAGCCATTATCACAAAAGAGTTTTGATTCTCATGTACTCGCCAATGGTATTAGATATCAAGGCGATTGGCTTTAGGTCAAGTGGGAGATTGTTAGAGTAGTGCCCTGAAGGCAATCGCCTTTAGCGCATTTTGTACAAAGTTGTGCACATACTTTATGAATAAATAAATAAAGGCATATTTCATTAATTTGATGTTTATTATTTATGAACTGATATTGATCAATAAGAAAATTAATGAAGTCCATGATATATGACATAGCATGAAGGAAATTATGATGTGATCATACTACTGATATTCCTATCATGTGTAATTATGTCAGTATCTAAATTATCCCTAGTCATAGGATTACTGAGACTGGACATCGATAATCCGGAGAGACTAGTACATCTCAAGCTCCTTGATTTGATCAAGCAGTGGATCTCAGAAGCTGTAAATATGAGATATTTAGGGTTGAGATGTGGATGCTTACTAGAGGTAGTAAGTACATTGGATGACCTGCTATGAGATCATCACATGGATGTCCTATTCTAATGTCAGTGATAATCTCATCATAGCAATGGTGCAAGTATCCTTAGACTTGAGGTGCTCAAGGATATCTTGAATCTTGATTACGTGCTGACTCCATTCCTTGTTGCCTTACATGCGGTCTCTCATAGGGTGGTGATTGGGTACAGCTTGAGGTATTCGAAGGTAATTGAGTAGCCAATAGAGGATTCACCACTTCTGTGATAGCAGAAGATGATACCCATGGCCTATTGTCAGGGTCATTACTTGGAAGTCTCTGGCCGGAGCATATATGTCATGAAGAATGTCTTCATTGACATATTAAGTAATGAGTCCCAGGACGAGAACTGAAATCACTTGGACTGGATTTGACATAGTCAGTCTAGTAAAGAGTTGACACATTGCCCATACTCATAACCAGGTTGGGTATAGCATGGTGAAAGGACGAATTGCACGACAATTATCTATGGAAAGGTTCGTGATATGATTCATGATGAATACATGTTCATTCGTCAAACCAATTACTTTCCGGTCAATTGGGGGTCATGATGTGTTGCTAGATACCGCTCATGACTTGTTCAGATTAAGTGTTAATCTAAGTGGCTAACATAACCGAGAACCTAATGGGTCACACGCATAAGAGTGTCTCGGAGAATTCCTAAAATATTTTTGGACAGAGTTCCAATATATGGAGAGCAAAAGGATTAAATGGATCCCGATGAGATCGAGATATGTCCCGATGAGATCGCGACATCGATATTGCTGAAAAATGTTGCCGGGAGTTTTTCCCATACCGGGACCCGGTAGGCCGGTAGGACCGACCCCAGTGTGACTAGACCACTTCAGCATTTATATATAATTAATTAATTAATTAATTAATTAAAGAATTAATATATATATATATATATATATGTGTTATACGTGTATGGAGGAGGAAGCTTTACTTTATATATATATATATATATAAAGGCTATACGTGGACAAGCCTTGTCACCGTAAGCATTAAATGTGTTTTAATGAGTTAAAAGCATAAAAAGGCTTATGGAAAGATGGCTTGGATAGAGAAGATCGTGGGTTTTGAAGTTGAAGGAAGAAAGAGTTTTTCCTCTCATGTCTCATCTCCATCGTGATTCAAGGTTTCATCTCCTTCTTTCCATTGGTTTCAAGCTCTCCAAGGACAAAGGTAAGAGCTAGCACTCTTTACTTTGTTCTAGCTATTCCCGGGTCAAAGGGTTTGTCCCGGTTAGGTTCTCCGATCTCTGCGTGGATACCGTTAGAGACGGTCTCCTTTGACCGTTATGGTTTGAGTTTGTTGTATAGACACATGGATCCTGGCTTTCGGGAAGATCCCGGAACAAAAATTTTTGTTTTCCGCACCGTGGGCATGTGATGCACAGAGAGGACTCAATATAGGATAGAAAAAATTTGAAACCATACGGCCTGACATCTACCTCAAACAAAACTAATCGAAAGGCAAGTTTTGTTCACCTGTGATGGGTTTGCAAAAAGATTCCCTTGAGAAGATGGGTGCGTCTCTTGAGAAGTGGGTGTGTCCCTTCAGAAGTTGGTGGTCACTTTTTCCTTGTGAAGATGGCTTTGTAAGACGAAAGTTGAAGAAGGAAGAGATAACCAAACATAAAGAACGAAGGTGTCTGTTTGCGTTATAAACGTAAACGATGGAAAAAAAAGTCTACCTGAAAAAGCTCAAAAGAGGGGCTTTTTTTAAAAGCTTCAAATTTGAGCTTCTTAAAAAGCTGTATTTTAGCTTCTAAAAAAATCATTTCTATTAAAAAGTGCTTTTAGATTTTGCGGTCAAACACTCATTTTTCTTTAAAATAGCTTTTGCAGTAAAAAAAGTACTTTTGTTATTTCTAAATGCTCAACCAAATAGGTGTTTAAGTAAGCAACCCAAAATACCCTTCTTGCCTTCTTACTACTTTTAATATAACTAACCCATACAATAATTTTACTATCATAAAACTAAAGAAAAACTAACTCCTAAAAAAATTTGGGGCCAACATTTCTCCCCCCTTTAAAAGAATTTCGTCCTCGAAAGCATTACCTGAGTCGTTGAAGAGTTGTGGATATTTCTCTCTCATGGCTTCCAAGGGTTCCCACATGGCCTCTTCTACAGAATGGTCTCTCAATAGGACTTTTACTAGTTAAACTGTCTTGTTTCTAAGGACCTTTTCGTTAGTGTCCAAGATCTATACTGGAATCTCTTCATAACTCAGATCATCTCTTAATTGAACTTCAGTGTCTGAATGATATGAGAGGGATCTGATCTATATCTCCTCAACATAGAAACATGAAAAACATCATGAATATGTGATAATTTCGGTGGCAGTGCCAATCTATAGGCTAGTCGTCCAATCCTCTCAGGCATTGGAGCACTCACCGCCTTCCTACAAAACTGCTCCCCGTTCTTCCTCTTCCTGCTCACTTCATACTTGATATTCTCCAGTTTCTTAGCCTGGAGTGTAGGATCTACCAATTGTTGGTATTCAAAGAAATTATGGATCAAGACTTTCTCCTTGATCCCCAAATGAAGACCTCCCTCAAACTTGCGGCATTTATCTTCCTCATTCGCTACAATGTTCGCCACATATTCGGAAAGCTGAGTGAAATTCAGCTCATACTCACTCACACTCATGTCCCTCTGTGTTAGACTCAGAAACTCCCTGGCCTTCTCTTGTACATACACTTTGGAGAGGTATTTCTTCTTGAACACTTCCACAAAGTCTCTCCATGTCAACAACGGAGGCATGACCTGACTGTGGGGTACTGATTCCCACCAATGGAAAGCATCCCCCTGTAACAAGCTCACTGCATAGTCTAGCTTCTCTTCATCCGAGTACTTCATCTGAGTCAATACCCTCTCGGTCCTCTTCAACCAGGCTGCAGGCTCTTCTAGATTTATAGTACCATTAAAATCTACCGCTACATACTTACGGAGCTTATCATACTGTCCACTCCTATCCACTGGACCTTGCATCGGCCCTTGTGACCCCTTGCCCATGGCATAAGTGAAAGCTTGAGCAAAGGCCTGGAAAAAATGTGGATCTATGGGGTTTGCTTATGGCATCTATGGAGGCGGTGGAGGCACTTCCTGTTGCATACTAGGTGCCTCAGGGTTTGGAACAGAATGTGCCTCTGCATCTTATGGGATATAGGATTCATCCATTCTCCCTTAGCGAGAGTGAGATCGAGTCATAGCTCCTCGAGTTCTCCTTCAAGGTGGTATTTTCACTCCTTGAATATAAAACCATTGAAACCTCTTAGGTCATGCAAAACAATTTTTTTTCAAAGTAAACAAAACAGTTTAAATCATGGGAAGAATTTTTAAATCATGTGAAACAATTTAAAATAATACAAGTTCTTCATTTAATACAATGCACACTCATTTCATACCTATGCTACTCTTAGACCTAGTCCTACACCTGAAACTAAACCTAGTCACTCTGATACCATAAGTGTAGGACACCCCGCTCTTGTGAGTCATGAGTTTGACATTTTAAGTGACAACTGAACGCGTATCCCACAAGGATGGCGTGCCCCCACCAGGACAAATATCAAGACAACTTACTTCTACTATTTTCAAACAGATTTTCCAGAAACCTAAAGTGGGAATTTCAATTTGACTTATTCATAAAATTTGTGGCTCTATGTCTCTAGTTTATTTAGAGACAAGAACCGACTCATTTGGAGACGTTATAATAAAGTTATGGTTGAAAGAATTGGACAGGGTTTTGACCTCAAACATATTGCACCTACCTTGGGACAATTAGCATAACTGTCATTAGGGATATCAGATTAAGATCATCTTAGGATATTTTGAAATAAGACTTCGAGATCTACAACTTTTATGAAGACCTCAAAGATATTATCTTAAGGAAAAAATAGAACAAACGATAGGATTGGAAGAAGCCAAATGAAAAAGCAGACAAATTGAAAAAGCAGATGAATGGGGAAAATTGCCATAACTTTCCCTACAGATGTTAGATTAGGGTGTTCTTTAGATGGTTTAAAAGAGAACTTCAAGATCTACAAATTTTATGAAAACCAAAAAGACAGATTCTATCATCTAAATGTCAAAATTAGAGTAGACTATAGGATTAGATGAAGCCAAATAAAAAAGCAGACGAATGGGAAAAGCAGATAAATGGGAAAAATTGCCATAACTTTCCCTACAGATGTTGGATTAAGGTGTTCTTTAGATGGTTTGAAAGAGACCTTCAAGGTATACAACTTTAATAGAGACCTAAAAGATAGATTCTATTGTATGAAGGGTAAAAAATGGAGCATACGATAGGTACAGATGAAACCAAATGAAAAAGCAGACGAATGGAGAAAATTACTATAACTTTCCCTACAAATGTCGGATTAGGGTGTTCTTTGGATGGTTAGAAGAAGACTTCAAGATTTACAACTTTTATGAAGATCTAAAGCCAGATTCTATCATATGAAGGGTCAAAAATAGACTAGATGATAGTGTACTAAGTCAATTATAGAAGAAGCAGAAGGTCAAACATAGAAGAAGCAGAAGGTCAAACACCAAAGAAGTAGAAGGTCAAACATAGAAGAAGCAGAAGGTCAAACACAGAAGAAGCAAAAGGTCAAACATAGAAGAAGCAGAAGGTCAAACACAAAAGAAGCAGAAGGTCAAACAGAGAAGACGTATAAGGTCAAACATAGAAGAAGTAGAAGGTCAAACGCAGAAAAAGTGAAAGGACAAACATAGAAGAAGCAGAAGGTCAAACACAAAAGAAGCAGAAGGTCAAACACAGAGGAAGCAGAAGGTCAAACACAGAAGAAGTAGAAGGTCAAACATAGAAGAAGCAGAAGGCCAAACAAAGAAGATACATTTTTATACTCCTAAACATCTCCACTTTTAAGGATCATAACTTTCAACCTAGATGTCCAAAAACTCCATACTATATACCGCTATAAAGCTAGAAGAAAGGCCTAGAACTTTCTAAAAGACACCCTTCTCTAATTCAGCCTAGATCAGTACAAAATTTTCCTTGAATTCACAACACGAATTTTACCCCTATGGAAGACTGAAAAAAAATGAAACCAAACCATTTGGAAATATCATCTGTAAAACACATTCGTACATCATTTTCATCAAAAGATAAATGTTTCACAAGGCTTTAATGGGCATTTCAAGCCATGATATAACAATATTTCAAAAGCACAAAATACATGCGCAATAATTTGATCAAAATGCAACTAAAGTATGCAAAGTCGGAGTGATGCCTCGACCTTTGGTTACTCGTTCTTATGCTCTTCACCTGAAGATGGGGCAGAAATAGAAGGGTGAGCTTAAAGCTCGTAGGTAACAATTTTATAATTGATAGTAAGCAAAAAACTTTTTAAAGCTCACATTGAATCAAGATACATATATTTTTCAATACTCAATATATCAACAATTTGTAAACAACTTAATTCATGCATCATCAAACTTGCTAACGCAATTTAAACACATAAACACATCGGGATGGTTTGGGTGGATCTAAAATAGAACGTAGTACACAATTCCCATAAGGGTCTTGTGTAGTTGTGAACTTAGGAGAGTCCATGAAGGAGCTTCATGCCACTGGCGGGCAGGTGGGAGAAACCTTTAGTCAAAGTGCACTTGACATACTTAGGGGATCACCACAAACCCACATAACATGTAGTTTCATGACTTGTAAACTTATTGCCCAAAATTGCACTAGATCAGAAACTTGATTTTTCATAAACATGATATCTTTTCAAAATCATTTCATTTTTCATTTACAAAAATTTATGCACACAACATGCAGCACTTTCTCAAAGCATTTAAAGAACAAATAAATGCACATTTAAAAGTAGTTGAAAATATTCATTTCACTTTTCTTGAAAGAAACATTTATGGCTTATTAGTCAATTATAAAAATGTAACCCACCTTGAATTCCTTGACTAAAACTTGTTCAAATGTGCCTCTCCTCTTACTCCTCTTGTCTTTCTTGGTACCCTTTCATAGTCAAAAAAATCACATGTTCAAAAGGGTTGCAAAATTGAAGGCCCACACAATATATTTACTAAAATTGATCCTAGAGTACCTAAACCCATGCTTTTCCTAAGCTTCATGAACCAAGACCCTTCCAAAAATCCAAAACATTATAAAATGTTTTGACCTTAAATCTTCACCAAATGAAGGGATATTTGGTTCAAAAGAAAGCTCTTGTCTTCCTCTACCTTGTTCCCTTCTTACACAACCTCAAAATCTCTCTAAGAGGCTTAGAAAAGATGCAACCTTAGCTCAACTCTCTTCTTTCCTCTCAACCACTGAAATCTCTCTTCTCTCTCACTTTAATTTGGTATTTCACTTCCTTCTCTCCCATTTTTGTTTTTCCCCCTCTTAAGGAAAAAAACAACACTTTTCTCTTCCCATTTTACCTTTAATGATTGATAAAAGTCCACCTTGCCCTTCCTTTAAAGCCTTAGAGTTTTTAAACTTAAGTAAGCTACCTAAAATACCCTTCTATGCCTTCTTACTACTTTTAATATAACTACCCATGTGATAATTTTACTATCATAGACCTAAAGAAAAACTAACTCCTAAAAAAAATATGGGGCCAACACTTATAACAAGTCATCCAATGTACTTCCTATTTTTAGTAAGCATCCGCATGTTAACTTTAAACAACTTAGGCTTAGAACTTATGATATCCATTGCTTGATCTAATCAAGGAGTATAACATGTGTTAGTCTATCCAGATTAATAATGTCTCATCTCATTAATCCTATGACTAGGAATAATTTGGATATTAAAATAATTACACATGATAGGAATCTCATTATCATGATCTCATCATGATTTCTTTCATGTTATGTAATGTAGCAAGGACTTCATTAATTCAATTTAAGATCATTATCAATTCATAAAGAACATGAACATCGAATTAACAAAAATTCTTTTTTATTGATCATAAAGATTTGTACAATAAGTTCTAAAGGTGATTGTCTTTAAAGAACTTCTCTAACAACCTCCCACTTACAGTAAAGCCAATTGCCTTTTTATCTAATACCATAAGCATGTACATGAGAATCATAGCTCTTTTGGGGAATTGGTTTTGTCAAAGGATCAACAATATTATGATTGGAGGAAACTCTCTCTATCTTGACGTCATTTCTACCAATGATTTCTCCCATCAAATGGTATCACCTAAGTACATGATTGGATTTTTTATGAGACCTTGGTTCCTTTGCTTACGCTATGGCACCATTGTTGTCATAATACAACTGTACTGGATTAACAACGTTAGGAACCACTCTAAGTTCTATGATGAATTTTTTTATCCAAACTACTTCCTTTGTTGCTTCTGAAGTGGTAATGTGCTCTACTTCGATTATTGAATCTACAATTATCTCTTGTTTGGAACTTTTCCAACTGACTGCTCCACCATTTAGTGTGAAAATATATCCCAACTGGGATCTGGAGTCATCTCTGTTGGATTGGAAATTGGCATCTATATACTCGTTCATAAGAAGATCTCCTTCTCCATATACCAAGAATACATCCTTAGTTCTTCTCAAGGATTTAAGGATATTCTTGACAACTACCTAATGACTCTCACCAGGATTCGACTGGTATCTACTCATAACATTTAGAGAATATGATACATAGGGTCTTGTACATAACATAACATACATGATTGATACTACAGCTGAAGCATAAAGAATTAAATTCATGCGAGTCCTTTCATCTTATGTCTTTGGACACATAGACTTTGAGAGTGTAATCCCATGCATCATGGAAAGATAACTTCTCTTGGAATTCTCTATGTTAAACCTCTTTAGCATCTTGTCTACGTATGTCAATTGAGAAAGGCTAAGAAACTTATTAAATCTATCTTTATAGGTTTTTATCCCCAAAATATAAGTTGCTTCTCTAAGGTCTTTCATGGAAAAATTCTTGGACAACTAAATCTTGATTGATTGTAAAGTTGAGACATAGTTTCCTATTAGTAGAATGTTATATACATACAACACAAGGAATACAATTGGACTCCCACTAACTTTCTTATACACACAAGGTTTATCTGAATTTTATGAGAAACCAAACTCTTTAATTGTCTCATCAAATCGGATATTCCAACTCTTAGATGTTTGCTTCAACTCATAAATGGATTTTTGAAGCTTGCATACCTTTTCACCATCTTTGAATATAAAACCATTGAGTTGTGTCATTTACACATCCTCGGTTAGGTTTCCATTAAGGAAAGCTATTTTCACATCCATTTGCCATATCTCATAATCATAATGAGCAGTAACTGATAGGAGTATCCTAATGGATTTAAGCATGGCTACTAGGCTAAATGTTTTGTCATAATCAACTCCTTGTTTTTGACGATAAACTTTAGCTATAAGCCTAGCTTTATAGGTAACTACATTACCCTCTATGTCAGTTTTCTTTTTGAAAACCCATTTGCGCCTTATAGGTTTTATCCCTTTGGGTGGGTCAACCAAAGTTCATACTTGGTTTTCACATTTGGAATCCATTTCGGATTTCATGGCTCGAAGCCATTTGTCAGATTCTGAACTCTTCAGAACTTCTACAGAGGTAGTACGCTCATTGTCATCTATGAGCAATATGATATTATGTTCGCTTATGAGAAATCCATATCTTTAGGAGCATGACGTATCCTACTTGACCTACAAACTTCTTGTGTGTTAGAAGGGTGAATTATTATTTCATCATTATGAACAACAATGTTGGACCCCGAACTCTTCTTGGAAAATTAGAATTGTTAAATGAAATTGAATGAGTTGATTGGAATGGAATTGGAAAGCAAGAAATGAATAGTGAAAGTGTTAGATTTTGGAGAATCAAAAGTTTGAAATTTTTGGGATGAATAGTAGCAGAAAGTTGCATTATTGATCTGAAACTTTGTGAATTTTTCTGGTTTGATCTAAGCAGATTTTGATAAAAGGGTCTTCATGAAAGTTGTATATTTTCTTGATAGCTTTCTATCTCTATAAAGTATGACATTTTTTGATATCGCGATTAAAAGTTATGATCATTCGAATTTAAGTTTATTTTGCTTTGTTTTTGAAAATGCTCATAAGGGTAGGTTTGTGTGTACTGTACTTTGAGGCAAATTCTGAATTGATATAGTTTGAATTGGATTAAGTAACCTTCTTGAAAGTTATATAGAAATTTCATAGCTTTTCAATGATGTATAATGTGCCATTTTTGGATGTGGGAATTGAAAGATGTGAATTTTTGAATTCTCGATGTTGTTTTGGTGAATTTATGAGACATAAACTTTGATTGAAATTTTGATCTATATAGAGGCTGAAATTGCTCTTAAGGTCTTCATTAAAGTTGAAGTTTGTATTTTTATATTTACATTGATGTAAAGTATGACATTTTTGGACCTTGGAGTTGAAAGATAGAAATTTTAGAAGTTGTGTTACTATTTAAGATGACATTAATTGGACAGAAACATTGATTGAAAAATTAACTAAGTTAGAGGTAGGAATTGCTTTTAAGTTCTTCATGAAAGTTGTAGATTGTGTTTTTATCTTTCCATGGATATAAAGTATGAAATTTTTGGACCATGGAGCTGAAAGTTATGATTTTTTAGATGTTGTGTTACTGTTTAGGGTGACATTAATTGGACAGTAACTTTGATTGGGATTTTGAATCCTTAAGAGGTCGATTTGCTTTTTGAGTTTTCCATGGAAGTTGTAAAGCTTTCTTTCAGCTTTATATTGATACTAAGTTTAAAAAATTTGGAGCTCTGGATCAAGAGTTATGAATTTTGGAATTTTGGTAGCTAAAAAAAAATTAGAAGTTTGTTCCAGCGCGCTCAAGAGTATGAGTTGGACATTTTTCTAAATATGCTTAGGTATTTTGGTGATTTCTTGATATGTGGAGATCCAATTGAGTTGATTCTTTTTGCAAAATAAACTAGAGACATGGGACTACAAGTTATCTGAAAGAATCGAATTTCAATTTAGTCCTTAAGATTTTCAATTTCTGAATTGAAGTTGGGTTTAGTGTTCAGTCTTGGATTAGTAAGAGTTGAAAGTGTTTAGGCCATAACTTTTGCTCTAGTAATCCGAATGTGATGATTATTGATTTGGTTTAAACTAGAGAGATAGGGCTACAAATGTTATGATGGAATTGAATTTTAATTCAGTCTCTACGAGTATAAATTTTTGGATGGAAATCAAGTGCAGGAAAATGTTTTAGTATAAGAACAGTCTGGAAATATTTGGTGTATAACTTTTGGACTGTTGAATCAAATTGAATGATGTTGGTATCATTAGAAAATTGAGACAATGAGAAACAATTCTCTAGAAGGAAGTGTGAGCAAATTTCTTCAATTTGATGATTAACAAAATTTCTTAAGTTAAGCAAGATTTTGAGGTTTTGTTATATTATATGATTTTCGGGAATTAATTAGCATGTTAATGTGAGTAAGATCATATGACATGGATTAGATTGAATTAAAGTGTTAAGAATGCATAAGGGGAAAAATTGGAAAGCCATTTAAGCTTTTAAGGTTATTAGGCTTATATGTAAGGGCAAAGTGGTCTTTGCTCATTCATTAATAGCATTTTAGTAAATAGAAGTGTAGGTTGGCTTTTAAGGAAGGCAGTGCACAAAATTGAAAGAAAGGAAAGAACAAAAGAACAAGAAAAGGGAGAAGAGTGTGTTTTGGTGGAGAGAAAGAAGAAGAAAAGGTTAGGTTTTGATTTTTCTAGGTTTTTAAGAAAGATTTCAAAATTGATTCAAGAAGGAAAAAGAAAGAGGAGCATGAGGGCTTTCATATGAGCCAAGAAACTCTTTATTTGGAGAAGATTCAAAGTAAGGGTGGATTTTGATCTTTGGATTTTTAGAGAGATTTTGGTTCTTATGGCTTAAGAATGGTATGAGTTTAAGTTTTCTAAGATCAATTTTATGATTTTGTGTTATGGGTTGTCCAATTTGGATTCCTATGGATTAGGGTTTTTACCATTGATGAAGGAGTTTAAGAAAGGCAAGAGAAGAGGCTTTCGACAAGTATTAAGCAAGGATATGAGGTGGGTACCATGTTTATAATTTGAATTATGAGCCACTAATATGTTTTCGAAAAATCAAGAAGATAAAATGATTTCAAATTCATTGTTTTTTAATGTTTTGATAAATTGTACAATTGTTACATTCATTGTATTTTGAAGGATTTAAGAAATTACTACGATTGTTGCATTCCTTGTGTTTGAATGATTGAAAAATTGTTATGTGAATTTTGGTTGAAATTGCGACTGGAAATGTGTTTGATATGACATGCTTATGAAAAGTAAGTTTTTGAAATGTGCCTTTGGGCAATCCAATTTCAAGTGTAAAATGTATGTTATATGGGTTTGGTTAGGTCATATAAGTTATGTCAAGTGCACTTGTCAATAGGCTTCTCCAGCCTGCCCGCTAGTGGCATGGAGCTCCGCAAGGACTCCCATAAGTTCACGGCTACACAGGACCGCTATGCGGAAATGTGTAGTACGTTATGTTTCTGGACTAACCAAAACCATTTTGATGTGTTATGTGCTCATGTGTGTTTATAAGTTTGATGTATACATGATTTGAAATTTCTTATGAATTATTTGTGAAATTGAGAATTTTTTAGAAATAAGCATGTGATGATTTCTATTGTGACATTGCTATAAAATTGCAATAAGCTTTGAAAATAGTTTTTCTTGTTTTTCTATTATAAGCATGATACCCACGAGCTGTAAAGTTCACCCCCCCCCTTTCATTCCCATCTCCAAGTAACGAGAAGAGATCGGATGAAAGAAAGTCAAGACATCCGTTTGTTTGTGCCTATGATCTGCTTTTAAGTTAGATTGTTGGAAGATAAGTCCTTAGACTTTTTTTGAGAATTTTGGAGTTGTATTATCTCGTGTATTTTGGATTTTAGTATTGACGTTGTATTATGGCTTGGAATACCATTAATGTTTTGTAAGCATATTAATTCATAATGGTAATGAGTTATGGAATTGAGTATGGATATGGAATGTGAATTTGTTTATGGATGAGATGATATGAATGTGATTGAGTAGGTTGGGATTCCGGACAGAAGGTCCGATGAATTGTGATGATTGATCTGAAATATTGAAGTGCTTATTGTGTATGAATTGTGGGTATATCGATATGTGTGTAAGGTGCTTTATGGAAAAAGAAAAAAAAGATTTTGTTTAAATGATGAGATATGAATGAATATGAAGAAGAAAATGAAATGAGGTTTGAGTGTGAATGAATTTAATTGGATATTGAAGTTAATTTGATTGAAGAAGAGAAAAAAAATTTATATCAATTTGAATTGGTTTAGACCAAGTGTCTTTATACTTTTCCAACGCTGAACGTTTGTTTTGTTTTAAAAGTGTGTGTTTTCGGATGCCGGAGTTAAGAGTTTTGTCCTTAAGCGTTGTGTTTCCTTTGGTTTCCGCACGAGCTTTCGATTCCTTTAGTTTTCGATCCGAGGTTGGCCAACTTTTGGTTTCTTATTTCTTTCATTTTCTTCCTCACATGCTTTATTTGATATCCCCTTTTGATTACTTTCATTTTCGTCCACTTTGTTGGTCGAGTTATGATTCCTAGGTTGGGTTTCGAAAACGGTTTCCAACATAGGTGGTATCAGAGCGCCAGTATTAGGATCTTACATGGACGCATGTGCATAAGTCATATGCACGAGTAATTGAAAAGAGTTTGAATGGATAGAATTGAATTAATGACGATGTGAATATATTTTCATGAATTATTTGAAGAACCAAAGTGTTGGACCCCGAACTTTTGATTAAATTAGAAATATTAAAATGAATTTAAGTGAGAAAGAAATTGGTGAGAAAATTATAAATTTAAGAAAATTTGATGAAAAAAAAATTTATGAGAAAAGAATTGTTTAATTTTGAGGACTTTGATATTTGAGTGAACTTATATGGATTATGAGAAGAAAGTGGATGAGTTGATTGAAATGAAGTTAAATAGCAAGAATTAAAAAGAAAAAGTGTGAAAATTTGAAGAATTTAGAAAGTTTGACTTTTGGAGATAAAATGTTTGACTTGAGAGTTGACTTTTTGATTTTGGGAGAATTTGAGAAAATGATATTCTGGAAACTTGTAGATTATGTCAAGAGCTTTCGGTAGCCATAAAGTTTGATATTTTTTCGATATCGGGAGTGAGAATTATGATAAGTCAAAATTAGCTTAGAAGATTGACTTTTTGAGGAAAAAGTTGACTTTTTGATTTAGGCAAAATTCGAGAAAATGATCAACATGAAAATTGTAGCCTCTGTCGAGAGCTTTTTGTGGACATAAAGTTTGCTATTTTTCGATGTCGGGATTGAGATATATGATTTTCTGAAGATATGCTTTGTTTTGAAAATACTATTGAGTATAGATTTGTGTGTTCTATGCTTCGAGGCCACTCATCGTATGAAATTAGTTTGAATTAGAGTAAGTAGTCTTCATGAAAGTTTTAGATGATGTTTTTATCTTTCCATTGATATAAAGTTTGCTATTTTTCGATATCGGGGCTAGGAGTTATGAGCAATTAAAAATTGGAAGTCGTTTAGGAAAAACTGTTTTGGACAAAATCTTTGATTGTGTTTTCAACCTCTTTCGAGACCTAATTTGATTTTGAGTTCTTCAGGGAAGTTGTAGAGCTTCCTTTGATCTTTTTATTGACACCAAATGTGTCAAATTACGAGTTCGGGATCGAGAGATATGATTTTGGAAAAGTTCGGTTTTGAAGTTCAGTTACTTTGTTTTTAATCTGATCCCTTTTGTAATCTTTTGCTTATAATTCCTTCGTCCGACATCCGATTGATTTGATTCTCAAAGCGTTGGATTCCTAAGACGATTAATTCCATTTTATGAAGAATTATGATTTTTAGGAGATTAAATGGAAAGAGATTGATTGAACCAAAGTGAGAGATTTGGTTATAGGTTATAAGTTGGATAATTTTCTGAACATGGTTTGGTATTTTGCGATTTTCGGGAGCTGTACAACTCCGATTGAGTTGATTCTTGGGGGAAAATAAAGTTAAGATATAGGGCTACAACTCTTGTGAAGGGATCGAAATTTAATTTCATCCCTAAGATTGTTTATTTCTGGACTGAAGTTATGTTAATGTTCAGTCTCGGATTTTGTGAAGGTCCGATAGTATTTTGGCTATAACTTCTTCGTTTATGATCCGAATTGAGCGCCGTCAGTTGCGTTGGATTCGTATGATCTAGAGGAAAAATTTTCAAGAAGAACGTTTATCTAAATTATTTCGTTTAGATGCTTGAAAACAGGACGCAAGTAGTCAGTTTTTCAAGTTCCTGCAGGGGTAATTTTGGAAATAGGCAAATAAGTGAAGGGCAACTTGGTCATTTTGGCACCATTTTAAGTGACATGGCAAAACTCACTTGGAGCTGTCGTTTTTACCCATTTACAGCAGAAGAAGGTTCACGAAAATAACAAGAAGAAGAGAGAAGAAGAAAGAAGAAAATAAGAAGAAGAAGAAAGGGTGAAGGTTCGGCCATGAGAAGGAGGAAGAGAGGAGAGAAAAAGCTTGGAGTTTTGAGTTTCTACCATGATATTTTCGTGATTTCTAGATAGAAAAGAAGGAAGAAGAACATGGAAGCTTGTAATATGGTGAAATTCGAAATTAGAGAGAGAAGGTAAGAGAGAGAAAGCTTGAGTTTTTTAGTTTTGATTTGTTTGATGGTTTATTAAGCTTAGAATGGTTATGGATTTAGTTTATCTATGATTATTTGAAGAGATTAGACTATGATTATGTTTAATTTTGGATTAATTGAAAATTGGAGTTTATGTCAAATTTGAAATTTGGGGGTTTTTGAAATTGTTGCTTTAGATTGCTTGAATTAGTGATGAATTTGATATATCCTAAGTTAATTTTGATGTTTATGCTTTAGGTGAAGTTTAATTTGAAAAATTGAAAATTGGGGGTTTAGGCCAAAATAGGAATTTGGGGATTTTGTGAATTAATGGTGTAGAATCATTAATACTAGTATGAATTGGTGAAATATGAAATCAATTGTGATTTATGATATGGAATTTGTGTAAATTGGTTTAGGCCAATTTTAAAAATTGGGGATTTTCAAAATTGGAGATTGAAATAGCTTGAATATGTGAGGAATTGATGTTTTCTAAGCTCAATTTGAGAAATTAAGTTAATTATGATATTGAATTTGAGTGGATTGGTTTAGGTGCATTTTGGAATTTGGGGATTTTGAAGGATTTTAGAAATTTATGATGTACATATCTTGGAATTAGTATGAATTGATGACTTATGCATCAAATTGAAGGATTAAGTTATTTATGAGATTGAATTTTGATGAAATCGCTTTAGGGAATGTTAAATTGGAAGAAAGAAGGAGGCTTTGGAGCAATTGAGGCACAAAGCAAGTTGCTAGCATGGATATGAGGTGGGTAGTATATTTATTTATTGAATTGTAAGCTAAGAATGTGATTTTGAAAATTTAAGAAAGCAAAATTTGATTTTGATAAATTATTGTTGATAAAATGGGTTGAAAAAGGTTGTAAATGTTTGATATTATGATTTAAATGAGTTTTAAAAAAATGCAAGAATTATGAAATTCATGGTTTTCAAATTATTGGATTTATGATTTAAATGATTTAAAGAATTAGTGCATATATTGTGATGAATTTGATGAATATGTGATTTAAGTGAATTGCATTCGATTTGTTATATGAATCCATGTGGATATATGTTGGCGTCATTTATGACACATTATGATTATATGATATGAAAAATTTAAAGAAAATGTGAAATTTCGAAAAGTGCCTTGAGCAATCTGCTTGTTTTAAGCATGAATATGTGAATTGTATGGGTTTGGTCAGTCCCTCCGTAGAAATCGATTACTGTCTCCTCGATAGCCTTCTCCGGTGCCATTGAAGTGGCTTAGGAGTTCGATTTGGACTCCCCTCATTCCACTTTGCACATGACCACTATCTGCGGAATGTGCGATCGTCTGTTAGACCGAAACCAAACCATTTTGTTATGTTATGTAATTTTTGATTTTGTTTATGCGCGTGAAATTTCTGTGATGTGATTGCATTCATGTTTATGAGAAATTTTGAAAAATGAGAAAAGGGTTTTCAACCATGAAATTATAGAAATTTGATATGAAAAGTTTGGAAAATTGAAAAGGGTTTTAGAAAAATATTTGAAAGTTGAAAAGTTTGAAAACTAAGCCTTTTGGCAAAAAGTTTATGAAAATTGATTTCTGCTTATTATTCAGTTTATAATTATTTTACCCACGAGCTTCCGAGCTCACCCCCCTTTCATCCCCATCTCCAGGTCTTCGAGCAGGAGATTGGATGAAAGATGGTCAAGACGTTAGTTTCGATATTTATATGTTTTGTAATCTGTATAAGTTAGATTTTGAGTAACTTGAATTTTAGTATGGATATGTATATGAATTTGTGTATGGAAATGAGTTATGCGATTGTAAGTGATTTCTGAACTTGTATATGGGTTGGAGATATGAGAATTTGTGTGATTATGGAATGTGACTTGTGACTATATATAGATATGATTAGATGCGTTTGGATTGAATGAGGAATTTGAATAAGGATGTTTTGATCTGAATTGAGAATTGTGGAAGTGTTAGGTAATAGATTTGTGTTTTGCTGGTGTTTGGATTCCGGACGGGAGAGTCCGATGATTCTGGATTTTGTGATATTAGAAGTGTATTTTGGATTTGCAGGAATTTTTGGGATAGGATAAATGCAGTCGTTATGCTGCCGAAATTTTGATAAAATTGGGATAAAAATGTAATTTAAGATTTGTATGGATCAATAAGAATATGATCAGATTTAGAGATTTGCATGAGAATGATTTTCCAAAAGTGGAATTTGCTTGTGTGATTTTGAATAAGATTGCCTAAAGATGTAATAAATGAATATGAGAAAAAAAAATTTATACCGAATTCGGATAGTCCAGGTTTTCCAATGCGATTGTGTTCCTGTGTTCCTTATTGTTTTCGGATGTCGGATTTGTTTGCTTTGGTTCAATCTGTTTCGTATCCGTTTTTAATTCGTATTCGATCCGTATTTGTTTCGTATTTCGATTGATAAATCCGATTTGTATTTTGCGTCCGTATTTTGGTATTCGTACTTTGTTTTGCAAACGCTTTTGATTCGTACTTATTCGATTCACTTCGCTATTTTCGCCTCCGCTTTGTACTTTGTTTCCGCATTCCATTTTCTGTGCTTCGTTTTTCGGTTGAGATCCGGTTCCCGGATCGGGTCTCAACACAAAGTGGTTGTTTGATTAAGGTGACGAGTTATGATCGATCATAAGAATGTGTAAATGATATTGAGATTAGAATTTCATGATGATTATACTTCTACAATTTGGTTGAAGTGATTTCGAATATACATATGTGAGATGCAATAAAGGATACTTGAAAGATGAGATAAATGATAGAGATATATGTATAGAAGTTCAAAAGGTTGAATTGAATGGTATTGGTCCATATTATGGTTATTAAGAATTGGATCATTGAATTGTGTAAATATGTTAAGAAATATTGATATGATATGATAGTGGTGTTATTGACACAAGAAGTGACAAAAAAAATTTGTGAGTAAGTTGAGATAGATATATGATGAGGAATTAGTTAAGAAAGTGATTGACTAAATCAGTGATTGAAAGACTAAGTGAGTCTATTGACTATGGTCATATGGAAAGAAATTATTTGAGAGAATAAGTTACTTGGTGATTACTTAGTTAAGAATTTCGGGGACGAAATTCTTTTATGAGGGGGAGAAATGTTGGACCCCGAACTCTTATTGGAAAATTTAAATTGTTAAATAAAATTGAATGAGTTGATTGGAATGGAATTGGAAAGCAAGAAATGAATAGTGAAAGTATTAGATTTTGGAGAATCAAAAGTCTGAAATTTTTGGGATGAATAGTAGCAGAAAGTTGCATTATTGATCTGAAACTTTGTGAATTTTTCTGGTTTGATCTAGATAGATTTTGATAAAAGGGTCTGCATGAAAGTTGTATCTTTTCTTGATATCTTTCTATTGCCATAAAATATGACATTTTTCGATATCGGGATTGAAAGTTATGATCATTCGAATTTAAGTTTATTTTGCTTTATTTTTGAAAATGCTCATAAGGGTAAGTTTGTGTGTACTGTACTTTGAGGCAAATTATGAATTGATATGGTTTGAATTGGATTAAGTAGCCTTCTTGAAAGTTATAGAAAAATTTCATAGCTTTTCAATGATGTATAATGTGCCATTTTTGGATGTGGAAATTGAAAGATGTGAATTTTTGAAGTCTTGATGTTGTTTAAGGTGAATTTATGAGACAGAAACTTTGATTGAAATTTTGATCTATATAGAGGCTGAAATTGCTCTTAAAGTCTTCACGAAAGTTGAAGTTTGTATTTTTTATCTTTATATTGATGTGAAGTATCACATTTTTGGACTTTGGAGTTGAAAGATAGAAATTTTAGAAGTTGTGTTACTGTTTAAGATGACATTAATTGGACATAAACTTTGATTAAAAAATTGACCAAGTTAGAGGTAGAAATTGCTTTTAAGTTTTTCATGAATGTTGTAGATTGTGTTTTTATCTTTCCATGGATATAAAGTATGACATTTTTGGACAATAGAGCTGAAAGTTATGATTTTTTAGAAGTTGTGTTACTGTTTAGTGTGACATTAATTGGACAGTAAATTTGATTGGGATTTTGAATCCTTTACAGGTCGATTTGGTTTTTGAGTTCTACATGGAAGTTGTAGAGATTTCTTTTAGCTTTCTATTGATACTAAGGTTGAAAAATTTGGAGCTCTGGATGAAGAGTTATGAATTTTGGAATTTTGGTAGTTAAAAAAAAAGAAGTTTGTTCCAGCGTGCTCGTGAGTGCGAGCACGTCGCCATCGAGACTCGGCGCGCTTGCGCGTGTCTCGCTATCGCAAGCACCACAATTTTGGTGCATCTCGCGATCGTGAGGCGACATGATTGCGAGTGCCACATTGTTTTCCGCATCTGGTGACAGCAACACGTCGCAAGGGCGATCTCATCACCTTGCGACCAACTCGCAAGGGTGACTAGACCCTTTGCCACACTTTTGCTTATATCTTTTTTTTCCGACATCCGGTTGACTTGATTTTTAAAGAGTTGAATTCCTAAAACGTTCCTATATCTCTCCAAGAAAATTGTGGATTTTTGAGATTAATTTGAAAAATATTGATTGAATCAAAGTGAGAGGATTAATTAAAGAGTATGAGTTGGACATTTTTCTGAACATGCTTAGGTATTTTGGTGATTTCTTGATATGTGGAGATCCAATTGAGTTTATTCTTGTTGAAAAATAAACTAGAGACATGGGAATACAAGTTATATGAAGGAATCGAATTTCAATTCAGTTCCTAAGATTTTCAATTTCTGAATTGAAGTTGAGTTTAGTGTTCAGTCGTGGATTAGTAAGAGCTGAAAGTGTTTAGGCCATAACTTTTGATCTAGTCATCCGAATGTGATGATTCTTGATTTGGTTTAAACTAGAGAGATAGGCTACAAATGTTCTGATTGAATTGAATTTTAATTCAGTCTCTAAGAGTGTAAATGTTTGGATGGAAATCAAGCACAGGAAAATATTTTAGTATAAGAACAGTCTGGAAATGTTTGGTGTATAACTTTTGGACTGTTGAATCAAATTGAATGATGTTGGTTTCATTAGAAAATTGAGACAATGAGAAACAATTCTCTAGAAGGAAGTGTGGGCAAATTCCTTCAATTTGATGATTAGAAAAATTTCTTAAGTTAAGCATGATTTTGAGGTTTTGTTATATTTTATGATTTTCGGGAATTAATTAGCATGTTAATGTGAGTAATTAACATGTTAATGTAAGTAAGATCATATGACATGAATTAGATTGAATTAAAGTGTTAAGAATGCATAAGGGGGAAAATTGGAAAGCCACTTAAGCTTTTAAGGTTATAAGGCTTATATGTAAGGGCAAAGTGGTCTTTGCTCATTCATTAATGGCATTTTAGTAAATAGAAGTGTAGGTTGGCTTTTAAGGAATGCAGTGCAAAAAATTGAAAGAAAGGAAAGAAAAAAAGGTTAGGGTTTGATTTTTTTAAGTTTTTAAGAGAGATTTCGAAATTGATTCAAGAAGGAAAAAGAAAGAGGAACATGAGGGCTTTCATATGAGCCAAGAAACTCTTCATTTGGAGAAGATTCAAAGTAAGGGTGGATTTTGATCTTTGGATTTTTAGAGAGATTTTGGTTCTTATGGCTTAAGAACGGTTTGGGTTTAATTTTTCTAAGATCAATTTTATGATTTTGTGTTATGGGTTGTCCAATTTGGATTCCTATGGATTAGGGTTTTTACCATTGATGAAGGAGTTTAAGAAAGGCAAGAGAAGAGGCTTTCGACAAGTATTAAGCAAGGATATGAGGTGGGTGCCATGTTTATAATTTGAATTATGAGCCATGTTTAAAATCATTTCAAATTCATTGTTTTTGAATGTTTTGATAAATTGTTACAATTGTTACATTCATTGCATTTTGAATGATTTAAGAAATTACTACGATTGTTGCATTCCTTGTGTTTGAATGATTGAAAAATTGTTATATGAATTTTGGTTGAAATTGCGAATGGAAATGTGTTTGATATGACATGCTTATGAAAGTAAGTTTTTGAAATGTGCCTTTGGGCAATCCGATTTCAAGTGTGAAATGTATGTTATGTGGGTTTGGTTAGGTCCTATAAGTTATGTCAAGTGCACTTGTCAATAGGCTTCTCCAGCTTGCCCGCTAGTGCCATGGAGCTCCGCAAGGACTCCCATAAGTTCACGGCTACACAGGACCGCTATGCGGAAATGTGTAGTATGTTATGTTTCTGGACCAGCCCAAACCATTTTGATGTGTTATTTGCTTATGTATGTTTATAAGTTTGATGTATACATGATTTGAAATTTCTTATGAATTATTTGTGAAATTGAGAATTTTTTAGAAATAAGCATATGATGATTTTTATTATGACATTGCTATAAAATTGCAATAAGTTTTGAAAATAGTTTTGCTTGTTTTTCTGTTATAGGCATGATACCCACAAGCTGTAAAGCTCACCCCCCTTTCATTCCCATCTCCAGGTAACGAGAAGAGATCGGATGAAAGAAAGTCAAGACATCCGACTATTTGTGCATATGATGTATTTGTAAGTTAGATTGTTGGAAGATAAGTCCTTAGACTTTTGTTGAGAATTTTGGAGTTGTATTATCTCGTGTATTTTGGATTTTAGTATTGACAATGTATTGTGGCTTGGAATACCATTAATGTTTTGTAAGTATATTAATTCATGATGGTAATGAGTTATGGAATTGTGTATGGATATGGAATGTGAATTTGTTTATGGATGAGATGATATGAATGTGATTGAGTGGGTTGGGATTCCGAACAGAAGGTCCGATGAATTGTGATAATTGATCTGAAATATTGAAGTGTTTATTGTGTATGAATTGTGCGTATATCGATATGTGTGTAAGATGCTTTATGGCAAAAGAAAAATAAGATTTTGTTTAAATGATGAGATATTAATGAATATGAAGAAGAAAATGAAATGAGGTTTGAGTGTGAATGACTTCAATTGGATATTGAAGTTACTTTGATTGTAGAAGAGAAAAATTTTTTATATCGATTTGAATTGGTTTAGACCACGTGTCTTTATAGTTTTCCAATGCTGAACGTTTGTTTTATTTTAAAAGTATGTGTTTTCGGACATCGGAGTTAAGAGTTTTGTCCTTAAGCGTGGTGTTTCCTTTGGTTTCTGCATGATCTTTTGATTCCATAGTTGATTCCTTTGGTTTTTGATCCATAGTTGGCCCACTTTTGATTTTTTATTTCTTTCGTTTTCTTCCTCACGCACTTTATTTGACTTCCCCTTTTGATTTCTTTCGTTTTTGCCCACTTTGTTAGTCGAGTTATGATTCTGAGGTTGGGTTCCGAAAATGGGTCCCAACAACAACCTCGGGTTTAGACAGTTAATATGCATCTGTTTGAGCATCTTAAACTTCCACAAGTTTCTATTTTTCTCCCACTGTCTTCTTTTTAGAAGAAGCTTTTTTTCTAAAAAGACAACATGCTTTGAAACAAACACTTTTGTTTCAAAATATTGTAGAAATGATATCCTATCGTTTCTTTAGGATATACTGCTAATAGACATTTTTCAAATTTATCTTGTAACTTATCTGACTAAATTCGCTTCACATAAGCTAGACAAGCCTAAACTTTCATGTGAGAAAGATAAAGGTTCTTGTTAGTCTACATCTCATATAGAGTAACATCAACTAACTTTGAAGGAACTCTATTTAACACATAAATAGTAGTTTCAAGTGCATATCCCTAAAAGAATTTTGGTAGATCTACTAAGCCCATCATTTACCTCACCATGTCCAATAAGGTTCAGTTTCCTTTTTTTGCCACACTATTGTGTTGCGGCGTGTAATTTATCCCAATATCTTTGAGATAATTTAGAAACTCTTGGTTTAAGTATTCACTACCTTGACCTAATTGAAGTGTTTTAATACTTCTACCTAATTGTTTCTCTACTTCATTTATGAATTCTTTGACCTTTTCAAAAACCTAAGATTTGTATCTCATAAGATACACATACCTATATCATGAACAATCATCGATAAAGCTAATGAAGTATATGAAACCACCTTTGGCATGTATAGACATCGGACCATATACATCTGAATGTATTAAGTCCAATAGCCTAGTAGTATGTTTACCCTTTCCCTTAAAGAGTAATTTTGTCATCTTGCCTAATAAACAAGATTCACATGTGTCATATGATTTAAAATCAAATGATCCTAAACTACTATACATGTGTAGTTTAGTCATGCGTCTCTCACTTATATGTTTAAGGCAACAATGCCATAAGTATGATGATTTCATATTATCTCATTTTTATTTTTATTGTTATTGATATTTAAAAATGGATTGGACATATCTAATATGCATATCCTATTGCATGATGTACCCATAACATAAAGCATTCCATTCAAACTAATAGAACAACCATTAATACTAAAATTTGAATAGAAACCAACGTTATTAAGATTAGAAACTTAAATAATATTCTTAGTCAATACAGGTATATAAAAACAATTATCCAATTATATTGCAAGTCCACTAGGGAGTGTCAATACATAAGTTCCTATTGCTAATGCAACAACTCTTACTTTATTGCCCACTCACAAGTTCAACTCTCCCTTGTCGAGTTGTCTACTATTCTTGAGGTTCAGCATATCAATACATTTATGTGAGCCATATCTAGTATCCAATACTCATATGTTATTATTAGAAATAGTATTAATATCAATAATAAACATACCAGAAGTAGATGGGGCATCTGATGCCTTATTCTACTTCAGTGACTCTAGATAGGCCTTATAGTTCCTCTTCCAATGGCCATCTTTGCCACAGTGGTAGCATGTTCCCTTAGGGGTAGTCCCCTTAGTTTTCTTTTTTGGCCAAACCTCCCTTAGGCCTTGTGGACTTCTTCTTCTTTTTGTTCTTCTTCCTCGAACCAGAAGAGTCCATCAGCATCATAACCATACTGTCTTTCCTAACAGATGACTCAACTGTTTTGAGCAAGTTGATCTATTCAAAAATCGTGGTGGATATCTAGTTCATACTATAGCTAAGCACAAATTATGAATAACTATCTCTCAAACTAGTCAAAATTAAGTCTATGCTTAATTCATGATCCATTAGGAAACCCAAGGAGGCCAATCTCTCAATGTAGCCATTCATCTTCTGTGCATATTGCACTAGAGATGTCCCTTCAGCCATCTTGGAGCGGAAGAGCAATCTCGAGGTCTCGAAGTTTTTAAACCTTGCTTTCTCATCAAATAGCTCCCTTAGATGATATACTATGGCATGAGCATCCATAGCCTCATGTTGCTTTTGCAACTTTGATGACATAGTTTCCAGCATGATGTAGCAAGCCATCTCACTATCGTTGAGATGCTTTCTATATGCCTTATGATCCCTATAAGAAGCATCAGTAGTAGGGGGATCAAGAAGTGGTTCGTCTAAGATGTAGCCTAGTTTTTTTCATTTGAGAAATATTCACAAATTCCTAAGCCAGTCTAAGAAATTTGGCCCAGTCAACTTGTTGGCTTCCATCAGTGAGCGTAAGTTGACACTAGTTATCATGGTGTCGATTCTGGCAACCTAAATATCAAAGATAGATAGAGTTGAACTGTATGTAAATTCATATTAATTATGACTTAACTAACATGCATTATGGCTCCCACTATTTTCTTATGAATCCATAACCCTTAATATGAATCTAAGAGAACTTGTATAGAAGTTCTCCTAGTGGGTCGATATCCAATATATCTAAGAATGACCTAGGGTTCGCCCAATAAGCCACCCTAGGTCAATTGGTAGGTATCGGTCATTTCAATTGCATTTATAATGTAACTATCGAATCTATTACTATCAACTGTTGATGTGTTTATACACATTAGGCTATCAACTTTTGATGCATGTAAATCTCATGTACATTACCCAACTTCACCTCTGTTCACGTTGACCTTAGGTTTGCCCAAAGAATCAATGTTTATAGTTAAAACTGACCTATTGATCCAAAAACCTTATTTATATGGTTTGAACATATTTGTGTAGAGTGGGCTTGGTTTGCCCAACAACCTTAACTCTAAAAGAACTTTGGTTCTCACCATATTAATGGAAGGCATTAGTTTTAACATTCTAAGTGAGAGGTTTCTATTTAGGTCTGATCTAACTAGGATGGACTTATATATATATATATATATGTTATATATATATAGCTACTACAACACTATGGCATGATATAGACGCCTCAATCAAATTGGACTTAAGTCTATAACCATCCATCATGCAAGCCCACACAAAATCCTAGCATGCAATCTTTATTGCATCAAAGAACACATATAAATTTTGGTTATGACAAGTTATGGATCCTAATCGATTCAACTCTTAAATCGAATTGTTAATCTTGGCTAAAATTTAATTTTGCATGTCATTTTCAGTTTGGAATTTAATATTAATTAAATTAAATTAAACTCCATTTTTCAAAAATTAGTACAAAATTAATTCACCTTAAAATACTTATTTGATGTCAAAATTAATCACTTTAATTTTGTCACACATGTGATTTTCTAGTCATACTAGAAAATTCTATGCTCTACTTAAAATAATTAAAATTTTATTTCCAAAATTTTTAGAACCTCAAATCATCATCCCATGCATCTTCAGGTCATTTTAAGGTCATCAAAATAATTTTAAAATCACCCAAAATCTTCAAGATAACCAAAACTACACTTAGACACATAAAATGACAAATTTGACATCTACAATTTTTATGAAAATCTAATTTTTAGAAAATTCATTTTGGGCATGCACAAGAAATCAAAATAACAAAATTTTATCACATAAAAATATTTTTAAGGTTCTATAATTGAAACGTACACATACAAAATTATCAAACAAAACTGCGCCATCAATTTCAACAAAACCAACTAGATCTATGTACTATTTGAAAATTTTAATTAAAACATTTTAATTAATTCTGGAAAATTTTCAGAGGATTAAAAAAATTCTAAATATGTTTACATAATTTTTCCAGAATCAAATTCCAAGAAAAACATGTTCATCCTTAATAATTTGGCTAACTAACATCAGGAAAACAATTTTCATGCATGTTGTATAAATAAATATTTTAATCACGTTAAAAATAATTTTCAATTACTAAAATCTTCTATAAACTTCTCATGAGCATATCAGTGAAAGAAAATCATGAAAAAAAACATTTTACAATTTAAATTCGCATTTTACACGACAAATGCTAAACTATCATAACCATGCAATCCTATTGCCTATGTAATGAAACTACATCTAATAGGAACAAACCTTTCTCTGATACCATTGTAAGGTTTCGATTATGAATCATATGCATCACAAATTAGTACATAACTATGTGTTGGGCATCCCTCCTTTGCAAAACACGTGCCCGACGTCCTAAGTGACATCTGAACATGCATCCTATAAGGGTGGAGTGCTCACACCAGTTAGTTACCAGAAATACAAATAGACTTCTTCAGAAAAATTGTAGCTCAATGTCTCTAGTTTATTTCAAAACAAGAATCATCTCATTATGAGCTCTATAGATCAAGATATGATTGAAATACCGAAGTATGTTTAGTAAAATAACCAATTCATGCTCTTCGAACCGATTCTCTCACTTTCTTTCCATCAATATTTTTCAAATCAAATCCTAAGGCTACCAATTTTTATGGAGAGATAAAAAAATTTGTTAGGAATCTATTAGTTTAAGAATCACTTCATTTGGAGGTTGGATGACGAAGTTATGGACAAAAGAATCAAACATGTTTAGATTTGGAAAACCTTTCGGGTGCATGATCGTGAAAGTTGGTGAAAGAAATAAGGAAAAAGTTGTCCTGTGCGATCGTGAGGAATAAAAGTGGAAGCATGAGAATGTCTAATACGATTGCACTTGGGATTTTTGGCCAGGAGCTAGGTCATTTGCACACTGGTCCGATTGCAAGAGTTATGGTGCGACCTGTTTTGGAAAAAAGAGCATAACTTTCACTAAAGATGTCAAAATAAGGTCATTCTAGGACAGTTTTGAAGAAGACTTCTAGACCTACAATTATATGAAGACCAAAAATCAAGTTTTTGCCTACAAAAGGGTCAAAATCTCAAATTAATGTAGTTGTCCCTTATATACATCCTACGCAACATCACTAATTTATAATGATTATATCTCTCAACTCCGATATTCAAAAATTTCATACTCTATATCGTTGGAAAGATATAAAGATAAGCTACAACTTCCATGAAGACAACTTTGTCAAATTCAGCCTAAATTGATATATTTTTTTCCTAAAGTCAGAACACAAATTTTACCCCTATGAAAGACTTGAAAATGTAATGTACAATATGGAAGGTTGTGAGCAAAACACAATCATATTTCATTAACATCAAAAGATAAGAGTTTTACAAAGCTTTAATGGATATTTCAAGCCACAATACATCAATGTCTCAAAATCCCAAAATACAAAAGATACTTGAACAAATAGTACTTGAAATGCGACTTAAGCCTTATGTTTACGAAAATCTAGCTTAAAATACAAAAATATGTATAATCAGAGAGATGCCTTTGACTCTCTTTCACTTGATCTCTTGCTCATCTCCTAAATATGGGAAGGAGAATGGGGTGAGCTTAAAAGCTTGTGGGTAACAAGTTTATAATTGGAAACAAGCAAAACCATTAAAAAGTCTCAATGTCATACTCAGTTTGTATCAAAATCCATAAGACATATAGTTCTAAAATTCTCACATTATCAAACAATTCACAAGAAACAAAACTTGTCAACACATTCTAACACATAATCACATCAGAAATGGTTTGGGTAGGTCCGTAAATAGAATATACTAACACATTCCCACGTAATGGTCTTGTGTAGTCATAAACAGAATGTACTATCGCAATTTCGCATAATTGTTTTGCGTAATCGTAAACATGAGGGAGTCCATGGAGGAGCTCCGTGCCATTAATGGGCAGGTGGGAGAAGCCATTAATAAAGTCAAAGTCACTTGACATAAAAGAATGGACTACCACAATCCCACATAATCATGCATTTCCCATCTTTTGAACGTGTTGCTCATAATGGATCATTTCCGAAACATGATATCATAAACATAACATCTTTTCAAAAACCATTTTCACATTCTTTCCTTAAATTATCAACACAATTCATATACCAAACATATAGTAATTTCTCAAAGCATTTAAATAGTAATAAATTCACATTTATGAAGTAGTTGAAAAAATTATCCATTTATTTGAAAGAAACATTAATGACTTATTTACTTAATTATAAACATGAAACCCATTTTGAATTCCTTACTTAAAAACTTGCTTAAAGATGCCTCTACTCTTGCTCTTGTTGTGCTTCTTGATTTCCTTCACAATGGAAAAAATTCCATTCAATAGGAATTCTAATTGAGAATCCAATCAAAGCATATTCACTAAATTGATTCTAAAATATTCAAACTCATGCATTTCCTAAGCTTCATGAACCAAAACCATTCTAAAATTCCAAATGATTGAAAATGAGCTTAAGTCTTCACCAAATAGCAAGATTCTTGGCTTAAATGAAAGCTCTTGTTTTCCTCTTTCTTTTTCTCTTCTTGATAAACCTCAAATTCACTCTTAAAAGCCAAGAAAAGATGAAACCCTACTTGCTCTTCCTTCTTTCTTCTCAAGAACCAAAACCTCTCTTCTTTCTCTCTTTGTTTTCGTTATTTCTCTTCTTTCTCTCCTATTTTCGTTTTTCTTCCTCCAACAAACAAGCTAACATTTTGCTCTTCCCATTATACCCTTAATGAGTGCTAAAAGTCCACTTTACGTCTCTTTTAATGCCTTATAACTTTAATGCTTAAGTGACATACCAAAAATACCCTTTATGCATTCTTACCACTTTTAATTTAACTAACCCATGAAACAAATCCTACTAACATAGACATAATAATTAACTCCCAAAAATTCACCTATCAAAACCTCATAATTATTTAAATCATGCTTAACTAAAGAAAAAAATTCGGGGGACAACATTTCTTCACCTCTTAAAGGAAAATTCGTCCTTGAAATTCTTACCTGAATCATTGAAGAGGTGTGGGTACTTCTCCTGCATGGCTTCTAAAGGCTCCCACATGACCTCTTCCGCTAAATGGTTTCTCTATAGGACTTTGACTAGTTGAATGGTCTTGTTCCTGAGGACCTTTTTCTTAGTGTCCAAGATCTCCACTAGAGTCTCCTCATCATTCAAATCATCTCTCAACTGAACCTCAGTAGTCTCAGTGATGTGAGAGGGATCTGATATATACCTCCTTAATAGGGAAGCATGAAAGACATCATGTATCTGTGACAATTTTGGTTGCAGCACCAACTTATAGGCTAATGGTTCGATCCTCTCAAGAATCTTCTAGAGACCCATATATCTTGGGCTCAACTTGCCCTTCTTGCCAAATCTCATGACTCCTATCTAAGGAGATGTCTTAAGAAATAGTTTCTCACTAACTTCATACTCAATTTCCTTTCGTTGTGTATAAGCATAGCTTTTCATTCTATCCTAAGCCACTTTAAGCCTCTGCTTAACTAGATTGACCTTGTCAATTGTCATTTAAAGTAACTTTTGTCCCACTAATCTCCTTTCTCCCTCTTCATCCCAGCATATAGGAGTTCTATATCTCTTTTCATACAATGCTTTATAAGGAACCATCTGAATTCTCTAGTGGTACGAATTATTGTAAGCCAATTCGATCAATGGAAAATGCTCGTCCCAAGCTCCTTTGAAGTCTACCACATATGCCCTGAGAATTCCTTTAAGGTTCTAAATATTCCTCTCATATTGGCCAACTATTTAAGGATGAAAAGAAGTGCTAAAATTTACTTGGCCCCAGAGCTTCTTACACACTTTCCTAAAATCTCGAAGTGAACCGAGGGTCTCTGTCAGAAACTATAGAGTTTGGAATCCCATGTAGTCTCACTATCTCATCAATATATTTTGGATCCCGTTTTTAGAACCCAAAATCCAGGTACCATTCATAAACGTGAGCGTATTAACCTGTAGGGTTATTTCCATGGAATCCCTTTAGCCATCATCATTTCATCCTCATTCTCATAACATCTCAAAACACATAGTGCGAGCCCACATAGAGAAATCACCAAAATCAAACTCATTTTTTTCTATTTCAGAATAGATTTTGAGAAAATCCAAACTCAAATTACAAATTGACCCAACAATCATTCCGGAGTCGAAAAGCGTGAGCGGGTTTCCTTATAGTGTTATTCCAATGAACCCTCACTTTATTGTCATCTCATAAGGTTGGCTTGCACACAGCATGTAGCACCCCACTCCCGACGAGACCCGAACCCGATATCCATGGTGATATCCGAGCCCGTGACCCGCGAGGGTGGCGGACTAGAACATTCATTACCTTATTAACAAAAATCGTATGACATTTTTTTTTCTTTCAAAAACATTAGAGTGCGCATGACATTATCTTTTTCTTTCAAAAACATTTGAGTGCGCAAAGCAATCATTGACTTGGCCCAATTATAACAAAACACTTTCAAAGATTATACCATTTCACTGATAAAACAATTTCAATCATTATTAGCACTCATTAGTGCTCGGTCACTCTATACAATTCCATGAAAACAATTGGGCCTACTAAATACCAAATTAATACACGAATGCAGAATCTGGACGACATCGATCCCGACCCGATACTCTGTCTTGCTAGCGATGAGCGTACTCCGCGTGTCCAACGGGTACTCTCCATTTCCTGAAAAATAGATGCAATGTTGGGTGAGTTTGCGAACTCAGTGAGAAACCATCATCGATGGTTCACCCAACTCATGCATATCCACTCAATCACACAATATTGTATATATATCAGAAATAAGAAATCACAGGCACTCAATTTCACATTTTATAAGGCAATAAGCCTTTCACACAATTCACATTAAACATTCATTTATGCAGTGTGCATGTGACTCTTCCATTTTCTTTTGTTGTTGTGACCGTGCTTTGAGCTCATATACGTTGAGCCATAGGCTCAAACATGGGCTTAAAGCCTCAAAGCGTTAGGCATAGCCACGATCATCGAGCCGAGGCTCGAATACGTTAGCACGAGGCCCATGCGTTGAGCTTAAAGCTTTGAAATCGGTGGCGACACCGGTCACAACCGCCATTATCGATCATTTACTATGCATGAATGCACATGTCATTTTCAATTTCAATTATCGCATTTCTATTTCCAATTCCAATTAATTACTATTTCGATCATTTTCCAATGTTCTCGAACTTTCAGTCCGGTATTCATTCCCATGCATTTACCTTTCGTTTCACTATCACATTTACAATCCAATTTACTAATCTATCAAATTTACAATCCAATTTACTAATGCATTCTCACGCACTTATTTCCATTTACACTTCAATATCACAATCCAATATTTCGAACACCCATGGTCCGAAATCAATCAAAACAATCAATTACATATATCCATCCTTGCATCCTCATGGCAATCAATGCATATCATTAATAAACACATAAGGTTGAGAAACCAACTAGGTTACTCACCTATTACTTCCGAGTTAATGTCGGGAAGTTTCCGCCCCGTCGGTCTGACGACGCTCCACTTGGGCCTCTATAAGAAACAGAGAAAGAACGAGTCACTACAGATGCAATTTGTGCACATGTAGGTGAAATATGCATGTTCATGAATTTTCCAGCCCTAAATCCAAATTTCCCCATAATAAAATCCGTCTAAAAATTAGAAACCTATTGGCGCTGACGGTGCGCAATTCGGACCTCTATAGGTCCCCAATTAAACAAAACAGTGATTAAAGGCTCCGTTACTGGGGCCACGTCAATTCCGTCCAAAATTCCCAATTTCTCACAAATGAAATTAAATATTCTACGAATCCGATGCCTCAAGAATCAGGTCAATCGGACGTCGGACGGAAAAGAAATTGCCAAATGAACTCACAAATTACCAATTAAATATAAAATAATAATAAATTAAAAATAAAAATAAAAAGTTCAGCCTCGCTGGGGGCGACGTCTCGCCCCAGCGGGGCTGACTCATCGGCTTCGTCGCTAGGGCGACGCGTCGCCCTAGCGACGCGGCCTTATACGCCCTGTCACTAGGGCGACGCGTCGCCTTAGTGACCGGGCCTTAATTTAATTACCCTCTCTCTTTTTTTTCCTATTTCCCATCTGAATTTCCAACAACAATAATTCTTAGCACACAAATCAGAAAAATACAAACCATAGCTTGTTGGAAAGATAATGAAATGCTCTACCATTCTCATGAAGACCATAAAAATCAATTTCACCCCTAAGGGTGTCAAAAATCCCTTCAAAGCTACTGCCTACTCAAATCCCATTAAAACAGAACAGTACATTGAAATTTCCATAACTCTCTGATTCGTCAGCCAAAAATTACCACATAAATATGCCCAATAAGTTCACAATGTCATCTACAATTTTCATGAACAACCCAAAATCAAATTCCATTGCTACACAAGTCAATTAATTCACTCAATGTTGCTGTCCCTGAAATCATTCAATTTGAGCAGTAAACTTATAACAAGCATAACTCCCTGTACACAAGTCATAAAAATCTGAACTTTATACCCCTGAAAAGATAAATCCTCAAACTTCAATTTTCATGAAGAACTCAAATTCCAATTTAATTTCTAACTATTTCAAAACTGTCATGCAAGTTACTGCCATGATCAGCAATTCCTAACCTAATGCAGGATCAGTTTTTGCAAAATCATAACTCCCAACTCTGACCTCTAAAAATTATATGCCATATCTCATTTTCAAGATAATTTCTTCTTCTTCAACTTTGCAGAAGATCACTCACACCAATTCAGTCCACAAAAATTGCTAAAATTGCTCCCAAGCAGAAAGCTCACAAAATCAACACTTTGACTAGGTTTCATCAACATGCCCAAAACCAGTCCATAGTAAACAGTTCATATCTCTCAATATACACCTCTAAAATTAGCAAGATCAGTGGCAATGGAAAGCTAACTCAATATGCCTCAACTTTCATAAAGACCATTTTTCCTAGTTCCCTACCAATTAATTTATAAAAATCAGTAAAGCTCATAGGTTATGGTTTCGGTTACTGTTTATAGGCAATAAAACAGTAACTTTCCATGCCAAATTTCGACCTTCTAGCATTACAATTTAACAACACCTATTGCACACTAAATTGAAGCCAACATCCCAAAGTTTAATTGGGAACAAACCTCACCTCATTTACTCACCTATACAATTAGTTAGGAACAAAACATTACAATAGGTTAAACACCAATTTTCCAGATTTCATCTATACCTCATCCTCTTCCATTATATCACTTTACCTACATTGATATACATTCATTTACACCTCCAATTCAGCCACAAACTCAACACAATATTTATCTGTATTCTTACACAAAAGTTGGCAGCAATCACAACACCACTTCCATACTTTATTTACATTTATCTAACATCATAACATCATTAACAACATGTAAATTCACTAGCTTCCACTACTCTATCCTCTTCCCTCACTCAAGCATGCATTAAACCCATTCAAACCTACCACTTTCATGATCAAATAAATGCTCAAAGGATTCCCATGCATGCTTCTAACTACCAAAAGAATAAGTACAAACACAACTCTTACCTTGATCAAGTTGTAAGCTCTCAATTTTTCAAGTATCTACTTCAATCTTCCAAGCTTAACTCAACTTCATAACTCTCACTAATACTCTCAATTATCACTCCACCAAACACACATACCATCATCTTTACAAGGCTTCAACTTGGTCTTGAATATGCATAAAGAAAAGCAAGCCAAAAGCAAAGGAAGGTGGGAGGAGAAGGGACCATCGAAGGAAGAAGATAACTCACCAAGGAAGGAGAAAATAACACTTAAAAAGAAGAAGCAAAGTTTTGGATGATGCTAAAATAAACCAATAATTGATCTTTTAAAACTCATTTATTAACTTCAAGTAGGAAGAGGGTCGTAGGTGATGATAAATGAAGACAAATCTCATTAATTAAAAGGAACACTTGGCATTTTAATGAAGCAAAGACAAAATTAATAGATAGGATTTAGAAATCCTACTACAATTTGACCCATTTTAGTCCAATGGTCCTCATTTCAATTCCAAAATAATATACCCAATATTACAGTGCCATTGGGTAGAAATTTTCGCTCTGAAAATCGTAGGTTCGCCAATTGGCGATTTTTTTCGGTCCGGAATTTCGTGAAATTTTCCGAATCATTTTTTGAAAATTACCTAAATTGTCCAAAATTGTAAAACATAAGACAGTCCACTCCCAATAATTTTTAAACACGAAAACCACACTTTCACTACAAAAACACTTTTAGGCCATGTACTCGCAATTTTGCGATGCAGGAATTTTCTCCGGATAATTCAGAAAAATTTCCATAAATCCTAAAAATGTAAAACACTCTATGGCGCTCCAAATAATTTTCAAATCCCATTATCACACCAATTTCACAAAAGATCACAATTAGACACTTAGGTAGGAAATGTCATGAATGCATGTATGACTATATGCATGCAAAACTCACCATTTATAGAGGCTGCATGACATATGTTCATGCCGTTATAATTTAATACTCCTAACCCGTCCCGTCTAATTTACTAAATACCCTTCCCATCGGAGATGGATGTTACAATTCTCCTCCTAATAAAAATTTCGTACTCGAAATTTCATATCGATTATCGAAGAAGGGGAGTCTTTTTGATTAATACCCTCTGTTTTCCACTGTTTTCTCTACACGACCACATTCGGTTAATGAACAGAGATCAAAACAATCTCAAACTTCTTTCCATGAGTACGCACAATTCGCCACTTTCAATCTCAATAACATATATATCGACTCCGAACAATATCTATGAAACACTTTGTGAATCCGAATCATCTTTTAAGTTTTAGCCTAACTTGCCAATCCATAATTCTATTCACACCACAATCGCATTTGAGGCCACTCCTCACTAATTCAATTTCCTTAATTACACCTTTATTTCCATCTAAGTACATTTTAGCGAGGCCATACCTTTCAAAATATTTCCTTTATCGCTATCGATTCTCGTATTATCAAAACACAAATTTCATGAGATTTATAACCTCGGTGTGAATCAATTCAACTCAATGTTACCATCTTAAATTGCTTAACCTATCACTTTATTGCCCTGATCACATAATATAGGGATAGTGACTCCTTTTTGGCAGTAAGACCCCTTATACACTTTTCGAATGGTGACACCAATATAATGATTGTCATACCACAATCACTTTGCCCTATATATCAATCTCATATCCCAATGAAATCCAAAAACACCTATTGGTTAATCACACATATCATCGTTCACTATAACAGACTTTACCATCAATTGCTTGTCCAAAATACTTAAACTAGAACATAACGCTTCGATTATTTCTTATGCTTTCTCGAACCATTTACTTATGATCATTTGATTTTCCCATTCGAACCTTTCAATTACTCTTTCAATACGCTCTTGCTAAAACATAAAGCTTCGATCATTCCTTACGTTCTCACTAACAGTTCCCGTAATGAATATCACCCATTTTTCTTAATTCGAACTATACCTATCACTTTCCTCAACAAATGGAGTTATCTACAGTTCTTTGATACGGTTTACAATTTCTACTTCCTCACTTCGGGTTTTGCCAATCCGTTTTGATGCACACCACCTTTGAAATTCCCATAGCTAATAATACTTTCTTTTGCCCCTTTTCGTCAGTTCGACTATTACCACGCAATAATACACCAGATTTGATCACTTTATTGCCCAACTTTTGATTTTTCTGTAATTAAATTTTTTTTTTTCAATTCCTTGAATTGCACCATTCGCTTAGTTTGGAGTAATCAGCCACTGAATCCTTTTCAAATCATTCAACTGCACGACATAACTCAATAGTTATCGATTTGCATATTCATAGACATCTCAAAACTATTTCTGTACGATTTATGTCTCCAAGCTTTTAGGCCACACTCAGTATAACAAATTTCAAATCATCAATCATAATATCGCCCATGGAATCATATTTGTCCTAAGGTGCATAAAATCACTTTATCCAATTTCCATAGATCACATCAGAACCTTTACTGGAACACTTCAAGATAGATAGTAAATTCTGCAAATGGCTCCTTTATGATCATTAGTCCTAACATTCACATGTTTTCCTCAATTATTCTTGTCGATTTGCTAAAATCAGAAAATCTTTGACAATTTATGAACGCATCCAGCATTCCATTAGTTCCCATTAATTTTAAATTCTGCCTACACATATCTTTTGAACTTTCACATTTTATCAATACCTATATCTTAATTAATTCTCCCAATATCCCATGTTCGCATCCTAATTCATCCCTTATTTCACTCTTATGAAACTTGCATGATAACCAATCTCCTCACCTAAACCAATGTATTTATTTCTTATGCTTATATCCATTATCCACTGCAACACAATGGAGACATGTTCCTTTTCCATACCCATAGTTGATTTATGTAACTTTTTAATTAGTGAACGTCTCCAATAAGGAACAATTTTCGTATAATTTGTCTCATCATAACATATTCTGCACATGTTCCTTACCTTCATTTCTCCACATAACTTAATTTATTCACGATAGATCACTCATTGACTTGAATAAACAATCGTTATATCGATCTCGTGCTTACACAAAATATACACGAATTTTTTTTTTAATCCCCTCAAATTCACAAATAAATATTTCCTTAATATGCAGTACTTCTCTTACATAATCAGAACCATCTCATTAACATAATATACACTCTTTCAGTAACTTAGTTTAGCTCTTACGCTAGAGTCTCTGCCAGATGTAATACAAATCAGTTACTCTTGATACATCACGAAGATAAATCTCTGAAGAGCACTTAAACAAATCACATCCTATCAGACAATATATCTCTATAGTCCCATCAATTTGCCCATTAATAGATCATACTGCTAAGAATACCTTAATTGCATTTAATTCTCGATAACCATTCTCTTTTTGGTACCAATTCTCGATCATGGGGACCTTACTCTATTAATGTCCCTCATTTTCTTCTCTCAAACTCATTACCGATGCTAACATCTTTAACTGTATCACTTCTTTCTCAATTGATTATTCCGAGCATTCTCATGTCTTACTCTCACTCATTTTGAACTTGAGCTACCGGCATTATAATCGGAGCTTATGTAATAGGCCACCGATTTCTTTCTATACCATAATCCCGCACATTATTCATTATGCTTAATCATTTCACCCGTGATAGTAATCCCACTATCAGATATACACTTACAGTGACAATATATTCTGAACTCAGCAACCTTCCTGTTTACACCCGTCCTCGCTCGTGAGGATCATATACAATCTCTATTCTATACAACCGATCAAGATAAGCACTTTCGTTTCTTATTCTACCTCATAAAGAATTATTATTATTTTACAAGAATTCGGCTAGCAATTATCCATTAACTCAAAGAATTGCAACCTAACATTTTCACTTACCATAGGGCTCCCATAGCGGTGTGCATTTACTTAGGCAGATCAATTAAACCCGAACAACTTTTTCATCTATCAATTTCATTGTCTTACATTTCAATCTTTTCATTATGGCATTATACCCATATATTTCCACACTCAAATCAAGATCACAGATGTGAAATCATTCTTGATTTTGCCCTTAATATATTTTGACTCCAAATCACCAATCCTTATATATAACTCTCATCACGGTAATCAATCCTAATTGTAGCTTTTCTATATCATAGAACACTTTCTTTTCATGTACCTTATACACTGGAAATCTTCCCGTTATCACAAATCTATTTTTTTTTCTAGGATATACCCAATCTAACTCCAATATTGTGCTTCACAATATACCCGTCAATACCAGCACACTAAATTTTCGTCTGTCTGATCGAACCATACACTTTTTCCTATTTTGCGATATCCATTTCTTCCTTTTTTTCACACTCTAACACATTATCCTTTTTCTCCCTTTTTCTAACCGCTTAAACGATCGAGACATATTTATACATACGACGACTCATATCGACATTGGGGATCGATTGTCCTTTATCTGCCGTGACACAACTTAAATGCGCATAACTAGACACACTCATTTTTTTTTCAGAAAGCCCATGTAAGATTGTACTTCTGGGCTCTGATACCACAAATGTAGCACCCCACTCCCGACGAGACCCAAACCCGATATCCATGGTGATATCCGAGCCCGTGACCCGCGAGGGTGGCGGACTAGAACATTCATTACCTTATTAACAAAAATCGTATGACATTTTTTTTTCTTTCAAAAACATTAGAGTGCGCATGACATTATCTTTTTCTTTCAAAAACATTTGAGTGCGCAAAGCAATCATTGACTTGGCCCAATTATAACAAAACACTTTCAAAGATTATACCATTTCACTGATAAAATAATTTCAATCATTATTAGCACTCATTAGTGCTCAGTCACTATATACAATTCCATGAAAACAATTGGGCCTACTAAATACCAAATTAATACACGAATGCAGATATCTGGACGACATCGATCCCGACCCGATACTGCTTGCTAGCGATGAGACGTACTCCGCATGTCCAACGGGGTACTCTCCATTTCCTAAAAAATAGATGCAATGTTGGGTGAGTTTGCGAACTCAGTGAGAAACCATCATCGATGGTTCACCCAACTCATGCATATCTACTCAATCACACAATATTGTATATATATCAGAAATAAGAAATCACAGGCACTCAATTTCACATTTTATAAGGCAATAAGCCTTTCACACAATTCACATTAAACATTCATTTATGCAGTGTGCATGTGACTCTTCCATTTTCTTTCGTTGTTGTGACCGTGCGCCTGAGCTCATATACGTTGAGCCATAGGCTCAAACATTGGGCTTAAAGCCACAAGCGTTAGGCATAGCCACGATCATCGAGCCGAGGCTCGAATACGTTAGACACGAGGCCCGTGCGTTGAGCTTAAAGCTCAGAAATCGGTGGCAACACCGGTCACAACTGCCATTATCTGATCATTTACTATGCATGAATCCACATGTCATTTTCCAATTTCCAATTATCGCATTTCTATTTCCAATTCCAATTAATTACTATTTCCGATCATTTTCCAATGTTCTCGGACTTTCAGTCCGGTATTCATTCCCATGCATTTACCTTTCGTTTCACTATCACATTTACAATCCAATTTACTAATCTATCACATTTACAATCCAATGTACTAATGCATTCTCACGCACTTATTTCCATTTGCACTTCAATATCACAATCCAATATTTCGAACACCCATGGTCCGAAATCAATCAAAACAATCAATTACATATATCCATCCTTGCATCCTCATGGCAATCAATGCATATCATTAATAAACACATAAGGTTGAGAAACCAACTAGGTTACTCACCTATTACTTTCGAGCTAATGCCGGAAAGTTTCCGCCCCGTCGGTCTGACGACGCTCCACTTGGGCCTCTATAAGAAACAGAGAAAGAACGAGTCACTACAGATGCAATTTGTGCACATGTAGGTGAAATATGCATGTTCATGAATTTTCCAGCCCTAAATCCAAATTTCCCCATAATAAAATCCGTCTAAAAATTAGAAACCTATTGGCGCTGACGGTGCGCAATTCGGACCTCTATAGGTCCCCAATTAAACAAAACAGTGATTAAAGGCTCCGTTACTCGGGGCCACGTTAATTTCCCGTCCAAAAATTCCCAATTTCTCACAAAATGAAATTAAATATTCTACGAATCCGATGCCTCAAGAATCAGGTCAATCGAACGTCGGACGGAAAAGAAATTGCCAAATGAACTCACAAATTACCAATTAAATATAAAATAATAATAAATTAAAAATAAAAATAAAAGTTCAGCCTCGCTGAGGCGACGTCTGCCCAGCGGGTTGAGTCATCGACTTAAATCGCTAGGGCGACGCGACGCTTCACGCTTCGTCACTAGGGACGACGCGTCATTACTCTAGTGACCGCCTTAATTCAATTACCCTCTTTTTTTTCCTATTTCCCATCCAATTTCCAACAACAATAATTCTTAGCACACAAATCAGAAAAATACAAACCATAGCTTGTTGGAAAGATAATGAAAAGCTCTACCATTCTCATGAAGACCATAAAAATCAATTTCACCCCTAAGGGTGTCAAAAATCCCTTCAAAGCTACTGCCTACTCAAATCCCATTAAAACATAACAGTACATTGAAATTTCCATAACTCTCTGATTCGTCAGCCAAAAATTACTACATAAATATGCTCAATAAGTTCACAATGTCATCTACAACTTTCATGAACAACCCAAAATCAAATTCCATTGCTACACAAGTCAATTAATTCACTCAATGTTGCTGTCCCTGAAATCATTCAATTTGAGCAGTAAACTTATAACAAGCATAACTCCCTGTACACAAGTCAGAAAAATCTGAACTTTATACCCCTGAAAAGATAAATCCTCAAAATTCAATTTTCATGAAGAACTGAATTTCCAATTTAATTTCTAACTATTTCAAAACTGTCATGCAAGTTACTGTCATGATCAGCAATTCCTAACCTAATGCAGGATCAGTTTTTGCAAAATCATAACTCCCAACTCTGACCTCTAAAAATTATATGCCATATCTCATTTTCAAGATAATTTCTTCTTCTTCAACTTTGCAGAAGATCACTCACACCAATTCAGTCCACAAAAATTGCTAAAATTGCTCCCAAGCAGAAAGCTCACAAAATCAACACTTTGACTAGGTTTCATCAACATGCCCAAAACCAGTCCATAGTAAACAGTTCATATCTCTCAATATACACCTCTAAAATTAGCAAGATCAGTGGCAATGGAAAGCTAACTCAATATGCCTAAACTTTCATAAAGACCATTTTTCCTAGTTCCCTACCAATTAATTTATAAAAATCAGTAAAGCTCATAGGTTATGGTTTCGGTTACTGTTCATAGGCAATAAAACAGTAACTTTCCATGCCAAATTTCGACCTTCTAGCATTACAATTTAACAACACCTATTTCACACTAAATTGAAGCCAACATCCCAAAGTTTAATTGGGCACAAACCTCACCTCATTTACTCACCTATACAATTAGTTAGGAACAAAACATTACAATAGGTTAAACACCAATTTTCCAGATTTCATCTATACCTCATCCTCTTCCATTATATCACTTTACCTATATTGATATACATTCATTTACACCTCCAATTCAGCCACAAACTCAACACAATATTTATCTGTATTCTTACACAAAAGTTGGCAGCAATCACAACACCACTTCCATACTTTATTTACATTTATCTAACATCATAACATCATTAACAACATGTAAATTCACAAGCTTCCACTACTCTATCCTCTTCCCTCACTCAAGCATGCATTAAACCCATTCAAACCTACCACTTTCATGATCAAATAAATGCTCAAAGGATTCCCATGCATGCTTCTAACTACCAAAAGAATAAGTACAAACACAACTCTTACCTTGATCAAGTTGTAAGCTCTCAATTTTTCAAGTATCTACTTCAATCTTCCAAGCTTAACTCAACTTCATAACTCTCACTAATACTCTCAATTATCACTCCACCAAACACACATACCATCATCTTTACAAGGCTTCAACTTGGTCTTGAATATGCATAAAGAAAAGCAAGCCAAAAAGCAAAGGAAGGTGGGAGGAGAAGGGGACCATCGAAGGAAGAAGATAACTCACCAAGGAAGGAGAAAATAACACTTAAAAGAAGAAGCAAAGTTTTGGATGATGCTAAAATAAACCAATAATTGATCTTTTAAAACTCATTTATTAACTTCGAGTAGGAAGAGGGTCGTAGGTGATGATAAATGAAGACAAATCTCATTAATTAAAAAGGAACACTTGGCATTTTAATGAAGCAAAGACAAAATTAATAGATAGGATTTAGAAATCCTACTACAATTTGACCCATTTTAGTCCAATGGTCCTCATTTCAATTCCAAAATAATATACCCAATATTACAGTGCCATTGGGTAGAAATTTTACTCTAGAAAATCGATAGGTTCGCTAATTGGCGATTTTTTCCGTCCGAAATTTCCAAAAATTTTTCCAATTATTTTTTGAAAATTACCTAAATTGCCCAAAATTGTAAAACATAAGACAGTCCACTCCCAATAATTTTTAAACACGAAAACCACACTTTCACTACAAAAACACTTTTAGGCCATGTACCGCAATTTTGCGATGCTGGAATTTTCTCCGGATAATTTCAGAAAAATTCCATAAATCCTAAAAATGTAAAACACTCTATAAGCGCACTCCAAATAATTTTTCAAATCCCATTATCACACCAATTTCACAAAAGATCACAATTAGACACTTAGGCCGGGAAATGTCATGAATGCATGTATGACTATATGCCTGTGCAAAACTCACCATTTATAGAGGCTGCATGACATATGTTCATGCCGCGTTATAATTTAATACTCCTAACCCGTCCCCGTCCCAATTTACTAAAATACCCTTCCCATCGGAGATGGGATGTTACACAGCAGCCAATCACAAACATCACAATTGACTTCTTGAAGAGAATTATATCTCTATGTCTCTATTTTGATTTGAAGAAAGAAGCATCTCAATCGGAGCTCTATAGATCAAGATATGCTTAAAAATCCAAGGTGTGCTCACAACCAAGTCTTGCCCTTCCAACCAATCCCTCACTTTCTTTCCATCAGTCTTTCTGAAATCGACACCAAAGGATACTAATCTTTATAGAAAGATATCTAAACGTCTTAGGAATATATTTCTTCAAGAATCACTTAATTTGAAGGTCGGGTGAAGAAGTTATGGCCAAAAGAATCAACCATGCTCATGTCCTCAATCATGTTGAACCTATCTTGAGACAATGGACATAACTTCCACTAGAGATGTCTGATTGAGTTCATTCTTTGACGGTTTGAAAGAAGACTTCTAGATATACAATTTTTGTGAAGACTTAGAAGTGAAAGTCTATCATTTGGACAAAACACGGATGATGTGAAATCACACGGGCAGCTCGTGTTTATTTTGGGTTTGATTGTGCTTCTGCGTTAGGAACACACGGACTGTGTGATTTCACACGAGCAGACCATGTAACCTTTGGGTCTAAGTGTGCTTCTATGTTAGGAACACATAGACTGTGTGATTTCACATAGAAAGACTATGTAACCTTCGGGTCTGGAAATCTTTCAGCATCAGGATTACACGGCCCATGTGAATATACACGGCTTGACCGTGTAAACTTCTGGTGTAACAAAATTTTCACCCTTCAGAACCCCTCCAATGGATCTTAAATCCATTCTAACATCCCTTTTTTCATAATCTTCCTGAATTGAACAATCCTAGTGCGATATCACTTCATAAAATCTAGTATTCAGTGTATATATATATACATTCTATGCAACATCACCGACTTAAACAATCATATCTCTTAACACTGATATCCAAAATTTTCATACTTTATATTGTTGGAACGCTAAGAGGATAAGCTACAACTTTCATAAAGAAACTTGGTCTAATTCATCCTAGATTAATACAAATTTTCTCCTGAAGTCAAAATACATATTTTACCCTCATGAAAAACTTGAAAATTATCCCAACTTCACTTCCTCTATTGCAAATATCATTCATAACAATTTCAACTACCAATTGGAATTCATCAAACTCTCAACCTCAATTTATTTGACTCTTTATATTCGACTACATTTCAACATTCATAATTCCTATCTTTCTTTTCCATAACATCTCACTTATGTATATATATATAACAACAATTCATGTCAAAGTTTATTAGCTCAAGTGGAAAACTTCTTCAAATATATCTAATTCCAACTCAACTCATATCATCCGTACACAATTAGTATTTTATTAGCATCGTAAGATAACTGTTTACAAAGCTTTAATGGCATCTCATGCCACAATACATCATCAATATCAAAATCCAAAATACAAAAGATGCAAAACCTAATATTTTTCAAAGTGTGTCTAAAGTCTTGCTTTTACAAAATCTAACTTCAAATACAAATATATGCATAATCGAAATGATGCCTTGACTATTTAATTATCAATCTCATTCTTTTCACCTGAAGATGGGACAAAAACGGGGTGAGCTTGAAAGCTCATGGGTAACAAGTTTATAACTAATAACAACCAAAACCATTCAAAAAGTTCATTGCCATAAAAATCCTTATTGAATCGTAAAACACATGTTTCTCAAAATTCTCGTCATGAAATCAAATTCACGAACAACACAGATTATGTATCCTTCAACTTGTTCACAAATCATAAACACATATACATATCAAAATGGTTTGGGTAGGTCCGTAAACAAAACGTACTAACACAATTCTATAAAATAGTCTTGTGTAACTATGAACAGAACGTACTATCACAATCATTGCAATCCCATATAATGGTTTTGCGTAGCTGTGAACTTAGGGGAATCCGTGAAGGAGCTCCGTGCCACTAGCGGGCAGGTGAGAGAAGCCTTTAGTCAAAGTGCACTTGACAGAACAGAACGGGCCAAACCAAACCCACATAATCATGCATTTCATGACTTGAAAACAAATTGCTCTAAATGGCACATTTGGTAAACATGGCTTTTCTTAAACATCTTTCCACAAAGGCTCATTTTAGAAACATAACTTTTCATGAACATGAAATATTTCATATGCATTTCATCATCATTTCACAATTCTTCAACCAAATTCATATAGAAATTTTTTTCAAATCATTCAAAAGTAGTAAATGCAACAATTATGAAGCAATTTGAAATCATTTTATTCTCTTGACTCAAAAGAAAACATAATGGCTCATTATTCAATTATAAACATGAAACTCACCTTATTTCGCCTGAGAATCCAAACTCAATTGTTCCCTTCTTCTTGCTCTTAGATAAGGTTTCTCTTGATTTCCTAAATCAAATCAATTTCCCATTCAATTCTAATTCAACACAATCCTTAAAACTACAAAATCACAACACATGAAATCAACACAAATCAAGCCCAAATCTAACCTACCCATAGTCTATCTAGGTTAGAAAACCCAAAGCCTAGCTTAGAAACCCTAAAATCAAAGAGGTTCCCCTTAAACCAACTTCTTTCTCCATTCATCCCCAACACAAAAACCCTTTTCTTTTTTTAACTCCTTTAACAAAGCAAGAAGAAAAATAAAGCTTACCTTCAACAAATCTTCTTCCTTCTTCTTCCTTCTTCTTCTTCTTTCCTTCTTCTTTTCTTCTCTCCACGACTCTCTCTCCCTCTTCTCTCTTCTAATTTTCGTTTTTTTCCTCTTCAAATGCAAGCTAAGTCTTCTTTCTTTCTTTTATACCCTTAATGAATCTAAAGTGTCTACTTTGCACTTCACTTAAAGCCTTATGTCTTTTAAGCTTAAGTGACTTGCCAACTTTGCCCTTGATATCATCATACTATCTTAATTCAATTAACCCATGTCATAAAGTCTTGCTCATATTAACATGCTAGTTAACTTCACAAAATAACATAATTAATCTATCAATACCTCAAAATTATTTAAATCATGCCTAACTCGATCCAAAAGTCCAGACGTTTTCTAATCAGGTAATTGAAGGAATTTGATAATATTTCTTTCTAGAAAAATGTTCCCTATTGTCTTAATTTTTCTAATGAAACCAAAATCATTCAATTTGGTTCAGAAATCTGAAAGTTATATCCCAAACATTTCTAAACTATTCTTATACTGAAACAATATTCTGTGTTTAACTTCCATACAAAAATTGAAATTCTTTGAGACTAAATTAGAACAAGATTTCATCAAATAAGTTGTAGTAGTCCTATTTCTCTAGTTTAAACCAAATTAAGAATCATCTCATTTGGATAACTAGAGAAAAAGTTATGGTTAAAACATTGAATCATACTCGATGAACACGTTTCAACTTATAACTTCCAATATTTCACATATAACCCATCTTGTACCCAAACCATCGTTTCTACTTCATTTCTAATTCAAGAATTCTCCTTTTCTTTACCCATGAATAGTTGCCAACAATTTCTCATTTAATAGTTCTAACTTTCAAGAAGAATTCGGGGTCCAACAATTCTCCCCCTTAAAGAATTTTGTCCTAAAAAATCTTATCTGAATGATCAAAGAAATAGAGGTAATGTTGTCTTATGCTTTCCTCAGTCTTCCAAGTAACTTCTTCACTTGAATAATTTCTTCCAAATGACCATAGTCAATAGACTCACTGGGTCTTTCAATCACTTATTTAATCATTCACTTTCTTATCAAATTCCTCAATATATATATATATATATATATATATCTCAGATTACTCACCATTTTCCACATTTTGTGTTGATAACACCAATACCAAATCATATTGATATTCCTTATCATACTTGCATATAACACATTATGAATCTGAGACATCTTGCTAATAATACTAACTCATAAGTCAATAGTCCAGTTCTTAATAACTTTATATGGACCAATACAATTCAAGCTTAGCTGCTTCTTTATCCTAACCTGAGCACATCTTGCACTCAATCTAAGTACACCTTGGGAAAGTTAAACTTTTAGAACCAATTCATCATTTGCTTCATAATTCACATCTCGATAGTGTTGGTACACTTAACTCTTATGTCTATCTCACTGTATTCCCCCTTTGGTGTTGATCCACTAAATTCATTCATTTTTCTTGCATCACTTAATTCCTAATATAGATCAATTTCACTATCAGTAACATCTCCAATCAATTCTGGCCTTCGATCATCTTTGGCCCTATTCATCCAAATAAAGAGGCGGATAACTCTTTTCGTCGTATAATGCCATGTGATATTTTAATGTTATCACTTTGATAATGATTGTAATGCTTAAAGTCAAATCGGACTCTACATTGATCTCATGTTCCTATGAACTCTACAAATATAAGCTTGAAACATATCTATAATAGTCAAAACTGTTGGTGACTCATAAATGTGGTCATTTGCTTCTACCTCCTTAGCCATCAAATGCTATCTCGATATATTCCTACTAGGATGTATAGCTTAACTTATCATTGGTGCTTTCTTTAGAAATTTCTTTGCTCAATCATCTTTATTGGTATACATACCTCTCATTTCGATCACAAAGCATCATTTTCCAATTCAAACTTGAAATTCATACTTGTTTTCATTTCCTCAATAAGATTCACAAGTTCTGAATCCTCAACTTGGGCTTTGTAAATCCTTTCATGTGAAACTGATCTTCAGTTCTATAGCAATTAGCACTTTGATTTGCCCAAAAATTCAACTTCACATTTTATGTTCCTTTTTGCATTGGATCTGATAACCTCAATACCTGAATTCATGCTTCCCAACTATTGGGATTTTTGCTTAATGTATCAGATACGACACTAACTTTACTAGAAAATACTCACTCATACCATCATAATCTTTGAGTAATTCTATCTATTGTCTCAGTCTCGTGTTCAATTCTCTCAACTCAATAATTACCTCAAACTTTAATGATCTGTATATTTATAAATATCCAAGATGTTTCTGTACATATAATGTCTCCAACTTTCAAGCAACCACTATTGAAGAGAGTTTCAATTTCGCCGCGGTGTGCCAGTCTTTCGCCGTGGCGCTTCCCATGAGAGTTCACCGAGGCGAAGTCAAAGTTCAGCCGCGGCGAACTCTCTCGTGCGAGGTGCCCGCGGCGGCGAGCATTTTGTCACCACGGCGAACCCGCCATTTTTCCCCGCTGCTGATCCTTTAAACATGAATATTTTCGACCCTCCCCTCATGCGATCCTTACTTGACGACCCCGAGCGGTTGCCTCGGGATAGGAAACGGGACTCGGGCCCAACATGTTTGGTATCAGAGCGCTTAGGCTTTGTATCCTCGGCTTAGCATTCATAATATTATGAATTTCTATGCTATATGATTATTTGTTACATTGTCAATTGATTGATTGCATTAAGTGACATGCAGCTCATGCATAAATGTAGGAAATAAGATTGAAATGTAGCTAATCCTTAGTGTTTATATTTGAAGGAGTAAGATGCCACCTCGTAGAAAGACACGAGGAGTTCTGCAAGGATCAGTTACACCTGACTCTCTGACAAGAGAGGAGAGTACTGATGAGTCCGTAGCCCCAGGAAATGCTGAGACTTCTGTAGGGCAAGGTAGTGAGCCCATTCAATCGCAGACACAGGAGTCACCAGTTTTGCAAAAGCAAGTGCCTCCGTTGGATCCGAGGATGTTCCAAGCCTTCACTCAGGCATTTGTCCAAGCTATTGGTCAGATGCCACAACCTTCTACTTCGGCCCCAGCTAAGACGGGGAAATAGTTTGATAAGTTAAGGAAGTATGGGGCAGTCGACTTCTGTGGGACAACGGATCCAGAAGAAGCCGAGACTTGGTTGAGAAAGACCGAGAGGATATTAGATCAGATGGAATGTGAGGATGATGAGAGGGTTGTGTATGCTACAAGCTTGCTACAGGGAGATGCTCTACATTGGTGGGAGAGCGTGTTAGGGAGCCAGATGAGACCAGTAGGGTTGGCATGGAAGGACTTCTTAGCTACTTAAAGAAGAAGTACTTGTCTAAGGTGTACATTTAGCAAAAGCAGAGGGAGTTTCTGAGTCTCACCCAAAAGGAGATGACAGTGAGTGAGTATAAGCGCCGGTTTACACAGCTATCCCAGTATGCAGCTGAGATGATGATGAGTGAGGCGGCTAAGTGCTGTAGGTTTGAATCGGGTTTACATCTAGCCATCAGAGAGAAGGTAGTGGTGCAGAATTTTTGTGATTTTCAACAACTAGTTGAAGCAGCACTGAGGGTTGAAAACATAGAGAATATAAAGAGTGTCGTGAATAAGAAGAGAAAGGGGAGAGAACAGTTCAAGAGGGGAGGTGGTACTCCTATACCCGAAAGGAGTGTTAGGACCTTCCTTGGGCAATTTGAGGAGTGGAACAGTGGGGCCAGCAGATCCAAATCTATGAGGACTCCCACTTTTTCTCATCAAGCCTCTACGGCGGGAGGCAACAGAAGGGGAGAGGGAAATGCATCATCCATCCCTAAATGTGATCATTGCGGGAAACTCCATAGAGAAGAATGCTATAGATTGACAGGAGCTTGTTTCAACTGTGGGGAAAAGGGGTATATGGCTAGAGAGTGCCCTCAGGATGCAAGACAAGAGAGAAGTCAGATGCAAGTTTCCAAGAGATCTGAAACTGGGGGGCACAAGACTGCAACGAAAGTGGACAGTTCTGATGCAACTTAGAGGGTATCCTCAAGGGAGGCCAAAAGGGCAGGCACCAGCTAGGGTGCTTGCAATGACACGGGAGGATGCAGAAACTACTCCAGAAGTTATTACTGATATGGTTAAATTATTTGATGTTGATATTGTTGTTTTGATTGATCCGAGGTCCACCCATTCATTTGTTTCGTTTGGTAGATCTATGTATGGTAGATATTTGAGCCCATTGGATACTCCACTGATGGTGAGTACTCCAATCGGCCAGTATATTATTATCAATCAAGTGTATAGAGAGTGTGAGATATGTATTGGTGGGGAACAACTAGTGGTGGATCTAATGCCATTAAAGATGAGAGAATTGGATGTGATTTTAGGTATGGACACATTAGAGAAGTACAATGCCCGTATGGATTGTAAACAGAAGACAGTAGAGTTCGAATTGGACAATGACAGAAGATTGGTATTTACAGGGGATAGAAAAGCAAGCCCACCTAGTATTGTTTCAGCTCTGACAGTAGAGAAGATGATGAGGAAGGGATGTGAGGTATTTTTGGCCTATGTGGTAGACACAATGGCAGATAGAGGAAAGCTAGAAGATATTATTATGGTCATGGAGTTCCCGAATATCTTTCCCAAGGAATTACTAGGACTACCACCACCTAGGAAAATTGAGTTTCCCATTGAACTTCTTTCAGGTACTACACCGATCTCAATTCTGCCTTACCGAATGGCTCTGGCAGAATTGAAGGAGCTTAAGGAGCAATTGGAAGAGTTATTGGAGAAAGGGTACCTAAGGCCGAGCTCTTCACCTTGGGGAGTTACGGTCCTTTTTGTGAAGAAGAAAGATGGATCGTTGAGGATGTGTGTGGATTATAGGAAGCTTAATCAGGTCACTGTCAAGAACAAATGTCCGCTCCCACGCATAGAAGATTTGTTTGATCAATTGCAAGGGGCAAAAGTCTTCTCTAAGATAGACTTGAGATCAGGTTATCACCAGTTGAGGATAAAGGAGTCTGATGTGCCAAAGACTTCTTTCAGAACACGGTATGGGCATTTTGAGTTTTTAGTTATGCCCTTCGGATTGACAAATGCCCCTGCAGCCTTTATGGACTTGATGAATCGAGTCTTTAAGCCTTTCTTGGACCAATTTATCATTGTATTTATTGATGATATCTTGGTTTATTCCAATAGTGATAAGGAGCACGAAGAGCATTTGAGAATTGCCTTGGAGACATTGAGGAAAAATGAATTGTATGCAAAATTCGACAAATGCGAATTTTGGCTAAGGGAAATAGCATTCCTCAAACACGTGATCTCAAAACAAGGAATGCATGTGGATCCAAGGAAAATAGAAGCCGTGGTGAAATGGGTAGCACCTAAGAACATAGCAGAAGTAAAGAGTTTCTTGGGTTTAGCTGGATACTATCGGAGGTTTGTGGAGGGCTTTTCCATAATAGCAGCTCCACTTACCAAATTGACAAGAATGAATCAGAAGTTTGTGTGGACAGAGGAGTGTCAGAGCATTTTTTAGGAATTGAAGAATAGGCTCACAACTGCACCGATCTTGACTTTGCCTTCAGGTAGCAATGGGTATACAGTGTATAGTGATGCCTCAAGGAAAGGATTTGTTGGACTCCGCTTCCGAAGTCCAACATTCAAAAACATAGTCGCATGGAGGGCTCACATTATACAAAGACTGAATACTAAACACCAATTCAGCCCAAAAATTGAAAATCTTAAGGCCCAAATTAAAATTCAATTCCTTCAGATACTTTGCAGCTGTATGTCTCTAGTTTACCCGAATCAGAAATCATCTCATTTGAATCTCTACAGATTAAGGTATCATCAAAACACAGAAGTATGTTCAGTGGGATATCGAGTTCATGCTCTTTCCACCGATACCCTTACTTTGATTCAATCAATAATTTTTAATTTAATTCCAAAAATCATTAATTATTTTGGAGAGATACAGAAATGTGTTAGGAATCCAATGCTTTAAGGACCAGGTCATTTAGAGGTCTAGAGAAGAAGTTATGGCCAAAAGACTCCAACACGTTTCTGCCCTTACTTGGGATGTACATGCCTCAGCCTGAATGTCATAACTTTTGCTATAGATATCTGATTGACTTTGTTATTTGACCATTGAAAAGAGAACTTCGAGATATACAACTTTCATGAAGACCTCAAAGTCCAATTCTATCTTCTACCTTCTGTATCGTCTGAATTTCTATCGTCTGTTTTCTTTAAATGCCTTTTCTATCGCCGCTTTCTTTTATGCTTTTCTATCGCCCCTTTCTTCCGTCTACTTTTCTATCGTCTGCTTTCTTCCATCTACTTTTCTATAATCTACTTTCTTCCGTCTGCTTTTTTATCATCTTCTTTCTTCTGTCTGCTTTTCTATCATCTGCTTTCTTCCATTTGCTTTTCTATCGTCTGCTTTCTTCCGTCTGCTTTTCTGCCCAGAACGTCTCCACTTATAAGGATCATAATAGTCAACGTGCACGTGACAATCAAAACGGGTTTCTCTCTTGCCCAATACTAATTTATGCTCACATAGTCAATCGAAACTTTGCATTCTCATGTTTCTTTCCTTTCATCAAATTGTCACATTTTCATACTTTTCATTTAGTTCAAAGAAAACATATTCAAATTCAACATTTACAACATTTAAAGCAATCACACACACAAATAGGGCATAGCTCATCACCTAATAACCATAAACAAATTACCCACCTAAGTTGTTGAAAATCCAAGCTCAAGATTGCCCTTCCCCTCTCTCTTGAGTATAATCTCCTTGATTCCCTTCAATTGAACCAATTTCTTTTTAATCCACACATTCAAAGGAAGTTCATATAATGCAAAAATCAAAGCAATGCTAAGATTGAATTTAAACCTAACCTACCCATAGCCCATCTAGGCTAGAAAACCAAAACCCTAACTTAGAAGTCTCAAAATCAATTTGGGTTCATCTTTCTCTTCTTTCTTCTTCATTTCCAACACAAACCCTAACCTCTATTTAATCTCCTTTTTGAATCTAGCATAAGAAGATGAGAACTTACCTCACAAGTGGATTTCTCTTCTTTTTCTTCTTCTTTCTTTTCCACATTTCTCTCTCTTATCTCTTTTCTTATTCACTCATTTGCTTCTCTAGAATCTTCTCATTCATGTTTTCTCCTTTATTTATAAGCAAGACAACACTCCTTCTTCCAATTTTGCCCCTCCTTCACTTAGGCTTTCCAAGTTTGCCCTTAATTTGTCTTATATGTCTCTACTCTTTCAACCCACTTAATAATATAATTCTAACATTTCCTTCTAAATTCTAATTTAAAGACTCCACTAAAAATAATAATAATAAATTAAAGCAAAGATAAAGAAAAATAATAATAAAAGAAAAAATTTCGGGACCCAACAACTCTACCCTCCTAAAAGAATTTCATCCTTGAAATTCTTACCTGAGTCCGTGAAGAGGTACGGATACTTCTTCTTCATTGCTTCCAAAGGCTCCCATGTTTCCTCCTCTATCGAATGGTTCCTCCACAAAACTTTAACCAACTTTACAATCTTGTTTCTTAATACCTTTTCCTTGGCATCTAAGATCTCCAACGGTTGCTCCTCATATGTCAAATCCTCATTTAATTGAACCTCTGAATGTTGAACTATATGTGAAGGATCCGATCGGTACTTCCTCAGCATCGATACATGGAATACATTGTGGATCTTAGATAACTCCGGTGGCAAGGCTAACTTATAAGCAAAAGGCCCAATCCTCTCAGTGATGTCATATAGGCCTATGTATCTCGGGCTAAGCTTGCCCTTCTTACCAAATCTCAAAACACCTTTCCACGGAGAAGCTCTAAGAAATACCTTGTCTACCACTTCAAATTCCATCTCTCTTCTATGGGCATCTGTGTAGCTCTTCATCCTATCTTGAGCTGCTTTAAGTCTCTGTTTCACCAGTTTAATCTTATCAACTGTAACTTGTACCAACTCAGGTCCTACAAGCTTCCTTTCACCTTCCTTATCCCAACAAATAGGAGTTTTGCATCTCCTACCATACAAAGCTTCATAAGGTGCCATCTGAATTCTCGAGTGATAGGAATTATTGTAAGGAAACTCAATCAAAGGTAGGTGATTATCCCACGAACCTTTAAAATCCATAGCACAAGCTCTCAACATTGCCTCCAAAGTCCGTATCATCCTCTGCAATTGTCCATTAGTCTGTGGATGGAAGGCTAGACTAAAATGCAATTTAGTCCCCAGAGCCTCTTGCAAGCTTTCCCAAAACCTGGAGGTGAACCTAGGATCCCTATCCAAGACTATCGAAATTGGAATCCCATGAAGCCTAATTATCTCATCCACATATTTCTTAGCTGAAGCATTTAAAGAATCTGTCTGTCGAATTGGCAAGAAATGTGCTGACTTAGTCAATCTATCAACGATCACCCATACTGCATCATGATTTTTGCTAGTCCTCAGTAATCCCATCAAGAAATCCATTGTAATCTTTTCCCATTTCCATTCCAGAGTCAGCAAAGGATTAAGCTTGCCTGAAGGTGCTTGGTGTTCGGCCTTAACTTGTTAACACACTAAGCATCTTTTTGCATACTCTGCAACATCCTTCTTTATTCCCTTCCACCAAAAATGCTCTTTCAAATCCCGATACATCCTCAAACTCCCTGGGTGCATTGCATAAGGAGCATTATGCGCCTTATCAAGAATCTCATCCTTCAACTCTAGCATGTCTGGCACACATAATCTGTTACCCAAAACCATTAATCCATATTCTCTTATCTCAATATCGGAATGTTTACCACTTTTAAGTTCTTCTCGAAGTTTGCTCAAATATTCATCTTGTTCCTGCAATTCCTTAATCTTGTCATTCAATACCGGCCTCACTCTAAAATTTACCAACACACAATCCGGCCCAACTTATCTCAAAGTCACATTAAGTCTGGCTAAGTGGCTAAGTCCTTCAACAAGGGAAGGCACACCGTTTCCACCTGCGCTATAATGGACTTCCTCCTTAGAGCATTTGCTATCACATTAGCTTTCCCCGGATGGTAGTCTATCATCAAGTCATAATCCTTTAACAACTCTAACTATCGTCTTTGTCTCAAATTCAACTCTTTTTGGCTCAATAGGTACTTAAGACTCTTGTGGTCTGTAAAAACCTTAGTAGTAACTCCATACAAGTAATGTCTCCAAATATTCAATGCAAAATTTATAGCAGCCAATTCCAAGTCATGTGTCGGATAATTTATTTCATAACATTTTAATTGCCTAGAAGCATAAGCAATCACTTTCTATCCTTGCATCAACACACACCCTAAACCCTTCATTGAGGCATCACTATATATAATATATCCATCATCACCAGAAGGTAATGTCAAAATCGGTGCAGTTGTGAGCCTATTCTTCAATACCTCAAAGCTGTTCTGACACTCCCCAGTCCACTCAAATTTCTGATTCTTCCTTGTCAATTTGGAGAGTGGAGCGACTATCATAGAAAAACCCTCTACAAATCTCCTGTAATACCCGGCTAATCCCAAGAAACTTCTCACTTCAGTTACATTCTTTGGCACTTCCCATTTCACAACCGCTTCTATCTTCCTTGGATCTACATGTACTTCTTTTTCTGAAATTACATGTCCAAGGAACACCACTTCTCTTGGTCAAAATTCACATTTTTCAAATTTGACATACAACTCTTCCTTCCTCAATGTTCCTAAAGCAAGCCTCAAGTGTTCTTCATGCTCCTTGTCACTCTTGGAATAAACCAATATATCATCAATAAAGACTATGACAAATTGGTCTAAGAAAAGCTTGAAGACTCTATTCATCAAATCCATAAAAACTGCAGGTGCATTCGTCAACCCAAAAGGCATAACCAAGAATTCAAAGTGGCCATATCGTGTTCTAAAAGCATTCTTTGACACATCGGTCTCCTTTATCCTCAACTGGTGGTAACCCGATCTCAAATCTATCTTGGAAAAGACTCTTTCTCTTTGCAATTGGTCAAACAAATCATCTATGCGTGGGAGCGAATATCTATTCTTAATGGTGGCATGATTGAGCTTCCTATAATTCACACACATTCGCAATGACCCAGGTGATGAGCTTGGCCTAATGTAACCCTTCTCCAATAAATCTTTCAGTTGCTCTTTAAGATCTTTCAATTCCGCTAGAGCCATTCGGTAAGGCGGAATTGAGATCGACTTAGTACCTGAAATAAGTTTAATGAGAAACTCAATTTCCCTAGGTGGAGGTAGTCCTGGAAATTCTTCGGGAAAGACATTCAAGAATTCCCAGAATACATAAATATCTTCTAACCTCCTTCTATGTACCTTCATATCTAACACATAAGCCAAAAATGCTTCACACCCCTTCCCCATCATTCTTTCTACTGTCATAGCCGAAATAACTCTAGGTGGACTGACTTTTCTATCTCCCATAAAAACCACTTTTCTGCCATTCTCTAACTCGAATTCCACTGTCTTCTGCTTGCAGTCTAAGTTGGCATGATACTTTTCTAATGCATCCATACCCAAGATCACATCCAATCCCTCCATCTTCAAGGGCATCAAATCCACCACTAATCGTCCTCCACTAATGCATATCTCACAATCTCTATAAACTTGACTAATAATAATATACTAGCCGATTGGGATACTCACCATCATAGGAGTATCCAAAGGGATCAAATTTCTCCTATACATAGTTCTACCCGATGACACAAATGAATGGGTAGAACCCGGACCAATCAAAGCAATAACATCATCATCAATTAATTTAAGGATACTCATCACCACTTCTGGAGCGGCCTCTGCATCCTCCCGTGTCATTGCAAACACTCTAGCTGGTGCTTGCCCCCTTGATCTTCCTGGAGGATTTACTCTCTTAGCTACCTCAAAGCTACCCACTTCGGTTGTGGTCTTCTGTCCTACTGTCTCTGTCCCCTTAGAAACTTGCATATGGGATCTCTCTCTTCTTGTCGGCTTCGGACATTCTCTGGCCATGTGTCCTTTCTGTCTACAATTGAAACATGCTCTTGTTAATCTGTAACATTCCCCCTTATAGAACCTCCCGCAATGCTCGCATTTGGGAATAGGTGGCCTATACCCATCTTCCTTCCTACTGCCTCCCACCATTGAGGCTTGATGAGAAATAGTAGAAGTTCTCATAGGTCTAGGTCTGCTCGCACCATTGCTTCTCTCCTCAGACTGCACAAAGAAAGTTCTGGCACTCCTCTCAGGCCTGGTAGTGCTACCTCCCCTTTTGGACTGCTATCTCCCCTTTCTTTTCTTGCTGACAGCACTATTGATGTTCTCAATGTTTTCGACCCTCAATGCTGCTTCAACCAACTGTTGAAAGTCACAGAAGTTCTGCACTACCACTTTCTCTCTGATGCTAGGTGTAGTCCTGATTCAAATCGGCAGCACTTAGCGGCCTCACTCAGTATCATCTCAGTAGCATACCTTGACAACTGTGTGAACCGCCACTCATATTCACTAACTGTCATCTCCCTCTGGGTGAGACTCAGGAATTCCCTCTGCTTCTGCTAGATATACACCTCAGATAGATATTTCTTCTTATAAGCAGCGAGGAAGTCCCTCCAGGCCAACCCTGTTGGTCTCAACTGGCTTCCCTGTAACATCCCACCCTCAAGGGGAAGGGTAGAATAGTAATTTGGCATAGGATGAGAGTGATTGGGCTTCATTAGGACTGTTCATGCATACTGGTATTTGTGAACAGTAAAATTTGTGCATATGAAAATAACTGTACATGCATACATGACATTCCCGGTTTTTGTGCCTAATGTAGTTTTACTGTAATTAATGTGGTTCTTGTGTTTGAAAAATTATTCTGAGTGCGCCATTGTGTGTTTTATATTTTAAGGAATTTTTAGGAATTTTTCTGGAATTTTTCGGAGAAAAATTCCCAGATCGGAAAAATCGCCAAGCGACGAACCGGTTGATTTTTGGTAGCAAAAATTTCTATCCAATGGCACTGTAATATTGGGTATATTATTTTGAGATTGAAATTAGGGCCATTGGACTAGAATGGGGTCAAATTGCATTAGGGTTCCTATTTACTAATTTGTTTTTAGCCTATTTTTTCTTTTTCCTTAGAATTGCCACTTGTCCTTTTGAATTAATGATTTTTTGTCTTATGCTTAAGCCTCTCTCTCGGTTATGCCTTATGAAAAGAATGAAAAGAAGACTTGGATGCTTATTTTTCATTTCATCCGAAAACCTACTACCCATTTCCTCTTCATCCATCGATTTCTCTCATCAAAGTAATCCTTCCTCCAAACCTTAAGAGCTTCTTCTTGTAAACAAGCTATTTTCTTGCCATGGAGAACTTACCCTTGCATGGTATTAGAAGAAGTTTTTAGTGAGAGTAGTAAAGAAAGAATTGAAGGAAGTGAAGAGTGGAAGCTTTAAGTAGGTAAGTTTTTAGGTTAAGCTTTAATTATGCTTTGATTATGCATTTAATGAATCATAGTTGTTAGATGCATTCATTTGGAGTTATGGTGCAATTATTGTGTTTATTGATGCATGAATTGAATGAAAATTTAAGTTTGAATTGGTGGGTAAGATTATGTTAGGTATGACTTGATGAAGTAGTATGAATGAATGTTTTAGCTTGATTTTGGATTGAATATTGATGACAAATCTTGCATAGAAATTAAGAGTTTAATAGTGCAAAATTTTGACTATGGGTCTAAGTGAGTGTAGGAATGATCTAGGGACTGATTTTGTGTCCAATTGGGATGCTTATGGTAGTAGAAGTTCAATTGGCATGATAGGAAGTGTATTTGAGTAGTAAAGCTGAAAATTGGTTTTTGACCTACTGTACTATTTTGAGTAAAACTTATTGTGTGGTTATGAAAATGAGGTTAGGTTTATTCCCAATGAAACTTTGGCTTGTTGGCTACATTTTTGTGTGAAATAGGTGTTGTCTAATTTTAGCCTTAAGAGGGTGAATTTTGGCTTGGAAAGTTACTGTTGATGTCTGTATAAACAGTAACTGAACCAATGACTTGAGTGTTTTGATGATTTTTCTAAATTAATTTAGAAGGAATTGATGAAAATGGTCTTCATGAGAGTTGAAGCCTAGATTTTTATCTTTCCATTGCCACTGATTTTTCAATTTTTCGATATGTATATTGGGAGATATCCACTATTAACTATTGACTGATTTTGTACATTGTGGTGAAACCTAGCCTAAGTGTCAGATTTGTGAGCATTCTGACTTGGAAGCAATTTTAGAAATTTCTGTGAATTGAATTGGCTTGAGTGATCTTCTGAAGAGTTGTAAAGGAAGAAATTATCTTGAAAATGGTATATAGCATGTGATTTTTGTAGATCCTATTTGGGAGTTATGAGTTTTCAAAAAACTGAACTCGATTAGGTTTTTAATCGCATTTCGATCACCACTTGTTTGGCAGTTTTGAACTTGTTGGGGATGGAATTGGATTTTTAATCCTTCATGAAAATTGAAGTATGAGATCTTATCTTTCTAGTGATATAAGGTAGTGATTGTTTTGACATTGTTTCTAGGAGATATACTGTTTTGAAATGTACTGTTCAGATTGGGAAATTTCAGTGGGCAGATGCTTTGGTGAATTGTTGGCCTAGTTAGCAAATGAATTTGATTTCAGGTTGTACATGAAAGTTGTAGAAAACATTGTCATTTTTCTGTGCACATTTATTGTGTAATTTTTGACTGAGGAACTGGAAAGTTATGGATTTTTACAAAATCCTGCATTGTTTTGAGAGGCATTGACCCAATAGCTTCGATTGGATGTTTGACACCCTTAAGGGTGAAGTTGATTTTTATGGTCTTCATGAAACGTGTAGACGTTTTCATGATCTTTCCAACGAGATATGGTTTGTAATTTTCTGAATTGTGTGCAAAGAGTTATTGGTGTTGAATTTCGGTTTGAAAATAGGAAAAAGAGAAGGAAATAGGGGCAACATATATATATATATATTGTTTTATTTGATTTTTGTGTTCTTTTGGGAATTTTTGGATGGAAAATTGACGTGGGTCCGGGTAATAGTTCTTTTGTCACTGTTTTATTTATTTTTGGACCTATAGAGGTCCGAATTGAGTGCCGTCAGCGCCATTAAATTTCTAATTTTTAGAAGGATTTTTATGATGGAAAAAGTGAGATTAGGGCCAGGAATATCATGAACAAGCATTATACACCTACATGTACATTATTGAATAGTTATGATTGGACAGTTAGTAATATTCATCTTCTCTGATTTTTTTATATATAGAGGCACAATTGGGCGCCGATCGACCGACGATCGTAGACTTCCGGCATTAGTGGGAAGTAATAGTGAGTAACCTAGATGGGTTTCTCAATTATTAATTGTCTAATATGGGGATAATGGCGAGATCAGGAATATGTAAACTGTGTGACTTGTTTGCCTTCATCGGGATTACTGTGATTAATTGTGAGTTATGGATCGTTAATTGTGAATTATAGATCGTTAATTTGATCGATGGATCCGTTAATTGTGCATTATGGACTGTTAATTAAATATTCAATTGGGCATAGGCATTTCATACACAGATGCATAAACGAATAAAAATAATTGTGAACCGAGTCGCCACTAAAACTGAAAACGAGCCTAAAGCTCGAAGGGAGATAATCCTCCCAGACGCGCTCATCGACATCGACATCGCTAAGCGCTCGGTCACAACACTCAAATAAAACTGAAAAATAGTCACATGTGCATTGCATAATCGGATCAATACCAAATGACTTTTGTCAGATATGATGTGTGATTGCCGAGCTCAGACATTACTATGATCGCTTGACATCGGAACATGCTTATGTGATGCATGAATTGGGCAAACCATCGATGATGGTTCCTCATTGAGTTCGCAAACTCATCCAAAATTGCAATCTATTTTTTTTCAGTGTTAAGAGTAGACTGTTAGCTCCCTCAGGACTGTAGAGCCTTGGACATCAGGTTGGCGAGAGAGGCTATGGCTCAAAGGTCAATCAGCTGAGATTTCTTTTGGAGACTTATAGTTAGAACTATTCTTTGTGCCTTATTGTATAGTACTTAATGTAAAGTGATTTGAAGGATTGTCTAGACTGAAAATACTGACAGTTTGTAAATTACTGAATTTGAGTAAACGAAATGAAATACAGTTTGGTTTTAAAAAGTTACCAATTTTCTTTTTTATTATTGTGATTCAATGGGGAGTTTAATGGTGGTTGTCAGTAGTAGTCTCTTATCGTAGGATATGTATCGGAATGACTTACGGGCGTTTCGGTAGGTACTCTATGGTAAGGGGGCGCTACATTCCCGGTACACACTCCCACCAATGCAGAACATCCCCCTGAAGCAGACTTGCAGCATAAACAACCTTCTCATCGTCTTCACAGTCCATTTGCTCCAATACCCTTTCTGTCTTTCTCAACCAGGTCTCGACTTCTTCTGGGTCAGTGGTCCCATAAAAATCTACTGCTCCATACTTCCTTAGCTTGTCAAACTGTTTCCCCCTTTTAACTGGGGCCGATGCAGAAGCCTGCGGCATCTAACCCATAGCTTGGACAAAGGCCTGATTAAATGCCTGTAACAATCTTAGATCCAGTGTAGGCACTTGCTCTGACTGATTAGGCAACTCTTGTGTCTGAGATCGGATGGGCTCACTACTTTGCCCTAAGGAAGCCTCAACAACTCCCGGGGCTACTGGCTCATCGGTGCTCTCCACCCTTAGTGGAGAGTCAGGTGCAATTGAACCTTGCAGAACTCCTCGTGTCCTTCTACGAGGTGGCAACATACTCCTTCAATGAAAATACTAATGATTAGCTTACAGTTCATTTTAATCTTATCTCCTATATGTATGCATGATATGCATGTCACTTAATGCAAATAATCAATTCACAATGCAACAATTAATCACATAGCAAAACAAGTCAACCTACTATGCATTCTAAGCCTAGGAGAAAACCTAAGCTCTGATACCAAACAATGCTGGAACCCGCTTCCGAAGTCCAACATTTGAAAACATAGCCGCGTGGAGGGCTCACATTATACCAAGACTGAATTCTAAACACAAATTCAGCCCAAAAATTGAAAATCTTAAGGCCCAAATTGAAATTCAATTCCTTAAGATACTTTCCAGCTGTATGTCTCTAGTTTATCCCGAATCAGAAATCATCTCATTTGAATCTCTACAAATTAAGGTATCATCAAAACACGAAAGTATGTTTAGTGGGATATCTAGTTCATGCTCTTTCTACCGATACCCTTACTTTGATTCAATCAATAATTTTTAATTTAATTCTAAAAATCATAAATTCTTGTGGAGAGATACAGAAATGTGTTATGAATCCAATGCTTCAAGGACCAGGTCATTTGGAGGTCTAGAGAAGAAGTTATGGGCAAAAGACTTCAACACATTTCTGCCCTTACTTGGGATGTACATGCCTCAGTACGAATGTCATAACTTTTTTTATAGATGTCTGATTGTTTTGCTATAGCTAGTTCTATCTATATTAGTATAGTTTTGCCATTGAAATTTTTGAACACCATTCCTATACTTAGGATGGCTTATCAACATATCAACTTCATATATTCACCTGCTACTACATACTCTTCAATACTATTTAGCTCCACCTCCACCAATTCATCTCAAACTCAATTCTAAACTCCAACATGCTATTCCCAAGCAATTACCCAATAGCAAACTCAACAAGGAAGGACATGCACATTTACGTTCCTTTTTTACAAGTCAGACGCAATCTCATAAACTATCTATAAAATAACACATTCATACATAGAGGAGAATACTAGTATTCTCATTCTCATTTCCAATCAAAATAAATATTCATGCATAGCTTTAAATACATATCAACATATCCATTAAGAATTTAGCACAAGATACATAATACATGAGATGCTCAATCTTTGATATGCTTGAAAAGCTATCCAAAATGACTAGTTACTAACTTAGTACAAAATATCTAAAGCCTTAGAGTTTCCGATGCCTTGCAAGGTTCACGTTCATCTTGAGTCGTACCTGAGGAGGGAGAGTGGGGTGAGCAACACGGCTCAGTGGCTAATACATTTATAGCCCTCGAAAACAAGCCATACCACAAGCACGACACACATATATCAAACCGTCTAATTTAAATTGCAATTTCATCACACAATTCATAACATGTCAACTTTTATCAATCTAAGCACTTTATTATGCATCATAGACAATAAAACCAAAATGAAATGCACATTAAATGGCTAGAGAGTTTCCGTGGAACGAAACGGTTTACACCGTAAACAAAACGAGTCCGATTTCTCAGGATCTCGTTGCCTCAAGTGGGAAGCCGAGAAAAGGGGCTCAACGTGCACGTGACAATCGAAACGAGTTTCTCTCTTGCCCAATCACAAACAAATCTATGCTCACATAGTCAATCGAAACTTTGCATTCTCATGTTTCTTTCCTTTCATCAAATTGTCACATTTTCATACTTTTCATTTATTTCAAAGAAAACATATTCAAATTCAACATTTACAACATTTAAAGCAATCACACACACAAATAGGACATAGCTCATCACCTAATAACCATAAACATATTACCCACCTAAGTTGTTGAAAATCCAAGCTCAAGATTGCCCTTCCTCTCTCTCTTGAGTATAATCTCCTTGATTCCCTTCAATTGAACCAATTTCCATTTAATCCATACATTCAAAGGAAGTTCATATAATGCAAAAATCAAAGCAATGCTAAGATTGAATTTAAACCTAACCTACCCATAGCTCATCTAGGCTAGAAAACCAAAACCCTAACTTAGAAGTCCCAAAATCAATTTAGGTTCATCTTTCTCTTCTTTCTTCCTTCATTTCCAACACAAACCCTAACCTCCATTTAATCTCCTTTTTTAATCTAGCATAAGAAGATGAGAACTTACCTCACAAGTGGATTTCTCTTCTTCTTTCTTTTCCACATTTCTCTCTCTTATCTCTTTTCTCATTCACTCATTTGCTTCTCTAGAATCTTCTCATTCATGTTTTCTCCTTTATTTATAAGCAAGACAACACTCCTTCTTCCAATTTTGCCCCTCATTCACTTAGGCTTTCCAAGTTTGCCCCTAACTTGTCTTATATGTCTCTACTCTTTCAACCCACATAATAATATAATTCTAACATTTCCTTCTAAATTCTAATTTAAAGACTCCACTAAAAATAATAATAAACAATTAAAGCAAAGATTAAAAAAATAAAAGAAAAAAATTCGGGACCCAACAGGATTAGGCTATGTATTGATGCGAGGAGATAGAGTCATTGCTTACGCTTCTAGGAAATTAAAGCCTTATGGGATGAATTATGCTGCGCATGATTTGGAATTAGCTGCCATAATCTTTGCGTTGAAAATATGGAGACACTACTTATATGGAGTCACTACTAGGGTGTTTACGGATCACAAAAGTCTCAAGTATCTAATGAGCCAGAAAGAGTTGAATCTGAGATAGAGAAGATGGTTGGAACTGTTGAAAGATTATGATTTGATGATAGACTACCACCCAGGGAAAGCTAATGTAGTAGCAGATGCACTGAGTAGAAAATCGACCATGGCACAGATGGAGACAACATATGTTCCTTTGTTGAAGGAATTAGTCAAACTTCGGGTTACTTTGACGCAAGATGAATTTGGGAGCTTATTGGCTAACTTTAGGTTAAGGCCAGTGTTAAATAAGAAGATTAAAGAATTGTAGGAACAGGATGAGCATTTGAGCAGGCTCAAAGAAGAGATTAAAAAGGGTAGACCTTTGGAAATTGAGATAAGAGAAGATGGACTGATGGTGGTAGGAAACAGATTGTGTGTCCCAGACTCATTAGAGTTGAAAGATGAGATATTTGATGAGGAATGAAGAAGGATATTGTAGAGTATGTTAGTAGATGCTTAGTGTGTCAGCAAGTCAAGGCTAAGCACCAGGCACCTTCAGGCAAGCTTAAGCCTTTGTCTATTCCGGAATGGAAGTGGGAAAAGATCACAATGGATTTCTTGATGGGGTTGCCCAAAACCCACAGGAAACACGATGCAATTTGGGTGATTGTGGATAGGCTAACCAAGTCAGCGCATTTCTTGCCAATTAAGCAGACTGATTCCTTGAATGCTTTGGCCAAGAAATACATAGATGAGGTAGTCAGGCTTCATGGGATTCTGAGTTCTATAGTTTCTGATAGAGATCCGAGGTTCACCTCTAGGTTTTGGGAAAGTTTACAGGAGGCTTTGGGAACTAAGTTGCACTTTAGTACTACTTTCCATCCACAGACTGATGGACAATTGGAGAGAATAATATGGACTCTGGAGGCAATTTTGAGAGCTTGTGTTATGGATTTTAAAGGTTCATGAGATGATCATTTGCCTTTAATTGTGTTTGTTTATAACAATTCCTATCACTCGGGAATTCAAATGGCACCTTATGAAGCTTTGTATGGTAGGAGGTGCAAAACTCCCATTTGTTGGGATGAGTTAGGTGAAAGAAAACTTGTAGGGCCTGAGTTGGTACAAGTTACAGTTGATAAGATCAAATTGGTGAAGTAGAGAATTAAAGCAGCTCAAGACAGAATGAAGAATTATGAGGATGCACATAGAAGAGAGATGAAATTTGAAGTTGGAGATAAAGTGTTCCTTAGAACTTCTCCATGGAAGGGAGTGTTGAGATTTGGTAAGAAGGACAAGCTTAGTCCGAGGTATATAGGCCCATATGGGATCATTGAGAAGATTGGGCCTTTAGCCTATAAGTTAGCTTTGCCACCAGAATTGTCTAAGATTCATAATGTCTTTCATGTATCGATGTTGAGAAGGTATCGATCCGATCCATCACATATAGTCCAACCTTCAGAGGTTTAGTTAAGGGAGGATTTGACTTATGAGGAGCAAGTAATGGAAATTTTAGACATCAAGGAAAAGGTCCTCAGGAACAAGACAGTTCAGTTAGTCAAAGTTCTTTGGAGAAACCATTCGGCAAAGGAGGCTACATGGGAGCCTTTGGAAGCAATGAAGGAAAAGTATCCATACCTCTTTTTGGACTTAGGTAAGAATTTCGAGGACGAAATTCTTTAAGGGGAGAGAATTGTTGGACCCTGAAATTTTTTCAGTTATTATCAATTTATTAGTTTAATGATTTGGTTATGTTACGTTTTTTTGTTTGGTTGTTTAGTTTTAATTGGGTCATTAAGTCTAGTAAGCATCAAAAGAGATTAGGAATTGATGGAATTAAAGTATAAATGTAGTAAGAATGCATGAGGGGTAATTTTGGTAGATCACTTAAGCCTTTAAGTTTTAAGGCATAAATGGAAGGGCATAAGGGCCATTTTACAAGCTTTAAGAGTGTAAATTAGAAGAAGTGATTTTTATCTTGTATGAGAAGAGGGTGTCATGGGTGTGAGGAGAAAAGAAGAAAAGAAGAAAGCCAAGCTAGGATTTTTGGAGAATTTGAAAAATTTGAAGCAGCTCCAAGTAAGTATAAGCATTAATTGGATGAATGAACCTTATTTAGTGATGGTTAGGAGAGAAAAATGGGGTTGAATGTGTGTAGGACGTTATTGTTGAATGGTGTATGAAAATTTTGTGATCTTCTAGGGTTAATGATTATATTGTGTTTGTGACTGATTTTGGGTTAGAATGAGCTTAGAAATGAAGTGGGAATGATGGTTTAGGGTTAAGATTAATTATATTTCAAATATGGGAGGTATATGGTTGAAGAATGTGGGAAAAACAGATTTTCGGACAATTTTGGGCTCGCAATTTGCGACGTGCTCATGTTCACATCGCGGCGCGCGCTAGCTTCCTCGTCGCAACGAGCTCCAACATTATCGCCATGAAGCTTCGATTTCGCCATTGAGCTTCTCGATCGCTTTTCCTACACGTATATATTTTGGTATTTTAGACATAACTTTTTATGTAGATGTCCAAATGAGGTGATTTTTGATTGTTTGTAAACTAGAGACATAGGGCTACAAGTGTTATGAAGAAATTAAGTTTTGAGTCAGTCTCTAAAGATCTCAAAGTTTAGATGAAAGTCAAGTATAGATTATAGTGTTAGCACTTTTGATTTTCAAAGCATTATGAATTTCCTTTGAATGTTGTTTGAATGAGAACTTGGTTTGTTATAGGAAACCAAGCAGACCTAATCTAATGGCAAGAGGAAGGACAACATTGAACTTAGATTATCAAGCGATATTTGGTAGGTAATATATTTATAATTATTGTGTATGGACAAATTGTCTTGCTTGCTTGCATGTGTGTGTGACATTGCTTGTTTTGAATTATGGAAATTGTTGAAAATGCATTGTGATTGTGATCATGTATTGACTTGAAAAATATCATGGCATTTTGTATGAATGAAAAGATGAAGAAGCATGATGAGCATGAAAAGTATGAATGTGTATGAAATGAGTTAAGCATTGACATTTTCTTGTGTTTGGGCATGAGAGGAATGTTTTGTTAGTTACGTACACGTTGACATATAGCCTTCTCCCGGCTGCCCTCTTAAGGCCACGAGATCCTAAAAAATCAGACTCGTTTTGTTCACGATATAAGCTTCGGTTTATCTATTTTGTTCCACGAAACTATCGAGCCATTTTTTGTGCATTTCATTATTGATTTGTTAGGCATGATGCAAAATTAATTGTTATGTTGTGATGAAGAAATGACATGACATATTCTTTGTGATGACATTTTGGTAGCTATAAGATTGTGAGTAAATTGTTAAGTATTGCATTGCTACATATTTATGTTTATATATGCTTGAGTGTGTGGCTCGTTGCCAATAGCTATAAATATATAAGCCACTGAGCTTCGTAGCTCACCCCATTACCTTCCACTCCTCAGGTGTAGAATGAGAAGAACGTTGATCCTTGCAAGGCATCGAAAACTCCAAGATAGTTAGAAGCTTTTGTACTAAGTTAGTGATTTTAGTTAGCTTTTCAAGCATATCAGCATTGAGTATCCTTATGTATTTTGTTTTAATCTTTGATATGTATTGTGTTATGTTCGTAAAGTTTGTTCGAAATCATGGGTTTTGTAATGGTATGAAAAATTGAAGTTACTTTTGTATATGAGTGTGTTTAGCCTTTAGTTAGAATGAATGTGCAAATGTTGGGAGTTGAGTTTCAGAAATTGGGAGTTCGCTGCTGCGAGTCAGTCTTTCGCCGTGACGCTTCCCATGAGAGTTCGTCGCGGCAAACCCTCTCCTACGAGGCGTGCGCCGCAGTGAACCCACCATTTTTCCCCGCTGATGATCCTTTAAACTTGAATTTTTTTTATCCTCCCCTCGCGCGATCCTTACTCGACGTCCCCGAGCGGTCGCCTCGGGATAGGAAACGGGACCCGGGCCTAACAGCAAGACAAAGACAATTGAGATGAAAAAAAATTGAAAGTAATGCCCTTTTGAATGTACTTTATTGTTTTCTTTGATTACATTGTACTGATAACGTCAAGTGCATATATATACAAGCTTACATCAATAGACCTATTATTATTGTCTACTCATCCTACTTTATAGCAACTTATTTAACTAACTTAAAATAAGGATCCAACCCTGTAGACTAAGTCCCACTTTCAATCATTCATCAATATGCCCCCTTGATTCAAAGTCACACACACTGAGAAAAGTTCTGAAATAGCAAAACTTTTCCTTTGATAGACTCTTGGTCGATATATCTTCTAGCTGCTTATGACTGCTGCAATATTTCAATGAAATCTTGTCTGTTGCAACTAGTCCACGAATAAAGTGGTAATGAAGATCAATGTGTTTCATTCTGCTGTGATATGTTGGATTCTTTATCATCGAGCTAGATGCTTTGTTATCACAGAATATCTCTGTTACTCCCTTTTGCTTATGGTGAAGATTAGCTAACACTCTCCCTAGCCAAATAGTTTAACAAGCAGCTGAGGTTGCTGCAATGTATTCAACTTCCAATATTGATAACGTTGTAGCTTGTTTTTTTTAACTCCAAGTCATTACTCCAGACCCTTAAAGTGAAGACATTTACTGAGATACTCTGTCTATCATCTAAGGAACTTGCCCAATCGCTATTTGTGAACCCAAATATTCTAAAATCAAAAGCTTTTAAGTACCAAATTCCATAGCCTATAGTTCCTACAACATAACGCAATACTCTCTTCGCTGTTCCATAGTGATTCTTGGAACGTTGTTGCATGAACCTTGAGATAATACCAATAGGAAATGCTAGATTGGGTCGAGTATGCGTCAAATAGATTAGGCCTCCCACCAAACTCCTGAACTATTTAGGATCTATTTTTCCTGCTATATCTTCATGCTGCAACTTTTTGTTTATATTTATAGGTGTATTTGCATGCTTGTTATTTAGCATGTCAAATATTTGCAATAAATCTTTAGCATATTTCCTTTGTGAGATAAAATCCCATCTTCAATTTTATGGACTTCAAGACCAAGAAAATAACGTAACAGGCCCATATCTGACATCTCAAACTTACTCATCATTTATGCCTTGAATTCATTCACAAGAAAATTGGAAGAACTAGTGTAAATGATTTCATCAACATAAAGACAAACAACGATAAAGTCTTAGTTACCTTTCCTTTTAACGTACAAGGTGGGCTCGTTTTCACTTCTCATATATCCCTTTACTAGGAAATATCCATCTATTTTACTATACCAGGCTCGAGGGGCCTGTTTTAATCTGTCCAACACCTTCTTTAATTTGTACACCTTTGTTTCATTGTCTTGTAGTATAAAACCTTCTAGTTGTAGAACATACACTTCTTCCTGTAAGTCTCCATTTAAGAATGTGGACTTGACATTGAATTGATGAACCGACCATCGCAACTATACTGCAAATGCTAAAATAATTCTCACAGTTTTGAACCAAGATACTAGAGAACAATTTTCTTCAAAATTGATACCTTGTTGCTATATGTATCCTTTCGCTACAAGGAGGGCCTTGTATTTTTGTATGCTCCCATCTACAACATATTTGGTTTTGAACACCCACTTTAACCCAATTGCATTTTTGTCGTTTGATAAATCCACCAATTCCTATGTTTCATTTTTTTCAATAGCATTCATTTCTCCCATCATCACTTTCTGCCACTCTTCTTTTCCAACTGCATCTATAAAGTGTATAGGATCTGAAACAGTAAGAGCAAAGTGACAAGATGCATAAATGTTAGTCAGTGATCTGTAGTTCCTTCGTGGTGTCTCATTTGAAGAGTCTCTAAGATTGGACAAAGAATTTTTGTTTCTCGTTGAAGTCGATGAACTTAATGATTCTATAGGTGTGGATGCCTATCTTTCCTCTATAGAGATTTCAATGGGAATGGAAGTCTCTTGCTTCAAATTCTCTGTCTTCAATTCCAGCTTGTATTCTCATCCAATATTACATCTCTTTTAATGAAAAACTTTCTACTAATGGGATTGAACAATCTATATGCCTTGGATTGAGTACAATAATCAGTAAAAATGCATTTTTTTTTCAGATTTTTCATCAGGCTTTTGACAAGCTTGAGAGTGCACTAATGCATCAGCCACAAATCCAAAAACTCGTAAATGAATTACATTGGATTTCCTTCAACGCTAATCTTCATATGGAGTTTGATTCATGACAGCCCTTGTTGGTGATATATTCAATAAATAGACAGATGTTGCTACAACTTCTACCTATAATTGATTCGGAAACCCCCTTGCTTGTAGCATGCTTCTTGCCATTTCCATAATTGTTCAATTTTTTCATTCAGTGACACCATTTTGCTATGGAGTGTAAGGAGTTGTTAACTCCCTATGAATGTCATTTTCCTCACAATACAGGTTAAACTCTTTGTGTATGAACTCTCTACCTCTATCTGTAAGAAGAGTCTTAATGTAGAGACCACTTTGTTTTCCCACCATAGCTTAAAATTTATCAAATTTCCTAAATGTTTCTAACTTGTTTTTCAGGAAATACACCCAGCTCATCTAACTAAAATCATCAGTAAATAGCAAGAAATATCGACTTCCACCTAAGGATTCAGTTTGCATAGGACCATATAAATCTACATGAATTAGCTCTAAGCATTGTCTTTCCAACAGGAAATGACTTTCTAACTTGTTTTTCGTGAATACACCCTTCACAAAAATCAATAGAGCTAATTTTAAGGAGACCAAGAACCATACCTTTATCGCTGAGCAATTTTAAGCCCTAAAGATTCAGATGCCATATCTCAAATGTCACAACTTTGACTTATCTTTTGTACTTGCTACTAAAACAAAATTTTCCATATATGAAACATCCAACAGAAACATCTTGTTTAGAGTCATACAGATGTGAATTATTTTTTCATATTCCTTATTTTGAATGATGCAAGCATCATCATCAAATGAAGTAGAATATCCATTGGAAAGTAATTATCCGACACTCAACAGATTATATCCTAAATCAAGAACAAATTAAACATTGTGTAAAAGTTTCATGTTACAATTGCTAGTGACAATTTTTACCGTGCCTCTTCCTTCAACTTGCATATCCTTTTTGTTCCTTAGCTGGACCTTTATCTTTTGTGTTTCATCAAGATTCTGAAACAAAGATTTTGTACCTGACATATGGTTTGAACAACCACTGTCCACAAACCATAAATCGATTGACTGTTGGTTAGTATCAATACATGCCATAAAGAGCCTATTCTCCTCATCATCCTGTGCTGCAAAATTTTTTATTTGATCTTTATACTAGAATTCAGTTTGAGCCTGTCTAAATTATTACAATGAGATCACTTATCATTGTGAAATTCATGTTCTGATCTTTATACTAATAATCAACTTGTACACGCCCATATTTCTTACAATGATAACATTGAATGTTGCCTCTACCTCAGCCGGTTCCATGACCACATCTACGACCGTGAACTCCTCGTCGACCTCAACCATTTTCTACTGAATGATCACTTTTCTCTATCACTTAAAATGCTTTCTCTTCACTTTTTTCCATTGATTTGCTGATTCTTGACTCATGAGCTTGAAGGGATCCCATCAATTCATCAACTAAAAGGATAGATAAATCCTTGGCTTCTTCTATAACTGTGACCACATGATTGAATTTAGGGGTCAAGTGTTGGACACCGCTGCCGGAGCCCAACATCGGACATGAGAGCGTGGCATGAAACGTGCTAATGATACATGTAAGGAAAAAGACCCACGAAAGATTAATGGGCCTGCTGGAAAACAAACTTGAAACATGCTTTCATGTGATTTAATAAACAAGGCTAAACATATCAATTTAACGATTGAGAAAGGAGACCATCGGAAGTTCAATGGACCCATCGTGAACAATCTCAAAACTTACTTTCATGCTTAAAACAAACATATCCATAAGTCGTTATCAAAAAGATGAGTTTTACTAAAGCTTTAAGAACATCTCAAACCAAATTACAACTTTGAGTTCAAGAGCCAAAAATACAAAATACTCTTGAACCGATAGTACTTGAAATGAAACTAAAGTTTAAAATAAACATGAAAAATGGAGTGTCACCAGCATCAGAACTCACTCGATCTCCTGCTCGTCACCTGAATGGGGGAGATTAGAGGGGGGTGAGCTATAAAGCTCGTGGGAACATATTTATAATATAGTAATAAGCAAAAGTATTCAAAATTATCTCATTGTCGTGGTACTTGTTGAAATCATAGTCATTGATCATGTATATGTCATTGTCTTGAAAAATGCTTGATTCTTGAACAATTCATATGCATGACACGTAACAAATCATAACACATAACATAACATAACGGTTTGGGTTGTCCCTGGTTCATGACGTACTACACATGCCATCGAAATGTTGATGTGTAGACGTAGTTTCGTGAGGAAATCCTTGTGAGAAACCCTGTGCCACAGTCGGGCAGGTGGGAGAAGCCTTTTCGTGAGTCAATGTGTACTTGACTATTCGTGAGGGACACCACAAACCCACATAAATATGCATGATTGATATTCTTGTAAACTTGTTTGCCAAACTGGCACTTGCTTGTAAACTTGCTTGTAATCTTGCTTGTCATGTATTTCGTAAAACTTGAATTCATGTACTTGTATTCGTGAAAGGAGAAAAACCCCCCTTTTTGGAATTCTTTTCATAATTCATGAATGCAAATCACATAGCAGATTATAATCATTTATAATAGTATGTAATGCGATCGTGGATGATGCAATTAAATGCATCAATCTTTCTTGATTTGAAACAAAACAATGAGTACTTATTTACTCTATTATAAACATGAACCCACCTGATTTCCTTGCTTGTTCCTGCCTAAGAATGAGTTTCCTCTTGAGCCTCTTGATCCTCTTGCCTCACTTGATCTCCTAAAATAAGAACCAAAATCTCATTCAATAACTCTTGCTGAAACAATAATTTCATTCTTAACTTCCATCCAAAATTCCATAGTCTTAGAAACTGATTTAGAACTTCATCACTTCACAAAACTTGTAGATCTATGTCTCTAGTTTACAACGCCTCAAAAATCACCCCAAGAGGACTTCTGCAGCAAAAGATATGATCAAAACACTAAAAACCATCTGCGCTGGAAAACTGGCCTCGCCGCGACGAGCGGCTTGGCTTGCCGCGGCGTGCGGCCTTGCGTACGCCGCGACATGCGGACGGGAGAGACGAATCCCGAACCCAGATTTCGTCATTTTCAACCTTAAAACCTTCCCTTTCTCAACTACAACACATCTAACCCATAAATCAAGTTCCATACTTCCATTCTAAACTCATTCTAACACCAAAAACATTAACAAAACAATAACCCATGCCAATCTACAAATCTTTCCCATAAACCCTAACTCCATCGATTTCTACTCATACAACCTATTCTAGGTTTCCAACCATCTCAAACAAAGATAAAAGAGTTAGACTTACCTTAAGGATGCTTGAAATTTGTCAGAAAACGCCTGAGTCTAACTTGCTCTTTTCTCTTCTTCTTCTCCTCTCCTACGACCCTCTCCTCTTCTTCTTATTTCTTTCTTTCTTTCTTTTCTTATTTCTAACTCTTTAAGCCTACTCTCACTAATCATACAAATGTCCATGATACCCCTCCTTGCTTAGCCTAAAACCTCTTACCCTTGGGTGACTTGTCCATTTTGCCCTTAAACATTTTTACTCTTCCATAACCATTTATTCCATACTAAACTCAATTAAATCCAAATTTTCCATTACTACTTTCAATAAAATCAAACTATGCCATAAATCATAAATCATAAATCAATTAAATTCATACTTAATAACTTTAAGAAAACAAAAATTTGGGGCCCAACATTTCTCCCCCTCTTAAAAGAAATTTTGTCCTCGAAATTTACCTGAATCATCGAAAAGACTTGGATATTTCTCTTTCATGGCGTCCAAGGGCTCCCACGTGGCTTCTTCCACTGAATGGTTCCTCCATAGAATCTTAACTAGCTGAACTGTCTTATTCCTGAGGACCTTTTCCTTGGTGCCCAAGATCTCTACTGGAATTTCCTCATAACTCAAGTTGTCTCTCAACTGAACCTCTGAAACCTGAATGACATGAGAAGGATTTCATCTGTACCTTCTCAGCATGGAAACATGAAAGACATCATGAATCTGAGACAACTCTGGCGGCAACGCCAACCTGTAAGCTAGAGGTCCGATCCTCTCAAGAATTTCATAAGGACCCACATATCTTGGACTTAACTTGCCTTTCTTGCCAAACCTTATTACTCCCTTCCAAGGAGACGTCTTGAGGAACACTTTCTCACTGACTTCATATTCCATCTCCTTCCGATGAGCATCAGTGAAACTCTTCATCCTATCCTGGGCTGCCTTAAGCCGTTGTTTAACTAGATTGACTTTATCAACAGTCATCTGGATCAACTCTGGTCCGACCAATTTCCTCTCCCCTTCTTCGTCCCAACATATCGGAGTTCTACACCTCCTTCCATATAAAGCCTCATATGGAGCCATCTGAATGCTCGAATGGTACGAATTATTATAAGCAAATTCGACCAATGGTAAATGCTCATCCCATGCTCCCTTGAAATCCAACACACATGCCCTAAGCATTCCCTCAAGTGTCCGAATGGTCCTCTCAAATTGACCATCCATCTGAGGGTGAAATGCCGTACTAAAATGCAGCTTAGTACCTAAAGCTTCCTACAAGCTTCCCCAAAATCTCGAAGTGAACCGAGGATCCCTGTCAGAAACTATGGAGTCTGGAATTTCATGCAATCTCACTACCTCATCAATATACTTCTTGGCTAACACATGCAACGAATCGGTCTGCTTGATTGCCCAAAAATGGGCTGACTTTGTCAACCGATCCACAATAACCCATATGACATCATGCTTCCTACTAGTCTTAGGCAAACCCATCAGAAAATCCATGGTTACTCTTTGCCACTTCCACTCGTGAATGGACAATGGCCTTAACTTGCTCGAAGGCGCTGGTGTTCAAATTTCCTTGACTTTAGCGACACACGAGACACTTCTTGACATACTCTACTACATCTCTCTTCATGCCCTTCCACCGTAAATGCTCTCTCAAATCTCAGACATCCTAGTCTTTGCTGGGTGCATAGCATAAAAGGCGATTGTGTGCCTCATCCGTAATCTCATCCTTAACTTCCTCGCATGTCGAATACAAAGCTTTGTCCCCCATCGTCATGAGTCCATCCTCTCTCACTACTACCTCAGAAACCTTACCATTCTGAATTTCCTCCCGAAGCTTGCTCAAACCTGCATCATGTGCCTGCAACTCCCTAACCTTCTCCCTGAGTATAGGCCTTACTCTGAAATTAGCTAGGAGGCAATTTGGTTCCTCCTGCTTTAAGTTTATCTTAAGCTTGGCCATCTCTTCCAATAAAGGAAGGTACACTGTCTGAACATGGGCAATAGAAGACTTCTTGCTCAATGCATCCGCCACTACATTCGCCTTGCCTGGATGGTACTCAATCAACAAATCATAATCCTTGAGTAACTCAATCCACCTTCTTTGTCTCAAATTCAATTCCTTCTGGCTTAGTAAGTACTTGAGGCTCTTGTGATCTGTAAAGATACTGGTCTGAACACCATAAAGATAATGCCTCCAAATCTTCAAGGCAAAGATCACTGCTGCCAACTCCAAATCATGAGTCGGATAATTCAGCTCATACTGCTTTAGTTGCCTTGAAGCATAAGCTATCACCCTGTCTCCTTGTATCAATACACAACCTAGACCCTTCCTCAAGGCATCACTGTACACTATATAGCCCTCATCACCAGAAGGTAAAATCAGCACTGGAGCACTTGTCAACCTGTGCTTGAGCTCCTCGAAGCTCTTCTGGCATTCATCAGTCCAGTCAAACTTCTGATTCTTCCTTAATAGCTTGGTCATCGGAGTAGCTATCATGGAGAATCCTTCTACAAACCTCCTGTAGTAACCTGCCAAACCCAGAAAACTCCTCACCTCTGTCACTGTCTTGGGTGCAGGCCAATTTACCACTGCTTCAACTTTCCTCGGATCAACATGCACTCCATCCTGTGAAATCACATGTCCAAGGAATGACACCTCATGAAGCCAGAACTCACACTTGCTGAACTTAGCATAAAGCTCTCTCTCCCTCAGAGTCTGCAACACAATCCTGAGATGCTCTTCATGCTCTTCTTCACTCTTAGAATACACCAGAATGTCATCTATAAACACTATGACAAACTGATCCAGAAACTCCTTGAAGACCCTATTCATAAGATCCATGAAAGCAGCTGGAGCATTGGTCAAGCCGAATGGCATAAGCAAAAACTCATAATGCCCATAACGGGTTCTCAATGTCGTTTGTCTTGCATCATCAGACTCCTTGATTACGACTTCGATGATAGCGACACGAGATCATCAATCTTAGAAAAGACCCGTGCTCCCTGCAACTGATCAAACAGATCATCTATCCGTGGCAGAGGATACTTGTTCTTAACTGTCACCTTGTTGAGTTTTCAGTAATCAATACACATCCGCCATGATCCATCCTTCTTCTTAACAAACAGAACCGGTGCTCCCCAAGGAAACAAACTCGGCCTGACATACCCCTTCTCTAATAGTTCCTCCAACTGTTCCTTAAGCTCCCTCAACTCAACTAGAGCCATCCTGTACGGCGGTATAGAGGTGGCGCGGTTCCGGGAATCAAGTCAATGGCAAACTCGATTTCCCTCACCGGCGGCAAACCTGGTAACTCATCTGGGAAAACATCTGGAAACTCCCTCACAATCAGAAAGTCCTCTAACTTCCCTTCATACACATTGGCATCCACAACATGCGCCAAGAAAATTTCACACCCTTGGCCCATCATCCTTTCAGCTAACATAGCTGAAATCAATCTTGGTGATGGTATCTTCCTGTCCCCTCTGAAGATAACCTTCTCACCATTGCCCAGATCAAACTCTACCTCTTCCGACCACAATCCAAACGGCCAGATACTTCCATGGTATCCATCCCGGGATAACATCTAACCCTCTAAGGTCTAGCGGTAGTAAGTCCACTACCAATCTAGCACCATCAATGAAGAGCTCACACTGCTCATACACCTGACTGACCATCACATTCCTCCCTAGAGGAGTACTAACAACCAAAGGCCTATCCAAAGGCATAGAATTCATACCATGCAATGCTATGCTTGCAGAAACAAATGAATGCGTGGAACCAGAATCAATCAAAACAAATACTGCTGAATCAAATAACTGAGCCATACCCGTGACAACCTCAGGTGCGGCTGCAGCTTCCTCCCTAGTCATGGCGAACACTCTTGCCGGCGCTTGACCCCTTGGCCTTCCTGGAGGAATAGCACGCCTTGCAGCCCCAGAGCGCCTACCTCGAAGAATCGGTCTTGTTCCTACTGCTCTGCACGCCTTGGAGCTCAAATCACAATTCTCTTGTCTTGGTGCCTGTGAACAATGCTTGGCTATATGTCCCTTCTCTCCGCATCTGAAACAAACTCCAAGTGACCTGAGGCACTCTCCCTGGTGATGCTTCTCACACTGGTCACATAAGGGATAGTTGAACCAGCTTCTTCTTGCTCTACCGGCGCCTCCCACATTAGAGGCTTGCCCTGATACTGCCCTCACCTGCTTGTTCTTGGTAGCCCCACTGCTACCCACTTCACTCGACTATAAAGCTCCTCGTGATCCTCTCAGTAATGGAGCATTAGCACCTTCCGAAAGTCTGCTCCCTATTCTTCCTCTTCAGACGCTTATTTATGATATTCTCCACTTATCACCGAGAGCAAAGATCCACCAACCGCCGGTAGTCACGAAATTGTGAATCAAGACTTTCTCCTAATCCCAGTGAAGACCTCCTCAAACTTGCGGCACTTGTCTTCCTCTGTCGCCACAATGTTAGCCGATATCGGGAAAGCTGTGAACTTCAGCTCATACTCGCCACACTCATGTCCCTCTCGCATGAGATTCAAATTCCCCGCCTTATCCTCGCATATAAACCCCGAGAGATACTTCTTCCCTAACACTTCTACAAAGTCCCTCCATGTCAACATTGATGGCACAACCTCGACCGTGAGGCAATCGATTCCCACTAATGCAAAGGCATCACCGCAACAGATCGACCAGATAATCTAACTTGTCCTCATCTCGAGCATCTCATCCGAACTAGAACCCTCTCGGTCCTCTTCAACCAAGCTTCACCTCTTCTTCGGATTAGTAGTCCCATCAAATCCACAACCCCAAACTTCCGGAGCTTGTCATCGCCCACTCCTCGCTCATCGGAGCTTGCATTAGCATCTCAGATTTCGACCCATGGCATACGTGAAAGCTCGAGCAAAGGCTTGAAAGAAACTCGGATCCATGGGAGTTCCACGAGGCATAGGAGGAGGCGGAGGAGGCACTTGTTGCAAACTAGGTGCCTCTGAAATCGAATGTAATGTGTCCCAAGATCCCGAGGAATATGGGATTCATCCGTACTCCCCTGACGAGAATGAGATCGAGTCATAGCTCTTCGAGTTCTCCTTCGAGGTGGCATGTTCACTCCTTGAATAGAAAACCATTGAAAACTTCAGTTCAAGTAAGACAAGTTTCAAAATATGCAAAACAGTTCCTATCGTGTAAAACTATGCAAGTTATTTCTTGAAAGCAATGTCATGCAGCCTTAGATCAAAAACCTAGGCGCTCTGATACCACAACATGTTGGACCCCGCTGCCGGAGCCCAACATCAGACATGAGAGCGTGGCGTGAAACGTGCTAATGATACATGTAAGGAAAAAGACCCGCAGAAGATTAATGGGCCTGCTGGAAAACAAACTTGAAACCTGCTTTCATGTGATTTAAAAAACAAGGCTAAACAGATCAATTTAACAATTGAGAAAGGAGACCATCGGAAGTTCAATCGACCCATCGTGAACAATCTCAAAACTTACTTTCATGCTTAAAACAAACATATCCATAAGTCGTTATCAAAAAGATGAGTTTTACTAAAGCTTTAAGAACATCTTAAACCAAATTACAACTTTGAGTTCAAGAGCCAAAAATACAAAATACTCTTGAACCGATAGTACTTGAAATGAAACTAAAGTTTAAAAATAAACATGAAAAAATGGAGTGCCGCCGTATCAGTAACTCACTCGATCTCCCTCGTCACACCAATGGGGAGATTAGAGGGGGGTGAGCTATAAAGCTTGTGGGAACATATTTATAATATAGTAATAAGCAAAAGTATTCAAAATTATCTCATTGCTGTGGTACTTGTTGAAATCATAGTCATTGATCATGTATATGTCATTGTCTTGAAAAATGCTTAATTCTTGAACAATTCATGATGCATGACACGTAACAAATCATAACACATAACATAACATAACGGTTTGGGTTGTCCCTGGTTTATGACGTATTACACATGCCATCGAAATATTGATATGTAGACGTAGTTTCGTGAGGAAATCCTTGTGAGAAATCCTGTGCCACAGTCGGGCAGGCGGGAGAAGCCTTTTCATGAGTCAATGTGCACTTGACTATTCGTGAGGGACACCACAAACCCACATAAATATGCATGATTCATATTCTTGTAAACTTGTTTGCCAAACTGGCACTTGCTTGAAAACTTGCTTGTAATCTTGCTTGTCATGTATTTCGTAAAACTTGAATTCATGTACTTGTATTCGTGAAAGGAGAAAAACCTCCTTTTTGGAATTCTTTTCATAATTCATGAATGCAAATCACATAGAAGATTATAATCATTTATAATAGTATGTAATGCGATCGTGGATGATGCAATTAAAATGCATTGAATCTTTCTTGATTTGAAACAAAACAATGAGTACTTATTTACTCTATTATAAACATGAACCCACCTGATTTCCTTACTTGTTCCTGCCTAAGAATGAGTTTCCTCTTGAGCCTCTTGATCCTCTTGCCTCACTTGATCTCCTAAAATAAGAACCAAAATCTCATTCAATAACTCTTGCTGAAACAATAATTTCATTCTTAACTTCCATCCAAAATTCCATAGTCTTAGAAACTGATTTAGAACTTCATCACTTCACAAAACTTGTAGATCTATGTCTCTAGTTTACAATGCCTCAAAAATCACCCCAAGAGGACTTCTGCAACAAAAGATATGATCAAAACACTAAAAACTATCTGCGCTGGAAAACTAGCCTCGCCGCGACGAGGCTCGCTCGTCATGACAATGACACAGCTGGTTGTCACAAGCGTCTTGTCTGCTTGCCTCGGCGTCAGACCTTCTGCACGTCACAAGGCATGGCCTTGCATACGTCATGACGTCATGGACGGAGAGACGACTCCCGAACCCAGATTTTGCCATTTTCAACCTTAAAACCTTCCCTTTCTCAACTACAACACATCTAACCCATAAATCAAGTTCCATACTTCCATTCTAAACTCATTCTAACACCAAAAACATTAACAAAACAACAACCCATGCCAATCGACAAATCTTTCCCATAAACCCTAACTCCATCGATTTCTACTCATACAACCTATTCTAGGTTTCCAACCATCTCAAACAAAGATAAAAGAGTTAGACTTACCTTAAGGATGCTAGAAATCTGTCGGAAAATGCCTGAGTCTAACTTGCTCTTTTCTCTTCTTCTTCTCCTCTCCTACGACCCTCTCCTCTTCTTCTTATTTCTTTCTTTCTTTCTTTTCTTATTTCTAACTCTTTAAGCCTACTCTCACTAATCATACAAATGTCCATTATACCCCTCCTTGCTTAGCCTAAAACCTCTTACCCTTGGGTGACTTGTCCATTTTGCCCTTAAACATTTTTACTCTTCCATAACCATTTATTCCATACTAAACTCAATTAAATCCAAATTTTTCATTACTACTTTCAATAAAATCAAACTATGTCATAAATCATAAATCAATTAAATTCATACTTAGTAACTTCAAGAAAACAAAAATTTGGGGCCCAACATCAAGCTCCGAAGAATTTTTGCAAAAACTATTTCGTCTGAAATTAACTTACCATACGAGTGCAGTTGATTAATAATTTCCATTACTTTTGACATAAAATCAACAATTGATTGATCGATTGTCATGCTCAAAGTCTCAAATTCACGTCATAAGGTTTGCAATTTTATTACTACGACCGTTTCATCACCTCAAAACTCTATTCACAGAATTGTCCAAGTTTGCTTAAATGTGATTGCCATTGCAATTCGGGAAAAGGTAGTCTCATGAACTGCTTACTGAAGAATAAATAAAACTTTGATATCTTTCTTTTTGATTTCCTTTAATCTTGCTTCTTCTTCTACATCTGGTTCTGAAAGATCAACAAATCCATACTTTACAAAGTCCCATAGATCTTAAGACTTAAGTAAAGTTTTCACTTTAATATTCCACCATTCATATTTTTCACGACTGAAGATAGGTAAGGGTGGTTGTGAAGAGGAGAAACCAAGTGCCATTGAGCTAGTTGTTGCCATGCTTTCGTGTATCACTCAAGTGTTTCCCAATTACCCAAATGATCTTGTGAGTCTTTGATACCAAATTTGTTGAAAATTATAACAAGACAAAGACAATTGAGATGACAGAAAATTTAAAGTAATGCCCTTTTGAATGTACTTTATTGTTTTCTTTTATTACATTATATCGATAATGCCAAGTGCCTATATATATAGGCTTACATCAATACAATAAGCATTATTTTCATCTACTCATCCTACTTTATAGCAACTTATTTGACTAGCTTAAAATAAGGAAACAACCCTACAAACTTGGTCCCACTTTGAATCATTCATCAATATCAATGATATTAGCCGTACAATCTCTATATTGTTGGCTTATGCCCTACAACCAATCGCTTTGATCGTAGTTTAGTGACAAATTATTTAAAGGCATTCTTTATCTTGTACATGTTTATATGTATATGATAAAGTCCATGGGATAATTGTACATTGCAAATGAAATTATAATGAGATTATAATTATGAGGTTCATATTGCATTTATGTATTATCCCTAGAATGTTCTTAGTTATTGTTCTATTAAGATTGGACATTAATAGAACGTAAAAAGACTAGCACATATTTTGTTTTCCCTTATGAAGGAAGTATTAGATCTCATAGGCTAATGTATAGAGATACTTAAATAAATGTGTGGGTGCTTGCTTGAAAACAAGTTCACTGAACAGTTCCGATATAAGAAATCTATTTGGCACATTACTTGTATGTCTATGGAATTCTCATTGTGATGATTGTGTAAGTGATCCTTTAACTTGAGGTCATCAAAGTTATCTTGTATAGGGATTGCTATGTTTTGATACTACTCGTTATCTATTTTATCAAAAATCGTTTAAACGGTAGTCATTAGATTTAGGATTCATCACCCTAAAGTAATTAGGGAGAATGTTCCATTGTTCTTGATTAATATTGATATAGGAAATCATTGGCTAAGGTGGAATGATATTTTGTAAACAATTTACAAATATCATTAATTGAATCAATAGCTAATGGCGGAGAACAAATCTAATTGGATTTAAAATAGAGTAGAAATTAATTTTATGCTCAATGTATAATTAGAACATTGATTGATGAAATGATTGAATTATACAGAAACATCATGCACGGAAAGATTAGTCAAAATCACTTTGACATTTTGCGTGGTCATGATGCGTTGCTAGACGTCAATCTTGATCTATGATTATAAATTGTTTAATTGGAGAATTAAAGATAAATTAAATGAGTTTTAATTTATCTAATTCTAATTATGAAGTAAAATTATAATTTATAATCATTGTCAATATATTTGAGAATCTAATGGGTCTCACATATAGAATAGGTAGGAGAGAGCAAAGTTAATTTAATCAAGTTGGACTTGATTCTGATGTTTGAGAAACTTTATGATTAAATACGAGATATTTAATAAATAAGGATCATTATAAGATATTGAATCTTGTTTAAGCATAATTGGTATTTAATTAGAATTATTTGTAATTCTAATTAAAGTTTAATTGAAATTAGTATTTAATTTCAATCAAATTACTAAAACGTCTAAAGCTTATTATAAATAGGCTTGAGCTCTATGGAGCTAGCACTTCATGCTTAATTCTCTTTGTAAAAGTTATAAAATTCTCTCAACCTATTCTGTGGATACCGTTAGAAACCGGACACTTGTGTGGCTACAGTGCTTGAGACGAATTGATTTCGGAAACGATTCGATGGATGCATCAAGATAAAGATCAAGTTTCGGAATAAGATACGATATAAATTTCCGCTATATTTTGATTTGTGTTAATCATTTATAAAATTAAATAGATATTAGTTTTTGGGAAATCAAAAGACACGAAAAAGTTTCATGATTATTCCGCTGCGATCAGGGTCGGATCTCAACTCAGGTTCCCAATATATATTTACTGTATGTATATTTTCCTAATCTTACTCACTTTGTAATTTTGCAAAATACTCGAGTAAAATCTTCCCAAAAACTTAGACAAGCTGTGTGTAAGAAAAAGACTGAGAGGAATGTAGTGCGCGAGTGTTCATATGTATAAAAGACTAATTAATTATGTGTACGTACGAATGGCTGTTAGGAAACATGCTGTAAAGGTGAGCGGGCAATTTGCATGATTTAGCTAGGATTGGTTATCTAAGGACTTATTTTTGTGGGTAAAAATGTAAAGGTAAATATACGTCTATTTGGTAGATGATATCCATTCTCATGTCTGGGAACAAACAATAGTTCGTCAACCGCTGTAGAGTTATATTTAGTTAAGCTGTTTCTTCTGCGGACACATGATTTAGCTAATTATAAGCTCTCTAAAGGGAAACAGAAGAAAGAAGCATAAATCAGGACCATCGGAAGTGGGCAGAATGACTTACTATTTAGTTATTCTTCGCTTTTCATAAAATTCTTGCACACTTCACTTGATTCTTAACCAATAAAAAGAAGTTGAAATGGTTAATCCAGGATTTAGTTGAAGCTGAAGCCAAGCAACCAGTCTCCAACCTACGACTGCCTTACCATCATTTCACCACAATAGGACTCCTCACAAAGTGTTTATTATCTGACCATACCAGTTCACCAAATACATATTCCTTCCCTGCATTTCGTTTTTTTCTTGCCAGGGTCACCTTGAAGTTCTTCTCCTCTCCAACCTTCTTGAACACTAAGCTCTCTGGCTCAACAAAAACTGATATTCCCCATGGTTTCTTTATAAGAACTTTGTAAGTTCCTGGAGTGCCAACATTTTTAACTTTTCGAGTTATGGTGATTGACCCGGTGAATCGAGTGACTGTAATAGAAGGGTAGTTGAAGTTGGCTAGGTTAATGGGTTTGGAGGGGCACTTATATGGAGCCTCTGAGAAAGATGAAATTTGTGTTTCTTTGTACCCCAATGCACATAGAAAGTTGAGGTAATCAGAGGCAGTCAAGTCGTAAACCAGCCCTGGATCCATAGCTTGGTTAGGTCTTACGTGTCCTGCTCCGTAATTGAATGGAGTTGCTTTACAATACGACGCATTGACAATTGGCTCCATATTGTTGTCCTTTGTCCTCGCTGGAAATTGCAAACTAGATTACCATTAAAGGCTGCTCAAGTACACAAGAATTGTCCATATACGGAAATGTGAGCCCAGCAAAGTCACCCAAGGTACAAGGACTAATACACGTACCGCTAGTCATGATTGATGATTTAATTGCTGCTGGACTCCAACTTGGATGCAGTGTTTTAAGAAGGCCAACAATTCCTGAAACATGAGGGCATGACATTGATGTTCCTGAGACTGAGTTAAATAGAACTCTTCGCATGTCAAAGGCTGCATTAGTTGGCCCCTGTGCTTCTGTGTATGCTGCTATGATACTCACTCCTGGTGCTGTGATGTCAGGCTGAAACGTAGAGAATAACTATAAAATTCTGAATGTAATAAATTTTGAAGCAAGAAGATTGAGATGTTGCTAATGCCTTGAGAATCTCTGGTGTCACCATGTTAGGTCCCTTGGAAGAAAAAGCTGCCATCACAGGGGCTGGCCTCGTACCAATTTGTGTTTTGGGACGTGTAATATAGGCTACAGGAGACCTGTCAGGATTATGAAGTGATTAAGGAAGAATTTATTAGATTTGATTAACCGAGATGAACATTTTGCTAAAATGTGTTGCACATCAAGCACAAGTCGGAAAGTAATATCATCATTACTGGGTTGAATTGATGTAATTGAAGACAGCAAGACCGTTGGAGTAATTCAGTTGCAAAGCAGGAAGGACATGAGGATCAGCGAGAATTTCATTGCCGTTTAGCTCATTATTAGCAAGAACCATTCCTGCAGCACCCACAAGAGCAGCTTGTTCACCCTTATCCACCCTTGCATTTACCCCTCTAAGACAGACCAAGATCTTTCCCCTTGCCATTTTCTGATCAAGTGCTCCAGCTTGGCACAACAAACTGCTTGATGTTGATAAAAATCTTAGTTGCAAATGAGATGATAAATGGTTTTCAGTATCAGAAGCATAATAACTTGAGTCATGAAGCTAAGTATGAAAAATTGATGGCTGTAACTGAATTTGATAACAATAATAACTTGCATTGTTTAGGCTCTTACGCGGCTGAAGCAGATGCATTAGGTGCTCTAGCATCAGCAGCACTCATAAGTGGGAAATATTTGTTGGTTGGTAAGGCTGTTTCCGATAGACTCTCTCCCTTTCAGACCAAACACATTGCAGTCAATAGATGAGACAGAATAATCATGGAAATGCTGCAGGGAATGTTGACCAATGATAATTTTGCTAAGACTACGACAAGTGAGCTAGAAAGGAGAAAGGGACCTTGTAGCTAAAGTGGTTGCCAAGGACTACATAACTCGGGAATTCTCTGTCCATGGTGCTGGCACCAACAGTGATGTGCCAGGGTGCAACGTTAGAGACAGTACCATCAGCAGGACCAGAATTCCCAGCAGAGCAAATCACTACAATTCCGTGTTTAACTGCATGGAAAGAGCCAATTGCAACGCTGTCATTGAAGAATGGCGTAGGATCACCTCCCAAGGACACGGACAAAACATCGACACCATCAGCTATGGCAGCATCAAATGCAGCCAATATATCTACATCGTAGCATTCATTTCCATTTACTGGGGGATAGCAGACTTTGTATGCAGCCACTCGGGCTCTTGGTGAGCCTCCTTTGGCTGCTCCTTTGCCAAAGTTAAAGACACCGGCTCCTTCCACAATGTTTCCACCAGCCGTCGATAGGGTATGTGATCCATGTCCTTCCTCATCCCGAGGATTGTCAAATGAGGAATTCAGCGGACCTGCTACAGAAGCATACCCTTTGTTGAAGTACCTTGCTCCAATCAGCTTCCTTCAAACATTAACATGTTCTTTTCACTGTTAATCATTTATCTACAGGAAATAGAATCACAATTTAACTGGTAGAGTAGACTTTACAGTGAACATACGAATTTATGCATCAAGGGCTAATAATAGATTCGAGATCCTATAGTAGCCAGCATCAAGGGAAATAACTGAAAAGGCAACGAAGTTATACTAGTTTAACATCAAGAGCAGCCTATTAATATTTTTCTCAATTTTTTAGAAATAAACTAGTACTTTGCACAGAAAACTTAGTTCATGTGCACGGACATATGCCCGAGAAACGGAAGCTAACACGTAAAAAGATTTTTCACAACTTACCATTAGTAGTTAAATTACTGTTACTCTTTTTAAGGATTCCCCATTCTTGGAGTTTGAGTGACAAATATTATAGATTGAAATACAACAGAATCACATATATTTTTATAGTAGGTAGAGATCATTGGGTTGGCGCTACTGTCAAGGTCCTGAACAACAGATTTCCTAGTTTACAATCGTAACGGGCTCCACACCCACTTGCCCATGTCCAGCTTAGCCTAGGAGGTAAAATTAGTACACCTAAGGACCATTCACATCATGCAGTGGACCGTGTCTTCAAACAGACATTTCATCTTCAACTAAAACCATATGCCTATCCATTTCTATTAAGAGATTGCATAGATTTACTTAATAGTATCTGCCACTAAAAAGTTTGAACGCTTTGTCTTCTGGAGTACTTGTTTTTGAAGTTACAGCTTTAGTAGAAAACAACAAACTAATATCGGGTTGGGGTTGGGGTTGTGGACGCCAGTGGTATTTGTCGTCCCCACTACTGTTACTGCATGGATTCCGTAAAGGCGGCATCCCACGAAGATTGGACCACCATTTGTCGGCTGCCAAGTTTTATCTTGGAATCATGACATCAAGCTCTTAAATAATAAAAGAACTCATTGTTTAGATCTAGTATGAAGTGATGATTAAATTAGCTACAGCTGGTGGATTCATATATTAATTATCACGCGTTGAAAAGTGAGACCTGTAAATGGTAACATAAACAAACCTGTTGCAGTGGAAACTAGGATCCGACCCATTCTGACATATTCCTTTCCACTTTGAAGGAATCGGTCCATACCCTTCATCGCTGAAGCTTCTGGATTCTGGCCATACGCCTTTAAAGTATTCCCATCATATGGAAAAAAGTAAGGCCAAGAAAGTCGAATATTTTAGCAACCATAAAACAAAGGGAGTGGAATTCGTGCTCCTGTTATCCAAACTCCATGTTTAAAGCTCTTACCATGTTATGATTCTCCTTTAGTTTCTCTATATAGAAGGTTTATTAGATCATAGGACCCACCGTATAACTCGTCTAGCATTTTTACGTTACTAGTATAATCAACAATTCCTAGAAATAAACTTCAATAGAAGCCCCATTTTATCTAAATACTTCCAAATGCAGGAGTTTTATCAACCAGTACTTAATTTCCTTGGGCATTGCGGATAACAGCTCCTGTTTCTACAAACTCCAAACAAATAAACTAATCGATTTAACTGTAGACAACTGTTGGGTTCATTTGTATAATATATAATTATATATAATCTTCGAACAACGGATGGTCAAATATTGCACCTTACGAGGGTAAGGAAATGCGAGAAGAAATTTCTGCATTTTCTAGACAAAGTCAACTTTGCATAATTTTGAATTAAGATAATAAAGTTGGATCCAATCTTCACCAATTTATTTGAGTTGTAATCATCCCAAAACCACACCACTAACTCACCAGTATCAAGGTTTCCGATGATTACATCACCGCCAAATCTTGCCTTCTTCCACAGTGAGCTCGAAGGAACTCTGCCGTTCTGCTCCAATCCCAGAAAGCTCCATGAGTGAGTTGTGTGCAATTTCCTTCCTTGGTTCAAGAACACTGACACTACACTCGGATGCTCTGCGTTTGACAAGGATTTCCAACTCCAATAGCTTTTAATTAGTATAAAGCAAGGAAGAAACAGAGTAAAGAAGTAAAGCAGAGTAGCTTCTGAGTACCCACTAGCTATTTCAGCTGCTACATTCTCGTCCAAATTTGCAGCGAAACCATTGATGTGCCTCGTGTACGAATAAAAAATGGCATCTTTGGCATGTTCCTGACTGCTTCCGTTAAAAGTAGAAAATGATATCAGTAGAATAGCAACGACAGAAAACTAAGGCAATGTCAAATTAACAAGTATTTGAGAATCCAATTACCTTCGCAAAAAGGATCCCAGAAAATCGTAGTGAGACTCCGTAATTCGATTATGCTCCGCACAGGATACTTGAACTTCATGTGAATGGGCTCCAAGGTATACAACATAGCCCTACAGCACAAAATACATGTCAACAAGAAAGGGTTGTGAGGTGAACTTCATTCCTTCTGTTGCTTCCATTGCATGGACAAGTGACTATATTATTATGAATCATGGTTGACAATATGAAAAAGGATTGAACGCTTACCCTTTTGGAAGCAAGAGTGGGTCTATGAAAAAAAAATAAGATAAGAAATGGCAAAAGGGTAAGGTGAGGACATGGAAGACTCATTGCCCGCTAGTCGCTACCTCTTTTTAAGTATAATATGACCTGACTCTGTTTCTCCGCTTCCCTATATAGCTAGCTTTTACAACACTGAAACGTGAAAACTCCCCGCTATGCCGAATGCAAACCCGTTAAATTTATTTGACCATGTCTTTTTTTTTTTCAACTATAATTGGTCTTGCCTGTTATTCTGGATTATATGCTTACAGTGGAGATGATGACACTTAGCCTTTGTCTTTATATCATAATGGCTTAGCTGTAATTGAAAACGTAATGATCGATGGATTCATTTTCCTGCAGTATAACACACACGTAGGGCTTAACACTTGTTATTTTACTAAGTTTGTTCTTGCGCTCGATTTCCTCTAAACACTCAACCAAGTTGTAAACGGGGTCATCGGAATATTATTATTGATCTAAACTAATGAACGTCAAGGGAATAATTGTTGGTTTATGCCGTTCAATCTGGTGTCTATAGGTTCCTAAGATATAAGGGAATCTTTTGTGATGTGAATTATGAGAAATACCGGAAATGTCACGAATATGCATTGTACACATCTAAATTGTTACATGTGCATTATCTAATATTTCTAATTGTGCATTTGGTGACATGTGAATATTGTGATTATTATAGAGGCACAGTTGAAACGTCATCCTACGGACGTTGCCGAAACTTCTCGGCATTAGCTCGGAAGCTTATTTGGTGAGTAATCTAGATGGTTTCTCGATTATTAAATATTTATATTTTGCACTTATAACACTGTGGAGAATAATGGTGGGCTTTGTGTTTGTTTATGCTGGTTCCGGACCGAAGGTGTCCGAGATATTGGAAGAATATGACATATAAGTGCTATATGTGATTTGAAATGTGATTAATTGTGAATTACTTGTGTGAATGTGGTAATTTGAGACCGAATATGATGTGGGTTTTGCTTTATATTGCCATGTGCATTCTATGCATAATGCATAATCAGTAATTGACAGTTGTGATCGGAGCAGCCACCGAGAACTTAAAGCTCAACGTATTTGGGTCTCGAGCCCACAGTGCTGCAGAGCCTTAGGCCCAACGAATAATGCGCCCTTATTGGGACAGTTTAGGCGCTCGGTCACAACAACGTAATAAATTGAAAAAAGGGTCACATACGCATTACATATACATTTGACTGAATATCTATGATTTGAGTGAAAACCCAAAGGCTTTGTGTTCGTGTAAATAATCATGTGGTACACATGAATGAGTTATTATGCTTTACTGTGATTTATTTGACTATGCATGAATTGGGTAAACCATCGATGATGGTTCTTCACTGAGTTCGCAAACTCACCCAAAATTGTAAATTATTTTTCAGGACCAAGAGAGTAGATTCCTAGCTCCAGAGAGAGACTTTTCTTGCCGTGTAGATTGTGCTGGCAAGAAAAGTCATAGCTTACTGAGCCGGTCATTTGAGATCTTTGGGGATGACCTAGTTAGGCTTTTGTACTAAATTTCTTTTGGAGTATTATGCAGACGGTGAAAATAGAGCAGATGTGTAAATTCTTGTTTTGATGATATGAAATGAGAAAAAAAATTATGATTTCAAAAATTAGTGATTTTTAGTATTGATGCTTTATGATTTGATGCCATGTGAAGTGTTAGTGATTGCTCGTAGCGCACCCTTTTCGTAGGATATGTATCGGGATGACCTACGGGCGTCCCGGTGTATACCCTATGATAAGGGGGTGCTACAATGGTCATATGGGTGTTTCATGGCATCTGGTATATTAAAAGTGACAACATTACGATCAAATTCAAAATTTAAAGTACCCAATCAACATCAATCTTAGTTTTTGTTGTTTTCATCAATGACCTTCCTAGAAAAATAATAAAAGCATCAAGAGATACATCGTCACCTATATCCACAATGTAGAGATCAATAGGCAATATAAGTTCATAAGCTTTAACTAAAATATCTTCAATCATGCCTTCAGGATAAATTACGAATCTATCAGCTAATTAAATTACTACATCAGTTGCTTTCATTAGTCCAAAATTCAACAAACTATAAACTGACAATGGCATGACATTAATTAAAGATCCTAGATCAAGCATATCTTTTTTTTATTGTATTTATGCTAATAATACATGATATGGCAAACATACCTAGATCTCTGCACTTTAGTGGCACTTTCCTTAGCACGACAACCGACATGTTTTAACCAACTACAAATTTTACCTCAATCTTATGCTTTTTCTTTAACGCATGTCCTTAAGAAAATTTACATACCTTAGTATTTGATCAATAGCATCCAGTAAAGGGATGTTGATTTCAACTTGGCAAAAGGTCTCCAAAATTTCTTTTTCCTACTCTTCTTTCTTTGGTTTTGCCAACCTGTTAGGAAAAGGTTGGGGAATCACATTTTGAGGTTTTGTGTTAACCGACTCGTTACTTACCTCCTTTGTTGATTCATTTGAAGGGGTATTGTTCTCTTTAGCTTGAGGCTCTTTATGTTGGACCCTATTTCTGGAGCCCATCATAGGACATGAGAGCGTGGTGCTGTATGCGTGGGGTGAAACATGTTAATTAAACGATTAAGGAAAAAGGCCATCAGAAGCTCAATGGACCCACCGTGAACAAACTCAAAACTTGCTTTCATGATTAAAACAAACACATCCATAAATCATTATCCAAAAGATGAGTTTTACAAAGCTGTAAGAACATTTCAAACTAAATTACAACCTTGAGTTCAAGAGCCAAAAATACAAAATACCCTTGAACCAATAATACTTGAAATGTAACTAAAGCCTTGACTTCCAAAAATATAACATTGAAAATAAGTAAACATCACAAAATGGAGTGCTGTCATAACTCGTGACTCACTCGGTCTCTTGCTCATCACCTGAATGGGGGAGAATAGAGGGGGTGAGCTATAAAGCTCGTGGGAACATATTTATAATATTGAAATAAGCAAAAGTAATAAAAAATAACTCATTGTCGTGGTACTTGTTGAAATCATAGCAATTGAGCATGTATGAATCATTATCTTGAAATGCTTGATTCATGAACAATTCATGATGCATGAAACATAACAACAGATCATAAACACTTAACATAACATAATGGTTTGGGTTAGTCCCTGATTCATGACGTGCTACACATTTCCATCGAAATGGTTATGTGTAGACGTAGTTTCGCGAGGGAAATCCTTGTGAGGAACCCTATGCCACTTGCGGGTTGGCGGGAGAAGCCTTTTCGTGAGTCAATGTACACTTGACTGTTCGTGAGGGACATACCGCAAACCCACATAACATGCATGATTCAAATTCTTGTAAACTTGTTTGCCAAACTGGCACTTGCTTATCATACATTTCGGAAAGCATGAATTCATGTGTATGTATTCGTGAAAGGAGAAAACCCCTTTTTGAACACCTTTTCATAAATCATGAATGCAAATCATATAGCAAAATATAATCATCCCACAATAACATGTAATGCAATCATTGATGAGGCAATTTAAAGCATTAAATCTTTCTTGATTTGAACAAAACAATGAGTAACTTATGTCTTCTATTATAAACATGAACCCACCTTGAATTCCTTGCTTGTACTTGCCTAGGAATGAGTTTCCTCTAGATCCTCTTGTTCCTCTTGCCTCACTTGATTTCCTAAAATAAGAACCAAAATCCCATTCAATAACTCATGCTGAAACAATATTTTCATTCTTAACTTCCATCTAAAATTTCATATCCTTAGAGACTGATTCAGAACTTCTTTACTTCACAAAACTTGTAGATCTATGACTCTAGTTTACAACGCATCAAAAATCACCTCAAATGGACTTCTGTAACAAAAGATATGCTCAAAACATCAAAACATCTCTGAGCAGAAAAATTGGAGTTCACCGCGGCGAACTACCTTCGCGCCGCGGCGTGCACGCATGCCTTCGCACACCGCGGCGAAGTCCAGCTACTCGCCACGACGTGCAGAAATTTCGCACGTCGCGACGTGCAAGCCATGAGCACGCCGCGGCGTGCGGGTCTGGGATCTCCCTCCTAACCCGATTTTTCCTACTTTTTTCCACTTCAATCCTACTCTTTTGCTAATGCAACACACTTAAACTTTAGATCATGCTTGATACTTCATTTCTAAACTCATTCAACACAAAATCATCAACAAAAACACAACCAAATCAACAACCCTAAGAGATTTCACCTATTTTTCCCGAAAACCCTAAACCATCGTTTCCAACATCATTCTAAGCAAATCTAGGGTTTAATCCATCTCAAACAAGAAGAAATAAACTCATACTTACCAGAGAATGCTTCAAATCCTTCGAAAATCGCGAACCCTAGCTTTCCTATTTTTCTCTTCTTCTTCTTCTCTTCCCACGACTATCTCTTCTCCTTTCTTTTCTTTTCCTTTCTTTCTTTTCTTCTTCTAACTCTTTCCTTAAGCCTAAAAGATAGCACATAGACTAAAATGCCCTTCCTTGCTTAGTCTTAATCTTCCCAACTTAAGTGACTTGCCCATTATGCCCTTATACACTTTTATTCACTCATTACCACTTATTCCACACTAATCTCAAATTAATCTTAATTTTCCACTAACACTCCCACTAAAATCAAACTATGCAACAATTAACACAATCAACTTAATTCATAACTAACAACATCAAGAAAACAAATTTGGGGCCCAACATTTCTCCCCCTCTTAAAAGAAATTTCGTCCCCGAAATTTACCTGAATCATCGAAGAGGCTTGGATACTTCTCCTTCATAGCGTCCAATGGCTCCCACGTGGCCTCTTCCACTGAATGGTTCCTCCACAGAACTTTAACTAGCTGAACCGTCTTGTTCCTGAGGACCTTTTCCTTTTTGTCCAAGATCTCTACTAGAATTTCCTCATAACTCAATTCGTCTCTTAACTGAACCTTCGAAACCTGAATAATATGAGAAGGATCCGATCGATACCTCCTCAACATAGAAACATGGAAGACATCATGAATCTGAGAAAATTCTGGCGGCAACGCCAACCTATAAGCTAGTGGTCCGATCCTCTCAAGAATCTCATAAAGACCCACATAACTTGGACTCAACTTGCCTTTCTTGTCAAACCTCATTACTCCCTTCCAACTTGCCAAGATCCTCTCCCTTCAAACTTGGACTCAACTTGCCAAGATCCTCTCAAGGAGACGTCTTGAGGAATACTTTCTCACCGACTTCATACTCCATCTCCTTCCGATGAGCATCAGTGTAACTCTTCATCCTATCCTGGGCTGCCTTAAGCCGCTGCTTAACCAGATTGACTTTATCCACTGTCATCTGAATCAATTCCGATCCTACCAGTTTCCTCTCCCCTTCTTCGTCCTAACATATCGGAGTCCTACACCTCCTTCCATACAATGCCTCATATGGAGCCATCTGAATGCTCGAATGGTACGAATTATTATAAGCAAATTCGACCAATAGAAAGTGCTCATCCCAAGCTCCCTTGAAGTCCAACACACATGCCCTGAGCATCCCCTCAAGTGTCCGAATGGTCCTCTCAGATTGACCATCCGTCTGAGGGTGAAATATCGTACTAAAATGAAGCTTAGTACCTAAAGCTTCCTGCAAGCTTCCCCAGAATCTTGAAGTGAATCGAGGATCCCTGTCAGAAACTATAGAATCTGGAATCCCATGCAATCTTACTACCTCATCAATGTACTTCCTGGCTAGCACATGCAACGAATCAGTCTACTTGATTGCCAGAAAATGGGTTGACTTCGTCAACCTATCCACAATAACCCATATGGCATCATGCTTCCTACTAGTCTTGGGCAAACCCATAAGAAAATCCATGGTTACTCTTTGCCACTTCCACTCAGGAATGGACAATGGCCTTAACTTGCCTGAAGGCGCCTGGTGTTCAGCCTTGACTTGCTGACATACGAGACACTTACTGACATACTCTACTACATCCCTCTTCATGCCCTTCCACCAACAATGCTCTCTCAAATCTCTGTACATCCTGGTACTACCTGGGTGCATGGCATAAGGCGCATTGTGTGCCTCATCCAAAATCTCATCCTTCACTTCCTTGCTATCTGGAATACAAAGTCTGTCCTCCATTGTCATGAGTCCATCTTCTCTCACTACGACTTCAGAAATCTTACCATTCTGAATTTCTTCCCGAAGCTTGCTCAAATCTGCATCATGTGCCTGCAACTCCTTAACCTTCTCCCTGAGTATCGGCCTCACTCTGAAATTAGCTAAAAGGCAATCTGGTTCCTCCTGCTTCAAGCTTATCTTAAGCTTGGCCATCTCTTCCAATAAATGAAGATAAACTGTCTGAACGTGAGCAATGGAAGACTTCCTGCTCAAAGCATCAGCCACTACATTCGCTTTACCTGGGTGGTACTCGATCAACAAATCATAGTCTTTGAGTAACTCAATCCACCTTCTCTATCTCAAATTCAATTCCTTCTGGCTCAGTAAGTACTTGAGACTCTTGTGATCAGTAAAGATCCTTGTCTGAACCCCATATAGATAATGCCTCCAAATCTTCAAGGCAAAGATCACTGCTGCCAACTCCAAATCATGAGTCGGATAATTCAACTCATACGGCTTCAGTTGCCTTGAAGCATATGCTATCACTCTGTCTTCTTACATCAATACACAACCGAGACCCTTCCTCGAAGCGTCACTATATATCGTATAGCCCTCATCACTAGAAGGCAAAATCAGCACTGGAGCACTTGTCAACTTATGCTTGAGCTCCTCAAAACTCTTCTGGCATTCATCAGTCCAATTAAACATCTGATTCTTCCTCAATAGCTTGGTCATCGGAGTAGCTATCATGGAGAACCCTTCTACAAACCTCCTGTAGTAACCTGCCAGACCTAGAAAACTCCTTACCTCTGTCACTGTCTTGGGTGCATGCCAATTTACCAGTGCTTCAACTTTCCTCGGATCAACATGTACTCCATCCTGCGAAATCACATGCCCAAGGAATGTCACCTCATGAAGCCAGAACTCACACTTGCTGAATTTAGCATAAAGCTCTCTCTCCCTCAGAGTCTGCAGTACAATCTTGAGATGCTCCTCATGCTCTTCTTCACTCTTAGAATACACCAGAATGTCATCTATAAACACTATGACAAACTGATCCAGATACTCCTTGAAGACCCTATTCATAAGATCCATGAAAGCAGCTGAAGCATTGGTCAAGCCGAATGGCATAACCAAAAACTCGTAATGCCCATATCGAGTCCTGAACGCTGTCTTGCTTACATCAGACTCCTTGATTCTGAGCTGATGATAGCCTGACCTGAGATCGATCTTGGAGAAGACCCGTGCTCCCTGCAGCTGGTCAAACAGATCATCTATCCGTGGTAGAGGATACTTATTCTTAATTGTCACTTTGTTGAGTCTCCGATAGTCAATACACATTCGCCATGATCCATCCTTCTTCTTGACAAACAGAACCGGTGCTCCCCAAGGAGACGAACTCGGTCTAACATACCCCTTCTCTAATAGTTCCTCCAACTGTTCCTTCAGCTCCCTCAACTCAGCTAGAGCCATCCTGTAAGGCGGTATTAAAATAGGCGCGGTTCCGAGAATCAAGTCAATGGCAAACTCGATTTTCCTCACCGGCGGCAAACCTGGCAGTTCATCTGGGAACACATCTGGAAACTCCCTCACAATCGGGAAATCCTCTAACTCCCTTCATTCACGCCGACATCCACAACGTGTGCCAAGAAAGCTTCACACCCCTGGCCCATCATCTTTTCAGCTAACATAGCTGAAATCAATCTTGGCGATGGTGTCTTTCTGTCCCCTCTGAAGATCACCTTCTCACCGTAACCCAAATCAAACTCTACCTCTTTCCGACCACAATCCAGCTTTGCCAGATATTTCTCCATAGTATCCATTCCCAGAATAACATCTAACCCTCGAAGGTCTAGCGGTAGTAAGTCCACTACCAATCTAGCACCATCAATGAAAAGTTCACACTGTTCATACACCTGACTGATCACCACATTCCTCCCTAGAGGAGTACTAACAAGCAAGGGCCTATCCAACGGCACAGAATTCACACCATGCAATGCTATGCTTGCAGAAACAAAAGAATGTGTGGAACCGAATCAATTAAAACAAATCTTCTTGAATCAAATGGCGAGCCATACCCGTGACAACCTCAGGTGCAGCTGCAACTTCCTCCCTAGTCATGACAAACACTCTTGCCGGCGCCTGACCCCTTGGCCTTCCTGGAGGAATAGCCTTCCTTGCAGTCCCAGAGCTTCCTACCTCAGTAACTGGCCTGGTTCCCACTGTTTCTACATGCCTTGGAGCTTGGCTCGGACCTTTCTGTTTGATGCACGAGGGCGAGTCCCCCTCAACTTATGCCCTTTCTCTCCACATCTGAAACAGACTCCAAGTAACTTGAGACACTCTCCCTGGTGACGTTTCCCACACTGGTCACATAAGGGGTTGGTGAACCAGCTCTTTCCTGCTCTTCCAGTGCCTCCCACATTAGAGGCTTGCCCTGATACTGCCCTCACCCGCTTGTCCCTGGTAGAGCCACTACTACCCACTTCACTCTGACTGTGAAAACTCCTTGTGCTCCTCTCAGGCATTGGAGCACTAGCCCCTTTCTTAAAAGACTGGTCCCTGTTCCTCCTCTTCCTGCTTACTTCATTTCTAATATTCTCCAGTTTCTCAGCCTGGAGAGCATCATCCACCAATTGCTGGTAATCACATAAATTGTGGATCAAGAATTTCTCCCTGATCCCCAAGTGAAGACCTCCCTTAAACTTACGGCACTTGTCTTCCTCTGTCGCTACGATGTTAACTGCATAACGAGAAAGCTGTGTGAACTTCAGCTCATACTAGCTCACACTCATGTCTCTCTGAGTGAGGTTCAGAAATTCCCTGGCCTTCTCTTGCACATAAACTCTGGAGAGATACTTCTTTCTGAACACTTCCCCAAAGTCTCCCCATGTCAGCACCGAAAGAACAACCTGAATGTGAGACACTGATTCCCACTAATGCAGTGCGTCACCCTGCAACAAACTGACTGCATAGTCTAGCTTCTCCTCATCTATACATCTCATCTGAACTAGAACCCTCTCGGTCCTCTTCAACCAAGCTTCAGCCTCTTCTGGATTTGTCGTCCCACTGAAATCCACAACCCCAAACTTACGGAGCTTATCATACTGCCCACTCCTATCTACTGGAGCTTGCATCGAAATCTGAGATCTCTGACCCATGGCATACATGAAAGCCTGAGCAAAGGCTTGAAAGAAACTTGGATCCATGGGATTTCCCTGAGGCATAGGAGGAGGAGGAGGAGGCACTTCTTGTTGCAAGCTAGGTGCCTCAGAAATCGGAGCAGAATGTGTTCCAGCATCCTGTGGAACATGGGATTCATCCGTCCTCCCCTGACGAGAATGAGATCAAGCCATAGCTCCCTGAGTTCTCTTTCGAGGTGGCGTTTTCACTCCTTCAATATAAAACCATTGAAAACTTTAGTTCAAGTAAAACAATTCCCAAAGCATGCAAAAATAGTTCAAATCATGTAAAATAATGCAAGTCCTTGAAAGCAATGCTATGCAACCCTAGAACAAAACCTGGCTCTGATACCAAAACATGTTGGATCCCATTTCTGGAGCCCAACGTAGGACATGAGAGCGTGGTGTTGTATCCATGGGGTGAAACATGTTAATTAAACGATTAAGGAAAAAGGCCATCGGAAGCTCAATGGACCTACCGTGAACAAACTCAAAACTTGCTTTCATGATTAAAACAAACACATCCATAAATCATTATCCAAAAGATGAGTTTTACAAAGTTGTAAGAACATTTCAAACCAAATTACAACCTTGAGTTCAAGAGCCAAAAGTACAAAATACCCTTGAACCAATAATACTTGAAATATAACTAAAGCCTTGACTTCCAAAAATATAACATTGAAAATAAGTAAACATCACAAAATGGAGTGCTGCCATAACTCGTGACTCACTCGGTCTCTTGCTCGTCACCTGAATGGGGGAGAATAGAGGGGGTGAGCTATAAAGCTCGTGGGAACATATTTATAATATTGAAATAAGCAAAAGTAATAAAAAATAACTCATTGTCGTGATACTTGTTGAAATCATAGCAATTGAGCATGTATGAGTCATTATCTTGAAATGCTTGATTCATGAACAATTCATGATGCATGAAACATAACAATAGATCATAAACACTTAACATAACATAATGGTTTGGGTTAGTCCCTGATTCATGACGTGCTACACATTTCCATCGAAATGGTTGTGTAGACGTAGTTTCGTGAGGGAAATCCTTGTGAGGAACCTTGTGCCACTTGCGGGCTGGCGGGAGAAGCCTTTTCATGAGTCAATGTACAATTGACTGTTCGTGAGGGACATACCACAAACCCACATAACATGCATGATTCAAATTCTTGTAAACTTGTTTGCCAATCTGGCACTTGCTTGTCATACATTTCGGAAAGCATGAATTCATGTGCATGTATTCGTGAAAGGAGAAAACCCCTTTTTGAACACCTTTTCATAAATCATGAATGCAAATCATATAGCAAAATATAATCATCCCACAATAGCATGTAATGCAATCATTGATGATGCAATTTAAAGCATTAAATCTTTCTTGATTTGAGCAAAACAATCAGTGACTTACATCTTCTATTATAAACATGAACCCACCTTGAATTCCTTGCTTTTACTTGCCTAGGAATGAGTTTCCTCTAGATCCTCTTGCTCCTCTTGCCTCACTTGACTTCCTAAAATAAGAACCAAAATCCCATTCAATAACTCATGCTGAAACAATATTTCCATTCTTAACTTCCATCCAAAATTTCATATCCTTAGAGACTGATTCAGAACTTCTTTACTTCATAAAACTTGTAGATCTATGACTCTAGTTTACAACGCATAAAAAATCACCTCAAATGGACTTCTGTAACAAAAGATATGCTCAAAACATCAAAACATCTATGAGCAGAAAAATTGGAGTTAAGCACGGCGAAGGTTTCTCTCGCGGTGAATGACCTTGGCGCACAAGTGCACACATGCTCGCGCGCGCATAGCGAAGGCCAGCTAGTCTTCGTGGCGTGTAGAAATTTCGCACTTCACGATGTGCAAGTCTTCCCTGCACGCTGCGGCGTGCTCATGAGCACGTCGCGACGTGCAAGCCTTTCCCTCCCGCTGCGGCGTGCTCATGAGCCCGTCACGACGTGCGGGTCTGGGAACTCCCTCTGAACCTGATTTTCCTACTTTTTCCCACTTCAATCCTACTCTTTTGCTAATGCAACACACTTAAACTTTAGATCTTTCTTGATACTTCATTTCTAAACTCATTCAACACAAAATCATCAACAAAAACACAACCAAATCAACAACCCTAAGAAATTTCACCTATTTTTCCCGAAAACCCTAAACCATCATTTCCAACATCATTCCAAGCAAATCTAGGGTTTAATCCATCTCAAACAAGAAGAAATAAACTCATACTTACTAGAGAATGCTTCAAATCCTTCGAAAATCGCCAACCCTAGCTTTCCTCTTTTTGTCTTCCCACGACTATCTCTTCTCCTTTCTTTTCTTTTCCTTTCTTTCTTTTCTTCTTCTAACTCTTTCCTTAAGCCTAAAAGATAGCACATGGACTAAAATTCCCTTCCTTGCTTAGTCTTAATCTTCCCAACTTAAGTGACTTGCCCATTATGCCCTTATACACTTTTATTCACTCATTACCACTTATTCCACACTAATCTCAAATTAATTTTAATTTTCCACTAACAATCCCACTAAAATCAAACTATGCAACAATTAACACAATCAACTTAATTAATACCTAACAACATCAAGAAAACAAATTTGGGGCCCAACACTTTAATTGCTTGCTCCTTAGGTATATGACTTTGCACCTCTTTTTGGCTTCAAAGTGTTATGGCAAACTGTTTTCCCCTGAATTAATTTCTACCTCGGCAGGGAGCTTGCCCTTTACAGCTTCCATTTTCCTCATGGTTTTGGTCAATTAGGAGACTTATTTTTCTAGATTTTGGATACTGGCCTGAATTTTCGGTTGAAAAGTTTGAGTGTTAGTAGCCAGACTTTTTCACTATATCTTCCAAAAACATACCTAGCTTAGAAGATGATGATGCTTGTGTTAGAGAAGTGCTCTTAAGGCAATCACCTTTAGCACTTATTGTACAAATCATTTTATGATTAATAAAGGCATTTTTCATTATTTTGATGTTCATACGTTTATTGATTTGATGTTGATCTTAAATTTATTTAATGAAGTCCTTGATACAAAACATAACATAGAGGAAATCATGATGAGATCATGATAATAAGATTTCTATCATGTGTAATTATGTTATTATCTAATCTTTCCCTAGTCATTGGATTAATGAGATGGCATATCATTAATCCGGATAGATTAGCGCATGTTATACTCCTTGATTAGATCAAACAGTAGATATAATGTAGCGCCCTCTTACTGTAGGGTATACATCGGGATACCCGAAAGTCATTCCGATACATATCCTACGGTAAGGGCAAGCTACGATCGATCACTACATTCTCTTCATATGGTATGGTAACATAATTCACTTAAAGCATCCTAAGAAGATAACAATATTTTAAAGCCAACTTTTCCCTCATTGCATTTCACAAAATCGAAATCTACATTGTCTGTCAACATTATCCATATGTACATCATCAGAAACCTAATATAATAGTGCTACTTGAATGAGGAAAGTGCATCCAGTTATCTAAACTACCCAAAAGAACCCCAACTGACTAACCTTTGAGCCATGACCTCTCTCATCGATCACAATCTACCCAGCTGGTAGAGCCTCTTTAATAGCTAGAGTCATCTCTCGGTCATTGAAATCACAATTCATTTCTCACTAACTTACATTCATCTTAGTTTTATCGTCTCACTTCCTATCGTTTGATTTCTATCGTCTGTTTTTTTTTTCATCGTCTGATTTCTATCGTCTGCTTTTGCATCGTCTCATTTCTATCGTCTCATTTTCTATCGTCTGCTTTTCCATCGTCTTATTTCTATCGTCTCATTTTTTATCGTCTGTTTTTCCATCGTCTCATTTCTATCGTCTCATTTTCTATCATCTGCTTTTCCATCGTCTTATTTCCATCGTCTCATTTTCTATCGTTTGCTTTTCCATCGTCTTATTTCTATCGTCTCATTTTCAATCGTCTGCTTTTCCATCGTCTCATTTCTATCGTCTCATTTTTTATCGTCTGCTTTCTTCCGTCTGCTTTTCTATCATCTCTTTTCTATCGTCTCATTTTCTATCGTCTGCTTTCATCCGTTTGTTTTTCTATCCAAAACATCTCCACTTACAAGAATCGTAACTTTTGACTCCGATATCCAAAATTTTCATAATATATACCATTGGAAAGATAAAAGAAAGTTATACAACTTTTTAGAAGGTAACTTTGCCAGAATCTATCTAAATCAAACCCATATTTTCTCCCGAAATTAGAACACAAATTTTTACAATCAGCTTTCAACACTTTACCTTTAATTCATCTTCTACCTGAATTATCTCTTCCATCCAACTACAAAAATCACCTTTACAACACTCAATGCTCATAACCTTTCGAACACTAAATTAACGCCGTAACTGGATTTTTCACCCTCCAACAACACAGTATTTATGAACAAACACATAAGTGTCATTTTTCATGCAGATGATAGTAACTTAGCAATTTGTTGTATGAATTCCCAACTCTAAAAGATTCATTTACTACTTACCTGCTGAAACTCCAAAATCTTCAAGCCCTAATCTCCACAAAATTTTCGTACTTCTCTGAGTGAAATGATCAGCCCCTGGTTTTTCTTAGGATAGAGGACACAAAAGGCAAAGTAGGTTTGCTGAAAGAAAGGAAAAATATAGAAGTCTCTTAGAAGGTATTTGATGGAAAACTCTGGGTCTCAAAAAGGAAGTTTCAGAAAGATGATAATAAAGAAGGGACTTGGACAAGACTTAACCTGTCAACTCTCAAAGAATAGTAACCTACTTCTAGCAAGAGTACAAAAGCCTAAGTGACACTTGTCACTTACCCAATACCCAAGTTCCAACTTAGTTTCTTTTGAAACTAACTCCCTTGACTGTCATCTTTACAATCCAACTATCTCCAAAGCTTTCTTTTAATTTCTTGTTTCCTATTATATATATATATATATATATATATCTTTCTCAATACTTTAAAATTTTCAAAGGAAATTTCTAAATTCACCAACGCCTACAATTATGGCATTTCCACCAATCACTAATATTTCCTATGTAAAAACATTCACAATTCTTAAATCAATCCAATTATACCCGAAATTATTCATGAATGCATGTACAATTATTTTCATGTGCAAATCAATTCACTATTTATGTGTAAGTGTATGGCATATCATGCATGAACATGAAAATGCATCTCTAACTCTCATTAGTCACTCACATTTACCATTCTAACCCTCCCACAAGTAATGGGATGTTACATCTCATAAGCTGTAGACATAAGTTGTTTAGAGTTAACATGTGGATGCTTACTAAAGGTAGTAAGTACATTGGATTGACCTACTATGAGATAATCATATGGATATTCTATTCTAATGTCAATGATAGTCTCATCATAGCAATAGTGTAAGTATCCTTTAACTTGAGGTGCTCAAGGATATCTTGGATACTGATCCTGTGCTTTGAATCCATATTGGGGTTATGTAAATATAGTGCCCTAGAAAGCAAGGGTATTTACATATAACTTAATCTTCTTCTAGTTACTTTTGTAATGAAAATATTTATTATTAATAAAACAAAAGAGTTTGTTTTTATTTGGATGAGCATTATATATTTAGTTATAAGGTACCAAGATTATTTTGTAAGTAATATATATATACATGGAGATGTATATGGAAACATGTATATTATTAGAATCTAAATTAGTTGATTCGCAACTGAATTATCAAGTTGGTCGCTTGATTATCGTTTAGACTATAGTATTGCGATTTATCTCCATGTAGTAAAAGAGTTCACTTCAAGGAAATGATGAGTTTCATATCAAAATTGTTTTTTACAGAGTATCAATCCAGTGTCTCCATATTGGAATTATTAATTGAAACATGGATCAGGGAACATTCACGCAAATAAAGAGTTTATAGTGATATTGTAGCACCCCACTCCCTCAGTGACCCGAATCCGACATCGATGGTGATATCCAAGTCTGTGCCCCACGAGAGTGGTGTGCTAAAGCACTCAATCTTTCAAAAGTCCACATAATTTCTTTTTTTGAAAATCAATAACACAAAATGCGGAAATCGAAACTCATATTGGGCCCACATTCATTCATAAACATTTTCACTTAACACAATTTTCAATAGCCATTCGGGCCCTTTCACAATTATACAACACTTGTGTCATTTCAAAATACAATTTTATACAAAAAGATGCAGAATATACAATTCAATAAAAAATGTGAAAAACACAAATGCAGATGCGAACTGATCCCGAACTCTATCCTTCACTTGAATGCTGTAAGTATATTCCTGTTGGCCTAACGGGGTATTCTTCTTACCCTAAAAAATAGTTGCAAAATTTGGGTGAGTTTTGCGAACTCAATGAGAGACCATCATTGATGGCTCACCCAATCACATAAATCATAATTCACATAACACATACATCTCACATTTCACAATATTTTACACTTCGCATTCACTTTAACACTTCATATTCATTACACTTAATCATTTATATTATGCATATGCAATGCACATGAGACTCACTTTCCATTTGTTACTTTGTTGTGACCAAGTTCCTAAACTGTCCTTTAAAGGGCTCATTAATAACTGTCCCATATAGGGCTCATTAAATGTTGAGCCTGAGGCTCTGAATCATTTTTAAGCTCGAGGCTCTTTTTCACACGTTGAGCTTGTAACTTTGATCGGTGGCTACTCTGGTTAAAACTGTCATTATGTTTCATACATTCATGCAATGGAATGGATCACTTACATTATATGCACTTATTCGATCAAATTCACTTATCACCGGACCGTAGTCCGGCATTCAACATATAGTTGAGCATTCACTCTTTCACTTGCATGCAATGCACATTCCGAAAACACTTAGTTCATCTTAATCACATATAATGAGCACTTCAATAATTCAAATCAATCATCACAATCATCGGACTTTCTGTCCGGAATCCAAACACAATCAATCGCATTCATATACACATTCATCATATAGAGATCAATGTATACAAAAATTAAAATAAAGCTGACAATGAAATGAGTCCATCTAGGTCTACTCACAGTACGCTCCAGATTAGCATTTGCTTTCAATTTCTAAGAACACCTGAATGCGGACACTTGACCTGCACAACCTATTTATACAAGACACCCATTATACACTTATCAATAATTACACAAGTAAAAATGTTCATTTATGTACAATCATAATAATGGACCATGTATAATACATGCTAAATGACAATCCCGGGCATATCTTCTAGAACACATGTTATGCTCATTTCCTTTTCAAAATTCATAGGTGTCTCAATTAACTTAGACTTACACTTTATTTGTACATGATCAATCTAAATGCTCCTTTCAAAATTTTTACCCGTTTTATATTCCTAACTTATTCATAAGCTTACATTTCAAGAACACTTGGTTACTCTACATCATAACTCAATTTCTCATCATCTCTTTTCTAACCTCACATGATGTCATAATATCCAATTCCCATTCATAGCTTAGCAATTTAAACATATTTACACATTTAGGCACATTGCCTATTTATACAATAACTATAAATATTTTACCCACCTAGTTTGCTTGCCAAAACTCCAAGTCACAATTGTCTTTCCCCTTGTTCTTGGGTAGGATTCTCTTGATTTCCTTGATTCTTCACCAAATGAAGAGATCTTTAGCTCAAATGAAAGCTCTTTTCTTCCTCTACCTTATTCTCTTCTTGAACAACTTCAAAATCTCTCTTGAAGGCCAAAGAAAGTAGTGTGAAAGTTATACTTCAATATCTTCAGACTGCTTTTATTTCGAGACAGTACTCTATACTCAACTTCCATCCAAAACTTGAAACTCTTAGAATCCAATTCAGAATTTGATTTGTCCATATAAGTTGTATCCTTATGTTTCTAGTTTTCCATAAAACAAAAATCGTCTCATTTTGGACTTCTACTGATCCAGAAAACATCAAAATACTGAAGTATGTTCAGTGAGATAACACCAGTTCATATTATTGAAGAACACACTCACTGTAACCGTCCCACTCTTTTCACTACATCTTTCTCCATTAGTCTTATATGACTATGATTCTTGGTGAATATGTAGTGAAATGTCTTACGAATCCAATTGTTCAATAATCAATTCATTTGGAGGTCTAGAGAAGAAGTTATGGCCAACAGAATCCAACATGTTCATATCTTTACTCGTATTGTACATGTCTTGGCGCAATTGCTATAACGCTCAATACAGATGTCAGATTAACTTTGTTTTCATATTATTGGAAATAGGACTTCCAAATCTACAATGTTCATGAAGACCTCGAAGGCTAATTCTGTCTTTTTAGTTCTGTATCGTCTCATATTTGGCATTGTCTCACTTTCCTTTCATCTCATTTCTATCATCTCATTTCCATCGTCTCATTTCTATCATCTCATTTTCTTCCGTCTCATTTTCTTTCATCTTATTTCTATTGTCTACTTTTCTTTCGTCTCATTTCTATCAGCTGCTTTTCTTCTGTCTCATTTCTATTGTCTGCTTTTTCATCGTCTCATTTCTATCGTCTACTTTTTCATCGTCTCATTTCTATCGTCTATTTTTTACTTCCAGAATGTATCCACTTATACGAATCATAACATTTGACTCCGATATCTAAATTTTTCATATAATATACTGTTGAAAAGATAAAAGAAAGGGTTACAACTTTACATAAAGAAATTTTGCCAAAATATATCTATATAAATCCCAAATTGGTCCCTATAATCCGAAGACAAAATTTTCATTCATACACCAACACTGCACCCAATTTTTTACTTCATAACCATTTTTGAGAATCTTAGACATAGAATTAAAATTCGATGTCTTCATACAAAATGTAGCCATATATCCCTAGTTTAATCCAAATTAAGAATCGTCTCGTTTGGATTACTAGAGAAAACATTGTGGCTAAAGTACTGAAGCATATTCAGTGAATATTTTTCCAGATCACTACCAATCTTGTTTCTAAAGGTTTCCTTATCACAACTCCTACCAAGATCACTCTTTCTACTCCTTCTACTCCTCACTTTCAATAACATAACATTTAAAAACAATCTTACCCAGAAATTTTCAATGAATGCATGTACACTTATTTTTGTGCCAAAATTCAATATTTATGTGCATATATACTAACATTATGTAAGAGCAAGAAAATGCATTTCTTTAATCTCTCTTTGAGCTTACATGTGTTGAAATTTTAGGTCCTAACCCTTAATATGGGGACGGTACGTTACATTTCTCCCCTCCTTAAATAAATTTCATCCCTGAAATTCTCATCTGATTGATTAGTATGGTGAAGGTAATAATTCCTCATATGCTTCTCCTTTTCCCATATACCTCATCAAATACCCTTCCAAATGACTACAACTGATAACTCAATAGATCCTTCAATCACTGATTCAGTTATCACACTATCTTCACTATTTCATGAGCATATTTTAGACTACTTACCAACTTTTACTTCATATGTTGTCAATCTATCTCTGTTGATCATACAATTATTTCTTAACCTATTCACATATCACATATTTTTTTTAAATCTCTTTCATCAGTAACACTAGCTCATAAAAATTTTCATACAGACCAATTCATAATAACCTAACTTATCCTTTCTCCAAATATGAGTGCATCTTACCAAGGTGATACTCACAAAATCACTTCATCACTCCATTGAAAATTCACTACACTCTTCAGTGTTAACACATTCAACTCTTATGTCCATTTCACTATAGTCTTTGAATACTGTAACATCCAATCGCTGATGGGAAGGGTAAATTGGTCAATTGGGAAGGGTAAGGAGTATATAAATTAGTCTCGGCATATTTATGCATAAGAGGGCCTTCATATGCACATAAATTGAAATTTTTACAAATGCACATGATTGTACATGCATTCTTGACATTTCCTAGCATCTGTGTTTATTGTGAAAAATGTGTTATTTGTGTTTGAAAAAAATTAATTGGAATGGATTTTTGTGTGTTTCATATTTTTAGGAAATTTTAGGAATTTTTCTGAAATTTTTCGGGGTACTTGCTCGGAATGGAAAAATTTCCAACTGACTGACCGAGTAGGTTCTGTCTTTCGAAATGGTAATGACACGGAAAATTATAGATATGATGTTAGGATTTATTGAGTTAAGCCATTAGAGTTTGACGAGAAATTGGAGTAGAAATTGAATTGAAATTGGAAAGAGACCCAAAAAGTGTGTAAAAGTAGGACAAGTGGCAAGTGACACTTGTCACTTTCCCACTTAAACTTGTTATATATATATAAATATCCTAAGCTTAGCCAATATCCCACGACACTTCATATTTAGCAAAAGTAGAAGGGCTTTTAAATGCTCTCTTTCTCCCTCATCCAAAGGTGCCTTCATCTTCTTCTTTCATTGATTTCTCCTTCTTCGTTGGTGTTCATCCTCCCATACAAAGAGTCCTTTTTGTTTACTTGGTTGCTACTTCTTCCTTCTCATGCAAATCCAACTTATGCCTTGTGTTGATGATGATAATAGTGGTGATGGGTGATGATTGTCGTGGGAGTGGTGGAAGGGAGAACTTGGGATAGTTGAAGAGTGTAGGCTTTCAAGCTTGTTTAGGTAAGAATTTAAGTTATGTGTCCTTAAAGTAGTGGTTAGAAGAAATAATTAGGAAATCTTGTGCATCACTTGCATAATTTTTTTTTGTTGATTGTATGGGTATAAGTGTATATTTTGTAAGGATAAATGAGATGGGAGGTGATTTATGTGAAATAATAGTTTTGGCTTGTTTTTATGATGTTAGTATGATGGTAGATGGGAGTTCATTAAGGGAAGAAACTTGTGAGTGTGTGCTGCCATTTGTGACTCCTTATGCAAGTATTATGGATGTGTCAGTGATTACATTGGATGCCAATTGATGTAGGAATGATGTTAGAATGAAAGGGGGAGACTTAGGTAGCAGATCTGGAAAAGTTACCTTGTACATGTTTCAATATTTTTGCCATAACTAGTTGTGTGGTTAAGCAGGTGAGGTGAGGTTTGTCTTAAATTAAAATTGGTACATTTGGCTACATTTCTTGTGAAGGAAGTTCTGCCCAATTTTGATTAGAAGAGTATTGAATTTTGCTTTTAAAGTGAAGTATAGGTGCAGTATGAACAGTATTTCGAGCTTGATGACCTTAATATTTGATGAATTTTCCTAGATTGCTTTGGGTTGTATTTGTGAAATTGGTCTTCATGAAAGTTGAAGATTTTTGTGTTAGCTTTTTAACGCCACTATGCATGATATTTTTCGATGTGTATATTGAAAGTTATGGTCTGTAAATGTTCAAGTGGTAATTCAGCCTTTGGTGTGCAATGCTCTAAGTGCATAGGTTTTGTGCTTTTTGTGGTATGCCATTTATTTGGGAGTGTTAATGGTGAAATTGGCTTTAGTGACCTTTTGGAAAGTTGTAGAGGATTGTTGTATCTTTCTAATGAGATATTTTATGTAAATTTTGAATGTAAGGATTGTAAGATATAAATTTGTAAAGTTTTGTTATGGTTTAGGTTAAGTGCTGATTTCCTGGACAGCCACATTAATGGGAGGTTTTAACCTAGTTAGAAGTGGAATGTGATGCTAGTTCCTCTTGATAATTGTAGTACATTGTCTAAGCTTTTTATTTCTATATAGTATGTAATTTTTCGACAATGGGTTGGAAAGTTATGAATTTTGTAAGATTGGGTTACATTTGAGAATGATGGGGATAGGCTGAAGCTTTAATTGAGAAATTGAGTTGTTTAATGATGGAATTGGCTTTCAGTTTGTTCATGAAAGTTGTAACCCTTGTTTTTCTCTTTTGATTGACATAAAATTTGGAATTTTTAGCTAAAGGGGTAAAAAGTTATGATTTTTGAAAAAGTGCTGAACTGTTGTGGCAATTTTTTTATTTGGCAGTGTCTTTGAGTGCAATTTTGACACCCGTAGAGTTGAAATTGGTTAGTGTATCCTTCATGAAATTTGTCGGGTTTTCTGAGAACTTTCCAAAGATACTAAATTTGGAATTTTTAGACACTTGTGTAAATAGATAAGGGTTTTGAAAGAGTAGAAGGTAGTTAGTGAAAATTGGAAATTTTGGAAAAAGAAGGAAATTGAAAAAAAAAATGGTCTGTCGCTCGCATCTCGTGAGGGCGAGGCGTCGCTCGCATCTTGTGAGGCGGCCTCGCCCTCAGCGGCGAGGACGCTAACACGAGAGGTGGGTGCGGCCTTGACCTCTGAATTTTTTTTATTTAATTATTTTCTTTTCTTTATTGCTTAATTTGAGATTTATGTGACTTAATTATTTCTTTTATCAATTACTTTCGCATCTGACGTCCGATTGACCTGATTCTTGAGGCATCGAATTCGTATAATATTTAATTTCATTTATTTGTAAAATTGGAATTTTTGGAACCGAAATTGACGGGAATTGGTTAGGTCAAAGTGAGGGGTCCGGGTAAGGATTTTCCTAAGCCGTGTTTTATTTATAATTGGACCTATAGAGGTCCGAATTGAGTGATTTTGGTATCAATGGGTTTCTAATTTTTAGAGGAAATTTTGGTGATGGGAATTTTGTAATAGTGCCGAGAATGTCACGAACATGCATTGTACACATTTAATTACTACATGTGCATTATTAAATGTTTCTTATTGTCAATTTGGTAATGTTTGGATATTTGGACTGCTTTAGAGACTCTTTTGGAACGTCAATTCACAGACGTTGCTGAGACTTCCAGGCTTTAGCTTCGAAAGCAAAGGTGAGTAACCTAGATGGTTTCTCGATTATTGATTGTTTATAATTTTACACTATAACACTGTGGAGAATAATGGAGGGCTTTCCGTTTGTTTATGACTGATTCCGGGCCTAAGGTGCCCGATGTACTGGGAAAATTTGACATAAAAGTATTATTTGTCTAAGAATTTGAGACCGTCGTGTTTCCAATGTGATAGATCGTGATTGTGATTATATTGTGAATAGTTGTGAAATAATTGTTTGACTGTAATAATTTGGGTTCAAGTGTGATGTGATAAACTGTGATACGGAAATTGGTTGTGATACATTTACTGCCTATTTGTAACATGTGGATAATTGTGCTGCATTTACTGCTAAATTAGGATATATGCATTTCATACATGAATGCATGATCAGTTAATGAGAGTTGTGACCGGAGCAGCCACCGAGAGTTATAAGCTCAAAGTTTATATTGGGCCTCGAGCCCCACACTGATTCAGAGCCACAGGCTCACCGATTAATGCGTCCATATTGGAACAGTTCAGATCCTCAGGCTTACCGATTAATACGCCCATATTGGGACAGTTTCAGAGCCTCTGGCTCAACGATTAATGTGCCCTTATTGGGACAGTTTAGGCGCTCGGTCATAACACCGAAATAAAATGGAAATGTGTCATATGCGCATGTCATATGTATCTAATTTTAGTCTCTTTGATTGAGCGAAAGGCTAACTGCCTTATGCTTCTGTGGTATTTCTGAATGTAAATTATGGATGTTTATGAATTCAGTTGGTTATGTATGTCTAACCGTGTGAAATGTATAAATGGTCTATGTTCAAGTGAAATTGTGCAATGTGATGATTAAATATGCAACAATGTGAACATTGTGTTGCATGAATTGAGTGAACCATCGATGATGGTTTCTCACTAAATTCGCAAAACTCACCCAAAATTTGTAATTATTTTTCAGGACTCAGAAGAATACCCCGTTAGATAACGGGTGTATGACATCTACTGGTTAATTAAGTAGAGAAGGGGTCATCAGTTCATGTCTGCATTAGTGTATTGTATTTTCTGAATTTTTGTATTAATGATATTGTATTTATGAAAAGGGCCTCGAGGTCATTGAATTGTTTATGTAAATTGTTTTTCGCATAAATTATAACGTGTGTGTGTGTATGTGTTAAAGAAAAAAAATTTATACTGAGTTTTGACTGAGTGATGTAGCACGCCACACTCGTAGGGCACGGACTTGGATATCACCTTCGATGTCGGGTTCGGGTCATGTGGGAGTAGGGTGTTACATTTAGGTGGTATCAGATCCCAGAAGTACTATCTTATATGGGTCATTTTTTAAAGATGGGTCAAGTTACATGCTTTTAAGTCATGTCACGGCAGACAGTGGCAACTGATCCCCAGTCTAGCATATGAGTCACATGCATGAGCATGTATCGATTGTTTAAGCGGTTAGAAATAGTGAGGAAAATGATGTACCTTAGAAGGTGATAAATGGAAGTTTTGGATATCATAGAATAAGAAAAAGTGTATGGTTCGATCTGACAAATGAAGATTAAATTGGTATTGGTGGATGTATTATGAAATATGTCATCAGTGTTATACTAGGGTATATCCTTGAATATGGGATAGATGATTATATAGTTGTGGAGTGATAGAGGAAAATAGAGATATGCTGGAAATGGCAAGATTTCAAGTGTATAAAGTGGATGAAAATAAAATGTTCTATGATTTAGAGAGGCTACAATTGGGTTTATGACTTAGAGTCAAAATATGTTAGTGGGAAATCAAGACTGATTATACATCTATGATTTTGATTTGATTGTGAACATACATGGGTATGATGAAAGAATGAAAAAAAAGGAATGTAAGGCAATGATAATGGTAGATGAAAAGTTGTCAAAGTTCAGTTGATTTACCTTTGTGAACGCACATCTGATAATGGGAGAACTATGGCAAGTGAAAATATTAAGTATATGTATCATATGTGTGGAGATGATATCGGAAGCAATCGATGAGTTAGTGGATAATTGCTAGTCATAGTTCTTATAGTTTAAAGTACAATAAGAGTTAGAATAAGAAGTGAAAGTGATTATAGTGATCAATTGGGAATGAATTGAGATTGTTATATAATTAAAAAAAATGAAGTAGAAGAAGAAGAAGAACATGATCATGGAAAAATCCTCATGATCGAGGACAGGTGCAAAAAGGCAAGTGTTGCCAAAAATCAGATGCGTAAGTGACTAATTGATGAGTTGTCCTACATCTGTCTCTCGATAAGATGAAATGGTTTTGATAGTATGTACTTAAATGAACCTTATTAAAACGGATGTTATGATTATATGGGTTATGGCATAAATTGATCTTCATGGGATATTATAAATAGCTAAAATTGATTTCCTAAGGCATTGAGAATGGCTGAGAAGAAAGGGTGACGACAGTTGATGAGTAGGAATTCCATGAGTGGTATCAATGAAAGTACCAAGAAATTTTCCTTCAAAGAAAAAAATTTCCCTGAATTGGGTTAAGTCGATCAGATATTTCAATTTTTTAAAAAATGATCAATGAAAAGACAAATCAGAGATAAATCTGAAATGAATTAAAAGTCATTATAGGGGGTCCTAATCATAGCGGAGACTCAAGCATAAGAGGTAGAATGCATTATGCTGGTGTAAAGAATCCGACTATGTAATCGATTTATTGAACATTAAGGAAATATTAATTGCGAATATGAGGAGAATATAGGTTCACGTATATTTTGTGTAAATATGTTCGGGAAGTACAAAGTTGATAGGATGGAGGTATTATTAACCCAGGGAGTAACGATTGCAAATAAATTGATGTATGTGGAGAAACTAGTGTAAAGGAACAGACGTCAGAACACGTTGATGTGAAACTGAGAAAAATATAAGAGAATTTTTCCTCATTGGGGAAATTAGATATTTAAAGAGTTATGAGAATCAATCATGGATATAAGGAATTTATTATACTATTGAAGAGTATAGTGTCTCAATTGTGTTTATAGTGGATAGTGACTATGATCATTAATGATATATCAAATGTATTTGAAAAGTGATAAAGAATATTTTGCATAGTTGAGGAAATCTTATATCATGAAAGTTTCATAAAAGTGAATCTTAGCTTGCTCAAATAAATTGTGGGTGAATAAGTATTCGATCATGGCACATTGGAAGACTTAATGCAGATACAGGTGAGGATATGGGACTTGGAGTTATCTAAAACTAGTTATATGTGGATACGCCTAGAAGTTGTTAAAGGTTTTCTAGTCTTAGCTCTTTGACAAAATGTTTGAGGAAAAAAAATGTGTGAATCATATGACCGATGAATGTAAAAAGAGATATGATGAGAAATATATAACTCAGATATTGATTGTATCACTTCGATTTGGAGATTTTGTAATATATAACGAAGTGTTCCAATAAAGATTATGGTGCGATCTGTTGGAATAGTGTAAAGTGGTTTTATGTAGCTAGGAACAAGTATAACCTCATGAGCTGCATTTGGATTGATGACTTGAAATTTGTGGTACTAGAAATTGCTTTGACAGCTCGGAGACACTATTCGTACAGAAATATTTTGGATATGTCTATGAATATGCAAATCGATAACGATTGAGGTATTTTGTGGGTTCGAATGAGTTGAAAAGGATTAGGCGATTGAGTACTTCATGATAAAGCTAGTGCTGCAATTCAATGTAGTGAATAGAAAATTCAATAGCAGAAGATCACAATTTGGGCAATAAGAGTATTATGTTGGAGTTATGTAAATATAGTGCCCTGGAAAGCAAGTGTATTTACATGTAACTTTATCTTCTTCGATTCTGATTTTGGAATGAAAATATTTATTATTAATAAAACAAAAGAGTTTGGTTTTATCTGTATGAGCATTATATATCTGGTCATAAGGTACCAAGATTCATTTGTAAGTAATATACATATACATAGAGATGTATGGGAAACATGTATATTATTAGAATCAATTAATTGATTCACAATTGAATAATCAAGTTGGTCGTTTGATTATGGTTTAGATCGTAGTGTTGCGATTTATCTCCATATAAGTAAAGGAGTTTACTTAAATGGAATGATGAGTTTCATATCATGATAGTAGTAGACTATCGATAATGGCACTATTAAATGAATCGGAATCAAGTATATTTTCAAGAATAAAGTGGGTCGTTACTTTAATCTTAAAACATACAACTTAAGCATTAAGCTTATTATGAACCACAATCTTGATGAGTGGTGAACTCATATGTGTTTCATTATAATTCTTGATATGATTGGAATGGATTTTTACAGGTATTAATCCGATTATGCGCATGTTGGAATTATTAATTGAAACATGTATCGTGGAACATTCACTCAAATAAAGAGTTTATAGTGTTATCATCTCTTCTAGATGTTTTAAGGAGATTTGGTGATTAAATCGGCGCCAGATGGTTTGATGGACTAGCTACCCATCAAGTCTTAACACTAAGATGAGATCTTATGTGTTAATCACCATATAAAGTAAAATGAGAGATCTAGAAGGAAAAACCAACATAAGGGCAAAACGGTAATTTTACCCTTTGTTGTGCGGATGGCTATAATAAGGTTCTAAATAGGGTTTGCAATTGGACATATTCTCATAATATTTAATAATTCAAGAGTTCAACTAATTGTCTTTAGTGGAATGACATTTAGTTAATAAGCTAGAATTAATTCCAATGAGATTGAATTATTTACGGGCTTATTGAGCTTGAATTATCAAAGTCCAATAAGATTCCCCACTTGGCTTTAAGGAAGGTTATCAAGCTAAGTAAGAAGTAGTTTGGAGGCTTTAGAAGTCCATAATTGAATGATGGGCTTATACTAATTAATGGTTAATTGGAAGCCCATATGTCCATTTAGAAATGAGCTTGTTTTGGTTTAATGTAATTGATTAGATTAATTATATTAAAACAATTTTTTTAAAATGGAAAAGAAGCAATTTCGAAATTGTGTTTGGTTAGATGTGTAACCACACATTTGACATTAAAATACTAAATAAAGATGGTCTTTATTATGGGTCATCATTATTAAATGGAGTTATGAACTTACCATTAAATGGTTTAATGGTTGGCTTTTAATGTTGGCATGTAACCTATTTGCATTCATTAGATTAAAGATGAAAGATGTGCATTAGATGGACCATCTTCCTTCTTTCTTCTTGCCAAAACCGAAATAGGTATTCAATTATAGGTTTTGGTCTTTTCAAATAGCCATTTTAAAGATAAATGAAGTAAGTCTCATTTATTGGCTATTTGATGAGTGATTAATGTAAGAAGTGATGCATTGGATGCATCTCACTTTTTCCATTCATGCATATTTCGAAATTGAGATGTAATAAAGGGTTCTTGCATGGTTTTTAGACATTCTCTCCTTTCATGCAAGGTAGAACCGAAATTCCTAAGTGAAAGAATTGAAAGAGTTTCAATTTTGGTTCTTCTTTTTCTAATAAAATCTCCTCCAAATATTTCTTCTCCTTTCCCACCAAAGGATTTTGTTAACCTAGTTGTCCTTGAAGAACAAGTGGTAAATCTAATTGGTTGAGGATACTACAACAAGGAAGAAGATAGATTGCTAAAGGAAAAGACTCAAAGGCAAAGGATTTGGATATAAGAAGGAGAGGATAGCGCAGCGAGGATTTAAAGCTGTAGCGAAAGAGTCGGTAATTCTTTTTATCTTGTTCTTGGTTTTATTATCCTTATACCATATCATGTATGGATTAGCATGTTGATTTGGATATATTGCTTCTGCTGCAAGATGATTTCTTAAAAAGTTTTGAAATCTATCGTTTCTCCATACTAAGCATGCTTTCTTTTTCGATCCAATAATTGGTATCGAGCGGTTTTTCATGCATGATTTGGTTCCTATATGGTGGATGCATGGGTTGGAAATCTTTTATGTATACTGCATATTTTATGTGATAGAAATATATATGGTGTATGTTGCTCTTTTGGTTGTCCATAGAAGTTAAATTTTATCTTGTAAGATTTCTTCATTTGGTTGTAACAAGGAGGGTGGTCTATCATCACCATGTTTCCTCCTTGGTTTCTTTTTTCTATTTTATTTGATTTTATAATGTACAAATTGATGTAATGATGAAGAAGGAGCAGCCATGGATTGAAGAAATGGAAAGGTAAAATTTTCGGTGTATCCTTTTGTGTTTTGGCATAAGTTTTGTGAAAACTAAGTTGCTGGAAATTTTGTTTCAATGAATCATATTTCAGTTATGATTGGAAAACAAGTGCTGGTTTTTTTGTTTCAAAGAATCCAATTTCGGTTTTGCTAAAATACTAAGTGCTGTTTTTAATTTTCATGAAATGAGTTTCGGTTTTAATAAAACAAGTGCTGGGATTTTTTGTCAAAACAAAGATTTGGTTTTCTAAAAATCTAGTGCTGGAATTTTATTTTTCAAAATGACAAAATTCTAATTTCATAAATGCCATTACATTTTATTTACCGAATGGGCCGGATCATGTTAGTGAAGAGTTCGAAGCGGAAGATCCAAGATGAAGAAGCATATTTTGGGCCTAAAAGGCTTGTAATTATTTTATGTTTCTAGGATGGACAATCAAAAGTGGCTTTATTAGTTCATGTGATGAATGGAGAAATGAATGCTTGTAATATGTGATATTATGTGATTGCATGTCATTTAGAAAATTGCTAACCCTAGGCCTTGCCATGCATTCATTATGTATGAGATATATAATGAAACAATATAGGATGGATAATAAATTGCATCTAGACAAGATGGTATTTAAAACTTAAAGCCCAAAAAGATTGAGTGGGAGAGGATGCTCCTGTGAGAGTCCACGGTCTCCAAATGATGGCCCGTTTGCATGTGGTGAAGTGTTACTCCCCATCGGAGGGCATGGATCCTAGATCTTGCATGGTTTGGGTCTTCTTAAGGATAAGTCCACTTAATGATAGCAAATGTGACCTCCCACCGAGGCATGATTTGTAGGTATCTTTAGTGAATGAATCAAATGGTTATACACTCAACATTTTTTATCAATAAGCTGCCCACCGTAGCTCTGTTGGTAAAAGTATGGACCAAATTAAGACACTTCTTAAAAAATTGAGCATGAGATGCTTGGTAGTTTTTTGAGTGGGAGGGTCCCAGTTTTTCTTTTAGTAGATAAGATGGCCCACCATCACTTATGCATTATAGATAAGAAAATAACCGTCAGATAATGTTTTAATTTTTAAGTTTTGTTAAATCTATCATCATGCATACATGCATCATGATTTTATACAAAGTTCCATAAATTGTTGACTAGTATGCTCATGTTTTAATAATTTATATTTTCAGACATAATCAACCACAAAATGAATCCACTCACCCTGCTCTTGACTAATAACAAATTGGAAAATGGAGACAAGTTTAATGAATGGAGACGTAACCTTGACATTGTTCTTTAATATGAACGTATTTCATGGGTTTTAACTAAAAATGAGCCTACACCTCTAAGTGGAGATGCAACTCCTGAGCAAGTCCAACAACATGAAAGCGTTGGCGAGAATCTTGACAAGACTACTAAGTGTTATATTAAAGCTTCACAATGTGTGTTGCAAAAGCAAATTGCTTGTATGAAAACTGCTAGTGCAATGGTCCATCACCTACATGAGATGTTTGGTTTGAGGACTAGGTCTGCAAGAGTGAAAGCTATCCAAACCTTTCATAATCTCGAGATGAAACACAGTGAGCCGGTGCGGGATTACATGATGAAGGTAATCTTTGCGGTCATTGAGGCTGAGATGCTTGGGCGGATATGGATGCGGACACGCAGATGATTATGATCATCAATAGCTTAAACTCTTCTTTTTCAGCAGTTTAAGTTGGACTATGAGCTCAACAAGAAGGATTACACCTTGAGTGAGTTGATGAATACCCTCCAGAGCACGGAGGAAATATTGAATATTAAGGCTCATGGGCCAGAAGCTAATGTAGCTTCTTCTTCTAAGCCCAAGGGTAAGGGCAAGGAAAAGAAGAAGGGTCCAATGAAAAAGAAGGCCCAAATAGGGTCAAGGCCAAACCCATGAAAAGAAGGCCAAAGAGAACATCAAAGGAAAGTGTTTCCACTTTGTGATGAGATGGGCCACTGGAAAAAAACTGCTTCGTCTACCTGAGTCCCTTAAAGAAAACAAGGTATGGGCTTCCTAAGTTTGTTAGGAACTAGAAATGTGCAGATTTATCTACTTCTTGATATTAGATTCAGGAGCCACTAACCATGTTTGTAATTCTTTGGGGGTTCCAATGAAAGGAAAAGACTTCCTAAAGGCCGCTTCAAGTTAAGATAGCAGATGGTTCCTATGTTTCAGCAGAATCGGTGGGAGTAGTTATCTTGGACTTTCCTAGTGGTCATAGGTTATATGTGGAAGATGTTTATTACATGCCAATGATTGTAAGGAACATGATTTACATTTTTGTCTAATAAAATCTGGTATTCCTTATATTTTGAAAAAGTTGTTTCAATATATGAGAATAAGGATTTTATTTATGAAGCGATAATTAAACAGGGATTGTTTTTTATAGAACCTATGAAAGGCTCACTAAACACCACAGAATTGATAAAACCAAGACAATCCAATATCTCTAGCATTAATTCAAAGTATCTGTGGCATCTAAGGATGGGTCATATCAATCAGAAAAGACTTGACAGGCTAGTAAAGGATGGGATCCTTATGGGCTTGGATAGTGATCCATTACCCACCTGTAAATCTTGTATTGAAGGAAAAATGACAAAAGCCTCATTTCCTTATAAAGGAAACATATTTGAATCCACATTGGACATGGTACAAACTGATGTGTGTGGGCCCATCCACACACATCAGTATGTACCATACAAACGTTCTGGGGATATGCCATACAAACGACAACATATCTTCTTAACTTTGCTCCATCCAAATCGGTGCCTAAAACACCTGGGAGTTGTGGATCGGCGAGTGCCTTCATTGAGGCACTTGAGGACTTAGGCTGTCCACCCATGTTCTAAAGCGGAATCCACAAAGATGGAACCAAGGTCAAGTATGTTTGTTTGTAGGATATCTATGGAAACTTCGAGTACTATTTTTACAATCCTCATGATAGGAAGGTATTTGTGTGACAAATGAAAACTTCTTAGAGGAAGAGTTTGTGAGAAATCACAAAGGAAGAAGTGAAATAGTACTAAAGGAGTTAGCAATTTCATCCAAACCAAGAGTTGTTTTGGATATGATGAACAAGATGTCGAAATGGATTCAAGAGTTGAATCAAAATGCAACTTTGAACATCAAGATGTGCCTAGACGTAGTGGGAGGTTGTGAGACAACCAGATAGGTATCTCGGGTTTAGGAGAAGGCTTAATTGCCATCTCGGACCAAGAAGAAACAGATCCGTTCACGTATACACGGGCTATTAATGATGTTGATGCGGAAAAATGGCTCGAGGCAATGGAATCGGAAATAGATTCTATGTATACTAATGAAGTGCAGGTCCTTGTAGATCTACCACCGGTCTAAAATCATAGGGTGTAAATGGATCTACAAAGGAAAAGGGATCGGATGGAAAGGTAGAGACCTTTAAAGCTAGATTGGTAGCTAAAGGCTATACTCAAAAGGAGGGTATAGACTACGAGGAGACTTTTTCTCCGGTTGCCATGCTTAAGTCCATCAGGATTCTTTTGGCCATAGCAGCCTATTTCGATTATGAAATATGGCAAATGGATGTCAAGACCGCATTTCTGAATGGAGATCTTGAGGAGACCATTTATATGGCCCAACCAGAAGGATTCATTGAGTTAGGTAATGAGCATAAGGTTTGCAAGTTGCAAAGGTCCATTTATGGACTTAAGAAAGCATCTAGGTCTTGGAACATTAGGTTTGATAAGGCTATCAAAACCTATGGGTTCATACAAAACCTAGATGAGCCTTGTGTTTACAAAAGAATACAAGAAGGTAAGGTTACTTTCCTAATCACGTATGTTGATGACATTACGCTTATTGGGAATGATGTGGGAATGTTATCTGCGGCTAAGGATGGTGAATGAGCGATTTTCAATGAAGGATTTGGGAGAGACTACCTATGTTCTAGGGATCAAACTTATAAGGGATCGTAAGAACAAGAAGATAGTTTTGTCTCAACTAACCTACATTGAGAATATGCTCAATAAGTTTGCCATGCAAGATTCCAGAGGGTTTCACTCCTACTAGACATGGAATCAAACTTTCAAAGGAACAAGTACCTAAAACCCAAGAGGAGGTTGAGCGCATGCGTAACATTCCATATGCTTGGCAGTTGGTAGTTTGATGTATGCAATGTCATGCACTAGACCGGATATCTGCTACGCGAAGGGTGCAGTAGCGATTTCGATCCAATCGAGAATGGAACATTGGATCATGCGGTTAAGTGTATACTTAAGTATCTTCGTGGGACGAAGAACTTAATGCTTGTTTACTCTGGAAGTAATCTTATTCCGACGTGATATACAGATTCGATTTCCAATTAGATGTTGATTTAAGAAATCAACTTCTAGTTCTATATTTACTTTAGGAGGTGGAGCCATAGTTTGGAGGAGTGTCAAGCAATCTTGTATTGCTTGATTCACTATGAAGGTTGAGTATGTTGTTGCTTGTGAAGCGCAAAGGCGATACCGCTTCGAAGTTCTAAATGATTTGGAGGTAGTTACAGAGGAAGAAAAAGCCATTACACTTTATTGTGATAATAGTGGGGCAGTAGCTAATTCTAAAGAACCTCGGAACCACAAAGTCGCTAAACACATTGGCGAAGGTATCATCTCATAAGGAGATAATACAACGGAGAAGTGGATGTGGTAAAGATTCCTACAGAGCAAAACCTTGCTGATCCGTTCACAAAGACTTTGACTCAAAAGAGCTTTGAGGGTCACCTAGAAGGGATGGGAATGAAGGATATGTCAAACTTGCTTTAGGCAAGTGGGAGATTGTTGAGTTATGTAAATATAGTTCCCGGAAAGCAAGTGTATTTACATGTAACTTTATCTTCTTCGCCACAGCTTTGTAATGAAAATATTTATTATTAATAAAACCAAAGAGTTTGGTTTTATCTGTATGAGCATTATATATCTGGTCATAAGGTACCAAGATTCATTTGTAAGTAATATGTTGGATCGGAAAAAGAAAGCATGCTTAGTTTGGAGAAACGATAGATTTCAAAACTTTTCAAGAAATCATCTTGCAGCGGAAGCAATATATCCAAATCAACATGCTAATCCATACATGATATGGTATAAGGATAATAAAACCAAGAACAAGATAAAAGGAATTACCGACTCCTTCGCCTGACTTTAAATCCTCGCTGCGCTATCCTCTCCTTCTTGTATCCAAATCCTTTGCCTTTGAGTCTTTTCCTTTAGCAATCTATCTTCTTCCTTGTTGTAATATCCTCAACCAATTAGATTTACCACTTGTTCTTCAAGGACAACTAGGTTAACAAAATCCTTTGGTGGGAAAGGAGAAGAAATATTTGGAGGAGATTTTCTTAGAAGAAGAAGAACCAAAATTGAATCTCTTTCAATTCTTTCACTTAGGAATTTCGGTTCTACCTTGCATGAAAGGAGAGAATGTCTAAAAACCATGCAAGAACCCTTTCTTACATCTCAATTTCGAAATATGCATGAATGGAAAAAAGTGAGAGGCATCCAATGCATCACTTCTTACATTAATCACTCATCAAATAGCCAATAAATGAGACTTACTTCATTTATCTTTAAAATGGCTATTTGAAAAGACCATAACCTATAAATGAATACCCATTTCGATTTTGGCAAGAAGAAAGAAGGAAGATGGTCCATCTAATGCACATCTTTCATCTTTAATCTAATGAATGCAAATAGGTTACATGCCAACATTAAAAGCCAACCATTAAACCATTTAATGGTAAGTTCATAACTCCATTTAATAATGATGAACCATAATAAAGACCATCTTTATTTAGTATTTTAATGTCAAATGTGTGTTACACATCTAACCTAACACAATTTCGAAATTGCTTCTTCTCCATTTAAAAAATTGTTTTAATATAATTAATCTAATCAATTACATTAAACCAAAACAAGCCCATTTCTAAATGAACATACGGGCTTCCAATTAACCATTAATTAGTATAAGCCCATCATTCAATTATGGAATTCTAAAGCCTCCAAACTACTTCTTACTTAGCTTGATAACCTTCCTTAAAGCCAAGTGGGGAATCTTATTGACTTTGATAATTCAAGCTCAATAAGCCCGAAATAATTCAATCTCATTGGAATTAATTCTAGCTTATTAACTAAATGTCATTCCACTAAAGACAATTAGTTGAACTCTTTAATTATTAAATATTATGAGAATATGTCCAATTGCAAACCCTATTTAGAACCTTATTATAGCCATCCGCACAACAAAGGGTAAAATTACCGTTTTGCCCTTATATTGGTTTTTCCTTCTAGATCTCTCATTTTACTTTATATGGTGATTAACACATAAGATCTCATCTTAGTGTTAAGACTTGATGGGTAGCTAGTCCATCAAACTCATCGGTGCCGCTTAATCACCAAATCTCCTTAAAACATCTAAAGAGATGATAACACTATAAACTCTTTATTCGAGTGAATGTTCTCGATACATGTTTCAATTAATAATTCCAACATGCGATAATCGGATTAATACCTGTAAAAATCCATTCCGATCATATCAAGAACTATAATGAAACACATATGAGTTCACCACTCATCAAGATTGTGGTTCCTAATAAGCGAATGCTTAAGTTGTATGTTTTAAGATTAAAATAACGACCCACTTTATTCTTGAAAACATACTTGATTCCGATTCATTTAATAGTGCCATTATCGATAGTCTACTACTATCATGATATGAAACTCATCATTCCCTTTAAGTAAACTCCTTTACTTATATGGAGATAAATCGCAACACTACGCCTAAACCATAATCAAACGACCAACTTGATTATTCAACTGTGAATCAATTAATTGATTCTAATAATATACATGTTTCCCATACATCTCTATGTATATGTATATTACTTACAAATGAATCTTGGTACCTTATGACCAGGATATATAATGCTCATACAGATAAAACCAAACTCTTTTGTTTTATTAATAATAAATATTTTCATTACAAAGCTGTAATGAGAAGAAGATAAAGTTACATGTAAATACACTTGCTTTCAGGGCACTATATTTACATAACTCCAACAATCTCCCACTTTCCTAAAGCAAGTTTGACATATCCTTCATTCCCATCCCTTCTAGGTGACCCTCAAAACTCTTTTGAGTCAAAGTCTTTGTGAACGGATCGTGAAGGTTTTGCTCAGAATCTTTACCACATCCACTTCTCCACGTTGTATTATCTCCTTATGAGATGATACTTTCGCCAATGTGTTTGGCGACTTTGTGGTTTCGAGGTTCTTTAGAATTAGCCACCGCCCACTATTATCACAATAAAGTGTAATGGCTTTTTCGCCTCTAGAACTACCTCCAAATCATTTAGGAACTTCCTGAGCCGATCGCTTCCTTTCTTTGCTTCACAAGCAAAGAACATACTCAACCTCCATAGTCGAATCAGCAATACAAGATTGCTTGACACTCCTCCAAACTATGGCTCCACCTCCTAAAGTAAATATAGAACCGTAAGTTGATTTCCTTGAATCAACATCTGATTGGAAATCGAATCCGTATATCCCATCGGAATAAGATTACTTTCGAGTAAACAAGCATTAAGTTCTTCTTCCTACGAAGATACTTAAGTATACACTTAATCGCAATTCAATGTTCCATTCTGGATTAGATCGAAATCGCTTACTGCACTCCATGCGTAATGTATATCCGGTCTAGTGCACGAGATTGCATACATCAAACTACCAACTGCCAAGCATATGGAATGTTACGCATCGCTCAACCTCCTCTTGGGTTTTAGGTGCTTGTTCCTTTGAAAGTTTGATTCCATGTCTAGTAGAGTGAAACCCTCTTGGAATCTTGCATGGCTAACTTATTTAGCATATTCTCAATGTAGGTTAGTTGAGAGAAAACTATCTTCTTGTTCTTACGATCCTTATAAGTTTGATCCCTAGAACATATGTAGCCTCTCCAAATCCTTCATTGAAAATGCTCATTCAACCATCCTTAATCGCAGATAACATTCCCACATCATTCCCAATGAGCGTAATGTCATCAACATACAGGATTAGGAAAATAACCTTACCTTCTTGTATTCTTTTGTAAACACAAGGCTCATCTAGGTTTTGTATGAACCCATAGGTTTTGATAGCCTTATCAAACGTAATGTTCCAAGACCTAGTGCTTGCTTAAGTCCATAAATGGACCTTTGCAACTTGCAAACCTTATGCTCATTACCTAGCTCAATGAATCCTTCTGGTTGGGCCATATAAATGGTCTCCTCAAGATCTCCATTCAGAAATGCGGTCTTGACATCCATTTGCCATATTTCATAATCGAAATAGGCTGCTATGGCCAAAAGAATCTGATGGACTTAAGCATGGCAACCGAGAAAAGTCTCCTCGTAGTCTATACCCTCCTTTTGAGTATAGCCTTTAGCTACCAATCTAGCTTTAAAGGTCTCTACCTTTCCATCCGATCCCCTTTTCCTTTGTAGATCCATTTACACCCTATGGTTTTAGACACGGTGGTAGATCTACAAGGACCTGTTTCATTACTATACATAGAATCTATTTCGATTCTATTGCCTCGAGCCATTTTCCCGCATCAACATCATTAATAGCCTGTATACGAATCGGATCTGTTTCTTCTTGGTCCGAAATGGCAATTAAGCCTTCTCCTAAACCCGGATACCTATCTGGTTGTCTCACAACCCTCCACTACGTCTAGGCACATCTTGATGTTCAAAGTTGCATTTTGATTCAACTCTTGAATCCATTTCGACATCTTGTTCATCATATCCAAAACAACTCTTGGTTTGGATGAATGCTAACTCCTTTAGTACTACTTCACTTCTTCCTTTGTGATTTCTCAAAACTCTTCCTCTAAGAAGTTTGCATTTGTCGACACAAATACCTTCCTACCATGAGGACTGTAAAATAGTACTCGAAGTTTCCGTAGGATATCCTACAAACAAACATACTTCGACCTTGGTTCCATCTTTGTGGATTCAGGGCTTTAGAACATGGGTGGGACAGCCCCAAAGTCCTCAAGTGCCTCAATAAAGGCACTTTCGCTAGTCCACAACTCCCTAGGTGTTTTAGGCACCGATTTGGATGGAGCAAAGTTAAGAAGATATGTTGCCGTTTGTATCGCATATCCCCATAACGATTCGGAAGGCTAGCATAGGACATCATTGATCTTACCATTTCCAGTGAGAGTTCTATTTCTCCTCTCTACGCTACACCATTACGCTGAGGTGTATGAGGAGTCGACAAATTGGAAACAATTCTATTGTCAATTAAATATTGCTGGAACTCTCCAGATAAATACTCACCACCTCGATCCGATCGAAGTCTTTTAATGGCTTGCTGTTGCTTCTCACTTTCACTTTTGAATTCTTTGAACTTTTCAAAAGATTCACTCTTTTATGCATCAAATACAAATAGCCATGTCTTGAGTAATCATCTATAAAAGTTATGAAATATTCATAACCTCCTCTAGCTTGTACATTCATGGGCCCACACACATCAAGATGTACCATGTCCAATGTGGATTCAAATCTGCTTCCTTTAGAAGGAAATGAGGCTTTTGTCATTTTTCCTTCAATACAAGATTCACAGTGGGTAATGGATCACTAGCCAAGCCCATAAGGATCCCATCCTTTACTAGCTTTATCAAGTCTTTTCGATTGATATGACCCATCCTTAGATGCCACAGATACTTTGAATTAATGCTAGAGATATTGGATTGTCTTGGTTTTATCAATTTGTGGTGTTTAGTGAGCCTTTCATAGGTTCTATAAAAACAATCCTGTTTAATTATCGCTTCACAAATAAAATCCTTATTCTCATATATTGAAACAACTTTTTCAAAATATAAGGAATAGCCAGATTTTATTAGACAAAAATAGAAATCATGTTCCTTACAATCATTGGCATGTAATAAACATCTTCTAAATATAACCTATGACCACTAGGAAAGTCCAAGATAACTACTCCAACCGATTCTCAATGAAACATAGGAACCATCTGCTATCTTAACTTGAAATCGGCCTTTAGGAAGTCTTTTCCTTCATTGAACCCCGCAAAGAATTACAAACATGGTTAGTGGTTCCTGAATCTAATATCCAAGAAGTAGATAAATCTTCCACATTTCTAGTTCCTAACAAACTTAGGAAGCCCATACCTTGTTTGCTTTTAAGGGACTCTAGGTAGATCGGGCGGTTTCTTTTCCAAAGGCCCATCTCATCACAATGGAAACACTTTCCTTTGATGTTCTCTTTGGCCTTCTTTTTCATGGGTTTGGCCTTGACCCTATTTGGGCCTTCTTTTCATTGGACCCTTCTTCTTTCCTTGCCCTTACCTTGGGCTTAGAAGAAGAAGCTACATTAGCTTTGGCCCATGAGCCTTAATATTCAATATTTCCTCCGTGCTCTGGAGGGTATTCATCAACTCACTCGAGGTGTAATCCTTCTTTGTTGAGCTCATAGTCCAACTTAAACTGTTGAAAAGAAGAGTTTAAGCTATTGATGATCATAATCATCTGCGTGTCCGCATCCATATCCGCCTCAAGCATCTCAAATTCGGTGACCGCAGAGATTACCTTTATCATGTAATCCCGCACCTGCTCACCAAAGTTTCATGCGAGATTATGAAAGGTTTGGATAGCTTTCACTCTTGCAGACCTAGTCCTCACAACAAACATCTCATGTAGGTGATGGACCATTACACTAGCAGTTTTCATACAAGCAATTTGTTTTTGCAACATGCCGCTGACAAAAGCCTGAATATAACACTTAGTAGTCTTGTCAGCATTCTACCAACGCTCATGTTGTTGGACTTGCTCAGGAGTTGCATCTCCATTTAGAGGTGTAGGCTCATTTTCAGTTAACACCCATGAAATACGTTCATAATGAAGAACAATGTCAAGGTTACGTCTCCATTCATTAAACTTGTCTCAATTTTCCAATTTGTTATTAGTCAAGAGCAGGGTGAGTGGATTCATTTTGTGGTTGATTATGTCTAAAAATGTAAATTATTAAAACATGAGCATACTAGTCAACAATTTATGGAAATTTGTATAAAATCATGATGCATGTATGCATGATGATAGATTTAACAAAACTTAAAAAACTTAAAACATTATACGACGGTTATTTTTCTTATCTATAACAGACTAAGTGACGGTGGGCCATCTTATCTATTAAAAGAAAAACTGGGACCCTCCCACTCAAAAAATTACCAAGCATCTCATGCTCAATTTTTTAAGAAGTGTCTTAATTTGGTCCATACTTTTACCAACAGAGCTACGGTGGGCAATTTATTGATAAAAAATGTTGAGTGTATAACCATTTGATTCATTCACTAAAGATACCTACAAATCATGCCTCGGTGGGAGGTCACATTTGCTATCATTAAGTGGACTTATCCTTAAGGAGACCCAAACCATGCAAGATCTAGGATCCATGCCCTCCGATGGGGAGTAACACTTCACCACATGCAAACGGGCCATCATTTGGAGACCGTGGACTCTCACAGAGCATCCTCTCCCACTCAATCTTTTGGGCTTTAAGTTTTAAATACCATCTGTCTAGATGCAATTTATTATCCATCCTATATTGTTTCATTATATATCTCATACATAATGAATGCATGGCAAGTCCTAGGGTTGGCAATTTTCTAAATGACATGCAATCACATAATATCACATATTACAAGCATTCATTTCTCCATTCATCACATGAACTAATAAAGCCACTTTTGATTGTCCATCCTAGAAACATAAAATAATTACAAGCCTTTTAGGCCCAAAATATGCTTCTTCATCTTGGATCTTCCGCTTGAACTCTTTGCTAACATGATCCGCCCATTCGGTAAACAAAATGTAATGGCATTTATGAAATTAGAATTTTGTCATTTTGAAAATAAAATTCCAGCACTAGATTTTTAGAAAACCAAATCTTTGTTTTGACAAAAAATCCCAGCACTTGTTTTATTAAAACCGAAACTCATTCATGAAAATTAAAAACAACACTTAGTATTTTAGCAAAACCGAAATTGGATTCTTTGAAACAAAAAACTAGCACTTGTTTTCCAATCATAACTGAAATATGATTCATTGAAACAAAAATTTCAGCAACTTAGTTTTCACAAAACTTATGCCAAAACACAAAAGGATACACCGAAAATTTTACCTTTCCATTTCTTCAATCCATGGCTGCTCCTTCTTCATCATTACATCAATTTGTACATTACAAAATCAAATAAAATAGAAAAAAAAACGAAGGAGGAAACATGGTGATGATAAAATTTAACTTCTATGACCAAAAGAGCAACATACCTATCACATAAAAATATGCAGTATACATAAAAGATTGCCAACCCATAACCATATAGAAGAAATCTTACAAGATAAAATGCTTTTGGAAAGCTAGATTTCAAAACTTTTATGGACAACCAAATCAAAATGAGCAATATACACTATATATATCCTCTCCTCTATCACATCTTTTCCTTTAAATCTATCTTCTTCCTTGTTGTAATATCCTCAACCAATTAGATTTACCACTTGTATAGGTTAACAAAATCCTTTGGTGGGAAAGGAGAAGAAATATTTGGAGGAGATTTTCTTAGAAGAAGAAGAACAACCTTTCATGCATCCTTACCTACCTTGCATAAAGGAGAGAATGTCTAAAACCATGCAAGAACTCAAATCTCATCGAAATATGCATGAAAAAAAGTGAGAGGCATCATGCATCACTTCTTACATTAATCACTCATCGAATAGCGATAAATGAGACCTACTTCATTTATCTTTAAAATGGCTATTTGAAAAGACCAAAACCTATAATTGAATACCCATTTCGGTTTGGCAAGAAGAAAGAAGGAAGATGGTCCATCTAATGCATCTTTCATCTTTAATCTAATGAATGCAAATAGGTTACATACCAACATTAAAAGCCAACCATTAAACCATTTAATGGTAAGTTCATAACTCCATTTAATAATGATGAACCATAATAAAGACCATCTTTATTTAGTATTTTAATGTCAAATGTGTGGTTACACATCTAACCTAACACAATTTCGAAATTGCTTCTTCTCCATTTAAAAAATTGTTTTAATATAATTAATCTAATCGATTACATTAAACGAAAACAAGCCCATTTCTAAATGAACATATGGGCTTCCAATTAACCTTTAATTAGTATAAGCCCATCATTCAATTATGGACTTCTAAAGCCTCCAAACTACTTCTTACTTAACTTGATAACCTTCCTTAAAGCCAAGTGGGGAATCTTATTGGACTTTGATAATTCAAGCTCCGATAAGCCGAAATAATTGATCTCATTGGAATTAATTCAAACTTATTAGCGAATGTCATTCCACTAAAGACAATTAGTTGAACTCTTGAATTATTAAATATTATGAGAATATGTCAATTGCAAACCCTATTTAGAACCTTATTATAGCCATCCGCACTGCGAGAGGTAAAATTACCGTTTGCCACTTATGTTGGTTTTCCTTCTAGATCTCTCATTTTACTTTATATGGTGATTAACACATAAGATCTCATCTTAGTGTTAAGACTTGATGGGTAATTAGTCCATCCATCAACTCTGGCAGATTTAATCACCAAATCTCCTTGAACATCTAGAAGAGATGATAACACTATAAACTCTTTATTTGAGTGAATGTTCACGATACATGTTTCAATTAATAATTCCAACATGCTGAACCTGGATTAATACCTGTAAAATCCATTCCGATCATATCAAAATTATAATGAAACACATATGAGTTCACCACTCATCAAGATTGTGGTTCATAATAGCGAATGCTTAAGTTGTATGTTTTAAGATTAAAATAACGGCACTTTATTCTTGAAAACATACTTGATTCCATTCATTTAATAGTGCCATTATCGATAGTCTACTACTATCATGATATGAAACTCATCATTCCCTTTAAGTAAACTCCTTTACTTATATGGAGATAAATCGCAACACTACGCCTAAACCATAATCAAACGACCAACTTGATTATTCAACTGTGAATCAATTAATTGATTCTAATAATATACATGTTTCCCATACATCTCTATGTATATGTATATTACTTACAAATGAATCTTGGTACCTTATGACCAGATATATAATGCTCATACAGATAAAACCAAACTCTTTTGTTTTATTAATAATAAATATTTTCATTACAAAACTAGAATCAAGGAGATAAAGTTACATGTAAATACACTTTCTTTCCAGGCACTATATTTACATAACTCCAACATAATATACATATACATAGAGATGTATGGGAAACATGTATATTATTAGAATCAATTAATTGATTCACAGTTGAATAATCAAGTTGGTCGTTTGATTATGGTTTAGATCAGTGTTGCGATTTATCTCCATATAAGTAAAGGAGTTTACTTAAAGGGAATGATGAGTTTCATATCATGATAGTAGTAGACTATCGATAATGGCACTATTAAATGAATTGAATCAAGTATGTTTTCAAGAATAAAGTGGTAGTTACTTTAATCTTAAAACATACAACTTAAGCATTCGCTATTACGAACCACAATCTTGATGAGTGGTGAACTCATATGTGTTTCATTATAATTCTTGATATGATCGGAATGGATTTTTACAGGTATTAATCCAAAGGTCTCGCATGTTGGAATTATTAATTGAAACATGTATCGTGAACATTCACTCAAATAAAGAGTTTATAGTGTTATCATCTCTTCAGATGTTTTAAGGAGATTTGGTGATTAAATCGGCGCCAGTAGTTTGATGGACTAGCTACCCATCAAGTCTTAACACTAAGATGAGATCTTATGTGTTAATCACCATATAAAGTAAAATGAGAGATCTAGAAGGAAAAACCAACATAAGGGCAAACGGTAATTTTACCCTTTGTTGTGTGGATGGCTATAATAAGGTTCTAAATAGGGTTTGCAATTGGACATATTCTCATAATATTTAATAATTCAAGAGTTCAACTAATTTTCTTTAGTGGAATTACATTTAGTTAATAAGCTAGAATTAATTCCAATGAGATTGAATTATTTCGGGCTTATCGAGCTTGAATTATCAAAGTCCAATAAGATTCCCCACTTGGCTTTAAAGAAGGTTATCAAGCTAAGTAAGAAGTAGTTTGGAGGCTTTAGAAGTTCATAATTGAATGATGGGCTTATACTAATTAATGGTTAATTGGAAGCCCATATGTTCATTTAGAAATGGGCTTGTTTTGGTTTAATGTAATTGATTAGATTAATTATATTAAAACAATTTTTTTTAAATGGAGAAGAAGCAATTTCGAAATTGTGTTAGGTTAGATGTGTAACCACACATTTGACATTAAAATACTAAATAAAGATGGTCTTTATTATGGTTCATCATTATTAAATGGAGTTATGAACTTACCATTAAATGGTTTACTGGTTGTCTTTTAATGTTGGCATGTAACCTATTTGCATTCATTAGATTAAAGATGAAAGATGTGCATTAGATGGACCATCTTCCTTCTTTCTTCTTGCCAAAACCGAAATGGGTATTCAATTATAGGTTATGGTCTTTTCAAATAGCCATTTTAAAGATAAATGAAGTAAGTCTCATTTATTGGCTATTTTGATGAGTGATTAATGTAAGAAGTGATGCATTGGATGCCTCTCACTTTTTCCATTCATGCATATTTCGAAATTGAGATGTAAGAAAGGGTTCCTGCATGGTTTCTAGACATTCTCTCCTTTCATGCAAGGTAGAACCGAAATTCCTAAGTGAAAGAATTGAAAGAGTTTCAATTTTGGTTCTTCTTCTTCTAATAAAATCTCCTCCAAATATTTCTTCTCCTTTCCCACCAAAGGATTTTGTTAACCTAGTTGTCCTTGAAGAACAAGTGGTAAATCTAATTGGTTGAGGATACTACAACAAGGAAGAAGATAGATTGCTAAAGGAAAAGACTCAAAGGCAAAGGATTTGGATATAAGAAGGAGAGGATAGCGTGGCGAGGATTTAAAGTTGTAGCGAAGGAGTCGGTAATTCCTTTTATCTTGTTCTTAGTTTTATTATCCTTATACCATATCATGTATGGATTAGCATGTTGATTTGGATATATTGCTTCCGCTGCAAGATGATTTCTTAAAATGTTTTGAAATCTATCGTTTCTCCATACTAAGCATGCTTTCTTTTTCCGATCCAACATATTAAACCTAGTGTAATACTGAATTCAAGATGTTGACCTAATAAAGGGGCAAGAAGAAAGTATTATTAGCTATTGAAATTCAAAATTAGGTGTGTATAAAAAGGATTGGCAAAGCCCAAATTAAGGATTTAGAATTTGCGACCCTTCTAGAGGAATTGAGAAAATGATATTTATGATTGGATTAAGAAGTCTGTGAAATACCAACTAAAGAAACTGTTAGAGAAAACACAAGAAACAATCGAAGCTTTATGTTCTATTAAGAGTATATCGAAAGAGTTATTGATGGTTTAGAATGTAAAATCGAATGATTAAATGGTTAAATAACCAACAGACTTAACTGTTGGAGACAAATGTAAAACTGATATTTTTGGACTTCATAAGGACATGAGATTGATGTATAGTTCAGATTGATTGTGGGAATAACAATCGCTATATTGGTGACACCATTCAAATAGTGTATAAGGGGTCTTACAAAAAAAAGGAATCGTTCACCTCTATATTAAAGTGAACAGGGCCTAAAAACAGTCGAAGGCTATGATTGAGTTGAGATAATGTTGATGATTGAAATGAATCTGTAATAGGGTTTAAGTGATCCAAATTAATGACAAATGAGTTGAGTTGAGTGATATTGAGGTTATGGAATCTTACGAGATTAGTGTTTTAACACTAAAGAGATGAAATCTAGTAAGCGAAAAATAAAATACTTTGAAGCGTATCACCTCGGCCAAGAAGCATTTAGATGGAGATAAAGGTGTAAATAGGGGAAACTCAATTCGACATCAAGTGGTCCATATGAAACTATGAAAAAAATGGGACAAAAGCAGTATGAGTGATTTGTATTGTTATAAGTCAATATATATATATATGGTATTGAAATTGGAAGTAAAAGGTTGAATATGATGAAACTCAGAAATGACATAATTGAGGAAGTATACTATCTGGATAGAGAATTGATAGAAAGATGACACCAGAAACGGAATGACAGTACCTCTACCTTTTTTAGCGTCAAAAATGAATTTCGAGGACGAAATTTTTATTAGGAGGGGAGAATTGTAACATCCCATCACCGATGGGAAGGGTAAATTGGTCAAATGGGACGGGTTAGGAGTGTATAAATTAGTCTCGGCATATTTATGCATAAGAGGGCCCCATATGCACATAAATTGAAATTTTTGCACATGCACATGATTGTACATGCATTCATGATATTTTCCCGGCATCTGTGTTTATTGTGAAAAATGTGTTATTTGTGTTTGAAAAATTAATTGGAGTAGATTTTTATGTGTTTCATATTTTTAAGGAATTTCAGGAATTTTTTGGGAATTTTTCGGGGTACTTGCCTGGATCGGAAAAATTTCCAACTAACTGACTGAGTGGGTTCCTGTACTGGAAATAACTGGCCAATGAGACGGGAAAATTAAAGATATGATGTTAGGATTTATTAAGTTAAGCCATTGGAGTTTGACGAGAAATTGGAGTAGAAATTGAATTGAAATTGGAAAGAGACCCGAAAAGTGTGTAAAAGCAGGACAAGTGGCAAGTGACACCTGTCACTTGCCCACTTAAACTTGTTATATATATATAAATATCCTAAGCTTAGCCAATATCCCACGACACTTCATATTTAGCAAAAGTAGAAGGGCTTTTAAATGCTCTCTTTCTCCCTCATCCAAAGGTGCCTTCATCTTCTTCTTTCATTGATTTCTCCTTCTTCGTTGGTGTTTATCCTCCCATACAAAGAGTCCTTCTTGTTTACTTGGTTTCTCCTTCTTCCTTCTTATGCAAATCCAACTTAAGCCTTGTGTTGATGATGATAATAGTGGTGATGGGTGATGATTGCCATGGGAGTGGTGGAAGGGAGAACTTGGGATAGTTGAAGAGTGTAGGCTTTCAAGCTTGTTTAGATAAGAATTTAAGTTATGTTTCCTTAAAGTAGTGGTTAGAAGCAATAATTATGACATCTTGCGCATCACTTGCACAAATTTTGTGTGTTGATTGTATGGGTATAAGTGTATATTTTGTAAGGATAAATGAGATGGGAGTTGATTTATGTGAATTAATAGTTTTGGCTTGTTTTTATGATGTTAGTATGATGGTAGATGGGAGTTAATTAAGGAAAGAAACTTGTGAGTGTGTGCTGCCATTTGTGACTCCTTATGCAAGTATTATGGCTGTGTTAGTGATTACATTGGATGCCAATTGATGTAGGAATAATGTTAGAATGAAAGGGGGAGACTTAGGTAGTAGATCTGGAAAAGTGACCTTGTACATGTTTCAATGTTTTTGTCATAACTAGTTGTGTGGTTAAGCAAGTGAGGTGAAGTTTGTCTTAAATTAAAATTGATACATTTGGCTACATTTCTTGTGAAGGAAGTGCTGCCCAATTTTGATTAGAAGAGTGTTGAATCTTGCTTTTAAAGTGAAGTATAGGTGCAGTATGAACAGTATTTCAAGCTTGATGACATGAATCTTTGATGAATTTTCCTAGATTGCTTTGTGTTGAATTTGTGAAATTGGTCTTCATGAAAGTTGAATATTTTTGTGTTAGGTTTTTAACGCCACTAAGTATGATATTTTTTGATGTGTAGATTGAAAGTTATGGTCTGTAAATGTTCAAGTGGTAATTCAGTCTTTGGTGTGCAATGCTCTAAGTGCATAGGTTTTGTGCTTTTTGTGTTCTGCCATTTATTTGGGAGTGTTATTGGTGAAATTGGCTTTAGTGACCTTCTGGAAAGTTGTAAAGGATTGTTGTAGCTTTCTAATGAGATATTTTGTGTAAATTTGGAATGTAAGGATTGTAAGATATAAATTTGTAAAGTTTTGTTATGGTTTAGGTTAAGTGCTGATTTCTTGGACAGCCACATTAATGGGAGGTTTTAGCCTAGTTAGAGGTAGAATGTGGTGCTAGTTCCTTCTTTAGAATTGTAGTACATTGTCTAAGCTTTTTATTGCTATATGGTATGTAATTTTTTGACAATGGGTTGGAAAGTTATGAATTTTGGAAGATTGGGTTACATTTGAGAATGATGGGGATAGGCTGAAGTTTTGATTGAGAAATTTAGTTGTTTAATGATGGAATTGGCTTTCAGTTTGTTCATAAAAGTTGTAGCCCTTGTTTTTCTATTTTTATTGACATAAAATTTGGAATTTGTAGCTAAGGGGGTAAAAAGTTATGATTTTTGAAAAAGTGTGAACTGTTGTGGCAATTTTGTTATTTGGCAGTGTCTTTGAGTGCAATTTTGACACCCGTAGAGGTGAAATTAGTTTGTGTACCCTTCATGAAATTTGTCGGGTTTTCTGAGAACTTTCCAACGAGTTGGGATTTTTAGACACTTGTGTAAATAGATAAGGGTTTTGAAAGAGGAGAAGGTAGTTAGTGAAAATTGGAAATTTTGGAAAAAGAAGGAAATTGAAAAAAAAAAAAATGGTCTGTCGCTCGCACCTCGTGAGGGCGACGCCTCGCCCTCGCGAGGGCGAGGACGCTGGCGCGAGAGGCTGGGTGCGACGCCCAGCCTCTGTTTTTTTATTATTTAATTATTTTCTTTTCTTAATTGCTTAATTTGGAATTTATGTGACCTAATTATTTCTTTTGTCAATTACTTTCGCATCCGACGTCCGATTGACCTGATTCTTGAGGCATCGGATTCGTATAATATTTAATTTCATTTATTTGTAAAATTGGAAATTTTTAGAACTAAAATTGACGGGAATTGGTTAGGTCGAAGTGAGGGGTCCGGGTAAGGATTTTCCTAAGCCGTGTTTTTATTTATAATTGGACCTATAGAGGTCCGAATTGAGTGATTTCGGTGTCAATGGGTTTCTAATTTTTAGAGGAAATTTTGGTGATGGGAATTTTGTAATAGTGTCGGGAATGTCACGAACATGCATTGTACACATTTAATTACTACATGTGCATTATTAAATGTTTCTGATTGTCAATTTGGTAATGTTTGGATATTTGGACTGCTTTAGAGACGCTTTTGGAACGTCAATTCACAGACATTGTCGAGATTTCCAGGGTTTAGCTTCGGAAGCAAAGGTGAGTAACCTAGATGGTTTCTCAATTATTGATTGTTTATAATTTTACACTATAACACTGTGGAGAATAATGGAGGGCTTTGCGTTTATTTATGACTGATTCCGGGCTGAAGGTGCTCGATGTACTGGGAAAATTTGACATAGAAGTGTTATTTGTCTGAGAATTTGAGAACTTCGTGTTTCCAATGTGATAGATCGTGATTGTGATTATATTGTTAATAGTTGTGAAATAATTGTTTGGCTGTAATAATTTGGGTTCGAGTGTGATGTGATAAATTGTGATATGGAAATTGGTTGTGATACAGTTACTGCCTATTTGTAACATGTGGATAATTGTGTTGCATTTACTGCTAAATTGGGATGTATGCATTTCATACATGAATGTATGATCAGTTAATGAGAGTTGTGACCAGAGCAGTCACCGAGAGCTATAAGCTCAACGTTTATATTGGGCCTCGAGCCCCACACTGATTCAGAGCCACAAGCTGACCGATTAATGCACCCATATTGGGATAGTTCAGAGTCTCAGGCTTACCGATTAATGAGCCCATATTGGGACAGTTTCAAAGCCTCTGGCTCAACGATTAATGTGCCCTTATTAGGACAGTTTAGGCGCTCAGTCACAACATCGAAATAAAATAGAAATGTGTCACATGCGCATGTCATATGTATCTAATTTTAGTCTCTTTGATTGAGCGAAAGGCTAATTGCCTTATGCTTCTGTGGTATTTCTGAATGTAAATTATGGATGTTTATGAATTCAATTGGTTATGTATGTCTAACCGTGTGAAATGTATAAATAGTCTATGTTCAAGTGAAATTATGCAATGTGATGATTAAATATGCAACAATGTGAATATATGTTATATGGAACGTTGTGTTGCGTGAATTGAGTGAACGATCGATGATGGTTTCTCACTGAGTTCGCAAAACTCACCCAAATTTTGCAATTATTTTTTAGGACTTAGAAGAATACCCCGTTAGATAACGAGAGTATGCATCTGTGTAGGAAAATCCTGGTGTGAGCATCACATGCCCACGGTGCGGAAAACAAAATTTTTTATTCCGGGACCTTCCCGAAAGCCAGGATCCATGTGTCTATACAACAAACTCAAACCATAACGGCCAAAGGAGACCATTTCTAACGGTATCCACGCAGAGATCGGAGAACCTAACCAGGACAAACCCTTTGACCCGGGAATAGCTAGAACAAAGTAAAGAGTGCTAGCTCCTACCTTTGTCCTTGGAGAGCTTGAATCAACGATGATGGAGGAAGTGAAGCCTTGGAGAAGAGCTTGAAAAATGATGAAGCTTGAGAGAGAAACTCTTTCTCTTCAAATCCTTAGGTTTTCTCTAAAAACCCACGATGATGATTGATCAAAGAGAAAGAAACTCTTCTTTTCCTTCTTTAAAACAACACCAACGATCATGCCTCTTCCACATTTGCTATTTTGTCTTTTAGCCATTAAATGAATTGATGACTAAGCATGAAATGGAAGCTTCTTCCATCCACCAACGTGTACACACATATATATATATATATTAATTAATTCAATTGATGACTAAGCATGAAAGGAGAAGCTTCCTTTCTCCTTTCCACGTATACATATATATATATATTAATTAATTAATTCTTAAATTAATTATATATATATATATATATATAAATGCTGAGATGGTCCAGTCACACTAGGGTCGGTCCTACCGGCCTACCGGGTCCCGGTATGGGAAAAACCCCTGAAAACCCTTTTCAGCAATATCGATGTCGCGATCTCATCGGGATCCATTTAATGCTACTGCTCTCTATATATTGGAACTCTGTCTAAAAATATTTTACAAATTCTCCGAGTCACTCTTATGCGTGTGACCCATTAGGTTCCCGGTTATGTTGGCCACTTAGATTAACACTTAATCTGAGCAAGTCATGAGCGGTATCTAGCAACACATCATGACCCCCAATTGACCGGAAAAGAAATTGGTTTGACGAATGAACATGTATTCATTATGAACCATATCACGAACCTTTCAAAAGATAATTGCCGTGCAATTCGTCCTTTCACCATGCTATACCCCACTTGGTTATGAGTATGGGCAAAGTGTCAACTCTTTACTAGACTGACTACATCAAATCTAGTGCAAGTGATTTCAGTTCTCGTCCTGGGACTCATTACTGTATATGTCAATGAAGACATTCTTCATGACATATATGCTCCGGCCAGAGACTTCCAAGTAATGACCCTGACAAGAGGCCATGGGCATCATCTTCTGCTATCACAGAAGTGGTGAATCCTCTATTGGCTACTCAATTACCTTCGAATACCTCAAGCTGTACCCAATCACCACCCTATGAGCGACCTCTGTAAGGCAACAAGGAATGGAGTCAAAGCACAGAATCAGTATCCAAGATATCCTTGAGCACCTCAAGACTAAGGATACTTGCACCATTGCCATGATGAGATTATCACTGACATTAGAATAGGACATCCATGTGATGATCTCATAGTAGGTCATCCAATGTACTTACTACCTCTAGTAAGCATCCACATCTCAACCCTAAATATCTCATATTTACAGCTTTTGAGATCCACTGCTTGATCAAATCAAGGAGCTAGAGATGTGCTAGTCTTTCCGGATTATCGTTGTCCAGTCTCAGTAATCCTATGACTAGGGATAATTTAGATACTGACATAATTGCACATGATAGGAATCTCAATAGTATGATCACATCACAATTTCCTTCATACTATGTCATACATAATGGACTTCATTAATTTGCTTATAGATCAATATCTATTCATAAATAATGAACATCAAATTAATGAAATATGCCTTTATTTATTTATTCATAAAGTATGTACACAACTTTGTACAAAATGCGCTAAAGGCGATTGCCTTCAGGGCACTACTCTAACAATCTCCCACTTGACCTAAAGCCAATCGCCTTGATATCTAATACCATAGGCGAGTACATGAGAATCAAAGTTCTTTTGTGATAATGGCTTTGTCAACGGATCAACAATATTCTACTCGGTGGGAATTCTCTCGATCTGGACATCACCTCGTCCTATGATCTCCCTGATCAGATGATATCTGCGGAGTACTTGATTGGATCGTTGATGAGACCCTAGTTCTTTCGCCTGCGCAATAGCCCCATTGTTGTCACAATACAATCAGATGAGCCCATCACGGTAGGAACCACACCAAGTTCAAGAATGAACTTCTTGATCCAAACCGCTTCTTCCTTCGCTTACAAGCGGCAATGTACTCTGCCTCGGTCGTTGAATCGACAGTTGTCTCTTGTTTGGAACTCTTCTAACTAACTGCCCCGCCATTCAGTGTGAATGTAGCACCCCACTCCCGACGAGACCCGAACCCGATATCCATGGTGATATCCGAGCCCGTGACCCGCGAGGGTGGCGTACTAGAACATTCATTACCTTAGTAACAAAAATCATATGACATTTTCTTTTTCTTTCAAAAACATTAGAGTGCGCAAACAATCATTGACTTGGCCCGATTATAACAAAACATTTTCAAATATAAAACCATTTCACTGATAAAACAATTTCAATCATTATTAGCACTCATTAGTGCTCAGTCACTCTATACAATTACATGTAAACAATTGGGCCTACTAAATACCAAATGAATACACTAATGCAGATACGGATGACACTGATCCCGACCCGATACTTTGTCTTGCTAGCAGTAGACATACTCCCGCGTGTCCAATGAGGTACTCTCCATTTCCTGAAAAATAGATGCAATGTTGGGTGAGTTTGCGAACTCAGTGAGAAACCATCATCGATGGTTCACCCAACTCATGCATATCCACTCAATTACACAATATTGTATATATATCATAAACAAGAAATCACAGGCATTCAATTTCACATTTTATAAGGCAATAAGCCTTTCACACAATTCACATTAAACATTCATTTATGCAGTGTGCATGTGACTATTTCATTTTCTTTCGTTGTTGTGACCGTGCGCCTGAGCTCATATACGTTGAGCCATTGGCTCTGAAACATTGGGCTTAAAGCCCCGAAACGTTAGGCATAGCCCTGATCATCGAGCCGAGGCTCAGAATACGTTGGGCACGAGGCCCTGTGCGTTGAGCTTAAAGCTCTGAAATCGGTGGCGACACCGGTCACAACTGCCATTATCTGATCATTTACTATGCATAAATGCACATGTCATTTTCCAATTTCCAATTATCGCATTTCTATTTCCAATTCCAATTAATTACTATTTCCGATCATTTTCCAATGTCCTCGGACTTTTAGTCCCAGATTTCATTCCATGCATTTACCTTTCGTTTCACTATCACATTTACAATCCAATTTACTAATCTATCACATTTACAATCCAATTTACTAATGCATTCTCACGCACTTATTCTCATTTGCACTTCAATATCATAATCCAATATTTCAACACCCATGGTCCAAATCAATCAAATCAATCAATCACATAATCCTCCATTATCTCCGCATGGCATAAGTGCATAAAATTAAACACATAAAGGTTGAGAAACCAACTAGGTTACTCACCTATTACTTTCGAGCTAATCTTGGAAGTTTTACCCGTCGGTGGACGACGCCCACTTGGGCCTCTATAAGAAACAGAAAGAACGAGTCACTACAGATGCAATTTGTGCACATGTAGGTGAAATATGCATGTTCATGAATTTTCCGCCCTAAATCCAAATTTCCCATAACAAAATCCGTCTAAAATTAGAAACCTATTGGCCGACGGTGCATAATTCGGACCTCTATAGGTCCCCGATTAAACAAAATAGTGATTAAAGGGTCCGCTACCCGGGCACGCCAATTTCCGTCCAAAATTCCCAATTTCTCACAAAATGAAATTAAATGTTCTACGAATCCGATGCCTCAAGAATCAGGTCAATCGAACGTCGGACGGAAAAGAAATTGACAAAAGAAGCATGAAATCACCAACTACCAATTAACAAATAAAAATAATAAAATAATAAAAATAAAAAAATAACTAAGACCAGCGTCGCTGGGGGCGACGTCTCGCCCCAGCGGGGCTGACTTATTCAGCCTCGTCGCTAGGGCGGCGCGCCTAGCGACGCTGTTCCCCTACGCCTCGTCACTAGAGGCGCGCCGCCTAGTGACCCAAGCGTGATTCCATTTCAATTCTTTTTTTCTTTTTTCTTTTTTTTTTGATTTCCAATCCAATTTTCAACACCAATAATTCATTGCACACAATTCAGAAAATTTACAACTATATCTCGTTGGAAAGATCATGAAACCCTCTACAATTCTCAAGAAGACCATAAATATCAATTTCACCCTTAAGGGTGTCAAAAATCCCTTCAAAGCTACTGCCTACTCAAATCCCATTAAAACAGAACAATACATTACAAATTCCTTAACTCTCTGATTCTTCAGCCAAAAATTACCACATAAATAGGCTCAATAAGTTCACAATGTCGTCTACAACTTTCATGAACAACCCAAAATCAAATTCCATTGCTAAACAAGTCAATTAATTCACTCAATGTTGCTGTCCCTGAAATCATTCAATTTGAGCAGTAAACTTATAACAAGCATAACTCCCTGTACACAAGTCAGAAAAATCAGGACTTTATATCCCTGAAAAGATAAATCCTCAAACTTCAATTGTCATGAAGAACTCAATTTCCACTTTAATTTCTAACAATTTCAAAACTATCATGCTAGTTACTGCCATAATCAGCCATTCACATCCTAATGCAGGATCAGTTTTTGCAAAATCATAACTCCCAACTCTGACCTCTAAAAATTATATTCCATATCTCATTTTCAAGATAATTTCTTCCTCTTCAACTTTGCAGAAGATCACTCACACCAATTCAGTCCACAAAAATGGCTAAAATTGCTTCCAAGCAGAATACTCACAAGTCAGACACTTAAGCTAGGTTTCATCAACATGCCCAAAACCAGTCCATAGTAAACAGTTCATATCTCTCAATATACACCTCTAAAAATAGCAAGATCAGTGGCAATGGAAAGCTAACTCAATATTCTACAACTTCCATGAAGACCATTCTCCCTAATTCCATCTCAATTAATTTATAAAAATCAGTAAAGCTCATAGGTTATGGTTTCAGTTACTGTTCACAGGCAATAAAACAGTAACTTTCCATGCCAAATTTCAACCTATTAGAGTTACAATTTGACAACACCTATTTCACACAAAAATGTAGCTAACATATGAAAGTTTCATTGGGCACAAACTTCACCTCATTTACACACCTACACAGTTAGTTATGCTCAAAACAGTACAATAGGCTCAACACCAAAATTTCCAGATTTCACCTATACCTCATCCTCTTCCATTCTATCACTTTACCTATATTAATATACATTCATTTACACCTCCAATTCAGCCACAAACTCAACACAATATTTATCTGTATTCTTACACAAAGTTGGCAGCAATAATTCCTCAATTCCTATGCACAATTCATCATCAACATGCAATTACAATCAAGCTAAAACCATAAATAAAATCCTCTTACCCAAAGCTTCCAACTCCACCTCTTTAAGTCTTTAATTTACCAACTACTTTACTTCTTTACTTCTTTTCCATCCTAAGCATGGTGATCATCATAGCAAGGAGGAAGAAGGTTTAAAGTTTACAAGCTTGTAAGCATGAAAGGTTGGAGGAAAGTAGCCATTTAAGCTAAGAAAAATGGAGAAAATGTCGATGAAGGGGAAGAGAAGAAGATTTCGTGGATGAGACATAAACAAGCCACTTTTATCTCATTCCTTCATTCTTTAAGTCATCACCGAGAGGGCATAAGCAATACCAAGAAACATGATAAGGAGGCATTAAATGAAGGAGATGTTGGCAAGTTTTGGTTGGTGCATATTTTCAAAGAAAAGTCAAATGTAACCAATTAGTTTTCATCAATTTTTATACCTATCTACACAATTTCGGTTACACTAAAAAGGAAGCAACATTTTCTTATGTAAAACCGTGGGAGGAGGGTACATTTATGAAAGGGTAGGTGGCTTTGTAGGATTTGTTAAAACAAAGTTGAAAAGTCAAACATATTCATACTTTACTCAATTAAACCTAGTCCAAAATTAACCCAATCAATTCCAATGAACCTAGTTTCAATCCCAAAATAATATACCCAATAATACAGTGCCATTGGGTAGAAATTTTCGCTACCAAAAATCGACCGGTTCGCCAATTGGCGATTTTTTTCCGGTCCGGGAATTTCCAGGAAATTTTCCCGAATCATTTTTTTGAAAATTACCTAAATTGCCCAAAATTGTAAAACATAAGACAGTCCACTCCCAATAATTTTTTAAACACGAAAACCACACTTTCACTACAAAAACACTTTTAGGCCATGTATCGAAGCGATTTTGCTTGTGCAGGACTTTTCTCCGGATAATTCCAGAAAAATTCTCATAAATCTCTAAAAATGTAAAACACTCTATGGCGCACTCCAAATAATTTTTCCAAATCCCATTATCACACCAATTTCACAAAAGATCACAATTAGACACTTAGGCCGGGAAATGTCATGAATGCATGTATGACTATATGCCTGTGCAAAACTCACCATTTATAGAGGCTGCATGACATATGTTCATGCCGAGTTATAATTTAATACTCCTAACCCGTCCCCGTCCCAATGTACTAAAATACCCTTCCCATCGGAGATGGGATGTTACAGTTCTCCCCTCCTAATAAAAATTTCGTCCTCGAAATTTCATATACGATTGAGCAGGAAGGTAGGGGAGTCTTTTTGATTAAGACTCTCTGTTTTCCACTGATTTCACTACACGACCAAATTCTGTCCATAAACGGAAATCAATGACTCTTTTCCTTTCTCAACTTTACATGATTTTACTGCTTTCTCAGGCTTACGAGCAATTCGCCACTTTCAATCTCAATAACATATATATCGGATCCGAACAATATCTATGAAACACTTTGTGAATCCGAATCATCTTTTAAGTTTTAGCCTAACTTGCCAATCCATAATTCTATTCACACCACAATCGTATGGAGGCCACTCCTCACAAATTCAATTTTTCTTAACTACACCTTTATTTCCATCTAAGTACATTTTAGCCGAGGCCATACCTTTCAAAATATTTCATTTATCGCTTATCAGAATCTCATGAGATTTATAACCTTGGTGTGAATCAATTCAACTCAATGTCACCATCTTAAATTACTTAACGCCCTGATCACATAATAAGGACCCCTTATACACTTTTCGAATGGTGACACCAATATAATGATTGTCATACCACAATCACTTTGCACTATATATCAATCTCATATCCCAATGAAATCCAAAAACACCTGTTGGTTAATCACACATGTCATCGTTCACTTTGACAGACTATACCATCAATTGCTTTTCCACAATACTTTTACTCGAACATAACGCTTCGATTGTTTCTTATGCTTTCTCGAACCATTTACTTATGATCATTTGATTTCCCATTCTAACCTTTCAATTACTCTTCCAATACGCTCATACTATGTGCTTCGATCATTCCTTACGTTTTCACTAACAGTTCCCGTAATGAATATCACCCATATTTCTTAATTCGAACTATACATATCACTTTCCTCAACAAATACATCCTCACTTCGGGTTTTACCAATCCGTTTTGATGCACACCAACTTTGAAATTCCCATAGCTAATAATACTTTCTTTTGCCCCTTTTTTTTTTTTCAGTTCGACTATTAATACGCAATAATACACCAGATTTGATAACTTTATTACCCAAATTTGGATCTTCTGCAATTGAATTTATTTATTTCTTTGTTCAATTCCTTGAATTGCACCATTAGCTTAGTTTGGAGTAATCAGCCATCGAATCCTTTTCAAATCATTCAAGCGCACGACATAACTCAATAGTTATCGATTTGCATATTCATAGACATCTCCAAACTATTTCAGTACGATTTATGTCTCCAAGCTTTTAGGCCACACTCAGAATAAAAAATTTCAAATCATCAATCATAATACCGCCCATGGAATCATATTTGTCCCAAGGTGCATAAAATCACTTTATCCAAGTTCCATAGATCACATCAGAACCTTTACTGGAACACTTCAATCTAGATAGTAAATTCTTCAAATGTCTCCTTTATGATCATTAGTCATAACATTCACATGTTTTCCTCAATTATTCTTGTCGATTTGCTAAAACTAGAAAATCTTTGACAATTTATGAACGCATCCAGCATTCCATTAGTTCTCATTAATTTCAAATTCCGCCTACACATATCTTTTGAACTTTCGCATTTTATCAATACCTATATCTTAATTAATTCTCCCAATATCCTATGTTCGCATCCTAATTCATTCCTTATTTCACTCTTATGAAACTTGCTTGATAACCAATCTCCTCACCTATACCAATGTATCTATTTCTTATGCTTATATCCATTATCCACTGCAACACAATTGAGACATGTTCCTTTTCCGTACCCATAGTTGATTCATGTAACTTTTTAATTATCGAACGTCTCCAATGAGGAACAATTTTCGTATAATTTGTCTCATCATAACATATTCTGCACATGTTCCTTACCTTCATTTATCCACACATAACTTAATTTATTCACGATAGATCACTCATTGACTTGAATACACAATCGTTATATCGATCTCGTGCTTTCAAAACATAATTACACAAAATATACATGAATTTTTTTTTTAATCCCCTCAAATTCACAAATAAATATTTCCTTAATATGCAGTACTTCTCTTACATAATCAGAACCATCTCTTTTTTTTTTGTAGCATAGTTTAGCTCTTAGGCTAGAGTCTCTGCCAGATGTAATACAAATCAGTTACTCTTGATACATCACGAAGATAAATCTCTGAAGAGCACTTACACAATTTCTTTTCCTCTACTATCTCGCCATACATCACCATAATCATCACATCCTATCAGACAATATATCTCTATAGTCCCATCAATTTGCCCATTAATAGATCATACTGCTAAGAATACCTTAATTACATTTAATTCTCGATAACCATTCTCTTTTTGGTACCAATTCTCGATCATGGGGACCGTACTCTATTCATGTCCCTCATTTTATTCTCTCAAGCTCATTACCGATGCTAACATCTTTAACTGTATCACTTCTTTCTCAATTGATCATTCCGAGCATTCTCATGTCTTACTCTCACTCATTTTGAACTTGAGCTACCGGCATTATAATCGGAGCTTATGTAATAGGCCACTGATTTCTTCCTATATCATAATCACACAAATTATTCATTTATGCTTAATCATTTCACCCGTGATAGTAATCCCACTATCGATATACACTTACAAAGGACAATATATTACGAACTCAAGAACCTTTCTGCTTACACACCGTCCTCGCTCGTGAGGATCATATACAATCTCTATTCTATACAACTGATCAAGATAAGCACTTTCGTTTCTTATTCTAACTCATAAAGAATTATTATTATTTTACAAGAATTCGGCTAGCAATTATCCATTAACTCAAAGAATTGCAACCTAACATTTTCACTTACCATAGGGCTCCCATAGCGGTGTGCATTTACTTAGTGAGATCAATTAAACCCGAACAACCTTTTCATCTATCAATTTCATTGTCTTACATTTCAATCTTTTCATTATGGCATTATACCCATATATTTCCACACTCAAATCAAGATCACAGATGTGAAATGACGCCAAATCACCAATCCTTATATATAACTCTCATCACGGTAATCAATCCCAATTGTGACCTCGCTATATCATAGAACACTTTATTTTCATTCACCTAATACACTGGAAATCTTCCCATTAACTCTATTTTTTTCTCTATTCATTCCCAACTATAATCTTTATTCAAATTCATATTCAAGGATATACCCAATCTAACTCCAATATTGTGCTTCACAATATATCGTATACCCGTCAATACCAGCACACTAAATTTTCGTCTTTCTAATCGAACCATACACTCTTTCCTATTTTGCGATATCCATTTTTTTTCACACTCTAACACATTATCCTTTTTCTCACTTTTTCTAACCGCTTAAACGACTGAGACATATTTATGCATACGACTCACATACTACACTGGGGATCAGTTGTCACTGTCTGCCGTGACACAACTTAAATGCACATAACTTGACACACCCATTTTTTTTGAAAGCCCATGTAAGATTGTACTTCTGGGCTTTGATACCACAAATGTAGCACCCCACTCCCGACGAGACCCTAACCCGATATCCATGGTGATATCCGAGCCCGTGACCCGCGAGGGTGGCGTACTAGAACATTCATTACCTTATTAACAAAAATCGTATGACATTTTCTTTTTCTTTCAAAAACATTAGAGTGCGCAAACAATCATTGACTTGGCCCAATTATAACAAAACATTTTCAAATATAAAACCATTTCACTGATAAAACAATTTCAATCATTATTAGCACTCATTAGTGCTCAGTCACTCTATACAATTACATGTAAACAATTGGGCCTACTAAATACCAAATGAATACACTAATGCAGATACGGATGACACTGATCCTGACCCGATACTTTGTCTTCCTAGCAGTAGACGTACTCCCGCGTGTCCAACGGGGTACTCTCCATTTCTGAAAATAGATGCAATGTTGGGTGAGTTTATGAACTCGGTGAAACCATCATCGATGGTTCACCCAACTCATGCATATCCACTCAATTACACAATATTGTATATATATCATAAACAAGAAATCACAGCATTCAATTTCACATTTTATAAGGCAATAAGCCTTTCACACAATTCACATTAAACATTCATTTATGCAGTGTGCATGTGACTCTTTCATTTTCTTTCGTTGTTGTGACCGTGCGTCTGAGCTCATATACGTTGAGCCATTGGCTCTGAAACATTGGGCTTAAAGCCTCGAAACGTTGGGCATAGCCCTGATCATCGAGCCGAGGCTCGGAATACGTTGGGCACGAGGCCCTGTGCGTTGAGCTTAAAGCTCTGAAATCGGTGGCGACACCGGTCACAACTGCCATTATCTGATCATTTACTATGCATGAATGCACATGTCATTTTCCAATTTCCAATTATCGCATTTCTATTTCCAATTCCAATTAATTACTATTTCCGATCATTTTCCAATATCCTCGGACTTTTAGTCCGGTATTTCATTCCCATGCATTTACCTTTCGTTTCACTATCACATTTACAATCCAATTTACTAATCTATCACATTTACAATCCAATTTACTAAGGCATTCTCACGCACTTATTCTCATTTGCACTTCAATATCACAATCCAATATTTCGAACACCCATGGTCCGAAATCAATCAAATCAATCAATCACATAATCCTCCATTATCTCCGCATGGCATAAGTGCATAAAATTAAACACATAAAGGTTGAGAAACCAACTAGGTTACTCACCTATTACTTCCGAGCTAATGCCGGGAAGTTTTCGCCCCGTCGGTCGGACGACGCTCCACTTGGGCCTCTATAAGAAACAGAGAAAGAACGAGTCACTACAGATGCAATTTGTGCACATGTAGGTGAAATATGCATGTTCATGAATTTTTCGGCCCTAAATCCAAATTTCCCCATAACAAAATCCGTCTAAAAATTAGAAACCTATTGGCGCTGACGGTGCGCAATTCGGACATCTATAGGTCCCCAATTAAACAAAACAGTGATTAAAGGGTCCGCTACTCGGCCACGCCAATTTCCGTCCAAAATTCCCAATTTCTCACAAAATGAAATTAAATGTTCTACGAATCCGATGCCTCAAGAATCAGGTCAATCGGACGTCGGACGGAAAAGAAATTGACAAAAGAAGCATGAAATCACCAATTACCAATTAACAAATAAAAATAATAAAATAAATAAAATAAAAAAATAAAAAAATAACTAAGACCAACGTCGCTGGGGGCGACGTCTCGCCCCAGCGGGGCTGACTTATTCAGCCTCGTCGCTAGGGCGGCGCGCCGCCTAGCGACGCTGCCCTTTAAGCCTCGTCACTAGAGGAGGCGTCGCCTAAAATGACCAGGCGTGATTCCATTTTCATTCTTTTTTTTTTTTTTTTTTTTTGATTTCAATCCAATTTTCAACACCAATAATTCATTGCACACAATTCAGAAAATTTCCAACTATATCTCGTTGGAAAGATCATGAAACCCTCTACAATTCTCAAGAAGACCATAAAAATCAATTTCACCCTTAAGGGTGTCAAAAATCCCTTCAAAGCTACTGCCTACTCAAATCCCATTAAAACAGAACAATACATTACAAATTCCTTAACTCTCTGATTCTTCAGCCAAAAATTACCACATAAATAGGCTCAATAAGCTCACAATGTCATCTACAACTTTCATGAACAACCCAAAATCAAATTCCATTGCTAAACAAGTCAATTAATTCACTCAATGTTGCTGTCCCTGAAATCATTCAATTTGAGCAGTAAACTTATAACAAGCATAACTCCCTGTACACAAGTCAGAAAAATCAGGACTTTATATCCCTGAAAAGATAAATCCTCAAACTTCAATTGTCATGAAGAACTCAATTTCCACTTTAATTTCTAACAATTTCAAAACTATCATGCTAGTTACTGCCATAATCAGCCATTCACATCCTAATGCAGGATCAGTTTTTGCAAAATCATAACTCCCAACTCTGACCGTTAAAAATTATATGCCATATCTCATTTTCAAGATAATTTCTTCCTCTTCAACTTTTCAGAAGATCACTCACACCAATTCAGTCCACAAAAATGGCTAAAATTGCTTCCAAGCAGAATACTCACAAGTCAGACACTTAAGCTAGGTTTCATCAACATGCCCAAAACCAGTCCATAGTAAACAGTTCATATCTCTCAATATACACCTCTAAAAATAGCAAGATCAGTGGCAATGGAAAGATAACTCAATATGCTACAACTTCCATGAAGACCATTCTCCCTAATTCCATCTCAATTAATTTATAAAAATCAGTAAAGCTCATAGGTTATGGTTTCGGTTACTGTTCACAGGCAATAAAACAGTAACTTTCCATGCCAAATTTCAACCTATTAGAGTTACAATTTGACAACACCTATTTCACACAAAAATGTAGCTAACATATGAAAGTTTCATTGGGCACAAACTTCACCTCATTTACACACCTACACAGTTAGTTATGCTCAAAACAGTACAATAGGCTCAACACCAAAATTTCCAGATTTCACCTATACCTCATCCTCTTCCATTCTATCACTTTACCTACATTAATATACATTCATTTACACCTCCAATTCAGCCACAAACTCAACACAATATTTATCTGTATTCTTACACAAAAGTTGGCAGCAATAATTCCTCAATTCCTATGCACAATTCATCATCAACATGCAATTACAATCAAGCTAAAACCATAAATAAAATCCTCTTACCCAAAGCTTCCAACTCCACCTCTTTAAGTCTTTAATTTACCAACTACTTTACTTCTTTACTTCTTTTCCATCCTAAGCATGGTGATCATCATAGCAAGGAGGAAGAAGGTTTAAAGTTTACAAGCTTGTAAGCATGAAAGGTTGGAGGAAAGTAGCCATTTAAGCTAAGAAAAATGGAGAAAATGTCGATGAAGGGGAAGAGAAGAAGATTTCGGTGGATGAGACATAAACAAGCCACTTTTTATCTCATTCCTTCATTCTTTAAGTCATCACCGAGAGAGGGCATAAGCAATACCAAGAAACATGATAAGGAGGCATTAAATGAAGGAGATGTTGGCAAGTTTTGGTTGGTGCATATTTTCAAAGAAAAGTCAAATGTAAAAACCAATTAGTTTTCATCAATTTTTATACCTATCTCCACAATTTCGGTTACACTAAAAAGGAAGCAACATTTTCTTATGTAAAACCGTGGGAGGAGGGTACATTTATGAAAGGGTAGGTGGCTTTGTAGGATTTGTTAAAACAAAGTTGAAAAGTCAAACATATTCATACTTTACTCAATTAAACCTAGTCCAAAATTAACCCAATCAATTCCAATGAACCTAGTTTCAATCCCAAAATAATATACCCAATAATACAGTGCCATTGGGAAGAAATTTTTACTCTTGAAAATCGAATTTGGTTCGCTAATTGGCGATTTTTTCCGTCCGGAATTTCGTGAAATTTTTCGAATCATTTTTGAAAATTACCTAAATTGCCCAAAATTGTAAAAATAAGACAGTCCACTCCCAATAATTTTTAAACACGAAAACCACACTTTCACTACAAAAACACTTTTAGGCCATGTATCGATTTATTTTGCGGTGCGGGACTTTTCTCCGGATAATTCCAGAAAAATTCCCATAAATCCCTAAAAATATAAAACACTCTATGGCGCACTCCAAATAATTTTTCCAAATCCCATTATCACACCAATTTCACAAAGATCACAATTAGACACTTAGGCCGGGAAATGTCATGAATGCATGTATGACTATATGCCTGTGCAAAACTCACCATTTATAGAGGCTGCATGACATATGTTCATGCCGAGTTATAATTTAATACTCCTAACCCGTCCCCGTCCCAATGTACTAAAATACCCTTCCCATCGGAGATGGGATGTTACAGTGAATACATAACCTGATTGGGATTTGGAATCATCCTTATCAGATTGAAAACTGGCATCTGTTTACCCGCTCACTTTGACATCTCCATTTCCATATATCAAGAAAACTTCCTTAGTCCTTCACAAGTACTTAAGGATATTCTTGATAGCCACCCAGTGACCTTCACCAGGATCCGATTGGTATCTGCTCGTAACACTTAGAGCATATGATACATCGGGTCTCGTACATAGCATTGCATACATGATAGATCCTACCGCAGATGCATACGGGATCATACTTATGCGCATCCTCTCATCTTGTGTCTTAGGACACATAGATTTTGAGAGTGTTATCCCATGAGTCACAGGAAGGTACCCTCTCTTGGATTGCTCCATGCTAAACCTCTTTAGCATCTTGTCTATGTACGTTGATTGTGAAAGACCAAGCAACCTTTTTGATCTATCTCTATAGATCCTTATCCCAAGGATATAAGTTGCTTCACCAAGGTCTTTCATGGAAAATTGTTTGGACAACCAAATCTTCACTGATTGTAGCATAGAGACATCGTTTCCTAGCAATAATGTCATCTACATATAGCACAAGGAATACGATTGCAGTCCCATTAACCTTTTTATACACACAGTGTTCATCCGGATTTTGTGAGAAACCAAACTCTTTGATTACCTCATCAAAACGGATATTCCAACTCTGGATGCTTGTTTCAATCCATAGATGGATTTCGAAGCTTGCATACCTTTTCGCCATCATAGAGGTGAAGCCCTCGGTTGTGTCATATACACATCCTCATTAGATTTCCATTTAGGAAAGTTGTCTTCACATCCATTTGCCATATCTCATAGTCATAATGAGTGGCAATGGCTAGAGTATTCTAATGGATTTAAGCATTGCTCTCGGGTCAAGGTCTCGTCGTAGTCAACTCCTTGTCTTTGATTTAAAACCTTTAGCCATAAGCCTTCTTTATAGGTAATCACATTACCATCCATGTCGATTTTCTTTTGAAAACCCATTTACACCCTATGGGTTTGATTCCTTCGGTGCCTCAACCAAAGTCCATACTTGGTTTTCATACATGGAATCCATTTCACCTTCATGGCATGAAGCCATTTCTCAGATTCTGAACTCTTCAGAACCTCTTCATAGGTGGTAGGCTCATTATCTTCTATGAGCAATACGTCATTCTGTTCATTCACGAGAAATCCATATCTCTCGAGAACAGAGCGTATCCTACGTAACCTCATTTAACTTTGTGTGTTGTAGAAGGTTGAATCACACTTCATCTCATATAAGTCACGCTTTTGAGTTCAAGCGCTGATCTGCGTTTATTCACAGATCTTGAACTTCTTCAAGTTCAATTTTGCTCCCACTGTCTTCTTGTAAAAGAAACTCTTTCTCTAAAAAGATAGCATGCTTCGAAACAAACACCTTTTGTTCCTCAGCAAGGTAGAATTGATATCCCATTGTTTCTTTAGGATATCCTACGAACAAACACTTGTCAAACTTTGCATCAAGTTTATCTGAATTTGTCCGCTTCACATAAGCAGGACAACCCCAAACTTTCAAATGAGTAAGATAGGGTCTTTTGTTAGTCCACATCTCATATGGAGTAATATCAACTGTCTATGGTGGAACTCTGTTTAACAAGTAAACAGCTGTCTCGAGTGCATACCCCCAAAAGGATTTTGGTAACTTTGCAAAGCCCATCATTGATCGTACCATGTCTAACAAGGTTCGATTTCTCCTTTCTGCCACACCATTATGCTGTGGTGTGTAAGGAGGAGTCCATTGAGATAAAATCCCATTATCTCTGAGATAATCCAAAAATTCTTGGTCTAAGTATTCCCCACCACGATCGGATCGTAATGTCTTGATACTTTTCCCAAGTTGGTTTTCTACTTCATTTCTGATATGTTTGAACTTTTCAAATGCTTCAGATTTGTATCTCATCAGATACAAGTACCCATATCGAGAATAATTATCGATAAAGGTAATGAAGTAAAGACAACCACTTCTGGCATGGATGGACATCGGACCACATACATCTGAATGTATCAGGTCTAATACTCCAATCGCTCGTTCACCCTTTCCCTTAAAGGGTAATTTAGTCATCTTGCCTAATAAATAAGATTCGCATGTGTCATATGATTCATAATCAAAAACTACCACTCTTATGGAGCTTAGCTATGCGTCTCTCATTTATATGGCCAAGGCGACAATGCCATAAGTAAGTTGATTTTAAATTATCTCGTTTATGTCTTTTCGTGTCATTGACATTCATAATTGGATGTGACATATCTAATATGTAAATTCCATTGCATAATGTACCAGTACCATAAAGCATTCCATTCAAACTAATAGAACAACCATTGTTACAAAAAGTCAAATAGAAACCAGCTCTATTTAAACAAGAAACAGATAATATGTTCTTTGTTAATACAGGTACAAAATAACATTCATCCAATTTAATTACAAGGCCACTGGGGAGTGACAAGAAATAAGTGCCTAAGGCTAATGCAGCAACTCTTGCTCTATTTCCTACACGCAGGTCTAGTTCTCCTTCATGAGTCGCATCTCATCGTCCCCGAGGCCCTCGCATATCATTGCATATGTGAGCCACAACCGGTATCTAATACCCATATGTTATGGTCGAAAGCAGATTAACCTCAATGACAAACATACACGAAGAAGTCGAGGCATCGATGCCTTCTTCGCTTCAATTCTTCCAGATAGACTTTCTGAGTTTAAGCTTTAGTGGCGGTCTTGCCACAATGGAAGCAAGTTCCTTTAGTGCGATTTCTTTGGTTTTCTTCTTGGCTGCACTTCCTTTTGGTTTCTTAGACCTTTTCTTCTTTAGATTCTTTTTCTTTGAACCAGAAGAAGAGGATGCCACCATAAGCACTTGCTTGCTATCCTTCTTGATAGATTGCTCTGCTGTCTTGAGCAGATTGATCAACTCAAGGATTGTCATGGATATTTGGTTCATCCGATAGTTTAACACAAACTGTGAATAACTATCAGAAAATACAACTAGAATTAAGTCAACACTTAATTCATAATCCATAACAAAACCTAAGACGGCCAACCTCTCAATATACCCATTCATCTTCAGTGCATACTGCACTGCAGATGAACCTGGAGTCATCTTAGTAGTGAAGAGTAGCCTCGAGGTCTCGAACCTTTCAGACCAAGCTTGCTCATCAAACAGCTCCCTAAGATGAAACACTATGGTATTAGCATCCATAGACTCATACTGCTTCTGCAGCTCTGGTGACATAGATGCGAGCATAATGCAGGTAGCCATGTCACTGTCTTTAAGATGCTTACGATATGTTTTCTGATCCTCATCAGAAGCATTAGCAGCAGGTGGCTCAGGAAGTGGAACATCTAGGACATATCCCAATTCCTCAGACCTGAGAACAATTCTCATATTTCTCAGCCAATCGAGAAAATTTGGTCTAGTTAATTTGTTGGAGTCCATAAGTGAGCGCAAGTTCACACTGGAAGTCATCTTCAATAACCTATAGGGAAAAGAGAAAAAGAATGTTAGAATAGAATTACATGCATGATCATAAGGACTTGAATGACATGCATATGGCTCCCACTAGTTTCAAAGAATCCATAACCCTCAGTACGAATCCAAGAAACATTATGACAAAATGTCCTAGTGGGTCGATATCTGACATTGCTAAGGATAACCTTGGGTTTACCCAACAAGCCACCTTAGGTCAATCGGTAGGTATCGGTCATTCCAATTGCATCATAGATACAACTATCGACTAGTGCTATCAACTCGTGATGTATGCACACACATTGGGTTATCAACTCTTGATGCGCGTACATCTGATGCACACTACCCAATTTCGCCTCTGTCCACGTTGACCTTGAGTTTACTCAACAAATCAACGCTTCTAGTGAAAACCGACCCATTAGTCTGAAAATCTTATTTTCATGGTTCGAACATATCTGTATAGAGTGAGCTTGGGTTTACCCAACAACCCAACTCTATAAGAACTCTGGTTCTCCCCATATTAATGGAAGGCGTTAGTTTTCATATTATATGTGAGGGTTATCAAACTTAGGTCTCATCATCTTCTTCTCCAAGCTATAGGATTATAGTCACCATGACTATATGGAATGATTTAGGGTATTTCATCAATCATATTGAATCTACACCTAAAATCATCCATCATCCCATCTTTGCATGTTGTAGTCGACTGGTGCATGTGCCAGTCGACTGGAACATGTGCTAGTCGACTATTATAGGTTATCGTGCACGCCCAATGATTGGTGTGGATTATCGTGCACGCCGGTGATTGGTGCATGTTCCATGTCGATGGTGCATGTTCTAATGATCATGCATGTCTTTGGTCGACCGTACATGTGCTAGTCGACTGGTTTTTGGCCTGCTCTCTAATCGGCTAATTTCTCAATCCGTGTAGTTCAAATTCACAATACCAAGTGTAATATCCTTCTACTTTGATGTACCAATGAAACACTTTCATTGTATCATGCTTACCATGTATAAATGTACTATACATGAAACTTGAAATCAATGAATATACTCTTATTCATTTAGATTTCCAAATAATTTGAGAATATCAAACTATCACCCTAAGTATCTCTAGTTAGTCTAAACTTTATCAAGATTACTTCGGCAGATGTCACAAAATTTGTGACGGCCAAAATAATCAAGACGACGAAATACACTAACGAGATGCTAATGTGACACATTTGACATCCGAAAAATATTTGGAAACCCAATTTCAAGAAATTCAATTTGGAAAGCCTACAACATCAATATAACACATTTTTAATCACATTAAAAATGATCCAAGGCATTGGAATTGAAAACTACACAATCATAGATTTTAAACAAAACAGCTCCAGCAACTTTCTCAAAACTGCCAAGCTCTGTGTTTTGCTTGAAAAACTTATTGAAAAAATTTCAATAAATTCTGAGAAAATTAAAGAGGTTACAACATGTCCACAACATGTTCCATGAATTGTTTCAGGATTTAGTTCCAATAAAAACTCATCCAACCTCAGCAACAAAGCCAATGTAGAATCTGTGTTCCTCAACACAGTTATTCGCAGCAGCACACAATAAATTCTCAAATAAATCGTAAATCACCTCGAAAACATTTTTCCATTCTCATAGACATTCATAAACATCTTAGAGACATGTTGGTGAAAGAAAATCCGAAAAAAAAAATTTCTACAATTTATTCTAGAATTTATAAGCATGCATGTTCATTGAATGTGCACAAAGACAGCAACCAGAACATTAGGGAATAAATTAGCAAAACCATATCAAATCACATTGATAAAATCCGAGCTTCCACAGACATATGCAACAACATCTTGTGAACATATCTGAGCAAGAAAATTTTGAAAACAATATTTCTACACTGAATTCGAAATTAACATTTACAACATGCATCATCTTCACAAGCAATAGGCAACTCCGACCTAGTCATGGTTTCTTCGTTATATACGACACAAGTGGCTCTGATGCCACTGTAGGAAAATCCCGATGTGAGCATCACATGCCCACGGTGCGAAAAACAAAAATTTTTGTTCTGGGACCTTCCCGAAAGCCAGGATCCATGTGTCTATACAACAAACTCAAACCATAACGGCCAAAGGAGACCGTCTCTAACGGTATCCACGCAGATATCGGAGAACCTAACCGGGACAATCCCTTTGACCCGGGAATAGCTAGAACAAAGTAAAGAGTGCTAGCTCCTACCTTTGTCCTTGGATAGCTTGAATCAACGATGATGGAGGAAGTGAAGCCTTGGAGAAGAGCTTGAAAGATGATGAAGCTTGAGAGAGAAACTCTTTCTCTTCAAATCCTTAGGTTTTCTCTAAAACCCACGATGATGATTGATCAAAGAGAAAGAAACTCTTCTTTTCCTTCTTTAAAACAACACCAACGATCATGCCTCTTCCACATTTGCTATTTTGTCTTTTAGCCATTAAATGAATTGATGACTAAGCATGAAATGGAAGCTTCTTCCATCCACCAACGTGTACACACATATATATATATATTAATTCAATTGATGACTAAGCATGAAAGGAGAAGCTTCCTTTCTCCTTTCCACGTATACATATATATATATATATTAATTAATTAATTCTTAAATTAATTAATTAATTATATATATATATAAATGCTGAGATGGTCCAGTCACACTGTGGTCGGTCCTACCGGCTTACCGGGTCCCGGTATGGGAAAAACCCCTGAAAACCCTTTTCAGCAATATCGATGTCGCGATCTCATCGGGACATATCTCGATCTCATCAGGATCCATTTAACGCTACTGCTCTCCATATAATGAAACTCTGTCCAAAACTATTTTACAAATTCTCCGAGTCACTCTTATGCGTGTGACCCATTAGGTTCCCGGTTATGTTGGCCACTTAGATTAACACTTAATCTAAGCAAGTCATGAGCGGTATCTAGCAACACATCATGACCCCCAATTGACCGGAAAGTAATTGGTTTGACGAATGAACATGTATTCATCATGAACCATATCACGAACCTTTCCATAGACAATTGTCGTGCAATTCGTCCTTTCACCATGCTATACCCCACTTGGTTATGAGTATGGGCAAAGTGTCAACTCTTTACTAGACTGACTACGTCAAATCTAGTCCAAGTGATTTCAGTTCTTGTCCTGGGACTCATTACTTTATATTTCAATGAAGACATTCTTCATGACATATATGCTCCGGCCAGAGACTTCCAAGTAATGACCCTGACAAGAGGCCATGGGCATCATCTTCTGCTATCACAGAAGTGGTGAATCCTCTATTGGCTACTCAATTACCTTCGAATACCTCAAGCTATACCCAATCACCACCCTATGAGCGACCTCGTAAAGGCAACAAGGAATGGAGTCAAAGCACGAATCAAGATTCAAGATATCCTTGAGCACCTCAAGTCTAAGGATACTTGCACCATTGCCATGATGAGATTATCACTGACATTAGAATAGGACATCCATGTGATGATCTCATAGTAGGTCATCCAATGTACTTACTACCTCTAGTAAGCATCCACATCTCAACCCTAAATATCTCATATTTACAGCTTTTGAGATCCACTGCTTGATCAAATCAAGGAGCTAGAGATGTGCTAGTCTTTCCGGATTACCGATGTCCAGTCTCAGTAATCCTATGACTAGGGATAATTTAGATACTGGCATAATTGCACATGATAGGAATCTCAATAGTATGATCACATCACAATTTCCTTCATACTATGTCATATATCATGGACTTCATTAATTTGCTTATAGATCAATATCCATTCATAAATAATGAACATCAAATTAATGAAATATGCCTTTATTTATTTATTCATAAAGTATGTACACAACTTTGTACAAAATACGCTAAAAGCGATTGCCTTCAGGGCACTACTCTAACAATCTGCTGGTTAATGAAGTAGAGTAGGGGTCGGGATCAGTTCGTGTCTCCATTAATGTATTTTGTTTTCTGAACTTTTGTATTAATGATATTGTATTTATGAAAAGGGCCTCAAGGTTATTGAATTGTTTATGTAAATTGTTTTCCGAATAAATTATAACGTGTGTGTGTATGTGTTAAAGAAAAAAAAATTTATACTGAGTTTTGACTGAGTGATGTAGCACGCCACCCTCGCGGGGCACGGACTCGGATATCCCCTTCGATGTCAGGTTCGGGTCATGTGGGAATGGGGTGTTACAAATACGGTGTTGGTCGACCTACCTCATTCATCTTTCATGAGTCACTTTACTCTTATTTCAGATTCATCTCACCTACTAACAATATCTCACATTTATTTTGGCCTTATATTATTTTAGACCCTCTTCATCTCAATGTTAGGGTGAATAACCACCCTTCTGTCATACTATGCCCCATATCACTTCTAATGATTCCACTATGATAACAATTGCTATACCTGTAGTAAATTCGAATTATGCCTCAATTTCATCTTCGTACGAACTTAAAAATATGAGCTTCAAGCATATTCATAACAGTTAAAACTACTAGTAGCTCAAACCTTCAACTACTTGTTTCTACATCCTTAGCAGCCAAAATACAATCTTAGCATATCCCTACTAGGATGTTTATCTTAGGTTGTTACTTAGGCTTCCCTAACACTTTCTTCGCTCAATCATCTTAATCGGATATACTTCTTATTTCAATCACCAAATATCATTTTTCCGATCTCACTCGAAAGTTTAGATTCGTTTTCACTTTTTTCCGAGTGATTCACAATTCTGAATCTTTAGCTTTTTGGTTTCTTACTTCTTTCCAGTAGACTTGATCTTAAATTTCAATGCAACTAGCAACACTTTATTTTATCCTATATGCCACTCAATATTCTACACTCCTCATTACACTAAATTTGGAAACCTCAATATCTGAATGTGTATTATTCCATTGTAGAATTGTCTGTTCAGTGTGTCAGATTACACACTAATTTTACCAGTATAGCACTCATTTGTGCATTTCCTTTAAACTCAATAATTTCCTCAATCTTACATAATGTACATTCCAGAAATGATTTGGCACATCTAATGTCTCTAAGACTTCAAAGCGATTTCTATCATAACACTTCTACCATGTACCAAAATCAACCCATAAGACCTTAATTGGCTCTATGCATACAAAAACCACTTTAGACTATTTCAAAGGATTGTATCTTAATCTCTGATGTGAAACTTCATTATAATGCATAATCTCCAAATCCAAATGATATTATTATCATTAGTGTCACATTCCTCAAATATTCAAAATGTCCCCTTTTTACGTTGCAAACACTCTCAAAATACCATCTCTGATCACAATCATTAATTAATACAATTTTGCTTGGATCACTTAAATTTTCAATATTATAATACCATTGGAGCATCATTAACTCCAATAGATATCACTCACATTTTTCCTTGTTTTAATTTCTTGCAATTCCTTAGGTGACTAATTCCCCAATGAAAGTAATATTGTCTCATGTCATTTTCAGTCCCCCATTTGACTTTTTGTCTCTAATTATTTTTTCTTTTCATTCGACTTCCTTTAATTCACATCGACTTATTCAAATGCCTATTAATTCGTACTAGTTCCTCTATACATTTCAATTTATTTGAAAGCTTCACTTTGCGTGTTGGTATTTCATTCTTCAGATTGAATTTGTATCTCCTGAACATATTTACATCGAATGTAAGGGGGACCTATATTTTCCTCACACTTGCAAAAGTGTCACCTCAAATTTATAATCCACTCATGTAGTTGATGTATACACTCTCAGTGGCATATTCCACTTTTTATGCCTGAGTTTCTGCTTAGGATATGACTCCATTATTCACTTTTGACTTATTACATATTCATTTCCGATTTGTCTCTTCATTGATTACTCTTAAATCGAATCATTAGATCAATCTAACTCAATTTAGGGAAATTCTTCTTTGAAAGAAGATTTCTTACTACAATCATCAATACTGTTCATAAAACCTTATTATTCAACTATTTTTTTGTCATTACATATCAGTCATTCTTAATACCTTGAGAAGATCAATTTTAACTAAGCACAATATCTTAATAAGATCAATTTATGCCATAGCTTACATGATCAGAACATCCCTTATAATCAGGCTCTGTAGGGCACTTAAACAATTGCATTTACTCTAATATCTTGGCATACATCACCAAAATCATCACATCTTATCTGGAGATGTATTCACATCGATTCAGCAATTAGTAGCTTATACTACTAAGGATGTTGGAACCCCACCCCAGTGAGACATGGGTCCGATATCCTACATGACATCTGGACACGCAACCCACGAAGAGAGGGATTCCTCACCACGATGGAAAACTTGTTTCGGCATTAAATCTGCAAAATCATGAACCTTGTGCTTATAACCTTGCAGGGTCCTTATCTATAACTCCAAATTCGTGGCGAGCGCACACTATTTAACCACGAAAATCATAAGTTGACTTATTCATATAAATTGTAGCTTTATGCCTCTAGTTTATTTTAAAACAAGAATCACCTCAAACGGAGTTATATAACTCAAGTTATGTTTAAAAAGCCTAAAAGGGCTCATACTCCAAATATGCTCTTCAAACCGACCCCTCATTTATTTTAATGTAAACTTTTTCAATTAAACTCCAAATGGTACCAATTTTTATGGAGAGAAATATATATGTATTAGAAATATAATTGTTCAAGTCTCACCTCAATTGGATGTCAGATGAGGGATTTATGCCCAAAAGAATAGATTATGTTCACACCCTAAATCACTTTGAACCTCTCTTGGCGCAACCACCATAACGTTTAATATATACATCGGATTGGGTTCATTTTTGGACCATTAGAAATTAGACATCTAGATATACAACTCTCATGAAGACCAAATAACACGATTCGGCCTCTAAAAATTTAAAAATTCAACATCTTTCCCGTATCTGTCCGTTAAACGAAAATGTACGGGTGAAAGTGGCCCAAATGATCCGAGATTGTCCGTTAAACGGACATTCAGGTCCGTTTAACTGACATGGGCTGGCTAGGGGGTGTTTTTTAACCTGAGGATGTCCGTTTCAAGGGACATCAATGTCCGTTTAACGGACATTGGATTTCCCAAAACTCCAATGCCTCTCCAATGCTTCCCATCTTCAATCTAACACTCTAAATACTTGCACACTTCCCAAATTTATTCATTCCAAAGCATAAACCCTACATAACACTTTAAACTCCAAGTTCAACTCACCAACTTCACAATTTCCAGCTTAATTGGTTCATCAAAACCCTGAATTTCAATCCTTAGTCATCAAAGCTATCATAAACTCACAAGCTATATGAATAACAAAAATGACTTAACTGTTATCTTCCAATTCTCATAGCTTCTTACTCCAAATCCTAAAAATTTCATATTATACCTCAATGGAAAGATAAAAAGATGCTCTACAACTTTCATGAAGGATGTAAAAGTTAATTTCATCATTAAACTAGGTAAAAAGCCACTCAAAAGCACTGCTCATAAAAGGATCAATGAAGCAGTAACATAGCTATATGAACAGTAGCTGCATGTGTTCCCAATCTCATAACTTCTTAACCGCAAGTCCAAATGTGGCAAATTATATATCATTAGAAAGTTCTGAACCTCTACTACAATCTTCACGTAGACTTCCTGATCCAATTCAAGCCCTAAGAGGGTCTAAAACTAAAGCGAAGTTTCTGTCAAATTTCACGAAAATTTGACAGTACCTCCCTTGAAAATTGAACTAACCAAAATTCAATCCAAACACCTTCACCTGCATAAAACTCAATATCCAACCTCATACAACATAATTCAATCCAAAAGTATCTCCAAACACAATTCAAGGGCAACAACCGCACTCCTAGTCATCTATTCCATTCCAAATATAAAGCAATACAAACTCATTCCTTCTTGTTGGCAATTATAGCTATACAACCATACATTTTTATAAAACGAATACAAGATACATTGAAAATTCAAAACTCTCACATTTACATGGAAAAAAGTTGGTACAAAGCTTTAGAGGGCATTTTAGCCCAAATAAATCAAAATCTCAAGGAACAAAATACAAAGTACATCGCTAGTTCCAAAATGCTATCCAAAGCCTTGTTTTCTAACATTTGATTTCAAAAACCAAAAATGCATCGGAGTAATGCCTCATTCCCGATACGGTGTCTCGGTTTCTCGCTCATGACCTGTGGAGGGGAAAATGGGGGGGGAGGTGAGCTCGACGGCTCTGTGGGTAATAACTTAATAATTAAGAATAAACATGCCAAAATCCTTTAGCAATTTACTTTTAAGCAACTTAAACAAAATCATCTTTTCCATAACAATTTCTCCATCAAATTCAATGATGAAAACTACATAGACATACCAAAATCAAACATGAACAAGCATATCACTTAATCGCATCTAAGTTGGTTTGGGTGGGTCCAATGGGACGTACTACACACTTCTGCAAAGCGGTCATGTGTAGCCGTGAACACATGTGGGAGTCCATGAGGAACTCCATGGCCACTAGCGGGCAGGTGGGAGAAGCCTATATAGGTGCACCTATCACATAAAGGACCACCCCAAACCCAAAGAAACATGCATATCACATCATTCATGCATTTCATACATAATAGCCACCAATAGCCCTTGCAACCTATATTTTCACAAAATTACCCAAATCACATATTTGAATCTCCTTTTCACTTGATAAATAATTATACACATATTTTCACATCTCATACAAATTTAAACCATTTCAAGAATAACAAGCAACATGGATAATTCATTTGAAAGCATTCAATAGCATTTATTATAAAAACTTTAACATGTTTATTAACTCAATTATTAAGAAATCACCCACCTTAATCCTTTAACCTTGAAATTAGTCAGTTGACCTTGCTTCTTGCTCTAATAACCTCTCTTCACCTTCATCAAGCAATAATAACCCAATTAACATGTGATAATCCAAATTAGACATTTCTAGGAGAGGAAAGCATGGAATTGAACCTATCTAACTTTACCCAAACCTTACCTAAGCTATTTGCATCAAAACCCACTTATAAATCCAAAGAATTTCACATTTTTCTTACCTTAAAGAGAGACCCACGAAAATTCTCTCTCTTCTTGGCTTTGATGGACACTTAATCCTTTCCTTCTCCTTTCCTTCTTAAGCACTCTACAACTCTTCTCTAAGCAAGAAAATCATAAACACCTACCTCTTCTTCTTCTTCTTCTTCTTCTTCTTCTTCTCTACCTATCCGAAACTCTCACTCTCTTCTTTCTCTATGTAATGTCGTGACTCTCCTTTAAAAATCCCTAACACATGTCTTTTAAATTAAAAACCTAAGCTCCAACTCATCAAAACTATGTAGTTTCACTTTTGTCTTCTTAAACAAGCAATTCATTTGCTTCTTCTCCTCATTAAACGACCACACCTCCAAAACTTCTCTTCTTTTAGTTTTTAAATGAAACTTAAATGGACCAAAGAGTCCCTCCTTCAAAGCCTTAAACTCTAAGAACATAAATAAACTTCCCAAATTACCCTCAAGCCTCTTTATTCCTTTCAATTTCTAACCATTAATTCAATTCTAATTTAAACTAAACCCACATTTAACTTTCATCCCTCTAAACACTATAAACCTCAATTTATTCCAACAAAAAGGAATTTTCAAATTAAACCTAAAAAATAAATTAAAACATGCTTAATGCGAATCGGGGCCCAATAAAGGATACTTTAATCCCTTTTAATTCTAGATAACCTTTCTCTTTTTGTGCCAGTTCTCGATCCTGGGGACTTTGCTATAATCATGTCCCTCTTCTTTTCCCTCAAGCTCAACACCTATGTTAATATCATTAACAGTCTCAATTCCTTCCCAATTGATCACTACAAGTATTCTCACGTCTTACTCTATTTTGAACTTTTAACTATAGGAACTATGATTGGCACTTATTCGATAAGTCACCGATTACTTCCTATATCATCTTCACGCATATTATTCACATATGCTTAATAATTTCACCTGTTATGGTGATCCCACTATCAGATGTACACTCATAATGACAATTTAATCTGAACTCAACAACTTTTTCCTATATCACTATCATCATCTCATCTTCCAATTGTCATTTATTTCATCTCACACATCTTTATTTTCAATCAATTTATAATGGTAGGGGCATAACCCATATGAAGCTTAAATCTCCACTCCACAGATATATTCTAATACTGAATCATAAACTCTTACATCGATAATTACACAACCATCCTAAGTCCAAATGCAACCTTTCGTGGTCATATTAACTTGGCTTATACACTTTTACCTTATTATTTCTACTTATATCCCTATTTTTCCTCTAATAATCCATGATAGTGTATTCTCATTTATATCACATTTGAGGACATATCACCCGATAGCAATTTTGATTTTATATTCAATAATGCATCCATCGATACAATTGCACTGAATCTTTATCTCTTATATCCATCCGTATACTATTTCTTTTCCCATATATATATATATATATATATATATATATCTCTCAACCAATCCAGAATTTTTGATGCATAATTATTATGAATTTCCCGTCTCCATATTCCCCTAATATCCCCTTATATTGAATTACAAACTCTTATCACAACACTCACATGACCATTTTGATTCCAAATTCGCCCTTTTATGATCATAACAGTTTTATGATTTATTTCATTCTGTCTATCCACTTTAGTCTCCTCAGTTCTATTTATAATCTTATTTTCCTTAATTAATCCATGGCAATATACCGATTCATACTTATTTCACCCCCAAAGGATATATCACCTTCAAGGATATGTACCCTTTTTTTGTAGGACTCTTATCTATCATGTAAAACCACATACTATTTCTTATTTCCAAAATGTTCATAAATCTTATTTTCTCATATTTTTTTAGATCATCATTTCCCTCGATGCTTCTCACAGCTCAGACTCTTAAGGAATTCTTATGCATGTGACTCATACTAGGGGTCAGTTGCCGCTGCCTGCTATGACATGACTAATATGCATATGATTTGACACATATCTCAGAATGCTCATATAAGACAGTACTTTTGGGCACTGATATCACATAAATGTAGCACCCCACTCCCGCAATGACCCGAACCTGACATCGATAGTGATATCAGAGCCGTGCCCCGCGAGGGTGGTGTGCTAAAGCACTCAATCTTTCAAAAGTTCGCATAATTTCTTTTTTGAAAATCAATAACACAAAATGCGAAAATCGAAACTCATATTTGGCGCACATTCATTCATAAACATTTTCACTTAACACAATTTTCAATAGCCATTCGGGCCCTTTCACAATTATAAAACACTTGTTTCATTTCAAAATACAATTTTATACAAAAAGATGTGGAATATAAAATTCAATACAAAATGTGAAAAACATAAATGCAGACGCAAACTGATCCTGACCTCTATCCTTCACTTGAATGCTGTAAGTATACTCATGTTGGCCTAACGGGATATTCTTCTTACCCTGAAAAATAGTTGCAAATTTTGGGTGAGTTTTTCCATCTCAATGAGAGACCATCATTGATGGCTCACCCAATCACATAAATCATAATTCACATAACACATACATCTCACATTTCACATTATTTTACACTTCACATTCACTTTAACATTTCATATTCATTACACCTAATCATTTATATTATGCATATGCAATGCACATGAGACTCACTTTCCATTTGTTACTTTGTTGTGACCGAGTGCCTAAACTGTCCCTTAAAGGGATCATTAAACGTTGAGCCTGAGGCTCTGAATCACTTTTAAGCTCCAGGCTCTTTTTCACACGTTGAGCTTGTAGCTCTGATCAGTGGCTACTCTGGTCACAACTGCCATTATGTCTCATGCCTTCATGCAATAGAATGCATCACTTACATTGCATGTACTTATTCGATCAAATTCATTTATCATCGGACCGTAGTCCGACATTCAACATATAGTTGAGCATTCACTCTTTCACTTGCATGCAATGCACATTCCGAAAACACTTAGTTCATCTTAATCACATATAATGAGCATAGCAATTTAAACATATGTACACATTTAGGCACATTGCTTATTTATACAATAACTATAAATATTTTACCCACCTAGTTTGCTTGCCAAAACTTCAAGTCACAATTGTCTTTCCCCTTGTTCTTGGGTAGGATTCTCTTGATTTCCTTGATTCTGTTGGAGTTATGTAAATATAGTGCCCTGGAAAGCAAGTGTATTTACATGTAACTTTATCTTCTTGATTCTGATTTTGTAATGAAAATATTTATTATTAATAAAATAAAAGAGTTTGGTTTTATCTGTATGAGCATTATATATCTGGTCATAAGGTACCAAGATTCATTTGTAAGTAATATACATATACATAGAGATGTATGGGAAACATGTATATTATTAGAATCAATTAATTGATTCACAGTTGAATAATCAAGTTGGTCGTTTGATTATGGTTTAGATCGTAGTGTTGCGATTTATCTCTATATAAGTAAAGGAGTTTACTTAAAGGGAATGATGAGTTTCATATCATGATAGTAGTAGACTATCGATAATGGCACTATTAAATGAATCTGGAATCAAGTATGTTTTCAAGAATAAAGTGGGTCGTTACTTTAATCTTAAAACATACAACTTAAGCATTCGCTTATTATGAACCACAATCTTGATGAGTGGTGAACTCATATGTGTTTCATTATAATTCTTCATATGATCGGAATGGATTTTTACAGGGTATTAATCCGATTATGCGCATGTTGGAATTATTAATTGAAACATGTATCAGGGAACATTCACTCAAATAAAGAGTTTATAGTGTTATCATCTCTTCTAGATGTTTTAAGGAGATTTGGTGATTAAACTAGCGCCAGTAGTTTGATGGACTAGCTACCCATCAAGTCTTAACACTAAGATGAGATCTTATGTGTTAATCACCATATAAAGTAAAATGAGAGATCTAGAAGGAAAAACCAACATAAGGGCAAAACGGTAATTTTATCCTTTGTTGTGCGGATGGCTATAATAAGATTCTAAATAGGGTTTGTAATTGGACATATTCTCATAATATTTAATAATTCAAGAGTTCAACTAATTGTCTTTAGTGGAATGACATTTAGTTAATAAGCTAGAATTAATTCCAATGAGATTGAATTATTTCTGGGCTTATTGGAGCTTGAATTATCAAAGTCCAATAAGATTCCCCACTTGGCTTTAAGGAAGGTTATCAAGCTAAGTGAGAAGTAGTTTGGAGGCTTTATAAGTCCATAATTGAATGATGGGCTTATACTAATTAATGGTTAATTGGAAGCCATATGTTCATTTAGAAATGGGCTTGTTTTGGTTTAATGTAATTGATTAGATTAATTATATTAAAACAATTTTTTTTAAATGGAGAAGAAGCAATTTCGAAATTGTGTTAGGTTAGATGTGTAACCACACATTTGACATTAAAATACTAAATAAAGATGGTCTTTATTATGGTTCATCATTATTGAATGGAGTTATGAACTTACCATTAAATGGTTTAATGGTTGGCTTTTAATGTTGGCATGTAACCTATTTGCATTCATTAGATTAAAGATGAAAGATGTGCATTAGATGGACCATCTTCCTTCTTTCTTCTTGCCAAAACTGAAATGGGTATTCAATTATGGGTTATGGTCTTTTCAAATAGCCATTTTAAAGATAAATGAAGTAAGTCTCATTTATTGGCTATTTTGATGAGTGATTAATGTAAGAAGTGATGCATTGGATGCCTCTCACTTTTTCCATTCATGCATATTTCAAAATTGAGATGTAAGAAAGGGTTCTTGCATGGTTTTTAGACATTCTCTCCTTTTATGCAAGGAAGAACCGAAATTCCTAAGTGAAAGAATTGAAAGAGTTTCAGTTTTGGTTCTTCTTCTTCTAAGAAAATCTCCTCCAAATATTCTTCTCCTTTCCCACCAAAGGATTTTGTTAACCTACTTGTCCTTGAAGAACAAGTGGTAAATCTAATTGGTTGAGGATACTACAACAAGGAAGAAGATAGATTGCTAAAGGAAAAGACTCAAAGGTAAAGGATTTGGATATAAGAAGGAGAGGATAGCACAGCGAGGATTTAAAGCTGTAGCGAAGGAGTCGGTAATTCCTTTTATCTTGTTCTTAGTTTTATTATCCTTATACCATATCATGTATGGATTAGCATGTTGATTTGGATATATTGCTTCCTCTGCAAGATGATTTCTTAAAAAGTTTTGAAATCTATCGTTTCTCCATACTAAGCATGCTTTCTTTTTTCGATCCAACAGATTCTTCACCAAATGAAGAGATCGTTAGCTCAAATGGAAGCTCTTTTCTTCCTCTACCCTATTCTCTTCTTGAACAACTTCAAAATTTATCTTGAAGGCCAAAGAAATTAAAACCCTAGCTTGTTTTCCCTTCCTTCTCTCTTTCATTTCTTTTTCATGTTCTCTCTCTCTTATCTCTTTTCCAATCCACTCATTTTGCTTCTCTAGAATCTTCTCATTCACGTTTCTCCTTTATTTATAAGCAAGACAACACTTCTTCTTCCATTTATGCCCTTAATGAGTGAGAATTGTGCTATTTACCCTTTTATTTGTGCCTTATGTCTTTTATACTTAAGTGTCTTACAAAAAGCACCCTTGTACATTATAACATAACCATTTCTTCTAGAAGACTCTTCTCCATTGTCTTACGTTTCTAATGACACCAAAAGCATTCAATTTGGTTTAGTAATGTGAAAGTTATACTCCAATATCTCTGGACTACTTTTATTTCGAGACGATACTCTATACTCAAATTCCATCCAAAAATTGAAACTCTTAGAGTTCGATTCAGAATTTGATTTCTCCATATAGGTTGTAGCCCCTATGTTTCTAGTTTTTCATAAAACAAAAATGGTCTTATTTGGACTTCTACTGATCCAAAAAACATAAAAATACTGAAGTATGTTCATTGAGATAACACCAGTTCATATTATTGAAGAACACACTCATTGTACCCGTCCCACTCTTTTCACTAAATCTTTCTCCAATAGTTTCATATGGCTATGATTATTGGTGGAGATGTAATGAAATGTCTTACGAATCCAATGGTTCAAGCATCAAGTCATTTGGAGGTCTAGAGAAGAAGTTATGGCCAACAAAATCCAACATGTTCATATCTTTACTCGTATTGTACATGTCTTGGCGCAATTGCTATAACTCTCAATAAAGATGTTGGATAAGTTTGTTTTTGGACTATTGGAAATAACACTTCCAAATATACAACTTTTATGAAGACCTCGAAGGCCAATTCTATCTTTTTACATTTGGCATCGTCTCACATTTGGCATCGTCTTACTTTCCTTTCGTCTCAGTTCTATCGTCTCATTTCTATCGTCCCATTTCTATCGTCTCATTTTCTTCCGTCTCATTTTCTTCCATCTCATTTCTATCATCTGCTTTTCTTCCATCTCATTTCTATCATCTGATTTTCTTCTGTCTTATTTCTATCGTCTGCTTTCCTTTCGTCTCATTTCTATCGTCTGCTTTTTCATCGTCTCATTTCTATCGTCTGCTTTTTCATCGTCTCATTTCTATCGTCTGCTTTTCGCGTCTAGAATGTATCCACTTATATGAATCATAACTTTTGAATCCGATGTCCAGCTTTTTTCATATAATATAATGTTAGAAAGATAAAAACAATATCTACAACTTTACAGAAGGAAAGTTTTCCAAAATATATTTATATCAATCCCAAATTTGCAACTAAAATCTGAAGACAAATTTTTCATTGATACACCAACACTGCACCCAATTCTTCACTTCATGACAATTTTTGAGACTCTTAGACACATAATTGAAATCCTATGTCTTCATACAAAATGTAGCCATATATCTCTAGTTTAATACAAATCAAGAATCATCTCGTTTGAATTACTAGAGAAAACGTTGTGGCTAAAAGACTAAAGCATATTCAGTGAATATTTTTCCAGATCACTACCAATCTTGTTTCTAAAGGTTTCCTTATCACAACTTCTACCAAGATCACTCTTTCTACTCCTTCTCCTCCTCACTTTCAATAACATCACATTTAAAAACAATCCTACCTAGAAATTGTCAATGAATGCATGTACACTTATTTTTGTGCCAAGATTCAATATTCATGTGCATATATACTAACATTATGCATAAGCAAGAAAATGCATTTCCTTAATCTCTCTTTGAGCTTACATGTGTTGAAATTTCAGGTCCTAACCCTTAATATGGGGACGGTATGTTACAAATATCATCACTTCTAGATGTTTTTACAGAGATTAGTGATTAAACTGACACTAATAGTTTGATGGACTAGCTATCCATCAAGTCTTAACACCAAGATGAGATCTTGTGTGTTAATCATCACATAGAGTAAACGGAAGATCTAGAAGGAAAAACCATAAGTTTTGCGGATATCTATAATATGGTTCATAATAATATTTACAATTGGACATCTTATTTGAAACATGTGTTCTCATAATATTTAGTGATTCAAGATTTCAACTAATTGTCTTTAGTGGAATGACATTTGGTTAATAAGCTGAAATTAATTATATTGAGATTAAATTTATTATAGGCTTATTAGAGCTTGAATTATATAAGTCCAATTAGATTCCCCACTTGGCTTTTAAGAAGGTCATCAAGCAAAGTAAGAAATATGAATAGAGGTTTTAAAGCCTATAGTTGAATGTTGGGCTTGCACTAATTAATTGTTAATTAGAATCCCAAATGAACATTTAATATTGGGCTAGACTTTGGTTTGAATTGATTAATTAGATTAATTAAATTGAAACAAATTTATTAAAAAAAGGAGGGCATATTTTAGTTTTTATAACTAAATGTGCAGTTTCACATTTAGCATCGAATTGTTAAATTTAAGATGGTTTTTATCATGCTTCATCATCATTAAATGGAGTAATGATCTTATCATTAAATGGTTTAATGGTTGTCTAATGTAACCTTTTAGCATTCATTTGATTAAGAAAGGATTCTTTCATCTCATAATCGAAAATGAGAGGGTCTCAATTAGGCTATTGATCTTTTCATATAGCCATTTTAAACAAATGAGAAGAGTGTCATTTATTGGCTTCTTTATGATTGATTAAAGAATAAAGTCATGCATTGGATGCATATCACTTCTTTCTTTCATGTTAACCGAAATTGAGAAGGATAGAAAAGGACTTCTTGCATTTTTTGACTCACTCTCTCGTCTTTTGCATAGCCTAGCCGAAACTTGAATGAGAAGGATCTCATTTTTGGCATCTTTCAACTAAGGAAAATCTCTTCAAGAATTCTTCTCCTTTCCCACCAAAGGATATTAGTAACCAATTTTTTCAAGGAGAATAAGTGGTAGATCCAATTGATTGAGGATACAATAATGAGGATATGATACATTGACAGGGAGAGGATACAAAAGCGAGGAGTCAAAGCTGTAACAAGGAGTCAATATAATTTTCATCTTGTTCTTATGTTAATTATTTTTCTTATACCGTATCATGTATGGCTAAAACACGTTGACTTGGTTATGTTGTTTCTGATGTGTTTCGATTTTAGAAAAAGTTTTGAAATCTACCATTTTAGCCAAATCTTACATGCTGTCATTTTCAATCCAACACTCCATTCATTGGTTCCTTTCAGGGGTTACACATAGGGCGGTGATTGGGTACAGCTTGAGGTATTTGGAGGTAATTGAGTAGCTAATAAAGGATTCATCACTTCTAATAGAAGGAGACAATACCCACAGCCTCTTGTCGGGGTCATTACTCAGGAGTCTTTGGCCAGAGCAGATATGTGTCATGAAGAGAGTCTTCAATGATACATAAAGTAATGAGATCCTCAAGACAAGGTTTAATAACACTTGGACTAGATGTGACGTAGTAAGTCTAATAGGAGTTGACACTTTGACCATACTTTGAGCCAAGTTGGGTATAGATGGTGAAAGGAAGAATTGCATGGCAACATTGCTTATAGAAGGGTCCATAGTAAAAACATTGACTTTTTGATCAATTGGGGGTCATGACGTGTCGGTAGATACTACTCTTGACTTACTTGAATTAAGTGTTAATTCAAGTAGCCAACATAACTGGGAACCTAATGGGTCGCACACATAAGAGATCCAAAGGATGAGTAAAATGGTATTGAATGGTGATTTAAGATACGAGAGAGTGTTTTGGGATTGTATTACGATGTGATTGTGATAGAAGACGTTGCATGGAATTAATTAGAAACAAGTGTTGTTGACTTCGATTAATGTATGATATTCATGGTCTTTAACTTCCTATAGCTTCCATTAATGCATGCTATTCATGGTCATTAGCTTCCTATAACTTCTATTAATGCATGTTATTCATAAACATTAACTTCCCATAATTTTCCATTAGTGATGGGGTTTATAGAAGGCCAAATGGTGCAAAAAATTGAGATGATTTTTGTGCATCTTGTGTTAGACACAAGAAAAGATAAAAGAAAGGTTCTTTTTCTTACACACATAGTTTCTCTAACTCTCTAAAGAGTTCTTATCTTTGCTAGCACAAAGAAAGAATTCTAGCCATCTCCTAGTGAAGTTTCATACTTCTATCTTTGTGTAGACTTTCACTAGAGACAGTCTACATTGATCGTTGTGGTTTACAACAACCCAACGCAGAGATCAAAGCATGAAGGAGATTGTCAGAAAGGTATGTAAACATCTTACATTTCATGTTTTTGTTTATCTATATCTATATACACAAGTAGATCTAGTTTTTTGAGGTTTCATTTTATTTCCTTTGCATATAATTGTTATATATTATGTATGAGATGCATGATCTGAACCTAACAGTGGTATCAGAGCCATCTTGTGCCTTGTTAGATGTAGAATACACAATATGTGAACACTGTTTTCATAGTTGTGATAGCTAGGGTCCTATAATGTTTTGTTCGAAATTAATTATAGAAAAATGGTTTTCCCAAATTTGTTTCACCAATCTGTTCATAAGATGTATGTGAATTTTTTAGTGTGATTGAAAATACCTTTAATGTGATTAAAATATTGAATTTCAACATTACAAGAACATATATGAAATATGTCTTTCTGCTAGGCATGTGATGTCTATTACCTAAATTGATGAGGTTGCACATGATTTTTGTGAAATTTGATTCTGGAAAAATTATGTGAACATATTTAAGATGTGTTTATTCCTTTTTAATTTTTGTATGTTTTAATAAATTAATCAAACAATTTTTCAAATCTGGACTGTTTTCTAGAAATTGTTGGATCTATTTTGTTTGATGTTTTTGTATATTTATATTTCGGTTCCAGAACCTTAAAAATATTTTTATGTGATAAAAATATGTTAATTTTATGTTTGAAGCATGCATAAATGATTTCACTCGAAATTTGATTTCCAGAAATTTTTAAAAGTCATATTTTTTATTTTTGGTGTCTTATCGTTGTTTCGGTGATCAGGATAATTTTTGGGAGATTCCTAAATTATTTTGATCATCATAAAATGACCTAGATGTGATTGGAATTATGATTTGATGTTCTAGAAATTTTGGGAAATTATAAAAATTAAGTCTAAATTAATTTTAGTAGAGCAATAAATTTTCTAGTATGACTAAAAAAATTGGCACGTATGACAAAATTGAAGTTGTTCAATTTTGGAAATCAAATAATTATTTTAAGGTAAATTAACTATGAATTAATTTCTGGAATTAGGCATTCATGTTAATTAGATTAATATTAATTCCAATTGAAATAACATACAATAGTAATTTTAGCCAAGTTAGTAAAAGGAAGATAGTAACCAAAATGATGTGTTTACATATATGCATTAGAGAATGCATGGGTAGGAGAACGTGTGGGCTTGCATGATGGATGGTTATGGGTTTAGGCCAAATTTGATTAGGTAGTCCATATCATGTCATGTAGTTATAGTAACTATATATATATATCATGCAAGCCTACACATTCTCCTAACCATGCATTCTCTAATGCATATATGTAAACTTATATATATATGAGTTATAAGTATAATGTAGCCCCCTACTCCAACAAGACCTGAACCCGACATCGATGGGTGATATCTGAGTCCGTGTCTCGTGAAGGTGGCATGTTAAAACACTCAATCTATTTAAAAATTGGTATAAATTTATTTTTAAACCATAAACCTATTATGCAGAAATCGATACTCAAATTGGGCTCACATTCATTCATAAACATTTTCAATTAACACAAAACCATCAACAAAATTTTCAATAGCTATTTGGGCCATTTCACAAATACAAAGCACTTGAGTCATTTCGGAATACAAATTTATATAAAAAGTTGCAAAATATACAATTCAATACAAAATTGAGAAATGCAATGCAGACGCGAACTAATCCCGATCTCTAACCTTCACTTGAATGCTGTAGGTATACTCCCGTTGGCCTAACGGGTATTCTTTTGATCCTAAAAAAATTGCACATTTTGGGTGAGTTGTGAATTCAATGACTGACCATCATCGATAGCTCACCCATTCACATAACACATAATTCATAATATTTCATATCCAATACAATTTAATCATTCATATTATGCATATGTAGTGCACATGAGACCCACTTTCTATTGTTACTTTGTTGTGACCGAGTGCTTATCTGTCCCACATAGGGCTCATTGATAACTGTCCCATATAGGGCTTGTTAAATGTTGAGCCTGAGGGTCTAAATCACTTTTAAGCTCGAGGCTCTTTTTCACTTGTTGAGCTTTAAGCTGATCGGTGGCTACTCTGGTCACAACTCATTTATGTTTCATGCATTCATGAAATGAAATGCATCATTCATATTTGCATGCTCTTATTCAATCATATTCGCTTATCATCGGACAGTGGTCCAGCATTCAACATATAGTTGAGAATTTAAACTTTCACTGGCATGCAATTACCCTTTCAGAAAGCATTTAACAGTCACTTTAGTACACTTAGTTCATCCAATTCACATTCAATGAGCACTTCAATATCCAAGTCAAACATCACAATCATCGAACCTCCTGTCCGAAAACTAACATAATCAATCACATTTTACAAAATCATTCAGTAGTCAAATAATACAAAAATTCAAATAACAAACAATAAAGTGAGACCATCTCGGTCTACTCACAGTACGCTTCAAAAATAACATTTTCTTCCAAATTCTAGATACACCTATATGTAGATGTTTTGCCTTGATTCTTCACCAAATGAATAGATTTTTTAGCTCAAATGGAAGCCCTTTTCTTCCTCTTCCTTTTTCTCTTCTTAAACACCTTCAAAATCTTTCTTGAAGTCTAAGAAGAATTAAACCATAGCTCAACTCTCTTCTTTTCTTTTAAACCACCAAACCCTCTTTCTCTTTCTCTCTCATTTTCATTGTTCTCTTCTGGTTATTCTTCCATTCACATTTTTCTTCTTCATTTATAAGCAAGACAACACTTCTTATTCCAATTATGCCCTTAATGATTGAGAATTGTCCCATTTGCCCTTCCATTTATGCCTTATGTCTTTTACATTTAAGAGTCTTGCCAAAAACACCCTTGAATATTCTGACATAACAGTTTATTCTAGAATAATCTTCTATATCATTTTACGTTTCCAATGACACCAAAATCATTCAATTTGGGTCAGTGATTCGAAAGATACACTTCAAACATTTTTTTGGACCGCTCTTGTCCAAATTAGTATACTATGTCCAGCTTCTATCTGAAATTTAAATATTTTAGAAACTGAATTAGATTTCAATTTCTTCACACCATTTGTAGCTCTATGTCTTTAGTTCATAAAAAATTAGGAATCATCTCATTTGAAGCTCTACCAATTCAAAAATAATCAAAATAGTAAAGTATGTTCAGTGGATAACACCAGTTCATAGTATTTAAAAACACACACACTGTACCCGTTCCACGCTTTTCACTCAATCTCTCACTTCATTTCAGATAGCTACAATTTTTGGTGGAGATGTAGAGAAGTGTCTTATGAGTCCAATGGTTCAAGAATCAAGTCATGTGAGTGTTTAGAGAAGAATTTATGACCAAAAGAATCCATTGTAGTTTTATCGTCAATCAAATTGAACCTATCATAGGACAATTATTATAACTTTCTCTAGAGATATCGGATTTAGGTGTTTATTATGTGGTTCGAAAGAGGACTTCAAGAGCTACAACTTTCATGAGACTTTAATGACCAATTCCATCTTCTAAAAGATAAAAAATGGAACAGAAGATGAAAGATGAACAGTAATACAAAAGAAGTAAAACACAGAAGGAGCGAAACACAAAAGGAACAAAACTAAGAAGGAGCAAAACACAGAAGGAACAAAACACAAAAGGAACAAAACTCAGAAGGAGCAAAACACGTAAGGATCAAAACACAGAAGGAAAAAAAACTCAGAAGGAGCAAAACACAAAAGTAACAAAACACAGAAGGAACAAAACTCAAAAGAAGCAAAACACAAAAGAAACGAAACACAGAAGGAACAAAACTCAACAAGAGCAAAACACAAAAGGAATGAAACACAGAAGGAACAAAACTTAAAAGCAGCAAAACATAAAAGGAACAAAGCCACAGAAGGAAAAAAAAACTCAGAAGGAGCAAAAAACAGAAGGAACGAAACACAGAAGGAATAAAACTCAGAAGGAGCAAAACATGGAAGGAACGAAACACAGAAGGAGCAAAACTCAGAAGGAGAAAAACACAGAAGAAATTAAATACATAAGGAACAAAACTCAGAAGGAGTAAAACACATATGGAACAAAACACAGAAGGAACAAAACTCAAAAGGAGCAAAATACAGAAGGAACGAAACACAGAAGATGTTTTACGATTGGCATAGCTTTTGACTATAATGTCCAAAATTCTCATACTATATACTGTTGTAAAGATAACAGAAGGATCTACAACTCTCAAGAAGGAAACTTTGCCGAACTCTATCTAGATCAATCCCAAATTTTCCTTTAAAGTTTGAAGATGAATTTTACATTCATCCACCAATATACTTCATTCAATTCTCATTTCATGACAAATTTTGAGGCTCTTAGAGATAGAATTGAAAATCAATATCTTCATAAGAAATGTAGCCATATATTTCGAGATTAATCCAAACAAAGAATCTTCTCATTTAGATAACTAGAGAAAAATTTATGGCTAACAGACCAAAGCACACTCAGTGAACATTTTCCAGATCAACCATCACTTTTGTTTCCAATTCTTTCCTTATCACAACTCATACCGAGATCACTCTTTCAACTCCCTCTACTTCTCATTTTCAATAAAATCACATTTAAAAACAATCATACCTGGAAGCTGTAAATGAATGCATGTACATTTAGTTTTGTATGTGCAAAGATTCAAATTCACATACATGTATGCTGGCATGCTGCTGGGCATGAAATGCAAATTTTTTTCTCCTAAATTTCACATTGCTTTCTCTCCATTTGAAATCTGGGTTCTATCCCTTAATATGGGGATGGGATGTTACGATTCTCCACCCTTAATAATTTTTTTCCCGAAATTTTCATATGATTGATCAATACGGTAGAGGTATTAATTCCTCATATGCTTTTCCATTTACCATATACTTCCTCACTCAAATACTCTCTTCCAAATGACCACACCTGATAACTCAATAGGTCCTTCAATCACTGATTCAGCTATCACACTATCTTGACTATTTCATCGGTATATTTCAGATTACTCACCAACTTTTACTTCATATGTTGTCAATCTATCTCTATTGACCATACCATTATCTCTTAACCTATTCACATATCACATATTATGAATCTAAAACCTCTTTCACCAGTAACACTTAACTCATAATAATTTTCATACAAACCAATTCATAATAGCTTAACCTATCCTTTCTCCAAATTTGAGCACACCTTGCCAAGGTGGTACTCACAAAAATACTTCATCTCTTATTTGACAGTTCACTTCTCTTCAGTGTTAATACATTCAACTCTTATGTCCATTTCACTTTATTCCCTAAATCCAATATTGATCCACCTACCTCATTTATCTTTCATGAGTCACTTTTCTCTTATTTCAGATTCATCTCACTCACTAACAATATCTCACATTTATTATGGCCTTATACCATTTTAGACCCTCTTTATCTCAATGTAAGGATAAATGACCACCTTTCTGTCATACAATGCCCCGTACTGCGTTCTAATGATGCCACAATGGTCATAATTGTAATGCCTGCAATCAATTTGAATTATACCTCAATCTCATTTTTCTATGAACTAAAAAATATAAGCTTCAAGTATATTCCCAGCATTTAAAACTGTCGGTAGTTCAAACATTCAACCACTTGTTTCTACATCCTTACTAGCTAAAATACAATCTTAGCATTCTCTTAATAGAGTGTCTAGCTTATGTTGTTACTTAGGCTTCTCTAACACTTTCTTTGCTCAATCATCTTTATCAGGTACACATACTTCTTATTTCGATCACCAAATATCATTCTTCCGATTTCACTCGAAAGCTTAGATTCGTTTACAATTCTTCTATAGATTCACAATTCTGAATCCTTAGCTTTTAGGTTTTCTTATTTCTTTCCAGTAGAATTGATCTTAAATTTCATGCAACTAGTAACACTTCATTTTGCCCATATTCTACTCGTCATTTTGCACTCTTCATTGCACTAGATTTGGTAACCTTAATATCTGACTTTGCATTATTTCATTATAGAATTATCTGTTCAATGTGTCAGATTATACACCACCTTTACCAGTATAGAACTCATTTGTACATTCCAAAAATGACTTTGTACATCTAATGTCTCCAAGACCCCAAAGCGATTTCTATCATAGCAATTCTAAACCATGTATCAAAATCAACTCATAAGACCTTAATTGCCTTTATTCATGCAAAAACCACTTTATACTATTACAACATATTGCATCTTACTCTCTGATGTGGAACTTCATTATATACTACATAATCTCCAAATCCAAATGATATAATTATCATCAATGCCATATTTCTCAAATATTCAAAACGTCCCTATGTATTTTTCAAACACACTCAAACTACCATTTATGATCATAGCCACTAATTGATACAATTTTGCTTGGATCACTTAAATCTTCAATATCATAATGCTATTGGGTATTATTAATTCCAATAGATATCACTCAAATTTTCCTTATGTCCTTAAGTGACTAATTCCTCAATTAAGGTAATATTATCTCATGTCATTTTTAGTCTCCCACTTGGCCTCTTGTCTCTAATGATTTTATCTTTTCATTTGATTTCCTTTAATTCACATCGACTTATTCAAATACCTATTTAATCGTACTAATTCCTCCACACATTTTCAATTTATTTGTAAACTTCACTTTGCATGTTGGTATCACTTCCTCATATTCAATTTGGATCTCCAGAACATAGTTACATCGCATATAATATGGATCTCTATTCTCCTCACATTTACAATAGTGTCACCTCGAATTTGACATCCACTCGTGAAGTTTATTACTTTACATCAAACAAAATGCATACACTCTCAGTAGCATATTCCACTTCTTATACCTGAGTCTCTGCTTGGGATATCACTCCATTATTCACTTTTGATTTATTACATATTCATTTCCAATTTGATTCTTCAATGACCACTCATAAATTGAATCGTCTAATCAACTTAACCCAATTTAGGGAAATTCTTCTTTGAAAGAAGATTTCTTGCTATGATCATTGATACTGTTCACGAAATCCTTATCAATCAACTATTTTTCATAATTACTTATGAGTCATTCTTAGTACGTCAAGAAGATCAATTTTAACTATTTATAATCTCTTAATAGGATCAATTTATCGTATAGCTTACATGATCGGATACCTCAAGAAGATCAATTTGAGCTATTCATAATCTGTCAATAGGATCAATTTATGTCATAGCTTACATGATCGGGACATCCCTTGTAATGAGGCTCTGTGAGGCATTAAACAATTTCATTTACTCTAATACCTTGGTATATATCACCACAATCATTTCATCTTATCTAGAGACGTATTTATGTCGATTCACCATTTAGTGGCTTAGACTAAGGATACTTTAATCCCATTCAATTCTAGATAACTCTTCTCCTTTTTTTGTGTCAGTCGTCGATCATGGGGATTATGCCATAATCATTTCCTTATTCTTTTTCCTCAAATTCATCGCATATGATAACATCATGAACAATCTCAATTCCATTCCAATCAGTCGCTACAAGTACTCTCACATCTTACTCTAACTCATCTTAGACTTTAAACTATAAGAACGATAATTAGCACTTATTCAATAAATCACCGATTGCTTCCTATATAATTTCCATGCATATTATACCCATATGCTTGATATTTTCAATTGTCATGGTGATCCCACTATCAGCTGTGCGCTCACAGTGGCAAATCAACCTAACTCAACAACTTGTTCATATATCGCTCATCATCTCATTTTCTAATTGTCATTTATTTCATCTCACACATCTATATTCTCAATCAATTTATAACGATAGGGGCATAACTCATATGAAGCTTAAATCTCCATTCCATAGATATATTCTCATACTGAACCATAAACTCTTATATCAATAATCACACAACCATTCTAAGTCCAAGTTCAACCTTTCAAGGTCATATCAACTTGGCTTATACACTTTAATCTCATCATTTCTACTTACATCCTTATATATATATATTTCCAAACAATCCTTGATAGTGTATTCACATTTATATCACCTTCGAGGACATATCACCATAAAGCAATATCGATTTCATATTCGATGGTAACCAATACAAATACACTGAATCTTTATATATCTAACCATATACTATTTTTTATTTTTAGCTATCCTTCAACTTTCCTCTTCTCTCATTCTTGCCAAAATCCTATCTTATAAGCATTTTTAACTTTCCCTTAATATCTTCTTATACTGAGTTACAAACTATTATCACAATACTCACAAAACCATTTCGGTTCCAAATTCATCCTTTTATGATCATAACAAATTTATGATTTCATTTCACTCTGTCTGTATACTTTAGTCTCCTCATGTCTACTCATATTCTCGCTTTCCTCAATCAATCCATGGCAATATACCGATTCACACTTATATCACCTTCAAAGGATATATCACCTTCAAGGATATGTACCCCTCGGGGTGGATTCTTATCTATCATGTAAAACCAGATATTATTTTTCGTTTCCAAAATGTCCATAACACTTTATTTTCTCACATTTTGGTAGATCATCATTTTTGTCAATGCTCCTAATAGCTCAGATTCTTAAGGAATGCTTATGCATGTTACTTATACTGGGGATCAGTTACCGCTGTCTGCTATGACATGACTAAAATACATGTAACTTGACTCATATTACATAATGCCCATATAAGATAGTACTTCTGGGCTCTGATACCACATAAATGTAGCGCCCCACTCCCGCAAGACCCGAACCCGACATCGATGGGTGATATCTGAGTCCGTGCCTCGTGAGGGTGGCGTGCTAAAAAACTCAATCCTTTTAGAAATTAGTATTAAAAAAATTTTGAACCACAAACATAATATGCAGAAATCGATACTCAAATTTGGACCACATTCATTCATAAACATTTTCAATTAACATAAAACCATCAATAAAATTTTCGATAGCCATTTGGGCCCTTTCACAAATACAAAACACTTGGGTTATTTTGGAATACAAATTTATATAAAAAGTTGTGGAATATACAATTCAATACAAAATTGAGAAATGCAATGCCGACGCGAAATGATCCTGACCTCTAACCTTCAGCTTGAATGCTGTAGGCATACTCCCGTTGGACTAATGGGTTATTCTCCTGTTGCAAATCATTGATGGCTCACCCAGTCATGTAACATATAATTCACAATATTTCATATCCAATACAATTTAATCATTCATATTATGCATATGTAGTGCACATGAGACTCACTTTTCATTGTTACTTTGTTGTGACCGAGTGCCTATCTGTCCCATATAGGGCTCATTTATAACTGTCCCATATAGGGCTCATTAAACGTTGAGCCTGAGAATCTGAATCACTTTTGAGCTTGAGGCTCTTTTTCACTTGTTGAGCTTTAAGCTCTGATCGGTGACTACTCTGGTTATAACTCATTTATATTTCATGCATTCATGAAATGAAATGCATCACTCATATTTGCATGCTCTTATTCATTCATATTCGCTTATCATTGGATTGTGGTCCAACATTCAACTTATAGTTGAGAATTTACACTTTCACTTACATGCAATTACAAACTGAATTAGATTCCAATTTCTACATACCATTTGTATCTCCATGTCTCTAGTTCACCACAAATCAAGAATCATCTCATTTGGAGCTCTAACGATTCAAAAATTGTCAAAATACTGAAGCATATTAAGTGGAATAACACCAGTTCATAGTATTTAAAAACATACACATTGTACCCGTTCCACGTTTTTCACTCATCTCTCTCACTTCATTTCATATGGCTACTATTTTTGGTGGAGATGTAGTGCAATGTCTTACGAGTCCAATGGTTCAATAATCAAGTCATTTGAGTGTCTAGAGAAGAAGTTATAGCCAAAATAATCCAATTTGGTTTTATCCTATATCAAATTTAACCTATCATTGGACAATTATTATAACTTTCTATAGAGATATGAGATTTTAGTGTTCCTTAGATGGTTCAAAAGAGGACTCCAAGGGCTACAACTTTTATGAAGATCTAAAAGACAAATTCCATCTTTTAAAGGATCAAAAATGGAATAGAAGATGTAAGATGAGGAGTAACACAGAAGAAGTAAAACACAGAAGGAACAAAACACAGATGGAACAAAACTCAAATGGAGCAAAACACAAAAGGAACAAAACACAGAAGGAACAAAACTCAAAAGGAACAAAACACAAAAGGAACAAAGCACAGAAGGAACAAAACTCAGAAGGAGCAAGACACAGAAGGAACGAAACACAGAAGGAACGAAACACAGAAGGAGCAAAACACAGAAGGAACAAAACTTAAAAGGAGAAAAACACAGAAGGAACGAAACACAGAAGGAACAAAACTCAGAAGCAGCAAAACACACAGAAGGAACAAATCTCAAAAGGAGCAAAACACAAAAGGAATGAAACACAGAATATGTTTTATGATTACCATAGCTTTTGACTCCAATGTGCAAAATTCTCATACTATATACCGTTGGAAAGATAACAGAAAGATATACAACTATTAAGAGGCAAATTTTCCAAAATCTATCTAGATCAATCCCAAATTTTCCTTTAAACTCTGAAGATGAATTTTACATTCATCCACCAATGTACTTCACTCAGTTATCACTTCATGAAAAATTTTGAGACTCTTAGGGATATAATTGAAATTTGATATCTTCACAAAAAAGGTAGCCATATATTTCTAGATTAATCCATACAAAGAATCTTCTCATTTGAATGACTAGAGAAAAAGTTATGGGTAACAGACCAAAGCACATTCAGTGAAAATTTTCCAGATCAACCACCAATTTGTTTCCAAATCTTTCCTTTTAACAACTCATACCAAGATCACTCTTTCAACTCCCTCTACCTCTCATTTTCAATAAAATCACATTTTAAAACAATCATACCTGAAAGTTGTCAATGAATGCATGTACACTAAGTTTTGTATATGCAAAGATTCATATTCATATACGTATGTTGACATGCTGCTGGGCATGAAATGCAAATTTTTTTCTCCTAACTCTCTCTTTGCTATTCTCTCCATTTGAAATCTAGGTTTTAACCCTTAATATGGGGACGAGATGTTACATATAAGACCATCTAAGTTAGATGACACCCTCATTTAGAATATTAAAACTAACTCCATCCTTTATTGTGGCGAGAATCGTTCTTTTAAAGTTATGATTGTTGGATAAACCCAAGCCTGCTCTACGCAGATATGTTCGAACCATGGTAATAGGATTTCTATATTAATGGGTTAGTTTTAACTAGAAGAGTTAGTTTGTTAGGCAAACCCAAGATCAACATGGAGAAAGGTGAAGTTGGGTAGTGTACATTAGATATACACGTTTCAAGAGTTGATAGCCCAATGAGTGTGCACACATCAACAATTGATAGCATTAGATTTTGTAGTTGCATTGGAGATGCAATTGGTATGTTCAATACCTACCGATTGAACTAAGGTGACTTGTTGGGCAAACCTAAGGTTATTCTTAGGGATGTTGGATATCAACACACTAGGAGAATTTCTCTATAATTTCTCTTAGATTTATATTGAGGGTTATGAATTTGTGAAAATAGTGGGAGCCATAATGCATGTTATTAAAGTCCTTATAGACATGCATTTAAGTACATTCTAATTTTTATCTATTTGATGATAGGTTGCTATTGTCCTAGTCAACACCATGAGTACTAATGTGAATCTAAGATCATTGATGGAAGCTAACAAGTTGACTGGACCAAACTTCCTTAACTAGCTTAGGAACTTGAGAATAGTTCTCAAGTCTGAGAAGCTTGGTTATATCTTGGAAGAACCACTTCTCGATCCCCCTGCTGCTGATGCTTCTAATGATGACCGGAGGGCATATAGGAAGCATCTCTATGATAGAGAGATGGCTAGTTGTATTATGCTAGCCACTATGTCGCCAGAATTACAAAAGTAGTACGAGGCTATGGATGCTCCTACCATAGTCTATCATCTTAGGGAGTTCTTTAATGACCAAGCATGGTCCAAAAGGTTCGGGACTTTGTGATTGCTCTTCTGCTCCAAGATGTTTAAAGAGACGTCTCTAGTGCAATACGCACTAAAGATGAATGGCTACATCGAGTGGTTGGCCTCTTTAGGTTTTCTTTTGGATCATGAATTAAGTATTGACTTAATTCTGACAAGTTTAACCGATAGTTACTTACAATTTGTGCTTAACTATCGAATGAACAATATATGCAGCACAATTCCCGAGCTGGTTAACATGCTCAAGGCAATTGAGCCATCTATCCACAAGGACAAGGTTGTGATGCTGGTGGGCTCTTTTGGTTTGAAGAAAAAGAGCCCAAAGAAGAAGAAATCCACAGGGCCTATAGGAGGTGTCAAGAAAGCAAAGAAGACTAGCTCAAAGGGATCTTGCTTCCACTATGGCAAAGATGGCCACTAGAGGAGAAACTAGAAGGCCTATCTGGAGTCCTTGAAGTAGAAGAAGGCATCTGATGCCCCATTTACTTCAGGTATTTATGTTATTGATATTCATAATGTTTCTGATAACAACATATGGGTATTAGATATCGATTGTGATTCACACATTTGTAATTACATGAGGGGCCTTGGGAATAGTAGACAACTCAATAAAGGAGAGTCAGGCCTGTAAGTGGCCAATGGAGAAAGAGTTGTTGCATTAGCTGTAGACACATATGTATTGATGCTCCCTAGTAGGCTTGTACTAGAATTGGAAAATTGTTTTTATGTACCTACTTTGACTAAAAATATAATGTCTATTTCTAGTATTAATAAAGGTAGATTCCATTTAAATTTTAGTAATAATGGTTGCTCAATTTATTTGAATGGAATGCTATATGCTCTGCGTACATTGTGCAATGTTATATACATATTGGATATGTATAATCCAATTTTAAATATCAATAACAAAAAAATAAAATGAGATAATGTGAAATTGTTTTACTTATGGCATTGTCACCTTCGCCATATAAGTGAGAGACGTGTGTCTAAACTACACAAGTGTGATATTTTAGGGTCATTTGATTATGAATCATATGACACAGGAGAATCTTGTTTATTAAGCAAGATGACTAAGTTACCCTTTAAAGGAAAGGGTGAATGAACTAGTGGACTTTTAGACCTAGTGCATACTAATATATATGGTCTGATGTCCATACATGCCAAAGGTGGTTTCGTATACTTCATTACCTTTATTGATGATAATTATCGATATAGGTATGTGTATCTTATGAGATACAATTCTGAAGCCTTTGAAAGGTTCAAAGAATTCAAAAATGAAGTTAAGAAATAACTTGGGAGAAGTATTAAATCACGTCAATCGAATTGAGGTGGTGAATACTTAAGCCAAGAGCTTTTGGATTATCCCAGTGATAATGGAATATTGTCCCAGTAGATTCCACCTTACTTACCACAACACAATGGTGTGATTGAGAGGAGAAACCAAACTTTGTTAGACATAGTGAGGTTTATGACGGGTTTAGCGAATTTACCAAAATCCTTTTGTTAGTATGCACTCAAAACTTATGTTTATGTATTAAACAGAGTCGCATCCAAGTCAATTGATGTTACTCCATATGAGATATAGACTAAAAATAAACCTATCTTTCTCATATGAAAGTTTGGGGTTGTCCAACGTATGTGAAGCAGATTTAGTTAGATAAGCTTGAAACTAAATTTGACAAGTTTTTGTTTGTAGGATATCCTAAGGAAACTATAGGATATTAGTTCTACCATGTTTCGAACTAAAAGGTTTTTCTTCAAAACATGTTGTCTTTTTAGGGAAAAAGTTTCTTCTAAAAGAAGACAATGGGAGCAAAATTAAACTTGTGGAAGTTCAAGATGTTGAAACAGATGCAGATCAATTGCTTAGACTCGAGACAATTGTTCATGAAGATGAAAAAATAGTTCAACCTTCTGACACACAGGAAGTTTTTAGGTCGGGTAGGATACGTCATGTTCCCGAGAGATACGGATTTCTCATAAGTAAACTTAACGACATATTGCTCATAGAAGATGATGAGCTTACAACCTATGAGGTGGTTCTGAAGAGTTCAGAATCTAAAAAATGGCTTCAGGCTATTAAATCTGAAATGGATTCTATGTTTGAAAACCCCCTGAAAGGATAAAACCTATAGGGTGCAGATGGGTTTTCAAGAAGAAAACTAACATGGGGGGTAATGTAGTTTCCCATAAAGCTAGGTTTGTAGCTAAAGGTTATCGTCAAAGGCAAGGTGTTGACTATGACGAAATGTTTAACCCAGTAGCTATGCTTAAATCCCTTAGGATACTGCTAGACATTGCTGCTCATTATGATTTTTGAGATATGAAAAATGGATCTCAATATGACTTTCCTTAATGGAAACCTAACTGAGGATGTGTATATGACACAACTTGATAGTTTTATATCCATGAATGGCGAAAAGGTATACAAACTTTAGAAATCCATTTATGGATTGAAGCAAGCATCTAGGAGTTGAAATATTTGATTTGATTAGACAATCAAATAGTTTGGTTTCTCATAAAATCCGGATGAGCCATGTGTGTATAAGAAGGTTACTGGGAGTGCAATCATATTTCTTGTACTGTATGTAGATGACATATTGCTAATAATAAAAGATGTCTCAGCTTTTCGATCAGTTAAAATTTGGTTAGCTAAGAACTTTCTACGAAAGACCTTAGAGAAACAACTTATACTTTGGGGATAAGGATCTATAGAGATAGATCTAAAAGATTGCTTAGTCTTTCTCAGTGTACATACATAGACAAGATGTTAAAGAGTTTTAGTATGGAGTAGTCCGAGAGAGGTTATCTTCCCATGGTATATGGGATTACACTCCCTAAATCTATATGTCTAAAGACACAAGAAGAGAGGAATTGCAAGAGTTTGATTACTTATGATTCGGCTATAGGATCAATCATGTATGCTATATTATGTACTAGACCCAATGTATAGTATGCTCTAAGTGTTACGAGCAAATACCAATCAGACCCTGGTAAGATTCATTGGGTGGTTGTCAAGAATATCCTTAAGTACTTGAGAAAAACTAGAGATGTATTCTTGGTATATAGAAAGGTGATCTTGTGGTAAACGGATATATTAATGCCCGTTGGACAATAGGGATGACTCAAAATCCTAGTATGGATATGTATCCACACTAAATGGTGGTGAAGTCAACTAGAAAAGTTCCAAACAAGAGATGACTGTTGATTCGACGACAAAGGCGGAGTACATTGCAACTTCAGAAACAACAAAGGAAGAAGTTTAGATCAAGAAGTTCATCATGAAACTTGGTGTGGTTCTGAGCATCGCTGACCCAGTTTAGTTGTATTGTGATAACAACGAGATTATAGCATTAGTTAAGGAATTGAGGTCTCATCAGAAGTCAAAACATGTTCTTAAACGCTACCGTTTAATTAGAGAGATCATTGGTAGAAATGATGTTAAGATAGAGAGAGTACCCACAATTAGAATATAACTGATATGTTGACTAAGCCTATTTCCTAAATTTTTTTATGTCAAATGTACACGCCTATAGTATTAGATATCAAGGTGATTGGCTTTAGTGCAATTGGGAGTTTGTTAGAGAAGTTTTCTAAAGGCAATCACATTTAACACTTATTGTACAAATCATTTTATAATTAATAAAGGAATTTTTATTATTTCGATGTTCATACGTTTATGGATTTGATGTTGATCTTAAATTGATTTAATGGAGTCCATGATACGAAACATAGGATGGAGGAAATCATGATAATGAGATTTCTATCATATGTAATTATGTTAGTATCTAAACTTTCCCGAGTCACAGGATTAATAAGATGGGATATCATTAATTCGGATAGATTAGCGCATGTTATACTCCTTAATTAGATCAAACAATAGATCTCATAAACTATAAACATGAGTTGTTTAAAGTTAACATGTAGATTCTTACTAATGGTAGTAAGTACATTGGATTGAACTACTATGAGACAATCATATGGATATTCTATTTCATTATCAATGATAGTCTCATCATAGTAATGGTGCAAGTATCCTTTTACTTGATGTGCTCAAGGATATCTCGGATATTGATACTGTTCATTGAGTGTTGGACCTTTGATTTTTATAAATTTTTTATAAATTGCTTAAATGGTTATTTATGTTGTTTGTTGGTTTAATTTTTTTATTTTAGAAATGGGCCATTAATTAGAAATTTGAGAGAAGGGTTAGAAATTGAAATTAGAATGAAGGGTTAGGATTAAGTTAGATTAAGTAGCAATAAGCCTGTTAAATGAAAGAGTAGAGTCATAAAAGACAAAATAAGGGCAAACTTGGAAAGCCTAAGTGAAGGGGGGCAATATTGGAAGAAAATGAGTAAAACAAGGGATTGAATTAATGAATTAGAAGGAAAGATGAGAGAGTGTCGTGGAAGCCTTAGAGAAAAGAGAAAAAACGTGAGGGAGAAGAACAAGAAGAGGGAAAAATCGAAAAGCTAGGGGAAAAAGGGAGGAAAATCATGGAAAGAAGAAGAAATCAAGGCTTTTAAGGTAAGTTCTTCATCTTCTTCATGCTTTGGTAAAGAAATAGGTTGGGGTTTTGTGAATGAGAAGTTGTAGAAAGAGAAAGGGGTTTGTGTTGGGAATGGTGGGTTTTTAGGTTTCTAAGTTAGGTTTTGAGTTTTCTAACCTAGATGGACTATGGCTAAGTTAAACTTGAGCTTAATTAGGGTTAATTTAGTTTTTTTGTGATTATGGAAATTTTTATTTAAATTGGAATTAAATGAGAATGTTGGTTGTGTTAGGGAATCAAGGAGAACCTATCCAAGAGCAAGAGGAAGGACATCATTGAATTTGGATTTCAAGAGTTATAAGGTGGGTAATTTATTTATAGTTATTGTGTAATGAGTAAATTGCATTGTTGTGTATTGTGTGCTAAATGGCTTGCTTTGAAATGTATGACATTTGATAAGAATTGAATTGTGAGCATGATTATGCTATGCCTTGTGTTATGGCATTTTGACTAAATGAAAAGAAGAAAAGTATGAGAATGTGAAATTGTGAATGATTGATTTGAGCATGAAAATTGATTGTATTTGGGCGAGAGAGGAACTGTTTCGTATTCACGTGCACGTCGACGTAAAGCCTTCTCTACGCTGTCTGCTTGTGGCCCACGAGATCCAAAAGATGGACTCGTTTCGTTCACGGTGTAAACTTCAGTTTCTCCGTTTTGTTCCACGGAACCCTCTAGCCAATTGGGTGTGCATTTTCATTTTAATGTGCCAAGTTATGCTGACATTTGAATGTTATGCTATGAATTGAAATTTCATCCAATATGTCACATGTGTTGATGTTTTGAATTGTATATGTTGAACTTTCATTACGATATGTATGCCTATATGAATGTTATATATATATGGTTGATTGTGTGGCTCATCGCCAATGGCTATAAATATCTTAGCCACTGAGCTGTGTAGCTCAACCCAATATTTTCCCACTCCTCAAGTGCAGATCGAGAAGAACGGTGAATCCTTGCAAGGCAATTGGACAATTTCAAGAGAGTTAGCTTTTGTACTAAGTTAGTAGTTAGACTTTTCGTAGCTTTAGTAGCATATTGAACATTGAGCATCAAATGTATTTTGTAACTTGTGTTGAAACTTTGATGAAATGTCAATATGTAATTAAAGCTATGTATGAAAGCTTTATATGAACTTCATTTTGATTTGAAAATGAATTGAGAACTTGAGAAGTTCCCTTGTGTATGTGTTTGTTTGTTTTGTAGTGTACAATTCATATTTCAAGTTTGCATAGGGGTGAAAATTGTTGGACCCCGAACTTTCGGTAGAAATTAGAAATATTAAATGGAATTAAATGAGTTTGTTTATATAGGTATTGTGTTATAGATGTTATTGTACTTAAAGGAAATTGATGAGAAATTGAGTGATTGATTTTGATGAATTTGAAGATTAGTTTTGGTTATGAAAGTTTAAGTGGATGAGATGATCGACATGGAGGTTGAAATCAAGAAATAATTAGTGAAAGTGTTATATTTTGAAGAAATTAAGAAAGTTGATTTTTGAAGATAGAAAGTTTGACTTGAGAGTTGAATTTTTGATTTAGGCACATTTTGAGAAAATGATCTTAACGAAAATTGTAGCTAATGTTGAGAGCTTTTCGTAGCCATAAAGTATGCTATTTTTCGATATCGGGATTGAAAGTTATGATCTTTGAAAGTTAAGTATATTTTACTTTGGTTTTGGAAAATGCTCTAAGTGTAGGATTGTATATGTTGTGTTTGGAGGCGATTTCTGGACTGTTGTGGTTTGAATTGGATCAAATGGCATTCTTAAAGGTTATAGAGGACCTCCATAGTTTCCCAATGATGTATAATGTGCTATTTTTGGATGTGGAGATTGGGAGATGTGAGTTATTGAAGTTGAGTGCAGATGCTGCAAATTTTTGAATTGATGTGTTCATAGGGAAGTTTTGTGTATGTTGTGATCGATGCAAATTCGGGACTGATGTGTATGGAATGGGATCAAGTAGCCTTCTTGAGAGTTGTAGAGCTTGTTTTTATCTTTCCAATGATATAAAGCACAAAAATATTGGACAAGGGAGTAGAAAGTTATGATTTTAGAAGTTCGATGTCATTTAGTGTGAAGTCGATCGACTAGTCACATTGTGTGGAGTTTTGACCAATTTAGAGGTCGATCTGATTTTAAGGCCTTCATGAAAGTTGTAGAGGGTTCTTTTACCTTCTATAGACACCGAGTTTGTCAAATTTGGAGTTCTAAGTAGAAAGTTATGCATCTTTAAGTAGAGACGTTACGGGAGAAATGAGACTCACCACTATTTTTGCATCTCGATGACTTTTAAGGTCTCAATTGACTTTTTGATCTCAATTGACTTTTGCGTCTCGCTTAACTTTTGCATCTCGATTGACTTTCGAGTCTTAGTTGACTTTTTATGCGTCTCGCCATCGTTCATCGCCTTAGTTTGACTTTTGTGTCTCAGTTTGACCGTCTCGCCATCGCTCATCGCCTTAGTAATCGCTCATAGAAATGAGACGTAATCGCTCATCATCTCGGTTTGACTTTTGCATCTCGGTTTGATTGCCCCGCCATTATATATTGTTACCTTCCGATCCATTTTCTACCCTTAAAACGTTGGAATTGGCCTTTTGGTCTTCATAAGAGTTTTAGCTCTTGAAATTATCTTTCCATCCACATAAAGAAATCCTTAATCCGATATCCGTAGGGAAAGTTATAGCAATTTTCCCAATCTGTATCGTCTGATGATGTCATCATCATCTTAAAATGATGTCATCATCGTCTGCTTTTGTTTTTGACCCTACATATGAAAGATTTGGCCTTTGAGACCTTCATGAAAGTTGTAGCTCTTCATGTCCTCTTTCGAACCATTCAAATAACACCTCAATTAGACATTTCTACAGAAAGTTATAACTGTTTCCCCGAAACAGGTTTAGTACAATTGAGGTCATAAACATGGTTGCTTTTTTTGACCATAACTTCTTCTCTAGACCTCCGAATGACTTGATTCTTGAACCATTGGATTCATAAGACCTTTCTATTCATCTCACCAAATCGAAGCTATCTGAAATGAAGTGAGAAAGATTAAGTGGAAAAGGTGGGACGGGTGTAGTGAGTGTGTTCTTAGAGGATTTGAGCTGGTGTTTCCCACTGAACATATTTCAGTATTTTGATGTTTTCTGAATTAGTAGAGGTCGAAATGAGGTGATTTCTATTTCAAATGAAAATAGAGACATGGGGCTACAAATGTTTTGAAGGAGCCGAGCTATATTTTAGCCTCTACGACTTCCAAATTCGGGTTGGAAGTTAGGTGTAATGTTCAGCCTCGGGTCTGAAGAACAAACTTTAGTATTTTGGAGATATCTTGAGCTATAGAGCTCCGATCGATCCGATTCTTAAAGCGATGGATTCGTAAGAAATAGAGGGACTTTTCCCAAAAAGAAATTTTGTCAAATGGCTTCATTTACTTGATCGAAATAATCAGACAAGATGTTAGTTTAAAAGACCAAGGAAGGGGCAAATTGGAAGTTTACTTAAAGGGTTTAGTTTATAAGCTTAAATGGAGGGGCATATGGGTCATTCCTCATTCATTAAATGACATGGCACTATAAAAGCAAGAGGGCTGTCATTGTTTGAAGGAGAAGCCCGAAACTTATAATCAAAGGAAAGAAATAGTAAGAGAATAATAGAGAAGAGAGAAGGGAGAGCAAGCTTCGGTGGAGAAAAAGGGGAGAAAGCTAGGGCTCGATTTTTCTACAACTTGAAGAGAGGTTTTGATGTCATCCCAAGAGAGAAAAAGGTGGAGGATGAAGAGAGCTTCATCTTGAACCAAGAAAATCCAAAAATGGAGGAGAAATGAGGTAAGAGCAATTTTTAAGATTTGAGTTTCTCTTGAAGTTTGGGTTTAGAATTATGGAAAATGGTATGGGTTTGTGGATTATGAAGTCAATTTTGATGATTGCTAAGTACTATGGGTTTAATTTTGGATGTAAGTTAATTAGGGTTTAGACCATTTTTGTGAATTGGGAATTTTGGAAGCTTTTGGTGTAGGTAGTTTGGAAATATGAGGGTTTTGTGTTTTCTAAGCTCAATTTGAGTAATTAAGTTAATTATGATGTTGAATTTGGGTAGAATTGCTTTAGGTAAAGTTAGATTGGAAGAAAGAAGGAATTAAAGGACAAATTGGAGCGAGGAACAAGTTTCTAGCATCGATTTGAGGTGGGTAACCTTTTATAATAGAATTTATAAGCCACTACTGTTTTCTTTAAACAAAAGAGATTTTCTGATTTCTATTGCATCGTAAATGTTGCATCATTGTATGAATGATTTGAAAGATCATTATTGATTCAATACATGAACTTTTGATGAATTGCAAAATACCTTTGTGTTATGCCTCGAAAGAATTCATGGCATTTCGTATATTCGAAAAGATCATTCGATAAATTGAGTTGAGCATGATATGTGCTTTTGTGTGGGTGAGAGAGAACCTATTTCCTTAGTCACGTGCACGTTGACCCCCTTAGCCTTCTCCTGGCTGCTTGCTTGAGGCTTACGAGATTCGAAAAATGGACTCGTCGTGTTTACAGTAAAATTTCAGTTTTCCGTCATGTTTATGGAACTCTCGAGCCATTATGTGTGAATTTACATTGTGAAGTGTTATGATTGATGCATTTATGTTTTGGAAATTGTGATTTCAACCACTGCGAGAAAAGAAAATTTGAAAAAGTGCATTATGGGTTTCAAACAAGGTTTCTGCAAGAAAAGAAAAGAAAGGCATTTTTTTAAAAAAGGTTTTGCTTATTTATTTGTTATAAACTGTTACCCACGAGCTATAAGCTCACCCCCTTTCATCCCTATCTCTAGGTATTTGAGCAGGAGATCGGATGAAAGACGGTCAAGATGTCAGATCGACTTCTTGCATGTTTTCGTAATTTGTATAAGTGAGATTTTGAGTAATTTGGATTTTAACGTTGATATGTATATGGCTTTAGATAAATTTGGATAAATGTATTTGTGTATGAAATTGGGTATGGTGTTTGTGATTTTGGTAACGGTGTAATTCATGAATGATTGGATTGAGAATTATTAAAGCGTTTATGGTGTATGAATTTCGGATATATAGGTATGTGTATTAAGTGTCTATTGACAAAAGAAAGGATTAGTAAGATTTTGTGTAATTGGCGGTCATGATTTAAATAGGATCAAATAGATTGAGATATTGGTTGAGGATGGATTTGTCTAAATGAGGAATTGAAGTGCTTTGTATGGGAATAATGAAAGGAATGAATAAGAAAGAATGAAAGAAAAAAAGAAAAATTTATACGGGTTTTGAGAATTGTCTTAAGGTTTCCAACGCGATAAGTTTTCTATGCTGGGTGTTTTCAACGGATGACGAAATTTATTTCAGTTTGATGGATTCGATCGTTTTTCTTTATGCATTCGCTTCCGATTTGCGATTCGATTCGCATCCGATTCGATATTGCTTTATGTTTCGTTTCTTTGCTTTGATTCGATTCATATTGGTTTGTATTCATATTCGATTTCGCTTTGCTTCCGCACTTTGTTTTTCGCATTCATTTTCGTTTTTCGATTGGGATCCGGTTTCAGGATCGGGTCCCAACAGTTGTGGTATCAGAGCCCAGTAATATGATCTTACTTGGGCGTATGTGTATGAGTAAGAAATCGATAAGAGTTTGTGAGGATAAGATTGATCTTGTGAGAATGTGAGCATGATGTGTTTGTCTTTCATGAATTATTTGACGAATCTAAATGATTGTTTCGATTGAGGTGATGAGTTATATGATTGAATTAGTGAGAGTGTGATATTGATGTGAATAAGTGTTCATGAATTATTCGAGGAATGACAGTGACTATTTGATTTAAGTGTCAAGAGTATGATTGATTTTAAGATTATGTGTATGAAAATTAAGATTAGAAATTCATGATGAGTTTGGATTATTTGACTTCGAATGTATAGGAGATGCAATAACAGAATATTTGAAAGATGAGCTTGATGATAGGAATATATGTATCGATATGGTATGGGTGTTGTGTGACTCAAGAATTGAGAAATTGTGAAGAGATTGAGAATATGTATGATGGCGACATTAGATAAGAAAAGTGATTGATTATGATCTGTTGGAAAGAAATTAGTTAAGAGATTGTCTTACTTGATAATGTCTTAGTAGGAATTTCGAGGGCGAAATTCTTATAAGAGGGGGAAAATTGTTGGACCTCGAACTTTCGGTAGAAATTAGAAATATTAAATGGAATTAAATGAGTTTGTTTATATAGGTATTGTGTTATAGATGTTATTGTACTTAAAGGAAATTGATGAGAAATTGAGTGATTGGTTTTGATGACTTTGAAGATTAGTTTTGGTTATGAAAGTTTAAGTGGATGAGATGATCGACATGGAGGTTGAAATCAAGAAATAATTAGTTAAAGTGTTATATTTTGAAGAAATTAAGAAAGTTGATTTTTGAAGATAGAAAGTTTGACTTGAGAGTTGAATTTTTGATTTAGGGACATTTTGAGAAAATGATCTTAACGAAAATTGTAGCTTATGTTGAGAGCTTTTCGTAGCCATAAAGTATGCTATTTTTCGATATCGGGATTGAAAGTTATGATCTTTAAAAGTTAAGGGAGTGTTTGGTTTGAGGGTTTGGGAATGAAGTAATGGAATAATAGTAAAAAATAGTGTTTGCTTTGAGGTTTTCAATTCAAAGGGAATGGATTTATTTCATTAAATTTAGGAATCCACTAAACCCCCCAAAAGGGTGGGTATCAAGTTTTCATTCCAATCTAGTGGTTACTATTTATACCCATCCCCCACATAAGCAATTTTTATTCTTACTCATCACTCATTATTATTATTATTATTATTATTATTATTATTATTATTATTATTATTATTATTATTATTAATTATTTTATAATTATAATTATAATTATAATAATTATTAATTATTGTTATTATTATTACTATTATTATTATTATTAAGTTTTAAACTTATTATTATTATTAATTATTGTTTTTGTTATTAATAATTATTATTATTATAAATTTTAAACTTATTATTATTATTATTATTATTATCATCCTTATTATTCTTATCATCATCATCATCATCATCATCATCATCATCATCATTATTATTATTATTATACTAAGAAATTAATTATCTTATTATTATTATTATTTTTATTATTAATGTTATTATATGAAATTAATTATCTTATTATTATTATTAATTATTAATTTTATTATACTGAAATTAATTATCTTATTATTATTATTATTATTATAAATTTTGTAATAATAATAATAATAAATATGATATGGAAATATGATGTGAAAAAATGGTATTATATTATCTTTCATTCCCAATAATGCAACAAACCAAACAACATTATTGGTATTAATACAGAAACCCAAGTTACAAACCAAACATCATTTTTTATTTTTCATACCCATTCCCATTCCCTTCTACTATTATACCCATATCCATACCCAACCCCGTGCTCAAACCAAACGCCCCCTAAGTGTATTTTGCTTTGGTTTTAGAAAATGCTATAAGTGTAGGATTGTATATGTTGTGTTTTGAGGCGATTTCTGGACTGTTATGGTTTGAATTGGATCAAATGGCATTCTTAAATGTTATAGAGGACCTCCATAGTTTCCCAATGATGTATAATGTGCTATTTTTGGATGTGGAGGTTGGGAGATGTGAGTTATTGAAGTTGAGTGCAGATGCTGCAAATTTTTGAATTGATGTGTTCATAAGGAAGTTTTGTGTATGTTGTGATCGATGCAAATTCAGGACTGATGTGTATGGAATGGGATCAAGTAGCCTTCTCGAGAGTTGTAGAGCTTGTTTTTATCTTTCCATTGATATAAAGCACAAAAATATTGGACAAGGGAGTAGAAAGTTATGATTTTTAGAAGTTCTGATGCTGTTTAGTGTGAAGTTGATCGACCAGTCACTTTGTGCGGAGTTTTTGACCAATTTAGAGGTCGATCTGATTTTTATGGCCTTCATGAAAGTTGTAGAGGGATCTTTTACCTTTCTATAGACACCGAGTTTGTCAAATTTGGAGTTCTGAGTAGAAAGTTATGCATCTTTTAAGTAGAGACGTTCTGGGGAGAAGTGAGACGCAGTCACTGTTTTTGCGTCTCAGTTGACTTTTGCGTCTTAGTTGACTTTTGCATCTCAGTTGACTTTTTGCGTCTTAGTTAACTTTTGCATCTCAGTTGACTTTTTACGTCTTAGTTGACTTTTTGCGTCTCAGTTACTATTCATCGTCTTAGTTTGACTTTTTGTATTTCAGTTTGACCGCCCCGATCGCTCATCGCCGTCAAGAATTGTTCATAGAAATGAGATGAAGTATCGTTCATCGCCTCGATCGCTCATCGCCCCGCCATCGCTCATCGCCCCGGTTGACATTTTGCGTCTCAGTTTGACCGTCTCAATTACTATATATTGTTACCTTTTGATCCATTTTCTACCCTTAAAACGTTGGAATATGCCTTTTTGGTCTTCATAAGAGTTTTAGCTCTTGAAATTATCTTTCCATCCACATAAAGAAATCCTTAATCCGATATCCGTAGGGAAAGTTATAGCAATTTTCCCAATCTGTATCGTCTGATGATGTCATCATCGTCTTAAAATGACGTCATCATCGTCGGCTTTTGTTTTTGACCCTACAGATGAAAGATTTGGCCTTTGAGACCTTCATAAAAGTTGTATCTCTTCATGTCCTCTTTCGAACCATTCAAATAACACCTCAATTAGACATTTCTACAGAAGTTATAACTGCTTCCCAAAAAAGTTCAAGATGATTGAGGTCATAAACATGGTTGCTTCTTTTGACCATAACTTCTTCTCTAGACCTCCGAATGACTTGATTCTTGAACCATTGGATTCATAAGACCTTTCTATTCATCTACACCAAATAGAAGCTGTCTGAAATGAAGTGAGAAAGATTAAGTGGAAAAGGTGGGACGGTGCGATGAGTGTGTGTCTTAGAGGATTTGAGTGGTGTTTCCAAAGGAACATATTTCAGTATTTTGATGTTTTCTGAATTAGTAGAGGTCGAAATGAGGTGATTTCTATTTCAAATGAAAATAGAGACATGGGGCTACAAATGTTATGAAGGAGCTGAGCTATAGTTTAGCCTCTACGACTTCCAAATTCGGGTTGGAAGTTAGGTGTAATGTTCAGCCTCGGGTCTGAAGAACAAACTTCAGTATTTTAGAGATATCTTGAGCTATAGAGATCCGATCGATCCAATTCTTGAAGCGATGGATTCGTAAGAAATAGAGGAACTTTTCCCAAAAAGAAATTCTTATCAAATGGCTTCATTTACTTGATTGAAATAATCAGACAAGATGTTAGTTTAAAAGACCAAGGAAGGGGCAAATTGGAAGTTTACTTAAAGGGTTAAGTTTATAAGCTTAAATGGAGGGGCATATGGGTCATTCCTCATTCATTAAATGACATGGCACTATAAAAGCAAGAGGGCTGTCATTATTTGAAGGAGAAGCCCGAAACTTATAATCAAAGGAAAGAAATAATAAGAGAATAAGAGAGAAGGGAGAGCAAGCTTCGGTGGAGAAAAAGGGGAGAAAGCTAGGGCTCGATTTTTCTACAACTTGAAGAGAGGTTTTGATGTCATCCCAAGAGAGAAAAAGGTGGAGGATGAAGAGAGCTTCATCTTGAACCAAGAAAATCCAAAAATGGAGGAGAAATGAGGTAAGAGCAATTTTTTAGATTTGAGTTTCTCTTAATGTTTTGGTTTAGAATTATGAAAAATGGTATGGGTTTATGGAGTATGAAGTCAATTTTGATGATTGCTAAGTACTATGGGTTTAATTTTGGATGTAAGTTAATTAGGGTTTAGGCCATTTTTGTGAATTGGGAATTTTGGAAGCTTTTGGTGTAGGTAGTTTAGAAATATGAGGGTTTTGTGTTTTCTAAGCTCAATTTGAGTAATTAAGTTAATTATGATGTTGAATTTGGGTTGAATTGCCTTAGGTAAAGGTAGATTGGAAAAAAAAAGGAATTAATGGACAAATTGGAGCGAGGAACAAGTTTTTAGCATCGATTCGAGGTGGGTAACCGTTTATAATAGAATTTATAAGCCACTACTGTTTTCTTTAAACAAAAGAGATTTTCTGATTTCTATTGCATCGTAAATGTTGCATCATTGTATGAATGATTTGAAAGATCATTATTGATTCAATACATGAACTTTTGATGAATTGCAAAATACCTTTGTGTTATGCCTCGAAAGAATTCATGGCATTTCGTATATTCGAAAAGATCATTCGATAAATTGAGTTGAGCATGATATGTGCTTTTGTGTGGGTGAGAGAGAACCTATTTCCTTAATCACGTGCACGTTGACCCCCTTAGCCTTCTCCTGGCTGCCTACTTGAGGCTTACGAGATTCGAAAAATGGACTCGTCGTGTTTACGGTAAAACTTCAGTTTTCTGTCGTATTTATGGAACTCTCGAGCCATTATGTGTGCATTTGCATTGTGAAGTGTTATGATTGATGCATTCATGTTTTGGAAATTGTGATTTCAACCACTGCGAGAAAAGAAATTTTGAAAATGTGCATTATGGGTTTCAAACAAGGTTTCTGGAAGAAAAGAAAAGAAAGGCATTTTTTTAAAAAAGGTTTTGCTTATTTATTTGTTATAAACTGTTACCCACGAGCTATAAGCTCACCCCCTTTCATCCCTATCTCCAGGTATTTGAGCAGGAGATCAGATGAAAGACGGTCAAGATGTCAGATCGACTTCTTGCATGTTTTCGTAATTTGTATAAGTGATATTTTGAGTAATTTAGATTTTACCGTTGATATGTATATGGCTTTAGATAAATTTGGATAAATGTATTTGTGTATGAAATTGGGTATGGTGTTTGTGATTTTGGTAACTGTGTAATTCATGAATGATTGGATTGAGAATTATTAAAGCGTTTATGGTGTATGAATTTTGGATATATAGGTATGTGTATTAAGTGTCTATTGACAAAAGAAAGGATTAGTAAGATTTTGTGTAATTGGCGGTCATGATTTAAATAGGATCAAATAGATTGAGATATTGGTTGAGGATGGATTTGTCTAAATGAGGAATTGAAGTGCTTTGTATGGGAATGATGAAAGGAATGAATAAGAAAGAATGAAAGAAAAAAAGAAAAATTTATACGGGTTTTGAGAATTGTCTTAAGGTTTCCAACGCGATAAGTTTTCTATGCTGGGTGTTTTCAACGGATGACGAAATTTATTTCAGTTTGATGGATTCGATCGTTTTTCTTTATGCATTCGCTTCCGATTTGTGATTCGATTCGCATCCGATTCGATATCGCTTTATGTTTCGTTTCTTTGCTTTGATTCGATTCATATTGGTTCGTATTCGTATTCGATTTCGCTTTACTTCCGCACTTCGTTTTTCGCATTCATTTCCGTTTTCCGATTGGGATCCGGTTTCGGGATTGAGTCCCAACAAAAATTGTTTATTGAATTCAGGGAGAAATTTGGGTTAATTTAGGCTATTTTAGGCAAAGAGGTCTTCTTGCAAATTGTAATTCATCCTCTTAGCTTTCCATCGGTATAAAGTTTGTAAAATTTGGGTATCGGAGTTGAGAGATATGAGTATTGTAAGTGATGATACTATATGGGAGGTATGAACATGACAGCTATAGTGAATATTGAGAGTTTGTGTATTTTATGAGTTATTTTGAGTTGAGATGTGGGAGTTTAATGCATTTAATTTGGTAATTGAATGTTTGAGGAGCGTTATGACGCTTGAAGGGTTCAATTTGGGGGGATTATAAGTGTGTATGGTGTTAGAATGGATGTTGGAAGCATTGGAGAGGCTTTGGAAAGAGTTTTGGGTCACCTATATCCATTTAACGGACCTCCTCGGGTGAAAAAGGACCCTCAACCCAGTGCATGTCCGTTAAACGGACATGGATATCCGTTTAATGGACTTTGTCGGATGAAAAATGGCTTTTCATCCAGTGTATGTTCGTTAAACGGACATGCATGTCTGTTTAATAGACATCCTCAGGTTAGCTGCCGTAAATTGCGATTTTGAACAAATTAAGGGTTGAATCTCGCTTTGAGGTCGCTATAGAAGTTGTATATCCCGATGTCTTCTGTCCAACCGTCTAAAAACAAAATCAATCCAATATTTGCAGAAAAATGTATGGCAATCGCGCCAAGACATGTACAGTTTGGGTAAGGGCATAAACATAGTGGATTCTTTTGGCCATAACTTCTTCATCCGACTTCCAAATTGAGTGATTCTAAAAGCCTTGGATTCCTAACAGGTTTTGCTACCTCTCCATAAAAATTGGTAGCTTTTGGTTTTGAATTCTAAAAGATTGATTCAAGCTAGTGAGGGTTTGTTGAAATAACCCTATAAGGAAACCCGCTTACGCTTTTTAACTCCAAATCGGATAGTTGGGCTCAGGAAACGGGGTCCAAAACCTTAGTTGGGCTTCAAAAATGGGGCCCAACATTGAGTTCATTCATCAACTCCTTTTAAGGGTTACTCATAGGTTAGTGATTGGGTACAACTTAAGATATTCGGAGGTAATTAAGTAGCTAATAAATGATTCACCATTCCTAATAGAAGGAGATGATACCCACGACCTCTTGTCGGGGTCATTACTCGGGAGTCTCTGGATAGAGCAGATATGTGTCATGATGAGAGTCTTTAATGATATATAGAGTAATGAGATCCTCAGGACAATATTTAATAACAATTGGACTAGATGTGGCATAGTCACTCTAGTGGGAGTTGACACTTTGACCACACTTTGAACCAAGTAGGGTATAGATGGTGAAAGGACAAATTGATAACAATATTGCGTATGGAAGGGTTTGCAGTTAACCCATTGAATTTTCAGTCAATTGGGTTATGACATTTTGCTAGATACCGCTTTTGACATACTTGAATTAAGTGTTAATTCAAGTGGCCAATATAACTGGGAGCCTAATAGGTCACTCACATAGGAGATCTGAATGATGAGTAAAATGTGCTTGAATGGTGATTCAAGATATGAGAGAGTGATTCAGGATTGTAATGTGATGTGATCATGGTAGAAAACGTAGCATGGAATGGATTAGAAACAAGTGTTATTGGCTTCCATTAATGCATGTTATTTATGGTCATTAACTTCTGATAACTTTCATTAATGTATGTTATTCATGGTTATTAACTTTCCTTAACTTTCATTAATGCATGCTATTTATCACCATTAACTTCTCATAACTTTCCAATAATGACGGGGTTTACGAAAAGCAAAATAGTGCAGAAAATTAAGAAGATTTTCGTGCATCTTGTGTAAGACACAAGAAAAGAAAAGAAAGGTTCTTTTTCTTACACACACACACTTTTTCTCTCTAACTCTCTGAAGAGTACTTGTCTTTGCTAGTATAAAGAAAGAATTCTAGCCATCTCCTAGTGAGGTTTCATCCTTCTCTCTTCGTGTGGACTTTCATCAGAGACAGTCTACATTGATCGTTGTAGTTTATGACAACCCAACACAGAGAGGATTAAAGAACGAAGGAAATCGTCAGAAAGGTATATAAACATCTTACATTTTATGTTTTTGTTTTTATATATCTATATGCATGAGTAGATCTAGTTTTTGAGGTTTCTTTTTATTTTTGCTACGTATAATTGATATATATTATGTATGAGATGCATGATTAGAACCTAATAGCTTGACGGGGTGGAATTGGTGATCTTATTTGAGACGGGCGTGCCTAAAATCCTGCTATCTTATTGCCATAACTGAATTTAGGGTGATCTCGCCAGCCTGGATTGTACTGGTTTGAGTAGGGATCATATCTCCTTTGTGGTGGTCCTAGAAATCCTCATACAACATTTACTTTCTTATTAGGGTCTTCTTGAAGAGTTGGACACTTGTCTGTCGCATGACCTAATATGGAGCAAATACCGTATGTTTGGACTTGTTGAATTTGTCCTGTAACTAATTTTTCCACCAAAGAAGTCATAGCATCTAATCATTGATAAGTGGAAGAAACACTAACCTCATTAACCCTTCATGGTCTGCTATCTTGTTGAGTCCCAAACTATTGTGATCTATCATTGTGTTCACCAATGCTCCTCCACTTACAACATCAATCATATTCAGATCCATTGGTAGCAAACCTTTATAAAAGTACTGGATAAGTAGTTAGTCCAAAATCTGATGTTGAAGATAGCTTGCACATAGTTTTTTTAATATCTCCCAATATTCGTACAATGTCTCTCCACTGAATTGTCGGATTCCACAAATATCTTTTCTGATGTTTGCAGTATGAGAGGCAGGGAAGAATTTATATAGGAATTACTTCTTCAGTTCATTCCACGTGGATATGGATCTAAATGGTAAATAATAGAGCCAATCCTTACCCTTGTCGGCTAATGAAAATGGAAAAGCTCTAAGCTTGATTTGCTCTTCAATGACTCCCAATGGCTTCATAGATAAGAAAACAACATGAAATTCCTTCAAATACTTATGGGGATCATCACCTGCAAGTCCACGAAAAGTAGGCAATAAGCATATCAAACCAAATTTAAGCTTAAAAAGTGCACTAATATTAGGGAATTCAATGCATAAAGGTTGTTGACTGACATCGGGAGTTGCTAACTCCTTTAATGTTTGCTACTATGGTTGTTCACCCTTTGACCTTTCTCCAGTGATTATGTAACATCTCGTTACCCATATGAGGGCTGAAATTGTGAATTACGAGAATTATTGAGAAATCAGAAAGTACAATTCATGTTTATGCTAAATTTGTCATGCACATTTTTGCATCTTCATATAATTTTACATGCATTTTTTGACATTTTCGGGTACAATTGAGTTGTTAAATATGATTAAAATGTGTTTTGGCAATTTTGGTATTTATAGGATATTTTGGAATTTTTAGTGAATTTTGTGAAAAAAATCATGATTTTTGGGCCAATTATGGTGTGACACGTGGCATTTTATAATTGAGACAAATGGCAATAATAAACAAATGAAAAATGGTTAATTAGTTGTGACAAATGGCTTGAAAGAGTGACGACATGTGTAAGGCATGCAAGTATTCACGGGTATGATGTTTAGTTAGGATTGATGCAATGCGAGTGACCTTCTCGGTGAAAAACAGAAAACACTTAGCATCCAATTATCCACTATGAGACTCTCAGTGTTTTTAATCTATTCTCCTTATTGGAATTCATAGCCGAATCAAGTAAGTTATGTTTACGCTGGGTTTTGTTGTTGTAAATGATGTTTTTTAGTAGAAATGAATGCATGCATGTGAGGTTAGAGAAGTTTGGTTTCGGTGTTGAATAGAGTAGATGATTGATTTGAGAGTAGGAAATGTTAAAATGGTGTTGAATGAACTCTAGATTGGAAGATACGTATATACTCTGTTCGGGTTTTGAGAAAGCCGAAATGGTATATGCATGCATTGTGTCTGTTGTTTATCGGTAGAAGTGAAGTTGATGTTTAAGTATGAATATTGGATTTTAAATTGTGTGTGTGTTGATGAGTTAAAAAGATGAGTTAGAAGAATTGTTTTGAGTGTGATCTGAGTTAATTGATGTGAGAATAAATGTGAAGAATGGATAGAAATGAGAAATCGTGGAAGTGAGAGAGAGTGAAATCTGGGTTTAAAAATCTGGAAAACTGGGGAAGACGAGTTTCAGTGACCAGACGTCGCGACTCATTCCTTTTTGTACGTTGTGACATGAAACGCACCTTTGAGCTCATCAGGGCTAACTCCTTTTATACGTCGCGACGTGTGACTCACCCTTGAGCTCGTCGCGGCGACGATTGCAGGAAAATCCTGAGAAAAACTAATTTTTGGGTTGTACGTCGTAACTTCACATTTTGACCATAACTTTTGATGTAGATGTCCAAATGAGATGATTTTTGATTCGTTGTAAACTAGAGATATAGGGATACAAATTTTATGAAGAAATGGAGTTTTAATTTGTTGGAGTTATGTAAATATAGTGCCCTGGAAAGCAAATGTATTTACATGTAACTTTATCTTCTTCAGTTACAGTTTTGTAATGAAAATATTTATTATTAATAAAACAAAAGAGTTTGGTTTTATCTGTATGATTCATTTGTAAGTAATATACATATACATAGAGATGTATGGGAAACATGTATATTATTAGAATCAATTAATTGATTCACAGTTGAATAATCAAGTTGGTCGTTTGATTATGGTTTAGATCAGTAGTGTTGCGATTTATCTCCATATAAGTAAAGGAGTTTACTTAAAGGGAATGATGAGTTTTATATCATGATAGTAGTAGACTATCGATAATGGCACTATTAAATGAATCGGAATCAAGTATGTTTTCAAGAATAAAGTGGGCGTTACTTTAATCTTAAAACATACAACTTAAGTATTCGCTATTATGAACCACAATCTTGATGAGTGGTGAACTCATATGTGTTTCATTATAATTCTTGATATCATCGAAATGAATTTTTACAGGGTATTAATCCATTGTCTGCATGTTGGAATTATTAATTGAAACATGTATCAGGGAACATTCACTCAAATAAAGAGTTTATAGTGTTATCATCTCTTTTAGATGTTTTAAGGAGATTTGGTGATTAAACTGCCGATAGTTTGATGGACTAGCTACCTATCAAGTCTTAACACTAAGATGAGATCTTATGTGTTAATCACCATATAAAGTAAAATGAGAGATCTAGAAGGAAAAACCAACATAAGGGCAAAACGGTAATTTTACCCTTTGTTATGCGGATGGCTATAATAAGCTTCTAAATAGGGTTTGCAATTGGACATATTCTTATAATATTTAATAATTCAAGAGTTCAACTAATTGTCTTTAGTGGAATGACATTTAGTTAATAAGCTAGAATTAATTCGAATGAGATTGAATTATTTCTGGGCTTATTGGAGCTTGAATTATCAAAGTCCAATAAGATTCCCCACTTGGCTTTAAGGAAGGTTATCAAGCTAAGTAAGAAGTAGTTTGGAGGCTTTAGAAGTCCATAATTGAATGATGGGCTTATACTAATTAATGGTTAATTGGAAGCCCATATGTTCATTTAGAAATGGGCTTGTTTTGGTTTAATGTAATTGATTAGATTAATTATATTAAAGCAATTCTTTTTTAAATGGAGAAGAAGCAATTTCGAAATTGTGTTAGGTTAGAAGTGTAACCACACATTTGACATTAAAATACTAAATAAAGATGGTCTTTATTATGGTTCATCATTATTAAATGGAGTTATGAACTTACCATTAAATGGTTTAATGGTTGGCTTTTAATGTTGGCATGTAACCTATTTGCATTCATTAGATTAAAGATGAAAGATGTGCATTAGATGGACCATCTTCCTTCTTTCTTCTTGCCAAAACTGAAATGGGTATTCAATTATAGGTTATGGTCTTTTCAAATAGCCATTTTAAAGATAAATGAAGTAAGTCTCATTTATTGGCTATTTGATGAGTGATTAATGTAAGAAGTGATGCATTGGATGCCTCTCACTTTTTCCATTCATGCATATTTCGAAATTGAGATGTAATAAAGGGTTTTTGCATGGTTTTTAGACATGCTCTCCTTTCATGCAAGGTAGAACTGAAATTCCTAAGTGAAAGAATTGAAAGAGTTTCAATTTTGGTTCTTCTTCTTCTAAGAAAATCTCCTCCAAATATTTCTTCTCCTTTCCCACCAAAGGATTTTGTTAACCTAGTTGTCCTTGAAGAACAAGTGGTAAATCTAATTGGTTGAGGATACTACAACAAGGAAGAAGATAGATTGCTAAAGGAAAAGACTCAAAGGCAAAGGATTTTGATATAAGAAGGAGAGGATAGCGCAGCGAGGATTTAAAGCTGTAGCGAAGGAGTCGTTAATTCCTTTTATCTTGTTCTTGGTTTTATTATCCTTATACCATATCATGTATGGATTAGCATGTTGATTTGGATATATTGCTTCCGCTGCAAGATGATTTCTTAAAAAGTTTTGAAATCTATCGTTTCTCCATACTAAGCATGCTTTCTTTTTTCGATCCAACAATTAGTATCAGAGCCGTTTTTTCATGCATGATTTCGGTTCCTATATGGTGGATGCATGGGTTGGCAGTCTTTTTATGTATACTGCATATTTTTATGTGATAGAAATATATATGGTGTATGTTGCTCTTTTGGTTGTCCATAGAAGTTAAATTTTATCTTGTAAGATTTCTTCATTTGGTTGTAACAAGGAGGGTGGTCTATCATCACCATGTTTCCTCCTTGGTTTCTTTTTTCTATTTTATTTGATTTTGTAATGTACAAATTGATGTAATGATGAAGAAGGAGCAGCCATGGATTGAAGAAATGGAAAGGTAAAATTTTCGGTGTATCCTTTTGTGTTTTGCATAAGTTTTGTGAAAACTAAGTTGCTGGAATTTTGTTTCAATGAATCATATTTCAGTTATGATTGGAAAACAAGTGCTGGTTTTTGTTTCAAAGAATCCAATTTCGGTTTTGCTAAAATACTAAGTGTTGTTTTAATTTTCATGAAATGAGTTTCGGTTTTAATAAAACAAGTGCTGGTATTTTTGTCAAAACAAAGATTTGGTTTTCTAAAAATCTAGTGCTGGAATTTTATTTTCAAATGACAAAATTCTAATTTCATAAATGCCATTACATTTTGTTTACCGAATGGGCGGATCATGTTAGCGAGGAGTTCAAGCGGAAGATCCAAGATGAAGAAGCATATTTTGGGCCTAAAAGGCTTGTAATTATTTTATGTTTCTAGGATGGACAATCAAAAGTGGCTTTATTAGTTCATGTGATGAATGGAGAAATGAATGCTTGTAATATGTGATATTATGTGATTGCATGTCATTTAGAAAATTGCCAACCCTAGGCCTTGCCATGCATTCATTATGTATGAGATATATAATGAAACAATATAGGATGGATAATAAATTGCATCTAGACAAGATGGTATTTAAAACGTAAAGCCCAAAAAGATTGAGTGGGATAGGATGCTCCTGTGAGAGTCCACGGTCTCCAAATGATGGCCCGTTTGCATGTGGTGAAGTGTTACTCCCCATCGGAGGGCATGGATCCTAGATCTTGCAAGGTTTGGGTCTCCTTAAGGATAAGTCCACTTAATGATAGCAAATGTGACCTCCCACCGAGGCATGATTTGTAGGTATCTTTAGTGAATGAATCAAATGGTTATACACTCAACATTTTTATCAATAAACCGCCTAATGTAGCTCATTGGTAAAAGTATGGACCAAATTAAGACGCTTTAAAAATTGAGCATGAGATGCTTGGTAGTTTTTGAGTGGGAGGGTCCCAGTTTTTCTTTTAATAGATAAGATGGCCCACCGTCACTTAGTACATTATAGATAAGAAAATAACGTCAGATAATGTTTTAAATTTTAAGTTTTGTTAAATCTATCATCATGCATACATGCATCATGATTTTATACAAAGTTCCATAAATTATTGACTAGTATGCTCATGTTTTAATAATTTATATTTTCGGACATAATCAACCACAAAATGAATCCACTCACCCCTTCTTGACTAATAACAAATTGGAAAATGGAGACAAGTTTAATAAATGGAGACGTAACCTTGACATTGTTCTTCAATATGAACGATTTCATGGGTGTTAACTGAAAATGAGCCTACACCTCTAAGTGGAGATGCAACTCTTGAGCAAGTCCAACAACATGAGTTGCTAAGAATCGTCGACAAGACTACTAAGTGTTATATTCTAGCTTCATCAATGGCATGTTGCAAAAGCAAATTGCTTGTATGAAAGCTGCTAGTAATGGTCCATCACCTACACGAGATGTTTGGTGTGAGGACTAGGTCTGCAAGAGTGAAAGCTATCCAAACCTTTCATAATCTCGACAGAAACCTGGTGAACCGCAAGGGGATTACATGATGAAGGTAATCTCTGCGGTCATCGAGGTCGAGATGCTTGGGCGGATATGGATGCGGACACGCAGATGATTATGATCATCAATAGCTTAAACTCTTCTTTTCAGCAGTTTAAGTTGGACTATGAGCTCAACAAAGAAGGATTACACCTTGAGTGAGTTGATGAATACCCTCAAGAGCACGGAGGAAATATTGAATATTAAGGCTCATGGGCCGAAGCTAATGTAGCTTCTTCTTCTAAGCCCAAGGGTAAGGGCAAGGAAAGAAGAAGGGTCCAATGAAAAGAAGGCCCAAATAGGGTCAAGGCCAAACCCATGAAAAAGAAGGCCAAAGAGAACATCAAGGAAAGTGTTTCCACTTTGTGATGAGATGGGCCACCGGAAAAGAAACCGCCCAGCCTACCTAGAGTCCCTCAAAAGCAAACAAAGTATGGGCTTCCTAAGTTTGTTAGGAACTAGAAATGTGGCGATTTATCTACTTCTTGGATATTAGATTCAGGAGCCACTAACCATGTTTGTAATTCTTTGCGGGGTTCCAAGAAGGAAAAGACTTCCTAAAGGCCAGCCAAGTTAAGATAGCAGATGGTTCCTATGTTTCAGCGAGAATCAAGGGGAGTAGTTATCTTGGACTTTCCTAATGGTCATAGGTTATATTTGGAAGATGTTTATTACATGCCAATGATTGTAAGGAACATGATTTACATTTTTGTATAATAAAATCTGCTATTCCTTATATTTTGAAAAGTTGTTTCAATATATGAGAATAAGGATTTTATTTGTGAAGCGATAATTAAACAGGATTGTTTTTATAGAACCTATGAAAGGCTCACTAAACACCACGTAATTGATAAAACCAAGACAATCCAATATCTCTAGCATTAATTCAAAGTATCTGTGGCATCTAAGGATGGGTCATATCAATCGAAAAGACTTGACAAAGTAGTAAAGGATGGGATCCTTATGGGCTTGGATAGTGATCCATTACCCACCTGTGAATCTTGTATTGAAGGAAAATGACAAAAGCCTCATTTCCTTCTAAAGGAAACAGATTTGAATCCACATTGGACATGGTACATCTTGATGTGTGGGGCCCATGAATGTACAAGCTAGAGGAGGTTATGAATATTTCATAACTTTTATAGATGATTACTTAAGACATGGCTATTTGTATTTGATGCATAAAAGAGTGAATCTTTTGAAAAGTTCAAAGAATTCAAAGTCAAGTGAGAAGCAACTTGGCAAGCCATTAAAACAACTTGATCGGATCGAGGTGGTGAGTATTTATCTGGAGAGTTCCAGCAATATTTAATTAACAATGGAATTGTTTCCAATTTGTCAGCTCCTCGTACACCTCAACAGAATGGTGTAGTAGAGAGGAGAAATAGAACTCAATTGGAAATGGTAAGATCAATGATGTCCTATGCTAGCCTTCCAGAATCGTTATGGGGATATGCGATACAAACGGCAACATATATTCTTAACTTTGCTCCATCCAAATCGGTGCCTAAAACACCTAGGGAGTTGTGGACTGGTCGAGTGCCTTTATTGAGGCACTTAAGGACTTAGGGCTGTCCAGCCCATGTTCTAAAGCCTGAATCCACAAAGATGGAACCAAGGTCAGAAGTATGTTTGTTTGTAGGATATCTTACAGAAACTCGAGGGTACTATTTTTACAGTCCTCATGATAGGAAGGTATTTGTGTCGACAAATGCAAAATTCTTAGAGGAAGAGTTTGTGAGAAATCACAAAGGAAGAAGTGAAGTAGTACTAAAGGAGTTAGCAATTTCATCCAAACCAAGAGTTGTTTTGGATATGACAGAACAAGATGTCGAAATGGATTCAAGAGTTGAATCAGAAGTGCAACCTGAACATCAAGATGTGCCTAGACGTAGTGGGAGGGCTATGAGATAACCAGATAGGTATCTGGGTTTAGGAGAAGGCTTAATTGCCATCTCAGACCAAGAAGAAACAGATCCCGTTACGTATACACAAGCTATTAATGATGTTGATGCAGGAAAATGGCTTAAGGCAATAGAATCAGAAATAGATTCTATGTATACTAATGAAGTCTGGGTCCTTGTAGATCTACCACCAGGTCTAAAACCCATAGGGTGTAAATGGATCTACAAAAGGAAAAGGGGATCAGATGGAAAGGTAGAGACCTTTAAAGCTAGATTGGTAGCTAAAGGCTATACTCAAAAGGAGGGTATAGACTACGAGGAGACTTTTTCTCCGGTTGCCATGCTTAAGTCCATCAGGATTCTTTTGGCCATAGTAGCCTATTTCGATTATGAAATATGGCAAATGGATGTCAAGACCGCATTTCTGAATGGAGATCTTGAGGAGACCATTTATATGGCCCAACCAGAAGAATTCATTGAGTTAGGTAATGAGCATAAGGTTTGCAAGTTGCAAAGGTCCATTTATGGACTTAAGCAAGCATCTAGGTCTTGGAACATTAGGTTTTATAAGGCTATCAAAACCTATGGGTTCATACAAAACCTAGATGAGCCTTGTGTTTACAAAAGAATACAAGAAGGTAAGGTTACTTTCCTAATCTTGTATGTTGATGACATTCTGCTCATTGGGAATGATGTGGGAATGTTATCTGCGATTAACGGATGGCTGAATGAACAGTTTTCAATGAAGGATTTGGGAGAGGCTACCTATGTTCTAGGGATCAAACTTATAAGGGATCGTAAGAACAAGAAGATAGTTTTGTCTCAACTAACCTACATTGAGAATATGCTCAATAAGTTCGCCATGCAAGATTCCAAGAGGGTTTCACCCTACTAGACATGGAATCAAACTTTCAAAGGAACAAGCACCTAAAACCCAAGAGGAGGTTGAACGCATGCGTAACATTCCATATGCTTGGCGGTTGGTAGTTTGATGTATGCAATGCTATGCACTAGACCGGATATCATTACACGCATGGGACCGGTAGCGATTTCAGTCCAATCCAGAATGGAACATTGATTGCGGTTAAGTGTATATTTAAGTATCTTCGTGGGGACGAAGAACTTAATGCTTGTTTACTCTGAAGTAATCTTATTCCGACAGGGATATACGGATTCGATTTCCAATCGATGTTGAATCAAGGAAATCAACTTCGGTTCTATATTTACTTTAGGAGGTGGAGCCATAGTTTGAGGAGTGTCAAGCAATCTTGTATTGCTGATTCGACTATGGAGGTCGAGTATGTTGCTGCTTGTGAAGCAAAGAAAGGAAGCGATCGCTCCTAAGTTCCTAAATGATTTGGAGGTAGTTCCAGAGGCGTAAAAGCCATTACACTTTATTGTGATAATAGTGGGCAAGTGGCTAATTCTAAAGAACCTCGGAACCACAAAGTCACAAACACATTGAGCGAAAAGTATCATCTCATAAGGAGATAATACAACGTGGAGAAGTGGATGTGGTAAAGATTCCTACAGAGCAAAACCTTGCGATCCGCTCACAAAGACATTGACTCAAAAGAGCTTTGAGGGTCACCTAGAAGGGATGGGAATGAAGGATATGTCAAACTTGCTTTAGGACAAGTGGGAGATTGTTGGAGTTATGTAAATATAGTGCCTGGAAAGCAAGTGTATTTACATGTAACTTTATCTTCTTCGCCATAGCTTTGTAAGGAAAATATTTATTATTAATAAAAGAAAGAGTTTGGTTTTATCTGTATGAGCATTATATATCTGGTCATAAGGTACCAAGATTCATTTGTAAGTAATATACATATACATAGAGATGTATGGGAAACATGTATATTATTAGAATCAATTAATTGATTCACAGTTGAATAATCAAGTTGGTCGTTTGATTATGGTTTAGACTGTAGTGTTGCGATTTATCTCCATATAAGTAAAGGAGTTTACTTAAAGGGAATGATGAGTTTCATATCATGATAGTAGTAGTCGATAATGGCACTATTAAATGAATCTGGAATCAAGTATGTTTTCAAGAATAAAGTGGGCCGTTACTTTAATCTTAAAACATACAACTTAAGCATTCGCTTATTATGAACCACAATCTTGATGAGTGGTGAACTCATATGTGTTTCATTATAATTCTTGATATGATCGGAATGAATTTTTACAGGGTATTAATCCATTGTCTGCATGTTGGAATTATTAATTGAAACATGTATCAGGGAACATTCACTCAAATAAAGAGTTTATAGTGTTATCATCTCTTCTAGATGTTTTAAGGAGATTTGGTGATTAAACTGGCGCCAGTAGTTTGATGGACTAGCTACCCATCAAGTCTTAACACTAAGATGAGATCTTATGTGTTAATCACCATATAAAGTAAAATGAGAGATCTAGAAGGAAAAACCAACATAAGGGCAAAACGGTAATTTTACCCTTTGTTATGCGGATGGCTAGAATTAGCTTCTAAATAGGGTTTGCAATTGGACATATTCTCATAATATTTAATAATTCAAGAGTTCAACTAATTATCTTTAGTGGAATGACATTTAGTTAATAAGCTAGAATTAATTCCAATGAGATTGAATTATTTCTGGGCTTATTGGAGCTTGAATTATCAAAGTCCAATAAGATTCCCCACTTGGCTTTAAGGAAGGTTATCAAGCTAAGTAAGAAGTAGTTTGGAGGCTTTAGAAGTCCATAATTGAATGATGGGCTTATACTAATTAATGGTTAATTGGAAGCCTATATGTTCATTTAGAAATGGGCTTGTTTTGGTTTAATGTAATTGATTAGATTAATTATATTATAAATTTTTTTTTTAAATGGAGAAGAAGAAATTTCGAAATTGTGTTAGGTTAGATGTGTAGCCACATATTTGACATTAAAATACTAAAAAAAGATGGTCTTTATTATGGTTCATCATTATTAAATGGAGTTATGAACTTACCATTAAATGGTTTAATGGTTGGCTTTTAATGTTGGCATGTAACCTATTTGCATTCATTAGATTAAAGATGAAAGATTTGCATTAGATGGACCATCTTCCTTCTTTCTTCTTGCCAAAACCGAAATGGGTATTCAATTATAGGTTATGGTCTTTTCAAATAGCCATTTTAAAGATAAATGAAGTAAGTCTCATTTATTGGCTATTTGATGAGTGATTAATGTAAGTGATGCATTGGATGCCTCTCACTTTTTCCATTCATGCATATTTCGAAATTGAGATGTAAGAAAGGGTTCTTGCATGGTTTTTAGACATGCTCTCCTTTCATGCAAGGTAGAACCGAAATTCCTAAGTGAAAGAATTGAAAGAGTTTCAATTTTGGTTCTTCTTCTTGTAAGAAAATCTCCTCCAAATATTTCTTCTCCTTTCCCACCAAAGGATTTTGTTAACCTAGTTATCCTTGAAGAACAAGTGGTAAATCTAATTGGTTGAGGATACTACAACAAGGATGAAGATAGATTGCTAAAGGAAAAGACTCAAAGGTAAAGGATTTGGATATAAGAAGGAGAGGATAGTGCAGCGAGGATTTAAAGCTGTAGCGAAGGAGTCGGTAATTCCTTTTATCTTGTTCTTGGTTTTATTATCCTTATACCATATCATGTATGGATTAGCATGTTGATTTGGATATATTGCTTCCGCTGTAAGATGATTTCTTAAAAAGTTTTGAAATCTATCGTTTCTTCATACTAAGCATGCTTTCTTTTTCCGATCCAACATAATTATGTCTCTAAGGTTTTCACTTTTTGGTTGGAAGTTGAGGTAAGAATTCTTTTGGAACTTATGAACCGTCTGAAATATTTTGAGTATATCTCTTCGTATAATGAACCAAATTAAACGATTTTGATGTCATTATAAATATAAGAAATAGGAGAATAACTTTACAGAAGGAAGTTTTGTCTAATTTGGTCATTTACTTTATCATATTTAGCATGGAAAGTTGACCCGTATGTTTATTAGAGGAAAAATCTGAAGTGGTCAATGAAGTTATGAAATTGTTTTACATTGTTTTGTTCAATCCAATTGTAATTATACATGGTATTAACGAGGGCTTTGATATCTGAATGATTTCGATAAGGATCACGTCATTGAACCCCAGAATTGTCATTGAACATGCATTGTGAGTACATTCTATACATTGATGTGCATAAAAGAACCACTTGGGTATTTATGCAAAAATTTGATATTTGTGAATGTGTTTTGTATATTTTAGAGGAGCATATCGGACGCCAATCGGACATTGCCAGACCATCCAGGCAATAGCTTGTTGGAGCGTGCTATAAGTCAACCTAGATGATTTCCTAGGATTGATCTGATTTGATTTGTTTACACTTCCACCATTATTAAACTGTTTGCGATTTATTATGAATTCTAGAATTTAAATTATTTGAGGAGATCAATATTCGGGAATGTATTGGAAGTGCTTTGATTGTGGCTTTGAGTGCCATGAAATTCTGTATGATATGTGAATCCTCAACGAAAGTTGAATGCCGGACTTAGGTCCGATGATTATGAATTTTGTTTGAGCATCCTATGTGATTGCCATATATGCCATATTCAGTTTTGATGCATTGGAAGTGTTCCGATTTGATGTGAAACCCCTTATGATACGTGAATTCTCAACGTATGTTGAATGCCGGATTTAGGTCCGATGACTATGAGTTTCTGATTGAACATCATATGTGATGGTCTGATATGGCATAATCAGCATTTGACGCATTTCATAAAATACATGCTCAGATAAAGGCGTTGTGACTTGAGTAGCCAGTATGAAGCGCTTCCACGTAGAGCTTTGCTCCGTGATATATGTGTGTTCACGTAGAGCTATGCTCCGTGATTCTGTTCCGACTGAGCCCTATAGACTAGTATTTATATAAGTATGTGATAGGCACTCAGTCACAACAATAAGAATGAATGTGAGTTTCATGAATATAGCATTCTTATAAGATTGAAACTCATTAAATGATTTGCAAAGCCGAAGTGAGTGTAAATTGATATAAACTGTTGCTATACGTGGCTACATGAATTGTGTGATCACATGAAATGCCATGTTATATGAATATCATGAATAAATATATGATTTGAATGAATATTTGTGATACATGTGATGTGTATGTGTAATCCGGTGAAATCATCAATGATGGTTTACTCATTGAGTTGCAAAACTCATCAAAAATTGCAATGTGGCTTTTTAAGTTCTGAGGAATTATTTCAGCTAGGCTAAATGAAGTATAGCCACTGAGTTTGATATGGATTAGGGGTCGGGATCAGTTTGCACCTGCACATGTCTTCATTGATTTTTATTTTTGAATTATGTTTAGCAAGAATTGTACAAAGTGTATGTAAACGATTTGGTAATGAAATGACTTTATGGCTTCAAGTGTTTTGCCCAAATTTAAGGTTGAATACTAATGTTTGTAAAGATTGTAGCTTGGAAATGGAAATGTTTTTAAATGACATGGGCCCAATTTGATTAGTAATTTCCGCTTGCATGTACCTTGTCTTAAAGAAACAAAAGTTTTGTAATGAATTTTGACTGAATGATCGTTCTAGTATGCCACCCTTGCGGGGTACATACTCGGAAATCACCATGGATGTCGAGTATGTGTCTTGCGAGAGTGGGGTGCTACATTTTGGTATCAGAGCCCAGCTTTAGTATCTTACATGGGTAGTTTTCGATCTTGTCATAGCAGGCAGCAGCAACTGATCCCTAGTCTGAGTTGCATTTATATGAGTCATATACATGAGCATTTGTTAAGTGTTTGAATTGATGGAATTAGTGCGAAGAATGATGATCCGTCTGACTATGAGAAAATGAAAGTTTGTGGATATTTAAAAAGGGAAAATAGTATATGTCTATATATGATTGATTGAGCCAAGTTTACATCATAAATTGGCTGCATTTTCATAGCTACTTATGCATTCATTGACTTCTAATTGATGATTTTTGTGCTTAAATTGGTTCCTCATACCGAGCTCTTTTAATTCACAATTTGTCAGTAAATTGTCATGATTTGATACTAATTTCTCTAAAATCTTCATGAGGACAATTGATACTGCAAATTGTTATTTTATTGATTGCAGGAGCAAAGGAGTCAACACATCAGGAAGTCAACAGTGATGAGGTCCTATCCGCACGTCGTGACGAATATTAATCTGCACGTCGCGACGAGCAAATCACTTCCACACGTCGCGACGCATGTTAATTCGTACGTCGCAACGAGCAGGCAATTTCACACGTCGCGACGAATATTTATTCATACGCCGCGACGTACGAGCGGATATCCGACCTGAAATGGAAAGTTTGCCTCACTGCTCTGACCCGACCTGCATCCATTATATAAAAACTTTGCTACTTTTAGGTCAGAACAGACTTGGATACTGAGAGACGCTTCGGAGGCAGCAGAGACAACATTCTACTCCACCATCATTTCCAGTTTTCATCATCGTTGACCATCACCACCATCATCGCCACCATCAATATCTTCTGCCACCATGAGTATCGCTCAATCTTCAGCAGTCGAGAGACAGACCGGAGTTATGCGTAGCTAAGTCACATTTCCTTTTGAAGATGTAGCAATGGCTTGAGTTCACCGGAAGCTTCAAAGGGGAGTAATCATATAGTGTCTGAAGTTTAGTTATATTTGTGTAAACTCTGAGTTAGAGATTGCATCTGTATAGCTAGATTAGCATGGTTAACGCTTAACAGCAGTCTTTGAACACTATGTTGTGATTTGGACAAAGTTATTTGTAGAATTTTCATGCTTAATATATGAAGTCTCATATATGTCATTCGGTTATTGCATTGACTCTCAAAATCTGCCTAGTTGTGTTTGATTTAGATGGTTGTGTTTTTATCCGATTAACCGATTGCATTTACTTGTCCAATTTTCACACTAAGGTTTTTAACAAAGATTTAAATAATGGAGTTCATTAATTAAATCTTTGGACCTAAAGAGTCCTTTAGGGTTGATCTTTGGACCTAAAGAGTCCTTTAGGGTTGATCTTTCGAAACTTAGTGGATTCTATCCCCGAAAAATCATTTTTGAACCGTGATAGCCTGCGCCCATTTTCAAGAGGATTTATTATCATTTGCTCATTACCAAAAATTTTAAGTTCATTTATTTTATTAAAAATCCAAAAGCATTCTTTTATACTCCTTCTCCAATTTTAATTACTGTTACTAGTTCTTTCAATGACCAAACCCCATTTTATCAACTTCTATTGCAAAATTTTGACAATTAGGCTAGTTTAGACCTTTTTCACTTGGTTCCAATTAAGTGAGACGACCCGAGGTTGCCTTCTATACCGCAATCTTGGAATTTATTATTTTTGAACGGTTTCCAAGGATCGATCTTAAGGTCGAATCGACAGAGCCGCGATCAAATTGGCGCCGTTGCCGGGGATGCAAAAAATTGGTTTATCGTAGGATAGCCATTGTCATTCATTTAAATTGTCGTTGATAATCGGAATCATTGTTTTTGCTTGCATTTATGATAGTTTAATTTTCACACTTGTTCATAGTATAGGTTTTGATTTTCCTTTGCATAAGCATACTCCATACTTTGATTTTGTCTCTTACTTTGTACATTTTTCACACATACACACTCATACATACATCCATACACTCATACTCTCGCATTCATCGCATTTCACTTTTATCCTATTTTGTGTGACTGTGAGAATTTTTGTTACCATTTCTTTTGTTTGTGGATTGGTTTTTGTGCATGCCCAGGAGAGGTAGACTTGTTCAATTCCAACCTGAAGTTGAGAGACATCTGAGGTGTTAGACCCCGAATTTTCTTTTTATGATGTCATTAAGCATGAATTGTGTTAATTATGTGTTTATGCCTTAGTCTGATTAATTTTGGAGTATTAGGGAACAATTGAGGTTGATTTGAGCTTAATGTGGTTTAAATGGAAATATAGGATAAAAATATATGAGGGTATTTTGGAAAGTTTACTTAGGTTGGAGTGGTTTAAGCTTTGCTAAGAGGGGTACGTTGGTCTTTTCCCTACCCATAGACTTAAGTATTAGAAAAGAGTTAAAGAAAAGGGAAGAACGATAGAAAGAAGGAGAAGGAAGTAGAGGAAGTTGTCGGTGGAGGAAGGAGGAGAAGAAAAAGAGAGTTTGTGATTCCAAGAGATTTCCGACAGTTTTGAACCATTTTCGGGTAAGTTCTGCTTGTGTTAATCTTGTTTTGGTTAGATTAAACTTAGAAGAATGTAGAATGTAGAGAATCGGTGGTTTTAGGGTTTTAGGGGAAAAGTGGTTAGATTTCTTGGGTTGATGCATTTTTGGTTGATTTTGAGTTGCTGTTGAGTTAGAAATGTAGTTTGAGACTTGAAGCAAGGCTTAGGTGTGTTGCATTTGAATTTGGGAATGGATTGAAGTTGGAAAATGCTGGAAAACGGGTTTCGGAGTCGAGCTCCAGACCCGCACGTCACGACGTGCGTATGAACACGCCGCGACGTGGAGTTCGTCGCGACATATAATAAATAAATTCATCGCGACGAGCGGAGAAGCGTTCATCGCGACGTACCAAGGAAGCATGCCGCGACGTGTGAAAAGGCCGACGCCGCGACGTGCGAGGATGGCTCGTTGCGACATACGAAGAAATTTGGCTCGCCGCGACGAGCGTACCTTCGCTGCGGTGAACGTCCAATTTTTTTGAAGGAGATTTTTAGGCATATCTTGGGTTGTAGATGTCCGATTGAGGTGATTTTAGATTCGTTGTGAACTAGAGATCAAAGGCTACAAGTTGTATGAAGAAGGGAATTTCGGAATTTGTTTTGAATGGTTCGGAATTTTAGGAGGAGGTCGAATATAGACTTTTAGTGCTTTATTTTGAATTTCCAAGCTTTGAATATTTACTATGGATATTGATTGAATGGAAACTTGGTTTGTTTTAAGAAACCAAGCTGACCCGATTCCATTGCAAGAGGAAGGACACCAGTGAGTCAGATACTCGAGCGATATTAGGTGGGTAATACATTTATGGTTATTGTGTGTATGGGCAAATTGCCTTTGTATGCTTGCTTGCATTGTGTGACATTACTTGTAATGACTTATAAGAAATGTTAGAAATGCATGATGATTTTGTGTGGCCTTGATAGGCCTCATGGCATTTTGCGAGAATGAAAAGAATGAAAAATTTGAAAGCTTTGATACATGCTTTGAGCATGAAACAAATCATTATGTGCTTTGCTTGGGTGAGAGAGTAACGGATGGAGTCACGTGGACGTCGACATAAAGCCTTCTCCCGGCTGCCCACTTGAGGCAACAAGATCCTTGAGAAATCAGACTCGGATAGTTTACAGATTTAACTTCGGTTTATCCGGATCGTTTACGGAACTCTCGAGCCAATTGTTTGTGCATACACGATTGATTTGTTGAACATGAGACATGTTAAATTGTGATAATGTGTAATCATATAAAATAAATTGTGATGCGACGATTGTAAAGTGATAGATTGATGATTTGTTATATGCTTGTATAAATATATATACGCTTGTTTGTGTGGCTCGTTGCCAATGGTTATAAACGTATATGCCATTGAGCTTCGCAGCTCACCCCATTACTCTCCCCTCCTCAGGTGCAGATCGAGACGATTGTCGACCTTGCAAGGCATCGGAAACTTCAAGCTAGTTAGGAGCCTTGTATTAAGTTAGTACTTTGGTTAGCCCGCCAGCATATCATCATGGAGCATACTTATGTATTTTGAATTTTAAATTTTATTTCGTATTATGCTGCATTTGAGAATATTTTTTGAACTTCTCTTACTCTGTACCGGCATGAAACTCCTTAATTTATGGGGTGTTTAATGTGTGCAAAATTGCATGTATGAGTATCTGTGTGAATCAAATTGTGTTTATGTATGGATGTTGGGATCGGGTCCGAAGGTATTTGGGTGCTCGTCGCCGGCGCGACCCGAGGGGCCGCCTCCGGAATAGGGATCCGGGACCTAGGCCCAACATGTTTTGTATCAGAGCGCCTAGGTTTAGTGTCCTTGGCTTAGACTGCATAATAGGATGAACTGTGTGATATATGATTTATTGTTGCATTGATTAGGTGACATGCATATCATGCATACATGTAGATTGACTTGTAGCTAATCCTTAGTGTTTCCCTTTGAAGGAGTACGATGCCACCTCGTAGAAGGACACGAGGAGTTATGCAAGGATCTGCTGCACCTGACTCTCCAACTAGAGAGGAGAGGACTAATGAGTCAGTAGCCCCAGGAAATGCTGAGGCTTCTGTAGGGCTAGGTAGTGAGCTCGTTCCGTCGCAGACTCAGGAGTCGTCAATTTCGCAAGAGCAAGTGCCTCTATTAGATCCGAGGCTATTTCAGGCGTTCACCCAGGCATTTGTTCAGGCTACGGGTCAGATGCCACAGTCTTCTGCTTCAGCCCCAGCTCAGAAGGGGAGACGGTTTGATAGGTTGAGAAAGTGTGGGGCAGTCGATTTCTTTGGGACATCAGATCCAGAAGAAGCCGAGACTTGGTTGAGAAAGACTGAGAGAGTGCTGGATCAGATGGAGTGTGAGGATGACGAGAGAGTCATCTATGCTGCAAGTTTGCTTCAGGGAGATGCTCTACATTGGTGGGAGACCGTGCCAGGGAGTCAAATGAGGCTAGTAGAGTTGGCATGGCAAGACTTCCTTACTGCTTTCAGGAAGAAATATCTGTCTGAGGTGTACATTCAGCAGAAGCAGAGGGAGATCCTTAGTCTCACCCAGAGGGAGATGACAGTTAGTGAGTATGAGCGTCGGTTTACTCAGTTGGCGACGTATGCCTCGGATTTGATGCTGAGTGAGGCTGCTAGATGTCACCGGTTTGAGTTGAGTCTGCACTTGGCCATCAGAGAAAAAGTAATTGTGCAGAACTTCTGTGATTTTCAACAGTTGGTTGAGGCAGCTCTGAGGGTTGAGAATATTGAGAACCTCAATAGTGCAGTGAACAAGAAGAGAAAAGGCAGAGAGCAGTTCAAGAGGGGAGGCAGTGCTAGTACTCCTATGCCAGACAGGAGTGCTGGGAGCTTCCCAGTTCAGTCAGAGGAGAGGAGCAGTGGTGCGAGCCGACCTAGGCCGATGAGGACTTCTTGTTGGAGTTATGTAAATATAGTGCCCTTGAAAGCAAGTGTATTTACATGTAACTTTATCTTCTTCAGTTACAGTTTTGTAATGAACATATTTATTATTAATAAAAGAAAAGAGTTTGGTTTTATCTGTATGAGCATTATATATCTGGTCATAAGGTACCAAGATTCATTTGTAAGTAATATACATATACATAGAGATGTATGGGAAACATGTATATTATTAGAATCAATTAATTGATTCACAGTTGAATAATCAAGTTGGTCGTTTGATTATGGTTTAGATCGTAGTGTTGCGATTTATCTCCATATAAGTAAAGGAGTTTACTTAAAGGGAATGATGAGTTTCATATCATAATAGTAGCGAGACTATCAAAATGGCACTATTAAATGAATTGGAATCAAGTATGTTTTCAAGAATAAAGTGGGTCGTTACTTTAATCTTAAAACATACAACTTAAGCATTCGCTATTATGAACCACAATCTTGATGAGTGGTGAACTCATATGTGTTTCATTATAATTCTTGATATGATCGGAATGGATTTTTACAGGTATTAATCCGATTCTGCATGTTGGAATTATTAATTGAAACATGTATCGAGAACATTCACTCAAATAAAGAGTTTATAGTGTTATCATCTCTTCTAGATGTTTTAAGGAGATTTGGTGATTAAACTGGCGCCAGTAGTTTGATGGACTAGCTACCCATCAAGTCTTAACACTAAGATGAGATCTTATGTGTTAATCACCATATAAAGTAAAATGAGAGATCTAGAAGGAAAAACCAACATAAGGGCAAAACGGTAATTTTACTAAAGATTTTGGATTGTCTTGGTTTTATCAATTATGTGGTGTTTAGTGAGCCTTTTATAAGTTCTATAAAAAACAATCCCTGTTTAATTATCGCATCACAAATAAAATCCTTATTCTCATATATTGAAACAACCTTTTCAAAATATAAGGAATAACCAGATTTTATTAGACAAAAAAACAGAAATCATGTTCCTTACAATCATTGGCATGTAATAAACATCCTCCAAATATAACCTATGACCACTAGGAAAGTCCAAGATAACTACTCCCACTGATTCTGCTGAAACATAGGAACCATCTGCTATCTTGACATAAAACTGGCTTTTAGGCACTCTTTTCCTTCTTGGAATCCTGAAAGAATTACAAACATGGTTAGTGGCTCCTAAATCTAATATCCAAGAAGTAGATAAATCTACCACATTTCTAGTTCCTAACAAACTTAGGAAGCCCATACCTTGTTTGCTTTTGAGGGACTCTAGGTAGATCGACGCTTTCTTTTCGGTGGCGAGCCTCATCACAAAGGAAATACTTTTCTTTGATGTTCTCTTTGGCCTTCTTTTTCATGGATTTGGCCTTGACCCTGTTTGGGCCTTCTTTTCATTGGACCCTTCTTCTTTCCTTGCCCTTACCTTGGGCTTAGAAGAAGAAGCTACGTTAACTTCTCGCCCTTGAGCCTTAATATTCAATATCTCCTCCGTGCTCGGAGGGTATTCATCAACTTCGATCAGGTGTAATCCTTGCTTGTTGAGCTCATAGTCCAACTTAAACCGCTTAAAAGAAGAGTTTAAGCTATTGATGATCATAATCATCTGCGTGTCCGCATCCATATCCGCCCAAGCATCTCAAATTTTAGTGACCGCAGAGATTACCTTCATCATGTAATCCCGCACCGGCTCACTGTGTTTACATCGAGATTATGAAAGGTTTGGATAGCTTTCACTCTTGCAGACCTAGTCCTCACACCAAACATCTCATGTAGGTGATGGACCATTACACTAGCAGTTTTCATACAAGCAATTTGCTTTTGCAACATGCCGCTGATAGAAGCCAGAATATAACACTTAGTAGTCTTGTCAGCATTCTGCCAACGCTCATGTTGTTGGACTTGCTCAGGAGTTGAATCTCCACTTGAAGGTGTATGCTCATTTTCAGTTAACACCCATGAAATACGTTCATATTGAAGAACAATGTCAAGGTTACGTTTCCATTCATTAAAATTGTCTCCGTTTTCCAATTTGTTATTAGTCAAGAGCAGGGTGAGTGGATTCATTTTATGGTTGAGTATGTCTGAAAATATAAAATTTTAAAACATGAGCATACTAGTCAACAATTTATGGAACTTTGTATAAAATCATGATGCATGTATGCATGATGATAGATTTAACAAAACTTAAAAAATTAAAACATTATACGACGATTATTTTTCTTATCTATAACAGACTAAGTGACGGTGGGCCATCTTATCCATTAAAAGAAAGACTGGGACCCTCCCACTCAAAAGCTACCAAGCATCTCATGCCTAATTTTTTAAGAAGCGTTTTAATTTGGTCCATACTTTTACCAACAAAGCTACGGTGGGCAGTTTATTGATAAAAAATGTTGAGTGTTTAACCATTTGATTCATTCACTAAAGATACCTACAAACCATGCCTCGATGGGAGGTCACATTTTCTATCATTAAGTGGACTTATCCTTAAGGAGACCCAAACCATGCAAGATCTAGTATCCATGCCCACCGATGGGGAGTAACACTTCACCACATGCAAACGGGCCATCATTTGGAGACCGTGGACTCTCACAGGAGCATCCTCTCCCACTCAATCTTTTTGGTCTTTAAGTTTAAATATCATCTTGTCTAGATGCAATTTATTATCCATCCTATATTGTTTCATTATATATCTCATACATAATGAATGCATGGCAAAGCCTAGGGTTGGCAATTTTCTAAATGACATGCAATCACATAATATCACATATTATAAGCATTCTTTTCTCCATTCATCACATGAACTAATAAAGCCACTTTTGATTGTCCATCATATCCTAGAAAAATTAAATAATTACAAGCCTTTTAGGCCCAAAGTATTCTTCTTGGACTTGGATCTTCCGCTTCGAACTCTTCACAAACATGATCCAGCCCATTCTAACAAAATGTAATGGCATATATGAAAATCGAATTTTGTCACTTTGAAAAATAAAATTCCAGCATCAGATTTTTAGAAAACCAAATCTTTGTTTTGACAAAAAAAATTCCAGAACTAATTTTCATTAAAACCGAAGCTCATTTCATGAAAATAAAAAACCAGCACTTACTATTTTAGTAAAACCAAAATTTGATTCTTTGAAACGAAAATCCAGCACTTGTTTTTACAATAAAAACCAAAAAGTGATCCATTGAAACAAAATTGCAGCAACTATGTTTTCACAAAACTTAAGCCAATACACAAAAGGATACACCAAAAATTATACCTTTCCATTTATTCAATCCATGGCTGGTCCATCTTCATCATTACATCAATTTGTACATTACAAAATCAAAGAAAATAGAAAAAAAGAAACCAAGGAGGAAACGTGGTGATGATAGACCACCCTCCTTGTTACAACCAATGAAGAAATCTTACAAGGTAAATTTAACTTCTATGGACAACCAAAAGAGCAAACATACACCATGTATATTTCTATCATATAAAAATATGCAGCATACAAAAAAAGATTGCCAACCCATGTATCCAATATATAGGAACCGAAATCATGCATTAGAAACTGGCTCTGATACCAATTTTTGGATCGAAAACAGAAACATGCTTTGTTTGGAAAAATGGTAGATTTCAAAACTTTTAAGAAATCATTAATTGTAGCGGAAGCAACAAATCCAAATCAACATGCCAATCCATACATGATATGGTATAAGGATAATAAAATATAAACAAGATCAGGAGTATTACCGACTCCTTCGCTACAGCTTTAAATCCTCGCTACGCTATCCTCTCCTTCTTCGTGTATCCAAATCCTTTGCCTTTGACTCTTTTCCTTTAGCAATGTACTTTCTCCTTATTATAGTATCCTCAACCAATTAGATTTACCACCTATTCTTCAAGGACCATTAGGTTAACAAAATCCTTTTGTGGGAAAGGAGAAGAAATGTTTGGAGGAGATTTTCTTAGAAGAAGAAGAAGCAAAATTGAAACTCTTTCAATTGGTATTTTCGATTCTCTCTTTCATGAAAGGAGAGAAGGTGTAAAGAACATGTAAGAACTCTTTCTTGCCTACCAATTTCATATATCCATGGATGGAAGGAGAGAGAGGCATCAAATGCATCACTTCTTTCATTAATCACTCATAAAATAACCAATAAATGAGATTATCTTCATTTATCTTTATGATGGCTATTTGAAAATACCATAACCTAAAATTCAATACCCAATTTCGCTTTTGCCAAGAAGAAAGAAGGAAGATGGTCCATCTAATGTACATCTTTCATCTTTAATCTAACGAATCCAAATAGGTTACAAGCCAACATTAAAAGACAACCATTAAACCATTTAATGGTAAGTTGATAACTCCATTTAATGATGATTAACCATAATAAAGACCATCTTTATTTAACATTTTAATGTGAAATGTTTGGTTTCTCATTTAACCTAGGAATAACTGAAATTTCTATCTTCTTCTTAAAAAAATGGTTTTAATATAATTAATCTAATTAATTAAATTAAACCAAAAACCAAGCCCATTACTAAACGTACATTTGGGCTTCTTTAATTAGACTAAGCCCAAGGTTCAATTATGGGCTTCTAATTAACCTCCATTTATATTTCTTACTTAGTTTGATAACCTTCCTTAAAGCCAAGTGGGGAATCTTATTAGACTTTGATAATTCTAGCTCCAATAAGCACATAATTAATTCAATCTCATTGGAATTAATTCTAGCTTATTAACTAAATGTCATTCCACTAAAGACAATTAGTTGAACTCTTGAATTATTAAATATTATGAGAATATGTCCAAATGCAAACCCTATTTAGAACCTTATTATAGCCATCCGCACAACAAAGGGTAAAATTACCGTTTTGCCTTATGTTAGTTTTTCCTTCTAGATCTCTCATTTTACTTTATATGGTGATTAACACATAAGGTCTCATCTCAGTGTTAAGACTTGAAGGGTAGCTAGTCCATCAAACTACTGGCGCCAGTTTAATCACCAAATCTCCTTAAAACATCTAGAAGAGATGATAACACTATAAACTCTTTATTTGAGTGAATGTTCTCTGATACATGTTTCAATTAATAATTCCAACATGTAGACACTGGATTAGTACTCTATAAAAATCCATTCTGATCATATCAAGAATTATAATGAAACATATATGAGTTCACCACTCATCAAGATTATGATTCATAATAAGCGAATGCTTAAGTTGTATGTTTTAAGATTAAAGTAACGGCCCACTTTATTCTTGAAAACATACTTGATTCTAGATTCATTTAATAGTGCCATTATCGATAGTCAACTACTATCATGATATGAAACTCATCATTCCCTTAAAGTAAACTCCTTTACTTATATGGAGATAAATCGCAACACTACGCCTAAACCATAATCAAAGCACCAACTTGATTATTCAACTGTGAATTAATCAATTGATTCTAATAATATACATGTTTCCCATACATCTCTATGTATATGTATATTACTTACAAAAGAATCTTGGTAACTTATGACCAGATATATAATGCTCATATAGATAAAACCAAACTCTTTTGTTTTATTAATAATAAATATTTTCATTACAAAGCATGGCGAGGAAGATAAAGTTACATGTAAATATACTTGCTTTCCAGGGCATTATATTTACATAACTCCAACAATGAAAAAATATTTAATGAAAATAAAACTAAAAATATTAAATTAGTTAAGAAAAAGAAATACTATTGAAACTAAACATCATCTTATGACCTTAGTTGATCTGATGAAGATGGTTTCCCCTGGTGATCATCCTGGTAGGATGGAGGGGCTGAAGAGGATTTACCCTTGCCTAATGGTGGAGGATGGAAGTCATTGCCTAGACAGCTCACCATTAACAGCATCGGCTTTACTGTTGGGCCCCAATTTTTTTTTTAATTGATGTCATTAAGCATGAACTGTGTTGATTGTGTGATTATGACTTAGTTTGATTAAATTGAAGGTATTTATGGATAATTGAGGTTTATTTGAGTTTAGTATGATTTCAATGAACATGAAAGGGGAAAAATGTGTGAGGGCATTTTAGGAAGATCACTTAAGTTGGTTAGATTAAGGCTTTACAAGGAGGGGCATGGTGGTCATTGTGCTCCCTTATAGGCTTAAGGAAAGAATTTAGAAAGAAAAGAAAAGAAAAGTGAAGGAGAAAAGAGAAGGGAGTGTCGTGGAAGAGAGGAAGAAGAAGAGAAAAATAAGGTTTTGCTTTCCTAAGGGATTTCGACAGATTTGGGATATTTTCGGGTAAGTTTAGCTTCTTTTAATCTTGTTGTAGTTATATTAAACCTTAAGATAAGTTGAAATGTGCTAAAATTCGTTTGTTGAAAGGTTTAGGGCAAATTTGGCTAGAATCCTTGGGTTGATGAGTTTGTGACTATTTTTAAGGTGTTCATGGGTTAGCAATGTAGTAGGGGGATTGAATCAAGGTTTAAGTGTGTTGCTTTTGCAAAAGGGAAGGATTGAGGTTGGAAAATGCCGAAAAATTAGGTTCGGAGACATTCTCCAGACCCACACGTCGCGACGTGCTCATGAGCACGCCGCGACGTGCGAGGAAGGTGTGCACGTCGCTACGTAAAAATTTGGTTTCGTCGCGACGAGCACATGCCGTCGCCGCGACGACCACGAGCCGTTCGTCACGATGAGCGTGGCCTTCGCCGCGGCGAGCCCCCAACTTCCAGCGAAGATGAATTTTGGGTATTTTTGGGCATATCTTTTGCTATAGAAGTCCAAATGAGGTGATTTTTTAGTCGTTGTGGAATAGAGATAAAGGGCTACAAGTTTTATGAAGAAAAGAAGTTTTAATTCAGTCGTTAGAGATCTCAATTTTGGATGGAAGTTGAGCATAGAATTTTTGTTTTAGCTTTAATTATAGCTCGAATTGCTTAAGTTTGACTTTCCGATTTCTACACCAAATTGATTAGAATTTTGATTATTTGGTTAAGGAAATCCAGTGAGGTAAGAGGAGCAAGAGGAACAAGAGGAAAGGCATTCCTAAGCAAGAATAAGCAAGGAATTTAAGGTGGGTTCATGTTTATAATAGAGTAAATAAGTCACTCATTGTTTTGTTCAAATCAAGAAAGATTTAATGCTTTAAATTGCATCATCATTGTTGCCTTATGTGCTATTGTGAATTGATTATATGGTTGCTATATGATTTGCATTCATGATTAATGAAAAGTTTTCAAAAAGGATTTTTCTCTTTTAAAGACTACATACTCATGAAATCATGTTTTTCAAAATGTATAGAAAGCAAGTTTACAAGCAAGAGCCAGTTTGGCAATCAAGTTTACAAGACTTTGAATCAAGTATGTTATGTGGGTTTGTGGTAGTCCCTCAAGAACTGTCACATGCACGTTGACCCATGTAAAGGCTTCTCCTGCCTGCCCGCTAGTGGCACGGAGCTCCCCACAAGGACTCCCTCAAGAAACTACGACTACACAGGACCATTTCAATGGAAATGTGTAGTGCGTCATAAACCCGGACTGACCCAAACCATTATGTTGTGCTCATGTGTTTATGATTTGTTGTCATGTTTCATGTATTCATGGTTTTGAACTCTACTCATGAATTGTTCAAAAATCAAGCATTTCAAGATGATGACTTTTACATGCTCATCTATTATGATTTCAAAGTGTACCACGACAATGAGTTATCTGTTAAATAGTTTTGCTTATTTATATTTTATAAATGTGTTCCCACGAGCTTTATAGCTCACCCCCTTTTTCCCTCCCCATTCGTGTGAGCAAGAGATGCGAGTAAGTCAAGGGTTATGGCATCACTCTGATTTATTGTGTTTATGTATTTTCAAGTTGTGCGTTTAGAAGTCAAGGCTTTAGTTACATTTCAAGTATTATTGGTTCAAGGGTATTTTGTATTTTTGACTCTTGAACTCAAAAGTTGTAATTTGGTTTGAAATGTTATTAAAGCTTTTTAAAACTCATCTTTTGGATATTAATGAGTTATGATGTTTATTTTTCGCATTGAATCATTTAGAAGTTGCTTGAGTACATGTTAAGTTTTGGGATGAGTTATTTTAATAAAATGAGAGAAAGTCTCAGGTTTGTTTCATTTGGGCCGAAGGAGGCGCCATGCATGACAAGGTCGCACGCACGTCGTCATGGCGCCCCTTGGCACTTCCGAGGGTTTTTCCTTTTTCTTTTCATGTATAATTTTCATCTCACGCATCAAGCACCACGTTTTCATGTCCGATGTTGGGTTCCGGCAACGGGGTCCAACATGTTGTGGTATCAGAGCCAGGTTTAGGTCCAAGTTTACATTGCATTGTTTTGAATTGTTTTACATGATTTGAACTGTTTTTGCATACTTTGAAATTTGTTTTTTTTTAACTAAAGGTTTTCAATGGTTTTATATTGAAGGAGTGAAAATGCCACCTCGAAAGAGAGCTCGAGTAGCTATGACTCGATCTCATTCTCGTCAAGGGAGCACTGATGAATCCCATGTTCCTCAGGATGCTGGGACACATTCTGCTCCAATTTTTTAGGCACTTAGTTTGCAACAAGAAGTGCCTCCACCGCCTCATCCTATGCCTCAAATGAATCCCATGGATCTGAGTTTCTTTCAAGCTTTTACTCTGGCGTTCACGTATACCATGGGTCAAAGATCTCAGGTCCCGATGGAAGCTCCAGTAGATAGGAGTGGGCTATATGACAGGCTCCGTAAGTTTGGCGCTATGGATTTCAATGGGACGGCTAATCCAGAAGAGGCTGAAGCCTGGTTGAAGAGGACCGAGAGGGGTTCTAGTTCAGATGAAATGCACAGATGAGGAGAAGTTAGAATATGCAATCAGTTTGTTGCAGGGAGACGCACTGCATTGGTGGGAATTAGTGCCTCACAGTCAGGTTGTGCCACCGATACTGACATGGAGAGACTTTGTAGAAGTTTTTAGAAAGAAGTATCTTTCCAGAGTTTATGTGCAAGAGAAAGCCAGGAAGTTTCTAAACCTCACTCAGAGGGACATGAGTGTGAGCGAGTATGAGTTGAAGTTCACACAGCTTTCTCATTATGCAGCCAACATTATGGCAACAGAGGAAGACAAATGTCGTAAGTTTGAGGGAGGTCTTCACTTGGGGATCAGGGAGAAAGTCTTGATCCACAATTTCTGCGACTACCAGCAATTGGTGGATGCGGCACTCCAGCCGAAAAGTGGAGAAGATTAGCGAGGTGAGTAAAAGAGGAAGAACGAGGAGCGGACTTTTAAGAAAGGAACTAGTGCTCCAATGCCTGAGAGGAGCACAATGAGCTTTCACAGCCAGAGTGAAGTGGGTAGCAGTGGCTCCACCAGGAACAAGCAGGTAAAGGCAGTGTCAGGGCAAGCCTCTAATGTGGGAGGCACTGGAAGAGCAGGAAGGAGCTAGTTCACCAACCCCCTTATGCGACCATTGTGGGAGACATCACCAAGGAGAGTGCCTCAAGTTACTTGGAGTCTGTTTTAGATGTGGAGAGAAGGGACCTGATTCAGCAGTATTTATTTTAATTGATTTTGGTTCCACGCATTTTTTTTTCGACAAGTATAGCATTGCATGGTGTGAATTCAGTACCTTTGGATAAGCCTTTGCTTGTTAGTACTCCTCTAGGGAGGAATGTGGTGATTAGTCAAGTATATAAGGATTGTGAACTCTTCATTGATGGTGCTAGATTGGTAGTGGACTTACTACCTCTAGACCTACGAGGGTTAGATGTTATTCTGGGGATGGATACTATGGGAAAATATCTGGCCAAGCTGGATTATAGTCAGAAAGAGGTGGAATTTGATCTGGGTAATGGTGAGAAGGTGATTTTCAGGGGGGACAGGAGAACTTCATCGCCAAGACTGATCTCGGCTATGCTAGCTGATAGAATGATGGGGCAGGGGTATGAGGCCTTCATGGCACATGTTGTGGATGCCGGTAGGAATGAAGGGAAGCTAGAGGATTTTTCGATTGTGAGGGAATTTTTGGATGTATTTCCAAATGAGTTACCAAGTTTGCCGCTGGTGAGGGAAATCGAGTTTTCCATCGACTTGATTCCCGAAATCGCACCTATTTCAATACCGCCTTACAAGATGGCTCCAGCTGAGTTGAAGGAGCTTAAGGAATAGTTGGAGGAACTGTTAGAGAAGGGGTATGTTAGACCGAGTTCGTCACCTTGGGAAGCACCGGTTCTGTTTGTCAAGAAGAAGGATGGAACATGACGGATGTGTATTGACTATCGGAGACTCAACAAGGTGAAAATTAAGAACAAGTACCCTTTACCACGGATAGATGATCTGTTTGACCAGCTGCAGGGAGCAAGGGTCTTCTCCAAGATTGATCTCAGGTTAGGCTATCATTAGCTCAGAATCAAGGAGTCTGATGTAAGCAAAACAGCCTTCAGGACTCGGTATGGACATTATGAGTTTTTAGGCATGCCGTTTGGTTTGACCAATGCTCCAGCTGCTTTCATGGATCTTATGAATCGGGTCTTCAAGGAGTATCTGGATCAGTTTGTCATAGTGTTTATAGATGACATTCTGGTGTATTCCAAGAATGAAGAAGAACATGAGGAGCATCTCAGGATTATTTTGCAGACTTTGAGGGAGAGAGAGCTTTATGCTAAGTTCAACAAGTGTGAGTTCTGGCTTCATGAGGTAACATTCCTTAGACATGTGATTTCACAATATGTTATACATGTTGATCCGAGGAAAGTTGAAGCAGTGGTGAATTGGCATGCACCCAAGACAGTGACAGAGGTGAAGAGTTTTCTAGGTCTGGTAGGTTATTACAGGAGGTTTGTAGAAGGATTCTCCAGGATAGTTGCTCCAATGACTAAGCTATTGAGGAAGAATTAGAAGTTTATCTGGAGTGATGAATGCCAGAAGAGCTTTGAGGAGCTCAAGAATAGATTAACAAGTGCTCTGGTTCTAATTCTTCCTTTTGGAGATGAGGGGTATACTGTGTATGGTGACGCTTCGAGGAAGGGTCTGGGTTGGGTATTGATGCAGGGAGACAGGGTGATAGCTTATGCTTCACAGCAACTGAAGCCATATGAGTTGAACTATCTGACTCATGATGTGGAATTGGTAGCAGTGATCTTTGCCTTGAAAATTTGGACCCATTATCTATATGGGGTTTAGACGAGCATCTTTACGGATCATAAGAGTCTCAAATACTTACTGAGTCAGAAGGAACTGAATTTGAGACAGAGCAGGTGGATTAAGTTGCTTAAGGATTATGACTTGCTGATTGAGTACCATCCAGGCAAAGCGAATGTAGTAGCGGATGCTTTGAGCAGGAAGTCTTCTATTGCCCATGTTCAGATAGTTTATCTACCTTTATTGGAAAAGATGGCCAAGATTAAGATAAGCTTGTAGCAGGAGGAACCAAATTGCCTTCTAGCTAACTTCAGAGTGAGGCCAATACTCAAGGAGAAGGTGAGGGAGTTGCAGACATAAGATGCAGATTTGAGCAAACTCAGAGAGGAGATTCAGAATGGTAAGATTTATGAGGTAATAGTGAGGGATGATGGACTTATGAAAGTGGGGAACAGGCTTTGTATTCCAGATGTCAAGGAGGTGAAGGATGAGATTTTGGATGAGGCACACAATGCGCCTTATGCCATGCACCCAGGTAGCACCAGGATGTACAGGGATTTGAGAGAGCATTTCTGGTGGAAGGGCATGAAGAGGGATGTAGCAGAGTATGTAAGTAAGTGTCTAGTGTGTCAGCAAGTCAAAACACCAGGCATCTTTAGGCAAGTTAAGGCCATTGTCCATTCCTGAGTGTGTTGGAGTTATGTAAATATAGTGCCCTGGAAAGCAAGTGTATTTACATGTAACTTTATCTTCTTGATTCTGATTTTGTATTGAAAATATTTATTATTAATAAAACAAAAGAGTTTGGTTTTATCTGTATGAGCATTATATATCTGGTCATAAGGTACCAAGATTCATTTGTAAGTAATATACATATATATAGAGATGTATGGGAAACATGTATATTATTAGAATCAATTAATTGATTCACGTTGAATAATCAAGTTGGTCTTTTGATTATGGTTTAGATCGTAGTGTTGCGATTTATCTCCATATAAGTAAAGGAGTTTACTTAAAGGGAATGATGAGTTTCATATCATGATAGTAGTAGACTATCGATAATGGCAATATTAAATGAATTGAATCAAGTATGTTTTCAAGAATAAAGTGGGTCGTTACTTTAATCTTAAAACATACAACTTAAGCATTCGCTTATTATGAACCACAATCTTGATGAGTGGTGAACTCATATGTGTTTCATTATAATTCTTGATATGATCGGAATTGATTTTTACAGGTATTAATCCGATTATTCGCATGTTGGAATTATTAATTGAAACATGTATCAGGGAACATTCACTCAAATAAAGAGTTTATAGTGTTATCATCTCTTCTAGATGTTTTAAGGAGATTTGGTGATTAAACTGGCGCCAGTAGTTTGATGGACTAGCTACCCATCAAGTCTTAACACTAAGATGAGATCTTATGTGTTAATCACCATATAAAGTAAAATGAGAGATCTAGAAGGAAAAACCAACATAAGGGCAAAACGGTAATTTCACCCTTTGTTGTGCGGATGGCTATAATAAGGTTCTAAATAGGGTTTGCAATTGGACATATTCTCATAATATTTAATAATTCAAGAGTTCAACTAATTGTCTTTAGTGGAATGACATTTAGTTAATAAGCTAGAATTAATTCCAATGAGATTGAATTATTTCTGGGCTTATTGGAGCTTGAATTATCAAAGTCCAATAAGATTCCCCACTTGGCTTTAAGGAAGGTTATCAAGCTAAGTAAGAAGTAGTTTGGAGGCTTTAGAAGTCCATAATTGAATGATGGGCTTATACTAATTAATGGTTAATTGGAAGCCCATATGTTCATTTAGAAATGGGCTTGTTTTGGTTTAATGTAATTGATTATATTAATTATATTAAAACAATTTTTTAAATGGAGAAGAAGCAATTTCGAAATTGTGTTAGGTTAGATGTGTAACCACATTTGACATTAAAATAGTAAATAAAGATGGTCTTTATTATGGTTCATCATTATTAAATGGAGTTATGAACTTACCATTAAATGGTTTAATGGTTGGCTTTTAATGTTGGCATGTAACCTATTTGCATTCATTAGATTAAAGATGAAAGATGTGCATTAGATGGACCATCTTCCTTCTTTCTTCTTGACAAAACCGAAATGGGTATTCAATTATAGGTTATGGTCTTTTCAAATAGCCATTTTAAAGATAAATGAAGTAAGTCTCATTTATTGGCTATTTGATGAGTGATTAATGTAAGAAGTGATGCATTGGATGCCTCTCACTTTTTCTATTCATGCATATTTCGAAATTGAGATTTAAGAAAGGGTTCTTGCATGGTTTTTAATTCTCTCCTTTCATGCAAGGTAGAACCGAAATTCCTAAGTGAAAGAATTGAAAGAGTTTCAATTTTGGTTCTTCTTCTTCTAAGAAAATCTCCTACAAATATTTCTTCTCCTTTCCCACCAAAGGATTTTGTTAACCTAGTTGTCCTTGAAGAACAAGTGGTAAATCTAATTGGTTGAGGATACTACAACAAGGAAGAAGATAGATTGCTAAAAGAAAAGACTCAAAGGCAAAGGATTTAGATATAAGAAGGAGATGATAGCGCAGCGAGGATTTAAAGCTGTAGCGAAGGAGTCGGTAATTCCTTTTATCTTGTTCTTAGTTTTATTATCCTTATACCATATCATGTATGGATTAGCATGTTGATTTGGATATATTGCTTCCGCTGCAAGATGATTTCTTAAAAAGTTTTGAAATCTATCGTTTCTCCATACTAAGCATGCTTTCTTTTCCGATCCAACAATTGGTATCGAGAATAGGTTTTCATGCATGATTTCGGTTTCTATATGGTGGATGCATGGGTTGGCAATCTTTTACGTATACTGCATATTTTATGTGATAGAAATATATATGGTGTTTGTTGCTCTTTTGGTTGTCCATAGAAGTTAAATTTTATCTTGTAAGATTTCTTCATTTGTTGTAATAAGGAGGGTGGTCTATCATCACCATGTTTCCTCCTTGGTTTCTTTTTTCTATTTTATTTGATTTTGTAATTTACAAATTGATGTAATGATGAAGAAGGAGCAGCCATGGATTGAAGAAATGGAAAGGTAAAATTTTCGGTGTATCCTTTTGTGTTTTGGCATAAGTTTTGTGAAAACTAAGTTGCTGGAATTTTTGTTTCAATGAATCATATTTCAGTTATGATTGGAAAACAAGTGCTGGTTTTTTGTTTCAAAGAATCCAATTTCGGTTTTGCTAAAATACTAAGTGCTATTTTTAATTTTCATGAAATGAGTTTCAGTTTTAATAAAACAAGTGCTGGGATTTTTTGTCAAAACAAAGATTTGGTTTTCTAAAAATCTAGTGCTGGAATTTTATTTTTCAAAATGACAAAATTCTAATTTCATAAATGCCTTTACATTTTGTTTACCGAATGGGCCGGATCATGTTAACGAAGAGTTCGAAGCGGAAGATCCAAGATGAAGAAGCATATTTTGGGCCTAAAAGGCTTGTAATTCTTTTATGTTTCTAGGATGGACAATCAAAAGTGGCTTTATTAGTTCATGTGATGAATGGAGAAATGAATGCTTGTAATATGTGATATTATGTGATTGCATATCATTTAGAAAATTGCCAACCCTAGCCCTTGCCATGCATTCATTATGTATGAGATATATATTGAAACAATATAGGATGGATAATAAATTGCATCTAGACAAGATGGTATTTAAAACTTAAAGCCCAAAAGATTGAGTGGGAGAGGATGCTCTGTGAGAGTCCACGGTCTCCAAATGATGGCCCGCTTGCATGTGGTGAAGTGTTACTCCCATCGGAGGGCATGGATCCTAGATCTTGCAAGGTTTGGGTCTCCTTAAGGATAAGTCCACTTAATGATAGCAAATGTGACCTCCCACCGAGGCATGATTTGTAGGTATCTTTAGTGAATGAATCAAATGGTTATACACTCAACATTTTTATCAATAAACCGCCCACCGTAGCTCTGTTGGTAAAAGTATGGACCAAATTAAGACGCTTCTTAAAAATTGAGCATGAGATGCTTGGTAGTTTTTGAGTGGGAGGGTCCCGCTTTTTCTTTAATAGATAAGATGGCCCACCGTCACTTAGTCTTATAGATAAGAAAAATAACCGTCAGATAATGTTTTAATTTTTAAGTTTTGTTAAATCTATCATCATGCATACATGCATCATGATTTTATACAAAGTTCCATAAATTGTTGACTAGTATGCTCATGTTTTAATAATTTATATTTTCGGACATAATCAACCACAAAATGAATCCACTCACCCCGCTTCGACTAATAACAAATTGGAAAATGGAGACAAGTTTAATGAATGGAGACGTAACCTTGACATTGTTCTTCAATATGAACGTATTTCATGGGTGTTAACTGAAAATGAGCCTACACCTCTAAGTGGTGATGCAACTCCTGAGCAAGTCCAACAACATGAGCGTTGGCGAGAATCGTCGACAAGACTACTAAGTGTTATATTAAAGCTTCGGCCGCATGTTGCAAAATCAAATTGCTTGTATGAAAACTGCTAGTACAATGGTCCATCACCTACATGAGATGTTTGGTGTGAGGACTAGGTCTGCAAGAGTGAAAGCTATCCAAACCTTTCATAATCTCGATGAAACTCGTGAACCGGTGCGGGATTACATGATGAAGGTAATCTCTGCGGTCACCGAGGTCGAGATGCTTAGGGGCGGATATGGATGCGACACGCAGATGATTATGATCATCAATAGCTTAAACTCTTCTTTTCAACAGTTTAAGTTGGACTATGAGCTCAACAACAAGGATTACACCTTGAGTGAGTTGATGAATACCCTCCAGAGCACGGAGGAAATATTGAATATTAAGGCTCATGGGCCAGAAGCTAATGTAGGAAAATGGCTCAAGGCAATGGAATCAGAAATAGATTCTATGTATACTAATGAAGTCTGGGTCCTTGTAGATCTACCACCAGGTCTAAAAACCATAGGGTGTAAATGGATCTACAAAAGGAAAATGGGATCAGATGGAAAGGTAGAGACCTTTAAAGCTAGATTGGTAGCTAAAGGCTATACTCAAAAGGAGGGTATAGACTACGAGGAGACTTTTTCTCCGGTTGCCATGCTTAAGTCCATCAGGATTCTTTTGGCCATAGCAGCCTATTTCGATTATGAAATATGGAAAATGGATGTCAAGACCGCATTTCTGAATGGAGATCTTGAGGAGACCATTTATATGGCCCAACCAGAAGGATTCATTGAGCTAGGTAATGAGCATAAGGTTTGCAAGTTGCAAAGGTCCATTTATGGACTTAAGCAAGCATCTAGGTCTTGGAACATTATGTTTTATAAGGCTATCAAAACCTATGGGTTCATACAAAACCTAGATGAGCCTTGTCTTTACAAAAGAATACAAGAAGGTAAGGTTACTTTCCTAATCCTGTATGTTGATGACATTCTGCTCATTGGGAATGATGTGGGAATGTTATCTGCGGTTAAGGGATGGCTGAATGAACAGTTTTCAATGAAGGATTTGGGAGAGGCTACCTATGTTCTAGGGATCGTAACAACAAGAAGATAGTTTTGTCTCAACTAACCTACATTGAGAATATGCTCAATAAGTTCGCCATGCAAGATTCCAAGAGGGGTTTCACTCCTACTAGACATGGAATCAAACTTTCAAAGGAACAAGCACCTAAAACCCAAGAGGTGGTTGAACGCATGCGTAACATTCCATATGCTTCGGTAGTTGGTAGTTTGATGTATGCAATGCTGTGCACTAGACCGGATATCTGTTACGCAGTGGGACTGGTAAGCAGATTTCAGTCCAATCCAGGAATGAAACATTGGACTGCGGTTAAGTGTATAATTAAGTATCTTCGTAGGACAAAGAACTTAATGCTTGTTTACTCTGGAAGTAATCTTACTCGACGGGATATCTGATTCGATTTCAATCGATGTTGATTCAAGGAAATCAACTTCGGTTCTATATTTACTTTAGGAGGTGGAGCCATAGTTTGGAGGAGTGTCAAGCAATCTTGTATTCTTGATTGAATATGGAGGTTGAGTATGTTGCTGCTTGTGAAGCGAAGAAAGGAAGCGATCTGCCCGAAAGTTCTAAATGATTTAGAGGTAGTTCCAGAGGCAGAAAAAGCCATTACACTTTATAGTGATAATAGTGGGGCAGTGGCTAATTCTAAAGAACCTCGGAACCACAAAGCTTCCAAACACATTGAGCGAAAGTATCATCTCATAAGGGAGATAATACAACGTGGAGAAGTGGATGTGGTAAAGATTCCTACAGAGCAAAACCTTGCTGATCCGTTCACAAAGACTTTGACTCAAAAGAGCTTTGAGGGTCACCTAGAAGGGATGGGAATGAAGGATATGTCAAACTTGCTTTAGGGCAAGTGGGAGATTGTTGGAGTTATGTAAATATAGTGCCCTGGAAAGCAAGTGTATTTACATGTAACTTTATCTTCTTGATTCTGATTTTGTAATGAAAATATTTATTATTAATAAAAGAAAAGAGTTTGGTTTTATCTGATAAGAATTATATATCTGGTCATAAGGTACCAAGATTCATTTGTAAGTAATATACATATACATAGAGATGTATGGGAAACATGTATATTATTAGAATCAATTAATTGATTCATAGTTGAATAATCAAGTTGGTCGTTTGATTATGGTTTAGATCAGTAGTGTTGCGATTTATCTCCATATAAGTAAAGGAGTTTACTTAAAGGGAATGATGAGTTTCATATCATGATAGTAGTAGACTATCGATAATGGCACTATTAAATGAATTGAATCAAGTATGTTTTCAAGAATAAAGTGGCTGTTACTTTAGTCTTAAAACATACAACTTAAGCATTCGCTATTATGAACCACAATCTTGATGAGTGGTGAACTCATATGGGTTTCATTATAATTCTTGATATGATCGGAATGGATTTTTACAGGTATTAATCCGATTCTGCATGTTGGAATTATTAATTGAAACATGTATCGTGAACATTCACTCAAATAAAGAGTTTATAGTGTTATCATCTCTTCTAGATGTTTTAAGGAGATTTGGTGATTAAATCTGGCGCGATGGTTTGATGGACTAGCTACCCATCAAGTCTTAACACTAAGATGAGATCTTATGTGTTAATCACCATATAAAGTAAAATGAGAGATCTAGAAGGAAAACCAACATAAAGGCAAAACGGTAATTTTACCCTTTGTTGTGCGGATGGCTATAATAAGGTTCTAAATAGGGTTTGCAATTGGACATATTCTCATAATATTTAATAATTCAAGAGTTCAACTAATTTTCTTTAGTGGAATGACATTTAGTTAATAAGCTAGAATTAATTCCAATGAGATTGAATTATTTACGGGCTTATTGGAGCTTAATTATCAAAGTCCAATAAGATTTCCACTTGGCTTTAAGGAAGGTTATCAAGCTAAGTAAGAAGTAGTTTGGAGGCTTTAGAAGTCCATAATTGAATGATGGGCTTATACTAATTAATGGTTAATTGGAAGCTCATATGTTCATTTAGAAATGGGCTTGTTTTGGTTTAATGTAATTGATTAGATTAATTATATTAAAACAATTTTTTTTAAAATGGAGAAGAAGCAATTTCGAAATTGTGTTAGGTTAGATGTGTAACCACACATTTGACATTAAAATAGTAAATAAAGATGGTCTTTATTATGGTTCATCATTATTAAATAGAGTTATGAACTTACCATTAAATGGTTTAATGGTTGGCTTTTAATGTTGGCATGTAACCTATTTGCATTCATTAGATTAAAGATGAAAGATGTGCATTAGATGGACCATCTTCCTTCTTTCTTCTTGCCAAAACCGAAATGGGTATTCAATTATAGGTTATGGTCTTTTCAAATAGCCATTTTAAAGATAAATGAAGTAAGTCTCATTTATTGGCTATTTGATGAGTGATTAATGTAAGTGATGCATTGGATGCCTCTCACTTTTCCATTCATGCATATTTCGAAATTGAGATGTAAGAAAGGGTTCTTGCATGGTTTTTAGACATTCTCTCCTTTCATGTAAGGTAGAACCGAAATTCCTAAGTGAAAGAATTGAAAGAGTTTCAATTTTGGTTCTTCTTCTTCTAAGAAAATCTCCTCCAAATATTTCTTCTCCTTTCCCACCAAAGGATTTTGTTAACCTAGATGTCCTTGAAGAACAAGTGGTAAATCTAATTGGTTGAGGATACTACAACAAGGAAGAAGATAGATTCCTAAAGGAAAAGACTCAAAGGCAAAGGATTTGGATATAAGAAGGAGAGGATAGCGCAGCGAGGATTTAAAGCTGTAGCGAAGGAGTCGGTAATTCCTTTTATCTTGTTCTTGGTTTTATTATCCATATATCATATCATGTATGGATTAGCATGTTGATTTGGATATATTGCTTCTGCTGCAAGATGATTTCTTAAAAAGTTTTGAAATCTATCGTTTCTCCATACTAAGCATGCTTTCTTTTTCCGATCCAACACTTTTACTGTTTCTCACCAAGCCTCCACGGTGGGCGGCGGTAGAAGGGGAGATGGAGATAGGTCATTCATTCCGAAGTGTGAGCACTGCGGAAGGTCCCATAGAGGAGAGTGCTTCAGATTGACAAGAGCTTGTTTCAACTGTGGGTAGAAGGGACACATTGCCAGAGAGTGTCCTCAGCCTCCATGACAAGAGAGGAGTCAGATGCAAGTTCCGAGGAGGACAGAGACCATGGGACAGAGGACTACGACAGAAGTAGGCAGTTCAGATGTAGCCAAGAGAGTGAGCATTCCGAGGAGACCCAGAGGGTAGGCACTGGCTAGGGTGTTTGCTATGACTAGAGAGGATTCAGAGATCGCTCCGGATGTTGTGACTGGTATGATTCGACTCTTTGCTGATGATGTGCTTGTTTTGATTGATCCAGGTTCTACTCACTCGTTTGTTTCTTCGAGTAGACCTGTGTGTGATAGGATTATGAGCCCATTGGATACTCTGCTGATGGTGAGTACTCCAATCGGCCAGTACATTGTGATTAGTCAAGTATATAGAGACTGTGAGCTATGTATTGGTGGAGCACGGTTGGTGGTAGATTTGATGCCACTGAAGATGGGAGGATTATATGTGATTTTGGGTATGGATACGTTGGAGAAGTACAATGCCCGTTTGGATTGTAAGAAAAAGACAGTAGAATTTGATTTAGGTGATGGCAGAAGAGTGGTGTTTGTGGGGGACAGAAAAGCAGATCCGCCCAGAATTGTTTCAGCTTTGGAAGCAGAAAAGATGATGAGGAAAGGATGTGAGGCATTTTTGGCCTATGTGGTGGACACCAGGACAAATGGAGGAAAGCTGGAGGATATTCCAGTAGTCAGGGAATTCTCAGATGTCTTTCCCGAGGAATTACCACGGCTACCGCCAGCTAGTGAAATTGAGTTTCCCATTGAGCTTTTGTCAGGTACAGCGCCGATTTCAATTCTGCCTTACCGGATGGCTCCGGTGGAATTGAAAGAGCTTAAGGAGCAGTTGGAGGAGTTATTGGAGAAAGGGTATGTTAGACCGAGTTCTTCACCTTGGGGAGCTCCGGTCCTATTTGTAAAGAAGAAAGATGGGTCGTTGAGGATGTGTGTGGACTATCGGAAGCTGAATCAGGTTACAGTGAAGAATCGGTATCTGCTTCCTCATATTGATGATCTGTTTGATCAATTGCAAGGGGCGAAAGTCTTCTCTAAGATAGACTTGAGATCGGGTTACCATCAGTTGAGGATTAAGGAGTCGAATCTGCCGAAGACTGCTTTCAGGACTCGGTATGGGCATTTTGAGTTTTTAGTTATGCCTTTTGGATTGACGAATGCGCCTGCAGCTTTTATGGATTTGATGAATCGGGTCTTTAAGCCATTCTTGGACCAATTTATCATTGTCTTTATTGATGATATATTGGTTTATTCCAAGAATGATGAGCAGCATGAAGAGCATTTGAGGATTGCTTTGGAGACTTTGAGGAGGAACGAGTTGTATGCCAAATTCGATAAATGCGAATTTTGGCTGAGAGAAGTTTCATTTCTTGGACATGTGATCTCAGAGAAAGGAGTACATGTGGATCCAAAGAAAATAGAAGCTGTGGTGAATTGGGAAGCCCCAAAGAATGTAGCAGAGGTGAGCAGTTTTCTGGGTTTGGCAGGTTATTACAGGAGATTTGTGGAGGGATTCTCCATGATAGCCGCTCCGATGACGAAGTTGTTGAGGAAAAATCAGAAGTTTGTTTGGAGTGATGAGTGTCGAGGAGCTTGAGGAGCTCAAGCACAGGTTGACGAGTGCTCCGATTCTAGTTTTTCCTTCTGGAGATGAGGGCTATACTGTGTATAGTGATGCTTCGAGGAAGGGTCTTGGCTGTGTTTTAATGCAGGGAGACCGGGTAATTGCTTATGCTTCGAGGCAGTTGAAGCCTTATGAGTTGAACTATCCGATACATGATTTGGAGTTGGCAGCTATGATCTTTGCTTTGAAGATTTGGAGGCATTATCTGTATGGAGTTCAGACGAGGATCTTTACTGATCACAAGAGTATTAAGTATTTGTTGAGCCAGAAGGAACTGAATTTGAGGAAGCGACGATGGATTGAGTTACTTAAGGACTATGACTTGTTGATTGAGTATTACCCGGGTAAGGCCAATGTAGTGGCGGATGCTTTGAGTAGAAAGTCTTCGATTGCGCATGTTCGATCGGTTTATCTTCCTTTATTGGAAGAGATGGCCAAGCTTAAGATAAGCTTGAAGCAGGAAGAGTTGGATTGCCTTCTAGCTAATTTCCGAGTGAGACCGATACTCAGGGAGAAAGTTAGAGAGTTGCAGATTCAAGATGTAGATTTGAGCAAGCTCAGAGATGAAATTCAAAAGGGTAAAGTTTCAGAAGTAGTAGTGAGGGATGATGGGCTTATGATAGTGGGGAATAGATTGTGTATCCCAAATGTGCAGGAGGTTAAGGATGAGATTATGGATGAGGCACATAATGCGCCTTACGCCATGCATCCAGGTAACACCAGGATGTACAGAGATTTGAGAGAGCATTTTTGGTGGAAAGGCATGAAGAGAGATGTAGCGGAGTTTGTGAGTAAGTGTCTAGTGTGTCAGCAAGTCAAGGCTGAACACCAGGCACCTTCAGGCAAGTTGAGGCCATTGCCTATTCCGGAATGGAAGTGGCAAAGGGTGACCATGGACTTTCTGATGGGTTTGCCTAAGACCAATAGGAAGCATGATGCTATTTGGGTTATTGTGGATCGGTTGACGAAGTCAGCTCACTTTTTTACGATCAAGCAAACTGATTCTTTGCATGTGCTGGCAAAGAAGTACATCGATAAGATAGTGAGATTGAATGGGATTCCGGATTCGATTGTGTCTGATATGGACCCTCAGTTTACTTCAAGGTTTTGGGGTAGTTTGCAGGAAGCTTTGGGTGCTAAGCTGAATTTTAGTACGACTTTTCACCCTTAGACGGATGGTCAATCTGAGAGGACCATTCGGACCCTTGAGGGGGTGCTTCGGGCTTGTGTGATGGATTTTAGAGGAGCTTGGGATGAACATTTTCCTTTGGTCGAATTCGCTTATAACAATTCGTACCATTCGTGTACCATCCCACCCTCAACGGGGAGGATAGAATGGTAATTTGGCATAGGATGAGATGGATTGGGATTTAATAGGACTGTTCATGCATACTAATATTGATACACAGTGAATTTTGTGCACATGAAATTACTGTACATGCATACATGACATTCCCGGTTTTCGTGCCTAATGTAATTTTAGTGTGATTAACGTGGTTCTTGTATTTGAAAAATTATTCTGAGTACGCCATTGAGTGTTTTATATTTTTAGGGATTTGTGAGAATTTTTCTGGAATTTTTCGGGGTACTTGCCCGGACTGGAAAATTCCAACTGGCTGACCGAGTGGATTTTTCTATATTGTATAGTGGGAATTGGAATATGGGATAAATACCTTTTTTTGGAATTTTTTAAAGAGCCTTTAGCATAAGATGGCTTAAAGCTTAATTGGTATCCCATTGTAGTTTTGTTATTTTACACATTAACTGATTGTAAATTATCATTGGATGACTGTAATAACTGAAAATGATTAATTGTGAACATGGGCTCAAGTTTCTTACTGTTTATGCCGCGTTAATAAATGAACAAAAAAAAGGAGAAAATGTTATACTGAGTTTTAATCGACTAATGTAGTACGCCACCCTCGCGGGGCACGGACTCGGATATCACCAACGATATCAGGTTTGGGTCACTCGGGAGTGGGGTGTTACAATTTGAGTATTCAGATGGCTCCATATGAGGCATTGTATGGCAGGAGGTGTAGGACTCCGATTTGTTGGGATGAAGAAGGAGAGCGGAGACTGGTAGGACCAGAGTTGATTCAGACGACGGTTGATAAAGTCAATTTGGTTAAGCAGCGGCTTAAGGCAGCATAGGATAGGATGAAGAGTTATGTTAATGCTCATCGAAAGGAGATGGAGTATGAAGTCGGTGAGAAAGTGTTCCTTAAGACATCTCCTTGGAAAGGAGTATTGAGATTCGGCAAGAAGGGTAAGTTGAGTCCGAGGTATGTGGGTCCTTATGAAATCCTTGAGAGGATTGGGCCACTCGCCTACAGGTTGGCATTACCTCCGGAATTGTCACAGATTCACGATGTCTTCCATATGTTTATGTTGAGGAGGTATAGATAGGATCCTTCTCATATCATTCAGACTAGTGAGGTTCAATTGTGGGATGATCTGAGTTATGAAGAGCTTCCGGTGGAGATTTTGGATACCAAGGAAAAAGTCCTCAGGAACAAGACGGTTCAGCTAGTCAAAGTCCTGTGGAGGAACCATTCAGTAGAGGAGGCTACTTGGGAGCCCTTGGAAGCCATGAAGGAGAAGTATCCGTATCTCTTTGATGACTCAGGTAATAATTTCGAGGACAAAATTTCTTTTAAGAGGGGGAGAAATGTTAGACCCCGAATTTTCTTTTTATGATGTCATTAAGCATGAATTATGTTAATTATGTGTTTATGCCTTAGTCTGATTAATTTTGGAGTATTAGGGAACAATTGAGGTTGATTTGAGCTTAATGTGGTTTAAATGGAAATTATAGGATAAAAATATATGAGGGTATTTTGCGAAGTTTACTTAGGTTGGATTGGTTTAAGCTTTGCTAAGAGGGGTACATTGGTCTTTTCCCTACCCATAGACTTAAGTATTAGAAAAGAGTTAAAGAAAAGAGTAAAAAGATAGAAAGAAGGAGAAGGAAGTAGAGGAAGCTGTCGGTGGAGGAAGGAGGAGAAGAAAAAGAGAGTTTGTGATTCCAAGAGATTTCCAACAGTTTCGAACCATTTCCAGGTAAGTTCTACTTGTGTTAATCTTGTTTTGGTTAGATTAAACTTAGAAGAATGTAGAATGTAGAGAATCGGTGGTTTTAGATTTTTAGGGTAAAAGTGGTTAGATTTCTTGGTTTTATGCATTTTTGACTGATTTTGAGTTGCTGTTGAGTTAGAAATGTAGTTTGAGACTTGAATCAAGGCTTAGGTGTGTTGCATTTGAATTTGGGAATGGATTGAAGTTGGAAAATGTAGGAAAACGGGTTTCAGAGTCGAGCTCCAGACCCGCACGTCGCGACGTGCGTATGAACACGCCGCGACATGGAGTTCGTCGCGACGAGCGGAGAAGAGTTAGTCACGACGTGCGAAAGAGCCACGCCGCGACGTGCGAAAAGGGCGACATCGCGACGTGCAAGGATGGCTCGTCGCTACGTACAAAGAAATTTGGCTCGCCACGGCGAACGTCCAATTTTTCTGAAGGAGATTTTTGGGCATATCTTGGGTTGTAGATGTCCAATTGAGGTGATTTTGGATTCGTTGTGAACTAGAGATCAAAGGCTACAAGTTGTATGAAGAAGGGAAGTTCGGAATTTGTTTCGAAGGGTTCAGAATTTTAGGAGGAGGTCGAATATAGACTTTTAGTGCTTTATTTTGGATTTCCAAGCTTTGAATATTTACTATGGATATTGATTGAATGGAAACTTGGTTTGTTTTAGGAAACCAAGCTGACCCGATTCCATCGCAAGAGGAAGGACACCAGTGAGTCGGAAACTCGAGCGATATTAGGTGGGTAATACATTTCTGGTTATTTTGTGTATGGGCAAATTGCCTTGTGTATGCTTGGTTGCATTGTGTGACATTACTTGTAATGACTTATAAGAAATGTTACAAATGCATATTGTATGGCCTTGATAGGCCTCATGGCATTTTGCGAGAATGAAAAGAATGAAAATTTTGAAAGCTTTGATACATGCTTTGAGCATGAAACGAATCGTTATGTGCTTTGCTTGGGTGAGAGAGTAACGGATGGACTCACGTGCACGTCAACATAAAACCTTCTCCCGGTTGCCCGCTTGAGGCAACGAGATCCTTGAGAAATCAGACTCAGATAGTTCTGGATTTAACCCGGTTTTCGGATCGTTCTGAAACTCTCGAGCCAATTGTTTGTGCATACACGATTGATTTGTTGAGCATGAGACATGTTAAATTGTGATAATGTGTAATCATATGACATAAATTGTGATGCGACGATTGTAAAGTGATAGATTGATGATTTGTTATATGCTTGTATAAATATATATACGCTTGTTTGTGTGGCTCATTGCCAATGGCTATAAACGTATATGTCATTGAGCTTCGCAGCTCACCCCATTACTCTCCCCTCCTCAGGTGCAGATCGAGACGATTGTCGACCTTGCAAGGCATCGAAAACTTCAAGCTAGTTAGGAGCCTTGTATTAAGTTAGTACTTTTGTTAGCCCGCCAGCATATCATCATGGAGCATACTTATGTATTTTAAATTTTAAATTTTATTTCGTATTATGCTGCATTTGAGAATATTTGTTGAACTTCTCTTACTCTGTACCGGCATGAAACCCCTTAATTTATGGGGTGTTTAATGTGTGCGAAATTGCATGTATGAGTATATGTGTGAATCGAATTGTGTTTATGTATCGATGTTGGGATCGGGTTCGAAGGTATTTGGGCGCCCGTCGCCGGCGCAACCCGAGGGGCCGCCTCGGGAATGGGGATCTGAGACCCGGGCCTAACATGAGGAGACTTAGGAAAGAGTGGAAAGAATAAGAGAGGAATTGATTAGTTGAGCGGGAAAGAGAAAATATGGCTGAGAATCCAAACATTTTCCCAAATCCTGACTTTCCTGCACACCGACCTAGAAATGGAACTAATGGAGGAAATGGTGAGCATGAGAGAGTAGGAGAGAACAATGAGAATCAGCGACGTAGGACAATTAGGGAAGCAACAACTTCAGATGTTCATTATGATCCATTTATTGCTGCTTGCCCTAATTTTGATGTTAATTTTGAGATTAAAGGTTTGTTGATTAATTCCCTTCCTAAATTTCATGGTTTGGCAGGAGAAGATCCGTACATGCACCTACAAGCTTTGACGATGGTCTGTCAGAGTATGAAGCCAGTAGAAGCTACTTTGGACCAAGTTCTATGGAAGGTGTTTCATTTGTCCTTGGAAGGAAAGGCGCGAGAGTGGAACATGAGTCTTCCGAGGCATGTGGCCAATGCTTATCATAGCTGGGCCAACCTGAGGAAGGCCTTTTTGGAGAAATATTTTCCAGCCTCTAGGACATCTTCGATGAGGAAGGAAATTTAATCAGCTCGCTAGGAGTATGATGAATCACTGTATGACTATTAGAACCGCTTCCAAGATCTTCTGTCCAGATGTCCCCATCACCAAATTCCTGATGAACAATTGGTGCAGTATTTCTATGATGGGTTGAAGAGTCAAGAGAAAGGTATGTTAGATGTTGCATCTGGAGGATCTCTGATTGACCTTACAGCATTGGAAGCGTGGGACTTGATCAAGAAGATGGCCCTCAACCATCAACAGTACAGTGTGAGAGATTCTAGAGGATTGAATGAATTGGGAGCTTTAACAGCTCAAGCTAAGAGAATGGAAAGTCTGGAGACAAAGGTAGATTCACTGGAGAACAGGATAACACCACAGTTGTCTTGTATTATTGCAGAATTGAAGAACTTGAATGTGCATCGCCCATCATCTTCAACAGATATTGCTGCACCCAGTTGTGACACTTGTGGGTCAGTGATGCACATATCAAGTGTATGCCCTGGAAGATATGAAGAGGTGTCAACAGTATATCCAGGGAGAGCTAATCAGAAGTGGGATCCATAATCCAACACATACAATGAAGGATGGAAGTCTAATCCTAGATTCAGTTAGAGGAATAAGGAGAGCAGGGCCCCAAACAGATTTTCACAAGGGGGAGGAGCTGGTACTTCCACTAGCCAGTTCCCTAATCGACAGCAAGCCCTCATAGTCCAACCAAAGGAAGACACCAACCAGTTGCTTCACAGTATGATGACTCTGATGAAGGAAGAGAGGGATTCTAATGCTAACCAGTTTAATGCCATTGCTTCTCTTATTCAACAGGATTCCTCAAAGACTGCTGCTAGATTCAATGCCTTGGAGAAAAGAATGGAAAAATGGGAGACCAAGGTGGAGAACATTAATTCATATGTCACTCAGTTGTCTAACAACATGAGTGAGAATGAAGCGAAAAGCAGTGGGACTATTCCTTCTAATATTGTGATGAATCCCAAGAGTCTCAATGCAATTGCCCTCCGGAGTGGGAAGCAAGTGAGGTTTAATCCTCAAGTAGATGAGGAGGCATGTGATGAGAATATTGAGAGTGAGGCAGTACCTTCACCCAAGGAAAAGATTAAGAAATCATAAAGTGTGAGGGAAGAAGAGCTATTCAAAGAGAAAAAGCATGCTTCAAGGAACAAGGGAACTACTTTAGAGAGTTCCAAAGATCAAGCTGAAGATGGAGAATCAAGCAAGCAAGCCAACACAGGTAAGGAGGTAAGTATTCAAGACCTTCCTTTTTCAAACTCATATTTGATGAGCAAGCGCATGAATGAGATTAAACATGAAAAGGAAATCATTGACTTGTTTGGGAAAGTAGAGGTGAATGTGCCTTTGCTTAATTTGGTAAAGAGAGTTCCGTCCTATGCTAAATATCTGAAGGACTTGTGCACTAACAAGAGGAAGTTTAGGCCAAATGAGAGAGTTTAGGTAAGCTCCAATGTATCAGCTTTGTTCAAACCGCAAATACCTGTCAAGTGTCAAGACCCTGGATCTTTCACCATTCCTTGCATCTTAGGGAAAGTGACTATAGGAAGAGCTTTGTTAGATCTGGGGGCAGCGATAAATGTGATGCCTAAGTCAGTTTATGAGGCCCTAGGAGTGAAGAGTATAAAACCTACATCTGTGGTCCTCCAGTTGGCTGATAGATCATTTAGGCATCCAGTGGGTATCATTGAGGACATCTTGGTCAAGGTTAAAGGGTTAGTATTTCCTGCTGATTTTTATGTGCTTGATATGTCTTCTGAAGTTGTGCAGGATACTTCCTTAATTCTCGAGCGACCCTTTTTGCAGACTGCAAGCACCATGATCAGTATGAAGGAAGGTAAGATCACCATGGAGGTAGGTGACCAACAGGTGAGCTTTAACATGTACAAGGCAATGAAACATCCGCATGAGGACTATTCACTTTTCGGTATGAACATGATTAATTTAGCTGTGGATAATGCTTTCCAAAACTATATTTTACAAAAGGACCCTTTGGATGCTGGATTACATTCACTTGATCTTGGAAAAAGGTTTTCTATCCATGTTTCAGGGAAGCAGGAGGGACTAGCCACGACCACCTACAAGGAGCCAGACTTAACACTAGAAGAAAGAGGGAGTGATCTCTTTTCTCTCGAACTTCATAAATTGACTCCTTCTGTTGTGAAACCTCCTGAACTTGAGCTCAAACCCCTCCCTCCAACCTTAAAGTATGCCTTTCTTGAGTCTAATGAGCGATTACCTGTGATAATTGCTAGTACCTTGTCCCACACTGAGGAAGAGGGACTCATGAATGTTTTGAGGAAACATAAGAGAGCTATAGGGTGGACTCTAGCTGATATACCCGGCATTAGCCCAGCCATTTGCACACACAGGATCCTATTGAGTGAGGGGTCAAAATCGGTGAGGCAACCTCAAAGGAGACTTAACCCACTTATCTTAGATGTTGTGAAGAAGGAAATCACGAAGTTGTTGAGTGCAGGGATAATATATCCCATTTCTGATAGTGAGTGGGTTAGTCCAATTCATGTAGTGCCCAAAAAGAGTGGAATAACAGTGGTAAAAAATGATAAGGATGAGCTTATTCCTACCCGAGTGCAAAATTCGTGGCGTGTGTGCATAGATTATAGACGATTAAATGTTACCATAAGAAAAGACCATTTTCCTCTTCCCTTTATTGATCAAATGCTTGAGCGGCTTGCAGGTAAGTCACATTATTGTTTTTTGGATGGTTTCTCTGGATATTTTCAAGTACCCATTGCACCAGAGGACTGGGACAAAACCACATTTACATGTCCTTTTGGCACCTTTGCATATCAAAGGATGCCTTTTGGTTTATGTAATGCCCCAGGAACTTTCCAGCGTTGTGTGATGGCTGCTTCCTGTGAATTTTTAGAGGAATGTATGGAAGTATTTATGGATGATTTCACAGTCTATGGTGATTCTTTTGATGCTTGTTTGTCCAGCCTTGCAAGAGTTTTACAAAGATGCATTGAAAAGAATTTGATTTTGAACTTTGAGAAATGTCATTTCATGGTCAATGAAGGTATTATGCTTGGTCATTTAATTTCTAGCAAGGGGATTGAAGTGGATAAAGCTAAGATTGAGGTTATATCTTCTTTGCCTTACCCTATTTGTATTCGTGACATACGATCATTTTTGGGTTATGCAGGATTTTACAGGCGCTTCATAAATGATTTCAGCAAAATTGCATTACCTCTCTCCAAGCTTTTACAAAAAGATGAAAAAATTGAATTTGATGATTCCTGCAAGATTGCCTTCAACATGCTTAAATCAAAACTCATTTCTCCACCTATTTTAGTTGCTCCTGATTGGAACTTACCTTTTGATCTTTCATGTGATGCATCTAATTGTCTTTGTAGGGCTATATTGGGTCAGCGGAGGAGAGATTACCAAGAGTTATCGCATCGCCTCGAAAATCTTGGATCCAAATTTCGGATCAACTATACAACAACCGAAAAGAGCATTTGTCAGTAGTTTTTCTTTGGAAAAATTTAGGCAATATCTGTTGAACTCACATGTTACCATTTTCTTGATCATGCAATGTTCGGTATCTCCTCAAAAACCACAATCCAAGCCTAGGTTGATCTGATGGGCATTGTTGCTCGAGAATTTTATATCGAGATAAAGGATCGGTGGGCAAAGAAACCATGTAGCCGACCATTTAAGCGAGCTACCTAACGACACACAGTGGAGTGGATTCTTCCGACCTTACCTGTGATTCATTTCCTGATTCGGTTTTATGTGCTTCAATTCTTAAAGAACCCTGGTATGCACATATTGTTAATTACCTAATGTCCGGACTCACTCCTCCTTTTATGTCTCGCACTGGCTCGGAAGCTAAAGAGTGAAGCTCGACATTACATTTGGGATGCCCCTCATCTGTGGAGAATGTGCAGTGACCAGGTGATCAGAAAATGTGTGCCTCATGAAGAGTATGATGATATAATTTCGGCTTGTCATTCAATGGTTTGTGGTGGGCATTTCAGTGCAAGAAAAACATCTAGGAAAATTCTTGAGTCTGGTTTTTATTGGCCTATCCTTTTTAAGGATTCATTTAACTTTTGTCGATCATGTGATAAATGTCAACGATTTGGAGGATTAGGCAAACGACATGAAATGCCATAACAACCTCTCTTATTTTTGTGAAATCTTTTATGTTTGAGGAATTGATTTCATGGGCCCATTTCCTCCATCTTTTGGTTTTGTGTATATCCTTTTAGTTGTGGATTATGTGTCTAAATGGATAGAGGCTATCCCCACTAGAAAATATGATACCCAAGTCGTGTCTAGGTTTCTGAAGTCCAACATTTTTTGTCGATTTGGTATACCAAGAGCTGTGGTGAGTGATAGGGGAACCCATTTTTGTAATAGAGTCATTGATAACTTATTTTTGAAATTTAGGGTCACTCACAAAGTCTCCACTGCATATCACCCACAAACCAATGGATAAGCTGAAGTTTCAAACAGAGTGGTGAAGCACATTTTGGAGAAAATTGTAAAGCCATCAAAGAAGGATTGGAGCCTTCGCCTTGAGGAAGCTCTATGGGCATATCGGACCGCTTATAAATCCCCATAGGTATGTCCCTTACTGCTTGATCTATGGAAAGGCTTGCCATTTACCTGTGGAATTGGAGCATAAAGCATATTGGGCAATCAAACAATGTAATATGGACTTGGAATCTTCTGGAATGGAGAGGAAGTTGCAACTTCAAGAGCTCGAGGAATTAAGGTTAGAGGCATACGAGCATGCACGAATCTACAAAGAAAAAGCAAAATTAATGCATGACAAGATCATTCGGAGGAAAAGTTTCAAAGAAGGAGACAAAGTCCTATTATTCAAAGCTCGCTTCACTTTCAAACATGGGACTTTCAATACTCGTTGGGAGGGACCGTATTTGGTCACGAAGGTGCACAACTTTGGTATGGTGGAGCTTCTACATGAAGAAACTGGAACACGACTCAAGGTGAATGGCCATCTTTTGAAGCTCTATTATGAGAACCAAAAACCACCGTAAATATCAGGTTTTTCGTCTCCTTCACTTGTTTCTTTACTTTTTGCGTTTCGCATTTACTATTTGTCTTCACAAGTTTGGAGGAGAGCCATTTAGATATATAGTTTTTTTTGTTTTCCTTTCATTTTCTAATAATACTTTCTCAGTCATAGAAGTCCCTTCATGAACTTCTATGCATTTGAGCTTCATCTACATTTTCATTGAGGAGAATGTGTGCTTTAAGTGTGGAGGAGCAGTTGTTTCCCCATTTATCTTTCATATTGCATGACTGTTGACAGTATGATTATGAATTGCTGGCTATTGGTGCATTTTATCGATTAACTTGGTAAATTTTACACTTTTCTGTCATTCTGCATCTCTTCGCCGCGACGAGCGATCACACGTCGCGGTGAAGCTATTCTTTCGAGTGCGTATACGTCGCGATGTCACCCATGTCATACGTCGCAACGTCCGCATGTTACGACGTCTGCTTCTGCACGCCGCGACGTCACATTTATGCATGAATGATTTTTGCCTAATTTTTCCATTCCATCAAACATTTTCTGCACTAGATTTTTGTGGCTGTTGTCTTCAAAGCTTTTACTAGTTTCAAAATGATGCTTGAGTTTTTGAAAACACCTCCCATCCTTTTAATGATAGTTGGAATTGGCAAAATTTTGCACTTCAAGTTTTCAAAACACAGTGAATAGAAGCATGCTAACAAAGTGGCATTTTAAGTTTTTGAGACTTGAGATTGTTCATAGAGACAATAACCTTGTTAAAAGGATACTTGAGCCAAATATTTTCTTTTATCTTTGTGTGCATCTGCTTATTTCATTCTTCTGTAGAACTTGGTTTAATTCTTACTTGAAGCTTGATGGACTGGATTTTTGTTGATGTGATAGAGGCGTTCTTTCCTCAACCCCTTTTCCCAAACACAGTCCCTTACATACTTATCCCTTGCTAGCCCTTTGAGCCTTCTTGTTATGAGCATTTGCATTCATATTTTTATGGTGTCATTAGTTATTTTGCTTCTGCTAAAAAAAAGTTCCAAAAAGGGACAGAAAGTGTTTTTTTCAATTAATAAATAATAAAAGAGAGAGAAGAGAAATGAAAGAAGAAAATCAAGAGCAATAACAATTTATGCAATATATATTGCATGTCAAAAAAATGTATGCATTCTATTTATGTAAGTGTTTAGTTTCAGAAAACTATTGACATCAGTTCCTTGTTTAGTGCATGTGCTCATACTATTCTTTCTTTCTTTCTTTCACTTCATCCATTCATTCAGCTTCCATACATTACAACCCTAAAAGTCCTCTTGATCTTTGAAATGATAGTTCTTGTAGTGGAGAAATAGATTTGACATAAGCCTATGGTAGGAGATGGATTAAGTAGACTGAGAGCAAAAATATCCCTAAACACAAGTGAGATGAGCTTAAACACTATATCCTGAGTGATTCTCTTTTGTTCAATCTCTTGTACTTGAATTCTTTCAGTGTTTGTTTTATTAGCACTCTTTCAATTTGCTGGGGTTGAATTCTGAGGAAGTGAATTGAGCCAACTTCCTTTTATTGTTTTGAGCTTGGCGGATATTTTCTTTCCCTCTTGTATTCTTTTTGACTCTTGTAAACTTTGTCCAGGAGTACAAAGGTCTAAGTGTGGGGGAATTTGATTGAGCCAAGTTTACATCATAAATTGGTTGCATTTTCATAGCTGCTTATGCATTCGTTGACTTCTAATTGATGATTTTTGTGCTTAAATTGGTTCCTCATACCGAGCTCTTTTAATTCACAATTTGTCAGTAAATTATCATGATTTGATACTAATTTCTCTATAATCTTCATGAGGACAATTGATACTGCAAATTTTTATTTTATTGGATTGCAGGAGCAAAGGAGTCAACACATCAGGAAGTCAACAGTCATGAGGTCCTATCCGCACGTCGGGACGAATATTAATCCGCATGTCGCGACGAGCAAATCACTTCCACACGTCACAACGCATGTTAATTCGTACGTCGTGACGAGCAGGCAATTTCACACATCGCGATGAATATTTATTCATACGTCGCGACGTACGAGTTGATATCCGACCTGAAATGGAAAGTTTGCCTCACTGCTCTGACCCGACCCGCATCAATTATATAAAAACTTTGCTATTTTTAGGTCAGAAGAGACTTGGATACTGAGAGACACTTCAGAGGCAGCAGAGACAACATTCTACTCCACCATCATTTCCAGTTTTCATCATCATCGACCATCACCACCATCATCGCCACCGTCAATATCTTCTACCACCATGAGTATCGCTCAATCTTCAGTAGTCGAGAGCCAGACCGGAGTTATGCGTAGCTAAGTCACATTTCCTCTTGAAGATGTAGCAATGGCTTGAGTTCACCGGAAGCTTCAAAGGGGAGTAATCATATAGTGTATGAAGTTTAGCTATATTTGTGTAAACTCTGAGTTAGAGATTGCATCTGTATAGCTAGATTAGCATGGTTAACAGTTTAACCGTGTGCTGAACACTATGTTGCGATTTGGACAAAGTTATTTGTAGAATTTTCATGCTTAATATATGAAGTCTCATATATGTCATTCGGTTATTGCATTGACTCTCAAAATCTGCCTAGTTGTGTTTGATTTAGATGGTTGTGTTTTTATCCGATTGACCGATTGCATTTACTTGTCCAATTTTCACACTAAGGTTTTTAACAAAGATTTAAATAATGGAGTTCATTAATTAAATCTTTGGACCTAAAGAGTCCTTTAGGGTTGATCTTTCGAAACTTAGTGGATTCTATCCCCGAAAAATCATTTTTTAACAGTGATAGCCTGCGCCCATTTTCAAGAGGATTTATTATCATTTGCTCATTACCAAAAATTTCAAGTTCGTTTATTTTATTAAAAATCCAAAAGCATTCTTTTATACTTCTTCTCCAATTTTAATTACTGTTACTAGTTCTTTCAATGACCAAACCCCATTTTATCAACTTCTATTGCAAATTTTTGACAATTAGGCTAGTTTAGACCTTTTTCACTTAGTTCCAATTAAGTGAGACGACCAGAGGTTGCATTCTATACCGCAATCTTGGAATTTATTATTTTTTACCGGTTTCCAAGGATCGATCTTAAGGTCGAATCGACAGAGCCGCGATTAATGATAAATAATGATGTAATGTATTTGCATTGGTGGATGTATTATGGAATACGATATCGATATTGTATTGTGGTAAGATATCCCTGAATGTGATATAGATGTGAATACATTGTCATGGATTGATTAAGGAAAGTAATGACATAAAGATGAATGACGAGATTTAAAGTGTACAAGCCAAGTTGAAAGAAATAAAATTTTCTATGACTTTGAGGGGTCAAACTTGGACTTGAAATGATTGTCAAATAAAGGTGATATGAGTTATGATTCACTATAAGAATATGTTGGTGGAATTGCGATCGGGATTTTAGGACGATGATTCCGAATTGGTGATGAAAATACATATGTATGATGATATAGTGGTAATTGGAAGATGGGATAAAGATAGTGAGAATTGTAAAAGTTGTCCTAGTTTAGTTAATTTGTTATTTTGTGAGCACATATTTAAGAATGGGATTACTATGACAAGTGTGAGAATCGAGCACATAAGAATTATATGTGTGGAGATGATATAAGAAGCAATCTATGGGATATGAATAATTTGTTAGTCATAGTTCCCATAATTTAATGTCTATGATGAATTAGAGTAAGAATGAAAGTGCTTATGGTTATTGATCGAGGATAGATTGAGAATGTTAACGATGTTATTGTGTGTGATGAATTCTAAGAAAAAGAAGAAAAGTATTTTCCTAAATCAAATGAGATTAAGATATTCTGAGCATAAGTTATTAATTAGTGAATTGTATTAAATACATCTTTTGATGAGATGTAATGATTATGAATAGTTGAAATTGACCCTTTTGGGATATTAAGAATGTTTGATGAGCAATGATGGGAATAGTTGATTGATAAGGATTAGATGAACAATCTAGTTGACAGTAGCAAGAAATCCTCTTTGGAAGAAGAATTTCACCGAATTAGGTTTAGTAAACTAGTTGTTTTACTTTTAAGAATGAACAAAAACGGAATAAATTAAAAGAAGAATATTGGAGCTCTATTCCTAATGAAGACTTAAGCATAAGATGTAAAATATGCTATAGAGAGAGTGTATGTATTTTGTTTTGGGTAAAGTATCCAACTATGTGATTAGATTCTGAAATTTGAGGTGGCGTTATTGCTAATATAAGGAGAACTCAGGCCCACATTACATTATATGAAAATATGCTTTGGGAATACAAATTGATTTGATGAGTATGTTGCCAATACAGGAAGTTAAGTTTGTAAATAAATTGCAATCAGTGGAGACACTAGTAAGAATAGTTCGACATTGCAATAAGTCAACGTGAAATTAGAGGAAATCGTACAAATGGAAGAATCATTTGAGAAAATAAGTTAATTGAGAAATTAACAAAAATATGAGATAATATTACATCAATGGGGAATTAAGTGCGTTAGGAATTACAAGAACTAATGATGGGTACGTAGAGTTTTGGCAATATTTGTTAGAGTTAACTACACCCCTGAAAGTGTCATAGTATTGAAGAATAAAGTGATCCAATTTTGTTTGGATCAGTTAGTGGCTGTGATCATAGATGATATTTTGAATGTATTTGAAGAGTTGAAAAGAATATTTTGATTATATAAGAAAATCTGTAGTTTCGCATGTATATGAAATTCTGTTTGTGCATTAAATTGAAAGCTATGCATATCATATTTTGTTATTTGATACATATCATATAATGCATGTTTTGATAAAGATGTTGTCATCAGAGTAGCCAGTCTAAAAGAGCTTTAAGCTCAGAATTCTGCACGTAGAGCTTTGCTCCGTGATTTCTGTTTCTGACTGAGCCTATTGGCCAGTACCTGTATCGGTATCTGAGAGGGACTCGATCACAACAAATAGTATCGAATTTGGAAATTTTGTAATATGCAATGATGTTTTACATCAGAAATTAAGATACACTTTGTTGTAACATACCAAGCTGATCCTGTATGCATAGAGGCAATTAAAGTTTCATGAGTTAAATGTTGGATTTTGTAGGAATAGCCATTGCTTTAAGATCTTGGAGACACTATTAGTGCAGTGAAACATTTCGGAATTTATATTCAGATAAATAAAGTTTGAGGTACTTATTGAGTTTGAAATAATTTCGTACGAGAATGCGACAATGGATAGAAGTATTGAAGGACTATGATTGTACAAATAAGTACTATCTTGGTAAAACTAGTGTACATACTTGTTGCTTGACCAGAAAATTCAATAAAGGAATAGCACAAATTCAGACATTGTGGATTTCTAAATCTTGTGCAATGAAGAGTATAGAATATTGAGTTAACTTTTGGGCAAATTAAGGTACTATTAGCTAACGAATGTAAAACCAGTTTTGCATGGACAGATTGGCAAAGCCCAAATAAAGGATTTAGATTTAATGAATCTTATTGAGGAAATTGTAAGTTGGTAATGAATCTGAATTTTGAGTTTGAACAGGAAAAGAGTACCGTGTGATTGTAATATGAAGTTTGTGTACAATAAAGATGATTGACTAAAGGATTGTCAAAGATAGCACAAATAACATCCTATGTTATACACCCTGGTAGGAATACGATGAAATAATGTAGATGGCTATAGATGTGAAAAAAAAAGTGATCACATGTAACTGTTGCCAGCAGTCTTAACTGTTGGAGATGCGTTTAAAGTTTATATTTTGGATTTCATAGAAATATGAGTTCAATGCTTAGTTTTTATTGACTTGTAGCACAACAAATCAATATCACAGTGATATAATTCGAAGCTCATATGAGATGTTATATGACAGAAAGAGTCGACCACATTTATATTTGGATGAGTGAAATTGATGTGTACTAGAAATTAAGTGACTCAAGAAAAACAAATGAATTAGGTGGGTCAACACCAAAGATTGGAATAAAGTGAGCTAGACATATGAGTTAAGTGTTTTAACACAAAAGAGATATGAAATACCAAGCAAGAGATAAATTATTTTTTAGAGGATCACCTTGCCAAGGTGTAATTAAGATAGGAAAAAGGTGACTCAACCCGACATAAAATTGTCCATAGGAAAGTTTTGTAAGAAAAGGACTATAACATAAGTTTGTAACACTAACAAAGAGGACTTATATCCATTAAGTATGATATGTGAGTACGATAAGAAATCATGATATGATCTGATCCAGATGTAATGTGGAACTAGAAGTGAAAATTTTGAATTATCTGAAATATATTAAGGAGATAGATAAGATTGTGTGATATCTGAATAAGTAAAGGGAAAATCGATTGATTCCATTGACTATAGTAAAGTAAAAGAAATTATTCCAGTGATAGTGCCGAATAGGAAATTGTAACACCCCACTCCCGTAAGACCCGAACCCGACATCGTTGGTGATATCCGAGTCTGTGCCCCTCGAGGGTGGCGTGCTACATCAGTCAGTCAAAACTCAGTATTAACTTTGTTATTATTATTATTATTATTTTCTAACACATCCACATCAATATTTTTGCGGAAACAATATACATGAACAATTCAATGGCCTCAGGGCTCTTTTCATAAATCCCATTTATATCAGTCAGTGAACTTACAACTTAATCTAATTAGTCATACAAAAATTCAGAAAAATAAAATACACTAATACAGGCTAATGCAAACACGAACTGATCCCGACCTCTATCCCTCACTTGAAAGCTGGAAGCATACTCCCGTTAACCTAACGGGGTATTCTTCTTATCCTGAAAAATAGTTACAATTTTGGGTGAGTTTGCGAGCTCAATGAGAAACCATCATCGATGGTTCACTCAATTCATGCATTACGCAAATAGTGTATAGGATATTACAATAACACATTCAGAATACCATATAGCAATTTACAGTTTCTGATGCAATCCCAGAACTCTGAAATTTTTGCAAATCAATTATCACAGTTGTATCATGCACTCTTGCCTATTTCTCATTCACTGTATTCAATACATCACAATGTGTATGGAATGCATATGTTACTCTTTTCCAGTTATTACAGTGTTGTGACCGAGCGCTTAAACAGTGAACAGTATTTAGTAGACGCGTCTAGGGAGTAGGAGAGCCCTCTAGGTATGCACTAACTTCCTTCGAGCTCGAGGCTCGTTTTAGTAACAGTGGCGACTCAGGTCACAACTATCATTATCTGTTTATGCATTTATGTATGAAATGCAAAACGCCCAATAATTCACAGTCACATTGTTACAAAAACCATTTTTATCACAATTTTCCAGAATCACGTAGCAGTTGAATCCAATTTATCAAAACAAACATATCGATTCTAGTCATTTACATGATCATACAATTCACATTCATAGACAGTTTACAAAGCATTTAAGAATCAAAAATTGAGGAACCAACTAGGTTACTCACTTGCACTTCCGAGCTACTGCCTGGAAGTCCCAGCAATATCCGTGGAATGACGATCCAACGGTGCCTCTATAACAGTCAAATAGTTCCCATTACTAAATGCTCAATCAGAACAATTCAATGATGCACACATCTTAAATAAAGGATGTACGATGCATGTTCATGACTTTCCCCTTTCCCGGTGCTATTTCCCAAATTTTACTTTCTTTGTCAAAATCTAACTTTTCACTCAGTTGATCCATAATGACTCATTTCAATTCGTTAACATGACATGGAACTCCACAAGTTTCATTTCCAAAATTCAGTTCAATTTATCATATCAGACACACTAAAATATTCCCAAGAAAACCTCAAAACCAGTGTCACTATTCTCTAGATCAAAATTCACTCATATGCTCACTTTCTAAAACCCCAATAGCGTTAAATTTTTTTCCAAAGTCTCAAAACTATACTCCAATTACCATCAAACAACCCTTAGGCTGAAATAAGAAACCATACTCAACTTTCTTTCAATATTTAAGATCTCACTTATTTGATTTCAAACTTTCTTTCTTTACTTCAACTGTAGACCCCTCTCTCTAGTTTATAACGAATCAAGAATCACCTAAATTGGAGGTTTACACCATTAGTTATGCCCCAAAAACTAAAATAAACCAATTCAGAAAAATGGTCCTCGCCGCGACCTCAGAGCTCTAGCCGCGGTGTCCCGGAGTTGCTCGCCGCGGTGAACAATTTCTTTGGGGCTCGCCGCGGTGCACCCCTAAGCGCTTGCCGCGGCATCTACACAGTGGCTTGTCGCGACGTCCCGCTCGTCACGGCGAACCGCTCGTCGCGGCGAGTAAATTCCCACTTGTCACGACGTGCAGGTCCTCACTCGTCTTCTCCGATTCCCTTTTTACATTTCTCTCTCTAAAAACAGCCATTACTCAAACACAACTACCCCAATGTTTCCCATTTAAACCCATTAATGCATTGTAACAACAATAAAACCACATTAAAGCCAATTTACTTACCAATCAAGCTCTCCAATCTTCAAATCTTCCGAAATCTTCTCCAACCCCAACACCCACGATTATCTCCCATATCCACACGAAACATCAACATCTCCAACGTTTAAGCTTGGTCTTACGCAAGGAAGAGGAAACAAGAAGCAAGCTAAAGATTAAGCAAGGGTCGAATAAGGAGGATCGAAAATCGTCGAAGGGAGAAGAGAAGGAAGCATGCCCTAGGGAGGAAAGGAAAGAGTTTCTGCCAATATCAAAACCTAAGGCATTTAAAGGGATTACTCTCTTAACAATAGAATCATACCACTTGTCTTTTTCCTCACAATCCATTTAATTTTCTTTCTCTTTTCACAATTTATTTCTAGTCCAATTCGTCTCCAAACTTCAATAGATTGACATATAAATTTCTAAAATCATAAATCTAATTTTTTCATCACCATTGGATAATTTTTTTAGTACTATCAATCAGTCAGTCCGTCACTTATAAGGTTTTCCAATCCAGAATTTTTCTCCCAACTTGCCAAGGAAAATTCCTAAGGTTCACTTTCAACTGACAGTCACTCTAAAACATTTCTAATTCAACCATTCGAACCCAATTATTCCAAATTCTCAAACAATCCAATTCAACGTAATTATCTCAAAAATTCACAAATCAAGTCATATTCACAATTAAATGCCGGGAAATGTCATGCATGCGAATACATATATGTGCATGTGCCAAATGTCTTATTCCTCTCTATATCGAGAGGCCAAATGCATGCTCATATCAAAATGCAGTCTAACTTACTAGTCCGTCCCAAATTACCAATATACCCTTCCCATCGATGATGGGATGTTACAATTCTCCCCTCCTAACAAAAATTTCGTCCTCGAAATTTCATATAAGATTGATCAGGAAGGCAGGTGAATTATTTCGTTCATTCATAATTTGCTTCCCACTTAATTCACTACATGACTAATTTATGCCGATTAACTGAAATCAATATAGTTAATCACTCCTTTTTGTTTTCTCAAACTCTACACTGTCTTAACTGTTTCCTCATGATTACTCGCAATTCTTTACTTTCGGTATCAATAACACATATATCGGATCATAACAATATTTCCTAATCCTGTCCATGTAACACTTTATGAATCCGAAACATCTTTTAGGTTTTAGACTAACTTACCAATTCATAGTTCTATTCACACCACAGTCACATAGAGGTCACTTTATAACGAATTTAATTTCCCGGAATTATACCTTTATTTACATCTAAGTGCGTCTTGGCCAAGGAGATACACTTCGAAGTATTTCGTTTATCACTTACCAGATTACATCTCTTTAGTGTTAAAACACTAATCTCCTAAGATTTTATAGCCTCAATATTAATCATCTCGACTTAATGTTATTAACTTGGATCACTTAAACCAGATTACCGATTCATTTCACTTATCAATATTATCTCAAAACAATCATGACCTTCTACTATTCTTAGGCTCTGTTCACTTTAATATAGGGGGTGAACGACTCCTTTTTGGCTGTAAGACCTCTTATACACTATTCGAATGGTGCCACTAATATAACAATTGTTATGCCCACAATCAGACTGAACTATACATCAATCTCAAGTCCCAACGAACTCCAAAAACATCAGTTTTACATTTGTCTATAGTAGTCAAGTCTATTGGTCATTCACACATAAAATCATTCGATCTTACATTCTAAACCATCAATTACTCTTTCAATGTACTCTTACAAGAACATAAAGCTTCGATTGTTCCTTGAGTTTTCTCTAACAGTTTCTTTAGTGGGTAATACACATCCTTCTTATCCCAGTCATAAATATCATTCTTTTCAAAAGTTGAATTCATTTTCGATTCCTCCATAAGGTTCGCAAATCCTAAGTCCTCAATTTGGGTTTTGCCATTCCTTTTATACACACTTGATTTGGACATCCAATAGCTAATAATACTTTCTTTTTGCCCCTTGCTAACTCAACAAATTGCGCTCGGTATTAAACTAGATTTAATAACCTTATCACCCAAATAGTGATCTTCAGTCATTGACTTTTCTATTCAATACATTAAACTGCATCACTAGCTTAAATTTGAAATATTCAAACGCATAATCCTTTTCAATTCTTTCAAACTCCCGAAATATCTTGACCGTTATCGATTTGCATATTCAAAGATATATCCACAAATGTTTCTGTATGAATAGTGTCCTCAAACTTTCAAAGCAATACACACTATAATAAATTTCAGATCATCAATCACAATGTAACCCATGAGGTTATACTTGTCCCCATGTACATAAACCCACTTTACACTTTTTCAACAAATTGAATCATAACCTTTACTGGGAAATTTTGTTAAATATTGTAAAATCTCCAAAATTAAAGTGATATGATCAATACTCGAGTTATAAATTTCTTCAAATGTCTCTCTTTTCTCCAAATGTCTCTTTTCGCATTTTATCATCACCTCTATCGTCAATAAGTCTCCCGATGTGCCATGTTCGAATATTAATTCATCCACAATTTATTTTGATCAAGCTAAGATTCACTTTTATGATATAAAAGATTTCCCCACCTATGCAAAATATCTTTCTCCACTTTTCAAATACATGCAATATATCATTAATGATCAAATTCACCATCCAAATTAAACACAATTGAGACACTTCACTTTTCAGTGGTATACTACTATCAGGGGCATTGATATCTCTGACAATTACAACCCAAAATTCCTTATACCCATAATTGATCTTCATAACTCTTTAAGTATCTGATTTCCGTGATGAGGAAATTTTTTTTGATATTTTTCTCAGTTTCATAATGTCATGTTCTGATATATGTTCCTTTACACTAGTTTCTCCTCACATTTCAATTTATTTGAATGCTTCACTTTGTGCATTGGTATTTCATTCCTCAGATTTAATTTGTATCTCCTGAACATACTTATATTGAAAATAAAGGGGGACCTATATTTACCCCTCATTTACAATAGTGTCAATTCAAATCTATAATTCACTCACATAATTGACGTACACACCCTCAGTGGCATATTTTGCTTAGGATATGACTCCATTTTTCACTTGTAACATATCACATACTCATTTTCGATTTGTCTCGTCATCGATTACTCTTAGATCAAATCGTTAGATCAACTTAACTCCATTTAGGGCGATTCTCCTTTGAAAGAAGATTTCTTACTACAATCATCAATACTATTCATAAAAACCTTATCAATCAACGATTTTTCGTCAATACATATCAGTCATCTTTAATACCTCGAGAAGATCAATTTTAACTATGCATAATATCTCAATAAGATAAATTGATTCCAGGGATTGCATGATCAAAACATCCCATATAATGTGGCTCTGTAGGGCACTTAAATAATTTCATTTACTCTAATATCTTGGCATACATCGCCAAAATCATCACATCTTATTTGAAGATGTATTCACATCAATTTACCAATTAGTAGCTTACACAACTAAGGACACTTTAATCCCTTTTAATTCTAGATAACCTTTCTCTTTGTGTGCCAGTTCACAATCATAGGGACTTTGCTATAATCATGTCCCTCTTAGTTTCCGTCAAACTCATCACCTATGTTATCATCATAAACTTAAATAGTCTCAATTCCTTCCCAATTGATCACTACAAATACTCTTATGTCTTACTCTATCTTAAACTTTAAACTATGGGAACTATAATTGGCACTTATTTAATAAGTCACCGATTACTTCCTATATCATTTTCGCGCATATTTTTTCACATTTGCTTAATAATTCACCAGTTATGGTGACCCCACTATCTGATGTACACCCACAAAGACAATTTAATCTGAACTCAACAACTTTTTCGTATACCACTATTATCATCTCATCTTCCAATTGTCATTTATTTCATCTCACACATCTTTATTCTCAATCAATTTACAATAGTAGTTGCATAACCCACTCTACCATTATATTCTCACACTAAATCTTAAACTTTTGTATCAAAAATCACACACCAAATGCATCCTTTCAAGGTCATATTGTTGGACCCCGAACTTTTCTTGAAAGACAATTCAAGAATGTGAATTGTTATACGAGATTAAGATAGGTGAATTTAGCAAGTTGATGATGAGAGAGTATAGGTGAAATATGTTTTGTTATTGATGTTCATGATTAATAGACCTATAATGGTGTCTTGAGTTTAAACAGAATTGATAGTGAATGAATTGCTTTAAATGGAGTGGAAAAGCAAGAAATTGTTAGTTAAAATGTGAGAATATGAAGAATTGAGAAAGTTTGACTTTTTGGTCATAGAGAGTTGACTTTTTGATTTTAGGTAGGATTTGAGAAAATGATCTACATGAAACTTGTAGATTATGTTGAAAGTTTTCTGTCGCCGTGAAGTTTGATATTTTTTGATATCGGGAGTGAAAGTTAAGAACGGTCAAGTTAAGTGTAATTGAAAATGCTCATAAGTGTAGGATTTTGTATGCAGTGTTTTAAGGAACAAATCATAGACTGATATGTTTTGAATAGAGTTCAGTGATCTATATAAAAGTCATGGAAGATTTTCCAAGCTTCAAGATGATGTATATTATGAAATTAGTGGATGAGAGAATTGGAAGATATGAAATTTGAAAGTTTGGATGTGTTATAGGTTGACCTATGTTATGACTGAATCTTTGACTGAGAAATTGACCTAGTTAGAGGTTGAATTAGCCTTTAAGTACTTCGTGAAAGTTTTAGCTTGTGTTTTATTCTTTCCATTGATTTAAAGTATGGAATTTTTGGACCATAGAATAGGAAGTTAAAATTCGTACAAGTTGCTGTTACTGTTTAGGACAATCCAACCCTTGCAGTTCTTTTGCTTCTAACTTTTTTGACCGACATCCGATTAATCTGATTTTTCAAAGCGTTGGATTCCTAAGACAATTATCTACATCATGATGGGAAATTATGATTGTTCTGAGATTAAATTGAAGGATATTGTTTTAATCAAAGTGAGTTAGATATTTTCAGAGCATGTGTAGGTATTTTGATGATATCTTGATCTGTAGAGATCAAATTAAGTTGATTTTTGTTTCTAAATAAATTAGAGACATGGGTATACAAGTTATTACATGGCATCAAAATTTCAATTCATTCCCTAAGATTATAAATTTTTTAATTGAAATATTAAAATTATAAGATTATATGAGGGCAAATTGGGCATGACACTTAAGGGTAAGAGGTATAAGGCTTGTATGGAGGGGCATATTGGTCTTTGCTCCTTCATTTAAGGCTTAAGTGAAAATAAATTAGAAAAGGGAAAAGAAAAAGAAGGAAGAAAAAGAAGAAGAAGTCGTGGAGGAGGAGGAGAAGAGGAGAAAGCTAGGGTTTGACAATCTTGAAGAAATTGAAGCCAAATCAAGTACGTTTAAGCCTCTTTCCCCTTGATTAGATGAATGAAACTTGTTTTTATGTTAGTTAAGAAAGGATTAAGTGTTAGAAGTTTTTGGATGAGTTAAAGAATAGGTGTGGTTTTAGGGTTAAGGATTTATATGGTGTTTGTGGATGTTTTTGTGTTGGGATGAGTTTAAAAATGAAGTAGGAATGATGATTTATGGTTAAGATGAGTTATGTTTGAGAGATGTAAAGATTGTAGATGGAAATGTTGAAAAAAAAATCAGGTTTTCGGAGGTTATTGGGCTCGCACGCCGCGACGTGCGCATGAGCACGTCGCGGCGTATGCATTTTGGCACGCCTCGACGTGCGCAGGTGTGCATGTCGCGGCGAATGCAAACGTGCACGCCGTGGCATGCATAAGCTCGCGCCCTCGCCGTGGCGAGCATCAGGGGTTTCGCCGTGGTGAGCTCACCTTCGCCGCGATGAGAGGCCAATTTTCAGCACAGATATGTTTTGATGAGTTGGGCATAACTTTTTATGTAGAGGTCCAAATGAGGTGATTTTTGATTCATTGTAAACTAGAAACATTGAGATACATGTTTTTTGAAGAAATAAAATTTAAATTCAGTCTGTAAGAATCTTAAATTTTTGTCGGAAGTTGAGTATAGATTCTTATTTCTACAGGAGGATAGTCCCAATATGTTTGGAGTTCAACTCTAGGATTTGTGAAACAAGTTAAATGATTTTGGAGTCATTAGAGACTTAATACAATGTGGATCATTTATCTAGAAGAGAATATTATCAGCTTTTGTCAGACCTATTGCATGGAACTTTTTACATTTTGATTAAGGGAATCAAGGAAGGCAAGAGGATCATGAGGAGAGGAATCTTTTAAACATGTGTTCAAGCAAGGCATTCAGGTGGGTTCATGTTTATAATAAAGTAAATAACTCACTCATTGTTTTGTTCAATTCAAGAAAGATTTAATGATTTACAATTTGCATCATCAATGTTGCATTATTTGCTATTGTGGAATGATTATATGTTGCTATATGATTTGCATTCATGATTATTAAAAAGGTTTCAAAAAGGGTTTTCTCTTATCAAGAAATACATGCACATGAAATCATGTTTTTCCAAAATATATGAAAAGCAAGTGCCGGTTTGGCAATCAAGTTTACAAGAATTTGAATCATGCATGTTAAGCGGGTTTGTGGTAGTCCCAAGAACCGTCACGTGCACGTTGACCATGAAATGGCTTCTCCCGCCTGCCCGCTAGTGGCACAGAGCTTCCCATAAGGACTCCAACTACGACTACACAGGACCATTTTGATGGAAATGTGTAGTATGTCATGAACCCGGGCTAACTCAAACCATTATGCTATGTTTATGTGTTTATTATTTCTTAACATATTTCATGCATTCATACTTTGATTTCTACTCATGACTTGTTTAAAGATCAAGCAAGAATGGCTCTCACATGCTCAATTTCTATGATTTCAAAGTGTACCACGGCAATGAGTTATCTTTTAAATAGTTTTGCTTATTTCTGTATTATAAATGTGTTACCACGAGCTGTAAAGCTCATCCCCCTTTCATCCCCATCTCCAGGTATCAAGATGGAGATCGGATGAAAGAAAGTGTTGACAACTGTCCGATTGTGTATCTGTTTAGCTTTTAAGTTAAATCGTCGCAAGATTCAGATCTCAGACATGTTGAGCATTTATGTATTTTGTGCATTGTGGTTTTTGATACTGATGTTGCAGCATGGGTTGGAAAGCCATTAAGATTTTGTAAGCATGTATATCATGATGAAATTGATTTATGGATTTGTATATATAGAATGCAACAGTGAATTATGGTATGTGTTTTGAATGTGATTGATTGCGTTTGGATTCCTAACAAGGGGTCTAATGATGTTGGTTGATTGGGAATATTTAAAGTGTTTATTTATAAGTATCTTCTGGAAAAGAAAGAATAAGAATAAGATTTGTTAAAGATGAGTTTTGAGTTATTGCATGTTTGTGAAGAGTATTATGAATTAAGTTCCGGTCTTGGATTGGTTTAGTCTTAAGGTATCCAACGCTAGTTTTTTTTCTTCTAAGTTACACGTTCTCGGATGTCGAAAATTTGTTTCAGTTCGATTGAATCATTTGTTGTTTTGAATTCTGAGCCAATTCATTTTGCTTTCGATTTCTTTCGCTTTTGTCAAGTACAAGCTCGCTCACGTTTTATTCATGCGTTCGATTATGATTCCGAGTTGGGCTCCAGAAATGGGACCCAACATAAGTGGTATCAAAGTAGCAAAGGATTTTCCAGGAACCACGCTTTAGATGTATGATGGCCTTAAGCTTATGCAGTTGGGTTCCAGAAACGGTGCCCAACACATATCAACTTGGCTTATACACTTTCACCTCATTAAATCTACTTATATTCCTATTTTTTCTTAACAATCCATGACAGTGTATTTACATTTATATCACACTTTAGAACATATTACCGATTGAAATTTCAATTTCATATGCACTAATATTTCCATCGATACAATTACACTGAATCTTTACCCATTATATCCAAACCCAAATTCAAAGTTCCTAAGCATAAACATTGTGAATTTTTGGTCTCAAGAATACATATATATTCTTTTTCTACTATCTCCTTATACTAGACTCTTATCACACTACTCACATAACCATTTCAATTCTAAATTCACCCTTTTGCAATCATATCAGTTTTATGATTTCCTTTCATTATGTCTGTACACATAGTCTCCTCATTTCTATTTACATCCTTATTTTCCCCAATCAATCCATGGCAATATGCCGATTCACAATTATTTCACCCCCAAGGGATATATCACCTTCAAGGATATGCACCCTTTTGTGGGGGACTCTTATCTACCATACAAAACCAGATGCTCTTACTCATTTCCAATATGTCCATAAATCTTATTTTCCCACATTCAGTCAGATCATCGTTTCTCTCAATGCTTCTAACAACTCAAACTCTTAAGGAATGCTTATGCATGTGACTCATACTGGGGATCAGTTGCCGCTATCTGCTATGACATGAATAATGTGCATGTAACTTGACACATACTTTAGAATGCCCATATAAGATTGTACAACCTGACTCTGATACCACCTAAATGTAACACCCCACTCCTGCAAAACCTGAACCTGACATCGTTGGTGATATCCGAGTCCGTGCCCCGCGAGGGTGGCGTGCTACATCAGTCAGTCAAAACTCAGTATTAACTTTATTATTATTATTATTTTTTCAAACACATCCACATCAATATTTTTGCGGAAACAATATACTTGAACAATTCAATAGCCTCAGGGCTCTTTTCATAAATCCCATTTATATCAGTCAGTGAACTTACAACTTGGCCTAATTAGTCATCCAAAAATTCAGAAAAATAAAATACACTAATACAGGCTAATGCAGAAGCGAACTGATCCCGACTTCTATCCGTTACTTGAAAGCTGAAAGCATACTCCCGTTGACCTAACGGGGTATTATTCTTATCCTAAAAAATAGTTACAATTTTGGGTGAGTTTGCGAGCTCAATGAGAAACCATCATCGATGGTTCACTCAATTTATGCATTACGCAAATAGCGTACAACATATTACAATAACACATTCAGAATACCATATAGCAATTTACAGATTCTGATGCAATCCCAAAACTCTGAAATGTTTACAAATCAGTTATCACAGTTGTATCATGCACTCTTGCCTATTTCCCATTCACTGTATTCAATACATCATAATGTGTATGCAATGCATATGTGACTCTTTTCCAGTTATTACAATGCATAATGCGCTTAAACAATGAACAATATTCAGTAGACGCGTCTAGGGAGTAGGAGAGCCCTCTGGGTATGCACTAACTCCCTTCGAGCTCGAGGCTTGTTTCAGTAACAGTGGCAACTCAGGTCACAACTATCATTATCTGTTCATGCATTTATGTACGAAATGTAAAACGCCCAATAATTCACAGTCACATTGTTACAAAAACCCTTTTTATCACAATTTTCCATAATCACGTAGCAGTCGAATTTGATTTATCAAAAACAAACATATCGATTCTAGTCATTTACATGATCATACAATTCACATTCACAGACAGTTTACAGAGCATTTAACAATCAAAAATTGAGGAACCAACTAGGTTACTCACTTTTACTTCCGAGCTACTGCCTGGAAGTCCCAGCAATATCCGTGAAATGACGATCCATGGTGCCTCTATAATAGTCAAATAGTTTCCCATTACTAAATGCTCAATCAGAATAATTCAATGATGCACACATCTTAAATAAAGGATGTACGATGCATGTTCATGACTTTCCCCTTCCCGACGCTATTTCCCAAATTCCACTTTCTTTGTCAAAATCTAACTTTTCACTCAATTGATCCATAATGATTCATTTCAATTCATTAATATGACATGGAACTCCACGAGTTTCATTTCCAAAATTCAGTTCAATTTATCATATCAAACACACTAAAATATTCCCAAGAAAACCTCAAAACCATTGTCACTATTCTCTAGATCAAAATTCACTCATATGCTCACTTTCTAAAACCCCAATAGCGTTAAATTTTTTTCCAAAGTCTCAAAATTATACTCCCATTATCATGAAACAACCCTTAGGTTGAAATAGGAAACCATACTCAACTTTCTTTCAATATTTAAGATCTCATTTATTTGATTTCAAACTTTCTTTCTTTACTTCAAATGTAGACCCCTCTCTCTAGTTTATAACGAATCAAGAATCACCTCAATTGGAGGTCTACACCATTAGTTATGCCCCAAAAACTAAAATAAACCAATTCAGAAAAATGGTCCTCGCCGCGGTGTCCCGAAGTCACTCGCCGCAGCGTGAAAAGACGCTCGCCACGACGAACAATTTCTTTGGGGCTAGTCGCGACGCACCCCTAAGCGCTCGCCTCGGTGTCTACACAGTGGCTTGTCGCGACGTCCCACTCGTCGTGGCGAATCGCTCGTCGTGGCGAGTAAATTCCCGCTCGTCGCGACGTGCGGGTCCTGGTTCGTCTTCTCCGATTCCCTTTTTACATTTCTCTCTCTAAAAACAACCATTACTCAAACACAACTACCCCAATCTTTCCCATTTAAGCCCATTAATGCATTGTAACAACAATAAAACCACTTTAAAGCCAATTTACTTACCAATCAAGCTCTCCAATCTTCAAATCTTCCGAAATCTTCTCCAACCCTAACACCCACGATTATCTCCAATTTCCACACAAAACATCAACATCTCCAAGGTTTAAGCTTGGTCTTACACAAGGAAGAAGAAGCAAGAAGCAAGCCAAAGATTAAGCAAGGGTCGAATAAGGAGGATCGAAAATCGTCGAAGGGAGAAGAGAAGGAAGCATGCCCTAGGGAGGAAAGGAAAGAGTTTCTGCCAATATCAAAACCTAAGGCATTTAAAGGGATTACTCTCTTAACAATAGAATCATACCACTTGTCTTTTTCCTCACAATCCATTTAATTTTCTTTCTCTTTTCACAATTTATTTCCAGTCCAAATTTCAATGGATCGACATATAAATTTCTAAAATCATAAATCTAATTTTTTCATCACCATTGGACAATTTTTTAAGACTTATCAATCACCAAAAATCACTTATAAGGTTTTCCAGTCTAGACTTTTTCTCCCAACTTGCCAGGGAAAATTCCTAAGGTTCACTATCAACTGACGGTCACTCTAAAACATTTCCAATTCAACCATTCGAACCCAATTATTCCAAATTCTCAAACAATCCAATTCAACATAATTATCTCAAAAATTCACAAATCAAGTCATATTCACAATTAAATGCCGGGAAATGTCATGCATGCGAATACATATATGTGCATGTGCCAAATGTCTTATTCCTCTCTATATCGAGAGGCCAAATGCATGCTCATATCAAAATGCAGTCTAACTTACTAGTCCGTCCTAAATTACCAATATACCCTTCCCATCGATGATGGGATGTTACAGAAATGGTAGAGCATATGATGAAAACACATACTCCTACCTGTTTGATCAATCAGGTAAGAATTTCGAGGACGAAATTTTTGTTAGGAGGGGAGAGTTGTAACATCCCGTTACCCATATGAGGGCTAAAATTGTGAATTACGAGAATTATCTAGAAATCAGAAAGTACAATTCATGTTTATGCTAAATTTGACATGCACATTTTTGTACATTCATATAATTGTACATGCATTCTTTGACATTTTCGGGTACAATTGAGTTGTTAAATATGATTAAAATGTGTTTGGGAAATTTTGGTATTATTTAGGATATTTTGGAATTTTTAGTGAAATTTGTGAAAAATCATGATTTTTGGGCCAATTATGGTGTGACACGTGGCATTCTATAGTGGAGACAAATGGCAATAATAGACAGATGACAAATGGTTAATTAGTTGTGAAAAATGGCTTGAAAGAGTGACGAAATGTGTAAGGCATGCAAGTATTCACGGGTATGATGTTGCGTTAGGATTGATGCATTGTGAGCGACCTTCTCGGTGAAAAAAAGAAAACACTTAGCATCCGAATATCAACTGTGAGACTCTCAGTGTTTTTAATCTATTCTCCTTGTTGGAATTCGTAGCCGAATCAAGTAAGTTATGTTTAAGCTGGGTTTTGTTGTTGTAAATGATGTTTTTCAGTGGAAATGAATGCATGCATGTGAGGTTAGAGAAGTTTGGTTTCAGTGTTGAATAGAGTAGATGATTGATTTGAGAGTATGAATTGTTAAAATGGTGTTGAATGAACTCTAGATTGGAAATATGTATATACTCTGTTCGAGTTTTGAGAAAGCCGAAATGGTATATGCATGCATTGTTTCCGTTGTTTATCGGTAGAAGTGAAGTTGATGTTTAAGTATGAATATTGGATTTTAAATTGTGTGTGTGTTGATGAGTTAAAAAGATGAGTTAGAAGAATTGTTTTGAGTGTGATCTAAGTTAATTGATGTGAGAATAAATGTGAAGAATGGAGAGAAATGAGAAATAATGGTAGTGAGAGAGAGTGAAATCTGGGTTTAAAAATCTGGAAAACTGGGGAAGACGAGTTTTAGTAACCAGACGTCGCGACTCATTTCTTTTTGTACGTCGTGACGTGAAACGCACCTTTCAGCTCATCGCAGCTCATTCCTTTTGTACGTCGTGACGTGTGACTCACCCTTGAGCTTGTCGTGATGACCATTGCAAGAAAATCCTGAGAAAAATTGATTTCTGGGCTATTCCTTCATATTTTGTCCTCGCCGCGGCGAAGTCCCTCCCTTGACAGCTCGAATATACTTTCATATTTTAACCATAACCTTTGATGTAGATGTCCAAATGAGATGATTTTTGATTAGTTGTAAACTAGAGACATAGGGCTACAAAATGTATGAAAAAATGGAGTTTTAAATATGTCTCTAAGGTTTTCACCTTTTGGTTGGATGTTGAGGTAAGAATTCTGTTGGAACTTATGAACCATCTGAAATATTTTGAGTATATCTCTTGGTATACTGAACTAAATTTAACAATTTTTGTGTCATTAGAAAGATAAGAAATGGGAGAATAACTTTGCAGAATGAAAGTTTGTCTAATTTGGTCATTTACTTTATCATATTTAGCATGGAAAGTTGAACCGTATGTGTATTAGAGGAAACATCTGAAGTGGTCAATGAAGTTATGAAATTGTTTTACATTTTTTTGTTCAATCCAATTGTAATTATACTTGGTATTAATGAGGGCTTTGATATCTGAATGATGTCGATAAGGATCGCGTCATTGTACCCCAGAATTGTCATTGAACATGCATTGTGCGCACATTTTATACATTGATGTGCATAAAAGAACCACTTGTGTATTTATGCAAAAATGTGATATTTGTGAATGTGTTTTGTATATTTTAGAGGAGCATATCGGACACCAATTGGACATTGCCGGACCATCCAGGCAATAGCTTATTGGAGCGTACTGTGAGTCAATATAAATGATTTCCTAGGATTGATCTGATTTGATTTGTTTACACTTCCAACATTATTAAACTGTTTACGATTTGTTATGAATTTCAGACTTTAAATTGTCCGAGGAGATCAATATTCGAGAATGTATTGGAAGTGCTTCAATTGTGGCTTTGAGTGCTATGAAATTCTGTATGATATGTGAATCCTCAACGAAAGTTGAATGCCGGACTTAAGTCTGATGATTATGAGTTTTGTTTGAGCATCCTATGTGATTGCCATATTCAGTTTTGATGCATTGGAAGTGTTCTGATTTGATGTGAAACCCCTTATGATACGTGAATTCTCAACGTATGTTGAATGCCAGATTTAGGTTCGATGATTATGAGTTTCTGATTGAACATCATATGTTATTGTCTGATATGGCACAATCAGCATTTGATGCATTTCATAAAATGCATGCTCAGATAAAGGTGTTGTGAATTGAGTAGCCAATATGAAGCGCTTCCACGTAGAGCTTTGCTCCGTGATATATGTCTGTGCACGTAGAGCTATGCTCCATGATTCTATTCTGACAGAGCCCTATAGGCTAGTATTTGTATAAGTATGTGATAGGCACTCAGTCACAACAATAAGAACGAATGTGAGTCTCATGCATATAGCATTCATATAAGATTGAAACTCATTAAATGATTTGTAGAGCTAAAGTGAGTGTAAATTGATATAAACTGTTGCTATACGTGGCTATGTGAATTGTGTGATCACATGAGATGCCATGTTATATGAATATCAGGAATAAATATATGATTTGAATGAATATTTGTGATACATGTGATCTATATGTGTAATCCAGTGAAATCATCAATGATGGTTCACTCATTGAGTTGCAAAACTCATAAAAAATTGCAATGTGGCTTTTCAAGTTCTGAGGAATTATTTAAGCTAGGCTAAATGAAGTATAGCCACTGAGTCTGATGTGGATTAGGGGTCGGGATCAGTTTGCACCTGCACATGTCTTCATTGATTTTTGTTTTTGAATTATATTCATCAAGAATTGTAAAAAATGTATGTAAACGATTTGGTAATGAAATGACTTTATGGCTTCAAGTGTTTTGTATCTAAAATGGGCCTAAATTTAAGGTTGAATACTAATGTTTGTAAAGAGTATAGCTTGGAAAATGAAATGTTTTTAAATGACATGGGCCCAATTTGATTAGTAATTTTCGCTTGCATGTACCTTGTTTTAAAGAAACAAAAGTTTTGTAATGAATTTTAACTAAATGATCGTTCTAGTATGCCACCCTTACGGGGTACGTACTCAGAAATCACCATGGATGTCGAGTATGTGTCTTGCGAGAGTGGTGTGATATAGATTAGTTCTTCAACAATCATCTATTCAATCTCTTGTTCTTCAAACTATCGTTCTAATTCTTCAGAATAAGCCATTGAAGCATGCAAATGATCTTCTTATTTTTGTTTTTCTATTAGCCTTAGTTGTCTTCTCGACTTCTAGATCAAAAATCAGTTCACCTATAGGGGAAGAGCGGGGCATCAACTAGAAAAAAACAAAACAAAAAATTAAAAGAAATAAATCCTTGACACCAATCCCCGAAAATGATGTTAAAATTTCGTAAGTGTCTAATCAACAAAAAACAATTAGCCTTCTGGAATATTAACATAGCATAGTAGAGTAAGGTCGTCTCCTCAGGGAATGGTAGTTTATCTCTTTTAAACAATTAAGTAAAAAAAGGGGGGGATTTGAAAATTATGTTAAAATGCAATATTAAAAATAAGAAAAATGAATTGATTGGAATTTTAATAAAAGAGACTTCTAGTTAAAGGAATTTATTTCCACCTTGATTCATGCAATTGATCATTGAGGCAAAAATAATTCAACATATTCATGAATAAATTGGTTCTACTTAATAATCAATCTTTCCTTACCTTGAATGGTAATCACGAACATATCAAATAATTACTTGCTAATTGAAATATAACTGTAGGACCTCGACCTCTCGGGCCTCGCGTCCTTCAAAGGGCCTCAGCCTCTCAGGCCTCGCGCCCACCCGCTTGCAGATATTGCCTGCATTAAGCCTCGACCTCTAGGGCCTTGCACCCTCATGATTTTACTTTTCTACAAGACTTCCAGTAGGTCACCCATTGTAGCACCCCCTTACCTTAGGGTACACACCGGGATACTCGAAGGTCATTCTGATACATATCCTACAATAAGGGCGAGCTACGATCGATCACTACATTCCCTTCATATGGCATGGTAACATAATTCACTTAAAGCTTCATAGAAGATCACAATATTTTAAAACCAACTTTTTCCTCATTACATTTCACAAAATCGAAATCTACATTGTCTGTCAACATTATCCATATGTACATCATCAGAAACCTAATACAATACCGCTACATGAATGAGGAAAGTGCATCAAAGTTATCTAAACCACCCAAAAGAACCCCAGCTGACCGACCTTTGAGCCATGACCTCTCTCACCAATCACAATCTACCAGGCTGGTAGAGCCTCTTTTAGTAGCTAGAGTCATCTCTCGGTCCTAAAAATACAACGTTGCAATTTTGGTGAGTTTTGCGAACTCAATGAGGTAACCATCATCGATGGTTCACTCAATTCATGCATCACATCATTGCACAGAACATAATATCCACCACATTGCACATTCACAATATATCACATTGTCCATACAGAACACACATAAAACACACATCAATTACAATAGGCAATGCACGTGAGACTCACTTTCATTTATTATTGTCGTTATGACCGAGTTCCTTTTTACCAGATCATCCCTTCATGGATGTCGAGCTTTGTCGTATAACGTCTCATATCCCTTAATAGATACCGGGTACAGTCGCATTTGAGCCCTAGGCTCTATTCACATTCTGAGCTTTAAGCTCTTTGTCCTGGCGACTCCGGTCATAACTTCCTTTATCTTACAAGCTTTCATATAATGAATGTTTTACATAACATAACCTCAGTCAATCACATGGATGCACATTCACATTTAGATCACATTCATCGTCGGACCGTAGTCCTGCATTCAGCAGAAATGTTGAACACGCTTATGCATTTATATGCACATTCACCATTTTCACAATTGGGAGCACCTAAATAACTCATTCAAACCATATTCTAAAGCATACAATTAATTAAGTGAGACGGTTTAGGTTACTCACACAAGTTTCTCCTGAAGCTAATGCCTGGAAGATCAGGCGACGTTTGGAAGTTGACGTTCCTGTTGCTCCTCTATAATAAATAACATATACGATATCAAAATTTGCACCATCAAGAGTGTTTAATAATGCACATGTATGAGATGTATTATGTACAATGCATGTTCATGATAAATCTTGGGTATCGCTCCTTGATTCTTCCCAGCACTATCCCCATAACAAAATTCATTTATGTATAACTAACACTTAGATTTATGCCTCTTCAGCACTATCCCCATACCAAAATTCATTTAAGTATAACTAACACTTAGGTTTATGCCTCTTTAGAATCATTGAAATCACAATTCATTTCTCACTAACTCACTTTCATCTTAGTTTTATCGTCTCATTTCTATCGTCTGTTTTTTTTTCATCATCTCATATCTATCATCTGCTTTTCCATCACCTCATTTCTATTGTCTTCTTTTTCCATCGTCTCATTTCTATCGTCTGCTTTTCCATCTTCTCATTTTCTATCGTCTACTTTTCCATCTTCTTATTTCTATCGTCTCATTTTCTATCGCCTGCTTTTCCATCGTCTTATTTCTATCCTCTACTTTTCCATCGTCTTATTTCTATCATCTGCTTTTCCATCGTCTTATTTCTATCGTCTGCTTTTTCTATCGTCTGATTTCTATCGTCGCATTTTTTATCGTCTGCTTTTCCATTGTCCTATTTCTATTGTCTGCTTTTTCTATCGTCTGCTTTTCCATCATCTTATTTCTATCGTCTGCTTTCTATCGTCTCATTTTCTATCATCTGCTTTTCCATTGTCTTATCTCTATCGTCTGCTTTTCCATCATCTCATTTCTATCGTCTGTTTTTCTACCGTCTGATTTCTATCGTCTCATTTTCTATCCAGAACATCTCCATTTACAAGAATCATAACTTTTGACTCCGATATCCATAATTTTCATACTATATACCATTGGAAAGATAAAAGAAAGATCTACAACTTTTCAGAGGCAACTTAGCCAAAAACTATCTAAATCAAGTCCATATTTTCTCCCAAAATCAGAACACAAATTTTCACAATCAGCTTTCAACACTTTACCTTTAACTCATCTCCTACCCGAATTATCTCTTTCATCCAACTCCAAAAATCACTTTTACAATACTCAATGCTCATAATCTTTCAAACACTAAATTAACACCGTAACCAGAATTTTCATCCTCCAACAACATAGTATTTATGAACAAACACATGAATGCCATTTTTCATGCAAATGATAGTAACTTAGCAATTTGTTGCATGAATCCCCAACTCTAAAAGATTTATTTACTACTTACCTCTTGAAACTCCAAAATCTTCAAGCCCTAATCTCCACAAAATTTTCATACTTCACTGAGTGAAATGATCAGCTTCTGTTTTTTCTTAGGGTAGAGGACACAAATGGTAAAATAGGTTTGGTGAAAGAAGGAAAAACACAGCAGTCTCTTAGAAGGTATTTGATGGAAAACTCTGAGTCTCAAAAGGAAGTTTTAGAAAGATGATAATAAAGAAGGGACTTGAACAAGACTTAACCTGTCAATTCTTAAAGAATAGTAACCTACTTCTAGCAAGAGTACAAAAGCTTAAGTGATACTTGTCACTTACCCAATACCTAAGTTCCAACTTAGTTTCTTTTGAAACTAACTCCCTTGACTGTCATCTTTACAATCCAACTATCTCCAAAGCTTCTTTTAATTTCTTGTCTCCTATTATATATATGTCTTTCTCAATACTTCATAATTTTCAACGGAAACTCCTAAATTCAACAACACCAACAAATATGGCATTTCCACCAATCACTAATATTTCCAATATGAAAACATTCATAATTCTCAAATCAATCCAATTATACCCGAAATTATTCATGAATGCGTGTACAATTATTTTCATGTGCAAATAAATTCACTATTCATGTGTAAGTGTATGGCATATCATGCATGAACATGGAAATGCATCGCCAACTCTCATTAGTCACTCACATTTACCATTCTAATCCTCCCACAAGTAATGGGATGCTACACCCATCCTAGTACTGCTCTGGCCCTAGAACGTTTAACTTCGGAGTTTTGATGTGATCCGGTGGTTAGGGCATGGAAAACGTGTCTGTAATTTCTAGTACCGGTAAACAATTAGTCTGCCACTTGGCATTTTTCCTAGTCTGAAAAAGTATCCCGAAATTTCACAAAGAAATTCACTAAAATTTTCTAACAATTTTAAAACATCAACGGCCCTCTCCAATCAATTTTCCAAACACAAAAAATCACATTTATCATACCAATCACATTTATTACCAAATATATCGGGAAATGTCATAAATGCATATACAGTCATTTACATATGCAAAATTCACTAGTCACTTGTATGTGTATGCATGAACATATCAAGGCAATTCTAAGAACTCATAAAATATTCCAAATTACTATTCTACCCTTCCCATCGGTGATGGGATATAACCCTAGAGGAAGCTCGTAGGGTTTAATGTTTTGACAGCCTTAAAATTTAGAAAGACCCAATTCTAACCAATAAACTCAACAGATGGTTTATTGTAATAAGATTAATTAATTCCACGACATATATTAAAATTCTTAACGATGAAATAAAAATATGTTGATTGCCACTTATTCAAATCAACAAACAATTACGAATTCTTCGTTTTAATTGGCGGTAGATTATTTCAAGATTATTAAGTATATGCATCAATTCAATAAAACCCAAAACTATCGTAAAATCACTGAATTCAGGAAATAATTAAATATCTATACACAATTGAATTCAATAAAACCTATTTGATCTTACAATCGATGTAGAATTAAAGTTTCAATAATGTCCTCTAACTAGAATTTAAAAAAATAGTTATAAGCCATTGATAATAAAGAACACATGACTATTATTAAAAAGAAAAAAATATTCTTATGGAAGAAAGTTAAAGGAGCATAATGTTGGAGAATTCCGTCTACCCACGCAACCTATTCTTTGTTGATGGCAAGAGACAGAAAATAAAACCCAGCATAAAGATGTCTCCAAATTTAGGTCGACCTATCGACTGTTGCCAAACTTTAGAAAACGTCCTCCAAGCCTGGTCTAGCTGTTGCCTATGTTTATTCTTTTCTATGCAAAGAACTACGTACGTTGCTGTACCTTTTGCAGAAAAATGACTCTCCTTTTTGTCTAACAACACCTTACTTTTCACCCTTATTTTCTTCATTTGTTTTTGCTCCACTGCCCTATTCACTCTCTTAAACCTACATATATTCATCCCAACCAACGACTACATTTTGCTACTACGTTGCTTCTTCATCTACTACTACATCTTCGTTTTCTCTCTAAACTTCCACCTGTTGTCTGCATTTTGCTTCAATATGGGTTGTTGATGTTTTTTTATACTATTGTCATTTTGTTTATGATTTTTTCTCTTATTCTTCTACCATTTTGACCCTGCTTTTTCCTCCTTTTTTTTCTGCCATTTTACTTCTTATTTCTGATAGCTTTTGGCTTATTTGCTAGCGTGTTTGGTGGGATGTTACTTATTGACGCATTTTAGTCCATCTTCTCTGGCTGCTATTGTTGTCTTCTATTGGGTGTTTCTTCTTTTTCAAACATCCTCTAGCTGCTACGTGTTGATCCCATCTGTGCTAGTTACATCTTTTGTTGCTATGTTGTTTCTCATCTGCTACATAACCTTTGTTTCATCTTGGTTGTGCTGCGTTTTGGTCTGTGCTCATCTGCTAGCATTTTTCTTTATTTTTTCTAATTTTCTCCAATATAGCTCTACATGTCTCAACCTCCAAGAATAAAGTAGAAACAATATAATCAGCACAATATCCATTTAATATGCTTTAAGAAATCATTACTTGCAGCAGAAGCAATAAATCCAAATCAACATGCCAATCCATACATGATATGGTACAAGGATAATAAAATATAAACAAGATCAGGAGTATTACTGACTCCTTTGCTACAGCTTTAAATCCTCGCTGCGCTATCCTCTCCTTCTTCGTGTATCCAAATCCTTTGCCTTTGACTCTTTTTCTTTAGCAATCTACTTTCTCCTTGTTGTAGTATCCTCAACCAATTAGATTTACCACCTGTTCTTTAAGGAAAATTAGGTTAACAAAATCATTTGGTGGGAAAGGAAAAGAAATGTTTGGAGGAGATTTTCTTAGAAGAAGAAGAAGCAAAATTGAAACTCTTTCAATTGGTATTTTCGATTCTCTATTTCATGAAAGGAGAGAAGGTGTAAAGAACATGCAAGAACTCTTTCTTGCCTACCAATTTCGTATATCCATGGATGGAAGGAGAGAGAGGCATCAAATGCATCACTTCTTTAATTAATCACTCATAAAATAGCCAACAAATGAGATTATCTTCATTTATCTTTATGATGGCTATTTGAAAATACCATAACCTAAAATTCAATACCCAATTTCGGTTTTTCCAAGAAGAAAGAAGGAAGATGGTCCATCTAATGTACATCTTTCATCTTTAATCTAACGAATGCAAATAGGTTACAAGCCAACATTAAAACACAACCATTAAACCATTTAATGGTAAGTTGATAACTCCATTTAATGATGATTAACCATAATAAAGACCATCTTTATTTAACATTTTAATGTCAAATGTGAGGTTACACATTTAACCTAGGAATAACTGAAATTGCTATCTTCTTCTAAAAAAAATTGTTTTAATATAATTAATCTAATTAATTACATTAAACCAAAAACCAAGCCCATTACTAAATGTACATTTGGGCTTCTTTAATTAGACCAAGCCCAAGATTCAATTATGGGCTTCTAATTAACCTCTATTTATATTTCTTACTTAGCTTGATAACCTTCCTTAAAGCCAAGTGGGGAATCTTATTGGACTTTGATAATTAAAGCTCCAATGAGCCTAGAATTAATTCAATCTCATTGGAATTAATTCTAGCTTAATAACTAAATGTCATTCCACTAAAGACAATTAGTTGAACTCTTGAATTATTAAATATTATAAGAATATGTCCAATTGCAAACCCTATTTAGAACCTTATTATAGCCATCCGCACAACAAAGGGTAAAATTACCGTTTTGCCCTTATGTTGGTTTTTCCTTCTAGATCTCTCATTTTACTTTATATGGTGATTAACACATAAGATCTCATCTCAGTGTTAAGACTTGATGGGTAGCTAGTCCATCAAACTACTGGCGCCAGTTTAATAACCAAATCTCCTTAAAACATCTAGAAGAGATGATCACACTATAAACTCTTTATTTAAGTGAATGTTCCCTGATACATGTTTCAATTAATAAATCCAACATGCAAACACTGGGTTAATACTCTGTAAAAATCCATTCCGATCATATGAAGAATTATAATGAAACATATATGAGTTCACCACTCATCAAGATTATGGTTTTTTAATAAGCGAATGCTTAAGTTGTATGTTTTAAGAGTAAAGTAACGACCCACTTTATTCTTGAAAACATACTTGATTCTAGATTCATTTAATAGTGCCATTATCGATAGTCAACTACTATCATGATATGAAACTCATCATTCCCTTGAAGTAAACTCCTTTACTTATATGGAGATAAATCGCAACACTACAGTCTAAACCATAATCAAGCGACCAACTTGATTATTCAACTTTGAATCAATTAATTCAGATTCTAATAATATACATGTTTCCCATACATCTCTATGTATATGTATATTACTTACAAAAGAATCATGGTACCTTATGACCAGATATGTAATGCTCATACAGATAAAACCAAACTCTTTTGTTTTATTAATAATAAATATTTTCATTACAAAGCATGAATCAAGAAGATAAAGTTACATGTAAATACACTTGCTTTCCAGGGCACTATATTTACATAACTTCAACAATCTCCCACTTGCCCTAAAGTAAGTTTGACATATCCCTCATTTCCATCCCTTCTAGGTGAGCCTCAAAGCTCTTTTGAGTCAATGTATTTGTGAACGGATCAGCAAGGTTTTGCTCGGTGGGAATCTTTACCACATCCACTTCTCCACGTTGTAGTATCTCCCTTATAAGATGATACTTTCGCTTAATGTGTTTGGCAACTTTGTGGTTCTAAGGTTCTTTAGAATTAGCCACTACCCCACTATTATCACAACAAAGAGTAATGGCCTTTTCTGCCTCTGGAACTACCTCCAAATCATTTAGGAACTTCCAGAGCCAGACTGCTTCCTTTGCTGCTTCACAAGCAGCAACATACTCAGCCTCCATAGTCGAATCAGCAATACAAGATTGCTTGACACTCCTCCAAACTATGGCTCCACCTCCTAAAGTAAATATACAACCAGAAGAAGTTGATTTCCATGAATCAACATCTGATTGGAAATCAGAATCCATATATTCTGTTGGAATAAGATTACTTCCAGAGTAAACAAGCATTAAGTTCTTTGTCCTACGAAGATGCTTAAGTATACACTTAATCGCAGTCCAATGTTTCATTCCTAAATTGGACTGAAATCTGCTTACCAGTCCCACTGCGTAACAGATATCCGGTCTAGTGCACAGCATTGCATACATCAAACTACCAACTGCCGAAGCATATGGAATGTTACGCATGCGTTCAACCTCCTCTTAGGTTTTAGGTGCTTGTTCCTTTGAAATTTTGATTCCATGTTTAGTAGGAGTAAAACCCCTCTTGGAATCTTGCATGGCAAACTTATTGAGCATATTCTAATTGTAGCTTAGTTGAGACAAAACTATCTGCTTGTTCTTTTGATCCCTTATAAGTTTGATCCCTAGAACATAGGTAGCCTCTCCCAAATCCTTCATTGAAAACTGTTCATTCAGCCATCCCTTAACCGCAAATAACATTCCCACATCATTCCCAATGAGTAGAATGTCATCAACATACATGATTAGATAAGTAACCTTACCTTCTTGTATTCTTTTATAAACACAAGGCTCATCTAGGTTTTGTATGAACCCATAGGTTCTGATAGCCTTATCAAACCTAATGTTCCAAGACTTAGATGCTTGCTTAAGTCCATAAATGGACCTTTGCAACTTGCAAACCTTATGCTCATTACCTGGCTCAATGAATCCTTCTGATTGGGCCATATAAATGGTCTCCTCAAGATCTCCATTAAGAAATACGATCTTGACATCCATTTGCCATATTTCATAATCGAAATAGGCTATTATGGCTAAAAGAATCCCGATGGACTTAAGCATGGTAACCGGAGAAAAAGTCTCCTCATAGTCTATACCCTCCTTTTGAGTATAGCCTTTAGCTACCAATCTAGCTTTAAAGGTCTTTACCTTTCCATCCGATCCCCTTTTTCTTTTGTAGATCCATTTACACCCTATGGTTTTTAGACCTGGTGGTAGATCTACAAGGACCTGGACTTCATTAGTATACATAGAATCGATTTCTGATTCCATCACCTTGAACCATTTTCCTACATCAACATCATTAATAGCCTATGTATACGTAATGGGATCTACTTCTTCTTGATTTGAGATGGCAATTAAGCCTTCTCCTAAACCCAGATACCTATCTGGCTGTCTCACAACCCTCCCACTACGTCTAGGCACACCTTGATGTTCAGGTTGCACTTCTGATTCAACTCTTGAATCCATTTCGACATATTGTTTTGTCATATCCAAAATAACTGTTGGTTTGGATGAAATAGCTAACTCCTTTAGTACTACTTCACTTCTTCCTTTGTGATTTTTCACAAACTCTTCCTCTAAGAAGGTTGCATTTGTCGACACAAATACCTTCTTATCATGAGGACTGTAAAAATAGTACCCTCGAGTTTCCGTAGGATATCCTACAAACAAACATACTTCTGACCTTGGTTCCATCTTTGTGGATTCAGGCTTTAGAACATGGGTTGGGCAGCCCCAAGTCCTTAAATGCCTCAACGAAGGCACTAAGCTAGTCCACAACTCCCTAGGTGTTTTAGGCACTGATTTGGACAGAGTAAAGTTAAGAAGATATGTTGTCGTTTGTATGGCATATCCCCATAACGATTCTAGAAGGCTAGCGTAGGACATTATTGATCTTACCATTTTCAATAGAGATCTATTTCTCCTCTCTGCTGCACCATTCTGTTGAGGTGTACGAGGAGCTGACAAATTGGAAACAATTCCATTTTCAATTAAATATTGCTACAACTCTCCAGATAAATACTCACCACCTCGATCTGATCGAAGCTGTTTTAATGGCTTGCCAGTTGCTTCTCGACTTGACTTTGAATTCTTTGAATTTTTCAAAAGATTCACTCTTTTTATGCATCAAATACAAATAGCCATGTCTTGAGTAATCATCTATAAATATTATGAAATATTCATAACCTCCTCTAGCTTGTACATTCATGGGCCCACACACATCAGTATGTATTAGGTCCAATTTGGATTCAGATCTGTTTCCTTTAGAAGGAAATGAGGCTTTGGTCATTTTTCCTTCAATACAAGATTCACAGGTGGGTAATGGATCACTATCCAAGCCCATAAGGATCCAATCCTTTACTAGCCTGTCAAGTCTTTTCTGATTGATATGACTAATTCTTAAGTGCCACAGATACTTTGAATTAATGCTAGAAATTTTGGATTGTCTTGGTTTTATCAATTATGTGGTGTTTAGTGAGCCTTTTATAGGTTTTATAAAAAACAATCCCTGTTTAATTATCGCATCACAAATAAAATCCTTATTCTTATATATTGAAACAACCTTTTCAAAATATAAGGAATAACCAGATTTTATTAGACAAAAAAACAGAAATCATGTTCCTTACAATCATTGGCATGTAATAAACATCCTCCAAATATAACCTATGACCACTAGGAAAGTCCAAGATAACTACTCCCACTGATTCTGCTGAAACATAGGAACCATCTGCTATCTTGACATAAAACTGGCTTTTAGGCAGTCTTTTCCTTTGCTGGAACCCCTGCAAAGAATTACAAACATGGTTAGTGGCTCCTAAATCTAATATCCAAGAAGTAGATAAATCTGCCACATTTCTAGTTCCTAACAAACTTAGGAAGCCCATACCTTGTTTGCTTTTGAGGGACTCTAGGTAGACTGGACAGTTTCTTTTCCAGTGGCCCGTCTCATCACAGTGGAAATACTTTTCTTTGATGTTCTCTTTGGCCTTCTTTTTCATGGATTTGGCCTTGACCCCTGTTTGGGCCTTCTTTTTCATTGGACCCTTCTTCTTTTCCTTTCCCTTACCCTTGGGCTTAGAAGAAGAAGCTACATTAGCTTCTGGCCCATGAGCCTTAATATTCAATATCTCCTCCGTGCTCTGGAGGGTATTCATCAACTCACTCAAGGTGTAATCCTTGCTGTTGAGCTCATAGTCCAACTTAAACTGCTTAAAAGAAGAGTTTAAGCTATTGATGATCATAATCATCTCGTGTCTGCATCCATATCCTCCCAAGCATCTCAAATTTTAGTATTGCAGAGATTACCTTCATCATGTAATCCCGCACCGGTTCACCAGGTTTCTGTCCGAGATTATGAAAGGTTTGGATAGCTTTCACTCTTGCAGACCTAGTCCTCACACCAAACATCTCATGTAGGTGATGGACCATTGCACTAGCAGTTTTCATACAAGCAATTTGCTTTTGCAACATGCCGCTGATAGAAGCCAGAATATAACACTTAGTAGTCTTGTCAGCATTCTGCCAACGCTCATGTTGTTGGACTTGCTCAGGAGTTGAATCTCCACTTGAAGGTGTATGCTCATTTTCAGTTAACACCCATGAAATACGTTCATATTTAAGAACAATGTCAAGGTTACGTTTCCATTCATTAAAATTGTCTCCGTTTTCCAATTTGTTATTAGTCAAGAGCAGGGTGAGTGGATTCATTTTATGGTTGAGTATGTCTGAAAATATAAAATTTTAAAACATGAGCATACTAGTCAACAATTTATGGAACTTTGTATAAAATCATGATGCATGTTTGCATGATGATAGATTTAACAAAACTTAAAAAATTAAAACATTATACGACGATTATTTTTCTTATCTATAACAGACTAAGTGACCGTGGGCCATCTTATCCATTAAAAGAAAGACTGGGACCCTCCCACTCAAAAGCTACCAAGCATCTCATGCCCATTTTTTTAAGAAGCGTTTTAATTTGGTCCATACTTTTACCAACAAAGCTACGGTGGGCAGTTTATTCATAAAAAATGTTGAGTGTTTAACCATTTGATTCATTCACTAAAGATACCTACAAACCATGCCTCGATGGGAGGTCACATTTTCTATCATTAAGTGGACTTATCCTTAAGGAGACCCAAACCATGCAAGATCTAGTATCCATGCCCTCCGATGGGGAGTAACACTTCACCACATGCAAACGGGCCATCATTTGGAGACCGTGGACTCTCACAGGAGCATCCTCTGCCACTCAATCTTTTTGGTCTTTAAGTTTAAATACCATCTTGTCTAGATGCAATTTATTATCCATCCTATATTGTTTCATTATATATCTCATACATAATGAATGCATGGCAAAGCCTAGGTTTGGCAATTTTCTAAATGACATGCAATCACATAATATCACATATTATAAGCATTCTTTTCTCCATTCATCACATGAACTAATAAAGCCACTTTTGATTGTCCATCATATCCTAGAAAAATTAAATAATTACAAGCCTTTTAGGCCCAAAGTATTCTTCTTGGACTTGGATCTTCCGCTTCGAACTCTTCACAAACATGATCCGGCCCATTCTAACAAAATGTAATGGCATACATGAAAATTTCAAAATAAAATTCCAGCATCAGATTTTTAGAAAACCAAATCTTTGTTTTGACAAAAAAAATTCCAGCACTAATTTTCATTAAAACCGAAGCTCATTTCATGAAAATAAAAAACCAGCACTTACTATTTTAGTAAAACCAAAATTTGATTCTTTGAAACGAAAATCCAGCACTTTTTTTTACAATAAAAACCAAAAAGTGATCCATTGAAACAAAATTCCAGCAACTATGTTTTCACAAAACTTAAGCCAATACACAAAAGGATACACCAAAAATTATACCTTTCCATTTATTCAATCCATGGCTGGTCCATCTTCATCATTACATCAATTTGTACATTACAAAATCAAAGAAAATAGAAAAAAAGAAACCAAGGAGGAAACGTGGTGATGATAGACCACCCTCCTTGTTACAACCAATGAAGAAATCTTACAAGGTAAATTTAACTTCTATGGACAACCAAAAGAGCAAACATACACCATGTATATTTCTATCATATAAAAATATGCAGCATACACAAAAAGATTGCCAACCCATGTATCCAATATATAGGAACCGAAATCATGCATTAGAAACTGGCTCTGATACCAATTTTTGGATCGAAAACAGAAACATGCTTTGTTTGGAAAAATGGTAGATTTCAAAACTTTTAAGAAATCATTAATTGTAGCGGAAGCAACAAATCCAAATCAACATGCCAATCCATACATGATATGGTATAAGGATAATAAAATATAAACAAGATCAGGAGTATTACCGACTCCTTCGCTACAGCTTTAAATCCTCGCTGCGCTATCCTCTCCTTCTTCGTGTATCCAAATCCTTTGCCTTTGACTCTTTTCCTTTAGCAATCTACTTTCTCCTTATTGTAGTATCCTCAACCAATTAGATTTACCACCTATTCTTCAAGGACCATTAGTTTAAGAAAATCCTTTTGTGGGAAAAGAGAAGAAATGTTTGGAGGAGATTTTCTTAGAAGAAGAAGAAGCAAAATTGAAACTCTTTCAATTGGTATTTTCGATTCTCTCTTTCATGAAAGGAGGGAAGGTGTAAAGAACATGTAAGAACTCTTTCTTGCCTACCAATTTCATATATCCATGGATGGAAGGAGAGAGAGGCATCAAATGCATCACTTCTTTCATTAATCACTCATAAAATAACCAATAAATGAGATTATCTTCATTTATCTTTATGATGGCTATTTGAAAATACCATAACCTAAAATTCAATACCCAATTTCGGTTTTGCCAAGAAGAAAGAAGGAAGATGGTCCATATAATGTACATCTTTCATCTTTAATCTAACGAATCCAAATAAGTTACAAGCCAACATTAAAAGACAACCATTAAACCATTTAATGGTAAGTTGATAACTCCATTTAATGATGATTAACCATAATAAAGACCATCTTTATTTAACATTTTAATGTGAAATGTTTGGTTTCTCATTTAACCTAGGAATAACCAAAATTTCTATCTTCTTCTTAAAAAAATGGTTTTAATATAATTAATCTAATTAATTAAATTAAACAAAAAACCAAGCCCATTACTAAACGTACATTTGGGCTTCTTTAATTAGACCAAGCCCAAGGTTCAATTATGGGCTTCTAATTAACCTCCATTTATATTTCTTACTTAGCTTGATAACCTTCCTTAAAGCCAAGTGGGGAATTATTAAATATTATGAGAATATGTCCAAATGCAAACCCTATTTAGAACCTTATTATAGCCATCCGCACAACAAAGGGTAAAATTACCGTTTTGCCCTTATGTTAGTTTTTCCTTCTAGATCTCTCATTTTACTTTATATGGTGATTAACACATAAGATCTCATCTCAGTATTAACACTTGACGGGTAGCTAGTCCATCAAACTACTGGCGCCAGTTTAATCACCAAATCTCCTTAAAACATCTAGAAGAGATGATAACACTATAAACTCTTTATTTGAGTAAATGTTCTCTTATACATGTTTCAATTAATAATTCCAGCATGAAGACACTGGATTAGTACTCTGTAAAAATCCATTCTGATCATATCATGAATTATAATGAAACATATATGAGTTCACCACTCATCAAGATTATGATTCATAATAAGCGAATGCTTAAGTTGTATGTTTTAAGATTAAAGTAACGACCCACTTTATTCTTGAAAACATACTTGATTCTAGATTGATTTAAATGTGCCATTATCGATAGTCAACTACTATCATGATATGAAACTCATCATTCCCTTAAAGTAAACTCCTTTACTTATATGGAGATAAATCGCAACACTACAGTCTAAACCATAATCAGGCGACCAACTTGATTATTCAACTGTGAATCAATCAATTCAGATTCTAATAATATACATGTTTCCCATACATCTCTATGTATATGTATATTACTTACAAAAGAATCTTGGTACCTTATGACCAGATATATAATGCTCATATAGATAAAACCAAACTCTTTTGTTTTATTAATAATAAATATTTTCATTACAAAACTGTAACTGAGGAAGATAAAGTTACATGTAAATATACATGCTTTCCAGGGCATTATATTTACATAACTCCAACAATGAAAAAATAATTAATGAAAATAAAACTAAAAATATTAAATTAGTTAAGAAAAAGAAATACTATTGAAACTAAACATCATCTTATGACCCTAGTTGATCTGATGAAGATGGTTTCCCCTGGTGATCATCCTGGTAGGATGGAGGGGCTGAAGAGGATTTACCCTTGCCTAATGGTGGAGGATGGAAGTCAATGCCTAGACAGCTCACCATTAACAGCATCGGCTTTACTGTTGGGCCCCAATTTTTTTTTTAATTGATGTCATTAAGCATGAACTGTGTTGATTGTGTGATTATGACTTAGTTTGATTAAATTGAAGGTATTTATGGATAATTGAGGTTTATTTGAGTTTAGTATGATTTCAATGAACATGAAAGGGGAAAAATGTGTGAGGGCATTTTAGGAAGATCACTTAAGTTGGTTAGATTAAGGCTTTACAAGGAGGGGCATGGTGGTCATTGTGCTCCCTTATAGGCTTAAGGAAAAAATTTAGAAAGAAAAGAAAAGAAAAGTGAAGGAGAAAAGAGAAGGGAGTGTCGTGGAAGAGAGGAAGAAGAAGAGAAAAATAAGGTTTTGCTTTGCTAAGGGATTTCGACAGATTCGGGATTTTTCGGGTAAGTTTAGCTTCTTTTAATCTTGTTGTAGTTAGATTAAACCTTAAGATAAGTTGAAATGTGCTAAAATTCGTTTGTTGAAAGGTTTAGGGCAAATTTGGCTAGAATCCTTGGGTTGATGAGTTTGTGACTATTTTTAAGGTGTTCATGGGTTAGCAATGTAGTAGGGGGATTGAATCAAGGTTTAAGTGTGTTGCTTTTACAAAAGGGAAGGATTGAGGTTGGAAAATGCCGAAAAAATCAGGTTCGGAGACATTCTCGGACCCACACGTCGCGTCGTGTTCATGAAACGCCCATGACGTCTTGAAGGTGTGCACGCGTCGCTACGTAAAATTTGGTTTCGTTCGACGAGCACATCTAGTTAACATTGACGACCACGAGCCGTTCGTCATGACGAAGCGTGGCCTTCACCCATGAGCCCCAACTTCCAAATAAGATGAATTTTGGGTATTTTTTGGCATATCTTTTTCTATAGAAGTCCAAATGAGGTAATTTTTTAGTCGTTGTGGAATAGAGATAAAGGGCTACAAGTTTTATGAAGAAAAGAAGTTTTAATTCAGTCGTTAGAGATCTCAATTTTGGATGGAAGTTGAGCATAGAATTTTTGTTTTAGCTTTAATTATACCTCGAATTGCTTAAGTTTGACTTTCCGATTTCTACACCAAATTGATTAGAATTTTGATTATTTGGTTAAGGAAATCCAGTGAGGTAAGAGGAGCAAGAGGAACAAGAGGAAAGGCATTCCTAAGCAAGAATAAGCAAGGAATTTAAGGTGGGTTCATGTTTATAATAGAGTAAATAAGTCATTCATTGTTTTGTTCAAATCAAGAAAGATTTAATGCTTTAAATTGCATCATCATTGTTGCCTTATGTGCTATTGTGAATTGATTATATGGTTGCTATATGATTTGCATTCATGATTAATGAAAAGTTTTCAAAAAGGATTTTTCTCTTTTAAAGACTACATACTCATGAAATCATGTTTTTCAAAATGTATAGAAAGCAAGTTTACAAGCAAGAGCCAGTTTGGCAATCAAGTTTACAAGACTTTGAATCAAGTATGTTATGTGGGTTTGTGGTAGTCCCTCAAGAACTGTCACGTGTATGTTGACCCATGTAAAGGCTTCTCCTGCCTGCCCGCTAGTGGCACGGAGCTCCCCACAAGGACTCCCTCAAGAAACTACGACTACACAGGACCATTTCAATGGAAATGTGTAGTGCGTCATGAACCCGGACTGACCCAAACCATTATGTTGTGCCAATGTGTTTATGATTTGTTGTCATGTTTCATGTATTCATGGTTTTGAACTCTACTCATGAATTGTTCAAAAATCAAGCATTTCAAGATGATGACTTTTACATGCTCATCTACTATGATTTCAAAGTGTACCACGACAATGAGTTATCTGTTAAATAGTTTTGCTTATTTCTATTTTATAAATGTGTTCCCACGAGCTTTATAGCTCACCCCCTTTTTCCCTCCCCATTCAGGTGACGAGCAAGAGACAGAGTAAGTCAAGGGTTATGGCATCACTCTGATTTATTGTGTTTATGTATTTCCAAGTTGTGCTTTTAGAAGTCAAGGCTTTAGTTACATTTCAAGTATTATTGGTTCAAGGATATTTTGTATTTTTGACTCTTGAACTCAAAAGTTGTAATTTGGTTTGAAATGTTATTAAAGCTTTTTAAAACTCATCTTTTGGATATTAATGAGTTATGATGTTCATTTTTCGCATTGAATCATTTAGAAGTTGCTTGAGTACATGTTGTTAAGTTTTGGGATGAGTTATTTTAATAAAATGAGAGAAAGTCTCAGGTTTGTTTCATTTGGGCCGAAGGAGGCGCTCGTCGCGACAAGGCTGCACGCACGTCGCGGTGACGTCCCTTGGCACTTCCTAGGGTTTTTCCTTTTTCTTTTCATGTATAATTTTCATCTCACGCATCAAGCACCACGTTTTCATGTCCGATGTTGGGTTCCGGCAATGGGGTCCAACATGTTGTGGTATCAGAGCCAGGTTTAGGTCCAAGTTTACATTGCATTGTTTTGAATTGTTTTACATGATTTGAACTGTTTTTGCATACTTTGAAATTTGTTTTTTTTTAACTAAAGGTTTTCAATGGTTTTATATTAAAGGAGTGAAAATGCCGCCTCGAAAGAGAGCTCGAGTAGCTATGACTCGATCTCATTCTCGTCAAGGGAGCACTGATGAATCCCATGTTCCTCAGGATGCTGGGACACATTCTGCTCCGATTTTTTAGGCACCTAGTTTGCAACAAGAAGTGCCTCCACCGCCTCATCCTATGCCTCAAATGAATCCCATAGATCCGAGTTTCTTTCAAGCTTTTACTCTGGCGTTCACGTATACTATGGGTCAAAGATCTCAGGTCCCGATGGAAGCTTCAGTAGATAGGAGTGGGCTATATGACAGGCTCCGTAAGTTTGGGGCTATGGATTTCAATGGGACGGCTAATCCAGAAGAGGCTGAAGCCTGGTTGAAGAGGACCGAGAGGGTTCTAGTTCAGATGAAATGCACAGATGAGGAGAAGTTAGAATATGCAATCAGTTTGTTGCAGGGAGACGCACTGCATTGGTGGGAATTAGTGCCTCACAGTCAGGTTGTGCCACCGGTACTGACATGGAGAGACTTTGTAGAAGTTTTCAGAAAGAAGTATCTTTCCAGAGTTTATGTGCAAGAGAAAGTCAGGGAGTTTCTAAACCTCACTCAGAGGGACATGAGTGTGAGCGAGTATGAGTTGAAGTTCACACAGCTTTCTCATTATGCAGCCAACATTATGGCAACAGAGGAAGACAAATGTCGTAAGTTTGAGGGAGGTCTTCACTTGGAGATCAGGGAGAAAGTCTTGATCCACAATTTCTGCGACTACCAGCAATTGGTGGATGCGGCACTCCAGGCTGAAAAGCTGGAGTAGATTAAGCAGGAGGTGAGTAAGAAGAGGAAGAACAGGGAGCAGACTTTTAAGAAAGGAACTAGTGCTCCAATGCCTGAGAGGAGCACAATGAGCTTTCACACCCAGAGTGAAGTGGGTAGCAGTGGCTCCACCAGGAACAAGCAGGTAAAGGCAGTGTCAGGGCAAGCCTCTAATGTGGGAGGCACTGGAATAGCAGGAAGGAGCTAGTTCACCAACCTCCTATGCGACCATTGTGGGAGACATCACCAAGGAGAGTGCCTCAAGTTACTTGGAGTCTGTTTTAGATGTGGAGAGAAGGGACATATGGTCAAGGATTGTCCACAGGTACCGAGACAGGAGGGTTCGCAGTTTCAAGCCCCAAGGAGTGCAGAAACAGTGGGAACTAGGCCAATTACCGTGGTAGGCAGCTCTGGGACTGCAAAGAAGGCTATTCCTCTAGGAAGGCCAAGGGTTTAGGCCCAGGCAAGGGTGTTTTCCATGACTAGGGAGGAAGCTGCAGCTGCACCTGAGGTTGTCACGGGTATGGCTCAGTTACTTGATTCAGCAGTGTTTATTTTAATTGATTTTGGTTCCACGCATTCTTTTTTTTCTACAAGTATAGCATTGCATAGTGTGAATTCAGTACCTTTGGATAAGCCTTTGCTTGTTAGTACTCCTCTAGGGAGGAATGTGGTGATTAGTCAAGTATATAAGAATTGTGAACTTTTCATTGATGGTGCTAGATTGGTAGTGGACTTACTACCTCTAGACCTACGAGGGTTAGATATTATTCTGGGGATGGATACTATGGGGAAATATCTGGCCAAGCTGGATTATAGTCAGAAAGAGGTGGAATTTGATCTGGGTAATGGTGAGAAGGTGATTTTTAGGGGGGACAGGAGAACATCATCGCCAAGACTGATCTCGGCTATGCTAGCTGATAGAATGATGGGGCAGGGGTATGAGGCCTTCATGGCACATGTTGTGGATGCCGGTAGGAATGAAGGGAAGCTAGAGGATTTTCCAATTGTGAGGGAATTTTTGGATGTGTTTCCAAATGAGTTACCAAGTTTGCCGCTGGTGAGGGAAATCGAGTTTGCCATCGACTTGATTCCCGAAATCGCACCTATTTCAATACCGCCTTACAAGATGGCTCTAGCTGAGTTGAAGGAGCTTAAGGAATAGTTGGAGGAACTGTTAGAGAAGGGGTATGTTAGACCGAGTTCGTCACCTTGGGAAGCACCGGTTCTATTTGTCAAGAAGAAGGATGGAACATGACGGATGTGTATTGACTATCGGAGACTCAACAAGGTGAAAATTAAGAACAAGTACCCTTTACCACGGATAGATGATCTGTTTGACCAGCTGCAGGGAGCAAGGGTCTTCTCCAAGATTGATCTCAGGTCAGGCTATCATTAGCTCAGAATCAAGGAGTCTGATGTAAGCAAAACAGCCTTCAGGACTCGGTATGGACATTATGAGTTTTTAGGCATGCCGTTTGGTTTGACCAATGCTCCAGCTGCTTTCATGGATCCTATGAATCGGGTCTTCAAGGAGTATCTGGATCAGTTTGTCATAGTGTTTATAGATGACATTCTGGTGTATTCCAAGAATGAAGAAGAACATGAGGAGCATCTCAGGATTATTTTGCAGACTTTGAGGGAGAGAGAGCTTTATGCTAGGTTCAACAAGTGTGAGCTCTGGCTTCATGAGGTGACATTCCTTAGATATGTGATTTCACAAGATGTTGTACATGTTGATCCGAGGAAAGTTGAAGCAGTGGTGAATTGGCATGCACCCAAGACAGTGACAGAGGTGAAGAGTTTTCTGGGTCTGGTAGGTTATTACAGGAGGTTTGTGGAAGGATTCTCCAGGATAGTTGCTCCAATGACTAAGCTATTGAGGAAGAATTAGAAGTTTATCTGGAGTGATGAATGCCAGAAGAGCTTTGAGGAGCTCAAGAACAGATTAACAAGTGCTCTGGTTCTAATTCTTCCTTTTGGAGATGAGGGGTATACTGTGTATGGTGACGCTTCGAGGAAGGGTCTGGGTTGGGTATTGATGCAGGGAGACAGGGTGATAGCTTATGCTTCACAGCAACTGAAGCCATATGAGTTGAACTATCCGACTCATGATGTGGAATTGGCAGCAGTGATCTTTGCCTTGAAAATTTGGAGGCATTATCTATATGGGGTTTAGACGAGCATCTTTACGGATCATAAGAGTCTCAAATACTTACTGAGTCAGAAGGAACTGAATTTGAGACAGAGAAGGTGGATTAAGTTGCTTAAGGATTATGACTTGCTGATTGAGTACCATCCAGGCAAAGCGAATGTAGTAGCGGATGCTTTGAGCAGGAAGTCTTCTATTGCCCATGTTCAGATAGTTTATCTACCTTTATTGGAAAAGATGGCCAAGATTAAGATAAGCTTGTAGTAGGAGGAACCAAATTGCCTTCTAGCTAACTTCAGAGTGAGGCCAATACTCAGGGAGAAGGTGAGGGAGTTGCAGGCACAAGATGCAGATTTGAGCAAACTCAGAGAGGAGATTCAGAATGGTAAGATTTATGAGGTAATAGTGAGGGATGATGGACTTATGAAAGTGGAGAACAGGCTTTGTATTCCAGATGTCAAGGAGGTGAAGGATGAGATTTTGGATGAGGCACACAATGCGCCTTATGCCATGCACCCAGGTAGCACCAGGATGTACAGGGATTTGAGAGAGAATTTCTGGTGGAAGGGCATGAAGAGGGATGTAGCAGAGTATGTAAGTAAGTGTCTAGTGTGTCAGCAAGTCAAAACACCAGGCATCTTTAGGCAAGTTAAGGCCATTGTCCATTCCTGAGTGTGTTGGAGTTATGTAAATATAGTGCCCTAGAAAGCAAGTGTATTTACATGTAACTTTATCTTCTTCAGTTACAGTTTTGTAATGAAAATATTTATTATTAATAAAACAAAAGAGTTTGGTTTTATCTGTATGAGCATTATATATCTGGTCATAAGGTACAAAGATTCATTTGTAAGTAATATACATATATATGGAGATGTATGGGAAACGTGTATATTATTAGAATCTGAATTAATTGATTCACAGTTGAATAATCAAGTTGGTCTTTTGATTATGGTTTAGACTGTAGTGTTGCGATTTATCTCCATATAAGTAAAGGAGTTTACTTAAAGGGAATGATGAGTTTCATATCATGATAGTAGTAGACATCGATAATGGCAATATTAAATGAATTGAATCAAGTATGTTTTCAAGAATAAAGTGGGTCGTTACTTTAATCTTAAAACATACAACTTAAGATTCGCTATTATGAACCACAATCTTGATGAGTGGTGAACTCATATGTGTTTCATTATAATTCTTGATATGATCGGAATTGATTTTTACAGGTATTAATCCGGTGTCTACATGTTGGAATTATTAATTGAAACATGTATCGTGAACATTCACTCAAATAAAGAGTTTATAGTGTTATCATCTCTTCTAGATGTTTTAAGGAGATTTGGTGATTAAATCTGGCGCCAGATAGTTTGATGGACTAGCTACCCATCAAGTCTTAACACTAAGATGAGATCTTATGTGTTAATCACCATATAAAGTAAAATGAGAGATCTAGAAGGAAAAACCAACATAAGAGCAAAACGGTAATTTTACCCTTTGTTGTGCGGATGGCTATAATAAGGTTCTAAATAGGGTTTGCAATTGGACATATTCTCATAATATTTAATAATTCAAGAGTTCAACTAATTGTCTTTAGTGGAATGACATTTAGTTAATAAGCTAGATTTAATTCCAATGAGATTGAATTATTTCTGGGCTTATTGGAGCTTGAATTATCAAAGTCCAATAAGATTCCCCACTTGGCTTTAAGGAAGGTTATCAAGCTAAGTAAGAAGTAGTTTGGAGGCTTTAGAAGTCCATAATTGAATGATGGGCTTATACTAATTAATGGTTAATTGGAAGCCCATATGTTCATTTAGAAATGGGCTTGTTTTGGTTTAATGTAATTGATTATATTAATTATATTAAAACAATTTTTTTAAATGGAGAAGAAGCAATTTCGAAATTGTGTTAGGTTAGATGTGTAACCACACATTTGACATTAAAATACTAAATAAAGATGGTCTTTATTATGGTTCATCATTATTAAATGGAGTTATGAACTTACCATTAAATGGTTTAATGGTTGGCTTTTGATGTTGGCATGTAACCTATTTGCATTCATTAGATTAAAGATGAAAGATGTGCATTAGATGGACCATCTTCCTTCTTTCTTCTTGACAAAACCAAAATGGGTATTCAATTATAGGTTATGGTCTTTTCAAATAGCCATTTTAAAGATAAATGAAGTAAGTCTCATTTATTGGCTATTTGATGAGTGATTAATGTAAGAAGTGATGCATTGGATGCCTCTCACTTTTTCTATTCATGCATATTTCGAAATTGAGATGTAAGAAAGGGTTCTTGCATGGTTTTTAGACATTCTCTCCTTTCATGCAAGGTAGAACCGAAATTCCTAAGTGAAAGAATTGAAAGAGTTTCAATTTTGGTTCTTCTTCTTCTAAGAAAATCTCCTCCAAATATTTCTTCTCCTTTCCCACCAAAGGATTTTGTTAACCTAGTTGTCCTTGAAGAACAAGTGGTAAATCTAATTGTTTGAGGATACTACAACAAGGAAGAAGATAGATTGCTAAAGGAAAAGACTCAAAGGCAAAGGATTTAGATATAAGAAGGAGATGATAGCGCAGCGAGGATTTAAAGCTGTAGCGAAGGAGTCGGTAATTCCTTTTATCTTGTTCTTGGTTTTATTATCCTTATACCATATCATGTATGGATTAGCATGTTGATTTGGATATATTGCTTCCGCTGTAAGATGATTTCTTAAAAAGTTTTGAAATCTATCGTTTCTCCAAACTAAGCATGCTTTCTTTTCCGATCCAACAATTGGTATCGAGCCGGTTTTCATGCATGATTTCGGTTCCTATATGGTGGATGCATGGGTTGGCAATCTTTTATGTATACTGCATATTTTTATGTGATAGAAATATATATGGTGTATGTTGCTCTTTTGGTTGTCCATAGAAGTTAAATTTTATCTTGTCAGATTTCTTCATTTGGTTGTAACAAGGAGGGTGGTCTATCATCACCATGTTTCCTCCTTGGTTTCTTTTTTCTATTTTATTTGATTTTGTAATGTACAAATTGATGTAATGATGAAGAAGGAGCAGCCATGGATTGAAGAAATGGAAAGGTAAAATTTTCGGTGTATCCTTTTATGTTTTGGCATAAGTTTTGTGAAAACTAAGTTGCTGGAATTTTTGTTTCAATGAATCATATTTCAGTTATGATTGGAAAACAAGTGCTGGTTTTTTGTTTCAAAGAATCCAATTTCGGTTTTGCTAAAATACTAAGTGCTGTTTTTAATTTTCATGAAATGAGTTTCAGTTTTAATAAAACAAGTGCTGGGATTTTTTGTCAAAACAAAGATTTGGTTTTCTAAAAATCTAGTGCTGGAATTTTATTTTTCAAAATGACAAAATTCTAATTTCATAAATGCCATCACATTTTGTTTACCGAATGGGCCGGATCATGTTTACGAAGAGTTCGAAGCGGAAGATCCAAGATGAAGAAGCATAATTTGGGCCTAAAAGGCTTGTAATTCTTTTATGTTTCTAGGATGGACAATCAAAAGTGGCTTTATTAGTTCATGTGATGAATGGAGAAATGAATGCTTGTAATATGTGATATTATGTGATTGCATGTCATTTAGAAAATTGCCAACCCTAGGCCTTGCCATGCATTCATTGTGTATGAGATATATAATGAAACAATATAGGATGGATAATAAATTGCATCTAGACAAGATGGTATTTAAAACTTAAAGCCCAAAAAGATTGAGTGGGAGAGGATGCTCCTGTGAGAGTCCACGGTCTCCAAATGATGGCCCGTTTGCATGTGGTGAAGTGTTACTCCCCATCGGAGGGCATGGATCCTAGATCTTGCATGGTTTGGGTCTCCTTAAGGATAAGTCCACTTAATGATAGCAAATGTGGCCTCCCACCGAGGCATGATTTGTAGGTATCTTTAGTGAATGAATCAAATGGTTATACACTCAACATTTTTTATCAATAAATTGCCCACCGTAGCTCTGTTGGTAAAAGTATGGACCAAATTAAGACGCTTCTTAAAAAATTGAGCATGAGATGCTTGGTAGTTTTTTGAGTGGGAGGGTCCCAGTTTTTCTTTTAATAGATAAGATGGCCCACCGTCACTTATACATTATAGATAAGAAAAATAACCGTCAGATAATGTTTTAATTTTTAAGTTTTGTTAAATCTATCATCATGCATACATGCATCATGATTTTATACAAAGTTCCATAAATTGTTGACTAGTATGCTCATGTTTTAATAATTTATATTTTCGGACATAATCAACCACAAAATGAATCCACTCACCTTTCTTCTTGACTAATAACAAATTGGAAAATGGAGACAAGTTTAATGAATGGAGATGAAACCTTGACATTGTTCTTCAATATGAACGTATTTCATGGGTATTAACTGAAAATGAGCCTACACCTCTAAGTGGAGATGTAACTCTGAGCAAGTCCAACAACATGGCGTTGGCGAAATCTTGACAAGACTACTAAGTGTTATATTAAAGCTTCGCATCGGTGGCATGTTGCAAAAGCAAATTGCTTGTATGAAAACTGCTAGTGCAATGGTCCATCACCTACATGAGATGTTTGGTGTGAGGACTAGGTCTGCAAGAGTGAAAGCTATCCAAACCTTTCATAATCTCAGATAGAAACCTGGTGAACCGGTGCGGGATTACATGATGAAGGTAATCTCTGCGGTCACTGAGGCTGAGATGCTTGGGGCGGATATGGATGCGGACACGCAGATGATTATGATCATCAATAGCTTAAACTCTTCTTTTCAACAGTTTAAGTTGGACTATGAGCTCAACAACAAGGATTACACCTTGAGTGAGTTGATGAATACCCTCCAGAGCACGGAGGAAATATTGAATATTAAGGCTCATGGGCCGGTTAATGTAGCTTCTTCTTCTAGCCAAGGGTAAGGGCAAGGAAAGAAGAAGGGTCCAATGAAAAAGAAGGCCCAAATAGGGGTCAAGGCCAAACCCATGAAAAAGAAGGCCAAAGAGAACATCAAAGGAAAGTGTTTCCATTGTGATGAGATGGGCCACTGGAAAAGAAACTGTCCAGTCTACCTAGAGTCCCTCAAAAGCAAACAAGGTATGGGCTTCCTAAGTTTGTTAGGAACTAGAAATGTGGCAGATTTATCTACTTCTTGGATATTAGATTCAGGAGCCACTAACCATGTTTGTAATTCTTTGCGGGGTTCCAATGAAAGGAAAAGACTTCCTAAAGGCCGCTTTCAAGTTAAGATAGCGGATGGTTCCTATGTTTCAAGCAGAATCGGTGGGAGTAGTTATCTTGGACTTTCCTAGTGGTCATAGGTTATATTTGGAAGATGTTTATTACATGCCAATGATTGTAAGGAACATGATTTCTGTTTTTGTCTAATAAAATCTAGCTATTCCTTATATTTTGAAAAAGTTGTTTCAATATATGAGAATAAGGATTTTATTTGTGAAGCGATAATTAAACAGGATTGTTTTTATAGAACCTATGAAAGGCTCACTAAACACCACGTAATTGATAAAACCAAGACAATCCAATATCTCTAGCATTAATTCAAAGTATCTGTGGCATCTAAGGATGGGTCATATCAATCGAGAAAAGACTTGACAAAGCTAGTAAAGGATGGGATCCTTATGGGCTTGGATAGTGATCCATTACCCACTGTGAATCTTGTATTGAGCGAAAATGACAAAAGCCTCATTTCCTTCTAAAGGAAACAGATTTGAATCCACATTGGACATGGTACATCTTGATGTGTGGGGCCCATGAATGTACAAGCTAGAGGAGGTTATGAATATTTCATAACTTTTATAGATGATTACTCAAGACATGGCTATTTGTATTTGATGCATAAAAGAGTGAATCTTTTGAAAAGTTCAAAGAATTCAAAGCTAAAGTCGAGAAGCAACTTGGCAAGCCATTAAAACAACTTGGATCGGATCGAGGTGGTGAGTATTTATCCGGAGAGTTCCAGAATATTTAATTGACAATGGAATTGTTTCAATTTGTCGACTCCTCGTACACCTCAATGTAATGGTGTAGCGAGAGGAGAAATAGAACTCTATTGGAAATGGTAAGATCAATGATGTCCTATGCTAGCCTTCGAGAATCGTTACGGGGATATGCCATACAACGACAACATATCTTCTTAACTTTGCTCCATCCAAATCGGTGCCTAAAACACCTGGGGAGTTGTGGACTGGCCGAGTGCCTTCATTGAGGCACTTGAGGACTTGGGGCTGTCCAGCCCATGTTCTAAAGCCTGAATCCACAAAGATGGAACCAAGGTCAGAAGTATGTTTGTTTGTAGGATATCCTACGGAACTCGAGGTACTATTTTTACAGTCCTCATGATAGGAAGGTATTTGTGTCGACAAATGCAAACTTCTTAGAGGAAGAGTTTGTGAGAAATCACAAAGGAAGAAGTGAAGTAGTACTAAAGGAGTTAGCAATTTCATCCAAACCAAGAGTTGTTTTGGATATGATGTAATAAGATGTCGAAATGGATTCAAGAGTTGAATCGAAGTGCAACTGAACATCAAGATGTGCCTAGACGTAGTGGGAGGGTTGTGAGACAACCAGATAAGTATCTGGGTTTAGGAGAAGGCTTAATTGCCATCTCAGACAAGGAAGAAACAGATTCTGTTACGTATACACAGGCTATTAATGATGTTGATGCAGGAAAATGGCTCAAGGCAATGGAATCAAAATAGATTCTATGTATACTAATGAAGTTCAGGTCCTTGTAGATCTACCACCGTGTCTAAAACCATAGGGTGTAAATGGATCTACAAAAGGAAAAGGGGATCGGATGGAAAGGTAGAGACCTTTAAAGCTAGATTGGTAGCTAAAGGCTATACTCAAAAGGAGGGTATAGACTACGAGGAGACTTTTTCTCCAGTTGCCATGCTTAAGTCCATCAGGATTCTTTTGGCCATAGCAGCCTATTTCGATTATGAAATATGGCAAATGGATGTGAAGACCGTATTTCTGAATGGAGATCTTGAGGAGACCATTTATATGGCCCAAATAGAAGGATTCATTGAGCTAGGTAATGAGCATAAGGTTTGCAAGTTGCAAAGGTCCATTTATGGACTTAAGCAAGCATCTAGGTCTTGGAACATTAGGTTTGATAAGGCTATCAAAACCTATGGGTTCATACAAAACCTAGATGAGCCTTGTGTTTACAAAAGAATACAAGAAGGTAAGGTTATTTTCCTAATCTCGTATGTTGATGACATTACGCTCATTGGGAATGATGTGGGAATGTTATCTGCGGTTAAGGATGGTGAATGAACAGCTTTTCAATGAAGGATTTGGGAGAGGCTACCTATGTTCTAGGGATCAAACTTATAAGGGATCGTAAGAACAAGAAGATAGTTTTGTCTCAACTAACCTACATTGAGAATATGCTCAATAAGTTCGCCATGCAAGATTCCAAGAGGACATGGAATCAAACTTTCAAAGGAACAAGCACCTAAAACCCAAGAGGAGGTTAAACGCATGCGTAACATTCCATATGCTTCGGTAGTTGGTAGTTTGATGTATGCAATGCTGTGCACTAGACCGGATATCTGTTACGCAGTGGGACTGGTAAGCAGATTTCAGTCCAATCTAGGAATGGAACATTGGACTGCGGTTAAGTGTATACTTAAGTATCTTCGTAGGACGAAGGACTTAATGCTTGTTTACTCTAAGTAATCTTATTCCGACGGGATATCGGATTCGATTTCCAATCAGATGTTGATTCAAGGAAATCAACTTCTGGTTCTATATTTACTTTAGGAGGTGGAGCCATAGTTTGGAGGAGTGTCAAGCAATCTTGTATTGCTGATTCAACTATGGAGGTTGAGTATGTTGTCGCTTGTGAGCAAAGAAAGGAAGCGATCGGCTCCGGAAGTTCCTAAATGATTTGGAGGTAGTTCGAGGCGAAAAGCCATTACACTTTATTGTGATAATAGTGGGGCGTGGCTAATTCTAAAGAACCTCGGAACCACAAAGTCGCCAAACACATTGAGCGTAAAGTATCATCTCATAAGGGAGATAATACAACGTGGAGAAGTGGATTTGGTAAAGATTCTCTGAGCAAAACCTCACTGATCCATTCACAAAGGTTTTGACTCAAAAGAGCTTTGAGGGTCACCTAGAAGGGATGGGAATGAAGGATATGTCAAACTTGCTTTAGGGCAAGTGGGAGATTGTTGGAGTTATGTAAATATAGTGCCCTGAAAGCAAGTGTATTTACATGTAACTTTATCTTCTTCGATTCTGATTTTGTAATGAAAATATTTATTATTAATAAAACAAAAGAGTTTGGTTTTATCTGTATGAGCATTATATATCTGGTCATAAGGTACCAAGATTCATTTGTAAGTAATATACATATACATAGAGATGTATGGGAAACATGCATATTATTAGAATCAATTAATTGATTCACAGTTGAATAATCAAGTTGGTCGCTTGATTTTGTTTAGATCAGTAGTGTTGCGATTTATCTCCATATAAGTAAAGGAGTTTACTTAAAGGGAATGATGAGTTTCATATCATGATAGTAGTAGACTATCGATAATGGCACTATTAAATGAATTGGAATCAAGTATGTTTTCAAGAATAAAGTGGTCCGTTACTTTAATCTTAAAACATACAACTTAAGCATTCGCTATTATGAACCACAATCTTGATGAGTGGTGAACTCATATGTGTTTCATTATAATTCTTGATATGATCGAAATGGATTTTTACAGGTATTAATCCGATTCTGCATGTTGGAATTATTAATTGAAACATGTATCGTGAACATTCACTCAAATAAAGAGTTTATAGTGTTATCATCTCTTCTAGATGTTTTAAGGAGATTTGGTGATTAAATCGGCGCCAGATGGTTTGATGGACTAGCTGCCCATCAAGTCTTAACACTAAGATGAGATCTTATGTGTTAATCACCATATAAAGTAAAATGAGAGATCTAGAAGGAAAACCAACATAAGGGCAAAACGGTAATTTTACCCTTTGTTGTGCGGATGGCTATAATAAGGTTCTAAATAGGGTTTGCAATTGGACATATTCTCATAATATTTAATAATTCAAGAGTTCAACTAATTGTCTTTAGTGGAATGACATTTAGTTAATAAGCTAGAATTAATTCCAATGAGATTGAATTATTTCTGGGCTTATTGGAGCTTGAATTATCAAAGTCCAATAAGATTCCCCACTTGGCTTTAAGGAAGGTTATCAAGCTAAGAAGTAGTTTGGAGGCTTTAGAAGTCCATAATTGAATGATGGGCTTATACTAATTAATGGTTAATTGGAAGCCCATATGTTCATTTAGAAATGGGCTTGTTTTGGTTTAATGTAATTGATTAGATTAATTATATTAAAAAAAAAATTAAATGGAGAAGAAGCAATTTAGAAATTGTGTTAGGTTAGATGTGTAACCACACATTTGACATTAAAATACTAAATAAAGATGGTCTTTATTATGGTTCATCATTATTAAATGGAGTTATGAACTTACCATTAAATGGTTTAATGGTTGGCTTTTAATGTTGGCATGTAACCTATTTGCATTCATTAGATTAAAGATGAAAGATGTGCATTAGATGGACCATCTTCCTTCTTTCTTCTTGCCAAAACCGAAATGGGTATTCAATTATAGGTTATGGTCTTTTCAAATAGCCATTTTAAAGATAAATGAAGTAAGTCTCATTTATTGGCTATTTGATGAGTGATTAATGTAAGAAGTGATGCATTGGATGCCTCTCACTTTTCTATTCATGCATATTTCGAAATTGAGATGTAAGAAAGGGTTCTTGCATGGTTTTAGACATTCTCTCCTTTCATGCAAGGTAGAACCGAAATTCCTAAGTGAAAGAATTGAAAGAGTTTCACTTTTGGTTCTTCTTCTTCTAAGAAAATCTCCTCCAAATATTTCTTCTCCTTTCCCACCAAAGGATTTTGTTAACCTAGTTGTCCTTGAAGAACAAGTGGTAAATCTAATTGGTTGAGGATACTACAACAAGGAAGAAGATAGATTGCTAAAGGAAAAGACTCAAAGGCAAAGGATTTGGATATAAGAAGGAGAGGATAGACAAATGAGGATTTAAAGTCAGTAGCGAAGGAGTCGGTAATTCCTTTTATCTTGTTCTTGGTTTTATTATCCTTATACCATATCATGTATGGATTAGCATGTTGATTTGGATATATTGCTTCCGCTGCAAGATGATTTCTTAAAAAGTTTTGAAATCTATCGTTTCTCCATACTAAGCATGCTTTCTTTTTCTGATCCAACAGAGTGGAAGTGCCAAAGAGTGACCATGAATTTTCTGATGGGTTTGCCTAAGACCAGTAGGAAGCATGATGCCATATGGGTTATTGTGGATCGGTTGACGAAGTAAGCCCATTTTCTTGTAATCAAACAGACTGATTCTTTGCATGTGCTAGCAAAGAAGTACATCGATGAGATAGTGAGATTGTATGGGATTCCAGATTCTATAGTTTCCGACAGGGATTCTCGGTTCACTTCAAGATTTTGGGGAAGCTTGCAGGAAGATTTAGGTACTAAGCTAAATTTTAGCACGGCTTTTCACCCTCAGACGGATGGTCAATATGAGAGGACCATTCGGACACTTGAGGGAATGCTCCAGGCATGCGTGATGGATTTCAAGGGAGCTTGGGATGAGCATTTGCCATTGGTCGAATTTGCTTATAATAATTCGTACCATTCGAGCATTGAGATGGCTCCATATGAGGCTTTGTATGAAAGAAGGTGTAGAACTCCGATATGTTGGGATGAAGAAGGAGAGAGGAAACTGGTAGGACCAGAGTTGATTCAGATGAAAGTGGATAAATTCAATCTGGTTAAGCAGCGGCTTAAGGCAATGCAGGATAGGATGAAGAGCTACTCTGATGCACACCGAAAGGAGATGGAGTTTGAAGTTAGTGAAAAAGTGTTTCTTATGACATCTCCTTGGAAAGAAATAATGAGATTTGGCAAGAAGGGCAAGTTAAGTCTGAGGTATGTGGGTCCTTATGAAATTCTTGAGAGGATTGGACCACTAGCCTACAGGTTGGCAGCCTCCAGAATTGTCTAAGATCTATGAAGTCTTCCACGTTTCCATGCTGAGGAGGTATAGATCGGATCCTTCTCATATCATTCAGACCACTGAGGTTCAGTTGAGAGATGATTTGAGTTATGAGGAGATTCCAGTGGAGATTTTGGATACCAAGGAAAAAGTCCTCAGGAATAAGACGGTTCACCTAGTCAAAGTCCTGTGGAGGAATCATTCGATGGAAGAGGCTACAAGGGAGCCATTGGAAGCCATGAAGGAGAAGTATCCTCAACTTTTCGATGATTTAGGTAATAATTTCGAAGACGAAATTTCTTTTAAGAGGTGGAGAAATGTTGGGCCCCAATTTTTTTTTAATTGATGTCATTAAGCATGAACTGTGTTGATTGTGTGATTATGACTTAGTTTGATTAAATTAAAGGTATTTATGGATAATTGAGGTTTATTTGAGTTTAGTATGATTTCAATGAGCATGAAAGGGGAAAAATGTGTGAGGGCATTTTAGGAAGATCACTTAAGTTGGTTAGATTAAGGCTTTACAAGGAGGGGCTTGGTGGTCATTGTGCTCCCTTATAGGCTTAAGGAAAAAATTTAGAAAGAAAAGAAAAGTGAAGGAGAAAAGAGAAGGGAGTGTCGTGGAAGAGAGGAAGAAGAAGAGAAAAATAAGGTTTTGCTTTCCTAAGGGATTTCGGCAGATTCGAGACATTTTCGGGTAAGTTTAGCTTCTTTTAATCTTGTTGTAGTTAGATTAAACCTTAAGATAAGTTGAAATGTGTTAAAATTCGTTTGTTGAAAGGTTTAGGGCAAATATGGTTAGAATCCTTGGGTTGATGAGTTTATGACTGTTTTTAAGGTGTTCATGGGTTAGCAATGTAGTAGGGGAATTGAATCAAGGTTTAAGTGTGTTGGTTTTGCAAAAGGGAAGGATTGAGGTTGGAAAATGTTGGAAAAATCAGGTTCAGAGACGTTCTCCAGACGTGCGAGGAAGGTGTGCACGTTGTGACGTAAAAATTTGTGTTCATCGCGGCGGGCACGGGCCGTTCGTCGTGACGAGCGTGGCCTTCGCCGCGGCGAGCCCCCAACTTCCAGCAAAGATGAATTTTGGGTATTTTTGGACATATCTTTTGCTATAGAAGTACGAATGAGGTGATTTTTGAGTCGTTGTGGAATAGAGATAGAGGGGTACAAGTTTTATGAAGAAAAGAAGTTTTAATTCAGTCGTTAGAGATCTCAATTTTGGATGGAAGTTGAGCATAGATTTTTTGTTTTAGCTTTAATTATAGTTCGAATTGCTTAAGTTTGACTTTTCTATTTCTACACCAAATTGATTGGAATTTTGGTTATTTGGTTAAGGTAATCAAGTGAGGCAAGAGGAGCAAGAGGAACAAGAGGAAAGGCATTCCTAAGAAAGAATAAGCAAGGAATTCAAGGTGGGTTCATGTTTATAATAGAGTAAATAAGTCACTCATTGTTTTGTTCAAATCAAGAAAGATTTAATGCTTTAAATTTCATCATCAATGTTGCCTTATGTTCTATTGTGAATTGATTATATGGTTGCTATATGATTTGCATTCATGATTAATGAAAAGGTTTCAAAAAGGGTTTTTCTCTTTTCAAGACTACATACTCATGAAATCATGTTTTCCAAAATGTATAGAAAGCAAGTTTACAAGCAAGAGCCAGTTTGGCAATCAAGTTTACAAGACTTTGAATCATGCATGTTTTGTGGGTTTGTGGTATTCCCTCAAGAACTGTCACGTGCACGTTGACCCATGTAAAGGCTTCTCTCGCCTGCCCACTAGTAGCACGGAGCTCCCCACAAGGACTCCCTCAAGAAACTATGACTACACAGGACCATTTCGATGGAAATGTGTAGTGCGTCATGAACCCGGACTAACCCAAACCATTATGCTGTGCTTATGTGTTTATGATTTGTTGTCATGTTTCATGTATTCATGGTTTTGAACTCTACTCATGAATTGTTCAAAAATCAAGCATTTCAAGATGATGACTTTTACATGCTCATCTACTATGATTTCAAAGTGTACCACGACAATGAGTTATCTGTTAAATAGTTTTGCTTATTTCTATATTATAAATGTGTTCCCACGAGCCTTATAGCTCACCCCCTTTTTCCCTCCCCATTCAGGTGACGAGCAAGAGACCGAGTAAGTCAAGGGTTATGGCATCACTCCGATTTATTGTGTTTATGTATTTTCAAGTTGTGCTTTTAGAAGTCAAGGCTTTAGTTACATTTCAAGTATTATTGGTTCAAGGGTATTTGTATTTTTGACTCTTGATCTCAAAAGTTGTAATTTGGTTTGAAATGTTATTAAAGCTTTGTAAACTCATCTTTTGGATATTAATGACTTATGATGTTTATTTTTCGCATTGAATCATTTAGAAGTTACTTGAGTACATGTTGTTAAGTTTTGGGATGAGTTGTTTTAATAAAATGAGAGAAAGTCTCAGGTTTGTTTAATTTGGGCCGAAGGAGGCGCTCGCCGCGACAAGGCTGCATGCATGTCGCGGTGATGTCCCCTGGCTCTTCCGAGGGTTTTTCCTTTTTATTTTAATGTATAAGTTTCATCTCACGCATCAAGAACCATGCTTTCATGTCCGATGTTGGGCTCCGACAACAGGGTTCAACATTTACCATCTATCAAATTATAGATCGCAGCTCACTCATACTCTCTGCAAGCTCCACTTTCCATCTCCTAGTTGATATATCCTCAGCTAGTCCAAATTAAGCTCCTCTAGTCCTATTCCCCTCGTCTAGGATGGAGGTGACTATGGTTGTGATTGTTGTTCTACGGCAGACTGCACTGCTCCATCTCCTCCCTCCAATGCTGGCTTGTTTGGTTTTCCAATAAGTCGATAAATGTCTTTGATGGGACCTTATATCAATGTACCATGCACATATTTTACATTACTGTTAGATCGAGTGTTACCATGATTTTCATCTCCTACATCAGTGGTAGCTGATCAAATATACCCATTCTTCTTGTCACTCGAGTCAGATAAAATCCAACACATATCGTGCTAACCTTCTTATCCTTATTCTGACATTGGATAAATTAGACAAGTGTAAAGGCATATGCTCATTTATGCTATAAAGGAAATAAGCATAACCTTCTTATCCTTAGCTGTCTCCTCAATCGCTCAAAGTATGACTCATAATACCATGGATGCATCTAAGTTCTAGACTGTGTAATGTTAAAGCCTTTGACATGTTTGGATTGTAGTCATCTTCAAAGTTGATCTTACTCTAGAAGTGTTGCAGAGATGACCCATATAGAAGATCCATTCGTAATGCTTGGTACTCTAGTGTCCTAGTGTACTCCCATTCGTACAAACCTATGATGATGGAGAACTGCATATAACTCATTTGATGCATCTCCCCCATCATCTAAAACTTGACTGTATTGGGACAATCTCTATTGTAACATCCCTTCTCCACAGAGAATGTGGAGAGGACCTCTAAAATGAGCTCTTTGTAAGAAGGTTCCATGATTTTAAAAAATTGGGACTAGGCTCTTACATCAACTAACTCTCTCAATTATTGGGCTAAGCTAACTTGATTTAAAGCCTTCTAGTCGATGTACAAATTAGATATGAATTTCTTATCCTTCAGTCTTCGATATTGTTCTTCCTGAACCCCAACATTAAATAGTAGCATCTACAGCCTCTTTAACGGTTGGATTATCGTAGATGACTCTCTTTGATGCATCTTTCTGTGAATTTTGAATGCAATTAAGGTTAATTGACTAGATTTTGAGAGAGAGTAATCAAAACCTTAGGAAATCTAGGACCAAACACATAATTTTAATAAACAAGATTAAGGGAAACAAAATATGGAAGGAATAGTTCCTAATTATTTACTCTTGATCAAACCCTAATTTTATTGACAACTCACTTGTTGAATTGTTTATTTGTTTCATTTATTAGTTTATTTTAATCTCTATTATTTACTTTTATTCAAATAAATTTCTAAATACCTTAGAAAATTTTAGGTTCAAATTGTTTGCTCTTACACAAACCTTATATGAATGATAACCTCTGTTACTATAAGATACGATTCATATACTTACATGTATTGAGAGTTTTATTAGATATAAAACTTGCTCAAAAAGATTTTAACACTGTTTTTGGGGACTTTTAACATTAGGACAATTTGAATTCTTTTGATTTAAGGATTTAATATTTTTCTTATATGAGTATAGATACCTGACAAATATAAAAATATAAAAAAAATTAAAGGAAGTTGAAGATACAATAACTCTAAACATCACATAGCAAGAATGTCAAATCTAAAGAAATAAATGCTAGGAAGTGATAGTAAGAAAGATGGTAGAGGAATTAAATCATGGAGGGCTGCAAAGGACCATTATGGAATTTTTGAGGCCAGGTTTCAATGTCAATTATCAAGGAATACACGACTACTAGTGCATGCAACATACGAATTGTTAAAAGAGATGGCGAACAATAGATGTCTTTGGACATTGGAACGAAGTAGACAGCCATCAACCTTCTCAAATCCAAAAGGAATGATTGATGTAGATTCAATGATAGTATTACATATTGAGATTGCCAACTTAACTCGCCAATTGAACAGCCTGACAACCACCTCTTTTTCTCAAAGAAATTGAGCATAAATCTAAGCTATGTAGGCAAGAGTGCCATATCATAGTTAATTGCTTCTTAGTGGAAAGCAATAACTTGCAATAATTCAACTTTATGGGAGCACAATTTGGTTAGGGAGGTAACAATCCCCATTCAAACTCATACAATACTGGGTTGTAAAACCACCCAAATTTTTTTTTATCTAACAATGTAGGGACTCAGTTGAGAAATCAAGGTCCACTGAGATTTCATCAAGATAAGTCCAGTGCAAATGATTCAAAATTGGACAAGCTCATGAGTATGGAAGGTCAAGTTGTAATAGTAGCAAAGAATCATACCTCTTCTATTCACAATCTAAAGGTTCAAATGGGCCAACTTATGAATTCATTATCTACAAGAAGAGTGGAAAGTCTTTTGAGCAACATGGAAGTAAATCCAAGAAAGCTATTTAAGGTTATCACACCTAAGAGTGGGAAAGAGCTAGCAAAACCAGTTGAAAAAATAAGTTAAATCCCATAGAAGACGCAAAGAAGAAGAAAAAGGACAGATAAGAATGAGGATCCTCCCTATGCTCCTCCTTTTCCTTATCCACCAAAAGTATCATTCCCACAAAGACTTTAGAAGAACTTATTGGATATAAAATTTGCAAAGTTCGAGGAAAAGCTGAAGAAATTGAAAATTATTTGTCCCTTTATGGAAGATTTGGAGAGAATACCTCAGTACATGAAATTTCTCAAAGACATCTTATCAAATAAGCAAACTTGGGATAATAATCAAATGGTTTCTATTAAAAAAAGTTACACCTCCATAATTACCAACCACATGCCCTCAAAGTTGAAATTTCTAGGGAGTTTTCTAATATCTTGTGTAGTTGGTAATTTAGAGTTTTCTAAGTGTTTATGTAATAACTTAGGCGTAGTTATTAATCTTATGCCTCAATTTTCAAGAAATTGGGGCTAAAAGATGTGAAACCAACTTCCATGCTTATTCAATTGGCAGATCAATCGATTAAAAAATCATTTGGTGTGGTGGAGTATATGCCTGTAAAAGTGGACCAGTTTATCATTCCTATAGATTTCATCTTGCTAGACATTGAAGAGGATCGAACTTGTCCACTAAATATTGGTAGACCCTTTTTTAGGATTGGAAAAGCTTTAATAGATGTCCATAAAGGCAACCTTATCCTTCAAGTTGGTGATGAATAAGGTATTAAAGAATCCAAAGCAAGGTAGTTCGTTCATAACAATTGATGTAGTTGAATCTTTTGATAGTATACATAGAGGTTGAAGGATATAAAGAAGTCTATGTTCAAAAAACAACAAAGGAAGTGGAATAGATGAAAGAGGACATGGAGTTTGAAGAATATAAGGATGTGTCTGTTCAAGAAATGGAAGCATAAGAGGGGATGAGGGTGTTATAGAAGAAGAGCAATTCACCTTGTAGGACAGACTGCTAGATTCGATAGAAGATTTAGAGAGATTTATTATTCCCTATTTTATTGACAGTTGTTACTAAAAAGGGTATTATTGAACTTAATTGGATTTCTTAATTTTATCAATTACGTCTTTCTTATTAAATTTGCAACATGTAGCTTATTTACAAGCTAGAAACTGAAATTAGGAGACACGGGTAAAATCAACCCTCTCATAGTAGACCCAAGTTAAATGTAAACATAAAGAATACTTCAAGCTAATAACGTTAAACAAGCGCTACTTAGGAGGCAAGACAAGATTTAGGATATTTTTATTTTTGTGACTTTTTATTTTTATGTTCATTTTGTAGGGAGTGAATTTCTAGAATGTTATAGCATAAAGTGTCTCCAATTGTATCGCCAACACCATCACCACCTCAATCTCAATAGGTATTCTTGTTCTAATTTTTTATTTTTTATTATTTATATTGTTTTACTTTCCACATTGAGAATAATGTGAGAACATTTGTTTGTGAGTTCTATATTTCCATTGTGTGAATGTGTCAATAGCAAGAATTGAATGGACTTAGTTTAGCTTTGAACATGATCATTTAAATTGTAAAGGCATAGTAAATTGTGAACTTTGTGTTTTAAGTGTCTTCAGGATGAATATGTATGTTAATTAGGATATGACACTTATTCTTTCACTTTATGATTTTTATTCGTATACATTAATAATTATAGTCAATTAAATTGTTTAGATTTATTAGTACCTTTTATGAGAGTGGTTGAATAAAATGAAATCTGGTAGGCTAAAAAAATTAAATTATATAAAAAAGTGTTAAAAAATATTCTACAGGCTCGTTTTGAAAAAATTTGGTTAAGAATAAAGCTGGTAGCCAATTGAGAGTTATGATATAGATAAGTAATCGGGGGTATTCAGAACAAAATTTTTGTCTTCACGTCAAATGGCTATAATGACACTCTAACCAAGCTAAATAAAAATGTGACCTAGGTAGGGGATATTCATGACAAAGTCTTTCCCTTTCCATCAAAAGACTAGGTTATCATTAAAAAAGGTGTTATAATATATTAAAATGACTGATCTTTACAAATAGAAAGAATTTTCATGAAAGGTTACTTAGTGATAAGTTGCCTTTTTTATTAACTAATGTCATAAGTGTATGAATACAGTGCTAATAATTTGATTGATGTGTATATAAAAATCAAGGCACTTAAACATAAAAGGAATGAGTATTATCTTGGCATATTTTGAGTGATTGGTGTTTAAGGTTAAGTTCATTCCATAAGATTTGATACCATTGTACCATTATTACATGATGCATGTTATTATGTTTATGTATATTATTTATTTTACTCCCTTGTGTTTTTAGTTTTGCTTGAGGACAAGAAAAAGTTTAAGCATGGGGATATTGATAGGTGTAGATTATATTATATTTTGTCAGGAGTTTGAATGTATTTTTAAGTGGTTCTTAGATTGCTATCATATGTATAGGCTTAGAATTATTTTGTTGATAGTGTTTGTATGCATTCTGAGTGTTTGTTTAGTTTAGAGAAAAAATTGGATCTTAATTTTATGTTTCATAAGGTGGTTGATGTGTTTGTAGGTGTATGGAAACAAAAATGTGAATAAAAGAGGATTTTTTATGTATGTAGGCATGGCACAATCATAGATGGTGTATGATCGTGACAATACTACAATTAGTTAATATCAAATAAGTAGTACCTACGTGATGAATCCCCCTAATATATCTTAAATATTAACCTTTTATTATGAAATTAAATTATTGATTATTGTACTATGAAAATTTCTATCTTATATTAATATATTTCTCTAGATTAAAACCCTTAACATTGCATTACTTGATTCGTGAATTTTTCTATTAAGCTTGACCATAATCTAAAGGATTTATGTCGACCAATCTCTAGGTTTACATTCAACTCCTTTCAATTATGGTAAATCTATTCCCATAAAAGGATTTCTTAATCTCAATCGTATTAAATCAAATAGTGGAATAATATTTCAGTTATGATAGTTCAAGATTATAACACATAATTAAATCACGATAAATTAATTAGTAAAATTGCATTGAATAAAAGATTAAATCACACTATCATCACAACTTAGGGTTCATCACATCTAGACACTAAATAATTTAGTTCCTACCCATAAAAAACAAAACCAATAAAAAATATTTAGAAGAACAAATAGAAATAAAAGAATTCATATTCTAAATCCCCATTTTGTCTCTAATGAATCTTCTTGCAATTTATATTGAATGACGCTCTCTATTGAATCTTATGATGAAATCTTCATGTTCTCCTCATCTTCTAGTCAGAAATGTCTCTTCTCTGTGTTTCTTATGAATAAAAAAAGCTTCTAATCTCACCTCCTCTTATTCTTCCCAAAAATATCCTTTTATAGTAAAAACAAAGATTTATGGATATAAACAGTCACTTACACAGTTGTGTAGGTGACCGTGTATCTCCAAAAGTACCTAAATGTTGGATCGCGTACGGTCCGAGTATTCACAATACGCTGCGGAAAAGACCATACAAGAACATTACGTATAATCGAAAACACGAAGGATTAGCGAAAATACCTTATTTTCGTGGATAGGTTGATTCCTTTTTGGATTCCAAGACACTGCAAATCACTAATGCCCTCTACCGGTATCCACACGAGCATGCACGATCCGGGCTGCGGTAAGTGTGTGTGCTAGCGTCTGAAAACCTTTCGAACGCCGCACGATCTTTCTCTTGGATGGCGGCTAGGGTTTCACGACAATTGTGTCGTTAACCTAATGAGACCTAAGCTTCTCTATTTATAGAAAACCTAATCTCATTCAGGCCTATTAAGTTTCGCCCATTATATCATATATAATAAAAGCCCGACAACTTAATTCAATCTAGCGCAATAAATATATCTAAATATATTTATTCAATACCTAATAAATTAGGCCCAAGAGAATAAGCCCAGATCACATCACTCTTTGTGTGCGACCCTGTAGGCTCATTTGATGTTGGCAATGGGCATGATTACATTTCAAGGCCCATAAGTCATAAGTGGCCTCTAGTAAGACATTATGACTACTCAAATCAAATGAGGATCGATAATCCGATTTAACCTGTAACTATGGTTATAAGCTCAGTCCTTTTGTAACACGGTATCAAGATTAATCATAAGGCATGGTACATGTTAACCTTTGATTAATCATAGTTTCTTGATCCCCAAGTTGACTGATTATAACAAATGACATTGATGACTCTTCATCAATTCGTTTGAGCACGACCATGTATTTCTTCAGTCACACTTGTCAAGAGGCTCAAATGATATCTCTCTCATTTAGGAGAGGTACAAATCCCATCTACTTCATTCACATCCCTCCGCATGATTCATTTAGTATCCAACATAAGACTATATGTTATTCGGTTAAAAATAACTTAGTCTAATATCAAAACACTGAATTCCTCATGTAGGGAACCATGATGACTTCAGTTCAAAGGACTATAGTCAAACCATATTAAGAATCACTAATGACATGAAACCATGTAGTATTCTTTATGTGGGTCGGTCCAATATATGTTCTCTAACATATATCTATGTTTCTGATTTGATATTTCATATCCATGATCAGTAAAACGTGATCATCAATCAGAACACGTACTAGTCTTAATTCATTATTGTTCCACCAATAATGATTGACCAGGGACAGTCTAGAATAGTGTTATAACGCTTATGATTTTACTATCAAGTCACATACTTGATGACATAAGTCTAATACTATTCATAGAATGTAAATCACATTACATAAACGAAATACATGCATATATGAAACGGAATACCTTATAATATATTATTAACAAGTCATAATGTTAATACATGAATCACAAATATCCATTGGCCTAGGGCACACTACTAACAATCTCCCATTTGCACTAGGCCTAATCGGTCAGATATCTAATACCCATAGACCTCGTATGACTCTCATGTTTAGGCTGTGGAAGAGGCTTAGTAAGTGGATCGGCAATGTTGACATCTGTGCCCACTTTGCATATCTTCACGTCTCCTCTCCCAATGATCTCTCTAATCAAATGGAAGCGATCGAGTATGTGTTTGGATCTATGATGTGAGTTTGGTTCCTTAGCATGCTATAGCCCCATTATTATCACAATAAAGGTCTATAGGACTTGCAATGCTAGGAACAACTCCAAGCTCGATAATGAACTTCGATCCATACTGACTTCCTTAGCTGTATCCGAGGCGACAATGTACTCGACTTGGTTGTAGAATCAACAATGATGTCTTGCTTTGAACTTTTCTAGCTCACTGCACCTCCTTTCAAACAGAACACAAAACCTGATTGCGATCTAAAATCATCTATGTCAGACCAAAAACCAGCATCAGTGTAACCATTTACAACGAGCTCTCCTTCAAGTCCTCTATAGACTAGGAACATATCCTTAGTTCTTCTCAAGTACTTAAGGATATTCTTAACTTCTATCCAGTGACTCTCACCATAATTAGATTGGTATCTACTTGTTATGCCCAAAGCATATGAGACATCTGGTCGAGTACATAACATGGCATACATGATAGATCCAATTGCAGATGCATATGGAATCTTACTCATGCGCTCAAGCTCCTTATCTGAAGTAGGACAATCCTTCTTAGAAAGCTTGATTCCATGTGACATAGGTAAGAATCCTCTCTTGGAATCTTGCATACTAAACCTTTTCAGTACCTTATCTATGTATGTACTCTGACTTAGGCCTATAAGCTTTCTTGATCTATCTCTATAGATCTTAATGCCTAAAACATAGGTAGCCTCACCTAAGTCTTTCATTGAGAAACGTTTCCTTAACCAAATCTTGACACTCTGTAAGGTCTGAATATCGTTTCCAATGAGCAATATGTCATCAACATATAAAGCTAAAAAGACAACAGCACTCCCACTAACCTTTTTGTAAACACAAGGTTCATCTTCATTCTTGATGAATCCAAACTCTTTGACAACTTCATCAAAACGAAGATTCCGACTTCTTGATGCTTGCTTCATCCATAAATGGATCTTTGAAGCTTGCACACCTTCTGAATTCTTAGGATGGACAAAACCCTCGGTCTGTATCATATATACATCCTCAAGTAAGTTTTCATTAAGGAAAGCCGTTTGACATCCATTTGCCATATCTCATAATCGTAGCATGCAGTATGGCAATAAGAATTCTAATGGATTTGATCATGACCCTTTGGAGAAAATGTCTCATCATAATCAATTCCATGAACTTGTCGATAACCTTTAGCAACAAGTCTTGCTTTATAAGTGTGCACATTTCCATCCATGTCGAGTTTCTTTTGAAAACCCATTTGCATCCAATGGTCTTCAAGCCATCGACGGATCAATCAAAGTCCAAACTTGATTGTCATACATGGATTGCATCTCGCTTTCATGGCCTCTAACCATTTAGCGATTCGGACTTTCCATAGCTTCTTGATAGGTTGTGGGCTCATTATGATCGATGAGCATCACATTGTCATCATCGATAACGAAAATCCATATCTCTCGGGTTCATGACGAATCTATCGGATCTACGTAGGCCTTGTGTTGTTGAAGACCGCTCATCAACGACTTGTGAGCTCGCTTCAATCTCCTTTTCAGGCTCAATGTCATTTTGTGAAACTTGAATTTCTTCGAGTTGTACTTTACTCCCACTGTTTCCTTTGGAAACAAATTCCTTCTCTAAAAAGAAACCATTTCGAGCAACAAACACTTTGTTCTCTGATGGGATGTAAAAGTAATATCCTTTAGTTTCCTTAAGATATCCCACAAAATAACATTTTTCAGATTTGGGTGCCAACTTGTCAGCAATTGGACGCTTCACATAAGCCTCACAACCTCAAATCTTTAGAAAAGATAAATTGGGACGCTTTCCAGTCCATATCTCATAAGGTGTCTTTTCTATAGCCTTTGAAGGAATACGGTTCAATATGAATGCTGCGGTTTCTAAAGCATAGCCCTAGAAGTATTTTGGAAGATCAGCTTGACTCATCATTTATCGAACCATATCTAATAGAGTTCGATTTCTCCTTTCAGAAACACCATTCCATTGAGGAGTTCCTAGAGGAGTCAATTGTGAAACGATTCCACAATCCTCAAGATAATCATCAAACTCTTGGCTTAAATATTCACCTCCTCGATCAGATCGAAGGATTTTAATATTCTTGCCAAGCTGATTTTGTACTTCATTCTTATACTCTTTGAACTTTTCAAAAGATTCAGATTTGTACTTCATTAAATAGACATACCCATATCTACTGAAGTCATCCGTAAAAGTAATGAAATACAAATAACCTCCTTTCGCTGATATGCTAAAAGGACCGCATACATCGGTATGTATAAGGCCCAATAGCTCATTGGCCCTTTCCCCTTTACTTGTGAAGGGGGCCTTTGTCATCTTACCCAGTAAACAAGAATCACACGTGTCAAAAGATTCAAAAGAATAAATGAATCCATCTTGATGGAGTTTTGAAATGCATTTTTCATTTACATGGCCCAAGCGACAATGCCAAAGATAGGTTGGGTTCAAATCGTTAGATTTAAACTTCTTGGTATTTATGTTATAGATGGGCTCATTTGTTAGAGACTCGGTGTCTAGAGTATAGATGTCATTTAATTGACGTGCGATACCATATAAAACGTCATTCTTAAAAATGGAAATACTTCTATTCTCAATAGAAAATTTAAATCCATCATTCTCTAAACAAGCAAAAGAAATAATGTTCCTACTCATAGTAGGTACATAATAACAATTCTTGAGTTCCAAAATGAGCCCAGTAGGCAAAATAAGATCATAAGTCCCCACAGATAAAGCAGCAACTCTTGCTCCATTTCCCACGCGCAAGTCGATCTCACCAGACACCAATCTTCTAGTCCTTCTTAGACTCTGCAAATTAGTACAAATGTGAGTTGCAGCTCCGGTATCTAATACCCAAGATGAGAAGGAGTAAAATTGATTTCTATAACAAACATACCTGAAGAAGTAGTCGCACTATTCTTCTTCTCTTTCAGCTTTTCCAAATAGAGTTTGCAGTTCCTTTTCCAATGACCAGGTTCATTGCAGTGGAAGCAAACTCCCTCCTTGGGTGCCTTAGTCTTAGCTTTAGGCTTGGGCTTGGACTTGGACTTGGGTACTTTACCTTTGTCCTTTGCTGTGCCCTTCTTCTTGAAACCTTTTCCCTTTGAGTTCTCTACAGCAGTTTTCAGCATCTCATGCAATTCATCAATGGACTTCTCCATATTATGCATGTTGTAGTAAAGAATGAACTGATCATATTCATCAGTCAAAGATGCTAGAATAAGATCAGTTGTCAATTCTTGACTAACAGGTGCACCTAATTTCTCAAGATGATGAATGTAACTCTTCATCTTAAGAACATGAGCACTCACGGGTGTGCCAGGAGTCATCTTGTATGAATTCAATGCCTTAGTGGTTCTAAACCTCTCTTGGCGTGCTTGCTCTTGAAACATAGCTTTCAGTTGAGCAAGCATGTCATAAACTTCCATTCCTCTAAATCCTTCGAAGGTCAGAGATCATGGCACCTAACATAAGGCATGACACATCCGTGGAGTCATTGATATGCTTCGTGTAAGCATCCTTTTGAGCCTTAGGTGCGTTTGCTGGTGGTTCCTTAGGGATGGGTTCTTCTAAGACATAAAGCTTTCTTTCTTGCTTGAGAATAATTCTCAAGTTCCTATACCAATCTAGGAAATTTGTTCCACTAAGTTTTTCTTTCTCTAAGATAGATCGCATAGACAGGTTTGTGGATGGAGTAGCCATAATCTACAAAAATTATACAATAAGGGTCAACATTCTTATTATTATGAGGTATTAGCTCCCACTCAAATAAATAACCCTCAATTGAAAAATGGGAGAAACAAGATCCATATTTCACTAAGTCCTAAGAAAGCTTTGGCTTAACACTCAAAACTTAGTTATTTAGGTAGAAAACTCTTTTCAATTACATCACATGTAACTCTTGATTGGCTTATATTAAAATACATCTTATGTATTGCATGTATTTAAAAACCCAATCTTATGCCCTAAGCCCAAAACCGTTTTGATAGCTTAGTTAAGTTTAACCATACTTTACCTATGAATAGCACCATTATTCAAATGTCTTCCCTAGATAATCCCCACATGCCTTGCTTTGGAAAAAACCCACATAAGGATGAGCTAGAGATAAACATTGGTAAAGATTTATGGAAGGCATATAATGTTGGATCGGAAAAAGAAAACATGCTTAGTTTGGAGAAACGATAGATTTCAAAACTTTTTAAGAAATCATCTTGCAGCGGAAGCAATATATCCAAATCAACATGCTAATCCATACATGATATGGTATAAGGATAATAAAACCAAGAACAAGATAAAAGGGATTACCGACTCCTTCGCCTGACTTTAAATCCTCATTGCGCTATCCTCTCCTTCTTATATCCAAATCCTTTGCCTTTGAGTCTTTCCTTTAGCAATCTATCTTCTTCCTTGTTGTAGTATCCTCAACCAAGTAGATTTACCACTTGTTCTTCAAGGACAACTAGGTTAACAAAATCCTTTGGTGGGAAAGGAGAAGAAATATTTGGAGGAGATTTTCTTAGAAGAAGAAGAACCAAAATTGAAACTCTTTCAATTCTTTCACTTAGGAATTTCGGTTCTACTTTGCATGAAAGGAGAGAATGTCTAAAACCATGCAAGAACCCTTTCTTACATCTCAATTTCGAAATATGCATGAATGGAAAAGTGAGAGGCATCCAATGCATCACTTCTTACATTAATCACTCATCAAATAGCCAATAAATGAGACTTACTTCATTTATCTTTAAAATGGCTATTTGAAAAGACCATAACCTATAATTGAATACCCATTTCGGTTTTGGCAAGAAGAAAGAAGGAAGATGGTCCATCTAATGCACATCTTTCATCTTTAATCTAATGAATGCAAATAGGTTACATGCCAACATTAAAAGCCAACCATTAAACCATTTAATGGTAAGTTCATAACTCCATTTAATAATGATGAACCATAATAAAGACCATCTTTATTTAGTATTTTAATGTCAAATGTGTGGTTACATATCTAACCTAACACAATTTCAAAATTGCTTCTTCTCCATTTAAAAAAAAATTGTTTTAATATAATTAATCTAATCAATTACATTAAACCAAAACAAGCCCATTTCTAAATGAACATATGGGCTTCCAATTAACCATTAATTAGTATAAGCCCATCATTCAATTATGGACTTCTAAAGCCTCCAAACTACTTCTTACTTAGCTTGATAACCTTCCTTAAAGCCAAGTGGGGAATCTTATTGGACTTTGATAATTCAAGCTCCATAAGCCCGAAATAATTGATCTCATTGGAATTAATTCTAGCTTATTAACTAAATGTCATTCCACTAAAGACAATTAGTTGAACTCTTGAATTATTAAATATTATGAGAATATGTCCAATTGCAAACCCTATTTAGAACCTTATTATAGCCATCCGCACAACAAAGGGTAAAATTACCGTTTTGCCCTTATGTTGGTTTTTCCTTCTAGATCTCTCATTTTACTTTATATGGTGATTAACACATAAGATCTCATCTTAGTGTTAAGACTTGATGGGTAGCTAGTCCATCAAACTATCGCGCCATTTAATCACCAAATCTCCTTAAAACATCTAGAAGAGATGATAACACTATAAACTCTTTATTTGAGTGAATGTTCCACGATACATGTTTCAATTAATAATTCCAACATGCGATAATCGGATTAATACCTGTAAAAATCCATTCGATCATATCAAAATTATAATGAAACACATATGAGTTCACCACTCATCAAGATTGTGGTTCATAATAGCGAATGCTTAAGTTGTATGTTTTAAGATTAAAGTAACGGCCTACTTTATTCTTGAAAACATACTTGATTTCAATTCATTTAATAGTGCCATTATCGATAGTCTACTACTATCATGATATGAAACTCATCATTCCCTTTAAGTAAACTCCTTTACTTATATGGAGATAAATCGCAACCTACGATCTAAACCATAATCAAACGACCAACTTGATTATTCAACTGTGAATCAATTAATTGATTCTAATAATATACATGTTTCTCATACATCTCTATGTATATGTATATTACTTACAAATGAATCTTGGTACCTTATGACCAGATATATAATGCTCATACAGATAAAACCAAACTCTTTTGTTTTATTAATAATAAATATTTTCATTACAAAGCGTACACGAAGAAGATAAAGTTACATGTAAATACACTTGCTTTCTAGGGCACTATATTTACATAACTCCAACAATCTCCCACTTGCCCTAAAGCAAGTTTGACATATCCTTCATTCCCATCCCTTCTAGGTGACCCTCAAAACTCTTTTGAGTCATTGTCTTTGTGAACGGATCAACAAGGTTTTGCTCTGTAGGAATCTTTACCACATCCACTTCTCCACGTTGTATTATCTCCCTTATGAGATGATACTTTCGCTCAATGTTTTTGGCAGCTTTGTGGTTCCGAGGTTCTTTAGAATTAGCCACTGCCCCACTATTATCACAATAAAGTGTAATGGCTATTTCTGCCACTGGAACTATCTCCAAATGATTTAGGAACTTCCGGAGCCAGACTGCTTCCTTTGCTGCTTCACAAGCAGCAACATACTCAGCCTCCATAGTCGAATCAGCAATACAAGATTGCTTGACACTCCTCCAAACTATGGCTCCACCTCTTAAAGTAAATATAGAACTAGAAGTTGATTTCCTTGAATCAACATCTGATTGGAAATCAGAATCCGTATATCCTGTCGGAATAAGATTAATTCAAGAGTAAACAAGCATTAAGTTCTTCATCCTACGAAGATACTTAAGTATACACTTAACCGCATGATCAATGTTCCATTCTGGATTGGATGAAATCGCTACAGTCCATCTGCGTAATGAGATATCGGTCTAATGCACAACATTGCATACATCAAACTACCAACTGCAGAAGCATATGGAATGTTACGCATGCGTTCAACCTCCTCTTGGGTTTTAGGTGCTTGTTCCTTTGAAAGTTTGATTCCATGTCTAGTAGGGTGAAACCCTCTTGGAATCTTGCATGGCGAACTTATTGAGCATATTCTCAATGTAGGTTAGTTGAGACAAAACTATCTTCTTGTTCTTACGATCCCTTATAAGTTTGATCCCTAGAACATAGGTAGCCTCTCCCAAATCCTTCATTGAAAACTGTTCATTCAGCCATCCCTTAACCGCATATAACATTCCCACATCATTCCCAATGAGCAGAATGTCATCAACATACAAGATTAGGAAAGTAACCTTACCTTCTTGTATTCTTTTGTAAACACAAGGCTCATCTAGGTTTTGTATGAACCCATAGGTTTTGATAGCCTTATCAAACCTAATGTTCCAAGACCTAGATGCTTGCTTAAGTCCATGAATGGACCTTTGCAACTTCAAACCTTATGCTCATTACCTAGCTCGATGAATCATACGGTTGGGCCATATAAATGGTCTCCTCAAGATCTCCATTCAGAAATGCGGTCTTGACATCCATTTGCCATATTTCATAATCGAAATAGGCTGCTATGGCCAAAAGAATCCTGATGGACTTAAGCATGGCAACCGGAGAAAAGTCTCCTCGTAGTCTATACCCTCCTTTTGAGTATAGCCTTTAGCTACAAATCTAGCTTTAAAGGTCTCTACCTTTCCATCCGATCGCCTTTCCTTTTGTAGATCCATTTACACCTTATGGTTTTAGACACGGTGGTAGATCTACAAGGACCCGATTTCATTAGTATACATAGAATCTATTTCGATTCCATTTCCTTGAGCCATTTTCTGCATCAACATCATTAATAGCTTTGTGTATACGTAACGGATCTGTTTCTTCTTGATGCGAGATGGCAATTAAGCCTTCTCCTAAACCCATATACCTATCTGGTTGTCTCACAACCCTCCCACTACGTCTAGGCACATCTTGATGTTCGGGTTGCACTTCGATTCAACTCTTGAATCCATTTCGACATCTTGTTACATCATATCCAAAACAACTCTTGGTTTGGATGAAATTACTAACTCCTTTAGAACTACTTCACTTCTTCCTTTGTGATTTCTCACAAACTCTTCCTCTAAGAAGTTTGCATTTGTCAACACAAATATCTTCCTATCATGAGGATTGTAAAAATAGTACCCTCGAGTTCCGTAGGATATCCTACAAACAAACATACTTGACCTTGGTTCCATCTTTGTGGATTCAGGCTTTAGAACATGGGTTGGACAGCCCCAGTCCTCAAGTGCCTCAATGAAGGCACTCGGCGATCCACAACTCCCTAGGTGTTTTAGGCACCGATTTGGATGGAGCAAAGTTAAGAAGATATGTTGCGTTGTATGGCATATCTCGAACGATTCGGAAGGCTAGCATAGGACATCATTGATCTTACCATTTCCAATAGAGTTCTATTTCTCCTCTCGCTACACCATTACATTGAGGTGTAAGAGGAGTCGACAAATTGGAAACAATTCCATTGTCAATTAAATATTCTGGAACTCTCCGGATAAATACTCACCACCTCGATCGATCGAAAATTGTTTTAATGGCTTGCCAAGTTGCTTCTCGACTTGACTTTGAATTCTTTAAACTTTTCAAAAGATTCACTCTTTTATGCATCAAATACAAATAGCCATGTCTTGGTAATCATCTATAAAAGTTATGAAATATTCATAACCTCCTCTAGCTTGTACATTCATGGGCCCACACACATCAATATGTACCATGTCCAATGTGGATTCAAATCTGTTTCCTTTAGAAGGAAATGAGGCTTTTGTCATTTTTCCTTTAATACAAGATTCACAGGTGGGTAATGGATCACTATCCAAGCCCATAAGGATCCCATCCTTTACTAGCCTATCAAGTCTTTTCTGATTGATATGACTCATCCTTAGATGCCACAGATACTTTGAATTAATGCTAAAGATATTGGATTGTCTTGGTTTTATCAATTATGTGGTGTTTAGTGAGGCTTTCATAGGTTCTATAAAAAACAATCCCTGTTTAATTATCGCTTTAGAAATAAAATCCTTATTCTCATATATTGAAACAACTTTTTCAAAATATAAGGAATAGCCAGATTTTATTAGACAAAAAATAGAAATCATGTTCCTTACAATCATTGGCATGTAATAAACATCTTCCAAATATAACCTATGACCACTAGGAAAGTCCAAGATAACTACTCCCACTGATTCTGCTGAAACATAGGAACCATCTGCTATCTTAACTTGAAACTGGCGTTTAGGAAGTCTTTTCCTTTGCTGGAGCCCCTGCAAAGAATTAAAAACATAGTTAGTGGCTCCTGAATCTAATATCCAAGAAGTAGATAAATCTGCCACATTTCTAGTTCCTAACAAACTTAGGAAGCCCATACCTTGTTTGCTTTTGAGGGACTCTAAGTAGACTGGACAGTTTGTTTTCCAGTGGCCTATCTCATCACAGTGGAAACACTTTCCTTTGATGTTCTCTTTGGCCTTCTTTTTCATGGGTTTGGCCTTGACCCCTATTTGGGCCTTCTTTTTCATTGGACCCTTCTTCTTTTCCTTGCCCTTACCCTTGGGCTTAGAAGAAGAAGCTACATTAACCGGCCCATGAGCCTTAATATTCAATATTTCCTCCGTGCTCGGAGGTATTCATCAACTCACTCAAGGTGTAATCCTTCTTTGTTGAGCTCATAGTCCAACAAAAACTGCTGAAAAGAAGAGTTTAAGCTAATGATGATCATAATCATCTGCGTGTCCACATCCATATCCGCCCCAAGCATCTCGGCCTCGGTGACCGCATGATTACCTTCATCATGTAATCTCGCACCGTTCACAGATTTACATGCGAGATTATGAAAGGTTTAGATAGCTTTCACTCTTGCAGACCTAGTCCTCACACCAAACATCTCATGTAGGTGATGGACCATTACACTAGCAGTTTTATACAAGCAATTTGCTTTTGCAACATCTGCCATTGACGAAGCGAAATATAACACTTAGTAGTCTTGTCGGCGATACCGCCAACGCTCATGTTGTTAGACTTGCTCGGGAGTTGCATCTCCACTTAGAGGTATAGGCTCATTTTCAGTTAACACCCATGAAATCGTTCATATTGAAGAACAATGTCAAAGTTACGTCTCCATTCATTAAACTTGTCTCCATTTTCCAATTTGTTATTAGTCAAGAGCAGGGTGAGTGGATTCATTTTATGGTTGATTATGTTTGAAAATATAAATTATTAAAACATGAGCATATTAGTCAACAATTTATGGAACTTTGTATAAAATCATGATGCATGTATGCATGATGATAGATTTAACAAAACTTAAAATTAAAACATTATCTGACGGTTATTTTTCTTATCTATAACGAGACTAAGTGACGGTGGGCCATCTTATCTATTAAAAGAAAAGCTGGGACCCTCCCACTCAAAAACTACCAAGCATCTCATGCTCAATTTTTTTAAAGAAGCGTCTTAATTTGGTCCATACTTTTACCAATGAGCTACGGTGGGCGGTTTATTGATAAAAATATTGAGTGTATAACCATTTGATTCATTCACTAAAGATACCTACAAATCATGCCTCGGTGGGAGGTCACATTTGCTATCATTAAGTGGACTTATCCTTAAGGAGACCCAAACCATGCAAGATCTAGGATCCATGCCCTCCGATGGGGAGTAACACTTCACCACATGCAAGCGGGCCATCATTTGGAGACCGTGGACTCTCACAGAGCATCCTCTCCCTCGATCTTTTGGGCTTTAAGTTTTAAATACCATCTTGTCTAGATGCAATTTATTATCCATCCTATATTGTTTCATTATATATCTCATACATAATGAATGCATGGCAATGCCTAGGGTTGGCAATTTTCTAAATGACATGCAATCACATAATATCACATATTACAAGCATTCATTTCTCCATTCATCACATGAACTAATAAAGCCACTTTTGATTGTCCATCCTAGAAACATAAAATAATTACAAGCCTTTTAGGCCCAAAATATGCTTTTTCATCTTGGATCTTCCGCTTCGAACTCTTCGCTAACATGATCCGACCCATTTGGTAAACAAAATGTAATGGCATTTATGAAATTAGAATTTTGTCATTTTGAAAAATAAAATTCCAGCACTAGATTTTTGGAAAACCAAATCTTTGTTTTGACAAAAAATTCCAGCACTTGTTTTATTAAAACCGAAACTCATTTCATGAAAATTAAAAAACAGCACTTAGTATTTTAGCAAAACCGAAATTGGACTCTTTGAAACAAAAAACCAACACTTGTTTTCCAATCATAACTGAAATATGATTCATTGAAATAAAAATTCCAGCAACTTAGTTTTCACAAAACTTATGCCAAAACACAAAAGGATACACCAAAAATTTTACCTTTCCATTTCTTCAATCCATGGCTGTTCCTTCTTCATCATTACATCAATTTGTACATTACAAAATCAAATAAAATAGAAAAAAGAAACCAAGGAGGAAACATGGTGATGATAGACCACCCTCCTTGTTACAACCAAATGAAGAAATCTTACAAGATAAAATTTAACTTCTATAGACAACCAAAAGAGCAACATACACCATATATATTTCTATCACATAAAAATATGCAGTATACATAAAAGATTGCCAATCCATGCATCCACCATATAGGAACCAAATCATGTATGAAAAAATCGGTATGATACCAATTGTTGGATCGGAAAAGAAAACATGCTTAGTTTGGAGAAGCGATAGATTTCAAAACTTTTAAGAAATCATCTTGCAGCGGAAGCAATATATCCAAATCAACATGCTAATCCATACATGATATGGTATAAGGATAATAAAACCAAGAACAAGATAAAAGGAATTACCGACTCCTTCGCTCTGACTTTAAATCCTCGTTCGCTATCCTCTCCTTCTTATATCCAAATCCTTTGCCTTTGAGTCTTTTCCTTTAGCAATCTATCTTCTTCCTTGTTGTAGTATCCTCAACCAATTAGATTTACCACTTGTTCTTCAAGGACAACTAGGTTAACAAAATCCTTTGGTGGGAAAGGAGAAGAAATATTAGGAATTTCGGTTCTGCTTTGCATGAAAGGAGAGAATGTCTAAAAACCATGCAAGAACCCTTTCTTACATCTCAATTTCGAAATATGCATGAATGGAAAAAGTGAGAGGCATCTAATGCATCACTTCTTACATTAATCACTCATCAAATAGCCAATAAATGAGACTTACTTCATTTATCTTTAAAATGGCTATTTGAAAAGACCATAACCTATAATTCAATACACATTTTGGTTTTGGCAAGAAGAAAGAACGAAGATGGTCCATCTAATGCACATCTTTCATCTTTAATCTAATGAAAGCAAATAGGTTACATGCCAACATTAAAAGCCAACCATTAAACCATTTAATGGTAAGTTCATAACTCCATTTAATAATGATGAACCGTAATAAAGACCATCTTTATTTAGTATTTTAATGTCAAATGTGTGGTTACATATCTAACCTAACACAATTTCGAAATTGCTTCTTCTCCATTTTAAAAAAAATTGTTTTAATATAATTAATCTAATCAATTACATTAAACCAAAACAAGCCCATTTCTAAATGAACATATGGGCTTCCAATTAACCATTAATTAGTATAAGCCCATCATTCAATTATGGACTTCTAAAGCCTCAAACTACTTCTTACTTAGCTTGATAACCTTCCTTAAAGCCAAGTGGGGAATCTTATTGGACTTTGATAATTCAAGCTCCAATAAGCCGAAATAATTCAATCTCATTGGAATTAATTCTAGCTTATTAACTAAATGTCATTCCACTAAAGACAATTAGTTGAACTCTTGAATTATTAAATATTATAAGAATATGTCCAATTGCAAACCCTATTTAGAACCTTATTATAGCCATCACTGCACAACAAAGGGTAAAATTACCGTTTTGCCCTTATGTTGGTTTTCCTTCTATATCTCTCATTTTACTTTATATGGTGATTAACACATAAGATCTCATCTTAGTGTTAAGACTTGATGGGTAGCTAGTCCATCAAACTCTGGCGCCAGATTTAATCACCAAATCTCCTTAAAACATCTAGAAGAGATGATAACACTATAAACTCTTTATTTGAGTGAATGTTTCACGATACATGTTTCAATTAATAATTCCAACATGCGAACCTTTGGATTAATACCTGTAAAAATCCATTCCGATTATATCAAAATTATAATGAAACACATATGAGTTCACCACTCATCAAGATTGTGGTTCATAATAGCGAATGCTTAAGTTGTATGTTTTAAGATTAAAGTAACGGCCACTTTATTCTTGAAAACATACTTGATTCCATTCATTTAATAGTTCCATTATCGATAGTCTACTACTATCATGATATGAAACTCATCATTCCCTTTAAGTAAACTCCTTTACTTATATGGAGATAAATCGCAACACTACTGATCTAAACCATAATCAAACGACCAACTTGATTATTCAACTGTGAATCAATTAATTGATTCTAATAATATACATGTTTCCCATACATCTCTATGTATATGTATATTACTTACAAATGAATCTTGGTACCTTATGACCAGATATATAATGCTCATACAGATAAAACCAAACTCTTTCGTTTTATTAATAATAAATATTTTAATTACAAAACTATAACTGAAGAAGATAAAGTTACATGTAAATACACTTGCTTTCCAGGGCACCATATTTACATAACTCCAACAATATAAACTTAAAATTACGATGAGGGTCGTTCTTAGTACATTATGAAGGTTATTAATCCTTATAAAGAATTATGGAAGATTACAAAACGCTTGTTACAACCTTGGCTTGATTCTAATTGTTGATTTGAAAATAAATTTAATTTAATAATTCAACTCTTGAAAAATTAAATTAAATTCCAAAACCCTTTCTAATAAATAATCCTTTGAAAACAAATTTTCAAATTTAATAAAACACCCTTTTATTTTATTAGGAGTATTTATTAATTTAATCTATATTAAATTAATAAAAGAAATTAGGGTTTTTAAAACATTTTTTTTAAAAAAAAATTATTTTTAAAAAAGGGGTTAAAGAGCCAGACACCACGCGCACGAGGCGTGCGGACAAGGGGTTGACTGGCGCGTGTACCGCACGCACCGATCGGCGTCCCTTCGATGCCCACAGGGTGGCGGTAGCGTGTCCCACACGCGCTTCATCTTCCCACTGCTTTGCACCGTTTCTCCCTCTTCTGGTTTTTCTCCCATTTTCTCCACGATTTCCACTACCAATCAACCACAACCTTCCCACATTCCACGATTCGAAGCCTGTACTGTCAAATCTAACGAAAAATGTGAAGGTTCTATCATCGGGTCTCCACCCGAAGATTACATCTCGTCGCCGCCGCTGTGGAGTCACCGGAGGCATACAGAGAGGCACTGCCGTCGCGCCAGCGATGGGTAGCCTCCGATGGGTGTTACTCTCCATCGATTTTCCAAAACGATGGCAACCCGAAAATCAAGAGAGACCAACGAGGAAGAAAAAAAGCATAAAACCAAGATAGAGGGAGAAACGAAATAATGCAATAGCTAAAAACACATACATACAATCTGAAACAATTTTCAGAAATATGCTCAAGAGTTCATATGCAAGCAAATTGGGTATGGTATCTATTAAGGCATTAAGAAATTTGGGGATTTCAGATAAAAACGCAAAACATGCATCGTATAACAAGGATTTTGAGAAAACCCTAAACCTTTGATTTCAAGATAACCATTTATCACCGTATATGCATATGGAACAATTTCCAGATCTATAAACGCAGAAGCATATGGAAAAATGCAGTAAAAGGCATAAAATTCATTCATGCTTGAGGAAAAAATTTCCAGAAATAGAACAAAACATGCATCGAATAACAAGGATTAAAAACAGTCTGGAAATAATTTCCAGAACAGCATCGGGAAACAAGTTCAAAACTTTAACAAAAACAATCACCATTGTTATCTGTATTTTACCGAAGCATTAACATAAATCAACAACAATAATCAAGCCTCTAAATCCAAGATTAACGATTAAACCTGGCTCTGATACCACTGTTGGATCGCGTACGGTCCGAGTATTCTGTCTGCTGCGGAAAAGACCATACAAGAACATTACGTATAATCGAAAACACGAAGGATTAGCTAAAATACCTTATTTTCGTGGATAGGTTGATTCCTTTTTGGATTCCAAGACACTGCAAATTGCTAATGCCCTCTACCGGTATCCACACGAGCATGCACGATCCGTCTTTGCGGTATAGTGTGTGCTAGCGTCTGAAAACCTTTCTACGAGCGCCGCACGCTCTTTCTCTTGGATGGCGGCTAGGGTTTCCTGACAATTGTGTCGTTAACCTAATGAGACCTAAGCTTCTCTATTTATAGAGAAACCCTAATCTCATTCAGGCCCTATTAAGTTTCGGCCCATTATATCATATATAATAAAAGCCCGACAACTTAATTCAATCTAGCCCAATAAATATTTCTAAATATATTTATTCAATACCTAATAAATTAGGCCCAAGAGAATAAGCCCAGATCACATCACTCTTTGTGTGCGACCCTGTAGGCTCATTTGATGTTGGCAATGGGCTTGATTACATTTCAAGGCCCATAAGTCTTAAGCGGCCTCTAGCAAGACATTATGACTACTCAAATCAAATGAGGATCGATAATCCGATTTAATCTGTAACTATGGTTATAAGCTCAGTCCTTTTGTAACACGGTATCAAGATTAATCATAAGGCATGGTACACGTCAACCTTTGATTAATCATAGTTTCTTGATCCCCAAGTTGACTGATTATAACAAATGACATTGATGACTCTTCATCAATTCGTTTGAGCACGACCATGCATTTCTTCAGTCACACTTGTCAAGAGGCCCAAATGATATCTCTCTCATTTAAGAGAGGTACAAATCCTATCTACGTCATTCACATCCCTCCGCATGATTCATTTAGTATCCAACATAAGACTATATGTTATTCGGTTAAAAATAACTTAGTCTAATATCAAAACACTAAATTCCTCATGTAGGGAACCATGATGACTTCAGGTCAAAGGACTATAGTCAAACCATATTAAGAATCACTAATGACATGAAACCATGTAGTATTCTTTATGTGGTTCGGTCCAATATATGTTCTCTAACATATATCTATGTTTCTGATTTGATATTTCATATCCATGATCAGTAAAACGTGATCTTCAATCAGAACAGATACTAGTCTTAATTCATTATTATTCCACCAATAATGATCGACCAGGGACAGTCTAGAATAGTGTTATAACGCTTATGGTTTTACTATCAAGTCACATACTTGATGACATAAGTCTAATACTATTCATGGAATGTAAATCACATTACATAAACGAAATACATGCATATATGAAACGGAATACCTCATAATATATTATTAACAAGTCATAATGTTAATACATGAATCACAAATATCCATTGGCCTAGGGCACACTACTAACACTAAATTTACGATTTTACATAGACAAAGTCACTTACATAAGCAACATAACATTCTTATAACACACATGGGCATGTATATAGCCAAAAATAATGTTTTTAAATTTCCACTTGCTTACAGTGACTTCCACGATTACTTGACACTATCGTGTATCTCCATGTTACTTCAAATCTTCCTTTTGGTCTATGAAGGCAATTAACAACTAAAAAACACTTGTAGAGAAATATGTACCAAAAATACTATAAAACTATTAAATAATAAGCAAAACATATTAAAAAGGGTATATAAGTATAGTTAATTAATCGTTTATTAGTAGGATACCATTATAGAGTCTTCAAACATTTTATCATCTTACCCTAACCTCAAAAAATTTATAAAATAAAGAAAGTCTTTCTCTAATTCAAAATCTCTTTAATATTTTCTCATCCATGTATAATAACTTACCAACAAACTCAAATCTTTTTTTGACCAATACTGTAAAGGAATATTATAAAAATTCTCTTAGAGTGGAACACTCTCTTGCTTGAGTCTTTCAAGATTAATACTAGCTCTCCACACTTGGAAGAAAAAAGGGTACTTAAGGACATCCTATAGCCCTACTTCTACTTCACTCTTGGCCATTGGTTTAAAGGAAATTTTGAACAATATATAGTTCTCTTTAGATACCAAAAACTCAAACAACAAATTTCCTTTCCACTAATTTTTAGCCCAGTTGTTAAAAACTAGTAAGGGGGTGTTTCCACTATAAAAAACCAAACCAAGGTTAAGTTCCAACTTCTTGGACCCTCCTTCAGCACTTTTAGGTATAAAGAGACTATAGAATGACCCTTTGAGTAGGTTGAAAGATAATATTACAAAGAGGACTTTGACTAATACGAGGATTGATATTTTATAAGATTATCTCAGTATGTTTTGAAGGCTAAGGAGGAAGAGATGAAGGTTCAATTAAACAATTGGTATCTCCTAGGTGCTTCAAAAGGCCAAATGATGGTTGGGTGGGGAAGGGTGGAAAGGCAAAAATTATTAGCAATAGTTTGATTGGATTGGGAAAGGAAGGCATTTATAGCCTAAATTGGAATAAACCAACCTACAGAAAAGAAAATTTTGTTTCAAAAAGTTGTTACCTTAAGGTTTAAGGAGGCAAGAATTAAAACAAGTGGACAAGGGGTGCAATTCTAAGACTTCCTAAAAAGTCACTCATCCTAGTATTACTCTTACCCAAACACATCTAACTTTAGAGTTTGTGACGACATTTAGAGCATTGGTGGTAATATGACCATACCATATTAAGAAAACATTTCTTAAATGTAAAAGATTTTAAATTATTAATTCTAATTTAAGTTGAAATATAATTAGAACTAATTCTAGAAAATAATTTTTCAAATTTTAATTAGGAATTAATATAATTGTTAATCCTAATCATATAATAAAAATAATTGATTTAATTTTATAATTGATTTTGAATTTAAAATTATTTTTGAAATCTGTGTTAAATTAGGAATATAGTATTCTACACTTCAATAACTTTTTCCAGCCTTAGAATTCCCTTAATCTAAAAGCTGAATAGGTTATATATTTCTTAGTTTAAGTCACATTTAACCTTATATCCAAACCCTAACATTGCCATCTCTGCAAGCTGCTACCATTGTTGCATTAGTCTCCACCACACTTCACCTACTCTTAGAGCCACCATCTACTATCATTAACCCCTGTCGTGCACTTATCATCTTCTGCTTTAAGACACCGCCAATAATTTGCATTTCTAATAACACATGCAGTAACCCCGATCGTCATCCACCATCAACGTACAACTCTAGCACGTTCTGTCCAATCACAGTAAAGACAACTACAAGTCACTAGTTCTAGAACTCCAACATTTATAACTTGCCTAAAAACCCCTTAAACTTACCAACGAGTCGTCATAAAGAATTACTTCTACATCTACCAATACATATCATCATCTCTTTTCTCACAACAATAAAATGGCAGGCAAGATCAGTAAATGTCACCTTCTCCAACAAAAATCACCGCCAAGAAAAGTTCCACAAACCAATAGCAAGAGTTCCACAAATACTTAGCATTGCCATCATAATAAAAGAAACAACGTAAGAATAACCACATCTATAGAAAAAATGTTTGGGTTCGTAAAACTTAGATATAGAAATACAAAAACAATTTATATTGCGACAAGTTCTGGTATTTATATGGCTTGTGGTTATTATGGAGGCCTTATTTTGGAAACAAAAATTTTATGATTATATCTTTTATGGTTTAAAGGTTTTGTAACTTTTAGGCTTCCATATTTCATATATTTCACATGAACTATGGGTTTAATGTTTTATAAAACTTCCTATAATCCTATTTTGTAATTAGGGTTTACATCTGTAATCTGAACTTTTCAAATCTAAAGAATATTTCATCCCAAATCTAATTTTTGGATTATAGTTTGCACTTCATTTTCATTTCAATTCCAAAATTATAATCACCGATAACAAAAGATTAATCAAGTTATAACATTATATATGGGTAAAATAATAATGTTAGAAAATCGATGAAAGATTGGACCACACACATAGTAAAAGAAAAATAAAACTTTTTATTCAATTTCTTGAAATTCAAGATCATTTTAAATTTAATAAGATGGTTAATTCATAAAATATAATAAAAGTATGAATAACTATTGGGGTCGGGTCTCGTTACCTACCTCGATGTGACAATTTAATACTGTCAGGTAACAGTTGTTCAAACGAAGAGTTGAAAACTTCCACTAAGCAGAATTTTTTATTATTGTCAGTAGTGGTGCATTCGTCGCGGCAAAGTATATGTTCGCCATGACGAAGGTATGGAAATATTTCATGAAAATTTTGGGAGAAGTTCATCACGGCTAACATCTGGCTTCTCCATGATGAAGTCCTAAGGTCGATTGACTGCACCCTTGAGGACAAATACACCGCAACGAAAGTTTGGTTTTGCCGCGGTGAAGTCCTCATATCAAATTCAAGAAACTCTCGTGACAAATATGTCACAGCGAAGTTGCAAAAAAAAAGATAAATTTACCCTTTGGGAAAGGTTCGTCGTGTCAAGATCTGGCTTCGCCACAATGAAACCTTCGACTCGCAACCCAAAAATCCATCATTCAACACAAAATTCTGCACACATACACATACCATTTTCACAACCATCACAACTCAACCACAAGATAAACATAAACATACACAAAGGAACTTCTTCAAGTCTCGTTCTCATTACTAGAACAAAATAGAGTTTTAACAAGCTTTAGTTACATATCGCTAACTACTTTATTAGCTTAACACAAAAATACAAAGGATGCTCATCTTCGATATGCTGCTAAAGCTACTCAAAAGTAATCAAACTAACTTAGTTACAAAATGTAGCTATCTCGAAGTTTCCAAATGCCTTGCAAAGATCATTAACCTTCTCGTTCTACACCTAAGGAGAAAATAGTGGGTTGAGGTACAAAGCTCAGTGGCTAATTTATTTATATCCATTGTCAGCAACAAGCTACACAATCAAACATATAAACATATATACATATCTATATATATATATTACATTTTAATCTAGCAATTGATCATCAACAATTCTAACTCAAGGCTTCAAAGTTAAAGATGCTATCACATAAACATATCATGTACAAACATTCCATCAAAACATATCACTCAATCATGCTCAATATATCAAACGAAATGCACAACCAAATAACTTGAGAGTTTTATGGAACGAAATGGTTAAAGCGAAGTTTATACCTTTAAAAAAATGAGTCCATTCTTAGGATCTCATATGCCACAAGCAGGCAGTCAGGATAAGGCTTTAGGTCAACATGCACTTGACTAACATCTCTTGCCCAAACACAAACAAATATTCATGTTCAATTCAATTCATCACATATTCACATTTTCATGCTTTTTAAGCCATTTCCTCTTTTGCTTATACAAATGTCATAACATCATTTATGACATAACATGGTAACAATCATAATGCATTTTCCACATTCACAGCAATTCCATTTCAAACAATTAAACATATACACTTACAAGCAAACAGTTGCCCATTCACATAATCACTGTAAATACATTACCCACCTAATTTCTTCTGAATCCAAGCTCAAGATTGCCTTTCCTCTTACTCTTGGGTAAGGTTTCCTTGATTCCCTTCAATTAAACGAAGTTTTCATTCAAAACAATATTTAATGAAAATTCATAAAACTTCAACAATAAAAAATGGTAAAATTAGGCTTAAACTTAACCTACCTATAGCTCATCTAGGTTAGAAAAACCAAAAACCTAGTTTAGAGATCCATGAAAAATCAACATGGTTTTCTCTTCTTTCTTCTAACACAAACCCATTTCCCTACTTCTTTCTCTTCCTAGGCAAGAAGGAAAGATGAACTTACCTTAACAAGTTGATTCTACCTCTTTCCTAGCTTCCCCACGTTTTTCTCTTCTTCTTTCCCTAGCTCCTACGATTTTCTTCTCTTCTTTCTCTCTTTCACATGTTTTTCTCTTCTCTTCTTTCTTTCTTTCACAATTCTCTTCTTCTTCTTATTACAAGACAACATTTTTTCTTTTTTTCCAAAATTACCCTTCTCTTTGTTTATCCTTCCAATTTTGCCCTTCATTTTAATGTAATGTCCATTTAGTCTCTAATGTTTAATTACATTCTAACTTAATTCTAACATTTTCATCTAAATTCTAATTTCTACTCATGCTCACTAAATTAATGGACTCAATTATAAAATAAATAAATAAACAAACAAATCATAAATAAATTATTAAATAAATAATAAATAATTTAGAAAAAATTCAGGGTCCAACTCTCGTCCCCTAAAATAATTTCGTCCTCGAAATTCTTACCTGAGTCATTCAAGAGGTGTGGATACTTCTCTTTCATTGCTTCAAAAGGCTCCCATGTTGCCTCCTCTTTTGCATGGTTCATCCATAAGACTTTAACCAGCTTCACTATCTTGTTTCTCAAGACCTTTTCCTTCGAATCTAGAATCTCCACTGGTTGTTCCTCATATTCCTTAATTAAACCTTTAAAGGTTGAACTATGTGTGAAAGATCCGATCAGTATTTCCTCAACATTGATGCATGAAAGACATTATGAATCTTAGACAATTATGATGGCAAGGCTAACTTGTAAGATAAAGGCCCAATCTTCTCAATGATCTCATAAGGGCCTACGTATCATTGACTAAGTTTGCCCTTCTTACCAAATCTCAAAACTCCTTTCCATGGAGACGCTTTAAGAAACACTTTGTCTCTAACTTCAAATTTCATCTCCTTTCTATGTGCATCCGTATAGCTCTTCATTCTGTCTTGAGTTGCTTTGAGTCTCTATTTCACTAGTTTAATCTTGTCAACTATAACTTGTAGCACCCCACTCCCACAAGACATGTACCCGACATCTATGGGTGATATTCGAGTCCATACCTCGTGGGGGCGGCATGCTAGAACACTCAATCATTAAAATCAGGTATAATTTTTTTTTAAACAACAACATAATATGCAAAAATAATAACCAAATTTGGGCCAACTTTATTCATACACTTTTTCAATCATAACAATACAATCAACAAAATTTTCAATAGCCATTTGAGCCCTTTCACAAATATAAAACACTTTAGTCATAATGTCTTTACATTACAACATAAAACATATACACATTTTCAAAACTTCCAGAATATATAATTTGATACAAAAGTTGCAGAATATACAATTCAATACAAAATAAAGAAGTACAATGCAGACGCGAACTGATCCCAATCCCTATCCCTCACTTACATGCTATAGGTATACTCCCATTTGCCTAACGGGGTTTTCTTCTGAGTCTTGAAAAATATTTGCAAATTTTAGGTGAGTTTTGCGAACTCAATGAGTGACCATCATCGATGGCTCACCTAATCACGTAACAAATAATTCACATAATCACACATTTCACACTTCACATTCAATACAATTTAATCACTCATATTTTGCATATGCAGTGCACATGAGCCCACTTTCCATTTGTTACTTTGTTGTGATTGAGTGCCTAAACAATCCCGTATCCATTGGATATCAGGCTCATTAAACGTTAAGCCTAAGGTTCTAAAACTATCCCGTATCTATTGTGGATACTGGGCTCATTAAACGTTGAGCTTTAAGCTCTGAATCACTTTTGAGCTCTAGGCTCTTTTTCACACGTTGAGCTTTAAGCTCTAATCGGTGGCTACTCTGGTCACAACTACCATTATGTTTCATGCATTCATGAAATGAAATGCATCAATTACATTTGCATATTCCCATTCACTCACATTCACATATCATCGGACTTAGTCCAACATTCAATATTAAAGTTGAGAATTACACTTCTATTCATATGCAAATGCACATTCGAAACACATTTATCATCAAATTATGTACACTTAGTTCATCTCATTCACATACAAACAACACTTCAATATCTCAACTAAATGTCACAATCATCAGATCTCCTATCCAGAAACAAAAAAAATCATTCACATTCATATGAGCATTCAGTAAGTAATCAGTACAAAATTCAAAACAGAAAAAACAATGAATGCGACCATCTAAGTTTACTCACAGTATGCTCCAGATTAGCATTTGTTTCAAAATTCTAGAAATGCCTGAATGCGGACACTTGAGCTGCACAACCCATTTATGCAAGACACACATTACAAACTCATTAATAATTGCACACTTATAAACATTTATTTATGCACAATTGTATAAATGAACTATGTTCAATGCATGGTCAATGACAATCCCTCTGACTATCACTTTGATCGTTCTTTCACACCATTACACATTTTCATTAATCTTTCCACTCCAAAAACTGGCTTAAACACTATCCCATAACATTTCAGTCATCAAATCTAAAGAAAATCCCTATGTATGGCACCCTAAATCTCCTCACTCATTTTCCAGAAAATAAGAATATCACTGTTCTTAAGCATTTAGCTATGAACTAATGATGCATGTTTTATTTCATGCAAAAATACATAATCATAACAAGCTTACTAGTTTGAAGCTCCAATATATGCAAAATTACGTAATCCTAATGTAGCACCCCACTCCCGACGAGACCCGAACCCGATATCCATGGTGATATCCGAGCCCGTGACCCGCGAGGGTGGCGTACTAGAACAGTCATTACCTTGTTAACCAAAAATCGTATGACATTTTTTTTTCTTTGAAAAACATTAGAGTGCGCATGACATTATCTTTTTCTTTCAAAAACAGTAGAGTGCGCAAAGCAATCATTGACTTGGCCCAATTATAACAAAACATTTTCAAATATTAAACCATTTCACTGATAAAACAATTTCACTCATTATTAGCACTCATTAGTGCTCAGTTACTCTATACAATTACAAGTAAACAATTGGGCCTACTAAATATCAAATGAATACACTAATGCAGATACTGACGACGATCGATCCCGACCCGATACTTTATCTTGCTAGCGATGAGACGTACTCCGCGTGTCCAACGGGTACTCTTCATTTCTGAAAAATAGATGCAATGTTGGGTGAGTTTGCGAACTCGGTGAAAACCATCATCGATGGTTCACCCAACTCATGCATATCTACACAATCACACAATATCTGTATATATCATAAACAAGAAATCACAGGCACTCAATTTCACATTTTATAAGGCAATAAGCCTTTCACACAATTCACATTAAACATTCATTTATGCAGTGTGCATGTGACTCTTCCATTTTCTTTCGTTGTTGTGATCGTGCGCCTGAGCTCATATACGTTGAGCCATTGGCTCTGAAACATTGGGCTTAAAGCCCCGAAACGTTGGGCATAGCCCTGATCATCGAGCCGAGGCTCGGAATACGTTGGGCACGAGGCCCTGTGCATTGAGCTTAAAGCTCTGAAATCGGTGGCGACACTGGTCACAACTGCCATTATCTGATCATTTACTATGCATGAATGCACATGTCATTTTCCAATTTCCAATTCTCACATTTTTATTTCCAATTCAATTAATTACTATTTAGATCATTTTCAATGTTCTCGGACTTTCGATCCGTATTCATTCCCATGCATTTACCTTTCGTTTCACTACCACATTTACAATCCAATTTACTAATCTATCACATTTACAATCCAATTTACTAATGCATTCTCACGCACTTATTTTTATTTACACTTCAATATCACAATCCAATATTTCGAACACCCATGGTCCGAAATCAATCAAAACAATCAATTACATATATCCATCCTTGCTTCCTCAGGCAATCAATGCATATACTTAATAAACACATAAGGTTGAGAAACCAACTAGGTTACTCACCTATTACTTCCGAGCTAATGCCGGGAAGTTTCCACCCCGTCGGTCTGACGACGCTCCACTTAGGCCTCTATAAGAAACAGAGAAAGAAAACGAGTCACTACAGATGCAATTTGTGCACATGTAGGTGAAATATGCATGTTCATGAATTTTCCGGCCCTAAATCCAAATTTCCCCATAATAAAATCCGTCTAAAAATTAGAAACCTATTGGCGGACGGTGCATAATTGGACCTCTATAGGTCCCCGATTAAACAAAATAATGATTAAAGGCTCCGCTACCCGGGGCCCCGTCAATTTCCCGTCCAAAAATTCCCAATTTTTCACAAAATGAAATTAAATATTCAACGAATCCGATGCCTCAAGAATCAGGTCAATCGGACGTCGGACGGAAAAGAAATTGACAAAAGAAGCATGAAATCCCAAATTATCAATTAATAAATAAAATAATAAAATAATAATAAAAAACAAAGACTCAGCCTCGCTGGGGGCGACGTCTCGCCCCAGCGGGCTGAGTCGTCAGCCTAAATAAGCTAGGGCGACGCGCCCTTTTGTCGCCGTCACTAGAGGCGATCGTGCACTCTAGTGACCCAAGCGTGATCCCATTTCTCCTTTTTTTTTCAATTTCCAATCCAATTTTTCAACACCCATAATGCATTGCACACAATTCAGAAAATTACAAACCATAGCTTGTTGGAAAGATCATGAAACCCTCTACAATTCTCAAGAGACCATAAAAATCAATTTCACCCCTAAGGGTGTCAAAAATCCCTTCAAAGCTACTGCCTACTCAAATCCCATTAAAACAGAGCAGTACATTGAAATTTCTATAACTCTCAGATTCTTCAGCCAAAAATTACCACATAAATATGCTCAATAAGTTCACAATGTCATCTACAACTTTCATGAACAACCCAAAATCAAATTCCATTGCTAAACAAGTCAATTAATTCACTCAATTCTGTTGTCCCTGAAATCATTCAATTTGAGCAATAAACTTATAACAAGCATAACTCCCTGTACACAAGTCAGAAAAATCTGAAATTTATACCCCTGAAAAGATAAATCCTCAAACTTCAATTTTCATGAAGAACTCAATTTCCAATTTAATTTCTAACCATTTCAAAACTGTCATGCAAGTTACTGCCATGATCAGCAATTCTAACCTAATGCAGGATCAGTTTTGCAAAATCATAACTCCCAACTCTGACCTCTAAAATTATATGCCATATCTCATTTTCAAGATAATTTCTTCCTCTTCAACTTTGCAGAAGATCACTCACACCAATTCAGTCCAAAAAAATGGCTAAAATTGCTTCCAAGCAGAATACTCACAAGTCAGACACTTAAGCTAGGTTTCATCAACATGCCCAAAACCAGTCCATAGGAATCAGTTCATATCTCCCAATATAAAACTCGAAAATTAGCAAGATCAGTGGAAATGGAAAGCTAACTCAATATGATACAACTTCCATGAAGACCATTTTTCCTAGTTCCATACCAATTAATTTAGAAAAATCAACAAAGTAATCAGGTCATAACTTCGGGTACTGTTCACAGTCAATAAAACAGTAACTTTCCATGCAAAATTTCGCCCTTCTAGCATTACAATTTAACAACACCCATTTCACACAAAATTGTAGCCAACATCCCAAAGTTTCATTGGGCACCAACCTCACCTCATTTGCTCACTTACACAATTAGTTATGATCAAAACATTACAATAGGTCAAATTGCATTTTCCAGCTTTTCAACTACAACCTAACTCCTATCACTTCTAACATCAATAACACATCACTAAGCATCCATTCCTACCTCTAATTCAACCACAAATTCATCACAACATACACTTCTATAATGACACAAAAATTGGCAGCACCTACACAAATGATCTTCCTAAGTTTTCCATTCATCTAACCTTACAAACTCAATCCAAAACCAAGCTAAAATCAATAAAAAGTATAGTCATTCATTCATCCATAACTAAGTATACATTTAAACCCATTCAAACCTTCTACTATGATGATCAAGTAAATGTATAAAGGATCTCCATGCATGCTTCTAACTACCAAAAGCATAAAAACAAACATCAAATCTCACCTTAAACAAGTTCAAGCTTTCAAATCTCTAAGTCTTTAAACCTCTCCACACTTCCTACCTTAATACCTCATCCACGGCTACCTCCACTACACATGCATGTCATCTTCTTCTCAAGGATTAAACTTGGTCTTAGGTAGAGAATAAAGAGGCAAGCAAAAGCATGGAAGAGTCTTCTTGTATGGGATGAGAAGAAGCAAATTCAAAGGAGAAGAAAACACACCAAAGGAGAAGAAGCTAAGTTTGGTGAGAGGAAGTTTTAGGCTTTCAAAACCCCTTTTATGAAAGGTAGGAAGCATAAGTCGTAGATGATGATCATAAGGAGACAAAACCAATTAATTAAAAAGGGACACTTGGCTTTAAATGGAATAAAATATAATTTATCAACTAATCCTAATTAATTAAGTACTAATCTCAATTAATCTTTCATCCCACTAATGCTAATGGCTCTATAACAATTCTCAGAATAATATATCCAAAATGACAGTACCATTTGGTCGCAATTTTAGCTCTCAAAATCGAATAGGTTAAATCACTTGCGATTTTTTCGATGCAGGAATTTAGGGCATTTCCTCGAATCATTTTTTTGAAAATTACCTAAATTGTCCAAAATTGTAAAACATAAGATAGTCCACTCCAAATAATTTTTTAAACACGAAAACCACACTTTCACTCCAAAAACACTTTTAGGCCATGTACCGGCGATTTTGCCGGTCTGGAAATTTTCTCCGGATAATTCCAGAAAAATTCCCATAAATCCCTAAAAATGTAAAACACTCTATGACACACTCCAAATATTTTTTTCAAATCCCATTATCACACCAATTTCACAAAAGATCACAATTAGACACTTAGGCCGGGAAATGTCATGAATGCATGTATGACTATATGCCTGTGCAAAACTCACCATTTATAGAGGCTGCATGACATATGTTCATGCCGAGTTATAATTTAATACTCCTAACCCGTCCCCGTCCCAATTTACTAAAATATCCTTCCCATCGGAGATGGGATGTTACACCTAATCCTTCATACAACCATGTAAATCAACTTGAAAGTTGACAGAGGGTTCGGTTTTTTTTTTGGGTTGAAAAAAGAAATATCAAAATGGAAGTGATGACAAATAGAGAAAAGCAAGATTTAACTTTGGTGAAATTTTGATGAAAAAATCTGTGTTGGAGGAAAAACTAGGTAAAGAAGCTTCAAGAAGGATAAAGACAAGGACATAAAATTGTCTTTCAAGGTAATAAAAATCTTAACTTTAGCTAGGACACCTGGCCATTTTTTATGCACTTATCCACTTCCCTTCATTAAGACTTACTTAAGTATAATTTATACTTAAGTTTAAAACTCAGTAATACCACTACAAGCATAAGTCATAACCTCTTGCTCACTTTCAAAATTTTCCCATAAAACATCATTTTAGGTCAACTTTACATGTACTTTTTGACCCTGATACTGAAGTCATTTTGTAACATTTTCTTATAGAAACACGTTCCCCTATGTCTTATGTCTCAAGTTTACTCCAAATAAAAAATCATCTCATTTGGAATCCTATAGATCTAGATATAATCAAAACACTGAAGTATGTTCAGTAAATTAATCGTATCAATTATCATACTTCAGCACTATTGTTGAGTCAAAATGACTTTACATATATATGATTTTGATGAATAACAAAGAAGAAGTTGAAAAGAAGACGCAAAAAGAAAAGCAGACTCAGAAGATGAAAAGCAGACGCAGAAGGAAAAGCAGACGTAGAAGGAAAAGAAGACGCAGAAATGAAAAGCAGACGTAGAATGAATAACAAAGAAGTTGAAAAGCAGGCGCAGAAGTTGAAAAGCAAACGCAGAAGGAAAAGTAGACGCAGAAATGAAAAGCAGACGCAGAAGTTGAAAAGCAGACATAGAAGGAAAAGCAGGCGTAGAAATGAAAAGCAGACGCAGAATTTAAAAGCAGACAAAGAAAGAAAAGCAGACGTAAGAGTTAGTTCCAGTTAGTTACAGAACTCAACTGATTAACCGTTTCTTTCAAGATTCAAGAAGCAAGATTCAAGAAGCAAAAATCAAGAAGCAGTTGAAGAAGAAGGCTATAAATATGAGTCGAATTCGAAGATTGCAAAGTTAGTTGACTTACATATACATGAACGAAAAAAAGCTTGTTTGTGAGATTATTGTGCGAATTAGCTAAGAGCTACTGTTACTGTAACGTAGTTCAAACACTTTTGTAAAAAAGTAGTACAGATAGGCTGCAAAGGCTAAGAGTAAAAGAATACTGAGTGTAGAGACCTGAAGAGGCTCCGAAAGAATACTTGTAAATGTTAAAGAGAAAGTGAAATCTCATAAAGACTTATGAGGACTGGACGTAGCCCACGGTTTGGGGTGAACCAGTATAAAATTGCTGTGTCGACTTCTCTCTACTCTATCTCTTTTTAAGTTCAAAGTTTTGTTATTACTTAGATTTCAAAACAAGTTTTTCAAAGTTTTGATTAATTCGAACTTACCGAAGTTTCTGTGAAAAGAACTTGGTTTTAACAAAACGTTTTTTGGAAAGATTTTTAAAAAAGGGAAATATACTATTTAACCCCCCTTCTCGTGTATTCATATATCGTATTATAAGCATTGTAATAACGTGTGATTCACTTCAATTGGTATCAAAGCCTGGTATCCAAGGATCACTGTAACAAAGTGTGGAATAAAGATAATGGCAGAATCATGTATATACAATGCAGAAGGTGCCTCAGTCACTAGACCTCCAGCATTCAACGGAGAAGACTTTCATTACTGGAAAGATAGAATGCGGCTGTTCATAAAATCTACTCATGTCGACCTTTGGGATGTGATAGAGAATTTACCATATACACCAGTAGATGAAGATGGAAATCTTATTCCACGGACCAGATGGACGGCTGACTAAAAGGCGAGAATTCAGTTGAACTCTAAGGCAAAATTTTTCTTAACGTCTGCCCTGAGCAGGAGTGAGTATGACAAAGTCCATGGATGCGAAACTGCGAAGGAGATGTGGGACACATTGTCCATCGCTCATGAAGGAACAAACCAAGTCAAAGAATCCAAGATAAGCATTCTTGTGCACCAGTATGAGCTTTTCAAGATGAAAGAAGAAGAATCTATTGATCAAATGTTTGGAAGATTTCAAACAATCGTCAATGGATTAAAAGCCCTGGGAAGAACGTACAATAACCAAGATCACGTACAAAAGATCTTAAGAAGTCTTCCGAAGAGGTGGAGACCAAAAGTTACGGCAGTACAGGAAGCTAAGGATTTGAGCGTGCTAAAGCTTGACGAATTGCTTGGATCACTGAAGATTTATGAAGTAGAGGTCGATGCTGAAGACAAGCCCAAACGGGATAAGTCAATAGCACTGAAGGCCGGACAGAAGAATCACAAGACTTAAAGAAGGAGAAAGTCATCAAAAGCATTAAAGATTGAAGAATCAAAGAATGATGACTCAAGTGAATCAGAACAAGAGTCAAGTGATGAAGATGACGAATTATCTTTCATTTCCCAGAAGATAAGACGGATGTGGAAGAAGAAGTCCAAAGGAAGTCAGCTCTTCAAGAAGAATTACAAAGATGATGGTAAAGTAGAAAAGACATCTATTATATGCTACGAGTGTAATCAACCTGGACATTACAAGTCCGAAGGTCCTACTCTAAAGAAGAAACCAAAGAAGAGTAGAGAAGGCAAGAAAAGTATGATGACAACTTGGGAAGATCTAGATTCATCAGAGTCAGATACAAGTTTTGAGACATCTGAACATACAAATATTTGCCTAGTAGCCAAGGAAGAAAGTGATGAGGAGGTAACTTCTGAAAATAATAACTTGCATGACACTTATTCAGAACTATTAGAGGATTCTCATGCTATTCTGAAACAGTATAAACTGTTTAAGAAGAAGTATGTAGAAATCCTTAAACATACTAAAGAAATAGAAAGAGAAAATATCTGTTTAAAGAAACAAATAGAGGAGAAAAAGAAAGTTGTAGATAAATCTGATGAGATCAATCTGTTGAAGCTTAGAATTAAGAGTCTTTCATCTGATTTAGCTACCTTCACTAAGAGTACAAAGAAAATGAATGAGATGCTAGGAAAATGTAGACATCCGAGTGATAAAACCGGATTAGGGTTTACGGGTAATAAGTCTCATTATGATAGAAAGCCTTTTTCTCAAAATAAAAGGTATTACCAAGCATATATTCATCAACAATCTAGTAAAAGGCATCAAAGGACTCATTAAGTGCATATTACTAACTAGAAAGGACCTAAGAAAATATGGGTACCAAAAAGTAAAATGGTTTCTCCTATAGATATCCTTCCTTGGAAGATGCAACAAGCACCGTTGGTATTTAGACAGTGGTTGTTCGCGACATATGACGGGAAGAAGGTCTATGTTCTTAGATCTTCAGTATAAGAAGGGAGGATCGGTGACTTTCGGAGACAACCAGCGGGGCAAGATAATTGGAATCGGTAAAATAGGTAAAGATTCCTTTGCATGCATAGATAATGTACTACTTGTTGATGGTCTGAAACACAATTTGATTAGTGTCAGTCAATTGTGTGATTCTGGTTTCTTAGTCACGTTCAATCAAAATCTATGTGAAGTCAGAAACAAAGATGGGTCTATATTCTTTTCTTCCAAGAGAAGAAATAATCTTTATAAAATTGATTTAGAAGAGTTTCAAAATCAAAATGTTTCATGTTTTTTATATTCTGAAGAAGAAAGACTAATCTGGAATAAAAAGCTAGGTCATGTCTCTTTTAAACATATTTCAAAGTTGGCAAAATATGATTTGGTAAGAGGTTTACCAAAAATGAGTTTTGACAAAGAATTTTTCTGTGAAATTTGTTTGAAAGGGAAATAAGTTAAAACACCGTTTTCTTCTAAAAATTTTGTAAAATCTTCTAGACCTTTAGAGTTGTTACATATGGATTTATTTGGTCCAACTAGGACAATAAGTCTTGGCAGAAAGAAATATGGACTTGTTATTGTTGATGACTTTACTAGGTTTTGTTGGATATTGTTTTTGTCACACAAAGATGAGTCTTTTAAGTATTTTAGGACCCTTTCCAGAAAGTTACAAATTGAAAAAGGAGTACCTATAGCCAGTATCAGGAGTGATCATGGTGGAGAGTTTGAGAATGAGAAGTTTAGATTATTCTATGAGGAGAATGGAATTTTCCACAATTTCTCTACTCCTAGGTCCCCACAACATAATGGAGTTGTTGAAAGGAAGAACAGGATGATTCAAGAGATGGCAAGGACTATGCTGTGTGAGATGAATCTTCCTAAGTACTTCTGGGCAGAAGCTGTGAATACAGCGTGCTGTATTTAGAATAGAATACTGTTGCGACCTCTATTGAAGAAGACTCCTTATGAGTTATGGAATGGAAGGAGACCGAACATATCTTATTTTCATCCATTCAGTTGCAAATGCTCTATTCTAAATACAAAGGAGTTGTTGGATAAGTTCGATTCAAATACCTATTCAGGAATTTTTCTAGGCTACTCATCATCATCTAAGGTATTTCGGGTATATAACCTTATCTCAAAGATAATTGAGAAAACCATCCATGTCAAGTTTGATGATCGTTCCCAACCCCATAAGGAAGATGACATGGAGAGTGAAGGTCCTTCAAAGAACTTATATGATACAACAGAAACTCCATCATTAGGAATTCAAGTAGACAAGGTTGAGGATATTCCAGAAACTATTGGACAAAAAAGAGATTGAAAATATAGGAGTTCTCATCCAGAAGAGCTAAATATCGGGGAGACCTCAGAAGGGGTATGTAACACCCCACTCCCGCGAGACCTGAACCCGACATCGACGGTGATATCCGAGCCATGACCATGAGGTGGTATGCTAGAAGCGATCAATACTGATTTAAAACTCATTATGCTATTTTTTTAAACAATGAAAGCGCTGAATTAAGAATAAACGATTCGGCCCGTGATACGAAAACCCATTTCAGGTCATACACTTGATCAAAATCACTTTTCAAACAATATTTATCAATTAGGGCCTCAAACAATTCAGTACTATTTTTGCGAATATAAATTTACATAAGTCAAAATAACACAAATGCGAGGCGTGAACTGATCCCGACATCGAACTCCGACTCTCTTGTAGTAATCATACTCCGGTTCAATGAACGGGTACTCTTCAATTCTGAAAATATTTGCAATGTTGGGTGAGTTTATAACTCGGTGAGAAACCATCATCGATGGTTCACTCAACTCATGCATATTCAATCAATTTACCAAATATCACATACTATCACAACTCACAAATGTAAAGCATATCGCCTTTCATACCATCCATATTTAGTCATACCATTTATGCAATGAACATGTGACACTTTTCATTTTCGTTTCGTTGTTGTGACCGTGCGCCTAAAACTGTCCCAGTAACGGGCACATTGCGTTGAGCCAGTGGCTCTAAAAACATTGGGCTTGAAGCCCTGGTACATTGAGCCTGAGGCTCTGAATACGTTGGACCTGAGGTCCTGTGCGTTGAGCTAAAATCTCTCATACACGTTGGGCGTGATATGCCCTGATACATTGGTTGCTCCGGTCACAACTGCCTTGATCTGATCATACTTTGATGCATGCAATGAACATGTTCCAATTTTCATTTACAAGTCAATGTTATTTGCCATATCTTTAGATTTTCGGTCCAGTATTTCAATCATATACATTTCCAATTTATTGCATCCTACCATATCACATTGACAGTCACATCCAATGTATCGAATCAGACAATTAACACTTCAATATCAATTTTCCATTTCCTCGGACCTTTGGTCCGAGATCTCCAATGTAAACACTCACAAACAATGACACACAAATAGCACTTCGATAACAAGTTTCCAATACTTCGGACACCTATGGTCCGAAATCATTCAAAAGAAAACACACATAATCTCTCCATTATCTCCACATGGCATAACCACATCATTTTCATCACATATAGATTGAGGAACCAGCTAGGTTACTCACCTGTACTTCCGAGCTAATATCTGGAAGTCTCAGTAACGTCGATAGATCGACGCTCCAAATGTGCCTCTATCATAATCAGAAAATATAATCATTACCTCTTGTCCAATCAGAACTATTTAATAATGCATATGAAGCAATTTACAGGTGCACAATGCATGTTCATGATATTCCCGGCCCTAATCCCATTTTTTTCTATTAGAAAAATCCGTCTAAAAAATTAGAAACCTATTGGCGCTGACGGTGCGCAATTCGGACCTCTATAGGTCCCCAATTAAACAAAACAGTGATTAAAGGCTCCGTTACCCGGGGCCACGTCAATTCCCAGTCTAAAAATTCCCAATTTCTCACAAAATGAAATTCAATATTATATGCATCCGATGCCTCAAGAATCAGGTCAATCGGACGTCGGACGGAAAAGTAATTGATAAAAGAAACAAGAAATCACAAAATAATAATAAAATAAAAAGAAACAAACCAGCCTCGCTGGGGCGAGACGTCGCCCTAGCGAGGCCGATTGATCCGGCCTCGTCGCTAGGGCGAGGCGTCGCCCTAGTGACCGGGCGTGATTCCCATTCCCATTTCCTTTTTTTCCTGATTTCCAATCCAATTTTCAACACCAATAACTCATTGCACACAATTCAGAAAATTACCAACTATATCTCGTTGCAAAGATCATGAAACCCTCTACAATTCTCAAGAAGACCATAAAAATTAATTTCACCCCTAAGGGTGTCAAAAATCCCTTCAAAGCTAGTGTCTACTCAAATCCCATTAAAACAGACAGTATATTGAAATTTCCATAACTCTCAGATTCTTCAGCCAACAATTACCAAATAAATATGCTCAATAAGTTCACAATGTCATCCACAACTTTCATGAACAACCCAAAATCAAATTCCATTGCTAAACAAGTCAATTAATTCACTCAATGTTGCTGTCCCTGAAATCATTCAATTTGAGCAGTAAACTTATAACAAGCATAACTCCCTGTACACAATTCAGAAAAATCAGAACTTTATATCCCTGAAAAGATAAATCCTCAAACTTCAATTTTCATGCAGAACTCAATTTCCAATTTAATTTCTAACAATTTCAAAACTGTCATGCTAGTTACTGCCATGATCAGCAATTCCTAACCTAATGCAGGTTCAATGTTTGTAAAATCATAACTCCCAAGTATGACCTCTAAAAATTATACACCATATATTATTTTCAAGATAATTCCTTCCTCTGCAACTTTGTAGAAGATCACTCACACCAATTCAGTTCACATAATTTGCTAAAATAGCTTCCAATCCGCAAGCTCACAAACTCAACACTTAGGCTAGGTTTCATCAAAATGCTCAAAACCAGTCAATAGTAATCAGTTCATATCTCCCAATATACAACTCGACAATTAGCAAGATCAGTGGCAATGGAAAGCTAACTCAATATGATACAACTTCCATGAAGACCATTTTCTCAAATTCCATCTCAATTAATTTAGAAAAATCAGCAAAATAATCAGGTCATATATGCGGGTACTGTTCACAGACCCTACAAACAGAAACTTTCAATGCAAAATTTCGACCTTCTAGCATTACAATTTAACAACACCTATTTCACACTAAATTGAAGCCAACATCCCAAAGTTTACTTGGGCACAAACCTCACCTCATTTTCTCACCTATACAATTATTTATGAACAAAACATGACAGTAGGTTCAAAACTCAATTTCCAGCTTTCATCAACAACCTAACTCCTATCACTTCTAACATCACTAAGCATCCAATTATACCTCTAATTCAACCACAAATTCATCACAACATATACTTATATGATTATACAAAAGTTGGCAGCACCCTCACAACACCACTTCCATACTTTATTTACATTTATCTAACATCATAACATCATTAACAACATGTAAATTCACAAGCTTCACTACTCTATCCTCTTCCCTCACTCAAGCATGCATTAAACCCATTCAAACCTACCCTTATCATCATGAAATAAATGCATAAGTGCTTCCCTTAAGTGCTTCAAACTACTAATTCATGCATTAAATGAATGGTCAAAGCTTAAAACATAATCTTACCTAGTAAAGCTTTCAATCTTTCCCTTAATCTTCCAACTTATTACAACTTCCTAATTCCTCTTCTACTTTCTCCAACACCTACGGCTATCACCCATCACCCTCATCACAAGGCTTAAGCTTGGTTTGTGTGTGAGTAGAAGCAAGCAAAAAGGCAAGAACATATATATATATATGCAAGACCAACAAAGGAATGGAAGAAGGAGGAGGTTTCGGATGAGAAGGAAGAATAGCCTTCAAAGTGAATTTTTTAACCATTTCAAGGAGGAGAGTCGTGAATGATGATGAAAGAAGAAGACAAAACCAATTAATTAACAAGGGACACTTGGCTTTTAATGAGAAAAAGCCAAAAATTCAAGTTAATCCAATTTAATAATAATAAAACAAAACATAATCCCACTTAATCTTTCATCTCACTAATGCTAATGGCTCTCTAACAATTCTCAAAATAATATATCCAAAATTACAGTACCATTTGGTTGCAATTTTAAGCTCTAAAAATCGTAGGTTAAATCATTACTTAGCGATTTTTCCCGATCTGGAAATTTCCCCGAATCATTTTTTTGAAAATTACCTAAATTGCCCAAAATTGTAACACATATGATAGTCCACTCCCAATAATTGTTCAAACTCGAAAACCACATTTTCCACAACAAAAACACATTTAGGCCATTTACCGGCGATTTTGCCGGTCCGGAAATTTTCTCCGGATAATTCTAGAAAAATTTTCATAAATCTCTAAAAATGTAAAACACTCTATGGCGCACTCCAAATAATTTTTCAAATACAATTATCCCATAAATTTCACAAAAGATCTCAATTGAAACCTAAGCCGGAAAATATTATGAATGCATGTTTACCATGTGCAAGTGCAACAAACCATCAATCATAGAGGCGATAAGTTGTATGTTCATGCCAGGTTATAATTTAATACTCCTAACCCGTCCCAATTTACTAAAATACCCTTCCCATCGGTGATGGGATGTTACAATTCTCCCCTCCTAATAAAAATTTCGTCCTCGAAATTTCATATACGATTTATCAGGAAAGTAGGGGAGTCTTTTGATTAATACCCTCTGTTTCCCACTGTTTTCACTACACGACCACATTCGGTCAATGAACAGAGATCAAAACAATCAATTTCTCTTTTTCCCTTTCTCAAACTTTCCATGATTACGCACAATTCGTGATCCTAACAATATTTCCAATTCTATCTATGAAACACTTTGTGAATCTGAATCATCTTTTAGGTTTTAGCCTAACTTACCAGTCCATAATTCTATTTACACCACAATCGCATAGAGGCCCCTCATCACGAATTCAATTTCCCTTAACTACACCTTTATTTCCATCTAAGTACCTTTTGGCCGAGGCCATACCCTTCAAAATATTTCATTTATCGCTTATCAGATTTCGTTATTATCAAAACACAAATCTCATGAGATTTATAACCTCAGTGTGAATCAATTCAACTCAATGTCACCATCTTACATTACTTAACCTATCACTTTATTGCCCTGATCACATAATATAGGGATAGTGACTCCTTTTTAGCAGTAAAACCTCTTATACGCTTTTCGAATGGCGACACCAATATAATGATTGTCATGCCATAATCCCTTTGCACTATACATCAATCTTATATCCCAATAAAATCCAAAAATACCTGTTGGTTAATCACTTCACTTTGACAGACTATACCATCAATTGCTTTTCCACAATACTTTTACTATAACATAACACTTCGATTGTTTCTTATGCTTTCTCGAACCATTTACTTATGATCATTCGATTTCCCATTCTAACCTTTCAATTACTCTTCCAATACGCTCATACTAGAACATAAAGCTTCAATCATTCATTACATTTTCACTAACAGTTCCCGTAATGAGTATCACCCATATTTCTTAATTTGAACCATACCTATCATTTTCCTCAACAATTAGAGTTAATTCCCGTTCCTCAATACGGTTTACAATTTCTATATCCTCACTTCGGGTTTTGCCAATCTGCTTTGATGCACACCAACTTTGAAATTCCCATAGCTAATAATACTTTCTTTTGCCCCTTTTTGTCAATTCGACTATTAATACTCAATAATACACCAGATTTGATAACTTTATTGCCCAACTTTTGATTTTCTGCAATTGAATTTTTTTTTCATTGAATTTCACCATTAGCTTAATTTGAAGTAATCAGCCGCTGAATCCTTTTCAAATCATTCAACTGCACGACATAACTCAATCGTTATCGATTTGCATATTCATAGACATCTCCAAACTATTTCTGTATGATTTATGTCTCCAAGCTTTTAGGCCACATTCAGTATAACAAATTTCAAATCATCAATCATAATACCGCCCATAAAATCATATTTGTCCCAAGGTGCATAAAATCACTTTGTCCAATTTCCATAGATCATCAGAACCTTTACTGGAACACTTCAGTATAGATAGTGAATGCTTCAAATGTCTCCTTTATGATCATCAGTCCTAACATTCACATGTTTTCCTCAATTATTCTCGTCAATTTGTTAAAACCAGAAAATCTTTGACAATTTCTAAACGCATCCAGCATTCCGTTAGTTCTAATTAATTCCAAATTCCGCATACACATATTTTTTTGAACTTTCACATTTTATCAATACCTATATCTTAATTAATTCTCCTAATATCCCATGTTCGCATACTAATTCATCCTTTATTCATTCAATCAGGTTAAGATTCACTCTTATGAGACTTGTATAACGACCAATTTCCTCAACTATACCAATTCATCTATTTCTTTTACCTATATCCATTATCCATTCCAAACACAATTTAGACCTGTTCCTTTCCCGTACCCATAGTTGATTCATATAACTTGTTAATTATCGAACGTCTCCAATGAGGAACAATTTTCGTATAATTTGTCTCATCATAACATATTCTGCACATGTTCCTTACCTTCATTTCTCCACATAACTTAATTTATTCACGATAGATCACTCACTGACTTGAATAAACAATCGTTATATCGATCTCGTGCTTTCAAAACATAATTACACAAAATATACACGAACCTTTTATCCCCTCAAAGCCGCAATTACTATTCAGTAATTCTCTTACATAATTAGAACCATCTCATTAACATAATGTACACTCTTTCAGTAGCATAGTTTAGCTCTTACGCTAGAGTTTCTACCAGATGTAATACAAATCAGTTACTCTTGATACACCACGAAGATAAATCTCTGAAGAGCACTTAAACAATTTCTTTTCCTCTACTATCTTACCATACATCACCATAATCATCACATCCTATCTGACAATATATCTCTATAGTCCCATCAATTTGCCCGTTAATAGCTCATACTGCTAAGAACGCCTTAATCTCATTTAATTCTCGATAACCATTCTCTTTTTGGTACCAGTTCTCGATCATGGGGACCTTACTCTATTCATGTCCCTCATTTTCTTCTCTCAAGCTCATTACCGATGCTAACATCTTTAACTGTATCACTTCTTTCTCAATTGATCATTCCGAGCATTCTCATGCCTTACTCTAACTCATTTTGAACTTGAGCTACCGGTATTATAATCGGAGCTTACGTAATAGACCACCGATTACGTCCTATATCATGTTCACGAAAATTATTCATTTATACTTAATCATTTCACCCGTGATAGTAATCCCACTATCAGATATACACTTACAGTGAAAATATATTCTGAACTCAGCAACCTTCCTGTTTACACCCGTCCTAGCTCGTGAGGATCATATACAATCTCTATTCCTATACAACTGATCAGTATAAGCACTTTCGTTTCTTATTCTAACTCATAAAGAATTATTATTATTTTACAAGAATTCTGGCTAGCAATTATCCATTAACTCATCAATTGCAACTGAACATTTTCACTTACCATAGGGCTCCCATAGCGGTGTACATTTACTTAAGTGCATCAATTAAACCCGAACAACTTTTTCATCTATCAATTTCATTGTCTTACATTTCAATCTTTTCATTATGGCATTATACCCATATATTTCCGTACTCAAATCAATATCACAGATATGAAATCATTCTTGATTTTGCACTTAATATATTTTGACTCCAAATCACCAATCCTTATATATAACTCTCATCACGGTAATCAATCTCAATTGTAACTTTTCTATATCATAGAACACTTTATTTTCATTTACCTTATACACTGAAAATCTTACCATTGTCACATCTCTATTTTCCTCTATGAATTCACAACTTCAATGATATACCCAATATAACTCTAATATTGTATTTCACAAGATATCTGTCAATACTAGTACACTAACTATTCATCTGTCTGGTCAAACCATCCACTTTTTCCTATTTTACGATATCAATTACTTCCTTTTATCACATTCTAACACATTATCCTTTTTCTCACTTTTTTTCTAACCGCTTAAACGACTAAGACATATTTATGCATACGACTCATATACTACACTGGGGATCAGTTGTCACTATCTGCCGTGACACGACTTAAATGCACATAACTTGACACACATTTTTTTTTGAAAGCCCATGTAAGATTGTACTTCGGGCTCGATACCTAAATGTAACACCCACTCCATGAGACCCGAACTTCGACATCGACGGTGATATCCGAGCCACAACCATGAGGGTGGTATGCTAGAGTAGTCAATCTGACTTAAAACTCATTATGCTATTTTTTTTAAACAATGATCGAGTCGCTGAATTAAGAATAAACGATTCGGCCCGTGATACGAAAACCCATTTCAGTCATACACTTGATCAAAATCACTTTTCAAACAATATTTATCAATTAGGGCCCTCAAACAATTCAAGACTATTTTTGCGGAATATAAATTTACATAAGTCAAAATAACACAAATGCAGACGTGAATCGATCCCGACATCGAACACCGACTCTCTTGTAGTAATCATACTCCCGGTTTAGTAACGGGGTACTCTTCAATTCCTGAAAAATATTTGCAATGTTGGGTGAGTTTGCGAACTCAGTGAGAAACCATCATCGATGGTTCACTCAACTCATGCATATTCAATCAATTTACCAAATATCACATACTATCACAACTCACAAATGTAAAGCATATCGCCTTTCATACCATCCATATTTAGTCATACCATTTATGCAATGAACATGTGACACTTTTTATTTTCGTTTCGTTCTTAAGACCGTGCGCCTAAAACTGTCCCAGTAACGGGCACATTGCGTTGAGCCAGTGGCTCTGAAAACATTGGGCTTGAAGCCCTGGTACATTGAGCCTGAGGCTCTAAATACGTTGGACCTGAGGTCCTGTGCATTGAGCTGAAATCTCTCATATACGTTGGGCGTGATATGCCCTGATACATTGGTTGCTCCGGTCACAACTGCCTTGATCTGATCATACTTTGATGCATGCAATGAACATGTTCCAATTTCCATTTACAAGTCAATGTTATTTGCCATATCTTCAAATTTTCGGTCCGGTATTTCAATCATATACATTTCCAATTTATTGCATCCTACCATATCACATTGACAGTCACATCCAATGTATCGAATCAGACAATTAACACTTCAATATAAATTTCCCATTTCCTCGGACCTTTGGTCCGAGATCTCCAATGTAAACACTCACAAACAATGACACACAAATAGCACTTCGATAACAAGTTTCCAATACTTCGGACACCTATGGTCCGAAATCATTCAAAAGCAAACACACATAATCTCTCCATTATCTCCACATGGCATAACCACATCATTTTCATCACATATAGATTGAGGAACCAGCTAGGTTACTCACCTGTACTTCCGAGCTAATATCTGGAAGTCTCGATGCGTCGATAGATCGACGCCCAAATGTGCCTCTATCATAATCAGAAAATATAATCATTACCTCTTGTCCAATCAGAACTATTTAATAATGCATATGAAGCAATTTGCAGGTGCACAATGCATGTTCATGATATTCTCGGCCCTAATCCCATTTTTTTATATTAGAAAAATCCGTCTAAAAAATTAGAAACCTATTGGCGCTGACGGTGCGCAATTCGGACCTCTATAGGTCCCCAATTAAACAAAACAGTGATTAAAGGCTCCGTTACCCGGGGCCACGTCAATTTCCGGTCTAAAAATTCCCAATTTCTCACAAAATGAAATTCAATATTATATGCATCCGATGCCTCAAGAATCAGGTCAATCGGACGTCGGACGGAAAAGTAATTGATAAAAGAAACAAGAAATCACAAAATAATAATAAAATAAAAAGAAACAAACCAGCCTCGCTGGGGCGAGACGTCGCCCTAGCGAGGCCGATTGATCCGGCCTCGTCGCTAGGGCAAGGCGTCGCCCTAGCGATGCCGCCCTTTAAGCCTCGTCACTAGGGCGAGGCGTCGCCCTAGTGACCGGGCGTGATTCCCATTCCCATTTCCTTTTTTTTCCTGATTTTCAATCCAATTTTCAACACCAATAACTCATTGTACACAATTCAGAAAATTACCAACTGTATCTCGTTGGAAAGATCATGAAACCCTCTACAATTCTCAAGAAGACCATAAAAATCAATTTCATCCCTAAGGGTGTCAAAAATCCCTTCAAAGCTAGTGTCTACTCAAATCCCATTAAAACAGACAGTATATTGAAATTTCCATAACTCTCAGATTATTCAGCCAAAAATTACCTCATAAATATGCTCAATAAGTTCACAATGTCATCTACAACTTTCATGAACAACCCAAAATCAAATTCCATTGCTAAACAAGTCAATTAATTCACTCAATGTTGTTGTCCCTGAAATCATTCAATTTGAGCAGTAAACTTATAACAAGCATATCTCTTTGTACACAAGTCAGAAAAATCAGAACTTTATATCCCTGAAAATATAAATCCTCAAACTTCAATTTTCATGAAGAACTCAATTTATAATTTAATTTCTAACAATTTCAAAACTATCATGCTAGTTACTGCCACGATCAGCAATTCCTAACCTAATGCAGGTTCAATGTTTGTAAAATCATAACTCCCAAGTCTGACCTCTAAAAATTATACACCATATATCATTTTCAAGATAAATCCTTCCTATGAAACTTTTCAGAAGATCACTCACACCAATTCAGTTCACATAATTTGCTAAAATAGCTTCCAATCCGCAAGCTCACAAACTCAACACTTAGGCTAGGTTTCATCAAAATGCTCAAAACCAGTCAATAGTAATCAGTTCATATCTCCCAATATACAACTCGAAAATTAGCAAGATCAGTGGAAATGGAAAGCTAACTCAATATTCTACAACTTCCATGAAGACCATTTTCTCAAATTCCATCTCAATTAATTTAGAAAAATCAGCAAAATAATCAGGTCATATATGCGGGTACTGTTCACAGACCCTACAAGCAGAAACTTTCCATGCAAAATTTCGACCTTCTAGCATTACAATTTAACAACACCTATTTCACACTAAATTGAAGCCAACATCCCAAAGCTTACTTGGGCACAAACCGCACCTCATTTTCTCACCTATACAATTAGTTATGAACAAAATATGACAGTAGGTTCAAAACTCAATTTCCAGCTTTCATCAACAACCTAACTCCTATCACTTCTAACATCACTAAGCATCCAATTATACCTCTAATTCAACCACAAATTCATCACAACATATACTTATATGATTATACAAAAGTTGGCAGCACCCTCACAACACCACTTCCATACTTTATTTACATTTATCTAACATCATAACATCATTAACAACATGTAAATTCACAAGCTTCACTACTCTATCCTCTTCCCTCACTCAAGCATGCATTAAACCCATTCAAACCTACCCTTATCATCATGAAATAAATGCATAAGTGCTTCCCTTAAATGCTTCAAACTACTAATTCATGCATTAAATGAATGGTCAAAGCTTAAAACATAATCTTACCTAGTAAAGCTTTCAATCTTTCCCTTAATCTTCCAACTTATTACAACTTCCTAATTCCTCTTCTACTTTCTCCAACACCTACGGCTATCACCCATCACCCTCATCACAAGGCTTAAGCTTGGTTTGTGTGTGAGTAGAAGCAAGCAAAAAGGCAAGAACATATATATATATATGCAAGACCAACAAAGGAATGGAAGAAGGAGGAGGTTTCGGATGAGAAGGAAGAATAGCCTTCAAAGTGAATTTTTTAACCATTTCAAGGAGGAGAGTCGTGGTTGATGATGAAAGAAGAAGACAAAACCAATTAATTAACAAGGGACACTTGGCTTTTAATGAGAAAAAGCCAAAAATTCAAGTTAATCCAATTTAATAATAATAAAACAAAACACAATCCCACTTAATCTTTCATCCCACTAATGCTAATGGCTCTCTAACAATTCTCAAAATAATATATCCAAAATGACAGTACCATTTGGTCGCAATTTTAAACTCAGAAAATTGACCGGTTAAATCATGGCGATTTTTTCCAATCCGGAAATTTCCCCAAATCATTTTTTTGAAAATTACCTAAATTGCCCAAAATTGTAACACATATGACAGTCCACTCCCAATAATTGTTCAAACTCGAAAACCACATTTTCCACAACAAAAACATATTTAGGCCATTTACCGGCGATTTTGTCGGTCCGAGAATTTTCTCTGGATAATTCTAGAAAAATTTTCATAAATCCCTAAAAATGTAAAACACTCTATGGCGCACTCCAAATAATTTTTCAAATACAATTATTCCATAAATTTCACAAAAGATCTCAATTGAAACCTAAGCCGGAAAATGTCATGAATGCATGTTTACCATGTGCAAGTACAACAAACCATCAATCATAGAGGCGATAAGTTGTATGTTCATGCCAAGTTATAATTTAATACTCCTAACCCGTTCCAATTTACTAAAATACCCTTCCCATCGGTGATGGGATGCTATAGGGTAAGAACAAGGTCGAAATTCAGAAGAGAAGCTAATGTGGCTTTCATCTCTGAAATAGAGCCTAAGAAGATTGAGGAAGCTCTTCAGGACGAAGCTTGGGTTTTAGCCATGCTAGAGGAGCTGAATCTGTTTACTAGGAATAATGTTTAGTCTTTAGTTCTAAAACCTTCGAAGAAATCCATTATAGGAACCAGATGAGTTTTTAAGAATAAGTTAGACGAATCAGGTAGAGTGAGACAGAATAAAGCTAGATTAGTAGAGCAATGCTATAATCAGCAAGAAGGAATAGAATACAATGAGACATATGCTCCAGTAGCAAGACTTGAAGCTATTAGGATATTGCTGGCATATGTTGTTTGTCATGATATAAAGCTTTTTCAGATGGATGTGAAGAGAGCTTTTCTGAATGGTTTCATAGACGAAGAGGTGTATGTTAAGCAACCTCCTAGTTTTGAGGATGTTAGGAATCCAGATCATATCTATAGACTTCCAAAAGCTTTATACAGCCTGAAGCAAGCTCTTAGAGCTTGATATGATCGTCTAAGTACTTTTCTCTTAGAGAGTGGGTTTAGTAGAGGTCAAGTTGATAAAATGCTTTTTAGAAAGGATTATAAGAATGAGTTTATTTTAGTACAAATCTATGTTGATGATATTATATTTGGTGCTACCTCAAAGAAGTTATGTATGTGTTTTGAGAGTCTGATGAAAAATGAGTTTGAGATGAGTATGATGGGTGAGTTAAAGTTCTTTCTTGGGTTGCAAGTTAAGCAAACCGAAGAGAAAATATTTATCCATCAATAAAAATATCTGAAAGAATTGTTGTGTAAATTTGATATGAATAATGTAAAGTCTATGGAGACTCCGATGTATCCTTCAAACCTTTTGTCGAAAGATGAATTTGGTAAGAAGGTGGATCAAACCCTGTATAGAGGGATGATCGGCTCTTTACTTTATCTTACAGCAAGCAGACCTGATATTATGTTCAGTGTATGCTTGTGTGCAAGGTTTCAGGCTGATCCTAGAGAGTCTCATTTTATTGTTATTAAAAGGATTATGAGATATCTCGTAGGTACAACTGATCTTTGCTTAATATTTGAGAAAGGTAAAGATTTCAGGTTAATCGAATATTGCGATGCGAACTATGTCGGAGATAAAATTGAAAGGAAGAGCACTAGTGGAGGATGTCACTTTCTTGGCTCAAACCTAGTTTCCTGGTCAAGCAAGAGACAAAGCTCAATCGCTCTACCAACTGCCGAAGTCGAGTACATGTCTTTTGCAAGCTGTTGTTCACAAACATTGTGGATTAAATATCAACTGGAAGATTATTCAGTTCAAGAAGAGGAGATCCCAATCTATTGTGACAATACCAGTTCCATCAATCTATCGAAGAACCCAATACAGCATTCGAGAGTAAAGCATATCGAAGTCAGACATCATTTCTTGAGAGACTACATTTAGAGAAAGGTGGTGAGACTACAGTTCATTGAAACATAGTATCAATGGGCAGACATCTTCACTAAACTATTGAGTGAAGAACGGTTCAAGGAAATTAGACGAAACCTTAACACGGTTATGTTAAATGACCAGTCAGGCTAAGAGATCGTCAAAGTTAACGGCGTCAGAAATAGTGGTTTATAGCTGGTAACTTCTCTCACAAGGAAGTTGTTGAGGGAAAGTTTCATAGTCATGAGGATCCCAACCATTCTAGAACACACCTGATAAGACCCTTCGAGTAGTCTGAAATTGAAATCATTTCGATTACTCTCAAACAAAGACGTTTCATCTCTCTCTCTAAAACTCTTCAACTTTACCTTTAAAGAACAGCTTATCAGAGCCAGTTTCTATTCAGAATCAATGGAGCCAACTATGATTTGTGGAAGATATGTGGACTTCGAATCTCTGAGGAAAGATGGTATGGATGCTGAACCAAAGATTGTAGAGGCTGGATGGAGAAAGTTTTTCTAGGTGCGGGAGCCGGTGTGCACTGATGAGGTATATGAGTTTTGGAAGAATGCGCAACTGGTAGATGACACTATTGTCTCCACAGTAGATAGGATATCTATTGTTGTGACAAAGGAGATAGTAGAGAAGGTGACTGAATGTTCATCGGTTGGGGAAACCTTGTTAAGCAAAGCCAGATGGATGACAAAGGTTAGTATGAAGGAAGAAGATGTCAGTAAACAGCTGTATAGAGTTAATGACCCATCGGAGAGGAAGACCTCGAGTCTGGTCCTGAAGGCCAGGGTTCTTCATGCGATTCTGTTCAACTGCATCTTACCTAGAACAGGTTTAAGGCATTTAGTGACTACCTTGGATGAGCAATACCTGTGCTACTTGCTAAATCGTCATCCCATAGACCTACCATTGCTAAATCACGAGGATTTTTAGGAAATCTGGAGTCCTTCTTCACATAGGAATCAGAAGGATGACATCTATCAAGATTTCTATTAACTCAGATACAATAAGAAGAATAGGCTTGAAGATAGTGGTAAAAGAAGAAGCAAATTCTACGAAGAAAGCTAGAACTGAGGGGGAGCGGTTACTGAAGAAGTCTCCCGCTACAAGTTCTAAATCTCAAGAAAGTATGAGAATGCCCACAGATGAAAGAAGAAAATTATCTAGAAGACCTTTGATAAAACAGGCAATTTCTCAACAAGAAGTTAGCCTAGTTCGGAGGATAGACAAAGGTGCGTTGAAAAGAACAGGGGAGAATCTTCTGGGTGAAATTTCTAAGAAGGCGAGGAGATCACCTAGGATTCGTACTCTGAGACAACAGGAAGAGAAGAGAGCCAGAGAACAGAATCAGGTAGAAATTTCTGAATCTCGCGCACCAAAGGCAACGACATCTCTACTTTCAATCCTACAAGAAGACTCGGCCAATCCGACTAAGGAGACTGAGAAGAAGAGGAAGTCGGAGTCTGAGAAGCAGAAATCTCAAGTTTAGAAAACTCCGAGACTGACTGAGGCAGTGGAGAAGACTGAAGTAATTAGTTGAAAGAACAATGTGACTACTGCTAAGAAAGTTAGTCAAAATAAGGATACTATCGATGCTGCTTAAAAGGAAAAGCAAATTGAGTCTAGCATAGTTCAGTTTACTCCTATCGATGCTCAACAAGAGGCAATAGCAGATTAAGCTTGGTACAGATACCACGGGAAAAATCTGATGAACCTAGTCTGGTTATATACAATTATTCTGAATTTTTGAGAAAAGAAAAGTTGGAGATCAGACTGGTTGAATTTGTGACCAAGAGGAGTACTTCAATTGTCATCTATGATTAACCAAGGAGGAAGGTGAAGGCTGTCTTACAACCTATTTCGATAAATAGTGAGACATGGCATCTACTGAGTGAAGATGAAAAGAATTTTTATGATGCTTTGAGGGATGTTGCTACAAAGCCATACCCTTCAAAAATGTCCAAGCAACCATATACTATTTATCCAATTACAGAGAAGATGGTGATAAAAGTTGTACCAGACATTTAGCCTAGATATACTTTAGATGTGAATAAGGGGAAGATGAAGCTACATCCTGAAGGAATCATTAATGATCTGTCCACAGATCAGATTGAAGATGAAGTGCGACGAATTGATGAAGCATGCACTTCAAAGGAGAAAAGCCGAGAGATGATTGTAGTTTCTGATTAGAATGAATCTTGCCCAATGGGGAAGGCGATTCTGAGGACGTTCATTGAATCTCTTGTGTAGACAGTAATGCGTACTAGGCCACTATCTAATACACTGTCTATTCAAGCTGAAGCCATACCCCTGCAAGGAAGACAAGTGCTCATGCTACCTGCTCCTTATGATTTTGATCTTTCGGAGCCTAATCTATCAGTTCATCTACCAACTTTTGAGATTGTTGAAGATTACATTCCATCCTCAGACGCATATGCTACCACAATTGGGTTCATAGAACCCTCAGCGGATGATGATCAACTCTCCTCACCATTTGACTCGCAAGCTGAAATCAGGCACTTACGCAGAGAAGTCAAGGAGCTAAAGGAGATCATGAATGAAATGAAGGAGATGATGATAGAACTAATGAAGAGTCATCGTCATTTATCATTTTTTATTATAACAAATAGGGGGAGAAGAGAATGAAAGGCAGCAATCAAAGAGTCTCAAAGGGTGTGATTGAAGGAGTCGATGACAAAGATATGGGAGGAAGAGGAAAAATAATGAAGAAGTCAGACGAGCACACATGAAGATTGTAGGAAAATCCCGGTGTGTACATCACATATACACGGTGCGGAAAAACAAAAATTTTTATTCCGGGACCTTCCCGAAAGCCAGGATCTATGTGTCTATATAAAAAAGTCAAACCATAACGACCAAAGGAGACTGTCTCTAACGGTATCCACGCAGAGGTCGGAGAAACTAACCGGGGCAAACCCTTTGACCCGGGAATAGCTAGAATAAAGTGAAGACTGCTAGATCTTACCTTATTCTTGGAGAGCTAAGGAGAAGAAGCTTGAAGAAGCTTGGAGAAGGAGAAGATGAAGCTTGGAGAAAACGATAAAGAGAGGAGAAAGCCTTTTTTATTTTTAAAACCCTTTTGTTCTTAAAACCAACGACCATCAACTCTTCATCCTTCATTTTCCATTTTTCTTTAACATAATTAAAGACATTAAATGCTAAAGGGGAAAAGCTTTCCACGTTAGCCTTTATATATATATATATATATATATATATATATATAAAATAAAGATAAGTCTTCTCTCCTCCTTCCACGTTAGTCATATATATATATATATATATATATATATATATTAATAAGATATATATATATAAATGCTGAAGTGGTCCAGTCACACTGGGGTCGGTCCTACCGGGTCCCGGTATGAAAAAAATACCGAAGACCTATTTCAGCAATATCGATGTCGCAATCTCATCGGGACATATCCCAATCTCATCGGGATCCATTTACTCCTATTGCTCTCCATTTATTGGATCTCTATCCAAAACTATTTTACAAATTCTCTGAGTCACTCTTATGCGTGTGACCCATTAGGTTCTCGGTTATGTTGGCCACTTAGATTAACACTTAATCCAAGCAAGTCATGAGCGGTATCTAGCAACACATCATGAACCCCAATTGACCGAAAAGTAATTGGTTTGACGAATGAACCTATGTTCATCACGAACCATATCACGAACCTTTCCATAGACAATTGTTATGCAATTCGTCCTTTCACCATGCTATAGCCCACTTGGTTATGAGTATGGGCAAAGTGTCAACTCTTACTAGACTGACTACGTCAAATCTAGTCCAAGTGATATTAGTTCTCGTCCTGGGACTCATTACTTTATATGTCACTGAAGACACTCTTCATGACATATGAACTCCGGCCAGAGATTTACAAGTAATGATCTTGACAAGAGGCCATGGGTATCATCTTCTGCTATCACAGAAGTGATGAATCCTTTATTGGCTACTCAATTACCTTCGAAAACCTCAAACTGTACCCAATCACTACCCTATGAGCGACCTATGTAAGGCAACAAGGAATGGAGTCAAAGCACAGAATCAGTATCTAAGATATTCTTGAGTACCTTAAGTCTAAGGATATTTGCACCATTGCTATGATGAGATTATCACTGACATTAGAATAGGACATCCATGTGATGATCTCATAGCAGGTCATCCAATGTACTTACTACCTCTAGTAAGCATTCACATCTCAACCCTAAACATCTCATATTTATAGTTTCTGAGATCCACTTGAAACATCTCACATCTCAACCAATCTTGCCACAATGGAAGCAAGTTCCTTTTGGTGCAGTTAATTTATTAGACTCCATAAGTGAGCGCAAATTCACACTAGAAGACATCTTCAAGAAATCTAGAGGGAAAGAGAGAAAGAATGTTAGAATATTAATATATGTATGATCATAAGGACTTGCATGAAATACATATGGCTCCCACTAGTTTCAAAGAATCCATAACCCTCACTACGAATCCAAGAAACATTATGACAAAGTGTCCTAGTGGGTCGATATCTGACATTGCTAAGAATGACCTTGGGCTTACCCAACAAGCCACCTTAGGTCAATCGGTAGGTATCGGTCATACCAATTGCATCATAGATATCCGACATGACTAAAAATGACCTTGGGTTTACCCAACAAGCCACCTTAGATCAATCGACAGGTATAGGTCATACCAATTGCATCATAGATGCAACTATTGACTAGTGCTATCAACTGGTGATGTATGCACACACAGTGGGTTATCAACTCTTGATGCGCGTACATCAGACAGAGGCGAAATTGGGTAGCGTACATCTGATGTACGCTACCCAATTTCGCCTCTGTCTTCGTTAACCTTGAGTTTACTCAACAAATCAACGCTTCTAGTGAAAACTGACCCATTAATCGAAAAACTTATTTCCATGGTTCGAACATATCCGTATAGAGTGAGCTTGGGTTTACCCAACAACCCGAACTCTATAAGAACTCTGGTTCTCCCCATATTAATGGAAGGCGTTAGTTTTCATATTATGTGTGAGGGATTTCAAACTCGGTCTCATCCAAGTCAGAGGATTATAGTAACAATGAATATATGGAATGATTTAGGGCATTTCATCAATCACATCGAATCTATACCTATAATCATCCATCATCCCACCTGTGCATGTGTAAGTCGACTTGTGCATGTGTAAGTCGACTTACCTGAGAATACAAGTCGACTTATGCATGTGTAAGTCGACTTAGACTACTGTGCACGTGCAAGTCGACTTGTGCATGTATAAGTTGACTTACCTGACTAATGTGCACGAGCAAGTCGACTTGTGCATGTGTAAGTCGACTTACCTGAGAATGCAAGTCGATTTATGCATGTGTAAGTCGACTTATAATTAGAATTGCTCTCTAATTGGTTAATTTTTCAATCCGTGCAGTTCAAATTCACAATACCAAGTGTAATATACTTTACTTTGATGTATCAATGAAACACTTTCATTGTATCATGCTTACCATATATAATCATACTATACATGAAAAACTTGAAATGGATTAATACACTATTATTCTCTTAGATTTCCAAATAATTTTGCGAGTACCAAATAATCTTCCTAAGTATCTCTAGGTAGTCGTCTACACTTTATCAAGACTACTTCGGCACTGGTCACAAAATTGGTGACGGCCAAAACAATCAAGACAAGGAAATATACTAACGAGACGCTAATGAGACACATTTGACATCCGAAAATTTTTGGAAACCCAATTTCAAGAAAATCAGTTTGGTAAGCATACAACATCAATGTAACATATTTTTAATCACATTAAAAATGATCCAAGGCATTGGAACCGAAAACTACACAATCAATCATTCCAAACAAAACAGTTCCAGCAACATTCTTAAAACTGCCAAGCTCTGTCTTTTTCTTGAAAAAATCATTGAAAAAATTTCAATAAATTCTTAGAAAATTACAGAGAATACAACATGTTCACAAAATGCTCCATGAAGTTTTCCAGGATTTATTTCCAAAAAAAACTCAACCAACCTCAGCAACCAAGACAATGCTGAATCTGTCTTCCTCAACAGAGATATTCCCAGAAGCACACAATAAATTCTCAAATAAATAGTAAATCACCTCAAAAACAAATTTCCATCCTCATAGACATTTATAAACATCTTAGAGACATGTTGGTGAAAGAAAATACAAAAAAAAATTCTATAATTTATTCTCGAATTTACAAGCATGCCTGTTCAAGGAATGTGCACAAACACAGCAACCAGAACATAAGGGAATAAATTAGGAAAACCATATCAAACCACATTGATAAATTCTTTCCTTCCACAGACATATTCAGCAACATCTTATGAGCAAATCTGGGCAAGAAAATTCCGAAAACAATATTGCTACACTGATTTCGAATTTCACATAGTCAATATGCACAATGGTCACAAGCAATAGGCAGCATCAACCTAGTCATGCTTTCTTCGTTATATACGACACAAGTGGCTCTGATACCACTGTAGGAAAATCCCGGTGTGTACATCACATATACACGGTGCGGAAAAAAAAAAAATTTTATTCTAGGACCTTCGCAAAAGCCAGGATCTATGTGTCTATATAACAAAGTCAAACCATAACGACCAAAGGAGACCGTCTCTAACGGTATCCACGCAGAGGTCGGAGAAACTAACCGGGGCAAACCCTTTGACCCGGGAATAGCTAGAATAAAGTGAAGACTGCTAGATCTTACCTTATTCTTGGAGAGCTAAGGAGAAGAAGCTTGAAGAAGCTTGGAGAAGGAGAAGATGAAGCTTGGAGAAAACTATGAAGAGAGGAGAAAGCCTTTTTGATTTTTAAAACCCTTTTGTTCTTAAAACCAACGACCATCAACTCTTCATCCTTCATTCACCATTTGTCTTTAACATAATTAAAGACATTAAATGCTAAAGGGGAAAAGCTTTCCACGTTAGCCTTTATATATATATATATTAATTAATTAATTAATAAGATATTTATATATATATAAATGCTGAAGTGGTCCAGTCACACTGGGTTGGTCTCTTGGGTCCCTATGGAAAAATACCGAAGACCTGTTTCAGCAATATCGATGTCGCGATCTCATCGGGTCATATCCCAATCTCATCGGGATCCATTTAGTCCTATTGCTCTCCATTTATTGGATCTCTATCTAAAAATATTTTCCGAATTCTCTGAGTCACTCTTATGCGTGTGACCCATTAGGTTCCCGGTTATGTTGGCCACTTAGATTAACACTTAATCCAAGCAAGTCATGAGCGGTATCTAGCAACACATCATGACCCCCAATTGACTGGAAAGAAATTGGTTTGACGAATAAACCTATGTTCATCACGAACCATATCATGAACCTTTCTATAGATAATTATTGTGCAATTCGTCCTTTCACCATGCTATACCCCACTTGGTTATGAGTATGGGCAAAGTGTCAACTCTTACTAGACTGACTACGTCAAATCTAGTCCAAGTGATATTAGTTCTCGTCCTGGGACTCATTACTTTATATGTCACTGAAGACACTCTTCATGACATATGAACTCCGGCCAGAGATTTCCAAGTAATGATCCTGACAATAGGCCATGGGTATCATCTTCTTCTATCACAGAAGTGATGAATCCTTTCTTGGCTACTCAATTGCCTTCGAAAACCTCAAACTGTAACCAATCACCACCCTATGAGCGACCTGTGTAAGGCAACAAGGAATGGAGTCAAAGCACAAAATCAGTATCCAAGATATCCTTGAGTACCTCAAGTCTAAGGATATTTGCACCATTGCTATGATGAGATTATCACTGACTTTAGAATAGGACATCCATATGATGATCTCATAGTAGGTAATCCAATGTACTTACTACCTCTAGTAAGCATTCACATCTCAACCCTAAACATCTCATATTTATAGTTTCTGAGATCCACTGCTTGATCAAATCAAGGAGCTTGAGATGTGCTAGTCTCTCCTGATTAACGATGTCCAGCCAGAATCCTATGACTAGGGATAATTTAGATATCTTGACATAATTGCACATGATAGGAATCTCGAGAGTATGATCACATCATAATTTCCTTCATGCTATGTCATATATCATGGACTTCATTAATTTGCTTATAGATCAATATCAATTCATAAATAATGAACATCAAATTAATGAAATATGCCTTTCTTTATTTATTCATAAAGTATGTACACAACTTTGTACAAAACGCGCTAAAGGCGATTGCCTTTAGGGCACTACTCTAAGAAATGATATGTTTTGAAGATAAGTTTTTCCTTTTACATATATGATTTGTTATCATCAAAAAGGGGGAGATTGTTGAGTCAAAATGACTTTACATATATGTGATTTTGATGAATAACAAAGAAGAAGTTGAAAAGCTGACGTAGAAGGAAAAGCAGACGTAGAAATGAAAAGCAGACGCAGGATGAATAACAAAGAAGTTGAAAAGCAGACGCAGAAAGAAAAGTAGACGCAAAAGTTGAAAAGCAGACGCAGAAGGAAAAGTATATGCAGAAATGAAAAGCAGACGCAGAAGTTGAAAAGCAGACGCAGAAGGAAAAGCATACGCAGAAGGAAAAGCAGACGCAGAATGAAAAAGCAGACGCAAAATTTAAAAGCAGACAAAGAAAGAAAAGTAGATGCAAGAGTTAGTTCGAGTTAGTTACAGAACTCAACTGATTAACCGTTTCTTTCAAGATTCAAGAAGCAAGAATCAAGAAGCAGTTGAAGATGAAGGCTATAAATATGAGTCGAAGTCGAAGATTGCAAAGTTAGTTGACTTGCATATACGCGAACGGAAAAAAGCTTATTTGTGAGATTATTGTGCGAATTAGCTAAGAGCTAGTGTTACTGTAACATAGTTCAAACACTTTTGTAAGAAAGTAGTATAGATAGCCTGCAGAGGCTAAGAGTAAAAGAATACTGAGTGTAGAGACCTAAAGAGGCTCAGAAAGAATACTTGTAAACGTTGAAGAGAAAGTGAAATCTCAAAAAGACTTCTAACGACTGGACGTAGCCCACGGTTTGGGGTGAACCAGTATAAAATTGCTGTGTCGACTTCTCTCTACTCTATCTCTCTTTAAGTTCAAATTTTTGTTATTACTTACATTTCAAAACAAGTTTTTCAAAGTTTTGATTAATTCAAACTTACCGAAGTTTCTGTGAAAAGAACTTGGTTTTAACAAAATGTTTTCTGGAAAGATTTTTAAAAAAGGGGAATACACGTTAAACTCCTGGACGAAGTAACTTCACAAGATGATCCATGTTAAACTCCTGAGCATCTCCACTATCCAAAAATTCCATACTATATATTCTCAGTAAACTTCTCCAATGTATTTTCCTTCACTAAATCCAGCACTTAAATTTGTATTTCTAGTCTTTCTACCCCATTTCATTCAACTTATTCACTATAACCACAATTCTCAATCTATCCCATTACTATTCAATATACCCAAAATGCCAATGAGTGCATGTACAATTAATTTTAGGTGTGTAAAGATTCAAATCCACATGCATGTATGCTAACATTTTGTTGAGCATGACTTGCAAATTTTTCTAACTCTCCATTATTGAAACCTAAATTCTAACCCTTAATATGGGGACGGGATGTTACATAATTTGTACTAACTCAGGCCCTAAAAGTCTCCTTTCACCTTCCTCATCCCAACAAATAGGAGTTCTGCACCTCCGACCATATAAAGCTTCATAAGGTGCCATTTGAATTCCCGAGTGATAGGAATTATTGTAAGTAAACTCAAATGATCATCTCATAAGCCTTTGAAATCCCTAACACAAGCTTTTAACATTGCCTACAATGCTCATATCGTTCTCTCTTATTGATCATCAGTTTGTGGATGGAAAGCTGTTCTAAAGTGTAACGTAGTTCCCAAAGCCTCTTGTAATCTTTCCCATAATCTAGAAGTGAACCTAGGATCTCTATCCGAGACTATAGAACTTGGAATCCCATAAAGTCTGATTATTTCATCTATATATTTCTTGTCCAAAACATTCAAAGTATCTATATGTTTAATTGGCAAGAAATGTGATTTCCCACCACTTTGAATCCCATTATTGCATCATGCTTCCTTCTAGTTCTTGGCAATCCCACCAAGAAATTTGTCGTAATCTTTTCCCACTTCCATTCAGGAATAGACAAACGTTTAAACTTACCAATAGGTGCTTGATGTTTTGCTTTAACTTGCAGACACAATAAGCATTTTCTAGCATACTCTATAACATCTTTCTTCATTCCTCTCCACTAAAAGTGCTCTTTCAAATCTCTATACATTCTCGTACTCCTCAGGTGCATTGCATAGGGGGCATTGTGTGCCTTATCAAGAATTTCATCATTCAATTCTAACATATCAAGAATATATAGTCTATTACCTACTACCATCAATCCAGCTTCTCTTATCTCTATTTCAGTAGGTTTAACATTTTTAATCTCTTCTCTAAGCCTTCTCAAATACTCATCTTACTCCTGCAATTCCTTAATCTTCTCATTCAATACTGGTCTTATTCTAAAATTAGCTAATACACAACCATATTCAACTTGCCTCAATGTCACCTTAAATATGGCTAATTCCTTTAATAAAGGAAAATATATTGTCTCCACATGTGCCATAGTAGACTTCCTACTCAGTGCATCCACTACAACATTTGCTTTCCCCAGGTGGTAATCTATCTTCAAATCATAATCATTCAACAGTTCTAACCACCTTTTTTGCCTTAAATTTAACTCCTTTAGGCTCATCAAGTACTTAAGACTCTTGGGTCCATAAATACCCAGGTGGTGACTCCATACAAGTAATGTCTCCAAATTTTTGAGGTAAAAATTACTGCAGTTAACTCTAAGTCATGTGTACGATAATTTGTCTCATAAGGTTTTAATTGCCTAGAAGTATAAGCAATCACCTTATCTCCTTACATCAACACACAGTCCAAACCCTTCCTTGAGGCATCATTATACACTATATACTTGACCGCGCGTCGTTATGCTAGTCAAAATAAAATAACTAGACTACTACTATAGCAGTGGTGAGTCTAGGTCGATCCCACAGAGAGTGTGTGTAAAGTTTATGAAATGAAATTAACTGGTGTTTAGGTTTAACAGGAGGTTTTGTTTTTGAAAGTAGAAAATAAAATGAAACTAACTAATAATAACAAATTAAAGAAAACATGCAAAAAATTTAAAAGTGGGGAATTCGGTAGGGACCTGGATCTTTGGTTCAATCTCTGCCTACATCCTAACTAAGCATATGTTATTAATTTGTTGTTTTTTAACCTCTCCTAGAAACTACTAATTGTAGGTTAATGATTAAGCCGAGTTTTCCCTTAGGTAGTGTTTAATCAAGATATGATCGTTAATTAAACCTAATCACCAAATAACCTAGGATACGACCTCTAAATTTTATTAGGCATTAGCATTACAAATTAGGAAAACTGATTAATCAAGGCAACAACCACATACGATGCGTCATTTAACCTAGGTCATGTTATCCTTAATGATTACGAATCATTAGTCACTACAAATGAATTTCAACATAACAATTACAGATTATATCAAAATTCTAGCAATGGGTTTTCAATTAAAGACACAATGAATGTATTAAAATCATCATCTAACAATACCCAATGGGTTCATGCACAAATAACTGAATAATAAGAAAAATCTAATTATTCGTACACAATACCCAAGTTAATCAATATAGGATAACACAATCAATTCCAAATGAGAGAAAGAAACAATAAAGCAATTAAAAAATATTTAACCAGGGTCGTCGGTGTCGATATCACTTTCGAATCGGTGTCGGGATGCCTAGCCCTTCATGGGTCATTCCCGAAAAATGCTTTAACCCTCATTCCAATCCCTAGCCAAAAGCCCCTTAGTTTCTCCTTCACTGCCTACTCAACCCCACTATGCTGCACTATTCCCCTCATTGTTTCTGGATGGGACATATAAGCTTGGGGAGTTTTCTTATTCACACCACTGTTCACTCCATGCATGTAGCTCTCCTCACCCCTACCTCCCTATTGCGTTGGGTCACTCCTCCTACATGCTCCAACCATAAGTCGCAGCACCTTCTCCAGCAACTGAGCCGCCCAGCCAAAACATAACCCGTGCCTACGCTTGCGTGCAGCCGCCTTCATGCCTACCCATAATGTCTATAGCGTCCACTGTAGCACGATGGGATGAATAAACGTCCCCCCAATCTCTTAAATCCCTCTAGCCCTCTTGCTCCTCAGCATTGCATTAAACGCAGCTGTCTGCGTTAAACGCACCTGCTATCTACGTAGACAACGTTTGCGCTGCTTAGACACGTTGTCCATTTTGTAAAAAATGTACACACGCTGCTCTTCTCCTGCGCTGCCCTTCTTCTTGGCTATACATTGTCATTTTGGTGCTCTTATTATTTCTTCATTTTTCCAACAAGAAATTTTAATTCTCCTTGTTTGGATTTTGATTTTTCTTGTCTTCTTCTTGTTCAATAAAGACAAGCAAAAATAAATCTTCGAAAAATGACCCATATGTCGTGCTTTCAATTCACTTTAATTTCTTTGCTTCTAAATTGTACCTAAAATCATATATGAATTAAAGTGAGTATCTTAAGCATTTTCATATCATTAATCGCTAAATGTAAATAATTAAATGCATTAATAATTAAACACGTATCAATTTCCCTCACACTTAGCTTTTGAACGTCCTCGGGCAAAACATCAAATTAAGATCATTGATCCAAAACATTGACTTAGTTTTCATATTTTTCCAAGACTATATCATCATAAACAAAGATGAATGAATTTCAAAAATCATAACAAGAATTCAAAATTTCAAGCTTATACTCATGATCAATCAACAGGCATTATCTTCAAAAACTGAGCAATCTAATGGTAGACTCAAAAAATATGTTTAACTAAAATATATTCACGGGTACACTCAACACCATTCATGGTCATGACAATCCACAACTTTGCACATTATTTCATTTCTTCACCACTAATGCTCACTTGCAAAATCATGAATCAAAGGACTATGCAAGGTTGTAACGTGGGAAAAGGTAAGGTGAGATATATTTGGGTCAAGTAGCATGAAAGTCATCAAAGCTAGTGAAACAAAGCAACACTCATAAAAAACTGGGTATCGTCAGTTATGATGAATGCAACATTTATCTTTCGCAACCCCATTTAGCTCTCACACACAAACCACACATGAAGCCTCTACCAATCCGGAGGAATCACTCATACAATTTATGCCAATGAAATCACAAGAGTGAACCTTCCAAGCCAATCTCTACCTCATATTCAACATACTTAAATAACACATCCATTACAACTCTAGGAAGATGCATAAACTCTAAACAACTTTTCAACACATATGCAATTACTCCTTCATACATTTATTTAAACAATTTTTTCATTCTTTTTTTCTTTTTTTCATTTTCTTTTCTTTTCCTCTTTTTTTATCTTTTTCTCTTTCTCTTTTTTCTTATAAAATTAAAATAAACTACATTAACATGAGAATCTCAATGATAATACGTAAAATAACATCCCAACATTATAACCAACCCTCACATATGTACACCCCTACACTTAGAATTTTGTACATCCATAAACTCAACAATCACAAATATTCCATTAGCTTCATGACTTGGGTAGGACATTTGGCTAAGTTTAAAAGCATAAAATGTGATTTATACAAAAAGAAAGGCTATAACTCAAAGGGGTTTATCAAGGGAAAAATCTTGTCAGTAGAATAACTTATTTGGCTAACGTAGTTTATAAAAAATAAGGAAAGCCTAATCAAATCCATGTTAATGTAAGAGATAAAAATGTGGTCTCGAATACAAATTCAACACAAAATTTGGATGTACATGTCATGAAGGTCACACATTATCAAAAGCCAATGAGACTGATATGGATGTGTCAGTCAAATAAGGCTTAAAATCTCACCAGCTTTGTCTACCATTAGTCACTACTCTTCTAAAGATAATGCATACTGACCAATCACAAGAGTAAAAGTACATGCTAAAGTTGCTATGAAATTCTCTAGTCAATCCACACTCTAATCATGATTATATAATCCTATAAGCAATAGAAAACGAGAAAATGTTTGTTTCATTTGTTTTATTCTTTCTCTCATTTTGATTGAAACTTAAAAACAAGTAAAACAAACAAATAAAAAAAACACACATGCATATAAAAAATAACGCAAAAATGTAAAAGAAAAGAAATTTACTTCCCTTGGGTTGCCTCCTAAGAAGCGCCTTTGTTTAGTGGCACTGGCTCAACTCCTTCTTCTCTTCACGTGACAAAATTGTAATCTTCAGGTATCACATTCGACTCCTCCACGTGAGGTAGTTCTAGATAGGGCCTTAGTTGATCATCATCCTCCTTCAGTGTCTTCCCTATCCTCAGATTCTCACTCCCGACCGAGACCATACACTCTAGAAATATTTCAAACATCTTTTCACCTTTTTCTTTATCAATTAACTCCTCTAATATGTTATGTAAAGGCAGAGAATTAGTTTAAAAAATAATTAAGGACTCAGTTCTTACCTCCGAGCTAAAAGATATGTCCTTTTCAGCTTCGAGCTCCTTTTCACTTCTTCAACACAAATAATTCGTTGAGGGTTGACCTTAAAATTCTTAAGTTCCTCATCATTTTGTAAAGTTTCTGAACAAATGTCCATTGGATACACCTCGGGTTGATATAGTTGCTCCTCTTCACTTTGCGATTCTAGGTGATCGAGCCTTATTGAGATCTGACCCATTAGGTGTTCTATCCTTTGTTGCCTTGCTTTTGTCTCTTGTCAGAATTCTTGCAGCTGCTGCTGTGTATCTTATTGAAATTGCAAAGTGTTAGCAGCTAGATTCTTAACAATTTTTTCTAAAGATGCACCTGAATCGTGTTGACTCTCCAAATATTAGGTGCTAGGCCATGTGTTTCATGGAAATTGCCCTCCATCCTTATAGAATTGTAGAGTATTCTCCTGCAATTTTTTCACAATATTATTCAACTCTTCCAAAGATGGACCAAAGTCGTGATAGGAAGCTTCTAGTCTATATGAGAATTGTTGTGCATCCTGTAAACTATCATGGAAGTAATTCTTATGATTATCCCATCCATAATAAAAGTTAGGTTGATCAGTCCAAACATTGTTATAGGATTGAGAATATAAGTTATAAAAGAAATTACTTTCATCCATATCGAATTTTTTTTCACGCGAAGCAAAAAAATGAAAAGATCACAAAATAATAGAAAAAAATAATTACGAACAAATATATTCAAAACACTAATGAACTCACAAAAAAAAAGTAAAACACTGCACTACCTGGCAACAACACCAAAATTTGACAACGCACCGTTACGCTAATCAAAATAAAATAACTAGACTACTACTATAGTAGTGGTGAGCCTGGAATGACCCCACAGAGAGTATGTGTAAAGTTTATGAAATGAAATTAATCGATGTTTAGGTTCAACAGGGGGGTTTGGGTTTTGATAGAAGAAAATAAAATGAAACTAATTAATAAAAACAAATTAAAGAAAACATGCAAACAATTATAAAAGCGGGGAATTCCGTAGGGACTCGTCTCTTTGGTTCAATCTCTGCCTTTATCCTAACTAAGCATATTTTATTAATTTGTTGTTCTTTAACCTCTCCTACTAACTATTAATTGTGGGATAATAATTAACCCGAGTTTTCCTTTAGGTAGTGTTTAATCAAGATACGATCGTTAATTAAACCTAACCACTAAATAACCTAGAATATGATCTCTGGATTTAATTAGGCAGTAGCATTGTGAATTAGGAAAATCGATTAATCAAGGCAACAACTATATACGATGTGTCATTTAACCTAGGTCATGTTATCCCTAATGATTATGAATCATTAATCGCTACACATGAATTTCAACATAACAATTACGGATTATATCAAAATTCTAGCAATGGGTTTGCATTTAACGATTCAATGAATGCATTAAAATTATCATCTCATAATACCCAATGGGTTCATACATAAATAATCAAACAATAAAAAAATCTGATTATCCATACACAATACCTAAGTTAATTAATATAGGATAACACAATCAATTTTTAATGGGAGAAAAAACAACAAAACAATTAGAAAATACTTAACCAGGGTCGTCGGTGTCGATGTTACCTCCGAACCGGTGTCAGGATGCCTAGCCCCTCATGGGTATTTCTTGAAAAAACACTTCAACCCCCATTCCAATCCCTAGCCAAAAACCCCTTAGTTTTTCCTTCACTTCCTACTCAACCCCACAATGTCGCCTTATTCCCCTCATTATTTTTGGATTGGACAAATAAGCTTGGGGAGTTTTTTTATTCATGCCACTGTTCACTCCATGCATGCAGCTCCCCTCACGCCTTCCTCCCTGGTGCGCTAAGTCACTTCTTCTGTGCGCTCTAACCATAAGCTGCAGCACCTTCTCCGGCAACTAAGTTGTTCAGCCAAGCCATAACCCTTGTCTACGCCTGCTCTCTGTGCCTATGTACAACTGCCTTCACGCCTGCCTGTAATACCTATAGCATCCACTATAGCATCATGGGATGAATAAACGTCCCCCTAGTCACTTAAATCTCTCTAGCCTCTTGCTCCTCAACACTGCGTTTAACACAATTGCTATCTACATTGCGCAGACAACATCTACACTGAGTAGACACGTTGTGTGTTTTACATAAAGCGTACACATGCTGCTCTTCTCCTGCATTGCTCTTCTTCTTAGCTATGCATTGTTGTTTTGGTTCTCTTATTACTTCATTTTTCCAAAAAGAACTTTTAATTCTCCTTCTTTGGATTTTGACTTTTCTTGTCATCTTCTTGTTTAATAAAGACAAGCAAAAATAAATCTTCAAAAAATGACTCATATATCGTGCTTTCAACTAACTTTAATTTATTTGCTTCCAAATTGTACCTAAAATCATATATGAATTAAAGTGAGTATCTTAAGCGTTGCATATCATTAATCGCTAAGTGTAAATAATTAAATGCATCAATAGTTAAACACATATCAATTTCCCCCACACTTAGCTTTTAACCGTCTTCAGGCAAAACATCAAAATTAAGCTCATTAATCCAAAAAATTGACTCAATTTCCATAATTTTCCAAGCCTATATCATCATAAACAAAGATGAATGACTTTCAAAAATCATAACAAGAAATCAACATTTCAAGCATTTACTCATGATCAATCAACATGCATCATCTTCAAAAACTGAGCAATCTAATGGTAGACTCGAAAAATGTGTTTAACAAAAATATATTCACGGGTACACTCAACACCATTCATGATCATGACAATCCATAACTTTGCATATTATTTCATTTCTCCACCACTAATGTTCACTTGCAAAATCATAAATCAAAGGATTTTTCAAGGTTGTAAGGTGAGGAAAGGTGAGGTGAGATATATTTGGGTCAAGTACCCTGAAAGTTATCAAAGCTAGTGAAACAAAGCAACACTCATAAAAAAACTGGGTACTGTCAGTTATGACGAATGCAACATTTACATTTCACAACCCTATTCTACTCTCATACAGAAACCATATGAAATTTATACCAATCCGAAGGAATCACTCATACAATTTATGCCAATGAAATCACAAGAGTGAATCTTCTAAACCAACCTCTACCTCGTATTCAATATACTCAAATAACACATCCATTACAACTCTAGGAAGATGCATAAACCATAAAAAACTTTTCAACACATATGCCATTCCTCCTTCATACATTTATTTAAACAATTTTTTCATTCTTTTTTTTCTTTTTCTTTCTTTTTTCATTTTCTTTTCTTTTCCACTTTTTTATCTTTTTTCTTATAAAAAATTAAAATAAACTACATTAATATGAGAATCTCAATGACAGGACATAAAATAACATCCCAACATTATAACCATCCCTCACATATGTACACCCCCACACTTAGAAGTTTGTACATCCACAAACTCAACAATCACAAATGTTCCACTAGCTTCATGACTTGGGTAGGACATTTAGTTAAGTTTAAAAGCATAAAATGTGATTTATACAAAAAGAAAGGTTAAAGCTCAAAGGGGTTTTATCAAGGGAAAAATCATGTCATTAGGATAGGTTATTTGGCTAATGTAGTTTATGAAAAACAAAGAATGCCTAATCATATCCATGTTAATGGATGTGATAAAAATGTGGTGTCGAATAGAAATTCAACGCAAGATCTGGATGCACATGTCATAAAGGTCACACATTATCAAAAGGCAATGAGATTGATATGGATGTATAAGTTAAATAAGGCTCAAAATCTCACTAGCTTTGTCTACCGTTAATCACTACTCTTCTAAAGATAATGCATATCGACCAATCACAAGAGCAAAAGTACATGCTAAAGTTACTATAAAATTCTCTAGTCAATCCACACTCTAATCATGGTTATATAATCCTATAAGCAATAGAAAACAAGAAATGCTTGTTTCATTTGTTTTATTCTTTCTCTCATTTTGATTGAAAACTTAAAAACAATTAAAACAAGAAAATAAAAAATACACACATACATATAAAAAGAAATGCAAAAATGTAAAGGAAAACAAATTTACTTCCCTTGGGTTGCCTCCTAAAAAGCGTCTTTGTTTAAGGTTGCTCGCTCAACTCCTTCTCCTCACGTGACAAAATTGTGATCTTCAGGTATCACATGCGGCTCTTCCACGCTAGGTAGTTCCAAATAGAGCCTTAGTTGATCATCATCCTGCTTCAGCGTCTTTCCTATCCTCAGATTCTCACTCCCAACTGAGACCATACACTCTAGAAATACTTTAGACGTCTCTTCATCTTTTTTTTTTCATTTAACTCCACCAAACTATTATGTAAAGGTAAAGAGTTAGTTTCAAAAACAATTATTGACTCATTACTTACCTCCGAGCTAAAAGAGAACTCATTACTTACCTCCGAGCTAAAAGATGTGTCCTTTTTAACTTCGATCTCCTTCTCCACTTCATCAACATAAACAATTCGTTGAGGGTTGACCTCAAAATTCTCAAGCTCCTCATCATTTTTTAAAGTTTTCGAACAAACATTCATTCGATGAACCTCAGGTTGATACGACTGCTCCTCTTTACTTTTTCGATTCTAGGCGATTGAGCCTTATTGCCATCTAACCCATTAGGTGTTCCATCCTTTGTTCCCTTGCTTTTGTCTCTTTTGGGAATTCTTGCAACTGCTGCTGCATGTCCTGTTGAAATTGCAAAGTGTTAGGAGCTAGATTCTTAACAATTTCTTCTAAAGATGCACCTAAATCATGTTGGCTCTCCGAATCTTAGGTGCAAGACCATGTGTTTCATGGAAATTTCCCTCCATCCTTCTAGAATTGTAAAGTATTCTCCTGATATTTTTTCACAATATTATTCAACTCTTCCATAAATGGACCGGAGTCGTGATTGGAAGCTTTTGCTCTGTATAAGAATTGTTGTGCCTCTTGTAAACTATCATGGAAGTAATTCTTATGATTATCTCATTCATAACAAAAGTTAGGTTGATCAGTTCAAACATTATTATAGGATTGAAAATATGAGTTAGAAAAGAAATTACTTCTGTCCATATAGATTTTTTTCACTTGAAGTAAAAAAAATTAAAAGATCACAAAATAATAGAAAAGAAATTAATTATGAACAAATATATACAAAACATTAATGAACTCACAAAAAAAACTAAAACATTACACTCCCCGGCAATGGCACCAAAATATGACCGCATGTCGTTACACTAGTCAAAATAAAATAACTAGACTACTACTTTAGCAGTGGTGAGTCTGGGTCGATCCCACAGAGAGTGCATGTAAAATTTATGAGATTTAATTAACCGATGTTTAGGTTCAACTGGGGGTTTTTGTTTTTGAAAGAAGAAAATAAAATGAAACTAATTAATAAAAACAAATTAAAGAAAACATGCAAAAAAATATAAAAGTGGGGAATTCAGTAGGGACCCGCTCTTTCATTCAATCTCTGCTTACATCCTGACTAAGCATATTTTATTAATTTATTATTCTTTAACCTCTCCTAACAACTATTAATTGTGGGTTAATAATTAACCCGGTTTTTCCCTTAGGTGGTGCTTAATCAGTATACGATCATTAATTAAACCTAACCACCAAATAACCTAGAATACAATCTCTAGATTTAATTAGGCAGTAACATTACGAATTAGGAAAATCAATTAATCAAGGCAACAACCACATATATCATTTAACCTAGGTCATGTTATCCCTAATGATTACAAATCATTAGTCACTACAAATGAATTTCAACTTAACAATTACAGATTATATCAAAATTCTAGCAATGGGTTTGTAATTAACGATTCAATGAACGCATTAAAATCATCATCTCACAATATCCAATGGGTTCATACACAAATAACCAAACGATAACGAAAATCCGATTATCCATACACAATACCTAAGTTTATTAACTTAGGATAACACAATCAATTTCTAATGAGAGAAAGAAACAACAAAACCATCAAAAAATACTTAACCAAGGTTGTCGGTGTCGATGTCACCTCCAAACCGACGTCGGGATGCCTAGCCCTTCATAGGTCTTTCCCAAAAAAATGCTCCAACCTCCATTCCAATCCTTAGCCAAAAACCCCTTAGTTTCTCCTTCACTGTCTACTCATCCCCACTGTGCTGCATTATTCCCCTCATTGTTTCTGGATGGGAGAAATAAGCTTAGGGAGTTTTCTTATTCACGCAACTATTCACTCCATGCACATAGCTCTCCTCATGCCTACCTCCATGCTGCACTGGGTCACTCCACCTGCGCTCTCCAGCCACAACCCACAACACCTTCTCCAGCAACTGAGCTTCCCAACCAAGCCGTAACCCACGCCTGTGCCTGCTCTCTGTGCCTACACACAACTGCCTTAACGCCTACCTGCAATGCCTATAGCGTCCACTGTAGCATAATGGGACGAATAAACGTTCCCCTGGTCAATTAAATCCCTCCAGCTTCTTGCTCCTCAGCACTATTGTCTACGTTAAACATAACTGGTATCCGGGTTGCACAGACACATTGTCTGTTTTGATTAAAACACACACACACTACTCTTCTCCTGCGTTGCTCTTCTTCTTGGCTATGCATTGTCATTTTGGTGCTCTTATTATTTCTTCATTTTTCCAACAAGCACTTTTAATTCTCCTTCTTTGGATTTTGTTTTTCTTGTTTTCTTCTTATTCAATAAATACAAGAAAAAAATAAATCTTTGAAAATTGGTCCATATGTCGTGCTTTCAACTAACTTTAATTATTTGCTTCCAAATTGTTCCTAAAATCATATATGAATTAAAGTGAGTATCTTAAGCATTTTCTTATCACTAATCGCTAAGTGTAAATAATTAAATGCTTCAACAATTCAGCACATATGAATACCCATCACTACCCGAAGGCAAGGTCAAAATTGGTGCAGTTGTTAGCCTATTCTTCAATTCCTCAAAACTTTTATGGCATTCCTCCGTCTACACAAACTTCTGATTCTTCCTTGTCAATTTGGCAAGTGGGGTTGCTATCATGGAAAAGCCCCCTACAATTCTTCTGTAACACCCCACTAAACCTAAGAAACTCCTGACTTCTGCTATATTCTTTAGTGCTTCCCATTTAACCACTTCTTCCATTTTCCTTAGATCTATATGTATTCCTTATTCTGAAATTACATGTCCAAGAAACACTACTTCCCTTAGCCAAAATTCACATTTATCGAACATGGCATACAACTGTTTCTTCCTTAATGTTTCCAAAGCAATCCGTGAATGTTCCTCATGCTCCTTGTCACTCTTAGAATAAAACAATATATCATTAATAAAGACAATGACAAATCGATCTAACAAAGGCTTAAAGACTCTATTTATTAAGTCTATGAAGGATGCAAGTGCATTCGTTAATCCAAAGAGCATGTCTAAAAACTTAAAATGCCCATACCGTGTTTTAAAAGTAATCTTTGACACTTTAGACTCTTTTGTCCTCAACTGGTGATAACCTAATCTTAAATCTATCATAAAAAAGTCTTTTTCCCCTTACAATTGATCAAAAAAATCATTTATATGTGGGAGTGGATATTTATTCTTTGTAGTGACATGATTAAGCATCCAGTAATCCACACACATTCTCAATGATCCATCTTTCTTCTTCACAAAAAGAACTGGAGCTCCCCAAGGAAAATAGCTAGGCCTAACATACCTTTTCTCCAATAATTCTTATAACTGCTCTTTAAGTTCCTTCAATTCTGTCGGAGTCATTCTATAAGGGGGATTTGAGATTGATGTAGTACCTGACAGAAGCTCAATGGAAAACTCAATTTCCCTAGGTGGTGGTAGTCTTGGTAATTCCTCTAGAAAAACATCTGGGAATTCCATGACCACAATAATATCTTCTAAATTTCCTTCATCTACCTTCGTATCTACCGCATAAGCTAAGAATGCTTCACATCCTTTCCTCATCATTTTCTTTATCGTGAAATCTAAAATGGTTCTAGGTGAACTTCCTTTTTTGTCTCCCATAAGCACCACCTTTCTACCCTTGTCCACCTGAAACTCTACTATCTTTTGTTTGGAATCTAAACTGGCATTTTATTTCTCTAACGTATCTAAGCCCAAAATCACATCTAATCCCCCCATATTCAATGACATCAATCCACCACTAATCGCTCCCCACTAATACATATTTCACAATCTCTATAAACTTGACTAATAATAATATATTACCCGATTGGAGTACTCACCATCAAACGAGTATCCAATGGGCTCAATTTCTACCATGCACAGTTCCACTTGATGAAACAAAGGAATAGGTAAACCCCGGATCAATCAAAATAATAACATCATCATCAAATAATTTAATTGTACCAGTCACAACTTTTGGAGTAGTTTTTGCCTCCTCTCTCGTCATTACAAACACTCTAGTTGATGCTTGCCTCCTTGGTCTCCCTGGAGGATTCACTTTTTTAGCTGCATCGGAACTTCCCACTTCAGCTGCAATATTGTGTCCCACAATTTCAGCCCTTTTCGAAGCTTGTATCTGAGTTCCTTCCCATCTTGCATATTGTAGGCACTCGCTAGCCATATGTCCTTTCTCTCCATAGTTGAAACAAGCTCCTGTCAACCTATAGCACTCCCCCTTATAGAATTTCCCATAATGATCACACTTAGAAATAGGTGACATATCCCCATCTCCTCTTCTACTGCCTCCATCCACTGAGGCTTCGTGAAAAGCAATTTTCATCAGTTTGGACTTGTTTGCACCACTGCTCCTCTCCTTCGACTGCATAGGGAAAGTCGTGACACTCCTATCTAATATAGGAGTACCACCTCCCCTCCTGAACTGTTCTATCCCTTTCCTCTTTCTGTTCACAACACTCTTTATGTTCTCCACATTCTCAACCCTCAATGTCACTTCATCCAGTTGTTGAAAATCACAGAAGTTCTACACTACCACTTTTTCTCGAGTGGCTATATTCAATCTTGCTTCAAATCTATAGGACTTAACTGGCTCACTCATCATCATCTCAGCTGCATATCGGGACAATTGTGTAAATCTGAGCTTATACTCACACACTGACATCTCTCTCTAGGTGAGACTCAGAAATTCCCTCTACTTCTACAGAATATACACCTCAGATAAGTACTTCTTATAAGTAGCTAGGAAATCCTTTCTTGCCAACACCGGTGGTTTCAACAAACTCCCTAGTATACATTTCCACCATTGCAAAGCATCTCCCTGTAGCAAACTTGCAGCATACTCAGTCTTCTCATCATCCTCACAATCCATTTGCTCCAATATCCTCTCTCTCTTCCTCAACCAAGTTTCAGCTTCTTCTGGATCCATCGTCCCATAAAATTCCACTACCCTATACTTCCTAAGCTTATCAAATTGCTTTCTTTTCTTCACTGGGGGCGGAGTAGAAGTTTGTGGTATTTAGCCTATGGTTTGGACAATAGCTTGAGCGAATGCCTGAAACATCTTAGGATCCAATGGAGTAGGCACCTACTCCTACGGAAGAGGAGACTCATACGTCAATGATCGAGAGGGCCCACTACCGTGCCTTATAAAAGCCTTAGCATTTCCTAGGGCTCTAGACTCATCCGTACTCTCCTCTCTGGGTGCAGAGTCAGGTGTAATAGATCTTTGCAAAACTCCCTGTGTCCTTCAATGAGGTGCAATCTTACTCTTTCAATTTAAACACTAATGATTAACTTACGTTTCATTTTAATCTTATTTCCTACATGTATGCATGATATGCATTTCACTTAATGTAATCAATCCATTCACAATGCAAACAATTTATCACACATCATAAAAATTTTTCCTCAAGAATCACTTCAATCGATTCTGCACTGATCCCGAATTTTGAAAAAGACTAAACCATGTTCAGAAAAATTATCTGACTCACTTTGATTCAATCAATCAACCTCAATTTAACCTCATAAATTCACAATTTTCCTATGAGGATGTAGATAATAGCCTTAGGAATCCAACGCTTCGAAAACCAATTCAATCGGATGTCGGACGGAAAAGATATAAGCAAAAGATTAAACAAAGGTCGGATTAGGGAGGTAATAGCAAAATTAGAAGGAATCAAAACGGCGTCACATCGGCTGGGCATGCGCTACAACGGCGTCGCACGGGGAGAATCGGACGCCTACAGAGGAGAAGAAATGCAAAATGACGTCTTTCAAAGGAGGAGAAACGACGTCATACGCGGGCAAAACGATCCCGCATGCTAGGCCCGATTTGCGGAGCCCAACTTCGGAAGTCTTAAACCTTGTGCTTAAAACCTTATAGGTCATTTGCTGACATTTCACAATAGCGGTGAGCGGACACCAATCAATCATCAAAATCACATCTTGACTATTTAATAGAAATCATATCTCTAAGTCTCTATTTCGTTTTGAAACAAGAATCACCTCAATCAGAGCTCTATAGCTCAAGATATGCTTAAATTTCCAAAATGTGCTTATACCTCAATCATACTCTCTAAACTGACCTTTCAATTTCTTACAATCAAACTTTTCATCTCAAATATAAAGTTACCAAATTTCATGGAGAGATAAATTCATGTCTTATAAATCTATCGCCTCAACAATCACTTCATTTGAATATAAAACGAGGGAGTTGTGCCCAAAAGAATCTAACATGTTCATATCCTGAATCAATTTGCACCTATCTAGGTGCGATTATCATAACTTTCACCACAAATGTCATATTTGTTTCTTACTTGAATCATTAGAAATTAAACTTCTATATCTACAACTCGTATGAAGACCACAAAATCAGATTCGGCCTCTAAGATAGTCAAACATCGCGATTTTCACAAGTTGTCCTGTGCGGACATTCACGGCCTTGGAAGCACCATTTCATCCGAGAAAGTCCGTTAAACGGACATCCATGTCCGTCTAATGGACATGAGCAAAACAAGGGGTCCTTTTGACCCAAGAAGGTCCGTTTAACGGACTTCCATGTTCGTTTAACGGACATGGGTTTCCCAAAACCCCTTCAACCTTCTCCAATGCTTCCAACTATCATCTTAACACTATATACACTTATAATCTTCACAAATTCACTTATTCAAAAAGCTTAAGCATTTCATAACAATCCAACAACAAATTCAATTCACAAATTTTCCAAATCTCAACTTCATTGATTCTACAAAACCTCAAATTGCAACCATTAATCAAAGCTACCACAAACACAAATCTTATGCAACATCTTAACTTATATCAATCATAAATCTTAACTCCAACCTTGAAACCTTGCATACTTGGTATCGTTGCAAAGATAAAAGAACAAGCTACAACTTCGAAGAAGGAAAATTTGGCAATTTCTGTTGGAACCCCTCCCCGGTGAGTCGCGTCCCCGACGTCCTACGTGACATCTGGACCCGCATCTCACGAGGGAGGGATTCCTCACCACTGAGGAAACCTCAAATCGGACTTAATGTTAATGTCATCCAAACAAATCTTGGTAATTTTACCCTAATTTTCCTCCAATAAAAATTAATCTACTTAGGGCCCACAATTAAATCTGATTCCCAAGCTAAAATGAAATTCCATATCTCTAGGTTACATAGAATCAAAAATTGCCTCAATCGGATCTCTATAGATCACAAAATCGCCCAAAAATGGATTTATATCCAATTCCGCCACCTAAATGACTCGCTTTAATCTTATCCGTAATTTTCGACTAAAACCCGACACTCTCATTTTACTAAAAAGGGGTATAAAATTTTTTTAGAAATCTAATGCTTCGAAAATCATAAAAATCGGAGGTCAAACGGAGGAAAGACAAAGAAAATATGAAAAATGGCTTTATTTATCATTTTTGAAAAATCAGAAATTAAATTTTAAAAAAATTACTAACAGTGACGCACTCTGCTAACAGAGTACGACACACTCTCGCACTCAGCAGAGTGCGAGCTCACACTCTACTGCTGAGGGTGAGGAACATCTCTTAATTTTTTTTTTTAGAAAATCTGAAATAACCTGTTAACTTTGAATAGGTCTAACTTTTCATCCCGAAATCGAAATTTCGTAAATTTAGTGTCAATAGAAAGAAGGAAGCTCTACAACTTCCTAGAAGGATTTAAAAACTAATCTAGCCATTAAGAGGGTCATAATTTGCTTCAAAGTTGGTGCTATAAAAAAATTCAATTTCCTACACAATGCTAAGAATTTGAGAATTCATATCTTTTAGCACACAAGTCTAAAAATAACACATTTTACCTCATTGGAAAGATAAGAAGATAACCTACAAGTTTCATGAAGGAAGTAAAAATCAATTCAATCATTTAAAGGTATAAAAACGCTCTCAAAGTTTCAGCCTAAGTGAAAATCAATGGAACAGTAAATTTACCTAAATGAACAGTAACTGTACCTCATTTTAAAGATAGAAGGATAATCTACATTTTTCATGAAGAAATAAAATCAAAAATGTCTCTAAGAGGGTGAAAAAGCCCTCCAAAGGTTCTGCAAAATTTTATGACTAACAATAGTAGCTGAAACCTTTCAGCTCTCATAACTCTTTCATCCTAAGTCCAATTGTGACAAACTTTATGTCATTGAAAAGATTTAAACATATTCTACATTCTTCAAGAAGACATCTCACTGAAAATCGCACTCTTAAAACATTCTAAACCCCAAAACAAGTTGCTGTCCAATTTGGGAAAAATTGGACAGCATTTCCCCTAAAAATGCTCTAACCAAAGTCTTCAATCCAACACAACAACCTGCATAAAAACTCATTCTTCCAATTTCCATAGCACAACTTAACCCCAATATACTTCAAATCAAGGGCAGTAACACACTCCTAGGATTCTATTTGTTTCCAAAACATAACATAATCCAACTTCACTCTTTCCTTTATCAAGTTTAACTACACAATTATACATTCTTTGAAAACGTAGACAAGGTATATTTAACCTTCAAAACCGTTATATTTACATGAAAACAAGTCAATACAAAGCTTCAAAGGGCATTTAGCCCGATTACATCCCAAAATAACAAAAGTAAAAGTACAAAGAACAAGCTATCGCTTTGATTTCTCAAAACATGACTTCAAAATCAAAATGCATCGGAGTTGCCTCAATCCCGATGCGGTGACTCGGTTTCTCGTTCGACACCTGTGGAGGGGAAATGGGGGGTGAGCTCGACGGCTCCGTGGGTAATAACTTAATAAACGAGAATATAGGCAAAAACTGTTATTCATTCTTTCATGTTCAAAGCAATATCACATTAATAAGAGCAATTTCACTTTGCAAATCTTATCACAGAATTTAGCACTCCGAACAATTTATAAACTTAACATATCACAAAAGTAACCTAGCAAATCACAAATTCATAAACACAGTGGTTTGGGTGGATCCGAAACGGAACGTACTACACATTTCCGCGAAGCGGTTATGTGTAGCCGTGACTGATGGAAATCCTTGAAAGGAATTCCAGTGCCACTTGCGGGCAGGCGGGAGAAGCCCATGGTTAGACAGGTGCACATGACTCGAACGGGATCACCCTAAACCCAAAGAAAGCACATAATTCACATAATTCGAAATTATGAGCTGTAACTGGCTATTACAAATTCACTTTCACATAATTAGGCCAAACTGGCAAATCTTTTCCGAAATCACACATTCAAGTCTTTTTCACATAACGAAACATAAGACAAATAATTTCTAACATAATTTACAAGCAAAGAACATCTCATACAAATGAAAAACATAACCAAGAGTAATTTTTACAAAACTTTAAAGTCATTGGAAAGCATTATTTTACATTTATTCTAAAACTTAAGTAGGCCTATTATCTCAAGTATTAAGAAATCACACACCTTAAATTCCTTTAGCTTGTAGGATGGTCAATTTGCCTTGCTTCTTCCTCCACTAGCCTCACTTCACCTTCATTAAGCATAATTATCCCATAAGAACATAGGATATCAAAATCAGAAAATTTTAAGGAAAAGAAAACTTGAATTAACACCTACATAAAACCCATACCTAAACTAAGCTATTTAAGCCAAAACCTACCCAAAATACTCAAGAATTTCGAAATTCTCTTACCTTAGAAGATGACCCACGAAATTCTCTTTTTGTTTCTATTGGAAGATTAAACCTTCCTCTCCACTTTCTTCTTGAATAAAACTCTTAAAATTCCTTCTCTCTAAAGCATAAGCACCTAAACTCTTACTTCTCTTCCTCTTCTTCTTCTTCTCCTTCTTCTTCTTCTTTCCCCTTATCCGAAAGTCACCATTCTTTTTCTCCTTTCTCTTGCAAGTTTCGATTGCTTCTAAATAACCTAAGGTAACTTTGTTTCTTAAACTTTAAAAACCTAAGCCCCTTTATCAAAACTACTGATTGAACTCAAGTTTAATATATAAGTGGCTACACTTTCATGGTTGTTAATGCACTTTTTGACTCTTAATTCATGATTTTTGTGCTTAAATTAGTCTCTTACGGTGAGCTTATGTTTTATGCAATTTGCTAGTAAAATTGTACAAATTGACATTAATTGCATCATAATTTTTCTAAGAACAATTGATACGAGAAATTGTTATTTTATATTGTAGGAGAAAAGGAGTCGGAAAGGATCAGAAGAGTCAACACGGCATGAAGTCCTTAAGGCACGTCGCGGCGTGAACCAATCACCTCGCCGCGGCGAAGCCGTGGCGAAATGTAATTCAAACGTCGCGGCGCATCGACACAGATCGTACGTCGCGACGTCAACAATTCAACACGTCACGGCGAGCAAGCCAAAGACACGTCACGACGAATTTTTATTTATATGTCGCGACGTGCAGACGGATACCCGGACTCCAAATAGAGATTTCTCTCACTGTACCGACCCGGCCCGTGACCCATCCTTTAAATCCTGCCGAATTAGGTTATCGTCATCATCTGGAGAGGGATCAAGAGACGGGGAGAAAAGAGGAGAGACGAGTGAAGAGAGAACAGAGAAGGAAGAGGAGAGATTCTCGACCTTACCACCCAGGGTTCCCTTCGGGGTTCCCTGGGGACAACTTCTGCATTAGCTTTCATCTTCTATTTTTACCGTCGCTATCCAATTTGGATATCTTGGAGTCATTGCGAGTTGTGAGGCTTCCGGTTGAAATGCGTGGTTAGGCATTTGTTTCTCCTGAAGATGCAGTGATGGCTGGAGTTCACCGAAGGGGAGTAGCTTAATCTGTAGTTTTGCTATGATTTATAAATGCCTAGGTCTAGGGTTTGTAATTTGTAGTGAAGCTATTTGATTATAGCTAAATGTTTGACATTTAATGTGTTGTTTGGATTGGTAGTTTACATTGTCACGTTTAACTGCATTGTTATGAACAAATAGAGTTGGGGTTTATTGCTTTGTAGTTAGATTAGCTTAATTAGAGTTTAATTAAGCATTGAACAATGTAATGTGTTATGGATTTGTTTATGTAGAACTTTGTGCTTAAATATATGAAGTCTCATATATGTCAACTTGTGATCTTGTTGATTCTCTTATATGTGCCTAGTTGTGTTTGATAATGAGTTGATGCTAGATTTCATTTGACCCATTGCATTGGTAAATCCCCCGCACACACTAAGATGTTTTTAACAAGGTTTTAAGCAATGGAGTTCATTGATTAAATCCTTGGACTTAAAGAATCCTTTAACGTTTTAGGGCTCAAAAGCACCTAATGGGTCTTGAGACATGGAGTCAAGAGTGACAGGAGTCCATTAATCAAGACCCTGGACTTAAAGTGAGTTCTTTAAGGTTTTTTTCCATTCAAATTTAGTTATTTTTAATCCACCGCACATACTAAGATGCGCTTAACGGGATCTTGAGCAATGGAGTTCATTAATCAAGATCCTGGACTTAAAGAATCCTTTAAGGTTCTGAGGCTCATGAGCACTCAATGGGGTCTTGAGACATGGAGTCAAGAGTGACAGGAGTCCATTAATCAAGACCCTGGACTTAAAGTGAGTTCTTTAAGGTTTTTTTTCCATTCAAACTTAGTGATTTTTAATCCACCGCACACACTAAGATGCGCTTAACGGGATCTTGAGCAATGGAGTTCATTAATCAAGATCCTGGACTTAAAGAATCCTTTAAGGTTCTGAGGCTCAAGAGCACTCAATGGGGTCTTGAGACATGGAGTCAAGAGTGACAGGAGTCCATTAATCAAGACCCTGAACTTAAAGATAATTCTTTAAGGTTTACCATTCACACTTAGTTTTGAACTGTGATAGCCAAAGCTTGTTTTCAAGAGGATTTTATCACTTGTTTTAGTATTTCCCTTTTCTATTTTCAAAAATCCAAAAAAATAATTGTTACATGCTTTTGAGTGTAGTTAATGTTTTCAAACAAAACCCCATTTTTCCTTACTGATTTCACTTGCATTTTATGACATATAGGCTAGCTTAGGTCCATTTCATTAGGTTTCGATTAAGTGAGACGACCCGAGGTTGCATCCTATACTGCAATCTTGGAATTTATTATTTTTGACCGGTTTCCAAGGATCGATCGCAAGATCGCATCGACAGAGCCGCGATCAACTACGTAGTTTTCATTTAAGTCACTTATTTTCCTCCTTTCCTTGCCATTTTCGTTTCCTTCCCTTCTCCATACGACTACCTCACTTGTTTCCCATATAAATCAATTATTTTACTCATTTAATGACATTTGAAATGGGCTAAAAGCCCATCTTATAAACCTTAATCCTTAAGAACATTCATGACCTTCCTAAAAAGCCCTTATACCATCTTAATCTTTTTAAAATCTAGTAATATTAAAACTCTAATTTAACTAAATCCTTTCAATTTTTAATCATTAACTGAGAACTAAAATCCCAAATTATTCTAACTAAAAGGAATTTATCAATTTAAACCTCAAAATAAAGAAAACCAGCTTAATGCGAATCGAGGCCCAATAATTTCTATTTCAATTATTTCAGAATTTCCCCCGAATCAGCATACACATTTTTATCCTAATACAAAACTTAACATTCATCGCCACTTCACTTCTTCTATTCCAACCTTATTCAAAAAATTCAATTAGCCATTGGAGTTTATCCTACACTCAACCTCAATACATATGAATTCTTACATTCAATAGTATCATGTCATTCACCAAGTTCCTCTCTTGTTTTTTACTAATATCTTACATTTCTCAACTCATCAACCATGCATAATTCACATTCCTATATCATAATCATCCATATACCAATTCATAATTCAAAGCCATACACAAACCCATATTTCATTAAGGCACAATAACATCTATAACACAATATATATATATAACTCATTTTATTTCAAGCAAAAACTCTAAATTTCCACTTTAAGATCGGGGTCTAAGATGAAGTATAATAAAAAATACTTAGGATGTACGAAAATACCTTATTTCCATGGATAGGTTGCTTCTTTTTTCGATTCCAAGACACTGCAAACGCGAATGTCCTTTACCGGTATCCACATGAGTATGCACGATTCGGGCTGCGGCTGTGTTGTGCTAGCACATCCTGAAACTCTTTCTGAACACCGCACGATTTTCCTCTCGGATGGTTGCTAGGGTTTCGTGACAATTGTGTCTTACATCTAATGAGACCTAAGCTTCTCTATTAATAGAGAAACCCTAATCCCATTGAGGCCCCAATAAGTTTTGGCCCATTATATCTCATATAATAAAAGCTCGACAACTTAATTCAATCTAGCTCAATAAATATATCTACATATATTTATTCAATACCTAATAAATTAGGCCCAAGAGAATAAGCCCAGATCACATCACTCTTTGTGTGCGACCCTGTAGGCTCAATTGATGTTGGCAATGGGCTTAATCACACTTCAAGGCCCATAAGTCATAAGTGGCCTCTAGCAAGACATTATGACTACCCAAATCAATTGAGGATCGATAATCCGATTTAACCTGTAACTATGGTTATAAGCTCAGTCCTTTTGTAACACGATATCAAGATTAATCACAAGGCATGGTACATGTCAACCTTTGATTAATCATAGTTTCTTGATCCCCAAGTTGACTGATTATAACAAATTACATTGATGACTCTTCATCAATTCATTTGAACGCGGCCATGCATTTCTTCTGTCACACTTGTCAAGAGGCCCAAATGATATCTCTCTCATTTAAGAGAGGTACAAATCTCATCTACATCATTCACATCCCTCCGCATGATTCATTTGATGTCCAACATAAGACTACTTGTTATTCGGTTAAGAATAACTTTGTCTAATATCAAAACACCGAATTCCTCATGTAAGGAACCATGATGACTTCAGGTCAATGGACTAAACTCAAACCATATTAAGAATCACTAATGACATGAAACCATGTAGTATTCTTTATGTGGGTCAGTCCAATATATGTTCTCTAACATATATCTATGTTTCTGATTCGATATATCATATCCATGATCAGTAAAACGTGATCATCAACAAGAATACATACTAGCCTTAATTCATTATTGTTCCACCAATAATGATCGACCAGGGACAGTCTAGAATAGTCTTATAATGCTTATGGTTTTACTATCAAGTCACATACTTGATGACATAAGTCTAAAACCATTCATGGAATGTAAATCACATTACATAAACGAAATACATGCATATATGAAAGGAATACCTCATAATATATTATAAACAAGTCATAATGTTAATACATGAATCACAACTATCCATTGGCCTAGGGCACACTACGAACACCAGCTTCGTCGAGGCGAAACCTTTGACTTACAACCCAGAAACCCAACATTCCACAAAATTTTACACACATACACATACCATTTCCAGAACCATCTTATCCAACCACAAGATATACATAAACATACACAAAGGAATTTCTTCAAGTCTCATTTTCATTACTAGAACAAAATAGAGTTTAAACAAGTTTTAGTTACATATCGCCAACTACATCATTAGCTTAACACAAAAAATACAAAGGATGCTCATGTTCGATATGCTACTAAAGCTACTCAAAAGTAATCAAACTAACTTAGTTACTAAATGTGGCTATCTTATAGTTTCCAAATGCCTTGCAAAGATTGCTAACCTTCTCGTTCTGTACCTGAAGAGAAAATAGTGGGTTGAGCTACAAAGCTCAGTGATTAATATATTTATAGCCATTAGCAACAAGTCACACAATCAAACATATAAACATATGTACATATCTATCTATATTACATTTTAATCTAGCAATTGATCATCAACAATTCTAACTCATGACTTCAAAGTTAAGGATGTTATCACATAAACAAATCATGTATAAAAATTCCATAAAAACATAACACTCAATCATGCTCAACAAATCAAATGAAATGCACAACCAAATGGCTTAAGAGTTCTATGGATAGAAATCGCAAACTGAAGTTTACACATGAACAAAATGAGTCCATTCTTAGGATCTCATATGCCACAAGCGAGCAGCTATGATAAGGCTTTAGGTCAACGTGCACGTGACTAATGAAATGGTTTCTATCTTACCTAAACATAAGCAAATATTAATGCTCAATTCAATTAATCACATATTCACATTTTCATGCTTTTCAAGCTATTTCCTCTTTTGCTTATACAAAATGTCATAACATCATTTATGACATAACATGGTAACAATCATAATGCACTTTCCGCATTCACAACAATTCCATTTCAAACAATTAAACATATACACATACAAGTAAACAATTGCCCATTCACACAATAAATATAAACACATTACCCACCTAATTTCTTATGAATCCAAGCTCAAGATTGGCTTTCCTCTTGCTCTTGGGTAAGGTTTCCTTGATTCCTTTCAATTAAACCAAGTTTTCATTCAAAACAACATTCAATGAAAATTCATAAAACTTCAACAATCAAAAATGGTAAAATTAAGCTTAAACTTAACCTACCAATAGTCCATTTAGGTTAGAAAAACCAAAGCCTAGTTTAGAAATCCATGAAAACTCAACATGGTTTTCTCTTCTTTCTTCCAACACAAACCCATTTCTCTACTTCTTTCTCTACCTAAGCAAGAAGGAAAGATGAACTTACCTTAACAAGTTGATTCTTCCTCTTTCCTAGCTTCCCCATGTTTTCTTCTTCTTCCTTCCCTAGCTCCCATGATTATCTTCTCTTCTTTCTTTCTTTCTCACGTGCTTCTCTTCTGTTCTTACTCTCTTTCACGATTCTCTTCTTCTTCTTCTTATTACAAGACAACATTTTGTCTTGTTTTCCAAAATTACCCTTCTCTTTGTTTATCATTCCAATTTTGCTTCATTTTAATGTAATGTCCATTTTGTCTCTAACGGTTAATTATATTCTAACTTAATTCTAACATTTCCATCTAATTTCTAATTTCTACCCATGCTCACTAAATTAATGGACTCAATTATAAAATAAATAAATCAAAAACAAATCATAAATTAAAAATTAAAAATAATAAATAATTTAGAAAAAAATAGAGTCTAACAATAACAATCTATAACTTATTTTGAACTTCAATTCTTTTCTTATACTCAAACTATTCTCAAATTTGATTCGTTGTAACTACCATAACCATAAATTTGTCTTTAATGGTATCTAAACAAACAAGTTACGGGTATTTTACAAGTGGTTTTAAGAGGGATAAGTATAAAGTTGCCAGCTCCTTTACACACTACAACAATTTATAATGAGGTTTAGGCTTTTTGGTAAAAAATGATTGAAAAGAGAAAAAAGATAATTTAATCAAGTTAGATTTGATTATAAAATTTGAAAAACTTTAAAAAGGTTAAATGTAAGAATTTTAATAAATAAATACTTATGAAATATTAGATCTTATTTAGACTCAATTGATATTTAATTGAATTATAATTCTAATTAAAATTAAAGATCTTATTTAGGCTCAATTGATATTTAATTGAATTATAATTCTAATTATAATTAAACTTAGGTTCTTAAATATGTTGATAATTGAAGGAAGGTGTGGTGAGACCTTACCTCTAATATGACAAGTCCCTTAGACTTTGTCCTTGCTTTACAAGTCCACCTTGTGCTCAAATGACTCTAATGTAGCTCGAATTTTCCTTTTCTATATATTGTGAGCAACTATTAAAGTTACTCACAGCAATTCTTGTCCCAAGTCCCCAGCCTAGGGGAAGGTGGCTTTAAGAGATAAAAATATAAGGTAGAACTCAATGTTTGAGAGTGTGAAATGTGTGTTAGAGAGAAGTGGTGAAATTCATTCCTTCTTCTGCAATTTATGATGATAAAAAGAGAGTTAGATACTACCATAAGTAAACAATTACTTATTGGCTTTTCTTTTCTTGTAAGACCAAGCTAACTTGTCCACTTTGGTTTACTTATGCTAATGTGGACATAATGTGGACATACTATTTGCACCCACTATTTGAACTATTTTTCTACATCTCACACTCATATACATGCTTTAGAAAGAGCAACACATGCCTATTCTCAGAAACAAATGTTTTGTTCATAATAACTTATGTTATATTTCTTAAACTCGAATATTCATTCTCACTATCATATAAGAAGTGGAGTGTGCGATCATATGAGAAAGGTACTGGTGAGGATTGTTAGATTAAGTCCCCATCAAACTAATATAATGTCCCTCAAGATCTCGTTATACCTTAAATCATTTATAATCGCACTAGATTTTGCATGTCTGATCCCTCTTTTTAGAAAGAACTAGGCAAAATCCCACAATGCATTTGTACTCATGGTTACCAAATAGACAACTCATGCTTATCGATTACTAATGTCTTTGTAGCCGCTCGAGCAATGAGTCACAAATATCTTGTGTGATATCAAAATGATTTTTCTTAGACACTCATGTCAATCTATAAAGTATTAGCTGCTTTCCTAGTCATACTCCACTAGATCGTATCATTCTTAGCCCTTAGATAATATGTTAAAGTAGCAATGCCAATTTCTCAACTTCATGACATAGGTCAAAGTTTTAAAGGGTATAAAGGGAGACTAGATGTCCACAGGGCTCACACAATGATGAAGAAAGGGACCTATTCATCACTCCCTTATTTGATCGTCTCAAACACATACAATATGAAGTGTTTGCCAGGCTCTAAATAACACCATACAAAACACGGTCCAATCACACCACAAAGTGACTTACTTGAGCCACCATAAACTCAAATTCGGCTTTATATAGGCTACATAGATACACTTTCCATGTTTGACTAAACAAGTATCATCTTAGTACTCAGCTAAGGTGATATACAAAATCCTTAATAATGTCACAGCAGTTAAAGAGATTACCAATAATTTAGTACCTCGCAATACTTTGTCTAATCCCACTCGCTATTATAGCACTGGGGTGATGTCTCATGTGAGAGAGCAACATCAAGCCTGGAGACAATTTTTAGATATGTAGCATGTTCAATTAAACCTTAATTTACGATGCAAATTCACATAAGATTGAAATGAAAAACATATTCTATTAACGCATAAGTAAATTTACAAATACATCAAATCCTCAACAAACTTAAACCCCTAATATGCTTTTGAAATGCATCTCTAACAATGGGTTTAGTAAAAGGATCAGCTTTCATATCTGTTAGAGAAGTGCTATAAAGGAAATCACCTTTAGCACTTATTATACAAATCTTTTTAACTAATAAGAAGGCATTTTTGTTAACTCGATGTTAATGTTCTTTATGAATTAATAGTGATCTTAAATTGAATTACTGAAGTCCTTGATACATTATATAGAAGAAGGAAATCATGATGAGATCATGATAATGAGATTTCTATCATATGTAATTATGTTAGTGTCTAAACTATCCCTATTTATAGGATTAATGAGATGAGACATTATTGATCCAGACAAACTAGCACATTTTATACTCCTTGATTACATCGAGTAGTGGATCTTATAAATTATAAGCATTAGTTGTTTAGAGTTAATATATGGATCCTTACTAAGAGTAGTAAGTACATTGGATGACCTGCCATGAGACAATTATATGGATAATCTATTCTAGAGCTAGTGATAGTCTCATCTTTACAATGTTGCAAATATCTTTAGACTTGAGGTGCTCAAGGATATCTTGGATACTGATCCTATACTTTGACTTCATTCCTTGTTGCCTTTCAAAGCTTAATCATAGGGTGGTGATTGGGTATAGCTTAAGGTATTCGAAGGTAATTGAGCATCCAATAAAGAATTCACCACTTCTAATAGGAGGAGATGATACCAACGGCCTCTTGTCAGGGTTATTGCTCGGGAATTTCTAGCTAGAGTAGAAATGCCATGAAGATAGTCTTTAATGACATATCTAATTAAGTAATGAGCCTCAAGGATAAGAATTAACATCACTTGGGCTAGATGTGACATAGTCAGTCTAGTGGGAGTTAGCACTTTAACCATACTTTGAACCAATAGGGTATAGAATGGTGAAAGGATGAATTGCACAGGAACAATGTAGTCAAACCATTAACTTTTTGATCAATTGCAGGTCATGATGTGTTGTTAGATACCTCTCATAATTTTCTTGAATTAAGTGTTAAGTAGCCAACATAACTAAGAACCTAACAGGTCACATGCAATGGAGATGTGAAGAATGAGTAAAATGTTTTTGGATAGGGATCCGAGATATGAGAGGTGCATGACTAAGCTACAAAAGTATGGTAGCTTAGGGTCTTTTGATTGTGAATCATATGACACAAGTGAATCTTGCTTATAAGGTAAGATGACACAATTACCCTCGAATAAGCAAATGACATAATTATTCTTTAAAAAAGGGCTGAATGTTTTCATGCTAAATTAAGTGAGATTAAAAGCCACTTAATTCCTAGTAACTCTCCATTGATGTTGAGGGGAGTCCAAAGGGTGTCAAAGACACTCCATTTTTATGGAAAAGTTGTAAGAAAACAAAGGGTATTTTGTGAATTGCTCACCATCTTCTAAAATTCTCTCTCAATGAACATACCACATAGCTAACAACTTTTGTGTGTTCTATCCATTGTTCCTTAGAGCTTTCAGGCTTCACTCTTCGTGTGGATATCATTAGAGACATCCTCCTTTGGTCATTGTGGTTTATAACAACAAGAAAAAATGAATACAACGAAGAATAAAGGAGATTGTAAGGTACACATCTTAAGTTCATGTTTTTATTACATCTAATGGAACATGTTTGATTTTGTATTTTCTAGGTTTCATTTTATTTTCTACTATGTATTCTGATAATTGATGCATATAATGCATGATCAAAACCTAACAGTGGTATTAGAACTAAATCAACTTCCAAAATGTAGGATCTATAACTTGTCGCAACCAAAATTGATGTGTTTAATATTATGCATTAGAGGATGCATGTTAGGAGCATATGTGGGCTTGCATGGTGGATGGTTATGGACTTAAGCCCAATATGATTGGGATGTCCAGATCATGTCATATAGTTATAGTAACTATATATATATGTGTGATATATACAAGATCTTCCTAGTTAGAACAGACCTAAAAAGAAATCCCTCACTTAGAATATTAAAATTAATGCCTTACATTAATATGGTGAGACCCAAAGTTCTTTTAGAGTTAGGGTTATTAAGCAAATCCAATTCCACTCTACATGAATTTTTTTGATCCATGGAAATATGATTTTCAAATTAATAGCCTAGTTTTAACTAGATACATTGATTTGTTGGGCAAACCTAAAGTTAATGTGGACAGAGGCGAAGTTGGGTAGTGTACCTGCGTTGTACATACTTCAAGACTTGACAGCCTAATATGTGTGCACACATCAACAATTGATAGCCCTAGATTTGATAGTTGCATTATAAATGTAATCGGTATAACCAGTACCTATCGATTGACCTAGGATGGCTTGTTAGGAAAACCTAAGGTCATTCTTAGAGATATTGGATATCGACCCACTAAGAGAACTTCTATACAAGTTCTCTCGAATTTATATTGAGGGTTATGGATTCACGAGAAAATAGTGGGAGCCATACTACACGTTATTGAAGTCTTAATTGGTATGCATTTTGTTGGACCCCGTTTCCGGAGCCCAACATAGGACATGAAAGCGTGGTGCTTGGTGCGTGAGGTGAAACATATAAATTAAACGAAGAAGGAAAAACCCTCGAAAGCTCAATGGGCCCACAGTGAACAACTTGAAACTTGCTTTCATTTGATTATAACAACCCATCCCAAATCTCACTAACATACACTCAAGAAAACTCTTAATGATTCAATGATTAAGATTTGAAACGTAAACATGCATACCTCATTAATATCCAAAAGATGAGTTTTACAAAGATTTAATAACATTTCAAACCAAATTACAACTTTTGAGTTCAAGAGTCAAAAATACAAAATACCCTTGAACCAATAAAACTTGAAATGAATCTAAAGCCTTGTCTTCCAAAAGTACAACTTGAAAATACAAAACATAATAAATTGGAGTGATGCCATAACCCTTGACTTACTCAGTCTCTTGCTCGTCACCTGAATGGGGAGAGTAAAGTGGGTGAGCTATAAAGCTCGTGGGAACACATTTATAATATAGAAATAAGCAAAACTATTCAAAAGACAACCCATTGCCGTGATATACTTTGAAAGCATAGTAATTGAGCGTGTAAAAGTTATTATCTTGAAATGCTTAATTGTTGAACAATTCATGAGTAGAGTTCAAAACATGCATGCATGAAACATAACAACAGATCATATGCACAAAACATAGCATAATGGTTTGGGTTAGTCCAGGTTCATGACGTACTACACATTCCCATCAAAATGGTTATGTGTAGTCGTAGTTTCATGAGGGAATCCTTGTGGGGAGCTCCGTGCCACCTGCGGGCAGGCGGGAGAAGCCTTTTCATGGTCAACGTGTAGCATCCCACTCCCACAAGACCCAAACCCAATATCGATGGTGATATCCGAGCCCGTGCCTCACGAGTGTGGTATGCTAGAGCAGTCAATACAGTTCAAAAACTCAGTAAAGCATTTTTCATTTGGAAAACCAATCGAGTGCGCAGATATAAATAAACAGTTTGGGCCCGCTTTAATACGAAATCATTTTCGATCATAAAACAATTCCAGACATAAATCAATTCATACACACAATATCCATAGTCAAATTGGGCCCAATACAATATCGGTACTATTATGCGGAATTTGCAGAGTTATAAATTTACACATAATTCAAAATGACATTAATGCAGATGTGAAACTGATACCGACTTCAAACTCTGGCTCTCTTGCGGTAATCATACTCCCGTTTGTCTAACGGGGTACTCGACAACTCTTGAAAAATAATTGCAATGATGGGTGAGTTTGCGAACTCAGTGAGAAACCATCATCGATGGTTCACCCAACTCATGCATATCGCAAGCAATACACAGTTTCAGTCAAATACATAGTCAATATCCTCATATAACAACTATCAGACAAATAAAAGGCATGAAATCCTTTTTCCTATTTTCACAATTTAATCCATAGACATAAAAGTTGCACACGTAATCATTTCCCATTATTTTCCATTTATATTCTGAGTTGTGACTGAGCGCTTTAACAATGAACAGTATTCAATAAACACGTCTTAGGGAGAGGAGAGCCCTCAGGGAATGCACTTCCACCTTTCGATATTGCCCGTTTTGGCGTGGTGGCCACCCTCACGGTTTTGCTTCGCCCCTACTCGAGGGATGCAAATGCGTCTGCCCCTTTTTCGGGCACAGTAAACAGTAATTACGTTTTAGGAAGTAGGAGAGCCCTCCGGGTATGTAGTACCTTCCATGCATCAGTAGGGATAGGAGAGCCCTCTGGGTATGCACTAATCCCTTTCAAGCTCGAGGCTCTCTTTCAGTATCAGTAATCGAGCTTGTAGCTCTCGGTAGCAGCTCCAGTCACAACCGTTATTAATCAATCAATTATGGAACTCATTTATCCCATGCAATCAGAATCATTTTATCAGAAATAGACATATAATTTCCAATCATGCCTAGCATGCATTCACAATTGCACAATAACATATTTCAGTCGATTCTACTTATCGAATTCAAACAGATTATTCACAATTCTGCACACCAATTCACAGTTGCAAGTGATCACATTCACAAACAGTTCACATATTCACAGAACATTTGACAATCAAGGATTAAGGAACCAACTAGGTTACTCACCTGTACTTCCGAGCTACAACCTGGAAGTCCCAGCAATATCCGTGGAATATCGATCTATCGGAGCCTCTATATTAGTCAAATAATTTCCATTACAAAATGCATAGTCAAAATAATTCAATGATGCACATGCCTTGAATAAAAGATGTACTATGCCTATTCATGACTTTCCCGGTGCTATTTCCCAATTTCCACTTTCTTTTGTCAATTCTAACTTTCCACTCAATTGATCAACAAAGACTCATTTCAATTCGATAACATATTACGGAACTCCCAAATTCAATTCTAAAATCCAGTCAATTTATCACGTCATATCCACTAGGATATTACCTCAAAATCAATATCACTATTCTCTAGATCAAATTCACCTTTTATGCTCAGTTTCTAAACTCTCAACAGCATTTTCTTAAATTCAGAGATCTCACAATTATACCCCAATTATCAAGAACAATCCTTAGGATGCAATACAATCACATTCTTAACTTTCTTTCATTAATTTCGATCCTACTAATTTAAATTCAAACTTTCATTCTTTACATCAATTGTAGACCTCTTTCTCTAGATCAAGACAAATCAAACATCACCTTAATTGGAGGTCTACACCATTAGCTATGCCTCAAAAACTCAATTAAACCAATTAAGAAAAAGTCCCACGCCGCGGCGTCCTGGAGGCGCTCGTCGCGACGCATGGGAGAGGACTCGTCGGGGCGTGGAAAACTCGAGCTCACCGCGACGTCGAGAGGAGCTCGCCGCGACGTCAAACATTTTGAGCTCGCCGCGACGACTTCCTTCCCGCTCGCTGTGATGAATTAAATATTAATTCGCTTCGGCGAGGCTTCGCGCACGCCGCGACGTGCGAGTCGCAAGTCGTCTTCTCCGATCAGTTTTCTTTCATTTCTCACTCTAAAACCAGTCATAACTCACCCATACTACCCCAATCTTCCACAAATAAATTCATGTATGCATTTAACTAATAAATAAAGAACATTAAACCAATTTACTTACCAAATCAAGCTTCCCCTCTTTAACTCCTGAAATCTTTCCAAACTCTAACACCAACGATTAAGCTTTCAAACTCTCACAATCATCATCTTCCCTTAGGGTTTAGGCTTAGCTGAGCAAGGAGAGAAGGATCAAGCAGGCTAGAAACGAAAATCTCACAGGGAGGAAGAACAAAGCTAGATCGGTGGAGGAAAAATCGCAAGCCCTAGGAAGGAGGAGGAAGCTTCTCCAAACAACCAAGGCATTTAAAGGTTTAACAATCAAGCCTCTTAGCCTTTTTCCTCGCAAAACATTTAAATCTCTTTCTCTTTTCAATTCATTTCCAGTCCAATTGTCTTCTAATTTTAATGGTTCAACATATTCATCTCTAACATCATATCTATAAATTTTCCATTGCCACTTACTAATTATTCTAGCACTATGCAGTCAATCATTCCGTCACTCGAAAAATTTCTGGTCCGGACTTTTTCTCCCAAATTTCCAGAAAATTTCCGAAGAGTCACTTTCAACTGGCAATTACTCTAAAACATTCCTATTCATATTTTCAAACCCAATTCTTCCAAGATTCCCAATAAATCATAATCAAACCTAATCATCTCACAAATCACAATTCGTATCATATTCAAATCAAAAGCTAGGAAAATGTCATGAATGCATGTACCTAAATGTGCATGTGCCAATGGACTTATTCCTCTAAAATTAGAGGCCAAATGAATGCTCAGTCAATAATATGCGGTAAAAATCCTAACCCGTCTCAATTTACCAATATAACCTTTCCATCGGTGACGGGATGTTACAATTCTCCCCTCCTAACAAAAATTTCGTTCTCGAAATTTCACATATGATTGATCAGAAAGATAGGGGAAAAAGTATTTTGCTCATTTCCATTCTGTTTTTCCACTTATTTCACTATCTGTTCAATTCTACCAATTAACTGCAATTAATATGATCAGTCATCTCTTTGACATTGTCTTAACTATTTCCTTAAGATTTCTCACAATTCTTCACTTTTTATACCAATAACACATATGTCGGATCATAACAACATTTCCTAATCATGTCCAAGTAACACTTTGAGAATCCAAATCATCCTTTACTGAATTACCAATTCTTAGTTCTTATTTACACCACAGCCACATAGAGGCTACTTTACAATGAACTTAATTTCTCCAATTATACACTTATCTCTATCTATGTGCATCATGGTTGTGGTAATACTGTTCAGAGCATTTCATTTATCGCTTACAAAAAGACATCTCTTCAGCATTAAAACACTAATCTCGTAAGATTCTCATAACCTCGATAACAATCAACTCGACTCATTGTCACTCATTTGGATTTCTTAATCCCTATTATAGATTCCTTTCACTATCAACATTGTCTCAACTCAATCATGGCCATCGACTATTTTGAGGCCCTGACCATTTGCTGTAAGACCCCATATACACATTTTGAATGGTGTCACCAATACAACGATTATTATGTCCATAATCAATCTGAACTATACATTGATCTCATGTCCCTATGAACTCCAAAAATACCCGTTTTACATTTGTCTCTAATAGTCAAGGCTGTTGGTTATTTACATTTATAATCATTCGATTTTTCATTCTAAACCAGAAATTACTTTTCGATGTGCTCTTACTATAGCATAAGACTTTGACTGGTTCTCGAATTTTTTTTTAACAATGTCTCTAGTCCGTACTACACAAATTTCTTAGTCGAACTATACATATCACTTTCCTCAACAATTTGAGTTATTTTCAATGCCTCAATAAGGTTCACAAATTTCAAACACCTAAATTTGGTCTTTACCAATCCTTTTTATACATCCTGATTTGGAATTCCAATAGCTAATAATACTTTCTTTTCCCCCATGCTAGCTCAACAGATTACACTCGATATTACACTAGGTTTAACAACCTTATCGCTCAAATTGTGATCATCTACCAATGACTTTTCTATTCAATATTTTAAATTGCATAGCTAGCTTAATTCTGAAATACTCAAACGCATAATCCTTTTCAAATCTTTCAAATTCCCGAAATATCTTAACCGTTATCAATTTGCATATTCATAGACATATCCAAAAATATTTTTGTAATAATAGAATCTCCAAATTTTCAAAACAATATCCAGTACAATAAATTCCAGTCGTCGATCATCATGTTGCCCATAAGGCCATACTTGTCCCTAGATGCATAAACCACTTTATACTATTTTAACAGATTGCATCATAACTTTTACTGGGACACTTCGTTAAATATTGCAAGATCTCCAAATTAAAGTGATACCATCAATACTCGAGTTGTAAGTTTCTCCAAATGTCCCTTTTTACATCCATCAGTCATACGATTCACACGCTTTTCCTCAAACATTTTTATCAAATAACAGAGACCAAAAAATCTTTGACAATTTCTGCACGTATCCAGCATTCAGTTAGTTCTAATAAACTCCAAATCCCGCATACATACATTCCTTGTAATTTCTCATTTTATCAACACCTCTATAATCATTAAGTCTCCCAATGCCATATTCGTATACTAATTCATCCCACTATTTATTTGGTCAACTAAGATTCACTCTTATGAAACTTGCATGATAAACAGTTTCCTCAACTGTGCCAATTTATCTACTTCATTTTTTTCAAATGCATTCATCTATGCTTATAGTCATTACCCACTCTAAACACAATTGAGACATTTTACTCTTCAGTAGTATAATAAACTCCTTATATCCATGATCAATTCGTATAATTCTCTAAATATCGATTGTCTCCAATAAGGAATAATTTTCTTATAACTTTCTCAGTTTCATCATAACATATTCTGACACATGTTCCTTTACCCTAGTTCTCCACATAATCCAATTTATTTCCATCATTACAAACTGGTTTGATAACACATTCATCATATCAAATTTGTACTTTCAGAACATAATTACACAAAATATACACGAACCTATATTCTTCTCAAATTCGCAATTAATATAATTCTCTTACATAATCTGGTTCATCTCATCAACATAATGTACACTTTTTCAGTAGCATACTTTATCTCTTACACTTGAGTCTCCGCTAAGATTAGGATTCCAAAATTAACTTTTACTTCATTTCAAATTTGTCTCTTCAATGATTACCCTCAAATCAAATTATCAGATCAACTAAACCTTATCAATCATTAATACTGTTCATAAAACTTTATTAATTAACTATTTTTCATCACTATATATCAGTCATCCTTAATACCTCATGAAGATTAATGTTAACTATACATAATATCCCAATAAGAGCAGTTCATGCCATGCCTTACAAAACAGAACATACCTTATAATGAGGCTCTGTAGGGCATTTAAACAATTTCATTTACTTTAATATCTTGGTATACATCGCTATAATCATCACATCTTATCTAAAAATATATTCATATCAATTTACCCATCAGTAGCCTTACTACTAAGAACACTTTAATCCTATTTAGTTCTAGATAACCTTTCTCTTTTTGGTACTAATTCTCGATCATGGGGACTTTGCTATGCTCATGTCCCTCTTTTATTCCCTCAAGTTCATTACCGATGCTAACATCTTTAATAGTCTCACTTATTTCTCAATTGATCGTTACAAGCATTCTCATGCCTTACTCTAACTCATCTTGAACTTGGGGCTACAAGAACTATAATCGGAACTTATTTAATAGGCCACCGATTACCTTCTATATCCTATTCACGCATATTACCCACTTATGCTTAATGATTTCACCCATTAGGTGATCCCACTATCAGATGTACACTTACAGTCACAATATAATCTAAACTCAACAACTTTCCTTTTTGCACCTGTCCTCGCTCATAAGGATCGTATCCAATCTCTATTCATTCCCAATTGATCATTACGAGCACTTTCGTTTCTTATTCTAACTCGTATTGGATTCTTATAATTGTTGGAGTTATGTAAATATAGTGCCCTAGAAAGCAAGTGTATTTACATGTAACTTTATCTTCTTCGCCATGATTTTGTAATGAAAATATTTATTATTAATAAAACAAAAGAGTTTGGTTTTATCTGTATGAGCATTATATATCTGGTCATAAGGTACCAAGATTCATTTGTAAGTAATATACATATACATAGAGATGTATGGGAAACATGTATATTATTATAATCAATTAATTGATTCACAGTTGAATAATCAAGTTGGTCGCTTGATTATGGTTTAGATCAGTAGTCATGATTTATCTCCATATAAGTAAAGGAGTTTACTTAAAGGGAATGATGAGTTTCATATCATGATAGTAGTAGACTATCGATAATGGCACTATTAAATGAATCTGGAATCAAGTATGTTTTCAAGAATAAAGTAAGTCGTTACTTTAATCTTAAAACATACAACTTAAGCATTCGCTTATTATGAACCACAATCTTGATGAGTGATGAACTCATATGTGTTTCATTATAATTCTTGATATGATCGGAATGGATTTTTACAGGGTATTAATCCAGGTTCCGCATGTTGGAATTATTAATTGAAACATGTATCGTGAACATTCACTCAAATAAAGAGTTTATAGTGTTATCATCTCTTCTAGATGTTTTAAGGAGATTTGGTGATTAAATCTGGCGCCAGAGTTTGATGGACTAGCTACCCATCAATTCTTAACACTAAGATGAGATCTTATGTGTTAATCACCATATAAAGTAAAATGAGAGATCTAGAAGGAAAACCAACATAAGGGCAAAACGGTAATTTTACCCTTTGTTGTGCGGATGGCTATAATAAGGTTCTAAATAGGGTTTGCAATTGGACATATTCTCATAATATTTAATAATTCAAGAGTTCAACTAATTGTCTTTAGTGGAATGACATTTAGTTAATAAGCTAGAATTAATTCCAATGAGATTGAATTATTTCGGGCTTATTGGAGCTTGAATTATCAAAGTCCAATAAGATTCCCCACTTGGCTTTAAGGAAGGTTATCAAGCTAAGTAAGAAGTAGTTTGGAGGCTTTAGAAGTCCATAATTGAATGATGGGCTTATACTAATTAATGGTTAATTGGAAGCCCATATGTTCATTTAGAAATGGGCTTGCTTTTGGTTTAATGTAATTGATTAGATTAATTATATTAAAACAATTTTTTTAAATGGAGAAGAAGCAATTTCGAAATTGTGTTAGGTTAGATGTGTAACCACACATTTGACATTAAAATACTAAATAAAGATGGTCTTTATTATGGTTCATCATTATTAAATGGAGTTATGAACTTACCATTAAATGGTTTAATGGTTGGCTTTTAATATTGGCATGTAACCTATTTGCATTCATTAGATTAAAGATGAAAGATGTGCATTAGATGGACCATCTTCCTTCTTTCTTCTTGCTAAAACCGAAATGGGTATTCAATTATAGGTTATGGTCTTTTCAAATAGCCATTTTAAAGATAAATGAAGGAAGTCTCATTTATTGGCTATTTGATGAGTGATTAATGTAAGAAGTGATGCATTGGATGCCTCTCACTTTTTCCATTCATGCATATTTCGAAATTGAGATGTAAGAAAGGTTTCTTGCATGGTTTTTAGACATTCTCTCCTTTCATGCAAGGTAGAACCGAAATTCCTAAGTGAAAGAATTGAAAGAGTTTCAATTTTGGTTCTTCTTCTTCTAAGAAAATCTCCTCCAAATATTTCTTCTCCTTTCCCACCAAAGGATTTTGTTAACCTAGTTGTCCTTGAAGAACAAGTGGTAAATCTAATTGGTTGAGGATACTACAACAAGGAAGAAGATAGATTGCTAAAGGAAAAGACTCAAAGGCAAAGGATTTGGATATAAGAAGGAGAGGATAGCGCAATGAGGATTTAAAGTCAGAAATAAGGAGTCGGTAATTCCTTTTATCTTGTTCTTGGTTTTATTATCCTTATACCATATCATGTATGGATTAGCATGTTGATTTGGATATATTGCTTCCGCTGCAAGATGATTTCTTAAAAGTTTTGAAATCTATCGCTTTCTCCATACTAAGCATGCTTTCTTTTTCCGATCCAACAATTGGTATCAGAGTCGGTTTTTCATGCATGATTTCGGTTCCTATATGGTGGATGCATGGGTTGGCAATATTTTTATGTATACTGCATATTTTTATGTGATAGAAATATATATTGTGTATGTTGCTCTTTTGGTTGTCCATAGAAGTTAAATTTTATCTTGTAAGATTTCTTCATTTGGTCAGAATAAGGAGGGTGGTCTATCATCACCATGTTTCCTCCTTGGTTTCTTTTTTCTATTTTATTTGATTTTGTAATGTACAAATTGATGTAATGATGAAGAAGGAGCAGCCATGGATTGAAGAAATGGAAAGGTAAAATTTTCGGTGTATCCTTTTGTGTTTTTGCATAAGTTTTGTGAAAACTAAGTTGCTGGAATTTTTGTTTCAATGAATCATATTTCAGTTATGATTGGAAAACAAGTGCTGGTTTTTTGTTTCAAAGAATCCAATTTCGGTTTTGCTAAAATACTAAGTGCTGTTTTTAATTTTCATGAAATGAGTTTCGGTTTTAATAAAACAAGTGCTGGGATTTTTTATCAAAACAAAGATTTGGTTTTCTAAAAATCTAGTGCTGGAATTTTATTTTTCAAAATGACAAAATTCTAATTTCATAAATGCCTTTACATTTTGTTTACCGAATGGGCCGGATCATGTTAGTGAAGAGTTCGAAGCGGAAGATCCAAGATGAAGAAGCATATTTTGGGCCTAAAAGGCTTGTAATTATTTTATGTTTCTAGGATGGACAATCAAAAGTTGCTTTATTAGTTCATGTGATGAATGGAGAAATGAATGCTTGTAAGATGTGATATTATGTGATTGCATGTCATTTAGAAAATTGCCAACCCTAGGCCTTGCCATGCATTCATTATGTATAGGATATATAATGAAACAATATAGGATGGATAATAAATTGCATCTAGACAAGATGGTATTTAAAACTTAAAGCCCAAAAAGATTGAGTGGGAGAGGATGCTCCTGTGAGAGTCCACGGTCTCCAAATGATGGCCCGTTTGCATGTGGTGAAGTGTTACTCCCCATCGGAGGGCATGGATCCTAGATCTTGCATGGTTTGGGTCTCCTTAAGGATAAGTCAACTTAATGATAGCAAATGTGACCTCCCATCGAGGCATGATTTGTAGGTATCTTTAGTGAATGAATCAAATGGTTATACACTCAACATTTTTTATCAATAAACTGCCCACCGTAGCTCTGTTGGTAAAAGTATGGACCAAATTAAGACGCTTCTTAAAAATTGAGCATGAGATGCTTGGTAGTTTTTGAGTGGGAGGGTCCCAGCTTTTCTTTTAATAGATAAGATGGCCCACCGTCACTTAGTCTCATCATAGATAAGAAAATAACCGTCATATAATGTTTTAATTTTTAAGTTTTGTTAAATCTATCATCATGCATACATGCATCATGATTTTATACAAAGTTCCATAAATTGTTGACTAGTATGCTCATGTTTTAATAATTTATATTTTCGGACATAATCAACCACAAAATGAATCCACTCACCCCTCTTGAATAATAACAAATTGGAAAATGGAGACAAGTTTAATGAATGGAGACGTAACCTTGACATTGTTCTTCAATATGAACGATTTCATGGGTATTAACTGAAAATGAGCCTACACCTCTAAGTGGAGATGCAACTCCGAGCAAGTCCAACAACATGAAGCGCTGGCGTATCGTCGACAAGACTACTAAGTGTTATATTCGCTTCATCGTGGCATGTTGCAAAAGCAAATTGCTTGTATGAAAACTGCTAGTGCAATGGTCCATCACCTACATGAGATGTTTGGTGTGAGGACTAGGTCTGCAATAGTGAAAGCTATCCAAACCTTTCATAATCTCGATGAAAACACAGTGAACCAAAAGTGGGATTACATGATGAAGGTAATCTCTGCGGTCACCGAGGCCGAGATGCTTGGGCGGATATGGATGCGGACACGCAGATGATTATGATCATCAATAGCTTAAACTCTTCTTTTCAGCGGTTTAAGTTGGACTATGAGCTCAACAAAGAAGGATTACACCTTGAGTGAGTTGATGAATACCCTCCAGAGCACGGAGGAAATATTGAATATTAAGGCTCATGGGCCGAAGCTAATGTAGCTTCTTCTTCTAAGCCCAAGGGTAAGGAAAGGAAAAGAAGAAGGGTCCAATGAAAAGAAGGCCCAAATAGGGTCAAGGTCAAACCCATGAAAAAGAAGGCCAAAGAGAACATCAAAGGAAAGTGTTTCCTTTGTGATGAGATGGGCCACCGAAAAGAAACTATCCAGCCTACCTAGAGTCCCTCAAAAGCAAACAAGGTATGGGCTTCCTAAGTTTGTTAGGAACTAGAAATGTGGCAGATTTATCTTCTTGGATACTAGATTCAGGAGCCACTAACCATGTTTGTAATTCTTTGCGGGGTTCCAAAGAAGGAAAAGACTTCCTAAAGGCCGCTTCAAGTTAAGATAGCAGATGGTTCCTATGTTTCAGCAGAATCGGTGGGAGTAGTTATCTTGGACTTTCCTAGTGGTCATAGGTTATATTTGGAAGATGTTTATTACATGCCAATGATTGTAAGGAACATGATTTCTATTTTTGTCTAATAAAATCGCTATTCCTTATATTTTGAAAAAGTTGTTTCAATATATGAGAATAAGGATTTTATTTGTGAAGCGATAATTAAACAGGGATTTTTTTTATAGAACCTATGAAAGGCTCACTAAACACCACAGAATTGATAAAACCAAAGCAATCCAATATCTCTAGCATTAATTCAAAGTATCTGTGGCATCTAAGGATGGGTCATATCAATCAGAAAAGACTTGACAGGCTAGTAAAGGATGGGATCCTTATGGGCTTGGATAGTGATCCATTACCCACCGTGAATCTTGTATTGAAGGAAAATGACAAAAGCCTCATTTCCTTCTAAAGGAAACAGATTTGAATCCACATTGGACATGGTACATACTGATGTGTGTGGGCCCATGAATGTACAAGCTAGAGGAGGTTATGAATATTTCATAACTTTTATAGATGATTACTCAAGACATAGCTATTTGTATTTGATGCATAAAAAGAGTGAATCTTTTCAAAAGTTCAAAGAATTCAAAGCTGAAGCTGAGAAGCAACTTGGCAAGCCATTAAAACGACTTTCGATCGGATCGAGGTGGTGAGTATTTATCCGGAGAGTTCCAGAATATTTAATTGACAATGGAATTGTTTCCAATTTGTCACTCCTCGTACACCTCAATGTAATGGGGTAGCAGAGAGGAGAAATAGAACTCTATTGGAAATGGTAAGATCAATGATGTCCTATGCTAGCCTTCCAGAATCGTTATGGGATATGCCATACAAACAAGAACATATCTTCTTAACTTTGCTCCATCCAAATCGGTGCCTAAAACACCTAGGGAGTTGTGGATCGCCGAGTGCCTTCATTGAGGCACTTGAGGACTTGGGGCTGTCCAGCCCATGTTCTAAAGCCCTGAATCCACAAAGATGGAACCAAGGTCAAGTATGTTTGTTTGTAGGATATCCTACGGAACTCGAGGGTACTATTTTTACAAATCCTCATGATAGGAAGGTATTTGTGTCGACAAATGTAAATTTCTTAGAGGAAGAGTTTGTGAGAAATCACAAAGGAAGAAGTGAAGTAGTACTAAAGGAGTTAGCAATTTCATCCAAACCAAGAGTTGTTTTGGATATGATAGAACAAGATGTCGAAATGGATTCAAGAGTTGAATCGGTGCAACTTTGAACATCAAGATGTGCCTAGACGTAGTGGGAGGGTTGTGAGACAACCAGATAGGTATCTCGGTTTAGGAGAAGGCTTAATTGCCATCTCGCACCAAGAAGAAACAGATCCGTTCACGTATACATGTGCTATTAATGATGTTGATGCAGAAAATGGCTCAAGGCAATGGAATCGGAAATAGATTCTATGTATACTAATGAAGTCTGGTCCTTGTAGATCTACCACTGTGTCTAAAAACCATAGGGTGTAAATGGATCTATAAAAGGAAAAGGGATCGATGGAAAGGTAGAGACCTTTAAAGCTAGATTGGTAGCTAAAGGCTATACTCAAAAGGAGGGTATAGACTACGAGGAGACTTTTCTCCGGTTGCCATGCTTAAGTCCATCAGATTCTTTTGGCCATAAGAAACTATTTCGATTATGAAATATGGCAAATGGATGTCAAGACCGCATTTCGAATGGAGATCTTGAGGAGACCATTTATATGGCCCAACCGTAGGATTCATTGAGTTAGGTAATGAGCATAAGGTTTGCAAGTTGCAAAGGTCCATTTATGGACTTAAGCAAGCATCTAGGTCTTGGAACATTAGGTTTGATAAGGCTATCAAAACCTATGGGTTCATACAAAACCTAGATGAGCCTTGTGTTTACAAAAGAATACAAGAAGGTAAGGTTACTTTCCTAATCCTGTATGTTGATGACATTCTGCTCATTGGGAATGATGTGGGAATGTTATCTGCGATTAAGGGATGGCTGAATGAATGCTTTTCAATGAAGGATTTGGGAGAGGCTACCTATGTTCTAGGGATCAAACTTATAAGGGATCGTAAAACAAGAAGATAGTTTTGTCTCAACTAACCTACATTGAGAATATGCTCAACAAGTTCGCCATGCAAGATTCCAAGAGGGTTTCACTCCTACTAGACATGGAATCAAACTTTCAAAGGAACAAGCACCCAAAACCCAAGAGGAGGTTGAACGACGTGCGTAATATTCCATATGCTTCAGTTGGTAGTTTGATGTATGCAATGCTGCACTAGACCGGATATCTCACACGATGGGGACCGGTAGCGATTTCACCAATCCAGAATGGAACATTGATCATGGTTAAGTGTATACTTAAGTATCTTCTTAGACGAAGAACTTAATGCTTGTTTACTCTGGAAGTAATCTTATTCCGACAGGATATACGGATTCAGATTTCAATCGATGTTGATTCAAGGAAATCAACTTCGGTTCTATATTTACTTTAGGAGGTGGAGCCATGGTTTGGAGGAGTGTCAAGCAATCTTGTATTGTTGATTCGACTATGGAGGTTGAGTATGTTGTCGCCAAGCGCAAAAGGAAGCGATCTGCTCCTAAGTTCCTAAATGATTTGGAGGTAGTTCGAGGCAAAAAGCCATTACACTTTATTGTGATAATAGTGGGGCAATGGCTAATTCTAAAGAACCTTGGAACCACAAAGTCGCCAAACACATTGAGTAAAGTATCATCTCATAAGGGAGATAATACAACGTGGAGAAGTGGATGTGGTAAAGATTCCTACAGAGCAAAACTTTCGATCCGCTCATTAAAGACATTGACTCAAAAGAGTTTTGAGGGTCACCTAGAAGGGATGGGAATGAAGGATATGTAAAACTTGCTTTAGGGCAAGTGGGAGATTGTTGGAGTTATGTAAATATAGTGCCCTCGAAAGCAAGTGTATTTACATGTAACTTTATCTTCTTCGCCATGCTTTGTAATGAAAATATTTATTATTAATAAAACAAAAGAGTTTGGTTTTATCTGTATGAGCATTATATATCCGGTCATAAGGTACCAAGATTCATTTGTAAGTAATATACATATACATAGAGATGTATGGGAAACATGTATATTATTAGAATCAATTAATTGATTCACAGTTGAATAATCAAGTTGGTCGCTTGATTATGGTTTAGATCGTAGTGTTGCGATTTATCTCCGTATAAGTAAAGGAGTTTACTTAAAGGGAATGATGAGTTTCATATCATGATAGTAGTAGACTATCGATAATGGCACTATTAAATGAATTGAATCAAGTATGTTTTCAAGAATAAAGTGGGCGTTACTTTAATCTTAAAACATACAACTTAAGCATTCGCTTATTATGAACCACAATCTTGATGAGTGGTGAACTCATTTGTGTTTCATTATAATTTTGATATGATCGGAATGGATTTTTACAGGTATTAATCCAAAGGTTCCATGTTGGAATTATTAATTGAAACATGTATCGTGGAACATTCACTCAAATAAAGAGTTTATAGTGTTATCATCTCTTCTAGATGTTTTAAGGAGATTTGGTGATTAAATGGCGCCATAGTTTGATGGACTAGCTACCCATCAAGTCTTAACACTAAGATGAGATCTTATGTGTTAATCACCATATAAAGTAAAATGAGAGATCTAGAAGGAAAAACCAACATAAGGGCAAAACGGTAATTTTACCCTTTGTTGTGCGGATGGCTATAATAAGGTTCTAAATAGGGTTTGCAATTGGACATATTCTCATAATATTTAATAATTCAAGAGTTAACTAATTGTCTTTAGTGGAATGACATTTAGTTAATAAGCTAGAATTAATTCCAATGAGATTGAATTATTTCTGGGCTTATTGGAGCTTGAATTATCAAAGTCCAATAAGATTCCCCACTTGGCTTTAAGGAAGGTTATCAAGCTAAGTAAGAAGTAGTTTGGAGGCTTTAGAAGTTCATAATTGAATGATGGGCTTATACTAATTAATGGTTAATTGAAGCCCATATGTTCATTTAGAAATGGGCTTGTTTTGGTTTAATGTAATTGATTAGATTAATTATATTAAAACAATTTTTTAAAAATGGAGAAGAAGAAATTTCAAATTGTGTTAGGTTAGATGTGTAACCACACATTTGACATTAAAATACTAAATAAAGATGGTCTTTATTATGGTTCATCATTATTAAATGAAGTTATGAACTTACCATTAAATGGTTTAATGGTTGGCTTTTAATGTTGGCATGTAACCTATTTGCATTCATTAGATTAAAGATGAAAGATGTGCATTAGATGGACCATCTTCCTTCTTTCTTCTTGCCAAAACCGAAATGGGTATTCAATTATAGGTTATGGTCTTTTCAAATAGCCATTTTAAAGATAAATGAAGTAAGTCTCATTTATTGGCTATTTGATGAGTGATTAATGTAAGCAGTGATGCATTAGATGCCTCTCACTTTTTCCATTATTGCATCATACCCATGTATTTTCACACTCAATCAATATCATAGATATACAATCACTCTTGATTTCTCACTAACATAATTGATTCACAGTCATAAATCATTATTCATAACTCTCATCACGGTAATCAATCCCAATTGTAACTTCTCTATATCATATAACACTTTATTTTCATCCACTTTATACACTTGAACACTTTCCATTTCTATCATATTTCTATTTTCCTCTATCAATCCACAACCATAACTTCATTTCTATCCCACATTTAAAGATATACCTCAATGTAACACTAATATCTACTAATACCAATACACTTAATCTTCTTTTGTCCAATCGAACCATACACCTTTTTCTCATTGCACGACGTCCACAACTTCCTTTTATCACATTTTGACACATTATTATTTTCCTCTCTTTTCTAACCGCTTAAACGACTGAGACATACTCATGCATGTGACTTATATACTAGACTAGGGATCAGTTGTCACTGTCTGCCTTGACATGACTTAAATGCATGAGACTTGACACATTTTTTAGAATGCCCATTTAAGATTGTATTTCTGGGCTCTAATACCACAAATGTAGCATCCCACTCCCGCAAGACCCGAATCGATATCGATGGTGATATCCGAGCCCGTGCCTCACGAGTGTGGTATGCTAGAGCAGTCAATACAATTCAAAAACTCAGTAAAGCATTTTTCATTTGGAAAACCAATCGAGTGCGTAGATATCAATAAACAGTTTGGGCCCGCTTTAATACGAAATCATTTTCGATCATAAAACAATTCCATACATAAATCAATTCATACACACAATATCCATATTCAAATTGGGCAAAATACAATATCGGTACTATTATGTGGAATTTGCAGAGTTATAAATTTACACATAATTCAAAATGGCATTAATGCAGATGTGAAACTGATCCCGACTTCAAACTCTGGCTCTCTTGCGGTAATCATACTCCCGTTTGTCTAACGGGGTACTCGACAATTCCTAAAAAATAATTGCAATGTTGGGTGAGTTTGCGAACTCAGTGAGAAACCATCATCGATGGTTCACCCAACTCATGCATATCGCAAGCAATACACAGTTTCAGTCAATTACATAGTCAATATCCTCATATAACAATTATCAGACAAATAAAAGGCATGAAATCCTTTTTCCTATTTTCACAATTTAATCCATACAAATAAAAGTTGCACACGAAATCATTTCCCATTATTTTCCATTTTTATTATGAGTTGTGGATCGAGCGCTTTAACAAAGGAATGATTCAAGAACGCTGCGTCTGGGGGAGGAGAGCCCTCAGGGAATGCACGTCCACCCTTCGATATTGCCCTCTTTGGCGTGGTGGCCACCCTCGCGATTTTGCTTCGCCCCTACTCGAGGGATGCAAACACGTCTGCCCCTTTTTCAGGCATAATAAACAGTAATTGGGTTTTAGGAAGTAGGAGAGCCCTCCAGGTATGCACTACCTTCCACGCATCAGTAAGGATAGGAGAGCCCTCTGGGTATGCACTAATCCCTTCCGAGTTTGAGGCTCTCTTTCAGTATCAGTGATCGAGCTTGTAGCGCTCGATAGCAGCTCCAGTCACAACCGTTATTAATCAATCAATTATGGAATTCATTTATCCCATGCAATCAGAATCATTTTATCGGAAAAAAACATATAATTTCTGATCATGCCTAGCATGCGTTCACAATTGCACAATAACATATTTCAGTCGATTCTACTTATCGAATTCAAACAGATTATTCACAATTCTGCACACCAATTCACAGTTGCAAGTGATCACATTCACAAACAGTTCACATATTCACAAAACATTTGACAATCAAGGATTGAGGAACCAACTAGGTTACTCACCTGTAATTCTGAGCTACAGCCTGGAAGTCCCAGCAGTATCCGTGGAATATCGATTCATCGGAGCCTCTATATCAGTCAAATAATTTCTATTACAAAATGCACAGTCAAAATAATTCAATGATGCACATGCCTTGAATAAAAGATGTACTATGTCTATTCATGACTTTCCCGGTGCTATTTCCCAATTTTCACTTTCTTTTGTCAATTCTAACTTTCCACTCAATTGATCAATAAAGACTCATTTCAATTCAATAACATATTACGGAACTCCCAAATTCAATTCTAAAATCCAGTCAATTTATCACGTCATATCCACTAGGATATTACCTCAAAATCAATATCACTATTCTCTAGATCAAATTCACCTTTTATGCTCGGTTTAAACTCTCGACAAAGATTTTCTTAAATTCAGAGATCTCACAATTATACCCCAATTATCAAGAACAATCCTTAGGATGCAATACAATCACATTCTTAACTTTCTTTCATTAATTTCGATCCTACTAATTTAAATTCAAACTTTCATTCTTCACATCAATTGTAGACCTCTTTCTCTAGATCAAGACAAATCAAACATCACCTCAATTGGAGGTCTACACCATTAGCTATGCCTCAAAAACTCAATTAAACCAATTCAGAAAAAGTCCCTAGCCGCGGCCTCAGGACCCTCGCCGCGGTGAACGTTTTCCTTGGGGCTCGCCGCGACGCATAGGAGAGGACTCTTCTCGCCGTGGAAAACTCGAGCTCGCCGCGACGTCAAGAGGAGCTCGCCACGGCGTCAAACGTTTTGAGCTCACCGCAACGACTTCCTTTCCGCTCGCCGTGATGAATTAAATATTAATTCACCGACGTGCGAGTCACAGGTCGTCTTCTCCGATCAGTTTTCTCTCATTTCTCACTCTAAAACCAGTCATAACTCACCCATACTACCCCATTCTTCCACAAATAAATTCATGTTTGCATTTAACTAATAAATAAACAACATTAAACCAATTTACTTACCAAATCAAGCTTCCCCTCTTTAACTCCCGAAATCTTTCCAAACCCTAACACCAACGATTAAGCTTTCAAACTCTCACAATCATCATCTTCCCTTAGGGTTTAGGCTTAGCTGAGCAAGGAGAGAAGGAGCAAGCAGGCTAGAAACGAAAATTTCACAGGGAGGAAGAACAAAGCTCAATCGGTGGAGGAAAAATCGCAAGCCCTAGGAAGGAGGAGGAAGCTTCTCCAAACAACCAAGGCATTTAAAGGTTTAACAATCAAGCCTCTTAGCCTTTTTCCTCGCAAAACATTTAAATCTCTTTCTCTTTTCAATTCATTTCCAGTCCAATTATCTCCAAATTTTAATGGTTCAACATATTCATCTCTAACATCATATCTATAAATTTTCTATTACCACTTACCAATTATTCTAGCACTATGCAGTCAATCAGTCCGTCACTCGAAAAATTTCCGGTCCGGACTTTTTCTCCCAAATTTCCAGAAAATTTCCGAAGAGTCACTTTCAACTGGAAATTACTCTAAAACATTTCCTATTCACATTTTCAAACCCAATTCTTCCAAGATTCCCAATAAATCATAATCAAACCTAATCATCTCACAAATCACAATTCGTATCATATTCAAAATCAAAAGCGGGAAAATGTCATGAATGCATGTACCTAAATGTGCATGTGCCAATGGACTCATTCCTCTAAAATTAGAGGCCAAATGAATGCTCAGTCAATAATATGTGGTAAAAATCCTAACCCGTCTCAATTTACCAATATAACCTTTCCATCGGTGATGGGATGTTACACATCGTGCACGTGACGGTTCTTGGGACTACCACAGACCCACATAAGATGCATGATTCACAATCTTGATAACTTGATTGCCAAACTGGCACTTGCTTGTAAACTTGCTTTTCATACATCTCGTAAAACATGATTTCATGTGCATGTATTTTTGAAAAGAGAAAACCCTTTTGAAACCTTTTTATAAATCATGAATACAAATCATATAGCAACCTATAATCATTTCACAATAGCAAATAAGACAACATTGATGATGCAATTAGAAATCATTAAATCTTTCTTCATTTGAACAAAACAATGAGTGACTTATTTTCTCTATTATAAATATGAACCCACCGTGAATTCCTTGCTTATACTTGCTTAGGAATGCCTTTCCTCTTGATCCTCTTTCTCCTCTTGCCTCACTTGGTTTCCTTAACCAAATAGCCAAATTTCAAAACACTTGGTGTAGAAAATCAGAAGGTCATACTTTAGCTATTCAAACTATAACTAAAACTGAAACAAAAATTCTATACTCAAATTCCATCCCAAATTTCATATCCTTAGAGACTTATTCAGAACTTTATTTCTTCATAACACTTGTAGCCCTACGTATCTAGTTTACAACGCATCAAAATCACCTCATTTGGACATCTACATCAAATTTTATGCACAAAATACTAAAGTATGTCGCAGCAGGAAATTGGCCGCTCGCCGCTGCGGATAAGAAGTTCGCCGTGGCGAGAAAATCGAGGCCCATGGCGGCATTACGCGTGCCGCGCTTCGAGCAGCCCGAAACCTCCCGTAACTTGTTTTTCTCACTTTCTTCAACCCTAATCCTCCCATCCTTCAATTCTAACACATCTAAACCCTAAATCATGACTTAAACTTCATTTCTAAGCTCATTACAAACTTAAAAACAAACACAAACACAACATGATCATCAACCCTAAGAGATTTAACCATTTTTCCATAAACTTCTCCACAACCGAAACCTACACATTCTAAGCTATTCTAGGGTTTCATCCAACCAAAACAAGAAGCAAAAGAGCTTAACTTACTTGATGATGCTTTGATTCCTTCAAAATCTTCAAGCCTAGCTTTCCTCTTTTTCTCTTCTTCTTCCTCTCTTCCACGACACTCTCTTCTTTCCCTCTTCTTTTTATTTGTCTTCTTCTATTTTCTTTCACTTAAGCCTAAAAGAATGAGCAAGGACTATAATGCCCCTCTATGCAAGCCTTAAACCTCTTACCCTTAAGTGATCTTCCATGTTTGCCCTTATACACTTTTACTTCTTCATTTTTCACTTACACCATACTATACTCTAATTTAATCTTAATTTTCCACTAACACTTCCAATAAAATCAACTATGCAATAAATCAAACAATCAACATAATTCATGCTTAATAACATCAAATAAAGAAATCTGGGGCCCAACACATTTACATACAATCTAACGACGTTTCTCTCTTTGAAATTAGGTTGCAAAAATCGACACCATGAACACTAGTGTGAACCTATGCTCATTTATGGAAGTCAATAAGTTGACTTAACCTAACTTCTTAAAATGGCATAGGAACCTGATAATGGTTCTCAAGTTGACCAAACTATCCTACATCTTAGAAGAACCACTTCTCGATCCCCCTGTTACTTATGGTTCTGATAGTGATTAGAAGGAATATAGAAAGCATCTTGATGAAAGTAAGATGGCTAGCTGTATAATGTTGGCCACTATGTCATTAGAATTGCAAAAACAACATAAAGCTATGGAAGTTCATACCATATTATATCATTTGACGGAGTTGTTTGATGAGCAAGCTAGGTCGGAGAGGTTTGAGATCTCGAGGTTATGTTTCCTCTCCAAAATGGTTGAGCGGACGTATCCAGTACAATATGCACTGAAGATGAATGGCTATATTTGAGAGGTTAGCCTCCTTGGGTTTCCTAATGGATCATGAATTAAGTATAGACTTAATTTTGACAGGTGTGATTGATAGTTATTCACAATTTTTGCTTAACTATAAGATGAACTAGATATCCACCACGATTCCTGAATTGATCAACTTGCTCAAAACAGTTGAGCCATCTATTGGGAAGGACAGTATGGCTGTGATGTTAGTGGACTCTTTTAGTTTGAGGAGGAAGAACTAAAAAAAGAAGAAGTCCACAAGGCTTAAGGGAGGTGTGATCATGAAGAAAGCCAAGGAGAGTTCCCCTTGATGAAAGTGTATTTGTATTCACTATATTTCTGTACATAGGAACAAGGAATAGCTAGGTTTATATACAAACTTCCTATGACTATTTAGGGAATAATCTAGCTATTAACTATAGGAAATCTCTCAATTATAGGAGAGATTATAGGAGCAATAATAAACATATCAACACAAGATCAATCCTAATTAATACAAAATCAATTCTAATAACTCTATTCAACACTCCCCCTCAAGTTGGTGCATAGATATCACACATGCCCAACTTCCAAACAAGGTTATGAAACTGTTTGTTGTAGATTCCTTTGGTGAAGACATCTACCAATTGTTCATTTGACCCCACATGGAATAATTGCAGAGAGCCATTCACAAGTTTCTCCTTCACGAAATGTCAGTCAATTTCTATGTGTTTCGTTCGATCATGCTGAACAAGATTGTGAGCTATACTAATAGCAGCTTTGTTATCACAGTAGAGAGATGAACTTCCTTCATCTGTTAGTTTTAATTCTTTCATCAGCTTTCTTACCCACAATAATTCGCACACACCTTGAGCCATAACCCTATATTCGGCTTTTGCACTGGATCTAGCAACTACATTCTATTTCTTATTTCTCTAAGTGACTAGATTTCCTCCTATGAGCGTACAATAACCAGTGGTTGACCTCCTGTCATCTAGAGATCCAGCCCAATCAACATATGTAAATGCTTTTAACTTAAAATGACCATTGTTAGTAAACATAAGGCCTTTTCCTGGAGCAGACTTTAGATAGAGCAAAATGCAAAACACAGCTTGTAAGTGTGGTTCTCGTGGATCATGCATATATTGACTTACCAGACTAAATACAAATGCGATGTCTGGCCTAGTGTGAGAAAGATAGATGAGTCTCCCAACCAACCTTTGATATCTTCTCATGTCTACTGATGTACCCGTTCCTGCTTGCAGTTTGTGATTGCATTTGATGGGGGACTCAGCTGGTTTATAACCCATCATACCAGTGTATTCCAATAAGTCTAGGACATATTTTCTCTAGGAGATAAAGATTCCTCTTCTTGATCTAGCGACCTCAACTCCCAATAAATATTGCAATTTTCCTAGGTCCTTAATTTCAAATTCTTGAGCAAGTAGTTTCTTCAACCTCGCCATCTCTTCTGTATCACTTCCAGTTACAATAATGTCATCAATATAGACAATAAGAAGCGTGATCTTACCTTAGGAGTGCTTGATGAATAGGGTATGATCTGCATTACTCTGTTGATAACCAAAAGTGATTATAACCCGATTGAACTTTTCAAACCATGCTCGTGGTGATTGTTTCAGCCCATACAAGGGCTTTTTTAGCCTACAAACTTTCCCTTGTGTCCTCTCATCTTCAAACCCTAGAGGAATCTCCATATACACCTCCTCCTCCAGATCCCCAAGAAGAAATGTATTTTTAACATCAAATTGCTGTAAGTCCCAATCCAAGTTAGCTGCACATGAGAGTAAGATTCTGATTGTATTCATCTTAGCAACCGGAGCAAAGGTTTCTTGATAGTCCACTCCGTATTTTTGAGTAAAGCCTTTAGCCACCAATCTTGCCTTATACCTCTCAATGGACCCATCTAGCTTATGCTTTACTGTGAATACCCATTTGTAGCCAACCGTTCGTGTTCCTTCTGGAGTAGTGACAAGTTCCCAATTCTCATTTTTTGCCAGGGCCTTCATTTCTTCAATCATAGCTTCTTTCCACTAGAAAATTTTCATTATTTCTCTCCAATCCTGTGGAATAGACACAGAAGAAACAAAAAAGACAAAGGCTTTATAGGTAGGAGACAATGAGTCATATGTAACAAAATTAGAAATTGGGTGTTTGGTACAACTTGTAACACCTTTTCGAAGAGCAATTGGCTTATCTAAATCATCAGATAAATCATTATCTAGCGCACCAGTGTTCTCGAGGGAAGAGGACAGCATTGACACAGATTGCATGATGGCTTTTTCTGTCTTATCTCATCTTGAGTATGTCTTTAAGTTTGGTCTATCTAAACGCCAACTTTGATCCTCCTAAACAACACTAGTTGTCTCTCCCTTAATTGATCTTTCTCCTTGGGTCACATTATCTCTAGAGTCAAGCAACACTTCTTCTTCAATCTCATTCTCCCCTTGAAGAAGGGTTGCGGATGTGGTAAAATAGGACTCATACTCCAGAAAAGTGGCGTCGATACTTACAATGTATTTCTTAGACTAGGGATGATAACACGTATATCCTTTTTGTGTGGGAGAATATCCAACAAATAAACATTTCAAAGCTCTTGGCTCCAACTTGCCAACATTCCGAGCATGAACAAAGCAAACATACCCAAAAGCTCATGGAGGTACAGTGTAAGAGTTTGTAACTTGTAATATTTGAACAACGCTTTTAAAATCTAAGATTTGAAGTGGCATTCTATTGATAAGATAGGCGGCTGAAAGGACTACATCACCCCAATATCCCTTTGGAAGATTCATTGTGAACATAAGTGATCGTGCAACTTCAAGAATGTGTCTGTTCTTCCCTTCTGCAACTCCATTTTGTTCACTAGTATAGGCACAACTAGTTTGATGAACTATTCCATTGGAATCCAGATAAGCACGAAATTTACCATCCATATACTCCATTCCATTATCTGACCGTCAGATCTTAATTCTAGCATCATGTTGAGTACTAATCATTTTGTGAAAAGATTGGAAACATGAAAAAACTTCATTCTTGTTTTTCATCAGATAAACCCAAGTCAATCGAGTGCAACAATCAATAAAAGTCACAAACCATCTATGGCCAAAAAGAGAGGGAGTTTGAGTAGGACCCCAAACACCGGATTGAATAGTCATAAAAGGAACATAACTCTTATTACTTGATTAATGATAAGAACTTCTGGTGTGTTTAGCAAATTCACATGCTTCACAAAACAAAGAATCAAAAGAAGTTCTTTTAAACAAGTTTAGATAAAGTTTTTCTAGGACAAAAAACAAAGGATGTCCTAACCGCCTATGCCACTGTAGGATTTCCTTATTAATCACACCGTTTCCAAAAGACACTTGATGTGCAACTGTTAGGCGCTCTTCTTCCAAGGCATACAAGCCATCCTGCAATCTACCAGTTCCAATACTCTGCCTGTGTGAAGGTCTTGAAGAACACAATAGTCAGGAAAAAATTCAACTTTGCAATTAAGAGCCTTAGTGATGGAACTGACAGAGAGAAGATTAATAGGAAAACGAGGTACATGAAGTACTGAAGATAGGGTAATATTGAGAGTACAGTTAACAGAACCTGTACCAGATACTGGAGTAAAAGATCCATCTGCTATTCTAACATTATCTCTGTTGTTTCCATGAGAGTATGTCAAGAAATTCTTTTCAGAGCCTGTCATATGTTTGTTAGCTCCAGAATCTATAATCCAAGGATTATCTTTAGAATTTTAGTGTTAAATACCTAATTTGGCAAGGTTTGATGCACCAACTGTGGAAGCAAAGTCTGCTTTTGAGACAAGCTATCTTAAAGCCTAAAGTTCCTCATTGGATAATCCCCCTGCTAACGATGTTTCGGACACTTCAATTCCATCAACCAAATGAGCCTGACCCCTTACCGCGGAGCCACCTTGTTTCCCACGACTCTGATTAGGCCTTCCATGCAATTTCCAACAGGTTTCTCGGGTATGTCTTGACTTTCCACAGTAATCACAATGTAAGTGATCCTTATTAGATGAGGTATTTGCAGGTTTCGCCTTTTCAGTAGAACTTGCTACTAATCCTACTTTTTCCATAACAGGTGTATGTAGCATAACATTTCGCCTACTTTCTTCTTGTTGTACTAGAGAATGTGCAAGCTGAACAGATGGAAAAGGATCTTTTCTCAGAATTGTTCCTCGGATATGATCATACTCAGGGTTAAGACCTGCTAAAAAATCAAATACCCGATCTTCTTCTATCATTTTTTGAAATCTAGCAGCGTCTTTTGAGCATTCTGCTTGAAAGTCCTGATAATAGTCTAATTCACGCCATGTACCACATAACTCCAAGAAAATCTTGTATACAGTCATATCTTCTTTCTTCGTTTTATGCAATTTATTACGAAGATCAAAAATTTGAGCTTTATTACATATTTGAGAATAGGTCAGAGAAGCAGCTTTCCATATCTTTACTGCTGTATCAAGTAGCAAGTATGTCCGAGCAATCTCCGGTTTCATTGAGTTTATGAGCCAAGACATGACGAGTGAATTTTCAGACTCCCACTGATTATAATTCGAAGTATTGATGTAACATCCCACCCTCAACGGGAAGGATAGAATGGTAATTTGGCATAGGATGAGATGGATTGGGATTTAATAGGACTGTTCATGCATAGGACTGTTCATGCATACTAGTATTGATACACAGTTAATTTTGTGCATATGAAATTACTGTACGTGCATACATGACATTCCCGGTTTTCGTGCCTAATGTAATTTTAGTGTGATTCACGTGGTTCTTGGGTTTGAAAAATTATTCTGAGTGCGCCATTGAGTGTTTTACATTTTAAGGGATTTTTAGGAATTTTTTTGAAATTTTCCGGAGAAAATTTCCGGACCGGAAAAATCGTCAAGTGGCAAACCGGTCGATTTTCGGTAACAAAAATTTCTATCCAATGGCACTGTAATATTGAGTATATTATTTTGAAATTGAAATTAGGGTCATTGGAATTGAATTGGGTCAACTTTCATTAGGGTTTCTTAATTAATCATATAACATGTTTTTGTCTTATTCCTTTTTGTCTTTTTCTTAAACATGCCACTTGTCCTCTTGAATTAATTATTTTAGTCTTATGTTTAAGCCTCTCTCTCGGTTATGTGAATGAAAAGAAGACTTGGATGCTTAGTTTTTTATTTCATCCGAAAACCTATCCATTTCCTCTCCATCTCCATCCATCGATTTCTCTTTCAAAGTAATCCTTCCTCCAAACTCAAAAGTTTTCCTTCATACAATCAAACCACCTTCTTTTCATGATAATAAACTCCTTGTGTGAGGTTTAGAAAGTAGAGAAAGTGGGAAGTTGGAGTAGTAGGTAAAGAGTTGAAGAAATTGAAGGTGGAAAAAAAGACTTGATTTGGTAAGTGTTTTAGTTAAGCTTTAATTATGATTTGATTATGAATTTAATGACTTGGTAGTTAGAAGCATGCAATGGGAATTATGGGGCATTTATTGTGATTATTGATGCATTAATTTGATGAGAATTATAGGTGGAATTGTTGGGTATAAGGGTATGTTATATATGGCTTGATGAAGTAGTAGGATTGAATGAATGTTTAGCTTGAATTTGGATTGAATATTGGTGACTAATCTTGCATATAAATTAAGAGTTTAATGCTGCCAAATTGTGACTATTAGCCCTAGTGAATGTATGAATGTTGTAGGGACTGATTTTGTGTTCATTTGAATGCTTAGTGATGTGTTATTGGCATTGGAAATGATAGAAGCTAAGTTTAGTACCAAAGCTGGAAATTTTGGTTTTAACCGATTACACTGTTTTGAGCATAACTCATTGTGTAGGTATGTAAATGAGGTGAAGTTTGTGCCAAATTAAACTTTGGTTTGTTTGCTACATCTTTGTGTGAAATAGGTGTTGTCTAATGTTAGTCTTAAGAGGCTGAATTTTAGCATGGAAAGTTACTGCTGATGGCTGGAATGAACAGTAACTGAACCACATAGCCTAGAGTTTTGGTGATTTTTCTAAATTAATTGAGAAGGAATTAGGGAAACTGGTATTCATGAAAGTTGAAGCATATTAAGGTAGCTTTCCATTCCCACTGATTTTTCTATTTTTTGATCTGTATATTGGGAGATATACACTGTGGAATATTGACTACTATTATGCATTTTGTGGAAACCTAGACTAAGTGTGGATTTGGTGCACATTGTGATTATTAGCAATTTTATCAATTTCTGTGAATTGAATTAGCTTGAATGATCTTCTGAAGAGTTGTAGAGGAAATATTTATCTTGAAAATGGTATATAGCATGTAATTTTTGGATAACATAATTGGGACTTATGAATTTTCAAAGATTGGACTGAAGTTAGGTCATTGACTAGTGATCAGGGCAGAAACTTGCATGACAGTTTTGAGCTCGTTAATGATGGAATTGGATTCTGAGTCCTTCATGAAAATTGAAGTATGAGATCTTATCTTTCCAATGAAGTAAGATAGTGATTTTTTTGACATTTGTCCTAGGAGATATGCTGCTTTGAAATGTACTGTTTAGATTGGGAAATTTCAGTGGGCAGATGCTTTGGTGAATTGTTTGGCCTAGTTAGCAAATGAATTTGATTTCAAGTTGTCATGAAAGTTGTATATAACATTGGGATCTGTCTGTTCACATTTATTGTGTAATGTTTGACTGAGGAACTGGAAAGTTACGGATTTTATAAACTGTTGCACTGTTTTGACAAAATGTTGCACTGTTTTGAGAGGCATTGTGAGGGCAGTAACTTTGATTGCATTTTTTATACCCTTAGAGGTGAAATTGGCTTTTGTGTCCTTCATAAAACTTGTAGCGCTCTCTTTTCTCTATAAAATAGACACCAAGTTTGTCCAATTTGGAGTCCTGAGTAGGGAGTTATGCTCTGTGTAAGTTGGGATGTCGGAGGACGTTTGTTTCAGATCTGCTATTGTATAGCATAAGTCGACTTGCACCCCATATAAGTCGACTTGTACATACACAGTAGCATAAGTCGACTAGGATTCTTAAGCAAGTCGACTAGGATCATAAACTTTCCTTCTTTTGCTTATAACTTTTCCGTTGGACATCCGATTGACCTTATTCTTGAGGCATCGGATTCGTGAAAGGTTTAATTTCATTGTTATGAGAAATTGGGAATTTATGGACGAGAAATTGACGTGGGTCTGGTTAATGATTCTTTGGTCACCGTTTTATTTATTTTTAGACCTATAGAGGTCCGAATTGAGTACTGTCAGTGCCCGTTAGATTTCTAATTTTTATACGGATTTTTTTTATGAAAAATATTGGATTAAGGCCGGGAATATCATGAACATACATTTTTACCTACATGTGCATCATTACTAGTTCGGATGAGATAAGTAGTGACTATTATCTTCTTTGATTCTTATAGAGGCCCAATTGGAGCGTCGTTCGACCGACATCGCAGAGACTTCGGCGTTAGCTCGGAAGTAATAGGTGAGTAACCTAGGTGGTTATCTCAATCTATGTGTTTAATGTGATTTGTTTACCCTTACTGGGATTACGTGGATTACTTGTGAGACACTGATTATTAATTGACTGTGAATTATTAACTGTTTATGGGACGTGTAATTGGGCATATGCATTCATCCACAGATGCATAAACTGATAAAGAATAATTGTGAACCGAGTCGCCACTGATACTAAAAACGAGCCTATAGCTCGAAGGGAGATAATCCTCCCTAGACGCGCTCATCGATCACCGACATCGTTTAGCGCTTCGGTCACGTAATCTGAAATAAACTGGAAAAAGAGTCATATGTGCATTGCATACTGGAATGCTTATCTGAAATAGTTTTTACTCTACATGATGGGACTATATGACTCATCGTGCTTCATTCTCGGATCGTGATCGTGATATCGGTATCGCGATCGTAAGATTGATTTGTGTATCAGATTATCATTATCATTGTGACTGCGTAACATGCTTGTGTGATGCATGAATTGGGAGAACCATCGATGATGGTTCCTCATTGAGTTCGCAAACTCATCCAAAATTGAAATCTATTTTTTAGGATTAAGCGTAGACTGATAGCTCCCTCAGGACTGTAGAGCCTCAGTACATCGGATTGGCGAGAGAGGCTATGGCTCAAAGGTCGGTCACCGGGCTTTCTTTTGGAGACTTGTAGTAGAACTGTTATTTGTGCCTTCTTGTATGGTACTTAGTGTAAAGTGTTTGAACATGTATGCATCGAAAATCTTGACGGTTTGTAGATTCGAGTTTGATGAAATGAAATGAAATACAGTTTGGTTTTAAAAAGTTACCAATTTCTTATTACTGTTTTATTATTGTGATGCCATGGGAAGTTAGTAGTGGTTGTCAGTAGTGGTCTCTTATCGTAGGATATGTACCGGAACGACCTACAGGCGTTCCGGTGGATACTATGGTGAAGGGTGCTACTGATTGACGTCGAGTCTCTTCATCACATCGATAATGTAACCCTGCAATCCTCTAGCTTTGATTAACAACAAATAGGATCTTGACCAAGCAAGATTATTAGTTCCATCAAGTTTTACGAGACTAATTTGAAGTGAAGGATTATCGGAATTCGACATAATTACCTTCTTTCCCTCCATTTTCTCTAATATTAATCAAAATCTCCAAAAAATAGGATATCTGGGAAAAAAAATACCAGGAACAAAAAATCACCGAAAGAAGACAAGAGAGCAAGGGTACTGAAAGATGGATGAATGTTGCGTGTGACACCCCTAATGGAGAGGCAAGAGACCAGTGAACCTGATGGAGAAAGAACGACGGCAAAATTCCGACAGGAGGATGGCGTGTGGTGCCCACGTGCGGAAACAGCAGGACAATGTGGCGGCGCGTAGCGGTGCATGAATATCTGGTTGACGTCGGGTCTTTCACGGTGGTGTTCACCGGTCACTGTTGAGGATATCTAGGAGGGTGGTGAGAAACAAATCATTTTTGGTTGGGTCGAGTATAAACTCAGTTGGTGAAGAACAACTGGAAAAATAAAAATAAAAACAGGCCCTAAATCAGATAGGGCTCTGATACCATGATGAAAGTTTATTTGTATTCACTATATTTCTGTACATTCAAGGAATAGCTAGGTTTATATACAAACTTCCTATGACTATTTAGGAAATAATCTAGCTATTAACTATGGGAAATCTCTCAATTATAGGAAAGATTATAGGAGCAATAATAAACATATCAATACAAGATCAATCCTAATTAATACAAAATCAATTCTAACAACTCTATTCAACACCCCTAATGGAACATGTTTCCACTGTAGCAAGGATGGCCATTGGAAGACGAACTGTAAGTTCTATCTAGACTCACTAAAGCAGAAGAAGGCATCAGATGGCCCATCTACTTCAGGTATGTTTGTTATTGATATTAATGTTGTTTCTAATAATAACATATGAGTATTGGATAGCGATTATGGCTCACACATATGCATTGATATGCAAGACCTCAAGAACAGTAAATAACTCAATAAGGAAGAGTCAAACTTACACGTGGGTAATAACGCAAGAGTTGTTGCATTAGTTGCCGGAACTTATATTATTGATACTCCTTAGTGGGCTTGTAATAGAATTAGATTATTGTTTTTATGTACCTGTATTGATTGAGAAAATTATTTCAGTTTTTAGTCTTAATAAAATTAGTTTCCATTTAAATTTTATTAACAATGGTTGTTCAATTAGTTTGAATGGAATGCTTTATGCTATGGGTACATTATGCAATGGAATATACATATTAGATATGTACAATCTAGTTTTAAATATCAATAACAATAAAGACAAAAATGAGATAATGTGAAATCATCATATTTATGGCATTGTCATCTTGGCCATATATGTTGGACCCCGCTGTCGAAACCCAACATCGGACATGAGAGCGTGGCGTGAAACGTGCTAATGATACATGTAAGGAAAAAGACCCGCGGAAGATTAATGGGCCTGCTGGAAAACCAACTTGAAACCTGCTTTCATGTGATTTAATAAACAAGGCTAAACAGATCAATTTAACGATTGAGAAAGGAGACCATCGGAAGTTCAATGGACCCATCGTGAACAATCTCAAAACTTACTTTCATGCTTTAAAACAAACATATCCATAAGTCGTTATCAAAAAGATGAGTTTTACTAAAGCTTTAAGAACATCTCAAACCAAATTACAACTTTGAGTTCAAGAGCCAAAAATACAAAATACTCTTGAACCGATAGTACTTGAAATGAAACTAATGTTTAAAAATAAACATGACAAAATGGAGTGCCGCCGTACTCGTAACTCACTCGATCTCCTGCTGTTGGGCCCCAATTTTGTTTTTCTTGATTTTGTTAAGTATGAATGAATTTGATTGTGTTAATTGTTGTATAGTTTGATTTCATTGAAGGTATTAGAGAAAAATTAAGAATTATTTGAGTTACTTATGGAATAAATGTTTATGAAAGGATAAATTGTGTGAGGGCAATTTTGGAAGAACACTTAGGTTGGGAAGTTTAAGACCTAACATGAAGGGGCAAGATGGTCTTTGTTCATGCCATTTAACTTAAGTGATAAAAGTTTAGAAGAAGAAAAGAAAAGAAAGAAGGAAAGGGAGAAAGAAAAGAAGAGAGCATCGTGAAAGTGAGGAAGGAGAAGAAGAAAAGGGAAAAGCTAGGTTTGAGGATTTTCGAGCGGATTGAAGAAATCTTTGGTAAGTTCAAGCTCTTTCCATATTGTTTGAGTAGATTAAACCCTAAGATTAGAGTTGCATGAGCTAGAATCGAAAGTTTAGGGTTTTCGGAAACTATGGTTAAATCTTTTAGGGTTGATGATCATGTTGTTGTTATGAATGATTTTGAGGTTAGAAATGAAGTATTAGAGGTATTTTAAAGTTTAGATGTGTTTATAATTGATATATGGGAGGATTATGGTTGAGAAGAGTGGAAAAATTAAGTTTCAGGAGGTTTACGCCGTCGCACGTCGCGACCTACGGATGAGCACGTCATGACGCTGCTGCTTCGTCATGACAGCGCCCGATTTCTCGTGGCGTGACGACCATTTTCCTACTGCGACATGTTTCGGTATTTTGGGCATAACTTTTGATGTAGATGTCCAAATGGGGTGATTCTTTTTGCATTGTAAACTAGAGACATAGGGATACAAGTTGCATGAAGAAATGAAGTTCTGAATCAGTCTCTAAGAATCTTAAAATTTGTATAGAAGTTGAGAATGAAATTCTTGTTTCAGTTTTGGTTGTAGTTTAAATGGTTAAAGTTTGATTTTCCGATTTCTACACCAAATTGATTTGGATTTTGGCTATTTGTTTAAGGAAATCAAGTGAGGCAAGAGGAACAAGAAGAAAGGCATTCCTAAGCAAGTTTTAAGCAAGAATTCCAAGGTGGGTTCATGTTTATAATAAAGTAAATAAGTCACTCATTGTTTAGTTCAAATCAAGAAAGAATTAATGCATTTGAATTGCATCATCCACGATTGCATTACATATTATTATGAATGAGTATATTCTGCTATTTGATTTGCATTCATGATTATTAACAAGGTTTTTACAAAGGGGTGTTCTCCTTTCACGAATACAAGTACATGAAATCATGTTTTACTTAATATATGACAAGCAAGATTACAAGCAAGTTTACAAGCAAGTGCCATTTGGCAAACAAGTTTACAAGAACATGAATCATGCATGTTTATGTGGGTTTCATGTCCCTCACAAATAGTCAAGTGCACATTGACTCACAAAAGGGCTTCTCCGCTTTGCCCGACTGTGGCACGTGGTTTCTCACAAGGATTCCCTCATTAAACTACGCCTACACATCAACATTTCGATGGCATGTGTAGCACGTCATGAACCAGGGACAACTCAAACCATTATGTTATGTTATGTGTTATGATTTGTTATGTGTCATGCATCATGAATTGGTTAAGAATCAAGCATTTTCAATCTATGAATCATACATGCTCAATGACTATGATTTCAACAAGTATCACAACAATGAGATATTTTTGAATACTTTTGCTTATTGCTATATTATAAATATGTTTCCACGAGCTTTATAGCTCACCCCCTCTAATCTCCCCCATTCAGGTGACGAGCAAGAGATCGAGTGAGTCACGAGTTACGACAACACTCCAGTTTAATTTTGTCATGTTTATTTATTTCAAGTATTATTGGTTCAAGAGTATTTGGTATTTGTGGCTCTTGAACTCAAAGTTGTAATTTGGTTTGAGATGTTCTTAAAGCTTTAGTAAAACTCATTTTTTTATAACGACTTATGGATATGTTTGTTTTAAAGTATGAAAGTAAGTTTTGAGATTGTTCACGATGGGTCTATTGAACTTCCGATGGTCTCCTTTCTCAATCGTTAAATTGATCTGTTTAGCCTTGTTTATTAAATCACATGAAAGCAGGTTTCAAGTTTGTTTTCCAGCAGACCCATTAATCTTCCGCGGGTCTTTTTCTAAACATGTATAATCAGCACGTTTCACGCCACGCTCTCACGACCGATGTTGGGCTCCGGCAGCGGGGTCCAACACCTTCTCATCACCTGAATGGGGGAGATTAGAGGGGGTGAGCTATAAAACTCGTGGGAACATATTTATAATATAGTAATAAGCAAAAGTATTCAAAAATATCTCATTGCCGTGGTACTTGTTGAAATCATAGTCATTGATCATGTATATGTCATTGTCTTGACAAATGCTTGGTTCTTGAACAATTCATGATGCATGACACATAACAAATCATAACACATAACATGACATAATGGTTTGGGTTATCCCTAGTTCGTGACGTACTACACATGCCATCGAAATGTTGATGTGTAGACGTAGTTTCGTGAGGAATCCTTATGAAAACCCATGCCCACACGGTCAGGCGGTAGGAGAAGCCTTTTCGTGAGTCAATGTGCACTTGACTATTCGTGAGGGACACCGCAAACCCACATAAACCTGCATTATTCATGTTCTTGTAATCTTGTTTGCCAAACTGGCACTTGCTTGTAAACTTGCTTGTAATCTTGCTTGTCATGTATTTCATAAAAACTTGAATTCATGTACTTGTATTCGTGAAAGGAGAAAAACTCCCTTTTTGGAATTCTTTTCATAATTCATGAATGCAAATCATGTAACAACATATAATCATTCCTAATCGTATATAATGCAGTCGTGATGATGCAATTTCAATGAATTAATTCTTTCTTGATTTGAACAAAACAATGAGTACTTATATACTCTATTATAAACATGAACCCACCTGATTTCCTTGCTTGTCCCTGCCTAAGAATGACTTTCCTCTTGAGCCTCTTGATCCTCTTGCCTCACTTGATCTCCTAAAATAAGAACCAAAATCCCATTCAATAACTTTTGCTGAAACAATAATTTCATTCTTAACTTCCATCCAAAATTTCATATCCTTAAAAACTGATTTAGAACTTCATCACTTCACATGACTTGTAGCACTATGTCTCTATTTTACAACGCCTTAAAAATCACCTCAAAAGGACATCTGTAGCAAAAGATATGATCAAAACACTAAAACCATCTCTTTGAAAATCGGCCTCGCCATTGTCATGGCGTCTTCTCCTCTATCGCACGTCATGGCGTCTTGACATCATCGCGACGTGTGGCCTTCTGCACGCCGCGACATGCAGCCTCACGCACGTCGCGACGTGCAGATGGGAGCTTCGTCTCCCGAACCCAGTTTCCACCATTTTCAACCTTAAAACTTTTCCTTTCTCAACTACAACACATCTAACCCATAAATCAAGCTCCATACTTCCATTCTAAACTCATTCTAACACCAAAAACAATAACAAAACAACAACCCATGCAAATCTACAAATCTTTCCCATAAACCCTAACTTCATCGATTTCTATTCAATCCAAGCAAAACTAGGGTTTGATTCAACCTAAACAAGAGTAGAAGAGTGAAACAAACCTGAAGAATGCTTCTAAACCTTCAAAATCTACAACTGGAGCTTTCCTCTTCTTCTCCCTCTTCTTCCTCTCCTACGATGCTCTTCTCTTCTTCTTTTCTCTTTTTCTTTTCTTCTCTCTTTTCCTTTAACTCCTTAAACCTAATGAAAATATAAAGACTCAAATGCCCTCCTTTTCTTAGCCTTAAACATCATAACTCAAGTTCCTTGACCATTTTGCCCTCAACATTTCTACTCTTTCAAACACTTATTCCATACTAATCTCAAATAATTCAAATTTTCCATTAACATCTCCAATAAAATCAAACTATGCCATAAATCATAAATGTAGCACCCCACTCCCGACGAGACCCGAACCCGATATCCATGGTGATATCCGAGCCCGTGACCCGCGAGGGTGGCGTACTAGAACATTCATTACCCTTAACAAAAATCGTATGACATTTTTTTTCTTTCAAAAACATTAGAGTGCGCAAACAATCATTGACTTGGCCCAATTTTAACAAAACATTTTCAAATATAAAACCATTTTACTGATAAAACAATTTCAATCATTATTAGCACTCATTAGTGCTCAGTCACTCTATACAATTCCATGAAAACAATTGGGCCTACTAAATACCAAATTAATACACGAATGCAGATACGGACGACACTGATCCCGACCCGATACTCTGTCTTGCTAGCAGTAGACGTACTCCCGCGTGTCCAACGGGGTACTCTCCATTTCCATTGCCTTTAACACATCATCAAGCATCCAAATAACACAAATCAGTTCTTATACCATTCATACACATTCATACATGTGCATTTGAATTGATTCTTTGGATTGGTATGAAAATTATGTGGTACTACTAAATGTGATTTGATGAGATAATTGTGCGTGGTAATTATGTTATGTATGTATATGCATGAATTGGGTGAACCATCGATGATGGTTCCTCATTGAGTTCGCAAACTCACCCAAAATTGTAAATTATTTTTCGGACCGAGAGTAGACTTATAGCTCGGAGGACTTTTCTGCCGTGTAGATTGAGTTGGCAAGAGAAGTCATGGCACATGTGCCTGGTCACCGGCACTTTTGAGGGATGACCTAGCTAGCCTTTTGTTTGATTTTCTTTTGGAGTATTATACAGAACACACCAGTTGTGTAAATTTACTGCTTTGAGGTTATGAAATGAGAATTTATGGTTTCAAAATTAGTGGATTTCATATTAATGCTTTATGATTTTGATGCCATGTAGAGTGTTAGTGGTTGTTAAATGGCACCCTTATCGTAGGGTGTGTGTCGGAATGACCTACGGGCGTCCCGATACATATCCTATGGTATGGGGGTGCTACAATAAATCAATTAAATTCATACTTAGTAACATCAAGAAAAACAATTTGGGGCCCAACAATATAAGTGAGAGATGCGTGACTAAACTACATAAGTGTGGTAGTTTAGAGTCATTTGATTATGAATCATATGTCACATGTGAATTTTGCTTATTAGGCATGATGACAAAGTTACCCTTTAAGGGAAAGGGTGAATGAACTACTAGGCTATTGGACTTAATACAATCAGATGTATATGGACAGATGTCCATACATGCCAAAGGTGGTTTCATATACTTTATTATCTTTATTGATGATTATTCACGATATGAGTATGTATATCTTATGAGATACAAATCTAAGGCCTTTGAAAAGTTCAAAGAATTCAAAAATGAAGTAGAGAAATAGCTGGGTAGAGGTATTAAAACATTGCAATCAGCTTGAGGTGGTGAATACTTAAGCCAGGAGTTTCTAAATTATCTCAAAGATAATGGGATATTATTCCATTGGACTCCACCTTACACGTCCAACTTAATGTTGTGGAGAAAAGGAGAAACCAAACCTTATTGGACATGGTGAGGTCATTGATGGGCTTAGCAGATTTGCCAAAATCCTTTTAGGAAAATGCATTTGAGACTGTAGTTTATGTGTTAAATAGAGTCCCTTCAAAGTCAGTTGATGGTACTCCATATGAGATGTGGACTAGTAAGAAACCTTATCCTTCTCATATGAAAGCTTGGGTTGTTCGACTTATATGAAACAGATTCAATCAGATAAGCTAGAAGCTAAATCTGACAAGTGTCTACTTGTAGGATATCTTAAAGAAACAATAGGATATCAGCTCTACAATTTTTTTAGAACAAAAGGTGTTTGCATCAAAGCATATTGTCTTTTTATCGATAGAGTTTCTTCTAAAAGAAGACAGTGGGAGAAAATTTGAACTTGTGGAAGTTCAAGATGCTCAAGCAGATGCAGATCAACTGCTTGAACCCAAGATTCTTGTTCATAATGATGAGTTCAACCTTTTAACACACAAGAAGCTCATAGATTAAGTAGGATAAGTCATGTTCTAGAGAGATATGGATTTCTTATAAGTTAACATAATGACGTATTGTTCATAGAAGGTGATGGCGTACTACCCACGAAGAAGTTCTAAAAAGTTCAAAATTTTACAAATGGCTTCAAGCCATAAAATCCAAAATGGATTCCATGCTTGAACACCAAGTATAGACTTTGTTTGACCCACCCGAAGGGATAAAACATAAAGGGTGTAAATGGGTTTTTAAGAAGAAACCTTAATGAGTGACCATCATCGATGATTCTGATCCTGAAAAACATTTGCAAATTTTGGGTGAGTTTTGCGAACTTAATGAGTGACCATCATCGATGGCTCACCCAGTCATATAACACATAATTCACATTCACATCATTTCATATCACACACACTCAATACACTTTAATCATTCATATTATGCATATGCAGTGCACATAAGACTCACTTTTGAATTATTATTATTGTTGTGACCGAGTGCCTATACTGTCCCATATAGGGCTCATTGATAACTGTCCTGTCCCATATAGGGATCATTAAACGTTGAGCCTGAGGCTCTGAATCACTTTTAAGCTCGAAGCTCTTTTTCACTCGTTGAGCTTTAAACTCTGATCAGTGGCTACTCTAGTCATAACTGTCATTACGTTTCATGCATTCATGAAATGAAATGCATCAGTTACATTTGCATGATCCCATTCAATCACATTCTCATATCATCCAACCTTAGTCTGACATTCAACAATCAAAGTATGCACACTTATTTCATCTCATTCACATATAAGTAGCATTTCAAAATCCCATTCAAACATCACAATCATCGGACCTTCTGTCCAAAAACTAATACAATCAATCACATTCATACAATCATTCATTAGTCAATTCATACAAAAATTCAAACCAAACAAACAATAAGACGAGGCCATCTAGGTCTACTCACAGTATGCTCCAGACTAGCATTTGCTTTCATGATCTAGAACATCTGGATGCGGACGTTCTATCCTATATCACCATTATGTAAAACATGTATTGCACTCATATTATTAAATGCACAATCACATAAACATTCAATTTTACACATATGTATGTGTATAATGTATAATGCATGCTCAATGACAATCTCGGATATATTTTCTAAATTCATATCTCATGCTCATTCCCATTTCATAACTCATATATGTCTAATTGAACTTAGATTTACAATTCATTTGCACAAGATCATTCTAAATTTAGATTTACAACTCATTTGCACAAGATCATTCTAAATTCTCCATTCAATCTTTACCTTTTTTATGTGTCTAGCTTATTCATAAGCTTACACCTCAAGAACACTTAGTCACTCTATATCATAACTCAATTTTTTTTCATTTCTTTTCTAACCTCATATGATCTCATAATATCTAATTATCATTCCCCATTAATCCCTTAATACATATTACTCAACTGCCTTGAACATAACTACAATCCTATAAACATCTTCATTCCCATTATACTTATGCATTTGATACTTTGATTTCATCCATTAGTTCACTAAGTTTTAACCTTCATTTTCACTTCAAACCTATTATACATTAGTCCCATAAACCAATTATTAATCTAGGTTCACTTTAAGATCCATTTAAGGTCACTTGACCCGTGAATGTCCATTAGGCGGACATCCATGTCCGTTAAACAGACCTTTACAGAAACTTGAAAATTTGACCCTCTAGACATCAAAATCTTACTTTGTGTCTACATAGAAGTTGTAGATCTCGAAATCCTCTTTAAAACCATACCTAAATCATCTCAATCCGAGTTCTACAGAAAACGTTATGCCTCTTGTACCAAAGTATATTCAATTGCTTTCTATGATTTCTAGATTTTTAACTACAACATTCAATTTCTCATGCTTTGTCTATCATTTCTAGTTTAATACTTATCATTTATCCATTATTATAACTCCATTTCAACTCAATATCATCCATAACCAAATTATATCCCATGATTGATCATAAACACTAATAACAATACATACATATATATACACATTCATCACCAACTTTCTATACTTAGTACTCAACTTCAAGTCAAACTTAGAAACTCTTAAGGACGATATTTGAATTCGATGTCTGCATAGAAAATGTAGCCTGATGTCTCTAATTTAACCCAAATTAAAAACCATCTCATTTTTATAACTACAAAACAAGTTATGGCTAAATTATAGAAGCATATCCAGTGGAATCGTTACAGCTAGCATATTCTAGCCACTTTAAACACCATTCTCAATTTGTCTCTAAGCTTTCATCTTAATTCTTCTCTTTTCAAGACACTGTACTTGCATTTTATTTGAATTTCATACCCAATCCAATCCATTCCTAAAACAACCAATTATCCACGTTTTTATCCATCAAAAATAGAACATAACAATATCCATTCAACAATCAAATTTTCTTCACTTCATTCTAACTCTAAAACATTTCTATATCAATTTATGAATCATTAATCATCACCCATATAAAAACAAGACATGAATCTACCAAATTCCTCATTCACATTTTTAGCATGTACCCATCCTTATTTCATGACCATTTTTACCTATAACTATCATCAAATATGTTTCTATTAAGACAACCCACGAGAAACAAAGTTTACTTACATGTTTAGCTCCGAAGCTCCCTCAAGTCACCAAGAAACCCTAGCTCCTCCAACATGCATGAAAATCAACTTTCAAGGTGAAATTGGTTGGGTCTTTTAGCAAAAATAAGGAGAAGACAACAAATATTGAAGAAACAAAGTGGAGGAGTTGGATAAAAATCAAACACGGTAAGGTGAGAGTAAGTTTCAAAGATGGAGAGAACAGAGAAGATGAGAATGTCTTTGTTAGGGATGAAAGATATGAAATTTTCTTTCAAATGGAAATAATATAGGTTTTATAAAAACACTTGGTGGGTTTCATGACAAGTGTCATGACACCTTCCACTTAAATGATTCATGCTTAATAATACTTAATTGTTTAGTTCATTTGTCTCCAGTTTTCTCCCAATTTTCAATGACATAGGTCATTAAATCTTAATGTCACATATTAAAAATTCTACTACCATTTGACATTTATTTCTATCACTATTCACCAATTGCTCTGCCACTTGGCATTTTTTCTAGTCCAAAATACCCTTAAATTTTAGAAAATTCCTAAATTTTCACCAAAAATTTTAATTCACTACTTACACATTCCCACTCAATTTTTAAGATACAAAACCATAATTCACATCATATTCACATTTAAAAAAATCATTTATATCCAGAAATTGTTGGAGTTATGTAAATATAGTGCCCTGGAAAGCAAGTGTATTTACATGTAACTTTATCTTCTTGATTCTGATTTTGTAATGAAAATATTTATTATTAATAAAACAAAAGAGTTTGGTTTTATCTGTATGAGCATTATATATCTGCTATTCCTTATATTTGAAAAGTTGTTTCAATATATGAGAATAAGGATTTTATTTGTGAAGCGATAATTAAACAGGATTTTTTATAGAACCTATGAAAGGCTCACTAAACACCACATAATTGATAAAACCAAGACAATCCAATATCTCTAGCATTAATTCAAAGTATCTATGGCATCTAAGGATGGGTCATATCAATCAGAAAAGACTTGATAGGCTAGTAAAGGATGGGATCCTTATGGGCTTGGATAGTGATCCATTACCCACCTGTGAATCTTGTATTGAAGGAAAAATGACAAAAGCCTCATTTCCTTCTAAAGGAAATAGATTTGAATCCACATTGGACATGGTACATACTGATGTGTGTGGGCCCATGAATGTACAAGCTAGAGGAGGTTATGAATATTTCATAACTTTTATAGATGATTACTCAAGACATGGCTATTTGTATTTGATGCATAAAAAGAGTGAATCTTTTGAAAAGTTCAAAGAATTCAAAGCTGAAGCTGAGAAGCAACTTTGCAAGCCATTAAAACAGCTTCGATCAGATCGAGGTGGTGAGTATTTATCTGGAGAGTTCCAGCAATATTTAATTGACAATGGAATTGTTTCCAATTTGTTAGCTCCTCGTACACCTCAACAGAATGGTGTAGCAGAGAGGAGAAATAGAACTCTATTAAAAATGGTAAGATCAATGATGTCCTATGCTAGCCTTCCATAATCGTTCTGGGGATATGCCATACAAATGGCAACATATCTTCTTAACTTTGCTCCATCCAAATCGGTGCCTAAAACACTTAGGGAGTTATGGACTGGCCGAGTGCCTTCATTGAGGCACTTGAGGACTTGGGGCTGTCCAACCCATGTTCTAAAGCCTGAATCCACAAAGATGGAACCAAGGTCAGAAGTATGTTTGTTTGTAGGATATCCTACGGAACTCGAGGGTACTATTTTTACAAATCCTCATGATAGGAAGGTATTTGTGTTTACAAATGTAAACTTCTTAGAGGAAGAGTTGTGAGAAATCACAAAGGAAGAAGTGAAGTAGTACTAAAGGAGTTAGCAATTTCATCCAAACCAAGAGTTGTTTTGGATATGATGAACAAGATGTCGAAATGGATTCAAGAGTTGAATCGAAGTGCAACCCGAACATCAAGATGTGCCTAGACGTAGTGGGAGGGTTGTGAGACAACCGATAGGTATCTGGGTTTAGGAGAAGGCTTAATTGCCATCTCGGACTAAGAAGAAACAGATCCCGTTACGTATACACAGGCTATTAATGATGTTGATGCAGGAAAATGGCTCAAGGCAATGGAATCGGAAATAGATTCTATTTATACTAATGAAGTCTGGGTCCTTGTAGATCTACCACCAAGTCTAAAAACCATAGGGTGTAAATGGATCTATAAAAGGAAAAGGGGATCGGATGGAAAGGTAGAGACATTTAAAGCTAGATTGGTAGCTAAAGGCTATACTCAAAAGGAGGGTATAGACTACGAGGAGACTTTTTCTCCGGTTGCCATGCTTAAGTCCATCAGGATTCTTTTGGCCATAGCAGCCTATTTTGATTATGAAATATGACAAATGGATGTCAAGACCGCATTTCTGAATGGAGATCTTGAGGAGACCATTTATATGGCCCAACCAGAAGGATTCATTGAGTTAGGTAATGAGCATAAGGTTTGCAAGTTGCAAAGGTCCATTTATGGACTTAAGCAAGCATCTAGGTCTTGGAACATTAGGTTTGATAAGGCTATCAAAACCTATGGGTTCATACAAAACCTAGATGAGCCTTGTGTTTACAAAAGAATACAAGAAGGTAAGGTTACTTTCCTAATCCTCGTATGTTGATGACATTACGCTCATTAGGAATGATGTGGGAATGTTATCTGCGGTTAAGGATGGCTGAATGAGCAGCTTTTCAATGAAGGATTTGGGAGAGGCTACTTATGTTCTAGGATCAAACTTATAAGGGATCGTAAGAACAAGAAGATAGTTTTGTCTCAACTAACCTACATTGAGAATATACTCAATAAGTTCGCCATGCAAGATTCCAAGAGGGTTTCACTCTACTAGACATGGAATCAAACTTTCAAAGGAACAAGCACCGAAAACCCAAGAGGAGGTTGAACGATGCGTAACATTCCATATGCTTGGCGGTTGGTAGTTTGATGTATGCAATGCTTTGCACTAGACCGGATATCTCATTACAGCGATGGGACCGGTAGCGATTTCATCCAATCCAGAATGGAACATTGAATTGCGGTTAAGTGTATATTTAAGTATCTTCGTGGGACGAAGAACTTAATGCTTGTTTACTCGAAGTAATCTTATTCCGACGGGATATACGGATTCGATTTCCAATCGATGTTGATTCAAGGAAATCAACTTCGGTTCTATATTTACTTTAGGAGGTGGAGCCATAGTTTGGAGGAGTGTCAAGCAATCTTGTATTGCTGATTCGACTATGGAGGTTGAGTATGTTCTTTGCTTATGAAGCGTGAAAGGAAGCGATCTGGATCTGAAAGTTCTAAATGATTTGGAGGTAGTTCGAGAGGCGTAAAAGCCATTACGCTTTATTGTGATAATAGTGGGGCGGTGGCTAATTCTAAAGAACCTCGGAACCACAAAGTCGCCAAACACATTGAGCGAAAGTATCATCTCATAAGGAGATAATATAACGTGGAGAAGTGGATGTGGTAAAGATTCCTACAGAGCAAAACCTTGCGATCCGTTCACAAAGACTTTGACTCAAAAGAGCTTTGAGGGTCACCTAGAAGGGATGGGAATGAAGGATATGTCAAACTTGCTTTAGGGCAAGTGGGAGATTGTTGGAGTTATGTAAATATAGTGCCACTCGAAAGCAAGTGTATTTACATGTAACTTTATCTTCTTCGCCATGCTTTGTAATGAAAATATTTATTATTAATAAAACAAAAGAGTTTGGTTTTATCTGTATGAACATTATATATCTGGTCATAAGGTACCAAGATTCATTTGTAAGTAATATACATATACATAGAGATATATGGGAAACATGTATATTATTAGAATCAATTAATTGATTCACAGTTGAATAATCAAGTTGGTCGTTTGATTATGGTTTAGATCTGTAGTGTTGCGATTTATCTCCATATAAGTAAAGGAGTTTACTTAAAGGGAATGATGAGTTTCATATCATGATAGTAGTAGACTATCGATAATGGCACTATTAAATGAATTGAATCAAGTATGTTTTCAAGAATAAAGTGGGTCGTTACTTTAATCTTAAAACATACAACTTAAGCATTCGCTATTATGAACCACAATCTTGATGAGTGGTGAACTCATATGTGTTCATTATAATTCTTGATATGATCGGAATGGATTTTACAGGTATTAATCCGGTTCTGCATGTTGGAATTATTAATTGAAACATGTATCGTGGAACATTCACTCAAATAAAGAGTTTATAGTGTTATCATCTCTTCTAGATGTTTTAAGGAGATTTGGTGATTAAATGGCGCCATGAGTTTGATGGACTAGCTACCCATCAAGTCTTAACACTAAGATGAGATCTTATGTGTTAATCACCATATAAAGTAAAATGAGAGATCTAGAAGGAAAAACCAACATAAGGGCAAAACGGTAATTTTACCCTTTGTTGTGCGGATGGCTATAATAAGGTTCTAAATAGGGTTTGCAATTGGACATATTCTCATAATATTTAATAATTCAAGAGTTCAACTAATTGTCTTTAGTGGAATGACATTTAGTTAATAACCTAGAATTAATTCCAATGAGATTGAATTATTTACGGGCTTATTGAGCTTGAATTATCAAAGTCCAATAAGATTCCCCACTTGGCTTTAAGGAAGGTTATCAAGCTAAGTAAGAAGTAGTTTGGAGGCTTTAGAAGTCCATAATTGAATGATGGGTTTATACTAATTAATGGTTAATTTGAAGCCCATATGTTCATTTAGAAATGGGCTTGTTTTGGTTTAATGTAATTGATTAGATTAATTATATTAAAACAATTTTTTTAAAATGGAGAAGAAGCAATTTCGAAATTGTGTTAGGTTAGATGTGTAACCACACATTTGACATTAAAATACTAAATAAAGATGGTCTTTATTATGGTTCATCATTATTAAATGGAGTTATGAACTTACCATTAAATGGTTTAATGGTTGGCTTTTAATGTTGGCATGTAACCTATTTGCATTCATTAGATTAAAGATGAAAGATGTGCATTAGATGGACCATCTTCCTTCTTTCTTCTTGCCAAAACCGAAATGGGTATTCAATTATAGGTTATGGTCTTTTTAAATAGCCATTTTAAAGATAAATGAAGTAAGTCTCATTTATTGGCTATTTGATGAGTGATTAATGTAAGAAGTGATGCATTGGATGCCTCTCACTTTTTTTTTTCATTCATGCATATTTCGAAATTGAGATGTAAGAAAGGGTTCTTGCATGGTTTTTAGACATTCTCTCCTTTCATGCAAGGTAGAACCGAAATTCCTAAGTGAAAGAATTGAAAGAGTTTCAATTTTGGTTCTTCTTCTTCTAAGAAAATCTCCTCCAAATATTTCTTCTCCTTTCCCACAAAGGATTTTGTTAACCTAGTTGCCCTTGAAGAACAAGTGGTAAATCTAATTGGTTGAGGATACTACAACAAGGAAGAAGATAGATTGCTAAAGGAAAAGACTCAAAGGCAAAGGATTTGGATATAAGAAGGAGAGGATAGCACAGCGAGGATTTAAAGCTGTAGCGAAGGAGTCGGTAATTCCTTTTATCTTGTTCTTGGTTTTATTATCCTTATACCATATCATGTATGGATTAGCATGTTGATTTGGATATATTGCTTCCGCTGCAAGATGATTTCTTAAAAAGTTTTGAAATCTATCGTTTCTCCATACTAAGCATGCTTTCTTTTTCCGATCCAACAGAAATGTCAAACGAGTGCATGAACATTTTATTTTAATTTGTGCAATAATCAATTTCACATATGTGAATGCTAACATTATGCATGAGCATGAAATGCATTCTTCTCAATCTCTCTTGATCTGACATGTATCAAATTTTAGGGTTTTAACCCTTAGTATAGGAACAGGATGTTACATCCTTGATTCACTTATTTTATTTTATTTTCAAATCAATCAATTCTTGATCATCTGAGTAATTTTGCATCGTTTAATTTAATTGTCTTACGTGTTGGAATCCTTTAGGTACGATATCTGATTCTTACCATTTTATATTACTTGTCAACGAGGTACGCTTGCCTCTAGGTGGTCTAAATAGAATTTAATTTATATTGCTTTCTCTAGACCGCAACAAGTTTTTGGTGCCATTGTCAGGGAATTTCCTTATTGTGTTTCATTAGATTAGACGATATTAATTATCTCATATTTAATTCTTTCTTCATTATTTATTTGCGTATTTTATTTGTTTTCTTGATTGTTTTACTTTGGTGTGTTTTATTTTCCATTATTAGCTCTATTATTAGCTTCTTTTTATTTGTTTCATTTTGTTTATGCTTACTCGTGGTCAAAAGCCTGAGAATTTGTTACTAGATACTGAGATTAAAAAACTGCTCGTAGGTTACGCAAGGAAACTAGATTGGCTTAAAATAGTGAGACAAAAGAAAGGATTAGAGAAGAGGAGTTTACAGAGATGGAACAACACGAGGAGGGGTTGATACCATATCCTGAAGAGAGAAGGGAATTGATTATGATGGATTTCAGCATGGGGCACAACAATAGATCCATACCTCCCATTATCAGGCCAACGATTACAGCTGTGAGTTTTAAGATTCCTCACAACATTACATCCATGGTGAGAGCATCTTAGTTTGGAGGATTGCCTTTGAAGGATCCGAATGCCCATTTGGAGACCTTTTTGGATATTTTTGATTTGTTCAAGCAGAGTGGGGTGTCAAATGATGCAGTGAGATTAAGGTTATTCCCATTTTTTTAAGGGATAAGGCTAGAACATGGTTGGCTAGTTTGTAGTCAAGATTGATTACTACGTGGGATAAGAACATGAGATTATTTCTGGCTAAATTTTTCCCTCCTACCAAGGTTGCAAAGATGAAGAATGAGATCACTTCCTTCATCCAATATGAAAATGAAAGTCTATATGAAGCATGGGAGTCATTTTGAGATATGTTGATATAGAAGTCATGGGTTCTCTACATAGTAACAAGTCAATACTTTTTATATAGGAATGACACCCATTGACCAAGAGTACCATAGATGCAGCAGAAGGAGGTAGTTTAGTGAGAAAGATGCCATATCAGGCCTATAGGTTGATTGATGAGATGACCACTAGCAGCTTTCAGTATCATATATAAAAACATCCTAAACGACCTACAAGAGCTCGTGTAGTAGATAATACAGTGGCTTTATCAGCTCAGATGGATGTTTTAATGAAGAAGCTGGATAATATGATGCACAGTGTGAGAGGAGGAGCTAGTTCTTCATTAAGGAGTTATGTTATATGCGAGCATTGTGGTGGAGATTCCCATGCATCTTTCGAATGTCAAGTTGGAAATCCTTTTGCTCAAGAAACAGAAGAGGCTCATTATGTGAGCAATTATAACAAATAGAGAGCGGATCCATATTCTAAAACCTACAACCTAGGTGGAGGAATCATCCAAACTTCTCTTGGGGGAATGATCAGATGGAACAAACACAGTCATCCAATGTTTAGAGACAGCCACCTCTAAGTTTCAAGGCTCCTAATCCTGCGCCACCACAGAAATCTAATCTTGAAGAGCTACTATTAAAGTAAATCTCCACCAATGAGGTTAGGATGCAGAATTAAGAATCTTCTATCAAAAATTTGGAGAATCAGATGAGCCAGATTGTAAGATTGTTGAAGGAAAGATCTTCGAGTTCATTTCCTAGCATTACTGAGGCCAACCTGAGAGAACATACAAAGGCAATCTTATTGAGGAGTGGCAGACAGATTGAGGAAATTAAGGAGAAGTAGAAGGATAAAAAAGTAGAAAAGAGTGAAGAAGAAGAGAGTCAAGAGAGTAACAAGGAGGCCAAGGAAGCACCAACTGAAAAGGAGGATCATCCAAGATTATTTGCTGACCCCATCACACATCTAATAAAACCTCAGATTCCTTATCCTCTAAGGTTGAAAGGTACAAAATTTGATAAGCATTTTGGTCATTTTTTTATATATTTAAAAAGTTGCATACAAACATTCCTTTTGTTGAGGCCATAGCACAGATGCCTTCTGATGCTGAGTTTTTGAAATAAATTTTTTCTAATAAGATGAAGCTTGAGGAGTATGCCATGGTGAAGCTAAATGAGGAGTGTTCAGTCATATTGTCAAAAAAGTTACCACCGAAGCTTATGGATCTAGGGAATTTTACTATTCCTTGTGTTATTGGTGAATTGCATATAGATATGGCTTTAATGGATTTGGGTACGAGTATTAACTTAATGCCTCTTTCTGTTCTCAAGAAATTAGGATTGACGAAGCCACAAACCCATTACTATTTCACTTTAGCTGGCAGATAGGTCCATCACTTATCCGAGGGGATTCATTGAGGATGTGTTGGTCAAGGTCGAGAAGTTCATCTTCCCGATGGATTTCTTAATCCTTGACATGGAGGAAGATAGATACATCACCATCATTTTTGGGAGATCTTTCATGGCCACTGCACAAACCATCATTGATGTGCAACGTGAAAAACTCATCTTGAGACTTCAAGATGAAGAACTAGTGTTTGGTGTGTTCAATGCTATGAAGCATCCTTCTACTCTTGACTCTTGTCATTTTATTGATATTTATTCTTCTAATGCTTATGATTCTTCTATTATTTATGTAGGTTTGTTAGAAGGGGGAGAGCAAGGAATGATCGAAGAGTTAGGGGAAGAATTACAAGAAGAGTTAGAGGATATTGGAGTTGAGTTGGAGCAGGCATATTGGACACATTATAGAGCATACGAGCATCTCCAATGTTCAACCAAGCTATTTCCAAAGTCTTCAATTTAAGAGCCCCATTCTCTTGACCTTAAACCTCTTCTAAGTCATTTAAAGTATGCTTATCTTAACCCACCTAAGCAGTTACCAGTTATCATTTCTTCTTGTTTGATAGGTGCCATGGAGGAGTGTAGCATTGGATAGTGATAAGTAGTTGTAATCCCTTGTTTCTATTTGCACAACTCATAATTTCTTTTTGATTGTCCCACGTTACATAGTTCGTTATGAATGCTTGTGAGTAGCCTTCCCCTTTTTACTTTACCTTAAATTAAGCCCTATTATAACCTTCAGTAAAAGCCCTTTTAATCCATGACGACATGTACTCTATATAGTGGAAAATAAGTGAATTTGAAAGCTTATGGTAGTGTAATCTCTTAGAGGAAGCTTTGAGTGAAATACAACCGTTATACACTTGAGTGACATGAGTTAATATCGTAAGGAAGGTCCACTTTAATTTTATGTTTCCTTTTAATCAAAGATATCTACCTTTGGTTTTGTTTATGTGCATTGATGAAAAGATTGTGATATACGTAGTAGCTTAATACTTGAGTTTGCCAAAGTTTAAGGGATTGTAAACACTTGATTTTCATTGAAAAAGAAATGACAGAATATGTTGGTTGTGACCTAAGTAAGTTACTTAAGGATAAGCAACAATTCAAGTGTGGGGGTATTGTTAATGGGCATTTTATATTGATTTTAGATACATAATTTGCTAAACTCATGTCCATTTAATGCTTAAATTGCACTAATTAAGAGTTATTTGTTTTAATTCTAGGCATATATTAGATTTAGGACCTTTAAAAGCCTAAAGTAAGATAAGCTCTCAAAGGAAGCAAGGACCAAAAATGTTAACATTTTGGCAAGGAAAGAAAAAAAAAGGGGGGTTTTGCGTGAATGAGGTTAAAATGTGAAGAAATGTGGGACCAAAGACCTAGTTAGGCATTCAATACACAAAACACGAAAGAAGTTGGGAGAGTGAAAAGAAGGAGGGTTAGGCATGAATGAGGACACCTGGATGGATATTGAATGGAGAGAAAAACAAAAGAATAAAGAGGCTGTCGAAGATAGGAGTGTGCATAAAAAGGGCGACCAAAAACCTTCATTAAATTAATTCAATACATAAAGACAAAGGAAGCAACTAGCGGCCTAGAGAGGGGATCGAAGATAGTGAATGTGCGTGAATAAGGGTGGACTAAAAACTTTTATTAAAACATCAATACGTAGGATAGAAGAAGAGGAAGCTGGTGGTGGCAATGAGAGGGGAGATAAAACAACATTGGCCAAGAAGATAGCATGAGTAGTTGTGTGAGAATAGTAGGAGATAGCATGAGCAGCCACAACAGTGGGAGAAGACTAAATATTGGGTGTTTTTAATTTGCTTTGATTACCTAATTGTTTTAATTTTTTGGATTTAATCAATGTAAATATATATTATGACCATGATTTATGTTACATTGATGAATATGTGCGAGTAAGTTTTTTTTTTGCGTTAAGGTTAGGATGGATATTGGATTAGGAAAATTTTTGTAGTACTGATTTTTGCTTGATTGAATGCATATTTAATCCTAATTTAGCTTGATCACATAGATTAAGGCCTTAGATGATTGAATGCCAAAACCAATAGGATTTAATTTGTCAAAACATTAATCAAGCAACATACTTAAGACTAAAGTGTAGACCAACTTTAGGATCTTGTCAAGGATACCTAGGATTAACGAACTTAATTTTAGGCTTTTTGCATTGAATGCCTTTTATTCCAAATTATCTATAAACCAACTAGGTAACTCAGATTTAGAAGAGAAGGGAATTCCTATGAACATTAGGTTCGATTTCTTTAAGTGAAGTCAATCCTAAATCAATCGACTATTACAAGTTTTAGTGTCTAATCCAATCGAAATCTGATACCTTAGCCAATTTTTGTCATTTGATTAAGTCTAGTTATTTTTAATTCACACTTTGTGTCTTACATATTTCCTTGATTTGCTTATTTTATTTTATTTTCAAATCAATCATTTTTTCATCGTTTAATTTAATTGTCCTGCGTGTTGGAATCCATTCGGTACGATATCCAGTTCTTACCGTTTTATAATACTTGTCGACAAGGTACGCTTGCCTCTAGTTGGTCTATATAGAATTTAATTTATATTACTTTGTTTAAACTGCAGCAGGTGCTCACTACGATTATGAAATATGGCAAATGGATGTGAAAACAAATTTCCTTAATAGAAACCTAATCGAGGATTTGAATATGACACAACCCGATGGTTTCATATCCAAAGATGGAGAAAAGGTATGCAAGCTTCAAAAATCTATTTATAGATTGAAGCAAGCATCCAGGTGTTGGAATATCTGATTTAACGAGACAATCTAAGAGTTTGGTTTCTCACAAAATCCAAATGAACCTTGTGTGTATAAGAAGATTAGTGGGAGAGCAATTGTATTCCTTGTGTTGTATGTAGATGACATACTACTAATACAAAATGATGTCTTAGCTTTATAATCAGTCAATATTTGGTTGTCCAAGAATTTCTCCATAAAAGATCTTATAGAAGTAACTTATATTTTAAGGATAAGAATCTATAGAGATAGATTGAAGAAGTTGCTTGGTCTTTCTTAGTATACGTACATGGACAAGATGCTAAAGAGGTTTATCATGGAGCAGTCTAAGAGTTGTCTTCTTCCTATGATGCATGCGATTTCACTCTCGAAATCTATATGTCCAAAGACATAAGATGAGAGGACTCGCATGAATTTGATCTTTTATTCTTCGACTATAGGATCTATCATGTAGGCTATGTTATCTACGAGACCTGATATGTCATATGCTCTAAGTGCTACGAGTAGATAACAATTGGACCCTGGTGAGGGTCATTGGATGGCTGTCAAGAATATCCTTAAGTACTTGAGAAGAACTAAGGATATATTCTTAATATATAGAGAAGGAGATCTTGTTGTGAGTGGGTATACAAATGCCAGTTTACAACTGACATGGATGACTTCTAATCCTAACCAGGATATATTTTTACACTGAATGTTGAAGCAGTCAATTGGAAGATTTCCAAACAAGAGACATCTACAGATTCAACAACTGAAGTAGAGTTCATTGTCACTTCAAAAGTAGCAAAGGAAGCAGTTTGCATCAAGAAGTTCATCATAGAGCTTTGAGTGGTTCCTAGCAATGGTGAACTAGTACAATTGTACTATAACAATAATGGTGCTATAACATAAGCAAAGGAATCAAGGTCTCATCATAAATCAAGGTGTAGCGCCCCCTCACCATAGGGTACACACCGGGATGCCCGTGGGTCGTACCGACGCATATCCCACAGCAAGGAAGTGCTACCGCTCGCAACTATCACTAAATACTCACATGGCATCAGTATAATTAAACCGCAATAAGCAAATCACTAAAATTTAAAACTCCAATCTCATTGCATAATATCAATCCAAAATATAGACAAGTCTATCAGTCCCCTAAAGTCTTAATACAGCAACCCAAAAAGGAAATTGATAAAAACGTCTATACTAGGTCATCCTCAAAAGTCGCCCCCGTGACCGACACATGTGCCATCGCTTCACTTGACCAAGAACTCGCACAAGCAGAAAACGCCTATCTCGGGAGCTAGAAACCTACTAACGCCTACTGAAAAATATTAGCAATGTTGGGTGAGTTTATGAACTCGGTGAGAAATCATCATCGATGGTTCACCCAACTCATGCATATACACATAATATATCGCATAGTACACTTTAACGCAATTTAGAACACTGTACACAATTTACATATTTATACGATAACATAACTCAAACATATCACTTCACAATTGTCATACATCACACGCATTCTCGATTTCACTACGCAGTCAGATGCATAATGTATGCAATTTCTCATTTTATGTCATTGTTGTGACTGAGCGTTAACACTTTCCCGATTCGGGCACTTTTCACAATGATCACAATTTCGGTAAGTAGGAGAGCCCTTTGGGTATGCACTACTGCCCACTCACTTTAGGGATAGGAGAGCCCTATGGGTATGCACTATTTTCCTTTTTGGCCTTAGGCCTATTCACTGATATTCGAGCTTAAAGCTCAAGACACCGAATGCTTCACCACAACTGCTTAATTACCCTTATAATCATGCCTAGCATGCACTAATACTGCACACTACTAACACGTATATTATCACTTCACTCACTTGTCACGATCGAACACTTACTCGTAACACTATACACCGATTCATAATCACAAGTATTCACATTAGCAACACATTCAAGACAATCACTCACAATCGTAACACTTACTCATATTTGCAGACATTTATCTCACATTTGCATCACTCACATTGACAATTGATTCACACATTCACAAAGACAGATTATCACACAAAGATCGAGGAACCAACTAGGTTACTCACCAGAACTTCCGAAGCTCGCTCGAAGTCCCAAATATATCCGTGGACAATCGATCCAACGGTGCCTCTATAACAATACAAACGCATTCTCATCACTATATGCTCAATAAATAAGATTCACTAATGCACATGTCTCACATTTAAAATTATATGATGCATGATCATGATTTCCCAACTTTAGTCCCATTCGCTTTCTCTCGATTCACAACTAAAATTCACTACTCACTAGGTCAATAACATCCATAAATTTCACAAATCTCTCATTTAAACTCTAATTATACTCCAATTGATAATACATAACTCTTAGGTCACTTAAGGAACCATTATCAGCTCTTATTCTATGATTGAGAACTCGCTAATTTAATTTCAACTCTTATAATTTACCTCACTCAAAGACCTCTTTCTAGATCATAACAACCTGCATTACCCCAATTGAGGCCTACACTAAAAGATATACCCTAAAACCAATTCAATTTCTCTAAAATTTCTGTCACTCGCATGACCTCATACCCTCGTCATGGCGCAAGACAAGGGACGCCACACAAGGAACGTTCGTCATGGCGAACAACTCTTCTCGCCTCGCACAAGCGCTTAGCAATCACTGTCATGGCGTTTAAATTGCTTGCTCGCCACGACATCTCTAGCGGCTCGCGCGCAAACACGCCTTTTCTCGCCGCGGCGTGGCCCCATTACAGACGTCGCGACGTGCGACCCAATCATCTTCTTTGATCGTCATTTCCGCCATTAATACTCTTAAAACCTCCATAAAACACATTCAACTACCCCAGCTAACACATTAAATACCATAAATACAACATTAAAACACAATAAACTTACCAAATCACATATTCGATCGAAGCCCTAAAAATCGTAAACGTCCGAGATCCTCCAGCTCAAACTCCCACTGATTTCACTCTCAACCCAAACGAAAACATCATCAACTCTCAATCACAAACAAGGCTTTCTCAATAAGGATCAAACCACAAAATCCCCGAGGAAAAGTGAGATCGTCGACGGGAGGAAGAAGAAAATGCCTTAGGTTTTTACAAAGTTAAAACCAAGAGGATTTGAACTAAGAACATTAAAAAGGGTTGATTTCAACCGAGACCCAAAATCTACAAGTCCTCAAATTCATTCAATCTCGCCTCTAAATTTCAATGGCTCTTCACAATAATTTTAAACTCACAAATCTAAATTTTCCAAGCCATTTACCACTCACTTTCGAAACCGGAATCACAATCATCAGTCTCTAAGTCATTTTTCCGGTCCAAACACATAACTCTAAAAATTCTAAAAAAATTTTCATAAATCCTCAAAAATATAAAACACTCGATCTCATACTCAATTTTCAATTTCCAATTTTCTAAAATTCAATTCTCACTCTAATTCCACTATTCCACTCGAATTATCCCAAATTTCACTTTAAAATCAAATCTAACTTAATTATCTCAAAATTCACAATTCAACTCATAATCACAATTTAAATGCTGGAACAATCATGAATGCATGACACTATGTATATGCATGTGCAAAATGATCAATCTCAAAGGCCACAAAACACTCGATCACTAAATATGCAATCATAACACTACCTGCACTAATATGCTCATCGCGCCGAAGCGGATGTTACAATTCTCCTCCTAAACAAAAATTTCACACGAAATTTCATACCGACTAGTCGAATGATGAGGGTATCGCCTCCTCACGTGCTCCTCGCCTCCCAAGTCGCTTCTTTTGATGAGTGATTCTTCCATAGACTTTCACTAATGGAATCACCCCGCCCTCAACCGCTTGACCGAAATCCGATAATACGACCGCTCCTCAACATAACTCGATCACTAGCTATCTCAATCTCTTGAGCCAATCACATGAGTCGAGTCCGAGCGGTATCTCCTAACATACTCACATGAAAACATCACGCAACTAGACATCTCACTCTAAGAACGCTTAATCTATAGGCCAACAATCCAATCCTCTCAAGAATCTCATACGGACCGACATACCAAGGACTTAGCTTGCCCTTACGGCCAAATCTCAAAGACTCCTCTCCAAGGTGACACTTGAGGAACACTCATCGCCTACATCAGACTCCATCTCTCGCCGATGCTTGATCCACATAACTCTTCTCGTCTATCCCGAGTCAGCTTTGATGCGACTCAATCAGCCTCACTTTATCCATCAGATCTCGGATCACTCGGGCCCTCAAGCATCCTCACACCCTCTTCATCCCAAGAAAGAGGTGATCTACACGTCTCCCATATAAGGCCTCATACGGTGCCATCCCAATATCGCTTCTGCATCGATTATTGTACGCAAACTCGATCGAGCCAAGCATCGTCCCAAGCACCTCTCAACTCTAATACACAAGCTCTCAAAGATATCCTCAACAGCCTTGATCGTCCTCTCACTCGCCCATCTATCGAGGATGAAATGTTGTACTAAAGTTCAACCTCAACCCAAAGTCGATCAGGGCTCCTTTAGAACCTCGGTAATTACGGGATCCCTATCGACACTATCGATATCGGGACCCCATGCAATCGCACAATCTCGCCACATACTTCGGGCCAACTGTCGAGAGTATTATTCTCTCAAGACCGCAAGAAGTGAGCCGATTTGGTCAACCGTCCACTATGACCCAGATCGCATCATCGCCGCTTCTCGGCCCCTAGGCAACCCCATAATAAAATCCATGGTGATTCGCTCCCATTTCCACTCCGGAATGGGTAACAAATGCAATCTCCCAACTGGGGCCTGGTGCTCAGCCTTGACCTGCTGGCACGTCAAACACCGAGAAACGAACTCTGCCACTTGCCTCTTCATACCTGGCCACCAGAAATGCAACTTAAGGGTATTATACATCTTGGTAACGTCAGGATGCATGGCATAAGTGGCCACATGCGCCTCCTCTAGGATCTCTCGTCTTAGATCATCAACATCCGGCACACACAACCTCTGACCCATCCAAAGAGTCCCATCTCTCAACTCAAAATCTGAACCCTGACTAGCTCTAACTCTATCCATCAATCTCACTATCACTGGGTCCTGATCCGATCATGCAACATCGGCCTCAGCCTCAGAGTAGCAATCAAAGCTCCATCCTGAGCTAAATCCATCTGCACATCAAGCGCTCTCAACTGAATCAGGCTAGGCAATCTCTCAATCTGAATCTGAGCTGCACTGATATGAGATCTCCTACTCAATGCATCTGCCACCACATTGGCTTTCCCTAGATGATACTCAATCGTGCAGTCATAGTCGTTCAACAGTTCAATCCATCTCCTTTGTCTCAGATTCAACTCTCTCTGACTCAACAGATATCTCAGACTCTTATGATCAGTGAAGATCTGGAACGTCTCTCCATACAAATAATATCTCCAGATCTTCAGAGCAAACACCACTGCAGCCAACTCAAAATCATGCACTGGATAATTCCTCTCATGAGACCTTAACTATCTCGAGGCATACGCTATAACTCTCTCATGCTGCATCAGAACACTGCCTAATCCCTACTGTGATGCATCACTAAATACCTCGAAACCTCCGGACCCTGACGGCAAAGCTAACATTGGTGTCGTAGTCAATCGATGCCTAAGCTCCTCAAAGTTCCTCTGACACTCATCAGTCCATCTAAAATCCACATTCTTCCTAAGAAGTTTTTTCAAAGGGGCTGAGATCACTGAAAACCCCTCGATAAACCTCCGGTAATATCCTGCTAAACCGAGGAAACTCCTCAACTCTGACACGTTCCTCGAAACCTCCCAACTCAAGATCGCTTCAATCTTGTGAGGATCCACCCGATACCCTCACTGCATAACAATGTGTCCTAAGAACACCACTCATCCAGCCAAAATTCACACTTAGTGAATTTGGCATACAACCGCTCTCTCTCATGATCTCGTAACATAATCCTCGATGTTCGCATGATCCTGCTCTACCTCGAATATACTAGAATATCACAATGAACACAATCACAAACCGATCAAGGTAGGCTGAAAGACCTTATTCATCAAGGCCATGAAGGCCGGGCATTGACAACCCAAACGGCATCACTAAGAACTCAAATGCCCATACCGCCCTCGAAAGCACTCTTAGGCACATCGCCTCCGTTATCCTCAACTGATAATACCCAGATCTCAAATCCAACTTAGTAAACACTTGAGCTCCCTGCAACTGATCAAATAGATCATCGATCCTAGGCAGTGGGTACTTATTCTTGACAGTAACCCGATTGAGCTGCCTATAATCGATGCACAGCCTCAAAGTCCCATCCTTCTTCTTCACGAATAACACTGGAGCTCCCCACGGCGAAACACTGGGTCTAATAAACCCCTTATCCAACAACTCCTACAACTGAGCCTTAAGCTCCCTCAGTTCCACTGATGCCATCCTATATGGAGGTATAGATATAGGAGATGGACCTGAAACGAGGTCAATCCCAAACTCCGTCTCCCGATCCGGTGGCAAACCCGGTAACTCATCGGGGAACACATCCGAAAATTCCCTAATCACAGGAATATCCTGCAACCTCTGCTCAATCCTAGTGTCCACCACATGAGCCAAATACGCCTCACAACCACTACGCATCAATCTCAAAGCACTCAGAAAGGAAATCATCCTAGCTGGTACTGCCTGACTAACACCTCAAAAAATAACTCTAGGCTGACCAGGAGAATCTAACACGACCTCCTTGGTATAACAATCCATCATAGCTCTATACGCAGTAAGCCAGTCCATCCCTAGAATCAGATCAATCTCTCTCAAAGACAAAACTATCAGGTCCGCACTCAACTCTGCCTGATCAATCACTATCGGACACTCCTTGCAGACCTCACCCAAAGCAGTAGTACTACCCAAAGGTGTACTCAACTGCAACCCACACTGTAATCTCTCCCTATCACAATGCAGTCTATATGCTACATACGGTGCAATAAAAGAATGAGTGGATCCAGGATCCATCAATGCATATGCTTCAAAACCAGAAATCAGAAGCATACCCACAACAACATCTAGAGACTCCTGAGCCTCCTGCCGAGTCATAGCATAGACTCTAGCCCGACCGCCGCCACCACTCATTCCCTCGACCTCACTACAGATCCTCACCTCGACCACGGCCTCGACCTCGGCCTCTCCAACCAGATCCACCTCCACGACTCACCGCACCGAGGTAACATCGCTCGATCTACGGCCGCAACAGATCGGGCCTCCACAAAGGAAAGGACACTCTCGGAGCTGATGGTCCATGCAACCACACTTGAGACACGCTCTGGTAAACCTCTATCACTCCCCACTGTGTCTCCTCACACAATACTCACATAGCGGGATCATCTGACCTGAACCTCTAGCACCGCTACGGCCACCACTAGACTGAGCAAATCTGCCCCTCTACCCAAATCTGGATTGTCTACCTCCTCCAGACGACCTGAAGGTCCTGCTCTGATGCTTGCTAAACCCTCTACTAGCAATGCCCTGACTATCACTGGGCCTCTTGCCCCTGGGTCCCGATCCAACCCCAGGCTGACTCTGCCTCAACAACTGCTCAATCCTCACAGCTGCTACCCTCAGCTCAATAAATGTACCTATATCTGATCGGGCCAATCTAGTACGGATCTCCATATTGAGTCCGCCCTCAAACCTCCGACACCTGTCAGACTCTGAAACAATCAAAGCAGACGCTTAAGCCGACAGCTCATTGAACCTGACCTCATAGTCTGCCACTGACATCAACCCTTGTCTCAGCTCAAGAAACTCCTGCATCTTCATCTCTAAATACACCTTGGGCATGAAATTATCCTTGAATGCCCTCGTAAAATCATCCCAAGTCAACATGCAGGCCTGGAAGAACCGCCCTAATGCCTTCCACCACCGAAAAGCCGAACCTCAAGCAAAGACATCAGATAGTCAAAGCGCTCCTCAGAGTCGCAGTCCATCTGATCGAGGACTCTCTCGGTCCTCTCTAACCATCCTCACCGCAGGCGGTCGGTGATGCCATGAAGTCAACCGCCTCGCCACGCAGTCTATCATACCTCCTCTCCCGTCTCACGGGAACTCTGGGAGGCAACTCATTAGAATGAGGCACAGGGGACTCTCTACTAGCTCCCACGGATCCTAGGTCAGCTGGTTGATCCACTTGCTCTCCAAGAACGGATGACCTACAACAACAAGAATCAGATCAATTTCTGCTTTTCTCACTGAAATTCAAGCCTAAAACACTCTATGCCCAAAAGATGTCAAACTATGCTCTGATACCATCTAATGTAGCGCCCCCTCACCATAGGGTACACACCGGGACGCCTGTGGGTCGACTGACGATATCCCACAAAGAAGGAAGTGCTACCGTCAGAATTATCACTAAATACTGCATGGCATCAAGATAATTAAACCGCAATAAGCAAATCACTAAAATTTAAAACTCCAATCTCATTGCATAATATCAATCCAAAATATAGAAAAGTCTATCATTCCCCTAAAGTCTCAATACAGCAACCCAAAAAGGAAACTGATAAAAACATCTATACTAGGTCATCTTCAAAAGTCGATCCAGTTGACCGACCTGTGTGCCATCGCTTCACTTGACCAAGAACTCGCACAAAGAGAAAACGCCTATCTCGGAGCTAGAACCCTACTAACGCCGCCTGAAAAATATTAGCAATGTTGGGTGAGTTTATAACTCAAAGAGAAACCATCATCGATGGTTCACCCAACTCATGCATATACACATAATATATCGTGATAGTACACTTTAACGCAATTTAGAACACTGTACACAATTTATATATTTATACGATAACATAACTCAAACATATCACTTCACAATTGTCATACATCACACGCATTCTCGATTTCACTACGTAGTCAGATGCATAATGTATGCAATTTCTCATTTTATGTCATTGTTGTGACTAAGCTGCTAACACTTTCCCGATTCGGCACTTTTCACAATGATCACAATTTCGCAAGTAGAGAGCCCTCCGGTATGCACTACAGCCCACTCACTTTAGTGGATAGGAGAGCCCTCTGGTATGCACTATTTCCTTTTTGGCCTTAGCCTATTCATCGATATTCGAGCTTAAAGCTCGCACATTGAATGCTTCACCACAACCGCTTAATTACCCTTATAATCATGCCTAGCATGCACTAATACTTGCAAATACTAACACATATATTATCACTTCACTCACTTGTCACGATCGAACACTTACTCGTAACACTATACACCGATTCATAATCACAAGTATTCACATTAGCAACACATTCAAGACAATCACTCACAATCGTAACACTTACTCATATTTGCAGACATTTATCTCACATTTGTATCACTCACATTGACAATTGATTCACACATTCACAAAGACAGATTATCACACAAAGATCGAGGAACCAACTAGGTTACTCACCAGAACTTCCGAAGCTACGCTCGAAGTCCCAAATGATATCCGTGGACAATGATCCAACGGTGCCTCTATAACAATACAAACGCATTCTCATCACTATATGCTCAATCAATAAGATTCACTAATGCATATGTCTCACATTTAAAATTATATGATGCATGATCATGATTTCCCGCTTTTAGTCCCATTCCTCTTTCTCTCGATTCACAACTAAAATTCACTACTCACTAGGTCAATAACATCCATAAATTTCACAAATCTCTCATTTAAACTCTAATTATACTCCAATTGATAATACATAACTCTTAGGTCACTTAAAGAACCGTAATCACTCTTATTCTATGATTGAGAACTCGCTAATTTAATTTCAACTCTTATAATTTACCTCACTCAAAGACCTCTTTCTAGATCATAACAACTCCGAAATTACCCCAATTGAGGTCTACACTAAAAGATATACCCTAAAACTAATTCAATTTCTCTAAAATTTCTGTCACTCATGCATGACCTCTGACCCTCGTCAAGGGCGCAAAAAGGACGCCACATGGTGGGGAACGTCACATCAAGAACAACTCTTCATAGGCCGCATTGGCGCTTAGCAATCACTATCATGGCGTTTAAATTGCTTGCTCGTCATGACGTCTCAAGCGGCTCGCCAAAACGAACACGCTTTTTCGCCACAAGGCCCATTCTTACGCGTCGCGATGTGCGACCCAATCATCTTCTCCGATCGTCATTTCCGCCATTAATACTCTTAAAACCTCCATAAAACACATTCAACTACCCCAGCTAACACATTAAATACCATAAATAACCATAAATACAACATTAAAACACAATAAACTTACCAAATCACAGATTCGATCGAAGCCTTAAAAATCGTAAACGTCCGAGATCCTCTAGCTCAAACTCCCACTGATTTCACTCTCAACCCAAACGAAAACATCATCAACTCTCAATCACAAACAAGGCTTTCTCAATAAGGAACAAACCACAAAATCCCCAAGGAGGAAAAGTGAGATCGTCGACGGGAGGAAGAAGAAATTGCCTTAGGTTTTTACAAAGTTAAAACCAAGAGGATTTGAACTAAGAACATTAAAAAGGGTTGATTTCAACCGAGACCCAAAATCTACAAGTCCTCAAATTCATTCAATCTCAGTCTCTAAATTTCAATGGCTCTTCACAATAATTCTTAAACTTACAAATCTAAATTTTCCAAGCCATTTACCACTCACTTTCGAAACCGGAATCACAATCATCAGTCTCTAAGTCATTTTTCCGGTCCGAACACATAACTCTAAAAATTCCAGAAAAATTCTCATAATTCCTCAAAAATATAAAACACTCGATCTCATACTCAATTTTCAATTTTCAATTTTTTAAAATTCAATTCTCACTCTAATTCCACTATTCCACTCGAATTTTCCCAAATTTTACTTTAAAATCAAATCTAACGCAATTATCTCAAAATTCACAATTCAACTCATAATCACAATTTAAATGCTGGAACAATCATGAATGCATGACACTATGTATATACATGTGCAAAATGATCTATCTCAAAGGCCACAAAACACTCGATCACTAAATATGCAATCACAACACTACCCGTACCAATATGCTCATCGCATCGGTAATGGGATGTTACACAAGGTCTCGTCATAAATCAATTGTATTGGTAGAAATGATGTCAAGATAGAGAGAGTTCCTACTAATCAGAATATTGTTGATCCTTTCACTAAGCCGATTCCCAAAAAGAGATATGATTCTCATGTACTTCCTATGGTATTAGATACAAAGGTGATTGATTCTAGTGTAAGTGGGAGGTTGTTAGATAAGTGCTCTAAAGGCAATCACCTTTAGCACTTATTGTACAAATCTAAAAAGGTATTTTTGTTAATTTGATGTTCATGTTCTTTAAAAATTGATAGTGATCTTAAATTGAATTATTGAAGTCCTTGATACATTACATAGCATGAAGAAAATCATGATGAGATCATGATAATGAGATTCCTATCATGTGTAATTACATTTTTGTCTAAATTATCCCTAGTCATAGGATTAATAAGACAGGACATTATTAATTCGAACAGGCTGGCACATGTTATGCTCCTTGATTAAATCAAGCAATGGATCTCATAAGATGTAATCATAAGTTGTTTAAAGTTAACATGTGGATGCTTGCTAAGAGTAATAAGTACATTGGATGACCTACCATGAGACAATCATATGGATAATCTATTCTAGTGTCAGTGATAGTCTCATCATAGCAATGGTGCAAGTATCCTTAGACTTAAGGTGCTCAAGGATATCTTGGATACTGATCCTGTACTTTGAATCCATTCCTTGTTGCCTCTCATAGGTTGCTTATAAGTTGGTGATTAGGTACATCTTGAGGTATTCAAAGGTAATTGAGTAGCTAATCAAGGATTTACCACTCCTGATAGGAGGAGATGATACCCACAGCCTCTTGTTGGGGTTATTAAGAGAATCTCTGGCCAGAGTAGAAATGTCATGAAGATAGTCTTCAGTGACATATACAATTAAGTAATAAGCCTCAAGGATAAAAACTAACATCACTTAGGCTAGATGTTATGTAGCCAGTCTAGTAAGGGTTGACACTTTAATCATACTTTAAACCAAGTGGGGTATAGAATGGTGAAAGGACAAATTGCACGAGAACATTATCTATGGAAGGGTTCATAGTCAAATCACTAACTTTTCGTTCAATTGGGAGTTATAATGTGTTCCTAGATACTGCTCATAACTTGCTTGAATTAAGTGTTAATTCAAGTGGCCAACATAACCGAGATCCTAGTAGGTTGTGCATTGGCGATGTGAAGAATGAGTAAAATGGTTTTGGATGGGGATCCAAGATATGAGAGATGCATGAATAAGTTATAAAAGTGTGATAATTTAGGGTCATTTGATTATGAATCATAAGACACAAGTGAATCTTGTTTATTAGGTAAAATGACACAATTAACCTTGCATAAGCATGATGACAAAATTACCCTTTAATAAGCAAGATGACAAAATCACCCTTTAAAGAAGGGATGAATGTTTTCATCCTAAATTAAGTGAAATTAAAAGCCACTTAATTCCCACTAACTCTCTATTGATGCTGGGGGTTAGAGGGAGGCCAAAGGGTTTCAAAGACACTCCACTTTTGTGTAAAAGTTGTAAGAAAACAAAGGGTCTTTTTGTGAATTGTTCACCATCTTCTAAAATACTCTCTCAAGGAATATATCACATAGCTAGAAATTTTTGTATGCTGTAGCCATTCTTCCTAAGAGATTTCAGGCTTCGATCTGCATATGGACATCATTATAGATGTCCTCCTTTGTTCATTGTGGTTTACGACAACCCAAAGAGGTGAATACAATGAAGAACGAATGAGATTGTAAGGTACACACCTTCAGTTCATGTTTTGTTTTACTACATCTAATGGAACATGTTTGATTCAGTAATTTCTATGTTTCATTTTACTTTTCTCTGTGTATTTTGATAGTTGATGCATGATTGAAACCCAACAATATCTCTAGTAAAGACATGCTTTAGGATCACATATCCTTGTGTAATGAGATCACGTATGAAGTGGTAGTGAGTATCAATATGATATATCTTTCCATGATACTTCAGGTCCCTTGCATAGGCAATTATAGCTTTGTTATCACAATAGATAATTGTGAACTCATAAAGATTCCTAGTAATGATGAGGCTCCTTAAAAATATCCTTCACTACATCACCTCTTACACTGCCAAGGTACATACAATATATCCTGACTCCATTACGGACAACGACATGTATTGTTGTTGCTTACTACACCAAGAAATAGCTCCTTTTTCAATAATGAAAACATATCCTGACATGGAATTTCACTCATCTTTGTTAGTTGATCCATCAACATCAATATATCCAACCAATTTAAGGCTCTCACCTTGATAGCACAAAGTCAAGTTAGTGGTTCCCCTTAGAAATCTAAGTATCATTTTGAGTTCTGCCTAATGCACAGGACCAAGATTACTTAGATATCTACCAACCATTCCAACTGTAAAGCATATGTCGAGTTTAGTACACATCAAGCATACATTAGACAACCCACAATGCTTACTTATAGCACCTTATCCATTTTTTGTTTTTCTTCCTCTGTTTTAGGACAGTGATCTATACTTAGGTATAGCCCCTTCTCCATTTGAGTGCCAATAAGTTTGTACTTATACATATGGAAACATTCCAAGACCCTATTAATATATGTTTCTTCAGACAAACTCAGAAATCTTTTAGAATTATCCCTCGAGATCTTAACCCTGAGAACATAATATGTTTCAACCATTTCCTTCATCTCAAAAGTAAAGGACAACCACTTATCATTCCCAGCTATCAAAATATCATCTAAATACAAAGAGAGTATAAGAAGCACATTCTCTTTTCTCTTTATGTATACACAATGTTCCTCTTCAATCATCGTAAACCCTACTAATGTAATGGCTTGATGAAATCTAAGATACCATTGCTTAGATGATTGTTTCAAGCTATAAACGGAACGTCTCAAGCGACACACTTTGTGCACTTGTCCCTTTACCTAAAACCTAACAGGTTTATCCATGTAGATCTCTTCATTTATTTCTCCATTGAGAAATGTCTTTTTAACATACATTTGGAACAAATCCAATTCTAAATGTGCAATAATAGTTAGGATAAGGAAAATAGACACAAATCTTACCACAGGAGAAAATGTCTCCTCATAGGCCACACCCTCCTTTTAGGTGTAACCTTTTGCTACTAATCGGGCCTTATACTTATCAATTGATCCATATGCCTTGCACTTAATCTTTAAGGCCCTCTTGTTTCCAATGGTTTTGCGCCCAACAGGTAGATCGAACAAGTCCCACACATCATTCTAAACCATGGTTCCATCTCATCTTCCATTGCTGCAAGCCATTTACTTGAAAATGGTGAGTTCATTGCTTCTTCAAAAGAAGAAGGCTTATCAACATCATCAAAAATGCTCAAGAGGACCCACCTTCTATTTCAAAGGGTCTACGCAGAACATTTTCATGTTGACTCCTATGTAATTATAGAGACTGAGACTCAAGTTCTATGCTCCCATTGACCTAAATAGTCATCGGAATAGATTGTGAATCCAAATCCATTTAGAGCACTTCGTCTTGTTGTTCCTCTAACTCATAAAGCTTAAGAATTTGTTTGATCTTACTAATACTAGGGAAATCATCCTCTAAAAAATCCACTTCTTGGGACTCAACCTCAGTAAGCCCTCTGACTGGGCCTAAGTTTATTATGTAAATTGGCGACACTTTCATGAATTTTACTATACTTTTTGACTTCTAATTCTTGATTTTTTGCTTCAATTAACCCTTGAGCGTGCACTTTTATTTTATGCAATTTCATAGTAACAATTGCCACAATTGGTATTAATTGCACTTCTTAATTTTTCTGAGAACAATTGATAATGCAAATTGCTATTGTTGATTGTAGGAACCTCTAGGAGAAGGGATTCAATGTGCTAAATTGAAGTCAACAGGGCACCAACACTACAAGGACAGTTCGTCGCGGTAAAGTATCTGTTACCGCGGTGAAGTACAAAGAAATATGGGCTGAACCTTTCGGGAAAAGTTCGCCGCGACGAAGATTAATTCGTACACCGCAGCGAAGGATCCAGCAAGGAGATAGAAATTTTGGGAAAGTTTACCGCAGTGAAGATTAATTCATACGCCGTAGCCAGGTATCCAGAATAGACGCAAAACCTTTCGAGAAAAGTACCCCACGATGAACTTACCTGTCGCAGCGGTGAAACGTTAAAATCTGAAACATATTTGGAAAAATCTCTCATTGTTTTGATCCGACCCACTAACCCAATGTTTAAAAACCTGCTAAATTAGGTTATACGGGAGAGAAAATTACAGACAGAAGAGCCGACACGTCTTGTATACACACTTCTCATCTTTCTCACTCTCTACCTTCATCCATCAACCCATTCCATTTTTCATCGTTGCTTCCATCATTTGCTGCTACTGCCACAGGTGCTATCAGTGTGTTTACAGTTGTGAGTACTCCCGGAGTGACCATTTCCTCTTAAAGATGTAGCTATGGTTTGAGTTCAATGGGCTTCAAAGGGGAGTAGTTCATTTATGTTTAATTACGTTGTTATGAACTCCTGAGTTAGGATTTATGACTTGTAGTTGCATTTTCTTGATTATAGTTTAACCAAGTATTGAACAATGTATTGTGTTATGGATTTGTTGATGTAGAACTTTGAGCTTTAATATATGAAGTCTCATATATGTCCTTTTGGTGATTGTGTTAATTCTCTTTTATCTGCCTAGTTGTGTTTGACATTGAGATGAAGCTTGATCCAAATTTACCACTTACATTAACTTACCTATTACACACACTGATATGCATTCAACAAGGTTTTAAGAAATGTAGTTCATTGATTAAAACCTTGGACTTAAAGAGTTTTTTAAGGTTTATCGTTTGAAAACTTAGTGACTTTTGCTCCCAAAAAGATTTGTTTTGAACTAAGATAGCCAAAGCTTGTTATCAAGAGGATTTTATCATATTTGATCATTGTTAGAGTTTTTGATTTTTATTTCCCAAAAATCCAAAAATACTTTTTACATACCTTTCTTTCATTTAGTTAAATTTACTTAGTTTTATCGAAAATCCAAAACCACAATCTTAACTAATTTAGTTTGCATTCCATGACAATTAGGCCAGCTTAGATCACTTGCACTAGGTTCCAATTAAGTGAGACAACTCAAGGTTGCACTCGATATTGCAATCCTTGGAATTAAATTTTTTATTCAATTTCCAAGGGATAACCCAAAACAAACCGCTCGATCAAAATGGCATCGTTGCCAGGGAACCAAGCAATTGGTTTTCTTTAGGTTAGCCGTTGTCATCTTTGTTTGTCGTTGATGATAGGAACCTTGTCATTTAGAATTCATTTTGGAAAGTTTTATTTTATTCTTTTTCGTAGCATAGGCTTTTAATTTTTCTTTACATAGCATAAATTTTGAAGACACAAACAAAAGCATACTTTCACAGTTGGATTTTTCATACTTAGCATCTTTCATACATACCCATCTTCATACATACTTTTACACACCATACACTCACTTCCTTCACATCTCTATTTGACTTTGTGTGTCTGTGAGTAAATTTTGTTACAATTTCTTTCATTTGAAATGTTTATGTGCATGCCCCGGAGAGCTAGACTTGTTCCTTTCCAAAAAGATTGAGAGATGCCTAAGGAAGATTAGAAAAGAGAGGAAAGAACAAGAGAGAAGTAAGGTAGTTATGGAAGAGGAGTCGAGTCAACCAACTAGTGAGAGTGATTCAAGAGAAAGAGAGATTATGGCTAAAAACCCCGCTTTTATACAAAAATCCTAACTTTCATGCTAACCAACCTAAAAGTGGTGATAATGGCAGAAATGGAGAGCATGAGAGAGTTATAGAGAACAATGGGAATCAGAGACGGAGAACTATTAGGGAAGCAACAACTTCTGATGTAAATTATGATCCATTTATTGCTACTTGTCCTACTTTTGATGTTAATTTTCAAGTTAAAGGATTACTCATTAATTCTCTTCCTAAATTTCATGGCTTGGCAGGAGAGGATCCCTACATGCACTTACAATCCTTGTCTATGATCTGTCAAAGTATAAAACCAGTTGGAGCTTCACTAGATCAAGTTTTATGGAAGGTTTTTCATTTGTCCCTGGAAGGAAAAGTACGGGAATGATACATGAGCCTCCCAAGGCTTGTGGCGAATGCCTACCATAGCTGGGCCAATTTGAGTAAAACTTTCTTGGAGAAGTATTTTCCAGCTTCCAGGACTTCATCAATGAGGAAAGAGATTTATTCAGCTCAACAAGATGACGATGAATCCCTTTATGATTATTGGAATTGCTTCCAAGATTTACTGTCCAGATGCCCCCATCACCAGATACCTGATGAGTAGTTAGTGCAATACTTTTATGATGGGTTGAAAAATCAAGATAAGGGTATGTTGGATGCAGCATCAGGAGGTTCTTTACTTGATCTTATAGCTTTGAAAGCATGGGATTTGATTAAGAAGATGGCTCTAAATCATTAACAGTATAGTGTGAGAGATACTAGAGGGGTAAATGAGTTGGGAGTTTCAACAACCCAAACTAAAAGAATGGAGAGTCTGGAGTCTAAGGTTGACTCACTGGAGAATAGAATCACGTCACAATTGTCTTTCATCACTACAGAACTAAAGAACATGAATGTGCATCGACCATCATCTTCTATGGATCTTACTGCAACCAGTTGTGATACTTATGGGTCGGTAATGCACATAACCAGTGTTTACCCAGGTTGGTATGAGGAGGTGTCAGCAGTGTATCTGAGAAGAACAAATCAAAAATGGGACCCCTACTCCAACACTTACAATGAGGGTTGGAAGGCCAATCCAAGATTTAGTTGGAGGAACGAAGAGGGTAGAGCTCCAAATAGATTTCAACAAGGAGGAGGAGGTGGAACTTCCACTAACCAGTTCCCTAACCAAAAGCCAGCTCTGACTGTCCCAACCAAAGAGGATACCAATCAACTGCTACAAAATATGATGACTTTGATGAAGGAAGAAAGGAATTCCAACACCAACCAATTCAATGCAATATCCACTCTCATCCAGCAGTATTCCTCAAAACAGCTACTCGGTTCAATGCTTTAGAAAAGATAATGGAGCAATGGGAGACGAAGGCAGAAACTATCAACTCTTATGTAACTCAATTGTCCAACAACATGAGCGAGAACTAAACAAGAAGCAGTGGAACAATTCCTTCTAACACTGTGATGAATCCAAAAGGTCTGAATGCAATTGCCTTGCGAAGTGGGAATCAAGTGTGGTTTAATCATCAAGGAGAAAAAGCATATGATGAGGAGATTGAGAGTGAAGAAAAGCCTCTGCCAAAGGAGAAAATCAAGAATTCTGAAAGTTTAAAGGAAGAATCATTATTGAACGAATGGAAGTCTACATCAAAGAACAAAGGCGCTAATTCAGAGAGTTCGAAGGAAAAAGCTCCAACACATGAGCATAGGGAATCAAGAAAGCATGAAGCCCAAGGTAAGAAGGTAAATCTTCAAGACCTTCCTTTTCCAAATTCATATTTAATGAGCAAGCATATAACTAAAATTAAGCATGAAAATGATATAATTGATCTCTTTGAAAAAGTCAAAGTCAATGTTCCTTTGCTTGATTTAGTGAAAAGAGTTCTGGCCTATGCTAAGAATGTTAAGGACTTGTGCACCAACAAGAGGAAGTTTAGGTCCAATGAGAGAGTCTAAGTGAGTTCAAATGCATCAACCCTTTTCAAACCTCAAATACCTATCAAGTGTCAAAACCCTGGATCTTTCACCATTTCATGCATAATCGGGAAAGTTACCATCAGAAGAGTCTTGTTAGATCTAGGGGCAGCAATTAATGTGATGCCTAAGTCTGTCTATCAATCATTAGGAGTTAAGAGTCTAAAGCCAACATCTATTGTGTTACAACTGGCTAATATATCATTTAGGCATCCAGTGGGGATTATCTAAGACATTTTGGTCCAGGTCAAAGGTTTGGTTTTTTCAGCTGATTTTTATGTTCTTGATATTTCTTCTGAAGTTGTGCAGGACACTTCCTTAATTCTCGAGCAACCCTTCTTGAGGACTGCTAACAAGGAAGGTAAGATCACCATAGAGGTGGGCGATCAACAGGTGAGCTTTAATATGTATGAAACTATGAAACACCCCCATAAAGACTATTCACTCCTAGGAGTGAACATGTTGGATGTTGTTGTTGATGATGCATGCATTGAGTTTGAACGGACAATGAACCCATTGACTAATCATTCCTTGGAGAAAGTGTTTTTTGCTAATGTTTCAGGTGAACTATAGAGTGAGGATGATAGCATGGAACTGAAAAGTAGTCAAGTTACCTCACCACAGTATGGCTATGAGCAAAACGTCCCACAGGAGCTGAAGTATTGGACCTTGAACTTTTCTTGGAAGTTAGAAATATTAAATGAGAAATTTTGGTAATTATTCATGTGTAAAAAAAAGAAGAATTCTTAAATTTGAAATAAAGTGGAAAGGTAGTTAGGACAAGATGGGTTATATGTTAAAAATTGGAAGTTATAAGTTAAAACATGTTCATTGAGTATGATTCAGTGTTTTAGCCATCACGTTTTCTCTAGTTATCCAAATGAGATGATTCTTGATTTGGACTAAACTAGAGAAATAGGGCTACAACTTATCTGATGAAATTAAGTTCTAATTTTGTTGGACCCCGAATGTTTCATAGAAGTTAGAACTATTTGAATGAGAATTTTTAGAGATTAGTCATGAGTAAAGAACAAATGATGAAAATTCGTGAACCAAGAAATGATAGGCAAGGGTAAAGTAGAGAATGAGAAATGTGGATATGTCCAAGTTTTTCTTTGGTGTTTCTGCTGGATAAAAGATTTTGAAGTTAGAAGAATTAAGGTGAAAGCTAGAAGTAGAATGAAAGCAAAAATGAAGTTGAATTTATGTAGTAAGTTGATGAAGAATATGTACACATGTGTATGTTCTGTTGTTGGTGTTCATGATTAATCATGGACTATATATATATATATATTCTTCGAATGATAATGATTTAAGATGGAGTTAAGAATTGGGTGCAGTACAAGGGATGAATGTAAAGTACATATTCTGAATTCGAGGGAAATTTTGGATCAATCTAGGCTAGGTCAAAGAAAATGTGTCTTGTAGTCAGTCTTTCTTTTAGTTTTCCAATGACATATAGTACGAAATTTTGGATGTCTGAGCTGAAGGTCATGGCCCTTATAAGGGAAGATGTGCAAGAGAGGAGTTGTATCTTCTGTCTTTTTATTTCTTCGGTGATGACATCATCCCCTTCTATGTTTTCTTTGTGATGACGTGATCTTCTTCTGTGTTACTGTTCATGAACTTCTTCTGTGTTGCTATTCATGAACTTCTTCTAAGTTTCGTTCCTTTTGAGTTTTGTTCCTTTTGTGTTTTGCTCCTTCTGTGTTTTTTTTCTTCTATCTTTTCGCTTCTTCTGAGTTTTGCTTCTTCTATCTTTTGTTGACGCTTCTTCTTCTGTGTTTTGTTGACATGTCTTCTTCTGTCATTTGCTGACGCGTCTTTGCTGCCTTTTTGCTTCTTCTTAGTTTCGCTTCTTCTACCATTTGTTTCTTCTGTGTTTTGCTCATTCGTCCTTTTGCTTCTTCTTAGATGATGTCATCTTCTTCTGTGTTTCCTTTATAATGACGTCATCTTCTTCTGTGTTTTGTATCGTCTATGTTTTGTTTCTTCTGTCTTTTTACTTCTTCTGGGTTACTATTCATCTTATATCTTCTGTTCTATTTTTGACCCTTCAGAAGATAGAAACTGTCTTCAAGGTCTTCATGCAAGTTGTAGATCTTGAAGTTCTTTTTCGAACCATATAAAGAACACCTTAATCTGATATCTGTAGGAAAATTTATAACAATTTTCTCACTTCTTCTATCTTTTCGCTTCTTTTGTGTTTTGCTATCTTATGTGTTTTACTTCTCTTCTCTTTTTGCTTTTTCTGCCTTTTTATTATCTTCTAGTATATTTCTGGAAAAGATGCATGTTTATGAAATCATGTTTTCAAGAATGGTTTTCAAAATGTACGTCAAGCGTGTGAAAAGCAAGTTTTTATAAGAATTTGCCATATGGGAAAGAATGTTTTCATTCATGAATTACATGTTGCGTGGGTTTGTAGTGGTCTCCTAAGTTAAGTCACGTCCACGTTGACTAAGTTAAAGGCTTCTCTCGCCTGCCCGCTAGTGACATGGAGCTCCTTCATGGACTCCTATAAGTTCACGGCTACACAAGACCCTTATGGGAATTGTATAGTACGTTTTGTTTTGGATCCACCCGAACCATTTGATATGCTTATGTGCTCATGATAAGTTTGATGCATTCATGTTTTACAAATTGTGTTGTTTGTGTTTTCGATTACTTGACAAGACAAAAATTTTGAGAAACATGTATTTTATAGACTCAATGAAAGTATTCTATGGCAAGTAAAATGGTTTCAAAGTTTTTGCTTATATTTTTATTATAAACTGTTTCCCACGAGCTTTCAAACTCACCCCCTTCTTGTCCCCACCTCCAAGTTATAAGCAAGAGATAGAGTGAAAGAGATTCAGGGCATCACTCCAAATCTACCTATGTTGTATTTGGAGTTAGTTTTGGAAAACTCAAGGCTTTAGTCACATTTCAAGATTTTATAGTTCATGTAATTTTTGTATTTTTGCGTTTCGGATTATGTTGTAAGGTGACTTAAAAAGCCATTATAGCTTTGTAAAACCCTTTTGTTTTGAGGGTACTGAAATGTAAATGAGGAAAGTTATTTGTATGTAATGTATTAAAGAGTATGATGTAGTAAAGGTACACTCAAGTCTTATTATATTCACAAGAGGTTGGGTTCTGGATAAGAAGCCCAACAAATTTGGTCTCGAAGAATTTGAATTTTTGTATGAAAATTGAGCATAGAATATAATTTTAGTGTAAGAATAGTTCAGAAATGTTTGGGATATAACTTTTGGATTTCTGAACTGAATTGAATGATTTTGGTGTCATTAGAAAATTAAGACAATGCGGAACATTTTTCTAGAAGGACGTGCTATCAAATTCCTTCAACTACATGATTAGGAAAAGGTATTGATTTTTGGAAGGAGTTAAGCATGATTTTAAATAATTATGAGGTCTTGCTAGATTAATTATGTTATTTGGAGTTAATTATTATATTAATGTTAGTAGGATTTTAAAATATGGTTTAGTGGAATTAAGTAGCAAGATTTTGTATGTATGAGGGCTTTTTGGGAAGATCACTTAAGCTTTTAAGTTACAAGACATATAAGGAAGGGTATAAGGGTCTTTGCACACTCATTAATGCAAATTTGAAAATAAAAGGTGGTCTTCCTTTTTAAGAAGTGGGGAAAACATGGATTGGAAGAGTGAAAGGTGAGAAGCAACGAAAATTAAGTGAGAAAGAAGGAGAGTTTTGTTTTTGAGAGAAAGGAAGAAGGAAAAGATAGGGTTTCTTCATTTCTTAGTTTTCAAGATGGATTTTGAAGTTTATTCAAGAAGGAAAAAGGAAGAGGAGGATGAGAGCTTCCATTAGATCCAAAAAGCTCTTCATTTGGTGAAGATTCAAGGTAAGTTGGATTTCACTCTTTGGATTTGAAAGGGGTTTTGGTTTATATAGCTTAAGAAATGTATGGGTTTAAGAATTCTATGGTCAATTTTAGTGAATATGTCTTATGGGTTTCTCAATTGGAATGCCTATTGATTTGGAGATTTTTGTCAATGTTGAAGAAAATCAAGAGAGGCAAGAGGAGCAAGAGTAAAGGCTTTTGAGTAAGGCTTTCAAGTAAGGATATTTAAGGTGGGTTTCATGTTTATAATTGGATAATGAGCCATTATGTTTCCTTTTTAGTCAAGAGAATAAAATGATTTCTCATTGGTTTATAAATTGTGGCATTTGTTGCTTTTGAATGATTTTCTAAATTGCTTTATGTTTGGTGTATGAATTTGGATGATGAATTGTCATATGGAAATGATTTTGAAAAGACTTTATGTTTACGAAATTAAGTTTCGGAAATGCATATGAAATACTTCATGCTTCTGAAAGACAAGTTTTTTAAAATATTTCCATTTAGGCAATCTTCTTTCAAGTCATGAATATGTTTTATGTAGTTTTGTGGTAGTCCCTCAAGAATGTCACGTGCACATTGACCAAGTTAAGGGCTTCTCCCGCCTACCCGCTAGTAGCATGGAGCTCCTTCATTGACTTCCTCAAGTTTACGACTACACTTAAGCAATTATTATTAATGTAATATGACTTGCAATGCCATTAAATTTTGTAAAACTCTTAATTTATGAAGTTAATGAAATATGGATTTGTGTATGAACATGAAATGTGAATTTGTATATGGATGACGATGATGAACGTTAAGCATGAATGGTTGGCATATATACATATATATTCACATGAGTGAGATGTTATGGCAAAGAAAGATAGGCATTATGAATGATGAGATGTAGATGAATATGAAGAGTCAAATGAATTTCGTTTGAGAGTTTGAAAAATTCCAATTGGTTGTTGAAATCGTTATGAATGATGTTGCAATAAAGGAAGTGAAGTTGGGATAATTCTCAAGTTTTTCATGAGAGGAAAGTGTGTCTTCTTACTTCATAAGAAAATTTGTATTGATCTATGATGAATTAGACAAAGGTTTCTTCATAAAAGTTGTATTTTGTTTTTTTAGCTTTCCAACGATATAAAGTATGAAATTTTTGGATATCGATGTTAAGACATATGATCATTACAAGTTAGGATGTTGTAGAGAACGTGTATCCCGAATAATTAGAGTATATGGAGTGATATTACACTAGGATTGTTCGATTTGGAAAGATTATGAGTAAAAGGGATGTTAGGATGGATTTATGATCCATTGGACGGGTCTTGGAGAGTGAAAAATTTTGTCTCACCCTAAAGTTACATGTGAATTCACACAGGCTGTGTGTTTCCAGCGCAGGAGCACAGATTTACCCGAAAGTTACACGGTCTGCCCATGTAGAATCACACCGTCCGTGTTTTGACCCTCCAAATGACCAAATATCACTTTAAGTTTTTCACAAAAGTTGTAGATCTATAAGTAATTTTTCCAAAAATTCAAGAATGAACTCAATCAGACATCTATAGTGAACGTTATGACAATTGTCCCAAGATAGGCAACATGATTAAGAACATGAGCATGGTTGATGCTTTTTGGCCATAAATTCATGACCCGACCTCCAAATTAAGTGATTATTGAAGCAAGAGCTTCCTAACATATGTATATATCCCTCCATGAAAATTTGGATCTTTTGGAGTTGTTTTGAGAAAGTTTGATTGAGAGAAAGTGAGGAGTAAGTTGGGAGGCCATGATTGAGGTATGTACACCCTTTGGCTTTTTAAACATAACTTCTTCTATAGGGTTCCGATTGAGATAGTTTTTACTGAAAATTAAACTAGAGATGGGGAGCTACAATTGCTTTGAAGAAGTCAATTATGATTTTTGGGTGATTGACTAGTGTGGGCACACCACCCTTATGAGATGACGGTCAAAGAGGGTTCTTTGGAATTACCTTATAGGTTTATGAGCTCAAGGTTTATGACTCCAGATGTTGGGCTCTAGAAATGGGGTTCAACATGAAGGATCCACCTTGAGCAACAGGTTGTTTCTCTTCTTTCACTTACAATGTACTTGTTGGGTCCTGCTTGCGGAGTCCAACGCTTGCTCTGATACCACACATGTTGGACCCCGCTTGTTTCTGGAATCCAACTCTTGCAAAATCATGAAACTTGAGCTTGCTCTGATACCACACATGTTGGACTCCGCTTGTTTCTGGAATCCAACTCTTGCGAAATCATGAAACTTGAGCTTGCTATGATACCAAAAATGTTGGGTCCTGCTTACGGAGTCCAATGCTTGCTCTGATATCGCTAATGTTGGACCCCGTTTGTTAAGCCCGACTTTGGATCATGAAACTTGACCATCATCGGTTCATCTTCATTCTCATAAAATCCCAATAATTTTCCTCACAATTTGTTCAATGGCGTGCCCATACAAACCAATCACTATACTTGAACTCGTTTCTCTTATTTGTGAACAGAATTTTGGAAATCTTCAAACAAAAATTTCAATTTGGCTTCTTCAAAGAAATCATAGCTCTAATCCTCTATTTTGTCTTGAAGCAAGAATCACCTCAATCGGAGCTATATAGCTCAAGATATGCTTAAAATTCCAAAGCGTGTTTATACCTCAATCATGCTCTCTAAACTGGCCTCTCACTTTCTTACAATCAAACTTTTGCAAATCAACTCCAAAAGATCCTAATTTTTATGGAGAGGTAAATACATGTCTTAGGAATCTATCTCTTCAAGAATCGCTTCATTTGGAGGCTGGACGAGGGAGTTATGATCAAAAGAATCTAACATGTTCATACCCTCAATCAATTTGTAACTATCTTAGCGCGATTGTCATAACTATCACCACAAATGTCTGATTAATTTCTTTCTTAGACCATTGGAAATAAGACTTCGATATCTAAAACTTTCATGAAGACTACAAAGTTAGACTTTGCCTCCAAAATGGCCAAAAACTGCGATTTCATAAAACTGTCCCATGAATGTCCGTTTAATGAACACTGTCGGGCCAAAATGCACTTTCTCACCCGAGAAAGTCCGTTAAACGGACATGGATGATGCTTGGGGTCCTTTTTGACCCGTATAGGTCCGTTAAATGGACCTAAAGTCCGTTAAACAGACATGGAGATTTCCAAAACCCCTCCAAACCCTCTCCAATGCTTCCTACCTCCAATCTAACATCATATACACTTATAATCTTCACAAATCCACTTCTTCTAATGCAATCACACTCCTAAAACATTCAATTTCCACTTTGGGTGCATCAAACTCCCAAAATTTAACTCAAATAAATTATTACAAACCCAAACTCTCATCATTCACCATGGTTGTCATGTTTAAATTTCCTAAGCAGCATCTTCACTTATAATGCTCATATCTTTGCACTTCGATATCCTAAATTTGCATAGTATATGGTGTCAGAATGCTAAGAGGATCATGTATAACTTTTATTAGACATCTTAGTCAAAATCATCATAGATTAATACAGAATTTCTTCTGAACTCAGAACACACACAATTTACCCTCATGAAAACTTGAAATTTAACCCATCATCACTTCCTTAATTGCACATCACTCATGACAATGTAACTACCAGTTGGAATTCATACAACCCTCAACTTCAATTCATTTGACTTCTCATATTCAACATCTCTATATTCATGACATCTCACTGATGTCTACATATATATATATACCATTCATGCTCTACATTTATTATCCTCATCCATACATCAATCATAATCCATTAACAACAAATAATAATTTACAAAACTTCAATGGCATTCGAAGTCACAATACATTAATGTTCCAAAATCTCCAAAGTACACAGGATACTTGAATAATCATTGCTCAAAATGTAATTGCAGCTTTATTTACATAAATCTCTCCAAAGCAACACAAAACATGCAAATTCGGATTTATTCCTTGATTTACTTTTACTTGATCTCTTGTTCTTCACCTGAAGATGGGGAAAGAGAGGGGGTGAGCTCGAAAGCTAGTGGGTAACAGTTTTATAAAAGGTAATAAGCAAAAACCTCATTGAAATTTTATAAAACATTCATTTCTCAAAATTTTCAACTTATCAAACAAATTCACACTTCACCCAAGTCAAACAATCATCAAACTTATCAACACATGAAAACAAATAAACACATCATAATGGTTTGGGTAGGTCCATATTCATGACGCACTACATATTTCCATATAATGGTCATGTGCAGCCGTAAACTTGAGGGAGTCCTTGAAGGAGTTTCGTGCCACTAGCGGGCAGGCGGGAGAAGCCTATTCTTGGGTCAACGTGCACGTGACAGCTCTTGAGGGACTACCACAAACCCACATAACATGAACTTCATGAACTTGAAAACATTTGGTCCATATGGTACATTTTCGAAAAACTTGACTTTCATGAGCATGCACCATTCATATGCAATTCTATCATCATTTCACAATTTCAAAACCACCTCAAATCATGTGAAGGAAATGTTAGAGTAGTGCCCTAAAGGCAATCACCTTTAGCGCGTTTTGTACAAAGTTGTGTACATACTTTATGAATAAATAAAGAATGGCATGTTTCATTAATTTGTTGCTCATTATTTATCAATAGATATTGATCTATAAGCAAATTAATGGAGTCCATGATGTATGACATAGCATGAAGGAAATTGTGATGTGATCATACTACTGAGATTCTTATCATATGCAATTATGTCAGTATCTAAATTATCCCTAGTCATAAGATTATCAAATCGACATCAGAATCCGGAGAGACTAGCACATCTCAAGCTCCTTGATTTGATCAAGTAGTGGATCTCAGAAACTGTAAATATGAGATATTTAGGGTTGAGATGTGAATGCTTACTAGAGGTAGTAAGTACATTGGATGACCTGCTATGAGATCATCACATGGATGTCCTATTCTAATGTCAGTGATTATCTCATCATAGTAATGGTGCAAGTATCCTTAGACTTGAGGTGCTCAAGGATATCTTGGATACTGATTATGTGCTTTGAATCCATTCCTTGTTGCCTTACACAGGTCGCTCATAGGGTGGTGATTGGGTACAGCTTGAGGTATTCGAAGGTAATTGAGTAGTCAACAAAGGATTCACCACTTCTGTGATAGCAGAAGATGATACACATGGCCTATTGTCAGGGTCATTACTTGGAAATCTCTGACCGGAGTACATATGTTATGAAGAGTGTCTTCAGTGACATATAAAGTAATGAGTCCCAGGACGAGAACTGATATAACTTGGACTAGATTTGGCGTAGTCAGTCTAGTAAGAGTTGACACTTTGCCCATACTCATAACCAAGTGGGGTATAGCATGGTGAAAGGACGAATTGCACAGTAATTGTCTATGGAAAGGTTCGTGATATGGTCCGTGATGAATATAGGTTCATTCGTCAAACCAATTACTTTTCGGTCAATTGGGGGTCATGATGTGTTGCTAGATACCGCTCATGACTTGCTCAGATTAAGTGTTAATCTAAGTGGCCAACATAACCGGGAACCTAATGGGTCACACGCATAAGAGTGACTCGGAGAATTTGTAAAATAGTTTTGGACAAAGATCCAATAAATAGAGAGCAATGGAATTAAATGGATCCCGATGAGATCGAGATATGTCCCGATGAGATCGCGACAGCGATATTGCTGAAAAAGGTTTCTGGTCTTTTTTTCATACCGGATCCTAGAGGGTTAGGACCAATCCAGCAGTGATTGGACCACTTCAAAGATTTATATATATAATTAATTAATTAATTAAAGAATATATATATATATATATATGTTAAACGTGCAATATATGTTATCTTTTAACTTTATATATATATATATAAGGCTAACGTCGAGCTCTCTCCACCGTTAGCTTTTAAGTCCTTTAATTGTTAAAGGACAAAAAGGCTAATGAAGAAGGATTGTGGATGATCGTGGGTGTTTGTTAGACCCCGAACTTTTGATGAAAATTACAAATATTAAAATGAATTTAAGTGAGAAAGAAATTGTTGAGAAAATTATGAATTTAAGGAAATTTGATGAAGTTAAAAAAAATTATGAGAAAAAATTGTTTAATTTTGAGGACTTTGATATTTGAGTGAACTTATATGGATTATGAGAAGAAAGTGGATGAGTTGATTGAAATGAAGTTAAATAGTAAGAATTAAAAAGAAAAAGTGTGAAAATTTGAAGAATTTAGAAATTTTGACTTTTGGAGATAAAATGTTTGACTTGAGAGTTGACTTTTTGATTTTGAGAGAATTTGAGAAAATGATCTTCTGAAAATTTGTAGTTTATGTCAAGAGCTTTCTGTAGCCATAAAGTTTGATATTTTTTGATATCGGGAGTGAGAGTTATGATCAGTCAAAGTTCGCTTGAAGTTTGACTTTTTGAGCAAAAAGTTGACTTTTTGATTTAGGCAACATTCGAGAAAGTGATCAACATGAACATTGTAGCCTCTGTCGAGAGCTTTTTGTGGACATAAAGTTTGCTATTTTTCGATGTCGGGATTGAAAGATATGATTTTCTGAAGATATGCTTTGTTTTGAAAATGCTATTAAGTATAGATTTGTGTGTTCTAGGTTTCGAGGCCACTCTTCGTATGGATTTAGTCTGAATTAGAGTAAGTGGTCTTCATGAAAGTTTTATATGATGTTTTTATCTTTCCATTGATATAAAGTTTGCAATTTTTCGATATCGGGGCAAGGAGTTATGAGCGATTAAAAATTGGAAGTCGTTTAGGAAAAGCTGTTTTGGACATAATCTTTGATTGAGGTTTTGACCCCTTTCGAGACCTAATTTGATTTTGAGTTCTTCCGGGAAGTTGTAGAGCTTCCTTTTATCTTTGCATAGACACAAAATTTATCAAATTCTGAGTTCGGGATCGAGAGATATGATTTTTGAACAGTTCGGTTTTAAAGTTCCATTACTTTGTTTTTAATCCGATCCCATTTGTAATCTTTTTCTTATAATTCCGTCATTCGACATCCGATTGACTCGATTCTCAAAGAGTTGGATTCCTACGACGATTAATTTCATTTTCAGGAAGAATTATGATTTTTAGGAGATTAAATGGAATGAGAATTGATTGAATCAAGAGTGAGGATGGGTTAAGGTGGTTAAGTTAGAAAATTTTCTAAACATGGTTCGGTATTTTACGAAATTCAGGAGCTGTACAACTCCGATTGAGTTGATTCTTGAGGAAAAATAAATTTAATATATGGGGCTACAAATCATGTGAAGGGAACGAAATTTTGTTTCATCTCTAAGATTGTAAATTTCTGAACTGAATTTATGTTAATGTTCAGTCTCGGATTTTGTGAAGGTCCGATAGTATTTTGGCTATAACTTCTTCGTTTTAGATCCGAATTGAGCGCCGTCAGTTGAGTTGGATTTGTATGATCTAGAGGAACAATTTTCAAGAAGAAATTTTGTCCAAATTATTTCGTTTAGATGCTTGAAAATAGGACGCAAGTAGTCAGTTTTTCAAAATCCTGTGCAGGGGCAATGGTGGAAGATTGCTTAAATGGAGGGGCAATTGGGTAATTGGCCACTCATTAAATGAAACACCATGTAAGTTGTCGTTTTAAGCCAAACAAATACACGATGGTGTCTGAAAAATGAGAAGAAAATGAAGAGAAAAGAAGAAGAAGGGAGAAGAAGAAATGGAGAAGAAAGAGAAGAGAAGAAGTTTTCGTATGGAGAAAAAAAGAAAGAGAAAGTAAGATTTCGAATTTTTTAGGTCTTTGAGCTTGAGTTTTGCATGGATTTCAAGGGGAAAGGGAAGAAAGAAGATGAAGTTACCATTAGAGCTTAGGAATTTCGAAAATCTAGAGAGAGAAAGAGGTAAGAGAAATTTCAATCTTTGAGTTTTTTCTTAAACTTTGGTTTAGAATCATGGAAAATGATATGGGTATGTGATTTATGAAGTCAATTGTGATGATTATGCCTTAAGTGAGATTTAATTTTGGTTAATTGAGTGATTAGGATTATGTCAAATTTTGAAATTGGAGGTTTTTGAAATTGATGCTTTAGATAGCTTGGATTAATGATGAATTTAAGATATCCTAAGTCAATTTTGATGTTTATGCTTTAGGTGAAGTTTAATTTGAAAAATTGTAAATTAGGGGTTTAGGCTTAATTTGAAATTTGGGAATTTTGTGAATTAATGGTGTAGAATCATCAATACTAGTATAAATTGGTGAAATATGAAATCAATTGTGAAGAAATTGTGATTTATGATATGGAATTTGTGTAAATTGGTTTAGGCCAATTTTCAAAATTGGGGATTTTCAAAATTGGAGATTGAAATAGCTTGAATATGTGAGGAATTGATGTTTCCTAAGCTCAATTTGAGTAATTATGATTTTGTGATATCGAATTTGATTGAATTGGTTTAGGTTCAATTTAGAATTTGGGAGATTTTGGGATTTTAGAAATTGTCAAGTAAGATGGCTTGAAATATGATGAGTTTGTGAATTATGAAATCAATTTTGAAGAAATTGTAATTTATGGTATTGAATTTGGATAAGTTGGTTTAGGCCAAATTGGTGAATTAGGGTTTTTGTAAATTGGTGAGTTAGATAGCTTGAAATTATGGTAAATTAGTGAATTCCTAGGTTAATTTTGAAGATTATGTTATTTATGATGTGAATTTGGATGATTATGGTTTAGGTTTTGTTAAATTGGAAGAGAGAGAGAAGCAAAAGTCAAATTGAAGCATTGGACAAGATGCTAGTATGGAAATAAGATGGGTAGTATATTTATTTATTGAATTTTAAGCCAAAAATGTGAATTTGAAAATTCAAGAAGCAAAGTTTTGAGAAATGAATGTTTATAAAAATGTTTGCAAATTATGATTTTGAAGGATTAATTTCCTTATGTTAGAAATGATTTTTAGAAAATACAAGGTTTATGAAAATCATGTTTTTAGACAATTTGAGCAACGTGTTTTATGAAACTATATATGTTTTGATTTATGTGTGAAAGAAATAATTGCATTCATGTTTATGCGTTTGATTTATATGTGATTAATTGATTTATTGAATATGATTGTATATGTGGAATATGCATGTGTCAAGCTTTTTGACACAATTTGATGTTATGATTTGAAAATTTTAAAGAAAATTAAGATTTTGAAAAGTGCCTTCGGGCAATCTGAAATTCCGTTTTGCTTATGTGCTACGTGGGTTTGGTCAGGTCCTTTGTGAGTCAGTACACTGTCTCTACTTGTTAAAGCCTTCTCTCGGCTGCCTGCAAGAGGCAATGGAGTTCCGATCACGGACTCCCTTCACGGCTACACATGACCGTTATGCGGAAGTGTGCAATACGTCCTGTTATGGACCAAACCAAACCATTTAATGTGTTATTGTGATTTGTGTTGGATGTCGCGGTATAACCCGCAAACACACGTCGTAGTATAACCTGCAAACACCTACGGGTGGGGTGTGGGGTCCAACATCAAACCATTCTGTTATGTCATGTGGTTTTTGTGATGCATTCATGTTTAAAGCTGTGCATGATTGGTAAAAAGTTTGAGAATTTGAGAAATGAGAAAGTGAATTTTCAATCATGAATTTCGGAAACTGTTTATGAATGTTTTGGAAAGTTTGAAAATGGGTTTTTGGATAAATTTTCGAATGGGAAATGTTTGAAAAATTTGAAAAGATAATTTTCGCTTATGTTTCAATTTATAAATATATTATCCACGAGCTTCCGAGCTCACCCCCCTTTCATCCCCATCTCCAGGTTTTGTGCAGGAGATCGGATGAAAGAGTATCAAGACGTTTGATTCGATTTTGTATTATTTGGATTTTTGTGCAAATTGAGATTTTGGTATTAAGATTGAATATGTCGAATTGCCATGTATGTATATGATTTATAAAGTTTGTATGAAATTGTGTATATTAGGTTGATGTAAAAGAATGAAGAGGTCGATGTACGGATTTTGAAATCTGTGATTGTAAATGATTTTGGAAATCGTATATGAAATTGTGTATGATTTTGAGAAAATATATTGTTAATTGATATGGAATTTGATCAAGTGTTTAGATCTAAGATTGCGTTTGTTTGCTGGTGTTTGGATTCCGAATGGGAGAGTCTGATGATTCTGGATTTTGTGATATTAGAAGTGTATTTTGCCTTTGCAGGAATTTTTGGGATAGGATAAATGCAGCCGTTATGCTGCCGAATTTTTGTTAGAAAATAAATTAGAAAAGAAGAAAAATAAAATTTAGATGTATGAAAGATGGATTTATGAGATTGGTATTAATGTTAAGAAGTTTATTATGATTTGAGTGCGATTTGGGATTTGTATGAGTATCCAAGCATATGATGATTTTGTATGTAATGAAATAAAGTGATTAAGAATGAAAAGACAAGGAATAAGAAAGAAAAAAAAATTATACCGGATTTCGGAATGGTACGTCTTAGGGTTTCCAACGCGATTAGTTTCCTATACTTCATGTTTGCAACGGATGTCGATGTTTGTTCAGTTTAATTAATTCATTCGCTTTGTATTTGATGCAATTAGCATTCGATTCCGAATTCTGTTCTTCTTCAGTTTTCGCTTTTCCGGTTGGGATCCGGTTTCCGGATCGGGTCCCAACAGTGTTGAAGAGGATTTGAGAAATCCTAAGGTTCATCATCTTTCATCTAAGGCTTCATCTCTTCTTCACCAAGCATCTCCTTCTTCATTATTTTTCCAAGCTCTCCAAGAACAAAGGTAAGATCTAGCAGTCTTTAATTTGTTCTAGCTATTCCCGGGTCAAAGGGTTTGTCCCGGTTAGGTTCTCCGATCTCTGCGTGGATACCGTTAGAAACGGTCTCCTTTGGCCGTTATGGTTTGAGTTTGCTATATAGACACATGGATCCTGGCTTTCGGGAAGGTCCCGGGACAACAAAAAATTGTTTTCCGCACCGTGTGCATGTGATGCACACACCAGGATTTTCCTACAGGAAATATGTACCACAATTTCGAAGCATTTAGCAATCATTCTCAAAAATTCATTTACAAAAAGCATGTGGAAATTTGCAAGCATTCAAAGAATAAGAAATGCGCTTTTACAAGTAGTTGGAGAAATCAATTAATTGCATTTATTGTAAGAACATTTATAGCTTATTAACTCAATTATAAAAATGTCACCCACATTAATTCCTTGCTTGAAACTTGACTCAAATTGCCTCCCCTTGATCTTGATTCCTCTTGCCTTTCTTAATCTCCTTCATAAATGGCAAAATCTCCAAATCAATAGACATCCAAATTGAATAACCCATAAGGCATAATCACCAAAATTGGTCTTAGAAAACTTAAACCCATACCATTCTTAAGCCATAAGAACCAAAATCTCTCTAAAAATCCAACAAATCAAAATCCATTCTTACCTTGAATCTTCACCAAATGAAGATTTTGATGGCTTGAATGAGAGGTCTCTTCCTCTTCTTCCTTTTTCTCTTCTTGAGCAATCGCAAGTTGTTGGATCCCGTTACCGGAACCCAACTCTCTTGCTTACTTATGAAGCCTTGCTTATTCTGGATCATGAAACGGGAGTGTGAACATAACCTTGGAGGGTTAAATTTTTTTTTCATTCTTAATCCATTTATCTTCACGCTTATAACAATCCAAAATTCACTTACAATATTCCATGGTGAGCCCAAACAAAACAGTCACTATGCTTAACCTCATTTCTCCTATTTGTGCACAGAATTTGGAAGACTTAACATCTTCAATTCTTTTTGACTTCTTCGCATAAATCATAGCTATATATCTCTTGTTCGTCTTAAAGCAAGAATCACTTCAATTGGAGCTTTATAGCTCAAGATATCATCAAAAAAAACTAAAACGTGCACAAACCCTAATCATGCTCTCCTAACCGACTTCTTACTTGCTCTAATAAAAATTTCCTCAAATCATCTCCAAATGCTACAAAATTTTATGGAGATGTATCTACATGTCTTAGAAAACCATTGCCTCAAGAATCACCTCAATTGGAGGTCTGATGAGGGAGTTATGATCAAAAGAGTATACCATGTTCATTCCCCAAAATCAATTTGAACATACATTGGCGCGATTGCCATAACGTTTTCTAAAAATATCCAAATGCCTTCGTTCTTATTTCATTAGAAAGATAACATCGAGATCTACAACTCGTATTAGAGGCCTCAAAATGAGATTCGACATCAAAATTGGTGAAAAACGCAAATTACTAAAGTTGACCTGAGGCTGTCCGTTAAACGGACATAGACTGGCCAAACTGTCCATTTTCACCCGAGACAGTCCGTTAAATGGACATCCATGTCCGTTTAACGGACACACACTGCCCAAAGTGTCCAAAACCATCAGAGAAGGTCCGTTAAATGGACTTGTATGTTCGTTTAACGGACACATACGGGGCAATGTGTCCCAAACCTTCTTTGAAGCATCTCCAATGCTTCAAACTTCATCCTAACACCATATATACCTATACACTTTATAATTTTTCATTTATTATCATGCAAAATCACTTCCTAGTAACTCAACCATCAATCTTATTTCATCAATTTCTCAAATCTTCTCTCAATTGCTTCATCAAAACTACACATTCATATCAATTCTCAATCCCTCTTTACCATAACATTTCAATTCTAAGCAAAGGCAACTCATATTCAAATCCCTTAATTCAATTGATTTACTTCTTCAATTCTACTTAATTTCAATCTAAGCTCATCCATGATGAGTCATATTTCAACTTCATTTCATTTTTACTCTTCACATTAACCCCAATTCATAAGATTTCTTACATTCAACAACGTTTATCATAACCATTCATTTACATATATAACAATATGTCATTCCTTAACTCAAAAGGATAACCTTATTCATTTGCATCTAATTTCAACCCACATCATCATAAAAAATACATAATTCATATTCATATACCAATCCATATTGCATTAACATCATGCATCAAGAGTTTTTACAATTTCATTGGCATTTCCAAGCCAATTTACAACATCTATATCAATATCCAAATTACATAACATACACTTTCTAATAATTCTTAACATACAACTAAAGCCTTATTTACATTCATTTTTCCAAACACAACCAAAACATGCAATTGGTGCCTTGATCCACTTCCACTTGATTTCTTGCTAAAAACCTGGAGATGGGGGGAAAAGAGTGGGGTGAGCTTGGAAGCTCAGTAGGTAATATGCTTATAACTAAATAACAAGCAAAAACTGTTCAAAAGTTCTTTATCATGACAACTTCCTTTTTGAGTAATAAAACACATATTTCTTTCAAGATTCTTGTCATATGCTTAAAATCACCATTCGTGCATTTTTTTTTTCAAAAGTGTATAAAACCATGAATGCAGTAAACTTGTCACAATTCAATCACATAACACAACATCTAACACATCATAATGGTTTGGCAAGTCCAATACACATGATGACTACACAATTCTATAAAATGGCCTTGTGTAGTCGTACACATAAGGGAGTCCTAAAAGGAACTCTGTGCCACTTGCAGGCAGCCGGGAGAGGGCTATAAGAATGAGACCAGTGCATTGAATCCATATGAGGGACTATGCCGAACCCACATAACATGTAATCATGCTCTTGAAAAAAATAATTGCCCCAAATGGCAAAACTCTTGGAATTTTTGTTTTTCATAAATCATGCAAATTTTCATGAATCCTTTCATGAGCATGTAACATTCCATATGCAAATTCATCATCATTTCTCAATTCATCTAAACACAAGCATTCATCATTTCATCATTTGTTCAACCAAATTCACATAGAGGTTCTCAAACATTCAAACAATAAATGCATCAATTGTAAAAATTTCTCAAAGCATTTAAAAATAATGAATTTGAAATCATTTATCTTTTTGATTTTGAAAATATATCAATGGCCCATTATTCAACTATAAACATAAAATCCACCTTAAAAAAATCCTTGCTTGTTCTTGGAAATCCAAAATCAATGGCTTCCTTCTTCTTGCCCTTGGAAAGATCCTTAATAGCCTTAACAAAAACAAAAATTCCATAAATTTCCATTAAATTTGAAAAACCCCCCAAATTTTCCTAATTATCACATAAATTCCATAAACCCTAATCAAGCTCTAATCTAACCCATCCATGGTTCATGTGGGTTAGAAAACTTCAAATCTAGCTTAGAAACCCAAAACTCCAAAGGATTTCACCATCTTCTTCTTCCTTTTAACTTTCTCTCTCTAGAACTTCTCCATGAACAAACCCTAACCATTTCTCAACAAAGAAGATGAAAAGTGGGAGAACTTACCTTAGAAAGCTTGATTCCTCTCCTTGTTCCACGAAATTCCTTCCCTTTCTCTTGGATTTCCTTCTCTTCTTCTCTTCTTTCTCTCCCTCTTCGTTTTCTTCTTCTCCTCCACGACATCTCTCCCTCTCTTCTCTATTTTCTCTTATTTTTCTTCTAATTTTCGTGACTCTCATTCCTTATATACCAAGCCCACATGTCTTTTGCCCATAATGCCCCTAATCAATGGCCTTGCAACACAAATGACTTAAGTTGTCTTCCCATTTTGCCCTCAATGCTATTTACCACCTTAATACACTTAATTCATGCCATATGATCTTAGTCAAATTAACATGTTAATTAAATCCCATTAACATGCTAATTAATTTCATAAAATACTTAAGACATTAAAATTCATTTAATTCATACTTAATTTTCTCCAAAGATCAAGACATTTTCTAATCATGAAATTGAAGGAATTTGACAAAACTTGCTTCTAGACAATTATTTCTCATTGTCTTAATTTCATAAAGACACCCAAAATTATTCAATTTAGTTTCATATCCTAAGAGTTATTCACCAACATTTCATACTGTTCTTATATTAAAACATTTTCCTGCACATGATTTCCATCCTAAAATTGACCTTCTTAACAATCAAATTAGAACTCAATGTCTTCATACAACTGGTAGCCTTATGTCTCTAATTTAATCCAAATTAAGAATCATCTCATTTGGATAACTAGAGATCAACTTATGGCTAAAACACTACAACATGCTCAATGAACTTACATTTTCTAGCTTTTCACTTCTAATATTTCTCATGCAATCCACCTTGTATCTAAACCATCTTTTTCATTTCTTGTCAATTTCGTAAATTCCTAATTTCTTTACTCATGAATAATCATCAAAATTCTCATTTAATAGCCATAGCTTACTAAAAGATTCGGGGTCCAACACAAGTTCCTTCTTGAAAGCCAAGAAATGAAGAACCCTAGCTTTTCCTCTTTTTCTCCCCTCTTTCTCTCTTTTTCGTGCTTCTCTCTTCTCTCTCTCTCTCTAATTCACGTTTTTGCTTCTTCTAAATGAAAGACAACTCATTTCTCTTGCCTTTTATACCACTAATGCTTACATAAAGTCTATTTTGCCCTTACTTATATGCCTTGCAACTTAAATTACTTAAGTGGTCTTCCAATTTTGCCCCTCATGCAAACTTATCACCTTAATACAATAATTCAATCAACCCATGTCATATGATCTTACTCAAATTAACATGCTAATTAAATCCCATTAACATGCTAATTAATTCCACAAAAATACCCTATTAAGACCTCAAAATTCATCTAAATCATGCTTAACTACTTCCGAAAATCATCACCTTTTCTAATCATGCAATTGAAGGAATTTACTTGTACTTCCTTCTAGAGAAATGTTCCTCATTGTCTTAATTTTCTAATGACATCACAATCATTCAATTTGGTTTAGTAATCTGAAAGTTATAGCCTAAACATTTCCAAACTGTTCTTATGCTAAAACAATATGCTACGCTTAAATTCCACCCAAAAATTGACTTTCTTAGAGACTAAATTGAAACTCAATTTCATTAGACCATTTGTAACCCTATTTCTATAGTTTAATCCAAATCAAGAATTATCTTATTTGGATACCTAAAGAAAAAGTTATAGCTAAAACACCCACGTAATTTTCAGCACCTACACAAACACTTCAATCATCCATCCTCCATGACACTCAAGAAGGCTAAGAGAGCCAACAACCAATCCATACTAAAACAAGAAATTGTCTCACAAAAGCAAAGAAAGTACAACAAACACCATTCTACTCATTGGATGAGGCCATGTTTAACTTCATACTACATCATCTTTTCATCAAACATATACAAAATACAATACAATTCAAAATTCTTTCATTAACATCATAATATAAGATTTTACAAAGCTTTAGTGGGCACTTTTAGCCCAACATTTTAGATTTCCTATTCTCCAAAATTTTACACTTTCACTATTTATTTTTCATTTCATAGCCATTTACTAATGCTAAAGTCCAATAAAAGATCGGGGTCCAACAGTACTTCTGCATATTTATTGAAGATGAGATGACATTGTTATGCATAAGTATGTTGGCTAAGTGTGGGGGAGAAATGTTGAGCCCCGATTCCGAAACCCAACATTCAGAAGTCATAAATAGCATGGAGAGCTTACTTCTCATAAATTACCAAACATATTTGGGGAACTTCCAATTAGAATTTTAGTCCGACTTCTTCACAACATTTGTTCCCCAGTGTCTTACGTTTCTAACGATACCAAAAACATTCAATTTGGTTTGCCCTTAATTTTTCTTATATGTCTCTACTCTTTTAACCCACTTAACACCACCTAATATAATTCTAACACTTCATTCTCAATTCTAATTTCCATTCAATACCCCATTCATCCTTGCTAATTTAAAGACTCAACTAAATAATAATAATAAAACAATTAAAGCAAAAAAAAATCGGGGCCCAACAAGAAACTTAATCAGTAGGATTAGGTTTAGTTTTTAGTCGGGCTTAAGTTTAGTTGCTCCGTTTCAATAATTCATCCTCCCCTTTTCAATTCTACATTTTAGTGGATGCATGACACATCTCTAATGATAAAGGAAATTGGTGTAGATGGTGGGTTGCATGTTGTCTTGTACTGGTTAAGGACTTGCGAATGAGCTAAGTATCCTTTAGAATTTTGCACGTCTTTTCTCTTTTGTGCTTCGGGAAATCTACACCACGACATGGTACTTTTTCCATGACGTGAATTCATTATTTTGCCACGGCAAGTCCATCATTTGTTGAGACACAGTGCCTCTCAAGCAACTTCGTCGCGACGTGAATCGACTTTTTCATTACGGTGAATAGTGGTATGCAGCCCTTACTGCTGCATATATTAATTCTTTTGTCACGGTGAAAGACCCTTCTGCGTGAAATTTCTATTTCACTCTTAATGTTCTTCTGATCTTTCATATGCCCTTCGTCTTTTTCGTCATTTCCCTTCTGCCTCCTGATAAACCTACCGACACCTTCTTGCTATCTCATTTTCGTCTCTCTTTCACTTAAACTTTGTCGCGTCCAATCCAAGTTACCTAGGGCCATTTCCCTTCGTGTTCATCTTCCTTCCGCCAGTCCGTATGCGTCGTTGGTGTTCGTTCCTTTTTCGCCTTTCTTCATAAGTTTCTCTCTTTCATTTCATTTTCATTCGCTTATGTTTCTGACGACTAGGGTTAGTTCGCCGCGGTGAAGACGCTTATGCCGTCGCTGTGTGGTAGATTGGCATTCATCGCCGCAACGACAGACCTGTTTCGCAGCGGCGTGGGAAGTACAGTTTTCACCGCGACGACAGACCTATCTCGCCGCGACAATCTTACAGATTTTGATGTTTTTGGTGAAATTGTTTAATCCTTGTACTTATTTTTTATTTTTATTTTTTCATATTTTTTGCAGGAAAATGCCTCAAACTAAGAATGCTTCCCATCAGTCTCCCACTTCCTCCTCCAATTTCTCCCTATCCTCCCATTCAACCCAATGTTCCCATCCATCCCACTCCTTCGCTCCTTTTTCTCAGCCAGCTGATCCCGAATATACCAACCTAGTTGAGAAGATCGATGTTAGGCCGATCCTTAAGGAGCGCCCCTTTCCCTTGACTCCACCCAGTAATCCTTTTTTCTTACAAATTGTCAATTCCTAACTTACAGGATTAGTTCGACCTAGGGATCAGGGCAATGACAAATTCATTCGTCATTTTTATACTTATGCCCGCCTTCATGACGCCTTAGCAATTAATTTTCGGGATTTCATTGTCCCTACCACCTTTTTTGCTGTCAGTATCTGTGAACACTATAACCTACCCCCTATCTTCCACTGTCACTATGAGCAGCTAATCCATCACTACCCCTGGGACAATGTCCTTCGTACCCTCTGTCCTGAGGGTGCCGAATGGCATCAACTGTAACATCCCGTCATCGATGGGATGGGTACAGTTCATTGCATACGTATTTTTGCATGTGCATGCATGATTTAATTATGTATAATTGGCAATGATTGTATTGGTATTCGTACGTACATACATGTATGACATATTTCTGGTTTGATTTGGATGACTTGGATTTGGAAATGATTAGGGCAAGTGTAATAATTAGGTCATATTAGGCTCGAGAATTGAAATTGAGTTAAAAATGAAAGTTAGGAAATTGAATTATGAAATTGGAGTATATGATTATGAGTTTTCTATTTTTGAGGATTTATAGAAAAATTTTCTGGAATTTTCGGAGCAATAGGCCCGGACCGGAAAATTGATCAATGACTGGTTAATTAGACTTCCAGTTCCGAAATTGATTATCTAATGGCACGGATAGATTAGAAATTTGGATTGAGGAATTAGGATTTAGCCATTGGAATTCGGGAGAAATCAGAATTTGAAATTGGATCGAGGCGGTTCGGATTCGGACTTGTGGCAATTAGAATTGCCAATCAAACCTTAAATCCTTTAATATATATAGCTCTTACCTTTGAAAATTGCTTCCACGATGCTCCTCCATTTTGAAAGAAATCATAGGTTTGCTCTTGATTCTTCTTCCTCTTTCCATCATCGTGGATCTTCCTCTTGGATTGGCTTCTTCTTCCATCCTTGATCTCTTCCTTTGGCTTGAAATTGGAGAGCATGACATTTAGGTTTGAGTTTGGTGTTGTCGTAGGTGTCGTGGGTGGTGATTTAGCTTGAGACTTGGATTACCTTGGTGATTTTGAAGGATTAGAAGCTTGAATCAAGTAAGTTATTGTTCTTTTATGCTTTACATAGTTAATTTGATCATGGATTTGAGTATTTAATTGTTTGGGAATTCAGAAGTTTCGGAAGTTAGGGTTAGGAGGAAATTTGGTGATTTTAATTTGGTTATTTGTGGAATAATGGTGGATTTGTGGATTTAAGGTTAGGAATGAGTAGTGTTAAGTGTAGAATGTTGTTTTGGAATGTTTAGAATGGATTTGTAGGGATTTATATCAGAAGATCTGAGAAATTTCTGGGTTCGCACGTCGCGACGTGTGATGAACACACCGCGGCGAGCCACCTTTCCTTGCACGTCGCGACGAATAAATGAATGTTAGTCGCGACGAGCAAAGTTCTGGCGTACATCGCGATGAAGGGATGAGTACGTCGTGACGAGCGGATTTCATCTGTACGTCGCGACGAGCAGCAACGCACGTCGCGACGAACAGAAGATTCCATGCCGCGACGAGGAGCTAAACGTCGCGACAAGGACGTCTATTTTGGGCCAAATAGTGATTCTTTTAATTTGAGAATTTTGAGGTTAAAATGGGACTAGTCAGAAATTATTGGGAGTATAGTCAATTGAATTAGGGTATTAGGAATTGCTATGGATTTGAGTGAAAATGCGGATTTGTGAGGATTCGAGAATAAGGTCAGAAATGTCATAACATGTATAGTACGTACATTATTCGATACATATGCATCATTGAGTATTAGAATTGATACAATTAGTAATGTTATTTATGTTTTGATTGTTATAGAGGTGCCAGTAGACCGCCGATTGTCCGACATAGGCGAGACTTCCCGGCAGTAGCTCAGAAGTTCTGAGGTGAGTAACCTAGTTGGTTTCTCAACCTATATGTGTTAAATTCGATGCAATATGCCATGTGTAGTTAAGGATGGATTCTATGTGTTTGTTTTGATTGATTTCGGACCACAGGTGTTCGAATTATTTGGACTGTGACATAGAAGTGTTAATTGTCTATAAATTGTTCATAATTGGTTCCAAATGGTGAGAATTAGGTATATGAAATTTTAGTGTGATGCATGTATTGTAAATTGGACATGTGCATACATGCATAACAGTATGATCAGATAAAGGCAGTTGTGACCGGTGCAAATGCCGTATCCGAGCTTTAAGCTCAACGCATGTGGCTTCGTGCCCAACGATTTTCGAGCTTTATGCTCAACGTATTAGGCTTTTGAGCCCATGTTTTCGAGCCAATGGCTCAATGTATATGAGCTCAAAGCATGCGGTCACAACAACGAAAAGAAAATGAAAGAGTCACATGCACATTGCATATATGAATGTTTACATGTGAATTGTGTGAAAGGCATATCGCCTTATAAATGTGAAATTGACTGCATGTGATTTCTTGTTTGTGATATATGTATAATATTGTGTGAACGTTTGAATATGCATGAGTTGGGGTGGACCATCGATGATGATTTCTCACTGAGTTCGCAAACTCACCCAACATTGCATCTAATTTTTCAGGACAGCGATAGTTTGACTCATAGCTCCGGTCAGTGAGACTTTTCCTGTTGTGTGAGTGTCGGCAAGGGGAGCATGGCCCACAGGTCGGTCAGCTGGGGATCTTTTAGGATATTTTGTGGATGACTCATCTAGGAGTTGTGTTAGTTCTTTTGGGCTTGTACAGTTGTATATATGACTGATGTACTTATGGTTTTAAGAATGAAATGAGAAGTATGATTTGGTTTTAAAAACTTAGTGAATGTGATATTACTACTTTATTATATTGATGCCATGAGGTTTATAGAAATGATCATATCGTAGTACACCATCGTCGTAGGTTATGCATCGGTACGACCTACGGGAGTCCCGGTGTATACTCTACGGAGAGGGGGTGCTACATCAACCCAGAATTTATCGACACTATCTTAAGCATTCTGATCTCCATACCGAGGCCTTGCCTAGCGAGGGCGCTCTTGCCACTCCAACACCTGCTGAGCCGATCACCTTACAGGCACTCGCGCACCGAATGGATGCTCTTCAGGAGACTCTTCTCCAGGTGGTAGCGAGACAAGAGCAAGATTACCGGCATCGCCGGTGGATGGATGCTTTGATTGCCACACACCTGCGTTTCTCGCTTCCTTATAAGAAAGATGACCCCCTTGACGGCACCGACACATCTAAGGCCACCCCTTTTGACGCTCCGAATGATCCCACGATGGACTAGTTCGAGTGTTTATTTCTGTATTTTCTTTTTGTTGTATTTTTGTTTTAGTTCATTAGTCGAATACTTGGTTCATTTTGTACAGTCCAACTTTTTGCACCCCATTTATCTATAAAATTCTATTTTTCCTTCCACTTTGTTCTAATAGCACTTTGCCTTTTCACTTTATTGTTTATTCTGTTCCTTGTTCTTCTTCATTGAGGACTATGTGTTGTTTCAGTGTGGGGAGGTTTTCCCATCTTACACCTCTTGTTTGTGCTCCATTTTAACCATTTACGTGTTCATGTTAGTCAACTATGCATACTGTTAAAATTTTAAACTTGGTGATTGTGGAAATTGAGTTTCTGTTATTTTTCGCCGCAGTGTACTTTGCCCTTGCCGTGACCATATGCATGATTTTCGTCGCGGCGAACTAATCCTTCGCTGCTGCAATATTTGCAAACTAGCAAGTTCGTTGTGGAGAACTTTGGTTTCACCGCAATGACATACTATTGCAGGACTAATTTATTTCAACAAAAATTTGCCTCAATTTAACAATTCTCCCTCATTCAACTCTTGTCACTTTTGTTTGTCAAAGAATTTATAAGTTTCAAAATGATTCTTGAGTTTTTGAAAATACTTACCATTCTTTAAATGATAGTCGGATTTGGTCATTTTCATTTTTGATGTTTTCAACACAAAGTAGGTGAAGGCATGCTGACAAAGTGGCCTTGTATGTTTTTGACTTAAGATTGTTCATTGAGATATTACCCTTGTTGGAATGAAATTTGGGCCTCAATTTTTCAATTCTTGTGTGCATCTGCTTATTTCATATCTCTCTAGAACTTGTTTCAATTCTTAATCAAAGCTTTATGAACTACAATTTTGTTAACATGATAGAGACATTCTTTCAAAACCTTTTGACCCAAACACAATCCCATAAACACTTACCCATTGCTAGCCCCATGAGCCATAATTTTTGAGTACATGCACGCATCTTTATATGGTGTCAATAGGTTATTTTGCATTTCTTCTTTTTATCTCATTAAATAAATAAATAAATAAAATGTTCTACATATGTGTTCTAAAAAAAGAAAAAAAGAGAAAAATACAAAAAAAATTGTATGTGTTATAATTATGTTATTAAAAAGAAAAAAAGTTATCATTTGTGTCAATATTGTCTTACTATTGACATCTATTTCATAATTATAGTGCATGTACTTATACTTTTCTTCCTTCATCCATTCCATCCATTTCATCTAGTCTTCCATGCATTACAACCTAGAAAAGTCCTCTTGATTTTTGAAATTATAGTTCTTGTAGTAGAGAAGTAAGACTGTCACAAGCTTATGGTAGAGAATGGATTAAGCGAATTTTAGAGTGAAAAATATCCCTAAACATAAGTGAGATGAGAGCAAACACTTTACTTTGAGTGAAATCTCTTTTGTTAAATCTCTTGGATTAAACTCTTATAGTGTTTATTTTTTTAGCACTCTTTCAGTCTGCTTTGGTTGATTTCTGAGAAAGTGATTTTTGCCAATTTCCTATTATTGTTTTAAGCATGGTCAAAATTTTTCTTTTACACTTATGTCTCTTCGAATCTTATAAACTTTGTCCAGGAGTGCAAAGGTCTAAGTGTGGGGGAATTTGATTGAACCCAAGTTTATTATGTAAATTGACCACACTTTCATAGCCTTTGCTATACTTTTTGACTTCTAATTCTTGATTTTGTGCTTCAATTAACCATAGAGTGTGCATTTTTATTTTATGTAATTTGATAGTAAAAATTGTCACAATTGGTATTAATTACACTTCTTAATTTTTCTGAGAACAATTGATACTGCAAATTGCTATTGTTGATTGTAGGAACCTCAAAGAGAAGGGAGTCAATGTGCTGAATTGAAGTCAACAGGAGACCAGCGCTACAGGGAAAGTTCACCGCGGCAAAGTGTTGGACCCCAAATTTTTAGTGAAAATTAGAAATATTAAAATGAAATAAAAGGAGTGTTTTTATATATGAATAGTGTTATAGATGAAATTGTGCTTTAAGAAAATTAATGAGAAAAGAATCAATTAGTTTTGATGGCTTAGATATTTGAGTAGATTTGTATGGGTTATGATAGTAAAGTGAATGAGTTGATTGAAATGGAAGTTAAAAATCAAGAAATAAAGAGAAAAAGTGTGAAAATATGAAAGTTTGACTTTTTGGCCATTGAGAGCTGACTTTTTGATTTAGGCAAAATTTGAGAAAATGATCTACATAAAACTTATAGCTTATGTTGAGAACTTTTTGTCTCCATAAAGTTTGATATTTTCGATATCGGGAGTAAAAGTTATATTCAGTCAAAGTTAAGGTTATTTTACGTTGACTTTGAAAATGTTCTTAAGTGTGGAAATTATACTTGCTGTGCTTTAAGGCAAATCGCCGGATTGATGTGGTCTGAATTGGAGAAAATGACCTACATGAAAGTTGTAGCTTATACTCCTAGATTTTTATCGCCATAAAGTATGCAATTTTTTGATATCGGGGCTAGGAGTTATGATCGACGAAAATTGGAAGTTTTTTAGGAAGAGATGATTAGGACAGAAACGTTGAGTGGATTTTTGACTCCCTTAGAGGACAATTTCATTTTTTTGTCCTTCATGGAAGTTATAGAGCTTCCTTTGAGCTATCTTTTGATACCAAATTTGTCAACTTTGGAGTTCGGGATCAAGAGTTATGAATTTTGAAATTTTTGGTTATTTGTATGTCATTTTGACTCCTTCCGTTTTTGTTATTTCGTTCCCAATCCGACCCTTTTTCAATCTTTTGCTTATAATTTCTCCGTGTGACATCCAATTGACATGATTTTCGAAGCGTTGGATTCCTAAGACAATTATCTACATTCTCAGGGGAAATTTGTATTTTTTATGAGATTAAATTAAGGATGATTAATTTAATCAAAGTGAGTTAGATAATTTTCTGAACATGGTTCAGTCTTTTGCGAAATTCAGGATCTGTGGATATCCGACTGACTTGATTCTTGAGGCAAAATAAAATTGAGACATGGGGCTACAAATCATATGAAGAAATGAAATTTCAATTTAGCCCTGACGCGGCATGAAAACTAAGTTTCGAAATGCGCCTTCGGACAATTTGATTTTCGAGTATGATATGTGTTATGTGGGTTTGGTTAGGTCCCATAAGTTAGAGTCAGTGCACTGGTCTTGATTTTTAAAAGACATCTCCCGCCGGCCCTCTAGTGGCACTGAAATTCCGATTTCAGACTCCCATAAGTTCACGACTGCACAGGACCGCTATGCGGGACTGTGCAGTACGTTCCGTTTGGACCGAAACCAAACTATTCTGAAATGTTATGTGATTTTTTATTTCTTTATGATATGATGCATTTATATTTGCTTGCATTCATGTTTTTGACTATATTTGTGAATTTTGAAAAGTTTTGGAATTTCAAGAAATAAAAATTTGAAGTTTGAAATTGTGAAAAGACTGAAAATTTCAGTATAAATGATTTGAAAAGTGGAAAGGTTTAAGAAATAAGTTTTTGAAAAATTTGCTAAATGGAAAATGTTTTGCAAAATGGCTTTTGCTTATTTTTCAAGTATAAATATGTTATCCACGAGCTGTCTAGCTCACCCCCTTTGATCCCCATCTCCAGGTATTGAGCAGGAGATTGGATGAAGGAAAGTCAAGATGTCCTTCGATTTTGTTTGCTTTGTATTTTGAGAAATTTTAGAATGTAAAGATATTATGAATTTATGTTTGGAGTTGAGTTTGTGTATGAAGTATGGATATGCAGATAATTGATGTATTTCATATAGAGAATTGAGTTTATGTATGATTATGAAATTGGATTATGTAAGTAAATGATGGATTTGTATATTGAGTTGAGAAATTAATAGGAATTGGATTTGTATAATGTGTTTTGGATATGGATATGTAGATATAGGATTGTGTTTGTTGTGTTTAATTCCGGATGGGGAGTCCGATGATACTGGCTATTATGTGAGAATATAGAAGTGTATTTTGAACACCTTGCAGGTTTGGGTTAGTTAAAATGCAGACGTTATGCTGCCAAAATTTTGATAGCAAGGAATGAGAATTGGAATTAGAATAAGTTTTGTCAAGATAAAAGAAAATTATGAGAAATTGTATGGTTTTGTTTGATTTGTATAAGATTGAATAATCTGAGGATGAAATATCCAAAAGGGATTTTGAATAAGATTGAATAAAGAGAAAAAGGACTGTTATGAGAAAAAAAAAATTATACCGGATTTCGGATTGTTTTAGTCTTAGGGTTTCCAACGCAAGAATTTTTGTTACCGGATGTCGGACATTTTGTTTCGCTTCGATTGAACCGTTTCTTTGTTTCGATTCAATTAGTTCTGATTCGCGATCCGTCACGTTTTTTTGTTTCGGATTTTTTCGCTACATAATTCGATATCCGATTTGTTTCGCCCTTCGATGCAATTAGTCCATTTTGCTTTTGTTTTGCTTCCGCACTTTGTCCGTTCCTATGTTTTCCGTTTCTCTGGTTGGGATTCGATCCCGAGATCGGGTACCAACATAGATGGTATCAGAGCCCAATATTAGGATCTTACTTGGGCTATACGTTTAGTAAGATTGAATTTGTGAGAATGTGATAAGTGAATTATGTGAAGTGATTGGTTGATTGAGGTTAAGAATTATGATGAAGTGGGATGAATTGATTTGAAAGATGAGGAAATTATTGATTTGATGAATTGGGATGATTTGACTTCAAATATTTGTGAGATGAAATAAGGAATACTTGAAAGATGAGGAAATTATTGATAAAGATATAGATATCGAAATTCAAAGGATTGTTTTGAATGATGATTTGGTCCATATTAAGGGTCATTAAGACTTGGATCATTGACTTGTATACATATGTTAAGGGCTATTGTCCGTTCTTATGTTTTTCGTTTCTCCGGTTGGGATCCGGTGGGTCCCAACACAAAGTATCTGTCACCGTGGCGAAGTACCAAGAAATATGGGCTGAACGTTTTGGGAAAAGTTGGCTGCGACGAAGATTAATTCATACGTCGCTGCGAAGGATCCAGCAAGGAGAGAGAACTTTTGGGAAAAGTTCACCGCGGCGAAGATTAATTCGTACACCGCTGCGAGGGATCTAGAATAGACGCAAAACCTTTCGAAAAAAGTTCACCACAGTGAAATTACCTATCGCCACAACGAAACATCAAAACTCAAAACATATTTGGAAAAATATCTCATTATTTTGACCCGACCCACCGACCTAATGTTTAAAAACCTGTTAAATTAGGTTATACGGGAGAGAACATTACAGACAGAAGAGCTGACACATCTTGTATACACACTTCTCATCTTTCTCACTCTCTACCTTCATCCATCAACCTATTCCATTTTTCATCGCCGCTTCCATCATTTACTACTGCTGCCATGGGTGCTATCGATGTGTTTACAATTGTGAGTGCTCCCAGAGTGATGCTTGGCTAAGCACCATTTCCTCTTGAAGATGTAGTGATGGTTTGAGTTCAATGGGCTTCAAAGGGGAGTAGTTCATTTATGTTTAACTATATTGTTATGAACTCCTGAGTTAGGATTTATGCTTTGTAGTTGGATTTTCTTGATTATAGTTTAATCAAGTATTGAACAATGTATTGTGTTATGGATTTGTTGATGTAGAACTTTGAGCTTTAATATATGAGGTCTCATATATGTCTTTTTGGTGATTGTGTTAATTCTCTTCTATCTGCCTAGTTGTGCTTGATATTGAGATGAAGCTTGATCCAAATTGACCACTTGCATTAACTTACCCCTTACACACACTAAGATGCATTCAACAAGGTTTTAAGAAATGGAGTTCATTGATTAAAACCTTAGACTTAAAGAGTTCTTTAAGGTTTATCGTTTGAAAACTTAGTGACTTTCGCTCCCAAAAAGATTTGTTTTAAACTATGATAGTCAAAGCTCGTTTTCAAGAGGATTTTATCATATTTGATCATCGTTTGAGTTTTCGATTTTTATTTCCCAAAAATCCTACCTTTTTATATATTTTTCTTTCATTTAGTTCAATTTACTTAGTTTTATCAAAAATCCAAAACCCCACTCTTAACTAATTTAGTTTGCATTCCATGACAATTAGGCTAGCTTAGATCACTTACACTAGGTTCCAATTAAGTGAGGCAACCCGAGGTTGCACTCTATTTTGCAATCCTTATAATTAAATTTTTGATTCGGTTTCCTAAGGATAACCCAAGATGAACCGCTCGATTAACCTCCATAATGTTCACCATATATCACATAGTATTTAGAATGCTCACAATATCTAATAAACACACATTTATTAGCACTAGGACCTAACTTCCTAAGCTTATGAGAAGAATGGTGAACATAACCAACATATCCTCATGGCTTTAAGCCTTCCAAATTAGACTTATCTCCATTCCATAACTCAAATGGAGTAGTTGAGACAAACTTAGGAAGCGCTTTGTTAAGGATATATGTCGTAGTCACAAGGGCATCGACCCAAAACTTAATCAGGAGGTTAGCTTGAGTCATCATTGGCCTAACCATGTCCAACAGATTTTGATTCCTTCTCTCTGTAACCCCATTTTATTGTAGAGTTTGAGGAATCGTTAACTGTCGGTGTATTCCCTTATTCTCACAAAATTCTCTAAATTAATCAGAGAGATACTCTCAAACTCTATCAGTACAAAGAGCCTAATGCTCCTCTCTTTTTTTACTCTCAACCTTAGCTACAAAGTGTTTGAAACAATACAAAGCTTCTAAGAAGTGAGAAAATAGAAATACAAAGCCATTTCGTGAAAAATCATCTATGAATGTGATAATATAAGTCATGCCATTACGCGTTCTCACTTTTATAATGTTGGGCATCGATTTCGGAACCCAACTCTTGCGAAATCATGAAACGTGAGCGTATTATCCGATAGGGATATTTCCAAAAACCCTTATTAGGCATCATCCCATAATGGTGGCATGCCCATAACAATCAAACATCAAAACAAACCTATTAATTTATTGTTGGATCCTATTTCTGAATGTGAATTTCAACTCTTACGGAAATATCATAAGACTCTCATGTCTTTACTTCATCATACTCTTTAATACATTACATACAACTAATTTTCATCATTCACATTTCAATACCCTCAAAACAAAGGGTTCTACAAAGCTATAATAGCCTTTCAAGCTACATTACAACATAATCTGAAATCTCAAAATACAAAAGTTACATGAACTACAAATTCTTTAAAAGTGACTAAAGCCTTGTGTTTTCCAAAACTTACTCAAAATACATCATAAACAAATTTGGAGTGATGCCTTGACTCTCTTTCACTCCATCTCTTGCTCATAACCTAGAGGTGGGGATAGGAAGGGGGTGAGCTTGAAAGCTCATGGGTAATAGTTTATAATAGAAAGATAAGGAAAAAATCTTTTCAATAATGCATTGCCATTTTACATTTTCGAAACCAAAATAATTTCATATGCAAAATATCCTCAAACACTTATTCCTCAAAATTCTCAATTTATCAAACAATTTATGAACAATTTTAAAATCATGTATGCATCAAAACTTGTCAACAGATCATAAGCACATAAGCACATCAGAATGGTTTGGGTGGATCCAAAACAGAACGTACTACACATTTCCCATAAGGGTCCTATGTAGCCATGAACAGAATGTACTAAGCAATCCTATGTAATGGTCTTGCGTAGCCGTGAACTTATGGGAGTCCAAGAAGGAACTCCATGCCACTAGCTGGCATGCAAGAGAAGCCTTAAACTTAGGTCAACGTGCACGTGACTAAACTTAGGGGACCACCACAAACCCACATAACACGTGATTTCATGACTTATAAACTTATATTGCCCAAAATGGCACTTCTTGAAAACTTGAGTTTCATGAGCAAACAATATTTCATATGTGCTTTCAAAACTTGATTTCATAAACTTGTTATTCTTTTCATAAATCACTTGAAAAATCTCTTTATAAACTATTACACAATTCATGTAGTAAACATATAGCAAATTTCATAAATCATGCAAAAGCAAAAGATGCAACACTTATGATGCAATTGAAATTAGTAAACTTCTTTACTTTAAAGAAAAATAGTAGTGGCTTATTTACTCTATTACAAACTTGTACCTACCTTGATTTTCTTGCTTATAGACTTGCTCAAAATGTCTCTTCTCTTTGTAAACAACCTAAGGTCTCTAATGCTCTTTCCTGTTGTATCTTTAACGTGTGCTCCGTGAGCTAATCTAACTAAAATAGGTCTCTTCGATCCCTTTGGTTCTTCACCAAATGAAGAGATCCTTGGCTCAAATGGAAGTTCTTCTCTTCCTCTACCTTTTTCTCTTCTTGAACAACCTCAAAATCTCTCTTATAGGCTAAGGAAATTGAAACCCTAGCTTGTTTTCTCTTCTTTCTCTCATTCTCTTCTTCTCATTGTATTTCTCTCTCTTTTTCATGACATTCTCTCTTTCTCTTTCTTTTCATTTCGCTCTTCTCTTCTACTTTTTATGAGCAAGACAACACTTCTTCTTCTAATTATGCCCTTAATGATTGAGAAGTGTCCCATTTTTCCTCTCATTTATGTCTTATGTCTTTTATACTTAAGTGTCTTGCCAAAAGCACCATTGAATATTCTGACATAATTTTTTCTTCTAGAAAAGTGTTCTTCCTTTTCTTAAGTTCCCAAGGACACCAAAATCAACCCATCTGGTTCAGTGATTCGAAAGATATACTTTAAACATTTTTGAACTGCTCTTGTCCAAATCAACATACTATGTACAACTTCTATCCGAAATTTAAACCTCTTAGAAATTGAATTAGATTTCATCTTCTTCATACCATTTGTAGCTCCATGTCTCTAGTTTATCTTGAAACAATAATCATCTTATTCTAAGCTCTACGGATCCAGAAATCATCAAAATACTGAAGCATGTTTAGTAAAATATCCAATTCCTACTCTTCTAATCGATACCCTTACTTGATTTAATACATATTTTTCACATCAATACCAAAATCTATAACCTTTCATGGAGATTTAAAAAGAAAAATGTTAGGAATCTAAGGGTTCATGAATCACTCCATTTGGAGGTCGGATAGCAAAATTATGGCCCAAAGAATCAAACAAGATTTGGTCCTCAATCATATCAAACTTGTCTCGGGACAAATGGCATAACTTTCACTAGAGATGTTGGATTAAGATCATCTTAGGACGATTTCAAAGAGAAATTTGAGATCTACAACTTTGAAGAAGACCTTGAGGTCAGATTTTATCATCTGAAGGGTAAAAATGGACCAGATAATATGATTAGACGAAACCAAAAGAAAAAGCAAAAGAATGGAAACAGACAGAAGAAGTGGGAAAATTGCTAGAACTTTCCCTAAATATATTAGATTAAGATATTCTTCATATGGTTTTAAAGAAGACTTCAAGATATACAACTTTAATGAAGACCTAGAAGATAGATTCTATCTTTTGAATGGCTAAAAATGGAATAGAAGATAGGTACAGTTGAAGTCAAATGAAAAAGTAAAAGAATGGAAAAAGGCAGAAGAAGTGGGACAATTGTTATAACCTTCCCTGAAGATATCGGATTAATATGTTCTTTATATGGTTCGAAAGAGGACTTCAAGATCTATCACTTTCATGAAGACTTTGAAGATAGATTCTATCATCTGAAGGGTCAAAAATAAACCAGAAGATAGAAAAAGGTAGAAGAAGCAAAAAGACAAAAGAAGTAAAACACAGAAGATAGCAAAACACAGAAGACGCAAAAAGACAGAAAAAGCAAAAAGACAGAAGATAGTAAAACACATAAGAAACAAAACATAGAAGAAGCAAAACACAGAACAAGATGACATCATCACAGAAGAAACACAGAAGAAGATGACGTCATCATAGAAGAAGCAAAACACAAAAGAAGCAAAAGACAGAAGAAGTGGGAAAATTGCTACAACTTTCCCTACAGATATCAGATTTGGGTGTTCTTTAGATGGTTCAAAAGAAGAATTCAAGATCTAAAACTTTTATTAATACCTCAAAGACAGATTTTATCTTTTGAAGGGTAAAAATGGACCAGAAGATAGGTACAAAGCAGACTAACGAAAAAGACAGAAGAAGTAAAAAAAGACAGAATAAGTGGGAAAATTACTATAACTTTCCCTACAAATATCAGATTAAGGTGTTCTTTATATGGTTCGAAAGAGGACTTCAACATCTACAAATTTTATGCAGACCTTAAAGACAGATTTTATCTTTTGAAGAGACAAAAATGGACCAAAAAATAGGTACAAAGCAGACTAATGGAAAAGACAGAAGAAGTGGAAAAAGACAGAAGAAGTGGGAAAATGCTATAACTTTCCATACAGATATCAGATTAAGGTGTTCTTTACGTGGTTTGAAAGAGGATTTCAAGATCTACAACTTTTATGAAGGCCTTGAAGATAGATTCTATTTTTTGAAGGGTTGAAAATGGAATAGAATATCGGCCAGGCGAAAACACATAAGAAGCAAAACACATAAGAAGATGACATCATTACAGAAGAAGCAAAAGGAAGAAGAAACAAAACACATAAGAAGCAAAATATAGAAGAAGATGATGTCATCAATGAACAAACACAGAAGAAGATGACGTCATCATAGAAGAAGCAAAACAAGAAAGGAGTAAAACACAGATGAAGATGATGTCATCACAAAAGAAACACATAAGAAGATGACGTCATCACAGAAGAAGCGAAAAGGTAGAAGAAGCAAAACACAGAAGAAACAAAACATAGAAGATACAAAACATAGAAGAAACAAAAAGACAGAAGATATATCTTCCTTTACAGGGCCATAACTTTCAGCCTAGAAGTCTAAAATTTTTTTACTACATATCGTTGGAAAGCTAAAAGAAATACCTACAACGTTTTAGAAGACACCTTTGCCCAAATCAACCTAAATTAATCCAGCTTTTTCCTTAAATACAGAACATGAATTTTTACATTCATCCAAGGTACTACACCCAGTTCTCTACTTCATAACAAATTGTGAGATTCTTAGAGATAGAATTTAAATTCGATGTCTTGATAAGAAATGTAACCATATGCTCCTAGTTAAATCCAAATTAAGAATCATCTCGTTTGGATAACTAGAAAAAAAAGTTGTGGCTAAAAGACTGAAGTATACTCTATAAATATTTTCCAGATCAACCATCCATTTTGTTTCACAATCTTTCCTTAACACAAATCATACTGAGATCACCTTTTCTACTTCACTTACTCCTAATTCTCAATTTCATTTCAAATCAATATCATCTATAAAGAAATTTATAATCCATGATTAATCATGAATACAAATAACAATACATACACCTATGTAACTATTCCTCATCAACTTACTACATAAATGCAACTTCATTTTTGGCTTTCATTTTACTTCTAACTTTCACCTTAATTCTTCTCACTTCAAAATCTTTTATCCACCAGAAACACCAAAGCAAAACTTGAATCTATCTACATTTCTCATTTATTAGTTCTAGTCTTCTAAGAGTAGTCCAACATATAGGCCTATAAATATCAGAGTTGATCGACTCTAAAAGATGTGAAGCTCTCTTAGCTTTACCGAAAAGCTTTCTACTAGCTTTCCTAGCGAGACAAGGCTCACAAGTAGGAAGACTCACTTTGGCAAGAGAGCCCAATAGCCCTTTCGTAGCCAATCTGGAGATTCTATCTTATCCAATATGTCCTAATCTAGCATGCCATTTAACAAACTCATATTCGATATCAACAAAAGAAGAAGAAACAACGTGAGCAAAATATTTATAAGATTCAGATAAATCTTCTAAATTCATAATAAATAAAATATTGTAAAAGTGTCCATGAGGGTATCATCAAGATGAATAGACAAACCATTCTTACTAATAAGAAAAGAAAAACCCAAGTCTACTAGTCCCAATACTGAAAGTAGATTACATTGAATAGTGGGTACATGAAGTGCATCATGTAAGATCATTTTGCATCCCCCATGTAAAGTAAGTTAGTAGGTTCCTACACCAAGGATCCTCTCCTCTACTCCATTCCCCATCATTAGAAAATGTTTACCCACTGGTAATCAATGGTAATCTACAAATCATGCACGGCTGCAAGTCATGTGTCTTTTTGGTCTCGTATCTACAATCCACCAAGCATGGAGTGAATGAGTGAAAAATGCATGTGTGCTAACAAAGGCACGTATAAAAGAAGATAAGGAAGGACAAACCTCACGAGGTTCAGTATACTCCTGAGCAATGTGTCCCTTCTTTCTACAATTAAAGCATATGAGTTTAGACTTATCCTTCTTACCCCTATGCTTGCCTTTAAGGCGTTTAGCGACTTGCCCTTCTCGAGGCCCTTGGGTCTTAGCTTTTCCCTTCTTATGCTTACAACCATCACCTTTACACCCATTTTATGCAACTAAAGCAACGACACTACGGTTTGCATTTCTACGCTCTGCTTTAAACTCCAAATGGTGGGAAATGACATCAAAGGTCTTAATGGCCTCATTATAAGTAAGGACCAACTTCACTTGTCCCTATGAGGACTTGGGAAGTGACTTAACGACAGTTAGAACATGTTGCTCATATGTCAGATCATAATATGCTGCCTTCATTTCTCGAATTATGGAAGATATCACCCTAAGATGTTCAATCATGCTATGCTTAAGGTCCATCATGTATTGATTGATCCTAAACGTTAAGGCATGAAGCATTGTGGCTGTTGTCCCCCATATTTTAGGTGAAATTATTCTCACATCTCTATGGCCGTTGTGTTCTCAAACTCTCCAATAAGGTCATCTTGCATGTAAGCTAACAACATAAAACACGCACTTCTATCCTTCTTTTATCAAAGGGTATAAGCCTCATTATCACGACGATGCTGGGCTGAATTCCCAATCTTGGGTGGGCTCATATTGGTGATTAGATGGTCGAGCAGCTCATGATCATTGAGAAGGTACTTAACCTTCCCCAGCCAAATGGCATAGTTTTTATCATCAAGTTTCTCTTCCTTGGTTATGTCAATAATCAAAACTCTTCGTTGTCATTTCACTATATCATTGCACAGGTTTAATTAAGGCATATATCTACCTATGCTAATCTCACAGTTCGAAAATTTTGCAAACTTGCTGGTAATCATAACTAATAACCTAAGCGATTTTAAGCGCCTAATTGTATTTATCCCAATGATCAATTTTAATTTAATTTATGCCCATTGGCATTAATTAACAATTATTCACATAGGCAAATAATTAACCAATTTATTACTGACATAAATAATAATCAATTAACACATAAATGAAATAAATAATAAAATGCAGCATAAATTCATGAATATACACAATTATCAAGCATGAAAACCCAAGTTAATAGCCCAAAAATTATTTCACTTATGTAATTAAGTAAATTTTCAAATTAGGCTAACAAATAACTCAATATTTGAAAATTTTTAATAAATCACACAGGGATAAAATGGTAATTTTGACCACACAGTTTAAAAGATCACGATAAAAGGAGTCCTTAGCAAAAATTTAGGCCGAAATGGCCCTCTAGGGTGGCTCCATGCACCCCACGTGCTACCACGAAGTGTGTGTGACGTGATTGTGTGACTGCAATAGCTCTTGTGCCACATGCCCACTCTTTGGTGACCATGCACCACCTTAGGCAGTCATTCTGGTCCTATTTGACATGGTTATGGACTCACCAGTACATATGCACGATGTTGATGGGGTCAAAACTGGGATTTATGTCATCAGTGAAGTGCACCTCCCATTGACGGCACGTGGAATTGCGAATGAACACATTCACATTAAACCTATATTTTTCAGAAATTCTAATATTTCATGGCCACAATACCCACTTCAGACTATCGTTTCTCACTTATTTTAATTTTGATTTAGCATATAATATACCGTTGAAAAGATAATCTGATAAGGAACATATCCATACCTATATCTCATATAAAACAATACTATAATAGGTCAAAAAATGGACCTAAACTTTTGGGAAACACATGCATGAATTGAAAATTCATCATGCAATATTCCACTCAATTCAAAGATGTTTTTTTACCAAATTTTAGGCACAAGTTTTTGACATTATAAGGAACATATGTATGCCAAAATTTCAAGCTAAAACGAAGCACACAAAAATTAGTCATATATGGTCATGTTACATTATTTTAGCATATATGACATCTTATTCTCATTTGGAATAATTTTAAGGACAAAAGTAAGCTATATATGCTCTGATACCAATAAAAGAAGGTACGGTAAGATCCTAACTCTAACATGACAAGTCTTTATGAACCTTGTGCTTTATTTATAAGTCCACCTTGTGTTTCAATGTAGCTCAAATTTGCCGTATCTTTATGTTGTGAGCAACTATTAGAGTTTCTTACAGTAATTCACACCCCAAACCCCCAAACCCCAAATCCCTAATTAAACTACCCTCCATGTTTACACGCATCTTCATTTATTGTTTAAAGTTTATTCCTCCAACGAAAAAACAAAAAATAATGATGTGACGTTTGTAAAATGTAAATGATGGTTAATTCTTTATAGTGTTCAAGTACGCCTTCTCTTTAAAATACGTATATACACATATTGATATTGCAAAAAGGTAATAATAGTTTGCATTTATTAATTATTCTTCTTAGTATATTTGAATCATAGTCGTATTAGATCAACAAGTAATGATAATCATTTTACGTGATGTCACATAACAACAACTGTAATTCCGTGAGCGTACTGTTTGCGACAGCCTTCACTCAAGGACTGAACAAGGAACCTCCTCCCCTTTGAATTAATTAATCGGAGTAGTTAAAAAATGAGGAAGGTTGCCTCACCCGCAGCCGTAGGAAAAGGTTTCTAAAGTTTGAAGGAAGAACAAACACATGTTAACACTCATCTTTATACGGCCGCCAAGTTTAGGGAATACGCGCTTGACAAGGGGATATTGTAATCTAATATTTTTGGCTCAACAGTCTATATCTATATATTATATATTGTAAAATTATCCAACCATCCTCCTAATTGTATGTAATAGAACTCATGGGAGAGTATAGACAACTATCGTCATGTAAACAATAATACAAGTGAAGAAGCATTGGCAGTTTCTTTTTAATTGTAAAACCGAGACGTAAGCTCATAAAAGAATATTACAGGACAGTACTATAGGGTAAAGTAACCCCAACAACATCAACAAATAGAAGCGAAGACATCTCCTGAATAACATCACTAAACCAATGTACTTCGATGGGCAGACAAGTGATATAGTTGGCAATCTAATCCGCAGAACGATTGCCTTCTCAAAAGACATGACTTACACGTACTATCCAATGTCTGGATAGCAACTCTTGGATGGCCGGAATCAACATATTAACTACCGGGTGTTGGTCACCAGTGAGACTGGCCACAACCAGCGCAGAATCAATGGTCAGTTCGACGTGGGAATAACCAGAAAACCATGCAAAACGTAGCCCATGATAGACAGCCCATAATTTCGCCTGCCAGGAGGAACAAAAACTCAAATTTGCGCTAAATTCAACCAACCAACGACCACCCGCATCCCGAATTAGTCTACCGGCAGTGGCCAGTAGAAGCATTGGCAGTTTGAGAAAGTTGTTTCTAACACATTAGTATAAAATCAAAATGATACGATGAAGACAACGAGGGGTGGACCAATTGGTCTAGATTCCTCAATTAAGACTCTCCCCAAAGGAGGCTTGAGCTCGAAATCGCCAAGGAAGGAAAATAAGACGTTTCTATTGATGATCCTCACTTCTGGATAAAACTCCTCGACGGATCAATTACGGACGCCTCGCCCAAATGGCGATGTGGAGTTGGGTATATAAGAACCCGAGAATGATTTTAACTCGATCTTTGGCGAGAGGAGAGCCATCGATCAATCATCACCAATAATCTGTAATATGCAAGACTCGCATGCAGGTTGTGTGCGCCACGTAAGAACGTGAAAGATCTTGAAGTTCCAGATTTATATCCTCTAAACTCTTAGGGTGAGGTCCTAAGAACTTAGGATTAATCCGGCTAAGTCAGGATATCTAATATAATCAAAAAATATATATATATACGATGAAAACGACAGGGCCCCACACACATTCTAGCTTTGCACTTTTCATCATCAGCTTATGTCACATCTCCTATTCCAAGGCAAGCACATACAGACACCTTGTCTCCCTCGCCCGTCCAATTTCCATCTCTCTCTTCTTCCAAATCTAATAGCTCGTTAATATTACCCGTCTTCTTTGTTTCCCTTCCTTTATTTCCCTTTTTAATCCCCATGAAAATTGAATTCCCCAAAAGACAGTATGGAGATTCCAGAAGGCTCCATCTCCATCTAGTAGTGAAACTTCCTGTCTTTTTCAATTCTAATTTTGGGTTTCCTTTCGTTTTGTTAAATGATTCAATGGGCTGATTACACGAGTAGTGAAAACGCTGTCTTTTTACCCATCTTCGTTTCTCTCCTTCTCACGAATTCTTATCTGTTCTTTCTCGTACTGAAGCTATGAAAATGGTATATGGCTACGATTTTTTCTTCCCTTTTGCATATTTTAGCACTAGCTTTTGGTGGTCCTAATATCGGCTTGTGATCAGAGTAATTCAGTGGTAGGATTCCCTGATCTTTTTCGTCTCCTATTCTATAGCAGTTTTATGAACTTGTCTTTCTCTTTACTTTTTCCACTCTTGTTTATCAGTTTATGTTTTTAAACTGATGATTTGAACTAAATTGCCATATTTTGTGACGGTGATGAATATGTCTTTTTTTTTGTGTTTTAGTCGTCGTCTATTTTCGTACGGTTATTGTAAAACAAAGAAGAAGAAGAAAGTTTGCATGTTTAGAAAGTAGTTTTCTTTATTCAGCAAATTGTTTTCACGGATTGCCGTTGAATTTTATCGGGTTGTAAATATTTAGTTTGGAATTTGGCTTACTTTCTTTTTTCTTGGGTGATTCGTCAAGGCTTACTCAATCTAGCTAGGCCTCGAAGTGACATGTTAGTTATCTCGTAAAGCATTATACTTGTCTATGTAATTCATATTTTCGGCTGAAAGTTTAACTTCTAGATTATGTTGCTTGAATTTTGAAGGTTGTAAGACCCCAGAGTGTAGTCGTCATGTGCTAAAGAAACTGCTTATTGGTTGCTGACATTTGATTTGACTAGAGCTCGTGATATTAAAGAATCTTTTGAGCCAAGTCAAGAGAGGATAGTTGAGTCATGGGTTATATTTGTGATTTTTGTGGGGATCAAAGGTCCGTTGTCTATTGCCGTTCTGATGCCGCATGCTTATGTTTGTCTTGTGATCGGAATGTCCACTCTGCTAATGCATTGTCCAAACGCCACTCTCGAACTCTCTTGTGTGCAAGATGCAATTCTCAGCCTGCCTTTGTTAGATGTGCTGAAGAAAGGATATCTCTTTGTCAAAACTGTGATTGGATGTGCCACAACACCTCAACAACAGCTTCTTTGCATAAAAGACAAACAATCAGTTGTTACTCTGGTTGCCCCTCCGTGTCTGAGCTTTCTTCATTATGGTCATTTGTGTTAGGCTTCCCTTCCTCTGGTGAATCTACTTGCCAAACGGAGTTGGCGTTGATTAGTGTGATCGAGAATAATGGCAAACATACTTGGGGTCCTCCTGAGAATACTACAAGCCAAAATGTTTCTGACATAATTGAGTTCAGTAGTACCAGTGAAATGGGTATATCAAGTGCGTTGGTTGGCGATTCTTCTATACGTGAATTGAGCTCTGTGCCAAACAATATTGATCGACCGACGGGATCCACAAACACTCCTTTACCAAAGGTACATGGTGATTTGGAATGTTTGTCTTGAATATGTAGTTGAAGTTTGCTCTACAGAAATCTTGCATATTCCCATATATTAGGGTCATTGGCAGGCTTTAGATAAAACAGTAACTAGATATTTTGGATTCCTTTTGTGAATTGCTAACTTATTATGTCCCTGCAGTATACCAACTATAGAAAGCTGAACTTCCTTGAAAACTGCCTCATTGGGTGTGCTTGTTTTTTAGATTTCAGCACATAAGTTGCCTAAAACAAAATTGTTTTTCAGCTTCATATTGTCATTTTCTCTTGGTGGTAGATTTATACTGGAGATAAACTATAATGGTTTGTCACTGTCTTGGGATACTATGAAATTGATAAACTAAAGTTTACTTAACTGGTCCTTAAACAAATGATAATAATTTAATTTGATTCTTTTTGTGCTTGTTACCCACAAGTTGGTCACAACCTTTGTGTTGCCTTTTTAGTTATTAAATGATGCTGTCTGGAACTCTTTGGAATTGAGTTTTAGGATCCATGTATAAGGGAGTCGTGATTTCTGAAAATTACTCTACATACATTTACTTTAAGCACTAAATGTATACTTCTATAAGTTCTATTTTTCTTTTCCTTAAGGGCCCTTACAAAGTTCATCTGATTATACTACAGTTTTGCTGTCCTGAACCTAAAGGTCCTACTTTTCGTGAGGAAGATATCTATGACGACTTTAATATGGATGGAGTTGACTTAAATCTTGAAAACTATGAAGAACTCTTTGGTGTTACCCTAAATAATTCAGACGAGCTTTTTGAGAATGGTGGAATTGATAGCTTGTTTGGGACGAAGGAAATGTTTGTTGGTGATTCCAGCTGTCAAGGCATCACTGCTGCTGAGGTTTTCTTATATTATTTATTCAAGTGTTTTCATGCCTTAAAGTATTTAATAGCATGCTTTTTCCTCTTGTGGGCCTTCATTTTTCATTTTGTGTTACAAATGGAATATTAATGCCTGGACCTGTGATTTCTTTAATCAGTTAAACTATGGAAATTTTATCTTGTTGTTATGTCAAATTACTAAAGGAAATGTTATTCTAAAATGCAATGCATCTTTATGGTGAATGAAAAAACCCTTTTTTTGTGTAATTTGAGACGTCAATTATTTTCTTCGTGTACTTCAAGCTAAGATTGTCAAATAGTATAGCAATCTGAGTTTGAATCCTATATCATCTCATAAGGCATGACTGAATCCGTTTTATATTATGATGACAAATGGTGTGATTTGCTCCTCAAATTTTCACAAAAGGTCTAAATAATCCTCTATTGTTTTCTTTAGTAATACTTTGCAACCTATGTTACTAAAATAGTATTAATTGCACCTTGAATAGCAAAAGTTGTAACATAAATAATAGTAGGGACTTATTTAGACCTTCTGTGAAACATTAAGGTGAATATCACACCTTTAACTAATGTTTAAAGAAATCTTTTTTTAAGATTACATTAATGTCTGATTGTTCCACATTCCCTAGTAATATCACATAGGCTAAATTGATGACCCATATACTAACAACTACAAAAAACTTAAAAACTTTTTTATGATTTAGGATGCTATTAGTACCATTTTAGAAACATTAAAGTATGCGATTTCATAAATAACTGTGGGGACTAATATGTGATTTCATAGATAATGGTGGGAACTAACTTATAATTTTTAGAAAATGTAACTACCTTTGTCCTATTATCATCTTGTAGGGCGATTGAATTCATTACATATTATCCTGCCAAGTAGATAGGTAATATGTCTTGTTGCATGAATGCAACAAGATCCAACCTGCCCTTCTTATTCTATACACTCCTACCCTGAATGTTTTCCTACGTATGAGTTCAGATGGATATAATATCATCTTTAATTGAACATGTGATGGGTTCCTGTTCTGATCATAGTAACACATTTCGAGCCATGTCATAACTATTTGAATGCATGGAGCAAGAATGCCCTATTATGAGGTCATATTCTCTTTTGTTGTGCTGTGTCAACTATTTCTACTCTGCTTAACTTTTTGCAGTTCATATCTTTTCCAAACATCTGTACGTTTATATTATTGTTAACCTATGCAGGGTTCAGCAATTGGCCTGGTCAAACCAGTGCAGCCAGCATGCAGTAATGCAGCATCTGCTGATTCCATTATGAGTACTAAAACGGAACCCAACCTATGCTTAACTGCAAGACAAGCCCAGTCAAGCCTTTCATTTTCTGGCCTCACTGGAGAAAGTAATGGTGGTGATTATCAAGATTGTGGAGCTTCTTCTATGCTTCTCATGGGAGAGCCCCCATCGTGTCCTCCTTGCCCTGAAAATTCTCTCTCGTCAGCTAACAGGAGCAGTGCTGTATTGCGTTACAAGGAGAAAAAGAAAACACGCAAGTAAGCAACCTTCACAGGAAGTACCGAAATCTAATTTGTCTTTATGGCTGATCTTGATCGCATTCGCACTAAATGTAGAAATATTTTTGATACGGTCATTTGTGTTTGCCTTTTGAGATCATACTTTACGAGGAATTCGGTGTTCAACTAACTGAATTTTCAAATTCAAAAATGGTTTTATGAACTTTCAAGTAATTTGCAAGAATCAGATGATGTTAGCACTTCAATCTTAAGTTAATTAAATTCCTCTATTTCCATAAGCATGTATAGTGGCGAGTAAGAATACAGAATATGAATTTTACATGTCTACTTTGGTACACACTTCCTCTCTTCTTTAAAATACTCCAATGTATGGCCCCACAATATTTGCATTAGAAATCAGTTAATCATTTTCAGTCTTCAGCGGACATGGTTAAGACTTGTATGGTTTAATATCTTGGTTAATTTGTAATAGGTTTGAGAAGAAAGTTAGACATGCATCTCGCAAAGCGAGGGCTGATGTAAGAAGGCGTGTGAAGGGGCGGTTTGTGAAAGCTGGTGATGCATATGATTATGACCCATCGAGTCAAACCAGAAGCTGTTATAATAACAACACCCAGTGAGAGTCTTGCCAGAATGCGGAATCTGGGAAGATTCAATAGTTCGTAACTTTACTCCTACCCAATAGAGAGGCTGTTACAAACCAGAAGCTGTTGAGAGTACAATTTTTAACCAGAAAGGAAAGAAACCGAGGTTTAGGTATAGAAATGACTTATTATTATCTGAAGACTGGTTGGATTGATCCATTGATTTCCTTTTGCAGTACTATGCATTACAGGGGTATGATCGGTGAAAGCAAAAGAGCTGGCTGTGATGCTTCACTGGTGAAAATTCACGTGCAGTATAGAGTACATCACTTTAAAGGATATATGTTATTAAGTCACTATCGATCAAGCCTGGATATAGCATTTGGCTGTGAAGGCCTATAACTTTGATGTTGAGCTTTTCACTCTGAAACGGAGAAATGTGTTCATCTCGATCGTGCCATTGAAATGCTTAATGCTCATTAAATTTTGCAAGTTAGTGCTCCACTCATTTGGCTTCTATGCCATGGTGAGTCCCTGAACGCACATTTAATTACTTGAGTATGAGCTCTTTGTATATTGATTTGATCCTGACAGTGTACAGTACAGGATATAATTTATATGTCCTGAGGGTGTGCATGCCTGACTCAACTCGGTGGCTATAAGATCAGACGGAAAAACTGGTTTAGTTGTGTATCTTTATTTTGTATTTCTAGGTGGACATGTGTAGTACGGGATACGATTATATTACGCTCTTATGGAGGCTAATGCGTAGCAACTAGCAACATGGTAAGATGCTTATATTTCATTTGCGATGGATGTGTAGACGGGCACCCATTTGAAGACAAAAGCTCGCTTGAGTTGCATGAATACGTGAAGCAGAGCCTGCCTTACGGAGTTCTTGCATCTCAGCAATCTCCTACAACCATGTATCTTAGTTACGTAACCGAACTGATGATAGCTTGCCTTGATGTTTACTAATTCGTCCGTTGCTTTATCTTTTGGCAGCGACATGAATATCATACCACTAATAATCCTTCAAAATGATTACATGGACTCGCAATAAAATTTTTAAAAAAGGAAATATTCCATGTATTTGAATTCAAATTGAATGCATAAATTAGTGTAAAGATTATGAATAGACTAACATCGAGAGAGAATTTTATATTCTCTTTTCTCTTTCTTTTTCTAATTTCTTTTCTTTTTGGTTTCTCGGTTGAAGCTGTTTTCAGAAAAATGAAAGTTAGGAGGAAAAGAGGTGCAATGCATTCAAGTTTTTCCTTTCTTTTTGGTTTCTCGGTTGAAGCTGTTTTTAGAAAAATATAAGTCACGGTGAAGAGAAAGGTGCAATGCATTCAAGTTTTTCCTAGCATACAAGGGATCTTTTATGATCAGTAACAACGGCACAAGGTCCTTAGTTCCTAAAGTTAGGGTGCCCTCTGTTTCAGTGTAATTTTAGTCAGTTTAATTTTTGTTGACTATCTATTGAATGGATAGATTTTTATAGAATAAAGTTAGAAAAGAGTAACGAGAACCGGTAATCCGGTCCTCAATGATGACTCTCTATTAGAAGGACTGAGGCAATACAAAGTCTTTTTAGTGCAATCGTTATGGTCTATACGGAAAATATAGATATTATATTTAAAGGATATACAAGAATGATAAAACTATCACCAGTTTAGAGGGAGTGCCACCTGGTTAAAAAATTTGCTTATATAATGTTGTGACTATACCTCTTGATTAAACCGAGGAAATAGATAAAGCTCAAAAGTCAATACAATTGTAGGGATATGGTAGAAAGTTATTTGTGATTGTAAGAGGTAAGGTTTTGCGTATCATACCGTTCTTAATGGGGTGATACATATCGTATCGGTCGAAGAATGGCACGAGGAAGGGATAGTGTGTATCAGATTTAAATATCGGTCTATACCAACCTATTTCATATCATATCGATTGGTACGGCCTATATCGAAAATTTTTAAAATTGTAGGGATATAACTACAAAATAATTAAAATTTTAACCTTAATAACGCATTCTTCTTCTCTTCTCTTACCTATCTCTCATCTCATCTCTTCACTCTCACTCGCGTAGCTCTCTTCTTCTATTCTTCACCGTCATCGCCATCGACCCAACGATCGCCACACTAACACCTGTCGCGCTACTGTTGTCCTCCTTCTCCTATTCCACTTCCACACCTAACTTTTTTCTCTCAACTCTCACTATCTCTATCGAGTGTCTCGACCCACCAACCATTGACACCCACTACCACCCACCGGCTACCACTACCGACATACACCCACCCAGTGACGGAGCCAAGGACGAAGATATGCGGGGCCCAAATAAAATATAAATTTTACAAAAATTTTCATATCAAAACTAAATAAAAAAAAACAAAGTTTTATTAAGAATATAAAATAGATAAAATTACAATGATCCTCGCCTACTTTTCATAGATTGAAATCTTTTCATAACAACATCATTGTCAATATTTGCAAATACATCTCTTTCAATGGAACATACTAAACAATCATTCAATAGGTCATCTCCTATTTTATTACGAAGTGAACTCTTGATAATTTTCATTACGGAGAAGGCTCTTTCCACTATGGCTGTAGCAACTGATAAAAGTAATGACAATTTGACTAACAAATAAACAAAAGGGAATACATGATGCTTTCTTGTAGCCACCATTCTCTTAGCAAGGTCTCCAATTCTACTCAATTCAAAGAAATTCTTATCCATACGTACATCAATGATAAAATTCCCAAGCTGATATTCAAGTTCAATTAAAGCAATAGGAGGAAACTCTGATGGATAGAATTTTGCAAGTTCAATCAATTTGTCCATGTCAAATGCAGAAAAGGAGTCTTTAGGATCAAGACATGCCATACATAAAAGCAAACTTGTATTGACTTCATCAAATCGATTGTTAAGCTTTTGAAGTTGCATGTCAATCACAGAATAGAAAAGCTCAACACGATAGTAATGAAGATTCGTCATGTTTTCGCTTCTACGTCTTGATCTCCCTCTAACTATAAACATATCTTGCATATCTATCTCACTTACATTATTTTCACCATAAAAGTCAACGACTTGTTTCAATAAAGACTCCCAACCATCATCTCTAACTTGTTGCAAATGACATTTTGAGACTTTAACCAAATGCATTGCATTCACTATATTTTGATCTTTTTTCTGTAAAACTTGAGATAACCCATTTGTGATTCCCAAGATCTTTATCATAAGATGCAACACAAAGAGAAATTCAAAGCGAAGCATAATATCAATTAAATCAATAGCTTCAGCCCTTTGTGAATCATCATTCCCATTTTCTCCAACAAACTCAATTACCCTAATGACAGAAGAAAATAAATGTAGCAAATTAATGAGCGTACCAAAATGAGAACCCCAACGAGTATCTCCAGGTCTTTTTAGTGTCATTTCTTGATTCAACCCTTGCCCAGTTTCTATCACTCCTTGTGAAATTCCTGCAATCACTTTCTCTATTTGTTTTTCTCGAAGCATATCCCTACGCTTACAAGATCCTCCAATAACATTGCACAAACAAGTAATAGTATTGAAAAAGGAACATACATTTAAATGCTTTTTAGCAACAGCAACAAGTGTAAGCTGAAGTTGATGTGCAAAACAATGGATGTAGTAAGCACAAGAATTTTCCTTCAAAATTAGACTTTTAAGACCATGAAATTCACCTTGCATATTACTAGCTCCGTCATAGCCTTGACTTCTCAAGCTAGCAATACTCAAGCCATAGTTAGAGAATAATGACTTGATACCTTTTAAAAGTGAAGTTGCACTTGTGTCACGTACATGCACAAGACCAAGAAATCTTTCAATGACACATCCAAAACTATCAACATACCGAATGACGACTCCCATTTGCTCTTTTACTGATACATCTCGACATTCATCCACTAAAATAGAGAACAAATCATCACCCATATCTAAAATAATGGCCTTTGTTGTCTCAAATGCAGCTGCATTAATGATATCACGTTGAATATCGGGTGATGTAAGTTTGAGATTTTCAAGAGCATTCCCTAGAACAACATTCCTAATATCTTCATTGTTAGAAGCTATGAATTTTAGTAATTCTAGAAAATTCCCTTGGTTTGTTGAATTCTCAGACTCATCATTTCCCCGAAAAGGCAACCTTTGCATCAAGAGATAACGAAGACACCCTATTGATGCATTTAGCCTACACCGATATTCAATTTTTGATTTCTCTGATTGCCTTGAAAAAGCTTACTGAATAGATTGGGATTGGTTCATTAAATTTTCACAAGCAATTCGACATTGATCATGATCAGAGTCATGATTTCCTACATGTTCTCTTAATCTTGCTTTCTTTCGCCAAGCACTAAAACCCTCAGACACAAAATTAGTATGCTTTCTTTCACGATCGGCTGAAAAAGATAACAATATAAGCGAGATGCAGCATCTTTTTCAACACTATATTCCAACCAATCCTTGAAATCATCAAACCATGATACAATAAATCTCCGCTTACGATCTCCATCCATAGTTTGAGGAAAGTTGTGATTTCGACGTTGACAAGGACCTTTTAATAAATAAGCTCTACGCACCTGATCTCGTTTTTCAGGAGGATACTCCATTATATTAGGTCTCAATCCTGGATCGAAAAGAGGATTTTCTAAGTCAATCACAAGTTCTTCAATAATAACCTCCTTCGATGTTGGAGGTGCTTTATTAACATTCTGATTTAAATCACACGATGATGACTGAAGAGTCGGTCTTAATTTTTTAAAATATTTTTCCATCACTGCAAAATAAAAAAAATTAGTTAGAATCAATATTTACAAATTCTATAAAATTTATTTTTTCCATTAAACATTAATCAATCTGCGTAATCACTTTTCTATTTAACAACAAAATGCAAATTTTTTTCATTAAAAACTAATCAATCTGTTGTCCGCATTATCACTTTTGTATTTGTCTTACCTTTTTCAATCGTCAGTCGTCACCCTATGAACCATCCAAGAGCTGATTATCTATAGTCCACTAAAGAGCAGATGGGAACTGACGACAACGACTTCTATTAAGATCTTCCAGAAAAGCAACCCTATGATAGGGTTTTAATATATCATATATATTGTAGATGACGGCGGCATCAAAGAGGAATTAAGGTTTTAATATATTATATATATTATAGATGACAATGCTCTTTCATTAGTTTCTGGCAACTTAGGTTTAGATATATTATATTATATTATATTATATTATATATATTAAAAATAAAAAAATTATTTAATTTTTTAAAAACTTTGGGGGGCCATTGGTGATGTCTCCGTCACTGCACCCACCACCTGCCACTACCACCACCAACGCCCCATATCGCTTCTCCCAATATTTTATTTATCTCTCACGCATCTCACTATCCAATCTCGACGCCCACCACCTACTACAACCATCGACGCCTCAACAACCTCAACCACTCTTGGATCTCCTCTCCTCGTCCACACCAGATCTACTCGACCTTGGCTCTCTGACCCTTAAAATTGTTGTTGAATTTATGAAGTAATTGGGTGTGTATTATAACTTACGGGTTGTTTGGAAACCTTCGAATTGAATTCATTAACGAATTAAATTCAATTACATTAATGAAGTTGGGATTGAATTCAATTTACACTATTTGAAACAAATTCAGTAATATTAGAATTGAATTCAATTACACTTATTTGGAACAAATCCAATAAGATTATAATTGAATTCAATTATTTCATATGACACATTTACCCCTGACTAAAAAATAATATTATCCAAAATAAAAGTAATTTTAAATAGATTTTAATTATTTAACCCTATCACAATCTTTTCCTTTTTATTAATAATAATATTATTATTATTATTATTATTATTATTCAGGAAAAATAATCATACTAATAATGTAAATAATATTAATAATAATAAGGGTCATAGTAATAACAATAATAATAATAATAATAATAATAATAATAATAACAATAACAACAATGTAAATAATAATCAAAATATATGAAATATTCAAAAGGAATTTGTAAATAATAATAATAATAATAATAATAATAATAATAATAATAATAATAATAATAATGACCAATGTATAATATTAATAACAATAACCCATATATAATTTCAAAATAATAATAATAAAACTATAATTATGTAAAAAAAACAAAAAAAATGAAATCGCTCGCGAGGGCGCACGAGGGTGGCCAAATTTTCGGTCAGCCTCGCGGGGTGAGGGGCTCGCCCTCTCGAGCCTGGCCAAAAAGGTCAAGCTCGCGAGGGTGACCCCTCGCCCTCGCGAGCCATTTCTTGTTGAAATTAATTTTTTACATAATATAGTTTTATTATTATTATTTTGAAATTATATATGGGTTATTATCATCATCATTATTATTATTATTATTATTATTATTATTATTATTATTATTATTATTATTATTATCCTTTGGTATGATAATAATAATATAAACTTTTATATAAACTTAAAATTAATTATTTTAATTAATTAAATTTATTTTAATCTCTTATATAATATTTATTAATAAATTATTAATTAAATAAAATAAAAATTTTGAAAATTAACTTTTATCTAAAACTTAATATTTATTTAAATTATTTTAATTATTAAATCAAATATATATTGAAGTTTATATATTTTGAAGATAATTTAATAATATATTAATGTAAATTATATTATAAAAAATAAACATCACCTTTATCAAAATAAAAAAAGTAAAGATCACCATTTTTATACGAATTGAAAATCGAAAGAAACAAAACCAAGTTTATATATTTTGGCTGGTGGGTTTGTTGTTGTTCCTGGTGTAGCATAGACGGCGCCAGCAGTGCTTAGGTTGAATTCACATGATTTTTAACGTGAATTCAACCCCTTAAAAATGTGGAAATTCAATTCATGGAAGAATTCAAATCATGCTATTTTTGCAATTCCAAATAGATGAATTGAATTCAATCTCAAGATTGAATTCAATTCATCACATTCCAAACAGGGTGTTAATGTTTTATTTTGTGAATTGTTGATGTATTTGTGAATTGTGAATGGAATTGTTGGTGTTTTTGTGAATTGGGAATCGCATATGTTAATTTATTGTTGTGTTCTTGTGGACTGTCGATTATAGATGTAAACTGTGGTGGAGTGGAATGGAATTGTGGAAGTGCCAAAGTGAAAAATGTAAATTGATTTATTGAAGTTGTTAATAGAGATATAGATACAAAATGTAGAAGTGGAATGAAACTATGAAAGTGTGGAACGAACTAGACTGGAGTGGACTGTGATTCTATGAATATGGAGTGGAATTTGGAAGTGTGTTGAATTGATTGAACTGTTAATTGTTATCAGTTATGTTAATACTTAATTTAATAGACATATAGATACAAAATCATATTTTATAAATCAGAATATTATAAAGTTAAGTGTTTGCTTACCATACCAATTTCCTTTAGCATTAATCTATAGTTAATTATGAATGAAATAAATTTATTTTTCTTTTTTACAAATATATCATATAATTCATTTGACAAAAGTTGAACTTTAACCAATTATAAATGAGGTTTATTTAACTCAACTAACTTGACTACATCATTTAAGTATAGCTTGTACGTGTTAGATTCTGCATAATGTTATAAAAAAAAACTCAGAAGCAATGTATACAAATATATAAGGTGTGTTACTTTACCAAAAAAATTAGGGTTCCATAATATAGCTACCTTAACTTTAATAATTAATTAAGTGATTCAAGGTATTTATGGTAATTCTAGTTCCAAATTATATTTCATCGAAGTGTGGAACTGGAAAATGTTAAAGGTGAAAATTTGTTTTTCTAACATCCACATACTCCCTGGAAGGATATGCAGATGGCACCTCAGATAGGACTAAAACCAAGGTTTTAAAAACCAAACCCGACCGTCTGGTCTGACTGGAAAAAATATGAACCGATCAGTGGTTCGGTTCGGTTTCACTTAAGAACTTCTATATATAAAAACCGATTGGTTCAATCTTTTTTCGGTCTGATCGAATTGTCCGGTCTGGTTTTTAAAACCTTACATTTCATTAACAATTGCTTTGTCTCTCTAGTTTTGTGGTTCCATTTGTGAGTTGGACCATACAAAGCCACCAGTTCTCTGTAACAATCTTAAACCCTCGATCTTTGGTATTTACCTCTTTGTTTTTTGACTTAAACTACATATAGATCTTTGTAAAATAATTCTTAATCATAATATCCTTTATTGTTATTATATAAAATTATTAATTCTATATTATTAAATTTTATATTGTAAATGAATATTAATATTAAGAATTAATTTTAAAAATTCTAAATACTATGTAGTGTTTCATTTTATGAAAAATTTATAATTGATTCTATTTTTAATATATTTTACTTAGATTAATTTAGATATGAAAGACAAAAAAATCATATTCCAAATTATCATTTTAATGCTGGTTATAACATGTGTTTATCAATTGGTAAATGAAAATTTTTAAAAGGAGACCTTTGTTTACAATATGAGTGAAGGTAATTATAGTTAGATGGTATTGGATTAATTTGCAAGAATTATGAAGCTAATTTTGTAATGAATAATTTAAACTATTGAAGCATATGATTTCATAATATATATATATATATATATATATATATATATATATATATATATATATATATATATATATATATATATATATATATATATATATATATATATATATATATATATATAATATATAATTCAAATATAAGTACTAAGCTCAACCTAAAAAATGAGAAAAAAAAATTACATATCAAATATTCCTTGTGACCTTACTATAATTTTGCTAGAAACATTATATAAATCATATCGCCATGTAACAACCCAGTCCACCCACTTGCAGATATTGTTCGCTTTGGGCCGAAGCCCGCACGGTTTTGCTTTTCCCCTTCTGACCCGTAGGGAAGAGATGAAAACGCATCCACAAGGGAAAGGTTTCCACACCCTTATAAAGAGTGCTTCGTTCTCCTTTCCAATCGATATGGGATGGCAATGATCAAAAATTTGAAAACCACAATGACCCTCTCCAACTCAATTTTTTATACGAATAAATCACATTTCTTAACACTTATACCGGAAAATGTCATGAATACATGTATTGTCATTTTCATGTGCAAAATTCACTATTTACATGTATGCAGATGCTAGATTATGCATGAACATGTAAAGACATTTCTAAACGCCCATTGATCACTCAGAATTACTATTCTAACCTCCCCGCCAGTAATGGGATGTTACGAAAAATGCCAAGTGGTAAAATAATTGTTTAACGGTAGTAGAAATTACTGTCTAATGTCAATGGAAATTTAGATAAATGATTTTCGGATTTATTAATTAGAGCCATTGGAATTTTGGGGACAAATTGGAGTAGAAATTAAAATTTAATTGGAAAGAAACTAAGTGAGAGCTTAAAAATGAGACATATGGCAAGTGACAAAAGTCACTTGCCTAACCATGCCAACATGTTTTTTTTAATAAGACCCACTCCCCCTTTTTGGAGTCTTTCTCGATGCTTCTCCTTTTAAAAGGTTATTGGTGATTTCTGTTAGGTTTTCTCCACCAATTTTGTAGCTTCTCCTCTTTCTTGCTTCTTCTTGATTTTTGACCATCTTTCATACTACTGGTTCACCTTGCTTTCTCTTCTTTATTTCACTAAAAATCCAAACCTTCTAACCCTCAAGATGATGATGATCGTGTATGTTAGTGGGAGCTAGGGATTTTGTGGTATTTTGAGATTAAATTGAAAAAGATGGATTGAATCAAAGTGAGAGGATCGATTAAAAGAGTATGAGTTGGTTATTTTTCTGACCATACTGCAGTGTTTTGGTAATATCTTTACCTATAGAAGTCCAAATTGAGTAGTTTTGATGCCTATAGATTCCTAAAACATAGGGGAGCACTTCCATTGAAGAGAGGTTGACTAAATTACCTCATTTTCACCTTCTCATTGATCGCAAACAGTAGACCCGAAAGTGTGTGTTTTGGAAAAATTGAAATAAGTATATGAGCAATAAATTGTGAGTTTAATGGTTTTAGTGAGGCTTAAACCTAAGAATAAATGAGTTTTGATATGGGAATGGTTTTGTGATGAAATTTATGGAATGATACCCGGGATTGTCACGAACATGCATTGTACACATTTCAATTCCTGCATGTGCATTATTATACATTATGATTTTACAACTTGTGATATATGTGTATCTTAATTGTTATAGAGGCGCAACTGGAACGTCAACCCACAGGCGTTGCCGAAACTTCTAGGCACTAGCTTCAGAAGTAGTTGGTGAGTAACCTAGATGGTTTCTCTCAATTATTGTTTACTTATGATTATATATTGAATAATGATCGATCACAAAGAAGCACCACACACTTGAAATAGCATAAGAATCCGTGTAGACATAAGTCGACTTGTTTACCTCCATAAGTAGACTTATCCTGAAATTTCTTCATTCCCAAAGGTTGTGTATATCATAGGTCGACTTATTGACCCACATAAGTCGACTTTGTTGTTGTCTCTACTCATATGCCTTGAACTTCCACTATCAGTGTACCATGTGCTTGGTGGATCTTCATTCCTTGCTTGTACCTACAACTGCAACATCCTTTCTTTTCATTGGTACCCAAGCCATCTTAGGTCCATTTTGGTTAGTCATATAAACCACATTAGGTGGTGTTGTACCTTTAATCACCCAAATTTTCTTAACTTTGATACATCTCCTAATAGTTTTACATGCGATTTCTATATGACCATCTTTCAAGCATCTAGCACATTGAGCAACTTTTCCATCCTTGGTAAATTTGGAAATTAAAGAACAATCTCTATTATAAGGATCATATCCCAAATCATGTTTAGAAATAGAATATCTTTGTAAAGACAGCATCTCTTCAAACTTTGCATTTCCACCAGCAAATTTTCCAACCACATAAGAAAACTCCTTTCTAAGTCTATCAAGCTCACAAATAAGATTTTCCTTTTCAGCAAGACATGCAGAATGATCTTCCTTAGGACTATCTAAATCATCAATAGTCTCATGTAAGGCACTATTTTCAGCAACCAATTCTCTTATTTTCTTTCTCAATTTTTTGTTGATTTCAATAGCTTCTTCAAAATCAATTTGCAAAGCATTAAAAGACTCTATAAGATCTTGATCAAAGAAAGTTACCTCATCTTCATCATCACTTATTGAGGAGCTATTGGCCATAAGCGCTAGGTTGTTTTCATCATTGCTTTGATATGCTTCCTCATCATCACTCCACGTGACTGTAAGGTTAGCTTTCTTTTTCCCTTTATCATTTTTCTGGATATTTGAATTTGAGGATGAGCTTTTCTTTTCGTCATAACCCTTGGATCTTCTGTCCATGGAAAATTTCTTCCTTTCTCCATTTTTTTCACCATTTAATTCTTTCCTCCGATTTTTGAGAAGTCCCTTGAATTTTTTCAAATTTCTGGCGTACACTGCCATCTCTTCATCATCCTCTTTTTCATCTATTTCTTCATCACTTTCATCAAGAGAGGAAATATTAGCCTTTAAAGCAGTTGACTTTTGTGACTTACCTCTACCTCATCTGGATTTGAGAATGATTTCATAGTTGATAAGTGATCCCACCAAGGCGTTGAATTCCAAATGGTTTAGATCCTTGGATTCGATTATAGCGGTAACTTGTGAATCACATTCCTTAGGTAGTGATTGAAGAATTTTCTTCACCTTTTTGCTATCTGTCATATGCTTTCCAAGGTTGCCTAATCCATTAATGATTTCTGCAAAACGATCAAGCAAAGCGGAAATAGACTCACCTTCCTTCATGACAAACATTTCGTAGTCGTGGAGAAGCATGTTGATCTTTGTCTCCCGGACTTGGTTGGTTCCTTCATGGGTGATGCGAAGTCTCTCCCACATTTCTTTAGCGCTGGTACAATAATTAACTCGGTTTCTTTCTTCGACCGTGAGAGCACAGTATATCAGTTTCATAGCCTTCGCATTGATGTAGGCTTGCTTCCAGTCATTGTCGTCAGATTCCAATTCGCTTTTAACTCACCATTTTCTTTCAACGGTGCTTGTGGACCGAAGATGATGATATTCCAATACTCCACTCACTCGCTTATAATGTGATACTTCATAGGGTTTTTCTAAGAAGAATAATTAGTACCATTAAACAAAGGAGGGCGATAATTTGTGTTACCTTCTTCCGCTAGTTTGTTGTGTGCCATCCCTGGATACTTCTGCTCTGATACCAATTGTAAGCGATCTAGAAGGGGGGTTGAATAGATCTTTAAAATTCTTTGAAAATTTCTACAATAAAATCATAAGTTAATTCACACAATAGTAATTTAAACAAATTTAAATACAAACAGTAGGGAAGAAGATCAAACACTGTTTTTATAGAGGTTCGATGCTAAGACCTACGTCCTCTACCTAAGCTCCCACTTAGGATTTTGCAAACCACTTTATTACACACTTTGTAGTTCAGTGTGAACTCTTACAATCTCGCTTGATTTCTGGCTCAAGCTACCTTTACACTTGATTTGTCTTCTGACACAAATCCTACCAATACTGCTTGATTTCTGGCTCAAGCTACCTCACACGTGACCTTTCACTAGTCACTCAATTTGTAAAAGAAATAGGATAAAGATCTAAGAACAAGTGCTCAATACAAATGTAAACAAGTAAGAATAATGATGAGCAATTTGGAGCAAGATAAGAGTATTTTGACTTGTAGAACTTGTATCTACTCTTCATCAATCATCCACCCTTTATATAAGAAGAAATATAGCTGTTGGGACTTATTCTAGCCGTTGCTAGATTGAAATGACCGTTCCTTAATAATCTCCCTTCCATTTTTGGCTAATTGGACCGTTGGAATTAATGTGTTGTACCCATAAGTCGACTTGTCGAGTTGTATAAGTCGACTTGTGACCATAAGTCGACTTGTCGAGTTGTATAAGTCGACTTGTGATAACATTTTACGTAAACTTGCATCTCCGCTCTTCTATAAGTCGACTTGTGGTCCACGATAAGTCGACTTGTATGTTGTTAGTCGACTTGTGTTGACATATCTTCATATATTAGTTGACATATGATGTTCTAGTCGACTTATGTAAGCTTCAACGGTAATATCCACTCAAATCTTCTATAATCTTCATTATTTAAGCCTCTGTCACTTATAGGAAACTTCCATCTTGATTCTTCAATGATTAAACACTTGCCCATCTTTATTTGTACAATTCTTTCATTGAATATCAATCCCAAAATACCTTAAACAATTTCTTAACCAATTCTATACATGTTATTATTATCAAAACATAAGTGGAATTAATTTGTCAACCACCATTGGTCCAACAATCTCCCTTTTGATAATGAAAAATACTTAGAAATTGTTTAAGAAATGAAAACAAAGAAACATTGATCAAGGTTTTATACCTTGTCATTTTGGTTAAGTCTCCCCTCAATCATATAAATCATTGAATTTTAATAACCTTGAAAAATCAATTAAAATTTTAACAAACTCCCCCTTAATCAAATAACTAATGAATATCCAATTTCTCATTTTTCTCCCCCTTTTTGTCATAATCAAAACAACTAATACAAACCATAGATGAAATATGGCAATCACATTAAATCGAGAAACAAGTCATCAAATACAAATAGTCTCAAGTAGCAAGCAAATACAAATGATATGAAATGTTGGTCTTGGCTAGATACAAAAATCATCATGGTGGAGAAACATCATCATGAATAAATCTCAAAAGTAGAAGAGAATATGTTTTCGGAGATTTTAGGAAAAAGAGAATTGTTGAAGAAGACTCGGATAACTTATATTCGATCGGCGGTCATAAGCAAACACAAAGAAAATGCAGTCATAACATAACAATCCAATAATTAATACAAATATCAGAAAGTCATAAGAAGCACCACATATTTGAAATAGCATAAGAATCCGTAGAGACATAAGTCGACTTGTTTACCTCCATAAGTAGACTTATCCTGAAATTTCTTCATTCCCAAAGGTTGTGTATATCATAGGCTCCACTTATTGACCCACATAAGTCGACTTTGTTGTTGTCTCTACTCATATGCCTTGAACTTCCACTATCGATTGTACCATGTGCTTGGTGGATCTTCATTCCTTGCTTGTACCTACAACTGCAACATCCTTTCTTTTCATTGGTACCCAAGCCATCTTGGGTCTATTTTGGTTAGTCATATAAACCACATTAGGTGGTGTTGTACCTTTAATCACCCAAATTTTCTTAACTTTGATACATCTCCTAATAGTTTTACATGCGATTTCTATATGACCATCTTTCAAGCATCTAGCACATTGAGCAACTTTTCCATCCTTGGTAAATTTGGAAATTAAAGAACAATCTCTATTATAAGGATCATATCCCAAATCATGTTTAGAAATAGAATATCTTTGTAAAGACAAAGATCTCTTCAAACTTTGCATTTCCACCAAAGAAATTTTCCAACCACATAAGAAAACTCCTTTCTAAGTCTATCAAGCTCACAAATAAGATTTTCCTTTTCAGCAAGACATGCAGAATGATCTTCCTTAGGACTATCTAAATCATCAATAGTCTCATGTAAGGCACTATTTTCAGCAACCAATTCTCTTATTTTCTTTCTCAATTTTTTGTTGATTTCAATAGCTTCTTCAAAATCAATTTGCAAAGCATTAAAAGACTCTATAAGATCTTGATCAAAGAAAGTTACCTCATCTTCATCATCACTTGTTGAGGAGCTATTGACCATAAGCGCTAGGTTGTTTTCATCATTGCTTTGATATGCTTCCTCATCATCACTCCACGTGGCTGTAAGGTTAGCTTTCTTTTTCCCTTTGTCATTTTTCTGGATATTTGAATTTGAGGATGAGCTTTTCTTTTCGTCATAACCCTTGGATCTTCTGTCCATGGCAAATTTCTTCCTTTCTCCATTTTTTTCACCATTTAATTCTTTCCTCCGATTTTGAGAAGTCCCTTGAATTTTCTCAAATTTCTGGCGTACACTGCCATCTCTTCATCATCCTCTTTTTCATCTATTTCTTCATCACTTTCATCAAGAGAGGAAATATTAGCCTTTAAAGCAGTTGACTTTTGTGACTTACCTCTACCTCATCTGGATTTGAGAATGATTTCATAGTTGATAAGTGATCCCACCAAGGCGTTGAATTCCAAATGGTTTGGATCCTTGGATTCCATTATAGCGGTAACTTGTGAATCCCATTCCTTAGGTAGTGATCGAAGAATTTTCTTCACCTTTTCGCTATCCGTCATATGCTTTCCAAGGTTGCCTAATCCATTAATGATTTCTGCAAAACGATCAAGCAAAGCGGAAATAGACTCACCTTCCTTCATGACAAACATTTCGTAGTCGTGGAGAAGCATGTTGATCTTTGTCTCCCGGACTTGGTTGGTTCCTTCATGGGTGATGCGAAGTCTCTCCCACATTTCTTTAGCGCTGGTACAAGAATTAACTCGGTTTCTTTCTTCGACCATGAGAGCACAGTATATCAGTTTCATAGCCTTCGCATTGATGTTGGCTTGCTTCCAGTCATTGTCGTCGTATTCCAGCTCCGTTTTTAACTCACCATTTTCTTTCAACGGTGCTTGTGGACCGAAGATGATGATCTTCCAATACTCCACTCCCTTGCTTATAATGTGATACTTCATAGGGTTTTTCCAAGAAGAATAATTAGTACCATTAAACAAAGGAGGGCGATAATTTGTGTTACCTTCTTCCGCTAGTTTGTTGTGTGCCATCCCTGGATACTTCTACTCTGATACCAATTGTAAGCGATCTAGAAGGGGGGGTTGAATAGATCTTTAAAATTCTTTGAAAATTTCTACAATAAAATCAGAAGTTAATTCACACAATAGTAATTTAAACAAATTTAAATACAAAGAGTAGGGAAGAAGATCAAACACTGTTTTTATAGAGTTTCAGCTTTAAGACCTCGCCCTCTACCTAAGCTCCCACTTAGGATTTTGCAAACCACTTTATTACACACTTTGTAGTTCAGTGTGAACTCTTACAATCCCGCTTGATTTCCTACTCAGCTACCTTTACACTTGATTTGTCTTCCGGCACAAATCCTACCAACAATACTTGATTTCCTATTCGTTACCTCACACGTGACCTTTCACTAGTCACTTAATTTGTAAAAGAAATAGGATAAAGATCTAAGAACAAGTGCTCAATACAAATGTAAACAAGTAAGAATAATGATGAGCAATTTGGAGCAAGATAAGAGTATTTTGACTTGTAGAACTTGTATCTACTCTTCATCAATCATCCACCTTTTATATAAGAAGAAATATAGCTGTTGGGACTTATTCTAGCCGTTGCTAGATTGAAATGACCGTTCCTTAATAATCTCCCTTCCATTTTTGGCTAATTTGACCGTTGGAATTAATGTGTTGTACCCATAAGTCAACTTGTCGAGTTGTATAAGTCGACTTGTGACCATAAGTCGACTTGTCGAGTTGTATAAGTCTACTTGTGATAACATTTTACGTAAACTTGCATCTCCGCTCTTCTATAAGTCGACTTGTGATGTGTAAGTCGACTTGTGGTCCACGATAAGTCGACTTGTATGCTGTTAGTCGACTTGTGTTGACATATCTTCATATATTAGTTGACATATGATGTTCTAGTCGACTTATGTAAGCTTCAACGGTAATATCCACTCAAATCTTCTATAATCTTCATTATTTAAGCCTCTTTCACTTATAGGAAACTTCCATCTTGATTCTTCAATGATTAAACACTTGCCCATCTTAATTTGTACAATTCTTTCATTGAATATCAATCCCAAAATACCTGAAACAATTTCTTAACCAATTCTATACATTTTATTATTATCAAAACATAAGTGGAATTAATTTGTCAACCACCATTGGTCCAATAAGAGGCTCCCCCAGTCGTGTAAATTGTGTCTGGAAAGGGAAGTTATGGCTCAAGGGTTGGTCAGCTGGGACTTTTGGATGGCTTGGATAGATTTGATACTTTTTTATCTTTCATGTAGTATTTTTGTACTAGGTTTTTGATTGACGTACAGATAGTAAGGGATGAAAAACATGTAGACTTTTGATTTTGATGGAATGAAATGAGGAAAAAGTTGGTTTAAAAAATATTGTGATTTTCTATTAATGCTTTATTGGTATATAATGATATGATGCAATGTAAAGTGAATGTAGTGATTGAACGTAGCTCGCCCTTATCGTAGGATATGTACCGGAATGACCTCTGGGCATCCCGTTGTGTACCCTGCGGTAAGGGGGCACTACACGCCACCTATGAAATCCTCCAGTCACATACTTCTTCTTAACATCTTCTATTTTATTTGAGTTGAAAATCATTATTTCTTGAGTTCCTAAGCTAGTCAAAGAATTTTAGTCCAGTCAACTTATTAACTTCCATCAATGATCTTAAATTCACACTAGTACTCATAGTGTTGACTCGGGAAATAGCAACCTATCATCAAATAGAGAAAAATTATAATGTACTTAAATGTATGTCTATAAAGACTTTAATAATACGCATTATGGCTCCCAATATTTTTACAAATTCATAACTCTCAATGTAAATCTGATAGAACTCGTAAAGAAATTCTCCTAATGGGTTGATATCTAATATCCCTAAGAATGACCTTGGGTTTGCCCAATAAGCCACCTTAGTTTAACCGGTAGGTATTAATCATACCAATTGCATCTCCAATGCAACTATCGAATCTAGTGCTATCAACTGTTAATGTGTGCACACTCATTAGGCTATCAACTTTTGACACGTGTACATCTAATATACACTACCCAACTTTGCCTCTGTCTACATTGATCTTGGGTTTGCCCAACAAACCAACGCTTCTAGTTAAAACTGACCTATTAATCTACAAATCCTATGTCCATTGTTCGAACATATCCATGTAAAGCAAGCCTAGGTTTTCCCAACAACCCTAACTTTAAAAGGACTCTAGTTCTGACTACATTAAAGAAATCTGTTAGTGCTAATATTCTAAATGAGGGGTTTAACTAAGGTCTCATCTAACTTATATGGTATTATACATATAACTTATATACATATATACATATAGTTACTATAACTACATGGCATGATATAGGCTACCAAATCAAATTAGGCCAAAGCCCATATGTTGGACACCCCGCCCTTGAGGGTCACGAGCCCGATGTCCTAAGTGACATCTGGACATGTGTCCCGCAAGGGTGGCATGCCCCACCAGGAAGACTTACTTTTACTATTTCCGAATAGATGTTGACCTTAATCATTTTGCACAGCCTTGGGACAATTAGCATAACTTTCGTTAGGATTATCGGGTTAAGATCCTCTTAGGACGATTCCAAAAAAGGCTTGGAGCCTATAACTTTGAGGAAGATCCTGAGGTCAGATTCTATTCTCTGTAGAGGGTCAGAAATGGAACAAAAGAAGCAACAGATAGACCTATAGGGGAAGCGAAAGACAGAAGAAGCAAAACATAGAAGAAGATGATGTCATCACAGAAGAAACACAGAAGGAGATGACGTCATCATAGAAGAAGCAAAAAGGCAGAAGTAGCAAAAGAAAGAAGAAGAGAAAAGGCAAAAGAAACAAAACACAGAAGAAACAAAAGATAGAAGAAGCAAAAGACAGAAGAAGAAAAAGACAGAAAAAGTGAAAAGGCAGAAGAAGCAAAACACAGAGAAGCAAAAGACAAAAGAAACAGAAGACAGAAGAAACGAAAAGGCAGAAGAAGCGAAAAGACAGAAGAAGCTAAAGATAGAAGAAGTAAAACTCAGAAGAAGTAAAACTTAGAAGAAGATGCGTCAACAAAACACAGAAGAAGACGATCAAGAAATATGAAGAAGACGATCATCAAAATACGTAAGAAGATGCGCCAGAAAACATGAAGAAGATCGTCGAAGAAACACGTAAGAAGACGCTTCAACAAAACACAGAAGAAGTAAAACTCAGAAGGAACAAAACACAGAAGGAAGAAAACTTAGAAGAAGCGAAACTCAGAAGGAACAGAGCACAGAAGAATGTTTATGAACACTAACATAAAAGAAATTCATGAACAGTAATACAGAAGAAGTTCATGAACAGTAACATAGAAGAAGTTCATGAACAGTAACACAAAAGAAACAAAACACAGACGATACAAAACAAGAAAAAGATGATGTCATCACAAGAAAAACACATAAAAAGATGACATCATCACAGAAGAAGCAAAAAGGCAGAAGAAACAAAAAACAAACGATACAAAATACAGAATAAGATGACGTCATCACAAGGAAAACACATAAGGAGATGACGTCATCACAGAAGAAGCAAAAGGCAGAAGATACAACTCCTCTCTTGCACCTCTTCCCTTATAAGGACCCTGACTTTCAGCTCAGACGTCCAAAATTTTCATGCTAACTACCGTTGGAAAGATAACAGAAAGACTTACAACTTACTATAGGACACATTTGCCTAAATCAGCTTAGGTTAACCCAGATTTTTTTCCTGAAATCAGAAAGTGAAGTTTCCTTTATGAAACTTGAAAAAATTTCAACGTATAAACTTGAGAGAGTCATGAGTAATTATACAAACATATTCTATTTGCATCAAAAGATTAAAAAAAATACAAAGTTTTAGTGGGCATTTCAAGCCACAATTACATTAATACATTGAAATCCCAAAATACAAAAGATATATGATTTGCTGAAAATGCAACTAAAGCCTTGCTTTACAAACTTGTTTCAAAAATACAAAATAATCATAACTAGGAGTGCTGCCTTGCCCTTTTGACTTACTCAATATCCTGCTCATCACCTGAATGTATGGGAGGAGATTAGGGGGTGAGCTTAAAGCCCGTGGGTAATAATCTTATAATCGGTAACAAGCAAAAATCATTGAAATAATTATCTTCATTGCAAAAACTCACATTAATGCATAACATGGATACATCACTACTGCCAACATATCATGAACACACAAGACACATCAAATTGGTTCGGGTAGATCCAAAATAGAACGTACTAAGCATTTTTGCATAATCGTCTTACGTAGCTGTGAACTTATGGGAGTTCATGAAGGAGCTCCAAGCCACTAGCGGGTAGGCAGAAGAAGCCTTTAGACAAGTGCACATGAGATACTTAGGAGATCACCACGAACCCACATAACATATAATTTCATGACTTGTAAACTCGTTGTCTAAAATGGCATTATATCAAAAAATTGGTTGTTCATAACATGATATCTTTTCCAAGTTATTTCATTTATCATTTACAAAATTTATGCACAATATATGCAGCACTTTCTCAAAACATTTAAAGAACAATTAAATGCACATTTGGAAGTAGTTGAAAACATTTATTTCACTTTTCTTGAAAGAAGACATTTATGGCTTATTAGTCAATTATAAAAATGTAACCCACCTTGAATTTCTTATTGGTAATTTGCTCAAGTGTACCTCTCCTCTTGCTTCTCTTGTCCTTCTTGATTCCCTTTTTAACATAAATAAAATCCCCAAATCAATAGAGATTTTCAGATGAGAACCCAAAGAAGCTAATGTATAAATTGATCCTAGAACTCTTAAACCCATGCATTTTCTAAGCTCTTGAAAACAAAACCCCTTCCAAAGATCCGATGCCTTAAAATGCTCTGACCTCAAATCTTCTCCAAATGAAGAAATGCTTGGTTCAAAAGAAGGCTCTTATCTTCCTCTATATTTTTCCCTTCTCGATCACTCTCAAAATCTCCTTTGAAGGTTGAGAAAATCAAGACCTAGCTCAAAACTCTTTTCTCTCTCTAAACCCACGACATTCTCTCTACCTTCTTTCTTATTTTTGTGCTTTCTCTATTCTGTTCTTCCTCACCATGTTTTTGGCTTCTAAAATGCAAGCCAATAAATTCCTCTTCCCATTTTTTGCCCCTCCTTCAAAGCCTTAAAGCCTCCCCACTTAAGTGATCTCCCTAAAATACCCCTTATGCAACTTATCACTTTAACTTTAATCCAATTCACCTATGTAACATAATCTCATTAACATAAACATGCTACTTAATTCCAATGTACACTAATATGGCAAGATCCCAAAATTAACCTAATCATGCTCATTTATTAAGAAAAAAATTTAGGGGCCAGCATCATAACCATCCATCAAGCAAGCCCACACATTCTCCTAACCATGTATTCTCTAATGCGTAGATGTAAACACATCATTTTGGTTATGACATCTTATGAATCTTAACATGAAAGCCCAATCCAACACTTAGATCTAAGCCCAATCCAGCACTTAGATTTACTATCTTCCTTTTACTAACTTGGCTAAAATTAATATTATATGTTATTTCGAATGGAATTAATATTAATCTAATTAACATGATTTAATAATTTCAGAAATTAACTCATAATTAATTTACTTTAAAATAATTATTTGATGTCCAAAATTAAATTTCAATTTTGTTATACTTGTCAAGTTTTCTAGTCTTACTAGAAAATTTATTGTTCTACTAAAATTAATTCAAAAATATTTTCTAAACTTTCCTAAAATTTTAGAACATAAAATTATCATTCCAAACATCTCTAGGTTATTTCATGATGATCAAAATAATTTAAGAATCATCCAAAAATTTTCCTGATCACTGAAACACCGATAAGACACCAAAAATGACAAATATGACTTCTAAAATTTTCTGGAAATCAAATTTCAAACAAAATCATTTAGGCATGCATCAAAGATCAAATTAACACATTTTTGTCACAAAAATATTTTTCAGGTTCTGTAATCGAAATATAAACATACAAAAACATCAAACAAAACAGATCCTACAATTTCTAGAAAACTGTCCAGATCTGGAAAATTGTTTGATAAAATTATTAAAACGTTTTAAATAACTCTACAAAAATTACAGAGGCATAAACACATCCCAAATATGTTCAAATAACTTTTCCAGAATCAAATTCTATGAAAATCATGAGTAACCTTATCAGTTTAGCCAATGGACATCACATGCCCAGCAGGAAGACATATTTCATGCATGTTTTTGTAAATTCGAAATTAAATATTTTAATCACCTTAAAAAAATATTTCAAATCACACTGAATCATTCATGTACATCTTATGAACAATTGTTAGAAGAAAATCGTGAAAAAAAAATTCTATAATTAATTTCAAACAAAACATTATAGGACTCTAAGTTGTCACAACCATGAAAACAATTTTCACATGTAATGTATTCTACATCTAACAAGGCACAAGATATTTCTGATACCACTATTAAGTTTCGATCATGCATCTCATACATAACATATATCAAATATATGCAGCAGAAACGAAACCTCAAAAACCAAATCTACTTATGCATATAGATATAGAAAAACAAAAACATGAAATGTAAGATGTACACATACCTTTCTGACAATCTCCTTTGTTCTTTAATCTTCTCCGCATTGGATTGTCGTAAACCACAATGATCAATGTAGACCGTCTTTAATGAAAGTCCACATGAATATAAAAGGATGAAACCTCACTAGGAGATGACTAGAATTCTTTCTTTGTGCTAGCAAAGATAAGCACTTTTGAGAGAGTTAAAAAGAAAAAGTGTGTGTGTAATAAAAAGAAACTTTCTTTTTCTTTTCTTGTGTCTTACACAAGATGCATGAAAATCATCTCAATTGTTTTGCACCATTTGACCTTCCATAACCCCCACTAATGGAAAGTTATACAAAATTAATGGTCATGAATAGCATGCATTAATGGAAGCTATGGGAAGTTAATGACCATGAATAACATGTATTAATGGAAGTCAACAACACTTGTTTCTAATTTATTCCATACAACATCTTCTACCAAAATCACATCACGGTACAATCTTGAAATACTCTCTCATATCTTGAATCACAATTCAATACCATTTTACTCATCCTTCAGATGTCTTATGCATATGATCCAATAAGTCTCAGTTACGTTGGCCACTTGAATTAACATTTAATTCAAGTAAGTCAAGAGCAATATCTAATAACACGTCATGACCTCCAATTGACTGGAAAGTCAGTAATTTGACTAGGAACCCTTCCATATGCAATGTTGCCATGAAATTTATCATTTCACTATCTATACCCCACTTGGTTCAGAGTATAGTCAAAGTGTCAACTCCTACTAGATTGACTACATCACATCTAGTCCAAGTGTATTAGATCTTATCCCAAGGATCTCATTACTCTATGTATCATTAAAGACTTTTCATGACACATATCTGCTCTGGCTAAAGACTCCCGAGTAATGCCCCAATAAGAGGTCATGGGTATCATATCCTTCTATCTGGAGTGGTGAATCCTTTATTGGCTACTTAATTACCTTTGAATACCTCAAGTTGTACCCAATCACTACCCTATAAGTAACCCCTAAAAGGCACCGATGAATGAAGTAAAAGCACAAGATCAGTAATCTAGATATCCTTGAGCACCTCAAGCCGAAGGATATTTGCATCATTGCTATGATGAGACTATCATTGACACTGGAATAGAATATCCATATGATTGTCTCATAATAGGTTAATCCAATGTACTTACTACCCTTAGAAAGCATCCACATGTTAACTCTAAACAAATCATGTCTACAGCTTATGAGATCTACTACATGATATAACAAGGAGTCTAACATATGGTAGTCTATTCGGATTAATGATATCCCATCTCATTAATCTTATGACTAGGGAAAGTTTAGATGCTAACATAATTACACATAATAGGAATCTCATTATCATGATCTCACCATGATTTCCTCCATGTTATGTTTTGTATCAAGGACTTCATTACATCAATTTAAGATCAACATAAAACACATAAACGTATAAACATCAAAATAATGAAAAATGCCTTTATTAATCATAAAAAGATTTGTACAATAAGTGCTAAAGGTGATTGCCTTTAGAGCACTTCTCTAACAGAAAGAGTCAAGACAAATGTTTATAAGTGAGAAGTCAGTTGCATCTCAGTATGTTAGGTCTAATGCTAGATTGGAGGTTTCCAAAATTATACTAGAAGATAGGAAATTTTTGTCTCAATGTCAATTTGTTATCTGAGTTTATGAGCCTTTAGTAAGGGTGCTTGGCATAACTGATAGTGAAGAAAAGTCAACAATAAGTTATTTTTTTGATGCCATGGAGAGGGTGAAGGAAGTAATCAAAGCCAATATGAAACATAGGTCTTCTTTGTACACACCATATTTTGCAATCATCACTACGAGATGAGAAAGATAACTTTCTTCTCCATTATTTGCAGCTGGGACGTTTTTGAATCCTAGTGTTTATTTCAGACTAAATTTACAAAGAAAAATAAAGTTAATAGAGGAATATTATTCACTATTACAATAATTGTTGGCCATAAAATGATGCAAGATCTCTTGAGCTCACAAATGGAGCTTTATAAGCAATCTTTTGGGGATTTTGGAAAATAGATTGTTATTCGACAAAGAACAAAACTTTCTCCAGGTATTAGTTGTTTCCTTTTTCTTATTTGTTGAAAATTAATTATCACTTATTTTGTATATAACGCTACTTTTATTATTTTACAACTTACAGTTTTTTTATGAGATCAATTCAGAACTGGTATTATAGAATTACAAAGGTTTGCAATTCGAATTTTAAGTCAACGTATGAATGCAACAAACTATGAACAGAATTGGAACATATTTGAATTCATCAATTCTAAGAAAAGAAATAGATTGGACCACAAGAAATAGAATGACTTAGTTTTCGTTCGTTACAATTTAAAGCTTCAGAAAATGTATGTTATTTTCATTATTAATTTTGATATAATTTCTTATAATTTTCTAATAATTAAATTTTATTATTTACTAGAACTCTTAATAGCACAAGTAATTCAATAGATTCAATTTACATAGATAATATCGATCTTTTGGCAAATTGGATTTCTGAAAAACTAGGTTTGGTATATGTGGATGACTTGGAAGATAATCTTGGATGGGAAAATATTAACATGTTATTTTGGTGCATTGAATTTGAATGATGATGATGATGATGAGACTCCTCTCATTGATGAGGATTTTGTACCAAATGATAACTGAAATTAGTGCAGTTATAGCAAGTATCCTCTTATAGATGATTGAATGGAGTTTCAGGTTTTTGTTTTTCCTCTTTTTTTAATTTTGCTTATATTTGATGTATATGTTAAATTCTATATATGTAAAATGTTTTCGTTTCAATTTTTATTTCTACTTGGTTATTTCCTCATCACGAACTCTTGTCATAAATTGTAATAGTTTGAAAATCAAGGATATTACTGTTCTTTTTAGTAGATGTTTTGATGTAATTATTATTTATTATATGATGACATTGTAATATTTTTAATAATTAGTATTGTTCTTAATTTTATATTTGTATGATGATGATTGTCTTTTCATATTTATTGTAAAATTGTTGTTATTTCATATTAATTATTATTATTATTTATTATTATGATTTTGGAGATAGGGTTGACGTAAACTTATAAAGTATACAATACAACTGCATAATATGACAATGGATTATTTTGTAATTCTTAAAAAATTTAGGGAGTATTTTATAAATTTAAAAAATGATCTGAAATGATATCCGGTATTAACTAGCACTAGTACAGTATTGTACTATAATCTAATCTAATAATAGAGTCGGTGCGGTATTCACAACATTGCTAACAGCACGAGGTATCATTGCCATTGCAACAAGACTATTTGCCGTCCTATTTCTTATAACTCTAATTTTCTTGTGTTGCTGCCTAAAGAAAAAAGACAATGGAGGATTAACATTAACAAACGGATTATCTGATCGTAGTTTAAAGACTTTATCTTGAGAGACCAGCTTTGTTGCAAAATCGAATCTTGTAGAATACAAAAGAAAACACCTAAAAACACTTCCGGCCACGGATGCAAACCCCTAACCCCAAAGCAGAATCGACATTGATTACGATCAATCAAAGACAAAGAAAGAAAGTCGACCGGGAAAGGGAGGAAGATCCCCCTCCCTCCTTACCGTCCCCTCCACCTGATGCCCCCAGTTACCACGCGGTAGTCACCGATCAATCCAACTCTGATTCTACATCCACAGCCTGGCCCACCGAATACCCCATTGACATTGAAGATGGAGACATCACCATCGTACCTAGGCTCTTCGGTCCTGGTATTGAACTTTCTACAGCATTTCAAACTCGCCTAAATCAACAATGGGAACAAGCCATCATTGTAAAACTCATGGGCAGAAAAATTGGCTATACTACGTTAAAAACGCGTCTTACCGCTATGTGGATACTCTCGGGCCCGATGAAGATTGTTGACCTCGAAAACGATTTCTTCTTGATCAACTTTCTCGACCCAGAGGACTATGATTATGCCTTGACTCAAGGGCCATGGGTCATCCTGGGCCATGCCCTTTCAGTTCAACCATGGCGTCCGACCTTCCGTCCTTCCTCCGGCCAGGTGTCCCACGTTATCACCTGGGTACGTTTTCCAGAACTCCCGGTGACTCGTTACCACCCATCGGTTCTCCACGCTCTGGGCAACCTCGTTGGGCGTACAGTCAAAATTGACACAAATACTCAACAATCTCAAAGGGGACGCTTCGCTCAGGTGGCCATTGACGTTGATCTCAGCCAACCGCTCCGATCCATAGTGGAATTAGACGGAGAACAGATCAAGGTCTCCTATGAGGGCCTCCCTCAAATCTGCTTTACCTGTGGGCGCGTGGGCCACAGCACGTCCGCTTGCCCTTCACGGCCCCCTGACCCTTCTTCGGTCCTGCCTCAGCCTTCAATGATCGACTCCCCTGCTTCATCTTCTGACTCGCTGCCGGCAGACTCCTCTTTGGATGAGACTCAGGCAGTGTACGACCCCTGGCTCCAAGTCCAACGCAGGGGTCACTGTACCCCCTCTACTCCAACGGTAACACGAAATGAATACCCCAGCCCATCCTCCCGCGACACGTTGCCTGGCTCACGATTCAAGGTGCTCGCAGACGACCCCAACACCACCTCCTCCACTGTCGCGCCTCATCCCTCTTCAACGCCCACTATTGACCCTCTGGCTTCTAGATCCTTCCCTCGTCCGGCGCACATGGGTTATAAGCACTCTTCCGTGGCCGGGCTTCGACCCAACGTCTGGCCCTGTCTAAGGGGCCTATCTTCTCCCCCCCTCGGGCCCGATCCACAGGCTCTACCGTCCAAGTTCCTCAGGCTTCCCCCCCACCCACAGATAGCCCACAACCCCTCCCCACCCCAGCCCCCCCCCCCAAACCCCTCCTGGCCCCCACCGATGGCCCACATACTGGCCTCAGTATCCCCTCCCATGCAGACCTCGTGGTGACTGATCCGCATTTGGCTAGCTACATGCAGTCTGCGACAGCCATGGCCAATATGGAGGAAGATCCGGACAATTTGGCTGTTGCCATGGCCAACCCTTCCGCCTCTGATCCTCCAGACCCCGGCCTACCTACCCTACCCCCCGTGACAGCTATGGAACTAGAGGACGGCTCGTCCACTGCTCCTCCGCCTTCATCCTCACTTGAGGATCCCGCTGCACAATCTGAGATGGTGAACGCAGTCCACGTATAGTCTGTCCCTCCTGTTTATTTATGTCCATTTTCCTTTGGAATTGCCAGGGGGCTGGTGGCAAAACATTTCGGCCCATTTTTAAACACTTCATCCGCCTTCATAAGCCTCTGATTGTCGTTTTGGTTGAGCCGCGTATCAGTGGAGATCGGGCACTTTTCGTAATTTTCTCCTTAAAATTCCCTCATTCCTTCCGAGTGGAAGCTCACGGATTTTCAGGAGGCATATGGTTGCTCTGGCAGTCCGAAGTTCAGGTTACGGTCCTTCTTGCCCACCGTCAATTTCTGCATGTCCGGATCGATTGGTCCCAGCTCTCGTTTAATTTCACGGCCATCTACGCTAGCCCTACGTATTCCCTTCAGCACCATCTGTGGACTCACCTCCTAACATCGCCCACACTACAACTCTTCCTTGGCTCATAGGGGGTGACTTCAATGCAAAATTTGACCGAGCTGACAAACGAGGCACGGAGCCTCACCACCGGGTCATCAATCCTCATTTTCGGGACTGCATTCAGTGTTGTCATCTCCAGGACCCGGGGTTTACTGGCCCCCAGTTCACGTGGAGTCGGGGCACTCACCTCGCCCAGTTGGATCGTGTATTTTGTTCCCCCTCTTGGCTTCACTCGGTCCCCCAAATGTCTGTTACCCATCTGTCGTTCCTCAAGTCCGATCACCGACCCCTCCTCGTGCAGTTCCTCCAACGCCCCAGATACTCTCCCTCGACGCGTCCCTTTCGCTTCCAATCTGCTTGGGTGACTCATGAGGGCTTTCCCCGCACGGTCGCCGAACATTGGCATTCTCCTCTTCCTACACTTTGTGCGAGGGTTCATCATCTGGGAGAGCAATTACGGACGTGGAATCGCTCGACTTTTGGACACATCTTCTCTCACAAAAGGAGGCTTCTGGCTAGACTCACCGGGGTCCAACGAGCATTGGACACCCGTCCCTCTCATTCTTTGCATGCGTTGGAAGTTACTCTCCGACAGGAGCTTGAGCACGTTATTCTTCAAGAGGAATTATACGGGCATAAACAATCTCGATGTCAGTGGCTCGGACAAGGTGATCGCAACACCAGATATTATCATGCTTTTACGACTTCCAAACGCCAGAAGCTCCACCTTACCTCTTTACAGGACACTTCGAGGTTGTCGCATTCCGGACATGCCGCCATTCGCAATATGGTCCAGGGGTTCTTTCAAGAACTCTACACTGCGGACTCTCCTACTACTGCGCGCCCCCATCTCCCGGGCGGTTATCCCTCCCTCCCCCAGACCGCTGCTCCCGACCTGCTTCGCCCTCTTTCCCCAGATGAGGTCAAATCTGCCTTTTTTGCCCAAGCTCCCAACAAAGCCCCAGGTTTCGACAGGTTTCTGGCTTTCTTTTACCAATCGCAATGGGACACCGTCGGGCCTTCCTTGACTCGCTTCCTCCAACTCACCTTCCAGCACACGGTGTGGGAACAGGAGCTCAACCGCACCATACTGGTCCTCCTTCCCAAGGTTCCTTCCCCCACTACCATCACACAGCTTCGTCCTATCGCTCTGTGCTCGGTTATTTACAAAACACTTACTAAGATTCTCATCCGCAGACTTCAACCTTTTCTCGACAAACTGGTTGCCCCGAATCAGTGTAGCTTTGTCCCTGGCCGCTCCATCACTGATAACATCATTATCGCTCAGGAAATCATTCATACGATGCGCCAGAAATCCGGCAAGAAGGGCTTCCTGGCGGTCAAGGTGGATCTTGAAAAAGCTTATGACCGACTCTCATGGGATTTCATCCAGGACACCCTCCTCGAGATTGGGCTCCCCGGGTCGTTTATTTCCCTCATTATGAAGTGCATATCCACTGTTTCTATGCAAGTCACTTGGGACGGGGAGCTCAGTGACGCTTTTTCCCCTACCAAAGGGATTCGCCAAGGGGATCCCTTATTGCCATATCTGTTTGTCCTTTGCATGGAACACCTGGGTCACCTCATCAATCATTCCGTTGCACAGGGTCGCTGGAACCCGATTCGTCTTAGCCCGACTGGTCCCCCAGTGTCTCATCTTTTCTTCGCGGACGATCTCATCCTTTTTTTTGAGGCCACCACCGCCCAGGCTGAGGTTATACGCGATACTTTAGCAGATTTTTGCAGTGTCTCTGGTCAGCAGATTAGTCATGCTAAATCTCGCAACTATTACTCCAAGAACGTTCCGCGCGCTTTAGCCCGCCAGTTGAGTCGGGAGTTAGGATTTCAACAGACCACGGATCTCGGTCGTTACCTGGGCGTTCCCTTACTCCATGGTCGGGTCACCCAGCGCACTTACCACTACATCCTGGATAAGGTGCATCACCGCCTCTCAGATTGGACAGGGCAGCAGCTATCCTTAGCCGGACGTACTACCCTCATCCAATTCGTTATTTCCGCCCTTCCCACTTATACCATGCAGACTGTTCGTCTTCCTCGTCGTCTCTGCGACGAATTAGAAAAACTCATGCGCAATTTCCTTTGGGGCTCCGCCCCAGGGGCCCGGAAGGTCCACCTAGTGCCTTGGGACACCCTCTGCACACCCAAGAATCTTGGCGGGCTGGGCCTCCGTCGTATTCGGGAGTCCAATGACGCGTAGTTAATCAAATTGGGGTGGACTCTGCTCTCGACACCCGACAAACTTTGGACCCACATTGTGGCCGCCAAGTACAGACTGAATGTCAATAGTCCCCCCCCCCCCCCCGGTCCTCGGGGCCACGGGAGGGTCCATGACCTGAAGGAGCATTAAAGCGGTTTGGCCTCACGTCATTAGCGGCATGAAATGGGCGATCTTTGAAGGGATGACCGCACGTTTCTGGTTAGATCCTTGGGTGGATCAGTCGGGTCCGCTTATCTCCCATGCCTTACGGCCTATTCCCCCATCCGCATAGTCCCACCTGGTGCAACACTATGTGGATTCCACAGGTAATTGGGCATGGCCTCAGTTTCAGTCTTTCCTTCCTCACTCTCTTTGTTTACTTATTGCAGGTATCCCCCCGCCTCATCACCGCTCGGGGGAGGACAGATTGACCTGGGGTTGGTCGGACTCTGGCCAGTGCACTACGACCTCCGCCTACTCGCTGCTGATGGCTCAGGAGACCGAGGCCTCTATTGGCTCTTGGCGGCTTCTCTGGTGCTGGCCTGGTCCTCAACGTATTCGTTCTTTTCTCTGGCTGTTGGCCCATGACCAACTCCTCACCAATCAACAACGGAGGCGCCGCCACCTACATCCGACGGCAGACTGCCCTCACTGCCAGGCCGAGGAATCCTCTCTACACGTGATGCGAGATTGCCCCAAAGCTCGAAGTTTGTGGCTCACATTCCCTTCCCTGGACCATTCCCAAGAATTTTTCAGTCTGCAGTCCCAGGATTGGCTCTCCAGAAATTTACACAGCTCTCGTCAGATTTATGGTCTCGATTGGTCCCTTCTTTTCGAGACGACCTGCTGGTTCTTGTGGTCGTGGCGGAATCGGTCCATTTTTGACCCCCAATTCTCCTGGCCCTCTTCCCCGGTCCACAAGGTTCTTGATTACGCTCACCAGATACACAATGCCTTGTGCTGGTCCCAGAGCCTAGTGCCAGGCCAGCACTTGCGACACATGCAGCTCATCGGCTGGAGTCCTCCAGAGCCAGCCTGGGTGAAACTCAACACCAATGGGGCCAGTCGGCTAGTTCCAGCATTGGCTTCCGCGGACGGACTTATCCGCAATAACACCGGTTCCTGGACCTGGGCTGGTGTAATTCTTTTACAGCCGAGCTGTGGGGCGTCTTCACTAGCTTGCAGTTGGCCTGGGAGCTAGGTTACCGCCGAGTGCTCTTGGAGATGGAAGCTCAGGTGGCGCTACAGGCTATTTCAGATTAGGATACCCGCCTCACATCTCTTAATCCCCTCTTGGTCGGCATTACGGAGCTTCTCAATGCATATCGGACGGTCTTCCTCGCCATATACATGTGGAAGGCAATCATTGCGGATCGTTAGCATCCGTCATGATCAATTTCAATTTGGGGGTTACCACTTTTGTATCTGCACCCTCCGGATGCCTTTCATTCCTCCTCGAGGATATGGCTGGGTCTCGTTACCCACGACTTACGATGTAACTGTTTGTTCTCCTTTCCCTTTAATGCAAAAAAAAAAAAAGACAATGGAGGCAGTTGCACTTCAAAAGGGAAGGTGCTAGGGAAAATCGAAGATGACTTTGGAAGTGGGGTGCAAGATGGGTAGAATCAGTAGAGAGGAAGTAATCGTTAGCTGAAGTCTTTAACGTGAAGGTGAGAGGCATTAAAACATCGAAGGAGAAATAGTCCAAATGTTGCAAATTGGGACGTAGCAACGGTACAAGACACGAGACCCAACATGGATGAGGTTGTTAGAATGTTAGAAGAAATCCAATAATCCGACTCACAGAACTAGCTATTGTTTGAAGCAAAGTTTTGAAACTCGGATCGGACATTGAACTGAAAGTTTTACTGGTCATCGATTTAACCGGTTCAACACGAGACCCAACATGGACGAGGTTGTTAGAATGTTAGAAGAAATCCAATAATCCAACTCACAGAACTAGCTACTGTTTGAAGCAAGGTTTTGAAACTCGGACCGGATATCGAACTGGAAGTTTTATTGATCATCGGTTTGACCGGTCAAATCGGTGTGACGTCATAATTATGCAATAATTATATTTAATTATATATAATATTAGTAATATTAAAAAAATAGAAAAATATACCAAATAATATAAAAAATAAAAAATAAAAAATTTATTAAACCAGTGGTTGAACCGGTCGAATCGGACCGATTCAACCGATCAATTGACCAGTTTTTTTCAGTTCTCACTGGTTCAATTAGGGACCAGTTTATACAAATCACTCGAACCGAATAGCCGACCAATCACCAGTCAAACGGGTCGAACCGATCGGTCCAGTCTGAGTCTCAAAGCAATGGTTTGAAGAGGCTAATCCAATCCAATACTCATACGTGCAAACTCCCTGATCCAACTTCACTAAATTAAGTTATTTATTTTTCTTGACTTGTAAGATCAAAGTCTTCACATTTGTACTCATGGTAAGGATTTTTATTTTTGTTTTTGTTTTTGTTTACACAAAATGTTAAGGTTTTTGAAAGCGAATTTTAGAATAATTAGTAAGGCTCTTCTTTTTTAATTATAAAATCACATACTTGAGTCATAAAAATAGTCACTTTATAAAAATGCAAAAAAAAACTTATAATTGATGTTCCTCTCCTAACTTTTATAAAGCGAGCCCAATTTGTGAATTTTTATTTATGTTCCTTTTTTTGAGAATTGCAAGGCTGAGCAGCTGAACTGTCTAGTTGTATAATTATTATTAGTGGTTGTGTGTAATTTTATGATCTTTAAATTGAAAATTACCAATAAATTGATTATTATTAGTGGTTGTGTGTAATTTTATGATTTTTAAATTAAAAATTACCAATAAATTGATTAGACAGAATACAAAAAAACTCATCCATAATGCAGTATTTATTATTCTTTTCTTATTAAAAGTACAATTCGAAAGAACTTTGATATGTTGGAAATTCAATCGGCCTTAGATAAAAGACATCAACAGGCCACGGATCCTCATCATCCTCTTGACAACCCAAGGAACTGGAGTCTATACTAGTACCAGCACGTACATATGGCGTATTAAATGCAATCCTAATGCAATCCAAAACTCAAAGTATGCCGTTGCTCCCATCTCCACTTAAACCAGCGCTTCATACTCATATCACAACAACGCGATCCCTATCGTCTCCGCCTCCGGCAACACCATTGGCCAAAATTCCCATAGTTGACTCTAACCACCCAACCCACCTCATTATCAATATCACAGATGTAAGATATGAAGGTTGCTTATAAATTAATAAATAATATACTTGTATTTTTTATATTAAAGGATTGAAAATAAGATTTTATTTAAAAGTGTTATAACGTTAAAGTTTAAATTAAAATTTGGTAAAAATACTTATTTATAATATAGAACTTATATTGCTAGAGCTCGAGCTTTATCCTTGTTTGTAAATGAGGAGGTATATGCTAGTAACAATTAAGAGAGAAATGTATGTCAAATGTTAACTAATAGAAAATAAAATGAAGGATAACCAAAAATGTCGTTTAAATTATGGATTTTGAATAATAATTGATGACATTTATATTATATATTTTTTAAATAAGTACACAGAGAAAATAATACAGTAAATTTTTAATTTTCACTATGAAAACGCTGTTCATATTAGCAACATCGTAGTCGTAGCAACAAAATAACATTATTAAGAATGATGTGATTGTATTTTAAAAACTACTTTTCACTCAATTCAGGTTCAAGGAAAGGGGGAGAGGATTGTGGGAAAGTTGTGAGTTCAAGTTTTGGGAGGAGTAGCTTTTGTTGAGGTGATGTAATTTTTTTAGTGATGACCCATTTTTTAAATCAGGTATCTCTGATACTATCTAAGATCAGATCTGAATTTATTTATCTATGAGTCTAAGTCAATAACTCATAAGTTTCAGATCATTGGGTCAAATTCAAAACCTGAATTATAAAAAGAAAAAAAGAAAAGCATTGGCACTGGTGGGGGAAAGCAAAGATAGGAGAATCCGGAAGGCTAACGTGGGTTTGGCTGTGACTTATGCAAGTAGTCGGCCTTTTGGTTTTTGTGGGCCAATGCGCTCCTACGTACGTACAACACCCATTAAAACACACTGACAAAACTCACCCATTATCATTTACTTCCCCAAACCCAAACTCCACACCTTTTCTACATATGTATATATAATGGAGGCAGACACATATCTGTTTTATTTTATGTCAATAATTTTTTCTGTCTTTCCTTCTTCTTCCTTTTCATCTTTCTCCTGCCCAGATTATCAAGTTTAAAGCTTTATTATCTTACAGTGTAAGTAATCATTTATCTCTACTTGTAATTTTCCTTTCACTAGTTATTCTTCTACTTTTCCTCTGTTGTGGGTGAATTCTTTTTCTTGGATGCTTCACCCTTTCTTTCTGAATTGTACCTGTGCTAGATCTCTCGCATCGTTGTTTGGTGCATTTTGTTGGTTATTTTCAATGGGGAAAATAAGACTAACCCTATTCGGATTCGTCATTTCTGTCTTTTTCCTAGTAGTCTTGATCGTCAATCCATGACCACATGGTAGTATCAGCTCGTGCCAGGTTTTGAAGATAATAATTGTTATATATAGCAGTCCATGTTTTGCATTGATCTGTGCAAAGGTGTATGCTGTAAATGAATTCTGCGAATTCGGGTTTTACGATCCTCTGTACACAGCTTTTCGTTTGGTAGAGAATATTCATTTGTTCTTTAACAGAATTCGGCTTTCTTCATCTGTGGGTTAGGGGATCTGACGGTAGTATAATTAGTGGCTTCAATCCAGCCTCTTTTGGAGGCAAGGCAGCTTATTAGGACGGGGTTATTGTGTTGATTATGTGGATTGTGTTCTACATAACTGACTTCCTGTTCAGTTTTGTTGTCCGTATGTCCCTTTTGTTGGCTTTTTATAGGAAATTTTTGCTTCTCATTTGATCGTACTGCTAACCACTTAAATAGCTTTGTTGATTTCTATTGCACTTTCTATGTCAATGGACGCAAACCAGTTTTCTTTTCCTGAATACTGATATTTTGATGTACTTGTTTGTTGGATGGAGTAATCGATTGCCTGTTCCATTATTTTCAACTTTGGCTAGTATTCTAACTTCCTTCTAAATGCACTACAGATCACATCTCGTCGACAGCGCGACCGTCGCTTTATCCCCTCTATTTTTTCCCAAAATCCTGACCTAACCTTTATTTGATCACCTTCTTTTGTTTGAGCTGAGAGACACCTGCTTACAAGTTTCGATTCATCGCAAAGAATGGGTCTTTCAAGCCTCCCTGCTCCATCTGAAGGAGTCCTATGCGTGCTTCTGGTAAATACAGCCCTGTCCATTTCCATTGTCAAAGGACTAGTCCGTTCAATCCTTCATATAGTAGGTATCCGTCTAGCATCAACTACGTCATCTTCTCCGTCAGATTATGCCGAAGATCCTGCTGAACCATTTGATTACTGGTCGAGCCCCTCGGAGAGTTATATTGAGCAGTTCAAAAGAAGGACTCCGATAACTCGATTTGACACTGTATGTAACTGTAAATATCCAGAACATGATTGCTCGGTTTGCTTGACGCAATTCCAGCCAGAGTCGGAGATCAACCGATTGTCTTGTGGCCATCTTTTCCACAGGGTATGCTTGGAGAAGTGGCTGGATTATTGGAACATTACCTGCCCTCTTTGCAGGACTCCTTTGATTCCTGAAGAGGATGCTTATTGCTTTTGGTGAGTCTACGACCAAGCTTGCTAATTCTTGCATGTACAGCATGTTGTGTACAGGTTGAGGATGGCGTTATGTATTTTTGTGCTTTACACAAGATTTAGCGTCATGTCTTGATGAGTTCTTCGGAGAAGCATATTTTTCGCTGTAAATATTTTTAATGTCTACGCATTTCTCTTAGTTACTTTTCGTCCGGTGCCGTTTGTACTTATTTCATCATCCGTACTTAAATATGCTAATAATAATAATAATATAGTTTAACGGGTTAAGCATATGTTTGGTTCTGCTTTTGAAAGATCCAAAAGTTTTTTTTTTTTTCGCAAAATTTATTTTAATGAAAAATTAAGTATTTGACTGTAAACTTTAAAAGTATTTTTAAAGTAGAAATAATTTTTTTAAAAATTTAAATAAGGTTTTTTTAAAAATTAAAATTTGGAGCTTTTTAAAAAAGTCTCAATTTTAGCTTTTTCGGGAAGTAAATGTGCGTCACTTACATAAAGTCAACTCTCTCGTTTGTAAAACTATGTTGTCTTCTCTCTATCCGGAAGTCATCAGCTCCAACCCAGAACTCATCTGTACTTCTTCTCAGTCTTCGGCTTCGTTTTGTATCCTTCTTTAGACACCAAAGACTTGGCCAATGACAACGACGATGATGTTGTTTAGGAAATTTATGTCCACTTCCTTTTCTTTAAAGTCGAGGAAGTCACAAAAACAGAGTTACATAGGATAGAAATTGCAGAGGAAGTTTTGAGGAAACAAACAATAGTTGACAAGCGAATTGGAGAAGCAAGAGGGAGAATAAATAAGAGGCCGTTTGTATTTAAAACTCAAGTGTTGAAGAAATGAGAGACGTTGTGTTGTTCGTTGATGATCTACAATCGTGTTTCTATTTTCTGGGTTTTGTAGTTTTCTAACTTTCAGTTGGTCTGAATTGTTCGTTGCCTTCTACCTTTTTTCGTTTGTTTTCAATGCTTTTGATGTCGTTGAAATTGTTGCTTGCATTCCCTTGTGTCTACTTATGAGTTTTTGGATTGGTTAAGACTTAAGAGCTGGGTCTATTTTTGTTTCTGGTTTGAACCATTCCAACTCTGCAGACTTTGAATATTCATCTACGTCAGTCTCTTCTCCATCTCCTTGTTCTGATATCGGTATATTTTTATTTTCTTTCGGTGAGATTCAACTAATGAATTCCCATAAACATTCATTGGTAACCGTGATATTGAAGCTAAATATTGATCTCTTCCTTGAAACAGGGGCTTTTGTAGTTTGCTTCAAGAGGAATTGTAAAGGAAAGAATCTACATTTGGTCGGTCTTGGTTTCTGTAGTGGCCAAGTTCTTGTTTAGCCTTTATCAATTTTTAAGTTCCAGGCAATGAATGAGTGGGACTTAAATATCAAAGGACTATGAGATGGCTATCTTAGAATTAACGTTTTCCTTTCTTGGTTTGGAAATGTGGTAAAGTAATATATTGTAATTTGGATATTGTGTAATATACTTTAAATATTATTTAGCATAAATAATTTTATTATAAAATAAAATATAATTAAAATTAATAAAAGTGTTTTTATTTTTATGTTACCAAATACCATCAGATGTAAGCTCTTTAAAAAGTTATTTTTTAATTAATAGTCAAACAGTCAATTGCCTTTTTAAAAAAGTCCTTCTAAAAAAAATTCTACTGACCAAAGTTCTACTAATAAAAGTTCTACTAATATAAACTCATTTAAACAGATAATAAAGTAACCTGGCTTACGATTAAGGAGTCTTATCCTTGTAGCTTTTCTTCTTGTAATAGGGTTTGGGCTTGTCCAATTATGTTTTTCGTTTACAAGAACCTTTTATTAATTAGTAGTAGTAAATAATAAATATAAAATTTGTATTATTCCATTCATTTATAAACTTACTAATATATTACGGATTATTAATTATCTATTACATAATTTAATATTATATATTAAAATTATTAATTTTAAATATAACAAATCAACAAGATTAATATTCTAACATGTTTGACACATTGTTTTCTAAGTCCTATTTGTTTCATTTGATATAAAGAAAAAAAATCGTTTGTGTTATTTGTTAATATTATTTGGGACATGGAGCTAAAAAATTGGGAATAAACAGGAAGAAAGCACTTGATGAACACGTTGGCTTTATGCTGCACAGCTAAGATTGCGTTTAAGATAACGTGTAAAATCCATCAATTAAGACGGGCAGCATGTTCAAAAAAATTTCGTGCTCTTAACTTGGAAACTTTCACAATCCAACAGCTACCTATAAAACCTTACTGTGGGGACTCCATACTACGTCATGCACATTTCTTGAAAGCTTCCTTGGAATATTATAGACAAAGGTAGGGCAAGCAACAAGAAATGCGAAAATTTATGGATAGGATGGTAGACTACCCCGCAAAAGATCAGGCAAATACAGTGTCGGGTATGTTTCGATCATTGGTTAGTTTTAATTAAGGACATTGAAATGGGAAATACTATGGTCTATGGAATTCAGCCTCGTGAAGTTTAGAGAGCCATTAAAGACGAATCTTTGATGGAACTCAATCCCATTCCAATAACATGATCCTAACTTCATTGGTGGCACTCCTTTTGTTAATAGATCAATTATCATCAATTCAATACTAACTGTGTTCAATAAACACTTTCATTTTCATAACACTTTCCCTTATAAACAAAACTTAAGGTCAATTTATTTACTTTAACTACTACTCTTGTTGTTTTTAGCCAGAAAGATAACATCTAAATTGTTACAATATATTCTCAACGATCTAGAAATGGAATCTATGAGTTTAAGCTCATATATGGAACTCTTTGGCCATACGTTATGCAACATAGTCTAAAAATAAGGAACAAACTTAGCCTCCATAGTAAAAATAGCAGTCAAATACTACTTGACACTCTTCCAAAATATGGCTTCATGGGCAACCATGAAGATATAACCTGATGTTGATTTTCGTGAATAAAGACACCCAGTAAAATCTGAATCTGAGTATCCTATTATTTTTCGATTGTCGACTCATCTATACATAAGCATGTAATATTTGGTTCCTTGAAGGTACCTTAATACTTTCTTTGCAACTCTCTAGTGATCTAATCTTGGGTCACTATGATATCTGCCTAATATTTCAATACTGATTGCAATGCCAGGTCTTATACAAATTTGAGCATACATTAGGCTTCCAACTGTAGAAGCATATGGAATTCTTTTCATTTATTTCCTTTTAAAATTATTTTTGGGCATTGGTCCAAATTAAACCAACTATCTTTCACAATGGGAGCTGCATTTGGTGAACAATCTTTTATCCGAAATCTCTTTGAAATTTTATTAATGTAGTTTTCCTAAGACAAACCCAAAATACCAGAGAATCTGTCTCCATGGATATTAATGCCAATAACATAAGATGCATCACCTTTATCTTTCATTTAAAAATTCTTAGAGAGAAATTATTTCACGTGTAACATTATCATTAGTTGGAAGTAATGTGTCATCTATATATAATACTAGAAAACAATTTTTACTACAATTAACCTCTTGGTCTATACAATGATCCATGATATTTTCTTCAAAGCCAAATGATGAGATAACATTATGGAATTTTAAGTACCACTGGTGGGATTCTTGTTTCAATCTAGCTTGCAAACCAAATGCTCACCACTAGTAGAGGATAATCCTTCTGATAGTTTCATATAAACCTCTTGTTAAGTCAAAATAACTTTACTTAGATATAATTTTGATGTATAACAAAGAGAATAATTAAAGAAAAACAAAAGCAGACGAAGCAATACAGACAAAGGAATACAGACGAAGCAATACAGACGAAGCAACTCAGATGAACAGAAAGATAGACGCAGACGTACAATAAGAAGAAGACACAGATGCAAGAAGTTAAATACAGACGCGAAGTGAGAAAAACAGACGCATAAGAGGAATTGAAAATCAGACGCAAGAGTCAGTTCGGGTTAGTTACAGAACTCAACTGATTAACCGTTTCTTTTAAAGATTCAAGAAACAAGATTCAAGAAGCAAGAATCCAGAAACAAGAATCAAGAATCAAGAAGCAGTTGGAGACGAAGGTTATAAATACAAGTTGAAGTCGAAGATTGCAAAGTTAGTTTTAAAAAATTATCTAAATTACATCTACGCGATCGTAGAAAGAATACTGTGCAAATTAGCCAAGAGCTATTTTTACTGTAAAAAGTTTCGAACACTTTTCAGTGAGGAAGAAGTACAGATAGCCTGCAGATGCTAAATATGAAAGAATACTGATTGTAGAGACCTGAAGAGGCTCGCAAAGAATACTTGTAAAAGTTGAAGAGATAGTGAAATCTCATAAAGAACTCGAGGATCGGACGAACCCACGGTTTGGGTGAACCAGATAAATCGTTGTGTCAACTACTCTTACTCTATCTCTCTTTTAGATTCAAGTTTTATCATTACTTAGTTCGTAAACAAAGTTTTCAAAGTTTTGATTAATTAGAATCTGTCAGAAGTTCTGTAAAAGAATTTTATTTCTAACAAACGATTTTTGAAAGAAGTTTTTTTTAAGAAAAGGGGAATACACAATTCAACCCCCCCTTCTCGTGCATTCTTATATCGTTTTATAAGTATTGTATTAACGTACGATTCACTTCAATTGGTATTAGAGCCTGGTATCCAAGAATCACTGTAGCAAAGTGTGGATCAAAGATAATGGCGGAATCACATATATACATCGCAGAAGGAGCCTCAACCACTAGACCTCCAAAGCATTCAATGGAGAAGATTATCATTACTGGAAAGATAGGATGCGGCTATTCATAGAATCTACTCATGTCGACCTTTGGGACGTGATAGAGAATGGACCTTATACACCAGTAGATGAAGATGAAAATTCTATTCTAAGAATCAGATGGACGGCTGAACAAAAGGCGAGGATACAGCTGAACTCAAAAGCGAAGTTCTTCTTGACCTGTGCCCTAAGCAGGAGCGAGTATGACAAAGTCCACAGATGCGACACTGCGAAGGAAATGTGGGACACATTGTCCATTGCTCACGAAGGCACAAGCCAAGTTAAAGAATCCAAGATAAGCATTCTTATTTATCAGTACGAGCTTTTCAGGATGGAAGATGAAGAATCTATTGATCAAATGTTTGGAAGATTTCAAACAATTGTCAATGGATTGAAAGCTCTTGGAAGAACATACAACAATCAAGATCATGTTCGAAAGATCTTAAGAAGTCTTCCGAAGAGGTGGAGACCTAAAGTTACTGCGGTGCAGGAAGCCAAAGATTTGAGCGTGCTAAAGCTTGACGAGTTGCTTGGATCCTTGAAGATTCATGAAGTTGAACTAGACGCTGAAGACAAGCCCAAACGGGACAAGTCGATAGCACTGAAGGTCGGACAAAAGAATCAAAAGACTCAAAGAAGGAGGAAGTCATCAAAAGCGTTAAAGATTGAAGAATCAAAGAATGACAACTCCAGTCAATCAGAACAAGAGTCAAGTAATGAAGATGAAGAATTATCTTTCATATCTAGAAAGATAAGACGCATGTGGAAGAAGAAGTCCAAAGGAAATCAGACCTTCAAGAAGAATGGCAAAGATGAAGCTAAACCAGAGAAGTCATTTGTCATTTGCTACGAGTGCAATCAACCTAGACACTACAAGTCCGAATGTCCTACTCTAAAGAAGAAACCAAAAAAGAGTAGAGAAGGCAAGAAAAGCATGATGGCAACGTGGGAGGACCTAGATTCATCAGAATCAGATACAGGTTCCGAGTCGTCTGAACATGCAAACATCTGCTTGGTAGCCAAAGAAGAAAGTGATGAGGAGGTACAATCTGATTATGATAACTTGCACAATGCCTACTCAGAATTATTAAAAGATTCTCATACTATTCTGAAATAGTACAAACTGTTAAAGAAAAAGTATGTAGAAAATATTAGACATACGGAAGCAATAGAGAGAGAAAATATCTGTCTAAAGAAGCAATTAGAGGAGAAAAAGAAAGTCGTAGACAGATCAGAAGAGATCAATCAGTTGAAACTGAGAATTAAGAATCTGTCAATTGATTTAGCTACTTTCACCGAGAGCACAAAGAAAATGAATAAGATGCTTGAAAAATGTAGACATCCGAGTGATAAAACCAGATTAGGGTTTTCAGGCAATAAGACTCATCCTCATAAGAACTCTTTCTCTCAAAAGAGAAACTATAATAAATCTCGTGTTAATCAATGTTCTAGTAACATGCATTAAAGAACTCATCATGTGCATACTACTAACCATAAAGGACCTAAGAAAATATGGGTACCAAAATATAAAATAGTTTCTCCTGCAGATATCCTTCCTTAGAAGATGCGGCAAGCACCATTGATATTTAGACAGTGGATGCTCGCGACATATGACGAGAAAAAGGTCTATGTTCCTAGACCTTCAGTATAAGAAGGGAGGATCGGTAACTTTCGGAGACAACCAGCAGGGCAAGATTATTGGAATCGGTAAGATAGGTAAAGATTCCTTTGCATGCATAAATAATGTACTGCTTGTTGATGGTCCAAATGTAACTTGATCGATGTCACTCGATCAGGTGATTCTGGTTTCACAGTCACATTCAATCAAAATATTTATGAAGTTAGAAACAAAGATGGGTCTATACTTTTCTCTGTCAAGAGAAGAAATAATCTTTACAAAATTGATTTAGAAGATTTTCAAAGTCAAAATGTTTCATGTTTTCTATCTTCCGAAGAAGAAAAACTAGTCTGGCATAAAAAGCTAGGTCATGTCTCTTTTAAACATATTTCAAAGTTGGCAAAACATGATTTGGTAAGAGGATTACCAAAAATAAGTTTTGACAAAGAATTTTTCTGTGAAAATTTTTTGAAAGGAAAACAAGTTAAAACTTCATTTTCTTCTAAAAATTTTGTAACAACATCTAGACCTTTAGAGTTGTTACATATGGATTTATTTGGTCCAACAAGGACAATAAGTCTTGGCGGAAAGAAATATGGACTTGTAATTGTTGATGACTTTACTCGATTTTGTTGGATATTGTTTTTATCACACAAAGATGAATCTTTTAAGTGTTTTAGGACCTTATCCAGAAAGTTACATAATGAAAAAGGAATGTCTATAGCTACTATCAGCAGTGACCATGGTGGAGAATTTGAGAATGAGAAGTTTAGATTATTCTGTGATGAAAATGGAATTTTCCACAATTTCTCTGCTCCCAGGACTCCACAACAGAATGGAGTTATTGAAAGGAAGAACGGGACGATTCAAGAAATGGCTAGGACTATGCTTTGTGAGATGAATCTTCCCAAGTACTTCTGGGCAGAAGCTGTGAATACAGCATGCTATATTCATAATAGAATTCTATTGCTGCCCATTTTGAAGAAGACTCCTTATGAGTTATGGAATGGAAGAAGACCAAACATATCTTACTTTCATCCATTTGGGTGCAAATGCTCTATTCTGAATACAAAGGAGCTATTGGATAAATTCGATTGAAAGTCCTATCCAGGAATCTTCCTAGGCTACTCATCATCGTCTAATACATTCCGGGTGTACAACCTTATTTCAAAGACAATTGAGGAGACCATCTATGTCAAGTTTGATGATAGTTCCCAACCCCATAAGGAAGATGACATGGATAGTGAAGGTCCTTCAAAGAACTTAGATGACACAACAGAAACTCCAGCATTAGGTATTCAAGAGGAAAAAGTTGAAGATATTCCAGAAACTATTGGGCTAAAAAGAGACTGGAAATATAAAAGTTCTCATCCAGAAGAGTTGATTATCGGAGAGACCTCAGAAGGAGTTAGGACAAGGTCCAGATTCAGAAGATAAGCTAATGTGGCTTTTATTTCTGAAATAGAGCCTAAGAAGGTTGAGGAAGCTCTTCGAGACGAAGCTTGGGTGTTAGCCATGCAAGAGGAGCTGAATCAATTTACTAGGAATAATGTTTGGTCCTTAGTTTCGAAAACCCCTAAGAAATCCATCATAGGAACCAGATGGGTCTTTAAGAATAAGTTAGACGAATCAGGAAGAGTAAGTCGAAATAAGGCTAGATTAGTAGCACAAGGCTATAATCAGCAAGAAGGAATAGACTACAATGAGACATATGCTCCAGTAGTAAGACTTGAAGCCATTAGGATATTGCTAGCATATGCGGTCTGTCATAATATAAAGCTATTTCAGATGGATGTGAAGAGTGCCTTTCTGAATAGTTTTATAGACAAAGAGGTGTATGTCAAATAACTACCTGATTTCGAGGATGTTAAGAATCAGGACCATGTCTATAGACTTCATAAAGCCTTATACGGCCTGAAGCAAGCTCCTAGAGCTTGGTATGATCATCTGAGTACTTTTCTCTTAGAGAATGGTTTTAATAGAGGTCAAGTTGATAAGACGCTCTTTAGGAAGAATTATGAGAATGAATTCATTATAGTACAGATCTATGTTGACGATATTATTTTTGGTGCTACTTCAAAGAAGTTGTGCATGAAGTTTGAGAGTCTAATGAAAAATGAATTTGAAATGAGCATGATTGGGTTGCAAGTTAAGCAAACCGAAGAGAAAATCTTTATTCATTAACAAAAATATGTGAAAGAATTGTTGAATAAGTTTGATATGCAAAATGTGAAGTCAATGACTACTCCGATGCATCCTTCAAACCTTTTGTCGAAAGATAAAAATGGTAAGAAGGTGGATCAAACCCTGTATAAAGAGATGATCTGTAATATCCCGTCACCGATAGGATGTGTACAGTTCCTCTTATACGTATTCTCAGATACGATTCGCATTTGAAATTGTAGTCTCGCATATCTCGAGTAATGTTTGGCATTGCATAAGTATATGTATGTACATGCATGTATGGCATAATTCCGACGCACTTGTGGGTAATCGAGACTTTGTGATTTAGGTTAATTGTGTTTCAATTATGAATTAGAGAAACCGAGTATTAAGGTAAATTGAGTTATTAGAGAATTTGATATTTGATTTATGAAATTGAAGAGTCAACTTAAATTTAGGAATTGAAGATTTGATATTCGAGCATGTGATTAGAGATTTCCTAATTTTGTGGAATTATAGGAATTTTTCTGAATTTTCTAGCAATAGGCCCGCATCAAAAATTGATAGATGCCTGATAAATTGGATTTTCTGTTCCGAAATTGATTATCCAATAGCAAGTATAGATTAGAAATTTAAATTGAGGAATTAGGATTTATCCATTAGAATTCGGGAGAAATTAGAATTCGAAATTGACTTGAGGTGGTTTGGATAAGACTGGTGGCAATTAAACCTTGCCAAACAAACCTTAAGATCTTTAGTATATAAAAAGCTTATGCCTTTGAAATTTGACTCGATGCTTGTTTCGTTTATGGAGAAAATTGCTTGGTTCTTCTTCTTCCCTTGCTTGGATTTCTTGGTGTTTGGAAGAGTTTCAAAGCTTGATCAAGTAAGTTCTTGTTTATTTATGTGTTTAATCTTCCGATTCAAGCGAAATTTAGTGATTAATTGTTTGAGGATTAAGGTGTTTTGACGATATAGGTTTTAGGGTTGAGATTTGGGGATATTGATTGTTTGATGAAATAGAAGTTAGAGATTGGTCAGATATCATGTATGGAATTATTTAGAGTGATTGGTAAGGAGAAACTTGAATTTGATGATTTTATCAATGAAAATCTGAAAATTTCTGGTTTTCTGGCGGATCTCGATCGATCGCCGCGACGCTGCGACGAACACGCCGCAAGCGAAGCGAGGAGGCGCAGGCGAGCGAACGAGCGTCAGTTGCAAGGCGCCAAGAAGCGATGCGCGCTGCCGTGGAAAGGATGCCATGCGAGGACGCTTGTCTTCCGTGATATGTGTTGCTTGGTTTTAAGAATTTTTAAGGTTATTCTAGTTATGAATTGGGAGTGATTAAGTGATCTTAATTTTTGGGGCTACGAGTATAAATTTAGAAGAATGTGATTTTGGAGATTTAGTTCAATAATTCTTGAAATCGGACGACATTTGAATAGTGAATTTGATTCCGATTCATCGATAAGTCCTATGTCTTTGATTTTGACTTTGGAGGATATGGAACTTAGCCAATTGAATTATGGTATTAGAAATTGTTATGAACTAAAGCAAAAGAGCAGAATTGAGATAATTCGAGATTTTGGTCGGAAATGTCATAACGTGCATAGTACAAAATTCATTTGAAATATCAGCATTCTGATTATTGAAATTGGTTCAATTAGTGATATGTGAATATTCTGATTTGATAGAGGCTCGAGTGGAGCGTCGATCATCAGACGCAGCTGAGACTTCCCGGCAGTGGCGCGGAAGTTTAGAGGTGAGTAACCTAGTTGGTTTCTCAATCTCTTATGTGTTATGTGCTACGTATGTGAACTATCTGTGCTTTTGATTATGTGACTCGCATGAGGTATACATTAGTGAGAATTGTGAAAGCATGCTAGGCATGATTAGAAATCAAGAATCGATTGTGGTGGAGCACATTCTCGATCCGAGGGAGCTATAAGCTCATCAATTGTGTTAAGTGAAAAGGGATTAGTGCATACCCGAGGGCTCTCCTATCCCTAGTGCGCGTGGGCGAGTGCATACCCGAGGGCTCTCCCACCCCAAAAACGCGATTCGTGTAATGTGCCCAAATGGGGAAAACTCGACGCCCGAATACAACGCTAATAATGAATTGGAAATCATCAGGCATACAATGCGTGATTATGCTATGAATGTGATATGGACTAATTGTAAATGTGTGATTTTGATTGTATGAAATTCGATTTATGATATGTGTTGCTCAGACGCAATTTTGCGTAATGCATGAATTGGGTAAACCATCGATGATGGTTACTCATCGAGTTTCGCAAACTCACCCAAATTGCGACTATTTTTCGTGACAGCGTAGTGAGACTCTAGCTTCGGATTTTGTGACTTTCTTCTTTGTGTGTGTGCGGCGAGAGGAGCATGGCCCATGTGTCGGTCACCGGGATCCTTTGGGATATTTTGGGGATGACCTAGATAGAGCTATTATCGCTTATTTTGGACTTATGCGCTTGTAAATTATGACCGGATATTGTACTTAGGATTTATGAATGCAATGAGAAGTACTCTTTGGTTTTAAGAATTAGTGATCGTGATCTTACCGCTTGATTATATTGATGCCATGAGGTTTTATAGAAGCTATTGTTCGGTAGTGCACCCTCATCGTAGGGTATATATCGGTATGACCATGGCGTGTCGGTGTATACTCTACTGTAAAGGGCGCCACATGATCGGTTCTTCATGTATCTTACAAAGCAAGTAGACTGATATTCGCTCGGTGTATGCTTGGTGCAAGGTTTCAGTGATCCTAGAGAGTCTCATTATATTGTTGTTAAGAGGATTATGAGATATCTAGCAGTACTATCGATCTTTGCTTAATGTTTGAGAAAGGTAAAGATTTCAGTGTTAATCGATATATTGACGTGGACTATGCCGAGATAGAATCGAAAGGAAGAGCACAAGTGGAGGATGTCACTTTCGGCTCAAACTTAGTTTCATGGTCAAGCAAGAGACAAAGCTCAATCGCTTCTATCAACCGCCAAGCAGAGTATATGTCCGCCGCAGTCGTTGTTCACAAACATTGTGGATCAAATATCAACTTGAAGACTATTCAGCCAAGAAGAGGAGACTCCAATTTATCATGACAATACCAAAGGTAATCAATCATCAAAGAATCCGATTCAGCATTCGAGAGTGAAACACATCGAAGTCAGACATCACTTCTTGAGAGACTATGTTCAGAGGAAGGTGGTTAAACTACAGTTCATCGAAACAGAGTATCAATGGGCAAACATCTTCACTAAACCATTGAGTGAAGAACGGTTCCAGAAGATCAGACGCAACCTTAACATGGTTATGTTAAGCGAACAGTCAGACTAAAGGAACGTCAAAATTAACGGCGTTAGAAATAGTGAGTTACAGCTAGTAACTTCTCTAACAAGGAAGTTTTGGAGGGAAACGCTTCACGATCTTTAGAATCCCGACGATTCTAGGGCACGCGTGATAAGACCCTTCAAGTAGTCTGAAGTTGAAATCATTGCGGTTATTCTCATCTATTGACGGTTCATCTTGCTTTCCAAATTCTCTCAATCATCCTACCCTAGAAGAAAAGCTTACCAGAGTTAGTTTTCGTTCTAAAACAATGGAGGCAGCTATGATTTTCGAAAGACATGTGGATTTCGAGTCGCTAAGGAAGGATGGTATGGACATAGAACCTGAGATTGTAAGAGCTGGTTGGAGGAATTTCTTCCAGGTACGAGAACCAGTGTATACCAATGAGGTATTCGACTTTTGGAAGAATGCTCAACTTGTAGACAACACTATTGTATCTTCAGTAGACGGTATATCTGTTGTCGTGACAAAGGAGCTGATAAGGATGGTGACCGATTGTCCATCGATTGGTGAGACTCTGTCAATCAAGGCTAAGTGGATGACAATGGTTAACATGAAGGAAGAAGATGTTAGCAAACAGTTGTATGGAGTGAATGACCCTTCGGAGAGGAAGACTTCAAGTCTGGTCCCGAAAGCTAGGGTTCTTCATGCGATTTTATTTAATTGCATCTTACCCAGAGCAAGTTCAAGGCATTTAGTGACCACCCTGGATGAACAATGTTTGTTCTACCTGTTGAATCGCAATCTTATTGACTTACCCTTTTTAATCTTCCATTATATGATTAAAGGGATGAAGGATACAAACAGTTATCCTTACGACATGCTTCTTACAAGGATTTTTAAGGAATCTGGAGTCCTTCTACACAAAGGAAATAAAAGGATTGTACCTAAAGAGCACTATTGAATCAATCACTATACAGCGAAAGGGTCTGAGGATAACGATTAAAGAAGAAGCAGACTCCTCAAGGAGAACAAGAACTGAGGGGGAGCGTGTATCGAAGAAGACTCCCGCTTCAAGATCTCAATCCCAAGTAAGTATGAGATCGCCTGCAGATGAAATAAGGAGACTGACCAGAAGACCGTTGATAAAACAGGCGAGTCCTCAAAGCGGAGTGAACCTAGTTCGGAGGACATATGAAGGCACAACAAAAAGAAAAGGAGAAAATCTTTTGGGTGAAATTACAAAGAAGGCAAAGAGATCACCGAGGATTCGGACTCTGAGGCAACAAGAAGAAAAGAGATTCAGAGAGCAGAGTGAAGCAAAAGGTTCTCAATCTCGCGCACCCAAAGCAACAAGGTCTCTAGCCAAACAAGCTAAAGAGACTGAGAAGAAGAGAAAATCAGAATCTAAAAAAGAAAAATCTCAAGTGCAGAAATCTTCAAGACTGACTGAAGCAAAAGAAAAGACTAAGAAGATTAGTCGGAAGAAGATTGTGTCCACTGCTAGGGAGGTTAGTCAGAAGAAAGAAACATTCAATGCTGCTCAAAAAGAAAAAGAAATTGAGCATAGCAGAGTTCAGGAAATTTCCACTGCTCAACAGGAGGAACCAGAGGAGATAAGCCTGGTTCAGGAGAATCCTATTGAAGCGCAACCAGAGGTAACAGCAGAACCAAACTTGGTTCAGGTACCAAAGGAGGAAAATGATGAACCTGATTTGATCATATTCAATTATTCCAAAATTTCGAGAAGACACAAGTTGAAGGTCAGAATGGTTGAAGTTGTTACCAGGAGGCAGACTGCGATCGCCATCTGTAGTCAACCAATGAAGAAGATAGTGGCTGTCGTACAACCTATTTTGATAAATAGTGACACATGGGATTTACTGAAAGAAGATGAAAAGATTTTCTATGATGTCTTGAGGGATGCTGCTACGAAGCCATACCCTACAAATATATCCAGCAAACCGTGTACTATTTATCCGATCACAGAAAAGATAGAAATAAAGGTTGTACCGGATATTCAGCCAAGATATCTTTTGGATTTGAATAAGGGAAAGTCGAAGTTATTTCCTGAAGAAGAAGTTAGTGATGATCTGTCCGCAGATCAAATTGAAGAAAAAGTGCGTAAAATTGATGAAGCATGCGCTTCTAAAGAGAATACTGATGGAGCTAGTTGTAGCTATACTAATAAGTATGAAGACTGTCCAGTAGGGGGAAGATTAATAACAGGGACGTTTGTTGAATCACTTGTCTAGACAGTTTTACGTATTAGACCTTTATCTAATACACTGTCTATATAAGCTGAAGGCATACCCTTGCAAGGAAGACAGTTTCTTATGCTACCTGCTCCCTATGACTTGGACATCCCAGAGTCAAATGTATTCATTCGTCCACCAACTATTAAGATTAATGAAGATTACATTCCTTCCTCGGACGCATATGCTACAACAATTGCGTTCACTTCACCCTCAGCTGAGAACGATCAATCATCCTCACCGTTGGACTCACAAGCTGAAATCAGCAAATTACGCGGAGAAGTCAACGAGATAAAGGAGACAATGAATGATTTGAAGAAGATGATGACAGAACTGTTGAAGAGCCATCGTCGTTAATCATTTTTTATTATAACAAATAGGGGGAGAAGGGAATGAGCAGAGGAGGAGAAGAGAATGTTCAGAAAAGAATCTCAAAAGGTGTGACTGAAGCAGACGAAGAAAAGAGAAGAAGAAGAAGATTTTTGTAGATAAGTTCTTTTTATACATTGTATTTTGTTTTCTTTTTGTAAATAATTTGTTATCATCAAAAAGGGGGAGATTGTTAAGTCAAAATGACTTTACTTAGATATAATTTTGATGTATAAAAAAGAGAAAAATTAAAGAAAAACAAAAGCAGACGAAGCAATACACACAAAGCAATACGGACAAAGCAATACAAACAAAGCAATACAGACGAAGCAATACAGATGAAGCAACTCAGATGAACAGAAAGATAGACGCAGACATACAATAAGACGAAGACACAGATGCAAGAAGTTAAATACAGACGCGAAGTGAGAAAAACAGACGCAGAAGAGGAATTGAAAAGCAGACACAAGAGTCAGTTCAGGTTAGTTACAGAACTCAACTGATTAACCGTTTCTTTTAAAGATTCAAGAAACAAGATTCAAGAAGCAAGAAGCCAGAAACAAGAATCAAGAAGCAGTTGGAGACGAAGGCTATAAATACAAGTCGAAGTTGAAGATTGCAAAGTTAGCTAAAAAAAATTATCTGAATTACATCTACGCGATCGTAGAAAGAATACTGTGCAAATTAGTCGAGAGCTATTTTTATTGTAACAAGTTTCAAACACTTTTCAGTGAGGAAGAAGTACAGATAGCCTGCAGAGGCTAAGTGTGAGAGTATCTTGATTGTAGAGACCAAGAGGCTCAGAAGAATACTTGTAAAAGTTGAAGAGATAGTGAAATCTCATAAAGAACTCTGAGGACTGGACGTAATCCACGGTTTGGGGCGAACCAGGATAAATCGCTGTGTCAACTACTCTTACTCTATCTCTCTTTTAGATTCAAGTTTTATCATTACTTAGCTCGTAAACAAAGTTTTCAAAGTTTTGATTAATTACAATCTATCAGAAGTTCTGTAAAAGAATTTTATTTCTAACAAACGATTTTTGAAAGAAGTTTTTTTAAGAAAAGGGGAATACACAATTCAACCCCCCCTTCTCGTGCATTCTTATATCGTTTGATAAGTATTGTATTAAAGTGTGATTCACTTCACCTCTTCCTTTAATTCACCATTTAAGAAAGCTATTTTCATATCCATTTGATGTAATTCTTGTAGGAAAATCCCGGTGTGAGCATCACATGCCCACGGTGCGGAAAATAAAATTTTTTATTCCGGGACCTTTCCGAAAGCCAGGATCCATGTGTCTATACAACAAACTCAAACCATAACGGTTAAAGGAGACCGTCTCTAACGGTATTCACGCAGAGATCGGAGAACCTAACCGGGACAAACCTTTTGACCTAGAAATAGGTAGAACAAATTAAAGAGTGCTAGCTCTTACCTTTGTCCTTGGAGAGCTTGAATCAATGATGAAGAGGAGATGAAAAAGCCTTGAAGAAGAGAGGAAGCTCGATGATGAAGAGAGAAACTTGAAAAACAATTTTCCAAGAACATGGTCATATGAATTTTAAAGCCTCTCTTTATACCAACGACCATCCTCTTCTTCACCCTACTTTTGCCATTTGTCTTTTTAACTTTTAAAGACATTTAATGCAAAAGATGGAGAGGTTTACACGTTAGGCTCTATATATATATATATATATATATATAAAGTTAAATGATAAAGCCTCCTTCCTCTCCTTCCACGTTTACACTTATATATATTAATTAATTAATTAATTAATTAATTAATTAATTATGTATATATATATAAATAAATGCTGAAGTGGTCTAGTCACATTGGGGTCGGTCCTACCGGCCTACCGGGTCCCGATATGGGAAAAACCCCTGAAAACCTTTTTCAGCAATATCGATGCCGCGATCTCATCGGGACGTATCTCGATCTCATCGGGATCCATTTAATCCTTTTGCTCTCCATATATTGGAACTCTGTCCAAAACTATTTTACGAATTCTCCGAGACACTCTTATGCGTGTGACCCATTAGGTTCCCGGTTATGTTGGCCACTTAGATTAACACTTAATCTGAGCAAGTCATGAGCGGTATCTAGCAACACATCATGACCCCCAATTGACCGGAAAGTAATTGGTTTAACGAATGAACATGTATTCATCATGAACCATATCACGAACCTTTCCATAGACAATTACCGTGCAATTCGTCCTTTCACCATGCTATACCCCACTTGGTTATGAGTATGGGCAAAGTGTCAACTCTTTACTAGACTGACTATGTCAAATCCAGTTCAAGTGATATCAGTTCTCGTCCTGGGACTCATTACTTTATATGTCAATGAAGATATTCTTCATGACATATATGCTCGACCGAGACTTCAAGTAATGACCTCGACAAGAGGCCATGGGTATCATCTTCGCTATCACGTAAGTGGTGAATCCTCTATTGGCTACTCAATTACCTTCAATAACTCAAGCTGCACCCAATCACCACCCTATGAGCGACCTCTGTAAGTCAACAAGGAATGGAGTCAAAGCACGTAATCAAGATTCAAGATATCCTCGAGCACCTCAAGTCTAAGGATACTTGCACCATTGCTATGATGAGATTATCAACGACATTAGAATAGGACATCCATGTGATGATCTCATAGCAGTCATCCAATGTACTTACTACCTCTAGTAAGCATCCACATCTCAACCCTAAATATCTCATATTTACGACTTTCGAGATCCACCGCTGATCAAATCAAGGAGCTTGAGATGTGCTAGTCTCTCCGGATTACTGATGTCCAGCCTCAATAATCCTATGACTAGGGATAATTTAGATACTGACATAATTGCACATGATAGGAATCTCAGTAATATGATCACTTCACAATTTCCTTCATGCTATGTCATATATCATGGACTTCATTAATTTGCTTATAGATCAATATCCATTTATAAATAATGAACAACAAGTTAATGAAATATGCCTTTCTTATTTTATTCATAAAGTATGTACACAACTTTTTACAAAATGCGCTAAAGGCGATTGCCTTCAGGGCACTACTCTAACAATCTCCCACTTGACCTAAAGCCAATTGCCTTGATATCTAATACCATAGGCGAGTACATGAGAATCAAAACTCTTTTGTGATAATGGCTTTGTCAACGGATCCGCAATATTCGCTCGGTGGAATTCTCTCGATCCGACATCACCTTGTCCTATGATCTCCCTGATCAGATGATATCTGCGGAGTACGTGTTTTAATCGTTGATGAGACCTTGGTTCTTTCGCCTGCACAATAGCCCCATTGTTGTCACAATACAATCAGATGGGCCCATCACAATAGGAACCACACCAAGTTCAAGAATGAACTTCTTGATCCAAACCGCCTTCCTTCACGCTTCAAGCGGCAATGTACTCTGCCTCGGTCGTTGAATCGGCAGTTGTCTCTTGTTTGAAACTCTTCCAACTAACTGCCCCGCCATTCAATGTGAATACGTAACCTGATTGGGATTTGGAATAATCCTTATCGATTGAAAATCGCATCAGATACCCGCCACTTTGAGATCTCCATCTCCATATATCAAGAAAACATCCTTAGTCCTTCGCAAGTACTTGAGGATATTCTTGATAACCACCCAGTGACCCTCACCAGGATCCGATTGGTATCTGCTCATAACACTTAGAGCATATGATAAATCGGGTCTCGTACATAGCATTGCATACATGATAGATCCTACCGCAGATGCATACGGGATCATACTCATGCGCATCCTCTCATCTTGTGTCTTAGGACACATAGATTTCGAGAGTGTTATCCCATGAGTCACAGGAAGGTACCCTCTCTTGGATTGCTCCATGCTAAACCTCTTTAGCATCTTGTCTATGTACGTTGATTGTGAAAGACCAAGCAACCTTTTTGATCTATCTCTATAAATCTTTATCCCAAGGACATAAGTTGCTTCACCAAGGTCTTTCATGACAAATTGTTTGGACAACCAAATCTTGACTGATTGTAGCATAGAGACATCGTTTCCTAGTAATAATATGTCATCTACATACAACACAAGGAATACGATTGCAGTCCCATTAACCTTCTTATACACACAGTGTTCATCCGGATTTTGTGAGAAACCAAACTCTTTGATTACGTCATCAAAACGGATATTCCAACTCTTGATGCTTGTTTCAATCCATAGATGGATTTCAAGCTTGCATACCTTTTTGCCATCTAGAGGTGAAGCCCTCAGTTGTGTCATATACACATCCTCAACTAGATTTCCATTTAGAAAGTCGTCTTCACATCCATTTGCCATATCTCATAATCATAATGAGTGGCAATGGCTAGGAGTATTCTAATGGATTTAAGCATTGCTATTGGGCTGAAGGTCTCGTCGTAGTCAACTCCTTGTCTTTGACGAAAACCTTTAGCCACAAGCCTTGCTTTATAGGTAATTACATTACCATCCATGTCAGTTTTCTTTTTGAAAACCCATTTGCACCCTATGGGTTTGATTCCTTCAGGTGCCTCAACCAAAGTCCATACTTGGTTTTCATATATGGAATCCATTTCAGCTTGCATGGCATGAAGCCATTTCTCAGATTCTGAACTCTTCAGAACCTCTTCATAGGTAGTAGGCTCATCATCTTCTATGAGCAATACGTCATTCTGTTCATTCACGAGAAATCCATATCTCTCGGGAACAGAGCGTATCCTACGTGACCTATGAACTTCGTGTGTTATAGAAGGTCGAATCACACTTCATCTCGTATGAGTCATAGTTTCGTGTTCAGCGATTGATCTGCTCTGCTCGAGCATCTTGAACTTCTTCAAGCTCAATTTTGCTCCCACTGCCTTCTTGTAAAGAAAATCTTTCTAAAAGACATCATGTTTCAAACAAACACCTTTTGTTCCTCAAAGTAGAATTGATATCCCATTTTTCTTTAGGATATCCTACGAACAAACACTTGTCGACTTTGCATCAAGTTTATCCGACCGTGTCCGCTTCACATAAGGTGACAACCCCAAACTTTCAAATGAGTAAGATAGGGTCTTTTGTTAGTCCACATCTCATATGGAGTAACATCAATCTGCTTGATGGAACTCGCTTAACAAGTAAACAAATTGCCTCAAGTGCATACCCCCAAAAGGATTTCGGTAACTTTGCAAAGCCCATCATTGATCGTACCATGTCTAACAAGGTTCGATTTCTCCTTTCTGCCACACCATTATACTGTGGTGTGTAAGGAGGAGTCCATTGAGATAAAATCCCATTATCTCTGAGATAATCCAAAAACTGTTGGTCTAAGTATTCCCCACCACGATCTGATCGTAATGTCTTGATACTTTTCCCAAGTTGGTTTCCTACTTCATTTCTGAATTGTTTGAACTTTTCAAATGCTTCAGATTTGTATCTCATCAGATACAGGTACCCATATCGAGAATAATCATCGATAAAGGTAATGAAGTAAAGACAACCACTTCTGGCATGGATGGACATCGGACCACATACATCTGAATGTATTAGGTCTAATACTCCATCGCTCGCTCACCCTTTCCTTAAAGGATAATTTAGTCATCTTGCCTAATAAACAAGATTCGCATGTGTCATATGATTCATAATCAAATGACCCTAAACTACCACTGATGGAGCTTAGCTATCGCTCTCTCATTTATATGGCCAAGCGACAATGCCATAAGTAAGTTGATTTTAAATTATCTCGTTTATGTCTTTTCGTGTCATTGACATTCATAATTGGATGTGACATATCTAATATGTAAATTCCATTGCATAATGTACCAGTACCATAAAGCATTCCATTCAAACTAATAGAACAACCATTGTTACTAAAAGTCACATGGAATCCAAATTTCTATTTAAACAAGAAATAGACAATATGTTCTTTGTTAATACAGGTACAAAATAACATTCATCCAATTTAATTACAAGCCCAGTGGGGAGTGACAAGAAATAAGTGCCTACGGCTAATGCAACAACTCTTGCTCCATTTCCCACACGCAGGTCTAGTTCTCCTTCACGAGTCGCTCATCGTCTCGAGGCCCCAGATATCATTGCATATGTGAGCCACAACCGTATCTAATACCCATATGTTATGGTCGAAACAGATTAACCTCAATGACAAACATACTGAAGAAGTCGAGGCATCGATGCCTTCTTCGCTTCAATTCTTCCAGATAGACTTTATAGCTTAAGCTCCAAAGGGCTGGCCTTGCCACAATGGAAGCAAGTTCCTTTTGGTGCAGTTTTTTTGGTTTTCTTCTTGGCTACACTTCCTTTCGGTTTCTTAGACCTTTTCTTCTTCAGCTTTTTTTTCTTTGAACCAGAAGAAGAGTCCACCATAAGCACTTGCTTGTTATCCTTCTTGATAGCTTGCTCTGCTGTCTCGAGTAGATTGATCAACTCAGGGATTGTCGTGGATATTTGGTTCATCCGATAGTTTAACACAAACTGTGAATAACTATCAGACAATCCAACTAGAATTAAGTCAACACTTAATTCATAATCCATGACAAAACCTAAGACAACCAACCTGTCAATATACCCATTCATCTTCAGTGCATATTGCACTGCAGATGAACCTGAAGTCATCTTAGTAGTGAAGAGTAGCCTCGAGGTCTCGAACCTTTCAGACCGAGCTTGCTCATCAAACAACTCTCTAAGATGAAACACTATGGTATTAGCATCCATAGACTCATGTCGCTTCGCAGCTCGGTGACATCGAGGCAAGCATAATGCGGTAGCCATGTCACGCCTTTAAGATGCTTACGATATGCTTTCGATCCTCATCAAGCATCGGCAGCAGTGGATCGAAGTGGAACATCTAGACATATCCCGCCTTTGACTCGAGAACAATTCTCAGATTTCTCAGCCAATCTAGAAAGTTAGGTCCAGTTAATTTGTTGGAGTCCATAAGCGAGCACAAGTTCACACTGGAAGTCATCTTCAATAACCTATAGGGAAAAGAGAGAAAGAATGTTAGAATAGAATTACATGCATGATCATAAGGACTTGCATGACATGCATATGGCTCCCACTAGTTTCAAAGAATCCATAACCCTCAGTACGAATCCAAGAAACATTATGACAAAATGTCCTAGTGGGTCGATATCTGACATTACTAAAATGACCTTGGGTTTACCCAACAAGTCACCTTAGATCTATCAGCAGGTATCGGTCATACCATTTGCTTCATAGATGCAACTATCGACTAGTGCTATCAACTCGTGATGTATGTACACACATTGGATTATCAACTCTTGATGCGCGTACATCTGATGCACACGCCCAATTTCGCCTCATCCACGCTGACCTTGAGTTTACTCAACAAATCAACGCTTCTAGTGAAAACTGACCGATTAATCTGAAAATCTTATTTTCATGGTTCGAACATATCCGTATAGAGTGAGCTTGGGTTTAGCCAACAACCCAACTCTATAAGAACTCTGGTTCTCCCCATATTAATGGAAGGTGTTAGTTTTCATATGATGTGTGAGGGTTTTCAGGTCTCATCTTCTTCTCCTCCAAGTCGTAGGATTATAGTCATCATGACTATATGGAATGATTTAGGGCATTTCATCAATCACATTGAATCAATACCTAAAATCATCCATCATCCTACCTTTGCATGTTGTAAGTCGACTTATGTATGTGTAAGTTGACTTATGCTAGTGTGTAGTCGACTTATGCATGTGTAAGTCGACTTATGCAGCTGTGCACGAACAAGTCGACTTGTACCATTGTGCAAGTCGACTTATCGTCTGATTAAAGGCACTTGACAAGTCGATTTGTATCTTTATAAGTCGACTTATCCATGTGGAATTGCTATCTAATCGGCTAATTTCTCAATCCGTGCAGTTCCAATTCACAATACCAAGTGTAATATCCTTTATTATGATGTACCAATGAAACACTTTCATTGTTCCATACTTACCATGTATAGTCAAACTATACATGAAAAACTCGAAATTGATGAATACACTTTTATTCTTTTAGATTTCCAAATAATTTGAGAATATCAAACTATCACCCTAAGTATCTCTAGCTAGTCTACACTTTATCAAGATTACTTCGACACATGTCACAAAATTTGTGACGGCTAAAATAATCAAGACAACGAAATACACTAACGAGACGCTAATGTGACAGATTTGACATCCGAAAAATATTTGGAAACCCAATTTCAAGAAATTCAATTTGGAAAGCATACAACATCAATATAACACATTTTTAATCACATTAAAAATGATCCAAGGCATTGGAATTGAGAAATACACAATTTATCATTCCAAACAAAACAGCTCCAGCAAATTTCTCAAAACTGCCAACCTCTGTGTTTTGCTTGAAAAACTCATTGAAACAATTTCAATAAATTATGAGAAAATTACAGAGGTTACAAAATGTTCATAACATATTCCATGAAGTTTTTCAGGATTTATTTCCTTTAAAAACTCAACCAACCTCAGCAACAAAGCCAATGTAGAATCTGTGTTCCTCAACACAGTTATTCCCAGCAGCACACAATAAATTCTCAAATAAATAGTAAATCACCTCGAAAATATTTTTCCATTCTCATAGACATTCATAAACATCTTAAAGACATTTTGGTGAAAGCAAATCCGAAAAAAAAAATTCTACAATTTATTATCGAATTTATAAACATGCCTATTCATTGAATGTGTACAAAGACAGCAACTAGAACATTGGGGAATAAATTAGCAAAACCATATCAAATCACATTGATAAATTCCGAGCTTCCACAGACATATGCAACAACATCTTGTGAACATATCTGGGCAAGAAAATTTCGAAAAATATATTTCTGTACTGAGTTCAAAATTCACACAATCAACATGCATCATCGTCACAAGAAATAGGCAACTCCGACCTAGTCATGGTTTCTTCGTTATATACGACACAAGTGACTCTGATACCACTGTAGGAAAATCCCGGTGTGAACATCACATGCCCACGGTGTGGAAAATAAAAAATTTTGTTCCGGGACCTTCCCGAAAGCCAGGATCCATGTGTCTATACAACAAACTCAAACCATAACGGCCAAAGGAGACCGTCTCTAACGGTATCCACGCAGAGATCAGAGAACCTAACTGGGACAAACCTTTTGACCCAAAAATAGGTAGAACAAATTAAAGAGTGCTAGCTCTTACCTTGGTCCTTGGAGAGCTTAAATCAACGATGAAGAGGAGATGAAAAAGCCTTGAAGAAGAGAGGAAGCTCGATGATGAAGAGAGAAACTTGAAAAACAATTTTCCAAGAACATGGTCATATGAATTTTAAAGCCTCTCTTTATACCAACGACCATCCTCTTCTTCACCCTACTTTTGCCATTTGTCTTTTTAACTTTTAAAGACATTTAATGCAAAAGATGGAGAGGCTTACACGTTAGGCTCTCTCTCTCTCTATATATATATATATAAAGTTAAATGATAAAGCCTCCTTCCTCTCCTTCCACGTTTACACTTATATATATAAATAAATGCTGAAGTGGTCCAGTCACACTGGGGTCGGTCCTACCGGCCTACCGGGTTTCGATATGGAAAAAACCCCCGAAAACCTTTTTCAGCAATATCGATGTCGCGATCTCATCGGGACATATCTCAATCTCATCGGGATCCATTTAATCCTTTTGCTCTCCATATATTAGAACTCTGTCCAAAACTATTTTACGAATTCTCCGAGACACTCTTATGCGTGTGACCCATTAGGTTCCCGGTTATGTTGGCCACTTAGATTAACACTTAATCTGAGCAAGTCATGAGCGGTATCTAGCAACACATCATGACCCCCAATTGACCGGAAAGTAATTGGTTTGACGAATGAACATGTATTCATCATGAACCATATCACGAACCTTTCCATAGACAATTACCATGCAATTTGTCCTTTCACCATGCTATACCCCACTTGGTTATGAGTATGGGCAAAGTGTCAACTCTTTACTAGACTGACTATGTCAAATCCAGTCCAAGTGATATCAGTTCTCGTCCTGGGACTCATTACTTTATATGTCAATGAAGATATTCTTCATGACATATATGCTCCGGCCAGAGACTTCCAAGTAATGACCCTGACAAGAGGCCATGGATATCATCTTCTGCTATCACAGAAGTGGTGAATCCTCTATTGGCTAATCAATTACCTTCGAATACCTCAAGCTATACCCATTCACCACCCTATGAGCGACCTCTGTAAGGCAACAAGGAATGGAGTCAAAGCACAGAATCAGTATCCAAGATATCCTTGAGCACCTTAAGTCTAAGGATACTTGCACCATTGCTATGATGAGATTATCACTGACATTAGAATAGGACATCCATGTGATGATCTCATAGCAGGTCATCCAATGTACTTACTACCTCTAGTAAACATCCACATCTCAACCCTAAATATCTCATATTTACAGCTTCTGAGATCCACTGCTTGATCAAATCAAGGAGTTTGAGATCTGCTAGTCTCTCCGGATTACCGATGTCCAGTCTCAATAATCCTATGACTAGGGATAATTTAGATACTGACATAATTGCACATGATAGGAATCTCAGTAGTATGATCACATCACAATTCCTTCATGCTATGTCATATATCATGGACTTCATTAATTTGCTTATAGATCAATATCCATTCATAAATAATGAACAGCAAGTTAATGAAATATGCCTTTATTTATTTATTCATAAAGTATGTACACAACTTTGTACAGAATGCGCTAAAGGCAATTGCCTTCAGGGCACTACTCTAACAATTCTATGTCAAAATGAGCAACGAATGCCAAAATTATACAAAGTGAATCCTTTTTAGAGACATGAGAAAATGTATCTATGTAAATGATTCCTTCTTTTTGAGTGAATCCTTTAGTAACAAGTCTTACCTTGTATCTTTGAATGTTGAATAATAAGTCTTTCTTTGTTTTAAATACCTATTTGCAGCCTATAGGTTTTGCTTCTTTATGTAACTTAATAAGATCCCAAATATCGTTATTCTTCATAGAATTCAATTTTTCCTTAATGGTATTGTACCACAAATTTGATTCTTTGTAACTTATGGCTTGTGAAAAGGTATCAGAATCATTCTCAGCTCCTATACTGTAGTTAGATTCTTATAGATATACAACATAATTATTAGTAATAGATGATTTCTTTGTTGTAGTAGATCTCCTTCATGTTGCACCAACATCTTCCTGTGGAGTTTGTTGTTCAACTAGTAGTTGAATGCTATAAGGTAATTCCTGGATAATAGGATCTACTTAATTATCAACAACTTGTGGAGTTTCTTAATTTTCATTTATATTGATCGTAGGCTATTGAATTTCAACAATTGGTTGTACAACGTCTATTTGTACCTAAGGAGTGTTATGAATGACAATTACTTTATTGTTTGAGGTGGAAGGCTGAGTATCCAAATAATCATTATCAGAAACTATATCTTGAAATTGATCCCTCCCATTAATCAAGTCATTCTCAGGAAATTTTGCATTCTTGATTCCACAACTCTAGTCTGATGTGATGGATAATAGAACCTTTATCTTTTAGAACTTTTGGCATATCCAATGAAGTACCCACTTATGGTCCTTAGTTCATTGTCTTTTCTTATGGATTATAAATTCATATTTCAGACGAACATCCCTAAATGCATATATGTTGCAAACTCAGTTTTCAACCTTTAACTAACAAAAATGGTGTCTTTGGAACAACCTTAGTTGGTACCTAGTTTAATATATACAATTTCATCTTAAGAGTTTTACTCAACAAGGATTTAGGACATTTGGAGCTACTCAACATGCTTCGTACCATGTCAAATAATGTTCTGTTTCTTCTTTCTGCCACACTATTCTAGTCTAGAGATCCAGGCATGGTGTATTGGGCTACTATTGTAACACTGGACTCTCTGAGCCCTTTTGTATTGGTCTATACTTAAAGATACTACTGCATACTGATATGTACATGGCTGTATATAAGTTCAAAGATTATTTAAATTTTTTTGGGTATAGATGTCAGTGATTTATAATGTTATATGCCCTTACATAAACTTAGAGTTCATCGGTATGCGAAATCTTGGAGATTTCTAGCATTTAAGCTTATAAGTGTGTAAAACTGAGTCCATTGGATGGATATGACCATGGTAGTTAAGTTAAATGTGTTCTAAAGCCTTAGAGATAATTAGACATGATTTATATACTTATTGGACACTTAGAAAGCTTAATTGGAAAAGTTTATGTAAATAAGGGCTTAACTTAAACATAAATTTTCAATTCTTAGAGGATCAATATGTAATTTTATAAAGTTAAGGATCTTCATTATTATTTTCAAAAGAAATAAAAATAAAAGTTTTGAAGATTTCCAAATTTTGGGCTTAACTACAAATTTAGGAAAAGTTTGGAGGATGAAATGATAATTTCATATAACCTAAGGGCAAAAAGGTAATTTTACCATATTTTGGTCAAAGAAGAGTCAATATTCTAGACCCTTCTTCATGTAAGGTCGTGCACCCATTACTAAAGACTTGAAACATTTTGTTTTAATTAAAAGAAAGGAGAAGAAACGAGAAGAGAGGAGGAGAAGAACCCATTTTCAGCTATCACTAAAATCCTACCCTTTTTTTATTCTCTAATCCAAATAAAGGTGTTCTAAGATAATTTGGGATCAAGGAACTCAAATTTATTATTATATTTGAGAAATTCTCAAAGTATTTTAAGATATCACCAAGGGAAGGTTTAGGTAAGTATAAGACTTTAAGATTTGAGAATCATTCGAGCAATGACATACTGGACTCATCGAGAGATTGATTATTTGTACATTTTCTTATTTTATTTTTCTGAACATTATTAGTTCAATTTTATTTTATTTTATATTATTTTTACTCCCATGCTTTTTATTTTTATTTTTATTTTATCTTTTATACCTTTTTGTTTATATTTTGCAAGGATGGTTGTGCATAATATCCGATGGACTCTTCATTGAATTAAGAACTTTGTAAATCTTATAATTCTGGGAAGTACCAAACCACACCTTATCCACTTTTTGTGTATTTGGTGATATTTTATTAATCTGTGCTTTTATTGTGTACATTAGGGACAATGTACAATTTTAAGTGTAGGGAAGGGATTTCTTAAACTTTTGTAATCTTTTCTATTAATTCTTGTTAATCGACATTTTGATTTAGTTAAAATCTATCCAAAGTACTTTATATTATTATTGATTATTGAATTGAATTAGTATACAAAAGGATGAAAGTGAAAATAAACTTGCTTTTATAAGTCATATTTACAGAAGCATTGCAATAATTAATTTGAATAAAATTGCATATTATTTACACACATGAAACATTTTGTGAGATTCAAGCATAAAAGCAAATACTTTGCTATTTTAAGCTCTTTTGTTATTTAATGTGTGTTATTATATATAGTTGGATGATTCTAGAACTTGCTTTTATTATCCATATTGAGAATAAATTTGTTAAATCAGAAGCATTGAAATGATAAAACATTTAGATTCAACCCTTTGTTTCAACCTATTTTCTTGATTGTTAGCCTACCATATTTTATCTCTTAGGAGTAACTACTTTGAGACCTAGCATTTTCAATGATTCTAACCATATTAATAGCCTTTGCCTTATTTTTCTTGAAAGTCTTTTCATTATTTGTGATCCTTGAGGGACTTAAATTTACTTAATTTCTTGAAATTTGGATTATATTTAAAAATTTTAAAGTGGCCCAATATGTATTTGATTTTTGGTACATGGTTAATGCTCGAAGAAAAATTAAAAAATATATGTTGTGAGCATAAAAAATAGTGTAAAGTTATTGTACTAATGAAATTATAGTGTGAAGGACCTATCTTGAGAAGAAATAAGTTTCATGTAATTTTGTTTATATAAATTTCCTTCAATATTATCACCCTTTTATTATCCCTATCATTCATTTATCATCATCTTAACATAGATTTCACGCCAATTCAATTATCATAAAACTTGTAATAATATATGCTATAAAGTTTATCATAAAACTTGTAATAATATATGCTATAAAGTTTAGTAATCCTTACCTAATTACCTTAAGTTCCTTCTTGAAAGAACTAACCAAACCAATCCTTCATGCAACCAAAACACTTCCGAAATTTAGGTAGGTGTAGGATGATCTTAACCCCCAAAAGACAACAACATAAAAGATAACTTGTGGTAGCTTTCTTGATGCAATATCTTACAAGATTTCTAAATGAACTTGAAACAAAATGCAGAGCTAAGACAGGGTGAATAGTTTAGGTGGAGATGCTTCAATGAAGGCTGCAGAAACTTCTTGCAAGTTTAACATCTAAGTTTCTAGGTGTCCTAATCTTGGAGGAGCTCATGTCACCAATGCATGTATCACATTTTTCCTCCCTTTAAGCTACCAAATGTCACACACCTATTAGGTCATTTGTCACTTAATCAATGCTGCCAAATGTCATTCAATTATACCACCATTTTCCCTTATTTACTTATTCCAAATGTCACTAAATGTTTAGGGTTAATCATCCAATTTTCATGTACCAACTTGTCTTGCCACTTGATAATTTTCCTAGTCCAAATGTACATTTTAATACATCAATTTTCTAATTTTATCAATTAATTCCAAATCGCTAAATATGATCCATTAAATCAAAATTCAAGATCAAATCGAAATTCATAAAATATACAACATACAATCATGTCACAATTTAACACCTATCACATATGCCTTCATGAACATATAACATTTCAACTAGGGTATAATTGTTGGACCCCGAACTTTTGATGAAAATTAGAAATATTAAAATAAATTTAAGTAAGAAAGAAATTGGTGAGAAAATGTTGAGTTTAAGGAAATTTGATAAAATTATAAATTTTGAGGACTTTGATATTTGAGTGAACTTATATGGATTATATGAAAAATTGTAAAAAAGTTTGACTTTTTGGCCTTGATGGTTAACTTTTGATTTAGGCAATATTTGATAAAATGGTCTTTTGGAAACTTGTAGATTATGTCAAGAGCTTTCCGTAGCCATAAAGTTTGATATTTTTCGATATCGAGAGTGGAAGTTATGATCAGTCAAAGTTAAGTATGAAATTTGTTTGAAGTTTGACTTTTGGGGTTGACAGTTGACTTTTTAATTGAGGCAAAATTCGAGAAAATGATCTACATGAAACTTGTAGCCTCTGTCGAGAGCTTTTCGTGGACATAAAGTTTGCTATTTTTCGATGTCGGGATTGAGAGTTATGATTTTCTGAAGTTAAGTGATCTAGCTTTGTTTTGTATAAATGACCTAAGTGTATATTTGCATGTGCTATACTTCGAGGCCACTCGTCGTATGGATTTAATCTGAATTGGAATAAGTGGTCTTAATGAAAGTTGGAGCTTGTATTTCGATCTTTCCGACGCCATAACGTATGTAATTTTTCGATATCAGGGCTAGGAGGTATGATCTTTGAAAAATTCAGGTATAAGTAAGTATTTGAAGTCTTGTAACTTGGTTTGAACTTCGACCCTTTTGTAATGTTTTGCTTATACATCCTTCGTTCGACATCCGATTGATTTGATTCTTGAAGCGTTGGATTCCTAAGACAATTACGTTCATTTTCATGAAGAATTATGATTTTTAGGAGATTAAATGGAAAGAGATTGATTGAACCAAAGTAAGAGATGAGTTATAGGTTATAAGTTGGATAATTTTCTGAACATGGTTCAGTATTTTGCTTTTTTCGGGAGATGTACAACTCCGATTGAGTTGATTCTTGAGGGAAAATAAATTTAAGATATAGGGCTACAACTCTTGTGAAGGGATCGAACTTTAATTTCATCCCTAAGATTGTCAAATTCTGTATTGAAGTTATGTTAATGTTCAGTTTCGGATTTTGTGCAAGTCAGTTAGTAATTCCGCCATAACTTCTTCGTTTTAGATCCGAATTGAGCGCCGTTAGTGGCGTTGGATTCGTAAGATCGAGAGGAACAATTTTCATGAAGAAAGTTTGTCCAAATTATTTCTTTTAGTTGCTCGAAATCAGGTCGCAATGTATCAGTTTTTCAAATTCTTGCAGGGGCAATTTTAGAAATAAGCAAACAAGTGAGTGCATAAGGGTCATTTTGGCACCATTTTAAGTGACATGGCAAAACTCACTTGGGACTGTCGTATTAAGCATCTGGAATGCACGAAATAAGCAGCAAAACAAGAAAGAAAATAAGAGAGAAATAAAAGAAAGAAAAGATGAAGAAGAGAGAAGAGAAGAGAAACTTGCGTGGAGGTTGAAGGAGAAGAAGATGAAGGGGAAAAAAAGAAAGCTAATTTGGTTTTGATGGTTTCAAAAGGGACTTTGATGCTATTTCAAGAGGAAGAGATAGAAGAAGAAGGAAAGCTTGTCTTGGAGCTAAAAAAATAACGAAAATGGAGGATAAAAAGGTAAGAGAGAAAGTTTTGATTTTGAAATTTTGATGAGTTTGTTGGTTGATTTGGCTTGGAAAGGTTATGAAGTTAAGTTTTCTAAAGTTTATTGAAGAGATTAGACTATGGTTATGTTGATTTAATGAATGTGGGGTTTATGCCTATGAGGTTTTAGTAAGATTTTTGGTTAAGTGACTTAAGGTTTATATGGATTTGTGATTTATGAAGTTATTTATGGTGTTTATGCCTTAAGTGAGGTTTCATTTTGGATTTGATGAATTAGGGATTTATGTTAAGTTTGTAGATTTGGGGATGTTGGAAATTGTTAAGGTAGATAGTTTGGATATATGTGGGATTAGTGTTTGCTTAAGTTAATTGTGAGGATTTTGATTTTATGATATTAAATATAGATGATTATGGCTTAGGTATTTTAAAGTTGAGGAAAGAAGAAGGATTTGGAAAAGTAAAGCTTTGGACAAGATGTTAGCATCGATACGAGGTGGGTAACGATTTGTATTTCAATTTTAAGCTTTGTACAAGTTTGTGAAAATCAAGAATGAAAATGTTTTGGAAAATTGTTGTTTATGAAAATTGTTGCAAGTATTGATTTTGAAGGTTTAATTAAAAAAGCGATGTTTTATGATATTTGAAATAAGTTAAGGAAATTATGTTTTGAAGAACCAAGAAGAAAAAGATTTCAAAATTTGTTTAAGAAATTGTTATTCATGACGCTTGAATTACTCAAAGAAATTGTTTTGTTCGGACAAAGCAAACAAGATGATTCAATTGATTACATTCATCACTTTTGAATGTTTTGATAAAGAATGAAATAGTTGGTAATTTAACTGTTTGATAAAATGATTTCTTATGACAAGATTTGTACTTTTTGATATTTGATATTTGAGAAATCCTTGGGTTAGAATGATGGACGTTAATGCTTTGGAATTTTTATAAAACCACAGTTTATGAAAGTGTTTGAAAAACTAGGATTTATGAAAGCTTTGAAAATGTTAGAAAAATATCGCTTATAAAAGTGTGTGACAATTTATGATTCCCGAAGATTTTTTAAAGTGTTTATAAATTATAGTTTATATTTTAAAAAAAAAGGGGTTTGAAAACCTTGATTTCCGAATAAACTTGGAAGTGTTTAGAAAGTATTCTTTACATAAATGATAGAGGATTTTGATTTCCGAAAATGCATTTGAAATCGTGTAGAAAATATGGTTTATGCGAATGTTTAAAGTTTATGATTTCCAATTACCTTCGGAATTAGTTATAAACTCTTGTTTATGAAAATGTTTAAAAATCTTAATCTCCATTGAGTACATTCCTTGCTTTCGGAATTTCTGTAGAAATTGTTATATATTCAATGATTTTGGAATTCCAATTATTAATTTCAAATGCTTCAAATGCTTAAATTCCTTGATTTTGTACTGAATGGAGGAAATGTTTTGCAAATTTATTGTGTATGTTTTCGAAAAATCAAGAAAAGAAGAAGGTTTCGATGATAGTTAAAATGATTCGATTTATTATTTTGAATGATGGTTTGGTTGATTTGAAATTTTGGTTGTTTGAAAAGTTGGAAAATCATGATTTCTGACTATTTTGGAAAGTAGGGAAATCTATGATTGCCGAATGTTTTTAGAAATTAATTATAAAATATTGTTTATGTAACTGTTTGATTTTCGTTCGATGAAATTCTTTGCTTTTGGAATAACTTTAAAAATTTTGTTATATGTTCAATGATATGAGAAATTGAAACTTTCAATTTCGAAAGTTTTCAAAGGTTTTAAATATTGATAGATTTGAGCATGTCCGGAATTACGAAAATTATTACAAAAGTTAGATTTATTGTTTCTAAAGATTTTGAAAATTGAATGAAGAAATTGTTATTCAAGATATTCAAAATTTTTAGAGATTGTTATTATGTCTTGGAAAATCAAGGAGAGAAATGTTTTGGAAATCGATTTAAGAAATTAAAATGATTAGTGATTTTATTGTTTTAAATAAAAGGTGAAAATCGTGGTTTAAATTTTGGATGGGACATGTGTATTGTATGTTTAAAAGGAATTGATAAAGTTGTTATCTATTTTGTGTTGCATACTTTAATTATGCATAGTTACAAACCGAATATGATTGTGAATCGGTATAAAAGTGATTGATGAATTGTGATGGTATTTGATTTTGTTATGTGAATTATGTGAAATTATGAATGATAATGTGAGACGATATGAAAATCAAGTTTTCGAAATGTGCCTCCGGGCAATATGATTTTCGAGTTTGATATATGTTATGTGGGTTTGGTAAGGTCCCCTCCGATGAGTCAGTGCACTGGTTTCCCTCTGATAGCCTTCTCCCGGCTGCCCGCTAGTGGCATAGGAGTTTCGATTTCGGACTCCCCTCTGTTCACGGCTGCACACGACTGTTATGCGGGAATGTGCAGTACGTCATGTTAGGACCGACCCAAACCATTTAATGTGTTATGTGCTTGGTGTTGGATGCCGCGGTATAACCCGCAAACACACGCCGCAGTATAACCTGCAAACACCTACGAGTGGGGTGTGGGGTCCAACATCAAACCAATGATGTGTTAGATGATCTTGCTCTGTTTGCATGTGATATTCTATGATGTGATACATTCATGTTTGAAATGGTGCATAATTTGTGAAAAGTTTGAGAATTTGAGAAATAATGGTTAATTTTCAATCACGAAATTTCGCAAACAGTTTATAAGAATTTAAAAATAAATGAAGATGATGAGAAAAATCTTAGAAAATATTGACGAAGGTTTATAAATTTTCGAATGGGAAAGATTTGAAAAGTTTGAAAAGAAAATTTTCGCTTATGTTTCATTTATACGTATGTTACCTACTGAGCTGTCAAGCTCACCCCACCTCTCATCCCCATCTCCAAGTTTCCAAGCAGGAGATTGGATGAAGGCAGTCCAGTCATCAGTTCTGCATGTGTCAGTAATAGGGTTCGTTGAGATTGTGGTTTTTGGTTTGATATCGTGGATTGAAAATGTCACTTTGCTATTGATGATGTATTTGAGTTAAGTTATGAAATTGAATTTATGTATGATAGTGGAATTGGATTATTTAAGTAGATCATGTTAGTTTATATGAATATGATTGAATTGTATTCGAATTGAAGTATGTATGATGGATTGAGATTATGAAGTGCTTAGATATAGATGTGTGTTGCTGCCGGTGTTTGGATTCCGGACGGGGAGTCCGATGACTTTGTGTGATTGGATTTGGTTTATAGAAGTGTATTTTGCCTTTGCAGATTTTTGGCTGTCAAAATACAGTTAAGTTATCTTGCCGATTTTGGTAAAATCGGGTTAAGATAAGAATAAGAATAAAAAAATTAGTTTGGTAAAGATGAGATTTGTGTGATTAAGACAAATTATATGAATTTAGTGTTATATGAGGATAAATTTCCAAAAAGGAAATTGTATGGATTGATTATGATTTGAATGTGATTGAGTAAAGGGAAAAGGAATGAATAAGAAAATAAAAAAGAAAGAAAGAAAAACTATACCAGCTTTGGATGGTTAGTCTAGGTTATCCAACGATCTCGTTTGCTTTCTCGACCAATCTTCGTTACCGGATGTCGGACACTTGATTTCGATTCGCTTTGATGTGTATTTCGTTTCGAGACGTTCCGAGTTTTCTGTTTGCTCCGATTCTGCACTTTGTTTCGCTTTTCGTTCTTTTTCGTTTCCGTTTTTCGGTTGGGATCCGGTTCCCAGATCGGGTCCCAACATTTATGGTATCAGAGCCCAGTATTATGAACTTGGACGATATGTTTGTTTCATGGGCAAGTACTATGGTCTTAGCTGGGCATATAAGATTGATGAGAGTGTATAAGGATAAAAATTGAATTTGTGAGAATGTCAGAGCCCAGTATTATGATCATACTTGGGCATTATGGTTATTAAGAATGAATTTAGTGATTGTCTGAGTGAGTGAGGTTAAGAACTTTGATTGATTTTGAGTGTGTGTAAATGAACTTGAGATTTGAAATTCATGATGGCGATTTGATTTTGTACATGCAATTATGAGATGAGATTAAGGTTAAGAATTATGTTTGATTTAGGTTTATGATTATGAATTTGAGATTAGAATTTCTCGGTGAATTGGGAATAACCTAATTGATTGTTTGATTTAGATGGATTGTTAAAATGGAAATTTAGATTTGAATTACATGATGAATTTAGAGGAATTGATTTCGAATATGCATATGTGAGATGAAAATTTTGAAGAATGAGATAAATTGATAGAGAAATGTGTATAAAAATTCAAAGGATTAAGTGAAATGGTGATTTTGGTCCATATGAAGAGTCACATTTGAAAAATGTGAGTTTGATATGATTTTGGATGGAGTAATTGATTTAAGAATTGAGAAATTATGAAGAGATTGAGAAAATATTATGAGAAGGAATTAGATACGAAATATTATGTTCTTAAGTGTGAATTTCGATGACGAAATTCTTTTAAGAGGGGGAGAAATGTTGGACCCCGAACTTTTGATGAAAATTAGAAATATTAAAATGAATTTAAGTAAGAAAGAAATTGGTGAGAAAATGTTGAGTTTAAGGAAATTTGATAAAATTATAAATTTTGAGGACTTTGATATTTGAGTGAACTTATATGGATTATATGAAAAATTGTAAAAAAGTTTGACTTTTTGGCCTTTGATGGTTGACTTTTGATTTAGGCAAAATTTGATAAAATGGTCTTCTGAAAACTTGTAGATTATGTCAAGAGCTTTCCGTAGCCATAAAGTTTGATATTTTTCGATATCGAGAGTGGAAGTTATGATCAGTCAAAGTTAAGTATGAAATTTGTTTGAAGTTTGACTTTTGAGGTTGACAGTTGACTTTTTAATTGAGGCAAAATCCGAGAAAATGATCTACATGAAACTTGTAGCCTCTGTCGAGAGCTTTTCGTGGACATAAAGTTTGCTATTTTTCGATATCGGGATTGAGAGTTATGATTTTCTGAAGTTAAGTGATCTAGCTTTGTTTTGTATAAATGACCTAAGTGTATATTTGCATGTGCTATACTTCGAGGCCACTCGTCGTATGGATTTAATCTGAATTGGAATAAGTGGTCTTAATGAAAGTTGGAGCTTGTATTTCGATCTTTCCGACGTCATAAAGTATGTAATTTTTCGATATCAGGGCTAGGAGATATGATCTTTGAAAAATTCAGGTATAAGTAAGTATTTATACCTCCGATTGAGTTGATTCTTGAAAAATTCAGGTATAAGTAAGTATTTATACATCCTTCGTTCGACATCCGATTGATTTGATTCTTGAAGCGTTGGATTCCTAAGACAATTACGTTCATTTTTATGAAGAATTATGATTTTTAGGAGATTAAATGGAAAGAGATTGATTGAACCAAAGTAAGAGATGAGTTATAGGTTATAAGTTGGATAATTTTCTGAACATGGTTCAGTATTTTGCGTTTTTCGGGAGATGTACAACTCCGATTGAGTTGATTCTTGAGGGAAAATAAAGTTAAGATATAGGGTTACAACTCTTGTGAAGGTATCGAACTTTAATTTCATCCCTAAGATTGTCAAATTCTGTATTGAAGTTATGTTAATGTTCAGTTTCGGATTTTGTGCAGGTCAGTTAGTAATTCGGCCATAACTTCTTCGTTTTAGATCCGAATTGAGCGCCGTCAGTGGTGTTGGATTCATAAGATCGAGAGGAACAATTTTCATGAAGAAAGTTTGTCCAAAATATTTCGTTTAGTTGCTCGAAATCAGGTCGCAATGTATCAGTTTTTCAAATTCCTGCAGGGGCAATTTTAGAAATAAGCAAACAAGTGAGGGCGTAAGGGTCATTTTGGCACCATTTTAAGTGACATGGCAAAACTCACTTGGGACTGTCGTATTAAGCATCTGGAATGCACGAAATAAGCAGCAAAACAAGAAAAAAATAAGAGAGAAATGAAAGAAAGAAAAGATGAAGAAGAGAGAAGAGAAGAGAAACTTGCGTGGAGGTTGAAGGAGAAGAAGATGAAGGGGAAAAAAAGAAAGCTAATTTGGTTTTGATGGTTTCAAAAGGGACTTTGATGCTATTTCAAGAGGAAGAGATAGAAGAAGAAGGAAAGCTTGTCTTGGAGCTAAAAAATAACAAAATGGAGGAGAAAAGGTAAGAGAGAGAAAGTTTTGATTTTGAAATTTTGATGAGTTTGTTGGTTGATTTGGCTTGGAAAGGTTATGAAGTTAAGTTTTCTAAAGTTTATTGAAGAGATTAGACTATGGTTATGTTGATTTAATGAATGTGGGGTTTATGCCTATGAGGTTTTAGTAAGATTTTTGGTTAAGTGACTTAAGGTTTATATGGATTTGTGATTTATGAAGTTATTTATGAAGTTTATGCCTTAAGTGAGGTTTCATTTTGGATTTGATGAATTAGGGATTTATGTTAGGTTTGTAGATTTGGGGATGTTGGAAATTGTTAAGGTAGATAGTTTGGATATATGTGGGATTAGTGTTTGCTTAAGTTAATTGTGAGGATTTTGATTTTATGATATTAAATATGGATGATTATGGCTTAGGTATTTTAAAGTTGAGGAAAGAAGAAGGATTTGGAAAAGTAAAGCTTTGGACAAGATGTTAGCATCGATTCGAGGTGGGTAACGATTTGTATTTTGAATTTTAAGCTTTGTACAAGTTTGTGAAAATCAAGAATGAAAATATTTTGGAAAATTGTTGTTTATGAAAATTGTTGCAAGTATTGATTTTGAAGGTTTAATTAAAAAAGCGATGTTTTATGATATTTGAAATAAGTTAAGGAAATTATGTTTTGAAGAACCAAGAAGAAAAGATTTGAAAATTTGTTTAAGAAATTGTTATTCATGACGTTTGAATTACTCAAAGAAATTGTTTTGTTCGGACAAAGCAAACAAGATGATTCAATTGATTACATTCATCACTTTTGAATGTTTTGATAAAGAATGAAATAGTTGGTAATTTAACTGTTTGATAAAATGATTTCTTATGACAAGATTTGTACTTTTTGATATTTGATATTTGAGAAATCCTTGGGTTAGAATGATGGACGTTAATGCTTTGGAATTTTTATAAAACCACAGTTTATGAAAGTGCTTGAAAAACTAGGATTTCTAAAAGCTTTGAAAATGTTAGAAAAATATCGCTTATAAAAGTGTTTGACAATTTATGATTCCCGAAGATTTTTTAAAGTGTTTATAAATTATAGTTTATATTTTTTAAAAAAAGTGGTTTGAAAACCTTGATTTCCGAATAAACTTGGAAGTGTTTAGAAAGTATTCTTTACATAAATGATAGAGGATTTTGATTTCCTAAAATGCATTTGAAATCATGTAGAAAATATGGTTTATGCGAATGTTTAAAGTTTATGATTTCCAATTACCTTCGGAATTAGTTATAAACTCTTGTTTATGAAAATGTTTAAAAATCTTAATCTCCGTTGAGTACATTCCTTGCTTTCGGAATTTCTGTAGAAATTGTTATATATTCAATGATTTTGGAATTCCAATTATTAATTTCGAATGCTTCAAATGCTTGAATTCCTTGATTTTGTACTGAATGGAGGAAATGTTTTGCAAATTTATTGTGTATGTTTTCGAAAAATCAACAAAAGAAGAAGGTTTCGAAAATAGTTAAAATGATTCGATTTATTATTTTGAATGATGGTTTGGTTGATTTGAAATTTTGATTTCCGAATGATTTCGAGAAGGTGGAAGAAAGAAAGTATCGAATTTTGGTATTGATTTCAAATGGTTTGGAAAATTGTTCCAAGTTCTACGTGTTTGAAAAGTTGGAAAATCATGATTTCTGACTATTTTGGAAAGTAGGGAAATCTATGATTGCCGAATATTTTTAGAAATTAATTATAAAATATTGTTTATGTAACTGTTTGATTTTCGTTCGATGAAATTCTTTGCTTTTGGAATAACTTTAGAAATTTTGTTATATGTTCAATGATATGAGAAATTGAAACTTTCAATTTCAAAGTTTTCAAAGGTTTTAAATATTGATAGATTTCGAGCATGTCCGGAATTACGAAAATTATTAAAAAGTTAGATTTATTGTTTCTAAAGATTTTTGAAAATTGAATGAAGAAATTGTTATTCAAGATATTCAAAATTTTAGAGATTGTTATTATGTCTTGGAAAATCAAGGAGAGAAATGTTTTGGAAATCGATTTAAGAAATTAAAATGATTAGTGATTTTATTGTTTTAAATAAAAGGTGAAAATCGTGGTTTAAATTTTGGATGGGACATGTGTATTGTATGTTTAAAAGGAATTGATAAAGTTGTTATCTATTTTGTGTTGCATACTTTAATTATGCATAGTTACAAACCGAATATGATTGTGAATCGGTATAAAAGTGATTGATGAATTGTGATGGTATTTGATTTTGTTATGTGAATTATGTGAAATTATGAATGATAATGTGAGACGATATGAAAATCAAGTTTTGAAATGTGCCTCCGGCAATATGATTTTCGAGTTTGATATATGTTATGTGAGTTTGGTAAGGTCCCTCCGATGAGTCGATTACCTTGGTTTCCCTCGATAGCCTTCTCCTACGCTGCCGCTAGTGGCATAGGAGTTCGATTCGGACTCCCCTCATTCACTGGCTGCATACGACCGCTTATGCGGAATGTGCAAGACGTCATGTTAGACCGACCCAAACCATTTAATGTGTTATGTGCTTGGTGTTGGATGCATGCGGTATAACCCATGAAACACACGCCGCAAGATAACTCGCAAATACCTACGGTGGGGTGTGGGGTCCAACATCAAACCAATGATGTGTTAGATGATCTTGCTCGTTTGTATGTGATATTCTATGATGTGATACATTCATGTTTGAAATGGTGCATAATTTGTGAAAAGTTTGAGAATTTGAGAAATAATGGTTAATTTTCAATCACGAAATTTCGCAAATGTTTATGAGGATTTTAAAATAAATGAAGATGATGAGAAAATCTTAGAAAATATTGACGAAGGTTTATAAATTTTCGAAAGGAAAGATTTGAAAAGTTTGAAAAGAAAATTTTCGCTTATGTTTCATTTATCGTATGTTACCTCTTCGAGTCATTGCTCACTTCCACCTCTCATCCCCATCTCCGTGTTTCCAAGCAGGAGATTGGATGAAGGCGGTCCAGTCATCAGTTCTGCATGTGTCAGTAATAGGGTTCGTTGAGATTGTGGTTTTTGGTTTGATATCGTGGATTGAAAATGTCACTTTGCTATTGATGATGTATTTGAGTTAAGTTATGAAATTGAATTTATGTATGATAGTGGAATTGGATTATTTAAGTAGATCATGTTAGTTTATATGAATATGATTGAATTGTATTCGAATTGAAGTATGTATGATGGATTGAGATTATGAAGTGCTTAGATATAGATGTGTGTTGCTGCCGGTGTTTGGATTCCGGACGGGGAGTCCGATGACTTTGTGTGATTGGATTTGGTTTATAGAAGTGTATTTTTGCCTTTGCAGATTTTTGGGCCGTCAAAATACAGCCGTTATGCTGCCCGATTTTCGGTAAAAATCGGGTTAAGATAAGAATAAGAATAAAAAAATTAGTTTGGTAAAGATGAGATTTGTGTGATTAAGACAAATTATATGAATTTAGTGTTATATGAGGATAAATTTTCAAAAAGGAAATTGTATGGATTGATTATGATTTGAATGTGATTGAGTAAAGGGAAAAGGAATGAATAAGAAAAAAAAAGAAAGAAAAAAAAAACTATACCGGTTTCGGATGGTTAGTCTAGGTTATCCAACGCATCTCGTTTCGTTTCTCGACCAATCTTCGTTCTGGATGTCGGACACTTGATTTCGATTAAACCGATGTGTATTTCGTTTGAGACGCGTTAGAGTTTTCTGTTTGCTCCGATTCCGCACTTTGTTTCGTTTTTCGTTCTTTTTCGTTTCCGTTTTTTGGTTGGGATCCGGTTTCCGGATCGGGTCCCAACAATAATTTTGGGCCTTACACTTGCTTTCCATTCCCTAGCTCTTTCTAACTTAAATATATCCCTTTCTTTATTTTAATTTTCAATAGTTGGTATAATTTTTTGTATGTTCTATTTTTAGCTTCTTAGACTATCTTCTTCACTCTTTCTTTTTTAGTTTGTTACTTTCTTTATTAACCACCCTCTTTACCTTTCAAGTGCTATCTAAGGACCTATATGATTGTGTATAGTGACAGTGTAAGTCTTTGTAAATGTGTGAATATTGAAGAATTTTAGTTCTAGTCGTGTGAAGTTACACATCTGTGTATATTAGTATACACGGTTGAGTATGTTACCTATATAAGTCTCCGTGCCTATGTGAAATTGCCCAAAAAGGAGAAAGTCAAAAGGCTAGATTTTGCTCTTTTGAGATGGAATCATAGTTATTTAAGGATCTTTCTAACTTACTCGATATTATGAAGTAATCAAACATTCAAGCAATCAAGAAGGAAACACTGAGCCCGGATTCTTTGTTAGATAATCAAATTGACCAATTTCATTGGATGTTTTTGGAGATATACGATCATTTCGTGTAAGTTAACTGTGTATAACAGAAATCCTAGTTTTTACTATAAAAGGATGAGAGTGGAGGCAAAACAGAGGAGCTAAGTTATTAAGCAATTTTAGGTCATAAAAGACATAAAGAGGCTACATTTATGATCAAGGAATGAGGAAAACATGAAGATAACATCAAGATATCCAATAAATATCAACATTAAATCCAAACTTGCAAGAAGATTCAATAGAAGAAATAGGGAGGCTTAGAATTATGATTTCTTTGTTTTCTATTAGTTTTTTTACATATTGGTTATTGATTTTTTTTTCTATGGATAGAAGCTAAACTTGTTTAGTGTCTAGGTAAGATGAACCTTAAGTAGTGATAACAATATGATTTGATCTTTTGTTTAATGTAATTATATTGAATGATTTATTACGATTCAATAATGTGTTTTATTCTTGTTATAATATATCTGGAATAATAGTGCATGATTTGATTTCGTATGATTGAAATTAAGAAATCTTCTTGTATGAATAGATATGCCATAACTAAAAGAAGTTGCATGCAAACCTAGAGAGGTAGATATAAATCCTCCAGATTAGGATCAAACCTACTAGCATATTCACAAATCGATAAACCAATCTTAGGGGTTTTAACTATAAAGATTTCTGTTAATCAACTAAGGAATTAGTTATTTATAGTTTTGAGAAAGATATTAACATAAGATAGGAATTTCTACAGTCCAATGTTCAATAATATGACTGCACGATAAAGGGTTAAAAATTAAGGATTTTTAGCAGGATTCATTACCTAGATACTATTACTTGATATTAACATCCTCTTAGTATTTTCCATGCTCTAAGTTCAGTATTGTTTTATTTTTTTAGTATAATTTTTAACTAAAATCCACAATCTAATTCGTAAGTTAGATAATAGAAAAAGGTTACTACTACTACTTACATTTTTCGTGGTATTGACCTGTACTTGCCTATGCTTGCTACTGTTACACGATGCACTTACAATATTAATAAAACCTATTAATCAATAGACATAGGCAACGATTGTTTTCCAAAACGCCATAAATCAGTTTACATTGTCTTTCATTATTCTCTTTAATTTATTGTTCAATTTTTTAATTAATTTATATCATGCAATTTCCTCATCTTTATTTACATTGATTATTGTTAATTTAGTATATTATTTAGAAAAATTGTTGAATTTTTAAATACCCAATTCACTCCTTCATTCTTTGGTGTCATTAGAGAATAACATATTTTAATGGATTTTTTCTTTTTAGCAAACCAACTGATGGACTCTAGCTATACATTTCTCCATTGACATTCCTCTTAATTCTTTTTTCAATTTCATTCTCTTCTCTAGTTCATGTTGCATGATGTGGAGTTAGGGTGTTGTTTGACAGTAAGAGGAATGAGTATTAAAAAATCAAAATCATAGGGAAGTTTTTGATAGTTTTTATGTTGGGTACTGTTTTTGGAATCCAACTCTTGCTCTGATACCATACATGTTGGATCATGTTTTCGGAAACCAATATCCAAAAACCATTCATAAATGTGAGCGTATTAACCTGTAGGGTTATTTTCATGGAATCCTTTTAGCCATCATCGTTTCCCTCTCATTCTCATAACATCTCAACTCACAAGGGCGAGCTCATGCAACGGATTCATGAAAATCAAACTCATTTTTCCTTATTTTAGAACAGATTTTGGGAAACCTCAAACTCGAATTAAAAATTGATTCCTTCAAGGAAATTGCAGCTCTATGTCTCTATTTTATTTTGAAGTAAGAACCATCTCAATCGGAGCTTTATAGATCAAGAAATGTTAAATAATCCAAAGTGTGTTCACAACCAAGTCTTGCCCTTCCAATCGATCCCTCATTTTCTTTCCATAAATCTTTCTGACCTCAACACCAAAGGCCACTAATATTTATGGAAAGATAGCTAAACGTCTTAGTAATCTATTGCTTCAAAAATCGCTTAATTTGGAGGTCGGGTCGTGAAGTAATGGCCAAAAGAATCAACCATGCTCATGTTCTTAATCATGTTGAACCTATCTTGGGATAATTGACATAACTTTCACTAGAGACTTCTAGATATACAACTTTTGTGAAGAACTCAAAATGATATTTTGTCACTGGGAGGGTCAAAACACGGGCTGTGTGAATTTCACTCGGGCAGACCGTGTAACTTTAAGGTGAAACGAAAATTTTCACTCTCCAAGACCCCTTCAATGGATCCTAAACCCATCCTAACATCCCTTTTACTCATAATCTTTCTAAATCGAACAATCCTAGTGCGATATCACTCCATACACTCTAATTATTTGGGATACACGTCCTATGCAATATCACCTACTCAAACAATCATATCTCTCAACTTCGATATCCAAAAATTGCATACTTTATACCGTTCAAAAGCTAAGAGGATAAGCTACGACTTTAATGAAAACAACTTTGTCTAATTCATCCTATATTAATACAGATTTTCTCCTGAAGTCAGAACACATATTTTCCCATCATGAAAAATTGGAGAATTATACCAACTTCACTTCCTTTATTTTAATATCATTCATAACGATTTCAACTACCAATTGGAATTCATCAAACTCTCAACCTCAATTCTTTTGAATCTTCACATTCAACTACATCTCAACATTAATAATTCCTATCTTTCTTTTCCATAACATCTCACTTATGTATATATATATGTATATACAACAACACTTCATGCTCAAAGTTCATCAACTCAAACAGAAAACTTCTTCAAATATATCTAAATCCAACTCAACTCATATCATCCATACACAATTCGTATTTCATTAACATCATAAGATAAGTGTTTACAAAGCTTTAATGGCATCTCATGCTACAATACATCCTCAATATCAAATTCCAAAATACAAAAGATGCAAAGCCCAATAGTTCTCGAAATGTATCTAAAGTCTTGCTTTTACAAAATCTAATTTCAAATACAAAATATGCATAAACAAAAAGATGCCTTGACTCTTGATTTCTCGATCTCATTCTTTTCACTTAAAGATGGGACTGAAAGGGGGTGAGCTTGAAAGCTCGTGGGTAACAGTTTATAATGAATAACAAGCAAAACCATTTAAAATGTTCATTGTCATAGAAAATTCTTATTAAATCGTAAAACACATGGTTCTTAATTTTTTAACCAAATTCATAATAAAAAAAAGTCATGTATGCATCAATCTTGTTGGTAGTACCTGTTGTACTAAGAAAAGAATAGAAGGAAGAGAGAGAATTTGTAAATGAAGAAGAGAATAATTTCAAGAAAAAATGGTTGTTATTCCTTCAATGATTTCTCAGGCCGTATATAGGCACAATTGCTCTGACAGTATCAACACATGAAAAGGGAAAAACAAACTTTGAAAACAACTCTAGCCGTGTAACTAGCAGCCAAAGAAATAAGAATACTAAAATACCCCTCATATTTAATTAACTCGTATTAATACCCTCTCCTCAAAAAGATACTTGTCCTCAAGGATCGAACTCAGGAAACTTCTTCTTCAGTTCATAGTAATTCTCCCAACTAGTATCCTCAGGAAATGTATTGCTCCACTGGATCAAGACTTCAGTGACTGCCCTTCTGTTCTTCTGAACCATTCGGCGATCAAGTATTGCAATTGGTTCCTTTACAATAAGGCCATCATCATCAAGTACAGGTAAGGAAGAAGAAACAGGAAGAGAACCAACATGCTGCTTAAGCTGGGAAACATGAAACGTATGGTGAATTTGAGCATCAGGTGGAACATCCAGCTTGTAAGCTACAGGACCAATCTTAGCCAAGATTGGAAAAGGACCAAAATACTTTGCTGCTAGCTTCATACAGAATCTGTTAGAAATGGATTTTTGTCTGTAAGGCTGCAATTTCAAGTAGACAAAATCACCAACAGCAAAATTCCTCTCTGTTCTGTGTTTATCTGCCTGCTGCTTCATTCTATGTTGGGCTCTCTGTAAGTGAAACTTGAGCAAGTTGATAGCAGCTTCCCTCATATGTAAACTTCTATCAATGGACTCAACTGTAGAATCACCATCGAGATAAGGAAAATGTGTTGGGGCAGGTTGGCCATAGACAATTTCATAAGGAGTAGTCTTGGAAGCTAAGTGATATGTAGTGTTGTACCAGAATTCAGCTAAAGGAATCCATTTGCTCCAATCTTTAGGTCGTTCAGCAGTCATGCATCTGAGGTAGGTTTCCAAACATCGATTTACCACCTCTGTCTGGCCATCTGTTTGAGAGTGATAGGAGGTGGACATTTTCAGACCAGTACCCAATAGTCGAAACAATTCCTTCCAAAACATGCTGATAAATAATTTATCTCTGTCACTCACAATGCTAGTAGGTGCTCCATGAAGCCTATAAATATGGTCTAGGAACAGTTGAGCAACAGATACAGCAGTAAAAGGGTGAGACAATGGCAAAAAATGAGCATACTTGCTCAGTCTGTCTACAACAACAAGTATTGTGTCTTTGCCCTGAGATTTAGGCAAACCTTCCACAAAATCAAGAGAGATTTCAGACCACACTTTATCAGGGATAGCCAGAGGCTGTAGCAGCCCAGGATATGTTGTAGTTTCGTACTTACAAGTTTGGCAAGTAGTACAAGATCTGATGAATTCTTTAATATCTTTTTTAAGCCCCTTCCAGTAAAGAACACTAGACATTCTTTTCATAGTAGCCTCGATCCTAGAATGACCACCTGTTGGAGAATTATGAAAATAAGCTAGTAACTGCTGTTTCAAACTAGCATCATTGCTAACCATGAGCTTTCCTTTTCTTCTCAATTGATCAACCTCCCAGGTGTACTTCAGATTAGTATTAGTACCCTGTTTCGGTTTCTCAATTAAAGCAGCTAACTTCTCATCATTATACCAAGAAGACTTTAACATATTCAACAAATCAGTATGTAGTACCGAGATGGCATGACATTCAACATGAGGGATTCTAGATAAAGCATTAGCAACTACATTCTGACTACCTTTTCTGAATGTCAAAGAAAAATCATACCCCATCATTTTAACAACCCACAGTTGTTGAGCAGGAGTGGTGGTCTTCTGATCTAGTAGGAACTTGAGACTGTCATGATCAGTCTGGATATGAAAATGTCTGCCCAACAAGTAGCCATTCCATTTCTTTACTGCTGTCAAGATAGCCAGCATCTCCTTTTCATAGACTAACAGTGCTTGGTGTCTTGGAGAAAGACCCTTGCTAAAGAAAGCAATTGGTTTACCATGTTGAGTGAGAATGGCACCAATCCCTGTAGCAGATGCATTAGATTCAACCACAAATGTTGCATTGAAATCTGGGAGAGCAAGAACAGGAGCAGAAGTGATGGCTGCTTTCAAAGCACTCCAAGAAACAGTGGCTTCATCATTCCAAGAAAAAGCATTTTTCTTCAAGAGGGGCAGTTAAAGGTAAAGCTAGCACACCATAACCCTTAATGAATCTTCTATGATAACCTGTAATTCCCAAAAACCCTCTCAAATCCTTTAGGGACTTAGGCAAAGGCCAGTTAACAATGCTCTCAATCTTCTTAACATCCATGGACAGTCCTGTGGGACCAATAACATGCCCCAAGTACGCTATCTGCTGAGCTCCAAATTCACACTTAGAGAATTTAATGAAAAGTTGATTCTCAATAAGCAAAGTAAAAACCAACTCCAAATGCTATAAGTGTTCCAACCAAGTTGCAGAGTAGATGAGTATATCATCAAAAAACACCAAAACAAAGCGTCGGAGGTAGGGTTGAAAAATCTTGTTCATCAAGGATTGAAATGTAGATGGTGCATTTGTCAATCCAAATGGCATAACAAGGAATTCAAAATGGCCATGGTGTGTCCTAAAAGCAGTTTTATGAACATCCAAAGGGTGCATTCTCACCTGATGATATCCTGCTCTCAAATCCAGTTTGGAGAAAAAACAAGCACCATGTAGTTCATCCAGCAGCTCCTCAACCAAAGGAATAGGGAAATGATCCTTGATTGTCAGCTTGTTATGTTGCCTATAGTCCACACACATCCTCCATGAACCATCTTTCTTCTTAACCAATACCACTGGAGATGCAAAAGGGCTTATGCTGTCCCTGATAACCCCAGATTCTTTCAACTCAGCCACCAACTTTTCAATCTCATTCTTCTGCAAAACAGGGTATCTGTAAGGTTTCAGTTTCACTATCTGACTTTCATCTTTCAGCAGAATTCTATGCTCATGCTCCCTAGATGGAGGTAAGCCATGAGGTGTTTGAAATACTGCAGAGAACCTCTCAAGCAATTGCTGCAACTCCCAAGGGAAAGAAAGCAATTTGTCAACCGAATCACCCTGTACCACTAACTCAGCACCTAAATTTGTCATGAACAAAGTACATGCTTGCAAAGAGCAACTAGAGAGTTTGCTCATCTGCTTAGGAGAAGCATGTGAAACTTCTACTACATCCAGTCCCTGCAATGTGTAAGCACTATCCCCCTTTGTGAATTACATAGCTAAAGTAGTGAAATCCCAAGAAATTGGTCCCAACTTCCGTAGCCATTGAACTCCTAACACGGAATCACATCCCAACATAGGCAGAACCCAAAAATCAGTCTCCATGGAATAACCCTGACAAGTCCATACAATTCCCTTACGTATCTCCTGTAGGAAAATCTCGGGAGGTACATCACATGTACGGGCAGCGGAAAACAAAAATTTTTGTTCCCGGGACTTTCCCGAAACCCAGGATCCAGGTGTCGGTATGAAGATCTCAAACCTGAATAGCCAATAGAGACTATCTCTAAAGGTATCCACGCAGAGATCAGAAAACCTAACCGAGTCAAACCCCTTTGACCCGGGAATAGCTAGAACAGATTAAAGCTCGCTAGAGCCTACCTCTGTCTTCAAGAGCTTGAGATCGACGTTGAACCTTGAGAGGAAGAGATGGAACGATGATGCCTTAAGGAAGAAGAATGAAAATAACCTTTATTCTCTTTTCTTCTAACCCTAAACCCACGATCATCATTCGGCCATCACCTTAAAAAACCCTTAAAATGGTGTGCTTTTAAAACTTTAAAGAGCAACCATATAAGGCTTACAAGTGGATGGATAATGACCATTCATTCTTTAATGAATAAAGTAATCAACCTTTGACTTTTCAAAGGTTTATCTCTTCTTTCTCCCATTCCAACGAAGATGGGCTTATATTTATATATATTAATTAATTATTTACTTAATTAATTAATATATATAATTGCTTACTGATCCATCAAATGGGAATCGGTCCTACTGGCCTCTCGGCCCCGATCTTTGAAAACACTTCCTAAACCTTTCTTAGCAATATTGATGTCGCGATCTCATCGGGACATATCCCAATCCCATCGGGATCCATTAAATCCGAATGCTCTCCATAATTGGAACTCTGTCCAATTACTATTTTACAGATTCTCTGAAACACTCTTATGCGTGTGACCCTTTAGGTTCCCGGTTATGTTGGCCACTTAGATTAACAATTAATCTGAGCAAGTCATGAGCGGTATCTAGCAACACATCATGACCCCAATTGACCGGAAAGTAATCGGTTTGATGTATTCATCACGAACCGGATCACGAACCCTTCCATGAATAATTCTTGTGCAATTCGTCCTTTCACCATCCTATACCCCACTTGGTTATGAGTATGGTCAAAGTGTCAACTCTTACTAGACCAAGTCCAGCCCAAGTGATAACAGTTCTCGTCCTAGGACTCATTACTCTATATGTCCATGAAGACACTCTACATGACATATTCACTCTGGCCAGAGATTTCCGAGTAATGATCCTGACAAGAGGCCATGGGTATCTCTTCTGCTAATCCAGAAGTGGTGAATCCTTTATTGGCTACTCAATTATCTTGAATACCTCAAACTGCACCCAAGCACCACCCTATGAGTTACCTCCGAAGGCAACAAGGAATGGAGTCAAAGCAGTGATCAAGATTCAAGATAGCCTTGAGTACCTCAAGTCTAAGGATACTTGCACCATTGCTATGATGAGATTATCACTGACACTTAGATAAGATATCCATGTGATGATCTCATGACAGGTCATCCAATGAACTTACTACTACTAGTAAGCATCCATATGTCAACTCTAAATATCTCATATTTACAGCTTTACGAGATCCACCGCTGATCCAATCAAGGAGTATGACATATGTTAATCCGTCCGGATTAATGATGTCGATCTCATTAATCCTATGACTAGGAGAATTTAGATCTTGACATAATTGCACATGATAGGAATCTCAGTAGTATGATCACATCATAATTTCCTTCATGCTATGTCATATATCATGGACTTCATTAATTTAATTAAAGATCCAATCAATTCATAAACAATGTTTATGAACATCAAATTAATGAATTATGCCTTTTCTTTATTTATTCATTCATCAGCATCATTTGTGAATAAAACGCTAAAGGGATTGCCTTTAGGGCACAAATAAACAAGATCGTCCTTGAATAAGTCGACTTATCCAATGTACAAGTCGACTTATCGGTGCGAAACAAGCATAAGTCGACTTACACATGGTACAAGTCGACTTACCACTTACAAATCTCCCACTTGACCTAAAGCCAATCGCCTTGGTATCTAATACCATAAGCGCCCATGAGAATCACAATTCTCCTGTGACAATGGCTTTGTCAACGGATCAAGAACACTTTGCTCGTGGGATTTCTCGCTATCGTGACATCATCTCGACTAATGATCTCCGAATTGGCGAGTAGATGTTCGGATCGTCGATAAGACCTTGATTCCTTTGCTCACAAGACTAGCCCCATTGTATCACAATACAATCCTATGGGCCTATCACGGTAGGGATTAGATCAAGTTCAAGAATGAACTTCTTGATCCAAACCGCTTCCTTCAAGATCTCACGTGATAGGTACTCTGCCTCGGTTGTTGAATCGGCAATCCTTTCTTGTTTTGAAACTCTTTCAATTGACCGCCACGCTATTCAAGTGTGAATGTATATAACCCGATCGTGATTCGTAATCATCCTTATCGATTAAATATCGCATCCGAATGCCGCCACTAGAGATTTCCATCTCCAAACATCAAGAAAACATCCTTAGTGCTTTAAAGGTACTAGAGGATATTCTTGACAGCCACCCAGTGACCCTCACTAGGAACCGATTGGTATTTGCTCGTAACACTTAGAGCATACGATACATCGGGCTTCGTACATAACATCTTTCCATGCTAAACTTCTTTAGCATCTCATCTATGTACGATGCTTGTGAAAGACCAAGCAACCTTTGATCTATCTCTATAAATCTATATCCTAAGGATATAAGTTGCTTTACCAAGGTCTTTCAAGGCAAATTGTTTGACAACCAAATTTTAATCGATTGCGATAGAGACATCGTTTCCGAGTAACGATATGTCATCTACATACAACACAAGGAAAACGATTGCAGTCCCATTAACCTTCTTATACACACAATAATCATCCGGATTTTATGAGAAATCAAACTCTTTGAGTACCTCATCAAAACGGATATTCGAACTCCTGGATGCTTGCGTCAATCCATACATGGATTTCTGAAGCTTGCATACCATTTCGCCATCATAAGATGTGAAGCCCTCTGGTTGTGTCATATACATCCCTCGGCGATTCCGTTAAGAAAGTCGTCTTCACATCCATTTGCCATATCTCATAATCATAATGAGCGGCAATGGCTAGGAGTATTCGAATGGTTTTAAGCATTGCTACGGGGCTGAAGGTCTCGTCATAGTCAACTCCTTGTCTTTGACGAAATCCTTTGGCCATTAGTCTCGCTTCATAGGTAATCAAATTACCATCCATGTTGGTTTTCTTCTAAAACCTCTTTGCACCCTGTGGGTTTTATCCATTCAGGTGTGACAAACAAAGTCCATACTTGGTTTACATACATGGAATCCATTTCAGACTTCATGGCACGGAGCCATTTTCCAGATTCTGAACTCTTCAGAACCTCTTCATAGGTAGCGGGCTCATCATCTCATATGAGCAATACGTCATTCTGTTCCCCTTACGAGAAATTCACATCTCTCGGGAACAGTGCGTATCCTACTTGACTTACGAACTTCGTGTGTAGCAGAAGGTTGAACTGTTATCTCACCTGAATGAGTTACAGTTTTAGGTTCAGGCAGTTGATCTGTGTCTGTTCGAGCATCTTGAACTTCTCTAAGTTCAACTTTGCTCCCACTGTCTTCTTACAGAAGAAACTCTTTCTCTAAGAAAACAGCATGCTTTGAAACAAACACTTTTGTTCCTAAGCACGGTAGAATTAATATTCCACGAACAAACACTTGTCAGACTTTGCATCAAGCTAATCGACCGTGTCCGCTTCACATAAGTAGACAACCCCAAACTTTCAGTGAGAAAGATAGGGCTTTCGGTTAGTCCACATCTCATATGGAGTAACATCAATCTGCCTTTAATGGAACTCGCTTAACAAGTAAACTAACCGTTTGACGCATACCCTAAAATGCAAAACCTATCATCAATCGCACCATGTCTAACAAGGTTCGATTTCTACTTTCAGCCACACCATTGTCTTTGCGACGCAAGTGGATTGAATCGAGATAAAATCCCATTATCTACGAGATAATCCAAAACTGTTGGTCTAAGTATTTTCCACCACGATCAGATCGTAATGTCTTCATACTTTTACCAAGTTAGTTTTTCTACTTCATTTCTGAATTATTTGAACTATTCAAATGCTTGATTTGTATCTCATCGAATCTGAATACCTATATCGTGAATAATCACCGATAAAAGTATCTCAAGTAAAACAACCACTTCGCATGGATGGACATCGGACCACATACATCCGAATGTATTAGGTCTAATATTCCATTCACTCGCTCACCCTTTCCTTTAAAGGATAACTTAGTCATCTTGCCTAATAAACAAGATTCGCATGTGTCATATGATTCATAATCAAATGACCCTAAACATCCACTCTTATGGAGCTTAGCGATCGTGTCTCATTTATATGGCCAAGCCGACAATGCCATAAGTAAGTTGATTTTAAATTATCTCGATTATGTCTTTCCGTCATTGACATTCATAATGGATATGACATATCTAATATGTCATTTCTATTGCATAATGTACCAGATCAGTAGAGCATTCCATTGAACTAATAGAACAACCATTGCTACTAAAAGTCCAATGGAAACCAAATCTAATTAAACATGAAACATACAATATGTTCTTTGTTTAAAACAGTACAAAATGTCAATCATCCAATTTGAATATAAGCCCACTAGGAGTAACAAGACATAAGTGTCTCACGGCTAATGTAGCAACTCTTGCTGCATTACCTACACGAAGGTCTAGTTCTCCTTGAATGAGCTTTCTACTGTCCCTGAGGCCGTGCATATCATTTCATATGTGTGAGCCACAACCGGTATCAAAGACCGATATGTTTTGATCAGGAATAGTATTAACCTCAATGACAAACATACTTGAAGGAGTAGAGGCATCGATGCCTTTTCTCGCTTCGAGGACTCGAGATAGATTTTACGGTTTAGCCTCTGGTGGCTAGACTTGCCACAATGAAAGCAAAATCCTTTTGGGGCGTAATCTTTGGTTTTCCTTGATGGCACTTCCTTTGGTTTTCTTCTAGAACCGTAAGAAGGAGCATCCACCACTAGCACTTGCTATCTCTCTTGATAGCCTGCTCAGCTGTCATGAGCAGATTGATTAGCTCAGGAATTGTTGTGGATATTTGGTTTATTCGATAGTTTATCACAAACTGTGAATAACCATCAGACAATCCAACCAGAATTAAGTATCTACTTAACTCATAATCCATTACAAATCCTAAGGCGGCCAATCTCTCAATATAGCTATTCATCTTCAGGGCATACTGCACAGCAGATATCCCTGGAGCCATCTTTGTGATGAAGAGAAGCCTTGAGGTCTCGAACCTTTCGGTCGAGCTTGCTCAACAAACACTCCCTAAGATGAGATACTATAGAGTGAGCATCCATGGACTCGTGCTGCTGCTGCAGCTCTGGTGACATCAAGACAAGCATAATGCAAGTATCCATATCACTGTCCTTTAGATGCTTACGATATGCTTTCTGATCCTTATCAGAAGCATCGACAAAGAGTGCATCTGGAAGTGGAACATCTAGGACATATCCGGTTCCTCGATCCGAGAACAATTCTCGAGTCCTTAGTCAATCAAGAAAATCGGTCCGAAAGGAGAGCATTAATTCACACCGAAAGACTTCTTCAATCAACCTAAACGCGATAAAGAGAAGGAATGATAGAATAGATATGCTGCATGATCATAAGGACTTGCATGATATGCATATGGCTCCACTAGTTTCCTAGAATTCATAACCCTCTTTACTGAATCCAGAGAAACAAAGTGACATAATGTCCTAGTGGGTCGATATCCGACATTGCTAAGAGTGACCTTGGGTTTACCCAACAAGCCACAACTTAGGTCAATCGGTAGGTATCGGTCATACCAATTGCATCATCGATAACCGACTTTGAGAATGACCTTGGGTTTACCCAACAAGCCACCTTAAGTCTCGGAGGTATCGGATATACCAATTACATCTTAGACACAACTATCGATCAGTGCTATCAACTTGTTGATGTGTGCACTTACATTGGGTATCAACTCTTTGATGCGCATACATCCGATATATGCTACCCAATTTCACCTCTGTCCACGTTGACCTTGAGTTTACTCAACAAACCAACGCTTCGAGTGAAAACCAACCCATTAATCAGAAAATCATATTTTCATGGTTTGAACATATCCGTATAGAGTGAGCTTGGGTTTACCCAACAACCCATCCCTATAAGAACTCTGGTTCTTACCATATTAATGGAAGGCGTTAGTTTTCATATACCGAGGAGGGATTTAGAAACTCTAGACTCCAAGCTGAAGGATCATAGTCACTAGGACTATATGGAATGATTTAGGTGTCATCAATCACATTGAATCAATCCTTATAATCATCCATCATCCAACTAGAGCATGTCATAAGTCGCCTTACATCAAATGCAAGTCGCCTTAAGCCACTGCCCACACACAAGTCGACTTGTCTGATATAAGTCGACTTATGCTCCTGCCCACACACAAGTCGACTTGTCTAATATAAGTCGACTTATGCAAAAACTTTGAACAAGTCGACTTATGTACAATACAAGTCGACTTATCCAGAAACTTTGAACAAGTCGACTTATGTATAGTATAAGTAGACTTATCCAAAAACTTTGAACAAGTCGACTTATGTATAAAACAAGTCGACTTATCCAAAAAGAATTGCTATACTTTCTAATCGACTAATACCTCAATCATTGCAATTCCAATTCACAACACCTACATACCTAAGGTAATATCTGATAAATTTGATGTATCAATGAACAATTCATTGAACCATGAAAGCCTTAAATAGTCAAACTATATGAAAAGCTTGAAATGAGTCAAAACTCATTAATTTCCAAACAATTTAGGAACACCCAAATTATCATCCTAAGCATCTCTAGCTAGCACATACATTATCAAATTTACTTCAGCACATGCCATAAAAAATATGACGGTCAAAACAAACAAGATAATGCAATATACTAACGAGACGCTAATGTGATCACTTAGGCATCCGAAAATTCTTGGAAATGCAAATTCAAGCAATTCAGTTTGGCAATCATAATACATCAAGATAACACATTTTTAATCACATTAAAAATGGTGCAAGGCATTGGAACTGAAAAAGCACACTCAATCAAGCCAAGCAAAACAGTCCCAACAATTTTCACAAAACTGCCCAGTTCTGTACATTGCTTGAAATGATCAATGAAACAATTTCAATAAATTCTGAGAAAATTATATAGGTTACTAAATGTTCCGAAAATGCTACCTGAATTTTTTCAGGATTTTAGGCCATCAAAAACTCAGTCAACAAAAATAACAAAACCGATTCCAATTCTGTGTTCATCAACACAGCAATTCCCAACAGCATAGAATAAAATCAAAAATAAATATCCAATCACCTTGAAATCCAATTTACATGATCACAGACATTCACCAACATCTTAGAGACATGTAGGTGAAGGAAAATCCAGAAAACGAGTTTTCTAGAATTTATTCTTGATTTTATACTACTGCCTGTTCACAGAATCGTTTCAAAAACAGCATCTGTAAGCTTAGAGAATTAATTAGCAAAACTATATCAAATCAAATCAATAAATTCTGAAAATTCATAGACATATTCTCTAACATGTTATGAACATTCCTGGGCAGAAAAATTTCAAAAAATATATCACAATATAAATTCGAAAACAGGCAGTATGCATGCATCAACATCAACAGCACTTAGGGTTTCTGATCTAGCTTCGGTTTTAGCTTCATACACGACACCAAACGCTCTGATACCACTGTAGGAAAATCCCGGGAGGTACATCACATGTACCGGCAGCAGAAAACAAAAATTTATGTTCCCGGGACTTTCCCGAAACCCAGGATCCAGGTGTCGGTATGAAGATCTCAAACCTGAATAGCCAATAGAGACTATCTCTAAAGGTATCCACGCAGAGATCAGAAAACCTAACCGAGTCAAACCCCTTTGACCCGGGAATAGCTAGAACAGATTAAAGCCTGCTAGAGCCTACCTCTGTCCTGAAGAGCTTGAGATCAGACGTTGAACCCTTGGAGAGGAAGAGATGGAACGATGATGCCTTAAGGAAGAAGAATGAAAATAACCTTTATTCTCTTTTCTTCTAACCCTAAACCCACGATCATCATTCGGCCATCACCTTAAAAAACCCTTAAAATGGTGTGCTTTTAACACTTTAAAGAGCAACCATATAAGGCTTACAAGTGGATGGATAATGACCATTCATTCTTTAATGAATAAATTAATCAACCTTTGACTTTTCAAAGGTTTATCTCTTCTTTCTCCCATTCCAACGAAGATGGGCTTATATTTATATATATTAATTAATTATTTACTTAATTAATTAATATATATAATTACTTAAGATCCAACAAACTGGGTCGGTCCTACGGCCATCGTCTGGCGTCAAATCTTTGAAACTCTAAACCTTTCTTAGCAATATTGATGTCGCGATCTCATCGGACATATCCCAATCCCATCGGGATCCATTAAATCCGAATGTTCTCCATAATTGGAACTCGTCCAATTACTATTTTACGATTCTCTCAAACACTCTTATCGTGTGACCCTTTAGGTTCCGGTTATGTTGGCCACTTAGATTAACAATTAATCTGAGCAAGTCATGAGCGGTATCTAGCAACACATCATGACCCCTAATTGACCGAAAGTAATCGGTTTGATGTATTCATCACGAACCGGATCACGAACCCTTCCATGTACAATTCTCGTGCAATTCGTCCTTTCACCATCCTATACCCCACTTGGTTATGAGTATGGTCAAAGTGTCAACTCTTACTAGACCAAGTCCAGCCCAGTGATAACAGTTCTCGTCCTAGGACTCATTACTCTATATGTCCATGAAGACACTCTACATGACATATTCACTCGCCGAGATTTCCGAGTAATGATCCTGACAAGAGGCCATGGGTATCTCTTACGCTAATCCGTAAGTGGTGAATCCTTTATTGGCTACTCAATTATCTTGAATACCTCAAACTGCACCCAAGCACCACCCTATGAGTTACCTCTCGAAGGCAACAAGGAATGGAGTCAGCACGTGATCAAGATTCAAGATAGCCTCGAGTACCTCAAGTCTAAGGATACTTGCACCATTGCTATGATGAGATTATCACCGACATTTAGATAAGATATCCATGTGATGATCTCATGACAGTCATCCAATGAACTTACTACTACTAGTAAGCATCCATATGTCAACTCTAAATATCTCATATTTACAGCTTTACGAGATCCACCGCTGATCCAATCAAGGAGTATGACATATGCTAGTCTGTCCGGATTAATGATGTCCAGTCTCATTAATCCTATGACTAGGGAGAATTTAGATACTGACATAATTGCACATGATAGGAATCTCAGTAGTATGATCACATCATAATTTCCTTCATGCTATGTCATATATCATGGACTTCATTAATTTGATTAAAGATCCAATCAATTCATAAACAATGTTTATGAACATCAAATTAATGAATTATGCCTTTTCTTTATTTATTCATTCAGTCTGCATACGACTGTGAATAAAACGCGCTAAAGGGGATTGCCTTTAGGGCACAAATAAACAATACCGTCCTTGAATAAGTCGACTTATCCAATGTACAAGTCGACTTATCGGTACCGAGCAAGCATAAGTCGACTTACACATGGTACAAGTCGACTTACCACTTACATCTCCTGAGTTAACATAACATCCCCATTAGCCACTGATACTTTGACACCCTTAATTTGCTGAGTTGCCAAACCCAATTTCTTGACCAAGGTAGAATCGATGAAATTGTGAGTGGAGCCTGTATCAATCAAGAAAACCACCTCATGATGTTTAATCTTTCCCAAGACTCTCATTGTTTTGGGACCCGATGTGCCAATGAGAGCATGCAAGGAAATAACATGGTTATTAAGTTTTTCAGATGCCACCGAAGCAGGACTATCCATGGTCTCCATACAATCTAAGAATTCCTCATTCTCAACTATAGAATCATCACTCTCATCCACCAAAATGTGATACAGCTGAGATCTCACACATTTGTGACCCACATTATACTTCACACCACACCACATGCATAAACCCTTCTTTCTCCTCTCATCACGTTCATCCCTGGTAGGTGGTTTAGTTGGTGTTCTTGGTGTGTCAAGCTTTTGATAAGTTGGTTTTTGTGTTGGAGCATAAGTGTTTTGTCTAGGGGAGGCAGGGTAAGTAGGAAATAGGTTCTTTGGGGTTGGTAACAAGGGAGGCAAATCTGTTTTGGGAGGAGGTTGATGTATGGTGGTGTTTAAGGTGGAGTGTGGTGGGTTTCGATAAGGAAAGGTGGATTTATATGGTGTTTGGAAGACAAGAGCCTCAACCTATTTTGCTAAATTATAAGCATGGGTTAATGTTTTCGGGTAAAAGAGATGTACAGGTCTAGCCACTTCAGGTTTCAAGTTGCTAGTAAATATGCTAAGGGCATAATCATCAGGGAGTTATAAGAGATTCAACAAAAACTCAAACTCATCATAATAGTCATCCACAGTAGTTGTATGCTTCAAACTAACTATCTCAAACATAGGATCTGTAAATTCATTCTCAGAAAAACGAGATCTCATCTTAGATAAGTAGTGATTCCAGTTTACCTCAGTAAGAGAACCTTGGGTTTTCATGAAACGCTGATGCCATTGCAGCGCTTTCCCATCAAGATGCATCATCACGATTCAGACTTTGTCCATAGCTGGGGTTTGGTCAGCATCAAAAAATTGTTCGATTTTAAGCCACCAACCCTTAAAATCGGTACCGTTAAATCATGGGCACTCCATCTTTGACAGCTTTGTGTGAAGACGGTTAGAACCCGGTGAAGTTGGTCCTGCCGTGGTTCCGCCACCCACCAACATCTCGGAGTGAAAAGTTTCCTCGTCACGCTTTGAAGACTCAGAGGGAGATCCATCGGTGTTTTTACCCAAAGCGTGTCGTAGTTCTGCAGTGAGAGCTTCAAATCCAGCTTTGAACTCCATTCTAAGTTCCATTTTTAACTTTTCAGCAATGGAACGAGATTCAATCGCAAGCTTTTCCATGTCCTGCTGCAGTTGGACCACATCTTTCTGCAATCGTGTCGTTACCCCTTCACCCATCGCCGGAATCGACTGGTCTCTGATACCAATGGTAGTACCTGTTGTACTAAGAAAAGAATAGAAGGAAGAGAGAGAATTTGTAAATGAAGAAGAGAATAATTTTAGGAAAAAATGGTTGTTATTCCTTCAATGATTTCTCAGGCCGTATATAGGCACAATTGCTCTGACAATATCAACACGTGAAAAGGGAAAAACAAACTTTGAAAACAACTCTAACCGTGTAACTAGCAGCCAAAGAAATAAGAATACTAAAATACCCCTTATATTTAATTAACTCGTATTACTTGTCATGAACACATAAACACATCAGAATGGTTTGGATTGGTCCAAAATAGAATGTATTACATGTTGGACCCCGAACCTTGAGTGACAAATTGATTTAGTAATATGAATGGTCAAGTGGATGAGTTGTTTGAAATGAAGTTATATAGCAAGAATTAGAAAGAAAAAGTGTGAAAATTTGAAGGATTTAGAAAGTTTGACTTTTTGGAGAGAGAATGTTTGACTTTGAGAGTTGACTTATGATTTAGGCAAAATTTGATAAAATGGTCTTCTGGAAACTTGTAGGTTATGTTAAGAGATTTTTGTGGACATAAAGTTTGTAATTTTGCGATATCGGGAGTGAAAGTTATGATCAGTCAAAGTTTATGTTTGATCGGGTTTGACTTTTATATTGGTTGGAACTTTGACTGAGAAATTAACCTAGTTAGAGGTTAATTGAGCTTTGATGTTTTCATGAAAATTGAAGGATTTGTTTTGATCTTTATTTCGATATAAAGTATGCAATTTTTCGATCTCGAATGATAAGTTATGATTTTTACAAGCTTGTATAGAGAATAGTATCTTTGACGGAAAATGGACTCCGTAGGAGTGGAATTGAGTTTTATGTTCTTCTTGGAAGATTTAGAGCTTCTCTCAAGCTTTCTATAGAGACTAAGTTTGTCAAAATCGGAGTTCGGGAGTAAAAGTTATGAATTTGGAAGTTTTAGATTTTAAAAAATAATAATTAATTAAGCATCCCGTCACTACTGCTGACACATCGCCGTAGCGACGGCGAAGGCTCAGCCGCCGTCACTACGGCGACGCATCGCCGTAGCGATGCGAAGTTTGTCGCATCACCAGGGCGACGCGTCATACGGTGATGCAAGCGCCTTCCTTGCCCAAACGACGCCTGCTTTTGCTCCCGATTTCTTGACTTTCTTTCTCCAATCCGACATTTGTTTACCGTTTTGTTCATATCTTTTCCGTCCGACATCCGATTGAGTTGATTCTTTTTGCGTTGGATTCCTAAGACAATGAATTTCATTTTATAAGAAATTTGTGAACTTTTGAGATTAAATTAATGGTGATTAATTTAATCAAAGTGAGTCGGGAAATTTTCCGAGCATGATTCAGGGTTTTGTGAAATTCGGGATCTGTAGAGATCCGATTGAAGCGATTCTTGAGGCCAAATAAAGATAAGACAAGGGGCTACAAATCATATGAAGACATGAAATGTCAATTTTGCCCTTAGGACTTTTAATTTTTGAATTTAAGTTCGGATTGGGGTGTAATTTTTTGATTGGGAACACCTGTGAGTAATTTGAGTATAACTTTTGATCTGGGAATCGAAATGAGACGATTCTTGTTTTGAATTAAACTAGAGACATAAGGCTACAATTGTTATGAAGACATTGAGTTTCAATTCTGGGATTAAGAATGTGAAATTTTGGACGGAAATAATCGTACATAAGAAATGTGTTAGAATATGGATTTTCCCGCACTGTTTCGCATATAACTTTTGATGTAGTGATCGGAATTCAGCGCAGTCGGTGGCGTTGGATTCGTATGATTGAGAGGAACATTTCTCGAGAAGGAATTTTTGACAAACTCCTTCAGATTGATAGTGCGAATCAACCTGCAAATGAGCATGACATAAAGTAATAATGGAGGGGCAAAATGGTCATTTGACCATCATTTAATGAAACACTTGATGAGTTGTCGTTTTTGGCTATTCAAAGCCACGAAAGTGGCTGGAGAGTTCTGGAAAAATATAGAAGAGGAGAAGAAAATAAGAAGAGAGGGAAAAAGAAGAGGAATTCGAAGGAGAAAGAGAGAGAGTAGAGAGAGAAATCAAAGTTTCGATTTTTTTTCTACTCATTCTTAAGGATTTTGAGTTAGTTTCAAAGGGAAAAAGATGGAGAATGAAGAAAGCTAGCTTTGGGAGCCATGAAATTTCGAAAATTGAAGAGAAAAGAGGTAAGAGAAAATTTTCAACTTTGAGATTTTGTTGAATTTTTGATTGAGAAGCATGGAAAATGATATGGGTATGTGGTATTGAAGTTAATTTGAGAGATTATTAAGTATATTGGATTTAATTTTGAATGAAATTTTGATTAAAGTTTAAGCTAAATTTTATGGTTGAGGATTTGGTGAATTTTGGTGTAGAATTAAAGATAATAATATGGGTTTGTAGAATATGAAATTAGTTTTGAGAAAATTTTGAATTATGATATAGAATTTGTAAAATTGGTTTAGGCCAAAGTTGAAAAATGGAGATTTTGAAATTGGTGGTTCAGATATTGTGAAAGTATTACTTAATTGATGAATTGTGAAGTTAGTTTTAAAATTTAAGTTATTTATGAGATTGAATTTGAGTGTATTGGGTTAGGTCAAGTTTTGAAATTGGAAAATTTAGAAATTCTGGTTTTAAAAGCTTGGAAATGTGATGTTTATGGATTTCCGATAGTTAATTTTGAGAATTATGCAATTTATGATGCAGACTTTGGATATTTTGGCTTAGGGAATTTTAAGGTTGAGGAAAGAAGAAGGAATTTGGAGATTCGATGCGTTGGACAAAGTATTAGCGTCATTTCGAGGTGGGTAGCATATTTATATTTTGATTTGTAAGCAATCTACGACTTTTGAAAAATTAAAGAAAGTAAAAATTTGGATTTTGATAAATTAAGGTTTTTGTAAATATTTGAAAATAAAAGTTTGTTATCGTTTGGCATTACGAGTCCCAAATGAGTTTTGAATAAAATTTGCATCATTATATATGAAGTTTTAATAATTGCTATGGTTGTGCATTATTGACTTTTTGAGAATGTGTTATGTGTATTGTATTGCTTGAAGATTGTGAATTTATGAATGAAAATATGTCATTAGGACACGTGTGTGAAAAATATCAAGATTTGAAATTTGTGCCTTGAGCAAATTGATTTTCGCCAGGAATGTGTTATGTGGGTTTGGTAGGTCCTTTGGTGAGTCAGCATGTCTCTATGTGTATAGCCTTCTCCAGTCGCTCATTAGTGTACGGAGTCGATTTCGACTCCTTCACGGCTATAATGGACCGCAATGCGGAAAGTGTAGTACGCTCGTTTCACGATCGCATGACCGCTATGCGGGGCTGTAGTAGACGCCTGCTTGGACCTAGCTGCACCATTTTGATATGTTATGTGTTTTCAATTTTGTTTCGAATGTTGCATTCATGTTTATAAAAAATTCGAGAAGTTTGAAAAAAAAAAAAAGAGAAAAAGTGAGATTATTATGAAAAGTCAAAAATATATATATATAAAAAAAAGGTTTGAGGAAATTGTTTGAAAAATTGTAAAGTTTGAAAAATTAGCCCTTTTGGCGAAAGATTATGAAAAGAATGATTTTCGCTTATTTATCGATTTATAAATGTGTTATCCACGAGCTTGAAGCTCACCCCCTTTCATCCCCATCTCCGTGTTTCGACGGGAGATCGGATGAAAGAATGTGAAGACGTCGGTTCGACATTTGAATACGTTGGTTTTGAGAAATTTGGATCTTGTGTATGAATATGTTTATGACTTTAGATAAGTTTGGAAAAATGTATTTGTGTATAAAGTTGAAAATTGTGAATGATTGTGAAATTGTATATGAAATTATGAATAATTTGGGAATATATTTGTATGATTGATTTGAGAATGAGATTGAATTATGAGAATAGTAGATCGACTTACAAATATGAGAATGTTTTAGAAATAGGTTGTGGTTATCTGCGATATCCGGACGGAGGGTCCGTGGATTCGATGTGTGTGTGATTGTTTGGAAATTTTAGAAGTGTTGTTTTGAACACTTTGCGGGTTTGGAGTTAGGATAAAGGCGAATCGTTATCTTTGAATTTTAGATAGAAAATAAAGTGAAAATGAAGAAAATAAGATTTAGATATATGAAAGATGGATTTATGAGATTGGTATAATGGGTTTGAGTAAAAATGGTCATAAGAGATGGAATAGAAAAGAAAAGAAAAAAAAATTTATACCGGATTTCAGGATATGTCTTAGTTTAGATTCCAACGCGACACTTTTTCTCGGTTCTTTGTTCTCGGATGTCGGATCCACTTTGCTAAGTGCTTGTTTCCGTTTTCGATTTTGTATTCGATCCGCTTCGCTACTTTTGGTTTGATTTGATTCGATTCGCTTGGTAATCCGATTTGCTTTCGGTTTTGCCTTATGTTTTCGCTTTGCAATCTGTTCGTTTGATTCGATTAGTATTTGCTTCCGCTTGCATTTGCTTCCGCTTCGCTACTTTCGGATTTGTTCGCTTCCGCATTTTGTTTTCGATTCGACATTTCCGTTTTCCGTTCCGTTTTGCTACGTGTTTGTTTCAGTATTCGCTTGGCTTCTGCTTTGTTGTTTCGGTTGGGATCCGGTTCCCGGATCGGGTCCCAACATTACACATTTCCCATAAGGGTCCTGTGTAGCCGTGAACAGAACGTACTATCGTAATCCCACAAAATGGTTTTGCATAGCCGTGAACTTATAGGAGTCCATAAAGGAGCTCCATGCCACTAGCGGACAGGCAGGAGAAGCCTTTAGTCAAAGTGCACTTGACATACTTAAAGGACCTAACCAAACCCACATAACATGCATTTCATAACTTGTAAACATGTTGCCCAAATGACACATTTTCAAAACATGTTTTTCATGAACATGAAATATTTCATAAGCACTTCCATCATCTTTTCACAATTAATCAACAAAATTAAAATGTCAAGCATATAGAAATTTCTCAAATCATTCAAAAACAGCAAATGCCACAATTATAAAACAATGAAAAATCATTTTATTTTCTTGACTAAAAAGAAAACATTATGGCTCATTCTCCAATTATAAACATGAAACCCACCTTATTTCTCTTGAGAATCCAAACTCAATTATTCCCTCCCTTTTACTCTTGGATAAGGTTTCTCTTGATTTCCTAAATCAAACCAATTTCTCATTCAATTCCAATTCATCAAAATCCCTAAAACTTTAAAATCACAACAATAGAAATCAACACAAATCAAGCTTAAATCTAACCTACCCATACTCTATCTAGGTTAGAAAACCCAAAACCTAGCTTAGAAAACCTAAAATCAAATGAGTCTCTCAATCACTTCTTCCTCCATTCATTACCAACACAAAACCCTTTTTTCTCTTTCTCTAACTCTTTCCCTAGCAAAGCAAGAAGAAAAATAATGCTTACCTTGAAAAAATCTTCTTCCTTTTTCTTCTTTTCTTCTCTCCACAACTCTCTCTCCCTCTTCTCTCTTCTAATTTTCGTTTTTTTCCTCTTCAAATGCAAGCCAAGTCTTCTTTCTTTCTTTTATACCCTTAATGAATCCAAAATGTCTACTTTGCCCTTTACTTAAAGCCTTATGTCTTTTAAGCTTAAGTGACTTGCCAACTTTGCCCTTGATATCATCTTACTACCTTAATTCAATTATCCCATGTCATAAAGTCTTGCTCATATTAACATGCTAATTAACTTCACAAAATAACATAATTAATCTATCAATACCTCAAAATTATTTAAATCATGCTTAACTCCTTCCAAAAGTCTAGACATTTTCTAGTCAGGTAACTGAAGGAATTTGATAATACTTCATTCTAGAAAAATGTTCCTTATTATCTTAATTTTCCAATGACACCAAAATCATTCAATTTAGTTTGGAAATCCGAAAGTTATATCCCAAATATTTCCTAACTACTCTTATAGTAAAACAATATTCTGTGCTCAATTTTCATACAAAAAATGAAATTCTTCAAGACCAAATTAGAATTTGATTTCATCAGATAAGTTGTAGCCCTATTGCTCTAGTTTAATCCAAATTAATAATCATCTCATTTGGATAACTAGAGAAAAAGTTATGGCTTAAATACCGAAGCATACTCAATGAACATGTTTCAACTTATAACTTCCAATATTTCACATATAACCCATCATGTACATAACTATCTTTTCTACTTCACTTCAATTTCAAGAATTCTTCTTTTCTTTACACATAACTAATCACCAACAATTTCTTACTTAATAGTTTTAACTTCCAAAAAATAATTTGGGGTCCAACATTTTAAAATAAGTAACATTTTGATAATTTGTCAAATCATACGGAAATTTTATGAATTTAACCCTTAAATTAAAAATTACATTTCTTTTACTTAAAAATCCTTAAAAATGTGATTCTTAGGTTTAAAGGATTCCTTTTAACTCTATAATATAAAGAACTAATAATAAGATTGAGATTGTCGATTGCAGAGAGTCTTTTAATTTTGACTAAAATAAAAGAATATAATAGCGAAATGTTAAATATACAAGGTCTATTAGCTAAGTAGATGAAAAAATATCAAAACCATGGTTTAGGTCCAAGAGGATCTAATAACTCACTAAATTAAGCAAATATTCTAAAACCTAGATCCTTAGATTGAGGTGGGTTTCTAATTTCCTAGTTTAAAGATAAAAACCTAAGATCATTATCTTTAAATTTAGAATAGTCATTTAGCTCTTTTATATAAAGATGAAATCCTAAAACCACAAGCTTGAGGCCTAAAAGGGTCATCTTGCTCTTTGTTGGTGCTTATATTATTCAAATATAATATTTTAAGTAATTCTTCAACTCTCCCATCTTCTAATCAAAACTTTAAAGTCTAGAGATATCAATATAATAGTCTAGACACTTTAAATAATATTAATTTTACAAAATTAAAAAGAGATGATCTCAAATATAAATACAGAGTTCCATAATCTCAAATAGTTAGTTTCTTTGTTATGTAAATCAAACGTTGTTTTAAGGTCTTTACGAGTAGTCTAAGAGCTTGATTCAAAACGCTTATTATTCGCTCTCCAAAGAGCAAGGGAGAAGTGATACGACACCTCCACCTCCGTTGCTTAAGACTTATTTTAAGATAAAATTTAGAAAAGCACATGAGGCTCATATGGGCCAAGATTTAGTCAACCAGTAGCTTGATTCCAATGCATATTGAATGGTCACATCCCATTATTTTAGTTATTATGTTATTTTACCGTTTGACTTTATTTATTAATTATTATCTTTTATTGTTTATGTATTGTGAATCCTTAGGAATCTATTATGAGTTGTTAGGAGTCTAGGATTATAAATTTCTGATAGTTAGAGCAAGTCAGTAGCTTGAATTATTAACTTATTTATATTGGAGTTTAGTCCCCTCCACACGAACTACCTTAGGAGTTTAAGATCCTTACTCTCAGTTTTAGCAATAAAAATTCATACTATTCAGTACTTCTATTTTCATCTCATGTCTCTATCATTTTGGTATCAAAGCCATGGCTATCATTCGTTCATCCACCAATGATCGTCCACCACAAACCCACGATAATATCCAGGAACCAGTATCCCAACAATTAGCTGTCGTAACCTCTCGTCTTGAGATATTTGACACAGTAGTTGTTGATGTGGCTGCGTTGAAAGCTCAAGCTGACAAGGGGAAGAAACCTGATAGTAGTAATGATCAACGAACAAGGGGAAGATCTCATTGGAATGATGAGACAAAGGATGAAGGAGAACAATACTGGGGTCATAGAAGTACAACGCGTCCACCTCATACTAAGATAGAATTCCCAAAATTCGAAGGAGGTGGTCCATGTGGTTGGATTTTGAAGGCTGAGAAATACTTCATGTATTATTAAACACCTGAAGAATCAAAAGTTGACGTAGCGATTGTTAAGTCAAGAAGACTTCATTTCTTCTATTAATTTTGATGAGAATCAAATAATAATAATCATAGAAGTGTGTGAATTGTTTTGATGAGTTTGTTAAGTGTGCAGATAAATGTAAGTAACACAAATTATCAACTCAAGATGATACTTAAGACTCAAGGTCAACTCAAGAAGATACTTAAAAGTTGAATATGAAAAAGCATCTTAGATAGACCAGACGAAAGTGCAAAGTGCTTAGTCTAAGGCACTAGACGAAGTGCAACACCAGACGAAACATAACACCAGATGAAACACAACACCAGACGAAGCACAACACCAGACGAAGAATAATACTAGATGATGCAAATGAAAAATATTTTAAAACGTCAATCAGTTAGTTAGTTGGAGTTAGTTACAGGACTCAACTAATAACAGTTTCTAGAAGATTCAAGAAGCGGATTTCTCAAGAAGACAGATAAAGATTTAGATTATAAATACTAGTTATAGCTGTAAACTAAAAAATAATACAAGAGAGAAAATATTATTTTACAAAACATACTTAGAGAAACTCTAAACTCAAGTGAAAAAAAAAGAGAGCAAATACATTTGTAATGTGAAGCTTAAACAATATCTTTCTAAGCGAAAGAAACGTTAGAGCCTGGAGAGGTTAAGGAAGCAGATAAAAATACTTTATGAGAGAGACCTAAAGAGGCTCTAAAAGTGTAGAAATAATACTTGTAATGTTAAAGAGTATAGTGAAATCTCAGACAAACTCTGAGGACTTGACATAGCCCAAGGTTAAGGGTGAACTAGTATAAAATCGTGGTGTCATAATCTCTAACCCTTATCTCTTTAATTTTCTTGTTATTAGAAGAATAAATAATAATTTTTGTGGTTGCATTACTCATCATATTAAGTAAATTGTTTTGTAATCATCTAAATTTCTAAAGAAAACCAAGAAGATTTTAAATATTAATATCTTAGACGATTTAACACAATTCAACCCCCCCCCCCTTCTTGTGTATTATACATATTATACATGATTTCTATATTAACAAGTGATTTATTTCAGTTGGTATCAGAGCAAGATTTCTAAGAAACACTGTTACAAAGTGAGGAAAAAGATTCATGGCTGAATCACATGTTTTTATAGCAGAAGATGCCTCGGTCATAAGACCACCTGCATTCAATGGCGAGGATTATCATTATTGGAAGGACAGGATGCAGCTCTTTGTAGAATCCACACATATTGATCTTTGGGATATCATTGAAAATGGTCCATATACACCAATAGACAACGAAGGGAATATCATCTCTTGTGACAAATGGTCGGCTGATCAGAAAGCTCACTTTTAGTTAAACTCAAAGGCCAAGTTCTTTTTAAGTTGTACTCTAAGAAAAAGTGAATATGATAAGGTTTATGGATGCGAATCTGCAAAGGAAATGTGGGACACATTAGCCATTGCATATGAAGGCACAAATCAGGTGAAAGAATCCAATATTAATATTCTTGTTCATCAGTATGAGCTGTTCAAGATGAAAGATAATAAGACTATTGATCAGATGTTTGGACGATTCCAAACAATTGTTAATGGACTTAAAACTCTAGGGGAGAATCTACAATAGTCAAGATCATGTCAGAAAGATTCTCAAAAGTCTTTCAAAAAGATGGAGACCCAAAGTAATGACAATACAAAAGGCCAAGGTTTTAAGTAAGCTGGAGCTAGATGAATTGCTTGGTTCACTGAAAATTCATGAAGTAGAGCTTAATGCAGAAGATAAACCAAGAAGAGATAAATCTATTACATTAAAGGTTGGTCAGAAGAATCAGAAGATATAGAAAAATAGAAGAATATCTTCAAAAGCATTAAAGATTGAAGAAATCAAGAATGATAATGTTAGTGAATCTGATCAAGATTCAAGTGAAGTGATGATGAACTAACCTTCAATTCAAGAAAGATTAGGAGGATGTGGAAAAACAAATCAAGGGGAAATAAAGACTTCTCTTTTAAAAAGAATAGCAAAGATGATTCAAAGAATGAGAAAAGTTATATCGTCTACTATGAGTGCAATAAATTAGTACATTACAAGTCTAAATGCCCATTGCTCAATAGAAAACAAAAGAAAAGTTAAGAAAACAAAAAGAGCATGATGGAAACATGGGAAGATCTAGATTCATCTAAATCTGAATCCGACTTAGAAACATTATAGCAAGCAAATATACGTTTGGTAGCTAAAGGGGAATGCGATGATGAGATAATTTCTAACTTTGATGATCTTCAGGATGTTTATTTAGAATTGTTAGAAGATTCACATGTTATCTTAAAACAATATAGGATATTGAAAAAGAAATTTGTTGAAAATTTGAAGAACACAAAACTTTTAGAAAAAGAAAACATTTGACTTAAGAAGCAAGTAGACGATATGAAAAAGAAAGTAACTGTAGATAGATATGAGGAAATTAATCAACTAAAACAAAGGATTAACAGTCTCTCAGTAGATTCATCAACATTTACAAAAAAATACAAAAAGGATGAATGATATGATTGGAAGATATAGACATCCAAATGATAAGAGCAGCTTAGGTTTTAATAATAGTAATGTTCTTCATAATAAGAGTTTTATTCCTAATAGAAGGAAAAAAAATTCTTATCATTCGATGAAAAACTGTAAGGCTAACCCCAAAGGACCCAAGAAAATATGGGTACCTAAGAAGGATATAATATATACTGCAGATCTCCTTTCTTGGAAAAAGCAATCATCACCAATGGTACTTGGACAGTAGCTACTTGCGACATATAATGGGAAGAAGGTCTATGTTCTTATACCTCCAACATAAGCAAAGAGGATCGGTAACTTTTGGAGACAACCAGCAGGGCAAAATAGTTAGAATCGACAAAATTGGTAAATATTCTTTTTCGTCTATTGATAATGTTATGCTAGTTGAAGGCTTAAAGAATAATCTAATTAGTGTAAGTTAATTATGTGATTCTAGTTTGAAGCATCCTTTAATCAAAATTCTTGTGTAGTCAAAAACAAGTACGATTATATATTCTTTTCCGCCAAAAGACGAAATAATCTCTATAAAATTAACTTAGAAAATTTGAAAAGTTAAAATATTTGATGTTTTATATCAACAAATGAGGAGAAACTGATTTGGCACAAAAAGATAGGTCATGTTAGTTTTAAACATATTTCCAAGTTAGTCAGACATGATTTGTTAAAAGGATTACCAAAGATAAGTTTTAACAAAGATTTCTTTTGTGAGAGTTGTCAAAAAGGAAAACAAGTTAAAATGTCTTTTTCCTCTAAAAATATTGTAACTTTGTCTAGACCTCTAGAACTGTTACATACAGATTTGTTTGGTCCAACCAGAACACTAAAAGTAGGTGGAAAGAAGTATAGTCTCGTAATTGTTGATAACTTCATTAGATTTTGTTAGATATTGTTTTTATCACATAAAGATAAATCTCTTAAGTGCTTTAAAGTTTTAACCAAAAAGTTACAAAATGAAAAAGAAATTTCTATTGTTAGAATTAGGAATGATCATGGAGGAGAATTTAAAAATGAAAAATTCAAAATGTTTTGTGAAGAGAATAGAATTTTCCATAATTTCTCTGCTCCTAGAACTCCTTAACAAAATGGAGTTGTAGAAAGAAAAATCAGGACGATTTAGGAAATGGTAAGGACTACACTAAGAGTAGGTGGAAATGGTAAGGACTGGGCAGAAGCTGTAAATACAGCTTGTTATATTTAAAATAGAGTATTTTTGCGACCTCTTTTAAATAAAATTTCATATGAATTGTCGAAAGGAAGAAAGCCAAATGTATCTTACTTCCATCCTTTTGGTTGCAAATGCACTATATTGAATACAAAATAAAAGTTGGATAAATTTGATTCTAAGACTAATTCAGGAATTTTTCTAGGATATTCAATTACTTCTAAAGCTTCTGGAGTTTATAATCTTGTTTCTAAATTTGTTGAAGAGTCTATGCATGTAAAATTTGATGATGATTCTCATCTAAATAGAAGAGATGATTTTGACGATGAAACTCTATCTGCTCCTTTAGTTAATAATCTAGACATGTCACCACCAGACGATCCACCTGAAAAGGTAGAAGATATTTCTAAAAATTTTAGTCTAACAAAAGAGTGGAAGTATAAATCTTCTCACCCAGAAAACTTGATTGTAGGAGAAACATCAGAAGGAGTGAGAACTAGGTCTAAATTTAGAAGAGAGCCAATAGAACCTAAGAAAATTGATGAAGCTCTTTAAGACGAAGCTTGAATTTTAGCCATACAAGAGGAGTTAAATCAACTTACAAGGAATAAAGTTTGGCCTTTAGTTCCTAAACCATCCAATAAATTTATTATAGGAACCATATGGGTATTCAAAAATAAACTAGATGAATAAGGAAAAATAAACCGTAACAAAGCTAGATTAGTAGCTTAAGACTATAATCAACAAGAAGGAATAGACTATAATGAAACATATGCTCCTGTAGCTAGATTAGAAGTTATTAGAATTTTGTTTGCATATGTTGTTTTTCATGATATAAAACTATTTTAAATGGATGTGAAAAGTATTTTTTTTGAATGGTTTTATAGATGAAGAAGTTTATGTAAAACAACCCCCTAGTTTTGAAGACATTGATAAACCAGACTATGTCTATAAACTTTATAAAGCTTTGTATGGATTAAAATAAGCACCTCGTGCTTGGTATGATCGTCTGAGTTTGTTTTTGATTAAAAATGACTTTATCAGAGGTCAAGTAGATAAAACTTTATCTAGAAAATATATTTAAAATGATTTTATAGTTGTACAAATATATGTAGCTCATTTTTGGTGTAACTTCTAAGAAATTATGTTCAAAATTTGAAAATCTTATGAAAAGTGAATTTGACATGAGTATGATGGGTGAATTAAAGTTCTTTCTTCGTTTACAAATTAAACAAACTGAAGAAAAGATTTTTATTCATCAATATAACTATATCAAAGAACTTTAGTCAAATATAAAATGGAGAATGTCAAACCAATGTCAACTCTTATGCATCCTTCAATCCTCTTATCTAAGGATGAGGCTAGTAAGAAGATTGATTAAACTCTTTTTAGAGGAATTATTGGTTCTTTGCTTTACCTAACTGCAAGCATACCTAATATATTATTTAGTGTTTGTTTGTGTACAAGATTTCAAATAGATCCTAAAGAACATCATTATATTGCTGTCAAAAGAATATTGAGATACTTGACAGGTTCTACTGATCTTTGCTTAATGTATGAGAAAAATAAAGGTTTCAAGTTAATTGGATACTGTGATGCTGATTATGTTGGAGATAGGATTAATAGAAAGAGTACAAATGGAGGTTGCCACTTTCTTGTTCATAATCTAATTTCTTGTTCAAGCAAGAGGCAAATTTTAATTGCTTTATCTACTATAGAAGCTGAATACATATCAGCTGCAAGCTATTGTTCATAGATGTTATGTATTAAGTATAAGTTAGAGGATTATTCTATCCAAAAAGATCATATTCCAAACTTTTGTGACAACACAAGTGTTATTAATCTCTAAAAGAATCCAATATAACACTCAAGGGTAAAGCATATTGAGGTTAGACATCATTTTATAAGAGATTATGTACAGACAGGGATCATCAATCTACAATTTGTTGAGACGAATCAACAATGAGCAGATATCTTCACTAAACCCTTAATTGAAGAAAGATTCAAGGAAATTAGACAAAACCTAAATATGGTAATGTTAAATGACCATTTGTCTAACACTCCATGAACCAGACGATTCGTCCAGAAGAAGCTGAAAGTCGTAAGTTTTTAAGTAAAATAGTTACAGTAAGTTACGAACGGTAACTTTTCAAGAGTATGTATATAAAGGAAATCTTCTCAAGATTCTAAAACACCTTACACTCTAGAATTTTTTTCAAAAACTTTGAAACCGACTTGTTTAATGCTCTCAAAAAAGACGATTCAACATTCTGTTCTAAACTTCAAATTCTTCTAATTTCATATCTTTAGTTTTTTATATACTAACCGTGTTTCGTTAAGCGAAATACATTTCTATGTTTAGTGTTTATTTGTTATAGATCAAAAATGTCGAAATCTCTTGTCTATGGGAGACACGTCAATTTCACTTCCTTGAAGAAAAATCAGATAGATATTGAACCAGAGATTGAAACAGTTGGTTATAAAATTTCTTCAAAATCCACGAGATAGTATATCTGAATAAAATATATGAGTTCTAAAAGAATGCGAAGGTAATGGACAACATTTTGGTATTGATGGTAGATGGGTTATCGATAATAGTCACACAAGATTCTATCGAGAACGCTATTGGGTGTCCAAGTATTAGAGCAAAACTGTTTAACAATACAAAATGGATCGCTTAAGGTCATATAGATAACGCTAAAATCAATCGACAACTATACGGATTTAGTAATCCAGGAGCCAAGAAGTCCTTAACCCTCATTCCGAAGGCTAGGGTTCTTCATTCACTTCTTCTCCACTGTATCCTACCAAGTGCAGGATCAAAGGACATGGTGACAATGAATGATGAACATTGTTTGTTTCATCTACTTACTCACCAATCCATTAATCTTCCGTTCTTGATTATGAAGAACATGATAAAGGATAAGGAGGATTATTATGGTTCTTTACCTTACGGTATGCTGTTGACAAGATTCTTCAAAGAATCTGGAATCCTACTTGATAGAGGAAACAAAGTAAAGATGAATGTTAAGAGTGTTATTAATGCCTCTACTATTCACAAAATGGGAATCAAGATTGAAGCTGAAGCGGATGTAGATTTTACACTAAAATCAAAGTCTGAGGGGGAGCTTTTAGTAAGACGAAGCAAGAGTGAACATGTTTCGTCTGAAATATAAGAAAAACCTCAATTGACAGGAAGAATATCCGCAAAGGAAAGGGTTGAACAATCGTCTGATGTGCTAATATGATGTGAGCAGGAGCAAGGATCACCATGGAGATGGCATGCATGATGGGGGCGAGCTTGTCATTCTAGTTGGATCTATGTCCACAGCTAGGCTCGAGAGACTCAAGGAGGCTTTCTATACGCAAGTGGGCCAATTTGTGAAGAGAATGGCGAGCTCCAAGCCTATTGGATGAGAGTTTAATGGAATTGAGCTCAAACTAATCCATTTAACTCAAATCTTTGGACCAGATACACTTGGAGCTTGAAGACAAGAAGATTTTGGCTATTTTAATGCTTCATCACTTAAGCTCAAGTAGTGTTTGGTGCACCACTTATTTTATTAGTTGGAGTGGGCTATTTAATTCACTTAAGTCCAAGAGCATATGGATCCAGTAGTGGTGCCACACATCAGACTTATCTATTTAGTTGGACTTTGTTTTATTTTGGGCTTTCATGTATTTAGCCCAACCTTTTATTATTTAACCTATGTATAAATATGTGTTTTTAGGTCAAAATTTTAGAACTTTTAGATCTGAATTGCTGGAGTGCCGTTAGCTTTAATAGGGAGAAACATTATTCACTTGTTCTTATTTCCTTTCGAACCATCTTTCACTTATCAATTGCTTTCCCAATTGTGGCGTGTCGATTGTTCATTTCTCTAAGTTTTCTTTTGATCATCGGGATTGTTTAGAACAAGTTTCCAAGAGGTGTCGTAGAAATCAAACCTTGCGTATCCTTAATTTTTCCTGTTTGTTGAATTCGAAATTTCCATCCTTCTTAATTCCTCAAGGTCGAAAACATACCAAAATAAAATACCCATTGAAAACACCATCAATCTGTCATCAATTCTTCTGTGGTGCACATTATTTGGTATCAAAACCTTGGTTTGGAGGAGAATTCTTATTCAACTCCATCAAAATTCAAGAAACCGCTGCCCATCACCATCCAATTATCGTCGTATCATCAATTCAGGTGTGAATTAACTTTTGACCTAGGATTTCAATCTTTCTTCTTGTTTTTATTTTAGTTAGTGTTTTTAATTATTTGTTGAAAACTTTTGGCTTATATAAAATTTTTTTTGAAAAAAGTTTAAAAAATCTAAAAAACAAAAAATAAAAAAAAAGTCTGAGAAAAAAGGGAGTCAGAAAAAAAGAAATCTGAAAAAGTTTGAAAAAAACTGAAAAAAAAATCTGGGAAAAAAATTCTAAAAAAATTTTTCAAATTTTTTTAGATTTGCTAACTTGTTATTGATTATTGGTTTTGGTTGCTTGTTACTTGTTATTTGAGCTACATTTGGAAACATTGATTTTTTGAAACTGTGTGTTGGACTCCGTTTTCAGAGCCCAACATCCGGAGTCATAACCCTTAGGTTTGCGTACTACCTTGTAGGGTCAATTCCAATAACCCTAAATAACCATTATCCTGTAATAGTGGAGTGCCCACACTAGTCAAACACCCAAAATTTCGATTGGAATTCATCAAAGAAATTGCAGCTCTGAATCTCTAGTTCGTTTTGAAGGAATCATCTCAATCGGAGCCCTACAGCTCGAGATATACTTAGAAAACTAAAGCATGAACATGCCCCAATTAGGCTCTCCCAACCAACCCCTCACTTTCTCTCCATCAATCCTATTCAAACCAACTAAAAAAGATACAAATTTTTGTTGAGAGATAAGCACAGAAGTTAGAAATTCATTGCTTCAAGAATCACTTCATTTGGGTGTCGGATGAGGAAGTTATGGCCAAAACGGTCTAACACTTTTATGCCTTTACTAGTATTGTACATGTCTTGGCGCAAATGTCATAACTTTTGTTACAGACGCTAGATTGATTTCCTTTCTGAACCATTTAAAAGAAGACCTCGAGATCTATAACTTTCATGAAGATCATAAGGACCACTTATGTCATCTAGAGGATCAAATGTGCACCAGAATATATTCTTGCCAAACTAAGACGATGCTGACGTCATGAGACGAATTGCTGATGTCATGAGACGAATTGGAAAAACGATCATAACTTTCTGTATAGAACTCGGATTTAGATGTTCTTTGGATGAATAGAAAGAGGACTTCAAGATATACAAATATCACGAGGACTTAAAGACCAACTCTATCATCTAGAGGATCAAATTTAGACCAGAAGATGTTCTGGCCAAACTAAGACATTGCTGACGCCATGAGACAAATTGTTAATGTCATGAGACGAATGGGAAAAATGATCATAACTTTCTATACAGAACTAGGATTTAGATGTTATTTATATGAATAGAAGAGGACTTCAAGATATACAACTCTCATGAAGACATTAAAGACCAATTCTGTCATTTAGAGGATCAAATTTGGACCAGAAGATGTTCTGGCCAAACTAAGACGATGTTGACGTCATGAGACAAATTGTTGATGTCATGAGACGAATTGGAAAAACAATCATAACCTTCTGTACAGAACTCGGATTTAGATGTTCTTTGGATGAATAGAAAGAGGACTTCAAGATATACAAATATCATGAGGACTTAAAGTCCAACTCTATCATCTAGAGGATCAAATTTAGACCAGAAGATGTTTTGGCCAAACTAAGACATTGTTGACGTCATGAGACAAATTGTTAATGTCATGAGACGAAAGGGAAAAATGATCATAACTTTCTATACAGAACTAGGATTTAGATGTTATTTATATGAATAGAAGAGGACATCAAGATATACAACTCTCATGAAGACATTAAAGACCAATTCTGTCATTTAGAGGATCAAATTTGGACCAGAAGATGTTCTGGCCAAACTAAGACGATGTTGACGTCATGAGACAAATTGTTGATGTCATGAGACGAATTGGAAAAACAATCATAACCTTCTGTACAGAACTCTGATTTAGATTTTCTTTGGATGAATATAAAGAGGACTTCAAGATCTACAACTCTTATGCGGACCTTAAAGAACAAATCTATCATCTAGAGGATCAAATTTGGACCAGAATATGTTCTGGCCAAACTAAGACGATGCTGACGTCATGAGACGAATTGGAAAAACAATCATAACTTTCTGTACAGAACTTGAATTTAGATGTTCTTTGGATGAATAGAAAGAGGACTTTAAGATATACAACTCTTATGAATACTTAAAGATTAATTCTGTCATCTAGAGGATCAAATTTGGACCAGAAGATGTTCTGATCAAATTAAGACGATGCTGACGTCATGGGACGAATTGGAAAAACGATCATAACTTTTTGTACAGAACTCGGATTTAGATGTTCTTTGGATGAATAGAAAGAGGACTTCAAGATCTACAACAAATCTAATGAAGACCTTAAAAGCCAATTCTATCATTTAGAGGATCAAATTTGGACCAGAAGATGTTCTGGCCAAACTAAGATGATGCTGACGTCATGAGACGAATTGCTGACGTCATACTGAGACGCAAAACTAAGATGAAGCAATAAAATGAGCATAACTTTCACTACAAGTTTCGGATTGAGGTCATTCTTGGACTATTTTAAAGAAGACTTCTAGAACTACAACTTCTATGAAGACCTTATAAACTATTTTTACCTCTATAAGGGTTAAAAAAATTTCAAAACAATGTAGTTGTCCCGAATGTTCACCCTATGCAACAATACCAACTTCAAATGATCATAACTTTCTGCTACGATCTCCAAATCTTACAGGATGATGGTTATTTAGGGTTATTGGAATTGACCCTACAAGGTACTACGCAAACCCAAGGGTTATGACTCCGGATGTTGGGTTCCGAAAACGGGATCCAACACTGTGGTTATAATTGTAACTTGGATTTTAGAGAATATTGAGTGGTGAAAGGCAAGATTGTGTGAGCTTATTTGAGGGATTCATTTCCGTGACTTAAACATGAGGGGAGTGACAAATTCTTAAGTGAAACACGTGAGGGAGTGTGTAAGGTTGTTTATCACTAACCTTGTTTTGCAGGTATATCATTTTATTTAAAATGTCACAGGAAGGTAGTAATAATGACAACCAAGGGGGAGATGTAACTGTTGCTTTCATCTGAGAGCATGCAGCAACAATTTGAGAGGTTCAATCTAGCCTTAAATGAGGTTAGAGGACAAATGGATGAGCTCAGACAAGGGAGATGCGAGGAACCTCAGGGCAGGCGTGTAGATGTACGTCAGCAGCAACCACCACCTCATAGACAACCATCACGGTATGAGCCTGAGGAGGAAGAGTTTGATGAGGAGGAGTAGGATTATGAAGAACGCATGCCCAGGAGAGCTCGGAGAGGAGAACCCCTCAATAGGCAAGATGGAGACCTCAAATCCATCAAGATGCAAATCCCAACCTTCAAGGGAAGGAATGATGCTAAGGCATACTTGGAGTAAAAAAGGAAGGTTGATCTGATCTTTGAGTGACATAATTTCTTAGAGGAGAAGAAGGTAAAACTTACTGTTATTGAATTTACAGATCATGCACTAATATGATGAGATCAGCTTGTGACCTCTAGGAGGAGGAATGGAGAGAGACCCATCAATACTTGAGCAGCAATGAAGGCATGCATAAGGAAAAGATTTGTTGTCAGACCCCGATCCCGGGAGCCCGACTGTCCCGGGATGTGAGCCCGAGTGGAGCCCATCCCCGAGACACTTGCCTTGCTGAGACCTTAAACTTGACACTCTTACTCTTACTATAGTACCATAGACGTCGGAACCCGTTTTCGGAGCCCAACTTTCGTTGTCCTGAAACCTTGCGCTTATAATCTTGCAGGATTCTTAATTGTAACTCCACCTTCGTGGCAAGCACACACCATGTATACACTAAAATCATGGGTTGACTTATTCATATAATTTGTAGCTTTATGTCTCAAGTTCTCCCTGAAACAAGAATCACCTTAATCGGAGTCATATACTCAAGATACACTCCAAAAACCTAAGAGAGTTCATACCCGAAACATGCCCTCTTAACTGACCTTTCACTTGTTTTAGAACAAACTTTCTCAATTTAACTCCAATTGATACCGGATTTTATGGAGTGAAAGATATGTGTCTTATAAATCCAATGGTTCAAGCCTCACCTCATTTGGAGGTCGTATGAGGGAAATATACCCAAAACAACGGACCATGCTCACTTTCGAAATCGAATCAAAACTCTTTTGGCGCGATTGCTATAAAATTTAATCTATAGCTCCAAATGTTTTCGTTCTTTCACCATATGAAAGTAGACATCTAGATCTACAACTCTTATGAAGACTACAAAGGCTGATTCTATCTCCTACATTCTGCAGCGTCCTATTTTTCCATCGTCTGATTTCTATCATCTGGTTTTCTATCGTCTGATTTCTATCATCTGGTTTCTATCTTCTGCTTTCTTTCCTTCTGCTTTTCTATCTTCTAATTTCCTTCCTTCTGATTTCTATCTTCTGATTTCCTTCCTTCTGATTTCTATCTTCTGATTTCCTTCCTTCTGATTTTTATCTTCTAATTTCCTTCCTTCTGATTTCTATCTTCTGATTTCCTTCCTTCTGCTTTTCTATCTTCTGATTTCCTTCCTTCTGCTTTTCTATCTTTTGATTTTTATCTTCTGCTTTTCTATCTTCTGATTTCCTTCCTTCTGATTTCTATCTTCTGATTTCCTTCCTTCTGCTTTTCTATCTTCTGATTTTCTTCCTTCTGCTTTTCTATCTTCTGATATCTATCTTCTGCTTTTCTATCTTCTGATTTCCTTCCTTCGATTTCTATCTTCGATTTCCTTCCTACGCTTTTTATCTTCGATTTCCTTCCTTCGATTTCTATCTTCCGATTTCCTTCCTTCCTTTTTATCTTCTCGATTTCCTTCCTTCGATTTCTATCTTCCGATTTCCTTCCTTCGATTTCTATCTTCCGATTTCCTTCCTTCGCTTTTCTATCTTCGATTTCCTTCCTTCTTTTTCTATCTTCCGATTTCTATCTTCCTTTTCTATCTTGATTTCCTTCCTTCGCTTTTCTATCTTCTGATTTCTATCTTCTGCTTTTCTATCTTCTGATTTCCTTCCTTTTGATTTTCTATCTTCTGATTTCTATCTTCGCTTTCCTTCCTTCGCTTTTCTATCTTGATTTCTATCTTCGCTTTCCTTCCTTCGCTTTCTATCTTCCGATTTCCTTCCTCTCTTTTATCTTCCGATTTCCTTCCTTCGATTTCTATCTTCCTTCTGCTTTCCTAGTAAGGATCATATCTTTTGACTCCGAACTCCAAATTTAGCAAACGATATACCCTTGGAAAACTCTAAACTCCTACTACAATCTTCATGAAGACTCATTGATCTAATTCATACCAAGAGGGTCTAATATTGAGGCGGCAGCTTGTCAAATTTTAGGAAAATTTGACAGCACATCCCCCTTAAAATGCAACTACCCAATTTTCAATTCTAAGACTTCCACCTGCATAAAACTCATCATACAACCTCATATAACATGGTTAAACCCTAAGGTATCTTCAAACACCATTCGAAGCCACACTCTTAATCATCTATCATATCCAAACTATAACAATGATTCAATTGTCTTAAACATACACGGATTTCTCAAAATACATTAAAACTGAACATTTTTGCTTTCATAATTCATTCATTCCATCTTCATCAAATCATGTCATATTCATACAATGCTTTAGTGGGCATTTCAAGCCCAATTACAATGAAGTTTCAAAATACAATATCTTCTCAAAATGCAACTAAAGCATTGTTTTACAAAAATCATTTCAAGTACAAAATCAAACGAAAATCTTGGAGTAAATGCCTTTAAGCTTGCTCCTCGGGATCCTGCTCATTTCCTGGAAAATTTTTAGGGGGTGAGCTTTCGCTTCGTGGGTAACACATTTATATTTATATATCAAGCAGTCCTATTAGTTATTCATACTTTTAGCAATCTTTCAATACAATCATAATACATGCATCATGCAATGTTCATCAATACTCAAACATAATTTCTCACAATTCAAACATTCATCATTCTTGCATTTTCATGTAATCACATATGAAACACATCAAATGGCTCGGTAAGTCCTTATTCTTGGCAACCATATAGTCTCATTTCATGAGTCTATATGGGCAAATCTTTAGGAGTCCAAAATGTTGGATCATCCTATGCCACAATCGGGCAGTCGGGCGAAGGCTTCATGGTCAACGTGCACGTGACAGTTCTTAGGACAATACCTTACCCACATAACATAGCAATCATGAATCATACAAGGAAATTGGACTGTTCTTATCCAATTCATTGTTTCTTTGAAATCATCTTTTCATACATCGTTCATGCCTTTCATTATATTCATTCAACAAGTTTCTTCATGACAGTTTCAATCATCATCAAGCATTTAATACACTCACATTCATCATTCCATCACACACATTTAATATAACAACCAAGTGATCATAGCTCATTAATGTCATGCATTTATTTACATTTGTAGCTTATATACATAAAGATAAATATGAAACCCACCTTTTATCCTTGCTTAAACTTGCCTAAGGAAGTTCCTCTCCTTGTTCTTCTCCTCTTTCTTGTCCTCCTTCAAGCATAACAAGAAAATAACCCCATATCAACATAGGGTTTAGAAATTGAAATACCTAAAATCTAAATCATGAAATTCATAAGAGAATCACTAGACCCATCTTATTCTTCATCTTTCTAACCAAAAGCCCAAACAAAAACTTAACCTTAAACCAAGAACTTACCTTAAATCCTTAACCAACCAAGTGGTTTCTTGGTTCAAAGTAAAGCTTAGACTCTCCTCCACACTTTTCTTCTTGGACTTTCTTCAAAACCCACTCACTTTCATGGAAATGCCAAACCCTAACAAGCCTCTTCTTTCTCCTTTTCCTCCCTCCTTTCACGACACTCTTCTTTCCTCTCCTCCAAATTTCGTTTCTATCTTCTTTTCCTACAAAATCACCGATCTCCTTCCTTATATACTCCTTTCTAAATTACTTAAGCCCAATAAGCCTAAGCCCAACTTACTTCCTTCTTCTTTCTTCTTTTCTTTTCATTTCTCCTCCTTACTTACTCAAGCCCACTAACTCTTTTCCTTCAAGCCCATTGCATTAAATTCCTCTCTTCTTTCTTACTTCATTTGGACCCAAAGCTCAATTAATACATTAATTACACCTAACTCACCTAAGTCCAACTAACATATTTAACTTCATAAATTCTTCACCTAACTCATTAATGCTATCATATATTAATTTATGACACCTTAATTAATGCTAATCTAACTTAATCAATTTAATCTAATCATGATTAATCCTACAAAATTTTGGGGCTAACATTTCTCCCCCCCTTAAGAAATTTCGTCCTCGAAATTCTTACCTGAGTCATTGAAGAGGTGTGGATACTTCTCCTTCATTGCATCCAAAGGTTCCCACTTCTTCAATCGCATGATTCCTCCACAGACCTTGACTAGCTTGATTGTCTTGTTCACGAGGATCTTATCCTTCTATCCGAATTGCCACAGTCTTTCTTCATAACTCAAATCATCGCCACCTGAACTTCGAGGTCCGAATGATGTGAGAAGGATCGATCTGCACCTCCTCAAAGATCGAGATATGGAACACATCATGAATCTGCGACAATTCGACGGCAATGCTAACCTATAGGCCAACGGCCCAATCCTCTCAATACTTCATACGGACCCACATACCGAGGGCTTAACTTCCCTTCTTCATCAATCTCATAACTCCCTTCCATGGAGACGTCTTGAGGAACACCTTGTCACCCATCGTGCATATTCCATTTCTTTTCATTAGCATCGGCATAGCTTTTCATTCGTAGGTAGGCCTTAAGTCGCCGTTTGATTACCTCCACTTTCTCAATCGTCATCGGACCAACTCGGTCCCACTAGCTTCCTCTCACCTTCCTCTTCCCAAAGATATCGGAGTCCCGATCTTCGCCATAAAGGGCTTCATAAGGAGCCATCAGATGCTCGAATAGTGCAATTGTTGTAAACAAATTCACCAACGGCAAATGATCATCCCATGCTCCTCTCAAGTCCATGACACATGCTCTAAGCATCCCTCTAGAGTCTGGATTGTCCTCTCGGTCGACCATCCGTCTCGAGGATGAAACACCGCATCAAATTCAGCCTAGTTCCTAATGCCTCCTGCAGACTTCCCAAAATCTCGATGTGAATCGTGGATCCACTCGTTGGATATTATAGAATCCGAACTCCATGCAACCTTACCACTTCATCAATATACTTCTGGCTAAGACTTGCAATGAATCTGCTTGCTTGATTGCCGAAAATGGGCTGACTTGGTTAACCGATCAACTATAACCCAAATGGCATCATGCTTCTTCTGGTCCTAGGCAAACCCATCGAAAATCCATCGTGATCCTTTGTCACTTCCATTCAGAATGGACAATGGCCTTAGCATGCTGAAGGTGCCGGTGTTCACCTTGACCTCTTGACACACTAGACATCCGCTCACATATTCACCACGTCCCTCTTCATGCCTTTCCACCGAAATGTTCCTTCAAATCTCTGTACATTCCGGTGTTTTGCTGGGTGCATGGAATAAGGCGATTGTGCCTCATCCATGATTTCATCCTTAATCGCTTTATCATTTGGAATACACAACCTGTTTCCGACTACCATTAGCCCATCATCCCTTACTTGCACTTCTGACTGCTTATCATGTTGAATTTCATCTCTCAACTTACTTAATTCTGTATCCTACTCCTGCAACTCCTTGACCTTCTCCCTAAGGATAGATCTCACTCTGAATTGAGCAATAACACCATCTGATTCATTCTGCTTTAAACTGATCTTCAACTTGGCCATCTGTTCCAACAGAGGCAAGTAAACCGATTGCACATAAGCTATGGATGACTTCTTGCTTAAAGCATCTGCCACTACATTCGCCTTGCCTGGATGATACTCTATCATCAGGTCATAGTCCTTGAGCAACTCCAACCATCGTCTCTGCCTTAAGTTCAACTCTTTCTGACTCATAATGTACTTAAGACTTTTGTGGTCCGTGAAGACCCTTGTCTGAACCCCATACAAGTAGTGTCTCCAAATCTTTAGGGCAAAATTACATTGCTAACTCCAAGTCATGAGTCGGATAATTCAACTCATATGGCTTCAACTGCCGTGAAGCATAAGCTATCACTTTGTCATTCTGCATCAGCACACATCCTAAACCCTTCCTCGAAGCATCACTGTACACCATATACCCCTGGTCTCCATTGGGCAAAACCAATACTGGAGCACTTGTCAATCTGTTCTTGAGCTCCTCAAAGCTCTTCTGACATTCCTCACTCCATATGAACCGCTGATTCTGGAGGAGAAGTACAAGGATAAAGGGGTGGATTTCAAGGAAGCACCTAACAATCCAATTGGAGGATTTGAGCAAAAAGGTACTTTTAACACCTAAGCTACTTCTAGTAAACATTCATATATAAAATGCTTTAAATGTTTGGGTACTGGTCATATTGCTTCTCAATGCCCTAATAGAAACGTGATATATATGGGGGATAATGGGGTTATTGATTCTGAGGATAGTGATGTTGATGATTTGCCATGTGATAGTGTTTGTGATGATGATGATGATGAATGTGTGGAAAGAGCTGTCACAGGAGAAGCACTTGTAGTTAGGAGAGTGTTAAGTGCTAGAATTAGAGATGAGATTCTAGATCAGAGGGAGAACCTATTCCATTCAAGGTGTTTGGTGGGTGAAAAGGTGTGTAACTTGATCATAGATAGAGGTAGTTGTACCAATGGGGCTAGTCGAACTATGGTGGAGAAATTGGGCTTGACATGTAGGAAACATCTGGAGCCATATAATTTACAGTGGTTTCATGATAGTGCGGATGTGAAGGTGAGTAAATAGGTCCTGGTGCCATTTTCTGTAGGGAGGTATGAGGATGAGGTGTTGTGTGATGTGATACCCATAGAGGCAGGTCATTTGTTATTAGGGAGGCCTTGGTAGTTTGATAAGAGGGTAGCACATGATGAGTATACCAATAGATACTCCTTTAAGTTTAAGGGTAGGAACTTCCTTCTACTACCTTTATCACCTCGTGAATTATACCTGGACCAGATCAAATCAAGTAAAAGTGAGGAGGGTTCGGGTAGTGAGAACAAAAAAAATCAAGAGAGAAAGAGACCTAAAAGAAAAATGAGTTTGGCCCAATGGTGAGTGACTGCACAGGTGAGGAAAAGAAAAGTGAGATATGCAAGAGAGAAGAGCTCAGAAAGAGAAAAGAAGAGAGAAAAGAAAGAGAGTAAAGTGAGCTTGTTTGTTAAGAGAAAAGACTTGAGGAGAGTAACTGGAGAGAAAATAGCACTAGTAGTGGTGAGCTATATAGAGTGTTTAGTTTTTGACACTAACTCTCTTGATGCTTTGCCTAGTGTTTTTGCTTTGGATCATAGAAGTGATGGTCCGTTCCAGGTGTTGGAGAAGATAAATGACAATGCCTACAAGATTGACTTGCCAGGTGAGTATTCTATTTCTGCAATTTTTAATATTACTGATCTTTCTCTTTTTGATACGGATTCAGATTCGAGGACGAATCTTCTTGAGGAGGGAGGGACTGATGTGAGCATGAGCAAGGATCACCATGGAGATGGCATTCATGATGGGGGCGAGCTTGTCATTCCAGTTGGACCTATGTCCAAAGCTAGGATCGAGAGACTCAAGGAGGCTTTCTACGCGCGTGTGGGCTAATTTGTGGAGAGAATGGCTAACTCCAAGCCTATTGGAGGAGAGTTTAGTGGAATTAAGCCCAAACTAATCCATTTAACTTAAATCCTTAGACCAGATACACATGAAACTTGAAGATAAGAAGACTTGGGCTATTTTAATGCTTCATCACTTAAGCTCAAGGAGTGTTTGGTGCGCCACTTATTTTATTAGTGGGAGTGGGTTATTTAATTCACTTAATCCCAAGAGCATATGGATCTAGTAGTAGCGCCACACATCATACTTATTTACTTAGTTTTTGGGCTTTATTTTATTTTGGGCTTCCATGTATTTAGCCCACCCTTTTATTATTTAACCTAGGTATAAATATGTGTCTTTAGGTCAAATTTTCAGAACTTTTAGATCAGAATTGCTGAAGTGTCGTCGACTTCAATAGGTAGAAACATTATTCACTTGTTCTTGTTACCTTTTAAACCATCTTTCACTTATCAATTGCTTTCCCAATTGTGGAGGGTCGATTGTTCGTTTCTCTAGTTTTTATTTTAATCATCGAGATTGTTTGGAACAAGTTTCCAAAAGGTGTTGTAGAAATCAAACCTTGCATATCCTTATTTTTTCTTGTTTGTTAAATTTGAAATTTTCATCCTTCTTAATTCCTCAAGGTCAAAAATACACTAAAACAAAACACCCATTGAAAACACATCAAATTGTCATCAATTCTTTCGCGATGCATGTTACAATACAAGTCAAGATGTTCTAAAATGGGAGGAAAGCAAGGTTCAACAATCAACACACCAAGTGTACTTAAAGAGGAAGGCTGAGACGCTCTAATCAGAAAAGCCCAAACAGTTAAGAAGGTCACCAAGATTGTTGACCTTACGACAACAAGAACAGAAGAAGCTGAAAGTTTTGATTCTTGGTAGAGATTCTGAGAAACAAGGGCAACAACAGAAGCCTATTAAACTAATTATCCCTGTCCCTCAAATTTAATCAACACAGTCAGTTGGAGAGATAGAGATAACAAGGAAGTTAGTATTTGAGAGGAAGAAGCCTCAACAACAACTCTCTTCCAAACTAGCAGAAGAACAAAAGAAGATGAAGCTTAGTCAAAAAAAGGTTTCTTCATTTGATGTTCCACAAAAGGTACAGATAGTTGAACACCAGCTAGTACTTTATAACCCTCCTCAACCAATAAAGAAACAGGATTTGAAAATGAAGGTCATAGAAGAATCAATACTTGATCGAAATAGAAGTTCAATTATTATCAGAGAACCTTCAAAACAGATAGTCAAGGTACAAGTTGAGCCTATACCAGTAAATGATCAGACGATACATCTTCTAAGTCATAAAGAACGAAGACTATATGGTATTCTGCGAGATGAAAAGTCAGAACCATATCTAATGAAGATTACAAAAGATTGTTATACAATCTATCCGATTACAAGCAAAATGACAATAAAGATTATACCAGATGTACAACCTCTGTAATAAACGAAGGAAAAGAGAAGAAGAAGAAGATGTTTCCTGAAGGGCATGAAGATGATCTTACAGAAGAACAGATTCAAGTGGCAGTGAAGAACATAGACAATGCATGTCATACAGCTCAACCTGTAGGTGTCTATGTATCACATCACATATAAAGGGCATCAGGAAGTCAATTTAGAGTATCTACCAAAGACGAAAGTTTCAAGGTAGTTGGCACAAGTTTCAGAAAGGAAGGTATAGAAGTATAACAATAGAAGGTATCGATTTTAATTTAGAAACCTTTGTGCATTTAATCATTCATTTCAGACCCTTAGGTTTCATACCTTCAGTTAAACTGTTTTACACCTTCTTAGGCAACCAATTTATAAACTACCCAGACCTGATGATCTTGATATCCTTGAAGGAAAACAAACCTTCAAATCACCCTCAATCAAAATCATAGAATTAGCCGATTCACCTAGAAAACCATCTGTTTTTTTGAACACTTTCATCCACTTAGTGAAATACGACAAGATGCTACTGTAAATTCAAAGTTCTTAAAGCATTTCATCAATTGGACTGAAGCTAGTCACAAGCAGACGGAAGTTCAGGAAGCCTTAGTTAAAAATATTGAGGAAATTCAACTAAGGTTGATGAACTAGGTGATGCAGTGGGTGATCATCATGAGGAAATAACACTTCTACGTGTTTCTATTAAACAAGACCTCAAGACGATCAACACTGATATTTAACATATGTATTCTGAAATTTTGAAGCATCTAAAATGAACTATCTTTTTTATTAATAACAAATAGGGGGAGAAAAGTGGACTACATTAGAAAGCATTGTATATCTTATGCATATCTTGTTCTTTATTTGTTATTCATCTGAACATTATTTGTTTATGCGTCTGTCGTCTGAATATTATTTTATTTTCTAATATTATGATTATTTGTTATCATCAAAAAGGGAGAGATTGTTAAATTAAGAAGACTTCACTTCTTCTATTAATTTTGATGAAAATCAAATAATAATAATCATGGAAGTGTGTGAATTGTTTTGATGAGTTTATTAAATGTGCAGATAAATGTAAATAACACAAATCGTCAACTCATGACGATACTTAAGACTCAAGGTCAACTCAAGACGATACTTAAAAGTTGAATACGACAAAACGTCTTAAATAGACCAAATGAAAGTGCGAAGTGCTTAGTCTAAGACACCAGACAAAGTGCAACACCAGACGAAGCGTAACACCAGACGAAACACAACACCAGAGAAAGGACAACACCAGACGAAACACAAAACCAGAAAAAGGACAACACCAGACGAAACACAGCATCAGATGAAACATAATACCAGATGATGCAAATGAAAAATATTTAGAACGTCATTCAATTAGTTAGTTGGAGTTAGTTACAAGACTTAACTTATAACGGTTTCTAGAAGATTTAAGAAGCGTATTTCTCAAGAACACATCTGAAGATTTAGATTATGAATACTAGTTATAGTCGTAAACTAAAAAAATAATACAAGAGAGAAAATATGATTGTACAAAACATACTTAGAGAAACTTTGTACTCATATGTAAAAGAAAGAGAGTAAATACATCTGTAACGTGAAGCTCAAACAATATCTTTCCAAGCGAAAGATAGGCTAGAGCCTGGAGAGGCTAATGAAGCAAATAAAGAATACTTTGTAAGAGAGACCTGAAGAGGCTCTGCAAGTGTAGAAATAATACTTGTAGCGTTGAAGAGTATAGTAAAATCTTAGACAAACTCTGAGGATTAGACGTAGCCCAAGGTTAAGGGTGAACCAGTATAAAATCGCGATATCATATTCTCTAACCCTTATCTCTTTAATTTTCTTATTGTTAGAAGAATAGATAATAATTTTTTTTGTTGGATTACTCATCAGATTAAGTAAATTTTTTTGTAATCGTCTGAATTTGTAAAAAAAAAACAACAATATTATAAAGATTAATATCTTAGACGATTTAACGTAATTCAACCCCCCTTCTTGTGTATTCTACATATTATACGTGATTTCTGTATTAATATGTGATTTACTTCAATAGTTATTTGGAAGGTGGTGCACTTGATTTGTTCACCTAGATCAATTTCGAGGGAATCATTTTGTATTAGGAGGAGTTAGTGAACACACTTCAAGAACTATATGGTCCTGCTGAATTCCAAAATCCTAATGAATATCTTTGTGATGTTCATCAAATGGGTATAGTACAAGAATATCGTCAGGAATTTGCTAAACATTTGGGTAGAGTCAAAAATTGGCCTGAAAATTGTCTCTTGGATATTTTCCTTAATGGGTCACGAGATGAATTGAAATCTGATGTGAGAATCCACATGCCCAAATCTGTCTATCAGGCAATGAGTTTGACATTATAGTTTGAGCAAAAGACCAATCTTAAAAGTGGGCAAAAAGCAAATCAATGGGTCAACTCTAATAGGCCTAATACCTCACAGGCCCAAACCTCCAAGTTGTCACATGTAGGTCTATTCACCAGCAACCAAATAACACAACGTTCCACATCTACTTCTGCTTCTTCATGACCAGTGACACTGTGCACTTGGGACTAGGAGAGACAACTACGTATTTCAAAAGGGCTGTGTTTTCGTTGCAACGAGGAGTTCTCTCCCGACCATTGTTGCGAGGTTGCGACCCTCACTCTCCTGGAGATGATCGATGACGACGCGTCAGTAAGGGCATTGGCCGAAAACAAAGCCGAAGGGGATAGAGCAAGGAAATATGTCGAGATTTCCTTCCACACAATCCTAGGTAACCCGATGAGCATGACGATGAAGCTGCAAGGAGTGCTTGGGGGCTGCAAGGTGCTAATTCTAGTGTACAGCAGCTCCACCCACAATTTTGTATCTTAAAATATCATGGAAGAGCAAAAATTGTCTGCAAAAAGGGTACCCTCTTTCGGTGTGCAGATGGGTGATAGGGATGCAATTTGTTGTAATCGTATATGTCCTTATGTCTCTATTCAATTACCGGGTCTCACAATTACTGAAGATTATTATCCTTTTTCTCTTGGTGGAGCTGACTTGGTCTTAGGTATCAAATGGCTTGCTTCCCTGAACACTGTGCAGGCAAATTGGAACGAAATGTTCCTCATTTTCACTTAAATGACAAGAAATATAAGCCACAGGGGGTGCCCCCTAAACCAAATCAAGAAGTTAGTTTTCAATTCTTATTCAGAGATACACCAAAACCAAAAAATTCCATCCCTGATCTAATTCAGAAAATACTGCAGAAAGTTGAAACAGTGTTTGAAAAACCTAGTACCCTACCACCCTATCGCCAACATTGCCATGCTATTAATCTCTTTCTGGACTCTAAGCCATGCAACATTAGACCATATTGTTATGCTTATTGTCTGAAAACCAAAATTGAGTAGCAAGTATCTGATTTACTCAAGAAAGGGTTCATTCAATCTAGTACCAACCCCTATGTAAGTCTTGTGCTTCTTGTCAAAAAGAAAGATAACTCATGGAGGATGTCAGTAGATTATAGGGGCCTAAACCATATTACAGATCCAGACAAATACCTAATCCCAAACGTAGATGAACTTCTGGATGAGCTACACGGAGCCACTATGTTTTTGAAAATTGATTTTCGATCCAGCTACCACCAAATTCGGGTCCATCCCCCAGATATCCATAAATCAGTCTTTCAAACCCACTTCAGTCATTTTTGTCATAATTCCTTTTGGTCTTACTAATGCTCCTTCAACCTTCCAATCAGCTATAAATGACCTCCTCCGACCTTATCTCCAAAAATTCATTTTAGTCTTTTTTGACGACATTTTGGTTTACAGCCTATCATTGGAACAACACCTGAACCATTTACAGCACACTCTGTAGCTTCTTAAGGATCACCAATACTATGTTAAATCATCCAAATGTTTGTTTAGACAATGGTGCATATTCTTCTTAGGGCATATGATATCAACCCCAGGTGTAGAGATGGATCAAAAAGAAATTCAAGCAATCACATCATGGTCTATACCTAGTAATGTGAAGGAGTTACGTGAATTTTTGGGTTTGACAGTATATTATCGGAAGTTCGTAAACAATTATGGAATGCTGGCCAAACCACTAACTGAATTCACAAAAAAGAACGATTTTTGTTGGTCTTTGGCAGCAACATAATCATTTTCTCATCTCAAAGATGCACTCACTACAGTACCTGTTTTCCTACTTCCAAATTTCACTCAACCCTTCGTGGTAGAATGTGATGCTTCTTCAAAAGGAATTGGAGCAATATTACTTCATAATGAACATCCCTTTGCATATTTCAGTAAAGGTATTTCCTTCTCAATGGACTTCATATTTGGTTAACCAAAATCTGGGGGCTATGATACAATTCTAGTAGTAGTTGATCGCCTCAGTAAGTATGTTCATCTTATCCCTATTTCTCACCCATATATTGCCAAGGTGGTTGTCGAAAAATTTTGCTGGGAAATTATATGCGTTCATGACATCCCAAGGTCCATTATTTCATATAGAGACAGTCTTTTAAGTGCTTTTTGGCAAGAACTATTCAAAATTAGTGGCACCATACTCATGATGAGCTCTTCCTATCATTCTCAAACCGACGGGCAGATCGAAGTGGTCAATCGCTGCCTTAAAGCTTATTTAAGGTGCTTTGTTCAGGACCAACTGCATTCTTGGAGTCATTTTCTAGCATGAGTAGAATTCTCCTTTAATACAGGGTTTCATTCCTCCATTGGTACCACACCTTTTAAATTAGTCTATGGTAGGGATCCTCCTACTATTTCTCCGTTTGTACAAGGTGAAACCAGAATTGTTGAACCTAAAGAACTACTTCTTGCTCGTGATGATATGCTAAAACTCCTCAAAGAACACCTAGTGAAGGCTCAAACCAGAATGAAGCGGCAAGCGGATGCTCACCGGCGTGAATTAATCTTTCAGATTGGTGATTCAGTTTTTCTCCGTCTGCAACCATACCAGCAAAACTCGTTGTTCATAAAAAGAAATGAAAAGCTGTCTTCACGATTTTTTGGCCCTTATAAGGTCATTTGGCAAGTGGGACCAGTCGCGTATGAGCTGGAATTACCAGCATCATCTAAAGTACACCCTATTTTTTCATGTCTCGCTGTTGAAACCTGTTAGAGTGGTGCCCTAAAGGCAATCGCCTTTAACACGTTTTGTACAAAGTTGTGTACAGTCTTTATTAAATAAATAAAGAAAGGCATATTTCATTACTTTGCTGCTCATTATTTATGAACTGATATTGATCAATAAGCAAATTAATGAAGTCCATGATATATGACATAGCATGAGGGAAATTATGATGTGATCATACTACTGAGATTCCTATCATGTGCAATTGTGTTAGTATCTAAATTATCCCTAGTCATAGGATTACTGAGACTAGACATCGGTAATCCGGAAAGACTAGCACATCTCAAGCTCCTTGATTTGGTCAAGCAGTGGATCTCAGAAACTGTAAATATGAGATATTTAGGGTTGAGATGTGGATGCTTACTAGAGGTAGTAAGTACATTGGATGACCTGCTATGAGATCATCACATGGATGTCCTATTCTAATGTCAGTGATAATCTCATCATAGCAATGGTGCAAGTATCCTTAGACTTGAGGTACTCAAGGATATCTTGGATACTGATTATGTGCTTTGACTCCATTCCTTGTTTCCTTCTGAGAGGTCGCGTAGGGTGGTGCTTGGAGTGCAGTTTGAGGTATTCAAGGTAATTGAGTAGCCAATAGAGGATTCACCACTTCGTGATAGCGAAGATGATACCCATGGCCTCTTGTCGGGTCATTACTTGAAATCTCGATCGAGTACATATGTCATGAAGAGTGTCTTCATTGACATATTAAGTAATGAGTCCCAGGACAAGAACTGAAATCACTTGGACTAGATTTGACGTAGTCAGTCTAGTAAGAGTTGACACTTTGCCCATACTCATAACCAAGTGGGGTATAGCATAGTGAAAGGACGAATTGCACGGTAATTGCCTATGGAAAGGTTCGTGATATGGTTCATGATGAATATAGATTCATTCGTCAAACCAATTACTTTCCAGTCAATTGGGGGTCATGATGTGTTGCTAGATACCTCTCATGACTTGCTCAGATTAAGTGTTAATCTAAGTGGCCAACATAACCGAGAACCTAATGGATCACACGCATAAGAGTGACTCGGAGAATTTGTAAAATAGTTTTAGACAGAGATCCAATATATGGAGAGCAATCAGATTAAATGGATCCCGATGAGATCGAGATATGTCCCGATGAGATCGACATCGATATTGCTGAAAAAGGTTTTTGGTGGTTTTTCCATACCGGGACCCGGTAGGACCGACCCCATTGTGACTGGACCACCTCAGCATTAATATACATATATATATCATATTAATTAATTAAATAATTAATTAATATATATATATATATGTCATTTACGTGGATGAAGGAGGAGAAGACATGGCTTTATTTTATATATATATATATATAAGGTTAACGTGGATGGTCAAAAAGAAGCTTCTTCTTTTGCCTTGTCATGTTTATATTAAATGACTAAAGACAAAAGAAGGGTGTGGGTCGTTGGTTTAAGGAAGGAGGAAAGGGTTTTGAGAAAATCCTAAGCATTCTTCATCCTCTCCATCGATTTCAAGCTTTTCTCCTTCTCCAAGCAAGTTCTTCTCCATCGTTTCTCAAGCTCTCCAAGGACAAAGGTAAGAGCTAGCACTCTTTAATTTGTTCTAGCTATTCCCGAGTCAAAGGGTTTGCCCCGGTTAGGTTCTCCGATCTCTGCGTGGATACCATTAGAGACGGTCTCCTTTGGCCGTTATGGTTTGAGTTTGTTATATAGTCACATAGATCCTGGCTTTAGGGAAGGTCCCAGAACAAAAATTTTTGTTTTCCGCACAGTGGGCATGTGATGCTCACACCGGGATTTTCCTACAAAACCAACATATGGGCAATCTGCAGCCACACCACCAGCATCTCTCCTATTAATGACAACTGGGAACTTGTGTTACAACCTAAAAAAGTTCTTGCTCACAAATGGGTACAAATAACTGGACATTCCCACCTAGAACTATTAGATAAATGGGCTAAGCGTCCTTCAAAGGAAGCTAGTTGGGAAAACTAGGATCTTATCAAGGAACAATTTTCTTCTTTTTGTCTTGAGGACAAGGAAAATTTCCAGGAAGGATGCACTAATACGACACCTCCACCTCTGCTGCTTGATACTTATTTTAGGAGGAAATTTAGAAAAGCATCACATAAGCCAAGATTTAGACAACCAGTAGCTTGATTCCAACGCACATCCAGTAGTCACTTCCCATTATTTTAGCTATATATTATTTTACTATTAGTCTTTATTTATTATTTATTATTTATTATTTATGTATAGCGAATCCTTAGGAATCTATTATGAGTTGTTAGGAGTCTAACATTATAAATATCTGATAGTTAGAACAAGTCAGTAGCTTGAATTATTAACTTATTTGTGTTGGAGTTTATGTTGGATCGCGTACGGTCCGAGTATTCACAATACACTGCGGAAAAAGACCATACAATAACATGAAGTATAATAAAAAATACCAAGGATGTACGAAAATACCTTCTTTCCGTGGATAGGTTGCTTCTTTTTCGGATTCCAAGACATTGCAAACTCGAATGCCCTATACCGGTATCCACACGAGTATGCACGATCCGGGCTGCGGCTATGGTGTGCTAGCACGTCCTGAAACTCTTCCCGAATGTCGCACGATTTTCCTCTCGGATGGTGGCTAGGGTTTCGTGACAATTGTGTCTCATTTTTTTTAATAAGACCTAAGCTTCTCTATTTATAGAGAAACCCTAATCCCATTGAGGCCCTAATAAGTTTCGGCCCATTATATCTCATATAATAGAAGCCCGACAACTTAATTCCAATCTAGCCCAATAAATATATCTACATATATTTATTCAATACCTAATAAATTAGGCCCAAGAGAATAAGCCCAGATCACATCACTCTTTGTGTGCGACCCTGTAGGCTCATTTGATATTGGCAATCGGCTTGATCACACTTCAAGGCCCATAAGTCATAAGCGGCCTCTAGCAAGTGGCAATCCGATTTAACCTGTAACTATGGTTATAAGCTCAGTCCTTTTGTAACACGATATCAAGATTAATCACAAGGCATGGTACATGTCAACCTTTGATTAATCATAGTTTTTTTATCCCCAAGTTGACTGATTATAACAAATGACATTTGATAACTCTTCATTAATTCATTTGAGCACGGCCATGCATTCCTTCAGTCACACTTGTCAAGAGGCCCAAATGATATCTCTCTCATTTAAGAGAGGTACAAGTCCCATCTACGTCATTCACATCCCTCCGCATGATTCATTTAGTGTCCAACATAAGAATACTTGTTATTCGGTTAAAAATAACTTAGTCTAATATCAAAACACTAAATTCCTCATGTAGGGAACCATGATGACTTCAGGTCAAAGGACTAAAGTCAAACCATATAAAGAATCACTAATGACATGAAACCATGTAGTATTCTTTATGTGGGTCGGTCCAATATATGTTCTCTAATATATATCTATGTTTCTGATTTGATATCTCATATCCATGATCAGTAAAACGTGATCATCAATCAGAACACATACTAGTCTTAATTCATTATTGTTCCACCAATAATGATCGACCAGGGACAGTCTAGAATAGTGTTATAACTCTTATGGTTTTACTATCAAGTCACATACTTGATGACATAAGTCTAATACCATTCATGGAGTGTAAATCGCATTACATAAACGAAATACATGCATATATGAAAGGAATACCTCATAATATATTATTAACAAGTCATAATGTTAATACATGAATCACAACTATCCATTGGCCTAGGGCACACGACTAACAATCTCCCACTTGCACTATGCCCAATCAGTCAGATATCTAATACCCATAGACCTCGTATGACTCTCATGTTTAGGCTGTGGAAGAGGTTTAGTAAGTGGATCGACAATGTTGTCATCTGTGCCCACTTTGCATATCTTCACGTCTCCTCTCCCAATGATCTCTCTAATCAGATGGAAACGTCTGAGTATGTGTTTGGATCTATGATGCGAGTTTGGTTCCTTAGCCTGTGCTATAGCCCCATTATTATCACAATAAAGGTCTATAGGACTTGTAATGCTAGGAACAACTCCAAGCTCAGTAATGAACTTCCTGATCCATACAGCTTCCTTAGCTGCATCCGAGGCAGCAATGTACTCAGCTTCAGTTGTAGAATCAGCAACAGTGTCTTGCTTTGAACTTTTCCAGCTCACTGCACCTCCATTCAAACAGAACACAAAACCTGATTGCGATCTAAAATCATCTATGTCAGACTGAAAACCAGCATCAGTGTAACCATTTACAACGAGCTCTCCTTCAAGTCCTCCATAGACTAGGAACATATCCTTAGTTCTTCTCAAGTACTTAAGGATATTCTTAACTGCTATCCAGTGACTCTCACCATAATTAGATTGGTATCTACTTGTTATGCTCAAAGAATACGAGACATCTGGTCGAGTACATAACATGGCATACATGATAGATCCAATTGCAGATGCCTATGGAATCTTACTCATGCGCTCAAGCTCTTTACCTAAAGTAGGACAATCCTTCTTAGAAAGCTTGATTCCATGTGACATTGGCAAGAATCCTCTCTTGGAATCTTGCATACTGAACCTTTTCAGTATCTTATCTATATATGTACTCTGACTTAGGCCTATAAGCTTTCTTGATCTATCTCTATAGATCTTAATGCCTAAAACATAGGCAGTCTCACCTAAGTCTTTCATTGAGAAACGTTTCCTTAACCAAATCTTGACACTTTGTAAGGTTGGAATATCGTTTCCAATGAGTAGTATGTCATCAACATATAAAGCTAAAAAGACAACATCACTCTCATTAACCTTTTTGTAAACACAAGGTTCATCTTCATTCTTGATAAATCCAAACTCTTTGACAACTTCATCAAAACGAAGATTCCAGCTTCTTGATGCTTGCTTCAATCCATAAATGGATCTTTGAAGCTTGCACACCTTTCCCGAATTCTTAGGATGGACAAAACCTTCAGGCTGTATCATATATACATCCTCAAGTAAGTTTCCATTAAGGAAAGCCGTTTTGACATCCATTTGTCATATCTCATAATCATAGTATGCAGCTATGGCAATAAGAATTCTAATGGATATGATCATGACCACTGGAGAAAATGTTTCATCATAATCAATTCCATGAACTTGTCGATAACCTTTAGCAACAAGTCTTGCTTTATAAGTGTGCACATTTCCATCCATGTCGAGTTTCTTTTTGAAAACCCACTTACATCCAATGGTCTTCAAGCCAACAGACAGATCAATCAAAGTCCAAACTTGATTGTCATACATGGATTGCATCTCTGCTTTCATGGCCTCTAACTATTTAGCAGATTCTGGACTTTCCATAGCTTCTTGATAGGTTGTGGGCTCATTATGATCGATAAGCATCACATTATCATCATCAGTAACGAGAAATCCATATCTCTCGGGCTCATGACGAATCCTATCAGATCTACATAGGCCTTGTGTTGTTGAAGGCTGCTCATCAACAGCTTGTGAGCTCGCTTCAATCTCCTTTTCAGGTTCAATGTCATTTTGTGAAACTTGAATTTCTTCAAGTTGTACTTTACTCCCATTGTTTTCTTTGGAAACAAATTCCTTCTCTAAGAAAAACCCATTTCGAGCAACAAACACTTTGTTCTCTGCTGGAATGTAAAAGTAATATCCTTTAGTTTCCTTAGGATATCCCACAAAATAACATTTTTCAGATTTGGGTGCGAACTTGTCGGCAATTGGACGCTTCACATATCTTTAGAAAAGATAAATTGGGACACTTCCCAGTCCATATCTCATAAGGTGTCTTTTCTACAGCCTTTGAAGGAATACGGTTCAATATGAATGCTGCTGTTTCTAATGCATAGCCCCAGCAATATTTTGGAAGATCAGTTTGACTCATCATTGATCGAACCATATCTAATAGAGTTCGATTTCTCCATTCAGAAACACCATTCCATTGAGGAGTTCCTAGAGGAGTCAAATGTGAAACAATTCCACAATCCTTAAGATAATCATCAAACTCTTGGCTTAAGTATTCACCTCCTCGATCAGATCGAAGGATTTTAATTGTTTTGCCAAGCTGATTTTGTACTTCATCTTATATTCTTTGAACTTTTCAAAAGATTTAGATTTGTGTTTCATTAAATAGACATACCCATATCTACTGAAGCCATCTGAAAAAGTAATGAAATACAAATAACCTCCTCTCGCTGAAATGCTAAAAGGACCACATACATCGGTATGTATAAGGCCCAATAGCTCATTGGCCCTTTCCCCTTTACCTGTGAAGGGGGCCTTTGTCATCTTACCCAGTAAACAAGAATCACATGTCTCAAAAGATTCAAAAGAATCAATGAATCCATCTTGATGGAGTTTTGAAATGCGTTTTTCATTTACATGGCCTAAGTGATAATGCCAGAGATAGGTTGGGTTCAAATCGTTAGATTTAAACTTCTTGGTATTTATGTTATAGATGGGCTCATTTGTAACAAACTCAGTGTCTAGAGTATAAATGCCATTTAATTGACGCGTAATGCCATATAAAATGTCATTCTTATAAATGGAAATACTTCTATTCTCAATAGAAAATTTAAATCCATCATTCTCTAAACAAGAAAAAAAATAATAATGTTCCTACTCATAGTAGGTACATAATAACAATTCTTAAGTTCCAAAATGAGTCCAGTAGGCAAAATAAGATCATAAGTCCCCACGGATAAAGCAGCAACTCTTGCTTCATTTCCCACGCGCAGGTCGATCTCACCAGACATCAATCTTCTAGTCCTTCTTAGACTCTGCACATTAGTACAAATGTGAGTTGCAGCTCCGATATCTAATACCCAAGATGCAGAAGGAGTAAAATTGATTTCTATAACAAACATACCTAAAGAAGTAGTCGCACTATTCTTCTTCTCTTTGAGCTCTTCCAAATAGAGTTTACAGTTCCTTTTCCAATGACCAGGTTCATTACAATGAAAGCAAACTCCCTCCTTGGGTGCCTTAGTCTTAGTTTTAGGCTTGGGCTTGGGCTTGGGCTTGGACTTGGGTACTTTACCTTTGTCCTTTGCTGTGCCCTTCTTCTTGAAATGTAACATCTCATCTCCGATGGGAAGGGTCTTTTCATAAATTGGGACGGGTTAGGAGTATTGAATTATATCTCGGCTTGAACATACAACTTATCGCCTCTATGATTGAAGGTTTGTTGCACTTGCACATGGTAAACATGCATTCATGACATTTTCCGGCTTAGGTTTCAAATTGAGATCTTTTGTGAAATTTATGGGATAATTGTATTTGAAAAATTATTTCGAGTACGCCATTGAGTGTTTTACATTTTTAGGGATTTATAGAAATTTTTGGCAAAATCGCCGGTAAATGGCCTAAATGTGTTTTTGTTGTGGAAAATGTGGTTTTCGTGTTTGAACAATTATTGGGAGTAGACTTTCATATGTTTTACAATTTTGGGCAATTTAGGTAATTTTCAAAAAAATGATTCGGGAAATTCGAAAATTTCGAATAGGAAAAATCGCAGTAATGAACCAACCTCGATTTTCATGAGCTTAAAATTGCGACCAAATGGTACTGTCATTTTGGATATATTATTTTGAGAATTGTTATAGAGCCATTAGCATTAGTGGGATGAAAGATTAATTAAGATTAGTACTTAATTAATTAGGATTAGTTGATAAATTGTATTTTATTCCATTTAAAGCCAAGTGTCCCTTTTTAATTAATTGGTTTTGTCTTCTTATGATCATCATCTCGACTTATGCTTCCTACCTTTCATAAAGGGGTTTTGAAAGCCTAAAACTTCCACTCACCGAAACTTAGCTTCTTCTCCTTTGGTGTGTTTTCTTCTCCTTTGAATTTGCTTCTTCTCATCCCATACAAGAAGACTCTTCCATGCTTTTGCTTGCCTCTTTATTCTCTACCTAAGACCAAGTTTAATCCTTGAGAAGAAGATGACATGCATGTGTAGTGGAGGTAGCCGTGGATGAGGTATTAAGGTAGGAAGTGTGGAGAGTTTAAAGACTTAGAGATTTGAAAGCTTGAACTTGTTTAAGGTGAGATTTGATGTTTGTTTTTATGCTTTTGGTAGTTAGAAGCCATTATGGGAATCACTTGTGCATTTATTTCATGATGATAAGGGTAGTTTTGAATGGGTTTAAAAGCATGCTTGTGTATGGATAAATGAATGACTATAGTTCCATTAATTTTGGCTTGGTTTGGATTGAGTTTTGCAAGGTTAGATGAATGGAAAACTTAGGAAGATAATATGTGTAGGTGCTGCCACTTATGCTCTCTTATATAAGTATATGTTGTGCTGAAATTGTGACTGAATTAGAGGTATAAGTGGATGCTTAGTGATGTGTTATTGGTGTTGGAAGTTATAGGAGTTTGGTTGTTGATGTAAGCTGGAAAATTGTTATTGACCCTATTGCAATATTTTGATCATAACTAATTGTGTAGGTGCGCAAATGAGGTAAGTTTTGTGCTCAATGAAACTTTGGGATGTTGGCTACAATTTTGTGTGAAATAGGTGTTGTTAAATTGTAATGTTAGAAGGGTGAATGTTTGCATGGAAAGTTTCTGTTTGTAGGGTCTGTGAACAGTACCCGCATATATGACCTGATTATTTTGTTGATTTTTCTAAATTAATTGATATGGAATTAGGGAAAATGGTCTTCATGAGAGTTGAAGCCTACATTGTTAACTTTCCATTGCCACTGATCTTGTAATTTTTCGATCAGTATATTGGGAGTTATGCATTGTGGCATGTTGACTGATTTTTGTCATGTGTGGAAAGCTAGCCTCATTGTCGATTTTGTGAGCTTTCGGATTGGAGGCAATTTTAGCAATTTATGTGGACTGAATTGGTGTGAGTGATCTTCTGAAAAGTTGTAGAGGAAGAAATTATCTTGAAAATTATATATGTCATGTAATTTTTGAAGGTCAGATTTGGGAGTTATGATTTTGTAAAAACTGAACCTAAACTAGGTTGTGAATGGCTGATCATGACAGTAGCTTCCATAACAGTTTTGAAATTGTTAGAAATCGAACTGGAGATTGAGTTCTTCATGAAAATTGAAGTTTGAGATCTTATCTTTTCAGGGATATAAGGTAGTGAATTTTTTGACTTTTTTGCTAAGAGAATCACTGTTTGGAAAATTACTGTCCAGATTGGTCGATTGCAGTAGGCAGATTCTTTGTGGAATTGTTTGACCTTGTTAGCAAGTGAATTTGATTTTGGGTTGTTCATGAAAGTTGTAGATAACATTGTGATCTTACTGCCTTAATTATTGTGTAATTGTTGACTGAAGAATCAAAGAGTTATTGAATTTGCAATGTACTGCCCTGTGTTGATAGGTTTTGAGTAGGCAGTAGATTTGATAGGATTTTTCACACCCTTAGGGGTGAAATTGATTTTTATGGTCTTCTTGAGAATTGTAGAGAGTTTCATGATCTTTCCAATGAGATATAGTTGGTAATTTTCTGAATTGTGTGCAATGAGTTATTGGTGTTGAAAGTTGGCTTGAAATCAAGAAATTAAAGAAGGGAATAAGGGTTAGGTATATATATAGATATTAATTGTTTAATTTGAATTTTGGTTTCTTTTGTCAATTCCTTTTCCGTCCGACGTCCGATTGACCTGATTCTTGAGGCATCGGATTGGTAACACATTGAATTTCATTTTGTGAGAAATTGGGAATTTTTAGTCGAGAAATTGACGTGGACCCGGGTAATTGTTCTATGGTCACTGTTTTATTTATTTTTGGATCGATCGAGGCCCGAATTGAATGCTGTCAGTGGCTATAGCTTTCTAATTTTTAGATGAAATTATTATGACGGGAAAATTTTGCATTAGGGCCGGGAATGCCATGAACATGCATTATACACGTTTTAATGATTCCATGTGCATTGCTTGGTCATTCTAACTATACAGTTGGTAATGTGTACTTATTTTCATTGTTATAGAGGCTCAGTTGGAACGTCGTTCCACGGACGTTGCAGAGACTTTCCGGCAATAGCTCGGAAGTAATAGGTGAGTAACCTAGTTGGTTTCTCAATCTATTTGTGTTTAATATGACGCATTGATGCCATGTGGAGATAATGGAGGGATTATGTGTGTTTACTTTTGATTGATTTCGGACCATAGGTGTCCGAAGTATTGGAAACTTGTTATCGAAGTACTATTTGTGTGTTACTGTTTGTGAATAATTACATTGGAGATCTCGGACTAAAGGTCCGAGGGAATGGGAAATTAATATTGAAGTGTTAATTGTCTATTTTGATACATTGGATGTGACTTTTAATATGAGATGGTAGGATGCAATAAATTGTAAATGTATATGACTGAAATACCGAACCGAAGGTCCGAAGAAATGGAAATTGATCACTGAACTATAACTGACTGTAAATGGGAATTGGAGCATATGCATCCATGCATGATGGCATGATCAGATAAAGGCAGTTGTGACCGGAGCAGCACCGTATCAGGGCATATCACGCCCAACGTATATGAGAGCTTTCAGCTCAACGCACAGGACCTTAGGTCCAACGTATTCAGAGCCTCAGGCTCAATGTATCAGGGCTTCAAGCCCAATGTTTTCAGAGCCACTGGCTCAACGCAATGTGCCCATCACTGGGACAGTTTCAGGCGCACGGTCACAACAACGTAATGAAAATGAAAAGGGTCTCATGTGCATTGCATATATAGTATGAGTAAATGAGGATGGTATGAAAGGCGATACGCCTTACATTTGTGAATTGAGATTGTATGTGATAATTGGTAAATTGTGTGTTTATGCATGAATTGAGTGAACCATCGATGATGGTTTCTCATTGAGTTATAAACTCACCCAACATTGCAAATATTTTCGTGGATCGAAGAGTCCCCGTTAGACGCGGAGTATGATTACCAATTGCAAGTCGAGTTAAGGTCGGGATCGGTTCACGTCGCATTTTTGTCATTTAGAATTATGTGTAAATTAGTATTTCCGCAAGATTAGTACTGTTATTGCTGAGTGCCCCAATTGATTAATGTTGTATTGTAATTTGATCACCGAAATAGTGTTTTGTTGAAAATGATTTCGTATTAGAACGGGCCCAAATTATTTACTGATATTTGTGCACTCGATGGGTTTTCAAAAAAAAAATGTATTACCGAGTTTTAAACTGCATTGACTGCTCTAGCATACCACCCTCGCGGGTCGCGGGCTCGGATATCACAGTCGATGTCGGGTTCGGGTCTCGTGGGAGTGGGATGCTACATTTGTGGTATCAGAGCTCAGAAGTACAATCTTACATGGGCTTTCTGAACAAAAAAAATGTGTCAAGTTACGTGCATTTAAGTCATGTCACGGCAGACAGTGACAACTGATCCCCAGTGTAGTATATAAGTCGCACGCATAAGTATGACTCAGTCGTTTAAGCGGTTCAAAAAAAATGAGAAAAAGGATAATGTGTTAGAATGTGATAAAAGGAAGAAATGGATATCGCAAAATAAGAAAAAGTGTATGGTTTGATCATACAGATGAATATTTAGTGTACTGGTATTGATGGATAGCTTGTGAAATATACTATTAGAGTGATATGGTGTATATCCTTGACTGTGAGTTTGAAATAAAGATTATAGTTGTGAATTAATAGAGGAAAATAGAGATGTGATAATGGTATGATTTCCAGTGTATAAGGTGAATGAAAATAAAGTGTTCTATGATATAGAGAAGTTACAATTGGGATGGATTACCGTAATAAGAGTTATAAATAAGGATTGGTGATTTGGAGTCAAAAGATATTAAGTGCAAAATCAAGAATGATTTCATATCTGTGATATTGATTTGAGTGCGGAAATATATGGGTATAATGCAATAATGAAAAGATTGAAATGTAAGACAATGAAATTGGTAGATGAAAAAGTTGTTCGGGTTTAATTGATCTGTCTAAGTAAATGCACACCTGATTATGGGCGCCCTATGGTAAGTGAAAATGTTAAGCTGCAATTAATGAGTTAATGGATAATTGCTAGCCAGAATTCTTGTCGAAAAAAAAAAACTCTATGCGTTAGAATAAGAAACGAAAGTGCTTATACTGATCAGTTGTATATGAATAGAGATTGTATTTGATCCTCACGAGCGAGGACGGGTGTAAACAGGAAGGTTGCTGAGTTCAGAATATATTGTCACTGTAAGTGTATATCTGATAGTGGGATTACTATCACGGGTGAAATGATTAAGCATAAATGAACAATTTATGTGAATATGATATAGGGCGTGTCGGTGGCCTATTACATAAGCTCTGATTATAATGCCAGTAGCTCAAGTGCAAAATGAGTTAGAGTAAGGCATGAGAATACTTGTACTGATTAATTGAGAAAGAAGTGAGATAGTTAAAGATGTTAGCATCGGTAATGAGCTTGAGGAAATAAAATGATGAACATGAATAGAGTAAGGTCCCCATGATCAAGAATTGGTACCAAAAAGAGAATGGTTATCGAAAATTAAATGCAATTAAGGTGTTCTTAGCAGTATGAGCTATTAACGGGCAAATTGATGGGAATATAGAGATATATTGTCAGATAAGATGTGATGATTATGGTGATGTATGGCAAGATAGTATAGGAAAAGAAATTGTTTAAGTGCTCTTCAGAGATTGATCTTCGTGAAGTATCAAGAGTAACTGATATGTATATCCATATAGTGATGAAAAATAGTTGATTGATATAGTTTTATGAACTGTATTAAATCTAGCAGAGCCTCAATCATAAGAGATAAAATATGCTACTAAAAAAGTGTACATTACATTAATGAGATGACTTTGATTATGTAAGAGAAGTACTGAATATTAAGGAAATATTAATTGCAAATTTGAGGGGATTAAAAGTTCTTGTATACTTTGTGTAATTATGTTTTGAAAGTAAGAGATCGATATAACGATTGTTTATTCAAGTCAGTGAGTGATCTATCACGAGTAAATGAAGTTATGTGGAGAAATTAAGGTAAGGAACATATGGCAGAATATGTTATGTTGAGAAAATTATAAGAAAATTGTTCCTCATTGGAAACTTTCGATAATTAAAGAGTTATATAAATCAAATGTGGGTATAAGAAGTTTATTGTATTACTGAAAAGGAACATGTCTCAATTGTGTTTGGAGTGGATAATGGATATAAGCATAAGAAATAGATGAATTGGTATAGTTGAGGAAATTGGTGAGCATGCAAGTCTCATAAGAGTGAATCTTAACCTGATTGAATGAATAAGGGATGAATTAGTATACGAACTTGGTATATTGGGAGAATTAATAAAGATATAGGTATTGATAAAATGCGAAAGTTCAAAAGATATGTGTATGCGGAATTTGAAATTTATTAGAACTAACGGAATGCTGGATACGTTCGAAATTGTCAAAGATTTTCGGTTGTAGTAAATTGACAAGAATATTTGAGGAAAGCGTGTGAATGTTATGACCGATGATCCAAAGGAGACATTTGGAGAATTTACTATATATATTGAAGTGTTCCAAAGAAGGTTATGATGTGATCTATTTTATGCACCTTGAGACAAATATAATTCCATGGCGGTATTATGATTGATGATTTGAAATTTGTTATACTGAGTGTGGCCTAAAATCTTGGAGACATGAATAGTACAGAAATAGTTTGGAGATGTCTATGATTATGCAAATCGATAACGATTGAGTTATTTCGTGCATTTGAATGATTTAAAAAGGATTAAGCGGCTAATTTCTTCAAACTAAGCTAATGGTGCAATTCAATGGATTGAACGGAACCAAATCTCAATTGCAGAAGATCGAAATTTGGGCAATTAGGTTATCAAATCTAGTGTATTATGTTCATAGTCGAACCGATAAAAAAAGGGGGCAAAAGAAAGTATTATTAGTTATTGGAATTTCAAGTTGGTGTGCATCAAAATGGATTGGCAAAACCGAAGTGAGGATGCGAAATTGTAAATCGTATTGAGGAAATGAAAATAACTCCAATTCTTTGAGGAAGTGATAGGTATAGTTCAAATTAAGAAATATGGGTAATACCCATTACGGAACTGATAGTGAAAACTTAAGGAATAATCAAGCTTTATGTTCTAACAAGAGCGTATGGAAAGTGTAATTGAAAGGTTAGAATGGGAAATCGAATGATTATAAGAGAGATTAACCAACAGCTTGATCGCTTTGGAGACAAATGTGAAACCGATAATTTTGGAGTTCATTGGGATATGAGATTGATGTCTAGTGTAAAGTGATTGTGGTATGACAATCATTATATTGGTGACGAATAGTATATAAGGGTCTTCTCGCTAAAAAGAGTCGTTATCCCTATATTATGTGATCGAGGCAATAAAGTGATAGGTTAAGTAATTTAAGATGGTGACAATGAATCGAATTGATTCACACTGAGGTTACAAATGTCATGAGATTTGTGGGTTGATAATAACGAAATCTGATAAGTAATAAATGAAATATTTTGAAGTGTGTCACCCCGGCCACAATGTACTTAGGTGGAAATAAAAGTGTAATTACGAAAAATTGAATTCGTGAGGAGTGGCCTCTGTCATTTGTGGTGTGAATAGCATTATGGATTGGTAAGTTAGGCTAAAGCCTAAAAGATGATTCAGATTCACAACGTGTTTCATAGCTAGAATTAGGAAATATTGTTAGGATTCGATATATATGTGTTTGATATTGAAAGTGACGAATTGCGCGTAATCATGAGAAAGCAGTAAAATCATGTAAAGTTTGAGAAAGGAAAAAGAGTAATTGGTTGTTTTGATCTCCGTTAATTGACAGAATTTGGTCGTGTAGTGAAATCAGTGAGAAACAGAGAGTATTAATCGAAAAGACTCCCCTGCCTTCCTGATCAACCGTATATGAAATTTCGCGGATGAAATTTTTATTAGGAGGGGAGAATTGTAACATCCCATCTCCGATGGGAAGGGTCTTTTCATAAATTGGGACGGGTTAGGAGTATTGAATTATATCTCGGCTTGAACATACAACTTATCGCCTCTATGATTGAAGGTTTGTTGCACTTGCACATGGTAAACATGCATTCATGACATTTTAAACAGGTTTCAAATTGAGATCTTTGTGAAATTTATGAGATAATTGTATTTGAAAAATTATTTGGAGTACGCCATTGAGTGTTTTACATTTTTAGGGATTTATAGGAATTTTTCTGGAATTGTCCAGAGAAAATTCCTGGACCGGCAAAATCGCCGGTAAATGGCCTAAATGTGTTTTTGTTGTGGAAAATGTGGTTTTCGTGTTTGAACAATTATTGGGAGTGGACTGTCATATGTTTTACAATTTTGGGCAATTTAGGTAATTTTCAAAAATGATTCGGAAAATTCTAAAATTTTGGATAGGGAAAAATCGCCAATGATGAACCTACGATTTTCATGTAGAAAATTGTGACCAAATGGTACTGTCATTTTGGATATATTATTTTGAGAATTGTTATAGAGTCATTAGCATTAGTGGGATGAAAGATTAATTGAGATTAGTACTTAATTAATTATGATTAGTTGATAAATTGTATTTTATTCCATTTAAAGCCAAGTGTCCTTTTAATTAATTGGTTTTGTCTTCTTATGATCATCATCTCGACTTATGCTTCCTACCTTTCATAAAAGGGTTTTGAAAGCCTAAAACTTCCACTCACCAAACTTAGCTTCTTCTCCTTTGGTGTGTTTTCTTCTCCTTTGAATTTGCTTCTTCTCATCCCATACAAGAAGACTCTTCCATGCTTTTGCTTGCCTCTTTATTCTCTACCTAAGACCAAGTTTAATCCTTGAGAAGAAGATGACATGCATGTGTAGTGGAGGTAGCCGTGGATGAGGTATTAAGGTAGGAAGTGTGGAGAGGTTTAAAGACTTAGAGATTTGAAAGCTTGAACTTGTTTAAGGTGAGATTTGATGTTTGTTTTTATGCTTTTGGTAGTTAGAAGCCATTATGGGAATCACTTGTGCATTTATTTCATGATGATAAGGGTAGTTTTGAATGGGTTTAAAAGCATGCTTGTGTATGGATAAATGAATGACTATAGTTCCATTAATTTTGGCTTGGTTTGGATTGAGTTTTGCAAGGTTAGATGAATGGAAAACTTAGGAAGATAATATGTGTAGGTGCTTCCACTTATGCTCTCTTATATAAGTATATGTTGTGCTGAAATTGTGACTGAATTAGAGGTATAAGTGGATGTTTAGTGATGTGTTATAGGTGTTGGAAGTGATAGGAGTTTGGTTGTTGATGTAAGCTGGAAAATTGTTATTGACCCTATTGCAATGTTTTAATCATAACTAATTGTGTAGGTGAGAAAATGAGGTACGGTTTGTGCTCAATGAAACTTTGGGATGTTGGCTACAATTTTATGTGAAATAGGTGTTGTTAAATTGTAATGTTAGAAGGGTGAATTTTTGCATGGAAAGTTTCTGTTTGTAGGGTCTGTGAACAGTACCCGCATATATGACCTGATTATTTTGTTGATTTTTCTAAATTAATTGATATGGAATTAGGGAAAATTGTCTTCATGAGAGTTGAAGCCTACATTGTTAGCTTTCCATTGCCACTGATCTTGTAACTTTTCGATCAGTATATTGGGAGTTATGCATTGTGGCATGTTGACTGATTTTTGTCATGTGTGGAAAGCTAGCCTCATTGTCGATTTTGTGAGCTTTCGGATTGGAGGCAATTTTATCAATTTATGTGGACTGAATTGGTGTGAGTGATCTTCTGAAAGGTTGTAGAGGAAGAAATTATCTTGAAAATGATATATGGCATGTAATTTTTGAAGGTCATATTTGGGAGTTATGATTTTGCAAAAACTGAACCTAAACTAGGTTGTGAATGGCTGATCATGAAAGTAGCTTCCATAACAGTTTTGATATTTTTAGAAATCGAATTGGAGTTTGAGTTCTTCATGAAAATTGAATTTTGAGATCTTATCTTTTCAGGGATATAAGGTAGTGAATTTTGTGACTTTTGTGCTAAGAGAATCACTGTTTGGAAAATTACTGTCCAGATTGGTTGATTGCAGTAGGCAGATTCTTTGTGGAATTGTTTGACCTTGTTAGCAAGTGAATTTGATTTTGGGTTGTTCATGAAAGTTGTAGATAACATTGTGATCTTACTTCCTTAATTATTGTGTAATTTTTGACTGAATAATCAGAGAGTTATTGAATTTGCAATGTACTGCCCTGTGTTAATAGGTTTTGAGTAGGCAGTAGATTTGATAGGATTTTTGACACCCTTAGGGGTGAAATTGATTTTTATGGTCTTCTTGATAATTGTAGAGGGTTTCATGATCTTTCCAATGAGATATAGTTTGTAATTTTCTGAATTGTGTGCAATGAGTTATTGGTGTTGAAAGTTGGCTTGAAATCAAGAAATTAAAGAAGGGAATAAGGGTTAGGTATATATATAAATATTAATTGTTTAATTTGAATTTTGGTTTCTTTTGTCAATTCCTTTTCCGTCCGACGTCCGATTGACCTGATTCTTGAGGCATCGGATTGGTAACACATTGAATTTCATTTTGTGAGAAATTGGGAATTTTAGCGAGAAATTGGCGTGGACCCGGTAATTGTTCTATAGTCCTTTGTTTTATTTATTTTGGACCGATCGAGGTCCGAATTGAATCTTGTCGATGGCTACAGCTTTCTAATTTTAGATGAAATTATTATGACGGAAAATTTTGGATTACGGCCTGAAATGCCATGAACATGCATTATACACGTTTTAATGATTCCATGTGCATTGCTTGGTCATTCTAACTATCTGATTGGTAATGTGTACTTATTTTCATTGTTATAGAGGCTCGGTTGGAACGTCGTTCCACAGACGTTCTGAGAGACTTCCGGCAATAGCTTCGGAAGTAATAGGTGAGTAACCTAGTTGGTTTCTCAATCTATGTGTGTTTAATATGACGCATTGATGCCATGTGGAGATAATGGAGGGATTATGTGTGTTTACTTTTGATTGATTTGGATCATAGGTTTCAAGTATTGGAAACTTGTTATCAAGTGCTATTTGTGTGTATTGTTTGCAAATAATTACATTGGAGATCTCGGACCAAAGGTCCGAGGAATGAAAATTAATATTGAAGTGTTAATTATGCATTTGGATACATTGGATGTGACTTTTAATATGAGATGGTAGGATGCAATAAATTGTAAATGTATATAAGCTGAAACACGGACGAAGGTCCAAGAAACGGAAATTGGTCACCGAACTATAACGGATCAAAATGGGAATTGGAGCATATGCATCCATGCATGATGGCATGATCAGATAAAGGTAGTTGTGACCGGAGCAGCACCGTATCAGGGCATATCACGCCCAACGTATATGAGAGCTTTGAGCTCAACGCACAGGATCTCAAGTCCAACGTATTCAGAGCCTCAGGCTCAATGTATCAGGGCTTCAAGCCCAATGTTTTCAGAGCCACTGGCTCAACGCAATGTGCCCATCACTGGGACAGTTTCAGGCGCACGATCACAACAACGTAATGAAAATGAAAAGGGTCTCATGTGCTTTGCATATATAGTATGAGTAAATGAGGATGGTATGAAAGGCGATACGCCTTACATTTGTGAATTGAGATTGTATGTGATAATTGGTAAATTGTGTGTTTATGCATGAATTGAGTGAACCATCGATGATGGTTTCTCATTGAGTTCGCAAACTCACCCAACATTGCAAATATTTTTCAGGGATCGAAGAGTACCCCATTGGGCACGGGAGTATGATTACCAATTGCAAGTCAGAGTTAAGGTCGGGATCAGTTCACGTCTGCATTTGTGTCATTTAGAATTATGTAAATTTGTATTTCCATGAAGATTAGTACTCATATTATTCTTGAGTGTCCCAATTGATTAATCTGTATTGTAATTTGATCACGAAATAGTGTTTTGTTGAAAATGATTTACATTAGAACGGGCCCAAATTATTTACGATATTTGTGCACTCGATGGGTTTCAAAAAAATGTATTATCAAGTTTTAAATCGCATTGGTCGCTCGGCATACCACCCTCATGGTCGCGGGCTCGGATATCACAGTCGATGTCGGGTTCGGGTCTCGTGGGAGTGGGATGCTACATGAAAGCTTTTCCCTTTTGAACCACAAGAACTTCATTGGTGGTTTTAACCTTTCCCTTTAAGTTCTCTTCAGCAGTTTTCAGCATCCCATGCAATTCGTCAATGGACTTCTCCATATTATGCATGTTGTAGTTAAGAATGTACTGATCATATTCATCAGTCAAAGATGCTAGAATAAGATCAGTTGCCAAATCTTGACTAACAGGTGCACCTAATTTCTCAAGATGATGAATGTAACACTTCATCTTGAGAACATGAGCACTCACGGGTGTGTCAGGAGTCATCTTGCATGAATTCAATGCCTTAGTGGTTCTAAACCTCTCTTGGCGTGCTTGCTCTTGAAACATAGTTTTCAATTGAGCAAGCATGTCATAGGCCTCCATTTCCTCTAAATCCTTTTGAAGGTCAGAGATCATGGTGCCTAACATAAGGCATGACACATCCATAGAGTCATTGATATGCTTCGTGTAAGCATCCTTTTGAGCCTTAGGTGCATTTGCTGGTGGTTCCTCAGGGATGGGCTCTTCAAAGACATAAAGCTTTCTTTCTTGCTTGAGAACAAAACTCAAGTTCCTATACCAATCTAGGAAATTTGTTCCATTAAGCTTTTCTTTCTCTAAGATAGATCGCATAGAAAGGTTTATGGATGGAGTAGCCATAATCTACAAAAATTATGCAATAAGGGTCAACATTCATATATTATGAGGTATTAGCTCCCACTCAAATAAATAAACCTCAATTGAAAAATGAGAGAAACAAGATCCATATTTCACTAAGTCCTAAGAAAGCTTTGGCTTAACACTCAAAACTTAGTTATTTAGGTAGAAAACTCTCTTCAATTACATCACATGTAACTCTTGATGGGTTTATGTTAAAATACATCTTATGTACTGCATGTATGTAAAAACCCAATCTTATGCCCTAAGCCCAAAACCGTTTTGATAGCTTAGTTAAGTTTAACCATAAAAACCCAATCTTATGCCCTAAGCCCAAAACCGTTTTTATAACTTAGTTAAGTTTAACCATACTTTACCTATGAATAGCACCATTATTCAAATGTCTTCCCTAGATGATCCCCACAAGCTTTGTTTTGGAAAAAACCCACATAAGGATAAGCTAGAGATAAACATTGGTAAAGATTTATGGAAGGCATATAAACTTAAAATTATTAAGAGGGTCGTTCTTAGTACATTATGAAAGCTACTAATCCTATTAGTAAGGGTGTTTGTACTATGATATTTCTAATCCTATACTACAACATAATTGAGTATATATATATTAGAAGTATAGAATAGTAACTTATACATGAATATAAATATTCAAAAATATAAATAAACACATGTAACATCACCCAAAATATATAACACATAACGAACAAACAAGCGTAGGGGAAGCCGCCCCTTGCTGGGCTTGTCAGTCGACTGGAAGAGATGATAGTCGACTGGTCGACTTGTGCTAGTCGACTGGAAGAGATGATAATAGACTGGTCGACTTATGTTAGTCGACTGGAACCAATGTCAGTCGACTGGAACAAACATTTTTGCTGAAACACTCATCTCCGCTCTCCGATCAGTCGACTGGAACGCTTCTAGTCGACTGGAAAAGATGATAGTCGACTGGTCGACTTGTGCTAGTCGACTGGAACCAATGTCAGTCGACTGGAACAAGCGTTTTTGCTGAAACACTCATCTTCGTTCTCTGATCAGTCGACTAGAACGCTTCTAGTCGACTGGAAGAGATGATAGTCGACTGGAGTATCCTTGTCCAACATGGATACTTGCAGTTTCCTATTCCACATCCATGTATTACATGGTGGAAACCTTAGTAGCCACCACCTTTCGGTCAATCCCTTCATGCTTGTCATATATTCTCATCAGTACCAAGATAATCAACAGATCCAAAAAAACATGCATGACATAAAAACACTTTCGTATGACGCAACCAAAAACCGTGAGCACATGTAATCCAAACATGCATATTTTTGATTATACAGAAGCCAAAATCATGAACACATGTAATCAAAACACGTATATTAACGACTACATAGAAGAACCTGGCTCTGATACCACTGTTGAATCGCGTACGGTCCGAGTATTCACAATACACTGCGGAAAAACACCATACAACAACATGAAGTATAATCAAAAATACCAAGGATGTACGAAAATACCTTCTTTCCGTAGATAGGTTGCTTCTTGTTTGGATTCCAAGACACTGCAAATGCGAATTGTAACACCCCACTCCCACTCCCACGTGACCCGAACCTGATATCATTGGTAATATCCGAGTCCATACCCCGTGAGGGTGGCGTACTACATCAGTCGGTAGGACTCAGTAAAAAACAACTTTTTTGTTTTAAAATATTTATTAAATGCGAGAATAAGCGATGAGCGATAGTAAACATTTGCGTTATTACAATCATTTAACAATACTTTACAAGTAACCATAAAGTTCACATACTAATCGATTTACAAAGATTGCGAATACAATATTAGGAAACACTAATGCGAGCGCTTGACCGATCCCGACCTCTATCTCAACTTGCACCCAAGTAGGCGTACTCCGTGTCAAGCGGGTACTCTTCTAGTCTGAAAAATAGATTGCAATTTTGGATGAGTTTGCGAACTCAATGAGGAACCATCATCGATGGTTCTCCCAATTCATGCATCACATAATCAATTCCACGATAATAAAGCGATTCTGCGGTAATACTACGGTCTCAAATCATAGTAATATCTGATCCAATCTGATAAAACCCATTTTGGGTATTGATGCGATAAGGATGCAATGCACATGTGACTCTTTTTCTAGTTTAATTACAGTGTTGTGACTGAGCGCGTAAATGATTCGATGATCGATAGATGCGTGCAGGGAGAATTATCTCCCTTCGAGCTCTAGGCTCGTTTCAGTATTTCAAGCTCTAGGCTCGATTCAGTATCAGTGGCGACTCGGTTCACAATTTTCCTTTATCAGTTTATGCATCTGTGGATGAATGCACATGCCCAGTTACAACATCCCCATAAACAGTTAATCATTCATAGTCAAGCACGGTCAATTTAACAGTCAGCATGCACAAATAACAGTCCATAATTCACAACAATGAACAGTTCATAATTGACAATCAATCACAGTCAATCACAGTAATGGCAGACAGGTCACACAATGTACACATTCTTGGTCCCGCCATTATCCCCATATTTGACAAGTAATAATTGAGAAACCCATCTAGGTTACTCACCTATCACTTCCGAGCTAATGCCGGGAAGTCTCTGCCACGTCGGTCGATCGACGCTGCAGTTGTGTCGCTATAAGAATCAGAGAACAAAATGATCACTAAATATCCAATCCGAGTTAGTTAATGATGCACATATAGGTGAAAATGCATGTTCATGAGATTCCCGGCCCTAATCCCATTTTTTTCCATCAAAAAAATCCGTTTAAAAATTAGAAATCCAATGGTGCTGATGGTGTTCAATTTGGACCTCTATAGGTCCCCAATTAAATAAAACAGTGATGAAATACCCATTTCTCAGACACCCGTCAATTTCCCGTCCAAAAATTCCCAATTACCCATGAAATGAAATTCAATGTTTTACGAATCTGATGCCTCAAGAATCAGGTCAATCGGATATCGGACGGAAAAGTTATGAGCAAAAGAAGGAAAAAATACACATCCTAGTCCACTAGTGCAGGTTGTAGTCGACTAGTGCAGGAAAAATACATGTCCTAGTCGACTAGTCCTATAAAATGACATTTCTGAAACAATTTCCTCCGACATGCCAACTTGTCTAGGCCATAACTCCCTACTCCGAACTCTAATTTGGACAAAATTGGTGTCTATTTCATAGAGAAAAAGAGAGATCTACAAGTTTTATGAAGGACACAAAAGCCAATTTCACCTCTAAGGGTGTCAAAAATTCAATCAAAATTACTGTCCAGTCAATGGGTTCTAAAACAGTATAGTATCTTGTAAATTCAATAACTTCTCATTTCCTTTGTAAGCAATTCCACAATAAATATTCTCAGAAAGATCCCAATGTTATCTACAACTTTTATGTACAAACTAAAATCAAATTCAATTGTTAACTAGGTCAAATAATTCAATCAATGATGCTGCCCCAGAAATCACCCAATCTGGACAGTAATGTTCTATCAAGCATAACTCCCTGTACACAAGTCAAAAAAATCACTACCTTATATCATTGGAAAGATAAAACCACATAATTCAAGTTTCATGAAGAGTTAAGAGCCAATTCCATCTCTAACCAATTCAAAACTGTTATGCAAGTTTTTGCCATGATCGTGATTAATGATCTAACTTCATCCAATCTTTGAAAATTCATAAGTCCCAATTACATTATCCAAAAATAGCATGCTATAGACTATTTTCAAGATAATTACTTACTTTACAACTCTTGGAAGATCACTCAAGCCAAATCAATTCACGAAATTGCTAAAATTGCTTTCAATCGAATGCTCACAAATCGACACTTAGGCTAGGTTTCACCACAATGTACAAAATCACCAATAGTTAACAGTAGATATCTCCTGAAGTGAATCACACGTTAATACAGCACTTAAAAACACAATAGAATGCACGAGAAGGGGGTTGAATTGTGTATTCCCTTTTGAATATCTTTTAGAATTACTTGTTAGAATTAAGATTCTTTATGAAATTCTTATTAATCTGATTGATCAAACTTTTCAATGCTAAGTATATGAATAGTAAATAAAGATCAACTTTGAAACTAAAAGTGAGATAGAGTGAGAGTAGTAGACACGCAGATTTATCCTAGTTCACCCCAAACCGTGGGCTCGTCCGATCCTCGAGTTTCTTACGAGATTTCACTATCTCTTCAAGCGTTACGATATTCTTTCACGAGCCTCTTGGTCTCTACAACCATATTCTTTCACACTTAGCCTCTGCGCAGCTATCTGTACAACTTTTCTTTTCAGAAAATATTTGAACACTCATTACGTAAGGATAGCGTTCACTAATTCACACTTAATCGCTTTTTAAGCTTTGTGTAATTTTTCTCAAAACAAAGAAGCACTTTAGTTTTCGACTTGACTTGTATTTATAGCCTTTGTCTCTAGCGCTTCTTGATTCTTGAATCTTGAATCTTGAATCTTTAAAGAAACAGTTAATCAGTTGAGTTCTGTAACTTCGAGCCGACTCTTGCGTCTGTTTTTTTTACGTATGCTGCGTCTGCGTCTGCGTCTGCGTCTGCGTCTTTTATTGTCTTGTGTCATCTGCGTCAGTGTTGACTTTTACTTTGACAAACTTAAATACGTGTTTTGATTTTTACGTAAGCGTCAGATATCTAACTTTTCAACTTAGTGCATGTCAACTTCGCCTGTATCGTCATCTTAATACATCTCGAATTAGATCAGATATCGTCGTGGTCTGTTTTGTTTTCTTGTATTTGATCTCACTATGTTTGTTATACATCAAAATCATTTTATGTAAAGTCATTTTGACTTAACAATCTCCCCTTTTGAATATAACAAATTACATACAAGAAAAGAAAACAAAACAAAACAAAACAAATTCTGAGATGTTGCAAAACTTATCTTCTTCTGTCTTAAATCATTGTGGTCACACCTTCTTCATCTGAACATCCTCTCCTCTTCGATTATTTTCTTCTTTTCTGCTCTCCCCTATTTGTTATAATCAAAATGATTATCAATTCGGTTCTTGATGATTCTGCTATCATCTTCTTTAGATCATTCACCGTCTCCTTCATGTCATTGAGTTCACCACGTAATCTCGACTTCATCGGCGAAGAGGCTTGATCCGCTTCTGGCGATGGAGGAGCGAAAGGAATTGTAGTAGTATAGGCATCGAGAGGATGGAGTGTAGTCTTCATTAATCTCAAAAGTCGGTGGGCGAATTAATGTTGCGACTTCAGGAAGATTTAGATCAAAAGGCTGGCGGCATCAACAATCTGTCTTCCTTGCGGGATAGGGCATGTTCTTCGATAGGCGATGTATTAGATAAAGGGCTATCTGAAGAACTGTCGAACAAGGAACTCATTAAATGTTCTGTTTTATACTTCCCCTCTTTGGACGGTCTTCCTTGCGATTTGTATGGCTGCATTTCGCTTGATCTGGTCTTGTGCGGGAATGCATGCTTCATCAATTTTCCGCAATTCTTCTGCAATCTGATCTGCGGACAGATCTTCATCAACATTATCTTCAGGAAATAATTTTGACTTTTCCTTTGTAAAATCTTTTGGACACCTTGGTTGAATATCTGGAACAACCTTTATCTCTGTGTTCTCTGTGATTGGGAACATAGTACACGGTGGGCAGGGACGTCTTGAGGGATATGGCAAATGATCAGTAAGCCTCAAGGTATTGTAAAAAGACTTCTCTTTTTCATTTAGTAACTGCCACGTGATACCATTAATCAACATAGGTTGCACCAGAGCTACTATTTTCTTCACTGGTTCAACACCGATTATAATAGCATTGCTCAGATTGGTAATAACTTCTACCAATTTGATTTCCAGCCTATATTTCCTCAAGAACTTCTGGTAGTTATATACCTTCAGACTTGGTTCATCATCATTAAATCTGATGCTGCGATTGCTTCGGTTGTGTTCCTTAGAAGTCTCTGAATTGGCCATTCTTCTTTGGTTCCTCCTTTATAATGCCAGTGTCTCAAGAACCGTGCTTTCATCCATGGTTCTTCTTGTTGAGCACTAGGAATTTCTTGAATCTGTCTAATGCTCGGTTTACATTTCAACTTAAACATGTCGTGATCTCTTTTTGTAGACTAACGTCCTCGTGGTTGAGATGCTCTTCTTTTGACTAACCTTCTTAGTCTTTTCTCTCGCTTGATTAGTTTTGCTGATTTCTTCACGGAGATTTTCCTTTAACAGATGTTGCTTTTCTCTTCCTCTCGGTCTCTTTAGATCTTACGGCGTATCCTCTTCCGAATAGAGACTAAGGATCTTGTGGCTTTGATCGCACAAGATTTAGAAGTTTCTTCTCGCCTTTGTTCTCTGGCAATCTTCTCTTCTGTTGCCTCGAGTCCCGATTCTTGGAGATCTCTTGGCTTTCTTCACAACTTCGCCAAGAGACTTTCTCCTTGTCTCTTTGGCGCACTTTGCTTTGCCTCTGAGATTGACTTTCTGCGACAAGAGGACTCGCCATTTTCATGAGAGGTCTCCTAGCACTCTCCTTAATTCGGCGATGGCGATTTGATACTTCTGAGCGGTTGAGAACTTGAGGCAGAGTCTTCTTCAATATCGCTCCCCTCGGTTCTTGGTTTCTTTGAAGAACCGTGATCTTTGTCTCTTGTATTCGGACCCATTCGCGAATAGTATGAGCATCAATCTTGCTCTTCACTGGAACAATTCATCTTATACCTTGGTGCAGACGAATACTGGATTCCATAAAGATCCTCGTCAAAATCATACCATAAAGATAACTGGAAGTTTCCTTTAACCCCTTAACCATATAGTGAAAGATTAAGAAGGATAGATCTATAGGATTTCGATTGAGAAGAAAGAACAGACATTGTTCGTCTAAAGTAGTCACCAAATGCCTTGAACCAACTCTAGGAAGAATGCAATTGAGCAGATTGCATGCGAACCCTAGCCTTTGGAATCGATTTGATGTCTTCCTTTCTCTTGAATCATTTGTGCCATAGAGCTGCCTCTTGACATCTTCTTCTTTCATTCAATCGAGGACATCCATCCGGCCTTGGTAGACGATTTTCACCAATGGATGGGCAATCGATTACTTTCATATCAAATCCTTTGTGACAATAAATGATATTCTATCCACGAGAGGATACAATAGTGTCTTCTATCGACGGCGTTCTTCCGAACTCATATACCTCATTTATATAGGCGAGGTTCTTGTATCTGAAAGAAGTTCTTCCAAACGACTTTTATAATCTCGGGTTCTACATCCATGCCGTCACCCTTAGTGATTCAAAGTTCACAAGTCTTACATAAATCATTCTTTGCTTCCATTGTATAGGCGAAAGATTATCTTCGGAAAGCTTTTGAGTGAGAAGATTTTGAGAGAATTGGTAAAGTAGAAATGAACCGTCGGAGATGATGAAAAGATCGCTATAATATCATCTTGATCTACTTATAGGGTTATGGACTGATGGGTTCTCGAATCATTAAGAACCTCGAGTTTATCAGATATTTCCATCAAAAATCTTCCTTGTGAGAAAAGTTACCAGCTGTAACTCACTGTGTATAACGCCGTTAGTTTCTCACGTTATTTTAGCCTAACTGCTCATTTAGCATCACCATATTGAGATTCGTCTTATCTTACAAACGTTCTTCACTCGGTGGTTTAGTGAAGATGTCCGCCCATTGAAGCTCTGTTTCAACGAACTTTAGAAGCACCACCTTTCTCTGAGCGTAGTCTCTCGAAAATGATGTACGAATTCTATATGCTTTACTCGGAATCTTTGAATTGGATTCTTTGACGAGTTTATTGAGCTGGTGTTGTCGTAATAAATTGGAATCTCCTCCTCCTTAACTGAATAGTCTTGGTGATACTTGATCCACGGCGTCTGTGAGCAAAACTTCGGCGGATATGTATTACCTTCAACGGTTGATAGAGCAATTGAGCTTTGTCTCTTGCTTGACCAGAGACTAGATTTCCTCAAGAAAGTGACATCCTCCACTTGTGCTCTTTCTTTCGATTCTATCTCGGCATAGTCCGCATCACGATATCCGATTAACCTGAAATCTTTACATTTCTCAAACATTAAGCAAGGATCAGTAGTACCTGCGAGATATCTCAAATTTCTTTTAACACTAGTAAAATGAGGCTCTCTAGGATCGGCTTGAAATCTTGCACACAAGCATACACCCAGCGAATATCGTGTCTACTTGTCAGTAGATACAATAAAGAACCGATCATCCTCTATATAGGGTTTGATCCACCTTCTTACCAAGTTCGTCTTTCGACAAAAGGTTTGAAGGATGCATCGGAGTTGCCATTGGCTTCACATTATTCATGTCAAACTTATTGACAACTCTTTCACATACTTCTGGCGATGAGCGAAGATCGTCTCTTTAGTGCCTTAACTTGCAACCCAAGAAAGAACTTTAATTCACCCATCATACTCATTTCAAATTCTCTTTCATTAGTCTCTCAAACTTTAAACACAACTCTTTTGTAGTAGCACCAAAGATAATATCATCAACGTAGATCATACTAAGATAAAATCATTAAAAACTCTTTCTAAAGAGCGTCTTATCAACTTGACCTCTGCTGAAACCATTTTCTATTAAAAGGTACTCAGACGATCATACCAAGCTCTGAGGCTTGCTTTAGGCCGTATAAGGCTTTGTGAAGTCTATAGACATAATCTGGATTTTAACATCTTCAAAGCCGGAGGTTGTTTCACATAGACTTCTTCGTCTATAAAGCCATTCAGAAATGCACTCTTAACATCCATCTGAAACAATTTTATATCGTGACAGATTGCATATGCCAACAAAATCCTTATAGCTTCAAGTCTCGCTCTTTGGAGCATATGTTTCGTTATAGTCTATTCCTTCTTGCTGATTGTAACCTTGTGCTACTAATCGGCCTTATTACGACTCACTCTTCTGATTCAGTATAACTTATTCTTGAAAACCCATCTTGTTCCTATAATGGATTTCTTAGGAGGTTTTGGAACTAAGGACGGACGTTATTTCTTGTGAATTGGTTCACTCTTCTTGCATGGCTAACACCCAAGCTTCGTCTTGAAGAGCTTCCTCAACCTTCTTAGGTTCTACTTGAGATAAAAGCTACATTAGCTTCTGTCGAATCTGGACCTTGTCCTAACTCCTTCGAGGTCTCACCGATAATTAACTCTTCGGATGAGAACTTTTATACTTCCAATCTGGTCTTAGTTCTATAGTTTCGGAATATCTTCAATCTTATTCTCATGAGTGTCGGACGAGGGAGTTTACGAGGCATCATCTAGGTTCTTTGAAGGACCTTCAATCTCCATGTCATCTTCCTTATGGGTTTGAGAACTATCATCAAATTTGACATGGATCGTCTCTTCAACGATCTTTGAAGTCGGGTTGTAAACTCGAAATGCCTTAGGCGATAATGAGTAACCTAGAAATATTTCGGATAGGTCTTTGAATCGAATTTATCCAACAGCTCTCGTATTCGAATGGAACATTTGCACCGAATGGATGAAAGTAGGATATGCTTGGTCTTCTTCCATTCCATAACTCGTAAGGAGTTTTCTTGAACATAGGTCGCAACAAGATCCTATTCGAATATAGCATCTTTGTATTCACGACTACCTTGAAATACTTAGGAAGATTAGTCTCACATAGCATAGTCCTTGCCATCTCTTGAATCGTCTTATTCTTTCTCTCAACAACTCCATTACATTGTGGAGTTCTAGAATCGAGAAGTTGTGGAAATTCCATTCTCCTCACGAAAAACTCTAAACTTCTCATTCTCAAATTCTCCGCCATGATCACTCCCGATACTAGCTATAGACATTCCTTTTTCATTCTGTAACTTTCTGGATAGAGTTCTAAAGTACTTAAAAGACTCATCTTTGTGTGATAAAAATAATATCCAACAAAATCGAGTAAAATCATCAACAATGACAAGTCCATATTTCTTTCTGCCAAGACTTAATATCCTTGTAGGACCAAACAAATCCATATGTAATAGTTCTAAAGGTCTTGAAGAAGTTACAAAATTTTAGAAGAGAAAGAGGTTTTAACTTTGTTTTCCTTTCAAACAATTTTCACAGAAAATTCTTTGTCAAAACTTATTTTGGTAAACCTCTTACCAAATCATGTTTTACCAATTTTGAAATATGTTTCAAAGAGACATGACCTAGCTTTTTATGCCGATTAGTCTTTCTTCTTGAAGATAGAAAACATGAGATATTTTGACTTTGAAAATCTTCTAAGTTGATTTTGTAAAGGTTGTTTCTTCTCTTGGCGAGAGAAAAGTATAGACCCATCTTTGTTTCTGACTTCACAAAGATTTTGATTGAATGTTACTATAAAACCAAAATCACATAACTGACTCACACTAATCAAGTTATGCTTTAGACCATCAACAAGCCGTACATTATTTATGCATGCAAAGGAATCTTTACCTATTTTCCGATTCCAATGATTTTGCCTCTTTGGTTGTCTCCGAAAGTCACCGATCCTCCTTTCTTATCTTTGAAGGTCTAGGAACATAGACCTTCTTCCCACATGTCATGAGCATCCATTGTCTAAATACCAATGGTGCTTGTCGTATCTTCCAAGGAAGGATATCTGCAGGAGAAACTATTTTATTTCTTGGTACCCAAATTTTCTTGGGTCCTTTATGGTTAGTAGTATGCATATGATATGATCTTTGATGCATATTACTCGGACGTTGATTAAAATATGTTATCCTATTTCTTCCTTTTTAGAGACAAATTTATTACGAGGCCGAGTATTGTTTCGATAAACCCTAATCCATCTTATCACTAGGATGTCTACATTTTCCTAGCATATCATTCATTTTCTTTGTACTCTCGTGAAAGTAACTAGATCGGTGATAGATTCTTGATCCTCGGTTTGAGTTGATTAATCTCATCGATCATCTACAAGTTTCCTTTTAACTTCTAACTCCTTTTTAAGCAAATATTTTCTCTCTATTTCCTCGGTATTTCTAATATTCTCTGCATACTTTTCTTCAACAACTTGTACTGTTTCGAATAGAATGAGAATCTTCTAACATTCGAATATGCATCATGCAAATTTTCGTAGTCGGATTTTACCTCCTCATCACTATCTTCCTTGGCCATTAGGCAAATGTTTGCATGTTACGATGACTCGAGACACATGTCGATTCAGATGAATCTAGGTCCTCCCATGTTGCCATCATGCTTTTCTTGCCTTCTACTCTTCTTGGGTTTCTTCTTGAGAGTAGGGCATTCGGACTTGTAGTGTCGGGCTGATTGCACTCGTAACAAATGATAGAAGACTTTTCGGCTTAGCTTCATCTTTTCCATTCTTTACGAATGTCCGGTTACTTCGGGCTTCTTCTTCCACATCGTCTTATCTTTCGGAAATGAAGATAATTCATCATCTTCATCACTCGATTACGAATCGATTGGCTAGAGTTGTCATCCTTGATTCTTCAATTTTCAATGTTTTGATGACTTCCTCCTTCTCTGAGTCTTATGATTCTTTTGTCCACCTTGATCTTTATTGACTTCTCTCGCTTGGGCTTATCTTCAGCGTTGAGTTCAACTTCATGAATCTTTAAGGATCCCAGCAACTCATCTAGCTTTAATATGCTCAAGTCTTTGGCTTCTTGCACTGCCGTAACTTTTGGTCTCCATCTCTTAGGAAGACTTCTTAGAATCTTGCGAACATGATCTTGATTATTATATGTCCTTCCAAGAGCTTTCAATCCATTGATAATTGTTTGAAATCTTCAAAACATTTGATCAATAGATTCTTCATCTTCCATCCTGAAAAGTTCATATTGATGTACAAGAATACTTATCTTGGATTCCTTAACTTGACTTGTGCCTTCATGAGCAATGGACAATGTGTCCCACATTTCTTTTGTTGTGTCGCAACCATGCACTTTGTCGTACTCGCTTCTACTTAGGGCACACGTTAAGAAAAATTTCGCCTTTGAATTGATTGTATTCTTGCTTTCGATCACCGTCCATCCGCTTCGTGGAATAGAACTACCTTCGTCATCTACGGTATATAGGTCCGTTCTCTATTCGTCCCAAAGGTCTACATGTGTAGATTCGATGAATAACCGCATCCTATCTTTCCGATAATGATAGTCTTCTCCATTGAATCTTTGGAGGTCTAGTGATTGAGGCTCCTTCAATGATGTATACATGTGACTCGCCATTATCTTTAATCCACACTTCGCCAAAGTGATTCTTGGATACCGAGCTCGATACCAATTGAAGTGAATCACACGTTAATACAAACTTAAAAACACAATAGAATGCACGAGAAGGGGGTTGAATTGTGTATTCCCTTTTGAATATCTTTTAGAATTACTTGTTAGAATTAAGATTCTTTCTGAAATTCTTATTAATCTGATTGATCAAACTTTTCAATGCTAAGTATATGAATAGTAAATAAAGATCAACTTTGAAACTAAAAGTGAGATAGAGAGTGAGAGTAGTAGACACGCAGATTTATCCTGGTTCACCCCAAACCGTGGGCTACGTCCAATCCTTAGAGTTTCTTCTGAGATTTCACTATCTCTTCAAACGTTACAGTATTCTTTCACGAGCCTCTTCAGGTCTCTACAACCAGTATTCTTTCACACTTAGCCTCTACAGGCTATCTGTACAACTTTTCTTTTCAAAAAATATTTGAACACTCTATTACAGAAGGATAGCATTCAGCTAATTCACACTTAATCGCTTTTTCGCTTTGTGTAATTTTTCTCAAAGCAATGAAGCACTTGATTTCGACTTGACTTGTATTTATAGCCTTCGTCTCTAATCGCTTCTTGATTCTTGAATCTTGAATCTTTAAAGAAACGGTTAATCAGTTGAGTTCTGTAACTAACTCGAACTGACTCTTGCGTCTGTTTCTTTTATGCATCTGCGTCTGCGTCTGCGTCTGCGTCTTTTATTGTCTTGTGTCATCTGCGTCTGTGTTGACTTTTTACTTTGACAAACTTAAATACGTGTTTTGATTTGTCTGTAATGCGTCATATCGACTTTTTCAACTTAGTCATGTCAACTTCGATACATATCGTCATCTTCGATACGTATACGTCTGTGATTGTTTTGTTTTTCTTGTATTTGATCTCACTATGTTTGTTATACATCAAAATCATTTTTATGTAAAGTCATTTTGACTTAACATCTCTCAATATACATATCAAAAAATTGCAAAATCAGTGGAAATGGAAAGCTAACAATATAGGCTTCAACTTTCATTTAGACCATTTTCCCTAATTCCTTCTCAATTAATTTAGAAAAATCATCAACACAATCAGGTCATCAATCCAGATGTTGTTCACATAAGTCCCAGCAGTAACTTTCCAAGCCAAATTTCAACCTCTTAATGCTAAAATTGGACAACACCTATTTCACACAAAAATGTAGCCAACAAGCCAAAGTTTCATTTGGAACAAATCTCACCTCATTTGCATAACCACACAATGAGTTATGCTCAAAAGCAATCTGATGGGTCAAAACCAATTTTCAACTTTACTACTCAAATACACTTCCTATCATGCCAATTGAACTTATACTACCATAAGGATCCCAATTGGACACAAAATCAGTCCCTAGATCATTCCTACACCCACTTAGACCCATAGTCAAAATTTTGCAGCATTAAACTCTTAATTTCTATGCAAGATTAGTCATTAAAATCAATCCAAAACCAAGCTAAAACCAATCTAAACCATGTTCATTCACTTACCCTCACACAATATACATTTATACCCAAATAATCCTACCCCTATCTTCATGAAATTAATGCATCATAAACCATATTTAATGAACAATATCTTCCAATCAATACATCTAACTACCAAGTCATGCATTAAATTCATAATCAAAGCTTAAAACATACACTTACCCAATCAAGCTTTTCCCTCTTCAATACTCCAACTACTCTACTTTCTCTACTTTCAAAGTCTCATGCACGGTTATCATCATGAAAGAAGGTAGGGGCTTAAGTTTGCAAGTATGAGGGAAGCACTTAAGGTAGGAGAAATGTTGGACCCTGATCTTTGAGTGAAATTTGAATTATGAAAATGAAATTTAAGGAGTGCTTGGTGAATGTATTGTATAATAGATGGCTTAAAATTTAAAGAATATTGAGAAGAAAAGAAATGATTTGATTTTGATATCTTTGGGGTTTTGAGTGGATTGGTATGGTTTATGAAATTAAGTAGATGAGTTGATTGAAATTAAGTTGAAAATCATGATTGAAAAGAGAAAGTGTGAAAATATGAAAAATTGTAAAAAAAGTTTGACTTTTTGGCCTTTGAGGGTTGACTTTTGATTTAGGCAAAATTTGATAAAATGGTCTTCTGAAAATTTGTAGATTATGTCAAGAGCTTTCTGTAGCCATAAAGTTTAATATTTTTCGATATCGGGAGTAGAAGTTATGATTAGTCAAAGTTAAGTATGAAATTTGTTTGAAATTTGACTTTTGGGGTTGACAGTTGACTTTTGATCTAGGCAAAATTTGAGAAAATGATCTACATGAAATTTGTAATGTTTGTTGAGAGTTTTCTGTGGCCATAAAGTTTGCTATTTTTCGATGTCGGGATTGAGAGTTATGATTTTTCCAAAGTTAAGTGATCTAGCTTTGTTTTGTATAAATGACTTAAGTGTATATTTGCATGTGCTATATTTCGAGGCCACTCGTCGTATGAATTTAATCTGAATTGGAATAAGTGGTCTTAATGAAAGTTGGAGCTTGTATTTCGATCTTTCCGACGCCATAAAGTATGTAATTTTTCGATATCGGGGCTAGGAGATATGATCTTTGGAAAATTCAGGTATAAGTATGTATTTGAAGTCTTATAACTTGGTTTGAACTCCGACCCTTTTGTAATCTGTTGCTTATAAATCCTTCGTCCGACATCCGATTGATTTGATTCTTGAAGCATTGGATTCCTAAGACAATTACGTTCATTTTTATGAAGAATTATGATTTTTAGGAAATTAAATGGAAAGAGATTGATTGAACTAAAGTAAGAGATGAGTTATAGGTTATAAGTTGGATAATTTTCTGAACATGGTTCGGTATTTTGCAATTTTCAGGAGCTGTACAACTCCGATTGAGTTGATTATTGAGGGGAAATAAAGTTAAGATATAGGGCTACAACTCTTATGAAGGGATCGAAATTTAATTTCATCCCTAAGATTGTTAATTTTTGGACTGAAGTTATGTTAATGTTCAGTCTCGGATTTTGTGAAGGTCTGATAGTATTTTGGCTATAACTTCTTTCTTTCTGATCCGAATTGATCGCGGTTGGTGACGTTGGATTTGTAAGATCTAGAGGAACAATTTTCAAGAAGAAAGTTTGTCCAAATTATTTCGTTTAGATGCTTGAAATCAGGACGCAAGGTATCAGTTTTTCAAATTCCTGCAGGGGCAATTTTGGAAATAAGCAAACAAGTGAGGGCATAAGGGTCATTTGTGCCCCATTTTAAGTGACATGGCTTAAACTCAAGAGGGATGGTCGTTTTGGAGGCTGGAGCTGTCGGCTATTAGCAGAATAATAAGAGAGGAAATAGAAAGATAAGAGAAGAGAAGAAACGAAGAAGAAGAAGAAGAAGAAGGAGGAGAAAGGTGGTCGGCCATGGGAGGAAAGAAGAAGAAGGATGAAGCAAGTCATTTTTTTAGGGATTTTCGTGGCTTTCCAAGAGGAAATGGGAGGAAAAAGATGAAAGCTTGTCTTGGAGCAAAAATAACGAAAATGGAGGAGAAAAAGGTAAGAGAGAGAAAGTTGTGATTTTGAAATTTTGATGAGTTTGTTGGTTGATTAAGCTTGGAATGGTTATGGATTTAGTTTATCTATGATTATTTGAAGAGATTAGACTATGGTTATGCTTAATTTTGGTTATTGAAGATTCTAGAGAGAGAAAGCTTAGTGAAGAAGATGATGAATAGTGAAATTTGGGGGTTTTTAAAATTGTTGCTTTAGATGGCTTGAATTAGTGATGAATTTGAGATATCCTAAGTTAATTTTGATGCTTATGCTTTAGGTGAAGTTTAATTTGAAAAATTGTAAATTGGGGGTTTAGGCTTAATTTAGAATTTGGGGATTTTCCCAAATTTTGTGAATTAATGGTGTAGAATCATCAATAATAGCATGAATTGATGAAATATGGAATCAATTTTGAAGAAATTATGTTTTATGATATTGAATTTGTGCAAATTGGTTATTGGTTTAGGCCAATTTTGAAAATTGGAGATTGAAATAGCTTGAATATGAGAGGAATTGATATTTCCTAAGTTCAATTTGAGAAATTAAGTTGATTATGATATTGAATTTGATTGGATTGATTTAGGTTCAATTTGTAATTTGGGGGTTTTTGGAATTAGTGATGTAACTATCTGGGAATTAGTAAGAATTGATGACTTATGCATCAAATTGAAGGATTAAATTATTTATGAGATTAAATTTTGATGAAATTGATTTAGGAAATTTTCAATTGGAAGGAAGAAAGGAGAAAAGGTCAAATTGAAGCATTGGACAAGATGCTAGCATGGATATGAAGTGGGTAGTATATTTATTTATTGAATTATAAGCTAAATGTGAATTTTTGAAAATTAAAGAAAGCAAAATTTGATTTTTGATAAATTCTTATGGATAAAAATGTTTGAAAAGGATGTAAATGTTTGAAATTATAATTTCAAAGGAGTAAAATGAGTTTTAGAAAGTGATTTATGATTTGAATGATTTAAAGAATTAGTGCATATATTGATATGTGATTTACGTGAATTGCATTAGATTGATTATGTGCAATTATGTGGATATATGCTTGTGTCATCTATGACACAATTTGATGATATGAGTTGAAAAAGGTAAAAAAATCAAGATTTTCGAAAAGTGCCTTCGGGCAATCTGAATTCCGTTTTTGTTATGTGTTAAGTGGGTTTGGTCAGGTCCTTTTGTGAATCAGCGTTGTCTCTACCTGTTTAAGCCTTCGCCCGGCTGCCTGCAATAGGCATAAGAGTTTCGATCTCGGACTCCCCTCAGTTCACGGTACATGAATCGCTATGCGAAATGTGCGATACGTCTGATAGGGCGAAACAAACCAATTCGATGTGTTATGTGTTTTAATTTGATTATGATGTGATACACTATGATGTGATGCATTCATGTTTAAGGCTATGCATGTTTTGAAAAGGTTTGAGATTTTGAGAAGCGAGAAAGTAAATTTTCAAGCATGAAATTCTGGCTGGATATAAATGTTTTGAAACAAATGAAAATTTTGAGAAAATCTTAGAAAGTGTTGATGAAATTGAAAAGTTTGAAAATGAGTTTTGGAGAAATTCATAAATGGGAAATGTTTGAAAAGTTTGAAAATAAAAGATTTTTAAGCTTATTGTTAAGTTTATAAATATATTATCCACGAGCTTAGAGCTCACCCCCTTTCATCCCCATCTCCGGGTTTTCACGCAGGAGATCGGATGGAAGACGAGTATGATGTCAACCCGATAGTTTTGTATGCTTTGTTTTATGTGTAATGTTGGAGTTTAGTTTTGAAGTTGTGAAAAGGTTTATGGATTATGTATTGCTTTTGTTTTATGGTTTGAAAATCATTATGTAAATTTATGATGTATTTCAGTTATGAATTTTGTACGTAAATTTGAATTGAGATGGATATAAATGGCAATTGGAATGCGTATGAATGGTTTGTGATTGAATTGTGGATATTTGAGTTGAGATGTATTATGGAATGCATTTATGAAGTGTTTAGAACTAAGATTGTATTGTTGCTGGTGTTTGGATTCCGGACGGGAGGTCCGAAGATGCCTTGTGTTATTGAGTTGTGATATTAGAAGTGAGTTTCTTGTGTTTTAATTTTTGGGCTGTCAAAATACAGTCGTTATGCTGCCGAAATGTCGGTAAAAATTTCGGTAAGTTGGGTTTAAAGAAATGAGTTTGAGGATTTATATGATTGTATAAGAAATGATTAAGATGAATTAAGTGAATTGAAATTGGTGAGGATCAGTTTCCAAAAAGGGAATTGTATGGAATGGTTATGATTTGAATGAGATTGATTAAAGAGAAAAAGAAAAAGAACAAAATTATACCGGATTGGAAATGTCGTAAGGTTTCCAACGCGATGAGTTTGCTATGCTTCATGTTTGAAACGGATGTCGGTGTGTGTTTCAGTTTGATTATTTCGATTCGCATTCGATTCAGAAATTCTGCCTTTCGAGTTTCTCCGCTTTATTATTCGTATTTCCGATGCACAATTTTTGGAGTATTCGTTTCGCTCCGATGATGCGATTTGTTTTTCGATTAACGATTTCTCGTTTTTCGATGTTCCGTCTTTCCGTTCCATTTTTCGGTTGGGATCCGGTTCTCGGATCGGGTCCCAACATTTATGGTATCAGAGCCCAGTATTAGGATCGTAACTGGGCGCAGGAGATTGATAAGAGATTAAGATCGAATTGCATTAATGATAGTGTGATTTGATGTGAGTGACCTATCATGACTTTAGAAATGTATTAAGGAAAATGAGATTGAAATTTTTAATGATTGGGATGAATTGTGTATGATTATATATTTGGGAGATGAACGAATGAAAAGTTGAAAGACGAGTTTGATGATGGTATTGATTTGACTGATGATTGATCCATTCTAGGGTTCAGTAAGACCTGAACCTTTGATCCGTGTAAATGGATTGAGAAATACTGATTTGTGGTGATTGTGAGTTAATATGATCTTAAGAGTTTCTTGTGAAGAAGTGAAAAATATGTATGATGAAGAAAAATTAGATAAGAAGAGTGATTATTTGATTAAGGTTAAGGATTATGATTGATTTTAGGTTTGAGATTAAGACATTGTGATTAAAATTTTATGATGAATTTTGATGACTATTGACTTGTGAAAATGTGTTAAGAAATATTCTATTTGAGGCAATAGTGTTCTGATATAAATGAGAAGTGAAAAATAGTGATTAAGTTAAGAATAAAAAAATTGATAAGAAAGTGATTTGACTATTATGAGAAGGATGTGTTACTTGATGACTACGTATGAATTTTGAGGACGAAATTCTTTTAAGAGAGGGAGAAATGTTGGACCCCGATCTTTGAGTGAAATTTGAATTATGAAAATGAAATTTAAGGAGTGCTTGGTGAATGTATTGTATAATAGATGGCTTAAAATTTAAAGAATATTGAGAAGAAAAGAAATGATTTGATTTTGATATCTTTGGGGTTTTGAGTGGATTGGTATGGTTTATGAAATTAAGTAGATGAGCTTATTGAAATTAAGTTGAAAATCATGATTAAAAAGAGAAAGTGTGAAAATATGAAAAATTGTAAAAAAAAGTTTGACTTTTTGGCCTTTGAGGGTTGATTTTTGATTTAGGCAAAATTTGATAAAATGGTCTTCTGAAAACTTGTAGATTATGTCAAGAGCTTTCTGTAGCCATAAAGTTTGATATTTTTCGATATCGGGAGTAGAAGTTATGATCAGTCAAAGTTAAGTATGAAATTTGTTTGAAGTTTGACTTTTGGGGTTGACAGTTGACTTTTGATCTTGGCAAAATTTGAGAAAATGATCTACATGAAATTTGTAGTGTTTGTTGAGAGTTTTTTGTGGCCATAAATTTTGCTATTTTTCGATGTCAGGATTGAGAGTTATGATTTTTCCAAAGTTAAGTGATCTAGCTTTGTTTTGTATAAATGACTTAAGTGTATATTTGCATGTGCTATATTTCGAGGCCACTCGTCGTATGGATTTAATCTGAATTGGAATAAGTGGTCTTAATGAAAGTTGGAGCTTGTATTTCGATCTTTCCGACGCCATAAAGTATGTAATTTTTCGATATCGGTGCTAGGAGATATGATCTTTGGAAAATTCAGGTATAAGTATGTATTTGAAGTCTTGTAACTTGGTTTGAACTCCGACCCTTTTGTAATCTTTTGCTTATAAATCCTTCGTCTGACATCCGATTGATTTGATTCTTGAAGCGTTGGATTCCTAAGACAATTACGTTCATTTTTATGAAGAATTATGATTTTTAGGAAATTAAATGGAAAGAGATTGATTGAACTAAAGTAAGAGATGAGTTATAGGTTATAAGTTGGATAATTTTCTGAACATGGTTCGGTATTTTGCGATTTTCGGGAGCTGTACAACTCCGATTGAGTTGATTATTAAGGGGAAATAAATTTAAGATATAGGGATACAACTCTTATGAAGGGATTAAAATTTAATTTCATCCCTAAGATTGTTAATTTTTGGACTGAAGTTATGTTAATGTTCAGTCTCGGATTTTGTGAAGGTCCGATAGTATTTTGGCTATAACTTCTTCGTTTCTGATCCGAATTAAGCGCGGTCAGTGGCGTTGGATTCGTAAGATCTAAAGGAACAATTTTCAAGAAGAAAGTTTGTCCAAATTATTTCGTTTAGATGCTTGAAATCAGGACGCAAGGTATCAGTTTTTCAAATTCCTATAGGGGCAATTTTGGAAATAAGCAAACAAGTGAGGGCATAAGTGTCATTTGTGCCCCATTTTAAGTGACATGGCTTAAACTCAAGAGGGATGGTCGTTTTGGAGGCTGGAGCTGTCGACTATTAGCAGAATAATAAGAGAGGAAATAGAAAGATAAGAGAAGAGAAGAAACGAAGAAGAAGAAGAAGAAGGAGGAGAAAGGTGGTCGGCCATGGGAGGAAAGAAGAAGAAGGATGAAGCAAGTCATTTTTTTAGGGATTTTCGTGGCTTTCCAAGAGGAAATGGGAAGAAAAAGATGAAAGCTTGTCTTGGAGCAAAAATAACGAAAATGGAGGAGAAAAAGGTAAGAGAGAGAAAGTTGTGATTTTGAAATTTTGATGAGTTTGTTGGTTGATTAAGCTTGGAATGGTTATGGATTTAGTTTATCTATGATTATTTGAAGAGATTAGACTATGGTTATGTTTAATTTTGGTTATGGAAGATTCTAGAGAGAGAAAGCTTAGTGAAGAAAATGATGAATAGTGAAATTTGGGGGTTTTTGAAATTGTTGCTTTAGATGGCTTGAATTAGTGATGAATTTGAGATATCCTAAGTTAATTTTGATGCTTATGCTTTAGGTGAAGTTTAATTTAAAAAATTGTAAATTGGGGGTTTAGGTTTAATTTAGAATTTGGGGATTTTCCCAAATTTTGTGAATTAATGGTGTAGAATCATCAATAATAGCATGAATTGATGAAATATGAAATCAATTTTGAAGAAATTATGTTTTATGATATTGAATTTGTGCAAATTGGTTATTGGTTTAGGCCAATTTTGAAAATTGGAGATTGAAATAGCTTGAATATGAGAGGAATTGATATTTCCTAAGTTCAATTTGAGAAATTAAGTTGATTATGATATTGAATTTGATTGGATTGATTTAGGTTCAATTTGTAATTTGGGGGTTTTTGGAATTAGTGATGTAACTATCTTGGAATTAGTAAGAATTGATGACTTATGCATCAAATTGAAGGATTAAGTTATTTATGAGATTAAATTTTGATGAAATTGTTTTAGGAAATTTTCAATTGGAAGGAAGAAAGGAGAAAAGGTCAAATTGAAGCATTGGACAAGATGCTAGCATGGATATGAGGTGGGTAGTATATTTATTTATTGAATTATAAGCTAAATGTGAATTTTTGAAAATTAAAGAAAGCAAAATTTGATTTTTGATAAATTCTTATGGATAAAAATGTTTAAAAAAGGATGTAAATGTTTGAAATTATGATTTCAAATGAGTAAAATGAGTTTTAGAAAGTGATTTATGATTTGAATGATTTAAAGAATTAGTGCATATATTGATATGTGATTTACGTGAATTGCATTAGATTGATTATGTGCAATTATGTGGATATATGCTTGTGTCATCTATGACACAATTTGATGATATGAGTTGAAAAGGTAAAAAATCAAGATTTTCAAAAATGCCTTGAGCAATCAATTCGTTTTGTTATGTGTTAAGTGGGTTTGGTCGGTCCTTTTTGTGAGTTAACGCTGTCTCTACCTGTTTAAGCCTTCGCCAGGCTGCCTGCAATAGGCATAGGAGTTTCGATCTCGGACTCCCCTCTATTCACAATTGCATGAAACCGCTATCTGAGAATGTGCGATCACGTCTATTAGGACCGAACCAAACCAATTCTGATGTGTTATGTGTTTTAATTTGATTATGATGTGATACACTATGATGTGATGCATTCATGTTTAAGGCATGCATGTTTTGAAAAAGGTTTGAGATTTTGAGAAACGAGAAAGTAAATTTTTCAAGCATGAAATTCTTGAAATTGGATATAAATGTTTTGAAACAAATGAAAATTTTGGGAAAAATCTTAGAAAGTGTTGATGAAATTGAAAAGTTTGAAAATGAGGTTTTGGAGAAATTCATAAATGGGAAATGTTTGAAAAGTTTGAAAAATAAAAGATTTTTTCGCTTATTGTTCAGTTTATAAATATATTATCCACGAGCTTCCGAGCTCACCCCCCCTTTCATCCCCATCTCCAGGTTTTCATGCAGGAGATCAGATGGAAGACGAGTATGATGTCAACCCGATAGTTTTTGTATGCTTTGTTTTATGTGTAATGTTGGAGTTTAGTTTTGAAGTTGTGAAAAAGGTTTATGGATTATGTATTGCTTTTGTTTTATGGCTTGAAAAGTCATTATGTAAATTTATGATGTATTTCAGTTATGAATTTTGTACGTAAATTTGAATTGAGATGGATATAAATGGCAATTGGAATGCATATGAATGGTTTGTGATTGAATTGTGGATATTTGAGTTGAGATGTATTATGGAATGCATTTATGAAGTGTTTAGAACTAAGATTGTGTTGTTGCTGGTGTTTGGATTTCGGACGGGAGGTCCGAAGATGCCTTGTGTTATTAAGTTGTGTTATTAGAAGTGAGTTTCTTGTGTTTTAATTTTTGGGCTGTCAAAATACAGTCGTTATGCTGCCGAAATTTTGGTAAAAATTTCGGTAAGTTGGGTTTAAAGAAATGAGTTTGAGGATTTATATGATTGTATAAGAAATGATTAAGATGAATTAAGTGAATTGAAATTGGTGAGGATGAGTTTCCAAAAAGGGAATTGTATGGAATGGTTATGATTTGAATGAGACTGATTAAAGAGAAAAAGAAAAAGAAAAAAAATTGATACCGGATTGGAAATGTCGTAAGGTTTCCAACGCGATGAGTTTACTATGCTTCATGTTTGAAACGGATGTCGGTGTGTGTTTCAGTTTGATTATTTCGATTCACATTCGATTCGGAAATTCTTCCTTTCGAGTTTCTCCGCTTTATTATTCGTATTTCCGATGCACAATTTTTGGAGTATTCGTTTCGCTCCGATGATGCGATTTGTTTTCCGATTAGCGATTTCTCACTTTTCGATGTTCCGTCTTTCCGTTCCATTTTTCGATTGGGATCCGATTCCCGGATCGGGTCCCAACATTTATGGTATCAGAGCCCAGTATTAGGATCGTAACTGGGCGCAGGAGATTGATAAGAGATTAAGATCGAATTGCATTAATGATAGTGTGATTTGATGTGAGTGACCTATCATGACTTTAGAAATGTATTAAGGAAAATGAGATTGAAATTTTTAATGATTGGGATGAATTGTGTATGATTATATATTTGGGAGATGAACGAATGAAAAGTTGAAAGACGAAAGGTCACAGTAACCACACTCAGTCAGTTGTTTAGTCATTTATTTGGCTAACTCATTATCACTCGTCACAGTAGACGGATCAACAAGGCTGTCAGTTGGCGATCTCACTCTCTTAACTATCTCACTTGCCATTTCCAGAGCAGCCACTACCTTTGTTCCGATGCTATGACTCAGTTCATTATTTCCAAACCTGCTCACTCATCACGTTTTATCCATCCAATACCTTTTTCTAACTCTACCACCCAATACCTTTTTTCCACTATACCATCTAATACCTTTTTCTCAATATATAGACTTATTCCAATAACTTCGTTAATACCCTTTTTTGCCAATTCTAGGTATACTTTGTCACTATAATACTTCCAATAAAATAGTTTCTCTCGTCTGCGACACTTCCCTTTCCTTCAGTATCGACATAGTGACACTTATCTCTATTTTTCACTATAACCGATGGTAATCCACTTAACGCATTTACCCCTCATATTACATTGACTCTTAGTCCAAATTCAGTGTTCTTTTGACATGTCACTGATCTATATGTATTTAATTCTTTTTCATTAGTCCGATCCTGATCCACTCCAGCTATCCCATGCAGTTTTTCTAAGCCCTTTCCTTTGTTTCACTCATCACAAGCATCTCGACTCACTGTTGGTCTTTGCTTCTTGTTAGGCATTTTTTTCTGTGTAATACAAGCGTGTACAATTCCATCTGGTGCTCACCATTAGTTCTATAATCATTCAGTCAAAACTATATCATGAGGTTATAATCCTCTATAGTCCAAATACTTAAGCACTTTTCCTATTGAACATTCAAACCTCTACGCACTTGAATCTATAACCACTTCATTCTATACCCATAGTTATTCAATTTCACTTTCGCATATACTTACGAGAATGTCTAGCTTCAACTGTTCACTTTCTTGTTCTAGCACTTTTTATCGGGTACACATACTTCTTCTTTGAAGCATGCAATATTGTTTTTCCGATTTCACTCGCAAATTCAGACTCATCATAGGACTCACTACTTTAACTCCTGCACTCTTAACCTTTCTTACCTTTATCTAGTATCACTAGAACTACAACTTCAATTTTCCAGTAACACTTCACAATTACCCATAATCTACTTAACATTCTTTGGAAATCCCAATATCCGTAATTGATCTGTTCATTGCAGCATTATCTGTTCATTGTAGGTATCGTAATCATTTATGCCCATCTTTTTCCTCGAATAAACACAATGTATCCTTATAGGAATCTAAGGTCTCCAAGACTTTAAACAATTGCGATCATAACACCAATACCATTTATCAAAGTCAATTCAATTTATCTTATACCGTTTTAACATAATGTCTCAGTTCATCACACACTGCCCACTCTCTAAGGGTATGCTTATCCTCAGTATCAAATTCCTCAATTATTCATATAGTTCTTTTTACTTTTCACTGTTCAACACTTTCAAACACATTCCGTCTATAAACATAGTCACTACCATTTGTTTACATAATTCCCTATTAGGGTCTTGTTGACTTTACCATACATCATTCAACTTTTTCATTGAGTCCACAAGTAGTGTATTTGCAATCCCTTTATGAAGGTAACACTACATCACGTCATGGTCAGTTTCCCTTTAGAACTTCTTGTCTCTACTCATTTTCTCTTTTTAATTGATTTCATGTCATTCACATCAACATATGTCAATACCTAGTCATCCGTACTTGGACTTCCATAAATTCCACTTTATTTGAGTATTTCACTTCACAGTTCGGGACTATTTAATTCTTAGTTTCAAATCAAGATTTCCCAACAGTTTTGCATCACATACGGAGATCTATTCACTTCACATTGCAATAGAATCACCTCAAATTAAAATTCCACTCACCTACGTGGATACGTTACATTCCCGTACACACAAAGCAGATAACCTCAGTAGTATATTTCACTTGTTATGTCTAAATCTCCTCTTGAGATATGACTCAATTTCACTTTTGATTTCGTCCGTACTTCTTTTCGTTTGACCATTAGTCTTGCTACCATTATTATACTGTTCACGAAAGTCTCATCAGCCAATTAGTGTCCCTAATTGCTTTTCAATCATTCTTAACTATATGCACTATTTCAGTCAGAATAATGTTATGTCATAATTGAAAAGATCAAAACATTCCTTGCACTAAGGTTCCCTGTGACACTAAACACTTTCTTTAACACTTATTCTTTAAACTACACATCACCGGAGAACAAATAGGAACTTATACTATTAAACATTCCACAAAACTCCTTTCTGGTTATACTGATCCTCAAATAGAGGACTGATGCCATTATCATTCTTCATTTCCTCTCATACAAGTACACTCAGTCCTCTTATGTCATACTTTAACCCATTATGAACCTTACACTTATAGCCACTCATAGTAGCACATATTTAATCATTCACCGATCATCTCCTCTCTTATTTCATGTATCTTTCACATACGTTTCATTAATCATGATCAACTTTACTGTCCAATAGATACTCCCAACGATAAATCAACTTAAATACGACAACTCTTTTCATATATTACTATCATTGTTTCATTTTTTTTTCATTTCCCTAGTTTCATTCCCATATCATTCATGTATCAGCTTGACCTTTTAAGGTCATATCCACTTGGCTTATACAATGTCATCGCATTATTGCTACGTCTCTCTTTATTTTCCTCAACCAATCCACGATAGGGTATTCACATTGATAGTACATTCGGGGATATGTCCCCGACCAAAACAAAATCATAGATACTCCACTGTATCTCTATCTATTTACCCATCCATTTACCATTTCTGTGTCCATATACATCTTTTCAACTAATCCCGAATTTCTCGATACCCAATCAGTAGAAAATTGTCAGTCTGTCTTTTTTTCCTTACGATCTTATTATACTGATTTCCAAACTCTTAGTACAATATTCGCATACCCATTTCAGTTTCAAGCTTATGCGCTCATGATCACAACCGTTTCACGAGTTCATTTCAATTTATCTGTACACTTTTATCTCACCATTTCTACTTTTTCTTACTCTACTAGGCACTTTGCTCTTTCAGTTCTTTCAGTTCTAGGTAGACCATTACGGTACAATATTGATCTTATTACAATCTCACTATCATCATCTATCTCGATATCTCGATATCGAACACAAATCTTGATGAAACAATATCCACTTTGATCAGACCATCTACATTTTACTTAGTTCCAATGTTTCCCATTTCATCGCATATACAGTCAGAGCTCTAATTACTTCATCATTTACTTTCACATAGGCCTACTATAACCAGTATGTTTCTCATATCTACAGAGGACCTCTTCAAGTTCTAGACATGTTCGTTTTTTTGTCGTTGTAATATTGCCATTTGAATATCACTTCTTTCCTTAATCAGGCTACGTCATACTAATATCACAGGCGAGGGTTTCTAACCACAGTACAATATCAATCTCCTTATCCATTTTTCCTTTTTCCTTTCCTAATTGCTTATACAAGTTCAGGGGTTCACACTTAATCATTTAACACCTGTGTAAACGTAGGATTTATCCTCGTGCGACTCAACCTAGGGATCAGTTGCCACAGTCTACAACGATACGACTCAAATGCATGCACTCTATGTTCCAGAAATTGCCCAGATACCATACGTACTGCTGGGCTCTGATACCACCTAAATGTAACACCCCACTTCCACGTGACCCGAATCCGATATCATTGGTGATATCAGAGTCCATGCCCCGTGAGGGTGGCGTACTACATCAGTCGGTAGGACTCAGTAAAAAAAACTTTTTGTTTTAAAACATTTATTCGCATGCGGAATAAACGATGAGCGATAGTAAACATTTGCAGTTATTACAATCATTTAACAATACTTTACAGTAACCATAAAGTTCACATACTAATCAGTTTACAAAGATTGCGGAATACAATATTAGGAAACACTAATGCAGACGTGAACTGATCCCGACCTCTATCTCAACTTGCACCCAGTAGGCATACTCCCGTGTCAAACAGGGTACTCTTCTAGTCCTGAAAAATAGATTGCAATTTTGAATGAGTTTGCGAACTTAATGAGGAACCATCATCGATGGTTCTCCCAATTCATGCATCACATAATCAATTCACAGTAATAAGGCAGTTGCAGTAATACTACGGTCTACGATCACGATAATATACAATCCAATCTGAGAAACCCATTTCGGTATTCAAGATGCAATAATGATGCGATGCACGTGTGACTCTTTTCCAGTTTAATTACGGTGTTGTGACCGAGCGCGTAAACGATATTCATGTCGATGAGAGACGCGTCTAGGGAGAATTATCTCCCTTCGAGCTCTAGGCTCGTTTCAGTATCAGTGGCGACTCGGTTCATAATTTTCCTTTATCAGTTTATGCATCTGTGGATGAATGCACATGCCCAGTTACAACATCCCCATAAACAGTTAATCATTCATAGTCAAGCACAGTCAATTTAACAGTCAGCATGCACAAATAATAGTCCATAATTCACAACAATGAACAGTTCATAATTGACAATCAATCACAGTCAATCACAGTAATGGTAGACAGGTCACACAATGTACACATTCCTGATCCCGCCATTATCCCCATATTTGACAAGTAATAATTGAGAAACCCATCTAGGTTACTCACCTATCATATCCGAGCTAATGTCGGGAAGTCTTTGTCACGTCGGTCGATCGACGCTCCAGTTGTGTCGCTATAAGAATCAGAGAACAAAACGATCACTAAATATCCAATCCGAGTTAGTTAATAATGCACATGTAGGTGAAAATGCATGTTCAAGAGATTCCCGGCCTTAATCCCATTTTTTTCCATCAGAAAAATCTGTTTAAAAATTAGAAATCCAATGGCGCTGATGGCGTTCAATTTGGACCTCTATAGGTCCCCAATTAAATAAAACAGTGATGAAATACCCATTTCCCAGACACCCGTCAATTTCCCGTCCAAAAATTCCCAATTACCTATGAAATGAAATTCAATATTTCATGAATCCGATGCCTCAAGAATCAGGTCAATCGGATGTCGGACGGAAAAGTTATGAGCAAAAGAAGGAAAAAAATACACATCCTAGTCGACTAGTGCAGGTTGTAGTCGACTAGTGCAGGAAAAATACATGTCCTAGTCGACTAGTCCTATAAAATGACAGTTCTGAAACAATTTCCTCCGACATGCCAACTTGTCTAGGCCATAACTCCCTACTTCGAACTCCAATTTGGACAAAATTGGTGTCTATTTTATAGAGAAAAGAGAGATCTACAAGTTTTATGAAGGATACAAAAGTCAATTTCACCTCTAAGGGTGTCAAAAATTCAATCAAAGTTACTGCCCAGTCAATGAGTTCTAAAACAGTACAGTATCTTGTAAATTCAATAACTTCTCATTTCTTTTGTAAGAAATTCCACAATAAATATGCTCAGAAAGATCCCAATGTAATCTACAACTTTCATGAACAAACTAAAATCACATTCAATTTTTAACTAGGTCAAATAATTCAATCAATGATGCTGCCCCAGAAATCACCCAATCTGGACAGTAATGTTCTATCAAGCATAACTCCCTGTTCACAAGTCAAAAAAATCACTACCTTATATCATTAGAAAGATAAAACCACATACTTCAAGTTTCATGAAGATCTTAAGAGCCAATTCCATCTCTAACCAATTCAAAACTGTTATGCAAGTTTCTGCCATGATCAGCAGTTAATGATCTAACTTTAGTCCAATCTTTGAAAATTCATAAGTCTCAATTCTGTTATCCAAAAATAGCATGCTATAGACTATTTTCAAGATAATTACTTCCTTTACAACTCTTCAGAAGATCACTCAAGCCAAATCAATTCACAGAAATTGCTAAAATTGCCTTCAATCAGAATGCTCACAAATCTGACACTTAGGCTAGGTTTCACCACAATGTACAAAATCAGTCAATAGTTAATAGTGGATATCTCCCAATATACATATCGAAAAATTGCAAAATCAGTGGCAATGGAAAGCTAACAATATAGTCTTCAACTTTCATTTAGACCATTTTCCCTAATTCCTTCTCAATTAATTTAGAAAAATCATCAACACAATCAGGTCATCAATCTAGATGCTGTTCACATAAGTCCCAGCAGTAACTTTCCAAGCCAAATTTCAACCTCTTAATGCTAAAATTGGACAACACCTATTTCACACAAAAATGTAGCCAACAAGCCAAAGTTTCGTTTGGAACAAATTTCACCTCATTTGCATAACCACACAATGAGTTATGCTCAAAACAGTACAGTAGATCAAAAACCAATTTTCAACTTTACTACTCAAATACACTTCCTATCATGCCAATTGAACTTATACTATCATAAGCATCCCAATTGGACACAAAATCAGTCCCTAGATCATTCCTACACTCACTTAGACCCATAGTCAAAATTTTGCAGCATTAAACTCTTAATTTCTATGCAAGATTAGTCATTAAAATCAATCCAAAACCAAGCTAAAACCAATCTAAACCATGTTCATTCACTTACCCTCACACAATATACATTTATACCCAAATAATCCTACCCCTATCTTCATGAAATTAATGCATCATAAACCATATTTAATGAACAATAGCTTCCAATCAATGCATCTAACTACCAAGTCATGCATTAAATTCATAATCAAAGCTTAAAACATACACTTACCCAATCAAGCTTTTCCCTCTTCAATACTCCAACTACTCTACTTTCTCTACTTTCAAAGTCTCATGCACGGTTATCATCATGAAAGAAGGTAGGGGCTTAAGCTTGCAAGTATGAGGGAAGCACTTAAGGTAGGAGAAAAGTGAGTTAATTAAAGCCAATGAAGAAATCAATAAAGAAGAAGGAGATGGGAGGGTTTCGGATGGATGAAGGAAGTAAGCAATAAAACTTCTCTTTTTCATTCATTAACTTTGAAGTTGCCGAAATGAGTGGGTCGGGAACAAGACAAAAGCATTAAAGCTCTTTAGGACACTTGGCATTTAGGACAAAAAGACAAAATAGGTTAAAGAACAAAACAAGTAATAGGATTTCTTAAGAACCCTAATGAAATTTGACACATTCTAGTCCAATGGCCCTAATTTCAATCTCAAAATAATATACCCAATATTACAGTGCCATTGGATAGAAAATTTCGCTACTGAAAATCAACCGGTTCGCCACTTGGCGATTTTCTCGGTTCGGGAATTTTCTCTGAAAAATTCCAGAAAAATTCCTAAAAATTTCTTAAAATATAAAGCACTCAATGGCGCACTCAGAATAATTTTTCAAACCCAATAACCACGTTAATCACAATAAAATTGCTGTAGGCACATCTACCGGGAATGTCATGTATGCATGTACCGAAATTTACATGTGCACAATTTCACTGTTTGTTAATACTAGTATGCATGAACAATACTAATTAATCCCTATCAATCTCATCCTATGACAATTTACTATTTTACCATTCCTGTCAGGGGTCGGATGTTACACGAATGTCCTCTACCGGTATCTACACGAGTATGCACGATCTGGGCTGCGGCTATGGTGTGCTAGTACGTCCTGAAACTCTTCCCGAATGCCGCACGATTTTCCTCTCGGATGGTGGATAGGGTTTCGTGACAATTGTGTCTCATTTGTTTAATGAGACCTAAGCTTCTCTATTTATAGAGAAACCCTAATCCCATTGAGGCCCTAATAAATTTCGGCCCATTATATCTCATATAATAGAAGCCCGACAACTTAATTCCAATCTAGCCCAATAAATATATCTACATATATTTATTTAATACCTAATAAATTAGGCCCAAAAGAATAAGCTGGATCACATCACTTCTTTGTGTGCGACCAGAGGCTCATTTGATATTGGCAATGGGCGATCACACTTCAGGCCCATAAGTCATAAGCGGCCTCTAGCGAAGACATTATGATTACCCAAATCAAATGAGGATCGATAATCCGATTTAACCTGTAACTATGGTTATAAGCTCAGTCCTTTTGTAACACGATATCAAGTTTAATCACAAGGCATGGTACATGTCATCTTTTGATTAATCATAGTTTCTTAATCTCCAAGTTGATTGATTATAACAAATGACATTTGATGACTCTTCATCAATTCATTTGACCACGGCCATGCATTTCTTCAGTCACACTTGTTAAGAGGCCCAAATAATATCTCTGTCATTTAAGAGAGGTACAAGTCCCATCTACGTCATTCACATCCCTCCGCATGATTTATTTAGTGTCCAACATAAGACTACTTGTTATTCGGTTAAAAATAACTTAGTCTAATATCAAAACACTAAATTTCTCATGTAGGGAACCATGATGACTTCAGGTCAAAGGACTAAAGTCAAACCATATAAAGAATCACTAATGACATGAAATCATGTAGTATTCTTTATGTGGGTCGGTCCAATATATGTTCTCTAACATATATCTATATTTCTGATTTGATATCTCATATCCATGATCAGTAAAACGTGATTATCAATCAGAATGCATACTAGTCTTAATTCATTATTGTTCCACCAATAATAATCGACCAGGGACAGTCTAGAATAGTGTTATAACGCTTATGATTTTACTATCAAGTCACATACTTGATGACATAAGTATAATATCATTCATGGAGTGTAAATCGCATTACATAAACGAAATACATGCATATATGAAAGGAATACCTAATAATATATTATTAACAAGTCATAATGTTAATACATGAATCACAACTATCCATTGGCCTAGGGCACACTACTAACAGTTTAGTCCCTTCACATGAACTGCCTTAGGAGTTTAAGATCCTTGCTCTCAGATTTATCGATAAAAATTCATACCATTCAATATTTCTATTTTCATTTGTTGGTCTCTATCAAGAAGTCACCTCTCCTGTTGGAAGAAAATACCTTGTATCCTTTCCTATCCTAGCTTTTACTTTAAGGACAAACTCTTTTTCCATTACTCGAATTGCCACACCCTCTACCTATATTCGATGCAGGAGTCTCGTCCTGATAAATCAGGATAGATTTTGCGATTACGTAATCTTATGAGTTGTTTAAAAAGGATCCAAATGAAGATCCTTTTTGGGTGAGTCCTAGATTCCGTAAGGCAGCTCAAGTTTTTAATATAACTTTTTTAATAAGCACGAAGATCTAAACAAATAAGTTAAATAGAGAAAAAAACACTAACACATCTTGTTTTAGATCTTTTAGATTTGATGATCTAATGTTCTTTTGAACCAAATCATTTTCTTATAATCTATGTTTTAAAACTCGGACCGATCATCGAACCGGTGACCTTATTGATTACTGGTTTGATCGGTTCGACCGGTTCAACCACCTATTTAATCCCATGACGTAATAATTATCTGAATAATTATATTTAATTATATATAATATTAAAAAATCAAAAAATTATCGGACCAATTCAACTGGACCGATTCGACCGGTCAATTGATTGGTTTTGATTTGGATTCAGATGAATCGATTTATAACCGATTTTAAACATCAACCAGACCTGACCAATCGACTACCACCGATCGGACCGATCCGAGTTTTAAAACATAGCTTATAATACACGGCCTTTTACATAGTCTTTTAACGTAAATATCACAGTTTGAAATTTTGATACCCAATTATTAACAGCAAAAGACGATACTCCAAAAATTTTTAAAAAGCTTTGATTTCTCTAAAATTCTTGCCATTTTATTGATTATCTCTTAATGTGGTCTGATTATTCCGACTTCCACGTCAGCATACTGCTGCAATTAGGGCTTTATGAAAACTCCACTAGATATTTGGAAAGAAACTACTAGACCTCCTTTCTTCTCGATGTTGTCGTAGTCATAATTACGTCACAGAACGGTGCAATAATCGACTCAAAGAGACAAATTCGAAGGTACCAACTGTAAGTTACAGAGAGGAAACACATCTTTGTTTGGCAGTCTCTCCCGACAAATATCAAATGGTTAGCAAGCCAAACTTGAAAGGGATAAAGCATGCTTAAAAAGGCGCATAATCCACCTGAATTCGAACTTTATTCTTTCTTTTTGTTTAACTGTTAAACCACTTATGAAAGCAGAAAATAAGCATCCACAAGTAATCAATCCTACCCGCTAAATGTTTCGTCCAGTATGTCAGATTAAGCATATGAAACAGCTACCTACATCACTGTGTAATACATGAATTACCAAATAATTAAAAGAACCTCACAAGCTTAATTTTCCTTGGCAATCAGCTGCTTATGAACAAAATGAAACAACTTAACTGATGAGGCATTTATGACACTGGTCAACATTGTTCTACAATTACAAAACTCATGGTAGCGCTGACTTGCGAGGAAAAGCTTAATGATACTTCAAGCACCGAAACAATTTCTAAAAGGTACATGTTGGCATATCCAATTTGATAACAAAGAAGTATCAATTTCACGTGTAAGTATTAACTGGCAGCTGTGTTGCAAGTATTGATACCATCCCTGCAGTCATTAGTAAGATCATTGAATGTCTCCACCTGTTTTTTCCCTCTCAGGAAGACTTCAGTATCAACCGAGATCCTCATATAACCATCGAATTCAACTGGAGTTCCTTTGTTTAGTTTTGTTGTCTCTGAGTACCACTCACTATTCTCATCCCAGAGATACTTGTACTCGTCAAGAAAATGAGTAGTATACTTATCTTTTAAAGGATCAAAGAAGGATGTGTCAGGTTCATTCGTTGCAATGTAGACGTTCCTACCATCTTCAATCTTGTCAGCCAAGGTTGTAAGAAGCACATCAGGCGAAGTATCTGTGGCAAGATTGGGCCAAAGATCTTTGTTCCTTGCTTTCTGCCCTCTCTCAACATGAACTGCATCATAATCCCAATTTAATCTCGAAGCAATTGCTGATACAATATCCATTAACCTCCTAGATTTCCATATTAAATGCCACGGCCTTTGTACGACAGACTCTGTCTCTCCCTCACAAACTCTATACCAGTAGTTATCAGGTTCAACAGATCCAAACTTCCTCATAATTAAAGTATCTTTCACCTCCAAAAGCTTCATAGGTGTCACTCTAAAGTCCTCTACAAGATGAAGACTCAATCCATCCTTCTTCTGCCATTTATTCCAATCATCCCAAAACTGAGCTTGGTCCAACACAGATGCTGCTTCGTTCAAGTGCTCAAAATCAAAATAAAACCTGAAATCCTTCCCCTCTTCATCCTGATTCAAAGAACTATACATTGAATTTAAACAAATAGTCAAATCCATAATCAGTGTTCTATTCAGGAACTGCGCTTCACCTAGTGCACACAAGAAACTCCACAAGTAGTGATTCATACTCTTACATCTATCACCACCGCCACTATAAATCAAATATCTCCCCCCGCTAAATGACTTTTCCGACTCAACTACTGGAAGTGAATCATTAACGGCTTCTCCAACAACAGGCAACAATGACAATCCTGCATCTTGCTTGGTAGCTGTTTTCTCAAATCCGGCTCTCTCATTCTTCTTCTTCCTCTTCCTTGCATTGACACCTGAATGGTACTCCCCAATATGTTCAACGCTAATGGTACAATTCTCTGTCCTAGATATGACAAAGCGCCTATAGTCCTTATAAAATGCAGCAGTCTTTCCTTCCTTAGGCCTAAACCGCCATGCCATGTCACAAGTGCTAACTTCAGCCCCAGGAACTGCTTTTCCAAATCGATAAAAATGTATGTCCTTGAAGTACTCAATTGCCTTTCTCATCATCAAATGAAACACTTCTGGGTCCTTGCAATCAATAGGGCCTTCACAATTCTCCGTATTCATTTCTGGGGTACTACCACTTTGATCACCACTGTTGTCACTTGATTTGTCCACATCAGTAATATTGATAAAAGTAGCAAAAGCCGTCTGGTTAGCGGCCATGAAATCCTCTCCAGTTTTCACCACAGTGTTATCCGAAATGAAAGTGGCATTCGAGGTAGATGTGAGGAATGTGGTTATTTTTGTTGAAGGGTGAAACAGTGGGTCCTCAGGTTCATATGTAGCCGCAATAATAGTGAAAATTAGGACTCCCAACACAAACAATGTGAAGCAAAGATTGCCAATCACGGCTAGTGCATTTTGACCTAGATTTTCAGGCCTAAAACTTCCAGCTCTGGACAGCCTAGAACGACCTAACATTCTCGTCCTTGTAGCGAATGAACCACAATACTCTAAAAAGTTAAACGGAAACCTATAAGCCATTAAAAGAAAAATCAAATAACCCAGATGGCTAAAATGCAGGAACCAACTAACAGATCGAAGGCGTTTTGGATCTAGAAATGAAACGGGCATACAGATCCATCCTTATCCTTTAAAGAACAAGACTTAATGAACCAAACTACCAGATCACAGCAGGAAAACATTTGTAAGAGATACGATAAATAAAGACATGGTGAAGACAAAAGATGTTAAAATGCGCTCACCTTCAAGTTGAAATATATGGAATCAAGCAAACCCAGCCAGGAGGGAGAAGGGGTAAGCTGCGTTACCGAACGAGGGTTGAGTGGATTGAGGCAGTGATGTGAATGACTGATTGTGAAGTCAAAGGATAGCTGTGTGCGGTGATTGATCATATGAATCCTAATAGAACTAAAAAGACATGAAGAGTGCTTGTGATGTTTCCACGTGGAAGACTACGGACAGCAGTGATTGGTCTAACAGTCTGTATGCGTAGGTGAGGTAGAGGTAGTGACCGTGAGGCACCGACAAAGAATGTTGCGTTAGGAAAATAGAAAGAGAAATATAACAATGAATGGAAGCTTCGGGAGCAAAGGCTAATGCATCTCTTTTAGACAGATGATACATATGAATAATTTTTCAATATCCTTTGCCAATGTATATATTATATTATGGGAATAGGTGTTTTTAGTATTGGTTTCTCCGTGAGGAAGAGGAATTAGTGTTCATGAAAAACAACTTTTAAACAAGCACATTAATTGTTCAAATCTAACTTATTTTCTTTATCTTCTGATTCATGTAAGTCCACCGGAAACATCAATTATATTTCAATCCAACATGCGGTCATCTACCTACAACAATTTTTACTAATAAACTTGCCGCATAAGCTTCCATGGCCCAAATGTTCAAGGATATGAATACCGTATCGTACCAGCCGAAAATTGGTATCAGTATGGGTGTATATAGTATCGGAAATAAATTTTGATTGGTACCGGTCAATTTCGGTGATACACGCTGATATTTAAAATATCGGTCAAATACTAGCCAGTACCGAAATTTTTAAAAAATTAGGAGACTTTTTTGTAAAATTTTAAAAAAATTTCAAAATTTTCCTCATTCTTTCCTACCTCTTCTTCACCCTTTTTTTCAAAGTTTTTAAATAATAATAAATATTTTATTACTAATAATAATTATAAATTAAATAAAACTTAAAAATAAGTTATTTTATTTTTATTACTAATAATTTTTTATTACTTACTAATAAATTATTTTTATTTATATAATATTTATTAATAAATACTAATAAAAATATGTTATTTCTTAAAATAAATAATTTTAAAATTATTATTTATAAACCGATATTTAGTTTATATATTTTCAAATTTTAAATCAAAATTTATATAATTTTAAATTATATTTTAAATTTAATTATATTTACTAATAATTATTAAATTAATTTTATATATTAAAATGAAATTGTGATTATGTCTAATTAAATATAAAATGAAATGGAATGTGAAAACAACAATTCTCAAAAATAATTCAAAATTTGATAAAATAGAAAATAATTAATAATTCAAAATTTTGAATAATTTTATTATTTTACAATTAATTATTATATTTAGATAATTATTATATATAGATAATTGTTATATATAGAAATAATTAAAATATAATAAAGATATATATAAGCTAAAATGAATAAGATATAAACAAAAACTAAATTTAATAATCTACAATTTTAAATTAGGGACAATTTTATAAATTTTAAAAATATTTTTGTATTATTATAATATTTTAAATACTTTGTATTATTCTTAATTTTATAATTGTATGATGATAATTGTCTTTGTTTATATTAATTGTGATTATTATTTATATGTAAAATATTTAAAATTATTGTTATTTCATATTAATTGTCATTATTATTTATTATTAAGATTTTTGAAAACATAGTTGATGTAAACAGTAAACTAGTAAAGTATACAGTACAATTGCATAATATACCAATATGAACTATTTTGCAATTTTTAAAAATTTTAGGGATTATTTCATAAATTTTAAAAATTTTGAAACTGCTTTGCATCAACCGATAAATACAATTTTGTTCTAGAGCTCAATCATATACTGAGCTCGGTACGGTATTCATAACATTGCAAATGTTTCAAAATATTGCTTACTTTTATGCATCAACGCATCTGTTCTGGTTCAATTAATGGATTGCATTATTTGATAATTGATTATGACCATATTTAGCGATTAGCGGATTGCAGTAGTTATTAGCTTATTCTATTAATAATTAGTTAATAACGAATTATATTAATTGATTTGATTAGCGGATAACAACAAATTGCTTATTATAGATGCTTAATAAAATTAGTTGTTTATATATAAAATAATTTATAAAAACATGACTTAAAAAAGATTCATAAGGACATGAGTATAATATTTTAATACTTATTTGAATATTTTCATAAAATTTAAATTTTAGATATTTAATTTTATAAAATTAAATTTATTAATTTATTAAAAATAAAAACATATAATAACAATAATAATAATAATTTCTTCTTTCTCCTTTCTCAATCTTAAAGTAATGATAGATACTCAACAACGGCCCAAGATTAATAATTATTGCAAAAAAAAAAAAGCTTCACCAATAATTACATAGAAGTTGAATGCAACGTATAAGATTGGGAAGAGCCAACGAAGAAAAAAAAAGATGCTTTGTTGTTGTCGAAATGCTGGTCCTCCTGAGATTTTTAAAATTAATTGATTGGATTCAATCAATTAACTCAATTAGTTGATTATCAAACACAATAGTCAACTGTTTAATTGGTCAACTAGCTAATTTTTGGTTGATAAACTATTAACCAAATAAGGCTTATATCAACAATTAGCTAACAACTGATTTGACCATTGAATAATATTAGTTGCTTATTAAAATGTTTGATAAAATTAACTATTTAGTATTAGTTGTTTAAGTATAAAATGAGTTATGAGAGAATGATTTAAAAAAAGAATTTATATGGCTATGATTAGATATTTATTACAAAATTAAGTTTTAACTCTAATAAAAATATATAATATTTTAAATTTTTGTCACTGTAGCATTTTAAATTTTGTAACCGAAAACTTATTTCATAAGTAAAAAATGCTCCAAAGTTTTTATTTCATTGTAAAATTTTTCATTTTGGATAAATAGTTTATTCTTATTCAGTTTAATTGCAAAATTAATTTAACTTGTTGATAATATATTTATTAACTTTAAACCTTCTTTATATCCTACTTTTATATATATAATCCAAAGGAATCTGCTTCATCTCTCTCCTATTGCAATTCTAGCAGTAGAGTTGGGCTATGTACAGGTAACAAATAGTCAAAAAATTTATAACGAGAAAGTAGTTCATGGAACCAAAGATGTTTGCTTGAATGAAGGGGATAATCGATTTTTTACCTATTAATTTTTGGCTGAAAATAAAAACGCTTCTCTTATAAGTTTTTCAAATTTTAGTTTATTAAAGTTAAATAAGTCATCAAACATATTCGTTAGCTTTTTAAAATGGTAACTCGTACAAATCAGATAAAAAACAACTGATAAAGTAATTGCCCAATTGCCAAACTAGCCTATTATGTTTTCACTCGTATGGCTGGTGAGGCTCAAATTTCTGCATTAAAATTAGTTGGAAACCCATCTAGTTCAGTCTGCTTAACGATGAGAAACAACACAGGTTTGAGAGATGTAGTTGTTCCAATGGCATCTTCGGAATGTCGATATCATTTTGAACTCCCAAGGAACGGAAGCTGAATTCATATTATTGCACTTACTCATTCTCCCACAAGGTTTCTACAGACATTTTACCTTCGGAAAGATCACACACCTTCCAGCCTAAAGCATTCCATAAATTAGGTTACCATCAAAGCAAATTGATATTCATGACTACAAGCAAGTAGTAGATGTCCTACAGTTCTCATTGTCAATGTAGACATGATATAAGTGGCAACAGATTTTTCTTATATACATTATATAACAAATTGTACAGCCACATTATCTCAAAAAGATTAGCTTTACGCTAGTTAAAATCTAATCCACTATGCTACTACACTTTCGTTCTGATTTCCTATGGAGACACAGGTTCAGCAACAGAGTTTTAACTGACCAAAGAAAACAACTCAGATTAAAACCCTTAGTGAGGAATTAAAGCCACAGGCATCATGTAGAATTATCCTGGGAAGATGTATAAGATTCAACCTGATACTGGACTCGGTTCATGCTACCTTCCATACTTCTTTGAACCATGTCTTCTAATAATCTCTTTGCAGTTTCTGCAGCTTTATCAGCACCATCAACCCTCATAGCAATATCATATACAATTTTTTCCAGAACTGATGATGTCAATCTCTTCTCCCGAGGAGTATCTCTCAGCAGGTCTAGGAGTGTTCGAGCTCTTCCCCGAGCTTCACAAGTCCCCTCTACTGTTAGTCGCAGAAGGCCTGGAATTGCACCTTCATTAAGAATGAGATGTCGGTATTTATCTCGGCAACTTAGGCAAAGGGAGAGCAAAGCTCCAACTGCATGTTCTGTACTAACAAGTGATCCATCTTCAACAGTCTCTACTAGAGTTAAAATCCCACCATCACACTCTCTGATGGCAACTCGCCCCTCCTCAGTTTTGGAAAGAATCTCAAGTAATGCAGAAGCTTTCTCCGCAAATTTTGAATATTTCTTACATTCTTTGAGGAGGTTGATGAGTGGAAAAACTGCTTTAGCATCCATAAGTGGATGAGAATTATTAGCACAGGTCGAAAGATTGTGTAAAGCTGTGACAGCATCAACTCTTCCCTGAACACTCCCAGAGCCAAGGATCTGAACTAGAAGAGGTGCAACCCCTGAGGCTACAATAGTTGGTTTATTAGGTTCTGCAGCTGACAGTGTCAAAATTGCAGCAGTGGCTAATTCCCTTAAACTACCATAGCGGAACCTGAGAAGTTCCACAAGAGGGGGGATTGCACCTGCAGCTACAATCTTGACCTTGTTTCTGATATGGATTAGAAACCAGAAAAGTACTGAATGAGAAGTATTTATTATGTTATATGCTAACGATGCAATAAAATTGAGTCAGGGAAAAAGAGATAGGAAAATAGGCACATTCATGTTTCTTATAGGGTTGTGGAAACAATCACATTCACATGCAGCAGAAAACAAATTAAGAAATAAAATCAAATGTAAAAAGTTTGGTGCAGTGAGGAGATCAACCATCCGTCTTTTGTTGAAAAAAATGGCTACACATGCAAGTTTCGTTGTGATATTGTTACAGTTCTGAAAACCCCTTGTACTCTGAATTTAATACCAAAGGCCATGTTTTGATAAATAATCAAATAGATCATTTTCATAATAATTTATCAGTAATAAAGTTATAATGAATTTTGTCAAATTAGGCAATAACTATTAGAAAATGACGTCGTTTACTAATTATCAAAACCGAAGGGCCTTCGACTAAATTAAAAAATAAGGGAATTTTTAAGAAACAACCACAACCAAGGTGCACATCAAAGCAGTTTGGTTTCGGGGAAATCGCCAACAATAATTCAAAGATGTGTCCATCGCAAAATGAAGAACACTCAGTTTAAAAGTGGAAAATGAAAAGGGCGCACTGTGGTTAAGGAACACAACTTAAACTCAAAGGGAACAACATCAAAGCAGTCCAGTTTCGGTGGACCTACCAACACTAGGAACCCAGAAGAAATTAAAGCTGGCATTAGTTCAATTTCTTTGACCCCTAATCTTGGATAATAAAAACATAAGAAGAAACTTTCAGAGATTGAAAACCAAAATAGCAGTTTTCAAGTATACTGTTTACCCTTGATATTCTCAAGAAATTTTAAAACCCATCTCCTTCTGTTGCCAATTCGACAAAATCAAAATGCAGCCCTAGAGTCCAAGTTCTACCTCTCTGCCATAGATTAATTTTCTTCCGTCGTCTCTTCTTTTCCTCCGCAAAATATTATAGACAGAAATCTCAGAGTAACCGTACCAAAGTAGAATCTTTAATATTTTTTCTACCACGTCAAGCAAAAGAAATGAAAGCTTTACCAACCCCTGGACCTTAAACATCGTTTCTTTCCATTCTTAGCACCGAGTTCAAGCAATTAACTCAAGAAAGCAATACAAAAAACATATCTCACCCACTATTAGAACAATACACATGGCAAAGAAATGAGAGAGAGAGACAGAGAGAGAGAGAGAGAGACCGTTCATTTCTAACGGCAAGATTGAGAAGGGCAAGAAGAGAGGCCTCACGGGCATGGAAATTAGGAGAGGGAAGCATCAAAACCAGCGGCGGAATCACTCCGGCAGCGGCGAATCTTGAGCGAGTCTTGGCAGACGATTTTCTCACGAGCTTTCTTATACCTCTGGCTGCTTCAATTTGGGAATTGAGATCTCCATTCAAAAGATTGCCGGATAATTCCATAATTTGGGTATGCTTCATCTGGTTCCATGCCTCTTCTTCTCGGTCTATTCCACCAGAAACTGCAGCTGTCGCCGTTGTCTCTTCCTCCTCCTCTTCTTGTTGCATTCTCTGCTTTTCTGTGTGCGTTAAGCTGAAAGCTTTTTTTCTTCGTCGGTTTTTGACGCTCCAGGATTCGGCCCCTCCCCGTGCCCGAAGCCTTCGTAATCATAACTGGATGCCAAAATTAATGTTGTAAATTTTTTTGTTTTTTTAATTCAATAAAACAAATTTGTTCACTTGACTTTCTAATTTTATTTTATTTAGTTTTGATAAAATAAATATTAATTTTTAATTTTGATAGTCTGATTTTATTATTAATATAAATTATTTAAATAATTCAATAAAATTACTTGACTTGACTTATTTTCTATTTTTATTTTTTATTTTAGTTTTGATAAAATAAATGTTAATTTTTTAATTTTATAGTCTGATTTTATTATTAATATAAATTATTTAGAATAATAAGTTGTTAAAAATTAAAACATATAAAACTAGTTACTTAATTAACTTATAAAATTAATTAACTGTCATTTTATTTAGTATTTATTATTTTGAATAATAAAAGTGTAATTACATAAACATTAATAAAAATATTTTTAAAAATTAAAATGAAAATCCTCATTGGACAAATAATAGTGAAACCAAATGACCTAAGTTTTCATGGTTCAAAAAGTAGCTTTATGTTCAAAACTAATTAGGCAACTTATAAAATTTAAAGAACTCTCATATGTAAGATTATTGTGAAATAAATAATAAGAATTCAAAACTTTCATATTTTTGTTTAATAAACACATAAATTATAAAGTCTTTCTATTTCAATTTTAATCTCCTTTATTCTTTTAAGTTCTAGATATATCTTCTAATTAGTTATTAGGCTCATCATTTATTTGTAAGTTAAAATACAAATCAACCCTACCATTTCATTAAAGGTCTAAATTTCACTACCGTTATCTCTAGCATCACTTTGTACCCTAATATTTACAAACTAACATGTTTTTAACCTAAAATCTAACTGTATTTGTTGAAACCCCACTCTGGAGAGTCACGTGTCCGAAGTTTTATATAACATCTGGACGCGCATCCCACGAGGGAGGAATTTTCCACCACGTCAAACCATAAACCCGAACTCATTTTAATTACTTCCAAACGGATCACGAACAATTCATACTAAATTCCCTCACAATAAAAAAAAAACAATGATCTGCTTAGGGCCCAAAATTAAAATCCGATTCGTAAGCTAAAATAAAATTTTCATGACTCTATAATAATAAAAGAACTAAAAATCACCTCAATCGGATATCTATAAATCGGAAAAATTGCCCAAATACGGAATCATATTTAATAACTCTACTCAATTGACTTCCTTTGATTTAATCTATATAATTCAACTCAATCTCGAAAAATCTAAACTTTGCATGAGAGGGTAGAAATTTTTTTAAGAAAACCAATGCTTCGAAAATCCATTAAATCGGAGGTCAAACGAAAAAGTTACAAGCAAAATAGTGGGAGAAGATTTAATTTGGAAAAAGAAAAATCAGAAAATAAAAATAAAAATAAGAAATTGGCGAACGACGTCGCCTCATGAGCGCTCATGATCGCCAGCCTACCCCTCACGAGAACGCTTGGTATGAACGCTGCTCGCCCTCATGAGACTGCGAGACAAAATATTTTTTTAAAAAAAAATCGAATTAAAACATTTGAAACTTTGAAAATTTATAGCTCTTCACACCGAAATCCAAAATTCGAAATTTGGTATCGATAAAAAGATAAAAGGAAGCTCTACAACTTCCATGAAGGATTCAAAAACTAATTTATTCTCTAAGAGAATCAAAAGCTACTTCAAAGTTTCTGCCCAAACTAAAATTATTCCACACAATGACAAAAATTTGAAAAATCATATCTTTTAACACAAAAACCAAAAAATGTCAAATTTTATATCAATGGAAAGGTAAAAAGACAATTTACAACTTTCATGAAGGAAGCAAAAATCAATTTAGTCTTTAAAAGAGGTTAAAACTCTTTCAAAGCTACTGCCTATAAAAAGACCATTTAAACAGTAACTGAATCTTTTTAAACCTCGTAACTTTTTACTCCTAATCCAAAAAATGGCATATTATACCTCAATGGAAAGAATATAAGACAATCTACATCTTTCATGAAGAATGCAAAAATCAATGTAAGTTCTAAGGAAGTGAAAAACCCTTCCTAATGTACTGCCTGGACAATACCCTTTTCAATAATAACTGCATTCTTTCAAACCTTATAACTTCTGATTCCTAAGTCCAAAAGTGACATATTATGCACCAATGGAAAGCTCTAATCGTGAACTACTATCTTCAATAAGACCTCCCAATCAAATTCAAACTCTAAGAGGTTCAAAAACTCAGTCAAAGTTTCTTCCCTTTTGGAAACTTTTGGCAGCACCAACCCTAAAATTTCACTAGCCAAAATCTTCAAACACATCCACTAATTTCTAGCACCTGCACAAGACTTCAATCTCCACATTCTTCAATCTCCCTACTCCCAAATCAATCCATATAATCCCAAAAACTAACTCAAATGGCAGCAATCACAATCTTATTCTTTTTGACAATCTCAAACCCTACACCAATACATATTTATGAATCATACACAAGATACATTAAAAATTCAAATCTCTTGCATTTACATGGAAGATATAAGTTATTACAAAGCTTTAGAGGGCATTTTAGCCATAATACATCAAAAGTATCAAAAGTCAAAATACAAAGAAGGATCATTTGTCCAAAATGCTATCTAAAGCCTTGTTTTACAAAAGATAACTTCAAAGTTAAAACTACATAGGAGTAATGCCTCAATCTCGATGCGGATTACTCATTTTCTTGCTCATCGCCTGTGGAGGGGAAAAGGGGTGTGAGCTCGACGGCTCAGTAGATAATAATTTAATAACTAAGAATAAGCATGCAAAAATTCTTTAACAATTCTTTTCAAAGCAATTTTACCAAAAACACTTTTGCCATAAAGAATTCCTCATCATTTTCAATTGATGTAAAACATTTACAAAATCAACAATTACAAAGCAATGTCACATAAACACATAGAAGACGGTTTGAGTGGATCCAAACGGAACGTACTATACATTCTCGCGAAGTGGTCATATGTAGCCGTGAAACTTATAGGAGTCCGTGAGGAGCTTCAATGCCACTAGCGGGCAGGCGGGAGAAGCCTATGAAATAGACAAGTGCACTTGACTCTTAAGGACCACCACAAACCCATATAAATATGCATTTCACATAATTCACACATCATTGCCCAAAATGGCATTTTTTTGAAATCACATATTCTAATCTTTTTCACATGACAAACAATTTTACAAATATTTTCACATTGTATTTACATACAAAAGACTCATAATACAAGTTTAAACCATTTCAAAGAGTAATAAATACAACATTGGTAAGTCTTTGGAAAGCAATAAATAGCATTTATGATAAAAACTTTAACATGCTTATTAACTCAATTATTAAAATATCACCGACCTTGATTCCTTTAGCTCTAGGCTTGATCAATTTGCCTTTCCTCTAACTCCTTTGCCTCTCTTACCCTTCATCAAAACACAAGAATCCCAACATTACAAGGGATATCGAAATTGGGCAATTTAAAGCAATAAAAGCATGAAATTGATCCTATTAAAACCTTACCCATACTTTTCCTAAGCTATTAGAACCAAAACCCATCAAAGATTTCTAAAGAATTTTCATACTCTTACCTTAAAAATGTCTCCCACGAAATTGCTTCTTGCTTCTAATGGAGGATTTAACGTTCCTCTTCCTTTTTCCTTCTTAAAGATTTCTCAAATTCTCTTTTCTAAAGCAAGAATTGACAAGCCCTAATCTCCTCCTCTTCTTCTTCTTCTTCTCTCCACTCAATCGAAACTCTCCCTTTCTTTTCTTTGTAAGTTTCGTGAGTGTTCTCTCCAATGACTTAACAAATTTGTTTCTTAACTTTAAAGCCTAAGCCTAAAACTACGTAGTTTCACTTATCCTCTCTTCTTTTCCTTGTGAATTTCGTGACCTTCCTTCATTCATACGACCCCAATGTTGGGAACATGTTGTAACCTCTGTAATTTTCTCAGAATGTATTGAAATTGTTTCAATGAGTTTTTCAAGCAAAAGATGAGCTTGGCGCTTTTGAAAAGTTCTTTGGAGCTGTTTTGTTTGAAATGAATGATTGTGTATTTCTCAATTCCAATGCCTTGGATCATTTTTAATGTGATTAAAAATGTGTTATCTTGATGTTGTATGCTTGCCAAAATGATTTTCTTGAAATTGGATTTTCAAACAATTTTCGGATGTTAAATGTGTCTCATTAGTGTCTCGTTAGTATATTCCCTTATCTTGATTGTTTTGGCCGTCACAAATTTTTGTGACCAGTGCCGAAGTAATCTTGATAAAGTGTAGACTAGCTAGAGATATTTAGGGTGATAGTTTGATATTCTCAAATTATTTGGAATCTAAATGAATAAGAGTATATTCATCGATTTCAAGTTTCATGTATAGTATAACTATATATGGTAAGCATGATACAATGAAAGTGTTTCATTGGTACATCATAGTAAAGGATATTATACTTGGTATTGTGAATTTGAACTACACGGATTGAAAAATTAGCCGATTAGAGTGCATGCCAGTACATGTACCAGTCGACTAGCACATGTACCAGTCGACTAGCACATGCACCAGTCGACTAGCACATGCACCAGTCGACTGGCTCATGCACAGTAATCCATAGTAGTCGACTAGCACATGTACCAGTCGACTGGCACATGCACCAGTCGACTAGCACATGCACCAGTCGACTACAACATACAAAGGTGGGATGATGGATGATTTTAGGTATAGATTCAATGTGATTGATGAATTGCCCTAAATCATTCCATATTGTCATGGTGACTATAATCCTATAGCTTGGAGAAGAAGATGATGAGACCTGAAAACCCTCACACATCATATGAAAACTAACGCCTTCCATTAATATGGGAAGAACCAGAGTTCTTATAGAGTTGGGTTGTTGGGTAAACCCAAGCTTACTCTATACGGATATGTTCGAACCATGGAAATAAGATTTTCGGATTAATGGGTCGGTTTTCACTAGATGCGTTGATTTGTTGAGTAAACTCAAGGTCAACGTGGACAGAGGCAAAATTGGGTAGTGTACATCAGATGTATGCGCATCAAGAGTTGATAACCCAATGTGTGTGCATACATCACGAGTTGATAGCACTAGTCGATAGTTGCATCTATGAAGCAAGTGGTATGCCCGATACCTACCGATTGATCTAAGGTGGCTTGTTGGGTAAACCCAAGGTCATTTTAGTAATGTCGGATATCTATAATGCAATTGGTATGACCGATACCTACCGATTGACCTAAGGTGGCTTGTTGGGTAAACCCAAGGTCATTTTAGTAATGTCGGATAACGACCCACTAGGACATTTTGTCATAATGTTTCTTGGATTCGTAATGAGGATTATGGATTCTTTGAAACTAGTGGGAGCCATATGCATGTCATGCAAGTCCTTATGATCATGCATGTCATTCTATTTTAACATTCTTTCTCTCTTTCTCTTTAGGTTGATTGAAGATGACTTCCAGTGTGAATTTGCGCTCACTAATGGACTCAAACAAATTAACTGGACCAAATTTTCTCGATTGGCTGAGAAATCTGAGAATTGTTCTCATATATGAGGAACTAGGCTATGTCCTAGATGTTCCACTTCCTGATCCACCTACTGCTGATGCTTCTGATGAGGATCAGAAAGTATACCGAAAGCATCTTAAAGACAGTGACATGGCTACCTGTATTATGCTCGCCTCGATGTCACCAGAGCTGCAGAAGCAGCATGAGTCTATGGATGCTAATACCATAGTGTTTCATCTTAGGGAGCTGTTTGATGAGCAAGCTCGGTCTGAAAGGTTCGAGACCTCGAGGCTACTCTTCACGACTAAGATGACTCCAGGTTCATCTGCAGTGCAGTATGCATTGAAGATGAATGGGTATATTGAGAGGTTGGCCGTCTTAGGTTTTGTTATGGATTATGAATTAAGTGTTGACTTAATTCTAGTTGGATTGTCTGATAGTTATTCACAGTTTGTGTTAAACTATCGGATGAACCAAATATCCACGACAATCCCTGAGTTGATCAATCTGCTCAAGACAGCAGAGCAAGCTATCAAGAAGGATAACAAAGCAGTGCTTGTGGTGGACTCTTTTTCTGGTTCCAAGAAAAAGAAACTGAAGAAGAAAAGCTCTAAGAAACCAAAAGGAAGTGCAGCCAAAAAGAAAACCAAAGAATCGCACCAAAGGAACTTGCTTCCATTGTGGCAAGGCGCCACCTGGCTTAAACTAGAAAGTCTATCTGGAAAAATTGAAGCGAAGAAGGCATTAGATGCCTCGGCTCCTTCGGTATGTTTTCATTGAGGTTATCTTGTTTCGACCATAACATATGGGTATTAGATACGGTTGTGGCTCACACATATGCAATGATATCACGGGGCCTCGGGGATAGTAGAGCGACTCATGAAAGGAGAGATAGAACTGCGTGTAGGAAATGGAGCAAGAGTTCTTGCATTAGCCGTAAACACTTACTTTTGTCACTCCCACTGGGCTTGTAATTAAATTGGATGAATGCTATTTTGTACTGTATTAACAAAGAACATATTATGCATTTCTTGTTTAAATAGAGCTGGTTTCCTTTTGACTTTTAGTAACAATGGTTGTTCTATTAGTTTGAATGGAATGCTTTATGGTACTGGTACATTATGCAATGGAATTTACATATTAGATATGTCACATCCAATTTTGAATGTCAATGACACGAAAAGACATAAACGAGATAATTTAAAATCAACTTATTTATGGCATTGTCGCCTTGGCCATATAAATGAGAGATGCATAGCTAAGCTCCATAAAAGTGGTAGTTTAGGGTCATTTGATTATGAATCATATGACACATGTGAATCTTGTTTATTAGGCAAGATGACTAAGTTACCCTTTAAGGAAAGGGTGAGCGAATGACTGGAGTATTAGACCTAATACATTCGATGTATGTGGTCCGATGTCCATCCATGCTAGAAGTGGTTGTCTTTACTTCATTACCTTTATCGATGATTATTCTCGATATGGGTACTGTGTCGATGAGATACAAATCAAGCATTTGAAAAGTTCAAATAATTCAGAAATGAAGTAGAAAACCAACTTGGGAAAAGTATCAAGACATTACGATCCGATCGTGGTGGGGAATACTTAGACCAACAGTTTTTGGGTTATCTCAGAGATAATAGGATTTTATCTCAATGGACTCCTCCGTACACACCACAGCATAATGGTGTGGCTGAAAGGAGAAATCGAACCTTGTTAGACATGGTACGATCAATGATGGGCTTTGCAAAATTACCAAAATCCTTTTGGGGGTATGCAATCGAGACAGCTGTTTACTTGCTAAACAGAGTTCCATCAAAGACAGTTGATGTTGGACTAACAAAAGACCCTATCTTACTCATTTGAAAGTTTGGGGTTTTCCTGCTTATGTGAAGCGGATACAGTCAGATAAACTTGATGCAAAGTCTGACAAGTGTTTGTTCGTAGGATATCCTAAAGAAACAATGGGATATCAATTATACCTTGCTGAGGAACAAAAGGTGTTTGTTTCAAAGCATGCTGTCTTTTTAGATAAAGAGTTTCTTTTACAAAAAGACGGTGGGAGCAAATTGAACTTGAAGAAGTTCAAGATGCTCGAATGACGCAGAATCAACTGCTGAACTCAAACTGTGACTCATACAGATGAAGTAACAGTTCAACCTTCTACAACACACGAAATTCGTAGGTCACGTAGGATACGCTCTGTTCCCGAGAGATATGGATTTCTCGTGAGTGAACAGAATGACGTATTGCTCATAGAAGATAATGAGGCTACCACTTACGAAGAGGTTCTGAAGAGTTCAGAGTCTGAGAAATGGCTTCAAGCCATGAAGGCTGAAATAGATTCCATGTATGAAAACCAAGTATGGACTTTGGTTGAGGCACCCGAAGGAATAAAACCCATAGGGTGTAAATGAGTTTTCAAAAAGAAAACCGACATGGATGGTAATGTGATTACCTATAAAGCAAGGCTTGTGGCGAAAGGTTTTCGTCAAAGACAAGGAATTGACTACAACGAGACCTTCAGCCCAGTAGCAATGCTTAAATCCATTCGGATACTCCTAGCCATTGCCACTCATTATGATTATGAGATATGGCAAATGGATGTGAAGACAACTTTCCTAAATGGAAATCTAACTGAGGATGTGTATATGACACAACCTGAGGGCTTCATCTCCTATGATGGCGAAAAGGTATGCAAGCTTTAGAAATCCATCTATGGATTGAAGCAAGCATCCAGGAGTTGGAATATCCGTTTTGATGAGGTAATCAAAGAGTTTGGTTTCTCACAAAATCCGGATGAATACTGTGTGTATAAGAAGGTTAATGGGACTGCAATCGTATTCCTTGTGCTATATGTAGATGACATATTATTACTAGGAAACGATGTCTCTATGCTACAATCTGTGAAGATTTGGTTGTCCAAACAATTTGCCATGAAAGACCTTGGTGAAGCAACTTATATCCTTGGGATAAGAATCTATAGAGATAGATCAAAAAGATTGCTTGGTCTTTCACAATCAACGTATATAGACAAGATGCTAAAGAGGTTTAGCATGGAGCAATCCAAGAGAGGGTACCTTCCCGTGACTCATGGGATAACACTCTCGAAATCTATGTGTCCTAAGACACAAGATGAGAGGATGCGCATGAATATGATCTCGTATGCATCTGCGGTAGGATCTATCATGTATGCTATGCTATGTACGAGACCCGATGTATCATATGCTCTAAGTGTTACGAGCATATACCACGGATCTGGTGAGGGTCATTTGGGTGGTATCAAGAATATCCTCAAGTACTTGCGAAGGACTAAGGATATTTTCTTGATATATGGAGATGGAGATCTCAAAGTGGCGGGTATCTGAGATGCGCTTTTAATCGATAAGGATGATTCTAAATCCCAATCAGGTTATGTATTCACACCGAACGGCGGGCGGTCAGTTGGAAGAGTTCAAACAAGAGACGATCGCCGATTCAATGACCGAGGCGAGTACATTGCCGCTTCAGATCAAAGAAAGGCGGTTTGGATCGAAGTTCATTCTTGAACTTGGTGTGGTTCCTAGCGATGATGGGCCCATACTGGTTGTATTGTGATAACAATGGGGCTATTCTTGCAGCGAAGGAACCAAGGTCTCATCAATGATCCAAACACGTACTCGCAGATATCACCCGATCGGGAGATCATTGGTCGAGTGATGTGCGAGAGAGAGAATTCCACATAGCGAATATTGTCGATCCGTTGACAAAGTCATTGTCACGAAGAGTTTTGATTCTCATGTACTCGCCTATGGTATTAGATATCAAGGCGATTGGCTTTAGGTCAAGTGGGAGATTGTTAAAGTAGTGCCCTAAAGGCAATCGCCTTTAGCACGTTTTGTACAAAATTGTGTACATACTTTATGAATAAATAAAGAAAGACATATTTCATTACTTTGCTTTACATTATTTATGAATGGATATTGATCAATAAGCAAATTAATGAAGTTCATGATATATGACATAGCATGAAGGAAATTATGATGTGATCATACTACTGAGATTCCTATCATGTGCAATTATGTCAGTATCTAAATTATCCCCAGTCGTAGGATTACTGAAACTGGACATCGGTAATCCGGAGAGACTGGCACATCTCAAGCTCCTTGATTTGATCAAGCAGTGGATCTCAGAAACTATAAATATGAGAGGGTTGAGATGTGGATGCTTACTAGAGGTAGTAAGTACATTGGATGACCTGCTATGAGATCATCACATGGATGTCCTATTCTAATGTCAGTGATAATCTCATCATAGCAATGGTGTAAGTATCCTTAGACTTGAGGTAGTCAAGGATATCTTGGATACTGATTATGTGCTTTGACTCCATTCCTTGTTGCCTTCTGAGAGGTCGCCGTAGGGTGGTGCTTGGAGTGCAGTTTGAGGTATTCGAAGGTAATTTAGTAGCCAATAGAGGATTCACCACTTCTGTGATAGCAGAAGATGATACCCATAGCCTCTTGTCAGGGTCATTACTTGGAAATCTCTGATCAGAGTACATATGTCATGAAGAGTGTCTTCATTGACATATTAAGTAATGAGTCCCAGGAAAAGAATTGAAATCACTTGGACTAGATTTGACGTAGTCAGTCTAGTAAGAGTTGACACTTTGCCCATACTCATAACCAAGTGGGGTATAGCATGGTGAAAGGACGAATTGCACGGTAATTGTCTATGGAAAGGTTCTCGATATGGTTCATGAGATGTTGTTGTATATGTCTGTGGAAGCTTGGAATTTATCAATGTGATTTGATATGGTTTTGCTAAATTTTTCCCTAATGTTCTGGTTGTTGTGTTTGTGCACATTCAATGAACAGGCATGCTTGTAAATTCGAGAATAAATTGTAGAAAAATTGTTTTTCGAATTTTCTTTCACCGACATGTCTCTAAGATGTTTATGAATGTCTATGAGGATGGAAAAATGTTTTTGAGGTGATTTACTATTTATTTGAGAATTTATTGTGTGCTGCTGGGAATAACTGTGTTGAGGAACACAGATTCTACATTGGCTTTGTTGCTGAGGTTGGTTGAGTTTTTGATGGAAATAAATCCTGAAAAAAGCCTTTAGATTCCTTCCTTCTTCTTTTAATGATACTAGAAAGACTAAATTGCCCCTCCTTATTAGCCTTATACTTTAAGAACCTAAGTCATCTCCCTAAAATGACCTTACTCATCTTATTTCTTTACCTTTTACTAACTCCATACAAAAACTCTAATTAACTCTTAAAACCTCTATTAAAATTCCATCCACCTAAGCATTAAAACCTCAAATTATTCTAACTAAAAGGAATTAGGCAAACTAAACCTCAAAATAATTTTAAACACGCTTATTTAATAAGAAAGAGGAATCGGGACCCAACATTTCTCCCCCTTAAAAAAATTTCGTCCTTGAAATTCTTACTTAAATCAATGAAGAGATGAGGATACTTCTCCTTCATAGCTTCCAATGGCTCCCACGTGGCCTCTTCCACCGAATGGTTCCTCCATAAGACTTTTACTAGCTACACTATCTTGTTCCTGAGAACCTTTCCTTTTGTATCCAAAATCTGCACTGGAAGCTCCTCATAACTCAAATCGTCACTCAACTGAACTTCATCGGCTTGAATGACATGAGAAGGATCTGATTGGTATCTCCTCAACATAGAAACATGAAAAACATCATGAATCTGTGATAACTCAGGAGGCAATGCTAACTTGTAAGCCAACGGACCAATCCTCTCCAGAATCTCATAAGGCCCCACATATCTTGGACTCAGTTTACCTTTCTTACCAAATCTCAGAATCCCTTTCCAAGGAGAAGTCTTAAGAAAAACTTTCTCGCCTACCTCATACTCCATCTCCTTCCGGTGAGCATCTTCATAACTTTTCATCCTGTCCTGAACTGCTTTTAGCTTGAGCTTAATTAAGTTGAACTTATCAACGGTCATCTGAATCAACTCTGGACCCAAAAGTTTCCTGTCTCCCTCTTCATCCCAACACACCAGAGTCCTACGTTTCCTCCCATACAGAGCTTCATAAGGAGCCATTTGAATGCTCAAATGATACGAATTATTGTAAGCAAATTCGATCAATGGCAAGTGTTCATCTCATGCTCCTCTAAAATCCTTCACATATGCCCTGAGCATTCCCTCAAGGGTCCGAATGGTCCTCTCAAATTGTCCATCTGTCTGAGGATGGAAAGCAGTGCTAAAACTCAACTTGGTGCCCAAAGCTTCTTGCAAACTTTCCCAAAATCTGGAAGTAAAGTGAGGATCCCTATCAGACACTATCAAATCCGGGATCCCATGCAATCTCACAATCTCATCAATATACTTCTTGGCTAGCACATGCAGAGGATCAGTCTGTTTGATTGCTAGAAAATGGACTGACTTCGTCAATCTATCCATAATTACCCATATGGCGTCATGCCTCCTACTGGTATTGGGCAACCACATCAGAAAGTCCATGGTCACTTTCTACCACTTCCACTCAGGAATGGATAATGGTCTTAATAGGCCTGAAAGTGCCTGGTGCTCAGCCTTGATTTGTTGACACACTAGACACTTACTTGTATACTCGGCCACATCTTTCTTCATACCTCTCCACCAGAAATGCTCCTTAAGATCCCTGTACATCTTAGTGCTACCTGGGTGCATAGCATAAGGTGAATTGTGCGCCTCATCCAGAATCTCATCCTTCACCTCCTTGACATCTGGAATACAGAGTCTGTTCCCGACTGTCAAAAGTCCATCATCACTCACCAACACATCAGGCCTCTTACCCTGCTGAACCTCTTCTCGTAGTTTACTCAGTTTTGCATCCTGAACCTTCAACTCTCTAACTTTTTCTCTGAGGATCGGCCTCACCCTAAAAGTAGCAACCACACAATCAGACTCCTCCTACGTCAAACTGATTCTGAGCTTAGTCATCTCTTCCAATAGCGGCAGATAGACTGTCTGAACATATGCTATGGAAGACTTCCTGCTCAAGGCATCTGCTACTACATTTGCCTTGCCTGGGTGGTACTCAATCAACATATCATAGTCTTTAAGCTATTCAATCCACCTTCTCTATCTCAAATTCAACTCCTTCTGACTCAACAGCTATTTGAGACTCTTGTGATCAGTAAAGATCCTAGTTTGAACCCTATACAAATAATGCCTCCAGATCTTCAAGGCAAATATCACAGCTGCCAATTCCAGATCATGGGTCGGATAATTCAAATCATAAGGCTTTAGCTACCGTGAGGCATATACTATCACCTTATCTCCCTGCATCAATACACAACCCAACCCCTTTCTGGAAGCATCACTATATACTGTATAATTCCCCTCTCCTATGGGCAAAGCCAAAACTGGAGCACTAGTCAATCTATGCTTGAGTTCCTCAAAGCTTTGCTGGCATTCATCACTCCAAACAAACTTCTGATTCTTTCTTAATAATTTGGTCAAAGGAGCAGCAATCGGGAAAAAACCCTCCACAAATCTCTTGTAGTAGTCTGCCAAACCCAGAAAGCTCCTCACTTTTGTTACTGTCGTCGGGGCATGCCAATTTACTACTGCTTCAATCTTCTTTGGATCCACATGCACCCCATTCTTAGAGATAATGTGACCAAGGAAGACCACTTCATGTAGCCAAAATTCACATTTAGTGAATTTGGTATACAACTCCCTCTCCCTCAACCGCTGCAATACAATTCTTAAGTGTTCCTCATGCTCTCCTACACTTTTTGAATACACCAGATTGTCATCGATGAACACTATCACAAACTGATCCATGAACTCCTTAAAGACCCTGTTCATCAGATCCATAAAAGTAGCTGGAGTATTGGTCAAACCAAAAGGCATAATCAAAAATTCATAATGCCCATACCGTGTCCTGAAAGCTGTCTTACTCACATCAGACTCTTTAATCCTGAGCTGATGGTAGCCAGACCCGAGATCACTCTTAGAGAAAACCGTTGCTCCCTGCAGTTGATCAAACAAGTCATCAATCCTCCTGTAGTCAATGCACATCCTCCAGGTTTCATCTTTCTTCTTGACTAACAGGACCAGTGCTCCCTAAGGTGAGGAACTCGGCCTTATGAACCCCTTTTCTAACAACTCTTCCAACTGCTCCTTAAGCTCTTTCAGCTCAGCTAGAGCCATCCTGTATGGTGGAATAGAAGTAGGAGCTGCTCTAGGAATCAAGTCAATAGCAAACTCGATCTCCCTCTCCGGTGGCAAACCGGGTAACTCCTCTGGGAACATATCAGGAAATTTCCTCACAATAGGAATATCCTGCACTCTGCTGTCACTCACACCTGTGTCTATAACATACACTAAGAAAGCTTTACATCCACTTCCCATCATTTTATCATCTAACAAAGCTGAAACAAGCCTTGGCGGTGATATCTTTCTGTTCCCTCTGAAAGTTACTTTCTGACCATCCCCCAGATCAAACTCCACTTCCTTTAGGCCACAATCAAGCTTCGCCCTATATTTCTCCATTATATCCATCCCCACAATAACATCCAATCCCTTCAGATCTAAAGGTAGCAGATCCACTACCAGTCTAGATTCGTCAATAATGAGCTCACAGTCTCTAAAGATCCGGCTTACAATTACATTTCTCCCTAACGGAGTGCTAACAAGCAGAAAGCTATCCAAAAGAACTGAATGTATACCAGGTAAGACCATGCTTGCAGAAACAAAGAAATGAGTGGAACCAGAATCAAATAAGACATACACATCAGAATGAAATAGCTGAGCCATACCAGTAACAACTTCCGGTGTGGCTGCAGCTTCCTCCCGTGTCATAACAAACACCCTAGCCTGTGCTTGCCCTCTTAGTCCCCCTGGAGGAATAGGTTTCCTGACTGATCCAGAACTGCCCACCCTAGTAGCTGGCCTGGTTCCCACATTTTCTGCTCTCCTCGAAACTTGAACCTGTGATCCATCTCCTCTAGTCATCTGAGGACAATCTTTAATCCTATGTCCCTTCTCTCCACACTTGAAGCAGGCTCTCAATAGCTTGTAACACTCACCCCGATGTAGCTTCCCATAATGCTCACATTGGGGGTTATAGTTCCTGCTTCTCTCTGTTCTGCTATTTCCTCCCACTAAGGAGGCTGTCATCGCCCCGCCTCAATCGCTTGCTCACGAGGGGTACTCACGCCACCCTGACTCTGAGTACGGACGCTCTTCTCACCCCTGTCAACTTTCTGAACACTACCCCTTTTTCTGGATGACTACTCTCTACTCTTTCTCTTCCTGCTCACCTCCTGCCTGATGTTCTCCAGCTTCTTAACCTAGAGTGCAGCATCCACCAGCTGCTGATAATCACAGAAATTGTGAATTATTACCTTCTCCTTGATTCCCAGGTGGAGGCCTCCCTCAAACTTACGACACTTATCTTCTTCATTGGCCAAAATGTGAGCTGCATATCAAGATAGCTAGGTGAAGTTCATCTCATACTCGCTCACCGTCATCTCCCTCTTAATCAGATTCAAGAACTGTTGGGCCCCAAAATTTTGTTTTGTTGATGTTATTAAGTATGAATTAATTTGATTTATGATTTATGGCATAGTTTGATTTTAGTGGAAGTAGTAATGGAAAATTTGAATTATTTGAGATTAGTATGGAATAAGTGTTTGAAAGAGTAGAAATGTTGAGGGCAAAATGGTCAAGGCACATGAGTTAGGATGTTTAAGGCTTGCATGGAGGGGCAATTTAGTACTTGCCCTATCTTGTAGGCTTAAGGAAATAAAAAAAGAAAGAAAGGAAAAGAAGAATAAGAAGAAAAGAAAGAAGGAGAAGAGGAGTCGTAAGAGAGGAAGAAGAGGAAGAAAAAGAGGAAGCTCCCGTTTGTCGATTTCGAAGGTTTTGAAGCTTTCTTAAGGTAAGTTATACTCTTCTACTCTTGTTTAGGTTGAATTAAACCCTAGATTTGCATGGATTGAGTAGAAATCGTTGGAGTTAGGGTTTATGGGAAAGATTTGTAGAAATGCATGGGTTGTTGTGTTTTTTATGTTTATGGTGTTAGAATAAGTTTAAAATGGAAATGTATGGCTTGATTTATGGCTTAGATGTGTTATAGTTGAGAAAGGGAAGGATTTAAGGTTGAAAATGGCAGAAATCTGGGTTCGGGAGTCGTCTCTCCTGTCCGCACGTCGCGACGTGCGTGAGGCCACACGCCGCGACATGCAGAAGGCCACACGTCATGACGTGCGAGCATACGCCGCCATCGCGTGTGAGAGGGCCATGTCTGCGGCGTGCCAGGCCGCTCGTCGCGACGAGCGAGCCTCGTCACGGCGAGCTTAGTTTTTCCAGCAAGCGATATTTTTAGTTTTTTGATTATATCTTTTGCTACAGAAGTCCTTTTGTGGTGATTTTAGAGGCGTTATAAACTAGAGACATAGATCTACAAGTTTTGTGAAGAGATGAAATTATGAATCAGTTTCTAAGACTATGGAATTTTGGATGGAAGTTAAAAAAATGGAATTATTGTTTCAGCATGAGTTATTAAATGGGATTTTGGTTCTTATTTTAGGAGATCAAGTGAGGCAAGAGGATCAAGAGGCTCAAGAGGAAACTCATTCCTAGGCAAGAACAAGCAAGGAAATCAGGTGAGTTCATGTTTATAATAGAGTATATAAGTACTCATTGTTTCGTTCAAATCAAGAAAGAATTAATGCATTTGAATTGCATTGATTGGACCAAATTTATACTATAAATTAGGCCCGTTTTCTCTAGTAATTATGCATCTGTTGACTCCTGATCTATGATTTTTATGCTTATTTTGGTCCCGCACATTGAGTTTTGATAAATTGCACATTGTCAGTATTTTGTTGTCAATTGTCATTAATTCTGCATAATTTTTATTGGGACAATTGATACTGCAAATGGGTTGTATTTTGTAGGACCAAAAGAGTCAACATTCAAGAAGTCAACACGTCGCAAGATTCGCTGGGGCGAACCAAGACCTCCATTCGCCGCAGCAAATTAATGGTATTTAATTTATTCACGCGACGAGTGACTAAACTCATTCGCCATGGCGAATTACAGCCATTCGCCGCATGAAATGTCGAGTAACCGGACTATAAATGGAAATTAATCCACTTATTCACCCGCCCGCACAACCTCCTATAAAATCTTGCCATTTAGGGCAAAACGGCAAGCCGCACTCCGAGGTGAACTTCTTCTTTTGCATCTTCTCCTTCGTTTCTAATAGTTTTGTTACATTTTTTATTTGCGGGTTCGTTGCGCACTGCACTCGTCCATTGTTTCCAATTTCTTCATCCGTTCTCATCCCATCATTTGTTCTTTGTATCCTTCCTGTTAAATCGTTGGAATCATGAACCACGGTGATATTCCAACGTGAAGGAGTTCATCGAGTTATGGTCGGCTAAGCGTTCCATTCTCTTGAACATGTAGCAAGGATTGGAGTTCACCGAAAGCTTAATAGGGGTAATCACTAATGTTTGAAGTCTAGGTATATTTATGTATAGATCCGAGTTGGAGTATGCATTGATATAGCTAGGTTAGTGTGGTTAATAGTTTTAGCCGTGTGTTGACATTATGTTGAGATTTGGATATTACTTTTGTAGATTTTTCTGTGTCAAAATACATGAAGTCTCATGTATGTTATTTGGATTTTTACACTGATTAATTTGATCTGCCTAGTTGTGCTTGGTTGAGTTAGCTGTGTTATTATCTGATTAACTTATTGCAATTGTTTATCCAATTTTTCACACTAATGGTTTTAACAAGATTTGACTAATCGAGTTGATTAATCAAATTCTTGGACTTAACGAGTTATTAAGGTTTACATTTGAAACTTAGTGGATTTCAAACCTAAAAATTATTTGAGCGATGATAATCCAAGTTACATTTTCAAGAGAGTTTTAGTAATTTGATTTCACACTTGTTTAATTTCAATTGCCTTATCTTTTCAAAATCCCAAAAATATTTACCTTTGCTTTAGTTTAGTTTAATTTTAGATTAATCAATCAAAACCCCCTTTTATTGCTTTCATTGCATGCATAATTCAAACATTAGGCTAGTCTAGGATCAATTAGTGTATTGGTTCCTTGAGAGTCGACCCGAGGTTGCATCCTGTATTGCAATCCTTGGTATAAATTTTATTTGACCGGTTTCCAAGGATCAATTCTTAAATTGAACAATAAGCCGCCGATCATACATCATCCACGATTGCATTACATATTATTATGAATGATTATATTCTGCTATGTGATTTGCATTCATGATCATTACCAAGATTTTTTTACAAAGGGGTGTTCTCCTTTCACGAATACAAGTACATGAAATCATGTTTTACGAATACATGACAAGCAAGATTACAAGCAAGTGCCAATTTGGCAAACAAGATTACAAGAACATGAATAATGCATGTTTATGTGGGTTTGCGGTGTCCCTCACGAATAGTCAAGTGCACATTGACTCATGAAAAGGCTTCTCCCGCCTGCCCGAATGTGGCACAGGGTTTCTCACAAGGATTCCCTCATGAAACTACGCCTACACATCAACATTTCGATGGCATGTGTAGTACGTCACGAACCAGGGACAACCCAAATCATCATGTTATGTTATGTATTATGATTTGTTATGTGTCATGCATCATGAACTGGTTAAGAATCAAGCATTTTCAATCTATGAATCATACATGCTCAATGACTATGATTTCAACAAGTATCACGACAATGAGTAAATTTTTGATTACTTTTGCTTATGGCTATATTATAAATATGTTCCCACGAGATTTATAGCTCACCCCCTCTAATCTCCCCCATACAGGTGACGATCAAGAGATCGAGTGAGTCACTGAGTTCTGACACTCCGTTTCATTTTGTTATGTTTGTTATTTTCAATGTTATATTTTTGGAAGTCAAGACTTTAGTTACATTTCAAGTATCATTGGTTCAAGAGTGTTTTAGATTTTTGGCTCTTGAATTCACAGTTGTAATTTGTTTTGAGATATTTTTAAAAGTGTTATGAAACTCATCTTTTGGAGCATGAATTATGGATATTTTTGTTTTAAAACATGAAAGCAAGTTTTGAGTATGTTCACGATGGGTCCATTGAACTTCCGATGGTCTCCTTCCGCAATCGTTTAATTTACATGTTTTTGCCTTGTTTATTTAAATCACATGAAAGCAGGTTTCAAGTTTGTTTTCCAGCAGGCCCATTAATCTTCCGCGGGTCTTTTCTAAATATATTATTAGCATGTTTCACGTCACGCTCTCATGTTCGATGTTGGGCTTCGGTAGCGGGGTCCAACAAGAACTCCTTGACCTTCTCCTGGATATAAACCCGGGAGAGGTACTTCTTCATGAACAACTCCCCAAAATCACTCCATGTAAGCACTGGAGGCACAACCTGACTCTGTGGCACTGACTCCCACCAGTGGAGAGCATCCCCCTGCAGTAAGCTAATTGCATACTCCAGCTTCTCTTCATCTGTGCACTTCATCGGTACTAGGACTCTCTCTATCCTCTTCATCCAAGATTCTGCTTCTTCTGGATTTGTGGTGCAATAAAAATCCACCGCTCCATACTTCCGTAGTTTGTCATACTCCCGTCCCTAACCACTGGAGCTGGCACTGGAGCCTGTGATCCTTGGCCCAAGGCATAGGTGAAAGCCTGGGCAAAAGCCTAGAAGAACTATGGATCCATCGCAGGCATAGTAGGGGGAGGAGACGGCAGCTCCTCAGGTTGCACACTACGAGCCTTTGAGCTAGAAGTAAAGTGTGTCCCCGCATCTTGTAGGACATGCAACTCATCCGTGCTCCCCTGGCGAGAGCGAGAGCGAGGCAAAGCTCCTCGAGTTCTACTCCAAGGCGGCATATTTACTCCTTCAAAATAAAACCAATGAAAATCTTTAGTTCGTGCAAAAAAAAATTTCAAAGTGTATAGTACAAGTCAAATCATGCAAAATCAACATTTAGACATGAAAATAATTAAAAACAATGCAAAACAATGCAAATAATTTAATCTTAAAAGAATGCATAATAGGTCATAAAAACTCTAAATTTCTCCTTACACCCGGACCTAAACTGGAACTCTCTGATACCATAAGGGAGGAATTCCCCACCACGTCAAACCATAAACTCGAACCTATTTCAATTACTTCCAAACGAATCACGGACAATTCATCCTAAATTCCCTCACAATAAAAAAACAATGATCTGCTTGGGGCCCAAAATTAAAATCTGATTCTTAAGCTAAAATGAAAATTTCATGACTCTATAATAATAAAAAAACAAAAAATCACCTCAATTGGATCTCTATAAATCGGGAAAATCGCCCAAATACGGAATCATATTTAATAACTCTACTCAATTGACTTCCTTTGATTTAATCTACATAATTCAACTCAATCCCGAAAATTCTAAATTTTGCATGAGAGGGTAAAAAAGTTTTTTAGAAAACCAATGCTTTGAAAATCAATTAAATCGGAGGTCAAACGAAAAAGTTACAAGCAAAATAGTGGGAGAAGATTGAATTTGGAAAAAGAAAAATCAGAAAATAAAAATAAAAATCAGAAACTGGCGAACGACGTAGCCTCGCACGGGCGATGCCCTCGCCCTCGCGAGAACACTCGCAGGGGGAGATGCTTGCCCTCGCGAGCGCTCACCCTCGCGAGGGCGCTCGTAGGGCGAGATGCTCGCCCTCGCGAGGGCGCCTGCGAGACTTGAAAATAATTTTTTTTTAAAAATCGAATTAAAACATTTGAAACTTTGAAAATTTATAGCTCTTCACACCGAAATCCAAAATTAAAAAATTTAGTATCAATAAAAAGATAAAAGGAAGCTCTACAACTTCCATGAAGGGTTCAAAAACTAATTTGTTCTCTAAGAGAATCAAAAGCTACTTCAAAGTTTCTGCCCAAACTAAAATTATTCCACACAATGACATAAATTTGAAAAATCATATCTTTTAACACAAAAGCCCAAAAATGTCACATTTTATATCAATGGAAAGGTAAAAAGACAATTTACAACTTTCATGAAGGAAGCAAAAATCAATTTAGTCTTTAAAAGAGGTTAAAACTCTTTCAAAGCTACTGCCTATAAAAAGACCATTTAAACAGTAACTGAATCTTTTTAAACCTCGTAACTTTTTCCTCCTAATCCAAAAAATGGCATATTATACCTCAATGGAAAGAATATAAGACAATCTACATCTTTCATGAAGAATGCAAAAATCAATGTAAGTTCTAAGGAAGTGAAAAACCCTTCCTAATGTACTGCCTGGACAATACCCTTTTCAATAATAACTGCATTCTTTCAAACCTTATAACTTCTTATTCCTAAGTCCAAAAGTGACATATTATGCACCAATGGAAAGCTCTAATCGTGAACTACTATCTTCAATAAGACCTCCCAATCAAATTCAAACTCTAAGAGGTTCAAAAACTCAGTCAAAGTTTCTGCCCTTTTGGAAACTTTTGGCAGCACCAACCCTAAAATTTAACTAGCCAAAATCTTCAAACACATCCACTAATTTCCAACACCTGCACAAGACTTCAATCTCCACATTCTTCAATCTCCCTACTCCCAAATCAATTCATATAATCCGAAAAACTAACTCAAATGGCAGCAACCACAATCTTATTCTTTTTGACAATCTCAAACCATACACCAATATATATTTATGAATCATACACAAGATACATTAAAAATTCAAATCTCTTGCATTTACATGGAAAATATAAGTTATTACAAAGCTTTAGAGGACATTTTAGCCCTAATACATCAAAAGTATCAAAATTCAAAATACAAAGAAGGATCATTTGTCCAAAATGCTATCTAAAGCCTTGTTTTACAAAAGATAACTTCAAAGTTAAAACTACACAGGAGTAATGCCTCAATCCCGATGCGGATTACTCATTTTCTCGCTCATCACCCATGGAGGGGAAAAGTGGTGTGAGCTCGATGGCTCAGTGGATAACAATTTAATAACTAAGAATAAGCATGCAAAAATTCTTTAACAATTCTTTTCAAAGCAATTTTACCAAAAACACTTTTGCCATAAAGAATTCCTCATCATTTTCAATTGATGTAAAACATTTACAAAATCAACAATTACAAAGCAATGTCACATAAACACATAGAAGATGGTTCGGGTGGATCCAAACAGAACGTACTACACATGACCGCTTCGCTGTGAAACTTATAGGAGTCCATGAGGAGCTTCAATGCCACTAGCGGGTAGGCGGGAGAAGCCTATGAAATAGACAAGTGCACTTGACTCTTAAGGGACTACCACAAACCCATATAAACATGCATTTCACATAATTCACACATAATTGCCCAAAATGGCATTTTTCCGAAATCACATATTCTAATCTTTTTCACTTGACAAACAATTTTACAAATATTTTCACATTGTATTTACATACAAAAGACACATAATACAAGTTTAAACCATTCCAAAGAGTAATAAATACAACATTGGTAAGTCTTTGGAACTCAATAAATAGCATTTATGATAAAAACTTTAACATGCTTATTAACTCAATTATTAAGATATCACCCATCTTGATTCCTTTAGCTCTAGGCTTGATCAATTTGCCTTTCCTCTAACTCCTCTTGCCTCTCTTTCCCTTCATCAAAACACAAGAATCCCAACATTACAAGGGATATCAAAATTGGGCAATTTAAAGCAATAAAAGCATGAAATTGATCCTATTAAAACCTTACCCATACTTTTCCTAAGCTATTAGAACCAAAACCCATCAAAGATTTCTAAAGAATTTTCATACTCTTACCTTAAAAATGACTCCCACGAAATTGCTTCTTGCTTCTAATGGAGGATTTAACCTTCCTCTTCCTTTTCCCTTCTTAAAGAACTCTTAAATTCTCTTTACTAAAGCAGGAATTGACAAGTCCTAATCTCTTCTTCTTCTTCTTCTTCTTCTTCTTCTTCTTCTTCTCTCCACTCAACCGAAACTCTCCCTTTCTTTTCTTTGTAAGTGTCGTGAGTGTTCTCTCCAATGACTTAACACATTTGTTTCTTAATTTTAAAGCCTAAGCCTAAAACTATGTAGTTTCACTTATCCTCTCTTCTTTTCCTTGTGAATTTCGTGACCTTCCTTCATTCATATGACCCTAAGCCTTTAGATTCCTTCCTTCTTCTTTTAATGATACTAGAAAGACTAAATTGCCCCTCCTTATTAGCCTTATACTTTAAGAACCTAAGTGATCTCCCTAAAATGACCTTACTCATCTTATTTCTTTACCTTTTACTAACTCCATACAAAAAATCTAATTAACTCTTAAACGCTCCATTAAAATTCCATCCACCTAAGCATTAAAACCTCAAATTATTCTAACTAAAAGGAATTAGGCAAACTAAACCTCAAAATAATTTTAAACAAACTTATTTAATAAGAAAGAGAAATTGGGACCCAACACTATTAGGTTCTCATTATTGGATCATTCATTCCTTTAATGTAACCTACCAACTAGGTGACAAAGACCTGCTAAATATTGGTGTGAATTTTTAATTAAAAGCAAAAATTTTAATTAATTATATAATTGTGTGATATGTGAAAAATATTATATTATATTTTTTTTCATTCTTTCGATTCTTTACCCGCTAACTCCTTATTCTTGAACAATTACTATGACCATGGATTCTCAACCTCTGCCACCAATAATAGATCAAATTGTTGATAAGAGAAAAAATATAAAAGAAAATTTTGAGAATGAAGATAACTGGACTGTAGCACGAACTGAAAGTTGTAACTTCATTATCACCAATCACATGCCTTTTAAATTGAAGGATTCAGGGAGCTTTACGAAACCCTGTATAGTTAGCAGCTTGGAATTTTTCAACTGTTTGTGCCACTTAGGAGCAAGTATTAACCTTATACCTTTGTTGATTTTTAGGAAACTAGTGCTAGGCGATGTGAAGTCAACTTTGATACTTGTTCAATTGACATATCATTCCATAAAGAAACCATTTGGTATGGTGGAAGATGTTATCGTGAAAGTGGACAAAATCATTATTCCTGTGGACTTTGTGGTACTAGACTTAAAAACGGATATGATCAGTGCACTAATTCTTGGACGACCATTCATGAACACTAGGAGAGTGTTGACTGATATTTATAAAGGTAAATTGCTTCTTCGAATTGGTGATGACCATGTGTAGTTCAATATGACAAATTCTTGAAACATTTGAAAGAAAGCAACTTTTGCATGAAAATAGACGTAATAGATGATTGTACCAAAGAGTAAGAGGAGAGCCATTTTGAGGAAGTAAGTTATGAGGAACAGATGACAAAGGGCATAGAGCTTGAGGAATATACGAAAGTCACTGTTGAAGAACCAGAAGCAAAAGACAGGATGAGGATGATTAGCAGAAGAAGATGAACAATTCACCTTATTACAACAAAAAATGTTTGATTCTACAAAATATTTGGGGAGTTTCATTTGTAACACCCACATAACCCCTAGAAGAATATAAGGATGCCATACAAAACAGTACGAACAAACCAAAGCATTCTAAATCTTCCTTAAAACTAATTCAGGAAAGCATACATTATATTACATTATAAGTTGAGTTACAAACAAAATACATTATACACATTTGAACTTATCACAAACATGTCTTAAATCCTAACCCATCCTATATTATAGTTATTAAAAACTTTTAAACAAATTCAAAAGTTATCATTTATTAGATACAACTCAAAAACAAACTTAAATATACATTTTGTCAAAACAAAACTCAATCTCCTTTGGCCACTGTGGTTGACTTTGTCCTAGTCTTTATACCCTTCTCTCTGCACTTATACAGGGTAAATCCAACGTGCTAAGCATAAAGCTTAGTGGGGAATAACTAAACCATGCATACACTGGTACTGTTTAATACTTACGTAACCACCACATATACAGAATCAATTTATATCTTAAGTAATCATTAAAGGTTTATATTAAAGAACAATTCAAGCATAATGGCTTTCAGAACATAACATGATCTATCACTTGAGAACATTTCTTATGCTAATGCCAATCATTTAAGTACCAGAACAGATTGTACAGATGATAGAACTGAATATCAAAATAGGGTATAAACCCTTCAGATCAGAACATGATTTGAACCAGAACAGACTTTATTTATATCCAAACTAAACATGAATCAAAATACAAATCAAGTTAGACTGCTAATCCATTTTACAGAAGTGGGTACCGATACTCATATAGGAGATACCGTGATCGGTATCACAGAACAGGAAAGGCTTATGTCTCAATAACAGGAGACACCAAAGTGTCACAAGAGCAGTTGTAGACCCTTCTAGGTATGCCTATTTATTCACAACTAGGACTTAACAGTATTAAAATAAAATAAGTTCATTTTAAACTTGTCATGTGAGAAACATATTGCAAAGCATACAACTTTGTTCACTTGACATAATCATTACTTTTCAAACAAATTAACATATCATACAATATCCAAACTCTCTTTCATTAATATGACATCTCCAAAATTCTAGACCTGAACATATGGTAAACAACAATTCACAATTAATGAAAAATTCTATTCGGACTGTTTTTATACTATAATAGAACTCTTAACTCAAATTCAAGCCTGATTTTGAAACTCGTAGTGACATAATTATGATTCAATTTCTTCATAAAATTGTAGCCATATTCCTCTAGTTTAATTTAGATAAAAAATCAACTCATTTGGATATCTACAGATCAAAATATAGCCTAATATTGAAGCATGTTTGGTGAAGAAAAAACTTCATTTACCATAATACAACTTATTTCATCATTTTCATCCTAACTTCATCAATTAGTCTTTTAAGAATGAATTTAGATGGACATAAATTTTTATGGAGAGGAAGACAATGTGTTAGGAGTTTATTGGTTCAATTTTCAAGTCATTTGGAGGTTGGGAGAAGAAGTTATAGCCAAAAGAGTGAAGGATGTTCAAAACTGTCAAACAATTGGACACCTCCACTATGCACAATCGTGCACTTCCAATTGACCCTCCAATGTCACGATCGTACATACGCATGATTGTGTAACCCCTTTATGACCCCTCAAGTCACGATCGTGCTTGTGCATTATTGTGCACTCCCTTTTGTTCTAACTTTTCTCAGCTTTTCCTAAAATAGACTTTCGGGTCACTTTTACACGGTCATTTTGACAATAAACATGAAGGATTTAGGCAAAACATTCTTTAAAAAATTATTCCTTTATTTCTTAAGTTTCTAATGATACCAAATTTATGAAATTTCGTTTAATATTTTGAGAGTTATACCCAAAATACTATGGACTGTCCTAAAAAAATGACAGAATCTAGAAACTTAACTTCAAACCAAAATTTGACACACTTTGTGATAGAAATCAAATTCTACTTCTTCATGAAAGTTGTATATATATGTTTCTAGTTTAATATGAGTTTAAATTCATCAAATTTTTATACCTACAGGACAAGATATGGCTAAACTACCGATACCTATCCACTGGAACTACACTTCCTAACTAGTTTCTAGCATGTATCTAAGCTCAATTCTTTCCTAATTCAGTACACTATTGATCTGTTTCAAACATCAAACAACACATGTTATGATAGGATACCAAGTTTATAATTCTCTTACCTTACTATACTTAAAATACTTCAAGAACCCAACTAAACCAATGTAGCATCCCACTCCCGCGCGACCCAAACCCGACATCGACGGTGATATCCGAGTCCGTGCCCCGCGAGGATGGCATGCTGGACGGCGTGCTAAAACACTCATTTAGTAGTCGGTACATTTTTTTTATAACAATATATGCCCAAGTTGGGCCCTCATTCAATCATATACAATTTCATTAAACACAATTTCCAAAAGCCACTCGGGCCTATTTCCCAAATACAAATATACACTTCAATACATAAATAAAGACATGCAATGCAGACGTGAACTGATCCCGACTCTTATCCTTCATTTGAATCCTGCAAATATACTCCCGTTGGCTTAACGGGGTATTCTTATGATCCTGAAAAAAATAATTGCAAATTTTGGGTGAGTTTTGCGAACTCAGTAAGTGACCATCATTGATGGTCCGCTCAGTCATTGCAACAATAATAATATCAATACATATAACATATTTTCCCACTGTTTCCTATTTGACCACAGTTCAAAATTTCACATATATTTAAATTTTACTTCACTAAGCACTATTACAAGACTGCACATTCACGCACTTTCCATCTATTAGCATTTTACTGTGACCGAGTGCCTAACTGTCCCATTGAAGGGCTCATTAGTATCTGTCCCTTATCCGATAGTGGATATAGGGCTCATTAATACATTGAGCCTGAGGCTCTAAATCACTCATGAGCTCTAAGCTCATCTTCACACGTTGAGCTAGAAGCTCTGATCGGTGGCAACTCTGGTCAATAGCCATTATAATTCATACAACACAAGGCATATCACTATTCTCATAGTCTCACAGTTATAAAAATACCCCCTGACTGTTTTCACATCAGCAGATGACAATTTGCAGTGCATTCAATCAACTATCAACTAAATCAAACAAAAGCAGTGTTATAACCGAGCGCCTGTACTGTCCCTACAAGGGCACATTTATCGTTGAGCTATAGGCTCTGAAACTGTCCCCTTCTTGGGACTCATTAATCATTGATCTAAAAAGCTCTGAAACTATCCCCTTTTGGGGCTCATTAATCATTGAGCTAAAAAGCTCTGAAACTGACCCCTTTTGGGGCTCATTAATCATTGAGCTAAAAAGCTCTGAAAATGTCCCCTTTTGGGGCTCATTAATCATTGAGCTAAAAAGCTCTGAAACTGTCCCCTTTTGGGGCTCATTAATCATTGAGCTAAAAAGCTCTGAAACTGTCCCCTTTTGGGGCTCATTAATCATTGAACTAAAAAGCTCTATTCGGTGGCTGCTCCGGTCACAACTATCAATTTTCTGTTCATGCATTCCTATATGAATTTCATATACCACGGTTTATCACTTTATTTATGTATCCAATGACCACAATTATTTCCAAATTACCATAAACGGACAAATGGTTCACAATTTGTCACATGAAAAAGAAACACCATCACAGTTTCACTGTCCCATAACACTTCTATATCATATCATAACAATACTCCGGACTTTCGGTGCAGAGTCTGAATCGATCACAGTCCACCATTATTCACCACGGTTTTATAAAGGCGAAATTCTAAGCACATAATAATTGAGGTACCGTCTAGGTCACTCACCTCATATCCATGCTTGAATCTTATCCAAAGCCTCAATTTCTTCATTATTTCTTTCCTTCATCCAAGTTAAAATTCCCTAAGCCACAATTACCCAAATTCAACATCACATACTGCATAAACACTAAAATTGAGCTTAGGAAACACAACCCTATACCAACCTTAAGCCATATGAACCAAACCCCTTCAAAATTTAACAAATCAAAAATTTCAAATCTTACCTTGATCTTTCACCCATCAATAAATTTCTTGGCTTGGATGGAAGCTCTCATCATCCTCCATGTTTTTCTCTTCTTGAGCACCATGAAAATCCCTCTTGAAGAGCTTAGAAAAATCAATACCTAGTTTACTCTTTTTTCTTTCTTCTTCTCCCATCCGAAGGCTCTCGACTCTTCTCTTTTCTTCTATTATTTCTTTTCTTCTTTGCACATTCCAATTGCTTTTATAGTGCCATGTGATTTAATGAATGAGGAACGACCCATATGCCCCTCCATTTAAGCCTATAAACTTAACCTTTTAAGTGATGCTCCAAAAATGCCCTTCCTTTTTGCCTTAAAACTGACATCTTGGCCCCCTATTTCGATTCGGTAAATAAAACAATTTGACAAAACTTTCTTCTAGAGAGATGTTCCTCTATGTCTTACGAATCCATCGCTTTAAGAATCAGATCGATCGGAGCTCTATATCTCAAAAATACTGAAGTCTATTAGATATTTCGTTTGAACCAAAGCTAAATCAAGACTGAACACTACACATAACTTCACTCCAGAAGTTGAACATCTTAGAGGCTAAATTTACGATCGGCTCCTTCATATAACTTGTAGATTTATGTCTCTAGTTTCATTTGAAACAAGAATCCGATCTATTGGAGCTCTATAACTCAAAATATCTCCAAAATACCGAAGTCTATTCAGACCATTACAAAGCCGAGACTTAACACTACACCTGACTTCATTCCAGAAATTGAAAGTCTTAGAGGCTAAATTGTTGATCGGGTCCTTCATATAACTTGTATATATATGTCTCTAGTTTAGTTTTCCAAAGAATCAGATCGATCCGAGCTCTATATCTCAAGATATCTCCAAAATACCAAACGATGTTTAGACTTTTTTCACAGGTCAGCTTACTTTAATTGGGTCGATCTTTCTCCATTTAATGTCAAAACTGATCTATTTGGTATGAAAATATAAAAAAATATCTTAGGAATCCAATGTTTCAAAAATCGGGTTGATCGGAGGTCGGACGAAGAAGTTATGCTCAAAAGAGTAAAAGGAGGTCGGTCGGTCGAAACATCAATAGAATTGCGGCTCGACCGATTTGCAGAGCGGTGCGCGCACAGATTCGCGATTGCGGGCTGGTGCTCGGCCTGTCGAACGCTGGGCTGGCCGAGCTCTTGCGTTGACGAGCTCTCTCGCGGGCTGATCGGCCAGCCTGACCGACCTTCCAACTTCTAACGCTTATAACTTTTGACTCCGAACTCCGAATTTTACAAACTTGGTACCATTGGAAAGATAAAAGACCGATCTACGATTTGTTTTGAAGGATTAACAATAATTTTGGTCTCTAAAAAGGTCAAAAAGTCCCTCAAAGTTACTGATCGATCAGCTTTAAATTAAACAGCATCAGAACTTCCAAAAATCATAACTTTTCATACCCTTAGCCAAAAATTTCAAATTTTATATCAATAGAAAGAACAAAACAAATGCTACATCTTTCAAGAATAACTTATAAGCCAATTCCATCCCTAACCAAATCAAATTCGCAAACAAAGGTTCAGTCTATCCCATTTATCCTCAACAGAAAATCAATCTTTCAAAATTCATAACTCCATATCCCTTTAGCAAAAATTTCCATACCATATAGAAATAAAAAGCTTAGACAATCTACTACAATTCTTAGGAAGGACTTCAAGGCAAATTCCAACTCTAATTAGGTCGAATCCACCCATTAATGTGGCTGCCTTGTTAATTAGTATTAAAACAGCATATGACCATATCCATAACCAAAATTTTACAATTTTATATCTAACAGTCCTTACATCCAAAATTCGCATAAAATACCTCATTAGAAAGCTATAACAATCCTCTACAACTTTCCAGAATGTCACTCAAGCCAATTTCACCCTTTACAATCCCAAATAAATGTCAGAACACGAAGAGCATAAAATCTATGCCCTTAGAGCATTTGCACACCAAAACACATTTTGGATTGAATTACCACCTGAGCATTATCAGACCATAACTTGCAAGCTACACAACGAAAAATATCATACTTAGTGGCGTTAGAAATATAACACATAAATCTTCAACTTTCATTAATACCAATTTCACAAAATCTGTCTCCTTTATCCTAGAAAAATTCTCAAAGCTTCAAGTCGTCAATAATGGAACCAAGATCCGGATACTGTTCACCCAGCACACCCATCTCAACTTCCTAGTCAAATTCAAAGCTCTTCAAGCCACAATTGGCCAGAACTTCCTTCATAGGAATTCTATCCATACTTCTCAAGTTTAATTTAAAGCAAACCTCAACTAAATAGCATAACTACATCAAAAGTTATAAACAAATACCTGAAGCATGCACAAGTTCTATTTTCCAGATTTCATACTAAATCCTACTCCTTTCATGTAAACATCAATGCCACATCGATAAACATCCCTTTTAGCCAAGAGATCAGCCACAAATTCATCAAGACACTTACTTGAGTAATACAGCACAAATTTGGTAGCACACAACATACAATCTTCTTACTTGAATTTACCACTTATCGAACATTATTCAAACATCAAAACCAAATCCAAAACCAATCATTTAGCCTCACATAAACATGCACTTATACCCATACAATTATCTATTTAGCAACACAAACATACTACTTTCACTCTTTCAACACCTTCTACCCATAAATTTTAGAAATTCACATTTCCTATCTTTTATACCTGGCAATTGTCAATGAATACATGTACCACTTAAAGAGCTAGTAATCATTATGTAAATGCATGTATGCTAAGATGCATGAACAAAACCAATGCATTTCCTTTGTCTCTCCTTGAGCGCACTTGTACAATATTTCAGATCCTCACCCTTCATTTGGGCACGGGATGTTACAACCAAGCCTCTAAAGGTTGATAGTCCAAACTCCTAAAAAATTCCAAAAGTTGAGAGAAAATAAGAAGATTAAGGTAAGAGACGATTTTTTATCTTTAAAATTTTAATGAGATTTTGGTTTAGATAGCTTAAGAATGGTATGGATTTGTGATTTCTAAAGTCAAATTTGGAGATTGCAAGGTTTAAATTGCTCAATTTTGGATGTTTATTAATTAGGGATTTTTTTTCATGAATTGGGAATTTTAAGTGAGGCAATAGAGAAATTGATGCTTTGGATAAGTTACAAGCATGGAAATGAGGTGGGTACCATGTTTATATTTTGAATTATAAGACATGTAAATGTTTTTGAAAAATTAAGAAAGAAAGTATCGAATTTTATTGTTTTCGAATGTTTTTGGAAAATGGATACAAGTTTTAAATGATTTGATAAATTAAGAAAATTTGTGAAATTCATTATTTATGAATGAAGTGATAAAATATGAAAATTGTGACATTCCTTGTTTGTGAATGATTGTGCATTTGATATATGAATTTGTGTGAAATATGTGATATTATGTATGACATTGTGTTTGAATGAATTGAAAAACTGTTGTGTGAATTTTGGTTGGAATTGTGAATGAAAATTTGTTTGATATGAAAACTAAGTTTTCGAAATGTGCCTTCGGGCAATCCGATTTTTCAAGTGTGAAATGTGTTATGTGGGTTTGGTTAGATCCCATAAGAGGGTCAAGTGCACTTGTCTAGGCTTCGCCCACCTGCCCGCTAGTGGCATTGGAGCTCCGTTAACGATTCCAATAAGTTCACGGCTACACCGGACCGCTAAGCGGAAAGATGTAGTACGTTCTGTTCACGGCTGCACAGGACCACTATGCGGGAATATACAGTACGTTCTATTTTTAGACCAACCTAAACCAAATTTGTGATATGTAATATGCTTATTGTGTATGAATTGTGGATATATGGATATGTGTGTTAAGTGTCTTTTAGCAAAAGAAAGGAATAATAAGATTTTGTGTCAATTGATGGTTATGATTTGAATATGAAGAATCAAGTAAATTGAGATTGTGATTGAGGATGAATTTCCAAATGGAAAATTAAATTGCTTTGTATGAGATTGACTAAAGAATGAGAAAGAGAAAAAAATTATACCGGTTTCAGATTGGTTTAGTCTAAGGTTTCCAACGCGCGTTTTTCTAAAGTATGCGTTCACGGATGTCAGAATTTGAACATTTAGTCGATTGATCTGGTTTGTTTCTTTGTTTCCAAAATTTTGTAAATCCAAGCCTTTTGATTTTTCTATGGATCATTAAGAATTCGATTCGTTTTCGATTCTTTCGCCTTTGATCCGATTTGATTTCTTTGACTTTCGCCTTCAATTCCGCTTTTGATTTGTTTTCGTTTGTTCCCGCCGCTTTGTTTTTGATATGTGTTTCCGTTTTTCGGTTGGGGTCAGGTTTCAAAATCGGGTCCTAACACTTCACCACTACGTCAATTTTTCTTGGATCAACATGTACCACATTCTTAAAGCTTACTTATCCAAGGAATACCACCTCATGAAGCCAAACTTCACATTTACTGAATTTGGCATAAAGTTCCCTATCCCTCAGTGTCTGCAATACTATTTTGAGATATTTCTCATGTTCCTCTTCACTATTGGAATAAACCAGAATGCCATCTATAAACACTATGGCAAACTGATCCAAATACTCATTGAAGACACTATTCATAAGATGCATAAACACAGCTGGAGCATTGGTCAATCCGAATGGCATGACTGGGAACTCGTAATGCCCATAACGAGTCCTAAAGGCTATCTTGCTTACATCAAACTCCTTGATTCTAAGTTGATGATAGCCTGATCTGAGATCAATCTTGGAAAAGACTCTTGCTCTCTGCATCTGGTCAAACAGATCATCAATCCAGGGTAAAAGATACTTGTTCTTAATATTCACCTTGTTGAGTCTCCGGTAGTCAGTGCAGATCCACCATGTTCCATCCTTCTTTTTAACAAACAGAACCAGCGCTCCCCATGATGACAAACTCGGTCTTATGTACCCCTTCTCTAACAATTCTTTCAACTATTCCTTAAGCTCCTTCAGCTCAGCTGGAGCCATTCTCTAGGGTGATATGGAGATGGATGTGGTTTCGAGAATAAAATCGATAGTGAACTTGATTTCCCTCTCCATTGGTAAACCAGTTAAGTCTTTTGGAAACATGTCTGGAAATTTCCTCACAATCGGAAGGTCTTCTAAATTCCCTTCATTCACATCAATATCCACGACATGTGCCAAGAAGGCTTCACACCCTTTCTTCATCATCCTGTCTACTAACAAAGCCGAAACAATCTTGGGTGATGGTGTCCTTCTATCCCCTTTGAAAGTCACCTTCTCACCGTTACTAAGATCAAACTCTGCCTCTTTAAGGCTATAATCTAACTTTGCACAATATTTCTCCATAGCATCCATTCCTAGTATCCCATCTAGACCCTTCAACTCCAACGGTAACAAATCCACTACCAATTTAGCACCCTCAATAAACAATTCACAATCCCTATACACTTGGCTTATTATCACCTTTCTCCCTAAGGGAGTACTAACAATCAAGGGACTATCCATGGGCAACAATTCAACATCATACAAAATCATGCTTATAGAAACAAATGAATGGGTGGATCCATAATCTATCAACAAATATACTGCGGAGTTAAATAACTGAGCCATACCTGTGACAACTTCCGATGCGACTAAAGCTTCCTCTCTGGTCATAGCAAACAACCTTGCCTGAGCCTGAGCCTGACCCCTTGGCCTTCCTGGAGGAACAACCTTCCTTGAAACCCCAGAACTACCCAACTCAGTGACTGGCCTAGTCCCTCCTGTTTTTGCTCTCCTTAGGGCTTACAATTGCAACCCCTCTTACCTTGTTGCTTGGGGACAATCCTTGATCTTTTGTCCCTTCTTTCCACATCGGAAGCATGCTCCAAGTAACTTGAAGAACTCTCCCCTGTGAAGCTTTCCACAATGCTCACATAGGGGGTTCATCTTCCTACTCATCTCCACCTTGTTATTGCCCCATGTGGTTGAGACTTACACTGAAACTGCCCTTGGTTGCTTGTTCCTAGCCGAGGCACTACTCCCTACCTCACTCTGTGTGTGGAAACTCTTCATATCCGATACATGCATTGGAGCACTCGCCCTTTTTTTGGAAAACTGCTCCCGATTCTTCCTCTTTCTACTCACTTCATTCTTTATATTCTCCAGTTTTTCAGCCTAAAGTGTAACATCTACCAGCTATTGGTAGTCACAGAAATTGTGGATGAAGACCCCAAATGGACACCTCCCTCAAACTTTCGACACTCGTCCTCTTTACTGGCAACAATGTTGGCTGCATACTATGACATCTGGGTGAACTTCAGTCATATTCACTCACATTCATGTCCCTCTATGTGAGATTTAAAAACTCCCTAGCCTTCTCTTGGATATATACCCTCGAGAACTACTTCCTCCTACAAGCATCCAAAAAGTCTCTCCATGTTAGTACTGGTGGTATGACCTGACTGTGGGGCACTGAATCCCACCAATGAAACGCATCCCCTGTAGCAAGCTCACCGTATAATCCAGTTTCTCCTCATCAGAGTATTTCATCTGAAGCAGGACTCTCTCAGTCCTCTTCAGCCATGCTACTACCTCTTTCGAATTTGTAGTATCATTGAAATCTATTGCTCCATACTTGCGGAGCTTGTCATATCGTCCACTCCTATCTACTAAAGTTTCCATCAATCCTTGCGACCCTTGGCTCATAGCATAAGTGAAAGCCTAAGAAAAGGCCTAAAAGAATGGCACATCCATGGGGTTTGCTTGAGGCATTGGTGGAGGCGGTGGAGACACTTCCTGTTGCATACTAGGTGCCTCAAGATTTGGAGCAGAATATGTCCCCGCATCTTATGGGACATAGGATTCATCCGTGCTCCTTTGGCAAGAGTCAGATCGAGTCAGAGCTCCTTTTTCAAGGTGGTATAATCACTCCTTCAATTTACAACTATTGAAAATCTTTAGTTCATGCAAAACAGTTTCAGATCATGTACAACAATTCAAAACATTGCAAGTTGTTCATTTAAAATAATGCATGTTCCATTCATGTCTTAAACTACCCATTTCATGCCTAGGATACTCCTAAACCTAGTCGTACACCTTGATCTAAACCTAAAGCGCTCTGATACCATAACTGTTGGACCTGCTTTCAGAGCCCAACATCGAAGTCGTGAGAACATGAGCCTAATAACCTGGAGTTTCCAGAGCCCAACAATCCTGAGTCATAAAGCGTGAATGGGCTTCCTTGAGGGGTTATTTTAATGACCCCTCATTAGCCATTGTCCCATAAGGATGATGTGCTCACACCAGTTAAACACCAAATCACAATTTGACTTCTTAAAAAAAATTATAGCTCCAAGCTTCTATTTTATTTTGAAACAAGAACCACCTCATTTGGAGCTCTATAGTTCAAAATATGCTTAAAAATCCAAGTATGTTTATAACCCGGTTATGCTCTTCTAACCAATCCCTCATTTTCTTTCCATCAACATTTTTAAAATCTACATCAAAAGATACCAATTTTTAAGGAGAGGTAGAAAAATGTATTACGAGTCTATTCCTTCAAGAATCACTTCACTTGGAGGTCGAGTGATGAAGTTATCGCCAAAAGAATCAAGTATGTTTATGTCCTTAATCATATTGTACCTCTCTTAGGAGAATTGGCATAACTTTCTCTACAAACCTCGGATTCGAATCTTTATTAGACGATTTGAAAGAAAACTTCGAGATCTACAACTTTTTGAAGATCCAGAGTGAATTTCAATCATCTACAAGGTCAAAAATGTGACCAGACGATAAGATTAGATGAACAGGGCGTTAGATGATATGATGTCATCACCAGACGATATGACGTCACCAGATGAAGCATCCTCACCTGACGATACGTCCTCACCAGATGATACGTCCTCACCAGATGATACGTCCTCACCAGATGATACATCCTCACCAGATGAAAAGTCCTCACTAGATGATACGTCCTCACTAGATGACACGTCATCACCAGACGATGCGTCCTCACTAGATGACACTTCATCACCAAATGACACATCCTATGTTGGACACTGAAATTCTCTTGGAAGTTAAAAATATTAAATGAGAATTTTTGACGATAATTCATCTGTAAGAAAAGAAGAATTCTTGACTTTGAAATAAAGTAGAAAGGATAGCTAGGACAAGATGGGTTATATGTGAAATATTGGAAGTTATAAGTTGAAGCATGTTCATTGAGTATTCCTCAGTGTTTTAGCCATAACGTTTTCTCTAGTAACACAAATGTGATGATTCTTGACTTGGACTAAACTAGAGAAATAGGGATACAACTTATCTAGATGAAATCAAGTTCTAATTCAGTTTTTAAGAATTTCAATTTTTGTATGAAAGTTGAGTACAAAATATTGTTTCAATATCAGAATAGTTTGGAAATGTTTGGGATATAACTTTCAGATTTCCAAACCTAATTGAATGATTTTAGTGTCATTAAAAAATTAAGACAATGGAGAACATTTTTCTAGAAGGAAGTGTTATCAAATTCCTTCAATTACCTGATTAGAAAATGTCTGAACTTTTGGAAGGAGTTAGGCATGATTTAAATAATTTTGAGGTATTGATAAATTAATTTTGTTATTTTGTGAAGTTAATTAGCATGTTAATATGAGTAAGGCTTTATGACATAGGTTAATTGAATTAAGGTAATAAGATGATATCAAGGGCAAAGTTGGCAAGTCACTTAAGCATTTAAGTTACAAGGCATATAAGGAAGGATAGAAGGGTCTTTGCACACTCATTAATGAAAAAATTGAAATAAAAAGGTGTGGTCTTACTTTTTAAGAAGAGGAAAACGTGGGTTAAAGAGAAAAAGGAGAGAAGAAACAAAAATTTAAAGAGAAAGCAAGGAGAGGGTTAAGTTTTGAGAGAAAGGAAGAAGGAAAAGCTAGGGTTTCTCTTGGTTTTCAAGAGGGATTTTGAAGTTTATTCAAGAAGGAAAAAGAAAGAGGAGGATGAGCCCATTAGAGCCAACAAACTCTTCATTTGGTGAAGGATCAAGGTAAGAGCATTTTTTATTTGTTGGATTTTTGAAAAGAGTTTTGGTTCATATAGCTTAAGAAATGTATGGGTTTAAGAATTCTAAGATCAATATATGTATTGTGGGTTCTCAATTGGAATTCCCATTGAATGAAAATTTTGGCTTATGTTAAAGGAAATCAAGGAAGGCAAGAGGAGTAAGGGGAGAGACATCTTTGAGCAAGTTTATGAGCAAGGAAATAAGGTAGGTTTCATGTTTATAATTGTTTAACGAGCCATTAAGGTTTTCTTTTTTTCAAAAAGGATTTCAATTAAATGTTGCTTTTATTGTTGTTGATTGATTTAAGAAATGGCTGCATGTTTGGTGTATGAAATTTTTGATGATGAATTGTAAATTGCTAAATGAAAGGGTTTTTAAAAAAAAATTGCATGTTCATGAAAAATAAGTTTCCAAAATGTTGCCATTTCAGCAATCTGCTTTCAAGTCATGAATATGTGTTACGTGGGTTTGTGGTAATCCCTCAAGAATGTCACATGCACGTTGACCAAGTTAAAGGCTTCTCCTGCCTGCCCGCTAGTGGTACGGAGCTCCTTCATAGACTCCTTTAAGTTTACGACTACACAGGACCATTATGTGGAAATGTGTAGTGCATCATGTTTATGGATCTAGCCAAACCATTTTGATGTGCTTGTCTATTTATGATTTGTGAACAAGTTGAAGGACGCATAATTTGTATTGTTTGTGAATTTGATTTCATGACGAAGATTTTGAGAAAACATGTGTTTTATGATTCAATAAAGATTTTCTATGGCAATGAAATTTTTGAATAGTTTGCTTATTATTTGTTATAAACTGCTACCTACAAGCTTTCAAGCTCACCCCCTTTCCATCCCATCTTCAGTTGAAAAGAATGATATCGAGAAATTAAGAGTCAAGGCATCATTTCGATTATGAATATTATGTATTTGAAGTTATATTTTGTAAAAGCAAGACTTTGGAAACATTTTGAGAATTATTTGGTTTTGCATTTTTTGTATTTTGGATTTTGATATTGATGATGTATTATGGCATGAGATGCCATTAAAGCTTTGTAAACACTTATCCTATGATATTAATGAAATACGAATTGTGTATCGATGATATGAGTTGAGTTGGATTTAGATATATTTGAAGAAGTTTTCCACTTGAGTTGATGAACTTTGAACATGAATTGTCGTTATATATATATAAATAAGTGAGATTTTAAGGAAACGAAAGATAGGAATTATGAATGATGAGATGTAGTTGAATATAAAGATTCAAGTGAATTGAAGTTGAGAGTTTGATGTATTCCAATTGGTATTATGAATGATGAGATGTATTTGAATATAAAGATTCAAGTGAATTGAAGTTGAGAGTTTGATGTATTCCAATTGGTATTTGAAATCGTTATGAATGATATTGCAATAGAGGAAGTGAAGTTGGGATAATTCTTAAGTTTTTCATGAGGGGAAAGTGTGTATTCTGACTTTAGGAGAAACTCTGTATTAATATATGATGAATTAGACAAAGTTTTCTTTATGAAAGTCATAGATTATCCTCTCATCTTTCAAATGGTATAAATTATGTGATTTTTGGATATCAGAGTTGAGAGCTATGATCATTACAAGTTAGGATGTCGTAGAGAATGTGTACCCCAAACAACTAGAGTTTATGAAGTGGTTTTGCTCTAAAAGCTGGATTTAGAGGAGATTATGACAAAAGAGGATGTTTGAATGGATTTAGGATCCATTAGAGGGGTCTTGGAGGGTGAAAATTTTTGCCAAACCCAAAGGTTACACAGTCTGCCTGTGTGAAATCACACAACTCGTGTATTCCTGATGCTGAAAAACTGCCAGATTAGAAAGTTACATGATCTGCCCGTGTGATTTTCACATTGTCCGTGATTTGTCAAAATGATAGAATTTCACTTTGAGATCTGCATTAAAGTTGTAGATCTAGAAGTTCTCTTCCAAACCGTCCAAAAACGACGTCAATCCGACATCTGTAGTGAAAGTTATGCTAATTGTCCCAAGATAGGTTCAACATGATTGAGGACATGAGCATGGTTGATTCTTTTGGCCATAACTTTATGACCCGACCTCCAAATTAAACAATTCTTAAAGCAATAGATTTCTAAGACGTTTAGCTATCTTTACATAAAGATTAGTAACCCTTTAGTGTTGATTTCTGAAAGATTTATGGAAAAATAGTGAGGGATCGGTTGGAAGGTTAAGACTTTGTTGTGAACACACTTTGAATTATTTAGCATATCTTGATCTATAGAGCTCCGATTGAGTTGCTTCTTGCTCCAAAATAAACTAGAGATTAAAAGATAAAATTTTGAAGAAGTCAATTATGATTATTTTGATTCTGTTGTGTGGGCTCACCTTTGTGGCTTGAGATGTTATGAGAATGATGATGAACCGATGATGGCTAAAAAGATTCCATGGAAATAACCCTACAGGTTAATACGCTCACGTTTATGAATGGTTTCCGGATGTTAGGTTCCGAAAACAGGATCCTACATGTTTGGTATCAAAGCAAGAGTTGGATTTCAAAAACGGTGCCCAACATTGTGTGGTATCAGATCAAGAAGAGGAATCGATGATGGTTAAGGAGACTTCATTGGATTACGCTCACGTTTTATGATTTAAGAGTTGAGTTTCAAAAATGGTGCCCAACATCCTATACTCCTGAGTATCTCCACTTATAAGGACCATAACTGTTGACTATGATATCCAAAAATTTCACGCTTTATAGCGTTGGAAAGCTAGAAAGACAAACTACAACTTCTATAAAGACAACTTGTCAAATTCATCCTAAATCAATCCAGATTTTTCCCTAAAATCAGAACACGAATTTTTCCCTTATGAAAGACTTAAAATTTTTCATTTTGCAAATTTGGAATGTTCTCAACATAACCATTTAGCTACCAAAATGATTTTGTTAAACTCTCAAATCTCAACTTGTTAACGATTTAGAAGGGGGTTGAATAGATCTTCAAATCTTTTCGTAAAGTTCTACAATAAAATCAGAAGTTAATTCACACAATAATAAATTAAACAAATTTAAATGCAGTGAATAAGGAAGAAGAGCAAACACTGTTTTTATAGAGGTTCGGTGCTAAGACCTACGTCCTCTACCTAAGCTCCCACTTAGGATTTTGTAAACCACTTTATTGCACACTTTTTAGTTTAGTATGAACTCTTACAACACAACTTGATTTCCGGCTCAAGCTACCTTTACAACTGATTTGTTTTACGGAACAAATCCGACCTCCCAAGCGATTTTTCACTAATCACTCAACTCACAATAATAATGGGATAAAGATGAAAGCAATAACTCTTAGTACAAAAATGAATGGAATTCAGACCAAGCTAAGAGTAATATGAGAGCAAATTCTTGGAACTATAGTAGTATACTTTTTTTTTTGCGTTACTCACATTTCCCTTGATGTTTCTCTATTTATTTGTAGGCTATAAGATGATTATAGCCATTGGAGGGGTTCACTAGCCGTTGCCTGATTGCAAATAGACGTTCCTTAACTTTCTCCTTTCCATTTGTGAATGATTCGGACGCATCTTGTTCAGCTCTACCTGATAGTCAACTGGTTGAGCTGTGATAGTCAACTAGTACAAGCATTTTTCACTGCAGGCTTTAACTTCGCTCTTCGATCAGTAGACCAGTTCCATGATAGTCGACTAATGTTCCTATTCAATTGATTTGTAGTCAACTTGTAATATAATAGTCGACTTGTTTCAACCCCCATCTGATGATCTTTAATTTATTAGTCGACTTATGATATACTGGTCAACTTGTTGCTGACTCCAACGGATATATTTGATCAAATCTTCCCATAATCTTCATGTTTGATGTCTCTGGCAAGTTGAAGATTATTTCCTTATTGATTTCACCATGATTTATCAACTAACTTGATTTATTTCAACCCACAACACCTGAAATAATTTTTTAACCAATTCTATACATTTTATTATTATCAAAACATAAGTGGGATTTAATTTGTCAACCACCATTGGTCTAACAATCTCCCCCTTTTTGATAATAACAAAACACTTAGAAATTGTTTAAGAAATGAGAACAAGGAAACATTGATCAAGGTTATTATACCTTGTCATTTTGGTTCGAAGTCTCCCCCTCAATCATATAAAATTTTGAATTTTATAACCTTGTAAAATCAGATTTGTAAAAGTAAGTTGAAATCAAGATAGTCTCAAATCAAGGACATTTTAACAAACTCCCCCTTAATCAAGTAACTAATGAATATCCAATTTCAATTTTACTCCCCCTTTTTGTCATAATCAAAACAATCAATATGAAAATGAAATGGAGAAAACACATATAATCATCAAACACAAATATGAAGAGGAAATATAATTGCAAGGACATTACAGAAAAGAACAAACCAACAAACATCAGGAGTCTAAAGTAGCACTCAAAGACAAATAGTAAAGACTTCACACACTAGAAAGAGCAAAAGAAAAGCTGTCGGTCTAGGTTAAAGTGCAAAACACCTAATGACAAAGAATCATCATGTCTACAGCCTAACTTATCAAAGATTTTCTTGATGCTTTTCTCCAGGGGAGTAAGCATACTCCTCTGCTCATTGATACTTTTCTCCAATTGCATAAGCATAGCCTGTTGATCATCAGTACGATCATTCAGTTCTTCCAGTTGCTCTCAAATCTCTCGAAGGTCATCTTGAGATGCTTCACCCCTTCGCACACTACTAGGTCGGAAGCTGCTAGGGCGATCACCTGCCCTCTTAGAACGTTGCCTCCTAGGCACTTGTTCACTCTCCATGGTCAAACCTAGCTTCTCTACATGGTAAGAATAAACCCAACCTCTCTCAATTGTTTTGACTAATTTCATACTGTGAAGATTATAAGGAGTAAATCTCCAACTCTGAGGATAGGGGTAAAATTCATAGGCGTTCAAATTGCATTTTTGTAGTTTAGCCATGTGAGTTATCAAGGCTCCATATGGCATACCTTTATGTTTGCCCATTTTGCCCTTAAGTTCACCTCTTAACAAATTTGCCTTCTTTCTCATCATTTGTATGATCAAGCTTGGAAAATTGATTTTTCTCCCTTCTTCCAAGTGCCACAGTATCTCCTTGTCCAAAGAGGTGATGTGATTATTACTTGCTTTCTTTGGATACACCACACGATTTATAGCATAATGTAATAGTCTATAGTTTAAGGGCAAGTCCATTGCCTCAAAAGGTAGCGAATGGTCGAAACATAATCGAGCAAGTAGATCATCACCTTTTGCTTCAGTATAACCAAATTATCCTCAGCCTCTTCATCTGTTATCTTCATGTCTTAAAAGATAAAGATCTAAAAAGGAAGGACTAGGCCTAACTCTACCACTAGGCAATTGAAACCCTTTTCACAAATAATCTTCACAGATAAACATTTCTTTGCCTTAAATATGTGATTTCAAGTGCATTCCCGTATCTACATTACTCCGAATTTGTTGGATCCAAGACCCAACTGCTTAAACTTAACACTGTCACTCTTAAAGCGGAAGGCGAAAACGAATATCAAATAAGTCCAATCGAATACAAATGGAAATCGAATACGAATGCGAAACAAATGGATCAATTCGAACTGAAATAAATCAAAACGGATCCACAATCAGATACCAAAATGACTTCAAATGCAAATAGAAAGTGGACTAGAAATCAAAGCATACAAACGGTGGTTTCGAACTGAATTTCAGATTCCGACATCCGAAGCATGAACATAGAAAACTGGTTGCGTTGGAAACCCTTCTGACCTAACCCATCCGAATCGATGTAAAAAAAATTTTTCTCTTCTTTTACTTATACAAAAACAAACAAATAAATTCCACCCTTGGAAAGTTTTCCTCATACAAATCTCAATTCTTAATCACAAACTTCTAATTATGCGATAACTCAATATCTTCATAACGAAACATGTTCTTATCCTTTTTCTCATTTCTTGCTATAGCAATTTCACACTCATGCCAATAAACCCATAAATATATACATTAATACACTTATCCATATGTTATTTTACAAAATCAGGCAGCATAACGTCTGCACAAGAACAAAACCCAAACCTGCACAGTATGAAACTCACTTCTATAAATTCCAGACAATTTCACATACATCAGAATCCACCGGACCCTCCATCCGGGATCTCAGTAGAAACGCAAACCAAAATTCTAAACCACTTCAAGTCATTTTTTATAACCCATTCATATTCATCACATTCAAACTCATATGCAATTCCCATTAACTCGTATACAAATTAATACTTCCATCAAACTCAAAACCAAAAGTATTTATAAATCATCACAATTTATATCCCATTATTAAACACATTCATCCATATCTATACATATCTATCCCAATTACATTCATAACTCTATTCATTTTCTGTACAAAACCCATTTACACAATCCATAGTCATACACATTCTCCAATTCCATAACTCAAGTTCTTATACAATATCATAATCCAAAATACATTATAAACCAAATGCTTACAATACTCTAATGGCATTCTAAGCCATAGACCATTACCAATAATCACAAACCAAAATACACATAGTACGAAAACATGCACAAATACTGATGCCTTGACGTCTTTCACCCGATCTCCTGCTCGAATACCTAGAGATGGGGATGAAAGGGGGGTGAGCTCGGAAGCTCATGGATAACATGTTTATAAAGCAAATGATAAGCAAAACATTTTCAAACCTTTCTTTCAGTTGATCGAACCATCACAGTAAGAAAACATTGAAGGTTTATTTCTTTGAAACTTCTCAACTTCAAAAACTTTCATAAACATTTACAAACAGTTTTCCAAAAACTATCATCGTTGTAAATCCCAAATTTCTCATTTGTCAAAAATCCAAACTTTTTTATAAATTATAAATATAAACGAAGCACATGGAATACATCACATATAACACAAAGTAAAACATATAACACATCAATCGGTTTGGGTCGGTCCAAAAATAGGACGTACTGCACATTCTTGCTAAGCGGTCCTGTGCAGCCGTGAAACATATGGGGAGTCCGAAATCGGAGATCCTATGCCACTTGCGGGCAGCCGGGCGAAGGCTTTAAAAAATGGAGACCAGTGCATTGACTCCATATGAGGTACCTAACCAAACCCATACAACACGTATTCATGTTTGAAAAATCATATTGCCCGAAGGCACATTTTCAAAATTGAACTTTTCATGTCATCTCAACTTCTATGCACTATCGATCAATCACAATTTCACACAAGTTACAAATAAACGCTCATACAATAATTCTCAATTTTTCCTAAACAAGGAAATGCACACTAATTCACATACTCAACTTATCAACAATTCAACACAATGAACTCAATGAGTATTTCATCTTTATCAATTTACTCAAAAATGGAAAATTTGTCCGAAACAATTGTAAAATTTTTCGTAAATCATTTGGGAACAATGACTTTAACAATTTATAATTCATTTCAAAAGAAATTGGTTCAATCATTTGTAAAACAATAGCTTATAAAACCAACACTTTTAATTAGCTCATAATTTGAAAAATAAACACATTACCCACCTTATTTCCATGCCATAAGCTTGTCCCATGCTCAAGTCCCCTAAGCCTCTCTTCAATTTTCCTCAATCAAGATAAAAAACCTAAAACATAAACATCCACAATTGATTCAATTCAAATATGAAATTTCTAAAATTAGCTTGAGAATCCACAAGCCCATGCCAAACTTAAGTCAAATCAACCCAAAAACTCACTAAAACTCAAAGATTAAGACTTAGCTCTTACCTTAACCTTCTCCATTTTCGACCTTTGCTTGGCTCATCTTGGAGCTCTCACTTCCTTCCATGCTTTTCCTTTTGAATCATTGAAAATCCTTGCTTAAAACTCAACAAAATCAGAAACCCTAAGCTTCCTCCTTCTTTTCTCTCTTCTTCTTCACGACAATCTCTTTTCTCTCTTCTCTCTTTGTTCTTTCTTCTTTAATTTCATGAATCTCCTCTCTTCAAAAGGCAGCCCTTACCTTTATAGTGCCAGATCATTAAAATGGGTGTTCAAATACCCAATTGCCCCTCCATGTTAAGCTAAAAATCTAACTCTTTAAGTGATGTTCCTTATTTGCCCCTGAACTTTACTTTTAAATCATGCTACTTTAGGACATGATTCTCACATCAAAATGAAAGAATTAGTCAAAACTTCATTCTAGAGAATTGTTCCTCATTGTCTTCAATTCATAATGCCACAAGAATCATCTAATTTGGAGCACTACATCGAAAGTTATAGTCCAAACAAGTCGGACATATCATTCTACTAACACATTTTCTAACAATTCACTTCCTTCCAAAAATTGACATTCTTAAAGGCTAAATTGAAATTTCATTTCTTCATAACAATTGTAGCCCCATGTCTCAATTTTATTTTGCCTTAAACATCACTTCAATCGGATCTCCACAGATCCCGAATTTCGCAAAGTACCAAACCATGTTCAGAAATTTTCCCAACTCACTTTGATTTAAACAATCTTCCTCAATTAAGACTCTAAAATTCACAAATTTCACATAAAATGAATTCATTGTCTTAGGAATCCAACGCTTCAAGAACCAAGTCAATCGAATGTCGGACGAAACAGATATAAGCAAATGATTTGGCAAGGTCGGATGAGGAAGGAAAAATAGCAAGATCAGAATGAAACAAATCATTCCGATTATCATATGATTCAATCAAACTCTTTCAATTCAACTCCAATTGATTCAATTTTTCATGGAGAGAAGGATACATGTATTAGGAATTCAGTGCTTCAAGAATCACCTCAATCCGAGGTCGGATGAGTGAGTTATGCCCAAAAGAATAAACCATGCTTAAACCCGAAATCAATTTGAACCTCTCTAGGCGCGATCGCCATAACTTTCAATATAGAAATCGGATTGCTTTCGTTCTTAAACCATTAGAAATTAAACTTCTAGATATACAACTCTTATGAAGACCACAAAATCAGATTCGGCCTCCAAAAGTGCCAAAAATTGCTATCATGTCCATTAAACGGACACTCACGGCCCAAAATGCACCAAACCTTCCAAGAAAGTCCGTTTAACAGACATCCATGTCCGTATAACGGACATAGGCACATCAAAGGTTCCTTTTGACCTGCAAAGGTCCGTTTAACGGACTCCCATGTCCGTTTAATGGACATGCGTTTTCCAAAACCTCTTCAACCCTTTCCAAAACTTCTCACATCCAAACTAACATCATACACACTTATAATATTCACATATTTACTTATTCAAATGTCTAACTCTTCATAATAATCGAAACAAAAAATTCAATCCAAAATCTTCTCAAAACTCAACTAAATTGGTTCTTTAAAACCACAATTCTCAAACATTCATCAAAGCTATCACTAACATCAATCTTATATAACATCATAACTTGTATCAACTATAACTCTTAATTCCGATCTCGAAAACTTGCACATGTAGTCTCGTTGGAAAGATAAAAGAACAAGTTACAACTTCAAAGAAGGCAACTTTGGCCAATTCTATTTCAATCATTCCCTAATTCCTCACAAATCAGCATACACATTTTTATTCTACATTCAACCTCAATGCATAAGATTTTTCACATTTAATAGTATCATGCCATTTTCCAAATACCTCTCTTGCTTTTGCATAAGATCTCACATATATCACCATAGTTCTTACTTAAGGTTCCTCAACTCACCATCCACACATATTTCACATTTCAAATATCAAAATCATCTACAACAAGAGTATATACAAAAACACTCATTTACTTTCATTTTCATATTTCTAATTTCCACTCAAAGTTCGGGGTCCAACAAAATTACCACAAGATTAGCATAAAATTCCCTCACCATATCCTCATAGATGTTATCAGTATACCCCAAGAAATAACGCAGTCCATAGCTTGTGATTTTAGAAAATAAATCCGAGTATTCACTATGCTTTAACTCAACCCAATCAAATCTCATAGATGGGATTAATACCTCTGTTTTAAGCACTGTATAATATAGGATTTGAGCTTCTCGTGAGATGAACCTTGCTTCAACTTCTTCATTTTCTCGATCATCACCTCCTCTTGAAGAAGACCCACGTACTCTTGGACCTCGTGGAGGAGTGGCTGACTTCTTCCCTTTTCCATTATATTTTCATGGAGCCATTGTGAGAAATTGATAGATTTAAGAGGGATTGAAGAAAATTTTGAATCTTAGGGTTTAGGAAAGTCAAAAGGGGATTTTAAGAGAAGGAGAAGGAGAATTGATCAATGGGTGTGGTGTTTATGAGGATCGATTGACAGTGGGTATGGAGATTTTGAGAAAGATAAGGGAGAGTAGTCGACTAGGAGGGAGAACTTTCAAGGAGAGTGAGACAGCCTTTTCGGAGAATTTGGGGAAAAATAGGCTTTTAAAGGAAATCCAGATGACTTATAGTCGACTAGTAATAATCCAGATGACTTATAGTCCAAATCAATCACATTTTAGCCTAAGTGTAGATCATGATGATGTGTTCTTCATATGGAATTGCACATTTGCCTAATATTTTGACCATTTTGCTGTTCTAATGTATGTAGAACATTAAAATCAACCAAAGGAATTTAAATCACACATACCAAGTTTCAATTTGATGTTCACAAACATATCTTCCTTAAGGGGTTTAGTAAATATATCAGCTAATTGGTCACTAGATGAAACATGCTTCAAACAAATTTCACCTTTCAAACAATGATCACGTATGAAATGATGACTAATTTCTATGTGCTTCGTTATACTATGCAAAATTGGATTTTTACTCAAACAAATTGCACTGGTATTATCACAATAAATAGGAATATTTTTAACCACAATACCATAGTCAAGCAATTGATGTTTAATCCAAAGAACTTGAGCACATGCACTACCAGCTGCTACATATTCAGATTCAGCAGTGGAAATAGCTATACTAACTTGCTTTTTACTAGCCCAAGAGATCAAGGATGATCCTAAGAAATGACATAAGCCACTAGTTCTTTTTATATCTACCCTACAGCCAACATGATCAGCATCACTGTAAGCATATAAATCAAATGATTCACAACTGGGATACCGTAAACCATGATTAACAGTTCCACTCAGATATCCAAAAATTCTTTTGCATGCACTCAAATGAGAAGTTTTAGGACAAGATTGAAATCTAGCAAATAAACATGTAACAAACATAATATCAGGTCTAGAAGCAGTTAAATACAAAAGGGAGCCGATCATACCTCTATAAAGTTTTTGATCAACATCTTCCTTATGTTTAGATTTTTCCAAGACTTGATTTGTTGCCATTGGTGTTGCTGCTACTTTGCATCCTTCCATTTTGAACTTCTTTAGAAGCTCCTTGGTATATTTTCATTGGTGAATGAAGATGCCATTATTGTATTGCTTGATTTGCAACCCAAGGAAGAATTTGAGTTCTCCCATCATGCTCATTTCAAATTCACTTTGCATTAAATCACTAAATTCTTTACACAAAAATTCATTAGTAGCACCAAACACAATATCATCAACATATATTTGACAAATCAGCATATCTTGATCAACATGTTTAATAAACAAAGTATTATCAATCTTACCACGAATATACCCATGTTGAGTTAGAAAAGTACTTAACCTCTCATACCATGCTCTAGGTGCTTGTTTTACCCATAGAGTGCCTTATTGAGTTTGTATACATAACCAGGATGTTCATGATCTTCAAAACCAGGTGGTTGTTTGACATAAACTTCCTCTTGAATGTATCCATTTAGAAACGCACTCTTGACGTCTATTTGATTTAATTTGATCGTTTTATGTGACGCAAAAGCACATAATAATCTGATTGCCTCCAATCGAGCCACAGGAGCATATGTCTCATTATAATCAAGGCCTTCTTCTTGATAAAATCCTTGAGCTACTAACCTTGTGTTGGTACCCGATCCGTGGACCGGACCCTAACTGTCTCGGGATGTGAGCCCGGGTGGAGCCCATCCCCGAGATACTTGCTCTGATACCACAAAATGTCAGAACCCGGCCCTGAGACCGGACCCCAACTGTTGGATCCGAGACCCAACTGTACATAACTTACCACTTACTCTCTTGCTCTGATATCCCAGAGCCCAACTTCCATAGTCCTGAAGCCTTGTGCTTAAAATCTTACAGGGTTCTTAACTGTAACTCTACATTCGTGGCGAGCGTACACTACTTAAACATCATAATCACATATTGACTTGTTCATAAAAAATATAGCTTAAAGTCTCAAGTTCGCATAGAAGCAAGAATCACCTCAATCGGGGTTATATAACTCAAGATATGCTTCAAAAACCTAAAAGAGTTCATGTCCGAAACATGCTCTCTTAACTGACCTCTCACTTCTTTTAATGCAAACTTTCTCAATTTGACTCCAATTGATACCAAATTTTATGGAATGAAAGAATATATGTCTTATAAATCCAATGGTTCAAGCCTCACCTCATTTGGAGGTCGTATGAGGGATTTATGCCCAAAACAATAGACCATGCTCACTTCAAAAATAAAAATGAAACTCTTTTGGCGCGATTCTTATAAATCTTAATCTAGAGGTCGGATTGTGCTCGTTCTTTCACCATTTGAAATTAGACATCCAGATCTACAACTCTTATTAAGACCAAAAAACCAAATTCGGCCTCCAACAATGTCCAAAATGCCACTTTTTCCGTAGCTGTCCGTTAAACGGACAGCCATGTCCGTTTAACGGACACATTCGGGTCAATGGGTACCAAACTCTTCTCAAATGTCCGTTAAACGAACATGCATGTCCGTCTAATGGACACGAGTAGGGCAAGGGGTGTTTTGACACCCGAGGCTGTCCGTTTAATGGACATTAGTGTCCGTTTAATGGACACGCCAATTTCCAAAACTTCCAATTCTTAAAACCAACTTCAATTCACTTGACACTTCCATCTTTCAAAGCTTATAACTTCTTATTCCTAGCTCCATTATGAGCATACTATACCTCCATGGAAAGATAACAAAATTTTCTACAATTCATATGAAGGACACAAATGCTAATTCTATCATTAATTAAGGTGAAACCTCATTTGAATGTACTGCTCTAACAATGACCAATGAAACAGTACATGAACAGTAACTGAATGTGTTCTTCACCTCATAAATTTTTAACCCTAACTCCTAATGAGACAAACGATATACCATTGGAAAGCTCTAAACTTCTACTACAATTGTCAAGAAGATCTCTCAATTCAATTCAAACATTAAACCGGTCTAAAATCAAATGGAGTTGCTGCACAATTACAACCTGCATGAAACTCAATACTCAACCTCATTCAACATGTTTCAATTCTAAGGTATCTCCCAATACCATTTAAAGCAACAACCACACTCTTAATCATCTAATCATGTCTAAACTATAACAATGATGCAATTGTCTTAAACATACATGGATTTCTCAAAATACATTATAACTGAACATTCTTGCATTCATATGAAATCATAAGTAATTACAAAGCTTTAGAGGGCATTTCAAGCCACTCCATCATATCCCAAAATACAAACTTGTCAAAAACATCATTTGTTCAAAATGCATCTAAAGCATTGATTTTACAAAAGTTAACTTGAAAATACATCAAAAAACAAAATCTTGGAGTATGCCTTGAGCTCATTCTTCGTGATCCCGATCTTCACCTGGAGATGGGACGGGAACGTGGGGGGTGAGCTTTCGCTCGTGGGTAACACATTTATATTTATATATCAAGCATATCTATTTAATTATCCATACATTTAACAATCTTCCAATAAAGTCTAAATACATGCATCATGCAATTTTCATCAATACATAAACATAATTTCTCACAATTCAAACATTCATAATTCTTGTATTTTCATGTAATCACATATGAAACACATCAAATGGCTCGGTAAGTCCTTATTCTTGGCAACCATATAGTCTCATTTAATGAACCTATATGGGCAAATCTTGAGGAGTCCAAAATGTTGGATCATCCTATGCCACAATCGGGCAGCCGGGCGAAGGCTTTTCATGGTCGACGTGCACATGACAATTCTTAGGACAATACCTTACCCACATAACATAACAATCATGTATCATACAAGAAATTGAACTGTTCTTGTCCAATTCATTGTTTTCTCGAAAATCTTCTCTTTCATGCATATTTCATTTCGTACATTTCATGCATAAGTCATATTGTGCATTCATACTCATTTAAGCTATTTCATTCAATACTAACTCAACCATCATCAAATCATCAACATGTATTATTTTCATTTACACATAACTCATGATTAATGTCATCTAACCACAACTAACACAAGCATTTAATACAACTTTCAAGTAGTTGAAACTCATTAATGTCATGCATTAATTTACATTTATAGCTTATATACATAAAGATAAATATGAAACCCACCTTTTAGACTTGTTAAATCCTTGCTAATGGAGCTCCTCCACTTGCTCTTCTCCTCTCTCTTACTCTAATTCAAGAGAAACAAAACCCAAATTCAACACAAATCCAATTGAAATTTCATAAAACTTCTTTCATGAAATTAGCTTGGAAATCACTAAACCCATCTTCTTTCTAAGCTATCTAAACCATAAAACCAACAAAAACTTAACCTTAATCAAGAGGCTTACCTTAAATCTTTAGCTAACCAAGTGATTTCTTGGTTCAAAATGGAGCTCTAGCCTCCTCCACACTTTTTTCCTCTTGCACTTTCTCCAAACTCTTGCTTGAACTCTTAGAAATCACAAACCCTAGCCATGCTTTTCTTCTTTTCTCCTTCTCCTCCATTTTCACGACACTCTTCTTTTCTTCCTTCAAATTTCCGTAACCCTTTTCCTTTCCTTTCCTAACTCACTTAATTCTTTCCTTTTATACTCCTTATTACTTACTTAAGCCCATTAAACTAAGGCCCACTCATTTCTCTTCTTTCCCTCTTCCTTCCTTCTTTAACCTACTCAAGCCCACTAATTTCTCAAGCCCATCTTACTCATTTAATTTCATTAACTCACTACCTAACATCTTTAATGCTAACTCATACTAATTAATGTCAAGTTAATTAATGCTAACATAATTTACTTAATTACTCTAATCATGCTTAACTTTAAAAAAAATTTTGGGGCTAACATTTCTCCCCCCCTTAAGAAATTTTGTCCTCGAAATTCTTACCTGGCTCACTGAAGAGGTGTGGGTACTGCTCCTGCATTGCATCCAAAGGTTCCCACGTCGCCTCTTCAACTGCATGATTCTTCCACAATACCTTGACTAGCTTGATTGTCTTGTTCCTGAGGATCTTATCCTTGCTATCCAGAATTGCCACAGGCATTTCTTCATAACTCAGATCATCACTCAGCTGAACTTCTGAGGTCTGAATGATGTGAGAAGGATCCGATCTGTACCTTCTCAGCATCGAGACATGGAATACATCATGAATCTGTGACAATTCTGGCGGCAATGCCAATCTGTAGGCCAACGACTCAATCCTCTCCAATACTTCATACAGACCCACATAGCGAGGACTAAACTTCCCCTTCTTACCAAATCTCATAACTCCCTTCCATGGAGACGTCTTGAGGAACACTTTGTCACCCACTGAATATTCCATTTCTTTCCGATGAGCATCAGCATAGCTTTTCATTCTGTCCTGCGCTGCCTTAAGTCGCTGCTTAATCAGATCAATCTTATCCACTGTCATCTGGACCAATTCTGGTCCTACTAGCTTCCTTTCACCTTCTTCATCCCAACATATGGGAGTCCTGCATCTCCTGCCATATAGGGCTTCATAAGGAGCCATCTGTATGCTCGAATGGTACGAATTGTTATAGGCAAATTCTATTAGCCCCAAAATTTTTATGTAATTAAGCATGATTAGAGTAATTAAGTAAATTATGTTAACATTAATAAACTTGACATTGAGTAATATGAGTTGGCATTAAAGATGTTAGGTAATGAGTTAATGGAATTAAATGAATTAGTTGGGTTTTAATGAGGTAGGAAAGAAAAGAAAGATAAAATGGGCTTAAAGATAATTGGGCCTAAGTAAGTTGTAGGATAAAGAGGAAGTAAGGAGGATGTAGGAAAAATGAAAGAAGAAGGAATTAAATGAAGGCTTGGGCCTTTTGGGCTTAAGTGGATTAGAGAAGAAGTATAAAAGGAGGAGTTTAAGTGAGTTAGTGTAGGAAGAAGTGAGATTCTGAAATTTAAAGGAGAAGAGGGAGAAGTTTACGTAGAAGAGGAAAGAAAAGAGAAGAAGAAAGGAGTTTGCTAGGGTTTTGGCATTTCCATGAAAGTGAGTGAGTTTTTGAAGAAAGAGCAAGAAGAAAAAGTGAAGAGGAGAGTCTAAGCTTTATTTTGATACAAGAAACCCTTGGGTTGAGTAAAGATTCAAGGTAAGTTATGAAATGTAGTTTGAGTTTGGCTTGATTTTATGGTTTAGAAAGCTTAGAAAGAAGATGGGTTTAGTGATTCTAGGGTTGATTTCATGATTAAGGTTCATTAGGTTTTCAATTTTAGAAACCCTAAATGATGTGAGGTTCTTTCCTTGCCATGAATGAAGGAGGAAAAGAAAGAAGAGGAGAACAAGAAGAGGAACTTCCTTAGGCAAGCTTAAGCAAGGATATAAGGTGGGTTTCACTTTTATCTTTATGTTAGTAATGCTTAAATATTATCTTAACTAATTATCTTAACTAAGGAAAATTAATGTTTTTCCAACTAATTTAGAATGAGCATTGATTGACTTTTGATTGTGTATAAATTGATGGATGATTGCCATTAGGTGAGAAATTGATTAGTGCATGACATTGCTTGAAATTGCCATAAATTGGATGAGCATGAATGAGATCATGAAATGTGAGCTAAGCATGAAAGGTGCTTTAAGCATGATCACTTTATGGATGCTTGAATATCCATTTTCAGAAAATTAGTCATGGACAAGACAAGTCCAGCTTTTATGCATGAAATTAAGTGTTATGTGGGTTAGTTAAGTCCACCAGCAGAGTCACGTGCGTCGACCAAGATAGCCTTCGCCCGGTTGCCCGATTGTGGCATAGGATGTTCCTTTAGGACTCCTCAACATATGACTACACTTGTGTAGCTCATCAATAACCGTGGACTTTTGAACCATCACTATGTGTTTACATGTTAGCGCATATTTTGCAAGAATGAGAATGATATGAAGCATGAACATTATGTTTTGAGATTGATAAATTTCATGAATTGCATGATTGCATGATTTCTATGCAAGTTGCTAAAAGTATGATTAATGAAGCAATGTAGCTTATTAGCCTAAATATAAATGTGTCACCCACGGAGCGAAAGCTCACCCCCACCTTCCCGTCCCATCTCCAGGTAAAGATCGGGATCATGAAGAATGAGCTCAAGGCATACTCTAAGAATTATGTTTTTGATGTATTTCAAGCAAATTGTTGTAAACAATGCTTTAGATGCATTTTAAGAAAAGTGTAGTATTTTGGAAGTGTATTTCGAACTATGTTGTCAAAAGGGCTTGAAATGCCCACTAAAGCATTGTAAGCTACTCACCTTGAACGTAAATGAAATGCAAGAATGCTAAGTTCAAATGTATTTTGAGAAATCCATGCATGTTTAAGCCAATTGCATCATTATTATAGTTTGGATATGATAGATGATTAAGAGTGTGGCTGTTGCTTCAAATGGTGTTTGAAGATACCTTAGGGTTTAATCATGTTATATGAGGTTGTATGATGAGTCTTACGCAGGTGGAAGTATTAGGATTGAAAAATTGGATAGATGTACTTTCAAGGGAAGAGCTGTTAAATTTTCCCAAAATTTGACTGAACTTCGCCTCAGATTTTGACCTTCGTAGGACTTGAATTAGATAAATGAGCCTTCATGAATATTGTAGTAGAAGGTTAGAGCTTTCCAAGGGTATATCGTTTGCTAAATTTGGAGTTCGGAGTTAAAAGATATGAGCCTTACAAAAAAAGCAGAAGGAAGGAAATCAGAAGATAGAAATCAGAAGGTAGAAAAGCAGAAGATAGAAAAGCAGAAGATAGAAATCAGAAGATAGAAAAGCAGAAGATAGAAAGCAGAAGATAGAAAAGCAGAAGATAGAAATCAGAAGGAAGGAAATCGGAAGATAGAAATCGGAAGGAAGGAAATCGGAAGATAGAAATCGAAGGAAGGAAATCGGAAGATAGAAATCGAAGGAAGGAAATCGAAGATAGAAATCGAAGGAAGGAAATCGAAGATAGAAATCGAAGGAAGGAAATCAAAGATAGAAAAGCGAAGGAAGGAAAGCGAAGATAGAAATCAGAAGATAGAAAAGCGAAGATAGAAATCGAAGGTAGAAAAGCGTAAGATAGAAAAGGAAGGAAGGAAAGCGAAGATAGAAATCGGAGATAGAAAGCGTAAGATAGAAATCGGAAGTAGAAAAGCGAAGATAGAAAAGCGAAGATAGAAATCAGAAGATAGAAAAGCGAAGGAAGGAAATCAGAAGATAGAAAAGAAGAAGATAGAAATCGAATATAGAAAAGGTAAGAAGGAAATCGGAAGATAGAAATCGGAAGGAAGGAAAAATCGAAAATAAAAAGGTATGAAAGAAAGCGAAGATAGAAATCGGAAGATAGAAAAGCGAAGGAAGGAAATCAGAAGATAAAAATCAGAAGGAAGGAAATCAGAAGATAGAAATCAGAAGGAAGGAAATCAGAAGATAGAAATCAGAAGGAAGGAAATCAGAAGATAGAAAAGCAGAAGGAAGGAAAGGAGAAGATAGAAACCAGATGATAGAAATCAGACGATGGAAAAATAGGACGCTGCAGAATGTAGGAGATAGAATCAGCCTTTGTAGTCTTCATGAGAGTTGTAGATCTAGATGTCTACTTTCGTATGGTGAAAGAACGAAAGCATTTGGAGCTATAGATTAAAAGTTATAGCAAATCGTGCCAAAAGAGTTTCAATCCGATTTCAGAAGTGAGCATGGTCCAATGTTTCGGGCATAATTCTCTCATACGACCTCCAAATGAGGTGAGGCTTGAACCATTGGATTTATAATACACATATATTTCACTCCATAAAATTCGGTATCAATTGGAGTTAAATTGAAAAAGTTTGTCCTAAAACAAGTGAAAGGTCAGTTAAGAAGGCATGTTTCGGGTATGAACTCTTTTAGATTTTTGGAGTGTATCTTGAGTTATATGACTCCGATTAAGGTGATTCTTACCTCTGTGTGTACGTGAGGCCTTAAGCTACATTGATATGAACAAGTCTAAATGTGATTTTGATGATTAAGTAGTGTACGCTCATCACCCTTATGGAACCACAGCATCAAACGCAGCAAGTAGGGGCCTTGACTTTAGGGCTCCGAAATTTTGGGCTCTGGAAACGGGTCCAATAGGTGTGGAATGTAAGCAAGAGCATGAGCGTAAATGTTAAAGTATAAATAGTTGGAGTTGGGATCTGGTCTCGGGATCGGGTTTTAACAAATTCGACCAACGACAAATGATCATCCCATGCTCCTCTGAAGTCCATGACACATGCTCTAAGCATCCCCTCTAGAGTCTGGATTGTCCTCTCAGACTGGCCATCCGTCTGAGGATGAAACGCCGTACTGAAATTCAGCTTAGTTTCTAATGCTTTCTGCAAACTTCCCCAAAATCTCGATATAAATCGAGGATCCCTGTCGGATACTATAGAATCCGGAACTCTATGCAACCTTACCACTTCATCAATATATTTCCTGGCTAAGACTTGCAATGAATCTGTTTGCTTGATTGCCAGAAAATGGGCTGACTTGGTCAACCGATCAACAATAACTCAAATGACATCATGCTTCTTGCTAGTTCTGGGCAAACCCATCAGAAAATCCATTGTGATCCTTTGCCACTTCCATTCAGGAATGGACAATGGCCTTAGCATGCCTGAAGTTGCTTGGTGTTCAGCCTTGACTTGCTGACACACTAGACATCTGCTCACATATTCAACTACATCCCTCTTCATACCTTTCCACCAGAAATGTTCCTTCAAATTTCTATACATTCTGGTGCTGCCTGGGTGCATGGAATAAGGCGCATTGTGTGTCTCATCCATGATCTCATCCTTAACTGCCTTATCATTCGGAATACATAACCTGTTTCTGACTACCATTAGCCCATCATCCCTTACTTGCACTTCTGACTGCTTACCATGTTGAATTTCATCTCTCAGCTTACTTAATTCTGTATCCTGTTCCTGCAACTCCTTGACCTTCTCCCTAAGGATAGGTCTCACCCTGAATTGAGCAAAAACACCATCTGATTCATCTTGCTTTAAACTGATCTTCAACTTGGCCATCTGTTCCAACAGAGGCAAGTAAACTGATTGCACGTAAGATATGGATGATTTCCTGCTCAAAGCATCTGCCACTACATTCTCCTTGCCTGGATGATACTCTATCATCAGGTCATAGTCCTTGAGCAACTCCAACCATCGTCTCTGCCTTAAATTCAACTCTTTCTGAATCATAATGTACTTAAGACTTTTGTGGTCCGTGAAGATCCTAGTCTGAACCCCATATAGGTAGTGTCTCCAAATCTTTAGGGCAAAAATTACTACTGCTAACTCCAAGTCATGAGTCGGATAATTTAACTCATACTGTTTCAACTGCCGTGAAGCATAGGCTATTACCCTGTCATCCTGCATCAGCACACATCCTAGAACCTTCCTCGAAGCATCACTGTACACTGTATACCCCTGATTCCCATTGGGCAAAACCAATACTGGAGCACTTGTCAATCTGTTCTTGAGCTCCTCAAAGCTCTTCTGACATTCCTCACTCCATATGAACTGCTGATTCTTTCTTAACAGCTTAGTCATAGGGACAGCTATCATTGAGAATCCTTCCACGAATCTCCTATAATAACCTGCCAAACCTAGGAAGCTTCTTACCTCTTTCACTTTGTCTTGGGCTCTTGCCAATTCACTCATCGCTTCTACTTTCCTCGATCAACATGGATCCCTTTGTGAAATCACATGTCCAGGAAAACTACTTCATGCAGCAAAATTCACACTTCTTGAACTTGGCATACGACCGCTCTCTCAATCTCTGCAATACTATCCTGAGATGCTGTTCATGCTCTCCTTCATCCTTAGAATAAACCAGAATGTCATCAATGAACACAATGACAAACTGATCTAAGAATTCATTAAACACCCTATTCATCAGATCCATGAAGGCAGCTGGAGCATTGGTCAATCCGAAGGGCATGACTTTGAATTCATAGTGCCCGTAACGGGTCCTGAAAGCTGTCTTCTTTACATCAGACTCCCTTATTCGGAGTTGATGATAACCTGATCTTAGGTCAATCTTCGAAAAGACCCTTGCTCCCTGCAGCTGATCAAATAAATCATCTATCCGTGGCAACGGATACTTGTTCTGAATCGTCATCTTGTTAAGCTTTCTGTAGTCTATGCACATCCTCCATGTTCCATCCTTCATCCTAACAAACAGGACCGGAGCTCCCCAAGGTGAAGAACTCGGCTTGATGAACTGCTTCTCCAATAATTCCTGCAATTGCTCCTTGAGTTCTCTCAGCTCAACTGGAGCCATTCTGTAGGGTGGTATGGAGATTGGCGCGGTTCTGGGAATCAAGTCAATTTCGAACTCAATTTCCCTCACCGGCGGCAACCCTGGTAATTCTTCTGGAAATACATCAGGAAACTCCCTCACAACTTGAAAATCTTCTAATCTGCCCACATTCACTTCTGGATCCACTATATGTGCCAAGAAGGCCTCACACCCTTGGCTCATCATATTGTCAGCTAACATAGTCGAAATGATCCTCGGCACTGGCAGTTTCCTGTCCCCCTTGAAGACTATCTTCTGATCATTGCCCAGATCAAACTCTACTTCTTTCAAACTACAGTCTAGCTTCGCCTTGTACCTCTCCATGACATCCATCCCCAATATAACATCCAATCCTTGAAGGTCTAGAGGTAGTAGATCTACTACCAGTCTAGCACCGTCGATACTGAGCTCACAATTCTTATAGATCAAACTAATCACCACCTTACTCCCTAAAGGAGTACTAACAACCAGAAAGTTATCCATAGTCTCAGGACATACAGCATGCAAATTCATACTTGCAGATACAAACGAATGTGTAGAGCCAGTATCAATTAACACATAAACAGGAGAGTCAAATAGCATAGCCATACCCGTCACTACTTCCGGAGCAGCTGCAGCTTCTTCTCTGGTCATGGCAAATACCCTGGCTGGTGCCTGACCTTGTCCTCTAGGTCTCCCTGCCGGATATGCCTTCCTTGCAGTTCCTGAACTGCCCACATCATACACTGGCCGAGGTGCCACTGTTTACTTCTTCTTGGGGCTGAGGCGAGACCCTTCTGCTTGATGCTGGGACAATCCTTGATTACAGGCCCCTTTGGCCATAGCCAAAATATGCTCCTATCTTCAGCAGAAATTCCCCTTTGTGAAATCTCCCACAGTGATCACATTGGGAATTTCCTCTACCTGTCCATCCCGGGCTTGCTACACTTGAAGCTTGCCCTGACATAGCCCTAGGCTGCTTGCTCTGAGTGGGACCACTGCTACCCACCACACTCTGAGTATGATGAGTTCTAGTGCTCCTCGCAGGTGCTGGAGCACTCATGCCTTTTCTGGAGAACTGCTCTCTGTTCTTCCTCTTTTTAGTCACTTCAGCCCTGATGTTCTCGAATTTCTCAGCCTGAAGAGTAGCATCCACCAGCTGCTGGTAATCACGGAAGTTGTGGATCACCACCTTTTCCCAGATCCCTAGGTGCAATCCACCCTCAAACTTCCGACACTTGTCTTCCTCAGTTGCCACGATATTGGCTGCATACCGTGATAACTGAGTGAACTTCAATTCATACTCTGCCACACTCAACTCCCTCTGAGCGAGATTCAGAAATTCCCTGGCCTTATCCTGCATGTAGACCATCGAGAAGTACTTCCTCCGAAAGGCCTCTAGGAATTCCCTCCATGTCAGCACCAGAGGTACTTCCTGACTGCGGGGCACTGACTCCCACCAGTGCAGTGCATCCCCTTGCAGTAAGCTGACTGCATAATCTAGCTTCTCATCGTCAGTACACTTCATCTGATTCAGGACCCTCTCGGTCCTCTTCAGCCATGCTTCGGCTTCCTCGGGATTGGTAGTCCCGCTGAAGTCGATCGCCCATACTTCCGGAGCTTATCATCTGCCGCTCCTCTCTCTGGGGTGGCACTTGAGCTGTCTTCCTTGGCCCATGGCATAAGTGAAAGCCTGGGCGAATGCCTGGAAGAACTGGGGATCCATGGAATTCACTTGTGGAGGAGGCGGCGGAGGCACTTCGTGTTGCACACTTGGTGCATCAGAGTCGGAGACAGGGAAGGTCCCTGCATCCTGCGGAACATACGACTCATCCGTACTTCCGCGATGAGAACTTGGTTGAGATTGAGCTCCTCGAGTTCTCTTTCGAGGCGGCATTACTCCTTCAATTTAAAAATCAGTGAAAATCTTTAGTTCACATAAAACAAGTTCAATTCACTCATTTGAAAGCAATGTTACATGTTATGCATTTAAAACAATGCACATAATTCATATAATTCATGTAGGAAAATGCATGCTGACTTGACCCTTAGACAATCCCACTAAGGTTCCTAGGAAACCCTAAACCTGGTTTCGCTCTGATACCACAGAATGTTGGAACCCGATCTGTGGATCGGACCCCAACTGTCCCAGGATGTGAGCCCAGGTGGAGCCCATCCCCGAGACACTTGCTCTGATACCACAAAATGTCAGAACCCGGCCCTGAGACCGGACCCCAACTGTTGGATCCGAGACCCAACTACACATAACTTACCACTTACTCTCTTGCTCTGATATCCCAGAGCCCAACTTCCATAGTCCTGAAACCTTGTGCTTAAAATCTTACAGGGTTCTTAACTGTAACTCTACATTCGTGGTGAGCGCACACTACTTAAACATCATAATCACATATTGACTTGTTCATAACAAATATATCTTAAAGTCTCAAGTTCGCATAGAGGCAAGAATCACCTCAATCGGGGTTATATAACTCAAGATATGCTTCAAAAACCTAAAAGAGTTCATGTCTGAAACATGCTCTCTTAACTGGCCTCTCACTTCTTTTAATGTAAACTTTCTCAATTTGACTCCAATTGATACCAAATTTTATGGAGTGAAGGATATATGTCTTATAAATCCAATGGTTTAAGCCTCACCTCATTTGGAGGTCTTATGAGGGATTTATGCCCAAAACAATAGACCATGCTCATTTCAAAAATCCAAATGAAACTCTTTTGGCGCGATTCTCATTACTCTTAATCTAGAGGTCAGATTGTGTTCGTTCTTTCACCATTTGAAATTAGACATCCAGATATACAACTCTTATTAAGACCACAAAACCACATTCGGCCTCAAACAATGTCCAAAATGCCACTTTTCCGGTAGCTGTCCGTTAAACGGACAGCCATGTCCGTTTAACGGACACATTCGGGTGAATGGGTACCAAACTCTTCGCAAATGTCCGTTAAACGGACATGAATGTCCGTCTAACAGACATGAGTAGGGAAAAGGGTGTTTTGACACCCGAGGCTGTCCGTTTAACAGACATTAGTGTCCGTTTAACGGACACGCCAATTTCCAAAACTTCCAATTCTTAAAACCAACTTCAATTCACTTGACACTTCCATCTTTCAAAGCTTATAACTTCTTATTCCTAGCTCCATTATGAGCATACTATACCTCCATGGAAAGATAACAAAATTGTCTACAATTCATATGAAGGACACAAATGCTAATTCTATCATTAATTATGGTGAAACCTCATTTGAATGTACTGCTATAACAATGACCAATGAAACAGTACATAAACAGTAACTGAATGTGCTCTTCACCTCATAACTTTTTAACCCTAACTCCGAATGAGACAAACGATATACCATTGGAAAGCTCTAAACTTCTACTACAATTGTCAAGAAGATCTCTCAATTCAATTCAAACAGTAAACTGGTCTAAAATCAAATGGAAGTTGCTGCATAATTTTTGGAAAAATGGGACAGCACCTCCCCTATTTTATTCCTAACCCAAATCTTCAATCTAAGGCTACAACCTGCATGAAACTCAATACTCAACCTCATTCAACATGTTTCAATTCTAAGGTATCTCCCAATACCATTTAAAGCAACAACCACACTCTTAATCATCTAATCATGTCTAAACTATAACAATGATGCAATTGTCTTAAACATACATGGATTTCTCAAAATACATTATAACTGAACATTCTTGCATTCAAATGAAATCATAAGTAATTACAAAGCTTTAGAGGGCATTTCAAGCCACTCCATCATATCCCAAAATACAAACTTGTCAAAAACATCATTTGCTCAAAATGCATCTAAAGCATTGATTTTACAAAAGTTAACTTGAAAATACATCAAAAAACAAAATCTTGGAGTATGCCTTGAGCTCATTCTTCATGATCCCGATCTTCACCTGGAGATGGGACGGGAAGGTGGGGGGTGAGCTTTCGCTCGTGGGTAACACATTTATATTTATATATCAAGCATATCCATTTAATTATCCATACATTTAACAATCTTCCAATAAAATCTAAATACATGCATCATGCAATTTTCATCAATACATAAGCATAATTTCTCACAATTCAAACATTCATAATTCTTGTATTCTCATGTAATCACATATGAAACACATCAAATGGCTCGGTAAGTCCTTATTCTTGGCAACCATATAGTCTCATTTAATGAGCCTATATGGGCAAATCTTGAGGAGTCCAAAATGTTGGATCATCCTATGCCACAATCGGGCAGCCGGGCGAAGGCTTTTCATGGTCGACGTGTACGTGACAGTTCTTATGACAATACCTTACCCACATAACATAACAATCATGTATCATGCAAGAAATTGAACTGTTCTTGTCCAATTCATTGTTTTCTCGAAAATCTTCTCTTTCATGCATATTTCATTTCGTACATTTCATGCATAAGTCATATTGTGCATTCATACTCATTTAAGCTATTTCATTCAATACTAACTCAACCATCATCAAATCATCAACATGTATTATTTTCATTTACACATAACTCATGATTAATGTCATCTAACCACAACTAACACAAGCATTTAATACAACTTTCAAGTAGTTGAAACTCATTAATGTCATGCATTAATTTACATTTATAGCTTATATACATAAAGATAAATATGAAACCCACCTTTTAGACTTGTTAAATCCTTGCTAATGGAGCTCCTCCACTTGCTCTTCTCCTCTCTCTTGCTCTAATTCAAGAGAAACAAAACCCAAATTCAACACAAATCCAATTGAAATTCTATAAAACTTCTTTCATGAAATTAGCTTGGAAATCACTAAACCCATCTTCTTTCTAAGCTATCTAAACCATAAAACCAACAAAAACTTAACCTTAATCAAGAGGCTTACCTTAAATCTTTAGCTAACCAAGTGATTTCTTGGTTCAAAATGGAGCTCTAGCCTCCCTCCACACTTTTTCCTCTTGCACTTTCTCCAAACTCTTGCTTGAACTCTTAGAAATCACAAACCCTAGCCATGCTTTTCTTCTTTTCTCCTTCTCCCTCCATTTTCACGACACTCTTCTTTTCTTCCTTCAAATTTTGTAACCCTCTTCCTTTCCTTTCCTAACTCACTTAATTCTTTCCCTTTTTATACTCCTTATTACTTACTTAAGCCCATTAAACTAAGGCCCAACTCATTTCTCTTCTTTCCCTCTTCCTTCCTTCTTTAACCTACTCAAGCCCACTAATTTCTCAAGCCCATCTTACTCATTTAATTTCATTAACTCACTACCTAACATCTTTAATGCTAACTCATACTAATTAATGTCAAGTTAATTAATGCTAACATAATTTACTTAATTACTCTAATCATGCTTAACTTAAAAAAAATTTGGGGCTAACACCTTGATTTATTCTTGATTGTTTCACCATTCTCATCATATTTTATCCTATTTACCCACTTGACTCCAATGATAGTTTTGTCTTTTGGTGGCACGACCAAATCTCATACATTATTCCTCTTGAATTGATTGAGTTCTTCTTGCATAACTAATAGTCAATTTTCATCTTCAAGAGCCTCTTTTATATTCTTGGGTTCCACTAATGAGATGAAGGCTGAATTGCTCATGTGTTCATAAACATTTCTTCTGGTTCTTAAACCATCATCCAATCTGCCAATAACTTGCTCCATAGGATGATTCTTTGCTTTTGCCCAAGTTTTGGTGCTCTGTACTTGATCTCCCTCATTTAGCTTTAATTCTTCAATCTTGGATTCCACTTCTTCAACTCCATTTCCTAAGTTTCCTGCATCATCATCAAAACAAACCTTTCTCGGGGGTGAAATCATATCATCGAATTTAACATGAATACTTTCTTCAACAAGCTTAGTTCTATTATTAAAAACTCTAAAGGCCTTACTAGTTAGAGAATAACCAAGGAATACACCAACATCAGATTTTGAATCAAATTTTCCTAAGTTATTCTTTCTATTATTGTGAATAAAAACTTTGCAACCAAATGGGTGAAAATATGAAATGTTAGGTTTCTTACCTTTCCATAACTTGTATGGTGTCTTGTTTTTGTCTCGTCTGAGATGTACCCTATTGATAACATAGCATGCGGTATTGATTGCTTCCGCCCAAAATGCTTTAGGAAGAATGTATTCATTCAGCATCATTCTACTCATTTCTTCAAGTGAGCGATTCTTCCTTTCTACAACACCATTTTGTTGTGGTGTTTTAGGTGTTGAGAAGTTGTGCTCCATTTCATATTTGTCACAAAGCCTTTCAAATGGTTCACACTCAAATTCGCCTCCATGATCGGTCCTTATTGCAACAATTGTCAAATTCTTTTCATTTTGAACCAACCTACACCACTTTGTAAACTCGTTAAAGGCATCACTTTTATTTGTAAGAAATCTCACCCAAATAAATCTAGAAAAATCGTCAACAATTACAAGAACATATAATTTACCACTTAGACTAGCATGCCTAGATGGTCCAATCAAATTCATATGAACAAGTTCAAGAATGCGAGATGTACAAATTTCTTTCTTTGGTTTGAACAATTCCCTAACATGTTTGCCTTTTAAGCAAGACTCACATAAGTGATCTTTAACAAACTTGATCTTAGGCAAACCTCTCACTATATCATTTTTAGAAAGCTTAGAAATTAAAGGCAATGGTGCATGTCCCAACTTTCTATGCCATAGAAATACATTTTCTTCTAATGTCACCAAACATTTTTCATTAAAAGAACTATCATCATACAAATCAACAATATACGTATTACCATGTCTCAAACCAATGAATGCAACATTTTCATCCTTCTTAACTATGCAATGAGATGATTCAAATGTCACATTAAAATTCATATCACACAATTGAGAAACACTAAACAAATTATGTTTCAAGCCATCAACAAGCAAGACATTGTCAATGGTAGGCAAAGGTTCCTTACCTACTTTACCAATACCAATGACTTTACCTTTGTTTTTATCTCCAAATGTGACATATCCTTGATTCTTTGGTCTAATTTCTGCAATTAGGCTCTTGTCTTCGCTCATATGCCTTGAACATCCACTATCAATGTACCATGTGCTTGATGAATTTTCATTCCTTGCTTTTACCTGCCATATAAACATTCTTTCTTCTTATAGGTACCCAAGCCATTTTGGGTCCATTTTGGTTAATCATATAAACCACATTAGGAGGTGTGGTACCTTTTTCAACCCAGATTTTCTTAACATTGATACATCAACTAATACTCTTGCATGCAATTTCTATATGACCATCTTTCAAACACTTAGCACATTTAGCAACTTTTCCATCTTTAGTGAATTTGGAAATTAAAGAACAATCTCTATCAAATGGATCATATCCTAAACCATGTCTAGAAATAGAATATCTTTGTAAAGACAACATCTTTTCAAACTTTTCATTTCCATTAGCAAATTTTCCAACCACATAAGAAAACTCCTTTCTAAGTTTATCAAGCTCACAAGTAAGATTTTCTTTTTCAACAACGCAGGCAGAATGATCTTCCTTAGGACAATCTAAATCATCAATAGTCTCATGTAAAGCATTATTTTCAATAACTAGTTCTCTTATTTTCTTTCTCAATTTCTTGTTGATCTTAATAGCTTCTTCAAAATCGATTTGTAAAGCATTAAAAGAATCTCTAAGATCTTGATCAATGAAAGTTACCTCATCTTCATCATCACTTGTTGAGGAGCTATTTTCCATAAGTGCTAAGTTATTTTCATCATTACTTTGATATGCTTCTTCATCATCACTCCAAGTGGCTACTAGGCTAGCTTTCTTTTTCCCTTTGTCATACTTGTCATTTTTCTGGAAATTTGAAGTGGAAGATGAGCTTTTGCATTCTCAGGCATGATGTCCCCTTTTCCACATTTCCAACATTCTTCATTGCTCTTCTTTTCTTCATAGCCCTTAGATCATCTTTCCATTGTGTACTTCTTCCTTTCTCCATTTCTTCCACCACTTAATTCTTTCCTCCTATTTTTGAGTAGTCCTTCAAACTTTCTTAAATTTCTGGCATACATTTCTATTTCTTCGTCTTCTTCTTCTTCATTTATTTCTTCGTCACTTTCATCAAGAGAAGAAGCATTAGCTTTTAAAGCAATTGACTTTTGTAACTTACCTCTTCCTCCTCTTGATTTGAGAATGATCTCATAGTTGATAAGAGATCCCACCAAGGCGTTGAATTCTAAATGATTGAGATCCTTAGACTCCATAATAGCGGTGACTTGAGAGTCCCATTCTTTCGGTAGTAAGCGTAGAATCTTCTTCACCTTTTTGCTATCCGTCATATGCTTTCCGAGGTTTCCTAATCCATTTATGATTTCTACAAAACGATCAAGCATAGTAGAAATAGACTCACCTTCCTTCATGACAAACATTTCATAGTCATGGAGAAGCATGTTGATCTTTTTCTCTCGAAATTGGTTGGTTCCTTCATGAGTGATACGAAGTCTTTCCCACATTTTTTAGCACTCGTACATGAGTTCGCTCGATTTCTTTCCTCAACCGTGAGAGCACAATATATCAATTTCATAGCTTTTGCGTTTATGTATGCTTGCTTCCAATCATTATCATCATACTCCAGCTCTGTTTTCATCTCGCCATTTTCCTTCAATGGAGCTTGTGGACCGAAGATGATGATCTTCCAATATTCTACTCCCTCGCTTATAATATGATATTTCATAGGATTTTTCCAAGAAGAGTAGTTAGTACCATTAAACAAAGGAGGGCGATTATTTGTGTTACCTTCTTCCGCTAAGTTATTATGTGTCATCCCTGAATACTTATACTCTGATACCAATTGTTAACGATCTAGAAGGGGGGTTCAATAGATCTTTAAATCTTTTCGTAAAGTTCTATAATAAAATCATAATTTAATTCACACAATAATAAATTAAACAAATTTAAATGCAGTGAATAAGGAAGAAGAAAAAACACTATTTTTATAGAGGTTCGGTGCTAAGACCTACGTCCTCTACCTAAGCTCCCACTTAGGATTTTGCAAACCACTTTATTGCACACTTTTTAGTTTAGTGTGAACTCGTACAACACCACTTGATTTTCGGCTCAAGCTACCTTTACAACTGATTTATTTTCCGGCACAAATCCTACCTCCTAAGCGATTTTTCACTAATCACTCAACTCACAATAATAATGGGATAAAGATGAAAGCAATAACTCTTAGTACAGAAATGAATGGAATTCAGACCAAGTTAAGAGTAGTATGAGAGCAAATTCTTGGAACTATAGTAGTATACATTGTTTTTTGCATTACTCACATTTCCCTTGATGTTTCTCTATTTATTTGTAGGCTATAAGATGATTATAGCCATTGGAGGGGTTCACTAGCCGTTGCCTGATTGCAAATAGACATTCCTTAACTTTCTCCTTTCCATTTGTGAATGATTTGGATGCATCTTGTTCAGCTCTACCTGATAGTCGACTGGTCGAGCTGTGATAGTTGACTAGTACAAGCATTTTTCACTGCAAGCTTTAACTTCGCTCTTCGATCAGTCGACTAGTGTTCCTATTCAATTGACTTGTAGTCGACTTATTTCAACCCCCATCTGATGATCTTTAATTTATTAGTCGACTTATGATATACTGGTCGACTTGTTGCAAACTCCAACGGATATATTTAATCAAATCTTCCCATAATCTTCATGTTTGATGTCTCTAGCATGTTGAAGATTATTTCCTTATTAATTTCACCATGATTTATCTGCTAACTTGATTTATTTCAACCTACAACACCTGAAATAATTTCTTAACCAATTCTATACATTTTATTATTATCAAAACATAAATGGGATTTAATTTGTCAACCACCATTGCTCCAACACAACTCATTTGTCTCATCACCTTGAACTACATCTGATCAGTTATAATTCCTATCTTCCTTTCCATAGTATCTCGCTTATGCATACATATATATATATATCAATGATTTATGTTTCAAAATCATCAACTCAAGTTGATTGCTTCTTCACGTATATATGATTTTAACTCACATCATCCATGGACCATTCACACTTCATTAACATCAAAAGAATAAAGTTTTTACAATGCTTTAGTGGGCATTTCGAGCCACCTTACATCATAGTCCAAAAATACCAACTTTACAAGAACAATAATTTCTCAAAATGAGACTAAAACCTTGTTTTACATGATCTAACTTCAAAAGAACAAAATATGCAAATTGGAGTGATGCCTTGACTCTCGACTCAATCACTCGATATCTTGTTCATCGCTTGTAGATGGGGATGAATGGGGTGAGTTTAAAGTTCGTGGGTAACAGTTTTTATAATCGATAACCCTTGGAAACCCTCATGATCATAACAAAGTTTCATGAAAATCCATATAACATAAATTTCTCGACTTGCATAAGTCAAACAATCATCAAACTTGTCAACACATGTAAACACATAAGCACATCATAATGGTTTGGGTGGACCCAAAACAGAACATACTACACAATTCCCATAAGGGTCTTATGTAGTCATGAACTTAAGGGAGTCCATGAAAGAATTCCATGCCACTAGCAGGCAGGCGGGAGAAGCCTTTGGTCAAAGTGCACTTGACTTACTTAGGTGACCACCACAAACCCACATAATCATGCATCTCACATCTTGGAAACTTATTGCCCAAATGGCACATTTTTAAAACCTAACTTCATAAACTTGACATCCTTTCAAAAAAATTTCCATTTTTGTTTCATAATTCATCCAAAAACTTCATACACACATATATAGAACTTTCTCAAAGCATTTAGAGAACATTGAATGCACATTTTAAAAGTAGTTGAAAACATTTATTTCTCTTTTTTGAAAGAAACATTAATGGCTTATTATTCAATTATAAAAATGTAACCCACCTTAGTCTCCTTACTTGAAAACTTGCTCAAGGATGTCTCTCCTCTTGCTCCTCTTGCCTCTCTTGCCTCCCTTCAATATTAGCAAGAATCCCCATTCAAAAATGAACTCCAATTGGAAAACCCAAAGAAACCTATGCATGAAATTGATCCCAGAATACTTAGGCCCATACATTTTTTAAGCTCTTTGAACCAAATCCCTTCCAAAAATCTGAATCATTAAAATGCTCTTACCTTAAATCTTCACCAAAAGAAGAGATGTTTAGTTCCAAAGAAAGCTCTTGTCTTCCTCTACCTTTTTCCCTAAAATCTCTCTAGAAGACTAAGAAAAATTGAAACCTAGATGACCTCTCTTCTTTTCTCTTCTTTCTCTATTTTTTTGTGCTTCTCTCTCTTCTCTCTTTTCTCATTCACGTTTCTAACTTCTTCCAAATGCAAGAAAACAATTTTTTTCTCCCCTTTTATACCCTTCCTTCAATGCCTTCCTTCTCATTTTGCTTCCATCTCATTTTTCTTTCGCTTCCTTCTCATTCTCACTCTTTCGTCTCATTTTGTTTTCGCTTTTGTCTTATTTTCCTTCCGTCTTATTTTTCTTTCGCTTCTGTCTCATTTTCCTTCCGTCTAATTTTGCTTTCGCTTCCATCTGATTTTCCTTCCGTCTTATTTTGCTTTTGCTTCCATTCATTTTCACTCTTCCGTCTCATTTTGCTTCCGTCTTATTTTCCTTCCGTCTCATTTTGCTTTTACTTCCGTCTCACTTTTCTTCAGTTTCATCATTATTTGGTTTTCATCAAAATTAATCGTAAAGTCATTTTGACTTAACAATCTTCCCATTTTTTATGATAACAAATAATCATAGAAAAAAAATTTATCTCCCATCTTCTGTTCTGTTCTCCTTTTCTTTTCTTCTTCTCCCCCTATCTTTTTCATTTCTTCTTCTTCTCCTCCTTTCTCCCCCTATTTGTTATTGATCAAAAAGATCATGATTGCAGATGCTTCATAACTTCAGAAAACATTGTTCTCATCTCAATGCGAAGTGACTTGATATCTTATCGAATATCCGTTACTTCTTTATGCAAGTCACCTACAGAAGCAAACAGATAATCAACTTTCTCTTCAATATCTTCATCAGGCTTCTATTGTACGACTTCAACACCAACAGTCGTAGTATATACATATGAAGATATAACATCTGATTCAATTATTGTAATGATAGGAGGTTGAACAGATAGGTTAGGTTCTGGAAGATCAAGATCATCAGGCTAGTTAGTTTTGAAACTTGTCTTTCCAATAAGTGTAGAACATCACCAAATGAAGACACAGTTGATAAAGGTCTAATGTGCGTAATGAGATACACAAGGGACTCTACTGAGTAGCTTCGATCTCCAACCTTAATAAATCTGTACGAAGCTTCTGAAAGTCTTCCATCTACTTGAAAAGAATCTTCAGTGGATTGCTGACCACAATTGCTTCCTGATGTTGTTGAAATGAAGTGGGAAACATACGTTCCAGTCTGTTGGACTGCATGGCATACTTCATCAATGTTTCTCACTTCAACTTCAATCTGTTCATCTGTTAGATCATTTATCCTTTCAACATACTAGATAAATTTTCTTCTTCCCTTTATCCTCATTGCGAACAATGAAAGGTCGTGGTTGAATATCAGGCACAAACTTGATCACAGTTTTCCTTGTGATTGGAAAAATAATGTACTTCTGCTTTGTCATCTGTGTGGGGTATGTTCTGGTTCCTTCATTCTTCATACATTACACATACTTTTCTCGTCCTTACTCAACATATGCATAGTACTACTATTTACCAATATAGGTTGAAATTGTACCTTGACTGACCTTTTTGGGATTTTTCTTATTATTATTGAATTGTTACTCCTGGCAGGTTGAATTTCTTCAAAAATCTTGACTCTCAAGTCTTCTTTTCTTATCAATCGAGAAGTATTGGCCTGTGCTGGACTACGTTATACTATCTTTTTCTTCTTCTGAACAACAATAGGAGTGCTCTTCTCAATACTGATTTTATCCTTTTTATTCTCCTTAATCAGTCTGGAAGTCTGCTGAGGTTGAGGTTTTACTTTCTCAAACTCCAATTTCTTCCTAATTTTAGTCACTTTAGTCAATTTTGGTTATTCTTCTCTCAAAATTGAAACTAAGGACCTGGTTGCCTGAGATGTTGTCTTCTTAGAGTTTTCACCATGAATCAACTCTTTCCTTTTCTTTTCTTCTTGTTGACGTAAGGTTTGAACTCTAAGCAACCTTTTTGCTTGCTTTGGCTTCTCCGAAAGTAGCATATCCCCCTTTTCTTTTTAGGGTTACTGTCTCCTTTTGTTGCACCTGGCTTCCTTCTTTAAGAGATATCGTCTTTCCCATTGATTGTCCTGACGATTCCTTTTCTCCTTCTGTAGGTATCCTCTCAACAGATTGACATTTTGATTTTGTTGAGGGAGATTCTTTTTTAGCACGCTCCCCCTCAATCCTGGCTTTCTTCTTAGAATCAACTTCTACTCTCTCCAGATTCTTCAAACCCACCAATTGTTGCAGAATTGATGACACTTTTGATATTCATCTTCATCCTGTTTCCCCTTTCTAGATGTACTCCAAAGTCTCTGAATATCCTTGTTAGTATCATTCCGTATGGTAAAGTAGTCAAGTCTTTCTTAGAATTTACCATATAATGAAATATAAGGAATGGTAGGTTGATAGGCTGACAATTTAGTAGATGAAATAGACATTGTTCATCTAGCGTTGTTGCCAAATGCCTTGACCCTATTCTCGGTAGTACACAATGAAAAAGAAGTGAGTGTAATACCCTAGCCTTTGGAACAAGATTGGAGGCCTTCTTTTCCCTTGGATCATTGCTTCTATATAACTACAAATTGATCTGGGTTTCCTTCACGCTAGCTTATGTCATCCATCTAGCTTTGTTTGTGAGATTCTCTCCTTCAAATGGACACTCCGTGACCTTCTCAATCATCTTCATGGTCACAATAATCGACAAGTTATCCACCGAAGATACAAGAGTATCAACTATCAATTCCATGTTCTTCCAGAAATCATAAACTTCGTTCATGTAGATTGTCTCTCGAATTTGAAAGAAATTCCTCCATCCGGCTGCTACAATCTCTAATTCAATATCCATGTTGCCTTGCTTCAAGGATTCAAAGTTAACAAGTCTTCCGCTTATCATGACTTTCTCCATCTCTTATAGTTAACAACGAACTAAAAACAGAAAAGTTTTTCAAAGAAGTGAAGTCGATTTGTGAGGTTGAGAGTGTGAGCAAGGAAATTTTGAAATCCAAACAGAGTAATGAAAGGTTTTTGTTGAGGGTTCTCCAAAGGTTGATTGTCAGAGTATATCATAAGTGTTCTAGAATAGGTGGTGTTCTCAAAGCTATGAGAAACCTTCCCTCCAAAACTTTCTTCTAACAACCATTATCAGCTGTAACTCATGGTTACGGTTACCGTTAAATCTTTCAACCTTTTCATTTGAGTCATGACGTGTCAAACAGTTGATTACTTAACATCACCATGTTAAGGTTTTGTCTAATTTCTCTTAATATTTCTTCACTTAATGGCTTAGTGAAGATGTCTGCCCACTGATGGTTCGTCTCAACAAACTGAAGACTCACGACATTCCTCTGAACGTAGTCTCGTAAAAATGGTGTCTGAATCCGATATGTTTAACTCTTGAATGTTGTATGGGATTTTTCGACAGATTGATGACACTTGTGTTGTCATAGTAGATTGGGATTTCTTCTTCTTGTACTGTGTAGTCCTCTAGCTGGTACTTAATCCACAACGTTTGTGAACAGCAACTTGCGGTTGACATATACTCAGCTTCCGCTGTTGATAGAGCAATTGAGCTTTGCCTCTTACTTGACCACGAAACTAGGTTATTGCCAAGAAAGTGACATCCTCCACTCGTACTTTTTCTATCAATCCTATCTCTGACATAATCCGCATCACAGTAGTCAATTAACCTAAAATCTTTACCTTTCTCACACATTAAGCAAAGATCAGTAGTACCTGATAGATATCTCAAAATTCTTTTGACAGCAATATAATGAGATTCTCTAGGATCTGCTTGAAATCTTGCACACAAACAATCACTAAACAAAATTTTGTCCTTGGACAAATGGTTTGAAGGATGCATCGGAGTTGACATTGGTTTTACTTTTCCCATATCATACTTTATCAACAATTCCATCACACATTTCTATTGATCAATAAAAATCTTTTCTTCGGTTTGCTTAACTTGCAACCCATGAAAGAATTTTAATTCACCCATCGTGCTCATCTCAAATTCATTTTTCATCAAAATTTCAAAATTAGCACATAACACTTCATAAGTAGCACCAAAAATAATATCATCAACATAAATTTGAACAATAATAAAATCATTCTTCATGCACTTTCTAAATAAGGTTTTATCCACCTGACCTCTAGTGAACTTATTCTCAATAAGAAAAGAACTCAGACGATCATACCAAGCTCGAGGAGCTTGTTTCAAGCCATACAAAGCCTTATGAAGTCTATAGATATGATTCGATTTCTTGAAATCCTCGAAACCTGGAGGTTGTTTCACATAAACTTCTTCATCTATAAAGCCATTTAAAAAGGCACTCTTCACGTCCATTTGAAATAGCTTTATATCGTGATAGACATCATATGTAAACAATATCCTAATAGCTTCTAGTCTTGCTACAGGAGCATAAGTCTCATTGTAGTATATTCCTTCCTGTTGATTATAGCCTTGTGCTACTAATCTTTCTTTGTTACGACTCACTCTACCTGATTCATCTAGCTTATTCTTAAAAACTCATCTAGTTCTTATGATGGATTTTTTCGGTGGTCTGGGAACTAAGTTCCAAACTTTATTCCTAGTAAACTGATTCAGCTCCTCTTGCATGGCTAAAATCCAAACTTCATCTTGAAGAGCTTCATCAATTTTCTTAGGCTCTATTTCAGAAATAAATGCACTATTTACTTCTCTTCTAAATTTGGACCTAGTCTGCACACCTTCTGAGATCTCTCATATAATCAACTCTTCTAGATGAGAACTCTTATATTTCCAATCTCTCTTCAAATCAAGAGTCTTAGGAATGTCTTCAACTTTGTCTAAGGAAGTTTCTGATGGTGATACTTCTTCACTATCAACCAAAGGTACTGAAAAGGTTTCATTATCAGGATGATCTCTCCTACTTGGTTGAGAACTATCATCAAACTTGACATGAATGATTTCCTCAACAGTCTTAGAGGTAAGGTTGTAAACCCTATAGGCTTTTGATGATAGAGAATAGCCAAGAAAATTCTAGAATAACTCTTAGAGTCAAATTTATCCAGACTTTCCTTTGTATTCAATATAAAGCACTTGCAATCAAATGGATGGAAGTAGGATATATTAGGTTTCCTCCCATTCCATAACTCATATGGAGTTTTCTTCAACAAAGGTCGTAGAAGTATTCTATTTTGAATATAACATGTTGTATTCACAGCTTCTTCCCAGAAGTACTTAGGAAGATTCATCACGCATAGCATAGTCCTAGCCATTTCCTGAATTGTCCTATTTTTCCTTTCAACAGCTCCATTTTGTTGTAGAGTTTTAGGGGCAGAGAAATTTTGGAAAATTCCATTATGTTCACAGAACATTCTGAACTTCTCATTTTCAAACTCACCACCATGATCACTTCTAATACTAGCTATATACATTCCTTTCTCAATCTGTGATAAAAATAGTATCCAACAAAATCTAGTGAAATCATCAACAATAACAAAACCATACCTCTTTCCGCCAAGACTCAATGTTCTAGTTGGAACAAAAAAATCCATATGTAGCAACTCTAGAGGTCTAGAGGAAGTTACAACATTTTTAGAAGAAAACGTTGTTTCCTTTTTGACAACTTTCACAAAAGAAATCCTTATTAAAACATATTTTTGGTAAACCTCTTACCAAATCATGTTTAATCAACTTAAAAATATGTTTAAAACTGATATGACCTAGCTTTTTATGCCAAATCAAATTTTCTTGATCAGTAGATATAAAACAAGAAATATTTTGATTTTGAAAATCTTTCAAATTGATTTTGTAAAGATTGTTTTGTCTTTTGGCAGAAAAGAATATGGACCCATCCTTATTTTTGACTTCACAAGAATTTTGATTGAAGGACACTTCAAAACCAGAATCACATAATTGACTGACACTAATCAAATTGTGCTTTAAACCATCAACTAGCAACACTTTATCAATGCATGTAAAGAAATCTTTACCTATTTTACCGATTCCAATTATCTTGCCCTGTTGGTTGTCTCCAAAAGTTACCGATCCTCCCTTCTTATACTGAAGATCTAGGAATATAGACCTTCTTCCCATCATGTTTTGCGAGCATCCACTGTCCAAGTACCAATGGTGTTGGTTGCTTTTTCCAAGGAAGGATATCTGTAAGTGATATTATCTGTCTCTTAGGTACCCAGATTTTCTTGGGTCCTTTAGGGTTAGTTCGTGCATAATTCATAGTATGATGATGCAATTGATGATATCTCCGATAATGATTAAGTTGATGAAATTTCTTCCTTAAGGGAGTAGAAACCTTTTTATGCTGAGAATGGTTTTTTACTAAAACTTAATCCAGTTTTATCATTAGGGTGTCTGTATTTTCCTAGCATATCATTCATTTTTCTCGTACTCTCCGTAAATGTTGATAGATCAGCTGAAAGACTATTTATTCTCTGCTTCAGCTTATTGATTTCTTCAGATCTATCTACTACAACCTTTTTCTTCAACTCATCTACTTGTTTCTTTAGGCAGACATTTTCCTTTTATAATACTTGCATGTTTTTCAAGTTTTTTACGTACTTTTTCTTAAGCAACTTATACTGCTTTAGAATTGCATGAGAATCTTCTAATAGTTTTGAGTATGCATCTTGTAATTCATTAAATTTTAAGGTTACCTCCTCATCACTTTCTTCCTCAACTACCAAGCAGATATTTGCTTGCATCGATGCTTCTGAGTCCGTATCTGATTCAGATGAATCTAGATTTTCCCACGTTGCCACCATGCTTTTCTTACCTTCTCTACTCTTCTTTGGCTTTTCCTTTAACAATGGACACTTGGACTTGTAATGTCCAAGTTTATTGCATTCATAGCATGTGATGGATGTTTTCTCATTCTTCCCTTCACCTTTGATATTCTTATTGAAGTAGGATTCTTTATTTCCTTTAGCCTTTTTCTTCCACATGCGTCTGATCTTTCTCAAGATAAAAGATAGTTCATCATCTTCCTCGCTTAAAGTATGATCTGAATTACTGGAATCGTCATCCTTGATTGCCTCAATTTTCAGCGCTTTTGATGATAAGCTTGTCTTCCTTTGATTTTTTTTATTCTTCTGTCCAGCCTTCAATGCTATGGATTTGTCCTGTTTGGGCTTATCTTCAGCATCGAATTCAACTTTATGTATCTTTAGAGATCCAAGTTGTTGCATCCCAATTTTTGAGTGAAAATAAGAAATATTCAAAATTGGATGAGTTGATTGAAATTAAGTTGAAAATCAAGAAATAAAGAGAGAAAGTGTGAGAAGATGAAAAATTGTGAAAAGTTTGACTTTTTGGCCTTTGAAAGTTGACTTTTGATTTAGGCAAATTTTGATAAAATAATCTACATGAAACTTGTAGATTATGTTAAGAGCTTTCTGTAGCCATAAAGTTTGCAATTTTTCGATATCGGGAGTGAAAGTTATGATCAGTCAAAGTTTAAGTGTGTTGGGGTTGACTTTTATTATGGCTGAAACTTTAACTGAGAAATTTACTTAGTTAGAGGTTGTTTTAGCCTTTAAGTTCTTTATGAAAGTTAAAGGATTTGATTTGATCTTTATTTCGATATAAAGTATGAAATTTTTTGATCAAGAAATAATAAGTTATGATTTTTACAAGTTTATGTTATGGTTTTAACATAAATATTAGAGGACAGAATCTTTGACCGGAAAATGGACTCCCTTAGGAGTCAAATTGATTTTTATGTCCTTCATGGAAGTTGAAGGTGACTTTCTGATCTTCGCATCGATATAAAATATGACATGATAGGATTTTGGAGTTGAAGGATATGAATTTCCAAAGTCCTGTGATTAATTAGGGAATTTTTATTTTGGACAAAAATTTTGATGATAAATTTGATCTCCTTAGAGACATAATTGATTTTTGAGTTCTCCATGAAAGTTGTAGAGCTTCCTTCAAGCTTTCTAGAGAGACTAAGTTTGTCAAAATTGGAGTTCAGGATTAAGAGTTATGAATTTTGGAAGTTTCGGATTTTTCATGTGCAAAAAAAAAAAAGAATAGGACGCATCGTCGTCGCTAGGGCGACGCATCGCCTCGCGATGGCGAGCGAGCCCTTTCCCTGCACGCGCGTGCGTGCGCTCCGCAACGACGTTGTTTCTGCCTCCTCTGCCACGACGTCGTTTCATATTTTCCTCTCCTCTGCACGCGCCGTTTTCTTCTTGTGCAACGCCGTTTCTCCTGCGTACTATACGACGCCGTTTTGAATTCTTTTGCTAATTCCTCCTTCAATCCGACCTTCGTTCAATCTTTTGCTTATATCTTTTCCGTCCAACATCCGATTGAGTTGATTCTTGAAGCGTTGGATTCCTAAGACAATTCCCTACATCTTCATGAGAAATTTGTAATTTTATGAGATTAAACTAATGGTGATTAATTTAATCAAAGTGAGTGGACAAATTTTCTGAACATGGCTCAGTATTTTGAGAAATTCGGGATCTGTGGAGATCCGATTGAAGTGATTCTTGAAGCAAAATAAAGTTAAGACATGGGGCTACAAATCATAAGAAGAAATGAAATGTCAATTTTGCCCCTAAGACTTCCAATTTCTGAATGAAAGTTCGGATTTGTGTGCAGTTTTTGGGTTAGGAACACCTGAGAGTATTTTGAGCATAACTTTTGATCTGGGAATCGAAATGAGGTGCTTCTTATTTTGAATTAAACTAGAGACATAAGGCTACAATTGTTATGCAGACATCGAGTTTCAATTCTGGGATTAAGAATGTAAATTTCTGGATGGAAATAATCGTACATGGAAAATGTGTTAGAATATGGATATACCCGTAATGTTTTGCGCATAACTTTTGATGTAGTGCTCCGAATTAGATGATTCTTATGGAATTATGAAAAAAAGACATAGAGAAATATTTCTCTAGCAGGAAGTTTTGACAAATTCTTTCAAATTGATAGTGCGAATTAACCCGCAAGTAAACATGACTTTAAGCTTTGAATTGAGGGGCAATATGGTCATTTATCTACCATTTAAATGACATGGCTTTAAAAATCAAATGGGTTGTCGTTTTTTTCATGGAGAAGCCGAAAACTTGAGAAAAGAAGAAGAATAAGGAGAAGAGAAGAGAGGAGAAGGTCGGTTATGGAGAAAAGATGAGAGAGAAAGTTAAGTTTCAATTTTTTTACTTGATTCTTAGAGATTTTGAGGTTGTACAAAGAGAGAAAAAGATGGAGGAGCACAAGAGCTTCCTTCCAAGCCAAGAAAAGTCAGATTTCAGTGAAGAATGAGGTAAGGTCGAAAATTTAATGTGTGATTTTTGATGAATTTTCGGTTTAGAATTGTGGAAAAGGACATGGGTTTGTGATTTATGAAGTCAATTATGATGTATATGCTTTAGGTTGTGTTTAATTTTGGATGGAAAATTAATTAAGGTTTAGTCATAATTTTTTTATTAATAATTTTGTGAAATTTTGGTGTAGAATTATAGATGAGAATATGGGTTTGTGAAATATGAAATTAATTTTGAAGAAATTGTGATTTATGATATTAAATTTAGATAAATTGGTTTAGGCCAATTTTCAGATTTGAGGATTTTTGAAATTGGTGGTTTAGATATCTTGAAATGAGTATGAATTGATGAATTATGACATCAATTTTTAAAATTAAGTAATTTATGAGATTGAATTTGAGTGAATTGGTTTAGGTCAAATTTTGAATTTGGAGATTTTAGAAATTCTTGTTTTAGAAAGCTTGGAAAAGTGATGAATTTGGGTTCCCTATAGTTAATTGTGAAAATTATGCAAATTATGATATTTAATTTGGATGATGATGGCTTAGGTAATTTTAAATTGGAAGAACAAAGGAAACGTTGGTCAAATTGATAATCGGGACGAGTTCCTAGCATCATTTCGAGGTGGGTAGTATATTTATTTGTTGAATTTTAAGCTAAGCATATGAAATTGAAAATTTAAGAAGCGAATTTTTGATAAATTAATGTTTATATAAATGTTTGAAAAATGATTTCGAAGGATTAAATTCCTTATTGTGGAAATGATTTTTAGAAAATGCAAGGTTTAAGAAATTCAGGGTTTTCGAATTATTTGAATAAATTGAGAAACGTGCTTTGTAGATTTTGAATAAATTTGAATTATGACTCAAAAGAATTATTGCATTCATTGTTATGAATTTTGATTGATTGCGATGTGTGATTAAAATGATGATTTGAATTGCATTAGAATTGTTATATGATTTTCATGTGTTATGAGAATGTGTCAAGTATTGACACTATTTGATGTTATGATATAAAAAGTTTGGAAGTAAGTTTTCGAAAAGTGTCTTCGGGCAATCCGAAAGTTTCAGTTTTGAATTATGTGTTAAGTAGGTTTGGTTAGGTCCCTTTCGTGAGTCAGTGCACTGTCTCTACTCATTTATAGCCTTCTCCCGGCTGCCCGCAAGTGGCTTAGGAGTTTCCATTTCGGACTCCCCTCCGTTCACGGTACCTGAGAACCGTATCTTGAGAATGTGCGATCACGTTCTATTAGACCAACCCAAACCGTTTGATGTGTTTTATGTGTTTGATATATGACTTTATGTGTTTTGTGATTTGGTGTGATACATTCATGTTTTTAAATTTGACCTTGAAATAAGAAAGAATTGAGGATTTTGAGAAATGAGAAGATAATATTTGCAAATGAAAGATTTTGGAAATGCTTTATGAAAGGTTTGAAAAGTGAAAGATTTGAAAAGTAAGCTTTGAAAGGTTTCACCGTGAAATATTTAAAAATGACAAACTTCTTGAAAGTGAGTTTTCCGCTTACTGTTCAATTTATAAAGATATTATCCACGAGCTTCCGAACTCACCCCCCTTTCATCCCCATCTCCAGGTTTCGAGCAAGAGATCAGATGAAAGAATGTGAAGACGTTTGGTCCAATTTTGCATCGTCTGTATTTTTAAATAAAATATTGTTTATGGCTTGAATTGTCGTTAAGTAAGTGATTATGATGTATTTCGAGCATGTATTTCAGAATGTATGAGGATTATGAATTAATGTATGAGAGTGTGAAATTGTATATGAGATTGTGTATGAATTTGGGAATGAGATTGAATTATGAGACTAGTATATTGAATTTCAATTATGAAAGTGTTTTAGAAATAGGAGTGTGTTTATCTGCTGAGATCCCGGACGGAGGGTCAGGTGGATATTGATGTTTGTGTGTTTGATTGGGAATTTTAGAAGTGTATTTTGATTACTTTGCAGGTTTGGGTTAGGATAAATGCAGCCGTTATGCTGCCGATATTTCGATAAAATTGGGATAAAAATGTATTTTGGGATTGGTACGGATATATAAGAATATGAGCAAGTTTTGATATTTGCATGAGAATGATTTTCCAAAAGTGAAAATTGGTTGTGTGATTTGAATGAGATTGACATGTAAGAAATGAAAAAAAAAATTATAGCAGCTTTTGATCAGTCTAGGGATCCAATGCGATTCAGTGTATGGGTTCGGATGTCGGTTCCGCCGTTTGCTTCGCATCTGTTTGGTACTTTGATTTTGTTTATGCCTCCTTTGTTTCGATTTGATCGATTCGATTCCGATTTGTGTGAGGATAAGAGTGTGTGAGGATAAGATCGAATTTCTGAGGATGTGCTAAGTGATCGTTTGATTTTGATGACAAGAAGTATGACTGACTTTAGGACTGTGAAATTGATGTGCATGACTTGTCATGACTTAGTTGAAGAATTAAAGTGATTGTTTGTTTTGGGTGTTAAGAATATGATTGATTAGAAACATGTGTTTGTGGAACTTGAGATGTGAATTGCATAATGAATTGGGAGAAATTGATATAGCCTATACTTATGTGAGATGAAAGTATGACTATTTGAAAGTTGACATGATGATAAAGATTAAATGATGGTTGAACCATATTAGGGTTCCTTAAGAAATGGACCATTGACTTGTATCCATATCTGAAGAAATAATGAGTTATAGATATAGTAAGTTGATATGATATGAGTGGTATGAGGTACAAAAAGTGAAGTATTGTGAAGAGATTGAGAGTATGTATGATGAGAAAATTAGATAAGAAAAAGTGATTGATTATGAGGTTTGGAAAGAAAGTAGTAAGAAAGTGCTTGATTATCTTTGTTTGCAAAGAAATTATATGTAAATATGAGTTACTTGGAGTTTAATCAAGTATGAATTTCAATGACGAAATTCTTTGAAGAGGGGGAGAAATGTTGGATCCCGATTTTTTAGTGAAAATAAGAAATATTCAAAAGTGGATGAGTTTATTGAAATTAAGTTGAAAATCATGAAATAAAGAGAGAAAGTGTGAGAAGATGAAAAATTGTGAAAATTTTCACCTTTTGGCCTTTGAAAGTTGAATTTTGATTTAGGCAAAATTTGATAAAATGATCTACATGAAACTTGTAGATTATGTTAAGAGCTTTCTGTAGCCATAAAGTTTGCAATTTTTGATATCGGGAGTGAAAGTTATGATCAGTCAAAGTTTAAGTGTGTTGGGGTTGACTTTTATTATGGCTGAAACTTTGACTGAGAAATTTACTTAGTTAGAGGTTGTTTTAGCCTTTAAGTTCTTTATGAAAGTTGAAGGATTTGATTTGATCTTTATTTCGATATAAAGTATGAAATTTTTCGATCAAGAAATAATAAGTTATGATTTTTACAAGGTTATGTTATGGTTTTAACATGAATATTAGAGGACAGAATCTTTGACCGGAAAATGGACTCCCTTAGGAGTCAAATTGATTTTTATGTCCTTCATGGAAGTTGAAGGTGACTTTCTGATCTTCTCATCGATATAAAATATGACATGATAGGATTTTGGAGTTGAAGGATATGAATTTCCAAAGTCCTGTGATTAATTATGGAATTTTTATTTTGGACAGAAATTTTGATGATAAATTTGATCACCATAGAGACAGAATTGATTTTTTAGTTCTCCATGAAAGTTGTAGAGCTTCCTTCAAGCTTTCTAGAGAGACTAAGTTTGTCAAAATTGGAGTTTGAGATTAAGAGTTATGAATTTTAGAAGTTTCAGATTTTTCATGTGGAAAAAAAAAGAATAGGACGCATCGCCGTCGCTAGGGCAATGTATCGCCTCGCGAGGGCGAGCGAGCCCTCGCCCTGCACGCGCACGCGCGCGCTCCGTAACGACGTCGTTTCTGCCTCCTCTGCCGCGACGTCGTTTCATATTTTCCTCTCCTCTGTGCGCGCCGTTTTCTTCTTGTGCGACGCCGTTTCTTCCGCGTACTATACAACGCCCCCTTCTCGTGCATTCTATTATCATTTTATAAGTGTTGTATTAACTTGTGATTTACTTCAATTGGTATCAGAGAGTGGTATCCAAAAATCACTTTGGCGAAGTGTGGATTAAAGATAATGGCGGAGTCACACGTATACATCGCTGAAGGAGCCTCAGTCACTAGACCTCCAGCATTCAATGGAGAAGACTACCATTACTGGAAAGATAGAATGCGGTTATTCATCGAATCTACACATGTAGACCTTTGGGACGTAATAGAGAACGGACCCTATATACCTGTAGATGAAGAAGGTAGTTCTATTCCACGAAGCAGATGGACGGCTGATCAGAAAGCAAGAATACAACTGAATTCAAAGGCGAAATTCTTCTTAACATGTGCCTAGCGAAGCGAATCGACAAAGTGCATGGTTGCGACACTGCAAAAGAGATGTGGGACACATTGTCCATTGCTCATGAAGGCACTAGTCAAGTTAAAGAATCCAAGATAAGTATTCTTGTACATCAATATGAACTTTTCAGGATGGAAGATGAAGAATCTATTGATCAAATGTTTGGAAGATTTCAAACAATTGTCAACGGATTAAAAGCTCTTGGAAGGACTTACAATAACCAAGATCATGTTGAAAGATCCTAAAAGCCTTCCTAAGAGATGGAGACCTAAAGTAACTGCGGTCTGAAGCAAAAGACTTGAGCGTCTTTGAAGCTAGATGAGTTGCTGGGATCCTTGAAGATTCATGAAGTAGAACTCAATGCTGAAGACAAGCCCAAGCGTGACAAGTCAATAGCACTGAAGGCCGGACAGAAGAATCATAAGACTCAGAGAAGGAGGAAGTCATCGAAGGCATTGAAGATTGAAGAATCAAAGGATGATAACTCCAGTCAATCTGAATCAGAGTCAAGTGATGAAGATGACGAATTATCTTTCATTTCCAGAAACATAAGACGTATGTGGAAAAAGAAGCCCAGAAGTAACCAGACATTCAGAAAGAATGGAAAAGAGGAAGCCAAGCCAGAAAAGTCTTCTATCATTTGCTACTGAGTGCAATCAGCTGGACACTACAAGTCGAATGCCTACTCTCAATAAGAAACCTAAGAAGAGTAAAGAAGGCAAGAAAAGCATGATGGCAACATGGGAGGATCTAGATTCATCTGAATCGAATCTGAGCTCGAGTCATCGAACATGCAAACATTTGCCTAATGGCTGAAGAAGATAGTGATGAGGAGGTAAAATCCGATTATGATAACTTGCATGATGCATATTCAGAATTGTTAGAAGATTCTCATGCTATTCTGAAACAGTACAAGCTGTTGAAGAAAAGTATGCGAAGAATATTAAACATCTTGAGAAAATAGAGAGAAAATATTTGCTTAAAAAAGGAGTTAGAAGTTAAAAGGAAACTTGTAGACAGATCAGATGAGATTAATCAGCTTAACCTAAGGATCAAGAATCTATCAGCTGATCTAGCTACTTTCATTGAGAGTACAAAGAAAATGAATGATATGCTAGGAAAATGTAGACATCCTAGTGATAAGACTGGTTTAGGGTTTACTAGAAACAATACTCAGTCTCGTAATAAATTTGTCTCTCAAAAAGGAAGAAATAGGACAACACATTTTAATCAACGTCTGAGTAATATGCATTATAGATTACATCATGTGCATACTACTAACCATAAAGGACCCAAGAAAATTTGGGTACCAAGAAATAAAATAGTTTCTCCTGCAGATATCCTTCCTTGGAAGATACGGCAAGCACCATTGGTATTTAGACAGTGGATGCTCGCGACACATGACGGGAAGAAGGTCTATGTTCCTAGACCTTCAGTATAAGAAGGGATGATCAGTAACTTTCGAAGACAACCAGCAGGACAAAATCATTGGAATCGGGAAAATAGTATCAGGAGTGATCATGGTGGAGAGTTTGAAAATGAGAAGTTTAGAGTTTTACGTGAAGAGAATGGAATTTCCCACAACTTCTCCCCTAGAACTCCTGACAGAATGGAGTTGTTGAAAGAAAGAATAGGCGGTTCAAGAGATGGCAAGGACCATGCTATGTGAGACGAATCTTCCTAAGTATTTACAAGCGAAGTCGTGAACACTGACATGCTATATTCGAGCGAGGATCTTGTTGCGACCTATGTTGAAGAAAACTCCTTACGAGTTATGGAATGGAAGAAGACCAAGCATATCCTACTTTCATCCATTTGGGTGCAAATGTTCCATTCGAATCTGAAAGAGCATTGGATAAATTCGACTCGAAGACCTATCCAGAATCTTTCTAGGCTACTCATCATCGTCTAAGGCTTTTCGAGTTTACAACTTGATTTCAAAGACATTGAAGAGACAATTCATGTCAAGTTTGATGATAGTTCTCAATCCCATAAGGAAGATGACATGGAGATTGAAGGTCCTTCAAAGAACCTAGATGATGCCTCAGAAACTCCCTCGTCAGACACTCATGAGGATAAGATTGAAGATATTCCAGAAACTTTAGAACTAAGACGAGATTGGAAGTATAAAAGTTCTCATCCGGAAGAGTTAATTATCGGTGAGACCTCGAAGGAGTTAGGACAAGGTCCAGATTCGACGAGAAGCTAATGTAGCTTTTATCTACGAAATAATACCTAAGAAGGTTGAGGAAGCTCTTGAGACGAAGCTTGGGTGTTAGCCATGCAAGAAGAGCTGAACCAATTCATAAGGAATAACGTCGGTCCTTGGTTCCAAAACCTCCTAAGAAATCCATTATTGGAACCAGATGGGTTTTCAAGAATAAGCTAGACGAATCGGGAAGAGTGAGTCGTAACAAGGCGATTAGTAGCACAAGGCTACAATCGGCAAGAAGGAATCGACTACAACGAAACATATGCTCCGATGGCGAGACTTGAAGCTATAAGGATTTTGTTGGCATATGCAATCATCACGATATAAAGTTGTTTCAGATGGATGTTAAGAGTGCATTTCGAATGGCCTTATACGAAGAAGTCTATGTGAAACAACCTCCACGGCTTTGAAGATGTTAAAATCCAGATTATGTCTATAGACTTCACAAAGCCTTATCTGACTGAAGCAAGCTCCAGGAGGTATGATCGTCGAGTACTTTCTTAATAGAAAATGGTTTGATGAGAGGTCAAGTTGATAAGGCGCTCTTCGGAAAAGTTCTCATAATGATTTTATCTTAGTGCTGATTCGTTGATGATATCATATTTGGTGCTACTTCAAAGGGTTATGCTTGAAGTTTGAGAGTCTAATGAAAAGAGAATTTGAAATGAGTATGATGGGTGAATTAAAGTTCTTTCTTGGGTTGCAAGTTAAGCAGACCAAAGAGAAGATCTTCATTCATCAACAGAAGTATGTGAAAGAGTTGTTGAATAAGTTTGACATGAATAATGTGAAGCCAATGGCAACTCCGATGCATCCTTCAAACCTTTTGTCGAAAGACGAACTTGGTAAGAAGGTGGATCAAACCCTATATAGAGGGATGATCGGTTCTTTATTGTATCTTCTGACAAGTAGACTGATATTACATTGGGTGTATGCTTGTGTGCAAGATTCAAGTGATCTAGAGAGTCTCATTTCTGCTTTGTTAAAAGAATTTTGAGATATCTCGCAGGTACTACTGATCTTTGCTTAATGTTTGAGAAAGGTAAAGATTTCAGGTTAATCGGATATTGTGATGCGGACTATGCTGGAGATAGAATCGAAAGAAAGAGCACAAGTGGAGGATGTCACTTTCTTGGAGAAATCTAGTCTCTGGTCAAGCAAGAGACAAAGCTCAATTGCTCTATCAACCGCTGAAGCGAATATATGTATGCCATGAAGTTCTTTGTTCACGACGCCGTGGATCAAGTATCGACGAAGACTATTCAGTTAAGGAGGAGGAGATTCCAATTTATTGCGACAACACCAAAGTCAATAAATCATCAAAGAATCAATTGACATTCGAGTAAAGCATATAGAAGTCGACATCATTTCACGAGAGACTACGTTCAGAGAAAGGTGGTGCTTCTAAAGTTCGTTAAACGAGCTTGATGGGCGGACATCTTCACTAAACCACCGAGTGAAGAACATTTTCGAAGATAAGGCGCAATCTCAATATGGTGATGCTAAATGGCGGTTAGGCTAAAATAACGTGAGAAACTAACGGCGTTATACACGATGAGTTACAGCTGGTAACTTCTCTCACAAGGAAGATTTTTGGAGGGAAATATCTGATAAACTCGAGGTTCTTAATGATTCGAGAACCCATCAGTCTATAACCCTGTAAGTAGAATGAGATGAGTTTATAGCAGCCTTTTCATCATCTCCTGACGGTTCATTTCTACTTTACCAATTCTCTCAAAATCTTCTCACTCAAAAGTTTTTCAGAAGATAATCTTTCACTCTATACAATGGAAGCAGCCATGGTTTATGGAAGACTTGTGGATTTTGAGTCACTGAGGAGAGACGGCATGGATGTAGAACCAGAGATCACAAGAGCTGGTTGGAAGAACTTCTTTCAAATTCAAGAATCTGTCTATACGGACGAGGTTTATGAGTTCTGGAAGAACGCTCGTCTGATAGAAGACACTATTGTATCCTCTGTGGATAGAATATCAATTATTGTCACAAAGGATTTGATAAGGAAAGTGGCTGGTTGCCCATCGGTTGGAAAAACTGTCTACCAAGGCGGATGGATGTCCTCGATTGGAATGAAAGAAGAAGATGTCAAGAGGCAGCTCTATGGCACAAATGATTCCGAGAGAGGAAGACATCAAATCGATTCAAGGCGAGTTCTTCATGCAATCTGTTCATTGCATTCTTCCCGAGTTGGTTAGAGGAATTTGGTGACCACTTTAGCGAACAATGTCATTCTTTCTTCTCAATCGAAATCCTATAGATCTACCCTTCTTAATCTTTCACTATATAGTTAAGGGGTTAAAGGAAACTTCCAGTTATCCTTATGGTATGATTTTGACAAGGATTTTTATAGAATCCGATGTTAAATGCACACCGGCATCGGAAAAAGCTGTTCTGTGAAGAGCAAAATCAATGCACACACGATTCGGCGAATGGGTCTTAGCACAGTAGACAAAGATCACGTCGGTTCTTCAAAGAAACCAAGAACTGAGGGGGAGCGTGTATTGAAGAAGACTCCTGTCTCAAGTTCTCAATCGCATGTAAGTATCAAATCGCCTACTGCCGAATTAAGGAGAGTCCTAGGGAGACCTCTTATGAAAATGGCGAGTCCTCTTTTCGAAGAAAATCAATCTCAGATGGCAAAGCAAACTGCACCAAAGAGACAAGGAGAAAGTCTCTTGAGCGAAGTTGTGAAGAAAGCCAAGCGATCTCCAAGAATCAGGACTCTGAGGCAACAGGAAAAAAAGATTTCCAGAGAACAAAGGCGAGAAGAAACTTCTAAATCTTGTGCAGCCAAAGCCACAAGATCCTTAGTCTCAATGCGGAAGAGGATACGGCGGAAGATCTAAAGAGGCGAGAGGAAGAGAAAAGCAACAAGCTGTTAAAGGAAAATTTCTGTGAAGAAATCAACAAAACTAACTGAAGCAGAGAAAAAGACTAAGAAGGTTAGTTAAAGAAGAGCATCTCAAGCTGCGAGGATGTTAGTCTACAAAAGAGGCTAACGTCTTGTTCAAGTTGAAACGAAGCCGAGCATTTTACGATTCGGGATACTCTGTGGTCAACAAGAAGAACCGATGAATGAAAGCACGGTTCATGAGACACTGGCATTATAAAGGAGGAACCAGCGAAGAATGGTCGATTTAGGAAACTTCTAAGGAACACAACAAGAAGCAACTACTGATGCAGATTTGGTGATGATGAACCAAGGCGAAGGTATATAACTACGGAAGTTCTTGAGGAAATATAAATTGGAAATCAAATTGGTAGAAGTTATTACCAATCGAGCAATGCTATTATAATCGGTGTTGAACCAATGAAGAAAATAGTAGCTCGGTGCAACCTATGTTGATTAATGGTATCACGTGGCGATTACTAAATGAAAAGAGAAGTCTTTTACGATACCTTGAGGCTTCTTGATCATTTGCCATATCCCTCAAGGCGTCCACCTTGCGTGTACTATGTTCCCAATCACGAGAGAACACGAGAGATAAAGGTTGTTCGGACATTCAGCCAAGGCGTACAAAAGATTTAACAAAGGAAAGTCAAAATTATTTCACGAAGATAATGTTGATGATGATCATTCATGAGATCGATTACGCGAAAAAGTCGCGGAAAATTGATGAAACATGCATTCCGCACAAGATCCGAGATCAAGCGAGTGCTGACCATACAAATCGTGCGGAAGGCTGTCAAGTAGGGAAGTATAAACGAGGAACATTCTTGAGTTCCTTGTTGAGCGTTCTTCGTATTAGGCCTCTGTCTAGTACACATCCTATAGAAACACAAGCTTTATCCTATAAGGAAGGCGATTCTTGATCTTTGCCGCCAGCCTTTTGATCTAAATCTTCTGAAGCTGCAACATTCATTCGTCCACCTACTTTTGAGATTAATGAAGACTACACTCCATCTTGATGCCTATACTACTTCAATTCCTTTCGCTCCTCCATCGTGAAGCGAGATCAAGCCTCTTCGTCGAGATGAAGTCGATGAATTACGAGGTGAACTCAATGACATGAAGGAGGCGGTGAATGATCTAAAGAAGATCATAGCGAGCTGGCGAAGAACGAAATCGATAATCATTTTTATTATAACAAATAGGGAGAGCGGAAAAGAAGAAAATAATCGAAGAGGAGAGGATGTTTAGATGAAGAAGGTGTGACCACAATGCATTTAAGCAGGAAGAAGATAAGTTTTTTTTAGCATCTGTAAATTTTGTTTTGTTTTCTTTTCTTTTCTTGTATGTAATTTGTTATATTCAAAAAGGGGGAGATTGTTAAGTCAGAATGACTTTACATATAAATGATTTTGATGTATAACAAATATAGTGAGATCAAAAACAAGAAAAACAAAACAGTCACAGACGAAGTCCGAAGACAGACGAAGTTTGAATAAACAGACAAAGACACAGACGAAGTTGCAAGACATCAGTCAGATACAGACGAAGTTGATACAAGTCAAACACAGACGAAGTTTGTCAAAGTAAAAAATCAACACAGACGCAGATGACACAAGACAATAAACAGACAAAGACACAAATGTAGATCTGAGCGAGAAAGAAAAGCGACGCCTTGACGTAAGCATAAGCGAAGCGAGCGCAGACGAGCATAAGCATAAGCGAAGCGAGCCAGACGAGAAAAAAGCAGCACGCAAGAGTCGATTCGAGTTAATTCTTGAACTCAACTGATTAACCGTTTCTTTAAAGATTAAAGATTCAAGATTCAAGAATCAAGAAGCGATTCTGAATGAAGGCTATAAATACAAGTCGAAGTCGAAGGCTGCGAGTTAAACTATTTTGAGAAAAAATTACACAAAGTGAAAAGCGATTAAGTGCGAATTAGTGAACGCTATCTTCTTGTAAAAAGTGTTCAAATACTTTTACGAAAAGAAAGAGTTATCTGAGATAGCTGCAGAGGCTAAGTGTGAAAGAATCTTGGTGTAGAGACACTGAAGAGGCTCGTGAAAGAATACTTGTAAAGTTTGAAGAGATAGTGAAATCTCGGAAGAAACTCGAGGATGGGCGTAGCTCACGGTTTGGGGTGAACCAGGATAAATCTGCGTGTCTACTACTCTCACTCTCTATCTCACTTTTAGTTTCAAAGTTGATCTTTATTTACTATTCATATACTTAGCATTGAAAAGCTTTGATCAATTAGGATTAATAAGAATTACAGAAAGAATTTTTATTTCGACAAGTAATTTGAAAAAGATATTCAAAAAGGAGAATACACAATTCAACCCCCCCTTCTCGTGCATTCTATTATCATTTTATAAGTGTTGTATTAACTTGTGATTCACTTCAATAGCATTTTGGAGTTGAAGGATATGAATTTCCAAAGTCCTGTGATTAATTAGGGAATTTTTATTTTGGACAGAAATTTTGCTGATAAATTTGATCACCTTAGAGACAGAATTGATTTTTGAGTTCTCCATGAAAGTTGTAGAGCTTCCTTCAAGCTTTCTAGAGAGACTAAGTTTGTCAAAATTGGAGTTCAGGATTAAGAGTTATGAATTTTGGAAGTTTGGATTTTCATGTGGAAAAAAAAGAATAGGGCCGATCGCCGTCGCTAGGCGACAACGCCGCCTCCTGAGGAGAGCGAGCCTCGCCACACCTGCGCAGCGCTCTGCAACGATGTCGTTTCTGCCTCCTCCACGCCACGCGTCGTTTCATATTTTCCTCTCCTCTCGCTACCGTTTTTTCTTGTGTGACGTCGTTTCTCCCGCGTACTATATGACGCCGTTTTGAATTCTTTTGTTAATTCCTCCTTCAATCCGACCTTCGTTCAATCTTTTGCTTATATCTTTTCCGTCCGACATCCGATTGAGTTGATTTTTGAAGCGTTGGATTCTTAAGACAATTCCCTACATCTTCATGAAAAATTTGTAATTTTATGAGATTAAACTAATGGTGATTAATTTAATCAAAGTGAGTGGACAAATTTTCTGAACATGGCTAAGTATTTTGAGAAATTCGGGATCTGTGGAGATCCGATTGAAGTGATTCTTAAGGCGAAATAAAGTTAAGACATGGGGCTACAAATCATAAGAAGAAATGAAATGTCAATTTTGCCCCTAAGACTTCCAATTTCTGAATGGAAGTTCGGATTAGTGTGCAGTTTTTGGGTTAGGAACACCTGAGAGTATTTTGAGCATAACTTTTGATCTGGGAATCGAAATGAGGTGTTTCTTATTTTGAATTAAAATAGAGACATAAGGGTACAATTTTTATGAAGACATCGAGTTTCAATTCTGGGATTAAGAATGTAAATTTCTGGATGGAAATAATTGTACATGGAAAATGTGTTAGAATATGGATATACCCATAATGTTTTGCGCATAACTTTTGATGTATGCTCCGATTTGGATGATTCTTGTGGCATTATGAAATTAAGACATAGAGGAATATTTCTCTAGAAGGAAGTTTTGACAAATTCTTTCAAATTGATAGTGCGAATCAACCCGCAAGTAAACATAACTTTAAGCTTTGAATGGAGGGGCAATATGGTCATTTATCTACCATTTAAATGACATGGCTTTAAAAATCAAATGGGCTGTCGTTTTTTTCATGGAGAAGCCGAAAACTTGAGAAAAGAAGAAGAATAAAGAGAAGAGAAGAGAGGAGAAGCTCGGCTATGGAGAAAAGATGAGAGAGAAAGTTAAGTTTCAATTTTTCTACTTGATTCTTAGGGATTTTGAGGTTGTACCAAGAGAGAAAAAGATGGAGGAGCACAAGAGCTTCCTTCCAAGCCAAGAAAAGTCGGATTTCAGTGAAGAATGAGGTAAGGTCGAAAATTTAATGTGTGATTTTTGATGAATTTTCGGTTTAGAATTGTGGAAAAGGACATAGGTTTTGTGATTTATGAAGTAAATTATGATGTATATGCTTTAGGTTGTGTTTAATTTTGGATGGAAAATTAATTAAGGTTTAGGCATAATTTTTTGATTAAGAATTTTGTGAAATTTTGGTGTAGAATTATAGATGAGAATATGGGTTTGTGAAATATGAAATTAATTTTGAAGAAATTGTGATTTATGATATTAAATTTAGATAAATTGGTTTAGGCCAATTTTCATATTTGAGGATTTTTAAATTGGTGGTTTAGATATCTTGAAATGAGTATGAATTGATGAATTATGACATCAATTTTTAAAATTAAGTAATTTATGAGATTGAATTTGAGTGAATTGGTTTAGGTCAAATTTTGAATTTGGGGATTTTAGAAATTGTTGTTTTAAAAAGCTTGGAAAAGTGATGAATTTGGGTTCCCTATAGTTAATTGTGAAAATTATGCAAATTATGATATTTAATTTGGATGATGAAGGCTTAGGTAATTTTAAATTGGAAGAACAAAGGCGTTGGTCAAATTGATGATCGGGACGAGTTCTAGCATCATTTCGAGGTTAGGTAGTATATTTATTTGTTGAATTTTAAGCTAAGCATATGAAATTGAAAAATTAAGAAGCGAATTTTGATAAATTAATGTTTATATAAATGTTTGAAAATGATTTGAAGATTAAATTCCTTATTGTGGAAATGATTTTAGAAAATGCAAGGTTTATGAAATTGAGGTTTTGAATTATTTGAATAAATTGAGAAGCGTGCTTTGTAGACTTTGAATAAATTTGAATTATGACTCAAAAGAATTATTGCATTCATTGTTATGAATTTTGATTGACTGCGATGTGTGATTAAAATGATGATTTGAATTGCATTAGAATTGTTATATGATTTTCATGTGTTATGAGAATGTGTCAAGTATTGACACTATTTGATGTTATGATATAAAAAGTTTGGAAGTAAGTTTTCGAAAAGTGTCTTCAGGCAATCCGAAAGTTTCAGTTTTGAATTATGTGTTAAGTGGGTTTGGTTAGGTCCTTTTAGTGAGTCGATTACCTCTACTACTACTTTTATAGCCTTCTCCCGGCTGCCCACAAGTGGCTTAGGAGTTTCGATTTCGAACTCCCCTCCGTTCACGTCTGCACAGAACCGCTATACGGGAATGTGCAGTACGTTCTGTTAGGACCAACCCAAACCATTTGATGTGATTTATGTGTTTGATATATGACTTTATATGTTTTGTGATTTGGTGTGATGCATTCATGTTTTTAAATTTGACCTTGAAATAAGAAAGAATTGAGGATTTTCAGAAATGAGAAGATAAGATTTGCAAATGAAAGATTTTGGAAATGCTTTATGAAAGGTTTGAAAAGTGAAAGATTTGAAAAGTAAGCTTTGAAAGGTTTCACCATGAAATGTTTAAAAATGACAAACTTCTTGAAAGTGAGTTTTTCGCTTACTGTTCAATTTATAAATATATTATCCACGAGCTTCCGAACTCACCCCCCCTTTCATCCCCATCTCCAGGTTTCAAGCAGGAGATCGGATGAAAGAATGTGAAGACGTTTGGTCCGATTTTGCATCGTCTGTATTTTTAAGTAAAATATTGTTTATGGCTTGAGTTGTCGTTAAGTAAGTGATTATGATGTATTTCGAGCATGTATTTCAGAATGTATGAGGATTATGAATTAATGTATGAGAGTGTGAAATTGTATATGAGATTGTGTATGAATTTGGGAATGAGATTGAATTATGAGACTAGTATATTGAATTTCAATTATGAAAGTGTTTTAGAAATAGGAGTGTGTTTATCTGCTGAGATCCCGGACGGAGGATCCGGTGGATATTGATGTTTGTGTGTTTGATTGGGAATTTTAGAAGTGTATTTTGATTACTTTGCAGGTTTGAGTTAGGATAAATGCAGTCGTTATGCTGCCGAAATTTCGATAAAATTGGGATAAAAATGTATTTTGGGATTGGTACGGATATATAAGAATATGAGCAAGTTTTGATATTTGCATGAGAATGATTTTCCAAAAGTGGAAATTGGTTGTGTGATTTGAATGAGATTGACTAAAGATGTAAGAAATGAAAAAAAAATTATAGCGGCTTTTGATCAGTCTAGGGATCCAATGCGATTCAGTGTATGGGTTCGGATGTCGGTTCCGCCGTTTGCTTCGCATCTGTTTGGTACTCTGATTTTGTTTGTGCCTCCTTTGTTTCGATTTGATCGATTCGATTCCGATTTGTTTTCACTTTGTTATCCGACTTATTATTCGCATTCCGATTTTTCATTTTTCGTTTCGTGTTATCGCATGCTTTGATTCTCGATTCAAAATTTCGCATCATATTCCGATTTTTCATTTTCGTTTCGTGTTATTGTTTCCGCTTTTGCTTTGTTTGTCGTTATCAAATTCAATTTATTCAATCTGAATTCGCTTTTGCTTCCTTCGTTCTTCGTTTTCGGTTGGGATCCGGTTCCCGGATCAAGTCCCAACATTTATGGTATCAGAGCCCAGTAATAGGATCCTAACGGGGCATATAAGATAAATAAGAGTGTGTGAGGATAAGATCGAATTTGTGAGGATGTGCTAAGTGATCGTTTGATTTTGATGACAAGAAGTATGACTGACTTTAGGACTGTGAAATTGATGTGCATGACTTGTCATGACTTAGTTGAAGAATTAAAGTGATTGTTTGTTTTGGGTGTTAAGAATATGATTGATTAGAAACATGTGTTTGTGGAACTTGAAATGTGAATTGCATAATGAATTGGGAGAAATTGATATAGCCTATACTTATGTGAGATGAAAGTATGACTATTTGGAAGTTGACATGATGATAAAGATTAAATGATGATTGAACCATATTAGGGTTCCTTAAGAAATGGACCATTGACTTGTATCCATATCTGAAGAAATAATGAGTTATAGATATAATAAGTTGATATGATATGAGTGGTATGAGGTACAAGAAGTGAAGTATTGTGAAGAGATTGAGAGTATGTATGATGAGGAAATTAGATAAGAAAAAGTGATTGATTATGAGGTTTGGAAAGAAAGTAGTAAGAAAGTGCTTGATTATCTTTGTTTGCAAAGAAATTATATGTAAATATGAGTTACTTGGAGTTTAATCAAGTATGAATTTCGATGACGAAATTCTTTGAAGAGGGGGGGAAATGTTGGATCCCAATTTTTGAGTGAAAATAAGAAATATTCAAAAGTGGATGAGTTGATTGAAATTAAGTTGAAAATCAAGAAATAAAGAGAGAAAGTGTGAGAAGATGAAAAATTGTGAAAAGTTTGACCTTTTGGCCTTTGAAAGTTGACTTTTGATTTAGGCAAAATTTGATAAAATGATCTACATGAAACTTGTAGAATATATTAAGAGCTTTCTGTAGCCATAAAGTTTTCAATTTTTCGATATCGGGAGTGAAAGTTATGATCAGTCAAAGTTTAAGTGTGTTGGGGTTGACTTTTATTATGGCTGAAACTTTGACTGAGAAATTTACTTAGTTAGAGGTTGTTTTCGCCTTTAAGTTCTTTATGAAAATTGAAGGATTTGATTTGATCTTTATTTCGATATAAAGTATGAAATTTTTCGATCAAGAAATAATAAGTTATGATTTTTACAAGGTTATGTTATGGTTTTAACATGAATATTAGAGGACAGAATCTTTGACCGGAAAATGGACTCCCTTAGGAGTCAAATTGATTTTTATGTCCTTCATGAAAGTTGAAGGTGACTTTCTGATCTTCTCATCGATATAAAATAGGACATGATAGGATTTTGGAGTTGAAGGATATGAATTTCCAAAGTCCTGTGATTAATTATGGAATTTTTATTTTGGACAGAAATTTTGATGATAAATTTGATCACCATAGAGACAGAATTGATTTTTTAGTTCTTCATGAAAGTTGTAGAGCTTCCTTCAAGCTTTCTAGAGAGACTAAGTTTGTCAAAATTGGAGTTCGAGATTAAGAATTATGAATTTTGGAAGTTTCGGATTTTTCATGTGGAAAAAAAAGGAATAGGACGCATCGCCGTCGCTAGTATGCGGCGAGCCCTTCGCCTACTGCTGCCTGTATGTAGCATCCGTAACGACGTCGTTTCTGCCTCCTCTGCCGCGACGTCGTTTCATTTTTTCCTTTCCTCTGTGCGCGCCGTTTTCTTCTTGTGCGACGCCGTTTCTCCCGCGTACTATACGACGCCGTTTTGAATTCTTTTGTTAATTCCTCCTTCAATCCGACTTTCGTTCAATCTTTTGCTTATATCTTTTCCGTCCGACATCCGATTGAGTTGATTCTTGAAGCGTTGGATTCCTAAGACAATTCCCTACATCTTCATGGGGAATTTGTAATTTTATAAGATTAAACTAATGGTGATTAATTTAATCAAAGTGAGTGGACAAATTTTCTGAACATGGCTCAGTATTTTGAGAAATTTGGGATCTGTGAAGATCCGATTGAAGTGATTCTTGAGGCGAAATACATTTAAGACATGGGGCTACAAATCATAAGAAGAAATGAAATGTCAATTTTGCCCCTAAGACTTCCAATTTCTGAATGGAATTTCGGATTAGTGTGCAGTTTTTGGGTTAGGAACACCTGAGAGTATTTTGAGCATAACTTTTGATCTGGGAATCGAAATGAGGTGCTTCTTATTTTGAATTAAACTAGAGACATAAGGCTACAATTGTTATGAAGACATCGAGTTTCAATTCTGGGATTAAGAATGTAAATTTCTGGATGGAAATAATCGTACATGGAAAATGTTTTAGAATATGGATATACCCGTAATGTTTTGTGCATAACTTTTGATGTAGTGCTCCTAATTGGATGATTCTTGTGGCATTATGAAATTAAGACATAGAGGAATATTTCTCTAGAAGAAAGTTTTGACAAATTCCTTTAAATTGATAGTGCGAATCAACCCGCAAGTAAACATGACTTTAAGCTTTGAATGGAGGGGCAATATGGTCATTTATCTACCATTTAAATGACATGGCTTTAAAAATCAAATGGGCTGTCATTTTTTTCATGGAGAAGCCGAAAACTTGAGAAAAGAAGAAGAATATGGAGAAGAGAAGAGAGGAGAAGGTCGGCTATGGAGAAAAGATGAGAGAGAAAGTTAAGTTTCAATTTTTCTACTTGATTCTTAGGGATTTTGAGGTTGTACCAAGAGAGAAAAAGATGGAGGAGCACAAGAGCTTCCTTCCAAGCCAAGAAAAGTCGGATTTCAGTGAAGAATGAGGTAAGGTCGAAAATTTAATGTGTGATTTTTGATGAATTTTCGGTTTAGAATTGTGGAAAAGGACATGGGTTTGTGATTTATGAAGTAAATTGTGATGTATATGTAGGAAAATCCCGGGAGGTACATCACATGTACCGGCAGCGGAAAACAAAAATTTTTGTTCCCGGGACTTTCCGAATCCAGGATCCAGTATCCGTATGAAGACATCAACTAAATAGCCAAAGAGACTATCTCTAAAGGTGATCCACGCAGAGATCGAGAAAATCTAACGGATCAAACCCTTTGACCGGGAATAGCTAAAACAGATTAAAGCCTGCTAGAGCCTACCTCATCTCCGGAGAGTGAAGGAAACGTTGATGGAGGAAGAAACCCTTGGAGGAGAAGATGAAGAATCAATGGAGAAGGTGAAGCATTTTGGTTTTTCACAAAACCTTTACTCTTTCTCTCATCCACGATGATGCTCTTCTAAAAGTGAAGAAACTATTTTCTTCTCTTACTTTTTGTAAGACCAACGATCTCACTTCTTCATCTTTCATGATTTTGTCATTTAGTCATTAAATGACTTGATGACTAAGCATGAAAATGGAACATTCTCCATTCTTCCTCCCTTTCCACGTTACAAGCATGTAAATATATATATAATTAATTAATTACTTAATTAATTAACATATATATATAATTACTAAGAGGTCCATCACCTTTGGGTGGGTCCTACCGCCTCTAGCTCTCAGTCTTCAAAACGACTCCGAAACCTTTCTTAGCAATATCGATATCGCGATCTCATCGGGACATATCCCAATCCCATTGGGATCCATTTAATCCTAATGCTCTCCATAATTGGAACTCTGTCCAATTACTATTTTACAGATTCTCTGAATCACTCTTTTGCGTGTGACCCTTTAGGCTCCCGGTTATGTTGGCCACTTAGCTTAACACTTAAACTAAGCAAGTCATGGCGGTATCTAGCAACACATCATGACCCCGATTGACGGAAAGTAATCGGTTTGATGTATTCATCACAAACCGGATCACGAACCCTTCCATGACAATTACCGTGCAATTCGTCCATTCACCATCCTATACCCCACTTGGTTATGAGTATGGTCAAAGTGTCAACTCTCACTAGACCGAGTCTAGCCCAGTGATATCGGTTCTAGATCACGGGACTCATTACTTTATATGTCAATGAAGACACTCTTCATGACATACATCTTGCCACCTTAGTAATGATCCCGACAAGAGGCCATGGGTATCTCTTACGCTAATCCGAGTGGTGAATCCTTTATTGGCTACTCAATTATCTTGAATACCTCAAGTGTACCCAAGCACCACCATGAGTTACCTTTGGAAGGCAACAAGGAATGGAGTCAAAGCAGGGATCGAGATCAAGATATCCTTGAGTACCTCAAGTCTAAGGATACTTGCACCATTGCTATGATGAGATTATCAACGACACTTAGATAAGATATCCATGTGATGATCTCATGACAGTCATCCAATGAACTTACTACCGCTAGTAAGCATCCACATGTCAATTCTAAATATCTCATATTTACGGTTTACGAGATCCACCGCTTGATCCAATCAAGGAATATGACATGTGCTAGTCTATCCGGATTAATGATGTCGGTCTCATTAATCCTATGACTAGGAGAATTACGATCTTGACATAATTGCACATGATAGGAATCTCGGGAGTATGTACATCATAATTTCCTTCATGCTATGTCATATATCATGGACTTCATTAATTCGATTAAAGATCAATCAATTCATAAACAATGTTTATGAATATCAAATTAATGAATAATGCCTTTTCTTTATTTATTCATAAAGTGCGCACGACTTTGAATAAAAGCAGCTAAAGGGATTGCCTTTAGGGCACAAATAAACAATCTCGACCTTGAACAAGTCGACTTATCCAATGAACAAGTCGACTTATCGGTACCGAACATGTAAAGTCGACTTACACATGGTACAAGTCGACTTATCACTTACAAATCTCCCACTGACCTAAAGTCAATCGCCTTAGTATCTAATACCATAAGCGAGTCCATGAGAATCACAATTCTCCTGTGACAATGGCTTTGTCAGCGGACAGCAACACTTTGCTCGTGAATTCTCTCTATCGGGATATCATCTCAACTAATGATCTCCGAATCGGTAATCTGAGTTCGGATCGTCGATAAGACCTTGGTTCCTTTGCCTGCGCACTAGCCCCATTGTATCACAATACAAACCTATGGGCCCATCACAGCTAGGGACCAGATCAAGTTCAGCAATGAACTTCTTGATCCAAACCGCTTCCTTGCGCATCTCATGCGGTAATGTACTCTGCCTCGGTTGATGAATCAGCAGTCCTCTCTTGTTTGGAACTTTTCCAACTGACCGCCACGCTATTTAGTGTGAATGTATATAACCTGATTGTGATTCAGAATCATCCTTATCAGATTAAATACTTGCATCTGAATGCCCGCTCACTTGGAGATTTTCATCTCCATAGATCAAGAAAACATCCTTAGTGCTACGCAAGTACTTGAGGATATTCTTGACAGCCACCCAGTGATCCTCACCAGGATCCGATTAGTATCTGCTCGTAACACTTAGAGCATACGATACATCGGGCCTCGTACATAGCATTGTTCCATGCTAAACCTCTTTAGCATCTCATCTATGTACGATGATTGTGAAAGACCAAGCAACCTTTTGATTTATCTCTATAAATCTATATCCCTAGGATATAAGTTGGTTCACAAAGGTCTTTCATCACAAATTGATTGACAACCAAATTTTAGCGATTGCGGCATAGAGACATCGTTTCCTAGTAACGATATGTCATCTACATACAACACAAGGAATACGATTGCAGTCCCATTAACCTTCTTATACACACAATGATCATCCGGATTTTGTGAGAAATCAAACTCTTTGAGTACCTCATCAAAACAGATATTCGAACTCCTGGATGCTTGCTTCAATCCAAACATGGATTTCTGAAGCTTGCATACCTTTTCGCCATTATAGGAGGTGAAGTCCTCTGGTTGTGTCATATACACATCCTCAGGAAGATTTCCTCTCAGGAAAGCTGTCTTCACATCCATTTACCATATCTCATAATCATAATGAGTGGCAATGGCTAGGAGTATCCTAATGGATTTAAGCATTGCTACGGGGCTGAAGGTTTTGTCATAGTCAACTCTTTGTCTCTGACGAAATCCTTTAACCAGAAGCATTGCTTTATAGGTAATCAAATTACCATCCATGTTGGTTTTCTTCTGAAAACTCCTTTGCACCCTGTGGGTTTTATCCCTTCAGGTGTAACAACCAAAGTCCATACTTGGTTTTTCATACATGGAATCCATTTCAGATTTCATGGCACAAAGCCATGTTCGGACTACGAACTTTTCGAACTGTTCATAGGTAGTAAGCGCATCATCTCATATGAGCAATCGCCATTCTGCTCACTTACAAGAAATTCATATCTCTAGAAGCGGTCGTATCTTACTTAACCTCTGAAATTAGTGTGTAATAGAAGGTTGAACTGTTACCTCATCTATACGAGTGACAGTTTCAGGTTCAGGCAGTTGATCTATGTTTGTTCGAGCATCTTGAACTTCTCCAAGTTCAACTTTGCTCCCACTGTCCTCTTGTAAAAGAAACTCTTTCTTTAAGAAAACAGCATGCTTGGAAATAAACAACTTTTGTTCCTTAGCAAGGTAGAATTGATATTCCACGAACAAACACTTATCAAATTTTGCATCAAGCTAATCTGACTGTGTCCGCTTCACATAAGCAGGACAATCCCAAACTTTCAGATGAGAAAGATAGGGCTTTCAGTTAGTCCATATCTCCATATGGAGTAACCACAACTGTCTTTAATGGAACTTTGTTTAGCAAGCAAACAGCTGTCTTGAGCGCATACTCTCAAAACTGTGCAAAACCTATCATCAATCGCACCATGTCTAACAAGGTTCGATTTCTCCTTTCAGCCACACCATTGTGCTGCGGCGTGCAAGGTGGAGTATACTGAGATAAAATCCCATTATCTCTGAGATAATCCAAAACTGTTGGTCTAAGCATTTTCCACCACGATCAGATCGTAATGTATTCATACTTTTACCAAGTTAGTTTTCTACTTCATTTCTGAATTTATTTGAACGTTTCAAGCGCTTGATTTGTATCTCTACAGATCTGGTACCCATATCGTGAATAATCACCGATAAAAGTAATGAAGTAAAGACAACCACTTCTGGCATGGATGGACATCGGACCACATACATCCGAATGTATTAGGTCTAATATTCCATTCACTCGTTTACCCTTTCCTTTAAAGGATTACTTAGTCATCTTGCCTAATAAACAAGATTCGCATGTGTCATATGATTCATAATCAAATGACCCTAAACATCCACTCTTATGGAGCTTAGCGATGCGTGTCTCATTTATATGGCCGTTCGACAATGCCATAAGTAAGTTGATTTTAAATTATCTCGATTATGTCTTTTCGCATCATTGACATTCATAACTGGATATGACATATCTCATATGTCAATTCTTTGTCTAATGTACGAGTACCATAGAGCATTCCATTGCAACTAATATAACAACCATTGTTACTAAAAGTCCAATGGAAACCAGCTCTAAGTAAACATAAAACATACAATATATTCTTTGTTTAAAACAGGTACAAAATGTCAATCATCCAATTTGAATACAAGCCCAGTAGGGAGTAACAAGACATAAGTGTCTCCGGCTAATGTAGCAACTCTTGCTGCAATACCTACACGAAGGTCTAGTTCTCCTTGAATGAGCTTTCTACTGTCCCTGAGGCCCTGCATATCATATCATATGTATGAGCCACATCCGGTATCAAATACCGATATGTTTTGATCAGGAATAGTATTAACCTCAATGACAAACATATTTGAAGATGTAGAGGCATCTGATGCCTTCTTCTGCTTCAAGAACTCCAGATAGATTTTACAGTTTCGCCTCTAGTGACTAGACTTGCCACAATGAAAGCAAAAACCTTTTTGGGGAGAATCTTTGGTTTTTCCTTGATGGCACTTCCCTTTGGTTTCTTGGCCTTTTTCTTCTTTGAACTAGAAGAAGAAGCGTCCACCATTAGCACTTGCTTGCTATCCTTCTTGATAGCTCTTTCATTGTCTTGAGCAGATTGATCATTCGAGAATTGTTGTGGATATTTGGTTTATCCGATAGTTTATCACAAACTGTGAATAACCATCAGATAATCCAACTAGAATTAAGTCTCTACTTAACTCATAATCCATTACAAATCCTAAGACGGCCAATCTCTCAATATAGCCATTCATCTTCGAGGCATCTTGCATGAGAGATATCCTGGAGCCATCTTTAATGGTGAAGAAAGCCTTGAGGTCTCGAACCTTTCGATCGAGCTTACTCATCAAACAGCTCCATAAGATGAAATACTATAGAGTGAGCATCCATGGACTCGTCTTTGCTCCTGCAGACTCTAGTGACATCGAAGCAAGCATAAAGCAAGTATCCATATCAACATCCTTTAGATGCTTACAATATGCTTCGATCCCCATCAAGAGCATCGACAAAGAGTGCAACTGGAAGTGGAACATCTAGGACGTATCCTAATTCCTCAGATCTAAGAACAATTCTCAGATTCCTTAGCCAATCAAGAAAATTCGGTCCAGAATAGAGGCGAAAATTCACATCTGAAAAACTTCTTCAATCAACTAGCGATAGAGAGAAGGAATGATAGGATAGAAATGCTGCGTGATCATAAGGACTTGCATGACATGCATATGGCTCCCACTAGTTTCCTAGAATCCATAACCCCTTTACGAATCCAGAGAAACAAAGTGACATAATGTCCTAGTGGGTCGATATCCGACATTGCTAAGAGTGACCTTGGGTTTACCCAACAAGCCACAACTTAGGTCAATCGGTAGGTATCGGTCATACCAATTGTATCATCGATAACCGACATTAAGAATGACCTTGAGGTTAGCTCAACAAGCCACCTTATGTCTCGGGAGGTATCAGATATACCAATTACATCTTAGACACAACTATCGATCAGTGCTATCAACTTGTTGATGTATGCACTTACATTGGGTATCAACTCTTTGATGCGCATACATCTGATGTATGCTACCCAATTTCGCCTCTGTCCACGTTGACCTTGAGGTTAGCTCAACAAATCAACGCTTCTAGGAAAACCGACCCATTAATCCGAAAATCTCATTTTCATGGTTCGAACATATTCGTATAGAGCGAGCTTGAGGTTAGCTCAACAACCCAACCTATAAAAACTCTGGTTCTTACCATATTAATGAAAGGCGTTAGTTTTCATATACCGAGGAGGATTTGGGTCTCATCTACTTCTTCTCCAAGCCGTAGGATTATAGTCACCATGACTATATGATATGATTTAGGGCATTTCATCAATCACATTGAGTCTATACCTAAAATCATCCATCATCCCACTATGCATGCCACAAGTCGACTTTCATCAAATGCAAGTCGACTTATGCTCTATTTCACACAAAGTCGACTTGTATGTCACAAGTCGACTTATGTCATCTGCCCGTGAACAAGTCGACTTACAAGGTACTACAAGTCGATTTATATCGAGATCTTGAACAAGTGGACTTATTCATCCACAAGTCGACTTATCCAAAATCTTGAACAAGTCGAAACATACCATATACAAGTCGACTTATTAGAGGAATTTTGCTAAAATCTCTAATCGGCTAATTCCTCAATCAGTACAATTCCAATTCTCAACACCATCATACCTAGGGTAATATCGTGAATTGATGCCTCAATGAACACTTCATTGATTCATGAATGCCTTAAATAGTCAAACTATATGAAAAGCTTGAAATGAGTCAAAACTCATTAATTTCCAAATAATTTAGGAACACCCAAATCATCAACCTAAGCATCTCTAGCTAGCACATACATTATCAAATTTACTTCAGCACATGCCATAAAAAATATGACGGTCAAAACAAACAAGATAACGCAACATGCTAACGAGACGCTATTGTGATCAATTAGGCATTCAAAAATTCTTGGAAAAGCAACTTCAAGCAATTCAGTTTGAAAATCATGATACATCAATATAACAAATTTTTAATCACATTAAAAATGGTTCAAGGCATTGGAACTGAAAAAGCACACTCAATCAAGCCAAGCAAAACAGTCCCAACAATTTTCTCAAAACTGTCCAGTTCTGTACATTGCTCGAAATGATCAATGAAACAATTTCAATAAATCATGAGAAAATTATATAGGTTACTACATGTTCAGAACATGATACATGAATTTTTTCAGGATTTTAGGCCATCAAAAACTCAGTCAACCTAAATAACAAAACCGATTCAAAATCTGTGTTCATCAGCACAGCAATTCCCAACAGCATAGAATAAATTCGTGAATAAATATCCAATCACCTTGAAATCCAATTTCCATCCTCACAGACATTCACCAATATCTTAGAGACATGTAGGTGAAGGAAAATCCGAAAAACCATTTTTATAGAATTTATTCTCGATTTTATACTCATGCCTGTTCCAGAATCGTTTCACAAAACAGCATCTGTAACCACAGGGAATTAATTAGCAAAACTATATCAAATCAAATCGATAAATTCTCAAAATTCATAGACATATTCTCTAACATGTTATGAACAATTCTGGGCAGAAAAATTTCGAAAAGCATATCACAATATAAATTCGAAATCTGAACAGATAGCATGCATCAACAGAAAATTCCATTAGAATTTCTGATCTCGCTTAGGTTATAGCTTCATACGGGATACCAGACGCTCTGATACCACTGTAGGAAAATCCCGGGAGGTACATCACATGTACCAGCAGTGGAAAACAAAAATTTTTGTTCCCGGGACTTTCCCGAATCCCAGGATCCAGGTATCCGTATGAAGACATCAACCTAAATAGCCAAAAGAGACTATCTCTAAAGGTGATCCACGCAGAGATCAGAAAATCTAACCGGATCAAACCCCTTTGACCCGGAAATAGCTAGAACAGATTAAAGCCTGCTAGAGCCTACCTCTGTCCTGGAGAGCTGAAGGAAACGTTGATGGAGGAAGAAACCCTTGGAGGAGAAGATGAAGAATCAATGGAGAAGGTGAAGCATTTTGGTTTTTCACAAAACCTTTACTCTTTCTCTCATCCACGATGATGCTCTTCTAAAAGTGAAGAAACTATTTTCTTCTCTTACTTTTTGTAAGACCAACGATCTCACTTCTTCATCTTTCATGATTTTGTCATTTAGTCATTAAATGACTTGATGACTAAGCATGAAAATGGAACATTCTCCATTCTTCCTCCCTTTCCACGTTACAAGCATGTAAATATATATATAATTAATTAATTACTTAATTAATTAACATATATATATAATTACTAAGAGGTCCAGTCACACTGGGGTGGGTCCTACCGGCCTACCGGGCTCGATCTTTGGCGACTCAAAACCTTTCTTAGCAATATCGATGTCGCGATCTCATCGGGACATATCCCAATCCCATTGGGATCCATTTAATCCTAATGCTCTCCATAATTGGAACTCTGTCCAATTACTATTTTACAGATTCTCTGAATCATTCTTTTGCGTGTGACCCTTTAGGCTCCCGGTTATGTTGGCCACTTAGCTTAACACTTAAACTAAGCAAGTCATGAGCGGTATCTAGCAACACATCATGACCCCCAATTGACCGAAAAGTAATCGGTTTGATGTATTCATCACAAACCAGATCACGAACCCTTCCATAGACAATTACTGTGCAATTCGTCCTTTCACCATCCTATACCCCACTTGGTTATGAGTATGGTCAAAGTGTCAACTCTCACTAGACCGAGTCTAGCCCAGTGATATCGGTTCTCGTCACGGGACTCATTACTTTATATGTCAATGAAGACACTCTTCATGACATACATCTTTGCCAAACCTTAGTAATGATCCCGACAAGAGGCCATGGGTATCTCTTCCGCTAATCCGAAGTGGTGAATCCTTTATTGGCTACTCAATTATCTTGAATACCTCAAGTCGTACCCAAGCACCACCTATGAGTTACCTCGGAAGGTAACAAGGAATGGAGTCAAAGCACGGATCGATTCAAGATATCCTTGAGTACCTCAAGTCTAAGGATACTTGCACCATTGCTATGATGAGATTATCAACGACACTTAGATAAGATATCCATGTGATGATCTCATGACAGTCATCCAATGAACTTACTACCGCTAGTAAGCATCCACATGTCAATTCTAAATATCTCATATTTACGCTTTACGAGATCCACTGTTTGATCCAATCAAGGAATATGACATGTGCTAGTCTATCCGGATTAATGATGTCCAGTCTCATTAATCCTATGACTAGGGAGAATTCTGATACTGACATAATTGCACATGATAGGAATCTCGGGAGTATGTACACATCATAATTTCCTTCATGCTATGTCATATATCATGGACTTCATTAATTCGATTAAAGATCAATCAATTCATAAACAATGTTTATGAATATCAAATTAATAAATAATGCCTTTTCTTTATTTATTCATAAAGTCCGCACACGACTTTGAATAAAAGCGCTAAAGGGATTGCCTTTAGGGCACGAATAAACAATCTGACCTTGAACAAGTCGACTTATCCAATGAACAAGTCGACTTATCGGTACCGAACATGTGTAAGTCGACTTACACATGGTACAAGTCGACTTATCACTTACAGTATATGCTTTAGGTTGTGTTTAATTTTGGATGGAAAATTAATTAAGGTTTAGGCATAATTTTTTGATTAAGAATTTTGTGAAATTTTGGTGTAGAATTATAGATGAGAATATGGGTTTGTGAAATATGAAATTAATTTTGAAGAAATTGTGATTTATGATATTAAATTTAGATAAATTGGTTTAGGCCAATTTTGAGATTTGAGGATTTTTGAAATTGGTGGTTTAGATATCTTGAAATGAGTATGAATTGATGAATTATGACATCAGTTTTGAAAATTAAGTTATTTATGAGATTGAATTTGAGTGAATTGGTTTAGGTCAAATTTTGAATTTGGGGATTTTAGAAATTCTTGTTTTAGAAAGCTTGGAAAAGTGATGAATTTGGGTTCTCTATAGTTAATTGTGAAAATTATGCAAATTATGATATTTAATTTGGATGATGATGGCTTAGGTAATTTTAAATTAGAAGAACAAAGGAAGCGTTGGTCAAATTGATGATCGGGACGAGTTCCTAGCATCATTTCGAGGTGGGTAGTATATTTATTTGTTGAATTTTAAGCTAAGCATATGAAATTGAAAATTTAAGAAGCGAATTTTTGATAAATTAATGTTTATATAAATGTTTGAAAAATGATTTCGAATGATTAAATTCCTTATTGTGGAAATGATTTTTAGAAAATGCAAGGTTTTTGAAATTCAGGGTTTTCAAATTATTTGAATAAATTGAGAAACGTGCTTTGTAGATTTTGAATAAGTTTGAATTATGACTCAAAAGAATTATTGCATTCATTGTTATGAATTTTGATTGATTGCGAAGTGTGATTAAAATGATGATTTGAATTGCATTAGAATTGTTATATGATTTTCATGTGTTATGATAATGTCTCAAGTATTGACACTATTTGATGTTATGATATAAAAAGTTTGGAAGTAAGTTTTCGAAAAGTGTCTTCGGGCAATCCGAAAGTTTCAGTTTTGAATTATGTGTTAAGTGGGTTTGGTTAGGTCCCTTTCGTGAGTCAGTGCACTGTCTCTACTCGTTTATAGCCTTCTCCCGGCTGCCCGCAAGTGGCTTAGGAGTTCCGATTTCGGACTCCCCTCCGTTGACGGCTGCCTGAACCGCTTATCTTGAGGAATGTGCAGTACGTTCTGTTAGGACCAACCCAAACCGTTTGATGTGTTTTATGTGTTTGATATATGACTTTATGTGTTTTGTGATTTGGTGTGATGCATTCATGTTTTTAAATTTGACCTTGAAATAAGAAAGAATTGAGGATTTTGATAAATGAGAAGATAAGATTTGCAAATGAAAGATTTTGGAAATGCTTTATGAAAGGTTTGAAAAGTGAAATATTTGAAAAGTAAGCTTTGAAAGGTTTCACCGTGAAATGTTTAAAAATGAAAAACTTCTTGAAAGTGAGTTTTCCGCTTACTGTTCAATTTATAAATATATTATCCACGAGTTTCCGAACTCACCCCCCCTTTCATCCCCATCTCCAAGTTTCGAGCAGGAGATCGGATGAAAGAATGTGAAGACGTTTGGTCCGATTTTGCATCGTTTGTATTTTTAAGTAAAATATTGTTTATGGCTTGAATTGCCGTTAAGTAAGTGATTATGATGTATTTCGAGCATGTATTTCAGAATGTATGAGGATTATGAATTAATGTATGAGAGTGTGAAATTGTATATGAGATTGTGTATGAATTTGGGAATGTGATTGAATTATGAGACTAGTAGATTGAATTTCAATTATGAAAGTGTTTTAGAAATAGGAGTGTGTTTATCTGCTAGGATCCCGGACGGAGGGTCCGGTGGATATTGATGTTTGTGTGTTTGATTGGGAATTTTAGAAGTGTATATTGATTACTTTGTAGGTTTGGGTTAGGATAAATGCAGCCGTTATGCTGCCGAAATTTCGATAAAATTGGGATAAAAATGTATTTTGAGATTGGTACGGATATATAAGAATATGAGCAAGTTTTGATATTTGCATGAGAATGATTTTCCAAAAGTGGAAATTGGTTGTGTGATTTGAATGAGATTGACTAAAGATGTAAGAAATGAAAAAAAAATTATAGCGACTTTTGATCAGTCTAGGGATCCAATGCGATTCAGTGTATGGGTTGGGATGTCGGTTCCGCCGTTTGCTTCGCATCTGTTTGGTATTTTGATTTTGTTTGTGCCTCCTTTGTTTCGATTTGATCGATTCGATTCCGATTTGTTTTCACTTTGTTATCCGACTTATTATTCGTATTCCGATTTTTCATTTTTCGTTTCGTGTTATCGCATGCTTTGATTCTCGATTCAAAATTTCGCATCATATTCTGATTTTTCATTTTCCTTTCGTGTTATTGCTTCCGCTTTTGCTTTGTTTGTCGTTATCAAATTCAATTTATTCAATTTGAATTCTCTTTCGCTTCCTTCGTTCTTCGTTTTCGGTTGGGATCCGGTTCCCGGATCGGGTCCTAACACAAGTAATTCATCAAGCTTCAATATGCTTAAATCCTTGGCCTCTTGTACGGCTGTAACTTTTGGTCTCCATCTCTTTGGTAAGCTTCTTAAGATCTTTCTAACGTGATCTTGATTGTCGTACGTTCTACCGAGAGCTTTAAGTTCATTGATGATAGTTTGAAATCTTCCAAACATCTTATCGATAGACTCTTCATCCTTCATTTTGAACAGCTCATACCGATGTACAAGAATGCTTATCTTGGACTCCTTTACTTGATTTGTGCCTTCATGTGCGATAGATAACGTATCCCACATCTCTTTTGTAGTATCACATCCGTGAACTTTATCGTACTCACTTCTGCTTAGGGCACAGCTCAAGAAGATCTTGGCCTTTGAATTCAACTGGAATCTAGCTTTTTGTTCTACCGACCATCTAATTTGTGGAATGGCATTTCCTTCTTCATCTACCGGTGTATAAGGTCCATTTTCTGTTATTTCCCAAAGATTGATGTGAGTAGATTCAATGAAGAGCCGCATCTTGTCTTTCTAGTAATGATAGTCTTCTCCATTGAATGTCAGAGGTCTAATTACGGAGGCACCTTCAGCTATGTATACATGTGACTTTGCCATAGATCTTTATCCACACTTTGTTACGGTAGTTCTTGGACACCGAGCTCTAATACCAATTGAAGTAAATCACACATTAGTATACGATATACAAAGTGCACAAGAAGGGGGGTTGAATTGTGTATTCAAATTTTTTAATACAATCCCCTTTTTTTTAAAAAAAAAAATTCTCAAAACGATGGACAAACAAAATTATGAAGTATTTGTATCAGCAATAGAAACAAGAATTAAGAGTTAAGAGTGAGAATTGACGTAGCAATTTTATACTGGTTCACCCTAAACTTTAGGCTACGTCCAGTCCTCAGAATCCCTTCTGAGATTTCACTATACTTCACAAAAGTATTAGTATTCTTTTCACCGAGCCTTTTCAGGTCTCGTACAACAAGTATTCTTTTTTCTCACTTAGCCTCTTTAGGCTCTCAGCTATTCTTCTTCCTTACAGAAAGATATTGCGAGCTTTGTTACAAAAAATATAACTCTTGTGTTTTCGCACAAATACAGTATTTAGCTTTTGCATATCCCTAACAAAATCACTAACTATTTCAGTCTTCGACTTCGACTCATATTTATATTCTTCGTCTTCAAATGCTTCTTGATAACTACTTCTTTCTTCTTGATTTTTGATCTTTGAAGAAACGGTTATTCCTTTGATTCCTTCATCTCTGATTCCTTCGTCTCATTTTCAACTTCGCTTTGTCTCATATTGCTTCCGTCTCATTTTGCTTTTCCTTCCGTCTCATTTTGGCTCTTCCGTCTCATTTTGCTTCCGCTTTCGTCTCATTTTCGCTCTTCCGTCTCATTTTCCTTATGTCTTATTTTGATTTCGCTTCCGTCTCATTTTCCTTATGTCTTATTTTGCATTCGATTTCGTCTCATTTTCCTTCCGTCTTGTTTTGCTTTCGCTTCCGTCTCATTTTCACTCTTCCGTCTCATTTTGCTTCCGTTTTATTTTCCTTCCGTCTCATTTTGTTTTTGCTTTCATCTCACTTTTCTTCAGTTTCATCATTATTTGGTTTTCATCAATATTAATCGTTAGTCATTTTGACTTAACAGACTTAAGGTTAAAAGAGCATAAGCTTAAAATGAAGGGTAAAATAGACTTTTTGGGCTCATTAAGGGTGAAAAGGGAAGAAGAAGAGAAGAAGAAAAATGAAAATTGAAGAGAGGAAGAGAAAGTGTCATAGGAGGAGAAGAAAAGAAGAGAAAGCTAAGCTATGTTTCAATTTTTCTTAGTCTTAAAGAGTGAATTTGAAGTTATTCAATAAGGGAAAAAGAAAGGGGAAGATTTGAGCTTCCATTAGAGCCAAGAAACTCATTGTTTGGTGAAGATTCAAGGTAAGTATATGTTTAATCTTTTGGATTTTTGAAAGATTTTTGGTTCATAAAGTTTAAGAAACGCATTAGTTTAAGTAATCTAGAGTCAAATTTAGTGAATGTGCTTTATGGATTTTTAATTTGAATTCCTATTGAATGGAAATTTTGTCATTTATGAAGGAAATCAAGAAAGGGATTAAGAGAGGCAAAAGGAGCAAGAGGAAAGACATCCTTAAGCCAATTTCTTAGGCAAGAAATTCAAGGTGGGTACATATTTATAATAGAGTAAATAAGCCACTAATGTTTTCTTTGAATCAAGGAAGATAATGATTTAAATTGCATGATAAATATTGCCTTTATTGCTTCTTGAATGAATTGAGAAATTACTATATGATTGATATATGAATTGTGTGGATGATTTATGAAAAGACTTTGAAAATAATTTTTTTAAGAAAATAACATGTTTATGAAATCATGTTTTTAGAAATGGGTTTTGAAATATCTCATGTTTATAAAAAATAAGTTTCCAAAATGTGCCTTTTGGGCAAATCGTTTTCAATTCATGAATTACATATTATGTGGGTTTGGTGTAGTCCATTTAAGTATGTCACGTGCACAATGACCAAGTTAAAGGCTTCTCCCGTCTGCCAGCTAGTGACATGGAGCTCCTTTATGGATTCTCTCATATTTACGTCTACGCAAAACCACTATATGGGATTGCAATAGTACATCAAGTTTATGACTACACAAGACCATTATGTGGAAATGTGTAGTTTTTCATGTTTATGGATTTACCCAAACTATTTTAATGTGCTTATGTGCTTATGATATGTTAACAAGTTTGATGCATACATGATTGGTAGTTTGTGAATTTTGGTTATGAATTTGATAACGATATGTTTTATTAATTTAATTAGAACTTTGCATTAACAAATGAACATTTCAAGGTTTTGCTTATTTTTCCGTTATAAACTGTTACCCACGAGCTTTAAGCTTACCATACCCCCTCCCATCCCATCCCATCTTCAAGTGAGGAGCAAGAGATCGAGTGATCAAGAGTCAAGACATCACTCCAAAGTTGCACCTTTTGTATTTTAAGCTAGTTTTTGCAAAACAAGACTTTAGTCGCATTTTGAGCAATTCTATTTTATGTAAGTTAGTTTTTGCAAAACAAGGCTTTAGTAGCACTTTGAACAATTCTAATTTATGTAAACTATGTATTTTTGGATTATGATGTAATGTGGCTTGAAATGCCCATTAAAGCTTTGTAAAACTCTTATCTTATGATGTTAATGAAAAATGATTGTGTCTTGCTCATGATTTTCTCAAAGTTTGTATGTTGCATTTCTTTCAAGCTTCTTTTTCATAAGGGTAAAAAAACATGTTTTGACTTAATGGGGCAAAATAGTCTTGATATAAAACAGAATTAGAAAATTTTGTCTTTATAGAAGTTGTATTTATCCTCTTAGCTTTCTAATGGTAGATAGTTTGTAATTTTTGGACTTCGGATGAGAAAGTTATGGTCGTTACATGATAGTGGGTGTTAGCAATCTGCAGAACTATCCTTAATAGGTTTTCAGTCTGATTTTCAGAGTTCGTCGTGATATACTTTTTCCAGAGGGAGTTTTGCCACAGCAAACCCAAAAGTTGACTGCGACGAACGTTTTCCAAAAGGTTTTGTTCTTTATCTTCAAAGTTCGTCGCGACAAAGCCAAGAAAGTTGGCCACAGCGAACACTTTTTCCTTAGGAGTTTTTAATTTATGATTTTAACCCCTTTTAGAGGCAAAATCTCTCTTTGTGTCTTCACATAAGTTGTAGATCTAGAAGTTCTCTTCAAATTCGTTCTAAAATGACCTTAATCAGACATCTCTAAAGAAAGTTATGCCTTTTGTACCAAAACATGTCTATAGAGTATGAATTGGATATTGTACTAAATATGCTTCGATATTTTGATGATATTTTGGTCTGTAGAGTCCCGAAGGATAAACTAGAGACATTAAGTTACAATTTTCTTGAAGAAGTCATTTTGTAATTCTGATCTGAAGATTTCTAAAATATGTTCTGAAGTTGAAAGAAGGAGTCTGATTTTGGTGACTGATTGGTGTGAGCATGCCACCCTTGTGGGATACATGTTTTAATCTCACATAGGATGTCGGGCACGTGTCTTGCAAGGGCAGGGTGTCCAACACCATTCATGACAAAGCCAAAAAAAAAAGATAAAGAAGCGAAATGAACAAATTGCATCTCAAGCAAACAAAACAAATTGCTTCTCAAGTGAACAAAGGAAGGCGTATAATGTCATTCAAACCAAAAGGTTAGGTTTGGGTTCACATGCACAAGGAAAGATTTCCTTCCAAAAAACAAATCAAAATTGGATTCTCGTGGAGACAAACCTTTTCAAGTTATTTCAAAGATCAATGACAATGTATACCACTTCGATCTACCTAGTGAGTATGGTGTTTCAGTTACTTTTAATGTTTATGCTTTATCTCCAGTTGATATTGATGTAGGATCTCATTCGAGGATGAATCCTTTTGAGGGGAGGGGAAATGGTATTGAGGTTGCTCCACATGCCACTAGTGTTCAAGGAAGTGACTTTGAGACTCATCTAGGAGATTTTAGCAAATCAATCACAAGGGCCCAAGCTAAAAGGTTTAAGGAACAACTTCAACTATTTATGCAAAAATGGGTTGATAAAGGATTGTACAAGCATGGAGATTTTAAAGAGAGCAAGTTAATTAATTTAATTGGGATAAAGGATTAGATTTGGATTTAGCCCATCTCTTTTTTTCTTCAGACATCCTACTAAGATTCTTTCCACCTTTATTAGTGTCTAGGTTCAATGTACATTTTGGATGTCTATATTCATTGTACCTTGATTAGTGTCTTGATTCAATGTACATTTTGGATGTAACCACACTATAAGGTTGTTTAGTTTCATTTTGGAATATCTGAATATATTTTCAAACATTTCTTATATGGAATATGAGAAGGTTTGCTTTCTTGTGATTTTATACTTAAGGTATTGAATTGTTGCAACTAATTTCACCTTTGTATTTCAATTTTATTTCCTATTTCCATTGGTCTTGATTGCTTTGACCTTAGGTTCAAGGGTAATTTTTGTTATGTTTTTGTCAAAATGCATTTCTTAGGTGATTGAACAAATCTATCTAAATTACTTTGGTGTGAACCAAATCTGGTTTAAGAGATAAAAAGTTATAAGAAATGGGTCTTGGGGTTCCGCATCAATAAAGGTTAATAATGTTGTGAAATTCAATGAAAAAGGTTAAGGCTCAATTTCATTATCCTAACGGATAAAGTATGATAAGGTAATTATCAAAGACATAGGCTTAAACAAGTGTTGAATTTAAGTGTCTTTATCACTTCAATGCTCCTAATTTAACAAATATGATATCAATATACATAATGAAAGCAAGTTCTAGAATTGTTCTACTATGCATGATAACATATATGAAAGAATAAAAGAGCTTAAGAACACTTGTATTCCCTCCTAAGCTCAAAAGCTTATAAAAAATTGATCTTATATATGTAAATAGTATGCAATGCTCATTCAAATTAACTATCTCAATGACTACTAAAATATGAGTAATAAAAACATTTTTATTCTATCATCCTTTGTATACTAATTCAAATCAACATTCAATATGATTTCAAGTATTTATAGACGATTTCAACTAATTTAAGATATAATTAATAAAATTTGATAACAACTATTATAATAAGCTTAAGAAAATCATAATCCCATTCCCCACACTTAAAAGTGTACATTGTTTTAACGTATACAATATAAGCATATATAATAAGTAGGAAAGTGGAGTTTGGTACTTCCACGAGTCATAAGCTTTTCTAAATATACTAACATCCTTGCAAAATATAAAAAAGGGATAAAAACAATAAAATAATATAAAATAATTATAATGAAATATGAAAACAAAAACAAAAACAAAAACTAAAAATAAAAATAACATAACAAATATAAATTCTAATTCTTGGGTTGCCTCCTAAATAACGCTTGGTTAATGTCTTTAATTTGAGGTACCTTTTAAGCTCAAAGTGGTTTGGTTAAATTAATATTTTCGGTATTATTATCAAGCTCACCTCCAAAATATAACTTCACTCAATGGCCATTAATTTGAAAATTACCTTTGTATAGATGACTTACCTCGATTACACCATATGGAAATACTTTCTCCACAATGAAGGATCTGGACCATTTTGATTTAAGCTTAATGGGAAACAATCTTATACGGGAATTGTATAAGAGAAATTGATATCCCTTCTTAAAATGTAATGATTGTTTAATCATCTAGTTGAGATAATTTTTGGTTCGCTCTTTATAAATTTTAGAATTTTCATAAACTATCAGTCTCCATTGATCCAATTTATTAATTTGGAAGTTTTGCTTTTCACCTGCAAGTTGAAGAAAAAGATTCGTGGCCCAATATACCTTATGTTTTAATTCAATAGGCAGATATCGTGCTTTTGCGTAGACCAACCTATAAGGTGTAGTGCCAATCGGTGTCTTATATGTTGTTTTATAAGCCCATAGAACATCACTTAACCTAATTGACCAGTCTTTACTCTAATGCTCCACAGTCTTTTCCAAAGTTCATTTTAAATTTCTACTAGATACCTTGACTTGACCACCAATTTGAGGGTAGTATGGGGTAGCAACCTATAATTGATTCTATACTTCTTAAGTACCTTTTTGAATTACGCATTACAAAAATGCTACCCCCTATCACTAATAATTACCTTAGGTGTGCGAAAATGAGAAAATTAAGCTTTAAAGGAATTCTACGACTACCCTTGCATAATTTGTTGGTAAATCTTGCACTTTCAGCCATTGAAAAATATAATCAACTACTACTAGGATATATCTATTACCAAACAAAGTTGAGAACGACCCATGAAATCAATACCCAAAATATCAAACATTTTACAAATGAGATTAAAATTTTGAGGCATCTCATTTCTGCAAAAGGCATTACCTAATTGTTGGCATTTATTACATAAAGCTACGTACCACTAGGCATCTTTAAAATTGATGGTCAATAAAAACCGAACTCAAAAGATCTTCTGAGCCATCCTATTTGCACTATAGTGCCCTCCTGTAGGTCTAGCATAATAGTAATGTGAGATCTTCCACCCGTCAAATTAAGGCACTGATCTTTTCACTATTTGGTCTACACAGATACGAAACAAATACAGATCTTCACAACAATAGTCTCTCAAATCAATAAAGAATTTTTTCTTTTGTTGATAACACAGACCCTAGCGAAATCTTAGCTATTATATAATTTGCAATATCCACAAACTAAGGAGTTTCAACCTTGCTTACCTCCTCTAACTTATAAAGGCGCTCTTCTGGTTCTTCCAAATTTGGATTTTCAAGGTGAGATAGATGGTATGTTGCCAAGTTTTTAGGAAAGTACTTTGCGAGATTATCCTTAACTACATCAAATCTGCTTGAAGCATGTATTAGCCAACTCCATTTAGAGTGGATAGGAATGTATTCTTGGAGCTTATAAAATAGCTCTATATTATATTAATTAACAAACCAAAATAGGTCTTCTTACCATTTTCAATTTTGTATTTGAAAACGTGGGTCACCAAGTCCCTCATTAACAACATACGTCTGAGAGACTATGAGTTACTAGAATTGAATTTACATTCCATATAATGTCACCCCTTTAGAAGTGTGAGTGCAGATTGACCCCTTATCTGTGCAAAGCTTCCTTATCCACTTAAAAAGGAGCAGTTTTTTCATGACTAATAGAATTTATTCCTAGACCTTCATTCTCCTTTAGCAGAAATATACTTGGCCGCTTAATCCGTGCCAGTCAAATATAAAATTTGGGTTAATTTTAAGTAATTTTCCAAATAATTAACCCTTATTTGTATCTAAGTATAAGAATATCCTATAATATTGATCATATTATTTAAATAGATTCAGATCCATAAAACTCGTTGTAGTTAGGTCCAAAATTACACTTGTTTTAAATCAAATTGATGCAGACAATATGAGATTTTATACACTAATTAAGGAAGCAAATAAAAGAATCCTTAGAACTGCTAGGATTCTTTCTTTAGTTTTAGCATGTACTTGGGAACTTGTTTCTCTTAATCATTCCATATTTATCTGATTTGGCTTTTTTAGTTTTATAATATAAATCATACCAATTTGCCATGAATATTCAGGTGTTCATACAAAATTAAATCCCAATTTTTTTAAAAAAAATCATTAACCAAGCTAGCACATTCCAACAAGAAAATTAAACCAAATATCATAGAGAAGGTATGTGCATCCAATACCCTATTGGGTAATTAAATTTAATAAAAGCTGATCTATTTCAGAACAAATTATTCAAGTAGATAAAAACATTCAATATTAAATATTTCTGCGATTTCAAGATTCCACCAAAGAAAAACAAGCAGGCACAACGTACCTCTAACGTCTGCTTTGTAACCTATAAACTTCACCAAGGAGCCGCCATTTCTCTGTAAACTAGAAGAGCTGAACAACAACAAATGCTGCAATTTATACTTCACCTTATAACATTTAAAATGTTTAACTTATGCTTATACCTATTACAACAGTTCAGTAAATGCTTTCTTGCTATCAAAAATTCACTTTACAGGTAAGACAGCGGAAAGACAAAGAAAGTAACTGGAAAATTCTCCACCAACCTACATCTTACCTTTCAGAGCCCTAGAAAACCTCAAGACTGAAAGAATGGAAAAGATTCTCACCAATTAAATTTTAAAATACTTCTAGAAAAGAAAGCAGGGAAAAAGCTTCAGACTTGAAACGGAAAATGGTAACACCATGTGGCAGTAGCAAGACAAAGACTTGCACATGCCTGCGCCAACTAACTTAAATTTGGTCAATATCAGTTACAGGAGAACTGCACGATTTGTACCCTCAACACAATTGAAGATATTATTGGCAAATGTTTCCAACCTCCATTCCAAATTTTACACTCTCAAATCCAGCCAATGTCCGTATCTTCTTGCAATTCCCTCCATCCAAACTTGTTGAAGTTCCCAAAAATATCCCAAGATTGGACTCCGTTTATCTGAATTAGCATAAAGAAAAGTCTTTTAAACACAACCTCAATAATTGCTTGGCCAGTTGATCTGTTGATGCTGAGGCTGCTGGTAGACACTAGAAGCAGGTCCAACCATATCAATGGCTCCAGCCATGGCCTGAGTCTGTTGCAGCAGTGGATGGACTGCTGCTGCAGGATGGTACATACTGGCAAAGGTTCCATGGCCAGTCTGTGTTGGGGTAAAAGTCAAATGCTGACTTTGAGGAGGAAGGCTGTAGAAAGAACTTGCTGTCAAGTTGGACATATCTCGGCCAGGAGCAGCTATCCACACAGCTGAACCCTCACTCTGCAGAAAAGCAAATTCATCACTTTTGAGGGCCAACATTACTTATCTATTGCATTATTCATTCTAGTTCCAACTGCCTTTTCACTTTGAATTTGTGTAAAAATTATTAATTTGGATTGAACTTCAGATCTTGATTTTTTCAAAAAATCATACATCCAAAAAGCTTAAATTTTTGGGTAAGACAAAAAAAATTGGATCAAATATTATTCCAACATACTCCCTTCACATGTGAACAAATAACAAATCACAAATCCAATATAAATAAGGGTAGTGTGGTTTGTACTCAAGAGGTTGAAGTCATGGAGCTTCAAATATCATGTCAAAAAATCATTCAATCATAATTCTTAAGTTGTTGGGTGAGGTCTAACACTTCCAAACTCACAACAATTACCGAAAGGATGACTGGACAACAAATCATTGTGATTTTGCTCAGCAAAGCTCTAGAACTACAAAGAGCAAAATGTTAGACCTCCTATTATGCAAGTCTACTCTAGAAGGGCAAGGAAAAGGGTAACCGAGTAAAGTTACTTCATTTTGTTAAGGGCAGGGGCTGGTAGTTATATGACGTACATGAGAGAGTGTGAGAGGGGTGAGTTGGTTACATGGCTGATGTAAGTAGCAGAGGAAGTACAAATAATGCAATGATTAGAAAGGGGAGGGTAGCATATATCTAAGAATATTCTGGTGAGCCTTCGGATAGGAGAGAGCAGCACTCTCGAAATTATCTGCAAATTATATTGTAACTTGAAAGATTTGAGTTACACATTAATAATATTCAATGACAAAATCTCTCAATTACTGAGAGTTCTATCACTGGTATCAAAGCAACGATTCTATCGAAGGCTAATAAGAAAGGAGAGAACTGAATGGATGGAATTGAGAAGGAAATTGAGAGCTTGCGTGAAGATTTTCAGAATAACTTTGAGCTATTGAGGGAAGAAAGGAGACTAGAGAAAGAAGTATCGCAAAAAAAATGGGAGCAATCCCAGCTCGAGGTGAAGGAGTTACATGAGATAATGAAGTTGTTTGTGAGCTACCGAGAAGCCGGGAAGAGTGGTGAGAACTCGGGCAACACGCGAAATGAAGAGGAGTCTCGCGTGGACAAAGGGAAGGGGTCAATGGAACAAGGTTGGAATTCTGGGCCAACAGCGGGGTGCGAACCAACGAAGGAGCTCCGGCGATATCCCCCAGAGGACATCAGTCGAAATGCACTTCCACGGGAGTATGGATGGAATAATGCGATTCACCGGGAACCACCTCATGGGTTGGCGCAACAGGAGCGAGATCGACAGGGACCACCGGAGGGAGGAGAGCATGAACGAGGACAGCAGAGAGAAGGATGGAGGGATTTTACGGAAGAACAACCACTGGCATTCACACAACAGGGGGAACCTCGACGTGATTGTCACACGCGGCGGGTGGAGATGCCAGCTTTTGACGATGGAGACCCGAATGGGTGGATTTAATGTGTTGAGCATTTTTTTCAGTGGGAAGATTTAACGGAAGGGAGAAAATGGAGTTAGTGTCACTCAGCATGGAGAAAAAGGCACTAGCGTGGTTTCGGTGGGTGGAGGGTCGACGACCGATTAGAAGTTGGGAGGAATGTAAGGGTCTACTTGTGGAAAAATTTCGACCCTTCCAGGAAGGAACCCCGTGTCAACATCTACTGGCCTTCAAGCAGACAGGTACGGTAGATGAATACATTTGTAGATTTGAGGAATTAGCGGCTCCATTATCAAAGTTACCAGATGAAGTATTGGAGAGTTCATTCTTAAATGGACTATCGAAGGAAATCAGACTAGAACTACTAATTGCTAATCCTAGCAGACTGGGGCGAATGATGACTTTAGCTCAACATATAGAGGAAAAGAATAAAGTAATGGGACGTGATAAGGGAAACCGAGCAATGAGTGGTAATAAAATAAGTGGATACGATGGATACAAAACGTGGGAGGCAGTGGGAGACAGTGAGAAACGTGGGGTTAAAACAGGGAAGATCGTGGCCACCGACAGAAACCATGAAAATTTTAAACGTTTAACATTCAGTGAGATACAGGAGAAGAGGAAGCGGGGACTATGCTTTAAATGTGATGAGAAATATTCACCAGGCCACCGATGTAAAATTATCGATCTAAAGGTTCTCACAGTCTTAGATGAAGACCTAGAAGTTAGTACGTTGGAGAGTGTAGAAGATGATGAAGAGCAGGAAGGAGAATTGCAAAATGTAGAGCTATCAGCTGGATCGGCAGCTGGGTTGACCTTACCCAACACAATGAAGGTAGAATTAGAAGGGGAGCCCATAGTGATCCTCATCGACAGTAGAGCCACCCATAACTTTGTATCGAAAGAACTAGCGTTGAAGTGGAGTTCTAAATGGGACTACACGGACAGGTATGAAATAGCGATGGGGAATGGTGAAAAAGTAGCAGGAATTGGAATCTATAAGAACTTGAATTTAAAGATACAGGACTTAGAAATATGTGAGGATTTTCTGCCAATGAAGTTGGGCAGTATAGATGTGATACTAGGCATAAAATGGTTGAGGACACTCGGAGATGTCTTGAATAATTGTACACTAACGATGAAAATAAGATTGGGGGAAAAAGAAATCGTTATCAAAGGGGACCCAATATTGTCTAAATCCCTGGTGAGTGCAAAATCCCTTAGCAAGGTCTCAAAGAAGGGGATTTAGTGTACTGGTTGCAAATGGCAAAACAAGGGGAAGAATCGAATCCAAGTATGAAGGTGAAAGACTTTGAAATCAGAAGTGTGATGGAAGAGTATGGAGAGGTGTTTCAATTGCCACAGTCTTTACCGCCCGAAAGAGGAAGAGAACACCACATCCACTTGATTCAAGGAGAAGGACCAGTTAGGGTCCGACCCTACAAGTATCCCCATTTTCAAAAGAATGAAATCGAGAGAGTGGTCAAGGAGATGTTAGAATTTGGAATCATCCAAACCAGCACTTCACCTTACGCTAGTCCAGTTTTGTTAGTCAAGAAAAAAGATGGAGGGTGGAGGTCCTGTGTGGACTATCGTGCTCTAAACAAGGTGACCATAAGTGACAAATTTCTAATACCCATAATAGAAGAGTTGATGGATGAATTGAATGGTGCGACTATCTTTTCTAAAATAGATTTGAAGTCCGGCTACCATCAAATAAGAATGAGGGAGGAAGACATTGAGAAGACAGCCTTTCGGACCCATGAAGGGCACTATGAATTTGTCGTAATGCCCTTCGGATTGACAAACACTCCAACTACATTCCAATCATTGATGAATCAAATTTTTAAACCCCATCTCAGAAAATTCATTCTAGTATTCTTCGACGATATTTTAGTTTACAACAAAAGTAAAGAGGAGCATCTAATGCAACTGAAGGTAACCTTGAGTATTTTGAAGGATCAGCAGCTCTATGCTAATTATAAAAAGTGTGTTTTTGGACAACCTCACTTGGAATATTTGGGCCACATTGTATCCAAGCAAGGGGTGGCAACTGATCAGTCCAAGATAGAGGCGAAGTTGAGGTGGCGGAAACCAGTAACATTGAAGGAATCGAGAGGATTCTTGGGATTGACTGACTATTACTGGCAATTTGTAAGATGGTACAACCACATTGCAGGGTTGTTGACACAGTTGCTCAAGATGAACAATTTTCAGTGGACAGCTGAAGAGGAGAAGGCTTTCGACAACCTTAAACAGGCCATGACCACAGTGCCCGTTCTAGCCTTGCCCGATTTCAATCTATCTTTTGTTTTGGAGACTAATGCTTCAGCTTCTGGGGTGGGAGCTGTGCTGATGCAGAATAACCAACCCATTGCCTATTATAGTCAAACATTATCAGCGGAACGAAAGGGACAATCAGCTTATGAGAGAACTCATGGCTATTGTGTTGGCTGTCAGGAAATGGAGATCTTATCTCCTTGGCCATAGATTTGTCATTCGTACTGATCAGAAACCATTGAAGTTTTTATTAGAGCAGAGGGAGATTCACCCCGATTATCAAAAATGGATCACCAAGTTGCTGGGTTTTGATTTCGCCATTGAATACAAATCGGGTAGAGAAAACAAGGTGGCAGAAGCTCTATCTAGAGTGCAGGATCAAGAGGAGTTATCGATATGGATATAATCTTGCAGGAAATAGAAGATGATAGCAAGCTAGAAGAGTTAACGGAAGCTGTTAACAAAGACCCGAGGTTTAGGCCTCTATACACGGTTAAGCAAGGCAAACTCTACTACAAAGACAGATTGGTAATCTGTTATGATTCTTAGAATGGGATCTAGTCAGGGGTCGATGAACAGGAGGTTCTGTTTGGTGTTTCCGAGAACGACCTATGATGAATTAAGAAGAAGGAATATAAAAGAAGGAGCTCGTTAGAGGGAGCTGTGACCTCTGTAATGAAGTGAGGATTATTTCTTGCTTTATTTCATAAACATGTTCTCCTTATATAGAGATTCATGATTACAATGTATAGAAACTTGCTTAATAATAGCATTTGATAAAGGCATTAATTCTGCCTATTACACTTAATAAAATAACAGCCATATTTCTGTAATTTGATTAATTGTGATCTGTTCCCTCTTTTTGCTGCTCTTTCCTTGTAAGATATGTTGACTTCTTCCTTTCGTAATTCTTGCCTATGAATGCGTCTCTGACATCACTCCCCGGCTGGACAAAAAGCTTGTCCTCAAGCTTGAAGTTAGGATAAGAATCCTGAAAATTTGGGACAGACTCCCAGGTAGCATCAGATTGGGGTAATCCCTTCCATTCAACCAATATTTCCCAAGTGCCGCGGTTGAGACAAGAACGCAGAATTGAGAGTGGGCAAGGACTGAAATCGCCATCCGATAATGCAGGAATTGCTGCAATAGTTTTAGGTGAAGGACCTTTAAAAACTTTCAAAAGAGAGACATGAAAAACATTATGAATTTTACAGTCAGAGGGTAATTCCAACTTGTAAGCAACTGAACCAATTTTGCTAATGATTTTAAATGGACCATAAAACCGAGGACCCAACTTGTGACTTTGCTTCTTGGGAAGAGATTTCTGTCGATGGGGATGTAATTTCAACCAAACCATGGTACCAGGTTCATATTCCACATCACGATGGCCTTTATCATGCATAGTTTTCATTCGTTGTTGAGCTTGTTGGAGTCGAAACTGGATGTTACTTATCAGCTCATCCCTCGCAATCAACGCTTGATCCACCGTATCCACTCTAGTGGTTCCAGCTTCATAAGAGAGCAAACGAGGCGGCTCTCTGCCATAAACCACTTTGAAAGGAGAAGTGAGTAATGCTGTGTGGAAAGAGGTGTTATAGCAGTATTCTGCCCAAGGAAGCCAACAAGACCATTTGGAAGGAGCATCACCAACCATGCACCTAAGATACATCTCAATGGTGCGATTAACAACTTCAGTCTGCCCATCCGATTGGGGGTGATAAGCAGAAGAGAATGCAATTTTTGTACCATGCAACCGAAAAAGCTCCTTCCAAAAATGACTAGTAAAAATCACGTCACGATCACAAACCACAGATTCAGGAATGCCATGTAGACGTACAATGTGCTCAAAAAACAGGTTGGCAACGGTGACAGCAGTATATGGATGCGCCATTGGAATAAAATGGGCATATTTAGAGAAGCGATCCACCACTACTAACAACATAGACTTACCTCCAGATTTGGGTAGTCCATCAATGAAGTCCATAGAGATATCTGCCCAAATTGAGAAGGAATTGGCAAGGGTTGGAGTAGACCAGCAGGAGTTAAATGCTCAGCTTTGTTTCTTTGACAAGTAGCGCAAGAAACGACATAATCTTGAACATTCTTTTTCATCCCCTGCCAATAAAAATCTGTTCGAAGTCGTTGCAAGGTTTTCTGAATGCCTTCATGCGTGCCATCATGAGTACCCGAGATAATTGCAGAAAGCAGTGAAGAATTGGGCAGGAGATAAATCTTCTCTTTGAAAAAAATCAATCCATCCTTGTAAGCCCAATTGGTATCCATAGCTGCTTGCTGAATTTTTTGAATTAATTCTTGAAGGGCCATAGAACTTGCAACCTCTGCACGAATTGCATCAAATAAGAGAACTTTGGGCTGAGTAATGGCAAAAAGAATACCTGATTCTTCATCTCTGCGAGAAAGAGCATCAGCAACCTTATTTAGATTCCCAACTTTATATTCAACATGGAAATCCAAACCCAGAAGTTTGCTAACCCAATGCTGCTGTGGAGAAGTAGAGAGTCGCTGCTCCAATAGATATTTTAAGCTGAAATGATCTGTTCGGATGAGAAATTTTTTTCCCCAAAAATAAGAGTGCCAATGTTGGACGGCTTTGGCTAACCCAATTAATTCTCTTTCATAAGCAGGTAATTTTGAGTACCGTTCAGCTAATTTGCGACTAAAAAAAGCAATTGGATGGCCTTTTTGTTGTAGAAAGAAGCGTCGCACTCGATCACAAACTCATCCTCAAAGTTGGGTAATTGAAGGACTGGAGTATTAGCAAGAGCTTTCTTCAATTCATGGAAAGATTGGAGAGCTGTATCATTCCATTGGAAGGCATTGCGTCGCAACATGCTAGTTAATGGAGCAGCAATTTGACCATAATTCTGGATGAATTTCCTGTAGTAGCCAACTAATCCTAAAAACCCACAAAGTGCCTTAATAGATTGGGGCACTGGCCATTCAGTAATAGCTTGGATTTTGCTGGTATCAACCGAAACCCCTTTTGCAGACACAATATGCCCGAGATAAGCAAACTGGAGCGCACCAAATGAACATTTAGATTTTTTAAGAACTAATCGATGAGCTTACAATACCTCAAAAACTAGCTGAAGGCCTTTAGGAACTCAGTTAATTGTCGAGATAGCGTCTCGATTTGACCTTGCATCTGCTCTATTTTTGAATTGTTGCTTTTCATGAAACTGTCAACTTTCTCCTGCCATTGTGAGTCTCCCATGACACCAGTCTCTGATACCAGTTGTTATGATTCTTAGAATGGGATCTAGTCAGGGGACGATGAACAAGAGGTTCTGTTTGGTGTTTCCGAAAACGACCTATGATGAATTAAGAAGAAGGAATATAAAAGGAGCTCGTTAGAGGGAGCTGTGACCTCTGTAATGAAGTGAGGATTATTGCTTACTTTATTTCATAAACATGTTCTCCTTATATAGAGATTACATGATTACAATGTATAGAAACTTGCTTAATAATAGCATTTGATAAAGGCATTAATTCTGCTTATTACACTTAATAAAATAACAGTCATATTTCTGTAATTTGATTAATTGTGATCTGTTCCCTCTTTCTGCTGCTCTTTCCTTGTAAGATATGTTGACTTCTTCCTTTCGTAATTCTTGCCTATGAATGCGTCTCTAACATAATCTCTAACAATTTTGCTTTTATATCCAAAATTATGAAGGAGGGTCATGAGAGTCACTTGGGAGGACATGGAGAGCCAATAAAAACATATAAGCGAATCTTTAGAGAGTTGTATTGGGAGGGTATGAAGAAGGAGATTTACAGGTTTGTGGCAGCTTGCTTGAAATGTCAACAAAATAAATACTTAACTCTGTCACCAACAGGATTATTGCAGCCTCTTGTGATACCCAATCAAGTTTGGGATGAGATAACGATGGATTTTATCGAAGGGCTCCCCAAATCCCTTGGATATTCATCTATCTTGGTCGTAGTGGATAGGCTTAGCAAGTATGTTCATTTCTTACCACTTAAGCATCCATACACGGCACAAACAATAGCCGAGGTGTTCATCAAGGAAATTGTGAAGTTACATGGGTTCCCTAGATCGGTGGTTTTCGATAGAGATAAGGTTTTCATGAGTAAATTTTGGGGGGAGTTGTTCAAGGTGCACGGAACAGTTCTTAAATTTAGTTCCTCCTATCATCCTCAAACCGATGGTGCTACTGAAGTGGTAAATAGATCAATGGAAGCTTACTTGAGGTGCTTTGCAGGAGACACCCCTAAGCAATGGGCTAAATGGTTAGGATGGGCAGAGTATTGTTATAATACCTCCTATCATGTGGCTCATCAAACTACACCCTTTATGGGAGAGATCCTCCTATTTTTCAGATGGGATCAAGAGTGGCAAGAATGGAGTCAGTTGATGTCTTAATACATCAGAGGGCATTTATCGAAGGCACAAAGCGATATGAAAAGTAGAGTTGATAAACACAGGCGGGAGGTGGTTTTTAAAGTTGGAGACAAGGTATGGCTGAAGCTCGCTCCTTATAGACAACTAACTGTAATGAGAAGAGTTAATGAGAAGTTAGCTCCCCGGTATTTTGGTCCATTTCGAGTGTTAAGAAGAATTGGGGAAGTGGCATACGAACTGCAGTTACTCGAGTCAGCCGGGATCCATCCTATCTTTCATGTATCACAGATGAGAGCAGTGGTGGGAGAGGATATTGATAAGCTGATTTTACCTGACAAGTGGACAGAGGAAGAGGAGTCAACAGTACAACCTGAAGAGGTCTTAGCAATAAGACCACGAGGGGGATCCAAAGGCCTTGAAGTCTTGATCAAGTGGAAAGGCTTAGCAAATTTAGAAGCTACTTGGAAAATATTTAGTGATATGGTGGAACAATTTCCAGATTTTCACCTTGAGGACAAGGTGTAACTTATGGGAGGGCGCAGTGTTAGACCTCCTATTATGCAAGTCTACTCTAGAAGGGCAAGGAAAAGGGTAACCGAGTAAAGTTACTCCATTCTATTAAGGGCAGGGGCTGGTAGTTATATGACGTGCATGAGAAAGTGTGAGAGGGGTGAGTTGGTTACATGACTGACATAAGTAGCAGAGGAAGTATAAATAATGCAATGATTGGAACGGGGAGGGTAGCATATATCTAAGAATATTCTGGTGAGCCTTAGGCTAGGAGAGAGTAGCACTCTCGAAATTGTCTGCAAATTACATTATAACTTGACAGATTTGAGTTACACATTAATAATATTCAGTGACAATCTCTCAATTACTGAGAGCTCTATCACAAAACAACAAAAGGAACCAAATCTTGATGAAATAAAACAATTCTGTCATGGCGGTAAATTTTCTTTTCACCAATTTCAAGGATGGATTCCATTCTATAAGGGTACTATATGAACATCTAAGAGAGACCATAAAAGTAAAATAAGCAGCATATTATTTCTAGCTGCATGAACTATCATTGCAAATTTGATAGTACAATCCAAGCATTCAGTAGGACTAGCAGAGAAAATTCCATCTCTAAATCCACAGAAAATAAGAAGAGCAGCAACATAAAGTTGTGTGACCATTCAAATCATCACCAGCTAAATACTATCTCCACCAACTACTAGCAATCATATCAACCTACCAAAACAGCTGATTGCAAGGTTACCAACATGGAACAATAAGCAGTGATGGCCAACAACAAATAAAAATGCAGCAACAACTTGTCCTGAAGTATTTTCGATAATCTAGCAATTTAGCCTTAACAAAAAGAACTCTGAGCTTTGTTCTGAAACATAATCTACGTTAACAATAAAGTTCGATGATTTCAGCACAAGAATGAAAAAACCATGGACTATAGTTGGAAAGAGACGCGCTTTAACGGGGGTGAAAATAACAGATAAGCCAAGATCCTCATTTCAATAAATTAACAAAGAACTTCTGACCTAGACAACATTTTAGAGAAAAAAAGATTTATAAAGGTTCATTTCTTTAAAGCTTACCTGCTGCCCTGTCATGTAGAGGTTGCTTTCTTTAAACTGGGATGCACTGAGATCCTCATTATTTGTGGAATTTCCACCTGTTGATGCAGAACTGGGATTATAACCAGCCGGAGATGAGCCATAGGGCCCATAACCAGTTGGCACTCCAATATGGTTTGAATTCCCAGTACTAGTTCCAGATTTATATTGTGGGTGTGAATATTTGACCCTTGAGGCAGATGCAGTTGGTGGAGCAGGATGTACACCACCAGTTTGAGGCTGCTGGGGAAATGCACCATTACTTAGAAATTGGTGGATGCTGGGAGGTGGAACATAGTATGGGGAAAAGAAGTGGCCATATGAAATGTAGCTTGGAGGATAATGGGATATCTGCAACCCAGTAGGTGGCCGAAAGACAGGAACTGGCTGCTGAGTCACAGTTACGGAACTTTGCATAAGCCCAGCAGTTTGGGTCGTTGATAGAGTTGGAGTTGGACCGGCTGTGGACAGAACTAAGGAATTCCCAGCCTGCAATTGACACAATACAATATGTACGCATGAGGACTCAAAATCTATAGCAATGCTGAGTGTATCTTGCACTGGTGAGTATGAATATGATATATATTAGTTGGCATGACACTAGGATTTCTATCCTCATTGCTCAGAAATGTTCCTTCCTCAGCTAATTTTAGTTAAATCTAGACCTGCATGGTTGTTTTAAGAGTCCAGATGCTTCCTCACAGTTAATGTATTTTTGCAGTATCAGATTTAGCACATCTTTCATCTACAAATTGTATATAAAGTAATTTTCTTGGAACCCATAACTGAATATTAAGATGTGACATAGCAGAGAAGAATGTGTTCTATTTGAGCACTCAAGCAACTAGAAGTACTGCTGCCTTTTATTTTCTTTATAGACTTAGGAACCTCTTCATCTTTTCTTGACAACTCAAAAGGCTATGTAAAAAGCAACAAAACATCCCAGTATGGTGCAATATGAAGCCCAAATCAATGCTTTCATCTAAATTAGAAGAAACTATGATCCAAAGTGTGATTTGGCCATGATAAAGTACATATTAACCAATCTAGACAATGCAAGAGTAGAGGCACTATATAGACACATTTGAGAACCAGATGTCTAACTTATAATATGGCAATCATAACAAATTCCCTTGCTGAAGCCAAGTGAAAAACATCCAGATTTAAACTTGAACAATTCACCAGGCTTCTTTGACTTATGAAGGCTTTCTAATCAGAATCAATACGTCTTTCCCTTGCCAAACTAAAATTTCAAGGGAATGCTTTATGAAAGCATTTAAAACATGATAGGAAGAAAAGAAATGGGCTAGAGTACATAAACCACAAAATGGCAACACTAATATCTATTCAAGTCCACTGATATCAGCAAGAAGCGGATTGCAAATAAAGCCTAAAGTCATTCCTGTACCAAATAGTAGAAGACGAACTATTCACTTCATAAGAATTAGCAACAAAATCTCATATTTGGACAACGAATGAATAATTTTTTCCGTTCTCAATAACCCATCTGCATAAGATGACGTTATGATTTGAGTAGACAAGCACAAGGAGAACTGAAACAAGTCCTAGGAAATTCTAATCATTCAATGAACAAAGAGATATTTCGTAGGAAAGATATTCAAGAAAGGAAGAGTTAAACCTTGCTGATAAAAATATCATAAAGAGAATAAAATATAGAAACCTCTTGTGGAGACTGGGTAGTATGTGGAGGCAATACAGTAACATTGTCATTGTATTTTGAAGCAATTCCAGTAGAAGGCAAGGGAGAAACACGACCATCATTATCAGCACCAGATCGATAAAATTGAGCATAATAACTCACAGGATCACATGGTTGCTGGACCTAGATAAAGAAACCAGTAAATGACTATTAACACTTGGTTTAGGTCCATAGACAAAATGAATTCTGCCATCACACATTATTTTGAGGAGTCACAACTACTGGAATTAAAGACATCTGTGATCAAAATAAGGAATTTAAAGCTTCCAGAATTTGCAATTGCAGCAATATGAAAACTTCAATGTAGCCTTTTTCTCCTATCCCCTTTCCCTTTTCTATTATAATAATACCAGAAGCAGAACTTAGCTTCAGAAAAAGATAGAGACAGTGCAATATCTGAGACCTAGGTAAATGGACTTGGGATTGAAATCTTACAACAAAACTAGGAAGGCAGGAAACATCGCGGGCTTGAGATTCTAAGTTTTCAAATGGTGCAACCTGACTGCCTATCATTGGAGGAATGAAACCAAAGTTGTAGCCTGGAGAAGTATGCACCATTGAGTATTGATGCCCTCCAGAAATAAATGCAGTCTCTAGCTTGAATTCATTGTACCCTGGTACTCTATTGGACGAAAGATCACCCTCGGCACATAAATTTCCAGGTTCCTGGGAAGGTGAGCGAGAATTATCTGGATATGCCCCATCCTCAGTTGTAACCAATGCACCTTGGCTGCTGAATCCAAATAGATACAAGGACATTATCAACATATAGTCAAATATAAACCAAGATAACGAGTCAAATTATCAACAGTTAGGTTGCCAAACTTCCTTTTTAAAACCTTAAACACCTGGGACTTCTCAGCAAACTATCTACCAAATTTTTGGATTATGAAACAGATGTAAATGAGCTTACACACTTATTAATCAGTTAATAAAATCATCTTTGAATGATTACATCTTCGCCAAAGGAATAATTTTAATAAGAATTCAGAGATTAACTCCTAGTTGGAAATGTCAAGAACAGATTATGCATATAAACAATAAGTTAGGGGCAGAATGACAATAAATAAACTTAGATAACATCTAACTCTCTAATTTGAAACAATAACTAGGTGTGTTCAAGTCTCATTCGATAGGCAGCTACTACACAAAGCATTAAATGCCAGGTTAGATATGTTAGACAAAAAGCACAAGAACACTTACCTTGTAGGCTGTTCCTCTGAATTTTTCTCAGTAACTTGAGAAGTTTCAGATATAGGTGTAGAGCTCTTTTCATTCTGTGGAGCACTCATATCACTGCGTATTACTGTAAAAGTAGCATCAAAACTTCCAAAACTTAACTTGGTTCTTTCAGATTCAGGGACATGGATGTGGTTCGGAATGATTACATGTTGACGTGGCGGAAGAGGTAACTCCTCCAGCTTTTTCTGCAGCTTAGAAATCGACTCTTCTGAATCAAGGACACTTGATAAAATCTGTGATAGTCCTTTCTCTTCAACAGGATTATTATGAAAATCAGACGAACCTACAGTTCCACTCCCTTGAGGCAAATTAGAGCTTGTTGGCTTTGGCTTCCACTCCTTGTCGGGGCCAGCTACCAATGAAAAGGACCAGTAAACATATAGATCCTAAGAAATTAATCAGATCACAGAAACTAGCTGAAAAATGGAAATAAGCAGGGATGGCTAGAAGCCATGCCTTCCAAAGTTCTTTTATATTTTATTTTTTGCCGTATTAAATTGCTGTGTCCAGGAGTGAGTTTATATAAAATAGCTTAAGAAAGAACACAAGAAGACTAGAGTGCAAGAATCTAGCATCCCAAACTCAAGATAACATTTTTGTTTTCTTTGGTAACCTCAAATCTCATCAATTTCAATCTACAGTTCAGAAAATCGTAATGCAGAAGAAAGGGAAGTACCTAAGTCAGCAAGAAGGCAAAAAATAAGCACAATTGGAATGGGATCAGGGCTATGAAATTCCATGTCTAATATCCAGGAAGTATCAATTACCTTTGAGCCGAAAGTCAACAAAATGTAATTACTTACAGCTATTCTATAAAATCTGGATGGGTATCAAAACCTAAACAACAATACAAAAGTGACATATGTTCATCAATAACAAAATAGTTAGAAGATTAAGAATCTTCCATACAAAAGTCAAATTACAGACCTTTCTGAGGGCCCACTATCTGTTGTGACCTGGTAATGTAGTTAGAGGAAGGCCTGCCACTGAAGGAGCCAGAATGGCCTGATGTAACTGAGGGTTGTGAAGTGTCAATGAGCTGGCTCTTCCCAGTTCCCTGAGGTTCACTCGGTATCTTCCCTTGCGAGGAGGTAACAATCTCAGGAGCTGCAGTCAGATGATAGGAAAGTTAAATTTCCAATTCTTTATTAATAAAAAACAGCAACAATTTCATAACATAGCCAAATCCCTGACCTGACTTCTCAGTAGAAATCTCTGTATTTGATTCACCTATAGTCAGATGACTTCTGACATCACATTTAATTGCACCCACTGCAGCAGGGAGCCTTAAATCATTAGTTGGCACTATGACAGGATCTGATGGTGAAAAACAGACTGTTGATGAAGATGCTGGAATCACAAACATCAAGGAGTTACTGGAGCATGTCATAGACTCCACACATGTTTCTGCAGCTCCTAATCCTAAACTGGAGGTTTTGTCAGTTTCAAGAGGGGAACTTGTGTTTCCCAATTTATCAACACCAATAATTGAAGAAATCACTTCTTGCTGAGTTACACCACTTGCTGAAAGCAAACTAGTAGCACTTATTGCATGCAGGCTTTCAGAAATTACAGTGGAAGATCCATTGGCAACAATATAAGTACAGCTGCAGAAAAATCAAAGAAATTGCTTATTAAATCCTCACAAACCCCACATGATATATAACAACCATAGGTTAAACTTGTAAACTTATGTTACCTTGCAGGAAGAGTTGTTTCTTTATTTTTTTCCTCTGAAGCTGTCAACAAAATAACAGCCCCCTTCACCGCATCTTGGTTGTTTCCACTGTCCCTCCCATTTGCACAACTCTTACCACCATTTGCATCTAATAAATGCTCGAGTTAACATGCAGTTAGATTGGACATTACTTATAAGATAGAACTTGTACAATCTCCATCAACATGATGACAGACTCCAGTATGTGAACATTATCAACCACAACTACAACTACAACTACAACAGGGACAGGGATTTAAACCAGTTATCTGAAATAATCAAATGCCTACCTGCTAAGGTTGTTTGAGCCTTCAGAACTAGTTGCAAACAGAACAAAATGACTCTATGTGAAGTCAACTGCACGTCTTCATATTTAAACAGTTCTTTAACTTTGTAGGATGACTGACATAGTGGAAAAAAATATAAACTTAAATTGTTCACTATTTACATATTTACATCAGCATGTCATATAAACATTTCTCTGTTATACAAAATTCTTAAGTTTGATAAGGATGAGGTCTTTGAGCAATGGAGTTAAAGATCGACTAGTGCCTTGTTTTCCAACTCATTATACGATCTATCTCAACAAATTACAACACTCATGTATGAATATTGAACCTTCATGTATTGCTCAGTGCATGTGGATCACCTAGGGTTCATAAGCCAATCCTAGTTGTAAGTCTCATGCACATTAGGCATTCTTTTATTAATACTGGCTCAAAGATAAATCCAAAAAAAGTTGCATTTGTAACTATTTAATTCTTTACACATCACAGGTAAATACAGCAGCGTAACAACAAAGTCTGAAACAGAGTGAGCACTCAAGCAAATGTAGTTATTTCAGGCCATATATCAGAAGTAGCTCTAACCATGCATTGAGGAACGAGGTGTAAAATTCACCAGAAGATTCTTGCTCCCATGCCCTTGGGCAACAGTTCTCCCTCGAGAGTCTACAGACTCTCTGTTACCCATGTTCTGCATTTCAGATCAAATTATCAACAACACATAGTTCCAATCCAATGCAATTCACACAAAAAAAAAAATACAATCTGCATGTACACATACATAGTAACTTAGTTCTTTACCTCCCATAAATGAGAAGTGGCTCTTATTTCTTCTTTTGTTATTTACATTATACTCCTAAGACAACTTTATCTACTTTCTTATATTTCAAAGCAGAAATTATTTTTTGCAAAAAGAAGCCATAATGATTAATCCAAAACTTCTATTCTTGACCTATAGAATTCAGATAAACTTTCTTGGTCTAAGGTTCTTAAGAAATGTAGAAGCTCTCAAGCATCAACTCTGGTAGTATAAATGTCCAGAGCAAGTATGCCACAATGATAATAAAAATAGAACAAAAGGTCCCAGTCTATGATCCTCCAAGCATTAATATTGATGCATCAAGAAAGCCACAAAGAAATCTAGAAATTGCATTGGCAAGTAGAGGCTCAAAAATCAAAATATGTAGAGGAAATGATTTTGAGGTGCTTTTGGCATTTCTCTGGTTTATCATTTCAGATTCGCTGCCTCTTAATTTTGTTGTGTATTGTTTTAGGACATCTCAAAGGCTTCATTAAGTTACAACAATAATCAGTGTAATTACAATTTCAGTTTTAAAACTATTTCCTCCCTGTAGTGTTCTACTTGAGTTTCTGTTCGAGAGATGTCATTATAGGTTTTCTTTATCGCTTTCTTGACATGCCAAATATGCACACAAACTCAAAGCAGCTGAAAGACATCATAATCCAGTCTTAACACAGTTACAGGAAATTGGAAGCTTAAGTTTAATTACAAGGAAAATGCTGTTATTGCAATCTAATTAACCACAAGAATACACAGAAAACATGGAATAACAATCTACAACATGAAAGAAAAAAATACTAACAAGGGCTCCATGACTATATTTTGAACAAATACTAACAAGGACTCCATGACTGCATTTTGAACTAAACTAACTAAAACTCCTTGACTTTGTTTATCCTCACTCAATAAAAACTAATCGGATGAACAACTCAACTAGAATGAAGCAACATCCACATACATATTCCTGAAAGGTATCTTACCTCTTTTCTCTTGTCGCGTTTTCTTTTGACCTCATGAAATGTGTCTGCAAAACAACACAGACAGTAGTTAATATGTTAACAAGGAAAATTCAAATGGAAAGGCTCGAAATAATACGCACAAACAATATGGTCAACTACTTTTCTAGTTCTCTTCACTGGTTATTACTCCCTGTTTGAGCAGCCAAGTAGAGAGTTCATAAGAAATCCAGCGAGATTCAATACAAACTAGAAAATAAAAGGTGTTAGCTTTGAAATGCAGCAATAGCAGTGAAAGAGGATGGGGGAAAACAAAACCATTTATTCGCCCAATCCCGTCAATCTTACTCCGAAATCATTTTCCCAAATCAAATTTCCCAAAAGAAAAATAAAACCGAAAGCTTTCGTATAATTAAAAGGGGTAACTTAGCCCCATCAGTTAAAAAAATAATTAAAAAAATTAAAAAGAAAAAAAGAGTGAACCCCATTTCAATCCACCTCTCTTTAAGGCTATATTTGAAAACCAAATCTAATATAGTGACCGATTTCGTAGAAATGGTTAATCAAACATAAAACCTCCTTTCATGCTCTGTACAAAAATGAGCTGGAGGAAAGAGCGGGATAATAACGAAACAAGAGCAACAAAAAGCAAATATCAAAACAATTTACCCTGAAGGAGAAGCTTTTGAGTGGTTTCATTTGGATCCATAGAACACTCCTTAAGCATTGCATAAATTTCTTCTTCACTGTGATTGCCCGTGATCTCCTTTATGTTCTGGATCATCTTCCTTGTAGTGCTAGGAATTGAAAGCTTAGCCCCAGTGCTACGCATCTTCTCCAGTTCACTATCAATAGAAAAGAATACCAAAATGTTTTACTATGTAGTCTAAAATGATGGGAGCTAAAGAGGAAAAGGGATATGTTTTCTTGAGAGTTAAAGGTTAAGAGAAATAGGGATGGCTAGTACAAGTCTGATTGTGCGTTTATTTGGTTTCTTTGGTGTTTGAATTGATCAAACGTAAGAGGAACAAGAAGAAAAGAGAAAGAAATAAAAAAGAGGGCAAAAGGGTCTGCCAGGAAATGAGAGGGAGCAATGTGCGCAGTGATGTTGCGTGTTGCGTTGGACTAATTACTGTATTATATGAATGCTAAAATACAAATACCGCAAACTTTTTAGTACGATTTTTGTTAATATACACGATCCGAAGAGGTTCAAAAATATAAAACTTTTAGAAATTGCTTTTCATAGGACCATAGGAAAAAATTTAGAAAACAGTTAAAACAATAGTCAAATATATAAACAATTATCTATATAAATAAAATCAAGATCAACAAATAAAAAGATAAAAATAAGTAAAAGATAAACAGACAAGAACAAAACAAATAAATCAATAAAACAAACAAACAATTGTGGAAAATACCAAATAAAGAAATAAATTAAATAACCGAAAGAGTAAATGTTACAAATAAAATTATTCAGGCTAATTAAAAATACAAGAATTAGAGAAAATTATTCAAAAGGCCTATAAAAAGAGAAAGATCTCTTTATGTAGGGCCCTCTACCTGTATCCTATTTCACTGAAGTTTTCCATAAAGAAGTAAGTCCTCCGTAAGCTCTAGTACAGTTATATTATTCCTAATCACCTACTCTCAATTCTTCTTGGGTCTTCATATTCTTCTCTTACAGTCCTAAGTCTAATTTTTTTACATCTTCTCACTGAAGCATCAGGTTGTCTCCTTTTTAATATCTCCAAACTACTTAAGCTTTGTCCCCCTTGATTTACTATTAACTACCTTCTACTTATCTCTTACTACTACATACTTGACCTTATCTCTTCTTGTAAGGTTGTACATTCAATAGAGCATCTTCATCTTCGTCACTATTAACTTATGACTATGTATTTATTTGATAGGCCAACAAATTTGCCCTATAGAGCATGATCGGCTTAATTGCTAAACGATAGAATTTATCTTTCAGCTTGAGTAGTATTTTCCTGTCATATAAAATTCCTGATGTACCCCTTTATTTAAATTACTTTGATTTAATACGGTGAATTATGTTGTCATTTATCTTGCTACTACTTTGGATGATGGATTCATAGTACTTGAAATAATCTTTCTATGGTATAATTTATATACCAATCTTGATCTCCACATCGATTACAAACCTACAACCTAAAAAGTTATACTCCAAACATTTAATCTTAGTTATACTCAATACAAAGTCTTTTAACTCTAGCATGTCCCCCCAAAATTCCGACTTAATATTAACATCAACTTTTGTTTCATCCACTAACATAAAGCTATCAATAAATAATATATACCAAGGCATATTCCATTGGATATTCTTGATAAACTCATCGATAACTACCGCAAATAAGAATGGACTAAACGAGGATCCTCGGTGTAGCCTAATATCAATAAAAAATACTTTATATCTTCTCTTGTAGTCCTTACTTTAGTCTTAACATATTCATACATATCCCCAATAACTCGTAAATAGGCAAGAAAAAATCCTTTAGCTTCTAAACACCTTTATATGACTTCTTTAAGTACCTTGTCAGTCCTTGTCTAAATCAATGAAAATCATGCGTAGGTCCTTTTATCTTTCCTTACAATGTAAAGCCCCAAATTATATCCCAGTTGAAATGTTACTTATTTATGAAAGCATATATGATAGGTGTTAATATGTGATAAGTGTTAAAATTACGATATGATTGTGAATTGCATAAGTTTTGAATCTTGGTTTGATGGGCCACAATTAGTAACTTGGAATTAGTTGTTACCATTAGAAAATTGAGGTATTAAAATATATATTTGGACTAGAAAATTATCAAGTGTTAAGACAAGTTGACACATGTGACCGCGCGTCGTTACACTAGTCAAAATAAAATAACTAGACTACTACTATAGCAGTGGCAAGTCTAGGTCGATCCCATAGAGAGTGTGTGTAAAGTTTATGAAATGAAATTAATTGGTGTTTGCACTTAACAGGAGTTTTGGATTTTTAAAGAAGAAAATAAAATAACACTAACTAATAAAAACAAATTAAAGAAAATATGCAAAAAATGATAAAAATGGGGAATTCAGTAAGGATCCGGTTCTTTAGTTCAATCTCGACCTACATCCTGATTAAGCATATTTTATTAATTTGTTATTCTTTAACTTGTCCTAGCAATTTTTAATTGTGGGTTAACAATTAACCCGAGTTTTTCCTTAGGTTTTGTTTAATCAATATACGATCGCTAATTAAACCTAACCACCGAACAACATAGGATACGATCTCTAGATTTAATTAGATAGTAGTATTACGAATTAGGAAAACTGATTAATCAAGGCAACAATCACATACGATGCGTCATTTAGCCTAGGTCATGTTATCCCTAATGATTACGAATCATTAGTCGCTACACATGAATTTTAACATAACAATTACGGATTATATCGAAATTCTAGCAATGGGTTTGAAATAACGATTCAATGAAGGCATTAAAATCGTCAACTCACAATACCCTAGGGGTTCATACACAAATAACTGAATAATAACGAAAATCTGATTATCCATATGCAATACCCAAATCAATTAATATAGGATAACACAATCAATTCCTAATAAGAGAAAGAAACAATAAAATAATAAAGAAATACTTAACCCAAGTCGTTTGGGTCAAAGTCACCTCCGAATCGGCGTCGGGATGCCTAGCCCTTCATGGGTCTTTTCCAAAAAATTGCTTCAGCCCCCATCTAATGTCCCTAGCCAAAAATCCCTAATTAACTCTTAATTTGTTTCAACCCAATCTCGTCACTATTCATGATGGGATGATTTAATGTTGGAGTTTCTTGGCCAACCTCTGTTCACGCTCCTTCAGTTGTGTCCAGCGCCAGCCTCCACATTGCTGCTTCTCCAAGCCATAGCCGCAGTCACGCCAATAGCTAGCCACAATCGCATCAGTCGCACCAGCCCTTGCGCCCCAGCTGCGCGTCTCCTCTGTGCTACCCTATTCCACCGATTTTTTGTGTGTGTCTACTGTAGCTGATTGATGCGACCAATAAGGGTCACCACACTTAAATCCTTTAAAACCTTGCTACCCCTATGCTTCTGCTTGACACTGTGTTTTGCTCCTTTAAAATCCTCTCATGCCCGCAGCCTACTTCCTTCTTGTGCTCCTCACCAAATGTCTGCGTTTCATGCATAACATTTGCATGAAACGCAAACGCAAGGTCTGCGTTTTACATATTTGTTTATAGAGTGTTATTGCCATGTTGCGTCGTTTCTTGTCATCTTTTTTTCTTTTTTTTCAACTACTTGCATTTAAAATTTTCTTCTTCTTTGTCTTCAATTTTTCGTCTTTTAATTTTCTTTGTCCACTCCATGAAGACAAACGAGTATTGATCTTCAAAAAATGACTCAAATGGGGTGCTTTCGACTCACTTTAATTTCTTTGCTTCGAAATTGTACCTAAAATCACATATGAATTAAAGTGAATATCTTAAGCATTTTTGTATCATTAATCGCTAAGTTTAATTAATGAAATATGTCAACAATTAAACACATATCAATTTCCCCCTCACTTAGCTTTTATTTGTTTTCGGGCAAAACATACAAATTAAGCTTAAAGACCTAAAACATTGACTCAATTCCCATATTTTCCAACACAATATAATCATAACAAAAGATGAGTGACTTTCAAAAATCATAGTAAGAAATCAACATTCCAAGCTTTTACTCATTATCAATCAACATTCAATATCTTTAAAAACTGAGCAATCTAATGGTAGACTTGAAAAATGTGTTTAACTAAAATATATCTATAGGTACACTCAACATCATTCATGATCATGACAATCCACAACTTTGCATATCATTTCATTTTTCCACCACTAATGTTCACATGCAAAATCATGAATCAAAGGACTTTTCAAGGTTGTAATGTGAGCAAGGATAAGGTGAGATATATTTAGGTTAAGTAGCATGAAAGCCATTAAAGCTAGTGAAATAAAAATAACACTAAATCAAAAATTGGGTACCATCAGTTATGACGAATACAACATTTACATTTCATAACCACATTAAGCTCTCACACATAAACCACATGAGGCATATACCAATCCGAAGGAATCACTCATACAATTTATGCCAATGAAATCACAAGAGTGAACCTTCCAAGCCAACCTCTACCTCATATTCAACATACTCAAATAACACCTCCATTACAACTCTAGAAAGATGCATAAATCATAAACAACTTTTCAACACATATGCAATTCTTCCTTGACGCATTTATTTAAACAAATTTCTTTCATTCTTTTTTTCTTCTTCTTCATTTTCTTTTTTTCTTTTTCTTTTCTTTTTCTTTTTGCTTCTCTTTTTTTCTTTCTTTCTTTTTCTTGTAAAAATTAAAATAAACTACATCAATAAGAGAATTTCAATTATAAGACACAAAAAAACATCCCAAGATTATAACCAACTCTCACATATGTACACCCCCACACTTAGAATTTTGTATATCCACAAACTCAACAATCATAAATGTTCCACTAGTTTTATGACTTGGGTAGGACATTTGGTTAAGTTTAAAAGCATAAAATGTGATTTATGCAAAAAGAAAGGCTAAAGCTTAAAAGGGTTTATTAAGGGAAAAATCATGTTAATAGGATAGGTTACTTGGGCAATGTAGTTTGTGAAAAACAAAGAACGCCTAATCATATCCATGTTAATGCATGTGATAAAAAGTGGTCTCGAATAGAAAATCAGTGCAAAATCGGGACGTACATGTCATGAAGGTCACACATTATCAAAAGGTAATGAGACTGATATGGATGTGTCAGTCAAATAAGGATCAAAATATCACCGACATTATCTACCATTAGTTACTACTCTTCTAAAAACAATGCATATCTGTAACATCCCATCATCGATGGGAAAGGTAATTTGGTCAATTGGGACGGGTTAGGCGAGTGTGAATATATCTCGGCATGAACATGCATCATATAGCCTCTATAAGTATATGAATGGTAATTTTTGCATATGCATGTGATTGTACATGCATTCATGACATTGCCCGGCATGCGTGTCTAACTGAAATTTTGTGTGATTAATGTGATAATTGTGTTTGAAAAATTGATTTGAAGTGGGATTAAGTGTGTTTTATATTTTTAGGGAATTTCAGGAATTTTCCTGGAATTTTTTGAGAAAATTTCCGGACCGGAAAAACTGCCAAGAGGCAGACTGATGGGATTTTCGGTACTGAAAATTTCTGCCTTATGGCACTGGAATATTGGGTACATTAATTTGGGATTGTTATTGAGTCATTAACATTGGATGGATTAAAGATTAATTAGTATAAGGGTTCTTTGATTTAATGGTATTAATTGGTGTTTTTGTCTTTTTCCCCATTTAGGACAAGTGTCCTCCTTCATTTAATGATTTTTTTTTGTTCCCTTCAAGCATTCTCGGCTCTTCTCCTTAAGTGCATAAGAAAATCACCTTGAAGGTTGAAAAAGATTACATTGAAAGTGTAAAACATCCTCCATCCGTAAGTGCTTTACTCTCCTCCTTCGATTGTTTCCTTTCCATCCCATATAAGAAGCTTTCCTTGCTACTTGCTTGCCTCTCTTTATTCTCAACCAAGACCAAACTTAAGCCTTGTGAAGATGATGAATTGTATGTGTGTTGGGGTGATAGTCGTGGGTGTTGGTGAGAGGTAGAGGAGTTTGAAGTGTTGGTGAATTGAAGAGCTTGAAGCTTGTTTAGGTAAGAATTTGTTTTGTGTTCTTTCCTTAGTAGGTAGAAGCATTTATTGTGCTTATTAGTGCATTAATTTCATGAAGCTTGTGTATTAATTGTATGGGTATAAGTGTATGCTTGTGTGAGGGAAAATGATATGGAAATGAAAGAATGTGACTTTAGTGTTTTTCAACAAAGTTTATGATGTTAGATGAGTGGAAATAAAGTAAGAAAATTGTGTATGTTGTGTGCTGCCAAATTGTGCTTTATTACCCAAGTAAGTGTCTTGATGAATTTGTGGCTGATCTCTTGGCTAAATGGGATGTTTATTGATGTGGTATTGATGTTTACATGAAAGGAGTAGGATTTAGTATGAAATCTGAAAAATGGAACTTGTGTATGTTTCAGTTATTTGTTTATAACTTTTGATGTAGTTATGCTATTGAGTTGAGGTTTGTTTTAAATTAAACTTGATAAGTATGACTAGAATTCCTATGAAGGAAGTTCTGCCCAATTGTTACTTGAATAGCTTTGAATTTGGCTCGGAAGTTGAGATGTGTGTGTTGGATGAACAATATCCGGATCTTGGTTCCATTATTAAAGACCTGAAACTTTGAGAATTTTTCTAGGATAAAGGAGACAGATTTTGTGAAATTGGTATCACTGAAAGTTGAAGATTTATGTGTTATCTTTCCAACGCCACTGAGTATGATATTTTTCGATGTGTAGGTTGTAAGTTATGGTCTGTTAATGCTCAGGTGGTAATTCAGTCTAAAATATGTTTTGGTGTGCAAATGCTTTAAGGGTATAGATTTTGTGCTTTTTGTGTTTTGACATTTATTTGAGGCTGTTAAGGGTGAAATTGCCTCAAATGACATTCTAGAAAGTTGTAGATGATTGTTGTAGCTTTCTAATGAGGTATTTTATGCGAATTTTGGATGTGATGATTGTAAGATATAAATTTGGAAAGTTTTGTTATGGTTTAGGTTACATGCTGATTTCTTAAACTTTAATAGGACAGCCACATTGATGAGAGGATTCGACCTAGTTTGAATTGGAATTTGCTCAAAAGTCCTTCTTGAGAATTGTAGTATATTGTCTGAGCTTTTTATTTCTATATGGTATGGAAATTTTTGCCAAGGGAATTTGGAGTTATGAATTTTGAAAGATAGGGTTTCTGTTGAGAATAAATTGGGTAGGTTGAAACCTTTGTTTGCGAATTTGATTTGGTTAGAGATGGAATTGACTTCTAAGTTATTCCTGAAAGATGTAACATTTGTTTTGCTCTTTTTATTGATATAAAATTTGAAAATTTTGGCTAAGGGGATGAAAAGTTATGATTTTTGGAAGTTTTGATGTTGTTTAGTGTGAAGCTGATCAATCAGTCACTTTGAGGAACTTTTTGACCTTTTTAGAGACTGAAATTGTTGTTAAGTCCTTCATGAAAATCATAGATCGGTTTTTTATCTTTCCAACGATACCAAGTTTGTAAAATTCGAACTTCGGAGTCAAAAGTTATAAGCGTTAGAAGTTGGAAGGTCGATCAGTCTAGCCGATCAGCCAACAAGAAGAGCTCGTCGGTATGGCCTTCGGCCAACCAGCCTTCGGGTCGGTCGGCGCCAGACCTACAAGATCTGCAAGACACCAATTGATGAGCCGCATTTACATTGATTTTTGACGAATCGACCTCCTTTCACTCTTTTGAGCATAACTTCTTCGTTCGACCTCCGATTTACTCGATTTTTGAAGCGTTAGATTTCTAAGACATTTTTCTATCTTTTCATACCAAATAGATCGGCTTTGACATTAAATGGAGAAAGATCGACCCGATTAAAGTGAGCTGACTGGTGGAAAAAGTCTAAACATTGTTTGGTATTTTAGATATATCTCGAGCTATAGAGCTCCGATAGATCGGATTCTTCTTGAAGATTAAACTAGAGAAATGGATCTACAATTTATCTGAGAGAGCTGATTGACAATTTAGCCTCTAAGACTTTCAATTTCCAGATCGAAGTTAGGTGTAGTATTCAGTTTCGGTTTTGTAATGGTCTGAACAGACTTCAGTCTTTTAGAGATATCTCAAGCTATAGAGCTCGGATCGATCTGATTCTTATTGTAAATTAAACTAGAGACATAGATCTACAATTGTTATGAAGAGGTTAGATTTCAAGTTACCCCCTAAGATGCTCATTTTTCTATAGTGAAGTTACATATAGTGTGTTGGTTTGAGTGTGTTTTGGGAATATCTTTTACGTCTGACATCCGATTGACCTGATTCTCGAGGCATCAGATTCGTAACACTTTGAATTTTATTTTATTTGTGAGATTGGGAATTTTAGAGCCGAAATGGACAGGTATTGGTTAGGTCGAAGTAAGGGGATCGGGTAATGATTTTTTCAATCCATGTTTTATTAATAATTGGACCTATAGAGGTCCAAATTGAGCGATTTTAGTGTCAATGAGTTTCTAATGTTTAGAGAAAATTGTTGTGATAGGAAATTGTGAAATAGTGATGGGAATGTCACGAACATGCATTGTACTCATCTAAATTGCTACATGTGCATTGTTTAATATTTCTGATTGTGCATTTGGTAATATGTGATTATTGTGATTGTTATAGAGGCACAGTTGGGACGTCATCCCACGGACGTTACCGAGACTTCCCGGCATTAGCTCAGAAGTTACTAGGTGAGTAACCTAGATGGTTTCTCGATTATTAATTGTTTATATTTTGCACATATAACACTGTGGAGAATAATGGTGGGCTTTGCGTTTGTTTATACTTAGTTCCGGACTGAAGGTGTCCGATGTATTGGGAGATTATGACATAGAAGTGTTATATGTGATTTGGAATGTGATTAATTGTGACTACTTGTGTGAATGTAGTAATTGGGATCGAATATGATGTGAGCTTTGTTTTATATTGCCATGTGCATTCCATGCATAATGCATGATCAGTAATTGGCAGTTATGACCTGAGCAGCCACCGAGAGCTTAAAGCTCAACGTATTTGAGCCTCAAGCCCACAGTGCTATAGAGCCTCAGGCTCAACGAATAATGCGCCCTTATTAGGACAGTTTAGGCGCTCGGTCACAACAACGAAATAAATTAAAAAAAAGGGTCACATACGCATTACATGTGCACTTGATTGAATGCTTTGATTGAGTGAAAGGCAAATCGCCTTGGTTTCATATGAATGATTCTGTGATATTTCTGAATGAGCTATTACGCTATAATTATGTTATACTTGACAATGCATGAATTGGGTGAACCATCGATGATGGTTCCTCACTGAGTTCGCAAACTCACCCAAAATTGCAAATTATTTTTCAGGACCGAGAGAGTAGACTCCTAGCTCCAGAGAGACTTTTCCTATCGTGTAGATCGTGTTGGCAAGAGAAGTTATGGCACACAGGTCGGTCAACTGGGATCTTTTAGGATGACCTAGTTAGGCTTTTGTATTAGATTGCTTTTGGAGTATTGTACAGACAGATGTGTAAATTACTGTTTTGATGATATGAAATGAGAAAAATTTATGGTTCCAAAAATTAGTGATTTTCAGCATTGATGTTTTATGATTTGATGCCATGTGAGGTATAATATTGATTGTTCGTAATTCACCCTTATCGTAGGATATGCATCGGAACGACCTACGGGCGTCCCGGTGTATATCCTATGATAAAGGGGTGCTACAATATCGACCAATCACAAGAGAAAAAGTATATGCTAAAGTTGCTATGAAATTTTCTAGTCAAAACACTGTTGGCCCCTGAATTTTTTTATTTATTTGATTAAACATGATTAGATTTATTTTAGGGTCTTGCTAGATTAATGTAGGTTGGAGTTAATTATCATGTTAATGTTAATGAGATTTTGTTACATAAGTGAATTGAATTAAAGTTAAAGTGATAAGTTGCATAAGGGGTATTGTTAGAAGATCACTTAAGTTGTAAAATCATAAGGCATTGAAGGAGGGGTAAATTAGACATTTGAGATTCATTAAAGGTATAAAAAAGGAGAAGAAAAGGTGGTCTTACATTGAAGAAGAAGCTAAAAACAAAAATTGGAGAAAAGAGAGGAGAGAGAGTGTCGTGTGAGGAGAAAAGAAGAGAAAGAAAGAAGGGCAACTTAGGTTTCAAATTCTTATTAGCCTTCAAGAGTGATTTTGGAAGTTTTTCAAGAAGGAAAAAGAAAGAGGAAGATTAGAGCTTCCATTAGAGCCAAGAAGCTCATTGTTAGGTGAAGATTTAAGGTAAGCTGATTTTAATCTTTGGGAGTTTTAAAAGGTTTTCGGTTCAAAGAGCTTAGGAAATGTATGGGTTTAAGTTTTCCAGGGTCAATTTCATGCATTTGGGTCCTCGGGTTTTCCAATTTGAATTCTAATTGATTTGGGATTTTGTTGTCAATGTTGAAAAAAATCAAGAGAGGCAAGAGGAGCAAGAGGAGAGACATCATTGAGCAAGTTTCAAGTAAGGAAACCAAGGTGGATGACATTTTTATACTTGAGTCAATAAGCTATTAAAGTCTCTTTCAAATAAATGGAATTAAATGAATTTCAATTACCTTAAAAATGTGCATTTATTATTCTTTAAAATGGTTTGAGAATGTGCCACATGTTTTTGTATATGAGTTTTGTGAATGAATTTTGAGTGATGTGGGAATGATTTCAAATTGCTCTATAATTATTGTATTTATGACTTTTGAATGATTTGGGAAATAGTTATATGCTTGGTATAGAATTTTTGGTTGTGAAATTGTGAAATGATTTTGAAAGAATAGCAAGTATATTAAATAGTTCATGCTCATGAAAGACAAGATTTCAAAATGTGCCATTTGGGCTAATGGTTTGCAAGTTATGAGTGCATGATTATGTGGGTTTGTGGTGGTCCCCTAAATATGTCAAGTGAACTTGTCTAAAGACTTCTCTCTCCTACCCGCTAGTGGCATGGAGCTCTCTCGCTGACTCCCATAAGTTCACGACTATGCAAGACCCTTTTGTGAGATTGCGATAGTACATTCTGTTCACGGCTACACAGGACTCGTATGAGAAATGTGTAGTATGTTATGTATGGATCTACCCAAACCATTATAATGTACTTGTTGGGACCCGATCCGGGAACCGGATCCCAACCGAAAAACGGAACGAAAAAAAAAACGAAAAATCGAAAAGCGAGAAATCGCTAATCGGAAAACAAATCGAATCATCGGAGCGAAACGAATAATCGGAAAGTTTGAATCGAATACGAATAACAAAGTGGAGAAACTCAAAAGCGTAATTCGAATCGAATGCAAATCGGAAAACAAATATATCGAATGAAACAGATTCCGACATTAGAGAAATACAAGGTATAGAAAGCGATCGCGTTGGATAACCTTAGACTAACTCGGTCTAAAATCTGTATTTCTTTTCTTTTTTTCTATTCCATCTCTTATGACCATTTTACTCAAACCCATACAAAGCAATATTTATCAATTTCATCATCCCACTCAAATAATAACAAATTTCTTTACATTTATACCAATCTCATAAATCCATCTTTCATATATCTAAATCTTATTTTCTTCATTTTCACTTTATTTTCTAACGAAATTTCTAAAGATAACGGCTGCATTTATCCTAACCCAAAACCGCAAAGGTAATTAACCACTTCTATAATCCCAAACAGATCTCAGAATCATCGGACACTCCCGTCCGGAATCCAAACACCAGCAAAACGCAAACCTAAATTTAACACTTCCATAAATCTCAATATACATTCATAACGCAATTTAATATTTAACAAAACCTAAACCATAATCATCCAAATTCACATCATAAATAGCATAATTTTCAAAATTAACTTAGGAATTCACCAATTTACCATAATTCCAAGCTATTTCAATCTCCAATTTTGAAAATTCCCAATTTTCAAAATTGGCCTAAACCAATACACCCAAATTCAATCTCATAAAACATAATTTCTTCACAATTGATTTCACATTTCATCAATTCCTACTCTTAATTATGATTCTACACCATTAATTCACAAAAACTCCAATAATTCACAAAAACCCCAAATTTCTAATTTGGCCTAAACTCCAAATTTACAATTTTTCAAATTAAACTTCACCTAAATCATAAACATCAAAATTAACTTAGGATATCTCAAATTCATCACTAATTCAAAGTATCTACAACATCAATTTCGAAAACCTCCAACTTTCAAAATTTAACATAAATTCCATTTCATCCTAATCCAAAATTAAGCATAATCATAGCCTAATCTCTTCAATTAATCATAGGAAACTTCAATTCATAATCATATTAAACTATATCAACCAATAAACTGATCAAAATTCAAACATAAAAATTTTCTCTCTCTTACCTTCTCTCTCTAAGTTTCAAAATTCTTGGAAGCTATGGAACTTTCACCTTCTTTCATCCTCTTTCCCCCTTGAAAAACAAACGAAAATGGCTGAAAAACCCATGGAAAAATCGCAACTTCCACCTTTCCTCTTTCTCCTCCATGACCGATTGCTTCATCTCCTTCTTCTCTCTTCTTCTACGTTTCTTCTCTTCTCTTTTTCTCTCTTATTTTGTTCTAATTTTTCCAGACAATTCGTGGCTTTCTTTGGCTTAAAACGACATCCACTTTGGTGTTTCATTAATGGGTGGCCAATTACCCAATTGCCCCTCCATTTGAGCAATATTCCACCATTGCCCCCTGCACAGGATTTTGAAAAACTGATACATTGCGACCTGAATTCGAGCAACTAAACGAAATAATTTGAACAAACTTTTTTCTTGAAAATTGTTCCTCTCGATCTTACGAATCCAACGCCACTAACGGCGCTCAATTCGGATCTAAAACGAAGAAGTTATGGCTGAATTACTAACTGACCTGCACAAAATCCGAAACTGAACTTTAACATAACTTCAGTCCAGAATTTGACAATCTTAGGGATGAAATTCAATTTTGATCCCTTCACATGATTTGTAGCCCTATATCTTAACTTTATTTGGCCGCAAGAATCACCTCAATTGGAGTTGTATAACTCCCGAAAATCGCAAAGTACTGAACCATGTTCAGAAAATTATCCCACTTATAACCTATAACCCATCTCTTACTTTGGTTCAATAAATCTCTTTCCATTTAATCTCCTAAAAATCATAATTCTTCATAAAAATGAACGCAATTGTCTTAGGAATCCAACGCTTCGATAATCGAGTCAATTTGATGTCGGATGAAGGAATTATGCACAAAAGATTACAAAAGGGTCGGATTGAAAACTCAAGAACAAAACGGGTTTTCCAAAAATCATAACTCCTAGCCTCGATATCGAAAAATTGCAAACTTTATATCAATGGAAAGATAAAAACATCATCTAAAATTTTTATGAAGACTACTTACTCCAATTCAAACTAAATCCATACGACGAGTGGCCTCGAAGCATAGAACACATAAATCTATACTTAATAGCATTTTTCAAAACAAGCATATCTTTGGAAAATCATATCTCCCAATCCCGACATCGAAAAATAGCAAACTTTATGTCCACGAAAAACTCTCGACAGAGGCTACAAGTTTCACGTTGATCATTTTCTCGAATTTGACCTAAATCAAAAAATCAAATTTTTACCCTAAAAGTCAAACTTCGAAGCCAACTTTGACTGATCATAACTCTCACTCCCGATATCGAAAAATATCAAACTTTATGTCTACAAAAAACTCTTAACATAAACTACAAGTTTCCAGAAGACCATTTTCTCAAATTATGCCTAAATCAAAAGTCAACTTTCAAAGACCAAAAAGTCAACTATTTCACAATTTTTCATATTTTCACACTTTCTCTCTTTACTTCTTGCTATTTAGCTTCATTTCAATCAACTCATCCACTTTTGAATATTTCTTATTTTTACTCAAAAATCAGGGTCCAACAGTACTTATATGTTTACATGTGTTGACAAATTGATAAATGTTTGACATATGTGAATTGTGAATTGGCTTGACAAGTTGAGAAATATATGTTTTATGGATTTTGTGAAAATTTGCTATGATCATGAAGGTTTTCAATGATTTTTGTTTATTACCGATTATAAAATTATTACCCACGAGCATTAAGCTCACCCCCACTCCTTCCTATCCACAGGTGATAAGCAAGATATCGAGTGATTGAGTCAAGATTCAAGGCATCACTCCAATTTGCACATTTTGCTCTTTTGAAGATAGATTTTGTAAAACAATGCTTCAGTTGCATTTTGAGAAATTTTTGTTTTTATAAAGTTTGTATTTTTGAATTATGTTGTAAGGTAGCTCGAAATGCCCACTAAAGTGTTGTAACACTCTTATTTTGATGCGAATGAAATACATATGCATTATGTTGTTTATGGCTTTCCAAAGTCTCTATATTGCATTTTTAAGCTTTTCATGGGGATAGGATTTGTGTTCTGACTTCAGGGGAAATTTTGGAATAATTTAGGATGAATTTGACCAAGTTGTCTTCATGGAAGTTGAAGATGATTTTTCTAGCTTTCCAATGATGAAAAGTTTGTAATTTTTGGATATCAGAGTAGAAAGTTATGATCATTACAGGTTGTGATGCCGCATAGGATATGTGTATCGGACATAATATGGAGAATGATGTTTAATTGTGGTTTTGATGAATCAAATGGGTTGAGAATTGAGAGTTTTGGTGTTTGAATTGATATGAAGTGAGTTTGCACTAGAAGAATTGGATTTAGGAAGATTATGAGTGAATATGATGTTAGAATGGAGATAGGAAGCATTGGAGGGGTTTGGGAAATTCCCATGTCCGTTAAACGGACATACATGTCCGTTTAATGGACCTTCATGGATCAAAAAGACCCCAGCTTTGCCTATGTCTGTTAAACAGACTTGGAGTTTCGTTTAACGGACCTTCTCAGGTGAAAATGGTTCCCAACCTCGACAATGTCTATTAAACAGACATTCACGGGATAACTTCATTAAATTGCAATTTTTGACCTCTTAAATGGAAAAATCTCACTTTGTGGTCTTCATGAAATTGTATATCTAGAAGTCTACTTTCAAATGGTCTAAAAACGAACTCAATCCAACATTTGTAGAAAACGTTATGACAATTGCGCCAAGAGAGGTACAGAATAATTAAGGACATAAACATGTTGGATTCTTTTGGCCATAACTCCCTCATCCGACCTCCAAATGAAGTGATTCTTGAAGCAATAGATTCTTAAGAAATGTTTCTATCTCTCAAAGAAATTTGTATCTTTTGGAGTTGATTTGAAAAGGTTTGCGTTAGAGAAAGTGAGGGGTCGGTTGGGAGAGCATGATTGATAGAGCTCCGATTGAGATGATTCTTTCTTCAAAGCAAACTAGAGACTTAGAGCTACCATTATTGTGAAGAAGTCAAATTATGATTTTGGTGATTGACTAGTGTGGGCTCACCACTCTTATGAGATGACGGTCAAAAAGGGTGTTTTGGAATTAACCCTACAGGTTTATATGCTTAAGGTTTATGACTCCGAATGTTGGGCTTTGGAAACAAGGTCCAACAAACACACTCTAATTATGATTATATAATCTCAGAAGAAATAGAAAACAAGAAAATGTTTGGTCCATTTGTTTTATTCTTTCTCTCATTTTGATTGAAAACTTAAAAATAAGTAAAATAGACAAATTCAAAAACACACATGCATATAAAAAGATAATGCGAAAATGTAAAGGAAAAGAAATTTACTTCCCTTGGGTTGCTTCCCAAAAAGTGTCTTTATTTAGGGCTACTGGCTCGACTCCTTCTTCTCCTTACGTGACAAAATTGTGATCTTCATTTATCACATGAAGCTCCTTTACGTGAGGTAGTTCTGGATAGAGCCTTAGTTGATCATCATCCTCCTTCAACGCCTTCCCTATTCTCAGATGCTCAATCTTGACTGAGTCTATATACTCTAGAAATATTTCAAACATCTCTTCACCTTTTTCTTCATCATTCAATTCCTCCAATTTGTCATGTAAAGGTAAAGAGTTAGTTTCAAACATAATTATGGACTCAGTACTTACCTCCGAGCTAAAAGATGTGTCCTTTTCAGCTTTGAGCTCCTCCACTTCTTCGACATAAACAATTTGTTGAGGGTTGGCCTCAAAATTCTCAAGCTTCTCATCACTTTGCAAAGTTTCTTCACAAATGTCCATTAGGTACACCTCGAGTTGACACGGTTGCTCCTTTTCGCTTTGCGATTCTAGGAGATCAAGGCTTATTGCCATCTGACCCATTAGGTGTTCTATCCTCTGTTGGCTTGCTTTTGTCTCTTGTCGGAATTCTTGCAACTGTTTCTACATATCCTGTAGAAATTGCAAATTGTTAGCAGCCATATTATTAACAAGTTCTTCAAGAGATGCAACTGAATCGTGATGACTCTCCGAATCTTGGGCATTAGACCATATTTTTTTGGAAATTGCCCTCTATCGTTATGGAATTGTAAAGTATTCTCCTGCAATTGCAACATTAACTCTTCCAGAGATGGACTGAAGTTGTGATAGGAAGCTTCTGGTCAGTACGAGAATTGTTGTGCGTCTTGCAGACTATCATAGAAGTAATTCTGATGATTATTCCAGCCATAACAAAAGTTAGGTTCATCAGTCCAAACATTGTTATAGAATTGAAAATATGAGTTGTAAAAGAAATTACTTTCGTCCATAATTTTTTTAAACATGCAACAAAAAATGAATAGATCACAAAATAACAGGAAAGAAATCAATTACGAACAAATATATACAAAACACCAATTAACTCACAAACAAAAACTAAAACACCGCACTCCCCAACAACGGCGCTAAAATTTGACCACGCGTCGTTGCGCTAATCAAAATAAAATAACTAGACTACTATTATAGCAATGACAAGTCTAGGTCGATCCCACAAAGAGTGTGTGTAAAGTTTATGAAATGAAACTAATCGGTGTTTGCACTTACGAGGGTTTTGGATTTTTAAAGAAGAAAATAAAATAACACTAACTAATAAAAACAAATTAAAGAAAACATACAAAAAATGATAAAAGTGAGGAATTCAGTAGGGACTTGGTTCTTTGGTTCAATCTCGGCCTACACCCTGATTAAGCATATTTTATTAATTTGTTGTTCTTTAACCTCTCCTAGCAATTATTAATTGTGGGTTAACAATTAACCCCAGTTTTTCCTTAAGTGTTGTTTAATCAAGATACGATCGTTAATTAAACCTAAAGACGAAATAACCTAGGATACGATCTTTACATTTAATTAGGTAGTAGCATTACGAATTAGAAAAATCGATTAATCAAGGCAACAACCACATACGATGCGTCATTTAGCCTAGGTCATGTTATCCTTAATGATTACGAATCATTAGTCACTACACATGAATTTCAACATAATAATTACGGATTATATCGAAATTCTAGCAATGGATTTGAAATTAACGATTTAATGAACGCATTAAAATCATCAACTCACAATACCTAAAGGGTTCATACACAAATAACCGAATAATAATAAAAATATGATTATCCATACATAATACCCAAATCAATTAATATAGGATAACACAATCAATTCCTAATGAGAGAAAGAAACAACAAAATAATAAAGAAATACTTAACCCTAGTCGTTGACGTCAACGTCTCCTCCAAACTGGCATCGGGATGCCTAGTCCTTTATTGGTCTTTCCAAAAAAATTGCTTCAGCCCCCATCTAATGTCCCTAATTAAAAATCCCTAATTAACTCTTAATTTGTTTTAGCCCAATCTCGCCACTATTTATGATGTGACGATCTAATGTTGGAGTTTCTTCGCCAACCTCTGTTCATGCTCCTTCGGCTGCATCCAGCACCAGCCTCCACATTGCTGCTTCTCTAAGCCACAACCACAGCCATTCCAAAGAAGCTTAGCCATTAATCGCAGAGCCACACCATCGCACCACCACCCACGTGCTCGCGCCCATTGCTTGCGTCTCCTCTGTGTTGCCCTGTTCCATTAATTTTTTGGTGTCTACTGTAGCTTATTGATGTGACCAATAAGGGTCACCACACTTAAATCCTTTAAAACCTTGCTGCTCCTCTGCTTCTTCTTGACGCTGCGCTTTGCTCCTTTAAAATCTTCCCATGCCTGCAGCCTGCTTCCTTCCTGCGCTCCTCACCAAACGTCTGTGTTTCATGCATAACATTTGCATGAAACGCAGACGTGGTTTGCGTTTCATAGAACACAAGGTTTGCATTTTACATTTGTGGAGTGTTATTGCCAGGCTGCGCCATTTCTTGTCTTCTTTTTTTCTTTTTTAGCTACTTGCATTTAAATTTTTTCTTCTTCTTTGTCTTCCATTTTTTGTCTTTTAATTTTCTTTGTCCACTCCATGAAGACAAACGAGTATTGATCTTCGAAAAATGTCTCAAATGGGGTGCTTTCGACTCACTTTAATTTCTTTGCTTCCAAATTATACCTAAAATCACATATGAATTAAAGTGAGTATCTTAAGCATTTTTGTATCATTAATCGCTAAGTTTAATTAATTAAATATATCGACAATTAAATACATTTCAACATGAAAAAATTAGGCTGACTAAGCCTATACATTTAGTGACATTTGGCATAAGTAAGTAAGAGACAATTGGCAATATAGTTAAATGACATTTAGCAGCATTGGTTGTGTGACAAATGGACTAATAACTAAGTGACATATGGCAGTATATATTCATGACAATTGGATTACATGCATTGGAGACATGTGCCATTACATAATGGTGACACCTAGCACTAAGTAAATCCAGTTAAGGTAGAAGTGGTTCTACTAACCATTCTTCCTCTCTTTGGTCTCTCGCCATCGAAAACATTCCTCTCTTTTAGTTCTGAATTTTGCTGCAATTATGTGCATTATCACTCCAAACTCTTTGCCAAATACTGCAACAAGTTCTATGTTGTCTTCTTGGTGCTAGGATTTGCACCTTGATCTTGGATGTGTGCTCGTTGCTGGGAAGGGCTAGATTAGTTAGCTCTTTGGAGTTGAAAATTGAAGTTAAATAGGTAGGGGAATTCTAAACTTGATAGCATGTATTAACACAAGATCTATGATGATTGAATTGGCATAGAACATGTGCTATGATGATGATAAGTGAGTGTTGTAAAAGTGAGCTTTGTATGGTAAATTTTGTTTTGGTTTTGATGCATGAAAGACAATGATTTGTGAGCTATCTAATGAATATTTTTGTGTAAGGCCCCAAATTGTACCCTAGTTGGAATGTTATGTGTTCATGAAAGTACATGTATGATAGGTGTTAAAATTAGTGATATGATTAAGAATTGCATATGACTTGAATTTTGGTTTAATGGATCATACTTAGTGAATTGAAATTAATTAACACCATTGGAGAATTGAAGTATTAAAATGTATATTTGGACTAGGAAAATTATCAAGTGGCAAGACAGGTTGATACATAAAAATTGGAATGACTAAGCCTATGAGTTTGTGACATTTGGCATAGCTGATGCATTAACATTCGACAACATTAGTTGAGTAACAAGTGGCCTAATTGAATTGTGACATTTGGCGGCCATTCATGAAGACATGTAGATGGCTTCATTGAGGTACAGGTAGCTTACCTTCATTTATGACATGTGGCTTGATTAAATCAAGAACACATAACATCCAAAGAGTTAGGCAGGTGGTGAATCATCCCTCATTCTTGATGTTTTTGCCTTCTCTCTTCACTTTGCTCCTCTCAACCGGAACTCTCCTACTCTCTCATAAACTTCTAGACTTTCACTACAATTTGAAACATCATCACTTAACATCTTTGTAAGTTACTGTATCAAGAAGTAAGTCTTGCTATTTTCTGTGTTATTGTTTTATTGGTGCTGAAATTTGCACCTTGGTCTTGGAGCAGTGTTTGGTTGCTTGGAAGACTAGTTGACTTGCTTCTTTGGAGTTGTTCTTTGAAGTTAAGAAGGCAAGGTAATGCTAAACTTGATTTCATGTTATAACATGAAATTAATATGAAATGTTCAATACTTGAATTGAATAGAATATATGTTAAGATGATGGTAAATGAATGCTAGAAAAATGATCCTTGTATGATAATTTCTGCTTTGGTTTTGATGTGTAGAACATATTGATTTGTAATTTACTTAATGAATGATTTTTGAATTAGTTTTGGGCATGAATTTAATGTGGAATTGAGGCATGAATAAGGTGGAACTGAAGTGGAATTGATGAATTATGGTGAAGGGGCATTGAGGATATATGAAGGAGTTAAGTTTTGGAAGCAGTTTGAAGGTTATGGGTGAGTGAACCTTCGGTTCACTCTTCCCACGATTATGGGAATTATAAGGGATATTTCCAAAATTGTGGAAAAGGGTTAAGAAGGTGAACAACTTGGTTTTGGGAAATTATTGACATATCTAAAGTTAGGGCACTTAGTAATAGTTTAATTGAACTTAATTGAGGTTGAAAATGAACCTAGATGATGTTAGATTAGTTTAGTAGAAGTTAATTATGTTCAAGATGAATGTGTTCTTAAGAATACAAATGTGTTCTAAGGGTTTTATGTAATGTGAATTGGATATGGATGTTTGTGAATTGGGAATTTCTATGGTATTATGTAATATGTAATGTCTTAAGTTTCATTGATATATTGATGCAAATGCTTATGTTTATAAGGAATGTTGAGTTTGATCAAAAGGGAGTGAATATATTCAATTTGAGAAAAATGAAGTAAAGACATATGTTATACACTACATTATTTGCTTGTGATTCTAAAATCTGAAATGGATTGTTTTAAAATTGTTAAGTCCTAGTCGTTGGTAAATAGGCATGCCTAGAAGGGTCTATAGCTACTCTTGTGACACTTCAGTGTCTCCTGATATTGACACTTCGGTGTCTCCTGATATCGATACTTCGATGTCTCCTAATATTTGACATAACTGTGTCTTCTAATACTGATGCCTAAGTCTCTCCTGTTCTGTGATACCAATTATGGTATCTTCTGTTATAGTTCCATTACCCACTTTTGTAAAAAGGATTAGTAGGCTAACCTAGTTTGTATTTTGATACATGTTCAATTATGTTATAAACAAGTCTTGATCTGAAATAAGATAAATTCTGATATGATACAAGATGAATTTTGATCTGATATAAGTTCTGATCTATTTTGGCACAATTATGTTCTATTTTTAGACTTTTGCATTCTGTTATGAAGCAATGACATTCTGTTATGATATTTATATATTTTTTCTATATTGATGAATTATAAACTTTTCTAAGACACATAATGTTTGGGTTGCTCTTGAATATGAATAACTAAAGATTGCTTATGATATGATTAGATTTTGAACATATGAATGTTAGACGATCATTAGAAATAGTCGTCATTATGTATCTTGTTTAGTTAATCCTCACTAAGCTTTATGCTTAGCATAGTAGTTTTACCTCTGTTTAGATTCTAATATGAAGGTTTAAAGACTGGACAAAGACAACCACAGTGGTCAAGAAGATTATGTTTTGTTCTAGAAATGGTCAATTTGTTTTTAAGTTGTATTTAATGTAATGAGACATATTGGAATTTGTATTTTATGTGTATGGTTTGTAATAACTATAACACAAGCCATAATTGGATTTATGGTATGTATTTTGGCAAGTTCAATATGTATGATGTATATTATGTTTTGTTTATAAAATAACTCCTAATGGATTGTAATGTTCGTTTGCTTGAGTTTCTGGAAATGCATGTAAGGGACTATTTAGCATGTTTTGGATTATTTTGGTTCTATTTTGTGTAGCATCTGCATATCCTCCCAAGGGGTATGTAGGTGTTACATTTTTTAATTAGATTTGGACATGAATTGGATGAGTAGTTGAAGTAAAAGTAAGGTAGAGTTGAGGTGAAATGAAGGGATTTTGATGAAGGTGTATTGAATAGAGTATGAAGGAGTTACAATTTAGAGATAAATTAAAGGTTATGGGTGAGTAAACCTTTGCTTCACTCATCGCACGATTGTGGGAATTGTATGGTTCATTCCTGCGATCGTGGGAAATACTTAGGAATGAGAAAAGGTTGTTTTGTGCAATTATTGAACTATATAAGGTTAAACACTTTATAATGATGTAATTAGACTTGATTAGGGTGTGAAATGATCCTAGTCAAACGTGGAATTAGTTAATTAAAGGTTAAATAAGGTTTGGATTATTAATTGAGGTAATAACTTAAGGAAGGTGCTATTTGATATCAAAGTGTCTAATTTTGAAACTTAGGAGTTGTTAAAGGAATGAAGTATACTTATGAATGCTACTGTGATTTAAAGAACAAGAGTAATGTGTTAGTTGTTAAAGTGTGTGAATTGGAAACCTGTGTGAATACATGTAATATGACATTACTTAATGTATTCATTAGTGCATTATTGTAGATGTTTATGTTTGTTAGGCATATCAAGTTTGATCATATGTGAGTTAATATGTTTAATTTGAGCAAAATGGCATAAGGTCATATGTTACACACTACATCATCTACATGTTATTTTGAAATCTAAAATGTTTTGTTTTAAAACTGTCGAGTCCTAGTTGTGGGTAAACAGGCATACCTAGAAGGGTCTGCAACTACTTCTGTTATACTAAGGTGTCTTTTGTAATGTGACACTAAGGTGTCTTCTGTACTTGACACTACAATGTCTTATGATATTTGACACAACAATGTCTTCCGATATTGGGATATAAGTCTCTCTGTTCTGTGATACCAATCATAGGTATCTTCTGTTTTGGTCCCATTACTCACTTCTTTGTAAAGGACTAGCAGGCTAATCTATTTTATGTTTTAACATATGTTCAATTTTGGTACAAGCTAAGTTCTGATTTGATATAAGATTATTCTAATCTAATAGAAGTTATATTATGATATGAAAGAATTATATTATGTTCTAAGACGTTTAAATTATGTTTTGAAGTAATTATGTTCTGTTTTGAAATTTATATGATTTGCTCTGATGCAAGTATATTATGTTATGATGTTTTTAATGGTCTGATTATTATTTAATTTTTAAAGATTGCTTATAATATGATTTGATTCAGTACAAGTGAATTCTAGACGACTGTTAAAAATAGTCTCCATTTCATATCTTGTTTAGTTATTCCCTACTAAGCTATATGCTTAGTGCTAGATCCCTAAGTCCAAACTACGAGATTGTGTAAGTCTTGGTGAACCTTGGCCAATGCTTAACACACAAGTCGGCACGAGGAAGGCGTGTCAATGAGGGAACGAGGCGAAGTCTTGTGAGTTGGTGAGCAAAACCTGAGGAACCTGCGAAGTAGGCGATGGATGTGGAAAGTATCGGCGAAGATCTCGAGAGGAGGTGAGAGTTGATACGCATGGGCACGCCTAGGTGAGCATTAGCAAAAATCTTCGACAAGATGTGAGATTCAGATGTGAGGTTGCACAGAGTTGGAAAACTAAGTCATGCGAGACTCGAGGGTGCGCGAGAAGGCGCAAAGGTGTATAAGACTCACAAGGATACGTGAAGGCATGTGACGAGGCGCATAAGCACCTAACTTCGATGAGGCAGATCGAAGGTATGTAAAGTGTGGGACTTAGTCATGGAGTGACAAGACTACACCATGAGTGACCTTGATTATGAAAGATTGACTTGTCCATAGACGTGCATTGATGGACCTATGTGCAGATAGGTCGTGGTGAAGGCACATCAGCAGTGACGTGGCAACTGTGGATGAAGTGACATATGATGACGTGGAAAATAAGATCACAGTGGATGAACATCATCTTTAGGAGATGAAGATCACGTGGAAGGATCATCTGAAGATAGAGGAGATCTTTGTGGATAAGGATAATCTTTCCTAGATAGGGTAAATCTTTTAAATGTGATGTAATATTATTAGATAGGATAAGATTGTGATCTTAGCTAGTAGAGTTCTATTAGGACTCTTAGTCATCTGAAAGAGCCTATAAAGAGCTCATTAGAGTTGAAACTTATTCATTCGATCAGAGCAAAGAGCTTTGAGAGTTAAGAGCTTTTGGGGGAGAGTTCTTATTGTAAGGGCTTCAAATAGGGAGTTCCTTGAGTGCTTCGAGGAGGAGGTACTCGTGTCTTTTGTTAACATTTTGTGGAGAGTTAATGAAACAGTAGCTTCGACTATATTTAAAATCTTTTGTTGCTTTCTTTTCTCTATTTTACACTTGTGTTCTTTATGTGTGTGAGGGAAACACTTTAAACACTTGTGTGTGCATGAGGTGTTTGAGGGCTAACAGAATTGTTCGACGACATTCACGTGAGAAGGTTGAATCTTGCTTAAGCGGACCTAAGCGAGATTACCGCACGAAGGTGCGCACGACTTGCTGTAGAAGTTTGAGTCCAAAGAAAACCTTTATGACAGTTAGTATTAGAGATAATCTAGAGTGATGACTGGTAGAAGTAATCTGATGGAAATGGTTATTAGAATAGAGGCAATTCTCGAGTCTCTATCCCTGAAGGATGAGGGAGTAGTTCCTTTGTTAGAACGTATAGCAGCCTTGGAGAGGGAACTTTAAGCTACTATGAGAGCACTCGAAGAACAGGTGAAGGCTCATGAGGAGATGAGCTATGATTTGTTGGTGTTCAAATGTGCGATGTCAAGGCATGAGACGGGTGTTCGAGTGGAAAGCACTATGGTGAAGGTGCGAGAGCCACAAGTTTTCGATGAGAAACAAAGTACTAAGGAGCTCAAAAATTTTCTGTGGGATATGGAGTAGTACTTTGCAGTGGAAAAGGTGGTAAACTTAAAGAAGGTGTCAATCAAAGTGATGTACTTGGTGGGTGATACGAAGCTATGGTGGAGAACGAAAACCTCCAATGACATCAGTGCAAGTAGACCTCCCATTGACACTTGGGAGAAGATGAAGAAGGAGCTAACGGATCAGTTCCTACCCAACAACACTTCTTGGCTCGTTAGGGAAGCTTTGAAGGGGTTGAAGTAAGATGACTCGGTGAGGGAGTATGTGAGGAAGTTCACATTGCTGATGTTGGATGTGCAAAACATGTCAGAGGAGGACAAGTTATTTAACTTCATTAGCAGCTTGCAAGGTTGGGCACAAACAGAGCTTTGGAGGTAGAACTTGAAGGACCTCCATAGCGCAATAGCAGCGGCAGATGCCTTGGTGGATTTCCAATTGCCACCACTAATTCTAACCTGCGAAGGGGGCAAGAAATAAGGTGGAACCAGGGATGACAAGGAGAAAGTCAAAGAGAAGATGGGAGAATCTTCTCAACATAAGGAGAAGCAATTGAAGGGACAAGTTGCATGCTTCATTTGTCAGGGTCACATTTTTCTCGAGAATGTCTGAAGAGGAAGAAGGGCGAGGAACAAATGAACTCCATAGTTGCGAAAGACAAAGGAGGGAGCGATGAAGATGTCTTGGGAGAAGTAGCCATCAACAACATCACCTATATCAATTGTATGAGCCTCGTGGAGGAGCACCCATGCAAAAACAAACTCGATGGAAAGAGGAGATGGTGCGAGAAAAAAGTGCCATCGGAAGAGAAGGCTTGCTTCAGTCTTCGACTGTCGGCGAAGGAGTCTTCGAGGGAACCACTCGTGGAGGAGTTCCCATAGATTATTTCGATGAGGGCGTTGAATTGTTTTAGTGGGGGTTAGTTTGTCAGACCCCTAAGTCCAGATTGCAGGATTGTGTGAGTGTTGACGAATCTTGGCCAATGCTTAACACACAAGTTGGAACGAGGAAGGCGTGTTGACGAGAGAACAAGGCGAAGTCTTGTAAGTTGGCAAGCAAAAATCGAGGAACTTGCGAAGTAGGCAAGGGATGTGGGAAGTATCGTAGGAGATCTTAAGAGGAAGTGAGAGTCGATACGCGTGGGCACTCGTAGGTGCGCATTGGCAGAAATCTTCAACGAGACATGAAATTTGGATGAGAGGCTGCTCGGAGTTGGAAAACTAAGTCATGCGAGACCCGAGGGTGCGCAAGAAGGCACAAAGGTGTATAAAACTCGCAAAGAAGCACGGAAACATGCGAGCATGACGAGGTTCATAAGCACCTAACTTTGGCAAGGTAGGTCAGAGGTATGTAAAGTGTGCGATGTTTTATACTAACTCAGATTGTGACTTGTGAATTAGTTATGGATCGATGAGACTACACCATGAGTGAGTTTGATCATGGAAGATGGGCTTGTCCATAGATGTGGATTGATAGACCTATGTGCGGATAGGCTGTGGTGAAGACACATAAGCAATAACGTGACAATTGTGGATGATGTGGCACATGATAATGTGGTGGATAAGATCATAGTGGATGAACTTCATCTTTAAGAGATGAAGATCACATGGAAGGATCATAAAGTTATAGAAGATCTTCATGGATAGGGATAATCTTTCCTAGATAGGGTAAATCTTTTAAATATGATGTAATCTTATTAGATAGGATAAGATTGTGATCTTAGCTAGTAGAGTTCTATTAGGACTCTTAGTCATCTTAAAGAGCCAATAAATAGCTCATTAGAGTTGAAATCTATTCATTCGATTAGAGTGGAGAGTTTTGAGAGTTAAGAGTTTTTAGGGGAGAGTGCTCATTGTAAAGGCTTCGATAGGGAGTTCCTTGTGAGGGCTTTGAGAAAGGAGTTCCTTAAGAGCTTCGAGGAGGAGATACTCATGTCGTTTGTTAACATTTTGTGGAGAGTAAATGAAAGAGTAGCTTTGGCTATATTTAAAATCTCTTGTTGCTTTCTTTTCTATATTTTACACTTGTGTTCTTTATGTGTGTGAGGGAAACAATTTAAACACTTGTGTACACGCGAGGTGATCGAGGGCTAATGTAATTGTTCGGTGATATTCATGTGAGAAGGCTAAATCTTGCTTAAGCAGACTTAAGCGGGATTGCCGCATGAAGGTGGGCACGACTTGCAGTAGAAGTTCAGGCCCAAAAAAAACTTTGTGACACTTAACACAGTAGTTTTGCCTCCGTGTAGATTATGATAAGAAGATCTAAGGTTGGGAAAACCGTAGTGGCTAAAGAAGGATGTGTTTTGTTTTGGAAAATGTATATTATAGTTTGTTTTTGAGTTGTACTCAATACGATGAGACATTTTATATTTTGTGTAATTGGTTTGTAATAACTATAATACAAGATGGATTTGGATTTAAGGCATGTATAAGATAAGTACAATGTGTTTATTATGTTTTATATATAAGTCAACTTTGCAATTGTGAAGTATTTTTTTTATTTTCTTTCAAGTGATGGAATGACTTGGATTGTTTTAATATTGTTTTGTGTGGCATCTATATATCCTCTTAAGGGGTATGTAGGTGTTACATTGTTTAGTATCAGAGTATGGTTTAGGTGATTTTGGTTTAACCAGCGCTTAGCTATTGCTTGTACTTAAATATAAGAGTTGTGCTTTGGTCAAATGCAGGTTGTCCTATGTTTTGGTTTTAGAATTAAATATGGAAAGATCTCACGAAGCCATTGATGAGGTTACTGAGAGTATAATCCTATGTGATCTCGTCCATCTATATTAGCACCCTCTGAGGTCAATCGAAATGAAGCTGAAATACCACCACCTCCACATCTAGCTTAGGGGGCTTTTTAGTTAAGTTGCCACAAGACATGATGACTTTGCTACACTGTATGGCTGCACCTAAGGCTCTAATAGATCAGTTGTGAAAGTATGGAGCTGAAGAATTCACTAGAACATCTCTAAAGGAGTCTAAAGGGGTGAAATTCTGGTTGGAAAAGATGAAAAGGTTGTTAGATGAAATTAGCTACCTACCTGACCAAATGGTTCATTATGTTATCTCTCTTCTTCAAGGAGCAGCTATGAGTGGTGGAAGTTTGTTTTGAGGTATCCTTAGTTAACCCAGCCTTTGACTTGAGAATTTTTTCCCAGTAATTTAAGGCCAAGTATGTTATGGAAGCTTATAGAAAGAAGAGGTGGAATCATTTCTTGGATCTAAAGCAGAGAAGTCTGCCCGTTGTTGAGTACGATAGGAAATTTAATCAACTCTACAAGTATACACTTGAATTTGTACTTATTAAGGAATTCCGGTGTCATCAGTTTGAGGATGGATTGAGTGACTCGATTAAAGAGCATCTGGTGTCATTCACTCATCAGCTGGTACAAGCTACCATTAAGATAGAGAAGCAAGAAATGGTTAAGAGAGAAAGGATTCAACGAAGAGGTTTTGCTATAGAAGGTCAGTCCTCGGGTAAGAGAAGTTGTGAAAGTGCATCCATTGCACAAGAATTTACCTAGAGATCTGTAGTTAGGGGAAACCAACAAGAATTTCCCTTATTGACTGATTCTAGTAGGGGTTCTTCTATGGGCTAAGGTTTTGGTGCTTCGAAGTGTCCTCATTGCTCCAAACACCATTAGAGTACTTATAAGAGGACTATGGGTGCATGTTTTCGATGTGACAGCCTTGATCTTTTCATAGCAAACTGCCCTATGAGATAGCCTAAGATATTATAAGCTAGTAGAGAGATTTCTCATGTACCTATTAGGAGTAGAGGAAGTGGAGGATCCAGTCAGATTATACCTATTCTGAGTACTCTTTCAGAAATTGTTGATTGACTTGCCATGCCTTCTGCTTCTGCTCAAACTTATGCTTTGAAAGCTCACAAGGATCAGGATGCACCTGAGGTCATTGCGGGTACTATTTCTCTCTTTGATTCTGAAATGCATGCTTTGATTGATCCTAGATCCACCCATTTTTATAACTATGTTGGAGAAATTCCTAATATAAAGATGCTTGCAAATCAATTATATTATGATATTCATGTAACCAGTCTTCTAGGTAGTAGTGTGTTAGTTAATCATGTTTATATAAACTATCCTATTATGATCCAAGGAAGTGAGTATGTAGCGGATCTGATTCAATTACCTTTTTATGAATTCAATTTGATTTTAGGTATAGATTATCCAAGCATCAGGGAGTGGTTAACTATAGTGCTAAGACAGTTATGCTTAAGAAACCTAATTAACTTGAAATAATATTGTATGGCATTCGCACTAGTCCTCTTACTAATGTGACATCTAATATATAAGATCGAAGGTTTCTTAGCAAGGGGTATGAAGCTTATTTGGATTTTGTGATTGATTCTAAGAAGGAGAGTGTTACACTGAAAGACATTTAAGTGATAAGTGAATTTTCATATGTGTTTCCTAAAGAATTACCCAAACTTCCTCCTAAAAGGGAAGTGGAGTTATCTAGTGAAATTATGGTTGGCATTGCTCCTATATCCAGTGCACCGTACAAGATGGCTCCTATTGAATTGAAGGAGTTGAAGGTGTAGTTTTAGGGGCTACTAGATAAGGGTTTTATTTGACTTGATGTCACCCTTAGAAGCACCAGTTCTGTTTGTTAAAAAAAAGATGGTACTCTTCAAATATGTATCGACTACAGACAATTGAATATGGTCACAGTGAAGAATAAGTATCCGTTGCCAAGGATAGAAAATCTATTTGATTAACTGAAAGGTGCGGGAGTATTTTTCAAGATAGATCTGCGATTAGGGTATTATCAACTTTCAAGTAAAGGACGTGGATGTTTTGAAGACTGCATTCAGGACTTGTTATGGACATTATGAAATCTTGTTAATGCCATATAGGTTAGCTAATGGTCCAGCTGCATTCATGGACTTGATGAATAGAGTGTTTAGACGCTATTTAAACTGGTTTTTGTGGTATTCATAGATGATATCCTGGTCTATTCCAAGAATGAGCATGATCTTATTTAGCATCTCTTGTGAGAAAACAGTTGTATGTTAAGCTAAGTAAGTATGATTTCTGGCTTTAGGAGTATCTTTTCTAGGACATATTGTCTCTTCTCAAGGGATTAGAGTTGATACTAGTAAGATTGAAGCAATTATTAACTATAAACCACCACGGAGTGTGATAGAAGTGCGAAGTTTTCTGAGACAATGACGTTAGTTGGAACTCGTTAAGGATTATGATTGTATTGTGGATTACCATCCTAGTAAGGCTAATGTTGTGGTTGATTTCTTAAGTTAGAAGACTATTTCGGCATTGTCAGGGCAGTAGAGTGAGTGGGGACTTACATCTGATGGGGCCTTAATAGCCCAATTGAAAGCTAGACTGACCTTAAGACAAGAAACCTGTGATGCTTACAGAGTTAATGACAAGTTTCAACAACTTATCTTGGTAACTCGGGAAGGCAAACAACCTAACTTTTCTATGAAAGGAGATAGTAATCTGTATTATAGAGATCAATTGTGTGTACCAGCTAGTGATGAATTGAGGTATATGAGGAATATGAAGTAGATAGAGCAATTGAACTTTGCCTCTTGCTTGACCAAGAAATTAAATTATGACCAAGAAAGTGACAACCTCCACTTGTACTCTTTCTATCAACCAACATAATCAACATCACTGTAGTCAATTAACCTGAAATCTTTACCTTTCTCATACATTAAACAAAGATCAGTAGAACCTGCTAAGTATCTCAATATTCTTTTGACGACAATATAATGAGATTCTCTAGGATCTGCTTGAAATCTTGCACATAAGCAAACATTAAATAGTATATCGGGTCTGCTTGCAGTTAGGTAAAGCAAATAAACAATAATTCCTCTGAAAAGAGTTTGATCAATCTTCTTATTGACTTTATCCTTAGATAAGAGGATTGAAGGATGCATAAGAGTTGACATTGGTTTAACATTCTCATTTTATATTTGACTAAAAGTTCTTTGATATATTTTTGTTGATGAATAAAAATCTTTTCTTCAGTTTGTTTAATTTGTAAATTAAGAAAGAACTTTAATTCACATCATACTCATTTCAAATTCACTTTCATAAGATTTTCAAAACTTAAACATAATTTTTTAGAAGTTGCACCAAAAATGACATCATATACATATATTTGTACAACTTAATATTTTTTCTAAATAAAGTCTTAACTACTTAACCTCTAATAAAGTCATTTTTAATCAAAAATGAACTCAGACGATCATAACATGCACGAGGTGCTTGTTTTAATCTATACAAAACCTTATGAAGTTTATAGACATAGTCTGGTTTATCAATGTCTTCAAAACCAGGGGGTTGTTTCACATACACTTCTTCATTTATAAAACCATTAAAAAAAGAACTTTTCACATCCATTTGAAACAGTTTTATATCATGACAAACAATATATGCAAGCAATATCCTAATAGTTTTTAGTCTAGCTATAGGAACATATGTTTCATTATAGTCTATTCCTTCTTATTGATTATAGCCTTGAACTACTAATCTAGCTTTGTTACAGTTTACTTTTCTTGATTCGTCTAGTTTATTTTTGAATACCCATCTGGTTCCTATGATAGATTTATTGGATGGTTTAGGAACTAAAGACAAAACTATATTCCTTGTAAATTGATTTAACTCCTTTTGCATGGCTAAAATCCAAGCTTCGTATTGAAGAGCTTCATCAATTTTCTTAGGTTCTAATTCAGAAACAAAAGCTACATTTGCCTCTCTTCTAAATTTAGACCTAGTTCTCACTCCTTTTGATGTTTCTCTTATAATCAGGTTTTCTGGGTGAGAAGATTTATACTTCTAGTCTTTCCTTAGACTAAAGTTTTCAGAAATATCTTCTACCTTATCAGGTAGATCATCTGGTGGTGACATATCTAGACTATTAACTAAAGGAGCATATAGAGTTTCATCATCAAAATCGTCTCGTATATCTAGATGAGAATCATCAAAATTTACATGCACAGACTTTTCAACATATTTAAAAACAAGATTATAAACTCAATAAGCTTTAAAAGTAATTGAAAAACTTAGAAAAATTCCTGAATTAATCTTAGAATCAAATTAATTCGACTTTTCTTTTATATTTAATATAGTGCATTTGCAACCAAAAGGAAGGAAGTAAGATATATTTGGCTTTTTTCCTTTCCATAATTCATATGGAGTTTTATTTTAAATAGGTCACGAAAATATTGTATTTTGAATATAGAACTCCGATATGGTGGGATGAAGAAGGAGAAAGGAAACTAATAGGGCTAGAGTTACTTCAGATGACAGTTGATAAAGTCAGCTTAGTTAAGTAGTGTTGGATCGGAAAAAGAAAACATGCTTTGTTTAGAAAAACGGTAGATTTCAAAACTTTTAAGAAATCATTACTTGCAGCGGAACCAACAAATCCAAATCAACATGCCAATCTATACATGATATGGTATAAGGATAAACAAGATCAGGAGTATTACCGACTCCTTCGCTACAGCTTTGAATCCTCGCAGCGCTATCCTCTCCTTCTTCGTGTATCCAAATCCTTTGCCTTTGACTCTTTTCCTTTAGCAATCTGCTTTCTCCTTGTTGTAGTATCCTCAATCAATTAGATTTACCACCTGTTCTTCAAGTACAATTAGGTTAACAAAATCCTTTGGTGGGAAAGGAGAAGAAATGTTTGGAGGAGATTTTCTTAGAAGAAGAAGAAGCAAAATTGAAACTCTTTCAATTGGTATTTTCGATTATCTCTTTCATGAAAGGAGAGAAGGTGTAAAGAAGAAAGAAGGAAGTTGGTCATTTATATGGCCGAGGCGACAATGCCATAAGTAAATTGATTTTAAATTATCTCATTTACGTCTTTTCGTGTCATTGACATTCATAATTGGATGTAACATATCTAATATGTAAATGCCATTGCATAATGTACCAGTACCATAAAGCATTCCGTTCAAACTAATAGAACAACCATTGTTACTAAAAGTCAAATGGAAACCAGCTCTATTTAAACAAGAAATGATAATATGTTCTTTGTTAAAACAGTACAAAATAACATTCATCCAGGTTTAATTACAAGCCCACCGGGAGTGACAAAAATAAGTGCCTACGGCTAATGCAGAAACTCTTGCTCCATTTCCTACACGCAGTCTAGTTCTCCTTCATGAGTCAGCTCATCGTCCTCGAGGCCTCGTGATATCATTACATATGTGTGAGCCACAACCAGTATCTAATACCCATATGTTATGATCAGAAACAGTATTAACCTCAATGAAAAACTTACTTGAAGGAGCCGAGGCATCTGATGCCTTCTTCTGCTTCAAGGATTCTAGATAGACTTTACAGTTTCGCCTCCAGTGGCCAATCTTGCCACAATGGAAGCAAGTTCCTTTTGGTGCAGTTAATTTACTAGACTCCATAAGTGAGCACAAATTCACACTAGAAGACATCTTCAATAAACCTAAAGGGAAAGAGAGAAAGAATGTTAGAATATTAATATATGCATGATCATAAGGACTTGCATGACATACATATGGCTCCCACTAGTTTCAAAGAATCCATAACCCTCACTACGAATCCAAGAAACATTATGACAAAGTGTCCTAGTGGGTCGATATCCGACATTGCTAAGAATGACCTTGGGTTTACCCAACAAGCCACCTTAGGTCAATCGGTAGGTATCGGTCATACCAATTGCATCTATTATCCGACATTGCTAAGAATGACCTTGGGTTTACCCAACAAGCCACCTTAGGTCAATCGGCAGGTATCGGGCATACCAATTGCATCATAGATGTAATTATCGACTAGTGCTATCAACTCGTGATGTATGCACACACATTGGGTTATCAACTCTTGATGCGCATACATTTGATGTACACTACCCAATTTCGCCTCTGTCTACGTTAACCTTGAGTTTACTCAACAAATCAACGCTTCTAGTGAAAACCGACCCATTAATCCGAAAATCTTATTTCCATGGTTCAACATATCAGATAGAGTGAGCTTGGGTTTACCCAACAACCCAACTCTATAAGAACTCTGGTTCTCCCATATTAATGGAAGGCATTAGTTTTCATATTATGTGTGAGGATTTCAAACTCGTCTCATCCAAGTCGTAGGATTATAGTCATAATGACTATATGGAATGATTTAGGGCATTTCATCAATCACATCGAATCTATACCTATAATCATCCATCATCCCACCTGTGCATGTGTAAGTCGACTTGTGCATGTGTAAGTCGACTTACTTGAGAATGCAAGTCAACTTATGCATGTGTAAGTCGACTTAGACTACTGTGCACGAGCAAGTTGACTTGTGCATGTATAAATCGACTTACCTGACTACTGTGCACGAGCAAGTCGACTTATGCATGTGTAAGTCGACTTATATGTAGAATTGTTCTCTAATCGGCTAATTTTCTCAATCCGTGCAGTTCAAATTCACAATATCAAGTGTAATATCCTTTACTTTGATGTACCAATGAAACACTTTCATTGTATCATGCTTACCATGTATAATCATACTACATGAAAAACTTGAAATGGATTAATACACTATTAATCTCTTAGATTTCCAAATAATTTTGCGAATACGAAATAATCTTCCTAAGTATATCTAGGTAGTCTACACTTTATCAAGACTACTTCGGCACTAGTCACAAAATTGGTGACGGCCAAAACAATCAAGACAAGGAAATATACTAACGAGACGCTAATGAGACACATTTGACATCCGAAAATTTTTGGAAACCCAATTTCAAGAAAATGAGTTTGGCAAGCATAAAAAATCAATGTAACATATTTTTAATCACATTAAAAATGATCCAAGGCATTGGAATCGAAAACTGCACACTCAGTCATTCCAAACAAAACAGTTCCAGCAAGTTTCTCAAAACTGCCACGCTCTGTCTTTTGCTTGGAAAAATCATTGAAACAATTTCAATAAATTCTTAAAAAATTATGAAGGTTACTAAATGTTCACAAAATTCTCCATGAATTTTTCCAGGATTTATTTCCAACAAAAACTCATCCAACCTTAGAAACCAAGACAATGCTGAATCTGTCTTCCTCAACACAGATATTCCCAGCAGCACACAATAAATTCTCAAATAAATAGTAAATCACCTCGAAAACATTTTTCCATACTCATAGACATTTATAAACATCTTAGAGACATGTCAGTGAAAGAAAATATGAAAAAACAAATTCTACAATTTATTCTCGAATTTACAAGCATGCCTATTCAAGGAATGTGCACAAACACAGCAACCCGAATATTAGGGAATTAATTAGGAAAACCATATCAAATCACATTGATAAATTCTTTCCTTCCACAGACATATTCAGAAACATCTTATGAGCAATTCTGGACAAGAAAATTCCAAAAACAAGATTGCTACACTGATTTCGAATTTAACACAGTCAACATGCATCATCATCACAACCAATAGGCAGCTCCAACCTTGTTATGATTTCTTCGTTATATACGACACAAGTGGCTCTGATACCACTGTAGGAAAATCCCGGTGTGTGCATCACATACACACGGTGCGGAAAAACAAAAATTTTTGTTCCGGGACCTTCCCAAAAGCCAGGATCCATGTGTCTATACAACAAAGTCAAACCATAACGACCAAAGGAGACCGTCTCTAACGGTATCCACGCAGAGGTCAGAAAATCTAACCAGGGCAAACCCTTTGACCCGGGAATAGCTAGAATAAAGTGAAGACTGCTAGATCTTACCTTTATTCTTGGAGAACTAAGGAGAAGAAGCTTGAAGAAACTTGAAGAGGAGAAGATGAAGCTTGATCAACGATGATGAAGAGAGTTTTAGGGGAAGAACTCTTTCTTCTTTAAACCCTTTCAAAACCCACGATCATCAACCTTCTTTTTATTTCTCCATAAGCCTTTTGTCTTTAACACTTTAAAGACATTAAATGCTAATGGTGGTGGCTTGTTCCACGTTAGCCTATATATATATATATATATATATATATATATATATATATAAAGTTAAGATGATAAGGCTTATCATTTGGCTTCCATGTTAACCACATATATATATTAATTAATTACTTAATTAATAAGATATATATATATATATAAATGCTGAAGTGGTCTAGTCACACTGGGGTCGGTCCTACTAGGTCCCAGATGGAAAAACATCAAGACCTGTTTCAGCAATATCGATGTCGCGATCTCATCGGGACATATCCCAATCTCATCGGGATCCATTTAGTACTATTGCTCTCCATTTATTGGATCTCTATCCAAAACTATTTTACGAATTCTCCGAGCCACTCTTATGCGTGTGACCCATTAGGTTCCCGGTTATGTTGGCCACTTATATTAACACTTAATCCAAGCAAGTCATGAGCGGTATCTAGCAACACATCATGACCCCCAATTGACCGGAAAGTAATTGGTTTGACGAATGAACTTATGTTCATCATGAACCATATCACGAACCTTCCATAGACAATTACTGTGCAATTCGTCCTTTCACCATGCTATACCCCACTTGGTTATGAGTATGGGCAATGCGTCAACTCTTACTAGACTGACTACGTCAAATCTAGTCCAGTGATATCGCTTCGCCCCGAATCATTACTTTATATGTCACCAAGACACTCTTCATGACATATGAACTCCGCGAGATTTCCAAGTAATGACCGACGAAGAGACCATGGGTATCATCTTCGCTATTACGTAAGTGATGAATCCTTTATTGGCTACTCAATTACCTTCAATACCTCAAGTCGTACTCCAATCACCACTCTATGAGCGACACGTAAGGCAACAAAGAATGGAGTCAAAGCACGTAATCAAGATTCAAGATATCCTTGAGTACCTCAAGTCTAAGGATATTTGCACCATTGCTATGATGAGATTATCACTGACATTAGAATTGATCTCATAGCAGGTCATCCAATGTACTTACTACCTCTAGTAAGTATTCACATCTCAACCCTAAACATCTCATATTTACGATTTCTGAGATCCACTGCTTGATCAAATCAAGGAGCTTGAGATGTGTTAGTCTCTCCAGATTAACGATGTCCAGTTTCAGTAATCCTATAACTAGGGATAATTTAGATACTGACATAATTACACATGATAGGAATCTCAGTAGTATGATCACATCATAATTTCCTTCATGCTATGTCATATATCATGGACTTCATTAATTTGCTTATAGATCAATATCCATTCATAAATAATGAACATCAAATTAATGAAATACGCCTTTCTTTATTTATTCATAAAGTATGTACACAACTTTGTACAAAACGCGATAAAGGCGATTGCCTTTAGGGCACTACTCTAACATCTCCCTTATAAGATGATACTTTCGCTCAATGTGTTTGGTAGCTTTGTGGTTCCGAGGTTCTTTAGAATTAGCCACTGCCCCACTATTATCACAATAAAGTGTAATGGCCTTTTTCGCCTCTGGAACTACCTCCAAATCATTTAGGAACTTCCGAGCCGATCGCTTCCTTCACGCTTCACAAGCAAAGAATATACTCAACCTCCATAGTCGAATCAAGAATACAAGATTGCTTGACACTCCTCCAAACTATGGCTCCACCTCCTAAAGTAAATATAGAACCGTGGTTAATTTCCTTAAATCAACATCGATTGGAAATCGAATCCGATATCCCGTCGGAATAAGATTACTTCCAGAGTAAACAGCATTAAGTTCTTCGTCCCACGAAGATACTTAAGTATACACTTAACCGCAGCCTAATGTTCCATTCTGGATTGGATCAAATCGCTACCATCCCTCCGAGTAATAGATATCCTGTCTAGTGACAACATTGCATACATCAAACTACCAACCGCCAAGCATATGGAATTTTATGCATGCGCTCAACCTCCTCTTGGGTTTTAGGTGCTTGTTCCTTTGAAAGTTTGATTCCATGTCTAGTAGGGTAAAACCCTCTTGGAATCTTGCATGGCGAACTTATTGAGCATATTCTCAATGTAGGTTAGTTGAGACAAAGCTATCTCGCTTGTTCTTTCGATTCCTTATAAGTTTGATCCTAGAACATAGGTAGCCTATCCCAAATCCTTCATTGAAAATCGCTCATTCAGCCATCCTTAACCGCAGATAACATTCCCACATCATTCCCAATGAGCGTAATGTCATCAACATACGTGATTAGGAAAGTAACCTTACCTTCTTGTATTCTATTATAAACACAAGGCTCATCTAGGTTTTGTATGAACCCATAGGTTTTGATAGCCTTATCAAACCTAATGTTCCAAGACTCAGATGTTGCTTAAGTCCATAAATGGACCTTTGCAACTTGCAAACCTTATGCCATTACCTGACTCAATGAATCCTTTTGGTTGGGCCATATAAATGGTCTCCTCAAGATCCCCATTAAGAAATTCGGTCTTGACATCCATTTGTCATATTTCATAATCGAAATAGGCTACTATGGCCAAAAGAACTCGATGGACTTAAGCATGGCAACCGAGAAAAGTCTCCTCATACCATACCCTCCTTTTGAGTATAGCCTTTAGCTACCAATCTAGCTTTAAAGGTCTCTACCTTTCCATCTGATCCCCTTTTCCTTTTGTAGATCCATTTACACCCGATGGCTTTTAGACCTGGTGGTAGTTCTACAAGGACCCAGACTTCATTAGTATACATAGAATCTATTTCCGATTCCATTGCCTTGAGCCATTTTCCTGCATCAACATCATTAATAGCCTGTGTATACGTAATGGGATCTATTTCTTCTTGGTCCGAGATGGCAATTAAGCCTTCTCCTAAACCCAGATACCTATCTGGCTATCTCACAACTCTCCCACTACGTCTAGGCACACCTTAATGTTCAGGTTGCACTTTTGATTTAACTTTTGAATCCATTTCGACATCTTGTTCTGTTATATCCAAAACAACTCTTGGTTTAGATGAAATAGCTAACTCCTTTAGTACTACTTCACTTCTTCCTTTGTGATTTTTCACAAACTCTTCCTCTAAGAAGGTTGCATTTGTCGACACAAATACCTTCTTATCATGAGGACTGTAAAAATAGTACCCTCGAGTTCCCATAGGATATCCTACAAACAAACATACTTCTGACCTTTCCATCTTTGTAGATTCAGGCTTTAGAACATGGGCTGGGCAGCCCCAAGTCCTCAAATGCTTCAATGAAGGCACTCGGCCAGTCCACAACTCCCTAGGTGTTTTAGGCACCGATTTGGATGGAGCAAAGTTAAGAAGATATGTTGCCGTTTGTATGGCATATCCCCGTAACGATTCGGAAGGCTAGCGTGGGACATCATTTATCTTACCATTTCTAATAGAGTTCTATTTCTCCTCTCGCTACACCATTCTATCGAGGTATACGAGGAGTTGACAAATTGGAAACAATTCCATTGTCGCTTAAATATTCTTGAACTCTCCGATAAATACTCACCACCTCGATCCGATCGGTCGCTTTAATGGCTTGCCAGTTGCTTCTCGCCTTCAAATTTTGAATTCTTTGAACTTTTCAAAAGATTAACTCTTTTATGCATCAAATACAAATAGCCATGTCTTGAGTAATCATCTATAAAAATTATGAAATATTCATAACCTCCTCTAGCTTATACATTCATGGGCCCACACACATCAAGATGTACCAGTCCATCAGGATTCAGATCTGTTTCCTTTAGAATGAAATGAGGCTTTGGTCGTTTTTCCTTCAATACAAGATTCACAGGTGGGTAATGGATCACTATCCAAGCCCATAAGGATCCTATCCATTACTAGCCTATCAAGTCTTTTCTGATTGATATGATCCATTCTTAAGTGCCACAGATACTTTGAATTAATGCTAGAGATTTTGGATTGTCTTGGTTTTATCAATTCTGTGGTGTTTAGTGAACCTTTCATAGGTTCTATAAAAAACAATCCCTGTTTAGTTATCGCATCACAATTAAAATCCCTATTATCATATATTGAAACAACCTTTTCAAAATATAAGGAATAACCAGATTTTATTAGACAAAAAACAGAAATCATGTTCCTTACAATCATTGGCATGTAATAAACATCCTCCAAATATAACCTATGACCACTAGGAAAGTCCAAGATAACTACTTCCATTGATTTTGCTGAAACATAGGAACTATCTGCTATCTTGACTTGAAACTGACCTTTAGGTAGTCTTTTCCTTTGCTGGAACCCCTGCAAAGAATTACAAACATGGTTAGTGGCTCCTGAATCTAATATCCAAGAAGTAGATAAATCTGCAACATTTCTAGTTCATAACAAACTTAGGAAGCCCATACCTTGTTTGCCTATGAGCCTTAATATTCAATATCTCCTCCGTGCTCTGGAGGGTATTCATCAACTCACTCAAGGTGTAATCCTTGCTGTTGAGCTCATAGTCCAACTTAAACTGCTGAAAAGAAGAGTTTAAGCTATTGATGATCATAATCATTTGTGTGTCCGCATCCATATTCGCCCCAAGCATCTCAGCCTCAGTGACCGCTGAGATTACCTTCATCATGTAATCCTGCACCGGTTCACTGTGTTTCATGCGAGATTATGAAAGGTTTGGATAGCTTTCACTCTTGTAGACCTAGTCCTCACACCAAACACCTCATGTAGGTGATGGAACATTGCACTAGCAGTTTTCATACAAGCAATTTGCTTTTGCAACATGCCACTAACAGAAGCCAGAATATAACACTTAGTAGTCTTGGCAGCATTCTGCCAATGCTCATATTGTTAGATTTGCTCAGGAGTTGAATCTCCACTTGGAGGTGTAGGCTCATTTTCAGTTAACACCCATGAAATATGTTCATATTGAAGAACAATGTCAAGGTTACGTCTCCATTCATTAAAATTATCTCCGTTTTCCAATTTGTTATTAGTCAAGAGCAAGGTGAGTAGATTCATTTTGTGGTTGATTATGTCTGGAAATATAAATTATTAAAACATGAGCATACTAGTCAACAATTTATGGAACTTTGTATAAAATCATGATGCATGTATGCATGATGATAGATTTAACAAAACTTAAAAATTAAAACATTATACTTACGCTTATTTTTCTTATCTATAATGCATCAAGTGACAGAGGCCATCTTATCCATTAAAAGAAAAACTGGGACCCTCCCACTCAAAAACTACCAAGCATCTCATGCCTAATTTTTTAAGAAGAGTCTTAATTTGGCCCATACTTTTACCAACAGAGCTACGGTGGGCAGTTTATTGATAAAAAATGTTGAGTGTTTAACCATTTGATTCATTCACTAAAGATACCTACAAACCATGCCTCGGTGGGAGGTCACATTTGCTATCATTAAGTGGACTTATCCTTAAGGAGACCCAAAGCATGCAAGATCTAGGATCCATGCCCTCCGATAGGGAGTAACACTTCACCACATGCAAACGGGCCATCATTTGGACACCGTGGACTCTCACAGGAGCATCCTCTCCCACTCAATCTTTTTGGGCTTTAAGTTTTAAATACCATCTTGTCTAGATGCAATTTATTATCCATCCTATATTATTTCATTATATATCTCATACATAATGAATGCATGGCAAAGCCTAGGGTTGGTAATTTTCTAAATGACATGAAATCACATAATATCACATATTATAAGTATTCATTTCTCCATTCATCACGTGAACTAATAAAGCCACTTTTGATTGTCCATCCTAGAAAAATTAAATAATTACAAGCCTTTTAGGCCCAAAGTATTCTTCTTGGACTTGGATCTTCCGCTTCGAACTCTTTAGAAACATGATCCAGCCCATTCGGTAAACAAAATGTAATGGCATATATGAAAATCGAATTTTGTCACTTTGAAAAATAAAATTCCAACACCAGATTTTTAGATAACCAAATCTTTGTTTTGACAAAAAATTTCGGCACTAGTTTTCATTAAAACCGAAGCTCATTTCACGAAAATAAAAAACCAGCACTTAGTATTTTAGTAAAACCGAAATTTTATTCTTTGAAACAAAAATCCAGCACTTGTTTTTACAATAAAAATCGAAAAGTGATCCATTGAAACAAAATTCCAGCAACTATGTTTTCACAAAACTTATGCCAATACACAAAAGGATACACCGAAAATTTTACCTTTCCATTTCTTCAATCCATGGCTGCTCCATCTTCATCATTACATCAATTTGTACATTACAAAATCAAAGAAAATAGAAAAGGAAACCAAGGAGGAAACATGGTGATGATAGACCACCCTCCTTGTTACAACCAATGAAGAAATCTTACAAGGTAAATTTAACTTCTATGTACAACCAAAAGAGCAAACATACACCATGTATGTTTCTATCACATAAAAATATGCAGCATACACAAAAAAAAGATTACCAACCCATGCATCCAATATATAGGAACTAAAATCATGCATTAAAAACTAGCTCTGATACTAATTGTTGTATCGGAAAAAGAAAACATGCTTTGTTTGGAAAAACGGTAGATTTCAAAACTTTTAAGAAATCATTACTTGCAGTGGAAGCAACAAATCTAAATCAACATGCCAATCCATACATGATATGGTATAAGGATAATAAAATATAAACAAGATCAGGAGTATTACCGACTCCTTCTGACACAAAATCCTCATTCGCCGCTATCCTCTCCTTCTTCGTATCCAAATCTTTTGCCTTTGACTCTTTTCTTTTAGCAATCTAGTTTCTCCTTGTTGTAGTATCCTCAACCAATTAGATTTACCACCTGTTCTTCAAGGACAATTAGGTTAACAAAATCCTTTGGTGGAAAAGGAGAAGAAATGTTTGAGGAGATTTTCTTAGAAGAAGAAGAAGAAAATTGAAACTCTTTCAATTAGTATTTTCGATTCTCTCTTTCATGAAAGGAGAGAAGGTGTAAAGAACATGCAAGAACTCTTTCTTGCCTACCAATTTCGTATATGCATGGATGGAAGGAGAGAGAGGCATCAAATGCATCACTTCTTTCATTAATCACTAATAAAATAGCCAATAAATGAGATTATCTTCATTTATCTTTATGATGGCTATTTGAAAAGACCATAACCTAAAATTCAATACCCAATTTCGGTTTTTCCAAGAAGAAAGAAGGAAGATGGTCTATCTAATGTACATCTTTCATCTTTAATCTAATGAATGCAAATAGGTTACAAGCCAACATTAAAAGAAAACCATTAAACCATTTAATGGTAAGTTTATAACTCCATTTAATGATGATTAACCATAATAAAGACCATATTTATTTAGCATTTTAATGTCAAATGTGTAGTTGCACATTTAAACTAGGAATAACCGAAATTACTATCTTCTTCTTAAAAAATTGTTTTAATATAATTATTCTAATTAATTACATTAAACCAAAAACCAAAAACCAAGCCCATTACTTAATGTACATTTGGGCTTCTTTAATTAGACCAAGCCCAAGATTCAGTTATGGGCTTCTAATTAACCTCCATTTATATTTCTTACTTAGCTTGATAACCTTCCTTAAAGCCAAGTGGGGAATCTTATTGACTTTGATAATTCAAGTCTAATAAGCCCGTAATTAATTCAATCTCATTGAATTAATTCTAGCTTATTAACTAAATGTCATTCCACTAAAGACAATTAGTTGAACTCTTGAATTATTAAATATTATGAGAATATGTCCAATTGCAAACCCTATTTAGAACCTTATTATAGCCATTCGCACAACAAAGGGTAAAATTACCGCTTTGCCCTTATGTTGGTTTTTCCTTCTAGATCTCTCATTTTACTTTATATGGTGATTAACACATAAGATCTCATCTCAGTGTTAAGACTTGATGGGTAGCTAGTCCATCAAACCATCGCGCCATTTAATCACCAAATCTCCTTAAAATATCTGTAAGAGAAGATAACACTATAAACTCTTTATTCGAGTGAATGTTCCTTGATACATGTTTCAATTAATAATTCCAACATGCGATAATCGAATTAATACTCAGTAAAATCCATTCCGATCATATCAAGAATTATAATGAAACATATATGAGTTCACCACTCATTAGGATCATGGTTCATAATAAGCGAATGCTTAAGTTGTATGTTTCAAGATTAAAGTAACGACCCACTTTATTCTTGAAAACATACTTGATTCCGCATTCATTTAATAGTGCCATTATCGACAAATAACTACTATCATGATATGAAACTCATCATTCCTCAAGTAAACTCCTTTACTTATATGGAGATAAATCGCAACACTATAGCCTAAACCATAATCAAGCGACCAACTTGATTATTCAACAAAGAATCAATTAATTCAAAGTCTAATAATATACATGTTTCCCATACATCTCTATGTATATGTATATTACTTACAAAAGAATCTTGGTACCTTATGACTAGATATATAATGCTCATACGATAAAACCAAACTCTTTTGTTTTATTAATAATAAATATTTTCATTACAAAACTCAGAATCAAGAAGATAAAGTTACATATAAATACACTTGCTTTCCAGGCACTATATTTACATAACTCCAACACTACCTAATTGAGCTATAGCCCTTATGCTTGTAATACATATTTTATTATGTTAATAATTTCTTTTCAAGACATATATTAAATGATCAAACATCCTACTTATTTCTTTGATCCATTTGATTGGTATTGATTATAAATGATATTACATTTATAATCCATCAAAGCAATGGGTTCCATTTTGTTCTCTTTATGATGATAAATGACCTACTTAACTTAGTGGTTAGAGCATTGCTTTCATACTGCAAGAGTCATTGGTTCAAATCCAATAGTAGGTAGAACTTATTAGATATCAAAATCAATGATATTTAATAAGTTTTCTACCCCTATTTTATTTTATTTTATTTTATTTTATTTTTTCCATTTTTTTTTCAATTTCATTTTTGAATTCAAAATTTTCATTTTTGGACGTATTCGAATCCAATTCTACTTGTGATTCTATTCAATTGGCGAAAAATAAAAATATAGTGAATAAAGAGAAGTTCTTTCAATTATTTGGACACACCAACTAGTTACAAAATCACATTAAGAGCTTGTACTCGTGCCCTCCCTCATCTGAGAGCTATATTTGCCTTAATTATTTGTCTCTTGCCTTTAACTTTCCTCAAGTTAGCTTCTACCACTTCAAGAGCTTGCTGAGCTTCTTGTGGATCAATGTCAATACCCTTTTTCGCGTCATTTACTAAAATAATAATCTCATTATTGCCTATTCTAGAAAAACCACCCATTAGAGCCATTGTTAACCATTGTTCGTTAAGGCATATTCTCAAAATACCAATATCCACTACCGTGGCAATAGGCGTGTGATTTGGTTATGCCAATTTGTTCGCTATTAGTGGATAAAATGATTTCTTTAACTTCTAAATCCCAAACAATTCGATTAGGGGTCAGTATACAAAGGTTTAAAGTCATTTCTTCATGTTGTTCTCCATTTCTAAATTCGTAGCCTTCACAGTAGCTTCATCAATGTTACCTACCAAATAAAAGGACTACTTGAGCAGACTAAGTAATTCTCTGAAAAGGGTCAATTTAAACCCTCAAATTGTTTATGCTAAACTAACATATTTTCCTAGAGAACTGGTAAATCTTGCTGCTACGGAAAAGGGTTGGGATAAGAAATGCTTAATTTTTCGTGCTATTGCTATAGTTAAGTGATCATCTTCGAATAATTCGTCCAACCCAAGGATAACTATAATGTCCTGAAGCTCTTTGTAATGTTTTAAAGTTTGCTTAACCTTTTCCACAATTTCATAATGTTCCTCGCCCACGATCTGAGGTTGTAACACAGTTGATGTTGAATCTAAAGGATCCGCTGCTAGATAGACACCTTTAGTGACTAACCCTCTTTATAATACAATAGTAGCATCTAAATGTGCAAATGTCATAGCAGGAGTAGGGTCGACCAAATCGTCTGTAGATACACAAACTGCCTGAATAGAAATTATAGACCCTTCTTTGGTAGAAGTGATTCTTTCTTATAAAGAACCCATTTCGATACTAAGTGTGGGTTGATAACCCACAGCGGAAGGCATTCTACTTAATAAGGCAGTAAAATTGACTCTCATATACGCTCCTGGTGGTTCATTCATCTGACCATAGACTAGAGTCACTTTTGATTTTGCAATATTTTCTTCATTAATTACTCCAGATTCTTTCATTTCCATGTAAAGATCATTTCCTTTATTAGTACATTAACCTACTCCTCCAAATACGGATACACCCCCATGAGCTTTCAAAATGTTGTTGATTAATTCCATAATTAAGACTATTTTACCCACTCCAGCTCCTCTGAACAGTCTGATTTTTCCTCCATGGCAGTAAGGGGATAAAAGATAAACTAATTTAATTCATGTTTCAAAAATAGACAATTTTGTATCTAACTTATAAAGGCAGGTGTAGATATGTTAATAGGGGATGTTCAATAGCAAGCTGATCAATTAATTCAAATTAATTCAATAAGAAATGGTAGTTAGCATTCAATTTCGTTGGTACCATCCAACGAATACAATTCAATTATTTACTTACTTTTTTTTCAATTCTTTTTTTCCAAGGGGTGAATTTTCAAGTTCAATTATCTTATTTTCAAAATATCAAGTGGATGAATAAAAAGGCTTTTAGATGCCTTTCATTTGTCTATCATTATAGACAATATTATCCCTATTATCTATTATGGAATTTGAACCTAAACTCTATTTACAATTTATTATTTCTATCTCATGGTCCCTTATTTATTTTCTTATTTCAACATATTGCTTTACGCGGAACTATTCTATTTTTTGTTATAGATGAATTCTGCAGGTTTTCAAATATAAATATAGGATTTACATATACAACATATATTTATGTCAAAAGAAAATTTAGATATTTCGATTCAACAATGGTAAGGATTAGAAACTTGAAAACAAGGATTGGGTTGTGCTATACATACAAAAAAGTATACAATAATAATGTATTTGGTGAATCAAATGTAGGTCTAATGAAAAAATTCTGATTAATTACTAATATTGGTTGATACGTTATGAAAGATTCCTGTAAAGGGTTTCATTAACTCTTAATTTATGTTGAGTAGACCTTGTTACTATGATAATTCTTAATTCATGAGTTATAGGGAAGGACTTATGTCACCACAAACAGAGACTAAAGTAAGTGTTGGGTTTAAAGCTGGTTTTAAAGATTATAAATTAACTTATTATACTCCTGACTATGAAACCAAAAATACTGATATCTTGGCAACATTCCGAGTAACTCCTCAACTTGGGGTTCCTCTTGAGGAAGCAGAGGTGGCAATAGCTATTGAATCTTCTACTGGTATATGGACAACTGCATGGATTGATGGGCTAACTAGTCTTAATCATTATAAAGGACGATGTAATCACATTAAGCCAGTCGTTGGATAAGAAAATCAATAAATTCCTTATATAGCTTACCCCTTAAACTTTTTAGAAAAGGTTCTATTACTAATATGTTTACTTTAATTGTGGGTAATGTATTTAGGTTTAAAGCCCTACCTGCTCTGCGTTTGAAGGATTTGCAAATTCCTACATCTTATTCTAAAACTTTCCAAAGCCCGCCTCATGGCATCAAAGTTGAGAGAGATAAATATAACGTACGACTGCCCCTATTTGTTGGAGTTATGTAAATATAGTGCCCTAGAAAGCAAATGTATTTACATGTAACTTTATATTCTTCATTCTGCTTTGTAATGAAAATATTTATTATTAATAAAACAAATGAGTTTGGTTTTATCTGTATGAGCATTATATATCCGTCATAAGGTACCAAGATTCTTTTGTAAGTAATATACATATACATAGAGATGTATGGAAACATGTATATTATTATAATCTGAATTAATTGATTCACGCTTGAATAATCAAGTTGGTCGCTTGATTATGGTTTAGATCAGTAGTGTTGCGATTTATCTCCATATAAGTAAAGGAGTTTACTTCAAGGGAATGATGAGTTTTATATCATGATAGTAGTTGACTATCGATAATGGCACTATTAAATGAATCTAGAATCAAGTATGTTTTCAAGAATAAAGTGGGTCGTTACTTTAATCTTAAAATATACAATTTAAGCATTCGCTTATTATGAACCATAATCTTGATGAGTGGTGAACTCATATATGTTTCATTATAATTTTGATATGATCGAATGGATTTTACAGTATTAATCCAAAGGTCTCGCATGTTGGAATTATTAATTGAAACATGTATCAGGGAACATTCACTCAAATAAAGAGTTTATAGTGTTATCATCTCTTCTAGATGTTTTAAGGAGATTTGGTGATTAAACTGGCGCCAGTAGTTTAATGGACTAGCTACCCATCAAGTCTTAATACTGAGATGAGATCTTATGTGTTAATCACCATATAAAGTAAAATGAGAGATCTAGAAGGAAAAACCAACATAAGGGCAAAACGGTAATTTTACCCTTTGTTGTGCGGATGGTGATTGAACCAAGTTTATACTATGAATTGGCTGCATTTTTATAGTTGTTTGTGCATGTGTTGACTCCTAATTGATGATTTTTGTGCTTAAATTGGTTCCTCATACCGGGTTCTTTTAATTCTTAATTTGTCAGTAAATTGTCATGATTTGATACTTATTTCTCTACAATTTTTATTGTGACAATTGGTACTGCAAATTGTTGCTATTATCTTATTGCAGGAACAAAGGAGTCAACGTCAGGAAGTCAACAGCCATAGGTCTTTCCGCACGTCGCAACGCACGACGATGGACACGACGCGACGAAAGCAAAGCGATTACACACGTCGCGATTTAATTTGATTTATTTATTTTATTCGTCATGACGCATTTGGCGGATATCCGACTTTTTATGGAAAGTTTGTCTCACTGCTTTGACCCGCCCGTTTTCCATCATATAAAAACTTGCCGCTTTTAGGTCATACGCAGACGGAGGATAGAGAAAAAACTTTGAACACGATACTCGGAAGCGTAAGAAGGAGACGACATTCGATTCCATCTCCACGCTTTCATCATCGCTCACCATCATCACCACCGCCGCCGTTTTTGTCAAAATGAGCATCGTTACATCTCCAAAGATCGAGGGATCAACCAGAGTCATGCGTGGTCGAGTCGACTTTCCTCTTGAAGATGTAGCAATGGCTTGAGTTCACGTAAGCTTCAAGGGAGTAATCACATAGTATCTGAATTCTAGTTATATTTGTGTAACTTCCGAGTTAGAGGATTGCATCGATATTTCTAGATTAACATTGTTATAGTTTAACCGCAGCCGATAACTATATTGAGATTTGGACTAAGTAATTTGTAGAACTTTTGATGCTTAATATATGAAGTTTCATATATGTCATTGAATATTGCATTTACTGGTCTTTATCTGCCTAGTCAGGTTTGATTGAGATTGTTGTGTTTTATTCAATAGACCGGTTGCAATTGCTTGTCTATTCTCACACTAAGGTTTTAACAAAGATTTAAATGATGGAGTTCATTAATTAAATCTTTGGACCTAAAGAGTCCTTTAGGGTTGATCTTTCGAAACTTAGTGGATTGTATCCCTAAAAATCATTTTTGAACTGTGATAGCCTGAGCCTCATTTTCAAGAGGATTTTATCAATTCGATTTTTATCTGATTCTTTGTTTATTGCATTATTTCAAAAATCCCAAAAATATTCTTTTATACTTTTTGTTCGATTTTGATTACTTTATCGGTTTTGACCAAAATACCAAACCCCCGTTTATCAACTTCAATTGTAATTTTTGACATTTAGGCTAGTTTAGACCATTTTTATTTGGTTCCAATTAAGTGAGACGACCCGAGGTTGCATTTTATATAGCAATCTTGGAATTTATTTTATTTGACCGATTTCCAAGGATCGATCGTAAGATCGCATCGACAGAGCCGCGATCAAATTGGCGTCGTTACCGGGGAACCAAGAAATTGGTTTACCATCGGATAGCCATTGTCATTCTTTTGACTTGTCGTTGATAATAGGAATCATTGTTTTTGCTTGCATTTAGTATAGTTTGATCTTTACGCTTGTTCATAGTATAGGTTTGATTCCCTTTTGCACACAAATACATCATACTTTGATTTTGTCACTTACTTTGCACATTTTATTTTCACATACACACTCATACATCTATACTCTCGCATTCATCGATTTCACTTTTATCCCATCTTGTGTATCGTGAGCAATTTTGTTACCATTCATTTTATTTGTGGATTGATTTTTGGTGCATGCCTAGAGAGGTAGACTTGTTCAATTCCATCCCAAGTTGAGAGACATTTGAGGAGACTTAGGAAAGAAAGGAAAGAGCAAGAGAGACAGAGAGTAGTTGAGCGAGATAGTGAGAATATGGCTGAGAATCCAACCATTTTTCCGAATCCTGATTATCCTGTTCACCAACCTAGAAATGGGACTAATGGAGGAAATGGTGAGCATGAGAGTGGGAGAAAACAATGAGAACCAGAGACGAGGACAATTAGGGAAGCAACAACTTCGATGTTCATTATGATCCATTTATCGCCGCTTTCTAATTTTGATGTTAATTTTGAGATTAAAGGCTTGTTGATTAATTCTCTTCCTAAATTTCATGGCTTGGCGAGAGGATCCATATATGCACCTCTGTGCCTTGACAATGATCTCGCCAGAGTATGAAGCCGTGGGAGCTACCTTGGATCAAGTGTTTTGAAGGTGTTTCACTTGTCCTTGAAGGAAAGCAAGAGAGTGGTATATGAGTCTTCCTAGGCATGTGGCCAATGCTTACCATAGCTGGGCCAATCTGAGGAAGGCCTTTTTGGAGAAGTACTTTCCAGCTTCCAGGACATCTTCCATGAGGAAAGATATTTACTCAGCCCGTCAGGAGTACGATGAGTCACTGTATGATTATTGGAACCGCTTCCAAGATCTTTTGTCCAAATGCCCCCATCACCAAATTCCTGATGAACAATTGGTGCAGTACTTTTATGATGGGTTGAAGAGTCAGGAGAAGGGTATGTTAGATGCTGCATCTAGAGGCTCTCTGATTGACCTTACAGCCTTGGAAGCATGGGATCTGATTAAGAAGATGGCTTTAAACCATCAGTAGTACAGTGTCAGAGATCAAAGAGGAGTGCATGAGTTAGGAGCCTTGACGGCTCAAGCTAAAAGAATGGAAAGCCTAGAATCGAAAGTGGATTCTTTGAAAATCGAGATAACATCACAAATTGTCTTGCATCACGGCCGAGCTGAAAAATTTGAATGTGCATCGTTCTACTACTTCAACAGAGCTTACCGCACCTAGTTGTGAAAATTGTGGGTCGCCCAAGACGATATGAGGAAGTTTCGGCAATGTATCAAGGCAGGCAGAATCAGAAATAGGACCCATACTCCAACACATACAATGAAGGATGGAAGGCTAATCCTAGATTCAGTTGGAGGAATGAGGAGAACAGGCACCTACCAGATTTTCACAGGGGAGGAGCGGCACTTCCACTAGCCGCCCCTAATCAACAAGAAGCCCTGGTAGTCCCACCAAAGGAGGATACCAATCGCCATCCTCCAAGATGATGACCTTGATGAAGGAAGAGAGGGATTTTAATGCTAACCAGTTTAATGCTATTGCTTCTTTGATTCAACAGGATTCCTCAAAGATTGCTGCCAGGTTCAATGCCTTGGAGAAGAGGATGGAGCAATGGGAGACCAAAGCGGAGAACATAAATTCCTATGTTACGCAGTTGTCTAACAATATGAGTGAAAATCAAGCAAAAAGCAGTAGGACTATTCCTTCAAATACTGTGATGAACCCGAAGAGTTTGAATGCCATTGCCCTCAGGAGTGGGAAGCAAGTGAGGTTTAAGCCTCAAGATGATGAAGAGCCATGTGAGGATAAGATTGAGAGTGAGCCAGTACCTCCACCACAGGATAAGATTAAGAGAACAGAAAGTGTGAGGGAAGAAGAACTTCTGAGAGAGAGAAAGTAAGCTTCAAGGAACAAGGGAACTACTTCAGAGAGTTCCAATGATCAAGCAGGAAGTGGAGAGTCAAGCAAGCAAGGTGTAAAGGTAAGGAGGTAAGTATTCAAGACCTTCCTTTTCCAAACTCTTATTTGATGAGCAAGCGCCTAAATGAAAAACAACATGAAAAAGAAATTATTGACTTGTTTGGGAAGGTTGAAGTGAATGTGCCTTTGCTAGATTTAGTGAAGAGAGTTCCGCCTATGCAAAATATTTAAAGGATTTGTGCACCAACAAGAGGAAGTTTAGCCAATGAGAGAGTTCAAGTGAGTTCCAATGTGTCTCGCATTGTTTAAGCCATGAGACACTGTCAAGTGTCAAGACCGGATCTTTTACCATCCCTTGCACCTTAGTGGAAGGTGACTATCGGTAGAGCTTTGTTAGATCCGGGGCAGAATAAATGTGATGCCTAAGTCGCTTTATGAGGCCTTAGGAGTGAAGAGTATTGCCTACATCTGTTGTCCTCCAGCTATCGATAGATCCTTTAGGCATCCGATGGGGATAATTGAAGATATCTTGGTGCAAGTTAAAGGTTTAGTGTTTCTGCCGATTTTTATGTTCTTGACATGTCTCACCGAGGTTGTGGGGATACTTCACCGATTCTTGACGACCCTTCCTTCGGACAAAGAAGTACAATGATTAGCATGAAGGAAGGAAAGATAACCATGGAGGTTGGCGATCAAAGGGTGAGCTTTAACATGTATGAAGCAATGAAGCACCCCACGAGGATTACTCTCTGCTTGGAGTAAATATGCTTGACACGGTTATTGATGATGCATGTTGTGATTTTGCACAAACTTTAACATCTTCTATCGACACTCTTCTTGGAGAACATTTGCTTCTTGATGATTTTGTAGGAGAGACTTCAAGTGAAGAGTTGACATGGAATCGCACAGAGCTGCCGTTGGGATGAAACTCATTTTTTGCGAGTGACTATCCCAAGTTTCAGACCCACCATGAGACCAAAGTTGTTTCTCACTGCGATTCTCATTTTATTCATGCATCCTGTTTGGAAGTGATGAAAAATTTTGTGTTGCATGAATATCTTGATTAAGTGTGGGGGAGAAACCTAGCCAGTAGACTAGCTGTAGTTAGGTAGGATTTCTGTTCATTGTTCAAATAAATTGCTTTCCCTTTGTTAGCTTTACATCTTTCTAAAGAAGCATGACATTGCTAGAGGATAAATTTTTGGGAGATTGATTGTTTTTAGATTGATTGTTGATTGGATTAAGTCAGGTTTGTGTCTTTCTTTTCGGGCAGAGGCGCTGCGACGTATTTGTATTTATACATCGCGACGTACCTCGTTCCTCTTTTATGCCCTCGTCGCGACGTATCTTGTTCATATGGCGCTTACGTCACGACGTGCCCACACTCTGACACCGCGACGTCCCATCGTTTGAAGTACCCTTTTGGCCCCTTATGTCCTGCGGTCTTCGCGTTTGTCCGGAGCCCTTCTTGTCTTTTCACGCTATGACGCTCCATCTTCTTTCGCCGCCATCATCATCATCATCTTCTTCTTCTTCTTCTCTTTCTTCTTACTCGCTTCTTTTCCGCCGTCGTTGTTGCTTTCTAGCTCTCTCGCTCGCTTCTCTCTACGTGTTGCCGAGTCCACATCCGTCTCCCTTCTTGCATCTCCGATCTTTGTAAGTGTTCCATTGTCCTTCATGTTCTTATTTTTTGTCTGCGTTGTTAGAGGTTTTGAGTCAGGTTTCCCGCAACGAGCAATTGCTCACCGTGATGCATCTGAAAAACTCGCCATACGCCGCGACGAACGCATTGCCTCGTCGTGACGTACGAAGTACCTTGCCTCGCCGCGACGTCTGCTTCCGCACGTTGCGACGTCTAGTCGAGGACTTGGCCTCGCCGCGACGTCTACCCACACGTCGCGATGAGGAGGCTGATTTTTGCTTAATTCCTTATTGATTTTTCTATTCTGTTTCTTTTTGTTTGCAGGATATGCGTCGCACAAAGAACGTTAGCAAGTCCCAGCGTCCCCACAACCCTTCTCATGTCCTTCCTCTCCTCACACTCGCTGACGAGTTTATTTCGCTCCACTGCTTCCCCTCATCCCGCCGCCTCTCCACCTTCCTTAGGGGTTTTCTCCGCTAATTCTCCTCTCCTCAACCCTCACATTCTTCGCACCACCACCCTCCCTACCCATTCCCTTCTCTCAGTGTTGATCCGAGTATGTTGCCTCGTCACAAAACCGAGGCTCGGGCCATATCAAGGAAAAACTTTCCTTTGACCCCGCCACTAATCCATTTGTCCACCAACTCTTCAGACTCAACCTCATCACCTTTGCCCATACCTGCACCTCTGGAACATCACCTTCGTCCGCCAAGATTACACCCGTGTCCGCTTACTCAGTTTCTTATGGCATTGCGTTTGTGGTGTTCCATTCCCCATGCCTTTACTTCCATCTCTATTCGGGAGCATTATCGCCTTCCTCCCACACCCGTTGCCATTACGCTGAGCTCATACATGAGTACCCTCGATGATGTTCTTCATACTCTCGCCTCGAGTATTGATCGGTATCAACCTGTGGCGCCAGTTATCTCCGCCACAGGCCGATTTTCGATCTCAAGCCCGTCCAGTGGCTTCATTTTATCTGCAACAACATCCTTCCTACTACCCACCTAGCCATGGTTCCCGAGGAGCAGCTCTTTATATTTATCTGCTGATGGTCGGTCGGCCACCGATCTCGCCCATGCCATCACCTCGGCCCTTCACAATGCATCCTCTCCACCAACCCCAACCATTCTCTCATATTTCCTCACCTCATCACTGACATGTTCCGGGTCTATCGGGTCCCGGAACATCCGACCGACCTTACCTTCGAGCCTCGCCTCGCTTCCGACATCCGCCTCCGTCGGCCTCGTGGCCTTCCTACCCCATCTACCCTTCCCACCTTCTTCTCCTTCCCTCCCCGCTACTTCTGCCCTGCTCCTTCCCTCCTGCTCCTCCTGTTTTGTTACTCCACCCGAGGCTCCTCCTCGTGATCACAATCCTCCCTCTCCTCCTCCGCTCGATCGCCCTTCTTCGTGGCGACTTGCGCCGAATAGAGGCTCAGATGGCTGCAGACCGCCAGTATTACCATACGATGTTCACACTTATTGCGGATCGCCTGTAGCTGCCCATCCTCCTGCTCCCTGTGATCCTTCATTGGTCCTAGTACTTCTCATACGCTCCTCCGGACCCACCAAATTGATGATCCTCCATCTTAGCTTTATCTTTTAGTTCTTTTCTTTTATTGTATTTCTTTTCTTTTGTTGTATTTCTTTCCTTTTGTTGTCTTTTCTTCATGTATTTAGTTCCTTAGTTCTTTTGTTTCTTTTGTCCTCGACTTAATCCGCCCATGCTCAATCTATGATTTTTGTGCCTTCTTCTTCTTCTCTTTCCTTCCTCTACTTTTCATTGAGGACAATGTGCTTCAAGTGTGGGGAGTTGTTTCATTTATTTTTCACATTGTATGACTGTTGATATTGAAGACAATATGAATTGTTGGCTAATTGGTGCATTCTCACGATAAACTTGGTGAATTTTCTATCTTTCTCGTCATTCAGATTTCTTCGCATGACGAGTGTCCACACGCCACGGCTAAACGCTCTTCAGATTTTGTATACGCCACGACGTCATTCTTGTTACGTCATGACGTCCATCGCCTCGACGTCTGCTTCGCACGTCATGACGCAATACTCATGCATGAATGATTCGTCTTAATTCTTCCACTCATTTCAAATTTATCTCGATTAGACTTTTGTGGCTTTTGTTTTCAAAGTTTTACTAGGTTCAAAATGATGCTTGAGTTTTTGAAAACACCTTCCATCCTTTTAATGATAATTGACCTTGACAAAATCTTGCTTTCAATGTTCTCAATTCAAAGTGAATGGAAGCATGCTAACAAAGTGGCATTGTGAGTTTTGAGACTTAAGATTGTTCATGGAGATTATACCCTTGTGGAAGGATATTTGAGCCATAACTTTTCCTCTATCTTTGTGTGCATCTACTTATTTCATTCTTTTCTAGAACTTGTTTCAATTCTTACTTGAAGCTTAATGGACTGAATTTTGTTGATATGATAAAGGCGCCTTTCTCAACCCATTTTCCTAAACACCGCCCACTACACATTTATCCTCACTAGCCCCTTTGAGCCCTCCTATTTGCATTCATATCCTTGTGGTGTCATCAGTTATTTTGCCTATGTCAAAATAACATTAAAAAAAATTAAAAATTAAAAATTAAAAATTAAAAAAATTAAAAAAAAAAGGTGTGTCCAGAAAGAGACAATGTCTCTAAAATGTTCAAAAAAAAAGTTGCATTCTGTTTATGCAAATGATTAGTTTGCATTCCACTGTTGACATCGATTCGCATTTAGTGCATATGCTCATGTTTTCTTTCTTCCGCTCATCCATTTCATTTAGCCTTCCATACATTACAACCCTCAAAGTCCTCTTGATCTTCGTAATGATAGTTTTGTGGTGGAGAAATAGAATTGACACAAGCTTATGGTAAGAGATGGATTAAGTAGATTGAGAGAAAAAATATCCCTAGACACAAGTGAGTGAGCGAAAACACTATATCTTGAGTGCTATCTCTTCTGCTCAATCTCTTGTACTTGAATTTTTTAATGTTTATTTTATTAGCACTCTTTCATTTCTTTGTGGTTGAATTTCGAGGAAGTGACTTGCGGCCAATTTCATTTTATTGTTTTGAGTATGGCTGCTATTTTCTTTTCTCTTGTATTCTTTTTGACTTTTGTAAACTTTGTCCAGAGTACAAAGGTCTAAGTGTGGGGAATTTGATTGCCAAGTTTATACTATGAATTGGCTGCATTTTATAGTCGTCAGGTGCATGTGTTGACTCTAATTGATGATTTTTGTGCTTAAATTGGTTCCTCATACCGGTTCTTTCAATTTTAATTTGTCAAGAAATTGTCATGATTTGATACTTATTTCTACAATTTTATTGGGACAATTGGTACGCAAATTGTTGCTATTATCTTATTGCAGAAACAAAGGAGTCAACGCCGAAGTCAATGTACCATAGGTCTTTCCATGACGTCATGATGCAATAACGCGATTTGAAAGCAAAGCGATTGCACACGTCATGATTTAATTTGATTTATTTATTTTATTCGTCATGACGCATTTGTTTAATATCGACTTTTTATGGAAAGTTTGTCTCATTTGTTCGACCCTACCAAGGCCCATCATATAAAAACTTGCCATTTTTAGGTCATACGCAGACGGAGGATAGAGAAAAAACTTTGAACACGCAGACGGGAAGCGTAAGAAGGAGACGACATTCGATTCCATCTCCACGCTTTCATCATCGCTCACCATCATCACCACCGCCAGCGTCTTCTGCCAAAATGAGCATCGTTACATCTCCAGTATCTGAGGGATCAACCAGAGTCATGCGTGGCTGAGTCAACTTTCCTCTTGAAGATGTAGCAATGGCTTGAGTTCATAGAAGCTTCGAAGGGGAGTAATCACATAGTATCTGAATTCTAGTTATATTTGTGTAACTTCTGAGTTAGAGGATTGCATCGATATTTCTAGATTAGCATTGTTATAGTTTAACCGCAAAATGATAACTATGTTGAGATTTGGACTAAGTAATTTGTAGAACTTTTAATGCTTAATATATGAAGTTTCATATATGTCATTGAATATTGCATTTACAGTCTTTATCTGCCTAGTTGTGTTTGATTGAGATTGTTGTGTTTTATTCAATAGACCGGTTGCAATTGCTTGTCTATTCTCACACTAAGGTTTTTAACAAAGATTTAAATGATGGAGTTCATTAATTAAATCTTTGGACCTAAAGAGTCCTTTAGGTTGATCTTTGAAACTTAGTGGATTGTATCCTAAAAATCATTTTGAACTGTGATAGCCTGAGCCTCATTTTCAAGAGGATTTTATCAATTCGATTTTTATCTGATTCTTTGTTTATTGCATTATTTCAAAAATCCCAAAAATATTCTTTTATACTTTTTGTTCGATTTTGATTACTTTATCGGTTTTGACCAAAATACCAAACCCCTGTTTATCAACTTCAATTGCAATTTTTGACATTTAGGCTAGTTTAAACCATTTTTATTTGGTTCCAATTAAGTGAGACGACCCGAGGTTGCATTCTATACAGCAATATTGGAATTTATTTTATTTGACCGGTTTCTAAGGATCGATCGTAAGATCGCATCGACAGAACCGCGATCAGATGGCTATAATACGGTTTTAAATAGGGTTTGCAATTGGACATATTCTCATAATATTTAATAATTTAAGAGTTCAACTAATTGTCTTTAGTGGAATGACATTTAGTTAATAAGCTAGAATTAATTCCAATGAGATTGAATTAATTCTGGGCTTATTGGAGCTTGAATTATCAAAGTCCAATAAGATTCCCCACTTGGCTTTAAAGAAGGTTATCAAACTAAGTAAGAAATATAAATGGAGTTTAATTAGAAGCCCATAATTGAATCTTGGGCTTGGTCTAATTAAAGAAGCCCAAATGTACATTTAGTAATGGGCTTGGTTTTTAGTTTAATGTAATTAATTAGATTAATTATATTAAAACAATTTTTTTAAGAAGAAGATAGCAATTTCGGTTATTCCTAGGTTAAATGTGTAACCAAACATTTGACATTAAAATGCTAAATAAAGATGGTCTTTATTATGGTTAATCATCATTAAATGGAGTTATGAACTTACCATTAAATGGTTTAATGGTTTTCTTTTAATGTTGGCTTGTAACCTATTTGCATTCATTATATTAAAGATGAAAGATGTACATTAGATGGACCATCTTCCTTCTTTCTTCTTGGCAAAACCGAAATTGGGTATTGAATTTTAGGTTATGGTCTTTTCAAATAGCCATCATAAAGATAAATGAAGATAATCTCATTTATTGGCTATTTTATGAGTGATTAATGAAAGAAGTGATGCATTATGCCTCTCTCTCCTTCCATCCATGCATATACAAAATTGGTAGGAAAGAAAGACTTCTTGCATGTTCTTTACACCTTCTCTCCTTTTATGAAAGAGAGAATCGAAAATACCAATTGAAAGAGTTTCAATTTTGCTTCTTCTTCTTCTAAGAAAATCTCCTCCAAACATTTCTTCTCCTTTCCCACCTAAGGATTTTGTTAACCTAATTGTCCTTGAAGAATAGGTGGTAAATCTAATTGGTTGAGGATACTACAACAAGGAGAAAGTAGATTGCTAAAGGAAAATAGTCAAAGGCAAAGGATTTGGATACACGAAGAAGGAGAGGATAGCGCAGCGAGGATTTAAAGCTGTAGCGAAGGAGTCGGTAATAGTCTTGATCTTGTTTATATTTTATTATCCTTATACCATATCATGTATGGATTGGCATGTTGATTTGGATTTGTTGCTTCCGCTGCAAGTAATGATTTCTTAAAAGTTTTGAAATCTACCGTTTTTCCAAACAAAGCATGTTTTCTTTTTCCGATCCAACAATTGGTATCAGAGCTAGTTTCTAATGCATGATTTTGGTTCCTATATATTGGATGCATGGGTTGGCAATCTTTTTTTTGTGTATGCTGCATATTTTTATGTGATAGAAATATACATGGTGTATGTTTGCTCTTTTGGTTGTCCATAGAAGTTAAATTTACCTTGTAAGATTTCTTCATTGGTTGTAACAAGGAGGGTGGTCTATCATCACCATGTTTCCTCCTTGGTTTCTTTTTCTATTTTCTTTGATTTTGTAATGTACAAATTGATGTAATGATGAAGATGGAGCAGCCGTGGATTGAAGAAATGGAAAGGTAAAATTTTCAGTGTATCCTTTTGTGTATTGGCATAAGTTTTGTGAAAACATAGTTGCTGAAATTTTGTTTCAATGGATCACTTTTCGGTTTTTATTGTAAAAAAAAGTGCTGGATTTTTGTTTCAAAGAATCAAATTTAGGTTTTAGTAAAATACTAAGTGCTGGTTTTTTATTTTCGTGAAATGAGCTTCGGTTTTAATGAAAACTAGTGCTGGAATTTTTTCAAAACAAAGATTTGGTTTTCTAAAAATCTGGTGCTGGAATTTTATTTTTCAAAAGGACAAAATTCGATTTTCATATATGCCATTACATTTTGTTTACCGAATGGGCCGGATCATGTTTGTGAAGAGTTCGAAGCGGAAGATCCAAGTCCAAGAAGAATACTTTGGGCCTAAAAGGCTTGTAATTATTTATTTTTTCTAGGATGGACAATCAAAAGGGGCTTTATTAGTTCATGTCATGAATGGAGAAATGAATGCTTATAATATGTGATATTATGTGATTGCATGTCATTTAGAAAATTGCCAACCCTAGGCTTTGCCATGCATTCATTATGTATGAGATATATAATGAAACAATATAGGATGGATAATAAATTGCATCTAGACAAGATAGTATTTAAAACTTAAAGCCCAAAAAGATTGAGTGGGAGAGGATGCTCCTGTGAGAGTCCACGGTCTCCAAATGATGGAAGTGTTACTCCCCATCGGAGGGCATGGATCCTAGATCTTGCATGGTTTGGGCCTCCTTAAGGATAAGTCCACTTAATGATAGCAAATGTGACCTCCCACCGAGGCATGATTTGAAGGTATCTTTAGTGAATGAATCAAATGGTTAAACACTCAATATTTTTTATCAATAAACTGGCCACCGTAGCTCTGTTGGTAAAAGTATGGACCAAATTAAGACGTTTCTTAAAAAATTGGGCATGAGATGCTTGGTAGTTTTTGAGTGGGAGGGTCCCAGTTTTTCTTTTAATGGATAAGATGGCCCACCGTCACTTAGTTTGTTATAGATAAGAAAAATAGCCGTCGTATAATGTTTTAATTTTTTAAGTTTTGTTAAATCTATCATCATGCACACATGTATCATCATGCATACATGTATCATGATTTTATACAAAGTTCCATAAATTGTTGACTAGTATGCTCATGTTTTAATAATTTATATTTTCAGACATAATCAACCACAAAATGAATCCACTCACCCTACTCTTGACTAATAAAAAATTAGAAAATGGAGACAATTTTAATGAATGGAGACGTAACCTTGACATTGTTCTTCAATATGAACGTATTTCATGGGTGTTAACTGAAAATGAGCCTACACCTCCAAGTGAAGATTCAACTCCCCGAGCAAGTCCAAAACACGAGCGCTATGGAATCGTCGACAAGACTACTAAGTGTTATATTCGCTTCGCACATCGTTTGCATGTTGCAAAAGCAAATTGCTTGTATGAAAACTGCTAGTACAATGGTCCATCACCTACATGAGATGTTTGGTGTGAGGACTAGGTCTGCAAGAGTGAAAGCTATCTAAACCTTTCATAATCTCAGATAAAAATCTGGTGAACCGGTGCTGGATTACATGATGAAGGTAATCTCTGCGGTCACTGAGGCCGAGATGCTTAGGCGGATATGGATGCGGACACGCAGATGATTATGATCATCAATAGCTTAAACTCTTCTTTTAGCGCTTTAAGTTGGACTATGAGCTCAACAAAGAAGGATTACACCTTAAGTGAGTCGATGAATACCCTCCGGAGCACAGAGGAGATATTGAATATTAAGGCTCATGGGCCGGTTAATGTAGCTTCTTCTTCTGCCCAAGGGTAAGGGCAAGGAAAGAAGAAGGGTCCAATGAAAAGAAGGCCCAAACAGGGTCAAGGCCAAATCCATGAAAAAGAAGGCCAAAGAGAACATCAAAGGAAAGTGTTTCCACCGTGATGAGATGGGCCACCGAAAAGAAATTGTCCGATCTACCTAGAGTCCCTCAAAAGCAAACAAGGTATGGGCTTCCTAAGTTTGTTAGGAACTAGAAATGTGGCAGATATCTACTTCTTGGATATTAGATTAGGAGCCACTAACCATGTTTGTAATTCTTTGCAGGGGTTCCAGCAAAGGAAAAGACTACCTAAAGGCCAATTTCAAGTCAAGATAGCAGATGGTTCCTATGTTTCAGCAGAATCAGTGGGAGTAGTTATCTTGGACTTTCCTAGTGTTCATAGGTTATATTTGGAGGATGTTTATTGCATGCCAATGATTGTAAGGAACATGATTTCTATTTTTTGTCTAATAAAATCTGGTTATTCCTTATATTTTGAAAAGGTTGTTTCAATATATGAGAATAAGGATTTTATTTGTGATGCGATAACTAAACAGGGATTGTTTTTTATAGAACGTATGAAAGGCTCACTAAATACCACAGAATTGATAAAACCAAGACAATCCAAAATCTCTAGCATTAATTCAAAGTATCTGTGGCACTTTGTTAGACCCCGAATATTTTTTCTTTTGATGATTAAGCATGCATTGTTGATGATTATGATTTTATGGTTTAGTTTGATTTAATTGGGCTTGATATTGATTAACTGGAGTATAATCGAGGTTTAATTAATAAATTAGAGGATTAAATTGTGTAAGGGTATTTCGGGAAGTTCACTTAAGTTAAATTGGAGTTAGGCTTAAAAGGAGGGGTAGGTTGGTCTTTGACCATCCCTAGGTTTTAAAAGACCTAGATATAAAAAGGAAAAGAAAAGAAGAAAGAAAATAGAAATAGAAAGGAAAGAAGAAGAGAGGTTGCCGTCGGTGAGGAGAAGAGAGGAAGAGAAGGATTCGCGACTTCAATCGATTTCAAGGATTTAGTGCTTCACCGGTAAGTCATGACCTTTCTATCTTATTTCGAATGGATTAAGCATTGATATTGTTGGGATTAAGAGAAAACGATGATTAGGGTTTTAGGATGAGAAATTGGGGAAAATCCTTAGATTGATGATTTTAGACTAATTGGAAGCGAGAGAATGGGTTAGAAGCGTGGTAGAAGGTTGGATCTATGGCTTGGGAGTATTACATCCGAGTTTGGAACGATTGGGAGTTGAAAATCTGAGATTTTGTGGTTCGAACGAATTCGATCCGCACGTCCGCGACGCAGCCAAGAGCACGCCACAAGGCGGCGAATTTTGTGCATCGCCGCGTGCTTTCGCCGCGACGCGTTGCCAAGGGACTTCGCGTCAAGGCGGCAAGACGATGAGTGCGTGCCGCGACGCTTGTGAATGCTCGCCAAAGGCTTGACCTTCGTCATGCGGCGACGCCAAGGCCAGCAAAGGCTCTTCGCCATGACGAACTCCCCTTTTTCCAGAAATTTGCTTATTTGATTTCTGAAGCTTTTTGATTAATTTTCTTTGATTATTATTTTATTTAAGACTTGGTTTAATATAGGCAACCAAGCAGATCAGTTTCCATCGCAAGAGGACGGTCATCAGTAGTCGGATTCTCGTGCGATTCTAGGTGGGTGATTTACTTATAGTTATTGCGTGATTAGGCAATTTCTTGACTATGCATGAGTATATGTTGTCTAATATGCATGTATAATAAATGATATGGATTTCTTATGTCATGAAATAAGCATGAATTATGATTCTGAGCATGTTATGTCGAGACCTCGGTCACGACATTTTGATGAAATGATTACGAATATGAGTATGTGTTTTGTTTGGGCGAGAGTGGAACCATTTCGTTAGTCACGTGCACGTCGACAAAAGCCTTCTCTCGGCTGCCCGCTTATGGCCTATGAGCTCCGAATGGACTCATTTCGCTCGAGATGTAAACTTCGGTTTCTTCCTTTTGTTTCAGATGCAAACTTGGTTTCTTCCTTTTGATTCCATAGACCCTCGAGCCATTGTTTTGTAATCGTGCATATTTGAATTGCGCTTGATGAAGCATATATCGTGACATGTGGTGAATTTTCGTATTGCTTGATGTGCATGTGAACACTAGAACTGCTATAAGTATATTAGTATAATATATATTTATACATATGCTTGATTTTGTGCTAATTGCCGATGGCTATAATTATATTAGCCACTGAGCTGTGTAGCTCAACCCATTATCTTTCCCTCCTCAGGTGCAACTCAAGACCTCGGGTGATTCTCGCCAGACTTCGAAGAACTCCATAGTAGTTAAAGACTATTTCATTAAGTTAGTATTTTAGTTGGCCCACTGAGCATGTTATCATGGAGCATATATCTCGTATTTTGGATTTCCTTTTGATTTAGTATGGTGTTATGAAAATAATTGTTGAATTTCATTTTTTTGGATTGATATGACTTTTAGCCCCGGATTATGGGGTGTTTATTTAAATGATTATGCGAATGATTTTGTTATAAATTGCATGTGCGATTCGATTGTTGTGCAAATGTTGAGATCGGGTCCGACGGTTCGGGTCGCCCGTTGGGGCGCAGCTCGAGGGATCGCCTCGGGATTCTGGTTACGGGGCTCGGGCCCAACATGTTTGGTATCAAAGCCTTAGGTTAGTGTGTCCTTGGCATAGAATGCATCGTAGGATGAATTGTGTATTATGTGCTGCATTTGATTTATTGCATTAAGTGACATGCATACATATAGGGATTTCGATCGTATAGCTAATCCGTAGTGTTTCCCTTTGAAGGATTACGATGCCGCCTCGTAGAAGAACCCGAGGAGTTCTGCAAGGATCAGTTGCACCTGACTCTCCGATTAGAGAGGAGAGAACCGATGAGTCAGTAGCCCCAGGGAATGTTGAGGCTTCTGTAGGGTTAGGCAGTGAGCCTATGCCGTCGCAATCGCAAGAATCGCCGATTCCGCAGGAGCAAGTGCCTCAATTCGATCAGGGGATGTTTCAGGCTTTCACCCAGGCGTTTGTTCAAAGCATGGGCCGATGCCTCGGCCGTCTGCTCGGCCCCATTAAGAGGGGGAAACAGCTTGATAAGTTGAGAAATTTGGGTATTGACTTCTTCTGGACAAGCAGATCCCGAGGAAGCCGAGACGTGATTCGGAGGACAGAGCGGGTCTTTGGATCGATGGAGTGTGAGGAGGAGGATCGGGTTGTGTATCTTGCCGCTTTACTTGTGAGATGCCCTCATTGGTGAGAGATCGTGCGGCGATCGAGAAGACCGATAGTATTGGCATGGCGGGACTTCTTGGTGCATTCAGAAGAAGTACATGTCGAGGTTTATGTCCAGCGAAGCGAGAGGGAGTTTCTGAGCCTTACGAGAGGATATGACTGTGGCGAGTATGGCGCCGATTCTACGATTATCTCGTTATGCTTCGATCGATGTTGGCGAGGCCGGGAGATGTCGCCGATTTGAGTCTGGTTTACATCTCGCGTCGAGGAAAAGTTATTTGTCTGAATATCTGTGACTTCCAGCAGATTAGTGGAAGCAATGGCGAGGTGGAGAGCATAGAAAACATTAAGAGTCTTGTGAATAAGAAGAGAAAGAACGAGGAGCGAGCCTCAAGAGGAGGTAGTGCTAGTGCTCCTATGCAGCCGAGCTGGCATTAGGGGTTTCCCTCCACAATGGAGGTGAGGAGCGATGATGTGAGCAAGTCTCTACCAAGAGGACTCTCTGCTTCTCATCAAAGTCTCATGACAGAGGCAACAGAGGGGAGACGGGACAAGTCGTTTATCCCTAAGTCGAAACACTGTGGCAATTTCCATAACGGGAGTGTCACCGATTGACGGTGCATGCTTCAACTGTGGATGGAAGGGCACAGGCTGAAAGTGTCCTCGGTAGCCCAGAGAGAGGGATTTCAGATCTGAGCTCAGGAGGACAGAGACCGTAAGTCGGGGACTTCGACACGGTGGGCGCCTGATCTTTGCTAGAGGGCGAGTCTTCCGGGAGACCGAGAGGGCGCAACGGCTAGGGTTTTCGCTATGATGCGTGAGGATGCAGAGGCGCGCGGATGTTGTTCTTGGTATGGCTCACTTATTTCTTGATGATGTGCTTGTGTTGATTGACCTGTGTTCTACTCACTCGCTTGTTTCGTCGAGTAGACACTGTTTGTGATAGAGTTCATGAGTCCGTTGGATACTTGACGATGGTGAGTACTCGATCGGGCAGCACAATATGATTAGTCGATGTTTAGGGTTGTGAGCTTAGTATTGGTGGAGGATGTCTAGTAGTAGATCCGATGCCACCAAGATGCGAGGGCTAGGCGTAATTCAGGTATGAATACGTTGGCGGGTACAATGCTCGTCTGGATTATAGATGTAAGACAGAGAGTTGGATTCGACGATGGCGGAAGAGTTGTGTCTGCGGGGACAGAAGGCAGTCCACTCAGATTTGTTTCGCTTGGCAAATGAGAAGTCGATGAGAGGAGGTTGTGAGGCATTTTTGGCCCATGTGGTGGATTCGGAAGCGGACGGAGGGAAGTTGAGGACATTCCGTAGTCGAGGATTTCTGATGTCTTTCCCGAGGAATTGCCCGACTACCGCCGATTCGGAGATTGAGTTTTGATCGAGCTTTGTCGGCACGGCACCGATCTCGATTCTGCCTTATCGGATGGCTCCGCAGAGTCAAGGAGCTTAAGGAGCAATTAGAGGAGTCATAGAGAAGGGTACATCAGCCGAAGTTCTTCGCCTTGGGAGTTCCGCTTACTTTGTGAAGAAGAAAGATGGCTCTTTAAGGATGTGTGTGGACTATAGGAAGTCAATCAGTCACGGTGAAGAACAGTATCCGCTTCCTCGCATTGATGATCTGCTTGATCAATTGTAAGGCGAAAGTCTTTCCAAGATTGACTTGAGATCGGGATACCATCAATTGCGGTTAAGGAGTCGGATATGGCAAAGACGCTTCAGGACCCTTATGGACACTTTGAGTTTTTGTGATGCTGTTCGGATTGACGAATGCCCCAGTAGCGTTTATGGATTTGATGAATCGGTCTTGAGCCTTTCTTAGACCAATTCATCATCGCTTTCATTGATGACATATTGGTGTATTCCAGAGTGATCGGGAGCATGAGGAACATTTAAGGATTTCTTTGGAGACATTGAGGAGCCATGAGTTGTATGCTAAGTTAGAAATGTGAATTTTGGTTGAAAGAAGTTACATTTCTTGGTCACGTGATATCGGATCAAGGAGTTCATGTGGATCCAAAGAAGATGTAAGCGTGGTTAGTTAGGAAGCCCGAAGAATGTGGCGAGTGAGGAGTTTTACGGATTGGCTGGTTACTACAGGAGGTTTGTGGAGGATTCTCGATGATATCCGCTCCGATGACGGTTATTGAGGAAAATCAAGTTTGTTTGGAGTGATGAGTGTCGAGGAGTTTCGAGGAGCTTAAGCACCAGCTTGACGAGTGCTCGGTTACGGTTTTGCCTTCGAGGATGAGGGCTATTCTGTGTGCAATGATGCTTCGAGGAAGGGACTTGGATGTGTTTTGATGCAAAGATATCGGGTGATTGCTTATGCTTGAGGCGCTTGAAGCCTTATGAGTTGAACCACCCGACGCGATTTGGAGTTAGCAATGGTGATCTTTGCCTTGAAGATTTGGAGGCATTATTTGTATGGAGTTCGGACTCGGATCTTTACCGATCACAAGAGTCTTAAGTATTCTTGAGTCGAAGGAGCTGAATTTGAGGCGAGAGCGGTGGCTTGAGTTACTCAAGGACTATGACACATTGATTGAGTATCATCCGGGCAAGGCCAATGTGGTGGCGGATGCTTTGAGCGAAAGTCTTGATTGCTCATGTTCGGCAATGTATCTTCCTTTATTGGAAGAAATGGCCAAGTCAAGATAAGTTTGATCAGGGAAGAGTCGGATTGTCTTCGGCTAATTTTCGAGTGAGGCCTTTCTTTGAAGGAAAAGGTTAGGGTTTCTGAGCTCGGGATGCGAATTTGAGCAAGCTCGTAGATGAGATTGAAATGGTAAGGTTTCGGATATAGAGGTGAGGATGATGGTGATGATATTGGGTACCGTGTTGTGTGTTCCGATGTGCGGGAGATCAAGGATGAGATTTTGGATGAGGCACACAATCGCCTTATGCCATGCATCCAGTAGTACCGGGATGTATCGGATTTGAGAGAGCATTTCGTGGAAAGGCGTGAAGAGGGATGTAGCGAGTTTGTTAGTAGATGTCTTGTGTGTCGCAAGTCACTACTGAACACGTGCACCTTCCTAGATGTTGAGGCCATTGTCCATTCCGGAGTGGAAGTGGCGGCGAGTGACTATGGACTTTCGATGGGTTTGCCTAAGACCAGAGGGAGGCACGATGCCATTTGGGTTATTGTGGATCGGTTGACTAAGTCGACACACTTTTGGCGATTACAGCGAGATTTGATTCTTTGCGTCTTGGCAAAGAAGTATATTGATGAGATCGTGAGATTGCATGGGATTCCTGGACTCGATTGTGTCGGATAGAGATCCTCGGTTTACTTGAGGTTTTAGGGCGATTTGCGGATGCTTTGGGTACTAAGCGCATTTTAGTACTGCGCTTCATCCGCAGATGGATGGTCGGTCGAGAGGACCATTCGGACTCTTGAGGAATGCTTGAAGCGTGTGTAATGGATTTTAAGGGAGCTTGGGATGAGCATTTGTCGTTGGTGGAATTTGCTTACAACAATTCGTACCATTCGAGTATTCAGATGGCTCCGCATGAGGCACTGTATGGCAGGAGGTGTAGGACTCCGATCTGTTGGGATGAGGAAGGAGATAGGCAATTGGTGGGACCGAATTGATTCGGATGACGGTTGAGAAAGTCAATCTGGTTAAACGGCTTAAAGCGCGCAGGATAGGATGAAGAGTTATGTGGATGCTCACCGAAAGGAAATGGAGTATGAAGTCGGTGAGAAGGTGTTTCTTAAGACGTCTCCTTGGAAAGGAGTATTGAGATTTGGCAAGAAGGGTAAGTTGAGTCCGAGGTATGTGGGTCCGTATGAAATCCTTGAGAGGATTGGGCCACTCGCCTACAGGTTGGCGTTACCTCCGGAGTTGTCGCAGATTCACAATGTCTTCCATGTGTCTATGTTGAGGAGGTATAGATCAGATCCTTCTCATATCGTTCAGGCTAGTGAGGTTCAGCTGCGGGATGATCTGACTTATGAGGAGCTACCAGTAGAGATCTTGGATATTAGGGATAAAGTCCTCAGGAACAAGACGGTTCAACTAGTCAAAGTCCTGTGGAGGAATCATTCAGTAGAGGAGGCTACATGGGAGCCATTGGACGCTATGAAGGAGAAGTATCCGTATCTCTTCGATGGTTCGTAAATTTGAATCGAAATTTCTTTTAAGGGGGGGAGAAATGTTAGACCCCGAATATTTTTTCTTTTGATGATTAAACATGCATTGTTGATGATTATGAGTTTATGGTTTAGTTTGATTTAATTGGGCTTGATATTGATTAATTGGAGTATAATCGAGGTTTAATTAATAAATTAGAGGATTAAATTGTGTAAGGGTATTTCGGAAGTTCACTTAAGTTGAATTGGAGTTAGGCTTAAAAGGAGGGTAGGTTGGTCTTTGACCATCCCTAGGTTTTAAAAGACCTAGATATAAAAAGGAAAAGAAAAGAAGAAAGAAAATAGAAATAGAAAGGAAAGAAGAAGAGGTTGTCGTCGGTGAGGAGAAGAGAGGAAGATAAGGATTAGCGACTTGCCGATTTCAAGGATTTAGTGCTTCATCGGTAAGTCTATGACCTTTCTATCTTATTTACGAATGGATTAAGCATTGAGATTGTTGGGATTAAGAGAAAGCGATGATTAGGGTTTTAGGATGAGAAATTGGGGAAAATCCTTATATTGATGATTTTAGGACGAATTGGAAGCGAGAGAATGGGTTAGAAGCTGTGGTAGAAGGTTGGATCTATGGCTCGGGAGTATTACATCCGAGTTTGGAGCGATTGGGAGTTGAAAATCTGGAGATTTTGTGGTTCGAGAACGAAATCCGATTGAGCACGCCGCGACGCGACGTCTTTCATTTTGTGCGCCGCATGCTCGTCGCGGCGTGCCAAGAACTTCAGCGTCACGGTGCGCGCGTGCGTGCGACGTGCGTGCGGGCGCTTCATGCGAAGCGATTTGCCTTCGTCTCGGCTGACATTGCCATGAAGCAAAGGCCTTCGCCATGATTTAACTTCCTTTTTCCGTAAATTTGCTTATTTGATTTCAAGCTTTTGATTAATTTTCTTTGATTATTATTTGATTTAAGACTTGGTTTAATATAGGCAACCAAGCAGATCAGTTTCCATCGCAAGAGGACGGTCATCAGTAGTCGGATTCTCGTGCAATTCTAGGTGGGTGATTTACTTATAGTTATTGCGTGATTAGGCAATTTCTTGACTATGCATGAGTATATGTTGTCTAATATGCATGTATAATAAATGATATGGATTTCTTATGTCATGAAATAAGCATGAATTATGATTCTGAGCATGTTATGTCGGGACCTCGGTCACGGCATTTTGATGAAATGATTACGAAAATGAGTATGTGTTTTGTTTGGGCGAGAGTGGAACCATTTTGTTAGTCACGTGCGTCGACAAAAGCCTTCTCCTATTTTCGCTTGTGGCTTATGAGCTCTGAATGGACTCATTTCGCTCGAGATGTAAACTTGGTTTCTTCCTTTTGTTTCGAGGATGCAAACTTCGGTTTCTTCCTTTTGATTCCATGGACCTCGAGCCATTGTTTTGTGCCTTTGATATTTGAATTGCGCTGATGAAGCATATATCGTGACATGTGGTGAATTTTTGTATTGCTTGATGTGCATGTGAACACTAGAACCGTTACAAGTATATTAGTATAATATATATTTATACATATGCTTGATTTTGTGCTAATTGCCGATGGCTATAATTATATTAGCCATCGAGTGTGTAGCTCAACCCATTATCTTTCCTCCTCGAGTGCAACTCAAGACCTCGGGTGATTCTCGCCAGACTTGAAGAACTCCGTAGTAGTTAAAGACTATTTCATTAAGTTAGTATTTTAGTTGGCCCAATCGAGCATGTTATCATGGAGCATATATCTCGTATTTTGGATTTCCTTTTGATTTAGTATGGTGTTATGACAATAATTGTTGAATTTCATTTTTTGGATTGATATGACTTTTAGCCGGATTATGGGTGTTTATTTAAATGATTATGCGAATGATTTTGTTATAAATTGCATGTGCGAATCGATTGTTGTGCAAATGTTGGGATCGGGTCCGACGGTTCGGGTCGCCCGTTGGGGCGCAGCTCGAGGGGTTGCCTCGGGATTCTGGTTACGGGGCTCGGGCCCAACACACTTAATTATGGGTCATATCAATCAGAAAAGATTTGACAGGCTAGTAAAGGATGGGATCCTTATGGGCTTGGATAGTGATTCATTACCCACCTGCGAATCTTGTATTGAAGGGAAAATGGCCAAAGCCTCATTTCCTTCTAAAAGAAACAGATCTGAATCCACATTGGACCTGGTAGATACTGATATGTGTGGGCCCATGAATGTACAAGCTAGAGGAGGTTATGAATATTTCATAATTTTTATAGATGATTACTCAAGACATGGCTATTTGTATTTATAGATGATTACTCAAGACAGGTGTGCACGTCGCGGCGTGCGAGAGAGTGAGCACGCCGCGATGCACCCTTTGGTGCACGTCGCGGCAAGCCTACGCTGTGGAGAGCTGGGTCGTTCACCGCAGCGAGCGAACCTTCGCCGCGGCGAGCCCCAGGTTGTCTGAAAGTGAAATTTTTGGTATTTTGGACATATCTTTTGGTGTAGATGTCCAATTAAGGTGATTCTTGATTCATTGTGAACTAGAGACCAAGGGCTATAAGTTGTATGAAGAAGGGAAGTTCGAAATTGCCTTTAAGGGTTCAAAATTTTTGGAGGAGGTCGAATATAGACTTTTAGTACTTTATTTTGGATTTCCAAGCTTTGGATATTTTCTGTGGATATTGATTGAATGAGAACTTGGTTTATTATAGGAAACCAAGTCGATCTGATTCCATCGCAAGAGAAAGGACACCAGTGAGTCAGATACTTGAGCGATATTAGGTGGGTAATATGTTTATGGTTATTGTGTGTATGGGCAAATTGCCTTATGTATGCTTGCTTGCATTATGTGACATTGCTTGTGTTAAATGATATGAGAAATATTGAACATGCATTGTGATTATAATTATGCATGGCCCTGATTGGCCTTATGGCATTTTGCAAGAATGGAAAGAATGAAAGCTTTGAGAAATGCTTTGAACATGGAACAAATGGTTATGTGTATTGTTTGGGTGAGAGAGTTACGGATGGAGTCACGTGCACGTTGACATAAAGCCTTCTCCCGGCTGCCCGCTTGAGGCAACGAGATCCTTGAGAAATCAGACTCGGATAGTTTACGGATTTAACTTCGGTTTATCCGAATCGTTTACGGAACTCTCGAGCCAATTGTTTGTGCATATACGATTGATTTGTTGAGCATGACACATGTTAAATTGGTATATTGTGAAATCATATGACATGAATTGTGATGCGACGAATGTAAAGTGATAGATTGATAATTTGTTATATGCTTGTATAAATATATATATGCTTGATTGTGTGGCTCGTTGCCAATGGCTATAAACGTATATGCCACTGAGCTTCGCAGCTCACCCCATTACTCTCCCCTCCTCAGGTGCAGATCAAGACGATTGTCGACCTTGCAAGGCATCAGAAACTTCGAGCTAGTTAAGAGCCTTGTATTAAGTTAGTACTTTGGTTAGCCCGCCAGCATATCATCATGGAGCATACTTATGTATTTTGGATATTAAATTTCATTTTGTATTATGCTACCTTTGAGAATACTTGTTGAATTTCCGTTAAGTTGTAATGGCATGAAGCCCCTTAGTTTATGGGGTGTTTAATTTCACAATGGAATGCATGGGTAGAATGTATGTATGAGTATATGTGTATGTATGTGTGTGTATCGAATTATCGATTATTTGTATGGATGTTGGGATCGGGTCTAAAGGTATTTGGGGCGCCCGTCGTCGCCGCCTCGGGAATCGGGGAATTCGGGACCCGGGCCCAACATGTTTGGTATCAGAGCGCCTAGGTTTAGTGTCCTTGGCTTAGACTGCATAGTAGGATGAATTGTTTGACATATGATTAATTGTTGCATTGATTAAGTGACATGCATATCATGCATACATGTAGATCGCCCTATAGCTAATCCTTAGTGTTTCCCTTTGAAGGAGTACGATGCCACCTCGTAGAAGGACACGAGGAGCTTTGCAAGGATTCATTGCACCTGACTCTCCGACTGGAGAGGAGAGGATGATAGTCGAGAGCCTGTGGCATCTTGAGGCTTCTGTAGGGCTAGGTAGTGAGCCCGTTCCATCGCCGACTCAGGAGTCGCCAGTTATGCATGAGCAAGTGCCTCCATTAGATCCGAGGTCGTTTGAGCGCTCACTCGCATTTGTTCAAAGCTATGGGTCGATGCCACAGCCTTACCTTCAAATTTCGAAGGCGGCGGCGATTCTGATAGGTTGAGGAAGTATGGGGCAGTCAATTTCTTTGGGACATCAGATCCAGAAGAAGTCGAGACTTGGTTGAGAAAGACTGAGAGAGTGCTGGATCAGATGGAGTGTGAGGATGACGAGAGAGTCATCTATGCTACAAATTTGCTTCAGGGAGATGCTCTGCATTGGTGGGAGACTGTGCCAGGCAATCAGATGAGACCCGTAGGGTTGTCATGACAGAATTTCTTGGTCGCTTTTAAGAAGAAGTACCTATCAGAGGTTTATATTCAGCAGAAGCAGAGAGAGTTCCTCAGTTTGACTCAGAGGGAGATGTCAGTGAGTGAGTATGAGTGTCGGTTCACGCAGTTAGCGAGATATGCTTCCGATCTGATGCTGAGTGAGGCTGCTAGATGTCGCTGGTTTGAGTCGAGTCTGCACTTGGCTATCAGAGAGAAGGTGATCGTGCAGAACTTTTGTGACTTCTAGCAATTAGTAGAGGCATCACTGAGGGTTGAGAATATTGAGAATATCAAGAGTGTTGTGAACAAGAAGAGAAAGGGCAGAGAGCAGTCCAGGAGGGGAGGTAGCACTAGTACTCCTATGCCAGACAAGAGTGCTAGGAGCTTCCCAGTTCAGTCAGAGGAGAGGACCAGTGGTGCGAGCTGACCTAGGCCGATGAGGACTTCTACTGTTTCTCACCAAGCCTCAACAGTGGGCGGCAGTAGAAGGGGAGATGGAGATAGGTCGTTCGTCCCGAAGTGTGAGCATTGCGGGAGATCCCATAGAGGAGAGTGCTTCAGATTGACAGGAGCTTGTTTCAACTGTGGGGAAAAGGGACACATTGCCAGAGAGTGTCCTCAGCCTCCACGACAAGAGAGGAGTCAGATGCAAGTTTCGAGGAGGATAGAGACCATGGGACAGAGGACTGCGACAGAAGTGGGCAGTTCAGATGTAGCCAAGAGAGTGAGCATTCCGGGGAGACCCAGAGGGCAGGCACCGGCTATGGTGTTTGCTATGACTAGAGAGGATGCAGAGACCGCTCCAGATGTAGTCACTGGTATGGTTCGGTTCTTTTCTGATGCTGTGATTGCTTTGATTGATCCGGGTTCTACTCATTCGTTTGTTTCCTCGAGTAGACTCGTGTGTGATAGGATTGTGAGCCCATTGGATACTCCGCTTTTGGTGAGTACTCCAATCGGCCAGTACATTGTGATTAGTCAAGTGTATAGAGGTTGTGAGATTCGCATTGATGGAGAACTTCTAGTGGTCGATTTGATGCCACTGAAGATGGGAGGATTAGATGTGATTTTGGGTATGGATACGTTAGAAAAGTACAATGCCCGCTTGGATTGTAAGCGGAAGACAGTAGAATTTGAATTGGATAGTAGAAAGAGAGTAGTGTTTATTGGGGACAGAAAAGCGAGTCCGCCCAGAATTGTTTCAGCATTAACAGCAGAAAAGATGATGAGGAAGGGTTGTGAGGCGTTTTTGGCCTATGTGGTGGACACCAGGGCAGATAGAGGGAAGCTGGAGGATATTCCAGTAGTCATGGAATTCTCGGACGTCTTTCCCGAGGAATTGCCAGGACTACCGCTAGTTAGGGAAATTGAGTTTCCCATTGAGCTTCTGTCAGGTACATCGCCGATTTCAATTCTGCCTTATCGGATGGCTCCGGCGGAATTGAAAGAGCTTAAGGAGCAATTGGAGGAGTTGTTGGAGAAGGGGTATATTCGACCGAGCTCTTCGCCTTGGGGAGCTCCGGTTCTTTTTGTGAAGAAGAAAGATGGATCATTGAGGATGTGTGTAGATTACCGGAAGTTGAATCAAGTTACGGTGAAGAACCAATATCCGCTTCCTCGCATTGATGATCTGTTTGATCAATTGCAAGGGGAGAAAGTCTTCTCTAAGATAGATTTGAGGTCGGGTTATCATCAGTTCAGGATTAAGGAGTCGGATGTGCCGAAGATTGCTTTTAGGACGCAGTATGGGCATTTTGAGTTTATGGTGATGCCTTTTGGATTGACGAATGCGCCTGCAGCTTTTATGGATTTGATGAATCGGGTTTTTAAGCTATACTTGGACCAATTTATCATTGTCTTTATCGATGATATCTTGGTTTATTCCAAGAGTGATGAGCAGCATGAGGAGCATTTGAGGATTGCTTTGGAGACTTTGAGGAGGAATGAGTTATATGCCAAATTCGATAAATGCGAATTTTGGCTGAGAGAAGTTGCATTTCTTGGACATGTGATCTCAGAGCAGGGAGTGCATGTGTGTTGGAACCCGATCCGGGAACCCGATCCCAACCGAAAAACGAAACGGAAAATGAAAACATCGAAAAGCGAGAAATTGCTAATCGGAATACAAATCGCAACATCGGAGCGAAACGAATACTCGAAAAATTGTGCATCAGAAATACGAATAACAAAGCGGAGAAACTCGAAAGGCAGAATTTCGAATCGAATGCGAATCGAAATAATCAAACTGAAACAAACACCGACATCCGTTTCAAACATGAAGCATAGCAAACTCATCGCGTTGGAAACCTTACGACATTTTAAATCTGGTATAAAATTTTTTTTCCTCTTATTCATTCCTTTTCTCTTTAATCAATCTCATTCAAATCATAACCATTCCATACAATTCCCTTTTTGGAAACTCATCCTCACCAATTTCAATTCACTTAATTCATCCTAATCATTTCTTATACAATCACATAAATCCTCAAACTCATTTCTTTAAACCCATTTTACCGAAATTTTACCGAAATTTTGGATGACGATCAGATTTTGACAGCCCAAAATTTAAAACCAAAGAAACACACTTCTAATACACATAATCCAATAGCACAAAGGCAACATCGGACCTCCGTCCGCATCCAAACACCAGCAGAAACACAATCTTAGTTCTAAACACTTCATCATTCCAATCCATAATACATCTCAACTTAATTATCCACAATTCAATCACAAGCCATTCATATACATTCCAATTGCCATTTATATCCATCTCAATTCAAATTTACGTACAAAATCTATTCCACAATCATACATAACTCATAACTGAAATACATCATAAATTTACATGATGACTTTTCAAGCCATAAACAAAAGCAATACATAATCCATAAACCTTTTTCACAACTTCAAAACTAAACTCCAACATTACACATAAAACAAAGCATATAAAAACTATCGGGTTGACATCATACTCGTCTTCCATCCGATCTCCTGCGTGAAAACCTGAAGATGGGGATGAAAGGGGGGTGAGCTCGGAAGCTCGTGGATAATATATTTATAAACTGAACAATAAGCGGAAAAATCTTTTATTTTTCAAACTTTTCAAACATTTCCCATTTAAGAATTTCTCCAAAAACTCATTTTCAAACTTTTCAATTTCATCAACACTTTCTAAGATTTTTCTCAAAATTTTCATTTGTTTCAAAACATTTATATCCAGTTTCAGGAATTTCATGCTTGAAAATTTTACTTTCTCGTTAAGCCTAAACCTTAATCAAATTTCCATCCAAAATTAAACACAACCTAAAGCATATATATCAAAATCAACTTCATAAATCACAAACCCAAGCCTTTATCCATGTTTCTAAACCAAAAATTCATCAAAATCTTAAAGCTCAAAATTTCCTCTTACCTCTTTTCTTCTCCAAATTCGAATTTTTTTGGCTTGCAAGGAAGCTCTTATGCTCCTCTACCTTTTTCTCTCTTGGAACCATCCCAAAATCCTTAAGAAACAAGTAGAAAAATTAAAACTTACCTTTCTCCCTCTTCTTTTCTCCATAACCGAAACACCTTTTCCATTCTTCTTCTTATTTTCTTCCTCCTTTCCTTCTCATTTTTTTCCAGCCCATTCGTGGCTTTTTAATTGCTCAAAACGACATCCCTCATGTGTTTTGAGGCCAAGTCATTAAAATGGTGCTTAAAAGACCAAAATGCCCTTGAACTCTACTTTATGTCATGCCCACTTGCGGGTTGATTCTCACTATCAATTTGAAGGAATTTGTCTAAACTTCCTTCTAGAGAAATTTTCCTCTCAATCATATGAATCCAACGCCACCGACCGTGCTCAATTCGGATCACTACACCAAAAGTTACGCGTAAAATAGTTCGGGTAAAACCATATTCTAACACATTTTTCATGTACGATTATTTCCGTCCAAAAATTCACATTCTTAATCCCAGGATTGAAACTCGATGTCTTCATACAAATTGTAGCCTTATGTCTCTAGTTTAATTCAAAAGAAGAATCACCTTATTTCGATTCCCAGATCAAAAGTTATGCTCAAAATACTCTCAGGTGTTCCCAATCCAAAAATTACACTCTAATCCGAACTTCCATTCATAATTCGAAGGCCTTAGGGGCAAAATTGACATTTCATTTCTTCATATGATTTGTAGCCCCTTGTCTTATCTTTATTTTGCCTTAAGAATCACTTCAATCGGATCTCTACAGATCCCGAATTTTACAAAATACTGAACTATATTCAGAAAATTTCCCGACTCACTTTGATTAAATTAATAACCATTAATTTAATCTAAAAAATTCACAAATTTCTATGAGGATGTAGATAATTGTCTTAGGTATCCAACGCCCTAAGAATCGACTCAATCGGATGTCGGACGGAAAAAATATAAGCAAAATAGTGAACAAAGGTCGGATTGCGTGAAATAACAAGCAAGAAAAATCAAAAGCAGCGTCAGATTGGAGAAACAAAACGCAGCCAGATGGAGCGAACAGGCGTCATTGGCGAGGCGGGTTCGCTCGCCCGGCGACGTGTCACCTGGTGATGCGGGAACGCCCGCCATCACTACTGGCGATCGTCGCCTAGTGACGCGAAATAAACACTCGCCATCGCTAGGGCGATGCGTCACCCTAGTGACGGGGATAAAACAAATTTCCTCTTTTTTTTCACATAAAAATTTAAAACTTCCAAAATTCATAACTCTTAATCCTGAACTCCAATTTTGACAAACTTAGTCTCTATAGAAAGCTTGAAGGAAGCTCTACATCTTCCACGAAGGACATAAAAATCAATTTGACTCCTACGGGAGTCCATTTTCCGGTCAAAGATACTATCCTCTAATAATCATGCTAAAACCACAATATAAACTTGTAAAAATCATAAATTATTATTCCGAGATCGAAAAATTGCATACTTTATATTGAAATAAAGATCAAAACAAATCCTTAAATTTTCATGAAGAACATCAAAGCTTAATTAACCTCTAACTAGGTTAATTTCTCAGTCAAAGTTTCAATCATAATTAAAGTCAAAAGTCAACTCTATCACACATAAACTTTGACTGATCATAACTTTCACTCCCGATATCGAAAAATTACAAACTTTATGGCTACAGAAAGCTCTTAACATAACCTACAAGTTTCCAGAAGATCATTTTATCAAATTTTACCTAAATCAAAAGTCAACTTTCAAAGGCCAAAAAGTCAACTATTTCACAATTTTTCATATTTTCACTCTTTCTCTTTTTAGTCATGATTTTCAACTTAATTTCAATCAACTCATCCACTTAATTTCATAAACCATACCAATCCACTCAAAACCCCAAAGATATCAAAATCAGATCATTTCTTTTCTTCTCAATATTCTTTAAATTTTAAGTCATCTCTTATACAAGACATACACAAAGCACTCCTTAAATTTCATTTTCATATTTCAAATTTTCACTCAAAGATCGGGGTCCAACATTTCTCCCCCTCTTAAAAGAATTTCGTCCTCGAAATTCATACTGTATTTTACACCAAGTGACATATTCTTACATATAATTTCTTTCTAAACGAGGATCATCGAACACTTTCTTCCTAATTTCTTTCCAAAATCATTATCAATCGCTTTGTCCTTATCACACATATTTCTCCACTTATCTGCACTAATTCACTTCTTGTGTCAAATGCTAATATCATATCAAAAGTATTTAATGCTAATATCATATCAAAGGCACTATCTCCTCAAATCAAATATTTCTCAATTCTTGAATCACTTACCACCCATATCATATATTTTCTTTCCCAACGAAGATAATCAAACTCTTTCCAAACCTCATAATCAATCACTTTTTCTTATCTAATTTCCTCATCATACATACTCTCAATCTCTTTAGAATACTTCACTTCTTGTACTTCATAACACTCATATCATATTAACTTACTATATCTATAACTCGTTATTTCTTCAGATATGGACACAAGTCAATGGTCCATTTCATAAGGAACCCTGATACGGTTCAATCATCATTTAGCAACTAGTCATTCTTTCATCTTACGGAAGTATAGTTTATATCAATTTCTCCCAATTCGTCACGAAATTCAAATCTTAAGTTCCACAAACACATGTTTCCAATCAATCATATTCTTAACACCCAAAACAAACAATCACTTTAATTCTTCAAATAAGTCATGACAAGTCATGCACATCAATTTCAAATTCCTAAAGACAATCATATTTCTTTCATTAAAATCAAATGATCACTTAGCACATTCTCATAAATTCGCTCTTATCTTTACAAACTCTTATCAATTCCTTATTCATACTCATACGCCCAAGTAAGATCATAGTACTGGGCTCTGATACCATAAATGTTGGGACCCGATCCGGGAACCGGATCCCAACCGGAAAACGGAACGGAAAATGAAAAAATCAAAAAACGAGAAATCGCTAATCGGAATACAAATCGCATCATCGGAGCGAAACGAATACTCGGAAAATTGTGCATCAGAAATACGAATAACAAAGCGGAGAAACTCGAAAGGCAAAATTTCGAATCGAATGCGAATCGAAATAATCAAACTGAAACAAACACCGACATCCGTTTCAAACATGAAGCATAGCAAACTCATCGCGTTGGAAACCTTACGACATTTCAAATCCGGTATAAATTTTTTCCTCTTATTCATTCCTTTTCTCTTAATCAATCTCATTCAAATCATAACCATTCCATACAATTCCCTTTTTGGAAACTCATCCTCACCAATTTCAATTCACTTAATTCATCTTAATCATTTCTTATACAATCATATAAATCCTCAAACTCATTTCTTTAAACCCATTTTACCAAAATTTTACCAAAATTTCGGCAAGATGACGATCAGTATTTTGACAAATTTCCAAAATTTAAAACCAAAGAAACGCACTTCTAATACACATAATCCAATAGCACAAGGCAACATCGGACCTCCGTCCGCATCCAAACACCAATGAAACACAATCTTAGTTCTAAACACTTCATCATTCCAATCCATAATACATCTCAACTTAATTATCCACAATTCAATCACAAGCCATTCATATACATTCCAATTGCCATTTATATCCATCTCAATTCAAATTTACGTACAAAATCTATTCCACAATCATACATAACTCATAACCAAATACATCATAATTTACATGATGACTTTTCAAGCCATAAACAAAAGCAATACATAATCCATAAACCTTTTCACAACTTCAAAACTAAACTCCAACATTACACATAAAACAAAGCATATAAAACTATCGGGTTGACATCATACTCGTTTTCCATCGATCTCTGCGTGAAAACACGGAGATGGGGATGAAAGGGGTGAGCTCGGAGCTCGTGGATAATATATTTATAAACCGAACAATAAGCGGAAAAATCTTTTATTTTTCAAACTTTTCAAACATTTCTCATTTAAGAATTTCTCCAAAAACTCATTTTCAAACCTTTCAATTTCATAAACACTTTCTAAGATTTTTCTCAAAATTTTCATTTGTTTCAAAACATTTATATCCAGTTTCAGGAATTTCATGCTTGAAAATTTTACTTTCTCGTTTCTCAAAATCTCAAACCTTTTTCAAAACATGTATAGTCTTAAACATGAATGCATCACATCATAGTGTATCACATCATAATGAAATTAAAAACACATAACACATCAGAATTGGTTTGGTTCGGTCCCTAACGAGACGTCTCGCACATTTCCGCATAACGGTTACAGGCGGTAGTGAATGAGAGGGAGTCCGAGATCGAACTCCTATGCCTATTGCAGCAACCCCGAAGGCTTAAACAGTAGAGACAAATAACGACTCACAAAAGGACCTGACCAAACCCACTTAACACATAACGAAAACGGAATTCAGATTGCCCGAAGGCACTTTTCAAACATCTTGCTTTTCACATCTTTCATCTCATAACATCAAATTGTGTCATAAATGACACAAGCATATATTTACATAAATTCACATAATCAATCTAATGAAATGCACATCACCAAATTAATCACATAATAATCACATTCATGACCAAACATGCACTAATTTCTTTAAATCATTTAAATCATAAATCAAATAATTTGAAACTCATGAATTTCATAAATCTTGTATTTTCTCAAAATCATTTTCATAAAATCATTTATCAAAACTTTGCTTCTTAATTTTTCAAATTCGCATTCTTAGCTTACAATTCAATAAATAAATATACTACCCACCTCATATCCATGCTAGCATCTTGTCCAATGCTTCAATTTGACCTTTTCTCCTTTCTTCCTTCCAATTGAAAAATTCCCTAAATCAATTTCATCAAAATTTAATCTCATAAATAACTTAATCTTTCAATTTGATGCATAAGTCATCAATTCTTACTAATTCCAAGATAGTTACATCACTAATTTCAAAAATCCCCCAAATTACAAATTGAACATAAACCAATCCAATCAAATTCAATATCATAATTAACTTAATTTCTCAAATTGAACTTAGGAAATATCAATTCCTCTCATATTCAAGTTATTTAAATCTCCAATTTTGAAAATCCCCAATTTTCAAAATTGGCCTAAACCAATTTATCCAAATTCAATACCATAAAATACAATTTCTTCAAAATTAACTTCATATTCCACAAACCCATATCATTATCTATAATTATACACCAAAATTTCACAAAATCCCAAATTTCAAATTAAACCTAAACCTTAATCAAATTTCCATCCAAAATTAAACACAACCTAAAGCATATATATCAAAATCAACTTCATAAATCACAAACCCAAGCCTTTATCCATGTTTCTAAACCAAAAATTCATCAAAATCTTAAAGCTCAAAATTTCCTCTTACCTCTTTCTTCTCCAAATTGAATTTTTTAGCTTGCAAGGAAGCTCTTATGCTCCTCTACCTTTTCTCTCTTGGAACCATCCCAAAATCCTTAAGAAACAAGTAGAAAAATTAAAACTTACCTTTCTCCCTCTTCTTTTCTCCATAACTGAAACACCTTTTCCATTCTTCTTCTTATTTTCTTCCTCCTTTCCTTCTCATTTTTTTCCAGCCCATTCGTGGCTTTTTAATTGCTCAAAACGACATCCCTCATGTGTTTTGAGGCCAAGTCATTAAAATGGTGCTTAAAAGACCAAAATGCCCTTGAACTCTACTTTATGTCATGCCCACTTGCGGGTTGATTCTCACTATCAATTTGAAGGAATTTGTCTAAACTTCCTTCTAGAGAAATGTTCCTCTCAATCATACGAATCCAACGCCACCGACCGCGCTCAAAACAAGAATCACCTTATTTCGATTCCCAGATCAAAAGTTATGCTCAAAATACTCTCAGGTCCCATTCCAAAAATTACACTCTAATCCGAACTTCCATTCATAATTCGAAGGCCTTAGGGGCAAAATTGACATTTCATTTCTTCATATGATTTGTAGCCCCTTGTCTTATCTTTATTTTGCCTCAAGAATCACTTCAATCAGATCTCTACAGATCCTGAATTTTATAAAATACTGAACTATATTTGGAAAATTTCCCGACTCACTTTGATTAAATTAATCACCATTAATTTAATCTAAAAGCTCACAAATTTCTATGAGGATGTAGATAATTGTCTTAGGAATCCAACGCCGCAAGAATCGACTCAATCGGATGTCGGACAGAAAAGATATAAGCAAAATAGTGAACAAAGGTCGGATTGGAGGAAATAACAAGCAAGAAAAATCAAAACGGCGTCGTATTGGAGAAACAAAAACGGCGCCGTATGGAGCAAAACAGGCGCGCGTTGGGCGAGGCGAAGGCTCGCTCGCCCCTGGCGACGTGTCGCCCTGGTGACGCGGGCGGAACGCCCGCCATCACTACGGCGATCCGTCGCCCTAGTGACGCGAGCTAAACACTCGTCATCGCTAGGGCGATGCGTCGCCCTAGTGACGGGGATAAAACAAATTTCCTCCTTTTTTTTCACATAAAAATCCAAAACTTCCAAAATTCATAACTCTTAATTCCGAACTCTAATTTTGACAAACTTAGTCTCTATAGAAAGCTTGAAGGAAGCTCTACATCTTCCATGAAGGACATAAAAATCAATTTGACTCCTACGGGAGTCCATTTTCCGGTCAAAGATACTATCCTCTAATAATCATGCTAAAACCACAATATAAACTTGTAAAAATCATAACTTATTATTCCGAGATCGAAAAATTGCATACTTTATATCGAAATAAAGATCAAAACAAATCCTTAAATTTTCATGAAGAACATCAAAGCTTAATTAACCTCTAACTAGGTTAATTTCTCAGTCAAAGTTTCAATCATAATTAAAGTCAAAAGTCAACTCTATCACACATAAACTTTGACTGATCATAACTTTCACTCCCGATATCGAAAAATTACAAACTTTATGGCTACAGAAAGCTCTTTACATAACCTACAAGTTTCCAGAAGATCATTTTATCAAATTTTGCCTAAATCAAAAGTCAACTTTCAAAGACCAAAAAGTCAACTATTTCACAATTTTTCATATTTTCACTCTCTCTTTTTAGTCATGATTTTCAACTTAATTTCAATCAACTCATCCACTTAATTTCATAAATCATACCAATCCACTCAAAACCCCAAAGATATCAAAATCAGATCATTTCTTTTCTTCTCAATATTCTTTAAATTTTAAGTCATCTCTTATACAAGACATACACAAAGCACTCCTTAAATTTCATTTTCATATTTCAAATTTTCACTCAAAGATCGGGGTCTAACAATGTGGATCCAAAGAAAATAGAAGCTGTGGTGAATTGGGAAGCACCGAAGAATGTAGCAGAGGTGAGAAGTTTTCTGGGTTTAGCAGGTTATTACAGGAGATTCGTGGAAGGATTCTCCATGATATCCGCTTCGATGACGAAGTTGTTGAGGAAGAATCAGAAGTTTGTGTGGAGTGATGAGTGTCAGAGGAGCTTCGAGGAGCTCAAGCACAAGTTGACAAGTGCTCCGATTTTGATTTTGCCATCGGGAGATGAGGGTTATACTGTGTATAGTGATGCTTCGAGGAAGGGTCTCGGTTGTGTTTTGATGCAGGGTGATAGAGTGATTGCTTATGCTTCGAGGCAGTTGAAGCCATATGAGTTGAACTATCCGACACATGATTTGGAGTTGGCAGCTGTGATCTTTGCTTTGAAGATTTGGCGGCATTATCTGTATGGAGTTCAGACGAGGATTTTTACCGATCATAAGAGTCTGAAGTATTTGTTGAGCCAGAAGGAATTGAATTTGAGGCAGAGAAGGTGGATCGAGTTACTCAAAGATTATGATCTATTGATTGAGTATCATCCGGGCAAGGCCAATGTAGTGGCGGATGCCTTGAGTAGGAAGTCTTCGATTGCACATGTTCGATCGGTTTATCTTCCTTTATTGGAAGAGATGGCCAAGCTTAAGATAAGCTTGAAGCTGGAGGAGCCGAATTGCCTTCTAGCTAACTTCCGAGTGAGACCGATACTCAGGGAGAAAGTTAGAGAGTTACAGGTTTAAGATGCAGAGTTGAGTAGACTTAGGGATGAAATTCAGAATGGCAAGATTTCTGAAATAGAGGTGAGGGATGATGGACTTATGACAGTGGGGAACAGATTGTGTATTCCAGATGTGCAAGAGGTTAAGGCTGAGATTATGGATGAGGCACACAATGCGCCTTATGCCATGCATCCAGGTAGTACCAGGATGTACAGGGATCTGAGAGAGCATTTTTGGTGGAAGGGCATGAAGAGGGATGTAGCAGAGTTTGTGAGCAAGTGTCTAGTGTGTCAGCAAGTCAAGGCTAAACACCAGGCACCTTCAGGCATGTTGAGGCCATTGTCCATCCCGGAATGGAAGTGGCAAAGAGTGACCATGGATTTTCTGATGGGTTTGCCCAGGACCAGTAGGAAGCACGATGCTATTTGGGTGATTATGGACCGGTTGACCAAGTCAGCTCACTTTTTAGCGATTAAGCAGACTGATTCTTTGCATGTGTTAGCAAAGAAGTATATCGATGAGATAGTGAGACTGCATGAGATTTCAGATTCGATTGTGTCCGATAGAGACCCTCGATTTACTTCGAGGTTTTGGGGTAGTTTGTAGGAAGCTTTGGGGACGAAGCTGAATTTTAGTACAGCTTTTCATCCTCAGACGGATGGTCAATCTGAGAGGACCATTCGGACACTTGAGGGGATGCTTCGGGCTTGTGCTATGGATTTCAAAGGATCTTGGGATGAGCATTTACCGTTGGTCGAATTTGCTTACAACAATTCGTACCATTCGAGTATTCAGATGGCTCCATATGAGGTTTTGTATGAGAGGAGGTGTAGGACTCTGATTTGTTGGGATGAAGAAGGAGAGCAAAAATTGGAAGGACCAGAATTGATTCAGACGACGGTTGATAAAGTCAATTTGGTTAAGCAGCGACTTAAGGCAGCACAGGATAGGATGAAGAGTTATGTTGATGCTCACCGAAAGGAGATGGAGTATGAAGTCGGTGAGAAATTGTTCCACATGATTTCTGTTTTTTATCTAATAAAATCTGGTTGTTCCTTATATTTTGAAAAGGTTGTTTCAATATATAAGAATAAGGATTTTATTTGTGATGCGATAACTAAACAAGGATTGTTTTTTATAGAACTTATGAAAGGCTCGCTAAACACCACAAAATTGATAAAACCAAGACAATCCAAAATCTCTAGCATTAATTCAAAGTATATGTGGCACTTAAGAATGGGTCATATCAATCAGAAAAGACTTGACAGGCTAGTAAAGGATGGGATCCTTATGGGCTTGGATAGTGATCCATTACCCACCTGTGAATCTTGTATTGAAGGAAAAATGACCAAAGCCTCATTTCCTTCTAAAGGAAATAGATCTGAATCCACATTGAACCTGGTACATACTGATGTGTGTGGGCCCATGAATGTATAAGCTAGAAGAGGTCATGAATATTTCATAATTTTTATAGATGATTACTCAAGACATGGCTATTTGTATTTGATGCATAAAAAGAGTGAATCTTTTGAAAAGTTCAAAGAATTTAAAGCTGAAGCTGAGAAGCAACTTGGCAAGCCATTAAAACAGCATCGATCAGATCGAGGTGGTGAGTATTTATCTGGAGAGTTCCAGCAATATTTAAGGACTGGCCGAGTGCCTTCATTGAGGCATTTGAGGACTTGGGGCTGCCCAGCCCATGTTCTAAAGCCTGAATCCACAAAAATGGAACCAAGTTCAGAAGTATGTTTGTTTGTAGGATATCCTACGGGAACTCGAGGCTACTATTTTTACAGTCCTTATGATAAGAAGGTATTTGTGTCGACAAAAGCAACCTTCTTAGAGGAAGAGTTTGTGAAAAATCACAAAGGAAGAAGTGAAGTAAAGGAGTTAGTAATTTCATCCAAACCAAGAGTTGTTTTGGATATGACAGAACACGATGTCGAAATGGATTCAAAAGTTGAATCAGAAGTGCAACCTGAACATCAAGGTGTGGCTAGACGTAGTGGGAGGGTTGTGAGACAGCCAGATAGGTATCTGGGTTTAGGAGAAGGCTTAATTTCCATCTCGGACTAAGAAGAAATAAATCCCATTACGTATACACAGGCTATTAATGATGTTGATGCAAGAAAATGGCTCAAGGCGATGGAATCGAAAATAGATTCTATGTATACTAATGAAGTCTGGGTCCTTGTAGATCTACCACCAGGTCTAAAAGCCATAGGGTGTAAATGGATCTACAAAAGAAAAAGGGGATCGGATGGAAAGGTAGAGACCTTTAAAGCTAGATTGGTAGCTAAAGGCTATACTCAAAAGGAGGGTATAGACTTTTGAGTATAGCCTATGAGGAGACTTTTTCTCCAGTTGCCATGCTTAAGTCCATCAGGATTCTTTTGTCCATAGCAGCCTATTTCTATTATGAAATATGGCAAATGGATGTCAAGACTGCATTTCTTAATGGGGATCTTGAGGAGACCATTTATATGGCCCAACCAGAAGGATTCATTGAGCCAGGTAATGAGCATAAGGTTTGCAAGTTGCAAAGGTCCATTTATGGACTTAAGCAAGCATCTAGGTCTTGGAACATTAGGTTTGATAAGGCTATCAAAACCTATGGGTTCATACAAAACCTAGATGAGCCTTGTGTTTATAAAAGAATACAAGAAGGTAAGGTTACTTTCCTAATCCTGTATGTTGATGACATTCTGTTCATTGGGAATGATGTGGGAATGTTATCTGCAGTTAAGGGATGGCTGAATGAACAGTTTTCAATGAAGGATTTGGGAGAGGCTACATATGTTCTAGAGATCAAACTTATAAGGGATCGAAAGAACAAGTAGATAGTTTTGTCTCAACTAACCTACATTGAGAATATGCTCAATAAGTTCGCCATGCAAGATTCCAAGAGGGGTTTTACTCCTACTAGACATGGAATCAAACTTTCAAAGGAACAAGCACCTAAAACCTAAGAGGAGGTTGAACGCATGCGTAACATTCCATATGCTTCAGCAGTTGGTAGTTTGATGTATGCAATGCTGTGCATTAGACCGGATATCTGTTACGTAGTGGGACTGGTAAGCAGATTTCAGTCCAATCCAGAAATGGAACATTGGACTGCAGTTAAGTGTATACTTAATTATCTACATAGGAAGAAGAACTTAATGCTTGTTTACTCTAGATGTAATCTTATTCCGACAGGATATACGGATTCTCGATTTCCAATCGATGTCGATTCAAGGAAATCAACTTCGGTTCTATATTTACTTTGTGAGGTGGAGCCATAGTTTGAGGAGTGTCAAGCAATCTTGTATTGCTGATTCGACTATGGAGGTGAGTATGTTATCGCCAGAAGCAAAGAAAGGCAGCACCGCTCGGAAGTTCCTAAATGATTTGGAGGTAGTTCCAAAGGCAGAAAAGGCCATTACACTTTATTATGATAATAGTAGGGCAGTGGCTAATTCTAAAGAACCTCGGAACCACAAAGTTGTCAAACACATTGAGTGAAAGTATCATCTTATAAGGGAGATAATACAACGTGGAGAAGTGGATGTGGTAAAGATTCCCACCGAGCAAAACCTTGTTGATCCGTTCACAAAGACATTGACTCAAAAGAGCTTTGAGGGTCACCTAGAAGGGATGGGAATGAGGGATATGTCAAACTTGCTTTAGGGAAAGTGGGAGATTGTTGGAGTTATGTAAATATAGTGCCCTGGAAAGCAAGTGTATTTACATGTAACTTTATCTTCTTCAGTTATAGTTTTGTAATGAAAATATTAATTATTAATAAAACGAAAGAGTTTGGCTTTATCTGTATGAGCATTATATATCTGGTCATAAGGTACCAAGATTCTTTTGTAAGTAATATACATATACATAGAGATGTATGGGAAACATGTATATTATTAGAATCTGAATTAATTGATTCACAGTTGAATAATCAAGTTGGTCGCTCGATTATGGTTTAGACTGTAGTGTTGCGATTTATCTCCATATAAGTAAAGGAGTTTACTTTAAGGGAATGATGAGTTTCATATCACGATAGTAGTTGACTATTGATAATGGCACTATTAAATGAATCTGGAATCAAGTGTGTTTTCAAGAATAAAGTGGGTCGTTACTTTAATCTTAAAACATACAACTTAAGCATTCGCTTATTATGAACCATAATCTTGATGAGTGGTGAACTCATATATGTTTCATTATAATTCTTGATATCATCGGAACGGATTTTTATAGAGTATTAATCCAGTGTCTGCATGTTGGAATTATTAATTGAAATATGTATCAGGGAACATTCACTCAAATAAAGAGTTTATAGTGTTATCATCTCTTCTAGATGTTTTAAGGAGATTTGGTGATTAAATCTGCGCAGATGGTTTGATGGACTAGCTACCCATCAAGTCTTAACACTGAGATGAGATCTTATGTGTTAATCACCATATAAAGTAAAATGAGAGATCTAGAAGGAAAAACCAACATAAGGGCAAAACGGTAATTTTACCCTTTGTTGTGCGGATGGATATAATAAAGTTCTAAATCGGGTTTGCAATTGGACATATTCTCATAATATTTAATAATTCAAGAGTTCAACTAATTGTCTTTAGTAGAATGACATTTAGTTAATAAGCTAGAATTAATTTCAATGAGATTGAATTAATTCTGGGCTTATTGGAGCTTGAATTATCAAAGTCCAATAAGATTTCCCACTTGGCTTTAAGGAAGGTTATCAAACTAAGTAAGAAATATAAATAGAGGTTAATTAGAAGCCCATAATTGAATCTTGGGCTTGGTCTAATTAAAGAAACCCAAATGTACATTTAGTAATGGGCTTGGTTTTTGGTTTAATGTAATTAATTAGATTAATTATATTAAAACAATTTTTTTAAGAAGAAGATAGCAATTTCGGTTATTCCTAGGTTAAATGTGTAACCACACATTTGACATTAAAATGCTAAATAAAGATGGTCTTTATTATGGTTAATCATCATTAAATGGAGTTATGAACTTACCATTAAATGGTTTAATGGTTGTCTTTTAATGTTGGCTTGTAACCTATTTGCATTCATTAGATTAAAGATGAAAGATGTACATTATATGGACCATCTTCCTTCTTTCTTCTTGGCAAAACCGAAATTGGGTATTGAATTTTAGGTTGTGGTCTTTTCAAATAGCCATCATAAAGATAAATGAAGATAATCTCATTTATTGGCTATTTTGTGAGTGATTAATGAAAGAAGTGATGCATTTGATGCCTCTCTCTCCTTCCATACATGAATATATGAAATTGGTAGGCAAGAAAGAGTTCTTGCATGTTCTTTACACCTTCTCTCCTTTCATGAAAGAGAGAATCGAAAATACCAATTGAAAGAGTTTCAATTTTGCTTCTTCTTCTTCTAAAAAAATCTCCTCCAAACATTTCTTCTCCTTTCCCACCAAAGGATTTTGTTAACCTAATTGTCCTTGAAGAACAGGTGGTAAATCTAATTGGTTGAGAATACTAAAACAAGGAGAAAGTAGATTGCTAAAGGAAAAGAGTCAAAGGCAAAGGATTTGGATACACGAAGAAGGAGAGGATAGCGCAGCGAGGATTTAAAACCGTAGTGAAGGAATCGGTAATACTCCTGATCTTGTTTATATTTGATTATCCTTATACCATATCATGTATGGATTGGCATGTTGATTTGGATTTGTTGCTTCCGCTGCAAGTAATGATTTCTTAAAAGTTTTGAAATTTACCGTTTTTCCAAACAAAGCATGTTTTCTTTTTCCAATCCAACAGGATCAACTGTCGTCTTGTGTCGCACCTGAGGAGGGAAAATAATAGGTTGAGCTACACAAATCAGTGGCTAATATATTTATAGCCATCGGTAATTAGCACAAATTCAAGCATATGTATGTATATATATACAGAATGCCATGACCGAGGCATAACATAATCAGAATCAAAATTTACTTATATCAAATCTCATGCTATACGAAATCAGAATCATTCAAAACTTATAACAAATCATTCTCAAACAATTTACCACATATTCAATCAAAATGTCATGCATCTCACAATGCATAACATACAACAAATATTCACACATAGGCAAGAATTTGCCTAATCACACAATAACTATAAATACATCACCCACCTAATTCCGCTTGAAATCTAAGCTCAAGATTGCCTTTCTTCTTGCTCTTGGGTAAGGTTTGCTTGATTTCCTATAACAAAACAAGTTCTCATTCAAACAACATTCAAAGGAATTCATAAAGCTTTGAAGATCAAAAGTGTTAACACTATAATCTATACTCGACTTCCATCCAAAATTTGATATCTTTAGAGACCGATTCAAAACTTCCTTTCTTTATAAAACTTGTAACCCTATAACTCTCGTTTACAACGAATTAAAAATCACCTCATCTGGACATCTACATCAAAAGTTATTCCCAAAATACCAAAATATATCTGTGCAGAAAAACAGGATTTCGCCGCGACGAAGACAAAGGCTCGCCTCGGCGAGCACATTAAAGCTCTCCGCGGCGAGGAAGCAAGCGCACGCCGCGGCGTGCACATGAGCACATCGTGACGTGCGAGACCCAAAAATCATCCAAAACCTGTTTTTCCCACATTGATCAACCATAATCCTCCCATCTTTCAATTAATCTTCATCTCAACTCTAAACCATCATTCCTACTTCAATTCTAAACTCATTCCAACCCCAAAATCAATAACAAACACAATATAATCAAAAACCCTAGAATATCATAAGACTTTCGTACAACATTCACCGTACACACATTCAACCCCAATTTTCACTCCTAATTATCACTAAATAAAGTTCAATCATCCAATTCATGCTTATACTTACTTGGAGAAGCTTCAAATTCTTCAATAATCTCAAGGCTCTAGCTTTCCCCTCTTTTCCCTTCTTCTTCCTCTCTTCCACGGTGTTTCTTCTCTTCCTCACAAGCCAACAATTTCTTCTTCTAATTTACCCACTTAATGCATCCAAAAGACCCTTATGCCCTTCCACTTATGCCTTAAAACTTAAGGGTCTAGATGATCTACCAAAATTACCCCTCATGCATTCTTACTACATTTATACTTTAATTCCATCAATTCAAACAATAATTCCTTCTAACATTGACATGCTAATTACTCCAAAATAATTAATCTAACAAGACCTCAAAATAAAATTAACTCATGCTAAAAAAATAATTCGGGGTCTAACATCCTATATTTGGAGAAACGGTAGATTTCAAAACTTTTAAGAATTCATTACTTGCAGCGGAAGCAAAAAATCCAAATCATCATGCTAATCTTTACATGATATGGTATAAGTATAATAAAACATAAACAAGATCAGGAGTATTACCGACTCCTTTGCTATGGCTTTAAATCCTCGCTACACTATCCTCTCCTTCTTCTAGTATCCAAATCCTTTGCCTTTGAATCTTTTCCTTTAGCAATCTACTTTCTCCTTCTTGTTGTATCCTCAACCAATTAGATTTACCACTTGTTCTTTAAGGAAAATTAGGTTAACAAAATCCTTTGGTGGGAAAGGAGAAGAAATGTTTGGAGGAGATTTTTTTAAAAGAAGAAGAACCAAAAATGAAACTCTTTCAATTGGTATTTTTGATTCTACCTTTCATAAAAGGAGAGAAGGTGTCAAGAACATGCAAGATGTCTTTCTTACAATCCAATTTCGATTATGCACGAAGGGAAGAAGAGAGAGGCATCTAATGGATCACTTCTTACATTAATCAATCATAAAATTGCCAATAAATGAGACTCTCTTCATTTATATTTAAAATGGCTATATGAAAAGACTATAACCTAAAATTGAATAACCAATTTTGGTTTTGGCAAGAAGAAAGAAGGAAGATGGTCCATCCAATGTACATCTTTCATCTTTAATCTAATGAATGCAAATAGGTTACATGCTAACATTAAAAGACAACCATTAAAGCATTTAATGGTAAGTTCATAACTCCATTTAATAATGATAAACCATAATAAAGACCATCTTTATTTTAGCATTTTAATGTCAAATGTGTAGCTTCACATTTCACCTAACAAAATTGAAATTGCTACTTCTCCTTTTAAAAAATTGTTTTAATATAATTAATCTAAATAATTACATTAAACCAAAATCTAGCCCATTTTTAAATGTACATTTGGGCTTCTAATTAACCATTAATTAAACCAAGCCCAACATTCAATTATGGGCTTCTAAAACCTCCATTTATATTTCTTACTTAGCGTGATAACCTTCCTTAAAACCAAGTGGAGAATCTTATTGGACTTTGATAATTCAAGCTTCAATAAGCCCAGAATTAATTCAATGTCATTAGAATTAATTCTAGCTTATTAACTAAATGTCATTCCACTAAAGACAATTAGTTGAACTCTTGAATTATTAAATATTATGAGAATACATATTTTATGTCCAATTGCAAACCCTATTTAGAACTTTATTATAGTCATCCGCACAACAAAGGGTAAAATTACCGTTTTGCCCTTATGTTGGTTTTTCCTTCTAGATCTCCCGTTTTACATTATATGGTGATTAACACACAAGACCTCATCTTGGTGTCAAGACTTGATGGGTAGCTAGTCGATCAAACTACTGGCGCCAGTTTAATCACCAAATCCCCCTAAAACATCTAGAAGTGATGATAGCACTATAAACTCTTTATTTGAGTAAATGTTTCCTGATACATGTTTCAATTAATAATTCCAACATGCAGACACTGGATAAATACTCTGTAAAAATCAATTATGATCATATCAAGAATTATAATGAAACATATATGAGTTTACCACTCATTAAGATTATGATTCATAATAAACGAATGCTTAAGTTGTATATTTTAAGATTAAAGTAACGACCCACTTTATTCTTGAAAACATACTTGATTCCAGATTCATTTAATAGTGCCATTATCGATAGTCTACTACTATCATGATATGAAACTCATCATTCCCTTTAAGTAAACTTCTTTACTTATATGGAGATAAATCGCAACACTACAGTCTAAACCATAATCAAGTGACCAACTTGATTATTCAACTGTGAATCAATTAATTCAGATTCTAATAATATACATGTTTCCCATACATCTCTATGTATATGTATATTACTTACAAAAGAATCTTGGTACCTTTTGACCAGATATATAACGCTCACACAGATAAAACCAAACTCTTTTGTTTTATTAATAATAAATATTTCCATTACAAAACTGTAACTAAAGAAGATAAAGTTACATGTAAATACACTTGCTTTCCAGGGCACTATATTTACATAACTCCAAAATCTCCCACTTTCCCTAAATCAATTTTGACATATCCCTCATTCCCATCTCTTCTAGGTGACCTTCAAAGCTCTTTTGAATTAATGTCTTTGTGAACGGATCGGCAAGGTTTTGCTCTGTGGGAATCTTTACCACATCCACCTCTCCATATTGTATTATCTCCCTTATGAGATGATAATTTCGCTTAATATGTTTGGCAGCTTTATGGTTCTGAGGTTCTTTAGAATTAGTCACTGCCCCACTATTATCATAATAAAGTGTAATGGCTTTTTCTGCCTCTGGAACTACCTCTAAATCATTTAGGAACTTTCGAAGCCAAACTGCTTCCTTTGTTGCTTCATAAGCAGCAACATACTCAGCCTCCATAGTCGAATCAGTTATACAAGATTGCTTGACACTCCTCCAAACTATGGCTCCGCCTCCTAAAGTAAATATAGAACCAAAAGTTGATTTCCTTGAATCAACATCTGATTGGAAATCAGAATCTGTATATCATGTCGGAATACAGCCATCCATTAACAGTAGATAACATTCCCACATCATTCCCAATGAGCAGAATGTCATCAACATATAAATGGTCTCCTCAAGATCCCCACTAAGAAATGCGGTCTTAACATCCATTTTCCATATTTCATAATCAAAATAGGCTGCTATGGCCAAAAGAATCCTGAAGGACTTAAGCATGACAACCGGAGAAAAAGTCTCCTCATAGTTTATGCCCTCTTTTTGAGTATAGCCTTTAGCTACCAATCTAGCTTTAAAGGTATCTACCTTTCCATCCAATCCCCTTTTCCTTTTGTAGATCCATTTACACCCTATGGCTTTTAGACCTGGTGGTAGATCTACAAGGACCCGTACTTCATTAGTATACATAGAATCTATTTCCGATTCCATCGCCTTTAGCCATTTTCTTGCATCAACATCATTAATAGCCTGTGTATACATAATGGGATCTATTTCTTCTTGGTCTAAGATGGAAATTAAGCCTTCTCCTAGACCTAGATACCTATCTGACTGTCTCACAATCCTCCCACTATGTCTAGGCATATCTTGATGTTCAGGTTGCACTTTCGATTCAACTCTTAAATTCATTTCGACATCTTGTTCTGTCATATCCAAAACAACTCTTGGTTTGGATGACATAGTTAACTCCTTTAGTACTACTTCACTTCTTCCTTTGTGATTTCTCACAAACTCTTCCTCCAAGAAGATCGCATTTGTCGACACAAATACCTTTCTTTCCTGAGGACTATAAAAATAGTACCCTCGATGTAACATCCCCTCTCCTATAGGAAAGGGTATTTTGGTAATTAGGTCGGGTTCGGGATATTAAATTATATCTCGGCATGCGCATACAGCATATAGTCTCTATACTTACTGATTGGTTGCATATGCACATAGTATACATGCATTCATGACATTTTCCGCAGGTTTTAAATTGAACTTCGTGAAATTAAAGGAGTAATTGAGTTTGGAAAATTTTTTGAACTCGCGCCATAAATTGTTTTACATTTTAAGGATTTTCTGAATTTTTCTGAATTTTCCGAGAAAATTCCTTGACCGCAAAATCGCTTCGAATCGCCTAAACATGTTTTGGGGTAGAAAAGGTAATTTTGTGATTGAAAATTATTTGGAGTGCACTGTTACATGTTTTACAATTTTAGGAATTTCAATAATTTCAGAAAATGATTCGGGAAAATTCCGGAAATTCCGATCGGATAAAATCGCCAATAGCGAACCGATCGATTTTCGGTAGCAAAAATTGCTACTCAATGGCACTTTAATGTTGGGTATTTTATTTTGGGACTGAAAGTAGGGTCATTAGAGTTTAATGGAGTAAAATTTTGGACTAGATTAAATAAATGATACTTTGACTTTTCTTATAATCATAAACCAATCAAAATTTGCCATTTAGAAGCCTCATTAAATGCTTCTCTCAATGCTCTCTCGGATATGTGTTAAAGGAAAGGAAATGAAAGTGTTTAAGGCTTTGTGAAGCCATCCGAAACACATACATCACACAAACTCTTGATTTAAACTATCGAAAATTTGCTCTCCTTTCTCCATTTTCTCCATATCTTTAAGCTACTCTCTTTACTCCCATCAAAGCTAGATGATGATGAGTTTGGTATATGCTTGGGAAGTGATGGAGGTTGGTGTTTTGGTATTTCAAGTGTAGAAGTTAAAGTTGGTAGTTGATTCTTTAAAGGAAGCTTTATTGGAGGTAAGTGTTAAGTGAAGGTTTTAAGCTTTAATTAAGCTTTCCATGTTGGTTTAATGATGAATTGAGTACCATGGTAGTTAGAAGCATGCATGGGAAGCACTTGTGCATTTATTTGATCATGAAAGGGGTAGGTTTGAATGGTTTTAAAGTATGCTTGTGTGAGGAAATTGGTTATGGTGGTTAAAGTATATGATGAGTGATGTTATTAATGATGTTTATGATGCTTAATGATTGGGAATAAAGTATGGGAATTGTGTATATGTGTGCTGCCAACTTTGTGTAAATATACAAATAAGTGTTGTGTAAGTTTGTGGTTGAATTAGAAGTAGGAATGGATGCTTAGTGATGTGTTATTGATGTTAGAAGTGATAGGAAATAGGTAGTAGTTGAAAAGCTGGAAAATGCATTTTGACCTATTGTAATGTTTTGATCATAACTAATTGTGTAGGTGTGCAAATGAGGCAAGGTTTGTGCCCAATGAAACTTTGGGATGTTGGCTTCAATTTAGTGTGAAATAGGTGTTGTTAAATTTCAATTTTAGAAGGTCGAAAATTTACATGGAAAGTTACTGTTTTATTGCCTGTGAACAGTAACCGACACTATGACCTGATTATTTTGCTGATTTTTATAAATTTATTGATATGGAATTTGGGAAAATGGTCTTCATGAAAGTTGTAGAATATTGAGTTAGCTTTCCATTTCCACTGATCTTGCTATTTTTCGAGTTGTATATTAGGAGTTATGGCCTGATAACTATTGACTATTGTTATGTATTGAGTGAAACCTAGCTGGATTAGCAAATTTGGTGTACATTCTGTTTTGGAGTAATTTTTGTAATTTTGTGAACAGAACTGGTTGTAGGGATCTACTGAAGAGTTCTAGATGACTCATTGATCTTGAAATTGGTGTATGGCATGTAATTTTTGGAAATCAGATGTGGGAGATATGGAATTTCAAAGGCTGAACCTACATTGTGGTTTTAAGTGTTGATTAGGTCAGAAACTTGCATAACAGATTTGAAATTGTTAGAAATCGAATTGAGTTTGAGTTCTTCATGAAACTTGAAGTTTGAGGATTTATCTTTCAGGGATGTAAAGTTTGGATTTTTCTGACTTGTGTACAGGAGATATGTTTGTTATCGATCTTTCAAATTGCATGGTTTCAGGGACAGTAACATTGAGTGAATTAATTGACTTGTTTAGCAATGGAATTTGATTTTGGGTTGTTCATGAAAATTGTAGCTGACATTGTGATCTTGATGAGCATATTTATTGTGCAATTTTTGACTGAACAGAATGAGAGTTACTAAATTTACCATGTGCTGTTCTGTTTTAAGAGGTATGGACTAGGCAGCATCTTTGATTGGATTTTTGACACCCTTAGGGTTGGAATTAATTTTTGTGGTCTTCTTGAGAATTGTAGAGGGTTTCATAAGCTTTCTAATGAGGTATAGTTTGTATTTTTCTGAATTGTGTGCTAAGATTTATGGGTATTGGAAGTTAGAGTAAAAATCAGGAAAAAGGAGAAGGGGAATGAGAATTGTGCCTGATCACTAGGGTGACGCCTCACCCTAGTGACGAGGCTTAATAAGGGGCAGCGTCACTAGGGTGACGCCTCACCCTAGTGACGAGGCTGGATAAACCAGCCTCGCTGGAGCGAGGCTGGTTTTCTTTTTTTTATTTTTTTTATTTTGTTATTATTATTTTGATTTGTTAAATGGGTATTTTAGGATTTCTTGCTTCCTTTGTCAATTTCTTTTCCGTCCGACGTCCGATTGACCTGATTCTTGAGGCATCGGATTCGTATAATATTTAATTTTATTTTGTGAAAATTTGGGAATTTTTGACGGAAATTGACGTGACCCCGGTAATTGTTCTAAATCACTTTGCTTTATTTAATCGGGGACCTATAGAGGTCCAATTGCGCCGTCAGCGCTAATAGTTTTCTAATTTTTAGACGGATTTTTCTGAGGGAAAAAAATGAGATTAGGGCCGGGAATTCATGAACATGCATTATACACATTCTAATTATTCCATGTGCATTGTTTGGTCATTCTAACTATACAGTTGGTAATGTTTACCTATTTTAATTACTATAGAGGCTCACTTGGACCGTAGATCCACTTGACGTGGCGAGACTTCCGGCATTAGCTCGGAAGTTATTAGGTGAGTAACCTAGATGGTTTCTCAATTATTATTTGGTTATATTTTGCACTTATACAACTGTGGAGATAATGGATGGGAATATGTATATTTGATTTTGATTGATTTCGGACCATGGGTGTCTGAAATATTTTGAATGAAATATCGAAGTGCGATAATTGATTTTCATGTGATTACTTGGGATTGACATATGTGAATATGTTAAATGGGAATCGATTATGGTGTAGATTTGGCTATTTGGACATGTGCATTCATACATAATTGCATGATCAGTAATTGGCAGTTGTGACCAGAGCAGCCAACGAGAGCTTTAAGCTCAACGTAATTGGGCCTTGAGCCCCTAGTGATTCAGAGCCTATGGCTCACCGTTTAATGCGCCCGTAATGGGACAGTTTCAGGCGCTCAGTCACAACAACGTAATAAATTGGAAAAGCGTCACATACGCATCTTATGTGCATTTGAATTGGTTTCTTTTAACTGATATCATGATAATCATGTGGTACTTCTGAATGTATTTTAGTGATGTGACTATGTAAATCTGTGTTATGCTGTGTATATGCATAAATTGGGTGAACCATCGATGATGGTTCCTCACTGAGTTCGCAAACTCACCCAAAATTGCAAATTATTTTTCAGGACCGAGATAGTAGACTTATAGCTCCAGAGGGACTTTTTCCTGCTGGGTAGATTGAGTTGGCAAGAGAAGTCATGGCACACAGGTCGGTCAGCTGGCACTTTTTGAGGGATGACCTAGCTAGCTTTTTGTTTGATTTTCTTTTGGAGTAATGCACAGAAAATACCAGTTGTGTAAATTTACTACTTTGAGGTTATGAAATGAGAATTTATGGTTTCAAAAATTAGTGGATTTCATATTAATGCTTTATGATTTTCGATGCCATGTGGAGTGTTAGTGTTTGTTCGTAGCGCACCCTTATCGTAGGGTGTGTGTCGGAATGACCTACGGACGTCCCGATACATATCCTATGGTAAGGGGGTGCTACATTAGGTGGTATCAGAGCATGGTTTGGCATCTGTTGGGACTAGGACATAATTAGGCTTGAATTATTGTGAGAAATGCAGAAGCTGATCAGAGTTCTTGTTTTGTTATAGGTCATCCGTATTTGTTGATCAGATAGATCAACCAACTGACCAGGGATCTGTTGGAGCTAGTAGAGAGTCCTCGGTGCCTCGATCTGAGGAGTTACCTCCTAGAGTTCCCGTGAGACGGGAGAGGAGATATGATTTGTTTGCGTGGCGGGGGTCAGAACTTATGGCGATGCACCCCTCCGAGGTGAGAGTTGGTGGAGAGGACCGAGAGAGTTCTCGATCAGATGGATCATGAACTGATGAGAGGTTCGATTATGCAAGATATCTCTTCTGCGGGCCCCACTTATACATGGTGGAAGACTGCTCCGGCGTTACCACCTGTGCCTTGCTTACTGACATGGGCAGATTTTCTGAGGGCTTTCAGAGATAATTATATGCCCAAGGTGTATCTGGAAATGAAGATGTAGGAATTCTTAGAGCTGAGACAGGGTAGGATGACAGTAGCAGAGTACGAGGTGAGGTTTAATGAGTTGATGGGGTATGCTGCTACTGTGGTTTCTACTGAGACAGATAGGTGCCGGAGGTTTGAGATAGGGCTAAATCTTGATATCCGTGCTGGTTTAGCCAGATTTGATATGGGCTCCTTTATAGAGTTGAGAGCTGCTGCTGTGAGAGTGGAGCAGATAGTGAGACAGAGACAGTCAGAGATGGGTCAGGGGTCCAGAGGGAAGAGAGTTAGTGATAGTCAGGGCAGCTCTGGTAGGAGTTTTAGTAGGCGCCAGAGCAGGACTTTCAGATCTGCAGGAGGATCCAGACAGTCGGGTTTTGGACAGAGAGGGAGATTTGCACAGACGGGCAGTGGCGGTGGTAGTGGCAGAGGTTTTGGGCAGATTCCCCCATTCTGTGAGCATTGTGAGAAGAGACACTTTGGAGAGTGTTGGCGGTTGACTGGAGCTTGCCTTAAATGCGGCTCCATGGATCACCAGATTCGGGATTGCCCAGCTACTTTGGGGGCTCAGTCTGCGGGTAGTAGCCGAGCTGGGAGTAGTACTACAGTACAGTAGAGTAGAGTGGGTGGATCCAGGCGTGGATCAGTACAAAGGGGCCGAGGTAGAGGCAGGGGTCGAGTTGAGGGATCCTTTGGGCGGACGGAGGGTCGGGGCAGCCGACCACAGTCCCAGGCCAGAGTATATGCCATGACGAGGCAGGAGGCCCAGGATTCCCCTGATGTTGTAGCCGGTATGCTTCTCATCTCTGATATTGAGGCATTTGCATTGCTGGATCCTGGATCCACGCATTCTTTTATTGCACCTCATATGGCATGTAGATTGCATGGAGATAGGGAGATGTTACGGTATGGGCTAGAGGTGAGTACACCTCTAGGTACTACTACTGCATTGGGAGAGGTCTGCAGGAGATGCTCGATCCAGATTGATCAAGCAGTGTTGAGGGCAGACCTCATAGTATTAACTCTGTGAGAGATCGATGTCATTCTGGGGATGGACTGGCTGACGGCCCATAGGGCTATTATGGACTGCTATACCAAGGAGGTTGTTTTGGAGTCTCCTAGTCAGCCTGAGCGGGTTCGAGGAGTCGGTCAGCAATACCAAATGGATGATCTCTTTCCTTAGTGCCTCAAACCGATGCAGGAGGTCATGAGGCATATCGGCTCATGTGGTTGATACTGTGGTCGAGCAGAGGCTTGTGGATATTCCGTGGTTAGGGAATTTTAGATGTGTTTCTGATGAGCTACCGGGTTTGTCGCCGGATCGGAGACGAGTTTACCATTGACCTCGTGTCATCGCTCTATATCTATACCTCCATATAGGATGGCACCGTGGAACCGAGGGAGTCAAGGTTCATTCAGGAGTTGTTGGAGAAGGGTTTATTAGACCCGAGGTCTCACCATGGGAGCTCCAGCTTGTTTGTGAAGAAAAGGATGGGACTTTGAGGCTGTGCATCGATTATAGGCAACTGAATCGGGTGACAGTAAAGAACAAGTACCCACTGCCTAGGATTGATGACTTGTTTGATCAGTTGCAGGGAGCTCAGGTATTCACCAAGTTAGATCTGCGATCTGGTTACTATCAGTTGAAGATTGCAGAGGCCGATGTGCCTAAGAGTGCGTTCAGGAGCAGGTATGGGCATTTCGAGTTTCTAGTGATGCCGTTTGGGTTGACAAATGCCCCGGCAGCTTTTATGGCCTTGATGAATAAGGTATTTCAGCCCTACCTGGATCAGTTTGTTATTGTTTTCATTGATGACATTTTGGTGTATTCGAGGAATAGAGCAGAGCATAGTGAGCATTTGAGGATTGTGTTACGCATTTATGAGGAGAGATGTTATGCGCCAAATTTAGCAAGTGTGAATTTTGGCTGGATCAGGTGATATTTTTGGGGCACATAGTGACTGGAGAGGGTATTCAGGTGGATCCGAGTAAGGTAGAGGCAGTGCTGAAGTGGGAAGCTCCTAGGAATGTGCCGAGATTCGGAGTTTCCTCGGATTAGCGGGTTATTACCGGAGGTTTGTCGAGGGGTTCTCATTGATCTCAGCCCCTCTGACAAAACTTCTGAGGAAGAATGTGCCATTCAGATGGAGTGAGGAGTGTCAGAGGAGCTTTGAGGAGCTGAAACATCGGTTGACTACTGCACCGGTGTTGGCTATTCCATCTGGGACTGGAGGATTTGAGGTATACAGTGATGCATCGCATCAGGGATTGGGGTGTGTTCTGATGCAGCATGGCAGAGTCATTGCTTATGCCTCGAGACAGTTGAGGTCTCACGAGGTAAATTATCCTGTTCATGATTTGGAGTTAGCTGCAGTTGTGTTTGCTTTGAAGATTTGGAGGCATTACCTGTATGGTGAGACTTTTCAGATCTTCACTGACCACAAGAGTTTGAGATATTTACTGAGCCAGAGAGAGTTGAATTTGAGGCAGAGGAGATGGCTTGAGTTGTTAAAGGATTATGACTGTACTATCGAGTATCACCCCGGGAAAGCCAATGTAGTGGCTGATGCTCTGAGTAGGAAGTCACATACTAGTACGGCTCGATTCGTGCAATGAGGTTGCCTAATTTGATTCGATTGAGGGCTTTGAATGTTCATTGAATCTGGAGCAGATGGAGTCTTATTGGCTACTTTGATCGAGGTCGATGCTACTTGGGCAGATCGGGAGAGTTCAGGACAAGGATCCTGTTATGGTGAGACTGATTGAGAAGGTAAAAGCTGATTCGAGTTCTGAGTTTGAGTTGAGAGATGAGACCTTATGGTTGGGACAGAGACTCTGTGTACCTGATGTGGATGACTTGAGGCGAGAGATCCTAGAGGAGGCACATATGGCTGCCTATGCTATGCATCCTGGTACCACCAAGATGTATAACACTCTTAAGCAACATTTCTGGTGGCCTGGCATGAAGAAGCAAGTAGCGGAGTTTGTATCTAGATGTTTGACGTGCCAGCAGGTTAAGGCTGAGCACTAGGCTCCAGTAGGGAAGCTTCATTCGTTGCCCATTCCGGAGTGGAAATGGGAACGAATTACCATGGATTTCGTTATGGGTTTGCCTAGGACACCGAGGCAGCACGATGCGATCTGGGTCATAGTAGACCGGTTGACTAAATCGGCCCATTTCGTGCCAGTGAGGGAGAATAATACTATGGATCAGTTGGCCCAAAAGTATGTGGTGGAGATAGTGAGACTGCACGGGGTTCCAAAGTCGATAGTGTCCCGGGGATCCCAGATTTACTTGAGGTTCCGCGAGTTTGCGATCACATGGGTACTAGTCAACTTCAAGACAACGCTTCATCCTCGCATGGATGGGCGAGTGAGAGAACTATTAAGATGCTGAGGATATGCTTCGAGCATGTGTATTGGAGTTCAGAGGAGCATGGGATCGATTCAGCCGATTGAGTTTGCATACAACAACCATTATCATAGTAGCATCGGAATGGCACCATATGAGGCAATCAGATGGACGGCCGTGTAGATCGCTTTTGTATTGGGATGAAGAGGGCGAGGATGATCGAGGGTCCCGAGTGATTCAGATACCGCTGATAAGGTGAAATCGATTCGAGTCGCATCGCGCGGCTCAGATAGATGTAAGAGCTATGTGGATCAAAGCATAGAAGGGACATTGAGTGCAGTGTGGGCGATGAGTGTTCTTGCGGGTGTCTCCGTATGCGTGTAACTTGAGATTCGTAAAAGGGTAAGCTAAGCCCCAGTACATCGGTCCATATGAGATTACCGAGAGGATAGGACCTTTGGCCTACAAAGCTAGCTTTACCGAGTGAGATGTCTCAGTTGCATGACGCCTTCCATGTTACTATGCTCCGACGGTATCGGTCGATCCGGCACATGTAATTCCTACCAGAGATTGAGATATCGAGTAACTGAGTTATGTTGAGGAGCCAATTCATATTGTTGGGACCTGTGAAACAACCGAGGAATAAGAGTATTCCATCGGTGAAGGTTCTCTGAGGAACCATTCGATTGAGGAGGCTACTGGGAGACCGAGGAGCATATGAGGAGACAAGATCCTCACCTTTTCGATCAATCGTATGAATTTCGAGGACGAAATTTTTGTTAGGAGGAAGAATTGTAACATCCCTCTCCTATAGAAAGGGTATTTTGGTAATTAGGTCGGGTTCGGGATATTAAATTATATCTCGGCATGCGACACAAAGATATAGTCTCTATACTTATCGATTGGTTGCATATGCACATAGTATACATGCATTCATGACATTTTCCTAGGTTTTAAATTGAACTTCATGTGAAATTAAAGGAGTAATTGAGTTTGGAAAAATTTTTCAATCTGCGCCATAAATTGTTTTACATTTTAAGGATTTTCTGAATTTTTCTGAATTTTCCTAAAAAATTCTTGACCGCAAAATCGCCAGAATCGCCTAAACATGTTTTGGGGTAGAAAAGGTAATTTTGTGATTGAAAAATTATTTGAGTGCACTATTACATGTTTTACAATTTTAGAAAATTTCAATAATTCTCGAAAAATGATTCGGGAAAATTCTAAATTCCTTGATCGGATAAAATCGCCAATATGAACCGATCGATTTTCTGAGCTAAAATTGCTACTCAATGGCACTTTAATGTTGGGTATTTTATTTTGGGACTGAAAGTAGAGTCATTAGAGTTTAATGGAGTAAAATTTTGGACTGGATTAAATAAATGATACTTTGACTTTTCTTATAATCATAAACCAATCAAAATTTGCCATTTAGAAGCCTCATTAAATGCTTCTCTCAATGCTCTCTCGGATATGTGTTAAAGGAAAGGAAATGAAAGTGTTTAAGGCTTTGTGAAGCCATCCGAAACACATACATCACACAAACTCTTGATTTAAACTATCGAAAATTTGCTCTCCTTTCTCCATTTTCTCCATATCTTTAAGCTACTCTCTTTACTCCCATCAAAGCTAGATGATGATGAGTTTGGTATATGCTTGGGAAGTGATGGAGGTTGGTGTTTTGGTATTTCAAGTGTAGAAGTTAAAGTTGGTAGTTGATTCTTTAAAGGAAGCTTTATTGGAGGTAAGTGTTAAGTGAAGGTTTTAAGCTTTAATTAAGCTTTCCATGTTGGTTTAATGATGAATTGAGTACCATGGTAGTTAGAAGCATGCATGGGAAGCACTTGTGCATTTATTTGATCATGAAAGGGGTAGGTTTGAATGGTTTTAAAGTATGCTTGTGTGAGGAAATTGGTTATGGTGGTTAAAGTATATGATGAGTGATGTTATTAATGATGTTTATGATGCTTAATGATTGGGAATAAAGTATGGGAATTGTGTATATGTGTGCTGCCAACTTTTGTGTAAATATACAAATAAGTGTTGTGTAAGTTTGTGGTTGAATTAGAAGTAGGAATGGATGCTTAGTGATGTGTTATTGATGTTAGAAGTGATAGGAAATAGGTAGTAGTTGAAAAGCTGGAAAATGCATTTTGACCTATTGTAATGTTTTTATCATAACTAATTGTGTAGGTGTGCAAATGAGGCAAGGTTTGTGCCTAATGAAACTTTGGGATGTTGGCTTCAATTTAGTGTGAAATAGGTATTGTTAAATTTCAATGTTAGAAGGTCAAAAATTTACATGGAAAGTTACTATTTTATTGCCTGTGAACAGTAACCGACACTATGACCTGATTATTTTGCTGATTTTTATAAATTTATTGATATGGAATTTGGGAAAATGGTCTTCATGAAAGTTGTAGAATATTGAGTTAGCTTTCCATTTCCACTGATCTTGCTATTTTTCGAGTTGTATATTAGGAGTTATGGCCTGATAACTATTGACTATTGTTATGTATTGAGTGAAACCTAGCTGGATTAGCAAATTTGGTGTACATTCTGTTTTGGAATAATTTTTGTAATTTTGTGAACAGAACTGGTTGTAGGGATCTACTGAAGAGTTCTATATGACTCATTGATCTTGAAATTGGTGTATGGCATGTAATTTTTGGAAATCAGATGTGGGAGATATGGAATTTCAAAGGCTGAACCTACATTGTGGTTTTAAGTGTTGATTAGGTCAGAAACTTGCATAACAGATTTGAAATTGTTAGAAATCGAATTGGAGTTTGAGTTCTTCATGAAACTTGAAGTTTGAGGATTTATCTTTTCAGGGATGTAAAGTTTGGATTTTTCTGACTTGTGTACAGGGAGATATGTTTGTTATCGAAGACTGCTCAAATTGCATGGTTTCGTGGACAGTAACATTGAGTGAATTAATTGACTTGTTTAGCAATGGAATTTGATTTTGGGTTGTTCATGAAAATTGTAGCTGACATTGTGATCTTGATGAGCATATTTATTGTGCAATTTTTGACTGAACAGAATGAGAGTTACTAAATTTACCATGTGCTGTTCTGTTTTAAGAGGTATGGACTAGGCAGCATCTTTGATTGGATTTTTGACACCCTTAGGGTTGGAATTAATTTTTGTGGTCTTCTTGAGAATTGTAGAGGGTTTCATAAGCTTTCTAATGAGGTATAGTTTGTATTTTTCTGAATTGTGTGCTAAGATTTATGGGTATTGGAAGTTAGAGTAAAAATCAGGAAAAAGGAGAAGGGGAATGAGAATTGTGCCTGATCACTAGGGTGACGCCTCACCCTAGTGACGAGGCTTAATAAGGGGCAGCGTCACTAGGGTGACGCCTCACCCTAGTGACGAGGCTGGATAAACCAGCCTCGCTGGAGCGAGGCTGGTTTTCTTTTTTTTATATTTTTTTTTATTTTGTTATTATTATTTTGATTTGTTAAATGGGTATTTTAGGATTTCTTGCTTCCTTTGTCAATTTCTTTTCCGTATGACGTCCGATTGACCTGATTCTTGAGGCATCGGATTCAGATAATATTTAATTTTATTTTGTGAAAATTTGGGAATTTTTGACGGAAATTGACGTGACCCCGGTAATTGTTCTAAATCACTGCTTTATTTAATTGGGGACCTATAGAGATCCAATTGCGCGCCGTCGCCGCTAATAGTTTTCTAATTTTTAGACGGATTTTCTGAGGGAAAAAATGAGATTAGGGCCGGGAATTCATGAACATGCATTATACACATTCTAATTATTCCATGTGCATTGTTTGGTCATTCTAACTATACATTGGTAATATTTACCTATTTTAATTACTATAGAGGCTCGCTTGGACCGTAGATCCACGACGTGGCGAGACTTCCGGCATTAGCTCGAAGTTATTAGGTGAGTAACCTAGATGGTTTCTCAATTATTATTTGGTTATATTTTGCACTTATACAACTGTGGAGATAATGGATGGGAATATGTATATTTGATTTTGATTGATTTGGGACCATGGGTGTCCAAATATTTTGAATGAAATATCGGCGCGATAATTGATTTTCATGTGATTACTTGGGATTGACATATGTGAATATGTTAAATGGGAATCGATTATGTTGTAGATTTGGCTATTTGAACATGTGCATTCATACATAATTGCATGATCAAGAATTGGCGGTTGTGACGGAAAGTACCAACGAGCTTTAAGCTCAACGAATTGGGCCTTGAGCCCTAGTGATTCGAGCCTATGGCTCACCGCTTAATGCGCCTGTAATGGGACACGCTTTGACGCCAAATACAACAACGTAATAAATTGGAAAAGCGTCACATCGCATCTTATGTGCATTTGAATTGGTTTCTTTTAACTGATATCATGATAATCATGTGGTACTTCAGAATGTATTTTAGTGATGTGACTATGTAAATCAGTGTTATGCTGTGTATATGCATAAATTGGGTGAACCATCGATGATGATTCCTCACTGAGTTCGCAAACTCACCCAAAATTGCAAATTATTTTTCAGGACCGAGATAGTAGACTTATAGCCCGGAGGACTTTTTCCCGGGTAGATTGAGTTGGCAAGAGAAGTCATGGCATCTGTGTCGGCCACCGGCACTTTTGAGGATGACCTAGCTAGCTTTTTGTTTGATTTTCTTTTGGAGTAATGTACAGAAAATACCAGTTGTGTAAATTTACTACTTTGAGGTTATGAAATGAGAATTTATGGTTTCAAAAATTAGTGGATTTCATATTAATGCTTTATGATTTTCGATGCCATGTGGAGTGTTAGTGTTTGTTCGTAGCGCACCCTTATCGTAGGGTGTGTGTCGGAATGACCTACGGACGTCCTGATACATATCCTATGGTAAGGGGGTGCTACACTCGAGTTCCAATAAGATATCCTACAAATAAACATACTTCTGACCTTAGTTCCATCTTTGTGGATTCAGGCTTTAGAACATGGGCTGGACAGTCCCAAGTCTTCAAGTGCCTCAATGAAGGCACTCGGCCAATCCACAACTCCCTATGTGTTTTAGGCACCGATTTGGATGGAGCAAAGTTAAGAAGATATGTTGTTGTTTGTATGCCATATCCTCATAACGATTCTGGAAGGCTAGCATAGGACATCATTGATCTTACCATTTCCAATAGAGTTCTATTTCTCCTCTCTGCTACACCATTCTGTTGAGGTGTTCGAGGAGCTGACAAATTGGAAACAATTCCATTGTCAATTAAATATGTCTGGAACTCTCCAGATAAGTACTCACCACCTCAATCTGATCGAAGTTGTTTTAATGGCTTGCCAAGTTGCTTCTCAGCTTCAGCTTTGAATTCTTTGAACTTTTCAAAGGATTCACTCTTTTTATGCATCAAATACAAATAGCCATGTCTTGAGTAATCATCTATAAAAGTTATGAAGTATTCATAACCTCCTCTAGATTGTGCATTCATGGGCCCACACACATCAGTATGTAACAGGTCCAATATAGATTCAGATCTGTTTCCTCTATAAAGAAATGAGGCTTTGGTCATTTTTCCGTCAATACAAGATTCACAGGGGAGTAATGGATTCCTATCCAAGCCCATAAGGATCCCATCCTTTACTAACCTGTCAAGTCTTTTCTGATTGATATGACCATTCTTAATACCACAGATACTTTGAATTAATGCTAAAGATATTTGAATGTCTTGGTTTTATCAATTATGTGGTGTTTAGTGAGCCTTTCATAGGTTCTATAAAAAACAATCCCTATTTAGTTATCGCATCACAAATAAAATTCTTATTCTCATATATTGAAATAACCTTTTCAAAATATAAGGAATAACCAGATTTTATTAGACAAAAAACATAAACCATATTCCTTATAATCATAGGCATGTAATAAACATCCTCCAAATATAACCTATGACCACTAGGAAAATCCAAGATAACTACTCCCACTGATTCTACTGAAACATAAGAGTCATCTGCTATCTTGACTTGAAACTGGCCTTTAGGCAGTCTTCTCCTTTGCAAGAACCCCTGCAATGAATTACAAACATGGTTAGTGGCTCCTGAATCTAATATTCAAAAAGTAGATAAATCTGTCACATTTCTAGTTCCTAACAAACTTAGGAAACCCATACCTTGTTTGCTTTTGAGGGACTCTAGGTAGACTGGATAATTTCTTTTCCAGTGACCCATCTCATCATAGTGGAAACACTTTTCTTTGATGTTCTCTTTAGCCTTCTTTTTCATGGGTTTGGCCTTGACCCCTATTTGGGCCTTCTTTTTCATTGGACCCCTTCTTCTTTTTCTTGCCCTTACCCTTAGGCTTAGAAGAAGAAGCTACATTAGCTTCTGGCCTAGGAGCCTTAATATTCAATATCTCCTCCGTATTCTGGAGGGTATTCATTAACTCACTCAAGGTGTAATCCTTATTGTTGAGCTCATAGTCCAACTTAAACTGCTGAAAAGAAGAGTTTAAGCTATTGACGATCATAATCATCTGCGTGTCCGCATCCATATCCGCCCCAAATATCACAGCCTCAATGACCGCAGAGATTACCTTTATCATGTAATCCCACATCGGTTCACCAGGTTTTTGTCTAAGATTATGAAAGGTTTGGATAGCTTTCACTCTTACAAACCTAGTCCTCACACCAAACATCTCATGTAGGTGATGGACCATTGCACTAGAAGTTTTCATACAAGCAATTTGCTTTTGCAACATGCCGCTGACAGAAGCCAGAATATAACACTTAGTAGTCTTGTCAGTATTCTGCCAATGCTCATATTGTTGGACTTGCTCAAGAGTTGAAGCTTCACCCGGAGGTGTAGGCTCACTTTCAGTTAACACCCATGAAATACGTTTATATTGAAGAACAATGTCAAGGTTACGTCTCCATTCATTAAAATTGTCTCCATTTTCCAATTTGTTATTAGTCAAGAGCAGGGTGAGTGGATCCATTTTGTGGTTGATTATATCTGAAAATATAAATTATTAAAATATGAGCATACTAGTCAACAATTAATGGAACTTTGTATAAAATCATGACGCATGTATGCATGATGATAGATTTAACAAAACTTAAAAAATTAAAACCTTATACGATGGTTATTTTTCTTATCTATAACAGACTAAGTGATGGTGGGCCATCTTATCCATTAAAAGAAAAATCGGGACCCTCCCACTCAAAAAACTACCAAGCATCTCATGCTCAATTTTTTAAGAAGCGTCTTAATTTGGTCCATACTTTTACCAACAGAGCTACGGTAGGCAGTTTATTGATAAAAAATGTTGAGTGTTTAACCATTTGATTCATACACTAAAGATACCTGCAAACCATGCCTCGGTGGGAGATGACATTTGCTATCAATAAGTGGACTTATCCTTAAGGAGACCCATACCATGCAAGACCTAGGATCCATGCCCTCCGATGGGGAGTAACACTTCACCACATGCAAATGGGTCATCATTTGGAGACCGTGGACTCTCACATGAGCATCCTCTCCCACTCAATCTTTTTGGGCTTTAAGTTTTTAATTACCATCTTGTCTAGATGCAATTTATTATCCATCCTATATTATTTCATTATATATCTCATACATAATGAATGCATAGCAAGGCCTAGGATAGGAAATTTTCTAAATGACATGCAATCACATAATATCACATATTATAAGCATTCATTTATCCATTCATCACATGAACTAATAAAGCCACTTTTGATTGTCCATCCTAGAAACATAAAATAATTACATCAAGCCTTTTAGGCCCAAGTATTCTTCTTAGACTTGGATCTTCTGCTTCGAACTATTCGCTCACATGATCCGGCCCATTCGATAAACAAAATGTAATGGCATATATTAAAACCGAAATTTGTCACTTTGAAAAACAAAAGTCCGGCACTAGATTTTTAGAAAAATCGATTCTTTGTTATGACAAAAAATTCCAGCACTAGTTTTTATTAAAATCGAAACTTATTCCATGAAAATAAAAAACTAGCACTTAGTATTTTATCAAAACCGAAATTGGATTCTATGAAATAAAAATCCAGCACTTGTATTTACAATAAAAACCAAAATGTGATCCATTGAAACAAAATTCTAGCATCTTTGTTTTCACAAAACTTATGCCAATACACAAAAGGATACACCGGAAAAATTTTACCTTTCTATTTCTTCAACCCATGGCTGCTCCATCTTCATCATTACATCAATTTGTACATTACAAAATCAAAGAAAATAAAAAAATGAAGTCAAGGAGAAAACATGCTGATGATAGACTACCCTCCTTATTACAACCAAATGAAGAAATCTTACAAGGTAAGTTTAACTTCTATAGACAACCAAAAGAGCAACATATACACCATATATATTTCTATCACATAAAAATATGCAGCATACAAATAAAAATTGCCAACCCACGCATCAAATATATTGGAACCGAAATCATGCATTAGAAACCAGCTCTGATACCAATTGTTGGATCGAAAAAACAAAGCATTCTATATTTAGAGAAACGGTAGATTTCAAAACTTTTAAGAAATCATTACTTGCCGTGGAAGCAACAAATCCAAATCATCATGCTAATCCTTACATGATATGGTATAAGGATAATAAAACATAAACAAGATCAGGAATATTGCCGACTCCTTTGCTACAGCTTTAAATCCTCGCTGCGCTATCATCTCCTTCTTCTAGTATCCAAATATTTTGCCTTTGAATCTTTTCCTTTAACAATCTATTTTTTCCTTGTTGTTGTATCCTCAACTATTTAGATTTACCACTTGTTCTTCAAGGACAATTAGGTTAACAAAATCCTTTGGTGGGAAAGGAGAAGAAATGTTTGGAGGAGATTTTCTTAGAAGAAGAAGAACCAAAAATGAAACTCTTTCAATTAGTATTTTCGATTCTACCTTGCATGAAAGGAGAGAAGGTGTCAAGAACATGCAAAATGTCTTTCTTACACTCCAATTCAGGTTATGCATGAAGGGAAGAAGAGAGAGGCATCCAATGCATCACTTCTTACATTAATCAATCATAAAATTGCCAATAAATGAGACTCTCTTCATTTATCTTTAAAATGGCTATATGAAAAGACAATAACCTAAAATTGAATAACCAATTTCGGTTTTTACAAGAAGAAAGAAGGAAGATGGTCCATATAATGTACATCTTTCATCTTTAATCTAATGAATGCAAATAGGTTACATGCTAACATTAAAAGACAACCATTAAAGCATTTAATGGTAAGTTCATAACTCCTTTTAATGATGATAAACCATAATAAAGACCATCTTTATTTTAGCATTTTAATGTCAAATGTGTAGCTTCACATTTCACCTAACAAAACTAAAATTACTACTTCTCCTTTTAAAAAATTGTTTTAATATAATTAATCTAATTAATTACATTAAACCAAAATTTAGCCCATTTCTAAATGTACATTTGGGCTTCTAATTAACCATTAATTAAACCAAGCCCAACATTCAATTATGGGCTTCTAAAACCTCCATTTATATTTCTTACTTAGCGTGATAACCTTCCTTAAAGCCAAATGTGGAATCTTATTGGACTTTGATAATTCAAGCTCCAATAAGCCCAGAATTAATTCAATCTCATTATAATTAATTCTAGCTTATTAACTAAATGTCATTCCACTAAAGGCAATTAGTTGAACTCTTGAGTTATTAAATATTATGAGAATACATATTTTATGTCCAATTGCAAACCCTATTTAGGACCTTATTATAGCCATCCGCACAACAAAGGGTAAAATTATCGTTTTGCCCTTATGTTGGTTTTTCCTTCTAGATCTCCCGTTTTACATTATATGGTGATTAACACACAAGACCTCATCTTGGTGTCAAAACTTTATGGGTAGCTAGTCGATTAAACTACTAGCGTCAGTTTAATCACCAAATCCCCTTAAAACATCTAGAAGTGATGATAGCACTATAAACTTTTTATTTGAGTGAATGTTTCCTGATACATGTTTCAATTAATAATTCCAACATGCAGACACTGGATAAATACTCTGTAAAATCCATTATGATCATATCAAGAATTATAATGAAACATATATGTGTTCACCACTCATCAAGATTATGATTCATAATAAGCGAATACTTAAGTTGTATGTTTTAAGATTAAAGTAACGACCCACTTTATTCTTGAAAACATACTTGATTTTAGATTCATTTAATAGTGTCATTATCCATAGTCTACTAAAATCATGATATGAAACTCATCATTCCCTTTAAGTAAACTCCTTTACTTATATGGAGATAAATCGCAACACTACAGTCTAAACCATAATCAAATGACCAACTTGATTATTCAACTGTAAATCAACTGTGAATCAATTAATTCAGATTCTAATAATACACATGTTTCCCATACATCTCTATGTATATGTATATTATTTACAAAAGAATCTTGGTACCTTTTGACCAGATATATAACGCTCACACAGATAAAACCAAACTCTTTTGTTTTATTAATAATAAATATTTCCATTTCAAAACTATAACTGAAGAAGATAAAGTTACATGTAAATACGCTTACTTTCCAGGGCACTATATTTACATAAATCCAACACTTAACACCAAGATGAGATATTATGTGTTAATCACCATATAGAGTAAAACTGGAGATCTAGAAAGTAAAACCAACCTAAGGGCATTATTGTGCAGATGGCTATAATATGGTTCATATTATAGTTTGCAGTTGGACATCTTATTTGAAACATGTGTTCTTATCATATTTAGCAATTCAAGGGTTCAACTAATTGTCTTTAGTGGGCTTATTAGAGCTTGAATTATTGTTGGTTTTTTCTTCTAAATCTCTTATTTTACTTTATATGGTGATTAACACACAAGATCTTATCTTGGTGTTAAGACTTGATGGATAACTAGTTCATCAGACTAATGGCACCAGTTTAATCACCAAACTGTGTAAAACATCTAGAAGTGATGATATCACTATAAAATCTTTATTTGAGTGAATGTTCTTTGATAAATGTTTCAATTAATAATTCCAACATGCAGACACTGAATTGATACTCTATAAAAATCCATTCCGATCATATCAAGAATTATAATGAAACATATATGAGTTCACCACTCATCAAGATTGTGGTTTGAAATAAAAGAATACTAAGGTGTATGTTTTAAGTTTAAATTAACGACCCATTTTATTCTTTAAAAACATACTTGATTTCATATTCATTTAATAGTGCCATTATCAATAGTCAACTACTGTTATGATATGAAACTCATCATTCTCTTGAAGTAAACTCTCTTACTTACATGGAGATAAATCGCAATACTATTGTCTAAACTTTAATCAAGTGACCAACTTGATTATTCAACTAATGAATTAACTAATTTAGATTCTAATAATATACATGTTTCCTATACATCTCCATGTATATGTATATTACTTACATAAGAATCTTAGTACCTTATGAATAGATATATAATGTTCATACAAATAAAACCAAACTCTTTTATTTTATTAATAATAAATATTTTGATTACAAAAGTAACTGGAAGAAAATTAAGTTATATGTAAATACATTTGCTTTCTAGGGCATTATATTTACATAACTCCAACAGTTTGTTTATAGCAATAGTTATCAAATAAGTATCAGTATGCCACCGTATGAAACATTTTATGGGAGAAAGTGCAAGACACCTTTACGTTGGGATGGGGTTGGTACAACCAAAGTCAGAGGAGTTGAATTGATAGAAGTTACCACTTAGAAGATAAAAGTCATTCGATAGAAGATGAAAGTTACCCAAGATCGTCAAAAGAGTTATGCGAATAAGAGGCGACGACCATTAGAATTTGTTGTTGGTGACATGGTTTTCCTTCGGATATCACCATGGAAAGGTATTATCTGATTTTAGAGCTGAGGGAAACTGAACCCTTGATATATTGGACCTTTCCATATTCTAGAGCGTGACAGGACTATGACGTATCGGTTGGAATTGCCACTAGACTTAGATAGGATCCATAATGTGTTCCATGTCTTGATGCTAAAAAGTACGTACCATATCCATCTCACATTTTGGAGACACCTCTAGTAGAGCTGAGAGAAGGCTTGAGATTTGAGGTGAAACCAGTTCAGATTTTTGATCGGTAAATAAGTGTGTAAAACTGAGTCCATTGGATGGACATGACCATGGTGGCAGAGTTAAATGCGTTCTAATACCTTATAGGTGATTAGACATGATTTATAGACTTATTGGATACTTAGAAAGCTTAATTGGAAAAGTTGATGTACACAAGGGCCTATTTATCAATTGTTAAGAGTTAAAGGACTTAATTATAAATTTTCAATTCTTAAAGGACCAATTTGTAATTTTATAAATTTAAGGGGTTTAATTATTATTTCCAAAAGTCCGGGGAACAAAATAAACATAAAAGTTTTGGAGATTCCCAAATTTTAGGCTTAATAGCAAATTTAGGAAAAGTTTGCAGGATAAAGTGGTAATTTCACATAACCTAAGGGCAAAAAGGTTTTCACTATATTTTGTTCAAAGAAGAGTCAATATTTGAGTTCTTCTTCATGTATGGCTGTGCACTCCGTTACTAAAGACTTGAAATATTTTGTTTTAATTAAAAGAAAGGAGAAGAATCCATGTTCAACTGTCACTAAAATCCTACCTTTTTTTATTCTCCAACCCAAATCAAGATATTCTAAGCTAATTTGGGATTAAATAACTCAAATATATCATTAGAAATGAGAAATTCTCAAAGGATTTTAAGATATCACCAAAGGAAGGTTTAGGTAAGATTTATCTCATCTTTCTCTACTCTATGATTTTGAGTTTGGTGTTAAGATATTTTTTCTTGATGCTTGAATATACATGAAACATGTTTTAGATGGATGAAATGAGTCATGGAGAAGCCCCTTTAAGTCAAAACCGAAATGCCCCCTCTTTGGTGAAAGTTTGCAAATTTTTGGATATCTTTTGAAATCGATGATTTAAATGAATTCTATGGTGTTAATTGTATTTGTATAATGTGAATTGATGATGAAAAATAAAGAAGATGTACATTGGATGAGGCTTGGATAAAATGATGGGAGAAGGAATGGATTAATGTAATGAGTTGCATAATTATGATGAATATGGCTTAAATAAGGGAATTGGATTAAATGGAGTGGTGAAATATGTTGTTGTTTGGAAGTGTTTGTTATATAATAAGATAGGAGCATGAATTACTATGAAAAAGTATTGAAAATATGATTTGAAATTCATGCACATTAGGTGTTAGATAAAATATCTAAGTGAACTTGGCTTAGGATTTAAGGATTCCTAATGATATACTTGGAAAGCGGCTTTCATGTTTACTTAGAGTAAACTTGAATTTTGTGCAAATTGATGAGTAATGGCCGAATCTTATAGCTTAAAGATAGTGATATTGTGTTTTATACACTTATGTGATGATGTATAAGTATGAGATATATGTTTGAGTAGTAAATAAATTGTATAATTCTTTTATGTATAAAGACTCGGGAGCTGCGAATCAAGGAGCTCATACTGAGGATTATTGAAGTTAAGGGAGTGTACATCTTCTTATAAGGTGAGTTGGGGAAACTATATCTCTTAAATGGGATTAGGACATCCCAAGACATGTATGATGACTTGTATGTGAATTTTGAACCTAATAATGCATAGTAAAATTGAATCTCAAATAGATGCTAGTATACTTGTGTATTTAATAAATGAAATTATTTTGAATAACTCTTTGCACTTAGAGTGCAACTGATGTTTTTATTACGTATTATGAGAAATGATATTGTTTTCAACAAACCTACACTTGAAATGAAAAAGAATAATATTTTATTTTCTGAAACTATATTTTTGAACAATTTTGCACTTGGAGTGCAAAAGATAACTTTTATTGCATAAAATAATGTTTTGGAATTTACATTGCATAATCAAGTCATGTATGATGCGTGCATATGTTCTCTTTTGGCTTGGAACCATAGTAGGCACAATAGATTAAGCGACCCCCATATCCTTGACGTGGTACGTAAAAGTCCAGTCCCCGTATCGACACCTTTCTACAAGACTTGCAAGTGATTCCAAACTTAGGGTCTGGACACTGATGAGGTCATCACCTAAGGTCATGACACTCTTTTTGACTGTAGTATGGACTAAACATGGATGAAAGTCGAGCCAACACCAAGAATTGTTGGGTGTGCACACTCTTTTGGCCGACTAATGGTGACACTATGATTGTTTTGGCTTATTTTGATATTTATTTTCTGACGAGATATGATTTATAAATAAGATGTTTTTTCTGCTTTTGTGTACTAAAACTGAAAACTATATTCACAGATAAGTGATTAATAGGTTAGGCCTATATGGTTCCTAACTAATATACATTGAGTCATAGGCTAGGCCTATATGTTTCTATGTGATGTATGTTCACTTCATAGGTTATCTATACAATCTTGGTATGTATCGAGTTCTATTTGCAATATATGTTTTTCCTGCTCACTGAGTACATAGTTTACTCACCCCTTCTACTTTCCAACCATGCAGGTTAATTTAGTGAGCTTGAAACTCTGTGTGGATCATGTGGTCTTTTGACATTTTTTAGGCATTACAACACGTGGGTAGTCTCTATTTTGTACTTTTGTTGTATAGTAGCTCATGAGCTATTTTTATTAAATTAGTTATGTTGATATGCTTTTTGACTTTATAAACTAACTATGCTTTTTGACTTTATAAACTAACTATTGACTGTCTTATAGTTTGTAAAAGACCTTCTGTATGAACTTTTGGTACAGTTGTTGGGATTGCTTTTGAGTGGACTTAAAAGTCCAGAAGTTATGGTTGAATTTTAATGTGAATAGAAAAGTGTGTTTAAAATTGTTTGCAGGTGTTTTGATTAAGTTTAGGATTTAAAAAATATAGTCGTTATACTACCCAAATATTTTCAAAAAAGTATTCAATTAGCCCTGCATAGTAGGATTAAAGGTATTATGAGTGCTCTTAGCCCAGGTATGCGGCAGTTGTCATATGCCCGAAGTGGTACCAGGTCGGGACAAAACTAGCCAAAGTTAAAGAAGGATATGGAAAGTGGGTTTTACTAAAGGAAAGTGGATAAGTGGCTAAGAAATAGACAGGTGTCCCAGCTTTAAAGTTGAGTTTTAATAACCTTGAAAGACAAGTTATTGTACTTGCCTTCATTTCTGTCTCTCGAAGTTTCTTTCTCTAGTGTATCTTCAACACAGAGTTTTTCATCAAAAACTCCACCAAAGCTAAACTATGCTTACCCTTATCTTCTACTGTTACCACTTTGTCATTTGTTTCTTTTTCCTCAAGAAAACCTGACCTAAACCCTTTGTAAGATGAAATACGTGAGTTGCATAAAAGTTAGGGCTTTGTGATGGTTGAAGATTTTAGAGTTTTAACAAGTAAGTATCATGTTAATCCTTATGAGAAGTCTGAATATGAGATGAAATGGATGGTTTATCTGACATAAAGTAGTAATGGAAAAAGTGTCCATTTTTATGAATACAGTACAAACTAGAAAAAATTTAGATGTGTTTTTTTACGTATTTAGGGATTTTATATGATATGATGGTGTAGAGATGATTTTGAGTAGAGTAGAAAGATCATTGAATACATGTAGGAGAAGAGTACAAAAGTTTTGAAAGTGATAAAGACTTATATGCTCTATTTTCCCTTCTAATTGTATATATATATACATAAGTGAATATTTTTAGAAATTTGAGGATGAACAAACATAGGATTAAAGTTAAGGAAATAAGAGAGAGAGAGAAAGATGATGTCGTGTTTTCAGTGGGATTAAAATGGAAGATTGCTAGTGATAAATTAGTCAATGAATTGTTGACATCAAAGTACCAAAGGTATGAGTATGTTTGGGGATAACGATATTCACTTGATTGAGTGATTGATTTATGAAATAAAAATGAGCATAAGATATGAAGTTGGTAAAGTACCCAGGATTGTCATTGAGCATGCATTGTACATAGTCCATATAACTATTTGTGCATAAATGAGTTTTGTAACATGTGTGAATTGTGTATTGCATAAATGAGATGTGCAGGATAAACGTCCGCATACAGGGGTATCCAAAATTTGGAAGCAAATGCTATTTTGGAGCGTACTGTGAGTAGACCTAGATGGTCTCATTTTATTGTTTGTTTGTTTGAATTTTTTATTGATTAACTGCTGAATGCTCATATGAATGTGATTTGATTGTTGAATTTTGGACAATGAAGGTCTAATGATTGTGTTATATGCATGAGATATTGAAGTGCAAATTGTATGTGAATGTGAGTGAATGAGATTATGCAAATGTGAATGATTTCCATTTCATGAATGCATGAAATATAATCGTTGTTGTAACCAGAGTAGCCACCAATCAGAGCTTAAAGCTCAACAAGTGAAAATAACCTTCAAGCTCAAAAGTGAATCAGAGTCTCAGGCTCAACGTTTAATGCGTCTTGTTGGGCCCGGGTCCCAGATCCCCATTCCCGAGGCGGCCCCTCGGGTCGCGCCTGCGACGAGCGCTCCATGAACCTTCGGACCCGATCCCAACATCCATACAAATACATAAATACAATTCGATTCACACACAAACATATACTCATACATTCTAAACAGGCATTCTTCATTCCACATACATAAACCAACTGTCATTTGCATTCAAAGCAATTCAACAAGTATTCTCAAATGCAGCATAATACAAAATAAAATGAAATCCCAAAATACAAAAGTATGCTTCATGATGAAATGCTGGCGGGCTAACCAAAGTATTAACTTAATACAAGCTCCTAACTAGCTCGAAGTTTCCGATGCCTTGCAAGGTCGACAATCGTCTCGATCTGCACCTGAGGAGGGGAGAGTAATGGGGTGAGCTGCGAAGCTCAGTGGCATATACGTTTATAGCCATTGTCAACGAGCCACACAATCAAGCAATATACATATATCACTAGCAAATCAAAATTCATCAATTTATTCACATTCATATAAACATAGGTCATGCAATTTCTGTTTCTCCACATAGCAAGTCAAATCAATCACGTGTTATGCTCAACAAATCAATCGTGTATGCACAAACAATTGGCTTGAGAGTTCCGTAATGATCCGGATAAACCAAAGGTAAATCCGTAAACTATCCGAGTCCGATTTCTCAAGGATCTCGTGGCCTCAAGCGGGCAGTCGGGAGAAGGCTTTAATGTCAACGTGCACGTGACTCCATCCGTAATTCTCTTACCCAAAAAAATCACATAATCCATTCGATTCATGCTCAAAGCATTTTTCACATTGTTCTAAATTCTCATTCTTGACCATTTCCATAAGGCCTATCAAGCCATGCATAATCATAATCAAAATGCATATTCAATATTTCTCATGTAATTCAATACCAACAAGGTCATATCATGCAAACAAATAAGCACACACAAGGCAATTTGCCCATACACACAATAACCATAAACATATTACCCACCTAGTATCGCTTGAGTATCAGACTCACTGCTGTCCCTCCTCTTGCGATTGGGTCAAAACAGCTTGGTTCCCTATAATAAACCAAGTTCTCATTTAATTAATATCCAAAGCAAATAGTCCATAAAGCGTGACAATCAAAATAAAGCATTAAAGGTCTACACTCGACCTCCTCCTAAAATTTCGAACCCTTATAGACTACTTCCGAACTTCCCTTCTTCATGCAACTCGTAGCCCTTTATTTCTAGGTCACAACAGATCAAGAATCCCCTCAATTGGCCATCTACACCAAAAGAGATATGCCCAAAATACTAAAAATTTCACTTTCAGAAAACAGGGGGGCTCGCCGCGACGAGGGCCACGCCGCCGCGCAATGAATCGACCACTTCGCGCTACCACGGCGATCATCATCGCCGCGGCGAACACATTCCACGTTCATCGCGGCGCACACTTTCATGTCTTGCGCGCAACTCCTTTCAGACGCCACGACGTGCACCCCGGTGCACGCGGCGAGTTTCAACCTCGCACGCCGCGGCGTGCTCATAAACACGTCGCGACGTCTGAGTCGAGGAACCGACCCCGAACTCCAATTTTTTTGCATTTCTCATCTTAAATTCTTCCCAAATCCAAATGCAACACAACCAAACTATAGATCAAGTCCTCTACTACATTTCTAACCCATTCTAAGCTTCAAATCCATCACAAACACATCAACCCAAAGATCTACCCAACTTTTTCACCAAAAATCCTAAATCATTGATTTAACTCAATCCAAGCTATCTTAAGGTTTAATCCATCCAGATTATGGTTCCAAGCTATCTTAAGGTTTACCGGGTATTGCTCCAAAACTGTCAAAATCTCCAAAAATCGCAAAACCTCCCTTCTCTTCTCTTCTTCTCACCGACGGCTCCTCTCTTCCTTTCTTCCTCTCCTCTTTTTCTTTTCCTTCTTTCTTCTTTCCTTTTTCTAATTTCTTCCTCTTAAACCTAAAGACATAGAACAAAGACCATAATACCCCTCTTAGCTAAGCCCAAATCCATTCCAACATAAGTAAACTTCCCAAAATGCCCTCATATCTTTTTACCCTTTTAATCCTCATTTAACCACAATTAAACCGTAATACACCTCAATTATCCACTAATACTCCAAAATAAATCAAACGAAACCATAAACACATAATTATCAAAAGCCATGCTTAATGACATCATAAAAAAAATCGGGGTCTAACACGTCTTGTATCTCCCAAGTGGATAAGAGACAGTTATCAATAAGCCCTATATGGGACAGTTTAGCTCAGTCACAACAAAGTAACAAATAGAAAGTGGGTCTCATGTGCACTACATATGCATAATATGAAGATTATATCTATTGAAAGTGAAGTGTGAAACGTTGTTAATGTGATTATGTGTTATGTGATTGGGTGACCTATCGATGATGGTCACTCATTGAGTTCGCAAAACTCACCCAAAATTTACAAATATTTTTTAGGACCAGAAGAATACCCCCGTTAGGTAAACAGGAGTATACCTACTGCATGCAAGTGAGAGATAGAGGTCGGAATCAGTTTGCGTCTGCATTGTACTCTTTTATTTTTGTATCAAATAATGTATTCAGAATTTTTTTACACAATGTGTATATCAATGTATTTAGGTCGTAATGCAAAGACATTATGACTAAAGTGTTTTGTATTTGTAACAGGCCCAAATGGTTATTGAAATTTCGATGATTGTATTGCATTAATGAAAATGTTTATGAATGGAAGCGGGCCCGAACAGATTATGGATTTCCAGAAAAATGTGTGTATGTTATTGTTTTGAAAAAAAAGGTTAAATGAGAAGTTTAATGATTGAGTGTGCTAGCGTGCCACCCTCGTGGGGCTCGGACTCGGTTATCACCCATGATGTCGGGTTCATGTCTTGTGGGAGTGGGGTGTTACAATAAAGCCTAAAGCTAGAACTTCTTGGTCCATGTTACATTTACTCAAGCTGAGAATGAAAGGAAGAATGAGGATAAGTCACAAGTTAGGAGATAGAGCTTCAAAATCTTTCTGATATGATATTTGGTCATCATTAGGGTCATTTAGTTAGTTCAACTTGTTTAGTCTTGAAAAGAACTTCATTCATAGGAATGCTCTAATTTGTTAAGCCTCTTTGTTTCACTTTCTATTAACTATCAATTAACTCTAAGACAAGCTAATAAGTTTTATTAGATTCTCAGTTCTTCCAAGGAATTTATAAACCTATCTTGCAAGAATATGTTGAAAGTGCCACTCCCTAAGGTATCTTAGTTTAGGTTGATCTAATTTAAACAAGCATTCCTTAAAGCTTCCTTAACTCTATAACTTTTTTTCAAAGATAAACTCACCTTAGATAAAGTGAAGAATTTTGTAACTGTATTAGGAGCATATGCCCCATGTAAGATTAATGATGAAACATTAGAGAATCTATTTTTTAAATGAAAAATCGCTTTAAATATTTGAAAATATGTAATGAGAAAATGTAATCAGTAAACTCCTAAGGAGTGGAAGGATTTATTGAATTTTTGTAATCGTAACTAGATGAACAAGGAAGGTGAATGACTTATCCACTAACTCAGTTCATGTCTTATTGATAGAGATGAATAGAAGGCTATTTAGATCATATTTCATAATGAATGTAGAGAGGTAATGTTAACATTAAATGTTTCTATCATAAAGGGGTAAAGCAGGCCTAGGCAAATGAATGGATCTCAATGTTAATGGTTTGTTTACTTTAGTAGAATGCACAAGTTCATAGCATGTTTCACAATACAAAGCTACACTTTAGTGGCTAAGTGTTATTTGTTAGGCTCTCCAATTTATTTTCATATTATTCATTAACAAATTCAAATTTTTTAAAAAAATATTTCTAGTTATTGGACTAACTTGGAGTAATTTTAAAAGAATAGGATATGGCACCTACATATTACCGTGTTAAGGGCTATGTTCAAAGGTGGATGTTTTTGTTTATCTTAAATACTCCCATATTACCCTTTGGATGAAGAACTTGACACCATATATAAACCTGAGGAGGTCCTTGTAGGTGTTGTATTTTATTTTATTTTTTTTGGAGAATTTCATGTGAAACACATCTAGCTATACAAAACCATGTTGGGTCTGTATAGCTTATTAAAAACTAAAGTTTCATATTTAAAGAAAAAGGATGGAAAAGAAAGAAGTTATTTTGTTAAGAAGCATAAAAAAAGTCATTTTCAAGTTGTTCTACATCGGTTTTGATCAACATTTAGTTAATTTTAAAGATAGAAAAGATCTAAACAATAATTCTTTAGAGATTTAAGAACAATAATTTATTTATCTTATTTTCTTTATTACTTCTTATTATTTTCTTGTTTAATTATGAGCAAATTTGGGGTATTGATATAGGTAGGATGAAACTAGGATGTTATATATTTTGATTGACTCTTTGATCTAATGCACTCCTATTTTTAAAGATTATATCTATGTTTTATTTTTATTTTTGAAACTATATCTATGTTTTTATATTGATTAAATTGAAGAAGTGAAAGTGGAAGATTTAATAGTTGATTCATGTCTCAAGAGAGAATATGATTTAAGTTAAAAACCTTTATCGCTCGAGAAACTAGATATATTCATTAAATCAAGGAAAAGTTGAATATAGTAAAGTCCTACGAAATTTCTCACGTAAGTCTAGTTTATCCATAGATTTATCTATTATTGATCTTATCATTGTTTTCATATTTAGATTTATTATTAATTTTATTTTCTTATTCAATCATCTATAATTATTGACCTAATTTGTTAAGTTTGTGAGATTGGGTAATTAACCAACAGTTCTTGTGGGATCTTCCTCTACTTAATTGTGTTAGCTACAGTTATATTGTGTATTTATAGAAACAAACAATCATTGGGAACAAACAAAGGGAATTGAGAGAAAATGGAAAAGAGGAGTTGCAGAGGGGTATGGACAGGAAGGTAGTAGGTAGAGGACCATCCAAACTATCAATTAAGGAGAAAACCAAAAAAAGTTGAAGGAGACAAGTGAAAGACCAAAAACAAACCACAAAATGAATAGGGGACTAAAACGTAGTGTTAGAAAGGAGACAAAAGGGAAAGAAAAAGGCTTAAGGAGTTGGAGAGGAGGCATAGGAGTTGAAACCAATGTTATGAATACCGTACCAGGTTCGGTACTGGATTGAGCTCTAGAATGGAATTGTATCGGTGCATTAAATTTAAGATCGGTAATCTGTTCGAATATTTTTAAATTTATAAAATAGTCCCTAAAATTTTTAAAAATTGCAAAATAGTCCAAATTGATATATTATACAACAGTCTCAAGCATACTTTACTAGTTTATCGCTTACATCAATCATGCTTTCAAAATCTTAATAATAAATAATATTGACAATTAATTTGAAATAACAATAAATTTTAAATATTTTATATATAAATAATAAACACAATTAATATAAACAAAGACAATCATCATCATACAATTATAAAATTAAGAATAATACAAAGCATTGAAAATATTACAATAATACAATTTCATCATTATAATAAATAATATTACATATTTACATCAAAAGATTCAAAACATCTGATAAAAAGAACAATAAATATCACAAAAAGAGTTGAAGATGAATAAGCAATCAAGTAGTGTAAACGATCTCGAAGGGGGGTTGAATAGATCTTTAAAGCTTTTTGTAAAATTCTACAATAAAATTAGAAGTTAATTCACACAAAAACAATTTAAACAAATTTAAATGTAAAGAGCAAGGAAGAAGAGCAAACACTGTTTTTATAGAGGTTCAGTGCTAAGACCTACGTCCTCTACCTAAGCTCCCACTTAGGATTTAGCAAACCATTTTACTGCACACTTTTTAGTTTAGTATGAAATCTTACAACACCATTTGACTTCCAGCTCAAGCTACCTCTTTACAAAAGATTTGTTTTCCGGCACAAATCCTACCTCACAAGTGACTTTTCACTAATCACTCAACTAGCAAGAGAAATGAGATAAAGAAGATAGAATAATGCTCAATACAAATTTAAAACAAGCTAAGAGCAATAATAAGCAAATTTTGGAACAATAGTGGAATACTTTGGCTTATAGGACTTCAGTATGTTTATCCCTTAATCTTTCACTCTTTATACTGAGTTTGGAGAGGAATATAGATGTTGGCAACCCTTCCTAGCCGTTGCATAATTTCTTATAGCCGTTCCTTAACTTCCTCCTTTCCTTTTTGTGAATGATTCGGATAAATCTTGTTCAGCTCTGTCTGATAGTCGACTGGTCGAGCTGTTATAGTCGACTAGTGTTAACAAATTTCACTTCAGGCTTTAACTTCGCTCCTCGATAAGTCGCCTAGCGACATGATAGTCGACTAGTACTTCTATTCCGTTGATTTGTAGTCGACTTGTTCCACATTAGTCGACTTGTTCCACATTAGTCGACTTGTTTTAACCCCCATCTGATGATCCTTGATTTCTTAGTCGACTTATGATATGTTGGTCGACTTGTTTCTGATTCTAACGAATATATTTCATCAAATCTTCCCATAATCTCATGTTTAATGTCTCCAGCATGTTTGAGGATTATTGCCTTGTTGATTTCACCATGATTTATAACTTGTCTTGATTTATTTCAATCCACAACACCTGAAATAATTTCTTAACCAATTTTATATATTTTATTATTATTAAAACATAAGTGGGATTTAATTTGTCAACCACCATTGGTCCAACAATCTCCCTCTTTTTGATAATGACAAAATACTTAGAAATTGTTTAAGAAATGAAAACAAGGAAACATTGATCAAGGTTTTTAAGCCTTGTCTTTTTAGTTAAAGTCTCCCTTAATCATATAAAATATTGAATATAAAAACCTTGTAAAATTAAATTTGAAAGACTAAGTTGAAATCAAGATAATCTTATATCAAGGACATTTTAACAATATAACTCCCCCTTAATCAAGTAAAAGAATATCTGTTAGCCCCAAAAAAATTTTTAGGATTAATCATGATTAGATTAAATTGATTAAGTTAGATTAGCATTAATTAAGGTGTCATAAATTAATATATGATAGCATTAATGAGTTAGGTGAAGAATTTATGAAGTTAAATATGTTAGTTGGACTTAGGTGAGTTAGGTATAATTAATGTATTAATTGGGCTTTGGGTCCAAATGAAGTGAGAAAGAAGAGAGGAATTTAATGCAATGGGCTCAAGGAAAAGAGTTAGTGGGCTTGAGTAAGTAAAGAGGAGAAATGAAAAGAAGAAGAAGAAAGAAGAAGGAAGTAAGTTGAGCTTAGGCTTATTGGGCTTAAGTAATTTAGAAAGGAGTATATAAGGAAGGAGATAAGTGATTTTGTAGGAAAAGAAGATAGAAACGAAATTTGGAGGGAGAGGAAAGAAGAGTGTCGTGAAAGGAGGGAGGAAAAGGAGAAAGAAGAGGCTTGTTAGGGTTTGGCATTTCCATGAAAGTGAGTGGGTTTTGAAGAAAGTCCAAGAAGAAAAGTGTGGAGGAGAGTCTAAGCTTCACTTTGAACCAAGAAACCACTTGGTTGGTTAAGGATTTAAGGTAAGTTCTTGGTTTAAGGTTAAGTTTTGTTTGGGTTTTGGTTAGAAAGATGAAGAATAAGATGGGTCTAGTGATTCTCTTATGAATTTCATGATTTAGATTTTAGGTATTTCAATTTCTAAACCCTATGTTGATATGGGGTTATTTTCTTGTTATGCTTGAAGGAGGACAAGAAAGAGGAGAAGAACAAGGAGAGGAACTTCCTTAGGCAAGTTTAAGCAAGGATAAAAGGTGGGTTTCATATTTATCTTTATGTATATAAGCTACAAATATAAATAAATGCATGACATTAATGAGTTTTGATCACTTGGTTGTTATATTAAATATGTGTGATGGAATGATGAATGTGAGTGTATTAGATGCTTGATGATGATTGAAACTGTCATGAAGAAACTTGTTGAATGAATATAATGAAAGGCATGAACGATGTATGAAAAGATGATTTTAAAGAAACAATGAATTGGATAAGAACAGTCCAATTTCCTTGTATGATTCATGATTGCTATGTTATGTGGGTAAGGTATTGTCCTAAGAACTGTCACGTGCACGTTGACCATGAAGCCTTCGTCCGGCTGCCCGATTGTGGCATAGGATGATCCAACATTTTGGACTCCTAAAGATTTGCCCATATAGACTCATGAAATGAGACTATATGGTTGCCAAGAATAAGGACTTACCGAGCCATTTGATGTGTTTCATATGTGAATACATGAAAATGCAAGAATGATGAATGTTTGAATTGTGAGAAATTACGTTTGAGTATTGATGAACATTGCATGATGCATGTATTATGATTGTATTGAAAGATTGCTAAAAGTATGAATAACTAATAGGACTGCTTGATATATAAATATAAATGTGTTACCCACGGAGCGACAGCTCACCCCCTAAAAGAATTTTCCAGGAAATGAGCAGGATCCCGAGGAGCAAGCTTAAAGGCACTTACTCCAAGTTTTTCTTTTGATTTTGTATTTGAAATGATTTTTGTAAAACAATGCTTTAGTTGCATTTTGAGAAGATATTGTATTTTGAAACTTCATTGTAATTGGACTTGAAATGCCCACTAAAGCATTGTATGAATATGACATGATTTGATGAAGATGGAATGAATGAATTATGGAAGCAAAATGTTCGCTTTTAATGTATTTTGAGAAATCCATGTATGTTTAAGACAATTGAATCATTGTTATAGTTTGGATATGATAGATGATTAAGAGTGTGGCTGTGGCTTCGAATGGTGTTTGAAGATACCTTAGGGTTTAATCATGTTATATGAGGTTGTATGATGAGTTTTATGTAGGTGGAAGTCTTAGAATTGAAAATTGGGTAGTTGCATTTTAAGGGGGATGTGTTGTCAAATTTTCCTAAAATTTGACAGTACTTCGCCTCAATGTTAGACCCTCTTCGGGTATGAATTAGATCAACGAGTCTTCATGAAGATTGTAGTAGGAGTTTAGAGTTTTCCAAGGTATATCGTTTGCTAAATTTGGAGTTCGGAGTCAAAAGATATGATCCTTACTAGAAAAGCGTATGAAGGAAAGCGAAGATAGAAATCAAGATAGAAAAGCGTATGAAGGAAAGCGAAGATAGAAATCAAAAGATAGAAAAGGTATGGAAGGAAAGCGAAGATAGAAATCGAAGATAGAAAAGCGAAGGAAGGAAAGCGTAAGATAGGAATCGGAAGATAGAAAAGGTATGAAGGAAAGCAGAAGATAGAAATCAGAAGATAGAAAAGCAGAAGGTAGAAAACCAGATGATAGAAATCAGACGATAGAAAATCAGATGATAGAAATCAGACGATAGAAAACCAGATGATAGAAATCAGACGATAGAAAACCAGATGATAGAAATCAGACGATAGAAAACCAGATGATAGAAATCAGACGATGGCAAAATAGGACGCTGCAGAATGTAGGAGATAGAATCAGCCTTTGTAGTCTTCATAAGAGTTGTAGATCTAGATGTCTAATTTCATATGGTGAAAGAAAGAAAACCTTTGGAGCTATAGATTAAAAGTTATAGCAATCGCGCCAAAAGAGTTTTGATTCGATTTTGGAAGTGAGCATGGTCCGTTGTTTTGGGCATATTTCCCTCATACGACCTCCAAATGAGGTGAGGCTTGAACCATTAGATTTATAAGACACATATATTTCACTCCATAAAATCCGGTATCAATTGGAGTTAAATTGAGAAAGTTTGTTCGAAAACAAGTGAAAGGTCAGTTAAGAGGGCATGTTTCCTGTATGAACTCTCTTAGGTTTTTGGAGTGTATCTTGAGTATATGACTCCGATTAAGGTGATTCTTGTTTCAGGGAGAACTTGAGACATAAAGCTACAAATTATATGAATAAGTCAACCCATGATTTTAGTGTATACATGGTGTGTGCTTGCCACGAAGGTGGAGTTACAATTAAAATCCTGCAAGATTATAAGCGCAAGGTTTGGGACATCGAAAGTTGGGCTCAAAACGGGTTCCGGCGTCTATGGTACTATAGTAAGAGTAAGAGTGTCAAGTTTAAGGTCTCAGCAAGGCAAGTGTCTCGGGATGGCTCCACTGGGCTCACATCCCGGACAATCAGGCTCCGGAATCGGGTCCGACATTTGTGGTATCAAAGCTAAACCGGGTTTAGGTTTTCTAGGAACCTTAGTGGGATGTCTAAGGTCAAGTCAGCATGCATTTTCCTACATGAATTATGTGAAGTATGTGCACTGTTTTAAATGCATAACATGCAACATTGTTTTCAAATGAGTGAATTGAATTTGTTTTATGTGAACTAAAGATTTTCACCGATCTTTTTAAATTGAAGGAGTAATGCCACCGAAGAGAACTCGAGGAGCTCAATCTCGCCCACTCTCAACGCTGAAGCACGGATGAGTCGATGTTCTGCAGGATGCGAGGACCATTCTGCTTCCGATTCCGATGCACCAAGTGTGCAACATGAGCCGCCTCCACCTCCTCCTCCTCAAGTGAACCCTATGGATCCCAGTTCTTCCAGCATTCGCCTGAAAGCTTTCACTTATGCCATGGGCCAAGGAAGACAGACTCAAGTACCAAATTTCAGAGAGAAGAGCGGGCAGATGATAAGCTCAAAGTATGGAGCAGCTGACTTCAGGGACCACTAATCCCGAGGAAGTCAAGATGGTGAAGAGGACCGAGAGGGTCCTAAATCGATGAAGTGCAATGATGATGAGAAGCTCGATTATGCGATCGACCATCGCAGGGGATGCATCAGATCGGTGGAGTCGGGCCCCGCATGATGTGAAGTGCCTCCAGATCGACATGAAGGGAATTCTAGAGGCCTTCGAGGAAGTACTTCTCGATGGTCTACATGCGAGATAAGGCCAAGGAATTTTGAATCTCGCCGAGAGGAGTTGAGTGTGGCAGAGTACGAATTGAAGTTCACTCAGTTATCACGGTATGCAGCCAATATCGTGGCAACTGAAGAAGACAAATGCCGGAAATTTGAGGGTGGATTACACCTAGGGATCCGAGAAAAAGTGGTGATCCACAACTTCCGTGATTACCAAAGAATGGTGGATGCCGCTCAAGTCGAGAAATTTGAGAACATCCGGCTGAAGTGACTAAGAAGAGGAAGAACAGAGAGCGCTTCTCGTAAAAGGCATGAGTGCTCCAGCACCTGCTAGGAGCATTAGAACTCAGTATACGCAGAGTGGTGTGGGTAGCAGTGGCCCCACTAAGAGTAAGCAGCCTAGGGCTACTACAGTGCAAACTTTCAGTGCGGCAAGTCCAGGATGGACAGGTAGAGGGAATCCCCCGTGTGATCACTGTGGGAGATTTCACAAGGGGGAATGTCTGCTGAAGATAGGAGCATGTTTTGGTTATGGCCAAAGGGGGCACCGAATCAAGGATTGTCCCAGTGCAACAGCAGAAGGGTCTCGATCTCAGCCCCAAGAAGAGCAGAAACAGTGGCATCTCGGCCAGTACATGGTGTGGGCAGTTCAGGAACTGCAAGGAAGGCATATCCGGCAGGGAGACCTAGAGGACAGAGTCAGGCACCAGCTCGAGTCTTTGCCATGACCAGGGAAGAAGCTGCGGCCGCTCCGGAAGTAGTGACGGGTATGGCTATGCTATTCGACTCTCCTATTTATGTGTTGATTGATACTGGCTCCACCCATTCATTTGTATCTGCAAGTATGAATATGCATGTTGTGTGTCCTGAGGTTATGGACAATTTTCTGGTTGTTAGTACTCCTTTAGGGGGTAAGGTGGTGATTAGTATGATCTATAAGAATTGTGAGCTCAGTATCGACGGTGCTAGACTGGTAGTAGATCTACTACCTCTAGACCTTCAAGGGTTGGATGTCATTTTGGGGATAGATGTCATGGAGAAGTATAAGGCGAAGCTAGATTGTAGTTTGAAAGAAGTAGAGTTTGATCCGGCAATGATCGAAAGTGGTTTTCAAGGGGACAGAAGTCGCCAGATCGAGGATCATTTCGCTATGTTAGTGACAATATGATGAGCCAAGGTGTGAGGCCTTTTGGCGCATGTAGTGGATTCGAATGAATGTGGGCGATTAGAAGATTATCGGGTTGTGAGGGAGTTTCGATGTATTCCCGAAGAATTACCGTGGTTGCCGCCGTGAGGGAAATTGAGTTCAAATTGACTTGATTCCTGAATCGCGCCAATCTCCATACCACCTTATAGAATGGCTCCAGTTGAATTGAGAGAACTCAAGGAGCAATTGCAGGAATTATTGGAGAAGCGGTTCATCGGCCGAAGTTCTTCACCTTGGGAGCTCCGGTCTGTTTGTTAAGAAGAAGGATGGAACGTGGAGGATGTGCATAGACTATAGAAGGCTTAACAAGATGACGATTCGAATAAGTATCCGCTGCCACGGATAGATGATTTATTTGATCACCACAGAGGAGCAAGGGTCTTTTCAAGATTGACTTAAGATCGGGATATCATCAACTCCGAATCGTGGAGTCCGATGTAAGTAAGACGACTTCGGGACCAAGACGGCACTATGAATTTAGGGTCATGCCCTTCGGATTGACCAATGCCCCACCGCCTTCATGGATCGATGAATAGGTGTTTAATGAATTCTTAGATCGCTTTGTCATAGTGTTCATTGATGACATTCTGTCTATTCTAAGGATGAAGGAGAGCATGAACAACATCTCGTGATAGTATGCGCAGAGATTGAGAGAGCAGGAGTCAGATGCCAAATTTAGCAAGTGTGAATTTTGGTCTGCGTGAAGTAGTTTTCCTTGACATGTGATTTCCAAGAAAGGAATTCATGTTGATCCGAGAAAAGTGGAAGCGAGAGTGAATTGGCAAGAGCCTAAGACAAGAAAAGAGGTACGGAGTTTTACGGGCTGGCAGGATATTACGAAGGTTTGTGGAAGGATTCTCAATAATAGCTGCCCCTATGACTAAGTCATTAAGGAAGAATCGCATTTATCTCGAATGAGGATTGCCAGCAGAGTTTTGAGGAGCTTAAGCGGCGGTTAACTAGTGCTCCCATTTTAATCCCCTTGCCTAATGGAGATCGGGGTATACAGATATCTGATGATGCTTCGAGAAGAGGCTTAGGTTGTGTGTTAATGCGAGAATGACAAAGTGATAGCCTATGCTTCACGGCAGTTGAAGCCATATGAGTTGAATTATCCGACTCATGATCTGGAATTGGCAGCAGTGATTTTTGCCTTAAAGATATGGAGACACTATCTGTATGGGGTTCAGACAAGGGTTTTCACGGATCACAAAAGTCTTAAGTACATCATGAGCCAGAAAGAACTGAATCTGAGGCAGAGAAGATGGTTAGAGTTGCTCAAGGACTATGACCTGATGATAGAGTATCATCCAGGCAAGGCTAATGTAGTGGCGGATGCATTGAGCAGGAAGTCATCCATAGCTTATGTGCAATCGGTTTACTTGCCTCTGTTGGAACAGATGGCCAAGTTGAAGATCAGTTTAAAGCAAAATGAATCAGATGGTGTTATTGCTCAATTCAGAGTGAGACCTATCCTCAGGGAGAAGGTCAAGGAGTTGCAGGAGCAGGATACAGAATTAAGTAAGTTGAGAGATGAAATTCAACATGGTAAGCAGTCAGAAGTGCAAGTAAGGGATGATGGGCTAATGGTAGTCGAAAACAGGTTGTGTATTCCGAATGATAAAGCAGTTAAGGATGAAATCATGGATGAGGCACACAATCGCCTTATTCCATGCACTCAGCAAAGCACTGTAATGTACAGAGATTTGAAGGAACATTTCGTGGAAAGGCATGAAGAGGGACGTAGCTAAATATGTGAGCAGATGTCTAGTGTGTCGCAGGTCAAGGTCAACACCGTGCACCTTCAGCATGCTAAGGCCATTGTCCATTCTGAATGGAAGTGGCAAAGGATCACGATGGATTTTCGATGGGTTTGCCTAGACCAAAGAAGAAGCATGATGCCATTTGGGTTATAGTTGATCGGTTAACCAAGTCAGCCCATTTTCCGGCAAATAAGCAAATGATTCATTGCAAGTCTTAGCCAGAAGTATATTGATGAAGTGGTAAGGTTGCATGGAGTTCGGATTCTATAATATCCGACAGGATCCACGATTCACATCGAGATTTTGGGGAAGTCTGCAGGAGGCATTAGGAACTAGGCTGAATTTCAGTACGGCGTTTCATCCTCAGACGAATGGTCAGTCTGAGAGGACAATCCAGACTCTAGAGGGGATGCTTAGAGCATGTGTCATGGACTTCAGAGGAGCATGGGATGATCATTTGCCGTTAGTCGAATTTGCTTACAACAATTTGTACCATTCGAGCATACAGATGGCTCCTTATGAAGTCCTTTATGGCAGAAGATGCAGGACTCCGATATGCTGGGATGAGGAAGGTGAGAGGAAGCTAGTGGGACTAGAGTTGGTCCAGATGACAGTTGAGAAAGTGGAGGTAATCAAACAGCGACTTAAGGCCACCCAGGACAGAATGAAAAGCTATGCCGATGCTAACAGAAAAGAAATAGAATATGCAGTGGGTGACAAGGTGTTCCTCAAGACGCTCCATGGAAGGGAGTTATGAGATTGATGAAGAAAGTTAAGCCCTCGGTATGTGGGTCCGTATGAAGTATTGAGAGGATTGGGCCGTTGGCCTCTGAGTTAGCATTGCCGCCGAATTGTCGCAGATTCATGATGTGTTCCATGTCTCGATGCCGAGGAGGTACAGATCGATCCTTCTCACATCATTCAGACCTCGAAGTTCAAATGAGCGATGATTTGAGTTATGAAGAAAGACCTGTGGCAATTCTGGATAGCAAGGATAAAATCCTCAGGAACAAGACAATCAAGCTAGTCAAGGTCCTGTGGAGGAATCATGCAGTTGAAGAGGCGACGTGGGAACCTTTGGATGCAATGAAGGAGAAGTATCCACGCCTCTTCAATGACTCAGGTAAGAATTTCGAGGACAAAATTTCTTAAAGGGGGGAGAAATGTTACCCCCAAAATTTTTTTTAGGATTAATCATGATTAGATTAAATTGATTAAGTTAGATTAGCATTAATTAAGGTGTCATAAATTAATATATGATAGCATTAATGAGTTAGGTGAAGAATTTATGAAGTTAAATATGTTAGTTGGACTTAGGTGAGTTAGGTGTAATTAATGTATTAATTGGGCTTTGGGTCCAAATGAAGTGAGAAAGAAGAGAGGAATTTAATGCAATGGGCTTGAAGGAAAAGAGTTAGTGGGCTTGAGTAAGTAAAGAGGAGAAATGAAAAAGAAGAAGAAGAAAGAAGAAGGAAGTAAGTTGGGCTTAGGCTTATTGGGCTTAAGTAATTTAGAAAGGAGTATATAAGGAAGGAGATAAGTGATTTTTGTAGGAAAAGAAGATAGAAACGAAATTTGGAGGGAGAGGAAAGAAGAGTGTCGTGAAAGGAGGGAGGAAAAGGAGAAAGAAGAGGCTTGTTAGGGTTTGGCATTTCCATGAAAGTGAGTGGGTTTTTGAAGAAAGTCCAAGAAGAAAAAGTGTGGAGGAGAGTCTAAGCTTCACTTTGAACCAAGAAACCACTTGGTTGGTTAAGGATTTAAGGTAAGTTCTTGGTTTAAGGTTAAGTTTTTGTTTGGGTTTTTGGTTAGAAAGATGAAGAATAAGATGGGTCTAGTGATTCTCTTATGAATTTCATGATTTAGATTTTTAGGTATTTCAATTTCTAAACCCTATGTTGATATGGGGTTATTTTCTTGTTATGCTTGAAGGAGGACAAGAAAGAGGAGAAGAACAAGGAGAGGAACTTCCTTAGGCAAGTTTAAGCAAGGATAAAAGGTGGGTTTCATATTTATCTTTATGTATATAAGCTACAAATGTAAATAAATGCATGACATTAATGAGCTTTGATCACTTGGTTGTTATATTAAATGTGTGTGATGGAATGATGAATGTGAGTGTATTAGATGCTTGATGATGATTGAAACTGTCATGAAGAAACTTGTTGAATGAATATAATGAAAGGCATGAACGATGTATGAAAAGATGATTTCAAAGAAACAATGAATTGGATAAGAACAGTCCAATTTCCTTGTATGATTCATGATTGCTATGTTATGTGGGTAAGGTATTGTCCTAAGAACATCCACGTGCACGCTGACCATGAAGCCTTCGCCTCGGCCGCCTGATTGTGGCATAGGATGATCCAACATTTTGGACTCCTAAAGATTTGCCCATATAGACTCATGAAATGAGACTATATGGTTGTCAAGAATAAGGACTTACCGAGCCATTTGATGTGTTTCATATGTGAATACATGAAAATGCAAGAATGATGAATGTTTGAATTGTGAGAAATTACGTTTGAGTATTGATGAACATTGCATGATGCATGTATTATGATTGTATTGAAAGATTGCTAAAAGTATGAATAACTAATAGGACTGCTTGATATATAAATATAAATGTGTTACCCACGGAGCGACAGCTCACCCCCTAAAAGAATTTTCCAGGAAATGAGCAGGATCCCGAGGAGCAAGCTTAAAGGCACTTACTCCAAGTTTTTCTTTTGATTTTGTATTTGAAATGATTTTTGTAAAACAATGCTTTAGTTGCATTTTGAGAAGATATTGTATTTTGAAACTTCATTGTAATTGGACTTGAAATGCCCACTAAAGCATTGTATGAATATGACATGATTTGATGAAGATGGAATGAATGAATTATGGAAGCAAAAATGTTCAGTTTTAATGTATTTTGAGAAATCCATGTATGTTTAAGACAATTGAATCATTGTTATAGTTTGGATATGATAGATGATTAAGAGTGTGGCTATGGCTTCGAATGGTGTTTGAAGATACCTTAGGGTTTAATCATGTTATATGAGGTTGTATGATGAGTTTTATATAGGTGGAAGTCTTAGAATTGAAAATTGGGTAGTTGCATTTTAAGGGGGATGTGTTGTCAAATTTTCCTAAAATTTGACAAGATTACTCAATGTTAGACCCTCTTCGGGTATGAATTAGATCAACGAGTCTTCATGAAGATTGTAGTAGGAGTTTAGAGTTTTCCAAAGGTATATCGTTTGCTAAATTTGGAGTTCGGAGTCAAAAGATATGATCCTTACTAGAAAAGCGTAGGAAGGAAAGCGAAGATAGAAATCAAGATAGAAAAGGTATGAAGGAAAGCGAAGATAGAAATCAAAAGATAGAAAAGGTATGAAGGAAAGCAGAAGATAGAAATCAAGATAGAAAAGGTATGAAGGAAAGGTAAGATAGGAATCAAGATAGAAAAGGTAGGAAGGAAAGCAAAGATAGAAATCAAGATAGAAAAGCGAAGGTAGAAAACCAGATGATAGAAATCAGACGATAGAAAACCAGATGATAGAAATCAGACGATAGAAAACCAGATGATAGAAATCAGACGATAGAAAACCAGATGATAGAAATCAGACGATGGAAAAATAGGACGCTGCAGAATGTAAGAGATAGAATCAGCCTTTGTAGTCTTCATAAGAGTTGTATATCTAGATGTCTACTTTCATATGGTGAAAGAACAAAAACCTTTGGAGCTATAGATTAAAAGTTATAGCAATCGCGCCAAAAGAGTTTCGATTCGATTTTGGAAGTGAGCATGGTCCGTTGTTTTGGGCATATTTCCCTCATACGACCTCCAAATGAGGTGAGGCTTGAACCATTGGATTTATAAGACACATATCTTTCACTCCATAAAATCCGGTATCAATTGGAGTTAAATTGAGAAAGTTTGTTCTAAAACAAATGAAAGGTCAGTTAAAAGGGCATGTTTCGAGTATGAACTCTCTTAGGTTTTTGGAGTGTATCTTGAGTATATGACTTCGATTAAGGTGATTCTTGTTTCAGGGAGAACTTGAGACATAAAGCTACAAATTATATGAATAAGTCAACCCATGATTTTAGTGTATACATGGTGTGTGCTTGCCACGAAGGTGGAGTTACAATTAAAAATCCTGCAAGATTATAAGCGCAAGGTTTCAGGACATCGAAAGTTGGGCTCCAAAAACGGGTTCCGACGTCTATGGTACTATAGTAAGAGTAAGAGTGTCAAGTTTAAGGTCTCAGCAAGGCAAGTGTCTCGGGGATGGGCTCCACTCGGGCTCACATCCTGGGACAGTCGGGCTCCCGGGATCGGGGTCTGACAATATCCAACAATTCCCAATTTTACTCCCCCTTTTTGTCATAATCAAAACAACTAATATAAAATAACAAGAGGAAATGGAAGAATCACTAATAGGTAGTATTATGAAAACAACACAAATATAAAGAAGAGAAATCATCGCAATCACATTAAACATAGAAGTAAACCATCAAACACCAAGAATCTTAAGCAGTACTCTAAGACAAATAGATAAAAAATTTCACACACTAGTAAGAGCATAAGAAAAGCTGTCAGTCTAGGTGAAAATGCAGAACACATCACGACGAAGAATCATCATGTCTACAGCCCAACTTATCAAAGATTTTCTTGATGCTTTTCTCCAGGAGAGTAAGCATACTCTTCTACTCTTTGACACTCTTATCCAATTGTATAAGCATAGCCTGTTGATCATCAGTACGATCATTCAGTTCTTCCAGTTGCTCTCAAATCTCCCGAAGTTCATCTTGAGATGCTTCACCCCTTCGCACACTACTAGGGCGGGAGCTGCTAGGATGATCACTTGCTCTCTTAGACCGTTGCCTCCTAGGTGCTTGTTCACCCTCCAAGGTTAAGCCTAGCTTCTCTACATGATAAGAATAAACCCAACCTCTCTCAATAGTTTTAACTAACTTCATGATGTGGAGATTATAGGGAGTAAATCTCCAGCTTTGAGGAAAGGGAAAATGATCATAGGCGTTCAAATTGCATCGTTGCAGCTTGGCCATGTGAGTTATCAAGGCTCCATATGGCATGCCTTTGTGTTTTCCCGTTTTTCCTTTTAGCTCACCCCTTAGTAAATTTGCCTTTTTCCTCATCATTTGTATGATCAAGCTTGGAAAATTGATTTTTCTCCCTTCTTCCAAGTGCCACAGTATCTCCTTGTCCAAAGATGTTATATGATTGTTGCTCGCCTTCTTGGGATACACCACGCGATTGATAGCATAGTGCAGTAGTCTATAGTTTAGGGGCAAGTCCATTGCCTCAAAAGGTGGCGAATGGTCGGAGCATAATCGAGCAAGTAAATCATCACCCTTTGCTTCAGTGAAACCAAAATTTTCTTCTGTCTCTTCATCCGTGTCACCATTTTCATGTCTTAAAATATCTAAATCTAACAAGGAAGCACTAGGCCTAACTCCACCAGTAGGCAATTGAAACCCTCTAGACAAGTAATCTTCACAAATAAACATTTCTTTGCCTTGAATATGTGATTTCAAGTGTGTACCAGTATCCACATTGCTCTGAATTACTACAAGATTAGCATAAAATTCCCTTACCATGTCCTCATAAATGTTATCACTATAGCCCAAGAAATAACACAATCCATAACTTGTGATTTCTGAAAATAAATCCTTGTATTCACTATGCTCTAACTCAGTGCAATCAAATCTCATAGAAGGTATCAGTACCTCTTATTTAAGCACCGTGTAATAAAGATTTTGAGCTTCACGGGAGACGAACCTTGCTTCAACCTCCTCATTTTCTCGATCACCACCTCCTCTTGAGGAAGACCCACGTATTCTTGGTCCTTGTGGAGGAGTGGTCGTCTTTTTCCCTTTTCCAGTAGATTTCCTTGGAGTCATGAAGAGATTGAAAGATTTAAGGAAGATAGAAGGAAATTTCGAAAGGTTAGGGTTTATGTGGTCGAAAAGGGTTTTTAGGAGAAGGAGAAGGATTTGAAGAGATAATCAATGGGTTTGGTGTTTTGGAGAATCGATTTTCAGTGGGTATGTTGGATTTTAGAAAATCAGAGGAGATTAGTCGACTAAGAGTGAAGATTTTGAGAAGAAGAGGATAAGAGCTATTTCGGAGATTTGGAGAAAATGAGGTTTTTAAAGTGGTTCTAGAAGTCTTATAGTCGACTAGTATGAGAGTAGTCGACTAATAAAATTAAAAGCATAAGTGGGGGTTATTATAGGGAAAACTAGTCGACTAGTCGAATGTTGTTAGTCGACTGGTTTTAAAAAATGGGTGTATTAGTCAACTGGTCGTATACTGTTAGTCGACTAACTTGAATAGTTCCTTTACCTTAGTCGACTTAGACTCCAAATAGTCGACTGGAAAGTTGCAAAACTCCAAATCAATCACACTTTAGCCTAAGTGTAGAACATGATGATGTGTTCTTCAGATGGAATTGCATATTCGCCTCATGTTTTGACCATTTCAATGTACTAATGTATGCAACAAGATAAAATCAACCAAGAGAATTTAAATCACACATTCCAAGTTTCAATTTGATGTTCACAAACACATCTTCCTTAAGGGGTTTAGGAAATATATCAGCTAATTGGTCACTAGAGGAAACATGATTCAAACAAATGTCACCTTTCAAGCAATGATCACGTATAAAATGATGTCTAATTTCTATATGTTTTGTTCTACTATGCAAAATTGGATTTTTACTCAAACAAATTGCACTGGTAATATCATAATAAATAGGAATATTTTTTACCACAATACCATAATCAAGCAATTGATGTTTAATCCAAGGAACTTGAGCACATGCACTTCTAGCTGCTACATATTCAGATTCAGCAGTGGAAATAGCTACACTAACTTGCTTTTTACTCGCCCAAGAGATCAAAGATGATCCTAAGAAGTGACATAAGCCACTAGTGCTTTTTCTATCTACCCTATAGCCACCATGATCAGCATCACTATAAGCATACAATTCAAATGATTCACAACTGGGATACCATAAACCATGATTAATAGTTCTACTCAGATATCTAAAAATTCTTTTGCAAGCACTCAAATAAGACATTTTAGGACAAGATTGAAATCTAGCACAAAGACATGTAGCAAACATAATATCAGGTCTAGAAGCAGTTAAATACAAGAGAGAGTCGATCGAACCTCTATCAAGTTTTTGATCAACATCTTCTTCATGTTCAACAATATACGTATTACCATGTCTCAAACCAATGAATCCAACATTTTCATCCTTCTTAACCATGCAATGAGATGATTCAAATGTCACATTAAAGTTCATATCACACAATTGAGAAACACTAAGCAAATTATGTTTCAAGCCATCAACAAGCAAGACATCGTCAATGGTAGGTAAAGGTTCCTTAATCACTTTACCAATACCAATGACTTTACCTTTGTTGTTGTCTCCAAATGTGACATATCCATGGTTCTTTGGTCTAATTTTCGCAAATAGGCTCTTGTTTCCGCTCATATGCCTTGAACATCCACTATCAATGTACTATGTGCTTGATGAATTTTCATTCCTTGCTTGTACCTGCAACATCAACATTCTTTCTCCTTATAGGTACCCAAGCCATTTTGGGTCCATTTTAGTTAGTCATATAAAACCACATTAGGAGTTGTGGTACCTTTTCAACCCAGATTTTCTTAACAGTGTTACGTCTCCTAATACTCTTACATGCAATTTCTATATGACCTTCCTTTAAACATCTAGCGCATTTTACAATTTTTCTATCTTGAATGAATTTGGAAATCAAAGAACAATCTCTATCAAAAGGATCATATCCTAAACCATGTCTAGAAATCGAATATCGTTGTAAAGACAACATCTTTTCAAACTTCTCATTTCCATTAGCAAATTTTCCAACCACATAAGAAAACTCTTTTCTAAGTCTATGAAGCTCACAAGTAAGATTTTCTTTTTCAGCAAGACATGCAAAATGATCTTCCTTAGGACAATCTAAATCATCAATAGCCTCGTGTAAAGCACTATTTTCAGCAACTAATTCTCTTATTTTCTTTCTCAATTTCTTGTTGATCTCAATAGCTTCTTCAAAATCGATTTGTAAAGCATCAAAAGAATCTCTAAGATCTTGATCAAAGAAAGTTTCTTTTTCCCTTTGTGATACTTGTCATTTTTCTGAAAATTTGAAGTGGAAGATGAGCTTTTGCATTCTCTAGCATGATGTCCTCTTTTTCCACATTTCCAACATTCTTCATTGCTCTTCTTTTCTTCATAGCCCTTAGATCTTCTTTCCATTATGTACTTCTTCCTTTCTCCATTTCTTCCATCACTTAATTCTTTCCTCCTATTTTTGAGTAGTCCTTTGAACTTCCTCAAATTTCTGGCATACATTGCTATTTCTTCGCCTTCTTCTTCTTCATCTATTTCTTCGTCACTTTCATCAAGAGAAGAAGCATTAGCTTTTAAAGCAATTGACTTTTGTAACTTACCTCTTTCTCTTCTTGATTTGAGAATGATCTCATAGTTGATGAGAGATCCCACCAAGGTGTTGAATTCCAAATGATTGAGATCCTTATACTCCATAATAGCGGTGACTTGAGAGTCCCATTCTTTCGGTAGTGAGCGAAGAATCTTCTTTACCTTTTCGCTATCCGTCATATGCTTTTCAAGGTTGCCTAATTCATTTATGATTTCTACAAAATGATCAAACATAGTAGAAATAGACTCAACTTCTGTTGGGACCCGATCTGGAAATCGGATCCCAACCGAAAAAGCAGAACAGAAAACGGAATCGAATGGAAATGGAAATTTCGCATCGAAATTTCGAATCAGAAAACAAAGCATAAGAATCGAAAGCGAAGCGCATACTCGAAGAAAATGCAAATCGGAATCGAATACCAAATCGACAGAAATCAATAGAATCGAATCATAAGGCGGGGATAAACGAAATAATCAATTAAACTGAAACATATCCGACATCCGAGAACAATAATCAAAGAAAACGATCGAATGAACATAATCGCGTTGGAAACCCTAAGACGTACCATTCCGAAATTCGGTATAATTTTTTTTCTTCTTTTCTTGTTCTCATTTCTTACCTCATTAGTCAACCTCATTCAAATCACACAACCAAATTCCACTTTTGGAAAAATCATTCTCATGCAAATCTCTAAATCTGATCATATTCTTATTTATCCATACAAATCTTAAATTACATTTTATTATAATTTTATCGAAATTTCGGCAGCATAACAACTGCATTTATCCTAACCCAAACCTGCAAATTATTCAAAAATACACTTCTGAAAGCCCAATTAATCATATAATCATCAAAATCAACCGGACCCTCCGTCCGGGATCTCAGCAAAAACAAACGCAATCCTAATTCTAAAACATTCTCATAATTGTAATTCAATCTACTATTCTCATAGTTCAATCTCATTCCCAAACTTATACACAATTCCATATACAATTTCATACTCTCATACATTCATTCATAATCTTCATACATTTTGAAATACATCATAATTACTTAACAGCAATTCAAGCCATTTACAAAATATTTCAAATCTCAATTCATAATACAATGCAAACGATGCAAAAACGAACCAAATGTCTTCGCATTCTTTCATCCGATCTCCTGCTCGAAACCTGGAGATGGGGATGAAAGGGAGGTGAGCTCGGAAGCTCGTGGATAATATATTTATAAATTAAAACATAAGCGAAAATTATCTTTTCAAATTTTTCAAACATTTCCCATTCGGAAATTTATCCAAAAACCCATTTTCAAACTTTCCAAAACATTCATAAACAGTTTCCGAAATTTCATGATTGAAAATTCACTTTCTCATTTCTCAAATTTTCAAACTTTTTACCAATCATGCACATCTTTAAACATAAATGCATCACATAGCACATAAACAAAATCAAAAACCACATAACATAACAGAATGGTTTGATATTGGACCCCACACCCCACCCGTAGGTGTTTGCAGGTTATACTGCGGCGTGTGTTTGCGTGTTATACCGCGGCATCCAACACAAATCACAATAACATATTAAATGGTTTGGTTTGGTCCATAACAGGACGTACTGCACATTTTCACATAGCGGTCATGCAAACGTAGTGAAGGAATCCGTGATCTAACTCCATTACCTCTTACGGCGGTGAGCGAAGGCTTAAAACAGTGAGAGCAGGTAATCGACTCACAAGGACTGACCAAACCCATATAGCACATAAGCAAAACGAAAATTCAAATTGCTCAAGGCACTTTTCAAAAATCTTGATTTTCACATTTTCAAATCATATCATCATATTATGTCATAAATGACACAAGCACGTATCCACATGAATTCACATAACAAATCTAATGCAATTCACATCATCACTTAAATCACATATTCATCACAATATATGCACTAATTCTTTAAATCATTTAAATCATAAATCAAATAATTTGAAAACCATGAATTTCATAAATCTTGCATTTTCTAAAACTCATTTAACCCTTTGAAATCATAATATCAAACATTTACAACCTTTTTCAACCCCTTTTATCAACAATAATTTATCAAAATCAAATTTTTGCTTTCTTTAATTTTCAAAATCACATTCTTAGCTTACAATTCAATAAATAAATATACTACCCACCTCGAAATGATGCTAGGAACTCGTCCCGATCATCAATTTGACCAACGCTTCCTTTATTCTTCCAATTTAAAATAACCTAAGCCATACATACCCAAATTCAACATCATAAAAATCATAATCTTCAAAAGTAACAATATGAAACCCAAATTCATCACTTTTCCAAGCTTTCTAAAACCAAAATTTCTAAAATTTCCAATTTTAAAATTTGACCTAAACCAATACACTCAAATTCAATCTCATAAATAACTTAATTTTCAAAATTAATGTCACAATTCATCAATTCACACTAATTTCAAAATATCTAACTCCTCACTTTCAAAAATCCCCAAATCTTAAAATTGGCCTAAACCAATTTATCCAAATTCAATACCATAAAATACAATTTCTTCAAAATTAACTTCATATTCCACAAACCCATATCATTATCTATAATTCTACACCAAAATTTCACAAAATTCTTAATCACAAAATTAAGCCTAAACCTTAATCAAATTTCCATCCAAAATTAAACACAACCTAAGGCATATATATCAAAATCAATTTCATAAATCACAAACCCAAGTCCTTTTCCATGTTTCTAAACCAAAAATTCATCAAAATCTTAAAACTCAAAATTTCCTCTTACCTCATTTCTCCTCCAATTTCCGAATTTCTTGGCTCATGAAGAAGCTCTCTTCATTCTCCATCCTTTTCCTTCTTGGAAAAATCCCAAAAGCCTTAAGAATCAAGTAGAAAAATTGAAACTAAGATTTCTCTCTCATCTTTCCACCATAACCGAAACTTCTACTTCTTTCTCTTATTTTCTTCTTCCTTTCTTCTGATTTTCCAGCCACTTTCGTGGCTTTATTATGCCAAAAACGACATCTCCTTTTGTGTGTCATTAAATGAAGGTCAAAAGACCATATTGCCCCTCCATTCAAAGCTTAAAGTCATGCTTACTTACGGTTTGATTCGCACTATCAATTTGAAGGAATTTGTCAAAACTTCCTTCTTGAGAAATGTTCCTCTCAATCATACGAATCCAACGCCACTGACCGCGCTCAATTCGGATCACTACACCAAAAGTTATACACAAAACAGTTCGGGTATATCCATATTCTAACACATTTTCCATGTACTATTATTTCCTTCCAGAAATTTACATTTTTAATCCCAGATTTGAAACTCGATGTCTTCATAACCATTGTAGCCTTATGTCTCTAGTTTAATTCAAAACAAGAATCGCCTCATTTTGATTCCCAGATCAAAAGTTATGCTCAAAATACTCTCAGATGTTCCTAATCCAAAAATTACACCCTAATCCGAACTTCCATTCATAATTCGAAGGTCTTAAGGGCAAAATTGACATTTCATTTCTTCATATGATTTGTAGCCCCTTGTCTTATATTTATTTTGCCTCAAGAATCACTTCAATCGGATCTCTACAGATCCCGAATTTCACAAAATACTGAACTATGTTCGAAAAATTTCCCAACTCACTTTGATTAAATTAATCACCATTAATTTAATCTCATAAAATTGCAAATTTCCCATGAGGATGTAGGGAATTGTCTTAGGAATCCAACGCCGCAAGAATCAACTCAATCAGATGTCGGACGGAAAAGATACGAGCAAAATAGTGAACAAAGGTCGGATTGGAGGAGGAAGCAAGAAAACTAAAGGAGCAAAACGGCGTCGTATTAGGGCGAGGAGAGGGCGCGGTCGCCCTAACGACGCGAGCAGAACGCTCACCATCGCTACGGTGATGCGTCGCCCTGGCGATATGCGTCGCCCTTGCGACGGGGGACTTCATTTTCCTTTTTTTTTTTAACATAAAAATCCAAAACTTCCAAAACTCATAACTCTTAATCCCGAACTCCAATTTTGACAAACTTAGTCTCTATAGAAAGCTTAAAGGAAGCTCTACATCTTCCATGAAGGACATAAAAAATCAATTCGACTCCAAGGGAGTCCATTTTCCGGTCAAAGATACTGTCCTCTAATAATCATGCTAAAACTATAATATAAACTTGTAAAAATCATAACTTATTATTCCGAGATCGAAAAATTGCATACTTTATATCGAAAGAAAGATCAAAACAAACCCTCAATTTTCATGAAGAACATAAAAGCTCAATTAACCTCTAACTAGGTTAATTTCTCAGTCAAAGTTTCAACCATAATAAAAGTCAAACCTTTCAAATATAAACTTTGACTGATCATAACTTCCACTCCCGATATCAAAAAATTGCAAACTTTATGGCTACGGAAAGCTCTTAACGTACTCTACAAGTTTCCAGAAGACCATTTTCTCAAATTATGCCTAAATCAAAAGTCAACTTTTAAAGGCCAAAAAGTCAACTATTTCACAATTTTTTTTTTCATATTTTCACACTTTCTCTTCTTCTTTTTTTAGTCATGATTTTCAACTTAATTTTAATCAACTCATCCACTTAATTTCATAAACCATACCAATTCACTCAAAACCCCAAAGATATCAAAATCAGATCATTTCTTTTCTTCTCAATATTCTTTAAATTTTAAGACATCTCTTATACAAGACATACACAAAGCACTCCTTAAATTTTATTTTCATAATTCAAATTTTTACTCAAAAATCGGGGTCCAACATTTTTCTCCCTCTTAAAAGAATTTCGTCCTCGAAATTCATACTTACTTAAACTGCAAGTAACTCATTCTTGCATAAATTTCTTTTTAAACAAAGATCATCAAGTACTTTCTTACTAATTTCTTTCCAAAACTCATAATCAATCACTTTCTCTTATCTAATTTTCTCATCATATATGTATCTCAATCTCTCTACACTATTTCACATCTTGTATCTCACACTAACCATATCATATCAAATCACTATATTCATAATTCATTATTTCTTCAAATATGGACACAAGTCAATGGTCCATTTCATAAGGAACCCTGATACGGTTCAATCATCATTTAGCAACTAGTCATTCTTTCATCTTTACGGAAGTATAGTCTATATCAATTTCTCCCAATTCATCACGAAATTCAAATCTTAAGTTCATTAGCACACCTAAAATCAATCAAAGTTCTTAACCTCACTCAGAAAATCACTAAATTCATTCTTCACAACCATATTGCCCAAGTATGATCATAATACTGGGCTCTGATACCATCTATGTTGGGACCCGATCCGGAAACCGGATCCCAACCGGAAAAGCAGAACGAAAAACGGAATCGAATGGAAATGAAAATTTCGCATCGAAATTTTGAATCAGAAAACAAAGCATAAGAATCGAAAGCGAAGCGCATACTCGAAGCAAATGCAAATCGAAATCGAATACCAAATCGACAGAAATCAATAGAATCGAATCATAAGGCGGGGATAAACAAAATAATCAATTAAACTGAAACATATCCGACATCCGAGAACAATAATCAAAGAAAACGATCGAATGAACATAATCGCGTTGGAAACCCTAAGATGTACCATTCCGAAATCTGGTATAATTTTTTTTTCTTTTCTTATTCTCATTTCTTACCTCATTAGTCAACCTCATTCAAATCACACAACCAAATTCCACTTTTGGAAAAATCATTCTCATGCAAATCTCTAAATCTGATCATATTCTTATTTATCCATACAAATCTTAAATTACATTTTATTATAATTTTATCGAAATTTCGGCAGCATAACAGCTGCATTTATCCTAACCCAAACCTGCAAAGTATTCAAAAATATACTTCTAAAAGCCCAATTAATCATATAATCATCAAAATCAACCGGACCCTCCGTCCGGGATCTAAGCAGAAACAAACGCAATCCTAATTCTAAAACATTCTCATAATTGTAATTCAATCTACTATTCTCATAGTTCAATCTCATTCCCAAACTTATACACAATTCCATATACAATTTCATACTCTCATATATTCATTCATAATCTTCATACATTCTGAAATACATCATAATTACTTAACGGCAATTCAAGCCATTTACAAAATATTTCAAATCTCAATTCATAATACAATGCAAACGATGCAAAAACGAACCAAATGTCTTCACATTCTTTCATCCGATCTCCCTCAAACACGGAGATAGGGATGAAAGGGGTAGCTTCGAAGCTCGTGGATAATATATTTATAAATTGAAACATAGCGAAAATTATCTTTTCAAATTTTCAAACATTTCCCATTCAAAATTTATCCAAAAACCCATTTTCAAACTTTCCAAAACATTCATAAACAGTTTCCGAAATTTCATGATTGAAAATTCACTTTCTCATTTCTCAAATTTTCAAACTTTTTACCAAACAAGCACATCTTTAAACATGAATGCATCACATAGCACATAAACAAAATCAAAAACCACATAACATAACAGAATGGTTTGATGTTGGACCCCACACCCCACCCGTAGGTGTTTGCAGGTTATACTGCGGCGTATGTTTGCGGGTTATACCGCGACATCCAACACAAATCACAATAACACATTAAATGGTTTGGTTTCGTCCATAACAGGACGTACTGCACATTTCTGCATAGCGGTCATGTGCAGCCGTGAAGGGAGTCCGTGATCGGAACTCTATTGCCTCTTTCGGGCAGCCGAGCGAAGGCTTAAAACAGGTAGAGACAGTGCACTGACTCACAAGGGACCTGACCAAACTCACATAGCACATAAGCAAAACGAAAATTCAAATTGCCCGAAGGCACTTTTCAAAAATCTTGATTTTTTACATTTTTCAAATCATATCATCATATTGTGTCATAAATGACACAAGCACGTATCCACATGAATTCACATAACAAATCTAATGCAATTCACATCATCACTTAAATCACATATTCATCACAATATATGCACTAATTCTTTAAATCATTTAAATCATAAATCAAATAATTTGAAAACCATGAATTTCATAAATCTTGCATTTTCTAAAACTCATTTAACCCTTTGAAATCATAATATCAAACATTTACAACCTTTTTCAACCCCTTTTATCAACAATAATTTATCAAAATCAAATTTTTGCTTTCTTTAATTTTCAAAATTACATTCTTAGCTTACAATTCAATAAATAAATATACTACCCACCTCGAAATGATGCTAGGAACTCGTCCCGATCATCAATTTGACCAACGCTTCCTTTATTCTTCCAATTTAAAATAACCTAAGCCATATATACCCAAATTCAACATCATAAAAATCATAATCTTCAAAAGTAATTATATGAAACCCAAATTCATCACTTTTCCAAGCTTTCTAAAACCAAAATTTCTAAAATTTCCAATTTTAAAATTTGACCTAAACCAATACACTCAAATTCAATCTCATAAATAACTTAATTTTCAAAATTAATGTCACAATTCATCAATTCACACTAATTTCAAAATATCTAACTCCTCAATTTCAAAAATCCCCAAATCTTAAAATTGGCCTAAACTAATTTATCCAAATTCAATACCATAAAATACAATTTGTTCAAAATTAACTTCATATTCCATAAACCCATATCATTATCTATAATTCTACACCAAAATTTCACAAAATTCTTAATCACAAAATTAAGCCTAAACCTTAATCAAATTTCCATCCAAAATTAAACACAACCTAAGGCATATATATCAAAATCAATTTCATAAATCACAAACCCAAGTCCTTTTCCATGTTTCTAAACCAAAAATTCATCAAAATCTTAAAGCTCAAAATTTCCTCTTACCTCATTTCTCCTTCAATTTCCGAATTTCTTAGCTCATGAAGAAGCTCTCTTCATTCTCCATCCTTTTCCTTCTTGGAAAATCCCAAAAGCCTTAAGAATCAAGTAGAAAATTGGAACTAAGATTTCATCTCATCTTTCCACCATAACCAAACTTCTACTTCTTTCTCTTATTTTCTTCTTCCTTTCTTCTGATTTTCCAGCCACTTTCGTGGCTTTATTATGCCAAAAACGACATCTCCTTTTGTGTGTCATTAAATGAAGGTCAAAAGACCATATTGCCCCTCCATTCAAAGCTTAAAGTCATGCTTACTTGCGGTTTGATTCGCACTATCAATTTGAAGGAATTTGTCAAAACTTCCTTCTTGAGAAATGTTCCTCTCAATCATACGAATCCAACGCCACTGACCGCGCTCAATTCGGATCACTATACCAAAAGTTATACACAAAACAGTTCGGGTATATCCATATTCTAACACATTTTCCATGTACGATTATTTCCTTCCAGAAATTTACATTTTTAATCCCAGATTTGAAACTCAATGTCTTCATAACCATTGTAGCCTTATGTCTCTAGTTTAATTCAAAATAAGAATCGCCTCATTTCGATTCCCAGATCAAAAGTTATGCTCAAAATACTCTCAGATGTTCCTAATCCAAAAATTACACCCTAATCCGAACTTCCATTCATAATTCGAAGGTCTTAGGGGCAAAATTGACATTTCATTTCTTCATATGATTTGTAGCCCCTTGTCTTATCTTTATTTCTCCTCAAGAATCACTTCAATCGGATCTCTACAGATCCCAAATTTTACAAAATACTAAACTATGTTTGAAAAATTTCCTGACTCACTTTGATTAAATTAATCACCATTAATTTAATCTCATAAAATTACAAATTTCCCATGAGGATGTAGGGAATTGTCTTAGGAATCTAACGCCGCAAGAATCAACTCAATCGGATGTCGGACAGAAAAGATATGAGCAAAATAGTGAACAAAGGTCGGATTGGAGGAGGAAGCAAGAAAACTAAAGGAGCAAAACGGCGTCGTATTAGGGCGAGGAGAGGGCGCGGTCGCCCTGACGACACGTCGCCCTAGCGACGTGAACCGAACGCTCGCCATCGCTACGGCGATGCATCGTCCTAGCGACGCGAGCTAAACGCTCGCCATCGCCAAGGCGATGCGTCGCCCTAGCGACGTGGGACTTCATTTTCCTTTTTTTTTTTACATAAAAATCTAAAACTTCCAGAATTCATAACTCTTAATCCCGAACTCCAATTTTGACAAACTTAGTCTCTATAGAAAGCTTAAAGGAAGCTCTACATCTTCTATGAAGGACATAAAAAATCAATTCGACTCCAAGGGAGTCCATTTTCCGGTCAAAGATACTATCCTCTAATAATCATGCTAAAACCACAATATAAACTTGTAAAAATCATAACTTATTATTCTGAGATCGAAAAATTGCATACTTTATATCGAAAGAAAGATCAAAACAAACCCTTCAATTTTCATGAAGAACATCAAAGCTCAATTAACCTCTAACTAGATTAATTTCTCAGTCAAAGTTTCAACCATAATAAAAGTCAAACCTTTCAAATATAAACTTTGACTGATCATAACTTCCACTCCCGATATCGAAAAATTGCAAACTTTATGGCTACAGAAAGCTCTTAACGTACTCTACAAGTTTCCAGAAGGCCATTTTCTCAAATTATGCCTAAATCAAAAGTCAACTTTCAAAGGCCAAAAAGTCAACTATTTCACATTTTTTTTCATATTTTCACACTTTCTCTTTTTTTTTTAGTCATGATTTTCAACTTAATTTCAATCAACTCATCCACTTAATTTTATAAACCATACCAATTCACTCAAAACCCCAAAGATATCAAAATCAGATCATTTCTTTTCTTCTCAATATTCTTTAAATTTTAAGACATCTCTTATACAACACATACACAAAGCACTCCTTAAATTTCATTTTCATAATTCAAATTTTCACTCAAAGATCGGGGTCCAACACCTTCCTTCATGACAAACATTTCATAGTCATGGAAAAGCATGTTGATCTTTGTCTCTCAAACTTGGTTTATTCCTTCATGAGTGATGTGAAGTTCCCACATTTCTTTAGCACTGGTAAAGGAGTTTACTTGATTTCTTTCCTCAACCGTGAGAGCACAATATATCAATTTCATAGCTTTTGCGTTGATGTAAGCTTGCTTCCAATCATTGTCATCATACTCCAGCTCCATTTTTAACTCACCATTTTCTTTCAAAGGTGCTTGTGGACTGAAGATGATGATCTTCCAATACACTACTCCATCACTTATAATATGATACTTCATAGGATTTTTCTAAGAAGAGTAGTTAGAACCATTAAATAAAGGAGGGCGATTATTAGTGTTACCTTCTTCCATTAAGTTATTGTGTGCCATCCCTGGATGCTTCTGCTCTGATACCAATTGTAAATGATCTAGAAGGGGGGTTGAATAGATCTTTAAAGCTTTTTGTAAAATTTTACAATAAAATCAGAAGTTAATTCACACAAAAACAATTTAAACAAATTTAAATGTAAAGAGCAAGGAAGAAGAACAAACACTGTTTTTATAGAGGTTCGGTGCTAAGACCTACGTCCTCTACCTAAGCTCCCATTTAGGATTTGGCAAACCACTTTACTACACACTTTTTAGTTTAGTGTGAACTCTTACAACACCACTTGACTTCCGGCTCAAGCTACCTTTACAAACGATTTGTTTTTTGGCACAAATCCTATCTCACAAGTGACTTTTCACTAATCACTCAACTAGCAAGAGAAATGAGATAAAGAAGATAGAACAATGCTCAATACAAATTTAAAACAAGCTAAGAGCAATAATGAGCAAATTTTGGAACAATAGTGGAATACTTTGGCTTATAGGACTTCAGTATGTTTATCCCTTAATCTTCCACTCTTTATACTGAGTTTGGAGAGGAATATAGACGTTGGCAACCCTTCCTAGCCGTTGCATAATTTCTTATAGCCGTTCCTTAACTTCCTCCTTTCCTTTTTGTGAATGATTCAGATAAATCTTATTCAGCTCTGTCTGATAGTCGACTGGTCGAGCTGTTATAGTCGATTGGTCGAGCTGTTATAGTCGACTAGTGTTAACATATTTCACTTCAGGCTTTAACTTCACTCCTCGATAAGTCGACTAGCGACATGATAGTCGACTAGTACTTCTATTCCGTTGATTTGTAGTCGACTTGTTCCACATTAGTCGACTTGTTTCAACCCCCATATGATGATCCTTGATTTCTTAGTCGACTTATGATATGCTGGTCGACTTGTTTCTGATTCCAACTGATATATTTCATCAAATCTTCCCATAATCTCATGTTTAATGTCTCCAGCATGTTTGAGGATTATTGCCTTGTTGATTTCACCATGATTTATAACTTGTCTTGGTTTATTTCAATCCACAATACCTGAAATAATTTTTTAACCAATTCTATATATTTTATTATTATTAAAACATAAGTGGGATTTAATTTGTCAACCACCATTGGTCCAACAAGTAGAAGTTGAACCTGAAACAAAAATATTACAGTTACATTACATACATATAATTTAACATAAACATCAATGATCAAATACAAGTAAAATTAAAAAAAAGATGAAAAATAAAAACCTGAAATTCAATCGTCAATGGACGGAAACTCGCTTGAACTGCACTGACCCCAGTGATCATTTGGTACAAAATCCTCATCATTGAGAGGAGCTTCATCATCATCATCATTCAAATTTAATGCACCAAATGACATGTCAATGCTTTCCCATCCAAGATTATCTTCCAAATTTAAATCACTCACATCAACCAAATTGGGTTCTTCAGAAACCCAATCCGCCAAAACATTAATATTATCAATGGCAATGGGATCATTTGAACAACTTGTGCTATTAAGACTCCTAGTAAACAATTAAATTTAATTATTAGAAAATTATAAGAAATTATATCAAAATTAATAATGAAAATAACTTATCTTTCTCGAAGCTTTAAATTGTAACGAACATAAACCAAGTCATTCAACCTCTTATGCTCCAATATATTCCTTTTCTTGGAATGAATAAATTTAAATGTGCTCCAGTTTCGTTCACACCCAGTTGCACTCACACATCGACTTAAAATCCGAATCGCAAATCTTCTCAATTCTGGAACATTACATCCGAATTGATCCCACCAAGAAACTGCAAGTTATAAGATAACAAAAGTAGTATTATAAACAAAATAAATTGATAAATAATTTTCAACAAATAAGAAATAAAAAATAAGTAATACCTAGAGAAAGTCTTCCTCTTTGTCGAATCGCAAGCGACATTCCAAAATCCCCATTACACGACTTATAAAGCTCCATTTGTTCACTTAAAATTTCTTGCATTGTCTCATTAGGAACAATTGTTGTAATTGTGAAAAGCATTCCTCTACTAACTACAGCTTGCTTTTCAACATCCAGTCTATAATACACACTAGGATTCAAAAATGCCCCGGCTGCAAACAATGGAGAAGAAAGTTGCCTCCCCCCTTCTCTTATTAATGATTGAGAGGAATGGTAAGTATAAAGAAGGCCTATTTTTCAGATTGGCCTTAATTGCTTCCATTGCTCTCTCTATAGCATCATAAATATATCCCATTGTTAGCTTTTCTTCACTATTAGCCAACCGAAGCACCCTCATCAAAGGCTCACAAACTCGAATAACGAATTGACATTGAGACCAAAATTTCCTATGTTCCAGTATGACACTACAAACCTCCATTCCAGCATTAGACCTAGCATGCTGAGATGCAACCCACTTATCACTTGTAAATATTTGCCTTAACTCATTCTTCATCAAAATAAAAGACTAAAGTGATAAGAAATTTGTTGCAAATCTTGTTACAGCAAGGTAACATAAATTTCTACCATTGGTAAATTCCCTTCTCATCAAATTCAAAACACATGCATGATTATAAATAAATTTTGTCACCTTTTTTGCCTTCTGCATGATCTCATCAATAACAGGAAAATACCTAGGATCTCCTATATTCTCCAGTATTAAATCAATGCAATGTGTAACACAAGGAGTCCAAAAAAATAAATTATAGGTACTCTGCAACCTTTTTCTTGCCGCTTTATAAGTGGAATCATTGTCAGTAATGAATTGAACAATATTTTTCACCCCTACTTCATTCACAACTTGATCAAATATCCCAAACAAATTATCAGCATTTCTAATCAGGCCAGATACATCAACAGATTTTAAAAACATAGAGCCATTACAAGAATAAACCAAAAAATTTATAATTGGCTCTTGTCTCCTATTCGTCCAACGATCACACATAATTGAGCATCCATTAATACCCTAACTCACTCTTCTTTCAACCAAATAAGTTCTCATTTCAGAAACAACACAACTCAAAAGTTTACCTCTTAAGTCATCAATCGATGACCCTTTGTATCCTGGACCATAAGAGGCTATAGCATCTATCATAGGTTGATAATAATATGATTGAGAAGCATTAAATGACGAACCTGTATCATACCACCATCTAGCTACTGTCATATCCACATTGTGAACCGCATCTCTTGTCTGCATTGCACTACGAATTGAAGGTTGGGCTCTAGGAGTTGTTCGTGGTGCAAAGAAACCAGACACCTGCCTTCTTCTCTTCCTCAGATCAGATTCTTCAGGATCCTGAGGCTGTGATGGAACACTACCAGTACCACTTCCACCTTCAACATCTCCATAATCACCACGGAAACCAGGAAATGAACTTTCACTACCAATTTTAAGATTCAATCTTCCCCTTCTATCTTTCTCAAATTGATGTTCATTAAGCAATGTTTTCATCTGTCACTTCACATCATGATTTATTTTTTTACACGCTTCCACATCTTCTTTAACCCCAGCTAAATGCTTTTTCAATCGGGTGATTCCTCCACCTTTCAAATGCTTGTTACAAAACAAGCAAATGGTATGTTTCTTTTGACCAGGAACCACACCAGCATGAGCCCAAGCTGGATCACTGTATCTTCCTGAACTAGGTTGATCGGGAGTATTTGAACTTCCTTCCATTTATCTGTACACAAAAATAAATAACACACAATTTTAGTACACAATGACAATATGCATATCTAAAAATAAGTAACATAAAACATACTCCAATAATTTGCAATTTCAACAATTACAAAAAATTCATAATATCATCTCCACTTCCTTCCATTCCAACAAGTTCCAATTTCCCACAATCACAAGACATCCATTTATAATTTCCAATTTTATCAATTTATGACAAGTTCTAATTTCCAAGTATCACAAACATACATCAACAAGTTTAATTTCCAACAAGTTCGAATTTTCCACAATCACAAGACATCCATTTCCAATCCTAACAATTACAAAACAATTATAATTCAATTTCCATTCATTCCATTTCCAACAATTTCCAATCCTAACAATTACAAAACATTCATAATTCCATTCCATTTTCAATCCATTTCTAACAATTTCCAATCCTAACAATTACAAAACAATCATAATTCCATTTCCACAATTTCCAATTCTAAGTTTCTAACAATCATTTCCTTCCATTTTCAAAAAATTTTAATTCCAACAATCACAATCATAATTACATTTCCATTTACAATACAACAATTCTAAATTACAACAATAACAAAATAATCATAATTCTATTTCCATTTCGTTTCAATTACATTCCCATCCATTTACATCAATTCCCAATTCCAACATTCACAAAACAACCATAATTCTATTTCCATTTCCATTCATAATTCCATTTCCATTCCAACAATAACCAACAATTTTCAATCCCAATTCCCAACAATCACAAAACAATCATAATTTCATTTCCATTTACAACAATTAACAACAATCACAAAAACTTCCATAATTTTATTTTCATTTCCTTCCATTTACAACAATTCTCAATTCTAACAATCTCAAGATAATCATAATTCATTTTAACAAACCATAATATTATATACACCATTTCATATTTCATTTTCAATATATATGTTGCTTTAACAATTTTAATTAACATTAACAAATGTAAGTATAAATAATTAAAATTTACAACTACAAGTCTACAACATATTCACAATTTAACAACAAACATTTAATATATCACTTCTTTATGTTGAAACAAATTTTTTCCTATTTGAGTAAATTCAATACAAATATTAAATATAACTTAATATTTCACAAATATTAACAATATATCAAATATCAATTAATGATTTAAAAATCTTTGAGTGTTGTGAAAAGTTAGAGTCATAAATAAAAGAGATAGGTGTCGGTAGTTTTATATAATGAACATAAATAACATTGATGAGTTGATCAAAACTAGTAATGACTATTGACCACTCTCATATCAAAGGTAATAATAATTTTCCTATAGTGATTTAGCATTTAGGTATGATTAAAGAAAAAGGCCCATCATTTTTCTAAGAATTCTAAATTTCTAATCATTACAATTTCTCTAATCTCCACACAAAACTTACTCTTAATTCAATTATTGCATACTTATTCTAAAAACAAATTCTTATAATGTTATTTATTTTTTAGGATGGTTATTAGTTATTAATTTTACATTTAGTTTTAAATGTTAATTACTTAATTATCAACTTTTAATTTTAAGTTTAACAATCTTTAATTCTTTATTCTTTGCATAATACACAATTAATTAATTACATAATACATACTAATCTTATTTTAAATTTCCATTTTAATTCCAATTACAATTTTCATGTAACAAATTAATAACAAAATTCCAAACCCGTTCGGTATTCAACAACAATTCCAATTCCAATTTCAAAATAATTCCAATTCGGTATTCAAAAACCAAAAACCAAACCCATTCCTTTCCTCCACAAACACGACAAAGGCAATTCCATTTTCAAATCGGTATTCAAAAACCGAATCCAATTCCTCCACAAATCCATTCCAAAACTAATTCCATTTTCATCAATTCATGAACACCAAATCACCAATACACGGCAGCAAACACAAATCCAAATATCCAATCCACAACACAAAAACAAAATCTATTTACCAGCAATTTTTGGAGTTTCTATCAACGATTCAACGGTAACACACACCCCAAAAAATTATTAAACCGTCGAATTGTCTCAGGTCTTCACTTGGGTATTCGGGTTGGGCTTCGGGTCGTGCCTCTGTGAGCTGCAGGAAGGTCGGTGGTGGTGCGGTGGTGCGGCGAGGAGGAGAGCTGACGTCGAGGAGGAGCTATGGAGGGCTAGATCTACACAGATCTACACGAATGAGGCTCGATCTACACAGGGAGGAGAATAGAGAACAACTGGGGCAGGCGAGGAGGAGAGCCAAGAGTCGCGACGGTGAGAGGACCTCCAGACGCTGGAGACAGAAACAGTGAGATCTGTGAGTGATATAGTGAGAGAGAGAGGCTTAGAGAGAAGAAGAGGAGTAGAAGAAAGAGTAAAAGAGTGTAGGTAGCAGAAGAGGGTCGGGGGGGGTTGAGAAATATTTTTTTTTGCACTTTAGTCCTTAGAGTTTCGAAAAATTTCGAAATTGCCTGAAATTTTCTGGAATGTTGGGTACCAGCCAGTACCCAATGGAAAACCCCAGTGTCGGCCGGTATTTATGGCCGGTAAGATAAGTTCCAAATTTCGTTCTCCGGTCGGTACGTTACGTTCCGGCCGGTACGTGTCGGCCGGTATTTATGGCCGATAAGATAAGTTCCAAATTTCGTTCTCCGGTCGGTACGTTACGTGTCGGCCGGTACCGGCCGAAACGTAACGGAATTCAAAACTCTGGTTGAAACAGAGAAAAGTAGAAGCAAAAAACAAGAATGAATAGCTCAAATAGGGAGGGTTTCAAGTTAGAGCAACAGCTAGAGGGAAAGAGGAAAATATGATAAGTCTAATGGTACTTCAACTAACTTATTGATTATACATTAAAAGATCAAAGATGGTAAATTTGAAGAAGGCACACTAAAGTTCAACAATGAACTTATTTTTTGAAGAAGAAAATCGTTTCAATTCTTTCATGTACTGTACCTTAATTCTTTTATGCATTGAAGAAGAAAGCTATTTCAATTCTTTAATAATGATTTGTAAATTAGATTGGACTAACTTGATATAAAAATAGTTATACTTATTATATGATTAAATGAGTATTTTAACTTTAATTATTATTTTATATGAGGAATATATTTTTAAATAGGTTTTTTCAACAAGGTATTTTAGTTTGATCAATTAACCTTCAACCATTTGTTAATTATTATGAGAATCTGTGATAAACCCCAATCTTATAGACAAAATGCTAAATGAATTCAGATAATAGAATTAGAAAAAAGGAAATATTTCCCAAAATACAAAATGTCTCGGCTTTGATAATGGGCCCTCTATTTGCCTCAAATTGAATTTGGTATAAGCGGGAAATATTTGACACGTCCTCACTCTCACTCTAGATATTTCTCTTCCTGGATTTGTAATGCTCTATTTTTGCTTGGGAAAGGTTTTTTCGCTCTCTCCCTTAGTCCTTACGTATGTAGTAGAGATTTCTGAGTTTAGGTTTCTATCTCTTCGTACTTTTGTTGGTAATTTCAGAGGAAGAACTGAAAATGGGAGTTGATAACTATCATGTAATCGAGCTGGTTGGTGAAGGCTCTTTCGGAAAAGTGTATAAAGGAAGGCGCAAGTACTCTGGCCAGGCAGTTCTCTTCCGATTTCATCTTCTTCTTTTTGTTTCGTTTCCTCTATTTAACTTAAAATGTTTTCTTTTGTTTTTTTGTTGGTCACAGACTGTTGCCATGAAATTTATTATGAAGCATGGAAAGAGCGAGAAGGATATTCATAATCTAAGACAGGAAATTGAGGTAATTTAATGAATTTTTTTCTAGTAAATTTACATCAAGATTTGAACAAATGCTGTATCCTTTGCTTGATAGCTGCCTTCTAGTGTTTGAGCTGGTTTGATTTGTTCAATTTATGGGAGTTCTGTAGATTCTTAGAAAGTTGAAACATGAGAATATCATTGAAATGCTTGATTCATTTGAAAGCCCCCAGGAGTTCTGCGTGGTCACAGAATTCGCACAGGTTTGTCTCATCTCTTCTCCTTTGTATGCCGACCAAACATATGGAACTTTTACCATGTGGTGCAGTGGTGAGTTAATTGAAGTTTCCTATTCAGGGTGAGCTTTTTGAGATACTGGAAGATGATAAGTGCCTTCCTGAAATACAAGTTCAGGCTATTGCAAAGCAGTTGGTACTTCCCCTCCCCCAAATTTCAAACATGAGTGATTTTCTTTCTAAAAGTGATTCCTTAAGTTAATTTGGTATCGAGTTCATTGTTTTCACTAAAGCTTGCTTTTGTTAAATGTTACAGGTGAGGGCGTTACATTATTTGCATTCCAATCGTATCATTCATCGGGATATGAAACCACAAAACATACTCATTGGTGCTGGGTCAGTTGTTAAGGTTAGATGTGATGCTTGGGTGCAAATACACACAAAAAGTTTCAAATAATCTGTTTCTCTAGCTTGTTTACGCTCAGTTATGTTCTTGCAACCCAATAATGTTTTCATAGAAAATTTCATCTCGTAAAATGTTTGAATTCATATTAGTTTACGTGATTTCTTGATGTTCTATGTACTTTTCAGTTACTTCCTCATTTAAATGAAATTGTAGCAGAAACCAGTGGTTATTATTTTTAACTCTTTTCTATTTACCTTAGCTCTGTGATTTTGGCTTTGCACGCGCTATGTCCATAAATACAGTGGTTTTGCGATCAATAAAAGGTCTGTGTTTGATAATTCTATTTGGAATTTCACATTCTTTTCGAGTTATGCACTTTCCCAGGGCTAATCAATTATGTTCTTTTTATTGTTTAATAGGGACACCTTTGTATATGGCCCCAGAGTTGGTGAGAGAGCAGCCATACAATCATACTGCTGACTTGTGGTCTCTTGGGGTTATATTGTATTACTCTCCTTTTCACTTATTCATTTTTCATATGGGTCTCATGTTATCTGGTCATTGTTTCTGTTCACCAAAATTGTTGCCTAAATTTGAATTCATTTTTCTATATTGCATTAATGTTTGATCTCTATGGTTTATTCTATAATGTTTTCCACAAATTCTTTTTCCTTTGACCAGATGTGTGAGTTAACCACTTTGGTATTTTAAAAGTTTCACCTGGATTATTTTTCTCAAGTTAACTTCCAATTTAAATTTCTGTGGTTCAAAAGATCAATTAGGATTATTTTCATCTTTCCTATCAGTGGGATGTAATTCATTTTGTAGGTCATGATTATCTTGACAACTTGTTAGAATTTGCTCTTTTTTATTCTGACACCTTTGTTTGTTTTGCATCCTTGTTGAAACTACTTTATCATAATCCTACAGGTATGAATTATTTGTTGGTCAACCACCTTTTTATACAAATTCAGTTTATGCACTCATTAGGCATATTGTCAAGGTGGGTTAACTTAAACCTTGCCAGTATTCTTGCTTAAATTTTAGGCTATGATGTCTGAAATAGCAAAGCTTGTGGCACTGACAGGATCCAGTTAAATACCCTGATGACATGAGTCCCAGTTTCAAAAGCTTTCTTAAGGGTTTGCTAAATAAGGTTAGCCAATACTTGATCCTCAATCTTAATTGTCAGTTTCTGTTGGATTTGATTTTTATTTTCCTCCCAAACAGGTACCACAAAATCGGTTGACTTGGCCTGCACTTCTTGATCACCCATTTGTTAAAGACACTTCATATGAAGTGGAGGCCAAGGTATTATATCTCATACTTGCCATTGTTCTTCCTCTGAATATTTTAAAGATAAAATTGTCAAACTTTAATGCCATTTAAAAGTGGCATAATGCTCATTTCTCTACAAAATGGATATAGAGGCATCTAGTATGAAGTGTTGTTTTTCTGTTAATAAATACGCTAATAGTTTAGATATCTTCTGCTATGATCCAATGAATATGTTTTTGAGAAAAAAATTCCTGTAGGAAACGTGTTCTTTAACAGCATCAGCAAGAGGGCGTGATACTGTTTGGAGGGGTGAAGAAAATATGAAACATGCCACAATTGATTTGTCTGTCACGAGTCCTGAGGGTATGCTTTTAACTGAATGATACCAAGGTTCCATGCTTCAGTGTCCTAATGCTTACAACTTGCTAACTTCCATATTGTAGTTAAAATCCAACCTCTTTCTGCTTTGGAGAAATGCTCTGCACCAAAGCCTCATGTAGTAGGTAGTCCTTTCACAGATGCAGGCAATTGTCCAACAACTGAGGAGTTCCCTGGATTTGTAAGTCCTAACAACACTAAACAGTCAGGTATGTGATGTTTGTTTTGTAAGAGCAATGGAGCTTAATATGTTCCACCTGCTGGTTTTATGTTTGAAACTGGATAGAAAATAGTTTATGTTTTAGTATCTCTCATATCATACAGTAGCTGTTGGATAGATGATTCTTTTCTTGAATTCGAGTAACATTTATATCCCATAATGTATAGGAAATGTGTGGCTCTTGATTCAAATATTCACAGCTTACTGCTAGCTGATGAGTACATTCTTTTTCATGTTCAGTCTATTCTCTTTAAGGTTAACTGTCATGTTATAACTAGCTTGAATTGAAATTATTTTGTATGTTTACAAAAAAAAAATGCATAATCACTTGTCATCTATTTTGCTCCTGCTTTGTATGACCAATGCAATTCTAGCTTTTCATCCATTATTTTGTAACTTCTGTAGTTATCTCAAGTGACACTTTCCTAAAAGACAAAATAAAAGGATAAAGCTTGATGCTTTAGCCTCCCAATGCAAGTAGTTCTGCACTGATAATGTTTTAAAATATGATCTGAAGGCTAACATTTGTACTATCATAATAGAACATCCTTTTGGAGTTGGTTTTTTATAGTATACCTGAAATCTAGATTTCAAATTATTTCGATCGCACAACTTTAGTATTTTCTACATCATCTAATTTTTCATATGGAAATTTTACATTTTTTTCCTTTCTATTCAGGTAGCCAGATGTTGGACAAACTTGAAAATAGCTCCCGCACAGTTAAAGGAGCACAAATTATTGGTCAGGATAATGCAGCATTAAAAGCTGTCTTGCTACCATTGAAAAGATGGTCGAAAGAATTGCACGATTCTTATGGGTAAAGTGGACTTATATCCTTTAATATATTTATACGATCTACTCTTTTACCTCGGCTTTAAAGGGCACTGTTTCATTTCCTGAATTTAGATGCATCTGAAGCTTAATTGTATACGAGTTTGACAGAGAAATCATGAAAAGAGTGAAAATAAAAAAACAATCAAGGCTGAAAAGTTGCATGGCAACCTTGAAATTGGAGGGTGGTGTAGAGACTCATGGGTCTAAATGACGTCAGTATGATCAAACCCATTCATAATTGCTAACTGAGTTACTAACTGACCTGGAAAGCAAGATGGAAGATTTTGCAGCCTAATTTCTAGAAAGCAAGGACTAGACCTTGTCTTAAGGCATTAAACAAGATAAACAACTTCTAAAGTTATTCAAGATTAATTTTTCTACATTTTAAGATTTACAGGAGATAGGTAATACATGATCTCATTCTACTTTACTCTAGCTCCAGATTCTGCATATTGCTTTGTGGTTAGAATACTAACCTAAATGACTTTAAAATTTATACAGGGAACAAGCTGTTATTACTTCAAGCCAGTCTCTAAGAATTCTTTCAAACTTAGCTACATCTGGCATAATACAAGCTTGTGAGCTGTTTGATGAGATATTATGTGAAGTTCTTGATTTCAGTGCCATTACACTTGGCTTAAAATCCTCAAAGTTCAACGACTTGCTAGTGAAGGTATATATCAATTCTTAGTTTCACTATAAACATAAATTTGCTTGCTATTGATTAACTGCCATGTCTACGTCTTTTATCTTTTCCTGTGAAAGCAGCTTAAGGCTTGTAAATTTTCTTTCTTTCTTTTGATTTAATATTGGCTGCACACATCACTTCAGCCTATTGCCCCACAATTTTCATGTTATTATTTCCAGAAATGTACTTTCATTTAAATTTGAAGACATGCAAGTAAATCTTATAGTTCCATGCTACTAGTCCCCTTCTCATAGACTTAGGTTCAAGTCACTTCACAAACCCAAAAAGAGAAAATGTCCAGCTGTTCTTCCTTCCGTACACAAATCTTGTCAGAACCTTATCAACAAATCATGTAAAACAATAACTTTTATTTTCTCAAATCTCTTTCAGAATTTTGTAAATGAGCACCTTAAATCATCATTGCTGCACCTGTTGTCACCTTTGATTTTTTTTAATGATTCTTGATGGGTTACAGCAGTTAAGTTTCTTTATTGTGCAGAGCTTCTCCGTAATGAAACTGTCTTTAGACTACAGTGGAACTGACATTGCAGCTTCATATTTCATTCACTGGGTTGGTCTGACTGAAATTTTTTCAAAGGTAATGACCTTATATGTTGTTGATTTCTGATAACAACATATTCACCATTTTTTGGTTATATTCCGGAGGAAAATTTATAGATTCCTTTTTTTCATAATTAAAAAAAAAATACAGGTTGTTACTTACAAGGAAGATGCTTCTGGCAGAGTTCTGTATGAGTCCAGTGCTTGCATTACTGTCATTTTAACAAAGGTCTCCCAGGTTATTAGAGCAACTGCTTTGACTTCAGGTTCTGAGGCAGTCTCTAGTCCTGCAGTGGATGAAACGATCAAGAAAATCTTAGATCATGCTAAGACATGTGGACTAGTTGAACATTTATGTCTTTGTTTGGAAGCAGCTGGCTTAAGTCTTATTTCAGGCTCTTCAAACATGCTGCGTGCTGCTTGTGAAGCTTGCAGGGTTATATGGCTACTAATTGATGCAGTGGATACTTGTTTCACAAAAGGAAATATCTGTTCATATCCATTAAATGCCTTCCGAAGCCCTACTTTACTTCATCTTGACATTCAGGACCATGAAAATGATTCATTGCATGTCCCAGATTCAGCAAGAATTACTGATGCAGTGACAAAGGCTTTCCTAAGATCAGAAGCTGTGCTGATGGCTGTTTACTATTGTCTTCATCAACGTATGGAGGTTGTCCTCATTGCTTGTATTCAGGTGGACACACTTTTTGTTCTACGGTCTTTGATGAAATTATCTTTACCCTTGAATATGATTGAAGGCACTATATCATCTAAACTGTCTCCCATTATAGATTTTTATCTCATCTTGTTGATTCTGATATATTGGATCTTGTTCTTACTCAATTTCCTTGAAATATTCCAGCTATTGTCACGATGCTGCCTGCATAGTACAATTATTCCTGGTGTTCTATGTGGCTTGCCCAGTTCTCTCCCGGTTACAACTATTGTCAGTGGTGGAGGGGATGGAACCATTTTGTCAGAGTTATTCTCCACACTATCCATGTGTACTTTATCTTCAAATAGAGATCCTCAATCAGGTGAAATAGTTAACGTGAAAGGCAAACTAGTTAATCCCTTTGCACTGGTTTCCCATTCATGCATTATCCTTGCAACTATTGCTCAAAGCTTGAAGTCCTCAGGAAGAAATTCTGCTTTGTTTATGTTAACAACCTCTCCAAAGAAGCAGATGTCCCGACTTTCTGTCATTGCTCATCACTTTTCTCCTGATGGGAGAGTTAAAACTTCTTTGGAGCCTCATTGTGCATCAGCCATGCTGGCTTTCGCATCTATTCTGTCTCTTGAAAGTGGAACTACTGTGGAGTCTTCTATCACAGAAATTGCACTGAATTTGATTCCTCAAACTGCCACACTATGTGAACACCTCAAGATTTCAGTAGGTATTGAAAATGAAGTCGATGCTAATGGTGTTCTATCTTATTGGCACGGCCTCAGGGATGGATGTATTGGCTTGTTAGAATCTAGACTGAAACGGGGAGGATCATTAGCTGTACAACAGTTATGTGCAAGTGATACTCCTATGCTTCTTATTAGTTTATTGGCCAACAACCATTCAAAAACATTCTCTCGAGTAGTTGATAGCTCTAAAAATCTGGTGGGATTGTCTCCTATTGGTGTTGTGTGGACAGTATCTTCAATCTGTCATTGCCTTGCAGGTGGAGCTGAGGTTTTCCGTCAGATTTTAGTGAAAACTGAAATCGTAAAGCTTATCACAGATTTGATATCTGATGAGCATCTCAAGCATGTAAATAACTGGACTGGCCTAGGTGGAGGGAAAGATGGAGTCAGAGATATAATCAATGTAGTAATTATCCTGTTGGCCTTTCCTTTTGTTGCTATACAGAATCTTCCACGACTACCGTCTGCCACAGCTTCTGTGAACAGTGGGTTCCTTCTCAACATGGAATCAACTGGTGGCAAAATATGCCTGGAAGATAGGGACATTGTAAGAGCGATTGAGGAAGACATGGGAAAATATTTAAAAATATTTCTTGAGGTTTACATTTTTCCTTGTCGTTTCTGTTAGGTTAAATAGGAGGGTGATTTCACACAATGTTTTGTTACATGTATCTGTCAATTTAACTGGGAACACTGACCATCATGGTTGGGGTAGCAATTGTAGTGGGATTATTGGGAAGTTTCAGAAGGTTCTAAAATTTTTTCACTGTGTCCTATTCTAATGCTTCAAAACTTTTTCAGGTTGGAGTGCCGGGTGCTATACTGCGAAGCTTGGAGCATATGGAATTGAAAGATCTTGGAAGGCCGGTAGCTTTTCTTGCCAAAATGTCAGGCCATCGCCCTCTGGCAATTCAACTTGTGAGCAAAGGCTTGCTTGAGCCAAACAGATTGAGGAGATTACTTGATGTTTCAAGTCCAAGAGAGGTTGTACTTGATGTTCTGATGATAGTCTCTGATCTAGCTAGAATGGATAAGGTCAGTTTTTCTTTATCTTGCTTTTCTCTCTTGCATACTATTTCCTGTCATGTGGTTTGTTATTTTAGTTTGTTGTATGCGGCTCCTTGACTCTTCTAAAATGAGTGGGATAATTGAGTTTGTTTTCAAACCTGCCTCAGTCACATTTGGTTTCTAATAGTTTATGTAAATGGTTACCTAATGTTTTGTAAGGACACGCAGAAAGGTTACTCCAATTTAATCTTTTCAGTCATTTCGCATATTCCTTTGTTTGATATCTCCCTTGTTCCTTGTGATGTTGGATGTGCCCTTACGAGACTTTACAGAAGTTATATGTTAAAAAACAGTAGACTTTTTAAAAATGTTGACCTGTTAATGTCAGTTAACTGAACTAGCCTCAGAGTTGGAGGTCTCATGACGTTTCTGCGAATCGCAGCTGAGTCAAACTGCAGATGAATCTTGGAGAAAGAAGCAAAGAATGAGCCAATATGTTTCTATCAGCATTTAGTAACTTGCAGTGATAAGCACTTTCCCAATCCCAACTAGCCACTTAATGACGGGGATGTCTTGATTTTGACATCGTTATGTCAGATCATGAGTTGCTCCCACCAAATAAGTTTGCTTTGAGAAATTATCCTGATATAGATTTTGAGTCTGCTTAATCTTTGATGTGAGATTTTCCTGTCTTAAGAATCTCTTTGGTCTGTGGATCTGCAGGGTTTCTATGACCACATCAATGGAGCTTCTTTGCTGGAGTTCTTGAAAGAATTTCTGACCCACGAGGATCCAAATGTACGCGCTAAGACATGCAGTGCTCTGGGAAACATGTGTCGGCACAGTTCCTACTTTTATGACTCTCTTGTAAGTCCGAAGGAATAAGGTTGCCCTGCGGATTCCTAATCGTGCTAATTTATTCTGTTTATTCTATTAACTTTTGTACTTAAAAGGTGTAGTTAAAATTTAATTAAATTTTCATCAAGTCCAGAATAACTTAGAGCATTTGCCTTCCAGGCAAGGCATCACATAATTGGTCTTCTGATTGATCGATGTTCTGATCCAGACAAACGCACAAGAAAATTTGCATGTTTTGCTGTAAGTCTCTTCTTGTTGACGACAATTTCATCGTGTCTAGAATAGTTGGTACTCTATGGAAATATTAACAAAACATTTTAATACAAGGTTTTCTGGAAAATCTGATATCTTCATGTGCTCTTTGTCTCTTCTCCCTCTCTTTGTAGATCGGAAATGCGGCCTATCATAATGATTCATTATACGATGAACTCCGAAGATCCATCCCTTATCTTGCAAATCTGCTTCTCTCGACAGAGGAAGATAAGACTAAAGCAAATGCTGCTGGTGCACTAAGTAATCTTGTTCGCAACTCAAATAAGCTATGTGATGATATTGTCTCTAAAGGAGCTATGCAGGTTTGTTGACATACAGGATCAATCTTCAGATTCTACAAAGCTGTCATAAATTGCATAAGAAAAATTTGAGCAACTTCATTTTCCGACTTTATTGTCTTTTCCTTCCAGGCTTTATTGAAGTTGGTTGCAGATTGTTCGGCTATAGCCCTGAGCCCCAGTAAGAAACATAATGTAAATGAATCGCCACTGAAGATATCTCTGTTTTCATTGGCAAAGATGTCTGCGCATGCACCGTGCAGATACTTCCTTCGTTCATCGGAGTTGTTTTCTGTAATTGGACGACTACGACAGTCTCCTGAATCAACAATAGCCAATTATGCCTCTGTTATTTACACTAAAGTGGCCGATGCTTGAAGCTGGTAACTAGAAGGGATTCGCTCAAAAGCTATATCATCTCATTGGCTCCTTACCCACTAAATTTGTATTGGTTTATACCGTTTTATGATTAGCCAAGAGAAGAGCTGGCCCAAAACTTTAAAATAAGGAACATTGTAAAAGTAAAAGATGCTTGCAATATACTAAAAAGTTTAATCCCTTAGATCTTTCTGGGAGAAAACGAGGAGACTACAGTTGAATTCTTATCTGTGAATTAAAATTAACGCAGTCAAAATAAGATCTAAAATATATATGCAGTAAATTCATGATCAAGGACAAACACTAACGGTACTGTTTATCTCTCGGCGGCTCCTCACAAGTTACTGCTGTAATGGTTGATCCTGTTCAGCTCCTTTCATTCTCTTCCAACTTGTGTTTCATATAGATGTTTGAATACTCTTTGTTGACCTCTGTTTATTTATTTCTCTTCTATTCTCCTACATATTACTTTGATATAAGTTCAAAACTCTTATCTTTTCTTGTCTTTTGCTTTTTTTATTTAATACCTTGTGATACTTTTTGTCTAGAGTGTTTTGCGGCTTTGTATACTTTCCTTAACCTTTAGAGTTCCCTTTAACCATTAGTTTGATCCTATGGATATTAATGCTTTTTAGCCCTTTAAACTCAAACTATCTTATTTTGCAATTTGAGGCACTTGCTTTGAAGGAACTTTTTGGATCTTTACTAAGCAATGCTCTCGCCATTGAGATGAATCTTCAACCTATTCAAAAATCTTAAGTTTAGGTGGTTGGTGATCCTAGACTTGATTTGAAGCTAACCTATTGTTCAACTAGTGAAGCATCTAAGCATATGATTGTCTCTCCACCTTTGAAGCTCCTTAAAACTAGAGTTGATAGATGGAAGTCCACCATTCTTGTTTTTTTTTTCAAGACAAAAGGATAGCCTTTTCGGTTATAAAACAATGAGCTTTGAGCAATTGGATGTAGGAAGTGCTTGTGAATAATGAGGATGTTTTCCTCTTCAAATTTACAAGCTTTGAAGATGCCAAGAAAGTGATTCAAGTTAAATCTTAGCATGTACACAACAAGCCATTATTATTCCAATTATGGAGGCGTGGATTGAAATTAGAGGAGATTAAACAGGAAAAAATACCTATATGGATTTGAATACATGATGTTCTCTTGGAATATTGGACTACAAGTGGTCTCAACTGAAATAAATCACTTGTTAATATAAAAATCCGATATGATATGTAAACTACACAAGAAGGGGGTTGAATTGTGTAATCTTTTCGAAAATATTAATCTTTTGAGACTTTTTGAATTTCTTTACGAAAATTCAAATAATTACTAAAATACTTTGCTAAAGCTGATAAGCAATGCAATCGCAATTAATATTATTTACTTCATCTAACAACAAGAAAATTAAAAGTAAAGGTTAGAGAATAGACACTGTGATTTTATACTGGTTCATCTCAAACCTTGGGCTACGTCTAGTCTTCAGAGTTAGTATGAGATTTCACTATACTTTTCAACTTTACTTTACAAGTATTCTTTCTACACTTGCAGAGTCTCTTCAGGTCTTTCTCATAAAGTATTCTTGATTAACTATATTAGCTTCTCCAGGCTCTAACCTTCCCCTCTCTCTCTAAGAAAAGTATTTTTGAGCTTTAGATTACAGATGTATTTGCTCACTTCCTTCGCACTTTGAATACAGAATATTTGCTAATGCAAAAGCATTTGTTATCTTAGTCTTTGACCAGACCTAGTATTTATAGCTTAAGTCTCCAACTGTCTTTTTGAAAATTGCTTCTTGAATCTTCTAGAAACGGTTATTAGTTGAGTCCTGTAACTAACTCCAACTAACTAACTATCTGACATTATGGAATATCTTCCTTTTGTATCGTTTGGAATAATGCTTCTTTTGTTATTATGTTTCATCTGTTATTCCACTTCGTCTATTATATCGCTTCGTCTATTGTTGCGTTTCATTTGTTGTTATGCTTTCGTCTAGTGTTGCGCTTTCGTCTGGTGTTACGCTTTTGTCTTATGTAGAGCTTTAGTCTGGTGTAGCGCTTCGTCTGGTGTAGCACTTCGTCTGACGTTGACCGCGCACCTTCTGAGTTGACTAAGTGTTACTTACATTTTTTCTGCACACTTAACAAACTTATCAAAATAATTCATACATTATAAGATTATTATTATTTGATTGTTATCAAAATTAATAGAAGTGAAGTCCTCTTGACTTAACAATCTCTCCTTTTTTTGATGATAACAAATAATCATAATTTTAGAAGATAAAATGATATTTATAGACGAATAGATGAATAGTATTCCGACGAATAACAAAGCAAAAAAATATAAGAAAAGAATTGCGTACAAGAAATACAATGCTTTCTATTTGCTTTCTATCTTCTCTTTTTGTTCTCCTCTTTTTCTCCTTCACCCCCTATTTGTTATTAATAAAAAAGATTGCTTATTGTAGACGCTTTAGAACTTCATAAAACATACATTGCATGTCAGTGCGGATCATCTTAAGATTTTGTTCAATAGTAACCCGTAATAGTGCTACTTCCTCATGAAGATCACCCATTGAGTCAGCTAGTTCATCAACGTTAGTATGAACTTCCTCAATTTCTTTTGCTAACGCTTCCTGAACTTCCTTCTGATTGTGACTTGCTTTCGTCCAATTTATAAAATGCTTCAAGAACTATGGATTATCAGTAGGATCTTGTTGTATTTCACTAAGTGGATGAAGGTTTTCAACAGCAGATGATTCTGAAGGTAAAACATCTAACTCAATAATTTTTATAGAGGGTAGACTAAAAGGTTGTTTTCCTTCTGGGAGATCAAGATCATCAGGTCTAGGTACTTTCAAAATTGGTTTCCCAAGAAGGTGTAACACATCCTTGACTGAAGGTATGAAACCTAAAGGTCTGAAATGCATGACCAAATGCACAAAAGTTTCTAAGTTGAAGTTGATACTTCTGTACTGTCCTTCTTTCACCTTGCCAGCTACCTTGAAGTTCTCAGTTGTGGTTGAAACCCTAAATTTACTTCCTGATGCTTTTGAAATGTGGTGTGAAACATAGATACCTCCAGGTTGAGCTGCATTACATGCGTCATCTATGTTCTTCACAGCTACTTGAATTTGTTCTTCTGTAAGATCATCTTTATTTCACTCAGGAAACATCTTCTTTTTTCTTTTTCTTCATTTCTCACAAGGGTTGAACATCTTGGTTGAATATCTGGCACAATTTTTATCGATGTTCTGCTCGTAATAGGATGGATTGTATATTGATCTTTTGAAATCTTCAATGGATATGGTTCTGCCTTCTCATCGCGCAGAATACTATATAATGTTTGTTCTTCATAACTTAAAAGATGTATTGTTTGAGCATTAATCAGTATCGGTTCGACTAGTACCTTGAATTACTTTTTCAAAGATTCTCTGATAATAATTGAGCTTTTGCTTTGAACAGGTACTGGTTCTTCTATAATCTTCATTCTCAAATCCTTTTTGTTCATTGGTTGAGAAGGATCATAAGGTTCCAATTGGTGTTTAACTGTTTTCGCCTTCTGTTGAACATCAGATGAAGAAACCTTTTTCTATCTAGGCTTCACCTTCTTTTGTTCTTCTGCCAGTTTAGATGAAAGTTGTTGTTGAGGCTTCTTCCTCTCAAATACCAACTTCTTTTTAATTTCTATTGTTGGACCCCGAATTTTCTTGAAATTTTCGAATTATAAAGTGACATTAAAAGAGGAAACTTATGGTGACTTATTAGTGTGCAAAGAAATAGAAGAGTCAAGAATATGAATTGTTATATGAGATTAAGATATGTTATTAATGATTATGATTAATTATGGTCTAAAGTGTTATTTTGAGGTTAAATGAAATTGATAGTGAATACATTGTTTTAAATGGAAGTTAAAAAGCAAGAAATAAATAGTGAAAGTATGAGATTTTGGAGAATGAAGAAAAGTTTGACGTTTGGTCATAGAGAGTTGACTTTTTGATTTAGGCAGAATTTGAGAAATTGATCTTCATGAAACTTGTAGAATATGTTGAAAGCTTTCTGTCGCTATAAAGTTTAATATTTTTCGATATCAGGATTGAAAGTTATGATTTTCCGAAGTTAAGGCTATGTTACTTTGTTTTTAAAAATGTTAGTTAAGGGTAATTTTGTGTGTACTGCTTTGAGGCCAATTTCTGTAGTGATGTGTTTGAATTAGGTTAAGTGGCCTACATGAAAGTCATAGAAGATTTTGCTAGCTTTTCAATGATGTATTATAGGTTATTTGTGGATGTGAGAATTGGAAGATGTGAAATTTGAAAGTTTGGATATTTGTTTAGGTGATTTTTAACAGGGCAGAATCTTTGATTGGAAAATTGACTTAGCTAGAGTTTGATATTGCCTTTAAGTGCTTCATGAAAGTTTTAGCTTGTGTTCTGATCTTTACATTGATGTAAAGTATGGAATTTTTGGGCTTTGAAATAAGAAGTTATGATTTTTACAATTGCTGTTACTGTTTGGGAAGAGTATTAGGGGACAGAACCTTTGCTTGAAAATTTGACTTCCTTAGAGGCCAATTTGATTTTTCTATCCTTCATGAAAGTTGTAGGTTGCATTTTTATCTTTGTATTGATATAAACTATGACGTGTTTGGACCTTGGAGTTGAAAGATAGAATTATTCAAATTTGAGTTATTGCTTAGGGATTTATTAAGTTGGACAAAAAGTTTGAGTGGGTTTTTGATTCCTTTAGAGAAGGATTTGATTTTCGAGTTCTTCATGGAAGTTGTAAAGCTTACTTGGATCTTTCTATTGACACCAAATTTGTCAAATTTGGAGTTCTGGACTAAGAGTTATGAATTTTGGAAATTTCGGTTATATATAAAAATCCTTTTGTTTTTGCTATTCTCCTCCCCTAATCCGACCCTTGTTCAATCTTTTGTTTATAACTTTTCCGTACGACATCCGATTGATTTAGTTTTCAAAGCGTTAAATTTCTAAGACAATTGTCTTCATCAGAATGAGAAATTTATAATTTTTGAGATTAAATTGAAAGAGATTGATTTAATCAAGTAAGTTGGAAAATTTTCTGAACATGGTTCAGTATTTTAGTGAATTCTAGATCTATGGAGATCCAATTGAGTTTATTGTTGTGGAAAATTAAAATAGACACATGGGAATAAAAGTCTTATGAAGGAATTGAATTTCAATTTAGCTCCTAAGACTTCCAATTTCTGAATGGAAGTCGGGTTTAGTGTGCAGTCTTGGATTATAAAAATTTGAAAGTATTTTGGCCATAACTTTTGCTCTAGTAATCCAAATGAAGTGATTATTGATTTGGATTAAACTATAAAGATAAGGCTACAATTTGTATGAAGGAAGTTAATTTTAATTCAGTCTCTAAGAATATCAAGTTTCGGATGGAAATAAAGTGCTGGAAAATATTTTAGCATATGAATAACTCAAAATGTTTGGAGCATAACTTTCGACATAGTGTACCAAATTAAATGATTTTGGTGTCATTATGAAATTGAGACAATAAGGAACAATTCTCTAGAAGGAAGTTTTGGCTAATTCCTTAAAATTGATGATTAGAAAATTGTCCTAAAGTAGCTTGAATTAAAATGAGCTTTAGGGGCAATTTTGGAAGATTACTTAAAGAGTTAAGTTAGTAGGCCTATAAGGAAGGGCTTTTTGGTCATTTATCACTCATTAAATGACATGGTAATATAAAACATTAGGGCTGTCGTTTTTCATGAAGGAAGCACAACCCTTAAGGAAAGAAAGAGCAAAAGAAAAAGAGAGAAGAGAGGAAGCAAGCTTTCGGATGGAGAAGAAGAAAGAAGAAGAGAAAGGTAACTTAGGATTTCGATTTTCCCTATCTTTCAAGCACGTTTTTAAGAGGATTCAAGGGGAAAAAGGTGGAAGAAGGTGAAAGCTCCAAGATGAGCCAAGAAAAATCCGAAAATGTGAAGGTTGAAGGTAAGAGAAATTTTTAAGCTTTGAATTTTTAATGAGTTTTTGGTTTAGATACCTTAAAAATGGTATGGGTTTGTGAATTCTTAAGTTAATTTTGAGGATTATGTCTATTATGATGTTGAATTTGGGTGAATTTGGTTTAGGGAATTTTAACTTGGATGAAAGAAAGAAGTAATGGAGAAATTGATGCTTGGGACAAAGTTCTAGCATGGAAATAAGGTGGGTGATATGTTTATATTTTGAATCATAAGCTAATTATGTGATTTTGAAAAATCAAGAAGAAAATGTTTTCAAATTATTGTTTATGTTAATGTTTGAAAATTATGATTTTCGAATGATTAAATTCAATACTTTTGTAATGATTATAAGAAATTGAAATAATTATAGAATTCATTACTATTCGAGAGTTTTGAATAATTTGAGAAATTAATGATTTCATTGCTTGAATGAATGAGAATTTATTTGATTTATGATTTTGATAAATTGCAAAATTGTTGCATTTCTTGTATATATTGCTTTGAAATGTGTTGGTTTATAGTTTGAAAATGATTAGATGTTTAGGAGTGTGTGTTGCTTCCATTTGAGTTATATTATAGGTTTATATGGATTGGTTGGTGATTTGGGAGATTGAAGATTGTGTAGATTGAGGTTTTTTTGCAGGTGTTTCAGCTTGGGTTGAAAAATTGAAGATTTTGGCTAGTTGATTTTTAGGGGAGGTGCTGTCAAATTTTTGTAAAAATGGGCAGAAACTTTGTTTGGGGGATCTTCTTGAAGATTGTAGCACGTGTTTAGAGCCTTCCAATGGTGTATAACTTGTCACTTTTGGACTTAGGATGAAGAAGTTAAAAGGTTTGAAAGAATTCAGTTACTGTTTGAAGTGTCATCTTATAGGCAGTATCTTTTGAAGGGTTTTTCACCTTTTCAGAGCCTTCATTGATTTTTGCATCCTTCATAAAAAATGTAGATTGTCTTTTACCCTTTCCATTGAGGTATGATATGAAATTTTTGGAGTTAAGAATAAGAAGTTATAAGGTTTGGAAGATTTCGCCATCGTTTGAAGTGTCATCTTATATAGTATCTTTGGAAGGGTTTTTACCCCTTTTAATGATTGAATTGATTTTTGCTTCCTTCATGAAATTTGTAAATCATCCTTTTTTCTTTCCATTGAGGTAAAATGTAACATTTTTAGGCTTTTGTGTTAAAAGATATGATTTTTCAAACTTCTAGCTTTGAGTAGGACATTTTCAAATTTTAGCAGAAACTTTGAAGTAGCTTTTGACTCCCTTAAAGGTTAAATTAGTTTGAATGATTAAATTCATTGCTTTTGGAATGATTTTAAGAAATTGCAAGACTTATGAAATTCGTTGATTTCGAATTATTCGAATAATTTGTTAATGTCGCTATGATTTAAGAAATTGTAAAGATTGATGATTTTATTGTTTTTAAAGAAAAGGTGAACTTATTACATGCATATTGGATGATGAATGTGCATTATGAATTAGGTTGTGTTTGAATTATGATTTTAAGAAATTGTTATAATTTATGCATTTCTTTATGTTTGGATGAATTAAGATTTTTGATATGTGAAATTGTATGATATGATTTTCATTATGACATGACATGAAAAATCAAGTTTTCGAAATGTGCCTTTGGGCAATTTGAATTTCAAGTGTGATTGTGTTATGTGGGTTTGGTTACGTCCCATAAGTTTGAATCAGTGCATTGTCTCATTTTTAAAGGCTTCTCCCGCCTGCCCGCTAGTGACAATGGAGTTCCGATTTCGGACTCCCATAAGTCACGGCTACACTGGATCGTTATGCGGGAAAGTGTAGTACGTTCTGTTCATGGCTGCATAGGACCGCTATGCGAGAATGTGCAGTAAGTTTCGTTTTGGACCGACCCAAACCATTTTGATGTGTTATGTGTTTTTGATTTTGCTTGTGATTGCATTTATGTGTTAAATTTTGTTTGTGATTTTTGAAGATTTTGAAGATTTTGAGAAATGATTAATTGTGTTGGACCAATGGTGGTTGACAAATTAAATTCCTTTATGTTTTGATAATAATAAAATATATAGAATTCGTTAAGAAATTATTTCAGGTAATTTGGGATTGATATTCAATAAAAGAATTGAGCAAATCAAGATAGCATTAATCTTTGATGGGAAAGAGATTAATCATTGTGGAATCAATATGGAAATATTCAAGGATGAAGATTATGGATAAAGATCTTCAAAGATATGTATCCCAACAATTAAAGATCAAGATTCTTCCGCAATATAACCACTGAAGCCAACATAAGTCGACTAGTGAATCATAAGTCGACTAATATATCAAGATTTGTCAGGTTGAGAACAACACAAGTTGACTAATAGACTATAAGTCGACTTATCGAAGGTTGCAAGTCGACTTACACTGCGTAAGTCGACTTATAGAAGAGCAGAGATAAAGTTTTACAAAAATTGTTGTTACAAGTCGACTTACACACCACGATAAGTCGACTTACGAGTACAGCAAACTGATTTTGACAAAGTCAATTAGTCACAAATGGAAAGGAGGATGTTAAGGAACGACCATATAAAATGATACAACGGCTAGAAATGCTTCCAACGACTATTTTCTTCTAAGTATAAAGAGTGGATGATTAAGAGAGAAAGACACTGAAGTTCTATAAGCAAAAGACTCCTTTATTGCTCCAAATTTGCTCACTATTGCTCTTAGCTTGTTTCACATTTGTGTTGAGCATTGTTCTTTTATCTTAATCTCATTTCTCTTGCAAATTGAGTGATTAGTGAAAGGTCACTAGTGTGGTAGGATTTGTGCCGGAAAACAAATCGTTTGTAAAGACAACTTGAGCCGGAAGTCAAGTAGTATTGTAAGAGTTCACACTAAACTAAAAAGTGTGCAATAAAATGGTTTGCAAAATCCTAAGTGGGAGCTTAGGTAGAGGACGTAGGTCTTAGCACCGAACCTCTATAAAAACAGTGTTTGCTCTTCTTCCTTACTCTTTACAATTAAATTTGTTTAAATTGTTTTTGTGTGAATTAACTTATGATTTTATTATAGAATTTTACAAAAAAGCTTTAAAGATCTATTCAACCCCCCTTCTTGATCGTTTACAAATTGCAAATTTTCTGCCGCGAAATTATTTGAAATTGTTTATGAATGATTTGAAAAGTTAAAAAAAAAGCTTTCGATGAATTTTCCTATTATGAGATTTTTATAAAATGGCAAAGGTTTAGAAAATGATTTTGCTTATGTTTCAATTTATAAACATGTTATCCATGAGCAATAAGCTCACCCCCTTCATTCCCCTCCACAGGTGATGAGAAGAAGATTGGGTGAAAGAAAATGAAGGTTTCCGTTAGTATGTGTTCATATTGTATTATTGTTAAGTTAGATGGTTGCTGAGAAATTTAGAATTGTTGTGTATTGTGTACTTTGGATTATGGTCGTTGGTATTGTATGTGGCTTGAAACGCCATAAAGGTTTTGTAAACGTTTAATTCATCATGGTATTGAGTTATGAAATTATGTATGGATATAATATATCAATCTGTATATTGAAATGTGAAAGAATGTGAATTGGATTGACTGATGAAATGGTATTATTGGAGTGCTAGGTATAGATTTGTGTTTGTGTATGCTGGGATTTCGGACGAGAGATCCGATGAATTTGATGATTGTGTGATTGGGCTGGTATATAGAAGTGTCTTTAAACTTTTTGCAGATTTTTGGGTTAATGAAATACAGCCGTTATGCAACCCAATTTTTGATTCAAATAAAGATAGAATAATATAAGAATTGGTTAAAAGATGAATTTTGGGATTTGTATGAATGTATAAGAAGGTTATTAAGAATTGATATTTAGATTTGAGGATGAATTTCCAATTGGGAAATATTAAGTTGCTTTGTATGAGTTTTTAATGAATGAAAGAGAAAAAGAAAAAAATTATACCGGATTGGATTAGTTTATTCTTATGGTTTCCAACTTGATGTTTTCTAAAGTGTATGTTTTCGGATGTTGATTTCCGTTCTTTCGATTTGTCCGCCTTTCGTATCTGCTTTAGATTCGTTTCTGCCACTTTATTTTTCGTTTCGTTTTTCATTTTTTCGATTGGGGTCCGGTCCCGAGATCGAGTCCTAACATTTATGGTATCAGAGCCCAATAATAGGATCTTATATGGGCGTATGTGTATGAGTGATTTGCATGAGACATTGATAAGAGTTTGAAAGGATAAGATTGAATTTGTGAGAATGTGAAAATGATGTAAATGTCTTTGTCATAAATTATGTGAAGAACCAAAGTGATTATTTGATTTAGATGATAAGAATTTTGATTGATTTTAGTATTGTGTTAAGGAAAGTGAGATTGGAATTTCTTGATGATTGGGATGAATTGAGTTTAATTATACATTTGTGAGATGGAAGAATGAATATTTGAAAGATGAGATGAGTATTTGAAAGATGAGATGAATAATTGAGGTATATGTATAGAAATTCAAAAGATTGAATTACATGGTGTTGGTCCATATTAAGGTTCGTTAAGATTAAGACTTAAGTTAAGAATATATATGATAAGGAATAAGAGGAATAAGTGTTTGATTAGGGTCATTTAGAAGCAAGTACTTGGTGATTTGCTTAAGTTAGAATTTCGAGGACGAAATTCTTTTAAGAGGGGAAGAAATGTTGGACCCCGAATTTTCTTGGAATTTTTGAATTATAAAGTGGCATTAAATGAGGAAACTTATGGTGACTTATTAATGTGCAAAGAAATAGAAGAGTCAAGAATATGAATTGTTATATGAGATTAAGATAGGTTATTAATGATTATGATTAATTATAGTCTAAAGTGTTGTTTTGAGTTTAAATGAAATTGATAGTGAATACATTGTTTTAAATGGAAGTTAAAAAGCAAGAAATAAATAGTGAAAGTATGAGATTTTGGAGAATGAAGAAAAGTTTGACTTTTTGGTCATAGAGAGTTGACTTTTTGATTTAGGCAGAATTTGAGAAATTGATCTTCATGAAACTTGTAGAATATGTTGAAAGCTTTCTATGGCTATAAATTTTGATATTTTACGATATCGGGATTGAAAGTTATGATTTTCTAAAGTTAAGGCTATGTTACTTTGTTTTTAAAAATGATAGTTAAGGGTAATTTTGTGTGTACTGCTTTGAGGCCAATTGCTGTACTGATGTGTTTGAATTGGGTTAAGTGGCCTACATGAAAGTCATAGAAGATTTTGCTAGCTTTTCAATGATGTATTATAGGTTATTTGTGGATGTGAGAATTGGAAGATGTGAAATTTGAAAGTTTGGATATTTGTTTAGGTGATTTTTAACAGGGCAGAATCTTTGATTGGAAAATTGACTTAGCTAGAGTTTGATATTGCCTTTAAGTGCTTCATGAAAGTTTTAATTTATGTTCTGATCTTTACATTGATGTAAAGTATGGAATTTTTGGGCTTTGAAATAAGAAGTTATGATTTTTACAATTGCTGTTACTGTTTGGGAAGAGTATTAGGGGACAGAACCTTTGCTTGGAAATTTGACTTCCTTAGAGGCCAATTTGATTTTTCTATCCTTCATGAAAGTTGTAGGTTGCATTTTTATCTTTGTATTGATATAAAATACGACATGTTTGGACCTTGGAGTTGAAAGATAGAATTATTCAAAGTTGAGTTATTGCTTAGAGATTTATTAAATTGGACAGAAAGTTTGAGTGGATTTTTGACCCCTTTAGAGAAGGATTTGATTTTCAAGTTCTTCATGGAAGTTGTAAAGCTTCCTTGTATCTTTCTATTGATATAACATTTGTAAAATTTGGAGTTCTGTACCAAGAGTTATGAATTTTGGAAATTTTGGTTATATATATATATATATATGAAAAATCCTTTTGTTTTTGCTATTCTCCTCCCCTAATCCGACCCTTGTTCAATCTTTTGTGTATAACTTTTCCGTATGACATCCGATTGATTTAGTTTTCAAAGCGTTAAATTTCTAAGACAATTGTCTTCATCAGAATGAGAAATTTATAATTTTTGAGATTAAATTGAAAGAGATTGATTTAATCAAGTAAGTTGGAAAATTTTCTGAACATGGTTCAGTATTTTAGTGAATTCTAGATCTATGGAGATCCAATTGAGTTTATTGTTGTGGAAAATTAAAATAGACACATGGGAATAAAAGTCTTATGAAGGAATTGAATTTCAATTTAGCTCCTAAGACTTCCAATTTCTGGATGGAATTCGGGTTTAGTGTGCAGTCTTGGATTAGAAAAATTTGAAAGTATTTTGGCCATAACTTTTGCTCTAGTAATTCAAATGAAGTGATTCTTAATTTAGATTAAACTAGAAAGATAAGGCTACAATTTGTCTGAAGGAAGTGAATTTTAATTCAGTCTCTAAAAATATCAATTTTTGGATGGAAATAAAGTGCTGGAAAATGTTTTAGCTTATGAATAACCCGAAATGTGTGGAGTATAACTTTCAACGTAGTGCACCAAATTAAATGATTTTAGTGTCATTATGAAATTGAGACAATAAGGAACAATTCTTTAGAAGGAAGTTTTGGCTAATTCCTTCAAATTGATGATTAGAAAATTGTCCTAAAGTAGTTTGAATTAAAATGAGCTTTAGGGGCAATTTTGGAAGATTACTTAAAGAGTTAGGTTAGTAGGCTTATAAGGAAGGGCTTTTTGGTAATTTATCACTCATTAAATGACATGGAAATATAAAACATTAGGGCTGTCATTTTTCATGAAGGAAGCATGACCCTTAAGGAAAGAAAAAACAAAAGAAAAAGAGAGAAGAGAGGAAGCAAGCTTTCGGATGGAGAAGAAGAAAGAAGAAGAGAAAGGTAACTTAGGATTTCGATTTTCCCTATCTTTCAAGCACATTTTAAAGAGGATTCAAGGGGGAAAAGGTGGAAGAAGGTGAAAGCTCCAAGATGAGCGAAGAAAAATCCAAAAATGTGAAGGTTGAAGGTAAGAGAAATTTTTAAGCTTTGAATTTTTAATGAGTTTTTGGTTTAGATACCTTGAAAATGGTATGCGTTTGTGAAGTCTTAAGTTAATTTTGAGGATTATGTCTATTATGATGTTGAATTTGGTTTAGAGAATTTTAACTTGGATGAAGGAAAGAAGTAATGGAGAAATTGATGCTTGAGACAAAGTTCTAGCATGGAATTGAGGTGGGTGATATGTTTATATTTTGAATCATAAGCTAATTATGTGATTTTGAAAAATCAAGAAGCAAATGTTTTCAAATTATTGTTTATGTTAATATTTGAAAATTATGATTTTCGAATGATTAAATTCTATACTTTTGGAATTATTATAAGAAATTGAAATAATTATGGAATTCATTACTATTCGAATGTTTTGAATAATTTGAGAAATTAATGATTTCATTGCTTGAATGAATGGGAATTTATTTGATTTATGATTTTGATAAATTGCAAAATTGTTGCATTTCTTGTATATATTGCTTTGAAATGTGTTGGTTTATAGTTTGAAAATGATTAGATGTTTAGTAGCGTGTGTTGCTGCCATTTGAGTTAGATTATAGGTTTATATGGATTGGTTGGTGATTTGGGAGATTGAAGATTGTGTAGATTGAGGTTTTTGTGCAGGTGTTTCAGCTTGGGTTAAAAAATTGAAGATTTTGGCTAGTTGATTTTTAGGGAATGTGCTGTCAAATTTTTGTAAAAATGGGCAGAAATTTTGTTTGTATTTTTTACCCTCTTAGATCTTGAATTGGATTGGGGGATCTTCTTGAAGATTTTATCACGTGTTTAGAGCTTTCCAATGGTGTATAACTTGTCACTTTTGGACTTAGGATGAAGAAGTTAAAAGGTTTGAAAGAATTCAGTTACTGTTTGAAGTGTCATCTTATAGGCAGTATGTTTGGAAGGGTTTTTCACCTTTTTAGAGCCTTATTTGATTTTTGCATCTTTCATAAAAGATGTAGATTGTCTTTTACCCTTTCTATTGATGTATGATATGAAATTTTTGGAGTTAAGAATAAGAAGTTATAAGGTTTGGAAGATTTTAGTTACTGTTTGAAGTGTCATCTTATAGGCAGTATCTTTGGAAGGGTTTTTACCCCTTTTAATGATTGAATTGATTTTTGCTTCCTTCATGAAATTTGTAAATCATCCTTTTTTCTTTCCATTGAGGTAAAATGTGACATTTTTAGGCTTTTGTGTTAAAAGATATGATTTTTCAAACTTCTGACTTTGAGTAGGACATTTTCAAATTTTAGCAGAAACTTTGAAGTAGATTTTAACTCCCTTAAAGGTTAAATTAGTTTGAATGATTAAATTCATTACTTTTGGAATGATTTTAAGATATTGCAAGACTTATGAAATTCGTTGATTTCGAATTATTCGAATAATTTGTTAATGTCGCTATGATTTAAGAAATTGTAAGGATTGATGATTTTATTGCTTTAAAGAAAAGGTGAACTTATTACATGCATATTGGATGATGTATGTGCATTATGAATTAGGTTGTGTTTGAATTATGATTTTAAGAAATTGCTATAATTTATGCATTTCTTTGTGTTTGGATGAATTAAGATTTTTGATATGTGAAATTGTATGATATGATGTTCGATTATGACATGACATGAAAAATCAAGTTTTAAAAATGTGCCCTCGGGCAATTCGAATTTCAAGTGTGATTCTGTTATGTGGGTTTCGTTAGGTCCCATAAGTTTGAGTCAGTGCACTGCCTCGTTTTTAAAGGCTTCTCCCGCCTGCCCGCTAGTGGCACTGGAGCTCCGATTTCAGACTCTCATAAGTCATGGCTACACTGGACCGCTATCTTGCGGAAAGTGTAATACGTTTCGTTCACGGCCGCATGGACCGCTATATGCGGAATGTGCAAGACGTCCGCTTTGGACCGACCCAAACCATTTTGATGTGTTATGCGGTTTTGATTTTGCTTGTGATTGCATTCATGTGTTAAATTTTGTTTGTGATTTTTGAAGAATTTGAGAAATGATTAATTGCAAATTTTCTGCCGCGAAATTATTTGAAATTGTTTATGAATGATTTGAAAAGTAAAAAAAAAAGCTTCCGATGAATTTTCCTATTTTGAGATTTTTATAAAATGGCAAAGGTTTAGAAAATGATTTTGCTTATGTTTCAATTTATAAACATGTTATTCATGAGCAATAAGCTCACCCCTTCATTCCCATCCACAGGTGATGAGAAGAAGATCGGGTGAAAGAAAATGAAGGTTTTCGTTAGTATGTGTTCATATTGTATTATTGTTAAGTTAGATGGTTGTTGAGAAATTTAGAATTGTTATGTATTGTGTACTTTGGATTATGGTTATTGGTATAGTATGTGGCTTGAAACGCCATAAAGGTTTTGTAAACGTTTAATTCATCATGGGATTGAGTTATGAAATTATGTATAGATATAGTATATCAATTTGTATATTGAAATGTGAAAGAATGTGAATTGGATTGACTGATGAAATGGTATTATTGGAGTGCTAGATATATATTTGTGTTTGTGTATGTTGGGATTCCGGATGGGAGATCCGATGAATTTGATGATTGTGTGATTGGGCTGGTATATAGAAGTGTCTTTAAACTTTTTGCAGATTTTTGGGTTAATGAAATACAGCCGTTATGCTGCCCAATTTTTGATTCAAATAAAGATAGAATAATATAAGAATTGGTTAAAAGATGAATTTTGGGATTTGTATGAATGTATAAGAAGGTTATTAAGAATTGAGATTTGGATTTGAGGATGTATTTCCAATTGGGAAATATTAAGTTGCTTTGTATGAGTTTTTAATGAATGAAAGAGAAAAAGAAAAAAAATTATACCGGATTGGATTAGTTTAGTCTTATGGTTTCCAACGCGATGTTTTCTAAAGTGTATATTTTCGGATGTCGATTTCCGTTCTTTCGCTTTGTTCGCCTTTCGTATCTGCTTTAGATTCGTTTTCACCACTTTGTTTTTCGTTTCGTTTTTTTTTCCAGTTGGGGTCCGGTCCCGAGATCGGGTCCCAACATCTATCTCCCTAGATAATTTTGCGGATTGGCTTTGGAAAATAGAGGCAATTGATCTAGAAGGTTGCTGTCTTTTCTCCTGCTTTTCAGAATCTCCATCAAGAATCAGAGATTTCCTCTTCTTCTGTTCTTGTTATCGTAAGGTCAACAGTCTTGGTGACCTTCTTGACTGTTTGGATTTTTCTGATTGAAGTGTCTCCGTCGTTGAACCCAACTTTCCTCTTTCTGTAGAATTGTCTTAGATTGTATTAGTTCATCAGACGATTTCTTAGTCTTTTCTTCTATGGATGTTCTTCTTGTTGATCAAGGTTTTGTTTTTCTTACAGATGTACCACGTTCACTTTTGCCCTGTCTTACTATTAACACCCTCTTAGACCTTGCTTTGGGTGTAGAAACTTTATCTGCCTCTTTATCAAACTTTATCCCCATTCTATGAATAGTTGTGGCATTAATAATGCTCTTCACATCTATATTTATCTTATTATCTCTGTCGAGAAAGATTCTTGATTCTCTAAAAATCCTTGTCAACAACATTCCGTATGGTAAATAGCTAGAATCTCCCTTTGACTTCATCATGTACTTCAAAATCAAGGATAGAAGATTAATGGGTTGATGATTCAATAGGTTATATAGACAATGTTCAACGTTCATTGTCACAGCGTCCTTTGAGCCTAATGTTGGTAGAACATAGTGAAGAAGTAGTGAATGTAGAACCCTAGCCTTCGGAACAGGGGTTGCCACCTTCTTGACTTCTGGATCACTACTTCCATAGAGTTGTTGATTGATGTGCATTCTATCTATACAACCTTGAGTAATCCATTTTGTATTGTTAAATATCTTTACTCCAATACTAGGACACCCATTGACCCTTTCGATAGTATCTTGCGTCATGGTAACTGACAATTCATCTACCATTGATACTAAGGTGTCGTCCACCACCTTTGCATTCTTCCAAAACTCATATATCTCATTCAAATAGACCTTTTCAAAAACCTTGAAAAAGTTTTTCCAGCCAACAGCTTCAATCTCTGGTTCAATGTCCATCTAATTTTCCTTCAATGATTTGAAATCAACATGTCGCCCATAGATAAGTGATTGCTCCATTTGTGATCTGTAGCAAATAAAAACTAAACACACAAAAGTATTTCGCCCAAAGTAGCGATGTTCGTCTCTAAGAGTAAAAATATGAGATGAAAAGAACTTGAAGCTTAGAACTGAATATCGAGTCGTCTTGGTTGAGAGCGCTAAACAAGTCGGTTTCAAAGTATTTCAAGAGAATTCTAGAGTAGAAGGTATTTTAGAATCTTGAGAAGATTTCCTTCTTATACTTACTCTTGAAAAGTTACCGTTCATAACTTACCGTTACTATTTACTTGAAAACTTACAACTTTTTATCTTCTTCTTGTATGAATCATCTGAGTCATGACATGTCAAACGAATGGTCATTCAGCATTACCATATTCAAGTTTCGTTTGATTTCTTTGAATCTATCTTCACACAAAGGTTTAGTGAAGATATCCACCTATTGTTGATTCGTCTCAACAAATTGTAGATTGATGATTCCTCTCTGTATATAGTCTTGTATAAAATGATGTCTAACTTCAATATACTTTGCCCTCGAGTGTTTTATTGGATTCTTGGATAGATTGATAGCACTTGTGTTATCACAGAAGATTGGAATTTCATCTTCTTGTATGGAGTAATCTTCCAATTGAAACTTATGTTAGAGTAGTGCCCTGAAGGCAATCGCCTTTAGCGCATTTTGTACAAAGTTGTGTACAGTCTTTATGAATAAATAAAGAAAAGGCATATTTCATTAACTTGCTGTTCATTATTTATGAATGGATATTGATCTATAAGCAAATTAATGAAGTCCATGATATATGACATAGCATGAAGGAAATTATGATGTGATCATACTACTGAGATTCCTATCATGTGCAATTATGTCAGTATTTAAATTATCCCTAGTCATAGGATTACTGAGACTGGACATCGGTAATCCGGAGAGACTAGTACATCTCAAACTCCTTGATTTGATCAAGCAGTGGATCTCAGAATCTGTAAATATGAGATATTTAGGGTTGAGATGTGGATGCTTACTAGAGGTAGTAAGTACATTGGATGACCTGCTATGAGATCATCACATGGATGTCCTATTCTAATGTCAGTGATAATCTCATCATAGCAATGGTGCAAGTATCCTTAGACTTGAGGTGCTCAAGGATATCTTAGATACTGATTCTGTGCTTTGACTCCATTCCTTGTTGCCTTACAGAGGCCGCTCATAGGGTGGTGATTGGGTACAGCTTGAGGCATTCGAAGGTAATTGAGTAGCCAATAGAGGATTCACCACTTCTGTGATAGCAGAAGATGATACCTATGGCCTCTTGTTAGGGTCATTACTTGGAAGTGTAGGAAAATCCCGGTGTTAGCATCACATGCCCATGGTGCGGAAAACAAAATTTTTTATTCCGGGACCTTCCCGAAAGCCAGGATCCATGTGTCTATACAATAAACTCAAACCATAACGGCCAAAGGAGACCGTCTCTAACGGTATCCACGCAGAGATCGGAGAACCTAACCGGGACAAACCCTTTGACCCGGGAATAGCTAGAATAAATTAAAGAGTGCTAGCTCTTACCTTTGTCCTTGGAGAGCTATGATCAACGATGAAGAAGCTTGGAGAGGATGAAGGAGAGCTTGAAGAAGATGAAGATGATGAAGAGCTTATTAAAGCCTTAGGATTTTAGAAACTCTTTCTAAACCCACGATGATCACCATCTTTCTCCACTTTTAGCCATGTGTCTTTGAACTCTTTAAAGACACATTAATAGCTAATGGTCATGAAGCATCCACGTTAGCCTTTATATATATATATATATATATATATATATATATAAAGTTAAAAGATGAAGCTTCCTCCTCCTTCATCCACGTGACACACACACACACACACACACACACACACACACACACACACACACACACACACACACACACATATATATAAATTAATTCTTTAATTAATTATATATATATATATAAATAAATGTGAAGTGGTCCAACACACTGGGTCGGTCCTACACCGCCTCACTGGGTCCCGGTATGGGAAAAACCCCCGAAAATCTTTTTCAACAATATCGATGTCGCGATCTCATCGGGATATATCTCGATCTCATCGGGATCCATTTAATCCTTTTGCTCTCCATATATTGGAACTCTGTCCAAAACTATTTTACGAATTCTCCGAGAGACACTCTTATGTGTGTGACCCATTAGGTTCCCGGTTATGTTGGCCACTTAGATTAACACTTAATCCAAGCAAGTCATGAGCGGTATCTAGCAACACATCATGACCCCCAATTGACCGGAAAGTAATTGGTTTGACGAATGAACATGTATTCATCATGAACCATATCACGAACCTTTCCATAGACAATTATCGTGCAATTCGTCCTTTCACCATGCTATACCCCACTTGGTTATGAGTATGGGCAATGTGTCAACTCTTACTAGACTGACTACGTCAAATCTAGTCCAAGTGATATCAGTTCTTGTCCTGGGACTCATTACTTCATATATCAATGAAGACATTCTTCATGACATATGTGCTCCGGCCAAAGACTTCCAAGTAATGACCCTGACAAGAGGACATGGGTATCATCTTCTGCTATCACAGAAGTGGTGAATCCTCTATTGGCTACTCAATTACCTTCGAATACCTCAAGCTGTACCCAATCACCACCCTATGAGCGACCTCTGTAAGGCAACAAGGAATGGAGTCAAAGCACAGAATCAGTATCCAAGATATCCTTGAGCACCTCAAGTCTAAGGATACTTGCACCATTGCTATGATGAGATTATCACTGACATTAGAAGAGGTTATAGAGGCCGAGACAATGCAAGGGGAGAAGACAGGGTCGAGCGTGTGGATAGAAATTTGGGCAGTATCAAGATGAAAATACCATCTTTCTAAGGTAAGAATGATCCAGAAGCTTACTTAGAATGGGAAAGAAAGGTGGAGATGATTTTTGAATGCCATAACTATTCTGAGGAGAAGAAGGTGAAGCTTGCTGCCGTGGAATTTCATGATTATGCACTTATTTGGTGGGATCAACTTGTTTTGAACAAAAGAAGGAATGGAGTGGATCCTATTAATACTTGGGCTGAAATGAAGAGGGTCATGAAGAAGAGGTTTGTGCCTAGTTACTTCTATGGGGAGCTCCATCAAAGGCTCCAAACCTTGAGACAAGGCACCAAAAGTGTAGAAGAGTACCATAAGGAGATGGAGATAGCCATGATTAGGGCTAATGTAGAAGAAGAAAGAGAAGCCACCATGGCACGTTTCTTGGCTGGTTTGAACAAATACATTGCAAATGTTATTGAATTGCACCATTATGTGGAGTTAGAGGAGATGGTGAATATGGCCATGAAGGTGGAGAGGCAACTCAAGTACAAAAGCTCCAACAAGGCTTCTTACCCAAGCTCTACTACAAATTGGAACTCGAAATGGTCCAAGAAAATGAGAAGGACAAAATAAAGATAGGAAGAGAAGAACAAGGCGGATCCAAAAGGTACTTTTAAAACTCCAAGTTCTTCTAGTTCCAATTCTGAAAAGCATAGGACTATTAAATGCTTTAAATGTCTTGGTGTTGGTCATATTGCTTCTCAATGCCCAAACAAGAAAACAATGTTTGTGAGAGGAGGAGAAGTTGTGTCTGAGGAGGAAGAAGATGATTTGACTTCCATGCCTGAGTTGGAAGATTGTTCTGATGTGTAAGTTGAGGATGCACCTAGGGGTGAATTACTTGTTACTAGGCGAGTTTTGAATGCTCACGTGAAGGAAGATGGAATTGAGCAAAGGAAAATATTTTCATTCCAGGATGCCTAGTGAATGAGAAGATTTGTAGCCTGATCATTGATGGGGGAAGCTGCACTAATGTGGCTAGTACATTGATGGTAGAAAAACTCGAGTTGGAGTGCTTGAAACACCCTAGGCCGTATAGACTACAATGGCTGAATGACATGGGGGAAATCAAGGAGTATGGAGATGTTTTCCCTGAGGAGTTGCCTAAGGAATTGCCGCCTATTAGAGGAATAAAACATCAGATTGACTTCATGCCTGGGGCGCAGATTCCAAATAGACCAGCTTATAGGGCTAATCCTGAAGAAACTAAGGAACTCCAAAAGCAAGTGGAAGAATTGCTACAAAAGGGACACATCAGGGAGAGTCTTAGTCCTTGTGCCTTGCCAGTGATATTGGTTCCAAAGAAGGATGGGAGTTGGCGCATGTGTGTGGATTGCAGAGCTGTTAACAAGATAACGGTAAAGTATCGCCATCCTATACCTAGATTGGATGATATGATTGATGAATTGCATGGTGCATGTGTGTTTTCCAAAATTGATCTTATGAGTGGTTACCATCAGATTAGAATAAAAATTGGTGATGAATGGAAAACTGCTTTTAAAATAAAACATGGTTTATATGAGTGGCTTGTGATGCCTTTTGGTTTAACTAATGCTCCTAGTACATTTATGCGTTTGATGAATCATGTTTTGAGGTCATTTATTGGTAAGTTTGTTGTGGTATATTTTGATGACATATTGATCTATAGCAAAAGCATTAATGAGCATATTGAGCATCTTAGGTTTGTCTTAGATGCACTTAGGGTAGAAAAGTTGTATGCTAAGTTAAAGAAGTGTACATTTTGCATGGATCGTATCATATTTCTTGGTTATGTTGTTTCTTCTAATGGAATTGAGGTGGACCAAGAAAAGGTCAAGGCAATTAGGGAGTGGCCGAGACCTACAAGTGTTACTCAGGTGAGATCTTTTCATGGAATTGCTAGTTTCTATAGGAGGTTTGTGAAAGATTTTAGTTCCATTGCAGCTCCATTGACTGAGATTGTTAAAAAGGAGGTAGGATTTAAGTGGGGAGAGGTGCAGAAATTGCTTTTAACACTTTGAAAGAAAACTTTGTTCTGCACCTATTTTGAGTTTACTGATTTTTCTTCTACTTTTGAGATTGAATGTGATGCCTCCGGGATAGGTATTGGTGCTGCTTTTATTGCAGGAAGGCGTCCCATTGCCTATTTTAGTAAGAAGTTGAATGGTGCTCAAATGAAGTATTCCACTTATGACAAGGAGTTATATGCATTGGTAAGAGCTCTACAAACTTGGCAACATTATCTATGGCCAAAGGAATTCGTGATTCACACCGATCATGAGAGTTTGAAGCATCTTAAGGGCCAAGGTAAGTTAAATAAAAGACATGCTAAGTGGTTGGAGTTCATAGAAACATTCCCATATGTTGTGAAATACAAGCAAGGTAAAGAAAATGTGATCGCTAATGCATTGTCTAGAGGTATGCTCTAATCTCTTCTCTTAGTTCTAAGTTGATTGGGTTTGAGTATATAAAGATTTGTACAAATCAGATTCGACTTTGCTAATGTGTATGATGCATGTGAACAAGTTGCTTTTCAAAAGTTTTATAGGAATGATGGATATTTGTTTAGAGATAATAAACTATGTATTCCTACTTGTTCTATGCGTGAGATGCTTACTAGGAGTCTCATGATGGAGGTTTAATGGGACATTTTGGTATTGCTAAAACACTTGACATATTACAGAGCATTTTTATTGGCCTAACATGAAAAGGATGTTGAAAGAGTTTGCTCTAGTTGTGTAGGCGTGTAGGCAAGCCAAGTCCAAGGTGCAACCACATGGGTTGTACACGCCTCTACCGTCCCCTATTAGTCCTTGGATTGATATATCTATGGATTTTGTGTTAGGATTGCCTAGGACTAGGAAAGGACGTGATAGCATCTTTGTTGTAGTTGATCGATTTAGTAAAATGGCTCATTTTATTGCATGTCATAAATCGATGATGCTACACATGTTGCTGATTTGTTTTTAGGGATGTTGTTAGATTGCATGGCATTCCTAGAACCATTGTTTCAGATAGGGATTCTAAGTTTTAAGTCACTTTTGGCGTGTTCTATGGAATAAATTGGGAACAAAGCTTTTGTTTTCTACAACTTGTCATCCCCAAACAAATGGACAAACTGAAGTGGTTAATAGAACCTTAGGATCTTTATTGCGTCTTTGTTGTGGGTAAAATTTGAAAGCTTGGGAAGATTGTTTGCCTTTGATTGAGTTTGCATATAATAGAAGCATTCATTCTTCTACAGGTTATTCTCCATTTGAGATTGTGTATGGTTTAACCCATTAACTCCATTGGATTTGTTGCCTTTACCCTTGAATGAGATTGTTAATGTAGATGGGCAGCAAAGGGCGAATTGGTTAAAACAATACATGAGAAAGCTAGGCAGACATCGAGGAAAAGAACAAGAAGTATGCTCAAAGAGCCAATCAAGGCGTAGGGAGATGAAGTTTGAACACGGAGATTGGGTTTGGGTGCACTTCAGAAGGAGAGATTTCTAAACAAAGGAAGTCCAAGCTTGATCCTAGAGGGATGGTCCTTTTCAAGTGCTTGAACGCATCAATGACAATGCCTATAGGTGGATTTGCCAGAGAGTATAGTGTTAGTGCTACTTTTAATGTTTCGATTTATCTCCCTTTGATAATGTAGGTCTTGATTCGAGGACTAATCCTTTTGAGGAGGGAGGGAATGATACAACTCACCAAGGCAATGGAGACTTGAGGATGCCAATGGGTCCAATTACAAGGTCGCGCTCAACAAGCTCAAAGCACAATTTCAGATTTATGTACAAGCTTTTGTTTCACAAGAACTTCAAGAAGTTTTGTTGATCAAGCTTGAGAAGAGCTTAGGAAGACACCTAAGTGTGTGTGCACATTGGAGGCTTCAAACCAAGAGGGCTAACACTTAGCCAATTTTCACAAGCACAAGTTTAATCAATGGGCTTGGGCTTATTTTATCTTATAAGGGCATGTGGACTTCTTTTAGGCTTTTCATGGGCTGATTTGCATTAAGTGTGCATGTGCTTCATTAAAAAGTCATGTGCATGTTTTATTTTAAGGAACCAAGCTTGTGGGCCTAGTTTAAAGCCCAATTCACCCTCTTAAGTTAGTCTTCTATTTTGTGGTTTTCTTATCCTATTTGGACAAGGACTAGTCAATTTTAATTAGTTTTGAAGCCCAAATCCATGTGGGATTTATTCTTGGGCAGATTTGTTTCAAGAAGGCCTTTTGATATTTTGGGCTTTCTTTAGGGTTTTTAGGTTATCTTTGTTAGGGTTTACATTGCAAAGGGTATTTAAACCTTTGCTTTAGCCATGAACACGAGTTTAGAGAGATCATCAAAATTAGAAAGCATTCTTCAAGAGAGAATTGAGATTCTTGCTTGTTTTACCTTAAGGATTGATTCAACTTATCAAGTAAGTTCTAACTTGTATGTTAATTCAATTCCTACAATCTTATACTCTTTGTTACCAATTCCTTGCTGTTTTGGGGGTGAAGGGTCTTGTTAGATTGATTGAATTTAGGTTTGGGAACAATCATTGAAACGGAGGTGATCTAGACATTGATTCTAGGTTATTGCCGTATCACAAAAGGTGTTTGTTTTAATCCATACAAAGCTTTATGAAGTCTATAGACATAATTCGGTTTATCAGTATCTTCATATCCAGGAGGTTGCTTTACATAAAGCTCTTCATCTATAAAACCATTCAAAAAGGTACTTTTCACATCCATTTGAAATAGTTTTATATCATGAAAAACAACATATGCAAGCAAAATCCTAATAGCTTCTAGTCTAGCTACAGAAGCATAGGTTTCATTATAGTCTATTCCTTCTTGTTGATTATAGTCTTGAGCTACTAATCTAGCTTTGTTACGGTTTACTCTACCTGATTCATCTAGTTTATTCTTGAATACCTATCTGATTCCTGTGATAGACTTATTGGGTGGCCTAGGAATTAAAGACCAAACTTTGATCCTAATAAATTGATTTAACTCCTCTTGCATTGCTAAAATCCAAGCTTCATCTTGAAGAACTTCATCAATTTTCTTAGGTTTTAATTCAGAAACAAAAGCTACATTTGCCTCTCTTCTAAATTTAGACCTAGTTCTAACTCCTTCTGAAGTTTAACCTATAATTAGGTTTTCTGGACGAGAGGATTTATAGTTCCAGTCTTTCCTAAGACTAAAGTTTTCAGGAATGTCCTCTACCTTATCAAGTGGATCAACTAGTGGTGACATGTCTAGTTTAACTAGTGGTGACATGTCTAGTTTATCAACTAAGGGAGCAGATAGAGTTTCATCATCAGAATCGTCTCTTCTATTTGGATGAGAATCATCATTAAACTTAACATGCATAGATTCTTCAATAGATTTAGAAACAAGATTATAAACTCTATAAGTTTTAGAAGACATTGAATATCCTCGAAAAATTCCTGAATTGATTTTAGAATCAAATTTATCCAATTTTTCTTTTGTATTCAATATAGTGCATTTACAACCAAAAGGATGGAAGTAAGAAATATTTGGTTTTCTTCCTTTCCATAACTTGTTGGAGTTATGTCAATATAGTGCCTTAGAAAGCAAATGTATTTACATGTAACTTTATCTTCTTCAGTTACAGTTTTGTAATGAAAATATATTTGGCTTTCTTCCTTTCCATAATTTGTTGGAGTTATTTCAATATAGTGCCCTAGAAAGCAAATGTATTTACATATAAATTTATCTTCTTCAGTTACAGTTTTGTAATGAAAATATTTATTATTAATAAAATAAAAGAGTTTGGTTTTATTTGTGTGAGCATTATATATTTAGTCAAAAGGTACCAAGATTTTTTGTAAATAATATACATATACATAGAGATGTATAGGAAACATGTATATTATAAGAATATAAATTAATTGATTCACAGTTGAATAATCAAGTTGGTCGCTTGATTATGGTTTAGACTGTAGTGTTGCGATTTATCTTCATATAAGTAAATGAGTTTATTTAAAGGGTATATGAGTTTCATATCATGATACTAGTCGACTATCGATAATGGCACTATTAAATGAATCTGGAATCAAGTATATTTTCAAGAATAAAGTGAGCCGTTACTTTAATCTTGAAACATATAACTTAAGCATTCGCTTATTATGAATCATAATCTTGATGAGTTGTGAACTCGTAGGTGTTTCATTATAAATCTTGATATTTTTAGAATGGATTTTTACAGAGTATTAATATAGTGATTGCATGTTGGAATTGTTAATTGAAACATGTATCAGGGAACATTCACTCAAATAAAGAGTTTATAGTGATATCATCACTTCTAGATGTTTTTAGGAGATCTGGTGATTAAACTGGCACCAGTAGCTTGATGGATTAGCTACCCATCAAGTCTTAACACTAAGATGAGATCTTGTGTGTTAATCACCATATAAAGTAAAACAGTAAATCTAGAAGAAAAAACCAACATAAGGGCAAAGCAGTAATTTTACTCTTTGTTATGCGGATGGCTATAATAAGGTTCTAAATAGGGTTTGCAATTGGACATAAAATATGTATTCTCATAATATTTAATAATTCAAGAATTCAACTAATTGTCTTTAGTGGAATGACATTTAGTTAATAAGCTAGAATTAATTCTAATGAGATTAAGTTTATTCTAAGCTTATTGGAGCTTGAATTATCAAAGTCCAATAAGATTCTCCACTTGGCTTCAAGGAAGGTTATCAAGCTAAGTAAGAAATATAAATAAAGGTTTTAGAAGCCCATAATTGAATATTGGGCTTGCTCTAATTAATTGTTAATTAGAAGCCCAAATGTACATTTAGAAATGGGCTAGACTTTGGTTTAATGTAATTGATTAGATTAATTATATTAAAACAAAATTTTTAAAGAAAGGAGTAGCAATTTCGGTTTTATTAGGGTTAAATGTGCAGCTGCACATTTAACATTCAAATGCTAAATAAATATGGTCTTTATTATGGTTTATCATCATTAAATGGAGTTATGAACTTACCATTAAATGGTTTAATGGTTATCTTTTAATGTTAACATATAATTTATTAGCATTCATTGGATTAAAGAAGAAAAATGTGCATTGGATGGACCATCTTCCTTCTTCCATCTTCCAAAACCAAAATTGGTAAGTCATATTTAGGTTAATAATCTTTTCATATAGCCACCTTAAAGATAAATGAGAAGAGTCTCATTTATTGGCTACTTTATGATTGATTAATGAAAGAAGTGATGCATTGGATGTTATTCTCTTCTTCCATACTATGCATAACCGAAATTGAGTGTGTAAGAAAGAGTTGTTGCATGGTTTGACTCTCTCCTTCCTTTCATGCATGAGTGAACCGAAATTAGCAAGAGAAGAGTCTCATTTTTGGTTCATTTTCTTCTAAGAAAAATCTCCTCCAAACATTTCTTCTCCTTTCCCACCAAAAGGATTTTGCTAACCAAATTGTCCTAGAAGAACAAGAGGTAAATCAAATTGGTTGAGGATACAACAACAAGGAGAAGATAGATTGCTAAAGAAAAAGATTCAAAAGCAAAGGTTTTGGATACAAGAAGAAGGAGAGGATAGCGCAACGAGGAACTAAAGCTGTAGCAAAGGAGTCGGTAATACTCTTCATATTGTTTATGTTTATTATTATCGTTATACCATATCATGTATGGATTGGCATGATGATTTGGATATGTTGCTTCCGCTGCAAATATGATTTTTAAATTTTTTTTGAAATCTACCGATTCTCCAAATATAGCATGCTTTCGTTTTCCGATCCAACATAACTCATGTGGAGTTTTATTTAAAATAGGTCACAAAAATACTCTATTTTGAATATAACAAGCTGTGTTCACAACTTTTGACCAGAAATACTTAGGAAGATTCATTTCATATAGCATAGTCCTTGCCATTTCCTGAATCATCTGGTTCTTTCTTTCTACAACTCGATTTTGTTGTGGAGTTCTAGGAGTAGAGAAATTATGGAAAATTCTATTCTCTTCACAAAATATTTTGAATTTATCATTTTCAAATTCTCTACCATGATCACTCCTAATTCCAACAATAGAAATTTCTTTTTCATTTTGTAACTTTTTGGAAAGAACTTTAAAGCACTTAAGAGATTCATCTTTATGTGATAAAAATAATATCCAACAAAATCTAGTGAAGTCATCAACAATTACGAGATCATACTTCTTTTCACCAAGACTTAATGTTCTAGTTGGACCAAACAAATCTATATGTAACAACTCCAGAGCTCTATATGAAGTTACAACAATTTTAGAAGAAAAAGATGTTTTAACTTGTTTTCCTTTCTGATAACTCTTACAAAAGAAATCTTTGTTAAAACTTATTTATGACAATCCTCTTACCAAATCATGTCTAACCAACTTGGAAATATGTTTAAAACTAACATGACTTGTGTTATTTTTCCCACCAAAGGTGCCCAGCGGCCGTGTGAACAAACTCTTTTTCCCACCAAAGGTGCCCAGTGATCGTGCGAGAGGGCTGTTTTGGCCACGAAAGATGCCCAGCAACCGTGCCAATGGGATTTTTTGGCCACCAAAGCTGTGCCAACGGTTGTTTTTCCACCGAAGGTGCCCAATGAATTGTTTTTCCCACCGAAGGTGCCTAGCCATTATGCCAACAGGCTGGCTATTTTTACCACTGAAGATGTCGAGTGACTATGCCAACGGGCTGTTTCAGAAATCGAAGGAGCCCAACGATAGTACCAACGGGCTGTTTCGACCACCAAAGGTATCCAACGAATTGTTTTTACCACTGAAGGTGCCCAACGACTATTCCAATAGGCTGGCTATTTTTACCACCGAAGGTGCTGAGTGATCGTGCCAACGGGCTATTTCGGCCACCAAAGGTGCCCAGCGACTGTTTCAATGGACTGATTCGGCCATCGAAGGTGTCTAATGATCTTGCCAACGGGCTCTTTTTCCCATCGAAGGTGCTAGTGACTGCGCCAACGTGCTGTTTCAGCCACCAAAGGTGCTAAGTGACCATGCTAAAGGGTTGTTTTTTCCATTGAAGGTGTTGAGCGACCATACTAACGGGTTGTTTTTCCCACCAAAGGTGCCCAGCGACCGTGCTAGCGGGCTGTTTCGACCATCGAAGGTGCCTAGTGATCGTGCCAAAGGGTTGTTTTTCCCACCGGACGTGCCTAGCGACCTTGCCAACAGGTTGTTTCAGCCACCAATCTAGGTTGCGGCTGTAGTATGCTAGCACGTCCTGAAACACTTTCCGAACGCCGCACGTTTTTCCTCTCGGATGGTGGCTAGGGTTTTGTGTGTCAATAGTGTCTTACCTCTAATGAGACCTAATTTTCTCTATTTATAGAGAAACCCTAATCCCATTGAGGCCCCAATAAGTTTCGGCCCATTATATCTCATATAATAAAGGCCCGACAACTTAATTCAATCTAGCCCAATAAATATATCTACATATATTTATTCAATACCTAATAAATTAGGCCCAAGAGAATAAGTCCAGATCACATAACTCTTTGTGTGCGACCCTGTAGGCTCATTTGATGTTGACAATGGGCTTGATCACACTTCAAGGCCCATAAGTCATAAGCGGCCTCTAGCAAGACATTATGACTACCAAAATCAAATGAGGATCGACAATCCGATTTAACCTGTAACTATGGTTATAAGCTCAGTCCTTTTGTAACATGATATCAAGATTAATCACAAGGCATGATACATGTCAACCTTTGATTAATCATAGTTTCTTGATCCCCAAGTTGACTGATTGTAAAAAATGACATTGATGACTCCTCATCAATTAATTTGAGCATGACCATACATTTCTTCAGTCAGACTTGTCAAGAGGCCCAAATGATATCTCTCTCATTTAAGAGAGGTACAAATCCCATCTACGTCATTCACATCCCCCCGCATGATTCATTTAGTGTCCAACATAAGACTACTTGTTATTCGGTTAAAAATAACTTAGTCTAATATCAAAACATCAAATTCCTCATGTAGGGAACCATGATGACTTCAGGACAAAGGACTAAATTCAAACCATATTAAGAATCACTAATGACATGAAACCATGTAGTATTCTTTATGTGGGTCGGTCCAATATATGTTCTCGAACATATATCTATATTTTTTGATTTGATATCTCATATCCATGATCAATAAAACGTGATCATCAATCAGAACACATACTAGCCTTAACTCATTATTGTTCCACTAATAATGATTGACTAGGGACAATCTAGAATAATGTTATAATGCTTATGGTTTTACTATCAAGTCACATACTTGATGACATAAGTCTAATACCATTCATGGAATGTAAATCACATTACATAAACGAAATACATGCATATATGAAAGGAATACCTCATAATATATTATTAACAAGTCATAATGTTAATACATGAATCACAAATATCCATTGGCCTAGGGCACACTACTAACAATCTCCCACTTGCACTAGGCCTAACAGTCAGATATCTAATACCCATAGACCTCGTATGACTCTCATGTTTAGGCTGTGGAAGAGGCTTAGTAAGTGGATCGACAATGTTGCCATCTGTGCCCACTTTGCATATCTTCACGTCTCCTCTCCCAATGATCTCTCTAATCAGATGAAAACGTCTAAGTATATGTTTGGATCTATGATGTGAGTTTGGTTCCTTAGCCTATGCTATAGCCCCATTATTATCACAATAAAGGTCTATAGGACTTGCAATGCTAGGAACGACTCCAAGCTCAGTAATGAACTTCCTGATCCATACAGCTTCCTTAGCCGCATCCGAGGCGGCATTGTACTCAGCTTCAGTTGTAGAATCAGTAACAGTGTCTTGCTTTGAACTTTTCTAGCTCATTGCACCTCCATTCAAACAGAACACAAAACCTGATTACGATCTAAAACCATCTATGTCAGACTGAAAACCAGTATCAGTGTTAACATTTACAACTAGCTCTCCTTCCAGTCCTCTATAGACTAGGAACATATCTTTAGTTCTTCTCAAGCACTTAAGGATATTCTTAACTGCTATCCAATGACTCTCACCATAATTAGATTGGTATCTACTTGTTATGCTCAAATCATATGAGACATCTGGTTGAGTACATAACATGGCATACATGATAGATCCAATTGCAAATGCATATGAAATCTTACTCATGCGCTCAAGCTCTTCATCTGAAGTAGGACAGTCCTTCTTAGAAAGCTTGATTCCATGTGACATAGGCAAGAATCCTCTCTTGGAATCTTGCATACTGAACCTTTTCAGTACCTTATCTATATATGTATTCTGACTTAGACCTATAAGCTTTCTTGATCGATGTCTATAGATCTTAATGCCTAAAACATAGGCAGCGTCACCTAAGTCTTTCATCGAGAAATGTTTCCTTAACCAAATCTTGACACTCTGTAAGATCGGAATATCGTTTCCAATGAGCAATATGTCATCAACATATAAAGCTAAAAAGACAACAGCACTCCCACTAACCTTTTTGTAAACACAAGGTTCATCTTCATTCTTGATGAATCCAAACTCGTTGACAACTTCATCAAAACGAAGATTCCAGCTTCTTGATGCTTGCTTCAATCCATAAATGGATCTATAAAGCTTGCACACCTTTCCCGAATTATTAGGATGGACAAAACCCTTAGGTTGTATCATATATACATCCTCAAGTAAGTTTCCATTAAAGAAAGTCATTTTGACATCCATTTGCCATATCTCATAATCATAGTATGCAGCTATGGCAATAAGAATTCTAATGGATTTGATCATGACCACTGGAGAAAATGTCTCATCATAATCAATTCCATGAACTTGTCGATAACCTTTGGCAACAAGTCTTGCTTTATAAGTGTGCACATTTTCATCAATGTCAAGTTTCTTTTTAAAAACCCATTTGCATCAATGGTCTTCAAGCCATCAAACGGATCAATCAAAGTCCAAACTTGATTCTCATATGTGGATTGCATCTCTGCTTTCATGGCCTCTAACCATTTAGCAGATTCTGGACTTTCCATAGCTTCTTGATAGGTTATGGGCTCATTATGATCGATGAGCATCACATTATTATCATCAGTAACGAGAAATCCATATCTCTTGGGCTTATGACGAATCCTATCAGATCTATGTAGGCTTTGTATTGTTAAAGGCTGCTCATCAATAGCTTGTGAGCTCGCTTCTATCTCCTTTTCAGGCTTAATGTCATTTTTTGAAACTTGAATTTCTTCAAGTTGTACTTTACTCCCACTGTTTCCTTTGGAAACAAATTCCTTCTCTAAGAAAAAAACCATTTCGAGCAACAAACACTTTGTTCTCTGCTGGGATGTAAAAGTAATATCCTTTAGTTTCCTTAGGATATCCCACAAAATAACAATTTTCAGATTTAGGTGCCAACTTGTCGACAATTGGACGCTTCACATAAGCATCACAACCCCAAATCTTTAGAAAAGATAAATTGGGACGCTTCCCAGTCCATATCTCATAAGGTGTCTTTTCTACAGCCTTTGAAGGAATACGGTTCAATATGAATGCTGCTGTTTCTAAAACATAGCCCTATAAATATTTTGAAAGATCAGTTTGACTCATCATTGATCGAACCATATCTAATAGAGTTCGATTTCTCCTTTCAGAGACACCATTCCATTGAGGAGTTCCTGGAGGAGTCAATTGTGAAACAATTCCACAATCCTTAAGATAATCATCAAACTCTTGGCTTAAGTATTCACCTCCTCGATCAGATCGAAGGATTTTAATTGTCTTGGCAAGCTGATTTTGTACTTCATTCTTATACTCTTTGAACTTTTCAAAAGATTCAGATTTGTGCTTCATTAAATAGACATACCCATATCTACTAAAATCATCTGAAAAAGTAATGAAATACAAATAACCTCCTCTCGCTGATATGCTAAAAGAACCGCATACATCGGTATGTATTAGGCCTAATAGCTCATTGGCCCTTTCCCCTTTACCTATGAAGGAGGCCTTTGTCATCTTACCCAGTAAACAAGAATAACATGTCTCAAAAGAATCAATGAATCCATCTTGATGGAGTTTTGAAATGCGTTTTTCATTTACATGGCCTAAGCGACAATGCCAGAGATAGGTTGTGTTAGACCCCGAAATTTTTTATTTATTTATGATGATATTAAACATGAATTGTGATAATTGTGGTATTTTGTCTTAGCTTGATTAAATTGGGAATATTATGGATAATTATGGTTTAATTGAGGTTTAAATGAGCATTGAAGATGTAAAGTGTGTAAGGGCTTTAAGTTGTTTTAGGCTTGGGCTTAGTAGGAAGGGCCCATGCCCTTAGAGTTTAAAGAAGAGGCGTAGAATAGAAATAGAAAAGAGAAAGGAAAGGAAAAAGGAAAAATAGAAGAAGAAGAGAAGAGAGGGTGTCGTAGCCGTGGGAGGAGAGGAAGAAGAAGAGAAGAGATTTTACGATTTTTGAGGTTTCCGACCAATTCAAAGTGCTTTCCGGGTACGTTACGTTCATTCCTTCTTGTTGTAGTAAGATTGAACCTTAAGATAGCTTGGATTGGGAGAAATCGAAGGTGTTAGGGTTTTAAGTGGAAAAATTGGGAGAATCGTTGAGTTGATGTGTTTTTGTGAGATTTGAAGTCTAGAATGGGTTAGAAATGTTGTAGAGGGCTTGATCTATGTCTTAGATGTGTTGCATTTGAGTTTGGAATGGATCGGGGTTGGAAAATCTGAGATTTTCGAGTTCGGGAACGTTTTCCCCGATCCGCACGTCGCGACTTGCTCAAGAACACGCCGCAGCGTGCGAATTAATTTTGTGTGCACGCCATGGCAAGACGATATCGTCTTGGCCTGCATGAAGCTCGCTGCCAAGTTTAAGCCTTCGTCGCGGCGAAGCCTCCTGTTTTCCGAAAATGAGATTTTTGGTATTTTGGGCATATCTTTTGGTATAGATTTCCAATTGAGGTGATTTTAGATTCGTTGCGAACTAGAGATTAAGGACTTCAAGTTGTATGAAGAAGGGAAGTCGGAAATTGTTTCGAAGGGTTCAGAATTTTAGGAGGAAATCGGATGGAGACTTTTATGCTTTATTTTGGTCTTTCAAGCTTTGATTATTTTCTATAGATATTAATTGTATGAAAACTTAGTTTATTAAAGGGAACCAAGCTGATTTGACCCAATCGCAAGAGGAAGGACGACAGTGAGTCTGATACTCAAGCGATACTAGGTGGGTAATATGTTTATGGTTATTGTGTGTATGGGCAATTGCATGATGTGTGCTTGCTTGCATTATATGATCTTGATTGTATTGAATTACATGAGAACTTTTGAATATGCCTTTGAGTATGATAGAATTATGCATGAATTGATAGGCCTTTATGGCAATGCACCAGAACGAGATTTGAGAAAATGTGAAACATGCTTTGAACATGGATCGAGTGGATTATGTGCTTTGTTTGGGTAAGAGAGTTACGGATGGAGTCACGTGCACGTTGACAGTAAAGCCTTCTCCCGGCTGCCCGCTTGTGGCAACGAGATCCTTGAGAAATCGGACTCGGATGGATTACGGATTTACCTTTGGGTTATCCGGATGGATTACGGAACTCTCAAGCCAATTGATTGTGCATACACAATGGATTTGTTGAGCATAAAACATGATGAGTTTGACAGCTATGTTACATATTGCTTGATATGTCGAGGAATAGTAAATGCATGACTTATGTTATATGAATGTGAATTGAATTGATGAATTATGAATTTCTAGTGATATGTATATGTATATACTTGATTGTGTGGCTCGTTGCCAATGGCTATAAACGATATGCCATCGAGCTCAGAGCTCACCCCATTACTCTCCTCTCCTCAAAAGTGCGGATCGAGCCGATTGTCGACCTTGCAGGGCATCAGAAACTTCGAGCTAGCTAGGAATTTGTATAAGTTAGTCCTTTGGTTAGCCCACCAACATTTCATCATGGAGCATACTTTTGTATTGTGGGATTTAATTCCATTTTGTATTATGTTATATTTTGGGAATACTGGTTGAATTTCCACGAATGGCAATGACATATGTTTTATGAACTTGAGATGATTAAGGCATGTTTAGAATGCATGTGTAGAATGTGTATATGTATGGGTATACGTATTGTTATACGGATCGAATGGTTATTTGTATGGATGTTGGGATCGGGTCCGATGGTATATTGGGCGCGAATCTTGCCATGCCCGAGGGGCGCCTCGGGGATTTGGACGTACGGGGCCCGGGCCCAACATGTTTGGTATCAGAGCGCCTAGGTTTAGGTGTCCTTGGCTTAGAGTGCATAATAGGATTGTGTGATCTATGGTTATTTGTTGCATTGCTTAAGTGACATGCATATCATGCATACATGTAGATTGCCATATAGCTAATCCTTAGTGTTTCTATTTGAAGAGTGCGATGCCACCTCGTGAAGGACACGAGGAGCTATGCAAGGGTCTGCACGACTCTCTCCACTAGGGAGGAGAGGACCGATGAGTCTGTAGCCCCAATGCATGTTGAGGCTTCAGGGGCTAGAGAGTGAGCCCATCGTTCACGACTCAGAATCGCCGATTCTGCCAGACAAGTGCCCAGATTTGACCCAAGGATGTTTCGAGCCTTTACTCAGCGTTTGTTCAAAGCTATGGGCGGATGCCACACCTTCCGCTCCGGCCCAGTGAAGAGGAAAAACAAATGATAAGCCGAGGAAGTATGGGCGATTGACTTCTTTGGGACAATGGATCTGAGGAAGCCGAGACATGGTTGCGAGAATGAAAGGGTCTTGGATCGGATGGATTGCGAGGCGATGAGCGAGTGGTGTATCTTGCCGCTTGCTTGAGGAGATGCTCTGCATTGGTGGGAGACCGTGTCGAGGCGGTCGAGATGAGGCGATGGGGTTGGCATGGCGAGATTTTGTGGCTACGTTCAAGAAGAAATATCATCGAGGTTTATGTCCAAAGAAGCGAGGGAGTTTTGAGTCTCACTCGAGAGGATATGACGATTCTTGAGTATGGCGCAGTTCACTCATTTATCCCTAGATGCTTGGACTTGATCTTTGAGTGAGGTTGCGGATGTCGCGAGTTTGAGTCAGGATTGCATTTAGCTATCAGAGAGAAAGTTATAGTGCAGAATTTCAGTGATTTTCAGCAGTTAATTGAGGCAGCTCTTCGGGTGGAGAACATAGAGAATATCAAGAGTGCTGTGAATAAGAAGAGGAAGGGTAGAGTGCAATCTAGGAGAGGGGGTAGCACTAGTACCCCTATGCCAGACAGGAGTGCTAGGAGCTTCCCAGTTTATTCAGAGGAGAGGAGCAGTGGGGCTAGCCGACCGAGGCCGATGAGGACTTCTACTGTCTCTCACCAAGCTTCAACGGTGGGTGGTGGTAGAAGAGGAGAGGGAGATAGATCGGTTATCCCGATGTGTGAGCACTGCGGGAAACCTCATAGAGGAGAGTGCTTCAGACTGACAGGAGCTTGTTTCAACTGTGGGGAGAAGGGACACATTGCCAGAGAGTGTCCTCAGCCTCCACGACAGGAGAGAGGTCAGATGCCAGCTCCGAGGAGGACAGAGACCATGGGTCAGAGGACTAGGACAGAGGTAGGTAGTTCTGATGCTGCCAGGAGGGTGAATCTTCCGGGGAGACCGAGAGGGCAGGCACCAGCTAGGGTGTTTGCGATGACTAGGGAGGATCTTTGAGACCGCACTGATGTTGTCACGGATGCACGCATGCTTATTTTCGATGATGTGATAGTTTTGATTGATCCGGTTCTACTCATTCGTTTGTTTCCTTGAGTAGACCCGTGTGTGATTTGATTGAGCCCATTGGATACTCGCCGATGGTGAGTACTCCAATCGGCCAATGTATTGTGATTAGTCAAGTATATAGAGGTTGTGAGATTCGCATTGGTGGAGGACTTCTAGTGGTAGATCGATGCCACCGGAGATGAGCGGTTTAGATGTGATTTTGGGCATGGATACATTGGAAAAGTACAATGCCCATTTGGATTATAAGCGTAAGACGGTGGAGTTTGAATTGAATGATGGCGGAAGAGTAGTGTTCTTGAGGCGAAAGCGAGTCCGCTTAGGATTGTGTCGAGATTGACGGGGAAGATGATGAGTAAGGGTTGTGAGGCGTTTAAAGCATGTGATAGACTCGAGGCGATAGAGGGAAGTGGAGGATATTCCAAGAGTCGAGGATTTTTCTGACGTCTTTCCCGAGGAATTGCCAGGACTACCGCCAGCTCGGGAGATTGAGTTTCCTATTGAGCTTGTGTCAGGTACCAGGCCGATTTCGATTCTGCCTTATCAGATGGCTCCGGCGGAATTGAAAGAGCTTAAAAAGCAACTGGAGGAGTTATTAGAGAAGGGGTATATTAGACCGAGTTCTTCGCCTTGGGGAGCTTCGGTCTTATTTGTGAAGAAGAAAGATGGCTCATTGAGAATGTGTGTGGATTACAGGAAGTTGAATCAGGTAACAGTGAAGAACAAGTATCTGCTTCCTCGCATTGATGATCTGTTTGATCAATTGCAAGGAGCGAGAGTCTTTTCGAAGATAGATTTGAGATCGGGATATCACCAACTACGGATTAAGGAGTCGGATGTGCCGAAGTCTGCTTTCAGGACTCGGTATGGGCATTTTGAGTTTTTGGTGATGCCTTTCGGATTGACGAATGCTCCGGCAGCGTTTATGGATTTGATGAATCGAGTTTTTAAGCCATTCTTGGACCAATTTATCATTGTCTTTATTGATGATATATTGGTGTATTCCAAGAGTGATGAACAACATGAGGAGCATTTGAGGATGGCTTTGGAAACCTTGAGGAGCAATGAGTTGTATGCCAAATTTGAGAAATGCGAATTTTGGCTGAGGGAAGTTTCATTTCTTGGACACGTGATCTCAGAGCAAGGAGTTCATGTGGATCCAAAGAAGATAGAAGCAGTTGTGAGTTAGGAAGCGCCGAAGAATGTGGCAGAAGTGAGGAGCTTTTTGGGTTTAGCAGGCTATTACAGGAGATTTGTGGAGGGATTCTCTATGATATCCGCTCCGATGACGAAATTGCTGAGGAAGAATCAGAAGTTTGATTGGAGTGAGGAGTGTCAGAGGAGTTTCGAGGAGCTCAAGCTCAGATTGACGAGTGCCCTAATTTTGATTTTGCCATCGGGTGATGAGGGTTATTCGGTATATAGTGATGCTTCGAGGAAGGGTCTCGGATGTGTTTTGATGCAGGGAGATCGGGTAATTGCTTACGCTTCGAGGCAGTTGAAGCCTTATGAGCTGAATTATCCAACGCATGACTTGGAGTTAGCAGCGGTGATATTTGCCTTGAAGATTTGGAGGCATTATTTGTATGGAGTTCAGACTCGAATCTTCACTGATCATAAGAGTCTGAAGTATTTGCTGAGTCAGAAGGATTTGAATTTGAGGCAGCGGAGGTGGTTGGAGCTACTAAAGGATTATGATTTGCTGATTGAGTATCATCCGGGCAAAGCCAATGTTGTGGCAGATGCCTTGAGCAGGAAGTCATCGATTGCGCATGTTCGATCGGTTTATCTTCCTTTATTGGAAGAGATGGCCAAGCTTAAGATAAGCTTGAGGCAGGAGGAGTCGGAGTGCCTCCTAGCTAACTTTCGAGTGAGGCCGATTCTCAGGGAGAAGGTTAGGGAGTTACAGGCTCAGGATGCAGATTTGAGCAAGCTCCGGGATGAGATTCGAAAAGGCAAGGTTTCTGAGATCGATGTGCAGGATGACGGACTGATGACAGTTGGGAGTAGGTTGTGTATTCCTGATGTGCAGGAAGTTAAGGCTGAGATTATGGATGAGGCACACAATGCGCCTTATGCCATGCATCCAGGGAGCACCAGGATGTATCGGGATTTGAGAGAGCACTTTTGGTGGAAAGGTATGAAGAGGGATATCGCAGAGTTCGTCAGTAAGTGTCTAGTGTGTCAGCAAGTCAAGGCTGAACATCAGGCACCTTCGGGCAAGTTGAGGCCGTTACCTATTCCGGAGTGGAAGTGGCAACGAGTGACGATGGACTTTTTGATGGGATTGCCCAGGACCAGCAGGAGACATGATGCCATATGGGTGATTGTGGATAGGTTGACTAAGTCAGCCCACTTTTTGGCGATTCGACAGACTGATTCTTTGCATGTGTTGGCAAAGAAGTATGTTGATGAGATAGTGAGATTGCTTGGGATTCTGGATTCGATTGTGTCGGATCGAGATCCTCGGTTCACTTCGAGGTTTTGGGGTAGTTTGCAGGAAGCTTTGGGGACTAAGTTGAATTTTAGTACGGCCTTTCACCCTCAGACGGATGGTCAATCTGAGAGGACTATTCGGACACTTGAGGGGATGTTTCGGGCTTGTGTGATGGATTTTCGAGGAGCATGGGATGAGCATTTGCCATTGGTCGAATTCGCTTACAATAATTCGTACCATTCGGGCATTCAGATGGCTCCATATGAGGCATTGTATGGGCGGAGGTGTAGGACTCCGATCTGTTGGGATGAGGAAGGAGAGAGGCAATTGGAAGGACCAGATTTGATTCAAATGACTGTTGAGAAAGTCAATCTGATTAAGCAACGGATTAAGGCAGCACAGGACAGGATGAAGAGTTATGTTGATGCTCACCGAAAGGAGATGGAGTATGAGGTCGGTGAGAAAGTGTTCCTTAAGACATCTCCTTGGAAAGGAGTATTAAGATTCGGCAAGAAGGGGAAGTTGAGTCCGAGGTATGTGGGTCCTTATGAGATCCTTGAGAGGATTGGACCACTCGCCTACAGATTGGCATTACCTTCGGAGTTATCGCAGATTCACGATGTTTTCCATGTGTCCATGTTGAGGAGGTATAGATCGGATCCTTCTCACATCATTCAGACTAGTGAGGTTCAGTTAAGGGATGATTTGAGCTATGAGGAGCTTCCAGTGCAGATTTTGGATACCAAGGACAAGGTTCTCAGGAACAAGACGGTTCAGTTGGTCAAAGTTCTTTGGAGCAACCATTCGGTAGAGGAGGCTACTTGGGAGCCATTGGAGGCTATGCGGGAGAAGTATCCGCATCTCTTCGATGATTCAGGTAAATTTCGAGGACGAAATTTCTTTTAAGAGGGGGAGAAATGTTAGACCCCGAATTTTTTTTTAATTTATGATGATATTAAGCATGAATTGTGATAATCGTGGTATTTTGTCTTAGCTTGATTAAATTGGGAATATTATGGATAATTATGGTTTAATTGAGGTTTAAATGAGCATTGAGGATGTAAAGTGTGTAAGGGCTTTAAGTTGTTTTGGGCTTGGGCTTAGTAGGAAGGGCCCATGCCCTTAGAGTTTAAAGAAGAGGCGAGAATAGAAATAGAAAAGAAAGGAAAGGAAAAGGAAAATAAGAAGAAGAGAAGAGAGGGTGTCAGAGCTGGCCGGAGAGGAAGAAGAAGAGAAGAGATTTTACGATTTTGAGGTTTCCACCGATTCAAAGTGCTTTCCGATGCGTTACGCTCATTCCTTCTTGTTGTAGTAAGATTGAACCTTAAGATAGCTTGGATTGGGAGAAATCGAAGGTGTTAGGGTTTTGAGTGGAAAAATTGGGAGAATCGTTGGGTTGATGTGTTTTTGTGAGATTTGAAGTCTAGAATGGGTTAGAAATGTTGTAAAGGGCTTGATCTATGTCTTAGATGTGTTGCATTTGAGTTTGGAATGGATCGGGGTTGGAAAATCTGAGATTTTCGAGTTCGGGAACGTTTTCCCCGATCCGCACGTCGCGACGTGCTCAAGAACACGCCTTGTGCGTCTGAATTAATTATTTAGGTGCATTGCCATGGCACACACGCGTCTTGTATTGGCTTGGCGTGTGCAGCGTTCACCACAGACCTTCGACGCGGTGAAGCTTCATTGATGAGCGAAGCCTTCGCCATGGCGAAACATGTGCCTTCGTCGCGGCGAGACCTCCTGTTTTCCGAAAATGAGATTTTTGGTATTTTGGGCATATCTTTTGGTGTAGATTTCCAATTGAGGTGATTTTAGATTCGTTGCGAACTAGAGATTAAGGACTTCAAGTTGTATGAAGAAGGGAAGTCGGAAATTATTTCGAAGGGTTCAGAATTTTAGGAGGAAATCGGATGGAGACTTTTATGCTTTATTTTGGTCTTTCAAGCTTTGATTATTTTCTATAGATATTAATTGTATGGAAAATTAGTTTATTATAGGGAACCAAGCTGATTTGACCCAATCGCAAGAGAAAGGACGACAGTGAGTCTGATACTCAAGCGATACTAGGTGGGTAATATGTTTATGGTTATTGTGTGTATGGGCAATTGCATGATGTGTGCTTGCTTGCATTATATGATCTTGATTGTATTGAATTACATGAGAACTTTTGAATATGCCTTTGAGTATGATAGAATTATGCATGAATTGATAGGCCTTTATGGCAATGCACCAGAACGAGATTTGAGAAAATGTGAAACATGCTTTGAGCATGGATCGAGTGGATTATGTGCTTTGTTTGGGTAAGAGAGTTACGGATGGAGTCACGTGCACGTTGACAGTAAAGCCTTCTCCGGCTGCCGCTTGTGTGAGATCCTTGAAAATCGGACTCGGATGGATTACGGATTTACCTTTGGGTTATCCGGATGGATTACGGAACTCTCAAGCCAATTGATTGTGCATACACAATGGATTTGTTGAGCATAACACATGATGAGTTTGACAGCTATGTTGCATATTGCTTGATATGTCGAGGAATAGTAAATGCATGACTTATGTTATATGAATGTGAATTGAATTGATGAATTATGAATTTCTAGTGATATGTATATGTATATACTTGATTGTGTGGCTCGTTGCCAATGGCTATAAACGTATATGCCACTGAGCTTCGTAGCTCACCCCATTACTCTCCCCTCCTCAGGTGCAGATCGAGCCGATTGTCGACCTTGCAGGGCATCAGAAACTTCGAGCTAGCTAGGAATTTGTATAAGTTAGTCCTTTGGTTAGCCCACCAACATTTCATCATGGAGCATACTTTTGTATTGTGGGATTTAATTCCATTTTGTATTATGTTATATTTTGGGAATACTGGTTGAATTTCCACGAATGGCAATGACATATGTTTTATGAACTTGAGATGATTAAGGCATGTTTAGAATGCATGTGTAGAATGTGTATATGTATGGGTATACGTATTGTTATACGGATCGAATGGTTATTTGTATGGATGTTGGGATCGGGTCCGATGGTATATTACGCGAATGCTTGCAGCTGGCCCGAGGGGCGCTCTGGGATTTAGACGTCTGGGGCCGGCCCAACGAGTTGGGTTCAAATCCTTAGATTTAAACTTCTTGGTATTTATGTTATATATGGGCTCATTTGTAACCAACTCATTGTCTAGAGTATAAATGCCATTTAATTGACGCACAATGCCATATAAAATGTCATTCTTATAAATGGAAATACTTCTATTCGCAATAGAAAATTTAAATCCATCATTCTCTAAACAAGCAAAAGAAACAATGTTCCTACTCATAGTAGGTACATAATAACAATTCTTAAGTTCCAAAATGAGTCCACTAGGCAAAATAAGATCATAAGTCCCCACGAATAAAGCAGCAACTCTCGCTCCATTTCTCATGCGCAGGTCGATCTCACCAGCCATCAATCTTCTAGTCCTTCTTAGACTCTGCACATTAGTAAAAATGTGAGTTGCAGCTCCAGTATCTAATACCCAAGATGCAGAAGGAGTAAAATTGATCTCTATCACAAAAATACCGGAAGAAGTAGTCGCACTATTCTTCTTTTCTTTCAGCTCTTCCAAATAAAGTTTGCAGTTCCTTTTCCAATGACCAGGTTCATTGCAGTGAAAGCAAACTCCCTCCTTGGGTGCCTTGGTCTTAGCTTTGGGCTTGGGCTTGGGCTTGGACTTGGGTACTTTACCTTTGCCCTTCGCTGTGCCCTTCTTCTTGAAACCTTTTCCCTTTTGAACCACAAGAACTTCATTGGTGGTCTTTACCTTTCCCTTTAAGTTCTCTTCAGCAGTTTTGAGCATCCCATGCAATTCATCAATGGACTTCTCCATATTATGCATGTTGTAGTTAAGAATGAACTGATCATATTCATCAGTCAAAGATGATAGAATAAGATCAGTTGCCAATTCTTGACTAACAGGTGCAACTAATTTCTCAAGATGATGAATGTAACTTTTCATCTTGAGAACATGAGCACTCACGGGTGTGCCAGGAGTCATCTTGCATGAATTCAATGCCTTAGTGGTTCTAAACCTCTCTTGGCGTGCTTGCTCTTGAAACATAGTTTTCAGTTGAGCAAGTATGTCATAGGCTTCCATTTCCTCTAAATCCTTTTGAAGGTCAGAGATCATGGCGCCTAACATAAGGCATGACACATCCGTAGAGTCATTGATATGCTTCGTGTAAGCATCCTTTTGAGCCTTAGGTGCATTTGCTGGTGGTTCCTCAGGGATGGGCTCTTATAAGACATAAAGCTTTCTTTCTTGCTTGAGAACAATTCTCAAGTTCCTATACCAATATAGGAAATTTGTTCCATTAAGCTTTTCTTTCTCTAGGATAGATCGCGTGGAAAGGTTGGTGGATGGAGTAGCCATAATCTACAAAATTATGCAATAAGGGTCAACATTCTTATTATTAAGAGGTATTAGCTCCCACTCAAATAAATAACCCTCAATTGAAAAATGGGAGAAACAAGATCCATATTTCACTAAGTCCTAAGAAAGCTTTGGCTTAACACTCAAGACTTAGTTATTTAGGTGGAAAACTTTTTTCAATTACATCACATGTAACTCTTGATGGGTTTATGTTAAAATACATCTTATGTACTGCATGTATGGAAAAACCCAATCTTATGCTCTAAGCCCAAAACTGTTTTGATAGCTTAGTTAAGTTTAACCATATTTTACCTATGAATAGCACCATTATTCAAATGTCTTCCTTAGATGATCCCCACATGCCTTGCTTTGGCAAAAACCTACATAAGGATAAGCTAGAGATAAACATGGGTAAAGTTCTAGGGAAGGCATATAAACTTAATATTATCATGAGGGTCGTTCTTAGTACATTACGAAGGTTACTAATCATATTAGTATGGGAGTTTGTACTATGCTAGTTCTAATCCTATACTATAACGTACTTGAGTATATACATATTAGAAGCATAGAATAGTAATTTACACATGAATATAAATATTCAAATAATATAAATAAACACATGTAAAATCACCTAGAATATATAACAAGTAACGAACAAACACACGTAACGAACACGGCGGTCCCACTAGCCGGTTAGCTAGAGGGGGTCAAGGGGAAGCCGTCCCTTGCGAGGTGCGGGGCAGCGCCCTGAACCAAAAAATTTTTAACCACGATTTATTAACAAGGAAGTTCTCAAAATCCCGAATCCACATCAAATATGGAGACTTTCGTGGTTTCCAATTCTTGGTCTTTTAGTGTTGGACCCCGAACTTTCCTTGAAATTTAGAAGTATAAATTGACATGAAATGAGAAATTGGTGGTGAATCAGTCATGTGTAAAGGAAAAGAAAAATTCATGATTTTGAATGATTATGTGTAATGTTCTATGTGAGCAAAATTCTAGTTTGAACAAATTGAAATGATATTTGGAGATTAATACATGAAATGAGTGTTTTTGAGTTTAATGAAATTGAAGAGAGGTTTTGGGTGAATTTTGTATGGTATTATGAAATTTATTAGTGAAAGTGTTAGATTTTGGAGATGTGAAAATCTGAAATTTTAAGGATGAATAGTAGGAGAAAATGCTAAATTGGATCTAGAACTTTATGAATTTTTTTTGGCTTGATTTAGGTAGAATTTGATGAAATGATCTTCATGAAAATTTTAGCTTCTGTTGAAAGTTTTCTATCGCCTTAGATTATGACATGTTTCCGATATCGGGATTGACATTTATGATCAGTCAAATTGAAGTGTATGTTACTTTGTTTTCGTAGATGCTCATAAGTGTAGGATTTTATATGCAGTGTTTTGAGGAACAATTATGGACTGATATGTTTTGAATTGAGTTCAGTGATCTACATGAAAGTCATAGAAGATTATCCTAGCTTTTCAATGATGTATAATATGTTATTTCTGGTTGTGGAATTTGGAAGATATGAAATTTTAAATTTTGGATGTGATATAGGATGACACATTTCTGGGCAGAAGCTTTGATCGAAAAATTGACCTAGTTAGAGGTTGTAATTGCTTTTAAGTTCTTTAGGAAAGTTTTAGATTATGTTTTGATCTTTCCATTAATGTAAATTATTGAATTTTTGGACCATGGAATAGGAATTTAAGATTTTTACAAGTTGCTGTTATTGTTTAGGGTGATCCGACCCTTGCCTGTTCTTTTGCTTCTGACTTTTCCGTCCGACATCCGATTGATCCGATCTTTGAAGCATTGGATTCCTAAGACATTCTTTATCTCATATGAAAATTTCACATTTTTGAGATTAATTTGAAAAAGATTGATTAATCAAAGTGAGAGGATTGTGAGTCGGACATTTTCTTGAACATGTTTAGGTATTTTGATGATATCTTGATCTGTAGAGATCCAATTAAGTTGATTATTATTTCTAAATAAATTAGAGACATGGGACTACAAGTTATCTGAAGGAATCAAATTTCAATTCAGTCCATAAGATTTTCAATATCTGAATTGAAGTATTAAAGTTATAAGAATATATAAGAGCAAATTGGGCATGACACTTAAGTCTAAGAGTTATATGGCTTATATAGGAGGGCAAAATGGACATTGCCCACTCATTAAGAGTATAAATTAGAAGAAGAAAATTGGGAATGAGAAGAAAAAGAAGAAGAAGTCGTGGAAGAAAAAGATAAGAAGAGAAAGCTAGGGTTTGGAGATCTTTGAAGAATTTGAAGCCAAATCAAGTAAGTATAAGCATCTTTGCTCTTGATTAGATGAATGAAACATGTTTTGATGTTAGTTAAGAGAGGATTATGTGTTAGAAGTTGTCGAATGAGATAAAGCATATGTTTGGTTTTTAGGGTTAATGATTATGTTGTTTGTGGATGATTATGGGTTGGAATGAGTTTAGAAATGAAGTAGGAATGATGATTTAGGGTTAAGATGAGTTATTTTTGACATATGGGAAGAATGTAGATGAAGAATAAAAAATCAGGTTTCGGGAAGTTTTTGGGCTCACACGTTCCGACGTGCTCATACGCATGTCATGTGTGCGCAAGAAGAGTACACATCAAGGCGCCAAGATAAGCTTGTGCCCTCGCCTTCTACGAGCCTGGTTTTGCCGCCATGAGCTCAACCTTCCCCGCGGCGAGCTCAACCTTCCTACACAGACATGTTTTAGTATTTTAGCCATAACTTTTGATGTAGATGTCCAAATGAGGTTATTTTTGATTCTTTGTACACTAGAGACATAGGGATACAAATTTTATGAAGGACTTGAGTTCAAATTCAGTCTCTATGGATTTCAAATTTTGGATGGAATTGGAGTATGGAATGCTATTTTAGAATAAGAACATCCTGGAAATGTTTTTGTTATAACTTTTAGAGTAAAGAACCAAATTGAATGATTTTGGAGTCATTAGAAACTTAAGACAATGGGAAAAATGTTTCTAGAAGAAAGTATTATCAAATTTCTTCATTTACTTGATCATAAATTGGAATTTTGATTGAATGGAATTTTTGGCTATTGTTAAAGGAAATCAGGTGGGGCATGAGAAACAAGAGGAGCAAGAGGAAGGACATCTTTGAGCAAGATTTAAGCTAGGAACTCAAGGTGGGTACATGTTTATAATTTAAATAAGCTACTACTGTTTCCTTTAAATCAAAGAAGTTTTCTGATTTCACTTGCATCATAAGTGCTGCATTATTGTTTATGAATGACTTGTGAAACATACTATATGTTGTTACATGATTTGAGTGATATTTTGAAAAAAAGATGCATGTTATGAAATCATGTTTTCAAGAATGGTTTTCAAGATATACATCAAGTATATGATAAGCAAGTTTTCAAGAAAAGTGCCATTTTGGGCAACAAGTTACAAGAGTTTGAAAGCTATGTGTTAAGTGAGTTTGTGGTAGTCCCTTAAGAACCATCACGTGAACGTTGACCCAAGAATAGGCTTCTCCCGCCTGCTCGCTAGTGGCACGGAGCTCCTTTAAGGACTCCTTCAAGAAATTACAACTACACATGACCATTTCGATGAAAATGTGCAGTTCGTCAAAAATTTGGACTTACCCAAACCAATCTGATGTGTTTATGTGCTCATTGTTGGACCCCGAACTTTTGATAAAAATTAGAAATATTAAAATGAATTTAAAGTGAGAAAGAATTGGTGAGAATGAGAATGAATTTAAGGAAATTTGATGAAATTAAGAAAAATTTATGAGAAATGAATTGTTTAATTTTGAGGACTTTGATATTTGAGTGAACTTATATGGATTATGAGAGGAAAGTGGATGAGTTGATTGAAATGAAGTTAAATAGCAAGAATTAAAAAGAAAAAGTGTGAAAATTTGAAGAATTTAGAAAGTTTGACTTTTTGAAGAGAGAATGTTTGACTTGATAGTTGACTTTTGTTTGAGGCAAAATTTGATAAAATGGTCTTCTGGAAACTTGTAGTTTATGTCAAGAGCTTTTCGTAGATATAAAGTTTGATATTTTTCGATATTGGGAGTGAGAGTTATGATCAGTCAAAGTTCGTTTGAAGTTTGACTTTGAGGAAAAAAGTTGACTTTTTAATTGAGGCAAAATTTGAGAAAATGATCAACGTGAAACTTGTAGCCTCTGTCGAGAGCTTTTCGTGGACATAAAGTTTGCTATTTTTCGATGTCGGGATTGAGAGATATGAATTTCGGAAGATATGCTTTGTTTTGAAAATGTTATTAAGTATAGATTTGCATGTGCTATACTTGAGGCCACTCGTCAGATGGATTTAGTCTGAATTGGAATAAGTGGTCTTAATGAAAGTTGGAGCTTGTATTTCGATCTTTCCGACGCCATAAAGTTTGTAATTTTTTGATATCGAGACTAGGAGTTATGAGCGAGTAAAAATTAGAAGTTGGTTAGGAAAAGCTGATTAAGACAGAATTTTTGAGTGGAAATTTGACTTCTTTGGAAGCCAATTGGATTTTTCTGTTCTTCAGGGAAGTTGTAGAGCTTCCTTTTACCTTTCCATAGACACCAAATTCGTCAAATTCCGAGTTCAGAATTAAGAGATATGATTTTTGAAAAATTCAGTTAGAAGTGGGTATTTAAGGTATTGAAAATTTTTGCTTGAACTCCGACCCTTTTGCAATCTTTTGTTATAATTCCTTCGTCTGACATCCGATTGATTCGATTCTTGAAGCGTTGGATTCCTAAGACAATTACGTTCATTTTTATGAAGAATTATGATTTTTAGGAGATTAAATGGAAAGAGATTGATTGAACCAAAGTAAGCGATGAGTTATAGGTTATAAGTTGGATAATTTTCTGAACATGGTTCAGTATTTTGTGATTTTTGGGAGATATACAACTCCGATTGAGTTGATTCTTGAGGGAAAATAAAGTTAAGACATAGGGCTATAAATCATGTGAAGGGATCGAAATTTAATTTCATCCCTAAGATCGTCAAATTCTGGACTGAAGTTATGTTAAAGTTAAGTTTCGGATTTTGTGCAGGTCAGTTAGTAATTTGGCCATAACTTCGTCGTTTTAGATCCGAATTGAGCGCCATCGATGGCGTTGGATTCGTAAGATCGAGAGGAACAATTTTCATGAAGAAAGTTTATCCAAATTATTTCATCTAGATGCTGGAAATCAGGACGCAAGTTATCAGTTTGTCAAAATCCTGCACAGGGGTAATTTTGAAAATAAGCAAACAAGTGAGGGGCATTTTGGTCTTTTGATCATTTTTAATGACATGGCATGAAAACACATGAGGGATTGTCGTTTGGAAGTCTGGAAATTAGCTGAAATGAGAGAAGGAACGAAACATAACAGCAAAAGAAGAGAGAAGAAAGAAATAAAGAGAGAAGGAGAGAAGGAGAAGAGGAATCGGTGGAGAAGAAGAATGCAACTTTCCAACGATTTTGATGGCTTTCAAAGGATTTTCGAGCTTCATCAAGAGGAAAGAAAGGAAGACATGGAAGAAGAAGGAAGCTTGTCTTTGGAGCTTGAAAAATAACGAAAATGGTGGAGAAAATGGTAAGTGAGAGAAAGTTCAAGTTTCGAATTTTGATGAATTTTGTTGGTTGGTTTAGCTTGATATTGTTATGGATTTGAGTTTTATGAAGTTAATTTTAGAGATTTTGTTTAGATGATGATTAATTTGATTAATTAAGGTTTATGTCAAATTTGGGATTTGAGGTTTTAGTGAGATTTTGGTTAATTGACTTAAGATTGATATGGATTGAGCTTATCTATGATTAATTGAAGAGATTAGGCTATAATTATGTTTAATTTTGGATAAATTGAAAATTTGAGTTTATGTCAAATTTTGAAATTGGGGTTTTGTGAAATTGATGTTGTAGATAACTTGAATTAGTGATGAATTTGAGATATCCTAAGTTAATTTTGATGTTTATGCTTTAGGTGAAGTTTAATTTGAAAATTGGTAAATTTGGAGTTTAGGCCAAATTAGGAATTTTGGGGTTTTTGTGAATTATTGGGGTTTTTGTGAATTAATGGTGTAGAATCATAATTAAGAGTGGGAATTGATGAAATGTGAAATCAATTTTGAAGAAATTATGTTTTATGAGATTGAATTTGGGTGTATTGGTTTAGGCCAATTTTGAAAATTGGAGATTTTCAAAATTGGAGATTGAAATAGCTTGAATTTATATGGAATTAGTGTTTTCTAAGTTTAATTTGAGTAAGTAAGTGATTTATGAGATTGAATTTGACTAATTCGGTTTAGGTCAAATTTAGAAGTTGGGAATTTTAAAAATTTTGGTTTTAGAAAGCTTGGAAAAGCGATGATTATGAATTTCCGATAGTTAATTGTGAGAATTATGCACTTTGTGATGTGAAATTTGGATATTATGGTTTAGGTAAATTTTAATTGAAAGAAGGAAAGAAGCAAGGAGCAATTGGAGCTTGAAATCAAGTTTCTGACAATAATTCGAGGTGGGTAGTATATTTATTTATTGAATTATAAGCTAAATGTGACTTTTAAAAATTAAAGAAAGCAATTGTTGAAAAAAAATGTAAATAGTTGAAATTATGATTTCAAAGGATGAAAATGAGTTTAAGAAATACAAGACTTATGAACTTCATGGGTTTCAAATTATTTGATTTATGATTTAAAGAAATTAGTGCATATTTTGTCATGAATGTGATTATTATGTGATTAATTTGATCTATGAATTGCATTAGATGATTATGTGAATTTATGTGATTTTATGCTTGTGTCATTTATGACACAATCGATGTTATGAGTTGAAAATATGAAAAATCAAGAGATTTTAAAAGGTGCCTTGGACAATCAATTCCGTTTTCGTTATGTGTTAAGTGGGTTTGGTCAGTCCTTTGTGAGTCGTTGCATCTCTACTGTTTAAGCCTTAGCCCATTTTGCAATAGGCAATGGAGATCCGACACGGACTCCTTTCACGGCTACTGGACCGTTATGCGGGAAAGTGTAGTACGTCTGCTCACTGACGCATGCATGACCGTTATGCGGGAATGTGCGATGCGTCTGTTAGACCGAACCAAACCAATTCGATGTGTTATGTGTTTTGATTTGTTTATAATGTGATGCATTCATATTTAAAGTCATGCATGATTTGAAAAAGGTTCGAGAATTTGAGAAATAAGACAAGAATTTATAATCATGAAATTTCGAAGGTTTATGTAAGTTTTGAAAAGTTTGACAATGAGATTTTGGATAAATGCTTAAATAGGAAATTTTGAAAAGTTTGAAAAGTTTAAAAGAAAATATTTTTCGCTTATTGTTCGGTTTATAAATGTATTATCCACGAGCTTCGAGCTCACCCCTTTCATCCCTAAATCTCCGTGTTTTCGCAGGAGATCGGATGGAAGACGAGTATGATCACAAATCGATTTGTGCATGTTCAGTATTATGTATAAAGTTTGATGTGGTATTAGATCTTTATGGATAGTTAGAAAGCTAGTAAAATGTATTTTAGTCGATTGTATATGAATGGTTTTGCTTGTGGCGATAAATGTATAAGATTGTATTGTGTTGAATGAGTTATAAGTATGATTATACTTTATGTATGAAATTGGATTTTGAATGTGGTTGGGATTGATTAAAATTTTGAGTTGAGATGGTTATGGATTGAATTTATGAAGTGTTTAGAATTAAGATTGTGTTTACTGATGTTTGGATGCGGACGGAGGTCCGATGTTGCTTTATTATTGGATGGATTACGATATTAGAAGTGCGTTTGCTTTGTTTTAAATTTTTGGTCGTTTGTCTAAATCTGGTAGTTATCTTTCAATTTTCGTTAGATAATTAGTGAAAAGAAAAATAACTAAGTAGTAGTTGATTTGGGATGAGATTCTGATTTGTATGATGATGATTAAAGTGTGTCGAGTTTTAGCATGAGAAAGAAGTAAAAAGAAATTGAGTAAAAATGGTTATAAGAAAAGAAAAAAGAAAAACATTCATACCGGATTTTGGGATAGTCTGAGTCTAAGGAATTCCAACGCGATCGTTTCCTTCGTTCTTTGTTTCGGAGTCGGATTCGCTTTGTTAAGTATTTGTTTCCGCTTTCGCTTTGTATTTTTCGATTCGATCCGCTTCGCTACCTTCGGTTTGATCTGATTCGGTCCGATTCGAAACTTTCCGAGTATTTGTTTCGCTCTGATGATTCGATTTGTATTTCGATTAGCGATTTCTCGCTTTTCGATTTTCCATTTTTCCGTTCCGTCTTTCGGTTGGGATCCGGTTCCCGGATCGGGTCCCAACATTTTTTTCGACTTAGGATGAAGAAGTTATGAACGTTTCAAGTTTGCTGCCCACTATGCTTAGTAATTCTCGAATTACTATTCATCGCCATTTGGGCTGAACCCTCGGAAGGTTTTAAGCCCTTTAGAGCGATATCGGGCTTTTTTATCTTTAACGAAAGATGTAGAGTTTGTCAAGATCTTTAAAATGAGATATGGTGTGTCCTAATCGAAATTCGGAGTAAAAAGATATAAGGGTCGGAAATTGGCCGGTTACTATTCATATGGTCAATTACTATTCCTTTGGTCATTTTGCATTTTCTCTTACAACTTTCTCGTTTGGCCTCCGATTCACCCGAAATTCGAACCAGTGATTTCTCGTCAAGTTTCCTACCTTTCCTTGTAAAAATATCCAATTGTTAGCTTAATTGAATTTTGTCGGAATTAGCCCTCACGTTTGTCTTGTTGCTTTGCCCTATTTGAATTATGCTTCGAGATGTTTGCTTTGCTTCCGCCTTATGCCCTTCGAACCGATGTGCTTTTGTTTCCGCTTTTGTTTTGTTTCCTTCCGCCTTATACCTTTCGGTTCGAGTTGCTTTGCCTTCCGTTTTCGTTTGTTTCCACACTTTGTTATCCGATTCGATTCGTTTCAGTCTGTTTTGCTTTCAATTTCGAGCCTTCGATTTGCTTTGTAATTTGTTTCGGATTCAATTCTTTAGTCTTTGATTTTCATGTGCTTTGTAATTTGTTTTCAGTATGTTTCTTCGTTTCCGTATGCTTTTCTTTCGTTCCGTTCGATATACTTTTGTTTTTGTTCTTCGTTTCGTTCTCCGGTTAAGACCTGAACCATGTATAAGTATGATAATGGATTTTAAGATGAAATTAAAAAAAAATTATATCGGGATTTTCAGATTAGAGTTGGATATTCGGTAACGGGTTATAAGAGTTCATAAGGAATCATGCGTTCGTATTGAGGAAATATGTATAAGTAGTTGGGTTCCGAGTACGGGATCCAACATTTATGGTATCAGAGCCCAGTACTATGGTCTTAACTGGGCACATAAGATTGATGAGAGTGTATAAGGATAAAAATCGAATTTGTGAGAATGTCAGAGATCAGTATTATGATCATACTTGGGCTATAGGTTTGGTAAGATTGAAATTATGAGAATGTGTATAAGTGATATGCATGATGTTTTGAAAAGAGGTAAATTGATAAGATTAAATAAGTAAGAATTGAGAAATGAAGTGAATGTCCTTGTTATGAATTATATGAAGAACCTAGTGGATGGTTTGATTAAGGTGATGAGTGATGTTTGATTTGAAGAAAGTGTTAATGGACATTGAGAGGAGAATTACATGATGAATTTAGAGGAATTGATTTCGAATATGCATATGTGAGATGCAAATTTTGAATAATGAGATAAATTGATAGAGAAATGTGTATAGCAATTCAAAGAATTAAGTGAAATGATGATTATGGTCCATATTAAGAGTCATTACGACGTGGACCATGGACTTGTTTAAAATGTTAAGGAAAAATGTTAAAGAATATGGAGTTGTAGAACTAGTGAGTTTGATATGATGTTGGATGGAGAAATTGATTTAAGAATTGAGAAATTATGAAGAGATTGAGAAATATTTATGAGAAGGAATGAGATAAGAAATATTATGTTCTTAAGTGTGAATTTCGAGGACTAAATTCTTTAAGAGGGGAGAAATGTTGGACCCTAACTTTTGATGAAAATTAGAAATATTAAAATGAATTTAAAGTGAGAAAGAATTGGTGAGAATGAGAATGAATTTAAGGAAATTTGATGAAATTAAGAAAAATTTATGAGAAATGAATTGTTTAATTTTGAGGACTTTGATATTTGAGTGAACTTATATGGATTATGAGAGAAAAGTGGATGAGTTGATTGAAATGAAGTTAAATAGCAAGAATTAAAAAGAAAAAGTGTGAAAATTTGAAGAATTTAGAAAGTTTGACTTTTTGCAGAGAGAATATTTGACTTGATAGTTGACTTTTGTTTGAGGCAAAATTTGATAAAATAGTCTTCTGGAAACTTGTAGTTTATGTCAAGAGCTTTTCGTAGATATAAAGTTTGATATTTTTCGATATCGGGAGTGAGAGTTATGATCAGTCAAAGTTCATTTGAAGTTTGACTTTGAGGAAAAAAGTTGACTTTTTAATTGAGGCAAAATTTGAGAAAATGATCAACGTGAAACTTGTAGCCTCTGTCGAGAGCTTTTCGTGGACATAAAGTTTGCTATTTTTCGATATCGGGATTGAGAGATATGAATTTCGGAAGATATGCTTTGTTTTGAAAATGTTATTAAGTATAGATTTGCATGTGCTATACTTCGAGGCCACTCGTCGTATGGATTTAGTCTGAATTGGAATAAATGGTCTTAATAAAAGTTGGAGCTTGTATTTCGATCTTTCCGACGCCATAAAGTTTGTAATTGTTCGATATCGAGACTAGGAGTTATGAGCGATTAAAAATTAGAAGTTGGTTAGGAAAAGCTTATTAAGACAGAATTTTTGAGTGGAAATTTGAGTTCTTTGGAAACCAATTAGATTTTTCTGTTCTTCAGGGAAGTTGTAGAGCTTCCTTTTACCTTTCCATAGACACCAAATTCGTCAAATTCCGAGTTCAGAATTAAGAGATATGATTTTTGAAAAATTCAGTTATAAGTGGGTATTTAAGGTTTTGAAAATTTTTGCTTGAACTCCGACCCTTTTGCAATCTTTTGTTATAATTCCTTCGTCTGACATCCGATTGATTCGATTCTTGAAGCGTTGGATTCCTAAGACAATTACGTTCATTTTTATGAAGAATTATGATTTTTAGGAGATTAAATGGAAAGAGATTGATTGAACCAAAGTAAGCGATGAGTTATAGGTTATAAGTTGGATAATTTTCTGAACATGGTTCAGTATTTTGCGATTTTCGGGAGATGTACAACTCCGATTGAGTTGATTATTGAGGGAAAATAAAGTTAAGACATAGGGCTATAAATCATGTTAAGGGATCGAAATTTAATTTCATCCCTAAGATTGTCAAATTCTGGACTGAAGTTATGTTAAAGTTCAGTTTCGGATTTTGTGCAGGTTAGTTAGTAATTTGGCCATAAATTCTTCGTTTTAGATCTGAATTGAGCGCCGTCAGTGGCGTTGGATTCGTAAGATCGAGAGGAACAATTTACATGAAGAAAGTTTATCCAAATTATTTCATATAGATGCTGGAAATCAGGATGCAAGTTATCAGTTTGTCAAAATCCTGCACAGGGGTAATTTTGAAAATAAGCAAACAAGTGAGGGGCATTTTGGTCTTTTGATCATTTTTAATGACATGGCATCAAAACACATGAGGGATTGTCGTTTGGAAGTCTGGAAATTAGCTGAAATGAGAGAAGGAACGAAACATAACAGCAAAAGAAGAGAGAAGAAAGAAATAAAAGAGAGAAGGGAGAGAAGGAGAAGAGGGAATCGGTGGAGAAGAAGAATGCAACTTTCCAACGATTTTTGATGGCTTTCAAAGGGATTTTCGAGCTTCATCAAGAGGAAAGAAAGGGAAGACATGGAAGAAGAAGGAAGCTTGTCTTTGGAGCTTGAAAAATAACGAAAATGGTGGAGAAAATGGTAAGTGAGAGAAAGTTCAAGTTTCGAATTTTGATGAATTTTGTTGGTTGGTTTAGCTTGATATTGTTATGGATTTGAGTTTTATGAAGTTAATTTTAGAGATTTTGTTTAGATGATGATTAATTTGATTAATTAAGGTTTATGTCAAATTTGGGATTTGAGGTTTTAGTGAGATTTTTGGTTAATTGACTTAAGATTGATATGGATTGAGCTTATCTATGATTAATTGAAGAGATTAGGCTATAATTATGTTTAATTTTGGATAAATTGAAAATTTGAGTTTATGTCAAATTTTGAAATTGGGGTTTTGTGAAATTGATGTTGTAGATAACTTGAATTAGTGATGAATTTGAGATATCCTAAGTTAATTTTGATGTTTATGCTTTAGGTGAAGTTTAATTTGAAAATTAGTAAATTTGGAGTTTAGGCCAAATTAGGAATTTTGGGGTTTTTGTGAATTATTGGGGTTTTTGTGAATTAATGGTGTAGAATCATAATTAAGAGTGGGAATTGATGAAATGTGAAATCAATTTTGAAGAAATTATGTTTTATGAGATTGAATTTGGGTGTATTGGTTTAGGCCAATTTTGAAAATTGGGGATTTTCGAAATTGGAGATTGAAATAGCTTGAATTTATATGGAATTAGTGTTTTCTAAGTTTAATTTGAGTAAGTAAGTGATTTATGAGATTGAATTTGACTAATTCGGTTTAGGTCAAATTTGGAAGTTGGGAATTTTAAAAATTTTGGTTTTAGAAAGCTTGGAAAAGCGATGATTATGAATTTCCGATAGTTAATTGTGAGAATTATGCACTTTGTGATGTGAAATTTGGATATTATGGTTTAGGTAAATTTTAATTGAAAGAAGGAAAGAAGCAAGAGCAATTGGAGCTTGAAATCAAGTTTCGACAATAATTCGAGGTGGGTAGTATATTTATTTATTGAATTATAAGCTAAATGTGACTTTTAAAAATTAAAGAAAGCAATTGTTGAAAAAATGTAAATAGTTGAAATTATGATTTCAAAGGATGAAAATGAGTTTAAGAAATACAAGACTTATGAACTTCATGGGTTTCAAATTATTTGATTTATGATTTAAAGAAATTAGTGCATATTTTGTCATGAATGTGATTATTATGTGATTAATTTGATCTATGAATTGCATTAGATGATTATGTGAATTTATGTGATTTTATGCTTGTGTCATTTATGACACAATCTGATGTTATGAGTTGAAAAATATGAAAAATCAAGAGATTTTAAAAAGGTGCCTTCGGGCAATCTGAATTCCGTTTTCGTTATGTGTTAAGTGGGTTTGGTTAGGTCCTTTGTGAGTCATTGTCTCTACTGTTTAAGCCTTCACATTTTGCTGCAATAGGCAATGGAGATCCGACTACGGACTCCTTTCACGGCTACACTGGACCGTTATGCGGGAAAGTGTAGTACGTCTTGTTCACGACTGCACATGACCGTTATGCAGGAATGTGCAGTACGTCCTGTTAGGACCAAACCAAACCAATTCTGATATGTTATGTGTTTTTGATTTGTTTATAATGTGATGCATTCATATTTAAAGCTGTGCATGATTTGAAAAAGGTTCGAGAATTTGAGAAATAAGACATTAAATTTATAATCATGAAATTTCGGAAGGTTTATGTAAGTTTTGAAAAGTTTGACAATGAGATTTTGGATAAATGCTTAAATAGGAAATTTTGAAAAGTTTGAAAAGTTTAAAAGAAAATATTTTTAAGCTTATTGTTCGGTTTATAAATGTATTATCCACGAGCTTAGGAGCTCACCCCCTTTCATCCCTAAATCTCCGTGTTTTACGCAGGAGATCGGATGGAAGACGAGTATGATCACAATCCGATTTGTGCATGTTCGTATTATGTATAAAGTTTGATGTGGTATTAGATCTTTATGGATAGTTAGAAAGCTAGTAAAATGTATTTTAGTCCGATTGTATATGAATGGTTTTGCTTGTGGCGATAAATGTATAAGATTGTATTGTGTTCTAATGAGTTATAAGTATGATTATATTTTATGTATGAAATTGGATTTTGAATGTGGTTGGGATTGATTAAAATTTTGAGTTGAGATGGTTATGGATTGAATTTATGAAGTGTTTAGAATTAAGATTGTGTTTCTGCTGATGTTTGGATGCCGGACGGGAGGTCCGATGTTGCTTTGTGTTATTGGATGGATTACGATATTAGAAGTGCGTTTGCTTTGTTTTAAATTTTTGGGCTGTCTAAATACAGACGTTATGCTGCCGAATTTTCGTTAGATAATTAGCTGAAAAAGAAAAATAACTAAGTAGTAGTTGATTTCGGATGAGATTTACGATTTGTATGACAGATGATTAAAGTGTGTCAGAGTTTTAGCATGAGAAAGAAGTAAAAAGAAATTGAGTAAAAATGGTTATAAGAAAAGAAAAAAGAAAAACATTCATACCGGATTTTAGGATAGTCCGAGTCTAAGGAATTCCAACGCGATCGTTTCCTTCGTTCTTTGTTTCGGATGTCGGATTCGCTTTGTTAAGTGTTTGTTTCCGCTTTCGCTTTGTATTTTCCGATTCGATCCGCTTCGCTACCTTCGGTTTGATCTGATTCAGTCCGATTCGAAACTTTCCGAGTATTTGTTTCGCTCGATGATTCGATTTGTATTCGATTAGCGATTTCGCCGATTTTCCATTTTTCCGTTCCGTCTTTCGGTTGGGATCTGGTTCCCGGATCGGGTCTCAACATTTTTTTCGACTTAGGATGAAGAAGTTATGAACGTTTCAAGTTTGCTGCCCACTATGCTTAGTAATTCTCGAATTACTATTCACTGGCCATTTTGGGCTGAACCCTCGGAAGGGTTTTTCGCCTTTAGAGCGATATCGGGCTTTTCATCTTTCACGAAAGATGTAGAGTTTGTCAAGATCTTTAAAATGAGATATGGTGTGTCCTAATCGAAATTGAGTAAAAGATATAAGGGTCAGAAATTGGCCGGTTACTATTCATATGGTCAATTACTATTCCTTTGGTCATTTTGCATTTTCTCTTACAACTTTCTCGTTTGGCCTCCGATTCACCCGAAATTCGAACCAGTGATTTCTCGTCAAGTTTCCTACCTTTCCTTGCAAAAATATCCAATTGTTAGCTTAATTGAATTTTGTCAGAATTAGCCCTCACGTTTGTCTTGTTGCTTTGCCCTATTTGAATTATGCTTCGAGATGTTCGCTTTGCTTCCACCTTATGCCCTTCGAACCGATGTGTTTTTGTTTCCGCTTTTGTTTTGTTTCCTTCCGCCTTATACCTTTCGGTTCGAGTTGCTTTGGCTTCCGTTTTCGTTTGTTTCCACACTTTGTTATCCGATTCGATTCGTTTCAGGCTGTTTTGCTTTCAATTTCGAGCCTTCGATTTGCTTTTTAATTTGCTTCGGATTCAATTCTTTAGTCTTTGATTTTCATGTACTTTGTAATTTGTTTTCAGTATGTTTCTTCGTTTCCGTATGCTTTTCTTCCGTTCCGTTCGATATACTTTTGTTTTTGTTCTTCGTTTAGCTTCTCCGTTCGACCCAACCATGTATAAGTATGATAATGGATTTTAAGATGAAATTAAAAAAAAATTATATCGGGATTTTCGGATTAGAGTTGGATATTCGGTAACGGGTTATAAGAGTTCATAAGGAATCATGCATTCGTATTGAGGGAATATGTATAAGTAGTTGGGTTCCGAGTACGGGATCCAACACTCATATTATGTTTGATCAAGTTTGATGCATTCATGATTTGCAATTTATGGATTTTGGCTGAAAGCCTAGAAAACATGCGTTTTATAAACTCAATGAAAGTTTTCTAAGACAAGTGAACTGTTTTCAAGGTTTTTGCTTATCTTTTTATTATAAACGTGTTATCCACGAGCTGTAAAGCTCACCCCCTTTCATCCCCATCTCCAAGTATCAAGATGGAGATCGGATGGAAGAAAGTCTAGATGTCCGTTCGTTATGTATATGATTGGCTTTTAAGTTAATTTGTTGTAAGATTTAGATCTCAGACATGTTGAGAATTTTGGGATTTTTGAATCTTGTGCATTTCGGATTTTGATATTGATGTTGTAACATGGCTTGGAATGCCATTAAGATTTTGTAAGCATGTATTTCTTTGATTTAAATGAATTATGGAATTGTGTGTAGAAGGAATTGTGAATGTGCCTTAGATATTGAAGTACTATATGTGTATATGAATATGATTAATTGTGGTTGTATTCTGGACAGGAGGTCCGATGATTGATGTGATGGATTTGAAATATTGAAGTACTTTTTATGTATGATCGATTGTCATGCATGAAATTTTATGGCAAAAGAAGAATAAAATGTTTAAAAGATGAATTATGGGATTTGTATAATTGTATAAGACGAATATTATGATTTGATTTTTTGATTGAGGTAATGGAATCGATGAATTCCAAATTGAAGAAGTGTATTGCTTTGTATGAGATTGAATAAAGAAAAAAGAAAGAAAGAAAGAAAAAAAATTTATGCCAATTTTGGATTGGTTTAGACCGGTTGTCCTAAAGTTTTCAACGTTAGTTTTTCTAAGTTACACGTTCTCGGATGTCGAAAATTTGCCCTTAAGTTTGATTGAATCCTTTTGTTTCCTTCGCTTTCGATCCGATTTGATTTCATGGATTTCGTTTTTGATTGGTTTCCGCCCCTTTGTTTAAGTATAAGTTCGCTCACATTTAGTTCATGTTTTCGATTTATGATTCCGAGGTTAGGCTCCGATTGCAAAAATCAGGTCCCAACATTTGTGGTATCAGAGCAAGAAAAGAGTTCAAGGAACCACGTTTTAGATGTTTGATGATCTTTTGTTAAGAGTTGGGTTCTGAAAACGGGATCCAACATAGGTGGTAACAGAGCGCCAGTATTAGGATCTTACATGGGTGCATGTGTTTAAGTGATATGCATAAGAAATTGATAAGAGTTTAAATGGATATAATTGAATTAGTGAGAATGTGATATTCATGTGAATAAATTTTCATGAATTATTTGAAGAACCAAAGTGATTGTTTGATTTAGATGACAAGATTATGATTGATCTTAAGAATGTGTATGATATTGAGGTTAGAATTTCATGATGAATTTGGATGAATTGATTTCGGATATACATGTGTGAGATGCAATAAAGGATACTTGAAAGATGAGTTGAATGATAGAGATATAACTATGTATAGAAGTTCAAAAGGTTGATATTGAATGGTATGGGTCCATATTAAGGTTAATAAGAATTGGACCATATATTAAGAAACATTGATTTGTGGATATAGTGATTCGATATGATATTGGTGTTATTTGATACAAGAAGTGAATAAGTGTGAATAAGTTGAGATATAAGTAAGATGAGGAATTAGTTAAGAAAGTGATTGACTAGGGTCTTTTGGAAAGAAATTATTTGAGAGAATGTGTTCTTGGTGATTACCTAAGTACGAATTTCGAGGACGAAATTCTTTTAAGAGGGGGAGAAATGTTGGACCCCGAACTTTTCTTGAAATTTAGAAGTATAAATTGACATGAAATGAGAAATTGGTGGTGAATCAGTCATGTGTAAAGGAAAAGAAAAATTCATGATTTTGAATGATTATGTGTAATGTTCTATGTGAGCAAAATTCTAGTTTGAACAAATTGAAATGATATTTGGAGATTAATACATGAAATGAGTGTTTTTGAGTTTAATGAGATTGATGAGAGGTTTTGGGTGAATTTTGTATGGTATTATGAAATTTATTAGTGAAAGTGTTAGATTTTGGAGATGTGAAATCTGAAATTTTAAGGATGAATAGTAGGAGAAAATGCTAAATTGGATCTGAAACTTTATGAATTTTTTCTGGCTTGATTTAGGCAGAATTTGATGAAATGATCTTCATGAAAATTTTAGCTTCTGTTGAAAGTTTTCTATCGCCTTAGATTATGACATGTTTTCGATATCAGGATTGACATTTATGATCAATCAAATTGAAGTGTATGTTACTTTGTTTTTGAAGATGCTCATAAGTGTAGGATTTTGTATGCAATGTTTTGAGGAACAATTATGGACTGATATGTTTTGAATTGAGTTCAGTGATCTACATGAAAGTCATAGAAGATTATCCTAGCTTTTTAATGATGTATAATATGTTATTTCTGGTTGTGGAATTTGGAAGATATGAAATTTTAAAGTTTGGATGTGATATAGGATGACACATTTCTGGGCAGAAGCTTTGATCGAAAAATTGACCTAATTAGAGGTTGAAATTGCTTTTAAGTTCTTCAGGAAAGTTTTAGATTATGTTTTGATCTTTCCATTAATGTAAAGTATGGAATTTTTGGACCATGGAATAGGAATTTAAGATTTTTACAAGTTACTGTTATTGTTTAGGGTGATCCGACCCTTGCTCGTTCTTTTGCTTCTAACTTTTTCGTCCGAAATCCGATTGATCCGATCTTTGAAGGGTTAGATTCCTAAGACATTCTTTATCTCATATGAAAATTTGTGATTTTTGAGATTAATTTGAAAAAGATTGATTGAATCAAAGTGAGAGGATTGATTACAGAGTTTGAGTTGGACAATTTTCTGAACATGTTTAGGTATTTTGATGATATCTTGATCTGTAGAGATCCAATTAAGTTGATTCTTATTTCTATATAATTAGAGACATGGGACTACAAGTTATCTGAAGGAATCAAATTTCAATTCAGTCCCTAAGATTTTCAATTTCTGAATTGAAGTATTAAAGTTATAAGAATATATAAGGGCAAATTGGGCATGACACTTAAGTCTAAGAGTTATAAGGCTTATATAGGAGGGCAAAATGGACATTGCCCACTCATTAAGAGTATGAATTAGAAGAAGAAAATTGGGAATGAGAAGAAAAAGAAGAAGAAGTCATGGAAGAAGAAGAGAAAGCTAGGGTTTGGAGATCTTTGAAGATTTTGAAGAATTTGAAGCCAAATCAAGTAAGTATAAGCATCTTTCCTCTTGATTAGATGAATGAAACATGTTTTGATGTTAGTTAAGAGAGGATTATGTGTTAGAAGTTGTCGAATGAGTTAAAGCATATGTTTGGTTTTTATGGTTAATGATTAGGTTGTTTGTGGATGATTATGGGTTGGAATGAGTTTATAAATGAAGTAGGAATGATGATTTAGGGTTAAGATGAGTTATTTTTGACATATGGGAAGAATGTAGATGAAGAATGTCAAAAAATCAGGTTTTCGGAGGTTTTTGGGCTCACACGTCACGGCGCGCGCAAGCGTACATGTCGTGGCGCGCACAAGCTTGTGTCCTCGTCGCGGCGAGCTTCTGAGTGTCGCCGCAGCGAGCTCAACCTTCCTGCACAGACATGTTTTGGTATTTTAGCCATCAATTTTGATGTAGATGTCCAAATGAGATTATTTTTTATTCTTTGTAAACTAGAGACATAGGGATACAAATTTTATGAAGGCATTGAGTTCAAATTCAGTCTCTATGGATTTCAAATTTTGGATGGAAGTGGAGTATGGAATGCTGTTTTAGAATAAGAACATCCTGGAAATGTTTTTGGTATAACTTTTAGAGTAAAGAACTAAATTGAATGATTTTAGAGTCATTAGAAACTTAAGACAATGGGAAAATGTTTCTAAAAGAAATTATTATCAAATTTCTTCATTTACTTAATCATAAATTGGAATTCCGATTGAATGAAAATTTTGGCTATTGTTAAAGGAAATCAAGTGGGGCATGAGAGACAAGAGGAGCAAGAGGAAGGACATCTTTGAGCAAGATTTAAGCTAGGAACTCAAGGTGGGTACATGTTTATAATTTAAATAAACTACTACTATTTCCTTTAAATCAAAGAAGTTTTCTGATTTCACTTGCATCATAAGTGCTGCATTATTGTTTATGAATGACTTGTGAAACATACTATATGTTGTTACAAGATTTGAGTGATATTTTGAAAAAAAGATGCATGTTATGAAATCATGTTTTCAAGAATGGTTTTCAAGATATACATCAAGTATATGATAAGCAAGTTTTCAAGAAAAGTGCCATTTTGGGCAACAAGTTACAAGAGTTTGAAAGCTATATGTTAAGTGGGTTTGTGGTAGTACCTCAAGAACCGTCACGTGCACGTTGACCCAAGAATAGGCTTCTCCCGTCTGTCCGCTAGTGACACGGAGCTCCTTCAAGGACTCCATCAAGAAATTACAACTACACATGACCATTTCGATGGAAATGTGTAGTGCATCATGAATTTGGACTTACCCAAACCAATCTGATGTGTTTATGTGCTAATATTATGTTTGATCAAGTTTGATGCATTCATGATTTGCAACTTATGGATTTTGGCTGAAAGCCTAGAAAACATGCGTTTTATAAACTCAATGAAAGTTTTCTAAGACAAGTGAACTGTTTTCAAGGTTTTTGCTTATCTTTTATTATAAACGTGGTATCCACGAGCTGTAAAGCTCACCCCTTTCATCCCCATCTCTAGGTATCAAGATGGAGATCGGATGAAAGAAAGTCTAGACGTTTGTTCGTTATGTATATGATTGGCTTTTAAGTTAATTTGTTGTAAGATTTAGATCTCAGACAAGTTGAGAATTTTGGGATTTTTGAATCTTGTGCATTTCGGATTTTGATATTGATGTTGTAACATGGCTTGGAATGCTATTAAGATTTTGTAAGCATGTATTTCTTTGATGTAAATGAATTAGGAAATTGTGTATAGAATTGAATTGTGAATGTGCCTTGGATATTGAAGTACTATATGTGTATATGAATATGATTAATTATGGTTGTATTCCGGACAGGAGGTCCGATGATTGATGTGATGGATTTGAAATATTGAAGTACTTTTTGTGTATGGTCGATTGTCATGCATGAAATTTTATGGCAAAAGAAGAATAAAATGTTTAAAAGATGAACTATGGGATTTGTATAATTGTATAAGACGAATATTATGATTTGAGTTTTTGATTGAGGTAATGGAATCGATGAATTCCAAATTGAATAAGTGTATTGCTTTGTATGAGATTGAATAAAGAAGAAAGAAAGAAAAAAAAATTTATGCCAGTTTTGGATTGGTTTAGACTGGTTGTCCTAGAGTTTCCAATGCTAGTTTTTCTAAGTTGCATGTTCCTGGATGTCGAAAATTTGCCCTTAAGTTTGATTGAATCCTTTTGTTTCCTTCGCTTTCAATCCGATTTGATTTCATGGATTCCGTTTTTTTATTAGTTTCTGCCCCGTTGTTTAAGTATAAGTTCGCTCACGTTTAGTTCATGTTTTTGATTTATGATTCCGAGGTTGCGCTCCGATTGCAAGAAAAGAGTTCAAGGAACCACGCTTTAGATGTTTGATGATCTTTTGTTAAGAGTTGGGTTCCAAAAACGGGATCCAACATTTAGAATCCTTATCTAATAAGGAATCTAGGTTTTCCCGAAATCATATCACATATGAAGATCGGTTGCCCTCTTAGTATCCTTGTCCAACATGGATACTTGTAGTTTCCTCTTCTAAATCCATGTCTTACAACATAGAAAACCCTAGCAGCCACCACCTATGCATCTTCGGCCATAACCCTAGATGCCACCTTGAAGGAAGTTTCGGTCATCATCATATGTCATGGACGAAACCCTTTTGGCCGAGACAAACATGATAGAAACATCTCATGCCCGAATTCATCCTTTACCGAAACAAGCCATAACCGAAACACATCTCAATGCAATCAACATCCATGATCGAAACCCTTCATACTTGTCATATATTCACATCAGTACCAAGATAATTAACAAATCCGAAACAACATGCATGAAATAAATCACATTCGTATCATGCATCCAAAACCGTGAGCACATGTATTTAAAACATGCATATTTTCGATTATACAGAAGCCAAATCTGTAAACACATGTAATCAAAACACGTATATTTTCGATTATACAGAAGAACTTGGCTTTGATACCACTGTTGGATCACGTACAGTCCAAGTATTCACAATACACTGCGGAAAAGACCATACAACAACATGAAGTATAATCGAAAATACTTAGGATGTACAAAAATACCTTTATGCCGTGGGTGGGTTGATTCTTTTCGGATTCCAAGACACTGCAATGTACGAATGCCCTCTACCGATATCTACACGAGTATGCACAATCTAGGTTGCGGCTGTAGTATGCTAGCACGTACTGAAACACTTTCCGAACGCCGCACGTTTTTCCTCTCGGATGGTGGCTAGAGTTTTGTGTGTCAATAGTGTCTTACCTCTAATGAGACCTAATTTTCTCTATTTATAGAGAAACCCTAATCCCATTGAGGCCCCAATAAGTTTCGGCCCATTATATCTCATATAATAAAGGCCCGACAACTTAATTCAATCTAGCCCAATAAATATATCTACATATATTTATTCAATACCTAATAAATTAGGCCCAAGAGAATAAGTCCAGATCACATAACTCTTTGTGTGCGACCAGAGGCTCATTTGATGTTGACAATGGGCTTGATCACACTTCAGGCCCATAAGTCATAAGCGCCTCTAGCAAGACATTATGACTACCCAAATCAAATGAGGATCGATAATCCGATTTAACTCAGAATCTATGGTTATAAGCTCATCCTTTTGTAACATGATATCAAGATTAATCACAAGGCATGATACATGTCAACCTTTGATTAATCATAGTTTCTTGATCCCCAAGTTGACTGATTGTAAAAAATGACATTGATGACTCCTCATCAATTAATTTGAGCACGACCATGCATTTCTTCAGTCACACTTGTCAAGAGGCCCAAATGATATCTCTCTCATTTAAGAGAGGTACAAATCCCATCTACGTCATTCACATCCCCCCGCATGATTCATTTAGTGTCCAACATAAGACTACTTGTTATTCGGTTAAAAATAACTTAGTGTAATATCAAAACACCGAATTCCTCATGTAGGGAACCATGATGACTTCAGGTCAAAGGACTAAAGTCAAACCATATTAAGAATCACTAATGACATGAAACCATGTAGTATTCTTTATGTGGGTCGATCCAATATATGTTCTCTAACATATATGTATATTTTTTGATTTGATATCTCATATCCATGATCAAAAAAACGTGATCATCAATCAGAGCACATACTAGCCTTAATTCATTATTGTTCCACCAATAATGATCGACTAGGGACAGTCTAGAATAGTGTTATAACGCTTATGGTTTTACTATCAAGTCACATACTTGATGACATAAGTCTAATACCATTCATGGAATGTAAATCACATTACATAAACGAAATACATGCATATATGAAAGGAATACCTCATAATATATTATTAACAAGTCATTATGTTAATACATGAATCACAAATATCCATTGGCCTAGGGCACACTACTAACACAGCGATCGTACCAATAGGTTGTTTTTCCCACCAAAGTTATCCAGTGATCGTGCTAACAGACTGTTTTCGCCAGCAAAAGTGTCCAGCGATCGTGCCAACGGGCTGTTTCGGCCACCGAATGTGGCCAACGGGTTCTTTTTCTCCCTGACCGTGACCGTGCCAACGGCTTTTTTGGGCCATCGAATCTATCCAGCGATCGTGCCAAAGGGTTGTTTTTCCCACCGAAGTTGCCCAACGACTGCGTCAACGGGCTATTTCGCCCACCGAAGCTTCCAAGCAACCGTGCCAATGAGCTGTTTCGGCCATCGAAGCAACACAGCGACCGTGCTAACGAACTGTTTTAACCATCGAAGCTACCCAGCAAACGTTCCAACGGGCAGTTTTGGCCACCAAAAGTGTCCAACGACCGTGCCAACGGGCTCTTTTTCCCACTGAAGGTGCCCAACAACTGTGCTAACGAGTTGTTTCGACCACCGAAGGTGGCCAATGACCTTGCCAACAGGTTGTTTCAGCCACCAAAGGTGCCTAGCGACTGTTCCAACGGGCTGTTTCGACCATCGAAGGTGCCCAACGATCGTGTCAATGTGCTATTTCGCCCATCGAAGGTGCCTAACGACTGTCTCAACGGGTTCTTTTTCCCACCGAAGGTGCCCAGTGATCGTGTCAACGGGTTGTTTCGGCCATCGAAGGTGCCCAGCGATTGTGCCAACGAGCTCTTTTTCCCACCAAAGGTGCCTAGCGACCATGTCAATGGACTATGCCAATGGGTTGTTTCAGTCGTCGAAGGTACTCAGCGACCATGCCAACTGGCTCCTTTTCCCATAGAAGGTGCCCAGCGACTGTGCCAACGAGTTGTTTCGACCACTGAAGTTGTCGAGCGACTGTGCCAACGGGCTCCTTTTCCCACTAAAGGTGCCCAACGACTGTGCCACAGGTTGATTTGCCACCGGAAGTGCCCAACGACCGTGCCAACTGACTTTTTCGGCCACCAATTGTGTGCCAAAAAGTTGTTTCGGCCACCAAAGGTGCCAAGTGATCATGCCAACGAGTTTTTTTGACCACCGAAGGTATTCACTGACTGTGACAAAGGGCCATTTCGGCCACCGATGGTGCCTAATGAATGTACCAATGGGTTATTTTTCCCACCGAAGTTATCTAGTGACCATGCCAATGGGCTGTTTCGGCCATTAAAGGTGTCATGCAACCATGCGAACAGGCTGTTTTTTCCACCAAAGGTGCCTAGCGACCGTGCCAATGGGTTTTTAGGTCACCGAAGGTACCTAGCGACTGTGCCAACATGCTATTTTTCCCATCGAAGGTGCCCAACAATCGTGTCAATGGGCTATTTTGGTTACCAAAGGTGCCAAGAAACCATACCAACGAGCAATTTTTCCCACCAAGGGTGTGCAGCGATCGTGCCAATGGGCTGTTTTGGTCACCGAAGGTATCCAACGATCATGCCAATGGGCTATTTTTCATACCGAAGGTGCCCAGCGACCATGCCAATGGGCTGTTTCGGCCACCGATGGTGGCCAGTGACCGTACTAATGGGTTGTTTTTCCCACCAAAGGTGCCCAGCGACCGAAGGTGCCCAGCGATTGTGCGAATGCGCTCTTTTTTCCAACAAAAGTACCCAGCGACTGTGTCAACGTGCTATTTCGGTCACCAAAGCTACCTAGCGACTATGCTAACGGGCTATTTCTCCCACCGAAGCTGCTTAGTGACCGTGTCAAAGGGCTATTTTTCTCAACTAAGGTGCCCAGCGACCATACTAATGGGATGTTTTGGCCACAAAAGGTGACCAGTGATCGTGTCAAGGGGCTGTTTTGACCACCGAAGATATCCAGCGATCGTGCCAACGGGCTATTTTTTCCATGAAAGGTGCCTAGGGACTGTTCCAATAGGCTCTTTTTTTCCAACAAAGGTGCTCAGGGACCATGCCAATGGGTTGTTTCAGCCACCAAAGGTACTCAGCAACTGTGCCAACGGGTTTTTTCAACTACCAAAGGTACCCAACAACCATGTCAACAAGCTTTTATGGACACCAAAGGTGTGCCAACGAGCTGTTTTTTTAACCAAAGGTACCGAATGAACTTGTTTTCCCATTGAAGTTGCCCACCGACTGTGCCAACAGGCTAGATATTTTTCCCACTGACGGTGCAGAGTGACTGTGTTAATGGGCTGTTTCGGTCAACAAAGGTGCCCAGTGACCTTGCTAATGGACTTTTTCGGTCACCAAAGATGTCTAGCAACCGTGCCAACGAGCTGTTTCGCCCACCGAAGCTACCAAGCGACTATGTCAACAGGCTGTTTCGGCCATCGAAGGTGGCCAGTGACTGTCCCAACGGGGTTTTCCAAAGGTGTGCCAACGGGCTGTTACAACCATCGAAGGTGGCCAATGACCATGTCAACGGGTTGTTTCGGCCACTGAATTTGCCCAACGACCATGTCAACGGATTATTTCGGCCACCGAATCTGCCCAACGACCCCACCAACAGGCTTCTTTAGCCACCAAAGGTGCCTAGCGACCGTGCCAATGGACTAATTTTGCCACCGAAAGTGCCAAGTGATCATGCTAACAGGCTTTTTCGGCCATTGAAACTGCTCAGCGATCGCTTCAATGAACTTTTTCGGCCATTGAAGTTGCCCAACGATCGTGCCAATGGCTATTTTGGCCACCAAAGGTGTCTAGCAACTGTGCTATTGGTCTTTTTTTTCCACTAAAGATGCCCAATGACTGTGCCAACGAGCTGTTTTGACCCCCGAAGGTGTCCAACGACCTTGCCAATGGGTTGTTTCGACCACTGAAGGTGCCTAGCAATTGTGTCAACGGGCTATTTCAACCACCGAAGGTGCCTTATGACTATGCCAACGGGTTTTTTTCCCACCAAAAGTGCCCAGCAATCGTGCCAACGGGCTGTTTTGGCCATCGAAGGTTCCCATCGATCGTTCTAAAAGACTATTTTTTTCATCGAAGGTGCCCAGTGACCGTGTCAATAGGCTATTTTGGCCACCGAAAGTGCCTAATGACCGTACCAACGAGATGTTTTTCCCATCTAAGGTGTCCAGCGACCGTGCCAACGGACTATTTTTCCCACCGAAGGTGCCTAGTAACTGTGCCAACGACCTTTTTCGGCCACCAAAGGTGGCCAGTAACAGTGCCAATAGGTTGTTTTTCCCACCGAAGGTGCCCAGTGACTGTGTCAACGGGTTGTTTTAGCCATTAGAGATGCCCCGTAATTGTACCAACCGGTTGTTTTTCCCACCAAAGGTGCCCAATGACTATGCCAACAGGTTGTTTCGGCCACCGAAGGTGACTAGTGACCATACCAATAGGCTATTTTTTCTACCAAAGGTGCCCAGCAATAGTGCCAACTGGTTGTTTCGATCACCGACAGTGGCCAGCGATTGTACCAATGGGTTTTTTTAGTCATCAATTGAGTCTAGCGACTGTGCCAACAAGCTGTTTCGGCCACTGAAGAGATCCAATGACCGTGCTAACGAGCTTTTTCGACCACCGAAGCTACCCAGCTACCGTGTTAACGAACTTTTTTGACCACCAAAGCTACCCAGCTACCATGCCAACGACCTGTTTTAGCCACCGAAGGTGTGCAGCGACCGTGTCAATAGGCTCTTTTTTCCACAGAAGTTGCCTAGTGACCATGCCAACAAGCTGTTTCGGCCACCGAAGATGCCCAATGACCTTACCAACGGGCTGTTTTGGCCACCGAAGGTGCCCAATGATTGTGCCAACGAGCTATTTCGACCACTGAAGGTGTCCAGTGACCGTGCCAGTGGGCTCTTTTTCCCACTGAAGGTGCCCAGTGACCATGCAAACGGGCTGTTTTAGTCACCGAAGTTGTCCAACGACCGTGCGAACGGGCTGTTTCAGCCATCAAAGATGTCCCGTGACCGTTCCAAAGGGCTGTTTTTCCCATCAAAGGTGCCTAGCAACTATGTTAAGGGGCAGTTTCAGCCACTGAAGGTGCTCAACGACCGTATCAACAGACTGTTTTTCCCATCAAAGGTGCCTAGCATGTAACATCCTTTTACCCATGTTAGGGCTAGACTAGTAAATTATGAGGCATTAATGAGAACTTAAGAAAAATGCATATCATGCATAAGTTAAGTGTGACATGCACATTTTTACATATTCATATGATTGTACATGCATTCATTGACATTTTTTGGGTACATTTGGATTGATTTGTGATTTTTGAAAAAATTTATGAATTTGGAATTTATTTATTTTGGAAATTTTATTGATTAGTGGAATTATTATATTTGTGAATTTTGGTAAATTTAGGATTTATTTCAAATTTTATAGAGTATTATGGACAAAAAGAAAAAAGGAATCAAAAGAAGGTTTGGAGATAGTTGGGTTGTAAAGATGAGAATTAATGGAATTAGTTTCAAAAGAAACTAAATTAGAGCTTCGACATTAGGAAAGTGACAAGTGTCACTGACTAAGTGATTTTTTTAGAACCTTGGAGAAAGTAAGTAAAGATATATGTGAGTTTAAAAGACTAAGTTTTCCTAAGTTTCCTTCTTTATCATATCACCTTCTCCGAAATTCTTTCCATATATAGGATTTTTCATCAAACACCTTCTGAGAAATTACTTTGCTTTTCCTTCCTCTACCATACTGCTGTTTGTTTTTCTACCTAAGAAAAACCAGAAGTGGGTTAGTTTTTACAGAGGAGAATGTGATTTTGCATGGAGTTTAGGGCTTGAAGATAATTGAAGATTTTGGAGTTTTCAACAAGTAAGTAGTGAATAAATCCTTTAGAGTTATGGATTTATGAAATGAAATGGATGAATTTTTGTCATTTGCATGGAAAATGGCATACACGTGTATATATTCATGAATAATGTGGATGAGATGAAAATTTTGATTATAGTGCTATTTAGTTTTTGATGGATTTCTAGTGATATGATGTTGTGGAAATTGTTTTTGGAGTTAGAAATAGCATTGAAATGGTATTTAAGAAGAGTGTAGGAAATGAAAGTATATAAAGGTGGTATGCTCTGTTTTTTGTTTCTTCACTGTGTATATATATGTGTGTGTTTACATGAGTTCCAAAGAGATGATCAAGAAAATGATTTTTGAGTGAAGATTATTGTAAAATGATGGTCTAAGATGTGAATGAGTGTATAGATGAAGGTTGAGAAGAAAATAGTGGATGTGATAAAAAGTTGAAAATGCAGTGAATGATGTATGGTAGAGCATGAAGAGTCAACTATTGATATTTGTTTTCTTTGATGGAACTTGGTTAAAATTTTCATTTTTGAGGTAGTGTGAATTGTGGTGAATGAGTTTACTGAAGTGGAGTAGATTAAAAAAATTGAGGTGTTGGTTTTTGAAAAGTGGAAGTTGTCTAAAAATTTTGGGAATGAACAGTGAGAGTGGAAATTTTGATCTAAAATTTGGTAAATTTACTGTACTGATATAGGCATATTTTGACAAAATGGTCTTCATAAAAGTTGTAGATCTTTCTTTTATCTTTCCATTGATATAAAGTTTGCAAATTTTGGAGTTCTAGATCAAAAGTTATGGAGTTTAGAAGTTCAGATGTTGGTGAAGAAGAAGAAGTGGAAAAGCACTGTCATGCTTTTAAGATTTTAGGCCAAAAGCACTGTCATGCTTTTAAGGGTTAGTCAAAAAGCACCATCATGAAAAAGCACGAGGCGACTTTGGAAGTGAAGAGAATTTTGCACCGTCATGCAAATGCACGATTGTTCATTTGGGATTTTGTCTTTTATTGAACAGTCTTGCTTCTTTTGACCATAAATTCTTCTCTTGACCTACAAATGATATGATTTTTCAAGAATTGGATTCATAACACATTCCTCTATCTCTCCATAAAAATTTGTAGCTTTTGGTTTTGACTTGAAAAAGATTGATCAAATCAAAATAAGGATATCAGTTGGAAGAGTATGAACTGGTGTTGTTTTACTAAATACCCTTTAGTATTTTGATTATATCTGGACCTATAGGACTAAAAATGAGATTATTTTTGATTTGGATTAACCTAGAGACATAGGCCTACAAATTTTCTCAAGAAGTCGAATTATGATTCAGTCTCTAAGATATTGAATTTCTGGATGGAAGTTGTGCATAGTACATTGTTTTAAAATATGAAAAACCCAATAATGTTTGAGGCATATCTCCCAAATTACTCAACCAAATTGAGTGATTTCAGTGTAAATAGAAACTTAAGACATTGAAAAATAACTTTGTAGATGGAAGTGTTGCCTAATGTTTCCATTTACTTTATCAGATTTATTATGCAAAATTGACCCGTATGTATATTGGAAGAAAATCTGAAGTGGTCAATGAAGTTGTGTAATTAGTTTCATATTGCTTTTTATTGGTCCAAATTATAAGTATAGATGGAATTAATGAGGGCTTTCATATCTGAATGATTTGTTCATAAGGATCTCGATAAAGTACTCTAGAATTATCATTGAACATGCATGGTGCATATTGTACAAGTACGTGTGCATTAAGGAATATTTGTACAATTGTGCAAAAGTGTGATATTTGTAAATGTGTTTTGTATGATATAGAAGAACTCATTGGATGCGATTCGGACATTTTTGGACCATCCAGGCAATAACATTTTGGAGCGTACTATGAGTCAACCTAGATGATTTCCTAGGATTGATTTGATTTAATTTGTTTAAACTTTCAATATTATTAAATTGCTTGCGGTTTGTTTATGAATTTCGAACTTGAATTATCCGAGGAGACCAATGTTTGGGAATGTATTAGAAGTGCTTTGATTATGGTTTTGATTGCTATGGATTTCTGAACACCATGTAAATTATCAATTAAAACAAAATGTCAAACTTAGGTATGATGATTATGAGCTTTGTTTGAGCATCATATGTGATTGTGATATATGACATATATGTATTTGATGCATTTCATAAAATGCATGTTCAGATAAAGATGTTGTAACTTGAGTAGCCAGTTTGAAGCACTTCCACGTAGAACTTTGCTCCGTGATTTCTGATTCTGCACATAGAGCTATGCTTCGTGATTCTATTATGACTGAGCCCTATGAGCCAGTATTTGTATAAGTATGTGATAGGCACTTGGTCACAACAATAAGAACGAATATGAATCTCATGCATATAGCATTATAAGACTAAATTTTTTTGAATTATTTGCAAAGTTAAAATGAGTTATAAATTGATATGAACTGTTTGCTATATTGAACTGTGTGATCATATGATATCCCATGTTATGTGAAATATCAAGAATATAAGTATGATCTGAATGAATATCTGTGATATGTGTATAAGATTTGATGAAGTCATCAATGATGGTTCACTCAACTGAGTTCGCAAAACTCATCAAAATTGCAACATGATTTTTTAGGCTTGAAGAGTACCTCGTTAGACAAACAGGAGTATACCTACGGCATGCAAGTTAGAGATAGAGGTCGGGATTAGTTGGTGTCTGCATTAGTATTTCCTTTATTTTGTATCAAATTAAGTCTTCCACAATTATTGTAGCTTGTGTATTTGAATATTTTTGTTTTGAAATAAATTTCCAAATCGGAAATGTTTGTTTATGGTTTTTGCAATGTAATAAAATTTTGACAAGTATTTTGTATTTGTAATGGACCCAAATGGCTATTGAAATTTTTGATGATTGTATTACTATGATTGAAAATGTTTATGAATTAAAGTGGGCTCGATTTGGTTATCGATTTCCACACTTTATGATTGTGGTTTCGAAACAAAAAAATTTGTACTGAGTTTTGAATGATTGAGTGCTAATGTTAGTAATTTGTTCTATATTTAAAATGGGCCCAAATGGCTGTTGAATACTAATGTTTGTAATAATTGTATCTGTGAATGGAAAATATTTTGAAATAAAGTGGCCCCGATTTGGTTATCGATTTCCACACTTTATGTTTGTGGTTTTAAAAAAAACAATTTGTACTGAGTTTTGTATGATTGAGTGCTCTAGCATGCCACCCTCGCGGGGCACGGACTCGAATATCACCCAGGAAGTCATTCACATGTCTTGTGGGAGTGGGGTGTTACACAGCAACCGTTCCAACGGGCTGTTTTGGCCACTGAAGGTGTCCAGCAACCGTGTCAATGGGCTCCCACTAAAGGTGCCCAACAACCGTACCAACGAGCTGTTTTGGCAATCGAAGGTACCCAGTGACCGTGCCAACGGGTTATTTCAGTCAGCGAAGGTGGCTGATTGGGCCCAAGTTTATTATATAAATTGGCTACACTTTCAATGTTTTTAATGTACTTTTTGACTCTTAATTTGTGATTTTGTGCTTTAATTAGTCCTTTACAGTGAGCTTACACTTTATACAATTTGATAGTAAAATTGTCACAAATTGACATTAATTCCAGCATAATTTTTCCAAGGACAATTGATACTGCAAATTGTTATTTCATATTGTAGGGGAAAAGAAGAGTCAAAAGCATCCGAAGAGTCAACACGTCGCGACGCATGAAGAAGTTCGCACGTCGCGACGTGTTACAAGCAACACGCCGCGGCAAACGATCCAAGAGCAGCACACTGCGATGCCAACCAAGTAACACGCCGCGGCGAACAATCCAGGAAGGCACGCCGCGACGTCAAGGAAGCATCTCGTCGCGACGAGCAGACAGATATCCGGACTTTATTTGGAAAGTTCTCTCATTGTACCGACCCAACCCGCACCCATCATTTAAAAGGTTGCTAAATTTAGGTCAAATGGGAGATGATCTGTCGAGACATATTGGGGAGGCAGAGAGACTATTTTTCCACAGACACGATCACACCTCATCTTCGACCATCACCATCATCTCTACACCTCTGCCAGTATCTACTACAACCATGGGTGACGTCCGATCTTCAACAGTCGTGAGAGAGTCTAGAGTCATGCTCGGCTAAATCTACATTTCCTCTTGAGAATGTAGCATCGGCTTGAGTTCATCGATTCTAAAAAGGGAGTTAATCTTACATTGTCAAGTTTAATTACATTATTGTAAATTCCTGAGTTAGGGTTTACTTCTTGTAGTTAGATTAGCTTGGTTATAGTTTAATCAAGTATTGAACGATGTCTTGTGTTATGGATTGGTTATCTGTAGAACTTTGATGCTCAATATGTGAAGTTTCATATATGTCTTTTGGTGATTGTGTTGATTCTCTTTATCTGCCTAGTTGTGTTTGATATTGAGGTTGTACTTGAGCCAAATGACCAATTGCATTAACTTGTCCATTTCACACACTAAGATGCATTTAACAAGGTTGTAATTAACGGAGTTCGTTGATTAAAACCTTGGACTTAAAGAGTCCCTTAAGGTTCTAAGGCTTAAGAGCACTTAATGGAATCTTGATGAAATGGAGTTCATTAATCAAGATTCTGGACTTAAGGAGAATCTTTAAGGTTTGTTAATCGAAAGCTTAGTGAATTACACTCCCTGGAAAATTTGTTTTGAACTATGATGGCCTAAGCTCATTTTCAAGAGGATTTATTCTCATTTGCTTATTATTCAAATTTTCAATTCCATTTATTTCCTTAAAATCCAAAAATATACTTTTATTCTTTTTCCTTCAATTTAGTTAAATTTCCTTAGTTCTTTTTTTTAAAATGACCAAAACTCCCATTTTATCAACTTTGATTGTAATTTTTGACAATTAGGCTAGCTTAGACCTTTTTCACTTGGTTCCAATTAAGTGAGACGACCCGAGGTTGCATCCTGTATTGCAATCCTTAAAATTTTATTATTTTTGATTCGATTTTCAAGGGATTGATTTTTAGATCGATACGAAGAGCAGATCAAAAATGGCACCGTTGCCGGGGAACCAAGAAATTGGTTTACCGTAGGATAGCCATTGTCATTTCATTTCAATTGTCGTTGATAATCAGAATCTTTGTTTTTGCAGTGCATTTAGGATAGTTTAATCTTCATACTTGTTCATAGTATAGGTTTTGATTTTCTTTTGCACAAGCATACTTCCATACTTTAATTTTTTCTCACTTAGCAAAATTTTCACACATACACACTCATACACTCGCATTCATCACATTTCACTTTTATTCAACTTTGTGTGATTGTGAGAAAATTTTGTTACTATTTCTTTTATTTGTTGACTGATTTTGCGCATGCCCAGGAGAGGTAGACTTGTTCAATTCCAACCTGAAGTTGAGAGACACTTGCGGAGACTTAGGAAAGAGAGGAAAGAACAAAAGTGAAGTAGATTAGTTGAGCAAGGAAGAGAAAATATGGCTGAAAACCCCAATTTTTCCCAAATCCTGACTTTCCTGCAAACCAACCTAGAAATGGAACTAATGGAAGAAATGGTGAGCATGAGAGAGTAGGAGAGAACAATGAGAATCAGAGACGTAGGACTATTAGGGAAGCGACAACTTCTGATGTGCATTATGGTCCATTTACTATTGCTTGCCTTGATTTTGATGTTAATTTTGAAGTTAAAGGTTTGTTGATTAATTCCCTTCCTAAATTTCATAGCTTGGCAGGAGAAGATCCGTACATGCACCTACAGTCTTTGACGATGATTTGTCAGAGTATGAAGCCAGTAGGAGCGACATTGGACCAAGTACTATGGAAAGTGTTTCATCTGTCCTTGGAAGGAAAGGCACGGGAGTGGTATATGAGTCTCCCGAGGCATGTGGCCAATGCTTATCATAGCTGGACCAATTTGAGGAAGGCCTTTTTGGAGAAGTATTTTCCAGCGAGGACATCATCAATGAGGAAGGAAATTTATTCAGCTCGCCAGGAGTATGATGAATCACTGTATGACTATTAGAACCGCTTCCAAGATCTTCTGTCAAGATGCCCCCATCATCAAATTCCTGATGAGCAATTGGTGCAATATTTCTATGATGGGTTGAAGAGTCAGGAGAAGGGTATGTTGGATGCTGCATCTGGAGGATCTTTGATTGATCTCATGGCCTTGGAAGCATGGGACTTAATCAAGAAGATGGTTTTAAACCATCAATAGTACAGTGTGAGAGATTCCAGAGGAGTGCATGAATTGGGAGCTTTAACAGCTCAAGCCAAAAGAATGGAAAGTCTAGAAACAAAGGTAGTTTCACTAGAGAACAGGATAACATCACAGTTATCTTGTATTACTGCGGAATTGAAGAACTTGAATGTGCATCGCCCATCATCTTCAATGGATCTTACTGCACCCAGTTGTGACACTTATGGGTCAGTGATGCACATATCAAGTGTATGCCCTAGAAGATATGAAGAGGTGTCAACAGTGTATCCAGGAAGAACCAATCAGAAGTGGGACCTATACTACAACACATACAATGAGGGATGGAAGTCTAATCCAAGATTCAGTTGGAGGAATGAAGAGGGCAGGGTTCCAAACAGATTTCCACAAGGGGGAGGAGCTGGTACTTGCACTAGCCAGTTCCCCAATCAACAACAAGCCCTAATGGTCCCACCAAAGGAAGACACCAACCAGTTGCTTCATAACATGATGACTCTGAAGAAGGAGCAGAGGGATTCTAACTCTAACCAGTTTAATGCCATTGCTTCTCTTATTCAATAGGATTCCTTAAAGACTGCTGCTAGGTTCAATGCTTTGGAGAAAAGAATGGAACAATGGGAAACCAAGGTAGAGAACATTAATTCATATGTCACTCAGTTACCCAACAATATGAGTGAGAATCAAGCAAGAAGCAGTGGAACGATTCCTTCAAATACTGTGATGAATCCGAAGAGTCTCAATGCAATTTCCCTTCGAAGTGGAAAACAAGTGAGGTTTAATCCTCAAGAAGAAGAAGAGACATGCGATGAGGAGACTGAGAGTGAAGAAGTGCCTCCAATCAAGGAAAAGATCAAGAAATCTAAAAGTGTGAGGGAAGAAGAACTATTGAAAGAAAAGAAGCATGTTTCAAGAAACAAAGGAGCTACTTCAGAGAGTTCCAAGGATCAAGCTGAACATGGAGAATCAAGCAAGCAAGCAGGCAAAGGTAAGGAGGTAAGTATTAAAGACCTCCCTTTTCCAAATCCATATTTGATGAGCAAGCGTATGAATGAAATTAAGCATGAAAGAGAAATCATTGATCTGTTTGGAAAAGTTGAGGTAAATGTCCCCTTGTTTGATTTAGTGAAGAAAGTTCTGACCTATGCTAAATATCTAAAGGACTTGTGCACTAACAAGAGAAAGTTTAGGCCAAATGAGAGAGTTCAAGTGAGCTCTAATGTGTCAGCCCTGTTCAAACCTCAAATACCTGTGAAATGTCAAGACCCTAGATCTTTCATCATTCCGTGCATCATAGGGAAAGTAACTATAGGAAGAGCTTTGTTAGATCTGGGGGCGACGATTAATGTGATGCCTAAATCTGTCTCAGTCCTTAGAAGTGAAAAGTTTGAAACCCACATCTGTTGTCCTACAGTTGGCTGATAGATCATTTAGGCATCCAGTGGGCATAATTGAGGACATTTTGGTCCAGGTAAAGGGTTTAGTATTTCCTTCTGATTTTTATGTACTTGATATGTCTTATGAAGTTGTGCAGGATATTTCTTTGATTCTTGGGCGACCCTTTTTGTGGACAACAAGCACCATGATCAGCATGAAGGAAGGTAAGATCACCATGGAGGTAGGCGACCAACAGGTAAGCTTCAACATGTATGAAGCAATGAAACATCCACATGAGGATTATTCGCTTTTGGGTGTGAATATGATTAATTTAGCTGTAGATGATGCTTTCCAAAAACATAAGTTACAAAAGGATTCCTTGGATGCTGGATTACTTTCACTTGATCTTGAAAAAAGGTTTTTTGTCCATGTTTCAGGGAAGCAGGAAGGATTTGCCAAAACTGCTTACCAGGAGACTTCACGTCAGAAGAAAGAGGGAGTGATCTCTTTTCTCTTGAACTTCATAAATTGATCCCTTCTGTTGTGCAACCTCCTATGGTTGAGCTCAAACCCCTACCTAATACTTAAAAGTATGCCTTTCTTGAGTCTAATGAGCGATTACCTGTCATAATTGTTAGTACCCTGTCCCACACTGAGGAAGAGAGACTCATGAATGTTTTGAGGGAACACAAGAGAGGTATAGGGTGGACTTTAGCACATACACCCAGCATTTGCCCAGCTATTTGCACACACAGGATCTTATTGAGTGAAGGGTCAAAATCGGTGAGGCAACCTCAAAGAAGACTAAACGCACTTATCTTAGATGTGGTGAAGAAGGAAATAACGAAGTTGTTGAGTGCAGGGATAATATATCCCATTTTTGATAGTGAGTGGGTTAGTCCAATACATGTAGTGCCAAAAAAGAGTGGGATGACAGTGGTAAAAAATGATAGGGATGAGCTTATTCCTACCAAAGTGCAAAATTTGTGGCGTGTGTGTATAGATTATAGACGATTAAATGATGCCATAAGAAAAGACCATTTCCCTCTCGCTTTTATTGATCAAATGCTTGAAAGGCTTGCAGGCAAATCACACTACTATTTTTTGGATGGTTTCTCTGGGTACTTTCAAGTACCCATTGCACCAGAGGACCAAGACAAAACCACTTTTACATGCCCTTTTGGCACCTTTGCATATCGAAGGATGCTTTTTGGTTTATGTAATGCCCCAGGAACTTTCTAGCGTTGCGTGATGGTTGTTTTCTGTGAATTTTTAGAGGAATGTATGGAAGTATTTTTGGATGATTTCACAGTCTATGGTGATTCTTTTGATGCTTGCTTATTCAGTCTTGTAAAAGTTTTACAAAGATGCATTGAAAAGAATTTGATTTTGAACTTTGAGAAATGTCATTTCATAGTCAATGAAGGAATCGTGCTTGGTCATTTAATTTCTCGCAAAGGAATTGAAGTAGATAAAGCTAAGATTGAGATCATATCTTCTTTGCCTTGCCCTGTTTGTGTTCGTGACATAAGATCATTTTTGGGTCATGCAGGATTTTACAGGCGATTCATAAAGGATTTCAGCAAAATTGTGTTACCTCTCTCCAAGCTTTTAAAAAAAATGAAAAATTTGAATATGATGATTCTTGCAAAAATGCCTTTGACATGTTGTAATCAAAACTCATTTCTCCACCTATTTTAGTTTCTCCTGATTCAAACTTACCTTTTGAGCTTTCATGTGACGCATCCAATTGTGCTGTAGGGGCTATGTTGGGTCAACGGGAGGAGAAAATGCTAAGAGTTATCGCATATGCTTCAAAAACACTGGATCCAACTCAAATCAACTATACAAAAACTGAAAAAGAGTTGTTTGCAGTAGTTTTTGCTTTGAAAAAGTTTAGGTAATATCTGTTGAACTAACATGTTACCATTTTTACTGATCATGCAGCTGTTCGGTATCTCCTCAAGAAACTACAGTCGAAGCCTAGACTGATACGGTGGGCATTGCTACTCCAAGAATTTGATATCGAGATAAAGGATTGAGTGGGAGAGGCAAACCATGTAGCCGACCATTTGAGTAGGCTACCGAACGACACACAGGGAGTGGATTCTTCCGAACTTACCTGTGATTTATTTCCTGATTCGATTTTATGTGCTTCAATTTTTAAAGAACCTTGGTATGCATATATTGTCAATTACCTAATGTCTGGACTCACTCCTCCTTTTATGTCTCAGGCACAAGCTCAGAAGCTAAAGAGTGAAGCTTGACATTATATTTGGGATGCTCCTCATTTGTGGAGAATGTGTAGTGACCAGGTGATCCGAAAATGTGTGCCTCATGAAGAATGCGATGTTATAATTTCAACTTGTCATTCAATGGTTTGTGGTGGGCAGTTCAGTGCACGAAGAACATCTAGGAAAGTTCTAGATTCTGGTTTTTATTGGCCTACACTTTTTAAAGATTCATTTAACTTTTGTCGGTCATGTGATAAATGTTAACGATTTGGAGGATTAGGAAAGAGGTATGAAATGCCACAACAACCTCTTTTATTTTACGAAATCTTTGATGTTTGGGGAATTGATTTCATGGTCCCATTTCCTTCGTCTTTTGGCTTTGTGTATATCCTTTTAGCTGTTGATTATGTGTCCAAATGGATAGAGGCCATTCCTACTAGAAAAGATGATGCCCAAGCTGTGTCCAAGTTCTTTAAGTCCAACATTTTTTGTCGATTTGGGATACCAAAAGCTGTGGTTAGTGATAGAGGAACACATTTTTGTAATAGAGTCGTTGCTAACCTATTTTTCAAATTTGGGGTCACTCATAAAGTCTCCTCTGCATACCATCCACAAACTAATGGACAAGCTGAAGTTTTAAATAGAGAGGTGAAGCACATTTTGGAGAAAATTGTGAAGCCATCAAAGAAGGATTGGAGCCTTCACCTCGAGGAAGCACTATGGGCATATCGGACTGCTTATAAATCCCCAATAGGCATGTCCCCTTATCGCTTGATTTATATAAAGGCTTGCCATTTGCCTGTGGAGCTGGAGCATAAAGCATATTGGGTAGTTAAACAATGCAATATGGACTTAGAATCTTCCGGCAAGGAGAGGAAGCTGCAACTTCAAGAGCTAGAGGAGTTGAGGTTAGAGGCATATGAACACTCTCGACTCTACAAGGAAAAGAAAAAATTGATGCATGATAAGATCCTTCAGAGGAAAAGCTTCAAGGAAGGGGATAAGGTCCTATTATTCAAGGCTCGGTTTGCTTTCAAACATGGGAATTTCAATACTCGTTGGGATGGACCGTATTTGGTCACGAAGGTGCACAACTTTGGTACGGTAGAGCTTGTACATGAAGAAACTGGAACACGACTCAAGGTGAATGGCCATCTCTTGAAGCTCTATCATGAGAACCAAAAACCACCATAAATATAAGGTTCTTTCTCTCCTTCACTTGTCTCTTTACTTTTGAGTTTTGGATGTACTGTCTTTCTTAACAATTATGGAGGAGAGCCATTTCGATAGATAGCTTATTTTTATTTTCCTTTCACTTTCTAATAACATTGCCTTTTGTCTCTTCACGCCTTTATCTGTGTTTAAGTTTTTGCTTCATTTTCATTGAGGACAATGTGTTGATTAAATGTGGGGGAGTTGTTCCCATTGTGTTACTATTGGTTATGCTCCCTGTTCACATTTTTTATGTGTGTGTTAGCCAATCTTGCATAATGTTACAATTTTTAAACTTGGTGAGCATTTTTTCTGCCATTCTGCTATTCCTCACCACGGCGACATATCACACGCCGTGGCGAGGACAATAATTCATGCCACACGTCACGGCGTGCATGCTACACGTCGCGACGTCCACCCTTTTTATAGAATACTTATGACAAAATTTTCCTCAATTCCAACTTCTTCCACACGAAACTCTTATAACTTTTATTTTTCAAAGACCTTATAAGTTTCAAAGTGGTACTTGAGTTTATGAAAATACCTTCCATTCTTTTAATGATAATTGGTCTTGGCTAATTTTACTTTTGATATTTTCAACACAAAGTGAATGAAGGCATGCTAACAAAGTAGCACTTTACGTTTTTTAGACTTGAGATTGTCATTTGAGATATTACCCTTGTTGAAAGGATATTTGAGCCTAATTTTTTCTTCAATATTGTGTGCATCTCCTTATTTCATATCTCTCTAGAACTTGTTTCAATTCTTACTCAAACCTTTGTGGATTAGAATTTTGTTGATGTGATAGAGGCATTCTTTCTTCAACCTTTTTTCCCAAACGCAGTACTATAAACACTTATCACTTGTTAGCCCCTTGAGCCATTTTTATTTATGAGCACTTGCATGCATGCACCCCTACATGATGTCAGAAGTTTAATTTGATTGAAAAATAAAATTCCAAAAAGGGACAGAGAAATGTTTACAAAAACACAAAAAAAAGAAGAGCAAGAACCATTCAAGCAGTGCATATATGTTTAAAATAAATAAATAAATAAATAAAAGTGTCAATATTATTTTATCTTTTGACATCCAGTTCATTATTTTAGTGCATGTGTTCATACTTTTTTCTTTCTTTCATCCTATCCATTCATCTAGCCCTCTATACATTACAACCCTGAAAAGTCATCTTGATCTTCAAAATTATAGTTTCTGTAGTGGAGAAATAGAAATGATACAAGCTTATGGTAGAGAATGGACTAAGTAGATTGAGAGTGAAATATCCCCAATACATGTGAGGAGAGAGCAAACACTTTATCTTGAGTGACATCTCTTTTGTCCAATCTCTTGGATTGAATTCTTTTAGTGTTTGTTTTATTAGCACTCTTTCGATTTGCTTTGATTGAATTTTGAAGAAGTGATTTGTGCCAAGTTCCTGTTATTGTTTTGAGCATGGACGAATTTTTCTTTTACACTTGTATCTTTTTGACTCTTATAAAGTTTGTCCAGGAGTACAAAGGTCTAAGTGTGGGGGAATTTGATTGAGCCTAAGTTTATTATATAAATTGGCTACACTTTCAATGTTTTTAATGTACTTTTTGACTCTTAATTTGTGATTTTGTGCTTTAATTAGTCCTTTACAGTGAGCTTACACTTTATACAATTTGATAGTAAAATTGTCACAAATTGACATTAATTCCAGCATAAATTTTCCAAGGACAATTGATACTGCAAATTGTTGTTTCATATTATAGGGGAAAAGAAGAGTCAAAAGCATCCGAAGAGTCAACACGTCGCGGCGCATGAAGAAGTTTGCACGTCGCGACGTGCTACAAGCAACACACCGCAGCGAGCGATCCAAGAGGAGCATGTCGCGACGCCAACCAAGTAACACGCCGCGGCGAACAATCCAGGAAGACACGCCGTGACATCAAGGAAGCATCTCGCCTTCTAAGCAAGCGTATCGAATATCCGACTTTATTTGAAAGTTCTCTCATCAGATCGACCAACCCGCACCCATCATTTAAAAGGTTGCTAAATTTAGGTCAAATGGGGGATGATCTATCGAGACATACTGGGGAGGTAGAGAGACTATTTTTCCACAGAGACAATCACACCTCATCTTCGACCATCACCATCATCTCTATACCTCCGCCAGTATCTACTGCAACCATGGGTGACGTCCGATCTTCAACAGTCGTGAGAGAGTCCGGAGTTATGCTCAGCTAAATCCACATTTCCTCTTGAGAATGTAGCATCGGCTTGAGTTCACCGGTTCTAAAAAGGGAGTTAATCTTACATCGTCAACTTTAATTACATTGTTGTAAATTTCTAAGTTAGGGTTTACTTCTTGTAGTTAGTTTAGCTTGGTTATAGTTTAATCAAGTGTTGAAAGATGTTTTGTGTTATGGATTGGTTATCTGTAGAACTTTGATGCTCATATATGTCTTTTGATGATTGTGTTGATTCTCTTTATCTGCCTAGTTGTGTTTGATATTGAGGTTGTGCTTGAGCCAAATGACCAATTGCATTAACTTGTCCATTTCACACACTAAGATGCATTTAACAAGGTTGTAATTAACGAAGTTCAGTGATTAAAACCTTGGACTTAAAGAGTCGCTTAAGGTTCTAAGGCTTAAGAGCACTTAATGGAATCTTGATGAAATGGAGTTCATTAATCAAGATTCTGGACTTAAGGAGAATCTTTAAGGTTTGTTAATCAAAAGCTTAGTGAATTACACTCCCTGAAAAATTTGTTTTGAACCATGATGGCCTAAGCTCATTTTCAAGAGGATTTATTCTCATTTGCTTATTATTCAAATTTTCAATTCCATTTACTTCCTTAAAATCCAAAATTATACTTTTATTCTTTGTCCTTCAATTTAGTTAAATTTCCTTAGTTCTTTTTTTTAAATGACCAAAACCCCCCATTTTATCCACTTTGATTGCGATTTTTGACAATTAGGCTAGCTTAGACCTTTTTCACTTGGTTCCAATTAAGTGAGACAACCCGAGGTTGCATCCTGTATTGCAATCCTTGGAATTTTATTATTTTTGATTCGGTTTCCAAGGGATTGATCTTTAGATTGATACAAAGAGTCGATCAGTGGCCAACAACAGTGTCAACAGGCTGTTGTTCCCATCGAAGGTGCTGAGCGACTCATTAACGAGCCGCTTTGCCACCAACAATGCCACCATCAGACGACGGACTGCTTTTCCCAATCGAAAGTGCCCAAGGATCGATCAATGGAATGTTTCGACCACCGAAGGTGTCCAGTGACCATGCCAACGGGCTGTTTTGGCCACTGAAGATGCCCAGTGACAGTGCCAACGGGTTGTTTTTACCACCGAAGGTGCCCAACAACCATTCCAAAGGATTGTTTTTCCCATCGAAGGTGCCCAGTGACCATGCCAATGGGTTATTTCGGTCAAAAAGGTGCCCAGCAACAGTGTCAACGGGCTGTTTTTTCCACCTAAGGTGTCCAACAACCATGCCAATAGGTTGTTTTGACCACCCAAGGTGTCCAGCAACTGTGTTAACGGGTTGTTTCGATCATCAAAGGTGCCCAACAACAATGCCAATGGGCTATTATTCCCACCGAAGGTGTCCAACGACCGTGTCAATAGGCTGTTTCGGTCACTGAAGGTGGCTAGCGACAATGCCAATGAGCTATTTTTCCCACCGAAGGTGCCAACGGGGTGTCTCAATCACCAAAGGTGTCCAGCGACCGTGCCAATAGACTCTTTTTCCCACTTAAGTTGCCTAGTGACCGTGCCAATGAGTTGTTTTAGCCACCAAAGGTGCCTAGCGATCTTGCCAACAGGTTGTTTCGGTCACCAAAGGTGCCCAACAACTGTGCCAACGGGCTCATTTTCCCACCGAAAGTGCCCAACGATCGTACAAATGGGTTGTTTTAGCCATCGAAGCTGTCTAGCGACCGTGCCTACAGGCTGTTTCAGCCACCAAAGGTGCCTAATGATCGTTCCAAAGGGCTATTTTTCCCACCGAAGTTGCCCAGCGACCATGCCAAGGGGCTGTTTCGGCCACCGAAGGTGTCTAACGACCGTACCAACGGGCTATTTTTCCCATCAAAGGGGCCTAGCAAACGTGCTAATGGGCTATTTTGGCCATGAAAGTGCCCAGGCATCGTGCCATCGAGCTATTTTTCCCACCTAAGGTGTCCAACGACTATGCCAACGACCTGTTTTTCCCACCGAAGGTGTCCAGCAATCGTGTCAATGGGCTTTTTTGACCATAGAAGATGTCCAGCGACTGTATTAACGGACTATTTTGATCATCGAAGATGCCCAACGACAGTGCCAATGGGCTGTTGTTCCCCCCGAAGGTACCCAGTGACCGTGCCAACGGGCTGTTTCGGCCACCGAAAATACCCAATGACTATACCAACGAGCTATTTTTCCCACCAAAAGTACCCCAACGATCGTGTCAACAGGCCATTTCGACCACCGAAAGTAGCCAACAACCGTACCAATGGGTTGTTTTTCCCACCAAAGGTGCCCAATGACTGTGCCAACTGGCTATTTCGGCAATCGAAACTACCTAGTGACTGGGCCAACGGGCAATTTCGGCTACTAAAGGTGTCCAACTATGGTGTCAATGGGGTATTTTTCCTATCAAAGTTGCACAACGACCATGCCAACGGGATCTTTCGGCCATTGAATGTGTCCAGTGATCGTGTCAACGGGCTATTTTAGCCACGGAAAGTATACAACAATCGTGCCAATGGGCTTTTTTGGCCATTGAAGCTGCCCAACGATCGTGCCAAAAGGTTGTTTCGACCAACAAAGGTGTCCACCGTGCCAATAGGTTCTTTTCCCACTGAAGTTGCCTAGTGCCCATATCAACGGGTTATTTTGGCCACTAAATGTTGGGCCCGGGTCCCAGATCCCTATTCCCAAGGTGACCCCTCGGGCTGCACCAGCGACGAGCTCCCCAAAATTCAGACCCGATCCCAACATGTTTGGTATCAGAGCCTTAGGTTATGTGTCCTCGGCTTAGAATGCATAGTAGGATGAATTGTTTGATATATGGTTATGTGTTGCATTTGATTGATTGCATTAAGTGACATGCATATCATGCATACATGTAGAAATTTAGATTGACATGTAGCTAATCCTTAGTGTTTGGATTTGAAGGAGTACGATGCCACCTCGTAGAAGGACATGAGGAGTTCTGCAAGGATTTGTTGCACCTGACTCTCCGACTAGAGAGGAGAGGACTGATGAGTCGGTAGCCCCAGGAAATGCTGAGGCTTCTGTAGGGCTAGGTAGTGAGCCTATGCCATCGCAGACGTAGGAGTCGCCAGTTACACAGGAGCAAGTGTCTCCACTGGATCCGAGGTTGTTCTAGGCATTCACCCAGGCATTTGTTCAGGCTATGGGTCAGATGCCACAGCCTTCTACTTCAGCCCCAGTGAAGAAGGGGAGGCGGTTTGACAAGTTGAGGAAGTATAGAGCAGTGGACTTCTATGGGACCACTGATCCTGAGGAAGCTGAGACCTGGTTGCGAAAGACTGAGAGAGTGTTAGATCAGATGGAGTGTGAGGATGATGAGAGACTCATTTATGCTGCAAGTTTGCTTCAGGGGGATGCTCTACATTGGTGGGAGACTGTGCCAGGGAGTCAGATAAGACCAGTAGGGTTGGCATGGCAAGACTTCCTTGCAGCTTACAGGAAGAAATATCTATCTGAGGTGTACATTTAGTAGAAGCAGAGGGAGTTCCTTAGTCTCACCCAGAGGGAGATGATAGTTAGTGAGTATGAGCGTCGGTTCACTCAGTTGGCGAGGTATGCTTCAGATCTGATGCTGAGTGAGGCTGCTAGATGTCGCCGGTTTGAGTCGAGACTGCCCTTCCCCATCAGAGAGAAAGTGATAGTGCAGAACTTTTGTGACTTTCAGCAGTTGATTGAGGCAGCATTGAGGGTTGAGAACATAGAGAATATCAAGAGTGTTGTGAACAAGAAGAGAAAAGGAAGAGAGCAGTTCAAGAGGGGAGGTAGTACTAGTACTCCTATACCTGACAGGAGTGCCAGGAGCTTCCCTATGCAGTCTGAGGAGAGGAGCAGCGGTGCTAGCCGATCTCGACTTATGAAGACTTCTACTATTTCTCACCAAGCCTCAACGGTGGGCGGCAGTAGAAGGGGAGATGGGGATAGGTTATTTATTCCGAAGTATGAGCACTGCGGGAGACCCCATAGAGGAGAGTGCTACAGATTGACAGGAGCTTGCTTTAACTATGGGGAGAAGGGGCACATTGCTAGAGAGTGTCCTCAGTCTCCGCGACAAGAGAGAAGCCAGATGCAAGCTTCCAAGAGATCAGAGACTGTGGGACATAAGACTTCTACAGAAGTGGGCAGTTCTGATGCAGCCAAGAGAGTGAGCATTCCAGGGAGACCGAGGGGGCAGGCACCAGCTAGGGTATTTGTGATGACTCGGGAGGATGCAGAGACCACTCCGGATGTTGTCACTGGTATGGTTAGACTCTTTTCTGATGATGTGATTGCCTTGATTGATCCGGGTTCTAGTCATTCGTTTGTTTCTTCGAGTAGACCTGTGTGTGATAGAAATTTGAGCCCTTTGGATACTCCGCTGATGGTGAGTACTCCAATCGGTCAGTATTATATTATCAGTCAAGTGTATAGAGAGTGTGAGATTTGTTTTGGTGGAGAACTTCTGGTGGTGGATTTAATGCCACTGAAGATCGGTGTTTACTGGGGACAGAAAAGCGAGTCCGCTCAGAATTGTTTCATCTTTGACAGCAGAGAAGATGATGAGGAAGGGATGTGAGGCATTTTTAGCCTATGTGATAGATACAAGAGCAGATGGAGGGAAGCTTGAGGATATTCCAGTAGTCAGGGAATTCTCAGATGTCTTTCCCAAGGAATTGCCAAGACTACCGCCAGTTAGGAAAATTGAGTTTCCCATTGAGCTTCTTTCAAGTTCGACGCCGATTTCAATTCCGCCTTACCGGATGGCTCCGACAGAATTGAAGGAACTCAAAGAGCAATTGGAGGAGTTGTTGGAAAAAGGGTACATAAGGCCGAGCTCTTCACCTTGGGGAGCTCCGGTCCTTTTTGTAAAGAAGAAAGATGGATCGTTGAGGATGTGTGTAGACTACAGGAAGCTTAATTAGGTCACGGTGAAGAACAGATATCCGCTTCCTCGCATAGATGATCTGTTTGATCAATTGCAAGGAGCGAAAGTTTTCTCCAAGATAGACTTGAGATCGGGTGACCATCAGTTAAGGATAAAGGAGTCGGATGTGCCCAAGACTACTTTTAGGACACGATATGGGCATTTTGAGTTTTTGGTTGTGCCTTTTGGATTGACAAATGCCCCTGCAGCCTTTATGGATTTGATGAATCGAGTCTTTAAGCCTTTCCTGGACCAATTTATCATTGTCTTTATTAATGATATATTGGTTTATTCCAAGAGTGATAAGGAGCATGAGGAGCATTTGAGGGTTTCTTTAGAGACTTTAAGGAGAAACGAGTTGTATGCCAAATTCGATAAATGCGAATTTTGGTTAAGGGAAGTTGCATTTCTTGGACATGTGATCTCAGAACAAGGAGTGCATGTGGATCCAAAGAAAATAGAAGCTGTGGTGAATTGGGAAGCACCGAAGAATGTAGCATAGGTGAGGAGTTTTCTGGGTTTGGCAGGTTACTACAGGAGGTTTGTGGAGGGATTCTCCATGATATCCGCTCCGATGACTAAGTTATCAGAAGTTTATCTGGAGTGCTGAATGTTAGAAGAGCTTTGAGGAGCTCAAGCGCAGATTAATGAGTGCTTCGATTTTAATTCTGCCTTATGGAGATGAGGGTTATACCATGTATAGTGATGCTTTGAGGAAGGGTCTTGGTTGTGTATTGATGCAGGAAGACAGGATGATAGCTTATGCTTCGAGGCAGTTGAAGCAATATGAGTTGAACTATCCGACACACGATTTGGAATTGGTAGCGGTGATCTTTGCCTTGAAAATTTGGAGGCATTATTTGTATTGTTGGACCTTGAACTTTTGATGAAAATTAGAATTATTAAAATGAATATTAATGAGAAAGAAATTGGTTAGACAATTTATGAATTTAAGAAAAATTTATGAGAAAAGAATTGTTTAATTTTGAGGACTTTGATATTTGACTGAATTTATATGGATTATGAGAGGAAAGAGAATGAGTTAATTGAAATGGGAGTGGAAAATCAAGAAATAAAGAAAGAAAGTGTGAGAATTTGAAAAGAATTAAGAAAATTGACTTTTGGAGATAGAAATATGATGAGTTTGTGAAATATGATAACAATTTTGAAGTATGATGAGTTTGTGAAATATGATAACAATTTTGAAGAAATTGTGATTTATGGTATTGAATTTGAATAATTCGGTTGAGGTCAAATTTTGAATTTGGGGATTTTAGAAATTTTTGTTTTAGAAAGCTTGGAAATAGTATGATTATGAATTTCCGATAGTTAATTTTGGGAATTATGCAAATTATGATGTGGAATTTGGATGATTATGGCTTAGGTCAATTTTAATTGAAAGAAGGAAATAAGCAAGGATCAATTGGAGCTTGAAATCAAGTTTCGGGCATTAATTCGAGGTGGGTAGCATTTTTATATTTTGATTTGTAAGCTATACATGAAAGTTTGAAAAAATTAAAGAAAGCAAGTTTTGAAACTTTAAAGAAGGCGAAAATGGATTTTTGATAAATTATTGTTTACGTTTATGTAAATGATTGAAAGAAGGATTAAATGCCTTATTTTAGAAATGATTTTCAGAAATTACAAGATTGAAAAAATTCATGATTTTTGAATTGTTAGATAAATTTTGAAAAATGTGCATTATGAATATGTATCTGTTTGAGTTATGTTTTAAAGAAATACATTGCATTCATATTTATGATTTGAATTGATACGTGATTAAATTAGTGAATGTGAATTGTTGTATGTCTTCATGTGATTTGTGATTTGTGAATGTGAGTGTGTCAAGTTTGACATTATGTGAAAATATGAAAAATTTGAAGAAAAGCAAGTTTTCGAAAAGTGCCTTCGGGCATTCCGACTTTTCGTTTTCGCTTATGTGTTAAGTGGGTTTGGTTAGGTCCTTGTGAGTCAGTGCACTGTCTCTATTCGTTATAGCCTTCTCCCGACTACCCGCTAGTGGCACGGAGCTCCGAATTCGGACTCCCTTCACGGCTACACTGGACCGCAATGCGGGAAAGTGTAGTACGTTCTGTTCACGGCTGCACATGACCGTTAAACGAGAATGTACAATACGTTCTGTTTCGGACCGAACCAAACCATTCTGATATGTTACGTGTTTTGATTTGTTTCTGTGTGTTGCATTCATGTTTTAAAAAAATTTGAGAAAGGAAAAAGGGTGACTTTTGTTATGAAAAGTTTGAAAAATTGAAAGGTTTGAGGAAACCGTTTTGAAAAGTTATAAAGTTTGAAAAATTAGCCCTTTTGGCAAAAAGCTTATGAAAAATTGATTTATGCTTATTTGTCAATTTATAAATGTGTTATCCACGAGCTTTCGAGCTCACCCTCCTTTCATCCCCATCTCCAGGTATTCGAGCAGGAGATCGGATGAAAGATGGTCAAGACGTCAATTTCGATATTTGTATAAGTTTGGAAAAGTGTACTTGCATATAAAGTTGAGTATTGTGAATGGTCTTGAATTTGTATATGAAATTGTGTATGATAATGATTTTGATTTAGGAATTTGTGTATGGAATTTAAGATTGAAATGTGTATTGGAATTGGACATGATTAATGTTTTGAAGTGGTTTAGATATAGGAGTGTGTTTATCTGCTGAGATCTCGGACGGAGGGTCCGGTAGATTTTGATTGATTGTGTGATTGGTTGGAGATTTAGAAGTGTATTTTTCGATACTTTGCAGGTTTGGGTTAGAATAAATGCAGTTGTTATCTTCTTTAAATTTTGATAAAATTTGGGATAAAATGTAATTTTGAGATTTGTATGGATATATATAAGATTATGTATGAATGTTGAGTTTTGGGTATAAGAATGAATTTCCTATGGGAAATTATATGGATGTGATTGGTATAAGAAAGAATGAAAAAGAAAAAAAAAATATACCGGATTTCGGTTGGGCTTAGTCTAAGGTTCCAACGTAACTTTTCATTTCCTAAGATTTGCGCTTTCGGATGTCGGCATTTGTTTCCGCTTGCGATTTGTATTCGATCCGCTTCGTTATTTTTGGTTTGATTTGATTCAATTAAGCTTTGTGATCCGATTTGCATTTAAGCCGCTTTGTTCGCTTTCACTTCGAGCCAATTCGCATTTGCTTCCGTTTCGTTCCGTTTCGCATTCGAAAAGAATCCGTTCTTTCGATTCCTGCTTTAGGTCCTATTTGCTTCGTATCCATTTTTCGTTTTCCAGTTCGTTTCACAATTTTTGCTTTCCCTTTTGTCTCGTTTTAGCTATCTGCCACTTCGTTTTCGTTTCCGTCTTTCCACTTTTTGGTTGGGATCTGGTTCCCGGATCGGGTCCCAACATAAATGGTATCAGAGCCCAGTATTATGATCATACTTGGGCCATATGGTTATTAAGAATGAATTTAGTGATTGTTTGAGTGAGGTTAAGAACTTTGATTGATTTTAGGTGTGTGTTAATGAACTTGAGATTTGAAGTTCATGATGGCGATTTGATTTTGTACATGCAATTATGAGATGAGATTAAGGAAAGAAATATGTATGGAAGATCCATTAGTTAAATTGAAATGAAATTATTGGTCCTTATTGGGTTTCTTAAACAATAGGACCATATAACTTGTGAAGATGTGTTAAGAAATGTTTGATTTGAGGAGTTAGGCATTTGACACAAGAAGTGAATAAGTGCAAATAAGTTGAGAAATATGTGTGATCAAGGAAAAATAATTGATTATGAGTTCTTGGAAAGCAATTAGATCAAAGAATGTGTTACTTGATGATTTACTAAGTATGAATTTCGAGGACGAAATTCTTTTAAGAGGGGGAGAAATGTTGGACCCCGAACTTTTGATGAAAATTAGAATTATTAAAATGAATATTAATGAGAAAGAAATTGGTTAGACAATTTATGAATTTAAGAAAAATTTATGAGAAAGAAATTGGTTAGACAATTTATGAATTTAAGAAAAATTTATGAGAAAAGAATTGTTTAGTTTTGAAGACTTTGATATTTGACTGAATTTATATGGATTATGAGAGGAAAGAGAATGAGTTAATTGAAATGGGAGTGGAAAATCAAGAAATAAAGAAAGAAAGTGTGAAAATTTGAAAAAAAATTAAGAAATTTGACTTTTGGAGATAGAAAGTTTGACTTGAGAGAGTTGACTTTTTGTTTGAGGCAAAATTTTAGAAAATTTTCTTCTGGAAATTTGTAGTTTATTTTAAGAGTTTTTTGTAGCCATAAAGTTTGATATTTTTCGATATCGGAATTGAGAGTTATGATCAGTCAAAGTTCGCTTGGAGTTTGACTTTTTGAAGAAAAAGTTGACTTTTTGAAGAAAAAGTTGACTTTTTGATTTAGGCAAAATTCAAGAAAATAATCAACATGAAAATTGTAGCATCTGTCGAGAGCTTTTTGTGGACATAAAGTTTGCTATTTTTCGATGTCGGGATTGAGAGATATGATTTTCCGAAGATATGCTTTGTTTTGAAAATGCTATTAAGTATAGATTTGTGTATTCTATACTTCGAGGCCACTCGTCGTATAGATTTAGTCTGAATTGGAGTAAGTAGTCTTCATGAAAGTTTTAGATGATGTTTTTATCTTTCCATTGATATAAAGTTTGCAATTTTTCGATATCGGGGCTAGGAGTTATGAGCGATTAAAATTGGAAGTCGTTTAGGAAAAATTTTTTTAGACAGAATCTTTGATTGAGTTTTCGACCTCTTTCGAGACCTAATTTGATTTTGAGTTCTTCAGGGAAGTTGTAGAGCTTCCTTTGATCTTTCTATTGACACAAAATTTGTTAAATTCCAAGTTCTGGAGCAAAAGATATGATTTGAAAATTCTGAAATTTTCTAAAGCTCTAGATTCTATCCTTAGGCGTGCCCACGCCTAATCTTCGAATCTCGCCTTCGCTTATAACTTTTTTGTTTGACATCCGATTGAGTTGATTCTCGAAGCGTTGGATTCCTAAGAAAATTAATTTCTTTTTCTTGAAGAATTATGATTTTTAGGAAATTAAATGGAAAGATATTGATTGAACCAAAGTAAGAGATTTGGTTATAGGTTATAAGTTGGATAATTTTCTGAACATGGTTCAGTATTTTGCAAAATTCGGGAGCTGTACAACTCTGATTGAGTTGATTCTTGAGGCCAAATAAATTTAAGATATAGGGCTACAACTCTTGTGAAGGGATCGAAATTTCATTTCATCCCTAAGATTGTCAAATTTCTGGAATTAAATTAGCGTAATGTTCAGTCTCGGATTTTTTGCAGGTCCGATAGTATTTCGGCTATAACTTCTTCTTTTCTGATCCTAATTGAGCGCGGTTAGTGGCGTTGGATTCGTATGATCTAGAGGAACAATTTTCAAGAAGAAAGTTTGGCCAAATTATTTCGTTTAGATGCTTGAAAACAGGACGCAAGCTATCAGATTTTGAAAATTCTGTGCAGGGGCAAACTTGGAAATAGGCCAATAAGTGAGGGCAAAATGGTCATTTACCCTCCATTTTTAATGACATGGCAAAACTCACCTATGTCTGTCGTATAAGGCTTCTGGTCCACGAAATAAGAGAAGAAAAATAGAAGAAAAAGAGAAGAGAAATAAACGAAGAGGGAGAGAAGGGAGAAGGAGGGATGATTTCGGTTATGGAGGAGAGGTTGAAAGGTAAGCAAAGTTTGGTTTTTTTTCATGGCTTTTCAAGGGATTTTCGATGCTATCAAGAGGGAAACATGAGGAAGATGATGAAAGTTTCATCTTGGGCAAGAAGAAATTCGAAAATCAAGAGAGAGAAGGTAAAAACAATCTTTTGAACTTTTGTGTTTTTGATGAAATTTTGGTTTAGAATCATGAAAAATGATATGGGTTTGTAGTTTATGAAGTCAATTGTGATGAATATGCCTTAAGTGAGATTTAATTTTGGTGAATTGAGTGATTAGGATTATGTCAAAGTTTGAAATTGGGGGTTTTTTAAATTGATGCTTTGGATAGCATGGATTGATGATGAATTTGAGATTTCTTAAGTCAATTTGGAAGATTATATGATTTATGATGTTTAATTTTGAATAATTGTGTTTAGGACTTATGTCAAATTTTGGGGATTTGGGGATTTTTAGAAATTGTTGGATTAAGATGGCTTGAAATATGATGAGTTTGTGAAATATGATAACAATTTTGAAGAAATTGTGATTTATGGTATTGAATTTGAATAAGTCGGTTTAGGTCAAATTTTGAATTTGGAGATTTTAGATATTCTTGTTTTAGAAAGCTTGGAAATAGTATGATTATGAATTTCCGATAGTTAATTTTGGGAATTATGCAAATTATGATGTGAAATTTGGATGATTATGGCTTAGGTCAATTTTAATTGAAAGAAGGAAAGAAGCAAGGATCAATTGGAGCTTGAAATCAAGTTTCGGGCATTAATTCGAGGTGGGTAGCATTTTTATATTTTGATTTGTAAGCTATACATGAAAGTTTGAAAAAATTAAAGAAAGCAAGTTTTGAAACTTTAAAGAAGGCGAAAATGGATTTTTGATAAATTATTGTTTACCTTTATGTAAATGATTGAAAGAAGGATTAAATGCCTTATTTTAGAAATGATTTTCAGAAATTACAAGATTGAAGAAATTCATGATTTTTTGAATTGTTAGATAAATTTTGAAAAATGTGCATTATGAATATGTATCTGTTTGAGTTATGTTTTAAAGAAATACATTGCATTCATATTTATGATTTGAATTGATACGTGATTAAATTAGTGAATGTGAATTGTTGTATGTCTTGATGTGATTTGTGATTTGTGAATGTGAGTGTGTCAAGTTTGACATTATGTGAAAATATGAAAATTTTGAAGAAAGGTAAGTTTTCGAAAAGTGCCTTCGGGCATTCCGACTTTTCGTTTTCGCTTATGTGTTAAGTGAGTTTGGTCAGGTCCTTGTGAGTCGATTACTTTATCTCTATTCGTTATAGCCTTCTCCCTTTGCCGTAGTAGGCACGGAGTCTCAATCGGACTCCTTCATGGTTACACCGACCGCAATGCGGAAAAGTGTAGTACGTTCGCTCACTACCGCATATGACCGCTAAACGAGAATGTGCAGTACGTTCTGTTTCGGACCGAACCAGACCATTCTGATATGTTACGTGTTTTGATTTGTTTCTGTGTGTTGCATTCATGTTTTAGAAAAAAAATTGAGAAAGGAAAAAGGGTGACTTTTGTTATGAAAAGTTTGAAAAATTGAAAGGTTTGAGGAAACCGTTTTGAAAAGTTATAAAGTTTGAAAAATTAGCCCTTTTGGCAAAAAGCTTATGAAAAATTGATTTCTGCTTATTTGTCAATTTATAAATGTGTTATCTACGAGCTTTCGAGCTCACCCCCTTTCATCCCCATCTCCAGGTATTCGAGTAGGAGATCGGATGAAAGATGGTCAAGACGTCAATTTCGATATTTGTATAAGTTTGGGAAAGTGTACTTGCATATAAAGTTGAGTATTGTGAATGGTCTTGAATTTGTATATGAAATTGTGTATGATAATGATTTTGATTTAGGAAATTGTGTATGGAATTTAAGATTGAAATGTGTATTGGAATTGGACATGATTAATGATTTGAAGTGGTTTAGATATAGGAGTGTGTTTATCTGCTGAGATCCCGGACGGAGGGTCCGGTAGATTTTGATTGATTGTGTGATTGGTTGGGGATTTAGAAGTGTATTTTTTGATACTTTGCAGGTTTGGGTTAGAATAAATGCAGTCGTTATGCTGCCAAATTTTCGATAAAATTTGGGATAAAAATGTAATTTTGAGATTTGTATGGATATATATAAGATTATGTATGAATGTTGAGTTTTGGGTATAAGAATGAATTTCCTATGGGAAATTATATGGATGTGATTGGTATAAGAAATAATGAAAAAGAAAAAAAAATTTATACCGGATTTCGGTTGGGCTTAGTCTAAGGTTCCAACGCAACTTTTCATTTCCTAAGATTTGCGCTTTCGGATGTCGGCATTTGTTTCCGCTTGCGATTTGTATTCCATCTTCTTCGCTATTTTTGGTTTGATTTGATTCAATTCGCTTTGTGATCCGATTTGTATTTCGCTTCGCTTTGTTCGCTTTCACTTCGAGCCAATTCGCATTTGCTTCCGTTTCGTTCCGTTTCGCATTCGAAAAGAATCCGTTCTTTCGATTCCTGCTTTAGGTCCTGTTTGCTTCGTATCCGTTTTTTGTTTTCCGGTTCGTTTTGCTATTTTTGCTTTCCCTTTTGTCTCGTTTTAGCTATCTGCCACTTCTTTTTCGTTTCCGTCTTTCCACTTTTCGGTTGGGATCTGGTTCCTGGATCGGGTCCCAACATGTATAGAGTTCAGACGAGGATCTTTACCGATCATAAGAGTCTTAAGTACTTGTTGAGCCAGAAGGAACTGAATTTGAGACAGGGAAGGTGGATCGAATTACTTAAGGATTATGACTTGCTGATTGAGTATCATCCAGGCAAGGCCAATGTAGTGGCAGATGCCTTGAGCAGGAAGTCTTCGATTGCTCATGTTCGGACGATTTACTTGCCTTTGTTGGAAGAAATGACCAAGCTTAAGATAACCTTGAAACAGGAGGAGTCCGATTGCCTTCTAGCTAACTTCCGAGTGAGACCGATGCTAAGGGAGAAAGTTAGGGAAATACAGGCTCAAGATGCAGATTTGAGCAAGCTCAGAGAGGAAATTCAGAATGGTAAGAGCTCTGAGGTAGTGGTGAGGGATGATGGACTTTTGACAGTGGGGAACAGGCTGTGTATCCCAACTGTGCAGGGGATTAAGGATGAGATTTTGGATGAGGCACACAATGCGCCTTATGCCATGCATCCAGGTAGTACTAGGATGTACAGAGATTTGAGAGAGCATTTTTGGTGGAAAGGCATGAAGAGGGATGTAGCAGAGTTTGTAAGTAAGTGTCTAGTGTGTCAGCAAGTTAAAGCTGAACACCAGGCACCTTCAGGCAAGTTGAGGCCATTGTCCATCCCAGAATGGAAGTGGCAAAGGGTGACCATGGATTTTCTGATGTGTTTACCTAAGACCAGTAGGAGGCATGAAGCCATTTGGGTTATTGTGGATCAGTTGACGAAGTCAGCTCACTTTTTGGCGATTAAGCAGACTGATTCTTTGCATGTGCTAGCAAAGAAGTACATTGATGAGATAGTGCGGTTGCACGGGATCCCAGATTTGATTGTGTCTGATAGAGACCCTCAGTTTACTTCGAGATTTTGGGGCAGTTTGCAAGAAGCTTTAGGGACTAAGTTGAATTTTAGTACGGCTTTCCACCCGCAGACGGATGGTCAGTCTGAGAGGACCATTCGGACTCTTGAGGGAATGCTCAGAGCATGTGTGATGGATTTCAGAGGAGCTTGGGATGAGCATTTGCCATTGGTCGAATTTGCTTATAATAATTCGTACCATTCGAGTATTCAGATGGCTCCATATGAGGCTTTGTATGGGAGGAGATGTAGAAGTCCGATTTGTTGGGATGAAGAAGGAGAGAGGAAACTGGTAGGACCAGAATTGATTCAGACGACAATTGAGAAAGTCAATTTGGTTAAGCAGCGACTTAAGGCAGCATATGATAGGATGAAGAGCTACATTGATGCGCATCGAAAGGAGATGGAGTTCGAAGTCGGTGACAAAGTGTTTCTTAAGACGTCTCCTTGGAAAGGAGTAATGAGGTTTGGAAAGAAGGGTAAGTTGAGTCCGAGGTATGTGGGTCCTTATGAAATTCTTGAGCGGTTTGGACCACTCGCCTACAGGTTGGCGTTACCTCCAGAATTATCTCAGATTCATGATGTTTTCCATGTTTCCATGCTGAGGAGGTATAGATTGGATCCTTCTCATATTATTCAGACTATTGAGGTTCAGTTGAGAGATGATTTGAGTTATGAGGAGCTTTCAGTGGAGATTTTGGATACCAAGGAAAAAGTCCTCAGGAATAAGACGATTCAGCTAGTCAAAGTCCTGTGGAGGAATCATTCGGTAGAGGAGGCTACATGGGAGCCATTGGAAGCCATGAAGGAGAAGTATCCGCATCTCTTCGATGATTCAGGTAATAATTTCGAGGACGAAATTTTTTTAAGAGGGGGAGAAATGTTGGGCCCCAAATTTTTCTAATTGGTATCAATTAAGCATGAATTGTGTTAATTGCGTGATTATGGCTTAGTTTGATTTAATTGGGAGTATTAGTGGATAATTGAGGTTTCTTTGAGTTTAATATGATTTAAATAAGAATTAAAGGGTAAAAGTATATGAGGGCTTTTTGGGAAGATTACTTAAGTTGGATAAGTTAAGGCTTTGCATAGGAGGGTATTTTAGTCATTGTCTATTCCTTTAGGTTTAAAAGAGAGAATTAGAAAGAAAGAAGGAGAAAGTAAGAAGAGAGAAGAAGAAGGAGGAGTTATCGTGGGTGAGGAAGAAGAGAAGAGAAATTAGGGCATTTGATTCCTAAGGTTTTCGACAGAGTTTAAAGCACATTCTGGTAAGTTTAGCTTCATCCCATTGTGTTGTGATTAGATTTAACCCTAGAATTATTTTGCATATGTTGGAATCGGTGGTTTAGGGTTTAAAGGCAAAAATGGATAGATTTCTTTGGTTGTTGGGTTTGTGACTGATTTTAAGGTGTTAATGGGTTAGAAATGTAGTATTGGACTTGAATTAAGGTTTAGGTGTGTTGCATTTGCTTAAGGGAAGGATTGAAGTTGGGAAATGCTGGAAAAGTCAGGTTCGGAGTCGTTCTCCAGACCCGCACGTCATGACGTGCTCATGAGCACGCCGCGACGTGCGAGGAGGGTATGCACGTCGCGACGTGCGAATTTGTGCACGTCGCGGCGAGCAACAGGCCTTCGTCGCGACGTGCGAGAAGGAGCACGCCGCGATGTGCGAGGAAGGTGTGCACGTCGCGATGCAGGAATTTATGTTCGTCACGACGAGCACGGGCTGTTCGACGCGACGAGCACGGGCCCTCGTCGCAGCGAGCGCCCTGTTTCCAGCAAAGATGAATTTTGGTATTTTGGGCATATCTTTGGCTGTAGATGTCCAAATGAGGTGATTTTGAATTCGTTGTGAACTAGAGATAAAGGGAAACAAGTTTTATGAAGAGGGGAAGTTCAGAATTTGCCTCTTAGGATTCGGGAATTTAGGTGGAAGTCGAATGTAGACTTTTCGTGCTTTTCCTTTTCATTTTCAAGCTTTTGAATATTTCCTTTGAATATTGTTTGAATGGAAACTTGGTTTGTTTTAGGAAACCAAACCGACCTGACCCAATTGCAAGAGGAAGGACAACAGTGAGTTGGATTCTCGAGCGATATTAGGTGGATAATATATTTATGGTTGTTGTGTGTATGAGCAAAATGTTCTACTTGCTTGCATGAATATATGATATTACTTGTGTTGAATTATGAGAAATATTGCAAATGCATTGTGATCATGATTGTGTACTGCCTTGATAGGCATTATGGCATTTTGTAAGAATGAAAAGTATGAAAGCTTTGATAAAACGCTTTGAGCATGAAACGAATTGTTATGTGCTTTGTTTGGGTGAGAGAGTAACGGATCGTTAGTCACGTGCACGTCGACGTATAGCCTTTTTTCGGCTGTCCGCTTGAGGCCACGAGATCCTGAGAAATTAGACTCGGATAGTTTACGGTATAAACTTCGGTTTATCCAGATCGTTTTACGGAACTCTCGAGCCATTTGTGTGCATTCATTATTGATTTGTTGGGCATGATGCATGATGAATTGTTATATTGTGTAATCATATGACATATTCTTGTGAGGATTGTAAATTGATAGATTGATGACTTGTTTATGCTTGTATATATATATATATATGCTTGAATGTGTGGCTCGTTGCCAATGACTATAAATGTATATGCCACTGAGCTTCGCAGCTCACTCCATTATCTCCCACTCCTCAGGTGCAGAACGAGACGATCGTTGATCTTGCAAGGCATCAGAAACTCCAAGATAATTAGGAGCTTTTATCTTAAGTTAGTATTTTGGTTGGCCCTCTAGGCATATCATCATTGGGCATTCTCATGTATTTTGAATTCAAACTTTGACATGTATTAAGCTATTTTTTAAGAATGCTTGTTGAATTTCCTTCGGATTGTTATGGCATGAAGCCCCTTGGTTTATGGGGTGTTTAAATTCATAGATGGAATGCATGTGTAGTATGTATGGGTATATGTTTGTGTGAATCAAAATTATGTATGGATGTTGGGATCGGGTTCGAATTTTGGGGAGCTCATCGCTGGCGCAGCCTGAGGGGCCACCTCGGGAATAAGGATCCGGGACCCGGGCCCAACACTAAAGGTAGCTAGCAACCGTGCCAACGGGCTCTTTTTCCCACTGAAAGTGCCCAATGATCGTGCCCAACGATCGCTGGGCACCTTTAGTAGGAAAAACAACTCTTTGGAACCCCTCCTCGGTGAGTCGCGTGCCCGACGTCCTACCTGACATTTGGACGCGCATCTCACAAGGGAGGAATTCCTCACCACGAAAGAAACCTCAAATCGAACTGAATTTAACGTCATCCGAACAAAACTTGATAAATTCACCCTAATTATCCTCCAATACAATTGATTTGTTTAGGGCCCATAATTAGAACCGATTCTTAAGCTAAAATGAAATTCCATATCGCTAGGTCATTTAGAAACAGAAATCGCCTCAATCGGATCTCTATAGCTCACAAAATCGCCCGATTACATCCAAAATAGCAAAGTGAAAGTACAAAGAACAAGCTAATGCTTTAATTTTTCAAAACACGACTTTAAAAGCAAAATGCATCGGAGTATGCCTCAATCCCGATGCGGTGACTCGGTTTCTCGCTCGATACCTGTGGAGGGGAAATGGGGGGTGAGCTCGACAGCTCCGTGGGTAATAACTTAATAAACGAGAATATAAGCAAAAACCATTATACATTCTTTCATTTCCAAAACAATGTCACGTTAATAAAAGCAATTTCACTTTACAAATCTTTTCACAGAATTTATCACTTTGAACAATTTACAAACTTAATAAATTACAAAAATAACCTAGCAAATCACAAATTCACAAACAAAGTGGTTCGGGTGGATCCAAAACGGAACGTACTACACATTTTCGCGAAGCGGCCATATGTAGCCGTGACTGATGGGAGTCCTTAAAAGGAACTCCAATGCCACTAGCGGGTAGACGGGAAAAGCCTATGGGTAGACAGGTGCACCTGACTCTGATTGGACCACCACAAACCTAAAGAAAACATGCATATCCCATAATTTACACAATTTATAAGCATTAGCCACAATGGCCCTTACAAAATGTCACTTTCACATAATTTGCACATAATCGCCAAATTCACATATCCGAACCTGTTCCACTTAACAAATCATTTAACAAACACTTCCAACATAAACTTACATACAAAAGACACCTTATACAAATTATGCTCAACACAAAGAGTAATTAATTTAAAATTCTTAAGTCATTGGAAAGCATAATTAGCCTTTATTTTAAAATTTTCATTTAACCTACAACTCAATTATTAAGAAATCACCCACCTTAATTCCTTTAACTTTGGGATTGATCAAATGGCCTTGCTTCTTCCTCCAAATGCCTCACTTCACCCTCATTTAGCATAATTATCCCATAAGAACATAGGATATCAAAATTGGACAATTTTAAGGATATGAAAGCATGGAATTTAACCTATCTAACTTTACCCATAACCTTTCTAAGCTCTTTAAACTAAAACCTACCTAAATAAATCAAAGACAATTCAAAATCCCTTACCTTAAGGAAACCCACGAATTTGCTCTTTTTGTTCTAATGGAAGTTTAAACTCTTCCTTTCCACTTTCTTTTTGCATAAAACTCTTAAACCCTCCTTTTTCAAGCATAAAAACCTAAGCTCTTTCTTCTCTTCTTCTTCTTCTTCTACTTCTTCTTCTTCTTCTTCTCTACTTAGTCGAAAGTCTCCTCCTTCTCTTTTGTTTTGTAAGTTTCGTATGTTTCTAGCTTAAAAGCCTAAAGAACTTTGATTTTTAACTTATAACCTAAGCCCTTCACCAAAACTACGTCATTTCAATTAAAGCCTTCCTTTCCCTTATAATTTTCGTCCATTACACTCTTTCATACAAGCCCCCTCATTTTGATTTCCTTTAGTATTGGTTTAATGGCATTTAAATGGGCTAAAAGCCCATTTTTCTAAACCTTAAGCCCTAAAAACCTAAACAACTTCCTAAATTAACCCTACACCAACTTATGCCTTTAATTTCTAAGAATTTATCAAAATTCTAATTTTAACTAAATCCTTTCAATTTATAGTCATTAACTGAACACTAAAGTCCCAAATAATTCTAACTAAAAGGAATTTATCAATCTAAACCTCAAAATAAAGAAAACAAGCTTAAAGCGAATTGGGGCCCAACACCAAGGGACTATTTCGGCCACCAAAGGTGCCCAGCGACCGCATCAACAGGCTTTTTTGACCACCAAAGATGTCCAGCAACCGTGACAACAAACTCTTTTTCCCACTAAAGTTGCCTAGTGACCACGCCAACGAGTTATTTCAGCAACTGCAGGTGGCCAACGACCTTGCCAACGGATTGTTTCGGCCACCAAAAATGACCAACGACTGTGCCAACGGGCTGTTTCAGCCACCAAAGGTGTCCAACGACCGTGCCAACAGGCTCTTTTTCCCACTGAAGTTGCCTGGTGACAGTGCCAATGAGCTATTTTGGCCATCGAAGGTGGCCAACGGCCTTGCCAATGGGTTGTTTTGGCCATCGAAGGTGACTAGTGACCATGCCAATGGGCTATTTTGGCCACCGAAGGTGGCCAGCAACTATGCCAATGAACTCTTTTTCCCACCGAAAGTGTCCAGCGACAGTGTCAACGGATTGCTTCGGCCACCAAAGTTGTTCAGCAATCGTGCTAACGGACTGTTTCGACCACCGAAGGTGCCCAGTGATTGTTCCAAAGGTTTGTTTTTCCTATAGAAAATGCCCAACGACCGTGCCAAGGGACTGCTTCAGCCACTGGAAGTGCTCAACAACTGTACCAACTAGATGTTTTTCCTATCAAAGGTGTCCATCCACCGTGCCAACGGGTTGTTTCGGCGCAAAAGTGCCCAATAACTGTGCCAACGAGCTGTTTTTCCCACCTAAGGTGTCCAGCGACCATTCCAATGGGTTGTTTTTCCCAACGAAGTTGCCGATCGACCGTGCCAAAGGGCTTTTTTGTCACATAAGGTGTTCAGTGACCGTGTTAAAGGGTTGTTTTGGTCACTGAAGGTGTCCAACGACTGTACCAACAGGCTGTTTCGACCACCGAAGGTGTCCAACGATTGTGCCAATGGGTTGTTTCGGTCATCGAAGGTACCCAGCGACCATGCCAACGGGCTATTTTTCCCACCGAAGGTGCCCAGCGATCGTTCCAAAGGGTTGTTTTCCCAACGAAGGTGCCCAGCGACTGCGCCAACGAGCTGTTTTGACCACGAAGGTGTCCAGCAATCGTGCCAACTGGTTGTTTTTCCCACCTAAGATGTCCAGTGACGATGCCAATGGGTTGTTTTTCCCACCGAAGGTGTCTAGGGATTGTGCCAACGAGCTTTTTCAACCACCGAAGTTGTCCAGAGATCGTGGCAACGGGTTGTTTAGTCACTGAAGATGTCCATAGACAGTGCCAACGGGTTGTTTTTCCCACCAAAGGTGTCCAGCGACTGTGCCAATAGACTGTTTCGATCATCGAAGGTGCCTAGCGAGGTTGCCAATGGGCTGTTTTTTCCACCGAAGGTGCCCAGTAATCTTGCCAACGGGGTGTTTCGACCATCGAAGATGTCCTGCAATCATACAAAAAAGGGTTGTTTTTCCCACAAAAGGTGGCCAACGACTGTGCCAACGGGCCGTTTTGGCTACCGAATGTGGCTAGCGACTGTGCCAATTGGCTATTTTTCCCATTGATGGTGCCTAGCGACTGAACCAATATGCTGTTTTGGCCACCAAAGGTGTCCAACGGCTTTGTCAATGGTTGTTTTTCTTACGAAAGGTGCCCAAGAACCGTGCCAACAGGCTCTTTTTCTCACTGAAGGTGCCTAGCGACCGTGCCAATAGACTCTTTTTCCCACCGGAGGTGCCTAACAATCGTCCGAACGGGCCGTTTCGCCCACCAAAGTTGTGAAGCAATTGTGCCAACGGGTTATTTTGGCCATCGAAGGTACCTAGTGACCATGCCAACGGGGTTTGTCGACCACAAAAGAAGTGCCAACGGGTTGTTTTTTCCACCAAAGATGCCCAATGAATTGTTTTTCCCACCAAGTGACCATGTCAACGGGTTGTTTCGGCCACCCAAGGTGCCCAGCGACCGTGCCAACGGGCTTTTTTGGCCACCAAAGGTGTCCAGTGACCGTACCAATGGATTGTTTTTCCCACCAAAGCTGCGAAGCGACTGTGAAAAAGGGCTACTTCGGCTACTGAAGGCGCACAATGACTGTACCAACAAGCTGTTTTTCCCACCAAAGGTGCCCGACGACTGTGCCAATGAGCTCTTTTTCGCATGAAGGTGCCCAGCTACCGAGCTAACAGGTTGTTTTGACCACCAAAGGTGTCCTATGACCATGACAACAGGTTCTTTTTCCCATCGAAGGTGCCCAGAGATCGTGTCAATGGGCTGTGTGGGCCATCGAAGCTGTCCAGCGATCGTGCCAACGGGCTCTTCTTCCCACTGAAGGTCCCAACGAGTGTGACAACGGGCTTTTTCTGCCACCAATGGTGTGCCAACGACTGTTTTTTGCACAAAAGGTGCCTAATGAACTGTTTTTTCCACCGAAGGTGCCTAACGACTATACCAATAGGTTGGCTATTTTTCCCACCAAAGGTGCCGAGCGACTATGGCAATGGACTATTTCGGCCATCAAAAGTGTCGAGCGACCGTGTTAATGAGCTATTTTGGCAACTGAAGGTGTTCGACGATCGTGCCAATAGGCTCTTTTTCCTATCGAAGGTGCCTAGCAACCATGCCAACAGGTTATTTCACCCACCAAAGGTGCCTAGCGACCATGCCAAAGGGCTATTTTTTCCACCAAAGGTGACCAGTGATCATGCCGAAGGGCTATTTTGGCCACCAATGGTGGCCAATGACCGTGCCAATGGGCTGTTTTTCCTACCAAAGGCACCCAGCGACATTGCCAATAGGCTATTTCGGCCACCGAAGGTGTTCAATGACCATGCCAATGGATTGTTTCGCCACCAAAGGTGTTCAGCGACCGTAACAACGAGCTCTTTTTTCTGCCGAAGATGCCTAGTGACCATGTCAATGGGCTGTTTTGGCTAACAAAGGTGCCCAGTGATCGTGCCAACAGGCTAATTTGCCCACTGAAGCTGCCAGGAAATCGTGCCAACGGGTTGTTTCGTCCATTGAAGGTGCCCAACAACTATGCCAAAAGACTTTTTCGACCACCAAAGGTGTGCCAACGGGCTGTTTTTTCCAATGAAGGTGCCCAACAAACAGTTTTACCCATCAAAGGTGCCCAACGATCATGCCAACGGGTTGGCTATTTTTTCTACTGAAGGTGCCGAGCGATCGTGCCAATAGGTTATTTCGGCCACCGAAAGTTTCCAGCGATCATGCCAATAGGTTGTTTTTCCCACAGAAGCGCTCGACGACCACACCACCGGGTTGTTTCGGACAACGAATGTGCCTAGCGACCATACCAACTAGCTCTTTTTCCCATCAAAGGTGTCCGACGATCATGCGAATGGGCTATTTCGGCCATCGAAGGTGTCCAGCGATCATGCCAACGGGCTCTTTTTCCCACCCAAGGTGCCCAGTGATCGTGTCAATGGGCTGTTTCGATCACCGGAGGTGTCCAGCGATCATGTCAATGGGCTGTTTTTCCTACCAAAGGTGCCCAGTGATCGTGCCAACGGGCTGTTTCTGTTGGATCGCGTACGGTCCGAGTATTCACATTACACTGCAGAAAAGACCATACAAGAACATGATGTATAATCGAAAATACCAAGGATGTACGAAAATACCTTATTGCTGTGGATAGGTTGCTTCTTTTTCAGATTCCAAGATATTGCAAATGCGAATGCCCTTTACCGGTATCCACACGAGTATGCACGATCCAGGTTGCGGCTGTGGTGTGCTAGCACGTCCTGAAACTCTTTCCGAACATCGCACAATTTTCCTCTCAGATGGTGGCTAGGGTTTCGTGACAATTGTGTCTCCTCATTCTAATGAGACCTAAGCTTCTCTATTTATAGAGAAACCCTAATCCCATTGAGGCCCCTATAAGTTTCAGTCCATTATATCTTATATAATAAAAGCCCGACAACTTAATTCAATCTAGCCTAACAAATATATCTACATATATTTATTCAATGCATAATAAATTAGGCCCAAGAGAATAAACCTAGATCACATAACTCTTTGTGTGCGACCCTGTAGGCTCATTTGATGTTGGCAATGGGCTTGATCACACTTCAAGGCCCATAAGTCATAAGCGGCCTCTAACAAGACATTATGACTACCCAAATCAAATGACATGACGAATCCTATCAGATCTACGTAGGCCTTGTGTTGTTAAAGGCTGCTCATCAATAGCTTGTGAGCTCGCTTCTATCTCCTTTTCAGGCTTAATGTCATTTTTTGAAACTTGAATTTCTTCAAGTTGTACTTTACTCCCACTGTTTCCTTTGGAAACAAATTCCTTCTCTAAGAAAAAAACCATTTTGAGCAACAAACACTTTGTTCTCCGCTGGGATGTAAAAGGAATATCCTTTAGTTTCCTTAGGATGTCCCACAAAATAACATTTTTCAGATTTGGGTGCCAACTTGTCGGCAATTGGACGCTTCACATAAGCCTCACAACCCCAAATCTTTAGAAAAGATAAATTGGGACGCTTCCCAGTCCATATCTCATAAGGTGTCTTTTCTACAGCCTTTGAAGGAATGCGGTTGAATATGGATGCTGCTGTTTCTAAAGCATAGCCTTAAAAATATTTTGGAAGATCAGTTTGGCTCATCATTGATCGAACCATATCTAATAGAGTTCGATTTCTCCTTTCAGAAAGACCATTCCATTGAGGAGTTCCTGGAGGAGTCAATTGTGAAACGATTCCACAATCCTTAAGATAATCATCAAACTCTTGGCTTAAGTATTCACCTCCTCGATCAGATCGAAGGATTTTAATTATTTTGCCAGGATGATTTTGTACTTCATTTTTATATTCTTTGAACTTTTCAAAAGATTTAGATTTGTGCTTCATTAAATAGTCATACCCATATCTACTGAAGTCACCTGAAAAAGTAATGAAATCCAAATAACCTTCTCTCTCTGAAATGCTAAAAGGACCACATACATTGGTATGTATAAGGCCCAATAGCTCATTGGCCCTTTCCCCTTTACCTGTGAAGGGGGCCTTTGTCATCTTACCCAGTAAATAAGAATCACATGTCTCAAAAGATTCAAAAGAATCAATGAATCCATCTTGATGGAGTTTTGAAATGCGTTTTTCATTTACATGGCCTAAACGACAATGCCAGAGATAGGTTGGGTTCAAATCATTAGATATAAACTTCTTGGTATTTATGTTATAGATGGTCTCATTTGTAACTGATTCGGTGTCTAAAGTATAGATGCCATTTAATTGACGCGCAATGCCATATAAAATGTCATTCTTATAAATGGAAATACTTCTATTCTCAATAGAAAATTTAAATCCATCATTCTCTAAACAAGCAAAAGGAATATGTTCCTACTCATAGTAGGTACATAATAACAATTCTTGAGTTCCAAAATGAGCCTAGTAGGCAAAATAAGATCATAAGTCCCCACGGATAAAGCAACAACTCTTGCTCCATTTCCCACTCGCAGGTTAAGCTCACTAGTCATCAATATTCTAGTCCTTCTTAGACTCTGCACATTAGTACAAATGTGAGTTGCAGCTCCAGTATCTAATACCCAAGATTCAGAAGGAGTAAAATTGATCTCTATCACAAAAATACCTGAAGAAGTAGTCGCACTATTCTTCTTTTCTTTCAGCTCTTCCAAATAGAGTTTGCGATTTCTTTTCCAATGACCAGGTTCATTGCAATGAAAGCAAACTCCCTCCTTGGGTGCCTTAGTCTTAGCTTTGGGCTTGGGCTTGGACTTGGGTACTTTACCTTTGCCCTTCACTGTGCCCTTCTTTTTGAAACCTTTTCCCTTTTAAGCCACAAGAACTTCATTGGTGGTCTTTACCTTTCCCTTTAAGTTCTCTTCAACAGTTTTCAGCATCCCATGCAATTCATCAATGGACTTCTCCATATTATGCATGTTGTAGTTAAGAATGAATTGATCATATTCATCAGTCAAGGATGATAGAATAAGATCAGTTGCCAATTCTTGACTAACAGGTGCACCTAATTTCTCAAGATGATGAATGTAACTCTTCATCTTGAGAACATGAGCACTCACGGGTGTGCCAGGAGTCATCTTGTATGAATTCAATGCCTTAGTGGTTCTAAACCTCTCTTGGCGTGCTTGCTCTTGAAACATAGTTTTCAGTTGAGCAAGCACGTCATAGGCTTCCAATTCCTCTAAATCCTTCTGAAGGTCAGAGATCATGGTGCCTGACATAAGGCATGACACATCCGTAGAGTCATTGATATGCTTCGTGTAAACATCCTTTTGTGCCTTAGGTGCATTTGCTGGTGGTTCCTCAGGGATGGGCTCTTCTAAGACATAAAGCTTCCTTTCTTGCTTGAGAACAATTCTCAAGTTCCTATACCAATCTATGAAATTTGTTCCATTAAGCTTTTCTTTCTCTAGGATAGATCGCATGGAAAGGTTGGTGGATGGAGTAGCCATAATCTACAAAATTATGCAATAAGGGTCAACATTCTTATTATTAAGAGGTATTAGCTCCCACTCAAATAAATAACCCTCAATTGAAAAATGGGAGAAATAAGATCCATATTTCACTAAGTCCTAAGAAAGCTTTGGCTTAACGCTCAAGACTTAGTTATTTAGGTAGAAAACTCTTTTCAATTACATCACATGTAACTCTTGATGGGTTTATGTTAAAATACATCTTATGTACTGCATGTATGTAAAAACTCAATCTTATGCCCTAAGCCCAAAACTGTTTTGATAACTTAGTCAAGTTTTGTTGGATCGGAAAAAGAAAGCATGCTTTGTTTGGAAAAACAGTAGATTTCAAAACTTTTAAGAAATCATTACTTGCAGTGGAAGCAACAAATCCAAATCAACATGCCAATCCATGATATGGTATAAGGATAATAAAATATAAACAAGATCAGGAGTATTACCGACTCCTTCGCTACAACTTTAAATCCTCGCTGCGCTATCCTCTCCTTCTTCGTGTATCCAAATCCCTTACCTTTGACACTTTTCCTTTAGCAATCTACTTTCTCCTTGTTGTAGTATCCTCAACTAATTAGATTTACCACTTGTTCTTCAAGGATAATTAGGTTAACAAAATCCTTTGGTGGGAAAGGAGAAGAAATGTTTGGAGGAGATTTTCTTAGAAGAAAAAGAAGCAAAATTGAAACTCTTTCAATTGGTATTTTCGATTCTCTCTTTCATGAAAGGAGAGAAGGTGTAAAGAACATGCAAGAACTCTTTCTTTCCTACCAATTTCGTATATGCATGGAAGGAAGGAGAGAGAGGCATCAAATGCATCACTTCTTTCATTAATCACTCATAAAATAGCCAATAAATGAGATTATGTTCATTTATCTTTATGATGGCTATTTGAAAAGATCATAACCTAAAATTCAATACCCAATTTTGGTTTTGCCAAGAAGAAAGAAGGAAGATGGTCCATCTAATGTACATCTTTCACCTTTAATCTAACGAATGCAAATATGTTACAAGCCAGCATTAAAAGACAACCATTAAATCATTTAATGGTAAGTTCATAACTCCATTTAATGATGATTAACCATAATAAAGACCATCTTTATTTAGCATTTTAATGTCAAATGTGTGGTTACACATTTAACCTAAGAATAACTGAAATTGCTATCTTCTTCTTTAAAAAAAATTGTTTTAATATAATTAATCTAATTAATTACATTAAACCAAAAACCAAGCCCATTACTAAATGTACATTTGGGCTTCTTTAATTAAACCAAGCCCAAGATTCAATTATGGGCTTCTAATTAACCTCTATTTATATTTCTTACTTAGCTTGATAACCTTCCTTAAAGCCAAGTGGGGAATCTTATTAGACTTTGATAATTCAAGCTCCAATAAGCCCAGAATTAATTCAATATCATTGGAATTAATGCTAGCTTATTAACTAAATGTCATTCCACTAAAGACAATTAGTTGAACTCTTTAATTATTAAATATTATGAGAATATGTCCAATTGCAAACCCTATTTAGAACCTTATTATAGCCATTCGCACAACAAAGGGTAAAATTACCACTTTGCCCTTATGTTGGTTTTTCTTTCTAGATCTCTCATTTTACTTTATATGGTGATTAACACATAAGATCTCATCTCAGTGTTAAGACTTGATGGGTAGCTAGTCCATCAAACTACTGGCGCTAGTTTAATCACCAAATCTCCTTAAAATATCTAGAAGAGATGATAACACTATAAACTCTTTATTTGAGTGAATGTTCCACGATACATGTTTCAATTAATAATTCCAACATGCGCATAATCGGATTAATACTCTGTAAAATCCTTTCCGATCATATCAATAATTATAATGAAACATATATGAGTTCACCACTCATCAAGATTATGGTTCATAATAAGCGAATGCTTAAGTTGTATGTTTTAAGATTAAAGTAACGACCCACTTTATTATTGAAAACATACTTGATTCCAGATTCATTTAATAGTGCCATTATCGATAGTTAACTACTATCATGATATGAAACTCATCATTCCCTTAAAGTAAACTCCTTTACTTATATGGAAATAAATCGCAACACTACAGTCTAAACCATAATCAAGCGACCAACTTGATTATTCAACTGTCAATCAATTAATTCAGATTCTAACAATATACATGTTTCCCATACATCTCTATGTATATGTATATTACTTACAAAAGAATCTTGGTACCTTATGACCAGATATATAATGCTCATACAGATAAAACCAAACTCTTTTGTTTTATTAATAATAAATATTTTCATTACAAAACTGTAACTGAAGAAGATAAAGTTACATGTAAATACACTTACTTTCCAGGGCACTATATTTACATAACTCCAACAAGAATAAGCCTAGATCTCATCACTCTTTGTGTGCGACCCTGTAGGCTCATTTGATGTTGGCAATGGGCTTGATCACACTTCAAGGCCCATAAGTCATAAGCGGCCTCTAGCAAGACATTATGACTACCCAAATCAAATGAGGATCGATAATCCGATTTAACCTATAACCATGGTTATAAGGTCAGTCCTTTTGTAACACGATATCAAGATTAATCACAAGGCATGGTACATGTCAACCTTTGATTAATCATAGTTTCTTGATCCCCAAGTTGACTGACCTTTGATATCTCATATCCATGATCAGTAAAACGTGATCATCAACAAGAATACATACTAGCCTTAATTCATTATTGTTCCACCAATAATGATCGACCAGGGACAGTCTAGAATAGTCTTATAACGCTTATGGTTTTACTATCAAGTCATATACTTGATGACATAATTAGTCTAAAACCATTCATGGAATGTAAATCACATTACATAAACGAAATACATGCATATATGAAAGGAATACCTCATAATATATTATTAACAAGTCATAATGTTAATACATGAATCACAACTATCCATTGGCCTAGGGCACACTACTAGCAGTTTTGCCCACTAAAGCTATCAAAATACCATGCCAATGGGCTGTTTTGACCACTTAAGGTGCCCAACGACTATGCCAACGGGCTCTTTCGGTCACCAAAGGTGTGTCAATGGGTTGTTTTTTCCATTGAAAGTGCCCAACGAACTTTTTTTCCCACCAAAGGTGCCCAGTGATTGTGGCAACGGGTTGGTCATTTTTCCCACCAAAGATGCCAAGTGACCGTGCCAACAGGTTGTTTCAAACATTGAAGGTGCCTAGCAACTGTACGAATGGGCTCTTTTTCCCGCCAATGATGCAAAACGATCATGCCAATGGGATATTTCGACCACCATAGGTGCTTAGCAATCTTGCCAACAGGCTCTTTTTACCACGCAAGGTGCCCAACGATCATGCCAATAGGTTGTTTCGGCCATTGAAGGTGTCCAGCAACAGTGCCAATGGGCTGTTTGTCCCACTGAAGGTACCCAGTGACCGTCCCAACAAGTTGTTTCAGCCACCGAAGGTGTCCAACTACCGTGCCAACGAGCTTTTTCGACCACCAAAGTTGTGCCAACAGGCTATTTTTTCCACCAAAGGTACCCATCAAATTGTTTTTCCCACCGAAGATGTCCAGCGATTGTGCCAACGGCTGGCTATTTTTGTCGCCGAATAATATGCCCATCAACTATATCGACGGGCTGTTTTTCCCACAAAAGGTGCTCAATGATTGTGCCAACGGGCTTTTTTTCTCACCGAAGGTGCCTAGTAACTATCCCAATAGGCTGTTTCGACTACCGAAGGTGCCCAACTACCATCCCAACATGCTTTTTCGGCCACCAAAGGTGTGCCAACGGGCTGTTTTTTCCTCTGAAGGTGCCCAACGAATTGTTTTTTCCACCGAAGATGCCCAGCGATCGTGCCAACGACTGGCTATTTTTCCCACTGAAGCTGTCGAGCAACAATGCTAACTCGTTGTTTTGGCCACCGAATGTGTCCAGCAATCATCATAATGGACTGTTTTTTTTGAACCCCACTTGCGGAGCCCAGCTTCGGATCATTAAGGTGAGCTTAATCCTATGGAAATTCCTTAAACATCAACGATTCATCTTCTTACTCTAATACCACACAATGTTGGGACCCCACCCCTGTGAGTCACGTATCCGACGTCCTACGTGACATCTGGACGCGCATCCCACAAGGGAGGAATTTCACACCAAGCCAAACCTCAACAAAAATGCCCAAATCACATACTTTTGAACATATTTGAAAATTTAAAAGTCTTGGATCCTAAATTGAAAATTGATTCCTTTAGATAAGATGTAATTCCATGTCTCTAGTGTATTTTGAAACAAGAATCACCTCAATCGGACCTTTACAGGTCGAGATATAGCCACAATACGGAAGCATGTTTAGACATTTTTAACCGATCCTGTCACTTTGATTCAATTCATCTTTTTCAAATTAATCTCAAAAGCTATAAATTTCCATGGAGAGATAGAGAAAATTCTTAAGAATCCAATACTTTAAAAATCAGGTCAATCGGAGGTCGGATGAAAAAGTTATAAGCAAAAAGAGTGAAAAGAGGTCGGCTCAAAGGTGGGAAAAGGGGCCACGATGCCCTCGCGACGTGGTCACAAAGGCGACGCGGTCGTCCCGAGACACGCTCGCGCTCGCGAATGCGCGGCGTCGCACTCGCGACGCATGCGACCTCCTGGCTCTTCTTTTTTTTCCAACAACCTAACTTCCAAAATTCATATCTTTTGACCTAGAACTCCAAAATTTGTAAATTTGGTATCAATGGAAATTTAAAAAGAAGCTCTACAACTTCCATGAAGGACTTAAAAACCAATTTGGCCTCTAAAGGAGTCAAAATCTACCTTAAAGTGGCTGCCTGAAAAATGTCCTCCTAAACAGTGACAACTTCTAAAAATCATAACTTTCAACTCCATGGTCCAAAAATGTCATACTTCATATCAATGAAAATATAAAATGATGAACTTCCACTTTAAAGAAGACTTTAAAAATAAATTTTACCCTTATAAGGGTCAAAATCTCACTCAAACGTACAGTCCCCAAATTTGCCATCCTAGACAGCACCCAATTTCCAAAAATTCACATCTTTCAACTCCCACATCCAAAAATGGCATATTATACATCATTGGAAAGCTATGAAATTCCTCTATAACTTTCAAAAAGGCTACTTGATACAATTTAACCTATATCAGTCCAGAATTTGCCTCAAGGCCAGCATACATAAATCCTATGCAACATCATAACTTGTAACAATCATATCTTTCGATTCCGATGGCCAAAAATTGCATACTTTATATCGTTGTAAAGCTATAAAGACGAACTACAACTTTCATGAAGGCAACTTTGGCTAATTCTACCTAAATTGTAAACATGAAACCCACCTTAAGCATGTATGATTTTCATAAGCATGTAATATTTCAAACACATTTCCATCATCATTTTACAACTCGTCAACCAAATTCACATAGCAATTTCTCATATCATTCAAAAACAATGAATGCAACAATTGTAGCAATTCTCAAATCAATCATAAACAATAAAAGCAACATTTAAGAAGCCATTGAAATCATTTTATTTTCTTAATTAAAAAAAACATTTATGGCTCATTACTCAAATTATAAACATGAAACCTTGCTTAATACTTGTTCAAAAAGCCTCTACTCTTGCTCCTTTTTGCCTCTCTTACTTTCCTTCACAATGGCAAAATTCCCAAATCAATAGGAATCCAAATTGAACAACCCATAAGACATAATCACCAAAATTGGTTATAGAAAACTTAAACCCATACCATTCTTAAGCTATCTAAACTAAAACCCTTTCAAAAATCTAACAAATCAAAAATGCCCTTACCTTGGTCCTTCACCAAAGGAGGAGTTTCTTCGCTCTAAAGGAAGCTCTCATCCTCCTCTTTCTTTTTCCTTCTTGAATCAACTTCAAAATCCATCTTGGAAACCAAGAAAAATAGAAACCTAGCATTTTCTTTCTTCTTTCTCCTTTTCTCCACCGACTCTCTCCCTTTTCTCTCTTTTCTTTGGTTATTTCCTTTACAATTTCGTGTATGCTCCTTCCTTAAAAGCCAACCTAGACTTCTATTTACAAAAATGTCATTAATGAGTGAGCAATGACCACTTTGCCCTTACATATAAGCCTTGCAACTTTAATGGCTTAGTGTTCTTCCCAAAATGTCCTCATACATAAACAATCTTGTTATTTAATTCAACCAAACCATATCTTAAAATCCAACTAACATCAACACAATAATTAACTCCAAATAAAATAATTAATCTTGCAAAACCTCAAAAATTATTTAAAATCATGGTTAACTCCTTCCAAAAATCAAGAACTTCTTCTAATCATACAATTGAAGGAATTTGGGAACACTTCCTTCTAAAAAAATGTTCTTCATTGTCTCACTTTTCTAATGAAATCAAAATCATTCAATTTGGTTTCATATTCTAAAATTTATACACCAACCATTTTCTGACTTTTCATATCCGAAAACAATATTTTGTGCTCAACTTCCATCCAAAACTTAATATTCCTAGAGATTGAAACAAAACTCAATTTCATCAGACAATTTGTAGCCTCATCTCTCTAGTTTAATCCAAATAAAAAATCATCTCATTTGGATAACTAGAGCAAAAGTTATGGATAAAACACCGAACCATATTAAATGAACATATACATTTTCTAGCTTTTAACTTCCAACATATCACATATAACCCATCTTGTGTCTAAACCATCTTTTCTATTTCATTTCAAGTTCAATAATTTTCCTTTTTTCTACACATGAATAATCACTAAAAATTTCTCATTTAATAAAAAGGTTCGGGGTCCAACAATTCTCCCCCCTTAAAGAATTTTTTCCTCGAATTTCTCACCTGAGTGATCAAACAAAATGAATACTCATGAGTCAATGGTCCAATTCTTAATAACTTTATAGGGACCAATACAATTTAAGCTGAGTTGCTTATTTATCTTACCCTGAACACATCTTGCATTCAATCTAACACACTTTGGGAGCCTGATACTCTTAGGAACAATTCATCCTTCGCTTCTTAGTTTACATCTCTATAGTGTCAGTATGCTTAACTTTTATGTCTCTCTCACTGTATTTCATACCCTTGGTGTTAACCCATCTAAATTCATTCATCTCTCTTGAATCACTTAATTTCTAGCATTGAATTTACGTGTCAAAATAACATCTCCAATTATGGCCTTCAATAACTTGTAGGCCTTACTCATCATAATACAAGAGTGATGACCTTTTTCTATCATCTAACTCCTTATACAGTATTCGAGAAGAAATCACTAGGACAGTGATTGTCGTACTTAAAGTCAAATAGAACTATACTTGGATCTCATGGCCCTATGAACTTCAAACTATATGCTTTAAGCATATTCTTGATAGTTAAGACCACCAATTCAAACATCCACTTGCTTACTTTGACATTCTTAGTTACTAAAGATCTTTCGATGCATTCCTACTATGATGCATAACTTATGTTACCATTTGCACTTTTCTAGCAATCCTTTTGTTCAAGCATCTTTATTGATTTCACATACTTCTTATTTCACTCACCATGTATCATTCTTCTTATTCAAACGCGAAATTCAGATCTATTTTCAATCTCTTAATAAGATTCACAACCTCTTAATCCTTAATTTAGGATAAACCAAATCCCCTATTCTATGCTTCTTTTTGCATTAGTTCTGATAACCTTAATATCGAATTTCTACTTAAGGCATCTGATATAACACTTAGCTTTACTTGGAATTTCTCACTTGAACAATCATAGCCTTTCGGTATTTATATCAATCTCCCAAGTCTCATAATTAATTCTCCCACTTCGGTGATTGCCTCAAACTTTCACGATCTATACTTGCATATGTATATCTAAGATGTTCCTGTACATATACTGTCTCCACACTTTCAAAACAATTATCAATGTAGCAGTTCTAAATCATGTATCAAATAATCAACTCGTAGAACCCAAACATATGGAATCACTTTGTTACGCTGCATTGGATTTTAGCCACATGTCTTATACAACATCAGTGCATACTATAAAAATCTCCAAATCTATATGATATAATTTACATTAGCACAGTTCTTTCAAAATTCTCTTTACTTATATTACTCATACGATTTACACATTTTTCTTCATGTATTCAAACTATCCTTCTTAATTCTTCGAATACCCTTAATACATCATCAAATCTTGGACCACTTTAGTCTCCAATACCATAGTGCTATCGGGCATTTGTTTACTCAAGCAATTTTTTATCAAATTCCATGTGCCTCCTGATTAGCCCTCGTGATTCCTTAAATAACTGATTCCTCAATGAGGTACATTGTGTCACTTTCTTTTCAATTTCCCCATTGACTTCCTTCCTCGAATGATTTTCTCCATTCCTTGAATTTCCTCATATCTCACTTGGACTTATTATCATGTTTGCTCATTCATACTAATTTTTCTACACATTGTAATTTATTTACAGACTTAACTTCTTGTGATTTTAATATATTCATTAAGTCAGATTTGTATCTCCCGAACATACTTTCACATAATATAACGTGAACCTATATACTCCTCATACTAGCAATTCGAGTCTCCTCAAATTCAGGAATCCACTCATATGATCCTTTACATAAAAAAATACATTCTTTTTCAGTAACATATTCTACCTCTCTGCTCCAGTCTATGTTAGGGAGTGTACTCACTTTCGAATCATTACATATTCCTTCCTGATCAGCTCTTCCATTGATCATTCTTAATATAAACTATCTGATCTGCTTATTCTTCTTCGAAGGAAGGTTTCTTGCTACCATCATCTATACTATTCATGCAATCTTGATCAATCACCTATCATCATCATCACATTACCTGCTATTCTTAATATCTCCAGGCCACCAATTTCTATCATCCTCATAAGGTCATAAAGTTCAAATCGTCCGAAACTCAATGGAGTAATGAACGTACTTATTGTCGCATATGCTTGGGTGGCATCATCAAATTCATCCCATTTTGTCCACTTACTAATTCATATTTTACATGCTTGATACTTTGGTCTTCATTAATCCCAAACAATATTTTTCTCTTGATCTTCGAATTTATTCCTTAATGTAACATTTTTAACAAATCTCAATCTATCCCTGCATGATCATTGTGAGCACCTTTATATGTTACTCTAGTTCCCCTCATACTTTAAACTATGGGAACTATGACTAACAAATTTCCAATAAGTTATAAGTTTCTTCCTCTATCATCTCCACACATATATTACCTACGTGCTTAATATACTCACTTGTGTATGATGATGGATCATCATATAGATACTCACAATAACAATCAATTTAACCTTCTTAGACTTGTACAAATATCACTATCATTCATCTTCCCATCATTCATCTTCCCATTTTCGTTCACATTGCATCTTACATATGTATATTCGTCATTGATTCAAACTTATAGATGTATAATCATCATAAAAATTTTGATCTTAGTTCCACTAACACATCCTTATGAAGTATCATAACTCTTTGTCAGATTCATCAAGCAACCACTTGGGTTCCGATTTCATCTTCTTAAGATCATAGCAATTTATGTTTTCCTCATTTTCTACTTGTACACCTTAATCTCATCATTTCTACTTGTCTCCATTTCCTTTTCAGTCACTTCATGAAAATAGCTCCACATCTATATCAATTCAAGTACGTATCAACAAACTTTCCTTATGTTCTTACTTTCTGACAAATCATTCTTCTTCCTACTATTTCTATCAGCTTAAACTCTTAAAAATTGCTTGTATTAGTGACTTATACATATGAGCCCATGTAAGATCCTAATACTGGCACTCTGATACCATAAATGTTGGACCCCGCTTGTGGAGCCCAACTTTGGATCATTAACGTGATCTTAAATCCTATGGAAATTCCTTAAACATCAATGATTCATCTTCTTACTCTAATACCACACAATGTTGGGACCCCACCCCTATAAGTCACGTGCACGACATCCTACGTGACATCTGGACGCACATCCCATAAGGGAGGAATTCCACACCAAGCCAAACCTCAACAAAAATACCCAAATCACATACTTTTGAACATATTTGAAAATTTAAAAGTCTTGGGTCCTAGATTGAAAATTGATTCCTTCAGATAAGATGTAATTCCATGTCTCTAGAGTATTTTGAAATAAGAATCACCTCAATCGAACCTCTACAGGTCGAGATATCACCACAATACGGAAGCATGTTCAGACTTTTTTAACTGATCCTCTCACTTTGATTCAATTCATCTTTCTCAAATTAATCTCAAAAGCCATAAATTTCTATAGAGAGTTGGAGGAAATTCTTAGGAATCCAACGCTTCAAAAATTAGGTCAATTGGAGGTCAGATGAAAAAGTTATAAGCAAAAGAGTGGAAAGAGGTCGGCACTACGCACTCGCCCTCGCTAGCGTACTCGAAGACGCGGCGTCGCGCTCGCAACACGTCGCACTGGCGACGCCTGTGACTTCCTGACTCTTTTTTTTTCCAACAACCTAACTTCCAAAATTCATATCTTTTGACTCAGAACTCCAAAATTTGTAAATTTGGTATCAATGAAAAGTTAAAAAGAAGCTCTACAACTTCCATAAAGGATTAAAAACAAATTTGTCCTCTAAAGAAGTCAAAATCTACCTCAAAGTGGCTGCCTGAAAAATGTCCTCCTAAACAGTAACATAACTTCTAAAAATCATAACTTTTAGCTCCATGGTCCAAAAATGTCATACTTCATAACAATGAAAAGATAAAATGATGAACAAAACCTTCAAGAAGACTTTAAAAACAAATTTTACCTTTATAAGGGTCAAAATCCTACTCAAACTTACTGTCCCCAAATTTGCCATCCTATACAGTACCCAATTTCCAAAAATTCACGTCTTTCAACTCCCACATCTAAAAATGGCATATTTTACATCGTTGGAAAGCTATGAAATTCCTCTATAACTTTCAAGAAGGCTACTTGATCCAATTTAATCTATATTAGTCCAGAATTTGCCTCAAGTCTAGCATACATAAATCATATGCAACATCATAACTTGTAACAATCATATCTTTTGATTCCGATGGCCAAAAATTGCATACTTTATAGCGTTGGAAAGCTATAAAGACGAACTACAACTTTAATAAACGCAAATTTGACTAATTCTACCTAAATTATTCCATATTTTCCATGGAATTCAGAACACAAATCTTATCCTTGTCAACTTCACTTCCTTAACTAAAGCAACACATTCTTATCCAACTCCACCTCATCCATACACAAATCCACATTTCAAATTGGCAATCATCCATACACAAACTCATATTTTGTTTACATCATAAATTAAGAGTTTTTCAAACATCAATGGCATTTCCAAGCCAAATTACATCATTTCGCAAAATCCCCAAATTACACAAGATACTTGAATGATAATTGCTCAAAATGCAATGACAACTTTGTTTTACATAAACTAACTTTTAATACAAAATATGCATAATTGAAAACATGCCTTGACTCCTTTTTCACTTGGTCCCTTGCTCAACATCTGGTGATGGGACAGAAATGGGGGTAAGCTCGAAAGCTCGTGGGTAACAAGCTTATAACCGAGAAATAAGCAAAAACCATTGAAATACTTATTTCCATTGTAAAAGTCACTTTGAAATCCATGTAATACATATTTTCCAAAATCACAACTTATCAAGAAATTCAGAACATCAAACATAATGAACTAATCAAATTTGTCACAATTACACATAAGCACATCGGAAGGGTTTGGGTGGATCCAAAACAGAACGTACTACACATTTCCCCTAAGGGTCCTGTGTAGCCGTAAACAGAGCGTACTATCGCAATCTCAAATAATGGTTTTGCATAGTCGTGAACTTATGGGAGTCCGTGAAGGAGCTCCATGCCACTAATAGGCCAGCGGGAGAAGCCTTTAGACAAGTGCACTTGACATACTTAGGAGACCACCACAAACCCACATAATCATGTATTTCACAACTTGAAAACGATTGCCCAAAGGCATATTTCCAAAAACAAAATTTTCATAAGCATGTAATATTTCAGACACATTTCCATCATCATTTTACAACTCGTCAACCAAATTCACATAGCAATTTCTCATATCATTCAAAAACAATGAATGCAACAATTATAGCAATTCTCAAATCAATCACAAACAATAAAAGCAACATTTAAGAAGCCATTGAAATCATTTTATTTTCTTAATTCAAAAGAAAACATTTATGGCTCATTACTCAAATTATAAACATGAAACCCACCTTAATTCCTTGCTTAATACTTGTTCAAAAAGCCTCTACTCTTGCTCCTTTTTGCCTCTCTTACTTTCCCTCATAATGGCAAAATTCCCAAATCAATAGGAATCTAAATTGAACAACCCATAAGACATAATCACCAAAATTAGTCTTAGAAAACTTAAACCTATACCATTCTTAAGCTATCTAAACCAAACCCCTTCAAAAATGTCGTTACCTTGATCATTCACCAGATGAGGAGTTTCTTCGCTCTAAAGGAAGCTCTCATCCTCCTCTTTCTTTTTCCTTTTTGAATCAACTTCGAAATCCATTTTGGATACCAAGAAAAATCGAAACCTAGCATTTTCTTTCTTCTTTCTCCTTTTCTCCACCGACTCTCTCCCTCTTCTCTCTTTTCTTTGGTTCTTTCCTTTACAATTTCGTGTATGCTCCTTCCTTAAAAGCCAACCTACACTTCTATTTACAAAAATGCCATTAATAAGTAAGCAATGACCACTTTACCCTTACATATAAGCCTTGCAACTTTAATAGCTTAGTGTTCTTCCCAAAATGTCCTCATACATAAAAACTCTTACTATTTAATTCAACCAAACCATATCTTAAAATCCAACTAACATTAACACAATAATTAACTCCAAATAAAATAATTAATCTTGCAAAACCTCAAAATTATTTAAAATCATGCTTAACTCCTTCCAAAAATCAAGACCTTCTTCTAATCATACAATTGAAGGAATTTGGTAACACTTCCTTCTAAAAAAATGTTCTTCATTGTCTCACTTTTCTAATGACATCAAAATCATTCAATTTGGTTCCATATTCTAAAATTTATACTCCAACCATTTTTGGAATGTTCATATCCGAAAACAATATTCTGTGCTCAACTTCCATTCGAAAATTAATATTCCTAGAGACCAAACCAAAACTCAATTTCATCAAAAAAATTGTATCCTCATCTCTCTAGTTTAATCCAAATCAAAAATCATCTCATTTGGATAACTAGAGCAAAAGTTATGGCTAAAACACCGAAGCATATTAAATGAACATATACATTTTCCAACTTTTAACTTCCAACATATCACATATAACCCATCTTGTGTCTAAACCATCTTTTCTATTTCATTTCAAGTTCAAGAATTTTTCTTTTTTCTACACATGAATAGTCGCCAACAATTTCTCATTTAATATAAAGGTTTGGGGTCCAACAGTTTTTCCCACCGAAGTGCCCAGCGACCAGACCAACGGGTTGTTTCAGACATCAAAGGTGCTAGCGATAGTACCAACAAGCTCTTTTTACCACCAATGGTGCACAACAATCATTGCAACGAGATATTTTAACCACCGTAGGTGCCCAACGATCTTGCGAATGGGCTATTTCGGCCACCGAAGGTGTGCAGCAACTGTGCCCATGGGTTGTTTTTCCTACCAAAGGTGCCCAGTGATCGTGCCAAGGGGCTATTTTGGCCACCGAAGATGCCCAACGACCGTGCAAAGGGACTATTTTGTTGGATCGCATATGGCCCGGGTATTCACAATATGCAGCAGAATGGACCATACTACACAACAAGATGTATAACTGAAAATTATAACATGTACAAAATTACCTCTTGACGTGGATTGGTACTTGTTTTTTCAGATTTGTAGACGTTGCAGTGCATGAACATCCTCTAATGGTATCCACACGAGGATGAACGATCCGGATAGCGGCTAATGTGTGCTCGCATGTTCTAAAACCCTTTTGAGCGTTGCTGATATAACTCACCAAGGCAATGGAGACTTGAGGATGCCAATGGGTCCAATTACAAGGTCGCGCTCCAACAAGCTCAAAGCACAATTTCAGATTTATGTACAAGCTTTTGTTTCACAAGAACTTCAAGAAGTTTTGTTGATCAAGCTTGGAGAAGAGCTTAGGAAGACACCTAAGTGTGTGTGCACGTTGGAGGCTTCAAACCAAGAGGGCTAACACTTAGCCAATTTTCACAAGCACAAGTCTAATCAATGGGCTTGGGCTTATTTTATCTTATAAGGGGCATGTGGACTTCTTTTAGGCTTTTTCATGGGCTGATTTGCATTAAGTGTGCATGTGCTTCATTAAAAAGTCATGTGCATGTTTTATTTTAAGGAACCAAGCTTGTGGGCCTAGTTTAAAAGCCCAATTCCCCTCTTAAGTTAGTCTTCTATTTTGTGGTTTTCTTATCCTATTTGGACAAGGACTAGTCAATTTTAATTAGTTTTGAAGCCCAAATCCATGTGGGATTTATTCTGGGCAGATTTGTTTCAAGAAGGCCTTTTGATATTTTGGGCTTTCTTTAGGTTTTTAGGTTATCTTTGTTAGGTTTACATTGCAAAGGGTATTTAAACCTTTGCTTTAGCCATGAACACGAAGTTTTTAGAGAGATCAATAAAATTAGAAAGCATTCTTCAAGAGAGAATTGAGATTCTTGCTTGTTTTACCTTAAGGATTGATTCAACTTATCAAGTAAGTTCTAACTTGTATGCTAATTCAATTCCTACAATCTTATACTCTTTGTTACCAATTCCTTGCTATTTTGGGGTGAAGGGTCTTGTTAGATTGATTGAATTTAGGTTTGGGAACAATCATTGAAACGGAGGTGATCTAGACATTGATTCTAGGTTGTTGTCGTATCATCTTTGGTATCGAGCCTAGGTCTTAAATTCAATCTTTATCTTTAATTTTTGTTTGTTCTTGATTATTGTAGTTAGTTCATCATTAAAATTCGAAAAAAAGAAAAAAAGAAAAGAAAGAAAGAAAGAAAATCAAGAAAAGAAAGAAAGAAAGAAAGAAAAAGAAGAAAAGAAAGAAAAGAGAGAAAGAAAGAAGTAAAAAAAATCAAGATTGTGAATCTTTGTGAGTTTGAGTTGATTTGCTTGCAAGATTCATCAAGAAACGAATCTGATCATTCAAGAATTCTTTAATTTTGTTTCTTTATTATTCAAATTCATCAAGAACACATCCTTCATTCAAGAAACTCATCAAGACTTGTTTTCTTGCATCAAGAAACACTTTCTTGTTTCAAGATTTACGTTCTTCGCTAAAAACGTGTGTCTTTGATATAATTGCTTATCTTTATGCTCTTGAGTAATTGGGGCAGATTGGAATGTTTTTGTTAATTTGGGTTTAGGGTTGAGTTTAATTCCTAGTTTCGTCTTTTCTTCAACTCTTTGGTTGTTTTTTTGTTTGCTGTCCTTTTTGTTTCCATTACACTTGAATTGAGTAATCTTGTTTCATATTGCTCAATTGGTACCAAAAATCATTCACATACGTTTTCTCCATCTAGTATGTGTTTATTTTTGTCTTCCTTGTTTTCTTTACATTAAATTGCATCTAGCTTTGTGTTTTTCTTCCTTTATTTAGGTATTCGTTGCTTTCCTTTTGAATTACATTGCTGTTGTGTTTATTTGGTTGGTAGTGATTGATCCGGACAAGTAAAACTGTGCTAGAATCTAAAGTGGTAAAAAGAAAGAGTGTGTAATCTCATTTGAGGGTAAAAGCCATCTTCTTGAGTGAAACACGAGGGTATCCAATCTGATTTAGAGAGAAACACGTGAGGGAGTGTGTGAGGAGCTATTCTAACGTGTTTTTGCAAGTTTTACATCATGGCCAATTCAAAGGATAGTAAAGGTAGTGACAAGGATGAAAAGAATAGTGAGGCTGATCAACACACATTCTTTACTTTGGAGGCTATGCAACATCAATTCCAAAGGATTGAGAACATGTTCAGGGATGTCGTTGATAAATTTGATAGACAAGATCAAGTCATTAGGAATTTACAACGAGAGGCTTCATCTAATGGTGCAACATGGAGGCAAAATGCTAGGGAGCCAACTCCCAGGCGCTTTGAGTATGAAGATGAATATGATGATGGGGAAGATGAAGAAGATTGGCATAGGGCCGATTTGGTGGAAGAGGGGACGGAATGATAGAGGAAGGGAAGAGGTTATAGAGGCCGAGACAATGCAAGGGAGAAGATGTAGGTCGAGCGTGTGGATAGAAATTGGGCAAGATCAAGATGAAAATACCATCTTTCCAAGGTAAGAATGATCCGAAGCTTACTTAGAATGGGAAAGAAAGGTGGAGATGATTTTGAATGCCATAACTATTCGAGGAGAAGAAGGTGAAGCTTCGCCGTGGAATTTCATGATTATGCACTTATTTGGTGGGATCAACTTGTTTTGAACAAAAGAAGGAATGGAGAGGATCCTATTGATACTTGGGCTGAAATGAAGAAGGTCATGAAGAAGAGGTTTGTGCCTAGTTAAGTAGGGAGCTCCATCAAAGGCTCCAAACCTTGAGACAAGGAACCAAAAGTGTAGAAGAGTACCATAAGGAGATGGAGATAGCCATGATTAGGGCTAATGCAGAAGAAGAAAGAGAAGCCACCATGGCACGTTTCTTGGCTGGTTTGAACAAAGACATTGCAAATGTTATTGAATTGCACCATTATGTGGAGTTAGAGGAGATGGTGAATATGGCCATGAAGGTGGAGAGGCAACTCAAGTACAAAAGCTCCAACAAGGCTTCTTACCCAAGCTCTACTACAAATTGAACTCAAATGGTCCAAGAAAATGAGAAGGACAAAGACAAGTTAAAGGAAGAGAAGAACAAGGCAGATCCAAAAGGTACTTTTAAAACTCCAAGTTCTTCTAGTTCCAATTCAAAAGCATAGGACTATTAAATGCTTTAAATGTCTTGGTGTTGGTCATATTGTTTCTCAATGCCCAAACAAGAAAACAATGTTTGTGAGAGGAGGAGAAGTTGTGTCCGAGGAGGAAGAAGATGATTTGACTTCCATGCCCGAGTTGGAAGATTGTTCGATGTGGAAGTTGAGGATGCACCTAGGGTGAATTACTTGTTACTAAGCGTAGTTTTGAATGCTCAAGTGAAGGAAGATGGAATTGAGCAAAGGGAAAATATTTTTCATTCCACATGCCTAGTGAATGAGAAGATTTGTAGCCCGATCATTGATGGGGAAGCTGCACTAATGTGGCTAGTACATTGATGGTAGAAAACTCTCGGGTTGGAGTGCTTGAAACACCCTAGTCAGATAGACTACAATGGCTGAATGACATGGGAAAATCAAGGTAAATAAACAAGTCCTTGTATCTTTCTCCATTGGAAAGTATTCGATCAAGTACTTTGTGATGTTGTACCTATGCATGCTTGTCATTTATTGCTCAATGACCTTGGCAATATGATAGAAGAGTGTTACATGATGGTTTTAAGAATAGGTATTCATTTACTATGGAGATCGAAATTTGTTCTTGCTCCATTGGTACCAAAAGAGGTATATGAGGACCAAATGCAATTAAAAAGGAGTATGGAGGAATGCAACAAAGACAGACAAAAACTTCAAGAAAAGCATGACAATACAAAATTGAGGGAAGGTTGAGAACCTTGCAAAAGGGGAGCAAATCTAAATCAAAAGAAAAGATGAAAGTGAGGCCGAGAGTGAGAGAAGAAGTGGGAAAGAGGCCTCAAAAGAAATTCAATTAAAAGGCCCAAATAAGAGAGAGGTAGAAAGAAACAAAACTTCTATGCAAAATGAGAGATGTAAGGGTTGCTTGTGTGGAAAGGAGATGTTTGTTTGTACTTTTGTACAAGCAAGTTTATTTTAATGAATCGACCTTGACCCTTGTTTGCCAAGTAGTGTTGTTTCTCTTTGCAGGAGTATGGAGATGTTTTCCCGAGGAGTTGCCTAAGGAATTGCCGCCTTATTAGAGAAATAGAACATCGATTGACTTCATGCCCTGGGCGCAGATTCCAAATAGACCAAATTATGGGCTAATCCTCAAGAAACTAAGGAACCCAAAAGCAAGTGGAAGAATTGCTACAAAAGGACACATCGGGAGAGTCTTAGTCCTGTGCCGTGCCAAAGTGATATTGGTTCCAAAGAAGGATGGAGTTGGCGCATGTGTGTGGATTGCAGAGTCATAACAAGATAACGGTAAAGTATCGCCATCCTATACCTAGATTGGATGATATGATTGATGAATTGCATGGTGCATGTGTGTTTACCAAAATTGATCTTATGAGTGGTTACCATCGATTAGAATGAAAATTGGTGATGAATGGAAAACTGCTTTAAAACAAAACATGGTTTATATGAGTGGCTTGTGATGCCTTTTGGCTTAACTAATGCTCCTAGTACATTTATGCGTTGATGAATCATGTTTTGAGGTCATTTATTGGTAAGTTTGTTGTGGTATATTTTGATGACATATTGATCTATAGCAAAGCATTAATGAGCATATTGAGCATCTTAGGCTTGTCTTAGATGCACTTAGGTAGAAAAGTTGTATGCTAAGTTAAAGAAGTGTACATTTTGCATGGATCGTGTCATATTTCTTGGTTATGTTATTTCTTCTAATGGAATTGAGGTGACCAAGAAAAGGTCAAGGCAATTAGGGAGTGGCCGAGACCTCAAGTGTTACTCAAAGTGAGATCTTTTCATGGACTTGCTAGTTTCTATAGGAGGTTCAGGAAAGATTTTAGTTCCATTGCAGCTCCATTGACCGAGATTGTTAAAAGGAGGTAGGATTTAAGTGGGAGAGGCGCAGAAATTGCTTTTAACACTTTGAAAGAAAAACTTTGTTCTGCACCTATTTTGAGTTTACCTGATTTTTCTTCTACTTTTGAGATTGAATGTGATGCCTCCGGATAGGTATTGGTGTTTGTTTTATCACAGGAAGGCGTCCCATTGCCTATTTTAGTGAGAAGTTGAATGGTGCTCAAATGAAGTATTCCACTTATGACAAGGAGCTATATGCATTGGTAAGAGCTCTACAAACTTGGCAACATTATCTATGGCCAAAGGAATTCGTGATTCACACCGATCATGAGAGTTTGAAGCATCTTAAGGGCCAAGGTAAGTTAAATAAAAGACATGCTAAGTGGTTGGAGTTCATAGAGACATTCCCATATGTTGTGAAATACAAGCAAGGTAAAGAAAATGTGATCACCGATGCATTGTCTAGAGGTATGCTCTAATCTCTTCTCTTAGTTCTAAGTTGATTGGTTTGAGTATATAAAATATTTGTACAAATCAGATTCTGACTTTGCTAATGTGTATGATGCATGTGAACAAGTTGCTTTTCAAAAGTTTTATAGGAATGATGGATATTTGTTTAGAGATAATAAACTATATATTCCTACTTGTTTTATCGTGAGATGCTTGCTAAGGAGTCTCATGATGGAGGTTTAATGGGACATTTGGTATTGCTAAAACACTTGACATATTACAGAGCATTTTATTGGCCTAACATGAAAAAGGATGTTGAAAGAGTTTGTTCTAGTTGTGTAGCGTGTAGGCAAGCCAAGTCCAAGGTGCAACCACATGGGTTGTACTTCGCCTCTACCTGTCCCTATTAGTCCTTGGATTGATATATCTATGGATTTTGTGTTAGATTGCCTCAGACTAGGAAAGGACGTGATAACATCTTTGTTGTAGTTGATCGATTTAGTAAAATGGCTCATTTTATTGCATGTCATAAATCTGATGATGCTACACATGTTGCTGATTTGTTTTTTAGGGATGTTGTTAGATTACATGGCATTCCTAGAACCATTGTTTCAGATAGGGATTCTAAGTTTTTAAGTCACTTTTGGCGTGTTCTATGGAATAAATTGGGAACAAAGCTTTTGTTTTCTACAACTTGTCATCCCCAAACAGATGGACAAACCGAAGTGGTTAATAGAACCTTAGGATCTTTATTGCATGGTTGTTGTGGGTAAAATTTGAAAGCTCGAAGATTGTTTGCCTTTGATTGAGTTTGCATATAATAGAAGCATTCATTCTTCTACAGTGTTATTCTCCATTTGAGATTGTGTATGGTTTTAACCCATTAACTCCATTAGATTTGTTGCCTTTACCCTTGAATGAGATTGTTAATGTAGATGGGCAGCAAAGGGCGAATTGGTTAAAACAATACATGAGAAAGCTAGGCAGCACATCGAGGAAAAGAACAAGAAGTATGCTCAAAGAGCCAATCAAGGCGTAGGGAGATGAAGTTTGAACTCGAGATTGGGTTTGGGTGCACTTCAGAAGGAGAGATTTCCTAAACAAAGGAAGTCCAAGCTTGATCCTAGAGGGATGGTCCTTTTCAAGTGCTTGAACGCATCAATGACATGCCTATAGGTGGATTTGCCAGAGAGTATAGTGTTAGTGCTACTTTTAATGTTTCGATTTATCTCCTTTGATAATGTAGGTCTTGATTCGAGGACTAATCCTTTTGAGGAGGGAGGAATGATACAACTCACCAAGGCAATGGAGACTTGAGGATGCCAATGGGTCCAATTACAAGGTCGCGCCCAACAAGCTCAAAGCACAATTTCAGATTTATGTACAAGCTTTTGTTTCACAAGAACTTCAAGAAGTTTTGTTGATCAAGCTTGAGAAGAGCTTAGAAGACACCTAAGTGTGTGTGCACGTTGGAGGCTTCAAACCAAGAGGGCTAACACTTAGCCAATTTTCACAAGCACAAGTCTAATCAATGGGCTTGGGCTTATTTTATCTTATAAGGGCATGTGGACTTTTTTAGGCTTTTTATGGGCTGATTTGCATTAAGTGTGCATGTGCTTATTAAAAAGTCATGCATGTTTTATTTTAAGGAACCAAGCTTGTGGGCCTAGTTTAAAAGCCCAATTCGCCCCTCTTAAGTTAGTCTTCTATTTTATGGTTTTCTTATCCTATTTGGACAAGGACTAGTCAATTTTAATTAGTTTTGAAGCCCAAATCCATGTGGGATTTATTCTTGGGCAGATTTGTTTCAAGAAGGCCTTTTGATATTTTGGGCTTTCTTTAGGATTTTTAGATATCTTTGTTAGGGTTTACATTGCAAAGGGTATTTAAACCTTTGCTTTAGCCATGAACACGAGTTTTTTAGAGAGATCAATAAAATTAGAAAGCATTCTTCAAGAGAGAATTGAGATTCTTGCTTGTTTTACCTTAAGGATTGATTCAACTTATCAAGTAAGTTCTAACTTGTATGCTAATTCAATTCCTACAATCTTATACTCTTTGTTACCAATTCCTTGCTGTTTTGGGGGTGAAGGGTCTTGTTAGATTGATTGAATTTAGGTTTGGGAACAATCATTGAAACGAAGGTGATCTAGACATTGATTCTAGGTTGTTGCCGTATCAGCTGCACAATTTTTCTCTCAGAAGAAGAACGAACAACTAGGTCTAGGTGGCTAAGGTTTTCGTCTCTCATCTAATGAGACATAAGTTTCTCTATTTATAGAGAAAACCTAATCTCTATTCCTATTAGGAATAAGAACATCATAATCCTAAACCCATTAGAATTATTGAAGCCCAATAAGTGTTGGCCCATTTTATATCTCATATAATAAAAACCCAACAACTTAATTCAATCTAGTCCAATAAATATATCCACATATATTTATTCAATACCTAATAAATTAGGCCCAAGAGAATAAGCCCGGATCACATCACTCTTTATGTGCGACCCTGTAGGCTCATTTGATGTTAGCAATGGGCTTGATCACACTTTAAGGCCCATAAGTCATATGCGGCCTCTAGCAAGACATTATGACTACCCAAATCAAATGAGGATCGTTTATTCGATTTAACCTGTAACCATGGTTACAAACTCAGTCCCTTTGTAACACGATATCAAGATTACTCACAAGGCATGGTACATGTCAACCTTTGATTAATCATAGTTTCTTGATCCCCAAGTTGTCTGATTATAAAAAATGACATTTATGACTCCTCATCAATTCATTTGAGCACGGCCAAGCATTTCTTCAGTCATACTTATCAAGAGGCCCAAATGAAATTTCTCTCATTTAAGAGAGGTACAAATCTCATCTACATCATTCAAGTCCCTCCGCAGGATTCATTTAATGTCCAACATAAGATTACTTGTTATTCGGTTAAAGATAACTTAGTCTAACGTCAAAACATTGAATTCCTTCTGTAGGGAACCATGATGACATCAGGTCAGAGGACTAAAATCAAACCATATTGAGAATCACTAATGACATGAAACCATGTCTGTGGGTCGGTCCAATATATGTTCTCTAACATATATCTATGTTTATGATTTAATAACTCATATCCATGATCAAAAAAATGTGATCATCAATCAAAACACATACTAGCCTTAATTCATTATTGTTCCACCAATAATGATCAACCAGGGACAGTTTAGAATAGTATTATAATGCTTATGGTTTTACTATCAAGTCACATACTTGATGACATAAGCCTAATACTATTCATGGAACAAAATCACATTACATAAACGATATACATGCATATATAAAAGAATACCTCATAATATATTATGAATAAGTCATATTGTTAGTACAAAAGTCACATGTCCATTGGCCTAGCGCACACTACTAACAATCTCCCACTTGCACTAGGCCCAATCTATTAAATAGCTAATACCTATGGACCTCATATGAATCTCATGCTTAGACTGTGGAAGAGGCTTAGTTAGTGGATTGGCAATGTTGTCATTTATACCCACTTTGCATATTTTCGTGTCTCCTTTTTTAATGATCTCTCTAATTAAATGGAAACGTTTGAGTATGTGTTTGGATCTATGATATAAGTTTGGTTCCTTAGCCTATGTTATAGCCTCATTATTTTCACAATAAAGGTTTATAGGACTTGCAATACTAGGAACAACTCCAAGCTCAATGATGAACTTCCTTATCCATACAACTTCCTTAACTACATCCGAGGCAGCAATGTACTCAGTTTCAGTTGTAGAATCAGCAACTGTGTCTTGCTTTGAACTTTTCCATCTCATTGCACCTTCATTCAAATAGAACACAAAACCTGACTACGATCTAAAATCATCTATGTCAGGCTATCTAGTGACTCTCACCATAACTAGATTAGTATCTACTTGTTATGCTCAAAGTATATGAGACATCTAGTCGAGTACATAACATGGCATACATGATAGATCCAATTGCAGATGCATATGGAATCTTACTCATGTGCTCAAGCTCTTTACCTGAAGTAGGACAGTCCTTCTTAGAAAGCTTGATTCCATGTGACATAGGCAAGAATCCTCTCTTGGAATCTTGCATACTGTACCTTTTCAATACCTTATCTATATATGTACTCTGACTTAGGCCTATAAGCTTTCTTAATCTATCTCTATAGATCTTAATGCCTAAAACATAGGCAGCCTCACCTAAGTCTTTCATTAAGAAATGTTTCCTTAGCCAAATCTTGACACTCTGTAAGGTCAAAATATTCGACTAGTGCACCTATCCAGTTGATTAATAGTCGACTTGTCACATGTTAGTCGACTTGTTTCATGCCCATCTGACATATCTGAATTTATTAGTCGACTTGTGATATGCTACTCGACTGGTGCTGTTGGGGCCCGATCCGAGAACCGGATCCCAACCGAAAAACGAAAGACGGAAACAAAAACGAAGTGGCAGATAGAACATAATCGAATCATAAAGCAAAAACGGATCAAAAGCAAATCGGATATCAAAAGGAATACACATCGGAATTAAATGAGAAAACGAATTGAATAAAATACGAAAGTGAATCTAACTGAATTAAATGCCGACATCCGTGAATAAAATAGAAAGACAACAATGATCGCGTTGGAAACCTAGACGAAACATCCGAAATTCGGTATAATTTTTTTTTCTTATTCATTCTTTCTTATACCAATCACATCCGTATCATTTCCCATAGGAAATTCATTCTTATACCCAAAACTCAACATTCATACATAATCTTATATATATCCATACAAATCTCAAAATTACATTTTTATCCCAAATTTTATCGAAAATTCAAAGATAATCTACGATTTATTCTAACCCAAACCTCGCAAAGTATCAAAAACACACTTCTAAATCCCCAACCAATCACACAATCAATCAAAATCTATCGGACCCTCCGTCCGGGATCTCAGCAAATAACACACTCCTATATCTAAACCACTTCACATTTCAATCTTAAATTCCATACACAAAATCCTAAATCAAAATCATTATCATACACCATTTCATATACAAATTCATGACCATTCACAATACCCAACTTTATATGCAAGTACACTTTCCCAAACTTATCTTAAGCCATATACATATCCATACTAAAATCCAAACTTATACAAATATCGAAATTGACGTTTTGACCATCTTTCATCCGATCTCCTCGTCAATACCGGAGATGGGGATGAAAGGGGTGAGCTCAAAGCTCGTGGATAACACATTTATAAATTGACAAATAAGCAGAAATAATTTCTTTCATAAGCTTTTTGCCAAAAGGGCTAATTTTTTAAACTTTGTAACTTTTCAAACGGTTTCCTCAAACCTTTCAATTTTTCAAACTTTTCATAATAAATTTCACCTTTTCATTTCTCAATTTTAAACATGAATGTAGCACATAGAAACAAATCAAAAACACGTAACATATCAAATGGTCCGTTCGGTCCGAATAGAACGCATCGCACATTCCCGCTTAGCGGTCCTGTGCAGCCATGAACAGAATGTACTACACTTTTCCGCAATGCGGTCCAGTGTAGCCGTGAAGGGAGTTCGAAATCGGAGCTCCGTGCCACTAGCGGGCAGCCGGGAGAAGGCTATAACGAATAGAGACAAGGTAATCGACTCACGTAAGGACCCGACCAAACCCACATAACACATAATCGAAAACGAAATTCAGATTGCTCAAGGCACGCTTTCAAATCTTGATTTTTTCACACACATGTCCTAATGTATATATTTTCATTCACAACTTCACAATATTCAAACCAATACACATAACAAATTCTCAAAAATTCAATAATGCACAACCATAGCAATTATTAAAACTTCATATATAATGATGTAATTTTATCCAAAACTCATTTGGAAATCATAATTCCAAACAGTAACAAACTTTTATTTTCAAACACTTACAAAAACATTAATTTATCAAAATCCAAAATTTTGCTTTCTTTAATTTTTTCAAAATTCGTAGATTGCTTACAAATCAAAATATAAATATGCTATCCACCTCGAATTAATGCCCGAAAACTTGATTTCAAGCTCCAATTGATCCTTGCTTCTTTCCTTCTTTCAACTAAAATTGACCTAAGCCATAATCATCTAAATTCACATTATAATTTGCATTATTCTCAAAATTAACTATAGGGAACCCAAATTCATCACTTTTCCAAGCTTTCTAAAACAAGAATTTTTAAAATCCCCAAATTCAAAATTTTACCTAAACCAATTCACTCAAATTCAATCTCATTAATAACTTAATTTTCAAAATTGATGTCATAAATCATCAATTCATACTAATTTCAAGATATCTAAACCACCAATTTCAAAAATCCCCAAATCTCAAAATTGGCCTAAACCAATTTAATCTAAATTCAATATCATAATTCACAAATTCTTCAAAATTACTTTCATATCTCACAAACCCATATTATTTTCTATAATTCAACACCAATAATTCACAAAATCCTTAATCACAAAATTAAGCCTAAGCCTTAATTAATTTTCCATCCAAAATTAAACATAACCTAAGGCATAAATATCAAAATCAACTTCATAAATCACAAACCCAAGTCCTTTTCCATGTTTCTCAACCAAAAATTCATCAAAAACTCAAATTTGAAAATTTTCTCTTACCTCATTTCTCCACCAAATTCGAATTTTCTTGGTTCCTTAGGAAGTTCTCATGCTTTTCCATCTTTTTCTCTCTTGAAACAACCTCCAAATCTTGCTTTAAGACTTACAAAAATCATAAACTCACTTACTTTTCTTCTTTCTCCCTTCTTTTCTCCCATACGAAAGCAACTCTTCATTCTCTTCTTATTTTTCTTCTATTTTCTTCTCTTATTTCGTGGACCAGAAGCCTTATACGATAGCCATAGGTGAGTTTTTCCATGTCATTAAAAATGGAGGATAAATGACCATTTTGCCCTCACTTATTGGCCTATTTCCAAGTTTGCCCCTGCATTTTCTTTAAAAATCTGATGCTTTGCGTCCTGGTTTTGGGCAACTAAACGAAATAATTTGGACAAACTTTCTGCTAGAGAATTGTGCCTCTCGATCATACGAATCCAACGCAACTGACGGCGCTCAATTCGGATCTAAAACGAAGAAGTTATAGCTAAAATACTATCGGACCTTTACAAAATCCGAGACTGAACATTAACATAACTTCAGTCCAGAAATTTACAATCTTAGGGATGAACTTAAATTTCGATCCCTTCACATGATTTGTAGCCCAATATCTTAATTTTATTTGGCCTTAAGAATCAACCCAATCGGAGTTGTACATCTCCCAAATTTTGCAAAATCTTGAACCATGTTTAGAAAATTATCCATCTTATAACCTATAACCTGATCTCCTACTTTGGTTCAATCAATCTCTTTCCATTTAATCTCCTAAAAATCATAATTCTTCAAGAAAATGAAATTAATTGTCTTAAAAATCCAACGCTTTGAGAATCAAATCAATCGGATGTCGGACGAACGAATTATAAGCAAAAGATTACAAAAGGGATCAGATTAAAAACAAAGTATCGGAACTTCAAAACCGAACTTTTCAAAAATCATATCTCTCGATCTCAAACTCGAAATTTGACAAATTTGGTGTCAATAAAAAGATCAAAGGAAGCTCTAAAACTTCCCTGAAGTACTCAAAATCAAATTAGGTCTCGAAAGAGGTCAAAACATCAATCAAAGATTCTGTCCAAAACAGCTTTTCCTAAACGACTTCCAATTGTTAGTCGCTCATAACTCCTAGCTCCAATATCGAAAAATTGCAAATTTTATAACAATGGAAAGATAAAAACATCATCTAAAACTTTCATGAAGACCACTTACTCTAATTCAAACTAAATTCCTACGACGAGTAGCCTCGAAGCATAGAACACACAAATCTATACTTAATAGCATTTTCTAAGCAAAGCATATCTTCAGATATTCATATCTCTCAATCCCGACATTGAAAAATAGCAAACTTTATGTCCATAAAAAGCTTTCGACAGAGGCTACAATTTTCATGTTGATCATTTTCTCGAATTTTGCCTAAATCAAAAAGTCAACTTTTTCTTCCAAAAAGTCAAACTCCAAGCGAACTTTGACTGATCATAACTCTCACTTTCGATATCGAAAAATAACAAACTTTATGGCTACAAAAAGCTCTTGACATAAACTACAAATTTCCAGAAGACAATTTTCTCAAATTTTGCCTCAAACAAAAAGTCAACTCTCTTAATTTTTTTTTCAAATTCTCTCACTTTCTTTCTTTATTTCTTGATTTTCCACTCCCATTTCAATTAACTCATTCTCTTTCCTCTCATAATCCATATAACTTCATTCAAATATCAAAGTTCTCAAAACTAAACAATTCTTTTCTCATAAATTTTTCTTAATTTCAACAAATTTTCTTAAATTCATAGATTGTCTCACCAATTTCTTTCTCATTAATATTCATTTTAATATTTCTAATTAACATCAAAAGTTCGGGGTCCAACAGGTGCTAACTCCAACGGATAGATTTAACAAAATCTTCCCATAATTCTTCATCTTTGAATATCTCTAGCACGTTGAAGATAATTTCCATCTTGATTTCACAATGGTTTATCTCTTGCCTAAAGAAGATTAATGTTGTGTTGATTTTGCACAAATCTTTTATTTCACTCCAAAACACCTGAAATAATTTCTTAACCAATTCTATACATTTTATTATTATCAAAACATAAAAGGATTTAATTTGTCAACCACCATTGGTCCAACAATCTCCCCCTTTTTGATAATGACAAAACATTTAGAAATTGTTTAAGAAATGAAACCAAAGACACATTGATCAAGGTTTTTATGCCTTGTCTTTTTAGTTAGATTGTCTTCCCCTCAATCATATAAATTAATGAATCCATAATTTTAATTTCAAATCAAGATAGACTCATGAAAAACGATTAACATACTCCCCCTTAATCAAGTAGACAATAATTATTAACACAAGTAAATTCTCCCCCTTTTGTCATAATCAAAACAATTAGCACACTTGATTAAATCATAATCACATTAATTGGGGAACAAGCCATCAAACACAAATAGTCTCAAGTAGCAACGCAACACAAATAGGAAAAGCACAAACAATAAGAAGAAAACAATATGAAATGTTAGTCTATAGCAAATTCAACAACCATCAAGATGAAGAAGCATCATCATGTCTACAACCTAACTTATCAAAAAATTTCTTAATGCTTTTCTCCAAGCGTGTGAGCATACTTCGTTGATCATCAACACTTTTCTCCAATCGCATGAGCATACTTTGTTGATCATCAACACGATCATTTAATTCTTCCATTTGATCTCTAATGTTCCGTATATTCACTATGGTCCAATTCTACCCAATCAAATCGCATGGAGGGAATAAGGACTTCGGTTTTCAGTGCCTGATAATATAGATTTTGTGCTTCCCTTGAAACGAACCGTGACTTTATCTCTTCATTTTCTCTTTCAATACCGCCCCTTGAAGATGACCCACGCACTCGTGGACCTCGTGGAGGGGTTGCTACCTGTTTGCCTTTGCCTTTGCCTTTGCCACTAGATTTTCGTGGAGCCATGTTGAAGGATTGGAAGATTTTGGGAGGAAAAGGAGAGATTATCAAATGTTAGGGTTTGGAATGTCGTGAATGAGATTTCAAAGGAAGGAGGATGATTTGAAGAAATAATGAGTGATTTTTATGTTTGTGGAAGAGGATTGAGGATGGGTTGTGGTGATTTGAAGAAATCAGAGGAGAGTAGTCAACTAGAAAGAGGAAATTTCTAAGAAGATGATGATGGCTTTTCGGAGATTTGGGAAAAATAGAGTTTTTAAAGAAACACAGATGACTTGTAGTCGACTGGTACTGCATTAGTCAACTAATAAAAATAAAACTAAGAGTGGGGGTTGTCTGATATAAAACTAGTTGACTGGTCGAAGATGATTAGTCGACTAGTTTGGAAAAATATGTGTATTAGTCGACTAGTCCAATACTATTAGTCGATTATAACTATAATATTTCAACAGGCAAATCAGAATAACACGATTAATTCCTCAACCTCAGTCGACTTAAACTCCAATTAGTTGACTGGAATATTGCTAAACTCCAAATAAATCACATTTTTGCCTAAGTGTAGATCATGATGATGGATTCTCATATGGAATTGCATATTTGCCTAATATCTTGACCATTTTGCTTTGCTAATGTGTGCATAAAATTACAAACAACCAATAGAATTCAAGTCACACATACCAAGTCTCAATTTAATGTTCACAAACAATTCTTCTTTAAGAGGTTTTGTAAAAATATCAACTAATTGATCATTAGTAGATTCATGTTTCAAACAAATGTCACCTTTCAAACAATGATCACTTATGAAATGATGTCTAATTTCTATATGCTTTGTTCTACTATGCAAAATTGGATTTTTACTCAAACAAATTGCACTGGTATTATCACAATAAATTGGAATATTCTTAACAACAATACCATAATCAAGCAATTGATGTTTAATCCAAAGAACTTGGGTACATGCACTTCCAGCTGCTACATATTCAAATTCAACAGTGGAAATAGCTACACTAACTTGTTTTTTACTAGCCCAAGAAATCAAATATGAACCCAAAAAATGACATAAGCCACTAGTGCTTTTTCTATCTACCCTACAGCCACTATGGTCAGCATCACTATAAGCATACAAGTCAAAAAATTCACAACTAGGATACCATAAACCATGAATAACAGTTTTACTCAGATATTTAAAAATTCTTTTGCAGGCACTCAAATGAGAAATTTTGGGACAAGATTGAAATCTAGCACACAGACTCATAGCAAACATAATATCTGGTCTAGATGCGGTTAAATATAAAAGAGAGCCGATCATACCTCTATAAAGTTTCTGATCAACATCTTCTTCATGTTCAGATTTTTCCAAGACCAGATTTGATGCCATTGGTGTTGCTGCTACTTTGCATCCTTCCATGTTGAACTTTTTTAGAAGCTCTTTGGTATATTTAGATTGGTGAATGAAGATGTCATTTTTGTATTGCTTGATTTGCAACCCAAGAAAGAACTTGAGTTCTCCCATCATGCTCATTTCAAATTCACTTTGCATGAGATCACTAAATTCTTTGCACAAAAATTCATTAGTAGCACCAAAAACAATATCATCAACATATATTTGACAAATTAGCATATCTTGATCAACATGTTTTATAAACAAAGTTTATCAATTTTACCATGAATGTAACCATTTTGAGTTAGAAAAGTACTTAACCTTTCATACCATGCCTTAGGTTCTTGCTTTAACCCATAAAGTTCTTTCTTGAGCTTATAGACATAATTCGGATGTTCATGATCTTCAAAACTCGGTGGTTGTTTGACATTAACCTCCTCTTGGATGTAACCATTTAGAAATGCACTTTTGACGTCCATTTGATTTAATTTGATCCTCTTGTGCGATGCAAAGGCACATAGTAATCTGATTGCCTCCAATCGAGCCACAGGTGGATATGTCTTATTATAATCAAGACCTTCTTCTTGATAAAACCCTTGAGCTACTAATCTTGACTTATTCTTGATTGCTTCACCATTCTCATCATACTTTATCCTATTTACCCACTTGAATCCAATAATGGTTTTGTCCTTTGGTGGAGCTACCAAATCCCATACATTATTCCTCTTGAATTGATTAAGTTCTTCTTGCATAGCCAGCATCTAATTTTCATCTTCAAGAGCCTCTTTTATGTTCTTGGGTTCCACTAGTGAGATGAAAGTTGAATTGCTCATGTGTTCATAAACATTCCTCCTAGTTCTTAAACCATCATTCAAACTGCCAATTACTTCTATAGGATGATTCTTTTCTTTTTCCCAAGTTTTAGTGTTGGGTACATGATCTTCTTCATCTAACTTTATTTCTTCAATCTTGGATTCAATTTCTTTAACTCCATTTCCTAAATTTCCTGCATCATCATCAAAACAAACCTTTCTCAAGGGTGAAATCATATCATCGAATTTAACATCGTATTTTCTTCAACACACTTAGTTCTATTATTATAAACTATAAATGCCTTACTAGTTAGTGAATAACCAAGAAACACACCAACATCAAATTTTGAATCAAATTTTCCTAAGTTGTTCTTTCCATTATTATGAATAAAAACTTTGCAACCAAAAGGATGAAAATATGATATGTTAGGTTTCTTACCTTTCCATAACTCGTATGGTGTCTTGTTTTTGTCTCGTCTAAGATGCACTCTATTGATGAAATAGCACGCGGTATTGATTGCTTCCGCCCAAAAGGATTTAGGAAGATTGTATTCATTCAACATTATTCTACTCATTTCTTCAAGTGAGCGATTCTTCCTTTCTACTACACCATTTTGTTGTGGTGTTCTTGGTGTTGAGAAATTATGCTCCATTCCATATTTGTCACAAAGCCTTTCAAATGGTTCACACTCAAACTCACCTCCATGATCGGTTCTAATTGCAACAATTGTCAGATTCTTTTCATTTTGAACCAACCTACACCACTTAGTAAACTCGTTAAAAGCATCACTTTTATTTGCAAGAAATCTCACCCAAGTAAATCTAGAAAAATCATCCACAATAACAAGAACATATAATTTACCACTAAGACTAGCATGCCTAGATGGTCCAATTAAATCCATATGAACAAGTTAAAGAATTCTAGAAGAACAAATTTCTTTCTTTGGTTCGAAAGATTCTCTAACATGTTTGCCTTTCAAGCAAGATTCACACAAGTGGTCTTTAACAAATTTTATCTTAGGCAAACCTCTCACAATATCATTTTTAGAAAGCTTAGAAATTAAAGGCAATGGAGCATGTCCTAACTTTCTATGCCATAAAAATGCATTTTCTTCTAATGTCACCAAACACTTTTCATTAAATGAACTATCATCATGTAAATTAACAATATATGTATTTCCATGTCTCAAACCAATGCAAGCCACATTTTCATCTTTCGTAACTATACAATGAGATGATTCAAATGTCACATTAAAATTCATATCACATAATTGAGAAACACTTAGCAATGTTTTAAGCCATCAACAAGCAAAGCATTGTCAATGGTAGGCAAAGGTTCCTTACCCACTTTCCCAATACCAATGACTTTACCTTTTTTGTTGTCTCCAAATGTGACATATCCTTGATTCTTTGGTCTAATTTCTACAAATAGGTTCTTGTCTTCACTCATATGCCTTGAACATCCACTATCAATGTATCATGTGCTTGGTGGATTTTCATTCCTTGCTTGTACCTACAACAGAAACATTCTTTCTTCTTATCAGTACCCAAGCCATTTTAGGTCCATTTTGATTAGTCATATAAACCACATTAAAAGGTGTTGTACCTTTTACCACCCAGATTTTATTAACATTAATACATCTCCTAATACTTTTACATGTAATTTCTATATGACCATCTTTTAAACATCTAACACATTTGACAACTTTTCCATCTTTAATGAATTTAGAAATCAAGGAACAATCTCTATCAAAAGGATTATATCCTAAACCATGTTTAGAAATTGAATATCTTTGCAAAGACAACGTCTTTTCCATTTCCATCAACAAATTTTCCAACCACATAAGAAAACTCCTTTCTAAGCCTATCAAGTTCACTAGTAAGATTTTCTTTTTCAACAAGGCATGCATAATGATCATCCTTAGTGCAATCTAAATCATCAATAGTCTCATGTAAAACACTATTTTTAGCAACTAGTTCTCTTATTTTCTTTCTCAATTTCTTGTTGATCTCAATAGCTTCTTCAAAATCAATTTGTAAAGCAATAAAAGAATCTCTAAGATCTTGATCAATTACCTCATCTTCATCATCACTTGTTAAGGAGCTATTTGTCATGAGAGCTAAGTTGTTTTCATCATTGCTTTGATATGCTTCCGCATCATCACTCCAAGTGGCTATTAGGCTAGCTTTCTTTTTCCCTTTGTCATACTTGTCATTTTTTTGGATATATGAAGTGAAGGATGAGCTTTTGCATTCTCTAGTATGATTTCCTCTTTTTTCCATATTTCCAACACTCTTCATTGCTCTTCTTTTCTTCATAGCTTTTGGTCCTCCTTTTCAAGGTGTACTTCTTTCTTTCTTCATTTCTTCCACCATGTAATTCTTTCTTTCTACTCTTGAGAAGTCCTTTGAACTTTCTCAAGTTTCTGGCATACATTGCTAGTTCTTCATCTTCTTCCTCTTCATCTATCTCTTCGTCACTTTCATCAAGAGAAGAAGCATTAGCTTTTAATGCAATTGATTTTTGTGACTTACCTCTTCCTTCTCTTGATTTGAGAATGATCTCATAGTTTATGAGTGATCCCACCAAGGCATTGAATTCCAAATGATTGAGATCCTTAAACTCCATAATAGTGGTGACTTGTGAGTCCCATTCTTTCGGTAGTGAACAAAGAATCCTTTTGACCTTCTCGCTATCCGTCATGTGCTTTCCAAGGTTGCCTAATCCATTGATAATTTTTGCCAAACGATCAAGCATAGTGGAAATAGACTCACCTTCCTTTATGACAAACATTTCATAGTCATGGAGAAGCATGTTGATCTTTGTCTCTCGAACTTGATTGGTTCCTTCATGAATGATGCGTAGTCTCTCCCACATTTCTTTAGCACTAGTGCATGAGTTCACTCGATTTCTCTCCTCAACAGTGAGAGCACAATATATCAATTTTATAGCTTTTGCGTTGATGTAAGCTTGCTTCCAATCATTGTCGTCATACTCCAGCTCCGTCTTTACCTCGCCATTTTCTTTCAATGCAACATGTGGACCGAAGATGATGATCTTCCAATACTCCACTCCCTCACTTATAATATGGTATTTCATAGGATTTTTCCAAGAAGAATAGTTAGTACCATTAAACAAAGGAGGGCGATTATTTGTGTTACCTTCTTCCGTTAGGTTATTGTGTGCCATCCCTGTATTCTTCTGCTCTGATACCAATTGTAAACGATCTAGAAGGGGGGTTGAATAGATCTTTGTACCTTTTTTGTAAAGTTCTACAAAAACCAGAAGTTAATACACACAAAACAATTAAACAAATTTAAATGCAAAGAGTAGGGAAGAGAGGCAAACACTGTTTTTATAGAGGTTCGGTGCTAAGACCTATGCCCTCTACCTAAGCTTCCACTTAGGATTTTGTCAAAACACTTTACTACACACTTTTCAGTTTAGTGTGAACTTTTCAACACAACTTGACTTCCGAATCAAGCTACGCCTCACAACTGATTTGTTTTCCGGCACAAATCTTACCTCACAAGTGATTTTCCACTAATTACTCAACTCACATTCAAAAAACGTGTATACAATGTCACAAAAATGTACATTATGTTACATTCTTTGGAAACGTGCATAAAAAATCACGAAAATGCACATTCTGTGACGTTTTTTTATACTTGATCGTATATGGAAATGTCTCCATGAATTCTAACCACATTGCATGCCTTTTGCTAATTTTGTGTTGACGCTTTATGTATTTCAAAGATTCATGATCCGTATGGATAACAAACTCTTTAGGCCACAAATAGTGTTGCCAAGTTTTTAACAATGCATACATTTCCTTATCATAAGTTGGTTAGTTTAAGGCTTCCCCACTAAGTTTCTCACTAAAATATGCAATTGGTTTTATATCTTGCATTAATAAACTTCCTATTCCTATATCTTGCATTAATAAACTTCCTATTCCTATATCTTGCATTAATAAACTTCCTATTCCAACCCCACTCGCATCACACTCATTGTTCCAAATGCCCTTTATTGCTGACAAGTAGTAGAAAAAAAATTTCCCTAACTTACACCACAAAGTCTTCCAAAATAACTTAAAAATTTTGCATCACGATCAGAAACAATGGTTTTTAGAACTCCATGCAACCGGACAATTTCATAAAAGAAAAATTCAGCAATGTATGATGCATCATTGGTTCGATCACATGTGATGAAATGTGACATTTTAGAGAATCTATCAACAACTACAAAAAACGATCATTCATATATACTATTCATTACATATTCCTTTCTGATCAGTTCTTTCATTGATCATTCTTGATATAAACTATCTGATCTGCTTAATCTAACTTAGTGAAATTCTTCTTCAAAAGAGAGTTTCTTGCTACTATCATATATACTATTCAAACAAATCTTTATCAATCACCTGCAATCATCATCACATCATCAGCTACTTGTAATCCCTCGAGAAGACCAATTTATCTCATCCTCGTAAGGTGATAATGTCCAAGTCACTCAAAACTCAATGGAGTAATGAACATACTTGCTATCGCATATGCTTGGCTAGGCATCGTCAAAGTCATTATAATTTTTGTATTTAAAATTGTTAAAATACTTAAAATTTAGACATATGTGTGAATTAATATGGTATTAAAGCATAACTTCTTAATCATATATTAATGAATAAATTTAAAATTTAATTGTAAGGTATTAAACCTAACTTGCAACCTTGTTTTGTCCCTAATTCCCTAAGTTGAAACCATTTTCTTTTATCCCTAACTCTCTCTTTTTTTCATGTTTTATTCCTAACTCTCTTTTCTTTCTTTTTATTTTCATGGTTACCTTTTTCTATTTGTTACCAAAAGAAGTATAATTTTCTTAAATTAGTATATATAAACAAATAGTAATTTAATAAATTTTGTTTTAATAATATAATATTTTAAATATAAATATATTACAATTTTATATAATTCTTAAATAATACTCACAATTTAATTCTATTACTCATTTTAAATTAAGAGATAAAATAATTTTAAATTAAGTAATTAATAAAAATATTATAATGATAAATAGTAAATTATATATTTTTTTGTTGAAGTAGTCTAATTCAAGCTAGTAAAACTAATTAAGTAGTGACATTAATTACAAATTGATTAACTAGCATATAATCTTTTTCATCTTATATGAATAGATGGCTTCATCCCAAAAAGGAAACAAAGGAAGAAGTCAAGGACGAATGATATAGGTCAAATTCGTTGGCCAAAAGAAACTCTTTTTATCTTTTGTGACATTTGTCATCAACATATTGAAAGGAGTAAGAGAAAATGCGGTGGAGTTATTGGTCAAATGTTACCATAAAAGAAGGTGAAGGAAGAGTTTCACAAAGCAACCAACTTACCATGGGATAAAAACAAAGCTTAAAAATAAGTTTGATTGGATGAGAACTAGATGGAGTCTTTGGAAACAATTGAAAGGGAAAGAAACGGGATTAGGATGAGATTATGACAAAGGAACAATTGTTGCTAGTGAGAAGTGGTGGACTTTGAAGATTAAGGTTATTCCCCTTTTCCCCAATTCAAATTATTTTCCTTTACTCTAATGCAAAATAGTTAGTTAAATATAAGTTATTTAATTTTTTGTAGGAGAATATCAATTTTAAAACATTTAAAGAGGAAGGGCTTGAACTTGAGCCTGAATGTAAGTTGGATCAACTTTTTGTATGTTTGGCCTGAGGAGAAACTACATTTTGTCTTGTGGCTGACCCTCCACAAGGACCATGAGAAGTTAAGGAAATATATGTTCCTTCTCCACCTAATAGTTATAATGTTCATCATTAATTGTCAGCCTATCATGATCATGAGAATATAGATGAGACTAGTGGTCTAAACAACTGGAAAGAAGTGTGGAGAGAATCTACCCAACCCCTCAAGCTAAACATGATGAAGGGAGTGAGAGAAGAAGATGCAAAAGGGTTTTGGAGGATAATAGTTCACAAAGTAACAAGAGTGCAAGAACTGATTCTGCTAAAAGGGCAGGAAGATCTGCAACAATATATGAGAGGCTTGACGATATGATGCAATTGATTCAAGAGAGGCACAGTACAACAATGGAGATGAATATATCCATGATGAAAATGTTGGGTACGATGAATATTGGTACATCGCAAAGTACTAGTGCTGGTGCGTCACACCATGATGTTACAAATGCTTTGGGAAAAATATGTACTTTGCCTAGTTTAAAGACTGGTACTCCTGAATTTTACTTTGCTTGCATGTTAATTGAAGATCTTAAAGAAGGTCCATTTTTTTGGTTTACCAGATGATACAAAGAGGGTTGAATACATAAAGTTTATGTATGAGTATGACAAACATATAAAAACATTAAAACATAGTTTCTATCTATCCATTACTATGTTTAGTTATTATTTGTGCACTTATGTTTACCTGCTATATTATTTATTTCTTTATATTTAAACATAGAAGTGTGTTGTTTATTTACAATATAATTTTACTTATTGATCTGTAGGTGTGGATGATAATGTTATGCAAATTATGCAACTTCTGCAAATAAAGCAATTTTTGGATAATGAGACTAAATTTTGGGATTTGATGGCTTGTGAGTGGGTTACATCAGTATGTATTTTTTTATCCACATATACAAGGAACCATGTATGACTTCTTATCAAACAGGAGAAGTATGGATGAATGAATTATTTAATGGTCAAGAAAAAAGGTGTTTTAATACATTTAGGATGAATTAAAATGCATTTCGTCAATTATGTATAATTTTGGAAAATAATTATGGCTTGAGACCTTCGGATAGGATGTCCATTTTGGAGAAAGTCAGTTTATTCATATATGTTTGGAGTAAAGGTTCCTCTAATAGAGATATCCAAGAGCGTTTTCAACATTATGGTGAAACTATGAGTAGAATTTTTAAAGAAGTTTTGACTACTATGGATGGATTTTCAAGGGATATACTCGTACCAAAAGATCCTGAATTCAAGGACATTCCACCACAAATTGCCAATGATGTTAGATATCTACCACATTTTAAGATAATTGAGTATGTTCTTCCTCCCCCTTCATTATATTTTTCATTAAAAAATGTTGTATTATAATCTTATGATTATTATTTTATATTAGGATTCCATTATAGCTGTTGATGGTACACATATAGCGGTAGTTGTTGTAGAGGAGGATCAAATAAGATTTAGAGGATGAAAAGGAATAACAATAACAAATGTATTGGCAGCATGTAACTTTAACTTACTATTTACATAGGTTTTAGCGGGTTGGGAGGGATCAGTGCACAATTTTAGTATTTTCCTTGATACAATCAGTAATCCGAGACTTAAATTTCCAAAACCATCGATAGGTGATTTTAAGATTTGTAGGATTTGCTATTAATGATTTAGACTTTTTATGATATCATTTATACTAATTATATTGCTTCTATGAAAATTTAGGTAAATATTGCTTGGTTGACAAAGGCTATCCGGAAAGAAAGGATATTTGACACCTTACCCAAAAACAAGATATCATCAATCAAAGTTTCATGGTGCAAATCTAAAAGGATCTCGAGAAGTTTTTAACTAAGCTCATTCATCATTGAGAAGTTGTATTGAGAGGGGTTTCGGTGTTCTTAAGGCTCGATGGAAGATATTAGAGAAAATGCCTAAGTATTCATTAATGGATCAAATTAGAATAACTTGTGCAGCTTTTGTGTTGCATAACTATATTAGAAGAAGTACAATTGGCAACCCGGCTTTTAGCATCATCGATCAAGATCCTGAATTTATACCTCCATATATATTTCAAGATGTTAAAGTTAAATCTGCATAAGAAGACATCGAAGAACAAAGAACTCAGGAGATGACAACTATTTGTAATAATATTTCTTCTAGTTTAATGGCAGTTAGACATCATTCTTGAATTGTTATAAACCTTTGCTTTAAATGATGATGTTCATTTCTTTTCTCTATTTTAATTGTATTGTTAAACTTCATTTGTATTGTTATATTTTATGTTTGGATGTATCATCATTATCATGATTATTGTTATTATTGTTGTTATTGTTGTTGTTGTTATTATTATTATTATTATTATTATTATTATTATTATTATTATTATTATTATTATTATTATTATTATTATTATTATTATTATTATTATTATTATTATTATTATTATTATTATTATTATTATTATTATTATTATTATAGTTATAAGCTTAATTTTTGTAGGATTTAATATCTAAAATCTAAATTTCTATAAGAATATTTAACGAAATACTAAGATATTTAATATTCATACCCTTATAATTTTTTAAAGTCATGTCCTCAATAGTCATTTCACACATGAACTGCTAATACTGAACATCTAATTTTACCAAATATCAAATGAAAAATAGCTAATGCAATCAACTAGTCAAATCAGCTGATAGAATCAGCTATCAACTAACAGCTAATGCAATCAGTTGATTGCTAAACAAGGCCTTAATGGAGAAGATCCCATAAGTTGACTTCCTAGAAAGCATGTCTTTTATTTAGGAAGAAATCAATTAAATTACAATTCCATTTCATAGCCTCCTATTCGAGGATATTAATTACATGATCTATTATAGAGAACTCTTCTCTATAAGAGTAGTTCCATCTTTCCTTTTGAAATTTTCTTTATTGAATTCTTTTTTACTTGGTTTGAGTTTACATTTCCATTATTATCTATATAAGACTTGAAAAAAGAATTGTGGGCTTTATTCTTAAAAAAATGAGAAACAACTATATGCGATCAACATTCAACAAGGAGATTTAAGCTTACTAGAAATGGTGATTAAGGATTATTCGTAAATATAATTGAAAAATTTAGGAACTATTAGATATCAAAGCATGGTGGTCAGTAATGAACACTGTTATAAAGTTCTGGAACCTAAATTATTGTACTTCGCCTTCTGTTAAATTGATCTAATTTATATTATAAAGTTCCAAAAGTTGTTTAAAATACCATTTAAAGTAGTAAACCATGCATATGTTTTTATGAACCTCCTTATATTGTTGGACCCCGCTGTCGGAGCCCAACATCAGACATGAGAGCGTGGCGTGAAACGTGCTAATGATACATGTAAGGAAAAAGACCCGCGGAAGATTAATTGGCCTGCTGGAAAACAAACTTGAAACCTGCTTTCATGTGATTTAATAAACAAGGCTAAACAGATCAATTTAACGATTGAGAAAGGAGACCAACGAAAGTTCAATGGACCCATCGTGAACAATCTCAAAACTTACTTTCATGCTTTAAAACAAACATATCCATAAGTCGTTATCAAAAAGATGAGTTTTACTAAAGCTTTAAGAACATCTCAAACCAAATTACAACTTTGAGTTCAAGAGCCAAAAATACAAAATACTCTTGAACCGATAGTACTTAAAATGTAACTAAAGTCTTGACTTCCAAAAATATAACATTGAAAATAACAAACATAACAAAATGAAACGGAGTGTCTTTGCAGAAACTCGTGACTCACTCGATCTCTTGATCGTCACCTGTATAGGGGAGATTAGAGGAGGTGAGCTATAAAGCTCGTGGGAACATATTTATAATATAGTAATAAGCAAAAGTATTCAAAAATATCTCATTGCCGTGGTACTTGTTGAAATCATAGTCATTGATCATGTATATGTCATTGTCTTGAAAAATTCTTGATTCTTGAACAATTCATGATGCATGACACATAACAAATCATAACACATAACATAACATGATGGTTTGGGTTGTCCCTGGTTCGTGACGTACTACACATGCCATCAAAATGTTGATGTGTAGACGTAGTTTCGTGAGGGAATCCTTGTGAGAAACCCTGTGCCACAGTCGGGTAGGCGAGAGAAGCCTTTTCGTGAGTCAATGCGCACTTGACTATTCGTGAGAGACACCGCAAACCCACATAAATATGCATGATTCATATTCTTGTAAACTTGTTTTCCAAACTGGCACTTGCTTGTAAACTTGCTTGTAAACTTATCGCGACGAGCGGCCTGGCTCGCCAAGGCGTCATGCCTAACACGCGCGTGACGTCATGACGGCTGGCACGTCATGCATGCGGCCTTGCATACGTCGCGACGTGCTGACGGGGGAGACGACTCCCGAACCCAGATTTCGCCATTTTCAACCTTAAAACCTTTCCTTTCTCAACTACAACACATCTAACCCATAAATCAAGTTCCATACTTCCATTCTAAACTCATTGTAACACCAAAAACATTAACAAAACAACAACCCATGCAAATCTACAAATCTTTCCCATAAGCCCTAACTCCATCGATTTCTACTCAATACAAGCAAAACTAGGGTTTGATTCAACCTAAACAAGAGTAGAAGAGTTAAACAAACCTGAAGAATGCTTCTAAACCTTCGAAATCTACAACTGGAGCTTTCCTCTTTTCTTCTTCTTCTTCTCCTCTCTTCCCACGATAACCCCTTCTCCTTTTCTCTTCTTTTTTTCTCTCTTTTCTTTTCTTTCTTTCTTTATTTCCTTAAACCTACAAGATAGGACAAGTACTAAAATGCCCCTCCATGCAAGCCTTAAACATCCTAACTCATGTGCCTTGACCATTTTACCCCTAAACATTTTTACTCTTCCATAAACATTTATTCCACACTAATCTCAAATAAATCCTAATTTTCCATGAATATTTTCAATAAAATCAAACTATGCCATAAATCATAAATCAAATAAATTCATGCTTAGTAACATCAAGAAAAACAATTTGGGGCCCAATATTTCTCCCCCTCTTAAAAGAAATTTCGTCCTCGAAATTTACCTGAATCATTGAAAAGACTTGGATATTTCTCTTTCATGGCGTCCAAGGGCTCCCACGTGGCTTCTTCCACTGAATGGTTCCTCCACAGAACCTTAACTAGCTGAACTGTCTTATTCCTGAGGATCTTTTCCTTGGTGTCCAAGATCTCTACTGGAATTTCCTCATAACTCAAGTCGTCTCTCAACTAAACCTCTGAAACCTGAATGACATGAGAAGGATCGATCTGTACCTTCTCGGCAAAGATGGAAACATGAAAGACGTCATGAATCTGAGACAACTCTGGCGGCAACGCCAACCTGTAAGCTAGAGGTCCGATCCTCTCAAGAATTTCATAAGGACCCACATATCTTGGACTCAACTTGCCTTTCTTGCCAAATCTCAAGACTCCCTTCCAAGAAGACGTCTTAAGAAGCACCTTTTTACCGACTTCATATTCCATCTCCTTCCGATGAGCATCAGTGTTACTCTTCATCCTATCCTGGGCTGCCTTAAGCCACTGGTTAACTTGGTTGACTTTATCAATAGTCATCTAGATCACCTCTGGTCCGACCAGTTTCCTCTCTCCTTCTTCATCCCAACATATCGGAGTTCTACACCTCCTTCCATACAATGCCTCATATGGAGCCATCTGAATGCTCGAATGGTATGAATTGTTATAAGCAAATTCGACCAATGGCAAATGCTCATCCCAAACTCCCTTGAAATCCATCACACATGCCCTGAGCATTTCCTCAAGTGTCCGAATGGTCCTCTCAGATTGACCATCCGTCTGAGGGTGAAATGTCGTACTAAAATGTAGCTTAGTACCTAAAGCTTCCTGCAAGCTTCCCCAGAATCTCGAAGTGAACCGAGGATCCCTGTCAGAAACTATGGAGTCTGGAATTCCATGCAATCTCACTACCTCATCAATATACTTCTTGGCTAACACATGCAACGAATCGGTCTGCTTGATTGCCAGAAAATGAGCTGACTTCGTCAACCGATCCACAATAACCCATATGGCATCATGCTTCCTACTAATCTTAGGCAAACCCATCAGAAAATCCATGGTTACTCTTTGCCACTTCCACTCAGGAATGGACAATGGCCTTAACTTGCCTGAAGGCGCTTGGTATTCAGCCTTGACTTGCTGGCACACGAGACACTTACTGACATACTCTGCTACATCTCTCTTCATGCCCTTCCACCAGAAATGCTCTCTCAAATCTCTGTACCTCCTGGTGCTGCCTGGGTGCATGGCATAAGGCGCATTGTGTGCCTCATCCAAAATCTCATCCTTAACCTCCTTGCTATCTGGAATACAAAGTCTGTCCCCTACTTTCGTGAGTCCATCATATCTCACTACAACTTCAGAAACCTTACCATTCTGAATTTCCTCCCTAAGCTTGCTCAACTCTGCATCCCATGCCTGCAACTCCTTAACCTTCTCCCTGAGTATAGGCCTTACTCTGAAATTAGCTAGAAGGTAATTTGGTTCCTCCTGCTTCAAGCTTATCTTAAGCTTGGTCATCTCTTCCAATAAAGGAAGATAAACTGCCTGAACATGAGCAATAGAAGACTTTCTGCTCAAAGCATCTGCCACTACATTCGCTTTGCCTGGATGGTACTCAATCAACAAATCATAGTCCTTGAGTAACTCAATCCACCTTCTCTACCTTAAATTTAATTCCTTCTGGCTCAGTAAGTACTTGAGGCTCTTGTGATCAGTAAAGATCCTTGTCTGAACTCCATAAAGATAATGCCTCCAAATCTTCAAGGCAAAGATCACTGCTGCCAACTCCAAGTCATGAGTAGGGTAATTCAACTCATACTGCTTCAGTTGCCTTGAAGCATATGCTATCACCCTGTCTCCTTGCATCAATACACAACCGAGACCCTTCCTCGAGGCATCACTGTACACTGTATAGCCCTCATCACCAGAAGGCAAAATCAGCACTGGAGCACTTGTCAACCTGTGCTTGAGCTCCTCGAAGCTCTTCTGGCACTCATCAGTCTAGATAAACTTCTTATTCTTCCTCAATAGCTTAGTCATCGGAGCAGTTATCATGGAGAATCCTTCTATAAACCTCCTGTAGTAACCTGCTAGACCCAGAAAACTCCTTACCTCTGTCACTGTCTTGGGTGCATGCCCATTGACCACTACTTCAACTTTCCTTGGATCAACATGCACACCATCCTGCGAAATCACATGTCCAAGGAAAGTCACCTCATGAAACCAAAACTCATACTTGCTGAACTTGGCATAAAGCTCTCTCTCCCTAAGAGTCTGCAATACAATCCTGAGATGCTCCTCATGCTCTTCTTCACTCTTGGAATACACCAGAATGTCATCTATAAACACTATGACAAACTGATCCAGAAACTCCTTGAAGACCCTATTCATGAGATCTATGAATGCAGCTGGAGCATTGGTCAAACCGAATGGCATAACCAAAAACTCATAATACCCATAACGGGTCCTAAATGTTGTCTTGCTTACATCAGACTCCTTGATTCTGAGCTGATGATAGCCTGACCTGAGATCAATCTTGGAGAAGACCCTAGCTCCCTGCAGCTGGTCAAACAGGTCATCTATCCGTGGCAACGGATACTTGTTCTTAATTTTCACCTTGTTGAGTCTCCGATAGTCAATGCACATCCGCCATGACCCATCCTTCTTCTTAACAAACAGAACCGGTGCTCCCCAAGGAGACGAACTCGGCCTGACATATCCCTTCTCTAACAGTTCCTCCAACTGTTCCTTAAGCTCCCTCAACTCAGCTGGAGCCATCCTGTATGGCAAGATAGAAATAGACGCGGTTCTGGGAATCAAATCAATGGGAAACTCGATTTTCCTCACCGGCGGCAAACCTGGTAACTCATCTGGGAAAACATCTGGAAACTCCCTCACAACCGAGAAATCCTCTAACTTCCCTTCATGCACATCGACATCTACAACATGCGCCAAGTAAGCTTCACAACCCTGGCCCATCATCCTTTCAGCCAATATAGCTGAAATCAACCTTAGTGATGGTATCTTCCTATCCCCTCTGAAGATCACCTTCTCACCATTACCCGGATCAAACTCTACCTCTTTCCGACCACAATCTAGCTTGGCCAGATACTTCTCCATGGTATCCATCCCCAGGATAACATCTAATCCCCTAAGGTCTAGCGGTAGGAAGTCCACTACCAATCTAGCACCATCAATGAACAGCTCAAACGGCTCATACATCTGACTGATCACCACATTCCTCCCTAGAGGAGTACTAACAACCAAAGGCCTATCCAAAGGCACAGAACTCACACCATGCAATGCTATGCTCGCAGAAACAAAAGAGTGCGTGGAACCAGAATCAATCAAAACAAAGATCGCTGAATCAAATAATCGAGCCATACCGTGATAACCTCAAAAGCGGCTGCAGCTTCCTCCTCCCCGTCATGGCAAAACTCTTGTCGGTGCTCGACCCTTGCCTTCCTGGAGGAATAGCCTACCAAGAATGTGTCTTGTTCCCACTGCCTCGCACGCTTGGAGCTCAAATGCGACCCCTCTTGTCTTGGTGCTGTGAACAATGCTTGGCTATATGTCCTTCTCTCCGTGATTCAAACAAACTCCAAGTGACTGAGGCACTCTCCCGGTGATGCTTCCCACACCGGTCACATAAGGGATAGTTGAACCAGCTTCTTCCTGCTCTACCGACGCCTCCCTTATTAGAGGCTTGCCTTGATACTGCCCTCACCTGCTTCTTCTTGGTAGCCCCACTGCTACCCACTTCACTCTGACTGTAAGAGCTCCTCGTGATCCTCTCGGTAATGGAGCACTAGTACCCTTTCTATAAGCTCCGCTCCTGTTCTTCCCTTCAGACGCTTCATTTCGATATTCTCCACTTCTCGGCTGAGAGCAAGATCCACCAACTTGCCGTAGTCACAGAAATTGTAAATCAGGACTTTCTCCCTGATCCCCAAGTGAAGACCTCCCTCAAACTTGCGGCACTTGTCTTCCTCTGTCGCCACAATGTTAGCTGATATCAGAAAGTCAGAACTTCACTCATACTCGCCACACTCATGTCCCTCTACATGAGATTCAGAAATTCCTTGGCCTTATCCTGCACATAAACCCTGGAGAGACACTTCTTCCTGAACACTTCTACAAAGTCCTTCCATGTCAACACTGATGGCACAACCTCGATCGCGAGGCATCGACTCCCACCAATGCAAGGGCCACCGCAACAAACCGATCAGATAATCTAGCTTGTCCTCATCTCGAGCATCTCATCTCGAACTAGAACCCTCTCGGTCCTCTTCAACCAAAGCTTGACCTCTTCGGATTTGTAGTCCCACTGAAATCCACAGCCCCAAACTTCCGGAGCTTGTCATACTGCCCACTCCTGTCTACTAGAGTTTGCATCGGCATCTGAGATCTCTGACCCATAGCATACGTGAAAGCCTGAGCAAAGGCTTGAAAGAAACTCGGATCCATGGGAGTTCCCTGAGGCATAGGAGGAGGCGGAGGAGGCACTTCTTGCTGCAAACTAGGTGCCTCTAAAATCGGATCAGAATGTGTCCCGGCATCCTGAGGAATATGGGGTTCATCCGTACTGCCCTGACGAGAATGAGATCGAGTCATAGCTCCCTGAGTTCTCCTTCGAGGTGGCATGTTCACTCCTTGAATAGAAAACCATTGAAAACTTTAGTTCAAGTATGACAAATTTTTTTAAAATATGCAAAAACAGTTCTAATCGTGTAAAACAATGCAAGTCCTTGAAAGTAATGCCAAGCAGCCCTAGACCAAAAACCTAGGCGCTCTGATACCACAACATGTTAGACCCCGCTGCCGGAGCCCAACATCGGACATGAGAGCGTGGCATGAAACGTGCTAATGATACATGTAAGGAAAAAGACCCACGGAAGATTAATGGGCCTGCTGGAAAACAAACTTGAAACCTGCTTTCATGTGATTTAATAAACAAGGCTAAACAGATCAATTTAACGATTGAGAAAGGAGACCAACGGAAGTTCAATGGACCCATCGTGAACAATCTCAAAACTTACTTTCATGCTTTAAAACAAACATATCCATAAGTCGTTATCAAAAAGATGAGTTTTACTAAAGCTTTAAGAACATCTCAAACCAAATTACAACTTTGAGTTCAAGAGCCAAAAATACAAAATACTCTTGAACCGATAGTACTTGAAATGTAACTAAAGTCTTGACTTCCAAAAATATAACATTGAAAATAACAAACATAACAAAATGAAACGGGAGTGCTGCCGTAACTCGTGACTCACTCGATCTCTTGATCGTCACCTGTATGGGGGAGATTACAGGAGGTGAGCTATAAAGCTCGTGGGAACATATTTATAATATAGTAATAAGCAAAAGTATTCAAAAATATCTCATTGTCGTGGTACTTGTTGAAATCATAGTCATTGATCATGTATATGTCATTGTCTTGAAAAATGCTTGATTCTTGAACAATTCATGATGCATGACACATAACAAATCATAACACATAACATAACATGATGGTTTGGGTTTCCCCTGGTTCGTGACGTACTACACATGCCATCGAAATGTTGATGTGTAGACGTAGTTTCGTGAGGGAATCCTTGTGAGAAACCCTGTGCCACAGTCAGGTAGGCGGGAGAAGCCTTTTCGTGAGTCAATGTGCACTTGACTATTCGTGAGGGACACCGCAAACCCACATAAATATGCATGATTCAAATTCTTGTAAACTTGTTTGCCAAACTGGCACTTGCTTGTAAACTTGCTTGTAATCTTACTTGTCATGTATTTCGTAAAACTTGAATTCATGTACTTGTATTCGTGAAAGGAGAAAAACCCCCTTTTTGGAATTCTTTTCATAATTCATGAATGCAAATCACATAGCAGATTATAATCATTTATAATAGTATGTAATGCGATCGTGGATGATTCAATTAAAATGCATTGAATCTTTCTTGATTTGAAACAAAACAATGAGTACTTATTTACTCTATTATAAACATGAACCCACCTTATTTCCTTGCTTGTTCTTGCCTAAGAATGAGTTTCCTCTTGAGCCTCATAATCCTCTTGCCTCACTTGATCTCCTAAAATAAGAACCAAAATCTCATTCAATAACTCTTGCTGAAACAATATTTTCATTCTTAACTTCCATCCAAAATTTCATATCCTTAGAAACTGATTTAGAACTTCATCACTTCACAAGACTTGTAGCTCTATGTCTCTAGTTTACAACGCCTCAAAAATCACCTCAAAAGGACTTCTGTAGCAAAAGATATGATCAAGACATTAAAAACCATCTGCGATGGAAAATCGCCTCGCCATGGCAGCGGCCTTCTCAGACGCCGGCCTTGGGCGTCTTGACGTCGTCGTCGACGCATGGACCGGAGAGACGACTCCCGAACCCAGATTTCGCCATTTTCAACCTTAAAGCCTTTCCTTTCTCAACTACAACACATCTAACCCATAAATCAAGTTCCATACTTCCATTCTAAACTCATTGTAACACCAAAAACATTAACAAAACAACAACCCATGCAAATCTACAAATCTTTCCCATAAACCCTAACTCCATCGATTTCTACTCAATCCAAGCAAAACTAGGGTTTGATTCAACCTAAACAAGAGTAGAAGAGTTAAACAAACCTGAAGAATGCTTCTAAACCTTCGAAATCTACAACTGGAGCTTTCCTCTTTTCTTCTTCTTCTTCTCCTCTCTTCCCACGATAACCCCTTCTCCTTTTCTCTTCTTCTTTTCTCTCTCTTTCTTTTCTTTCTTTCTTTATTTCCTTAAACCTACAAGATAGGACAAGTACTAAAATGCCCCTCCATGCAAGCCTTAAACATCCTAACTCATGTGCCTTGACCATTTTACCCCTAAACATTTTTACTCTTCCATAAACATTTATTCCACACTAATCTCAAATAAATCCTAATTTTCCATAAATATTTTCAATAAAATCAAACTATCCCATAAATCATAAATCAAATAAATTCATGCTTAGTAACATCAAGAAAAACAATTTGGGGCCAAACATATATAGTAAAGATATTTTGCCTAAGTTATTTCATATAGAAGGGGAATATATAATAAATAAAGACATTAAGTGAAGCAAGGGATGGTCTTGGTCTTTAATTCATATATATCTAGACAAGTAGTTCAAGTAATGCATTTTAATTCCACGAAATAACATTAGACATTTATGGCCTTGTTTTATTCTCATATGTCTAGATGTCATTGATGAAAAGGTGATATGTCTATTTAACTAAGTGGTGTATAACCAAACAATTCCTGTGTCAGCCTTCTTAATAGAGACATTAAGAGAAGTATATTGATGTCATAAAACTAGGGAGGGACAACTTCATTGTTGTACTCAATTTACATTTGGATTTTAAGACATACGATCCAAATATATGCAAAATTTGATTTTTAATTTAAGCATTTTGTCCTGATTAGAAAGTTTGCTTATTAGGTATAGAAGAATTAGGGTTATATGTGAGTCAGTCATTAAATTAACAGTTGCAAATGGCTCTGCCAATGAATACATCTTTAAATTTATTGAATGTATGACTAGGTTTGACTACTTACCTTTGTTTAGTATTACCAGATGATAACTTATGGTCCAACTCCTGTGATTAGGAAATTTCATATAATTTAATGAGATACTACCATCTAGATTTTCCTAAGCTTGTAATATGAATGAATTATTTGGATAAGAACAAAAATAATTAGAGAAAGAGGTCGAGTAAGGTATGAAATAAATGAATATAATAACACAAAAAGGAATAGGTTAAAATTATTGAATGAAAACCATCGCCCACTAAAAATATGGTAAGTGTAAGATACCAACCCTATCCTATAGTAGAAGAGAGTTGGGATTTTGAGCTCCTTGATGTCTATATCATGAGGGAGAGTGTTTTATATGAGTCAATGCTTAAGACCATCTCCTATACATATATGAAGAATATCAAAGCAATATCAAGACTGGGAAGAGGAAAAAGAAAAAGGAACAAGTCTCAACGTAGAAAGGTAACGTTTAAAGGTTCGAATATGTTAATTGAAAATAAGAGATCTAAGCGAGATAATTTAGTTATGGAAATAGATTTATAAGGAAATTATAGAAGAAAGACAACTTTTTGAAGAATAGAAAACAAAATAAATCAATTACTAAATCATAAAGAAATATTGATAAAACAAAATAAGTTGCTAGTGTATGATCTTAAAACCTAGGAAATTTCAACTTTCTCCTTTGATACCTACAACAAGTCCATATGTAATTAAGTTGATAATCAACACAAATAGGTTCCAAATCTTGCCCAAACATTGACATACAACCATGTGTTGGACCAATGGTGGTTGAAAAATTAAATCCCACTTATGTTTTGATAATAATAAAATGTATAGAATTGGTTAAGAAATTATTTCATGTATTTTGGGATTATTATTGTGCAAATCAAGATGGACAAGTGATAAATCATTGAAGAATCAAGATAGAAGTTTCCTTATAAGTGAAAGAGACATAAATAATAAGGATTATAGAAGATTTGGTTGCATATTACCATTGGAGGACCGCAAGTCGACTTGCACAATCATAAGTTGACTTATATATCAAGATCCGAACAACATAAGTCGACTAGAACATCATAAATCGACTAATACATGAAGATCTGTCAACACAAGTCGACTAATTGTACATAAGTCGACTTATCGAGGACCACAAGTCAACTTATAGAAGAGCGGAGATGCATTTTTACGTAAAATGTTGTCACAAGTCGACTTATACATTCGACAAGTCGACTTATGGATACAACAAATTAATTCCAACGGTCCAATTAGCCACAAATGGAAAGGAGATTATTAAGGAACGGCTATAAATATCATGCAACGGCTAGAATGAGCTCCAACAGCTATTTTCTTCAAGTATAAAGAGTAGATGATTGATGAAGAGTGGAGAGAAGTTCTACAAGCCAAAATACTCTTCTATTGCTCCAAAATTGCTCATTATTGCTCATATCTTGTTACACAATTGTATTGAGCATTTGTTCCTCAAACTTTATCTTATTTCTCTTACAATTTGAGTGACTAGTGAAAGGTCACGTGTGAGGTAGCTTGAGCCAGAAATCAAGTGGTATTGGTAGGATTTGTGCTGGAAGACAAATCATTTGTAAAGGTAGCTTGAGCCGGAAATCAAGCGGTATTGGTAGGATTTGTGCCGGAAGACAAATTAAGTGTAAAGGTAGCTTGAGCCGGAAATCAAGCGGTATTGTAAGAGTTCACACTGAACTACAAAGTGTGTAATAAAGTGTTTTGCAAAATCCTAAGTGGGAGCTTAGGTAGAGGACGTAGGTCTTAACACCAAACCTCTATAAAAACAGTGTTTGATCTTCTTCCCTAATCTTTTCATTTAAATTTGTTTAAATTGTTTTTGTGTGAATTAACTTTTGATTTTATTATAGAAAATTACAAAAAGCTTAAAGATCTATTCAACTCCCCCTTCTAGATCACTAACAATTGGTATCAAAGTAGAAGTATCCAGGGATGGCACACAATAAACTAGCGGAAGAAGGTAACACAAATTATCGCCTTCCTTTATTTAATGATACTAATTATTCTTCTTGGAAAAATCCTATGAAGTATCACATTATAAGCGAGGGAGTAGAATATTGGAAGATCATTATCTTCGGTCCACAACCACCGTTGAAAGAAAATGGTGAGTTAAAAACAGAGATGGAGTATGACGACAATGATTGGAGGCAAGCCTACATCAATGCGAAGGCTATGAAATTGATATACTGCGCTCTCACGGTCGAGGAAAGAAACCGAGTTAATTCTTGTACCAGCGCTAAAGTAATGTGGGAAAGACTTTGCATCACCCATGAAGGAACCAACCAAGTCTGGGAGACAAAGATCAACATGCTTCTCCATGATTATGAAATGTTTGTTATGAAGGAAGGTGAGTCTATTCCCATTATGCTTGATCATTTTGCAGAAATCATAAATGAATTAGGCAACCTTGGAAAGCATATGAAGGATAACGAGAAGGTGAAGAAGATTCTCCGCTCACTACCAAAAGAATGGGACTCACAAGTCACAGCAATTATGGAGTCTAAAGATCTCAATCATTTGGAATTCAACGCCTTGGTGGGATCACTCATTAACTATGAGATCATTCTCAAATCCAGAGGAGGTAGAGGTAAGTCACAAAAGTCAATTGCTTTAAAGGCTAATATTTCTTCTCTTGATGAAAGTAATGAAGAAATCGATGAATAAGAGGATTATGAAGAAATAGCAATGTACGCCAGAAATTTTAGAAAATTCAAAGGACTTCTCAAAAACCGGAGGAAAGAATTAAATGGTGGAAGAAATGGAGAAAGAAAGAGATATGCCGTGAAAAGAAATGAAGAATGTTGGAAATGTGGAAAAAGGGGACATCATGCAAGAGAATGCAAGATCACTTCTTCCACATCAAATTTCCAGAAAAGTGACAAATACGAAAAAGGGAAAAAGAAAACCAGCCGAGTAGCTACTTGGAGTGATGATAAGGAAGCATACCAAAGCAATGATGAAAACAACTTAGCTCTCATGGCTAATAGCTCCTCAACAGGTGATGACGAAGATGAGGTAACTTTCATTGATCAAGATCTAATAGATTCTTTTAATACTTTACAAATTGATTTTGAAGAAGCTATTGAAATCAACAAGAAATTGAGAAAGAAAATAAGGGAATTGGTTGCTGAAAATAATGCTTTACATGAGACGATTGATGATTTAGATTGTCCTAAGGAAGATCATTCTACATGCCTTGCTGAAAAAGAAAATCTTACTTGTGAGCTTGATAGACTTAGAAAGGAATTTTCTTATGTGGTTAAAAAATTTGCTGGTGGGAATGAAAAGTTTGAAAAGATGTTATCTTTACAAAGATATTCAATTTCTAAACAAGGTTTAGGATATGATCCATTTGATAGAGATTGTTCTTTGATTTCTAAATTCACTAAAGATGGCAAAGTTGCTAAATGTGCTAGATGCTTAAAAGATGGTCATATAGAAATTGCAAGCAAAAGTATTAGAAGATGTATTAATGTGAAGAAAATCTGGGTAGTAAAAGGTACAGCTCCTCCTAATGTGGTATATATGACTAACCAAAATGGACCCAAAATGGCCTGGGTACCAATGAGTAGAAAGAATGTTTCAGTTGTAGGTACAAGCAAGGAATGAAAATCCACCAAGCACATGGTACATTGATAGTGGATGTCGACTAATTGGTGACTTGTCTAGTAACTGTTAGAGTAGTGCCCTGAAGGCAATCGCCTTTAGCGCATTTTGTACAAAGTTGTGCACATACCTTATGAATAAATAAAGAAAAGCATATTTCATTAACTTGCTGTTCATTATTTATGAATGGATATTGATCTATAAGCAAATTAATGAAGTCCATGATATATGACATAGCATGAAGGAAATTGTGATGTGATCATACTACGGAGATTCCTATCATGTGCAATTATGTCAGTATCTAAATTATCCCTAGTCATAGGATTACTGAGACCGGACATCGTAATCCGGAGATACTAGCACATCTCAAGCTCCTTGATTTGATCAGCGGTGGATCTCGTAAGTCGTAAATATGAGATATTTAGGCTTGAGATGTGGATGCTTACTAGAGGTAGTAAGTACATTGGATGACCTGCTATGAGATCATCACATGGATGTCCTATTCTAATGTCAGTGATAATCTCATCATAGCAATGGTGCAAGTATCCTTAGACTTGAGGTGCTCAAGGATATCTTGATATCTTGATTACTGTGCTTTGACTCTATTCCTTGTTGCCTTACAGAGGTCGCTCATAGGGTGGTGATTGGGTACAGCTTGAGGTATTTGAAGGTAATTGAGTAGCTAATAGAGGATTCACCACTTCTGTGATAGCAGAAGATGATACCCATGGCCTCTTGTCAGGGTCATTACTTGGAAGTCTCTGGCCGGAGCATATATGTCATGAAGAATGTCTTCATTGACATATTAAGTAATGAGTCCTAGGACAAGAACTGAAATCACTTGGACTAGATTTGACATAGTCAGTCTAGTAAAGAGTTGACACATTGCCCATACTCATAACCAAGTGGGGTATAGCATGGTGAAAGGACGAATTGCACGGTAATTGTCTATGGAAAGGTTCGTGATATGGTTCATGATGAATACATGTTCATTCGTCAAACCAATTACTTTCCGATCAATTGGGGGTCATGATGTGTTGCTAGATACCGCTCATGACTTGCTTGGATTAAGTGTTAATCTAAGTGGCCAACATAACCGGGAACCTAATGGGTCACACGCATAAGAGTGTCTCGGAGTATTTGTAAAATAGTTTTGGACAGAGTTTCAATATATGGAGAGCAAAAGGATTAAATGGATCCCGATGAGATCGAGATATATCCCGATGAGATCGCGACATCGATATTACTGAAAAGAGTTTTCGGAGGTTTTTCCCATACCGGGACCTGGTAGGCCGGTAGGACCGACCCCAGTGTGACTGGACCACTTCAGTATTTATTTATATATATATATATAATTAATTAATTAAAGAATTAATTAATATATATATATATATATACGTGTATACGTGGAAGGGAGAAAGGAAGCTGCTCCTTTCATGCTTAGTCATTAATGCATTTAATGACAAAAGACAAAATAGCAAATGTGGAAGAGGCATGATCGTTGGTGTTGCTTTAAAAAGAAGAAAAAAAAAGAGTTTCCTCTCTTTGATCAATGATCATCGTGGGTTTTAGAGAAAACCTAAGGATTTGAAGAGAAAGAGTTTCTCTCTCAAGCTTCATCATCTTTCAAGCTCTTCTTCAAGGCTTCACCTCCTCTTCGTCATTTCTCAAGCTCTCCAAGAACAAAGGTAAGATCTAGCAGTCTTTAATTTGTTCTAGCTATTTCCGGGTCAAAGGGTTTATCCCGGTTAGGTTCTCCGATCTCTGCGTGGATACCGTTAGAGACGATCTCCTTTCGTCGTTATGGTTTGAGTTTATTGTATAGACACATGGATCCTGGCTTTTGGGAAGGTCCCGGAACAAAAATTTTTGTTTTTCGCACCGTGGGCATGTGATACTCACACCGGGATTTTCCTACAGTGGTATCAGAGACACTTGTTTCGTATATAACGAAGAAACCATGACTAGGTCGGAGTTGCCTATTGCTTGTGACGATGATGCATGTTGATTGTGTGATTTTCGAATTCAGTATAGAAATATAGTTTTCAAAATTTTCTTGCCCAGATATGTTCACAAGATGTTGTTACATATGTCTGTGGAAGCTCGGAATTTATCAATGTGATTTGATATGGTTTTGCTAATTTATTCCCCAATGTTCTGGTTGCTGTCTTTGTGCACATTCAATGAATAGGCATGCTTATAAATTCGAGAATAAATTGTGGAAAATTTTTTTTTATATTTTCTTTCATTAACATGTCTCTAAGATGTTTAAGAATGTCTATGAGAATGGAAAAATGTTTTCTAGGTGATTTACTATTTATTTGAGAATTTATTGTGTGCTGCTGGGAATAACTGTATTGAGGAACACAGATTCTATATTGCCTTTGTTACTGAGGTTGGATGAGCTTTTGTTGGAAAAAAATCCTGAAAACATTCATGGAACATGTTTTGAACATGTTGTAACCTCTGTAATTTTCTCATAATTTATTGAAATTGTTTCAATGACTTTTTCAAGCAAAACACAGAGCTTGGCAGTTTTGAGAAAGTTGCTGGAGCTGTTTTGTTTGGAATGATAAATTGTGTATTTCTCAATTCCAATGCCTTGGATCATTTTTAATGTGATTAAAAATGTGTTATATTGATGTTGTATGCTTTCCAAATTGAATTTTTTGAAATTGGGTTTTCAAATATTTTTCGGATGTCAAATGTGTCACATTAGCGTCTCGTTAGTGTATTTCGTTGTCTTGATTATTTTGGCCGTCACAAATTTTGTGACATGTGCCGAAGTAGACTTTATAAAGTTTAGACTACATAGAGATACTTAGGGTGATAGTTTGATATTCTCAAATTATTTGGAAATCGAAATGAATAAGAGTGTATTCATCAATTTCAAGTTTTTCATGTATAGTTTGACTATATATGGTAAGCATGGAACAATGAAAGTGTTTCATTGGTACATCATAATAAAGGATATTATACTTGGTATTGTGAATTGGAACTGCACGGATTGAGAAATTAGCCGATTAGATAGCAATTCCACATGGATAAGTCGACTAATAAAGATACAAGTCGACTTGTCCGTGCACTGTAGACGCATAAGTCCACTTGTACAATGGTACAAGTCGACTTGTTCGTGCACAGCTGCATAAGTCGACTTACACATGCATAAGTCGACTTACACAAAGGTATAAGTCGACTTATACATACACAAGTCGACTTACAACATGCAAAGGTGGGATGATGGATGATTTTAGGTATAGATTCAATGTGATTGATGAAATGCCCTAAATCATTCCATATAGTCATGGTGACTATAATTCTACGGCTTGGAGGAGAAGAAGATGAGACCTGAAAACCCTCACATATCATATGAAAACTAACGCCTTCATTTAATATGGGGAGAACCAGAGTTCTTATAGAGTTGGGTTGTTGGGTAAACCCAAGCTCACTCTATACGGATATGTTCGAACCATGAAAATAAGATTTTCGGATTAATGGGTCAGTTTTTACTAGAAGCGTTGATTTGTTGAGTAAACTCAAGGTCAACGTGAGCAGAGGCGAAATTGGGTAGTGTGCATCAGATGTACGCGCATCAAGAGTTGATAACCTAATGTGTGTGCATACATCACGAGTTGATAGCACTAGTCGATAGTTGCATCTATGAAGCAAATGGTATGACCGATACCTACTGATAGATCTAAGGTGGCTTGTTGGGTAAACCTAAGGTCATTTTAGTAATGTCGGATATCTATGATGCAATTGGTATGACCGATACCTACCGATTGACCTAAGGTGGCTTGTTGGGTAAACCCAAGGTCATTTTAGTAATGCCGGATATCGACCCACTAGGACATTTTGTCATAATGTTTCTTGGATTCGTACTGAGGGTTATGGATTCTTTGAAACTAGTGGGAGCCATATGTATGTCATGCAAGTCCTTATGATCATGCATGTAATTCTATTCTAACATTATTTCTCTCTTTCCCTATAGGTTATTGAAGATGACTTCCAGTGTGAACTTGCGCTCGCTTATGGACTCCAAAAAATTAACTGGACCTAACTTTTAGATTGGTGAGAAATCGAGAATTGTTCTCGTGTCGAGGAACTGGATATGTCCTAGATGTTCCACTTCTGATCCACTTCTGCGATGCTTCGATGAGGATCGAAAGCATATCGTAAGCATCTTAAAGACGGTGACATGGCTACTGCATTATGCTTGCCTCGATGTCACCAGAGTGCTGCGAAGCGGCATGAGTCTATGGATGCTAATACCATAGTGTTTCATCTTAGAGAGCTGTTGATGAGCAAGCTCGATGCGAAAGGTTCGAGACCTCGAGGCTACTCTTCACTACTAAGATGACTCCAGGTTCATCTGCAGTGCAGTATGCACTGAAGATGAATGGGTATATTGAGAGGTTCGTCATCTTAGGTTTTGTTATGGATTATGAATTAAGTGTTGACTTAATTCTAGTTGGATTGTCTGATAGTTATTCACAGTTTGTGTTAAACTATCAGATGAATCAAATATCCACGACAATCCCTGAGTTGAACAATCTGCTCAAGACAGCAGAGCAAGCTATCAAGAAGGATAGCAAGCAAGTGCTTGTGGTGAACTCTTCTTCTGGTTCAAAGAAAAAGAATCTAAAGAAAAAAAGGTCTAAGAAACCAAAAGGAAGTGCAGCCAAGAAGAAAACCAAAGAGACGCACTAAAGGAACTTGCTTCCATTGTGGCAAGACCGCCACCGAAGCTTAAACTATAAAGTCTACTCGAAGAATTGAAGCGTAAGAAGGCATCGGATGCCTCGACTTCTTCGGTATGTTTGTCATTGAGGTTAATCTTGCTTCGACCATAACATATGGGTATTAGATACGGTTGTGGCTCACACATATGCAATGATATGCAGGGCCTCGGGGACGATGAGAGCGACTCATGAAGGAGAACTAGACCTGCGTGTGGAAATGGAGGAAGAGTTCTTTGCATTAGCCGTGAGGCACTTACTTGTTGTCACTCCCCACCGGGCTTGTAATTAAATTGGATGAATGTTATTTTGTACTGTATTAACAAAGAACATATTGTCTATTTCTTGTTTAAATAGAGTGGTTTCCATTTGACTTTTAGTAACAATGGTTGTTCTACTAGTTTGAATGGAATGCTTTATGGTCTTGGTACATTATGCAATGGAATTTACATATTAGATATGTCACATCCAATTATGAATGTCAATGACACGAAAAGACATAAACGAGATAATTTAAAATCAATTTACTTATGGCATTATCGCCTTGGCAGATAAATGAGAGACGATAGCTAAGCTCCATAAGAGTGGAAGTTTAGGGTCATTTGATTATGAATCATATGACACATGCGAATCTTGTTTATTAGGCAAGATGACTAAATTACCCTTTAAGGAAAGGGTGAACAAGCGATCGAGTATTAGACCTAATACATTCAGATGTATGTGGTCCGATGTCCATCCACGCCAAAAGTGGTTGTCTTTACTTCATTACCTTTATCGATGATTATTCTCGATATGGGTACCAGATTCGATGAGATACAAATCAAGCATTTGAAAAGTTCAAACAATTCGATATGAAGTAGAAAACCAACTTGGGAAAAGTATCAAGACATTACGATCAGATCGTGGTGGGGAATACTTAGACCAACAGTTTTTGGATTATCTCAGAGATAATGGGATTTTATCTCAATGGACTCCTCCTTACACACCACAGCATAATGGTGTGGCAGAAAGGAGAAATCGAACCTTGTTAGACATGATACGATCAATGATGGGCTTTGAAAAGTTGCCAAAATCCTTTTGGGGGTATGCACTCGAGACAGCTATTTACTTGTTAAACAGAGTTCCATCAAAGACAGTTGATGTTACTCCATATGAGATGTGGACTAACGAAAGACCCTATCTTACTCATTTGAAAGTTTGGGGTTGTCCTGCTTATGTGAAACGGACACAATCAGATAAACTTGATGCAAAATCTGACAAGTGTCTGTTCGTAGAATATCCTAAAGAAACAATGAGATATCAATTCTACCTTGCTGAGGAACAAAAGGTGTTTGTTTCGAAGCATGCTGTCTTTTTAGAGAAAGAGTTTTTTTTACAAGACGACAATGTGAGCAAAATTGAGCTTGAAGAAGTTCAGGATGCTCGAACAGACGCAGATCAACTGCCTGAACATGAAACTGTGACTCATACAGATGAAGTAACAGTTCAACCTTCTACAACACACGAAGTTCGTAGGTCATGTAGGATACGCTCTGTTCCTGAGAGATATAGATTTCTAGTGAATGAACATAATGATGTATTACTCATAGAAGATGATGAGCCTACTACCTATGAAGAGGTTCTGAAGAGTTCAGAGTCTGAGAAATGGCTTCAAGCCATGAAGGCTGAAATGGATTCCATGTATGAAAACCAAGTATGGAATTTGGTTGAGGCACCCGAAGGAATTAAACCCATAGGGTGTAAATGGGTTTTCAAAAATAAAACCGACATGGATGGTAATGTAATTACCTATAAAGCAAGGCTTGTGGCTAAAGGCTTTCGTTAAAGACAAGGAGTTGACTACGATGAGACCTTCAGCCCAGTAGCAATGCTTAAATCCATTAGAATACTCCTAGCCATTGCCACTCATTATGATTATGAGATATGAAAAATGGATGTGAAGACAGCTTTCCTAAATGGAAATCTAGCTGAGGATGTGTATATGACACAACCTGAGGGTTTCACCTCCTATGATGGCGAAAAGGTATGCAAGCTTCAGAAATCCATCTATGGATTGAAACATGTAGGAAAATCCCGGTGTGAACATCACATGCCCACGGTGCGGAAAACAAAAATTTTTGTTCCGGGACCTTCCCGAAAGCCAAGATCCATATGTCTATAGAACAAACTCAAACCATAACGGCCAAAGGAGACCGTCTCTAACGGTATTCACGCAGAGATCGAAGAACCTAACCGGGACAAACCCTTTGACCCGGGAATAGCTAGAACAAGTTGAAGACTGCTAGATCTTACCTTGTTCTTGGAGAGCTTGGAAACGATGGAGAATGAAAAGCTTGGTGAAGAAGAGAACTTGATGATCGATGAAGATGAGGGAGGAAAACCTTTTTCCTTCTAAACCTTTCTTCTTTCTTCAAAAACCACGATGATAATCATTCTTCAGGAAAGAAACTCTTTCTATTCCTCTCTTTTCTTTAAGCTACGATCATCACTCTTTTCATTCTCCATATTTTGTCTTTTAGCCATTAAATGGGATTGATGACTAAGCATATAAGGAGAAACTTCCTCTCCTTTCCTTCAATCCACGTAAACATATATATATATATATATATATTAATTCTTTAATTAATTAATCATATATATATATATGTATATAATTGTTGAAGTGGTCCAGTCATACTGGGGTCGATCCTACAGGCCTACCGGGTCCCGGTATGGGAAAAATCTCTGGAAACATTTTTCAGCAATATCGATGTCGCAATCTCATCGGGACGTATCTCGATCTCATCGGGATCCATTTAATCCTTTTGCTCTCCATATATTGGAACTCTGTCTAAAACTATTTTATGAATTCTCCGAGACACTCTTATGCATGTGACCCATTAGGTTACCGGTTATGTTGGTCACTTAGATTAACACTTAATCTGAGCAAGTCATGAGCGGTATCTAGCAACACATCATGACCCCCAATTGACCGAAAAGTAAATGGTTTGATGAATGGTTTGATGAATGAGCATGTATTCATCATGAACCATATCACGAACCTTTCCATAGACAATTACTGTGCAATTCGTCCTTTCACCATGCTATACCCCACTTGGTTATGAGTATGGGCAATGTGTCAACTCTTACTAGACTGACTAAGTCAAATCTAATCCAAGTGATTTCAGTTCTTGTCCTGGGACTCATTACTTAATATGTCAATGAAGACATTCTTCATGACATATATGCTCCGGTCAGACACTTCCAAGTAATGACCCTGACAATAGGCCATGGGTATCATCTTCTGCTATCACAGAAGTGGTGAATCCTCTATTGGCTACTCAATTACCTTCAAATATCTCAAGCTGTACCCAATCACCACCTTATGAGCGACCTCTGTAAGGCAACAAGGAATGGAGTCAAAGCACAGAATCAGTATCCAAGATATCCTTGAGCACCTCAAGTCTAAGGATACTTGCACAATTGCTATGATGAGATTATCACTGACATTAGAATAGGACATCCACGTGATGATCTCATAGCAGGTCATCCAATGTACTTACTACTTCTAGTAAGCATCCACATCTCAACCCTAAATATCTCATATTTACGACTTTCGAGATCTCTTGCTGATCAAATCAAGGAGCTTGAGATGTACTAGTCTCCCGGATTACCGATGTCCAGTCTCGAGAATCCTATGACTAGGGATAATTTAGATCTCGACATAATTGCACATGATAGGAATCTCGATAGTATGATCACATCACAATTTCCTTCATGCTATGTCATATATCATGGAATTCATTAATTTGCTTATAGATCAATATCCATTCATAAATAATGAACAGCAAGTTAATGAAATATGCCTTTCTTTATTTATTCATAAAGTATGTACACAACTTTGTACAAAATGCGCTAAAGGCGATTGCCTTCAGGGCACTACTAACAATCTCCCACTTGACCTAAAACCAATCGCCTTGATATCTAATACCATAGGCGAGTACATGAGAATCAAAACTCTTTTGTGATAAAGGCTTTATCAACGGATCAGCAATATTCTACTCGGTGGGAATTCTCTCGATCTAGACATCACCTCGTCCTATGATCTCCCTGATCAGATGATATCTGCGGAGTACGTGTTTGAATCGTTGATGAGACCTTGGTTCTTTCACCTGCGCAATAGCCCCATTATTGTCACAATACAACTGCATGGGCCCATCACAGCTAGGAACCACACCAAGTTCAGTAATGAACTTCTTGATCCAAACTGCTTCCTTTGCTGCTTCCGAAGCGGCAATATACTCTGCCTCGATCGTTGAATCGACAGTTGTCTCTTGTTTGGAACTCTTCCAACTAACTGCCCCGCCATTCAGTGTGAATACGTAACCTGATTGGGATTTGGAATCATCCTTATCAGATTGAAAATTGGCATCTGTATACCTACTCACTTTGAGATCTCCATCTCCATATATCAAGAAAACATCCTTAGTCCTTCGCAAGTACTTGAGGATATTGTTGACAGCCACCCAGTGACCCTCACCAGGATCCGATTGGTATCTGCTCGTAATACTTAGAGCGTATGATACATCGGGTCTCGTACATAGCATAGCGTACATGATAGATCCTACCGCAGATGCATACAGGATCATATTCATGCGCATCCTCTCATCTTGTGTCTTAGGACACATAGATTTCGAGAGTGTTATCCCATGAGTCACGGGAAGGTACCCTCTCTTGGATTGCTCCATGCTAAACCTTTTTAGCTTCTTGTCTATGTACGTTGATTGTGAAAGACCAAGCAACCTTTTTGATCTATCTCTATAAATCTTTATCCCAAGGATATAAGTTGCTTCACCAAGGTCTTTCATGGCAAATTATTTGGACAACCAAATCTTGACTGATTGTAGCATAGAGACATCGTTTCCTAGCAATAATATGTCATCTACATACAGCACAAGGAATACGATTGCAGTCCCATTAACCTTCTTATACACACAGTGTTCATCCGAATTTTGTGAGAAACCAATCTCTTTGATTACCTCATCAAAACGGATATTCCAACTCCTGGATGCTTGCTTCAATCCATAGATGGATTTCTGAAGCTTGCATACCTTTTCGCCATCATAGGAGGTGAAGCCCTCAGGTTGTGTCATATACACATCCTCAGCTAGATTTCCATTTAGGAAAGCTGTCTTCACATCCATTTGCCATATCTCATAATCATAATGAGTGGCAATGGCTAGGAGTATTCTAATGGATTTAAGCATTGCTACTGGACTAAAGGTCTCGTCGTAGTCAACTCTTTGTCTTTGACGAAAGCCTTTACCACAAGCCTTGCTTTATAGGTAATTACATTACCATCAATGTCGGTTTTCTTTTTGAAAACCCATTTGCACCCTATGGGTTTGATTCCTTCGGGGGCCTCAACCAAAGTCCATACTTGGTTTTCATACATGAAATCCATTTCAGCCTGCATGGCTTGAAGCCATTTCTCAGACTCTGAACTCTTCAGAACCTCTTCATAGGTGGTAGGCTATACGTCATTCTGTTCATTCACGAGAAATCCATATCTCTCGGGAACAGAGCGTATCCTACATGACCTACGAACTTCGTGTGTTGTAGAAGGTTGAACTGCTACTTCATCTGTATGAGTCACGCTTTGAGTTCGACAATTGATCTGCGTCTGTTTGAGCATTCTGAACTTCTTCAAGTTCTATTTTGCTCCCACCGCCTTCTTGAAAAGAAACTCTTTCTCTAAAAAGACAGCATGCTTGAAACAAACACCTTTTGTTCCTCGAAGGTAGAATTGATATCCCATTGTTTCTTTAGGATATCGTAGAACAAACACTTGTCGACTTTGCATCAAGTTTATCTCGACGTGTCCGCTTCACATAAGCGTGACAACCCCAAACTTTCAAATGAGTAAGATAGGGTCTTTTGTTAGTCCACATCTCATATGGAGTAACATCAATCGCCTTTCATGGAACTCGCTTAACAAGTAAACAATTGTCTCGATTGCATATCCCCAAAAGGATTTTGGTAACTTTGCAAAGCCCATCATTGTTCGTACCATGTCTAACAAGGTTCGATTTCTCCTTTCTGCCACACCATTATCTTTGTGGTGTGTAAGGAGGAGTCCATTGAGATAAAATCCCATTATCTCCGAGATAATCCAAAACTCTTGGTCTAAGTATTCCCCACCACGATCCGATCGTAATGTCTTGATACTTTTCCCAAGTTGGTTTTCTACTTCATATCTGAATTGTTTGAACTTTTCAAATGCTTGATTTGTATCTCATCGAATCTGTACCCATATCGAGAATAATCATCGATAAAGGTAATGAAGTAAAGACAACCACTTCGGCATGGATGGACATCGCACCACATACATCTGAATGTATTAGGTCTAATACTCCATCGCTCGCTCACCCTTTCCTTAAAGGGTAATTTAGTCATCTTGCCTAATAAACAAGATTCGCATGTGTCATATGATTCATAATCAAATGACCCTAAACTACCACTCTTATGGAGCTTAGCTATGCGTCTCTCATTTATATGGCCAAGGCGACAATGCCATAAGTAAGTTGATTTTAAATTATCTCGTTTCTGTCTTTTCGTGTCATTGACATTCTTAATTGGATGTGACATATCTAATATGTAAATTCCATTGCATAATGTACCAGTACCATAAAGCATTCCATTCAAACTAATAGAACAACCATTGTTACTAAAAGTCAAATAGAAACCGGTTATATTTAAACAAGAAACAGACAATATGTTCTTTGTTAATACAGGTAAAAAAATTACATTCATCCAATTTAATTACAAGCCCAGTGGGGAGTGACAAAAAGTAAGTGCTTACGGCTAATGCAGCAACTCTTGCTCCATTTCCTACACGCAGGTCTATCTCTCCCTTAATGAGTTGTCTACTGTCCTTGAGGCCCTGCATATCATTGCAAATGTGTGAGCCACAACTAGTATCTAATACCCATATGTTATGGTCAGAAACAGTATTAACCTCAATGACAAACATACCTGAAGAAGTCGAGGCATCTGATGCCTTCTGCTTCAATTCTTCCAGATTGACTTTACAATTTCGCTTCCAGTGGCCAGTCTTGCCACAATGGAAGCAAGTTCATTTTGGTGCAGTCTCTTTGGTTTTCAACTTGGCTACACTTCCTTTCGGTTTCTTAGACCTTTTCTTCTTCAGTTCTTTTTCTTTGAACCAGAAGAAGAGGATGCCACTATAAGCACTTGCTTGCTATCCTTCTTGATAGCTTGCTCTGCTGTCTTGAGCAGATTGATCAACTCAGGGTTTGTCGTGGATATTTGGTTCATCCGATAGTTTAACACAAACTGTGAATAACTATCAGACAATCCAACCAGAATTAAGTCAACACTTAATTCATAATCCATAACAAAACCTAAGATGAAACACTATGGTATTAGCATTGATGGACTCATGCTGTGATACAACTCACCAAGGCAATGGAGACTTGAGGATGCCAATGGGTCTAATTACAAGGTTGCGCTCCAACAAGCTTAAAGCACAATTTCAGATTTATGTACAAGCTTTTGTTTCACAAGAACTTCAAGAAGTTTTGTTGATCAAGCTTGGAGAAGAGCTTAGGAAGACACCTAAGTGTGTGTGCACATTGGAGGCTTCAAACCAAGAGGGCTAACACTTAGCCAATTTTCACAAGCACAAGTCTAATCAATGGGCTTGGGCTTATTTTATCTTATAAGGGGCATGTGGACTTCTTTTAGGCTTTCTCATGGGCTGATTTGCTTTAAGTGTGCATGTGCTTCATTAAAAAAGTCATGTGCATGTTTTATTTTAAGGCACCAAGCTTGTGGGCCTAGTTTAAAAGCCCAATTCGCCCCTCTTAAGTTAATCTTCTATTTTGTGGTTTTCTTATCCTATTTGGACAAGGACTAGTCAATTTTAATTAGTTTTGAAGCCCAAATCCATGTGGGATTTATTCTTGGGCAGATTTGTTTCAAGAAGGCCTTTTGATATTTTTGGGCTTTCTTTAGGGTTTTTAGGTTATCTTTGTTAGGGTTTACATTGCAAAGGGTATTTAAACCTTTGCTTTAGCCATGAACACGAAGTTTAGAGATCAACAAAATTAGAAAGCATTCTTCAAGAGAGAATTGAGATTCTTGCTTGTTTTACCTTAAGGATTGATTCAACTTATCAAGTAAGTTCTAACTTGTATGCTAATTCAATTCCTACAATCTTATACTCTTTGTTACCAATTCCTTGCTGTTTTGGGGTGAAGGGTCTTGTTAGATTGATTGAATTTAGGTTTGGGAACAATCATTGAAACGGAGGTGATCTAGACATTGATTCTAGGTCACCGTATCATTTTTGGTATCGAGCCTAGGTTTTAAATTCAATCTTTATCTTTAATTTTCTGTTTGTTCTTGATTATTATAGTTAGTTCATCATTAAAATTCAAAAAAAGAAGAAATAAAGAAAGAAAGAAAGAAAGAAAGAAAGAAAGAAAGAAAGAAAGAAAGAAAAAAAGAAAAGAAAGAAAGAAAGAAAGCAAGAAGTTTTAAAAAGAAAATCAAGATTGTGAATCTTTGTGAGTTTGAGTTGATTTGCTTGCAAGATTCATCAAGAACTAATCGATCATTCAAGAATTCTTTAATTTCGTTTCTTTATTATTCAAGATTCATCAAGAACACATCCTTCATTAAAGAAACTCATCCAGACTTGTTTTCTTGCACCAAGAAACACTTTCTTGTTTCAAGATTTACGCTCTTCGCTTTCAAACGTGTGTCTTTGATATAATTACTTATCTTTAAGTTCTTGAGTAATTGGGGCATTGGAATGTTCTTGTTAATTTGGGTTTAGGGTTGAGTTTAATTCCTAGTTTCGCCTTTTCTTCAACTCTTTGGTTGTTTTTTTGTTTGTCTGTCCTTTTGTTTCCACTACACTTGAATTGAGTAATCTTGTTTCATATTGCTCAATTGGCACCAAAAATCGCTCACATACGCTTTTCTCCATCTAGTATGTGTTTATTTTCGTCTTCATTGTTTTCTTTACATTAAATTGCATCTAGCTTTGTGTTTTTCTTCCTTTATTTAGGTATTCGTTGCTTTCCTTTTGAATTACGTTCTTTGTTGTGCTTATTTGGTTGGTAGTGATTGATCCTACAAGTAAAACCGTACTAGAATCTAAAGTGGTAAAAGGCAAGAGTGTGTAAGCTCATTTAAGGGTAAAAGCCATCTTCTTGAGTGAAACACGAGGGTATCCAATCTGATTTAGAGAGAAACACGTGAGGGTGTGTGAGGAGCTATTCTAACGTGTTTTTGCGGGTTTTACATCATGTCCAATTCAAAGGATAGTAAAGGTAGTGACAAGGATGAAAAGAATAGTGAGGCTGATCAACACACATTCTTTACTTTGGAGGCTATGCAACATCAATTCCAAAGGATTGAGAGCATGTTCAGGGATGTCGTTGATAAATTTGATAGACAAGATCAAGCCATTAGAATTTACAACGAGAGGCTTCATCTAATGGTGCAACAAGGAGGCAAAATGCTAGGGAGCCAACTCACATGCGCTATGAGTATGAAGATGAATATGATGATGGGAAGATGAAGAAGATTGGCATAGGGCGATTTGGTGGAAGAGGGGACGGAATGATAGAGGAAGAGGAAGAGGTTATAGAGGCGAGACAATGCAAGGGAGAAGACAGGTCGAGCGTGTGGATAGAAATTTAGGCAAGATCAAGATGAAAATACCATCTTTCCAAGGTAAGAATGATCCGAAGCTTACTTAGAATGGGAAAGAAAGGTGGAGATGATTTTGAATGCCATAACTATTCGAGGAGAAGAAGGTGAAGCTTCTTTAGTGGAATTTCATGATTATGCACTTATTTGGTGGGATCAACTTGTTTTGAACAAAGAAGGAATGGAGAGGATCCTATTGATACTTGGGCTGAAATGAAGAGGGTCATGAAGAAGAGGTTTGTGCCTAGTTACTTATATGGGAGCTCCATCAAAGGCTCCAAACCTTGAGACAAGGCACCAAAAGTGTAGAAGAGTACCATAAGGAGATGGAGATAGCCATGATTAGGGCTAATGCGTAAGAAGAAAGAGAAGCCACCATGGCACGCTTTCTTGGCTGGTTTGAACAAAGACATTGCAAATGTTATTGAATTGTACCATTATGTGGAGTTAGAGGAGATGGTGAATATGGCCATGAAGGTGGAGAGGCAACTCAAGTACAAAAGCTCAAACAAGGCTTCTTACCCAAGCTCTACTACAAATTGGAACTCAAATGGTCCAAGAAAATGAGAAGGACAAAGACAAGCTAAAGGAAGAGAAGAACAAGGCAGATCCAAAAGGTAATTTTAAAACTCCAAGTTCTTCTAGTTCCAATTCTGAAAAGCATAGGACTATTAAATGCTTTAAATGTCTTGGTGTTGGTCATATTGCTTCTCAATGCCCAAACAAGAAAACAATGTTTGTGAGAGGAGGAGAAGTTGTGTCTGAGGAGGAAGAAGATGATTTGACTTCCATGCCTGAGTTGGAAGATTGTTCTGATGTGGAAGTTGAGGATGCACCTAGGGGTGAATTACTTGTTACTAGGCGAGTTTTGAATGCTCAAGTGAAGGAAGATGGAATTGAGCAAAGGGAAAATATTTTTCATTCCAGATGCCTAGTGAATGAGAAGATTTGTAGCCTGATCATTGATGGGGGAAGCTGCACTAATGTGGCTAGTACATTGATGGTAGAAAAACTTCGAGTTGGAGTGCTTGAAACACCCTAGTCAGTATAGACTACAATGGCTGAATGACATGGGGGAAATCAAGGTAAATAAACAAGTCCTTGTATCTTTCTCCATTGGAAAGTATTCGATCAAGTACTTTGTGATGTCATACCTATGCATGCTTGTCATTTATTGCTCGGTCGACCTTGGCAATATGATGAAGAGTGTTACATGATGGTTTTAAGAATAGGTATTCATTTACTATGGGAGATCGAAATTTGTTCTTGCTCCATTGGCACCAAAAGAGGTATATGAGGACCAAATGCAATTAAAAAGGAGTATGGAGGAATGCAACAAAGACAGGACAAAAACTTCAAGAAAAGCATGACAATACAAAATTGAGGGAAGGTTGAGAACCTTGCAAAGGGGAGCAAAAATCTAAATCAAAAGAAAAGAGAGAAAGTGAGGCCGAGACCGAGAGAAGAAAAGTGGGAAAGAGGCCTCAAAAGAAATTCAATTAAAAGGCCCAAATGAGAGAGAGGGTAGAAAGAAACAAAACTTCTATGCAAAATGAGAGATGTAAGGGTTGCTTGTGTGGAAAGGAGATGTTTGTTTGTACTTTTATGCAAGCAAGCTTATTTTATTGAATCGACCTTGACCCTTGTTTGCCTAGTAGTGTTGTTTCTCTTTGTAAGAGTATGGAGATGTTTTCCACGAGGAGTTGCCTAAGGAATTGCCGCTTATTAGAGGAATAGAACATCGATTGACTTCATGCACAGGCAGATTCCAAATAGACCGACTTATAGGGCTAATCCTCAAGAAACTAAGGAACCCAAAAGCAAGTGGAAGAATTGCTACAAAGGGATACATCGGGAGAGTCTTAGTCCTTGTGCCGTGCCAAGGATATTGGTTCCAAAGAAGGATGGGAGTTGGCGCATGTGTGTGGATTGCACCCTATAGGCATTCTCATTGATGCGTTCAAGCACTTGAAATGGACCATCCCCTCTAGGATCAAGCTTGGACTTCCTTTGTTTAGAAATCTCTCGTTCTGAAGTGCACCCAAACCCAATCACCGTGTTCAAACTTCATCTCCCTCGCCTGATTGGCTCTTTGAGCATACTTCTTGTTCTTTTCCTCAATGTGCTACCTAGCTTTCTCATGTATTGTTTTAACCAATTCGCCCTTTGCTGCCCATCTACATTAACAATCTCATTCAAGGGTAAAGGCAACAAATCCAATGGAGTTAATGGGTTAAAACCATACACAATCTCAAATGGAGAATAACACGTAGAAGAATGAATGCTTCTATTATATGCAAACTCAATCAAAGGCAAACAATCTTCCCAAGCTTTCAAATTTTACCCACAACAACACGCAATAAAGATCCTAAGGTTCTATTAACCACTTGCTTTGTCCATCTGTTTGGGTATGACAAGTTGTAGAAAACAAAAGCTTTGTTCCCAATTTATTCCATAGAACACGCCAAAAGTGACTTAAAACTTAGAATCCTATCTGAAACAATGGTTCTAGGAATGCCATGTAATCTAATAACATCCCTAAAAACAAATCAGCAACATGTGTAGCATCATCGATTTATGACATGCAATAAAATGAGCCATTTTACTAAATCGATCAACTACAACAAAGATGCTATCACGTCCTTTCCTAGTCCTAGGCAATCCTAACACAAAATCCATAGATATATCAATCCAAGGACTAATAGGGACAGGTAGAGACGTGTACAACCCATGTGGTTGCACCTTGGACTTGGCTTGCCTACACGCTACACAACTAGAGCAAACTCTTTCAACATCCTTTTTCATGTTAGCCAATAAAATGCTCCCGTAATATGTCAAGTGTTTTAGCAATACCAAATGTCCCATTAAACCTCCATCACGAGACTCCTTAAGAAGCATCTCACGATAGAACAAGTAGGAATACATAGTTTATTATCTCTAAACAAATATCCATCATTCCTATAAAACTTTTGAAAAGCAACTTGTTCACATGCAAGATACACATTAGCAAAGTCGAAATCTGATTTGTACAAATCTTTTATATACTCAAACCCAATCAACTTAGAACTAAGAGAAGAGATTAGAGCATACCTCCTAGACAATGCATCAACGATCACATTTTCTTTACCTTGCTTGTATTTCACAACATATGGGAATGTCTCTATGAACTCCAACCACTTAGCATATCTTTTATTTAACTTACCTTGGCCCTTAAGATGCTTCAAACTCTCATGATCAAGTGAATCACGAATTCCTTTGGCCATAGATAATGTTGCCAAGTTTGTAGAGCTCTTACCAATGCATATAGCTCCTTGTCATAAGTGGAATACTTCATTTGAGCACCATTCAACTTCTCACTAAAATAGGCAATGGGACGCCTTCCTGCAATAAAACAAAGACCAATACCTATCCCAGAGGCATCACATTCAATCTCAAAAGTAGAAGAAAATCGTAAACTCAAAATAGGTGCGAACAAAGTTTTCTTTCAAAGTGTTAAAAGCAATTTCCTGCGCCTCCCCACTTAAATCCTACCTCCTTTTTAACAATCTCACCAATGGAGCTGCAATGGAACTAAAATCTTTCACAAACCTCCTATAGAAACTAGCAAGTCCATGAAAAGATCTCACCGAGTAACACTTGTAGGTCTCGCCACTCCCTAATTGCCTTGACCTTTTCTTGGTCCACCTCAATTCCATTAGAAGAAACAACATAACCAAGAAATATGACACGATCCATGCAAAATGTACACTTCTTTAACTTAGCATACAACTTTTCGCCTCTAAGTGCATCTAAGACAAGCCTAAGATGCTCAATATGCTCATTAATGTTTTTGCTATAGATCAATATGTCATCAAAATATACCACTACAAACTTACCAATAAATGACCTCAAAACATGATTCATCAAACGATAAATGTACTAGAGCATTAGTTAAGCCAAAAGGCATCACAAGCCACTCATATAAACCATGTTTTGTTTTAAAAGCGCTTCCATTCATCACCAATTTTCATTCTAATCTGATGGTAACCACTCATAAGATCAATTTTGGTAAACACACATGCACCATGCAATTCATCAATCATATCATCCAATCTAGGTATAGGATGGCGATACTTTACCGTTATCTTGTTAATGTAAGTGCAAGTCGACTTGTACATTGTGTAAGTCGACTTACACGTATTAAGTACCGATAAGTCGACTTGTACATTCGGTAAGTCAACTTATGCAAGGACGGTACTGTTTAATTGTGCCCTAAAGGCAATCCCCTTTAGCGCGTTTTGTTCAAAGTCGTGTGCAGACTTTATGAATAAATAAAGAAAGGCATATTTCATTAATTTGATATTCATGAACAGTGTTTATGAATTGATAAGGATCTTTAATCGAATTAATGAAGTCCATGATATATGACATAGCATGAAGGAAATTATGATGTAATCATACTACTGAGATTCCTATCATGTGCAATTATGTCAATGTCTAAATTATCCCTAGTCATAGGATTAATGAGACTGGACATCGTTAATCCAGATAGACTAGCACATGTCATATTCCTTGATTGGATCAAGCAGTGGATCTCAGAAACTGTAAATATTGAGATATTTAGATTTGACATGTGGATGCTTACTAAGGGTAGTAAGTACATTGGATGACCTGTCATGAGATCATCACATGGATATTCTATTTAATTGTCAGTGATAATCTCATCATAGCAATGGTGCAAGTATCCTTAGACTTGAGGTACTCAAGGATATCTTGGATACTGATTCTGTGCTTTGACTCCATTCCTTGTTGCCTTCCAGAGGTCGCTCATAGGGTGGTGATTGGGTACAGCTTGAGGTATTCGAAGGTAATTGAGTAGCCAATAAAGGATTCACCACTTCTGAAATAGCAGAAGAGATACCCTGGCCTCTTGTCAGGACCATTACTTGAAGTCTTCTACGAAGATAACTATGTCATGAAGAGTGTCTTCATGGACATATAAAGTAATGAGTCCCGACAGAACTAATATCACTTAGGGCTAGACTCGATCTAGTGAGAGTTGACACTTTGACCATACCGTAACCAAGTGGGGTATAGGATGGTGAAAGGACGAATTGCACGATAATTGTCTATGGAAGGGTTCGTGATCCGTTCGTGATGAATTCATCAAACCAATTACTTTCCAATCAATTGGGGGTCATGATGTGTTGCTAGACGCCGCTCATGACTTGCTCATATTAATTGTTAATCTAAGTGGCCAACATAACCGGAACCTAAAGGGTCACACGCATAAGAGTGTCTCGGAGAATCAGAAAATAGTATTAGATGAGTTCCAATTATGGAGAGCATTAGATTAAATGGATCCCAATGGATTGGGATATGTCCCGGCGAGATCGCGACATTAATATTGCTAAGAAAGATTTCCTGAATTGTTTCAAAGATCGGGGCCCGTATGCCCAGAGACCGACCCCAGTTGAACTGGACCTTAGCAATTATATTCTAATTAATTAATTAAGTAAATTAATTAATTAATTATTATATATATTAAAGCACATGGACGTTGGACATTTGGAAGAAGAGTAAATGATAAGCTTTGAAAAAGTCAAAGCATCATTTAATTCCTTAAAGCATGTGCCATCCACTTGTTAGCATTTGATTTGGACTCTTTAAACTAGTTAAAGACACCATATATGCTGATTTTCGTGGATGGCTGGACAGTGGTTCGGTGGCCTTAAAGATGAAGCTATTGACTAAGTCAATTGTTGATTATTCAATGGTTATTTCATGGTTAAGTGCTATACACGTGCTTTCCTCCTATCCAAGCATTTATATGTTCTTTAATTGTTAAAGAGACGTATATATATATATGCTTGAGTAGTGAACGTAATATAGTTTTTTTAGGAGAAGGAGAGAAGAATATACGCTTATGTTAAGCTTTGGAAAGTGTTTCTAATTCTCTCTTCTTCACCAAGCCACCATCAAATTCTTCTTTTCTCTAAGCTTGTTCCAACGTCAAGCTCAAGCTCTCCAAGGACAGAGGTAGGGTCTAGCAGCCTTTATTCTGTTCTAGCTATTCCCGGGTCAAAGGGGTTTGTTCCGGTTAGGTTTTCTGATCTCTGCGTGGATACCTTTAGAGATAGTCTCTATTGGCTATTTAGGTTTGAGTTTTCATACAGACACATGGATCCTGGCCTTCGGGAAGGTCCCGGTGATAAAAATTTTTGTTTTCTGCACCTGGTACATGTGATGTACCTCCCGGAATTTTCCTACAGTGGTATCAGAGCCACTTGTGTCGTGTATGAAGCTAAAACCCTAGCTAGGTCAGAATTCCTATTTGAGTTTGTAGCTGATGCATCTGATCTGTTCAAATTTCGAATTTATATAGGGATATGTTTTTCGAAATTTTTCTACCCAGATTTGTTCATAACATGTTATAGAATATGTTTGTGAAATATGAGAATTTATCGATATGATTTGATATAGTTTTGCTAATTAATTCCCTAAAGTTTCGGATGCTGTCTTGTTGAACATTTCTGGAACAGGCATGAGAATAAATTCGATAATAAATTCTAGAAAAATTGTTTTTCAGATTTTCCTTCACCTAAATGTCTCTAAGATGTTTTTGAATGTCTATGAGGATGGAAAATGGTTTTCAAGGTGATTGACTATTTATTTTCGAATTTATTCTATGCTATTGGGAATTGCTGTGTTGATGAACACAGATTTTGAATCAGTTTTGTTTCTTAGGTTGATTGAGTTTTTTATGGCTATAAATCCTGAAAAAATTCATGAAACATTTTCTGAACATTTAGTAACCTGTGTAATTTTCTCAGAATTTATTGAAATTGTTTCAATGATTATTTAGAGCAATGTACAGAACTTGGCAGTTTTGTGAAAATTGCTAGGACTGTTTTACTTGGCATAATTGAATGTGCATTTTTCAGTTCCAATACCTTGGACCATTTTTAATGTGATTGAAAATGTGTTATCTTGATGTGGTATGCTTTTCAAACTGAATTTCTTGAAATTGGTTTTCCAATAATTTTCAGATGTAAAATAGGTCACATTAGTGTCTCGTTAGTATATTTCGTTGTCTTAATTGTTTTGGCCGTCCCAAATTTTTGTGACAAGTGCCGAAGTAGTTTTGATAGTGTGTAGACTAACTAGAGATGCTTAGGGTGATTATTTGATGTTTTTGAATTATGTGGAATTCTAAGTGATTAATAGTGGATTAATCTGTTTCAAGATTTTCATGTATAGTATGACTATATGGCAAGCATGATACAATGAAAATGTTTCATTAGAACATCAATATAAAGGACAATATTCTTAGTATATTGGTATTGTGAATTGGAAATGCACGGATTGAGAAATTAGCCGATTTATTAGCAATTCTTAGTGTAAGTCGACTTGCATGAGGAGTATAAGTCGACTTGCACATCAGAACAAGTCGACTTGCACATCAGAACAAGTCGACTTGTACAGGCGCAGGAGTATAAGTCGATCTGCAACTAGTAAGTCGACTTGAACAGGACCAGATGCGTAAGTCGACTTGTAGGATACAAGGCGACTTGATGGAGCACAGGAGCATAAGGCGACTTGCATTCTTATGTAAGTCGACTTGTGACATGCTCAGGTTGGATGATGGATGATTATAAGGATGAATTCAATGTGATTGATGAAACCTAAATCATTCCATATAGTCCTGGCGACTATAATCCTTCAGCTTGGAGTCTAGAGTTCGAAATCCCTCCTCGGAATATGAAAACTAACGCCTTCCATTAATATGGTAAGAACCAAAGTTCTTATAGGGCTGGGTTATTGGGCTAACTCAAGCTCACTCTATACGAATATGTTCGAACCATGAAAATAAGATTTTCTGATTAATGGGTCGGTTTTCCTGGAAGCGTTGATTTGTTGAGCAAACTCAAGGTCAACGTGGACAGAGGCGAAGTTGGGTAGTGTACATTAGATGTACGCGCATCAAGTGTTGATAACCCAATGTTTGTGCATACATCAACAAGTTGATAGCACTGGGCGATAGTTGTGTCTGAGATGTAATTGGTATGGCTGATACCTCCCGAGACTTAAGGTGGCTTGTTGGGCAAACCCAAGGTCATTCTCAAAGTCGGTTATCGATGATGCAATTGGTATGACCGATACCTACCGATTGACCTAAGGTATGGCTTGTTGGGCAAACCCAAGGTCATTCTTAGCAATATCGGATATCGACTCACTAGACATTCTCATCATAATTTTCTTTGGATTCAGTAAAGAGGGTTATGAATTCATAGAAACTAGTGGAGCCATATGCATGTCATGCAAGTCCTTATGATCATGCATGCATTTCTATTCAAACATTCCTTCTCTATCACATTTAGGTTGATCAAGACGCCAAAGGTGATTTACGCTCACTCTTCCGGACTTAATTTTCTCGATAGGCTGAAAATCTGAGAATTGTTCTCGATTTGAGGAACCGGACTTTGTCCTAGATGTTCCACTTCCTGATCCACTTGTTGTTGATGTTTCTGATAGAGATCAAAAAGTAGGAAGTGCAGCCAAAAGAAAACCAAAGAATCTACCCCAAAGGTTTTTGCTTCCATTGTGCCAAGACAGCCTCCCATTGTGCCAAGACAGCCACCTGGAGGCAAAACCGTAAAATCTATCTCGAGTTCCCAAGCGTAAGAAGGCATCGATGCCTCAACTCCTTCGATATGTTTGTCATTGAGGTGAATATCGCTTCGATCAAAACACGTGGGTATTTGATACCAGATGTGGCTCACACATATGCACTGATATGCAGGGCCTCAGGGACAGTAGAAAGCTCATAAAGGGAGAACTTGACCTTCGTGTAGGTAATGAAGCAAGTGTTGCTACATTGACCATAGACACTTATGTCTTGTTATTCCCCAGTGAGCTTGTATTCAAGTTGGATGATTGTCTTTTTGTACCTGTTTTAACAAAGAACATATTGTATGTTTCTTGTTTAGATAGAGCTGGTTTCCATTAGACTTTTGGAAGCAATGGTTGTTCTATTAGTTCAAATGGAATGCTCTATGGTACCGGTACATTATGCAATAGAATTGACATATTAGATATGTTACATCCAATTATGAATGTCATTGACTCGAAAAGACATAATCGAGATAATTTAAACTCAACTTACTTATGGCATTGTCGCCTTGGCCATATAAATGAGAGACACATCGCTAAGCTCCAAAAGTGGATGTTTAGGGTCATTTGATTATGAATCATATGACACATGTGAATCTTGTTTATTAGGCAAGATGACTAAGTTACCCTTTGAGGGAAAGGGTGAACGAGTGATTGGAGTATTAGACCTGATACATTGAGATGTATGTGGTCCGATGTCCATCCATGCCAAAAGTGGTTGTTTTACTTCATTGCCTTTATCGCTAATTATTCTCGATATCGGTACCTGTATCTGATGAGATACAAATCTGAAGCATTTGAAAAATTCAAACTAATTCAGAAATGAAGTAGAAAACTAACTTGGTAAAAGTATTAAGCCATTGCGATCGGATCGTGGTGGGAAATACTTAAACCAACAGGTTTTGGGTTATCTCATAGATAATGGGATTTTATCTCGAAACTCCACCTTTACGCCAAAGATAATGGTGTGGCTGAAAGGAAAAATCAAACCTTGTTAGACATGGTGCGATTAAGGACAGGTTTTGCACAGGTTTTGGGGGAACGCGCTCGAGACAGCTGTTTACTTGTTAAACAGAGTTCCATCAAAGACAGTTGATGTTACTCCATATTAGATGTGGACTAACAGAAAGCCCTATCTTTCTCATCTGAAAGTTTGGGGTTGTCCTGCTTATGTGAAGCGGACACAGTCAGATACATTTGATGTAAAAGCTGACAAGTGTTTGTTCGTAGGATATCGTGGGATATCAATTCTACCTTGCTGAGGAACAAAAGTTGTTTGTTTCAAAGCATGCTGTTTTCTTAGAGAAAGAGTTTCTTTTACAAGAAGACAGTGGGAGCAAAGTTGAACTTGGAGAAGTTCAAGATGCTCGAACAAACACAAATGAACCGCTCAACTCAAACTGTGACTCATACGGATGAAGTAATAGCTCAACCTTCTACTACACACGGTTCAGTAGGTCAAGAGGATACGACCGCCCCGAGAGATATGGATTTCTGAAGTGAACAGAATGACGATTGCTCATGGAACATGATGAGCCCGCTACCTATGAAGAGGTTCTCAAGAGTTCGAGTCCGACAATGGCTCCATGCCATGAAATCTGAAATGGATTCCATGTATGAAAACCAAGTATGGACTTTGGTCGTTGCACCTAAAGGAATAAAACCCATAGGGTGCAAAAGGGTTTTCAAAAGAAAAACCGACATGGATGGTAATATGATTACCTATAAAGCAAGGCTTGTGGCTAAAGGCTTTCGTCAGAGACAAGGAGTTGACTACGACGAGACCTTCAGCCTAGTAGCAATGCTTAAATCCATTAGGATACTCCTAGCCATTTCCTCTCATTATGAGTATGAGATATGACAAATGGATGTGAAGACAGATCTCCTGAGAGGAAATCTATCCGAGGATGTGCACATGACACAACCTGAGGGCTTCACCTCTTATGATGGCGAAAAGGTATGCAAGCTTTAGAAATCCATGTATGGATTGAAGCAAGCATCCAGTAGTTGGATTATCCGTTTTGATGAGGTAATCAAAAAGTTTGGTTTCTCACAAAATTCGGATGAATATTGTGTGTACAAGAAAGTTCATGGGACTGCAATCGTATTCCTTGTGTTATATGTAGATGACATATTATTACTAGGACACGATGTCTCTATGCTACAATTTGTAAAAATTTGGTTGTCCAATCAATTTGCCATGAAAGACCTTGGTAAAGCAATAAAGATTTATAGAGATAAATCAAATGTTGCTTGGTCTTTCACAATCAACGTACATAGACAAAATGGACAAGATGCTAAAGAGGTTTAGCATGGAGCAATCCATCAGAGGATGCGCATGAGAATGATCCCGAATGCATCTGCAGTAGGATCTATCATGTACGCATTACTATGTACGAGACCCGATGTATCATATGTTCTAAGTGTTACGAGCAGATACCAATCGGATCCTGGTGAGGGTCACTGGGTAACTGTCAAGAATATCCTCAAGTACTTGCGAAGCACTAAGGATGTTTTCTTGACACATGGAGATGAAAATCTCCAAGTGAGCGGGCATTTAGATGCCAGTTTTAATCTGATAAGGATGATTCTGTATCACGATCAGGTTATATACATTCACACTGAACGGCCTGGCGGTCAGTTGGAAAGAGTTCCAATCAAGAGAGGACTGCTGATTCAACAACCGAGGCAGAGTACTTTACCGCATGAGATGCGCAGAGGAAGTTGTTTGGATCAAGAAGTTCATTACTGAACTTGATGTGGTTCCTAGCTGTGATGAACCCATATGATTGTATTGTGATACAATGGGGCTAGTGTGCAGGGAAAGGAATCACGGTCTCATCATTGATCCAGACACGTACTCCGCCGATTCCATCTGATTCGGAAATCATCCGACGAGATGACGTCCTGATAGAGAGAATTCCCACAGAGCAAAGTGTTGCTGATCCGTTGACAAGGCCATTGTCACAGGAGAATTGTGATTCTCATGTACTCGCTTATGGTATTAGATACTAAGGCGATTGGCTTTAGGTCAAGTGGGAGATTTGTAAGTGCAAGTCGACTTGTACATTGTGTAAGTCGACTTACACGTATTCAGTACCGATAAGTCAACTTGTACATTCAGTAAGTCGACTTATACAAGGATCAGATCGTTTAATTGTGCCCTAAAGGCAATCCCTTTAAGCTGCTTTTGTTCAAAGTCGTGCAGACTTTATGAATAAATAAAGAAAGGCATATTTCATTAATTTGATATTCATGAACAAAGTTTATGAATTGATAAGGATCTTTAATCGAATTAATGAAGTCCATGATATATGACATAGCATGAAGGAAATTATGATGTAATCATACTACCGAGATTCCTATCATGTGCAATTATGTCAATGTCTAAATTATCCCTAGTCATAGGATTAATGAGACCGACATCGTTAATCCGTATAGACTAGCACATGTCATATTCCTCGATTGGATCAAGCAAAGGATCTCGTAAATCAGAATATTGAGATATTTAGATTTGACATGTGGATGCTTACTAAGGGTAGTAAGTACATTGATGACCCGTCATGAGATCATCACATGGATATTCTATTTAATTGTCGCGATAATCTCATCATAGAATGGTGCAAGTATCCTTAGACTCGAGGTACTCAAGGATATCTTGATACCGATTCGTGCTTTGACTCCATTCCTTGTTGCCTTCCGAGGTCGCTCATAGGGTGGTGATTGGGCACACTTGAGGTATTCAAGGTAATTGAGTAGCCAATAAAGGATTCACCACTTCAAATAGCGAAGAGATACCTCGCCTCTTATCAGACCATTACTTGAAGTCTTCTACGAAGATAACTATGTCATGAAGAGTGTCTTCATGGACATATAAAGTAATGAGTCCCGGACAGAACTAATATCACTGGGCTAGACTCGCCTAGTGAGAGTTGACACTTTGACCATACTCGTAACCAAGTGGGGTATAGGATGGTGAAAGGACGAATTGCACGATAATTGTCATGGAAGGGTTCGTGATCCGGTTCGTGATGAATTCATCAAACCAATTACTTTCCGATCAATTGGGGTCATGATGTGTTGCTAGGCGCCGCCATGACTTACTTACGATTAATTGTTAATCTAAGTGGCCAACATAACCGGAACCTAAAGGGTCACACGATAAGAGTGTCTCGAGAATCAGAAATAGTATTGACAGAGTTCCAATTATGGAGAGCATTAGATTAAATGGATCCCAATGGATTGGGATATGTCCCGATGAGATCGCGACATTAATATTGCTAAGAAAGATTTAGGAGTCGTTTTCAAGATCGGGCCCGTAAGGTCGGTAGGACCAGGCCCAGCTTGAACTCGACCTTAGCAATTATATTCTAATTAATTAATTAAGTAAATTAATTAATTAATTATTATATATATTAAAGCACATGGACGTTGGACATTTGGAAGAAGAGTAAATGATAAGCTTTGAAAAGTCAAAGCATCATTTAATTCCTTAGCATGTGCCATCCACTTGTTAGCATTTGATTTGGACTCTTTAAACTAGTTAAAGACACCATATATGCTGATTTTCGTGGATGGCTGGACAAAGGTTCAAAGGGCCTTAAAGATGAAGCTATTGACTAAGTCAATTGTTGATTATTCAATGGTTATTTCATGGTTAAGTGCTATACACGTGCTTTCCTCCTATCCAAGCATTTATATGTTCTTTAATTGTTAAAGAGACGATATATATATATGCTTGAGTAGTGAACGTAATATAGTTTTTTAGGAGAAGGAGAGAAATATAAGCTTATGTTAAGCTTTGGAAAGTGTTTCTAATTCTCTTCTTCACCAAGCCACCATCGAATTCTTCTTTTCTCCAAGCTTGTTCCAACGCTGCCTCAAGCTCTCCAAGGATGTAGGTAGGGTCTAGCAGCCTTTATTCTATTCTAGCTATTCCCGTCAAAGGGTTTGTTCCGTTAGGTTTTCGATCTCTGCGTGGATACCTTTAGAGATAGTCTCTATTGGCTATTTAGGTTTGAGTTTTCATACATGCACATGGATCCTGGCCTTCGGAAGATCCCTGACAAAATTTTGTTTTCCGCACTGGTACATGTGATGTACCTCCGGAATTTTCCTACAGCTAACACTCTGCAATCCACACACATGCGCCAACTCCCATCCTTCTTGGAACCAATATCACCGCACGACACAAGGACTAAGACTCTCCCGATGTGTCCCTTTTGTAGCAATTCTTCCACTTGCTTTGAGTTCCTTAGTTTCTTCAGATTAGCCCTATAAGTCGGTCTATTTGGAATCTGCGCCCTGTGCATGAAGTCAACTGATGTTCTATTCCTCTAATAGGCGGCAATTCCTTAGGCAACTCCTCGTGGAAAACATCTCCATACTCTGCAAAAGAGAAACAACACTACTAGGCAAACAAGGGTCAAGGTCGATTCATTAAAATAAGCTTGCTTGCATAAAAGTACAAACAAACATCTCCTTTCCACACAAGCAACCCTTACATCTCTCATTTTGCATAGAAGTTTTGTTTCTTTCTACCCTCTCTCTCATTTGGGCCTTTTAATTGAATTTCTTTTGAGGCCTCTTTCCCACTTTTCTTCTCTCACTCTCGGCCTCACTTTCTCTCTTTTCTTTTGATTTAGATTTCCCCTTTGCAAGGTTCTCAACCTTCCCTCAATTTTTGTATTGTCATGCTTTTCTTGAAGTTTTTGTCCTGTCTTTGTTGCATTCCTCCATACTCCTTTTAATTGCATTTGGTCCTCATATACCTCTTTTGGTGCCAATGGAGCAAGAACAAATTTCGATCTCCCATAGTAAATGAATACCTATTCTTAAAACCATCATGTAACACTCTTCTATCATATTGCCAAGGTCGACCGAGCAATAAATGACAAGCATGCATAGGTACAACATCACAAAGTACTTGATCATAATACTTTCCAATGGAGAAAGATACAAGGACTTGTTTATTTACCTTGATTTCCCATGTCATTCAGCCATTGTAGTCTATACGCCTAGGTGTTTCAAGCACTCCAACCCGAAGTTTTTCTACCATCAATGTACTAGCCACATTAGTGCAGCTTTCCCCATCAATGATCAGCTACAAATCTTCTCATTCACTAGGCATCTGGAATGAAAAATATTTTCCTTTGCTCAATTCCATCTTCCTTCACTTGAGCATTCAAACTCGCTTAGTAACAAGTAATTCACCCCTAGGTGCATCCTCAACTTCCACATCGTAACAATCTTCCAACTCGTGCATGGAAGTCAAATCATCTTCTTCCTCCTCAAACACAACTTCTCCTCCTCTCACAAACATTGTTTTCTTGTTTGGGCATCGAGAAGCAATATGACCAACACCAAGACATTTAAAGCATTTAATAGTCCTATGCTTTTCAGAATTGGAACTAGAAGAACTTGGAGTTTTAAAAGTACCTTTTGGATCCGCCTTGTTCTTCTCTTCCTTTAGCTTGTCTTTGTCCTTCTCATTTTCTTGGACCATTTCGAGTTCCAATTTGTAGTAGAGCTTGTGTAAGAAGCCTTGTTGAGCTTTTGTACTTGAGTTGCCTCTCCACCTTCATGGCCATATTCACCATCTCCTCTAACTCCACATAATGGTGCAATTCAATAACATTTGCAATGTCTTTGTTCAAACCAGCCAAGAAACGTGCCATGGTGGCTTCTCTTCTTCTTCTACATTAGCCCTAATCATGGCTATCTCCATCTCCTTATGGTACTCTTCTACACTTTTGGTGCCTTGTCTCAAGGTTTGGAGCCTTTGATGGAGCTCCCTATAGAAGTAACTAGCACAAACCTCTTCTTCATGACCCTCTTCATTTCAACCCAAGTATCAATAGGATCCTCTCCATTCCTTCTTCTGCTCAAAACAAGTTGATCCCACCAAATAAGTGCATAATCATGAAATTCCACAAAGAAGAAGCTTCACCTTCTTCTCCTCGTAATAGTTATGGCATTCAAAATCATCTCCACCTTTCTTTCCCATTCTAAGTAAGCTTCGGATCATTCTTACCTTGGAAAGATGGTATTTTCATCTTGATATCGCCTAAATTTCTATCCACACGCCGACCTGCCTTCTCCCCCTTGCATTGTCTCGGCCTCTATAACCTCTTCCTCTTCCTCTATCATTCCGTCCCCTCTTCCACCAAATCTGGCCCTATGCCAATCTTCTTCATCTTCCCCATCATCATATTCATCTTCATACTCAAACCGCACAGGAGTTGGCTCCTAGCATTTTGCCTCCATGTTGCACCATTAGATGAAGCCTCTCGTTGTAAATTTCTAATGACTTGATCTTGTCTATCAAATTTATCAACGACATCCCTGAACATGTTCTCAATCCTTTGAATTGATGTTGCATAGCCTCCAAAGTAAAGAATGTGTGTTGATCAGCCTCACTATTCTTTTCATCCTTGTCACTACCTTTACTATCCTTTGAATTGGCCATGATGTAAAACCGCAAAAACACGTTAGAATAGCTCCTCACACACTCCCTCACGTGTTTCTCTCTAAATCAGATTGATACTCTCGTTTCACTCAAGAAGATGGCTTTACCTCAAATTAGCTTACACACTCTTGCTTTTTATCACTTTAGATTCTAGCACGCTTACTTGTCCTGATCAATCACTACCAACCAAATAAACACAACAAAGAACTTAATTCAAAAGGAAAGCAACGAATACCTAAATAAAGGAAGAAAAACAAAGCTAGATGCAATTTAATGTAAAGAAAACAAGGAAGATTAAAATAAACACATACTAGATGGAGAAAACGATGTGAACGATTTTTGGTACCAATTGAGCAATATGAAACAAGATTACTCAATTCAAGTGTAATGGAAACAAAAGGACAAAGAAACAAAAAACAACCAAAGAGTCAAGAAAAGACGAAACTAGGAATTAAACTCAACCCTAAACCTAAATTAACAAAAACATTCCAATCTGTCCCAATTACTCAAGAACGAAAGATAAGCAATTATATCAAAGACACACGCTTTGAGCGAAGAACGAAATCTTGAAACAAGAAAGTGTTTCTTGATGCAAAAAACAAGTCTTGATGAGTTTCTTGAATGAAGGATGTGTTCTTGATGAATTTGAATAATAAAGAAACGAAATTAAAGAATTCTTGAATGATCGATTCGCTTCTTGATGAATCTTGCAAGCAAATCAACTCAAACTCACAAAGATTCACAATCTTGATTTTTTTAACTTCTTTCTTTCTTTCTTTCTTCTTTTCTTTCTTTCTTTCTTTCTTTTTTCAATTTTAATGATGAACTAACTATAATAATCAAGAACAAACAGAAAATTAAAGATAAAGATTGAATTTAAAACCTAGGCTCGATACCAAAGATGATCGGATCACAACCTAGAATCAATTCTAGATCACCTCAGTTTCAATGAATTGTTCCCAAACCTAAATTCAATCAATCTAACTCAAGCCCTTCACCCCAAATACAGCAAGGAATTGGTCAAAAGGCCTTCAAAGCCAGTATAAGATTGTAGGAATTGAATTAGCATACAAGTTAGAACTTACTTGATGAGTTGAATCAATCATAAGGTAAAACATGCAAGAATCTCAATTCTCTCTTGAAGGAGACTTTCTATTTCTTGATCTCTCTAAACTTCGTCTTCATGGCTAAAGCAATTCCAATTTAAAACCTCAAGAGATCCTAAAACAAAAAAATTCCATATCTCAAAAGGCCTGTTGGTCTTGATTCGAGGATCTAATCCTTTCGAGGAGGGAGGGAATGATACAACTCACCAAGGCAATGGAGACTGAGGATGCCAATGGGTCCAATTACAAGGTCGCGCCCAACAAGCTCAAAGCACAATTTCAGATTTATGTAAGCTTTTGTTTCACAAGAACTTCAAGAAGTTTTGTTGATCAAGCTTCGAGAAGAGCTTAGAAGACACCCAAGTTGTGTGCACATTGAGGCTTCAAACCAAGAGGGCTAACACTTAGCCAATTTTCACAAGCACAAGTCTAATCAATGGGCTTGGGCTTTTTTATCTTATAAGGGCATGTGGACTTCTTTTAGGCTTTTTCATGGGCTGATTTGCATTAAGTGTGCATGTGTTTCATTAAAAAGTCATGTGCATGTTTTATTTTAAGGAACCAAGCCAGGGCCTAGCTTAAAAGCCCAATTCGCCTCTTAAGTTAGACTTCTATTTTGTGGTTTTCAGATCCTATTTGGACAAGGACTAGTCAATTTTAATTAGTTTTGAAGCCCAAATCCACGTGGTATTTATTCTCGGCAGATTTGTTTCAAGAAGGCCTTTGATATTTTGGCTTTCTTTAGGGTTTTTAGGTTATCTTTGTTAGGTTTACATTGCAAAGGGTATTTAAACCTTTGCTTTAGCCATGAACACGAAGTTTAGAGAGATCATCAAATTAGAAAGCATTCTTCAAGAGAGAATTGAGATTCTTGCTTGTTTTACCTTAAGGATTGATTCAACTTATCAAGTAAGTTCTAACTTGTATGCTAATTCAATTCCTACAATCTTATACTTTTGTTACCAATTCCTGTGTTTGGGGTGAAGGGTCTTGTTAGATTGATTGAATTTAGGTTTGGGAACAATCATTGAAATGGAGGTGATCTAGACATTGATTCTAGGTCATTGTCAGATCATGTCGCTTCAGTAGCTCGTGACATCGAGGCAAACATAATGCAGTAGCCATGTCACCGCCTTTTAAGATGCTTACTATATGCTTTCTCGATCCTCATCAAGCATCGAAGCAGTGGATCGGAAGTGGAACATCTAGACATATCCCAGCAGCCTTTGTTCTCGATTTCTCATCCAATCTAGAAAGTTAGGTCCAGCTTAATTTGTTGAGTCCATAATGAGCTCACACTGGAAGTCATTTTCAATAACCTATTGGGAAAAGAGAGAAAGAATGTTAGAATAGAATTACATGCATGATCATAAGGACTTGCATGACATGCATATGACTCCCACTAGTTTCAAAGAATCCATAACCCTCAGTACGAATCCAAGAAACATTATGAAAAAATGTCCTAGTGGGTCGATATCCGACATTACTAAAATGACCTTGGGTTTACCCAACAAGCCACCTTAGGTCAATCGGTAGGTATCGGTCATACCAATTGCATCATAGATATCCGACATTACTAAAATGACCTTGGGTTTACCCAACAAGCCACCTTAGATCTATCGGCAGGTATCGGTCATACCATTTGCTTCATAGATGCAACTATCGACTAGTGCTATCAACTCGTGATGTATGCACACACATTGGGTTATCAACTCTTGATGCGCGTACATCTGATGCACACTACCCAATTTTGCCTCTGTCCATGTTGACCTTGAGTTTACTCAACAAATCAACGCTTCTAGTGAAAACCGACCCATTAATCCAAAATCTTATTTTCATGGTTGAACATATCTCAGATAGAGTGAGCTTGGGTTTACCCAACAACCCAACTCTATAAGAACTCTGGTTCTCCCATATTAATGGAAGGCGTTAGTTTTCATATGATGTGAGGGTTTTCGGTCTCATCTTCTTCTCCTCCAAGCCGTAGGATTATAGTCACCATGACTATATGGAATGATTTAGGTATTTCATCAATCACATTGAGTCTATACCTAAAATCATCCATCATCCCACCTTTGCATGTTGTAAGTCGACTTGTGTATGTGTAAGTCGACTTACGCTAATGTGTAAGTCGACTTATGCAGCTGTGCACGAACAAGTCGACTTGTACCATTGTGCAAGTCGACTTATGCGTCTACAGTGCACGGACAAGTCGACTTGTATCTTTATTAGTCGACTTATTCATGTGGAATTGCTATCTAATCGGCTAATTTCTCAATCCGTGCAGTTCCAATTCACAATACCAAGCGTAATATCCTTTATTATGATGTACCAATGAAACACTTTCATTGTTCCATGCTTACTATCTATAGTCAAACTATACATGAAAAACTTGAAATTGATGAATACACTCTTATTCATTCAGATCTCCAAATAATTTGAGAATATCAAACTATTACCCTAAGTATCTCTAGGTAGTCTAAACTTTATCAAGATTACTTCGGCACTGGTCACAAAATTTGTGACGGCCAAAATAATCAAGACAACGAAATACACTAACGAGACGCTAATGTGACACATTTGACATCCGAAAAATATTTGGAAACCCAATTTCAATAAATTCAATTTGGAAAGCATACAACATCAATATAACACATTTTTAATCACATTAAAAATTATCCAAGGCGTTGGAATTGAGAAATACACAATTTATCATTCCAAACAAAACAGCTCCAGCAACTTTCTCAAAACTGCCAAGCTCTGTGTTTTGCTTGAAAAACTCATGGAAAAAATTTCAATAAATTCTGAGAAAATTACAGAGGTTACAACATGTTCACAACATGTTCTATGAATATTTTTAGGATTTATTTCTATCAAAAACACAACCAACATCAGCAACAAAGACAATATAGAATCTGTGTTCCTCAACACAGTTATTCCCAGAAGCACACAATAAATTCTCAAATAAATAGTAAATCACCTCGAAAACATTTTTCCATTCTCATAGACATTCATAAACATCTTAGAGACATGTTGGTGAAAGCAAATCTGAAAAACAAATTTTCTACAATTTATTATTGAATTTATAAGCATGCCTGTTCATTGAATGTGCACAAAGACAGCAACCAGAACATTGGGGAATAAATTAGTAAAACCTTATCAAATCACATTGATAAATTCCGAGCTTCCACAAACATATGCAACAACATCTTGTGAACATATCTGGGCAAGAAAATTTTGAAAGCAATATTTCTACACTTAATTCGAAATTCACACAATTGAACATGCATCATCGTCACAAGCAATAGGCAACTCCGACCTAGTCATGGTTTCTTCGTTATATACGACACAAGTGGCTCTGATACCACTGTAGGAAAATCTCGGTGTGAGCATCACATGCCCACGGTGCGGAAAACAAAAAGTTTTGTTTCGAGACCTTCCCGAAAGCCAGGATCCATGTGTCTATACAACAAACTCAAACCATAACGGCCAAAGGAGACCGTCTCTAACGGTATCTATGCAGAGATCGGAGAACCTAACCGGGACAAACCCTTTGACCCGGGAATAGCAAGAACAAGTTGAAGACTGCTAGATCTTACCTTGTTCTTGGAGAGCTTGGAAACGATGGAGAATGAAAAGCTTGGTGAAGAAGAGAACTTGATGATTGATGAAGATGAGGGAGGAAAACCTTTTTCCTTCTAAACCTTTCTTCTTTCTTCAAAAACCACGATGATAATCATTCTCCAGGAAAGAAACTCTTTCTATTCCTCTCTTTTCTATAAGCTACGATCATCACTCTTTTCATTCTCCATATTTTGTCTTTTAGCCATTAAATGGGATTGATGACTAAGCATGTAAGGAGAAACTTCCTCTCCTTTCCATCAATCCACGTAAACACACACACACACACACACACACACATATATATATATATATATAAATTCTTTAATTAATTAATCATATATATATATGTATATAACTGCTGAAGTGGTCCAGTCACACTGGGGTCGGTCCTACCGGCCTACCGGGTGTATGGGAAAAATCTCCGGAAACATTTTTCAGCAATATCGATGTCGCGATCTCATCAAGACATATCTCGATCTCATCGGGATCCATTTAATCCTTTTGCTCTCCATATATTGGAACTCTATCTAAAACTATTTTATGAATTCTCCGAGACACTCTTATGCGTGTGACCAATTAGATTCCCGGTTATGTTGGCCACTTAGATTAACACTTAATCCAAGCAAGTCATGAGCGGTATCTAGCAACACATCATGACCTCCAATTGACCGAAAAGTAATTGGTTTGACGAATGAGCATGTATTCATCATGAACCATATCACGAACCTTTCCATAGACAATTACCGTGCAATTCATCCTTTCACCATGCTATACCCCACTTGGTTATGAGTATGGGCAATGTGTCAACTCTTACTAGACTGACTAAGTCAAATCTAATCCAAGTGATTTCAGTTCTTGTCCTGGGACTCATTACTTAATATGTCAATGAAGACATTCTTCATGACATATATGCTCCGATCACAGACTTCCAAGTAATGACCCTGACAATAGGCCATGGGTATCATCTTCTGCTATCACAGAAGTGGTGAATCCTTTATTGGCTACTCAATGACCTTCGAATACCTCAAGCTATACCCAATCACCACCCTATGAGCGACCTCTCAGAAGGCAACAAGGAATGGAGTCAGCACGTAATCGATATCAAGATATTCTTGAGCACCTCAAGTCTAAGGATACTTGCACAATTGCTATGATGAGATTATCACCGACATTAGAATAGGACATCCATGTGATGATCTCATAGCAGTCATCCAATGTACTTACTACTTGAAGAAGCATCCACATCTCAACCCTAAATATCTCATATTTACAACTTCGAGATCCACCGCTTGATCAAATCAAGGAGCTTGAGATGTACTAGTCTCTCCGGATTACCGATGTCCGGCCTCGGAATCCTATGACTAGGGATAATTTAGATACTGACATAATTGCACATGATAGGAATCTCAGTAGTATGATCACATCACAATTTCCTTCATGCTATGTCATATATCATGGACTTCATTAATTTGCTTATAGATCAATATCCATTCATAAATAATGAACAGCAAGTTAATGAAATATATGCCTTTTTTATTTATTCATAAAGTATGTACACAACTTTGTACAAAATGCGCTAAAGGCGATTGCCTTCAGGGCACTACTCTAACAAAACAAGCATCCAGGAGTTGGAATATCCGTTTTGATGAGGTAATCAAAGAGTTTGGTTTCTCACAAAATCTGGATGAACACTGTGTGTATAAGAAGGTTAATGGGACTGCAATCGTATTCCTTATGTTGTATGTAGATGACATATTATTGCTAGGAAACGATGTCTCTATGCTACAATCAGTCAAGATTTGGTTGTCCAAATAATTTGCCATGAAAGACCTTGGTGAAGCAACTTATATCCTTGGGATAAAGATTTATAGAGATAGATCAAAAAGGTTGCTTGGTCTTTCACAATCAACGTACATAGACAAGATGCTAAAGAGGTTTAGCATGGAGGAATCCAAGAGAGGGTACCTTCTCATCACTCATGGGATAACACTCTCAAAATCTATGTGTCCTAAGACACAAGATGAGAGGATGCGCATGAATATGATCCCGTATGCATCTGCGGTAGGATCTATCATGTATGCAATGCTATGTACGAGACCCGATGTATCATATGCTCTAAGTGTTACGAGCAGATACCAATCGGATCCCGGTGAGGGTCACTGGGTGGCTGTCAAGAATATCCTTAAGTACTTGCGAAGGACTAAGGATGTTTTCTTGATATATGGAGATGGAGATCTCAAAGTGAGTGGGTATACAGATGTCAGTTTTCAATCTGATAAAGATGATTCCAAATCCCAATCAGGTTACGTATTCACACTGAATGGCGGGGCAGTTAGTTGGAAGAGTTCCAAACAAGAGACAACTGCTGATTCAACGACCGAGGCAGAGTACATTGCCGCTTCAGAAGCAGCAAAGGAAGCAGTTTGGATCAAAAGTTCATTACTGAACTTGGTGTGGTTCCTAGCAGTGATGGGCCCATACAGTTGTATTGTGACAACAATGAGGCTATTGAGCAGGCGAAAGAACCAAGGTCTCATCAACGATCCAAACACGTGCTCCGCAGATATCATTTGATCAGGGAGATCATAGGACGAGGTGATGTCCAGATCGAGAGAATTCCCACCGAGCATAATATTGCTGATCCGTTGACAAAGTCATTATCACAAAAGAGTTTTGATTCTCATGTACTCGCCTATGGTATTAGATATCAAGGCGATTGGCTTTAGGTCAAGTGGAAGATTGTTAGAGTAGTGCCTCAAGGCAATCGCTTTTAGCGATTTTGTACAAAGTTGTATACATACTTTATGAATAAATAAAGAAAGGCATATTTCATTAACTTCATTGTTCATTATTTATGAATGGATATTGATCTATAAGCAAATTAATGAAGTCTATGATATATGACATAGCATGAAGGAAATTGTGATGTGATCATACTACAGAGATTCCTATCATGTGCAATTATGTCAGTATCTAAATTATCCCTAGTCATAGGATTACTGAGACTGGACATCGGTAATCCGGAGAGACTAGTACATCTCAAGCTCCTTGATTTGATCAAGCAGTGGATCTCAGAAGCTGTAAATATGAGATATTTAGGGTTGAGATGTGGATGCTTACTAGAGGTAGTAAGTACATTGGATGACCTGCTATGAGATCATCACATGGATGTCCTATTCTAATGTCAGTGATTATCTCATCATAGCAATGGTGCAAGTATCCTTAGACTTGAGGTGCTCAAGGATATCTTGGATACCGATTCTGTGCTTTGACTCCATTCCTTGTTGCCTTACAGAGGTCGCTCATAGGGTGGTGATTGGGTAGCCAATAGAGGATTCACCACTTCTGTGATAGTAGAAGATGATACCCATGGCCTCTTGTCAAGGTCATTACTTGGAAGTCTCTAGCCGGAGCATATATGTCATGAAGAATGTCTTCATTGACATATTAAGTAATGAGTCCCAGGACAAGAACTGAAATCACTTGGACTAGATTTGACATAGTTAGTCTAGTAAAGAGTTGACACATTGCCCATACTCATAACCAATTGGGGTATAGCATGGTGAAAGGACGAATTGCACGGTAATTGTCTATGGAAAGGTTCGTGATATGGTTCATGATGAATACATGTTCATTCGTCAAATCAATTACTTTCCGGTCAATTGGAGGTCATGATGTGTTGCTAGATACCGCTCATGACTTACTTGGATTAAGTGTTAATCTAAGTGGTCAACATAACCGGGAACCTAATGGGTCACACGCATAAGAGTGTCTCGAAGTATTTGTAAAATAGTTTTGGATAGAGTTCCAATATATGGAGAGCAAAAGGATTAAATGGATCTCGATGAGATCGAGATATGTCCTGATGAGATCGCGACATCGATATTGCTGAAAAGGGTTTTCGGAGGTTTTCCCATACCAGACCGGTGAGGCGGTAGGACCAATTCCAAGGTGGATGGACCACTTCAAAGATTTATTTATATATATATATATAATTAATTAATCAAAGAATTAATTAATTAAAATATATATATGTGTATACGTGGAAAGGAGAAAGGAAGCTTCTCCTTTCATGCTTAGTCATTAATGCATTTAATGACAAAAGACAAAATAGCAAATGTGGAAGAGGCATGATCGTTGGTGTTGCTTTAAAAAGAAGAAAAAAAAGAGTTTCCTCTCTTTGATCAATGATCATCGTGGGTTTTAGAGAAAACCTAAGGATTTGAAGAGAAAGAGTTTCTCTCTTAAGCTTCATCATCTTTCAAGCTCTTCTTCAAGGCTTCACCTCCTCTTCGTCGTTTTTCAAGCTCTCCAAGAACAAAGGTAAGATCTAGCAGTCTTTAATTTGTTCTAGCTATTCCCGGGTCAAAGGGTTTATCCCGGTTAGGTTCTCCGATCTCTGCATGGATACCGTTAGAGATGGTCTCCTTTGGCCGTTATGGTTTGAGTTTATTGTATAGACACATAGATCCTAGCTTTCGGGAAGGTCCCGGAACAAAAATTTTTATTTTCCGCACCGTGGGCATGTGATGCTTACACCGGGATTTTCCTACAGTAACAAGTCGACTTATGTGAGAATAAGTTGACCTATGATATACACAGCACTATGGAAATGAAGAAATTTCAGGATAAGTCGACTTATGCAAATCGACAAGTCGACTTATGAGGGTCGATAAGTCGACTTATGGAGGTAAAACAAGTCGACTTATGTTTACACGGGTTCCATTGTTGGATTATTATGTTATGTAATGACTTTTCATTTTCTTTGTGTTTGCTTATGAACTGCCTGTCGAATATAAGTTATCTAGGTCTTCTTTAAAAATTCTCTTTTCCCCAAAATCTCCGAAAACATACTCTCTTCTACTTTTGAGATTTATTCATGATGATGTTTCTCCACCATGATGGTTTTTGTATCTAGCCAAGAACAACATTTCATATTATTTGTATTTGCTTACTACTTGAGATTATTTGTGTTTGATGACTTGCTTCTCTATTTAATGTGATTGCGATATTTCATCTATTGTTGGTTTGTATTAGTTGTTTTGATTATGAAAAAAAGGGGGAGCAAAATGAGAAATTGGATATTCTTTAGTTCCTTGATTAAGGGGGAGTATGTGATAATTGTCTTTAATTTAAGTCTATCATGATTTCAAATTATTTTTATGAATTTGATCTTACAACGTTATTAAATTCAATGATTTATATGACTGAGGGGGAGACTTCTAACCAAAATGACAAGGTATAAAAACCTTGATCAATTTTTCTTTGTTTTCATTTCTTAAACAATTTCTAAGTGTTTTGTCATTATCAAAAAGGGGGAGATTGTTGGACCAATGGTGGTTGAAAAATTAAATCCCACTTATGTTTTGATAATAATAAAATGTATAGAATTGGTTAAGAAATTATTTCAGGTATTTTGGGATTATTGTGCTGCAAATCAAGATGGACAAGTGATAAATCATTGAAGAATCAAGATGGAAGTTTCCTTATAAGTGAAAGAGACATAAATAATAAGGATTATAGAAGATTTGGTTGGATGTTACCGTTGGAGGACCGCAAGTCGACTTGCACAAGCATAAGTCGACTCATATATCAAGATCCGAACAACATAAGTCGACTAATACATGAAGATATGTCAACACAAGTCGACTAATTGTACATAAGTCGACTTATCGAGGACCACAAGTCGACTTACATAGCACAAGTCGACTTATAGAAGAGCGGAGATGCATTTTTACGTAAAATGTTGTCACAAGTCGACTTATGGATACAACAAATTAATTCCAACGGTCCAATTAGCCACAAATAGAAAGGAGATTATTAAGGAACGGCTATAACAATCATGCAACGGCTAGAATGAGCTCCAACAGCTATTTTCTTCAAGTATAAAGAGTAGATGATTGATGAAGAGTGGAGAGAAGTTCTACAAGCCAAAATACTCTTCTATTGCTCCAAAATTGCTCATTATTGCTCATATCTTGTTACACAATTGTATTGAGCATTTGTTCCTCAAATTTTATCTTATTTCTCTTACAATTTGAGTGACTAGTGAAAGGTCACGTGTGAGGTAGCTTGAGCCGGAAATCAAGTGGTATTGGTAGGATTTGTGCAGGAAGACAAATCATTTGTAAAGGTAGCTTGAGCCGAAAATCAAGCGATATTGATAGGATTTGTGCCGGAAGACAAATCAAGTGTAAAGGTAGCTTGAGCCGGAAATCAAGCTGTATTGTAAGAGTTCACACTGAACTACAAAGTGTGTAATAAAGTGGTTTGTAAAATCCTAAGTGGGAGCTTAGGTAGAGGGCGTAGGTCTTAGCACCGAACCTCAATAAAAACAGTGTTTTATCTTCTTCCCTAATCTTTTCATTTAAATTTGTTTAAATTGTTTTAGTGTGAATTAACTTCTGATTTTATTGTAGAAAATTATAACAAACTTAAAGATCTATTCAACCCCCCTTCCAACCGGTATTGGTAGGATTTCTGCCGGAAGACAAATCAAGTGTAAAGGTAGCTTGAGTCGGAAATCAAGCGGTATTATAAGAGTTCACACTGAACTACAAAGTGTGTAATAAAGTGGTTTGCAAAATCCTAAGTGAGAGCTTAGGTAGAGGACGTAGGTCTTAGCACCGAACCTCTATAAAAACAGTGTTTGATCTTCTTCCCTAATCTTTTCATTTAAATTTGTTTAAATTGTTTTTGTGTGAATTAACTTCTGATTTTATTGTAGAAAATTACAAAAAGCTTAAAGATCTATTCAACCCCCCCTTCTAGATCGCTAACACCATGCAAATTGGATAATCAACACAAATAAGGTCCAAATCCTGCCCAAACATTGACATACAACCATTCAAGTTGTATATACATCAAAACACATGAAAAGCATGCAAAACATAAGCTTAAAAATCGTCATTTATAACCTAACATGCAATTTATCATATACAATAACTTACACATGCAAGTTATATGAAAAAACACAAAAACTAGGCTAAGCATCCTAGTATTTATATTAAACATACACACTATCACATAAAATGACTTAGACAATCCTATGGCAAATATCATTTATCAATCCCGAAATCATCAGACAATCCTATAACAAATATCACTTATCAATCCCAAAATCATCAAAAACATCCATATAAGTCTTCATTTATGAGCTTAGGATATCTTGTATCATCTTATGAGCAATAATATTTGTAATAGTTAATAACAACCTTCCTTTATTATCTTCAATTTCTTTAAAACTTGGTCTGAAATAGACACTAGGATTCAAAAACACCCTAGCTGCAAACAACAAAGAGTAAAGTTGTCTTTTCCATCTCTCATTGATGATTCCAAAATAAGGTGTGTACAAAGAAGGCTTGTTTTTTGTATTGCCTTTAATTGCTTCCTTCACCCTCTTTATGGAATCATAAAAATAACCCATTATTGTCTTCTCATTACTATCGGTCAAACGAAGTACCCTCACTAAAGCCTCGTAAACTAGGATAACAAATTAAAATTGAGACTAAAATTCATGACCTTCAGGTATAACTCTAGAAATATTAAACTTAACATGCTTGTATGCAACTCACTTATTACCCGTAAAAATTTACCTAAACTCCTTCTTTATTAGAATAAAAAATTGAAGTGATAACAAATTTATTGCAAATCTTATAATAGGAAAATTTAAATTCCTATCATTAGTGAAATCCTTTCTTACTAAATTTAGGACCCTTGCACAATTGTAGATGAGCTTAGTCACTTTCTTTTCGCTTTCTACATAATCTCATTAATAATGGAAAAATATTTAACATCTTTTATATTTTCTAACATTAGGCTAATGCAATGTATAGCATAAGGACTCCAATAAAAATAATTATATATGCTTTGCAATCTTTTAACTATTTTTTAAGCATAATGATTGCCAATAATGAACTGAACAATATTTTTTGGTCTAACTTCATTCTCAGCTTCATCAATTATCTTAAACAGAGTATTAGTATTCCTAATCAGGCTAGATGTATTAACGGACTTCAAAAACATTATCCCTACAGAATAAACCAAAAAATTAATAATAGGATCTTGCTTTCTATTTATCCAATCATTACTCACGATTGAATACCTAAAAGTAGATCAAGTCATTCTTCTTTCATCCAAATAACTAACTATTTCATATTACTTAGAAGTTTACTTTTATAGTCATTAATTAAAGGAGCTTTGTATCCTGAACCGTAAGAGGTGATAACATCCACGATAAGTTGATAATAATAAGATTAAGCAGCATTAAATGCTATAATTGAATTATACCACCATCTAGTCATTGTCATGTCCACATTATGAGTCGCTTCTCTAATATATAAGGCATTACGATTGAAGATTAAGCTTTAGGATTTGCTCGTGGTGCAAAAAAAAATTGAAACATGTCTTCACAAAAGGAACTTCCACTACTAATTTTATAGTTTAGTCTTTGCCTTCTATCTTTCTTATGCTGATTCTTTTAAGTAAAGTTTTCATTTGCCATTTCGTTTCATGACTAGCTTTCTTACAAGGCTCAATATCACCTTTAATTCCTAGCTAAATGCTTTTTTAATCTTGTGATTCTCTTACTTTTCAAATTATTATTACAATATAAACAAATGATATGGTTTTTTATTCCAAAAACCAATCTATGATGAACCTAAATCAGATCATTGAATCTTCCTAAAGTGGTTGAATTATCAAGAGTATTTGAACTTTCTTATATTTATCTATAAAATAAATGAAGACATATTCAAAATTAACTTAATAATTTCACATAAAAATAAAGTTGTATAAAAAATGAAGAAATAGATTAATAATGGTTTCTCAATAATTATATGCTATAAACATGCAAGTGAATTTCACGAACTTAGATGAATGATTCTGTAAGAAATTTGATGCTTAAGCACATTCTACCTAAGAAATTCTCATGTTTATTTCTTAACCCAAACATCAAATACATACATTAATTATGCAAGGGCATAAAGTAACGTAGAGTTGCGAGAGATCTCAGCCAACTAGCTGGGATGACAAGTTGAAAACACAATGAGATGAGACTATGATTGGAACTGGCAATGAGGCGAGACTATGATTGGAACTGGCAACAACTAACGAGAGACGAAGATAGAGTGAGGCGATAGTGAGAATGGCATGGATATGATAGGGGAGAGATGCTTTTTGCTGTACTAACTGTAAAAAAAAAAAAGAAAAATCAGGTAAGAAAGCGATGTAAAAAAATCAGGAGAGTAAAGAAAAAATTTTGGAGCCAAAATTAGGGGAAATTTTTAAAGTAACATAAAAAACATCCCACGGACACATGGTTATTAACCGTCACCCACTTTCTTAATCAGTCGCTTCCACCGAAAGGCACCAAATGTTGCCCTTGGATATCACCCGCCATCGACAGCACCCGCGCTCTTTCTTTACATTTTGTGTTTCTATTAAAATTTTCCCTTCTAATCAAGACGCGGGAAACCATTTCCTATGCCCTCCGCCACCGCCTCATGCCACCGGAAGTACTCAACAATGTTCACTCATAAGACCTCTCCCTTCCTCCACAAACTCCACAACCACAGCAACCGCCACCGCCATCCCTTTCATCATTATAAAATTCGCTGCATTTTGGACAATATTGTCGTCTCGTCCTCCCTCTCCTCTGTCTTAACCTCCGCCAACGTCATCGCTGCTGCTGCCTCCTCCGGTTCCTCTTCTGTCCATAGCGTCGTTTCCTCCACTATTGCACAAGTTGCTGTCATGGCCTTCGCTATTGCCTCCGGTGCTTGCCTTTCCACTAAGGTCGATTTTTTGTAGCCTAAAGTGGAAGAGCAACCTGGTATTAATATCCATTAAATCAAAAATATTTTTTTTCGTTGAGTTTATTAGTAGTCTATATTTGTTTTTCTTTCTAGACAATAATTGTCAAAGTGTAAATGAGGCTAAAGCATCTGTAAAGAAATCAGCTAAAAGCATAAGGTCACATACACTATATATGATCCATTTCATTTGAACCATTAAAAAAACACATTTATCTCATTGTTGGAAATATAAGGCGGTCTTGTAGAATTAGTTATTGTGATTTAAACTAGGTAGATTATGGTAATTTCATATTCTTGTTATCGTGGATGCAAATGATAGGTATTATGTCACCCTTTTGAAGTATATATATAGTGACAACTGTAGCTCATATTATCAGTAAAACTGGTTTTGATTGGAATGATGCTAACTTAGCAATTCTACCCAGTGTCTTTGTCCATCAAATTGTTGGTTTAATCACTGTAAATATTATCAACTTGGTTTTCAACCAAAGAACGTGTACCCTACCCCTTTATTCTTTGTTTCCCATATTTTATCAATGCCTTACTATTTGTATATGTTCCATCAAATTATCACCTTTTATCGACAGGAAAAAGACTACTCATGTCTTTACCTTTCAGCTGCAGAATGATGCAACTACTTATACCTATATACTCCCTGAATGATTAGTTGTCTAATAATTGAAAATTGTGTAATTTGTTATGAAAGAATATTCTTTTCATTATATTAGGATGTAGACACTCCCTTCTACTCACACCATATTGCAATCAAAATCTTGCATAGGTTTCTTTATACTGGATGGAGTTGATGTGACTGGGTACTCTATTTTCAATGAGGCTAAGGTTTACTGTCTCAATTGGCATCCATATACATGAATCATTTTCTGTCACTAAAATGCAATAATCTGTTAAGGCGGGTGCAAAAGGCTATTGCATTTGCCAAGAGAGCTCATCATGGACAGTTTTGGAAGATAGTTGATCCATATTTAACACATTGCATTCACACAGAAAGAATATTGGCAACACTTGTACCTTCAAATGGAAAACGAGTACGTTGTTTCTTAGAGTTTGCTTTTGTATTATTTTGTGTGCTTTCTTAATTATGTTGTCTTTTTCAAGTTTAAGTTTGTGATACATGTGTCTCATTTAGCTTTGTTGTTTGGATAATTTCTTTAACTTGTTTTCTAGGAAGAGTAAAAGGCCTTTTGTTTAGTGTAACTATTATTAGCTTAAAAATTTTCAAATGTCATTTCTTAATTGTTTCTATAAGGAAAAGAGAAACAAAAACCTTCATGTATCCTTTCTCTTTTGCAACATGAACTTGGATCATAATAAATCATTCTTATGATGACATAGACTAACGATGTATATGGAAAATTATGAATTTTTACTCATTTCATTTGGATGGTTAAGAATCAAATGAGTGTCATTCTATATTTCCTTTATATAATTTCATCTCAAATTATTTAGGATTTCATTGTGCTTGTAATTGCATGCAATTATTTTGAAGCTTGTATATCCATTTGCCTGCTTAACTAAAATTACCAATTTCCTTTCCTATTTCATTAAGATTTTTCACAACCACATTATTTTACAATTATTCATGTGTCACATTCAAAGTGACTTTCTCTGTTCATTGTGCCATGTTGGAGGATGAACCTATAATTCTTGGCCGGGATATGCATAAACATGTGTTCTTATTTCCTAGTTCATGAAACTAATATAAGATATTTTAGATTATCATTCACCAAAAAAGAAGAGTTGTAATGATTTTGTTGCACCATTGTGCTACCTATGTCAAATTCCTTTTATTTCCACATTGTAGATGTGGAAAAATCATTTATATTGATTGATTGTATTTGATTGTGTTTCTTATTATGTTAGAATATCCACAAATTGTGGGATTAGAGATTATCTCTTAAGTTATGGCATCAAATATTCAATATTAGAATATCCCCTAAATAATGAGATTATAATCATTATTTTCCAATTATAGGTATTGTAACTTTTTTTCAAAAAATAAAGATTTCATTGATTAAATATATTTACATCTAGAGTACAAAAGGTCGAGGATAATCCAAATGGTCTAGATTACACAGAGTTATGGTTCCTAGTAATCATCTACATCTGGATATCTAAGGGGTACTTATAAGACCACATACACTAGTATTACTCCAAACCCCATCTTCTCTTCATACTACTTGACATATTTGATGCTATTCCTCTTGCTAAGGAAAATGTCTTGAAAAACCATTTCACTCCTAGATGTAGTACACCAAATCTGCCCAGCTTAACTTAATTGCTTTGAGATCAGTTGGATTATGTACTCTAAGGTTCCCCAACCAAGTAATAGCTCTTCTATTATGAGGCTGACACTTCTATTATTATGGGATGGCCATATCCATTGATTGTTTCTAATTAATACACTCACTTTAGTTTTTGGATTCACCACCATTTAGGGCTATATCTCTTCCACCTGATATAGGGGACCTTTACAATGCCAATTATCGTACCAAAAGGACATGCTTTCTCCATTCCCAATGCTATGGAGTACCCGTTGTTGCATCCATTGCCTTGTCGCTGGGATTTCCTTCAGAGTTCTTGACATTTCCTGCCTTGGCTTGGATATAAGTTAAACATGACGTAAACATTTGATATATGCAAACTCCTTTACAAATTCTAAGATGGTATCAGAGCTAAATTAGTTTCCTTGGATCAAATTGTTTCCACCTTCATTGTTGAAAATATATATATATATATATATATATATATATATATATATATATATATATATATATATATATATATATATATATATATTCTCTTTTCTAGTTCAACCTTCATTGTTGCACCTTATTTCCTTCCAGCCATTTCAACCTTTATTGATGTCTCCTCCCTATTTTATTATCATTCATTTTAATCTTCATTGCTAATTATTGTGCTCTATTCCCCGCTAAAATAGAGTATTTCTTCCAACCTTAATTGTTGTAATTATCTACGGATTAGCTTCTTTGTAAAGGGAGGAAAATGTCAAAAGTTAAAGAAGCAAGTATTACCACTACTCTGCATAGTCGATTCCAATAGCCAGGGTAATTACAAAGTATCCAGGCAACATATAGATTGGATGGAGAAAAACTACCTCAAATGGTCTTAACTTGTTCATACAATTCTAAAAGGAAAAGGAAAAATTAGCCATCTCATAAGTATGGGACCAAAACTAGGAGATTCTCATTTCGAAGCATGGGATGAAGAATATTCCATGATTATGACTTGGTTGTGGAATTCTATGATTCCTAAAATAAGTGACACATGTATGTTCTTTGAAGATTTAAGTAGGATGGCTATATTGTGACAACAAATTTGCAATCAACATAGCTCACAACCTAGTTCAACATAATCAAATAGAGCACATTCAAATCGATAGGCACTTCTTTAAAGAAATGTTATAGAGTGGATTAATTTGTATTCCTTATGTGTTTACTCATGGTCAGTTTTTTGACATTTTCACTAAAGGTTTGAGTAGCTCAATTTTTTGTATTGTTGTGTCCAAGTTGGGATTGGAGAATACCTATGCACTAGTTTGAGGGAGAGTGTGGCAAAATCATGGATATTGATTGATTGATTGTATTTAATTGATTTTCCTATTATATTAGAATGTCCCATAAATCATAAGATTAGAGAGTATCCCATAAATTATGGGATTAGATATTGTATTAGAATATCCTTTAAATCATTTGATTAAAATCATTAGTTTCCATTTATGGGTACTATAATTTTGCATATAAGCTAACCTACTATAAAATTTGATATATGTAGACTCCTATTCAAATTCTAAGAGTAGATAATCCTTAATTCCTGTTCAGTGCATCATAGAGTCTTTTATACAGAGTTTACTCTTAGAAATTGTCTTTTGAAGCATGTTAGTTATAATATGACATTACGATTCTACGCATTAACTACAAGACTTCCTTAAGTAAATAAATGATAAACTTTATTTTTGCCCTTGATTCTTTTGTTTTGATGTTTTAAAATAAGACATTAAAAAAGATTTGTAGCGGAAAGGTGCTAATTTGGTCTTGACTGCTTGGCTTGATTTACCCTTTGTGCTTGTAAGGAAAAATATTGCACGAATTTATTATTGGTATTCCTTTATGAGTTTTAAAACCATCTGTAGGCTATTGACACGATGGTGGTCGGGATTCTTCATGATGTCGTTGATGATACATTTAAAAGTTTACAAAATATAGCAGAAGAATTTGATGATGATGTAGCAAAGTTGGTATCTGGTGTTTCACGATTGAGTTACATTAATCAGGTAATAGATTATCTATTTATTTTGATGAAATTTCCATGGTTCTTTCTCATTACCATGTTGTTGTCCTTTTATTTTCTCTAGTTCTCTACATTAATAAGTGGTTTTCTTTTTTCTATGGTGGAAGAGTGAGATAGGGACATCTCTATCCTATTGTTAAAACAATTTTTTCCTTTCATTTGAAAAAAAACTCATAGATAAATGTAATTAAACCTTATGTAGTGTCTAAAAGATAAATGATGCTTATCTTATAACTGCTTAATTGGTGGCAGGAAAAGTGAATTTTTTCTTCTATGTAATACACATCAGGGGTACATGCATTGGGAATAGAAAAATTGTTATGCTACTCATTTTGGTTTTTCAAGTAGTATAGAACTTCTTTCATGTAGTTTTAACTATTCATATTTATAGAATTATTATTGAGGCAATGTTTCACCATCTATCTTTCCTCCTTCTTTTATGGCTGGTATTGATTTTTGAGGTGTGAGTTCCTTTATAAAACTTGCATTTTTGTAACAATTGACAATGTTTTTAGTTTGATACAACTCACCAAGGCAATGGAGACTTGAGGATGCCAATGGGTCCAATTACAAGGTCGTGCTCCAACAAGCTCAAAGCACAATTTCAGATTTATGTACAAGCTTTTGTTTCACAAGAACTTCAAGAAGTTTTGTTGATCAAGCTTGGAGAAGAGCTTAGGAAGACACCTAAGTGTGTGTGCACAATGGAGGCTTCAAACCAAGAGGGCTAACACTTAGCCAATTTTCACAAGCACAAGTCTAATCAATGGGCTTGGGCTTATTTTATCTTATAAGGGCATGTGGACTTCTTTTAGGCTTTTCATGGGCTGATTTGCATTAAGTGTGCATGTGCTTCATTAAAAAGTCATGTGCATGTTTTATTTTAAGGAACCAAGCTTGTGGGCCTAGTTTAAAGCCCAATTAAGCCCTCTTAAGTTAGTCTTCTATTTTGATGACATATTGATCTATAGCAAAGCATTAATGAGCATATTGAGCATCTTAGGCTTGTCTTAGATGCACTTAGGCGTAAAAGTTGTATGCTAAGTTAAAGAAGTGTACATTTTGCATGGATCGTGTCATATTTCTTAGTTATGTTGTTTCTTCTAATGGAATTGAGGTGGACCAAGAAAGGTCAAGGCAATTAGGGAGTGGCGAGACCTACAAGTGTTACTCGGTGAGATCTTTTCATGGACTTGCTAGTTTCTATAGGAGGTTTGTGAAAGATTTTAGTTCCATTGCAGCTCCATTGGTGAGATTGTTAAAAGGAGGTAGGATTTAAGTGGGGAGGCGCAAGAAATTGCTTTTAACACTTTGAAAGAAAAACTTTGTTCTGCACCTATTTTGAGTTTACCTGATTTTTCTTCTACTTTTGAGATTGAATGTGATGCCTCTGGGATAGGTAATGGTGCTGTTTTATTGCAGGGAAGGCGTCCCATTGCCTATTTTAGTGAGAAGTTGAATGGTGCTCAAATGAAGTATTCCACTTATGACAAGGAGCTATATGCATTGGTAAGAGCTCTACAAACTTGGCAACATTATTTATGGCCAAAGAAATTCATGATTCACACTGATCATGAGAGTTTGAAGCATCTTAAGGGCCAAGATAAGTTAAATAAAAGACATGCTAAGTGGTTGGAGTTCATAGAGACATTCCCATATGTTGTGAAATACAAGCAAGGTAAAGAAAATGTGATCGCTGATGCATTGTCTAGGAGGTATGATCTAATCTCTTCTCTTAGTTCTAAGTTGATTGGGTTTGAGTATATAAAAGATTTGTACAAATCAGATTCTAACTTTGCTAATGTGTATGATGCATGTGAACAAGTTGCTTTTCAAAAGTTTTATAGGAATGATGGATATTTGTTTAGAGATAATAAACTATGTATTCCTACTTGTTCTATGCGTGAGATGCTTGCTAAGGAGTCTCATGATGGAGGTTTAATGGGACATTTTGGTATTGCTAAAACACTTGACATATTACAGGAGCATTTTATTGGCCTAACATGAAAAGGATGTTGAAAGAGTTTGCTCTAGTTGTGTAGCGTGTAGGCAAGCCAAGTCCAAGGTACAACCACATGGGTTGTACACGCCTCTACCTGTCCCTATTAGTCCTTGGATTAATATATCTATGGATTTTGTGTTAGGATTGCCTAGGACTAGGAAAGGACGTGATAGCATCTTTGTTGTAGTTGATCGATTTAGTAAAATGGCTCATTTTATTGCATGTCATAAATCTAATGATGCTACACATGTTGCTGATTTGTTTTTTAGGGATGTTGTTAGATTACATGGCATTCCTAGAACCATTGTTTTAGATAGGGATTCTAAGTTTTTAAGTCACTTTTGGCGTGTTCTATGGAATAAATTGGGAACAAAGCTTTTGTTTTCTACAACTTGTCATCCCCAAAGATGGACAAACTGAAGTGGTTAATAGAACCTTTGGATCTTTATTGCGTCTTGTTGTGGGTAAAATTTGAAAGCTTGGGAAGATTGTTTGCCTTTGATTGAGTTTGCATATAATAGAAGCATTCATTCTTCTACAGTTATTCTCCATTTGAGATTGTGTATGGTTTTAACCCATTAACTCCATTGGATTTGTTGCCTTTACCCTTGAATGAGATTGTTAATGTAGATGGGCAGCAAAGGGCCGAATTGGTTAAAACAATACATGAGAAAGCTAGGCAGCACATTGAGGAAAAGAACAAGAAGTATGCTCAAAGAGCCAATCAAGGGCGTAGGGAGATGAAGTTTGAACCTGGAGATTGGGTTTGGGTGCACTTCAGGAAGGAGAGATTTCCTAAACAAAGGAAGTCCAAGCTTGATCCTAGAGGGGATGGTCCTTTTCAAGTGCTTGAATGCATCAATGACAATGCCTCTAGGGTGGATTTGCCATGAGAGTATAGTGTTAGTGCTACTTTTAATGTTTCTGATTTATCTCCCTTTGATAATGTAGGTCTTGATTCGAGGATCGAATCCTTTTGAGGAGGGAGGAATGATACAACTCACCAAGGCAATGGAGACTTGAGGATGCCAATGGGTCCAATTACAAGGTCGCGCCCAACAAGCTCAAAGCACAATTTCAGATTTATGTACAAGCTTTTGTTTCACAAGAACTTGAAGTTTTGTTGATCAAGCTTGGAGAAGAGCTTAGGAAGACACCTAAGTGTGTGTGCATTGGAGGCTTCAAACCAAGAGGGCTAACACTTAGCCAATTTTCACAAGCACAAGTCTAATCAATGGGCTTGGGCTTATTTTATCTTATAAGGGCATGTGGACTTCTTTTAGGCTTTTCATGGGCTGATTTGCATTAAGTGTGCATGTGCTTCATTAAAAAAGTCATGTGCATGTTTTATTTTAAGGAACCAAGCTTATGGGCCTAGTTTAAAAGCCCAATTCGCCCCTCTGAAGTTAGTCTTCTATTTTGTGGTTTTCTTATCCTATTTGGACAAGGACTAGTCAATTTTAATTAGTTTTGAAGCCCAAATCCATGTGGGATTTATTCTTGGGCAGATTTGTTTCAAGAAGGCCTTTTGATATTTTGGGCTTTCTTTAGGGTTTTTAGGTTATCTTTGTTAGAGTTTACATTGCAAAGGGTATTTAAACCTTTGCTTTAGCCATGAACACGAGTTTTAGAGAGATCAATAAAATTAGAAAGCATTCTTCAAGAGAGATTTGAGATTCTTTCTTGTTTTACCTTAAGGATTGATTCAACTTAGCAAGTAAGTTCTAACTTGTGGCATTAATTCAATTCCTACAATCTTATACTCTTTGTTACCAATTCCTTGCTGTTTTGGGGGTGAAGGGCCTTGTTAGATTGATTGAATTTAGGTTTGGGAACAATCATTGAAACGGAGGTGATCTAGACATTGATTCTAGGTTGTTGCCGTATCATAGTTTTAATACATGGTTAACAACATTTTTTACAAAATTTCATGCATGAATACAAGTTATGCTAAATATTGAAATTCTTGGGCTAAGGTAATTTGTTTATTCATTAGGCTGAAAATTTATAATGGTAACTTCTAATTATTTTATTAATTTTGTTTATCTGCTATCGCTTTACTCTTTTATTTGTCTTTTTTGTTGTGTTACATCACAAACAGGTATTATCTATTTCCTTGATTTGAGTGTTATTATCATTTTTTGTCGAATTTTTATCATCCTTGGACCTCTTTGTTTTCCAAACTTGTTTCCTGTCCATGTATATTCTTTTCCTAGCTACTACGTAGACATCGTAGGCTAAATGAGAACCAGGGTTCCATTGGCCATGAAGAGGTATGAAACTTAAAAATGATGCTAGAAACCATATAAAGCCATTATTCTTCAACCGATTTCAGCCTAGCTTGATACTTGTGGGATTTTATTACTTCTTATTATTAAGTTAAATGTCTTTTGCATGGGATCTTATCTAATCAAATAAATACCATTGCGTGGAGTGATTTAACGAACTATAATAGTTTGTGTCTTATTTTGTTATACTAGTGATAGCTTATAATTGTCCTACTATTACAACTAGATGGGCTGAAACCTAGTTAAGATTAATATTAGTTTTCTACCTTTATTGAAATGTTATTCACAGCTTTTGTTGACTTATTGTTTTATATGTATGGGATAAAACCGAGTTAATCAGAAGCCATCCAATTGTTTCTTCTACTTTTCCACACTTAGACAAATTGGTGCCTACGACAAGAATGAACATCTTTTTCCATGTCATCTTTTTTTTTGTAGTGCTTACTATTGCATTCTTGGACTTCTGGTTAGCCCCATAACTTTTACTTTTTTCTTGAGGTTAAATGATTAGTTGAGAACTAATTTTTGTCAAATATTTTTATTCTGTGCATATGATTGACTCTCAATAAAATGGTGCAAGAACCATAACTTAGTTGAACACTTCTCGTGATGGTTGGCTGAGTGACGTAATTGTTTTTTATTTTCAATAAATCATTTTGGGTTGAATTAGTCTTTCTTGATTTTTCTATGGACTTGCATCTTTCATTAATCATTCATGAAATTTTTTTATGTCGTGAGTAGTAGCTCTAGTTGCTTTTTGTGCAAGAATAGAAATGAAAATATTAACGAAAAGATTTCAATAAAGAGAGAAGAAAATTGACAATTTTTTTATGGCTAATAACAACAACATAAAACCAATACCTTATTGCTTCAAAGTTACTCTCATGACTTTATTATTATTTTCTAAGGTTGATAGTCTATGTGTGATGCTTTTAGGAATGGTTGATGATCCATGAGTCGTTCTAATCAAGCTTGCAGACTGTCTCCACAGCATGAGAACTATGTACAGGTTCTTAACTTTCTTGATATCATCAATTTATGGTGGTTATTAGTTTTCCTGCTCCCCACTAAACCAATTCCTCCTGTAGAAGAGCCATTATTTTCCTATATTAATGTTACTCATTGATTGATTGTTCTCCTTTTGTGTTCATTGTGCAAGATAGATAACTTTCTTATACTCCAATGTCAAGAAGGTTCATGAAATTCTACTAGATAACTTTCTTATACTCCAATGTCAAGAAGGTTCATCAAATTCTACCACTACCACAAAAACTACCAGAAAAGCAACTACCACAAATTTCTACATCCTTAACTACCACAAAAACATATTTTTTTGTTGCAGTTATGCTCTACCATTGTTAAAGGCTGAAGTTGTAGCAGAAGAGACCTTACTTATTTGGTGTTCCCTTGCATCCCGATTAGGTTTATGGGCATTGAAAGCCGAACTAGAAGATCTATCCTTTGCCATTCTTGTTGGATCGCCTACGGTTTGAGTATTCACAATACACTGCAGAAAAGACCATACAACAACATGATGTATAATCGAAAATACCAGGATGTACGAAAATACCTTATTTCCGTGGATAGGTTGCTTCTTTTTCGGATTCCAAGACACTGCAAACGCGAATGCCCTCTACCGGTATGGTGTGCTAGCACGTCTTGAAACGATTTCGAAATGCCGCACGATTTTTCTCTCGAATGGTGGCTAGGGTTTCGTGACAATTGTGTCTCTTCTTAATGAGACCTAAGCTTCTCTATTTATAGAGAAACCCTAATCCCTCCGCATGATCCATTTAGTGTCCAACATAAGACTACTTGTTATTCGGTTAAAAATAACTTAGTCTAATATCAAAACACTAAATTCCTCATGTAGGGAACCATGATGACTTCAGGTCAAAGGACTAAAGTCAAACCATATAAAGAATCACTAATGATATGAAACCATGTAGTATTCTTTATGTGGGTCAGTCCAATATATGTTCTCTAACATATATCTATGTTTCTGATTTGATATCTCATATCCATGATCAGTAAAACGTGATCATCAACAAGAACACATACTAGCCTTAATTCATTATTGTTCCACTTATAATGATCGACCAGAGACAGTCTAGAATAGTCTTAAAACGCTTATGGTTTTACTATCAAGTCACATACTTGATGACATAAGTCTAATACCATTCATGGTATGTAAATCACATTACATAAACGAAATACATGCATATATGAAAGGAATACCTCATAATATATTATTAACAAGTCATAATGTTAATACATGAATCACCACTATCCATTGGCCTAGAGAACACTACTAACAATTCTTTAGGTGTGTTTAACACGTGTTTGTTAACTGTTTTGTAGATCTAGACAAGCATAATTCATCGCTGCACAAGTTAGGCTTCATTTATTTTAATAAGGTAGTTTAGCTAATAATCTATAAGACTTTACATATTTTGATAATGTGACAAGAAATATTGCGCTCTTTAAGTCTATTTATTTATTTTGCTTGGATTCTTATAATTAAAGGATAGTATAACATTAATGCACTAGACTACTTAAATCTAGAGAGCTTTTGCATAGAATGACTTAATAAAGCCTTTTCAGACATTTTTCGCTCGACCAAAAATTAGCTTGAAAACTTCTTAAACATTGAAGCATTAAACTCTATCAAGTATTGGTCTAGATCCAAGCATAAATCCTTGACTCTTGTGGTAAATTGATAATGGCATCTTTTCGTTAGCTAAATTATCTTTCCAATTTCAACATATTTCATGTGATTTGTATGCATCATTCAGCCGCAATTGTTTGGTAAGTTGTGGGCCGATCTTGCTTCCATATGGAGTACTACTACAAAAAATGGGTTTGCAAGGAGAATATCCATTAAAACTAGCTTGCTGCCTATTAATGAGAAAAATTACACCCCTGAAGATGATGATCTTGTGGCTAATGAGATTGATGTTCCAAGCTTGAAAGTAAGCCCTAAGCTGTTATTACTGTTTTTTTTTCTGTTCCACAATACACTTGCTTAACCTATTTTTCCTGATAGCTAAAAGATCACAAAAAGAGAGAGACAAAGAAAGAGACCGATAGACCACCACCATAAAGGAATTTAGATTGAGAGAAAATAATCATTTGATCGTTTTCTGCATAAACTAATCATATTTTTAATTTCTTTTGATGACTTGATGTTGTTCTTGAAATTTTTTTTACCCTTGTAATTATTATTCTTGACCACATGGTTGTTTCAAACTTGCTAATGGTGTTGATCTTTTCTTGAAGTTGGAGTATAGTTGAAATTATATCTTGTAGGACTCATGCAAAACAAGTGTTTCAAACTTAACTAAATTTTGCAATTGTTATAAGACCACACGATGTTGGGCCCGAGTCCCGGATCCTAATTCTCGAGGTGGCCCCTCGGGCTGCGCCAGCGATGCACTCCCAAACATATCGGACCCGATCCCAACATCCATACAAAATTCGATTCATACATACATACATACACACATACTACACATGTATTCCATCTATGAATTAACACCCCATAAACCAAGGGCTTCATGCCATTACAATCCGAAGAATTTAAAACAAGCATTCTCAAAATAGCATAATAATAAATAAAATTTAAATCCAAAATACAGGAATATGCTCCATGATGATATGCTCGAAGGGCCAACTAAATACTAACTTAATACAAAGCTCCTAACTATCTTGGAGTTTCCGATGCCTTGCAAGATCAATGATCGTCCCGCTCACTTTTGAGTGGGAGATAAAGGGTGATTTTGAGCTCGATGGCATATACATTTATAGCCATTGGCAACGAGCCACACATTCAAGCATATATATGTATATACAAGCTCGTAGCAAGTCAACATTTATCATTTATAATCATCACAAGAATATGTCACATGATTTCACAATACAATAATTCATCATGCATCATGCCCAACAAATCTATAATGAATGCACACAAATGGTTCGAGAGTTCCGTAAAACGATCCGGACAAACCGAAGTTTATACCGTAAACTATCCAAGTCCGATTTCTCAGGATCTCGTGGCCTCAAGCGGGCAGCCGGGAAAAGGCTATACGTCGACGTGCACGTGACTATCCATCCCTTACTCTCTCACCCAAACAAAGCACATAACGATTCGTTTCATGCTCAAAGTATATTATCAAAGGTTTCTTACTTTGATTCTTTTCATTCTTGCAAATTGCCAAGATATCATTCAAGGCAACACATAGTCATAATCACAATGTTTCACAATGATTTCCATAATTCAAACAAGCAATATCACAAACGCATACAAGCAAGCATAACATGTTGCCCATACACACAACAACCATAAATATATTACCCACCTAATATAAACGAGAATCCAACTCCTTTGTTGTCCTTCCTCTTTGCGATTGGGTCAGGTCGGCTTGGTTTCCTAAAACAAACCAAGTTTCCATTCAAACAATATTCAAAGGAAATAATCAAAAGCTTCGAAAATCAAAAACGCTATCACTAACAATCTATACTCGACTTCCATCTAAATTCCTGAACCCTTAGAGGCTAATTCCAAACTTCCCTTCTTTATAACATTTGTAGCCCTTTATTCCTAGTTCACAACGAATCTGAAATCACCTCAATTGGACATCTACACCAAAAGATATGCTCAAAATACCAAAATATATCTTTGTTGGCCCTTTATTTCTAGTTCACAACGAATCTGAAATCACCTCAATTGGACATCTACACCAAAAGATATGCTCAAAATACCAAAATATATCTTTGCTGGAAACAGGGGCTCGCCGCGACGAAGGCCACTCTCGCCGCGGCGAACGGCTCACTCGTCGCGACGTGCAGCCACGCTCATCGCGACGAAGGCCTAAGCTCGCCACGACGTGCACAAATTCGCACGTCACGACATCGCACGCCTTCCTCGCACGTCGCGGTGTGTTCATACGCACGTCGCGATGTGCGGGTCTGGAGAACAACTCCAAACCTGATTTTTCAGCATTTACAAACTTCAATCCTTCTCTGAATCACATACAACATATCTAAACCTTGATTCAAGTCCTATACTACATTTCTAACCCATTCAAACCTTAAAATAAGTCACAAACTCATCAACTCAAGGATTTCCCCTAATTTTTCCAAAAAACCCTAAACAACCGATTCTAACTCATTCAATCCATCTTAAGGTTGAATCTAACCACAATACAATGGAATGAAGCTAAACTTACCCGGAAATGCTTCAAATCTGTCGGAAATCACAAGGATCACAAAACTCCCTTTTCTTCTCCTCTTCCTCCACCTAGTACACTCTTTCTCTTCTTCTCTTTTCTTTCTTTCCTTTTCCTTCTAATTTCTTCTCTTAAGTCTAAGACAAAGACCATCATACCCTTCCTAGCAAAGCTTAAACCACTACCACTCAAGCAATCTTCCCAAAATACCCTCAAACATTTCTACTCTTTCATTCTCAAATATACCACATTATACATCCAATTTAATCAAACTAAGCCTTAATCACATAATTAACACAATTTATGCTTAATGACATCATAAAAAAATTCGGGGTCTAACATTTCTCCCCTTCTAAAAAGAAATTTCGTCCTCGAAATTATTACCTGAGCCATCGAAGAGATGCGGATACTTTTCCTTCATGGCTTCCAATGGCTCCTATGTAGCCTCCTCTACCGAATGATTCCTTCACAGGACTTTGACTAGCTGAACCGTCTTATTCCTGAGAACTTTTTCTTTGGTATCCAAAATCTCCACTGGAAGCTCCTCATAACTCAAATCATCTCTCAACTGAACATCACTAGTCTGAATAATATGAGAAGGATCCGATCTATACCTCCTCAACATGGAAACATGGAAGACATCATGAATCTGAGACAATTCTGGAGGTAACGCCAACCTGTAGGCGAGTGGTCTAATCCCTTCAAGGATTTCATAAGGACCCACATACCTCGGACTCAACTTACCCTTTTTGTTGAACCTCATTACCCCTTTCCAAGGAGATGTCTTAAGGAACACTTTCTCACCGACTTCAAACTCCATATCCTTTCGGTGTGCATCTATGTAGCTCTTCATCCTATCCTGTGTTGCCTTAAGTCGCTGCTTAATCAGATTAACTTTATCAACTGTCGTCTAAATCAATTCTGGTCCTACCAGTTTCCTCTCTCCTTCTTCATCCCAACAGATCGGAGTCCTACATCTCCTCCCATACAAAGCCTCATATGGAACCATCTGAATACTCGAATGGTACAAATTATTATAAGCAAATTCGACAAATGGCAAATGCTCATCGTAAGCTCCTCGAAAATCCATCACACAAGCCCTAAGCATTCCCTCAAGTGTTCGAATGGTCATCTCAGATTGACCATCCGTCTGAGGGTGGAAAGTCGTACTGAATTTCAACTTAGTACCCAAAGCTTCTTGCAAACTATCCCAAAACCTCGAAGTAAACCGAGGGTCTCTATCCGAAACAATCGAATCTGGAATCCCATGCAATCTCACTATCTCATCAATGTACTTCTTTGCTAGCGCATGCAAAGAATCAATCTGTCTGATCGCCAGAAAATGAACTGACTTCGTCAACCCTTCCACAATAACCCAAATGGCATCGTGCCTCCTACTAGTCCTAGGCAAACCCATCAGAAAATCCATAGCCACCCTCTGCCACTTCCATTTCGGAATAGGCAACGGCCTCAACTTGCCTGAAGGTGTCAGGTGTTTAGCTTTGACTTGCTGACACACTAGACACTTACTGACATACTCTGCTACATCCCTCTTCATGCCTTTCCACCAAAAATTCTCTCTCAAATCCCTGTACATCCTGGTGCTACCTGGATGCATGGCATAAGGCGCATTGTGTGCCTCATCCAAAATCTCATCCTTTACCTCCTGCACATCTGGGATACACAACCTGTTCCCCACTGTCATAAGTCCATCATCACTCACCTTTACTTCAGAAATCTTACCATTCTAAATTTCTTCTCGAAACTTGCTCAAATCCGCATCTTGTACCTGCAATTCCCTAACTTTCTCCCTGAGTATTGGTCTCACTCGGAAGTTAGCTAGAAGACAATCTGGCTCCTCCTACTTCAAGCTTTTCTTAAGCTTGGCCATCTCTTCCAATAAAGGAAGATAAACCATCCGAACATGAGCAATCGAAGACTTCCTGCTCAAGGCATCCGCCACTACATTGGCCTTGCCTGGATGATACTCAATCAGCAAGTCATAATCCTTAAGCAACTCTATCCATCGTCGTTGTCTTAAATTAAGTTCCTTCTGGCTCAACAAGTACTTAAGACTCTTATGATCGGTAAAGATCCTCGTCTGAACTCCATACAGATAATGCCTCCAAATCTTCAAGGCAAAGATCACTGCTGCTAACTCCAAATCATGTGTCGGATAGTTCAACTCATATGGCTTCAATTGCCTCGAAGCATAAGCAATCACCCGGTCTCCCTGCATCAATACACAACCAAGACCCTTCCTTGAGGCATCACTATACACGGTATAGCCCTCATCTTCAGAAGGCAGAATCAGAATCGGAACACTCGTCAATCTGTGCTTGAGCTCCTCAAAGCTTTTCTAACATTCCTCACTCCAGATAAACTTCTGATTCTTCCTTAACAACTTTTTCATCGAAGTCGCGATCATAGAAAATCCCTCTACAAATCTCCTGTAGTAACCTGCCAAACTCAGAAAACTCCTCACCTCTGCTACATTCTTCGGTGCTTCCCAATTCACCACAGCTTCTATTTTCTTATGAACCACATGCACTCCTTGTTCTGAGATCACATGTCTAAGAAATGCAACTTCCCTCAACCAAAATTCGCATTTATCGAATTTGGCATACAACTCGTTTCTCCTTAAAGTCTCCAAAGAAATCCTCAAATGCTCTTCATGCTCCTCATCACTCTTGGAATAGACCAATATGTCATCAATAAAGACAATGATAAATTGGTCTAAGAAAGGCTTAAAGACCCGATTCATCAAATCCATAAAGGCTGCAGGGGCATTCGTCAATCCAAAAGGCGTAACCAAAAACTCAAATGCCCATACCGAGTCCTGAAAGCAGACTTTGGCACATCCAACTCCTTAATCCTCAACAGATGATAACCTGATCTCAAGTCTATCTTGGAAAAGACTTTCGCTGCTTACAATTGATCAAACAGATCATCAATGCGAGGAAGCGGATATCGGTTCTTCACCGTGACCTGATTAAGCTTCTAGTAATCCACACACATCCTCAACGATCCATCTTTCTTCTTTACAAAAAGGACTGGAGCTCCCCAAGGTGAAGAGCTCGGCCTTATATAACCTTTTTCCAACAACTCCTCCAATTGCTCCTTAAGCTTCTTCAATTCCGTCGGAGCCATCCGATAAGGCGGAATTGAAATCGGCGCCGTACCTGAAAGAAGCTCAATAGGAAACTCAATCTCCCTAGGCAGCGGTAGTCCTGGCAATTCCTTGGGAAAGACATCTGAGAATTTCCTGACTACTGGAATATCCTCAAGCTTCCCTCTATCTGCTCTGGAGTCTACCACATAGGCCAAAAATGCCTCACATCCCTTCCTCAACATCTTGTCTGCTGTCAAAGCTGAAACAATTCTGGGCGGGCTTGCGTTCCTGTCCCCAGTAAACACCACTCTTCTACCATCGTCCAATTCAAATTCTACTGTCTTTTGCTTACAATCCAAACAGGCATTGTACTTCTCTAACGTGTCCATACCTAGGATCACATCCAATCCTCCCATCTTCAGTGGCATTAAATCCACCACCAGAAGTTCTCCACCACTACAAATCTCACAGCCTCTAAACACTTGACTAACAATAATATACTGACCGATTGGAGTACTCACCATCAGCAGAGTATCCAAAGGGCTCACAATTCTATCACACACAGGTCTACTCGAAGAAACAAATAAATGGGTAGAACCCGGATCAATCAAAGCAAGCACATCATCAGAAAATAACTTAACCGTACCAGTCACAACATCTGGAGCAGTCTCTGCGTCCTCCCGAGTCATCACAAACACTCTAGCCGGTGCCTGCCCCCTCGATCTCCCTGGAATGTTCACCCTCTTAGCCGCATTAGAACTACCCACTTCTGTAGAAGTCCTCTGACCCACAGTCTCTGTCCTCCTCGGAGCTTGCATCTGGCTTCTCTCTTGTCGTGGAGGTTGAGGGCACTCTCTAGCAATGTGTCCCTTTTCCCCACAGTTAAAGCAAGCTCCTGTCAATCTGTAGCACTCTCCTCTATGGGGTCTCCTGCAATGCTCACACTTCGGAATAAATGACCGATCCCCATCTCCCCTTCTACTGCCGCCCACCGCTGAGGCTTGGTGAGAAACAGTAGAAGTCCTCACCGGTCGAGATCAGCTCGCACCACTGCTCCTCTCCTCAGACTGCATAGGGAAACTCCTGGCACTCCTGTCTGGCATAGGGGTACTAGTACTACCTCCCCTCTTGAACTGCTCTCTTCCTTTTCTCTTCTTGTTCACTACACTCTTGATATTCTCTATGTTCTCAACCCTCAGTGCTGCCTCAACCAACTGCTGAAAGTCACAAAAGTTCTGCACTATCACTTTCTCTCTGATAGCCAAGTAGAGTCCCAACTTAAACCGGTGACATCTAACAGCCTCACTCAGCATCAGATCCGAAGCATACCTCGCCAACTGAGTGAACCGACGCTCATACTCACTAACCGTCATCTCCCTCTAAGTAAGACTGAGGAACTCCCTCTGCTTCTGCTGAATGTACACCTCAGACAGATATTTCTTCCTGTAAGCAGCAAGGAAGTCCTGCCATGCCAACCCTACTGGTCTCATCTGACTCCCTGGCACAGTCTCCCACCAATGCAGAACATCCCCCTGAAGCAGACTCGCAGCATACACAACCCTCTCATCATCCTCACACTCCATCTGATCTAAAACTCTCTCGGTCTTTCTCAGCCATGTCTCGGCTTCCTCAGGATCAGTGGTCCCGTAGAAGTCCACTGCTCCAAACTTTCTCAATCTGTAAAACCGTCTCCCATTCTTAACTGGGACTGAAGTAGAAGGCTGTGGCATTTGGCCCAAAGCCTGAACAAACGCCTGAGTAAAGGCCTGGAACAGCCTCGGATCCAGAGGAGGCACTTGCTCCTGCATAACCGGTGACTCCTGAGTCTGCGATGGAATGGGCTCACTACCTAGCCCTACTGAAGCCTCAGCATTCCCTGGGGCTACCAACTCATCAGTCCTCTCCTCCCTAGTCGGAGAGTCAGGTGCAACAAATCCTTGCAAAACTCCTCGTGTCCTTCTACGAGGTGGCATCGTACTCCTTCAAAGATAGACACTAAGGATTAGCTACATGTCAATCTAAATTCCTACATGTATGCATGATATGCATGTCCCTTAATGCACTCAATCAAATGCAACACATAAGCATATAGCACACAATTTATCCTACTATGCATTCTAAGCCGAGGACACATAACCTAGGCGCTCTTATACCAAACATGTTGGGCCCGGGTCCCGAATCCCAATTCCCAAGGTGACCCCTCGGGCTGCACCAGCGGTGCGCTCCCAAACATATCGGACCCGATCCCAACATCCATACATAATTCAATTCATACACACATACTACACATGCATTCCATCTATGAATTAACACCCCATAAACCAAGGGCTTCATGCCATTACAATCCGAAGAATTTAAAACAAGCATTCTCAAAATAGCATAATACAAAATAAAATTTAAATCCAAAATACAGGAATATGCTCCATGATGATATGCTTGGAGGGCCAACTAAATACTAACTTAATACAAAGCTCCTAACTATCTTGGAGTTTTCGATGCCTTGCAAGATCAACGATCGTCCCGCTCTGCACCTAAGGAGTGGGAGATAAAGGGGTGAGCTGCGAAGCTCAATGGCATATACATTTATAGCCATTGGCAACGAGCCACACATTCAAGCATATATATGTATATACAAGCTCGTAGCAAGTTCACATTTATCATTTATAATCATCACAAGAATATGTCACATGATTTCACAATACAATAATTCATCATGCATCATGCCCAACAAATCTATAATGAATGCACACAAATGGTTCGAGAGTTCCGTAAAACGGTCCGGATAAACCGAAGTTTATACCGTAAACTATCTGATTCTGATTTCTCAAGATCTCGTGACCTCAAGCGGGTAGCCGGGAAAAGGCTATACGTCGACGTGCACGTGACTATCCATCCCTTACTCTCTCACCCAAACAAAGCACATAACGATTCGTTTCATGCTCAAAGCATATTATCAAAGGTTTCTTACTTTCATTCTTGCAAATTGCCAAGATATCATTCAAGGCAACACATAGTCATAATCACAATGTTTCACAATGATTTCCATAATTCAAACAAGCAATATCACAAACGCATACAAGCAAGCATAACATGTTGCCCATACACACAACAACCATAAATATATTACCCACCTAATATCGCTCGAGAATCCAACTCACTGTTGTCCTTCCTCATGGGATTGGGTCAGGTCGGCTTGGTTTCCTAAAACAAACCAAGTTTTCATTCAAACAATATTCAAAGGAAATAATCAAAAGCTTCGAAAATCAAAAACGCTATCACTAACAATCTATACTTGACTTCCATCTAAATTCCCCAACCCTTAGAAGCTAATTCCAAACTTCCCTTCTTCACAACATTTGTAGCTCTTTATTCCTAGTTCACAACGAATCTGAAATCACCTTAATTGGACATCTACTCTAAAAGATATGCTCAAAATACCAAAATATATCTTTGCTGGAAACAGGGGCTTGCCCCGACGAAGGCCACTCTCGCCGCGGCGAACGGCATGCTCGTTGCGACGTGCAGCCACGCTCATTGCGACGAAGGCCTGAGCTCGCCGCGACGAAAACAATTTTGTATGCCACGACGTGCACAAATTCGCACGTCGCGACGTCGCACGCCTTCCTCGCATTTACAAACTTCAATCCTTCTTTGAATCACATACAACATATCTAAACCTTGATTCAAGTCCTGTACTACATTTCTAACCCATTCAAACCCTAAAATCAGTCACAAACTCATCAACTCAAGGATTTCCCCTAATTTTTCCGAAAAACCCTAAACAACCGATTCTAACTCATTCAATCCATCTTAAGGTTTAATCTAACCACAATACAATGGAATGAAGCTAAACTTACCCGGAAATGCTTCAAATCTGTCGGAAATCACAAGGATCACAAAACTTCCTTTTCTTCTCCTCTTCCTCCACCTACAACACTCTTCTTCTCTTCTTCTCTTTTCTTTCTTTCCTTGTCCTTCTAATTTCTTCTCTTAAGTCTAAGACAAAGACCATCATACCCTTCCTAGCAAAGCTTAAACCACTACCACTCAAGCAATCTTCCCAAAATACCCTCAAATATTTCTACTCTTTCATTCTCAAATATACCACATTATACATCCAATTTAATCAAACTAAGCCTTAATCACATAATTAACACAATTCATGCTTAATGACATCATAAAAAAAATTTCGGGGTCCAACTATATCTTTTTCTTATATTTTGTATCTATTGGTTCTTTAATTTAAGGTGATTAGATGATCTTATATATGTTTATGACATTTGAGCTATTGTCTCATAAGAAATTTATTGTTGTAACTATAAATATAACTGTATAGTACACATTATTGAGAAGATTTCCCTACAAAAAATTAACTTCAAACTATAGCCTGAAGAACTAACTCAAATTTTATCGTATTCATATCTGTTTGTGTTGATTAATGTTTTAGTCCAATTAGACTAGTTGCCACGACATCTATTTTCATTCGTGAAAGTAATGAAAATGATACATCAGGGTAGGAACAACTAAATAAGCCCTCGTGTGTCCTATCATGTGTAGGATCTTTTGGAAGCTGTAGTCCCTTTTGACATCTTATTGGATCGAAAGAAGAGAAATTTATTTCTTAAAAATCTTGGTAAAACATATGAGAGTCAAGGTAATTTGAAGTACAGGATGCTAAAACTATTCTAACATCTCTTGCTGCCTGTGAGGAAGCACTAGAGAGGGAGCTATATCTAACCACTTCGTAAGTATTGCTTCCAGTTGACGTTATTGCCTATTGTTTTACATACAAGCACTTAACTGCTTTCATGTTTCACAATTATCTGTAAAATTCACATCCCATATGCAGCCATAATTACTATCAATTTGTTTATTTATAAAGAATCTCTCTCTCTATCTCTCCCTTGCTTATAGTTATGTCCCAGGGATGGAAGTTACATGGTCTAGTCGACTAAAGAGCCTATTTAGCATCTATAGCAAGGTATGTCAAAACCTTTATGGTTTATTTTAACTTACTACAACCAATAATGAAGAATATCATCAATTTCCAATTTGATTTGGTGTTTGACAATCCTAGACTACAATTTCTATCGATTTTCTAATATTATGTTTCCGTGGCCCTAGTGATGTGAAGCTCTAAAGGGAAGATATACATGTTCTTTTTTTTTAGCATTTTCAGAGCTTAGATCATTATTAGCTTTGAGCATTAGTAAATGTGTTAGATGCCAGTTAGCAACTTTCTTTTAAGCTATACATTGAAAATATAGACAAAATATCATTGATTTATGGGATGACATCAATACATAATTTTTTATTAGGACTCTGGGAGAATATAAAGATGGGACTTGAACATTCTAGCTTTATTGAGCATGTCAAGAATATATTTATACTTTAATGTAAATATGTCATCCATGTTAAGATGTAATATGCCATGTTTTGGTTGAACAACCTTTATGTCAAGAAAATGTTGTAAAGGGTTTAAATCCTTTATTGAACATAAGATAAAGGGACACATTAAGATATTGCCTTCTAGTAGAACTATTCCCAATTATGAGCTTATCATCTAAATACAACAACAACAATATACCTTTACTAGATGAGTAGCATTGATAAAATAATTAATGATCTTTCATATAATGAAAAGAAGAAACTGTAGAACAACCTCACTTAAACTACCAAACCAACTTGTAGGAGACTGCTTCAACTAATATAGTGCCTTCTTGAGGCACATAATTTTAGACCCATATCGTGCTTGAGCAACAAAAGCCAAGCGATTGCTCTAAATGCACTTCTTCATGAAGAATACCATCAAGAAAAGAGATCTTAACATCCAAATGATACAAATACCAATTATATTAGGTTGCTAAAAAGAAAAGGATACAAATAAAGCCAATCATAGTAATAGAACAAAGGTGTCTTCATAATCCTAACCATACTAGGTGATGCCCTTAGCATCCAAACAAAATTTGAGATGATTAATAATGCCATTAGAAGAAACTTTGATACTAAACATCTAACAAAAACCAACAAAAGACTTCTCTGAAGGAAGAGAGATAAGTTTCTAGTGTCATTAGATTATATAGCATCCATCTCATCTTGTGTGACAACATGCCAATCTAGGTGTTGGGGAGTCTCACTAATAGTGTTAGGAATAAAAACATAAGAAAATGAAGAGACAAAGATATGATAACCAGAATACAAATGGGAGTATATATGACTATGTGTCAAAATTTGAATAGGAATTGTATTTTTTGGCATATTTTTGATGTTTATAGCAGGCAGAGCTTATGTACAAAATTTTAGTACCTATAAATGGGAACTAAAGACTAATACAATATCTAATCTATAATTTATTGGATACTCTCTAATCTCATGATTTACGAGATATTCTAATGTAGTAGGAAATTTAATCAAATACAATCAGTCAATCAATATATATGATTTGGCCACACTCTCCTTCATATTGGTGAATAGGTATTCTCCATTCCTAACGTGGACACAGTAGTCTAAAAAATTGAGTTGCTCATACCCTTAGTGAGAATGTCAATTGACTATGGGTAAACACATAAGGTACGCAAGTTAATCCATTCTCTAACTTTCCTCGATGAACTGCCATCCTACTTAATCTTAAAATCTTCAACTAGAGTAGTTCACACGCACATTGAGCCATCGTCTCTACATTCCCACCAAAAAAAGTTTTGAACAAAATACCTTTCCTTGGTTTTCCTTTAAGATATTGAAGTACTTTTTCTTTTGAACAAAATACCCTTCCTTAGTGTTCCTTTAAGATATTGAAGTACTCTTTTCCTTAGTCCCCTCCTTGCTTTGATCAGGTTTGTAGATTCCCCATCTCTTGGGATTGCCATATAAGCTGTGATTACACATTCCTCTACCCATTTTCTGAACATGGGAGGATAACATATTGCTTCCATTGTATTAAATAGGAAGCTCCAGTTAATTGAGTCATAGGCCTTTGCAAGATCCATCTTTATAGTGCAGTTCCTCATTCTCCTCTTAGCATTATACCCCTCGAACAATTCATGACATAATAGGTTATTGGTTCTCATATATGTCTCCTTGTTGATTGCATTATGTTTTGAGTTGATTAACTTTCCCAGGCTTGCTCTTAGTCTATTAGCTATTATCTTCGTGATAATTTCATATAGGAAGTTACAACAGGCTATTGGCTTGAATTGTTCTAACTTCCTTTCATTGCTTTGTTTAGGAACAAGGTAGAGAAGCGTTTTATTCCTATCTTGACAATTGTTCATTCTTTCTTAAAGAAATCACCCACTGCTTCTACCACTTTTTCCCCTATAATATCCCAATGTTTTTGAAAAAATCTCCCATTGTATCCATTCAGTCTAGGGCTTTATTAGGGTTAATTGAGAAAGTAACATTTTTTATTTCTTCCCTTATTATTTCCCTAACCAACTCCACCTTATATTTTTCATCAAACTTTTTAAGACCTGCTAGAATCTCCTTGGGTATGGCCCTTGTTGTCCTTCCACTCCCACACTGCCAAGTAAAGTACTCCAAGGCAACCCCCTTCTTACTTTCTAGATTGTCATAGATTTGCCCTACTTCATCTTCCAACATTCTAATAAAATTCTTGTTTCCCCTGCCTAAGGTTGAACTCATAAAATACTTGGTACATCTCTCACCCATCTTTATTCATATTGTTCTAGATTTCTGCCTTAGCTGTTTATTGGTACTAATCAGCAGTAAATTATACTTTTCTACCTGTGCAGATTCTGCTTTTCTCATTTGCAGATCTTTTGGTTTGTCCAATAACCTCTTCTGACATTTCTTTCGTTCCTCTAAAGCATAAACATTTGTTTTTAATTCTGGTTGCACTATTTCTCTACTTAGCAATTTCAATCTGATTTTCAAGGCTTTCAGTTGAGCCTGGAAGCTCCATCTACATCTCTAGTCTGAGGATGTTTTTGAATTCAAGATTGTTCATCAAGTGATTGAATATCCTAAATGGGGCTTTCCTCTTCTTGTCACTTGTTAACAATTCCACTAATATTGGACTACGATCCGATACAAATGGATCATCAAACATAGCACTGCTTGTTGTTTTTATCTCTATCCACTTATCATTAACCATACATCTATCCAATTTTCTCAACAAAAACCATTCCCCTGATTGCTTATTATTCCAAGTGTAAAAGTTACTATATCATTTAAGATCAGCCAAACCTGTCCTATCCACCACTTGTTGAAGTTCTCGACAATCTACTTGTTTCCATCATCTCTCTTCCCTTGATTCTTCTAATTTTAATGTGCATTTTAAATCTCTGATGACTATCCATGGATAACTCACTGATGTGCTAGTTTTCTCCAGCTCATTCCATGCATGTTGTCTCTAGAATTTATGGTTTGCTGCATACATCACTATAATTGCAATCATTCTCCCATTAGCTTTAATCATGACACCACAATGTATCAACTAATCATTTTCAAGTTGCTTCACGACTTCCACTTTCTGAGGATAGAAGCCAATGATCACTCATCCATTGAAATGATGATCATGGTTGCTCATTACCCTCCATCGTTTGTTTACAAACCATAAACTCTTCCCCAATTGCTCCCTTTTTATTTTGGTTTTCAATAAACCAACAAGGTATAACTTGCTATTCTTAAAAAACTCCTTAATCGCAAGTTACTTATTTAGGCTATTTAAGCCTATAACATTCCATGCTGCTACCTTAATCATATTTTCTTTTTACCTGCCCTTCTCTGCCTATACTTCCTATTCGAACCTAGGGTTATAGCTATTTTGTCAATTTTGGTAATAGAAGTTTCACCCCTTTCCATCATTGGAGTGCCAATTGTCTCTTCCTCCTGCCCTACTCCCTTATCCCCAATTATTTGTGTTACCTACTTAGTCATATTTGTCCCTTCCAAATTCATTACTCGTTTCCCATTACCTGATCCTTGATTATCCCCCTCCGTTTGTGCTACAATCCATGTCATATTTCTCTCCACCTTATTCTATTTGTATTGCCCATTCCTTAACACTTGATTATCTTCTTGATTCATGCTCTGGAAATTTTGCTCTTCAAGTGATGTTAGACCCCGAATTTTTTTTTATGATAATATTAAGCATGGATTTTGATAATTATGTGTTTATGGTTTAGTTTGATTTATTTTGGGAGTATTAGTGGATAATTGAGGTATATTTGCGTTTTATGAGGTTTAAATGAGAATTAGAGGATTTAATTATGTGAGGGCAATTTGGGAAGTTCATTTAAGTTGTATGGTTTTAGACTTGTATATAGGGGTAAGATAGTCATTATTACATGTCTTAGGTTAAAAGGAAAAGAAAGCAATAGAAAGAAAAGAGAAAAAGGAAAGAAAAGAAGAAGGAAAGAATAGAGAAGTGCCGACGATGGAAGGAGAAGAGAAGAGGAAAAAGGGTTTGTGATTTCGGCAAGTTTTGATACAACTCACCAAGGCAATGGAGATTTGAGGATGCCAATGGGTCCAATTACAAGGTCGCGCTCCAACAAGCTCAAAGCACAATTTCATATTTATGTACAAGCTTTTGTTTCACAAGAACTTCAAGAAGTTTTGTTGATCAAGCTTGGAGAAGAGCTTAGGAAGACACCTAAGTGTGTGTGCACGTTGGAGGCATCAAACCAAGAGGGCTAACACTTAGCCAATTTTCACAAGCACAAGTCTAATCAATGGGCTTGGGCTTATTTTATCTTATAAGGGCATGTGGACTTCTTTTAGGCTTTTCATGGGCTGATTTGCATTAAGTGTGCATGTGCTTCATTCAAAAGTCATGTGCATGTTTAATTTTAAGGAACCAAGCTTGTGGGCCTAGTTTAAAGCCCAATTCGCCCTCTTAAGTTAGTCTTCTATTTTGTGGTTTTCTATTCCTATTTGGACAAGGACTAGTCAATTTTAATTAGTTTTGAAGCCCAAATCCATGTGGATTTATTCTTGGCAGATTTGTTTCAAGAAGGCCTTTTGATATTTTGGGCTTTCTTTAGGGTTTTAGGTTATCTTTGTTAGGGTTTACATTGCAAAGGGTATTTAAACCTTTGCTTTAGCCATGAACACAAGTTTAGAGAGATCAACAAAATTAGAAAGCATTCTTCAAGAGAGAATTGAGATTCTTGCTTGTTTTACCTTATGGATTGATTCAACTTATCAAGTAAGTTCTAACTTGTATGCTAATTCAATTCCTACAATCTTATACTCTTTGTTACCAATTCCTTGCTGTTTTGGGGTGAAGGGTCTTGTTAGATTGATTGAATTTAGGTTTGGGAACAATCATTGAAACGGAGGTGATCTAGACATTGATTCTAGGTTGTTGCAGTATCATCTTTGGTATCAAAGCCTAGGTTTTAAATTCAATCTTTATCTTTAATTTTTGTTTGTTCTTGATTATTATAGTTAGTTCATCATTAAAATTCAAAAAAGAAAAAAAAAAGAAAGAAAGAAAGAAAGAAAGAAAGAAAGAAAGAAAGAAAGAAAAGAAGAAAAGAAAGAAAGAGAGAAAGAAAGAAGTAAAAAATCAAATATTGAATCTTTGTGAGTTTGAGTTGATTTGCTTGCAGATTCATCAAGAAACGAATCGATCATTCAAGAATTCTTTAATTTCGTTTCTTTATTATTCAAATTCATCAAGAACACATCCTTCATTCAAGAAACTCATCAAGACTTGTTTTCTTGCATCAAGAAACACTTTCTTGTTTCAAGATTTACGTTCTTCGCTCAAAACGTGTGTCTTTGATATAATTGCTTATCTTTATGTTCTTGAGTAATTGGGGCAGATTGGAATGTTTTTGTTAATTTGGGTTTAGGGTTGAGTTTAATTCCTAGTTTCGTCTTTTGTTCAACTCTTTGGTTGTTTTTTTTTTTTGTTTGTTGTCCTTTTTGTTTCCATTACACTTGAATTGAGTAATCTTGTTTAATATTGCTCAATTGGTACCAAAAACCGTTCACATACGTTTTCTCCATCTAGTATGTGTTTATTTTCGTCTTCCTTGTTTTCTTTACATTAAATTGCATCTAGCTTTGTGTTTTCTTCCTTTATTTAGGTATTCGTTGCTTTCCTTTTGAATTACGTTCTGTTGTGTTTATTTGGTTGGTAGTGATTGATCCGGACAAGTAAAACGTGCTAGAATCTAAAGTGGTAAAAGAAAAGTGTGTAAGCTCATTTGAGGGTAAAAGCCATCTTCTTGAGTGAAACACGAGGGTATCAATCTGATTTAGAGAGAAACACGTGAGGGAGTGTGTGAGGAGCTATTCTAACGTGTTTTTGCAGGTTTTACATCATGGCCAATTCAAAGGATAGTAAAGGTAGTGACAAGGATGAAAAGAATAGTGAGGCTGATCAACACACATTCTTTACTTTGGAGGCTATGCAACATCAATTCCAAAGGATTGAGAACATGTTCAGGGATGTCAGTGATAAATTTGATAGACAAGATCAAGGCATTAGGAATTTACAACGAGAGGCTTCATCTAATGGTGCAACATGGAGGCAAAATGCTAGGGAGCCAACTCCTGTGCGCTTTGAGTATGAAGATGAATATGATGATGGGAAGATGAAGAAGATTGGCATAGGGCCGATTTGGTGGAAGAGGGGGACGGAATGATAGAGGAAGGGGAAGAGGTTATAGAGGCCGAGACAATGCAAGGGGAGAAGACAGGGTCGAGCGTGTGGATAGAAATTTGGGCAGTATCAAGATGAAAATACCATCTTTTCAAGGTAAGAATGATCCAGAAGCTTACTTAGGACAGCAAACAAAAAAAAACAACCAAAGAGTTGAAGAAAAGACGAAACTAGGAATTAAACTCAACCCTAAACCCAAATTAACAAAAACATTCCAATCTGCCCCAATTACTCAAGAACATAAAGATAAGCAATTATATCAAAGACACACGTTTTGAGCGAAGAACGTAAATCTTGAAACAAGAAAGTGTTTCTTGATGCAAGAAAACAAGTCTTGATGAGTTTCTTGAATGAAGGATGTGTTCTTGATGAATTTGAATAATAAAGAAACGAAATTAAAGAATTCTTGAATGATCAGATTCGTTTCTTGATGAATCTTGCAAGCAAATCAACTCAAACTCACAAAGATTCACAATCTTGATTTTTTTACTTCTTTCTTTCTTTCTTTCTTTCTTTTCTTCTTTTCTTTCTTTTTTCTTTCTTTTCTTGATTTTCTTTCTTTCTTTCTTTTCTTTTCTTTCTTTCTTTCTTTCTTTCTTTCTTTTTTTTTTTTTTTTTTTTGAATTTTAATGATGAACTAACTATAATAATCAAGAACAAACAAAAATTAAAGATAAAGATTGAATTTAAAACCTAGGCTCGATAGCAAAGATGATACGCAACAACCTAGAATCAATGTCTAGATCACCTCCGCTTCAATGATTGTTCCCAAACCTAAATTCAATCAATCTAACAAGACCCTTCACCCCAAAACAGCAAGGAATTGGTAACAAAGAGTATAAGATTGTAGGAATTGAATTAACGCCACAAGTTAGAACTTACTTGATAAGTTGAATCAATCCTTAAGGTAAAACAAGCAAGAATCTCAATTCTCTCTTGAAGAATGCTTTCTAATTTTGTTGATCTCTAAACTCGTGTTCATGGCTAAAGCAAAGGTTTAAATACCCTTTGCAATGTAAACCCTAACAAAGATAACCTAAAACCCTAAAGAAAGCCCAAAATATCAAAAGGCCTTCTTGAAACAAATCTGCCCAAGAATAAATCCCACATGGATTTGGGCTTCAAAACTAATTAAAATTGACTAGTCCTTGTCCAAATAGGATAAGAAACCACAAAATAGAAGACTAACTTAAGAGGGCGAATTGGGCTTTTAAACTAGGCCCACAAGCTTGGTTCCTTAAAATAAAACATGCACATGACTTTTGAATGAAGCACATGCACACTTAATGCAAATCAGCCCATGAAAAGCCTAAAAGAAGTCCACATGCCCTTATAAGATAAAATAAGCCCAAGCCCATTGATTAGACTTGTGCTTGTAAAATTGGCTAAGTGTTAGCCTCTTGGTTTGAAGCCTCCAATGTGCACACACTTAGGTGTCTTCCTAAGCTCTTCTCCAAGCTTCATCAACAAAACTTCTTGAAGTTCTTGTGAAACAAAAGCTTGTACATAAATCTGAAATTGTGCTTTGAGCTTGTTGGAGCGCGACCTTGTAATTGGACCCATTGGCATCCTCAAGTTTCCATTGCCTTGGTGAGTTGTATCACTATGTACATTGATTGTGAAAGACCAAGCAACCTTTTTGATCTATCTCTATAGATGCTTATCCCAAGGATATAAGTTGCTTCACCAAGGTCTTTCATGGCAAATTATTTGGACAACCAAATCTTGACTGATTGTAGCATAGAGACATCGTTTCCTAGCAATAATGTGTCATCTACATACAGCACAAGGAATACAATTGCAGTCCCATTAACCTTCTTGTACACACAGTGTTCATCCGGATTTTGTGAGAAACCAAACTCTTTGATTACCTCATCAAAACGGATATTCCAACTCCTAGATGCTTGCTTCAATCCATAAATGGATTTCTGAAGCTTGCATGCCTTTTCACCATCATAGGAGGTGAAGCCCTCAGGTTGTGTCATATACACATCCTCAGTTAGATTTCCATTTAGGAAAGCTGTCTTCACATCCATTTGCCATATCTCATAATTATAATGAGTGGCTATGGCTAGGAGTATCCTAATGGATTTAAGCATTGCTACTGGGCTGAAGGTCTCGTCGTAGTCAACTCCTTGTCTTTGACGAAAGCCTTTAGCCACAAGCCTTGCTTTATAGGTAATTACATTACCATCCATGCCGGTTTTCTTTTTGAAAACCCATTTGCACCCTATGGGTTTGATTCCTTCGGGCGCCTCAACCAAAGTCCATACTTGGTTTTCATACATGGAATCCATTTCAACCTGCATGGCATGAAGCCATTTCTCAGACTCTGAACTCTTCAGAACTTCTTCATAGGTGGTAGGCTCATTATCTTCTATGAGCAATACGTCATCCTGTTCATTCACGAGAAATCCATATCTCTCGAGAACAGAGCGTATCCTACGTGACCTACGAATTTCGTGTGTTGTAGAAGGTTGAACTATTACTTCATCTGTATGAGTTACGCTTCGTGTTCGAGCAGTTGATCTGCGTGCATTCGAGCATCCCGAACTTCTTAAAGCTCAATTTTGCTCCCACTGTCTTCTTGTAAAAGAAACTCTTTCTCTAAAAAGACAGCATGCTTCGAAACAAACACCTTTTGTTCCTCAGCAAGGTAGAATTGATATCCCATTATTTCTTTAGGATATCCTACGAACAAACACTTGTCAGACTTTGCATCAAGTTTATCTGACTGTGTCCGCTTCACATAAGTAGGACAACCCCATACTTTCAAATGAGTAAGATAGGGTCTTTTGTTAGTCCACATCTCATATGGAGTAACATCAACTGTCTTTGATGGAACTCTGTTTAACAAGTAAATAGCTGTCTCTATTGCATATCCCCAAAAGGATTTTGGTAACTTTACAAAGTCCATCATCGATCGTACCATGTCTAACAAGGTTAGATTTCTCCTTTCTGCCACACCATTATGCTGTGGTGTGTAAGGAGGAGTCCATTGAGATAAAATCTCATTATCTCTGACATAATCCAAAAACTCTTGGTCTAAGTATTCCCCACCACGATCAGATCGTAATGTCTTGATACTTTTCCCAAGTTGGTTTTCTACTTCATTTCTGAATTGTTTGAACTTTTCAAATGCTTGATTTGTATCTCATCGAATCTGGTACCCATATCGAGAATAATCATCAATAAAGGTAACGAAGTAAAGATAACCACTTCTGGCATGGATGGACATCGGACCACATACATTTGAATGTATTAAGTCTAATATTCCAGTCGCTCGTTCACCCTTTCCCTTAAAGGGTAACTTAGTCATCTTGCCTAATAAACAAGATTCGCATGTGTCATATGATTCATAATCAAATGTGTTAGAGTAGTGCCCTGAAGGCAATCGCCTTTAGCGTATTTTGTACAAAGTAGTGTACATTCTTTATGAATAAATAAAGAAAGGCATATTTCATTAATTTGTTGTTCATTATTTATGAACTGATATTGATCTATAAGCAAATTAATGAAGTCCATGATATATGACATAGCATGAAGGAAATTGTGATGTGATCATACTACTGAGATTCCTATCATGTGCAATTATGTCAGTATCTAAATTATCCCTAGTCATAGGATTACTGAGACTAGACATCGATAATCCGGAAAGACTAGCACATCTCAAACTCCTTGATTTGATCAAGCAGTGGATCTCAGAAACTGTAAATATGAGATATTTAGGGTTGAGATGTGGATGCTTACTAGAGGTAGTAAGTACATTGGATGACCTGCTATGAGATCATCACATGGATGTCCTATTCTAATGTCAGTGATAATCTCATCATAGCAATGGTGCAAGTATCCTTAGACTTGAGGTGCTCAATGATATCTTAGATACTGATTCTGTGCTTTGACTCCATTCCTTGTTGTCTTACAGAGGTCGCTCATAGGGTGGTGATTGGGTACAGCTTGAGGTATTCGAAGGTAATTGAGTAGCCAATAGAGGATTCACCACTTCTGTGATAGTAGAAGATGATACCCATGGCCTCTTGTCAGGGTCATTACTTGAAAGTCTCTGGCCGGAGCATATATGTCATGAAGAGTGTCTCCATTGACATATTAAGTAATGAGTCCCAGGACAAGAACTGATATCACTTGGACTAGATTTGACATAGTCAGTCTAGTGAGAATTGACACATTGCCCATACTCATAACCAAGTGGGGTATAACATGGTGAAAGGACGAATTGCACGGTAATTGTCTACGAAAAGGTTCGTGATATGGTTCCTGATGAATATATGTTCATTCGTCAAACCAATTACTTTCCGGTCAATTGGGGGTCATGATGTGTTGCTAGATACCGCTCATGACTTGCTTTTGCTTAGGTTAAGTGTTAATCTAAATGGCCAACATAACCGGGAACCTAATGGGTCACACGCATAAGAGTGTCTCGGAGAACTCGTAAAATAGTTTTAGACAGAGTTCCAATAAAAGGAGAACAATCGGATTAAATGGATCCCGATGAGATCGAGATATGTCCCGATGAGATCGCGACATCGATATTGCTGAGACAGGTTTTCGGGGTTTTTCCCATACCGGACCCTAGTAGGACCGACCCAGTGTGTTGGACCACTTCACATTTATTTATATATATATATATTTGATTAATATATATATATATATATATATATATAGTTACGTGGAAAGGGAATGGAAGAAGCATTGGAAGCTTCTCTTTTACATGCTTAGTCATTAAAAAGCCATTAATGACTAAAAGACAAATGAGAATGGATAAAAGAAGATGATGCTCGTTGGTGGAGAGATGGGTGTCGAATGGAGACAGGAAAAAGTGCTTTTCCTTTGATCTTCATCAACGATTTTTCTCCATGGTGATTGTGGGTTGAAGAAAGTGTTTCTAAAACCTAAGGTTCATCATCTTTCATCCAAAGCTTCATCTCTTCTTCACCAAGCTTCTCCCTTTCCATTGTTGATTCAAGCTCTCCAAGGACAAAGGTAAGAGCTAGCACTCTTTAATTTGTTCTAGCTATTCCCGGGTCAAAGGGTTTGTCCCGGTTAGGTTCTCCGATCTCTGCGTGTATACCGTTAGAGACGGTCTCCTTTGGTCGTTCGGTTTGAGTTTGTTATATATACACATGGATCCTGGCTTTCGGGAAGGTCCCGGAATAAAAAAAAATTTGTTTTTCCGCACCGTGGGCATGTGATGCTCACACCAGGATTTTCCTACAGTGGTATCAGAGCCACTTGTGTCGTATATAACAACGAAACCATGACTAGGTCGGAGTTGCTATAGCTTGTGATGATGATGCATGTTGTATGTGTTGAATTTCGAATTCAGTATGAGAAATAGTTTTCGAAATTTTCTTGCCCAGATATGTTTACAAGATGTTGTTGCACATGTCTGTGGAAGCCCGGAATTTATCAATGTGATTTGATATGGTTTTGCTAATTTATTCCCTAATGTTCTGGTTGCTGTCTTTGTACACTTTCTATGAACAGGCATGCTTATAAATTCGAGAATAAATTGTAGAAAAATGTTTTTTCAGATTTTCTTTCACCTACATGTCTCTAAGATGTTTATGAATGTCTATGTGGATGGAAAAATATTTTCGAGGTGATTTACTATTTATTTGAGAATTTATTGTGTGCTGCTGGGAATAGCTGTGTTGAGAAACACAGATTATGAATTGGCTTTGTTGCTGAGGTTGAATGAGTTTTTGATGGAAATAAATCCTGAAAAAATTCATGGAGCATGTTGGGAACATGTAGTAACCTCTTTAAGTTTCTCAGAATTTATTGAAATTGTTTCAATTGGTTTTTCAAGAAAAACATAAGACTTGGCAGTTTTTGAGAAAATTGCTGGAGCTGTTTTGTTTGAACTAAGAAATTGTGTAGATTTCAGTTCCAATGCCTGGGATCATTTTTAATGTGATTAAAAATGTGTTACATTGATGTTGTATGCTTGCCTAAATGAATTTCTTGAAATTAGGTTTCCAAATAATTTTCGGATGTCAAATGTGTCTCATTAGCGTCTCGTTAGTATATTCCCTTATCTTGATTGTTTTGGCCGTCACAAATTTTGTGACAGGTTCCGAAATAGTCTTGATAAAGTGTAGACTACCTAGAGATACTTAGGGTGATAATTTGATATTCTCAAATTATTTGGAAATCTAAATGAATAAGAGTGTATTCATCAATTTCAAGTTTCACGTATAGTTTGACTATATATGTTAAGCATGGTACAATGAAAGTGTTTCATTGGTACATCATAATAAAGGATATTACACTTGGTATTGTGAATTTAATCTACACGGATTGAGAAATTAGCCGATTAGAGAGCAGGCCAAATTCCAGTCGACTAGAACATGCACCAGTCATTGGAAAGTGGATTCGATCTCTATAATATGTTCCATCATTGGAAAGTGCGATAATCAATTCCATCGACTAGAACATGTTCCAATCATTGAACGTCTACGATAACCTATAGTCGACTAGCACAAGTTCCAGTCGACTGGCACATGCACCAGTCGACTAGAACATGCACCAGTCGACTACAACAACATGCAAAGATGGGATGATGGATGATTTTAGGTATAGACTCAATGTGATTGATGAAATACCCTAAATCATTCCATATAGTCATGGTGACTATAATCCTATCGCTTGGAGTAGAAGATGAGACATGAAAACCCTCAAATCATATGAAAACTAACGCCTTCCATTAATATGGGGAGAACCAGAGTTCTTATAGAGTTGGATTGTTGGGCAAACCCAAGCTCACTCTATACAGATATGTTCGAACCATAGAAAATGAGATTTTCAGATTAATGGGTCAGTTTTCACTAGAAGCGTTGATTTGTTGAGCAAACTCAAGGTCAACGTGGACAGAGGCGAAATTGGGTAGTGTACATCAGATGTACACGCATCAAGAGTTGATGACCCAATGTGTGTGCATACATCAAAAGTTGATAGCACTAGTCGATAGTTGCACCTAAGATGGAAATGGTATGATTGATACCTGCCGATTGAACTAAGGTGGCTTGTTGGGCAAACCCAAGGTCATTTTAGGAATGTCGGATATCTATCTATGATGCAATTGGTATGACCGATACCTACCGATTGAACTAAGGTGGCTTGTTGGGCAAACCCAAGGTCATTTTTAGGAATGTCAGATATCGACCCACTAGGACATTATGTCATAATTTTTCTTGGATGCGTTATGAGGGTAATGGATTCTTTGAAACTAGTGGGAGCCATATGCATATCATGCAAGTCCTTATGATTATGTATCTATTCTATTCTAACATTCTCTCTCTCTATCCCTTTAGGTTGATTGAAGATGACCTCTAGTGTGAATTTGAGCTCACTAATGGATTCGAACAAATTAATTGGACTAAATTTTCTTGATTGGCTGAGAAATCTGAGAATTGTTCTCAGGTCTGAGGAACTAGGATATGTCCTAGATGTTCCACTTCCTGATTCACTTGCTGTTGATGTTTCTGATGAGGATCAGAAAGTTTAGCATAGGCTAGTGAATGTGGTGGACTCCTCTTCTTCTGGTTCAAAGAAAAGGAAGCAGAAGAAGAAAAGGTCTAAGAAACCAAAAGGAAGTACAGCCAAGAAGAAAACCAAAGAGACTGCACCAAAAGGAACTTGCTTCCATTGTGGCAAGATTGGCCACTGGAAGCAGAACTGTAAAGTCTATCTGGAAGAATTGAAGCAAAAGAAGGCATCAGATGCCTCGACTTCTTCAACTATGTTTGTCATTGAGATTAATCTTGCTTCGACCATGACATATGGGTATTAGATACGGTTGTGGCTCATACATATGTAATGATATCGCGGGCCTCGTGGGACGATGAGATACTCATGAAGGAGAGGTAGACTGTGTGTGGGAAATGGAGCAAGAGTTGCGCATTAGCCGTGAGCACTTACTTTTGTCACTCCCCATTGGGCTTGTAATTAAATTGGATGAATGTTATTTTGTACTGTATTAACAGAGAACATATTATCTGCTTCTTGTTTAAATAGAATGGTTTCTATTTGACTTTTAGTAACAATGGTTGTTCTATTAGTTTGAATGGAATGCTTTATGGTACTGGTACATTATGCAATGGAATTTACATATTAGATATGTCACATCCAATTATGAATGTCAATGACACGAAAAGACATAAATGAGATAGTTTAAAATCAACTTACTTATGGCATTGTCGCCTTGGCCATATAAATGAGAGACGCATATCTAAGCTCCATAAGAGTGGGAGTTTAGGGTCATTTGATTATGAATCATATGACACATGCGAATCTTGTTTATTAGGCAAGATGACTAAATTACCCTTTAAGGGAAAGGGTGAACGTGCGAATGGAGTATTAGACCTAATACATTCAGATGTATGTGGTCCGATGTCCATCTATGCCAGAAGTGGTTGTCTTTACTTCATTACCTTTATTGATGATTATTCTCGATATGGGTACCTGTATCTGATGAGATACAAATCTGAAGCATTTGAAAAGTTCAAACAATTCAGAAATGAAGTAGAAAACCAACTTGGGAAAAGTATCAAGACATTACGATCTGATCGTGGTGGGGAATACTTAAACCAAGAGTTTTTGGATTATCTCAGAGATAATGAGATTTTATCTCAATGGACTCCTCCTTACACACCACAGCATAATGGTGTGGCAGAAAGGAGGAATCGGACCTTGTTAGACATGGTACGATCAATGATGGGCTTTGCAAAGTTACCAAAATTCTTTTGGGGGTATGCAATCGAGACAACTGTTTACTTGCTAAACAGAGTTCCATCAAAGACAGTTGATGTTACTCCATATGAGATGTGGACTAACAAAAAAACCCTATCTTACTCATTTGAAAGTTTGGGGTTGTCCTGCTTATGTGAAGCGGACACAGTTAGATAAACTTGATGCAAAGTCTGACAAGTGTTTGTTCGTAGGATACCCTAAAGAAACAATGGGATATCGCCTACCTTCTTTGAGGAACAAAAGGTGTTTGTTTCAAAGCATCTGTCTTTAGAGAAAGAGTTTCTTTTACAAGAAGACAGTGGGAGCAAAATTGAACTTGAAGAAGTTCAAGAAGCGTGAACAGATGCAAATCAACTGCCTGAACCTGAAACTGTAACTCATACAGATGAAGTAACAGTTCAACCTTCTACAACACACGAAGTTCGTAGGTCACGTAGGATACGATCTGTTCCTGAGAGATATGGATTTCTCGTGAAAGAACAGAATGACGTATTGCTCATAGAAGATGATGAGCCTACCACCTATGAAGAGGTTCTGAAGAGTTCAGAGGCTGAGAAATGGCTTCATGTCATGAAGTCTGAAATGGATTCCATGTATGAAAACCAAGTATGGACTTTGGTTGATGCACCCAAAGGAATAAAACCCATAGGGTACAAATGGGTTTTCAAAAAGAAAACCGGCATGGATGGTAATCTAATTACCTATAAAGCAAGGCTTGTGGCTAAAGGTTTTCGTCAAAGACAAGGAGTTGACTACGACGAGACCTTCAGCCCATTAGCAATGCTTAAATCCATTAGGATACTCCTAGCCATTGCCACTCATTATGATTATGAGATATGGCAAATGGATGTGAAGACAGCTTTTCTAAATAGAAATCTAGCTGAGGATGTGTATATGACACAACCTGAGGGCTTCACCTCCTATGATGGCGAAAAGGTATGCAAGCTTCAAAAATTCATCTATGGATTGAAGCAAGCATCCCGGAGTTGGAACATCCGTTTTGATGAGGTAATCAAAGAGTTTGGTTTCTCACAAAATCCGAATGAATACTGTGTGTATAAGAAGGTTAATGGGACTGCAATCGTATTCCTTGTGCTATATGTGGATGACATATTATTACTAGGAAACGATATCTCTATGCTACAACCAGTCAAAATTTGGTTGTCTAAACAATTTGCCATGAAAGACCTTGGTCAAGCAACCTATATCCTTGGGATAAGGATCTATAGAGATAGATCAAAAAGGTAGCTTGGTCTTTCACAATCAACGTACATAGACAAGATGCTAAAGAGGTTTAGCATGGAGCAATCCAAGAGAGGGTACCTTCCCGTGACTCATGGGATAACACTCTCGAAATCTATGTGTCTTAAGACACAAGATGAGAGGATGCGCATGAATATGATCCCGTATGCATCTACAGTAGGATCTATCATGTACGCTATGCTATGTACTAGACCGATGTATCATATGCTCTAAGTGTTACGGCGATACCAATCGGATCCCGTGAGGGTCATCGGGTGGTCATCAAGAATATCCTTAAGTACTTGCGAAGGACTAAGGATGTTTTCTTGATATATGGGGATGGAGATCTCCAGGTGAGCGGGTATACAGATGCCAGTTTTCAATCTGATAAGGATGATTACAAATCCCAATCAGGTTATGTATTCACACTGAACGGTGGGGCAGTTAGTTGGAAGAGTTCCAAACAAGAGACGACTGCCGATTCAACAACCGAGGTAGAGTACATTGCCGCTTCAGAAGCAGCAAAGGAAGCAGTTTGGATCAAGAAGTTCATTACTGAACTTGGTGTGGTTCCTAGCAGTGATGGGCCCATACAGTTGTATTGTGACAACAATGGGGTTATTGCGCAGGCGAAGGAACCAAGGTCTCATCAACGATCCAAACACGTACTCCGCAGATATCACTTGATAAGGGAGATCATAGGACGAGGTGATGTCCAGATCGAGAGAATTCCCACAGAGCATAATATTGCTAATCCGTTGACAAAGCCATTGTCACAGAAGAACTTTGATTCTCATGTACTCGCCTATGGTATTAGATATCAAGGCGATTGGCTTTAGGTCAAGTGGGAGATTGTTAGAGTAGTACCCTGAAGGCAATTGCCTTTAGCGCATTTTGTACAAAGTAGTGTACATTCTTTATGAATAAATAAAGAAAGGCATATTTCATTAATTTGTTGTTCATTATTTATGAACTGATATTGATCAATAAGCAAATTAATGAAGTCCATGATATATGACATAGCATGAAGGAAATTGTGATGTGATCATACTACTGAGATTCCTATCATGTGCAATTATGTCAGTATCTAAATTATCCCTAGTCATAGGATTACTGAGATTGGATATCGGTAATCCGAAAAGACTAGCACATCTCAAACTCCTTGATTTGATCAAGTAGTGGATCTCAGAAACTGTAAATATGAGATATTTAGGGTTGAGATGTGGATGCTTACTAGAGATAGTAAGTACATTGGATGACCTGCTATGAGATCATCACGTGGATGTCCTATTCTAATGTCAGTGATAATCTCATCATAGCAATGGTGCAAGTATCCTTAGACTTGAGGTGCTCAAGGATATCTTGATATCTTGATTACGTGCTTTGACTCCATTCCTTGTTGCCTTCTGAGGTCGCTCATAGGGTGGTGATTGGGTGCAACTTGAGGTATTCAAGGTAATTGAGTAGCCAATAGAGGATTCACCACTTCTGTGATAGCAGAAGATGATACCCATGGCCTCTTGTCAGGGTCATTACTTGAAAGTCTCTGGCCGGAGCATATATGTCAGGAAGAGTGTCTCCATTGACATATTAAGTAATGAGTCCCAGGACAAGAACTGATATCACTTGGACTAGATTTGACATAGTCAGTCTAGTGAGAGTTGACACATTGCCCATACTCATAACCAAGTGGGGTATAGCATGGTGAAAGGACGAATTGCACGGTAATTGTCTATGGAAAGGTTCGCGATATGGTTCCTGATGAATATATGTTCATTCGTCAAACCAATTACTTTCCGGTCAATTGGGGGTCATGATGTGTTGCTAGATACCGCTCATGACTTGCTTAGGTTAAGTGTTAATCTAAGTGGCCAACATAACCGGGAACCTAATGGGTCACACGCATAAGAGTGTCTCGGAGAACTCGTAAAATAGTTTTGGACAGAGTTCCAATAAAAGAAGAGCAATCGGATTAAATGGATCCTGATGAGATCGAGATATGTCTCGATGAGATCGCGACATCGATATTGCTGAGACAGATTTCCGGGGGTTTTCCCATACCGGACCTTAGGGACCGACCCAAAGTGTGTGGACCACTTGACATTTATTTATATATATATATATATATATTTGATTAATTAATATATATATATATATATATATATATATATATATATATATATATATATATATGCTAGTTACGTGGAAAGGGAATGGAAGAAGCATTGGAAGCTTCTCTTTTACATGCTTAGTCATTAAAAAGCCATTAATGACTAAAAGACAAATGAGAATGGATAAAAGAAGATGATGCTCGTTGGTGGAGAGATGGGTGTCGAATGGAGAAAGGAAAAAGTGTTTTTCCTTTGATCTTCATCAACGATTTTTCTCCATGGTGATTGTGGGTTGAAGAAAGTGTTTCTAAAACCTAAGGTTCATCATCTTTCATCCAAAGCTTCATCTCTTCTTCACCAAGTTTCTCCCTTTCCATTGTTGATTCAAGCTCTCCAAGGACAAAGGTAAGAGCTAGCACTCTTTAATTTGTTCTAGCTATTCCCGGGTCAAATGGTTTGTCCCGGTTAGGTTCTCCGATCTCTGCATGGATACCGTTAGAGACGGTCTCCTTTGGTCGTTCGATTTGAGTTTGTTATATATACACATGGATCCTGGCTTTCGGGAAGGTCCCGGAACAAAAATTTTTGTTTTTCCGCACCGTGGGCATGTGATGCTCACACCGAGATTTTCCTACAAAATGACCATAAACTTCCATTCTTATGGAGCTTAGCTATGCGTCTCTCATTTATATGGCCAAGGCGACAATGCCATAAGTAAGTTGATTTTAAATTATCTCGTTTATGTCTTTTCGTGTCATTGACATTCATAATTGGATGTGACATATCTAATATGTAAATTCCATTGCATAATGTACCAGTAGCATAAAGCATTCCATTCAAACTAATAAAACAACCATTGTTACTAAAAGTCAAATGGAAACCAAATCTATTTAAACAAGAAATGCATAATATGTTCTTTGTTAATACAGTACAAAATAACAATCATCCAATTTAATTACAAGCCCAGTGGGAGTGACAAAAGTAAGTGCTACGCCAATGCAAGAACTCTTGCTCCATTTCTCACACGCAGTTCATCTCTCCTTCATGAGTCATCTCATCGTCCCGAGGCCTCGCATATCATTGCATATGTGTGAGCCACAACCGGTATCTAATACCCATATGTCATGGTCAGAAACAGTATTAACCTCAATGACAAACATACCTGAAGAAGTCGAGGCATCTGATGCCTTCTTCTGCTTCAGTTCATCCAGATAGACTTTACAATTCAGCTTCCAGTGGCCAATCTTGCCACAATGGAAGCAAGTTCCTTTTGGTGCAGTCTCTTTGGTTTTCTTCTTGGCTGTACTTCCTACTTTCTGATCTTCATCAGAAGCATCACCAGCAGGTGAATCAGGAAGTAGAACATCTAGGACATAGCCCAGTTCCTCAGATCTGAGAATAATTCTCAGATTCCTCAGCCAATTTAGAAAATTTGGTCCAGTTAATTTGTTCGTGTCCATAAGTGAGCGTAAGTTCACACTGGAAGACATCTTCAATAACCTATCGGGAAAGAGAGAAAGAATGTTAGAATAGAATTACATGCATGATCATAAGGACTTGAATGACATGCATATGACTCCCACTAGTTTCAAAGAATCCTTAACCCTCATTAGAATCCAAGAAATATTATGACAAAATGTCCTAGTGGGTCGATATCCGACATTACTAAAATGACCTTGGGTTTACCCAACAAGCCACCTTAGGTCAATCGATAGGTATCGGTCATACCAATTGCATCATAGATATCCGACATTACTAAAATGACTTTGGGTTTACCCAACAAGCCACCTTAGATCTATCGGCAGGTATCGGTCATACCACTTGATTCATAGATGCAACTATCAACTAGTGCTATCAACTCGTGATGTATGCACACACATTGGGTTATCAACTCTTGATGCGCGTACATCTGATGTACACTACCCAATTTCGCCTCTGTCCACGTTGACCTTGAGTTTACTCAACAAATCAACGCTTCTAGTGAAAACCGACCCATTAATCTGAAAATCTTATTTTCATAGTTCGAACATATCCGTATAGAGTGAGCTTGGGTTTACCCAACAACCCAACTCTATAAGAACTCTGGTTCTTCCCATATTAATGGAAGGCGTTAGTTTTTCATATGATGTGTGAGGGTTTTCAGGTCTCATCTTCTTCTTCTCCAAGCCGTAGGATTATAGTCACCATGACTATATGGAATGATTTAGGGTATTTCATCAATCACATTGAGTCTATACCTAAAATCATCCATCATCACACCTTTGCATGTTGTTGTAGTCGACTGGTGCATGTTCTAATCGACTGGAACATGTGCTAGTCGACTACAATGGGTTACTGTGCACGTTCCAGTCGACTGGAACATGTTCCAGTCGACTGGTGCATGTTCTAATCGACTGGAATCCACTTTCCAGTCGACTGGTGCATGTTCTAATCATTGGAATGGACGTGCTGATCGATTGGAACATGTGCTAGTCGATCGGTTTTGGCCCGCTCTCTAATCGACTAATTTCTCAATCCGTGTAGATCAAATTCACAATACCAAGTGTAATATCCTTTATTATGATGTACCAATGAAACGCTTTCATTGTTCCATGCTTACCATATATAGTCAAACTATACATGAAACTTGAAATTGATGAATACACTCTTATTCATTTAGATTTCCAAATAATTTGAGAATATCAAATTATCACCCTAAGTATCTCTAGGTAGTCTTCACTTTATCAAGATTACTTCAGCACTGGTCACAAAATTTGTGACGGCCAAAATAATCAAGACAACGAAATACACTAACGAGACGCTAATGTGACACATTTGACATCCTAAATTGTTTGGAAACCCAATTTCAAAAAAATCATTTAGGAAAGCATACAACATCAATGTAACACATTTTTAATCACATTAAAAATGATCCAAGGCATTGGAATTGAGAAATACACAATTTTTCATTTCAAACAAAACAGCTCCAGCAATTTTCTCAAAACTGCCAAGCTTTGTCTTTTGCTTGAAACAATTTCAATAAATTCTGAGAAAATTACAGAGGTTACAACATATTCCCAACATGCTTCATGAATTTTTTCAGGATTTATTTCCAACAAAAACTCATCCAACCTCAGAAACAAAGCCAATGTAGAATCTGTGTTCCTCAACACAGTTATTCCCAACAGCACACAATAAATTCTCAAATAAATAGTAAATCATCTTGAAAACATTTTTCCATTCTCATAGACATTCATAAACATCTTAGAGACATGTTGGTAAAAGCAAATCTGAAAAACAATTTTTCTACAATTTATTCTCGAATTTACAAGCATGCCTATTCATTGAATGTGCACAAAGACAGCAACCGGCACATTAGGGAATAAATTAGCAAAACCATATCAAATCACATTGATAAATTCCAAGCTTCCACAGACATATGCAACAACATCTTGTGAACATATCTGGGCAAGAAAATTTCGAAAACAAGATCTCTATACTGAATTCGAAATTCACACAATCAACATGCATCATCGTCACAAGCAATAGGCAACTCCGACCTAGTCATGATTTCTTCGTTATATACGACACAAGTGGCTCTGATACCACTGTAGGAAAATCCCGGTGTGAGCATCACATGCCCACGGTACGGAAAACAAAAGTTTTTTATTCCGGGACCTTCCCGAAAGTCAGGATCCATGTGTCTATACAACAGACTCAAACCATAACGGCCAAAGGAGACCGTCTCTAACGGTATCCACGCAGAGATCGGAGAACCTAACCGGGACAAACCCTTTGACCCGGGAATAGCTAGAACAAAGTAAAGAGTGCTAGCTCCTACCTTTGTCCTTGGAGAGCTTGAAACAACGATGAAGAGAAGCTTGAAGAAGCTTGGAGAGGAGAAGCAAACTTGATAATCGATGGTGAGAAGAGACAATGTTTAGGATTTTCTCAAAATCCTTCCTTCCTTCTTTCTTCAAAAGCCACCGTCAATCACCTTCTTACTTCTCACCTTTCATATGTCTTATAACTCATTTAAAGACATATAAAAGCTAATGGTCATCTTTATCCCACGTTAGCCTTTTATATATATATATATATATATATAAGTTAAGATGACTAAGCCCCTCCTCCTTCATCCACATTGTAACATATATATATATATATATATATATATATATATATATATATATATATATATATATATATTTAATTAATTAATTATATAAATATAAATATAAATAAATGTGAAGTGGTCCAGTCACACTGGAGTCGGTCTTACCGGCCTACCGGGTCCCGGTATTTGAAAAACCCCCGAAAATATTTTTCAGCAATATCGATATCGCGATCTCATCGGGACATATCTTGATCTCATCGGGATCCATTTAGTCCGATTGCTCTCCATATATTGGAACTCTGTCCAAAACTATTTTACGAATTCTCCGAGACACTCTTATGCGTGTGACCCATTAGGTTCCCGGTTATGTTGGCCACTTAGATTAACACTTAATCTAAGCAAGTCATGAGCGGTATCTAGCAACACATCATGACCCCCAATTGACCAGAAAGTAATTGGTTTGACGAATGAACATGTATTCATCATGAACCATATCACGAACCTTTCCATAGACAATTACCGTGCAATTCGTCCTTTCACCATGTTATACCACACTTGGTTATCAGTTCTTGTCCTGGGACTCATTACTTAATATGTCACTGAAGACACTCTTCATGACATATATGCTCCGGCCAGAGACTTTCAAGTAATGACCCTGACAAGAGGCCATGGGTATCATCTTCTGCTATCACAGAAGTGGTGAATCCTCTATTGGCTACTCAATTACCTTCGAATACCTCAAGCTGTACCCAAGCACCACCCTATGAGCAACCTCTCAGAAGGCAACAAGGAATGGAGTCAAAGCACGTAATCAAGATCCAAGATATCCTTGAGCACCTCAAGTCTAAGGATACTTGCACCATTGCTATGATGAGATTATCACCGACATTAGAATAGGACATCCATGTGATGATCTCATAGCGAGTCATCCAATGTACTTACTACCTCTAGTAAGCATCCACATCTCAACCCTAAATATCTCATATTTACAGTTTACGAGATCCACCGCTTGACCAAGTCAAGGAGTTTAAGATGTGTAGTCTTCCGGATTCTGATGTCCAGCTCGGTAATCCTATGACTAGGATAATTTAGAATCTTGACATAATTGCACATGTTAGGAATCTCAGTATTATGATCACATCATAATTTCCTTCATGCTATGTCATATATCATGGACTTCATTAATTTGCTTATTGATCAATATCAGTTCATAAATAATGAACAGCAACGTAATGAAATATGCCTTTCTTTATTTATACATAAAGACTGTACACAAATTTGTACAAAATGCGCTAAAGGCGATTGCCTTCAGGGCACTACTCTAACATATATGTACATCAATTAATTAATAATATATTCATCATTATTAATTACAACTGAATAAGATTAACAGTTAATGATTAATAATTAATTTATAAACAAAGTATAATTTAATAAATCATTTAAGTTACTATATTCTAATTACCATTATTAATCAAGTATCACATTTTCATAAATCAATTAATTAATTACATTTCAACTAATTGATAATATTTTAACTACATGAAATTATATTTTAATTTACTAAATATTTATAATTAAATTAATTAAAATATTTTAAGAATATGTAATTAAAAAGGGAAAATTATTTCGACGCGTTAATAATAACATAAGTAATATTTACATGTTAATAATAAATAAATAATTAATTAATTAATTAATAGATTTCAATAAATTAATTATTTAATCATATATTGATTATTACAATTATATTTTAACTAATTTTATTTAATTAAGGAATTAAAATATATCTTTTCACAAAGCGTGACTTATATAATAATAATTTTAATCTTATTTTAATTAATTAATTGTTTTGTGATTAATCAATAATATATTATAATTAGTCTATTAATTATATATATATTATATTTAATAAAAATGAAAATATAAGCACTAATTTTGTTTAATTAATTAATTAATAGATTAATTATATTTTAGTGAATCTATACTTAATTAGTTTATTATTTATTAAAACTGTTATAAAATTATATTGGTGCTAATTGCCCATAAAAAAGAAAAGAATATACGCGTCATAATCAGTGCATGGTAGTCACAAGCGTGACTACTTATCGATTATATATACATTAATTAATTAATAATATATTAATCATTATTAATTATAACTCAATTAGATTAACAATTAATGATTAATAATTATTTATAAATAAAGTAAATTTTAACAAATCATTTAATTTTTATATTCTAATTACCATTGTTAATCAAGTGTCACATTTTCATAAATAAATCAATTAATTATATTTTAAGTCATTGATAACATTTTAATTACATGAAAGTATATTTTAATTTACTAAATAGTTATAATTAAATTAATTAAGGATATTTTATGAATATGTAATTAAAAAGAGAAAATATTTTAGAGACATTAATAATAGCATAAGTAATAATTACATGTTAATAATTAATAATTAATTAATTTATAAGATTTTAAATCAATTATTTAATCATATAATGATTATTATGGATTATATTTTAATTAATTTTATTTAACTAAGGAATTAAAATATATATTTTCTCGGGCATGACACTTAAGTTACGCCTATGACCCTATAATAATAAAATTTAATATTATTTTAATTAAATAATAATTTAATTATTTTGTTATTAATCAATAATATACTTAAGTCACTTTGGGACTCCTATAATAATAATTTTATTTTATTTTAAGTAATTAATCAACTAATTATTTTGTTATTAATCACTAATATATTATAATTAGTCAATTAATTTTATATATTATATTTATTAAAATGATAAATATAAGCACTAATTCTAATTAATTAATTAATTATATTTTAATAAATTAATACTTAATTAATTATTTATTTAATAAAAATATTGTAAAATTATATAGGTGTTAATTGCTCATAAAAAGAAAATAGCATGCACGTCACAACCGTGCGTGACAATCACGTCTAAGAATAAAATTCCTGAGTATTTGAGAATTCAATCAATCTAATAGAGATTGAATAGATAATTTGCTTTTATTTATACATTTATAGATATCCATTTTTTACTGTCCGCTCTCAGGTTGGGCAGTAAGGGTTGGAGAAGGGCAATTACTTATTCTTATTCTTAAGACCTAAGAGCGAGGTAAAATGGGGGAAAAGCTCTCTGTTCGGAGATTTTCTATAGCTGGATCCTTCGAAACCACAAAAATCCATAGTTGACTTACCTATATATATACATCAATTAATTAATAATATATTAATTATTATTAATTACGACTGAATAAGATTGACAGTTAATGATTAATAATTAATTTATAATTAAAGCATAATTTAATAAATCATTTAATTTTTATTATTCTAATTACCATTATTAATCAAGTGTCACATTTTATAAATAAATAAATGAATTATATTTGATAATATTTTAATTGCATGAAATTATATTTTAATTTAGTAAATAGTTATACTTAAATTAATTAATGATATTTTAAGAATATTTAATTAAAAGGGACAAATATTTCAGATGCATTGATAATAACATAAGTAATAATTACATGTTAATAATTATTAATTAATTAATTAATAAGATTACAATAAATCAATTATTTAATCATATAATTATGGATTATATTTTAATTAATTCTATTTAATTAAGGAATTAAAATATATTTTGCTCATACGTGAAACTTAAATCACACCTGTGAGCCCTATAATAATAAATTTTATTTTATTTTAATTAAATAATCAATTAATTATTTTGTTATTAATCATTAATACACTTAAGTGATGCATGTGACTCTATAATAATAAATTTTATTTTATTTTAAGTAATTAATCAATTAATTATTTTGTTACTATTAATAATATATTATAATTAATAAATTAATTTTATATTTTATATTTTATAAAATAAAAATTATTAGCAATAATTCTATTTAATTAATTAGTGAATAAATTAATTATATTTTAATAAATCAATACTTAATCAATTATTTATTTAATAAAAATGTTATAAAGTTACAGAGGTGTTAATTGCTCATAAAAACAAAATAACAAGCACGTCACAATCGTGCATGGCAGTCACACCTGTAAATAAAATTCCATAGTATTTGAGAATTCAATCAATCTAATAGCAGCTGAATGGATAATTTGCTTTTACTTATACATTTATACATATCCATTTTTTACTATTCGATCTCACATTGGGCAATAAGGGTCGGACAAGAACAAACACTCATTCTTATTCTTAAACTAACATTCTTAAGACCAAAGAGTGGGGCAAAAAGGGGAGAAACTCTCCATTCCAAGTTTTGCTATGACTGGATCCTCCAGAACCACATGAATCCTTAGTTGACTTACCTATACATGTACATCAATTAATTAATAATATATTAATCATTATTAATTACAACTGAATAAGATTAACAATTAATGACTAATAATTAATTTATAAATAAAGTATAATTTAATAAATCATTTAATTTATTATATTCTAATTACCATTATTAATCAACTATCACATTTTCATAAATTAATTAATTAATGATATCTTAACTAACTCGATAATATTTTAATTACATGAAATTATATTTTATTTTACTAAATAGTTATAATTAAATTAATTAGAGATATTTTAAGAATATGTAATTAGAAAAGGAAAAATATTTCAGACGCATTAATAATAACATATGTAATAATTACATGTTAATAATCAATAATGAGTTAATTAATTAATAAGATTTCAATAAATCAATTATTTAATCCTATATCGATTATTATGAATTACATTTTAACTAATTTTATTTAATTAAGGAATTAAAATAAATCTTTTCATAGGCGTAACACTTAAGTCATGCCTATGAAGACTATAATAATAAATTTTATTTTACTTTAAATAATTATTTATTTATTTATGTTGTTATTAATCAATAATATATTATAATTAGTCAACTAATTATATATAAATAGATTATATTTAATAAAAATGAAAAATATAAGCACTAATTTTATTTAATTAACTAATGAATAGATTAATTATATTTTAATAGATCAATACTTAATTAATTATTTATTTATTTAAAAGGTTATAAATTTATAGGTGTTAATTGCCCTTAAAAAATAACATGCACGTCACAGCCGTATATGGCAGTCACGTATATGAAAATTATGTCACAGGTATGACTATTTACCTATATATATACCTTAATTAATTAATAATATATTAATTATTATTAATTACAACTTAATAAGATTAACAGTTAATGACTAATAATTAATTTATAAATAAAGTATAATTTAATAAGTCATTTAATTTATTATATTCTAATTAACATTATAAATCAAGTATCACATTTTAATAAATTAATTAATTAGTTATATTTTAACTAACTAATAGTATTTTAATAACATGAAATTATATTTTGGTTTATTAAATTCTTATAATTAAATTAATTAAAGATATGTTATAAATAAAAGGAAAAATATTTCAGATTTATTAATAGTGACATAAGTAATAATTACGTGTTAATAATGAATAATTCATTCATTCATTCATAAGATTTCAATAAATTAATTATTTAATTATATATTGATTATTATGAATTATAACATAATTAATTTTATTTAATTAAGGAATTAAAAATAAATCTTTACACAGAGTGACACTTAAGTCACTGTTATGACTCCTATAATAATAAAATTTTATTTTATTTTAAATAACTAGTCAATTAATTACTTTGTTATTAATTAATAATATAATATAATTAATCAATTAATTTTATATTTACTATATTTATTAAAAAAGAAAATATAAGCACAAATTCTATTTAATTAATTAATTAATAGATTAATTACATTTTAATAAATAAATACTTATTTATTTATTTATTTATTAAAAAAGGTTATAAAATTATATAGGAGTTAATTACCCGTAAAAAGAAAAGAACATGCACGTTGCAGCCATGCATGGCAATCATGCCTGTAAATATTAAGTCGCAAGCACAACTACTTTCTTACATATATGCATCAATTAACTAATAATATATTAATTATTATCAATTATAACTTAATCAGATTAGTAGTTAATGATTAATAATTAATTTATAAATAAAATATAATTTAATAATCGTTTAATTTTTGTATTCTAACTACCATTATTAATCAAGTGTCACATTTTCATAAATAAATAAACAAATTATATTTTAAGTAATTGATAATATTTTAATTACATGAAATTATATTTTATTTTAGTAAATAGTTAGAATTAAATTAATTAAAGATATTTTAAAAATATGTATTTAAAAAGGGAAAATATTTCAGACACATTAATAATAACATAAGTAACAATTACTTGTTAATAATTAATAATTAAATAATTAATAAGATTTCAATAAATCAATTATTTAATCATATATTGATTATTATGGATTATATTTTAATTAATTAATGAATTAAAAATATATCTTTTCACATGTGTGACACTTAAATCACATTGTGACCCTATAATAATAATATTTTATTTTATTTTAATTAAATAATCAATTAATTATTTTATTATTAATCAATAACATATTATAATTAGTAAATTAATTATATATATATTATATTTAATAAAAATTCTAAGTTCATTTAATATATGAAAATATAAGCACAAATTCTATTTAATTAATTATATCTTAATAAATCAATAATTAATCAATTAATTATTTAATAAAATGTTATAAAATTATATAGGTGTTAGTTACTCGTAAAATAAAATAACATGCACGCCACAATCGTGCATGGTAGTCACACTGTGAATAAAATTCTTGAGTATTTGAGAATTCATCAATCCAATAGTGAATGGATAATTTGTTTTACTTATACATTTAGCTATATCCATTTTTACCGTCCTCTCTCAAAGTTAGGCGAAGGGTCGTGAAGGGCAATCATTCATTAATATTCTTAAACCAACATTTTAAGACCAAAGAGCGAGGATGAAACAGGGGAAAGCTCTCCGCTCAATTTTCTTATGGTCAATCTGCAGAACCATAGAAATCCTTAATTGTCTTACTATATATTTACATCAAATAATTAATAATATATTAATCATTATTAATTACAACCTAATAAAATTAATAGTTAATGATTATAATTAATTTATAAATAAAGTATTATTTAATAAATAATTTAAGTTATTATGTTCTAATTACCATTATTAATCAAGTGACACATTTTCATAAATCAATTAATTAATTACATTTTAACTAACGATAATATTTTAATTACATGAAATTATATTTTAATTTACTATAGTTATAATTAAATATATTACAAATATTTTAAGGATATGAAATTAAAAAGGGAAAATTAATTCAGATTTATTAATGATAACATAAGTAATAATTACTTGTTAATGATCAATAATTAATTAATTAATTAATAAGATTTCAATAAATCAATTATTTAATTGATTTATTGAATAGTCACAAAGTGACTAGTTACCATATATATATGCATTAATTAACTAATAATACATTAATCATAACTGAATTAGATTAATAGTTAATGATTAATAATTAATTTATAAATAAAGTACACATTAATTAAATCATTGAATTTTTATATTATAATTATCATTATTAATCAAGTGTCACATATTTAGAAATAAATAAATTAATTATATTTAAAGTAATTGATAATATTTTAATTACATGAAAATATATTTCAATTTACTAAATAGTTATAATTAAATTAATTAAAGATATCTTAAGAATATGCAATTAAAAAGGGAAAATATTTCAGATGCATTAATAATAACATAAGTAATAATTATGTGTTAATAATCAATAATTAATTTACTAAATAGTTATAATTAAATTAATTAAATATATTTTAAAATATGTAATTTAAAAGGAAAATTTTATTTAAGAAAAGCATTAATAATAACTTAAATATTAATTACGTGTTATTAATCAATAATTAATTAATTAATTAATAAGAATTCAGTAAATCAATTATTGATTATTATGAATTATGTTTTAACTAATTATTTTGTTATTAATCAATAATATATTATAATTATTCAATTAATTTTATATATAATATTTAATAACAAATGAAAATATAAGCACTAATTCTATTTCATTAGTTAATGAACAAATTAAATAAATTTTAATAAATCAATGCTTAATTAATTTATTATTTATCAAAAAGTTATAAAATTATATGTGTTAAATGCCCTTAAGAAAAGAACAAGCACGCATCACTGCAGTGCATGGTAGTAATATCTGTGAATATTAAGTCACAAGCGTGGCTACTTACAATATATATACATCAATTAATTAATAATATATTAACCATTATTAATTATAACTAAATAAGATTAACAGTTAATGATTAATATTTAATTTATAAATAATGTATAATTTAATAAATCATTTAAGTTATTATATTCTAATTACCATTATTAATCAAGTATCATATTTTCATAAATCAATTAATTAATTACAATTTTGACTAACTAAATAGTTATAATTAAATTAATTAAAGATATTTTAAGAATATGTAGTTAAAAAGGAAAAATTATTTCGCACGCATTAATAATAACATAAGTAATAATTATATGTTAACAATCAATAATTAATTAATTAATTAATAAGATTTCAATAAATCAATTATTTAATCATATATTGATTATTATTAATTATGTTTTAACTAAATTTATTTAATTAAGTAATTAAAAATCTTTTCACAAAGCGTGACTCATAAGTCATGCCTGTGACTCTATAATAATAATATTTTATTTTATTTTAAATAATTAATTATTTTGTTATTAATCAATAATATATTATAATTAGTCAATTAAATATATATATATTCTATTTAATAATGAATGAAAATATAAGCACTAATGATATTTAATTAATTAACGAATAGATTATTAAAAGTGTTATAAAATTATATAGGTGTTAAATGCTCTTAAAAGAAAAAACATGCATGTCGCTACTGCATGGCGGTCATGCTCATGAATATTAAGTCACAAAGTGACTACTACTTACATATATATACGTTAATTTATTTAACAATATAATAATCATTATTAATTATAACTGAAATAGATTAATAGTTAACAATTAATAATTAATTTATAAATAAAGTATAATTTAATAAATCATCTTATTTTTATATTCCTAAATTGCATTATTAATCAAGTGTCACGTTTTAATAAATAAATTATATTTTTAGTAATTGATAATATTTTAATTACATGAAATTACATCTTATTTTACTAAATCGTTATAATTAAACTAATTAAAGATATTTTAAGAATATGTAATTAAAAGGAAAATGTTTTAGACACATTAATAATAACATAAGTAATAATTACTGTTAATAATTAATAATTAATTAATAAGATTTCAATAAATCAATTATTTAATCATATATTGATTATTATGGATTATATTTTACTTAATTTTATTTAATTGAGGAATTAAAAATATATCTTTTCACAGGCGTGACACTTAGGTCATGCTTGAGACCCTTATAATAATAAAATTTTATTTTGTTTAGTTAAATAATCAATTAATTATTTTTATTAATCAATAATATACTTAAGTCTTGTATGTGACTCCTATAATAATAAATTTTATTTCATTTTAAATAATTAACCAATTAATTATTTTTTACTAATCGATAATATATTATAATTGGTGAATTAATTTTACATATATTATATTTAATAAAAATTTAAAATATAAGCACTAATTCCATTTAATTAATGAATAAACTAATTATATTTCAATAAATCAATGCCTAATTAATTAATTATTTAATAAAATGCTATAAAATTATATAGATCTTAATTGCTCGTAAAAAGAAAATAATGTGCACGTCACAACCGTGCATGCCAGTCACACCTATGAATAAAATTTTTGAGCATTTCAGAATTCAATCCATTTAATAGCAATTGAATGGATAATTTGCTTTTACTTATACATTTATACATATCCATTTTTTATTGTTCACTCTCAGGTTAGGCAGTAAAGGTCGGAGAAGGGCAATCATTCATTCATATTCTTAAACTAACATTCTTAAGACCAAAGAGTGCGGTGAAAAGGGAAAAACTCTCCGTTCCGAGTTTTCCTATAGTTGGATTAATTACAACTGAATAAGATTAACAGTTAATGATTAATAATTAATTTATAAATAAAGTGTAATTTAATAAATCATTTAAGTTATTATATTCTAATTACCATTATTAATCAAATATCACATTTTCATAAATCAATTAATTAACAACATTTTATCTAAGTGATAATATTTTAATTACATGAAATTATATTTTAATTTACTAAATAGTTATAATTAAATTATTTAAAGATATTTTAAGACTATGTAATTAAAAAAGGAAAAATTATTTTCGACGCATTAATAATAACATAAGTAATAATTACATGTTAATAATCAATAATTAAATAATTAATAATATTTCAATAAATCAATTATTTAATCATATATTGATTACTATGAGTAACTAATTTTATTTAATTAAGGAATTAAAAATTAATTTTTCACAGGCGTGAGACTTAAGTCAAGCCTATGACTCCTATAATAATAATATTTTATTTTATTTTAAGTAATTAATTATTTTGTTATTAATCAATAATATATTATAATTAATCAATTAATTATATATATTATATTTAATAACAAATGAAAATATAAGCACCAATTCTATTCAATTAATTAACGAATAGATTAATTATATTTTAGTAAATCAATACTTAATTAATTTATTTTATTAGAAAATTTTATAAAATTATATAGGTGTTAAATACCCTTTAAAAGAAAAGAACATGCATGTCGCAACCGTGCATTGCAGTCACGCTTTTGAATATTAAGTCACAAGCATGACTACTTATTGACATATAGACATTAATTAATTAATAATATATTAATCATTGTTAATTATAACTGAATTAGATTAATCGTTAATGATTAATAATTAATTTATAAATAAGTATAATTTAATAAATCATTTAATTTTATCTTCTAACTACCATTATTAATCAAGTGTTGCATTTTCATAAATAAACTATTTTTAAGTAATTGATAATATTTTAATTACATGAAATTATATTTTATTTTACTGAATAGTTATAATTAAATTAATTAATGATATTTTGAGCATATGCAATTTAAAAGGAAAAATATTTCAAACACATTAATAATAACATATGTAATAATTACGTGTTAAGAATTAATAATTAATTAATTACTAAGATTTCAATAAATCAATTATTTACTTATATATTGATTATTATGGATTATATTTTAATTAAATTTATTTAATTACGGAATTAAAAATATCTTTTCACATGCGTTACACTTAAGTCACTTTGTGACCCTTATAATAATAATATTTTATTTTATTTTAAGTAATAAATCAATTAATTATTTTTATTAACAATAATATATTGTAATTAGTCAAGTAATTCTATATATTTTAGAATTAATAAAATGAAAAATATAAGCACTAGTTCATTTAATTAATTGATGAATAAATTAATTATATTTTAGTAAATCAATACTTAATTATTTATTTATTTAATAAAAATGTTATAATGATTAATAATTAATTTATAAATTTGTATAATTTAAGAAATCATTTAATTTTTATATTCTAATTGCCATTATTAATCAAGTGTCACATTTTCAAAAATAAATAAGCTATAATTTAAGTAATTGATAATATTTTAATTACATGAAAATATATTTTATTTTACTGAATAGTTATAATTAAAGATATTTTGAGAATATGTAATTAAAAAGGGCAAAATATTTCAGACATGTTAATAATAACATAAGTAATAATTACGTGTTAATAATTAATATTTAATTAATTAATAAAATTTTAATAAATCAATTATTTAATCATATATTTATTATTATGGATTATAGTTTAATTAATTTTATTTAATTAAGGAAATAAAATATACATTTATACATATCATATCCATTTTTACTTATACATTAATATTTATCAATTAATCTAATAGCGGTTTGAATGGATAATTTGCTTTTACTTATACATTTATACATATCCATTTTTTACTGTTCGATCTCACATTGGGCAGTAAGGGTCGGACAAGAACAAACACTCATTCTTATTCTTAAACTAACATTCTTAAGACCAAAGAGTGGGGCAAAAAGGGGAGAAGCTCTCCATTCCGAGTTTTGCTATGAGTAGATCCTCCAGAACCACAGGAATCCTTAGTTGACTTACCTATACATGTACATCAATTAATTAATAATATATTAATCATTATTAATTACAACTGAATAATATTAACAATTAATGATTAATAATTAATTTATAAATAAAGTGTAGTTTAATAAATCATTTAGGTTATTATATTCTAATTACCATTATTAATCAAATATCACATTTTCATAAATCAATTAATTATCTACATTTTATCTAACTAATAATATTTTAATTGCATGAAATTATATTTTAATTTACTAAATAGTTTTAATTAAATTAATTAAATATATTTTAAGAATATGTAATTAAAAATGGGAAAATTTATTTCGGACGCATTAATAATAACTTAAGTAATAATTACGTGTTAATAATAAATAAATAAATAAATAATAAGATTTCAATAAATCAATTATTTAATCATATATTGATTATTATGAATTATATTTTAACTAATTTTATCTCATTAATGAGTTAAAAATAGATCTTTACACATATGTGGCACTTAAGTCACACATGTGACTCCTATAATAACAATTTTTATTTATTTTAAGTAATTAATCAATTAATTATTTTGTTATTAATCAAAATATATTTTAATTAGTCAACTAATTTTATATATTTTATAATTAATAAAATGAAAATATAAACACTAATTCTATTTAATTAATTAATGATTAAATTAATTATATTTTAATAAATCAATACTTATTTATTTATTTATTTAATAAAATTTTATAAAATTATAAAGGTGTTAATTGTCCGTAAAGGAAAATAACATGCACGCCATAACCGTGCATGGCAATCACACCTATGAATAAAATTCCCAATTATTTAAGAATTCAATCAATCTAATAGCGATTGAATGATAATTTGCTTTTACGTATACATTTATACATATTTATTTTTTACTATTCGCTCTTAGGTTGGACAGTAAGGGTCGGAGAAGGGCAATCGCTTATTCTTATTCTTAAACCAAAATTCTTAAGACGAAAGAGTGGGGCAAAAGGGGAAAGCTCTCTATTTGGAGTTTTCATATAGCTAGATCCTCCTGAATTTATAAATAAGTTTAATTTAACAAATCATTTAATCTTTTATATTCTAATTGCCATTATTAATCAAGTGTCACGTTTTCATAAATAAATAAATAAACTATATTTTAAGTAATTGATAATATTTTAATTACATGAAAATATATTTTATTTTACTGAATAGTTATAATTAAAAGGTATTTTAAGAATATGTAATTAAAAAGGAGAAATATTTCGACACATTAATAATAACATAAGTAATAATTACGTGTTAATAATTAAAATTAATTAACTTATAAGATTTCAATAAATAAATTATTTAATCATATATTAATGATTATGGATTATATTTTAATTAATTTTATTTAATTAAGAGATTAAAATATATCTTTTCGCATATGTGAAACTTAAGTCATGCCTGTGACCCTATAATAATAAATTTTCATTTTATTTTAATTAAATAATCAATTAAATATTTTTATTAATCGTTAATATACTTAAGTCATGCATGTGACTCTTATAATAATAAATTTTTTATTTATTTTAAGTAATTAATCAATTAATTATAATTGTTATTAATAATAATATATTATAATTAGTAAATTAATCTTATATATTATATTTTATAAAAATAAAAATTATAAGCAATAATTATATTTAATTAATTAATTAATTAATTATATTTTAATAAATCAATTATTTATTTAATAAAATGTTATAAATTTCCAACGACGTTAATTGCTCGTAAAAACAAAATAACATGCATGTCACAACCGTGCATGGCAGTCACACCTGTGAATAAAATTCCTGAGTATTTGAAAATTCAATCAATCTAATAGCGATTGAATGGATAATTTGCTTTTACTTATACATTTATACATATCCATTTTTTACTGTTCGCTCTCACATTGGGTAGTAAGGGGCGGAGAAGGGCAAGCACTCATTCATATTCTTAAACCAACATTCTTAAGATCAAAGAGTAGGGCAAAAGGGAGGGAAAGCTCTCCATTCTGAGTTTTGCTATGACTGGATCCTCCAGAACCATATGAATCTTTAGTTGACTTACCTGTACATGTACATAAATTAATTAATAATATATTAATCATTATTAATTACAACTGAATAAGATTAATAGTTAATAACTAATAATTAATTTATAAATAAAGTATAATTTAATAAATCATTTAATTAATTATATTCTAATTACCATTATTAATCGACTATCACATTTTCATAAATTAATTAATTGATTATATTTTAACTAATCGATAATATTTTAATTACATGAAATTATATTTTAATTTACTAAAGAGTTATAATTAAACTAATATATTTTAAGAATATGTAATTAGAAAAGGAAAAATATTTCAAACGCATTAATAATAATATAAGTAATAATTATGTGTTAATAATCAATAATGAGTTAATTAATTAATAAGATTTCAATAAATCAATTATTTAATCATATATTGATTATTATGAATTATATTTTAACTAATTTTATTTAATTAAGGAATTAAAAATAGATCTTTTCACAGCATAATACTTAAGTCATGCCTATGATGACTATAATAATAAATTTTCATTTCATTTTAAGTAATTAATTAATTATTTATTTTGTTATTAATCAATAATATATTATAATTAGTCAATTAATTATATATAAATAGAATATATTTAATAAAAATAAAAATATAGGAACTAAATTTATTTAATTAACTAATGAATAGATTAATTATATTTTAATAGATCAATACTTAATTATTTATTTATTTATTAAAAAGGTTATAAATTTATAGGAGTTAATTGCCATAAAAAGAATAACATGCACGTCACAATCGTACATGGCAGTCACATATATGAAAATTATATCACATGTGACTATTTACCGATATATTGTAATACCCGGTATCTAGTTTACCCGGTACAAAATAAATCGGTATTTTAGACTGTTGTCCTTAAAAATCACAGAACAGTGAATAATAATTTTTAGTGACATCAAATTAATGATGTATGATATTTTTCGGTGGTCACAGGAAAATTATATGAGCAGATGATTAAAAACCAGTACAAGAGTGGCAATTTTGTAAATAAATGGACATGAGGCATATAAAAGGAGCTAGTTAGAGAATAAGACAAAAACATTGTCTTCTTCTTCTCCCTCTCTCACGAAACCTCCATGGGAGCTCCTCTCCAAGTTTTTCAACCCTTGTAACAAGATTTGGAAGGTGAATGAAGCCATTTCATCAACATAAAAAGGTAAGCCTCCATTCCAATGCTTAGTTCTACCCATTAAAGCTTAGTTTTTCTCTTCTTTTGTGAAACCCACTTGATGGAAGGTGATGGGTTTGATGATTTGGATGATGGAATCTTGTTCCTTGATGCCTAATGACACTTATTCTTGAAGGAATTTCGTTTTTATGGTGATTTGGGGAGTTAAACCAAAACCTAGGGTTTTGAAGGTTGAGCTGTCATGGAGACAGATTCGTGACTCTCCTTGTCTATTTTTGTTGAGATGCTTAACGTGTGAATATGGAGAAACTCAAAACATAGAAGTTGTAGATCTAGATGTCTACTATCTCCATAAATTTTTCCAGGATTTTAGGGTGAGTCTAATGAGAGTAATAGGCCCCGAATTGACACTGGTTCTGAATACCAGCGGGATTGAAACGAGAACTGAAAGTTAATTGTTTGAAGACCATAAAGTTAGAATTGGATGATGACTTCTTCTTACGAAATGCTCAGAAATGTGTCATCTAAGTGCTGTATAAAGGAAATGTTAATTTGATAAGTATTCTGTTAGATATGGCTGAAAAAGGGAAGGGTGTTGCTAATGTTAGTGACACAGAAAAGAACAGAAACAGAACAAGTGTGTAAAAATCACAATAAATCCAATTTACATAATTTTTGAGTCATCTTTGGATATGTGATACCCATATGAGTCTATTGAAAATTAATCTTTGAATTACCTTAACTGATTGAGAAATGAATAAGTTATAAACTCTTGATTCAGGAAGGGTACAGCTCATGACTGAATGTTAAAGCTGATTGTAAATGGGAGATTTGGATTCCCTTAATGACCGAATTAGAGCATGGTTATAAAAGAAGAAATGTGAATTTATGTGTTAAATAGAGGTCTGGAAAGTTTGAAAAACATTGTACCTATGTGTAAAGAGTTATGCCATCATGAATGAGACCTATGCTGATGGATTAAGAACAAAATAGAATTGTAATGATAATTGTTAAGAAATGAAGCTTATGTGAGAATGACTAATAAGGGTATATGTATTTTCATGTATGTTACCCAATAGCTGGTGAAAGAGGACAAGGAATAGAACTAGAAGTTGTACCCAATACCTATCAAGTTCAAGAAAATTAGAAAAGAGATCAGAACCATTGCGATAGTTGAGGTGAGTATAATCATACTACTATACTTGTGTAGTAATCATATTCTTTTATCTTGCTGCTTGTTGAATTGTTCTCGAACATATATGATTGTTTGACATATGACTCCATGTAGTTGAGTCTAGCATGTTGCATACCAGATTGACCAGCTGATTTCAGATTCTTTGCATCTTCTGGTTCCCTTATTGTGTTGAACCTATAGATTGCGATTCATTAATTGTGTTGAGCCTATTGATTGCAATCCTTTAATGAATCACATTTTCTTGTTAGCCATTATTGATGAGTTCACAGAATACCCAGCTGATAGGGTTTATTATCAGACTATGTGCACATAGATAACCCACCGGTGATGGGTTAGATCCGGGTCCTACCTGGAGAGGGCAGGCCTCCAGGGGCAAGGTTAGGCCAACCTTGTCTAGAATTAGAAAAGGAGAGATATGCCGTACTAGCATGCCTCTGTCTCTTCCTAAGAATTTTAGAAAGAATCAAAACTCAGAAATGAGAAAGAACTCAGAATCTAGAAAAGAAACCAGAAAAGAATTCAAAAACTAGATTCTTGTTTTCTTTGAACAATTCACTTTGAGCTTTATCATTGATACTCATGTGATTGCCGCATTTGATATTACTACCTGTTCATTATATTGATCATGTATTGATGCTCAGAATGTCTCAGACCATTCTTGTGAAGCTAGCCTTGTGTTACCTAGCCTCACAAGCATGGTAGTATGTTTATATCTCACTGAGTCGCGTTGTAGACTCACACCTCACTATCATCATTTCAGGAGATTAGCAGATTGGACAAGAGAGAAAATCCAGGCCTTTTGAGATTTGCTTGGATAAGCAGACGAGTAATGTTTTTTGGCATGATGTAAATTTTTGTTACTTCTAGTTGCTCCATGGATTGTCATAATCATATGTATATAAAACATGTATGGATATGTTATGTTATTGAGAACGATGTTGGTTGATGATAAGTAGATGTTGTATGTGAGAATTGCACCCATTAACAAGTACAAGGATTTATTAGATAAATGAACGGGTCATGCCGAATTTTTAGTAAAATATAGAAAAGTTAGGCTTACTACGGGCTTTGGGGGCTTTAAGCCTACCCATTCCCTAGTGCCAACACGGTCCAAAAAAAAGCGTCGTGTCATATATATACCTTAATTAATTAATAATATATTAATTATTATTAATTGCAACTTAATAAGATTAACAATTAATAACTAATAATTAATTTGTAAATAAAATATAATTTAATAAATCATTTAATTTTTGTATTCTAATTAATCAAGTGTCACATTTTCATAAATAAATAAACAATTTATATTTTAAGTAATTGATAATATTTTAATTACATGAAATTATATTTTAATTTACTAAATAGTTATAATTAAATTAATTACAGATATTTTAAGAATATGAAATTAAAAAGGGAAAAATTAATTCATATGCATTAATGATATCATAAGTAATAATTACTTGTTAATAATCAATAATTAATTAATTAAATTTCAATAAATCCATTATTTAATAATATATTGATTATTATGAATTATATTTTAACTAATTTTACCTAATTAAGGAATTTAAAAATTAGTAGGTGTGACACTTAAGTCACGCTGTGGCTCTACAATAATAATTTTATTTTATTGTAAGAAATTAATTATTTTGTTTTAATCAGTAATATATTATAATTAGTCAATTAATTATATATATATATATTATATTTAATTAAAATGAAAATATAAGCACTAATTCTATTTAATTAATTAATGAATAGATTAATTAAATTTTAATAAATCAATACTTAATTAATTTATTATTTCTTATAAATGTTATAAAATTCTATAGGTGTTGATTGACCGTAAAAGAAAAGAACATGCACGCGTAATCGTAGTATTGCGGTCATGCTGTGAATATTAAGTCACAAAGTGAATACTTCACATATATGCATTAGTTAAATAATAATATATTAATCATAACTGAATTAGATTAATAGTTAACGATTAATAAATATTTTATAAATAAAGTATGCTTGAATTTAATCATTTAATTTCTATATTATAATTACCATTATTAATCAAGTGTCACATTTTCATAAATAAATTAATAAATTATATTTAAAATAATAGATAATATTTTATTACGTGAAATCATATTTTAATTTTCTAAATGGTTATAATTAAATTAACTAAAGATATTTTAAAAATATGCAATTAAAAGGAGAAAATATTTCAGATGCTTTAATAATAACATAAGTAAGAATTATGTATTAATAATCAATAAATAATTTACTAAATAGTTGTAATTTAATTAATTAAATATATTTTAAAATATGCAATTTAAAAGGAGAAAATTTTATTTCAAACGCATTAATAATAACATAAGTAATAATTACATGTTATTAATCAATAATTAATTAATTAATTAAATTTCAATAAATCAATTATTTAATCAATTATTGATTATTATGAATTATATTTCAACTAATTATTTTGTTATTAATCAATAATATATTATAATTAGTCAATTAATTATGTATATATAATATTTAATAACAAATGAAAATATAAGCACTAATTCTATTTCATTAATTAATGAACAGATTAATTAAATTTTAATAAAACAATGGTTAATTGATTTATTATTTATCAACAAAGTTATAAAATTATATAGGTGTTAAATGCCCTTAAAAGGAAAAGAACAAGCAACCGTGCATGGCCGTCACGTCTTTGAATAGTAAATCACGGGTATGCCATTTGGTCTGACAAATGCACCTAGCACTTTTATGAGATTAATGAACCATGTTTTGCGTGATTTTATTGGCAAGTTTGTGGTTGTATACTTTGATGACATTTTAATTTATAGCAAAGCCTTGATGAGCATGTTATGCATCTTAAATCTATACTTGAAGCACTTAGGCGTGAAAGACTATATGCTAAATTTAAAAGTGTTCTTTTGTATGGATAAAGTTGTTTTCTTGGCTTTGTTATTTCGCCCATGGTGTGCATGTTGATGAGGAGAAGGTTAAGGCTATTAAAGATTGGCCTACTCCTAAGTGTATTAGTGATGTGCGTAGTTTTCATGGTTTAGCTAGCTTTTATAGGCATTTTGTGAAAGATTTTAGTACCATTGTCGCGCCATTGACCAAATAATTAAAAGGATGTCGATTTAAGTGGAATGAGGCACAAGAACTTGCTTTTAATACATTGAAAGATAAATTGTGTTCTGCTACCGTATTGAGTTTGCCTAACTTTAATGAAGCTTTTGAGATAGAATGTGATGCCTCCGGGTTAGGTATTGGTGCTGTTTTTGATGCGAGGTAAGCGTCCCATTGCATACTTCAATGAAAAGCTTCATGGGCCACAATTGAATTATTCCACTTATGACAAGGAACTCTATGCCTTGGTGAGAGCATTGGAGACTTGGCAAGATTATCTCTGCCAAAAGAGTTTGTGATCCATTCGATCATGAGTCATTGAAACATCTAAAGGGCCAAGGTAGGTTGAACAAGAGGCATGCGAAGTGGTGGAATTCATAGAGACCTTTCCATACGTGATACAATACAAACAAGGTAAGGAGAATGTAATTGCTGATGCACTTTCAAGAAGGTACACTATAATCACTACTTTAAGTTCTAAATTGTTAGGGTTTGAGTACATTAGGGATTTGTATGCTTGGATTCTGATTTTGGCAATGTGTTTGGCGCCAGTGAGCATGTTGCATTCCAAAGATTTTATAGACATGATGGCTATCTGTTTAGGAGAACAAGTTATGTATGCCTAAATGTTCTATCGGGAAGTCCTTGTGCGTGAATCATATTGTGGGGTTTGATGGGTCATTTGGGGTTCAAAAGACATATGACATACTTTGTGAACATTTTTATTGGCCTAACATGAGAAAAGATGTTGAAAAAATTTGTTCTAAGTGTGTTGCATGTAGACAAGCGAAATCTAAGACTCATCCTTATGGTTTGTATACACCTTTGCATGTGCCTAAGCATCCGTGGACTGACATATCTATGGACTTTGTTTTAGGGTTGTCTAGGACAAAAAAAGGTAGGGATAGTATATTTGTGGTAGTAGATCGGTTTAGCAAGATGGCACATTTCATTGCATGTCATAAAACTGATCATGCTGTAAATATTGCCGAGTTATTTTTTAAGGATGTTGTGCGTTTGCATGGTGTTCCTAAGACTATTGTTTCTGATCGTGATGTGAAGTTTTTGAGCCACTTTTGGCGTGTTCCTTGGGGTAAGCTAGGTACTAAACTTTTGTTTTCTACTACCTGCCATCCTCAAACTGACGGACAAACTGAGGTAGTGAATAGAACTTTAGGTTCTCTTTTACGTGCTGTGGTTGGCAAAAATATTAAAACATGGGAAGAATGTTTGTCATTAGTTGAATTTGCATACAATAGGAGCATACATTCTACTACTGGTTATTCACCTTTTGAGATTGTTTATGGTTTTAATCCATTAACACCTTTAGATTTGTGTCCTTTACCTTTAAGTGAGATAACTAGTATAGATGGACAAAAGAAAGCGATTTGGTGCGCAACATTCATGAAAAGGCGAGACAACACATAGAAAGCGGAATGAAGCATATGCACAAAGAGCTAATCAAGGGCGAAAGTTGATGCAATTTGAGCCTGGTGATTGGATTTGGTTACATTTTAGGAAAGAGAGGTTTCCTAAGCAAAGGTAATCCAAGTTGGATCCTAGAGGTGATGGGCCTTTCCAAGTCCTTGAAAAGATTAATAATAATGCCTACAGGATTGATTTGCCAGGTGAGTATCAAGTATCTGCTACATTTAATGTTGCTGATCTCTCTCCATTTGATAATGCAGGGGCTGATTCGAGGACGAATCCTTTTGAGGAGGGAGGGAATGATACAAGAAGCCATGGCAATGGAGATCAAGGTGCAACACATCAAGACAAGCTTACTTTGCCAAGTAGACCTATTACAAGACAACGTGCAGCAAGGCTTAAACAAGCACTTCAAGGGTTTGCTCAAAGTCACATTACATCTCACCTTGATGACAAGACTGAACCATCCGTGAAGAATTCAAGTGGAGTAGTCAAGCCTGTGATTCTGCTAGAGAGGGCATGTGGAGGGGCTAATACTTAGCCAAATTTCAAGACAAGTTCAATTATTCTTATGGACTTATTTTAGTACATTGGACTTGTTATTTATCCTTTGTTTATTAGGCCCAAAGAGACTTGTTATGGGCTAGGTATTTATTAGTATTTGCCTTAGTTTATTTAAAACTAGTTTTGACAACCAAGTGTGTGGGCCTAAGTAGAGTAATCCATTAGGCCCATCCACCTCCCTTAGGTTTATTTAAGTTATTTTGATCTTATTTAAGTTAGTTTAGCCCAATCCTAAGTGGAATAGGATCAGATTGCATTATTGGGCTATAAACTCCTAAACTAGTTAGGATTAGGCTTGTTTTAGCATTAAAGGGTCTTGTAACCTATTCCTTTTAGGTTTAGGTCGTGGGCAAGGGTATAAATACCTTATTTTATCCTTGTAAACATTAGATTTTGGTTGATTAACGAAATTGAGAGTTCTCTTCAAGTAAGGTGTGTTCTTCTTATTGTTACTTCAAGGATTGCATCATTTATCAAGGTAATCATTTGTGGCGTGTTCAATTCTTCAATTTTCTTTGGGTTTGGGTCTCAATTCCGTATAATTGAGGTTTGAACTAGCATGTTCTTGGAGTAGAAAGATTGGGGTTTTGATTCAATAGGATTAGGGGGTTTGAAGAACCTTGTTTTCTTGGGGTTTCCGTATCACAACTGGTCTTTTTTCCTGCATCAAAACAGCACCTATACCAATCCCAGAAGCATCACTTTCGATTTCAAAAGTTAATTCAAAATTAGGCAGCCTCAACAATGGTGCATTACTCAACTTATCCTTTAATAATGCAAATGCATGCTCTTGCTTTTTTTTCCCAAATAAACCCCTTGTCTTTTTTCATGATTTCAGTCAATGGTGGAGCAATTGCACTAAAATCTTTGACAAATCTCCTATAGAAACTTGCCAAACCATGAAAACTCCTCACCTCACTAACATTCATAGGTTTTGGCCATTCACGTATAGCCTTTACCTTTTCGCTATCTACTTCAATTCCTTTTGCACTCACCACATATCCCAAGAAAATAATGCGATCAATGCAAAATGTACATTTCTTCATGTTAGCATACAATTGAAATTTGTGCAACACATCAAACACACATTTTAAATGAATGACATGTTGTTCAATAGATTTGCTATACACTAGAATGTCATCAAAATAGACAACTACAAACTTGCCAATAAATTCTCGTAAAATATGGTTCATTAAACGCATAAAGATACTTGGTGCATTAGTTAAGCCAAATGGCATTACCAACCACTCATACAATCCATGTTTAGTTTTAAAGGCAGTTTTTCATTCATCACCCGGTTTCATTCTAATTTAGTGATAACCACTCTTCAAATCAATTTTAGAAAAAATGCATGCGCTATGTAACTCATCCAACATATCATCAAGTTGAGGTATGGGATGTCGATATTTTACCGTTATTTTGTTGACAGCTCAGCAATCCACACACATACGCCAACTTCCATCCTTCTTTGGTACCAACAAAACGGGTACTACACATGGGCTTAAGCTCTCTCTTATATGTCCTTTCTCCAAAAGTTCTTCCACTTGCTTTTGCAATTCTTTAGTCTCCGCAGGATTGCTTCGATATGCTGGTCTATTTGGTATGGCAGCCCCAGGAATGAGATCGATTTGATGTTCAATTCCTCGCAAAGGTGGTAAACCTTGAGGTAGATCATCGGGAAAAACATCGCTATATTCCTGCAAAACATCAATCACAACACTAGGCAAAGTAGGGTCAAGATCGTTAGTTGAAAAATAAGCCTCTTTGTACAAAAGTACAAACATTGGCATGTTTGTCATCAAAGCTCTCTTCACATCCCTCACTTTTGCATAGAAATTCACTTTTCTCTCTCTTTTCTCTCATTGGCTGAATTATCTTCACTCTTTTCTCTTTACATTTGCCTCCTATTTTCTCTCACTCTTCTTTTCTCTTTCTTTCTCTTTCTTTCTCACTTTCTTTCCTTTTTCGTTCAGCCTCTTTTTGTGCAAATTCGTCATAGGATTTTTCAAGTTGCATTTGGTCTTCAAAAATTTGTTTTGGTGTCAAAGGTAAAAGTGTATACCTTTTGCCCTCTTTCTCCACTATACACCTATTCAAATAGCCATCATGCATTACTCTTCTATCCCATTGCCATGGCCTACCCAACAACATATGACTAGCTTGCATTGGAACCACATCACATGTAACCTCATCACTATACTTCCCAATTGTAAATGGCACCCTCACTTGTTTTTGGACTCTCACTTCCCCACTATTATTAAGCCACCGTAATTTGTAAGGCCTGGGGTGTTTAGTGGTTTCTAGTCCCAATTTATCAATAAACAATGTACTAGCCACATTCACACAACTACTACCATCAACAATCACACTACACACTTTCCCACTAACTAAGCATCTAGTATGAAAGATATTTTCTCATTGAAGTCTCGCCCCCTCTTGGTCTTCTTTATATTGTGCACTCAAAGCACTCCTAGTCACCATCAATCTACCCTCCATAGGTAACTCCCCATCACTACCATCCTCCAAGGAAGGCATCTCATCATCGACATCACTCTCATCATCGGTTTCAACCTCACCACCATGCATCACCATTACTCTTTTGTTTGGGCATTGTGAAGCTATATGACCAAATCCCAAACATTTAAAACATTTGATATCTCTATTTCTATTAGTGTGGGAAGTAGAAATACCTTTGTTTTTGTTGTCGAATGGTTCTTTTACCTTGGTTTTGTCATCTTTTTTGAATTGGGCAGCCTTGTTATCATTCCTCCAATTCGACTTCCATGTGGAATTTTGAGTTGAATATGTGTTGGCTTGCCTCGCAATTCCCTTTCGCTTCAATTGTTTTTTTATTATCATGGCCATGTGTACCATGTCTTCTATCTCTACATAATGTTGAAGCTCTACCACATTAGCAATATCTCTGTTGAGTCCATTGAGAAACCTTGCCATGGTGGCTTCTCTATCTTCCTCCACATTTGCCCTTATCATTGCTATCTCCATCTCTTTATAGTATTCCTCTACGCTCTTTGATCCTTGAACAAGGCTTTGCAATTTTTGATGCAATTCCCTATAATAGTGGCAAGGAACAAAACGTCTTCTCATAATGGCTTTCATCTCCTCCCATGTTTGGATAGGACGTTCTCTATTTCTCCGTCTACTCATAATCAATTGGTCCCACCACACAATGTTATACTCACTAAACTCTACGGCAGCAAGCTTTACCTTCTTTTCTTCTGAGTAATTATGACACTCAAAAAATGAGCTCCACCTTTCTTTCCCATTCCATGTACGCCTCAGGAACATTTTTGCCCAGAAACGATGGAATTTTCATTTTGATACTTCCTAGGTTTCTGTCAAGATCATTTCGTGATACGGCAACAACCTAGAATCAATATCTAGATCACCTCCGTTTGAATGATTATTCTCAAACCTGATACGGCAACAACCTAGAATCAAATATCTAGATCACCTCCGTTTCAATGATTGTTCCCAAACCTAAATTCAATCAATCTAACAAGACCCTTCACCCCCAAAACAGCAAGGAATTGGTAACAAAGAGTATAAGATTGTAGGAATTGAATTAACGCCACAAGTTAGAACTTACTTGATAAGTTGAATCAATCCTTAAGGTAAAACAAGCAAGAATCTCAATTCTCTCTTGAAGAATGCTTTCTAATTTTGTTGATCTCTCTAAACTCGTGTTCATGGCTAAAGCAAAGGTTTAAATACCCTTTGCAATGTAAACCCTAACAAAGATAACCTAAAAATCCTAAAGAAAGCCCAAAATATCAAAAGGCCTTCTTGAAACAAATCTGCCCAAGAATAAATCCCACATGGATTTGGGCTTCAAAACTAATTAAAATTGACTAGTCCTTGTCCAAATAGGATAAGAAAACCACAAAATAGAAGACTAACTTAAGAGGGCGAATTGGGCTTTTAAACTAGGCCCACAAGCTTGGTTCCTTAAAATAAAACATGCACATGACTTTTTAATGAAGCACATGCACACTTAATGCAAATCAGCCCATGAAAAAGCCTAAAAGAAGTCTACATGCCCCTTATAAGATAAAATAAGCCCAAGCCCATTGATTAGACTTGTGCTTGTGAAAATTGGCTAAGTGTTAGCCCTCTTGGTTTGAAGCCTCCAATGTGCACACACACTTAGGTGTCTTCCTAAGCTCTTCTCCAAACTTGATCAACAAAACTTCTTGAAGTTCTTGTGAAACAAAAACTTGTACATAAATCTGAAATTGTGCTTTGGTGAGTTGTATCATTCCCTCCCTCCTCAAAAGGATTCGTCCTCGAATCAAGACCTACATTATCAAAGGGAGATAAATCAGAAACATTGAAAGTAGCACTAACACTATACTCTCCTGGCAAATCCACCCTATAGGCATTGTCATTGATGCGTTCAAGCACTTGAAAAGGACCATCCCCTCTAGGATCAAGCTTGGACTTCCTTTCTCTCCTTCCTGAAGTGCACCCAAACCCAATCTCCAGGTTCAAACTTCATCTCCCTACGCCCTTGATTGGCTCTTTGAGCATACTTCTTGTTCTTTTCCTCAATGTGCTGCCTAGCTTTCTCATGTATTGTTTTAACCAATTCGGCCATTTGCTGCCCATCTACATTAACAATCTCATTCAAGGGTAAAGGCAACAAATCCAATGGAGTTAATGGGTTAAAACCATACACAATCTCAAATGGAGAATAACCTGTAGAAGAATGAATGCTTCTATTATATGCAAACTCAATCAAAGGCAAACAATCTTCCCAAGCTTTCAAATTTTACCCACAACAAGACGCAATAAAGATCCTAAGGTTCTATTAACCACTTCAGTTTGTCCATCTGTTTGGGGATGACAAGTTGTAGAAAACAAAAGCTTTGTTCCCAATTTATTCCATAGAACACGCCAAAAGTGACTTAAAACTTAGAATCCCTATCTGAAACAATGGTTCTAGGAATGCCATGCAATCTAACAACATCCCTAAAAACAAATCAGCAACATGTGTAGCATCATCGATTTATGACATGCAATAAAATGAGCCATTTTACTAAATCGATCAACTACAACAAAGATGCTATCACGTCCTTTCCTAGTCCTAGGCAATCCTAACACAAAATTCATAGATATATCAATCCAAGGACTAATAGGGACAGGAGTAGGCGTGTACAACCCATGTGGTTGCACTTGGATTTGGCGTGCCTCAAAGGCTACACAACTAGAGCAAACTCTTTCAACATCCTTTTCATGTTAGGCCAATAAAATGCTCCTGTAATATGTCAAGTGTTTTAACAATACCAAAATGTCCCATTAAACCTCCATCATGAGACTCCCTAGCAAGCATCTCATGCATAGAACAAGTAGGAATACATAGTTTATTATCTCTAAACAAATATCCATCATTCCTATAAAACTTTTGAAAAGCAACTTGTTCACATGCATCATACACATTAGCAAAGTCAGAATCTGATTTGTACAAATCTTTATATACTCAAACCCAATCAACTTAGAACTAAGAGAAGAGATTAGAGCATACCTCCTAGACAATGCATCAATGATAACATTTTCTTTACCTTGCTTGTATTTCACAACATATGGGAATGTCTCTATGAACTCCAACCACTTAGCATGTCTTTTATTTAACTTACCTTGGCCCTTAAGATGCTTCAAACTCTCATGATTAGTGTGAATCACGAATTCCTTTGGCCATAGATAATGTTGCCAAGTTTGTAGAGCTCTTACCAATGCATATAGCTCCTTGTCATAAGTGGAATACTTCATTTGAGCACTATTCAACTTCTCACTAAAATAGGCAATGGGACGCCTTCCCGCAATAAAACAAAGACCAATACCTATCCCAGGCGTCACATTCAATCTCAAAAGTAGAAAAAATTAGGTAAACTCAAAATAGGTGCAGAACAAAGTTTTTCTTTCAAAGTGTTAAAAGCAATTTCCTGCGCCTCTCCCACTTAAATCCTACCTCTTTTAACAATCTCACCAATGGAGCTGCAATGGAACTAAAATCTTTCACAAACCTCCTATAGAAACTAGCAAGTCCATGAAAAGATCTCACCCGAGTAACACTTGAGTCTCGGCCACTCCCTAATTGCCTTGACCTTTCTTGGTCCACCTCAATTCCATTAGAAGAAACAACATAACCAAGAAATATGACACGATCCATGCAAAATGTACACTTCTTTAACTTAGCATACAACTTTTCGCCCTAAGTGCATCTAACACAAGCCTAACATGCTCAATATGCTCATTAATGCTTTTGTTATAGATCAATATGTCATCAAAATATACCACAACAAACTTACCAATAAATGACCTCAAAACATGATTCATCAAACGATAAATGTACTAGGAGCATTAGTTAAGCCAAAAGGCATCACAAGCCACTCATATAAACCATGTTTTGTTTTAAAAGCGCTTTCCATTCATCACCAATTTTCATTCTAATCTGATGGTAACCACTCATAAGATCAATTTTGGTAAACACACATGCACCATGCAATTCATCAATCATATCATCCAATCTAGGTATAGGATGGCGATACTTTACCGTTATCTTGTTAATGACTCGCAATCTACACACATGCGCCAACTCCCATCCTTCTTTGGAACCAATATCACTGGCACGGCACAAGGACTAAGACTCTCCCTGATGTGTCCCTTTTGTAGCAATTCTTCCACTTGCTTTTGGAGTTCCTTAGTTTCTTCAGGATTAGCCCTATAAGTTGGTCTATTTGGAATCTGCGCCCCAGGCATGAAGTCAATCTGATGTTCTATTCCTCTAATAGGCGGCAATTCCTTAGGCAACTCCTCAGGGAAAACATCTCCATACTCTGCAAAAGAGAAACAACACTACTAGGCGCATAAGGGTCAAGGTCGATTCATTAAAATAAACTTGCTTGTACAAAAGTACAAACAAACATCTCCTTTCCACACAAGCAACCCTTACATCTCTCATTTTGCATAGAAGTTTTGTTTCTTTCTACCCTCTCTCTCATTTGGGCCTTTTAATTGAATTTCTTTTGAAGCCTCTTTCCCACTTTTCCTCTCTCGGTCTCGGCCTCACTTTCTCTCTTTTCTTTTGATTTAGATTTCTGCTCCCTTTGCAAGGTTCTCAACCTTCCCTCAATTTTGTATTGTCATGCTTTTCTTGAAGTTTTTGTCCTGTCTTTGCTGCATTCCTCCATACTCCTTTTTAATTGCATTTGGTCCTCATATACCTCTTTTGGTGCCAATGGAGCAAGAACAAATTTATGATCTCCCATAGTAAATGAATACCTATTCTTAAAACCATCATGTAACACTCTTCTATCATATTACCAAGGTCGACCGAGCAATAAATGACAAGCATGCATAGGTACGACATCACAAAGTACTTGATCAGAATACTTTCCAATGGAGAAAGATACAAGGACTTGTTTATTTACCTTGATTTCCCCCATGTCATTCAGCCATTGTAGTCTATACGACCTAGGGTGTTTCAAGCACTCCAACCCGAGTTTTTCTACCATCAATGTACTAGCCACATTAGTGCAGCTTCCCTATCAATGATCAAAGCTACAAATCTTCTCATTCACTAGGCATCTGAATGAAAATATTTTCCTTTGCTCAATTCCATCTTCCTTCACTGAGCATTCAAAACTCGCTTAGTAACAAGTAATTCACCCCTAGGTGCATCCTCAACTTCCACATCGTAACAATCTTCCAACTCGGGCATGGAAGTCAAATCATCTTCTTCCTCCTTAGACACAACTTCTCCTCCTCTCACAAACATTGTTTTCTTGTTTGGGCATTGAGAAGCAATATGACCAACACCAAGACATTTAAAGCATTTAATAGTCCTATGCTTTTCAGAATTGGAACTAGAAGAACTTGGAGTTTTAAAAGTACCTTTTGGATCTGCTTGTTCTTCTCTTCCTTTAGCTTGTCTTTGTCCTTCTCATTTTCTTGGACCATTTCGAGTTCCAATTTGTAGTAGAGCTTGGGTAAGAAGCCTTGTTGGAGCTTTTGTACTTGAGTTGCCTCTCCACCTTCATGGCCATATTCACCATCTCCTCTAACTCCACATAATGGTGCAATTCAATAACATTTGCAATGTCTTTGTTCAAACCAGCCAAGAAACGTGCCATGGTGGCTTCTCTTCTTCTTCTACATTAGCCCTAATCATGGCTATCTCCATCTCCTTATGGTACTCTTCTACACTTTTGGTGCCTTGTCTCAAGGTTTGAAGCCTTTGATGGAGCTCCCTATAGAAGTAACTAGGCACAAACCTCTTCTTCATGACCTTCTTCATTTCAGCCCAAGTATCAATAGGATCCTCTCCATTCCTTCTTTTGTTCAAAACAAGTTGATCCCACCAAATAAGTGCATAATCATGAAATTCCACGGCAACAAGCTTCACCTTCTTCTCCTCGTAATAGTTATGGCATTCAAAATCATCTCCACCTTTCTTTCCCATTCTAAGTAAGCTTCGGATCATTCTTACCTTGGAAAGATGGTATTTTCATCTTGATATTGCCTAAATTTCTATCCACACGCCGACCTTGTCTTCTCCCCTTGCATTGTCTCGGCCTCTATAACCTCTTCCTCTTCCTCTATCATTCCGTCCCCTCTTCCACCAAATCGCCCTATGCCAATCTTCTTCATCTTCCCCATCATCATATTCATCTTCATACTCATAGCGCATGGAGTTGGCTCCCTAGCATTTTGCCTCCTTGTTGCACCATTAGATGAAGCCTCTCGTTGTAAATTCCTAATGGCTTGATCTTGTCTATCAAATTTATCAACGACATCCCTAAACATGTTCTCAATCCTTTGGAATTGATGTTGCATAGCCTCCAAAGTAAAGAATGTGTGTTGATCACCTCACTATTCTTTTCATCCTTGTCACTACCTTTACTATCCTTTGAATTGGACATGATGTAAAACCTGCAAAACACGTTAGAATAGCTCCTCACACTCCCTCTCGTGTTTCTCTCTAAATCAGATTGGATACCCTCGTGTTTCACTCAAGAAGATGGCTTTTACCCTTAAATGAGCTTACACACTCTTGCCTTTTACCACTTTAGATTCTAGCAGTTTTACTTGTCCGGATCAATCACTACCAACCAAATAAGCACAACAGCAACGTAATTCAAAAGGAAAGCAACGAATACCTAAATAAAGGAAGAAAAACACAAAGCTAGATGCAATTTAATGTAAAGAAAACAATGAAGACGAAAATAAACACATACTAGATGGAGAAAACGTATGTGAACAATTTTTGGTGCCAATTGAGCAATATGAAACAAGATTACTCAATCCAAGTGTAATGGAAACAAAAAGGACAGCAAACAAAAAAAAAACAACCAAAGAGTTGAAGAAAAGACGAAACTAGGAATTAAACTCAACCCTAAACCCAAATTAACAAAAACATTCCAATCTGCTTCAATTACTCAAGAACATAAAGATAAGCAATTATATCAATGACACACGTTTTGAGCGAAGAACGTAAATCTTGAAACAAGAAAGTGTTTCTTGATGCAAGAAAACAAGTCTTGATGAGTTTCTTGAATGAAGGATGTGTTCTTGATGAATTTGAATAATAAAGAAATGAAATTAAAGAATTCTTGAATGATCAGATTCGTTTCTTGATGATTCTTGCAAGCAAATCAACTCAAACTCACAAAGATTCACAATCTTGATTTTTTTTACTTCTTTCTTTCTTTCTTTTCTTTCTTTTCTTCTTTTCTTTCTTTCTTTCTTTCTTTTCTTGATTTTCTTTCTTTCTTTCTTTCTTTCTTTCTTTCTTTCTTTTTTTTCTTTCTTTTTTTTTTTTTTCGAATTTTAATGATGAACTAACTATAATAATCAAGAACAAACAAAAATTAAAGATAAAGATTGAATTTAAAACCTAGGCTCGATACCAAAGATGATACTAAGAACAACCTAGAATCAATGTCTAGATCACCTCCGTTTCAATGATTGTTCCCAAACCTAAATTCAATCAATCTAACAAGACCCTTCACCCCAAAACAGCAAGGAATTGGTAACAAAGAGTATAAGATTGTAGGAATTGAATTAACGCCACAAGTTAGAACTTACTTGATAAGTTGAATCAATCCTTAAGGTAAAACAAACAAGAATCTCAATTCTCTCAAGAATGCTTTCTAATTTTGTTGATCTCTAAACTTGTGTTCATGGCTAAAGCAAAGTTTAAATACCCTTTGCAATGTAAACCCTAACAAAGATAACCTAAAAACCCTAAAGAAAGCCCAAAATATCAAAAGGCCTTCTTGAAACAAATCTGCCCAAGAATAAATCCCACATGGATTTGGGCTTCAAAACTAATTAAAATTGACTAGTCCTTGTCCAAATAGGATAAGAAAACCACAAAATATAAGACTAACTTAAGAGGGGCGAATTGGGCTTTTAAACTAGGCCCACAAGCTTGGTTCCTTAAAATAAAACATGCACATGACTTTTTTAATGAAGCACATGCACACTTAATGCAAATCAGCCCATGAAAAAGCCTAAAAGAAGTCCACATGCCCCTTAATAGATAAAATAAGCCCAAGCCCATTGATTAGACTTGTGCTTGTGAAAATTGGCTAAGTGTTAGCCCTCTTGGTTTGAAGCCTCCAATGTGCACACACACTTAGGTGTCTTCCTAAGCTCTTCTCCAAGCTTCATCAACAAAACTTCTTGAAGTTCTTGTGAAACAAAAGCTTGTACATAAATATGAAATTGTGCTTTGAGCTTGTTGGAGCACGATCTTGTAATTGGACCCATTGGCATCCTCAAGTCTCCATTGCCTTGGTGAGTTGTATCAAAACCTAAATTCAATCAATCTAACAAGACCCTTCACTCCCAAAACAGCAAGGAATTGGTAATAAAGTGTATAAGATTGTAGGAATTGAATTAACGCCACAAGTTAGAACTTACTTGATAAGTTTAATCAATCCTTAAGGTAAAACAAGCAAGAATCTCAATTCTCTCTTGAAGAATGCTTTCTAATTTTATTGATCTCTCTAAAAAAAACTCGTGTTCATGGCTAAAGCAAGGGTTTAAATACCCTTTGCAATGTAAACCCTAACAAAGATAACCTAAAAATCCTAAAGAAAACCCAAAATATCAACAAGGCCTTCTTGAAACAAATATGCCCAAGAATAAATCCCACATGGATTTGGGCTTCAAAACTAATTAAAATTGACTAGTCCTTGTCCAAATAGGATAAGAAAACCACAAAATAGAAGACTAACTTAGGAGGGGCAAATTGGGCTTTTAAACTAGGCCCACAAGCTTGGTTCCTTAAAATAAAACATGCACATGACTTTTTTAATAAAGCACATGCATACTTAATGCAAATCAGCCCATGAAAAAGCCTAAAAGAAGTCCACATGCCCTTTATAAGATAAAATAAGCCCAAGCCCATTGATTAGACTTGTGCTTGTGAGAATTGGCTAAGTGTTAGCCCTCTTGATTTGATGCCTCCAATGTGCACACACACTTAGGTGTCTTCCTAAGCTCTTCCCCAAGCTTGATCAACAAAACTTCTTGAAGTTCTTGTGAAACAAAAGCTTGTACATAAATCTAAAATTGTGCTTTAAGCTTGTTGGAGCGTGACCTTGTAATTGGACCTATTGGCATCCTCAAGTCTCCATTGCCTTGGTGAGTTGTATCATTCCCTCCCTCCTCAAAAGGATTCGTCCTCGAATCAAGACCTACATTATCAAAGGGAGATAAATCAGAAACATTAAAAGTAGCACTAACACTATACTCTATTGCCTTGGTGATTTGTATCATTTCGACCCCTCCTTGCTCCTCCATAGTTTCTACCTTCATTTATCATGGCGGCTTGATCATCAAACTCTTCATTATATTCGTCATCAATTGGAGGTGTTGGTTGTCTTCTCGGACTTGGAACATTTTGGCCAGAACCCCTGTCAATTCTTTCGCTCATGTCCCTCATCATGATTTGCATTCTTTGGAACTCCTGTTGCATGGCTTTTAGAATGAAAGCTTGATCCTGTTTCTCAACCCCACTTTCTTGAGAATCCATGGCCAATCTGAAAATTTCAACAAAGATAACAACAAAATATTCCTCACAAACACTCCCTCACGTATTTACTCTCGAAGTAACGACACACCTCTCGTGTTTTCACTCAAACTTGGCTTTTTCCCTCTTTTGAGCTCACACACTCTTGCCTTTTACCACTCAAGCAATCTTTCAAGCAGCAGTCATATATCTTAATGCAACTAATTTTAATTGAGAAATTGCAAGGAAAAACCTAAACAAAGAAGGAAAACATGCAAAATTCTAGAAGCAAAAACGACACAAACGACAAATTGAAAGCACACACTTGAATTACCAGTAAGTGTATGACGATTTTTTTTTTGTTTTAAGGCAGCAATGAATCAATATTACAACCTTTTTAATGTATTAGATGCAAATGGGCAGATTCAATAACAGAAAACTAAAGGATGCAAACAAATGACTAAATCTGGAATTTAATATCAGACACTTGATGATACAACTCACCAAGGCAATGGAGACTTGAGGATGCCAATGGGTCCAATTACAAGGTCACGCTCCAACAAGCTTAAAGCACAATTTCAGATTTATGTACAAGCTTTTGTTTCACAAGAACTTCAAGAAGTTTTGTTGATCAAGCTTGGGAAGAGCTTAGAAGACACCTAAGTGTGTGTGGACATTGGAGCATCAAATCAAGAGGGCTAACACTTAGCTAATTTTCACAAGCACAAGCCTAATTAATGGGCTTGGGCTTATTTTATCTTATAAAGGGTATGTGGACTTCTTTTAGGCTTTTTCATGGGCTGATTTGCATTAAGTGTGCATGTGCTTCGTTAAAAAAGTCATGTGCATGTTTTATTTTAAGGAACCAAGTTTGTGGGCCTAGTTTAAAAGCCCAATTCGCCCCTCCTAAGTTAGTCTTCTATTTTGTGGTTTTCTTATCCTATTTGGACAAGGACTAGTCAATTTTAATTAGTTTTGAAGCCCAAATCCATGTGGGATTTATTCTTGGGCATATTTGTTTCAAGAAGGCCTTGTTGATATTTTGGGTTTTCTTTAGGATTTTTAGGTTATCTTTGTTAGGGTTTACATTGCAAAGGGTATTTAAACCCTTGCTTTAGCCATGAACACGAGTTTTTTAGAGATCAATAAAATTAGAAAGCATTCTTCAAGAGAGAATTGAGATTCTTGCTTGTTTTACCTTAAGGATTGATTAAACTTATCAAGTAAGTTCTAACTTGTATGCTAATTCAATTCCTACAATCTTATACACTTTATTACCAATTCCTTGTTGTTTTGGGGGTGAAGGGTCTTGTTAAATTGATTGAATTTAGGTTTGGGAACAATCATTGAAACGGAGGTGATTTAGACATTGATTCTAGGTTGTTGCCGTATCATCTTTGGTATAAGAGCCTAGGTTTTAATTCAATCTTTATCTTTAATTTTCTGTTTGTTCTTGATTATTATAGTTAGTTCATCATTAAAATTTGAAAAAAAGAAAAAAAAAGAAAAGAAAGAAAAGAAAGAAAGAAAGAAAGAAAAGAAAAGAAAGAAAGAAAGAAAATCAAGAAAAGAAAGAAAGAAAGAAAGAAAAAGAAGAAAAGAAAGAAAAGAAAGAAAGAAAGAAGTAAAAAAAATCAAGATTGTGAATCTTTGTGAGTTTGAGTTGATTTGCTTGCAAGATTCATCAAGAAACAAATATGATCATTCAAGAATTCTTTAATATAGTTGCTTATCTTTAAGTTCTTGAGTAATTGGGGCAGATTGGAATTTTTTTGTTAATTTGGGTTTAGGGTTGAGTTTAATTCCTAGTTTCGTCTTTTCTTCAACTCTTTGGTTGTTTTTTTTGTTTGCTGTCCTTTTTTGTTTCCATTACACTTGCATTGAGTAATTTTGTTTCATATTGCTCAATTGGCACCAAAAATCATTCACATACGTTTTCTCCATCTAGTATGTGTTTATTTTCGTCTTCATTGTTTTCTTTACATTAAATTGCATCTATCATTGTTTTTTTCTTCCTTTATTTAGGTATTCGTTGCTTTCCTTTTGAATTACGTTGCTGTTGTGCTTATTTGGTTGGTAGTGACTGATCCGGACAAGTAAAACTGTGCTAGAATCTAAAGTGGTAAAAGGCAAGAGTGTGTAAGCTCATTTGAGGGTAAAAGCCATCTTCTTGAGTGAAACACGAGGGTATCCAATTTGATTTAGAGAGAAACACGTGAGGGAGTGTGTGAGGAGCTATTCTAACGTGTTTTTGCAGGTTTTACATCATGTCCAATTCAAAGGATAGTAAAGGTAGTGACAAGGATGAAAAGAATAGTGAGGCTGATCAACACACATTCTTTACTTTGGAGGCTATGCAACATCAATTCCAAAGGATTGAGAACATGTTCAGGATGTCGGTGATAAATTTGATAGACAAGATCAAGCCATTAGGAATTTACAACGAGAGGCTTCATCTAATGGTGCAACAAGGAGGCAAAATGCTAGGGCCAACTCCCATGCGCTATGAGTATGAAGATGAGTATGATGATGGGGAAGATGAAGAAGATTGGCATAGGGCGATTTGGTGGAAGAGGGGACGGAATGATAGAGGAAGAGGAAGAGGTTATAGAGGCCGAGACAATGCAAGGGGAGAAGACAGGTCGAGCGTGTGGATAGAAACTTGGGCAAGATCAAGATGAAAATACCATCTTTCCAAGGTAAGAATGATCCGAAGCTTACTTAGAATGGGAAAGAAAGGTGGAGATGATTTTGAATGCCATAACTATTCGAAGAGAAGAAGGTAAAGCTTTCTGCCGTGGAATTTCATGATTATGCACTTATTTGGTGGGATCACTTGTTTTGAACAAAAGAAGGAATGGAGAGGATCCTATTGATACTTGGAGTGAAATGAAGAGGGTCATGAAGAAGAGGTTTGTGCTAGTTACTTCTATAGGGAGCTCCATCAAAGGCTCCAAACCTCGAGACAAGGCACCAAAAGTGTAGAAGAGTACCATAAGGAGATGGAGATAGCCATGATTAGGGCTAATGTAGAAGAAGAAAGAGAAGCCACCATGGCACGTTTCTTGGCTGGTTTGAACAAAGACATTGCCAATGTTATTGAATTGCACCATTATGTGGAGTTAGAGGAGATGGTGAATATGGCCATGAAGGTGGAGAGGCAACTCAAGTACAAAAGCTCCAACAAGGCTTCTTACCCAAGCTCTACTACAAATTGGAACTCGAAATGGTCCAAGAAAAATGAGAAGGATAAAGACAAGCTAAAGGAAGAGAAGAACAAGGCAGATCCAAAAGGTACTTTTAAAACTCCAAGTTCTTCTAGTTCCAATTCTGAAAAGCATAGGACTATTAAATGCTTTAAATGTCTTGGTGTTGATCATATTGCTTCTCAATGCCCAAACAAGAAAACAATGTTTGTGAGAGGAGGAGAAGTTGTGTCTGAGGAGGAAGAAGATGATTTGACTTCCATGCCTGAGTTGGAAGATTGTTCTGATGTGGAAGTTGAGGATGCACCTAAGGGTGAATTACTTGTTACTAAGCGAGTTTTGAATGCTCAAGTGAAGGAAGATCGAATTGAGCAAAGGGAAAATATTTTTCATTCCAGATGCCTAGTGAATGAGAAGATTTGTAGCCTGATCATTGATGGGAGAAGCTGCACTAATGTGGCTAGTACATTGATGGTAGAAAAACTAGGGTTGGAGTGCTTGAAACACCCTCGGCCGTATAGACTACAATGGCTGAATGACATGGGAGAAATCAAGGTAAATAAACAAGTCCTTGTATCTTTCTCCATTGGAAAGTATTCTGATCAAGTACTTTGTGATGTTGTACCTATGCATGCTTGTCATTTATTGCTCGGTCGACCTTGGCAATATGATAGAAGAGTGTTACATGATGGTTTTAAGAATAGGTATTCATTTACTATAGGAGATCAGAAATTTGTTCTTGCTCCATTGGCACCAAAAGAGGTATATGAGGACCAAATGCAATTAAAAAGGAGTATGGAGGGAATGCAGCAAAGACAAGACAAAAAAATTCAAGAAAAGCATAATAATACAAAGATTGATGGGAAGGTTGAGAACCTTGCAAAAGGGGAGCAGAAATCTAAATCAAAAGAAAAGAGAGAAAGTGAGGCCGAGACTGAGACAAGAAAAGTGGGGAAAGAGGCCTCAAAAGAAATTCAATTAAAAGGCCCAAATGAGAGAGAGGGTAGAAAGAAATAAAACTTCTATGCAAAAATGAGAGATGTAAGGGTTGCTTGTGTGAATCTGACCTTGACCCTTGTTTGCCTAGTAGTGTTGTTTCTCTTTTGTAGGAGTATAGAGATGTTTTCCCTGAGGAGTTACCTAAGGAATTGCCGCCTATTAGAGGAATAGATGATACGGCAAAAACCTAGAATCAATGTCTAGATCACCTCCGTTTCAATGATTGTTCCCAAACCTAAATTCAATCAATCGAACAAGACCCTTCACCCCCAAAACAGCAAGGAATTGGTAACAAAGAGTATAAGATTGTAGGGATTGAATTAACGCCACAAGTTAGAACTTACTTGATAAGTTGAATCAATCCTTAAGGTAAAACAAGCAAGAATATCAATTCTCTCTTGAAGAATGCTTTCTAATTTTATTGATCTCTCAAAAAACTCGTGTTCATGCCTAAAGCAAGGGTTTAAATACCCTTTGCAATATAAATCCTAACAAAGATAACCTAAAAACCCTAAAGAAAGCCCAAAGTATCAAAAAGGCCTTCTTGAAACAAATATGCCCAAGAACAAATCCCACATGGATTTGGGCTTCAAAACTAATTAAAATTGACTAGTCCTAGACCAAATAGGATAAGAAAACCGTAAAAATAAAAGAATAACTTAAGAGGGGCGAATTGGGCTTTTAAACTAGGCCCACAAGCTTGGTTCCTTAAAATAAAACATGCACATGACTTTTTTAATGAAGCACATGCACACTTAATGCAAATCAGCTCATGAAAAAGCCTAAAAGAAGTCCACATGCCCTTTATAAGATAAAATAAGCCTAAGCCCATTGATTAGACTTGTGCTTGTGAAAATTAGCTAAGTGTTAGCCCTCTTGATTTGATGCCTCCAATGTGCACACACACTTAGGTGTCTTCCTAAGCTCTTCCCCAAGCTTGATCAACAAAACTTCTTGAAATTCTTGTGAAACAAAAGCTTGTACTTAAATCTGAAATTGTGCTTTGAGCTTGTTCAAGCGTGACCTTGTAATTGGACCCATTGGCATCCTCAAATCTCCATTGCCTTCATGAGTTGTATCATTCCCTCCCTCCTCAAAAGGATTCGTCCTCGAATCAAGACCTACATTATAAAAGGGAGATAAATCAGAAACATTAAAAGTAGCACTAACACCATACTCACCTAGCAAATCCACCCTATAGGCATTGTCATTAATGCATTCAAGCACTTGAAAAGGACCATCCCCTTTAGGATCAAGCTTAGACTTCCTTTGTTTAGGAAATCTCTCCTTCCTAAAGTGCACCCAAACCCAATCTCCAGGTTCAAACTTCATCACCCTACGACCTTGATTGGCTCTTTGAGCATACTTCTTGTTCTTTTTCTCAATGTGCTGCCTAGCTGTCTCATGTATTTTCTTAACCAATTCGGCCCTTTGCTGCCCATCCACATTAACAATCTCATTCAAGGGTAAAGGCAACAAATCCAATGGAGTTAATGGGTTAAAACCATACACAATCTCAAATGGAGAATAACCTGTAGAAGAATGAATGCTTCTATTATATGCAAACTCAATCAAAGGCAAACAATCTTCCCAAGCTTTCAAATTTTTACCCACAACAGCACGCAATAAAGAACCACTTCAGTTTGTCCATCTGTTTGGGGATGACAAGTTGTAGAAAACAAAAGCTTTGTTCCCAATTTATTCCATAGAACATGCCAAAAGTGACTTAAAAACTTAGAATCCCTATCTGAAACAATGGTTCTAGGAATGCCATGCAATCTAACAACATCCCTAAAAAACAAATCAGCAACATGTGTAGCATCATCAGATTTATGACATGCAATAAAATGAGCCATTTTACTAAATCGATCAACTACAACAAAGATGCTATCACGTCCTTTCCTAGTCCTAGGCAATCCTAACACAAAATTCATAGATATATCAATCCAAGGACTAATAGGGACAGGTAGAGGCGTGTACAACCCATGTGGTTGCACCTTGGATTTGGCATGCCTACATGCTACACAACTAGAGCAAACTCTTTCAACATCCTTTTCATGTTAGCCAATAAAATGCTCCTAATATGTCAAGTGTTTTAGCAATACCAAAATGTCCCATTAAACCTCCATCATGAGACTCCCTAGCAAGCATCTCACGATAGAACAAGTAGGAATACATAGTTTATTATCTCTAAACAAATATCCATCATTCCTATAAAACTTTTGAAAAGCAACTTGTTCACATGCATCATACACATTAGCAAAGTCGAATCTGATTTGTACAAATCTTTGTATACTCAAACCCAATCAACTTAGAACTAAGAGAAGAGATTAGAGCATACCTCCTAGACAATGCATCAATGATCACATTTTCTTTACCTTGCTTGTATTTCACAACATATGGGAATGTCTCTATGAACTCCAACCACTTAGCATGTCTTTTATTTAAATTACCTTGGCCCTTAAGATGCTTCAAACTCTCATGATCAGTGTGAATCACGAATTCCATTGGCCATAGATAATGTTGCCAAGTTTGTAGAGCTCTTACCAATGCATATAGCTCCTTGTCATAAGTGGAATACTTCATTTGAGCACCATTCAGCTTCTCACTAAAATAGGCAATGGGACGCCTTCCTGCAATAAAACAAGACCAATACCTATCCCAGAGGCATCACATTCAATCTCAAAAGTAGAAGAAAAATCAGTAAACTCAAAATAGGTGCGTAACAAAGTTTTTCTTTCAAAGTGTTAAAAGCAATTTCCTGCGCCTCTCCCACTTAAATCCTACCTCCTTTTAATAATCTCACCAACTGAGCTGCAATGGAACTAAAATCTTTCACAAACCTCCTATAGAAACTAGCAAGTCCATGAAAAGATCTCACCGAGTAACACTTGTAGTCTCGGCCACTCCCTAATTGCCTTGACCTTTTCTTGGTCCACCTCAATTCCATTAGAAGAAACAACATAACTAAGAAATATGACACGATCCATGCAAAATGTACACTTCTTTAACTTAGCATACAACTTTTCTGCCCTAAGTGCATCTAACACAAGCCTAAGATGCTCAATATGCTCATTAATGCTTTTGCTATAGATCAATATGTCATCAAAATATACCACAACAAACTTACCAATAAATGACCGCAAAACATGATTCATCAAACGCATAAATGTACTAGGAGCATTAGTTAAGCCAAAAGGCATCACAAGCCACTCATATAAACCATGTTTTGTTTTAAAAGCAGTTTTTCATTCATCACCAATTTTTAATCTAATCTAATGGTAACCACTCATAAGATCAATTTTGGTAAACACACATGCACCATGCAATTCATCAATCATATCATCCAATCTAGGTATAGGATGGCGATACTTTACCGTTATTTTGTTAACAGCTCTGCAATCCACACACATGCGCCAACTCCCATCCTTCTTTGGAACCAATATCACTGGCACGGCACAAGGACTAAGACTCTCCCTGATGTGTCCCTTTTGTAGCAATTCTTCCACTTGCTTTTGGAGTTCCTTAGTTTCTTCAGGATTAGCCCTATAAGCTAGTCTATTTGGAATCTGCGCCCCAGGTGATACAAGAAGCCATGGCAATAGAGATCAAGGTGCAACACGCCAAGACAAGCTTACTTTGCCAAGTGGACCTATTACAAGACAACGTGCAGCAAGGCTTAAACAAGCACTTCAAGGGTATGTTCAAAGTCACATTACATCTCACCTTGATTACAAGACCGAACCATCCGTGGAGAATTCAAGTGGAGTAGTCAAGCTTGTGACTCTTCTAGAGAGGGCATGTGGAGGGGCTAATACTTAGCCAAGTTTCAAGACAAGTTCAATTATTTTTCTGGACTTATTTTAGTACGTTGGGCTTGTTATTTATCCTTCGTTTATTAGGCCCAAAGAGACTTGTTATGGGCTAGGTATTTATTATTACTTGCCTTAGTTTATTTAAAGCTAGTTTTGGACTACCAAGTGTGTGGGCCTAAGTAGAGTAATCCATTAGGCCCATCCACCTCCCTTAAGTTTATTTAAATTATTTTGGTCTTATTTAAGTTAGTTTAGCCCAATCCTAAGTGGATTAGGATCAGATTGCATTATTAGGCTATAAACTCCTAAACTAGTTAGGATTAGGCTTGTTTTAGCATTAAAGGGTCTAGTAACCTATTCCTTTTAGTTTTAGGTGGTGGGCAAGGGTATAAATACCTTATTTTATCCTTGTAAACATTAGATTTGGTTGATTGACGAAATTGAGAGTTCTCTTCAAGTAAGGTGTGTTCTTCTTAATGTTACTTCAAGGATTGCATCACTTATCAAGGTAATCACTTGTGGCGTGTTCAATTCTTCAATTTTCTTTAGGTTTGGGTCTCAATTCCGTATAATTGGGGTTTGAACTAACATGTTCTTAGAATAGAAAGATTGGGGTTTTGATTAAATAGGATTAGGGGGTTTCAAGAACCTTGTTTTCTTGGGGTTTCCATATCAGTTGGTATCAGAGCTTTGACTTAATTCTATTGAACTCATATGTATCTTTTACTATTTTCTTTGTTGAATTTTTTAGAAAAGCAAAAAGAAAAGGTTTAAATTGCTTGGAACGAATCTGCCATTATTGGTTCTTTATGTTCTTGTTTCCTTAATTGATTCTTTGTTTTCTTGATCAACCAAAAAAAAGACAGAAAAAGCAAAAAAAAATCAAAAAGCAAAAAAAAAGTGAACAGTAGAAAGAAAAGAAAAAAATTTCAAGATTGATCAAGAAACATCCAAGATTGTGATTCTTTGAATCTTTATTTGATCTTTCATTCAAGATTTGTTCTTATCATTCAAGATTCATTAAGATTGTCCTTCTTTCATTCAAGAACATATCAAGAAACGATTTCTTTGAGTTTTGTCATAGTTTTGTGTGTCTTTCTTTGTTTCCCAGTTTATTTCTTGTTTTGGTACCTATCTTTGCTTCTCTACATTGATTTGAACAATTGTTGCACTCATAATTGTTCAATTGACACAAGAATCGTTGCCTGCACTATTCTTCATCCGTGTATTGGCACTTTGATTTATTTTCTGTCCATACAATATTTTGCTTCTAGATTTGTTTCATCTATTCGTTTTTCTCCGTTAGGCTTGTTTTCTTTATGTTTTCTTCTTGAACTTGTTGCTTGTTGATTTCCTTGATCTTGTTGAAGTGATCCTGAAAAGTAACATAAAGGAGGCACTTGAGTGGAAAAAGGCAAGAGTATGAGATTATATAGTGAAAAGCCATTTTATTGTGTGAAACACGAGTGGAAAATTTTGTTCTAGAGAGAAACACGTGAGGGAGTGTTGTGAGGTTTCTCACGTTTTCTTGCAGGAATTGATCATGTCTCATAATAGCAATAAAGATGGAAAGAGTGATGGGAGTGAAGAGGACCAACGAAATACATTCTTTACTCTTGAAGCAATGCAAAATCAATTCAAGAGAATAGAGACTATGTTCCTTGAAGTCAAAGACAAGTTTGAACAGCAAGATAGAAACTTTGAAAGACAAGATAGACTTCTTAGAACTATTCAAGCTGAATCTTCAGGGAATAATGGGGCAAGAAGAAGAGAGAACCCTCCACTTCATAATCATTATCACTATGAGGAGGAGCAAGATGAAGATGGATTTGATGAGGAAGAGTGGTATGGAGGCCGAAACAATGCAAGAGGTAGTAGAGGAGATAGAGGCCGAAATAGAGGTGGTTATAGAGGAAGAGCTGGAAGAGGTAGAGAGGAGGAAGAGACTGAAAGAGTAGATAGAAACATTGGCAGCATCAAAATGAAGATGCCACCATTTCAAGGAAGGAATGATGTTGATGCCTACTTGGAGTGGGAAAGGAAAGTAGAGATGATATTTGCCTGCCACAATTATTCTGAGGAGAAGAAGGTGAAGTTAGCAGCAGTTGAGTTCTCTGATTATGCTGCTGTTTGGTGGGATCAATTGATGGTTAGTAGAAGACGAACTGGAGAAAGACCTGTTGAAACCTGGGATGAGATGAAACGCACCATGAAAAAGAGATTTGTGCCAAGTTACTACTATAGGGAGTTGCATCAAAAACTCCAAACATTGAGGCAAGGCACAAAGAGCGTGGAAGATTACCATAAGGAGATGGAGATAGCTATGATAAGAGCTAACATAGAGGAGGATAGAGAGGCTACAATGGCTCGATTCCTTGCTGGTCTAAATAAAGAGATATCGAATGTGTTAGAGCTTCATCAATACTTAGAGTTGGAGGACATGGTAAGCATGGCTATGAAGATTGAAAAGCAATTGAAGGGAAAAGGTTTCAGCAAGGGCAATACCTCAGGATCTTCAAATTCTTGGGGTCCTAAATGGCCAAAGAAGGAGGAAAAGAGCAAGGATAAGTCCTATGACAATAAGGATCAGTCAAAGGAAAAGTGGACAGCCTCTAAAGGTGTGCTTACATCTAATGATCAAAATCCTAGCACTAAGCAAAGAGACATCAAATGCTTCAAGTGTTTGGGTTCGGGTCATAGGGCAAATCAATGTCCCAATAGGAAGATCATGTATTTGCGAGATGGGGTAATTGAATCAGAAGATAGTGATGGAAGTGATATGCCTGAGTTGGAGGATTGCACTGATGAAGAAGTTGAGCAACCAGTCCAAGCCGAAGCATTAGTAGTGAGGCGAGCTCTCAATGTACAAGAAAAGATAGAGCTTGAGGAACAAAGGGAGAATATATTCCACACCAGATGTTTAATTAAGGGTAAGATGTTGATCGCGGCTCGTCGTTCGATCCTAGAATCGATCCTTGGAAACCGGTCAAAAATAATCTATACCAAGGATTGCAGCATAGGATGCAACCTCGGGTCGTCTCTCAAAGGAACCTAATGAAATGGACCTAAGCTAGCCTATATGTCATTCAATGCAAGTGAAATTAGCAAGGAAAAGGGGGTTTTGATTTTGAAAACATTAATAAACTAAAATGCATGCAAAAAGTATTTTTGGGTTTTTGGAAATAGAAAATAAAAAGAGTAAAACAAAAGATAGAATCCTCTTGAAAATGAGTTTTGGCTATCACAGCTTCAAAACTAAGTGTAAATAGTAAACCTTAAAGGGCTATCTCTAAGTTCGGGTTTCGATCAATGGAATCTCGCCACTCATGACTCCATCTCTCTAGACCCCATTGAGTGCTCTTAAGCCTCGAAACATTAGAGGACTCTTTAAGTCCGAGATCTTGATCAATGAACTCCATTGCTCAAGATCTCGTTAAGTGCATCTTAGTCGGACAGGATTAGAAATTACTAAGTTTGAATGGTAAACCTTAAAGAATTATCTTTAAATCCAGGGTCTTGATTAATGAACTCCTGTCACTCTAGAGTCCATGTCTCAAGACCCCATTAGGTGCTATTGAGCCCTAGAACCTTAAAGGATTCTTTAAGTCCAAGGTTCTAATCAATGAACTACATTGCTTAAAACCTTGTTAAAAACATCTTAGCATGGGCGTGGATTAGAAATCACTAAGTTTCCGAAAGCTCAACCTTAACAACTCGTTAAGTCCAATGAATCAATTAATCAACTCGATTAATTAAAACTTGTTAAAAACCTTAGTGTATGCAATGGACATGTTAATGCAAGTGGTCAAATGCAATCTAACATCAACTCAATATCTAACACAACTAGGCAGATAAAAGAGAATTAACAAGATCACAAGTGAACATATATGAGACTTCATATATTTAAGCACAAGGTTCTACATAAACAAAGCCATAACATATTACATTGTTAACTGCTTAATTAAACTATAATCAAGCAAAATCTAACTACAAAGCAATAAACCCTAACTCGGCTATTCACAACAATGTAGTTAAAAACGTGACAATGTAAACTAGTAATCCAAACAACACAACAAATGTCCAAACATTTGATTGAGCTTTAATCAATAGCATCACTACAATTTATAAACCCTCGACTAAGGCATATTCATAAATCATAGCAAACTATAGATTAAGCTACTCCCTTTGGCGCTCGGTAAACTCCAGCCATCACTGTGTATCGTCAAGAGGAAGGGACGCCTAACCACACATCAACGCCGGACGAACCACAACTCGCGATGAATCCAAGCGATCTACGGTGGACTACGACTGCCAACAACAACAGATAAAAAAAACAATGTAAACATAAAATCCCAGGGAACCCCGAAGGGAACCCTGGGCGGCGACGACCACCGCTCCTCTCTTTTCTCTCTACACTCGTCCCTCTCTCCTCTCTTCTCTTCGTCGGTCTCTCTCCTTGTTTGTTTTGTCCCTGTGCAAAGTCGAAGAATCCCTCGATAACCTAATTCGGCAGTATTTAAAGGATGGGTCGCGGGCCGGGTCGCACAGTGAGACAAAATTTCTATTTTTGGGTCAGGTATCCGACATTCGTCGCGACTAATGAATAAAGTTCGTCGCGACGCATAAAAATGGTCACTCGTCGCGACGAATTAATTATGCCTAATTAATTCGTCGCGACGAATGGGCGTGTTGGTTCGTTGCGACTAACAGCTCGTTCGTTGCGACTAACGACTGTTCGTTGTCTCGTTCGTTGCGACTAACGGCTGTTTGTTGTCTCGTTCGTTGCGACTAATGGCTGTTTGTTGTCTCGTTCGTTGCGACTAACGAATCTGGCATGTTGACTTTATGATCTTTTGACTCCTTTTTCTCCTGCAATATAAAATAACAATTTGCAGTATCAATTGTCCTTGAAAAAATTATAATGCAATCAATGTCAATTTGCACAATTTTACTAACAAATTGCATAAAACATAAGCTCACCGCAAGGGACTAATTTAAGCACAAAATCACGAATTAAGAGTCAAAAGTACATTAATGTACCATGAAAGTGTAGCCAATTTATATGATAAACTTGGGTTCAATCAATTCCCCCACACTTAGACTTTTATACTCCTGGACAAAGTTTACAAGAATAAAAAAGATACAGGAGTAAAAGAGAAATCCACCCATGCTCTAAACAATAAAAGGAGATTAACGCAATTCACTTTTTCAGAATTCAATCTCAGCAAATTAAAAGAGTGCTAATAAAACAAACACTGAAAGAATTCAAGTACAAGAGATTGAACAGAAGAGAATCACTCAGGGTAAAGTGTTTGCGCTCATCTCACTTGTATTTAGGGACATTTTCTCTCAATCTGCTTAAGTCATCTTCTACCATAAGCTTGTGTCAATTCTATTTCTCCACTACAAGAACTATCATTTTGAAAATCAAGAGGACTTTTCGGGGTTGTAATGTGCGGAAGGCTAAATGAATGGATGAAATGAATGAAAGGATAGTATGAGCACATGCACTAACTTTAAAACCGATGCCAACAATTGAATTGAAAAACTAAACACTAGCACATACATATAACACTTGTATAAACAAAACACACCTTTCGTTTTTTTTTGTTAGACACTGTCCCTTTTTGGGACACACACACTTTTTTTTTTGTCTTTGAACATATATGTGAATGTAAATAACTAATGACATCACAGAAATATGCATGCAAGTGCTCATAACAAATAAGGCTCAAGGGGCTAGCAATGAAAAAGTGTTTAAGGGACTGTGTTTGGGGAAAAGAATTTGAAGAAAGAACGCCTCTATCATATCAACAAAATTCAAGTCCATCAAGCCTCGAGTAAGAGTTAAAACAAGTTCTAGAGAAGTATGAGAGAAGCAGATACACACAAAGATAGAAAAAATTTGGCTCAAATATCCTTCCAACAAGGGTAGTTTCTCAATGAGCAATCTCAAGTCTCAAAAACTTAAAATGCTACTTTATTAGCATGCTTCCATTCAATTTGTTTCGAAAACATCAAAAGTAAAATTTTGTCAAGTCCAGCTATCATCAAAGGAATGGAAGGTATTCTCAAAAAACTCAAGAACCACTTTGAAACTTATAAAATCTTTGCAAACAGCAGTAACAAAAGACTTGTGTGGAGAAAGTTTGAATTGAGAAAACAAGTTAAACAAAAATGTCATTACAGCAAAACGGTAACGTCACGGCGCGCTGCAGTCACGTCGCGACGAGGCTGCTCGCGACGTGCGCATTAAATTGGTCAGCCTCGTCGCGACGTGCGTTCGCTCGTCACGACGAGGAATCAGCAGAATGACAAAGATAATACCCAAGTCGAAGATGTAAAGCATAATGCAAAAATTGGCTAACACACTCCTCAAACAGGCATGCACAGCTCCCCCTTCTGAGGCTTAAGAGCACTCAATGGGGTCTAGAGAGATGGAGTCGCGAGTGACAGGATTCCATTGATCGAAACCCTGAACTTAGAGGACTCTTTAAGTCCGAGATCTTGATCAATGAACTCCATTGCTCAAGATCTCGTTAAGTGCATCTTAGTCAGACAGGATTAGAAATTACTAAGTTTGAATGGTAAACCTTAAAGAATTATCTTTAAGTCCAGGGTCTTGATTAATGAACTCCTGTCACTCTAGAGTCCATGTCTCAAGACCCCATTAGGTGCTATTGAGCCCTAGAACCTTAAAGGATTCTTTAAGTCCAAGGTTTTAATCAATGAACTACATTGCTTAAAACTTTGTTAAAAACATCTTAGTATGGGCGTGGATTAGAAATCACTAAGTTTCCGAAAGCTCAACCTTAACAACTCGTTAAGTCCAATGAATCAATTAATCAACTCGATTAATTAAAACTTGTTAAAAACCTTAGTGTATGCAATGGACATGTTAATGCAAGTGGTCAAATGCAATCTAGCATCAACTCAATATCTAACACAACTAGGCAGATAAAAGAGAATTAACAAGATCACAAGTGAACATATATGAGACTTCATATATTTAAGCACAAGGTTCTACATAAACAAAGCCATAACATATTACATTGTTCACCGCTAATTAAACTATAATCAAGCAAAATCTAACTACAAAGCAATAAACCCCAACTCGGCTGTTCACAACAATGTAGTTAAAAACGTGACAATGTAAACTAGTAATCCAAACAACACAACAAATGTCCAAACATTTGATTGAGCTTTAATCAATAGCATCACTACAATTTATAAACCCTCGACAGCATATTCATAAATCATAGCAAACTATAGATTAAGCTACTCCCTTTGGCGCTCGGTAAAATCCAACCATCACTGTGTATCGTCAAGAGGAAGAGACGCCTAACCACACATCAACGCCGGACGAACCGCAACTCGCGATGAATCCAAGCGATCTACGGTGGACTACGGCTGCTAACAACAACAGATAAAAAAAAACAATGTAAACATAAAATCCAAGGGAACCCCGAAGGGAACCCTGGGCGGCGACGACCACCGCTCCTCTCTTTTCTCTCTACCCTCGTCCGTCTCTCCTCTCTTCTCTTCGTCGGTCTCTCTCCTTGCTTGTTTTGTCCCTGTGCGAAGTCGAAGAATCCATCGATAACCTAATTCGGCAGTATTTAAAGGATGAGTCGCGGGCCGGGTCGCACAGTGAGATAAAATTTCTATTTTTGGGTCGGGTATCCGACATTCGTCGCGACTAATGAATAAAGTTCGTCGCGACGCATAAAAATGGTCACTCGTCGCGACGAATTAATTATGCCTAATTAATTAATTCGCGCGAATTAATGGGCGGTTGGTTCGTTATGACTAACAGCTCGTTCGTTGTCTCATTCGTTGCGACTAACGGCTGTTCGTTGTCTCGTTCGTTGCGACTAACCGCTGTTCGTTGTCTCGTTCGTTGCGACTAATGGCTGTTCGTTGTCTCGTTCGTTGCGACTAATGAATCTGGCCTGTTGACTTTATGATCTTTTGACTCCTTTTTCTCCTACAATATAAAATAACAATTTGCAGTATCAATTGTCCTTGGAAAAATTATAATGCAATCAATGTCAATTTGCACAATTTTACTAACAAATTGCATAATACTTTTTGACTCTTAATTCGTGATTTTGTGCTTAAATTAGTCCCTTGCGGACTAATTTAATGTTATGCAATTTGTTAGTACATTAACAGCCATGAAAGTGTAGCCAATTTATATGATAAACTTGGGTTCAATCAGATGTGCAGTTTAATAATTGATGGAGGTAGTTGCACCAATGTTGCAAGCACAATTTTAGTTGAGAAATTGGGGCTGCCTCTCATTAAGCACTCTAGTCCTTATAAGTTGCAATGGCTTAATGAGTGTGGAGAGGTTAGGGTGAACAAGCAAGTGCTAGTGGCGTTCTCAATTGGGAGATATGCTGATGAAATGTTGTGTGATGTAGTTCCTATGCATGCTGGTCATTTACTATTGGGGAGACCATGGCAATATGATAGGCGTGTACTACATGATGGATTCAAAAATAGATATTCATTCAAGATGGGGGAGAAACACTTCACATTGACACCCCTTTCACCAAGAGAAGTTCATGAGGATCAGTTGAGACTTACAAAAGCCATGGAAGAACAAAAACTTAGAGAGGCTAAGAGTTTAAAAAGAAAAAAAGAAAAAGAGGCCATTCAAGAAAATAAGAACAAAGGCCCAACTGAGAGTAATTGCACTAGTGAGCAAAGGAAAGAGAGTGGTGCAGTTGAAAAAGGAGAGACGAGTGAAAAGAAGAGTGGAACAAAAAAAAGTACTTTCTTTGCAAAAGAAAAGGAGTTGAGGAAGGTCATGTACACACAGACACCATTGGTTTTGCTTATGTATAAGGAGTTGTTTTATGGTGAGACTGACCTTGACCCTTCTATGCCTAGAGTTGTGTGACTTGTTTTGCAGGAATACTCTGATGTCTTTCCAAATGAGTTGCCCAGGCGACTACCACCATTGAGGGGCATTGAACATCAAATTGATTTGTCAGGTTAGTATCAAGTATATGCTACGTTTAACGTTGTTGATCTCTCTCCATTTGATAATGCAGGGGCTGATTCGAGGACGAATCCTTTTGAGGAGGGAGGGAATGATACAAGAAGCCATGTCAATAGAGATCAAGGTGCAACACGCCAAGACAAGCTTACTTGTTCAAGTGGACCTATTATAAGAAAACGTGCAGCAAGGCTTGAACAAGCACTTCAAGGGTATGTTCAAAGTCACATTACATCTCACCTTGATTACAAGACCGAACCATCCGTGGAGAATTCAAGTGGAGTAGTCAAGCTTGTGACTCTTCTAGAGAGGGCATGTGGAGGGGCTAATACTTAGCCAAATTTCAAGACAAGTTCAATTATTCTTCTGGACTTATTTTAGTACATTGGGCTTGTTATTTATCCTTTGTTTATTAGGCCCAAAGACACTTGTTATGGGCTAGGTATTTGTTAGTACTTGCCTTAGTTTATTTAAAGCTAGTTTTGGACTACCAAGTGTGTGGGCCTAAGTAGAGTAATCCATTAGGCCCATCCACCTCCCTTAGGTTTATTTAAATTATTTTGGTCTCATTTAAGTTAGTTTAGCCTAATCCTAAGTGGATTAGGATCAGATTGCATTATTGGGCTATAAACTCCTAAACTAGTTAGGATTAGGCTTGTTTTAGCATTAAAGGGTCTTGTAACCTATTCCTTTTAGGTTTAGGTCGTGGGCAAGGGTATAAATACCTTATTTTATCCTTGTAAACATTGGATTTGGTTGATTAACGAAATTGAGAGTTCTCTTCAAGTAAGGTGTGTTCTTCTTAATGTTACTTCAAGGATTGCATCACTTATCAAGGTAATCACTTGTGGCGTGTTAAATTCTTCAATTTTCTTTAGGTTTGGGTCTCAATTCCGTATAATTGGGGTTTGAACTAGCATGTTCTTAGAATAGAAAGATTGGGGTTTTGATTCAATAGGATTAGGGGGTTTCAAGAACCTTGTTTTCTTGGGGTTTCCGTATCACCAGGCATGAAGTCAATCTGATGTTCTATTCCTCTAATAGGCGGCAATTCCTTAGGCAACTCCTCAGGGAAAACATCTCCATACTCCTGCAAAAGAGAAACAACACTACTAGGCAAACAAGGGTCAAGGTCAGATTCATTAAAATAAGCTTGCTTTTACAAAAGTACAAACAAACATCTCCTTTCCACACAAGCAACCCTTACATCTCTCATTTTTGCATAGAAGTTTTGTTTCTTTCTACCCTCTCTCTCATTTGGGCCTTTTAATTGAATTTCTTTTGAGGCCTCTTTCCCCACTTTTCTTCTCTCAGTCTCGGCCTCACTTTCTCTTTTTTCTTTTGATTTAGATTTCTGCTCCCCATTTGCAAGGTTCTCAACCTTCCCTCAATTTTGTATTGTCATGCTTTTCTTGAAGTTTTTGTCCTGTCTTTGTTGCATTCCTCCATACTCCTTTTAATTGCATTTGGTCCTCATATACCTCTTTTGGTGCCAATGGAGCAAGAACAAATTTTGATCTCCATAGTAAATGAATACCTATTCTTAAAACCATCATGTAACACTCTTCTATCATATTGCCAAGGTCGACCGAGCAATAAATGACAAGCATGCATAGGTACAACATCACAAAGTACTTGATCAGAATACTTTCCAATGGAGAAAGATAGAAGGACTTGTTTATTTACCTTGATTTCTCCCATGTCATTTAGCCATTGTAGTCTATACGGCCTAGGGTGTTTCAAGCACTCCAACCCTAGTTTTTCTACCATCAATGTACTAGCCACATTACTGCAGCTGCCCCCATCAATGATCAGGCTACAAATCTTCTCATTCACTAGGCATCTGGAATGAAATTTTTTTCCCTTTGCTCAATTCCATCTTCCTTCACTTGAGCATTCAAAACTCGCCTAGTAACAAGTAACTCACCCATAGGTGCATCCTCAACTTCCACATCAGAACAATCTTCCAACTCAGGCATGGAAGCCAAATCATCTTCTTCCTCCTCAGACACAACTTCTCCTCCTCTCACAAACATTGTTTTCTTGTTTGGGCATTGAGAAGCAATATGACCAACACCAAGACATTTAAAGCATTTAATAGTCCTATGCTTTTCAGAATTGGAACTAGAAGAACTTGGAGTTTAAAAGTACCTTTTGGATCTGCCTTGTTCTTCTCTTCCTTTAGCTTGTCTTTGTCCTTCTCATTCTTCTTGGACCATTTCGAGTTCCAATTTGTAGTAAAGCTTGGGTAAGAAGCCTTGTTGGAGCTTTTGTACTTGAGTTGCCTCTCCACCTTCATGGCCATATTCACCATCTCCTCTAACTCCACATAATGGTGCAATTCTATAACATGGGCAATGTCTTTGTTCAAACCAGCCAAGAAACGTGCCATGGTGGCTTCTCTTTTTTCTTCTACATTAGCCCTAATCATGGCTATCTCCATCTCCTTATGGTACTCTTCTACACTTTTGGTGCCTTGTCTCAAGGTTTGGAGTCTGTGATGGAGCTCCCTATAGAAGTAACTAGGCACAAACCTCTTCTTCATGACCCTCTTTGATACAACTTACTAAGGCAATGGATACTTGAGGATGCCAATAGGTCTAATTATAAGGTCACGCTCCAACAAGCTCAAAGCACAATTTCAGATTTATGTACAAGCTTTGATTTCACAAGAAGTTCAAGAAGTTTTGTTGATCAAGCTTGGGGAAAAGCTTAGGAAGACACCTAAGTGTGTATGCACATTGGAGGCATCAAACCAAGAGGGCTAACACTTAGCCAATTTTCAAGAGCATAAGTCTAATCAATGGACTTGGGCTTATTTTATCTTATAAAGGGCATATGGACTACTTTTAGGTTTTTTCATGGGCTGATTTGCATTAAGTGTGCATGTGATTCATTAAAAAAAGTCATGTGCATGTTTTGTTTTAAGGAACCAAGCTTGTGGGCCTAGTTTAAAAGCCCAATTTGTACCTCTTAAGTTAGTCTTCTATTTTTATGGTTTTCTTATCCTATTTGGTCTAGGACTAGTCAATTTTAGTTAGTTTTGAAGCCCAAATCCATGTGGGATTTGTTCTTGGGCAGATTTGTTTCAAAAAGGACTTTTTGATACTTTGGGCTTTCTTTAGGGTTTTTAGGTTATCTTTGTTAGGGTTTATATTACAAAGGGTATTTAAACCCTTGCTTTAGGCATGAACACGAGTTTTTTAGAGATCAATAAAATTAGAAAGCATTCTTCAAGAGAGAATTGAGATTCTTGCTTGTTTTACCTTAAGGATTGATTCAACTTATCAAGTATGTTCTAACTTGTAGCGTTAATTCAATTCCTACAATCTTATACTCTTTGTTACCAATTCCTTGCTGTTTTGGGGGTGAAAGGTCTTGTTAGATTGATTGAATTTAGGTTTGGGAACAATCATTAAAACGAAGGTGATCTAGACATTGATTCTAGGTTGTTGCCGTATCATCTTTGGTATCAGAGCCTAGGTTTTAAATTCAATCTTTATCTTTAATTTTCTGTTTGCTCTTGATTATTATAGTTAGTTCATCATTAAAATTCGAAAAAAAGAAGAAAGAAAGAAAGAAAAGAAAAGAAAAGAAAGAAAAGAAAGAAAGAAAGAAAGAAAGAAGTTAAAAAAAGAAAAAAAAATCAAGATTGTGAATCTTTGTGAGTTTGAGTTGATTTGCTTGCAAGTTTCATCAAGAACGAATCTGATCATTCAAGAATTCTTTAATTTCGTTTCTTTATTATTCAAGATTCATCAAGAACACATCCTTCATTCAAGAAACTCATCCAGACTTGTTTTCTTGCACCAAGAAACACTTTCTTGTTTCAAGATTTACGTTCTTTGCTCAAAACGTGTGTCTTTGATATAATTGCTTATCTTTAAGTTCTTGAGTAATTGGGGCAGATTGGAATGTTCTTGTTAATTTGGGTTTAGGGTTGAGTTTAATACCTAGTTTCGTCTTTTCTTCAACTCTTTGGTTGTTTTATTTGTTTGCTGTCCTTTTTGTTTCCATTACACTTGAATTGAGTAATCTTGTTTCATATTGCTCAATTGGCACCAAAAATTGTTCACATACGTTGTCTCCATCTAGTATGTGTTTATTTTCGTCTTCATTGTTTTCTTTACGTTAAATTGCATCTAGCTTTGTATTTTTATTTCTTTATTTAGGTATTCGTTGCTTTCCTTTTGAATTACGTTGCTGTTGTGCTTATTTGGTTGGTAGTGATTGATCCGGACAAGTAAAACTGTGCTAGAATCTAAAGTGGTAAAAGGCAAGGGTGTGTAAGCTCATTTGAGGGTAAAAGCCATCTTCTTGAGTGAAACACGAAGGTATCCAATCTGATTTAGAGAGAAAAACGTGAGGGAGTGTGTGAGGAGCTATTCTAACGTGTTTTTGCAGGTTTTACATAATGACCAATTCAAAGGATAGTAAAGGTAGTGACAAGGATGAAAAGAATAGTGAGGCTGATCAACACACATTCTTTACTTTGGAGGCTATGCAACATCAATTCCAAAGGATTGAAAACATGTTCAGGGATGTCAATGATAAATTTGATAGACAAGATCAAGCCATTAGGAATTTACAAAGAGAGGCTTCATCAAATGGTGCAACAAGGAGGCAAAATACTAGGGAGCTAACTCCTGTGTGCTATGAGTATGAAGATCAATATAATGATGTGGAAGATGAAGAAATTGTGTCTGAAGATGAAGAAGATGATTTGGCTTCCATGCCTGAGTTGGAAGATTGTTCTGATGTGGAAGTTGAGGATGCACCTAGGGGTGAATTACTTGTTACTAGGCGAGTTTTGAATGCTCAACTGAAGGAAGATGGAATTGAGCAAAGGGAAAATATTTTTCATTCCAGATGCTTAGTGAATGAGAAGATTTGTAGCCTGATCATTGATGGGGGAAGCTGCACTAATGTGGCTAGCACATTGATGGTAGAAAAACTTGGGTTGGAGTGCTTGAAACACCCTAGGCCATACAGACTACAATGGCTGAATGACATGGGGTAAATCAAGGTAAATAAACAAGTCCTTGTATCTTTCTCCATTGGAAAGTATTCTGATCAAGTACTTTGTGATGTTGTACCTATGCATGCTTGTCATTTATTGCTCGTTCGACCTTGGCAATATGATAGAAGAGTGTTACATGATGGTTTTAAGAATAGGTATTCATTTACTATAGGAGATCAGAAATTTGTTCTTGCTCCATTGGCATCAAAAGAGGTATATGAGGACCAAATGCAATTAAAAAGGAGTATGGAGGCAATGCAACAAAGACAGGATGAAAAACTTAAAGAAAAGCATGATAATACAAAATTGAAGGCAAGGTTGAGAACCTTGCAAAAGGGGAGCAGAAATCTAAATCAAAAGAAAAGAGAGAAAGTGAGGCTGAGACTGAGAGAAGAAAAGTGGGGAGCAGAAATCTGACCTTGACCCTTGTTTGTCTAGTAGTGTTGTTTCTCTTTTGCAGGAGTATAGAGATGTTTTTCCTGAATTCTTGATTCACACTGATCATGAGAGTTTGAAGCATCTTAAAGGCCAAGAAAAGTTAAATAAAAGACATGCTAAGTGGCTAGAGTTCATAGAGACATTTCCATATGTTGTGAAATACAAGCAAGGTAAAGAAAATGTGATCGCTGATGCATTGTCTAGGAGGTATGCTCTAATCTCTTCTCTTAGTTCTAGGTTAATTGGGTTTGAGTATATAAAAGATTTGTACAAATCAGATTCTGACTTTGCTGATGTGTATGATGCATGTGAACAAGTTGCTTTTCAAAAGTTTTATAGGAATGATGGATATTTGTTTAGAGATAACAAACTATGTATTCCTACTTGTTCTATGCGTGAGATGCTTGCTAGGGAGTCTCATGATGGAGGTTTAATGGGACATTTTGGTATTGCTAAAACACTTGACATATTACAAGAGCATTTTTATTAGCCTAACATGAAAAAGGACGTTGAAAGAGTTTGCTCTAGTCGTGTAGCGTGTAGGCAAGCCAAGTCCAAGGTGCAACCACATGGGTTGTACACGCCTTTACCTGTACCTTAGTCCTTGGATTGATATATCTATGGAATTTGTGTTAGGATTGCCTAGGACTAGGAAAGGACGTGATAGCATCTTTGTTGTGGTTGAACGATTTAGTAAAATGGCTCATTTTATTGCATGTCATAAATCTGATGATGCTACACATGTTGCTGATTTGTTTTTTAGGGATGTTATTAGGTTGCATGACATTCCTAAAACCATTGTTTCAGATAGGGATTCTAAGTTTTTAAGTCACTTTTGGCGTGTTCTATGGAATAAATTGGGAACAAAGCTTTTGTTTTCTACAACTTTTCATCCCCAAACAGATGGACAAACTGAAGTGGTTAATAGAACCTTAGGATCTTTATTGAGTGCTGTTGTGGGAAAAAATTTGAAAGCTTGGGATGATTGTTTGCCTTCGATTGAATTTGCATATAGTAGAAGCATTCATTCTTCTACAGGTTATTCTCCATTTGAGATTGTATATGGTTTTAACCCATTAAGTCATTTGGATTTGTTGCCTTTACCCTTGAATGAGATTGTTAATGTAGATGGGCAGCAAAGGGCCGAATTGGTTAAGACAATACATGAGAAAGTTAGGCAGCACATTGAGGAAAAGAACAAGAAGTATGCTCAAAGAGCCAATCAAGGGCGTAGGGAGATGAAGTTTGAACCTGGAGATTGGGTTTGGGTACACTTCAGGAAGGAGAGATTTCCTAAACAAAGGAAGTCCAAGCTTGATCCTAGAGGGGATGGTCCTTTTCAAGTGCTTGAACGCATCAATGACAATGCCTATAGGGTGGATTTGCCAGCAGAGTATAGTGTTAGTGCTACTTTTATTGTTTCTGATTTATCTCCCTTTGATAATGTAGGTCTTGATTCGAGGACGAATCCTTTTGAGGAGGGAGGGAATGATACAACTCACCAAGGCAATGGAGACTTGAGGATGCCAATAGGTCCAATTACAAGGTCACGCTCCAACAAGCTCAAAGCACAATTTCAGATTTATGTACAAGCTTTGATTTCACAAGAAGTTCAAGAAGTTTTGTTGATCAAGCTTGGGGAAAAGCTTAGGAAGACACCTAAGTGTGTATGCACATTGGAGGCACCAAACCAAGAGGGCTAACACTTAGCTAATTTTCAAGAGCATAAGTCTAATCAATGGACTTGGGCTTATTTTATCTTATAAAGGGCATATGGACTACTTTTAGGCTTTTTCATGGGCTTATTTGCATTAAGTGTGCATGTGCTTCATTAAAAAAAGTCATGTGCGTGTTTTGTTTTAAGGAACCAAGCTTGTAGGCCTAGTTTAAAGGCCCAATTCGTACCTCTTAAGTTAGTCTTCTATTTTTATGGTTTTCTTATCCTATTTGGTCTAGGACTAGTCAATTTTAATTAGTTTTGAAGCCCAAATCTGATACAACTCACCAAGGCAATGGAGACTTGAGGATGCCAATGGGTCCAATTACAAGGTCACGCTCCAACAAGCTTAAAGCACAATTTCAGATTTATGTACAAGCTTTTGTTTCACAAGAACTTCAAGAAGTTTTGTTGATCAAGCTTGGGGAAAAGCTTAGGAAGACATCTAAGTGTGATACAAGAAGCCATGGCAATGGAGATCAAGGTGCAACACATCAAGACAAGCTTACTTTGCCAAGTGGACCTATTACAAGACAACGTGCAGCAAGGCTTAAACAAGCATTTCAAGGGTTCGTTCAAAGTCACATTACATCTCACCTTGATGACAAGACTGAACCATCCGTGAAGATTGTTAGAGTAGTGCCCTGAAGGCAATCGCCTTTAGCACATTTTGTACAAAGTTGTGTACATACTTTATGAATAAATAAAGAAAGGCATATTTCATTAACTTGTTGTTCATTATTTATGAATGGATATTGATCTATAAGCAAATTAATGAAGTCCATGATATATGACATAGCATGAAGGAATTTGTGATGTGATCATACTACCGAGATTCCTATCATGTGCAATTATGTCAAGATTCTAAATTATCCTTAGTCATAGGATTACCGAGACCGGACATCGATGTCTGGAAAGACTAGCACATCTCAAGCTCCTTGATTTGATCAAGCAATGGATCTCAAAAGTGTAAATATGAGATATTTAGGGTTGAGATGTGGATGCTTACTAGAGGTAGTAAGTACATTGGATGACTGCTATGAGATCATCACATGGATGTTCTATTCTCTCGTCGGTGATAATCTCATCATAGCAATGGTGCAAGTATCCTTAGACTTGAGGTGCTCAAGGATATCTTGAATACTTGATTACGTGCTGACTCCATTCCTTGTTGCCTTACAGAGGTCGCTCATAGGGTGGTGATTGGGTGCGACTTGAGGTATTGAAGGTAATTGAGTAGCCAATAGAGGATTCACCACTTCTGTGATAGTAGAAGATGATACCCATGGCCTCTTGCCAGGGTCATTACTTGGAAGTCTCTGGCCGGAGCATATATTTCATGAAGAATGTCTTCATTGACATATTAAGTAATGAGTCCCAGGACGAGAACTGAAATCACTTGGACTAGATTTGACGTAGTCAGTCTAGTAAGAGTTGACACATTGCCCATACTCATAACCAAGTGGGGTATAGCATGGTGAAAGGACAAATTGCATGGTAATTGTCTATGGAAAGGTTCGTGATATGGTTCATGATGAATACATGTTCATTCGTCAAACCAATTACTTTCCGGTCAATTGGGAGTCATGATGTATTGCTAGATACCGCTCATGACTTGCTCAGATTAAGTGTTAATCTAAGTTGTCAACATAACCGGGAACCTAATGGGTCACACGCAAAAGAGTGTCTTGGAGAATTCATAAAATAGTTTTGAACAAAGTTCCAATATATGGAGAGCAAAAGGATTAAATGGATCCCGATGAGATCTAGATATGTCCCGATGAGATCGCGACATCGATATTGCTGAAAAAGGTTTTCGTGAGTTTTCCCATACCGGGACCCGGTAGGCCGGTAAGACCGGCCCAGATGATCGGCCCACTTCAGCATTTATATATATATATATATATATATATATATATATATATGTGTGTGTGTGTGTGTGTGTGTGTACGTGGATAGGAAGGAGAAGCTTCCTTTATGTGCTTTGTCAAAAGTAGCTTTAATGGCTTTAAATGCTAAAAGACAAAATGCTAAAGGAAGGATGATTATCGTGTATCATATATAAAGAGCCTTTAACATGTTAAAGGTTGAAAGAAGTGGGATTGATGATCGTTGGACAAGTGAGAGGATAAGTGGAAAAGGTGTTTTTCAAGCTTCCTCTCCAAGACCTACGACTCTTCATCTTCTCCAAGGTTTCATCTTCTCCTTCATTGTTTCTTCCATAGCTTTCCAAGGACAAAGGTAGGAGCTAGCACTCTTTACTTTGTTCTAGCTATTCCCGGGTCAAAGGGTTTGTCCTGGTTAGATTCTTCGATCTCTACGTGGATACCGTTAGAGACGGTCTCCTTTGGCTGTTATGGTTTGAGTTTGTTGTATAGATACATGGATCCTGGCTTTCGGGAAGGTCCCGGAATAAAAATTTTTGTTTTCCGCACCGTGGGCATGTGATGTTCACGCCGGGATTTTCCTACAAAGAATTCAAGTGGAGTAGTCAAGCCTGTGATTCTTCTAGAGAGGGCATGTGGAGGGGCTAATACTTAGCCAAATTTCAAGACAAGTTCAATTATTCTTATGGACTTATTTTAGTACATTGGACTTGTTATTTATCCTTTGTTTATTAGGCCCAAAGAGACTTGTTATGGGCTAGGTATTTGTTAGTATTTGCCTTAGTTTATTTAAAACTAGTTTTGGACAACCAAGTGTGTGGGCCTAAGTAGAGTAATCCATTAGGCCCATCCACCTCCCTTAGGTTTATTTAAGTTATTTTGGTCTTATTTAAGTTAGTTTAGCCCAATCCTAAGTGGAATAGGATCAGATTGCATTATTGGGCTATAAACTCCTAAACTAGTTAGGATTAGGCTTGTTTTAGCATTAAAGGGTCTTGTAACCTAATCCTTTTAGGTTTAGGTCGTGGCAAGGTATAAATACCTTATTTTATCCTTGTAAACATTAGATTTTGGTTGATTAACGAAATTGAGAGTTCTCTTCAAGTAAGGTGTGTTCTTCTTATTGTTACTTCAAGGATTGCATCACTTATCAAGGTAATCACTTGTGGCGTGTTCAATTCTTCAATTTTCTTTAGGTTTGGGTCTCAATTCCGTATAATTGGGGTTTGAACTAGCATGTTCTTAGAATAGAAAGATTGGGGTTTTGATTCAATAGGATTAGGGGGTTTCAAGAACCTTGTTTTCTTGGGGTTTCCGTATCAGTTGGTATCAGAGCTTGGCTTAATTCTATTGAACTCATTCGTATCTTTCATTGTTTTCTTTGTTGAATTCCTTAGAAAGGTAAAAAAAAAAGGTTTAAATTGCTTGGAACGAATCTGCCATTATTGGTTCTTTGTGTGCTTGTTTCCTTAATTGGTTGTTTGTTTTCTTGATGAAAATTAAAGAAAAAAGAAAAAAAAGCAAAAAATAGGAAAAAAGGGTGAAAAATAGAACAAAAAAAGTGAACAGTATAAAGAAAAGAAAAAAAATTCAAGAATGATCAAGAAACATCAAAGATTGTGATTCTTTGAATCTTTGTTTGGTCTTTCATCCCAGATTTGTTCTTATCAGTCAAGATTCATTAAGATTGTCCTTCTTTCATTCAAGAACCTATCAAGAAACGATTTCTTTGAATCTTTTGTTCAATTCTTGGAACTTTGGTTAGATTGGGATATTAAAATAAAAAAAATAAAAAAATTGGTCTTGGGTTCGGTGAGTTTTGTCATATTTTTGTGTGTCTTTCTTTGTTTCCTAGTTTATTTCTTGTTTTGGTACCTATCTTTGCTTCTCTACATTGATTTGAACAACTGTTGCACTCATAATTGTTCAATTGACACAAGAATCGTTGCCTACACTACCCTTCATCCGTGTATTGGCACTTTGATTTATTTTCTGTCCGTACAATATTTTGCTTCTAGATTTGTTTCATCTATTCGTTTTTCTTTGTTAGGCTTGCTATCTTTGTGCTTTCTACTTGAACTTGTTGCTTGTTGATTTCCTTGATTTTGTTGAAGTGATCCTGAAAAGTAACATAAAGGAGGCACTTGAGTGGAAAAAGGCAAGAGTGTGAGATTATATAGTGAAAAGCCATTTTATTGTGTGAAACACGAGTGGAAAATTTTGTTTTATAGAGAAACGCGTGAGGGAGTGTTGTGAGGTTTCTAACGTTTTCTTGCAGGAATTGATCATGTCTCATAATAGCAATAAAGATGGCAAGAGTGATGGGAGTGAAGAGGACCAACAAAATACATTCTTTACTCTTGAAGCAATGCAAAATCAATTCAAGAGAATAGAGACTATGTTCCTTGAAGTCAAAGACAAGTTCGAGCAGCAAGATAGAAACTTTGAAAGACAAGATAGACTTCTTAGAACTATTCAAGCTGAATCTTCAGGGAATAATGGGGCAAGAAGAAGAGAGAACCCTCCACTTCATAATCATTATCACTATGAGGAGGAGCAAGATGAAGATGGATTTGATGAGGAAGAGTGGTATGGAGCTCGAAACAATGCAAGAGGTGGTAGAGGAGATAGAGGCCGAAATAGAGGTGGTTATAGAGGAAGAGAGGAGGAAGAGACTGAAAGAGTAGATAGAAACATTGGCAGCATCAAAATGAAGATGCCGTCATTTCAAGGAAGGAATGATGCTGATGCCTACTTAGAGTGGGAAAGGAAAGTAGAGATGATATTTGCTCGCCACAATTATTCGAGGAGAAGAAGGTGAAGTTAGCGACAGTTGAGTTCTCCGATTATCTTTGCTGTTTGGTGGGATCGATTGATGGTTAGTAGAAGACTTAACCGGAGAAAGACCTGTTGAAACCTGGGATGAGATGAAACGCATCATGAAAAGGAGATTTGTGCCAAGTTACTACTATAGGGAGTTGCATCAAAAACTCCAAACATTGAGGCAAGGCACAAAGAGTGTGGAAGATTACCACAAGGAGACGGAGATAGCTATGATAAGAGCTAACATAGAGGAGGATAGAGAGGCTACAATGGCTCGATTCCTTGCTGGTCTAAATAAAGAGATATCGAATGTGTTAAAGCTTCATCAATACTTAGAGTTGGAGGACGTGGTAAGCATGTCTATGAAGATTGAAAAGCAATTGAAGGGAAAAGGTTTCAGCAAGGGCAATACCTCAGGATCTTCAAATTCTTGGGGTCCTAAATGGTCAAAGAAGGAGGAAAAGAACAAGGATAAGTCCTATGACAATAAGGACAAGTCGAAGGAAAAGTGGAAAGCCTCTAAAGGTGTGCCTACATCTAATGATCAAAATCCTAACACTAAGCAAAGAGACATCAAATGCTTCAAGTGTTTGGGTTCAGGTCATAGGGCAAACCAATGTCCCAATAGGAAGATCATGTATTTGCGAGATGGGGTAATTGAATCAGAAGATAGTGATGGAAGTGATATGCCTGAGTTGGAGGATTGCACTAATGAAGAAGTTGAGCAACCAGTCCAAGCTGAAGCATTAGTAGTGAGGCGAGCTCTTAATGTACAAGAAATGATAGAGCTTGAGGAACAAAGGGAGAATATATTCCACACCAGACGTTTAATTAAGGGTAAGATGTGCAGTTTAATAATTGATGGAGGTAGTTGCACCAATGTTGCAAGCACAATTTTAGTTGAGAAATTGGGGCTACCTCTCATTAAGCACTCTAGTCCTTATAAGTTGCAATGGCTTAATGAGTGTGGAGAGGTTAGGGTGAACAAGCAAGTGCTAGTGGCGTTCTCAATTGGGAGATATTCCGATGAAGTGTTGTGTGATGTAGTTCCTATGCATGCTGGTCATTTACTATTGGGGAGACCATGGCAATATGATAGGCGTGTACTACATGATGGATTCAAAAATAGATATTCATTCAAGATGGGGGAGAAACACTTCACGTTGGCACCCCTTTCACCAAAAGAAGTTCACGAGGATCAGTTGAGACTTGCAAAAGCCATGGAAGAACAAAAACTTGGAGAGGCTGAGAGTTTTAAAAGAAAAAAAGAAAAAGAGGCCATTCAAGAAAATAGGAACAAGGGCCCAACTGAGAGTAATTGCACTAGTGAGCAAAAGAAAGAGAGTGGTGCAGTTGAAAAACGAGAGAAGAGTGAAAAGAAGAGTGGAACAAAAAAAAAAGTACCTTCTTTGCAAAAGAAAAAGAGTTGAGGAAGGTCATGTACACACAGAAACCATTGGTTTTGCTTATGTACAAGGAGTTGTTTTATGGTGAGACTGACCTTGACCCTTCATGCCTAGAGTTGTGAGACTTGTTTTGCGAGAATACTCGATGTTTTCCAGATGAGTTGCCCAAAGGACTACCACCATTGAGGGCATTGAACATCGATTGATCTCGTGCGAGAGTTCAAATTCAAATCGCCCAACCTATAGAAGCAATCCTGAGGAGACAAAGGAGCTTCAAAGGCAAGTGGAAGAGTTGCTTGAGAGGGGGCACGTGAGAGAAAGTCTAAGCCCATGCGCAGTTCCAATGCTATTGGTGCCAAAGAAAGATGGAACTTGGCGTATGTGCGTGGATTGCAGGGCAATAAACAAGATAACGATAAAGTATCGCCACCCCATTCCTAGGCTAGATGATATGCTTGATGAGCTACATGGTGCTTGTTTATTCACAAAAATTGATCTCATGAGTGGTTATCATCAAATTAGAATGAAAGTAGGGGATGAATGGAAAACAGCCTTTAAAACAAAATATGGTCTATATGAGTGGATGGTCATGCCATTTGGTTTGACAAATGCACCTAACACTTTTATGAGATTAATGAACCATGTTTTGCGTGATTTTATTTGCAAGTTTGTGGTTGTATACTTTGATGACATTTTAATTTATAGCAAAAGCCTTGATGAGCATGTTATGCATCTTAAATCTATACTTGAAGCACTTAGGCGTGAAAGACTATATGCTAAATTTAAAAAGTGTTCTTTTTGTATGGATAAAGTTGTTTTTCTTGGCTTTGTTATTTTTGCCCATGGTGTGCATGTTGATAAGGAGAAGGTTAAGGCTATTAAAGATTGGCCTACTCCTAAGTGTATTAGTGATGTGCGTAGTTTTCATGGTCTAGCTAGCTTTTATAGGCGTTTTGTGAAAGATTTTAGTACCATTGCTGCGCCATTGACTGAAATAATTAAAAAGGATGTCGGATTTAAGTGGAATGAGGCACAAGAACTTGCTTTTAATACATTGAAAGATAAATTGTGTTCTGCTCCTGTATTGAGTTTGCCTAACTTTAATGAAGCTTTTGAGATAGAATGTGATGCCTCCGGGTTAGGTATTGGTGTTGTTTTGATGCAGGGTAAGCGTCCCATTGCATACTTCAGTGAAAAGCTTCATGGGCCACAATTGAATTATTCCACTTATGACAAGGAACTCTATGCTTTGGTGAGAGCATTGGAGACTTGGCAGCATTATCTCTGGCCAAAAGAGTTTGTGACCCATTCTGATCATGAGTCATTGAAACATCTAAAGGGCCAAGGTAAGTTGAATAAGAGGCATGTGAAGTGGCTGGAATTCATAAAGACCTTTCCATACTTGATACAATACAAACAAGGTAAGGAGAATGTAATTGCTGATGCACTTTCAAGAAGGTACACTCTAATCACTACTTTAAGTTCTAAATTGTTAGGGTTTGAGTACATTAGGGATTTGTATGCTTCGGATTCTGATTTTGGCAATGTGTTTGGCGCTTGTGAGCATGCTGCATTCCAAAGATTTTATAGACATGATGGATATCTGTTTAGGGAGAACAAGTTATGTGTGCCTAAATGTTCTATGCGGGAAGTCCTTGTGCGTGAATCACATTGTGGGGGTTTGATGGGTCATTTTGGGGTTCAAAAGACATATGACATACTTTGTGAACATTTTATTGGCTAACATGAGAAAGATGTTGAAAAATTTGTTCTAAGTGTGTTGCATGTAGACAAGCGAAATCTAAGACTCATCCTTATAGTGCAGATACACCTTTGCCTATGCCTAAGCATCCGTGGACTGACATATCTATGGACTTTGTTTTAGGGTTGCCTAGGACAAAAAAAGGTAGGGATAGTATATTTGTGGTAGTAGATCGGTTTAGCAAGATGGAACATTTCATTGCATGTCATAAAACTGATGATGCTGTAAATATTGCCGAGTTGTTTTTTAAGGATGTTGTGCGTTTGCATGGTGTTCCTAAGACTATTGTTTCTGATCGTGATGTGAAGTTTTTGAGCCACTTTTGGCGTGTTCTTTGGGGTAAGCTAGGTACTAAACTTTTGTTTTCTACTACTTGCCATCCTCAAACTGACGGACAAACTGAGGTAGTGAATAGAACTTTAGGTTCTCTTTACGTCTTGTGGTTGGTAAAAATATTAAAACATGGGAAGAATGTCATCATTAGTTGAATTTGCATACAATAGGAGCATACATTCTACTACTGGTTATTCATCTTTTGAGATTGTTTATGGTTTTAATCCATTAACACCTTTAGATTTGTGTCCTTTACCTTTAAGTGAGATAACTAGTATAGATGGACAAAAGAAAGCAGATTTGGTGCGCAACATTCATGAAAAGGCGAGACAACACATAGAGAAACGGAATGAAGCATATGCACAAAGAGCTAATCAAGGGCGAAAGTTGATGCAATTTGAGCCTGGTGATTGGGTTTGGTTACATTTTAGGAAAGAGAGGTTTCCTAAGCAAAGGAAATCCAAGTTGGATCCTAGAGGCGATGGGCCTTTCCAAGTCCTTGAAAAGATTAATAATAATGCCTACAGGATTGATTTGCCAGGTGAGTATCAAGTATCTGCTACATTGGAGGCATCAAATTAAGAGGGCTAACACTTAGCCAATTTTCACAAGCACAAGTCTAATCAATGGGCTTGAGCTTATTTTATCTTATAAAGGGCATGTGGACTTCTTTTAGGCTTTTTCATGGACTGGTTTGCATTAAGTGTGCATGTGCTTTATTAAAAAAGTCATGTGCATGTTTTATTTTAAGGAACCAAGCTTGTGGGCCTAGTTTAAAAGCCCAATTCGCCCCTCTTAAGTTAGTTTTCTATTTTGTGGTTTTCTCATCCTATTTGGACAAGGACTAGTCAATTTTAATTAGTTTTGAAGCCCAAATCCATGTGGGATTTATTCTTGGGCAGATTTGTTTCAAGAAGGCCTTTTTGATATTTTGGGCTTTCTTTATGGTTTTTAGGTTATCTTTGTTAGGGTTTACATTGCAAAGGGTATTTAAACCCTTGCTTTAGCCATGAACACGAGTTTTTTTAGAGAGATCAATAAAATTAGAAAGCATTCTTCAAGAGAGAATTGAGATTCTTGCTTGTTTTACCTTAAGGATTGATTCAACTTATCAAGTAAGTTCTAACTTGTGGCGTTAATTCAATTCCTACAATCTTTATACTGGTGAAGGGTCTTGTTAGATTGATTGAATTTAAGTTTGGGAACAATCATTGAAACGGAGGTGAATCTTCGTGAGTTTGAGTTGATTATCTTGCAAGATTCATCAAGAATGAATCTGATCATTCAAGAATTCTTTAATTTCGTTTCTTTATTATTCAAGATTCATCAAGAACACATCCTTCATTCAAGAAACTCATCAAGACTTGTTTTCTTGCACCAATCAAGATTCACGTTCTTCTCTCAAAACGTGTGTCTTTGATTTAATTGCTTATCTTTAAATTCTTGAGTAATTGGGGCAGATTGGAATGTTCTTGTTAATTTGGGTTTAGGGTTGAGTTTAATTCCTAGTTTCGTCTTTTCTTGCACTCTTTGGTTGTTTTTTTTTGTTTGCTGTCCTTTTTGTTTCCATTACACTTGAATTGAGTAATCTAGTTTCATATTACTCAATTGGCACCAAAAATCGTTCACATACGTTTTCTCCATCTAGTATGTGTTTATTGTCGTCTTCATTGTTTTCTTTACATTAAATTGCATCTAGCTTTGTGTTTTTCTTCCTTTATTTAGGTATTCGTTGCTTTCCTTTTGAATTACGTTGCTGTTGTGCTTATTTGGTTGGTAGTGATTGATCCGGACACGAGGGTATCCAATCTGATTTAGAGAGAAACACGTGAGGGAGTGTGTGAGGATGAAGTGGAAGATGAAGAAATTGTGTTCGAAGATGAAGAAGATGATTTGGCTTCCATGCCTGAGTTGGAAGATTGTTCTGATGTGGAAGTTGATGATGCACCTAGGGGTGAATTACTTGTTACTAGGCGAGTTTTGAATGCTCAAGTGAAGGAAGATGGAATTGAGCAAAGGGAAAAAAAATTCATTCCAGATGCCTAGTGAATGAGAAGATTTGTAGCCTGATCATTGATGGGGGAAGCTGCACTAATGTGGCTAGTACATTGATGGTAGAAAAACTAGGGTTGGAGTGCTTGAAACACCCTAGGCCGTATAGACTACAATGGCTGAATGACATGGGGGAAATCAAGGTAAATAAACAAGTCCTTGTTTCTCTCTCCATTGGAAAGTATTCTGATCAAGTACATTGTGATGTTGTACCTATGCATGCTTGTCATTTATTGCTCGTTCGACCTTGGCAATATGATAGAAGAGTTTTACATGATGGTTTTAAGAATAGGTATTCATTTACTGTGGGAGATCAGAAATTTGTTCTTGCTCCATTGGCACCAAAAGAGGTATATGAGGACCAAATGCAATTAAAAAGGAGTATGGAGGAAATGCAACAAAGACAGGACAAAAACTTCAAGAAAAGCATGACAATACAAAATTGAGGGAAGGTTGAGAACCTTGCAAAGGGGAGCAGAAATCTAAATCAAAGAAAAGAGAGAAAGTGAGGTGAGGCTGAGAGAAGAAAAGTGAGGAAAGAGGCCTCAAAAGAAATTCAATTAAAAGGCCCAAATGAGAGAGAGGTAGAAAGAAACAAAAGTCTATGCAAAATGAGAGATGTAAGGGTTGCTTGTGTGGAAAGGAGATGTTTGTTTGTACTTTTGTACAAGCAAGCTTATTTTAATGAATCTGACCTTGACCCTTGTTTGCCTAGTAGTGTTGTTTCTCTTTTGCAGAGTATAGAGTTGTTTTCCACAATTAAGTGATTCACACAGATCATGAGAGTTTAAAGCATCTTAATGGCCAAGGTAAGTTAAATAAAAGACATGCTAAGTGCCTGGAGTTCATAGATACATTTCCATATGTTGTGAAATACAAGCAAGGTAAAGAAAATGTGATCGCTAATGCATTGTCTAGGAGGTATGGTCTAATCTCTTCTCTTAGTTCTAAGTTGAGTGGGTTTGAGTATATAAAAGATTTGTACATATCAGATTCTAACTTGTTATCTAGAACCGTTGTTTTAGATAGGGATTCTAAGTTTTTAAGTCACTTTTGGCGTGTTCTATGGAATAAATTGGAAACAAAACTTTTTTTTTCTACAACTTGTTGATACGGAAACCCCAAGAAAACAAGGTTCTTGAAACCCCCTAATCCTATTGAATCAAAACCCCAATCTTTCTATTCTAAGAACTTGCTAGTTCAAACCCCAATTATACGAAATTGAGACCCAAACCCAAAGAAAATTGAAGAATTGAACACGCCACAAGTGATTACCTTGATAAGTGATGCAATCCTTGAAGTAACAATAAGAAGGACACACCTTACTTGAAGAGAATATCTCTCAATTTCGTTAATCAACCAAATCTAATGTTTACAAGGATAAAATAAGGTATTTATACCCTTGCCCACGACCTAAACCTAAAAGGAATACGTTACAAGACCCTTTAATGCTAAAACAAGCCTAATCCTAACTAGTTTAGGAGTTTATAGCCCAATAATGCAATCTGATCCTAATCCACTTAGGATTGGGCTAAATTAACGTAAATAAGACCAAAATAATTTAAATAAGACCTAACTTAAATAACTTAAATATGGGCTAGGTATTTACTAGCTTTAAATAAACTAAGGCAAGTACTAATAAATACCTAGCCCATAACAAGTCTCTTTGGGCCTAATAAACAAAGGATAAATAACAAGCCCAATGTACTAAAATAAGTCCAGAAGAATAATTGAACTTGTCTTGAAATTTGGCTAAGTATTAGCCCCTCCACATGCCCTCTCTAGAAGAGTCACAAGCTTGACTACTCCACTTGAATTCTCCACGGATGGTTCGGTCTTGTAATCAAGGTGAGATGTAATGTGACTTTGAACAAACCCTTGAAGTGCTTGTTTAAGCCTTGCTGCACGTTGTCTTGTAATAGGTCCACTTGGCAAAGTAAGCTTGTCTTGGCGTGTTGCACCTTGATCTCTATTGCCATGGCTTCTTGTATCACTTGTCATCCCCAAACAGATGGGCAAACTGAAGTGGTTAATAGAACTTTAGGATCTTTATTGCGTGCTGTTGTGGGCAAACATTTGAAAGCTTGGGAAGATTGTTTGCCTTTGATTGAGTTTTCATATAATAGAAACATTCATTCTTCTACAGGTTATTCTCCATTTGAGATTGTGTATGGTTTTAACCCATTAACTACCCTTGAATGAGATTGTTAATGTAGATGGGCAGCAAAGGGCCGAATCGGTTAAGACAATACATGAGAAAGCTAGGTAGCACATTGAGGAAAAGAATATGAAGTATGTTCAAAGAGCTAATCAAGGGCGTAGGGTGATGAAGTTTGAACCTGGAGATTGGGTTTGGGTGCACTTCACGAAGGAGAGATTTCCTAAACAAAGGAAGTCTAAGTTTGGTTCGGAGGGATGCTCCTTTTCAAGTGCTTGAGCGATCAATGACAATGCCTATAGAGTGGATTTGCCAGGTGAGTATGGTGATAGTGCTACTTTTAATGCTTCTGATTTATCTCCCTTTGATAATGTAGGTCTTGATTCGAGGACGAATCCTTTTGAGGAGGGAAGGAATGATACAACTCACCAAGGCAATGAAGACTTGAGGATGCCAATGGGTCCAATTACAAGGTCACGCTCCAACAAGCTTAAAGCACAATTTCAGATTTATGTACAAGCTTTTGTTTCACAAGAACTTCAAGAAGTTTTGTTGATCAAGCTTGGGCAAAAGCTTAGGAAGACGCCTAAGTGTGTGTGCACATTGGAGGCATCAAATCAAGAGGGCTAAAACTTAGCCAATTTTCACAAGCACAAGACTAATCAATGGGCTTGAGCTTATTTTATCTTATAAAGGGCATGTGGACTTCTTTTAGGCTTTTTCATGGGCAGGTTTGCATTAAGTGATACGGAAACCCCAAGAAAACAAGGTTCTTGAAACCCACTAATCCTATTGAATCAAAACTCCAATCTTTCTATTCTAAGAACATGCTAGTTCAAACCCCAATTATACGAAATTGAGACCCAAACACAAAGAAAATTGAAGAATTGAACACGCCACAAGTGATTACCTTGATAAGTGATGCAATCCTTGAAGTAACAATAAGAAGAACACACCTTACTTGAAGAGAATATCTCTCAATTTCGTTAATCAACCAAATCTAATGTTTACAAGGATTAAATAAGGTATTTATACCCTTGCCCACGTCCTAAACCTAAAAGGAATAGGTTACAAGACCCTTTAATGCTAAAACAAGCCTAATCCTAACTAGTTTAGGAGTTTATAGCCCAATAATGCAATCTGATCCTAATCCACTTAGGATTGGGCTAAACTAACATAAAGAAGACCAAAATAATTTAAATAAACCTAAGGGAGGTGGATGGGCCTAATGGATTACTATACTTAGGCCCACACACTTGGTAGTCCAAAACTAGCTTTAAATAAACTAAGGCAAGTACTAATAAATACCTAGCCCATAACAAGTCTCTTTGGGCCTAATAAACAAAGGATAAATAACAAGCCCAATGTATTAAAATAAGTCCAGAAGAATAATTGAACTTGTCTTGAAATTTGGCTAAGTATTAGCCCCTCCACATGCCCTCTCTAGAAGAGTCACAAGCTTGACTACTCCACTTGAATTCTCCACGGATGGTTCGTTCTTTTAATCAAGGTGAGATGTAATGTGATTTTGAACAAACCCTTGAAGTGCTTGTTTAAGCCTTGTTGCACGTTGTCTTGTAATTGGTCCACTTGGCAAAGTAAGCTTGTCTTGGCGTGTTGCACCTTGATCTCCATTGCCATGGCTTCTTATATCATTCGCTCCCTCCTCAAAAGGATTTGTTCTCGAATCAGCCCCTGCATTATCAAATGGAGAGAGATCAACAACGTTAAACGTAGCAGATACTTGATACTCACCTGGCAAATCAATCTGATGTTCAATGCCCCTCAATGGTGGTAGTCACTTGGGCAACTCATTTGGAAAGACATCAGAGTATTCCTGCAAAACAAGTCTCACAACTCTAGGCACAAAAGGGTCAAGGTCAGTCTCACCATAAAACAACTCCTTATACATAAGCAAAACCAATGGTTTCTGTGTTTAGATGACCTTCCTCAACTCCTTTTCTTTTGCAAAGAAAGTACTTTTTTTTGTTCCACTCTTCTTTTCACTCGTCTCTCCTTTTTCAACTGCACCACTCTCTTTCTTTTGCTCACTAGTGCAATTACTCTCAGTTGGGCCCTTGTTCCGATTTTCTTGAATGGCCTCTTTTTCTTTTTTTTCATTTTAAACTCTCAGCCTCTCTAAGTTTTTGTTCTTCCATGGCTTTTGTAAGTCTCAACTGATCCTCATGAACTTCTCTTGGTGAAAGGGGTGTCAATATGAAGTGTTTCTCCCCCATCTTGAATGAATATCTATTTTTGAATCCATCATGTAGTACACGCCTATCATATTGCCATGGTCTCCCCAATAGTAAATGACCAGCATGCATAGAAACTACATCACACAACACTTCATCAAAATATCTCCCAATTGAGAACGCCACTAGTACTTGCTTGTTCACCCTAACCTCTCCACACTCATTAAGCCATTGCAACTTATAAGGACTGGAGTGTTTAATGAGAGACAGCCCCAATTTCTCAACTAAAATTGTGCTTGCAACATTGGTGCAACTACCTCCATCAATTATTAAACTGCACATCTTACCCTTAATTAAACATCTGGTGTGGAATATATTCTCCCTTTATTCCTCAAGCTCTATCTTTTCTTGTACATTGAGAGCTCGCCTCACTACTAATGCTTGACTTGGACTGGTTGCTCAACTTCTTCATCGATTGCAATCCTCCAACTCGGCATATTACTTCCATCACTATCTTCTGATTCAATTACCCCATCTCGCAAATACATGATCTTCCTATTGGGACATTGATTTGCCCTATGACCCGAACCCAAACACTTGAAGCATTTGATGTCTCTTTGCTTAGTGCTAGGATTTTGATCATTAGATGTAGGCACACCTTTAGAGGCTCTCCACTTTTCCTTTGACTGGTCCTTATTGTCATAGGACTTATCCTTGCTCTTTTCCTCCTTCTTTGGCCATTTAGGACCCCAAGAATTTGAAGATCCCAGGTGTTGCCCTTGCTGAAACTTTTTCCTTCAATTGCTTTTCAATCTTCATAGCCATGCTTACCATGTCCTCCAACTCTAAGTATTGATGAAGCTCTAACACATTGGCTATCTCTTTATTTAGACCAGCAAGGAATCGAGCCATTGTAGCCTCTCTATCCTCCTCTATGTTAGCTCTTATCATAGCTATCTCCATCTTCTTCTGGTAATCTTCCACGATCTTTGTGCCTTGCCTCAATGTTTGGAGTTTTTGATGCAACTCCCTATAGTAGTAACTTGGCACGAATCTCTTTTTCATGATGCGTTTCATCTCATCCTAGGTTTCAACCGGTCTTTCTCCAGTTCGTCTTCTACTAACCATCAATTGATCCCACCAAACAGCAACATAATCGAGAGAACTCAATCCGCTGCTTCTTCACCTTCTTCTCCTCAGAATAATTGTGGCAGGCAAATATCATCTCTACTTTCCTTTCCTACTCTAAGTAGGCATCAGCATCATTCCTTCCTTGAAATGGTGGCATCTTCATTTTGATGCCGCCAATGTTTCTATCTACTCTTTCAGTCTCTTCCTCTATAACCACCTCTATTTCGGCCTCTATCTCCTCTACTACCTCTTGCATTGTTTCGGCTTCCATACCGCTCTTCCTCATCAAATCCATCTTCATCTTGCTCCTCCTCATAGTGATAATGATTATGAAGTGGAGGGTTCTCTCTTCTTCTTGCCCCATTATTCCCTGAAGATTCAACTTGAATAGTTCTAAGAAGTCTATCTTGTCTTTCAAAGTTTCTATCTTGTTGTTCAAACTTGTCTTTGACTTCAAGGAACATAGTCTCTATTCTCTTGAATTGATTTTGCATTGCTTCAAGAGTAAAGAATGTATTTTGTTGGTCCTCTTCGCTCCCATCACTCTTTCCATCTTTATTGCTATTATGAGACATGATCAATTCCTGCAAGAAAACGTTAGAAACCTCACAACACTCCCTCACGTGTTTCTCTCTAAAACAAAATTTTCCACTCGTGTTTCACACAATAAAATGACTTTTCACTATATAATCTCACACTCTTGCCTTTTTCCACTCAAGTGCCTCCTTTATGTTACTTTTCAGGATCACTTCAACAAGATCAAGGAAATCAACAAGCAACAAGTTCAAGAAGAAAACACAAAGAAAACAAGCCTAACGAAGAAAAACGAATAGATGAAACAAATCTAGAAGCAAAATATTGTACGGACAGAAAATAAATCAAAGTGCCAATACACGGATGAAGAATAGTGCAGGCAACGATTCTTGTGTCAATTGAATAATTATGAGTGCAACAATTGTTCAAATCAATGTAGAGAAGCAAAGATAGGTACCAAAACAAGAAATAAACTGGGAAACAAAGAAAGACATACAAAACTATGACAAAACTCACCGAATCCCAAGACCAAAATTTTTTATTTTATTTTGTTTTTATTTTAATATCCCAATCAACCCAGAGTTCAAAGAATTGAACAAAAGATTCAAAGAAATCGTTTCTTGATAGGTTCTTGATCAATTTTGAAATTTCTTTTCTTTTCTTTCTACTGTTCACTTTTTTTCTATTTTTCACCTTTTTTTGCTTTTTTTTTTGCTTTTTCTGTCTTTTTTTTGGTTGATCAAGAAAACAAAGAATCAATTAAGGAAACAAGAACATAACGAACCAATAATGGCAGATTCGTTCCAAGCAATTTAAACCTTTTTTTAACTTTTCTAAAAAATTCAACAAAGAAAACAATAAAAGATACGTATGAGTTCAATAGAATTAAGCCAAAGCTCTGATACTAACTGATACGGAAATCCCAAGAAAACAAGGTTCTTGAAACCCCCTAATCCTATTGAATCAAAACCCCAATCTTTCTATTCTAAGAACATGCTAGTTCAAACCCTAATTATACGAAATTGAGACCCAAACCCAAAGAAAATTGAAGAATTGAACACACCACAAGTGATTACCTTGATAAGTGATGCAATCCTTGAAGTAACAATAAGAAGAACACACCTTACTTGAAGAGAATATCTCTCAATTTCGTTAATCAACCAAATCTAATGTTTACAAGGATAAAATAAGGTATTTATACCCTTGCCCACGACCTAAACCTAAAAGGAATAGGTTACAAGACCCTTTAATGCTAAAACAAGCCTAATCCTAACTAGTTTAGGAGTTTATAGCCCAATAATGCAATCTGATCCTAATCCACTTAGGATTGGGCTAAACTAACATAAAGAAGACCAAAATAATTTAAATAAACCTAAGGGAGGTGGATGGGCCTAATGGATTACTCTACTTAGGCCCACACACTTGGTAGTCCAAAACTAGCTCTAAATAAACTAAGGCAAGTACTAATAAATACCTAGCCCATAACAAGTCTCTTTGGGCCTAATAAACAAAGGATAAATAACAAGCCCAATGTACTAAAATAAGTCCAGAAGAATAATTGAACTTGTCTTCAAATTTGGCTAAGTATTAGCCCCTCCACATGCCCTCTCTAGAAGAGTCACAAGCTTGACTACTCCACTTGAATTCTCCACGGATGGTTCGTTCTTTTAATCAAGGTGAGATGTAACGTGACATTGAACAAACCCTTGAAGTGCTTGTTTAAGCCTTGTTGCACGTTGTCTTATAATTGGTCCACTTGGCAAAGTAGGCTTGTCTTGGCGTGTTGCACCTTGATCTCCATTGCAATGGCTTCTTATATCATTCGCTCCCTCCTCACACTTGGTCGTCCAAAACTAGCTTTAAATAAACAAAGGCAAGAACTAATAAATACCTAGCCCATAACAAGTGATACAACTCACCAAGGCAATGGAGACTTGAGGATGCCAATGGGTCCAATTACAAGGTCGCGCTCCAACAAGCTCAAAGCACAATTTCAGATTTATGTACAAGCTTTTGTTTCACAAGAACTTTAAGAAGTTTTGTTGATCAAGCTTGGAGAAGAGCTTAGGAAGACACCTAAGTGTGTGTGCACATTGGAGGCTTCAAACCAAGAGGGCTAACACTTAGCCAATTTTCACAAGCACAAGTCTAATCAATGGGCTTGGGCTTATTTTATCTTATAAGGGGCATGTGGACTTCTTTTAGGCTTTTCATGGGCTGATTTGCATTAAGTGTGCATGTGCTTCATTAAAAAGTCATGTGCATGTTTTATTTTAAGGAACCAAGCTTGTGGGCCTAGTTTAAAAGCCAAATTCGCCCTCTTAAGTTAGTCTTCTATTTTGTGGTTTTCTTATCCTATTTGGACAAGGACTAGTCAATTTTAATTAGTTTTGAAGCCCAAATCCATGTGGGATTTATTCTTGGGCATTTGTTTCAAGAAGGCCTTTTGATATTTTGGGCTTTCTTTAGGGTTTTTAGGTTATCTTTGTTAGGGTTTACATTGCAAAGGTATTTAAACCTTTGCTTTAGCCATGAACACGAGTTTAGAGATCAACAAAATTAGAAAGCATTCTTCAAGAGAGAATTGAGATTCTTGCTTGTTTTACCTTAAGGATTGATTCAACTTATCAAGTAAGTTCTAACTTGTGGCGTTAATTCAATTCCTACAATCTTATACTCTTTGTTACCAATTCCTTGCTGTTTTGGGGTGAAAGGTCTTGTTAGATTGATTGAATTTAGGTTTGGAACAATCATTGAAGCGGTGATCTAGACATTGATTCTAGGTTGTTGCGTATCATCTTTGGTATCGAGCCTAGGTTTTAAATTCAATCTTTATCTTTAATTTTTGTTTGTTCTTGATTATTATAGTGAGTTCATCATTAAAATTCGAAAAAAAAAAAAAGAAAGAAAGAAAGAAAGAAAGAAAGAAAAGAAAGAAAGAAAGAAAATCAAGAAAAGAAAGAAAGAAAGAAAGTAAAGAAAGAAAGAAAGAAAAGAAAGAAAGAAAGAAAAAGTAAAAAAATCAAGATTGTGAATCTTTGTGAGTTTGAGTTGATTTGCTTGCAAGATTCATCAAAAAACGAATCTGATCATTCAAGAATTCTTTAATTTCGTTTCTTTATTATTCAAATTCATCAAGAACACATCCTTCATTCAAGAAACTCATCAAGACTTGTTTTCTTGCATCAAGAAACACTTTCTTGTTTCAAGATTCGTTCTTCGCTCAATACGTGTGTCTTTGATATAATTGCTTATCTTTATGTTCTTGAGTAATTGGGGCAGATTGGAATGTTTTTGTTAATTTGGGTTTAGGGTTGAGTTTAATTCCTAGTTTAAATCTTTTCTTGAACTCTTTGGTTGTTTTTTTGTTTGCTGTCCTTTTGTTTCCATTACACTTGAATTGAGTAATCTTGTTTCATATTGCTCAATTGGTACCAAAATCGTTCACATCGTTTTCTCCATCTAGTATGTGTTTATTTTGTCTTCCTTGTTTTCTTTACATTAAATTGCATCTAGCTTTGTGTTTTCTTCCTTTATTTAGGTATTCGTTGCTTTCCTTTTGAATTACGTTGCTGTTGTGTTTATTTGGTTAGTAGTGATTGATCCGGACAAATAAAACTGCTAGAATCTAAAGTGGTAAAAAGCAAGAGTGTAAAGCTCATTTGAGGGTAAAGCCATCTTTTGAGTGAAACACGAGGGTATCAATCTGATTTAGAGAGAAACACGTGAGGGAGTGTGAGGAGCTATTCTAACGTGTTTTTGCAGGTGTTACATCATGGCCAATTCAAAGGATAGTAAAGGTAGTGACAAGGATGAAAAGAATAGTGAGGTGATCAACACATTCTTCTTTACTTTGGAGGCTATGCAACATCAATTCAAAGGATTGAGAACATGTTCAGGGATGTCGGTGAAATTTGATAGACAAGATCAAGTTATTAGGAATTTACAACAAGAGGCTTCATCTAATGGTGCAACATGGAGGCAAAATGCTAGGGAGCCAACTCACATGTAGCTTTGAGTATGAAGATGAATATGATGATGGGGAAGATGAAGAAGATTGGCATAGGGCCAGATTTGGTGGAAGAGGGGACGGAATGATAGAGGAATAGGAAGAGGTTATAGAGGCGAGACAATGCAAGGGGAGAAGGCAGAGTCGGCGTGTGGATAGAAATTTGGGCGATATCAAGATGAAAATACCATCTTTCCAAGGTAAGAATGATCGAAGCTTACTTAGAATGGGAAAGAAAGGTGGAGATGATTTTGAATGCCATAACTATTATGAGGGAAGAAGGTGAAGCTTGCTGCCGTGGAATTTCATGATTATGCACTTATTTGGTGGGATCAACTTGTTTTGAACAAAAGAAGGAATGGAGAGGATCCTATTGATACTTGGGCTGAAATGAAGAGGGTCATGAAGAAGAGGTTTGTGCCTAGTTACTTCTATAGGAGCTCCATCAAAGGCTCAAACCTTGAGACAAGGCACCAAAAGTGAGAAGAGTACCATAAGGAGATGGAGATAGCCATGATTAGGGCTAATGTAGAAGAAGAAAGAGAAGCCACCATGGCACGTTTCTTGGCTGGTTTGAACAAAGACATTGCAAATGTTATTGAATTGCACCATTATGTGGAGTTAGAGGAGATGGTGAATATGGCCATGAAGGTGGAGAGGCAACTCAAGTACAAAAGCTCCAACAAGGCTTCTTACTCAAGCTCTACTACAAATTGGAACTCGAAATGGTCCAAGAAAAATGAGAAGGACAAAGACAAGCTAAAGGAAGAGAAGAACAAGGAATATCCAAAAGGTACTTTTAAAACTCCAAGTTCTTCTAGTTCCAATTCTGAAAAGCATAGGACTAATAAATGCTTTAAATGTCTTGGTGTTGGTCATATTGCTTCTCAATGCCCAAACAAGAAAACAATGTTTGTGAGAGGAGGAGAAGTTGTGTCCGAGGAGGAAGAAGATGATTTGACTTCCATGCACGAGTTGGAAGATTGTTACGATGTGGAAGTTGAGGATGCACCTAGGGGTGAATTACTTGTTACTAAGCGAGTTTTGAATGCTCAAGTGAAGGAAGATGGAATTGAGCAAAGGAAAAATATTTTTCATTCAGATGCCTAGTGAATGAGAAGATTTGTAGCTTTGATCATTGATGAGGGAAGCTGCACTAATGTGCTAGTACATTGATGGTAGAAAAACTGGGTTGGAGTGCTTGAAACACCTAGGCAGTATAGACTACATTGATGGAGTGCTTGAAACACCCTAGCACTCCGCCTAGGTGTTTCAAGCACTCCAACCCAGTTTTTCTACCATCAATGTACTAGCCACATTAGTGCAGCTTTTCCATCAATGATCAAAGCTACAAATCTTCTCATTCACTAGCATCCGAATGAAAAATATTTTCCCTGCTCAATTCCATCTTCCTTCACTTGAGCATTCAAACTCGCTTAGTAACAAGTAATTCACCCTAGGTGCATCCTCAACTTCCGTGATCGTAACAATCTTCCAACTCGGTGCATGGAAGTCAAATCATCTTCTTCCTCCTCGATATACAACTTCTCCTCCTCTCACAAACATTGTTTTCTTGTTTGGGCATTGAGAAGCAATATGACCAACACCAAGACATTTAAAGCATTTAATAGTCCTATGCTTTTCAGAATTGGAACTAGAAGAACTTGGAGTTTTAAAAGTACCTTTTGATCCGCTTTGTTCTTCTCTTCCTTTAGCTTGTTCTTGTCCTTCTCATTTTCTTTCGACCATTTCGAGTTCCAATTTGTAGTAGAGCTGGGTAAGAAGCCTTGTTGAGCTTTTGTACTTGAGTTGCCTCTCCACCTTCATGGCCATATTCACCATCTCCTCTAACTCCACATAATGGTGCAATTCAATAACATTTGCAATGTCTTTGTTCAAACCAGCCAAGCAACGTGCCATGGTGGCTTCTCTTTCTTCTTCTACATTAGCCCTAATCATGGCTATCTCCATCTCCTTATGGTACTCTTCTACACTTTTGGTGCCTTGTCTCAAGGTTTGAGCCTTGATGGAGCTCCCTATAGAAGCAACTAGCACAAACTCTTCTTCATGACCTCTTCATTTTAGCCCAAGTATCAATAGATCCTCTCCATTCCTTCTTTTGTTTAAAACAAGTTGATCCCACCAAATAAGTGCATAATCATGAAATTCCACGGCAGCAAGCTTCACCTTCTTCTCCTCGTAATAGTTATGGCATTCAAAAATCATCTCCACCTTTCTTCCCATTCTAAGTAAGCTTCGGATCATTCTTACCTTGAAAGATGGTATTTCATCTTGATACGCCTAAATTTCTATCCACACGCTTGACCCTCCTTTTCCCTTGCATTGTCTCTCGCCTCTATAACCTCTTCCTCTTCCTCTATCATTCCGTCCCCTCTTCCACCAAATCGGCCCTATGCCAATCTTCTTCATCTTCCCCATCATCATATTCATCTTCATACTCAAAGCGCATGTGACTTGGCTCCCTAGCATTTTGCTCCATGTTGCACCATTAGATGAAGTCTCTCGTTGTAAATTCCTAATGACTTGATCTTGTCTATCAAATTTATCACCGACATCCCGAACATGCTCTCAATCCTTTGAATTGATGTTGTATAGCCTCCAAAGTAAAGAATGTGTTGATCAGCCTCACTATTCTTTTCATCCTCACTACCTTTACTATCATTTGAATTGGCCATGATGTAAAACCTGCAAAACACGTTAGAATAGCTCCTCACACACTCCCTCACGTGTTTTCTCTAAATCAGGTTGATACCCTAGTGTTTCACCAAGAAGATGGCTTTACCTCAAATGAGCTTACACACTCTGCTTTTTACCACTTTAGATTCTAGCACAGCTTTTACTTGTCCGGATCAATCACTACCAACCAAATAAACACAACAGCAACGTAATTCAAAAGGAAAGCAACGAATACCTAAATAAAGGAAGAAAACACAAAGCTAGATGCAATTTAATGTAAAGAAAACAAGGAAGACGAAAATAAACACATACTAGATGGAGAAAACGTATGTGAACTATTTTTGGTACCAATTGAGCAATATGAAACAAGATTACTCAATTCAAGTGTAATGGAAACAAAAGGACAGCAAACAAAAAAACAACCAAAGAGTCAAGAAAGACTAAACTAGGAATTAAACTCAACCCTAAACCCAAATTAACAAAAACATTCCAATATGCCCCAATTACTCAAGAACATAAAGATAAGCAATTATATCAAAGACACACGCTTGGAGCGAAGAACGAATCTTGAAACAAGAAAGTGTTTCTTGATGCAACAAAACAAGTCTTGATGAGTTTTCGAATGAAGGATGTGTTCTTGATGAATTTGAATAATAAAGAAACGAAATTAAAGAATTCTGAATGATCAGATTCGCTTTGATGAATCTTGCAAGCAAATCAACTCAAACTCACAAAGATTCACAATCTTGATTTTTTTTACTTTTCTTTCTTTCTTTTCTTTTTTTTCTTCTTCTTTCTTTCTTTCTTTCTTTTCTTGATTTTCTTCTTCTTTTTCTTTCTTTCTTTTCTTTCTTTCTTTTATTCAAATTTTAATAATGAACTAACTATAATAATCAAGAACAAACAAAAATTAAAGATAAAGATTGAATTTAAAACCTAGGCTCGATACCAAAGATGATACTGCAACAACAACCTAGAATCAATGTCTAGATCACCTCCGCTTCAAAGATTGTTCTCAAACCTAAATTCAATCAATCTAACAAGACCCTTCACCCCAAAACAGCAAGGAATTGGTAACAAAGAGTATAAGATTGTAGGAATTGAATTAACGCCACAAGTTAGAACTTACTTGATAAGTTGAATCAATCCTTAAGGTAAAACAAGCAAGAATCTCAATTCTCTCAAGAATGCTTTCTAATTTTATTGATCTCTAAACTCGTGTTCATGGCTAAAGCAAAGGTTTAAATAACCTTGCAATGTAAACCCTAACAAAGATAACCTAAAAACCCTAAAGAAAGCCCAAAATATCAAAAGGCCTTCTTGAAACAAATCAGCCCAAGAATAAATCCCACATGGATTTGGGCTTCAAACCTAATTAAAATTGACTAGTCCTTGTCCAAATAGGATAAGAAAGCCACAAAATAGAAGAGTAACTTAAGAGGGCGAATTGGGCTTTAAACTAGGCCCACAAGCTTGGTTCCTTAAAATAAAACATGCACATGACTTTTTAATGAAGCACATGCACACTTAATGCAAATCAGCCCATGAAAATCCTAAAAGAAGTCCACATGCCCTTATAAGATAAAATAAGCCCAAGCCCATTGATTAGACTTGTGCTTGTGAAAATTGGCTATGTTAGCCCTTTGGTTTCAAGCTCCAATGCACACACACTTAGGTGTCTTCCTAAGTTCTTCTCCAAGCTTGATCAACAAAACTTCTTGAAGTTCTTGTGAAACAAAAGCTTGTACATAAATCTGAAATTGTGTTTTGAGCTTGTTGGAGCGCCGACTTGTAATTGGACCCATTGGCATCCTCAAGTCTCCATTGCCTTGGTGAGTTGTATCACCTAGGCAATCCTAACACAAAATCCATAGATATATCAATCCAAGGACTAATAGGACAGTAGAGGCGCAGTACAACCCATGTGGTTGCACCTTGATTTGGCGTGTCTGCAGTACACAACTAGAGCAAACTCTTTCAACATCCTTTTCATGTTAGCCAATAAAATGCTCCTGTAATATGTCAAGTGTTTTAGCAATACCAAATTGTCCCATTAAACCTCCATCATGAGACTCCCTAGCAAGCATCTCACGCATAGAACAAGTAGGAATACATAGTTTATTATCTCTAAACAAATATCCATCATTCCTATAAAACTTTTGAAAAGCAACTTGTTCACATGCATCATACACATTAGCAAAGTCAGAATCTGATTTGTACAAATCTTTTATATACTCAAACCCAATCAACTTAGAACTAAGAGAAGAGATTAGAGCATACCTCCTAGACAATGCATCAGCGATCACATTTTCTTTACCTTGATGAATCTTGCAAGCAAATCAACTCAAACTCACAAATATTCACAATCTTGATTTTCTTCTTTTTTTTTTTACTTCTTTCTTTCTTTTTCTTTCTCTTCTTTCTTTTCTTTCTTTCTTTTTTTTCTTTCTTTCTTTCTTTCTTTCCTTTTTTTCAATTTCAATGATAAACTAACTATAATAATCAAGAACAAACAAAAATTAAAGATAAAGATTGAATTTAAAACCTAGGCTCGATATTAAAGATGATACAAGAAATACCTAGAATCATGTTAGATCACCTCCGCTTTCAAAGATTGTTCCTAAATTCAATCAACTTAATACAAGACAAAAACAGCAAGGAATTGGTAACAAAGAGTAAGATCGTAGGAATCATCTCAAGTTAGAACTAATAAGTTGAAACTCAAAAACCTCTCAATTCAAGAATGCTTTCAAATTATATTGATCTCTCTCCAACTCGTGTTCATGGCTAAAGAAAAGGTTTAAATACCCTTTACAATGTAAACCCTAACAAAGATAACCTAAAAACCCTAAAGAAAGCCTAAAATATCAAAAGGCCTTCTTGAAACAAATCTGCCCAAGAATAAATCCCACATGGATTTGGGCTTCAAACCTAATTAAAATTGACTAGTCCTTGTCCAAATAGGATAAGAAAACCACAAAATAGAAGACTAACTTAAGAGGGGCGAATTGGGCTTTTAAACTAGGCCCACAAGCTTGGTTCCTTAAAATAAAACATGCACATGACTTTTTTAATGAAGCACATGCACACTTAATGCAAATCAGCCCATGAAAAAGCCTAAAAGAAGTCCACATGCCCCTTATAAGATAAAATAAGCCCAAGCCCATTGATTAGACTTGTGCTTGTGAAAATTGGCAAGTGTTAACCTCTTGGTTTGAAGCCTCCAATGTGCACACACACTTAGGTGTCTTCCTAAGCTCTTCCCAAGCTTGATAAAAAACTTTCAAGCTCTTGTGAAACAAAAGCTTGTACATAAATCTGAAATTGAGCTTTGAGCTTGTTGGAGCGTGACCTTGTAATTGGACCCATTGGCATCCTCAAGTCTCCATTGCCTTGGTGAGTTGTATCAATCTAGACATTGATTCTAGGTTGTAGCAGTATCAAAAATCCATGTGGGATTTGTTCTTGGGCAGATTTGTTTCAAGAAGGCCTTTTGATACTTTGGGCTTTCTTTAGGTTTTAGGTTATCTTTGTTACGATTTATATTGCAAAGGGTATTTAAACCCTTGCTTTAGGCATGAACACGAGTTTTTTCGAGATCAATATAATTAGAAAGCATTCTTCAAGAGAGAATTGAGATTCTTGCTTGTTTTACCTTAAGGATTGATTCAACTTATCAAGTAAGTTCTAACTTGTGGTGTTAATTCAATTCCTACAATCTTATACTCTTTGTTACCAATTCCTTGCTGTTTTGGAGGTGAAGGGTCTTGTTAGATTGATTGAATTTAGGTTTGGGAACAATCATTGAAACGGAGGTGATCTAGACATTGATTCTAGGTTATTGCTGTATAACTCTTCATTTCAGCCCAAGTATCAATAGGATCCTCTCCATTCCTTCTTTTGTTCAAAACAAGTTGATCCCATCAAATAAGTGCATAATCATGAAATTCCACAAAGCAGAAAGCTTCACCTTCTTCTCCTCGTAATAGTTATGGCATTCAAAATCATCTCCACCTTTCTTTCCCATTCTAAGTAAGCTTCGGATCATTCTTACCTTGGAAAGATGGTATTTTCATCTTGATACTACCCAAGTTTCTATCCACACGCCGACCTGCTCTTCTCCTCTTGCATTGTCTAGGCCTCTATAGCCTCTTCCTCTTCCTCTATCATTCCGCCCCTCTTCCACCAAATCTGGCCCTATGCCAATCTTCTTCATCTTCCCATCATCATATTCATTTTCATACTCATAGCGCACAGTGAGTTAGCCCCTAGCATTTTGCCTCCTTGTTGCACCATTAGATGAAGCCTCTCTTGTAAATTCCTAATGGCTTGATCTTGTCTATCAAATTTATCACCGACATCCCTGAACATGTTCTCAATCCTTTGAATTGATGTTGTATAGCCTCCAAAGTAAAGAATGTGTTGATTAGCCTCACTATTCTTTTCATCCTTGTCACTACCTTTGCTATCCTTTGAATTGACATGATGTAAAACCTGCAAAAACACGTTAGAACAGCTCCTCACACACACTCTCACGTGTTTCTCTCTAATCAGATTGATACCTCGTGTTTCACTCAAAAGATGGCTTTTACCTCAAATGAGCTTACACACTCTAGATTCTAGCATAGCTTTTACTTGTCCGGATCAATCACTACCAACCAAATAAGCACACCAAAGAACTTAATTCAATGTAAAACAACGAATACCTAAAGAAAGGAAGAAAAACAAAACTAGATGCAATTTAAGGTAAAGAAAGCAAGGAAGACGAAAATAAACACATACTAGATGGAGAAAACATATTTGAATGATTTTTGGTACCAATTGAGCAATATGAAACAAGATTACTCAATTCAAATGTAATGGAAACAAAAGTACAGCAAACAATAAAAAGCAACCAAAGAGTGCAAGAAAAGACGAAACTATGAATTAAACTCAACCCTAAACCCGATAAGCAATAACTCAAAAATTGAAAGATAAGCAATTTTATCAAAGACACACGTTTTGGGTGCAAGAAAGTAAATCTTGAAACACGAAATTGTTTTTTGATGCAAGAAAACAAGTGTTGGTGAGTTTCTAGAATGAAGGATGTTTTCTTGATGAATCTTGAATAATAAAGAAACGGAATTAAAGAATTCTAGAATGATCAGATTCGTTTCTTGATGAATCTTGCAAGCAAATCAACTCAAACTCACAAAGATTCACAATCTTGATTTTCTTCTTTTTTTTTACTTTCTTTCTTTCTTTCTTTCTTTTTCTTTTTCTTTCTTCTCTTTCTTTCTTTCTTTCTTTCTTTCTTCTTTCTTTCTTTTCTTTCCTTTTTTCAAATTTTAATGATAAACTAACTATAATAATCAAGAACAAACAGAAAAATTAAAGATAAAGATTGAATTTAAAACCTAGGCTCGATACAAAGATGATACGGCAACAACCTAGAATCAATGTCTAGATCACCTCGCTTTCAATGATTGTTCCCAAACCTAAATTCAATCAATCTAACAAGACCCTTCACCCCAAAACAAGAAAGAATTGGTAACAAAGAGTATAAAGATTGACTTCATGCCTGGGCGCAGATTCCATAGACCACTTATAGGCTAATCCTCAAGAAACTAAGGAACTCCAAAAGCAAGTGGAAGAATTACAAAAGGGACACATCGTGGAGTTTCTTAGTCCTTGTGCCGTAAAGGATATTGGTTCCAAAGAAGGATGGGAGTTGGCGATGTGTGGATTGCGTAGTCGTAACAAGATAACACTAAAGTATCGCCATCCTATACCTAGATTGGATGATATGATTGATGAATTGTATGGTGTATGTGTGTTTACCAAAATTGATCTTATGAGTGGTTACCATCGATTAGAATGAAAATTGGTGATGAATGGAAACTGCTTTAAAACAAAACATGGTTTATATGAGTGGCTTGTGATGCCTTTTGGCTTAACTAATGCTCCTAGTACATTTATGCTTGATGAATCATGTTTTGAGGTCATTTATTGGTAAGTTTGTTGTGGTATATTTTGATGACATATTGATATATAGCAAAAGCATTAATGAGCATATTGAGAATCTTAGGCTCAGTGTTAGATGCACTTAGGCGAAAAGTTGTATGCTAAGTTAAAGAAGTGTACATTTTGCATGGATCGTGTCATATTTCTTAGTTATGTTGTTTCTTCTAATGGAACTGAGGTGGACCAAGAAAAGGTCAAGGCAATTAGGGAGTGGCTGAAACCTACAAGTGTTACTCAGGGGGGATCTTTTCATGGACTTGCTAGTTTCTATAGGAGGTTTGTGAAAAAAATTTAGTTCCATTGCAGCTCTATTGACTGAGATTGTTAAAAAGGAGGTAGGATTTAAGTGGGGAGAGGCGCAGGAAATTGCTTTTAACACTTTGAAAGAAAAACTTTGTTCTGCACCTATTTTGAGTTTACCTGATTTTTCTTCTACTTTTGAGATTGAATGTGATGCCTCTGGGATAGGTATTAGTGCTGTTTTATTGCAGGGAAGGCATCCCATTGCCTATTTTAGTGAGTATATAAAAGATTTGTATAAATCAGATTTTGACTTTGCTAATGTGTATGATGCATGTGAACAAGTTGCTTTTCAAAAGTTTTATAGGGATGATGGATATTTGTTTAGAGATAATAAACTATGTATTCCTACTTGTTCTATGCGTGAGATGCTTGCTAGGGAGTCTCATAATGGAGGTTTAATGGGACATTTTGGTATTGCTAAAACACTTGACATATTACAGGAGCATTTTTTTTGGCCTAACATGAAAAAGGATGTTGAAAGAGTTTGCTCTAGTTGTGTAGCGTGTAGGCAAGCCAAGTCCAAGGTACAACCACATGGGTTGTACACGCCTCTACCTGTCCCTATTAGTCCTTGGATTGATAAATCTATGGATTTTGTTTTAGGATTGCCTATGACTAGGAAATGACGTGATAGCATCTTTGTTGTAGTTGAAAGATTTAGTAAAATGGCTCATTTTATTGCATGTCATAAATCTGATGATACTACACATGTTGCTGATTTGGTTTTTAGGGATGTTGTTAGGTTGCATGGCATTCCTAGAACCATTGTTTCAGATAGGGATTCTAAGTTTTTAAGTCACTTTTGGCGTGTTCTATGGAATAAATTAGGAACAAAGCTTTTGTTTTCGACAACTTGTCATCCCCAAACAGATGGACAAACTGAAGTGGTTAATAGAACCTTAGGATCTTTATTATGCTGTTGTGGGTAAAAATTTGAAAGCTTGGGAAGATTGTTTGCCTTTGATTGAGTTTGTATATAATAGAAGCATTCATTCTTCTACAGGTTATTCTCCATTTGAGATTGTGTATGGTTTTAACCCATTAACTCCATTGGATTTGTTGCCTTTACCCTTGAATGAGATTGTTAACGAGATGGGCAGCAAAGGTCAATTGGTTAAGACAATACATGAGAAAGCTAGGCAGCACATTGAGGAAAAGAACAAGAAGTATGCTCAAAGAGCCAATTAAGGCGTAGAGAGATGAAGTTTGAACCGGAGATTGGGTTTGGGTGCACTTCAGAAGGAGAGATTTCTAAACAAAGGAATTCCAAGCTTGATCCTGAGGGGATGGTCCTTTCAAGTGCTTGAACGCATCAATGACAATGCCTATAGGTGGATTTGCCAGAGAGTATAGTGTTAGTGCTACTTTTAATGTTTCGATTTATCTCCTTTGATAATGTAGGTCTTGATTCGAGGATGAATCCTTTCGAGGAGGGAGGAATGATGCAACTCGCCAAGGCAATGGAGACTCGAGGATGCCAATGGGTCCAATTACAAGGTCACGCCCAACAAGCTTAAAGCACAATTTCAGATTTATGTATTAACGCTTTGTTTCACAAGAACTTCAAGAAGTTTTGTTGATCAAGTTGGGGAAGAGCTTAGGAAGACACCTAAGTGTGTGTGCACATTGGAGGCATCAAATCAAGAGGGCTAACACTTAGCTAATTTTCACAAGCACAAGCCTAATTAATGGGCTTGGGCTTATTTTATCTTATAAAGGGCATGTGGACTTCTTTTAGGCTTTTTCATGGGCTGATTTGCATTAAGTGTGCATGTGCTTCATTAAAAAGTCATGCATGTTTTATTTTAAGAACCAAGCTTGTGGGCCTAGTTTAAACGCCCAATTCGCCTCCTAAGTTAGTCTTCTATTTTGTGGTTTTCTTATCCTATTTGGACAAGGACTAGTCAATTTTAATTAGTTTTGAAGCCCAAATCCATGGGATTTATTCTTGGGATTTGTTTCAAGAAGGCCTTTTTCATATTTTGGGCTTTTTTAGGTTTTTAGGTTATCTTTGTTAGGGTTTACATTGCAAAGGGTATTTAAACCCTGCTTAGCCATGAACACGAATTTTTGGGAGAGATCAATAAAATTAGAAAGCATTCTTCAAGAGCTTAATTGAGATTCTTGCTTGTTTTACCTTAAAGATTGATTCAACTTATCAAGTAAGTTCTAACTTGTATGTTAATTCAATTCCTACAATCTTTATACTCTTTGTTACCAAATCCTTGCTGTTTTGGGGTGAAGGGTCTTGCTAAATTGATTGAATTTAGGTTTGGGAACAATCATTGAAACGAGGTGATCTAGACATTGATTCTAGGTTGTTGCCGTATCACTTGAAATTCCCATTTGGAACCTCAAATTATCACCAAAACACTCAAACAAAAACAAAAGCGTAATGTATGGATTTGACCAGCCACCAAACTCAATTGAAAAGAATTGGAAATGAACAGCCCCAAATTGCGTTAATTATACCTAAACGGTTCTGAAATTGAAAACACCTAACCAGCAGCTGTAATCACGCTTTCCCTTTGAATTTTAACGCTTTTCAGTATATTGAAGCCAAAAAAACGAAAATAATGGTTGTTCAGCCCAATTGCACGTTTTTTTTGATGTAAGATCTTGAAATTTTGAGGTGAAACAAATAAGCCTACAAGAACGAAATTTTTTTTCAGTCAAAACGGAAAAAATACTTACTTGATTGGAACCAATTGATACAACTCACCAAGGCAATGGAGACTTGAGGATGCCAATGGGTCCAATTACAAGGTCGCGCTCCAACAAGCTCAAAGCACAATTTCAGATTTATGTAAGCTTTTGTTTCACAAGAACTTCAAGAAGTTTTGTTGATCAAGCTTGGAGAAGAGCTTAGAAGACACCTAAGTGTGTGCACATTGGAGGCTTCAAACCAAGAGGGCTAACACTTAGCCAATTTTCACAAGCACAAGTCTAATCAATGGGCTTGGGCTTATTTTATCTTATAAGGGCATGTGGACTTCTTTAGGCTTTTTCATGGGCTGATTTGCATTATGTGCATGTGCTTCATTAAAAAGTCATGTGCATGTTTTATTTTAAGGAACCAAGCTTGTGGGCCTAGTTTAAAAGCCCAATTCGCCCCTCTCAAGTTAGCCTTCTATTTTGTGGTTTTTTTATCCTATTTGGACAAGGATTAGTCATTTTTAATTAGTTTTGAAGCCCAAATCCATGGGATTTATTCTAGGCAGATTTGTTTCAAGAAGGCCTTTTGATATTTTGGGCTTTCTTTAGGTTTTTAGGTTATCTTTGTTAGGTTTACATTGCAAAGGGTATTTAAACCTTTGCTTTAGCCATGAACACGAGTTTTAGAGAGATCAACAAAATTAGAAAGCATTCTTCAAGAGAGAATTGAGATTCTTGCTTGTTTTACCTTAAGGATTGATTCAACTTATCAAGTAAGTTCTAACTTGTGGCGTTAATTCAATTCCTACAATCTTATACTCTTTGTTACCAATTCCTTGCTGTTTTAAAGGTGTAGGGTCTTGTTAGATTGATTGAATTTAGGTTTGGGAACAATCATTGAAACGGAGGTGATCTAGACATTGATTCTAGGTTGTTGCCGTATCATCTTTGGTATCAGAGCCTAGGTTTCAAATTCAATCTTTATCTTTAATTTTCTGTTTGTTCTTGATTATTATAGTTAGTTCATCATTAAAAAAAGAAAAGAAAGAAAGAAAGAAAGAAAATCAAGAAAGAAAGAAAGAAAAAGAAGAAAAGAAAGAAGTAAAAAAAAATCAAGATTGTGAATCTTTGTGAGTTTGAGTTGATTTGCTTGCAAGATTCATCAAGAACGAATCTGATCATTCAAGAATTCTCTAATTTCGTTTCTTTATTATTCAAGATTCATCAAGAACACATCCTTCATTCAAGAAACTCATCAAGACTTGTTTTCTTGCATCAAGAAGCACTTTCTTGTTTAAAGATTTACGTTCTTCGCTCAAAACGTGTGTCTTTGATATAATTGCTTATCTTTAAGTTCTTGAGTAATTGGGGCAGATTGGAATGTTCTTGTTAATTTGGGTTTAGGGTTGAGTTTAATTCCTAGTTTCATCTTTTCTTCAACTCTTTGGTTGTTTTTTTTTGTTTGCTGTCCTTTTTTGTTTCCATTACACTTGCATTGAGTAATCTTGTTTCATATTGCTCAATTGGCACCAAAAATCATTCACATACGTTTTCTCCATCTAGTATGTGTTTATTTTCGTCTTCATTGTTTTCTTTACATTAAATTGCATCTAGCTTTGTGTTTTTCTTCCTTTATTTAGGTATTCGTTGCTTTCCTTTTGAATTACGTTGCTGTTGTGCTTATTTGGTTGGTAGTGATTGATCCGGACAAGTAAAACTGTGCTAGAATCTAAAGTGGTAAAAGGCAAGAGTGTGTAAGCTCATTTGACGGTAAAAGCCATCTTCTTGAGTGAAACACGAGATTATCCAATCTGATTTAGAGAGAAACACGTGAGGGAGTGTGTGAGGAGCTATTCTAAATTGTTTTTGCAGGTTTTACATCATGACCAATTCAAAGGCTAGTAAAGGTAGTGACAGGGATGGAAAGAATAGTGAGGCTGATCAACACACATTCTTTACTTTGGAGGCTATGCAACATCAATTCCAAAGGATTGAGAACATGTTCAGGGATGTCAGTGATAAATTTGATAGACAAGATCAAGCCATTAGGAATTTACAAAGAGAGGCTTCATCTAATGGTGCAATAAGGAGGCAAAATGCTAGGGAGCCAGCTCCTGTGCGCTATGAGTATGAAGATCAATATGATGATGTGCAAGATGAAGAAATTGTGTCTGAAGATGAAGAAGATGTTTTGGCTTCCATGCCTGAGTTGGAAGATTGTTCTGATGTGGAAGTTGAGGATGCACCTAGGGGTGAATTATTTGTTACTAGGCGAGTTTTGAATGCTCTAGTGAAGGAAGATGGAATTGAGCAAAGGAAAAATATTTTTCATTCCAGATGCCTAGTGAATGAGAAGATTTGTAGCCTGATCATTAATGGGGGAAGCTGCACTAATGTGGCTAGTACATTGATGGTAGAAAAACTAGGGTTGGAGTGCTTGAAACACCCTAGGCCATACATACTACAATGGCTGAATGACATGGGGGAAATCAAGGTAAATAAACAAGTCCTCAGATCTTTCTCCATTGGAAAGTATTCTCGATCAAGTACTTTGTGATGTTGTACCTATGCATGCTTGTCATTTATTGCTCGGTCGACCTTGGCAATATGATAGAAGAGTGTTACATGATGGTTTTAAGAATAGGTATTCATTTACTATGGAGATCAGAATTTGTTCTTGCTCCATTGGCACCAAAAGAGGTATATGAGGACCAAATGCAATTAAAAAGGAGTATGGAGGCAATGCAACAAAGACAGGATGAAAAACTTCAAGAAAAGCATGATAATACAAAAATTGAAGGGAAGGTTGAGAACCTTGCAAAAGGGGAGCAGAAATCTAAATCAAAAGAAAAGAGAGAAAGTGAGGGTGAGACTGAGAGAAGAAAAGTGGGGAAAGAGGCCTCAAAAGAAATTGAATTAAAAGGCCCAAATGAGAGAGAGGGTAGAAAGAAACAAAACTTCTGTGCAAAAATGAGAGATGTAAGGGTTGCTTGTGTGGAAAGGAGATGTTTGTTTGTACTTTTGTACAAGAAAGCTTATTTTAATGAATCTGACCTTGACCCTTGTTTGTCTAGTAGTGTTGTTTCTCTTTTGCAGGAGTATAGAGATGTTTTTCTTGAATTCTTGATTCACACTGATCATGAGAGTTTGAAGCATCTTAAAGGCCAAGGTAAGTTAAATAAAAGACAAGCTAAGTGGCTGGAGTTCATAGAAACATTTCCATATGTTGTGAAATACAAGCAAGGTAAAGAAAATGTGATCGCTGATGCATTGTCTAGGAGGTATGCTCTAATCTCTTCTCTTAGTTCTAAGTTGATTGGGTTTGAGTATATAAAAGATTTGTACAAATCAGATTCTGACTTTGCTAATGTGTATGATGCATGTGAACAAGTTGCTTTTCAAAAGTTTTATAGGAATGATGGATATTTGTTTAGAGATAATAAACTATGTATTCCTACTTGTTCTATGCGTGAGATGCTTGCTAAGGAGTCTCATGATGGAGGTTTAATGGGACATTTTGGTATTGCTAAAACACTTGACATATTACAGGAGCATTTTTATTGGCCTAATCCAAGGTGCAACCACATGGGTTGTACACGCCTCTACCTGTCCCTATTAGTCCTTGGATTGATATATCTATGGATTTTGTGTTAGGATTGCCTAGGACTAGGAAAGGACGTGATAGCATCTTTGTTGTAGTTGATCGATTTAGTAAAATGGCTCATTTTATTGCATGTCATAAATCTGATGATGCTACACATGTTGCTGATTTGGTTTTTAGGGATGTTGTTAGATTGCATGGCATTCCTAGAACCATTGTTTCAGATAGGGATTCTAAGTTTTTAAGTCACTTTTGGCGTGTTCTATGGAATAAATTGGGAACAAAGCTTTTGTTTTCTACAACTTGTCATCCCCAAACAGATGGACAAACTGAAGTGGTTAATAGAACCTTAGGATCTTTATTTCGTGTTGTCAGGTAAAATTTGAAAGCTTGGGAAGATTGTTTGCCTTTGATTGAGTTTGCATATAATAGAAGCATTCATTCTTCTACAGGTTATTCTCCATTTGAGATTGTGTATGGTTTTAACCCATTAACTCCATTGGATTTGTTGCCTTTACCCTTGAATGAAATTGTTAATGTAGATGGGCAGCAAAGGGCGAATTGGTTAAAACAATACATGAGAAAGCTAGGCAGCACATTGAGGAAAAGAACAAGAAGTATGCTCAAAGAGCCAATCAAGGGCGTAGGAGATGAAGTTTGAACCGAGATTGGGTTTGGGTGCACTTCAGGAAGGAGAGATTTCTAAACAAAGGAAGTCCAAGCTTGATCCTAGAGGGATGGTCCTTTCAATTGCTTGAACGCATCAATGACAATGCCTATAGGTGGATTTGCCGGGAGAGTATAGTGTTAGTGCTACTTTTAATGTTTCGATTTATCTCCTTTGATAATGTAGGTCTTGATTCGAGGACTAATCCTTTTAAGGAGGGAGGAATGATACAACTCACCAAGGCAATGGAGACTTGAGGATGCCAATGGGTCCAATTACAAGGTCGCTACCCAACAAGCTCAAAGCACAATTTCAGATTTATGTACAAGCTTTTGTTTCACAAGAACTTCAAGAAGTTTTGTTGATCAAGCTTGGAGAAGAGCTTAGAAGACACCTAAGTGTGTGTGCACATTGGAGGCTTCAAACCAAGAGGGCTAACACTTAGCCAATTTTCACAAGCACAAGTCTAATCAATGGGCTTGGGCTTATTTTATCTTATAAGGGGCATGTGGACTTCTTTTAGGCTTTTTCATGGGCTGATTTGCATTAAGTGTGCATGTGCTTCATTAAAAAAGTCATGTGCATGTTTTATTTTAAGGAACCAAGCTTGTGGGCCTAGTTTAAAAGCCCAATTCGCCCCTCTCAAGTTAGTCTTCTATTTTGTGGTTTTCTTATCCTATTTGGACAAGGATTAGTCATTTTTAATTAGTTTTGAAGCCCAAATCCATGTGGGATTTATTCTAGGGCAGATTTGTTTCAAGAAGGCCTTTTGATATTTTGGGCTTTCTTTAGGGTTTTTAGGTTATCTTTGTTAGGGTTTCCATTGCAAAGGGTATTTAAGCCTTTTCTTTAGCCATGAACACGAGTTTTAGAGAGATCAACAAAATTAGAAAGCATTCTTCAAGAGAGAATTGAGATTCTTGCTTGTTTTACCTTAAGGATTGATTCAACTTATCAAGTAAGTTCTAACTTGTGGCGTTAATTCAATTCCTACAATCTTATACTCTTTGTTACCAATTCCTTGCTGTTTTGGGGGTGAAGGGTCTTGTTAGATTGATTGAATTTAGGTTTGGGAACAATCATTGAAACGGAGGAGATCTAGGCATTGATTCTAGGTTGTTGCCGTATCACCAATGCTCTGATACCAAATGATGCGGAACCCCAAGACCCTTAATCGACCCTTAGAACTCGTTACCAATTAAATCAGAATTAGTTTCAACAAGTTTATCAGATTAGGATTTGTTCTTACACCCAAGAACACTTATGACAAGAACCCAAGTTAATTTTAAGATATCCCCTTGAACCCCAATCAGTTAAGCACTCAAGAACACAAGATATAGGAATTAAAATTGATAACAAAAGATAAACTCAATTGCAATCAATAAGAACACCTTGTGCATAAACATAAAAGAAAGCAATCTCGCTTTCATTCAGATCTGAAATTTTCGAAATACAACTTGTTCTTGCATTACAACTGAATATAGCCTTGTTATAGGCATTACAATGTAAGACAAAACAATAAAAAACTGAAATAAATGTCTTCAAGGTAGTAAAGAAGATGGCTGATGTGGAAAAAACGTGGTGGAGAAGGTGGGTGAGATGAAAAGACAATCTTCAATGTTGAGAGAGAGGTGGCTGCTGGAGAGAATAAGATGGAGAGTGAATATGACAGCCACAAAACCCTAAAACATGCTTAATTAAACCTAAAGCTAGTGGGTTTCGAAATGGGCTTAAGTAAAATAACAAGGGGCCCATGTATTCTAACTTAAAAAGCTAAAATGAACCCATAAACTAAGTCTGAAAAAGAAGTGACTAAAAACCAATGTGGCCCCCTTGAAAAGTAGCCCATTTCACTTATTCTAAACCAAAGGAGACAAATAAAAACAACCCATAATAAAACAAACCCAAATTTGACCCAAAACAAGCTCAAAAATACAAACACTCCAAACTAGTCTGTTAGCCCAATTATGTAGACATACTTAGGCTCCAAAACATTTCCATATATTGACTTTCCATATTTGGACACCCCACTTTCAACATGGTTTTGCACATAAATTTGGAGTTGCTCCTTTATACGCTTTGCTCGGGACCTTGTCATCGGACCGACAAAACTTTCCTTATTGGGGAAACCTTCTACGTTGGCACTTGAATGATCTTGTTTTTCTTGAACAGCCTGAATATGATTTCCCATGGCATCTCCATGCACTTTAGCTCCATGTTCCAAAACTGGTGAAGTTTCCTTATTTAGAACCCAAAAAATTTCCATATTTGGAATCAGGTCTAAATCACCTAGATTGCTTCTTGTAGCATTTTGAACGTCATTTGTATCAATATGTGTATGCATTATATGCATCACAATGGTAGTATACATAACTATAGATGATGTGATAAATATGACAATATGATGGGATTGATATACACTATACATGTTATATAATACCATACTAATATGGTACATTGGTATGTATACCTATGATACATGTATAGTACTAGTATAATTAGTACTAGTATATTAGTATGGTATTATACAATAAGTAATTGTATAAGGTATGTTATACCATTAGTAGGTGACATTCTAGCCCATCAACATATACCAATGTATTACCATTCAATGGTATAACTGCATAACATAATTAGGATGTATACAATGGTAGTGGTATAACAATGTAAACTTATATACTATGTATTAGTGTATAGTTATATACATTAGTAATATCCATGCATGGTGGTATTAATGCCATGTATAGTTATGTATGTATTAGGTATTACTGTATTGGGTCTAGGTGTAACATGATAGTGCCATATATGGGATACTATTAGTATGCAATAGTGATGTATACAAGTACTATACATATGTGTACCATATGGATGTATTATATGTAAGTATTAGTTAAATATATATGTACTCATAATAACGACGATTGCATAATGTATACAAAATTGGCAGTGCTACCATAGCTGTGAACTATACACATGCATGGTAATGGTACAAGCATATGCATATTACCATAGTATACTCATATATGAATTATACAGGCTAATTATGTATCACATAGTGGTACAAGATATATTATTTACATACCATAGTGGTACGTAAATACAATTGTATTGTATTACCCGTACAAGACCATGTATACATACTGATAACATACCGTATGCAATGCATGGTATGCATACTATTGTACATGTTCATGAAATTACACATATAGTGCATACCATTGTTATACATACTAACATGTACTATGGTATGCACTATACACTATGTATAGTTATGTTAGCTATAACATAACTATTCACATCGTATAGTGTATAGATATAGTGCATACCAATTACATAGTATATGCATACTAGTGCATGTTATACGATGCACACATATAGTATGCACACACAACATGCATAGATACTAATGGTACATATGCATGTATCCATATGTCACTATAGTTAATATCCAAATGTTATATTACTATACATATAACATTATGCACATATATTAGTGCCATCATTTATATAGCCATGCATAATACATATACTGGTACCTAGTAGTATTATATGTTCATATTACCATATGTGCATACCCATGTGTGTACACTTATGTCTATTGTACATATGGCATTATATTGTACATACTATGTACATGCATGTGTAGGATGCACATGTGTATTATACTATGTACATGCATGTGTATATGTGCACATGTATATTATACTATATGCATGCATGTGTATATGCATGGAAATTAAATTATGCATCATGCATGTATGTAAGTACTAGTATAATACTTACAAAATTGTATAAATTGTATTACATTGTGATAATGTATACCATAAATGTGATTTGTACATATTCACTATAGTTATATGCATATGTAATAGTTATTTCATACATGCATGTTCTATGTGTATGGTACTTGATACGGCAACAACCTAGAATCAATGTCTAGATCACCTCCGTTTCAATGATTGTTCCCAAACCTAAATTCAATCAATCTAACAAGACCCTTCACCCCCAAAACAGCAAGGAATTGGTAACAAAGAGTATAAGATTGTAGGAATTGAATTAACGCCACAAGTTAGAACTTACTTGATAAGTTGAATCAATCCTTAAGGTAAAACAAGCAAGAATCTCAATTCTCTCTTGAAGAATGCTTTCTAATTTTATTGATCTCTCTAAACTCGTGTTCATGGCTAAAGCAAAGGTTTAAATACCCTTTGCAATGTAAACCCTAACAAAGATAACCTAAAAACCCTAAAGAAAGCCCAAAATATCAAAAGGCCTTCTTGAAACAAATCTGCCCAAGAATAAATCCCACATGAATTTGGGCTTCAAAACTAATTAAAATTGACTAGTCCTTGTCCAAATAAGATAAGAAAACCAAAAAATAGAAGACTAAATTAAGAGGGGCGAATTGGGCTTTTAAACTAGGCCAACAAGCTTGGTTCCTTAAAATAAAACATGCACATGACTTTTTGAATGAAGCACATGCACACTTAATGCAAATCAGCCCATGAAAAAGCCTAAAAGAAGTCCACATGCCCCTTATAAGATAAAATAAGCCCAAGCCCATTGATTAGACTTGTGCTTGTGAAAATTGGCTAAGTGTTAGCCCTCTTGGTTTGAAGCCTCCAATGTGCACACACACTTAGGTGTCTTCCTAAGCTCTTCTCCAAGCTTGATCAACAAAAATTCTTGAAGTTCTTGTGAAACAAAAGCTTGTACATAAATATGAAATTGTGCTTTGAGCTTGTTGGAGCGCGACCTTGTAATTGGACCCATTGGAATCCTCAAGTCTCCATTGCCTTGGTGAGTTGTATCAGTACTATCCATAGTTTATTAGTGTAAGTAGTTATGTATACATATACAGTTATAATGTAGTTATGTATACATATATAGTTATAATGTATATGTATACATAACTACTTACACTATGTTGCATAACCATGTACATTGATTATGGTGAGTACATTATACATCATTACTATTTATGCTATGTACATATGTAATAGCATAAATAGTATTGCATATACCATATACTAAACTATGTAACTAGTACCATATACTATAACAATATTGTTATAATGGTACACATATAAATAATATACTATTCATTACACTATACTAACATTATGGCAATAGTTATGTTACTACTATATCACATTGCCATAGTAGTAACTATGTATGTGCATGGTACACTATGTGATACAATGTAGTATTATGTGCATTTACACCACTACAGTGCATATGGCAATGGTACATTGTGTCACACTTGTGTATTGTCCAATGTTACCATACTAGTACATACCTAGTATTATATACACATATATGTAGTGTATATTAAATGCACTGCTACATTTATAGTATTCATATACATATGCATAATATAACCATTGTGTACATGCAATGGTTATATTATGCATATGTATACATGTTACTAGGACATGGTGTATGCACTCACCATGTGTACATCACTATATGTACTAACAGATATGCATATAATTGATACACATGTGCATATTATAGCACGTATAGCACATGCATATAGTACACTATTGTAGTTACATATGTATAGTTATATGGTAGTGGTATTATGTAAATGCATAATACACATATGGCACACATGTAATACATTACCCTAACATGTATTGTAATGGTACACATGTATGCATATACCATATGTTATATGTACCATACATACACATAAATATTATAGATACTATGTTATGCATAGTACACATACTAAATAACATGTAGTAGTGGGGTATTATAATATGCAATTATATGTGTATGCTACTATAATAGTACACATCACAATGTACATGCATACATAAAATCATTTATACCATACTATACTATACTAGTATAGTATGGTATAAATGTAATATCCATGATATGGTGAGTGTAGACAATATGTATCCATTGTGTATGTTTACATTGTGTACACATGCATAATACATATAATAGTGATGTATTTACATAAATGCATATGTAATTGGTATGCACATATGCATATGTATGTAAATACATCACTATCATGTATACTAGTACACATGCATTTACATAATACACATATATGGTACACATCCCATGCATATGTATGCATGGTACATATGGTAATGCATGCATAGTTATTGTAAATGAGTATGTAGAATAGTGTACTATATAATGTAATTGGTACACTATGCTTGTGAATGTGCACTAACTAGTGTAAATACTACTATTATACACTAGTTATAATAGTATAGTTATATTAGACTATGGGTGCACCAATATAACAGTAACAGTGTGTACAATTGCATGTACATAGTATGCACATTACATGATACGGAAACCCCAAGAAAACAAGGTTCTTGAAACCCCCTAATCCTATTGAATCAAAACCCCAATCTTTCTATTCTAAGAACATGCTAGTTCAAACTCCAATTATACGGAATTGAGACCCAAACCCAAAGAAAATTGAAGAATTGAACACGCCACAAGTGATTACCTTGATAAGTGATGCAATCCTTGAAGTAACAATAAGAAGAACACACCTTACTTGAAGAGAACTCTCAATTTCGTTAATCAACCAAAATCTAATGTTTACAAGGATAAAAAAGGTATTTATACCCTTGCCCACGACCTAAACCTAAAAGAAATAGGTTACAAGACCCTTTAATGCTAAAACAAGCCTAATCCTAACTAGTTTAGGAGTTTATAGCCCAATAATGCAATCTGATCCTATTCCACTTAGGATTGGGATAAACTAACTTAAATAAGACCAAAATAACTTAAATAAACCTAAGGAAGGTGGATGGGCCTAATGGATTACTCTACTTAGGCCCACACATTTAGTTGTCTAAAACTAGTTTTAAATAAACTAAGGCAAATACTAATAAATACCTAGCCCATAACAAGTCTCTTTGGGCCTAATAAACAAAGGATAAATAACAAGTCCAATGTACTAAAATAAGTCCATAAGAATAATTGAACTTGTCTTGTAATAGGTCCACTTGAATTCTGCACAGATGGTTCAGTCTTGTCATCAAGGTGAGATGTAATGTGACTTTGAACAAACCCTTGAAGTGCTTGTTTAAGCCTTGCTGTACGTTGTCTTGTAATAGGTCCACTTGGCAAAGTAAGCTTGTCTTGATGTGTTGCACCTTGATCTCCATTGTCATGGCTTCTTGTATCATTACATGTGCATGCATGGTGCATTATAGTATGTATATGGTGTATACATATATGATTAGCATACTATTATATGGTGTGTGTGTATAATGTATACACAATAGTACATACTATTGTACACACTGTTACCCATGCTAACAATTATGATGTATGCATTGTACTATTATAGTGAACTAGTGTACCCATAATGTATACACACCATTGGTGTACACAATGTATATACTAGTATGTATGCATATACTGCACATTGTATTAGTGTACTATACATATAACTATACATGGTGTGATTGTCATGTGTATATGCAATGTGTAGCATATTAAACATATGCACTTACCATGTGTACATTGCCATGTGATGATACCATAATGGTACATATGTTCCATCGATTTACCATTATATGTAACTAGTATACATATGCATTTACACAGTATAATACATATTCCCTACATGAGAAAATGTAACTATACTATAATATAATGGTAACTCATACTAGTATAGTTGCACTATTATGTGTCCCAAATGTGTTATGGTCACACATAGTATATTGGTACTCTGTACCATTATGTATACATATGCATATGCATATACTATAGTGTGCACTATGTAACCATTACATAGTTATATACTATATGCAAGTGTATAGTACTTGATAAGGCAACAACCTAGAATCAATGTCTAGATCACCTCCATTTCAATGATTGTTCCCAAACCTAAATTCAATAAATCTAACAAGACCCTTCACCCCCAAAACAGCAAGGATTTGGTAACAAAGAGTATAAAGATTGTAGGAATTGAATTAGCATACAAGTTAGAACTTACTTGATAAGTTGAATCAATCCTTAAGGTAAAACAAGCAAGAATCTCAATTCTCTCTTGAAGAATGCTTTCTAATTTTATTGATCTCTCCAAAACTCGTGTTCATGGCTAAAGTAAGGGTTTAAATACCCTTTGCAATGTAAACCCTAACAAAGATAACCTAAAAACCCTAAAGAAAGCCCAAAATATGAAAAAGGCCTTCTTGAAACAAATCTGCCCAAGAATAAATCCCACATGGATTTGGGCTTCAAAACTAATTAAAATTGACTAGTCCTTATCCAAATAGGATAAGAAAACCACAAAATAGAAGACTAACTTAGGAGGGGCGAATTGGGCTTTTAAACTAGGCCCACAAGCTTGGTTCCTTAAAATAAAACATGCACATGACTTTTTTAATGAAGCACATGCACACTTAATGCAAATCAGCCCATTGAAAAGCCTAAAAGAAGTCCACATGCCCTTTATAAAATAAAATAAGCCCAAGCCCATTAATTAGGCTTGTGCTTGTGAAAAATTAGCTAAGTGTTAGCCCTCTTGATTTGATGCCTCCAATGTGCACACACACTTAGGTGTCTTCCTAAGCTCTTCCCCAAGCTTGATCAACAAAACTTCTTGAAGTTCTTGTGAAACAAAAAGCTTGTACATAAATCTGAAATTGTGCTTTAAGCTTGTTGGAGCGTGACCTTGTAATTGGACCCATTGGCATCCTCAAGTCTCCATTGCCTTGGTGAGTTGTATCATTCCCTCCCTCCTCAAAAGGATTCGTCCTCGAATCAAGACCTACATTATCAAAGGGAGATAAATCAGAAACATTAAAAGTAGCACTAACACTATACTCTCCTGGCAAATGCACCCTATAGGCATTGTCATTGATGCGTTCAAGCACTTGAAAAGGACCATCCCCTCTAGGATCAAGATTGGACTTCCTTTGTTTAGAAATCTCTCCTTCCCGAAGTGCACCCAAACCCAATCTCCGTGTTCAAACTTCATCTCCTACGCCTGATTGGCTCTTTGAGCATACTTCTTGTTCTTTTCCTCAATATGCTGCCTAGCTTTCTCATGTATTGTCTTAACCAATTCGGCCCTTTGCTGCCCATCTACATTAACAATCTCATTCAAGGGTAAAGGCAACAAATTCAATGGAGTTAATCGGTTAAAACCATACACAATCTCAAATGGAAAATAACCTGTAGAAGAATGAATGCTTCTATTATATGCAAACAAAATCAAAGGCAAACAATCTTCCCAAGCTTTCAAATTTTTACCCACAACAGCACGCAATAAAGATCCTAAGGTTCTATTAACCACTTCAGTTTGTCCATCTGTTTGGGGATGACAAGTTGTAGAAAACAAAAGCTTTGTTCCCAATTTATTCCATAGAACACGCCAAAAGTGACTTAAAAACTTAGAATCCCTATCTGAAACAATGGTTCTAGGAATGCGATGCAACCTAACAACATCCCTAAAAAACAAATCAGCAACATGTGCAGCATCATCAGATTTACGACATGCAATAAAATGAGTCATTTTACTAAATCTATCAACTACAACAAAGATGCTATCACGTCCTTTCCTAGTCATAGGCAATCCTAACACAAAATCCATAGATATATCAATCCAATGACTAATAGGGACAGGTAGAGGCGTGTACAACCCATGTGGTTGTACCTTGGACTTGGCTTGCCTACACGCTACAAAACTAGAGCAAACTCTTTCAACATCCTTTTTCATGTTAGGCCAATAAAAATGCTCCTGTAATATGTCAAGTGTTTTAGCAATACCAAAATGTCCCATTAAACCTCCATCATGAGACTCCCTAGCAAACATCTCACACATAGAACAAGTAGGAATACATAGTTTATTATCTCTAAACAAATATCCATCATTCCTATAAAACTTTTGAAAAGCAACTTGTTCACATGCATCATACACATTAGCAAAGTCAGAATCTGATTTGTACAAATCTTTTATATACTCAAACCCAATCAACTTAGAACTAAGAGAAGAGATTAGAGCATACCTCCTAGACAATGCATCAGCGATCACATTTTCTTTACCTTGCTTGTATTTCACAACATATGGGAATGTCTCTATGAACTCCAACCACTTAGCATGTCTATTATTTAACTTACCTTGGCCCTTAAGACGCTTCAAACTCTCATGATCAGTGTGAATCACGAATTCCTTTGGCCATAGATAATGTTGCCAAGTTTGTAGAGCTCTTACCAATGCATATAGCTCCTTGTCATAAGTGGAATACTTCATTTGAGCACCATTCAACTTCTCACTAAAATAGGCAATGGGACGCATTCCCTGCAATAAAACAGCACCAATACCTATCCCAGAGGCATCACATTCAATCTCAAAAGTAGAAGAAAATCAGGTAAACTCAAAATAGGTGCGAACAAAGTTTTTCTTTCAAAGTGTTAAAAGCAATTTCTCGCCTCCCCACTTAAATCCTACCTCCTTTTAACAATCTCGGTCAATGGAGCTGCAATGGAACTAAAATTTTTCACAAACCTCCTATAGAAACTAGCAAGTCCATAAAAAGATCTCACCTGAGTAACACTTGTAGGTTTCGGCCACTCCCTAATTGCCTTGACCTTTTCTTGGTCCACCTCAATTCCATTAGAAGAAACAACATAACCAAGAAATATGACACGATCCATGCAAAATGTACACTTCTTTAACTTAGCATACAACTTTTCTGCCCTAAGTGCATCTAACACAAGCCTAAGATGCTCAATATGCTCATTAATGCTTTTGCTATAGATCAATATGTCATCAAAATATACCACAACAAACTTACCAATAAATGACCCCAAAACATGATTCATCAAACGCATAAATGTAGTAGGAGCATTAGTTAAGCCAAAAGGCATCACAAGCCACTCATATAAACCATGTTTTGTTTTAAAAGCAGTTTTCCATTCATCACCAATTTTCATTCTAATCTGATGGTAGCCACTCATAAGATCAATTTTGGTAAACACAAATGCACCATGCAATTCATCAATCATATCATCCAATCTAGGTATAGGATGGCGATACTTTACCGTTATCTTGTTAACAGCTCTGCAATCCACACACATGCGCCAACTCCCATCCTTCTTTGGAACCAATATCACTGGCACGACACAAGGACTAAGACTCTCCCTGATGTGTCCCTTTTGTAGCAATTCTTCCACTTGCTTTTGGAGTTCCTTAGTTTCTTCAGGATTAGCCCTATAAGCTGGTCTATTTGGAATCTGCGCCCCAGGCATGAAGTCAATCTGATGTTCTATTTCTCTAATAGGCGGCAAGTGATTACCTTGATAAGTGATGCAATCCTTGAAGTAACAATAAGAAATCCCACATGGATTTGGGCTTCAAAACTAATTAAAATTGACTAGTCGTTGTCCAAATAGGATAAGAAAACCACAAAATAGAAGACTAACTTAGGAGGGGCGAATTGGGCTTTTAAACTAGGCCCACAAGCTTGGTTCCTTAAAATAAAACATGCACATGACTTTTTTAATGAAGCACATGCACACTTAATGCAAATCAGCCCATGAAAAAGCCTAAAAGAAGTCCACATGCCCTTTATAAGATAAAATAAGCCCAAGCCCATTAATTAGGCTTGTGCTTGTGAAAATTAGCTAAGTGTTAGCCCTCTTGATTTGGTGCCTCTAATGTGCACACACACTTAGGTGTCTTCCTAAGCTCTTCCCCAAGCTTGATCAACAAAACTTCTTGAAGTTCTTGTGAAACAAAAGCTTGTACATAAATCTGAAATTGTGCTTTAAGCTTGTTGGAGCGTGACCTGGTAATTGGACCCATTGGCATCCTCAAGTCTCCATTGCCTTGGTGAGTTGTATCAGTACTGATAATACATATGTAGGTACCATATGTATATGTACACTTGTGTATCTATATGTCAATGTACACATATTCCAACATATAACATGTAGCCTTTTGTGTAATGCATTACATATGTACCGTATTATACATGTGTATCATAGGTATGGTACACATGTGTACTAGTTACGTAGTGGTAGTATGGTATACCATTCTCTTTTATGTACTTGTATACCATTGATGGCTAGTACACATGGATGTTAACATGAGTATGCATGTACATAGTATGCATATGGTACACACGTATACCATAGTAAACATAAATGCTATTATGGTATTATTAGTGTATAATAGTATACATAGTGTATACACACATAATGTATACGTGCATAGTGTAGTGTATGTCAATGACTAATAGTTACACATTATAGTTATAACGTTACATGACTCATTAATTAATGTACCATAGTATATATGGCATATGGTACATGCATGACTTGTACCACTACCATTGTAAGTGTGTGGTACATATGCATATGTTATATATTACCATGGATAGTGTTATATGTGTACACACATGCTTAGTACATACTTATATGCATACATAGTATATGCATTAGTTCTATTGAGTACCTACTATGCAATGGTATCATATTATTGGGTTAACCATAATACTATGTAGTACATGTAACAATTTTGTGTTAGCATACCAATTGGTAATAGTTACCTACTATTAGTATACCAATTGGTAATAGTTACCTACTATATACATTGTGTATAGTAGCCATGTTATATAGTATATTATAGGATTAACTCACATATATGCTATAGTGTAGTACACATATTATATACCATAGTAATACTATACATATGTATTAGTGTATAATTATATAGTATGTACATATACTATTGTGTAACTACATATATGCTATGTATATGTAGCATATGTATTATAATGTGCAGATTGACATATAATAGCATTTAGTATATACTACGTAACCATGTGCATAACTTTTATATACAAATGATGTATGAGCTACTCACTTGTGTACTATATGCATGTGCACATATTATGTTTACTGTGTTATCACTAGCTTGGGGTATACAGGGTTTTACTATACATACGGTATAGTACGTACTATGGTGAGTACAATATCCATTAGCATGTGTATACATTAGTAGCTACTAATGTATGCACATGGTATGCACTGTACCATACAAGTACTATGTAGAACTATAGTTAGTGTATATGTATAGTTATTACCAAACATATGGTACATGCATGACGTGTACCACTACCATTGTAAGTGTGTGGTACATATGCATATGTTATATATTAACATGGATAGTGTTATATGTGTACACACATGCATAGTACATACTTATATGCATACATAGTATATGCATTATTTCTATTGAGTACCTTCTATACAATGGTATCATATTATGTAATAGCTACTGTACACATACATGGTATGTAACTATACTAGTACACATATGGTATGTAACACATGTATTGTGTCATATGCTCACATGTGGTACATATGACATACTATTGACATACCATGTTACCATGTGTGCATATGGTATACATACACTAGCAATAATAGTATACTAGTTATGCATAGTGTATACCACGTAATTATATAATGCATACTTATATGTAGGTATTATACATTAACTTTGCAGTATGCTATGGTATAATACATGGTGCATATACACATTATAACATGTATGTACACATGTTACATACATGTTATTGTATATACATATGGTACATAGTTGCCAATGTGTACTAGGATACTAGGTGAATAACAATGTTGTACCATATACATATATGGTATGATAGACATAGTACCAGTGGTATATATTATGCATGTATTGACAAATGTGTGCCACTATATGTGTTACCCACGAGCTTTCATGGGTATGCATATGTGACTATGCTATATGCAACAGGGTATAGTACCACTATGTACATGGTGTATAATAGCCCATACTACATAGTGATGTGTACCATAGTATATGCTACACAATGTAGTGCACAAATGATACATATGCACCACTATAGGGCAATCTATAATGGCCATTATACTAATTATGTGGTGATTATGTAATTGTAGCCATGACTACTAGGGATTATGTATACATGCATCATGGCATATAGTCTATACTAAATGCATATGGTACCATATGGTATAAACATAAATGCTATTATGGTATTATTAGTGTATAATAGTATACATAGTGTATACACACATAATGTATACGTGCATAGTGTAGTGTATGTCAATGGCTAATAGTTACGCATTATAGTTATAACGTTACATGACTCATTAATTAGTGTACCATAGTATATATGGCATATGGTAAATGCATGACGTGTACCACTACCATTGTAAGTGTGTGGTTGATACAACTCACCAAGGCAATGGAGACTTGAGGATGTCAATGGGTCCAATTACAAGGTCGCGCTCCAACAAGCTCAAAGCACAATTTCAGATTTATGTACAAGCTTTTGTTTCACAAGAACTTCAAGAAGTTTTGTTGATCAAGCTTGGAGAAGAGCTTAGGAAGACACCTAAGTGTGTGTGCACATTGGAGGCTTCAAACCAAGAGGGCTAACACTTAGCCAATTTTCACAAGCACAAGTCTAATCAATGGGCTTGGGCTTATTTTATCTTATAAGGGGCATGTGGACTTCTTTTAGGCTTTTTCATGGGCTGATTTGCATTAAGTGTGCATGTGCTTCATTCAAAAAGTCATGTGCATGTTTTATTTTAAGGAACCAAGCTTGTGGGCCTAGTTTAAAAGCCCAATTCGCCCCTCTCATGTTAGTCTTCTATTTTGTGGTTTTCTTATCCTATTTGGACAAGGATTAGTCATTTTTAATTAGTTTTGAAGCCCAAATCCATGTGGGATTTATTCTAGGGCAGATTTGTTTCAAGAAGGCCTTTTGATATTTTGGGCTTTCTTTAGGGTTTTTAGGTTATCTTTGTTAGGGTTTACATTGCAAAGGGTATTTAAACCTTTTCTTTAGCCATGAACACGAGTTTTAGAGAGATCAACAAAATTAGAAAGCATTCTTCAAGAGAGAATTGAGATTCTTGCTTGTTTTACCTTAAGGATTGATTCAACTTATCAAGTAAGTTCTAACTTGTGGCGTTAATTCAATTCCTACAATCTTATACTCTTTGTTACCAATTCCTTGCTGTTTTGGGGGTGAAGGGTCTTGTTAGATTGATTGAATTTAGGTTTGAGAACAATCATTGAAACGGAGGTGATCTAGACATTGATTCTAGGTTGTTGTCGTATCATCTTTGGTATCAGAGCCTAGGTTTTAAATTCAATCTTTATCTTTAATTTTCTATTTGTTCTTGATTATTATAGTTAGTTCATCATTAAAATTCGAAAAAAAGAAAAAAAAGAAAGAAAAGAAAGAAAGAAAGAAAGAAAAAAGAAAGAAAGAAAGAAAGAAAATCAAGAAAAGAAAGAAAGAAAGAAAGAAAAAAGAAGAAAAGAAAGAAAAGAAAGAAAGAAAGAAGTAAAAAAAAATCAAGATTGTGAATCTTTGTGAGTTTGAGTTGATTTGCTTGCAAGATTCATCAAGAAACGAATCTGATCATTCAAGAATTCTTTAATTTCGTTTCTTTATTATTCAAATTCATCAAGAACACATCCTTCATTTAAGAAACTCATCAAGACTTGTTTTCTTGCATCAAGAAACACTTTCTTGTTTCAAGATTTACGTTCTTAACTCAAAATGTGTGTCTTTGATATAATTGCTTATCTTTAAGTTCTTGAGTAATTGGGGCAGATTGGAATGTTCTTGTTAATTTGGGTTTAGGGTTGAGTTTAATTCCTAGTTTCGTCTTTTCTTCAACTCTTTGGTTGTTTTTTTTTGTTTGCTGTCCTTTTTTGTTTCCATTACACTTGCATTGAGTAATCTTGTTTCATATTACTCAATTGGCACCAAAAATCATTCACATACGTTTTCTCCATCTAGTATGTGTTTATTTTCGTCTTCATTGTTTTCTTTACATTAAATTGCATCTAGCTTTGTGTTTTTCTTCCTTTATTTAGGTATTCGTTGCTTTCCTTTTGAATTACGTTACTGTTGTGCTTATTTGGTTGGTAGTGATTGATCCGGACAAGTAAAACTGTGCTAGAATCTAAAGTGGTAAAAGGCAAGAGTTTGTAAACTCATTTGACGGTAAAAGCCATCTTCTTGAGTGAAACACGAGAGTATCCAATCTGATTTAGAGAGAAACACGTGAGGGAGTGTGTGAGGAGCTATTCTAAATTGTTTTTGCAGGTTTTACATCATGACCAATTCAAAGGATAGTAAAGGTAGTGACAGGGATGGAAAGAATAGTGAGGCTGATCAACACACATTCTTTACTTTGGAGGCTATGCAACATCAATTCCAAAGGATTGAGAACATGTTCAGGGATGTCAGTGATAAATTTGATAGACAAGATCAAGCCATTAGGAATTTACAAAGAGAGGCTTCATCTAATGGTGCAATAAGGAGGCAAAATGCTAGGGAGCCAGCTCCTGTGCGCTATGAGTACGAAGATCAATATGATGATGCAAGATGAAGAAATTGTGTCGAAGATGAAGAAGATGTTTTGGCTTCCATGCCCGAGTTGGAAGATTGTTCGATGTGGAAGTTGAGGATGCACCTAGGGTGAATTATTTGTTACTAGGCGAGTTTTGAATGCTCTAGTGAAGGAAGATGGAATTGAGCAAAGGGAAAATATTTTTCATTCCAGATGCCTAGTGAATAAGAAGATTTGTAGCCTGATCATTGATGGGGGAAGCTGCACTAATGTGGCTAGTACATTGATGGTAGAAAAACTAGGGTTGGAGTGCTTGAAACACCCTAGGCCATACAGACTACAATGGCTGAATGACATGGGGGAAATCAAGGTAAATAAACAAGTCCTTGTATCTTTCTCCATTGGAAAGTATTCTGATCAAGTACTTTGTGATGTTGTACCTATGCATGCTTGTCATTTATTGCTCGGTCGACCTTGGCAATATGATAGAAGAGTGTTACATGATGGTTTTAAGAATAGGTATTCATTTACTATGGGAGATCAGAAATTTGTTCTTGCTCCATTGGCACCAAAAGAGGTATATGAGGACCAAATGCAATTAAAAAGGAGTATGAAGGGAATGCAACAAAGACAGGACAAAAAATTTCAAGAAAAGCATGACAATACAAAAATTGAGGGGAAGGTTGAGAACCTTGCAAAAGGGGAGCAGAAATCTAAATCAAAGAAAAGAGAGAAAGTGAGACCGAGACTGAGAGAAGAAAAGTGGGGAAAGAGGCCTCAAAAGAAATTCAATTAAAAGGCCCAAATGAGAGAGAGGGTAGAAAGAAACAAAACTTCTATGCAAAAATGAGAGATGTAAGGGTTGCTTGTGTGGAAAGGAGATGTTTGTTTGTACTTTTGTACAAGCAAGCTTATTTTAATGAATCTGACCTTGACCCTTGTTTGCCTAGTAGTGTTGTTTCTCTTTTGCAGGAGTATGGAGATGTTTTCCCTGAGGAGTTGCCTAAAGAATTGCCGCCTATTAGAGGAATAGAACATCAGATTAACTTCATGCCTGGGGCGCAGATTCCAAATAGACCAGCTTATAGGGCTAATCCTGAAGAAACTAAGGAACTCCAAAAGCAAGTGGAAGAATTGCTACAAAAGGAACACATCAGGGAGAGTCTTAGTCCTTGTGTCGTGCCAGTGATATTGGTTCCAAAGAAGGATGGGAGTTGGCGCATGTGTGTGGATTGCAAAGCTGTTAACAAGATAACGGTAAAGTATCGCCATCATATACCTAGATTGGATGATATGATTGATGAATTGCATGTGCATGTGTGTTTACCAAAATTGATCTTATGAGTGGTTACCATCAGATTAGAATGAAAATTGGTGATGAATGGAAAACTGCTTTTAAAACAAAACATGGTTTATATGAGTGGCTTGTGATGCCTTTTGGCTTAACTAATGCTCCTACTACATTTATGCGTTTGATGAATCATGTTTTGAGGTCATTTATTGGTAAGTTTGTTGTGGTATATTTTGATGACATATTGATCTATAGCAAAAGCATTAATGAGCATATTGAGCATGTTAGGCTTGTGTTAGATGCACTTAGGGCAGAAAAGTTGTATGCTAAGTTAAAGAAGTGTACATTTTGCATGGATCGTGTCATATTTCTTGGTTATGTTGTTTCTTCTATTGGAATTGAGGTGGACCAAGAAAAGGTCAAGGCAATTAGGGAGTGGCCGAGACCTACAAGTGTTACTCAGGTGAGATCTTTTCATGGACTTGCTAGTTTCTATAGGAGGTTTGTGAAAGATTTTAGTTCCATTGCAGCTCCATTGACTGAGATTGTTAAAAAGGAGGTAGGATTTAAGTGGGGAGAGGCGCAGGAAATTACTTTTAACACTTTGAAAGAAAAACTTTGTTCTGCACCTATTTTGAGTTTACCTGATTTTTCTTCTACTTTTGAGATTGAATGTGACGCCTCTGGGATAGGTATTGGTGCTGTTTTATTGCAGGGAAGGCGTCCCATTGCCTATTTTAGTGAGAAGTTGAATGGTGCTCAAATGAAGTATTCCACTTATGACAAGGAGCTATATGCATTGGTAAGAGCTCTACAAACTTGGCAACATTATCTATGGCCAAAGGAATTCGTGATTCACACTGATCATGAGAGTTTGAAGCATCTTAAGGGCCAAGGTAAGTTAAATAAAAGACATGCTAAGTGGTTGGAGTTCATAGAGACATTCCCATATGTTGTGAAATACAAGCAAGGTAAAGAAAATGTTATCGCTGATGCATTGTCTAGGAGGTATGCTCTAATCTCTTCTCTTAGTTCTAAGTTGATTGGGTTTGAGTATATAAAAGATTTGTACAAATCAGATTCTGACTTTGCTAATGTGTATGATGCATGTGAACAAGTTGCTTTTCAAAAGTTTTATAGGAATGATGGATATTTGTTTAGAGATAATAAACTATGTATTCCTACTTGTTCTATGCGTGAGATGCTTGCTAGGGAGTCTCATGATGGAGGTTTAATGGGACATTTTGGTATTGCTAAAACACTTGACATATTACAGGAGCATTTTATTGGCCTAAGATGAAAAGGATGTTGAAAGAGTTTGCTCTAGTTGTGTAGCCTTTGTAGGCACGCCTAAATCAAGGTGCAACCACATGGGTTGTATACGCCTCTACCTGTCCCAATTAGTCCTTGGATTGATATATCTATGGATTTTGTGTTAGGATTGCCTAGGACTAGGAAAGGACGTGATAGAATCTTTGTTGTAGTTGATCGATTTAGGAAAATGGCTCATTTTATTGCATGTCATAAATCTGATGATGCTACACATGTTGCTGATTTGTTTTTTAGGGATGTTGTTAGATTGCATGGCATTCCTAGAACCATTGTTTCAGATAGGGATTCTAAGTTTTTAAGTCACTTTTGGCGTGTTCTATGGAATAAATTAGGAACAAAGCTTTTGTTTTCTACAACTTGTCATCCCCAAACAGATGGACAAACTGAAGTGGTTAATAGAACCTTAGGATCTTTATTGCGTGCTGTTGTGGGTAAAAATTTGAAAGCTTGGGAAGATTGTTTGCCTTTGATTGAGTTTGCATATAATAGAAGCATTCATTCTTCTACAGGTTATTCTCCATTTGAGATTGTGTATGGTTTTAACCCATTAACTCCATTGGATTTGTTGCCTTTACCCTTGAATGAGATTGTTAATGTAGATGGGCAGCAAAGGGCGAATTGGTTAAAACAATACATGAGAAAGCTAGGCAGCACATTGAGGAAAAGAACAAGAAGTATGCTCAAAGAGCCAATCAAGGCGTAGGGAGATGAAGTTTGAACTGGAGATTGGGTTTGGGTGCACTTCAGGAAGGAGAGATTTCTAAACAAAGGAAGTCCAAGCTTGATCCTAGAGGATGGTCCTTTTCAAGTGCTTGAACGCATCAATGACAATGCCTATAGGTGGATTTGCCAGAGAGTATAGTGTTAGTGCTACTTTTAATGTTTCTGATTTATCTCCTTTGATAATGTAGGTCTTGATTGGAGGACGAATCCTTTTGAGGAGGGAGGGAATGATACAACTCATCAAGGCAATGGAGACTTGAGGATGCCAATGGGTCCAATTACAAGGTCGCGCTCCAACAAGCTCAAAGCACAATTTCAGATTTATGTACAAGCTTTTGTTTCACAAGAACTTCAAGAAGTTTTGTTGATCAAGCTTGGAGAAGAGCTAGGAAGACACCTAAGTGTGTGTGCACATTGGAGGCTTCAAACCAAGAGGGCTAACACTTAGCCAATTTTCACAAGCACAAGTCTAATCAATGGGCTTGGGCTTATTTTATCTTATAAGGGCATGTGGACTTCTTTTAGGCTTTTTCATGGGCTGATTTGCATTAAGTGTGCATGTGCTTCATTAAAAAGTCATGTGCATGTTTTATTTTAAGGAACCAAGCTTGTGGGCCTAGTTTAAAGCCCAATTCGCCCTCTCAAGTTAGTCTTCTATTTTGTGGTTTTCTTATCCTATTTGGACAAGGATTAGTCATTTTTAATTAGTTTTGAAGCCCAAATCCATGTGGGATTTATTCTAGGGCAGATTTGTTTCAAGAAGGCCTTTTGATATTTTGGGCTTTCTTTAGGGTTTTTAGGTTATCTTTGTTAGGGTTTACATTGCAAAGGGTATTTAAACCTTTGCTTTAGCCATGAACACGAGTTTTAGAGATCAACAAAATTAGAAAGCATTCTTCAAGAGAGAATTGAGATTCTTGCTTGTTTTACCTTAAGGATTGATTCAACTTATCAAGTAAGTTCTAACTTGTATGTTAATTCAATTCCTACAATCTTATACTCTTTGTTACCAATTCCTTGCTGGTTTGGGGGTGAAGGGTCTTGTTAGATTGATTGAATTTAGGTTTGGGAACAATCATTGAAACGGAGGTGATCTAGACATTGATTCTAGGTTGTTGCCGTATCAGTGGTACATATGCATATGTTATATATTACCATGGATAGTGTTATATGTGTACACACATGCATAGTACATACTTATATGCATACCTAGCATATGTATTGTATGTACAGATTGACATATAATAGCATTTAGTATATACTATGTGTCACATATGACATATAATAGCATTTAGTATACACTATGTGTCACATACATATTATACATGTATGTTATGAGGTGATGATAGGTACACATGTGCATACATACATATGAACACACTTCCATACTATATGCATACATATAGTATGCATATGTGTGTAGCACATATGCACATATAACTATACACCGTGTACTATGCATAGGGTGTATAGTTACACCCTATCCATACAACATATGCATAGTGTACATGTGGCATGTCATACACTCATTAGCATACATATAGTGCACATGTTACACATGTATGGTACTGATATGTGCATACCATGTGCAACTATACTATTGTATCATACTCTACAATACTAATGGTATTGTATAGTACCATACACACACCAGTACACAATGCATACTAATGGTACGTGTATGGCATATGGTATGAACATATCAGTACCATGCATGTACCATGTGTGCTGGGTATTATACACTATAGTATTAAATGGTGTGTATACATACCACCATTGGTGTATATTATGCATGTATAGTACATAATGTACATATGTACATTGTGTACTATATATACTAGATACACTATATATAATAGTATCTACACTTACCACACATGGTATATACCAATACTAGTTATGACACAATCCGATGTAGTATAATCGTGTACTAGCATTCAATTATGTGGTACACATGTGTATTAGTTACATAGTGGTAGTATGGTACACCATACTCTTTTATGTACTTGTATACATATTATACATTCGAGTCTCACCATATATGTACTCGTTGTATGGTACTATACATGGGGTACCAATATACATAGCCTATTACTAGTACTATAGTAATATACATATAACTAATGTGTATACACCTGGATAATTGTTATAAATTTATATACATATACTAGTTATTACAAGTACTAGTTTAACATATGCATACTATATATGCCATATATAGTATATACATAGTATGGTACCATATGTGTGCACATGGATGCACAAATGCACCATACATTGCATGTGTATTATATTGCATGTGTACCCATAACATAGTAGTATGTTGGATACATGTGCATAATATGTCAATAGAGTGCAACAAAATGTGTAGTACAGTACTTAGTAATACTAGTGTATTTATGTAGCCATGCATAATGCATAAATAATATTTGTCTATGGATATGGAACATGCATATGGAACCCTATGTACCATACTATAGTACATGCACCTGGTGCACATAGGTACACATGGTACATATGCATGGTGAGCAATTACCTAGTATGTACATAAATATTGCTAGGTACACTATGCATAGTGTGTGTATGGCAATTGGTATATACCATGCAACACTAAGTTGATGTTGCAATGCTATACAATTGTGTAACGATGTCTACCAATAGCAATGCCTATACTATACTATGCAATAGTATGACCATGCACTATGGTATATACTATAATGGTGCACATAGGTATCAATTGTATAGTGAAATGGTAACCATAACATACATGTACATACATGTAAATGGTATATTAACAACTAGTATTGCATGTGAATGCATGTACATGCATAATGCATGTGCATACATATGGTACACACCATGAGTATACCATTGTGCGTGCATGTAAATTACAATCATATTCTTCATCGGAAAATAACATTCAAACTTGACTCCTCTTCAGACCATACTATGTACTACATATTGTGCACTTATGTATATGCCAATACTAGTTGTAGTGCGTATATACATAATACTAGTGCATATGTATATGCATAGTGTGTACATAGCATTATTATACTATGTCACGAAACATGGACTATGCAATTGATATATACCCAACTATGCACATATACACATGCATTGGTTACTACACTCTTGTGTAACTCTACTATATGCATACCAATTACATGATACTATATGCTACATTGTGTTGTGTCACATATATGCATAGTCTATATGGTGTAATAATAGTGCATATACCATACTATATGGTATGGTGTATAATGTATGGTACTATGCATGGTGCATACATGCATGTGTGGTACATACATATGTATGTGTACACATGCATGTAGACAAGTATAGTATTATGATGTATACTATATTGTACATATGTACCATTATACACATGCATGTACAATGGTACGGTATTGCATTGTCTTCCTTACCCTACTATGCATTTGTGGGTACCATGGTAAAATGTAATGTAACTATGTATAATAGTATAACATGTATATGTAACATGCCAGCTAGTGCATGGTATGCATCACAATGCATGTGACTATACATATGCATGTGTATTATTGTATATACACATATGTACATAGTGATGCATATTTTTGTACTATATGCATATGCATGTACTATACCTATACTATGTAGTAACAATGTAGTATGCCAACTACGAATGTGTATAACTACATATGACATTTCGTGACATTTTACCATTGTACATAGTTATATGAATGTAGTACATACATTTGTTATAATGTATCACATATGTGTACCTTACAAACATAATTATATAAATACATCAAATAGAAAGAATATTATAGTTTTCTATTAGTACCCACATATACACACTATGTACATATGTGACATTAAAACATGCACAATGGTAATTGCATGTGTATATAGTACATTCATACATGCACAATGTAACAATCTATAGTCATGTGTACACTACACACATGATACCAATAATAGATTGCACTAGTTACACTGTGGCATTATAGTGTAATTATATGTGTATATGGTATACATGTACACACTACAATATGCACATGGTACCTATGCATACACCACTATGTTAGTTACAGCACATGTATTGACAATGGCAGTGCACTAGTATGCATGGTATATTTATGTACATATGGTGTACATACATATGAGTATATACCATGTAGTTAGGTTATACATGTTATGCAATGTAGCATGTACCATGTATAGTGTGCACAATACATGTATAATATACTAGTATGTACTCACCATCACTACTCACTTGTGTACTATATGCATGCGCGTATTATACTACACATGCATATGCACTAGATTATTGTTACCATGTAATACTATAGTGTATAACAGTATACATATGCTATTATACACTATAGTATTACATGGTGTATATGATACCACCATTTGTGTATACATATGGTATACATGTATACCATATGTGTGCTGGGTATTATACACTATAGTATTACATGGTGTGTATACATACCACCATTGGTGTATATTTATGCAGATATACACACCATATATGTACTAGTTACACACCATATATAACATATAACCATACATTTACACATGTTTAGTATGCTACACCATATTACTACCATATGGTACATGCATATTCTTGTATAATGCATAGCATATGGTGTACATGTATACCCGTATGTACAATATACATAGTTATATGCATGTATACTAGGTACACATGCATTTACATAATGGCCATTATACTAATTATGTGGTGATTATGTAATTATAGCCATGACTACTAGGGATTATGTATAAATGCATCATGGCATATAGTATATACTAAATCGTATGGTACCATATGGTATAAACATAAATGGTATTATGGTATTATTAGTGTATAATAGTATACATAGTGTATACACACATAATGTATACATGCATAGTGTAGTGTATGTCAATGGCTAATAGTTACACATTATAGTTCTAACGTTACATGACTGATTAATTAGTGTACCATAGTATATATGGCATATGGTACATACATGACGTGTAGCACTACCATTGTAAGTGTGTGGTACATATGCATATGTTATATATTACCATGGATAGCAATATATGTGTACACTAGTATGTACAATAGCATACATGACTATGCATGGTATGTATACGGTACTACATTCATGCACATAGTACATTACCATAATGTATACTAGTACTAGTGTAACAATATGTGTAGTACATTATTAGCATATGTATATATACTAGTATATTGTATAGTATGCATAACACATAGTAGTATATGTATCAATAATGTACATAGTGTACCACATATAATACACTATGTACATTATTGATACATATAGTAGTTGATACAAGAAGCCATGGCAATGGAGATCAAGGTGCAACAATCCAAGACAAGCTTACTTTGCCAAGTGGACCTATTACAAGACAACGTGCAGCAAGGCTTAAACAAGCACTTCAAGGGTTTGTTCAAAGTCACATTACATCTCACCTTAATGACAAGACCGAACCATCCGTGGAGAATTCAAGTGGAGTAGTCAAGCTTGTGATTCTTCTAGAGAGGGCATGTGGAGGGGCAAATACTTAGCCAAATTTCAAGACAAGTTCAATTATTCTTATGGACTTATTTTAGTACATTGGGCTTGTTATTTATCCTTTGTTTATTAGGCCCAAAGAGACTTGTTATGGGCTAGGTATTTATTAGTACTTGCCTTAGTTTATTTAAATCTAGTTTTGGACAACCAAGTGTGTGGGCCTAAGTAGAGTAATCCATTAGGCCCATCCACCTCCCTTAGGTTTATTTAAGTTATTTTGGTCTTATTTAAGTTAGTTTAGCCCAATTCTAAGTGGATTAGGATAAGATTGTATTATTGGGCTATAAACTCCTAAACTAGTTAGGATTAGGCTTGTTTTAGCATTAAAGGGGTCTTGTAACCTATTCCTTTTAGGTTTAGGTCGTGGGCAAGGGTATAAATACCTTTTTTATCCTTGTAAACATTAGATTCGGTTGATTAACGAAATTGAGAGATATTCTCTTCAAGTAAGGTGTGTTCTTCTTATTGTTACTTCAAGGATTGCATCACTTATCAAGGTAATCACTTGTGGCGTGTTCAATTCTTCAATTTTCTTTGGGTTTGGTCTCAATTTCGTATAATTGAGATTTGAACTAGCATGTTCTTAGAATAAAAAGATTGGGGTTTTGATTCAATAGGATTAGGAGGTTTCAAGAACCTTGCTGATGAAGAACCATGGGCATGTGAAAGACAAGAAGAGAAGCATCCATGGCGTGATTCGCCTCAAGGAAGCCTAGGACGTGACTTGCGTGGACATGAGCTTGCAAAAGGAGGCTTAGGAGCTGAAATTGGATCAGATTTGAAGTCTAAATATTCAAGGCAAGGGGATGAACGAAATTCCCATATCAAAGGCCCAACATTCAAGTCTAATGTTCCTAAAGATCCATTACAAGATGTTGGAGGCCCAATGACAAGAGCTAGGGCCAAAGCAATGAAGCAAGCATTGAATTGTTTAATACAAGACCTTCAAGAGATAGAGCCCATATTGTTGAGTCAGATTTCATCTCATAAAGGTCCAAGAGGCATTGTCTTATTCCTTGAAGCCCAACATAAAGTGTCCAAAGGCCCACATGGAGTCCAATTGGGAGAACTCACTTAAAGTACCATGTGACAAGCATGTGCCACTTAAAATAAGGATATGGACGTGATCCTGTGGTCCAACATGTTAAGATCACATTTTATTTAGTTTCCTTTTTTGTTTCCTCTAAATAAGGTGATCTAGTCAACACCTTTATAAGTTTATTTTGTTTCCTTTTAGGGATTGATTTGTTTCCTTTTATTTAGTATCTTCTTTAGGACATTAAGTTAGGAAGTTTTCCCTATAAATAGGCACCCTCTATGTACTTTGAAGGAGGTCTTTGATTCAGAAATAATATTGAGAGCTTTCTTGCTTTCTTTGTATTCTTTGAGAATACTTGACTTATCAAAGGAGTGGTTTTCCTTTGTGGCGTCTTAAGGTTAGAGTTCTAAGAGACAAGTTCTCTTAGGGTTCTTTCCATTGACCAACATTCTTGCTAGAGTTCTAAGAGACAAGTTCTCTTAGGGTTCTTTTCATCGATCAACATTCTTCTCACCTCCCATTTTCTTTTGCCTTCAATTTGCATTCTTTCTCAATCCTCACTTGATCCTCATAAGCTTGAATGGGCCTAAGAGGTTTCAACACCATATTTTTACCATGAAAAGGAAAAGAATAACAATTTTTATATCCATCATGCCTAACTTTTCTATCAAATTGCCATGGCCTACCAAGCAAAACATGTCCAGCATACATTGGTGCAACATCACATAAAATCTCATCATGATACTTACCAACAGAAAATGCAACCATCACTTGTTTGGTGACTTTCACCTCACCACAATCATTTAACCATTGTAATTTATATGGTCTAGGATGTTTCAAAATAGGCAAATTAAGCTTGTCAACGAGTAAAGTACTAGCAACATTGGTACAACTTCCACCATCTATGATCATGCTACAAACTTTACCGTTAATGAGACACCTTGTATGAAAGATGTGCTCACGTTGCTCTTCATCAAGATCTTCTTTTGGTTGGATATTAAGAGCACGCCTAGCCACAAGTGCTTCACCAACCTCAGCATCACAATCAACATTGGAAGCATCCGTCAATGGAGCCACATCATCATAGTCATCACTGTCACTACTTTCACTAGCAACATCACCATTCTCAAGTAAAATCATAGTTCTTTTGTTAGGGCATTGAGAAGCAATATGACCAAAACCTTGACATTTAAAGCACTTAACTTTATAAGAAGGATTAGAAGAAGAAGAGGGTTTAGAGTCACGTTTACCCTTGGGATTTGGAGTAGAGAATTTAGGCTTACTTTCTTCTTTTGGCTGGATGTCTCCTTTGGATTTGAATGAAGTTTTGGACCCTTTCAAGGTTTTCTTCCAAGAACTCGACCCAGCACCATTTTGGATCTTTAATTGCTTTTCTACCATAATGGCCTTATGTAACAACTCATCCATGTCAAGAAAATTTTGCAGTTCTACAATGGAAACAATTTCAGGGCGCAAACCATCAAGAAATCTTCTCATGGTAGCTTCCATGTCTTCCTCAACATTGGCCCTAATCATGATGATCTCCATCTCTTGGTGGTACTCTTCAACACTCATAGATCCTTGCCTCAATCTTTGTAGTCGCTTGAACAAGTCTCGATAGTAATGACTTGGAACAAAGCGCTTTCTCATGATGGCTTTCATTTCTTGCCATGTACGGATTGGTCTTTCAAGATTTCGTCTTCTATTTATTTGCAATTGATCCCACCAAATACTAGCATAGTCACACAATTCAACGACAGCAAGTTTTATCTTTTTCTCTTCACTATATGTATGACACTCAAATACATGTTCAATTTTCCTCTCCCACTCTAAATATAATTCAGGATCATTTTTCCCGTGAAAGGAAGGGATTTTCAGTTTTATGTTTTCCAGTTCATTACGAGAAGAAGCTTGTCTACCTCTCCTAATGTTGGGGCCTTCATCATCGGATTGCACATCTTCATCTTCTCCATAGAACACTCTTCTAGGACCTTTGGAGTTTGACGTGGATTGCATGTCATCCAACCTAGCATTCAACCTCTGGAATTGGTCTTGCACAGCTTTCATAAAGACTTTAAGATCTTGCTCAGCTGATTCATCTTCTTGAGACATATTTATGAATTCTAAAATGTTAGCGAACAACAAAAAAAAAACAATATGGACCTTACCACTCTCCCTCACGTGTATACACTCAACGGAAGTCAAACAACTCGTGTTTCACACAAAAATTGGCTTTTTCTATAATGTAAACACTCTTGCCTTTTTCCACTCAACTTGCTTTTTTATGTTTCGTCCTTTTATTGGAAAGTATGTGGTCGTCTATTTTGATGATATTCTAGTGTATTCTAGGAGTTTAGACGAACATGTGAAACACTTGAATGATGTGTTCGAACTTTTAAGAGAAAATAAGCTTTACGCCAATTTAGAAAAATGTTCCTTTTGCATGGATACTGTTGTGTTTCTTGGTTTTATTGTAGGTGCTAAAGGACTTCAAGTTGATGAAGAGAAAGTGAAAGCAATTAGAGAATGGTCAACTCCCAAGAATGCGAATGAGGTTCGAAGCTTCCATGGCTTGGCTAGCTTCTATCGGAGATTTGTGAAGGATTTCTCTACCATTGCAGCCCCTTTGAATGAATTGGTAAAAAAGAATGTGATTTTTAAATGGGGTGATTCACAAGAGGTTGCTTTTAATAGCTTGAAAGAAAATTGACCAATGCTCCTCTTCTTATTCTTCCTGATTTTCTAAAGTTTTGAGGTTGAATGTGATGCTTCTGGAATAGGCATTGGTGCTGTTTTAATGCAAGATTCTAAACCCATTGCTTATTTTAGTGAAAAACTAAGTGGTGCTGCTTTGAATTACTCCACTTATGATAAAGAGTTGTATGCTTTAAAAAGGTCTTTAGAGACTTGGCAACATTACTTGTGGCCAAAAGAATTTATCATTCACTCGATCATGAAAGTTTGAAATTTCAAGTCCCAAGGTAAATTGAACAAGAGACATGCTAGGTGGTTGGAATTTATTGAAACTTTTCCTTATGTTATTAAACATAAACAAGGGAAAGAAAACATTGTGGTTGATGCTCTTTCTAGGAGATACTCTCTTCTTAGCTCTATGCATGCTAGATTACTTGGTTTTGAGATGTTGAAAGGCATGTATGAATCTGATTGTGACTTTGCAAAAATTTGGAAATCTTGTGAAAAACATGGTAATGATAATTTCTATAGATTTGATGGATTTCTATTCAAAAAGGATAAACTTTGCATTCCATCTTGCTCTATGCGTGAATTACTTGTTAGAGAGACACATGGAGGTGGATTGATGGGTCACTTTGGTGTTGAGAAAACTTTAGCTCTTTTGCATGAACATTTTTATTGGGTGCACTTGAGAAAGGAGAGGTTTCCAGAACAAAGGAAATCTAAGCTACAATCAAGAGGAGATGGCCCTTTTCAAGTTTTAGAAAGGATTAATGATAATGCTTATAAAATTGATTTGCCTAGCTCCTATGGTAATGTGAGTGCTACATTCAATGTATCTGATTTATCCCTCTTTGATGTTGCAGATTCGAGGACTAATCTTTTTGAGGAGGAGGAATGATGAAGAACCATGGGCATGTGAAAGACAAGAAGAAGCATCCATGGCGTGATTCGCCTCAAGGAAGCCTAGGACGTGACTTGCATGGACATGAGCTTGCAAAAGGAGGCTTAGGAGCTGAAATTGGATCAGATTTGAAGTCTAAATATTCAAGGCAAGGGGATGAACGAAATTCCCATATCAAAGGCCCAACATTCAAGTCTAATGTTCCTAAAGATCCATTACAAGATGTTGGAGGCCCAATGACAAGAGCTAGGGCCAAAGCAATGAAGCAAGCATTGAATTGTTTAATACAAGACCTTCAAGAGATAGAGCCCATATTGTTGAGTCAGATTTCATCTCATAAAGGTCCAAGAGGCATTGTCTTATTCCTTGAAGCCCAACATAAAGTGTCCAAAGGCCCACATGGAGTCCAATTGGGAGAACTCACTTAAAGTACCATGTGACAAGCATGTGCCACTTAAAAATAAGGATATGGACGTGATCCCTGTGGTCCAACATGTTAAGATCACATTTTATTTAGTTTCCTTTTTTTGTTTCCTCTAAATAAGGTGATCTAGTCAACACCTTTATAAGTTTATTTTGTTTCCTTTTAGGGATTGATTTGTTTCCTTTTATTTAGTATCTTCTTTAGGACATTAAGTTAGGAAGTTTTCCCTATAAATAGGCACCCTCTATGTACTTTGAAGGAGGTCTTTGATTCAGAAATAATATTGAGAGCTTTCTTGCTTTCTTTGTATTCTTTGAGAATACTTGACTTATCAAAGGAGTGGTTTTCCTTTGTGGTGTCTTAAGGTTAGAGTTCTAAGAGACAAGTTCTCTTAGGGTTCTTTCCATTGACCAACATTCTTGCTAGAGTTCTAAGAGACAAGTTCTCTTAGGGTTCTTTTCATCGATCAACATTCTTCTCACCTCCCATTTTCTTTGTGTTCTGTTTCTATCTTTTCAACTTTATTTCTTGTGATTCCATGTGTTTGCTTGATTCTATCTACTCCCGGGCATAGTTTCATCTTGTTGAACGTTCTCTAGGAAAAATTCCTATTGGGTCTGCCATCACTTGCTTTCTTGGGGTTTCCGTATCAGTAGTGTAATAGTATATTGCCAATGGTACCACATGTGAGCATAGGTGTACTGATATGTGGCCACACGTGTACATATGGTAACTAGTATATGCCGTGTGATGTATGCATAATACCACTATCAATCCATACACATGCATTATCATATAGTATATATGTACTATATGATACACATACTATGCAATATACATAGTTACATAGTGTACCTAGCAATATTTATACACTATACTAGTACATTATATAGTATATGCATATTTATACATATTGTGTACCTATGCATATTATGTATAGCATGTATGCTATCATGGTTGTGCACACATGTATACCAGTATGTACAATATACATAGTTATATGTAACACTAACATATTAGTGTGTATAGTATATATACACACTATGCTCATATAGCAATTATACTATACATGCATTATACAAAATTGAGACCCAAACTCAAAGAAAATTGATGAATTGAACACGCCACAAGTGATTACCTTTATAAGTGATGCAATCCTTCAAGTAACAATAAGAAGAACACACCTTACTTGAAGAGAATATCTCTCAATTTCGTTAATCAACCAAATCTAATGTTTACAAGGATAAAATAAGGTATTTAAAAGGAATAGGTTACAAGACCCCTTTAATACTAAAACAAGACTAATGCTAACTAGTTTAGGAGTTTCTAGCCCAATAATGCAATCTGATCCTAATCCACTTAGAATTGGGCTAAACTAACTTAAATAAGACCAAAATAACTTAAATAAACCTAAGGGAGGTGGATGGGCCTAATGGATTACTCTACTTAGGCCCACACACTTGGTTGTCCAAAACTAGCTTTAAATAAACTAAGGCAAGTACTAATAAATACCTAGCCCATAACAAGTCTCTTTGGGCCTAATAAACAAAGGATAAATAACAAGCCCATTGTACTAAAATAAGTCCATAAGAGTATTTGAACTTGTCTTGAAATTTGGCTAAGTATTAGCCCCTCCACACGCCCTCTCTAGAAGAATCACAAGCTTGACTACTCCACTTGAATTCTCCACGGATGGTTCAGTCTTGTCATTAAGGTGAGATGTAATGTGACTTTGAACAAACCCTTGAAGTGCTTGTTTAAGCCTTGCTGCACGTTCTCTTGTAATAGGTCCACTTGGCAAAGTAAGCTTGTCTTGGCGTGTTGCACCTTGATCTCCATTGCCATGGCTTCTTGTATCATTTCCTCCCTCCTCAAAAGGATTCGTCCTCGAATCAGTCCCTACATTATCAAATGTAGAGAGATCAGCAACAATAAACGTAGTAGATGCTTGATACTCATCTGGCAAATCAATCCTGTAGGCATTATTATTAATCTTTTCAAGGACTTAGAAAGGCCCATCGCCTCTAGGATCCAACTTGGATTTCCTTTGCCTAGGAAACCTCTCTTTCCTTAAATGTAACCAAACCCAATCACCAGGATCAAATTGCATCAACTTTTGCCCTTGATTAGCTCTTTATGCATATGCTTCATTCCGTTTCTCTATGTGTTGTCTCGCCTTCTCATGAATGTTGCACACCAAATCTGCTTTCTTTTGTCCATCTATACTAGTTATCTCACTTAAAGGTAAAGGGCACAAATCTAAAGGTGTTAATGGATTAAAACCATAAACAATCTCAAAAGGTGAATAACCAGTAGTAGAATGTATGCTCCTATTGTATGCAAATTCAACTAATGGCAAACATTCTTCCCATGTTTTAATATTTTTACCAACCACAGCACGTAAAAGAGAGCCTAAAGTTCTATTCACCACCTCAGTTTGTCCGTCAGTTTGAGGATGGAAAGTAGTAGAAAACAAAAGTTTAGTACCTAGCTTACCCCAAAGAACACGCCAAAAGTGGCTCAAAAACTTCACATCATGATCAGAAACAATAGTTTTAGGAACACCATGCAAATGCACAACATCCATAAAAAACAACTCGGCAATATTTACAACATCATCAGTTTTATGACATGCAATGAAATGTGTCATCTTACTAAACCGATCTACTACTACAAATATACTATCCCTACCTTTTTTGGTGCTAGGCAACCCTAAAACAAAGTCCATAGATACGTCAGTCCACGGATGCGTAGGCACAGGCAAAGGTGTATACAAACCATAAGGATGGGTCTTAGATTTCGCTTGTCTACATGCAACACACTTAGAACAAATATTCTCAACATTTTTTTTCTCATGTTAGGCCAATAAAAATGTTCACAAAGTATGTCATATGTCTTTTGAACCCCAAAATGACCCATCAAACCCCCCACAATGTGATTCATGCACACGGACTCCCCGCATAGAACATTTAGGCACACATAACTTGTTCTCCCTAAACAGATAGCCATCATGTCTATAAAATCTTTGGAATGCAGCATGCTCACAAGCACCAAACACATTGCCAAAATCAGAATCCGAAACATACAAATCCCTAATGTTCTCAAACCCTAACAATTTAGAACTTAAAGTAGTGATTAGAGTGTACCTTCTTGAAAGTGCATCAGCAACTACATTCTCCTTACCTTGTTTGTATTGTATCACGTATGGAAAGGTCTCTATGAATTCCAACCACTTCGCATGCCTCTTGTTCAATTTACCTTGGCCCTTTAGATGTTTCAATGACTCATGATCAGAATGGATCACAAACTCTTTTGGCCACAGATAATGCTGCCAAGTCTCCAATGCTCTCACCAAGGCATAGAGTTCCTTGTCATAAGTGGAATAATTCAATTGTGGCCCATGAAGCTTTTCACTGAAGTATGCAATGGGACGCTTACCCTGCATCAAAACAGCACCAATACCTAACTCGGAGGCATCACATTCTATCTCAAAAGCTTCATTAAAGTAAGGCAAACTCAATACAGGCGCAGAATACAACTTATCTTTCAATGTATTAAAAGCAAGTTCTTGTGCCTCATTCCACTTAAATCCAATATCCTTTTAAATTATTTCAGTCAATGGCGCAACAATGGTACTAAAATCTTTCACAAAACGCCTATAAAAGCTAGCTAAACCATGAAAACTACGCACATCACTAATACACTTAGGAGTAGGCCATTCTTTAGTAGCCTTAACCTTCTCCTCATCAACATGCACACCATGGGCAGAAATAACAAAGCCATGAAAAACAACTTTATCCATACAAAAAGAACACTTTTTAAATTTAGCATATAGTTTTTCACGCCTAAGTGCTTCTAGTATAGATTTAAGATTCATGACATGCTCATCAAGGCTTTTGCTATAAATTAAAATGTCATCAAAGTATATAACCACAAACTTGAATAAAATCACGCAAAACATGGTTCATTAATCTCATAAAAGTGCTAGGTGCATTTGTCAAACCAAATGGAATGACCATCCACTCATATAGACCATATTTTGTTTTAAAGACTTTATGGGAGACCCAATAAGAACTTGTCTTATAGAACTTTCAACAAGATGGAAATATGCCCGGGAGTAGATATGATCAAGCAAACACACGAAATCTCAAGAAACAAATTGAAAAGATAGAAACAGAACACAAAGAGAAAATGGGCAGTTAGAAGAATGTTGGTTGATGAAAAGAACCCTAAGAGAACTTTGTCTCTTAGAACCCTAGCAAGAATGTTCGTCAATGGAAAGAACCCTAAGAGAACTTGTCTCTTAGAACTCTAACCTTAAGACGCCACAAAGGAAAACCACTCCTTTGATAAGTCAAGTATTCTCAAAGAATACAAAGAAAGCAAGAAAGCTCTCAATATTATTTCTGAATCAAAGACCTCCTTCAAAGTACATAGAGGGTGCCTATTTATAGGGAAAACTTCCTAACTTAATGTCCTAAAGAAGATACTAAATAAAAGGAAACAAATCAATCCCTAAAAGGAAACAAAATAAACTTATAAAGGTGTTGACTAGATCACCTTATTTCAAGGAAACAAAAAAGGAAACTAAATAAAACATGATCTCAACATGTTGGGCCTTAGGGATCACGTCCTTATCCTTATTTTTAAGTGGCACATGCTTGTCACATGATACTTTAAGTGAGTTCTCCCAATTGGACTCCATGTGGGCCTTTGGACACTTTATGTTAGATTTCAAGGAATAAGACAATGCCTCTTGGACCTTTATGAGATGAAATTTGACGCAACAATATGGGCTCTATCTCTTGAAGGTCTTGGATTAAACAATTCAATGCTTGCTTCATTACTTTGGCCCTAGCTCTTGTCATTAGGCCTCCAACATCTTGTAATGGATCTTTAGGAATATTAGACTTGAATGTTGGGCCTTTGATATGGGAATTTAGTTCATCTCCTTGCCTTGAACATTCAAACTTCAAATCTGATCCAATTTCAGCTCCTAAGCCTCCTTTTGCAAGCTTATGTCCATGCAAGTCACGTCCTAGGTTTCCTTGAGACGAATCACACCATCGATGCGTTTCTTCTTGTCTTTCACATGCCCATGGTTCTCCATCATTCCCTCCCTCCTCGAAAGGATTCGTCCTCGAATCTGTAGCATCAAAGAGGGATAAATTAGATACATTGAATGTAGCACTCACATTACCATAGGAGTTAGGCAAATCAATTTTATAAGCATTATCATTAATCCTTTCTAAAACTTGAAAAGGGCCATCTCCTCTTTGCTGTAGCTTAGATTTCCTTTGTTCTGGAAACCTCTCCTTTCTCAAGTGCACCCAAACCCAATCTCCAGGTTCAAATATAACACGCCTTCTGCTTTTATTGGCTCGCTTTGCATATTGTTCATTTCTCCTCTCAATGTTGGCTCTAACTTTAGCGTGCAACTCCTGCACAAATTTAGCCTTTTTTATACCCGTCAAGGTTAGTAAACTCATTAGAAGGCAATAGAAGAATTTCCAAAGGAGTCAAAGGATCTATAAACAATCTCAAAAGGAGAAAATTGAGTAGCAGAATGAAAAGCACGATTATAAGCAAACTTAATGTGTGGGAGACACTTTTCCCAGTTCTTCAAGTTCTTTTGGATGATCGCACACAACAATGTTGTCAAAGTTCTGTTTACCACTTCAGTTTGACCATCTGTTTGAGGATGTGCAACAGTAGAAAACAAGAGTTTAGTGCCAAGTTTATTCCAAAGAGTTCTCCAAAAATGACTAAGAAATTTCACATCTCTATCACTGACAATAGTCTTTGGCAACCCATGAAATCTTACAACCTCTTTAAAGAACAAGTCAGCAACATGAACAACATCGTTGGTTTTAGAACAAGCAATAAAGTGAGCCATCTTGTTAAATCGATCAACCACCACAAAGATACTATCCTTTCCACTAGATGATCTAGGCAATCCAAGCACAAAGTCCATAGATATATCAACTCAAGGATGAGAGGGGACGGGTAATGGAGAATATAAACCATGTGATTGCACCCTAAATTTTGCATGCCTACAAGTAATACATTTAGCACAAATAGAAACAACATCCTTTCTCTTGTTAGGCCAATAAAAATGTTCATGCAAAAGAGCTAAAGTTTTTTCAACACCAAAGTGACCCATCAATCCACCTCCATGTGTCCCTCTAACAAGCAATTCACGCATAGAGCAAGATGGAATGCAAAGTTTATTTTTTTTAATAGAAATCCATCAAATCTATAGAAATTATCATTACCATGTTTTTCACAAGATTTCCAAATTTCTGCAAATTCACAATCAGATTCATACATGCCTTTCAACATGTCAAAACCAAGTAATCTAGCATGCATAGAGCTAAGAAGAGAGTATCTCCTAGAAAGAGCATCAGCCACAATGTTTTCTTTCCCTTGTTTATGTTTAATAACATAAGGAAAAGTTTCAATAAATTCCAACCACCTAGCATGTCTCTTGTTCAATTTATCTTGGGACTTTAGAAATTTCAAACTTTCATGATCAGAATGAATGATAAATTCTTTGGCCATAAGTAATGTTGCCAAGTCTCTAAAGACCATTTTAAAGCATACAACTCTTTATCATAAGTGGAGTAATTCAAAGCAGCACCACTTAGTTTTTCACTAACATAAGCAATGGGTTTAGAATCTTGCATTAAAATAGCGCCAATGCCTATTCCAGAAGCATCACATTCAACCTCAAAAACTTTAGAAAAATCAGGAAGAATAAGAAGAGGAGCATTGGTCAATTTTTCTTTCAAGGTATTAAAAGCAACCTCTTGTGAATCACCCCATTTAAAAATCACATTCTTTTTTACCAATTCATTCAAAGGTGATACAACTCACCTAGGCAATGGAGACTTGAGGATACCAATGGGTCCAATTACAAGGTCGCACTCCAACAAGCTCAAAGCACAATTTCAGATTTATGTACAAGCTTTTGTTTCACAAGAACTTCAAGAAGTTTTGTTGATCAAGCTTGGAGAAGAGCTTAGGAAGACACCTAAGTGTGTGTGCACATTGGAGGCATCAAACCAAGAGGGCTAACACTTAGCCAATTTTCACAAGCACAAGTCTAATCAATGGGCTTGGGCTTATTTTATCTTATAAGGGGCATGTGGACTTCTTTTAGGATTTTCATGGGCTGATTTGCATTAAGTGTGCATGTGCTTCATTAAAAAAGTCATGTGCATGTTTTATTTTAAACCTCCATCATGAGACTCCCTAACAAGCATCTCACGCATAGAACAAGTAGGAATACATAGTTTATTATCTCTAAACAAATATCCATCATTCCTATAAAACTTTTGAAAAGCAACTTGTTCACATGCATCATACACATTAGCAAAGTCAGAATCTGATTTGTACAAATCTTTTATATACTCAAACCCAATCAACTTAGAACTAAGAGAAGAGATTAGAGCATACCTCCTAGACAATGCATCAGCGATAACATTTTCTTTACCTTGCTTGTATTTCACAACATATGGGAATGTCTCTATGAACTCCAACCACTTAGCATGTCTTTTATTTAACTTACCTTGGCCCTTAAGATGCTTCAAACTCTCATGATCAGTGTGAATCACGAATTCCTTTGGCCATAGATAATGTTGCCAAGTTTGTAGAGCTCTTACCAATGCATATAGCTCCTTGTCATAAGTGGAATACTTCATTTGAGCACCATTCAACTTCTCACTAAAATAGGCAATGGGACGCCTTCCCTGCAATAAAACAGCACCAATACCGATCCCAGAGGCGTCACATTCAATCTCAAAAGTAGAAGAAAAATCAGGTAAACTCAAAATAGGTGCAAAATAAAGTTTTTCTTTCAAAGTGTTAAAAGCAATTTTCTGCGCCTCTCCCCACTTAAATCCTAACTCCCTTTTAACAATCTCAGTCAATGGAGCTGCAATGGAACTAAAATCACTTCGACTAGATTTGACGTAGTCAGTATAGTAAGAGTTGACACATTGCCCATACGGCAACAACCTAGAATCAATGTCTAGATCACCTCCGTTTCAATGATTGTTCCCAAACCTAAATTCAATCAATCTAACAAGACCCTTCACCCCCAAAACAGCAAGGAATTGGTAACAAAGAGTATAAGATTGTAGGGATTGAATTAACGCCACAAGTTAGAAATTACTTGATAAGTTGAATCAATCCTTAAGGTAAAACAAGCAAGAATCTCAATTCTCTCTTGAAGAATGCTTTCTAATTTTATTGATCTCTCCAAACTCGTGTTCATGGCTAAAGCAAGGGTTTAAATACCCTTTGCAATGTAAACCCTAACAAAGATAACCTAAAAACCCTAAAGAAAGCCCAAAATATCAAAAAGGCCTTCTTGAAACAAATCTGCCCAAGAATAAATCCCACATGAATTTGGGCTTCAAAACTAATTAAAATTGACTAGTCCTTGTCCAAATAGGATAAGAAAACCACAAAATAGAAGACTAACTTAAGAGGGGCGAATTGGGCTTTTAAACTAGGCCCACAAGCTTGGTTCCTTAAAATAAAACATGCACATGACTTTTTTAATAAAGCACATGCACACTTAATGCAAACCAGCCCATGAAAAAGCCTAAAAGAAGCCCACATGCCCTTTATAAGATAAAATAAGCTCAAGCCCATTGATTAGACTTGTGCTTGTGAAAATTGGCTAAGTGTTAACCCTCTTGATTTGATGATACGGAAACCCCAAGAAAACAAGGTTCTTGAAACCCCCTAATTCTATTGAAACAAAACCCCAATCTTTCTATTCTAAGAACATGCTAGTTCAAACCCCAATTATACAGAATTGAGACCCAAACCCAAAGAAAATTTAAGATTTGAACACACCACAAGTGATTACCTTGATAAGTGATGCAATCCTTGAAGTAACATTAAGAAGAACACACCTTACTTGAAGAGAACTCTCAATTTCGTTAATCAACCAAATCTAATGTTTACAGGATAAAATAAGGTATTTATACCCTCGCGATTTACCTAAACCTAAAAGGAATAGGTTACAAGACCCTTTAATGCTAAAACAAGCCTAATCCTAACTAGTTTAGGAGTTTATAGCCGAATAATGCAATCTGATCCTATTCCACTTAGGATTGGGCTAAACTAACTTAAATAAGATCAAAATAACTTAAATAAACCTAAGGGAGGTGGATGGGCCTAATAAACAAAGGAAAAATAACAAGTCCAATGTACTAAAATAAGTCCATAAGAATAATTGATCTTGTCTTGAAATTTGGCTAAGTATTAGCCCCTCTACATGCCCTCTCTAGAAGAATCACAGGCTTGACTACTCCACTTGAATTCTTCACGGATGGTTCAGTCTTGTCATCAAGGTGAGATGTAATGTGACTTTGAACAAACCCTTGAAGTGCTTGTTTAAGCCTTGCTGCACGTTGTCTTGTAATAGGTCCACTTGGCAAAGTAAGCTTGTCTTGATGTGTTGCACCTTGATCTCCATTGCCATGGCTTCTTGTATCATTTGATGCCTCCAATGTGCACACACACTTAGGTGTCTTCCTAAGCTTTTCCCCAAGCTTGATCAACAAAACTTCTTGAAGTTCTTGTGAAACAAAAGCTTGTACATAAATCTGAAATTGTGCTTTAAGCTTGTTGGAGCGTGACCTTGTAATTGGACTCATTGGTATCCTCAAGTCTCCATTGCCTTGGTGAGTTGCATCATTCCCTCCCTCCTCAAAAGGATTCGTCCTCGAATCAAGACCTACATTATCAAAGGTAGATAAATCAGAAACATTAAAAGTAGCACTAACACTATACTCTCCTGGCAAATCCACCCTATAGGCATTGTCATTGATGCGTTCAAGCACTTGAAAAGGACCATCCCCTCTAGGATCAAGCTTGGACTTCCTTTGTTTAGGAAATCTCTCCTTCCTAAAGTGCACCCAAACCCAATCTCCAGGTTCAAACTTCATCTCCCTACGCCCTTGATTGGCTCTTTGAGCATACTTCTTGTTCTTTTCCTCAATATGCTTCCTAGCTTTCTCATGTATTGTCTTAACCAATTCGGCCCTTTGCTGCCCATCTACATTAACAATCTCATTCAAGGGTAAAGGCAACAAATCCAATGGAGTTAATGGGTTAAAACCATACACAATCTCAAATGGAGAGTAACTCAGAAGAATGAATGCTTCTATTATATGCAAACTCAATCAAAGGCAAACAATCTTCCCAAGCTTTCAAATTTTTAACCACAACAGCACGCAATAAAGATCCTAAGGTTCTATTAACCACTTCAGTTTGCCCATTTGTTTGAGGATGACAAGTTGTAGAAAACAAAAGCTTTGTTCCCAATTTATTCCATAGAACACGCCAAAAGTGACTTAAAAACTTAGAATCCCTATCTGAAACAATAGTTCTAGGAATGCCATGCAATCTAACAACAACCCTAAAAAACAAATCAGCAACATGTGTAGCATCATCAGATTTATGACATGCAATAAAATGAGCCATTTTACTAAATCGATCAACTACAACAAAGAAGCTATCACGTCCTTTCCTAGTCCTAGGCAATCCTAACACAAAATCCATAGATATATCGATCCAAGGACTAATAGGGACAGGTAGAGGCGTGTACAACCCATGTGGTTGCACCTTGGACTTGGCTTGCCTACACGCTACACAACTAGAGCAAACTCTTTCAACATCCTTTTTCATGTTATGCCAATAAAAATGCTCCTGTAATATGTCAAGTGTTTTAGCAATACCAAAATGTCCCATTAAACCTCCATCATGAGACTCCCTAGCAAGCATCTCACGCATAGAACAAGTAGGAATACATAGTTTATTATCTCTAAACAAATATCCATCATTCCTATAAAACTTTTGAAAAGCAACTTGTTCACATGCATCATACACATTAGCAAAGTCAGAATCTGATTTGTACAAATCTTTTATATACTCAAACCCAATCAACTTAGAACTAATAGAAGAGATTAGAGCATACCTCCTAGACAATGCATCAGCGATCACATTTTCTTTACCTTGCTTGTATTTCACAACATATGGGAATGTCTCTATGAACTCCAACCACTTAGCATGTCTTTTATTTAACTTACCTTGGCCCTTAAAATGCTTCAAACTCTCATGATCAGTGTGAATCACGAATTCCTTTGGCCATAGATAATGTTGCCAAGTTTGTAGAGCTCTTACCAATACATATAGCTCCTTGTCATAAGTGGAATACTTCATTTGAGCACCATTCAACTTCTCACTAAAATAGGCAATGGGACGCCTTCCCTGCAATAAAACAACACCAATACCTATCCCAGAGGCATCACATTCAATCTCAAAAGTAGAAGAAAAATCAGGTAAACTCAAAATAGGTGAAGAACAAAGTTTTTTTTTCAATGTGTTAAAAGCAATTTCCTGCGCATCTCCCCACTTAAATCCTACCTCCTTTTTAACAATCCCAGTCAATGGAGCTGCAATGGAACTAAAATATTTCACAAACCTCCTACAGAAACTAGCAAGTCTATGAAAAGATCTCACCTTAGTAACACTTGTAGGTCTCGGCCACTCCCTAATTGCCTTGACCTTTTCTTGGTCCACCTCAATTCCATTAGAAGAAACAACATAACTAAGAAGTATGACACGATCCACAACAAACTTACCAATAAAAGACCTCAAAACATGATTCATCAAACGCATAAATGTACTAGGAGCATTAATTAAGCCAAAAGGCATCACAAGCCACTCATATAAACCATGTTTTGTTTTAAAAGCAGTTTTCCATTGATCACCAATTTTCATTCTAATCTGATGGTAACCACTCATAAGATCAATTTTGGTAAACACACGTGTACCATGCAATTCATCAATCATATCATCCAATCTAGGTATAGGATGGCGATACTTTACCGTTATCTTGTTAACAGCTCTGCAATCCACACACATGCGCCAACTCCCATCCTTCTTTGGAACCAATATCACTGGCACGACACAAGGACTAAGACTCTCCCTGATGTGTCCCTTTTGATACAACTCACCAAGGCAATGGAGACTTGAGGATGCCAATGGGTCCAATTACAAGGTCACGCTCCAACAAGCTTAGAGCACAATTTCAGATTTATGTACAAGCTTTTGTTTCACAAGAACTTCAAGAAGTTTTGTTGATCAAGCTTGGGGAAGAGCTTAGGAAGACACCTAAGTGTGTGTGCACATTGGAGGAATCAAATCAAGAGGGCTAACACTTAGCCAATTTTCACAAGCACAAGTCTAATCAATGAGCTTGGGCTTATTTTATCTTATAAAGGTCATGTGGACTTCTTTTAGGCTTTTCATGGGCTGATTTGTATTATGTGCATGTGCTTCATTAAAAAGTCATGTGCATGTTTTATTTTAAGGAACCAAGCTTGGGGCCTAGTTTAAAGCCCAATTCGCCCTCTTAAGTTAGTCTTCTATTTTGTGGTTTTCTTATCCTATTTGGACAAGGACTAGTCAATTTTAATTAGTTTTGAAGCCCAAATCCATGTGGGATTTATTCTTGGGCAGATTTGTTTCAAGAAGGCCTTTTGATATTTTGGGCTTTTTTTAGGGTTTTTAGGTTATCTTTGTTAGGGTTTACATTGCAAAGGGTATTTAAACCTTTGCTTTAGCCATGAACACGAGTTTAGAGAGATCAATAAAATCAGAAAGCATTCTTCAAGGGAGAATTGAGATTCTTGCTTGTTTTACCTTAAGGATTGATTCAACTTATCAAGTAAGTTCTAACTTGTGGCGTTAATTCAATTCCTACAATCTTATACTCTTTGTTACCAATTCCTTGCTGTTTTGGGGGTGAAGGGTCTTGTTAGATTGATTGAATTTAGGTTTGGGAACAATCATTGAAACAGAGGTGATCTAGATATTGATTCTAGGTTGTTGCCGTATCATCTTTGGTATAAGAGCCTAGGTTTTAAATTCAATCTTTATCTTTAATTTTCTGTTTGTTCTTGATTATTATAGTTAGTTCATCATTAAAATTCGAAAAAAAGAAAAAAAAAAGAAAGAAAAAAAGAAAAGAAAGAAAGAAAGAAAGAAAGAAGTAAAAAATCAAGATTGTGAATCTTTGTGAGTTTGAGTTGATTTGCTTGCAAGATTCATCAAGAACGAATCTGATCATTCAAGAATTCTCTAATTTCGTTTCTTTATTATTCAAGATTCATCAAGAACACATCCTTCATTCAAGAAACTCATCAAGACTTATTTTCTTGCATCAAGAAACACTTTCTTGTTTCAAGATTTACGTTCTTCGCTCAAAACGTGTCTTTGATATAATTGCTTATCTTTATATTCTTGAGTAATTGGGGCAGATTGGAATGTTTTTGTTAATTTGGGTTTAGGGTTGAGTTTAATTCCTAGTTTCGTCTTTTCTTCAACTCTTTGGTTGTTTTTTTTTGTTTGCTGTCCTTTTTGTTTCCATTACACTTGAATTGAGTAATCTTGTTTCATATTGCTCAATTGGCACCAAAAATCGTTCACATACGCTTTCTCCATCTAGTATGTGTTTATTTTCGTCTTCATTGTTTTCTTTACATTAAATTGCATCTAGCTTTGTGTTTTTCTTCCTTTATTTAGGTATTCGTTGCTTTCCTTTTGAATTACGTTGCTGTTGTGCTTATTTGGTTGGTAGTGATTGATCCTACAAGTAAAACTGTGCTAGAATCTAAAGTGGTAAAAGGCAAGAGTGTGTAAGCTCATTTAAGGTAAAAGCCATCTTCTTGAGTGAAACATGAGGGTATCCAATCTGATTTAGAGAGAAACACGTGAGGGAGTGCGTGAGGAGCTATTCTAACGTGTTTTTGCAGGTTTTACATCATGTCCAATTCAAAGGATAGTAAAGGTAGTGACAAGGATGAAAAGAATAGTGAGGCTGATCAACACACATTATTTACTTTGGAGGCTATGCAACATCAATTCCAAAGGATTGAGAACATGTTCAGGGATGTCAGTGATAAATTTGATAGGCAAGATCAAGCCATTAGGAATTTACAACGAGAGGCTTCATCTAATGGTGCAACAAGGAGGCAAAATGCTAGGGAGCCAACTCCTGTGCGCTATGAGTATGAAGATGAATATGATGATGGGGAAGATGAAGAAGATTGTCATAGGGCCAGATTTGGTGGAAGAGGGGGACGGAATGATAGAGGAAGAGGAAGAGGTTATAGAGGCCGAGACAATGCAAGGGGAGAAGATAGGGTCGAGCGTGTGGATAGAAACTTGGGTAGTATTAAGATGAAAATACCATCTTTCCAAGGTAAGAATGATCCAGAAGCTTACTTAGAATGGGAAAGAAAGGTGGAGATGATTTTTGAATGCCATAACTATTCTGAGGAGAAGAAGGTGAAGCTTGCTGCCGTGGAATTTCATGATTATGCACTTATTTGGTGGGATCAGCTTGTTTTGAACAAAAGAAGGAATGGAGAGGATCCTATTGATACTTGGGTTGAAATGAAGAGGGTCATGAAGAAGAGGTTTATGTCCTAGTTACTTCTATAGGGAGCTCCATCAAAGGCTCCAAACCTTGAGACAAGGCACCAAAAGTGTAGAAGAGTACCATAAGGAGATGGAGATAGCCATGATTAGGGCTAATGTAGAAGAAGAAAGAGAAGCCACCATGGCACGTTTCTTGGCTGGTTTGAACAAAGACATTGCCAATGTTATTGAATTGCACCATTATGTGGAGTTAGAGGAGATGGTGAATATGGCCATGAAGGTGGAGAGCCAACTCAAGTACAAAAGCTCCGACAAGGCTTCTTACCCAAGCTCTACTACAAATTGGAACTCGAAATGGTCCAAGAAAAATGAGAAGGACAAAGACAAGCTAAAGGAAGAGAAGAAGAAGGCAGATCCAAAAGGTACTTTTAAAACTCCAAGTTCTTCTAGTTCCAATTCTGAAAAGCATAGGACTATTAAATGCTTTAAATGTCTTGGTGTTGGTCATATTGCTTCTCAATGCCCAAACAAGAAAACAATGTTTGTGAGAGGAGGAGAAGTTGTGTCGAGGAGGAAGAAGATGATTTGGCTTCCATGCCCGAGTTGGAAGATTGTTCGATGTGGAAGTTGAGGATGCACCTAGGGGTGAATTACTTGTTACTAGATTTAGTTTTGAATGCTCAAGTGAAGGAAGATGGAATTGAGCAAAGGGAAAATATTTTCCATTCCAGATGCCTAGTGAATGAGAAGATTTGTAGCCTGATCATTGATGGGGGAAGCTGCACTAATGTGGCTAGTACATTGATGGTGGAAAAACTAGGGTTGGAGTGCTTGAAACACCCTAGGCCATATAGACTACAATGGTTGAATGACATGGGGGAAATCAAGGTAAATAAACAAGTTCTTGTATCTTTCTCCATTGGAAAGTATTCTGATCAAGTACTTTGTGATGTTGTACCTATGCATACTAGTCATTTATTGCTCGGTCGACCTTGGCAATATGATAGAAGAGTGTTACATGATGGTTTTAAGAATAGGTATTCATTTACTATGGGAGATCAGAAATTTGTTCTTGCTCCATTGGCACCAAAAGAGGTATATGAGGACCAAATGCAATTAAAAAGGAGTATGGAGGCAATGCAACAAAGACAGGACAAAAAACTTCAAGAAAAGCATGATAATACAAAAATTGAGGGTAAGGTTGAGGATCTTGCAAAAGGGGAGCAGAAATTTAAATCAAAAGAAAAGAGAGAAAGTAAGGCCGAGAGTGAGAGAAGAAAAGTGGGAAAAGAGGCCTCAAAAGAAATTCAATTAAAAGGCCCAAATGAGAGAGAGGGTAGAAAGAAACAAAACTTCTATGCAAAAATGAGAGATGTAAGGGTTGCTTGTGTGGAAAGGAGATGTTTGTTTGTACTTTTGTACAAGCACGCTTATTTTAGTGAATCTGACCTTGACACTTGTTTGCCTAGTAGTGTTGTTTCTCTTTTGCAGGAGTATGGAGATGTTTTCCCAGAGGAGTTGCCTAAGGAATTGCCGCCTATTAGAGGAATAGAACATCAGATTGACTTCATGCCTGGGGCGCAGATTTCAAATAGACCAGCTTATAGGGCAAATCCTGAAGAAACTAAGGAACTCCAAAAGCAAGTGGAAGAATTGCTACAAAAGGGACACATCAGGGAGAGTCTTAGTCCTTGTGCCGTGCCAGTGATATTGGTTCCAAAGAAGGATGGGAGTTAGCGCATGTGTGTCGATTGCAGAGCTGTTAACAAGATAACGGTAAAGTATCGCCATCCTATACCTAGATTGGATGATATGATTGATGAATTGCATGGTGCATGTGTGTTTACCAAAATTGATCTTATGAGTGGTTACCATCAGATTAGAATGAAAATTGGTGATGAATGGAAAACTGCTTTTAAAACAAAACATGGTTTATATGAGTGACTTGTGATGCCTTTTGGCTTAACTAATGCTCCTAGTACATTTATGCGTTTGATGAATCATGTTTTGAGGTCATTTATTGGTAAGTTTGTTGTGGTATATTTTGATGACATATTGATCTATAGCAAAAGCATTAATGAGCATATTGAGCATCTTAGGCTTGTGTTAGATGCACTTAGGGCAGAAAAGTTGTATGCTAAGTTAAAGAAGTGTACATTTTGCATGGATCGTGTCATATTTCTTGGTTATGTTGTTTCTTCTAATGGAATTGAGGTGGACCAAGAAAGGTCAAGGCAATTAGGGAGTGGCCGAGACCTACAAGTGTTACTCGGTGAGATCTTTTCATGGACTTGCTAGTTTCTATAGGAGGTTTGTGAAAGATTTTAGTTCCATTGCAGCTCCATTGACCGAGATTGTTAAAAGGAGGTAGGATTTAAGTGGGAGAGGCGCAGGAAATTGCTTTTAACACTTTGAAAGAAAACTTTGTTCTGCACCTATTTTGAGTTTACCTGATTTTTCTTCTACTTTGAGATTGAATGTGATGTCTCAGGATAGGTATTGGTGCTGTTTTATTGCAGGGAAGGCGTCCGCTGCCTATTTTAGTGAGAAGTTGAATGGTGCTCAATTGAAGTATTCCACTTATGACAAGGAGCTATATGCATTGGTAAGAGCTCTGCAAACTTGGCAACATTATCTATGGCCAAAGGAATTCGTGATTCACACTGATCATGAGAGTTTGAAGCATCTTAAGTGCCAAGGTAAGTTAAATAAAAGACATGCTAAGTGGTTGGAGTTCATAGAGACATTCCCATATGTTGTGAAATACAAGCAAGGTAAAGAAAATGTTATCGCTGATGCATTGTCTATGAGGTATGCTCTAATCTCTTCTCTTAGTTCTAAGTTGATTGGGTTTGAGTATATAAAAGATTTATACAAATCAGATTCTGACTTTGCTAATGTGTATGATGCATGTGAACAAGTTGCTTTTCAAAAGTTTTATAGGAATGATGGATATTTGTTTAGAGATAATAAACTATGTATTCCTACTTGTTCTATGCGTGAGATGCTTGCTAGGGAGTCTCATGATGGAGGTTTAATGGGACATTTTGGTATTGCTAAAACACTTGACATATTACAGGAGCATTTTTATTGGCATAACATGAAAAAGGATGTTGAAAGAGTTTGCCCAAGTTGTGTAGCCTGTAGGCACGCCAAATCCAAGGTGCAACCACATGGGTTGTACACGCCTCTACCTGTCCCTATTAGTCCTTGGATTGATATATCTATGGATTTTGTGTTAGGATTGCCTAGAACTAGGAAAGGACGTGATAGCATCTTTGTTGTAGTTGATCGATTTAGTAAAATGGCTCATTTTATTGCATGTCATAAATCTGATGATGCTACACATGTTGCTGATTTGTTTTTTAGGGATGTTGTTAGATTGCATGGCATTCCTAGAACCATTGTTTCAGATAGGGATTCTAAGTTTTTAAGTCACTTTTGGCGTGTTCTATGGAATAAATTGGGAACAAAACTTTTGTTTTCTACAACTTGTCATCCCCAAACAGATGGACAAACTGAAGTGGTTAATAGAACCTTAGGATCTTTATTGCGTGCTGTTGTGGGTAAAAATTTGAAAGCTTGGGAAGATTGCTTGCCTTTGATTGAGTTTGCATATAATAGAAGCATTCATTCTTCTACAGGTTATTCTCCTTTTGAGATTGTGTATGGTTTTAACCCATTAACTCCATTGGATTTGTTGCCTTTACCCTTGAATGAGATTGTTAATGTAGATGGGCAGCAAAGGGTCGAATTGGTTAAGACAATACATGAGAAAGCTAGGCAGCACATTGAGGAAAAGAACAAGAAGTATGCTCAAAGAGCCAATCAAGGGCGTAGGGTGATGAAGTTTGAACCTGGAGATTGGGTTTGGGTGCACTTCAGGAAAGAGAGATTTCCTAAACAAAGGAAGTCTAAGCTTGATTTTAGAGGGGACGGTCCTTTTCAAATGCTTGAACGCATAAATGACAATGCCTATAGGGTGGACCTGCCAGGTGAGTATGGTGTTAGTGCTACTTTTAATGTTTCTGATTTATCTCCCTTTGATAATGTAGGTCTTGATTCGAGGACGAATCCTTTTGAAGAGGGAGGGAATGATACAACTCACCAAGGCAATGGAGACTTGAGGATGCCAATGGGTCCAATTACAAGGTCACGCTCCAACAAGCTTAGAGCACAATTTCAGATTTATGTACAAGCTTTTGTTTCACAAGAACTTCAAGAAGTTTTGTTGATCAAGCTTGGGGAAGAGCTTAGGAAGACACCTAAGTGTGTGTGCACATTGGAGGAATCAAATCAAGAGGGCTAACACTTAGCCAATTTTCACAAGCACAAGTCTAATCAATGAGCTTGGGCTTATTTTATCTTATAAAGGTCATGTGGACTTCTTTTAGGCTTTTTCATGGGCTGATTTGTATTAAGTGTGCATGTGCTTCATTAAAAAAGTCATGTGCATGTTTTATTTTAAGGAACCAAGCTTGTGGGCCTAGTTTAAAGCCCAATTCGCCCTCTTAAGTTAGTCTTCTATTTTGTGGTTTCTTATCCTATTTGGACAAGGACTAGTCAATTTTAATTAGTTTTGAAGCCCAAATCCATGTGGGATTTATTCTTGGGCAGATTTGTTTCAAGAAGGCCTTTTGATATTTTGGGCTTTTTTTAGGGTTTTTAGGTTATCTTTGTTAGGGTTTACATTGCAAAGGGTATTTAAACCTTTGCTTTAGCCATGAACACGAGTTTAGATAGATCAATAAAATCAGAAAGCATTCTTCAAGGGAGAATTGAGATTCTTGCTTGTTTTACCTTAAGGATTGATTCAACTTATCAAGTAAGTTCTAACTTGTATGCTAATTCAATTCCTACAATCTTATACTCTTTGTTACCAATTCCTTGCTGTTTTGGGGGTGAAGGGTCTTGTTAGATTGATTGAATTTAGGTTTGGGAACAATCATTGAAACAGAGGTGATCTAGACATTGATTCTAGGTTGTTGCCGTATCATCTTTGGTATAAGAGCCTAGGTTTTAAATTCAATCTTTATCTTTAATTTTCTGTTTGTTCTTGATTATTATAGTTAGTTCATCATTAAAATTCGAAAAAAAAAAAAAAAAAAAAAGAAAGAAAAAGAAGAAAAGAAAGAAAAGAAAGAAAGAAAGAAGTAAAAAAATCAAGATTGTGAATCTTTGTGAGTTTGAGTTGATTTGCTTGCAAGATTCATCAAGAACGAATCTGATCATTCAAGAATTCTCTAATTTCGTTTCTTTATTATTCAAGATTCATCAAGAACACATCCTTCATTCAAGAAACTCATCAAGACTTGTTTTCTTGCATCAAGAAACACTTTCTTGTTTCAAGATTTACGTTCTTCGCTCAAAACGTGTCTTTGATATAATTGCTTATCTTTATATTCTTGAGTAATTGGGGCAGATTGGAATGTTTTTGTTAATTTGGGTTTAGGGTTGAGTTTAATTCCTAGTTTCGTCTTTTCTTCAACTCTTTGGTTGTTTTTTTTGTTTGCTGTCCTTTTTGTTTCCATTACACTTGAATTGAGTAATCTTGTTTCATATTGCTCAATTGGCACCAAAAATCGTTCACATACGTTTTCTCCATCTAGTATGTGTTTATTTTCGTCTTCATTGTTTTCTTTACATTAAATTGCATCTAGCTTTGTGTTTTTCTTCCTTTATTTAGGTATTCGTTGCTTTCCTTTTGAATTACGTTGCTGTTGTGCTTATTTGGTTGGTAGTGATTGATCCGGACAAGTAAAACTGTGCTAGAATCTAAAGTGGTAAAAGGCAAGAGTGTGTAAGCTCATTTAAGGGTAAAAGCCATCTTCTTGAGTGAAACATGAGGGTATCCAATCTGATTTAGAGAGAAACACGTGAGGGAGTGCGTGAGGAGCTATTCTAACGTGTTTTTGCAGGTTTTACATCATGTCCAATTCAAAGGATAGTAAAGGTAGTGACAAGGATGAAAAGAATAGTGAGGCTGATCAACACACATTATTTACTTTGGAGGCTATGCAACATCAATTCCAAAGGATTGAGAACATGTTCAGGGATGTCAGTGATAAATTTGATAGGCAAGATCAAGCCATTAGGAATTTACAACGAGAGGCTTCATCTAATGGTGCAACAAGGAGGCAAAATGCTAGGGAGCCAATTCCTGTGCGCTATGAGTATGAAGATGAATATGATGATGGGGAAGATGAAGAAGATTGTCATAGGGCCAGATTTGGTGGAAGAGGGGGACGGAATGATAGAGGAAGAGGAAGAGGTTATAGAGGCCGAGACAATGCAAGGGGAGAAGATAGGGTCGAGCGTGTGGATAGAAACTTGGGTAGTATTAAGATGAAAATACCATCTTTCCAAGGTAAGAATGATCCAGAAGCTTACTTAGAATGGGAAAGAAAGGTGGAGATGATTTTTGAATGCCATAACTATTATGAGGAGAAGAAGGTGAAGCTTGCTGCCGTGGAATTTCATGATTATGCACTTATTTGGTGGGATCAGCTTGTTTTGAACAAAAGAAGGAATGGAGAGGATCCTATTGATACTTGGGTTGAAATGAAGAGGGTCATGAAGAAGAGGTTTATGTCCTAGTTACTTCTATAGGGAGCTCCATCAAAGGCTCCAAACCTTGAGACAAGGCACCAAAAGTGTAGAAGAGTACCATAAGGAGATGGAGATAGCCATGATTAGGGCTAATGTAGAAGAAGAAAGAGAAGCCACCATGGCACGTTTCTTGGCTGGTTTGAACAAAGACATTGCCAATGTTATTGAATTGCACCATTATGTGGAGTTAGAGGAGATGGTGAATATGGCCATGAAGGTGGAGAGCCAACTCAAGTACAAAAGCTCCGACAAGGCTTCTTACCCAAGCTCTACTACAAATTGGAACTCGAAATGGTCCAAGAAAAATGAGAAGGACAAAGACAAGCTAAAGGAAGAGAAGAAGAAGGCAGATCCAAAAGGTACTTTTAAAACTCCAAGTTCTTCTAGTTCCAATTCTGAAAAGCATAGGACTATTAAATGCTTTAAATGTCTTGGTGTTGGTCATATTGCTTCTCAATGCCCAAACAAGAAAACAATGTTTGTGAGAGGAGGAGAAGTTGTGTCTGAGGAGGAAGAAGATGATTTGGCTTCCATGCCTGAGTTGGAAGATTGTTCTGATGTGGAAGTTGAGGATGCACCTAGGGGTGAATTACTTGTTACTAGACGAGTTTTGAATGCTCAAGTGAAGGAAGATGGAATTGAGCAAAGGGAAAATATTTTCCATTCCAGATGCCTAGTGAATGAGAAGATTTGTAGCCTGATCATTGATGGGGGAAGCTGCACTAATGTGGCTAGTACATTGATGGTGGAAAAACTAGGGTTGGAGTGCTTGAAACACCCTAGGCCATATAGACTACAATGGTTGAATGACATGGGGGAAATCAAGGTAAATAAACAAGTCCTTGTATCTTTCTCCATTGGAAAGTATTCTGATCAAGTACTTTGTGATGTTGTACCTATGCATACTAGTCATTTATTGCTCGGTCGACCTTGGCAATATGATAGAAGAGTGTTACATGATGGTTTTAAGAATAGGTATTCATTTACTATGGGAGATCAGAAATTTGTTCTTGCTCCATTGGCACCAAAAGAGGTATATGAGGACCAAATGCAATTAAAAGGAGTATGGAGGCAATGCAACAAAGACAGGACAAAAACTTCAAGAAAAGCATGATAATACAAAATTGAGGGTAAGGTTGAGGATCTTGCAAAGGGGCAGAAATTTAAATCAAAAGAAAAGAGAGAAAGTGAGGCCGAGAGTGAGAGAAGAAAAGTGGGAAAAGAGGCCTCAAAAGAAATTCAATTAAAAGGCCCAAATGAGAGAGAGGGTAGAAAGAAACAAAACTTCTATGCAAAAATGAGAGATGTAAGGGTTGCTTGTGTGGAAAGGAGATGTTTGTTTGTACTTTTGTACAAGCACGCTTATTTTAGTGAATCTGACCTTGACACTTGTTTGCCTAGTAGTGTTGTTTCTCTTTTGCAGGAGTATGGAGATGTTTTCCCAGAGGAGTTGCCTAAGGAATTGCCGCCTATTAGAGGAATAGAACATCGATTGACTTCATGCCCAGGCAGATTTCAAATAGACCAACTTATAGGGCAAATCCTCAGAAACTAAGGAACTCCAAAAGCAAGTGGAAGAATTGCTACAAAGGGACACATCGGGGAGAGTCTTAGTCCTTGTGCCGTGCAGTGATATTGGTTCCAAAGAAGGATGGGAGTTAGCGCATGTGTGTCGATTGCGAGTCATTAACAAGATAACGGTAAAGTATCGCCATCCTATACCTAGATTGGATGATATGATTGATGAATTGCATGGTGCATCTGTGTTTACCAAAATTGATCTTATGAGTGGTTACCATCAGATTAGAATGAAAATTGGTGATGAATGGAAAACTGCTTTTAAAACAAAACATGGTTTATATGAGTGACTTGTGATGCCTTTTGGCTTAACTAATGCTCCTAGTACATTTATGCGTTTGATGAATCATGTTTTGAGGTCATTTATTGGTAAGTTTGTTGTGGTATATTTTGATGACATATTGATCTATAGCAAAAGCATTAATGAGCATATTGAGCATCTTAGGCTTGTGTTAGATGCACTTAGGGCAGAAAAGTTGTATGCTAAGTTAAAGAAGTGTACATTTTGCATGGATGTTATTGAATTGCACCATTATGTGGAGTTAGAGGAGATGGTGAATATGGCCATGAAGGTGGAGAGCCAACTCAAGTACAAAAGCTCCGACAAGGCTTCTTACCCAAGCTCTACTACAAATTGGAACTCGAAATGGTCCAAGAAAAATGAGAAGGACAAAGACAAGCTAAAGGAAGAGAAGAAGAAGGCAGATCCAAAAGGTACTTTTAAAACTCCAAGTTCTTCTAGTTCCAATTCTGAAAAGCATAGGACTATTAAATGCTTTAAATGTCTTGGTGTTGGTCATATTGCTTCTCAATGCCCAAACAAGAAAACAATGTTTGTGAGAGGAGGAGAAGTTGTGTTTGTGAGAGGAGGAGAAGTTCTCATTCCTATAAAACTTTTGAAAAGCAACTTGTTCACATGCATCATACACATTAGCAAAGTCAGAATCTGATTTGTACAAATCTTTTATAAACTCAAACCCAATCAACTTAGAACTAAGAGAAGAGATTAGAGCATACCTCCTAGACAATGCATCAGCGATAACATTTTCTTTACCTTGCTTGTATTTCACAACATATGGGAATGTCTCTATGAACTCCAACCACTTAGCATGAGAAAAGTACCTTTTGGATCTGCCTTGTTCTCCTCAAACACAACTTCTCCTCCTCTCACAAACATTGTTTTCTTGTTTGGGCATTGAGAAGCAATATGACCAACACCAAGACATTTAAAGCATTTAATAGTCCTATGCTTTTCAGAATTGGAACTAGAAGAACTTGGAGTTTTAAAAGTACCTTTTGGATCTGCCTTGTTCTTCTCTTCCTTTAACAAGAACATTCCAATCTGCCCCAATTACTCAAGAACTTAAAGATAAGTAATTATATCAAATACACGTTTTGAGCGAAGAACGTAAATCTTGAAACAAGAAAGTGTTTCTTGGTGCAAGAAAACAAGTCTGGATGAGTTTCTTTAATGAATGATGTGTTCTTGATGAATCTTGAATAATAAAGAAACGAAATTAAAGAATTCTTGAATGATCAGATTCGTTCTTGATGAATCTTGCAAGCAAATCAACTCAAACTCACAAAGATTCACAATCTTGATTTTCTTTTTTTTTTACTTCTTTCTTTCTTTCTTTTCTTCTTTTTCTTTCTTTCTTTCTTTCTTTCTTTCTTTTCTTTTCTTTCTTTCTTTCTTCTTTTTTTTCGAATTTTAATGATGAACTAACTATAATAATCAAGAACAAATAGAAAATTAAAGATAAAGATTGAATTTAAAACCTAGGTTCTGATACCAAAGATGATACGGCAACAACCTAGAATCAATGTCTAGATCACCTCCGTTTCAATGATTATTCCCAAACCTAAATTCAATCAATCTAACAAGACCCTTCACCCCCAAAACAGCAAGGAATTGGTAACAAAGAGTATAAGATTGTAGGGATTGAATTAACGCCACAAGTTAGAACTTACTTGATAAGTTGAATGCTTTCTAATTTTATTGATCTCTCCAAACTCGTGTTCATGGCTAAAGCAAGTAACACGCACCAACGGAAGGATTGAAGAGGAATTTGCGTTGATCTTGTATAAGGAATAAATCCAAGCTCTGGGTATGGCTGGAATGATTGAATTGTTGGAAGAACTTGCGTCGGTTATGAAGAACAAGGAAGAACAGACTTGAATTCGAAAATTGACAAGCAAAACTAACTAAGATACGTATGAAATCAATCCCTACGACACCCCCTAAAGACCTGCCTTAGGTAACCCCGATGATCAGAATTGAATTCAAAGAAAGAACTCAAACACGCCACAATTGGGAAAGCAATTGATAAGTGAAATAAGTTCTTAAGGTAACAAGAACAAGAGAAGGTTTGTTTTCTCTCAAGTTGGAAGCCAGTGGCTGCACACAATAATCTGAATCATGCCCTAATCGACCTAAAACAAGTCTATAAATACTAGGTTTTAAGTGACTAATGAGTTGGGCTAATAATACAAGAAAGCCCAAGTAAATAATAAGTCCAAGAAAGCTAATTAAAATGCCCCCATGTCTGGTCTGATGGGTGTGCCTTTGCTGATCACTTAAGTCCACATAAGTTGGGCTCAAGTGAATTAAAGCAGCCCATTCATGCAAGTCCTCAAGCCACATGCATATCTGACCCAAAGACTTGAGTTAAGTGGATCCATTTGAGCTGTGACCCAAATAACTCTCCTCCTATAGGATTAGCACGCTGCATGTCTTCCATAAATGAGCCCACATGCGCATACAAAGCCTCTTTGATCCTCTTAGCCCGCGCCCTAGTCATTGGCCCAATTGGTATGGATAGGTCTCTTCCTTGGCCTTGATCACGCAAGCTCTTCTTCAAGTCCAAACCTCCATGCACGCCTTCACCATGCACGCCACCACCTTCATGCACATCGTCATCCATGCCTTTGCTCACATCAGTCCCTCCCTCCTTAAAAAGATTCGTCCTCGAAGCTGAATCCATGTCAAAAGGAGAAAGGTCAGAACATTAAAAGTGGCGGAAACATTGTACTCACTGAAGATCAATCTTGTAGGCATTGTCATTGATCTTCTCCAACACTGAATGGACCATCTCCTCTTGGATCCAGCTTGGATTTTCTTTGAGTAGGAAATCGCTCCTTTCTCAAATGAACCCAAACCCAATCACCAGTGTTCAAGGTCACTAATCTACGCCTTTGTTGGCTTGCTGGCGAGACCCGGTTCTTTGCTCAATGTGTTGCCTCGCCTTCTTGTGAAGTTCCCTAACCAACTCAAATTTAGGTGTTCCATCTGTACTAGACAATTCATGCAAAGGTAAAGGTACCAAATCCAAGACAGCTTAAGGATTAAAACCATAAACCAACTCGAAAGGCGAAAAACCTGTAGTGGAATGCACACATCTATTATATGCAAATTCAATGAAAGGTAAACATTCCCCCCAAGTTCTCAATTTTTGACCTACAACAGCACGCAACAAAGTTCCCAAGGTCCTATTCACAACCTCGGTTTGCCCATCTGTTTGTGGATGACAAGTAGTGGAATATAATAATTTGGTTCCTAACTTGCCCCACAACACACGCCAAAAATGGCTCAAAAACTTAGTATCTCGATCGGATACAATCGACCTCGGAATGCCATGCAACCTAACAACATCCCTAAAGAATAAGTCAGCCACATGTACAAAGATCATCAGCCTTATGGCATGCAATGAAATGCGCCATCTTACTAAAACGATCCACAACCACAAAGATGCTATCAAAACCTCTCTTTGTTCTAGGTAGACCCAAAACAAAGTCCATAGACAAATCAACCCATGGTTCAAGAGGGCAGTAAAGGGTATACAATCCATGAGGTTTGATCTGCTGATTTTGCTGTCTACATGCAATGCACTTGCACACACTCGCCAACATCCTTGCGCATACCAGGCCAATAAAAATGCTCATGCAAAATATCCAAAGTCTTAGTAACCCCAAATGACCCATCAAACCACCACTATGAGCCTCATGCACAAACAAAGCACGAATCTAACAATTAGGCACACACAATTGGCTACCTCTAAACAAATAGCCATCATGCCTATAAAATTTCTGAAACGCAGCATGCTCACAAGCAATATACACGTAAGCAAAGTCATTATCGAAGCATACAACTCCTTTAGTTGCTCAAACCCTAAAAGTTGTGAACTAAGGGTAGTAACCAAGGAATACCTCCTAGATAACGATCAGCAACCACGCTTTCCTTCCCTTGCTTGTCTTTGCAGGACATATGGAAATGTCTCCAAAACTCCACCCACGTGGCATGTCATTTGCTCAACTTGCCTTGTCCTTTCAAGTGCTTCAAGGACTCGTGATCCGCCCTAATGACAAACTCACGTGGCTGAAGGTAGTGTTGCCACACCTCCAATGCTCTCACCATCGCATATAGCTCCTTGTCATAGGTTGGATAGTTGAGTTGTGCACCACTCAACTTCTCACCAAGTAAGCTACTTGGTTTGTTTTCCCGCAAAAGCACAAAGACCTATACCAATTCCGAAGCATCACATTCAACCTCAAATGCCTTATCAAAATTTGGCAAGCACAAAATAGGAGCAGAACATAATTTTTCTTTCAACAATATGAATGCACGCCCTGTTCCTCTCCCCATACAAACCCCTTCTCCTTCTTGACTATCTCACCAAAGGAGCAGCAATAGTGGAGAAATCTCTCACAAACCTCCTATAAAAGCTAGCAAGACGTGAAAGCTCCTCACCTCACTCGACTTTTAGGTGTTGGCCAATCTTGGATGGCCTTCACCTTTTCACTATCTACCGCAACACCACGAGAATTGACTACAAATCCTAAGAAGACAAGTCGATCAATGCAAAAAGTACACTTCTTAAGATTGGCATACAGTTTCTCCTTTCTCAACACATCCAACACACTCCTCACATGCACGACATGCTCATCAATAGTAGTGCTATAAACCAAAATGTCATCAAAGTAAACAACCACAAATTTACCAAGAAATGCACGCAATACATGATTCATCAACCGCATAAAGTGCTGGGTGCATTAGTTAAGCCAAATGGCATAACCAACCACTCATACAACCCATACTTGGTTTTGAAAGCGCTTCCATTCATCTCCGGATTCATTCAATCTGATGGTATCCACTCTTCAAATCAATCTTAGTAAATACACATGCACCATGCAACTCATCAAGCATATCGCCTCTAACCTAGGAATAGGGTGGCGATACTTTACAAAGGATTTTATTCACAAAGACGACAGATCACGACATCCTCCGTGTTCCATCCTTCTTGGCACCAACAAGACCACCGACAAAGACATGGGCTCAAGCTCTCCCTCACATGCCCCTTTTCCAACAACTCATCCACTTGTTTTGAAGTTCCTTCGCTTCTCGGTTACTCCTATAGGCTGGCCGGTTTGGAATCAGGCACCGGTATGAAATCGATTTGGTGCTCTATGCCCTCAAGGGTGGCAGTCCATTGGGCATCTCCTCCGGAAAGACATCGGTGTATTCCTGCAAAAGAGAACTAAAGACACTAGGCAAGGAAGCAAGAGGGTCAGTGTCAATCATCAAACACTCCCTATACCTAAGCAACAATAGTGTTCTCTTCGCTCCACTAGCTCTCCTCAAATCTTTCTCTCTCGCAAACAAACTCACCTTCTTCTCTCTCGGCTCACTCTTCCTTTCTCTACCTGAGTTCTTCTCTCCTGCACATCCCACCTTCTTTTCCTCTCCTGTGCAGTCACTCACCTTTGGGCCACTCTCAATTTGCTTTTGGGCTTCTTTTCTCTCATCTTTTCTTTTGAGCTCACTACCCAAACCCTCCTCACATTTACTTGCTTTCAACAGGTCCAGGTACAATTCATGAGGTGATAAGGGTACAAGAGTGAAGTTCCTACCCTTAAACTTAAACGAATACCTATTGGTATATCCATCATGTGCTACCCTTCTATCAAACTGCCAAGGTCTCCCAAGCAACATATGACCAGCCTCCATAGGTACTACATCACACAACACCTCATCCTCATATCTACCTACTGAAAATGACACCAACACCTGCTTTGTCACTTTCACATCAGCACTATCATTAAACCATCAGTAGCTTGTAAGGTTCCGGATGTTTCCTATAAGGTAACCCCAGCTTCTCAACCATGGTGACACTAGCTACATTAGTGCAACTACCCCATTAATGATCAGATTACAAACCTTTCCACCCACCAAACACCTCGTGAAAACAAATTCTCCTCCGATCAAGAGCTGCATCTTTGGCCCTAACACTCAAAACACGCCTAACAACAAGCACTTCCCTGTGACAGCCCTCTCTACACAATCATCATCATCATCATCACAAGCATTATAACAAGGCAACACATCATTATCGAATCACTATCCTCGAAATCAATTACCCCATTATCCCGCATAAACATAGCCTTTTTATTAGGGCATTGTGATGCAATATGTCCATTGCCCAAACACCTAAAGCATTTAATACTAGATTGTTTGCTAGATGAGGCATGAGAATTAGGTGTACCTTTTTGGTCAGACCCCACATTTGGCTTTTGGGTGTCTCCTCGAGGTCCGCCCTTTGTCTTTCGACTTCTCCTCTCTCTGGGCCATTTCAACCCCATGATGGACTAAATACCGATCCACTCCTTGCTGCCACTCTACTCTTGAGTTGCCTTTCCACTTTCATGGCCATGTTCACCATGTCCTCAATCTCCACATAGTGCTGCAACTCCACCACATTGGCTATCTCTCGGTTCAAGCCACTCAAAATCGTGCCATAGTCGCCTCTGCGTCCTCTTCTATGTTGGCTCGGATCATGGTTATCTCCATCTCTTTGTGGTAATCCTCCACTGATCTAGACCCTTGAGTGTGTCTCTGCAATTTTTGGTGCATCTCCCTATAATAGTAAGAAGGCACAAACCTCTTCCTCATGCGAGCCATGGCTGCCCAAGTAGAGATAGCCCTCTCTCCATTCCTCCTCCCGAAGTCATCAACTGGTCCCACCAAATCAATGCATAATCAGAAAACTCCACTGCAGCTAGCTTTACCTTCTTGTGCTCGGAGAAGTTATGGCACTCAAAAATTAAGTCCACCTTCCTCTCCCATTCTAGGTAAGCCTCGGCGTCATTCCTCCCTCAAGGTAGGAATTTGCATTTTGATGGACTTGATATCTCCATCTAGCCGGTTTAATGGCTCAGCTCGCTGTGCCCTCCTAGGTCTGTGGTCAAACTCTTCCTCCTCCTCCTCCTCAATTCCGTCGTCCACATGGTCATATTGTGGTGGTGGTCTCCAAATGGTGGTGGAGGGTGTTGGTGCCTAGCACCACGCCTCCTTGAGGCTCCTCACGCCTCTCTTGTCTGGAGTTCAGCTATCTCCTCCTTATCTCAAAGAAATGCCAAGTTGAACCGCCAAACTGTTGTTGCATTGCTCTCATGGTAAGAACATTGATTTCTCGGTTTGATTCAGCATTAATACCTCCGTTGCTACCATCTGCTACCATTATTACCTCCTTCCCGTGACATTGTGAGGAAATAATATACCTGCAAAACAACGTTAGTGCAAGAAAAAATCCAACTCACAATACTCCTTCACGTGTTTCACTCAAAAGATGTTCTCTCTCCTCGTGTTTAATGTCACGCAATGACACCCTCAAATGCACTCACACTCTTGCCTTTTACCACTTAATTTCTCTGAAATTCAAGTTACAAAGTAGAACTATAATTCCTCAAACCAAATTCAATTCCCAAATCATGGAATGTCGTTCAATATCTGAAAACCCCAATCAAGGAAAAGCCGAGATCCTCCAAGCAAGATTGCTGAATGTCAACCAATTCGAGACACAAGGAAGGAAACAGGAAACAATGCTAGGACAGAATGAACTCAAACAAAATGAAGAATAAGAAAGACAAATTTTAAACAAGTAATACCAATATCAAAGAAGACAATTTTTGGAACAATTGGAATTCAAAGAACACGAAATAAGGCTAGAACAATGGAATCAGATGGAAATTCCCAAAATTTTGAAACTGGTATGTTAAGACTAGTGCTACTCAATTCAGTGAGCTAAATCAAAGGAAAGAAGAAAATTTTAAGTAGGCCTTTTTTTTTTTACTTTTTTTTTACCTCCTGTTTTGGGAGAAGGTAATCAAGCACAGAGTTTCAAGAGAATTAGATGAATCCCTAACCGAAAAATTTTGGATGGGTTGTGTAGTTGACGCTGAATGAAAAGATTTCTCAAGAACAAGAACACAACAAGGTCCAGCATAAGAACGACAAGAACCCAGGTTTTTCAAGAACAAAAACACAACAAGATCCAGCACAAGAACGACAAGAACCCAGATTTCTCAAGAACAAGAACACAACAAGATCCAGCACAAGAACGACAAGAACCCAGATTTCTCAAGAACACAACAAGATGCAGCACAAGAATGACAAGAACCCAGATTTCTCAAGAACACAACAAAATCCAGCACAAGAACGACAAGAACCCAGATTTCTCAAGAACACAACAAGATCCAGCACAAGAACGACAAGAACCCAAGAGAGACAAATTAGAATTTACCTCCCGCCAAGGCTTTGATACCAAATAACACGCACCAACGGAAGGATTGAAGAGGAATTTGCGTTGATCTTGTATAAGGAATAAATCCAAGCTCTGGGTATGGCTGGAATGATTGAATTGTTGGAAGAACTTGCGTCGGTTATGAAGAACAAGGAAGAACAGACTTGAATTCGAAAATTGACAAGCAAAACTAACTAAGATACGTATGAAATCAATCCCTACGACACCCCCTAAAGACCTGCCTTAGGTAACCCCGATGATCAGAATTGAATTCAAAGAAAGAACTCAAACACGCCACAATTGGGAAAGCAATTGATAAGTGAAATAAGTTCTTAAGGTAACAAGAACAAGAGAAGGTTTGTTTTCTCTCAAGTTGGAAGCCGTGGCTGCACACAATAATCTGAATCGATGCCTCTAATCTGACCTAAAACAAGTCTATAAATACTAGGTTTTAAGTGACTAATGAGTTGGGCTAATAATACAAGAAAGCCCAAGTAAATAATAAGTCCAAGAAAGCTAATTAAAATGCCCCCATGTCTGGTCTGATGGGTGTGCCTTTGCTGATCACTTAAGTCCACATAAGTTGGGCTCAAGTGAATTAAAACAGCCCATTCATGCAAGTCCTCAAGCCACATGCATATCTGACCCAAAGACTTGAGTTAAGTGGATCCATTTGAGCTGTGACCCAAATAACTCTCCTCCTATAGGATTAGCACGCTGCATGTCTTCCATAAATGAGCCCACATGCGCATACAAAGCCTCTTTGATCCTCTTAGCCCGCGCCCTAGTCATTGGCCCAATTGGTATGGACAGGTCTCTTCCTTGGCCTTGATCACGCAAGCTCTTCTTCAAGTCCAAACCTCCATGCACGCCTTCACCATGCACGCCACCACCTTCATGCACATCATCATCCATGCCTTTGCTCACATCAGCAAGGGTTTAAATACCCTTTGCAATGTAAACCCTAACAAAGATAACCTAAAAACCCTATAGAAAGCCCAAAATATCAAAAAGGCCTTCTTGAAACAAATCTGCCCAAGAATAAATCCCACATGGATTTGGGCTTCAAAACTAACTAAAATTGACTAGTCCTTGTCCAAATAGGATAAGAAAACCACAAAATAGAAGACTAACTTAAGAGGGGCGAATTGGGCTTTTAAACTAGGCCCACAAGCTTGGTTCCTTAAAATAAAACATGCACATGACTTTTTTAATAAAGCACATGCACACTTAATGCAAACCAGCCCATGAAAAAGCCTAAAAGAAGTCCACATGCCCTTTATAAAATAAAATAAGCTCAAGCCCATTGATTAGACTTGTGCTTGTGAAAATTGGCTAAGTTTTAGCCCTCTTGATTTGATGCCTCCAATGTGCACACACACTTTGATAAGGAAACCCCAAGGTGAGATGTAATGTGACTTTGAACAAACCCTTGAAGTGCTTGTTTAAGCCTTGCTGCACGTTGTCTTGTAATAGGTCCACTTGGCAAAGTAAGCTTGTCTTGATTTGTTGCACCTTGATCTCCATTGCCATGGCTTCTTGTATCATTTGATGCCTCCAATGTGCACACACACTTAGGTGTCTTCCTAAGCTTTTCCCCAAGCTTGATCAACAAAACTTCTTGAAGTTCTTGTGAAACAAAAGCTTGTACATAAATCTGAAATTGTGCTTTAAGCTTGTTGGAGCGTGACCTTATAATTGGACCCATTGGCATCCTCAAGTCTCCATTGCCTTGGTGAGTTGTATCATAAGATGACTCCAGGTTCATCTGCAGTGCTGTATGCACTGAAGATGAATGGATAAATTGAGAGGTTGGCTGTATTAGGTTTTGTTATAGATTATGAATTAAGTGTTGACTTAATTCTAGTTGGATTGTCTGATAGTTACTCATAGTTTGTGTTAAACTATCGGATGAACCAAATATCAACAACAATCCCTGAGTTGATCAATCTGCTCAAGACAGCAGAGCAAGCTATCAAGAAGGATAGGAAGGCAGTGCTAATGGTGGACTCTTCTTCTGGTTCCAAGAAAAAGAAACTAAAGAAGAAAAGGCCTAAGAAACCGAAAGGAAGTGCAGCCAAGAAAAAAAAACCAAAGAAACTGCACCAAAAGGAACTTGCTTCCATTGTGGCAAAACTGGCCACTGGAAGCGTAACTATAAAGTCTATCTAGAAGAATTGAAGCAGAAGAAGGCATCAGATGCCTCAGCTCCTTCAGGTATGTTTGTCATTGAGGTTAATACTGTTTCTGACCATAACATATGGGTATTAGATACCGGTTGTGGCTCACACATATGCAATGATATGCAGGGCCTCAGGGACAGTAGACAGCTCATGAAGGGAGAGATAGACCTGCATGTAGGAAATGGAGCAAGAGTTGCTGCATTAGCCGTAGGCACTTACTTTTTGTCACTCCCCACTGGGCTTGTAATTAAATTGGATGAATGTTATTTTGTACCTGTTTTAACAAAGAACATATTGTCTGTTTCTTGTTTAAATAGAGCTGGTTTCTATTTGACTTTTAGTAACAATGGTTGTTCTATTAGTTTGAATAGAATGCAAATGGTACTGGTATATTATGCAATGAAATTTACATATTAGATATGTCACATCCAATTATGAATGTCAATGACACGAAAAGACATAAACGAGATAATTTAAAATCAACTTACTTATGGCATTGTCGCCTTGGCCATATAAACGAGAGACGCATAGCTAAGCTCCATAAAAGTGGTAGTTTAGGATCATTTGATTATGAATCATATGACACATGTGAATCTTGTTTATTAGGCAAGATAACTAAGTTACCCTTTAAGGGAAAGGGTGAACGAGCGACTGGAGTATTAGACCTAATACATTCAAATGTATGTGGTCCGATGTCCATCCATGCTAGAAGTGGTTGTCTTTACTTCATTACCTTTATCGATAATTATTCTCGATATGGGTACCTGTATCTGATGAGATACAAATCTGAAGCATTTGAAAAGTTCAAACAATTCAGAAATGAAGTAGAAAACCAACTTGGGAAAAGTATCAAAACATTACGATCCGATCGTGGTGGGAAATACTTAGACCAACAGTTTTTAGATTATCTCAGAGATAATGGGATTTTATCTCAATGGACTCCTTCGTACACACCACAGCATAATGGTGTGGCAGAAAGGAGAAATCGAACCTTGTTAGACATGGTACGATCGATGATGGCCTTTGCAAAGTTACCAAAATCCTTTTGGGAGTATGCAATCGAGACAGCTGTTTACTTGCTAAACAGAGTTCCATCAAAGATAGTTGAGGTTACTCTATATGAGATGTGGACTAACAAAAAACCCTATCTTACTCATTTGAAAGTTTGGGGTTGTCCTATTTATGTGAAGCGGATACAGTCGGATAAACTTGATGCAAAATCTGACAAGTGTTTGTTCGTAGGATATCCTAAAGAAACAATGGGATATCAATTCTACCTTGCTGAGGAATAAAAGGTGTTTGTTTCAAAGCATGCTGTCTTTTTAGAGAAAGAGTTTCTTTTACAAGAAGACAGTGGGAGCAAAATTGAACTTGAAGAAGTTCAAGATGCTCGAACAGACGCAAATCAACTGCGTGAACCTGAAACTGTGACTCATACAGAAGAAGTAACAGTTCAACCTTTTACAACACACGAAGTTCGTAGGTCACGTAGGATACGCTCTGTTCCCGAGAGATATGAATTTCTCGTGAATGAACAGAATGACGTATTACTCATAGAAGATGATGAGTCTACTACCTACAATATGTATACTCTTGGTTACCAAATCCTTGCTGTTTTGGGGGTGAAGGGTCTTGTTATATTGATTGAATTTAGGTTTGGGAACAATCATTGAAACGGAGGTGATCTAGACATTGATTCTAGGTTGTTACCGTATCATCTTTGGTATCAAAGCCTAGGTTTTAAATTCAATCTTTATCTTTAATTTTCTATTTGTTCTTGATTATTATAGTTAGTTTATCATTCAAATTCAAAAAAAAAGAGAAAGAAAGAAAGAAAAGATAAGAAAAGAAATAAAAAGAAGAAAAGAAAGAAAGACATAAGTAAAAAAAGAAAAAAAATCAAGATTATGAATCTTTGTGAGTTTGAGTTGATTTGCTTGCAAGATTCATCAAGAACGAATCTGATCATTCAAAAATTTTTTAATTTCGTTTCTTTATTATTCAAGATTCACCAAGAACACATCCTTCATTCAAGAAACTCATCAAGACTTGTTTTCTTGCATCAAGAAATATGTTCTTGTTTCAATATTTACTTTCTTCGCTCAAAACGTGTGTCTTTGATATAACTGCTTATCTTTAAATTCTTGAGTAATTTGGGCAGATTGGAATGTTCTTGTTAATTCGGGTTTAGGGTTGAGTTTAATTCCTAGTTTCTTTTTTCTTGCACTCTTTGGTTGCTTTTTTTTGTTTGCTATCCTTTTGTTTCCATTGCACTTGAATTGAGTAATCTTGTTTCATATTGCTCAATTGGCACCAAAAATCATTCACATACGTTTTTTCCATCTAGTATTAGTTTATTTTCGTCTTCCTTGCTTTCTTTACCTTAAATTGCATCTACTTTTGTGTTTTCTTCTTTTCTTTAGGTTTTCGTTGTTTTCTATTGAATTAAGTTGCTGTTGTGCTTATTTGGTTGATAGTGATTGATTCGGACAAGTAAAACTGTGCTAGAATCTAAAGTGGTAAAAGGCAAAGAGTGTGTAAGCTCCTTTGAGGATAAAAGCCATCTTCTTAAGTGAAACACGAGGGTATCCAATCTGATTAGAGAGAAACACGTGAGGGAGTGTGTGAGGAGCTATTCTAACGTGTTTTTTGCAGGCTTTATATTATGACCAATTCAAAGGATAGTAAAGGTAGTGAGAAGGATGAAAAGAATAGTGAGGCTGATCAACACACATTCTTTATTTTGGAGGCTATGCAACATCAATTCCAAAGGATTGCAAGAACATGTTTAGGGAGGTCAATGATAAATTTGATAGACAAGATCAAGCCATTAGGAATTTACAAAGAGACGCTTCATCTAATGGTGCAACAAGGAGGCAAAATGCTAGGGAGCTAACTCCTGTGCGTTTTGAGTATGAAGATGAATATGATGATGGGGAAGATGAAGAAGATTGGCATAGGGCCTGATTTGGTGGAAGAGGGGGACAGAATGATAGAGGAAGAGGAAGAGGCTATAGAGGGCGAGACAATGCAAGGGGAGAAGACAGGTCGAGCATGTGGATAGGAACTTGGGTAGTATCAAGATGAAAATACCATCTTTCCAAGGTGAGAATGATCCAGAAGCTTACTTAGAATGGGAAAGAAAGGTGGAGATGATTTTTGGATGCCATAACTATTCTGAGGAGAAGAAGGTGAAGCTTGCTGCTATGGAATTTCATGATTATGCACTTATTTGGTGGGATCATCTTGTTTTGAATAAAAGAAGGAATGAAGAGGATCCTACTGATACTTGGTCTGAAATGAAGAGGGTCATGAAGAAGAGGTTGTGCCTAGTTACTTCTATAGGGAGCTCCATCAAAGACTCCAAACCTTGAGACAAGGCACCAAAAGTGTAGAAGAGTACCATAAGGAGACGGTCTCCTTTGGCCGTTATGGTTTGAGTTTGTTGTATAGACACTTGGATCCTGGCTTTCGGGAAGGTCCCGAAATAAAAATTTTTGTTTTCCGCACCGTGGGCATGTGATGCTCACACCGGGATTTTCCTACAGTGGCATCAGAGCCACTTGTGTCGTATATAACGAATAAACCATGACTAGGTCGGAGTTGCCTATTGCTTGTGACAATGATGCATGTTGATTGTGTGAATTTCGAATTCAGTGTAGAAATATTGTTTTCAAAATTTTCTTGCCTAGATATGTTCACAAGATGTTGCATATGTCTGTGGAAGCTCGGAATTTATCAATGTGATTTGATATGATTTTGCTAATTTATTCCCCATTGTTCTGGTTGCTATCTTTGTGCACATTCAATGAACAGGCATGCTTATAAATTCGAGAATAAATTGTAGAAAAATTGTTTTTCAGATTTGCTTTCACCAACATGTCTCTAAGACATTTATGAATGTCTATGAGAATGGAAAAAAGTTTTTGAGGTGATTTACTATTTATTTGAGAATTTATTGTGTGCTGCTGGGAATAACTGTGTTGAGGAACATAGATTCTACATTGGCTTTGTTGCTGAGTTTGGATGAGTTTTTGTTGGAAATAAATCCTGAAAAAATTCATGGAACATGTTGTAACCTCTGTAATTTTCTCAGAATTTATTGATATTGTTTCAATGAGTTTTCAAGCAAAACACGAGCTTGGCGCTTTGAGAAAGTTGTTGAGCTGTTTTGTTTGGAATGATAAATTGAGTATTTCTCAATTCAATGCCTTAGATCATTTTTAATGTGATTAAAAATGTGTTATATTGATGTTGTATGCTTTCCAAATTGAATTTCTTGAAATTGGGTTTTCAAATATTTTTCGGATGTCAAATGTGTCACATTAACGTCTCGTTAGTGTATTTCGTTGTCTTGATTATTTTGGCCGTCACAAATCTTGTGACATGTGCTGAAGTAGTCTTGATAAAGTTTAGACTACCTAGAGATACTTAGGGTGATAGTTTGATATTCTTAAATTCTTTGGAGATCTAAATGAATAAGAGTGTATTCATCAATTTCAAGTTTTTCATGTATAGTTAGACTATATATGGTAAGCATGGAACAATGAAAGTGTTTCATTGGTTGATACGGAAACCCCAAGAAAACAAGGTTCTTGAAACCCCAATTATACAGAATTGGGACCCAAACCCAAAGAAAATTGAAGAATTGAACAAACCACAAGTGATTACCTTGATAAGTGATGCAATCCTTGAAGTAACATTAAGAAGAACACACCTTACTTGAAGAGAACTCTCAATTTCGTTAATCAACCAAAATCTAATGTTTACAAGGATAAAATAAGGTATTTATACCCTTGCCCACGACCTAAACCTAAAAGGAATAGGTTACAAGACCCTTTAATGCTAAAACAAGCCTAATCCTAACTAGTTTAGGAGTTTATAGCCCAATAATGCAATCTGATCCTATTCCACTTAGGATTGGGCCTAATAAACAAAGGATAAATAACAAGTCCAATGTACTAAAATAAGTCCATAAGAATAATTGAACTTGTCTTGAAATTTGGCTAAGTATTAGCCCCTCCACATGCCCTCTCTAGAAGAATCACAGGCTTGACTACTCCACTTGAATTCCTCACGGATGGTTCAGTCTTGTCTTCAAGGTGAGATGTAATGTGACTTTGAACAAACCCTTGAAGTGCTTGTTTAAGCTTTGTTGCACGTTGTCTTGTAATAGGTCCACTTGGCAAAGTAAGCTTGTCTTGATGTGTTGCACCTTGATCTCCATTGCCATGGCTTCTTGTATCATTTGATGACTCCAAATGGAGAGAGATCAGCAACATTAAATGTAGCAGATACTTGATACTCACCTGGCAAATCAATCCTGTAAGTATTATTATTAATCTTTTCAAGGACTTGGAAAGGCCCATCGCCTCTAGGATCCAACTTGGATTTCCTTTGCTTAGGAAACCTCTCTTTCCTAAAATGTAACCAAACCCAATCACCAGCTCAAATTGCATCAACTTTAAGCCTTGATTAGCTCTTTGTGCATATGCTTCATTCCGTTTCTCTATGTGTTGTCTCGCTTTTTCATGAATGTTGCACACCAAATCTGCTTTCTTTTGTCCATCTATACTAGTTATCTCACTTAAAGGTAAAGGACACAAATCTAAAGGTGTTAATGGATTAAAACCATAAACAATCTCAAAAGGTGAATAACCAGTAGTAGAATGTATGCTCCTATTGTATGCAAATTCAACTAATGACAAACATTCTTCCCATGTTTTAATATTTTTACCAACCACAGCACGTAAAAGAGAACCTAAAGTTCTATTAACTAGCTCAGTTTGTCCGTCAGTTTGAGGATGACAAGTAGTAGAAAACAAAAGTTTAGTACCTAGCTTACCCCAAAGAACACGCCAAAAGTGGCTCAAAAACTTCACATCACAATCAGAAACAATAGTCTTAGGAACACCATGCAAACGCACAACATCCTTAAAAAACAACTCGGCAATATTTACAGCATCATCAGTTTTATGACATGCAATGAAATGTGCCATCTTGCTAAACCGATCTACTACCACAAATATACTATCCCTACCTTTTTTTGTCCTAGGCAACCCTAAAAAAATCCATAGATATGTCAGTCCACGGATGCTTAGGCACAGGCAAAGGTGTATACAAACCATAAGGATGAGTCTTAGATTTCGCTTGTCTACATGCAACACACTTAGAACAAATTTTTTCAACATCTTTTCTCATATTAGGCCAATAAAAATGTTCACAAAGTATGTCATATGTCTTTTGAACCCTAAAACCCATCAAACCCCCACAATGTGATTCACGCACAAGGACTTCCCGCACAGAACATTTAGGCACACATAACTTGTTCTCCATAAACAGATAGCCATCTTGTCTATAAAATCTTTGGAATGCAGCATGCTCACAATCGCCAAACACATTGTCAAAATCAGAATCCGAAGCATACAAATCCCTAATGTACTCAAACCCTAACAATTTAGAACTTAAAGTATTGATTAGAGTGTACCTTCTTGAAAGTGCATCAGCAATTACATTCTCCTTACCTTGTTTGTATTGTATCACGTATGGAAAGGTCTCTATGAATTCCAGCCACTTCGCATGCCTCTTGTTCAACTTACCTTGGCCCTTTAGATGTTTCAATGACTCATGATCAGAATGGATCACAAACTCTTTTGGCCAAAGATAATGCTGCCAAGTATCAAATGCTCTCACCAAGGCATAGAGTTCCTTGTCATAAGTGGAATAATTCAATTGTGGCCCATGAAGCTTTTCACTGAAGTATGCAATGGGACGCTTACCCTGCATCAAAACAGCACCAATACCTAACCCGGAGGCATCACATTCTATCTCAAAAGCTTCATTAAAGTTAGGCAAACTCAATACAGGCGCAGAACACAATTTATCTTTCAATGTATTAAAAGCAAGTTCTTGTGCCTCATTCCACTTAAATCCGACATCCTTTTTAATTATTTCAGTCAATGGCGCAGCAATGGTACTAAAATCTTTCACAAAACGCCTATAAAAGCTAGCTAAACCATGAAAACTACGCACATCACTAATACACTTAGGAGTAGGCCAATCTTTAATAGCCTTAACCTTCTCCTCATCAACATGCACACCATGGGCAGAAATAACAAAGCCAAGAAAAACAACTTTATCCATACAAAAAGAACACTTTTTAAATTTAGCATATAGTCTTTCACGCCTAAGTGATTCAAGTATAGATTTAAGATGCATAACATGCTCATCAAGGCTTTTGCTATAAATTAAAATGTGATCAAAGTATACAACCACAAACTTGCTAATAAAATCACGCAAAACATGGTTCATTAATCTCATAAAAGTGCTAGGTGCATTTGTCAAACCAAATGGCATGACCATCCACTCATATAGACCATATTTTGTTTTAAAGGCTGTTTTCCATTCATCCCCTACTTTCATTCTAATTTGATGATAAGCACTAATGAGATCAATTTTTGTAAATAAACAAGCACCATGTAGCTCATCAAGCATATCATCTAGCCTAGGAATGGGGTGGCGATACTTTACCGTTATCTTGTTTATTGCCCTGCAATCCACGCACATACGCCAAGTTCCATCTTTCTTTGGCACCAATAGCACTGGAACTGCGTATGGGCTTAGACTTTCTCTCACGTGCCCCCTCTCAAGCAACTCTTCCACTTGCCTTTGAAGCTCCTTTGTCTCCTCAGGATTGCTTCTATAGGCTGGGCGATTTGGAATTTGAACTCCTGGCACGAGATCAACCTGATGTTCAATGCCCCTCAATGGTGGTAGTCCTTTGGGCAACTCATCTGGAAAGACATCAGAGTATTCCTGCAAAACAAGTCTCACAACTCTAGGCACAGAAGGGTCAAGGTCAGTCTCACCATAAAACAACTCCTTGTACATAAGCAAAACCAATGGTTTCTGTGTGTACATGACCTTCCTCAACTCTTTTTCTTTTGCAAGGAAGGTACTTTTTTTTGTTCCACTCTTCTTTTCACTCTTCTCTCGTTTTTCAACTGCACCACTCTCTTTCTTTTGCTCACTAGTGCAATTACTCTCAGTTGGGCCCTTGTTTCTATTTTCTTGAATGGCCTCTTTTTCTTTTTTTCTTTTTAAACTCTCAGCCTCTCCAAGTTTTTGTTCTTCCATCGCTTTTGCAAGTCTCAACTGATCCTCATGAACTTCTTTTGGTGAAAGGGGTGTCAATGTGAAGTGTTTCTCCCCTATCTTGAATGAATATCTATTTTTGAATCCATCATGTAGTACACGCCTATCATATTGCCATGGTCTCCCCAATAGTAAATGACCAGCATGCATAGGAACTACATCACACAACACTTCATCGAAATATCTCCCAATTGAGAATGCCACTAGCACTTGCTTGTTCACCCTAACCTCTCCACACTCATTAAGCCATTGCAACTTATAAGGACTAGAGTGCTTAATGAGAGGAAGCCCCAATTTCTCAACTAAAATTGTGCTTGCAACATTGGTGCAACTACCTCCATCAATTATTAAACTGCACATCTTACCCTTAATTAAACATCTGGTGTGGAATATATTCTCCCTTTGTTCCTCAAGCTCTATCTTTTCTTGTACATTGAGAGCTCGCCTCACTACTAATGCTTCAGCTTGGACTGGTTGCTCAACATCTTCATCCGTGCAATCCTCCAACTCAGGCATATCACTTCCATCACTATCTTCTGATTCAATTACCCCATCTCGCAAATACATGATCTTCCTATTGGGACATTGGTTTGCCCTATGACCTGAACCCAAACACTTGAAGCATTTGATGTCTCTTTGCTTAGTGTTAGGATTTTGATCATTAGATGTAGGCACACCTTTAGACGCTGTCCACTTTTCCTTCGACTTGTCCTGATAGCAATAGGACTTATCCTTGTTCTTTTCCTCCTTCTTTGGCCATTTAGGACCCCAAGAATTTGAAGATCCTGAGGTATTGCCCTTGCTGAAACCTTTTCCCTTCAATTGCTTTTCAATCTTCATAGCCATGCTTACCATGTCCTCCAACTCTAAGTATTGATGAAGCTTGAACACATTCGATATCTCTTTATTTAGACCAGCAAGGAATCGAGCCATTGTAGCCTCTCTATCCTCCTCTATGTTAGCTCTTATCATAGCTATCTCCATCTCCTTGTGGTAATCTTCCACGCTCTTTGTGCCTTGCCTCAATGTTTGGAGTTTTTTATGCAACTCCCTATAGTAGTAACTTGGCACAAATCTCTTTTTCATGATGCGTTTCATCTCATCCCAAGTTTCAACAGGTCTTTCTCCAGTTCATCTTCTACTAACCATCAATTGATCCCACCAAATAGTAGCATAATCAGAGAACTCAACTGCCGCTAACTTCACCTTCTTCTCCTCAGAATAATTGTGGCAGGCAAATATCATCTCTACTTTCCTTTCCCACTCTAAGTAGGTATCAGCATCATTCCTTCCTTGAAATGATGACATCTTCATTTTGATGTTGCCAATGTTTCTATCTACTCTTTCAGTCTCTTCCTGCTCTCTACCTCTTTCAGCTCTTCCTCTATAACCACCTCTATTTCGGCCTCTATCTCTTCTACCACCTCTTGCATTGTTTCGAGCTCCATACCACTCTTCCTCATCAAATCCATCTTCATCTTGCTCCTCCTCATAGTGATAATGATTATGAAGTGGAGGGTTCTCTCTTCTTCTTGGCCCATTATTCCCTGAAGATTCAGCTTGAATAGTTCTAAGAAGTCTATCTTGTCTTTCAAAGTTTCTATCTTGCTGCTCGAACTTGTCTTTGACTTCAAGGAATATGGTCTCTATTCTCTTGAACTGATTTTGCATTGCTTCAAGAGTAAAGAATGTATTTTGTTGGTCCTCTTCACTCCCATCACTCTTGCCATCTTTATTGCTATTATGAGACATGATCAATTCCTGCAAGAAAACGTTAGAAACCTCACAACACTCCTTCACGTGTTTCTCTCTAAAACAAAATTTTCCACTCGTGTTTCACACAATAAAATGGCTTTTCACTATATAATCTCACACTCTTGCCTTTTTCCACTCAAGTGCCTCCTTTATGTTACTTTTCAGGATCACTTCAACAAGATCAAGGAAATCAACAAGCAACAAGTTCAAGTAGAAAGCACAAAGATAGCAAGCCTAACAAAGAAAAACGAATGGATGAAACAAATCTAGAAGCAAAATATTATACGGACAAAAAATAAATCAAAGTGCCAATACACGGATGAAGAGTAGTGTAGGCAACGATTCTTGTGTCAATTGAACAATTATGAGTGCAACAATTGTTCAAATCAATGTAGAGAAGCAAAGATAGGTACCAAAACAAGAAATAAACTAGGAAACAAAGAAAGACACAAAAATATGACAAAACTCACCGAACCCAAGACCAATTTTTTTTTATTTTTTATTTTATTTTAATATCCTAATCTACCCAAAGTTCCAAGAATTGAACAAAAGATTCAAAGAAATCGTTTCTTGATAGGTTCTTGAATGAAAGAAGGACAATCTTAATGAATCTTGACTGATAAGAACAAATCTGGAATGAAAGACCAAACCAAGATTCAAAGAATCACAATCTTGGATGTTTCTTGATCATTCTTGAATTTTTTTTTTCTTTATACTGTTCACTTTTTTTGTTCTATTTTTCACCCCTTTTTTTTCTATTTTTTTGCTTTTTTTCTGTTTTTTTTTATTTTGATCAAGAAAACAAACAACCAATTAAGGAAACAATAACACAAAGAACCGATAATGGTAGATTCGTTCCAAGCAATTTAAACCTTTTTTTTTTACCTTTCTAAGGAATTCAACAAAGAAAACAATGAAAGATACGTATGAGTTCAATAGAATTAAGCCAAAGCACTGATACCAACTGATACGGAAACCCCAAGAAAACAAGGTTCTTGAAATCCCCTAATCCTATTGAATCAAAACCTCAATCTTTCTATTCTAAGAACATGCTAGTTCAAACTCCAATTATACGGAATTGAGACCCAAACCCAAAGAAAATTGAAGAATTGAACACGCCACAAGTGATTACCTTGATAAGTGATGCAATCCTTGAAGTAACATTAAGAAGAACACACCTTACTTGAAGAGAACTCTCAATTTTGTTAATCAACCAAAATCTAATGTTTACAAGGATAAAATAAGGTATTTATACCCTTTCCCACGACCTAAACCTAAAAGGAATAGGTTACAAGACCCTTTAATGCTAAAACAAGCTTAATCCTAACTAGTTTAGCAGTTTATAGCCCAATAATGCAATCTGATCCTATTCCACTTAGGATTGGGCTAAACTAACTTAAATAAGACCAAAATAACTTAAATAAACCTAAGGGAGGTGGATGGGCCTAATGGATTACTCTACTTAGGCCCACACACTTGGTTGTCCAAAACTAGTTTTAAATAAACTAAGGAAAATACTAATAAATACCTAGCCCATAACAAGTCTCTTTGGGCCTAATAAACAAAGGATAAATAACAAGTCCAATGTACTAAAATAAGTCTATAAGAATAATTGAACTTGTCTTGAAATTTGGCTAAGTATTAGCCCCTCCACATGCCCTCTCTAGAAGAATCACAGGCTTGACTACTCCACTTGAATTCTTCACGGATGGTTCAGTCTTGTCATCAAGGTGAGATGTAATGTGACTTTGAACAAACCCTTGAAGTGCTTGTTTAAGCCTTGCTGCACGTTGTCTTGTAATAGGTCCACTTGGCAAAGTAAGCTTGTCTTGATGTGTTGCACCTTGATCTCCATTGCCATGGCTTCTTGTATCATTGGTACATCATAATAAAGGATATTACACTTGGTATTGTGAATTGGATAAGTCGACTAATAAAGATACAAGTCGACTTGTCCGTGCACTGTAGACGCATAAGTCGACTTGCACAATGGTACAAGTTGACTTGTTCGTGCACAGCTGCATAAGTCGACTTACACAAAGGTATAAGTCGACTTATACATACACAAGTTGACTTACAACATGCAAAGGTGGGATGATAGATGATTTTAGGTATAGACTCAATGTGATTGGTGAAATACCCTAAATCATTCCATATAGTAATGGTGACTATAATCCTACGGCTTGGAGGAAAAGAAGATGAGACCTGAAAACCCTCACACTTCATATGAAAACTAACGCCTTCCATTAATATGGGGAGAACCAGAGTTCTTATAGAGTTGGGTTGTTGGGTAAACCCAAGCTCACTCTATACGGATATGTTCGAACCATGAAAATAAGATTTTTAAATTAATGGGTCGGTTTTCACAAGAAGCGTTGATTTGTTGAGTAAACTCAAGGTCAACGTGGACAGAGGCGAAATTGGGTAGTGTACATCAGATGTACGCGCATCAAGAGTTGATAAACCAATGTGTGTGCATACATCACAAGTTGATAGCACTAGTCGATAGTTGCATCCATGAAGCAAATGGTATGACCGATACTTGCCGATTGATCTAAGGTGGCTTGTTGGGTAAACCCAAGGTCATTTTAGTAATGTCGGATATCTATGATGCAATTGGTATGACCGATACCTACCGATTGACCTAAGGTGGCTTGTTGGGAAAACCCAAGGTCATTTTAGTAATGTCGGATATCGACCCACTAGGACATTTTGTCATAATGTTTCTTGGATTCGTACTGAGGGTTATGGATTCTTTGAAACTAGTGGGAGCCATATGCATGTCATTCAAGTCCTTATGATCATGCATGTAATTCTATTCTAACATTCTTTCTCTCTTTCCCTATAGGTTATTGAAGATGACTTCCAGTGTGAACTTGCGCTCGCTTATGGACTCAAACAAATTAACTGGACCTAACTTTCTAGATTGGCTGAGAAATCTGAGAATTGTTCTCAGGTCAGAGGAATTGGGATATGTCCTAGATGTTCCACTTCCTGATCCACCTGCTGCTGATGCTTCTGATGAGGATCAGAAAGTATATCGTAAGCATCTTAAAGACAGTGACATGACTACCTGCATTATGCTTGCCTTGATGTCATCAGAGCTGCAGAAGCAGCATGAGTCTATGGATGCTAATACCATAGTGTTTCATCTTAGAGAGTTGTTTGATGAGCAAGCTCGGTCTGAAAGGTTCGAGACCTCGAGGCTACTCTTCACTACTAAGATGACTCCAGGTTCATCTGCAGTGCAGTATGTACTGAAGATGAATGGGTTTATTGAGAGGTTGGCTGTCTTAGGTTTTGTTATGGATTGTGAATTAAGTGTTGATTTAATTCTAGTTGGATTGTCTAATAGTTATTCACAGTTTGTGTTAAACTATCGGATGAATCAAATATCCACAACAATTCCTGAGTTGATCAATCAGCTCAAGACAGCAGAGCAAGCTATCAAGAAGGATAGCAAGCAAGTGCTTATGGTGGACTCTTCTTCTGGTTCCAAGAAAAAGAAGCTGAAGAAGAAAAGGCCTAAGAAACCGAAAGGAAGTGCAGCCAAGAAGAAAACCAAAGAGACTGCACCAAAAGGAACTTGCTTCCATTGTGGCAAGACTGGCCACTGGAAGCGAAACTGTAAAGTCTATCTAGAAGAATTGAAGCAGAAGAAGGCATCAGATGCCTCGACTTCTTCAGGTATGTTTCTCATTGAGGTTAATACTGTTTCTGACCATAACATATGGGTATTAGATACCGGTTGTGGCTCACACATATGCAATGATATGCGGGGCCTCGGGACGATGGGCACTCATGAAGGAGAACTAGACTGCGTGTGGGAAATGGAGCAAGAGTTGCTGCATTTACCGTAGGCACTTATTTTTTGTCACTCCCCACTGGGCTTGTAATTAAATTGGATGAATGTTATTTTGTACCTGTATTAACAAAGAACATATTGTCTGTTTTTTGTTTAAATAGAGCTGGTTTCCATTTGACTTTTAGTAACGATGGTTGTTCTATTAGTTTGAATGGAATACTTTATGGTACTGGTACATTATGCAATGGAATTTACATATTAGATATGTCACATCCAATTATGAATGTCAATGACACGAAAAGACATAAACGAGATAATTTAAAATCAACTTACTTATGGCATTGTCGCCTTGGCCATATAAATGAGAGACGCATAGCTAAGCTCCATAAGAGTGGTAGTTTAGGGTCATTTGATTATGAATCATATGACACATGCGAATCTTGTTTATTAGGCAAGATGACTAAATTACCCTTTAAGGAAAGGGTGAACGAGCGATCGCAGATTAGACCTAATACATTCAGATGTATGTGGTCCGATGTCCATCCATGCCAGAAGTGGTTGTCTTTACTTCATTACCTTTATCGATGATTATTCTCGATATGGGTACCTGTATCTGATTAGATACAAATCTGAAGCATTTGAAAAGTTCAAACAATTCAGAAATGATGTAGAAAACCAACTTGGAAAAGGTATCAAGACATTACGATCAGATCGTGGTGGGGAATACTTAGACCAAGAGTTTTTGGATTATCTCAGAGATATTGGGATTTTATCTCAATGGACTCCTCCTTACACACCACAGCATAATGGTGTGGCAGAAAGGAGAAATCGAACCTTGTTAGACATGGTACGATCAATGATGGGCTTTGCAAAGTTACCAAAATCCTTTTGGGGGTATGCACTTGAGACAAATTGTTTACTTGTTAAACAGAGTTCCATCAAAGACGATTGATGTTACTCCATATGAGATGTGGACTAACAAAAGACCCTATCTTACTCATTTGAAAGTTTGGGGTTGTCCTGCTTATGTGAAGCGGATACAGTCAGATAAACTTGATGCGAAATCTGACAAGTGTTTGTTCGTAGGATATCCTAAAGAAACATTGGGATTTCAATTCTACCTTGCTGAGGAACAAAAGGTATTTGTTTCGAAGCATGTTGTCTTTTTAGACAAAGAATTTCTTTTACAAGAAGACAGTGAGAGCAAAATTGAACTTGAAGAAGTTCAAGATGCTCGAACAGACGCAGATCAACTGCTTGAACCTGAAACTGTGACTCATACAGATGAAGTAACAGTTCAACCTTCTACAACACACGAAGTTCGTAGGTCACGTAGGATACGCTCTGTTCTCGATAAATATGGATTTCTCGTGAATGAACAGAATGACGTATTGCTCATAGAAGATGATGAGCCTACTACCTATAAAGAGGTTCTAAAGAGTTCAGAGTCTGAGAAATGGCTTCAAGCCATGAAGGCTGAAATGGATTCCATGTATGAAAACCAAGTATGGACTTTGGTTGAAGCACCCGAAGGAATCAAACCTATAGGGTGCAAATGGGTTTTAAAAAAGAAAAACCGACATGGATGGTAATGTAATTACCTATAAAACAAGGCTTGTGGCTAAAGGTTTTCGTCAAAGACAAGGAGTTGACTACGACGAGACCTTCAGCCCAGTAGCAATGCTTAAATCCATTAGAATACTCCTAGCCATTGCCACTCATTATGATTATGAGATATGGCAGATGGATGTGAAGACAGCTTTCCTAAATAGAAATCCAGCTGAGTATGTGTATATGACACAACCTGAGAGCTTCACCTCCTATGATGGCAAAAAGGCATGCAAGCTTCAGAAATCCATCTATGGATTGAAGCTAGCATCCAGGAGTTGGAGTATCCGTTTTGATGAGGTAATCAAAGAGTTTGGTTTCTCACAAAATTCAGATGAACACTGTGTGTATAAGAAGGTTAATGGGACTGCAATCGTATTCCTTGTGCTGTATGTAGATGACATATTATTGCTAGGAAACGATGTCTCGATGCTACAATCAGTCAAAATTTGGTTGTCCAAACAATTTGCCATGAAAGACCTTGGTGAAGCAACTTATATCATTGGAATAAAGATTTATAGAGATAGATCAAAAAGGTTGCTTGGTCTTTCACAATCAACGTACATAGACAAGATGTTAAAAAGGTTTAGCATGGAGCAATCCAAGAGAGGGTACCTTCCCGTGACTCATGGGATAACACTCTCGAAATCTATGTGTCCTAAGACACAAGATGAGAGGATGCGCATGAGTATGATCCCGTATGCATCTGCGGTAGGATCTATCATGTATGCTATGTTATCCATATATCCTGGTGAGGGTCACTGGGTGGCTGTCAAGAATATCCTCAAGTACTTGCGAATGACTAAGGATGTTTTCTTGATATATGGAGATAGAGATCTCAAAGTGAGCGGGTATACAGATGCCAATTTTCAATCTGATAAGGATGATTCCAAATCCCAATCAGGTTACGTATTCATACTGAATGGCGGGGCAGTCAGTTGGAAGAGCTCCAAACAAGAGACAACTGCCGATTCAACAACCGAGGCAGAGTACATTGCCGCTTCAGAAGCAGCAAAGGAAGCAGTTTGGATCAAGAAGTTCATTACTGAACTTGGTGTGGTTCCTAGCTGTGATGGGCCCATACAGTTGTATTGTGACAACAATGGGGCTATTGCGCAGGCGAAAGAACCAAGGTCTCATCAACGATCCAAACATGCACTCCGCAGATATCATTTGATCAGGGAGATCATTAGACGAGGTGATGTCCAGATCGAGAGAATTCCTACCGAGCAGAATATTGCAGATCCGTTGACAAAGCCATTATCACAAAAGAATTTTGATTCTCATGTACTCGCCTATGGTATTAGATATCAAGGCGATTGATTTTAGGTCAAGTGGGAGATTGTTAGAGTAGTGCCCTGAAGGCAATCGCCTTTAGCGCATTTTGTACAAAGTTGTGTACACACTTTATGAACAAATAAAGAAAGGCATATTTCATTAACTTGCTGTTCATTAATTATTAATGGATATTGATCTATAAGCAAATTAATGAAGTCCATGATATATGACATAGCATGAAGAAAATTGTGATGTGATCATACTACTGAGATTCCTATCATGTGCAATTATGTCAGTATCTAAATTATCCCTAGTCATAGGATTACTGAGACTGGACATCGGTAATCTGGAAAGACTAGCACATCTCAAGCTCCTTGATTTGATCAAGCAGTGGATCTCAGAAGCTGTAAATATGAGATATTTAGGGATGAGATGTGGATGCCTCTTGTCAGGGTCATTACTTGGAAGTCTCTGGCCGGAGCATATATGTCATGAAGAATGTCTTCATTGATATATAAAGTAATGAGTCCCAGGACAAGAACTGAAATCACTTGGACTAGATTTGACGTAGTCAGTCTAGTAAGAGTTGACACATTGCCCATACGCATAACCAAGTGGGGTATAGCATGGTGAAAGGACGAATTGCACGGTAATTGTCTATGGAAAGGTTCGTGATATGGTTCATGATGAATACATGTTCATTCGTCAAACCAATTACTTTCCGGTCAATTGGGGGTCATGATGTATTGCTAGATACCGCTCATGACTTGCTCAGATTAAGTGTTAATCTAAGTGGCCAACATAAACGGGAACCTAATGGGTTACACGCATAAGAGTGTCTCGGAGAATTCGTAAAATAGTTTTGGACATAGTTCCAATATATGAAGAGCAAAAGGATTAAATGGATCCCGATGAGATCGAGATATGTCCCGATGAGATCGCGACATCGATATTGCTGAAAAAGATTTTCGGGAGTTTTTCCCATACCGGGACCCGGTAGGCCAGTAGGACCGACCCCAGTGTGACTGGACCACTTCAGCATTTATATATAATTAATTAATTAATTAATTAAGTAATTAATTAATATATATATATATATGAGACTAACGTGTAGAATGGAGGAGGAGTCTTATCTTTTTAACTTTATATATATATATATATATATATAGTGGCTAACGTGGACAATCCTCCACCATTAGCCTTTTAATGCCTTTAATTGTTAAAGACAAAAGGCTAAGAAAGAAAGAAGAGTGTGGATGATCGTGGATGTTGAAGAGGATTTGAGAAATCCTAAGGTTCATCATCTTTCATCTAAGGTTTCATCTCTTCTTCACCAAGCTTCTCCTTCTTCATTGTTTCTTCCATAGCTCTCCAAGAACAAGGTAAGATCTAGCAGTCTTCAACTTGTTCTAGCTATTCTCGGGTCAAAGGGTTTGTCCTGGTTAGGTTCTCCGATCTCTGCGTGGATACCATTAGAGACGGTCTCCTTTGGCCGTTATGGTTTGAGTTTGTTGTATAGACACATGGATCCTGGCTTTCGGGAAGGTCCCGGAATAAAAAAAAAATTTTCCGCACCGTGGGCATGTGATGCTCACACCGGGATTTTCCTACAGCTCTACCTGTCCCTATTAGTCCTTGGATTGATATATCTATGGATTTTGTGTTAGGATTGCCTAGGACTAGGAAAGGACGTGATAGCATCTTTGTTGCATGTCATAAATCTGATGATGCTACACATGTTGTTGATTTATTTTTTAGGGTTGTTGTTAGATTGCATGGCATTCCTAGAACCATTGTTTCAGATAGGGATTCTATGTTTTTAAGTCACTTTTGGAGTGTTCTATGGAATAAATTGGGAACAAAGCTTTTGTTTTCTACAACTTGTCATCCCCAAACAGATGGACAAACTGAAGTGGTTAATAGAACCTTAGGATCTTTATTGCGTGCTGTTGTGGGTAAAATTTTGAAAGCTTGGGAAGATTGTTTGCCTTTGATTGAGTTTTCATATAATAGAAGCATTCATTCTTCTACAGGTTATTCTCCATTTGAGATTGTGTATGGTTTTAACCCATTAAATCCATTGGATTTGTTGCCTTTACCCTTGAATGAGATTGTTAATGTAGATGGGCAGCAAAGGGCCGAATTGGTTAAAACAATACATGAGAAAGCTAGGCAGCACATTGAGGAAAAGAACAAGAAGTATGCTCAAAGGGCCAATCAAGGGCTTAGGGAGATGAAGTTTGAACCTGGAGATTGGGTTTGGGTGCACTTCAGGAAGGAGAGATTTCCTAAACAAAGGAAGTCCAAGCTTGATCCTAGAGGGGATGGTCCTTTTCAAGTGCTTGAACGCATCAATGACAATGCCTATAGGGTGGATTTGCCAGGAGAGTATAGTGTTAGTGCTACTTTTAATGTTTCTGATTTATCTCCCTTTGATAATGTAAGTCTTAATTCGAGGACGAATCCTTTTGAGGAGGGAGGGAATGATACAACTCACCAAGGCAATGGAGACTTGAGGATGCCTGATACAAGAAGCCATGGCAATAGAGATCAAGGTGCAACACATCAAGACAAGCTTACTTTGCCAAGTGGACCTATTACAAGACAACGTGTAGCAAGGATTAAACAAGCACTTCAAGGGTTTGTTCAAAGTCACATTACATCTCACCTTGATAACAAGACTGAACCATCCGTGAAGAATTCAAGTCAGATAGTCAAGCTGTGATTCTTCTAGAGAGGGCATGTGGAGGGGCTAATACTTAGCCAAATTTCAAGACAAGTTCAATTATTCTTATGGACTTATTTTAGTACATTGGACTTGTTATTTATCCTTTGTTTGTTAGGCCCAAAGAGACTTGTTATGGGCTAGGTATTTATTAGTATTTGCCTGAGTTTATTTAAAACTAGTTTTGGACAACCAAGTGTGTGGGCCTAAGTAGAGTAATCCATTAGGCCCATCCACCTCCCTTAGGTTTATTTAAGTTATTTTGGTCTTATTTAAGTTAGTTTAGCCCAATCCTAAGTGGAATAGGATCAGATTGCATTATTGGGCTATAAACTCCTAAACTAGTTAGGATTAAGCTTGTTTTAGCATTAAAGGGTCTTGTAACCTATTCCTTTTAGGTTTAGGTCGTGGGCAAGGGTATAAATACCTTATTTTATCCTTGTAAACATTAGATTTTGGTTGATTAATGAAATTGAGAGTTCTTTTCAAGTAAGGTGTGTTCTTCTTATTGTTACTTCAAGGATTGCATCACTTATCAAGGTAATCACTTGTGGCGTGTTCAATTCTTCAATTTTCTTTGGGTTTGGGTCTCAATTCCGTATAATTGGGGTTTGAACTAGCATGTTCTTAGAATAAAAAGATTGGGGTTTTGATTCAATAGGATTAGAGGGTTTCAAGAACCTTGTTTTCTTAGGGTTTCCGTATCAGTTGGTATCAGAGCTTTGGCTTAATTCTATTGAACTCATACGTATCTTTCATTGTTTTCTTTGTTGAATTCCTTAGAAAGGTAAAAAAAAAAGGTTTAAATTGCTTGGAACGAATCTGCCATTATTGGTTCTTTGTGTTCTTGTTTCCTTAATTGGTTGTTTGTTTTCTTGATCAAAATTAAAAAAACAGAAAAAAAAGCAAAAAAAAATAAAAAAGGGTGAAAAATAGATCAAAAAAAGTGAACAGTATAAAGAAAAGAAAAAAAATTCAAGAATGATCAAGAAACTTCCAAGATTGTGATTCTTTGAATCTTTGTTTGGTTTTTCATTCCAGATTTGTTCTTATCAGTCAAGATTCATTAAGATTGTCCTTCTTTCATTCAAGAACCTATCAGGAAATGATTTCTTTGAATCTTTTGTTCAATTCTTGAAACTTTGGGTAGATTGGGATATTAAAATTAAAAAAATAAAAAAATGGTCTTGGGTTCGGTGAGTTTTGTCATATTTTTGTGTGTCTTTCTTTGTTTCCTAGTTTATTTCTTGTTTTGGTACCTATCTTTGCTTCTCTACATTGATTTGAACAATTGTTGCACTCATAATTGTTCAATTGACACAAGAATCGTTGCCTACACTACTCTTCATCCGTGTATTGGCACTTTGATTTATTTTCTGTCCGTATAATATTTTGCTTCTAGATTTGTTTCATCTATTCGTTTTTCTTTGTTAGGCTTGCTATCTTTGTGCTTTCTACTTGAACTTGTTGCTTGTTGATTTCCTTGATCTTGTTGAAGTGATCTTGAAAAGTAACATAAAGGAGGCACTTAAGTGGAAAAACGTAAGAGTGTGAGATTATATAGTGAAAAGCCATTTTATTGTGTGAAACACGAGTGGAAATTTTTGTTTTAGAGAGAAACACTTGAGGGAGTGTTGTGAGGTTTCTAACGTTTTCTTGCAGGAATTGATCATGTCTCATAATAGCAATAAAGATGGCAAGAGTGATGGGAGTGAAGAGGACCAACAAAATACATTCTTTACTCTTGAAGCAATGCAAAATCAATTCAAGAGAATAGAGACTATGTTCCTTGAAGTCAAAGACAAGTTCGAGCAGCAAGATAGAAACTTTGAAAGACAAGATAGACTTCTTAGAACTATTCAAGTGAATCTTGAGGAATAATGGGCCAAGAAGAAGAGAACCCTCCACTTCATAATCATTATCACTATGAGGAGGAGCAAGATGAAGATGGATTTGATGAGGAAGAGTGGTATGGAGCTCAAAACAATGCAAGAGGTGGTAGAGGAGATAGAGGCCGAAATAGAGGCGGTTATAGAGGAAGAGCTGAAAGAGGCAGAGAGGAGGAAGAGACTGAAAGAGTAGATAGAAACATTGACAGCATCAAAATGAAGATGCCGTCATTTCAAGGAAGGAATGTTGCTGATGCCTACTTAGAGTGGGAAAGGAAAGTAGAGATGATATTTGCTCGCCACAATTATTCGAGGAGAAGAAGGTGAAGTTAGCGGCGGTTGAGTTCTCTGATTATCTTTGCTGTTTGGTGGGATCAATTGATGGTTAGTAGAAGACTAACTGGAGAAAGACTGTTGAAACACAGGGATGAGATGAAACGCATCATGAAAAGAGATTTGTGCCAAGTTACTACTATGGAGTTGCATCAAAAACTCCAAACATTGAGGCAAGGCACAAAGAGCGTGGAAGATTACCACAAGGAGATGGAGATAGCTATGATAAGAGCTAACATAGAGGAGGATAGAGAGGCTACAATGGCTCGATTCCTTGTTGGTCTAAATAAAGAGATATCGAATGTGTTAGAGCTTCATCAATACTTAGAGTTGGAGGACATGGTAAGCATGGCTATGAAGATTGAAAAGCAATTGAAGGGAAAAGGTTTCAGCAAGGGCAATACCTCAGGATCTTCAAATTCTTGGGGTCCTAAATGGCCAAAGAAGGAGGAAAAGAACAAGGATAAGTCCTATGACAATAAGGACAAGTCGAAGGAAAAGTGGACAGCCTCTAAAGGTGTGCCTACATCTAATGATCAAAATACTAACACTAAGCAAAGAGACATCAAATGCTTCAAGTGTTTGGGTTCAGGTCATAGGGCAAAGCAATGTCCCAATAGGAAGATCATGTATTTGCGAGATGGGGTAATTGAATCAGAAGATAGTGATGGAAGTGATATGCCTTAGTTGGAGGATTGCACTGATGAAGAAGTTGAGCAACCAGTCCAAGCTCAAGCATTAGTAGTGAGGCGAGCTCTCAATGTACAAGAAAAGATGGAGCTTGAGGAACAAAGGGAGAATATATTCCACACCAGATGTTTAATTAAGGGTAAGATGTGCAGTTTAATAATTGATGGAGGTAGTTGCACCAATGTTGCAAGCACAATTGAATTATTCCACTTATGACAAGGAACTCTATGCCTTGGTGAGAGTATTGGAGACTTGTCAGCATTATCTCTGGCCAAAAGAGTTTGTGATCCATTCTGATCACGAGTCATTGAAACATCTAAAGGGCCAAGGTAAGTTGAACAAGAGGCATGCGAAGTGGCTGGAATTCATAGAGACCTTTCCTTACGTTATGTGTGCCTAAATGTTCTATGCGGGTTATGTGTGCCTAAATGTTCCATACGTTAGGGAGAACAAGTTATGTGTGCCTAAATGTTCTATGCCTAAATGTTATATGCGTTAGGGAGACATTGTGGGGGTTTGATGGGTCATTTTGGGGTTCAAAAGACATATGACATACTTTGTGAACATTTTTATTGGCCTAACATGAGAAAAGATGTTGAAAAAATTTGTTCTAAGTGTGTTGCATGTATCCGTGGACTAACATATCTATGGACTTTGTTTTAGGGTTGCCTAGGACAAAAATAGGTAGGGATAGTATATTTGTGGTAGTAGATCGGTTTAGCAAGATGGCACATTTCATTTCATGTCATAAAACTGATGATGCTGTAAATATTGCCGAGTTGTTTTTTAAGGATGTTGTGTGTTTGCATGGTGTTCCTAAGACTATTGTTTCTGATCGTGATGTGAAGTTTTTGAGCCACTTTTGGCGTGTTCTTTGGGGTAAGCTAGGTACTAAACTTTTGTTTTCTACTACTTGCCATCCTCAAACTGATGGACAAACTGAGGTAGTGAATATAACTTTAGGTTCTCTTTTACGTGCTGTGGTTGGTAAAAATATTAAAACATGGGAAGAATGTTTGTCATTAGTTGAATTTGCATACAATAGGAGCATACATTCTACTACTGGTTATTCACCTTTTGAGATTGTTTATGGTTTTAATCCATTAACACCTTTAGATTTGTGTCCTTTACCTTTAAGTGAGATAACTAGTATAGATGGACAAAAGAAAGCAGATTTGGTGCATAACATTCATGAAAAGCGATACAACACATAGAGAAACGGAATGAAGCATATGCACAAAGAGCTAATCAAGGCTAAAGTTGATACAATTTGAGCACTGGTGATTGGGTTTGGTTACATTTAGGAAAGAGAGGTTTCCTAAGCAAAGGAAATCCAAGTTGGATCCTAGAGGCGATGGGCCTTTCCAAGTCCTTGAAAAGATTAATAATAATGCCTCACAGTTGATTTGCGGTGAGTATCAAGTATCTGCTACATTTAATGTTGCTGATCTCTCTCATTTGATAATGCAGGGCTGATTAGAGGACGAATCCTTTTGAGGAGGAGGAATGATACAAGAAGCCATGGCAATGGAGATCAAGGTGCAACACATCAAGACAAGCTTACTTTGCCAAGTGGACCTATTACAAGACAACGTGCAGCAAGGCTTAAACAAGCACTTCAAGGGTTTGTTCAAAGTCACATTACATCTCACCTTGATGACAAGACTGAACCATCCGTGAAGAATTCAAGTGGAGTAGTCAAGCCTGTGATTCTTCTAGAGAGGGCATGTGGAGGGGCTAATACTTAGCCAAATTTCAAGACAAGTTCAATTATTCTTATGGACTTGTTTTAGTACATTGGACTTGTTATTTATCCTTTGTTTATTAGGCCCAAAGAGACTTGTTATGGGCTAGGTATTTATTAGTATTTGCCTTAGTTTATTTAAAACTAGTTTTGGACAACCAAGTGTGTGGGCCTAAGTAGAGTAATCCATTAGGCCCATCCACCTCCCTTAGGTTTATTTAAGTTATTTTGGTCTTATTTAAGTTAGTTTAGCCCAATCCTAAGTGGAATAGGATCAGATTGCATTATTGTGCTATAAACTCCTAAACTAGTTAGGATTAGGCTTGTTTTAGCATTAAAGGGTCTTGTAACCTATTCCTTTTAGGTTTAGGTCGTGGGCAAGGGTATAAATACCTTATTTTATCCTTGTAAACATTAAATACCTTATTTTAATTGGTAACGAGTTCTAAGGGTCGATTAAGGGTCTTGGGGTTCCGCATCATTTGGTATCAGAGCATTGGTTCCAATCAAGTAAGTATTTATTCCGTATTGACTGAAAAAAAATTTCGTTCTTGTAGGCTTATTTGTTTCACACCCAAAATTTCAAGATCTTACACATCAAAAAGAAAACGTGCAATTGGGCTGAACAACCATTATTTTTGTTTTTTTGTTGGCTTCCAATATACTGAAAAACGTTAAAATTCAAAGGAAAAACGTGATTACAGCTGCTGGTTAGGTGTTTTCAATTTCAGAACCGTTTAGGTATAATTAACGCAATTTTGGGGCTGTTCATTTCTAATTCTTTTCAATTGAGTTTGGTGGCTGGTCAAATCCATACATTACGCTTTTGTTTTTGTTTGAGTGTTTTGAGTGATAATTTGAGGTTCCAAATGGGAATTTCAAGTGATACGGCAACAACCTAGAATCAATGTCTAGATCACCTCCGTTTCAATGATTGTTCCCAAACCTAAATTCAATCAATCTAGCAAGACCCTTCACCCCCAAAACAGCAAGGATTTGGTAACAAAGAGTATAAAGATTGTAGGAATTGAATTAACGCCACAAGTTAGAACTTACTTAATAAGTTGAATCAATCTTTAAGGTAAAACAAGCAAGAATCTCAATTCTATCTTGAAGAATGCTTTCTAATTTTATTGATCTCTCCCCAAAAAACTCGTGTTCTTGGCTAAAGCAAGGGTTTAAATACCCTTTGCAATGTAAACCCTAACAAAGATAACCTAAAAACCCTAAAGAAAGCCCAAAATATGAAAAAGGCCTTCTTGAAACAAATCTGCCCAAGAATAAATCCCACATGGATTTGGGCTTCAAAACTAATTAAAATTGACTAGTCCTTGTCCAAATAGGATAAGAAAACCACAAAATAGAAGACTAACTTAGGAGGGGCGAATTGGGCGTTTAAACTAGGCCCACAAGCTTGGTTCCTTAAAATAAAACATGCACATGACTTTTTTAATGAAGCACATGCACACTTAATGCAAATCAGCCCATGAAAAAGCCTAAAAGAAGTCCACATGCCCTTTATAAGATAAAATAAGCCCAAGCCCATTAATTAGGCTTGTGCTTGTGAAAATTAGCTAAGTGTTAGCCCTCTTGATTTGATGCCTCCAATGTGCACACACACTTAGGTGTCTTCCTAAGCTCTTCCCCAAGCTTGATCAACAAAACTTCTTGAAGTTCTTGTGAAACAAAACCTTGTACATAAATCTGAAATTGTGCTTTAAGCTTGTTGGAGCGTGACCTTGTAATTGGACTCATTGGTATCCTCAAGTCTCCATTGCCTTGGTGAGTTGCATCATTCCCTCCCTCCTCAAAAGGATTCGTCCTCGAATCAAGACCTACATTATCAAAGGTAGATAAATCAGAAACATTAAAAGTAGCACTAACACTATACTCTCCAGGCAAATCCACCCTATAGGCATTGTCATTGATGCGTTCAAGCACTTGAAAAGGACCATCCCCTCTAGGATCAAGCTTGGACTTCCTTTGTTTAGGAAATCTCTCCTTCCTGAAGTGCACCCAAACCCAATCTCCAGGTTCAAACTTCATCTCCCTACGCCCTTGATTGGCTCTTTGAGCATACTTCTTGTTCTTTTCCTCAATATGCTTCCTAGCTTTCTCATGTATTGTCTTAACCAATTCGGCCCTTTGCTGCCCATCTACATTAACAATCTCATTCAAGGGTAAAGGCAACAAATCCAATGGAGTTAATGGGTTAAAACCATACACAATCTCAAATGGAGAGTAACCTGTAGAAGAATGAATGCTTCTATTATATGCAAACTCAATCAAAGGCAAACAATCTTCCCAAGCTTTCAAATTTTTAACCACAACAGCACGCAATAAAGATCCTAAGGTTCTATTAACCACTTCAGTTTGCCCATTTGTTTGAGGATGACAAGTTGTAGAAAACAAAAGCTTTCTCATGTATTGTCTTAACCAATTCGGCCCTTTGCTGCCCATCTACGTTAACAATCTCATTCAAGGGTAAAGGCAACAAATCCAATGGAGTTAATGGGTTAAAACCATACACAATCTCAAATGCAGAATAACCAATGGAGTTAGGGTTTCTACCAAAGTTTCTGAAAACCCTAACTCAAACGATTCTAACTTCGTACAACCCATTCTAGGTTTCAATCCATCTCAAACAAGAGTAAAAGAACATAAACTTACCAACAAGTGCTTCAATCCTACGAAAATCGTCAAACTTGAGCTTCCTTCTCTTTCTCTTCTTCTTCCTCTCTTCCCACGACTCCTCTTCTCCGTTCTCTCTTCTTTTTATTTTCTTTTCTATTCTTTTATTCTTTTAATTCCTTAAACCTAAAGGATAGCACAAGTACCCTATTACCCCTCCTTGGTAAGCCTAAAACCTCTTACCCTTGAGTGACTTGCCCATTTTGCCCTCAAACATTTTTACTCTTTCATTTCCTCTTACACCATACTCTATTCAAATAAATCCTAATTTTTCATTAATACTTTCAATAAAATCAAACTATGCCATAAATCATACAACTAACACAATCAAATTAATTCATACTTAATAACATCAAGAAAAACAAAATTTGGGGCCCAACAGTTGGGATACATATCTTTGAAGTTCCTTATCCATAATCTTCATCCTTGAACATCTCTTTGCACATTTAAGGTAATTTCCATCTTGATTCCACAATGATTAATCTCTTTCCCATCAAAGATTAATGCTATCTTGATTTACACAATTCTTTTATTGAATATCAATCCCAAAATACCTGAAACAATTTCTTAACCAATTCTATACATTTTATTATTATCAAAACATAAGTGGGATTTAATTTGTCAACCACCATTGGTCCAACAATCTCCCCCTTTTTGATAATGACAAAACACTTAGAAATTGTTTAAGAAATGAAAACAAAGAAACATTGATCAAGGTTTTTATACCTTGTCATTTTGGTTAGAAGTCTCCCCCTCAATCATATAAATCATTGAATTTAATAACCTTGTAAGATCAAATTCATAAAAGTAATTTGAAATCATGATAGACTTAAATTAAAGACAATTATCACATACTCCCCCTTAATCAAGTAACTAAAGAATATCCAATTTCTCATTTTTCTCCCCCTTTTTGTCATAATCAAAACAACTAATACAAACCAACAATAGATGAAATATCACAATCACATTAAATAGAGAAGCAAGTCATCAAACACAAATAGTCTTAAGTAGCAAGCAAATACAAATAATATGAAATGTTGATCTTGGCTAGATACAAAAACCATCATGGTGGAGAAACATCATCATGAATAAATCTCAAAAGTAAAAGAGAATATGTTTTCGGAGATTTTGCTAAAAAGAGAATTTTTAAAGAAGACCCAGATAACTTATATTCGACTGGCAGTTCATAAGCAAACACAAAGAAAATGCAAAGTCATTACATAACATAACAATCCAACAATGGAACCCGTGTAAACATAAGTCGACTTGTTTTACCTCGATAAGTCAACTTATCGACCCTCATAAGTCGACTTGTCGATTTGTATAAGTCGACTTATCCTGAAATTTCTTCATTTCCAAAGTGTTGTGTATATCATAGGTCGACTTATTGACCCACACAAGTCGACTTGTTAGCAGACTTGTCACCGATTAGTCGACATCCACTATCAATGTACCATGTGCTTGGTGGATTTTCATTCCTTGCTTGTACCTACAACTAAAACATTCTTTCTACTCATTGGTACCCAAGCTATTTTGGGTCCATTTTGGTTAGTCATATAAACAACATTAGGAGGAGCTGTACCTTTTACTACCCAGATTTTCTTCACATTAATTCATCTTCTAATACTTTTGCATGTAATTTCTATATGACCATCTTTTAAGCATCTAGCACATTTAGCAACTTTGCCATCTTTAGTAATTTTAGAAATCAAAGAACAATCTCTATCAAATGGATCATATCCTAAACCATGTTTAGAAATTGAATATCTTTGTAAAGATATCATCTTTTCAAACTTTTCATTCCCACCAGCAAATTTTTCAACCACATAAGAAAATTCCTTTTTAAGTCTATCAAGCTCACAAGTAAGATTTTCTTTTTCAGCAAGGCATGTAGAGTGATCTTCCTTAGTGCAATCTAAATCATCAATAGTCTCATGCAAGACACTATTTTTAGCAACTAGCTCTCTTATTTTCTTTCTTAATTTCTTGTTGATTTCAATAGCTTCTTCAAAATCGATTTGTAAAGCATTAAAAGAATATATAAGATCTTTATCAATGAAAGTTACCTCATCTTCATCATTACTTGTTGAGTAGCTATTTGCCATAAGTGCTAAGTTGTTTTCATCATTACTTTGGTATGCTTCTTCATCATCACTCCAAGTGGCTACTAAGCTAGCTTTCTTTTTCCCTTTGTCATACTTTTCATTTCCTCCGCCACTTAATTCTCTCTTCCTATTTTTGAGTTGTCCCTTGAATTTTCTCAAGTTTCTAGCATACATTGCTAGCTCTTCATCTTCTTCCTCATCATCTAATTTTTTATCACTTTCATCCACAAAAGAAGTGTTAACTTTAAAAGCAATTGACTTTTGTGACTTACCTCTTCCTCTGGATTTCAGAATGATCTCATAGTTGATAAGTGATCCCACCAAGGCGTTGAATTCTAACTGATTGAGATCCTTAGATTCCATAATAACGGTGACTTGAGAGTCTCATTCTTTCGGTAGTGATCGTAGAATCTTTTTCACCTGTTCGCTATCCGTCAAATGCTTTCCAAGGTTTCCTAATCCATTTGTGATTTCTGCAAAACGATCAAGCATAGTGAAAATATACTCACCTTCCTTCATGACAAACATTTCATAGTCATGGAGAAGCATGTTGATTTTTGTCTCTCGAACTTGATAGGTTCCTTCATGAGTGATGTGTAGTTTCTCCCACATTTCTTTAGCACTAGTACACGAGTTTACTCGATTTCACCCCTCAATCGTGAGAGCACAATATATCAATTTCATAGCTCTAGTGTTGATGTAGGCTTGCTTCCATTCATTGTCATCATATTCCAGCTCCGTTTTTACCTCGCCATTTTCTTTTAATGGAACATGTGGACCGAAGATGATAATCTTCCAATATTCTACTCCTTCGCTTATAATATGATACTTTATAGGATTTTTCCAAGAATAGTAGTTAGTAATATTAAACAAAGAATGGCGATAATTTGACAAACCACTTTACTGCACACTTTTTAGTTTAGTGTGAACTCTTACAACATCACTTGATTTTCGAATCAAGCTACCTTTACACTTGATTTGTCTTCCAGCACAAATCCTACCAACACCACTTGATTTCCGGCTCAAGCTACCTTTACACTTGATTTGTCTTCCGGCATAAATCCTACCAATACCACTTGATTTTCGGCTCAAGCTACCTTTACAATTGATTTGTTTTCCGACACAAATCCTACCTCACAAGTGACTTTTCACTAGTCACTCAAATTGTAAGAGAAATAATATAAAGATTGAAGAACAAAGCTCAATACAATGGTGTGACAAGATAAGAGCAATAGTGAGCAAAATATGAAGCAATAGTGGACTATTTTTCTTGTAGAACTTCTCTTATCTTTTTCTCTGATCATCCAGTCTTATATTTGAAGAAAAATAGCTGTTGGAAACCCATATAGGCGTTGTCTAATTGTTATAACCGTTCCTTAATATCCTTCTTTCTATTTGTGGCTAATTGAACCGTTGGAATTAATTTCCTGTACCCATAAGTCGACTTGTCAAGTGTACAAGTCGACTTGTGTCAACGATTTACGTAAAATTTCATCTCTGCTCTTCAATAAGTCGACTTATGCTGTGTAAGTTGACTTGTGTCCTTCGATAAGTCGACTTATGGACTATTAGTCGACTTGTGTTGACAGATCTTCATATATTAGTCGACTTATGATGTTCTAGTCGACTTATGTTGGCTTCAACGATTATATTGCATGAAATCTTGATCTTTAATTGTTGGGATACATATCTTTGAAGTTCCTTATCAATAATCTTCATCCTTGAATATCTCTTTGCACATTTAAAGTAATTTCCATCTTGATTCCACAATGATTAATCTCTTTCCCATCAAGGATTAATGCTATCTTTATTTGCACAATTCTTTTATTAAATATCAATCCCAAAATACCTGAAACAATTTCTTAACTAATTCTATACATTTTATTATTATCAAAACATAAGTGGGATTTAATTTGTCAACCACCATTGGTCCAACACAGCTGACCGACCTTTGAGCCATGACTTCTCTCACCAATCACAGATACCAAGCTGGTAGAACCTCTTTAGTAGCTAGAGTTGCCTCTGGGTCCTGAAAAGACAACGTTGCAATTTTGGTTAGTTTTGCGAACTCAATGAGGTAACCATCATTGATGGTTCACTCAATTCATGCATCACATCATTGCTCATAACATAATATCCACCTCATTGCACATTCACAATATATCACATTGTTCTTACAAAACACACATCAATTATAATTGGCAATGCACGTGAGACTCACTTTCATTTATTATAGTCGTTATGATCGAGTGCCTTTTTACCAGCTCATCCCTTTATGGATGTCGAGCTTTGTCGTATAACGTCCCATATCTCTTAGTGGACATCAGGTACAGTCGAATTCGAGCCCTAGGCTCCATTCACATTATGAGCTTTAAGCTCTTTGTCCTGGCAACTCCGGTCATAACTTCCTTTATCTTACATGCATTCATGTAATGAATGTTTCACATAACATAACCTCAGTCAATCACATGGATGCACATTCACATTTAGATCACATTCATTATTGGACCTTCGTCCGACATTCAGCAGAAATGCTGAACACGCTTTTGCATTCATAAGCACATTCACAGCTTCTCTAGAACCATTGAAATCACAATTCATTTGTCACTGGCTTACTTTCAGACTTTCTGAAACACCCTTTCGGGTTTACTGTTCACATTCAATCAGGAGGCAAAACTTGTGAAATTTAAGCCCACTCTCTTCTAGAAAAGTGTTCCTCTGTCTTTTATCGTTCCATTGACCCCAAAATCACTCAATTTGGTTCAGTAATTTGGAAGATATGCCTCAAACATTTTCGGACTATTCCTCTCCAAAATAATGTATTATACCCAACATCTATCCAGAAATTAAACACCTTAGAGACTGGATCAAGATTCTGATTCTTCATATGATTTGTATCCCTATTACTCTAGTTTACTACAAATCAAGAATCACCTCAATTGGAATCCTACAAACCAAGATATCATTAAAATACTGAAATATGTTCAGTAAAATATACAGTTCATGCTCCTTCCACTGATACCTTTATTTTGATTCAATCAATAATTTTCAATTTAATACCAAAAACCATATATTTTTTTGGAGAGATAAAGAAATGTGTTAGGAATCCAATGCTTCAAAAATTAGGTCATTTGGAGGTCTAGAGAAGAAGTTATGACCAAAAGAGTCTAGTCTGTTTTTTCTTTTGTCTTAATTCTATCGTCTCATTTCCATCGTCTCATTTCTATCGTCTAGTTTTTTTCCACCTGCTTTTTATCGTCTACTTTTTTCTGTCTGCTTTTCATCGTCTACTTTTTTCCTGTTTGCTTTTCATCGTCTACTTTTTCCCATCTGCTTTCCATCGTCTACTTTTTTTCGTCTGCTTTTCATCGTCTACTTTTTTTCCGTCTCCTTTTCATCGTCTACTTTTTTCTGTCTACATTTCATCGTCTACTTTTTTCTGTCTGCCTTTCATCGTCTACTTTTTTTCTGTCTGCTTTTCATCGTCTACTTTTTTCCGTCTGCTTTTCATCGTCTACTTTTTTTCGTCTGCTTTTCATCGTCTACTTTTTTTCCGTCTGCTTTTTACGTCCAGAACGTATCCACTTATAAGAATCATAACTTTTAACTCCGATGTCCAAATTTTTCATATAATATATCGTTGGAAAGATAAAAGAAAGATCTATAATTTTCAAAAGCAACTTTGCCAGAATCTATTTAAATTAGGTCCAAATTTTCTCCCGAAGTTGGAACACAAATTTTTGCTCAACTCTCAACGTCCTGCACCCAGTTATCAACTTCATGACATTTTGAAACTCTTAGAGACAGAACTGAAATTTGATGTCTTCATACAAAATGTATCCATACGTTCCTAGTTTACTTTGAATCAAGAATCATTTTGTTTGGATCACTAGAGAAAAAGTTGTGGTTAAAATACTGAAGCATATTCAGTGAACCTTTTTCCAGATTTTTCCAAATTTCAACACTTTATCTTTAATTCATCTTCTACCTGAATTATCTCTTCCATCCAACTCCAAAAATCACTTTTACAACACGCAATGCTCATAACCTTTCAAACACTAAATTAACATCGTAACTGGATGTTTCATCCTCCAACAATACAGTATTTATGAACAAACACATGAATGTCATTATTCATGCAAAAGATAGTAACTTATCAATTTGTTGCCTGAATCCCCAACACTAAAAGATTTGTTTACTACTTACCTGCTGAAACTCCAAAATCTTCAAGCCCTAATCTCTACAAAATTTTCTTACTTCACTGAGTGAAATGATCGGCTTCTGGTTTTTCTTAGGATAGAGGACACAAATGGAAAAGTAGGTTTGGTGAAAGAAAGGAAAAACACAGAAGTCTGTTAGAAGGTATTTGATGGAAAACTCTGGGTCTCAAAAGGAAGTTTCAGAAAGATGATAATAAAGAAGGGACTTGGACAAGACTTAACCTGTCAATTCTCAAAGAATAGTAACCTACTTCTAGCAAGAGTACAAAAGCCTAAGTGACACTTGTCACTTACCCAATACCCAAGTTCCAACTTAGTTTCTTTTGAAACTAACTCCCTTGACTGTCATCTTTACAATCCAACTATCTCCAAAGCTTCTTTTAATTTCTTGTTTCATATTATATATATGTCTTTCTCAATACTTCATAATTTTCAAAAGGAAACTCCTAAATTCACCAACATACACAAATACGATATTTTCACCAATCACTAATATTTCTAATGTAAAAACATCCATAACTCTAAAAATTCATAGATCAATCCAATTATACCCAGAATTATTCATGAATGCATGTACAATTATTTTCATGTGCAAATAAATTTACTATTCATGTGTAAGTGTATGGCATATCATGCATAAACATGGAAATGCATCTCTAACTCTCATTAATCACTCACATTTACCATTCTAACCCTCACAAAAGTAATGGGATGTTACAACTCTCCCCTCTTTAAAGAAATTTCGTCCTCGAAATTCTTATCTGTTTGCTCGAATAGCTGAGGATATTGTCTCCTCATATGCTCCTCTGTCTCCCATGTTGCTTCTTTAGTTGAGTGGTTCCTCCAAAGGACTTTTACCAATGGAATAACCTTATTCCTCAACTGCTTAATCCGTGATCCCACAATCTTGATCAGCTCCTCAACATAGCTTAAGTTACTAGCAACCTCAATCTCCTGAGTTAGTCACTCACATTTACCATTCTAACCCTCCCAAAAGTAATGGGATGTTACAACTCTCCCCTCTTTAAAGAAATTTCGTCATCGAAATTCTTATCTATTTGCTCTAATAGTTGGGGATATTGTCTCCTCATATGCTCCTCTGTCTCCCATGTTGCTTCTTTAGTTGAGTGGTTCCTCCAAAGGACTTTTACCAATGGAATAACCTTATTCCTCAACTGCTTAATCCGTGATCCCACAATCTTGATCAGCTCCTCAACATAGCTTAAGTTACTAGCAACCTCAATCTCCTGAGTTAGTCACTCACATTTACCATTCTAACCCTCCCAAAAGTAATGAGATGTTACAACTCTCCCCTCTTTAAAGAAATTTCGTCCTCAAAATTCTTATCTGTTTGCTCGAATAGCTGGGGATATTGTCTCCTCATATGCTCCTCTGTCTCCCATGTTGCTTCTTTAGTTGAGTGGTTCCTCCAAAGGACTTTTACCAATGGAATAACCTTATTCCTCAACTGCTTAATCCGTGATCCCACAATCTTGATCAGCTCCTCAACATAGCTTAAGTTACTAGAAACCTCAATCTCCTGAGCCGGTATCACATGTGTCGAATCTGATCGATATCTTCGGAGCATACTCACATGAAACACATTATGCAATTGAGACATCTCATTCAGTAAAGCCAACTTATAGGCCAAAGGTCCTATTCTCTCGATGATCTCATAAGAACCAATGTACCTAGGGCTCAACTTGCCCTTTTTACCGAATCTCAAAACTCCCTTCCAGCGTGACGCTCTAAAAATATTCTATCTCCTACACTGTACCCCATATCACGTAGGTGTTGATCCACATAACTCTTTTGCCTATCTTGAGCTGCTTTAATTCGGCTTCGAATCAGCTTCACCTTATCCACTGTGTCCTGTATCAACTCTGGCCCTTCCACCATTCTTAAGCCTTCTTCATCCCAATACAATGGTGACCGACATTTCCTACCGTACAGTGCCTCATACGGTGTCATTCCGATACTACTATAGTAATGGTTATTATAGGCAAACTCTATCAATGCCATATACTGATCCCAAGCTCCTCTAAACTCTAATACACAAGCCCTGAGCATATCCTCAACAGTTTTAATTGTCCTCTCACTATGTCCATCTGTTTGAGGATGAAATGCTGTACTGAAGTTCAACTTAGTTCCTATAGCAGTCTGCAAGCTCTTCCAAAATCTTGAAGTAAATCTCAGATCTCTGTCCGATACTATGGACACTGGTACTCCATGCAGTCTCACCACCTCATCGAGTGAGTTATTCTCTCTCATTGGTAAAAAATGGGCCGATTTAGTCAACCGGTCAACTATGACCCAAATAGTATCATACTGCCTCAGAGTCTTTGGCAAACCCATGATGAAGTCCATAGTGATCCGTTCCCATTTCCACTTCGGAATGGGCAATGAATTCAACTTCCCTACTGGAGCCTGGTGCCTCGCCTTCACTTGTTGGCACGTCATACATCTAGACACATACTCAGCTACTTCTTCATTCCAGGCCACCAAAAATGTTGCTTCAATGTGTTATACATCTTGGTAGTACCAGGATGCATAGCATAGGCGGCCATGTGAGCTTCCTCAAGGATCCCCTTCCTTAAATTGTCCACATTAGGTACACACAACCTCTGTCTCAACCACAAAGTCTCATTCCTTAATTCAAACTCAGAATCTGGATTTGCCGTCACTTTCTCTATAAGCCTTACCATGTCAGAATCTTTGTTCTTACTCTTCTGATTCTATCATGTAGCATTGGCCTCAACTTCAAAGTAGCAATTAGTGCCTCATCATGCTCTAGATTCAGTTCTACATTTAGAGCTCTCAAATGAATCAGATTAGGTAACTTTGATAACTGAATCTGAGCTGTACTGATATTAGACTTCCTGCTTAAAGCATCTGCCACCACATTAGCTTTCCCCGGGTGGTACTCAATAGTACAATCATAATCTTTCAATAACTCAATCCACCTCCTCTACCTCAAGTTTAGCTCCTTCTGACTCAGCAAATATCTCAGACTCTTATGATCAGTATATATCTGGAAAGTCTCCCCATACAAATAATGTCTCCAAATCTTTAGAGCAAACAAAACTGCAGCTAGCTCTAAATCATGTACCGGATAATTAATCTCGTGAGACCTTAATTGTCTCGATGCATAGGCGATCACCTTGCCATGTTGCATCAGTACACATCCCAAACCTTGATGCGATGAATCACTGTACACCACATATCCTCCAGTCCCTGATGGAATGGTCAACACTGTAAGTGATCTAGAAGGGGGGTTGAATAGATCTTTAAGCTTTTTGTAATTTTCTACAACAAAATCAGAAGTTAATTCACACAAAAAATAATTTAAACAAATTTAAATAAAAAGAGTAGGGAAGAAGATCAAACACTGTTTTTATAGAGGTTCGGTGCTAAGACCTACGTCTTCTACCTAAGCTCCCACTTAGGATTTTGTCAATCACTTTATTGCACACTTTGTAGTTGAGTGTGAACTTTTTACAACGCCACTTAATTTCTGGCTCAAGCTACCTTTACAATCGATTTGTCTTCTGGCACAAATCCTACCTCACACGTGACCTTTCGCTAGTCACTCAAATTGTAAGAGAAATATGATAAAGATTGAAGAACAAATGCTCAATACAATTGTGTAACAAAGTAAGAACAATAATGAGCAATTTTGGAGCAATAGAAGAGTATTTTGGCTTCTAGAACTTGTGTATACTCTTCATCAATCATCCACTCTTTATACTAGAAGAAAAATAGCTTTTGGAGCTCATTCTAGCCGTTGCATGATTGTTATAGCCGTTCCTTAATAATCTCATTTCCATTTGTGGCTAATTGGACCGTTGGAATTAATTTACTGTATCCATAAGTCGACTTGTCAAATGTATAAGTCGACTTGTGACAACATTTTACGTAAAAATTGTATCTCCGCTCTTCTATAAGTCGACTTGTGATGTGTAAGTCGACTTGTGGTCCACGATAAGTCGACTTGTATGCTGTTAGTCGACTTGTGTTGACATATCTTCATAAGTTAGTCGACTCATGTTGTTCTAGTCGACTTATGCTGTTCAGGACTTGATGTATAAGTCGACTTATGCTTGTGCAAGTCGACTTGCGGTCCTCCAACGGTAACATCCAACCAAATCCTCTATAATTCTCATTATTTAAGCCTCTTTCACTTATAGGGAAACTTCCAACTTGATTCTTCAATGATTTGTCACTTGCCCATCTTGATTTGCACAAATCTTTCATTGAATCATAATCCCAAAATTCCTGAAATAATTTCTTAACTAATTCTAGATATTTTATTATTATCAAAACATAAAGGGATTTAATTCGTCAACCACCATTGGTCCAACAAGCTCCCCTTTTTGATAATGACAAAATATTTAGAAATTGAAAAGAAATTTGAAAAACATGAAACTTGATCAAGGTTTTTAATCCCTTGTCTTGATGGTTAGTTTCTCTCCCCTTAATTAATAAACCAAGGATTTTTAATAGAAATCGAAAATGTTACAAAATTGCACATTAAATTCTCAAATTGCAAATTAAAATCTCAAATCAAACACACATACTACTCATACTCATACTCCCCCTTAATCAAACATCAATTTCCAATATTACTCCCCCTTTTTGTCATAATCAAAAATCACTAGGGAAAATAGTCTCAAATGATGTTTATAATCAAACATAGCATCAAACACAAGTAAAGACAATAGTCATTATAAAATATGTCAATCCAACACAACAAGCACAATAAACACTAAAAGAGAACATAAGAGCAAGTGTTGGTCGAGGCGAAGAGCAATACACATCACGATGAAGAGTCATCATGCCTACATCCTAACTTCTTGAAGATCTTCTTGATCATTTTGTGTTGTGCATCCATTTTCTTTGCAAATCCATGAAGTACAGACTAGATACCATCGATGAGATCATGTAAATCATCCAATTGTTCATTAATTTCTGCGATCTCCTCATGAGATACCTCACTTCTTCTCTCATTACTGGGTCGTGAGCTGCTTGGACGATCTGCTTCCCTCTTAGATCGTTTCTTCGAAGATACCTGTTCACCTACTAAAGTCAGACCAAGCTTCTCAACATGATAAGAGTAGACCCAGCGTTTTTCCACAGTTTTCACCAGTTTCATACTTCTTAAATTATAAGGCATGAATCTCCAACTCTGAGGATAAGGGAGACAAGCATAAGAAGCCAGATCACACCTTTGGAACTGAGAGAGATGGGTTATCAAAGCAGCATAAGGCATTCCTTTATGCCGGACAGGTTTCCCTTTCAGCTATCCTCGTAATAAACTAGCCTTCTTACTCATCATTTGAATAGTTAGGCTCGCATAATTGATTTTCCGTCCTTCTTCTATATGCCACAGAATCTCCTTATCCAATGAAGTGATCTGATTATTACTAGCCTTCTTTGGGTAAATGACCCTGTTGATTGCATAATGTAATAACCTATAATTTAAAGGCAGATCCATAGCCTCAAAGGGAGGGGAATGATCTGAACATAACCTACTCAATAGATCAGCCCCTTTTTCTTCGGTATACAAAATTCTCTTCGGCTTCCTCATCAGTATCACCTTCAGCATTCCTCAAAATCTCAAAATCAGTAAAAGATGCTCTAGGCCTTACTCCACCTATAGGCAAATGAAACATTGAACACAAATTTGATTCACACATAGTAATATCCTTCCCGTTAATTTTGCATTTCATAATAACTCCATCCTCAACATTACTACCGGTCACAAATAGATTCGCATAGAACTCTCTTACTGCATCTTCATAAATATCTTCTTGAAATCCTAAGAAATCTCGCAATCCTAGATTCGTAATTTCAGTAAACACATCAGTGAACTCACTATGGTCTAGTTCACCCCAGTCAAATCTTATAGAAGGAATCAATACCTCATTTTGTAGCACCTTGTAGTAGAGAGTTTATGCGTCCTTTGACACAAACCTAGGTTCAACCACATCGTCCTCTCTCGAAGCATCTCTCGTCGAAGAGGACCCACGATCTCTTAGTCCAAAGTGAAAACGAGGACCTTGTCGAGGAGCAGTTTCTTTCCCTTTCCCTGAAGACTTTCGAGGAGCCATATATTCGTAGAGAGAGAAACAATTTCGCAGGTTAGGGTTTGAGAGATAAGAGAGAGGGTCTTTCAAAAAAGAAGATGATCTGAAGAGATAATGAGTGGTTAATGTGATAAAGATGGTCGAAAGTTTATGGGTAACGAAGATCTGAAGAGATTTTAAGGGATAAGTCGAGTTGGAGAGAAAAATTGCAGAGGTTTTAGAGAGAATAGGGTTTCGGAGAAGAAAAGGGGAAAAGAGTTTTAAAGCCTCCGTGTAGACATAAGTCGACTTGATACCTGCATAAGTCGACTTATCGACCTTAATAACTCGACTTGTTTCCCTCATAAGTCGACTTATCGACCTTAATAAGTCGACTTGTCGATCTATATAAGTCGACTTATCCTCAAATTTCTGCATTCTCCAAACGCTGTGAAAAATCATAAGTCGACTGATTCCCAGATAAGTCAACTTGCTAATGGCCAAGTCATAAAATGTGTCCAAACTCCAAATAAATCTCTTTTCAGCCCAAGTATGCAACATGATGAATGTATCTTCAGATGTGATTGCACGTTTGCCTCATAATTTGACCATTTGATATATGAATGTAGCCAAAAATAAATTCAACCAAAGGAATTTAAATCACACATGCCTAGTCTCAATTTAATGTTCACAAACACATCTTCCTTAAGAGGTTTAGTAAAAATGTTAGCTAATTGATCACTAGTTGATACACGCTTCAAGCAAATGTCACCTTTTAAACAATGATCACAGATGAAATGATGTCTAATTTGTTAGCGATCTAGAAGGGGGGTTGAATAGATCTTTAAGCTTTTTGTAATTTTCTTCAATAAAATCAGAAGTTAATTCACACAAAAATAATTTAAACAAATTTAAGTGAAAAGAGTAGGGAAGAAGATCAAACACTGTTTTTATAGAGCTTCGGTGCTAAGACCTACGTCCTCTACCTAAGCTCCCACTTAGGATTTTGCAAACCACTTTATTACACACTTTGTAGTTCAGTGTGAACTCTTACAATACCGCTTGATTTCCGGCTCAAGCTACCTTTACACCTGATTTGTCTTCCGGCACAAATCCTACAAATACCGCTTGATTTCCGGCTCAAGCTACCTTTACAAATAATTTGTCTTCCGGCACAAATCCTACCAAAACCACTTGATTTCCAGCTCAAGCTACCTTACACGTGACCTTTCACTAGTCACTCAAATTGTAAGAGAAATAAGATAAAGATTGAAGAACAAATGCTCAATACAATTGTGTAACAAGATATGAGCAATAATGAGCAATTTTGGAGCAATAGAAGAGTATTTTGGCTTGTAGAACTTCTCTCCACTCTTCATCAATCATCTACTCTTTATACTTGAAGAAAATAGCTGTTGGAGCTCATTCTAGCCGTTGCATGATTGTTATAGCCGTTCCTTAACAATCTCCCTTCCATTTGTGGCTAATTAGACCATTGGAATTAATTTGTTGTATCCATAAGTCGACTTGTCGAATGTATAAGTTGACTTGTGACAACACTTTTCGTAAAATTTCATCTCCGCTCTTCTATAAGTCGACTTGTGCTATGTAAGTCGACTTGTCGTCCTCGATAAGTCGACTTATGTTGTTCTAGTCGACTTGTGCTGTTCAGATCCTGATGTATAAGTCGACTTATGCTGTGCAAGTCGACTTGTGTTGTCTTCAACGGTAACATCCAACCAAATCTTCTATAATCCTTATGTTTTATGCCATTTTCACTTATAAGGAAACTTCCATCTTGATTCTTCAATGATTTATCACTTGTTCATCTTGACTTGCATAATTTATTGAATATCAATCCCAAAATACCTGAAACAATTTCTTAACCAATTCTATACATTTTATTATTATCAAAACATAAGTGGAATTTAATTTGTCAACCACCATTGGTCCAACAATCTCCCCCTTTTTGATAATGACAAAACACTTGGAAATTGTTTAAGAAATGAAAACAAAGAAACATTGATCAAGGTTTTTATACCTTGTCATTTTGGTTAGAAGTCTCCCCCTCAATCATATAAATCATTGAATTTACTAACCTTGTAAGATAAACTCAAATTAAAGACAATTCAACATACATACTCCCCCTTAATCAAGTAACTAAAGAATATCCAATTTCTCATTTTCTCCCCCTTTTTGTCATAATCAAAACAACTAATACAAACTAACAATAGATGAAATATCACAATCACATAAAACAGAGAAGCAAGTCATCAAACACAAATAGTCTCAAGTAGCAAGCAAATACAAATAATATGAAATGTTGTTCTTGGCTAGATACAAAAATCATCATGGTGGAGAAACATCATCATGAATAAATCTCAAAAGTAGACGAGAATATGTTTTCGGAGATTTTGTGAAAAAGAGAATTTTTAAAGAAGACCCAGATGACTTATATTAAACTGGCAGTTCATAAGCAAACACAAAGAAAATGCAAAGTCATTACATAACATAATAATCCAACAATGGAACCCGTGTAAACATAAGTGGACTTGTTTTACCTTCATAAGTCGACTTATCGACCTTCATAAGTCGACTTGTCGTACTGTATAAGTCGACTTATCCTTAAATAACTTCTTGCCCAAAGATCTTCGTATATCATAGGTCGACTTGTTGACCCACACAAGTCGACTTGTTAGTAGACTTGTCACCAATTAGTCGACATCCACTATCAATGTACCATGTGCTTGGTGGATCTTCATTCCTTGCTTGTACCTACAACTGAAACATCCTTTCTTCTCATTGGTACCCAAGCCATCTTGGGTCCATTTTGGTTAGTCATATAAACCACATTAGGAGGAGCTGTACCTTTTACTACCCAGATTTTCTTCACATTAATTCATCTTCTAATACTTTTGCATGCAATTTCTATATGACCATCTTTTAAGCATCTAGCACATTTGGCAACTTTGCCATCTTTAGTAAATTTAGAAATCAAGGAACAATCTCTATCAAATGGATCATATCCTAAACCATGTTTAAAAATTGAATATCTTTGTAAAGATAACATCTTTTCAAATTTTTCATTTCCACCAAAAAAATTTTTAACCACATAAGAAAATTCCTTTCTAAGTCTATTAAGCTCACAAGTAAGGTTTTCTTTTTCAGCAATGCATGTAGAGTGATCTTCCTTAGTGCAATCTAAATCATCAATAGTCTCATGCAAGACACTATTTTCAGCAACTAGCTCTCTTATTTTCTTTCTCAATTTCTTGTTGATTTCAATAGCTTCTTCAAAATCGATTTGTAAAGCATTAAAAGAATCTCTAAGATCTTGATCAATAAAAGTTACCTCATCTTTGTCATCACTTGTTGAGGAGCTATTAGCCATAAGAGCTAGGTTGTTCTCTTCATTGCTTTGGTATGCTTCCTCATCATCACTCCAACTGGCTACTAAGCTAGCTTTCTTTTTCCCTTTGTCATATTTGTCACTTTTATGGTAATTTGATGTGGAAGATGTGCTTTTGGTCCTTCTTTCCATGGTGTACTTCTTTCTTTCTTCATTTCTTCCACCATTTAATTCTTTCCTACGATTTTGAGAAGTCCTTTGAATTTTCTCAAATTTCTAGCGTACATTGCTATTTCTTCATCATCCTCTTCTTCATCTACTTCTTCGTCACTTTCATTAAGAGAAGAAATATTAGCCTTTAAAGCAATTGACTTTTGTGACTTACCTCTACCTCCTCTGGATTTGAGAATGATCTCATAGTTGATGAGTGATCCCACCAAGGCATTGAATTCCAAATGATTGAGATCTTTAGACTCCATAATTGCTGTGACTTGTGAGTCCCATTCTTTTGGTAGTGAGCGGAGAATCTTCTTCACCTTCTCGCTATCCGTCATATGCTTTCCAAGGTTGCCTAATTCATTTATGATTTCTGCAAAACGATCAAGCATAATGGAAATAGACTCACCTTCCTTCATGACAAACATTTCATAGTCATGGAGAAGCATGTTGATCTTTGTTTCCCGAACTTGATTAGTTCCTTCATGGGTGATGCGAAATCTTTCCCACAGGTTTGTCAGGACTTTACTCGATTTCTTTCCTCGACCGTGAGAGCGCAGTATATTAGTTTCATAGCCTTCGCATTGATGTAGGCTTGCCTCCAATCATTGTCGTCATGCTCCATCTCCGTTTTTAACTTACTGTTTTCTTTCAAGGGTGCTTGAGGACCAAAAATGATAATTTTCCAGTATTCCACTCCCTCGCTTATAATGTGATACTTCATAGGATTTTTCCACGAAGAATAGTTAGTATCATTAAACAAAGGAGGGCAATAATTAGTATTATCTTCTTCCGTTAGTTTGTTGTGTGCAATCCCTGGATACTTCTGCTCTGATACCAAATGTTAGCGATCTAGAAGGGGGGGTTGAATAGATCTTTAAGCTTTTTGTAATTTTCTTCAATAAAATCAGAAGTTAATTCACACATAAACAATTTAAACAAATTTAAGTGAAAAAAATAGGGAAGAAGATCAAACACTGTTTTTATAGAGCTTCGGTGCTAAGACCTACGTCCTCTACCTAAGCTCCCACTTAGGATTTTGCAAACCACTTTATTACACACTTTGTAGTTCAGTGTGAACTCTTACAATATTGCTTGATTTTCGGCTCAAGCTACCTTTACACCTGATTTGTCTTCCGGCACAAATCCTACCAATACCGCTTGATTTCCAGCTCAAGCTACCTTTACAAATGATTTGTCTTCCAGCACAAATCCTACCAAAACCACTTGATTTCCAGCTCAAGCTACCTTACACGTGACCTTTCACTAGTAACTCAAATTGTAAGAGAAATATGATAAAGATTGAAGAACAAATGCTCAATACAATTGTGTAATAAGATATGAGCAATAATGAGCAATTTTGGAGAAATAGAAGAGTATTTTGGCTTGTAGAACTTCTCTCCACTCTTCATCAATCATCTACTCTTTATACTTGAAGAAAATAGCTGTTGGAGCTCATTCTAGCCGTTGCATGATTGTTATAGCCGTTCCTTAACAATCTCCCTTCCATTTGTGGCTAATTGGACCGTTGGAATTAATTTGTTGTATCCATAAGTCGACTTGTCAAATGTATAAGTCGGCTTGTGACAGCACTTTTCGTAAAATTTCATCTCCGCTCTTCTATAAGTCGACTTGTGCTATGTAAGTCGACTTGTCGTCCTTGATAAGTCGACTTATGTTGTTCTAGTTGACTTGTGCTGTTCAGATCCTGATGTATAAGTCGACTTATGCTGTGCAAGTCGACTTGTGTTGTCTTCAACGGTAACATCCAACCAAATCTTCTATAATCCTTATGTTTTATGCCATTTTCACTTATAAGGAAACTTCCATCTTGATTCTTCAATGATTTATCACTTGTTCATCTTAATTTGCATAATTTATTGAATATTAATCCCAAAATACCTAAAACAATTTCTTAACCAATTCTATACATTTTATTATTATCAAAACATAAGTGGAATTTAATTTGTCAACCACTATTGCTCCAACATAATTTCTATACGCTTTGTTCTACTATGGAAAATTGTATTTTTACTTAAACAAATTACACTGGTATTATCACAATAAATAGGAATTTTTTTAATCACAATACCATAATCAAGCAATTGATGTTTAATCCAAAGAACTTGGGCACATGCACTCCCAGCTGCTACATATTCAGATTCAGCAGTGGAAATAGCTACACTAACTTGCTTTTTACTAGCCCAAGATATCAAAGATGAACCTAAGAAATGACACAAGCCACTAGTGTTTCTTCCATCAATTCTACAGCCACCATGATCAGCATCACTATAAGCATACAAATCAAAGGATTCACAACTGAGATACCATAAACCATGATTAAAAGTTCTACTTAAATATCTAAATATTCTTTTGCAAGCACTCAAATGAGAAATCTTGGGGCAAGATTGAAATCTAGCACAAAGACACTTGGCAAACATAATATCAGGTCTAGAAGCAGTTAAATACAAGAGAGAGCCAATCATACCTCTATAGAGTTTTTGATCAACATCTTCTTCATGTTCATGTTTTTCCAAGACCACATTTGTTGCCATTGGTGTTGCTGCCACTTTGCATCCTTCCATTTTAAACTTTTTAAGAAGTTCCTTGGTATACTTTGATTGGTGGATGAAAATGCCATTTTTTTTGTTGCTTGATTTGCGATCCAAGAAAGAACTTGAGTTCCCCCATCATGCTCATTTCAAAATCGCCTTGCATTAAATTACTAAATTCTTTGCATGAAAATTCATTAGTAGCACCAAGCACAATATCATCAACATAAAATTGACAAATAAGCATATCCTTGTTAACATGTTTAATGAATAAAGTATTATCGATCTTACCACGAACATACCCATGTTGATTTAGAAAAGTACTTAACCTTTCATACCATGCTCTCAGTGCTTGCTTTAATCCATACAGTGCCTTTTTGAGTTTGTAAACATAATCCGGATGCTCATGATCTTCAAATCCCGATGGTTGTTTGACATAGACTTCCTCTTGGATGTATCCATTGAGAAATACGCTCTTGACGTCCATTTGATTTAATTTGATCCTTTTATGAGACACGTAAGCACATAATAGCCTTATTGCCTCCAACCGAGCCACAGGAGCATATGTCTGATTGTAATCAAGGCCTTCTTCTTGATAAAATCCTTGAGCCACTAACCTTGATTTATTTTTAACCGCTTCACCATTCTCATCATATTTTATCCGATTTACCCACTTGACTCCAATAATGGTCTTGTCCTTTGGTGGAGCTACCAAATCCCATACATCATTCCGTTTGAATTGATTAAGCTCTTCTTGCATAGCTAATAGCCAGTTTTTACCTTCAAGAGCTTCTTCTATATTCTTGGGTTCTACTAATGAGATGAAGGCTGAATTTCTCATATTCTCATAGATATTTCTCCTGGTCCTCAAACCATCATCCAAGCTACCAATGACTTGCTCCATAGGATGATTCTTTGCTTTTGACCATGATTTAGTGTTAGGTACATGATTTTCTTCATCTAAATTTAGTTCCTCAATCTTGGACTCAATTTCTTCAATTTTATTACCTGAACTTCCTGCATCATCATCAAAACAAACCTTTCTCGGGGGTGAAATCATATCATCAAATTTAACATGAATGCTCTCTTCAACACATTTAGTCCTATTATTATAAACTCTAAAAGCCTTACTAGTTTGATAATAGCCAATAAACACACCAACATCAGATTTTGAATCAAATTTTCCTAAATTGTTCTTTCCATTATTATGAATAAAGACATTACAACCAAAAGGATGAAAATAAGAGATATTGGGTTTCTTACCTTTCCAAAGTTCGTATGGTGTCTTATTTTTGTCTCTTCGTAAATGCACCCTATTGATGACATAGCACGCTGTATTGACTGCTTCCGCCCAAAATGTTTTTGAAAGATTGTACTCATTTAACATAGTTCTACTATTTCTTCAAGAGAGCGATTCTTCCTTTCTACTACACCATTTTGTTGCGGAGTCCTTGGTGTTGAGAAATTGTGTTCCATTCCGTATTTGTCGCAAAGACTTTCAAATGGTTCACATTCAAATTCACCTCCATGATCGGTTCTAATTGCAACAATTGACAAATTTTTCTCATTTTGAACCAACCTACACCACTTGGTAAATTCGTTAAAAGCATCACTTTTATTAGCAAGAAATCTCACCCAAGTAAATCTAGAAAAATCATCCACAATCACAAGGACATATAATTTACCACTAAGACTAGCATGTCTAGATGGCCCAATTAAATCCAGATGAACAAGTTCAAGAATTCTAGAAGTGCAAATTTCTTTCTTTGGTTGGAAAGATTCTCTAACATGTTTGCCTTTTAAAAAGGATTCACATAAGTGATCTTTAACAAATTTTATTTTAGGCAATCCTCTCACAATGTCATTTTTTGAAAGCTTTGAAATTAAAGGCAAAGGAGCATGTCTTAATTTTCTATGCCATAAAAATGCATTTTCTTCTAATGTCACCAAACACTTTTCATTAAAAGAACTATCATCATGTAAATCAACAATGTATGTATTTCCATGTCTTAAACCAATGAAAGCAACAAACAAAACATTGTCAATGGTTGGCAAAGGTTCCTTACCCACTTTACCAATACCAATGACCTTACCTTTGTTGTTGTCTCCAAAAGTGACATAACCTTGATTCTTAGGTTTAATTTCCGCAAAAAGGTTCTTGTCTCCACTCATGTGTCTTGAACATCCGCTATCGATGTACCAAGTGCTTGACGGCCTTTCATCCCTTGCTTGTACCTACAATATCAACGTCCTTTCTTCTTATAGGTACCCAAGCCATTTTGGGTCCATTTTGGTTAGCCATATAAACCACATTAGGTGGTATTGTTCCTTTAATTACCCAAATTTTCTTAACCTTAACACATCTTCTAGTACTTTTGCATGCAATTTCTATATGACCATCTTTCAAGCATTTAGCACATTGAGCGATTTTTCCATCCTTAGTAAATTTGGAAATTAACGAACAATCTCTATCAAAAGGATCATATCCTAATCCATGTTTAGAAATTGAATATCTTTGCAACAATAACAATTTTTCAAACTTTTTGTTTCCATTCGCAAATTTTCCAACCACAAACGAAAATTCTTTTCTAAGTCTATCAAGTTCACAAATAAGATTTTCCTTTTCAACAAGGCATGCAGAATGATCTTCCTTTGGACTATCTAAATCATCAATAGTCTCATGTAAGGTACTATTTCAGCAATCAATTCTCGTATTTTCTTTCTCAGTTTTTTGTTAATCTCAATAGCTTCTTCAAAATCAGCTTGTAAAGCATCAAAAGAATCTCTTAGATCTCGGTCATTGAAAGTTACCTCATTTTCATCATCACTTGATGAGCTTTTTTCCATAAGTGCCAAGTTGTTTACATCATCGCTTTGGTATGCTTCCTCATCATCACTCCAAGTTGCTACCAGGCTAGTTTTCTTTTTTCCTTTGTCGTATTTGTCACTTTTCTGGAAGTTTGATGTGGAGTGATGATGAGGAAGCATACCAAAGCGATTTGAGAATTTCTTCCTTTCTCCATTTCTTCCACCATTTAATTCCTTCCTATGATTTTTGAGAAGTCCTTTGAATTTTTTCAAATTTCTAGCATACATTGCTATTTCTTCGTCTTCCTCCTCTTCATCTATTTCTTCATCACTTTCATCAAAAGAAGAATTATTAGCTTTTAAAGCAATTGATTTTTCTGACTTACCTCTACCTCCTCTAGATTTGAGAATGATCTCATAGTTGATAAGTGATCCCACCAAGGCGTTGAATTCCAAATAATTGAGATCCTTGGACTCCATAATGGCGGTGACATATGAGTCCCATTCCTTTGGTAGTGAGCGAAGAATTTTCTTTACCTTCTAGCTATCTGTCACATGCTTTCTAAGGTTGCCTAATAATCCATTTATGATTTCTGCAAAACGATCAAGCATAGTGGAAATAGACTCACCTTCCTTCATGACAAACATTTCATAGTCATGAAGAAGCATGTTGATCTTTGTCTCCCGGACTTGGTTGGTTCCTTCATGAGTGATGCAAAGTCTTTCCCACATTTCTTTGGCGTTGGTATAAGAATTAACTCGGTTTCTTTCCTCAACCGTGAGAGCGCAATAAATTAGCTTCATTGCTTTCGCGTTGATGTAAGCTTGCCTCCAGTCATTGTCATTGTTTCCAGCTCCATTTTTAACTCACCATTTTCTTTCAACGGTGGTGGTGGACCGAAGATAATTATCTTCCAATATTCTACTCCCTCGCTTATAATGTGATACTTCATAGGATTTTTCCAAGATGAATAGTTAGTACCATTAAATAAAGGAGGGTGGTTGTTTGTGTTACCTTCTTCCGCTAGGTTATTGTGTGCCATCCCTGGATACTTCTGCTCTGATACCAATTGTAAGTGATCTAGAAGGGGGGTTGAATAGATCTTTAGGCTTTTTGTAATTTTCTACAACAAAATCAGAAGTTAATTCACACAAAAAACAATTTAAACAAATTTAAATAAAAAAGAGTCGGGAAGAAGATCAAACACAGTTTTTATAGAGGTTTGGTGCTAAAACCTACGTCCTCTACCTAAGCTCCCACTTAGGATTTTGCCAATCACTTTATTGCACACTTTGTAGTTGAGTGTGAACTTTTTACAACGCCATTTGATTTCCGGCTCAAGCTACCTTTACAATCGATTTGTCTTCCAGCACAAATCCTACCTCACATGTGACCTTTCACTAGTCACTCAAATTGTAAGAGAAATATGATAAAGATTGAAGAACAAATGCTCAATACAATTGTGTAACAAAGTAAGAACAATAATGAGCAATTTTGGAGCAATAGAAGAGTATTTTGGCTTGTAGAACTTGTGTATACTCTTCATCAATCATCCACTCTTTATACTAGAAGAAAAATAGCTGTTGGAGCTCATTCTAGCCGTTGCATGATTGTTATAGTCGTTCCTTAATAATCTCATTTCCATTTGTGGCTAATTGGACCGTTAGAATTAATTTGCTGTATCCATAAGTCGACTTGTAGAACTTATAAGTCGACTTGTGACAACATTTTTCGTAAAAATTGTATCTCCACTCTTCTATAAGTCGACTTGTGATGTGTAAGTCGACTTGTGGTCCACGATAAGTCGACTTGTATGCTGTTAGTCGACTTATGTTGACATATCTTCATAAATTAGTCGACTTATGATGTTCTAGTCGACTTATGCTGTTCAGGTCTTGATGTATAAGTCGACTTATGCTTGTGCAAGTCGACTTACGGTCCTCCAACGGTAACATCCAACCAAATCCTCTATAATTCTCATTATTTAAGCCTCTTTCACTTATAGGGAAACTTCCATCTTGATTCTTCAATGATTTGTCACTTGCCCATCTTGATTTGCACAAATCTTTCATTGAATCATAATCCCAAAATTTCTGAAATAATTTCTTAACTAATTCTAGATATTTTATTATTATCAAAACATAAAGGGATTTAATTTGTCAACCACCAATGGTCCAACAGTCGTCAACCGATGTTTTAGCTCCTCAAAGCTCTTCTGATACTCCTTATTCCAAATGAACACTACATTCTTCCTTAGAAGTTTTGTCAAAGGGGCCGAGATTAGAGAAAACCCATCGACAAATCTCTGATAATATCTGACTAATCCTAGGAAGCTTCGGATCTCAGACACATTTCTCAAAGCTTCCTAATTCATCACTGCCTCTACTTTCTTCGGATCTACCTGTATGCCATCTCCAGTCACTATATGCCCTAGAAATACAACTTGCTCCAGTGAAAATTCATACTTACTAAATTTGGCATACAATTGTTTCTCTCTCATAATCTGTAAAATAACTCTCAAATGCTCAGCATGCTCCTTTCTACTATTTGAATACACCAAGATATCATCAATGAACACAATTACAAATTGATCCAAGTAGAGCTGAAACACCTTATTCATCGAGGTCATAAAAGCTGTCGGGGCATTAGTTAACCCAAAAGGCATCACTAGGAACTCATAGTGCCCATACCTGCTCCTGAATGCACTCTTAGGTATATCATCCTCCGCTATCTTCAACTGGTAATACCCTGATCTCAGATCCAGCTTAGTAAATACCTGAGCTCCCTGAAACTGGTCAAGCAAGTCATCAATTCTAGGCAACGGATACTTGTTCTTCACGGTCACCCGATTCAGTTGCCTATAATCGATGCACAATCTCAAAGTCCCATCCTTCTTCTTCACAAATAGTACTGGAGCTCCCCAAGGTCAAACGCTAAGTCTTATGAAACCCTTTTCCAACAACTCTTGCAACTGAGCTTTCAGCTCCTTCAGTTCTGCAGGTGTCATCCTATATGGAGGAATGGATATATGAGCAGCACCTGGAACTAGATCAATTGTGAACTCTATTTCCCGATCTGGTGGTAAACTAGGTAACTCTTCGGGAAATACATCTCGGAATTCCTTAACCACTGGAATGTCCTGTAAGCTCTGCTCAACCCTAGTATCAATAACGTGGGCCAGATAAGTCTCACATCCCCCTTGCATCAACCTCAAAGCATTCATGAAAGAGATCATCTTAGCTGGCACTGCATGACTAGTTCCTCTGAACAGTACCCACGGCTGACCAGGAGATTCTAGTACCACCTCCTTGGTGTAGTAATTCATGATGGACCTATGGGCAGTGAGCCAATCCATACCCAAAATCACATATATCTCCCTCAACTGCAATACTATCAAATCTGCCTCAAACTTTGTTTGATCAATCCTAATTAAGCACTCCTTGCATACCTCACCAATAACAGTAGTACTACCTAGAGGTGTACTCACCTCTAGCCCATACTGCAGTAACTCCCTATCACAATGCAATCTACATGCCAAATGCGGTGCGATAAAGGAGTGTGTGGATCTTGGATTTAGTAGTACAAATGCCTCCAAATCATAAACAAGAAACGCATATGAAACCACATCTGGTGAGGCTTGAGCCTCCTGCTTGGTCATAACATAGACCCTAGCACAGGGGCGTGGTGGTGCCCCTATCCTCAGGCCTCACAAAAGAACTCCCAACTCTCCCTCTATCTCTACCTCTGCCTCTCTGTCCAGATCCACCACCTTTGCTCTGTTGAACTATGGTATTACTCCCAGATCGCCCACTGACAGTAGTATGAGTCCCCAACGTAGCTGGACAATCTCTAATCTTGTGTTCTAAAGAGCCACATGCAAAACAAGCCCCTGTCACAGTCCAGCACTCTCCACCGTGTCTTTTTCCACAATGCTCACATGGGGGCCACTGGTTCTGCACCGGGCCTCTTCCACTACCAGCCTGCGTAAAACCACCCCTCTGTCTAAATCCTGACTGCCTATATCCACCTGAAGATTTGAATTGTCTATTCTAGCGCTTACTGAAGCTCCTGCCAGAACTGTCCTGACTCTTACTTGGCCTCTTTCCTCTAGACCCTTGCCCTGTCTCTGCTTGTTTCTCCTTCATTAGCTGTTCAATTCTGATTGAGGTAGCTCTCAACTCAGTGAAAGTGCCCATATCTGACCTCGCCAGCCTTGTTCTGATCTTCATATTAATTCCATTTTCAAATCTTCTACATTTGTCTTCTTATGTGGGGATTAAAGCAGTGGCATAACCCATCAACTCATTAAATCGGACCTCATAGTCCACCATTGACATCTTGCCCTGCTTCAGTTTCAAGAACTCTTGCATCTTCATGTCTAAGTAGACCTTAGGCATGTAGTTGTCTCTGAAGACTCTTAGAAAGTCTTCCCACTTCAATTGAAAAGGCCTGGTGGTACTGCCTGGAACAGTCTTCCACCACTGGTAAGCTGGGCCCTGCAATAATGAAACTGCATAGTCAAACCTCTCATCAACCTCGCAGTCCATCTGATCAAAAACCCTCTCAGTCCTCTCTAACCATCCCTTGGTCTCAGCAGGGTCTATGCTGTCATAGAAGTCCACAGCTCCCTGCTTCCGTAGCCTATCATACCTCCTCTCCCTTCTCTCGAAAACTCTAGGAGCCAACCCCTCGGATTGAGATACCGAGGACCCTCTACTGGCTCCTACAGATCCTTGGTCAGCTGGTTGATCAATCTGATCACCTAGGGCGGATGACCTATAACGAATAATAACTTCAATCATTATCCATATTGCTTAAGATATTTCATGCTTATCATTCATATATGTCCCAACAGATGCTAAACCATGCTCTGATACCACCTAAATATAGCGCCTCCTTACTGTAGGGTATACAACGGGATACTCGAAGGTCATCCTGATATGTATCCTACGATAAGGGCGAGCTACGATCGATCACTACATTCCCTTCATATGGCATGGTAACATAATTCACTTAAAGCATCATAAGAAGATCACAATATTTTAAAACCAACTTTTTCCTCGTTTCATTTCACAAAATCGAAATCTACATTGTCTGTCAACATTATCCATATATACATCATCAGAAACCTAATACAATAGTGCTACATGAATGAGAAAATTGCATCAAAGTTATCTAAACCACCCGAAAGAACCCCAGCTGATCGACCTTTGAGCCATGACTTCTCTCACCAATCACAATCTACCGAGCTAGTAGAACCTCTTTAGTAGCTAGAGTCGTCTCTCGGTCCTGAAAAGACAACGTTGCAATTTTGGTGAGTTTTGCGAACTCAATGAGATAACCATCATCGATGGTTCACTCAATTCATGCATCACATCATTGCACATAACATAATATCCACCTCATTGCACATTCACAATATATCACATTGTTCTTACAAAACACACATCAATTATAATTGGCAATGCACGTGAGACTCACTTTCATTTATTATAGTCGTTATGATCGAGTGCCTTTTTACCAGCTCATCCCTTCATGGATGTCAAGCTTTATCGTATAACGTACCATATCCCTTAGTGGATATCGGGTACAATCGCATTCAAGCCCTAGGCTCCATTCACATTCGGAGCTTTAAGCTCTTTGTCCTGGCGAATCCGGTCATAACTTCCTTTATCTTATATGCATTCATGTAATGAATGTTTCATATAACATAACCTCAGTCAATCACATGGATGCACATTCACATTTAGATCACATTCATCATCGGACCTTAGTCCGACATTCAATAGAAATGCTGAGCACGCTTTTGCATTCATATGCACATTCACAGTTTTCACAATTGGGAGCACTTAAATAACTCATTCAAACCATATTCTAAAGCCTACAATTAATTAAGTGAGACCATCTACGTTACTCACAAGTTGCTCCCGAAGCTAATGCCTGGAAGATCCGGCAACGTCTGGAAGTTGACGTTCCAGTTGCTCCTCTATAACAAATAGCATACATGATTCAAAATTTGCACCATTAATAGTGTTCAACAATGCACATGTATGAGATGTATTATGTACAATGCATGTTCATGATAAATCTTGGGTATCACTCCTTGATTCTTCTCAACACTATCCCCATACCAAAATTCATTTAAGCATAACTAACAATTAGGTTTATGCTTCTCTAGAACCATTGAAATCACAATTCATTTGTCACTGGCTTACTTTCAGACTTTCTGAAACACCCTTTCAGGTTTACTGTTCACATTCAATCAGGAGGCAAAACTTGTGAAATTTAAGCCCACTCTCTTCTAGAAAAGTGCTCCTCTTTCTTTTATCTTTCCATTGACCCCAAAATCAATCAATTTGGTTCAGTAATTTGGAAGATATGCCTCAAACATTTTCGGACTGTTCCTCTCCAAAACAATGTATTATACCCAACTTTCATCCAGAAATTGAACACCTTAGAGACTGGATAAAGATTCAACTTCTTCATATGATTTGTATCCTTATTACTCTAGTTTACTACAAATCAAGAATCACCACAATTGGAATCCTACAAACCAAGATATCATCAAAATGCTAAAATATGTTCAGTAAAATATCCAGTTCATGCTCCTTCCACTGATACCCTTACTTTGATTCAATCAATAATTTTCAATTTAACACCAAAAACCATATATTTTTGTGGAGAGATAAATAAATGTGTTAGGAATCCAATGCTTCAAAAATCAGGTCATTTGGAGGTCTAGAGAAGAAGTTATGACCAAAAGAGTACAGGTTGTTTTTGCTTTTGTCTTAGTTCTATCGTCTCATTTCCATAATCTTATTTCTATCGTCTACTTTTTTTTCGTCTGTTTTTTTATCATCTACTTTTTTCTGTCTGCTTTTCATCTTCTACTTTTTTCCTTCTGCTTTTCATCGTCTACTTTTTTCCATCTGCTTTTCATCGTCTACTTTTTTTCGTTTGCTTTTCATCGTCTACTTTTTCTCCGTCTGCTTTTTATCGTCTACTTTTTTTCCGTCTACTTTCTCCGTCTACTTTTCATTGTCTACTTTTTTTCTATCTACTTTTCATCGTCTACGTTTTTTTCGTCTGCTTTTCATCGTCTACTTTTTTCATCTACTTTTCATCGTCTACTTTTTTTCTGTCTGCTTTTCATCGTCTACTTTTTTTCCGTCTACTTTTCATCGTCTACTTTTTCTATTTGCTTTTCATCGTCTACTTTTTCCGTCCGCTTTTCATCTGTTGGATCGAAAAAAGAAAATATGCTTCGTTTAAAAAAACGGTAGATTTCAAAACTTTTAAGAAATCATTACTTGCAACAGAAGCAACAACAACAAATCAACATGCCAATCCATACATGATATGGTATAAGGATAATAAAATATAAACAAGATCAGGAGCATTACCGACTCCTTCGCTACAGCTTTAAATCCTCGCTGCGCTATCCTCTCCTTCTTCGTGTATCCAAATCCTTTGCCTTTGACTCTTTTCCTTTAGCAATCTACTTTCTCCTTGTTGTAGTATCGTTAACTAATTAGATTTACCACCTGTTCTTCAAGGACAATTAGGTTAACAAAATCCTTTGGTGGGAAAGGAGAAGAAATGTTTGGAGGAGATTTTCTTAGAAGAAGAATAAGCAAAATTGAAACTCTTTCAATTGGTTTTTTCGATTCTCCCTTTCATGAAATGAGAGAAGGTGTAAAGAACATGCCAGAACTCTTTCTTGCCTACCAATTTTGTATATGCATGGATAGAAGGAGAGAGAGGCATCAAATGCATCACTTCTTTCATTAATCACTCATAAAATAGCCAATAATTGAGATTATCTTCATTTATCTTTATGATGGCTATTTGAAAAGACCATAACCTAAAATTCAATACCCAATTTCAGTTTTGCCAAGAAGAAAGAAGGAAGATGGTCCATCTAATGTACATCTTTCATCTTTAATCTAATGAATGCAAATAGGTTACAAGCCAACATTAAAAGACAACCATTAAACCATTTAATGGTAAGTTCATAACTCCATTTAATGATGATTAACCATAATAAAGACTACCTTTATTTAGCATTTTTAATGTCAAATGTGTGCTTACACATTTAACCTAGGAATAACCGAAATTGCTATATTCTTCTTAAAAAAATTGTTTTAATATAATTAATCTAATTAATTACACTTAACCAAAAACCATGCCCATTACTAAATTTACATTTGGGCTTCTTTAATTAGACCAAGCCCAAGATTCAATTATAGGCTTCTAATTAACCTCCATTTATATTTCTTACTTAGCTTGATAACCTTCCTCAAAGCCAAGTGAGGAATCTTATTGGACTTTGATAATTCAGGCTCCAATAAGCTCAGAATTAATTCAATCTCATTGGAATTAATTCTAGCTTATTAACTAAATGTCATTCCACTAAAGACAATTAATTAAACTCTTGAATTATTAAATATTATGAGAATATGTCCAATTGCAAACCCTATTTAGAACCTTATTATAGCCATCCGCACAACAAAGGGTAAAATTACCGTTTTGTCTTTATGTTGGTTTTTCCTTCTAGATCTCTCATTTTATTTTATATGGTGATTAACACATAAGATCTCATCTCAGTGTTAAGACTTGATGGGTAGCTAGTCCATCAAACTACTGGCACCAGTTTAATCACCAAATCTCCTTAAAACATCTAAAAGAGATGATAACACTATAAACTCTTTATTTGAGTGAATGTTCCCTGATACATGTTTCAATTAATAATTCCAACATGCAGACACTGGATTACTACTCTGTAAAAATCCATTCCGATCATATCAAGAATTATAATTAAACATATATGAGTTCAGCACTCATCAAGATTATGGTTCATAATAAGCGAATGCTTAAGTTGTATGTTTTAAGATTAAAGTAACGGTCCACTTTATTCTTGGAAACATACTTGATTCTAGATTCATTTAATAGTGCCAATATCGACAGTCAACTAATATCATGATATGAAACTCATCATTCCCTTGAAGTAAACTCCTTTACTTATAAGGAGATAAATCGCAACACTACAGTCTAAACCATAATCAAGTGACCAACTTGATTATTCAACTTTGACATATCACTCTTTCCCATCCCTTCTAGGAGACCCTCAAAGCTCTTTTGAGTCAATGTCTTTGTGAACGGATCAACAAGGTTTTGTTCGGTGGAAATCTTTACCACATCTACTTCTCCACGTTGTATTATCTCCCTTACAAGATGATACTTTCGGTCAATGTGTTTGGCAGCTTTGTGGTTCCGAGGTTCTTTAGAATTAGCCACTGCCCCACTATTTTCACAATAAAGTGTAATGGCCTTTTTGCCTCTGGAACTACCTCCAAATCATTTAGGAACTTTCGGAGTCAGACTACTTCCTTTGCTGCTTCACAAGCAGCAACATACTCAGCCTCCATAGTCGAATCAGCAATACAAGATTGCTTGACACTCCTCCAAACTATGGCTCCACCTCCTAAAGTAAATATAGAACCAGAAGTTGATTTCCTTGAATCAACATCTAATTGGAAATCAGAATCCGTATATCCTGTCGGAATAAGATTAATTCTAGAGTAAACAAGCATTAAGTTCTTCGTCCTACGAAGATACTTAAGTATACACTTAACCGCAGTCCAATGTTTCATTCCTGGATTGGACTGAAATCTGCTTACCAGTCCCACTGCGTTACAAATATTTGGTCTAGTGCACAGCATTGCATACATCAAACTACCAACTGCCGAAGCATATGGAATGTTACGCATGCGTTCAACCTCCTCTTGGGTTTTAGGTGCTTGTTCCTTTGAAAGTTTGATTCCATTTCTAGTAGGAGTAAAACCCCTCTTGGAATCTTGCCTGGCGAACTTATTGAGCATATTCTCAATTTAGGTTAGTTAAGACAAAGCTATATGCTTATTCTTTCGATCCCTTATAAGTTTGAACCCTAGAACATAGGTAGCCTCTCCCAAATCCTTCATTGAAAACTGTTCATTCATCCATCCCTTAACCGCAGATAACATTTCATCAACATACAGGATTAGGACAGTAACCTTACCTTCTTGTATTCTTTTACAAACACAAGGCTCATCTAGGTTTTGTATAAACCCATAGGTTTTGATAGCCTTATCAAACCTAATATTCTAGGACCTAGATGCTTGCTTAAGTCCATAAATGGACCTTTGCAACTTGCAAACCTTATGCTCATTACCTGGCTCAATGAATCCTTCTGGTTGGGCCATATAAATGGTCTCCTCAAGATCCTCATTAAGAAATGCGGTCTTGACATCCATTTGCCATATTTCATAATCAAAATAGGCTGCTATGGCCAAAAAAATCCTGATGGACTTAAGCATGGCAACCGGAGAAAAAGTCTCCTCATAGTCTATACCCTCCTTTTGAGTGTAGCCTTTAGCTACCAATCTAGTTTTAAAGGTCTCTACCTTTCCATCCGATCCCCTTTTCCTTTTGTATATCCATTTACACCCTATGGCTTTTAGACTTAGTGATAGATCTACAAGGACCCATACTTCATTAGTATACATAGAATCTATTTCTGATTCCATCGCCTTGATCCATTTTCCTGCATCAACATCATTAATAGCATGTGCGCCTTGAGCCATTTTCTTGCATCAACATCATTAATAGCCTGTGTATACGTAATGGGATCTATTTCTTCTTGGTCCGAGATGGCAATTAAGCCTTCTCCTAAACCCAGATACCTATCTGGCTGTCTCACATCCCACTACGTCTAGGCACACCTTCTTATCATGAGGACTGTAAAAATAGTACCCTCGAGTTCCCGTAAGATATCCTATAAACAAACATACTTCTGACCTCGGTTCCATTTTGTGGATTCAGGCTTTAGAACATGGGCTGGGCAGCCCTAAGTCCTCAAATACCTCAATGAAGGCACTCGGCCAGTCCACAACTCCCTAGGTGTTTTAGGCACCGATTTAGACGGAGCAAAGTTAAGAAGATATGTTGCCGTTTGTATGGCATATCACCATAATGATTCTGGAAGGCTAGCGTAGGACATCATTGATCTTACCATTTCCAATAGAGTTCTATTTCTCCTCTCTGCTACACCATTTTGATGAGGTGTACGAGGAGCTGACAAATTGAAAACAATTCCATTGTCAATTAAATATTGCTGGAACTTTCCAGATAAATACTCACCACCTCGATCTGATTGAAGTTGTTTTAATGACTTGCCAAGTTGCTTCTCAGCTTCAGCTTTGAATTCTTTTAACTTTTCAAAAGATTCACTCTTTTTATGCATCAAATACAAATAGCCATGTCTTGAGTAATCATCTATAAAAATTATGAAATATTCATAACCTCCTCTAGCTTGTACATTCATGGGCCCACACACATCAGTATGTATCAGGTCCAATATGGATTCAGATCTGTTTCCTTTAGAAGGAAATAAGGCTTTGGTCATTTTTCCTTCAATACAAAATTCACAGGTGGGTAATGGATCACTATCCAAGCCCATAAGGATCCCATCCTTGACTAGCATGTCAAGTCTTTTATGATTGATATGACCCATTCTTAAGTGCCACAGATACTTTGAATTAATGCTAGAGATTTTGGATTTTCTTGGTTTTATCAATTCTGTGGTGTTTAGTGAGCCTTTCATAGGTTCTATAAAAACAATCCCTATTTAGTTATCGCAAAACAAATAAAATCCTTATTCTCATATATTAAAACAACATTTTCAAAATATAAGGAATAACTAGATTTTATTAGACAAAAAACAGAAATCATGTTCCTTACAATCATTGGCATGTAATAAACATCTTCCAAATATAACCTATGACCACTAGGAAAGTCCAAGATAACTATTCCCACTGATTCTGCTGAAACATAGGAATCATCTGCTATCTTGACTTGAAACTAGCCTTTAGGTAGTCTTTTCCTTTGCTGGAACCCCTGCAAAGAATTACAAACATGGTTAGTGGCTCCTGAATCTAATATCCAAGAAGTTGATAAATCTGCCACATTTCTAGTTCCTAACAAACTTAGGAAGCCCATACCTTCTTTGCTTTTGAGGGACTCTAGGTAGGCGGGATGTTTCTTTTCCAAAGGCCCATCTCATGACAAAGGAAACACTTTCCTTTGATGTTCTCTTTGGCCTTCTTTTTCATGGATTTGGCCTTGACCCCTGTTTGTGTCTTCTTTTTCATTGGACCCTTCTTCTTTTCCTTGCCCTTACCCTTAGGCTTAGAAGAAGAAGCTACATTAGCTTCTGGCCCTTCAGCCTTAATATTCAATATCTCCTCCGTGCTCTGGAGGGTATTGATCAACTCACTCAAGGTGTAATCCTTGCTGTTGAGCTCATAGTCCAACTTAAACTGCTGAAAAGAAGAGTTTAAGCTATTGATGATCATAATCATCTGTGTGTCCGCATTCATATCCGCCCCAAGCATCTCAGTCTCAGTGACCGCAGAGATTACCTTCATCATGTAATCGCGCACCGATTCACAAGGTTTCTGTTTGAGATTATGAAAGGTTTGGATAGCTTTCACTCTTGCAGACCTAGTCCTCACACCAAACATCTCATGTAGGTGATGGATCATTGCACTAGCAGTTTTCATACAAGCAATTTGTTTTTGCAACATGCCGCTGACAGAAGTCAGAATATAACACTTAGTGGTCTTGTCAGCATTCTGCCAACGCTTATGTTGTTGGACTTGCTCAGGAGTTGAATCTCCACTTGGAGGTGTAGGCTCATTTTTAGTTAACACCCATGAAATACGTTCATATTAAAGAACAATGTTAAGGTTTACATCTCCATTCATTAAAATTGTCTTCGTTTTCCAATTTGTTATTAGTCAAGAGCAAGGTGAGTGGATTCATTTTGTGGTTGATTATTTCTGAAAATATAAATTATTAAAACATGAGCATACTAGTCAACAATTTATGGAACTTTGTATAAAATCATGATGCATGTATGCATGATGATAGATTTAACAAAACTTAAAAAATTAAAACATTATACGATGGTTATTTTTCTTATCTATAACAGACGAAGTGACGGTGGGCCATCTTATCCATTAAAAGAAAAACTGGGACCCTCCCACTCAAAAACTACCAAGCATCTCATGCCTAATTTCTTAAGAAGCGTCTTAAATTGGTCCATATTTTTACCAACAGAGCTACGGTGGGCAGTTTATTGATAAAAAATGTTGAGTGTTTAACCATTTGATTCATTCACTAAAGATACCTACAAAACATGCCTCGGTGGGAGGTCACATTTGCTATCATTAAGTGGACTTATCCTTAAGGAGACCCAAACCATGCAAGATCTAGGATCCATGCCCTCCGATGGGGAGTAACACATCACCACATGCAAACGGGCCATCATTTGGAGATCGTGGACTCTCACAGGAGCATCCTCTCCCACTCAATCTTTTTGGGCTTTAAGTTTTAAATACCATCTTGTCTAGATGCAATTTATTATCCATCCTATATTGTTTCGTTATATATCTCATACATAATGAATGCATGGCAAAGCCTAGGGTTGACAATTTTCTAAATGACATGCAATCACTTAATATCACATATTATAAGCATTCATTTCTCCATTCATCACATGAACTAATAAAGCCACTTTTGATTGTCCATCCTAGAAAAATTAAATAATTACAAGCCTTTTAGGCCCAAAGTATTCTTTTTGGACTTGGATCTTCCGCTTCGAACTCTTCATAAACATGATCCGGCCCATTCGGTAAACAAAATGTAATGGCATATATGAAAATCGAATTTTGTCACTTTGAAAATATGTTTTCACAAAACTTATGCCAATACACAACAGGATACACCGAAAATTTTACCTTTCCATTTCTTCAATCCATGGCTGCTCCATCCTCATCATTACATCAATTTTTACATTACAAAATCAAAGAAAATAGAAAAAAGAAACCAAGGAGGAAACATGGTGGTGATAGACTACCCTCCTTGTTACAACTAATGAAGAAATCTTACAAGGTAAATTTAACTTCTGTGGACAACCAAAAGAGCAAACATACACCATGTATATTTCTATCACATAAAAATATACAGCATACACAAAAAGATTGCCAACCCATGCATCCAATATATAGGAACTGAAATCATGCACTAGAAACTGGCTCTGATACCAATTGTTGGATCGGAAAAAGAAAATATGCTTTGCTTGGAAAAACGGTAGATTTCAAAACTTTTAAGAAATCATTACTTGCAGCGGAAGCAACAAATCCAAATCAACATGCCAATCCATACATGATATGGCATAAGGATAATAAAATATAAACAAGATCAGGAGAATTACCGACTCCTTCGCTATCTGACTTTAAATCCTCATTGCTATCCTCTCCTTCTTCGTATCCAAATCCTTTGCCTTTGACTCTTTTCCTTTAGCAATCTACTTTCTCCTTGTTGTAGTATCGTTAACTAATTAGATTTACCACCTGTTCTTCAAGGACAATTAGGTTAACAAAATCCTTTGGTGGGAAAGGAGAAGAAATGTTTGGAGGAGATTTTCTTAGAAGAACAAGAAGCAAAATTGAAACTCTTTCAATTGGTATTTTCGATTCTCTCTTTCATGAAAGGAGAGAAGGTGTAAAGAACATGCCAGAACTCTTTCTTTCCTACCAATTTCGTATATGCATGGATGGAAGGAGAGAGGGGCATCAAATGCATCACTTCTTTCATTAATCACTCATAAAATAGCCAATAATTGAGATTATCTTCATTTATCTTTATGATGGCTATTTGAAAAGACCATAACCTAATATTCAATACCCAATTTCAGTTTTGCCAAGAAGAAAGAAGGAAGATGGTCCATCTAATGTACATCTTTCATCTTTAATCTAATGAATGCAAATAGGTTACAAGCCAACATTAAAAGACAACCATTAAACCATTTAATGGTAAGTTCGTAACACCATTTAATGATGATTAACCATAATAAAGACCATCTTTATTTAGAATTTTTAATGTCAAATGTGTGGTTACACATTTAACCTAGGAATAACCGAAATTGCTATCTTCTTCTTAAAAAAATTGTTTTAATATAATTAATCTAATTAATTACATTTAACCAAAAACCAAGCCCATTACTAAATGTACATTTGGGCTTCTTTAATTAGACCAAGCCCAAGATTCAATTATAGGCTTCTAATAAACCTCCATTTATATTTCTTACTTAGCTTCATAACCTTCCTTAAAGCCAAGTGGCGAATCTTATTGGACTTTGATAATTCAAGCTCCAATAAGCCCAGAATTAATTCAATCTCATTGGAATTAATTCTAGCTTATTAACTAAATTTCATTCCACTAAAGACAATTACTTGAACCCTTGAATTATTAAATATTATGAAAATATGTCCAATTTAGAACCTTATTATAGTCATCCGCACAACAAAGGGTAAAATTACCGTTTTGCCCTTATGTTGGTTTTTTCTTCTAGATCTCTCATTTTACTTTATATGGTGATTAACACATAAGATCTCATCTCAGTGTTAAGACTCGATAGGTGGCTAGTCCATCAAACTACTGGCGCCAGTTTAATCACCAAATCTCCTTAAAATATCTAGTAGAGATGATAACACTATAAACTCTTTATTTGAGTGAATGTTCCCTGATACATGTTTCAATTAATAATTCCAACATGTAGACACTGGATTAATACTCTGTAAAAATACATTCCGATCATATCAAGAATTATAATAAAACATATATGAGTTCACCACTCATCAAGATTATAGTTCATAATAAGCGAATGCTTAAGTTGTATGTTTTAAGATTAAAGTAACGGCCCACTTTATTCTTGAAAACATACTTGATTCCAGATTCATTTAATAGTGTCATTATCGATAGTCAACTACTATCATGATATGAAACTTATCATTCCCTTGAAGTAAACTCCTTTACTTATAAGGAGATAAATTGCAACACTACAGTCTAAACCATAATCAACTGACCAACTTGATTATTCAACTGTGAATCAATTAATTCAAATTCTAATAATATACATGTTTCCCATACATCTCTATGTACATGTATATTACTTGCAAAAGAATCTTAGTACCTTATGACCAGATATATAATGCTCATACAGATAAAACCAAACTCTTTTGTTTTATTAATAATAAATATTTTCATTACAAAACTGTAACTGAAGAAGATAAAGTTACATGCAAATACACTTGCTTTCTAGGGCACTATATTTACATAACTCCAACAATCTCCCACTTACCCTAAAGCAAGTTTGACATATCCCTCATCCCCATCCCTTCTAGGTGACCCTCAAAGCTCTTTTGTGTCAATGTCTTTGTGAATGGATCAGCAAGGTTTTGCTCGGTGGGAATCTTTACCACATCCACTTCTCCATGTTGTATTATCTCCCTTATAAGATGATACTTTCGCTCAATGTGTTTGGCAGTTTTGTGGTTCCGAAGTTCTTTAGAATTAGCCACTGCCCCACTATTATCACAATAAAGTTTAATGGCCTTTTCTGCCTCTGGAACTACCTCCAAATCATTTAGGAACTTCCGGAGTCAGACTGCTTCCTTTGCTGCTTCACAAGCAGCAACATACTAGCCTCCATAGTCGAATCAACAATATAAGATTGCTTGACACTCCTCCAAACTATGGCTCCACCTCCTAAAGTAAATATAGAACCAGAAGTTGATTTCCTTGAATCAACATCTGATTGGAAATCGAATCCGATATCCCGCCGAATAAGATTACTTCCAGAGTAAACAAGCATTAAGTTCTTCGTCCTACGAAGATACTTAAGTATACACTTAACCGCAGTCCAATGTTTCATTCCTGGATTGGACTAAAATCTGCTTACCAGTCCCACTGCGTAACAAATATCCGGTCTAGTGCACAGCATTGCATACATCAAACTACCAACTGCCGAAGCATATGGAATGTTACGCATGCGTTCAACCTCCCCTTGGGTTTTAGGTGCTTGTTCCTTCAAAAGTTTGATTCCATGTCTAGTAGGAGTGAAACCCCTCTTGGAATCTTGCATGGCGAACTTATTGAGCATATTCTTAATGTAGGTTAGTTGAGACAAAGCTATCTGCTTCTTCTTTCGATTCCTTATAAGTTTGATCCCTAGAACATAGGTAGCCTCTCCCAAATCCTTCATTGAAAACTGTTCATTCACCCATCCCTTAACCGCAGATAACATTCCCACATCATTCCAATGAGCAGAATGTCATCAACATACAGGATTAGGAAAGTAATCTTACCTTCTTGTATTCTTTTATAAACATAAGGCTCATCTAGGTTTTGCATAAACCCATAGGTTTTGATAGCCTTATCAAACCTAATGTTCCAAGACCTAGATGCTTGCTTAAGTCCATAAATGGACCTTTGCAACTTGCAAACCTTATGTTCATTACCTGGCTCAATGAATCCTTCTGGTTGGGCCATATAAATGGTCTCCTCAAGATCCCCATTAAGAAATGCGGTCTTGACATCCATTTGCCATATTTCATAATCAAAATAGGCTGTTATGGCCAAAAAAATCTTGATGGAATTAAGCATGGCAACCGGAGAAAAAGTCTTCTCATAGTCTATACCCTCCTTTTGAGTATCGCCTTTAGCTACCAATCTAGTTTTAAAGGTCTCTACCTTTCCATCCGATCCCCTTTTCATTTTGTAGATCCATTTACACCCTATGTCTTTTAGACCTTGGGGTAGATTTACAAGGACCCAGACTTCATTAGTATATGCTGGGATCTGATCCAAGAACCGGATCACAACCGAAAAATGAAAGACGAAGGAGAAAAACATAATGAAAAGCGCAGCACAAGCCAAAGGGAAGGCGAATCGGATAATAAAGCGAAATACAAAGGGAATGCAAATCAGCATCGAATACGAATCATAAAGCAAAAGTAATTACAAATAAAATGCAAAACGAATACTCGAATCGAAACACGAATAACAAATCAGAATAATCAATAGAATCGAATCATAAGGCGGAGACAAACAAAATAATCGAACTGAAACACATTCCGACATCCGTTGGAACAAATACAATCATGGTGTTGGAACCCTTAAACTAATCTAATACGAAAATCGGTATAAACTTTTTTTTCTTTCTTTTCTTTCTTATTCAATATAGTCCATCACATACAAAATTCATAATCCATTTTTCAGAAATTTTAATCTTATTTTTCTTCTTTGTTTTTTCAATTTATTTTCTAACGAAATTTCGGCAGCATAACGACTGCACGTGACCAAACCCAAACCTGTAAAGTGTTTCAAAACACACTTCTAAATTCCCAATCAATCATACAATTATCAAAATCAACCGGACCCTCTGTCCGGGATCTCAACATAGACAAACGCAAACCTATTTCTAAACACTTCCATGATTCTCAAACAGCCAACACAAACAATCTCATTATCCATATCTCAAATCCAATACAATCGTAAAGCAGAAACCGAAATCACATACAATCTACAAATATCAACCCCATGTACAATCTCTTACATTCTTCATAAACAAATCCATAAACCATACACAAATCTAAATTCATAAATCAAATCTTGATACAATTTCATTAATTCATACATATCATCAATTAGGTGCTTATAAATCCTTAATGGCTTTTCAAGCCATTTTCAAACTAAATACTCAAATCCAAAGAATACTAATTACAAACGAGACAGAAATCAGACAGATAACTTGTCTTTCTTCTATCCGATCTCCTGCTTGAAAACCTGGAGATGGGGATGAAAGGGGGGTGAGCTCGACGGCTCAGTGGATAACACATTTATAGATTGAAAAATAAGCAGAAATCATTTTTCATAAACTTTTGCTATAAGGCTTATTTTTCAAACTTTGCAACTTTTCAAACATTTTCCTCAAACCTTTTAATTTTTTTCAAACTTTTCATAATAAATTCCATTTTTCATTTCTCAAATTTCTCCCATTTTTCATAAGCATGAATGCACACATAAAAGCACAAATCACATAAAATCACAAATCAAACCCATAAAACATGTCAAAAGGTTTGGGTCGGTCCAAAACGAAACGTATTGCACATTGCTGCATAGCGGTCCTGTGCAGCCGTGGACAGAACGTACTACACTTTCCCGCATAGCGGTCCAGTGTAGCCATGAAGGGAGTCCAAAATCGGAACTCTAGTACCACTAGCCGGCAACCGAGAGAAGGTTTTTGAAAATGGGACAGTGCACTGACTCAATCTGAAGGGACCTAACCAAACTCACTTATCACATAATTCACACTTGAAAACGGAATGCCCGAAGGCATATTTCAAAAATCTTAGAATTCATATCGTGACACATTTTCATTCATAAATTCACAATATCCAAATCAATTCACATAATACATTCTCAATCATTCAATAATGAAACAACCATAGTAATTATTAAAACATTCATACACAATGTCCAAAGCATCAAATCTCCAAATTCCTTCTTCTTTTCTCAACTTTAAAAATTCCCTAAGCCATAATCATCCAAAATAAATATCATAAAAATCATAATTACTCAAATTAACTATTGGAACTCAAAATTCATCATATTTTCAAGCCATCTAAATCAAGACATTTTCAAAAATTCCAAAGTTTCAAAAATCATAAAAATGGCATAACCCTAATTAACCTCCAATCTAACCAACCTATAGTTCCTATAGGTTAGAAACTCCAATACTTAGCTTAGAATCCAAAAAACCCTTTGAAAAATCAACATCTTCTTCTTCCTCCAACCATTTCTCTCTCTAAGTTGCTTTTTTCACCATAACAAACCACCATCTATTTCTTTCTCTAAAGCAAATCAAAGATGAAACTTACCTTGGAAGCCTAAATCTTCTCTTTTTTTCCATAAAAATTGCTCTCTTCCCTAGCCTCCACGAAGTTCTCTTCTTCTCCCTCTCTTCGGTTCTCTTCTCCACCGACCATCTTTCTCTCTTCTCTCCTCTTTGTTTTCTTTCTTTCTTTATTTTCGTGACTTCCTCCCTATTAAACGACAGCTACTTGCTTCTGTCCTTTAATGAACACAAAATGACCATAAGGGCCCTCCAAGCAAGCCTTATTTTTACCCCTTTTTGTGATGTACCTAAAATGCCCCTGCACTTTCATTTAAATCATGCTACTTTAGGACAATTTCTCGTCATCAATTGGAAGGAATTTGCTAAAACTTCCTTCTAAAGAAATGTTCCTCTATATCGTATTTTCATAATGCCACAAGAATCATCCAATTTGGAGCACTACATCAAAAGTTATGCTCAAAATATTTCAGACTTGTCTCATGCTAGAACATTTTTCAGCACATTATTTCCATCCAGAAATTGACACTCTTAAACCCAAAATTGACATTCTATGTCTTCATAACAATTGTAGCTCTATTTCTATAGTTCAATTCAAATCAAATATCCCCTCATTTCGATTACCAAAGAAAAAGTTTTCCCAATATACTTTCAGATGTTCTTAATCCAAAACTACACACTAATCCGAACTTCAATTCAGAAATTGAAAGTCTTAGGGGCAAAATTGAAATTTTATTTCTTCATATTATTTGTAGCCCCATGTCTTAATTTTATTTTTCCTCAAGAATCACTTCAATCGGATCATCACAGGTTGAGAATGTCTCAAAATACCGAACCATATTCAAAAAATAGTCCAACTCACTTTGATTAAATTAATCACCCTTAATTTAATCTCATAAATTCACAAATTTTCTATATAATGAAACTCATTGTCTTAGGAACCCAATGCTTCAAGAATCAACTCAATCGGATGTCGAACGGAAAAGATATAAGCAAAAGATTGCATAAGGGTAGGATTTGAAAAGAAGAAGCAACAATTGAAGCAACCAAAAATGACGTCACATGGAGCTACGCCAGCAAAGAGGAATGAAACGGCGTCGTCGCAGAGGAAGGAAGAAACGCCTAAACGGCATCGGAGAGAGGCGGAACGCCAGCGTTTAGGCAAGCGAGGGCGAGCTCGCCCTCGCAAGCCGCTCGCAGGGCGAGACGCTCGCCCTCGCGAGGGCGCTAGCAAGGCTAGTCGCTCGAGCCCTCGCGAGGGGGCGCCTGAACCAAAATTTCTTTTTTTTTCACATAATAAATCCCAAATTTCCAAAATTTATAACTCTTGATCCGGAACTCCAAATACGAAAATTTGGTCTCTATAGAAAGCTTCAAGGAAGCTCCCCAACTTCCATGAATGACGCACACCGCGGAAGACTTGACGTCGAGGTGATGATTTGAAATTGAACAAACACGAAAATAAAAGATACGCAAGGTTTTATTTCTACGACACCTCTCGGAAACTTGTCCCGAGCAATCCCGATGATCAAAATAAACCAAGAAACGAACAATCAACACGCGACAACTAAGAAAACAATTGATAAGTGAAAGATGATTCGGAAAGTAACAAGAACAAGAGAATAATGTTCTCTCTAAAGTTTACTCAAGACTCAAACAATATGATCTAAGAGGTGCTCTAAAACCCTAAAAGATAACTATTTATACCTAGGTCAAATAATAAAGGGTTGGGCTTAAAATAAATGGAAGCCCAAAATAAAACGAAGTCCAAAAATTAAATAAATAGGTTTGATATCTTCTTGGGCTTAAGTGATGAATCATTAAATAGCCCAAGTCTTCGTGTTTTCAAGCTCCAAGTGTATCCGGTCCAAGGATTTGAGTTAAATGGATTATTTTGGGCTCAATTCCATTAAACTCTCCTCTAATAGGCTCGGAGTCCACCATATTCTCAAGATCCTTACTCCTGCTCACATCAGTCCCTCTCTCCTCAAGAAGATTCGTCCTCGAATCGACAGTCGATTTGTAGGTGGTGTCATTCATCTTCTTTAACATCCGAACGGACCATCGCCTCGAATCCATAATAAAAACACTAGACAAAGCATCAAGAGGGTTAGTGTCAGAAACTAAACGCTCTCTGTGTCTCTCCACTACTAGTGCTCTTTTCTCTTTCTTTTCGCTCTTTTTTTCTCTCCCTGAACTTTTCTCTCCTGCACATCTCACTGTCTTTTCCTCACCTGTGCAGTCACTCTCCATTGGGCCAATCTTATTTTTCTTTTGGGCCTCTTTTCTCTCTTCACTTTTTTTATTCTCACTACCCAAACCCTCCTCATTTGTTCTTGATTTGATCTGGTCCAGGTACAACTCACTAGGTGTCAAAGGTAGTAGAATGAAGTTCCTACCCTTAAACCTAAAGGAGTATCTATTGTTATACCCATCATGTGCTACCCTCTTGTCAAACTGCCAAGGCCGTCCCAATAGCAAATGTCCTGCCTCCATGGGTATCACATCACATAGCACCTCATCCTCATACCTCCCTACAGAAAATGGCACCAAGACTGCCTAGTCACCTTCACACTCCCACTATCATTAAACCATCAGAATAATATGGCTCGATGTTTGCTACATATCAAGCCCAATTTCTCCACCATAGTTTGACTAGCCCCATTAGTACAACTACCTCCATCTATGATCAAGTTACACATCTTTCCACCCACCAAACACCTTGAATGGAATAGGTTTTCTCTCTGATCCAGAATCTCATCTCTAACTCTAGCACTTAACACTCTCCTAACTACAAGTGCTTCTCCTGTGACAGCTCTTTCCTCATATTCAACTTCATCATCACAAACACTATCACATGGCAAATCATCAATATCACTATCATCAGAATCAATAACCCCATTATCCTTCATATACATCACTTTTCTATTAGGGCATTGAGAAGCAATATGGCCAAGACTCAAACATTTAAAACATTTTATAGATGAATGTTTACTAGGAGTACCTTTTTGTTCAGATCCCCCGATTGATTGCTTAGGTGCTTCCTTGAAGTCCATCCCTTTATCCTTGGACTTCTCCTCCTTCTGGGGCCATTGTGAGTTCCATGAATAACTAGAACTTGCTCCATTCCTTGCGGCTACTCTAGCCTTAAGCTGTCTTTCCACCTTCATGGCCATGTTCACCATATCCTCAATCTCCAAATAATGTCAGAACTCCACAACATTTGCTATCTCCTATTTAATCCACTCAAGAACCTTGCCATGGTGGCCTCAGGATCCTCCACTATATTAGCACGAATCATAGCAATCTCCATCTCCATGTGGTAGTCCTCTACTGTCTTAGATCCTTGTGTGAGTCTTTGGAGCTTCTGGTGCATCTCCCTATAATGGTAAGAGGGCACAAATCTCTTTCTCATACACGCCTTCATCGCTGCCCAAGTAGTGATAGGTCTTTCTCCATTCCTCCTCCTAGAGGTCACAAGTCGATCCCACCATATTAGTGCATAATCAGAATTCAACAGCAGAAGTTTTACCTTTTTCTCCTCCGAGAAATTATGACACTCGAAGATCATATCAACCTTCCTTTCCCACTCCAAATACGCCTCAGCATCATTCCTTCCCTTGAATGCTGGAATCTGCATCTTGATGGATTTGAGGTCTCCATCTCCTCTGTCGAGGGGTTCTCCTCTCCGAGCTCTCCTAGGCATGTGTCCTTCATAGTCCTCCTCCTCTTCATCAAACTCCTCCTCCTCAAGCTCATACTGTGGTGGTTGCCGACGAGGTGGTGGAAGTCGCTGATGGATACCTGCACGCCTGCCCTGAGGGTTCTCGCGTCTCCCTTGTCTGAGCTCATCCATTTGGTCCCTAACCTCATTTAAGGCTAGATTGAACCTCTCAAATTGTTGTTGCATGGCTCTCAAAGTGAAAGTGATGTTTTCATCTCCCCCTTGGTTGTCATCATTACTGCCTCCCTGTGACGTTGTAATTAAAATGATATACCTGCAAAATAAAGTTAGCGATAAACAACCTCACACACTCCCTCATGTGTTTCACTCAGGAATTTATCACTCCACTCGTGTTTAAGTCACGGCAATGACTCCCTCAAATAAGCTCACACACTCTTGCCTTTTACCACTCAAATTTCTCTGAAATCCAAGTTATAATCAGAACCAAGGCTTCATCCAATCAAAGTTTCCAACTGTAGCTCAAGTATCAAAACAACAAACCCCAATCAAGTAACAAGTATGAAAGATAAGATTTTTTTTTTAAAATTTTTTTTTCAGAATTTTTTTTTGACTTTTTTTTCTGTTGACTTTTTTTTTTCTGCTGATTTTTTTTTTGCTAATTTTTTTCTCCCTTCCTCTCCCCTTCTTCTTCTTCTGGGACGACTCTCACTCCTTTTTTTCAGTTTTTTTTTTCGTTTTTTTTTGGCCTTTTTTTTTGCTTTTTTTTGCTCTTTTTTTCTGGCCTTTTTTTTTGCTTCTTTTTTTTTCAACAAATACTGAAAACCCTAACTAAAACAACAGTAAGGAAAATTGCAATCCTATACCAAAAGTTAATTCACACCTGAAGGAAAGATCTGACGATAGTTGGATGACGATGGGCGGCGGTTTCTTGATATTTTGATGGGGTTGAATAAGAATCCTCCTCCAACCTAGCTTTGATACCAAATTGACGCACACCGCGGAAGACTTGACGTCGAGGTGATGATTTGAAATTGAACAAACACGAAAATAAAAGATACGCAAGGTTTTATTTCTACGACACCTCTCGGAAACTTGTCCCGAGCAATCCCGATGATCAAAATAAACCAAGAAACGAACAATCAACACGCCACAACTGAGAAAACAATTGATAAGTGAAAGATGGTTCGGAAAGTAACAAGAACAAGAGAATAATGTTCTCTCTAAAGCCGACGACACTCAAACAATATGATCTAAGAGGTGCTCTAAAACCCTAAAAGATAACTATTTATACCTAGGTCAAATAATAAAGGGTTGGGCTTAAAATAAATGGAAGCCCAAAATAAAACGAAGTCCAAAAATTAAATAAATAGGTTTGATATCTTCTTGGGCTTAAGTGATGAATTATTAAATAGCCCAAGTCTTCGTGTTTTCAAGCTCCAAGTGTATCCGGTCCAAGGATTTGAGTTAAATGGATTATTTTGGGCTCAATTCCATTAAACTCTCCTCCAATAGGCTCGGAGTTCACCATCTTCTCAAGATCCTTACTCCTGCTCACATCAATGAAGAACTCACAAATCAATTCTGTCTCTAAACTGATCAATTTTCTAATCAAAGATTTTCTTTTCCACATTTATGTCACTCTAATAATCATGTTAAAATCATAACAGAAACTTGTAAAAATCATAACTTATTATTCCTTGATCGAAAAATTCTATACTTTATATCAAAATAAAGATCAAATCAAAATCTTCAACTTTCATGAAGAACTTCAAGGCTGAATTAACCTCTAACTAGGTCAATTTTCCAGTCAAAGCTTCAGTCATAACATAAGTCAACCTATAATACACCTAAACCTTGACTGATCATAACTTTCACTCCCGATATCGAAAAATTGCGAACTTTATGACGACAGAAAGCTCTTAACATAAGCTACAAGTTCCCGGAAGATCATTTTTCAAAATTTGCCTCAAACAAAAAGTTAACTCTCAAGTCAACTTTCTATCACTATTTATCCCCAAAAGTCAAACTTTCTAAATTCTTTAAATTTTCACACTTTTTCTTTTTAATTCTTGCCATTTAACTTCATTTCAATCAACTCATCCACTTGAACATTCAAAACCAATCCAAATTTATTCAAAACCCCAAATATATGAAAATCACATCATTTCTTTTCTTATCAATATCCTTTAAGTTTAAGTCATCTATTATACAATACATACACAAAACACTCCTTAAATTTCATTTTCATAATTCAAATTTTCACTCAAAGATTGGGGTCCAACAGTATACATAGAATCTATTTCCGATTCCATCGCCTTGAGCCATTTTCCTGCATCAACATCGTTAATAGCCTGTCTATACGTAATGGGATCTATTTCTTCTTAGTCCAAGATGGCAACTAAGCCTTCTCCTAAACCCAGATACCTATCTGACTATCTCACAACCCTCCCACTACGTCTAGGCACACCTTGATGTTCAGGTTGCACTTCTGATTCAACTCTTGAATCCATTTCGACATCTTGTTCTGTCATATCCAAAACAACTCTTGGTTTGGATGAAATAGTTAACTCCTTTAGTACTACTTCACTTCTTCCTTTTTGATTTTTCATAAACTCTTCCTCTAAGAAGGTTGCATTTGTCAACACAAATACCTTCTTATCATGAGGACTGTAAAAATAGTACCCTCGAGTTCCCACAGGATATCCTACAAACAAACATACTTCTGACCTTGGTTCCATCTTTGTGGATTCAGGTTTTAAAACATGGGCTGGGCAGCCCCAAGTCCTTAAATGCCTCAATGAAGGCACTCGGCCAGTCCACAACTTCCTAGATGTTTTAGGCACCGATTTAGACGGAGCAAAGTTAAGAAGATATGTTGTCGTTTGTATGGCATATTCCCATAATGATTCTGGAAGGCTAGCGTAGAACATCATTGATCTTACCATTTCCAATAGAGTTCTATTTCTCCTCTTCGCTACACCATTCTGTTAAGGTGTACGAGGAGCTGACAAATTGGAAACAATTCTATTTTTAATTAAATATTTCTGGAACTCTCCAGATAAATACTCACCACCTCGATCTGATCGAATCTATTTTAATGGCTTGTCAAGTTGCTTCTCAGCTTCAGCTTTGAATTCTTTGAACTTTTCAAAAGATTCACTCTTTTTATGCATCAAATACAAATAGCCATGTCTTGAGTAATCATCTATAAAAATTATGAAATATTCATAACCTCCTCTAGCTTGTACATTCATGGGCCCACACACATCAGTATGTACCAGGTCCAATGTGGATTCAGATCTATTTCCTTTAGAAGGAAATGAGGCTTTGGTCATTTTTCCTTCAATACAAGATTCACAGGTGGGTAATGGATCACTATCCTTATTCGAAACAACCTTTTCAAAATATAAGGAATAACTACATTTTATTAGACAAAAAACAGAAATCATGTTCGTTACAATCATTGGCATGTAATAAACATCCTCCAAATATAACCTATGACCACTAGGAAAGTCCAAGATAACTACTCTCACTGATTCTGCTGAAACATAGGAACCATCTGCTATCTTGACTTGAAACTGACCTTTAGGTAGTCTTTTCCTTTGCTGGAACCCCTGCAAAGAATTACAAACATGGTTAGTAGCTCCTGAATCTAATATCTAAGAAGTAGATAAATCTGCCACATTTGTAGTTCCTAACAAACTTATGAAGCCCATACATTGTTTGCTTTTGAGGGACTTTAGGTAGACTGGACAGTTTCTTTTCCGGTGGCCTATCTCATCATAGTGGAAACACTTTCCTTTGATGTTCTCTTTGGCCTTCTTTTTCATGGATTTGTCCTTGACCCCTGTTTGGGCCTTCTTTTTCATTGGAGGACCCTTCTTCTTTTCCTTGCCCTTACCCTTGGCCTTAGAAGAAGAAGCTACATTAGCTTCTGGCCCTTTAGCCTTAATATTCAATATCTCCTCCATGCTCTGGAGGGTATTCATCAACTCACTCAAGGTGTAATCCTTGCTGTTGAGCTCATAGTCTAACTTAAACTGCTGAAAAGAAGAGTTTAAGCTATTGATGATCATAATCATCTGCGTGTCCGCATCCATATCCACCCCAAGCATCTCAGCCTCAGTGACCACAGAGATTACCTTCATCATGTAATCCCGCACCGGTTCACGGTGTTTCATGCGAGATTATGAAAGGTTTAGATAGTTTTCACTCTTGCAGACCTAGTCCTCACACCAAACATCTCATGTAGGTGATGGACCATTGCACTAGCAGTTTTCATACAAGCAATTTGCTTTTGCAACATGCCGCTGATAGAAGCCAGAATATAACACTTAGTGGTCTTGTCAGCATTCTGCCAACGCTCATGTTGTTGGATTTGCTCAGGAGTTGAATCTCCACTTGGAGGTGTAGGCTCATTTTTAGTTAACACCCATGAAATACTTTCATATTGAAGAACAATGTCAAGGTTACGTCTCCATTCATTAAAATTGTCTCCGTTTTCCAATTTGTTATTAGTCAAGAGCAGGGTGAGTGGATTCATTTTGTGGTTGATTATGTCTGAAAATATAAATTATTAAAACATGAACATACTAGTCAACAATTTATGGAACTTTGTATAAATTCATGATGCATGTATGCATGACGATAGATTTAACAAAACTTAAAAAAATTAAAACATTATACGACGGTTATTTTTCTTATCTATAACAGATTAAGTGATGGTGGGCCATCTTATCCATTAAAAGAAAAACTGGGACCCTCCCACTCAAAAACTACCAAGCATCTCATGCCCAATTTTTTAAGAAGCGTCTTAATTTGGTCCATACTTTTACCAACAGAGCTACGGTGGGCGCTTTATTGATAAAAATGTTGAGTGTTTAACCATTTGATTCATTCACTAAAGATACCTACAAACCATGCCTCGGTGGGAGGTCACATTTGCTATCATTAAGTGGACTTATCCTTAAGGAGACCCAAACCATGCAAGATCTAGGATCCATGCCCTCCGATGGGGAGTAACACTTCACCACATGCAAACAAGTCATCATTTGGAGACCGTGGACTCTCACAGGAGCATCCTCTCCAACTCAATATTTTTGGGCTTTAAGTTTTAAATACCATCTTGTCTAGATGCAATTTATTATCCATCCTATATTGTTTCATTATATATCTCATACATAATGAATGCATGACAAAGCCTAGGTTTGGCAATTTTCTAAATGACATGCAATCACATATTATAAGCATTCATTTCTCCATTCATCACATGAACTAATAAAGCCACTTTTGATTGTCCATCCTAGAAAAATTAAATAATTACTAGCCTTTTTAGCCCAAAGTATTCTTCTTGGACTTGGATCTTCCGCTTCGAACTCTTCACAAACATGATCCGGCCTATTCGGCAAACAAAATGTAATGGCATATATGAAAATCGAATTTTGTCACTTTGAAAATATGTTTTCACAAAACTTATGCCAATACACAAAAGGATACACCGAAAATTTTACCTTTCCATTTCTTCAATCCATGGCTGCTCCATCCTCATCATTACATCAATTTTTACATTACAAAATCAAAGAAAATAGAAAAAAGAAACCAAGGAGGAAACATGGTGGTGATAGACTACCCTCCTTGTTACAACTAATGAAGAAATCTTACAAGGTAAATTTAACTTCTATGGACAACCAAAAGAGCAAACATACACCATGTACATTTCTCTCACATAAAAATATGCAGCATACACAAAAAGATTGCCAACCCATGCATCCAATATATAGGAACTGAAATCATGCATTTGAAACTGTCTCTGATACCAATTGTTGGATCGGAAAAAGAAAACATGCGTTGTTTGGAAAAACGGTAGATTTCAAAACTTTTAAGAAATCATTACTTGTAGTGGAAGCAACAAATCTAAATCAACAAGTCAATCTATACATGATATGGTATAAGGATAATAAAATATAAAAAATATCAGGAGTATTACAGACTCCTTCGCTACAGCTTTAAATCCTCACTGCGTTATCCTCTCCTTCTTCGTGTATCCAAATCCTTTGCCTTTGACTCTTTTCCGTTAGCAATCTACTTTCTCCTTGTTGTAGTATCCTCAACCAATTAGATTTACCACCTGGTCTTCAAGGACAATTAGGTTAACAAAATCCTTTAGTGGGAAAGGAGAAGAAATATTTGGAGGAGATTTTCTTAGAAGAAGAATAAGCAAAATTGAAACCCTTTCAATTGGTATTTTCGATTCTCTCTTTCATGAAAGGAGAGAAGGTGTAAAGAACATGCCAGAACTCTTTCTTCCCTACCAATTTTGTATATGCATGGATGGAAGGAGAGAGAGGCATCAAATGCATCACTTCTTTCATTAATCACTCATAAAATAGCCAATAATTGAGATTATATTCATTTATCTTTATGATGGCTATTTGAAAAGACCATAACCTAAAATTCAATACCCAATTTCAGTTTTGCCAAAAAGAAAGAAGGAAGATGGTCCATCTAATGTACATATTTCATCTTTAATCTAATGAATGCAAATAGGTTACAAGCCAACATTAAAAGACAACCATTAAGCCATTTAATGGTAAGTTCATAGCTCCATTTAATGATGATTAACCATAATAAAGACCATCTTTATTTTATTAGAGATACATCTCAACTATCACAACCCATCGTCAGCCCAACTTATGTCATGGCCCAAGTCCACAAATCTAACGCATACAATCAGATTAGATAGAGCAAGATCAAGTTTAAATATATTCAGTGTTATCCATACACAATCTTCTATATATAGGATTAGATAGCACTAATTTTGAATATTCAAATAAACCATTGTACATGTATATAAACAGACATGTGTAACAGAAATAAATCATTCATTCTCCAATACAACTCTACCTATTATATGGTATCAGAGCCACCAACTAAAGTCCCTTTTCTTTATCCAACCCAATGGCTTCAATCATCAACCCTACCTCTGATGAAATCTCTCAGATCATCACTATCAATCTAGCTGCTCAAGCTCCATTGAAATTTACCTCTACGAATTACCTTGCCTGGAGAATGCAATTCAATAGCCTTTTTATAGGATATGATTTGCAAGGGTATATAGATGGCACCAAGAGCTGTCCTCCAGCCACCATAACAACCAATGACATGTCCATTCCAAATCCAAACTATCAACAGTGGATCCGACAAGACCAACTAATCCTGAATGCCATTATTGGTGCTTTATCACAAACTATCATTCCATTCATTGCTACTGCTCACACTTCCAAAGAAGCTTGGGATATTCTAGCCAAAACCTATGCACAAGCATCAAGAGGCAAACAAAAACAAGTCAAAACTCAGCTCAAGAAGCTTACCAAAGGGCAGCTATCTATCACTGAATATATGCAGGCCATCAAAACCAAAACAGATGAACTTATTTTTCTGAATGCTCCAATGGATCCTGAAGACATCACTGATAAAGTTCTTGATGGATTAGGTGAAGAATATAGTGACATCATTCGCACCATCAATGCTAGAGATACACCTATCTCCTTTGATGAGTTACATGAGAAACTTATCACTGCTGAAGCTGATCTTCCTACACTTTTCCCAACCCACTTCCTTGCAACAGCAAACTACACAAACAAGTCAGGAGGTAAAAAGCATCACTACACTCATCATAATCAAAACATACCCAGATGGCGCCAACAGCAGTTTCAACCCACTCCTCACCAACCTTTCTAGCAACATCATCATCTACATTTTTTCCGTCTACTTTTTACGTCCAGAATGTATCCACTTATAAGAATCATAACTTTTGACTCCGATGTCCAAATTTTTCATATAATATACCATTGGAAATATAAAAGAAAGATTTACAACTTTTCAGGGGCAACTTTGCCAGAATCCATCTAAATTAGGTCCAGATTTCCTCCCGAAGTTGGAACACAAATTTTTGCTCAACTCTCAACGTCCTGCACCCAGTTCTCAACTTCGTGACATTTTGAAACTCTTAGAGACAGAACTGAAATTCGATGTCTGCATACAAAATGTAGCCATACGTTCCTAGTTTACTTTGAATTAAGAATCATTTCATTTAGATCACTAAAGAAAAATTTGTGGCTAAACTACTGAAACATATTTAGTGAACCTTTTTCCAGATTTTTCCAACTTTCAACACTTTATCTTTAATTCATCTTCTACCTGAATTATCTCTTCCATCCAACTCCAAAAATAACTTTTACAACACGCAATGCTCATAACCTTTCAAACACTAAATTAACACCGTAACTGGATGTTTCATCCTCCAACAATACAGTATTTATGAACAAACACATGAATGTCATTATTCATGCAAATGACAGTAACTTAGCAATTTGTTGCATGAATCCTCAACTCTAAAAGATTTGTTTACTACTTACCTGCTGAAACTCCAAAATCTTCAAGCCCTAATCTCTACAAAATTTTCGTACTTCACTGAGTGAAATGATCGGCTTCTGGTTTTTCTTAGGATAGAGGACACAAATGGAAAAGTAGGTTTGGTGAAAGAAAGGAAAAACACAGAAGTCCGTTATAAGGTATTTGATGGAAAACTCTGGGTCTCAAAAGGAAGTTTCAGAAAGATGATAATAAAGAAGGGACTTGGACAAGACTTAACCTGTCAATTCTCAAAGAATAGTAACCTACTTCTAGCAAGAGTACAAAAGCCTAAGTGACACTTGCCACTTACCCAATACCTAAGTTCCAACTTAGTTTCTTTTGAAACTAACTCCCTTGATTGTCATCTTTACAATCCAACTATCTCCAAAGCTTCTTTTAATTTCTTGTTTCATATTATATATATGTCTTTCTCAATACTTCATAATTTTCAAAAGGAAACTCCTAAATTCACCAACATACATAAATACGATATTTTCACCAATTACTATTATTTCCCATGTAAAAACATCCATAACTCTAAAAATTTATAGATCAATCCAATTATACCCGGAATTATTCATGAATGCATGTACAATTATTTTCATGTGCAAATAAATTCACTATTCATGTGTAAGTGTATGGCATATCATGCATGAATATGGAAATGCATCTCTAACTCTCATTAGTCACTTACATTTACCATTCTAACCCTCCCACAAGTAATGGATGTTGCAATTAACCTATACATGACCTACCAATTTTAGTTTTAGAAGATGGAAGAAGGAAGATGGTCCATCGAATTCACATCTTTCTTCTTTAATTTAATGAATGCTAATAAGTTATATGCTAACATTAAAAGATAACCATTAAACCATTTAATGGTAAGTTCATAACTCCATTTAATGATGATAAGCCATAATAAAGACCATCTTTATTTAGCATTTAAGTGTTAAATGTGTAGCTGCACATTCAACCCTAATAAAATTGAAAATGCTAATCCTTTCTTTTAAAAAAATTCTTTTAATATAATTAATTTAATCAACTACATTAAACCAAAGTCTAACCCATTTATAAATGAACATTTGGGCTTTTAACTAACCATTAATTAGAGCAAGCCCAATATTCAATTATGGGCTTCTAAAACCTCCATTTATATTTCTTACTTAACTTCACAACCTTTCTAGAAGCAAAGTGGGGAAACTTATCGGACTTTGATAATTCAAGTTCCAATAAGCCTATAATTAATTTAATCTCATTAGAATTAATTCTAGCTTATTAACTAAATGTCATTCCACTAAAGACAATTAGTTGAAATCTTAAATTATTAAATATTATGAGAACACATATTTTACGTCCAATTGCAAACCCTATTTAGAATCTTATTATAGCCATTCGCACAACAAAGAGTAAAATTACCGTTTTGCCCTTATGTTGGTTTTTTCTTCTAGATCTCCCGTTTTACTTTTTATGGTAATTGACACACATGATCTCATCTTGGTGTTAAGACTTGATGGGTAGCTAGTCCATCAAACTACTGGCGCCAGTTTAATCACCAAATCTCCTTAAAACATCTATAAGTGATGATATCACTATAAACTCTTTATTTGAGTAAATGTTCCCCGATACATGTTTTAATTAATAATTCCAACATGCAGACCTCGGATTAATACTCTGTAAAAATCCATTCTAATCATATCAAGAATTATAATTAAACATATACGAGTCCACCACTAATCAAGATTATGGTTCATAATAAGCAAATGCTTAAGTTGTATGTTTTAAGATTAAAGTAATGACCCACTTTATTCTTGAAAACATACTTGATTCCAGATTCATTTAATTGTGTCATTATCGATAGTCTACTACTATCATGATATGAAACTCATCATTCCCTTTAAGTAAACTCTTTACTTATATGGAGATAAATCGCAACACTATAATCTAAACCATAATCAAGCGACCAACTTGATTATTAAACTTTAAATCAATTAATTTAGGTTCTTATAATATATATGTTTCCCATACATCTCTATGTGTATGTATATTACTTACAAAAGAATCTTGGTACCTTTTACTAGATATATAATGCTCTCACACAAATAAAACCAAACGCTTTTGTTTCATTAATAATAAATATTATCATTACAAAACTGTAACTGAAGAAGATAAATTTACATGTAAATACACTTGCTTTCTAGGGCACTATATTTACATAACTCCAAAAATATTAATATAGTTTTATTTCATGCAATTTTAGACCTTGTTATGAATTACCTCACTTTACTTACTTGTCTTTATGAAACAATTCCAATAGCCTTCCTCGTGATGTATCCCGAACCTAAAATTCCCAATGCCTCACTAATCAAGTCGGTTCAAACAGCCCCCATCAATGGTGAAAATTTCGGGACTGAAAAAATTATATTGATTCTAACCCACCTAGATTCGATCCTTATCTCCTAAATAGCAAGGAGAATGAAAATTTTTTGTAGAAGGGATTTTGTACTTTTTTTTTTTTTTGCTCCCTCTCACTATCTCTTTGAAGACAACCTCAATTCACCCCAACGAAACAAGGATAGCAACAAAGAACAAGACCGAACAAGATCAAATTTAGAAACGAAACGAAATTGATAGGATAAAACTGATCTAGAGCCGAGCTCGATACCAAATGATACGGAACCTCCAAGAATAGACTTTGAGAACTCCTTAATGACGAACCCAAATACTGACTGAAAACCCTAGTCGAATTCAAGACAACCTCAAGGATGAAGGTTAGAATTCAGATTACCTTGAATTGATCTAGATCTAAGATTCAAACAATTCAGCCTCTAATCCTAGATTTGAAACACTCCACAAGAAAGTTGATCAAACTACTTGAATGTTTCAAGCATGTATTCACGCAAGAACACAAAGATAAAAGCAAAACGGCTTTTAGGTTAAAATTTCATCCAAAAGAACCCATAACAATTCGTCCTAGGCATATATATAGCCTTTACATAACATAAAAAAACCTATTCGATATGGAAACTTAATAGAATAGGAAACCTATTCGATATGGAAAACTTAATAAAATAGGAAACCTATTCGATATGGAAAACTTAATAAATAGGAAACCTATTCGATATGGAAAACTGAATAGGAAACCTATTCGATATGGAAAACTTAATAAAACGTGGTTAAACACTAAATCAAGCCTCATTCGTGAATGTCAACTTGTAACAAATTAAAGTTGACATCTTCAGCCCTTGTCTCCAAACGTGGCATCCCATGCAGTCCATGCAAGCCATTGCTAGCCAAAGTCACCAAGCCTTGTAAATGGCAATTTAATGCTTGCTGAATCTTTTGGCTCGTGATCTAGTAATTGGACCTCTTGGCAAAACAATTGATTGGAGATCATCTCTTCATGCTCCTCACGTCCTTGCTCTTGACCAAGCTGATTCGCATCATTTCCTCTCCTCAAAAGGATTCGTCCTCGAATCATAAGCATCACCTACATCAAAAGGACTCAAATCAGCAACATTAAATGAAGCACTCACATTATACTCACCTGGCAAATCCACTTTATATGCATTATCATTAATCCGCTCAAGGATTTGAAAAGGACCAGCTCCTCATGGATTTAGTTTAGACTTTCGTTGTCATGAAATCGTTTTTGCTAAAATGAACCCAAACCCAATCACCAGGCTGAAACAACATTGGTTTCCTTCCTTTATTCACCCTAGAAGCTACTTTGACATTTTGCTTCTCAATCCTCTCCTTAACTTGCTGATGTAACTTCTTCACATAATCTGCCTTTGAACTAGCATCAACACTCACAAAATCATTAGATGGCAAGGTAATATATCCAAAGGAGTGCGGATTGAAACCATACACAATTTCAAAAGGAGAACAATGAGTAGTGCTATGAACAGCCCTATTATAAGCAAACTCCACAAATGGTAAACAATCCTCCCACGCCCTAATGTTCTTTTCTAACACAGCCCTAAGTAAAGTAATCAATGTTCGATTCACAACCTCGGTTTGGCCATCGGTTTGAGGATGGCAAGTTGTTGAAAACAACAACTTACTTCCCAACTTTCCCCACAGAACACGCCGAAATGACTCAAAATTTAACATCTCTATCACTAATAATGCTTTTAGGTATACCATGCAAACGCATCGACCTCTTTAAAGAACAAATCAGCAATCATCTTAGCATCATCACCTTATGACACGGTATAAAATGAGCCATTTTACTAAATCTATCAACCACAACAAAAATACTATCACGACCTTTCCTAGTTTTAGGCAAACCAAGCACAAAATCCATAGACAAATCAGTCCAAGGTCCATTAGGAACAGGAAGTGGTGTGTACAAACCATGTGGTTTCAGCCTAGACTTAGCTTCTCTACATGTAATGCAATGCTCACAAACTTTATGCACATCATGTTTCATACCAGGCCAATAAAATGCTCTATCAGCATATCATAGGTTTTACTTACCCCAAAATGACCCATCAATCCTCCTCCATGTGCTTCCTTAACTAACAATTCTCTCATGGAACACTTAGGAATACACAACCTACTTTTCTTAAACAAGAAACCATCAAACAAATGAAATTCTCTCAAAACAGCCACATCACCACATGAATTATATATGTCACCAAAATCCTCATCACGCATACAATTCCTTAATATGCTCAAAGCCTAGCAATCTAGCACTAAGAGAATTAAGTAACACATACCTTCGCGATAACGCATCAGCCACAACATTTTCCTTACCTCTCTTGTATTTAATCACATATGGAAATGTTTCTATGAACTCCACCCATTTGGCATGTCTACGGTTCAGCTTATCTTGCCCTTCAAATGTTTCAAACTCTCATGGTCAGTATGTATCACAAACTCCTTTGACCACAAATAGTGCTGCCATGTATGCAAAGCTCGATACAATGCATATAACTCTTTGTCATCGTTGGATACTTCAAAGCTGCCCCACTTAATTTTTCACTAAAGAACATCAATGGCCTTTGATCCTGTAACAAAACAGCTCCAATTCCTATGCCACTTGCATCACATTCAATCTCAAAAGTCTTATCAAAATTAGGCAAAGCAAGCAAAGGTGCATTACATAATTTATCTTTCAGTTCATTAAATGCATGTTCTTGGGCCTCTCCCCAAACAAATGTGACATTTTTCTTAGCTAACTCATTCAAGGGTGCAGCTATGGTGCTGAAATTTCTAATAAACCTCCTATAGAAACCAGCAAGTCCATGAAAACTCCTCACCTCACTAGCACTCGTAGGACTCGCCAATCTCTAATCGCTTTGACCTTGTCCTCATCAACCTCTATACCATCACTAGTCACCACAAAACCAAGAAAATGAACCTTATCCATGCAAAACTACACTGATTAAGGTTAGCATACAGCTTCTCACGCCTAAGAACGCCTAACACAATACGCACATGCATGACATGATCATCCAAACACTTAGAGTAAACAAGAATATCATCAAAATACACAACAACAAATTTACCCAAGTGCTCACGCAACACATGATTCATCAAGCGCATGAATGTACTAGGTGCATTAGTAAGACCAAACGGCATAACCAACCACTCATACAGCCCATATTTAGTCTTAAACGCTGTTTTCCACTCATCACCCACACTCATTCGAATTTGATAATAACCAGATTTCAAATCAATTTTTGTGAACAAACAAGAACCATGTAATTCATCAAGCATATCATCTAATCTAGGAATAGGATGTCGATACTTTACAGTGATTTTATTGATGGCTCGACAGTCCACGCACATCCTATACGTCTCGTCCTTCTTTGGCACAAGAATAACAGGAACCGAACAAGGACTTAAGCTTTCTCTCACATATCCCTTAGCTAGCAATTCCTCCACTGTCTCAGATCTCCTTTGTCTCGAAAGGATTAGCTCGATATGCTGGCCTATTGGGAATGGCAGCCCCCGGAATGAAGTCAATTTGATGCTCTATGCCTCGGATTGGTGGCAACCCATCAGGCATTTCCTCGGGAAACAAATCAGCATATTCCTTCAAAAGATCAACAAACACACTGGGCAAAGATTGGTTAGCATTAGTAGTTTCCAAACAAGGCCCTTTGCACAAAAGCACAAACATAGGCTGTTTGGAGAAGAAAACATGTTTAACCTCACTTGTACTAGCTAACAAACTCACATTTTTCTCTCCTCTTTTATTTTTTTCAATCTGGATTTGCTTTTGTTGCGCTTTTCTCTCTTTCTTTTCACTCAGTTTTTGTTCACTCTCTTTTTCTCTCGTTTCATTCAGTTTTTGTTCACTCTTTTTTTCTCTCTTTTCACTTTTTTTTCTTTCTTTTCAAATTCAAGTCTCATTCTTTCCATTTTACATTGATCTTCATATACTTCTTTGGAAGAGAGCGTGTCGTAATCGTTTTCGTCCATCTTTAGTGAATGAATACCGATTGAGGTATCCATCATGTATAGCTCGCCTATCATACTGCCATGGACGCCCAAGCAAAATCTCTCCAGCATGCATTGGCACCACATCACACAACACGTCATCATGATATTTACCAATGGAAAAGAAACTATAGATTGCCGATTTACCTTAACCTCTCCACATTCATTCAGCCACTGAAGTTTGTAAGGTCGTGGATGAGGTTGTGTAGACAGCCCCAATCGATCAACCAAGAGTGTACTTACCACATTGGTACAGCTACCACCATCCACAATCACAATGCAAGCCTTCCCTTGAACATGACATCTTGTATGGAACAAGTTGTCTCGCTGATCCTCATGGTTTTCCTCCTTCAATTGCATGTTAAGAACACGCCTAGTAACCAGCAAATCTCCCTTTATTGGTTCTTCAATGCTCCCATCACTACAGCCTTCCAATTCGCATCTCACCACCATCACTCTCATCATCACTTTCTTCTTCATCACCACTATCTCACCATTTTTCATAGTCATAACTCTCTTGTTTGGACATTCTTTGCTGATATGTCCCACACCTTGACACTTCCAACACTTAATATCTCGATTTCGCTGCCTTGGCTCATCGAATTTGGACTTGCCCTTAGAACTTGATTCGCCTTCGCTTACCACCATCTTGAACAGCCTTGCTGCCACCTTTAAAATCACGTTTTCCATCCCTATTCCAAGAAGAATTTGCATTAGAAATAGGTTTGGAATAATACCTTGCTGTTCCTTTTCTTTGAATTTGCCTTTCTACTTTGATGGCAATGTGCACCATTTCTTCTAATTCCACATATGGCTGTAAATCCACTCGGTCAGCTATGTCTTGATTCAAACCAGCCAAGAAACGTGCCATGGTCGCTCCACATCCTCTTCTAAGTCAGCCCTAGTCATCAACATCTCCATTTCTTTGTAGTAATCATCAACACTCTTACTTCCTTGCTTAAGAACCTGAAGTCTTTGCATGATTTCCCTATGGAAATGTCTAGAACAAACCGCTTCTCATGACTGATTTTAGATCAGCCCACGCTTCAATTGGGTACTCCAAATTCCTTCTCCTACTAGTCACTAACTCGATCCCACCAGTGCTATTGCATAATGTGAATTGAGTAACATAGCTTGACCTTCTTTTCTTCAATACATCTATGGCACTCAAAAATAAGTTCAACTTGTTTCTCCCATTGCAAATAAGCTTCGGATCTAATGTACCTCGAAAATTTGGTATTTTAAGCTTGATGCTCCCAAAGCTTCTATCCGCACCATCTTCACCTCTATGATTTCTGCCATAGTTAACATTATTATTCGCCTTCCCCTACCCCTTTCAGCACCACGGCCTCTTCTTCCTCCACCTCTAGGAAAATTAGTTCAACATCAACTGCATCTTCCTCCTCAAGCTCATGGTCATCTTCCTCAAATTATGGTTGTTGCACCTGATTTCACCACCAACTTGTCTTCCTTGTCGTTCGGAGTTGCTCTTTCAACATTCCGCAACCTTAAATTCATACGTTCCAAGGTTTCGTTTATATTCTCCATGGCTCGGTATAAACGTGTAAATTCTGCTTGTTGAGCCTCACGCAACCTATCCGGATCAATCTGAATTCTCCTTTCATCATCACCTTGATTAGACATTATACCTGCAAGAAAAGGTTAGTACAAACAAATATAGGCCTCACAACACTCCCTCGCGTGTTTACACTCAAATAATGAAGGTTGTTCACTCGTGTTTCACTCAATTGATGTTTTCGCTCAAGGTTCAACTCACACCTCTCAAGCTGATTTCTTTTATGTTCTTAGGAGAATCACACTTTATGAAACAATTCCAATAGCCTTCCTCGTGATGTATCCCGAACCTAAAATTCCCAATGCCTCACTAATCAAGTCGGTTCAAACAGCCCCCATCAATGGTGAAAATTTTGGGACTGAAAAAATTATATTGATTCTAACCCACCTAGATTCGATCCTTATCTCCTAAATAGCAAGGAGAATGAAAATTTTTTATAGAAGGGATTTTGTACTTTTTTTTTTTTTGCTCCCTCTCACTATCTCTTTGAAGACAACCTCAATTCACCCCAACGAAACAAGGATAGCAACAAAGAACAAGACCAGAACAAGATCAAATTTAGAAACGAAACGAAATTGATAGGATAAACCTGATCTAGAGCCGAGCTCGATACCAAATGATACGGAACCTCCAAGAATAGACTTTGAGAACTCCTTAACGATTTAACCCAAATACTGACCTGAAAACCCTAGTCGAATTCAAGACAACCTCAAGGATGAAGGTTAGAATTCAGATTACCTTGAATTGATCTAGATCTAAGATTCAAACAATTCAGCCTCTAATCCTAGATTTGAAACACTCCACAAGAAAGTTGATCAAACTACTTGAATGTTTCGAAGCATGTATTCACTCAAGAACACAAAGATAAAAGCAAAACGGCTTTTAGGTTAAAATTTCATCCAAAAGAACCCATAACAATTCGTCCCTAGGCATATATATAGCCTTTACATAACATTAAAAAAACCTATTCTGATATGGAAAACTTAATAGAATAGGAAACCTATTCGATATGGAAAACTTAATAAAATAGGAAACCTATTCGATATGGAAAACTTAATAAATAGGAAACCTATTCGATATGGAAAACTGAATAGGAAACCTATTCGATATGGAAAACTTAATAAAACGTGGTTAAACACTAAATCAAGCCTCATTCGTGAATGTCAACTTGTAACAAATTAAAGTTGACATCTTCAGCCCTTGTCTCCAAACGTGGCATCCCATGCAGTCCATGCAAGCCATTGCTAGCCAAAGTCACCAAGCCTTGTAAATGGCAATTTAATGCTTGCTGAATCTTTTTGGCTCGTGATCTAGTAATTGGACCTCTTGGCAAAACAATTGGATTGGAGATCATCTCTTCATGCTCCTCACGTCCTTGCTCTTGACCAAGCTGATTCGCATCAACCACATTGTGACTATCTCCATACCAAAAATATGCACTATAAAAGCAATATAACGGTCCTTGTACTTTCAAATGGTACCTTTAACATTAGCAACATAATTAATCATAAAGCCAAATAGCTAATAATGTCAAACAATATATTAATCTACATGATTTAGGACTTGATCATGAAACAATATGTGTCCTTCATATTGTATAATAATAAACGTAACAAAAACATGTTTTAATCAAATAAACATGTAATTGTTTGTATCATAACTACATCGAAACAAGATAATGAATGAAGGCATGTGTTAATCTATTCCCTTAAAATTTATTCCGCCAAATTCCATAATAAGAACATGGTTCAATACACGATAATGCATTTAACAATGTTACTTAAATCCCTCAATGAATATAAATTAATGCTTGATATTGTATCCATCCTTATACTTCACATTATCATTTCAAAATTTCAAACAATACTATGGTTGACCACATTACTTATGTAGTTAATCTTGCTAGTCATAACTTTTAATAGACAAAATATAGTGCACTGGCGTGCACTAATTTGTGTCCTTCATATCTGATACAACTCACCAAGACAATGGAGACTTGAGGATGCCAATGGGTCCAATTACAAGGTCACGCTCCAACAAGCTTAAAGCACAATTTCAGATTTATGTACAAGCTTTTGTTTCACAAGAACTTCAAGAAGTTTTGTTGATCAAGCTTGGGGAAAAGCTTAGGAAGACACCTAAGTGTGTGTGCACATTGGAGGCATCAAATCAAGAGGGCTAACACTTAGCCAATTTTCACAAGCACAAGTCTAATCAATGGGCTTGAGCTTATTTTATCTTATAAAGGGCATGTGGACTTCTTTTAGGCTTTTTCATGGGCTGGTTTGCATTAAGTGTGCATGTGCTTTATTAAAAAGTCATGTGCATGTTTTATTTTAAGGAACCAAGCTTGTGGGCCTAGTTTAAAGCCCAATTCGCCCTCTTAAGTTAGTCTTCTATTTTGTGGTTTTCTTATCCTATTTGGACAAGGACTAGTCAATTTTAATTAGTTTTGAAGCCCAAATCCATGTGGGATTTATTCTTGGGCAGATTTGTTTCAAGAAGGTCTTTTGATATTTTGGGCTTTCTTTAGGGTTTTAGGTTATCTTTGTTAGGGTTTACATTGCAAAGGGTATTTAAACCCTTGCTTTAGCCATGAACACGAGTTTAGAGAGATCAATAAAATTAGAAAGCATTCTTCAAGAGAGAATTGAGATTCTTGCTTGTTTTACCTTAAGGATTGATTCAACTTATCAAGTAAGTTCTAACTTGTATGCTAATTCAATTCCTACAATCTTATACTCTTTGTTACCAATTCCTTGCTGTTTTGGGGTGAAGGGTCTTGTTAGATTGATTGAATTTAGGTTTGGGAACAATTATTGAAACGGAGGTGATCTAGACATTGATTCTAGGTTGTTGCCGTATCAATATCCAAGATGTGCATTATTTTATCTCGATAATGGAAGGCTCAATTATTTAAATATATTACTTAGTCATAAGGTGACCTGTAAATTCTTTTACAAAATTATAATAAAAGTATAATCACACCTTATAAGGCCCCAAAATATACCCTAGTTAAAATGATACATATGCATGAAAGTATATGTGAGATAGGAGTTAAAATTGTGCTATGATTTGAATGTGAAAGGCATAAGACTTGAATTTTAGTATTGATGGATTATAGTTAGTAAATTAGAATTAATTGATACCATTAGAGGATTAAGGTAATTAAATGTATATTTGGACTAGGAAAAGTATCAAGTGCCAAGTGAAGTTGGTACATGAAAATTTGTATGACTACACCTATACTTTAAATGAGATTTGACACCATTGGATGATTGACATGTTGAGTGGTTTTGTAGGTGACTAGTGACAGCATCTTAATTAGGCAAATGGCATTACATGCATTAATACCTAGCAAAGCAAGAGTTGAATCACTCCAGCTTATGTTGGCAGCCTCCTCACTTACTTTTGCTCCATTCAACCGAAACTACTCATCCCTCTCAAATTCTAGAAATTTTTCTTGGTTTTGGATCTTTTTATGTGTTGATTGTTTGGAATGGTTAGTTCAGCTGGTTCTTTGAAGTACGAATTTGAAGTTAAAGAGGTAAGGGATTTCTGCACTTGTTAGCACGTATTCATATAAGTTTTACGATACCTAATTTGGCCTGAAATATGTGTTATGACGTTGTCAAGCTTCAATTTTCTTTTTCTCTCAGTCTCTTTATCCTGTTTGGCTATGTCTTCCTTTAGGATAGAGACTAGAGATCTTGTAGCCTTCGGTTTGCCTATCTCAGAGACTTTTGCCTGACTTAGTTCTCTGGACCTCTTTTCTTCTTGTTGTTGCAAGGTTCGAACTCTGGGTGATCTTTTCGCTTGCTTCAGAATTTCACTCAGAAGTGTCTCCCCTTTTCTCTTCAGAGCACCTTCATCTTTACTCCGTACTCAACTACTTTCTTTTTGAAAAATCATCTTTTCTTTCAAGATTTCTTCTGATGATTTCCTCCTATCAATCATGGGTATGTTTACACTTGATTAAGATTTAGAACTTCTTGAAGGAGATTTCTTCATTGTACGCTACCCCTCAGTTCTTGCTTTAATCTCATAATCTGCTTCTACTATTTCCAGATTCTTCAAACCCATTTTCGCCACAGTTCCTGAGTTGATAACACTCTTGACAGTCATCTTAACTCTATTTCCTCTTTCAAGAAGGACTCTAGACTCCTTGAATATCCTTTTTAGCAACATTCCATAAGGATAACTGTTTGTATCTTTCATTGCCTTAACCATATATTGAAAAATCAGAAATGGTAAATCTACGGGTTGGCGATTCAGTAGGTAGAATAGGCATTGTTCATCCAATGTTGTCACCAAATGCCTTGAACCAACTCTCGATAAGATGCAATTGAACAAAATTACATGTAGAACCCTAGCCTTCGGCACCAGACTTGAGGTCTTCCTCTCCGTAGGGTCGTTGTCTCCATACAACTGTCGATTGACTTCTTCTTCTTTAACACTAACTTTCTTCATCCATCTGGCTTTGCTTGTTAACTTTTCTCCAACAGATGGACATTCAGTCACATTCTCAATCAACTCAGTTGTCACAATAATAGACAATCTATCAACCGTAGAAACAATAGTATTGTCTACTAGCTCCACATTCTTACAGAAATCATATACTTCATTTTGATATACGATTTCTCGCACTTGGAAGAACTTCCTCCATCCTGCTGCTACTATCTCTGGTTCGATGTCCATGTCGTTGTTCCTCAAAGATTCAAAATCAACATATCTTCCGAAAATCATTGCTTACTCCATTTGATTCTTTGATGAGTAAGAATTTTAAGTTCACTGATTTGTTCTTCTAGAGGTAAGATCTTGAGAGACACTTTAATTAAGTGCGGATTATCTCGGATGAGTAAATAAACACACAAGCTAATATTTATGCGGAAAGTGGTTTACAGAGATGAGAGTTTCGAAGCGTTTTTAGGTGCTTTCGATGTGCCCTCTTAGTTACAACTGAGATCCTTATATAGGATTGCTAAAGACTCTAGAAATAATAATTGAAGATGACTCATCAATCCGGGTGCGTCTCTGGGCCCTCGTAGACGATTTGATGCAAGGTCTTCAATTATTCTGCTTCTATTGTCTTGTTCCGCCAATTATTTTGCAAATGACAAACCGACACACTAGTGGCTTAATTATTTTACAAACAGCCAAACCGACACCTAGTTGGAAAAGATTCCACTAAGTATTCGTAGAAAAGTAAGTGGGAGTACAGTGTGCCCACTTTCACATGTTTGTTTCTTTTTGTTGATTTAACTCAACTTTTCTTTTGACAGCTTATTCCTTAGCTGGCCATGATTGACGCACATGTGGTTGGTGCGATGGTCTTTCACGTGTTTGTTGCCTGGTTGATCTTGATCCTTCTGGTGATTTGTAATATCTGGGATTTCTCTTTTCTGATTCGTCTTCTATGTCTATGGTCTGATATGCTCCGGCAATTCCTTTATCTTTTTTCTGACTATCTGAAAAGAAATCTTCTTTTTCTTACTGTTCCTCTTTCATTTGTGGGATTGTTGCTTCCAATTTTTCCATTTCTTTTTGTAATTGCTGAATTTCTCGCTCATAGACTTCTGTTAGAGGACCATTTCTGGGTTCTTTTTCAATTAACAAAGTATCCCCAAATTCCCAGTCAATTTGTTGCAAGATGTAGTCCAAGGCGTCTTTAAAGGAATAAAATCCTTTATACCGTGGTCTAGCTAATTTAGAAGTTTTCTTCATTAATGAGGAATAATAGCAATATATTCCCCTATCAGGACCATTAACCAGAGAATAATAAGAGAAATTCTTACCTAATGGAGGCTCCATTATCTTGCTGAAATAATACTGTAAAGCACAACATGCTTTATGCTTTTGACCACTGCTATTGGCTTTCCAAAGTGCATCAAGTAAACATTTCTGATTTTCATCCAAAGGTAGATTTTCCAGTGGATGAAATGCTTTTGGATCGTTTGGTTCCGAAATTGGTAACTGTGCGGTACCAAATCTGCAAAATTTTCTTTCTTCCTCATATTCTACCGGTGAGGACAGTTTCTTTGCTGGGCAGATTGCCCTTTCAATCAGTTTTTCTATTGGAATATTTCCTGTAGGGTTTCCCCTAGCAGGTCTTGAACTTTCTCCTTTTTCTTTTCTGGAAAAATTTGGATTTCTTCCAGTGCTGTTGGTAGATTCATCAGTATCCGTGTCTGAGTAGTGTTTAAATTCTTCTGGGTTTTTACCACGGGCTGAGTAGGGTCGTTGATTTCTTTTTCCTGATCTTCTTGATCTATCCATTTTATGGTTGTTAATTTGAAAACAATTCTGGATAGCTGATCTGCAAGCTTGTTTTTCTTCCCGTCAATGTGCTCGATAATGATTTTGACACCTGTTCCTGTAAGAAAATCAACAAAGTTAATCCACCTAACCCTAGACGGTTTATTTTGTGATTGCTTATTATAAAAACTGATTATTGCTTGGCAATCAGTACGCAAAGTTATTTCTTTTTGATCCAAATAATGGATCTTAAAGGAGTTCAAGGAATTTATGCATGCAGCTATTTCAGCATCGATTGTTGACTTTATTGTGTCAAATTTTCCGCTGGCATACGGAAAAACATGTTCTTCCGCAGTTGAACTTCCTTTATTTTTCTTCCATTTGGCTATTCCTCCCCATCCTTCCATACATCCATCAGTTTCAATGATAATGTACGAATTTGGTGGTGGTAATTCCATTTCTGGAAGATTGTTGATAATTTTCTTAATTTCTTTGACCAATTCCCAATCCATTGGACTCATGCGTTTATTAGCATTTGGGCTGGTCTTATTATATAGTGGGCCAACTAATATTCCTAATTTAGGAATATAGCTTCTTGCGTAATTTAGAATTCCTAGCCATGATTGCAACCCTTTCTTTTCTTTTAGTCTTTCTTCAGGAAATTCTGATAACTTTTTGACTATGTGAGGTTGTAGTCTGATCTTTCTGTTGCCGATAATAGCTCCAAGAAATTCTATTTCGGATACGCCCACAACCATTTTTTCTTTTGAAAGTACTAAACCATTTCTTTTACAGATATCATAAAATATCTGTAGATGTTTCTTGTGATCATATACTGTATTAGAAAATATCAGTATATCATCAATGTAAGCAGCTATGTAATCTTCATGTCCTCTAAAGCATTGATCCATTTTTCTTTGAAATATGGCCGGTGCATTCTTTAATCCGAATGGCATGACTAACCATTCATAAAGACCATCAGGTACAATAAAAGCAGTCCAAGGAATAGACTCAGGATCCATAGCTATTTGATGAAAACCACTCTTTAAATCAAATTTGCTATAGATTAGACTATTACCAATTCTTTTGATAATAGTATTGATACCTGGTAGTGAATACTGATCCTTATGAGTATTCTCGTTGAGTTTTCTGTAGTCAAACACCATACGTTCCTTTCCATGTTTAGCTTGACCAGTTTCTGGATCTACTGTTGTTCCAGAATACACAATCATTGCCATTGTTCTGTGTCTTGAAGATGATGATCTTATAACTCCTAGATCCAATAATGCTCGGACATGTTTTCTGAATTGTTCTGCCATGAGTGGAGTAACATGTTTCAAGGGCTTATCCTGTATGGTAATATCAGGATTTATGATGTCTATTTTGCATAGTATCCCATTCTTGGCCCAATGTTTTTGAGGATCTTTTCCAATGTACTCCAATTCTTCTAATTCTTTTAATTTCTCTTGTATTTCTTTTGAGTATTGTGATATACTCTTTCCAATGTTATAACATACCATATTCTTAATGGTATAATATTCATTGGAATCTAGTTCAAGCTCAGGGATAGCTAGTGTTGCTATCTTGATTTCTTTTTCTGTTGTCACTTTTGACACATTCTTATAGAAGGTCAAAGTATTTCCTTCTATTTGAATTCCTCCTTTTTGAGCTCGTATAAAATTGCACCCAATAATCATCTGAATTCCATCTTGTTTTAACATGGGTATGCAGTATGTGAGTGGTATTCTGTAAGGATTTCCATCAATTATCATTTCTCCATCTTTCAATCTTTCAGTTGCTTGGTATAAGGAGTTGATACCAGTAATTTCTATTGCATAGGTTGCTTTTCTTTTTGCTTCCTTTGGAACATCTTCTATTTTTACACAGCACTTTGTTGCTCCAGTATCCAAAATTGTGCGTAGTTGAAATTCTGGACATCCAGGTATTTTGAAGCCAACCATGAAGTTGTACAACTGATTATTTATTTTTTCGCAAATAGCTCCTTTTCTTTTGTCAAGCATTGTGTGTATGCTGACTTGCTTTTCTTTTAATTCCCTTTTATAAGGAATTATTGATTTCTTTTGATCAAGTGGACTTGACATTCTTTCTGTTTCAGTTAATTCATCAACTAACTGAATTTGAGGCATCCAATATTGTTCAAATATTATTTGTGCAATTGGATCTCCAATATCCACAAGATAATCATCATGATTTGTATTGACTAACACAACATAAATCATACCTCGGTAGTCATTATCCACTACTCCTGCAGCTACATCAATACCTTTTGCTGCCAGTGATGATTTTCCTGCTATTCTGCCATAGAATCCTTGTTGTGTTAATTCCATCTTGAGTCTTGTGGCTATTTCTTTTCTACTGAAAGCCTTAATTAGTATGCATTCAATACTAAATAAGTCAAATCCAGCAGCTCCTTTTGTCTTTTGGTGAAAAACTTTGGCATAATCAACAGTTTTACTGACTTTGACTACCAAATTATGCTTCTTGTTCTCCTTCTTTTGTTTCTTAAGGTCCACCACGCTTTGCTGCTTCTCTGATTTCTGTTCATTGATGGTAAGCACACGGTTTGATGCCCTTAACTCATTTTTGAGTTTTTGATCATTATCTAATTCTTTTAACTGATCTAATTCCCGCTGTAGGAAGGAGTCAGTTATTTTTTCTAACCTCTGATTTTCAGAGATTAATTTTGTATTTTCTGTTAGGATTTGATCAATGTAGTTGCTCATTTCATTGATCATTTTATCCCTATCGGAAAATTGAGGTATAAATGTTGAATACCTCTTTTGGACTTTGATCCCAAGATATAGCATGGCGCAAAAAGGACATACCGTCATGTTGCACATATGACAATGTATCCTCATCAATTCTGTGGTTTTGCTTTTGCAATAATTACATTTATCAATGTCGATAAAGTAATCTGCTATCTTTGAGTTATGTGACCACGTATGTGCACATTCAGTCATTTTCTGTGGTAGAACTACATTTTCTAACCAGGAATATTTTCTTTGATTTATCTCGCCATAGTCAGTAATGACAAAGACAAATTCTTCTGGACTGGTTGTTATTGTTTGCAAGACTACTAAATGATCAGGATCCTCTCCTTCAGATATTGATAGTATACCATCACTATCAGGTTCATTCATATCTACTGAGACTACATCCCAGTCTTCAGGGAGTTGTAATTCATTAATCATTGCCACTCTTGCTAAATTTTCTTGTTTGCTTCTACAGTCTCTTGCATAATGTCCTTCTTCTCCACATGAATAACAGCGACATTTATGAATAGGAGGTTTCTTTCTTTTGAAAACCCTGATATGAGTGTCATGAGGTTTTCCTTTATATGTCTTAGCCTTTCTAAGACCATATTTCTTATTTTCTTTGTAATACCCAGGAATTGGTATTTTATTGCATAATATGCTGAGATCTTTAAGACCTCTTTGCATTGATGCTTCTTTACACATTTGTTGTAAAAACAACCATGTGAAATGTACTCTTGGGAGTACACCAACTGTATTTCCTGGATGTTTTCTTTTAAATTCTTCTTCTATTCTCTTCCCATAAAGTTCAGGAAGTTTTCTGAAGAATTTTTCGGATAATTCTGGGCTAGCATATGCTCTACCTGTTTTAGAGGCAATATCTTCATAATCTTTAAGAAATTGTGGTAGAAATCTTACCTCTTTACAAGTCATCCTTTCCAGGTCTGCATAAGCTCTTTCTTGAAATTCTGTTGAACCTTGATAGGGTTCTTCTAAAGTGATCATCTTTCGTATTTGTGAAAATACGACTTGTGTATCATCAGCTGCTGCAACAAGCATTTCATATTCTTGGGGGAATGCTAATCTCCATTGTTGGAACATTCTCTTCATCATTTCTCCAAGGAGATTTTCAATATAAATGACTTTTGATTGATTGTCTACCCAATTCATTCTGTCAATCATGTTTTTGTTGTTTGACTCCCACCTTGATATGACATCTTCATACATGGATATATCATCAGGTAAAACTAACATCGAACCTGTTTGAGATTGTGCAGGAGGTAATACCCAATTATTAGAGACTTCCATTCTCTTTCCTCTGAAATTTTCCATTTTTCTCTAATTTCAGGAACATTAATTGCTCGAGGTTGCTCTGCTGGTGGATATTGAGGTGGTCCCATATTGGAATCTGTTGGGATTCTTAAGCTAGATTCTGCCACCTGTGAGGATGTTGATGCTTTTACTGTAAGTATTTCTTGTATATGAGGTGCATCATCCAATTCCTCTAATCTCAATTTTGGATATTCCATTTCAGCCATTAAGACGGTTTCTTTTGCAATATCCTGATTGCAATTAATACTGAATTTTTCAACTTCCTCTGAATCTGAATCTGTGTCATATTCTTTGAAGATAACTTTTGTTAAAGTTTCTTCATCTTCATCAAATTCTTTTCCCCAACCATCACAGATTACTAGATCATCTATCTCTTCAGGAATGGTGTATTTAACCAAGTAATTACACCCCTCTCCTAAATAATCCCAGATTATTCCTTCTTTTCTTTGACTTTCAATAAAATGTTCTGGGAGCATTCGATTAATTCTTCTTTTTTCTTCTTTCACAACTTTGTGAGTTATGACTAATGCTCTTTCAATTTCAGCATCATCTTCATCTTCAGATGTTTCTTCTTGTATTTTTCTGTTTTCATACTGAGCAAATCTTAAACTGACAGATCCATCTTTGTTTTCCCATGTTTGAACTTTCTTTGGAACTTCAGATTGTATTTTTGCTGAACTATCCGGAGGCTTGATTCTCCATGTTTCACCATTGAATTTTTCAGCAGAATATTCTTCGCCTGCAAGTGCTTTTACACCATTTGAAGCTAGAAATTCCAATATCTTGGTATTCCTAAAACGAAAAGATGCTGCACTTGTATTTGTTAATCTTCCAATTACTCCACGAGTAATTAATAGATTAGCTTCTCCTTTTCCTTCTTGCCATGATTCATAGCCTTTTGTTTGAATCACTATTTCCATATGTTGATAGAAATCTTTGATTGTCATCATTTGTTCTGGAAGGAAATAAACCAGTTCTGTACCACTGACCAAATCGATCTCCATTTGCCCAAGTATTCCAACTTCATTACTACCCCATCTTTTGTCTCTTATGACAACAAGAACCTTTACTCCTGCTTTCTTTCTATGCATTGCATATATTCTGATCATTATCATTCCTAAATGGATATGATCTAGATCTTGTGTTCTGAGTTTATCATATGATTCTTTTGCAATCATAGGCATTTCTTCTTGATTATTTTTGCCAATAATCAATTTTCTTTCCTCGGAATAATGTTGATATACTTTATTCCGTGGTTCATCCCAGTTGACTGAATATAGAGTTTCATCTGGTACCATAGATGCTCTTTTTTGATTAGACAGCTGCAATTGATAGTCAGGATCTATATTCATTTCAACGTTTTTTTCTGTTACTATTACCTTTTAATCGGTTAATAGCATTCTTTGCTGTTTGTTTGTATCGATGATAATCCTTATTTGATCATCAATAACAACTTGTATTATTCTATTTTCTTCCGATTCTCTTACTGGAATCAATCCCCAATCTTTTTCTGATCTAGATTTCTCAAAAGAGAATCTAGGTTTAGTACCACTGGTACTTGCTCTGCTCATGTTGTTTTTGATTTTACTGAATCAAAAATTTCTTGAGGATTTCTGAAATAGTACGATCTTCTTGTCACAGCTGGTGGTGCTGTTTCACCTTTTTTTGTGATCTTGATTCTACCAATTTCTTGGACTAACTTATCCAATTGAGGATTTTCTTTTATTTCCTTTAATAGGCTATCTTCTAATCTTGAGACTTTTGTTTCAAGTTCTTCTAATTTCTTTAGTGTTTTTACTAGCAAGTAAATAACACTATTATTTTGTTTGACTGTTACTCGAATTCCTTTGGCTGACGTTACTTCTTTGTCAATTCTTTTGAATCCCTCTGCTGGTGCTCCTAATAATTCAGTTGCTTTTAATGCTTCTTTATAATCTTCGTCTTCTGCAGTGACTAAATATGACATTTATGTCCACTGCTTGTGGAGTTGTTCTACCAGCTCTTCAATCTTTTTAAATTTCTTTTCCAAACTCAAAGTTTGAATTTCTTTGCCTTTCTTTGGTTCAATAATTTCTATTAAACCTGCTAAATCTTTCTTTGATGGTAATTTTTCAACCTTCTTTTGAAATTCTTCGAAAGGGAAGATTTCTTTCTGTAACACTTCAAGTTTTTCTTCCAAACTATGCAAATGTTTTAAACAAACTTTGGATAATAATAACAAATGATCGTTAATCACACTAATATTATGCAAGGTATTTAACTGCAAATCACACAATAAATTCAACTGTCTATTATCAGAATGATATGTATGTTTGTATCCTTTAGTAAAACAAGAAAATTCTAGTCCCTCAATGGATTCTTTAGAACATGGTGGTTGTATGGCTAGATCTAGATATTCTAGAATTTTTCTGTTTTGGAAATAGTGCTCAACAGATTGTTTAAGTTGGATGTTACTCATATAATTTATGCCTAAAATAAGTACTTTCCCGTTTTGGATCTCGAACTCAATTTCCCTTCACGCCTCTCCTTGGCTTCAATTGGTACTCTTCTTTTGTTCTTTTGAATTCGCACGCAGCGCTACTTATTTTATTCATAAAACATACAAGTACATTTATGCATTCAATCTATGAAACACTGCATCTGCCTTTCATAAAACCTTTTTCTTTTTAAGTTCATCTGTATAGCCATGTTACACTCATGAATGAGGTACTTGGTTTCTCCAAGAAGCCAGTATGCTTCCTGCTTGATTTGTTCTGCTTCTCTGAACTTAGGGTGGTCAAGAGGTAGATTAAACTTTGGATCTTCCAAAACCTCCCTGTAGTATTTCACTCTCTTATGATGCTTTTCAATATGCAGATGATAATTAGCATTTGTTTGACAGATGTCATTAATTGCACGTTTTAGACTTCGCCTAATACTGAAATAACCATATCCCACCATCTATAATCCATAGACAGAATAGAATTTAAATGTTAGACTAAAGAATATAAACAATATATCAGACTTTAAATAAACAGCTGAATTTGAAGATTTAGTTACTCATACCTTGCTATCATTAAGTGGACTTATCCTTAAGGAGACCCAAACCATGCAAGATCTAGGATCCATGCCCTCCGATGGGGAGTAACACTTCACCACATGCAAACAAGCCATCATTTGGAGACCGTGGACTCTCACAGGAGCATCCTCTCCAACTCAATATTTTTGGGCTTTAAGTTTTAAATACCATCTTGTCTAGATGCAATTTATTATCCATCCTATATTGTTTCATTATATATCTCATACATAATGAATGCATGGCAAAGCCTAGGTTTGGCAATTTTCTAAATGACATGCAATCACATAATATCACATATTATAAGCATTCATTTCTCCATTCATCACATGAACTAATAAAGCCACTTTTGATTGTCCATCCTAGAAAAATTAAATAATTACAAGCCTTTTTGGCCCAAAGTATTCTTCTTGGACTTGGATCTTCCGCTTCGAACTCTTCACAAACATGATCCGGCCTATTCGGCAAACAAAATGTAATGGCATATATGAAAATCGAATTTTGTCACTTTGAAAATATGTTTTCACAAAACTTATGCCAATACACAAAAGGATACACCGAAAATTTTACCTTTCCATTTCTTCAATCCATGGCTGCTCCATCCTCATCATTACATCAATTTTTACATTACAAAATCAAAGAAAATAGAAAAAAGAAACCAAGGAGGAAACATGGTGGTGATAGACTACCCTCCTTGTTACAACTAATGAAGAAATCTTACAAGGTAAATTTAACTTACAAGGAGGAAACATACACCATGTACATTTCTCTCACATAAAAATATGCAGCATACACAAAAAGATTGCCAACCCATGCATCCAATATATAGGAACTGAAATCATGCATTTGAAACTGTCTCTGATACCAATTGTTGGATCGGAAAAAGAAAACATGCGTTGTTTGGAAAAACGGTAGATTTCAAAACTTTTAAGAAATCATTACTTGCAGTGGAAGCAACAAATCTAAATCAACAAGTCAATCTATACATGATATGGTATAAGGATAATAAAATATAAAAAATATCAGGAGTATTACAGACTCCTTCGCTACAGCTTTAAATCCTCACTGCGTTATCCTCTCCTTCTTCGTGTATCCAAATCCTTTGCCTTTGACTCTTTTTCGTTAGCAATCTACTTTCTCCTTGTTGTAGTATCCTCAACCAATTAGATTTACCACCTGGTCTTCAAGGACAATTAGGTTAACAAAATCCTTTAGTGGGAAAGGAGAAGAAATGTTTGGAGGAGATTTTCTTAGAAGAAGAATAAGCAAAATTGAAACCCTTTCAATTGGTATTTTCGATTCTCTCTTTCATGAAAGGAGAGAAGGTGTAAAGAACATGCCAGAACTCTTTCTTCCCTACCAATTTTGTATATGCATGGATGGAAGGAGAGAGAGGCATCAAATGCATCACTTCTTTCATTAATCACTCATAAAATAGCCAATAATTGAGATTATATTCATTTATCTTTATGATGGCTATTTGAAAAGACCATAACCTAAAATTCAATACCCAATTTCAGTTTTGCCAAAAAGAAAGAAGGAAGATGGTCCATTTAATGTACATCTTTCATCTTTAATCTAATGAATGCAAATAGGTTACAAGCCAACATTAAAAGACAACCATTAAACCATTTAATGGTAAGTTCATAGCTCCATTTAATGATGATTAACCATAATAAAGACCATCTTTATTTTATTAGAGATACATCTCAACTATCACAACCCATCGTCAGCCCAACTGATGTCATGGCCCAAGTCCACAAATCTAACGCATACAATCAGATTAGATAGAGCAAGATCAAGTTTAAATATATTCAGTGTTATCCATACACAATCTTCTATATATAGGATTAGATAGCACTAATTTTGAATATTCAAATATACCATTGTACATGTATATAAACAGACATGTGTAACAGAAATAAATCATTCATTCTCCAATACAACTCTACCTATTATATGGTATCAGAGCCACCAACTAAAGTCCCTTTTCTTTATCCAACCCAATGGCTTCAATCATCAACCCTACCTCTGATGAAATCTCTCAGATCATCACTATCAATCCAGCTGCTCAAGCTCCATTGAAACTTACCTCTACGAATTACCTTGCCTGGAGAATGCAATTCAATAGCCTTTTTATAGGATATGATTTGCAAGGGTATATAGATGGCACCAAGAGCTGTCCTCCAGCTACCATAACAACCAATGACGTGTCCATTCCAAACCCAAACTATCAACAGTGGATCCGACAAGACCAACTAATCCTGAATGCCATTATTGGTGCTTTATCACAAACTATCATTCCATTCATTGCTACTGCTCACACTTCCAAAGAAGCTTGGGATATTCTAGCCAAAACCTATGCACAAGCATCAAGAGGCAAACAAAAACAAGTCAAAACTCAGCTCAAGAAGCTTACCAAAGGGCAGCTATCTATCACTGAATATATGCAGGCCATCAAAACCAAAACAGATGAACTTATTTTTCTGAATACTCCAATGGATCTTGAAGACATCACTGATAAAGTTCTTGATGGATTAGGTGAAGAATATAGTGACATCATTCACACCATCAATGCTAGAGATACACCTATCTCCTTTGATGAGTTACATGAGAAACTTATCACTGCTGAAGCTGATCTTCCTACACTTGTCCCAACCCACTTCCTTGCAACAGCAAACTACGCAAACAAGTCAGGAGGTAAAAAGCATCACTCCACTCATCATAATCAGAACATACCCAGATGGCGCCAACAGCAGTTTCAACCCACTCCTCACCAACCTTTCCAGCAACATAATCAGGTCAATTCTAGATCATCCCATGGCCAGATGCAGTCACCACCTCACCCCTCTTATGCTAGCACTAATAGTTGGACCTCATCCAACTCTCCATATTCATCACGACCATATCTGGGTAAGTGCCAGATCTACGGTGTCCAGGGCCACAGTGCCAAACGTTGTCCCTCTTTTCGCATTGTTCCTGCTGGTCCACGAGCTAACTTTGCTGGTGCCTCCAATCAAGACCCATGGATTCTTGATTCTGGGGCCTCTCACCATGTCACCACTGATTTACAAAATCTGGCCATACATGCTCCATATACAGGCACTGAGGATATCATGATTGGTGATGGATCCGCACTTCATTTCAGCCATAAAGGCAGTGGTACCATACATGCTGCTCATCAAACATTCAACCTTGATAAAGTCTTATGTGTGCCTGCAATGAAACAAAACTTAATTTCAGTTTATCAATTCTGTATTTCCAACAATGTTTCTATTACTTTCTCACCTTTCTCTTTTCTTGTGAAGGATCTGACAACAGGGACACCACTTTTTAGGGGTACACAGCACAATGGACTCTATGAATGGCCAGCATCATCCTCTCCAAAGCTTGCTCTTTCTACAACTCTTGCAACCTTTCCTGATTGGCATTCTAGACTAGGACATCCTGCAAAACCAATTGTTAATCACATTTTGTCTCAGCATAACATTCAACTCAATAATAGACTTCATTCATCTCATACTCATTGTAATGCATGCTTGATAAATAAGAGTCACAAATTACCTTTTTCTAAATCCACTCTTGTGTCTACTAAGCCACTGGAAGTTCTCTTTTCGGATGTCTGGACTTCTCCTATATATTCCAATGACAGCTGCAAATACTACATTATTTTTGTTGATCATCACACTAAATACACTTGGTTCTATCCCTTACAAAAAAAATCAGATGTCCATAATGTTTTTCGTCGGTTCAAAGCGATTGTAGAAAAGTTCTTTGATACTTCTATTAAGACTCTATACACAGATAATGGGGGCGAATTTATTGCTCTTACTGACTTCCTATCCCAACACGGTATTTCCTTCCGCACCACACCACCCCATACACCTGAACACAATGGCATCGCCGAACGGAAACATAGACACATTGTTGAGACTGGTCTAACTCTCCTAAGTCATGCATCCATGCCCTCATCCTATTGGCCACAAGCCTTTTCCACAGCAGTCTATCTCATTAATCGTATGCCTACTGCCATTCTTCAGATGTCTACTCCTTACTACTGTTTATTTCACACAAGTCCCAACTATTCTAAACTTCGAATCTTTGGTTGCCTATGTTATCCTTGGCTAAAACCCTACTCCTCTAACAAATTGGACTCCAAATCAAAACCGTGTGTGTTTGTGGGATATTCACCTTCTCAGAGTAGCTACCTTTGTCTTGATCCTGTCACCTCCCGCCTTTATACATCTCGTCATGTCAACTTTGTGTAATCAGTTTTTCCCTTCGCCACCTCATTTCAAGCTCCAAGTCCACCTTCCCCTGACCCTACTGTCACTTGGCTTCCACCTCCACTGCATCTTCCATCATTCCCTTCTTCCTCCTCTACAGAATCCTCATCTTGTCTTGGTGCTGCCCCTGAGAATATGGACCTCCCTGCTGCTAGTTCCTTGTCAAGAGACGATATTGGGACAACTCAAGTGCATCCTGCTCCTCCAGTCTCCACTCATCCTATGACTACTAGAGCAAAGAACAACATCCGCAAGCCTATTCAAAATCTTAGTCTCACAGCTAAATTACAAGATATTGCAGACTTTGAACCGACATGTATATCACAAGCTCTAAAGGATTGTAACTGGCGTGCTTGCTCCGAAGAATTTAATGCCTTAGTCAAGAATGGTACCTGGGAGCTGGTTCCACCTGCGGCCACACAGATCCTTGTCGGTTGTAAATGGATATTCCGCATAAAGCGCCTCTCGGATGGGTCAATTGACAAGTACAAAGCCCGCCTTGTTGCCAAAGGCTTTCATCAACGTCCTGGCATTGACTATGCTGAAACCTTCAGTCCTGTTGTTAAACCAACAACTATTAGACTCATTCTCAGCATAGCAGTCTCACAGAGATGGGACTTACGCCAACTAGATGTGAATAATGCATTTTTACAATGTCCTCTAACAGATACGGTATTCATGGCACAACCCAAGGGTTTCATTGATTCAGACAAACCACATCATGTATGCCGATTAAAGAAAGCTATCTATGGTCTTAAACAAGCCCCACGAGCATGGTACTAAGCACTCAAACGGTTTTTGCTTCAGTCCGGATTCATCAATTCGCACTCAGATACTTCTCTCTTCCACAAACACACATCTCATGGTATGGTTATACTTATTGTCTATGTGGATGATATTATTGTCACAGGTGATAACCCCACTATTCTTAATCACTATATCAGTCTTTTAGCTGACAAGTTCTCCATCAAGGATTTAGGCAGTTTATCTTATTTCCTTGGCATTGAGGTTATCCGAAACAACAAAGGCATCTTACTGTCTCAAAGAAAGTACATTATTGACTTACTATTTGACACCAAAATGCATGAAGCAAAACCAGTCCTCACACCTATAGCAACCCAACCGACTCTGACTCTAAACTCAGACACAAAATTAGCAAATGCAAGTGAATATCAAAAAATCATTGGAAGTCTACAATATTTGTTACTCACCAGACCAGATATCGCCTTTGTTGTGAATAAATTATCTCAATTCAATCACTGTCCCACCACTGAGCACTGGCAGGCTGTCAAAAGACTCCTTCGGTATCTTGCAGGCACTGTTGATGAAGGTATTCAGCTCTTTCGAAGCTTCACTTTGAATCCTCATGAATTCACTTACCCACTTCACGCATTTTCTGACGCTGATTGGGGCGAGACAAGGACTCCTATCGCTCCACTGGTGCATTTATCATCTTTCTCGGCCACAACCCAGTCTCCTGGAGCTCCAAGAAGCAGCGATCTATGGCTAGGTCATCCACGGAGGCCGAATACAAAGCTGTCGCCAACACGGCCGCTGAGTTAACTTGGATACGAAATCTTCTAACTGAACTATGAATCGGTTTGCTGCCCACTTCGGTGATCTACTGCGACAACATCGGCGCTATCCAACTAAGTTCCAATCCGATCTTCCACTCTCGGATGAAACATGTTGCGATCGACTTCCATTTCATCCGGGATCTGGTACAAGCTGGTGATCTTCGCGTCTCTCATGTCTCCGCTGCTGGTTGGACGGCTGATTGCCTCACCAAACCGCTCTCCCGACAACCTTTTCTCCGACAGAAAATCAAGCTAGGTATTCGACACCGACTACCAGCTTGAGGGGCCATATTAGAGATACATCTCAACTATCACAACCCATCGTCAGCCCAACTCATGTCATGGCCCAAGTCCACAAATCTAACTCATACAATCAGATTAGATAGAGCAAGATCAAGTTTAAATATATTCAGTGTTATCCATACACAATCTTCTGCATATAGGATTAGATAGCACTAATTTTGAATATTCAAATATACCATTGTACATGTATATAAACAGACATGTGTAACAGAAATAAATCATTCATTCTCCAATACAACTCTACCTGTTATATATTTAGTGTTTTTAATGTCAAATGTGTGGTTACACATTTAACCTAGGAATAACCGAAATTGCTATCTTCTTCTTAGAATTTTTTAATATAATTAATTACATTAATTACATTAAATCAAAAACCAAGCCCATTACTAAATGTACATTTGGGCTTCTTTAATTAGACCAAGCCCAAGATTCAATTATAGGCTTATAATTAACCTCCATTTATATTTCTTACTTAGCTTCATAACCTTCCTTAAAGTCAAGTGGGGAATCTTATTGGACTATTATAATTCAAGCTCCAATAAGCCCATAATTAATTCAATCTCATTGGAGTTAATTCTAGCTTATTAACTAAATGTCATTCCACTAAAGACAATTAGTTGAACTCTTGAATTATTAAATATTATGAGAATATGTCCAATTGCAAACCCTATTTAGAACCTTATTATAGCCATCGGCACAACAAAGGGTAAAATTACTGTTTTGCCCTTATGTTGGTTTTTCCTTCTAGATCTCTCATTTTACTTTATATGGTGATTAACACATAAGATCTCGTCTCAGTGTTAAGACTTCATGGATAGCTAGTCCATCAAACTACTGGCACCAATTTAATCACCAAATCTCCTTAAAACATCTAGAACAGAAGATAACACTCTAAACTCTTTATTTGAGTGAATGTTCCCTGATACATGTTTCAATTAATAATTCCAACATGCAGACACTGGATTAATACTCTGTAAAAATCCATTCCGATGATATCAGGAATTATAATGAAACATATATGAGTTCACCACTCATCAAGATTATGGTTCATAATAAGCGAATGCTTAAGTTGTATGTTTTAAGATTAAAGTAACGGCCCACTTTATTCTTGAAAACATACTTGATTCCAGATTCATTTAATTGTGTCATTATCGATAGTCAACTACTATCATGATATGAAACTCATCATTCCCTTGAAGTAAACTCCTTTACTTATATGGAGATAAATCGCAACACTACAGTCTAAACCATAATCAAGTGACCAACTTGATTGTTCAACTGTGAATCAATTAATTCAGATTCTAATAATATACATGTTTCCTATACATCTCTATATATATGTATATTACTTACAAAAGAATCTTGGTACCTTATGACCAGATATATAATGCTTATACAGATAAAACCAAACTCTTTTGTTTTATTAATAATAAATATTTTCATTACAAAATTGTAACTAAAGAAGATAAAGTTACATGTAAATACACTTGTTTTACAGGGCACTATATTTACATAACTCCAACATCATCATCTACATTTTTTCCGTCTACTTTTTACGTCCAGAATGTATCCACTTATAAGAATCATAACTTTTGACTCCGATGTCCAAATTTTTCATATAATATACCATTGGAAATATAAAAGAAAGATTTACAACTTTTCAGGGGCAACTTTGCCAGAATCCATCTAAATTAGGTCCAGATTTCCTCCCGAAGTTGGAACACAAATTTTTGCTCAACTCTCAACGTCCTGCACCCAGTTCTCAACTTCGTGACATTTTGAAACTCTTAGAGACAGAACTGAAATTCGATGTCTGCATACAAAATGTAGCCATACGTTCCTAGTTTACTTTGAATTAAGAATCATTTCATTTAGATCACTAAAGAAAAATTTGTGGCTAAACTACTGAAACATATTTAGTGAACCTTTTTCCAGATTTTTCCAACTTTCAACACTTTATCTTTAATTCATCTTCTACCTGAATTATCTCTTCCATCCAACTCCAAAAATAACTTTTACAACACGCAATGCTCATAACCTTTCAAACACTAAATTAACACCGTAACTGGATGTTTCATCCTCCAACAATACAGTATTTATGAACAAACACATGAATGTCATTATTCATGCAAATGATAGTAACTTAGCAATTTGTTGCATGAATCCCCAACTCTAAAAGATTTGTTTACTACTTACCTGCTGAAACTCCAAAATCTTCAAGCCCTAATCTCTACAAAATTTTCGTACTTCACTGAGTGAAATGATCGGCTTCTGGTTTTTCTTAGGATAGAGGACACAAATGGAAAAGTAGGTTTGGTGAAAGAAAGGAAAACACAAAGTCCGTTATAAGGTATTTGATGGAAAACTCGGGTCTCAAAAGGAAGTTTCAAAAGATGATAATAAAGAAGGATTTGGACAAGACTTAACTCACAATTCTCAAAGAATAGTAACCTACTTCTAGCAAGAGTACAAAAGCCTAAGTGACACTTGCCACTTACCCAATACCTAAGTTCCAACTTAGTTTCTTTTGAAACTAACTCCTTGATTGTCATCTTTACAATCCAACTATCTCCAAAGCTTCTTTTAATTTCTTGTTTCATATTATATATATGTCTTTCTCAATACTTCATAATTTTCAAAAGGAAACTCCTAAATTCACCAACATACATAAATACGATATTTTCACCAATTACTAATATTTCCCATGTAAAAACATCCATAACTCTAAAAATTTATAGATCAATCCAATTATACCCGGAATTATTCATGAATGCATGTACAATTATTTTCATGTGCAAATAAATTCACTATTCATGTGTAAGTGTATGGCATATCATGCATGAATATGGAAATGCATCTCTAACTCTCATTAGTCACTTACATTTACCATTCTAACCCTCCCACAAGTAATGGGATGTTGCAATTAACCTATACATGACCTACCAATTTTAGTTTTAGAAGATGGAAGAAGGAAGATGGTCCATCGAATTCACATCTTTCTTCTTTAATCTAATGAATGCTAATAAGTTATATGCTAACATTAAAAGATAACCATTAAACCATTTAATGGTAAGTTCATAACTCCATTTAATGATGATAAGCCATAATAAAGACCATCTTTATTTAGCATTTAAATGTTAAATGTGTAGCTGCACATTCAACCCTAATAAAATTGAAAATGCTAATCCTTTCTTTTAAAAAAATTCTTTTAATATAATTAATTTAATCAACTACATTAAACCAAAGTCTAACCCATTTATAAATGAACATTTGGGCTTTTAACTAACCATTAATTAGAGCAAGCCCAATATTCAATTATGGGCTTCTAAAACCTCCATTTATATTTCTTACTTAACTTCACAACCTTTCTAGAAGCCAAGTGGGGAAACTTATCGGACTTTGATAATTCAAGTTCCAATAAGCCTATAATTAATTTAATCTCATTAGAATTAATTCTAGCTTATTAACTAAATGTCATTCCACTAAAGACAATTAGTTGAAATCTTAAATTATTAAATATTATGAGAACACATATTTTACGTCCAATTGCAAACCCTATTTAGAATCTTATTATAGCCATTCGCACAACAAAGAGTAAAATTACCGTTTTGCCCTTATGTTGGTTTTTTCTTCTAGATCTCCCGTTTTACTTTATATGGTAATTAACACACATGATCTCATCTTGGTGTTAAGACTTGATGGGTAGCTAGTCCATCAAACTACTGGCGCCAGTTTAATCACCAAATCTCCTTAAAACATCTATAAGTGATGATATCACTATAAACTCTTTATTTGAGTGAATGTTCCCTGATACATGTTTTAATTAATAATTCCAACATGCAGACACTGGATTAATACTCTGTAAAAATCCATTCTAATCATATCAAGAATTATAATTAAACATATACGAGTCCACCACTAATCAAGATTATGGTTCATAATAAGCAAATGCTTAAGTTGTATGTTTTAAGATTAAAGTAATGACCCACTTTATTCTTGAAAACATACTTGATTCCAGATTCATTTAATTGTGTCATTATCGATAGTCTACTACTATCATGATATGAAACTCATCATTCCCTTTAAGTAAACTCTTTTACTTATATGGAGATAAATCGCAACACTACAATCTAAACCATAATCAAGCGACCAACTTGATTATTCAACTTTAAATCAATTAATTTAGGTTCTTATAATATATATGTTTCCCATACATCTCTATGTGTATGTATATACTTACAAAAGAATCTTGGTACCTTTTTACTAGATATATAATGCTCACACAAATAAAACCAAACGCTTTTGTTTCATTAATAATAAATATTATCATTACAAAATCAGAATCAAGAAGATAAATTTATATGTAAATACACTTGCTTTCTAGGGCACTATATTTACATAACTCCAAAAATATTAATATAGTTTTATTTGATGCAATTTTAGACCTTGTTATGAATTACCTCACTTTACTTACTTGTCTTTATGACATGAACTTTATCGTCGACCTATATTTTCAAGTTTCAGATTAGACTAAATTTATATACACTTCATATTATATTAAATTGGTACCTCATTACTTCATTTTTCAATTCTCGACCTTCTTTTTTCTTTTTTATCGAGGAGAGGATGCTCTAATTATGAATATCTTTCCTTTGTTGATTCTAACAACCAAAATACTATTCATATTTTATTTACTAAGTATTTAATTTATTATTATTATTATTATTATTATTATTATTATTATTATTATTATTATTATTATTTATCACTTGTTCTTTTTATAGGTCATTTAGAAACAAACTCTCTACTAGTTAAGGGTTGCGTACTATTGGACCTTCCTAGATCCTACGTGTCAACAGGATTTATACTGGGTGTTGTTGTTGTTGACAATTAAAACATTAATGCTGAACTAAGCCAAATAGAAAGTATAACAAAAACCATAAATTACAACAATATGATATCTCCTAATAAAACATCACCTAGAAAAGCCACACATAATGGATACAAACTTAATATCGTGAAAACCACAAACCAACAAGACCACATTGTGACTATCTCCATACCAAAAATATGCACTATAAAAGCAATATAACGGTCCTTGTACTTTCAAATGGTACCTTTAACATTAGCAACATAATTAATCATAAAGCCAAATAGCTAATAATGTCAAACAATATATTAATCTACATGATTTAGGACTTGATCATGAAACAATATGTGTCCTTCATATTGTATAATAATAAACGGTAACAAAAACATGTTTTAATCAAATAAACATGTAATTGTTTGTATCATAACTACATCGAAACAAGATAATGAATGAAGGCATGTGTTAATCTATTCCCTTAAAATTTATTCCACCAAATTCCATAATAAGAACATGGTTCAATACACGATAATGCATTTAACAATGTTACTTAAATCCCTCAATGAATATAAATTAATGCTTGATATTGTATCCATCCTTATACTTCACATTATCATTTCAAAATTTCAAACAATACTATGGTTGACCACATTACTTATGTAGTTAATCTTGCTAGTCATAACTTTTAATAGACAAAATATAGTGCACTGGCGTGCACTAATTTGTGTCCTTCATATCTGATACAACTCACTAAGGCAATGGAGACTTGAGGATGCTAATGGGTCCAATTACAAGGTCACGCTCCAACAAGCTTAAAGCACAATTTCAGATTTATGTACAAGCTTTTGTTTCACAAGAACTTCAAGAAGTTTTGTTGATCAAGCTTGGGGAAAAGCTTAGGAAGACACCTAAGTGTGTGTGCACATTGGAGGCATCAAATCAAGAGGGCTAACACTTAGCCAATTTTCACAAGCACAAGTCTAATCAATGGGCTTGAGCTTATTTTATCTTATAAAGGGCATGTGGACTTCTTTTAGGCTTTTCATGGGCTGGTTTGCATTAAGTGTGCATGTGCTTTATTAAAAAGTCATGTGCATGTTTTATTTTAAGGAACCAAGCTTGTGGGCCTAGTTTAAAAGCCCAATTCGCCCTCTTAAGTTAGTCTTCTATTTTGTGGTTTTCTTATCCTATTTGGACAAGGACTAGTCAATTTTAATTAGTTTTGAAGCCCAAATCCATGTGGGATTTATTCTTGGGCAGATTTGTTTCAAGAAGGCCTTTTGATATTTTGGGCTTTCTTTAGGGTTTTAGGTTATCTTTGTTAGGGTTTACATTGCAAAGGGTATTTAAACCCTTGCTTTAGCCATGAACACGAGTTTAGAGATCAATAAAATTAAAAGCATTCTTCAAGAGAGAATTGAGATTCTTGCTTGTTTTACCTTAAGGATTGATTCAACTTATCAAGTAAGTTCTAACTTGTATGCTAATTCAATTCCTACAATCTTATACTCTTTGTTACCAATTCCTTGCTGTTTTGGGGTGAAGGGTCTTGTTAGATTGATTGAATTTAGGTTTGGGAACAATCATTGAAACGGAGGTGATCTAGACATTGATTCTAGGTTGTTGCCGTATCATCTTTGGTATCAGAGCCTAGGTTTTAAATTCAATCTTTATCTTTAATTTTTTGTTTGTTCTTGATTATTATAGTTAGTTCATCATTAAAATTCGAAAAAAAAAAGAAAAAAGAAAGAAAGAAAAGAAAAGAAAAGAAAGAAAGGAAAGAAAGAAAGAAAGAAAGAAGGAAAGAAATGAAGGAAAGAAAGAAAGAAAAAGAAGAAAAGAAAGAAAAGAAAGAAAGAAAGAAGTTTAAAAAAAAAAGAAAATCAAGATTGTGAATCTTTGTGAGTTTGAGTTGATTTGCTTGCAAGATTCGTCAAGAACGAATCTGATCATTCAAGAATTCTTTAATTTCGTTTCTATTCAAGATTCTTCAAGAACACATCCTTCATTAAAGAAACTCATCCAGACTTGTTTTCTTGCACCAACAAACACTTTCTTGTTTCAAGATTTACGTTCTTTGCTCAAAACGTGTGTCTTTGATATAATTGCTTATCTTTAAGTTCTTGAGTAATTGGGGCAGATTGGAATGTTCTTGTTAATTTGGGTTTAGGGTTGAGTTTAATTCCTAGTTTCGTCTTTTCTTCAACTCTTTGGTTGTTTTTTTTGTTTGCTGTCCTTTTTGTTTCCATGAAGGTGGAGAGGCAACTCAAGTACAAAAGCTCCAACAAGGCTTCTTACCCAAGCTACAAATTGGAACTCGAAATGGTCCAAGAAAAATGAGAAGGACAAAGACAAGCTAAAGGAAGAGAAGAACAAGGCAGATCCAAAAGGTACTTTTAAAACTTCAAGTTCTTCTAGTTCCAATTCTGAAAAGCATAGGACTATTAAATGCTTTAAATGTCTTGGTGTTGGTCATATTGCTTCTCAATGCCCAAACAAGAAAACAATGCTTGTGAGAGGAGGAGAAGTTGTGTCTGAGGAGGAAGAAGATGATTTGACTTCCATGCCTGAGTTGGAAGATTGTTCTGATGTGGAAGTTGAGGATGCACCTAGGGGTGAATTACTAGTTACTAGGCGAGTTTTGAATGCTCAAGTGAAGGAAGATGGAATTGAGCAAAGGGAAAATATTTTTCATTCCAGATGCCTAGTGAATGAGAAGATTTGTAGCTTGATCATTGATGGGGGAAGCTGCACTAATGTGGCTAGTACATTGATGGTCGAAAAACTCGGGTTGGAGTGCTTGAAACACCCTAGGCCGTATAGACTACAATGGCTGAATGACATGGGAGAAATCAAGGTAAATAAACAAGTCCTTGTATCTTTCTCCATTGGAAAGTATTATGATCAAGTACTTTGTGATGTTGAACCTATGCATGCTTGTCATTTATTGCTCGGTCGACCTTGGCAATATGATAGAAGAGTGTTACATGATGGTTTTAAGAATAGGTATTCATTTACTATGGAGATCGAAATTTGTTCTTGCTCCATTGGCACCAAAAGAGGTATATGAGGACCAAATGCAATTAAAAGGAGTATGGAGGAATGCAACAAAGACAGGACAAAAACTTCAAGAAAAGCATGACAATACAAAAATTGAGGGAAGGTTGAGAACCTTGCAAAGGGGAGCAGAAATCTAAATCAAAAGAAAAGACAGAAAGTGAGGCCGAGAGTGAGAGAAGAAAAGTGGGAAAGAGGCCTCAAAAGAAATTCAATTAAAAGGCCCAAATGAGAGAGAGGTAGAAAGAAACAAAACTTCTATGCAAAATGAGAGATGTAAGGGTTGCTTGTGTGGAAAGGAGATGTTTGTTTGTACTTTTGTACAAGCAAGCTTATTTTAATGAATCGACCTTGACCCTTGTTTGCCTAGTAGTGTTGTTTCTCTTTGCAGAGTATGGAGATGTTTTCCACGAGGAGTTGCCTAAGGAATTGCCGCCTATTAGAGGAATAGAACATCAGATTGACTTCATGCAGGGCGCAGATTCCAAATAGACCCGACTTATAGGGCTAATCTGAAGAAACTAAGGAGCTCCAAAAGCAAGTGGAAGAATTGCTACAAAAGGGACACATCAGGGAGAGTCTTAGTCCTTGTGCCGTGCCAGTGATATTGGTTCCAAAGAAGGATGGGAGTTGGCGCATGTGTGTGGATTGCAGAGCCTTCGGTTTGCCTATCTTAGAGACTTTTGCCTGACTTAGTTCTCTGGACCTCTTTTCTTCTTGTTGTTGCAAGGTTCGAACTCTGGGTGATCTTTTCGCTTGCTTCAGAATTTCACTCAGAAGTGTCTCCCCTTTTCTCTTCAGAGCACCTTCATCTTTGATATACGATTTCTCGCACTTGGAAGAACTTCCTCCATCCTGCTGCTACTATCTCTGGTTCGATGTCCATGTCGTTGTTCCTCAAAGATTCAAAATCAACATGTCTTCCGAAAATCATTGCTTACTCCATTTGATTCTTTGATGAGTAAGAATTTTAAGTTCACTGATTTGTTCTTCTAGAGGTAAACTCGGTTGCAGAGATTTGAGAGAGCTAAAAGGTTTTTGTGTTGAGAATACTCGAAAGGTCTTTTCAGGAGTGTTCTAGAATAGGTGAAGTTCTCAAGGCTATGAGACTTTACCTCTAAAACTTTCTTATGAGAGAAGTTACCAGCTGTAACTCACTGTTACTAACGTCGTTAACTTCGACGACCTTTTAACTTGCCTGTGACGTGTTAGACGGTTGGTCACTTAATATCACCATGTTGAGATTCCGTTTGATTTCCTTGAACCGTTCTTCACTCAGTGGTTTAGTGAAAATGTTCGCCCATTGAAAGTTTGTCTTAATAAACTGAAGACTCACAATCCTTCTCTGAACGTAGTCACGAAAAAAATGATGTCTGACTTCGATAGGCTTCACTCTCGAATGCTAAATTGGATTCTTTGACAAGCTGATGGCGCTCGTGTTGTCGCAAAAGATTGGGATCTCCTCCTCGTGTACTGAGTAATCTTCTAGTTGATATTTGATCCACAATGTTTGTGAACAGCAGCTTGCGGCAGACATGTACTCGGCTTCGGAAGTTGATAGAGCAATTGAACTTTGTCTCTTGCTTGACCAGAAAACTAGGTTTGAGCCAAGAAAGTGACAACCTCCACTCATACTCTTCCTATCAATTCTATCTCCGACATAGTCCGCATCGAAATATCCAATGAACCTGAAATCTTTACCTTTCTTATATATTAAGCAAAGATCAGGTGTGAGATATCTCATAATTGTTTTAATAGCAATATAATGAGACTCTATAGGATTGACCTGAAACCTTACACACAAGCATACGCTGAACAGTATGTCAGGTCTGCTTGTTGTAAGATAAAGCAAAGAACCAATCATCTCTCTATACAGGGTTCGATCCACCTTCTTACCAGCTTTGTCTTTAGACAAAAGGTTCGAAGGATGCATCAGAGTTGCCATAGATTTCACTTTTTTATATCAAACTTAGACAACAATTCTTTCACATATTTTATTTGATGGATGAAGATCTTTTCTTCGGTTTGCTTAACTTGCAACCCAAGAAAGAACTTTAACCAAAAATAATATCATCAACGTAAATTTCAACTAAAATAAAATAATTCTCATAATTCTTCCTAAAGAGTGTCTTATCTACCTGAACTCTACTAAACCCACTCTCAATGAGAAAAGTACTTAGACGATCATACTACGCTTTAGGAGCTTGTTTCAAGTCGTACAAAGCCTTATGAAGTCTGTAGACATGATCTGGATACTTAACATCCTCGAAACCAGGAGGTTGCCTAACATATGGATAGATCAAGAAGATCAGGAAAAAGAAATCAACGACCCTACTCAGCCCGTGGTAAAAACCCAGAAGAATTTAAACACTACTCAGACACGGATACTGATGAATCTACCAACAGCACCGGAAGAAATCCAAATTTTTCCAGAAAAGAAAAAGGAGAAAGTTCAAGACCTGCTAGGGAAACCTACAGAAATATTCCAATAGAAAATCGATTGAAAGGGCAATCTGCCCAGCAAAGAAACGGTCCTCACCGGTAGAATATGAGGAAGAAAGAAAATTTTACAGATTTGGTACCGCACAGTTACCAATTTCGGAACCAAACGATCCAAAAGCATTTCGTCCACTGGAAAATCTACCTTTGGATGAAAATCAGAAATGTTTACTTGATGCACTTTGGAAAGCCAATAGCAGTGGTCAAAAGCATAAAGCATGTTGTGCTTTACAGTATTATTTCAGCTGGTTAATGGTCCTGATAGGGGAATATATTGCTATTATTCCTCATTAATGAAGAAAACTTCTAAATTAGCTAGACCACGGTATAAAGGATTTTATTCCTTTAAAGACGCCGTGGACTACATCTTGCAACAAATTGACTGGGAATTTGGGGATACTTTGTTAATTGAAAAAGAACCCAGAACCTTGATCGGTTATAAAGGCGGTCTTTTCTTCGTCTTCCAGACTCATTTGAATCTGGTGATAGCCCGAGAAAGCGTCCAGGAAGCTGAGGAGTTCATGCCCTGAGGTAGAGTCTATTAGTTGGTCGATCTTGGGCAAGGGTAAAAACTGTCCTTTGGACATGCTTTGTTCAAATCGGTGAAATCTATGCACATTCTCCACTTCCTGTTCTTCTTTTTCACTAAAACCACATTGGCGAGCCATTCAGGGTACTTGACTTCTCGGATGAACCCGGCCTCGAGTAACTTTTCTACTTCTTTCTCGATCACCCCCTGTCGCTCCTTGCTATGCCATCGCTTCTTCTGTCTGATCGGCTTGTAGTCATGTTGAATACCGAGGGAGTGCGACGCAACTGATCGGGAAATTCCAGGCATGTCGCTCGGCACCCAAGCGAAAACCGATCTATTTTTCACCAGACAGTTTGTGATTTCTTTAACCAGGTCACCCTGCAGCTTGTAGCCTAGGTTTGTGAATTTAGAAGGGTCAGCTTCGTCCAGTCCGACCCGCTGTGTTTCTTCCACTGGGTTCATCCTATCCATCTCCTCGTCGGCTCTCACATCAAGAGAGCTCGTCAGGACTACTGCCCCGTCTAATGTCTTCGATTATGCTAAGTAACATTCCCTGGCAATTCTCTGCTGACCCCTGACAACGCCAACTCCGTGGGGTGTCGGGAACTTCATAACTTGGTAGTAGGTGGAGACCACCGATCTGAGGGCATTTTGAGTAGCCCGCCCGATTATTGCGTTGTACGCCCCTTGAAACTTTACGACTAGGAGCTCAATGTCCCTTTCTATCTGACACGGCTTCTGTCTGAACTTCACTTTCAAATTCACCCGGGCGAACGGGTAGGCTGACGCCCCGGTTACTCCTTTAATGGGGCCGTCCGTTGGTAGTAGTCGATCTTCGGTTACCTTCATCTGCTTGAAGGCCTCGTAATACAACAAGTCGACCGAACTGCCCGTATCAATCATCACCCGCTTCACCTCGTAACCATTCATGTTCAGATTTACCACGAGTGCATCATCGTATAAACTTTGGTTTATCCGGATCGTTTTACGGTACTCTTGAGCCGTTTGTTTGTGCATTGCATCTATGAATTGTCAAGTATGTGCATCAATAGAGCATTTTATATTGATGATTGAATGATCATGTTGTATTGATGTGATAACATTTTTCACTATGAAATTACACTTTTCAATTACGAGTTTGAACTCAGAATTTCAGATCTGACTGAGAATTTGGGAGCAAAGGGTTTTATGAACTTATTATGATTTTTGTATAACAAATGAACTTTTTCAACGGTTTTGCTTGTTCTGCGTTATAAACCTGTTACCCACGAGCTATAAGCTCACCCCCTTCATTCCCATCCACAGGTGATGAGAAGAAGATCGGGTGAAGGGAAGTGAAGGTTTCGATTTATATGTGTAGTTATTATATCGTTCTAAGTTAGATTGGTATCGGAAATTTTGAGATCGGTACATTTTGTATATTTGGATTTCGATATTGATATTGTATTGTGGCTTGGTATGCCATGACAACTTGTAAATTCTATTCTTTGATGTAAATGAATTATGTATGGCTGATAACCAGTGGAAGTACGCATTTGTGTATGCTGACCGATTTGAGTGAAAATTTGGTTTATTTAAGGGAGTTATGGTTATGATATGATTACGTGGTCACATAACTCAAAGATAGCAGATTACTTTATCGACATTGATAAATGTAATTATTGCAAAAGCAAAACCACAGAATTGATGAGGATACATTGTCATATGTGCAACATGACGGTATGTCCTTTTTGCGCCATGCTATATCTTGGGATCAAAGTCCAAAAGAGGTATTCAACATTTATACCTCAATTTTCCGATAGGATAAAATGATCAATGAAATGAGCAACTACATTGATCAAATCCTAACAGAAAATACAAAATTAATCTCGAAAATCGAGAGGTTAGAAAAATAACCGACTCCTTCCTACAAATGGAATTAGATCGCTTAAAGAATTAAATAATGATCAAAACTCAAAATGAGTTAAGGGCATCAAACCGTGTGCTTACCATCAATGAATGCAAATCGAGAAGCAACAAAGCGTGGTGGACCTTAAGAAATAAAGAAAGGAGAACAAGGAGCATAATTTGGTAGTCAAAGTCAAGAAACTGCTGATTATGCCAAAGTTTTTCACCAAAAGACAAAAGGAGCTGCTGGATTTGACTTATTTAGTATTGAATGCATACTAATTAAGGCTTTCAAGAGAAAAGAAATAGCCACAGACTCAAGATGGAATTAACACAACAAGGATTCTATGGCGTAATAGCGGAAAATCATCATTTGGCAAAGAAAAGGTATTGATGTAGTGCGGGGAGTAGTGGATAATGACTACCGAGGTATGATTTATGTTGTGTTAGTCAATACAAATCATGATGATTATCTTGTGGATATTGGAGATCCAATTGCACAAATAATATTTGAACAATATTGGATGCCTCAAATTCAGTTAGTTGATGAATTAACTGAAACAGAAAGAATGTCAAGTCCACTTGATCAAAAGAAATCAATAATTCCTTATAAAAGGGATTATTGATTTCTTTTGAAAATCGTAGATGATCGGATTAACGCAGCTATGAGCTTCCGTCCCGATCGCCCGACGGCGCAATACAGCTCTCCCTTTACTCCTGACATCTTGGATAGCCTCCCGACGCCCGGCACAAAAATACCGATCCCCGAGAAATACACGGGAAAATCCGACCTCCTGGACTATCTGCAGTACTTCCAGTCCATGATGAACCTACATTGTGTTCCGGACGCTATCCAATGCAAGGCTTTCTGTACGGCCTTCCAAGAGGGAGCTCGGCGATGGTTCAACAGCTTGCCCCCGAGCTGTATCACATGCTTCGAAGATTTCAGATTGTTATTCCTGAACCAGTTCGCCACTAGTAAGCGACCGCAGAAGACAGTTTTAGAGGTGATGCAACTTACCCAAGGAAGGGATGAGAGTTTATGGAGTTCATCACCCGTTCAACAAATGAAGCGGTCGAGGTTCCCGATCTCACTTGCTCGTCCATGCTGGCCGAGCTCATGATCAACACGAGGGGTGAGGAGTTCAAGAAGTCACTAGCCCTCGATCAGCCCCGATCTGTTCAGGAAATAAGAAGCAGTATGGATAGGTACATTCATCTCAAGAAGTATTAAAGAATAAACGCCGGAAGATGATCACGGCCGAGTGGTAGGCGATGAGTCTCACAAGAGACAAAGGGATCGATCGACCGGAGGAAACCTCTACGGTCAAAGAAGGCATCATCAAGACTTCACCTTTGCTTAACAAACGATATGCTTGAATCTGGCGGCTATGAAAGCGGATGGGGAATCCATCCGAGAGCCAAATAAAATAAAGACCCCTTACAAGGAGAGAAACCCAAATCTACATTGCCGTTTCCACAGAGACATCGGCCACGACACGGAGGATTGCTGGTCATTGAAAAAAGAAATCGAATCCCTTATCCAAAGGGGAAAGCGCGATCGGTTTATAAAGTACGGACAGAACAGTGAGCGACAGTCTTGGAGACGAAATGAGGGAAATGACGGAGGGAGGAACAACGCGAACATAGACAATCGACGCGAAGAGAAAGGACGATCAAGGGAAAGAGACGACAGGAACGCCGGACAACAAGACGACATACCGACCGGAGTCATTAACATGATATTTGGTGGAAACGCAGCGGGGGGATCCACTGCCAAAGGGAGAAAAAGATATGCCAAATAGGTCGGCAAAGACTCGTCCACCAAAAAATCGAAGGAGAACGACGGGATGATCTCATTCGATGAGTCGGACCTCGATGGAGTAAGTTGTCCTCATGATGACGCCCTCGTGGTAAATCTGAACATGGACGGTTACGAGGTGAAGCTGGTGATGATTGATACGGGCAGCTCGGTCGACCTGCTGTATTATGAGGCCTTCAAGCAGATGAAGGTACCCGAAGATCGTCTACTACCTACAGACAACCCAATCAAAGGAGTAACCGGGGCATCAGCATACCCGTTCGCCCGGGTGAATTTGAAAGTGAAGTTCGGGCAGAAGCCGTGCTAGATAGAAAAGAACGTTGAGTTCCTAGTCGTCAAGTTTCAAGGAGCGTACAACGCAATAATCGGGCGGGCTACTCAAAATGCCCTCAGATCAGTCGTCTCCACATACTACCAAGCTATGAAGTTCCCGACACCCCACGGAGTTGGTATTGTCAGGGGTCAGCAGAGAATCGCCAGGAAATGTTACTTGGCGAAAACAAAAACACTAGATGGGGCGGTAGTCCTGACGAGCTTCCTTGACGGGAGAGTCGATAAGAAGAGAGGAATAATGAAGCCCGCCAAGCAGGACTCGTGCTCCTTAGTGAAGACAGGGACAGGGCAACCGCTCGTTCCGAAGGCGCTAGGCAGAAGGCAACAAAATTCTATAACAGGAGTAAAGCCGAACAACACAAAGATCGGGGGATACGCCCCATGAAAAGCCCGACCAGGTGAACTCTGGGAAGCTGAAGGCGTCCTACCAGTAGATAAGTTTTATTTTGATTAATGTTTGTTCATTACTGTTTTTGTACAAAATCTGTGGGTACCTTTTTCCTGTCCCTGTCAGACAGGTTTTTTAACGGCCCACGCCTTCATTATCATCAATAAAGGGTTTCAAATTTCTCGGCAAACTGTTTAGCAAATCGTTCAAAGGGAAGCCTGTCAATATTGCTCGCTTTCGACTATAGATCGACCACGGTTGGTCGGGTTGCCAAGACAAGATCCTTGGGAACCTCGCCATCGCCATCATTCGGCATTCTCTATAGATCGACCACGGTCGGTCGGGTCGCCAAGACAAGATCCTTGGGACCCTCGCCATCGCCATCGTTCGGCATTCTCCATAGATCGACCACGGTCGGTCGGGTCGCCAAGACAAGATCCTTGGGACCCTCGCCATCGCCATCGTTCGGCATTCTCCATAGATCGACCACGGTCGGTCGGGTCGCCAAGACAAGACCCTTGGGACCCTCGCCATCACCATCGCCATCGTTCGGTATTCTCCATAGATCGACCACGGTCGGTCGGGTCGTCAAGACAAGATCCTTGGGACCCTCACCATCGCCATCGTTCGGCATTCTCTAGTGTTTGAATTCTTCTGGGTTTTTACCACGAGCTAAGTAGGGTCGTTGATTTCTTTTTCCTGATCTTCTTGATCTATCCATTTTATGGTTGTTAATTTGAAAACAATTCTGGATAGCTGATCTGCAAGCTTGTTTTTCTTCCCGTCAATGTGCTCGATAATGATTTTGACACCTGTTCCTGTAAGAAAATCAACAAAGTTAATCCACCTAACCCTAGACGGATTATTTTGTGATTGCTTATTATAAAAACTGATTATTGCTTGGCAATCAGTACGCAAAGTTATTTCTTTTTGATCCAAATAATGGATCTTAAAGGAGTTCAAGGAATTTATGCATGCAGCTATTTCAGCATCGATTGTTGACTTTATTGTATCAAATTTTCCGCTAGCATACGCAAAAACATGTCCTCTAAAGCATTGATCCATTTTTCTTTGAAATATGGCCGGTGCATTCTTTAATCCGAATGGCATGACTAACCATTCATAAAGACCATCAGGTACAATAAAAGCAGTCCAAGGAATAGACTCAGGATCCATAGCTACTTGATGAAAACCACTCTTTAAATCAAATTTGCTATAGATTAGACTATTACCAATTCTTTTGATAATAGTATTGATACTTGGTAGTGAATACTGATCCTTATGAGTATTCTCGTTGAGTTTTCTGTAGTCAAACACCATACGTTCCTTTCCATGTTTAGCTTGACCAGTTTTTGGATCTACTGTTGTTCCAGAATACACAATCATTGCCATTGTTCTGTGTCTTGAAGATGATGATCTTATAACTCCTAGATCCAATAATGCTCGGACATGTTTTCTGAATTGTTCTGCCATGAGTGGAGTAACATGTTTCAAGGGCTTATCCTGTATGGTAATATCAGGATTTATGATGTCTATTTTGCATAGTATCCCATTCTTGGCCCAATGTTTTTGAGGATCTTTTCCAATGTACTCCAATTCTTCTAATTCTTTTAATTTCTCTTGTATTTCTTTTGAGTATTGTGATATACTCTTTCCAATGTTATAACATACCATATTCTTAATGGTATAATATTCATTGGAATCTAGTTCAAGCTCAGGGATAGCTAGTGTTGCTATCTTGATTTCTTTTTCTGTTGTCACTTTTGACACATTCTTATAGAAGGTCAAAGTATTTCCTTCTATTTGAATTCCTCCTTTTTGAGCTCGTATAAAATTGCACCCAATAATCATCTGAATTCCATCTTGTTTTAACATGGGTATGCAGTATGTGAGTGGTATTCGGTAAAGATTTCCATCAATTATCATTTCTCCATCTTTCAATCTTTCAGTTGCTTGATATAAGGAGTTGATACCAGTAATTTCTATTGCATAGGTTGCTTTTCTTTTTGCTTCCTTTGGAACATCTTCTATTTTTACACAGCACTTTGTTGCTCCAGTATCCAAAATTGTGCGTAGTTGAAATTCTGGACATCCAGGTATTTTGAAGCCAACCATGAAGTTGTACAACTGATTATTTATTTTTTTGCAAATAGCTCCTTTTCTTTTGTCAAGCATTGTGTGTATGCTGACTTGCTTTTCTTTAATTCCCTTTATAAGGAATTATTGATTTCTTTGATCAAGTGGACTTGACATTCTTTCTGTTTCAGTTAATTCATCAACTAACTGAATTTGAGGCATCCAATATTGTTAAAATATTATTTGTGCAATTGGATCTCCAATATCCACAAGATAATCATCATGATTTGTATTGACTAACACAACATAAATCATACCTCGGTAGTCATTATCCACTACTCCTGCAGCAACCTATGCAATAGAAATTACTGGTATCAACTCCTTATACCAAGTAACTGAAAGATTGAAAGATGGAGAAATGATAATTGATGGAAATCCTTACAGAATACCACTCACATACCGCATACCCATGTTAAAACAAGATGGAATTCAGATGATTATTGGGTGCAATTTTATACGAACTCAAAAAGGAGGAATTCTATTGTCTTGTTCCGCTAATTATTTTGCAAACAGACAAACCGATACACTAGTGGCTTAATTATTTTACAAACAGCCAAACCGACACCTAGTTGGAAAAGATTCCACTAAGTATTCGTAGAAAAGTAAGTGGGAGTACAGTGTGCCCACTTTCACATGTTTGTTTGCAAAAGAATCATATGATAAACTCAGAACACAAGATCTAGATCATATCCATTTAGGAATGATAATGATCAGAATATATGCAATGCATAGAAAGAAAGCAGGAGTAAAGGTTCTTGTTGTCATAAGAGACAAAAGATGGGGTAGTAATGAAGTTGGAATACTTGGGCAAATGGAGATCGATTTGGCCAGTGGCACAGAACTGGTTTATTTCAAAGAAAAATGGATCAATGCTTTAGAGGACATGAAGATTACATAGCTGCTTACATTGATGATATACTGATATTTTCTAATACAGTATATGATCACAAGAAACATCTACAGATATTTTATGATATCTGTAAAAGAAATGGTTTAGTACTTTCAAAAGAAAAAATGTAATATCTGGGATTTCTCTTTTCTGATTCGTCTTCTATGTCTATGGTCTGATATGCTCCGGCAATTCCTTTGAAGATCTTGAGAGACACTTTAATTAAGTGCGGATTATCTCGGATGAGTAAATAAACACACAAGCTAATATTTATGCGGAAAGTGGTTTACAGAGATGAGAGTTTCGAAGCGTTTTTAGGTGCTTTCGATGTGCTCTCTTAGTTACAACTGAGATCCTTATATAGGATTGCTAAAGACTCTAGAAATAATAATTGAAGATGACTCATCAATCCGGGTGCGTCTCTGGGCCCTCGTAGACGATTTGATGCAAGGTCTTCAATTATTCTGCTTCTATTGTCTTGTTCTGCCAATTATTTTGCAAACAGACAAACCGACACACTAGTGGCTTAATTATTTTACAAACAGCCAAACCGACACCTAGTTGGAAAAGATTCCACTAAGTATTCGTAGAAAAGTAAGTGGGAGTACAGTGTGCCCACTTTCACATGTTTGTTTCTTTTTGTTGATTTAACTCAACTTTTCTTTTGACAGCTTATTCCTTAGCTGGCCATGATTGACGCACATGTGGTTGGTGCGATGGTCTTCCACGTGTTTGTTGCCTGGTTGATCTTGATCCTTCTGGTGATTTGTAATATCTGGGATTTCTCTTTTCTGATTCGTCTTCTATGTCTATGGTCTAATATGCTCCGGCAATTCCTTTATCTTTTTTCTGACTATCTGAAAAGAAATCTTCTTTTTCTTGCTGTTCCTCTTTCATTTGTTGGATTGTTGCTTCCAATTTTTCCATTTATTTTTGTAATTGCTGAATTTCTCGCTCATAGACTTCTGTTAGAGGACCATTTCTGGGTTCTTTTTCAATTAACAAAGTATCCCCAAATTCCCAGTCAATTTGTTGCAAGATGTAGTCCAAGGCGTCTTTAAAGGAATAAAATCCTTTATACCGTGGTCTAGCTAATTTAGAAGTTTTTTTCATTAATGAGGAATAATAGCAATATATTCCCCTATCAGGACCATTAACCAGAGAATAGTAAGAGAAATTCTTACCTAATGGAGGCTCCATTATCTTGCTGAAATAATACTGTAAAGCACAACATGCTTTATGCTTTTGACCACTGCTATTGGCTTTCCAAAGTGCATCAAGTAAACATTTCGATTTTCATCCAAAGGTAGATTTTCAGGACTAAATGCTTTTGGATCGTTTGGTTCAAATTGGTAATCGTAAGGTACCAAATCTGCAAAATTTTCTTTCTTCCTCATATTCTACCGGTGAGGACCGCTTTTTCTCAAGCGATTGTCCTTTCAATCGCTTTTCTATTGGAATATTTCTGTAGGGTTTCCCTAGCGGTCTTGAACTTTCTCCTTTTCTTTTCGGAAAAATTTGGATTTCTTCCAGTGCTGTTGGTAGATTCATCAGTATCCGTGTCTGAGTAGTGTTTAAATGCTTCTGGGTTTTTACCACGGGCTGAGTAGGGTCGTTGATTTCTTTTTCCTGATCTTCTTGATCTATCCATTTTATGGTTGTTAATTTGAAAACAATTCTGGATAGCTGATCTGCAAGCTTGTTTTTCTTCCCGTCAATGTGCTCGATAATGATTTTGACACCTGTTCCTGTAAGAAAATCAACAAAGTTAATCCACCTAACCCTAGACGATTTATTTTGTGATTGCTTATTATAAAAACTGATTATTGCTTGGCAATCAGTACGCAAAGTTATTTCTTTTTTATCCAAATAATGGATCTTAAAGGAGTTCAAGGAATTTATGCATGCAGCTATTTCAGCATCGATTGTTGACTTTATTGTGTCAAATTTTCCGCTGGCATACGCAAAAACATGTTCTTCCGCAGTTGAACTTCCTTTATTTTCTTCCATTTGGCTATTCCTCCCATCCTTCCATACATCCATCGGTTTCAATGATAATGTACTTAATTTGGTGGTGGTAATTCCATTTCGAAGACTGTTGATAATTTTCTTAATTTCTTTGACCAATTCCCAATCCATTGGACTCATGCGCTTATTAGCATTTGGGCTGGTCTTATTATATAGTAATAACTAATATTCCTAATTTAGGAATATAGCTTCATGTAATTTAGAATTCCTAGTCATGACTGCAACCCTTTCTTTTCTTTTAGTCTTTCTTCAGGAAATTCTGATAACTTTTTGACTATATGAGGTTGTAGTCTGATCTTTCTGTTGCCGATAATAGCTCCAAGAAATTCTATTTCGGATACGCCCACAACCATTTTTTCTTTTGAAAGTACTAAACCATTTCTTTTACAGATATCATAAAATATCTGTAGATGTTTCTTATGATCATATACTGTATTAGAAAATATCAAGATATCATCAATGTAAGCACTATGTAATCTTCATGTCCTCTAAAGCATTGATCCATTTTTCTTTGAAATATGGCCGGTGCATTCTTTAATCCGAATGGCATGACTAACCATTCATAAAGACCATCAGGTACAATAAAAGCAGTCCAAGGAATAGACTCAGGATCCATAGCTATTTGATGAAAACCACTCTTTAAATCAAATTTGCTATAGTTTAGACTATTACCAATTCTTTTGATAATAGTATTGATACCTGGTAGTGAATACTGATCCTTATGAGTATTCTCGTTGAGTTTTCTCGTAGTCAAACACCATAATGCCTTTCCATGTTTAGCTTGACCAGTTTCTGGATCTCCTGTTGTTCCAGAATACACAATCATTGCCATTGTTCTGTGTCTTGAAGATGATGATCTTATAACTCCTAGATCCAATAATGCTCGGACATGTTTTCTGAATTGTTCTTCCATGAGTGGAGTAACATGTTCCTGTATGGTAATATCAGGATTTATGATGTCTATTTTGCATAGTATCCCATTCTTGGCCCAATGTTTTTGAGGATCTTTTCCAATGTACTCCAATTCTTCTAATTCTTTTAATTTCTCTTGTATTTCTTTTGAGTATTGTGATATACTCTTTCCAATGTTATAACATACCATATTCTTAATGGTATAATATTCATTGGAATCTAGTTCAAGCTCAGGGATAGCTAGTGTTGCTATCTTGATTTCTTTTTCTGTTGTCACTTTTGACACATTCTTATAGAAGGTCAAAGTATTTCCTTCTATTTGAATTCCTCCTTTTTGAGCTCGTATAAAATTGCACCCAATAATCATCTGAATTCCATCTTGTTTTAAAATGGGTATGCAGTATGTGAGTGGTATTCTGTAAGGATTTCCATCAATTATCATTTCTTCATCTTTCAATCTTTCAGTTGCTTGGTATAAGGAGTTGATACCAGTAATTTCTATTGCATAGGTTGCTTTGCTTTTTGCTTCCTTTGGAACATCTTCTATTTTTACACAGCACTTTGTTGCTCCAGTATCCAAAATTTTGTGTAGTTGAAATTCTGGACATCCAGGTATTTTGAAGCCAACCATGAAGTTGTACAACTGATTATTTATTTTTTCGCAAATAGCTCCTTTTCTTTTGTCAAGCATTGTGTGTATGCTGACTTGCTTTTCTTTTAATTCCCTTTTATAAGGAATTATTGATTTCTTTTGATCAAGTGGACTTGATATTCTTTCTGTTTCAGTTAATTCATCAACTAACTGAATTTGAGGCATCCAATATTGTTCAAATATTATTTGTGCAATTGGATCTCCAATATCCACAAGATAATCATCATGATTTGTATTGACTAACACAACATAAATCATACCTCGGTAGTCATTATCCACTACTCCTGCAGCTACATCAATACCTTTTGTAGTGATGATTTTCCTGCTATTCTGCCATAGAATCCTTGTTGTGTTAATTCCATCTTGAGTCCTGTGGCTATTTCTTTTCTACTGAAAGCCTTAATTAGTATGCATTCAATACTAAATAAGTCAAATCCAGCAGCTCCTTCTGTCTTTTGGTGAAAAACTTTGGCATAATCAACAGTTTTACTGACTTTGACTACCAAATTATGCTCCTTGTTCTCCTTCTTTGTTTCTTAAGGTCTACCACGCTTTCCTGCTTTCTGATTTCTGTTCATTGATGGTAAGCACACGGTTTGATGCCCTTAACTCATTTTTGAGTTTTTGATCATTATCTAATTCTTTTAACTGATCTAATTCCCGCTGTAGGAAGGAGTCAGTTATTTTTTCTAACCTCTGATTTTCAGAGATTAATTTTGTATTTTCTGTTAGGATTTGATCAATGTAGTTGCTCATTTCATTGATCATTTTATCCCTATCGAAAATTTGAGGTATAAATGTTGAATACCTCTTTTGGACTTTGATCCCAAGATATAGCATGGCGCAAAAAGGACATACCGTCATGTTGCACATATGACAACGTATCCTCATCAATTCTGTGGTTTTGCTTTTGCAATAATTACATTTATCAATGTCGATAAAGTAATCTGCTATCTTTGAGTTATGTGACCACGTATGTGCAGATTCAGTCATTTTCTGTGGTAGAACTACATTTTCTAACCAGGAATATTTTCTTTGATTTATCTCGCCATAGTCAGTAATGACAAAGACAAATTCTTCTGGACTGGTTGTTATTGTTTGCAAGACTACTGAATGATCAGGATCCTCTCCTTCAGATATTGATAGTATACCATCACTATCGTGTTCATTCATATCTCTCGAGACTACATCCCGCCTTCGTGGAGTTGTAATTCATTAATCATTGCCACTCTTGCTAAATTTCTTTGTTTGCTTCTCATAGCCTCTTGCATAATGTCCTTCTTCTCCACATGAATAACAGCGACATTTATGAATAGGAGGTTTCTTTCTTTTGAAAACCCTGATATGAGTGTCATGAGGTTTTCCTTTATATGTCTTAGCCTTTCTAAGACCATATTTCTTATTTTCTTTGTAATACCCAGGAATTGGTATTTTATTGCATAATGTGCTGAGATCTTTAAGACCTCTTTGCATTGATGCTTCTTTACACATTTGTTGTAAAAACAACCATGTGAAATGTACTCTTGGGAGTACACCAACTGTATTTCCTGGATGTTTTCTTTTAAATTCTTCTTCTATTCTCTTCCCATAAAGTTCAGGAAGTTTTCTGAAGAATTTTTCGGATAATTCTAGGCTAGCATATGCTCTACCTGTTTTAGAGGCAATATCTTCATAATCTTTAAGAAATTGTGGTAGAAATCTTACCTCTTTACAAGTCATCCTTTCCAGGTCTGCATAAGCTCTTTCTTGAAATTCTGTTGAACCTTGATAGGGTTCTTCTAAAGTGATCATCTTTCGTATTTGTGAAAATACGACTTGTGTATCATCATCTGCTGCAACAAGCATTTCATATTCTTGGGGGAATGCTAATCTCCATTGTTGGAACATTCTCTTCATCATTTCTCCAAGGAGATTTTCAATATAAATGACTTTTGATTGATTGTCTACCCAATTCATTCTGTCAATCATGTTTTTGTTGTTTGACTCCACCTTGATATGACATCTTCATACATGGATATATCATCGTAAAACTAACATCGAACCTGCTTGAGATTGTGCAGAGGTAATACCCAATTATTAGAGACTTCCATTCTCTTCCTCTGAAAATTTTCCATTTTCTCTAATTTCAGGAACATTAATTGCTCGAGGTTGCTCTGTTTGGTGGATATTGAGGTGGTCCCATATTGGAATCTGTTGGGATTCTTAAGCTAGATTCGCCACCGTGAGGATGTTGATGCTTTTACTGTAAGTATTTCTTGTATATGAGGTGCATCATCCAATTCCTCTAATCTCAATTTTGGATATTCCATTTCAGCCATTAAGACGGCTTCTTTTGCAATATCCTGATTGCAATTAATACTGAATTTTTCAACTTCCTCTGAATATGAATCTGTTTCATATTCTTTGAAGATAACTTTTGTTAAAGTTTCTTCATCTTCATCAAATTCTTTTCCCCAACCATCACAGATTACTGGATCATCTATCTCTTCATGAATGGTGTATTTAACCAAGTAATTACACCCCTCTCCTAAATAATCCCAGATTATTCCTTCTTTTCTTTGACTTTCAATAAAATGTTCTGGGAGCATTCGATTAATTCTTCTTTTTTCTTCTTTCACAACTTTGTGAGTTATGACTAATGCTCTTTCAATTTCAGCATCATCTTCATCTTCAGATGTTTCTCCTTGTATTTTTCTGTTTTCATACTGAGCAAATCTTAAACTGACAGATCCATCTTTGTTTTCCCATGTTTGAACTTTCTTTGGAACTTCAGATTGTATTTTTGCTGAACTATCCGGAGGCTTGATTCTCCATGTTTCACCATTGAATTTTTCAGCAGAATATTCTTCGCCTGCAAGTGCTTTTACACCATTTGAAGCTAGAAATTCCAATATCTTGGTATTCCTAAAACGAAAAGATGCTGCACTTGTATTTGTTAATCTTCCAACTACTCCACGAGTAATTAATAGATTAGCTTCTCCTTTTCCTTCTTGCCATGATTCATAGCCTTTTGTTTGAATCACTATTTCCATATGTTGATAGAAATCTTTGATTGTCATCATTTGTTCTGGAAGGAAATAAACCAGTTCTGTGCCACTGGCCAAATCGATCTCCATTTGCCCAAGTATTCCAACTTCATTACTACCCCATCTTTTGTCTCTTATGACAACAAGAACCTTTACTCCTGCTTTCTTTCTATGCATTGCATATATTCTGATCATTATCATTCCTAAATGGATATGATCTAGATCTTGTGTTCTGAGTTTATCATATGATTCTTTTGCAATCATAGGCATTTCTTCTTGATTATTTTTGCCAATAATCAATTTTCTTTCCTCGGAATAATGTTGATATACTTTATTCCGTGGTTCATCCCAGTTGACTGAATATAGAATTTCAGCTGGTACCATAGATGCTCTTTTTTGATTAGACAGCTGCAATTGATAGTCAGGATCTATATTCATTTCCAACGTTCTTTTTCTGTTACTATTACCTTTTAATCGGTTAATAGCATTCTTTGCTGTTTGTTTGTATCGATGATAATCCCTTATTTGATCATCAATAACGACTTGTATTATTCTATTTTCTTCGATTCTCTTCTTCGAATCAATCCTCAATCTTTTTCTCGATCTAGATTTCTCAAAAGAGAATCTAGGTTTAGTACCACCGGTACTTGCTCGCTTCATGTTGTTTTTGATTTTACTAAATCAAAATTTCTTGAGGATTTCGAAATAGTACGATCTTCTTGTCACAGCTGGTGGTGCTGTTTCACCTTTTTCTGTGATCTTGATTCTACCAATTTCTTGGACTAACTTATCCAATTGAGGATTTTCTTTTGTTGCCTTTAATAGGCTATCTTCTAATCTTGAGACTTTTGTTTCAAGTTCTTCTAATTTCTTTAGTGTTTTTACTAGCAAGTAAATAACACTATTATTTTGTTTGATCATACTCAATTCCTTTGGCTGACGTTACTTCTTCGTCAATTCTTTTGAATCCTTCTGCTGGTGCTCCTAATAATTCAGTTGCTTTTAATGCTTCTTTATAATCTTCGTCTTCTGCAGTGACTAAATATGACATTTATGTCCACTGCTTGTGGAGTTGTTCTACCAGCTCTTCAATCTTTTTAAATTTCTTTTCCAAACTCAAAGTTTGAATTTCTTTGCCTTTCTTTGGTTCAATAATTTCTATTAAACCGGCTAAATCTTTCTTTGATGGTAATTTTTCAACCTTCTTTTGAAATTCTTCGAAAGGGAAGATTTCTTTCTGTAACACTTCGAGTTTTTCTTCCAAACTATGCAAATGTTTTAAACAAACTTTGGATAATAATAACAAATGATCGTTAATCACACTAATATTATGCAAGGTATTTAACTGCAAATCACACAATAAATTCAACTGTCTATTATCAGAATGATATGTATGTTTGTATCCTTTAGTAAAACAAGAAAATTCTAGTCCCTCAATGGATTCTTTAGAACATGGTGGTTGTATGGCTAGATCTAGATATTCTAGAATTTTTCTGTTTTGGAAATAGTGCTCTATAGATTGTTTAAGTTGGATGTTACTCATATAATTTATGCCTAAAATAAGTACTTTCCGCTTTGGATCTCGAACTCAATTTCCTTCACGCCTCCTTGGCTTCAATTGGTACTCTTCTTTTGTTCTTTTGAATTCCATGCACGCGTAGCTACTTATTTTATTCATAAAACATACAAGTACATTTATGCATTCAATCTATGAAACATCAGATCCGCCTTTCATAAAACCTTTTCTTTTTAAGTTCATCTGATAGCCATGTTACACTCATGAATGAGGTACTTGGCTTCTCCAAGAAGCCAAGATGCTTCCGCTTGATTTGTTCTCGCTTCTCAACTTAGGGTGGTCAAGAGGTAGATTAAACTTTGGATCTTCCAAACCTCCTGTAGTATTTCACTCTCTTATGATGCTTTTCAATATGCGATGATAATTAGCATTTGTTTGACAGATGTCATTAATTGCACGCTTTAGACTTCGCCTAATACTTGAAATAACCATATCCCACCATCTATAATCCATAGATGTAATAGAATTTAAATGTTAGACCAAAGAATATAAACAATATATCAGACTTTAAATAAACAGCTGAATTTGAAGATTTAGTTACTCATACCTTGCTTTGATACCAAATATAGACGTTCCCAGATAAGATCTTGAGAGACACTTTAATTAAGTGCGGATTATCTCGGATGAGTAAATAAACACACAAGCTAATATTTATGCGGAAAGTGGTTTACAGAGATGAGAGTTTCGAAGCGTTTTTAGGTGCTTTCGATGTGCTCTCTTAGTTACAACTGAGATCCTTATATAGGATTGCTAAAGACTCTAGAAATAATAATTGAAGATGACTCATCAATCCGGGTGCGTCTCTGGGCCCTCGTAGACGATTTGATGCAAGGTCTTCAATTATTCTGCTTCTATTGTCTTGTTCCGCCAATTATTTTGCAAACAGACAAACCGACACACTAGTGGCTTAATTATTTTACAAACAGCCAAACCGACACCTAGTTGGAAAAGATTCCACTAAGTATTCGTAGAAAAGTAAGTGGGAGTACAGTGTGCCCACTTTCACATGTTTGTTTCTTTTTGTTGATTTAACTCAACTTTTCTTTTGACAGCTTATTCCTTAGCTGGCCATGATTGACGCACATGTGGTTGGTGCGATGGTCTTCCACGTGTTTGTTGCCTGGTTGATCTTGATCCTTCTGGTGATTTGTAATATCTGGGATTTCTCTTTTCTGATTCGTCTTCTATGTCTATGGTCTAATATGCTCCGGCAATTCCTTTATCTTTTTTCTGACTATCTGAAAAGAAATCTTCTTTTTCTTGCTGTTCCTCTTTCATTTGTTGGATTGTTGCTTCCAATTTTCCATTTCTTTTGTAATTGCTGAATTTCTCGCCATAGACTTCGTTAGAGGACCATTTCTGGGTTCTTTTCAATTAACAAAGTATCCCCAAATTCCCAGTCAATTTGTTGCAAGATGTAGTCCAAGGCGTCTTTAAAGGAATAAAATCCTTTATACCGTGGTCTAGCTAATTTAGAAGTTTTTTTCATTAATGAGGAATAATAGCAATATATTCCCCTATCAGGACCATTAACCAGAGAATAGTAAGAGAAATTCTTACCTAATGGAGGCTCCATTATCTTGCTGAAATAATACTGTAAAGCACAACATGCTTTATGCTTTTGACCACTGCTATTGGCTTTCCAAAGTGCATCAAGTAAACATTTCTGATTTTCATCCAAAGGTAGATTTTCCAGTGGACGAAATGCTTTTGGATCGTTTGGTTCCGAAATTGGTAACTGTGCGGTACCAAATCTGCAAAATTTTCTTTCTTTCTCATATTCTACATGTGAGGACCGTTTCTTTGCTGGGCAGATTGCCCTTTCAATCAGTTTTTCTATTGAAATATTTCCTGTAGGGTTTCCCCTAGCAGGTCTTGAACTTTCTCCTTTTTCTTTTCTGGAAAAATTTGGATTTCTTCCAGTGCTGTTGGTAGATTCATCAGTATCCGTGTCTGAGTAGTGTTTAAATTCTTCTGGGTTTTTACCACGGGCTGAGTAGGGTCGTTGATTTCTTTTTCCTGATCTTCTTGATCTATCCATTTTATGGTTGTTAATTTGAAAACAATTCTGGATAGCTGATCTGCAAGCTTGTTTTTCTTCCCGTCAATGTGCTCGATAATGATTTTGACACCTGTTCCTGTAAGAAAATCAACAAAGTTAATCCACCTAACCCTAGACGGTTTATTTTGTGATTGCTTATTATAAAAACTGATTATTGCTTGGCAATCAGTACGCAAAGTTATTTCTTTTTGATCCAAATAATGGATCTTAAAGGAGTTCAAGGAATTTATGCATGCAGCTATTTCAGCATCGATTGTTGACTTTATTGTGTCAAATTTTCCGCTGGCATACGCAAAAACATGTTCTTCCGCAGTTGAACTTCCTTTATTTTTCTTCCATTTGGCTATTCCTCCCCATCCTTCCATACATCCATCAGTTTCAATGATAATGTACGAATTTGGTGGTGGTAATTCCATTTCTGGAAGACTGTTGATAATTTTATTAATTTCTTTGACCAATTCCCAATCCATTGGACTCATGCGTTTATTAGCATTTGGGCTGGTCTTATTATATAGTGGGCCAACTAATATTCCTAATTTAGGAATATAGCTTCTTGCGTAATTTAGAATTCCTAGCCATGACTGCAACCCTTTCTTTTCTTTTAGTCTTTCTTTAGGAAATTCTGATAACTTTTTGACTATATGAGGTTGTAGTCTGATCTTTCTGTTGCCGATAATAGCTCCAAGAAATTCTATTTCGGAGGGCATGGATCCTAGATCTTGCATGGTTTGGGTCTCCTTAAGGATAAGTCCACTTAATGATAGCAAGGTATGAGTAACTAAATCTTCAAATTCAGCTGTTTATTTAAAGTCTGATATATTGTTTATATTCTTTAGTCTAACTTTTAAATTCTATTCTGTCTATGGATTATAGATGGTGGGATATGGTTATTTCAGTATTAGGCGAAGTCTAAAATGTGCAATTAATGACATCTGTCAAACAAATGCTAATTATCATCTGCATATTGAAAAGCATCATAAGAGAGTGAAATACTACAGGGAGGTTTTGGAAGATCCAAAGTTTAATCTACCTCTTGACCACCCTAAGTTCGGAGAAGCGTAACAAATCAAGCAGGAAGCATATCTGGCTTCTTGGAGAAGCCAAGTACCTCATTCATGAGTGTAACATGGCTATACAGATGAACTTAAAAAGAAAAAGGTTTTATGAAAGGCAGATGCAGTGTTTCATAGATTGAATGCATAAATGTACTTGTATGTTTTATGAATAAAATAAGTAGCTACGCCGTGCGGAATTCAAAAGAACAAAAGAAGAGTACCAATTGAAGCCAAGGAGAGGCGTGAAGGGAAATTGAGTTCGAGATCCAAAACGGGAAAGTACTTATTTTAGGCATAAATTATATGAGTAACATCCAACTTAAACAATCTGTTGAGCACTATTTCCAAAACAGAAAAATTCTAGAATATCTAGATCTAGCCATACAACCACCATGTTCTAAAGAATCCATTGAGGGACTAGAATTTTCTTGTTTTACTAAAGGATACAAACATACATATCATTCTGATAATAGACAGTTGAATTTATTGTGTGATTTGCAGTTAAATACCTTGCATAATATTAGTGTGATTAACGATCATTTGTTATTATTATCCAAAGTTTGTTTAAAACATTTGCATAGTTTGGAAGAAAAACTCGAAGTGTTACAGAAAGAAATCTTCCTTTCAAGAATTTCAAAAGAAGGTTGAAAATTACCATCAAAGAAAGATTTAGCAGGTTTAATAGAAATTATTGAACCAAAGAAAGGCAAAGAAATTCAAACTTTGAGTTTGGAAAAGAAATTTAAAAAGATTGAAGAGCTGGTAGAACAACTCCACAAGCAGTGGACATAAATGTCATATTTAGTCACTGCAGAAGACGAAGATTATAAAGAAGCATAAAGAAGCATTAAAAGCAACTGAATTATTAGGAGCACCAGCAGAGGGATTCAAAAGAATTGACGAAGAAGTAACGTCAGCCAAAGGAATTCGAGTAACAGTCAAACAAAATAATAGTGTTATTTACTTGCTAGTAAAAACACTAAAGAAATTAGAAGAACTTGAAACAAAAGTCTCAAGATTAGAAGATAGCCTATTAAAGGCAACAAAAGAAAATCCTCAATTGGATAAGTTAGTCCAAGAAATTGGTAGAATCAAGATCACAGAAAAAGGTGAAACAGCACCACCAACTGTGACAAGAAGATCGTACTATTTCAGAAATCCTCAAGAAATTTTTGATTTAGTAAAATCAAAAACAACATGAGCAGAGCAAGTACCAGTGGTACTAAACCTAGATTCTCTTTTGAGAAATCTAGATCAGAAAAAGATTGGGGATTGATTCCAGTAAGAGAATCAGAAGAAAATAGAATAATACAAGCTGTTATTGATGATCAAATAAGGGATTATCATCGATACAAACAAACAGCAAAGAATAATTAACCGATTAAAAGGTAATAGTAACAGAAAAAGAACGTTGGAAATGAATATAGATCCTGACTATCAATTGCAGCTGTCTAATAAAAAAAGAGCATCTATGGTACCAGCTGAAATTCTATATTCAATAATCGATGAACCACTAATAAAGTATATCAACATTATTCCGAGGAAAGAAAATTGATTATTGGCAAAATAATCAAGAAGAAATGCCTATGATTGCAAAAGAATCATATGATAAACTCAGAACACAAGATCTAGATCATATCCATTTAGGAATGATAATGATCAGAATATATGCAATGCATAGAAAGAAAGCAGGAGTAAAGGTTCTTGTTGTCATAAGAGACAAAAGATGGGGTAGTAATGAAGTTGGAATACTGGGCAAATGGAGATCGATTTGGCAAGCGTACGTAATCGGGTTTATTTCCTTCCGTAACAAATGATGACAATCAAAGATTTCTATCAACATATGGAAATAGTGATTCAAACAAAAGGCTATGAATCATGGCAAGAAGGAAAAGGAGAAGCTAATCTATTAATTACTCGTGGAGTAGTTGGAAGATTAACAAATACAAGTGTAGCATCTTTTCGTTTTAGGAATACCAAGATATTGGAATTTCTAGCTTCAAATGGTGTAAAAGCACTTGCAAAGCTAAGAATATTCTGCTGAAAAATTCAATGGTGAAACATGGAGAATCAAGCCTCCGGATAGTTCAAAGAAAATACAATCAAGTTCCAAAGAAAGTTCAAACATGGGAAAACAAAGATGGATCTGTCGGCTTAAGATTTGCTCAAGATGAAAACAGAAAATACAAGGAGAAACATCTCAAGATGAAGATGATGCTGAAATTGAAAGAGCATTAGTCATAACTCACAAAGTTGTGAAAGAAGAAAAAGAAGAATTAATCGAATGCTCCTGCAACATTTTATTGAAAGTCAAAGAAAAGAAGGAATAATCTGGGATTATTTAGAGAGGTGTAATTACTGGTTAAATACACCATTCTCAAGAGATAGATGATCTAGTAACTGTGATGGTTGGGAAAAGAATTTGATGAAGATGAAGAAACTTTAACAAAAGTTATCTTCAAAGAATATGAAATGATTCATATTCGAGGAAGTTGAAAATTCAGATTAATTGCAATCAGATATTGCAAAAGAAGCCGCCTTAATGGCTGAAATGGAATATCCAAAATTGAGATTAGAGGAATTGGATGATGCACCTCATATACAAGAAATACTTACAAGAAAAGCATCAACATCCTCACAGTGGCGAATCTAGCTTAAGAATCCCAACAGATTCCAATATGGGACCACCTCAATATCCACCAAAGAGCAACCTCGAGCAATTAATGTTCCTGAAATTAGAGAAAAATGGAAAATTTTCAGAGGAAAGAGAATGGAAGTCTCTAATAATTGGGTATTACCTCCTGCACAATCTCAAACAGGTTCGATGTTAGTTTTACCTGATGATATATCCATGTATGAAGATGTCATATCAAGGTGGGAGTCAAACAACAAAAACATGATTGACAGAATGAATTGGGTAGACAATCAATCAAAAGTCATTTATATTGAAAATCTCCTTGGAGAAATGATGAAGAGAATGTTCCAACAATGGAGATTAGCATTCCCCCAAGAATATGAAATGCTTGTTGCAGCAGCTGATGATACACAAGTCGTATTTTCACAAATACGAAAGATGATCACTTTAGAAGAACCCTATCAAGGTTCAACAGAATTTCAAGAAAGAGCTTATGCAGACCTGGAAAGGATGACTTGTAAAGAGGTAAGATTTCTACCACAATTTCTTAAAGATTATGAAGATATTGCCTCTAAAGCAGTAGAGCATATGCTAGCCTGTAATTATCCGAAAATTCTTCTAAAACTTCCTAACTTTATGGGAAGAGAATAAGAAGAATTTAAAAGAAAACATCCAGAAATACAGTTGGTGTACTCCCAAGAGTACATTTCACATGGTTGTTTTACAACAATGTGTAAAGAAGCATCAATGCAAAGAGGTCTTAAAGATCTCAAAGACATTATGCAATAAAATACCAATTCCTCGGTATTACAAAGAAAATAAGAAATATGGTCTTAGAAGGCTAAGACATATAAAGGAGAACCTCATGACACTCATATCAGGGTTTTCAAAAGAAAGAAACCTCCTATTCATAAATGTCGCTGTTATTCATGTGGAGAAGAAGGACATTATGCAAGAGACTGTAGAAGCAAACAAAGAAATTTAGCAAGAGTGGCAATGATTAATGAATTACAACTCCCTGAAGACTGGGATGTAGTCTCAGTAGATATGAATGAACCTGATAGTGATGGTATACTATCAATATCTGAAGGAGAGGATCCTGATCATTCAGTAGTCTTGTAAACAATAACAACCAGTCCAGAAGAATTTGTCTTTGTCATTACTGACTATGGCGAGATAAATCAAAGAAAATATTCCTGGTTAGAAAATGTAGTTCTACCACAGAAAATGACTGAATGTGCACATACGTGGTCACATAACTCAAAGATAGCAGATTACTTTATCGACATTGATAAATGTAATTATTGCAAAAGCAAAACCACAGAATTGATGAGGATACATTGTCATATGTGCAACATGACGGTATGTCCTTTTTGCGCCATGCTATATCTTGGGATCAAAGTCCAAAAGAGGTATTCAACATTTATACCTCAATTTTCCGATAGGGATAAAATGATCAATGAAATGAGCAACTACATTGATCAAATCCTAACAGAAAATACAAAATTAATCTCTGAAAATCAGAGGTTAGAAAAAATAACTGACTCCTTCCTACAGCGGGAATTAGATCAGTTAAATGCGGAAATGTGCAGTACGTCCTGTTAGGACCGAACCAAACCAAACCAATTCTGATGTGTTATGTGTTTTTAATTTGATTATGATGTGATACACTATGAGGTGATGCATTCATGTTTAAGACTGTGCATGTTTTGAAAAAGGTTTGAGATTTTGAGAAACGAGAAAGTAAATTTTTCAAGCATGAAATTCCTGAAACTGGATATAAATGTTTTGAAACAAATGAAAATTTTGAGAAAAATCTTAGAAAGTGTTGATGAAATTGAAAAGTTTGAAAATGAGTTTTTGGAGAAATTCTTAAATGGGAAATGTTTGAAAAATAAAAGATTTTTTCGCTTATTGTTCAGTTTATAAATGTATTATTCACGAGCTTCCGAGCTCACCCTCCTTTCATCCCCATCTCCAGGTTTTCACACAGGAGATCGGATGGAAGACAAGTATGATGTCAACCCGATAGTTTTTATATGCTTTGTTTTATGTGTAATGTTGGAGTTTAGTTTTGAAGTTGTGAAAAAGGTTTATGGATTATGTATTGCTTTTGTTTATGGCTTGAAAAGTCATTATGTAAATTTATGATGTATTTCAGTTATGAGTTATGTATGATTGTGGAATAGATTTTGTACGTAAATTTGAATTGAGATGGATATAAATGGCAATTGGAATGTATATGAATGGCTTGTGATTGAATTGTGGATATTTGAGTTGAGATGTATTATGGATTGGAATGATGAAGTGTTTAGAACTAAGATTGTGTTTCTGCTGGTGTTTGGATGCCGGACGGGAGGTCCGATGTTGCCTTGTGCTATTGGATTATGTATTAGAAGTGCGTTTCTTTGGTTTAAAAATTTTTGGGCTGTCAAAATACAACCGTTATGCTGCCGAAATTTCGGTAAAATTTCGATAAAATGGGTTTAAAGAAATGAGTTTCAGGATTTATATGATTGTATAAGAAATGATTAAGATGAATTAAGTGAATTGAAATTGGTGAAGATGAGTTTAAAAAAAAAAGGGAATTGTAATGAAATAAAATGATTAAGAATGAAAAGACAAGGAATAAGAAAGAAAAAAAAATTCATACCAGATTTTGGAACGTCTTAGGGTTTCCAACGCGATAAGTTATCTATACTTTGTGTTTCTCCGGGATGTCGGACATTCGTTTTCCGATTCGCTGAGATTCGTTCGCTTTGTATTTGATTCGATTCGCATTCGATTCCGAATTCTGTTTTCCGTGCTCCGTTTTCCGGTTGGGATCTGGTTCTTGGATCGGATCCCAACATAGCTGGCTCTATTGATTCTGGATAGAAACTGGCTCTAGTAAGGTGTTCTTCAAAGGTAAAGTTGATTGCAAGAGTTTTAAAGAGAGAGATGAAACGTCTGTGTTTGAGAGTAATCGAAATGATTTCAATTTCAGACTATTTGAAAGGTCTTATCAGGTGTATTCTAGAATTGTTGGGATCCTCAAGACTCTGAAACTTTCCCTCCACAACTTCCTAGTGAGAGAAGTTACCAGTTGTAAACCACTGTTTCTGATCCGTTAACTTTGACGATCTCTTAGTCTGACTGGTCATTTATCATAACCATGTTGAGGTTCCGTCTGATTTCCTTAAACCGTTCTTCACTCAATGGTTTAATGAAGATGTCTGCCCATTGGTACTCTGTTTCAATGAACTGTAGTCTCACCACCTTTCTCTGAATGTAGTCTCTCAAGAAATGCTGTCTAATTTCGATATGCTTTACTCTCGAATTCTGAGTTGGGTTCTTTAATAGATTTATGGCACTGGTGTTCTCATAATAGATTGGGATCTCCTCTTCTTGAACTGAATAATCTTCCAGTTGATATTTAATCCACAATGTTTGTGAACAACAGCTTGCGACAGACATGTACTTGGCTTCGGCAGTTGATAGAGTGATTGAGCTTTGTCTCTTACTTGACCAGGAAACAAGGTTTGAGCCAAGAAAGTGACATCCTCCACTAGTGCTCTTCCTTTCAATTCTATCTCCAGCATAGTCTGCATCGCAATATCCGATTAATCTGAAATATTTACCTTTCTCAAACATTAAGCAAAGATCAGTAGTACCTGCGAGATATCTCATAATCCTTTTAACAACAATAAAATGAGACTCTCTAGGATCAGCCTGAAACCTTGCATACAAGCATACTGCTGAATGAATATCAGTGCGCTTCTTTGTAAGATCTGATAAAAGAGCCGACCATCCCTCTATACAGGGTTTGATCCACCTTCTTACCAAATTCATCTTTCGACAAATGGTTCAAAGGATGCATCGGAGTCGCCATAGGCTTTACATTATTCATATCAAATTTACACAGCAATTCTTTCAGATTTTTTTGTTGATGGATAAAGATTTTCTCTTTGGTTTGCTTAACTTGCAATCCAAGAAAGAACTTTAACTCACCCATCATACTCATCTCAAACTCATTTTTCATCAAACTCTCAAAACTCATACATAATTTTTTTTAGGTAGCACCAAATATAATATCATCATCATAAATTTGTACTAAAATAAACTCACTTTCATAATTCTTTCTAAAAAGCGTCTTATCCACATGACCTCTACTAAACCCACTCTTAAGAGAAAAGTACTTAGACTATCATACCAAGCTCTAGGAGCTTGCTTCAGTCCGTATAAAGCTTTATGAAGTCTATAGACATGATCTGGATTCCTAACATCCTCAAAACCAGGAGGTTGTTTAACATACACCTCTTCATCTATAAAACCATTCAGAAAGGCGCTCTTCACATCCATCTGAAAAAGCTTTATATCATGACAAACAACATATGCCAGCAATATCCTAATAGCTTCAAGTCTTGCTACAGGAGCATATGTCTCATTGTAGTCTATTCCTTCTTGCTGATTATAGCCTTGTGCTACTAATCTAGCCTTATTTCGACTCACTCCACATGATTCGTCTAACTTATTCTTAAAAACCCATCTGGTTCTTATAATGGATTTCTTCGAAGGTTTTGGAACTAAGGACCAAACATTATTCCTAGTAAACTGATTCAGCTCCTCTTGAATGGCTAAAACCCAAGCTTTGTCCTGAAGGGCTTCCTCAATCTTCTTAGGCTCTATTTCAGAGATGAAAGCCAAATTAGCTTCTCTTCTAAATTTGGACCTTGTTCTAACTCCTTCTGAGGTCTTCCCGATAATTATCTCTTCTGGATGAGAACTCCTATATTTCCAATCTCTTTTTAATCCACTAGTTTCTAGAATATCCTCAACCTTGTCTACTTGAGTTCCTGATCATGGAGTTTCTGTTGTATCATCTAAGTTCTTTGAAGGACCTTCACTCTCCATGTCATCTTCCTTATGGGGTTGGAAATGATCATCAAACTTGACATGGATGGTTTCCTCAACTGTATTTGAGATAAGGTTATATACCTGAAATGCCTTAGATGATGATGAGTAGCCTAGAAAAATTCCTGAATAGGTCTTTGAATCGAACTTAATCAACAACTCCTTTGTATTTAGAATAGAGCACTTGCAACCAAATGGATGAAAGTAAGATATGTTCGGTATCCTTCCATTCCATAACTCATAAGGAGTCTTCTTCAACAGAGGTCGCAACAGTATTCTATTCTGAATATAGCACGCTGTATTCACAGTTTCTGCCCAAAAATACTTAGGAAGATTCATCTCACACAGCATAGTCCTTGCCATCTCTTGAATCGTCTTGCTCTTCCTTTCAACAACTCCATTATGTTGTGGAGTCCTAGGAGTAGAGAAATTGTGGAAAATTCCATTCTCCTCACAGAATAATCTGAACTTCTCATTTTCAAACTCTCCACCATGATCACTCCTGATACTGGCTATCGGTACTCCTTTTTCAATTTGTAACTTTCTTAAAAGGGTCCTAAAACACTTAAAAGATTCATCTTTGTGTGACAAAAACAATATCCAACAAAACTTAGTAAAGTCATCAACAATAACAAGTCCATATTTCTTTCCGCCAAGATTTATTGTCCTAGTTGGACCAAATAAATCCATATATAACAACTCTAAAGGTCTAGAAGATGTTACAAAATTTTTAGAAGAAAACGATATTTTAACTTGTTTCCCTTTCAAACAACTTTTACAGAAAAATTCTTTGTCAAAACTCATTTTTGGTAAACCTCTTACCAAATCAAATTTTGTCAACTTTGAAATGTGTTTAAAAGAGACATGACCTAGCTTTTTATGCCAGATTAGTCTTTCTTCTTCAGAAGATAGAAAACATGAAACATTTTGATCTTGAAAATCTTCTAAGTCAATTTTATAAAGATTATTTCTTCTCTTGGCAGAAAAGAATATAGATCCATCTTTGTTTCTGACTTCACAAAGACTTTGATTGAACGTGACTATGAAACCAGAATCACACAATTGACTAACACTTATCAAATTGTGCTTCAGACCATCAACAAGCAGTACATTATCTATGCATGCAAAGGAATCTTTACCTATCTTACCTATTCCAATTATCTTGTCCTATTGGTTGTCTCCGAAAGTCACCGATCCTCCCTTCTTATATTGAAGATCTAAGAACATAGACCTTCTTGCCGTCATATGTCGCGAGAAGCCATTGTCTAAAAACCAACGGTGCTTGTCGCATTTTCCAAGGAAGGATATCTATAGGAGAAACTATTTTACTCTTTGGTACCCATATTTTTTGGGTCCTTTCTGGTTAGTAATATGCATATAATGAGTTCTCTGATGCCTTTTCTTAAACTGTTGATGAAAATGTGTTTAGTAATTCCCTTTATTTTGAGAAAGAGGCTTCTTATTATAATGAGACCTATTATCCGAAAACCCTAATCCGGTTTTATCGCTCAGATGTCTACATTTTCCTAGCATCTCATTCATTCTCTTTGTACTCTCAGTGAATGTAGCTAAATCAGATGAAAGACTTTTAATTCTAAACTTTAACTGATTTATCTCATCAGATCTATCTAAAACTTTCTTTTTATCCTCTAGTTGTTTCTTTACGCAAGCATTTTCTCTCTCTATTTCTTCTGTATGTTTAAGATTTTCTACATACTTCTTCTTTAACAGTTTGTACTGTTTCAGAATAGCATGAGAATCTTCTAATAATTCTGAATAGGCTTCATGCAAGTTATTGTATTCAGAAGTTACCTCCTCATCACTTTCTTCCTCGTCTACTAGGCAGATATTAGCATGTTCAGATGAATCAGAATTTGTATCTGACTTTGATGAATCTATATCTTCCCAAGTTGCCATCATGCTTTTCTTCCCTTCTCTACCCTTCTTCGGTTTCTTCTTTAGAGTAGGACATTCGGACTTGTAATGTCCAGGTTGATTACACTCGTAGCATATGATAGTAGTCTTTTCAACTTTACCATCATCTTTGCTATTTTTCTTGAAGGGTTGGCTTCCTTTGGACTTCTTCTTCCACATCCGTCTTATTTTTTGAGAAATGAACGATAATTCGTCATCTTCATCACTTGACTCCTGTTCTGATTCGCTTGAGTCATCATTCTTCGATTCTTCTATCTTTAATGCTTTTGATGACTTTCTCCTTCTTTGAGTCTTGTGGTTCTTCTGTCTGGCTTTTAATGCTATTGACTTGTCCCGTTTGGGCTTGTCCTCAGCATCGAGCTCTACTTTATGAATCTTCAATGATCCAAGCAACTCGTCAAGCTTTAGCACGCTCAAGTCCTTTGCTTCCTGCACCGCTGTAACTTTTGGTCTCCATCTCTTCGGAAGTCTTCTTAAGATCTTTCGTACGTGATCTTGATTATTGTACGTTCTTCCAAGGGCTTTCAATCCATTGACAATTGTTTGAAATCTTTCAAACATTTGATCAATAGATTCTTCATCTTTCATCTTGAAAAGCTCGTACTGGTGCACAAGAATGCTTATCTTGGATTCTTTGACTTAGTTTGTGCCTACATGAGTGATGGACAATGTGTCCCACATCTCCTTTGCACAGTGTTTGCGTACGTAAATCAATTATCTCAACTTTTGCTCTTTTTTTTGCTAACTTTGCAATCTTCGACTTTGACTCATATTTATAGCCTTAGTCTGTAACTGCTTCTTGATTCTTGAATCTTGAATCTTGCTTCTTTGAATCTTGAATCTTGAAAGAAACGGTTAATAAGTTGAGTTCTGTAACTAACTCGAACTGACTCTTGCGTCTGCTTTTCTTTCTTAAATCGCTTCATTTTTTGAATTTTAAATCGCTTTTCAACTTCAAATGCTTTTTCAAATGCCTTTTCTCGTCCTTTTCAACTTTTAAATCGCTTTTTATTCTGCGTATGCTTTTTAACTTCTGCGTCTGTTTTTTACATTCTGCGTCTGCTTTTCTTTTTTCATTGTTATTCATCAAAATCATATATATGTAAAGTCATTTTGACTCAAAATATTTGACCTGGTTCGTACCTTCATGTGCGATGGATAACGTATCCCACATCTCCTTCGCAGTATCGCATCCGTGGACTTTGTCGTACTCACTTCTGCTTAAGGCACAACTCAAGAAGAACTTTGCTTTGGAATTTAGTTGAAATCTCACCTTTTGATCAGTCGTCCATCTGATTCGTGGAATAAAATTTCCTTCTTCATCTGCTGGTGTATATGGTCCATTCTTTATTACGTCCCAAAGGTCAACATGAGTAGATTCGATAAACAACCGCATCCTATCTTTCCAGTAGTGATAGTCTTCTCCGTTAAATGCCAGAGGTCCAGTGACTGAGGCACCTTCTGCTATGTATGTATGTGATTCCACCATAATCTTTAATCCACACTTTGTTAAAGTGATCCTTGGATACCAAGCTCTGATATCAATTGAAGTGAATAACACGTTAATACAAGACTTATTATACGATATGCAAATGCACAAGAAGGAGAGGTTGAATTGTGTATTTCCCTTTTAAAACCTTTCTAAAACGTTTTGTCAAAAGAAACTTGTTCTTTTCACAAGAACTACTGAAAACTAAAGTTATAAAGTATTTTTTGAAAACTTGTATAACAACTAGTAAGATCGAAAATTAAAAGATGAGAGAGATAAAGGGTAAAGAGATGTTGACACAACAATTTTTATACTGGTTCACCCCAAACCGTGGGCTACGTCCAGTCCTTAGATATCTTTATGAGATTTCACTATCTTCTCAAAACTTTACAAGTATTCTTTGTCTCCGAGCCTCTTGTCTCTCTTACGATTGATTCTTCTTTCGCACTTAGCCTCTGCAGGCTATCTGTACTACTTTCAATCTGAAAGATTTTTTGAGCTTTGTTAGAGAAAAAATAGCTCTAGATTTTTCACACAATAGTTTCTCTCAAGTATTGCTAACTTTTGTAACTTTCGCAATTCATGTAACTTTTTCAATCTTCGACTCCGACTTATATTTATAGTCTTCGTCTTCAACTGGTTCTTGATTCTTGATTCTTGCTTCTTTCAAGAAACGGTTATTCAGTTGAATTTTGTAACTAACTCAAATTGATTCTTGATCTAACGTGGTTTGCTTCCGTCTGCTTTTTCATCTTATCTTCTGTCTGCTTTTCTTCCGTCTTCTTTTCTTTCGTCTGCTTTCTTTTGCTGTTTTTCTTCTTTTGTTTTTCTTCCGTTTGCTTTCTTTCGTCTGCTTTCCTTCGTTCTATTTTTTTCTTCGTTTGTTTTTCTTCCGTCTGCTTTTCATTTGTCTGCTTTTCTTCGTCTGTTTTTCTTTTGTCTGCTTTTCTTCCGTCGCTTTTCTATTTAGCTTCTGTCTGTTTTTCAATTTGTCTTTCGTCTGCTTTTCATTTGCTTCCGTCTATTTTTCATTATTATTTGTACATCAAAATTATTTATGTAAAGTCATTTTGACTTAACACGTTGAACATTAGGTGCTGGAAAAATAATTCTAGTTTGGCATATGCTATTTCTATTTTAATGTATGAAAGATAAGGATTGTGAGTTGTTTACTGAATGAATTTGCAATTGGGTCTGGACAAAAAATTGATGTGTCATTGAGGCATTAATAAGGTGTAATTGAAGTGGAATTCATGAATTTTGGTGAAGGGGGTGTTGAAGGTGTGAGATGTGAGTTAATTGTCGTAGTTTCACTGAATAGGTTTCACTATACAGACATTGGTATTTTAGCCATTACTTGACCTGAAGATGTCCAAATGGGTTGATTTTAATTGTAAATTAAAGTAAATACATAGGTCTACAACTTTCATGAAGGAATAGAACTTGAATTCTGTCCTTGAGGGTCTTAAATTTAGCTTGAAATTGAGTCTTGGCTTAGGCTGTAGCACTACTCGAGATAGAAATCATGTCCTACTACTATCAAATAAACTGTATTGATGTAGGCTGAATTAGACAAAGTTGTCTTCACAAAAGTTGTAGTTTATTCTCTTAGTTTTAAATTGGTATAAAGTTTGTAATTTTTGGAAACTGTAATTGAGAGATATGAGTTGTACAACTTTGATTGCATGATTATGCACTAACTAAAATTTCAAACGTACTCAGTAAATAGTATATTAAGTATAACTTCTGGAATTGTATGAAATATAGTTAATTAGAAACTTAAGACATAGAAGAACATTTGTCTAGAAGAACACATTACTTAGAAGTCTCAGTTCCTATGTCAAAATAACCATACAAATTTGATCCGAAACTTGTCCTAAGAAAATCTGAAATTAAAAAAATGCTAAACTTGGTTGTATAATTGTTGAAATATATAATGTTAGGACAAGAACGACAAGAACCCAAGAGAGACAAATTAGAATTTACCTCCCGCCAAGGCTTTATACCAAATAACACACACCAACGGAAGGATTGAAGAGGAATTTGCGTTGATCTTGTATAAGGAATAAATCCAAGCTCTGGGTATGGCTGGAATGATTGAATTGTTGGAAGAACTTGCGTCGGTTATGAAGAACAAGGAAGAACAGACTTGAATTCGAAAATTGACAAGCAAACACCTGCTTTGTCACTTTCACATCAGCACTATCATTAAACCACTGTAGCTTGTAAGGTTCCGGATGTTTCCTATAAGGTAACCCCAGTTTCTCAACCATGGTGACACTAGCTACATTAGTGCAACTACCCCCATCAATGATCAGATTACAAACCTTTCCACCCACCAAACACCTCGTGTGAAACAAATTCTCCCTCTGATCAAGAGCTGCATCTTTGGCCCTAACACTCAAAACACGCCTAACAAGCACTTCCCCTGTGACAGCCCTCTCTACACAATCATCATCATCATCATCACAAGCATTATAACAAGGCAACACATCATTATCACAATCACTATCCTCAGAATCAATTACCCCATTATCCCGCATAAACATAGCCTTTTTATTAGGGCATTGTGATGCAATATGTCCATTGCCCAAACACCTAAAGCATTTAATACTAGATTGTTTGCTAGATGAGGCATGAGAATTAGGTGTACCTTTTTGGTCAGACCCCACATTTGGCTTTTTGGGTGTCTCCTTGAGGTCCGGCCCTTTGTCTTTCGACTTCTCCTCTCTCTTGGGCCATTTCGAACCCCATGATTTACTAAATACCGATCCACTCCTTGCTGCCACTCTACTCTTGAGTTGCCTTTCCACTTTCATGGCCATGTTCACCATGTCCTCAATCTCCACATAGTGCTGCAACTCCACCACATTGGCTATCTCTCGGTTCAAGCCACTCAAAAACCGTGCCATAGTCGCCTCTGCGTCCTCTTCTATGTTGGCTCGGATCATTGTTATCTCCATCTCTTTGTGGTAATCCTCCACTGATCTAGACCCTTGGTGAGTCTCTGCAATTTTGGTGCATCTCCTATAATAGTAAGAAGGCACAAACCTCTTCCTCATGCGAGCTTTCATGGCTGCCCAAGTAGAGATAGCCCTCTCTCCATTCCTCCTCCTGGAAGTCATCAACTGGTCCCACCAAATCAATGCATAATCAGAAAACTCCACTGCAGCTAGTTTACCTTCTTGTGCTCGGAGAAGTTATGACACTCAAAAATTAAGTCCACGTTCCTCTCCCATTCTAGGTAAGCCTCGGCGTCATTCCTCCCCTTGAAGGTAGGAATTTGCATTTTGATGGACTTGATATCTCCATCTAGCCGGTTTAATGGCTCAGCTCGCTGTGCCCTCCTAGGTCTGTGGTCAAACTCTTCCTCCTCCTCCTCCTCAATTCCGTCGTCCATATGGTCATATTGTGGTGGTGGTCTCCGAAATGGTGGTGGAGGGTGTTGGTGCCTAGCACCACGTCTCCCTTGAGGCTCCTCACGCCTCTCTTGTCGGAGTTCAGCTATCTCCTCCCTCATCTCAGCAAATGCCAAGTTGAACCGCTCAAACTGTTGTTGCATTGCTCTCATGGTAAGAACATTGATTTCTCCGGTTTGATTCGCATTAATACCTCCGTTGCTACCACTGATACCATTACTACCTCCTTCCTGTGACATTGTGAGGAAATAATATACCTGCAAAACAACGTTAGTGCAAGAAAAAAAAATCCAACTCACAATAATCCTTCACGTGTTTCACTCAAAAGATGTTCTCTCTCCCTCGTGTTTAATGTCACGGCAATGACACCCTCAAATGCACTCACACTCTTTCCTTTTACCACTTAATTTCTCTGAAATTCAAGTTACAAAGTAGAACTATAATTCCTCAAACCAAATTCAATTCCCAAATCATGGAATGTGGTTCAATATCTGAAAACCCCAATCAAGGAAAAACCGAGATCCTCCAAGCAAGATTGCTGAATGTCAACCAATTCGAGACACAAGGAAGGAAGCAGAAACAATGCTAGGGCAGAATGAACTCAAACAAAATGAAGAATAAGAAAGACAAATTGAAACAAGTAATACCAAGATCAAAGAAGACAATTTTTGGAACAATTGGAATTCAAAGAACACGAAATAAGGCTAGAACAATGGAATCAGATGGAAATTCCCAAAATTTTGAAACTGGTATGTTAAGACTAGTGCTACTCAATTCAGTGAGCTAAATCAAAGGAAAGAAGAAAATTTTAAGTAGGCCTTTTTTTTTTTACTTTTTTTTTACCTCCTGTTTTGGGAGAAGGTAATCAAGCACAGAGTTTCAAGAGCATTAGATGAATCCCTAACCGAAAAAATTTGGATGGGTTGTGTAGTTGACGCTGAATGAAAAGATTTCAAAAGAACAAGAACATAACAAGGTCCAGCATAAGAACGACAAGAACCCAGGTTTCTCAAGAACAAGAACACAACAAGATCCAGCACAAGAACGACAAGAACCCAGATTTCTCAAGAACAAGAACACAACAAGATCCAGCACAAGAACGACAAGAACCCAGATTTCTCAAGAACACAACAAGATGCAGCACAAGAACGACAAGAACCCAGATTTCTCAAGAACACAACAAAATCCAGCATAAGAACGACAAGAACCCAGATTTCTCAAGAACACAACAAGATCCAGCACAAGAACGACAAGAACCCAAGAGAGACAAATTAGAATTTACCTCCCGCCAAGGCTTTGATACCAAATAACACGCACCAACGGAAGGATTGAAGAGGAATTTATGTTGATCTTGTATAAGGAATAAATCAAGCTACGGGTATGGTGGAATGATTGAATTGTTGGAAGAACTTCGTCGGTTATGAAGAACAAGGAAAACAGACTTGAATTCGAAAATTGACAAGCAAAACTAACTAAGATACATATGGAATCAATCCCTACGACACCCCCTAAAGACCTGCCTTAGGTAACCCCGATTATCAGAATTGAATTCAAAGAAAGAACTCAAACACGCCACAATTGGGAAAGCAATTGATAAGTGAAATAAGTTCTTAAGGTAACAAGAACAAGAGAAGGTTTGTTTTCTCTCAAGTTGGAAGCCAGTGGCTGCACACAATAATCTGAATCAGTCTACCCCAATCTGACCTAAAACAAGTCTATAAATACTAGGTTTTAAGTGACTAATGAGTTGGGCTAATAATACAAGAAAGCCCAAGTAAATAATAAGTCCAAGAAAGCTAATTAAAATGCCCCCATGTCTGGTCTGATGGGTGTGTCTTTGCTGATCACTTAAGTCCACATAAGTTGGGCTCAAGTGAATTAAAACAGCCCATTCATGCAAGTCCTCAAGCCACATGCATATCTGACCCAAAGACTTGAGTTAAGTGGATCCATTTGAGCTGTGACCCAAATAACTCTCCTCCTATAGGATTAGCACGCTGCATGTCTTCCATAAATGAGCCCACATGCGCATACAAAGCCTCTTTGATCCTCTTAGCCCGCGCCCTAGTCATTGGCCCAATTGGTATGGACAGGTCTCTTCCTTGGCCTTGATCACGCAAGCTCTTCTTCAAGTCCAAACCTCCATGCACGCCACCACCTTCATGCACATCGTCATACATGCCTTTGCTCACATCAAAGTCTCTCCTATTCTGTGATATCGATCACGGTATCTCCTGTATTAGTCCTGTTATCCACTTCTGTAAAAAGGATTAACAGACTAACTTGTTTTGTATTCTGATATATTCAAGCCTGATATAAGTTAAGTTCAGTTCTGATATAGCTAAATGTTGTTATGATGTAAATAAGATTTGTTCAGATACTTTAAAGTTATGTTATTTGATTATGAAATTCTATTCAGATATGAGTAAGTTTGAAGCAAGTATATTATGTATTATATTATGATATATTATATTATGTTTTGATGCAAATGATATTTGGATGTTTAGTAATTTGAACAATTAAAGGTCATGTAAGATTTGATATGATTTGTTGTATTTTAATGCTAGAAGATTGTCAAAAACAATCACCGGATTATGTGTTTAGTTTTTCTCCACTAAGCTATATGCTTAGCACGGTGGATTTTGCCCTGGGTAGGTTTTGTTAAGAAGACTTGAGACTAGGACAATATCATCCACAGTGGCCAAGAAGATTGAGTTTTGTTTTGATAAAATGTATACTTGAGTTTATTCGTTTTTTAGTTGTATCTGATAAATGATGACTTTTGAATTTGTTTGAAGGTTTGTAATAACTATATTGCAAGATGGATTAGGATTTAAGACATGTTTGTATTAAGTTCAATGTGTATAATGTATTTTGTTTGTAACTCAACTTGGAATGAAATATAATGTATGTTTGTCTGAATTGCTAAAAAGGAAAGATTTAGAATGCTTTGGTTCATTTGTATTGTTTGCGTGGCATTCATATATTCTTCCATGAGGTATTTAGGTGTTTCACATCTAGTATAGTTTGTCTTAAGACATGGTATTGTAATACTAAACTGATGATATTCTCAATTTAAGGTGAACATATAATTTATTTATTGTGGGTGGTGGTATTTTTGAAAAGTAAGCATGTTATTTTATGTATGAGGTGTAGTATAATTTGTATTAGGGTATGGTATCTTAATATTAAAGTGATTGTATTCTCATTTTAAGATGAACATCTAACTTACCTGTTATGAGTGGTAATATTTTTTCGACAAAAGCATGGTACTTTATGTCTGAAGATCAGGTATAGTTTATATTGATGCATGGTATATTAGCATGGAAGTAATGGTATTCTCACTTTAAATTAGTAAACATATGAAATATCTATTATTGGTAGGGTATTTTTGTATATAGATATGATATTATATATATTAAAATCTAGTATAATTTTCATTAGGCGTGGTATCTTAACATTGAAGTGATGATATTCTCATTTGAAGGTAAACATATGATTTATTTATTATGAGTGGGGGTATTTTTTGTTCATAAGTATAGCACTAGGTGTAGGAAAGTTTTGGTATTATTCTAACTAAGCCATGGTATTCTTTGTACTTAATGAATGTATTACCACTTTAAGGTAACTATGTTACTAAAATGTTAAGGGTGGTGATATTTTTTATATATAAGTGTGGTAGTGGATGTATGCAAGTCTAGTATAATTTTTTTTAAGGCATGTTATTCTTTTTTCTCAATGATGGTATTCTCAATTTATGTTGAGCTTATGATTTATTTGTTATAGGCAGTGATATTCTTTTCTACAAAAAAGTGGTATTGGATGTATGAAGTTAAATATAGTTTTAACTAAGCCATTTTATTCTTTGTAATTAGTAATGGTATTCTCATTTTGAGGTAAACATGTAACTTATCTGTTACAAGTGGTGTTATCTTTTTATCTAGGCATGGTATTATTGTATGAAGTTTTGTATACTTTTAATTGAGTCAAGCTATTCTTAGTAATCGATGATCATATTCTCATCTAAAGGTTAAGGTGTGAGTTATCTATTATGTGTGTTGGTATTTTGTGCATATAAGTGTGGCATTAGATGTACGAAATTTTGGTATGTTTTTATTAAAGCATGGTATTCTTTGTTTTTGGTGATTGTATTCTCATTTTAAGGTGAAAATATGACTTAAGTGCAAGCTATAGTTAAAAGAATACTTTTTACTTGTTATGAGAGGTAGTATTTTTTGTACAAAAGCTTACTATTGGAGGCATGAAGATTTGTAGTTTTAAATGAGCTATAGTATTCTTGGTAATTGGTAATAGTATTCTCATTTTAAAGTATGCATGTAACTTAATTATTATTGGTGGTGATATTTTTTGTACAAAAGTGAGAAATCAGATGAAAGAAAATTTGGTATAGTTTAAACAAAGTTGTATTTTTTATACATGATGAAGTCATTTATTTTTCATGGTGGATTGTGGAAGTTTTTTTTTTACATAAACATGTTATTCGATGTATACAATCCTAATATAGTATTTATTGGGGAATGGTATCTTTCTTACTTGTTCATCATATTCTCATAACTTGTATAGCTTGTTAATAAAGTTTCAAAGGTTCACATAAACTCATTCATCAAAAGATAGAGTTCCTAAATATATTTATGAAGTTAAAGGGAATGCAAGTCAGTGTTTCATCTTTATTGTTCATCATTGTCAATTGATGCATTTATCATCTGACAGAAAACAATGGTCTTTGTTCAACATCGATCATTATATCAATATTAATGAAAGTTTAAACATATTAGATTTAAGGGGTGCTTGATTAGGTGGTATAGAAAGAAAGGAATGAGTAAGGTATGAAAAAAGATGATTAGTAATATATTAGGATTGGATGAACAATATTTTTAATATCTCTTTTTGATTTAATACTTCATACTCCTAATATAGTGAAGAATGGAAACCGTATTCATTTCTATTCCTCACTGTATGGATTATAATTTCTATTACCATTCTCTAAGTAAACTAATCATACTTTAAGTTAATATTAGCCAAAAAATAATGTTAATGTTATAGAATGTGGTCATCTCAACTGCGAAGAATATTTTTTTAATCAAAATCACAACAACAAACTTTATTATTAAAAAAAAGAGACGCTCCCTTGATCTTTTGGCGGTTGATAAATCTACAAAAGATGGAACATGACAAGCAAGAAGAATAATAAGAAAAAATTGTAATATTAAAATTATATCAATATAAAGAGTAAATTACCTATTTTCCCTTTCTATTCTATTGTAATACAATTAAATTTACCGAGTGGCAAGTAGTTAGCAATCGTTAGTCGTTCCTTATGCGAAAAAAGATGTCTATTAATTGCCGACTCTTCGTGGTATATTTGTTGCTGGTTTAGTCAAGCGATGCATTTTTGGCCCAACTGGATTTCACTTTGATTTTTGACGCCCAAACGACCTCACCCTACGAAATATTTTCAGAATCCATTTAGAGTAAGTCCTTCGCCAATTGAAATTCATCGAACCGATGCAGCTAGTCACTTGTCCAAGTGAGTTCTTCCTTTTGCTTAGTGATCTACCCTCCATACAATATGATTTCATACTTTGTTCCATGGTTGGTGTCGTCTCTTGTCTCTTTGACGTATTCTTCGACTGTAAAATCCTTTTCAAAGATAGGATTTCTTGTTCAAGGTTTTGAATTCTCAAGCTTGGACTCGCATTCCTTCTAGAGAACTCGATGTCGGATCTACTAGGTATTTTTGTTGGAAGATCGTTGATGATTTGTCGCCTGGCTCTTCTCCTACGTAAATGGAGTCAGGTCTTAGAGGTGGGACATTTGGAGCTTGAAAGGGATCCAGAGAAATCTCCATAATTTGCATACCAAACGAGTCGAACATTCCTTGAGCGCTTGGTGAGTACTCAACTGTTGAACAAGAAGAGCTTGGACAATCGGACGTAAAGGCATCACTCATTTTGAATCGCTTCAATACAAGCATTCTGTGATAGCTTTTGACAATTGAGATATTTGCGATAGCCGCTTCTATTCTTGAGGTATATCTATGTGCACTGTATTTCAATAAATTTGATTTCAGTTTGCAATTAAATCGAGGACTTCATCCTTTAAGCATCTTTGAGGTGTGGAATTTTACTGCGGGAAGGTGCTTATGGCTCAGTATAGTTGATCGTGGCTTTGTGCATGAGATATTGGTATCCTTTCAACTAGCTCCATAAACCTTCGGACTCCATTGTGGGATAAGAAGCAACAAGGAGATATATTGATCCCATAGTTTATAACAACGAGGTTCTTGGCATTGGTTTCTGCATTGAATGATACATAACATGATATTATACTTTCCATTACTTGCCACTCGAATGGAACATATTGAGTCTACTTCATCACTCTTGGGCACGAGGAAGTCTTGGAGTCGGGCTAAAGGTAGCAAAGTTGCAATCTCATCCTCAACCTTGCCTTTGCAGCTGTCATTTTGCAGACCAACATCAAGGGTTCTTGAAAGTAGTGCAAAGTAAAATCCAACTGGAATCCTCTACTCGCCTTCTCCCTCAACGGCAGCAAGTCAAGTGTACCTTGTAATATCATTGCAACTTTGTCTTTGCTTCAGCATCCCCAACTGTCCCACCGTAGAATTGTCTTGTCGCCTTATATAGAATCCATTTATTTGCATAGAAAATAATTATGGGGCTCACGTATTTTCTTTCATACCTTGCCTCCTTAAGGATACTATAATTCTTTTAAAGAAATTAAATGGCAATGCAATAAGATCCTTGATCCAAAGATCATGATTCAAGATATCATTCACAACCTCACACTCCATGCTTGATCAGCCAATCGTCAATTGTAACGACCGGTACACCTCTTCTCCTTTCGGGTCAAGAATCTCCATGCAAGCCATGAATGCTAAGGACTCGATGCAACGGCTTACCATCAGCAGCTCTTCGACCATGGAAGAAGCATTTGACACCTTTGGAGTACAATCAATGTATCATCCCTACTTTGCAAGACAACTTGGTTTAGATAGAGGTCAAAGCGTTCACAAAGATTTCGAGCGGTACTCTTCATCATCTCAAGAAACTACGCCAAGAACGCAGGCAGCTACATTAAATGGGTCTATCAATGTAGAAGATCCATATATGAACAAAGCAATCATCTCAAAGGTTTCGGTCCTCCGGGAAATCGAGTGGCAGCTCAACCTCGAGAGTTTCCATTAATCTTTTCTTGAAGTATCCACTCTTGAAAATAAAGGTGCTGCAAGTTACAAAACAACCATCTGTCGGCGATTCTTCTTGAGGCCCTTTACATACAGCTAAAAAATCGCACTTCTCATTCATCCCTTTCTTCTATTGACTTTTACTTTAAAAAAACCTTATGAAGGCTGAAGGTTCTTTCGCCAATGTAAACTTCGGACGGAAACAGAAAACCTGTCTTTTGGCTCACAGGGAAAGAAGCAAAACATTATTAGCTTTCAAGTTAAATTTTGAGGCGTAATATAAAAACAACTGATAACTTTATACCATGAAATGATGCTAATCTTAAGTAGTGCTCCAATAATAGGTGAAGAGAAAGCACTTGAGGCGACGAAACTATCTTTGTGGCTTGCAGAGATCTGTAACATCATTTGCGAAATGGAGGAGAAAATTACGAGAAAACCAACAGCAGTTGATTTCAGTGCAAGATCAAACAAAAGATTCAAAGTACAGTGTGGTTTCTACATGAATTCATAGAATGGAGATATATTGACAGTAGAAAAGAAATCGAATGCAATGTCATGAAAGAGAGAAGATTTTGACAAGTTTGTTCACAATAGATGATGTGAGCAAAGGCATGGATGACGATGTGCATAAAGGTGGTGGCGTGCATGGTGAAGGCGTGCATGGAGGTTTGGACTTGAAGAAGAGCTTGCGTGATCAAGGCCAAGGAAGAGACCTGTCCATACCAATTGGGCCAATGACTAGGGCGCGGGCTAAGAGGATCAAAGAGGCTTTGTATGCGCATGTGGGCTCATTTATGGAAGACATGCAGTGTGCTAATCCTATAGGAGGAGAGTTATTTGGGTCACAGCTCAAATGGATCCACTTAACTCAAGTCTTTGGGTCAGATATGCATGTGGCTTGAGGACTTGCATGAATGGGCTGTTTTAATTCACTTGAGCCCAACTTATGTGGACTTAAATGATCAGCAAAGGCACACCCATCAGTGATGCGAATCAGCTTGGTCAAGAGCAAGGACGTGAGGAGCATGAAGAGATGATCTCCAATCCAATTGTTTTGCCAAGAGGTCCAATTACTAGATCACGAGCCAAAAAGATTCAGCAAGCATTAAATTGCCATTTACAAGGCTTGGTGACTTTGGCTAGCAATGGCTTGCATGGACTGCATGGGATGCCACGTTTGGAGACAAGGGCTGAAGATGTCAACTTTAATTTGTTACAAGTTGACATTCACGAATGAGGCTTGATTTAGTGTTTAACCACGTTTTATTAAGTTTTCCATATCGAATAGGTTTCCTATTCGGTTTTCCATATCGAATAGGTTTCCTATTTATTAAGTTTTCCATATCAGAATAGGTTTCCTATTTTATTAAGTTTTCCATATCGAATAGGTTTCTATTCAGTTTTCCATATCGAAATAGGTTTCCTATTTATTAAGTTTTCCATATCAGAATAGGTTTCCTATTTTATTAAGTTTTCCATATCGAATAGGTTTCCTATTCTATTAAGTTTTCCATATCAGAATAGGTTTTTTTAATGTTATGTAAAGGCTATATATATGCCTAGGACTAATTGTTATGGGTCTTTTGATGAAATTTTAACCTAAAAGCCGTTTGCTTTTATCTTTGTGTTCTTGCGTGAATACATGCTTCGAAACATTCAAGTAGTTTGATCAACTTTCTTGTGGAGTGTTTCAAATCTAGGATTAGAGGCTGAATTGTTTCGAATCTTAGATCTAGATCAATTCAAGGTAATCTGAATTCTAACCTTCATCCTTGAGGTTGTATTGAATTCGACTAGGGGTTTTCAAGTCGATTTGGGTTAAATCGTTAAGGAGTTCTCAAAGTCTATTCTTGGAGGTTCCGTATCATTTGGTATCGAGCTCGGCTCTAGATCAGGTTTTATCCCTATCAATTTCGTTTTCGTTTCTAAAATTGATCTTGTTCTGGTCTTGTTCTTTGTTGCTATCCTTGTTTCATTCTCCTTGCTATTTAGGAGATAAGGATCGAATCTAGGTGGGTTAGAATCAATATAATTTTTCAGTCCCGAAATTTTCACCATTGATGGGGGCTGTTTGAACCGACTTGATTAGTGAGGCATTGGGAATTTTAGGTTCGGTATACATCACGAGGAAGGCTATTGGAATTGTTTCATAAAGTGTGATTCTCCTAAGAACATAAAAGAAATCAGCTTGAGAGGTGTGAGCTGAACCTTGGCGAAAACATCAATTGAGTGAAACACGAGTGAACAACCTTCATTATTTGAGTGTAAACACGCGAGGGAGTGTTGTGAGGCCTATATTTGTTTGTACTAACCTTTTCTTGCAGGTATAATGTCTAATCAAGGTGATGATGAAAGGAGAGTTCAGATTGATCCGGATAGGTTGCGTGAGGCTCAACAAGCAGAATTTACACGTTTATACCGAGCCATGGAGAATATAAACGAAACCTTGGAACGTATGAATTTAAGGTTGCAGAATGTTGAAAGAGCAACTCCGGACGACAAGGAAGACAAGTTGGTGGTGAAATCAGTGCAACAACCAGAATTTGAGGAAGATGACCATGAGCTTGAGGAGGAAGATGCAGGTGATGTTGAACTAATTTTCCTAGAGGTGGAGGAAGAAGAGGCCGTGGTGCTGGAAGGGGTAGGGAAGGCGAATAATAATGTTAACTATGGCAGAAATCATAGAGGTGAAGATGGTGCGGATAGAAGCTTTGGGAGCATCAAGCTTAAAATACCAAATTTTCGAGGTACATCAGATCCGAGAGCTTATTTGCAATGGGAGAAACAAGTTGAACTTATTTTTAGTGCCATAGATGTATTGAAGAAAAGAAGGTCAAGCTTACTGTTACTCAATTCACAGATTATGCAATAGCCTGGTGGGATCGATTAGTGACTAGTAGGAGAAGGAATTTGGAGTACCCAATTGAAGCGTGGGCTGATCTAAAATCAGTCATGAGGAAGCGGTTTGTTCTAGACATTTCCATAGGAAATCATGCAAAGACTTCAGGTTCTTAAGCAAGGAAGTAAGAGTGTTGATGATTACTACAAAGAAATGGAGATGTTGATGACTAGGGCTGACTTAGAAGAGGATGTGGAGCGACCATGGCACGTTTCTTGGCTGGTTTGAATCAAGACATAGCTGACCGAGTGGATTTACAGCCATATGTGGAATTAGAAGAAATGGTGCACATTGCCATCAAAGTAGAAAGGCAAATTCAAAGAAAAGGAACAGCAAGGTATTATTCCAAACCTATTTCTAATGCAAATTCTTCTTGGAATAGGGATGGAAAACGTGATTTTAAAGGTGGCAGCAAGGCTGTTCAAGATGGTGGTAAGCGAAGGCGAATCAAGTTCTAAGGGCAAGTCCAAATTCGATGAGCCAAGGCAGCGAAATCGAGATATTAAGTGTTGGAAGTGTCAAGGTGTGGGACATATCAGCAAAGAATGTCCAAACAAGAGAGTTATGACTATGAAAATGGTGAGATAGTGACTGATGAAGAAGAGAGATGATGAGAGTGATGGTGGTGAGATGCGAATTGGAAGGCTGTAGTGATGGGAGCATTGAAGAACCAATAAAGGGAGATTTGCTGGTTACTAGGCGTGTTCTTAACATGCAATTGAAGGAGGAAAACCATGAGGATCAGCGAGACAACTTGTTCCATACAAGATGTCATGTTCAAGGGAAGGCTTGCATTGTGATTGTGGATGGTGGTAGCTGTACCAATGTGGTAAGTACACTCTTGGTTGATCGATTGGGGCTGTCTACACAACCTCATCCACGACCTTACAAACTTCAGTGGCTGAATGAATGTGGAGAGGTTAAGGTAAATCGGCAATCTATAGTTTCTTTTTCCATTGGTAAATATCATGATGACGTGTTGTGTGATGTGGTGCCAATGCATGCTGGAGAGATTTTGCTTGGGCGTCCATGGCGGTATGATAGGCGAGCTATACATGATGGATACCTCAATCGGTATTCATTCACTAAAGATGGACGAAAGACGATTCTGACTCGCTCTCTTCCAAAGAAGTATATGAAGATCAATGTAAAATGGAAAGAATGAGACTTGAATTTGAAAAGAAAGAAAAAAAATGAAAAGAGAGAAAAAAGAGTGAACAAAACTGAATGAAACGAGAGAAAAGAGAGTGAACAAAAGCGAGTGAAAAGAAAGAGAAAAAGCGCAACAAAAGCAAATCCAGATTGAAAAAAATAAAAGAGGAGAGAAAGAAAAAGAGTGAACAAAACTGAATGAAGCGAGAGAAAAGAGAGTGAACAAAAACTGAGTGAAAAGAAGAGAAAAGCACAACAAAAGCAAATCCAGATTGAAAAAATAAAAGAGGAGAGAAAATGTGAGTTTGTTAGCTAGTACAAGTGAGGTTAAACATGTTTTCTTCTCCAAACAGCCTATGTTTGTGCTTTTGTGCAAAGGGCCTTGTTTGGAAACTACTAATGCTAACCAATCTTTGCCCAGTGTGTTTGTTGATCTTTTGCGAATATGCTGATTTGTTTCAGGAAATGCCGATGGGTTGCCACCAATCCGAGGCATAGAGCATCAAATTGACTTCATTCCGGGGCTGCCATTCCCAATAGGCCAGCATATCGAGCTAATCCTTCGAGACAAAGGAGATCTGAGAGACAGGTGGAGGAATTGCTAGCTAAGGGATATGTGAGAGAAAGCTTAAGTCCTTGTTCGGTTCTGTTATTCTTGTGCCAAGAAGGGCCAGGACGTCAGGATGTGCGTGGACTGTCGAGCCATCAATAAAATCACTGTAAAGTATCGACATCCTATTCCTAGATTAGATGATATGCTTGATGAATTACATGGTTCTTGTTTGTTCACAAAAATTGATTTGAAATCTGGTTATTATCAAATTCGAATGAGTGTGGGTGATGAGTGGAAAACAGCGTTTAAGACTAAATATGGGCTGTATGAGTGGTTGGTTATGCCGTTTGGTCTTACTAATGCACCTAGTACATTCATGCGCTTGATGAATCATGTGTTGCGTGAGCACTTGGGTAAATTTGTTGTTGTGTATTTTGATGATATTCTTGTTTACTCTAAGTGTTTGGATGATCATGTCATGCATGTGCGTATTGTGTTAGACGTTCTTAGGCGTGAGAAGCTGTACTCTAAGTGTTTGTGATACATACTGACCATGAGAGTTTGAAACATTTGAAGGGGCAAGATAAGCTGAACCGTAGACATGCCAAATGGGTGGAGTTCATAGAAACATTTCCATATGTGATTAAATACAAGAGAGGTAAGGAAAATGTTGTGGCTGATGCGTTATCGCGAAGGTATGTGTTACTTAATTCTCTTAGTGCTAGATTGCTAGGCTTTGAGCATATTAAGGAATTGTATGCCAGTGATGAGGATTTTGGTGACATATATAATTCATGTGGTGATGTGGCTGTTTTGAGAGAATTTCATTTGTTTGATGGTTTCTTGTTTAAGAAAAGTAGGTTGTGTATTCCTAAGTGTTCCATGAGAGAATTGTTAGTTAAGGAAGCACATGGAGGAGGATTGATGGGTCATTTTGGGGTAAGTAAAACCTATGATATGCTGATAGAGCATTTTATTGGCCTGGTATGAAACATGATGTGCATAAAGTTTGTGAGCATTGCATTACATGTAGAGAAGCTAAGTCTAGGCTGAAACCACATGGTTTGTACACACCACTTCCTGTTCCTAATGGACCTTGGACTGATTTGTCTATGGATTTTGTGCTTGGTTTGCCTAAAACTAGGAAAGGTCGTGATAGTATTTTGTTGTGGTTGATAGATTTAGTAAAATGGCTCATTTTATACCGTGTCATAAGACTGATGATGCTAAGATGATTGCTGATTTGTTCTTTAAAGAGGTCGTGCGTTTGCATGGTATACCTAAAAGCATTATTAGTGATAGAGATGTTAAATTTTTGAGCCATTTCTGGCGTGTTCTGTGGGGAAAGTTGGGAACTAAGTTGTTGTTTTCAACAACTTGCCATCCTCAAACCGATGGCCAAACTGAGGTTGTGAATCGAACATTGATTACTTTACTTAGGGCTGTGTTAGAAAAGAACATTAGGACGTGGGAGGATTGTTTACCATTTGTGGAGTTTGCTTATAATAGGGCTGTTCATAGCACTACGCATTGTTCTCCTTTTGAAATTGTGTATGGTTTCAATCCGCTTACTCCTTTGGATATATTACCCTTGCCATCTAATGATTTTGTGAGTGTTGATGCTAGTTCAAAGGCAGATTATGTGAAGAAGTTACATCAGCAAGTTAAGGAGAGGATTGAGAAGCAAAATGTCAAAGTAGCTTCTAGGGTGAATAAAGGAAGGAAACCAATGTTGTTTCAGCCTGGTGATTGGGTTTGGGTTCATTTTCGCAAAGAACGATTTCCGCAGCAACGAAAGTCTAAACTAAATCCACGAGGAGCTGGTCCTTTTCAAATCCTTGAGCGGATTAATGATAATGCATATAAAGTGGATTTGCCAGGTGAGTATAATGTGAGTGCTTCATTTAATGTTGCTGATTTGAGTCCTTTTGATGTAGGTGATGCTTATGATTCGAGGACGAATCCTTTTGAGGAGAGGGGAAATGATGCGAATCAGCTTGGTCAAGAGCAGGGCGTGAGGAGCATGAAGAGATGATCTCAATCAATTGTTTTGCCAAGAGGTCCAATTACTAGATCACGAGCCAAAAGATTCAGCAAGCATTAAATTGCCATTTATAAGGCTTGGTGACTTTGGCTAACAATGGCTTGCATGGACTGCATGGGATGCCACGTTTGGAGACAAGGGCTGAAGATGTCAACTTTAATTTGTTACAAGTTGACATTCACGAATGAGGCTTGATTTAGTGTTTAACCACGTTTTATTAAGTTTTCCATATCGAATAGGTTTCCTATTCAGTTTTCCATATCGAATAGGTTTCCTATTTATTAAGTTTTCCATATCGAATAGGTTTCCTATTTTATTAAGTTTTCCATATCGAATAGGTTTCCTATTCAGTTTTCCATATCGAATAGGTTTCCTATTTATTAAGTTTTCCATATCGAAATAGGTTTCCTATTTTATTAAGTTTTCCATATCGAATAGGTTTCCTATTCTATTAAGTTTCCATATCAGAATAGGTTTTTTTTAATGTTATGTAAAGGCTATATATATGCCTAGGACGAATTGTTATGGGTCTTTTTGATGAAATTTTAACCTAAAAGCCGTTTTGCTTTTATCTTTGTGTTCTTGCGTGAATACATGCTTCAGAAACATTCAAGTAGTTTGATCAACTTTCTTGTGGAGTGTTTCAAATCTAGGATTAGAGGCTGAATTGTTTCGAATCTTAGATCTAGATCAATTCAAGGTAATCTGAATTCTAACCTTCATCCTTGAGGTTGTATTGAATTCGACTAGGGGTTTTCAAGTCAGTATTTGGGTTCGTCGTTAAGGAGTTCTCAAAGTCTATTCTTGGAGGTTCCGTATCAATCAGACCAGACATGGGGGCATTTTAATTAGCTTTCTTGGACTTATTATTTACTTGGGCTTTCTTGTATTATTAGCCTAACTCATTAGTCACTTAAAACCTAGTATTTATAGACTTGTTTTAGGTCAGATTGGGAGGGACTGATTCAGATTATTGTGTGCAGCCACTGGCTTCCAACTTGAGAGAAAACAAACCTTCTCTTGTTCTTGTTACCTTAAGAACTTATTTCACTTATCAATTGCTTTCCCAATTGTGGCGTGTTTGAGTTCTTTCTTTGAATTCAATTCTGATCATCGGGGTTACCTAAGGCAGGTCTTTAGGGGGTGTCGTAGGGATTGATTTCATCGTATCTTAGTTAGTTTTGCTTGTCAATTTTAAATTCAAGTCTGTTCTTCCTTGTTCTTCATAACCGACGCAAGTTCTTCCAACAATTCAATCATTCCAGCCATACCCAGAGCTTGGATTTATTCCTTATACAAGATCAACGCAAATTCCTCTTCAATCCTTCCGTTGGTGCGTGTTAATAGAACAGGCACACTGGTGCATATCTTTTAGTCAAAAGTCAAATGCACAGGAGCGAACAACTCATCGAAAATCCAAAGTTCAAGGCGGTGCCATTCAAATTTAGTTTAATGAAAAATAATTAAACTTGTAGTTATTTGATGTATATAATTATATGCGTTTGTGTGTTGTACAAGATATGGAATATTGTTTTGGGAGCAGTGTCTCGTGAGACGATTTGGTGGGATATACATAGAGTGAATCAAATAGAAGTTTTAAAATGAATTTTTCATTTGTTTAATAGATGTCCATGCGTGTGGATCAATGGTAAAAGTGATTAGAAAATAGTGGTCAAAGAAAGGAGGAGGAGATAAAGTTTTAGGGTGTTGCTTTTTGTGGGTAGTTATAATGTCACTCCCAAGGCAGCACGACTTACGGAAATAGATGAGTGGAGGCCTTTTTCGCCAAATCTAGGGCTTTATATAATTTTAAAATTTTTACCATTTAAGTACAAGTGGTGACATGTTCACTCCTATGAAACTTAAGCTTAACTCTATGGTTGCTTTTTTTCTAAATTTGGATCGGTTGAGATACTGACCGACATTTCTTAAGTATCTATACTAAGAACGAATGGGATGGACAATCACGGAATCGATCCCTATCGTCCATTTAATCCAGCGGCTTATATTCTTTTTTTTGTTATTGAATGTTGTGTCTTTTTCGCGCGATATAAACGCAATCTTCTGTCCCAATCTTCTGTTTATTGAATGTTGTGTCTTGGCGCGATATACACGCAATCTTCTGACTAAATCTTCTGATGCAATATTTTGTGAGGCGACAACGCATGCGGTCGCGCAATGCATGCCCTTGTGACTGCTTATATGTGTTCTCTCTCTTTGTTTTTCCTGTCCGCCCTTGGCTTCCTCTGCTTTCTCCAGCTGTGGTTGTGATGGTTGTCGTAGCTGTTGTTCCTGTCGACTGTTGTTGCTGTGGTATCAGTGTTCACCAACTTGGCGTCGGATGTTGTATCTTGAACCTAGTGAACCTAGCATAAGGTTGTTTACCAACTCGGCGTCGAATGTTGTTACCGCTTCGTCCCAGTTTTCAGTTGCTCTTCGTTTTCGCTTCATGTTGCTTTTATTCCTCTGTTACTTGTAAATCTTCTTTAAGATTTTTTGGGTGTATACAGGCGTTTTGGGAGTTTCGTTGTTGTTGCTGTCGACTGTCGTTGGTGTCGAAAGAATATCAGTGCTCATCAACTCTTAGCCTACGACAAACTTGGATATGAGGACATTTATCATGTTGGCATCATTAAAAATGATGGCTCACATAAAGAAGACGTAGTGGAGACTTGGATATGAGGAGATTTATCATGTCTATCAGTGTTCACCAACTCCACGTCGGATGTGTTCCCACCCAAGGCCAACTCGACGTCTGATGATGAATTCCTAGCCTTGACCAACTTTACGTCTGCGTCTAATGTGTGAATCTGTTTTTGGGTAACACTCTGAAGTCTCTTTGTCTATGAAGAAGACCTAGTGCAGATTTGGATATGAGGAGATTTATCATGTTCTCATCGTCAGTGTCATTCCATATTCTATGGATGATGTGTTCCCACCCTTGAGACCAACTCTACGTCGGATCTGAAGTCTCTTTGTCTATAAAGAAAACGTAGTGCAGACTTGGATATAAGGAGATTTATTATGTTCTTAGGGGAGAAAAATCTGAAAAAGGATGCGTCAAACAAAGAAGGCGTAGTGCTGACTTGGATATGAGGAGAGTTATCATGTCGTTCATCGTCAGTCTCAATCCATATAGCGGGTACTTGTGATCCAATAGGAAGATTGTAAATGTGTTGACCAAGATTGTATCTTGACGAATTGTAATATTAGATGGCATAATATGGTAACTACTTCGTCTCGGTTTCCAATTCTTCCGACATATCGCTTCGTGTTATTTTTAAAAGTAAAGATTAAAAGTAAAGACGAAGTGAAAGTGAGACGATAGAAGTGAAGACGAAGTCAAAGTCAGACGATAGAAGTGAACACGAAATGAAAGTAAGACGATATAAAAGTAAGACGGAGTGAAAGTAAGAAGATAAAAACTGAAAAAGGATGGTTGAAATAAAGAAGGCGTAGTGCAGACAATAGGAAGATTGTAAATGAGCTCACCAAGATTGTATTTACAAGAATTGTAATATTAGATTGCATAATATGGTAACTACTTCGTCTCGGTTTCCAGTTCGTCTGACATATCGCTTCGTGTTATTTTTAAAGTAAAGACGAAGTCAAGGTAAGATGATAGAGGTAAAGAAGAAGTGAAAGTAAAACAATATAAAAGTAAGATGGAGTGAAAGTCAGATGATAAAATGGATATCAAATGGAAAAGCCGATCGGCAGCACCGAATGTCTGCGACAATTAGACGCACAGTCCACCACAGACTTCTATTGTAATAGAAAAAAACCCAGATTCTCATAAACTTTTAATGTCACACAGTTTTCAAGTTAATCTACCTCTGGCTTAACGCAAAAATTTAATTATACCCAGATTCTCATAAACTTTTAATGTCACATTGTGGTATCTTTTGAATGATTTCAGACGATTTTCAAGTTAATCTACCTCTGGTTTAAGGCAAAAAATTTTTTATCCCTAATAGGAATCATACTATTTACATTAATAAATTAAATAAAAGGAATCACTAATATATATATTTGTTATTATATTTACATATCTAATCATAATAACATTTCATCGCATATTTCTAGCTCTGTCTTTCTTTCAGATGCCAGACGGTCCACTGATATGTCTATATTTAAACTTTGAAACCTTTCTCCTCTTAACTTCAATCAAACAATTTGTTCCTGAACTTTGAAAGATAGGAGAGATAAAGGTTGAGAGAAGTTGACAGAGTCATTTTATGAGCTTTATTACTGTAAGATAGCTCTATATAATTCGCAAATTATTTTTCTCTCAAGTATGGCTCATCGTCTGCTTTTGCTTGCGTCTCTTTTTGCTTCTGTCTATTTTTGCTTCCGTCTTTATTCAACTCCCGTCTGTTTTTCTTTTCTCGTCTGCTTTTCAGCTTAGTGTGCTTTTTCTTTCCTCTGCTTTTCAACTTCTGTCTGTTTTTCTTCTCTCGTCTGCTTTTCAATGTCTTACTTTGATCATCTCACTTCTATTGTCTCACTTCTATTGTCTTACTTCGACATCGTCTCACTAATATATATATTTGTTATTATATTTACATGTATAATCATAATAACATTTCATCGCATTTTTCTAGCTCTGTCTTTCTTTCAGATGCCAGAAGGTCCACTGATACGTCTATATTTAAACTTCGAAACCTTTCTCCTCTTAACTTCAATCAAGCAATTCGTACCTGAACTTTGAAAGATAGGAGAGATAAAGGTTGAGAAAAGTTGACAGAGTCATTTTTAGCTTTGTTACAGTAAGATAGCTCTACATAATTAGCTTTGTCACAATAAGATAGCTCTACATAATTCAAATTATTTTTTCTCAAGTATGGCTCATAAATGCCTTTTGCTTTAAATGCCTTTTGCTTGCATCTCTTTTTGCTTCAATCCTTTTCAACTCCGTCTGTTTTCTTTTCTAAATCGCTTTTCAACTTAAATCCGCTTTTCTTTCCTCTGCTTTTCAACTTCCATCAGGTTTTCTTCTTTCGTCTGCTTTTCAATGTCTTACTTTGATCGTCTTACTTCTATTGTCTCACTTCTATCGTCTTACTTCGACATCGTCTCACTAATATATATATTTGTTATTGTATTTACATGTATAATCATAATAACATTTTATCGCATATTTGTAACTCTGTCTTTCTTTCACATGCTCGTCTTACTTTCGCTTTGTCTAAGTTATATTGTCCTACTTTGATCGCCTTACTTAATCCTTTTCAACTCAAATCTGCTTTTCTTCTTTAAATGCCTTTTAGCTTAAATACTTTTGTTTTCGCTCCCTTTTTAACTTCCGTTTGTTTTTGTTCTTTCCTTTGTTTTTTAATGTCTTACTTTGATCGTCTTACTTCTATCGTCTCACTTTTATCGTCTTACTTCGACATCGTGTTACTTTCGCTTTGTCTAACTTTTATCGTCCTACTTTGATCGTCTTACTCCCATATGCTTTTCAACTCCGTCTGTTTTTCTTCTTTCATCTGCTTTTTAGCTCCCGTCTACTCTTGCTTTCGTCTGCTTTTCAACTTCCGTCTGTTTTTCTTCTTTCGTCTGCTTTTGAACTTTCGTCTGCTTTTGCTTCCATCTACTTTTCAGCTCCCCTCTGCTTTTCAACTTCCGTCTGCTTTTCAATAGCTTCCGTCTGTTTTTCTTCGTCTGTTTTTCATCGTCTACTTTTTCATCATTTTTTGTACTTCATCCAAATCATTTATGTAAAGTTGTTTTTACTTAACCATCTCCTCCTTTTTAACAGGACAGATTTCTTGTGTCACGTAGATTGACATTTCAATTAATGGGTATAATGTTCTAGCTGTTATAATAATGTCAAACACTGTCAATAGCGTATTGCAGAGGTAAGCAAACATGAGGAGAATTAGAAGGCGACCGAGCAGATTGACGTTTCAATTCATAGGTGATAGATTTACGAGACTGTATCTTAATTTTTACTTGTGGTGAGGAAAGAGACGCTACCCCCAAAATGTATGAACGGATCGAATAATCTTCTAATCTGCTATAATAATGTTGAATCACCCAAAACGTATTAAACAAGTAAGCAAACATGAGGAGAATTAGAGAAGAAGAGCACCAGAATAGAGATTGACGTTTCAATTCATAGGTGATAGATTTCATTTTTTACTTGTTGCAAGGAAAGACACGCTAACCCCCACAATGTATGAACTATCAAATCAAACAACTTGTTTATCCACGTTTCTAATTATTATACACGTCCTACTCCTGACAGGTTGACCTTCTACAATCCTTTTTTCTTTTTCAGAAATTACTATCATTACTTGCCTTTACTCTTCTTCCTAACAGGTTGACCTTCTACAATCATTTTCTCTTCTTCAAAAATTACTATCATTGCTTGCCTTTACTCTTAATAGAGATTGACGTTTCAATTCATAGCTGATAGTTTCTGCAGACCGTCATCATTTTTTACTTGTGTCTAGGAAAGACACGCTAACCCCCAAAATGTATGAACCAGACATTCAGATCTGTTTTTCTTGTATCGAATAATCTTGTAACTGCTGTAATAATGTGGATTCCTGCAAAAACGTATTGAAAAACTTAGCAAACATGAGAAGAATTAGACAAGAAGAGCACCAGAATAGAGATTGACGTTCAAAAACGTAATAAAGAAGTAAGCGAACATGAGGAGAATTAGAGAAGAAAAGCACCAAAATAGAGATTGACGTTTCAATTCAATAGATTTCATTTTTTACTTGGGGCAAAGAAAGACACGCTAACCCCCACAATGTATGAACTATCAAATCAAACTTGTTTATCCATGTTTCTAATTATTATACACGTCCTACTCCTGACAGGTTGACCTTTACAATCCTTTTCTCTTCTTCGAAAATTACTATCATTGCTTGCCTGTACTCTTCTTCCTAACAGGTTGACCTTCTACAATCATTTTCTCTTGTTCGGAATTTACTATCATTGCTTGCCTTTACTCTTCTCTACGCATTCAGAAATAACCATCATTGCTTGCGTTTTTTTCCATCCATTTATCAATCAATCATTTAAGGGCCATTTCTTTGTCATCAAAATATTTTACATCGAAATTTGATCGCTAGCATGCCCTCCACTGACACCTTTATATTCTAACTTCTTACCTTTTCTTTTGCTGTCATAACCCTTAAAGCAAATCTACCATAATCGCTGAAAGATTTTCTCCACCAAACTTAACTTCCCTCAACTACCCTCTTCTTTTACTTATCAAATTCTCCCTTCTACATTCTGACTGCATTTATACTCCATTTTTGTTAAGCCCCCTGCTTATTTTCCGTTGCATTCTTCGAGTACTAAGGTATACATGCTTACCTTAAATAAATTTATTGTAGAAATTATGTTATAGTTATTTATTAATCTGAATAGATCGAATTGTCCTTTCTACGTTCTGAATGCATGTATACTCCATTTTTTAAAGTTCCCCTGCTTATTCTCTGCTGGATTATTCAAGTAGTAAGGTATGTGTAGTTAAATGAAATATTTTTTTTTAATTACGCTATGGTTATTTTAATGGTTTATAATCATTTTGTTCCACATATTGTTTGTTATATCATAAACAAAATATTGTTTTAACATTTTACTATGAAATCATTTATAATATATATTAAATTTTATTGTTTGTATATATATATCGATATATCTATATAGATATATATTTATATATATATATACATATCTATAGCTATGTATGTATGTGCATATATATATATCTAACAATTCATTTTAGCCAACATCATTAATGAATCGATCAAAGACGTTCATATTATGTCCATCCCTCAGGTATTTATATATGGATAGAAATGCTAGCAGACGTAAAAAATATGCTGAAATGGCAAATGAGAAAAAACAAGAATTGTTACGACGACGTAGAGAAAGTCGATCTGCAAAAAACACAACTTCCACTTCATTGACACTTCAGCAAACAATTACTCCTCAACATCGCCATTCTTTCGTTAATATCGAACCTTCCACCGGTCAACAACCCACTCATGAACCCTCTTATCAACAAATACGTGACCGATGTATTGATATTCATGCTCATCACATAAATGAAGGTAACTTTTTTTCACTATATTTAGACTATTTCCAAGCTAACTTGTCCACATAATGATAATGTCGTTTTTATACGTTTCAAGGTATAAATCATCGCACCTTTCCTTCAACATTAACATCCTTGCAGAATTTACCTCTTGAACCTCAATGACTCCGATTACATTCAGTTGTCAATCTTTATGCATAACGATTTCACCTTGAACCTCCATCGTTTTGTTTCTCGTCCGGACAAATTTCTATTGTTGCTCCTTAGATGCCTTATTCTTTAAAGTCTTTCTTTCTAAATAGTGACGAAGAATCGAAACATTTCAAAAAGAATGTTCGTACATACAATAACAATGTAGCTTTCACTTCCTATGGAGCAAGATATAATCATGACCTCACAAAAAACACAAAGGGAGTTTATACATTCCGTGTTCAAGGAAAAGTTTACCATTTCCTTGACAGTTTAGTGCCGACAAGCAATAAAGTATCTGGAATCCAACTTTATTTCTTTGATACTGATGAAGAACTACAACAAAGGGTCAACAGTTCTGATAAACTTCGTGAAAGTACATTGAAGTTGATTATGATAATTCTTGAAGATAACCCTTATGCTAGATTCTTTCGAAGTCTTAAAGATATTCCATCGCTTGAAAATCACCGAATTGTTCTCAGATGTTATCTGGGTCTTGATCAGCGCGTTTACAATCTTCCTACTGCATCACAAATTGCTGCTATATGGACTGAGACTGGTGATGAACAACATGATAAATCTCCTCATATCCAAGTCTACACTCACTCAGGTCCGACCTATAGAATTCATCTTATTATGCATGCTACGACCCACTTCAATACCCACTTTTGTTTCCACGGGGTGAATCAGGAAGACATCCTCGCATTAAGCGGTTAATGCCACAAGCAAACAACACCAATGTTTCCGATGAAACAAGCATTGCTCCTTTATGCAGTTTTACTGAACCAGCTGAATTATTTGCTCTCGAAAACATGAGTTAGTTGTCTGCTTATTCCCTTCTTTCCAAAATATTGTGTAATTATGCAAAATTAATTTATCATTTTATTCTTACTATTACTAGTTACTCAAGAAGCGAACTTTAAACATGGCGTTGTATCTGCCAGAGAGTATTACTGCTATCGGCTTCAAATCAGAAGTTATGATGAATCCATGCTTCTGCACAGCTTAAGACTACTACAACAATTCGTTGTTGGTTCTTATATAAAGATTGAAACATCACGGCTTGACTTCCATAGGAAAAAACAAAACGAGATACGGTCCGAAATTTTGCAGGGTGTTTTAGATAGCGTTAATGTTGGTCAAACTGAAGCTTCTACGATTGGTCGTGAGTTGTCCTCGACTTCCTTTATTGGCGCCCAGGGACATGAAACGCCGTTATCTGGATGCAATGACTCTAGTGCAAAAATATGGGAAACCAGATATTTTCATCACTATGACTTGCAACCCTATATGGAAGGAAATACAAGAGAATCTTAAATTCCACGAAAAAGCCCAAGACAGACCAGATTTATTTGCCAGAGTGTTCAGGGAGAAAATGGAAATTCTAAAAAATGAGTTGATAAAAAAAGGAATTTTTGGAGATGTTGCTGCATTTGTTTACGTTATTGAATTTCAAAAGCGTCGATTCCCTCATGCTCATTTGCTTCTAATACTTCAACCACAATTTAAGTTGTTGAATCCAGATTCCTATGATCAAATCATATCAGCTGAAATACCTAATCCTGATCACAATTCCCGATTATATTCTCTTGTCATTAAGCATATGATCCACGATCCTTGTGGTTTCATGAACAAACAGTGCCCTTGCATTAGAAATGGTGCATGCAAAAGTCATTACCCCAAGGATTTTACTCCTTTCACTGTCCATGGTAAAGACAGTTATCCGTGCTATAGACGTAGAAATAATGGAAGAAAAGTTAAAATTTCTAGACATAAGGTTGATAATAGATGGGTGGTTCCTCATAACCCATACCTTTTGATGTTACTTGATTGCCACATTAATGTTGAAATATGTTCGACTGTCAAGCTTGTTAAATACTTATACAAATATGTATTTAAGGGCCACGACCTTGTAAACTTTAGCATTGGCGACCAAGAAAGCACACCTCATATTGACGAAATCACAAATTTTCAAGAAGGCCGTTGGATTCTCCCCCCCCCCCCTTTTATGGCGCATATATGAATTCCACCTGGCAGAGTTTAATCCATCCATCTATATACTCCAAGTTCACCTTCGGATCAACAATCTATTTCCTTCGCAAGAGATGCTAATTTGTCTTATTTATTGAGGAATATTGACTTCTCCAAAACAATCTTGTGAAATTTTTAAGACCAATTCAACAAATCAAAAGGCTGCAGAAATGAAATGTCTGTATGCGGATTTCCTCCAACATTTTGTTTGGAATTAGAAAACAAAAACATGGTCAGAAAGAAAGCAGAGAAAAGTCATAGGACGATTAATTCTTATTAACCACGGAGAAGGAGAAAGGTATTACTTGAGATTATTGCTCACAAATGTTAGAGGACCAACATCGTTTGACCACTTGTTAACTGTTGATGGTCAAAAGATGAACTCTTTCAAAGATGCTGCACTGTAATTAGGATTGCTAGCATCTGATTCTTACATACAACAAACAGTTGAGGAAGCTGCGATATTTCAAATGCCAACGTCGCTCAGATTGTTATTTGCTACACTCTTGTTTTATTGTTAAGCATGAAATCCTAAGGAACTCGGGAAACTTTCAGAGACGACCTCTGTTCTGACTACCTGTATGCTTATTCTTCCTGTGATACGTATACAACTGATGATATTACAAAGATGGCTCTTCAAGATATCAATAAATCTCTGGAACAAATGGGAAAAAGCTTAGCTGATTATCATTTCACTGAACATGAATTTCGTACTGATTACCGCCAGCAGCAGACTAAGGAAATAGAGAGTGAGATGAATATAGAGATTGATGAAGAAGACCTCTTATTACAATCAAAACTAAACAGCGAGCAAAAGCACATATTTGACTTAATAATGAATTCAGTTCTCACTTCAACGACTGCAAGTTATTTTATCGATGGTCCCAGGGGAACGGGAAAAACTTTCTTATACCGAGCTCTTCTTGCAAATTTACGATCACAGGGACATATTGCAATCGCAGTCGCGACATCAGGCGTTGCTGCCTCAATTCTTCGAGGGTAGGACAACTCACTCAAGATTTAAAATCCTTGATTTCTCAAAGCAAAAAGTTTGTCAGTTGAGCAAACAAAGCGGTATTGCAAAATTGATATTTGAATCTAGCCTTATTTTATGGGATGAGGCTTCCATGGCAAAACGAGAAGCCATCGAAGCATTTCACAACTTACTTTAAGATATAATGAACTCTGGTCAGCCTTTTGGAGGTAAAAATGTTGTATTTGGTAGCGACTTTCGCCAGACATTGCCAGTTAGTCACTAAGCAACGAAATAACAACTCATTGATGCAAGTCTTCTAAATTCACATCTTTGGTGCCACATATCTAAATTCTGTTTAACGACAAATATGAGAGCTATCTCAAATCCAATTTTTTGTGATTTCTTATTGCGGGTTGGAGAAGGCACTGAACCAACGGATGAACAAGATCAAATATGTTTACCAAAAGAACTCATTATTCCTTACGACGACAAGGATGAATCTGTTAATAGGTCAGTTCTTTTTTCATTAAACAACATACTAACCTTTTTCTGATTAGTATTATACTTTCCTGATATACAATTATCCTCACTAGGTTATTGGAAAACGTCTTCCCTGACCTAAGCTTATTGTTGGGCCCGGGCCCTGCACATCCAAATCCCCGAGAGCTGCCCCTCGGGCCGCCGGCATTCGGCGCCCAATATACCATCGGACCCGATCCCAACATCCATACAAGGAATCAGTATCGGTTCGGATAACAATACATAAACATATACTCATACATACCATCGCATGCATTCTCAACATGCATTTTCATATCCATTCATCATCTTAATATTCGTAAAACATATGTCATTCTCATTAGAAGCAATTCAACAGTATTCTCAAATGTAGCGTAATACAAAATAAATTGAAATCTCAAAATATAAAGTATGCTCCATGCTGACATGCTCGAAGGGTCAACCAAAGGACTAACTTATATAAGTTCCTAGCTAGCTCGAAGTTTCTGATGCCCTGCAAGGTCAACAATCGGCTCGATATGCACCTGAGGAGGGGGAGAGTAATGGGGTGAGCTGCGAAGCTCAGTGGCATATACGTTTATAGCCATTGGCAACGAGCCACACAATCAAGCATATACATATATATAGATATATCATTGGCAATTCGAGATCCACATTCATATAACATAAGTCATGCATTCACAATTCCTCAACATATCAATCAATATGCAACATAGCTATCAAATTTATCATGTGTTATGCTCAACAAATTCATCGTGTATGCACAATCAATTGGCTTGAGAGTTCCGTAATCCATCCGGATAACCAAAAGGTAAATCCGTAATCCATCCGAGTCCGATTTCTGAAGGATCTCGTAGCCACAAGCGGGCAGCCGGGAGAAGGTTTTACTGTCAACGTGCACGTGACTCCATCCGTAACTCTCTTACCCAAACAAAGCACATAGTCCATTCAATCATGTTCAAAGCCTGGTTCACATGTTCTCAAATCTCATTCTAGTCCGTTGCCATAAAGGCCTATCAATCCATGCATATTTGTAACCATAATGCGAGTTCACATTTAGTGCAATAGTCTCATATTATTCAACACAATAATCTCACATATTGCAAACAAGCACACATCATGCAATTGCCCATACACACAATAACCATAAACATATTACCCACCTAGTATCGCTTGAGTATCAGACTCACTGCTGTCCTTCCTCTTGCGATTGGGTCAAAGCAGCTTGGTTCCCTATAATAAACCAAGTTTCCATACAATCAATATCTATAGAAAATTCAACAAGGCTCGAAAAGCAAAAAGGTAAAGCGCTAAAAGTCTCCAATCGACTCCCATCTAAAATCCTGAATTCTTCGAAACAATTTCCGAACTTCCCTTCTCATACAACTCGTAGTCCTTAATTGCTAGATCACAACAAATCTAAAATCACCTCAATCGGACATCTACACCAAAGATATCCTAAAAATGCAAAATCTCATTTTAGGAAAGCAGGGGTCTCATGGCGGCAAGGGGCGCTTCATGCATGGCGAAGCTCGATGCGGTGTGCACCCAAGGTGTGCGCGCATGCGTATCATCACACTGCGCGCCAGGCGTGCACACCTCTTCGTGCGCGGCGTGACACCCAAACTCCACTTGCCCATGGCGTGTTCTTCTGAACGACGCGTGCGAGTGGGCTGCGACTCGAACCCAGATTCCTGCATTTTCCGACTTCCATTTCTTCCCAAATTCAAATACAACGCAAACAAACTATAGATCAAGCCTAAAGCTGCATTTCTAACCCAACATCAACTCAGAAATCAAAGACCAATGCATTAATCCAAGAAATCTCATCGTTTACAACCCTAAACCCTAAAACCTTCGATTCTCACGGATTCCACATACTCTAAGTTTAAATCTAACCAAAGCAAGTTAGGAAGGCGCTAAACTTACCAGAAAATGCTTCCACACTGTCGGAAAACTCAAAATCGCAAAAACTCTTCCTCTCTTCTCTCTTCCTCCACCGACGGCGTCTCTTCCTCTTCTCTTCTATTTTTCCTTTCTCTTCTCCTTTCCTTTCTAATTCTTTTTTTTAAACCCTAAGGGCTTGGGCCCTTCCTAATAAGCCAAAGCCCAAAACAACTTAGTTAGCTTCTCAAAACCCTTACACACTTTAAATCCTCTAATGCTCATTTAAACCACAATTAACCTATACTTATCCATAATATTCCCAATTTAATCAAACTAAGACAAAATACCTCAATTATCACAATTCATGCTTAATATCATCATAAAAAAAATTTCGGGGTCTAACATTTCTCCCCCTCTTAAAAGAAATTTAGTCCTCGAAATTTACCTGAATCATCGAAGAGATGCGGATACTTCTCCCGCATAGCCTCCAATGGCTCCCAAGTAGCCTCCTCTACCGAATGGTTCCTCCAAAGAACTTTGACCAACTGAACCGTCTTGTTCTTGAGAACCTTGTCCTTGGTATCCAAAATCTGCACTGGAAGCTCCTCATTGCTCAAATCATCCCTTAACTGAACCTCACTAGCCTGAATGATGTGAGAAGGATCCGATCTATACCTCCTCAACATAGACACATGAAAAACGTCGTGAATCTGTGATAATTCCGGAGGTAACGCCAATCTGTAGGCGAGTGGTCCAATCCTCTCAAGGATCTCATAAGGACCCACATACCTCGAACTCAACTTCCCTTTCTTGCCGAATCTCAATACTCCTTTCCAAGGAGATGTCTTAAGGAACACTTTCTCACCGACCTCATACTCCATCTCCTTTCGGTGAGCATCAACATAACTCTTCATCCTATCCTGTGCTGCCTTAAGCCGCTGCTTAATCAGATTGACTTTCTCAACAGTCATCTGAATCAAATCTGGTCCCTCCAATTGCCTCTCTCCTTTTTTATCCCAACAGATCGGAGTCCTACACCTCCGCCCATACAAAGCCTCATACGGAGCCATCTGAATGCTCGAATGGTACGAATTATTGTAAGCGAATTCGACCAACGGCAAATGCTCATCCCATGCTCCTCAAAAATCCATCACACAAGCCCGAAGCATCCCTTCAAGTGTCCGAATAGTCCTCTCAGATTGACCATCCGTCTGAGGGTGAAAAGCCGTACTAAAATTCAACTTAGTCCCCAAAGCTTCCTGCAAATAACCCCAAAACCTCGAAGTAAACCGAGGATCTCTATCCGACACAATGGAATCCAGAATCCCATGCAATCTCACTATCTCATCGACATACTTCTTTGCCAACACATGCAAAGAATCAGTCTGTCGGATCGCCAAAAAGTGGGCTGACTTGGTCAACCGATCAACAATCACCCAAATGGCATCATGCCTCCTGCTGGTCCTAGGCAATCCCATCAAAAAGTCCATAGTCACTCGCTGCCACTTCCACTCCGGAATAGGCAACGGCCTCAACTTGCCCGAAGGTGCCTGGTGTTCAGCTTTGACTTGCTGACACACTAGACACTTCTCGATTTAACTCTGCGATATCCCTCTTCATACCTTTCCACCAAAAGTGCTCTCTCAAATCCCGATACATCCTGGTGCTACCTGGATGCATGGCATAAGGCACATTGTGTGCCTCATCCATAATCTCATCCTTGATCTCCCGCACATCCGGAATACACAACCTACCCGCAACTGTCATCACCCGATGGCAAAACCAAAATCGGAGCACTCGTCAATCTGAACTTGAGCTCCTCGAAGCTCCTCTGACAATCCTCACTCCAATCAAACTTCTGATTTTTCCTCAGCAACTTCGTCATCGGAGCGGCTATCATGGAGAATCTCTCCACGAATCTCCGGTAATAGCCTGCTAAACCCAAAAAGCTCCTCACCTCTGCCACATTCTTCGGTGCTTCCCAACTCACCACAGCTTCTATCTTCTTTGAATCCACATGAACTCCTTGCTCTGAGATCACGTGTCCAAGAAATGAAACTTCTCTCAGCCAAAATTCGCATTTATTGAATTTGGCATACAATTCATGCGTCCTCAAAGTCTCCAAAGCCATCCTCAAATGTTCCTCATGTTGCTCATCACTCTGTGAATACACCAATATATTATCAATGAAGACAATGATAAATTGGTCCAAGAACGACTTGAATACCCGATTCATCAAATCCATGAATGCTGCAGGAGCATTCGTCAATCCGAAGGGCATAACCAAAAACTCAAAGTGCCCATACCGAGTCCTAAAAGCAGACTTCAGCACATCCGATTCCTTGATTCTCAACTGATGGTATCCCGATCTCAAGTCGATCTTTGAAAAGACTTTCGCTCCTTGCAACTGATCAAACAGGTCATCAATGCGAGGAAGTGAATACTTGTTCTTCACCGTGACCTGATTCAACTTCCTGTAGTCCACACACATTCTCAATGAGCCATCTTTCTTCTTCACAAATAGGACCGGAGCTCCCCAAGGCGAAGAACTCGGTTGAATATATCCCTTCTCTAATAACTCCTCCAATTGCTCCTTAAGCTCTTTCAATTCCGCCGGAGCCATCCGATAAGGTGAAATCGAAATCGGCCTTGTACCTGACAAAAGCTCAATGGGAAACTCAACTTCCCTAGCTGGCGGTAGTCCTGGCAATTCCTCGGGAAAGACATCCGAGTATTCCCTGACTACTGGAATATCCTCCAGCTTCCCTTTATCAGCTCTGGAGTCTATCACATAAGCTAAAAATGCCTCACAACCCTTACTCATCATCCTCTCTGCTGTCAAAGCTGAGACAATCCTGGGCGGACTCGCTTTCCTGTCCCCAGTAAACACTACCTTCTGCCGTCACCCAAATCAAATTCTACTGTCTTCTGCTTACAATCCAAACGAGCATTGTACTTTTTCAAAGTGTCCATACCCAAAATCACATCTAAACCGCTCATCTTCAGTGGCATCAAATCGACCACTAGAAGTACTCCACCGATACGAAGCTCACATCCTCTAAACACATGACTAATTACAATATATTGGCCGATTGGAGTACTCACCATCAGCGGAGTATCCAAAGGGCTCACAATCAAATCACACACGGGTCTACTCGAAGAAACAAACGAATGAGTAGAACCCGGATCAATCAAAACTATCACATCATCAGAATATAACTGTACCGTACCCGTAACAATATCTGGTGCGGTCTCAGCATCCTCCCTCGTCATAGCAAACACCCTGGCTGGTGCCTGCCCTCTTGGTCTCCTCGAAGACTAAGCCTCCTAGCGACATCGTAACTACCTACCTCATCACGCCTCTTGACCCATGGTCTCTGTCCTCCTCGGAGCTGGCATCTTCAGTCTGTATCTTTGTTGCTATTTTGCGTTGGAAGTAAACAAATTTAACATCTTCTCGTAATGTCTTGTTTTTTTAGGCAACAAACAGTCATACTATCGCTTTGGAATTCTTTTGTTGAGAACGAGGGCCAGCAGATTATCGAATCACTTCACTCTCATCCGGTTATTGTTTGCACAAAGCTCAAAGTCAATTTCTTTAACGGTATTTTTTCCTTCCTCATAATAACACATCTTACTCTGTCTCATTTTATTCTATCTCAAACATTGATTTTCAAATGTTAGGTGTTACATTGTCAACGTGGTTCGACTCAGCCATCGTCATTGACCCACCGATACATGAAGCTGCAGATCTCAAAATTTGGTAATCCATTATGTTACCTAGAACCTTTCTAATATTTTGTCACAAATTATATACCAATTTTAAAATTTCTTTATTTTCTCACCTATATAATTATTATGTTACAGGACACAACGAAATAACAGTCATATGAAAAACCTCGTCAGTCGAAGATCTTACTTCACATATAATCCTCGTATATCTTCTGGATCTCGCTAGAATATCACCAAGAATATGTCTCTAGATTCTACCCCCAAGGTAATCGCATCTGCGTATTCCAGTGAGATATTGAATTTAGAACTTCTTCCTCTGGACGTTCTTAGCGGTTTTTCCCTAGATATCATAGATTGAAGCCAAAATTTCCTTCCAGCACATTTTACAAAAATTTTGATATATGGCATGCAACAAATGTTTCCGGTCTACAGCTGCTGCATCTGGAGTTCTCTTCACTTGTAATTACTGTAGAGAAAAGAACAACAGAGCCAAGGTTTCTGCCTTCTATTTGTAATCTTCCATTTGTTGCTTATTCCTTCCGTGTGCATTCCGTAATTTTTGCATCACTTTTTTACTTCCATGTCACCTGCATTTATTTTTTGTCCACACTCTTCCTTTTTCACTATTATGACTTTATTGTACAGATGCCGATATGACATAGATTTGACCGACGATACCGAAACCATAACGGCTCCCATTTTCGGCGACCTCACTGAAAAACTATTAAACTTCACCGCCATTGAGACTATGAAATATTACAATGAGGTTATATTTTCCTTTCTTCTTTCATCTACATTTTCAATTTAATCAGCACAAAATATGTTGATGTACTTATTCCACTGACAATAGAGATTTTTTATTTTACATTATAAGAACATGGATCTCCCGTTGGAGAAACTGCACGCACAATTGAAAACCGATACCTTTCTTCTCCACGTGAAGCCAACAAACATTCGGTCTTCAGATGGGGTGCAATGATTTACTGTTGTTTACTGCCACAAAATCGATGCTCATGAACTACAACAGACTTCACTTTTTTCCATCTCAGGTCCTTTTTATTCTTCCTTCATCTTGATTTTATCTATAACATCATCTTTGATTATTTCTGTATGTGTCATTTAGTTTGTAGTGATCTCCCCTTATATCGCTTGCTTAATATATACTCATTTATGATATTTTCAAAAAACAATCCTGATCTTCTTCATCGGCTAAACAATGCCTCGAAAAAAGATTCTCCGATGCTGAACACAACTCGCCGTCACAAATGGATAAGCCGATCAGCAGCATCGAATGTACGCCACAATCAGATGCGCAGTCCACTACAGACACTCGTCGTAATAGGAAAAAACCCAGATTCTCATAAACTTTTAATGTCACATTGTGGTATCTTTTGAATGATTTCAGACGATTTTCACGCTAATCAACCTCTGGTTTAAGGTTTATTAAATTCATTATTATTATTCAACTTGATTCATATATTCGTGTTTTTTTATATAATCATAATAACGGTTCATGACATATTTGTTTTTATTAATATAAGCCAAAAATGTTTTTAAACCTAACAGGAATAATACTATTTACATAAATATATTAAATAATACGTCGACTCCAACTCTTATTTATAACCTTCTTGTTCAATTGCTTCTTCAATCTTTCTTCTTCAATCTTAAAAGAAGCAGTTATTCAGTTAAGTTCTGTAACTAACTTAAACTGATTCTTAATTCGGAGATGGTTTGCTTTCGTCTGCTTTCCATCGTCTGCTTTTGCTTCGGTCTGCTTTTTAATAACTTTCGTCTGCTTTTGCTTCCGTCTACTTTTGCTTCCGTCTGCTTTTGAACTTCCGTTTGCTTTTGAACTTCCGTCTGCTTTTCAATAGCTTCCCTCTGCTTTTCTTGTTCTGTTTTTCATTGTCTCCGTTTTTCATCATTATTTGTACTTCATCAAATAAATATCCGTCTTCATATTCTGATTCTTTCTTCTTCAAAAATATTCTTCTCCTACCTCTGGTTTAAGGTTTACTTTTTAATGTTATTGATTTTCAGTGGTATCACGAAACAGTTCCGATTTCTCCTCATCATACACTTAACCAAGTCCACAATACATCAATAATAAAAGAAGAATATCTCCAAACTATATAAAAAAAATTATATCATAAAATCAAAACTAGTGGCCAATATTTTTAGGATAATAAATTCATTCTTACGTTGGCTACGTTGAATAATCTTAACATCCTCGTGAACTTCTCCTACCCGTCACCGATGAATTTGTTTTTGTCTTTCCACTTCGTCTTATTTTTCCTTCCCCGCTTCGTCTTATTCTTTGCGGCGTTTTTGCACAAATCAGTCAACACATCAACCTTGTTTCTTGTTTTTTCGTCAAGGTGTTGAAGATTTTCCATTTGATTATCTGTCCACTATAACAACATTCTTCATTCTAATACGAACTGAGGATAGTTTGTTAAGTCAAAATGACTTTACATAAATGATTTTGATGAAGTACAAATAATGGAACAAAAACAGACGGACATTGAAAAGCAAATGAAAGAAGAAAAACAGACGGAGGTTGAAAAGCAGATGAAAGCAAAAGTAGACGGAAGCTGAAAAGTAGACAAAACAAGAAAAATAGACGGAAGTTGAAAAGCAGACGGAAACAAAAGCAGACGGAAGCAAAATCAGACGATAGCAAAAGCAGACGATAGCAAAAGCAGACAGTGAATGACAAAGTGAAGTGAACCGATCAAAGTAACAGCAAAAGTGAAGACGAAGTGCAAGTAAGACGATAAAACTGAGACGATCAAAATAAGACGATCAGAGTAAGACGAACTCAAAGTTATCAAAGTCAAAGTAAGACGAAGTGAAAGTACGACTATAGAAGTAAGACGATTAAAGTAAGACGAACGGTTAAAGGAAATCAGACGGAACCTCAACATGGTGATGTTAAATAATCAACCGTCTGATATCTCACAGCTAAGTTAAAAGGTCGTCAAAATTAACGGCGTCAGCAACACTGAGTTACAGCTGGTAACTTCTCTCCGAAAAAAATCTTGGAGGGAAAGTTTGGAAGCCTTGAGAACTTCACCTATTCTAGAAAACGCCTCATAAGACCTTTCCAGTAGTCTCAAATCAGAAACCGTTCCAATACTCTCAAATCACAAACTTTTCAACTCTCTCAAATTCTCTGAAGTCAACTTTACTTTTGAAAATCAATTCATCAACTCAGCTTATCACTTATCAATGATTCAGATGGAGCAAACAATGGTCTTCAACAGACATGTCGATTTTGAATCCTTGAGGGAGAATAACATGGATATCGAATCAGAGATAGTACAAGCTGGTTGGAGGAACTTCTTCCACATACGGGAGATCGTATATCCAAATGAGGTGTTTGATTTCTGGAAAAATGTCCAGCTGGTAGACAAAACTATTGTTTCTAGGGTAGAAGATAGAATATCTGTTATTGTCACAACCGATTTGATAGAGAAGGTAACTGAATCCCCATCGGCTGGAGAGAAGCTTACAAGTAAAGCCAGATGGATGACTAAAGTTAACCTAAACCAAGACAAAGTCACTAGACAGTTGTATGGAGATAATGACCCAAAGGAGAGGAAAACCTCTAGTCTGGTGCCAAAGGCTAGGGTCTTACATGCAATTTTGTTTAATTGCGTCTTACCTAGAGCAGGATCAAGGCAATTGGTAACGACGTTGGATGAGAAATGCCTTTTCTACCTACTGAATTGCCAACCCATAGTCTTACCATTTCTGGATTTTCAGTATATGGTTAAGGCCATGAAGAATACAAACAGTTATCCTTATAGAATGCTGCTCACAAGGATATTCAGGGAGTCTGGAGTCCTTCTTGAAAGAGGAAACAGAATGAGGAGGCCTGTCAAAAGTTTTATCAACTCGACTATAATAGACAAAATGGGCTTGAAGGATCTCGATACAAGAGAAGCAGATTCTCAAGCTAGTGGAAGCATGCCCATAGTAGAAAGAAGGGAATCGTGTTAAGAAATTGTGAAGCAAAAGATGATTTCTGGAAAAGATATTAGCCAAGTTCGGACTACAGATGAAGCTATGTTGAAGAGAAAAGGGGAGAATCTGATGAGTGAAATTTGAAAGAAGGCAAAGAGAACGCCCAGGATTCAAACCTTGAGAAAACAGCAAGAAAGCAGCTCCAGATAACAAAGTCAGACAGAAGTCTCTGACACTAGCGCACCAAATGATACGAGATCTATAGTCTCCATCTTAAGTGAAGATTCAGCCAAATAGGCCAAGGAGACTGAGAGGAAAAGAAAGTTGGGGTCTAAGAAGCAGAAACCCCAATCTCACTAAACTCCGAGACTGACTGAAGCAGTGAAGAAGATTAATATAGTTAGTCAAAAGAAGAGTGTGACTACTGCTAAGGAAGTTAGTCAGAGGAAGGAAACTCCCATTGCTATTCAACAGCAGGAGCCAGTAGAGTTTAGCCAGGTTCAAACTGCTGCTATCATTGTTCAACGGGAAGAGCCAGTGGAGCTTAGCCTGGTTCAGACTACTCCTATCATTATTCAAGACGAGCCAACATCAGAGCTCAGTTTAGTGCAGGTCAAACAGGAGGAATCTGAAGAACGCAGTTTGGTTCCATTTGAGCCAGTAGAGTTTAGCCAGGTTCAAACTGCTGCTATCATTGTTCAACAAGAAGAGCCAAGGAGCTTAGCTTTGTTCGACTCATCGCTATCATTATTCAAGACGAGCCAACAGCAGAGCTCAGTTTAGTGCAGGTCGAACAGGAGGAATCAGAAGAATGCAGTTTCATTCCATTCAACTATTCTGAATTTCTTAGGAAAGACAAATTGGAAACCAGATTGATTCAAGTAGTTGAGCCTGTGACTAAGAGGAGTAGTTCAATTGTCATCAGGGATACACCGACGAGGTTAGTAAAGACTTACTTACAACCTATTCCTATAAATAGTGAGACATGACATCTATTAAATGAAGATGAGAGGAATTTCTATGAAGCCTTGCGGTATGCTACCACAAAGCCATACCCTTCAAAGATGACCAGTCATCCCCACACTATTTATCCAATTACAGAGGAAACGGTGATAAAAGTTGTACTAGACCTGCAACCAAGATATCCCTTGGATGTTAATAAGGGGAAGATGAAGTTATACCCAGAAGGGGTAATTGATGACCTGTCCGCAGATCAGATTGCTGAAGAAGTGCGACAAATAGATGCTGCATGCGCTTCAAAGAAGATGTTTCCAGAAGACAACTGTAGTTTTACAGACAAGGATGAACACTGTTCAGTGGGGGGAAAGCTAACTATAGGGACGTTTACTGAATTCCTTGTGCAGACAATACAAGTGCCAATGCTACCTGCTCCTTATGACTTAGACCTTCCTGAGCCCCACCTATCGGTTCAACCACCTACCCTTCAGATTGTTGAAGATTGTATTCCATCTTCAGATGCATATGTTACTACAATTGGATTTGTAGAACTACCGGAAGATGATGATCAACCGACCTCGCCTCTTTACTTGCAAGCTGAGGTGATGCAGCTACGAAAAGAAGTCAAAAAGTTCAAGGGGATGGTGAAAGACTCCTGCTACAAACTTGACAAGCTATACGAAAAAATCATGGGACCGAAACAGAGAGGGGATAATCACAAATCTTTTTGAAGGTCTGGAACAAATAAAGACGTTTCCATGGCAGAGGCACCCAAACAGAGACAAGATAATTACAAATTCTTTCATTGAATTTATATGTTCCTATCATTCTTTCTATTTTTATTAAGTAAGAATGTTGGCTGATCAATGTGAAAAATCTTGCTTTAGCAATTGTGTAATTTACGCAAGATCTGTGAAATGCTTCGATGGCTTCTCGTTTATTAGACTAAGATAACTCTACATAATTCGCAAAATAATCTTCTCTCAAGTATGGCTCATCGTGTTCTTTTACTTGCCTCACCTTTTGCTTCCTTCTACTTTTTCTTTCGTCTGCTTTTCCTTCCGTCTGCTTTTCAACTTCCGTCTGTTTTTCTTCTTTCGTCGGCCTTTCAGCTTCTGTCTGCTTTCTTCACTTCGTCTAATTTTTCCTTCTCTGGTTCGTCTTATTCTTTCCCGCATTTTTGCACAAATCACTCAACAGATGAGCCTTGTTTGTCATTTTTTCGCCAAGGTGTTGAAGATTTTCCATTAGATTATCTGTCCAGTATAAAAACATTCTTCATTCTAATATGGACTAAGTATTCAGCTTCCGTGTTTTCGTTGTATCGAATAATCTTCTAACTGTTATAATAATGTCAAATACTGCCAATAACGAATTGACCCTTTCTTTATCTTTACGCACCATTTTTTATAGCTTCCCTCCTTATTCTCTGCTGCATTCTTCCACCCCAACCTTCGTCTTATTCTTGCTTCTCAATGAAGTTTTGAAATAATTATGGCATTTATAGACTAATTATTTTATTTTAATGGCAGATATAAATTCCAACTATTTGACGTTTGAATTGATAGGTATAATCTTCTAACTGCTATAATAATGTCAAACACTCCCAATAACGTATTGCAGAAAAAAACCAAACATGATGAGAATTAGAAAACAAGAGAATCAGAACGGAGATTGACGTTTCAATGACCAGCAAAATTTTTTATTCAGATGTCTTCCTCCTCTCTACACATGTCACCTATTTTTTACACATCTCTAGGAAAATCATTTCTGCTTCGCTTTATCATCTTCAAGTGTCGGCCCTCATTTAATACCCTACAACTCATCAAATCTTAGCTGCCGCATGGTGCCCTAACACCTCTATATTGAAACTTTATAACCTTTCTCCTCTAACTTCAATCAATGAATTCCTGTCGTCTTCTTTTCCCTTCTTCTTGTTTAATCTAAATACATCACATTCTCCATTCCAGAAACATAAGAACAGTCAAGGTTGCCTCTTCAGCTCTTCTATTTCAACAAACAGAGAACAATTGTTCAGGTCAGTAACGGATTCTTTTGTCCATCACTTTTTTTATCCCAAGCTTTTCAATTTATAATGTCAACAAAACCGTTTCTTTATCTATACATGCCATTTCTTATAGGTTTCCCCCTTATTCTCTGCTACATTAAATAATTATGACATTTGTGGACTAATTTGATTATTTAAATGGCAGATATGAATTCCAGCTATTTCGAGCGCAAAAGATATTTGAAAAGTGCCATAAAGTAGACATATGATCTTCAAAATGAGCTAGATGAATTACTTATCGGATACCATGCACGGAATAAAAAGACACATAATAGTTCACATGAACTTCGCTATATCGAGATGTATCAAATTAGTCGAATGATAGAGATGGCCAACGATCTCAAAAAAGTAAACTTCATGACAAGGAAATTTTATGAAAGACAAATTCATAAACTTATAAATTAAGGTTTCTTTATACTGCAAATGTAAATAGTAGACATGTAAACTATTTTAAATGTATCTCAATTCTCAAGGAAAGTTTTCATCTTATTTCTTCTCCCAACCAATGCTTATTTCATTACATTTTGATATTATTTTTTATTTAACTATGACGTTAAAATTTCCCCTGCGTATTCTCGTCTTACTTTCTCCTCTCCAACCCCAGTTATATCCTCTACTAGGATATGATACCAACCCACCTCTTAGTTCGACTTATGATCATCTATCAATGCCCAATATAAATATATATAATGAAATATAAGGAACCCTTACATATTAAATGCCTTGTACATCTGCTCCTCTTTAACCTTTTCAATGTAGCAATCACCGTTTAATACAGTACTGCCCCTCATTTAATACAGTCCAACTCTTCAACTTCAAGTACTACACAGCTATATTTCTTCCCTGCTAGACGGTCCACTAATACGTCTATATTTAAACTTTGAAACCTTTCTCCTCTTAACTTCAACCAAAAAATTTGTACCCTCTTCTTTTGCCTTCTTTTTGTTTAACCAATATTCATCACATCCTCCATTCCAAGAAGATAACGACTCTCAAAGTTACGTCTCCTATTTCAACAAGCAAAGAGCAACCTTTCACTTCAGTAAGGAATTCTTTTCTTCGTTACTTTTTTTACCCCAAATTTTTATATTTATAATTTCAACAAAATCGTTTCTTTATCTTTACGTTCCATGTTTTAATCCGTTAACCACCATTCACCTTACTATTCTCTCCAACATCACATTGCCAAGCTATAATTACTTTTTATAATAAGCAATCACAGAATAACCATCTAGAGTTCGTTAGATTAATTTCACTGATTTTATTATACGTACTCGTCTTAAATTTATCTTTCACAGAAATATGAATTCCCTAGAACAGTGAAGTTACGCGGATCCCAGAGAAATAATCAAACAGATTCAAGAGTGTTACGAGAAACTTGACAAGCTATATGAAAAAATCATGGCACCCAAACACAGAGGAGATAATCAGAAATCTTCCTCAAGCTCTGGAATAAATAAAGACATTCCCAAGGCAGAGGCACCCAAACAGAGAGGAGATAATTAGAAATCTTCCTCAAGCTAAAGCTCTGATAACTAGTTTGACTTTACTGTCATCTTATTTTGACTCTGCTTCGTCTTAGTTTCTATCGTTTCATGTTTTACTTTCCGTAGTTGAAGTTTTTATAGTGTGTGGTGAACTATGTATTTCGGGATTTTAATATATGTTGTACTCGATGTTTGTGTCTTCTTTGGTTTCTATTCTTTCTTTGAACTTATGTGTTCCTATCATTCTTTCTGTTTTTATTAAGTAAGAATGTTGGCTGATGAATGTAAAAAATGTTGCTTTAGGAATTGTGTAATTTACGCAAGATTTATCATCTGAAATGGGTCGGATGAATATAAGCTTAGGTTAGGAAAGACGTTTTCCAATAACCTAGTGACAATAATTGTATATTAGGAAACTATAATAATAATCGGAAAAAAGGTTAGTATGTTGTTTAATCAAAAAAGAACTCACCTATTAACACATTGTTACAGTAAGATAGCTCTACATAATTCGGAAAATAATCTTCTCTTAAGTATGGCTCATCGTCTACTTTTGCTTGCGTCGCCTTTTACTTGCGTCACCTTTTGCTTTTGTCTGCTTTTACTTTCATATGTTTTTGCTTCCATCTGATTTTGCTTCCGTCTGCTTTTCAACTTCCCTCTGTTTTTCTTCTTTCGTCTACTTTTCAGCTTCCGTCTGCTTTCTTCACTTCGTCTTATTTTTGCTTCTTTGCTTCGTCTTATTCTTTTCCGCATTTTTGCACAAATCAGTCAACAAATCAGCCTTGTTTGTCAATTTTTTCGCCAAGCTGTTGAAGATTTTTCATTAGATTATCTGTCCAGTATAAGAACATTCTTCATTCTAATATCGACAAAGTATTCAGCTTCCGTCTGCTTTTGCTTCCGTTTGCTTTTCAACTCGCGTCTGTTTTTCTTCTTTCGTCTGCTTTTCAACTTCTTACTTTCATTGTCTCACTTTTATCGTCTGACTTCTATCCTCTTACTTCGACATCATTTTACTTTCGCTTCCTCTAACTTTAATCGTCCTGCATTATCTGTGCATGATAACAATATTCTTCATTCTAATATGCACTAAGGAGTATTAGCTGGGGTCGGTCCTTTCCTTGAAAAAGATTCGAAGAAGTTAACTTCGAGACTAGGAAATTTTATGAAGCACAAATTAAAAAACTTATAGATTAAAGTATCTTTATACTGCTATTTTAATCTCAAAGAAAGTCATTTCTTCTCCCAACTGATGACTATTTCATTACATTTGCATATTATTTTTTATTTAACTATGACCTTAAAATTTTCCCGGCGTATAAATTCAGCGGGCACTTTCACTGCGCATTTGCGCAGAGTTATCCTGCTAGTATGAACAAATGAGAAAAGTAGCACTATTTTTGTGGGGTCTGCATGTGGGTGGTTTTTGTTAGCAATACCCCACGACGGTTGCGTGAGAGGCCGCAAAGCCTTATTAAACTGAGCTCCGATAATTAGATATTATATTTTAACTTAAATAATAATTTAATTCACTCATTCTATAAATTACTATTCATTAATCTTTATCATGAAAATATTCTCTCTCTAAAAGGTTAAAGAGAATTAACTAGATCTCTCTTTTTTTTAGCTTGTCCCTTTCATTATTTTTAATCATTTATGTAACAATTTCACATGTGATTTTTTTTGCTGGGAATTAGAATCTAGTTCCTTTCCCTTTTTCGGGAAATAATGAAACATAGAATCGGAGATGGTTCAAGCCCCTCTCATCCATTTTTACCTCTCCCCTACTTACCTTTTCTTCTCCACGAAAAGAACCAAACATAAAGCCAACCAATGATGCGAATTTCGTTCAGTTCTGGGTGGTTAACGTACTGTTCCGGTCGGAATCGACCACCATGGTACCGGTCGGTACCGTAAAAAATTTGAAACTTCAGGGACTAGTTTGCAATTTTAAAAAAACTAACCCTAATTTTTCTCCCCAAACCTGACTTCTTCTTCTTCTTCGCGATTTCACTCTTCTCTCTTAAGCTTTTTCTCCTCTCATCTTCTCACTTCTCGGTCTCACCTCACCATCGCCACCTCTCTCCTCTTCTCACCGTCATGGCTCATTGTCGCTATCCTCTTCTGCGTCGCGTCTTCTCCTCTTCTCCTTTGGTCATCGTGAGTCGCGACATTGCCTCATCCTCCATTAAAGACATCAAACTCGACGACGTTTCCTCCTCCACCGGCCACCACCTCCTCCAAGTGAAGTCACCACCGACGACTCGCTAGACTCGAGTTGTTTTTTGCGTTTTTTATTTCGAAAATTTTTGAATTTAAATTTTTATTGTATTTTGGTTATGGTTTTGGTTGATGATCCGATGATGAATTTGCTATTTGGTGTTGAAGTTGGTTGGACTGTTGGAGTGTTGATAGATTTTTGTGTTGTTGTTGGATGACCCGATGATGGAGGGGAACATGAAATGAAATGAATTGGGTTGTGGATGAAATGAATTGGGTTGTGACTTGTGACTTGTGTATGAAATGAATTGGAGTGTCCCAATGATCCGATGTTGGTTATTGTCGTGTATGAAATAAATTGAGTTGTGTTTGTTTATGAAATGAAATTCTAAATGTTGAATTGAATTGAATTGGACCAATTGGTTGTATTTGTGTATCTAAATTTTGAAATAAATGTCAATTCTCAATTGTGTTAGTTAAGGGTTTGATATTTAGTTGGGAATGAGTCATGACTCGTCATAATTAAGGAAATCTAATCTAAGCTAAGGTGTAAGAAAAAACAACTAATCAATTTTCTAAGCTAGTAAATGAAAGCATATGATTATAAAAAGACAACTAATCAATTTTCTAATTATTATTTTAAGATATGTAAAATTTTAAGTTTGAATTAAAATTAAAATAAGACAATCATGAATGATGAACCAACTAAATTCACTCATTTTGAATTACGATGCTTTTACAGTTGCTTTTTAAATCATAAACATTGAGCTAAATTTGTTATTTACCTTATCTTTAAGATATCTTGTTTGATTATTTCCTAATCCTAAAATTATTTAGGCTATGAATTTGTACATTGCAAATTCATAAACTAAATCATTGAAATATGAACATATTAAAGTAAAATATTCTTTGTAATTGGAATTTATTGGAATTTGGAAATAGAAATTGTGGATGTATGTTTCATGAATGTTGGAAATTGGGAATTATTGCAAATTGATAAAAATAAAAATTGTTGATGTATGTTTTGAGATTGTTGTAATTGGAATTTGCTGGAAATGAAAATTGTTGATGTATGTAAGTATGTTTTGTAATTGTTGGACTTAAAAATTGTTAAAAATAGAAGGAAACGTAAATAAAATTATGATTGTTTTGTAATTGTTAGGATTGGAAATTGTTGTAAATGAAATGAATGAAAATAGAATTATGATTGTTTTGTAATTGTTAGGATTTGAAATTGTTGGAAATGGATTGGAAATGGAATGGAATTATGAATGTTTTGCAATTGTTAGGATTGGAAATTGTTATAAATGGAATGAATGAAAATGGAATTATGATTGTTTTGTAATTGTTAGGATTGGAAATTGTTGGAAATGGATTGGAAATGGAATGAATGAAAATGGAATTATGAATGTTTTGTAATTGTTAGGATTGGAAATTGTTGTAAATGGAATGAATGAAAATAGAATTATGATTTTTTTGTAATTGTTAGGATTGGAAATTGATGGAAATGGAATGGAATTATTAATTTTTTGTAATTGTTAGGATTAGAAATTGTTAAAATGGATTGGAAATGGAATGGAATTATGAATGTTTTGTAATTTTAAGATTGGAAATTGTTGTAAATGGAATGAATGAAAATAGAATTATGATTGTTTTGTAATTGTTAGGATTGGAAATTATTGTAAACGGAATGAAATAGGAATGGAATTATTATAGATGTATGTTTTGTATGTGTGTGATAGTTGAAAATTAGAAATTGTTAGAAATTGATAAAAATAAAAATCATAGATGTATGTTTTGTGATTGTGGGAAATTGGAACTTGTTAGAAATGGAAGTTGTTAATGTATGTTTTGTGATTGTGTGAAATTGGAAATTGATAAAAATGGAATTTGTTGATGTATGTTTTGAGATTGATGGAAATTGGAAATTGTTAGAAATTGATCAAAATAGAAATTGAAGATGTGCTGGACCCCGTTTTTGGAGCCCAACATCGGACACGGAAGCATGAGGCTTGGGCTTGGAGGGAAGACCTAGAAGTTGGAAATCTAGAAGAAAGATCCCTCGGAAGCAAAGGCGGGCGTCTCCCCAGCATGTGCTGTTTCGCTGCAGTGAAACCTTTTTGGAAGCTATGCACAGCGAGAGCAATGAACCTTCATTGCAATGACGAAAAAAGAACACTTCATGCGGTGAACCGTTAATTTAACCGCACGATTTAGCGAGATCGTCTCGTCGCGGCGAAAGCCTTTTTTCCACAAAAACCCAAACTTAAAATTTTTCACTCATTTTCATCAAAACAACCCAACATAAAATAAACTTGATCATAAACACAACCTTCCAAATCTTATCCTCATGATAAAACGATTTAATGCGAAAGGTTTGAAACTAAATCCAACATCAACCATATCTCATTGATAACCAAAGAAGAGTTTTACAAAGCTTTAATGGCATTTCAAAACATAATACATCATTTGAGTTCAAGAACCAAAAATAGAAAATACACTTGAACTAATAAAACTTGAAATGTGACTAAAGCCTTGAATTCCAAAAATATAACTTGAAAATACAAAAATATGACAATTCGGAGTGATGCCGTAACTCTTGACTTACTCGATCTCTTGCTCATCACCTGAATAGGGGCAGGAAAATGGGGGTGAGCTATAAAGCTCGTGAGTAACATATTTATAATAAAGAAACAAGCAAAAGTAGTTTTAAAAGCTCATTGTCGTCATACATTTTTGAAACCAAAGTAATTTCACATGTAAATAGTAGATATCATCATCTCAAAATGCTTAATTTTCAAACAATTCATGAGTAATTTTAAATCATGTATGCATCAAACGTGCTAACAGATCATAAGCACATAAGCACAGCAGAATGATTTGGGTAAGTCTAAATTCATGACGCACTACACATTCCCATATAATGGTCCTGTGTAGTCGTAAAATTCTTGAGGGAGTCCTTGAGGGAGCTCCATGCCACTAGCGGGCAGGCGGGAGAAGCCTATACTTGAGTCAACGTGCACGTGACAGTTTTTGAGGGACTACCACAAACCCATATAACACACATAGTTCAAAATCTTGTAAACTTGTTGCCAAAATGGCACTTTCTTGTAATGCTTTTCATAACCTTGATATCCTGGTATAAATCATTTCTGAAAACATGATTTCATGAACTTGTATTCTTTTAAAGAGAAGCCCTTTTCAAAGTCTTTTCATCAATCATCAATACAAATCGCATAGCAAAGATATAACAATTTCACAATTCACTCAAAAAGCAAATAAGGCAACATTGATGATGCAATTTAAATCATTAAATCTTTCTTGATTTAAAGAAAACAATGAGTGGTTTATTTACTCTATTATAAACGTGTACCCACCTTGAGTTCCTTGCTTATACGTTTGCTTAGGAATGTCTTTCCTCTTATTCCTCTTGCTCCTCTTGCCTCACTTGATTTCCTTAACCAATAACCAAAATTCCATCAACTTGGTGTAGAAATCGGAAAGTCATACTTTAACAATTCGAACTATAACTAAAGATGAAACAAAAATTCTATGCTTAACTTCGATCCAAATTTTGATATCTTTAGAGACTGAATAAGAACTTTATTTATTTACAAAACCTGTAGCCCTATGTCTCTAGTTTACAATGAATCAAAAATCATCTCATTTGGACATCAACACAAAACGTTATGCCCAAAATGCCAAAGCATGTCTGTGCAGAAAAATGGCCTCTCGCCGCGGCTTGCGCGCGCGCCGCGACGTGCACATGCGCAGGTCGCGATGTGCGAAGCTAAAATCCTCCCGAAACCTGTTTTTCCCACATTCTTCAATCATATTCCTCCCATATTTCAAATATAAGACATCTAAACCCTAAATCATCTCTTATACTTCATTTCTAAGCTCATTCCAACCCAATATCATCAACAAAATATCAAAATCTATCCTTAATCATTAACCCTAAAGATAACATTTGCATATTTCATTCACTAACGCTTCCCACACATGTTAAGCTATATTGGGGTTTCATCTAACCAAAACAAGATGGAATAAACTCATATTTACTTGTTGACGCTTCAGTTCCTTCAAAATCTTCAAGGATTTCCAAACCCTACTATTCTCTTCTTCTCCCTTAGTCTCCCACGACACTCACTTCTCAAATAAGACAACATATACTTCTTCTTCTAATTTCTTTCACTTAAGCCTTAAATGAATGAGCAAATACCATTATGCCCCTCCATTATGCCTTATAACTTTTAGACTTTAAGTGACTTGCCCATTTTGCCCTTATTCATTCTTACTTCTTCATTTTCACTTACACCATACTATACTCTTAACTTAATCTTAATTTCTCCATTTAATATTTCCAATTCCATCACTCTAAGCAATAAATCCTCCAATCATTGACATGTTAATTAAACTTTAAACAAATAATTTATCTAGAAAAACCACATAATCAAAACAATTCATTCTTAATAAAATCACTAAAAATTTGGGGCCCAACATTTCTCCCCCTCTTAAAAGAATTTCATCCACGAAATTATTACCTGAGTCATCGAAGAGATGTGGATACTTCTCCTTCATGGCTTCCAATGGCTCCCACGTGGCCTCTTCTACCGAATGGTTTCTCCACAGGACTTTGACTAGCTGAACCGTCTTGTTCTTAAGGACCTTTTCCTTGGTGTCCAAAATCTCCACTGGAATCTCCTCATAACTTAAATCATCTCTCAACTGAACCTCGGTTAGTGCGAATGATATGAGAAGGATTCGATCTATACCTCCTCTGCATGGAGACATGAAAGACATCATGTATCTGTGATAACTCCGTGGCAACGCCAACTTTGTAGGCTAGTGGTCCAATCCTCTCAAGAATTTCATAGGGACCCATATATCTCGGACTCAACTTACCATTCTTGCCAAACCTCATTACTCCTTTCCAAGGAGACGTCTTAAGAAACACTTTCTCACCAACTTCATACTCCATCTCTTTTCGGTGTGCATCAGTGTAGCTCTTCATCCTATCCTAAGCTGCCTTAAGTCGTTGCTTAACCAGATTGACTTTTTCAACTATCATTTGAATCAATTATGTTCCTAACAGTTTCCTCTCTCCTTCTTCATCCCAGCATATCGGAGTTATACACCTTCTTCCATATAGTGCTTCATATGGAGCCATCTGAATGCTCGAATGGTATGAATTGTTATAAGCAAATTCGACCAATGGCAAATGCTCATCTCAAGCTCCTTTGAAATCTATCACACATGCCCTGAGCATTCCCTCAAGGGTCTGAATGGTCCTCTCAGATTGACCATCCGTCTGAGGGTGAAAAGTCGTGCTAATCTCACTATCTTATCAATGTACTTCTTTGTTAGCACATGCAAAGAATCAATATGTTTAATTTCCAGAAAATGGGCTGACTTCGTCAACCGATCCACAATAACCCATATGGCATCATGCTTCCTACTAGTTTTGTGCAAACCCATCAGAAAATCTATGGTTACCCTTTGCCACTTCCACTCAGGAATGGACAATGGCCTTAACTTGCCTGGTGTTTAGTCTTGACTTGCTGACACACTAGACACTTACTTACATACTCTACTACATCCCTCTTCATGCCCTTCCACCAGAAATGCTCTCTCAAATCCCTGTACATCCTGGTGCTACCTGGGTGCATGGCATAAGGCGCATTGTGTGCCTCATCCAAAATCCCATCCTTCACCTCCTTGACATCTGGAATACAAAGTCTGTTTCTGACTGTCATGAGCCCATCATCCCTCACTACTACTTCAGAACTCTTACCATTCTGAATTTCCTCTCGAAGCTGGCTCAAATCTGCATCTAGTGCCTATAACTCCCTAACCTTCTCCCTGAGTATTGGCCTCACTCTGAAGTTAGCTAGAAGGCAATTTGGTTCTTCCTGCTTCAAGCTTATCTTAAGCTTGGCCATATCTTCCAATAAAGGTAGATAAACTGTCCGAACATGAGCATTGAATACTTCCTACTCAAGGCATCTGCTACAACAATTGCCTTGCCTGGATGGTACTTAATCAACAAATCATAATCTTTAAGCAATTCTATCCACCTTCTCTGTCTTAAATTCAGTTCTTTCTGGCTTAGTAAGTACTTGAGACTCTTATAATCAGTAAAAATCCTCGTTTGAACCCTATATAGATAATGCCTCCAAATTTTTAAGGCAAAGATCACTGCTGCCAGTTCCAAATCATGGGTTGGATAATTCAACTCATATGACTTCAGTTGCCGTGAAGCATAAGCTATCATCCTATCTCCCTGCATCAATACACAACCTAGACCCTTCCTCGAAGCATCACTATACACTGTATACCCTTCATCTTTGGAAGGCAGAATGAAAACCGGAGCACTTGTTAATCTGTGCTTGAGCTCCTCAAAGCTCTTCTGGCATTCATCACTCCAGATAAACTTTTGATTCTTCCTCAATAAATTAGTCATCGGAGAAGCTATCATGGAGAATCCTTCCACAAACCTCCTGTAATAACCTGCCAGACCCAGAAAACTCTTCACCTCTGTCACTGTCTTGGGTGCATGCCAATTCACCACTGCTTCAACTTTCCTTGGATCAACATGTATGCCATTTTGCGAAATCACATGTCCAAGGAATGTCAGCTCATGAATCCAAAACTCACACTTGCTGAACTTAGCATAAAGCTCTCACTCCCTCAGTGTCTACAATACAATCCCGAGATGCCCCTCATGTTCTTTTTCACTCTTGGAATACACCAGAATGTCATCTATAAACACTATGACAAACTGATCCAGATAGTCCTTGAAGACCCTATTCATAAGATCCATGAAAGCAGCTGGAGCATTGGTCAAACCAAATGGCATGAATAAAAACTCATAATGACCATACCGAGTCCTGAAGGCTATCTTGCTGATGTGAGCAGGAGTAAGGATCTTGAGAAGATGGCGAACTCCGAGCCTATTGGAGGAGAGTTTAATGGAACTAAGCCCAAACTAGTTCATTTAACTCAAATCCTTGGACCGGATACACTTGGAGTTTGAAAACTCACGAATCAGACCTATTTATTTAATTTTTGGACTTCACTTTATTTTGGGCTTCCATGTATTTTTAAGCCCAACCCTTGATTATTTGACCTAGGTATAAATAGTTATCTTTTAGGGTTTTAGAGCACCTTTAGATCATATTGTTTGAGTGCCGTCGGCTTTAGAGAGAACATTATTCTCTTGTTCTTGTTACTTTTCGAACCATCTTTCACTTATCAATTGTTTTTTTCAGTTGTGGCGTGTTGATCGTTCGCTTTTCTTGGTTTTATTTTGATCATCGGGATTGCTTAGGACAAGTTTCTGAGAGGTGTCGTAGAAATCAAACCTTGCGTATCCTTTATTTTCTTGTTTGTTCAATTCCAAATCATCACCTCGACGTCAAGTCTTCCGCGGTGTGCGTCAATTTGGTATCAGAGCTAGTTTGGAGGAGAATTCTTATTCAACTCCATCAAGATTTCAAGAAAACCGCCGCCCATCGCCATCCAACTATCGTCAGATCTTTCTTTCAGGTGTGAATCAACTTTTGGTATAGGATTTCAATTTTCCTTCCTATTGTTTTAGTTAAGGTTTTCAGTATTTGTTGAAAAAAAAAAGGCCGGAAAAAAAAAAAAGGGCGGAAAAAAAATTCGGAAAAAAAGTGTGATAGTCGTACCAAAAGGAGGAGAGAGGAAAAAAAAAGAGTTAGCAGAAAAAAAAAGGGTTAGCAGAAAACAAAATCAACAGAAAAAAAAAAGTCAAAAAAAAAATTTCTGAAAAAAAAAATCGAAAAAAAAACTCTTATCTTTCGTACTTGTTACTTGATTGGGGTTTGTTGCTTTCGATACTTGAGCTACAGTTGGAAACATTGATTGGATGAAGCCTTGGTTCTGATTGTAACTTGGATTTCAGAGAAATTTGAGTGGTAAAAGGCAAGAGTGTGTGAGCTTATTTGAGGGAGTCATTGCCGTGACTTAAACACGAGGGGAGTGACAAACTCTTGAGTGAAACACGTGAGGGAGTGTGTGAGGTTGTTTATCACTAACTTTGTTTTGCAGGTATTTTATTTTATTTACAATGTCACAGGGAGGTAGTAATGATGGTAGCCAAGGAGGAGATGTAGATATCGCTTTCACTTTGAGAGCCATGCAACAACAATTTGAGAGGTTCAATCTAGCCTTAAATGAGGTTAGGGGACAAATGGACGAGCTCCGACAAGGGAGGCGCGAGGAACCTCAAGGCAGACGTGCAGATATACGTCAACGACAACCACCACCTCGTCGACAACCACCACGGTATGAGCCTGAGGAAGAGGAATTTGATGAGGAGGAGGAAGAGGACTATGAAGGGCGCATGCCTAGGAGAGCTCGGAGAGGGAACCCCTCGACGATTTAGATGGAGACCTCAAATCCATCAAGATGCGATTCCAAGATTCAAGGAAGGAATGATCTTTGAGGCGTGTTGGAGTGGGAAAGGAAGGTTGATATGATCTTGAGTGTCATAATTTCTGGAGGAGAAAAAGGTAAAACTTCTTCTTTGTTGAATTTACAAATTATGCACTAATATGGTGGGATCACTTGACCTCTAGGAGGAGGAATGGAGAAAGACCTATCACTACTTGGGCAAATGATGAAGGCGTGTATGAGGAAGAGATTTGTGCCCTCTTACTATTATAGGAGATGCACCAAGCTCCAAAGACTCACACAAGGATCTAAGATGAGAGGACTACCACAAGGAGATGGAGATTGCTATGATTCGTGCTAATATAGTGGAGGATCCCGAGGCCACCATGGCAAGGTTCTTGAGTGGATTAAATAGGAGATAGCAAATATTGTGGAGTTCTGACATTATTTGGAGATTGAGGATATGGTAAACATGGCCATGAAGGTGGAAAGACAACTTAAGGCTAGAGTAGCCGCAAGGAATGGAGCAAGTTCTAGTTATTCATGGAACTCACAATGGCCCTGTAAGAGGAGAAGTCCAAGGATAAAGGGTGGACTTCAAGGAAGCACCTAAGCAATCAATCGGGGATCTGAACAAAAGGTACTCTAGTAAACATTCATCTATAAAATGTTTTAAATGTTTGGGTCTTGGCCATATTGCTTCTCAATGCCCTAATAGAAAAGTGATGTATATGAAGGATAATGGGGTTATTGATTCTGATGATAGTGATATTGATGATTTGCCATGTGATAGTGTTTGTGATGATGAAGTTGAATATGAGGAAAGAGCTGTCACAGGAGAAGCACTTGTAGTTAGGAGAGTGTTAAGTGCTAGAGTTAGAGATGAGATTCTGGATCAGAGAGAGAACCTATTCCATTCAAGGTGTTTGGTGGGTGGAAAGATGTGTAACTTGATCATAGATGGAGGTAGTTGTACTAATGGGGCTAGTCAAACTATGGTAAAGAAATTGGACTTGATATGTAGCAACCATCCAGAGCCATATTATTTACAGTGGTTTAATGATAGTGGGAGTGTGAAGGTGACTAGACAGGTACTGGTGCCATTTTCTGTAGGGAGGTATGAGGATGAGGTGTTATGCGATGTGATACCCATGAAGGCAGGACATTTGTTATTGGGAAGACCTTGGCAGTTTGACAAGAGGGTAGCACATGATGGGTATACCAATAGATACTCATTTAAGTTTAAGGGTAGGAACTTCATTCTACTACCTTTGACACCTAGTGAATTGTACCTGGACCAGATTAAATCAAGAAAAAGTAAGGAAGGTTCGGGTAGTGAGAATAAAAAAAGTGAAGAGAGAAAAGAGGCCCAGAAGAAAAATGAGATTGGCCCAATGGAGAGTGACTGCACAGGTTAGGAAAAGACAGTGGGATGTGCAGGAGAGAAAAGTTCAGGGAGAGAAAAAAAGAGTGAAAAGAAAGGGAAAAGAGCACTAGTAGTGGTGAGATACAGAGAGCGTTTAGTTTCTGACACTAACCCTCTTAATGCTTTGTCTAGTGTTTTTACTCTGAATTCTAGGGGCGATGGTCCGTTTCAGATGTTAGAGAAGATGAATGACACAACCTACAAAATTGACCTGCCAGATTCGAGGACGAATCTTCTTGAGGAGGGAGGGACTGATGTGAGCAGGAGTAAGGATCTTGAGAAGATGGCGAACTCCGAGCCTATTGGAGGAGAGTTTAATGGAACTAAGCCCAAACTAGTTCATTTAACTCAAATCCTTGGACCGGATACACTTGGAGTTTGAAAACTCACGAATCAGACCTATTTATTTAATTTTTGGACTTCACTTTATTTTGGGCTTCCATGTATTTTTAAGCCCAACCCTTGATTATTTGACCTAGGTATAAATAGTTATCTTTTAAGGTTTTAGAGCACCTTTAGATCATATTGTTTGAGTGCCGTCGGCTTTAGAGAGAACATTATTCTCTTGTTCTTGTTACTTTCCGAACCATCTTTCACTTATCAATTGTTTTTTTCAGTTGTGGCGTGTTGATCGTTCGCTTTTCTTGGTTTTATTTTGATCATCGGGATTGCTTAGGACAAGTTTCTGAGAGGTGTCGTAGAAATCAAACCTTGCGTATCCTTTATTTTCTTGTTTGTTCAATTCCAAATCATCACCTCGACGTCAAGTCTTCCGCGGTGTGCGTCACTTGCTTACATCAGACTCCTTGATTCTGAGCTGATGATAGCCTGATCTGAGATGAATCTTAGAGAAGACCCTTGCTCCCTGATGTGAGCAAAGGCATGGATGACGATGTGCATGAAGGTGGTGGCGTGCATGGTGAAGGCGTGCATGGAGGTTTGGACTTGAAGAAGAGCTTGCGTGATCAAGGCCAAGGAAGAGACCTGTCCATACCAATTGGGCCAATGACTAGGGCGCGGGCTAAGAGGATCAAAGAGGCTTTGTATGCGCATGTGGGCTCATTTATGGAAGACATGCAGCGTGCTAATCCTATAGGAGGAGAGTTATTTGGGTCACATCTCAAATGGATCCACTTAACTCAAGTCTTTGGGTCAGATATGCATGTGGCTTGAGGACTTGCATGAATGGGCTGTTTTAATTCACTTGAGCCCAACTTATGTGGACTTAAGTGATCAGCAAAGGCACACCCATCGGACCAGGACATGGGGCATTTTAATTAGCTTTCTTGGACTTATTATTTACATGGGCTTTCTTGTATTATTAGCCCAACTCATTAGTCACTTAAAACCTAGTATTTATAGACTTGTTTTAGGTCGATTAGGCGGTCGATTGATTATTGTGTGCAGCCACGGCTTCCAACTTGAGAGAAAACAAACCTTCTCTTGTTCTTGTTACCTTAAGAACTTATTTCACTTATCAATTGCTTTCCCAATTGTGGCGTGTTTGAGTTCTTTCTTTGAATTCAATTATGATCATCGGGGTTACCTAAGGCGGTCTTTAGGGGTGTCGTGGGATTGATTTCATCGTATCTTAGTTAGTTTTGCTTGTCAATTTTCAATTCAAGTCTGTTCTTCCTTGTTCTTCATAACCGACGCAAGTTCTTCCAACAATTCAATCATTCCAGCCATACCCGTAGCTTGGATTTATTCCTTATACAAGATCAACGCAAATTCCTCTTCAATCCTTCCGTTTGTGCGTGTTATTTGGTATCAAAGCCTTGGCGGGAGGTAAATTCTAATTTGTCTCTCTTGGGTTCTTGTCGTTCTTGTCTTTGGATCTTGTTGTGTTCTTGAGAAATCTGGGTTCTTGTCGTTCTTGTGCTGGATTTTGTTGTGTTCTTGAGAAATCTGGGTTCTTGTCGTTCTTGTGCTGCATTTTGTTGTGTTCTTGAGAAATCTGGGTTCTTGTCGTTCTTGTCTGGATCTTGTTGTGTTCTTGTTCTTGAGAAATCTGGGTTCTTGTCGTTCTTGTGCTGGATCTTGTTGTGTTCTTGTTCTTGAGAAACCCGGTTCTTGTCGTTCTTATCTTTGGACCTTGTTGTGTTCTTGTTCTTGAGAAATCTTTTCATTCAGCGTCAACTACACAACTCATCCAAAATTTTTCGGTTAGGGATTCATCTAATTCTCTTGAAACTTTGTGCTTGATTACCTTCTCCCAAAACAGGAGGTAAAAAAGTAAAAAAAGGCCTACTTAAAATTTTCTTCTTTCCTTTGATTTAGCTCATTGAATTGAGTAGCACTAGTCTTAACATACCAGCTTCAAAATTTTGGGAATTTCCATCTGATTCCATTGTTCTAGCCTTATTTCGTGTTCTTTGAATTCAATTGTTCCAAAATTGTCTTCTTTGATCTTGGTATTACTTGTTTGAATTTGTCTTTCTTATTCTTCATTTTGTTTGAGTTCATTCTATCCTAGCATTGTTTCTGTTTCCTTCCTTGTGTCTCGAATTGGTTGACATTCAGCAATCTTGCTTGGAGGATCTCGGTTTTTCCTTGATTGGGGTTTTCAGATATTGAACCACATTCCATGATTTGGGAATTGAATTTGGTTTGAGGAATTATAGTTCTACTTTGTAACTTGAATTTCAGAGAAATTAAGTGGTAAAAGGCAAGAGTGTGAGTGCATTTGAGGGTGTCATTGCCGTGACATTAAACACGAGGGAGAGAGAACATCTTTTCAGTGAAACACGTGAAGGAGTATTGTGAGTCGGATTTTTTTTTCTTGCACTAACGTTGTTTTGCAGGTATATTATTTCCTCACAATGTCATAGGAAGGAGGTAATAATGGTAGCAGTGGTAGCAACGGAGGTATTAATGCGAATCAAACCGGAGAAATCAATGTTCTTACCATGAGAGCAATGCAACAACAGTTTGAGCGGTTCAACTTGGCATTTCTTTGAGATGAGGAGGAGATAGCTGAACTCCGACAAGAGAGGCGTGAGGAGCCTCGAGGAGACGTGGTGCTAGGCACCAACACCTCCACCACCATTTGGAGACCACCACCACAATATGACCATGTGGACGACGGAATTGAGGAGGAGGAGGAGGAAGAGTTTGACCACAGACCTAGGAGGGCACAAATGAATGAGCCATTAAATCGGCTAGATGGAGATATCAAGTCCATCAAAATGCAAATTCCTACCTTGAGGGAGGAATGGCGCCGAGGCTTACCTAGAATGGGAGAGGAAGGTGGACTTAATTTTGAGTGCCATAACTTCTCCGAGCACAAGAAGGTAAAGCTAGGCTGCAGTGGAGTTTTCGATTATGCATTGATTTATGAGACCAGATTGATGACTTCGGGAGGAGGAATGGAGAGGGCTATCTCTACTTGGGCAGCCATGGCTCGCATGAGGAAGAGGTTTGTGCCTTCTTACTATTATAGGAGATGCACCAAAATTGCAGAGACTCACTCAAGGGTCTAGATCGGTGGAGGATTACCACAAAGAGATGGAGATAACCATGATCCGAGCCAACATAGAAGAGGACGCAGAGGCGACTATGGCACGGTTTTGAGTGGCTTGAACCGAGAGATAGCCAATGTGGTGGAGTTGCAGACTATGTGGAGATTGAGGACATGGTGAACATGGCCATGAAAGTGGAAAGGCAACTCAAGAGTAGAGTGGCAGCAAGGAGTGGATCGGTATTTAGTCCATCATGGGGTTGAAATGGCCCAAGAGAGAGGAGAAATCGAAAGACAAAGGGCGGACCTCAAGGAGACACCCAAAAGCCAAATGTGGGTCTGACCAAAAGGTACACCTAATTCTCATGCCTCATCTAGCAAACAATCTAGTATTAAATGCTTTAGGTGTTTGGGCAATGGACATATTGCATCACAATGCCCTAATAAAAGGCTATGTTTATGCGGGATAACGGGTAATTGATTACGAGGATAGTGATTGTGATAATGATGTGTTGCCTTGTTATAATGCTTGTGATGATGATGATGATGATTGTGTAGAGAGGGCTGTCACAGGGAAGTGCTTGTTGTTAGGCGTGTTTTGAGTGTTAGGGCCAAAGATGCAGCTCTTGATCGAGAGGAGAATTTGTTTCACACGAGGTGTTTGGTGGGTGGAAAGGTTTGTAATCGATCATTGATGGGGTAGTTGCACTAATGTAGCTAGTGTCACCATGGTTGAAACTGGGGTTACCTTATAGGAAACATCCGGAACCTTACAAGCTCTGATGGTTTAATGATAGTCTGATGTGAAAGTGACAAAGCGGTGTTGGTGTCATTTTCAGTAGGTAGATATGAGGATGAGGTGTTGTGTGATGTAGTACCTATGGAGGCTGGTCATATGTTGCTTGGGAGACCTTGGCGGTTTGATAGAAGGGTAGCACATGATGGATATACCAATAGGTATTCGTTTAAGTTTAAGGGTAGGAACTTCACTCTTGTACCCTTATCACCTCATGAATTGTACTGGACTGTTGAAAGCAAGTAAATGTGAGGAGGGTTTGGGTAGTGAGCTCAAAAGAAAAGATGAGAGAAAAGAAGCCCAAAAGCAAATTGAGAGTGGCCCAAAGGTGAGTGGCTGCACAGAGAGGAAAAGAAGGTGGGATGTGCGGAGAGAAGAACTCGGTAGAGAAAGGAAGAGTGGCCGAGAGAGAAGAAGGTGAGTTTGTTTGCGAGTGAAAGATTTGAGGAGAGCTAGTGGGCGAAGAGAACACTATTGTTGCTTAGGTATAGGGAGTGTTTGATGACCGACACTTACCCTCTTGCTTCCTTGCCTAGTGTCTTTAGTTCTCTTTGCGAGAATACACCGATGTCTTTCCGGAGGAGATGCCCAATGGACTGCCACCCTTGAGGGGCATAGAGCACCAAATCGATTTCATACCGGTGCATGATTCCAAACCGCCAGCCTATAGGAGTAACCACGAGGAAACGAAGGAACTTCAAAGGCAAGTGGATGAGTTGTTGGAAAAGGGCATGTGAGGAGAGCTTGAGCCCATGTCTTTGTCTTGGTCTTTGTTGGTGCCAAAGAAGGATGGAACTTGGAGGATGTCGTGGACTGTCGTCTTGTGAATAAAATCATCAGAAAATCGCCACCCTATTCCTAGGTTAGACGATATGCTTGATGAGTTGCATGGTGCATGTGTATTTACTAAGATTGATTTGAAGAGTGGATACCATCGATTCGAATGAATCCGGAGATGAATGGAAACGCTTTCAAAACCAAGTATGGGTTGTATGAGTGGTTGGTTATGCCATTTGGCTTAACTAATGCACCCAGCACTTTTATGCGGTTGATGAATCATATATTGCGTGCATTTCTTGGTAAATTTGTGGTTGTTTACTTTGATGACATTTTGGTTTATAGCACTACTATTGATGAGCATGTCGTGCATGTGAGGAGTGTGTTGGATGTGTTGAGAAAGGAGAAACTGTATGCCAATCTTAAGAAGTGTACTTTTTGCATTGATCGACTTGTCTTCTTAGGATTTGTAGTCAGTTCTCGTGGTGTTGCGGTAGATAGTGAAAAGGTGAAGGCCATCCAAGATTGGCCAACACCTAAGAGTGCGAGTGAGGTGAGGAGCTTTCACGGACTTGCTAGCTTTTATAGGAGGTTTGTGAGAGATTTCTCCACTATTGCTGCTCCTTTGACTGAGATAGTCAAGAAGGAGAAGGGGTTTGTATGGGGAGAGGAACAGGAACGTGCATTCATATTGTTGAAAGAAAAATTATGTTCTGCTCTATTTTGTGCTTGCAAAATTTTGATAAGGCATTTGAGGTTGAATGTGATGCTTCGGAATTGGTATAGGTCTTGTGCTTTTGCGGAAAACAAACCAAGAGCTTACTTGGTGAGAAGTTGAGTGGTGCACAACTCAACTATCCAACCTATGACAAGGAGCTATATGCAGTGGTGAGAGCATTGGAGGTGTGGCAACACTACCTTCAGCCACGTGAGTTTGTCATTAGGACGGATCACGAGTCCTTGAAGCACTTGAAAGGACAAGGCAAGTTGAGCAAACGACATGCCACCGGGTGGAGTTTTGGAGACATTTCCATATGTCTGCCGCATCAAGCAAGGAAGGAAAACGTGGTTGCTGATCGTTATCTAGGAGGTATTCCTTGGTTACTACCCTTAGTTCACAACTTTTAGGGTTTGAGCAACTAAAGGAGTTGTATGCTTCGATAATGACTTTGCTTCGTGTATATTGCTTGTGAGCATCTGCGTTTCAGAAATTTTATAGGCATGATGGCTATTTGTTTAGAGGTAGCCAATTGTGTGTGCCTAATTGTTAGTTCGTGCTTTGTTTGTGCATGAGGCTCATAGTGGTGATTTGATGGGTCATTTTGGGGTTGCTAAGACTTTAGATATTTTGCATAAGCATTTTATTGGCCCGGTATGCTTGAGGATGTTGGCGAGTGTGTGCCAAGTGCATTGCATGTAGACAGGCAAAATCAGCAGTCAAACCTCATGGATTGTATACCCTTTACACGTGCTTCTTGAACCATGGGTTGATTTGTCTATGGACTTTGTTTTGGGTCTACCTAGAACAAAGAGAGGTTTTGATAGCATCTTTGTGGTTGTGGATCGTTTTAGTAAGATGGTGCATTTCATTGCATGTCATAAGACTGATGATGCTGTAAATGTGGTTGACTTATTCTTTAGGGATGTTGTTAGGTTGCATGGCATTCCGAGGTCGATTGTATCCGATCGAGATACTAAGTTTTTGAGCCATTTTTGGCGTGTGTTGTGGGGCAAGTTAGGAACCAAATTGTTATATTCCACTACTTGTCATCCACAAACAGATGGGCAAACCGAGGTTGTGAATAGGACCTTGGGAACTTTGTTGCGTCTTTGTTGTAGGTCGAAATTTGAGAACTTGGGGAATGTTTACCTTTCATTGAATTTGCATATAATAGATGTGTGCATTCCACTACTGGTTTTTCGCTTTCGAGTTGGTTTATGGTTTTAATCCCTTAACTATCTTGGATTTGGTACCTTTACCTTTGCATGAATTGTCTAGTACAGATGGAACACGTAAAATTTGAGTTGGTTAGGGAACTTCACAAGAAGGCGAGGCAACACATTGAGCAAAGAACAAGGTCTCGCCAGCAAGCCAACAAAGGCGTGATTAGTGACCATCGAACACGGTGATTGGGTTTGGGTTCATTTGAGAAAGGAGCGATTTCCTACTCAAAGAAAATCCAAGCTGGATCGAAGAGGAGATGGTCCATTCAGTGTTGGAGAAGATCAATGACAATGCCTACAAGATTGATCTTCGGTGAGTACAATGTTTCCGCCACTTTTAATGTTCTTGACCTTTCTCCTTTTGACATGGATTCACCGAGGATGAATCTTTTTAAGGAGGAGGGACTGATGTGAGCAAAGGCATGGATGACGATGTGCATGAAGGTGGTGGCGTGCATGGTGAAGGCGTGCATGGAGGTTTGGACTTGAAGAAGAGCTTGCGTGATCAAGGCCAAGGAAGAGACCTATCCATACCAATTGGGCCAATGACTAGGCGCGGGCTAAGAGGATCAAAGAGGCTTTGTATGCGCATGTGGGCTCATTTATGGAAGACATGCAGCGTGCTAATCCTATAGGAGGAGAGTTATTTGGGTCACACTCAAATGGATCCATTAACTCAAGTCTTTGGGTCGAGATATGCATGTGGCTTGAGGACTTGCATGAATGGGCTGTTTTAATTCACTTGAGCCCAACTTATGTGGACTTAAGTGATCAGAAAGGCACACCCATCGGACCAGGACATGGGGCATTTTAATTAGCTTTCTTGGACTTATTATTTACTTGGGCTTTCTTGTATTATTAGCCCACTCATTAGTCACTTAAAACCTAGTATTTATAGACTTGTTTTAGGTCGATTGGGAGGCCGATTGATTATTGTGTGCGACCACGACTTCCAGCTTGAGAGAAAACAAACCTTCTCTTGTTCTTGTTACCTTAAGAACTTATTTCACTTATCAATTGCTTTCCCAATTGTGGCGTGTTTGAGTTCTTTCTTTGAATTCAATTATGATCATCGGGGTTACCTAAGGCAGGTCTTTAGGGGGTGTCGTAGGGATTGATTTCATACGTATCTTAGTTAGTTTTGCTTGTCAATTTTCGAATTCAAGTCTGTTCTTCCTTGTTCTTCATAACGAGCATAAGTTCTTCCAACAATTCAATCATTCCAGCCATACCCAGAGCTTGGATTTATTCCTTATACAAGATCAACGCAAATTCCTCTTCAATCCTTCCGTTGGTGCGTGTTACTCCCTGCAGTTGGTCAAACAGATCATCTATTTGTGACAGAGGATACTTGTTCTTAATTGTCACCTTGTTGAGTCTCTGATAGTCAATACACATCACCCCACTCCCGCAAGACCTGAACCCGACATCGATGGTGATATCTAGGTCCGTGCCCATGAGGTGGCGTGCTACATCACTCGATGAAAACTCAAGATAACTTTTTTAAAAATGTACTCACACATATTATCGTGAATGCGGAAAACAATTTATATAAACAATTCAATGGCCTTGGGGCCCTTTTACATTACAATTTATTTCATCAATTGACTTTACAACTTGTCCAATTTAGTAATACAAAAGTCCAAGAATAGAAATAATAAGACAGACCTTGGCGATCCCGACCACTTCTTTGTTTCCTCAACTAACAGATGTCATCATACGTTGCCTAACGGGTATTCTTCTAAGTCTTGAAAATAGATGCAAATTTTGGGTGAGTTTTGCGAACTCGGTGAAAACCATCATCGATGGTTCACTCAATTCATGCATGTTCAATCACTTACCAAATATCACATCGATCACGATTCACAAATGTAATCTCAAATAATACATACCATTACATTTCACAAATGTAAGGCGTATCACCTTTCATACAATCCAAATTCAATCATACTATATATGCAATGCACATGAGACCCTTTCCATTTTCATTACGTTGTTGTGACCGTGCTTTGAAATTGTCCCAATGAACGAGCACATTGCGTTGAGCCGTGGCTCTGAAACATTGGGCTTGAAGCCTAATACATTGAGCCCGAGGCTCAATCGTTGGACACGAGGTCACGTGCGTTGAGTGAAAGCTCTCATATCGTTAGGCATGATATGCCCGATATGGTGGTACTCCGATCCAATGCCTTTATCGATCATGTCCTTATGCATGAATGCATATGTTCCAATTTCCATTTACTGATTATTTCTATCACTTACATTCAATGTCATTTCCTATTTCTTGGACCTTCGGTCCGTATTTCAATCATATATTTTCCAATTTATTGCATCATACCATATCGCATTTAAAAGTCACATCAATGTATTGAAAGACAATTAACACTTCAATATCAATTTTCCATTTCCTCGGACCTTTGGTCCGAGATCTCAATATAAACATTCACACACATTACACACAAGTAGCACCGTTATCTCATTTCAAATATTTCAGACACCTATGGTCCGAAATCAATCAAAATCAAACACACATAAACCCTCCATTATCTCCATATGGCATAATTGCAAAATCTTAAACACATAAGGTTGAGGAACCAACTAGGTTACTCACCTGTATTTCGAGCTAACATCTGGAAGTTTCGATAACGTCGTAGATCGACGCTCCAAATGTGCCTCTATAACAAACAGAGAGGAAATCCGATCACTAATTATCCAATCCGAACTAATATAATGCACATGTAAGTGTATAATGCATGTTCATGAGATTTCCGGCCCTAAATCCAAATTTTTCCCATCATAAAAATTCCATCAAAAATTAGAAAACTATAGCCACTGACAGCACTCAATTCGGACCCCGATCGGTCCAAAAATAAATAAAACAGTGACCATAGAACAATTTCCCGGGGCTACGTCAATTTCCCGTCTCAAAATTCCCAATTTCTCATAAAATAAAATTCAATATTTCACTAATCCGATGCCTCAAGAATCAGGTCAATCGGACGTCGGACGGAAAAGTTATTCACGAAAGAAACCAAAACTCAACAATTTATATCTATATATCTATAACCCTTATTTCCCCCTTTATTATCTGATTTCCAACTAAACTTCTAACACCCATAACTCTTTATACACATTTCCGAAAAATGCAAACTATACCTTGTTGGAAAGATAATGAAACCCTCTACAAGTTTCATGAAGACCCCAACAAGCAATTTTACCCATAAGGGTGTTAAAAATCCCATCAAAGCTGCTGTCTACTCAAAACCCCTCAAAACAGTGCAGTAGAGTTCCTAACCAGTGCAGTATTTTGTAAATTCAATAACTTCTCATTTCCTTAGTCAACAATTACAAAATAAATATTCTCATCAAAATCACAATGTGATCTATAACTTTAATGAACAATCCAAAATCAGATTCATTTGTTAACTATGTCAAACAATTCACCAAAGTATCAACCTACTAAATCCAAGCAATCTGAACAGTAATTTCCCAAACAGCATATCTCTTAGCACAAATGTCACCAAATTCTCTACCTTATATCCCTGAAAAGATAAGATCCCAAACTTCAAGTTTCATGAAGAACTCAAACTCTAATTCGATTTCTAACAATTTCAAATCTGCCAAACAATGTACTGATCAGGGCAGCAGTGAGAAACCTAATGTAGGTTCAGTCCTTGGAAATTCATTACTCCCAAATATGACATACAAAAATTACATGCCATATATCATTTTCAAGATAATTTCTTCCTCTACAACTTTTCAGAAGATCACTCATGCCAATTCAATTCACATAAATTGCTAAAATTGCTTCCAATCCGAATGCTCACAAAATCTACACTTAGGCTAGGTTTCATCAAAATGCTCAAAACCAGTCAATAATAAATAGGTCATATCTCCCAATATACAGATCGAAAAATTGCAAAATTAGTTGCAATGGAAATATAACTTGATAGGCTTCAACTTTCATGAAGAACATTTCCACTAATTCCTTCTACATAAATCTAGAAAAATCACCAAAGTTTCAGATGACTACTTCCGGATACTGTTCATACAATACATACCACTAACTTTCCATGGCACAATTCAACCTCTTAGAGATACAATTAGGTAACACCTATTTCACACAAAAATGTAGCCAACGAACTCAAGTTTAATTTGGTCCAAACCGCACCTCATTTACATACCTACACAATTAGTTATGATCAAAACAGTAAACCATGTACAAATAACAATTTTCCAGCTTTGATGTTCAATTCAATTCCTTTCATTCCCATGTCCATTCTACTTCAATTAGCACTCAATTTAACTCATTCATTCACCCTAACCTTCATCAAATACTTCACTTCAATATCAATACCTAAAATTGCAGGATCATACTCACTCATTTTCCTTTTACTATAATCATCTAATATGACTAACTTCACTTAAAAAGACATAATGCATGCTACCCTCATCCATACATACACAACTCTAACCTTATACCTAATAACTCAACCATAGGTTTCAAGACCTTCATGCATCATTCATCATCATTTAGAAAGAACAATAACTTTCAATTCATGCATTAAAAACAACCAATTGATTCATTAAAACATAATGAAAGCTGAAAACCAATTTCCTACCTCACCAATTTTCCTAATTTCACCTCACCTTACATGGCAATCACCCTATCAAAAGAGGTAGGAAGCTTGGGCTTGAGCAAAGGGAGAGGATGCACTTAAGGTAGGAGAAGAGTAGCATTTTAGTTAAATGATGGAGAAGAAGAAACTTGGAGAATGAAAAGCTTGAGAGATGATGAAGGTTGACGAGAGAAGAGATGAAAAACCTCTTTTTTTTCAAAACCCTTTCTTCCTCTTATATATATCACGATCATCACGCTTCTTGACGAGAGAAGAGATGAAAAACCTCTTTTTTTTCAAAACCCTTTCTTCCTCTTATATATATCACGATCATCACTCTTCTTCTTTCTATAAAATGCCATTTGTCTTTAATGGTTAAAGACACATTAAATGTAAAGTGGATTGCTTTCCACGTATGGCCTATATATATATATATATAAAGTAAAGCTTCCTCCTCCATTTTTGTTGTTTTCAATCCATTTTGGTTGTTTTTAAACATCCAATTTCGGTCCCAATAAGAACAAATTCAATAATCCCAATTGACATTTTTTTTTTGTTGCTACTAAAAGTTAACTGGTTCGCCACTTGGCGATTTTTTTTCGATCAAGAATTTCTAGAATTTTCGAATCATTTTTTGAACATTACCAAATTGCCCAAAATTGTAAAACATATAACAGTCCACTCCCAATAATTTTTCAAACACGAAAACTACATTTTCCATAACAAAAACACATTTAGGCCATTTACCGGCGATTTTGCCGGTCCGAAAATTTTCTCCGAAAAAAATTCAGAAAAATTCCTAAAAATCCCTTAAAATAGAAAATAATTTATGGCGCCCTCAGAATAATTTTTCAAACCCAATAACCACGTTAATCCCAATAAAATTGCCTTAGGCACAAAAACCGGGAATGTCATGTATGCATATGCACAGTTGTGACTATGCAACAATCCTATTATGCATGAGCAATCCTATGAAATCCCAATCTAGCACATCCTATGCCAATTTACTGTTCTACCCTTCCAATTGAGGTTGGGATGTTACAAACCCGGTCTAACATACCCCTTCTCTAATAGTTCCTCCAACTGTTCCTTAAGCTCCCTCAACTCAGCTGGAGCCATCCTATAAGGCGGTACTAAAATAGGTGAGGTTTCGGAAATCAAGTCGATGGCAAACTCGATTTCCCTTACTGGTGGCAAACCTGGTAATTCCTCTGGGAACACATCTGGAAACTCCCTCACAATCAAAAAATCCTCCAACTTCCCTTCATTCACATCGGTATCCAAAACATGCGCCAAAAAGGCTTCACACCCCTTGCCCATCATTCTGTCAGCTAGTAAGGTCGAAATAATTCTTGGTGATGGTGTTTTCTTGTCCCCTCTGAAAATCACCGTCTCACCGCTGCCCAGATCAAATTCCACCTCTTTTAGGCCACAATCTAGCTTCGTCAGATATTTCTCCATAGCATCCATTCCCAATATAACATCTAACCCTTTTAGGTCTAGAGGTAGTAAGTCCACTACCAATCTAGCACCATCAGCGAAGAGTTCACAACCCTTATATATTTGACTGATCACCACATTCCTCCATAGAGGAGTACTAATAAGCAAAGGATTATCCAAAGGCACTGAATTCACACCATGCAATGCTATGCTTGCGAAACAAAAGAATCGTGGAACCGAATCAATTAAAATATATAATGTTGAATCAAATAAGCGAGCCATACACACAACCTCGAGTGCATTGCGGCTTCCTCCTAGTCATGGCAAACACTCTTGCTTGTGCTTTAATCCTTGGCCTTCTGGAGGAATAGCCTTCCTTACAATTCCAGAGCTGCCTACCTCAGTAACTAGCCTGGTTTCCACTGTTTCTGCTCGCCTCGGAGCTTGAAATTGTGACCCCTCTTGTCTCAGCACCTGTGGACAATCCATGATCATATGTCCCTTCTCTCCTCATCGAAAATAGGCTCCAAGTAACTTGAAGCACTCTCCTTGGTGAAGTTTCCCACAATGCTCACATTGGGAGTTTGTATACCTACTCCTTCCTGCTCTTCCAGTGCCTCCCACATTAGAGGCTTGCCCTGATACTGCCTTTACCTGCTTGTTCCTGGTAAAGCCACTGCTACCCACTTCACTCTATGTGTGATAACTCCTTGTGCTCCTCTCATGCATTGGAGCACTCATTCCTTTCTTAAAAGACTGCTCCTTGTTCTTCCTCTTCCTGCTTACTTCATTTCTTATATTCTCCAGTTTTTCAGCCTGGAGTGCAGCATCCACCAATTGTTGGTAGTCATAGAAGTTGTGGATCAAGACTTTCTCCCTGATCCCCAAATGAAGACCTCCCTCAAACTTATGACATTTATCTTCCTCGGTCGCCACAATGTTGGCTGCATATCGGGAAAGTTGTGTGAACTTCAACTCATACTCGCTCACACTCATGTCCCTCTGTGTGAGGTTCAGAAATTCCCTAGCCTTCTCTTGTACATAAACCCTGGAGAGGTACTTCTTCCTGAACACTTCCACAAAGTCCCTCCATATCGATCTGGGTGGTATGACTTGGTGTGAGGCACTTGATTCCCACCAATGCAGTGCGTCTCCCTGTAACAAACTAACTGCATAATCTAACTTCTCCTCATCTGAGCACTTCATCTGAAATAGAACCCTCTCGGTCCTCTTCAACTAGGCTTCAGCCTCTTCCGGATTTGGCGTTTCATTTAAATCCACAGCTCCAAACTTATGGAGCTTGTCATACTGTCCACTCCTGTCTACTGGAGCTTGCATCGAAACCTGAGACCTTTGAACAATGGCATACGTGAAAGCCTGAGCAAAGGCTTGAAAGAAACTCGGATCCATGGGATTCGCTTGAGGCATAGGAGGAGGCACTTCTTGTTGCAAACTAGGTACCTCAGAATTCGGAGCAGAATGTGTCCCATCATCTTGTGGGACATGGGATTCATCCGTGCTCCCTTGGCGAGAATGAGATCGAGTCATAGCTCCTCGAGTTCTCTTTTAAGGCGGCATTTTCACTCCTTCAATATAAAACCGTTGAAAATCTTTAGTTCAAGCAAAACAATATTCAAACTATGTAAAAATAGTTCAAATCATATAAAATAATTCAAAACAATGCAAGTTGTTCATTTTAAAACAATGCAATGCAAACCTGGACCTAAACATAGTCGCTCTGATACCATAACATGTTGGACTCCGTTTTTGGAGCCCAACATCGGACACGGAAGCATGAGGCTTGGGCTTGGAGGGAAGACCTAGAAGTTGGAAATCTAGAAGAAAGATCCCTCGGAAGCAAAGGCGGGCGTAGCCACGACGTATGTTGTTTTGCTGCGGCAAAACCTTTCGGCAAGCTACACTACGGTGAGCGAATGAACCTTCAACGCTGCGAGTGAAAGAACTCTCGCCGCGGTGAACTCGCGAATTTAACTTCGCTGCGGCAAGCAGATGGTCTCGTCGTGGCGAAAGCCCTTTTCCACAGAAACCCAAACTTAAAATTTTTCACTCATTTTCATCAAAACAACCCAACACAAAATAAACTTGATCATAAACACAACCTTCCAAATCTTATCCTCATGATAAAACGATTTAATACGAAAGGTTTGAAACTAAATCCAACATCAACCATATCTCATTGATAACCAAAGAAGAGTTTTACAAAGCTTTAATGACATTTCAAACCATAATACATAATTTGAGTTCAAGAACCAAAAATACAAAATACACTTGAACTAATAAAACTTAAAATGTGACTAAAGCCTTGAATTCCAAAAATATAACTTGAAAATACAAAAATATGACAATTCGGAGTGATGTCGTGACTCTTTAGAGACTGAATTAGAACTTTATTTCTTCACAAAACTTTTAGCCCTATGTCTCTAGTTTACAACGAATAAAAAATCACCTTATTTTTACATCTACAAAAAAAGTTATGCCCAAACTACCAAAGCATGTCTGTGCAGGAAAATGGCCTCTCGCATGCAAGAAAAGCTGGAAGCCTTATTTACATGCATTGCCTTGTATATGACGTCTGAATCAAAATCCTCCCAAAACCTATTTTTCCCACATTATAACACATCTAAACCCTAAATCATCTCTTATACTTCATTTCTAAGCTCATTCTAACCCAATATCATCAACAAAACATCAAAATCTATCCTTGGCCATTAACCCTAAAGATAACATTTGTACATTTCATTCACTAACACTTACCACACATGTTAAGCTATATTGGGGTTTCATCTAACTAAAACAAGATGGAATAAACTCATACTTACTTGTTGATACTTCAATTCCTTCAAAATCTTCAAGGATTTCCAAATCCTACTATTCTCTTCTTCTCCCTTAGTCTCCCACGACACTCACTTCTCAAATAAGACAACATGTACTTCTTCTTCTAATTTCTTTCACTTAAGCCTTAAATGAATGAGCAAAGACCATTATGCCCCTCCATTATGCCTTATAACTTTTAGACTTTAAGTGACTTGCCCATTTTGCCCTTATTCGTTCTTACTTCTTCATTTTCACTTACACCATACTATACTCTAACTTAATCTTAATTTCTCCATTTAATATTTCCAATTCCATCAATCTAAACAATAAATCCTCCAATCATTGACATGCTAATTAAACTTTAAACAAAATAATTTATCTAGAAAAACTACATAATCAAAACAATTCAATCTTAATAAAATCACTAAAAATTTGGGGCCCAACAAGATGTATGTCTTGTGATTGTAGAAAATTGGAACTTGTTAGAAATGGAATTTGTTGATGTATGTGTGTGATAGTTGGAAATTGGAAATTGTTAGAAATTGGAAAAAATGGAAATCGTAGATGTATGTTTTGTGATTGTGAGAAATTGGAACTTGTTGGAAATGGAAGTTGTTAATGTATATTTTGTGATTATGTGAAATTGGAAATTGATAAAAATGGAATTTGTTGATGTATGTTTTGAGATTGATGGAAATTGAAAAATGTTAGAAATTGATCAAAATGAAAATTGAAGATGTATGTCTTGTGATTGTAGGAAATTGGAACTTGTTAGAAATGGAATTTGTTGATGTATGTGTGTGATAGTTGGAAATTGGAAATTGTTAGAAATTGACAAAAATGGAAATCGTAGATGTATGTTTTGTGATTGTGGGAAATTGGAACTTGTTGGAAATGGAAGTTGTTAATGTATGTTTTGTGATTATTGGAAGTTGGAAATCGTTAGCTTTGTGATTATTACAAAATGAGTTATATTATATAAGATAGATATGCATATTGTCATTGTGTATTGAAATTATGTGTTATTTATTTTTGTGTACAGATAAATGGAAGGAAGTTTAAACACTCCCGATCAACCTAGTTCAGGAAGATACAATGATCCAGCTTGGGCTCACGCTGGTGCGGTTCCTGATCAAAAGAATCATACCATTTGCTTGTTTTGTAACAAGCATTTGAAAGGTGGAGGAATCACCCGATTGAAAAGGCATTTAGCTGGGGTTAAAGGAGATGTGGAAGCGTGTAAAAAAGTAAGTCATGATGTGAAGTGGTAGATGAAAACATTGTTTGATGAACATCAATTTGAGAAAGATAGAAGAGGAAGATTGAATTTTGAAATTGGTAGTGGCAGTTTGCTTTCTAGCTTCAGTGGTGATTATGAAAATGTTGAAGATGGAAGTGGTAGTGGTAGTGTTCCATCTCAGCCTTAGGATCCTGAAGAATCTGATGTGAGGAAGAGAAGAAGGCAGGTGTCTAGTTTTTTTGCACCACGAACAACTCCTGGAGTCCAACCTTCAATTCGTAGTGCAATGCAGACAAGAGATGCGACTCACAATGTGGATATGGCAGTAGCTAGATGGTGGTATGATACAAGTTCATCATTTAATGCTTCTCAATCATATTATTATCAGCCTATGATAGATGGCATAGCCTCTTATGGTCCAGGATACAAAGGGTCATCGGTTGTCGACTTAAGAGGTAAACTTTTTGATGGCAGACCCAATAGGAATTTGTCCTAGAGAACCTTCAACAAGATGAAACTATGCCCGGGAGTAGATAGAATCAAGCAAACACATGGAATCACAAGAAACAAAGTTGAAAAGATAGAAACAGAACACAAAGAAAATGGGAGGTGAGAAGAATGTTGATCGATGAAAAGAACCCTAAGAGAACTTGTCTCTTAGAACTCTAGCAAGAATGTTGGTCAATGGAAAGAACCCTAAGAGAACTTGTCTCTTAGAACTCTAACCTTAAGACGCCACAAAGGAAAACCACTCCTTTGATAAGTCAAGTATTCTCAAAGAATACAAAGAAAGCAAGAAAGCTCTCAATATTATTTCGAATCAAAGACCTCTTTCAAAGTACATAGAGGGTGCCTATTTATAGGAAAACTTCCTAACTTAATGTCCTAAAGAAGATACTAAATAAAAGGAAACAAATCAATCCCTAAAAGGAAACAAAATAAGCTTATAAAGGTGTTGACTAGATCACCTTATTTAGAGGAAACAAAAAAGGAAACTAAATAAAATGTGATCTTAACATGTTGGACCATAGGGATCACATCCATATCCTTATTTTTAAGTGGCACATGCTTGTCACATGGTACTTTAAGTGAGTTCTCCCAATTGGACTCCATGTGGGCCTTTGGACACTTTATGTTGGGCTTCAAGGAATAAGGCAATGCCTCTTGGACCTTTATGAGATGAAATCTGACTCAACAATATGGGCTCTATCTCTTGAAGGTCTTGTATTAAACAATTCAATGCTTGCTTCATTGCTTTGGCCCTAGCTCTTGTCATTGGGCCTCCAACATCTTGTAATGGATCTTTAGGAACATTAGACTTGAATGTTGGGCCTTTGATATGGGAATTTCGTTCATCCCCTTGCCTTGAATATTTAGACTTCAAATCTGATCCAATTTCAGCTCCTAAGCCTCCTTTTGCAAGCTCATGTCCATGCAAGTCACGTCCTAGGCTTCCTTGAGGCGAATCATGCCATGTATGCTTCTCTTCTTGTCTTTCACATGCCCATGGTTCTTCATCACTTTTGAGTTGTATTGTTTCTGAAATGAGAACTTATTTGGCTGAAAGAAGAGTGAGTTGGGGTATTAATGGATGCTCAATTATGTGTGATGGTTGGACAAATAGGAGACAAGAGCCTATTATATTTTTTTTGGTTTATTCTTCAAATGGCTCTATGTTTTTAAAATCTATTGATGCATCTGGCCTGATTAGAATTGCTGATACTTTGTTTGGGATATTTGATGAAGTTGTGAATGAAGTAGGGGTGGAAAATATTGTTCAGTTTATTACTAACAACGATTCCGCTTATAAAGTGGCAGGGAAAAGGTTGCAGAGTACCTATAATTTAGTTTTTTCGACTCCTTGTGTTGCACATTGCATTGACTTAATGCTGGAGAATATAAGAGATCCTAGGTATTTTCCTGTTATTGATGAGACCATGCAGAAGGCAAAAAAGGTGACAAAATTTATTTATAATCGTGCATGGGTTTTGAATTTGATGAGAAGGAAATTTATCAATGATAGGAATTTGTGGTTCCCTGCTGTGACAAGATTTGGAACAAATTTTTTATCATTTCAGTCTTTTGTTTTGTTGAAGAAGGAGTTAAGGCAAATGTTTACAAGTGATAAGTGGATTGCATCTCAGCATGCTAGGTCTAATGTTAGAATGGAGGTTTGTAATATCATACTGGAAGATAGGGAATTTTGGTCACAATGTCAATTTGTTATCTGAGTTTGTGAGCCTTTGGTGAGGGTGCTTCGGTTGGCTGATAGTGAAGAAAATCCAACGATGGGTTATATTTTTGATGCTATGGAGAGAGCAACGGAAGCAATCAAGGCCAATCTGAAAAATAGGCCTTCTTTATACGTACCATATCTCTCAATCATTAATGAGAGAAGGAGAAGGAGAAGGAGAAGACAACTTTCTTCTCCATTGTTTACAGCCGGGGCATTTTTGAATCCTAGTGTGTATTTTAGACTAGATGTTGAAAAACAAGCTGAATTAGTAGAGGAATATTTTTCACAATTACAACAATTGTTCCTAATGACACAATGCAAGAAATTTTAAGCTCACAAATGGAGCTTTATAAGTGGTGTAATGGGAATTTTGAAATGTCGCTTGCGATTCGACAAAGAGGAAAACTTTGTCCAGGTATTACTTATTTCCTATTTCTTATTTGTTGAAAATTATTTATCACTTTATTTTGTTTATAACACTACTTTTGTTATCTTATAACTTGCAGTTTCTTGGTGGGATCAATTTGGATGCTCTGTTCCAGAATTGAGAAGGTTTAAATCACAATTTTAAGTCAATGTGTGAGTACAACTGGGTGTGAATAAAACTGGAGCACATTTGAATTTATCCATTCCAAGAAAATGAATAGATTGGAGCATAAGAGGTTGAATGACTTAGTTTATGTTCGTTAAAATTTAAAGCTTCGAGAAAGGTATGTTATTTTCATTATTAATTTTGATATAATTTTTTATAATTTTCTAATAATTAAATTTAATTGTTTACTAGGAGTCTTAGTAGCACAAGTTGTTCAAATGATCCAATTGCCATTGATAATATTGATGTTTTGGCGGATTGGGTTTTTGAAGAACCCAATTTGGTTGATGTGAGTGATTTGAATTTGGAAGATAATCTTGGATGGGAAAGCATTGACATGTCATTTGGTGCATTAAGTTTGAATGATAATGACGATGAAGCTCCTCTCAATGATGAGGATTTTGTACCAAATGATCAATGGGGTCAGTGCAGCTCTAGTAGGTATCCTCCCATTGACGATTGAATTCCAGGTTTTTGTTTTTCCTCTTCTTTGAATTTTAATTGTATTTGATTTTTATGTTAAATTGTATATATGTAATGAACCTGTAATATTTTTATTCCAGGTTTAACTGCTACTTGATTGCTTCTTCGTCATCAACTCTTTTGTAATATTTATTGTTCTTTTTATCGGATGTTTTGAATCTTTTGATGTAATATTATTTATTAAAATGATGAAATTGTATTATTGTAATTTGTAATATTTTAAATACTTTGTATTATTCTTAATTTGATGTGTGTAGGATGATGATGTTCTTTGTTTATATTAATTGTGGTTATTATTTATATGTAAAATATTTAAAAATTATTATTATTGACTTATTTCATATTAATTGTCATTATTATTTACTATTAAGATTTTTGAAAGCATGATTGATGTAAACAGTAAACTAGTAAAGTATACAGTACAACTATACAATATACTAATATGGACTATTTTGAAATTTTTAAAAATTTCAGGGACTATTTTATAAATTTAAAAAATTACCCGAAACAGTACCCGATACCGATCGGTACCGGTACAGTTCCGTTCCAGGACCCAATCCGATACCAAGCCCGAGACGGTATTCATAACTTTGGAGCCAACACTAGTTAGATACTCCATCACCTCTGTTACCTCTTCCCTTCTTCCCTCTTCTTCTCCTCCATTATTGAAACTTGCCCCCTCTCTATCTATACCTCAAATACCTACTTCTTATCTCCTTAATCCTATTTAAACAATATCGCTTATCCTTCAAATCCTTCCCTCTTTCCAAATGTTGTTCCTTCCTCTTAAAATAGGCTTTTAGCTCATGTTTTGGATCTTGGTTCCACTCCCTTAGTTTGCATGTTGGTTTATGCCCTACAGTCAATCACTTTGTTTGTAGTTTAGTGACAAATTATTTAAAAGGCATTCTTTATCTAATGCAGTTTGGATGTATATGATAAAATCCATGGGATAATTTTACATTGCAAATGAAATTATAATGAGATTATAATTATGAAATTCATATTGCATTTATGTATTATTCATAAAATGTTCCTAGTTATTGTTCTATTAATATTGGACATTAATAGAATATAAAAGACTAGCACACGCGTTTGTTTTTCTTATAAAGGAAGTAGTCGATCCCATAGGCCAAAGTATAAAGATACTTAAACAAACGTGTGGTGCTTGCTAGAGAACAAGTTTACTGAACAGACCCAATATGAGAAATCCATTTGAAACATTACTTGTATGTCTATGGAATCCTCATTGTGATGATTGTATAAGTGATCCTTTGACATGAGGTCATCAAAGTTATCTTGTATGGGGATTGCTATGTTTTGATACTACTTGTGATCCATTTTATCAGAGATCGTTTAAACGGTAGTTATTAGATGTAGTATGAACTTTATGGAGATAGTTGAATGATCAAGATAGGATTCATCATCCTAAAGTAATTTGGGAGAATGTTCCGTTGTTCCCGATTAATATTGATTCAGGAAATCCTTGACCAAGGTGGAATGATATTTTGTAAACAGTTTATAAATAACATTAATTGAATTAATAGCTAATGGCGGAGAACTAATATAATTAGCTTCAAAATAGAGTAGACATTAATTCCATGCTTTATGTCTAATTGGAGCATTGGTTGATGAAATGATTGAATTATATGAAAAATTCGTACACGGAAAGGTTAGTCAAAACCAATTTGACATTCCTAAATATTTGGGTAGTCATGATACATTGCTAGACGCCAATTTTGATCTATGATTATAAATTATTTAATTGGAGAATTAAAGATAAATTAAAAAAAGGTTTAATTTATCTAATTCTAATTATGAATTAGAATTATAATTTATAATCATTGCCAACATATTTGAGAACCTAATGGGTCTCACGTATAGAATGGGTTGGAGAGAGCAAAGTTAATTTAATCAAGTTGGACTTGATTATAAAGTTTGAAAACTTTATGATTAAATGTGAGATATTTAATAAATAAGGATAATTATAAGATATTGAATCTTATTTGGGCTTAATTGGTATTTAATTAAAATTATTTGTAATTCTAATTAAAGTTTAATTGAAAATAGTATTTAATTTCGATTAAATTACTAAAACGTCCAAAGCTTATTATAAGCAGTTTGAGCTCTATGGAGTTAGCACTTCATGTTTAACCCTCTCTGTAAAAGTTATAGAGTTCTCTCAACCTGTTTTGTGGATACCGTTTGAGGCCAGACACTTGTGTGGCTATGGTATTTGAGACGGATTGGTTTCAGAAACGGTTCGAGGGATACTTCAAGAGAAAGATCAAGTTTTGAAATAAGGTACGAATGGAATTTTCGCTTTATTATGATTCATGTTAATCATTTTATAGAATTAAATAGATCTTAGTTTTCGGGAAATCAAAAGTCACGTAAAAGTTTCGTGATTATTTCGCTGCGGTTCGGATCAGATCTCGACCAGTTTTCTAACAGTGGTATCAGAGCTAGATTTCAATTATATAATTTGATTAAAATTGTATTGCTATTGACTGAAATTTGGAATTGAATTGCGAAAAGTTTGCAAATAATGTATGAAAAGTGTTTCAGATTAAAATCGAATAAACCCTATAGCTATTGATTAAGAATCTGAAAGATGTTTAGCATCTGAAACTTAAAGTCTACATCCTCGATGTCGTATACTCTCTTGTACCTATACGTGTTCTACATCACCCTCATCCTCTACCATTTATGCATTAAGTACAGCGAAATTTGATATTGTGAATATCATCATGAATTGTGATAGAAGCGAGGGAGGTCGGTGTTCTGTTTTAAACAACAATTTATTGTGGGGTCAGTGGTAGCCATTGAAGAGACGGGGGAGATAGTCAAACCTTATCTTCTGCTAGGTTTCTGGGTTGGTTTTGTTTTTCATGGAAACAATAAAGAAGCAACGTCGGAGGAGTGAGTAGCGGTGTGACCCAATATTAATTTGTCACATCGGTAAATAGTGATAAAGAGAGGAAGGCGCAGTGAAGAAAACAAAAAGGGGCATTATATTGTTTTTAGGGCTTAGCTTCTTTAATTTTAGGGTTTCTTAAGTTAAAGAAAAGAGGGGTTTGGCAATAGGTTTAGGAATGGGTTTTGTTCGGTTACAAGTTTAAGTATGACTTAAACTTAAAATGGGAATTATTAAATTAATAATAATGTATTCTTAATTTAATTAAATTCTAAACATAATTTTATAATTGTTTTAAAATTCAAAATTAATTCTAAAGGTAATTATTTTTCTTAATTTGTTTAAGATTAATAATTATATTGATTCCTAATTAATTTTAAAAAGTAGTTTCTAAAATTAGAATTAATTAGTTTCAATTAGATTGAAATTAATTAATTAAAAAGTTGTTTCTAAAATTTGAATTAATTAGTTTCAATTAGATTGAAATTAATTAATTTGACTCCTAATATTGAGAAAATTGTTTTCTTAAATAATTAATAAAGATATTTCTTAATTAAATATATTTATTTCAATTTGATTGAGATAAATTAAATTCTTAAATTTTATTTATTCAAAATTGTTTCTTTATTTATAAATAATAAGTTTCTTGATTTCTTAGAAATGATATTTTCTTGATTAAAATTTGAAAAGTGTTTTCATTTATTTATTAAAGAAAGAAGTTTTCTTTAATATTTTTGAAAATAGTTTTCTAATCTATTAAAGAAAGATTTTCTAATTTATTAAGTAATCAATATCTAAATAAATTATATAAGGGACTTTCTTAATTAAATTTAAAGTTTTTTACCTAATTTTGAAAGTATTGTCCTTTTAATTTTAGAAAATAGTTTTGTAATTAAGGAAAAATAATTTCTAATTAGATTAGAAATAGTTTTCTAATTGGATTAGAGTGTGTTACTTATATAATTTTGAAAAGAAGTTTTCTAAATTATAATAAGTAAGAAGTACAATTTATTGAAAATTGTTTTCAATTAAATTTTATCAAAGGAGTCAACATAATTGAAATAGTTTTCAATTGGATTTGAAAATTGTTTTCAAATCAAATTAAATTTTATATGGAATAGGAATTAAATTTATTTAGGAATCAATAGTGTTAATCTAATTTAATTTTTCCAAGGAGTTGGAAATGTTATTTTAGATTGTGAAGATCAATAACTAGAATCAAACGAACTTTGATGTTTTATGCATATAATTTGATTATGAGTGCATAAGTTCCAAACTTTATTTATATGGTTGATAAATATATTGTATGCATGATAAATTTTATGTTTTATATGTATGATATTTTATATGCAATTTGTGTTTGATGAGACATATGAAGTTAAAATCACTTGTTAAAATATGAAGTACTCGTTAAGAGCGTGATAGTTGCCTTCTATTATTATAAGAATAAACCAGAGTTCTGTTTATTGTAAGGCTTGTTGAGTAAACTCAAGGCCTCTTTAACACAAATATGTTTAATCTTATAATAGTGGGTTCTACTTAACTAAATTTGTGTGATTTCGATGAGCAAACTCATGATCACATGAATTGTTGGACCCCAAACTTGTCTTGGAAGTTAGAAAAATTGTATGTGAAATGTCAAAAGTCATAAGGTGAAAAATTGTAGTTCTAACATGTTCACTAAGTATGGCTTGATGTTTTTGCCATAACTTTTTCTATAGTTATCCAAATAAGATGATTCTTAATTTGGATTAAACTAGAGAAATAGGGCTACATCTTATCTGATGAAATTGAGTTTTAATGTGGTCTTGAAGAATTTCAATTGTTGTATGAAAATTGAGTACATAATATTGTTTCAGCATAAGAGTAGTTTGGAAATGTTTGGGATATAATTTTCGAATTTCTAAACCAAATTAAATGATTTTGGTGTCATTGGAAAATTTAGAGAATGAGGAACATTTTTCTAGAAGGAAATATTATTAAATTCCTTCAATTTTTCCATGATCATTAGTCAAGAAGTTAGAAGTATAAGATGTTAGTTATAAAGACAAAAGAAGAGTAAATATGAAAAGACTAGTTAATTATGAGGTTTTGATGGATTATTTTGGAGATATAAGTATGTAAATGATTGTAGGATTTTATCATATGGTTCAATTGAAATGAAATAGTCTTGTAAGAGTATATATGTATGAGGGCATTTTGGGAAGAACATTGAAGCATTAAGGTTATAAGGCATCAAAGGAAGGGTAAAGGGGTCTTTGTACAATCATTAATGGCATGATTGTAATAAGAAGGTTTGTTTGGCTTTTAAAGAAGAGGGAAGCACGAAATTGAGAGAAGAGAAGAGAGAGAGAGTCGTAGAGAAAGAAAAGAAGGAAAGAAGAAGAGAGAAAGAAGAAGAAAAAGAAAGGGAATCATCTTGCCAAGGTAAGTTTATTTTCTTCTTCTTGCTTTGTTAGAGAAAGAGTTAGAAAGAGAACGTATTTTTGTAGAGAATGGGTATTGGATTGGAAGAATATGATTTAAGGAACCCATTTGATTTTTAAGGTTTCTATGCTAGGTTTTGGATTTTCTAACCTAGATAGACTATGGGTAAGTTAGATTTGAGCTTGATTTATGTTAATTTCATTTGTTTTGATTTTCAAGTTTTAGGGATTTTGTGGAAATTGGGGGATTTCCATTTGAATAGGAATTGAATGAGAATTTTGGTTTGTTTTAGGAAAACAAGAGAAACCTTATCCAAGAGCAAGAGGAAGGGAACATTGAGGTTGGATGTCTAAAAAAAATGAGGTGGGTTTCATGTTTATAATTGAATAATGACCTATTAAAGCTTTTCCAAATCAAAATAATGAAATGATTTCAATTACTTCATCAATGTGCATATATTGCTTTTCAATGATTTTAAGATTTTCCTTATTTATGTGTATATGTTAAATAGATTGGATATGAATTGTTATGAATGTGGAAAAATGCATTGAGATATATGATCATGCGATGCCATTGAATTTGTGTCATGGCATTTTGATTTGAATGAAAAGAAGAAAAAGCAAGAGAATATGAAATCGTGAATGATTGATTTCGAGCATGGGTATGTGCTGTTGTTTGGGCGAAAGAGGAACCGTATCGTATTCATGTGCACGTCGACGTAAAGCCTTCTCCCGGCTGCCCGCTGTGGCCCACGAGATCTGAAAAATAGACTCATTTTGTTCACAGTGTAAACTTTGATTTCTCTGTTTTGTTTCATAGAACCCTCGAGCCATTTGTTGTGCATTTCACTTGTGAATTGTTAAGTTGATGCATACATGATTTGCACTATTGTGAATTAGTTGAGAATTTGAAGAAATAAGAGTTTTGTGATTTTAATGCGGATTGACTATGTTTATGAAAATGTTCAATGAGGATAAACTTTTTGAACAGTTTTGCTTGTTATTTGTTATAAACATGTTACCCACGAGTTGTAAAGCTCACCCTCACTCTCTTTTCCCTATTCAGGTGATGATCAATAGATCAAGTGGAAGTGAATCAAGACATAAATTCGAATTTGCATGTTTTGTTTTATTTCAGATTAACTTATGTAAGATAAGGTTATAGTTGCATGTTGGGCAATTATAGTTTAAGCATCTTATGTATTTTGGGATTTTGCAAAATATTGTATTGTGGCTTGAAATGCCAATAAAGGTTCGTAAATTCATAAATGGTGATGTTAATGAAATGTGAATTGGCATATGGACGATGATGATAAATGTATAGCATGAATGGTTGATATATATATATATATGTATATATATACACATCAGTGAGATGTTATGGAAAAGACACATAGGAATTATGAAATGTGAGAGGTTGTTGGATATGAAGAGTCAAACAAATTGAGGTTGAGAGTTTGACGAATTCCAATTGGTAGTTGAATTGTTACGAATGATGTGTAATAGAGGAAGTGAAGTTGGGATAAACTTGAAGTATTTTATAAGGGCTAATTTTATGAACTGACTCCAGGGAAAATCTGGAATAATCTAGATAGAAATAGATAAAGATGTCTTCTGAAAAGTTGTAACTAATCCTCTTAGCTTTCCGACGCTATAAGGTATGCAAAAATTCGGGTATCAGGGTTAACGGATATGGGCATTATAAGTGATGATGCTGCATAGGAAGTTTAAACATGACAATCATGGTAAATGATGAGAGTTTGTGTTTATGATGAGTAAATTGAGTTGAATTTTGGGAGTTTGATGCTCCCAAGTTGGTAATTGAATGTTTTAAGCGTGTTATTGCATTAGAAGAAGTGAAATTGGGAAGATTATGATTGAATATGATGTTATGTTGGATGTAGGAAGCATTGGAAAGGCTTTGGAGGGATTTTGGGAACCCTTATGTCCGTTAGGCAGACTTTAGGTTCGTTAAAAGGCCCTTATCGGGTGAAAAGGGCTCCTAAGCCAGTTTATGTCCATTAAACGGACATGGGTGTCCGTTAAAAGGACTTTCGCGGCAAAAATGGACTCCCAATCCTAACAATATCTGTTAAATAGACATGGATGTCAGTTAAACGGACATTCACCGTTCAACTTCCGTAAGTTGAAATGAACAAGAGACATAGAGATTCATGTTTGGTATCAGAGAAGGAAGATGAAACTGATACAACTCACCAAGGCAATGGAGACTTGAGGATGCCAATGGGTCCAATTACAAGGTCACGCTCCAACAAGCTTAAAGCACAATTTCAGATTTATGTACAAGCTTTTGTTTCACAAGAACTTCAAGAAGTTTTGTTGATCAAGCTTGGAGAAAAGCTTAGGAAGACACCTAAGTGTGTGTGCACATTGGAGGCATCAAATCAAGAGGGCTAACACTTAGCCAATTTTCACAAGCACAAGTCTAATCAATGGGCTTGGGCTTATTTTATCTTATAAAGGGCATGTGGACTTCTTTTAGGCTTTTCATGGGCTGGTTTGCATTAAGTGTGCATGTGCTTTATTAAAAAAGTCATGTGCATGTTTTATTTTAAGGAACCAAGCTTGTGGGCCTAGTTTAAAAGCCCAATTCGCCCCTCTTAAGTTAGTCTTCTATTTTGTGGTTTTCTTATCCTATTTGGACAAGGACTAGTCAATTTTAATTAGTTTTGAAGCCCAAATCCATGTGGGATTTATTCTTGGGCAGATTTATTTCAAGAAGGCCTTTTTGATATTTTGGGCTTTCTTTAGGGTTTTTAGGTTATCTTTGTTAGGGTTTACATTGCAAAGGGTATTTAAACCCTTGCTTTAGCCATGAACACGAGTTTAGAGAGATCAATAAAATTAGAAAGCATTCTTCAAAAGAGAATTGAGATTCTTGCTTGTTTTACCTTAAGGATTGATTCAACTTATCAAGTAAGTTCTAACTTGTGGCGTTAATTCAATTCCTACAATCTTATACTCTTTGTTACCAATTCCTTGTTGTTTTTGGGGTGAAGGGTCTTGTTAGATTGATTGAATTTAGGTTTGGGAACAATCATTGAAACGGAGGTGATCTAGACATTGATTCTAGGTTGTTGCCGTATCAGAAACAATAATGACTGAGATTGTTAAAAAGGAGGTAGGATTTAAGTGGGGAGAGGCGCAGGAAATTGCTTTTATGCATTGGTTTTATGCTCAAATGAAGTATTCTACAAACTTGGCAACATTATCTATGGCCAAAGGAATTCGTGATTCACACTGATCATGAGAGTTTGAAGCATCTTAAGGGCCAAGGTAAGTTAAATAAAAGACATGCTAAGTGGTTGGAATTCATAGACACATTCCCATATGTTGTGAAATACAAGCAAGGTAAAGAAAATGTGATCGCTGATGCATTGTCTAGGAGGTATGCTCTAATCTCTTCTCTTAGTTCTAAGTTGATTGGGTTTGAGTATATAAAAGATTTGTACAAATCAGATTCTGACTTTGCTAATGTGTATGATGCATGTGAACAAGTTGCTTTTCAAAAGTTTTATAGGAATGATGAATATTTGTTTAGAGATAATAAACTATGTATTCCTACTTGTTCTATGCGTGAGATGCTTGCTAGGGAGTCTCATGATGGAGGTTTAATGGGACATTTTGGTATTGCTAAAACACTTAACATATTACAGGAGCATTTTTATTGGCCTAACATGAAAAAGGATGTTGAAAGAGTTTGCTCTAGTTGTGTAGCATGTAGGCACGCCAAATCCAAGGTGCAACCACATGGGTTGTACACGCCTCTACCTGTCCTTATTAGTCCTTGGATTGATATATCTATGGATTTTGTGTTAGGATTGCCTAGGACTAGGAAAGGACGTGATAGGATCTTTGTTGTAGTTGATCGATTTAGTAAAATGTCTCATTTTATTGCATGTCATAAATCTGATGATGCTACACATGTTGCTGATTTGTTTTTTAGGGATGTTGTTAGATTGCATGGCATTCCTAGAACCATTGTTTCAGATAGGGATTCTAAGTTTTTAAGTCACTTTTGGCGTGTTCTATGGAATAAATTGGGAACAAAGCTTTTGTTTTCTACAACTTGTCACCCCAAACAGATGGACAAACTGAAGTGGTTAATAGAACCTTAGGATCTTTATTGCGTCTTGTTGTGGGTAAAATTTGAAAGCTTGGGAAGATTGTTTGCCTTTGATTGAGTTTGCATATAATAGAAGCATTCATTCTTCTGGGGTTATTCTCCATTTGAGATTGTGTATGGTTTTAACCCATTAACTCCATTGGATTTGTTGCCTTTACCTTGAATGAGATTGTTAATGTAGATGGGCAGCAAAGGGCGAATTGGTTAAAACAATACATGAGAAAGATAGGCAGCACATTGAGGAAAAGAACAAGAAGTATGCTCAAAGAGCCAATCAAGGCGTGGGGAGATGAAGTTTGAACACGGAGATTGGGTTTGGGTGCACTTCAGGAAGGAGAGATTTCTAAACAAAGGAAGTCCAAGTTTGATCCTAGAGGGATGGTCCTTTTCAAGTGCTTGAGCGCATCAATGACAATGCCTATAGGGTGGATTTGCCGGAGAGTATAGTGTTAGTGCTACTTTTAATGTTTCGATTTATCTCCTTTGATAATGTAGGTCTTGATTCGAGGACGAATCCTTTTGCGGAGGAAGGGAATGATACAACTCACCAAGGCAATGGAGACTTGAGGATGCCAATGGGTCCAATTACAAGGTCACGCTCCAACAAGCTTAAAGCACAATTTCAGATTTATGTACAAGCTTTTGTTTCACAAGAACTTCAAGAGTTTTGTTGATCAAGCTTGGGGAAAAGCTTAGGAAGACACCTAAGTGTGTGTGCACATTGGAGGCATCAAATCAAGAGGGCTAACACTTAGCCAATTTTCACAAGCACAAGTCTAATCAATGGGCTTGGGCTTATTTTATCTTATAAAGGGCAAGTGGACTTCTTTTAGGCTTTTCATGGGCTGGTTTGCATTAAGTGTGCATGTGCTTTATTAAAAAAGTCATGTGCATGTTTTATTTTAAGGAACCAAGCTTGTGGGCCTAGTTTAAAAGCCCAATTCGCCCTCTTAAGTTAGTCTTCTATTTTGTGGTTTCTTATCCTATTTGAACTAGGACTAGTCAATTTTAATTAGTTTTGAAGCCCAAATCCATGTGGGATTTATTCTTGGGCAGATTTGTTTCAAGAAGGCCTTTTTGATATTTTGGGCTTTCTTTAGGGTTTTTAGGTTATCTTTGTTAGGGTTTACATTGCAAAGGGTATTTAAACCCTTGCTTTAGCCATGAACACGAGTTTAGAGAGATCAATAAAATTAGAAAGCATTCTTCAAAAGAGAATTGAGATTCTTGCTTGTTTTACCTTAAGGATTGATTCAACTTATCAAGTAAGTTCTAACTTGTGGCGTTAATTCAATTCCTACAATCTTATACTCTTTGTTACCAATTCCTTGTTGTTTTTGGGGTGAAGGGTCTTGTTAGATTGATTGAATTTAGGTTTGGGAACAATCATTGAAACGGAGGTGATCTAGACATTGATTCTAGGTTGTTGCCGTATCAGAAACAATAATGACTAAGGTGATTTACTTGGAATACGGTCAAGTCTTATGATATTCGGAGCGATATTTGGGCTCCGAAAATGGGGTCCATCATTGTGTGATATCAGAGCTCCAGAATTGTGATCTTACATGGGCATTTTAGAAATAGTATCAACTTACATACATTTTTGACTTGTCTTAGCTAGCATGCTGCAGCGACTGATCCCTAGTCTGAGTCGCATATACATAAGTCATATGAATGGGCAATTATTAAGAGTTTGAGCTAAGAGAATTAGTAAGAAGAATGATGTTTTTTTTATGATTTGAGATAATGAAAGTAATGGGAAATAGTACATGGTTAAATATGACAGATAATGAGTTAATGCATTAGTATGGTTGGAATTGACTATGACATCAATATTGTACTATGGTGTATATCCCTAATTGTGATAAAGATGTGGATGTATTATCGAGGATTGTTTGAGGAATATATAAAGACAAGTAGAAATGATAAGATTAAACTGTACGAGTAGAATGTATGGAAAACAGAAATTGTTGTGATTTTAAGAAAATGAAATTGGGATCAGAGCAGTTGTTTGATTAATATGAAAAGAGTTACAACCTGCCATAAGAGTACATTAGTGGTATTTGAGATTAGAATTTCAAGATGGCTATGCATCGATGCCTCTAAATTGGTTCAGAACGTAAGTATGGAACATAAAACAAATGATAGTGATATATTTAGAAATTCTTAAGGTTAGTTGGCCAGTTATTATGAGTACATATACAATAATGTGATTACCTTGGTCAATAATTTGAGAGATGAATCAGAGTAATGCGATGGAAGTATGGTATAGGTGTTTTGTTGAAAAAGTAACTACTAGGGAGGAGTATTTTAAACAATCATAGAATACTTAGAAGTATGTATACCGATAAAGATGATTGAGCAACGAAGTTATTAGAGAAAGCACAAATAGTAACTTAAGCTATACATCCTAGTAGGAATGTGCTGAAACAATATTTAGCGGCGGAGAATATAGACTCAAGTGATTGAATGTTTGAATTTGTGGATGGTCTTAACTGTCAAAGATATCCTTAAAGCTTATATTGGAGTTCATAGAAATATGAGATCAATGTACAGCTTTGATTGACCTTAGGCATAACAGTCATTATCGTAGTGATGTCATTAAGATATTGTATAGAGCGTTATATGACAAATGAATGAATTTGGTAGACCAACAGCAAAGGTATGGAATACAGTAAGATAGACAGAAAAGTTAAGTGTGCTGACACTATAGAGATGTGAACTATGAAGCGAAGGATGAAATGTTTATGAGAGTATCACGTTCCCATGGTTTGCTTGGATTGAGTGCAAGATGTGCTCAGGTTAGGACAAAAAAAGCGGCTAAGATTGAATGGTATTGGTCCATATAAGGTTATTAAGAACTGGACCATTGATTTATGAGATAGTATTACTAATAAGGATGTCTCAAATTTGTAATGTGTTATAAACAAGTATGCTAAGGAATATCAATATGATTTGATATTGGTATTATTGAAGTAAGAAGTGGAAAATTGTGAATAATCTGAAGCATACTGAGAAATTAGTGAAGAAAATAAATGACTAACTAAGTGATTGAATGATCGAGTGAGCCTATTGATTATGGTCATTTGGAATAAATTATTTGAGTGAGTAAGTTACTTGGGAGACTGAGGAAAACCTAAGACATCATTACCTCCATTGGTTTGATCACTTAGATAAGAATTTAGAGGACTAATTTTTTTTTTGGGGAATTGTTGGACCCCAAACTTGTCTTTGAAGTTAGAAAAATTGTATGTGAAATGTTAGAAGTCATAAGGTGGAAAATTGTAGTTCAAACATGTTCACTAAGTATACCTTGATGTTTTTGCCATAACTTTTTCTCTAGTTATCCAAATAAGATGATTCTTAAATTGGATTAAACTAGAGAAATAGGGCTACATCTTATTTGATAAAATCCAATTCTAATGTGGTCTTAAGGAATTTCAATTCTTGTATGGAAATTGAGTACAGAATATTGTTTCAATATAAGAGTAGTTTGGAATTGTTTGGGATATAACTTTCGAATTTCTAAACCAAATTGAATGATTCTGGTGTCATTGAAAAATTTAGAGAATGAGGAACATTTTTCTAGAAGGAAATGTTATTAAATTCCTACAATCTTTCCATGATTATTAGTCAAGAAGTGAGAAGTATAAGATGTTAGTTATGAAGACAAAAGAAGGGTAACTATGAAAAGACTAGTTTTGAAGAAATAAGAGTTTTGTGATTTTAATGCGGATTGACTATGTTTATGAAAATGTTCAATGAGAATAAACTTTTTGAACGGTTTCGCTTGTTATTTGTTATAAGCATGTTACCCACGAGTTGTAAAGCTCACCCCCACTCTCTTTCCCCTATTCAGGTGATGATCAAGAGATCAAGTGGAAGTGAATCAAGACATAAATTCGAATTTACATGTTTTGTTTTATTTTGGATTAACTTATGTAAGATAAGGTTGTAGTCGTATGTTGGGCAATTATAGTTCAAGCATCTTATGTATTTTGGGATTTTGCAAAATATTGTATTGTGGCTAGAAATGCCAATAAAGCTTTGTAAATTCTTAAATAGTGATGTTAATGAAATGTGAATTGGTATACGGACGATGATGATGAATGTTGAGCAGGAATGGTTGATATATATATATATATATATGTAAATCCATACACATCAGTGAGATGTTAGGGAAAAGACACAGGAATTATGAAATGCGAGAGGTTGTTGGATATGAAGAGTCAAACAAATTGAGGTTGAGTGTTTGACAAATTCCAATTGGTAGGTGAATTGTTATGAATTATGTGTAATAGAGGGAGTGAAGTTGGGATAAACTTCAAGTATTTCATAATGGTTAATTTTATGAACTGACTCCAAGGAAAATCTGTAATAATCTAGATAGAAATAGTAGAGATGTCTTCTGAAAAGTTGTAACGTATCCTCTTAGCTTACGCTATAAGGTATGCAAAAATTCGGGTATCAGGGTTAACTGATATGGGCATTATAAGTGATGATGCTGCATAGGAAGTTTAAATATGACAATCATGGTGACTGATGAGAGTTTGTGTTTATGATGAGTAAACTGAGTTGAATTTTGGGAGTTTGATGCTCCCAAGTTGGTAATTGAATGTTTTAAGCGTGTTATTGTATTATAAGAAGTGAAATTGGGAAGATTATGAGTGAATATGATGTTATGTTGGATGTAGGAAGCATTGGAAAGGCTTTGGAGGGGTTTTGAGAACCCCTATGTCCGTTAGGCGGACTTTAGGTTCGTTAAACAGATCTTATTGGGTGAAAAAGGGCTCCTAAGCTAGTCTATGTCCGTTAAACGGACTTTAGCGGCCAAGATGGAGTCCCAACCCTAACAATGTCCGTTAAACGGATATGGATGTCTATTAAACGGACATCACGGTTCAGCTTCTGTAAATTGAAAGTTTTGACCCTTTTAGACCCAGAATCTCGATTTGTGATCTTCATAAAAGTTGTAGATATCGAAACTCTCTTTCAAATGGGATAAAATGACCAATCAGACATTTGTGGGAAACGTTATGACAATTGCGCGAAGAGAGGTACAAATTGATTTAGGACAAAAACATGTTGGATTCTTTTGTCCATAACTTCCTTATCTGACCTCCGAATGAAGTGATTCTTGAAACGATAGATTCTTAAGACATATATCTATCTCCCCATGAAAATTGGTGACTTTTTGTGTCGATTTGAAAATTTTTGATTGAAAGAAAATGAGATGTAGATTGGAAGAGCCTAACGGGGTTATGAACATACGTTGGATTTTTAAGCATATCTTGAGATGTAGAGCTCCGATTGAGATGATTATTCCTTCAAAATGAACAAGAGACATAGAGATTCACGTTTGGTATCAGAGAAGGAAGATGAAACAATAATGACTAAGGTGATTTTCTTGGAATATGCTCAAGTCTTATGATATTCGGAGCGATTGTTGGGCTCCGAAAACGGGGTCCATCATTGTGTGATATCAGAGTGCCAGAATTGTGATCTTACATGGGCATTTTAGAAATAGTAACAACTTACATACAATTTTGACATGTCTTAGATAGCATGCTGCAGCAACTGATCCCTAATCTGAGTCGCATATACATAAGTCACATGAATGGGCATTTATTAAGAGTTTGAGCTAAGAGAATTAATAAGAAGAATGATGTTTTTTTTTAATGATTTGAGATAATTGAAAGTAATGGGAAATAGTACATGTTCACTAAGTATACCTTGATGTTTTTGCCATAACTTTTTCTCTAGTTATCCAAATAAGATGATTCTTAAATTGGATTAAACTAGAGAAATAGGGCTACATCTTATTTGATGAAATCCAATTCTAATGTGGTCTTAAAGAATTTCAATTCTTGTATGGAAATTGAGTACAGAATATTGTTTCAATATAAGAGTAGTTTGCAATTGTTTGGGATATAACTTTCGAATTTCTAAACCAAATTGAATGATTCTGGTGTCATTGAAAAATTTAGAGAATGAGGAACATTTTTCTAGAAGGAAATATTATTAAATTCCTACAATCTTTCCATGATTATTAGTCAAGAAGTTAGAAGTATAAGATGTTAGTTATAAAGACAAAAGAAGGGAACTATGAAAAGACTAGTTAATTATGAGGTTTTGATGGATTATTTTGGAGATATAAGTATGTAAATGATTGTAGGATTTTATCATATGGTTCAACTGAAATGAAATAGTCTTGTAAGAGTATATATGTATGAGGGCATTTTGGGAAGAACATTGAAGCATTAAGGTTATAAGGCATCAAAGGAAGGGTAAAGGGGTCTTTGTACAATCATTAATGGCATGGTCGTAATAAGAAGGTTTGTTTGGCTTTTAAAGAAGAGGGAAGCTTGAAATTGAGAGAAGAGAAGAGAGAGAGAGTCGTAGAGAAAGAAGAGAAGAAGGAAAGAAGAAGAGAGAAAGAAGAAGAAAAAGAAGGGAATCATCTTGCCAAGGTAAGTTTATCTTCTTCTTCTTGCTTTGTTAGAGAAAGTGTTGGAAAGAGAAAGTGTTTGTGTAGAGAATGGGTGTTGGATTGGAAGAATATGATTTAAGGAACCTTTTTTATTTTTAGGGATTCTAAGCTAGGTTTTGGGTTTTCTAACCTAGATAGAGTGTGGGTAAGTTAGATTTGAGCTTGATTTATGTTAATTTCATTTGTTTTGATTTTCAAGTTTTAGGGATTTTGTGGAAATTAGGGGATTTCCATTTGAATTGGAATTGAATGAGAATTTTGGTTTGTTTTAGGAAAACAAGAGAAACCTTATCCAAGAGTAAGAGGAAGGGAACATTGAGGTTGGACGTCTAAGGAAAATGACGTGGGTTTCATGTTTATAATTGAATATTGATTTATTAAAGTTTTTCCAAATCAAAAGAATGAAATGATTTTATTTACTTAATAAATGTGCATAAATTGCTTTTCAATGATTTTAAGATTTTGCTTATCTATGTGTATATGCTAAATGGATTGGATTTGAATTGTTATGAATGTGGAAAAATGCATTGAGATATAAGATCATGTGATGCCATTGAATTTGTGTCATGACATTTTGATTTGAATGGAACGAAGAAAAAGCATGAGAATATGAAATTGTGAATGATTGATTTCGAGGATGGGTATGTGCTTTTGTTTGGGCGAGAGAGGAACCATTTCGTAGTCATGTGCACATCGACATAAAGCCTTCTTCCGGCTGCCCGCTTGTGGCCCACGAGATCCGAAAAATGGACTCGTTTCGTTCACGGTGTAAACGTCGGTTTTTCCATTTTGTTTCATGGAACCCTATAGTCATTTGTTGTGCATTGCATTTGTGAATTGTTAAGTTGATGCATACATGATTTGCATTGTTGTGAATTGGTTGAGAATTTGAAGAAATAAGAGTTTTGTGATTTTAATGTGGACTGACTATGTTTATGAAAATGTTGAATGAGAATAAACTTTTTGAACGGTTTTGCTTGTTATTTGTTATAAGCATGTTACCCACGAGTTGTAAAGCTCACCCCTACTCTCTTTCCCCTATTCAGGTGATGATCAAGAGATCAAGTGGAAGTGAATCAAGACATAAATTCGAATTTACATGTTTTGTTTTATTTCGGATGAACTTATGTAAGATAAGGTTGTAGTCGCATGTTGGGCAATTATAGTTCAAGCATCTTATGTATTTTGGGATTTTGCAAAATATTGTATTGTGGCTAGAAATGCCAATAAAGCTTTGTAAATTCTTAAATAGTGATGTTAATGAAATGTGAATTGGTATATGGACGATGATGATGAATGTTGAGCATGAATGGTTGATATATATATATATATATATATATATATATATATATATATATATATATATATATATATATATATATATATATATATATATATATATATATATATATATATATATATATATATATATATATATATATATATATATATACACACATCAGTAAGATGTGATGGAAAAGACACATAGGAATTATGAAATGAGAGAGGTTGTTGGATATGAAAAGTCAAACAAATTGAGGTTGAGCGTTTGACGAATTCCAATTGGTAGTTTAATTGTTATGAATGATGTGTTATAGAGGAAGTGAAGTTGGGATAAATTTCAAGTATTTCATAAGGGTTAATTTTATGAACTGACTCCAAGGAAAATCTGGAATAATCTAGATAGAATTAGATAGAGATGTCTTTTGAAAAGTTGTAACTTATCCTCTTAGCTTTCTAACGCTATAAGTTATGCAAAAATTCAGGTATCGGGGTTAATGGATATGGGCATTATAAGTGATGATGCTGCATAGGAAGTTTAAACATGACAATCATGGTGAATGATGAGAGTTTGTGTTTATGATGAGTAAATTGAGTTGAATTTTGGGAGTTTTATGCACCCAAGTTGGTAATTGAATGTTTTAAGTGTGTTATTGCATTAGAAGAAGTGAAATTGGGAAGATTATGAGTGAATATGATATTATGTTAGATGAAGGAAGAAATGGAAAGGCTTTGGAGGGGTTTTGGGAACCCCTATGTCTGTTAGGCGGACGTTAGGTTCGTTAAACGGACTTATCTGGTGAAAAAGGGCTCCTAAGCCAGTCTATGTCCTTTAAATTGACTTTCGCGGCCAAAATGGACTCCCAACCCCAACAATGTCCATTAAACAGACGTGAATGTCCGTTAAACGGATATTCATGGGTCAACTTCTGTAAATTGAAATTTTTGACCCTTTTAGACCCAGAATCTCGATTTTTGGTCTGCATAAAAGTTGTATATATCGAAGTTCTCTTTCAAATGGGATAAAAACGAAACCAATCAGACATTTTTGGGAAAAGTTATGACAATTGCTCCAAGAGAGGTACAAAATGATTTAGGACACAAACATGCTGGATTCTGTCTTCCATCACTTCCTTATCTGACCTCCGAATGAAGTGATTCGTGAAGCTCTAGATTCCTAAGACATATATATGAAAATTGGTGGCTTTTTGTTCTGATTTGAAAAAGTTGGATTGAAAGAAAATGAGATGTCGATTGGAAGAGCCTAATGGGGTTATGAACATACGTTGGATTTTTAAGCATATCTTGAGCTGTAGAGCTTCGATTGAGATGACTCTTACTTTTAACGAGAGACATAGAGTGATACGGAAACCCCAAGAAAACAAGGTTCTTGAAACCCCCTAATCCTATTGAATCAAAACCCCAATCTTTCTATTCTAAGAACATGCTAGTTCAAACACTAATTATACGGAATTGAGACCCAAACCCAAAGAAAATTGAAGAATTGAACACGCCACAAGTGATTACCTTGATAAGTGATGCAATCCTTGAAGTAACATTAAGAAGAACACACCTTACTTGAAGAGAACTCTCAATTTCGTTAATCAACCAAAATCTAATGTTTACAAGGATAAAATAAGGTATTTATACCCTTGCCCACGACCTAAACCTAAAAGGAATAGGTTACAAGACCCTTTAATGCTAAAACAAGCCTAATCCTAACTAGTTTTGGAGTTTATAGCCCAATAATGCAATTTGATCCTATTCCACTTAGGATTGGGCTAAACTAACTTAAATAAGACCAAAATAACTTAAATAAACCTAAGGGAGGTGGATGGGCCTAATGGATTACTCTACTTAGGCCCACACACTTGGTTGTCCAAAACTAGTTTTAAATAAACTAAGGCAAATACTAATAAATACCTAGCCCATAACAAGTCTCTTTGGGCCTAATAAACAAAGGATAAATAACAAGTCCAATGTACTAAAATAAGTCCATAAGAATAATTGAACTTATCTTGAAATTTGGCTAAGTATTAGCCCCTCCACATGCCCTCTCTAGAAGAATCACAGACTTGACTACTCCACTTGAATTCTTCACGGATGGTTCAGTCTTGTCATCAAGATGAGATGTAATGTGACTTTGAACAAACCCTTGAAGTGCTTGTTTAAGCCTTGCTGCACGTTGTCTTGTAATAGGTACACTTGGCAAAGTAAGCTTGTATTGATGTGTTGCACCATGATCTCCATTGCCATGGCTTCTTGTATCATTCCCTCCCTCCTCAAAAGGATTCGTCCTCGAATCAGCCCCTGCATTATCAAATGGAGAGAGGTCAGCAACATTAAATGTAGCAGATACTTGATACTCACCTGGCAAATCAATCATGTAGGCATTATTATTAATCTTTTCAAGGACTTGGAAAGGCCCATCGCCTCTAAGATCCAACTTGGATTTCCTTTGCTTAGGAAACCTCTCTTTCCTAAAATGTAATCAAACCCAATCACCAGGCTCAAATTGCATCAACTTTCGCCCTTGATTAGCTCTTTGTGCATATGCTTCATTCCGTTTCTCTATGTGTTGTCTCGCCTTTTCATGAATGTTGCGCACCAAATCTGCTTTCTTTTTTCCATCTATACTAGTTATCTCACTTAAAGGTAAAGGACACAAATCTAAAGGTGTTAATGGATTAAAACCATAAACAATCTCAAAAGGTGAATAACTAGTAGTAGAATGTATGCTCCTATTGTATGGAAATTCAACCAATGACAAACATTCTTCCCATGTTTTAATATTTTTACCAACCACAGCACGTAAAAGAGAACCTAAAGTTCTATTCACTACCTCAGTTTGTCCATCAGTTTGAGGATGGCAAGTAGTAGAAAACAAAAGTTTAGTACCTAGCTTACCCTAAAGAACACGCCAAAAGTGGCTCAAAAACTTCAAATCACGATCAAAAACAATAGTCTTAGGAACACCATGCAAACGCACAACATCCTTAAAAAACAACTCGGCAATATTTACAGCATCATCAGTTTTATGACATGCAATGAAATGTGCCATCTTGCTAAACCGATCTACTACCACAAATATACTATCCCTACCTTTTTTTGTCCTAGGCAACCTTAACACAAAGTCCATAGATATGTCAGTCCACGGATGCTTAGGCACAGGCAAAGGTGTATACAAACCATAAGGATGAGTCTTAGATTTCGCTTGTCTACATGCAACACACTTAGAACAAATTTTTTCAACATCTTTTCTCATGTTAGGCAATTAAAAATGTTCACAAAGTATGTCATATGTCTTTTGAACCCCAAAATGACCCATCAAACCCCCACAATGTGATTCACGCACAAGGACTTCCAGATAGAACATTTAGGCACACATAACTTGTTCTCCCTAAACAGATAGCCATCATGTCTATAAAATCTTTGGAATGCAGCATGCTCACAAGCGCCAAACACATTGCCAAAATCAGAATCCGAAGCATACAAATCCCTAATGTACTCAAACCCTAACAATTTAGAACTTAAAGTAGTGATTAGAGTGTACCTTCTTGAAAGTGCATCAGCAATTACATTCTCCTTACCTTGTTTGTATTGTATCACGTATGGAAAGGTCTCTATGAATTCCAGCCACTTCGCATGCCTCTTGTTCAACTTACCTTGGCCCTTTAGATGTTTCAATGACTCATGATCAGAATGGATCACAAACTCTTTTGGCCAGAGATAATGCTGCCAAGTCTCCAATGCTCTCACCAAGGCATAGAGTTCCTTGTCATAAGTGGAATAATTCAATTGTGGCCCATGAAGCTTTTCACTGAAGTATGCAATGGGACGCTTACCCTGCATCAAAACAGCACCAATACCTAACCCGGAGGCATCACATTCTATCTCAAAAGCTTCATTAAAGTTAGGCAAACTCAATACAGGTGCAGAACACAATTTATCTTTCAATGTATTAAAAGCAAGTTCTTGTGCCTCATTCCACTTAAATCCGACATCCTTTTTAATTATTTCAGTCAATGGCGCAGCAATGGTACTAAAATCTTTCACAAAACGCCTATAAAAGCTAGCTAAACCATCAAAACTACGCACATCACTAATACACTTAGGAGTAGGCCAATCTTTAATAGCCTTAACCTTCTCCTCATCAACATGCACACCATGGGCAGAAATAACAAAGCTAAGAAAAACAACTTTATCCATACAAAAAGAACACTTTTTAAATTTAGCATATAGTCTTTCACGCCTAAGTGCTTCAAGTATAGATTTAAGATGCATAACATGCTCATCAAGGCTTTTGCTATAAATTAAAATGTCATCAAAGTATGCAACCACAAACTTGCCAATAAAATCATGCAAAACATGGTTCATTAATCTCATAAAAGTGCTAGGTGCATTTGTCAAACCAAATGGCATGACCATCCACTCATATAGACCATATTTTGTTTTAAAGGCTGTTTTCCATTCATCCCCTACTTTCATTCTAATTTGATGATAACATTCATGAGATCAATTTTTGTAAATAAACAAGCACCATGTAGCTCATCAAGCATGTCATCTAGCCTAGGAATGGGGTGGCGATACTTTACCGTTATCTTGTTTATTGCCCTGCAATCCACGCACATACGCCAAGTTCCATCTTTCTTTGGCACCAATAGCACTGGAACTGCGCATGGGCTTAGACTTTCTCTCACGTGCCCCCTCTCAAGCAACTCTTCCACTTGCCTTTGAAGCTCCTTTGTCTCCTCAAGATTGCTTCTATAGGCTGGGCGATTTGGAATTTGAACTCCTGGCACGAGATCAATATGATGTTCAATGCCCCTCTTTTTCTTTTTTTCTTTTTAAACTCTCAGCCTCTCCAAGTTTTTGTTCTTCCATGGCTTTTGCAAGTCTCAACTGATCCTCATGAACTTCTTTTGGTGAAAGGGGTGCCAATGTGAAGTGTTTCTCCCCCATCTTGAATGAATATCTATTTTTGAATCCATCATGTAGTACACGCCTATCATATTGCCATGGTCTCCCCAATAATAAATGACCAGCATGTATAGGAACTACATCACACAACACTTCATCAAAATATCTCCCAATTGAGAACGCCACTAGCACTTGCTTGTTCACCCTAACCTCTCCACACTCATTAAGCCATTGCAACTTATAAGGACTAGAGTGCTTAATGAGAGGCAGCCCCAATTTCTCAACTAAAATTGTGCTTGCAACATTGGTGCAACTACCTCCATTAATTATTAAACTGCACATCTTCCACGCTCTTTGTCCCTTGCCTCAATGTTTGGAGTTTTTGATGCAACTCCCTATAGTAGTAACTTGGCACAAATCTCTTTTTCATGATGCGTATCATCTCATCCTAGGTTTCAACAGGTCTTTCTCCAGTTCGTCTTCTACTAACCATCAATTGATCCCACCAAACAGCAGCATAATCAGAGAACTCAACTGCCGCTAACTTCACCTTCTTCTCCTCAGAATAATTGTGGCAGGCAAATATCATCTCTACTTTCCTTTCCCACTCTAAGTAGGCATCAGCATCATTCCTTCCTTGAAATGACGGCATCTTCATTTTGATGCTGCCAATGTTTCTATCTACTCTTTTAGTCTCTTCCTCCTCTCTGCCTCTTTCAGCTCTTCCTCTATAACCACCTCTATTTCGGCCTCTATCTCCTCTACCACCTCTTGCATTGTTTCGAGCTCCATACCACTCTTCCTCATCAAATCCATCTTCATCTTGCTCCTCCTCATAGTGATAATGATTATGAAGTGGAGGGTTCTCTCTTCTTCTTGGCCCATTATTGCCTGAAGATTCAGCTTGAATAGTTCTAAGAAGTCTATCTTGTCTTTCAAAGTTTCTATCTTGCTGCTCGAACTTGTCTTTGACTTCAAGGAACATAGTCTCTATTCTCTTGAATTGATTTTGCATTGCTTGAAGAGTAAAGAATGTATTTTGTTGGTCCTCTTTACTCCCATCACTCTTGCCATCTTTATTGCTATTATGTGACATGATCAATTCCTGCAAGAAAACGTTAGAAACCTCACAACACTCCCTCACGTGTTTCTCTCTAAAACAAAATTTTCCACTCTTGTTTCACACAATAAAATGGCTTTTCACTATATAATCTCACACTCTTGCCTTTTTCCACTCAAGTGCCTCCTTTATGTTACTTTTCAGGATCACTTCAACAAGATCAAGGAAATCAACAAGCAACAAGTTCAAGTAGAAAGCACAAAGATAGCAAGCCTAACAAAGAAAAATGAATAGATGAAACAAATCTAGAAGCAAAATATTATACGGACAGAAAATAAATCAAAGTGCCAATACACGGATGAAGAGTAGTGTAGGCAACGATTCTTGTGTCAATTGAACAATTATGAGTGCAACAAATATTCAAATCAATGTAGAGAAGCAAAGATAGGTACCAAAACAAGAAATAAACTCAGAAACAAAGAAAGACAAAAAAATATGACAAAACTCACCGAACCCAAGACCAATTTTTTTATTATTTATTTTATTTTAATATCCCAATCTACCCAAAGTTCCAAGAATTGAACAAAAGATTCAAAGAAATCGTTTCTTGAATGAAAGAAGGACAATCTTAATGAATCTTGACTGATAAGAACAAATTTGGAAAGAAAGACCAAACAAAGATTCAAAGAATCACAATCTTTGTTTTTTTTTAATTTTGATCAAGAAAACAAACAACCAATAAAGGAAACAAGAACACAAAGAACCAATAATGGCAGATTCGTTCCAAGCAATTTAAACCTTTTTTTTTTACCTTTCTAAGGAATTCAACAAAGAAAACAATGAAAGATACGTATGAGTTCAATAAAATTAAGCCAAAGCTTTGATACCAACTGATACGGAAACCCCAAGAAAACAAGGTTCTTGAAACCCCCTAATCCTATTGAATCAAAACCCCAATCTTTCTATTTTAAGAACATGCTAGTTCAAACCCCAATTATACGGAATTGAGACCCAAACCCAAAGAAAATTGAAAAATTGAACACGCCACAATTGATTACCTTGATAAGTGATGCAATCCTTGAAGTAACATTAAGAAGAACACACCTTACTTGAAGAGAACTCTCAATTTCGTTAATCAACCAAAATCTAATGTTTACAAGGATAAAATAAGGTATTTATACCCTTGCCCACGACCTAAACCTAAAAGGAATAGGTTACAAGACCCTTTAATGCTAAAACAAGCCTAATCCTAACTAGTTTAGGAGTTTATAGCCCAATAATGCAATCTGATCCTATTCCACTTAGGATTGGGCTAAACTAACTTAAATAAGACCAAAATAACTTAAATAAACCTAAGGGAGGTGGATGGGCCTAATGGATTACTCTACTTAGGCCCACACATTTGGTTGTCCAAAACTAGTTTTAAATAAACTAAGGCAAATACTAATAAATACCTAGCCCATAACAAGTCTCTTTAGGCCTAATAAACAAAGGATAAATAACAAATCCAATGTACTAAAATAAGTCCATAAGAATAATTGAACTTGTCTTGAAATTTGGCTAAGTATTAGCCCCTCCACATGCCCTCTCTAGAAGAATCACAGGCTTGACTACTCCACTTGAATTCTTCACGGATGGTTCAGTCTTGTCATCAAGGTGAGATGTAATGTGACTTTGAACAAACCCTTGAAGTGCTTGTTTAAGCCTTGCTGCACGTTGTCTTGTAATAGGTCAACTTGGCAAAGTAAGCTTGTCTTGATGTGTTGCACCTTGATCTCCATTGCCATGGCTTCTTGTATCATAGAGCTTCATGTTTGGTATCAGAGAAGGAAGATGAATCAATAATGACTAAGGTGATTTTCTTGGAATATGCTCAAGTCTTATGATATTCGGAACGATTGTTTGGCTTCAGAAACGGGGTCCATAATGAATTTAGAGACATGGTTAGGAATGATATATAAGATATGTTTTGACAAGAGCTGTCACCTAATGGATCTAGGAGTCACATGTGATGTGATTGATAAAATTGTTATCTACCTAATTTAAGTCTATTTTGTTTATTGAGTAAACTCAAGGTCAACTATATTTGAATGAGGTCCTAGCCCACTAGAGAGATTAGAGTGATCTTTCAAATTAGTAGTGGGCTTTTATTTCAATTAAAATAATGAAAGTAACCAAATGTATGATTAAAGTCCAAATCTTATTTGGTAGTCATGACATATAATTGATTACTTGTTTTTCCTTACACTTATATTTTGATCTTAGTGAAATTTATCTTATTTAGTATAGTTGATACTAAGTTAGTGAACCCAAATTCTTGGACATAGGATATGTTTGAGAAAATTTCTGAAAAATTAGATAGAAAATTGTATGTTTATTATATAATTTTGCTATAATTCCTATTGAGGATGTGGCGACAAAGTTGTAGAGATATGTCAAAATCATATAGATGACAAAATGTATTGACATTTTGAGTTGGCTAGTGTCTCGTAAACTTTGACAACAACATGTAATATGTATGTCAATACCATGATAGCAAAATGCAAGGGGTTGCATGGAGTAGGGCTGAAAGGTATAGTACCTTGATGAAATTGTTTCACTTAATTTAGCCTACTAAAGGCATAATTATGGACTACAATTAAAGGCTTTGCTATAGTATGATAATAGTTGTCATTAAAAGAAAACAATTGCATGACTTTTCTTGCTTATATATGATATGATAGAGATCATATGTATTTCTAATTTATGCTTATACGTAAATGATACTGAATTAAGATTCAGCATTATTGCAACGTTCAATGCATGGTTAGAAATAGATTGTTGAGTCAAAGTAGTTGATCCAAGTTTATGCAAATAGTTTGTATGTGTGTTGGATTAAGGGAGACTTATGCTTAACATAAATGGCAAGAATAAAAGGTTAGATAACCGAGACAATCCTCTTATGCCATGTTGGTTAAATTAATAAAACGAGAATCATAAAGTTCCATACAAGGATATGTGTATCCATTTGATTATGAATCGTATGGAACTTATAAAACTTGTAAAGTTGAAGAATAACCAAATCAACCTTTGGTGAAAGGATGATGATGGTATTGAATTGTTAAATTTTATACATGTGATGTATTGGATGGAATAACAATTAATAAAAGGATAATATTTTATTTTATTTTATTACTAATGACTTTATGTGATATAGTCATATGTATTAAATAAAATGATGATTTAAAATTTTGAAAAGTTCAAATTGTTCAAATCTAAGTAGAAATAAAGCATTGAGAATGCTAAAGCACTTCAATGAGATCATTGTGGTAAGTTTTGAAATTATTGGTTATCTATAGAGAATGAGAATCTCTGGTGAGTACCTTCATAACAAAATTCCATAAGGTTATGGATTTATGTAAGGAGTAACATATAATATGAGATATTATAGGATGCGATATTATTTCTGCTATAGTAGTGCCTAGTATAATAACTTACCTTTTACAGTTCCAGTAGAATCAAGTAGCTAAATTTCATATTAGATATGAGACGTTACATCTTTGAAAGTGATACGGCAACAACCTAGAATCAATGTCTAGATCACCTCCGTTTCAATGATTGTTCCCAAACCTAAATTCAATCAATCTAACAAGACCCTTCACCCCCAAAACAGCAAGGAACTGGTAACAAAGAGTATAAGATTGTAGGAATTGAATTAACGCCACAAGTTAGAACTTACTTGATAAGTTGAATCAATCCTTACGGTAAAACAAGCAAGAATCTCAATTCTCTCTTGAAGAATGCTTTCTAATTTTGTTGATCTCTCTAAACTCGTGTTCATGGCTAAAGCAAAGGTTTAAATACCCTTTGCAATGTAAACCCTAACAAAGATAACCTAAAAACCCTAAAGAAAGCCCAAAATATCAAAAGGCCTTCTTGAAACAAATCTGCCCAAGAATAAATCCCACATGGATTTGGGCTTCAAAACTAATTAAAATTGACTAGTCCTTGTCCAAATAGGAATAGAAAACCACAAAATAGAAGACTAACTTAAGAGGGGCGAATTGGGCTTTTAAACTAGGCCCACAAGCTTGGTTCCTTAAAATAAAACATGCACATGACTTTTTTAATGAAGCACATGCACACTTAATGCAAATCAGCCCATGAAAAAGCCTAAAAGAAGTCCACATGCCCCTTATAAGATAAAATAAGCCCAAGCCCATTAATTAGACTTGTGTTTGTGAAAATTGGCTAAGTGTTAGCCCTCTTGGTTTGATGCCTCCAACGTGCACACACACTTAGGTGTCTTCCTAAGCTCTTCTCCAAGCTTGATCAACAAAACTTCTTGAAGTTCTTGTGAAACAAAAGCTTGTACATAAATCTGAAATTGTGCTTTGAGCTTGTTGGAGCGCGACCTTGTAATTGGACCCATTGGCATCCTCAAGTCTCCATTGCCTTGGTGAGTTGTATCATTCCCTCCCTCCTCAAAAGGATTCGTCCTCGAATAAAGACCTACATTATCAAAGGGAGATAAATCAGAAACATTAAAAGTAGCACTAACACTATACTCTCCTGGCAAATCCACCCTATAGGCATTGTCATTGATGCGTTCAAGCACTTGAAAAGGACCATCCCGTCTAGGATCAAGCTTGGACTTCCTTTGTTTAGGAAATCTCTCCTTCCTTAAGTGCACCCAAACCCAATCTCCAGGTTCAAACTTCATCTCCCTACGCCCTTGATTGGCTCTTTGAGCATACTTCTTGTTCTTTTCCTCAATGTGCTGCCTTGCTTTCTCATGTATTGTTTTAACCAATTTGGCCCTTTGCTGCCCATCTACATTAACAATCTCATTCAAGGGTAAAGGCAACAAATCCAATGGAGTTAATGGGTTTAAACCATACACAATCTCAAATGGAGAATAACCTGTAGAAGAATGAATGCTTCTATTATATGCAAACTCAATCAAAGGCAAACAATCTTCCCAAGCTTTCAAATTTTTACCCACAACAGCACGCAATAAAGATCCTAAGGTTCTATTAACCACTTCAGTTTGTCCATCTGTTTGGGGATGACAAGTTGTAGAAAACTTGTTCCCAATTTATTCCATAGAACACGCCAAAAGTGACTTAAAAACTTAGAATCCCTATCTGAAATAATGGTTCTAGGAATGCCATGCAATCTAACAACATCCCTAAAAAACAAATCAGCAACATGTGTAGCATCATCAGATTTATGACATGCAATAAAATGAGCCATTTTACTAAATCGATCAACTACAACAAAGATGCTATCACGTCCTTTCCTAGTCCTAGGCAATCCTAACACAAAATCCATAGATATATCAATCCAAGGACTAATAAGGACAGGTAGAGGCGTGTACAACCCATGTGGTTGCACCTTGGATTTGGCGTGCCTACAGGCTACACAACTAGAGCAAACTCTTTCAACATCCTTTTTCATGTTAGGCCAATAAAAATGCTCCTGTAATATGTCAAGTGTTTTAGCAATACCAAAATGTCCCATTAAACCTCCATCATGAGACTCCTAGCAAGCATCTCATGCATAGAACAAGTAGGAATACATAGTTTATTATCTCTAAACAAATATCCATCATTCCTATAAAACTTTTGAAAAGCAACTTGTTCACATGCATCATACACATTAGCAAAGTCAGAATCTGATTTGTACAAATCTTTTATATACTCAAACCCAATCAACTTAGAACTAAGAGAAGAGATTAGAGCATACCTCCTAGACAATGCATCAGCGATAACATTTTCTTTACCTTGCTTGTATTTCACAACATATGGGAATGTCTCTATGAACTCCAACCACTTAGCATGTCTTTTATTTAACTTACCTTGGCCCTTAAGATGCTTCAAACTCTCATGATCAGTGTGAATCACGAATTCCTTTGGCCATAGATAATGTTGCCAAGTTTGTAGAGCTCTTACCAATGCATATAGCTCCTTGTCATAAGTGGAATACTTCATTTGAGCACCATTCAACTTCTCACTAAAATAGGCAATGGGACGCCTTCCTGCAATAAAACAGCACCAATACCTATCCCAGGCATCACATTCAATCTCAAAAGTAGAAGAAAAATCAGGTAAACTCAAAATAGGTGCAGAACAAATTTTTCTTTCAAAGTGTTAAAAGCAATTTCTGCACCTCTCCCACTTAAATCCTACCTCCTTTTTAACAATCTCACCAATGGAGCTGCAATGGAACTAAAATCTTTCACAAACCTCCTATAGAAACTAGCAAGTCCATGAAAAGATCTTACCTGAGTAACACTTGTAGGTCTCGGCCACTCCCTAATTGCTTTGACCTTTTCTTGGTCCACCTCAATTCCATTAGAAGAAACAACATAACCAAGAAATATGACACGATCCATGCAAAATGTACACTTCTTTAACTTAGCATACAACTTTTCTGCCCTAAGTGCATTTAAGACAAGCCTAAGATGTTCAATATGCTCATTAATGCTTGTGCTATAGATCAATATGTCATCAAAATATACCACAACAAACTTACCAATAAATGACCTCAAAACATGATTCATCAAACGCATAAATGTACTAGGATCATTAGTTAAGCCAAAAGGCATCACAAGCCACTCATATAAACCATGTTTTGTTTTAAAAGCAGTTTTCCATTCATCACCAATTTTCATTCTAATCTGATGGTAACCACTCATAAGATCAATTTTGGTAAACACACATGCAGCATGCAATTCATCAATCATATCATCCAATCTAGGTATAGGATGGCGATACTTTACCGTTATCTTGTTAACAGCTCTGCAATCCACACACATGTGCCAACTCCCATCCTTCTTTGGAACCAATATCACTGGCACGGCACAAGGACTAAGACTCTCCCGATGTGTCCTTTTGTAGCAATTCTTCCACTTGCTTTTGGAGTTCCTTAGTTTCTTGAGATTAGCCCTATAAGTTGGTCTATTTGGAATCTGCCCTGGGCATGAAGTCAATCGATGTTCTATTCCTCTAATAGGCGGCAATTCCTTAGGCAACTCCTCGGGAAAACATCTCCATACTCATGCAAAAGAGAAACAACACTACTAGGCAAACAAGGGTCAAGGTCGATTCATTAAAATAAGCTTGCTTGTACAAAAGTACAAACAAACATCTCCTTTCCACACAAGCAACCCTTACATCTCTCATTTTGCATAGAAGTTTTGTTTCTTTCTACCCTCTCTCTCATTTGGGCCTTTTAATTGAATTTCTTTTGAGGCCTCTTTCCCCTTTTCTTCTCTCACTCTCGGCCTCACTTTCTGTCTTTTCTTTTGATTTAGATTTCTGCCCCCTTTGCAAGATTCTCAACCTTCCCTCAATTTTGTATTGTCATGCTTTTCTTGAAGTTTTTGTCCTGTCTTTGTTGCATTCCTCCATACTCCTTTTTAATTGCATTTGGTCCTCATATACCTCTTTTGGTGCCAATGGAGCAAGAACAAATTTCTGATCTCCCATAGTAAATGAATACCTATTCTTAAAACCATCATGTAACACTCTTCTATCATATTGCCAAGGTCGACCGAGCAATAAATGACAAGCATGCATAGGTACAACATCACAAAGTACTTGATCGAATACTTTCCAATGGAGAAAGATACAAGGACTTGTTTATTTACCTTGATTTCCCCATGTCATTCAGCCATTGTAGTCTATACTGCCTAGGGTGTTTCAAGCACTCCAACCCGAGTTTTTCTATCATCAATGTACTAGCCACATTAGTGCAGCTTCCCCATCAATGATCAAAGCTACAAATCTTCTCATTCACTAGGCATTTGGAATGAAAATATTTTCCTTTGCTCAATTCCATCTTCCTTCACTTGAGCATTCAAAACTCGCCTAGTAACAAGTAATTCACCCCTAGGTGCATCCTCAACTTCCACATCAGAACAATCTTCCAACTCAGGCATGGAAGTCAAATCATCTTCTTCCTCCTCAGACACAACTTCTCCTCCTCTCACAAACATTGTTTTCTTGTTTGGGCATTGAGAAGCAATATGACCAACACCAAGACATTTAAAACATTTAATAGTCCTATGCTTTTCAGAATTGGAACTAGAAGAACTTGGAGTTTTAAAAGTACCTTTTGGATCTGCCTTGTTCTTCTCTTCCTTTAGCTTGTCTTTGTCCTTCTCATTTTTCTTGGACCATTTCGAGTTTCAATTTGTAGTAGAGCTTGGGTAAGAAGCCTTGTTGGAGCTTTTGTACTTGAGTTGCCTCTCCACCTTCATGGCCATATTCACCATCTCCTCTAACTCCACATAATGGTGCAATTCAATAACATTTGCAATGTCTTTGTTCAAACCAGCCAAGAAAAGTGCCATGGTGGCTTCTCTTTCTTCTTCTACATTAGCCCTAATCATGGCTATCTCCATCTCCTTATGGTACTCTTCTACACTTTTGGTGCCTTGTCTCAAGGTTTGGAGCCTTTGATGGAGCTCCCTATAGAAGTAACTAGGCACAAACCTCTTCTTCATGACCCTCTTCATTTCAGCCCAAGTATCAATAGGATCCTCTCCATTCCTTCTTTGTTCAAAACAAGTTGATCCCACCAAATAAGTGCATAATCATGAAATTCCACGGCAGCAAGCTTCACCTTCTTCTCCTCGAATAGTTATGGCATTCAAAATCATCTCCACCTTTCTTTCCCATTCTAAGTAAGCTTCGGATCATTCTTACCTTGGAAAGATGGTATTTTCATCTTGATATCGCCTAAATTTCTATCCACACGCTCGACCTGTCTTCTCCCTTGCATTGTCTCGGCCTCTATAACCTCTTCCCTTCCTCTATCATTCCGTCCCCTCTTCCACCAAATCTGGCCCTATGCCAATCTTCTTCATCTTCCCCATCATCATATTCATCTTCATACTCAAAGCGCACAGGAGTTGGCTCCCTAGCATTTTGCCTCCATGTTGTCTATCAAATTTATCACTGACATCCCTGACCATGTTCTCAATCCTTTGGAATTGATGTTGCATAGCCTCCAAAGTAAAGAATGTGTGTTGATCAGCCTCACTATTCTTTTCATCCTTGTCACTACCTTTACTATCCTTTGAATTGGGCATGATGTAAAACCTGCAAAAACACGTTAGAATAGCTCCTCACACACTCCCTCACGTGTTTCTCTCTAAATCAGATTGGATACCCTCGTGTTTCACTCAAGAAGATGGCTTTTACCCTCAAATGAGCTTACACACTCTTTCTTTTTACCACTTTAGATTCTAGCACAGTTTTACTTGTCCGGATCAATCACTACCAACCAAATAAACACAACAGCAACGTAATTCAAAAGGAAAGCAACGAATACCTAAATAAAGGAAGAAAAACACAAAGCTAGATGCAATTTAATGTAAAGAAAACAAGGAAGACGAAAATAAACACATACTAGATGGAGAAAACGTATGTGAACGATTTTTGGTACCAATTGAGCAATATTAAACAAGATTACTCACTTCAAGTGTAATGGAAACAAAAAGGACAGCAAAAAAAAAACAACCAAAGAGTTGAAGAAAAGACGAAACTAGGAATTAAAATCAACCCTAAACCCAAATTAACAAAAACATTCCAATCTGCCCCAATTACTCAAGAACATAAAGATAAGCAATTATATCAAAGACACACGTTTTGAGCGAAGAACGTAAATCTTGAAACAAGAAAGTGTTTCTTGATGCAAGAAAACAAGTCTTGATGAGTTTCTTGAATGAAGGATGTGTTCTTGATGAATTTGAATAATAAAGAAACGAAATTAAAGAATTCTTGAATGATCAGATTCGTTTCTTGATGAATCTTGCAAGCAAATCAACTCAAACTCACAAAGATTCACAATCTTGATTTTTTTTACTTCTTTCTTTCTCTCTTTTCTTCTTTTTCTTTCTTTCTTTCTTTCTTTTCTTGATTTTCTTTCTTTCTTTCTTTTCTTTTTTTCTTTTTTTCGAATTTTAATGATGAACTAACTATAATAATCAAGAACAAACAAAAAATTAAAGATAAAGATTGAATTTAAAACTAGGCTCGATATCAAAGATGATACTACAACAACCTAGAATCAATGTCTAGATCACCTCCGTTTCAATGATTGTTCCCAAACCTAAATTCAATCAATCTAACAAGACCCTTCACCCCCAAAACAGCAAGGAATTGGTAACAAAGAGTATAAGATTGTAGGAATTGAATTAACGCCACAAGTTAGAACTTACTTGATAAGTTGAATCAATCCTTAAGGTAAAACAAGCAAGAATCTCAATTCTCTCTTGAAGAATGCTTTCTAATTTTATTGATCTCTCTAAACTCGTGTTCATGGCCAAAGCAAAGGTTTAAATACCCTTTGCAATGTAAACCCTAACAAAGATAACCTAAAAACCCTAAAGAAAGCCATAAATATCAAAAGGCCTTCTTGAAACAAATCTGCCCAAGAATAAATCCCACATGGATTTGGGCTTCAAAACTAATTAAAATTGACTAGTCCTTGTCCAAATAGGAATAGAAAACCACAAAATAGAAGACTAACTTAAGAGGGGCGAATTGGGCTTTTAAACTAGGCCCACAAGCTTGGTTCCTTAAAATAAAACATGCACATGACTTTTTTAATGAAGCACATGCACATTAATGCAAATCAGCCCATGAAAAAGCCTAAAAGAAGTCCACATGCCCCTTATAAGATAAAATAAGCCCAAGCCCATTGATTAGACTTGTGCTTGTGAAAATTGGCTAAGTGTTAGCCCTCTTGGTTTGATGCCTCCAACGTGCACACACACTTAGGTGTCTTCCTAAGCTCTTCTCCAAGCTTGATCAACAAAACTTCTTGAAGTTCTTGTGAAACAAAAGCTTGTACATAAATCTGAAATTGTGCTTTGAGCTTGTTGGAGCGCGACCTTGTAATTGGACCCATTGGCATCCTCAAGTCTCCATTGCCTTAGTGAGTTGTATCAGAAAGAGTCAAAGTTAATGATTCTAGAAGGTGATGCTTGGTTGAAGCATATATTATCCATTTAGTTTAAAACTAAATTGGATAATAAAAGGTTATGAGATATCCAAAAGGTCGGCTATAATCTTACAGACCTATTGAACAAATTATTTGATTCAATGTATACTTATAGGACAACGGTTCTTAAGATAAGTTGTAACATCTCATCACCGATGGGAAGGGTAGAATAGTAATTTGGAACGGGTTAAGAGTGTTTAGAATTGTCTTGGTATGTTTATGCATACTTATACTTGTGAATAGTGACTTTTGTACATGTAAATGATTGTACATGCATGCATAACATTTCCCGGTATTTTGTGAATAAATGTGATTGTTAAAAAAATGATTTTGAAATCTAAATAAAGTGGTTTTTGAAAGACGAATGGATTTTGGAGGATCACGTCGAAGTTGGGAATATATGGAGAAAGATTTGGAAGTTAAGTGTACTAACACTGATGAAAAGTGAAACAGATGCCTTGTTCTTGAGTGATTCACCTTTGCCAAGATGAAAATACAGGAGTAAATAAGGAGAAGCTAAATTTGACATTAAGTAGTCCAGATAAAATTATGGCGATAATAGGACTATGGATTTATGAGTTGTATTATGGTTATCGAAATCACACAGTGTATTAGTATTGTTATGATTCTATATATGTGTTGTTAAGATTGGAAGTGAAAAATTTGGAAATAAATTTTGAGGACGAAATTTTTATTAGGAGGAGAGAGTTGTAACATCCCATCACCGATGGGAAGGGTAGAATAGTAATTTAGAATGAGTTATGAGTGTTTAGAATTGTCTTGGTATGTTCATGCATACTCATACTTGTAAATAGTGACTTTTGCACATGTAAATGACTATACATGCATTCATGACATTTCCCGGTATTTTGTGAATAAATGTGATTGTTAAAAAAATGATTTGTTTGTGTGAAAAATTTAATTGGAGAGGGTTAATTGGGTTTGAGAATTTTTAGTGAATTTTTAAAAAAAATTTGGGAAAATTTTTCGGACTAAGAAAAATGCCAAGTGGCAGGCTGATTGTGTACCGGTAGTGGAAATGGCTGTCTAATGGCACTAGAAATTTAGAGAAATGATGGTAGGATTTGTTAATTTTAAGCCATTGGAATTTGACGAGAAATTAGAGTAGAAATTGGAACCGAATTGGAAAGGAAATAAGTGAGAGTATAAGAAGGTGACATGTGGCAAGTGACACTTGTCACTTGCCTAACATGCCACCTTTGTTTAATTAAAAGCTCTTTCCTCCTTTTGTTTTGTCATTCACGAAGCTTCCATATGAGAAGACCAAGACAATTTGTTCTCTCTCTTCTTTATTTTCGTAGACTTCCTTCCTCCTTTCTTCTTCGGTGGTTTCTTCTACTTGTTATACCCACACAAAAGCTCCTTTGTCTTACTTGCCTTCTCTTCTCTTGTTCACCAAAAATCCATACCTAAGCCTTAAGATGTTGATAATCGTAAATGTGTTGGAAGGTAGAGAAGTTGGTGTCTTGTTGAAGAATTGAAGAAAGTGGAAGCTTAAGTAGGTAAGGTTGTGCTTTATGTTATAAATTGGTAATTAAATGCATTATTAGTGATGGTTGTGAACCTAATTGCATACAAATTTTGTTGGTATAGATGAGTACGAAATTTGCTTGTTTAATTGATGATTGATGAGGTAGGATGTATGTGTTGTATGAAAATTGAGATGGTTTGTGATTAAAGATGATTGTAGAAAATGATAGATGATTGAGTGTATGTGTGCTTCAATTTTGTGGAATAATGTTCAAGGATAGGTTGTGAGATGGTTTATGGTGGATATATGAAGTGAATTGAGTGTTGGTTGGTTTAGAAATGATATGGAAGATGAAGAATGTGAGTTAGGTTATGAATCTGGAGAAATTGCTTTGTGTTTGTTTCAATGATTTGGTTGTAACTTTTTATATGGTTATGCTATTGAGATGAGGTTTGGCTTGAATTAAAATTGATAAGTTTGGATAGAATTCTTATGAAGGAAGTGCTGTCCAATTGTGGCTTGAAGGGTTCTAAATTTTGCCTTGAAAGTGGGCAATATGTGTAGGGTAAATAGTGCTATGTTTATGATTCTAACATTGAAGATTTGTGACCTGAAATTTTGGGGAATTTTTCTAGGCTAAAGTAGACAGATTTTGTGAAATTGGTCTTCATAAAAGTTGAATATTTTCTTGTTAGCTTTCTATTGCCACTAAGTATGACATTTTTTGATTTTTATGTTGAAAGTTATGACTTGTTAATGTTCAAATGGTAATTCAAGTATTAATGTGCTTTGTGTGTGAAATGTCTCTAAGTATAGGTTTTGTGATTACTTTTGTTTTTGAAGCCAATTCTGGACGGTTATGGTTTAAATTAGCTCAAGTGGTCATATGAAAAGTTATAGAGGAATGTTTAAGCTTTGTAATGATGTATAATATGCTATTTGTGGATGTAAGAATTGTAAGTTTTGGATTTTTAAAGTATAGATATGGTTTAGGTGATATCTTTATTTAACACGCTTTAACAGGGCAACCTCAATCATGTGAGAATTTGACCTAGTTAGAGGTGGAATTGGTTTTCAAGCTCTACATAGAAAGTGTAGACCTTTCTTTTCTCTTTACATTCATATTAAGTTTGCACAATTTGGAATTCTGGATTGTGAGTTATGAATTTTGAAATTGTGGTTATGGTTTAGGGTGAATTATGGGGGCATAAACTTTGGTTGAGAAAGTGGCATTGTTAGATGTAGAAATTGCTTCCAAGTTGTTCATGAAAGTTGTAGAATATGTTCTGATCTTTCTTTTGATATAAAGGTTGGAATTTTTGGCTAAGGGAATGGGAAGATATAATTTTAGAAAAATGTTGCACTGTTTTGGAAAATTTGTGATTAGGCAGAAACTTTGATTGAATTTTAGACACCCTTAGGGGTGGAATTGGTTTGTGAGTCCTTCATGGAATTTGTAGGGTTTTCTATAATCTTTCCAATGAGACCTCATTTGAAATTTTTGGATACTTGTATGAAAAGTTAGGTATTGTGAAAGAAGAAGAAGAAAGAAGAAAAAAAAGGAATTTGGAATTTGGCAGGCGCAATCGCGAGGGCGAGCCTCACTACCAACTACGCGGGTAGACCCGATCCGGCCCAACCCAAATCCTCTTCCATTCTTTTGTGTATAACTTGGTCATCCGAACTCTGATTGACCTGATTCTCAAGGCATCGGATTTGTGAGTCTTTTAATTTCATTTCTATGTAAAATTGTGAATTTTTATAGATGAAATTGACATTGATTGATTAAGTCAAAGTGAGAGGATCGAGCGATTATTTTTTTGGTCCGTGTTTTAGCAATAATTGGACCTATAGAGATGCAAATTGAGTGATTTTTGTGTCTATGGATTCCTACTATATGGAGGAATTTTTCTATCTAGGAGAGGTTGCCTATGTTACCCTATGTGAACTGGTTTATCGATCGAGGGTTAGTAGACCGGAAAGAATAGTTTTAGAAAAATTGCAATAAGCATAAATTGCGAGTCTAAGGATTTTAGTGTGGATTAACCCTAAGCATACTTGAGTTGGGATATTTGAATGGTTTTTGAGATAAAATTTATAGATTGATACCGGGATAGTCATGAACATGCATCGTACATATATGTGCATCAATAATTATAATTGCACAAAATTATTAATGTGTGTGTCCAGCGTATTGAATAAATGGGTTGTTCAGGCTAAGAGTTCGCAGTTAGGCGTTTCCAGAAGTTGGAAGCAATGCTAATCTGGAGCGTACTGTGAGTAGACCGAGATGGTCTCATTTCACCCTTTGTTCTATTTTATTTTATTTTGTATAACTTAATTATTGGATATGGATTGATTTTATTGGGTCCGGACAGGAGGTCCGATGATTGTGATACTGAGCCGTGTTATAGAAGTGCTACTTGTATGTGAATTTGAGACCTATGTGCCTATGATGTGATTACTTGTGACATATGTGTTGGTTGTGATACATATATTGCTTTGTTGTAACATTTGCATTTCATACTTGAATGCATACTCATATAATGACAGTTGTGACCGGAGCAGTCACCGATTAGAACTAAAGCTCAACAATTGTACTTGGGCCTCGAGCCCCACAGTGATTTAGAGCCTCAGGCTCAATGCTTAATGTGCCCATATTGGGACAGTTCAGGCGCCCGGTCACAACATCGTAATAAATTGGAATAGTGTCACACGAGCATCTCATATGCATTTGATTAAATTTACTTGATTGAGTGAAAGGCGAAAAGCCTTATGCTTACGTGAAAATAAAAGTGTGGCTTATGTGATCTTATGATATTTTGATCAATGTGAAATTATGAAATCATTGTGATGTGATTGATATGTGTCAGACTACGGTCCGATAATATATGAAAGTGAGTGGATGTGACTGATGCATCATGATACGGAACCTCCAAGAATAGACTTTGAGAACTCCTTAACGACGAACCCAAATACTGACCTGAAAACCCCTAGTCGAATTCAGTACAACCTCAAGGATGAAGGTTAGAATTCAGATTACCTTGAATTGATCTAGATCTAAGATTCGAAACAATTCAGCCTCTAATCCTAGATTTGAAACACTCCACAAGAAAGTTGATCAAACTATTTGAATGTTTCTGAAGCATGTATTCACGCAAGAACACAAAGATAAAAGCAAAACGGCTTTTAGGTTAAAATTTCATCCAAAAGAACCCATAACAATTCGTCCTAGGCATATATATAGCCTTTACATAACATAAAAAAAACCTATTCTGATATGGAAAACTTAATAGAATAGGAAACCTATTCGATATGGAAAACTTAATAAAATAGGAAACCTATTCGATATGGAAAACTTAATAAATAGGAAACCTATTCGATATGGAAAACTGAATAGAAACCTATTCGATATGAAAAACTTAATAAAAACGTGGTTAAACACTAAATCAAGCCTCATTCGTGAATGTCAACTTGTAACAAATTAAAGTTGACATCTTCAGCCCTTGTCTCCAAACGTGGCATCCCATGCAGTCCATGCAAGCCATTGCTAGCCAAAGTCACCAAGCCTTGTAAATGGCAATTTAATGCTTGTTGAATCTTTTGGCTCGTGATCTAGTAATTGGACCTCTTGGCAAAACAATTGGATTGAGATCATCTCTTCATGCTCCTCACGTCCTTGCTCTTGACCAAGCTGATTCGCATCATTTCCCCTCTCCTCAAAAGGATTCGTCCTCGAATCATAAGCATCACCTACATCAAAAGGACTCAAATCAGCAACATTAAATGAAGCACTCACATTATACTCACTGGCAAATCCACTTTATATGCATTATCATTAATCCGTTCAAGGATTTGAAAAGGACCAGCTCCTCGTGGATTTAGTTTAGACTTTCGTTGTTTGCGAAATCGTTCTTTGCGAAAATGAACCCAAACCCAATCACCAGGCTGAAACAACATTGGTTTCCTTCCTTTATTCACCCTAGAAGCTACTTTGACATTTTGCTTCTCAATCCTCTCCTTAACTTGCTGATGTAACTTCTTCACATAATCTGCCTTTGAACTAGCATCAACACTCACAAAATCATTAGATGGCAAGGGTAATATATCCAAAGGAGTAAGCGGATTGAAACCATACACAATTTCAAAAGGAGAACAATGAGTAGTGCTATGAACAGCCCTATTATAAGCAAACTCCACAAATGGTAAACAATCCTCCCACGTCCTAATGTTCTTTTCTAACACAGCCCTAAGTAAAGTAATCAACGTTCGATTCACAACCTCAGTTTGGCCATCGGTTTGAGGATGGCAAGTTGTTGAAAACAACAACTTAGTTCCCAACTTTCCCCACAAAACACGCCAGAAATGGCTCAAAAATTTAACATCTCTATCACTAATAATGCTTTTAGGTATACCATGCAAACGCACAACCTCTTTAAAGAACAAATCAGCAATCATCTTAGCATCATCAGTCTTATGACACGGTATAAAATGAGCCATTTTACTAAATCTATCAACCACAACAAAAATACTATCACGACCTTTCCTAGTTTTAGGCAAACCAAGCACAAAATCCATAGACAAATCAGTCCAAGGTCCATTAGGAACAGGAAGTGGTGTGTACAAACCATGTGGTTTCAGCCTAGACTTAGCTTCTCTACATGTAATGCAATGCTCACAAACTTTATGCACATCATGTTTCATACCAGGCCAATAAAAATGCTCTATCAGCATATCATAGGTTTTACTTACCCCAAAATGACCCATCAATCCTCCTCCATGTGCTTCCTTAACTAATAATTCTCTCATGGAACACTTAGGAATACACAACCTACTTTTCTTAAACAAGAAACCATCAAACAAATGAAATTCTCTCAAAACAGCCACATCACCACATGAATTATATATGTCACCAAAATCCTCATCAACGGCATACAATTCCTTAATATGCTCAAAGCCTAGCAATCTAGCACTAAGAGAATTAAGTAACACATACCTTCGCGATAACGCATCAGCCACAACATTTTCCTTACCTCTCTTGTATTTAATCACATATGGAAATGTTTCTATGAACTCCACCCATTTGGCATGTCTACGGTTCAGCTTATCTTGCCCTTCAAATGTTTCAAACTCTCATGGTCAGTATGTATCACAAACTCCTTTGACCACAAATAGTGCTGCCATGTATGCAAAGCTCGATATAATGCATATAACTCTTTGTCATCGTTGGATACTTCAAAGCTGCCCCACTTAATTTTTCACTAAAGAACATCAATGGCCTTTGATCCTGTAACAAAACAGCTCCAATTCCTATGCCACTTGCATCACATTCAATCTCAAAAGTCTTATCAAAATTAGGCAAAGCAAGCAAAGGTGCATTACACAATTTATCTTTCAGTTCATTAAATGCATGTTCTTGGGCCTCTCCCCGAACAAATGTGACATTTTCTTAACTAACTCATTCAAGGGTGCAGCTATGGTGCTGAAATTTCTAATAAACCTCCTATAGAAACCAGCAAGTCCATGAAAACTCCTCACCTCACTAGCACTCGTAGGACTCGGCCAATCTCTAATAGCCTTGACCTTGTCCTCATCAACCTCTATACCATCTCTAGTCACCACAAAACCAAGAAAATGAACCTTATCCATGCAAAACTACACTTATTAAGGTTAGCATACAGCTTCTCACGCCTAAGAACGTCTAACACAATACGCACATGCATGACATGATCATCCAAACACTTAGAGTAAACAAGAATATCATCAAAATACACAACAACAAATTTACCCAAGTGCTCACGCAACACATGATTCATCAAGCGCATGAATGTACTAGGTGCATTAGTAAGACCAAACGGCATAACCAACCACTCATACAGCCCATATTTAGTCTTAAACGCTGTTTTCCACTCATCACCCACACTCATTCGAATTTGATAATAACCAGATTTCAAATCAATTTTTGTGAACAAACAAGAACCATGTAATTCATCAAGCATATCATCTAATCTAGGAATAGGATGTCGATACTTTACAGTGATTTTATTGATGGCTCGACAGTCCACGCACATCCTGTACGTCCCGTCCTTCTTTGGTACAAGAATAACAGGAACCGAACAAGGACTTAAGCTTTCTCTCACATATCCCTTAGCTAGCAATTCCTCCACCTGTCTCTGTATCTCCTTTGTCCCGAAAGGATTAGCTCGATATGCTGGCCTATTAGGAATGGCAGCCCCCGGAATGAAGTCAATTTGATTCTCTATGCCTCGGATTGGTGGCAACCCATCAGGCATTTCCTCGGGAAACAAATCAGCATATTCCTGCAAAAGATCAACAAACACACTGGGCAAAGATTGGTTAGCATTAGTAGTTTCCAAACAAGGCCCTTTGCACAAAAGCACAAACATAGGCTGTTTGGAGAAGAAAACATGTTTAACCTCACTTGTACTAGCTAACAAACTCACATTTTTCTCTCCTCTTTTATTTTTTTCAATCTGGATTTGCTTTTGTTGCGCTTTTCACTCTTTCTTTTCACTCAGTTTTGTTCACTCTCTTTTCTCTCGTTTCATTCAGTTTTGTTCACTCTTTTTTCTCTCTTTTCACTTTTTTTCTTTCTTTTCAAATTCAAGTCTCATTCTTTCCATTTTACATTGATCTTCATATACTTCTTTGGAAGAGAGCGGTGTCAGAATCGTCTTTCGTCCATCTTTAGTGAATGAATACCAATTGAGGTATCCATCATGTATAGCTCGCCTATCATACTGCCATGGACGTCCAAGCAAAATCTCTCCAGCATGCATTGGCACCACATCACACAACACGTCATCATAATATTTACCAATGGAAAAAGAAACTATAGATTGCCGATTTACCTTAACCTCTCCACATTCATTCAGCCACTGAAGTTTGTAAGATCGTGGATGAGGTTGTGTAGACAGCCCCAATCGATCAACCAAGAGTGTACTTACCACATTGGTACAGCTACCACCATCCACAATCACAATGCAAGCCTTCCCTTGAACATGACATCTTGTATGGAACAAGTTGTCTCGCTGATCCTCATGGTTTTCCTCCTTCAATTGCATGTTAAGAACACGCCTAGTAACCAGCAAATCTCCCTTTATCGGTTCTTCAATGCTCCCATCACTACAGTCTTCCAATTCTGGCATCTCACCACCATCACTCTCATCATCACTTTCTTCTTCATCACCACTATCTCACCATTTTCATAGTCATAACTCTCTTGTTTGGACATTCTTTGCTGATATGTCCCACACCTTGACACTTCCAACACTTAATATCTCGATTTCGCTGCCTTGGCTCATCGAATTTGGACTTGCCCTTAGAACTTGATTCGGCCTTCGCTTTACCACCATCTTGAACAGCCTCGCTGCCACCTTTAAAATCACGTTTTCCATCCCTATTCCAAGAAGAATTTGCATTAGAAATAGGTTTGGAATAATACCTTGCTGTTCCTTTTCTTTGAATTTGCCTTTCTACTTTGATGGCAATGTGCACCATTTCTTCTAATTCCACATATGGCTGTAAATCCACTCGGTCAGCTATGTCTTGATTCAAACCAGCCAAGAAACGTGCCATGGTCGTCTCCACATCCTCTTCTAAGTCAGCCCTAGTCATCAACATCTCCATTTCTTTGTAGTAATCATCAACACTCTTACTTCCTTGCTTAAGAACCTGAAGTCTTTGCATGATTTCCCTATGGAAATGTCTAGGAACAAACCGCTTCCTCATGACTGATTTTAGATTAGCCCACGTTTCAATTGGGTACTCCAAATTCCTTCTCCTACTAGTCACTAATCGATCCCACTAGGCTATTGCATAATCTGTGAATTGAGTAATGAGTAGCTTGACCTTCTTTTCTTCAATACATCTATGGCACTCAAAAATAAGTTCAACTTATTTCTCCCATTGCAAATAAGCTTCTGGATCTGATGTACCTCGAAAATTTGGTATTTTAAGCTTGATGCTCCCAAAGCTTCTATCCGCACCATCTTCACCTCTATGATTTCTGCCATAGTTAACATTATTCCCCTACCCCTTCCAGCACCACGGCCTCTTCTTCCTCCACCTCTAGGGAAAATTAGTTCAACATCAGCTGCATCTTCCTCCTCAAGCTCATGGTCATCTTCCTCAAATTCTGGTTGTTGCACCTGATTTCGACCACCAACTTGTCTTCCTTGTCGTTCCGGAGTTGCTCTTTCAACATTCCGCAACCTTAAATTCATACGTTCCAAGGTTTCGTTTATATTCTCCATGGCTCGGTATAAACGTGTAAATTCTGCTTGTTGAGCCTCACGCAACCTATCCGGATCAATCTGAACTCTCCTTTCATCATCACCTTGATTAGACATTATACCTGCAAGAAAAGGTTAGTACAAACAAATATAGGCCTCACAACACTCCCTCACGTGTTTACACTCAAATAATGAAGGTTGTTCACTCGTGTTTCACTCAATTGATGTTTTCGCTCAAGGTTCAGCTCACACCTCTCAAGCTGATTTCTTTTATGTTCTTAGGAGAATCACACTTTATGAAACAATTCCAATAGCCTTCCTCGTGATGTATCCCGAACCTAAAATTCCCAATGCCTCACTAATCAAGTCGGTTCAAACAGCCCCCATCAATGGTGAAAATTTTGGGACTGAAAAATTATATTGATTCTAACCCACCTAGATTCGATCCTTATCTCCTAAATAGCAAGGAGAATGAAAATTTTTTGTAGAAGGGATTTTGTACTTTTTTTTTTTGCTCCCTCTCACTATCTCTTTGAAGACAACCTCAATTCACCCCAACGAAACAAGGATAACAACAAAGAACAAGACCAAAACAAGATCAAATTTAGAAACGAAAACGAAATTGATAGGGATAAAACCTGATCTAGAGCCGAGCTCTGATACCAAATGATACGGAACCTCCAAGAATAGACTTTGAGAACTCCTTAACGACGAACCCAAATACTGACCTGAAAACCCCTAGTCGAATTCAGTACAACCTCAAGGATGAAGGTTAGAATTCAGATTACCTTGAATTGATCTAGATCTAAGATTCGAAACAATTCAGCCTCTAATCCTAGATTTGAAACACTCCACAAGAAAGTTGATCAAACTACTTGAATGTTTCTGAAGCATGTATTCACGCAAGAACACAAAGATAAAAGCAAAACGGCTTTTAGGTTAAAATTTCATCCAAAAGAACCCATAACAATTCGTCCTAGGCATATATATAGCCTTTACATAACATAAAAAAAACCTATTCTGTTATGGAAAACTTAATAGAATAGGAAACCTATTCTGATATGGAAAACTTAATAAAATAGGAAACCTATTCTGATATGGAAAACTGAATAAATAGGAAACCTATTCTGATATGGAAAACTTAATAAAAACGTGGTTAAACACTAAATCAAGCCTCATTCGTGAATGTCAACTTGTAACAAATTAAAGTTGACATCTTCAGCCCTTGTCTCCAAACGTGGCATCCCATGCAGTCCATGCAAGCCATTGCTAGCCAAAGTCAACAAGCCTTGTAAATGGCAATTTAATGCTTGCTGAATCTTTTTGGCTCGTGATCTAGTAATTGGACCTCTTGGCAAAACAATTGGATTGGAGATCATCTCTTCATGCTCCTCACGTCCTTGCTCTTGACCAAGCTGATTCGCATCACATCACATGGCATAAGTGTATGAAATATAATTGTTGTTGAGACCAGAGTTGCCATCGATCAGAGCTTTAAGCTCAACGAGTGAAAATGAGCTTCGAGCTCATAAGTTTTTCAGAGCCTCAGGCTTAAAGTTTAATGAGCTCTGTATCCACCAACGGATAAGGGACAGTTATTAATGAGCCATACAAGGGACAATTTAGGTACTCGGTCACAGCAAAATAATAAATGAAATGTTGGACCCCGCTTGCTTCCGGAATCCAACTCTTGCGAAATCATGAAACTTGAGCTTTCTCTAATACCACAACTATTGGACCCTACTTGCGGATCTCAAATTCGGATCATGAAACTTGACCATCATCGATTCATCTTCATTCTCATAAAATCCCAATAATTTTCCTCACAATTTGTTCAATGGTGTGCCCCCATAAAATTAGTCATCATGCTCAAACTCATTTCTCCTATTTGTGAACAAAATTTTGAAATCTTCAAACAAGAATTTCAATTTGGCTTATTCAAAGAAATCATATCTCTAAGCCTCTATTTTGTTTTGAAGCAAGAATCACCTCAATCGGAGTTATATAGCTCAAGATATGCTTAAAATTCCAAAGTGAGTTTATAACTCAGTCATGCTCTTTAAACTGACCTCCCACATTCTTACAATCAACCTTTTTCAAATCAAATCCAAAAGATACCAATTTTCATGGAGAGATAAATTCATGTCTTAGGAATCTATCTCTTTAAGAATCACTTCATTTGGAAGCCGGACGAGGGAGTTATGATCAAAAGAACCTAACATGTTCATACCTTCAATCAATTTATACCTATCTTGGAGCGATTATCATAACTTTCACCACAAATGTCTTATTGATTTAGTTTTGGGACCAATAGAAAGGACAATTTAAGATCTAAAACTGTTATGAAGAACACAAAGTCAGATTCTGCCTCTAAATTGGTCAAAATTTGTGATTTCATGAAACTATCTTGTGAATGTCTGTTTAACGGACATGCATGTCCGTTTAACAGACACTGTGGGGCCAAAATGCACTTTCTCACCCGAGAAAGTCCGTTAAACGGACATCAAGTCCATTAAACGGACATGGGCGATGCTTGGTGTCTTTTTGACCCATAAAGGTCCATTAAACGGACCTAAATCCGTTAAACAGATATGGGGTTCCCGAAACCCCTCTAAACCCTCTCCAATGCTTCCTACATCTAATCTAACATCATATTCAATCAATATCTTCTTAAATTCAACTCTTCTAATACAAAATAACTTCATAACAACTCAAACTCCAAAATTATCTCATAAAACTCTCAAATCCCAGTTCATTTGGTTCATTAAAACCACCATTTCCTATCATTTACCATAGCTGTCATCATACATAATTCCTATGCAACATCATAACTTGTAACAATCATATAGCGTTGGAAAACTATAAAGACGAACTACAACTTACATGAAAGCAATTTTGACTAATCCTACCTAGATCAATATAGTTTTCCCTTAGAAATCAGCATACACATTTTACTTTCATGCAAAACTTGGAATTTATCCCAACTTTACTTTATCTATTGCACATCATTAATAACAATTCCACTACCAATTGGAATTCATCAAACTCTCAACCTCAATTCATTGACTCTTCATATCCAACAACATCTCTATATTCATATCATTTCTATATTTCTTTTCCATTGTGTCTCACATATATATATCTATATAACAACTCATTTTCAAAGTTCATCACACAAGTGGATGACTTCTTTAAATACATCTACTTCCAACTCAACCATACAAAAACTCGCATTTCAAAACCATTCCTATGTATCTTTTCCACAACATCTCACTGATGTGAATATATATGTATATATATATATATATACCAACCATTCATACTCAACATTCATCATAGTCTTCAATATACAAATTCACATTTCATGTCCATCCACAAATCCATTTTTCATTATCCTCATAAAATAAGAGTTTTACGAACTTTAGGGGTATTTCAAGCCACAATACAATATATATTCTAAAATCCCCAAATTACACAAGAAACTTGAATGAAAATTGCTCAAAATATAATTACAGCTTTGTTTCATATAAACTACTCCAAAACAAGACGAAACATGCAAATTCTGATTCATGCCTTGATTCACTTTCACTTGATTCCTTGCTCATCACTTGAATGGAGGAAAGAGTGTGGGGGTGAGCCTTACAGCTCGTGGATAACATACTTATAACAGAAAAATAAGCAAACTATTCAAAAGTTCATTGACATAGAAAATCTTGTTGAAATTCATAAAACACTTATTTCTCAAAATCTCATCATGTATTCACATTTATAAACCACAAAACATGTATGCATCAACTTGTTCACATGTCATAAGCACATAACACATCAAAATGATTTGGGTAGATCCATATTCATGACGCACTACACATTCCCATATAACGGTCCTATGTAGCCGTAAAATTGAGGGAGTTCTTAAAGGAGCGCCGTGCCACTAGCAGGCAAGCGAGAGAAGCCTATTCTTGGGTCAATGTGCACGTGACAGTTCTTGAGTGACTACCACAAACCCACATAACACATATTTCACGAACTTGAAAACTTGTTGCCCAAAATGACACATTTTCTTGAAAACTTTCTTTTCATGTACTTGACATATGTCTTGAAAATCATTCTTGAAAACATAATTGTATAAACGTGCGTTCTTTTCAAAAGAAAAACACTTTCATAAAACATAAAACATCAAACAATTCATGTAGCAAACATATAACATATTTCACAATTTAATCAAGACACAATTTATGCAACACTTATGATGCAATTTTAAATCATTAAATTTCCTTGATTGAAAGAAAACAAAAGTGGCTTATTTACTCAATTATAAACATGTCGCCCACCTTAATTCCTTGCTTGAAACTTGATCAAAGCCTCTCTTTCTCCATTGCCTCACTTAAATTCCCTAATTCATGACAAAAATCCCTAATTAATAAACATCCAAAATTGAGCAATTTAAACCTTGCAATCTCCAAAATTGACTTTAGAAATCACAAACTCATACCATTCTTAAGCTATCTAAACCAAAATTTCATTAAAATTCTAAAGATAAAATATCGTCTCTTACCTTAATCTTCTCCAAATCTAAAATTTCTTGTCTCATCTTGAAGCTCTTATCCTCTTCCATCTTTTTCCCTCTTGGATCCACTTAAAAATCTTGCTTGAAACCCAAGAAAATCGAAACCTTAGTCACTTCTTTCTTCTTTCTCCCTTCTCCACCGAAACTTGCTTTCTTTCTTTCTCGTCTTTTCCTTTCTTTCTTCCAATTTTCATGAATTCCCTTCCTCTTAAACGACAGCCACATCATTTGCCATTTAATGAATGCAAAAAGACCCAATTGCCCTTCTTTAAAAGCCTTAAAACTTAACACTTTAAGTAATCTTTCAAATTTGCCCCTAAATTTCATTTTAATTCATGCTTACATTATAATAATTTTCTAACCCTCAAATTGAAAGAATTTGCTAAAACTTTCTTCTAGAGAAATGTTCCTCATAGTCTCAATTTCATAACACCACCAAAATCATTTAATTTGGTGCACTACTCCAAAAGTTATACCTCAAACATTTTGGACTATGCTTATGACAAAATATTTTGCTGTGATTTATTTCTATCCAAAAATTGACATTTTTAATGACTAAATTGAATCTAGAATCCTTCATAACATTTGTAGCTCTATTTCTCTAGTTTAAACCAAATCAAGAATCACCTCATTTGGATGACTAGAACAAAAGTTATGGCTAAATCACCAAAGCATACTCAATGAACATATATATTTTCCAGCTTTTAACTTCCAACATATCACATATAACCCATCTCGTGTCTAAACCGTCTTTTCTATTTCATTTCAAGTTCAAGATTCCACTTTTTTCTACACATGAATAATCACCAATAGCCAATCCACACCAAAACCAAAAATTGTCTCATAAAAGCAAAGAAAATACAACAAACACCATTCTCCTTATTGGACGAGGCCATGTTCAACATCATACTACATCATCTTTTTATCAAACATATACAAAATACAACACAATTCAGAATTCTTTCATTAACATCATAATATCAGATTTTACAAAGCTTTAGTGGGCACTTTTAGCCCAAAATTTCAGGTTTCCTATTCTCCAAAATTTTACACTTTCACTATTCATTTTTCATTTCATAGTCATTTACAAATACTAAAGTCAAATTGAAGATCGGGGTCCAACATTTCTTCCCCTCTTAAAACAATTTCGTCCCCGAAATTCGTACTTAAGTAATCACCAAGTAACCCTTTTCTCTCAAATACTTTCTTCTAAATGACCATAACCAATCACTTTCTTATCTAATCCTTATCACACATATTCTTAACTTATTCACAATTACTTTCTTCTTGTGTCAAAAACTCCCATATCATATCAAATCACTATATCCACAAATCAATATTTCTCAACATATTTCACAAGTCAATGGCCCAATTCTTAATAACCTTAATATGAACCAATACCATTCAATTCAATCATTTTGAACTTCCATACATAGCTATATCTCTATCATTCAACTCATCTTTCAAGTATCCCTTATTGTATCTCACACATGTATATCCGAAATCAATTTATCCAATTTCATCATGAAATTCTAATCTTAATCTCCATTATCACATATCTAAAATCAATCATAATTCTTCACCTTAATCAAACAACCACTTTGGTTCTTCAAATAGGTCATGAAAATTTGTTCACATGAATATCAAATTCCCACTAATTCTATTCTATCCATTCAACCTCTTATCAATTTCTCATGCATATCACTTATACACATGCGCCCATGTAAGATCCTAATACTGGCGCTCTGATAACCACTCATGTTGGACCCCGCTTGCTTCCGGAATCCAACTCTTGCGAAATCTTGAAACTTGAGCTTTCTCTGATACCACAACTGTTGGACCCCACTTGCAGAGCCCAACTTCGGATCATGAAACTTGACCATCATCGATTCATCTTCATTCTTATAAAATCCCAATAATTTTCCTCACAATTTGTTCAACGGTGTGCCCGCATAAAATTAGTCATCATGCTCAAACTCATTTCTCCTATTTGTGAATAGAATTTGGAAATATTCAAACAAGAATTTCAATTTGGCTTCTTCAAAGAAATCATAGCTCTGAGCCTCTACTTGGTTTTGAAGCAAGAATCACCTAAATCGGAGCTATATAGCTCAAGATATGCTTAAAATTCCAAAGTGAGTTTATACCTCAATCATGCTCTTTAAACTGACCTCTCACATTCTTACAATCAAACTTTTCCAACTCAAATCCAAAAGATCCCAATTTTCATGCAGAGATAAATGCATGTCTTAGAAATCTATCGCTTCAGGAATCACTTCATTTGGAGGTCGTACAAGGGAGTTATGATCAAAATAATCTAACATGTTCATACCCTCAATCAATTTGTACCTATCTTGGAGCGATTTCATAACTTTCACCACAAATGTATGACTGATTTCATTTTTAGACCGATGGAAAGAAGTCTTCGAGATATATAACTTTTGTGAAGAACAAAAAGTCAGATTCTGCCTCTAATGTTGTAAAAAATCACGATTTCATGAAATTGTCCCGTGAATGTCCATTTAACGGACACTGTCAGGCCAAAATGCACTTTCTCACCTGAGAAAGTTCGGTAAACGGACATGGGTGATGCTTGGGGTCCTTTTTGACCCGTAAACGGACATGGGAGTTCCCAAAACCCCCCAAACCCTCTCCAATGCTTCCTACATCCAATCTAACATCATTCAATCAATATCTTTTTAAATTCAACTCTTCTAGTACAAAATCACTTCATAACAACTCAACTCCAAAATTATCTCATAAAACTCTCAAATCCCAATTCATTTGGTTCATTAAAACCACCATTTCCTATCATTTACCATAGCTGTCATCATACACAATTCCTATGCAACATCATAACTTATAACAATCATATCTTTTCGTTCTGATGTCCAAAAATTACAAACTTTATAGCGTTGGAAAACTATAAAGACGAACTACAACTTCCATGAAAGAAATTTTGGCTAATCATACCTAGATCAATGTAGTTTTCCCTTGGAAATCAACATACACATTTTACCTTCATGCAAAACTTGGAATTTATCCCAACTTTACTTTATCTATTGCACATCATTAATAACAATTAAACTACCAATTGGAATTCATCAAACTCTCAACCACAATTCATTTGACTCTTCATATCCAACAACATCTCTGTATTCATATCATTCCTATATTTCTTTTCCATGGTGTCTCACTTATATACATCTATATAACAACTCATTTTCAAAGTTCATCACACAAGTGGATGACTTCCTCAAATACATCTACTTCCAACTCAACCATACAAAAACAAGCATTTCAAAACCATTCCTATGTGCCTTTTCCATAACATCTCACTGATGTGAATATATATGTATATATACATACCAACCATTCATACTCAACATTCATCATAGTCTTCCATATACAAATTCACATTTCATGTCCATCCACAAATCCATTTTTCATTAACCTCATAAAATAAGAGTTTTACAAACTTTAAGGGTATTTCAAGCTACAATACAATCTATATTCTAAAATCCCAAAATTACACAAGAAACTTGAATGAACATTGCTCAAAATATAATTACAGCTTTGTTTCATATAAACTACTCCAAAATAATACGAAACATGTAAATTCGGATTCATGCCTTGATTCACTTTCACTTGATTCCTTGCTCATCACCTGAATGGAGGAAAACATGTATGCATCAACTTGTTCACATGTCATAAGCACATAACACATCAAAATGGTTTGGGTAGATCCATATTCATGACGCACTACACATTCCCATATAATGGTCCTGTATAGCCGTAAACTTGAGGGAGTCCTTGAAGGAGCTCCGTGCCACTAGCGGGAAGGCGGGAGAAGTCTATTCTTGGGTCAACGTGCACGTGACGGTTCTTAAGGGACTACTACAAACCCACATATCACATATTTCATGAATTTGAAAACTTGTTGCCCAAAATGGTACATTTTCTTGAAAACTTTCTTTTCATGTGCTTGAAAATCATTCTTGAAAACATGATTGTATAAACGTGCATTCTTTTCAAACGAAAAACACTTTCATAAAACATCACACAATTCATGTAGCAAACATATAACATTTTTCACAATTTATTCAGGACACAATTTATGCAACACTTATGATGCAATTTTAAATCATTAAATTTCCTTGATTGAAAGAAAACAAAAGTGACTTATTTACTCAATTATAAACATGTCACCCACCTTAATTCCTTGCTTGAAACTTGATCAAAGCCTCTCTTTCTCCATTGCCTCACTTAAATTCCCTAATTCATGACAAAAATCCCTAATTAATAAACATCCAAAATTGAGCAATTTAAAGCTTGCAATCTCCAAAATTGACTTTAGAAATCACAAACCCATACCATTCTTAAGCTATCTAAACCAAAATTTCTTTAAAATTTCAAAGATCAAATATCGTCTCTTACCTTAATCTTCTTCAAATCTGAAATTTCTTGCCTCATCTTTGAGATCTTATCTTCTTCCAACTTTTTCCCGCTTGGATCCGCTTAAAAATCTTGCTTGAAACCCAAGAAAATTGAAACCCTAGTCACTTCTTTCTTCTTTCTCCCTTCTCCAACGAAACTTGCTTTCTTTCTTTCTCCTCTTATCCTTTCTATCTTCCAATTTTCGTGCATTCCCTTCCTCTTAAACTACAGCCTCATCACTTGCCATTTAATGGATGCAAAAAGACCCAATTGCCGTTCCTTAAAAGCCTTAAAACTTAACACTTTAAGTGATTTTCCAAATTTGCCCGTAAAATTTATTTTAATTCATGCTTACATTAGAATATTTTTCTAACCATCAAATTAAAGGAATTTGCTAAAACTTCCTTCTAGAGAAATGTTCCTCATAGTCTCAATCTCATAACGCCACTAAAAGCATTTAATTTGGTGCACTACTCCAAAAGTTACACCCCAAAAATTTTGGACTATGTTTATGCTAAAACATTTTCCTGCGATTTTTTTCCATTCAAAAATTGACATTCTTAATGACTAAATTGAAACTCTAATCCTTAGAAAATTTTTAGCCCTATTTCTCTAGTTTAATCCAAATTAAGAATCAACTCATTTGGATAACTAGATCAAAAGTTATCGCTAAAACACCTAAGCGTACTCAATGAACATATATATTTTCCAGCTTTTAACTTCCAACATATCACATATAACCCATCTCGTGTCTAAACCATCTTTTCTATTTCATTTCAAGTTCAAGAGTTCCCCTTTTTTCTACACATGAGTAATCTCCAACAACCAATCCACACCAAAACCAGAAATTGTCTCACAAAAGCAAAGAAAATACAACAAACACCATTCTCCTCATTGGATGAGACCATGTTCAACATCATACTACATCATCTTTTTATCAAACATATACAAAATACAATACAATTCAGAAGTACTACATTAACATCATACTATCAGATTTTACAAAACCCAAAATTTTAGATTTCCTATTCTCCAAAATTTTACACTTTCACTATTCTTTTTTCATTTCATAGTCATTTACCAATGTTAAAGTCCAATAGAAGATCGGGGTCTAACATTTCTTCCCCTCTTAAAATAATTTCGTCCGCGTAATTCGTACTTAAGTAATCACCAAGTAACCCTTTTCTCTCGAATACTTTCTTCTAAATGACCATAACCAATCACTTTCTTATCTAATTCCTTATGACACATATTCTTAACTTATTCACAATTATTTTCTTCTTGTGTCAAAAACTCCCATATCATATCAAATCACTATATCCACAAATCAATATTTTTCAACATATTTCACAAGTCAATGGCCTAATTCTTAATAACGTTAATATGAACCAATACCATTCAATTCAATCCTTTTGGACTTCCATACATAGCTATATCTCTATCATTCAACTCATCTTTCAAGTATCCTTTATTGTATATCACACATGTATATCCGAAATCAATTTATCCAATTTCAACATGAAATTTTAATCTTAATCTCCATTATCACATATCTAAAATCAATCATAATTCTTCACCTTAATCAAACAACCACTTTGGTTCTTCAAATAGGTCATGAAAATTTATTCACATCAATATCACATTCCCATTAATTATATTCTATCCATTCAACCTCTTATCAATTTCTCATGCATATCACTTATACACATGCGCCCATGTAAGATCCTAATACTGGCGCTCTGATACCACTCATGTTGGACCTCGCTTGCTTCCGGAATCCAACTCTTGCAAAATCATGAAACTTGAGCTTTCTTTAATACCACCATTTTTCGAACCCACTTGCAAAGCCCAACTCCAAATCATGAAACTTGACCATCATCGATTCATCTTCATTCTCTTAAAATCCCAATAATTTTCCTCACAATTTGGTCAATGGTGTGCCCCCATAAAATTAGTCATCATGCTCAAACTGATTTATCCTATTTGTGAATAGAATTTGAAAATCTTCAAACAAGAATTTCAATTTGGCTTCTTCAAATAAATCATATCTCTAAGCCTCTATTTTGTTTTGAAGCAAGAATCACCTAAATCGAAGCGATATAGCTCAAGATATGCTTAAAATTCCAAAGTGAGTTTATACCTCAATCATGCTCTTTAAACTTCCTCTCACATTCTTACAATAAAACCTTTTCAACTCAATTCCAAAAGATCCCAATTTTTATGGAGAGATAAATGAATGTCTTAGGAATCTATTGCTTCAAGAATCACTTCATTTGGAGGCCGAACGAGGGAGTTATGATCAAAAGAATCTAATAAGTTCATACCCTCAATCAATTTGTACCTATCTTGGAGCGATTGTGATAAGTTTCACCACAAATGTTTGATTGATTATGTTTTTGACCAATGGAAAGAAGACTTCGAGATATACAACTTTTGTTAAAAACAAAAAGTCAGATTCTGCCTCTAATGTGGTAAAAAATCACAATTTCATGAAACTATCCCGTGAATGTCGGTTAACGGACACTGTCGGGCCAAATTGCACTTTCTCACCCGTTAAACGAACATGGGAGTTCCCAAAACCCCTCTAAACCGTCTCCAATGCTTCCTACATCCAATCTAACATCATATTCAATCAATATCTTCTTAAATTCAACTCTTCTAGACAAAATCACTTCATAACAACTTCCATGAAGCAATTTTGGCTAATCCTACCTAGATCAATACAGTTTTCCCTTGGAAATCAGCATACAAATTTTACCTTCATGCAAAACTTGAAATTTATCCCAACTTTACTTTATCTATTGCACATCATGATGAAGAACCATGGGCATGTGAAAGACAAGAAGAGAAGCATCCATGGCGTGATTCGCCTCAAGGAAGCCTAGGACGTGACTTGCATGGACATGAGCTTGCAAAAGGAGGCTTAGGAGCTGAAATTGGATCAGATTTGAAGTCTAAATATTCAAGGCAAGGGGATGAACGAAATTCCCATATCAAAGGCCCAACATTCAAGTCTAATGTTCCTAAAGATCCATTACAAGATGTTGGAGGCCCAATGACAAGAGCTAGGGCCAAAGCAATGAAGCAAGCATTGAATTGTTTAATACAAGACCTTCAAGAGATAGAGCCCATATTGTTGAGTCAGATTTCATCTCATAAAGGTCCAAGAGGCATTGTCTTATTCCTTGAAGCCCAACATAAAGTGTCCAAAGGCCCACATGGAGTCCAATTGGGAGAACTCACTTAAAGTACCATGTGACAAGCATGTGCCACTTAAAAATAAGGATATGGACGTGATCCCTATGGTCCAACATGTTAAGATCACATTTTATTTAGTTTCCTTTTGTTTCCTCTAAATAAGGTGATCTAGTCAACACCTTTATAAGTTTATTTTGTTTCCTTTTAGGGATTGATTTGTTTCCTTTTATTTAGTATCTTCTTTAGGACATTAAGTTAGGAAGTTTTCCCTATAAATAGGCACCCTCTATGTACTTTGAAAGAGGTCTTTGATTCAGAAATAATATTGAGAGCTTTCTTGCTTTCTTTGTATTCTTTGAGAATACTTGACTTATCAAAGGAGTGGTTTTCCTTTGTGGCGTCTTAAGGTTAGAGTTCTAAGAGACAAGTTCTCTTAGGGTTCTTTCCATTGACCAACATTCTTGCTAGAGTTCTAAGAGACAAGTTCTCTTAGGGTTCTTTTCATCGATCAACATTCTTCTCACCTCCCATTTTCTTTGTGTTCTGCTTCTATCTTTTCAACTTTGTTTCTTGTGATTCCATGTGTTTGCTTGATTCTATCTACTCCGGGCATAGTTTCATCTTGTTGAAGGTTCTCTAGGACAAATTCCTATTGGGTCTGCCATCATTTGGTATCGAGCGCTTTGGTTGCTAGATTTCAAATAACTATCCTCTTGTTGTTTCTTTTCGTTATTCATTTCTGTCCATTTTTATGCCTACTAGTTCGTGTACCTATTTGCTTGAGTTTTGGCAAAATAATAGGAATTTCTTCAAGTTCAAAATCTCTTCTTTATTTTCGTCTTGGGATCACTCAAATCCAAGCTTTCTAGAGCAAGTTACACAAAATCTAAATTGAGAGCATCCACACGAAAAAAAAAGTAGAAGTCAAAAAAGAAAAAAAAAAAAAATTTTCAAAAAAAAGAAACAAAAAAGTAGAAGTGAAAAAAATTCGTCAAAAAAGAAAAAATCGACAAAAAAAGAGATAGAAAAAAAGAAAACAATCGAGTGTGTGATGCAAGTTTTAGAAGTGGAGTCCAAGTTTGCTACTTTCCTAATTGCAAGTACTTTCCTATCTTGTATTGCTTGGAACTTGCCATATTACTTTCCTATTTGCTTCACTTTCCTATCTTGTATTGCTTGGAACTTGATTGCTTTCCTATTTGCTTCACTTCCTTATTTCAGTTACTTTCCTATTTTGCTTTTCGTTTCCTATTTCATTTCTTACCTTATTAATCTTTCTTTAGCTTCAAGTTTCACTTTTCGAGGTAATCACTTCCTTAATTCATTCCTTATACTATTTATTCACACTCTATTTCCCCTTTTGGATTCTTTGAGAATTTTATCTTGGGATTCTAATCTTAGCTGTCACTTGGTTTGATTACTTCTATTTGATTGTGTCTTGTTTCGAATAAGAATACTATAAAAAAACAAGTTGAGTGGAAAAAGGCAAGAGTGTTTACATTATAGAAAAAAGCCAATTTTTGTGTGAAACACGAGTTGTTTGACTTCCGTTGAGTGTATACACGTGAGGGAGAGTGGTAAGGTCCATATTGTTTTTTTTTTGTTCGCTAACATTTTAGAATTCATAAATATGTCTCAAGAAGATGAATCAGTGAGCAAGATCTTAAAGTCTTTATGAAGGTCATGCAAGACCAATTCCAGAGGTTGAATGCTAGGTTGGATGACATCCAATCCACGCCAAACTCAAAGGTCCTAGAAGAGTGTTCTATGGAGAAGATGAAGATGTGCAATCCGATGATGAAGGCCCCAACATTAGGAGAGGTAGACAAGCTTCTTCTCGTAATGAACTGGAAAACATAAAACTGAAAATCCCTTCCTTTCACGGGAAAAATGATCCTGAATTATATTTAGAGTGGGAGAGGAAAATTGAACATGTATTTGAGTGTCATACATATAGTGAAGAGAAAAAGATAAAACTTGCTGTCGTTGAATTGTGTGACTATGCTAGTATTTGGTGGGATCAATTGCAAATAAATAGAAGACGAAATCTTGAAAGACCAATCCGTACATGGCAAGAAATGAAAGCCATCATGAGAAAGCGCTTTGTTCCAAGTCATTACTATCGAGACTTGTTCAGCGACTACAAAGATTGAGGCAAGGATCTATGAGTGTTGAAGAGTACCACCAAGAGATGGAGATCATCATGATTAGGGCCAATGTTGAGGAAGACATGGAAGCTACCATGAGAAGATTTCTTGATGGTTTGCATACCTGAAATTGTTTCCATTGTAGAACTGCAAAATTTTCTTGACATGGATGAGTTGTTACATAAGGCCATTATGGTAGAAAAGCAATTAAAGATCCAAAATGGTGCTGGGTCGAGTTCATGGAAGAAAACCTTGAAGGAGTCCAAAACTTCATTCAAATCCAAAGGAGACATCCAGCCAAAAGAAGAAAATAAGCCTAAATTCTCTACTCCAAATCCCAAGGGTAAACGTGACTCTAAACCCTCTTCTTCTTCTAATCCTTCTTATAAAGTTAAGTGCTTTAAATGTCAAGGTTTTGGTCATATTGCTTCTCAATGCCCTAACAAAAGAACTATGATTTTACTTGAGAATGGTGATGTTGCTAGTGAAAGTAGTGACAGTGATGACTATGATGATGTGGCTCCATTGACGGATGCTTCCGATGTTGATTGTGATGCTAAGGTTGGTGAAGCACTTGTGACTAGGCGTGCTCTTAATATCCAACCAAAAGAAGATCTTGATGAAGAGCAACGTGAGCACATCTTTCATACAAGGTGTCTCATTAACGGTAAAGTTTGTAGCATGATCATAGATGGTGGAAGTTGTACCAATGTTGCTAGTACTTTACTCTTTGACAAGCTTAATTTGCCTATTTTGAAACATCCTAGACCATATAAATTACAATGGTTAAATGATTGTGGTGAGGTGAAAGTCACCAAACAAGTGATGGTTGCATTTTCTGTTGGTAAGTATCATGATGAGATTTTATGTGATGTTGCACCAATGTATGCTGGACATGTTTTGCTTGGTAGGCCATGGCAATTTGATAGAAAAGTTAGGCATGATGGATATAAAAATTGTTATTCTTTTCCTTTTCATGGAAAAAATATGGTGTTGAAACCTCTTAGGCCCATTCAAGCTTATGAGGATCAAGTGAGGATTGAGAAAGAATGCAAATTGAAGGCAAAAGAAAAGAAAGAGAGAGACGTCGAAAAGAAAGAAAAAGGGAGAGAAAGTAAAATGAGTGAAAAAAAATGAAGAAAAGAGAGTGACTTTATTTGCTGGAAAAAGTGAGATCAAAAGAGCTTTAAAATGTGAAGAATCTTATATACTTTTATATAAAGATGTTTTCTTAACTATTAATGAGCTTGATCCATCTTTTCCGTCTAGTGTTTTGTCTTTGTTGCAGGACTTCAACGACTTATTTCCGGAGGACATTCCTGATGGATTGCCTCCTTTGAGAGGCATTGAGCACCGTATAGACTTCCTTCCCGGAGCTTCAATTCCGAATAGGCCTGCGTATAGAGCCAATCCGGAAGAAACTAAGGAGATCCAAAGACAAGTTGAAGAGCTTATGAAAAAGGACTTTGTGAGAGAAAGCTTGAGCCCGTGTGCTGTGCCAGTTATACTTGTTCCTAAGAAAGATGGCAAATGGAGAATGTGTGTTGACTGTAGAGCCATCAATAAAATCACGGTGAAATATCGTTACCCTATCCCTCTTTTAGATGATATGCTTGATGAGTTGCATGGTGCTTGTATATTTTCAAAAATTGATCTTAGAAGTGGGTATCATCAAATTCGCATGAAAAAGGGTGATGAGTGGAAAACTGCTTTCAAAACTAAGTTTGGGTTGTATGAGTGGTTAGTTATGCCTTTTGGCTTGACTAATGCACCTAGTACTTTCATGAGTTTGATGAATCATGTGTTTCGTCCTTTTATTGGAAAGTATGTGGTCGTCTATTTTGATGATATTCTAGTGTATTCTAGGAGTTTAGACGAACATGTGAAACACTTGAATGATGTGTTTGAACTTTTAAGAGAAAATAAGCTTTACGCCAATTTAGAAAAATGTTACTTTTGCATGGATACTGTTGTGTTTCTTGGTTTTATTGTAGGTGCTAAAGGACTTCAAGTTGATGAAGAGAAAGTGAAAGCAATTAGAGAATGGCCAACTCCCAAGAATGCGAATGAGGTTCGAAGCTTCCATGGCTTGGCTAGCTTCTATCGGAGATTTGTGAAGGATTTCTCTACCATTGCAGCCCCTTTGAATGAATTGGTAAAAAAGAATGTGATTTTTAAATGGGGTGATTCACAAGAGGTTGTTTTTAATAGCTTGAAAGAAAAATTGACCAATGCTCCTCTTCTTATTCTTCCTGATTTTCTAAAGTTTTGAGGTTGAATGTGATGCTTCGGAATAGGCATTGGTGCTGTTTTAATGCAAGATTCTAAACCCATTGCTTATTTTAGTGAAAACTAAGTGGTGCTGCTTTGAATTACTCCACTTATGATAAAGAGTTGTATGCTTTAAAAGGTCTTTAGAGACTTGGCAACATTACTTGTGGCCAAAAGAATTTATCATGCACTCGATCATGAAAGTTTGAAATTTCAAGTCCCAAGGTAAATTGAACAAGAGACATGCTAGGTGGTTGGAATTTATTGAAACTTTTCCTTATGTTATTAAACATAAACAAGGGAAAGAAAACATTGTGGCTGATGCTCTTTCTAGGAGATACTCTCTTCTTAGCTCTATGCATGCTAGATTACTTGGTTTTGAGATGTTGAAAGGCATGTATGAATCTGATTGTGACTTTGCAAAATTTGGAAATCTTGTGAAAACATGGTAATGATAATTTCTATAGATTTGATGGATTTCTATTCAAAAAGGATAAACTTTGCATTCCATCTTGCTCTATGCGTGAATTACTTGTTAGAGAGACACATGGAGGTGGATTGATGGGTCACTTTGGTGTTGAGAAAACTTTAGCTCTTTTGCATGAACATTTTATTGGCCTAACATGAGAAAGGATGTTGTTTCTATTTGTGCTAAATGTATTACTTGTAGGCATGCAAAATCTAAGGTACAATCACATGGTTTATATTCTCCATTACCCGTCCCCTCTCATCCTTGGGTTGATATATCTATGGACTTTGTGCTTGGATTGCCTAGATCATCTAGTGGAAAGGATAGTATCTTTGTGGTGGTTGATCGATTTAGCAAGATGGCTCACTTTATTGCTTGTTCTAAAACCAATGATGCTGTTCATGTTGCTGATTTGTTCTTTAAAGAGGTTGTAAGATTGCATGGGTTGCCAAAGACTATTGTGAGTGATAGAGATGTAAATTTTCTTAGTCACTTTTGGAGAACTCTATGGAATAAACTTGGCACTAAACTCTTGTTTTCATCGTTGCACATCCTCAAACGGATGGTCAAACTGAAGTGGTAAATAGAACTTTGACAACATTGTTGCATTTATCATCCAAAAGAACTTGAAGAATTGGGAAAAGTGTCTCCCACATTGAGTTTGCTTATAATCGTGCTCTTCATTCTTCTACTCAATTTTCTCCTTTTGAGATTGTTTATGGGTTTAATCCTTTGACTCCTTTGGAAATTCTTCCATTGCCTTCTAATGAGTTTACTAACTTTGACGGTATGAAAAAAGCTAAATTTGTACAGGAGTTGCAGGCTAAAGTTAGAGCCAACATTGAGAAGAGAAATGAACAATATGCAAAGCAAGCTAATAAAAGCCGAAGGCGTGTCATCTTTGAACATGGTGATTGGGTTTGGGTGCACTTGAGAAAGGAGAGGTTTCCAGAACAAAGGAAATCTAAGCTACAATCAAGAGGAGATGGCCCTTTTCAAGTTTTAGAAAGGATTAATGATAATGCTTATAAAATTGATTTGCCTAGCTCCTATGGTAATGTGATTGCTACATTCAATGTATCTGATTTATCCCTCTTTGATGTTGTAGATTCGAGGACGAATCTTTTGAGGAGGAGGAATGATGAAGAACCATGGGCATGTGAAAGACAAGAAGAGAAGCATCCATGGCATGATTCGCCTCAAGGAAGCCTAGGACGTGACTTGCATGGACATGAGCTTGCAAAAGGAGGCTTAGGAGCTGAAATTGGATCAGATTTGAAGTCTAAATATTCAAGGCAAGGGATGAACGAAATTCCCATATCAAAGGCCCAACATTCAAGTCTAATGTTCCTAAAGATCCATTACAAGATGTTGGAGGCCCAATGACAAGAGCTAGGGCCAAAGCAATGAAGCAAGCATTGAATTGTTTAATACAAGACCTTTAAGAGATAGAGCCCATATTGTTGAGTCAGATTTCATCTCATAAAGGTCCAAGAGGCATTGTCTTATTCCTTGAAGCCCAACATAAAGTGTCCAAAGGCCCACATGGAGTCCAATTGGGAGAACTCACTTAAAGTACCATGTGACAAGCATGTGCCACTTAAAATAAGGATATGGACGTGATCCCTATGGTCCAACATGTTAAGATCACATTTTATTTAGTTTCCTTTTTGTTTCCTCTAAATAAGGTGATCTAGTCAACACCTTTATAAGTTTATTTTGTTTCCTTTTAGGGATTGATTTGTTTCCTTTATTTAGTATCTTCTTTAGGACATTGTTAGGAAGTTTTCCTATAAATAGGCACCCTCTATGTACTTTGAAAGAGGTCTTTGATTCAGAAATAATATTGAGAGCTTTCTTGCTTTCTTTGTATTCTTTGAGAATACTTGACTTATCAAAGGAGTGGTTTTCCTTTGTGGCGTCTTAAGGTTAGAGTTCTAAGAGACAAGTTCTCTTAGGGTTCTTTCCATTGACCAACATTCTTGCTAGAGTTCTAAGAGACAAGTTCTCTTAGGGTTCTTTTCATCGATCAACATTCTTCTCACCTCCCATTTTCTTTGTGTTCTGTTTCTATCTTTTCAACTTTGTTTCTTGTGATTCCATGTGTTTGCTTGATTCTATCTACTCCCGGGCATAGTTTCATCTTGTTGAAGGTTCTCTAGGACAAATTCCTATTGGGTCTGCCATCACATCATTAATAACAATTCAACAACCAATTGGAATTCATCAAACTCTCAACCTCAATTCATTTGACTCTTCATATCCAACAACATCTCTAAATTCATATCATTCCTATATTTCTTTTCCATGGTGTCTCACTTATATATATCTATATAAACACTCATTTTCAAAGTTCATCACACAAGTGGATGACTTCTTCGAATACATCTACTTCCAACTCAACCATACAAAAACTCGCATTTCAAAACCATTCCTATATGTCTTTTCCATAACATCTCACTGATGTGAATGTATATGTATATATATATGCCAACCATTCATACTCAACATTCATCATAGTCTTCCATATACAAATTCACATTTCATGTGTTAGAACCCGATCTCGGAACCAGATCCCAACCTGAAAAGCGGAGAACGAATCGAAAATTTGCGAAACAAAACGAAAGGCAAATAATAACTCAAAACGAATCAAAGGATCAGATCTTAAAATAGAACACAAAAATCGGATCAGAAAACGAAACAATCAGAATCAGTTCGAATCAAAACAAAATCGAATCAGAAAATCGGATAACAAAATGCGGAAACAAAATCGAATGGATGCGAAACAGATACGTAAGGCAAAAACATAAGCAAAATCGAATAACAAAGCGGATCGAATCGAATCAAACAAACGGGTCAATTTGACCGAAACAAATGTCCAACATCCAGGAACAAATATCTTAGAAACTATTGCGTTGGAAACCTAGACTAAGGCATATCCGAAATCCGATACAAATTTTTTTCTTTTTTTTTTCTTTTTTTTCATTCCTTTCATTTCATTCAAATCAATTCAATTTTCCCCTTTTTGAGAATTCATTCTCAAACAAAACCTTACTTATTTGATTCTTCATAAACAAATCATAACTGTCAAGCTACTCAAAAAATCTTATTCCTACTTATTCTTTCTTTACCATAAAATTTCAGCAGCATAACGACTGCATTTTCATAAACCCAAACCTGAAAAGGGGTTTTTTTTAAAATCACTTCTATAAACCAGCTCAATCAATTCACACAACTCCTCAGACCTCCCGTCCGGAATCCAAACTCAATCCAAAACACATTATCCAAATCCAATTTATATTCATTTCTCAATTCAATATACAAATCATAATCATAATCATACACACATCCCAACCATAACTTAATTCAATACACAATTCCAAAATTCATATACATCATACTCACTATAGACACAAGTTCATATATCACATACGTCCTTAAATGATTGCTTGTCATACATTAATGGGCAAATGAAGCCTTAATCAAATCGATACAAAAATCCCAAATACATAAAACACAGAACAAACGAAATCGAACACAAGTCTTGACCTTCTTTCATCCGATCTCCTATTCGAATACCTGAAGATGGGGATGAAAGGGGGGTGAGCTGATAGCTCGTGGATAACATGTTTATAAGTTGAATAATAAGCAAAAGTCATTTCTCAAAACCTTTGCCATCTTAGAAAGGATTCCACAGTAGAAATTTCATCAAATGTTTATTTCATAAAATTTTCAACTTTTCAAAACATTTATACACAATTTCCAAAAACTGTCACAGTTGAAAACCTCACTTTCTTATTTCTCGAAAATCTCATATTTTCTTTTCCCAAATCATGAACAATTTCAAAGACATGAATGCATCATATTACAAACAAAATCAAAAACACATATCACATCATAATGGTCTGTGCCGGTCCAAAACGGAATGTACTGCACATTCCTGCAAAGCGGTCCTAACACGCACCAACGGAAGGATTGAAGAGGAATTTGCGTTGATCTTGTATAAGGAATAAATCCAAGCTCTGGGTATGGCTGGAATGATTGAATTGTTGGAAGAACTTGCGTCGGTTATGAAGAACAAGGAAGAACAGACTTGAATTCAAAATTTGACAAGCAAAACTAACTAAGATACGTATGAAATCAATCCCTACGACACCCCCTAAAGACCTGCCTTAGGTAACCTCGATGATCAGAATTGAATTCAAAGAAAGAACTCAAACACGCCACAATTGGGAAAGCAATTGATAAGTGAAATAAGTTCTTAAGGTAACAAGAACAAGAGAAGGTTTGTTTTCTCTCAAGTTGGAAGCCGTGGTGCACACAATAATCTGAATCAGCCTACCCTAATCGACCTAAAACAAGTCTATAAATACTAGGTTTTAAGTGACTAATGAGTCATTAATAATACAAGAAAGCCCAAGTAAATAATAAGTCCAAGAAAGCTAATTAAAATGCCCCCATGTCCGGTCTGATGGGTGTGCCTTTTGCTGATCACTTAAGTCCACATAAGTTGGGCTCAAGTGAATTAAAACAGCCCATTCATGCAAGTCCTCAAGCCACATGCATATCTCGACCCAAAGACTTGAGTTAAGTGGATCCATTTGAGCTGTGACCCAAATAACTCTCCTCCTATAGGATTAGCACGCTGCAGGTCTTCCATAAATGAGCCCACATGCGCATACAAAGCCTCTTTGATCCTCTTAGCCCGCGCCCTAGTCATTGGCCCAATTGGTATGGACAGGTCTCTTCCTTGGCCTTGATCACGCAAGCTCTTCTTCAAGTCCAAACCTCCATGCACGCCTTCACCATGCACGCCACCACCTTCATGCACATCGTCATCCATGCCTTTGCTCACATCAGTCCCTCCCTCCTTAAAAAGATTCGTCCTCGAAGCTAAATCCATGTCAAAAGGAGAAAGGTCAGCAATATTAAAAGTGGCGGAAACATTGTACTCACCTGGAAGATCAATCTTGTAGGCATTGTCATTGATCTTCTCCAACACCTGGAATGGACCATCTCCTCTTGGATCCAGCTTGGATTTTCTTTGAGTAGGAAATCGCTCCTTTCTCAAATGAACCCAAACCCAATCACCGTGTTCAAGGTCACTAATCTCGCCCTTTGTTGGCTTGCTGGCGTGACCCGGTTCTTTGCTCAATGTGTTGCCTCGCCTTCTTGTGAAGTTCCCTAACCAACTCAGCCTTTACGTGTTCCATCTGTACTAGACAATTCATGCAAAGGTAAAGGTACCAAATCCAAGATGCTTAAGGATTAAAACCATAAACCAACTCGAAGGTGAAAACCAGTAGTGGAATGCACACATCTATTATATGCAAATTCAATGAAAGGTAAACATTCCCCAAGTTCTCAAATTTCACCTACAACAAAGACGCAACAAAGTTCCCAAGGTCCTATTCACAACCTCGGTTTGCCCATCTGTTTGTGGATGACAAGTAGTGGAATATAACAATTTGGTTCCTAACTTTCCCTAAAACACACGCCAAAAATGGCTCAAAACTTAGTATCTCGATCGGATACAATCGACCTCGGAATGCCATGCAACCTAACAACATCCCTAAAGAATAAGTCAGCCACATGTACAAGATCATCGGTCTTATGGCATGCAATGAAATGCGCCATCTTACTAAAACGATCCACAACCACAAAGATGCTATCAAAACCTCTCTTTGTTCTAGGTAGACCCAAAACAAAGTCCATAGACAAATCAACCCATGGTTCAAGAGGCACAGTAAAGGGTATACAATCCATGAGGTTTGATCATTGATTTTGCCTGTCTACATGCAATGCACTTGGCACACACTCGCTCAACATCCTTGCGCATACCAGGCCAATAAAAATGCTTATGCAAAATATCCAAAGTCTTAGCAACCCCAAAATGACCCATCAAACCACCACTATGAGTCTCATGCACAAAAAAAGCACGCAACGAACAATTAGGCACACACAATTGGCTACCTCTAAACAAATAGCCATCATGCCTATAAAATTTCTGAAACGCAGCATGCTCACAAGCAATATACACAGAAGCAAAGTCATTATCAGAAGCATACAACTCCTTTAGTTGCTCAAACCCTAAAAGTTGTGAACTAAGGGTAGTAACCAAGGAATACCTCCTAGATAATGCATCAGCAACCACGTTTTCTTTCCCTTGCTTGATCTGCAGACATATGGAAATGTCTCCAAAACTCCACCCACGTGGCATGTCGTTTGCTCAACTTGCCTTGTCCTTTCAAGTGCTTCAAGGACTCGTGATCCGTCCTAATGACAAACTCACGTGGCTGAAGGTAGTGTTGCCACACCTCCAATGCTCTCACCACTGCATATAGCTCCTTGTCATAGGTTGGATAGTTGAGTTGTGCACCACTCAACTTCTCACTGAAGTAAGCTACTGGTTTGTTTTCCTGCAAAAGCACAACACCTATACCAATTCCAGAAGCATCACATTCAACCTCAAATGCCTTATCAAAATTTGGCAAGCACAAAATAGGAGCAGAACATAATTTTTCTTTCAACAATATGAATGCACGCTATCGTTCCTCTCCCCATACAAACTCCTTCTCCTTCTTGACTATCTCACCAAAGGAGCAGCAATAGTGGAGAAATCTCTCACAAACCTCCTATAAAAACTAGCAAGTCCGTGAAAGCTCCTCACCTCACTCAGACTCTTAGGTGTTGGCCAATCTTGGATGGCCTTCACCTTTCACTATCTACGCAACACCACGAGAACCGACTACAAATCCTAAGAAGACAAGTCGATCAATGCAAAAGTACACTTCTTAAGATTGGCATACAGTTTCTCCTTTCTCAACACATCCAACACACTCCTCACATGCACGACATGCTCATCAATAGTAGTGCTATAAACCAAAATGTCATCAAAGTAAACAACCACAAATTTACCAAGAAATGCACGCAATACATGATTCATCAACCGCATAAAAGTGCTGGGTGCATTAGTTAAGCCAAATGGCATAACCAACCACTCATACAACCCATACTTGGTTTTGAAAGCGCTTTCCATTCATCTCCGGATTCATTCGAATCGATGGTATCCACTCTTCAAATCAATCTTAGTAAATACACATGCACCATGCAACTCATCAAGCATATCGCCTAACCTAGGAATAGGGTGGCGATACTTTCTGATGATTTTATTCACAAGACGACAGTCCACGCACATCTTCCGTGTTCCATCCTTCTTGGCACCAACAAAGACCGCACAGCACATGGGCTCAAGCTCTCCTCACATGCCCTTTTCCAACAACTCATCCACTTGCCTTTGAAGTTCCTTCGCTTCCTCGTGGTTACTCCTATAGGCTGGCGGTTTGGAATCATGCACGGGTATGAAATCGATTTGGTGCTCTATGCCCCTCAAGGGTGGCAGTCCATTGGGCATCTCCTCCGGAAAGACATCGTGTATTCCTGCAAAGAGAACTAAAGACACTAGGCAAGGAAGCAAGAGGGTCGGTGTCACCATCAAACACTCCCTATACCTAAGCAACAATAGTGTTCTCTTCGCCCACTAGCTCTCCTCAAATCTTTCTCTCTCGCAAACAAACTCACCTTCTTCTCTCTCGGCTCTCTTCTTTTCTCTACCGAGTTCTTCTCTCCCGCACATCCCACCTTCTTTTCCTCTCCTGTGCAGTCCTCACTCACCTTGGGCCACTCTCAATTTGCTTTTGGGCTTCTTTTCTCTCATCTTTTCTTTTGAGCTCACTACCCAAACCCTCCTCACATTTACTTGCTTTCAACAGTCCAGTACAATTCATGAGGTGATAAGGGTACAAGAGTGAAGTTCCTACCCTTAAACTTAAACGAATACCTATTGGTATAACCATCATGTGCTACCCTTCTATCAAACCGCCAAGGTCTCCCAAGCAACATATGACCAGCCTCCATAGGTACTACATCACACAACACCTCATCCTCATATCTACCTACTGAAAATGACACCAACACCGCTTTGTCACTTTCACATCAAGACTATCATTAAACCATCAGAGCTTGTAAGGTTCCAGATGTTTCCTATAAGGTAACCCCAGCTTCTCAACCATGGTGACACTAGCTACATTAGTGCAACTACCCCATCAATGATCAGATTACAAACCTTTCCACCCACCAAACACCTCGTGTGAAACAAATTCTCCTCCGATCAAGAGCTGCATCTTTGGCCCTCACACTCAAAACACGCCTAACAACAAGCACTTCCCTGTGACAGCCCTCTCTACACAATCATCATCATCATCATCACAAGCATTATAACAAGGCAACACATCATTATCACAATCACTATCCTCAGAATCAATTACCCCATTATCCCGCATAAACATAGCCTTTTTATTAGGGCATTGTGATGCAATATGTCCATTGCCCAAACACCTAAAGCATTTAATACTAGATTGTTTGCTAGATGAGGCATGAGAATTAGGTGTACCTTTTGGTCAGACCCACATTTGGCTTTTTGGTGTCTCCTCGAGGTCCGCCCTTTGTCTTTCGACTTCTCCTCTCTCTTGGGCCATTTCAACCCCATGATGGACTAAATACCGATCCACCCTTGCTGCCACTCTACTCTTAAGTTGCCTTTCCACTTTCATGGCCATGTTCACCATGTCCTCAATCTCCACATAGTGCTGCAACTCCACCACATTGGCTATCTCTCGGTTCAAGCCACTCAAAACCGTGCCATAGTTGCCTCTGCGTCCTCTTCTATGTTGGCTCGGATCATGGTTATCTCCATCTCTTTGTGGTAATCCTCCACTGATCTAGACCCTTGAGTGAGTCTCTGCAATTTTTGGTGCATCTCCCTATAATAGTAAGAAGGCACAAACCTCTTCCTCATGCGAGCCATGGCTGCCCAAGTAGAGATAGCCTCTCTCCATTCCTCCTCCTGAAGTCATCAACTGGTCCCACCAAATCAATGCATAATCGAAAACTCCACTGCAGCTAGCTTTACCTTCTTGTGCTCGGAGAAGTTATGGCACTCAAAAATTAAGTCCACCTTCCTCTCCCATTCTAGGTAAGCCTCAAGGCCATTCCTCCCTCAAGGTAGGAATTTGCATTTTGATGGACTTGATATCTCCATCTAGCCGGTTTAATGGCTCACCACTGTGCCCTCCTAGGTCTGTGGTCAAACTCTTCCTCCTCCTCCTCCTCAATTCCGTCGTCCACATGGTCATATTGTGGTGGTGGTCTCCAAATGGTGGTGGAGGGTGTTGGTGCCTAGCACCACGCCTCCTCGAGGCTCCTCACGCCTCTCTTGTGAGTTCAGCTATCTCCTCCTCATCTCAAAGAAATGCCAAGTTGAACCGCTCAAACTGTTGTTCTCATGGTAAGAACATTGATTTCTCCGGTTTGATTCGCATTAATACCTCCGTTGCTACCACTGCTACCATTATTACCTCCTTCCTGTGACATTGTGAGGAAATAATATACCTGCAAAACAACGTTAGTGCAAGAAAAAAAAATCCAACTCTAGCACAAGAACGACAAGAACCCAGATTTCTCAAGAACAAAAACACAACAAGATCCAGCACAAGAACGACAAGAACCCAGATTTCTCAAGAACACAACAAAATGCAGCACAAGAACGACAAGAACCCAGATTTCTCAAGAACACAACAAAATCCAGCACAAGAACGACAAGAACCCAGATTTCTCAAGAACACAACAAGATCCAGCACAAGAACGACAAGAACCCAAGAGAGACAAATTAGAATTTACCTCCCGCCAAGGCTTTGATACCAAATAACACGCACCAACGGAAGGATTGAAGAGGAATTTATGCGTTGATCTTGTATAAGGAATAAATCCAAGCTCGGGTATGGCTGGAATGATTGAATTGTTGGAAGAACTTGGGTCGGTTATGAAGAACAAGGAAGAACAGACTTGAATTAAAATTGACAAGCAAAACTAACTAAGATACGATGAAATCAATCCCTATGACACCCCTAAAGACCTCGCCTTAGGTAACCCCGATGATCGAATTGAATTCAAAGAAAGAACTCAAACACGCCACAATTGGGAAAGCAATTGATAAGTGAAATAAGTTCTTAAGGTAACAAGAACAAGAGAAGGTTTGTTTTCTCTCGTTGGAAGCCGTGGCTGCACACAATAATCTGAATCATCGCCCAATCGACCTAAAACAAGTCTATAAATACTAGGTTTTAAGTGACTAATGAGTTGGGCTAATAATACAAGAAAGCCCAAGTAAATAATAAGTCCAAGAAAGCTAATTAAAATGCCCCCATGTCTGGTCTGATGGGTGTGCCTTTGCTGATCACTTAAGTCCACATAAGTTGGGCTCAAGTGAATTAAAACAACCCATTCATGCAAGTCCTCAAGCCACATGCATATCTGACCCAAAGACTTGAGTTAAGTGGATCCATTTGAGCTGTGACCCAAATAACTCTCCTCCAATAGGATTAGCACGCTGCATGTCTTCCATAAATGAGCACACATGCGCATACAAAGCCTCTTTGATCCTCTTAGCCCGCGCCCTAGTCATTGGCCCAATTGGTATGGACAGGTCTCTTCCTTGGCCTTGATCACGCAAGCTCTTCTTCAAGTCCAAACCTCCATGCACGCCTTCACCATGCACGCCACCACCTTCATGCACACCGTCATCCATGCCTTTGCTCACATCAGGTCCTGTGTAGTTGTGAACAGAACGTACTACACTTTTTCGCATAGCGGTCCAGTGTAGCCGTGACTTATGGAGTCCAAATCGAACTCCAAGGCTACTAGCCTAAGAAAGGGAGAAGCCTTTAAAACGAAACCAAAGTAATCGACTCTACTTAGGGGACCTAACCAAACCCATATAAACACATATTCATGCTTGAAAAATCAAATTGTCCGAAGGCACATTTTAGAAATTCAATTTTTCATATTTTCATATCGTATTGTACTCGACACATTCACATTCACAAATTTGCATACATTCATATAACAATTCAAATGCATTCTCAATACATCAATCAATCTCATAAATAATCAAATTCACATATTGAAATCTCAATCAATCAAACATAAAGAATTTAAACAATTATACCCATTTCATCAAATCATTCAAAACCCCTTGGAAGTAGTCAATTGAATCATTTCATTAAAAAGTCCGAAACAATTGTAGAAATTTTCCAATCATTCCAAAATCAACGAATTTTATCATTCGAAAACCAGAATTTTCAAAACATTAACATAAACAATAATTTGTAAAATTTTGCTCTTTGACTTTTCAAAATCACAAAGTTAGCTTATAATTCAAAATATAAACAAATTACCCACCTCATTTCCATGCTAGGACTTTGACCAAAGCATCAATTTCTCCATTCCTTTCCTTAATTTTCATCATCCAAGACAAAAACCCTAATTCACCATTATCCAAAAATTAAACATCACCTAAGGTATAATCTCCAAAATCAACTTGAGAATTCACAAACCCACAACATTCTTAAGCCATAAGAATTAAAATCTTTCAAAAATAAACAAATCAAAATCTCAATCTTACCTTCATCTCCACCAAATTCGAAAATTCCTTGTTCCTTAGGAAGCTTTCATGCTCTTCCACCTTTTTCCTTGGAGAAAACATCAAAACCCTCTTAGAAGTGATAGGAAAATCGAACCCTAGCTCTCTCTTCCTCCTTTCTTCCTCTTCTCCACGACAACTCTCTCTCTTTTCTCTCTTTTATTTGGTCTTTCCCTCTAATTTCGTGGGTCACTCTTTCTTATATACTAACCCACATGCCATGTCATTAAATGAATGGTAAAGGACCCTTATGCCCCTCCATGTTAGCCTTCCAACTTAAAACACCTAAGCACTCTTCCAATTTTGCCCTCTTACATTTCTAACACTTTAATTTAATTCAATCCAATCAATATATCCCATATGCTCTTACTCAAATTTACATGCTAATTAATCACATTAACATGCTAATTAAGTCCTCAAAATCATAAAATATAACAAAGCATCAAAATTCATCAAATCATGCTTAACTTAGTACATTTTTTAAATCATCAAATTGAAGGAATTTGCTAAAACTTCCTTCTACAGAAATTTTTCTCATTGTCTTAATTTCATAACGCCACTAAAATCATTTAATTTGGATCACTATACCAAAAGTTATACTCTAAAGATTTCTGACTGTTCTTACGTTAACACAATTTCCTATGATTTACTTCCATCCGAAAATTGATATTCTTAAAAACTAAATTGGAATTCTAATCCTTCATAACATTTGTATCTCTATTTCTCTAGTTTAATCCAAATTAAGAATCACCTCATTTGGATGACTAGAGCAAAAGTTATGGCGAAAATACTTTCAGATCTTACTAATCCAAGACTGAACACTAAAACCCAAATTCAATTCCAAAAATGAAAATCTTAAGGGCTAAATTGAAATTTAATTCCTTCATATAACTTGTAGCCCCATGTTTCTATTTTATTTTGCCTTAGGAATCAATTCAATCGGATCTCCGCAAATCAGGAATTTCTCAAAATACTGGACCATGTTTAGAAAATTATCTAACTCACTTTGATTAAATCAGTCACCCTCAATTTAATCTTAAAAATCACAATTTTACATAGACAGATGAAGAGATGTCTTAGGAATCTAACGTTTCAAAAACCAAATCAATCGGATGTCGGACGGAAAAGTTTTAAGCAAAAGATTGAGAGAGGTCGGAAGTGGAAGCAAATAACCCAAAATCAGAAGGAGCAAAATGGCGTTGTAGCACGCAAGGAAGAGGAACAGAAGAAAAATGAAGTCGCATGAGGAAAAGGAGTAGATAAAACGGTGTCGCGCAGAGGGAGACCGCAACAACAGCGTGCTGGACCCCATTTGCAGAGCCCAACTTCGGAAGTCTTATACCTTGTGCTTAAAACCCTACAGGTCATTTGCCAACATTCCACAATAGTGGTGAGTGCACACTAATCAAACATCAAAATCACATCTTGACTATTTCATAGATATCATATCTCTAAGCCTCTATTTCATTTTGAAGTAAGAATCACCTCAATCGGAGCTCTATAGCTCAAGATATGCTTAAAATTCCAAAGTGTGCTTATACCTCAATCATGCTCTCTAAACTGACCTCTCACTTTCTTACAATAAAACTTTTTCATCTCAAATTAAAAAGCTACCAAATTTCATGGAGAGATAAATTTATTTCTTAGAAATCTATCTACTTAAGAATCACTTCATTTGGAGATCAAACGAGGGAGTTATGCCCAAAAGAGTAAACCATGTTTATACCCGAAATCAATTTAAATCTCTCATGGCGCGATTGTCATAACTTTCACTCAAAATGTCTTATTACTTTCATTCTTAGCTCATTTGAAAGTAGACTTATAGATATACAACTTTTAGCAAGACCTAAAAGTCAGATTTTGCCTCTAAAATTGTCAAAAATGGTCATTTCCTCAAGCTAACCCGTGGCTGTCGGTTAAATGGACATGCATGTCCGTTTAACGGACACATACGGGCTAAAAACTCAATTTTCATAATGCATTGGGCTGAGGGTCCTTTTCGCCCGAGAAGGTCCCTTAAACGGACAACCATGTCCGTTTAACGGACATGCGTGACCCAAACTCTCCCCAATGCTTTCTACCTCCAATCCAACATCATATTCAATCAATGTCTTCTTAAATCAACTCTTCTAGTGCAAAATTCACTTCATAACCACTCAAACACCAAATTTATCTCATCAAACTCTCAATTCTTGATCCATTTGGTCCATCAAGACCACAACTTCTCATCAATTTGCATTGCTATCACATACACAAATCCTATGCAACATCATAACTTGTATCAATCCTATTTCTTAAATCCGACACCCAAGAATTTCAAACTTTATAGCATCGGAAAGCTAAAAGGATCATCTACAACTTCTATGTAGACAACTTTGACCAATTCTATTTCAATTATTTTAGAATTTCTCTTGAATCAGCATACACATTTTTATCCTCATACACAACTTAACATTTATCCTAACTTCACTTCTTCTATGACAGCCTCATTCAAACAATTCAATTTGCCATTGGAATTTATCCAACACTCAACCACAATTCATATGATTTCTTACATTCAATAGTATCTTGTCATTCACCAAATTCCTCTCTTGCTTTTCCATAATGTCTTACATATATAACCATGGTTCATGTTTAAGGTTTCTAACTCATCATCCATACATAATTCACATTCCAATATCATAATCATCCATATACCCATTTATAATTTAAAGCCATACACAAACCCATATTTCATTAAGGCACAATAACATCTAGAACACAATTTATACACAAAATACTCATTTTATTTAATTTTAATATTTCTAATTTCCATTAAAAGTTTGGGGTCCAACATCATGTCCATCCACAAATCCATTTTTCATTAACCTCCTAAAATAAGAGTTTTACAAACTTTAAGGGTATTTCAAGCCACAATACAATCTATATTCTAAAATCCCCAAATTACACAAGAAACTTGAATGACAATTGCTCAAAATATAATTACAGCTTTGTTTCATATAAACTACTCCAAAACAAGATGAAACATGCAAATTCGGATTCATGCCTTAATTCACTTTCACTTGATTCCTTGCTCATTACCTGAATGGGGGAAAGAGTATGGGGGTGAGCTTTACAGCTTGTGGATAACATGGTTATAATGGAAAAATAAGCAAAACTATTCAAAAGTTCATTATCATAGAAAATCTTGTTGTAATTCATAAAAACAGTTATTTCTCAAAATCTCATCATGTATTTACATTTATCAACCACAAAACATGTATGCATCAACTTGTTCACATGTCATAAGCACATAATACATCAAAATGGTTTGGGTAGATCCATATTCATGACGCATTACACATTCCCATACAATGGTCCTGTGTAGCTGTAAACTTGAGGGAGTCCTTGAAGGAGTTCCGTGCCACTAGCGGGCAGGCAGAAGAAGCCTATTCTTGGGTCAACGTGCACGTGACGGTTCTTGAGGGACTACCACAAACCCACATAACACATATTTCATGAACTTGAAAACTTGTTGCCCAAAATGGCACATTTTCTTGAAAACTTTCTTTTCATGTGCTTTAACATATGTCTTGAAAACATGAATGTATAAACATGCGTTCTTTTCAAACGAAAAACACTTTCATAAAACATCACACAATTCATGTAGCAAACATATAAAATATTTCACAATTTATGCAACACTTATGATGCAATTTTAAATCATTAAATTTCCTTGATTGAAAGAAAACAAAAGTGGCTTATTTACTCAATTATAAACATGTCACCCACCTTAATTCCATGCCTGAAACTTGATCAAAGCCTCTCTTTCTCCATTGTCTCACTTAAATTCCCTAATTCATGAAAAAAAATCCCTAATTAATAAACATCCAAAATTGAGTAATTTAAACCTTGCAATCTCCAAAATTGACTTTAGAAATCACAAACCCATACCATTCTTAAGCTATCTAAACCAAAATCTCATTAAAATTTCAAAGATCAAAAATTGTCTCTTACCTTAATCTTCTCCAAATCCGAAATTTCTTGTCTCATCTTGGAGCTCTTATCTTCTTCCATCTTTTTCCCGCTTGGATCCGCTTAAAAATCTTGCTTGAAACCCAAGAAAATCGAAACCCTAGTCACGTCTTTCTTCTTTCTCCCTTCTCCAACGAAACTTGCTTTCTTTCTTTCTCTTCTTTTCCTTTCTTTCTTCCAATTTTCGTGCATTCACTTCCTCTTAAATGAAAGCCACATCACTTGTCATTTAATGAATGCAAAAAGACCCAATTGCCCTTCCTTAAAAGCCTTAAAACTTAACACTTTAAGTGATTTTCCAAATTTGCCCCTAAAATTCATTTTAATTCATGCTTACATTAGTTTTAACCATCAAATTGAAGGAATTTGCTAAAACTTCCTTCTAGAGAAATGTTCCTAATAGTCTCAATCTCATAACGCCACCAAAATCATTTAATTTGGTGCACTATTCCAAAAGTTACTCCTCATAAATTTTGGATTATGTTTATGATAAAACATTTTCCTGTGATTTATTTCCATCCAAAAATTGACATTTTTAATGACTAAATTGAAACTCAAATGCTTCAAAACATTTGTATCCCTATTTCTCTAGTTTAATACAAATTAAGAATCACCTCATTTGGATGACTAGATCAAAAGTTATCGCTAAAACACCGAAGCATACTCAATGAACATAAATATTTTCCAGCTTTTAACTTCCACCATATCACATATAACTCATCTCGTGTCTAAACCATCTTTTCTATTTCATTTCAAGTTCGAGAGTTCCCCTTTTTTCTACACATGAATAATCTCCAACAGCGAATCCACACCAAAACCAAAAATTGTCTCACAAAAGCAAAGAAAATACAACAAACACCATTCTCCTCATTGGACGAGGCCATGTTCAACATCATACTACATCATCTTTTTATCAAACATACAAAATACAATACAATTCAAAAGTATTTCATTAACATCTAATATCAGATTTTACAAAGCTTTAGTGGGCACTTTTAGCCCAAAATTTCAGATTTCCTATTCTCCAAAATTTTACACTTTCACTATTCATCTTTCATTTCATAGTCATTTACCAATGCTAAAGTCCAATAGAAGATCGGGTCCAACATTTCTTCCCTCTTAAAAGAATTTCTTCCCAAAATTGCATTTTAAGTAATCACCAAGTAACCCTTTTCTCTCAAATACTTTCTTCTAAATGACCATAGCCAATCACTTTCTTATCTAATTCCTTATCACATATATTCTTAACTTATTCACAACTATTTTCGTCTTGTGTCAAAAACTCCCATATCATATCAAATCACTATATCCATAAATCAATATTTCTAGACATATTTCACAAGTCAATGGCCCAATTCTTAATAACCTTAATATGTACCAATACCATTCAATTCAATCCTTTTGGACTTCCATACATAGCTATATCTCTATCATTCAACTCATCTTTCAAGTATCCCTTATTGTATATCACACATGTATATCCGAAATCAATTTATCCAATTTCATCATGAAATTCTAATCTTAATCTCCATTATCACATTTCTAAAATCAATCATAATTCTTCACCTTAATCAAACAACCACTTTGGTTCTTTGAATAGGTCATGAAATTTTATTCACATCAATATCACATTCCCACTAATTCCATTCTATCCATTCAACCTCTTGCGAAATAATGAAACTTGAGTTTTCTGTAATACCACAACTGTTGGACACCACTTGCGGAGCCCAACTTCGGATCATGAAACGTGACCATCATCGATTCATCTTCATTCTCATAAAATCTCAAAAAAATTCCTCACAATTTGTTCAATGGTGTGCCCACACAAAATTAGTCATTATGCTCAAACTCATTTGTCCTATTTGGGAATAGAATTTGGAAATCTTCAAACAAAAATTTCAATTTGGCTTCTTCAGATAAATCATAATTCTAAGCCTCTATTTTTTTTGGAAGCAAGAATCACCTAAATCGGAGCTATATAGCTGAAGATATGCTTAAAATTCGAAAGTGAGTTTATTCCTCAATCATACTCTTTAAACTGACCTCTCACATTCTTACAATAAAAATTTTTCAAATCAAATCCAAAAGATCCCAATTTTCATGGAGAGATAAAATCATGTCTTAGGAATCTATCGCTTCAAGAATAACTTCATTTGGAGGTCGTACGAGAGAGTTATGATCAAAACAATCTAACAAGTTCATACCCTCAATCAATTTGTACCTATCTTGGAGCAATTGTCATAACTTTCACAACAAATGTCTGATTGATTCCATTTTTGACCAATGGAATGAAAACTTTGAGATTTACAACTTTTGTGCAGAACACAAAGTCAGATTCTACCTCTAAACGACAGCCACATCACTTCCCATTTAATGAATGCAAAAAGACCAAATTTCCCTTCCTTAAAAGCCTTAAAACTTAACACTTTAAGTGATCTTCCAAATTTACCCCTAAAATTTATTTTAATTCATGCTTACATTAGAGCATTTTTCTAACCATCAAATTGAAGGAATTTTCTAAAACTTCCTTCTAGATAAATGTCCCTGATAGTCTCAATTTCATAACGCCACCAAAATCGATTAATTTGGTGCACTACTCCAAAAGTTACACCTCAAACATTTTGGACTATGCTTATGCTAAAACATTTTTCTATAATTTATTTCCATCCAAAAATTGACATTCTTAATGACTAAATTGAAACTAGAATCCTTCAGAACATTTGTAGCCCTATTTCTCTAGTTTAATCCAAATTAAGAATCACCTCATTTGGATGACTAGAGCAAAAGTTATGGCTAAAACACGGAAACATACTCAATGAACATATATATTTTCTAGCTTTTAACTTCCAACATATCACATATAAGTCATCTCGTGTCTAAACCATCTTTTCTATTTCATTTCAAGTTCAAGAGTTCCCCTTTTTTTCTACACATGAATAATTGTCAACAACCAATCCACACCAAAACCAGAAATTGTCTCACAAAAGCAAAGAAAATACAACAAACACCATTCTCGTCATTGGACGAGGCCATGTTCAACATCATACTACATTATCTTTTTATCAAACATATACAAAATACAATACAATTCAGAAGACTTTCATTAACATCATAATATCAGATTTTACAAAGCTTTAGTGAGCACTTTTGGCCCAAAATTTTAGATTTCCTATTCTCCAAAATTTTACACTTTCACTATTCATTTTTCATTTCATAGTCATTTACTAATGCTAAAGTCCAATAGAAGATCGGGGTCCAACATGAAAAGTGAATCTCATGTGCATGTATCAAATATGAATATTGTGAATGTGCAATTCTGTAAACGTGTGAATGTGAAATATTGTGATTTTGCACTATGAAATAAAGTGAGATGTATGAATATTGTGTTATGTGACTGGGTGAACCATCGATGATGGTCACTCACTGAGTTCGCAAAACTCACCCAAAATTTGCAATTATTTTTCAGGACTCAGAAGAATACCCCGTTAGGCAACGGGTGTATAGCAGCTGCATGTGAGTGAGAGAAGAGGTCGGGGATCCGTTTGCGTCTGCATTAGTGTCTTCTTCTTATATCTGTATAAATTGTGTATTCTGAAATGTGTATAAATAAATAATTGATTTGTGTTATGAAAGGGCCCACATGGTCTTTGAAAATATTGTTGACTATATGCGATAATTGTCATCCTCATAGTATGAGTGTTTTGAAAAAAGAAAATTATACTGAGTTTTTGAATAAGTGATGTAACACACCACCCTCGCGGGGCACGGACTCGAATATCACCATCGATGTCAGGTTCGGGTCACACAGGAGTGGGGTGTTACATTTATGTGGTATTAGAGCCCAGTAGTACTATCTTATATGGGCATTTTCTGAAACATGGGTCAAGTTCCATGCATTTAAGTCATGACATAGCAGACAGTGGCAACTGATCCCTAGTCTGAGTCGCATGAGTATGAGTTACGTGCATGAGCATGTGTTAAGTGTTTAAGTGTGAAAAAAGTGATGATATGTCAGAATGTGAGCCAATGAAGGTTTAGGGCAATTAGAAATGGGAAAAGAATAATGGAAAATGATATTCATATGATACTGTAGTAAGAATGTCTCGAACGTGATACGAGTGTGAATGAATTGGCATGGGTTGATTAAGGAAAAAGTGATATCACAATGATTAATGAGATTTAATGTGTATAAATTGAGTTGAAAGAAAACGAAATTTGCTATAGCCTGGAGAGGCCACATTTAGACATGAGATAAATGTCGGTTAAAAGTGAAAAGATGCTTTAGTATATGTTTGTGTATTTGAGATCAAAATTTTTGGGATGACTAGGTATCTACGATTCTGAATTGATTGTGAACGTAAGCATGTACGATAAAATATGGATAATTGGAAATGAGAAAAAGTATATGGTGCGACAAGGTAGATGAAGATTCCCTAAATTTGTGTTGGTGTGAATAGTATGGAATATATTGTACTGTAATGTTCTACCTTTGAATGTGATAGAGAAGTGAAGACATTGTTAGAACTGTGTGAAAACAATGACTTTATCAGTGATGTCAAGTGATGAATGGTGTGTAGTATAGAGAAGGTTAGAAATGTGCCTAAGTTTGGATTGTATTTATGCATGCGATTATGGAAAAGATGATAAACCAAAGGAAAAGAGTGAATGCACTCAAAATGCTAATTCAATGATTATGATAGGATGTTGTATTAGAAGAAGAGGTAAATATTGGAAAACTGGAGTAGAATCGCTGTCAATATGTGTGATAATGTGAGAAAAAAATGCAGGGCACGATATGGGCCTACAAAAATCGATTTTTGTTATGATCATATGGTAAACCCCAAATCATGGGCAGAAACAAGAATAGAAATGTTATCTAGAGTCAATTGGAGACTTAACTTATTTCGAGGGTATGAAATTTTGAAATTGATTTTCTTGAGGTATTAAGGAGGACCAATAAATACTCATAGGCAATAGGTGATTGATAAGGATTTATAAACAATATCGAGGTTTGGAACAAGAAATCACTGAGAGAGGGTCAGAAAGCTGGGTAATTTAGTTTATGATCAATGAAGGCAGGCTTTCCTTAACCAGTAGCTGAGATCATAAGCCCTTCTCTCGATTCAACAATGGAATCTGATAATTCTTCCATTGTCCAGAGGTCAAAGGCTCCTCGCTTGATTCAATCGGGTTTGCTTCAGAAAGGAACCGACAGACGCAACGGAGGAAATTTTGAACTAAGATGCAAGTCTCCAAGAAAAGTTGTGATGTGTTGTCTTCTTTATTGAAAAAAAATAAATAAATATGGGACAAATAGTGAGTCATAAGTGAATATTGGAGTTACATCCATAGCGAAGACTCAAGTATAAGAGTTAGAAAAGGCTATTGGGAGTGTATATATTTTGTTGATGTAAAGTATCCAACTATATAAGTGGATTTTAGAATTCGAGGAGACATTCTTGCTAATGTGAGGTAAACTTTGGTCCACATTATAGTCTGTGTAAATATGTTTAGAAACCACAAATTATATCTGATGAATGCGTTACTAACATCGGAAGTTATGTTTGCAAATAAATTGCAATGTGTGGAGAAATTGGTATGAATGAGCGAACCGTGGAATAAGTCAATGTGAAATCAGAGGAACTGTAAAAAATGGAAAAAAAATATTCAAGAGAGATAAGTAAATGGGAAGATTGAAAATAACATGTGATAATACTACTGCACTAAGGAATTAGTTACTTAAGGAATTACGAGAACTAAACATAAGCACAATGAGTTTGAGGTTATATCTATTGGAGTTAACAATACCCCGATAGTATTATGATCTTGATGGTTAAAGTGATCCAAGCAAAAGTATATCAATCAGTGACTATGATCATAACAGTAAAGAGAATATATTGAATACTCGAGGAAAAACATGTCAGTCGTGTCATTGATGAAAAAACAAAATATATAACTGCAGAATTAAGTATGCTATACAGATTTGGAGATTTTGTAGTACATACAATAGAGTTTCCCACTAGAGATCAAGATGGAATTGGTTGCAATTGTATAAAGTGATTTTGTGTACCTAGGGACAATTATAGCCTCATGAGCTAAATTTTGATGCATGACTTGAAATTCGCTGCCATAGTAATTACATAATGTGTAAAGAAACATTTTGGATATATATATGAATATACAGATCAGTAGAGATTGAGGTAAGAATTGGATTGGAAAAGATCGAAAGGATTGTGCAAATGAGCATGTCCTAATAAAGCTAGTGTTGCAATCAGATGCATTGAATAGAACATTCAATAGCAGAGTACCACATATTTGGATATTCAGGTTGCTAAATCTAGTGCAATAAAGAGTGTATAATATCCAGTTAAAAAGGAGCAAAAAGGAAGTATTATAAACTTTTGAAAAGTAACATCAATTTTTCAAAAAAAGGATTAGGAAAGCCCAAATTGAAGATTAGAGGAATTATGATTGGATTAAGAAGTATGTGTAATACCTGATAAAGAGATGTCCTACTAAGAGTACATTGAAAGAGCAATTGGTGAGTAAGAATATCGAACTGAGTGATTACATGTTTGAGTTACTAATAGTCTTGACTATCGAAGACAGGTATAAAACTTATATGTCTGGATTTCATCAGAATATGAGATTAATGTATAGTGAAAGTTGACTACAGGTATAATAATCGTTATCCTGGTGATACCATTAGAATACTCTATGAGGCGTTAGACGAAAAAAAGAGTTGTTCACTCTGAGTAAAAGCCAGAACAAATTTGGGATACCGTTAGTGAGTAGACTGATTTTGAAATCTAAATAAAGTGGTTTTTGAAAGACGAATGGATTTTGGAGGATCACATCGAAGTTGGGAATATATGGAGAAAGATTTGGAAGTAAAGTGTACTAACACCGATGAAAAGTGAAACAGATGCCTTGTTCTTGAGTGATTCACCTTTGCCAAGATGAAAATACAGGAGTAAATAAGGAGAAGCTAAGTTTGACCTAAAGTAGTCCATATAAAATTATGGCGATAATAGAACTATGGATTTATGAGTTGTATTATGGTTATCGGAACCACACAGTGTATTAGTATTGTTATGATTCGATATATGTGTTGTTAGGATTGGAAGTGAAAAATTTGGAAATAAATTTCGAGGAGGAAATTTTTATTAGGAGGGGAGAGTTGTAATATCCCATCACCGATGGGAAGGATAGAATAGTAATTTGGAACGGGTTATGAGTGCTTAGAATTGTCTTGGTATGTTCATGCATACTCATACTTGTAAATATTGACTTTTGCACATGTAAATGACTGTACATGCATTTATGACATTTTTCGGTATTTTGTGAATTAATGTGATTGTTAAAAAAAATGATTTGTGTTTGTGAAAAATTTAATTGGAGAGGTTAATTAGGTTTGAGAATTTTTAGTGAATTTTAGAATTTTTTTTGGAAAATCTTGGGGAAATTTTTCGGACTAGGAAAAATGTCAAATGGCAAGCTGATTGTGTACTGGTAGTGGAAATGGCTGTCCAATGGCACTAGAAATTTAGATAAATGATGGTAGGATTTATTAATTTTAAGCCATTGGAATTTGACGAGAAATTGGAGTAGAATTGGAACCGAATTGGAAAGGAAATAAGTGAGAGTATAAGAAGGTGACCTGTGGCAAGTGACACTTGTCACTTGCCTAACATGCCACATTTAGGCAATTTGTTCTCTTCTCTTCTTCATTTTCGTAGACTTCCTCCTTTTGTTTTGTCATTCACGAAGCTTCCATATGAGAAGACCAAGACAATTTGTTCTCTTCTCTTCTTCATTTTCGTAGACTTCCTTCCTCCTTTCTTCTTCGGTGGTTTCTTCTACTTGTTATACCCACACAAAACCTCCTTTGTCTTACTTGCCTTATCTTCTCTTGTTCACCAAAAATCCATACCTAAGCCTTAAGATGTTGATAATCGTAAATGTGTTGGAAGGTAGAGAAGTTGGAGTCTTGTTGAAGAATTGAAGAAAGTGGAAGCTTAAGTAGGTAAGGTTGTGCTTTATGTTATAAATTTGTAATTAAATGCATTATTAGTGATGGTTGTGAACCTAATTGCATGCAAATTGTGTCGCTATAGATGAGTATGAAATTTGCTTGTTTAATTGATGATTGATGAGGTAGGATGTATGTGTTGTATGAAAATTGAGATGGTTTGTGATTAAAGATGAGTGTAGAAAATGATAGATGATTGAGTGTATGTGTGCTGCAATTTTGTGGACTAATGTTAAAGGATAGGTTGTGAGATGGTTTATGGTGGATATATGAAGTGAATTGAGTGTTGGTTGGTTTAGAAATGATATGGAAGATGAAGAATGTGAGTTAGGTTATGAATCTGGAGAAATTGCTTTGTGTATGTTTCAATGATTTGGTTGTAACTTTTTATATGGTTATGCTATTGAGATGAGGTTTGGCTTGGATTAAACTTGAGAAGTTTGGATAGAATTCTTATGAAGGAAGTGCTGTCCAATTGTGGCTTTAAGGATTCTGAATTTTGCCTTGAAAGTGGGAAAGATGTGCAGGGTGAATAGTGCTATGTTTATGAATCTAACAATGAAGATTTGTGACCTGAAACTTTGGGAAATTTTTCTAGGCTAAAGTAGACAGATTTTGTGAAATTGGTCTGCATGAAAGTCGAAGAGTTTCTTGTTAGCTTTCTATCGCCATTAAGTATGACATTTTTCGATTTTGAGGTTGAAAGTTATGACTTGTTAATGTTCATATGGTAATTCAAGTATTAATGTGCTTTGTGTGTGAAATGTCTCTAGGTATAGGTTTTGTGATTACTGTGTTTTTGAAACCAATTCTGGACGGTTATGGTTTAAATTAGCTCAAGTGGTCTTATGGAAAGTTATAGAGGAATGTTCCAGCTTTGTAATGATGTATAATATGCTATTTGTGGATGTAAGAATTGTAAGTTTTGGATTTTTAAATTATAGATATGGTTTAGGTGATATCTTTATTTAACACTCTTTAACAAAGCAGCTTCAATCATGTGAGAATTTGACCCAGTTAGAGGTGGAATTGGTTTTCAAGCTCTACATAGAAAGTGTAGACCTTTCTTTGCTCTTTACATTGATATTAAGTTTGCACAATTTGGACTTCTGGATTGTGAGTTATGAATTTTGAAATTGTGGTTATAGTTTACGGTAAATTATGGGGGCAGAAACTTTGGTTGAGAAAGTGACATTGCTAGAGGTAGAAATTGCTTCCAAGTTGTTCATGAAAGTTGTAGAATATGTTCTGATATTTCTTTTGATATAAAGGTTGGAATTTTTGGCTAAGGGAATGGGAAGATATGATTTTAGAAAAATGTTGCACTGTTTTGGAAAATTTGTGATTAGGCAGAAACTTTGATTGAATTTTGGACACCCTTAGGGGTGGAATTGGTTTGTGAGTCCTTCATGGAATTTGTAGGGTTTTCTATGATCTTTCCAATGAGACCTCTTTGGAAATTTTTTGATACTTGTTTGAAAAGTTAGGTCTTGGGAAAGAAGAAGAAGAAAGAAGAAAAAAAAAGGAATTTCGAATTTGGCAAGGCTTGCCCTCGCGAGTGCAATGGCTCGCGAGAGCGACCAGTTCGCGATCGCGACCAGCTGCGCGGGCCGACCCGATCCAGCTCAACCCAAACCCTCTTCCATTCTTTTGTGTATAACTTGGCCATCCGACCTCCGATTGACCGGATTCTTGAGGCATCAGATTCGTGAGTCTTTTAATTTCATTTCTATGTAAAATTGTGAATTTTTGGAGATAAAATTGACATTTATTGATTAAGTCAAAGTGAGAGGGCTGAGCGATTATTTTTCTAGTCCGTGTTTTAGCAATAATTGGACATATAGAGATCCAAATTGAGTGATTTAAGTGTCTATAGATTCCTACTACATAGAGGAATTTTTCTATCTATGAGAGGTTGCCTAGGTTATCCTATGTGGATTAGTTTATCGATCTGGTGTTAGTAGACCCGAAAGAATGGTTTAGAAAAATTGCAATAAGCATAAATTGCGAGTCTAAGGATTGAATAAACCAAAGCATACTTGAGTTGGGATATTTGAATGGTTTTTGAGATAAAATTTATAGATTGATACCGGGATAGTCATGAACATGCATCATACATATATGCGCATCAGTAATTATAATTGTACAAAATTATTAATGTGTGTGTGCAACGTATTGAATAAATAGGTTGTGCAGGCTAAGAGTTCGCAGTCAGGCGTTTCCAGAAGTTGGAAGCAATGATAATTTAGAGTGTACTGTGAGTAGACCGAGATGGTCTCATTTCACCCTTTGTTCTGTTTTATTTTATTTTGCATAACTTAATTATTGGATATGGATTGATTTTATTGGGTCTGGATAGGAGGTCCGATGATTGTGATATTGAGCCGTGTTATAGAAGTGCTACTTGTATGTGAATTTGAGACCTACGTGCCTATGATGTGATTACTTGTGACATATGTGTTGGTTGTGATATATATACTGCTTTATTGTAACATATGCATTTCATACTTGAATGCATACTCATATAATGATAGTTATGACCTGAGTAGCCACCGATTAGAGCTAAAGCTGAATGATTGTACTTGGGCCTCGAGCCCCACAGTGATTTAGAGCCTCAGGCTCAATGCTTAATGTACCCATATTGGGACAGTTCAGGCGCTCGGTCACAACACCGTAATAAATTAGAATAGTGTCACACGAGCATCTCATATTCATTTGATTAAATTTACTTGATTGAGTGAAAGGCGAAATGTCGGGACCCGATTTTGAAACCGAACCTCAATCGAAAAACGGGATCACAGATCGAAAACAGAGCGGCGGAATCGAACGAAAACAAATCAAAAGTAGAATTGAAAGAACGGAACGTATCAATCACACTGAAAACCGAATTCCGACATCCGAGGAACGCAAACTTAAGAGCAAACTAGCGTTGGAAACTCAAGACAAACTTGGTCTAAACCAATCCAATTCGGTATAATTTTTTTCTTCCTTTCATTATTTTTAATTAATCTCATTCAAAGCAACTCAATTTCCCTTTTTGAAAATTCATCCTCAATTAAAACTCAATTCATAAGATTCTTCTTATATTTCCTATTCTTTAATCAAAGAAAATTCAAATCTCCAATAGGAAAATTTATCCATCCCTCGATACATTTTATCCTTCATACATCAATTAAAAGCTCATCAATTTAATCAAAATCTTAGTATTATTTTCTTTTGCCATAAAAACTCACACATGACTTATACACAATCAAGCCATACATAAGTTGCACTTCTATATATATCAAACCAACCCACATAATCATCGGACCTCCTGTCCGGAATCCAAACGCAATTAATCACATTCATATACACATATCGTACTTCAATATCCAAGGCACATTCACATTTCGATTCTATACACAAATCCATAATTCATTTTCATCATGAAACATATGCTTACAAAATCTTAATGGCATTCCAAGCCATGTTACAACATCAATATCAAAATCCAAAATGCACAAGATACAAAAATCCCAAAAATTCTCAACATGTCAAAGATCTAAATCTTACAACAAATTAACTTAAAAGCCAATCATATACATAACGAACAGACGTCTAGACTTTCGTTCATCCGATCTCCATCTTGATACTTGGAGATGGGGATGAAAGGCGGTGAGCTTTGCAGCTCGTGGATAACATGTTTATAATAAAAGATAAGCAAAAACCTTGAAAACAGTTCTCTTGTCTTAGAAAACTTTCATTGAGTTAAAAAAAATTGCATGTTTTCTAGGCTTTCAGCCAAAATCCATAAGTTGCAAATCATGAATGTATCAACCTTGATCAAACATAACATGAGCACATGGACACATCAGAATGGTTTGGGAGTCCAAATTCATGACACATTACACATTTCCATCGAAATGGTCCTGTGTAGTCGTAATTTCTTGAGGGAGTCCTTGAGGGAGCTCCATGCCACTAGCGGGCAGGAGGGAGAAGCCTTTAACTTGGGTCAACATGCACGTGACGGTTCTTGAATGACTACCACAATCTCACATAACACATAGATTTCAAAATCTTGTAACTTGTTGCCCAAAATGGCTCTTTTCTTGAAAACTTGCATATCATATACTTGATGTATATCTTGAAAACCATTTTGAAAACATGATTTCATAAGCATGCATCTTTTTCAAAATATTACTCAAATCATGTAACAAACATATAACATATTTCATAAGTCATTCATAAACAATAATGCAGCACTTATGATGCAAATGAAATCAGAAAACTTCTTTGATTTAAAGAAAATAGTAGTAGCTTATTTAAATTATAAACATGTACCCACCTAAATTCCTTGCTTGGATACATGCTTAAAAGATGCCTCTCCTCTTGATCCTCTTGCTTTCCTTGATTCCCTTTATCAAATGCAAAATTTCCATTCAATAGGAATACAATTTGAGGACCCATATATTGCATATTCACTAAGATAAATTCTAAAAAATCAAACCTTCCAAAGGTCTAAACATTCGGGTCAATTTTTCATGATCACTATGATCAAAGTAAATGACAAAATATGGTAATATTCTCTTCTAGAAAAATGTTCCCCATTTTATTAAGTTTCTAATGACTCTAAAATCATTCAATTTATTTCAAAAATCTGATAGTTATACTCCAAACATATTGGGACTATCCTTATGTTGAGACTATATTCTATACTCCACTTCCATCCAAAAATTGAGATTTTTATAAACTGAATTAAAACTTCTTTTATTCATAAAACTTGTAGACCTTTGTCTCTATTTTACAACGAATTAAAAATCACCCCATTTGGACATCTACATGAAAAATTATGTCCAAAATATGTCTGTGTAGGAAAGTTGAGCTCATGCCATGAAGGTTGAGCTACATGGCGAGGGCGCCACAAGACACCGCAACGTGCGTGACCAAAATTAAATTGTTTGTGATGTATTTAAAGTTGATTGCATAGAAATTGTTGATACGGAACCCCAAGAAAACAAGGTTCTTGAAACCCCCTAATTCTATTGAATCAAAACCCCAATCTTTCTATTCTAAGAACATGCTAGTTCAAACCCCAATTATACAGAATTGAGACCCAAACCCAAAGAAAATTGAAGAATTGAACATGCCACAAGTGATTACCTTGATAAGTGATGCAATCCTTGAAGTAACATTAAGAAGAACACACCTTACTTGAAGAGAACTCTCAATTTCGTTAATAAACCAAAATCTAATGTTTACAAGGATAAAATAAGGTATTTATACCCTTGCCCACGACCTAAACCTAAAAGGAATAGGTTACAAGACCCTTTAATGCTAAAACAAGCCTAATCCTAACTAGTTTAGGAGTTTATAGCCCAATAATGCAATCTGATCCTATTCCACTAAGGATTGGGCTAAACTAACTTAAATAAGATCAAAATAACTTAAATAAACCTAAGGGAGGTGGATGGGCCTAATGGATTACTCTACTTAGGCCCACACACTTGGTTGTCCAAAACTAGTTTTAAATAAACTAAGGCAAATACTAATAAATACCTAGCCCATAACAAGTCTCTTTGGGCCTAATAAACAAAGGATAAATAACAAGTCCAATGTACTAAAATAAGTCCATAAGAATAATTGAACTTGTCTTGAAATTTGGCTAAGTATTAGCCCCTCCACATGCCCTCTCTAGAAGAATCACAGGCTTGACTACTCCACTTGAATTCTTCACGGATGGTTCAGTCTTGTCATCAAGGTGAGATGTAATGTGACTTTAAACAAACCCTTGAAGTGCTTGTTTAAGCCTTGCTGCATGTTGTCTTGTAATAGGTCCACTTGGCAAAGTAAGCTTGTCTTGATGTGTTGCACCTTGATCTCCATTGCCATGGCTTCTTGTATCATTCCCTCCCTCCTCAAAAGGATTCGTCCTCGAATCATCTAGCCTAGGAATGGGGTGGTGATATTTTACCGTTATCTTGTTTATTGCCCTGCAATCCACGCACATACGCCAAGTTCCATCTTTCTTTGGCACCAATAGCACTGGAACTGCGCATGGGCTTAGACTTTCTCTCACGTGCACCCTCTCAAGCAACTCTTCCACTTGCCTTTGAAGCTCCTTTGTCTCCTCAAGATTGCTTCTATAGGCTGGGCGATTTGGAATTTGAACTCCTGGCACGAGATCAATATGATGTTCAATGCCCTCAATGGTGGTAGTCCTTTGGGCAACTCATCCGAAAGACATCGAGTATTCCCGCAAAACAAGTCTCACAACTCTAGGCACGTAGAGGGTCAAGGTCGGTCTCACCATAAAAAACTCCTTGTACATAAGCAAAACCAATGGTTTCTGTGTGTACATGACCTTCCTCAACTCTTTTCTTTTACAAAGAAGGTACTTTTTTTTGTTCCACTCTTCTTTTCACTCTTCTCTCGTTTTCCAACTGCACCACTCTCTTTCTTTTGCTCACTAGTGCAATTACTCTCAGTTGGGCCCTTGTTCCTATTTTCTTGAATGGCCTCTTTTCTTTTTTCTTTTAAACTCTCAGCCTCTCAAGTTTTGTTCTTCCATGGCTTTTGCAAGTCTCAACTGATCCTCATGAACTTCTTTTGGTGAAAGGGTGCCAATGTGAAGTGTTTCTCCCCATCTTGAATGAATATCTATTTTTGAATCCATCATGTAGTACACGCCTATCATATTGCCATGGTCTCCCCAATAGTAAATGACCAGCATGCATAGGAACTACATCACACAACACTTCATCGGAATATCTCCTAATTGAGAATGCCACTAGCACTTGCTTGTTCACCCTAACCTCTCCACACTCATTAAGCCATTGCAACTTATAAGGACTAGAGTGCTTAATGAGAGGCAGCCCCAATTTCTCAACTAAAATTGTGCTTGCAACATTGGTGCAACTACCTCCATCAATTATTAAACTGCACATCTTACCCTTAATTAAACATCCGGTGTGGAATATATTCTCCTTTGTTCCTCAAGCTCTATCTTTTCTTGTACATTGAGAGCTCGCCTCACTACTAATGCTTCACTTGACTGGTTGCTCAACTTCTTCATCAGTGCAATCCTCCAACTCAGGCATATCACTTCCATCACTATCTTCTGATTCAATTACCACATCTCGCAAATACATGATCTTCCTATTGGGACATTGGTTTGCCCTATGACCTGAACCCAAACACTTGAAGCATTTGATGTCTCTTTGCTTAGTGTCAGGATTTTGATCATTAGATGTAGGCGCACCTTTAGAGGTTGTCCACTTTTCCTTCGACTTGTCCTTATTGTCATAGGACTTATCCTTGTTCTTTTCCTCCTTCTTTGGCCATTTAGGACCCCAAGAATTTGAAGATCCTGAGGTATTGCCCTTGCTGAAACCTTTTCCCTTCAATTGCTTTTCAATCTTCATAGCCATGCTTACCATGTCCTCCAACTCTAGGTATTGATGAAGCTCTAACACATACGATATCTCTTTATTTAGACCAGCAAGGAATCGAGCCATTGTAGCCTCTCTATCCTCCTCTACGTTAGCTCTTATCATAGCTATCTCCATTTCCTTGTGGTAATCTTCCACGCTCTTTGTGCCTTGCCTCAATGTTTGGAGTTTTTGATGCAACTCCCTATAGTAGTAACTTGGCACAAATCTCTTTTTCATGATGCGTTTCATCTCATCCCGTGTTTCAACAGTCTTTCTCCAGTTCGTCTTCTACTAACCATCAATTGATCCCACCAAACAAAGAAAGATAATCGAGAACTCAACTGCCGCTAACTTCACCTTCTTCTCCTCGAATAATTGTGGCGGGCAAATATCATCTCTACTTTCCTTTCCCACTCTAAGTAGGCATCAAGATCATTCCTTCCTTGAAATGACGGCATCTTCATTTTGATGCTGCCAATGTTTCTATCTACTCTTTCAGTCTCTTCCTCCTCTCTGCGTCTTTCAGCTCTTCCTCTATAACCACCTCTATTTCGGCCTCTATCTCCTCTACCACCTCTTGCATTGTTTCGAGCTCCATACCACTCTTCCTCATCAAATCCATCTTCATCTTACTCCTCCTTATAGTGATAATGATTATGAAGTGGAGGGTTCTCTCTTCTTCTTGGCCCATTATTCCCTGAAGATTCAGCTTGAATAGTTCTAAGAAGTCTATCTTGTCTTTCAAAGTTTCTATCTTGCTGCTCGAACTTGTCTTTGACTTCAAGGAACATAGTCTCTATTCTCTTGAATTGATTTTGCATTGCTTCAAGAGTAAAGATTGTATTTTGTTGGTCCTCTTCACTCCCATCACTCTTGCCATCTTTATTGCTATTATGAGACATGATCAATTCCTGCAAGAAAATGTTAGAAACCTCACAACACTCCCTCACGTGTTTCTCTCTAAAACAAAATTTTCCACTCGTGTTTCACACAATAAAATGGCTTTTCACTATATAATCTCACACTCGTGTTTCACACAATAAAATGGCTTTCCACTCAAGTGCCTCCTTTATGTTACTTTTCAGGATCACTTCAACAAGATCAAGGAAATCAACAAGCAACAAGTTCAAGTAGAAAGCACAAAGTAGCAAGCCTAACAAAGAAAAACGAATAGATGAAACAAATCTAGAAGCAAAATATTATACGGACAGAAAATAAATCAAAGTGCCAATACACGGATGAAGAGTAGTGTAGGCAACGATTCTTGTCTCAATTGAACAATTATGGGCAACGATTTTTGTGTCAATTGAACAATTATGAGTGCAACAATTGTTCAAATCAATGTAGAGAAGCAAAGATAGGTACCAAAACAAGAAATAAACTTGGAAACAAAGAAAGACACACAAAAATATGACAAAACTCACCAAACGCAAGACCAATTTTTTTTTATTTTTTATTTTATTTCAATATCCCAATCTACCCAAAGTTCCAAGAATTGAACAAAAGATTCAAAGAAATCGTTTCTTGATAGGTTCTTGAATGAAAGAAGGACAATCTTAATGAATCTTGACTGATAAGAACAAATCTGGAATGAAAGACTAAACAAAGATTCAAAGAATTCACAATCTTGGATGTTTCTTGATCATTCTTGAATTTTTTTCTTTTCTTTATACTGTTCACTTTTTTGGTTCTATTTTCACCCTTTTTTTTCTTTTTTTTTTAATTTTGATCAAGAAAACAAACAACCAATTAAGGAAACAAGAACACAAAGAACCAATAATGGCAGATTCGTTCCAAGCAATTTAAACCTTTTTTTTTTACCTTTCTAAGGAATTCAACAAAGAAAACAATGAAAGATACGTATGAGTTCAATAAAATTAAGCCAAACCTCTGATACCAACTGATACGGAAACCCCAAGAAAACAAGGTTCTTGAAACCCCCTAATCCTATTGAATCAAAACCCCAATCTTTCTATTCTAAGAACATGCTAGTTCAAACCCCAATTATACAGAATTGAGACCCAAACCCAAAGAAAATTGAAGAATTGAACACGCCACAAGTGATTACCTTGATAAGTGATGCAATCCTTGAAGTAACATTAAGAAGAACACACCTTACTTGAAGAGAACACTCAATTTTGTTAATCAACCAAATCTAATGTTTACAAGGATAAAATAAGGTATTTATACCCTTGGCCACGACCTAAACCTAAAAGGAATAGGTTACAAGACCCTTTAATGCTAAAACAAGCCTAATCCTAACTAGTTTAGGAGTTTATAGCCCAATAATGCAATCTGATCCTATTCCACTTAGGATTGGGCTAAACTAACTTAAATAAGATCAAAATAACTTAAATAAACCTAAGGGAGGTGGATGGGCCTAATGGATTACTCTACTTAGGCCCACACACTTGGTGAAGAATTCAAGTGGAGTAGTCAAGCCTGTGATTCTTCTAGAGAGGGCATGTGGAGATGTAATGTGACTTTAAACAAACCTTTGAAGTGCTTGTTTAAGCCTTGCTGCACGTTGTCTTGTAATAGGTCCACTTGGCAAAGTAAGCTTGTCTTGATGTGTTGCACCTTGATCTCCATTGCCATGGCTTCTTGTATCAATTGTGGTTGGAATATATGGGTGGGTGTGTGTGAAATTCTTGTTTGATTGATGTTGAATGGGGTGTAGGTAAATGAGAGTTAGTGTGGAATGAATTGAATGATGTTAGATGAGTAGTAAATTAATGCAAGAAACTTGTGAGTGTGTGCTGCCAATTTGTGCCTACTTACTCAAGTAATTGTCTTGATGAATTTGTGGCTGAATTCTTGGCTAAATGGGATGTTTATTGATGTGGTATTGATACTTGCATGAAAGGAGTAGAGTTTTGGTTGAAATCTGAAAAATGGAACTTGTGTATGTTTCAGGTATTTGTTTATGACTTTTGATTTGGTTATGCTATTGTGTTGAGGTTTAACTTAAATTAAACTTAAGAAGTATGGCTAGATTTCATATGAAGGGTTTTAAATTTTGCTTGGAAGTTGAGTTATGTGTGATGGATGAATAGTATCCAAATTTTGGTTCCATTATTGAAGACCTGAAACGTTGAGGATTTTTCTAGAATAAAGGAGACGGATTTTGTAAACTTGGTCTTCATGAAAGTTGAAGATATGCTTGTTAGCTTTCAAACGTCACTAAGTATGATATTTTTCTATGTGTATATTGAAAGTTACGGTCTGTTAATGTTCAGGTGGTAATTCAGCCAAAATGTGTTTTGGTGTGTAAATGCTCTATGTGTATAGGTCTTGTGCTTTTTGTGTTTGGGATTGTTAAGGGTGAAATTGGCTCAAGTGACCTTCTGGAAAGTTGTAGAGGATTGTTGTAGCTTTCTAATAAGGTATTCTATTCGAATTTTGAGTGTAAGGATTGTTAGATAAAAATTTATAAAGTTTTGTTATAGTTTAGGTCAAAGGCTGTTTTCGTAAACCCTAACAGGACAGCCACCTTAATGTGAGGATTTGACATAGTTTGAATAGGAATTTGCTTTAAAGTTCTTCTTGAGAATTGTAGTATATTTTTTGAGCTTTTTATTTCTATATGGTATGGAATTTTTCGCCAAGGGAATGAGGAGTTATGAAGTTTGGAAGATTGGGTTTTTGTTGAGAATAATTTGGGTAGGCTGAAACTTTGTTTGAGAATTTGATTTGGTTAGAGATGGAATTGGCTTCCAAGTTGTTCATGAAGAATGTAGTATTTGTTTTTCTCTTTTTATTGATATAAAATTTGGAATTTTTGACAAAGGGTATGAAAAGTTATGATTGTTAGAAAAGTGCTGAACTGTTGTGGCAATTTTGTGTTTTGGCAGTAGTTTTGAGTGTATTTTTGACACCCTTAGAGGTGAAATTGGATTTTTAACTCTGTATGAAACTTGTAGGTTTTTTCAAGATCTTTCCAACGAGACCAAATTTGTGATTTTTTGATAATTGTGTGAAAAGATAGGTTATGTGAAAGAAGAGATGGTTATTGAATGAAGGAAGATGGAATATTTATGAAATTGAAAAATTAGGTTAAAAAAATAAATAAAAATAAAAAATCGAAACCTCGCATCTCGCGAGGGCGACAGATCTCCCTCGCGAGATGAGGGCGAGACCCATCTCATTTTTTATTTGTTTTTATTTGTTATTTGATTATTATTTAGTTTGATTTCTAAATGTTATTTCCTTTGCGCATAACTTTTGCATCCGACATCCGATTGACCTGATTCTCTAGGCATCGGATTTTTGTAATATTTAATTTTATTTATTTGTAAAATTGGAAATTTTTAGAGATGAAATTGACGGAGATTAATTAGGTCGAAGCGAGAGGACCGGGTAATTATTTTTCTGGTCCATATTTTATTAATAATTGGACCTATAGAGGTTCAAATTGAGCGATTTTAGTGTCTATGGCTTTCTAAATTTTAGAGAATTTTTTTGATGGGAAGAATGGTGGGCTTTTGCGTTTGTTTAAGACTGTATTTCGGACAGGAGGTCCGATGTACTGGAAGAGTATGACATAGAAGTATTAATTGTCTGAAAATGTGAGACCTTCGTGTGTTCAACGTGATAAATTGTAACTGTGATTTTAATGTGAATAATTGTGAATTAATTGTTTGAATGCAGTAATTTGGGTTCGATTGTAATGTGATATTGCTCAATTGCGACATATGCATTCCATGCATGAATGCATGATCGATTAATAGCAGATTGTAGTGGAAGCGACCGAGAGCTTAAAGCTCAACGTATATGGGACAGTTCAGAGCCTCTGGCTCAACGATTAATGCGCCCATATTGGGACAGTTCAGAGCCTCAGGCTCAACGATTAATGCGCCCATATTGGGACAGTTCAGGCACTCGGTCACAACATCGAAATAAATTAGAAAAGTGTCACATGCGCATGTTATTTGCATTTAAATTAATCATTTTGATTAAGTGAAAGGCAAAATGCCTTATGTTATGTGGTACCATTCATATGTTACCTCTGAAAGTAAATTATGAAACAACTATGTTATGCTTGAGTGTGGTACGAATTTAATTGGTTATGTACGTCTAAATCGAATGAAATGTATCAAATTGTCTGTACTCGAGTGAAATGGAGAAAAGGGGTTCAATATGCAAGAATGTGAATATATGTTATGTTAATTGATGTGTTGCATAAATTGAGTGAACCATCGATGATGGTTACCTCACTGAGTTCGCAAAACTCACCCAAAATTTGTAATTATTTTTCAGGACTTAGAAGAATACCCTGTTAGGCAACGGGCGTATAATGCTAGAAGAAGTCGGGATCAGTTCGTGTCTGCATTAGTGTCTGATAGAAATGCATTTTATGAATTTTTGTATAAATCATGATTAGGTCAAGTTGTAAAGTTAACAAACTGAATGAAATTGTATTTACAAAAGGGCCCCCGTGGTCATTGAACCCACCGATGGTTAGTTATGTAAATTATTTTCCGCATAATATATATATATATGATGTGTATGTTTATGTTTCAAAAAAAATTATACTGAGTTTTGACTGAGTGATGTAGCATGTCACCCTCACAGGGCACGGACTCGGATATCACCATCGATGTCGGTTCGGGTCATGCGGGTGTGGGGTGTTACATTTAGGTGGTATCAAAGCCCAGAAGTACGAACTTACATGAGCATTTTCTGAAATATAGGTCAAATCGTATACAGTAGAGACATGTCATAGCAGACCGTGGTAACTGATCCCTAATATGAGTCCCATGGGTATGAGTCATACGTATGAAAAAGTGTTAAATGTTTCAGTGTGAAAAGACAAACGAAATATTAGCCTTTGAGCCAATGTGGTTATGGGCAATTGGGAATGGGAAAAGTAAAAAAAAAGCGAGGGCGCAAGGCCCGAGAGACCGTGGCCCTTTTGAGGACGCGAGGCCTGAGAGACCGAGGTCCTACAGATTGTTAATGACATTCATATTGTACTGTGATTAAAAACCCTTGATTGTGATCTGCATGTGAATACATTGGCAAGGGCTGATTTAGAAAAAGGTGATAGCAAAATAAATAATAAGATTTAAAGTGTTTAAATCGAGTTGAACAAAAAACGAAACTTGCGATAGTCTAGAGAGGTCAAATATGGACATAAAAAAAACATTGGTTAAAAGTGATGGGAGTTATGATTTAGCTTAAGAAGATGTGAATATGTCTATGAGAGATCAAAAGCTCAGAATGACTAGGTCGTTATGATTTGGACTTATATGTCCGATAAAATGGGGATAATTGGAAATGAGGAAAAAGTACATGGTTCGATAAGGGAGAGAAAGATTTACTACAGTTGTGTTGATGTGTGTAGTATGGAATATATTGTATCGTAAGTAAAGATATTGTTAGGAAGAAGCGAAAAAGGTGAGATTAAAGTGTACAAGCCCGGTTAAAAGAAATAACTCAATTAGAGTCTGATTTGAAATGTGATAAAAGTTAGGATTTGACGGAATAATATGTCTGAGATACTGTGATGACACTTCTTGATGCTTCTGCGTCTCTAATTTGAAATAGATTATGGACGATGGAATAATGGAAACATGGCCTTATCAGTGCTTAAAATGCGCCTGAGTTTGGGTTGCATGTGTATATGCAATTATGGAAAATATGATTAAGCAAAGGAGTAGAGTGAATGCATTCAAAATGTAAATTCTATAATTATGATAAGAGGTTGCATGAAACTGGCGCAGAATCGCTGTCAATATGTGGGGTAATGTGAGGTAAAAGTGCAGGCCACGATATGGGCCTACAAAAATAGGTTTTTGCTATGATCAAATAGCAACCTCCAGTTATGGACAGGAACAAGGGTAGAAATGTTATTTAGAGATAATTGGAATGTAAGTAGCAGTAGCGATTTTGAGTACGTGGCTATATGATATAAAAAAATCTTTTAATAAGATGTCAGAATTTTGATTGGTATCAGCCAGGGTGTAAGTGTAAATGAAATTGCTTAATGCCTCATTGAGCTTCAGTATTGAGGATGCATTGACCATAGAAGTTATGAGACAAATTGATCTTTTAAAGATCTTGTGAAATGTTGTAATTGATTTTTCTTGAGCCATTAGGAATGGCATGGATAATAGGTGAGTGACAATATCGAGGTTTGTACCAAGAATCACTGATATAGGGTCAAAAAGCCGAGAAAGTTAATTTATGGCCAATGAAGACAGGCTTTCCATGACCAGTAGCTGGGATCATAAGCTCTTCTCTCGATTCAACAATGGAATCGAGCACTTCTTCCATCGTAGGCCAAGGCCCCTCGCTTGAGTCAATCGGGTTTGCTTCAGAAAGGAATTGACAGACGCAATGGAGGGAATTTTGAAATAAGATGACAGGTCTCCCTGAAAAGTTGTGATGTACTGTCTCCTTTATTAAAAAAAATGAAAATGAAAATATTGGAGTTATTTCCATAGCAAAGATGAGCATAAGGGTTAGAAAAGGCTATCGGGAGTATATATATATGTTTGTTGATATAAAATATCCAACAATTCGAGGAGATATTCTTGTTCATGTGAGGTGAAATTTGGTTCACTTCATAGGCTGTGTTTTTAAATCTATTTGGGAACCATAAATTATCTTTAATGAAGGGGTTTTCAACACAGAAAATTATGGTTGTAGATAGATTGAAATTTGTGGAGCCACAAATATAAATGAACAGACATTAGCATAAGTCAAAGTGTAATCTTTGGGAAAGTGGTAGAACTGCTGAAATCCGTCGAGAAAAAGGAAGTTCAACAAAAAAATATTTGAGGCTAGCATGTGATAATACTACTGCACTGAGGAATTAGTTACTCAGGGAATGACAAGAATTGAATTTGAGCACAATGAGTTTGAGGTTATATCCGATAGGATTATGACAATGAAGGTTGATGTGACCTAAGCAACATGATACCAATAAGTGACTATGATCATATTGACAAATGAGGATGAATTTTTGAATACTTGGGAAAAAATATATAAGCAGCGTTAGTGATAAATGAAAACAAAATAATTATAGTGTTAAGTATGCCATTCAGCTTTGGAGATTTTGTAGAATATACAATGGAGGTTCCCAATCGAGATCAAAAGGGCATTGGTTGTAATGTATAAGGTGATTTTGTATACCTAGAGATGAATATAGCTGCATGAGCTAAATTTAGACATATGACTTGAAGATTTCTGAAATAGTAGTTGGTTTGAAAACGGGGAATCATGATGTGAACATAAACATATTAGATATCCATTGACTAGACAGATTAGTAGAGATTAAGGTAAGACTAGAATTGGAGAGGATTGAAAGGGTTGTGTAGAGAGAGACCGGTCCTAATAAAGCTAATGTGCCAAGCGACGGTATCGAATAGAATATTTCATAATAATGTATCACATATGTGGATACTAGGGTACTCAATCTAGTGAAATAAAGAGAGTGTAATGATGAGCTAAAATGGGGCAAAAAGGAAATCTCATTAGTTATGGAAAAGTAACAACAGTTTTGCAAAAAAAAAGGATTAGAAAAGCCCAAATTGCGGATTTGAGGAATAAAGTATGAGTACTACTTGATAATGTGTACTACTTGATAAAGTGATGTTCTCGTAAGTGTACCTCAAAAGAACAATTGGTGGCTACGAATATCGGACTGAGTGATTGTATGTTCGAGTTTATTGTAGTCTTGACCATAGGAGACAGTTATAAAGCTTATATATCTGGAATGCTTCAGCATATAAGATTCAAATTTATGTATAGTGCAAAGTAACTACGGGCAAGATCGTCATTATTTTGGTGAGACGACAAAAAGAGTCGATCACCCTGAGTAAAAGTCAGAACAAATTTGGAATACAATTAGTGAGTGAAATGAATTGAAAATCGGAATAAAGTAGTTAGATAGACGAATAGATTTTGGGGGATTACATCAAAGTTGTGACTATATGGGGACAAATTTTGAGTGAATCACCTGTGCCAAGGTGTAGCTGGATGAGATACAAAGGTAATAAGGGATAAAATGATGGCAAAAATGGGACTAGGGCATGATGAGTGATTTTATGTTTAGTATTGTTATAATCCGATATATGTGGCATTGAAACTGGAAGTAAAGAGTTTAATATTTTGAAACTCATCAAGGACATAATTGAGCAAATATAATATCTGAACAGAGAACTGATAGGAAACGATTGAGTGTAGGAAGTAACAGTACCCCTTGTTGGATCGGAAAAAGAAAATATGCTTTGTTTGGAAAACGGTAGATTTCAAAACTTTTAAGAAATCATTACTTGTAGCGAAAGCAAAAAATCCAAATCAACATGCCAATCCATACATGATATGGTATAAGGATAATAAAATATAAACAAGATCAGGAGTATTACCGACTCCTTCGCTACAGCTTTAAATCGTCATATAGTTTGTAACTTGAATCTTCTATATATGATTATTAGTTGTATCTTCTTTTAAATATGTTTGGAGTTGGTCATGAAGTCGTCAGAAAATGTTTTGGATTGTAATAGTGAGTTTAGAACCCAAATTTGCATAAGTGAAGAGTTGATCATGCCATCTATAATTTAAAGGGACACGTAACTGTTTATTGATGCTTTCTTTCTCAACTACCAAAAGGAGTCAAAAAAAGGATTGTTATGGTTAATATAATTTTTTGTATACAATCATCGGCATCATGTAACGTGTACTTATTCTTGCAAATAAAACATATGATGTTAATTTTTAGGGATGGATTGGTTACATCTAACGATATATCATCTGTAAATTTCACATTAATATCTTAGGTGCGTTTGTTGAGAACAATGCTTCGTTGGGAGGAGCAACTACGCTCTAAATTGAATCTTGGATGCCTAAAGTCAGACAGTGAGTCCTATGCCAATCCTGATTCAGTTAGCCTTCTTTGAGGTGGTGATTGTTTGTTGGCCCCATGGTGAAATAATGAGGTTAAGTAATGGCAGCACCGCAGCAGATGATGCTAGAAGAGTAGGGCTAGAAGGAAAGCTGATAGTGGTTAATAGTCAGCTTGTATTGCCAAATACAGAACTCAAAGATGGTGATGTAGTGGAACTCAGGTTGTACCTAAATAACGTAGGGAAGATGGTAAAATATGTCATTTTTCATTTTAATTATGTAATGTGATTGTGATAGGAAACTAAATGTAGGTAGTAGAGACCAATGATTCAAGATGATTATGAAAAGAACTAGTCTCCATTTTTCAATGGAATCTTATTTTTGGCACTCTTATAAAAATAGAATTTTCAACTTTTTCTTTAATAGCAGACCTGATTTACCGTAAGAGTGAAGTGATTATATTATATATCTAATATAGCATTGAGATTTTGAAAGTGATTGATTCACACTAGTATGTTGCATGTCTTTCTTAATCACTTTGTGAATAATAGACATTCTTATTTTGGTTTGCTTAATCATGTGGGAAAGACATAAAATAAATTCTCATTTTGTTGAATTAGTAAACTGTTTACATATCTTCAAAGTTAGGTAACAAACATATAATTTGGTCTGTGAAGTCAAATCGTTTATATCTATACATGCTTTTTCCTAAATTTAAATAATTTTCATAAAGAATCTTAGAAAAAACTTTTATCATTCAAATAATTGTTTTTGAAAATTAAACATTGATCAATACTTTAAAAGGATGAGATTACAATAGAAACATTATTTTTCTAACAACTGTTAGAGCCTAACTAGGCAATTGTGCAGTACATCTACTTTCCACAAAACAATAAAATTAGAGGTTCCTTATCTCACATGTGACATCTAGTCCTCATTGAAGATCTAGCATCTAAATAAGTTTTGTGAACATATAAAATTTCCTTTATCCAGCAATCAGTGTTGTATGCAACCACAAGCTTCTCTAATGCATGCCTTCTAAACAACCTATGTTTTCTTTCTCTCCAAATTAAATAAATACATCAATTGATGGACGTCCTAAGGAAGGAGTTGTCTTATCCTCCTAATCATATCGTTAGCCCATTTCAGTATTTCCCTCCAATTAGATTCACCAAAATATAAATTGAGCATGTTCTGAATTATGGACCAAATAGTGTTGGAGAATTGACATTGAAAGGAGAGATGATGAATTGTCTTTGTAGCTGTCTTGCATAATACACAAATTCTATCGGTGATTCATAAAGCTTGTCTTTGGTAATCAACCTATGTTTAGCAATAGTCCACGAAATGAAAGAGGCTTCAAGTATTAAAGTTTTCTTCCAGACTATATCATATCAATACACTCAAGTAAGCTTGGCAAATAAGCTTAGGCTTGGCCTGACCCGAAGTCAATTTGGTTTAGTTTGAAAGAGCTTTGGGCTAGGCCTGGGACCTTTTAAAAGCTTTTTATGCTTTAGGTTGAGCTCAAGCAGGCTTGCTGATACGGCAACAACCTAGAATCAATGTCTAGATCACCTCCGTTTCAATGATTGTTCCCAAACCTAAATTCAATCAATCTAACAAGACCCTTCACCCCCAAAACACCAAGGAATTGGTAACAAAGAGTATAAGATTGTAGGGAATTGAATTAACGCCACAAGTTAGAACTTACTTGATAAGTTGAATCAATCCTTAAGGTAAAACAAGCAAGAATCTCAATTCTCTCTTGAAGAATGCTTTCTAATTTTGTTGATCTCTCTAAACTCGTGTTCATGGCTAAAGCAAAGGTTTAAATACCCTTTGCAATGTAAATCCTAACAAAGATAACCTAAAAACCCTAAAGAAAGCCCAAAATATCAAAAGGCCTTCTTGAAACAAATCTGCCCAAGAATAAATCCCACATGGATTTGGGCTTCAAAACTAATTAAAATTGACTAGTCCTTGTCCAAATAGGATAAGAAAACCAAAAATAGAAGACTAACTTAAGAGGGCGAATTGGGCTTTAAACTAGGCCCACAAGCTTGGTTCCTTAAAATAAAACATGCACATGACTTTTTAATGAAGCACATGCACACTTAATGCAAATCAGCCCATGAAAAGCCTAAAAGAAGTCCACATGCCCTTATAAGATAAAATAAGCCCAAGCCCATTGATTAGACTTGTGCTTGTGAAAATTGGCTAAGTGTTAGCCCTCTTGGTTTGAAGCCTCCAATGTGCACACACACTTAGGTGTCTTCCTAAGCTCTTCTCCAAGCTTGATCAACAAAACTTCTTGAAGTTCTTGTGAAACAAAAGCTTGTACATAAATCTGAAATTCTGCTTTGAGCTTGTTGGAGCGCGACCTTGTAATTGGACCCATTGGCATCCTCAAGTCTCCATTGCCTTGGTGAGTTGTATCACTTGCTCGAAACTTTTTATAAAAATGTCATTTTATGTAAAATAACGTCTTTTTTAATTTTAAATTAAAAAAAAGATCAGGTCAAATTAGGCCTAATTAAGTCTCGCATCATGGGTTTCAAGCGTGATTGAGCTTCAAGCTAAGATTGGGCTTGAGTTTAATTTTTTGGGTCGAGCTCGAGTATGGGCAACCTCAGCCTAGTCTAATCCATTGTCATCTCTATCTTGAAGAATGGGGCCTAAAAAGCTTTAGACAAGAGGAATTTGTAAAGTTATTAGAGTTGTCACTTAACCAAATAACTTTGTGCTCCTCTATTGTGTTTGGTTTATTGCTAGGGTAGTAATTATCTCCTCTAAAATTACAACTATAGTTATCTGCTTGCAACACAGTGTTAACTCTAGAATTGAGAGGAATTCTTGATCTCACTTAACACAAGGAAGCCTTTTCACTTAATGGACTATAATTAGTCCAATTTATCAAACCAAAATCTGGAAGAATTCCTACTTCCTGCCACTGTTTTAATATGTGAATAAACATGATCTCTCTTTCTTAGCATTTGAAAGTCCGAAAGTGTGCTTTATCAATCTTCAATAACTAGAAGCAGTTTTCATTAAGATAGAATTCCTTCGCCCATTTGGAACATAATGCCTCTTTACAATTATGCAATCTCCAAATCCTTTGGGCAACAAGCATTTTTTATATCATTTTTAAGGACACTAGTCCAATGCCTCCTTTAGATAAACACAAATCATGCCATTTGATCTTGGCTCCTTTAGCACAAAAAGATTTTCCAATCCATAGGAAATTCTTTATGCTTTTTTCTATCTATTTGTTAAACCTCCTAGGTAATAGAAGATGTGAGCTCCAATTTGTGTGCAGCTTTCTCAAAACTGAGGAAATTAGATGTAATCTTCTAGTATTAGAGAGAAACTCGTTTTGATAAGAGTTCTTTTTTCCTTTTGAACATCTTTAAAAAGGGACAAAAGTCATCAAACATAGGATTCTTTGAAGCAAAATGCACTCCTAAATATTTGAAAGATAAATGATCCAAACTTAAACCTGAAATAGAGTTCAATCTCTAAGGATTCTTATCATCGTTGGAAATATAGATTATACTCTTCTGCGTGTGAACTTTCAGCCTTGAAATGTTAGATAATCCTTTAAAACACTCTCCATAAGCCTCAGGGAAAAGGGATTAACACCATATAACAAAATCAAGTCATCTGCTAATGCTAATTCTGTGATCTTCATCTCCTTACATTTGCTATGAAAGACAATCCATGAATTCTATTTATGTTGTGATTGATCATACTAGCTAATACTTCTATTACCAAAGTGAATAGATAAGGGGGAATTGGGTCCCCTTGCCCCGTTGGCTTTTTTGAAGATCTTGAAAGGAGATGAGAAAGTTTTAGTAGGTTATTGGGAACAAGAATAAATCTAGTTAATGAACTTGGAAGGAAAACCAAAGGAATGAAGATATATGTGGATATAGTTCCAGTTTATAGAGTCAAAAGCCTTGGAAAATTCAATCTTCATTGCATAACTCCTAATTGCTCTTCTGGATTTGTATTCCTTCAATAGCTCTTGCACCAATATGATGTTATTAGACATAGATCTACCTGGAATAAAGGCTCCCTAAGTTATATGGATGTTTAGAGAATTCTTAAACATTCTCACTAGAATCTTGGAAACAAGCTTGCACACTATTATAGTAAGAGATTGGGTGAAAACCAATTATGCATATGGAGTTAAGGTAGGAATCAAACATAGTTATGATTGTTCATTTCCTTAAGCATGCTACTACTTGAGAAGAATTACGAAAGTGGACACAATGGTTCAGTTGGCAAACCAGGTGGAAACAGTAAGCAGGAAAACTAATAGACTGATGATGAATCCACAAGGTCAAGTTATGTAGTTTAAGGTGTGCGGGCTTGAACATTCAGGTCAAAACTACCAAACAGTACAACCCAAGCATTTGGATTATATGGGGAATATTCCTAAAGCCCAAAACAATCCATATAGCAACACATACAATCCGATATGGAAGAATCACTCCAATTTCTTTTAGAGAAATTAAGGGCAAGGAACTAATAACCCTCTACTATGATTTCAGCAACATGCACCTCAAGCTAAGAAGCCTACTCTAAAAAAGATAATGGTCAAGTTTGTTCAAGAATTAGACACGAGACATTAGAGAACAGAGGCTTTTATATGGATAATTTGCTTTTACTTATACCTTTTGTGAGATCCCACATCGATTGAAGAGGAGAACGAAGTATGCCTTATAAGAGTATAAATACCTCTCTCTTATAGACGCGTCTTTCCTAAGAGGAGGAAGAACAAAATCGTGAGGGCTTGGCTGAACCAAGGCCCAAAGTAAACAATATCTATGAGCGGGTGATCTGGAGTAAGCAACTGAAGAAATGTCGTATACAGGTTTGCATCTTCATCTTTTTTTTAAGTCCAGACCCTGGATCTGAATTAGTCCGGGCTATTACAGTGGTATCAGAGCTGGTACCCGAACTGTTGTGCCAGTTAGGCTGGGCCTTAAGGGAGGTGGAGAGTGTGAGATCTCACATCGGTTAGAGAGGGAAACGAAGTACGCTTTATAAGGGTATGGATACCTATCCCTTACAGACACGTCTTTCCTAAGAGGGGAAAGAGCAAAACCGTGAGGGCTTAGCTGGACCAAGGCCCAAAACAAATAATATCTATGAGCAGGTGATCTAGGCTGTTACAAAAAGTGATGGTTTATTGAGGTAAGCCCATCAGGCTTTAGGGGCTCAAGAGGCACCGACTTCTTATCCATCCACTGCTAAGAGCGGGAGGTGGTCGCTGCTCTGTGAAGCCAGCCTCGTGCAGTACCCTCCACTTTAGGACTCAAGCCAACCTAGCCGTCACTAGGAAGGCATTAGTGAACTCCCAACTTGGATCGAGCGAGCTCGGAGATAGCCACTTTCAGCCCAGCCTTCTGAACCCTCCCAACATTCTAACACTTTCATGTCCCCTCTTGGGTTACAAGCCAGCGTTAGACTTGTAACACCGAACTTTTTGAGCCCTTTGGTGATTATTATGTATTTAGAGATACTACTGTATATTGATATATACATGGTTGTATGTGAGTTCAAAGATGAATTTGAATCCTTTTGGTATGTATTCCAATGATTTATAATGTTATATGCCCTTACATGAACTTAGAGTTCATCTGTATGTGAAATCTTAGAAATTTCTGACATATAAGCTTTTAAGTGTGAAAAACCGAGTCCATTGGATGGATATGATCATGGTGGTTGAATTAAATGTGTTCTAATACCTTGGAGGTGATTAGACATTATTTATAGAATTATTGGACAATTACAAAGTTTAATTGGAAAAGTTGATGTACATAAGGGCTTATTTGCAAATTATTAAAAATCAAAGGACTTAAACGTAATTTTTCAATTCTTGGAAGACCAATATGTAATTTTATAAAGGTAAGGGGCTTATTTATTATTTCCAAGAGTCCAAGGATCAAAATAAAAATAAAATTTTTGCAGATTCCTAAAATTTGGGCTTAATTGCAAACTTAGGGAAGTTTGAAGGGTATAATGGTAATTTCATACAACATAAGGGCAAAATGGTAAATTCACCATATTTTGTTCAAAGAAGAGTCAAAATTTTAGACTCTTCTTATGTATGGACGTGCACCCCTCATTTAAGACTTAAACCATTTTGTTTTAATTAAAAGAAGGGAGAAGAAAAGAGAAGAGAGGAGAGAAAGAAGCAAGTTTCTACCATCACCCTATTTTACCCTTCTTTTTTACTCTTCAACCTCAATCAAGGTGTTCTAATCTAATTTGGGGTCAAGGAACTCAAATCTATCATTAGATTTGAGAAATTCTCAAAGGATTTGAAGATATCGCTAAAGGAATGTTTAGGTAAAATTTGTCTCATCTCTCTCTACGTTATGATTTTGAATTTGGTGTTGAGATATGTTGTTCTTCATGCTTGAATATGTATGAAACATGGTTTAGATGAATGAAATGTGTCATGGAGAGGGTTCTTTAATTCAAAACAGAAATTGACCCCTTTACGTAAAACTTTGTGAAATTTTGAATATTTTTTTAAATTAATGGTTTAAATGAACTCTGTGATGTTAATTATATATGTATGAGGTGAATTGATGATGAAAAATGAGGAAGAAGTACATTAGAAGGAGGCTTTCAAGTTTAAGCATTTAGATGTTTGATAAAATGCGTAAGTGAACTTGATTTAAGATTTAAGAATTTTGATGGTGTGCATTGGAAAACACTTTTATGTCAACTTAGAGTGAAATTGAATTATTAATTAGATTGATGAATAATGGCCTAATATGATTGGATAAAGATGTGCTTAATTATGTTATGAAATGAGTAAGTTTGGAATAAAGGCATTAAATGCCTTAGAAAATGCAAAAGAGAAGCTAATGTGATGGTGTATAAATATGAAATTTATGTTTAAGTAGTAATTTCATTTTATGTCTTTTTATGTATAAAGGCTCAGGAGCCGTGAATTATGGAGCTCGTACCGAGGATTACTGAAGTTAAGAGAGAGTATACCTTCTTTGAGGTGAGTTGTGAAAACAGTATTTCTCAAATAGAATTAGAACATCTTAAGGCATGATGACTTGTATGTGAATTTTGAACCTATGCAACATATGGTAGAATTGTATTTCAAATGGATGCTAATAAATTTTCAACATTGTTTTTAAAACCGATATTTTATTACATATTTTGAAAATTGATATTGTTTTCAACAAACTTGTGTCTGAAGTGCAAAGGACAATGCTTTCTGATGGTTTAATTTTGTATTTTGAGAAATGATATTACTTTTAACAAACTTGCAAATAAAATGCAATGGATAATGTCTTAATTTTTCTAAAACTACATTTTTGAACAACTTTGCATTTGGATTTTAAAAGATGACTTTGATTGCATAAAAAGTGTTTTCGAATTTACATAAGCATAACTGAGTCATGTATTCTGCATTTATTTATTCTCTTTTGGCTTAGAGTCATGGCAAAGTTTCATTTTATTGGTTGGATCGATAAATAAAGACATGGTGCCTTACTTGATTTTATACTTCATAATTGAAAATGGTTTGTTTTGTGATTGGTGAGAAAATGATTGGTCAATCGTGTGCTGGACACAACTGATTAAGCGATTGTCGCACCCTTAATGCTGGTACATGAAAGTCGAGTCGTCGTATCGACACCTTTCTACGGGACTCACGGGTGATTCCACACCTAGGGTCTGGACACCAACGAGGTCATCACCTAGAGTCATGACGCTCTTGTCGACTGTAGTCCGGACTCACCACGAATGAAAGTCGAGCCAACACCGAGTATCGATGGGTATGCACATTAGTTTGGCCAACTATTGGTGTCACACATGATTGTTTTGGCTTATCCTGATATTGATTTACCTATCGATACTTAATTTATACATATGGTGGTTTTATACTTTTGTGTACTGGAATTGGAACCTATGTTCACCAGATGAGTAAGTTAATAGGCTAGGCCTATATGGTTCCTAACCAGTATACATTGAGACATAGGTTAGGCCTATGTGTTTTCTATGTGATATATATTGACCTCATAGGTTATCTACACCGTCTTGATATGATCGAATTTTATTTATATGTTTTTCATGCTCTCTGAGTACCTAGTGTACTCACCCCCTCCGCTTTCTAACCATGCAGGTAATTTAGTGAGTTTGAAGCTCTGAATGGATCATGCGATCTTATGACATTTTTTGGGGTATTATCGCACATGGGTAGTTTCCGATTTTGTACTTTTATTATCTAGTGGCTCATGAATTGTGATTATATAGATACGATTTATGATTTTGTAAGTTAACTTTTGATTGCCTTGTGTTTTATAAATGACTTTATGTATAAATCTTTTGATACTGTTGTTGAGATTGCCTTGAGTGGACTTTTAAGTCCTAAGGTTGTGGTTGGATATGAATATAGAAGTGTGCTTGAAATTGTTTACAACTTTTTTGGGGATTTTTAAAACACAATCGTTATACTGCATAAATTTTTTAATTAAAAGAAAAAAGAAAAGAATAGATATTCAGTTAGCATTGCATAGTCAGATTAAGGATACCATGAGTGTTCTTAGCCCGATTATGCGGCCGTTGTCATTAGCCTGATATGGTACCGGATCGTGACACGTTTACACATATCCATTTTTTACTGTCTACTCTCAGGTTCAGCAATAAGGGTCGGAGAAGGGAAATCACTCGTTGTTATTCTTAAACCAGCATTCTTAAGACCCAAGAGTGGGGCGGAAAGGGTGGAAAGCTCTCTGTTCCTAGTTTTCCTGTAGCTAGATTCTACAGAACTACAGGAATCCTTAGTTGACTAATATATTAATTCTAACTTAATAAGATTAACAGTTAATGATTAGTAATTAATTTATAAATAAATTATAATTTAATAAATTATTTAATTTATTATATTCTAATTGCCGTTATTAATCAAGCATCACATTTTCATAAATCAATTAATTAATTATATTTTAATTACATGAAATTATATTTTAATTTACTAAATAGTTATAAATTAATTAATTAAAGATATTTTAAGAATATGTAATTAAAAGGAAAAAATATTTCAAACGCATTAATAATAACATAAGTTATAATTACGAGTTAATAATCAATAATTAATTAATTAATTAGCAAGATATCATTATATCAATTATTTAATTATATATTTATTATTATGAATTATATTTTATTAATTTTATTTAATTAAGGAATTAAAAGTATATCTTTACACAGTGTAACACTTAAGTCACGCTTGTGACTCTTACAATAATAAAATTTTATTTTATTTTAGGTAATTAATTAACTAATGATTTTGTTATTAATCAATAATATATTATAATTAGTCAATATATATTAAATAAAAATGAAAATGTAAGCACTAATTCTATTTAATTAATTAAAGAATAAATTAATTATATTTTAATAAATCCATATTAATTATTTAATTATTTAATAAAATGTTATAAAATTCTATAGGTGTCTAAAAAATAACATGCACGTCACAATCACAGCATGGTAGTCACGCCTGTGAAAATTAAGTCACAAACATGACTGCTTCATGATATATATACCTCAATTAATTAATAATATATTAATCATTATTAATTACAATTAAATAAGATTAACGTTAATGACTAATAATTAATTTATAAATAAATTATAATTTAATAGATCATTTAATTTATTATATTCTAATTACCATTATTAATCAAGTATCACATTTTATAAATCAATTAATTAATTATATTTGAACTAATGATAATATTTTAATTACATGAAATTATATTTTAATTTACTAAATAGTTTTATTTAAATATATTTTAAGAATATGTAATTGAAAAAATATTTCAGACTCATTAATAATAACATAAGTAATGAATTATGTTTCAATAAATCAATTATTTCATTATATATTTATTATAATGAATTATATTTTAATTAATTTTATTTTATTAAGTAATTAAAATAGATCTTTACACAAGTCACGCCTATGACTCCTATATCAATAAATTTTCATTTTATTTTAGGTAATTAATTAACTAATTATTTGGTTATTAATCAATAATATATTATAATTAGTCATAATTAATTATATATAGAGTATATTTAATAAAACTAAAAATATACGACTAATTCTATTTAATTAATTAATTATATTTTAATAAATCTATACTTAATTAATTATTTATTTAATAAAAATGTTATAAAATTCTATAGGTGTTAATTGCTTGTAAAAAGAAAATAACATGCATGTCACAACCATGCATGGCAGTCACGCCTATGAATAAAATTCCTGAGTATTTGAGAACTCAATTAATCTAATAGTGATTTGAGTGGAAATTTTACTTTTACTTATACATTTATACATATTCATTTTTCACTATCTGCTCTCAGGTTAGGCAATAGGGTTGGAGAAGGCCAATCACACATTTTTATTCTTAAACCAGCATTCTTAAGGTCAAAGAGTGGGGTGAAAAGGGGGGAATGCTCTCTGCTTCTGGTTTTTTTATAGCTAGATCCTCTAGAACCACAGGAATCCTTGGTTAACTCACCTGTATATATACATCAATTAATGAATAATATATTAATCATTATTAATTATAACTGAATAAGATTAACATTTAATGATTAGTAATTAATTTATAAATAAGGTATAATTTAATAAATAATTTAACTTATTATATTCTAATTACGATTATCAATCAAGTACAACATTTTCATAAATCAATTAGTTAATTATATTTTAACTAACTGATAATATTTTAATTACCTGAAATTAAATTACTAAATAATTATAATTAAATTAATTAAAGAATTTTAAGAATATGTAATTAAAAGGAAAAACATTTCATACGCATTAATAATAACATAAGTAATAACTACGTGTTAATAATCATTAATTAATTAATAAGATTTCAATAAATCAATTATTTAATTATATATTGATTACTATGAGTTATATTTAATTAAATTTATTTAATTAAGGAATTAAAAATAGATCTTTACACATGAGTGAAACTTAAGTCACTTTGTGACTCCTATAATAATAAATTTTCAATTTAGTTTAAGTAATTAATCAATTAATTACTTTGTTATTAATCAATAATATATTATAATTAGTCAATTAATTTTATATATTATCTTTAATTAAAAGAAACATATAAGCACTAATTCTATTTAATTAATTAATGAATAGATTAATTATATTTTAATAAATCATTGCTTAGTTAATTATTTATTTAATAAATTATATTATAAAATTATATAGGCGTTGATTGCCTGTAAAAAGAAAAAAACGTGCAAGTCACAACCATGCATGACAGTCACACTTATGAATAAAATTTCTAAGTATTTGAGAATTTAATCAATCTAATAACGATTGAATGAATAATTTGATTTTACTTATACATTTATACATATCCATTTTTTACTGTCCGCTCTTAAGTTGGGCAACAAGAGTTGGAGAAAAACAATCACTCATTCTTATTCTTAAATCAGTATTCTTAAGACCCAAGAGTGGGCCGAAAAGGGGGGAAAAGTTCTTCATTCCTGGTTTTCCTGTAGCTGAATCCTCCGGAACCGCAGGAATCCTTAGTTGAATCACCTTTAATATATACATCAAATTAATTAATAATATATTAATCGTTATTAATTATAACCGAATAAGATTAACAGTTAATGATTACTAATTAATTTATAAATAAAATTTAATTTAATAAATCATTTAACTTAATTTATTCTAATTACAATTATTAATCAATTACCACATTTTCATAAATCAATTAATTAATTATATTTTAAGTAATCGATAATATTTTAATTACATGAAATTATATTTTAATTTACTAAATAGTTATATTTAAATTAATTAAAGATATTTCAAGAATATGTAATTAAAAAGGAAAAAATATTTCAAATGCATTAATAATAACATAAGTAATAATTATGTGTTAATAATCAATCACTAATTAATTAATAAGATTTCAATAAATTAATTATTTAATTATATATTGATTATTATGGATTATATTTTAATTAATTTTATTTAATTAAGGTACTAAAATGGATCTTTTCACAAGCGTGACACTTAAGTCACACCTATGACTCCGATAATAATAAATTTTTATTTTATTTTAAGTAATTAAGTAATTATTTATTTTGTTATTAATCAACAATATATTACAATTAGTCAACTAATTATTTAAATATATTATATTTAATAACAATGAAAATATAAGCACTAATTCTATTTAATTAATTGATTAATAGATTAATTATATTTTAATAAATCAATATTTATTTATTTATTTATTTATTTAAAAGATTATAAAATTATATAGGCGTTAATTGCCTATAAAAAGAAAAGACTTGCACATTGCAATTGTACATGGCGATCACGCTGTGAATATTAAGTCACAGTGTAACAACTTACCTACATATATACATCAATTAACTAATAATATATTAATCATTATCAATTATAACGCATTAGATTAACGAGTTAATGATTAATAATTAATTAATTAAGTATAATTTAATAAATCATTTAATTTATTATATTCTAATTATCATTATTAATCAAGTATCACGCTTTCATAAATTAAATAATTAATTATATTTTAAGTAATTGATAATATTTTAATTACATGAAATCATATTTCAATTTATTAAATAATTATAATTAAATTAATTAAAGATATTTTAAGAATATGTAATTAAAAAAGGGAAAAATATTTCAGAAGCATTAATAATAACATAAGTAATAATTACATCATCATCATCATCACACTCAGTCTAAAGTCTTGCAATGAAATGGGGTCTGGAGAGGTCTGATAGTACGCAGCCTTCCCCCTACATAATAGAAAGGTTGTTTCTAGTAAACTCACATGCAAATGTAACAATAAAAAAATGATACAGGTTAAAGAGTAAATAAGTAAAACTGGTACATTAAAAAATTGTATCTAAAATTACAATAAATAAATAATAAATAATAAATATAAATAAAATATAACTTAACCTTTAAAATAAAATATATTTTAAAACTAAAATATAACGAAATATAATATCTCTTTATTTGTAGAAAAGTATCAATACCCAGATGATAAGAGCAGTAAACCATCAAAGGACTTGACTTTAACTCAACATGTAGAAACACAAAACGATTGAACCATAAGATCATTAAGCCTAAAATTCAATATTGACATAAACATAACAATATCATATGCAAAGAGATCAACATAATCAAACCCAGAAAGCATTAAACAATAAATCAAGCAAAGAAGCTTATATCAAAAGCAAAAACCCTAAAGAACATAAATTTCAAAAACCCAACAAAACCCAGAACACACCAAAGCAGAAGAGACTAATTAATCAAGAACCATACCTGAAAAGAGGATGCTACAGAGAAGGAAGAGAGTGAGGGCATCAAAAAAGAAGGAAAGCAACGTTTACATACCTCTTATTTAATCCTAAAAAGAATCGCCTGCTTACACACTGCTTATTCTCTCAACTAGTTTTCATAAATCCCAATAACAATATACCCAATTTCTCATAATGAATAAAAAAAACTCATGTTTCAAAGCAAATTCTTCATAGATCAGGAACAGAAATCTAAAACCATACTCACCCCTAAAAACATTTAGAACTTCTTATGTGGTTCCTCTAGTTTCTTTTCCAAGTAAAAGACTTCAAGATTGAAGCAAGGGAGCTAAAGAGCTATGCATTTATTAAACATATCATGCAAATAGATATGCCACTAATTTGTGTGTGTTTGTCTGGAAACTACAACCAAAGAAATGAAAGTTCATTTAGCTTCATGATCATCTTCTATACTCACAAGAACACAGAACCTAACCAACTAAATGCCGATCAGAATCCCGATCCGAAGTGAACTACGATTCATTTAATCAAAATTGTTGAAATATCACCAAAAAAACACAAAAACCCTAAACAGAAACATGTTAATAATTACATGTTAATAATTAATAATTAATTAATAAGATTTTAATAAATTAATTATTTAATCATATATTGATTATTATGGATTATATTTTAATTAATTTTATTTAATTAAGTAATTAAAGTATATCTTTTCACAAGCATAACACTTAAGTCATGATTGTGCCTATAATAATAATTTTTATTTTAATTAAATAAACATTTAATTATTTTGTTATTAATCAATAATATACTTAAGTCACGCCAGGACTCCTATAATAATAATATTTTATTTTATTTTAAGTAATTAATCGTCTAATTATTTTTATTAATCAATAATATATTATAATTAGTCAATTAATTTTATATATTATATTTAATAAAATCAAAAATATAAGCACTAATTTTATTTAAATAATTAATGAATAAATTAATTATATTTTAATAAATGAATACTAAATTAATTAATTATTTAATAAAAATCCTATAAAATTGTATAGGTGTTGATTGCTTGTAAAAAGAAAATAACATGCATGTCACAACTATGCATGGCAGTCGTGCCTATGAATAAAATTTTTGAGTATTTGAGAATTCAATCAATCTAATAGCAATTGAATGGATAATTTGCTTTTACTTATACACTTAATTTTTTAGTGTCCGCTCTCAGGTTGGGCAGTAAGGGTCGGAGAAGGGCAACCACTCTTTCTTATTCTTAAACCAATATTCTTAAGACCAAAAAGTGGGGCAAAAGGGGGGAAGCTCTTCGTTCCTAGTTTTTCTATAGTTGGCTCCTCCGGGACTACAGGAATCCTTAATTGACTTACCTATATATTGTAGGAAAATCCCGGTGTGAGCATCACATGCCCACGGTTTGGAAAACAAAATTTTTTTATTCCGGGACCTTCCCGAAAGCCAGGATCCATGTGTCTATACAACAGACTCAAACCATAACGGCTAAAGGAGACCGTCTCTAACGGTATCCACGCAGAGATCGGAGAACCTAACCGGGACAAACCATTTGACCCGGGAATAGCTAGAATAAAGTAAAGAGTGCTAGCTCCTACCTTTGTCCTTGGAGAGCTTGAAACAACGATGAAGAGAAGCTTGAAGAAGCTTGGAGAGGAGAAGCAAACTTGATAATCGATGGTGAGAAGAGACAATGTTTAGGATTTTCTCAAAATCCTTCCTTCCTTCTTTCTTCAAAAGCCACCGTCAATCACCTTCTTACTTCTCACCTTTCATATGTCTTATAACTCATTTAAAGACATATAAAAGCTAATGGTCATCTTTCTCCCACGTTAGCCTTTTATATATATATATATATATAAAAGTTAAGATGACTAAGCCCCTCCTCCTTCATCAACGTTGAAACATATATATATATATATATATATATATATATATATATATTAATTCTTTAATTAATTAATTATATATATATATAAATAAATGCTGAAGTGGTCCAGTCACACTGGAGTCGGTCCTACCGGCCTACCGGGTCCCGGTATTGGAAAAATCCCGGAAACCTTTTTCAGCAATATCGATGTCGCGATCTCATCGGGACATATCTCGATCTCATCGGGATCCATTTAGTTCGATTTCTCTCCATATATTGGAACTCTGTCCAAAACTATTTTACAAATTCTCCGAGACACTCTTATGCGTCTGACCCATTAGGTTCCCGGTTATATTGGCCACTTAGATTAACACTTAATCTAAGCAAGTCATGAGCGGTATCTAGCAACACATCATGACCCCCAATTGACCGGAAAGTAATTGGTTTGACGAATGAACATGTATTCATCATGAACCATATCACGAACCTTTCCATAGACAATTACCGTGCAATTCGTCCTTTCACCATGCTATACCCCACTTGTTCTTGATGAGTTTCTTGAATGAAGGATGTGTTCTTGATGAATCTTGAATAATAAAGAAATGAAATTAAAGAATTCTTGAATGATCAGATTCGTTCTTGATGAATCTTGCAAGCAAATCAACTCAAACTCACAAAGATTCACAATCTTGATTTTCTTTTTTTTTAACTTCTTTCTTTCTTTCTTTTTCTTTTCTTCTTTTCTTTCTTTCTTTCTTTCTTTCTTTCTTTTTTTTTTTTTTTTTCGAATTTTAATGATTAACTAACTATAATAATCAAGAACAAACAAAAATTAAAGATAAAGATTGAATTTAAAACCTAGGCTTTGATACCAAAGATGATACTAAGAACAACCTAGAATCAATGTCTAGATCACCTCCGCTTCAATGATTGTTCCCAAACCTAAATTCAATCAATCTAACAAGACCCTTCACCCCAAAACAGCAAGGAATTGGTAACAAAGAGTATAAGATTGTAGGAATTGAATTAACGCCACAAGTTAGAACTTACTTGATAAGTTGAATCAATCCTTAAGGTAAAACAAGCAAGAATCTCAATTCTCTCTTGAAGAATGCTTTCTAATTTTGTTGATCTCTAAACTCGTGTTCATGGCTAAAGCAAAGGTTTAAATACCCTTTGCAATGTAAACCCTAACAAAGATAACCTAAAACCCTAAAGAAAGCCCAAAATATCAAAAGGCCTTCTTGAAACAAATCTGCCCAAGAATAAATCCCACATGGATTTGGGCTTCAAAACTAATTAAAATTGACTAGTCCTTGTCCAAATAGGATAAGAAACCAAAAATAGAAGACTAACTTAAGAGGGGCGAATTGGGCTTTAAACTAGGCCCACAAGCTTGGTTCCTTAAAATAAAACATGCACATGACTTTTTAATGAAGCACATGCACACTTAATGCAAATCAGCCCATGAAAAGCCTAAAAGAAGTCCACATGCCCTTATAAGATAAAATAAGCCCAAGCCCATTGATTAGACTTGTGTTTGTGAAAATTGGCTAAGTGTTAGCCCTCTTGGTTTGAAGCCTCCAATGTGCACACACACTTAGGTGTCTTCCTAAGCTCTTCTCCAAGCTTGATCAACAAAACTTCTTGAAGTTCTTGTGAAACAAAAGCTTGTACATAAATCTGAAATTGTGCTTTGAGCTTGTTGGAGCGCGACCTTGTAATTGGACCCATTGGCATCCTCAAGTCTCCATTGCCTTGGTGAGTTGTATCACTATGTACGTTGATTGTGAAAGACCAAGCAACCTTTTTGATCTATCTCTATAGATGCTTATCCCAAGGATATAAGTTGCTTCACCAAGGTCTTTCATGGCAAATTGTTTGGACAACCAAATCTTGACTGATTGTAGCATAGAGACATCGTTTCCTAGCAATAATATGTCATCTACATACAACACAAGGAATACGATTGCAGTCCCATTAACCTTCTTATACACACAGTGTTCATCCGGATTTTGTGAGAAACCAAACTCTTTGATTACCTCATCAAAACGGATATTCCAACTCCTAGAAGCTTGCTTCAATCCATAAATGGATTTCTGAAGCTTGCATACCTTTTCACCACCATAGGAGGTGAAGCCCTCAGCTTGTGTCATATACACATCCTCAGTTAGATTTCCATTTAGGAAAGCTGTCTTCACATCCATTTGCCATATCTCATAATCATAATGAGTGGCTATGGCTAGGAGTATCCTAATAGATTTAAGCATTGCTACTGGGCTAAAGGTCTCGTCGTAGTCAACTCCTTGTCTTTGACGAAAGCCTTTAGCCACAAGCCTTGCTTTATAGGTAATTACATTACCATCCATGTCGATTTTCTTTTTGAAAACCCATTTGCACCCTATGGGTTTGATTCCTTCGGGTGCCTCAACCAAAGTCCATACTTGGTTTTCATACATGGAATCCATTTCAGCCTGCATGGCATGAAGCCATTTCTCATACTCTGAACTCTTCAGAACTTCTTCATAGGTGGTAGGCTCATCATCTGTATGAGTTACAGTTTCAGGTTCAGGCAGTTGATCTGCGTCTGTTCGAGCATCCTGAACTTCTTCAAGCTCAATTTTGCTCCCACTGTCTTCTTGTAAAAGAAACTCTTTCTCTAAAAAGACAGCATGCTTCGAAACAAACACCTTTTGTTCCTCAGCAAGGTAGAATTGATATCCCATTGTTTCTTTAGGATATCCTACGAACAAACACTTGTCAGACTTTGCATCAAGTTTATCTGACCGTGTCCGCTTCACATAAGCAAGACAACCCCATACTTTCAAATGAGTAAGATAGGGTATTTTGTTAGTCCACATCTCATATGGAGTAACATCAACTGTCTTTGATGGAACTCTGTTTAACAAGTAAACAGCCGTCTCTATTGCATATCCCCAAAAGGATTTTGGTAACTTTGCAAAGTCCATCATCGATCGTACCATGTCTAACAAGGTTCGATTTCTCCTTTCTGCCACACCATTATGTTGTGGTGTGTAAGGAGGAGTCCATTGAGATAAAATCCCATTATCTCTGAGATAATCCAAAAACTCTTGGTCTAAGTATTCCCCACCACTATCAGATCGTAATGTCTTGATACTTTTCCTAAGTTGGTTTTCTACTTCATTTCTGAATTGTTTGAACTTTTCAAATGCTTCAGATTTGTATCTCATCAGATACAAGTACCCATATCGAGAATAATCATCAATAAAGGTAACGAAGTAAAGACAACCACTTCTGGCATGGATAGACATCGGACCACATACATCTGAATGTATTAAGTCTAATATTCCAGTCGCTCGTTCACCCTTTCCCTTAAAGGGTAACTTAGTCATCTTGCCTAATAAACAAGATTCGCATGTGTCATATGATTCATAATCAAATGTGTTAGAGTAGTGCCCTGAAGGCAATCGCCTTTAGCGCATTTTGTACAAAGTAGTGTACATTCTTTATGAATAAATAAAGAAAGGCATATTTCATTAACTTGTTGTTCATTATTTATGAACTGATATTGATCTATAAGCAAATTAATGAAGTCCATGATATATGACATAGCATGAAGGAAATTGTGATGTGATCATACTACTGAGATTCCTATCATGTGCAATTATGTCAGTATCTAAATTATCCCTAGTCATAGGATTACTGAGACTGGACATCGGTAATCCGGAAAGACTAGCACATCTCAAACTCCTTGATTTGATCAAGCAGTGGATCTCGAAAACGTAAATATGAGATATTTAGGGTTGAGATGTGGATGCTTACTAGAGGTAGTAAGTACATTGGATGACCTGCTATGAGATCATCACATGGATGTCCTATTCTAATGTCAGTGATAATCTCATCATAGCAATGGTGCAAGTATCCTTAGACTTGAGGTGCTCAAGGATATCTTGGATACTGATTCTGTGCTTTGACTCCATTCCTTGTTGCCTTCTGAGGTCGCTCATAGGGTGGTGATTGGGTACACTTTGAGGTATTCAAGGTAATTGAGTAGCCAATAGAGGATTCACCACTTCTGTGATAGCAGAAGATGATACCCATGGCCTCTTGTCAGGGTCATTACTTGAAAGTCTCTGGCCGGAGCATATATGTCATGAAGAGTGTCTCCATTGACATATTAAGTAATGAGTCCCAGGACAAGAACTGATATCACTTGGACTAGATTTGACATAGTCAGTCTAGTGAGAGTTGACACATTGCCCATACTCATAACCAAGTGGGGTATAGCATGGTGAAATGACGAATTGCACGGTAATTGTCTATGGAAAGGTTCGTGATATGGTTCCTGATGAATATATGTTCATTCGTCAAACCAATTACTTTCCGGTCAATTGGGGGTCATGATGTGTTGCTAGATACCGCTCATGACTTGCTTAGGTTAAGTGTTAATCTAAGTGGCCAACATAACCGGGAACCTAATGGGTCACACGCATAAGAGTGTCTCGGAGAACTCGTAAAGTAGTTTTGGACAGAGTTCCAATAAAAGGAGAGCAATCGGATTAAATGGATCCCGATGAGATCGAGATATGTCCCGATGAGATCGCGACATCGATATTGCTGAGACAGGTTTTCGGGAGTTTTTCCCATACCGGGACCCGGTAGGACCGACCTCAGTGTGACTGGACCACTTCAGCATTTATTTATATATATATATATATTTGATTAATATATATATATATATATATATATATGCTAGTTACGTGTAAAGGGAATGGAAGAAGCATTGAAAGCTTCTCTTTTACATGCTTAGTCATTAAAAAGCCATTAATGACTAAAAGACAAATGAGAATGGATAAAAGAAGATGATGCTCGTTGGTGGAGAGATGGGTGTCGAATGGAGAAAGGAAAAAGTGTTTTTCCTTTGATCTTCATCAACGATTTTTCTCCATGGTGATTGTGGGTTGAAGAAAGTGTTTCTAAAACCTAAGGTTCATCATCTTTCATCCAAAGCTTCATCTCTTCTTCACCAAGCTTCTCCCTTTCCATTGTTGATTCAAGCTCTCCAAGGACAAAGGTAAGAGCTAGCACTCTTTAATTTGTTCTAGCTATTCCCGGGTCAAAGGGTTTGTCCCGGTTAGGTTCTCCGATCTCTGCGTGGATACCGTTAGAGACGGTCTCCTTTGGACGTTCGGTTTGAGTTTGTTATATATACACATGGATCCTGGCTTTCGGGAAGGTCCCGGAACAAAAATTTTTGTTTTTCCACACCGTGGGCATGTGATGCTCACACCAGGATTTTCCTACAGTGGTATCAGAGCCACTTGTGTCGTATATAACAACGAAACCATGACTAGGTCGGAGTTGCTATAGCTTGTGATGATGATGCATGTTGTATGTGTTGAATTTCGAATTCAGTATGAGAAATAGTTTTTGAAATTTTCTTGCCCAGATATGTTTACAAGATGTTGTTGCACATGTCTGTGGAAGCCCGGAATTTATCAATGTGATTTGATATGGTTTTGCTAATTTATTCCCTAATGTTCTGGTTGCTGTCTTTGTACACTTTCTATGAACAGGCATGCTTATAAATTCGAGAATAAATTGTAGAAAAATGGTTTTTCGGATTTTCTTTCACCTACATGTCCCTAAGATGTTTATGAATGTCTATGTGGATGGAAAAATGTTTTCGAGGTGATTTACTATTTATTTGAGAATTTATTGTGTGCTTCTGGGAATAGCTGTGTTGAGAAACACAGATTATGAATTGGCTTTGTTGCTGAGGTTGAATGAGTTTTTGATGGAAATAAATCCTGAAAAAATTCATGGAGCATGTTGGGAACATGTAGTAATCTCTGTAAGTTTCTCAGAATTTATTTAAATTGTTTCAATTGGTTTTTCAAGCAAAACATAAGACTTGGCAGTTTTTGAGAAAATTGCTGGAGCTGTTTTGTTTGAACTAAGAAATTGTGTAGATTTCAGTTCCAATGCCTTGGATCATTTTTAATGTGATTAAAAATGTGTTACATTGATGTTGTATGCTTGCCTAAATGAATTTCTTGGAATTAGGTTTCCAAATAATTTTCGGATTTCAAATGTGTCTCATTAGCGTCTCGTTAGTATATTCCCTTATCTTGATTGTTTTGGCCGTCACAAATTTTGTGACAGGTGCCGAAATAGTCTTGATAAAGTGTAAACTACCTAGAGATACTTAGGGTGATAATTTGATATTCTCAAATTATTTAGAAATCTAAATGAATAAGAGTGTATTCATCAATTTCAAGTTTCACGTATAGTTTGACTATATATGGTAAGCATGGTACAATGAAAGTGTTTCATTGGTACATCATAATAAAGGATATTACACTTGGTATTGTGAATTTGATCTACACGGATTGAGAAATTAGCCGATTAAAGAGCAGGCCAAATTCCAGTTGACTAGAACATGCACCAGTCGACTGGAAAGTGGATTCCAGTCGACTATAATATGTTCCAATCGACTGGAAAGTGCACAGTAATAAATTCCAGTCGACTAGAAAATGTTCCAATGATCGAACGCAGATAACCTTTATAGTCGATTAGCACAAGTTCCAATGATCAAGACATGCACCAGTCGACTAGAACATGCACCAGTCGACTACAACAACATGCAAAGATGGGATGATGGATGATTTTAGGTATAGACTCAATGTGATTGATGAAATACCCTAAATCATTCCATATAGTCATGGTGACTATAATCCTATCGCTTGGAGTAGAAGATGAGACATGAAAACTCTCAAATCATATGAAAACTAACGCCTTCCATTAATATGGGGAGAACCAGAGTTCTTATAGAGTTGGGTTGTTGGGCAAACCCAAGCTCACTCTATACGGATGATGCGAATCAGCTTGGTCAAGAGCAAGGACGTGAGGAGCATGAAGAGATGATCTCCAATCCAATTGTTTTGCCAAGAGGTCCAATTACTAGATCACGAGCCAAAAAGATTCAGCAAGCATTAAATTGCCATTTACAAGGCTTGGTGACTTTGGCTAAGAATGGCTTGCATGGACCGCATGGGATGCCACGCTTGGAGACAAGGGCTGAAGATGTCAACTTTAATTTGTTACAAGTTGACATTCACGAATGAGGCTTGATTTAGTGTTTAACCACGCTTTTATTAAGTTTTCCATATCGTAATAGGTTTCCTATTCGCTTTTCCATATCGTAATAGGTTTCCTATTTATTAAGTTTTCCATATCGAAATAGGTTTCCTATTTATTAAGTTTTCCATATCGTAATAGGTTTCCTATTTTATTAAGTTTTCCATATCGAATAGGTTTCCTATTCTATTAAGTTTTCCATATCATAATAGGTTTTTTATGTTATGTAAAGGCTATATATATGCCTAGGACGAATTGTGATGGGTTCTTTTGGATGAAATTTTAACCTAAAAGTCGTTTTGCTTTTATCTTTGTGTTCTTAAGCGTGAATACATGCTTGAAACATTCAAGTAGTTTGATCAACTTTCTTGTGGAGTGTTTCAAATCTAGGATTAGAGGCTGAATTGTTTCAATCTTAGATCTAGATCAATTCAAGGTAATCTAAATTCTAACCTTCATCCTTGAGGTTGTCTTGAATTCGACTAGGGTTTTCAGTCGAGATTTTGGTTCGTCGTTAAGGAGTTCTCAAAGTCTATTCTTGGAGGTTCCAGATCATTTGGTATCGAGCTCATTCTAGATCGTTTTATCCCTATCAATTTCGTTGCTTCTAAATTTGATCTTGTTCGGTCTTGTTCTTTGTTGCTATCCTTGTTTCGTTGGGGTGAATTGAGGTTGTCTTCAAAGAGATAGTGAGAGGGAGCAAAAAAAAAAATACAAAATCCCTTCTACAAAAAAAAAAATTTCATTCTCCTTGCTATTTGGGAGATAAGGATCGAATCTAGGTGGGTTAGAATCAATATAATTTTTCAGTCCCGAAATTTTCACCATTGATGGGGGCTGTTTGAACCGACTTGATTAGTGAGGCATTGGGAATTTTAGGTTCGGGATACATCACGAGGAAGGCTATTGGAATTGTTTCATAAAGTGTGATTCTCCTAAGAACATAAAAGAAATCAGCTTGAGAGGTGTGAGCTGAACCTTGAGCGAAAACATCAATTGAGTGAAACACGAGTGAACAACCTTCATTATTTGAGTGTAAACATGCGAGGGAGTGTTGTGAGGCCTATATTTGTTTGTACTAACCTTTTCTTGCAGTATAATGTCTAATCAAGGTGATGATGAAAGGAGAGTTCAGATTGATCCGGATAGGTTGCGTGAGGCTCAACAAGCGAATTTACACGCTTATACCGAGCCATGGAGAATATAAACGAAACCTTGAACGATGAATTTAAGGTTGCGGAATGTTGAAAGAGCAACTCCGAACGACAAGGAAGACAAGTTGGTGGTCGAATCAGGTGCAACAACCAGAATTTGAGGAAGATGACCATGAGCTTGAGGAGGAAGATGCAAATGATGTTGAACTAATTTTCCCTAGAGGTGGAGGAAGAAGAGGCCGTGGTGCTGGAAGGGGTAGGGAAGGCGAATAATAATGTTAACTATGGCAGAAATCATAGAGGTGAAGATGGTGCGGATAGAAGCTTTGGGAGCATCAAGCTTAAAATACCAAATTTTCGAGGTACATCGATCCGAAGCTTATTTGCAATGGGAGAAACAAGTTGAACTTATTTTTGAGTGCCATAGATGTATTGAAGAAAAGAAGGTCAAGCTTCATCACTCAATTCACAGATTATGCAATAGCCTGGTGGGATCGCTTAGTGACTAGTAGGAGAAGGAATTTGGAGTACCCAATTGAAACGTGGGCTGATCTAAAATCAGTCATGAGGAAGCGGTTTGTTCCTAGACATTTCCATAGGGAAATCATGCAAAGACTTCAGGTTCTTAAGCAAGGAAGTAAGAGTGTTGATGATTACTACAAAGAAATGGAGATGTTGATGACTAGGGCTGACTTAGAAGAGGATGTGGAGACGACCATGGCACGTTTCTTGGCTGGTTTGAATCAAGACATAGCTGACCGAGTGGATTTACAGCCATATGTGGAATTAGAAGAAATGGTGCACATTGCCATCAAAGTAGAAAGGCAAATTCAAAGAAAAGGAACAGCAAGGTATTATTCCAAACCTATTTCTAATGCAAATTCTTCTTGGAATAGGGATGGAAAACGTGATTTTAAAGGTGGTAGCAAGGCTGTTCAAGATGGTGGTAAAGCGAAGGCCGAATCAAGTTCTAAGGGCAAGTCCAAATTCGATGAGCCAAGGCAGCGAAATCGAGATATTAAGTGTTGGAAGTGTCAAGGTGTGGGACATATCAGCAAAGAATGTCCAAACAAGAGAGTTATGACTATGAAAAATGGTGAGATAGTGACTGATGAAGAAGAAAGTGATGATGAGAGTGATGGTGGTGAGATGCCAGAATTGGAAGACTGTAGTGATGGGAGCATTGAAGAACCAATAAAGGGAGATTTGCTGGTTACTAGGCGTGTTCTTAACATGCAATTGAAGGAGGAAAACCATGAGGATCAGCGAGACAACTTGTTCCATACAAGATGTCATGTTCAAGGGAAGGCTTGCATTGTGATTGTGGATGGTGGTAGCTGTACCAATGTGGTAAGTACACTCTTGGTTGATCGATTGGGGCTGTCTACACAACCTCATCCACGACCTTACAAACTTCAAGGCTGAATGAATGTGGAGAGGTTAAGGTAAATCGGCAATCTATAGTTTCTTTTTCCATTGGTAAATATCATGATGACGTGTTGTGTGATGTGGTGCCAATGCATGCTGGAGAGATTTTGCTTGGACGTCCATGGCAGTATGATAGGCGAGCTATACATGATGGATACCTCAATCGGTATTCATTCACTAAAGATGGACGAAAGACGATTCTGACACCGCTCTCTTTCAAAGAAGTATATGAAGATCAATGTAAAATGGAAAGAATGAGACTTGAATTTGAAAAGAAAGAAAAAAGTGAAAAGAGAGAAAAAGAGTGAACAAAACTGAATGAAACGAGAGAAAAGAGAGTGAACAAAACTGAGTGAAAAGAAAGAGAGCAAAGCGCAACAAAAGCAAATCCAGATTGAAAAAAATAAAAGAGGAGAGAAAAATGTGAGTTTGTTAGCTAGTACAAGTGAGGTTAAACATGTTTTCTTCTCCAAATAGCCTATGTTTGTGCTTTTGTGCAAAGGGCCTTGTTTGGAAACTACTAATGCTAACCAATCTTTGCCCAAAGTGTTTGTTGATCTTTTGCAGAATATGCTGATTTGTTTCGAGGAAATGCCCGATGGGTTGCCACCAATCCGAGGCATAGAGTATCAAATTGACTTCATTCCGGGGGCTGCCATTCCCAATAGGCCAGCATATCGAGCTAATCCTTTCGAGACAAAGGAGATACAGAGACAGTGGAGGAATTGCTAGCTAAGGGATATGTGAGAGAAAGCTTAAGTCCTTGTTCGGTTCTGTTATTCTTGTGCCAAAGAAGGACGGGACGACAGATGTGCGTGGACTGTCGAGCCATCAATAAAATCATTGTAAAGTATCGACATCCTATTCCTAGATTAGATGATATGCTTGATGAATTACATGGTTCTTGTTTGTTCACAAAAATTGATTTGAAATCTGGTTATTATCAAATTGGAATGAGTGTGGGTGATGAGTGGAAAACAGCGTTTAAGACTAAATATGGGCTGTATGAGTGGTTGGTTATGCCGCTTGGTCTTACTAATGCACCTAGTACATTCATGCGCTTGATGAATCATGTGTTGCGTGAGCACTTGGGTAAATTTGTTGTTGTGTATTTTGATGATATTCTTGTTTACTCTAAGTGTTTGGATGATCATGTCATGCATATGCGTATTGTGTTAGGCGTTCTTAGCGTGAGAAGCTGTATGCTAACCTTAATAAGTGTAGTTTTGCATGGATAAGGTTCATTTTCTTGGTTTTGTGGTGACTAGTGATGGTATAGAGGTTGATGAGGACAAGGTCAAGGCTATTAGAGATTGGCCGAGTCCTACGAAAGTGCTAGTGAGGTGAGGAGTTTTCATGGACTTGCTGGTTTCTATAAGAGGTTTATTAGAAATTTCAGCACCATAGCTGCACCTTGAATGAGTTAGTTAAGAAAATGTCACATTTGTTTGGGAGAGGCCCAAGAACATGCATTTAATGAACTGAAAGATAAATTGTGTAATGCACCTTTGCTTGCTTTGCCTAATTTTGATAAGACTTTTGAGATTGAATGTGATGCAAGTGGCATAGGAATTGGAGCTGTTTTGTTACAGGATCAAAGGCCATTGATGTTCTTTAGTGAAAAATTAAGTGGGCGACTTTGAAGTATCCAACGATGACAAAGAGTTATATGCATTGTATCGAGCTTTGCATACATGGCAGCACTATTTGTGGTCAAAGGAGTTTGTGATACATACCGACCATGAGAGTTTGAAACATTTGAAGGGCAAGATAAGCTGAACCGTAGACATGCCAAATGGGTGGAGTTCATAAAACATTTCCATATGTGATTAAATACAAGAGAGGTAAGGAAAATGTTGTGGCTGATGCGTTATCGCGAAGGTATGTGTTACTTAATTCTCTTAGTGCTAGATTGCTAGGCTTTGAGCATATTAAGGAATTGTATGCCGTTGATGAGGATTTTGGTGACATATATAATTCATGTGGTGATGTGGCTGTTTTGAGAGAATTTCATTTGTTTGATGGTTTCTTGTTTAAGAAAAGTAGGTTGTGTATTCCTAAGTGTTCCATGAGAGAATTGTTAGTTAAGGAAGCACATGGAGGAGGATTGATGGGTCATTTTGGGGTAAGTAAAACCTATGATATGCCGATAGAGCATTTTATTGGCCTGGTATGAAACATGATGTGCATAAAGTTTGTGAGCATTGCATTACATGTAGAGAAGCTAAGTCTAGGCTGAAACCACATGGTTTGTACACACCACTTCCTGCTCCTAATGGACCTTGGACTGATTTGTCTATGGATTTTGTGCTTGGTTTGCCTAAAACTAGGAAAGGTCGTGATAGTATTTTTGTTGTGGTTGATAGATTTAGTAAAATGGCTCATTTTATACCGTGTCATAAGACCGATGATGCTAAGATGATTGCTGATTTGTTCTTTAAAGAGGTCGATGCGTTTGCATGGTATACCTAAAAGCATTATTAGTGATAGAGATGTTAAATTTTGAGCCATTTCGGCGTGTTCGTGGGAAAGTTGGGAACTAAGTTGTTGTTTTCAACAACTTGCCATCCTCAAACCGATGGCCAAACCGAGGTTGTGAATCGAACATTGATTACTTTACTTAGGGCTGTGTTAGAAAAGAACATTAGGGCGTGGAGGATTGTTTACCATTTGTGGAGTTTGCTTATAATAGGGCTGTTCATAGCACTACTCATTGTTCTCCTTTTGAAATTGTGTATGGTTTCAATCCGCTTACTCCTTTGGATATATTACCCTTGCCATCTAATGATTTTGTGAGTGTTGATGCTAGTTCAAAGGCGATTATGTGAAGAAGTTACATCGACAAGTTAAGGAGAGGATTGAGAAGCAAAATGTCAAAGTAGCTTCTAGGGTGAATAAAGGAGGAAACCAATGTTGTTTCAGCCTGGTGATTGGGTTTGGGTTCATTTTAAAAGAACAATTTCATGACAAAGAACGAAAGTCTAAACTAAATCCACGAGGAGTGGTCCTTTTCAAATCCTTGAACGGATTAATGATAATGCATATAAAGTGGATTTGCCAGTGAGTATAATGTGAGTGCTTCATTTAATGTTGCTGATTTGAGTCCTTTTGATGTAGGTGATGCTTATTATTCGAGGACGAATCCTTTTGAGGAGAGGGAAATGATGCGAATCAGCTTGGTCAAGAGCAGGGCGTGAGGAGCATGAAGAGATGATCTCCAATCCAATTGTTTTGCCAAGAGGTCCAATTACTAGATCACGAGCCAAAAGATTCAAAGAAGCATTAAATTGCCATTTACAAGGCTTGGTGACTTTGGCTAGCAATGGCTTGCATGGACCGCATGGGATGCCACGCTTGGAGACAAGGGTGAAGATGTCAACTTTAATTTGTTACAAGTTGACATTCACGAATGAGGCTTGATTTAGTGTTTAACCACGCTTTTATTAAGTTTTCCATATCGAATAGGTTTCTATTCAGTTTTCCATATCGAATAGGTTTCCTATTTATTAAGTTTTCCATATCGTAATAGGTTTCCTATTTATTAAGTTTTCCATATCGAATAGGTTTCCTATTTTATTAAGTTTTCCATATCGTAATAGGTTTCCTATTCTATTAAGTTTTCCATATCATAATAGGTTTTTTTATGTTATGTAAAGGCTATATATATGCTAGGACTAATTGTGATGGGTTCTTTTGGATGAAATTTTAACCTAAAAGCCGCTTTGCTTTTATCTTTGTGTTCTTGCGTGAATACATGCTTCGAAACATTCAAGTAGTTTGATCAACTTTCTTGTGGAGTGTTTCAAATCTAGGATTAGAGGCTGAATTGTTTCAATCTTAGATCTAGATCAATTCAAGGTAATCAATTCTAACCTTCATCCTTGAGGTTGTCTTGAATTCGACTAGGGGTTTTCAGGTCAGTATTTGGGTTCGTCGTTAAGGAGTTCTCAAAGTCTATTCTTGGAGGTTCCGTATCAACGGATATGTTCGAACCATGGAAAATGAGATTTTTGGATTAATGGGTCGGTTTTCACTAGAAGCGTTGATTTGTTGAGCAAACTCAAGGCCAACGTAGACAGAGGTGAAATTGGGTAGTGTACATCAGATGTACACGCATCAAGAGTTGATGACCCAATGTGTGTGCATACATCAAAAGTTGATAGCACTAGTCGATAGTTGCACCTAAGATGGAAATGGTATGATTGATACCTGCCGATTGAACTAAGGTGGCTTGTTGGGCAAACCCAAGGTCATTTTAGGAATATCGGATATCTATCTATGATGCAATTGGTATGACCGATACCTACCGATTGAACTAAGGTGGCTTGTTGGGCAAACCCAAGGACATTTTTAGGAATGTCGGATATCGACCCACTAGGACATTATGTCATAATTTTTCTTGGATTCGTTATGAGGGTAATGGATTCTTTGAAACTAGTGGGAGCCATATGCATATCATGCAAGTCCTTATGATTATGCATCTATTCTATTCTAACATTCTCTCTCTCTATCCCTTTAGGTTGATTGAAGATGACCTCTAGTGTGAATTTGCGCTCACTAATGGATTCGAACAAATTAATTGGACTAAATTTTCTTGATTGGCTGAGAAATCTGAGAATTGTTCTCAGGTCTGAGGAACTAGGATATGTCCTAGATGTTCCACTTCCTGATTCACTTGCTGTTGATGTTTTTGATGAGGATCAGAAAGTTTATCATAGGCTAGTGAATGTGGTGGACTCCTCTTCTTCTGGTTCAAAGAAAAGGAAGCAGAAGAAGAAAAGGTCTAAGAAACCAAAAGGAAGTACAACCAAGAAGAAAACCAAAGAGACTGCACCAAAAGGAACTTGCTTCCATTGTGACAAGATTGGCCACTGGAAGCAGAACTGTAAAGTCTATCTGGAAGAATTGAAGCAAAGGAAGGCATCAGATGCCTCGACTTCTTCAAGTATGTTTGTCATTGAGATTAATACTGTTTCTGACCATGACATATGGGTATTAGATACCGGTTGTGGCTCATACATATGTAATGATATGCAGGGCCTCAGGGACAGTAGACAGCTCATGAAGGGAGAGGTAGACCTGCGTGTGGGAAATGGAGCAAGAGTTGCTGCATTAGTCGTAGGCACTTACTTTTTGTCACTCCCCATTGGGCTTGTAATTAAATTGGATGAATGTTATTTTGTACCTGTATTAACAGAGAACATATTGTCTGTTTCTTGTTTAAATAGAACTGGTTTCCATTTGACTTTTAGTAACAATGGTTGTTCTATTAGTTTGAATGGAATGCTTTATGGTACTGGTACATTATGCAATGGAATTTACATATTAGATATGTCACATCCAATTATGAATGTCAATGACACGAAAAGACATAAATGAGATAGTTTAAAATCAACTTACTTATGGCATTGTCGCCTTGGTCATATAAATGAGAGACGCATATCTAAGCTCCATAAGAGTGGGAGTTTAGGGTCATTTGATTATGAATCATATGACACATGTGAATCTTGTTTATTAGGCAAGATGACTAAATTACCCTTTAAGGGAAAGGGTGAACGTGCGAATGGAGTATTAGACCTAATACATTCAGATGTATGTGGTCCGATGTCCATCCATGCCAGAAGTGGTTGTCTTTACTTCATTACCTTTATTGATGATTATTCTCGATATGGGTACCAGATTCGATGAGATACAAATCAAGCATTTGAAAAGTTCAAACAATTCGAAATGAAGTAGAAAACTAACTTGGGAAAAGTATCAAGACATTACGATCGATCGTGGTGGGAATACTTAAACCAAGAGTTTTGGATTATCTCGAGATAATGGGATTTTATCTCAATGGACTCCTCCTTACACACCACAGCATAATGGTGTGGCAGAAAGGAGGAATCGGACCTTGTTAGACATGGTACGATCAATGATGGACTTTGCAAAGTTACCAAAATTCTTTTGGGGGTATGCAATCGAGACAGCTGTTTACTTGCTAAACAGAGTTCCATCAAAGACAGTTGATGTTACTCCATATGAGATGTGGACTAACAAAAAAACCATATCTTACTCATTTGAAAGTTTGGGGTTGTTCTGCTTATGTGAAGCGGACACAGTCAGATAAACTTAATGCAAAGTCTGACAAGTGTTTGTTCGTAGGATACCTTAAAGAAACAATGGGATATCAGTTCTACCTTGCTGAGGAACAAAAGGTGTTTGTTTCAAAGCATGCTGTCTTTTTAGAGAAAGAGTTTCTTTTACAAGAAGACAGTGGGAGCAAAATTGAACTTGAAGAAGTTCAAGAAGCGCGAACAGATGCAAATCAACTGCCTGAACCTGAAACTGTAACTCATACAGATGAAGTAACAGTTCAACCTTCTACAACACACGAAGTTCGTAGGACACGTAGGATACGATCTGTTCCTGAGAGATATGGATTTCTCGTGAAAGAACAGAATGACGTATTGCTCATAGAAGATGATGAGCCTACCACCTATGAAGAGGTTCTGAAGAGTTCAGAAGCTGAGAAATGGCTTCATGTCATGAAGTCTGAAATGGATTCCATGTATGAAAACCAAGTATGGACTTTGGTTGATGCACCCAAAGGAATAAAACCCATAGGGTGCAAATGGGTTTTCAAAAAGAAAACCGACATGGATGGTAATGTAATTACCTATAAAGCAAGGCTTGTGGCTAAAGGTTTTCGTCAAAGACAAGGAGTTGACTATGACGAGACCTTCAGCCCAGTAGCAATGCTTAAATCCATTAGGATACTCCTAGCCATTGTCACTCATTATGATTATGAGATATGACAAATGAATGTGAAGACAGCTTTTCTAAATAGAAATCTAGCTAAGGATGTGTATATGACACAACCTGAGGGCTTCACCTCCTATGATGGCGAAAAGGTATGCAAGCTTCAAAAATCCATCTATGGATTGAAGCAAGCATCCCGGAGTTGGAACATCCGTTTTGATGAGGTAATCAAAGAGTTTGGTTTCTCACAAAATCCGGATGAATACTGTGTGTATAAGAAGGTTAATGGGACTGCAATCATATTCCTTGTGCTATATGTGGATGACATATTATTACTAGGAAACGATATCTCTATGCTACAACCAGTCAAAATTTGGTTGTCCAAACAATTTGCCATGAAAGACCTTGGTGAAGCAACCTATATCCTTGGGATAAGGATCTATAGAGATAGATCAAAAAGGTTGCTTGGTCTTTCACAATCAACGTACATAGACAAGATGCTAAAGAGGTTTAGCATGGAGCAATCCAAGAGAGGGTACCTTCCCGTGACTCATGGGATAACACTCTCGAAATCTATGTGTCTTAAGACACAAGATGAGAGGATGCGCATGAATATGATCCCGTATGCATCTGCGGTAGGATCTATCATGTACGCTATGCTATGTACGAGACCGATGTATCATATGCTCTAAGTGTTACGAGCAAATACCAATCGGATCCTTGTGAGGGTCACTGGGTGGCTGTCAAGAATATCCTTAAGTACTTACGAAGGACTAAGGATGTTTTCTTGATATATGGGGATGGAGATCTCCAGGTGAGCGGGTATACAGATGCCAGTTTTCAATCTGATAAGGATGATTACAAATCTCAATCAGGTTATGTATTCACACTGAACGGTGGGGCAGTTAGTTGGAAGAGTTCCAAACAAGAGACGACTGTCGATTCAACAACCAAGGCAGAGTACATTGCCGCTTGAAGCACAGAAAGGAAGCAGTTTGGATCAAGAAGTTCATTATTGAACTTGGTGTGGTTCCTAGCAGTGATGGGCCCATACAGTTGTATTGTGACAACAATGGGGCTATTGCGCAGGCGAAGGAACCAAGGTCTCATCAACGATCCAAACACGTACTCCGCAGATATCACTTGATAAGGGAGATCATAGGACGAGGTGATGTCCAGATCGAGAGAATTCCCACAGAGCAGAATATTGCTAATCCGTTGACAAAGCCATTGTCACAGAAGAACTTTGATTCTCATGTACTGGCCTATGGTATTAGATATCAAGGCGATTGGCTTTAGGTCAAGTGGGAGATTGTTAGAGTAGTGCCCTGAAGGCAATTACCTTTAGCGCATTTTGTACAAAGTAGTGTACATTCTTTATGAATAAATAAAGAAAGGCATATTTTATTAATTTGTTGTTCATTATTTATGAACTGATATTGATCTATAAGCAAATTAATGAAGTCCATGATATATGACATAGCATGAAGGAAATTGTGATGTGATCATACTACTGAGATTCCTATCATGTGCAATTATGTCAGTATCTAAATTATCCCTAGTCATAGGATTACTGAGATTGGACATCGGTAATCCGGAAAGACTAGCACATCTCAAACTCCTTGATTTGATCAAGCAGTGGATCTCAGAAACTGTAAATATGAGATATTTAGGGTTGAGATGTGGATGCTTACTAGAGGTAGTAAGTACATTGGATGACCTGCTATGAGATCATCACATGGATGTCCTATTCTAATGTCAGTAATAATCTCATCATAGTAATGGTGCAAGTATCCTTAGACTTGAGGTACTCAAGGATATCTTGGATACTGATTCTGTGCTTTGACTCCATTCCTTGTTGCCTTACAGAGGTCGCTCATAGGGTGGTGATTGGGTACAGCTTGAGGTATTCGAAGGTAATTGAGTAGCCAATAGAGGATTCACCACTTCTGTGATAGCAGAAGATGATACCCATGGCCTCTTGTCAGGGTCATTACTTGAAAGTCTCTGGCCGGAGCATATATGTCATGAAGAGTGTCTCCATTGACATATTAAGTAATGAGTCCCAGGACAAGAACTGATATCACTTGGACTAGATTTGACATAGTCAATCTAGTGAGAGTTGACACATTGCCCAAACTCATAACCAAGTGGGGTATAGCATGGTGAAAGGACGAATTGCATGGTAATTGTCTATGGAAAGGTTCGTGATATGGTTCCTGATGAATATATGTTCATTCGTCAAACCAATTACTTTCCGGTCAATTGGGGGTCATGATGTGTTGCTAGATACCGCTCATGACTTGCTTAGGTTAAGTGTTAATCTAAGTGGCCAACATAACCGGGAACCTAATGGGTCACACGCATAAGAGTGTTTCGGAGAACTCGTAAAATAGTTTTGGACAGAGTTCCAATAAAAGGAGAGCAATCGGATTAAATGGATCCCGATGAGATCGAGATATGTCCCGATGAGATCGCGACATTGATATTGCTGAGACAGGTTTCCGGGGGTTTTTCCCATACCGGGACCCGGGAGGACCGACCCCAGTGTGACTGGAAAGGGAATGGAATGGGAATGGAACGTGGAAAGGGAATGGAAGAAGCATTGGAAGCTTCTCTTTTACATGCTTAGTCATTAAAAAGCCATTAATGACTAAAAGACAAATGAGAATGGATAAAAGAAGATGATGCTCGTTGGTGGAGAGATGGGTGTCGAATGGAGAAAGGAAAAAGTGTTTTTCCTTTGATCTTCATCAACGATTTTTCTCCATGGTGATTGTGGGTTGAAGAAAGTGTTTCTAAAACCTAAGGTTCATCATCTTTCATCCAAAGCTTCATCTCTTCTTCACCAAGCTTCTCCCTTTCTATTGTTGATTCAAGCTCTCCAAGGACAAAGGTAAGAGCTAGCACTCTTTAATTTGTTCTAGCTATTCCCGGGTCAAAGGGTTTGTCCCGGTTAGGTTCTCCGATCTCTGCGTGGATACCGTTAGAGACGGTCTCCTTTGGTCATTCGGTTTGAGTTTGTTATATATACACATGGATCCTGGCTTTCGGGAAGGTCCCGGAACAAAAATTTTTGTTTTTCCGCACTGTGCGCATGTGATGCTCACACCGGGATTTTCCTACAAAATGACCATAAACTTCCATTCTTATGGAGCTTAGCTATGCGTCTCTCATTTATTTGGCCAAGGCGACAATGCCATAAGTAAGTTGATTTTAAATTATCTCGTTTATGTCTTTTCGTGTCATTGACATTCATAATTGGATGTGACATATCTAATATGTAAATTCCATTGCATAATGTACCAGTAGCATAAAGCATTCCATTCAAACTAATAGAACAACCATTGTTACTAAAAGTCAAATGGAAACCAAATCTATTTAAACAAGAAATGCATAATATGTTCTTTGTTAATACAGTGTACAAAATAACAATCATCCAATTTAATTACAAGCCCAAAGGGGAGTGACAAAAGTAAGTGCCTACTACCAATGCAAAGAACTCTTGCTCCATTTCCCACACGCAGTCTATCTCTCCTTCATGAGTCATCTCATCGTCCTCGAGGCCCCGTGATATCATTGCATATGTGTGAGCCACAACCGTATCTAATACCCATATGTCATGGTCGAAACAGATTAACCTCAATGACAAACATACCGAAGAAGTCGAGGCATCGATGCCTTCTTCGCTTCACCATCCAGATAGACTTTACAATTCACTTCCAGGTGGCGGCCTTGCCACAATGGAAGCAAGTTCCTTTGGTGCAATCTCTTTGGTTTCTTCTTGGTCAGTACTTCCTACTTTCTGATCTTCATCAGAAGCATCACCAGCAGGTGAATTAGGAAGTAGAACATCTAGGACATAGCCCAGTTCCTCAGATCTGAAAATAATTCTCAGATTCCTCAGCCAATTTAGAAAATTTGGTCCAGTTAATTTGTTCGTGTCCATAAGTGAGAGTAAGTTCACACTGGAAGACATCTTCAATAACCTATCGGGAAAGAGAGAAAGAATGTTAGAATAGAATTACATGCATGATCATAAGGACTTGAATGACATGCATATGACTCCCACTAGTTTCAAAGAATCCTTAACCCTCATTAGAATCCAAGAAATATTATGACAAAATGTCCTAGTGGGTCGATATCCGACATTACTAAAATGACCTTGGGTTTACCCAACAAGCCACCTTAGGTCAATCGGTAGGTATCGGTCATACCAATTGCATCACAGATATCCGACATTACTAAAATGACTTTGGGTTTACCCAACAAGCCACCTTAGATCTATCGGCAGGTATCGGTCATACCACTTGATTCATAGATGCAACTATCAACTAGTGCTATCAACTCGTGATGTATGCACACACATTGAGTTATCAACTCTTGATGCGCGTACATCTGATGTACACTACCCAATTTCGCCTCTGTCCACGTTGACCTTGAGTTTACTCAACAAATCAACGCTTCTAGTGAAAACCGACCCATTAATCTGAAAATCTTATTTTCATGGTTCAAACATATCCGTATAGAGTGAGCTTGGGTTTACCCAACAACCCAACTCTATAAGAACTCTGGTTCTTCCCATATTAATGGAAGGCGTTAGTTTTTCATATGATGTGTGAGGGTTTTCAGGTCTCATCTTCTTCTTCTCCAAGCCGTAGGATTATAATCACCATGACTATATGGAATGATTTAGGGTATTTCATCAATCACATTGAGTCTATACCTAAAATCATCCATCATCACACCTTTGCATGTTGTTGTAGTCGACTGGTGCATGTTCTAATCGACTGGAACATGTGCTAGTCGACTACAATGGGTTATCAGTAGACGCTTCAATGATCGGAACATGTTCCATCGATCGAATCCACTTCGTCAATGACCGCATGTTCTAGTCGATCGAATCCACTTTCCAATGATCGGTGCATGTTCTAATGATTGGAATGGACGTGCTGACCGATTGGAACATGTGCTAGTCGATGGTTTTGGCCCGATCTCTAATCGGCTAATTTCTCAATCCGTAGATCAAATTCACAATACCAAGTGTAATATCCTTTATTATGATGTACCAATGAAACGCTTTCATTGTTCCATGCTTACCATATATAGTCAAACTATACATGAAACTTGAAATTGATGAATACACTCTTATTCATTTAGATTTCCAAATAATTTGAGAATATCAAATTATCACCCTAAGTATCTCTAGGTAGTCTACACTTTATCAAGATTACTTCGGCACTGGTCACAAAATTTGTGACGGCCAAAATAATTAAGACAACGAAATACACTAACGAGACGCTAATGTGACACATTTGACATCCTAAATTGTTTGGAAACCCGATTTCAAGAAAATCATTTAGGAAAGCATACAACATCAATGTAACACATTTTTAATCACATTAAAAATGATCCAAGGCATTGGAATTGAGAAATACACAATTTTTCATTTCAAACAAAACAGCTCCAGCAATTTTCTCAAAACTGCCAAGCTTTGTCTTTTGCTTGAAACACTTATTGAAACAATTTCAATAAATTCTGAGAAAATTACAGAGGTTACAACATGTTCCCAACATGCTTCATGAATTTTTTCAGGATTTATTTCCAACAAAAACTCATCCAACCTCAGCAACAAAGCCAATGTAGAATCTGTGTTCCTCAACACAGTTATTCCCAACAGCACACAATAAATTCTCAAATAAATAGTAAATCACCTTGAAAACATTTTTACATTCTCATAGACATTCATAAACATCTTAGAGACATGTTGGTGAAAGCAAATCTGAAAAACAATTTATTCTCGAATTTACAAACATGCCTATTCATTGAATGTGCACAAAGACAGCAACCAGCACATTTGGGAATAAATTAGCAAAACCATATCAAATCACATTGATAAATTCCAAGCTTCCACAGACATATGCAACAACATCTTGTCAACATATCTGGGCAAGAAAATCTCAAAAACAAGATCTCTATACTGAATTCGAAATTCACACAATCAACATGCATCATCGTCACAAGCAATAGGCAACTCCGACCTAGTCATGGTTTCTTCGTTATATACGACACAAGTGGCTCTGATACCACTGTAGGAAAATCCCGATGTGAGCATCACATGCCCAAAGTGCGGAAAAGAAAAGTTTTTTTGTTTCGAGACCTTTCCGAAAGCCAGGATCCATGTGTCTATACAACAGACTCAAACCATAACGGCCAAAGGAGATCGTCTCTAACGGTATCCACGCAGAGATCGGAGAACCTAACCGGGACAAACCCTTTGACCCGGGAATAGCTAGAACAAAGTAAAGAGTGCTAGCTCCTACCTTTGTCTTTGGAGAGTTTGAAACAACGATGAAGAGAAGCTTGAAGAAGCTTGGAGAGGAGAAGCAAACTTGATAATCGATGGTGAGAAGAGACAATGTTTAGGATTTTCTCAAAATCCTTCCTTCCTTCTTTCTTCAAAAGCCACCGTCAATCACCTTCTTACTTCTCACCTTTCATATGTCTTATAACTCATTTAAAGACATATAAAAGCTAATGGTCATCTTTATCCCACGTTAGCCTTTTATATATATATATATATATATATATATATAAGTTAAGATGACTAAGCCCCTCCTCCTCATCCACGTTGCAACATATATATATATATATATATATATATATATATTCTTTAATTAATTAATTATATATATATATATATAAATAAATGCTGAAGTGGTCCAGTCACACTGGAGTCGGTCCTACCGGCCTACCGGGTCTCGGTATTGGAAAAATCCCCGGAAACTTTTTTCAGCAATATCGATGTCGCGATCTCATCGGGACATATCTCGATCTCATCGGGATCCATTTAGTCCGATTGCTCTCCATATATTGGAACTCTGTCCAAAACTATTTTACGAATTCTCCGAGACACTCTTATGCGTGTGACCCATTAGGTTCCCGGTTATGTTGGCCACTTAGATTAACATTTAATCTAAGCAAGTCATGAGCGGTATCTAGCAACACATCATGACCCCCAATTGACCGGAAAGTAATTGGTTTGACGAATGAACATGTATTCATCATGAACCATATCACGAACCTTTCCATAGACAATTACCGTGCAATTCGTCCTTTCACCATGCTATACCACACTTGGTTATGAGTATGGGCAAAGTGTCAACTCTTACTAGACTGACTAAGTCAAATCTAGTCCAGTGATATCGCTTCTTGTCTTGGGACTCATTACTTAATATGTCACCAAGACACTCTTCATGACATATATGCTCCTACCAGAGACTTTCAAGTAATGACCGACAAGAGGTCATGGGTATCATCTTCGCTATCACGTAAGTGGTGAATCCTCTATTGGCTACTCAATTACCTTCAATACCTCAAGCCGTACCCAAGCACCACCCTATGAGCGACCTCAGAAGGCAACAAGGAATGGAGTCAAAGCACGTAATCAAGATCCAAGATATCCTCGAGCACCTCAAGTCTAAGGATACTTGCACCATTGCTATGATGAGATTATCACCGACATTAGAATAAGACATCCATGTGATGATCTCATAGCAGTCATCCAATGTACTTACTACCTCTAGTAAGCATCCACATCTCAACCCTAAATATCTCATATTTACAGCTTCGAGATCCACCGCTTGACCAAGTCAAGGAGTTCGAGATGTGCTAGTCTTCCGGATTCCGATGTCCAGCCTCAAGAATCCTATGACTAGGATAATTTAGATATCGACATAATTGCACATGTTAGGAATCTCGAGATTATGATCACATCATAATTTCCTTCATGCTATGTCATATATCATGGACTTCATTAATTTGCTTATTGATCAATATCGGTTCATAAATAATGAACAAAGAACGTAATGAAATATGCCTTTCTTTATTTATACATAAAGACTGTATAAAAATTGTACAAAATGCGCTAAAGGCGATTGCCTTGAGGCACTACTCTAACATATATGTACATCAATTAATTAATAATATATTAATCATTATTAATTACAACTGAATAAGATTAATAGCTAATGATTAATAATTAATTTATAAACAAAGTATAATTTAATAAATCATTTAAGTTACTATATTCTAATTACCATTATTAATCAAGTATCACATTTTCATAAATCAAATAATTAATTACATTTCAACTAATTGATAATATTTTAACTACATGAAATTATATTTTAATTTACTAAATATTTATAATTAAATTAATTAAAATATTTTAAGAATATGTAATTAAAAAGGGAAAAATTATTTCGACGCGCGTTAATAATAACATAAGTAATATTTACATGTTAATAATAAATAAATAAATAATTAATTAATTAATTAATAGATTTCAATAAATTAATTATTTAATCATATATTGATTATTACTTAATTATATTTTAACTAATTTTATTTAATTAAGGAATTAAAATATATCTTTTCACAGCGTGACTTATATAATAATAAATTTTAATCTTATTTTAATTAATTAATTGTTTTGTGATTAATCAATAATATTTTATAATTAGTCTATTAATTATATATATTATATTTAATAAAAATGAAAATATAAGCACTAATTCTGTTTAATTAATTAATTAATAGATTAATTATATTTTAGTGAATCTATACTTAATTAATTTATTATTTATTAAAACTGTTATAAAATTATATTGGTGCTAATTGCCCATAAAAAAAGAAAAGAATATACGCGTCGCAACCGTGCATGGTAGTCACAAGCGTGACTACTTATCGACATATATACATTAATTAATTAATAATATATTAATCATTATTAATTATAACTCAATTAGATTAACAATTAATGATTAATAATTATTTATAAATAAAGTAAATTTTAACAAATCATTTAATTTTTTATATTCTAATTACCATTGTTAATCAAGTTTCACATTTTCATAAATAAATCAATTAATTATATTTTAAGTCATTGATAACATTTTAATTACATGAAAGTATATTTTAATTTACTAAATAGTTATAATTAAATTAATTAAGGATATTTTATGAATATGTAATTAAAAAGAGAAAATATTTTAGAGACATTAATAATAGCATAAGTAATAATTACATGTTAATAATTAATAATTAATTAATTTATAAGATTTTTAAATCAATTATTTAATCATATAATGATTATTATGGATTATATTTTAATTAATTTTATTTAACTAAGGAATTAAAATATATATTTTCTCGGGCATGACACTTAAGTTACGCCTTATGACCCTATAATAATAAAATTTTATATTATTTTAATTAAATAATAATTTAATTATTTTGTTATTAATCAATAATATACTTAAGTCACGCCGGGACTCCTATAATAATAATTTTATTTTATTTTAAGTAATTAATCAACTAATTATTTTGTTATTAATCACTAATATATTATAATTAGTCAATTAATTTTATATATTATATTTATTAAAATGAAAAATATAAGCACTAATTCTAATTAATTAATTAATTATATTTTAATAAATTAATACTTAATTAATTAATTATTTAATAAAAATATTGTAAAATTATATAGGTGTTAATTGCTCATAAAAAAGAAAATAGCATGCACGTCACAACCGTGTGTGACAATCACGTCTAAGAATAAAATTCCTGAGTATTTGAGAATTCAATCAATCTAATAGAGATTGAATGGATAATTTGCTTTTATTTATACATTTATAGATATCCATTTTTTACTGTCCGCTCTCAGGTTGGGCAGTAAGGGTCGGAGAAGGGCAATTACTCATTCTTATTCTTAAGACCTAAGAGCGAGGTAAAATGGGGGAAAAGCTCTCTGTTCGGAGATTTTCTATAGCTGGATCCTTCGAAACCACAAAAATCCATAGTTGACTTACCTATATATATACATCAATTAATTAATAATATATTAATTATTATTAATTACGATTGAATAAGATTGACAGCTTAATGATTAATAATTAATTTATAATTAAAGCATAATTTAATAAATCATTTAATTTTATTATTCTAATTACCATTATTAATCAAGTGTCACATTTTATAAATAAATAAATGAATTATATTTGATAATATTTTAATTGCATGAAATTATATTTTAATTTAGTAAATAGTTATACTTAAATTAATTAATGATATTTTAAGAATATTTAATTAAAAGGGACAAATATTTCAGATGCATTGATAATAACATAAGTAATAATTACATGTTAATAATTAATAATTAATTAATTAATAAGATTTCAATAAATCAATTATTTAATCATATAATTATGGATTATATTTTAATTAATTCTATTTAATTAAGGAATTAAAATATATTTTTACATACGTGAAACTTAAATCACACCTGTGAGCCCTATAATAATAAATTTTATTTTATTTTAATTAAATAATCAATTAATTATTTTGTTATTAATCATTAATACACTTAAGTGATGCATGTGACTCTATAATAATACATTTTATTTTATTTTAAGTAATTAATCAATTAATTATTTTGTTACTAATAATAATATATTATAATTAATAAATTAATTTTATATTTTATATTTTATAAAATAAAATTATAAGCAATAATTCTATTTAATTAATTAGTGAATAAATTAATTATATTTTAATAAATCAATACTTAATCAATTATTTATTTAATAAAATGTTATAAAGTTACAGAGGTGTTAATTGCTCATAAAAACAAAATAACAAGCACGTCACAATCGTGCATGGCGATCACACACTGTAAATAAAATTCCATAGTATTTGAGAATTCAATCAATCTAATAGCAAATTTGAATGGATAATTTGCTTTTACTTATACATTTATACATATCCATTTTTACTATTCGATCTCACATTGGGCAAGTAAGGGTCTGGACAAGAACAAACACTCATTCTTATTCTTAAACTAACATTCTTAAGACCAAAGAGTGGGGCAAAAAGGGGAGAAGCTCTCCATTCCAAGTTTTGCTATGACTGGATCCTCCAGAACCACATGAATCCTTAGTTGACTTACCTATACATGTACATCAATTAATTAATAATATATTAATCATTATTAATTACAACTGAATAAGATTAACAATTAATGACTAATAATTAATTTATAAATAAAGTATAATTTAATAAATCATTTAATTTATTATATTCTAATTACCATTATTAATCAACTATCACATTTTCATAAATTAATTAATTAATGATATCTTAACTAACGATAATATTTTAATTACATGAAATTATATTTTATTTTACTAAATAGTTATAATTAAATTAATTAGAGATATTTTAAGAATATGTAATTAGAAAAGGAAAAATATTTCAGACGCATTAATAATAACATATGTAATAATTACATGTTAATAATCAATAATGAGTTAATTAATTAATAATATTTCAATAAATCAATTATTTAATCCTATATCGATTATTATGAATTACATTTTAACTAATTTTATTTAATTAAGGAATTAAAATAAATCTTTTCATAGGCGTAACACTTAAGTCATGCCTATGAAGACTATAATAATAAATTTTATTTTACTTTAAATAATTATTTATTTATTTATGTTGTTATTAATCAATAATATATTATAATTAGTCAATTAATTATATATAAATAGATTATATTTAATAAAATGAAAATATAAGCACTAATTTTATTTAATTAACTAATGAATAGATTAATTATATTTTAATAGATCAATACTTAATTAATTATTTATTTATTTAAAAGGTTATAAATTTATAGGTGTTAATTGCCCTTAAAAATAACATGCACGTCACAAATTGTATATGGCGATCACGTATATGAAAATTATGTCACAGTGTGACTATTTACCTATATATATACCTTAATTAATTAATAATATATTAATTATTATTAATTACAACTTAATAAGATTAACGATTAATGACTAATAATTAATTTATAAATAAAGTATAATTTAATAAGTCATTTAATTTATTATATTCTAATTAACATTATAAATCAAGTATCACATTTTAATAAATTAATTAATTAGTTATATTTTAACTAACTAATAGTATTTTAATAACATGAAATTATATTTTGGTTTATTAAATTCTTATAATTAAATTAATTAAAGATATTTTATAAATAAAAGGAAAAATATTTCAGACGCATTAATAGTGACATAAGTAATAATTACGTGTTAATAATGAATAATTCATTCATTCATTCATAAGATTTCAATAAATTAATTATTTAATTATATATTGATTATTATGAATTATAACATAATTAATTTTATTTAATTAAGGAATTAAAAATAAATCTTTACAGGAGTGACACTTAAGTCACAGTTATGACTCCTATAATAATAAAATTTTATTTTATTTTAAATAACTAGTCAATTAATTACTTTTTATTAATTAATAATATAATATAATTAATCAATTAATTTTATATTTACTATATTTATTAAAAAAGAAAATATAAGCACAAATTCTATTTAATTAATTAATTAATAGATTAATTACATTTTAATAAATAAATACTTAATTATTTATTTATTTATTAAAAAGGTTATAAAATTATATAGGAGTTAATTACCGTAAAAGAAAAGAACATGCACGCTATGACCATGCATGGCAATCATGCCTGTAAATATTAAGTCACAAGCACAACTACTTTCTTACATATATGCATCAATTAACTAATAATATATTAATTATTATCAATTATAACTTAATCAGATTAGTAGTTAATGATTAATAATTAATTTATAAATAAAACATAATTTAATAATCGTTTAATTTTTGTATTCTAACTACCATTATTAATCAAGTGTCACATTTTCATAAATAAATAAACAAATTATATTTTAAGTAATTGATAATATTTTAATTACATGAAATTATATTTTATTTTAGTAAATAGTTAGAATTAAATTAATTAAAGATATTTTAAAAATATGTATTTAAAAAGGGAAAATATTTCAGACACATTAATAATAACATAAGTAACAATTACTTGTTAATAATTAATAATTAAATAATTAATAAGATTTCAATAAATCAGTTATTTAATCATATATTGATTATTATGGATTATATTTTAATTAATTAATGAATTAAAATATATCTTTTCACATGTGTGACACTTAAATCACATTTGTGACCCTATAATAATAATATTTTATTTTATTTTAATTAAATAATCAATTAATTATTTTATTATTAATCAATAACATATTATAATTAGTAAATTAATTTTATATATATTATATTTAATAAAAATTCTAAGTTCATTTAATATATGAAAATATAAGCACAAATTCTATTTAATTAATTATATCTTAATAAATCAATAATTAATCAATTAATTATTTAATAAAAATGTTATAAAATTATATAGGTGTTAGTTACTCGTAAAAATAAAATAACATGCACGTCACAATCGTGCATGGTAGTCACACCTGTGAATAAAATTTTTGAGTATTTGAGAATTCAGTCAATCCAATAGCTGAATGGATAATTTGTTTTTACTTATACATTTAGCTATATCCATTTTTTACTGTCCTCTCTCAGGTTAGGCAGTAAGGGTCGTAGAAGGGCAATCATTCATTAATATTCTTAAACCAACATTTTTAAGACCAAAGAGCAGGATGAAACAGGGGGAAAGCTCTCCGTTCTGAATTTTCTTATGGTCGAATCCTGCAGAACCATAGAAATCCTTAATTGTCTTACCTATATATTTACATCAAATAATTAATAATATATTAATCATTATTAATTACAACCGAATAAAATTAACAGTTAATGATTATAATTAATTTATAAATAAAGTATTATTTAATAAATAATTTAAGTTATTATGTTCTAATTACCATTATTAATCAAGTGACACATTTTCATAAATCAATTAATTAATTACATTTTAACTAATCGATAATATTTTAATTACATGAAATTATATTTTAATTTACTATAGTTATAATTAAATATATTACAAATATTTTAAGGATATGAAATTAAAAAGGGAAAATTAATTCGATTTATTAATGATAACATAAGTAATAATTACTTGTTAATGATCAATAATTAATTAATTAATTAATAAGATTTCAATAAATCAATTATTTAATTGATTTATTGAATAGTCACAAAGTGACTAGTTACCGACATATATGCATTAATTAACTAATAATAAATTAATCATAACTGAATTAGATTAATAGTTAATGATTAATAATTAATTTATAAATAAAGTACACATTAATTAAATCATTGAATTTTTATATTATAATTATCATTATTAATCAAGTGTCACATATTTAGAAATAAATTAATTAATTATATTTAAAGTAATTGATAATATTTTAATTACATGAAAATATATTTCAATTTACTAAATAGTTATAATTATATTAATTAAAGATATCTTAAGAATATGCAATTAAAAGGGAAAAATATTTCAGATGCATTAATAATAACATAAGTAATAATTATGTGTTAATAATCAATAATTAATTTACTCAATAGTTATAATTAAATTAATTAAATATATTTTAAAATATGTAATTTAAAAGGAAAATTTTATTTAAGAAAAGAATTAATAATAACTTAAGTATTAATTACGTGTTATTAATCAATAATTAATTAATTAATTAATAAGAATTCAGTAAATCAATTATTGATTATTATGAATTATATTTTAACTAATTATTTTGTTATTAATCAATAATATATTATAATTATTCAATTAATTTTATATATAATATTTAATAACAAATGAAAATATAAGCACTAATTCTATTTCATTAGTTAATGAACAAATTAAATAAAATTTAATAAATCAATGCTTAATTAATTTATTATTTATCAAAAAAGTTATAAAATTATATGTGTTAAATGCCCTTAAGAAAAGAACAAGCACGTCGCAACCGTGCATGGCCGTAACATCTGTGAATATTAAGTCACAAGCGTGACTACTTACCGACATATATACATCAATTAATTAATAATATATTAACCATTATTAATTATAACTAAATAAGATTAACAGTTAATGATTAATATTTAATTTATAAATAATGTATAATTTAATAAATCATTTAAGTTATTATATTCTAATTACCATTATTAATCAAGTATCATATTTTCATAAATCAATTAATTAATTACAATTTTACTAACTAAATAGTTATAATTAAATTAATTAAAGATATTTTAAGAATATGTAGTTAAAAAGGAAAAATTATTTCAGACGCATTAATAATAACATAAGTAATAATTATATGTTAACAATCAATAATTAATTAATTAATTAATAAGATTTCAATAAATCAATTATTTAATCATATATTGATTATTATTAATTATGTTTTAACTAAATTTATTTAATTAAGTAATTAAAAATCTTTTTACAAAGCGTGACTCATAAGTCATGCCTGTGACTCTATAATAATATTATTTTATTTTATTTTAAATAATTAATTATTTTGTTATTAATCAATAATATATTATAATTAGTCAATTAAATATATATATATATTCTATTTAATAATGAATGAAAAATATAAGCACTAATGATATTTAATTAATTAACGAATAGATTATTAAAAAGTGTTATAAAATTATATAGGTGTTAAATGCTCTTAAAAAGAAAAAAACATGCATGTCGCTACCGTGCATGGCAGTCATGCCTGTGAATATTAAGTCACAGGCGTGACTACTTACCGACATATATACGTTAATTTATTTAACAATATATTAATCATTATTAATTATAACTGAAATAGATTAATAGTTAACAATTAATAATTAATTTATAAATAAAGTATAATTTAATAAATCATCTTATTTTTATATTCCTAAATTGCATTATTAATCAAGTGTCACGTTTTAATAAATAAATTATATTTTAGTAATTGATAATATTTTAATTACATGAAATTACATCTTATTTTACTAAATCGTTATAATTAAACTAATTAAAGATATTTTAAGAATATGTAATTAAAAGGAAAATGTTTTAGACACGTTAATAATAACATAAGTAATAATTACTGTTAATAATTAATAATTAATTAATAAGATTTCAATAAATCAATTATTTAATCATATACTGATTATTATGGATTATATTTTACTTAATTTTATTTAATTGAGGAATTAAAAATATATCTTTTCACAAAGCGTGACACTTAGGTCACGCTTGAGACCCTATAATAATAAAATTTTATTTTGTTTAGTTAAATAATCAATTAATTATTTTTATTAATCAATAATATACTTAAGTCTTGTCTGTGACTCTATAATAATAAATTTTATTTCATTTTAAATAATTAACCAATTAATTATTTTTTACTAATCGATAATATATTATAATTGGTGAATTAATTTTACATATATTATATTTAATAAAATTTAAAATATAAGCACTAATTCCATTTAATTAATGAATAAACTAATTATATTTCAATAAATCAATGCCTAATTAATTAATTATTTAATAAAATGCTATAAAATTATATAGATCTTAATTGCTCGTAAAAAGAAAATAATGTGCACGTCACAACCATGCATGCCAGTCACACCTATGAATAAAATTTTTGAGCATTTCAGAATTCAGTCAATTTAATAGCAATTGAATGGATAATTTGCTTTTACTTATACATTTATACATATCCATTTTTTATTGTTCGCTCTCAGGTTAGGCAGTAAAAGTCGGAGAAGGGCAATCATTCATTCTTATTATTAAACTAACATTCTTAAGACCAAAGAGTGCGGCGAAAAGGGGGAAACTCTCCGTTCCGAGTTTTCCTATAGTTGGATTAATTACAACTGAATAAGATTAACAGTTAATGATTAATAATTAATTTATAAATAAAGTGTAATTTAATAAATCATTTAAGTTATTATATTCTAATTACCATTATTAATCAAATATCACATTTTCATAAATCAATTAATTAACAACATTTTATCTAAGTGATAATATTTTAATTACATGAAATTATATTTTAATTTACTAAATAGTTATAATTAAATTATTTAAAGATATTTTAAGTCTATGTAATTAAAAAAGGAAAAATTATTTTCGACGCATTAATAATAACATAAGTAATAATTACATGTTAATAATCAATAATTAAATAATTAATAATATTTCAATAAATCAATTATTTAATCATATATTGATTACTATGAGTAACTAATTTTATTTAATTAAGGAATTAAAAATTAATTTTTCACAAAGTGAGACTTAAGTCAAGCCTATGACTCCTATAATAATAAAATTTTATTTTATTTTAAGTAATTAATTATTTTGTTATTAATCAATAATATATTATAATTAATCAATTAATTATATATATTATATTTAATAACAAATGAAAATATAAGCACCAATTCTATTCAATTAATTAACGAATAGATTAATTATATTTTAGTCAATCAATACTTAATTAATTTATTTTATTAGAAAATTTTATAAAATTATATAGGTGTTAAATACCCTTTAAAAGAAAAGAACATGCATGTCGCAACCGTGCATTGCAGTCACGCTTTTGAATATTAAGTCACAAGCATGACTACTTATTGACATATAGACATTAATTAATTAATAATATATTAATCATTGTTAATTATAACTGAATTAGATTAATCGTTAATGATTAATAATTAATTTATAAATAAGTATAATTTAATAAATCATTTAATTTTTATCTTCTAACTACCATTATTAATCAAGTGTTGCATTTTCATAAATAAACTATTTTTAAGTAATTGATAATATTTTAATTACATGAAATTATATTTTATTTTACTGAATAGTTATAATTAAATTAATTAATGATATTTTGAGCATATGCAATTTAAAAGGAAAAATATTTCAAACACATTAATAATAACATATGTAATAATTACGTGTTAAGAATTAATAATTAATTAATTACTAAGATTTCAATAAATCAATTATTTACTTATATATTGATTATTATGGATTATATTTTAATTAAATTTATTTAATTACGAATTAAAAATATCTTTTCACATGCGTTACACTTAAGTCACTTTGTGACCCTTATAATAATAAACTTGTATTTTATTTTAAGTAATAAATCAATTAATTATTTTTATTAACAATAATATATTGTAATTAGTCAAGTAATTCTATATATTTTAGAATTAATAAAATGAAAATATAAGCACTAGTTCATTTAATTAATTGATGAATAAATTAATTATATTTTAGTAAATCAATACTTAATTATTTATTTATTTAATAAAAATGTTATAATGATTAATAATTAATTTATAAATTTGTATAATTTAAGAAATCATTTAATTTTTATATTCTAATTGCCATTATTAATCAAGTGTCACATTTTCAAAAATAAATAAGCTATAATTTAAGTAATTGATAATATTTTAATTACATGAAAATATATTTTATTTTACTGAATAGTTATAATTAAAGATATTTTGAGAATATGTAATTAAAAAGGGCAAAATATTTCAGACATGTTAATAGTAACATAAGTAATAATTACGTGTTAATAATTAATATTTAATTAATTAATAAAATTTTAATAAATCAATTATTTAATCATATATTTATTATTATGGATTATAGTTTAATTAATTTTATTTAATTAAGGAAATAAAATATACATTTATACATATCATATCCATTTTTACTTATACATTAATATTTATCAATCAATCTAATAGCAATTTGAATGGATAATTTGCTTTTACTTATACATTTATACATATCCATTTTTTACTGTTTGATCTCACATTGGGTAGTAAGGGTTGGACAAGAACAAACAATCATTCTTATTCTTAAACTAACATTCTTAAGACCAAAGAGTGGGGCAAAAAGGGGAGAAGCTCTCCATTCCGAGTTTTGCTATGACTAGATCCTCCAGAACCACAGGAATCCTTAGTTGACTTACCTATACATGTACATCAATTAATTAATAATATATTAATCATTATTAATTACAACTGAATAAGATTAACAATTAATGATTAATAATTAATTTATAAATAAAGTGTAGTTTAATAAATCATTTAGGTTATTATATTCTAATTACCATTATTAATCAAGTATCACATTTTCATAAATCAATTAATTATCTACATTTTATCTAACTAATAATATTTTAATTGCATGAAATTATATTTTAATTTACTAAATAGTTTTAATTAAATTAATTAAATATATTTTAAGAATATGTAATTAAAATGGGAAAATTTATTTGGACGCATTAAAATAACTTAAGTAATAATTACATGTTAATAATAAATAAATAAATAATTAATAAGATTTCAATAAATCAATTATTTAATCATATATTGATTATTATGAATTATATTTTAACTAAATTTATCTCATTAATGAGTTAAAAATAGATCTTTACACATATGTGGCACTTAAGTCACACATGTGACTCTATAATAACAATTTTTATTTATTTTAAGTAATTAATCAATTAATTATTTTGTTATTAATCAAAATATATTTTAATTAGTCAACTATTTTATATATTTTATAATTAATAAAATGAAAATATAAACACTAATTCTATTTAATTAATTAATGATTAAATTAATTATATTTTAATAAATCAATACTTATTTATTTATTTATTTAATAAAATTTTATAAAATTATAAAGGTGTTAATTGTCCGTAAAAGGAAAATAACATGCACGTCATAACCGTGCATGGCAATCACACCTATGAATAAAATTCCCAATTATTTAAGAATTCAATCAATCTAATAGCGATTGAATGATAATTTGCTTTTACGTATACATTTATACATATCTATTTTTTACTATTCGCTCTCAGGTTGGGCAGTAAGGGTCGGAGAAGGGCAATCGCTTATTCTTATTCTTAAACCAAAATTCTTAAGACGAAAGAGTGGGGCAAAAAGGGGGAAAGCTCTCTATTTGGAGTTTTCATATAGCTAGATCCTCCTGAATTTATACATAAGTTTAATTTAACAAATCATTTAATCTTTTATATTCTAATTGCCATTATTAATCAAGTGTCACGTTTTCATAAATAAATAAATAAACTATATTTTAAGTAATTGATAATATTTTAATTACATGAAAATATATTTTATTTTACTGAATAGTTATAATTAAAAGGTATTTTAAGAATATGTAATTAAAAAGGAGAAATATTTGAGACACATTAATAATAACATAAGTAATAATTACGTGTTAATAATTAAAATTAATTAACTTATAAGATTTCAATAAATAAATTATTTAATCATATATTAATGATTATGGATTATATTTTAATTAATTTTATTTAATTAAGAGATTAAAAAATATCTTTTCGCATATGTGAAACTTAAGTCATGCCTGTGACCCTATAATAATAAATTTTCATTTTATTTTAATTAAATAATCAATTAATTATTTTTATTAATCGTTAATATACTTAAGTCATGCATGTGACTCTTATAATAATAATTTTTTCTTTGTTTTAAGTAATTAATCAATTAATTATAATTGTTATTAATAATAATATATTATAATTAGTAAATTAATCTTATATATTATATTTTATAAAATAAAATTATAAGCAATAATTATAATTAATTAATTAATTAATTAATTATATTTTAATAAATCAATTATTTATTTAATAAAATGTTATAAATTTCCAACGACGCTAATTGCTCGTAAAAACAAAATAACATGCATGTCACAACTGCATGGCAGCAACACACAATGAATAAAATTCTGAGTATTTGAAAATTCAATCAATCTAATAGCGATTGAATGGATAATTTGCTTTACTTATACATTTATACATATCCATTTTTTACTGCTCGCTCTCACATTGGGTAGTAAGGGCGGAGAAGGGCAAGCACTCATTCATATTCTTAAACCAACATTCTTAAGATCAAAGAGTAGGGCAAAAGGGAGGAAAGCTCTCCATTACGAAGTTTTGCTATGATTGGATCCTCCGAACCATATGAATCTTTAGTTGACTTACTGTACATGTACATAAATTAATTAATAATATATTAATCATTATTAATTACAACTGAATAAGATTAATAGTTAATAACTAATAATTAATTTATAAATAAAGTATAATTTAATAAATCATTTAATTAATTATATTCTAATTACCATTATTAATCGACTATCACATTTTCATAAATTAATTAATTGATTATATTTTAACTAATCGATAATATTTTAATTACATGAAATTATATTTTAATTTACTAAAGAGTTATAATTAAACTAATATATTTTAAGAATATGTAATTAGAAAAGGGAAAATATTTCAAACGCATTAATAATAATATAAGTAATAATTATGTGTTAATAATCAATAATGAGTTAATTAATTAATAAGATTTCAATAAATCAATTATTTAATCATATATTGATTATTATGAATTATATTTTAACTAATTTTATTTAATTAAGGAATTAAAAATAGATCTTTTCACAGGCATAATACTTAAGTCATGCCTATGATGACTATAATAATAAATTTTCATTTCATTTTAAGTAATTAATTAATTATTTATTTTGTTATTAATCAATAATATATTATAATTAGTCAATTAATTATATATAAATAGAATATATTTAATAAAAATAAAAATATAGGAACTAAATTTATTTAATTAACTAATGAATAGATTAATTATATTTTAATAGATTAATACTTAATTATTTATTTATTTATTAAAAGGTTATAAATTTATAGGAGTTAATTGCCATAAAAAGAATAACATGCACGTCACAATCGTACATGGCAGTCACATATATGAAAATTATATCACATGTGACTATTTACCGATATATTGTAATACCCGGTATCTAGTTTACCCGGTACAAAATAAATCGGTATTTTAGACTGTTGTCCTTAAAAATCACAGAACAGTGAATAATAATTTTTAGTGACATCAAATTAATGATGTATGATATTTTTCGGTGGTCACAGGAAAATTATATGAGCAGATGATTAAAAACCAGTACAAGAGTGGCAATTTTGTAAATAAATGGACATGAGGCATATAAAAGGAGCTAGTTGGGGAATAAGACAAAAACATTGTCTTCTTCTTCTCCCTCTCTCACGAAACCTCCATGGGAGCTCCTCTCCAAGTTTTTCAACCCTTGTAACAAGATTTGGAAGGTGAATCAAGCCATTTCATCAACATAAAAAGGTAAGCCTCCATTCCAATGCTTAGTTCTACCCATTAAAGCTTAGTTTTTCTCTTCTTTTGTGAAACCCACTTGATGGAAGGTGATGGGTTTGATGATTTGGATGATGGAATCTTGTTCCTTGATGCCTAATGACACTTATTCTTGAAGGAATTTCGTTTTTATGGTGATTTGGGGAGTTAAACCAAAACCTAGGATTTTGAAGGTTGAGCTGTCATGGAGACAGATTCGTGACTCTCCTTGTCTATTTTTGTTGAGATGCTTAATGTGTGAATCTGGAGAAACTCAAAACATAGAAGTTGTATATCTAGATGTCTAATATCTCCATAAATTTTTCCAGGATTTTAGGGTGAGCCTAATGAGAGTAATAGGCCCCGAATTGACACTGGTTCTGAATACCAACGGGATTGAAACGAGAACTGAAAGTTAATTGTTTGAAGGCCATAAAGTTAGAGTTGGATGATGAGTTCTTCTTACGAAATGCTCAGAAATGTGTCATCTAAGTGCTGTATAAAGGAAATGTTAATTTGATAAGTATTCTGTTAGATATGGCTGAAAAAGGGAAGGGTGTTGCTAATGTTAGTGACACAGAAAAGAACAGAAACAGAACAAGTGTGTAAAAATCACAATAAATCCAATTTACATAATTTTTGAGTCATCTTTGGATATATGATACCCATATGAGTCTATTGAAAATGAAGCTTTGAATTACCTTAACTGATTGAGAAATGAATAAGTTATAAACTCTTGATTCGGGAAGGGTACAGCTCATGACTGAATGTTAAAGCTGATTGTAAATGGGAGATTTGGATCCCCTTAATGACCGAATTAGAGCATGGTTATAAAAGAAGAAATGTGAATTTATGTGTTAAATAGAGGTCTGGAAAGTTTGAAAACATTGTACCTATGTGTAAAGAGTTATGCTATCATGAATGAGACCTATGCTTGATGGATTAAGAACAAAATAGAATTGTAATGATAATTGTTAAGAAATGAAGCTTATGTGAGAATGACTAATAAGGGTATATGTATTTTCATGTATGTTACCCAATAGCTGGTGAAAGAGGACAAGGAATAGAACTAGAAGTTGTACCCAATACCTATCAAGTTCAAGAAAATTAGAAAAGAGATCGTAACCATTGCGATAGTTGAGGTGAGTATAATCATACTACTATACTTGTGTAGTAATCATATTCTTTTATCTTGCGGCTTGTTGAATTGTTCTCGAACCTATATGATTGTTTGACATATGACTCCATGTAGTTGAGTCTAGCATGTTGCATACCAGATTGACCAAATGATTTGATTCTTTGCATCTTCCGGTTCCCTTATTGTGTTGAACCTATAGATTGCGATTCATTAATTGTGTTGAGCCTATTGATTGCAATCCTTTAATGAATCACATTTTCTTGTTAGCCATTATTGATGAGTTCACGAATACCCAAATGATAGGGTTTATTATCGGACTATGTGCACATAGATAACCCGCCGGTGATGGGTTAGATCCGGTCCTACACGGAGAGGGCAGCCTCAGGGGCAAGTTAGGCCGACCTTGTCTAGAATCGAAAAGGAGAGATATGCCGACTAGCATGCCTCTGTCTCTTCCTAAGAATTTTAGAAAGAATCAAAACTCGAAATGAGAAAGAACTCGAATCTAGAAAAGAAACCGAAAAGAATTCAAAACCGATTCTTGTTTTCTTTGAACAATTCACTTTGAGCTTTATCATTGATACTCATGTGATTGCCGATTTGATATTACTACTGCTCATTATATTGATCATGTATTGAAGCTCGAATGTCTCGGACCATTCTTGTGAAGCTAGCCTTGTGTTACTTAGCCTCACAAGCATGGTAGTATGTTTATATCTCACCGAGTCGCGTTGTAGACTCACACCTCACTATCATCATTTCAGGAGATTAGCAGTTGACAAGAGAGAAAATCCAGCCTTTTGAGATTTGCTTGGATAAGCAGACGAGTAATGTTTTTTTGGCATGATGTAAATTTTTGTTACTTCTAGTTGCTCCATGGATTGTCATAATCATATGTATATAAAACATGTATGGATATGTTATGTTATTGAGAACGATGTTGGTTGATGATAAGTAGATGTTGTATGTGAGAATTGCACCCATTAACAAGTACAAGGATTTATTAGATAAATGAACGGGTCATACCGAATTTTTAGTAAAATATAGAAAAGTTAGGCTTACTACGGGCTTTGGGGGCTTTAAGCCTACCCATTCCCTAGTGCCAACACGGTCCAAAAAAGGCGGGTCGTGTCATATATATACCTTAATTAATTAATAATATATTAATTATTATTAATTGCAACTTAATAAGATTAACAATTAATAACTAATAATTAATTTGTAAATAAAATATAATTTAATAAATCATTTAATTTTTTGTATTCTAATTAATCAAGTGTCACATTTTCATAAATAAATAAACAATTTATATTTTAAGTAATTGATAATATTTTAATTACATGAAATTATATTTTAATATACTAAATAGTTATAATTAAATTAATTACAGATATTTTAAGAATATGAAATTAAAAAGGGAAAAATTAATTCATATGCATTAATGATATCATAAGTAATAATTACTTGTTAATAATCAATAATTAATTAATTAAATTTCAATAAATCCATTATTTAATAATATATTGATTATTATGAATTATATTTTAACTAATTTTACCTAATTAAGGAATTTAAAAATTAGTAGGTGTGACACTTAAGTCACTGTGGCTCTACAATAATAATTTTATTTTATTGTAAGAAATTAATTATTTTGTTTTTAATCAGTAATATATTATAATTAGTCAATTAATTATATATATATATATTATATTTAATTAAAATGAAAATATAAGCACTAATTCTATTTAATTAATTAATGAATAGATTAATTAAATTTTAATAAATCAATACTTAATTAATTTATTATTTCTTATAAATGTTATAAAATTCTATAGGTGTTGATTGACCGTAAAAAGAAAAGAACATGCACGTCGCAATCGTGTATTGCAGTCATGCCTGTGAATATTAAGTCACAGGCGTGAATACTTCGACATATATGCATTAGTTAAATAATAATATATTAATCATAACTGAATTAGATTAATAGTTAACGATTAATAAATATTTTATAAATAAAGTATGCTTGAATTTAATCATTTAATTTCTATATTATAATTACCATTATTAATCAAGTGTCACATTTTCATAAATAAATTAATAAATTATATTTAAAATAATAGATAATATTTTATTACGTGAAATCATATTTTAATTTTCTAAATGGTTATAATTAAATTAACTAAAGATATTTTAAAAATATGCAATTAAAAGGGAGAAAATATTTCAGATGCTTTAATAATAACATAAGTAAGAATTATGTATTAATAATCAATAAATAATTTACTAAATAGTTGTAATTTAATTAATTAAAGATATTTTAAAATATGCAATTTAAAAGGAGAAAATTTTATTTCAAACGCATTAATAATAACATAAGTAATAATTACATGTTATTAATCAATAATTAATTAATTAATTCAATTTCAATAAATCAATTATTTAATCAATTACTGATTATTATGAATTATATTTCAACTAATTATTTTGTTATTAATCAATAATATATTATAATTAGTCAATTAATTATGTATATATAATATTTAATAACAAATGAAAAATATAAGCACTAATTCTATTTCATTAATTAATGAACATATTAATTAAATTTTAATAAAACAATGGTTAATTGATTTATTATTTATCAACAAAGTTATAAAATTATATAGGTGTTAAATGCCCTTAAAAGGAAAAGAACAAGCAACCGTGCATGGCCGTCACGTCTTTGAATAGTAAATCACGGGTATGTCATTTGGTCTGACAAATGCACCTAGCACTTTTATGAGATTAATGAACCATGTTTTGCGTGATTTTATTGGCAAGTTTGTGGTTGTATACTTTGATGACATTTTAATTTATAGCAAAAGCCTTGATGAGCATGTTATGCATCTTAAATCTATACTTGAAGCACTTAGGCGTGAAAGACTATATGCTAAATTTAAAAAGTGTTCTTTTTGTATGGATAAAGTTGTTTTTCTTGGCTTTGTTATTTCTGCCCATGGTGTGCATGTTGATGAGGAGAAGGTTAAGGCTATTAAAGATTGGCCTACTCCTAAGTGTATTAGTGATGTGCGTAGTTTTCATGGTTTAGCTAGCTTTTATAGGCATTTTGTGAAAGATTTTAGTACCATTCTTTGCCATGATGACCGAAATAATTAAAAGGATGTCGATTTAAGTGGAATGAGGCACAAGAACTTGCTTTTAATACATTGAAAGATAAATTGTGTTCTGCGCTGTATTGAGTTTGCCTAACTTTAATGAAGCTTTTCAGATAGAATGTGATGCCTCCGTTAGGTATTGGTGCTGTTTTGATGCAGGTAAGCGTCCCATTGCATACTTCAAATGAAAAGCTTCATGGGCCACAATTGAATTATTCCACTTATGACAAGGAACTCTATGCCTTGGTGAGAGCATTGGAGACTTGGCGACATTATCTCTGCCAAAAGAGTTTGTGATCCATTCGATCATGAGTCATTGAAACATCTAAAGGGCCAAGGTAGGTTGAACAAGAGGCATGCGAAGTGGTGGAATTCATAGAGACCTTTCCATACGTGATACAATACAAACAAGGTAAGGAGAATGTAATTGCTGATGCACTTTCAAGAAGGTACACTCTAATCACTACTTTAAGTTCTAAATTGTTAGGGTTTGAGTACATTAGGGATTTGTATGCTTGGATTCTGATTTTGGCAATGTGTTTGGCGCTTGTGAGCATGCTGCATTCCAAAGATTTTATAGACATGATGGCTATCTGTTTAGGAGAACAAGTTATGTATGCCTAAATGTTCTATCGGGAAGTCCTTATCGTGAATCACATTGTGGGGTTTGATGGGTCATTTTGGGGTTCAAAAGACATATGACATACTTTGTGAACATTTTATTGGCCAAACATGAGAAAAGATGTTGAAAAATTTGTTCTAAGTGTGTTGCATGTAGACAAGCGAAATCTAAGACTCATCCTTATGGTTTGTATACACCTTTGCTCGTGCCTAAGCATCCGTGGACCCACATATCTACGGACTTTGTTTTAGGGTTGCCTAGGACAAAAAAGGTAGGGATAGTATATTTGTGGTAGTAGATCGGTTTAGCAAGATGGCACATTTCATTGCATGTCATAAAACCGATGATCTTGTAAATATTGCGAGTTATTTTTAAGGATGTTGTGCATTTGCATGGTGTTCCTAAGACTATTGTTTCTGATCGTGATGTGAAGTTTTTGAGCCACTTTTGGCGTGTTCCTTGGGGTAAGCTAGGTACTAAACTTTTGTTTTCTACTACCTGCCATCCTCAAACTGACGGACAAACTGAGGTAGTGAATAGAACTTTAGGTTCTCTTTTACGTGCTGTGGTTGGTAAAAATATTAAAACATGGGAAGAATGTTTGTCATTAGTTGAATTTGCATACAATTGGAGCATACATTCTACTACTGGTTATTCACCTTTTGAGATTGTTTATGGTTTTAATCCATTAACACCTTTAGATTTGTGTCCTTTACCTTTAAGTGAGATAACTAGTATAGATGGACAAAAGAAAGCAGATTTGGTGCGCAACATTCATGAAAAGGCGAGACAACACATAGAGAAGCGGAATGAAGCATATGCACAAAGAGCTAATCAAGGGCGAAAGTTGATGCAATTTGAGCCTGGTGATTGGGTTTGGTTACATTTAGGAAAGAGAGGTTTCTAAGCAAAGGAAATCCAAGTTGGATCCTAGAGGCGATGGGCCTTTCCAAGTCCTTGAAAAGATTAATAATAATGCCTACAGATTGATTTGCGGTGAGTATCAAGTATCCGCTACATTTAATGTTGCGATCTCTCTCCATTTGATAATGCAGGGCTGATTCGAGGACGAATCCTTTTGAGGAGGGAGGGAATGATACAAGAAGTCATGGCAATGGAGATCAAGGTGCAACACATCAAGACAAGCTTACTTTGCCAAGTAGACCTATTACAAGACAACGTGCAGCAAGGCTTAAACAAGCACTTCAAGGGTTTGTTCAAAGTCACATTACATCTCACCTTGATGACAAGACTGAATCATCCGTGAAGAATTCAAGTGGAGTAGTCAAGCCTGTGATTCTGCTAGAGAGGGCATGTGGAGGGGCTAATACTTAGCCAAATTTCAAGACAAGTTCAATTATTCTTATGGACTTATTTTAGTACATTGGACTTGTTATTTATCCTTTGTTTATTAGGCCCAAAGAGACTTGTTATGGGCTAGGTATTTATTAGTATTTGCCTTAGTTTATTTAAAACTAGTTTTGGACAACCAAGTGTGTGGGCCTAAGTAGAGTAATCCATTAGGCCCATCCACCTCCCTTAGGTTTATTTAAGTTATTTTGATCTTATTTAAGTTAGTTTAGCCCAATCCTAAGTGGAATAGGATCAGATTGCATTATTGGGCTATAAACTCCTAAACTAGTTAGGATTAGGCTTGTTTTAGCATTAAAGGGTCTTGTAACCTATTCCTTTTAGGTTTAGGTCGTGGGCAAGGGTATAAATACCTTATTTTATCCTTGTAAACATTAGATTTTGGTTGATTAACGAAATTGAGAGTTCTCTTCAAGTAAGGTGTGTTCTTCTTATTGTTACTTCAAGGATTGCATCATTTATCAAGGTAATCACTTGTGGCGTGTTCAATTCTTCAAATTTCTTTGGGTTTGGGTCTCAATTCCGTATAATTGGGGTTTGAACTAGCATGTTCTTAGAGTAGAAAGATTGGGGTTTTGATTCAATAGGATTAGGGGGTTTGAAGAACCTTGTTTTCTTGGGGTTTCCGTATCACAACTGGTCTTTTTTCCTGCATCAAAACAGCACCTATACCAATCCCAGAAGCATCACTTTCAATTTCAAAAGTTAATTCAAAATTAGGCAGCCTCAACAATGGTGCATTACTCAACTTATCCTTTAATAATGCAAATGCATGCTCTTGCTCTTTTTCCCAAATAAACCCCTTGTCTTTTTTCATGATTTCAGTCAATGGTGGAGCAATTGCACTAAAATCTTTGACAAATCTCCTATAGAAACTTGCCAAACTATGAAAACTCCTCACCTCACTAACATTCATAGGTTTTGGCCATTCACGTATAGCCTTTACCTTTTCGCTATCTACTTCAATTCCTTTTGCACTCACCACATATCCCAAGAAAATAATGCGATCAATGCAAAATGTACATTTCTTCATGTTAGCATACAATTGAAATTTGTGCAACACATCAAACATACATTTTAAATGAATGACATGTTGTTCAATAGATTTGCTATACACTAGAATGTCATCAAAATAGACAACTACAAACTTGCCAATAAATTCTCGTAAAACATGGTTCATTAAACGCATAAAGGTACTTGGTGCATTAGTTAAGCCAAATGGCATTACCAACCACTCATACAATCCATGTTTAGTTTTAAAGGCAGTTTTTCATTCATCACCCGGTTTCATTCTAATTTGGTGATAACCGCTCTTCAAATCAATTTTAGAAAAAATGCATGCGCCATGTAACTCATCCAACATATCATCAAGTTGAGGTATGGGATGTCGATATTTTACCGTTATTTTTTTGACAGCTTAGCAATCCACACACATACGCCAACTTCCATCCTTCTTTGGTACCAATAAAACGGGTACTGCACATGGGCTTAAGCTCTCTCTTATATGTCCTTTCTCCAAAAGTTCTTCCACTTGCTTTTGCAATTCTTTAGTCTCCGCAGGATTGCTTCGATATGCTGGTCTATTTGGTATGGCAGCCCCAGGAATGAGATCGATTTGATGTTCAATTCCTCGCAAAGGTGGTAAACCTTGAGGTAGATCATCGGGAAAAACATCGCTATATTCCTGCAAAACATCAATCACAACACTAGGCAAAGTAGGGTCAAGATCGTTAGTTGAAAAATAAGCCTCTTTGTACAAAAGTACAAACATTGGCATGTTTGTCATCAAAGCTCTCTTCACATCCCTCACTTTTGCATAGAAATTCACTTTTCTCTCTTCTTTTCTCTCATTGGCTGAATTATCTTCACTCTTTTTCTCTTTACATTTGCCTCCTATTTTTCTCTCACTCTTCTTTTTCTCTTTCTTTTCTCTTTCTTTCTCACTTTCTTTCCTTTTTCGTTCAGCCTCTTTTTGTGCAAATTCGTCATAGGATTTTTCAAGTTGCATTTGGTCTTCAAAAATTTGTTTTGGTGTCAAAGGTAAAAGTGTAAACCTTTTGCCCTCTTTCTCCACTATACACCTATTCAAATAGCCATCATGCATTACTCTTCTATCCCATTGCCATGGCCTACCCAACAACATATGACTAGCTTGCATTGGAACCACATCACTATACTTCCCAATTGTAAATGGCACCCTCACTTGTTTTTGGACTCTCACTTCCCCACTATTATTAAGCCACCGTAATTTGTAAGGCCTGGGGTGTTTAGTGGTTTCTAGTCCCAATTTATCAATAAACAATGTACTAGCCACATTCACACAACTACTACCATCAACAATCACACTACACACTTTCCCACTAACTAAGCATCTAGTATGAAAGATATTTTCTCATTGAAGTCTCGCCCCCTCTTGGTCTTCTTTATATTGTGCACTCAAAGCACTCCTAGTCACCATCAATCTACCCTCCATAGGTAACTCCCCATCACTACCATCCTCCAAGGAAGGCATCTCATCATCGACATCACTCTCATCATCGGTTTCAACCTCACCACCACGCATCACCATTACTCTTTTGTTTGGGCATTGTGAAGCTATATGACCAAATCCCAAACATTTAAAACATTTGATATCTCTATTTCTATTAGTGTGGGAAGTAGAAATACCTTTGTTTTTGTTGTCGAATGGTTCTTTTACCTTGGTTTTGTCATCTTTTTTGAATTGGGCAGCCTTGTTATCATTCCTCCAATTCGACTTCCATGTGGAATTTTGAGTCGAATATGTGTTGGCTTGCCTCGCAATTCCCTTTCGCTTCAATTGTTTTTTTTATTATCATGGCCATGTGTACCATGTCTTCAATCTCCACATAATGTTGAAGCTCTACCACATTAGCAATATCTTTGTTGAGTCCATTGAGAAACCTTGCCATGGTGGCTTCTCTATCTTCCTCCACATTTGCCCTTATCATTGCTATCTCCATCTCTTTATAGTATTCCTCCACGCTCTTTGATCCTTGAACAAGGCTTTGCAATTTTTTGATGCAATTCCCTATAATAGTGGAAAGGAACAAAACGTCTTCTCATAATGGCTTTCATCTCCTCCCATGTTTGGATAGGACGTTCTCTATTTCTCCGTCTACTCATAATCAATTGGTCCCACCACACAATGTTATACTCACTAAACTCTACGGCAGCAAGCTTTACCTTCTTTTCTTCTGAGTAATTATGACACTCAAAAAATGAGCTCCACCTTTCTTTCCCATTCCATGTACGCCTCAGGATCATTTTTGCCCAGAAACGATGGAATTTTCATTTTGATACTTCCTAGGTTTCTGTCAAGATCATTTCGTGATACGGCAACAACCTAGAATCAATGTCTAGATCACCTCCGTTTGAATGATTATTCTCAAACCTGATACGGCAACAACCTAGAATCAATGTCTAGATCACCTCCGTTTCAATGATTGTTCCCAAACCTAAATTCAATCAATCTAACAAGACCCTTCACCCCCAAAACAGCAAGGAATTGGTAACAAAGAGTATAACATTGTAGGAATTGAATTAACATACAAGTTAGAACTTACTTGATAAGTTGAATCAATCCTTAAGGTAAAACAAGCAAGAATCTCAATTCTCTCTTGAAGAATGCTTTCTAATTTTGTTGATCTCTCTAAACTCGTGTTCATGGCTAAAGCAAAGGTTTAAATACCCTTTGCAATGTAAACCTAACAAAGATAACCTAAAAACCTAAAGAAAGCCCAAAATATCAAAAGGCCTTCTTGAAACAAATCTGCCCAAGAATAAATCCCACATGGATTTGGGCTTCAAAACTAATTAAAATTGACTAGTCCTTGTCCAAATAGGATAAGAAAACCACAAAATAGAAGACTAACTTAAGAGGGCGAATTGGGCTTTTAAACTAGGCCCACAAGCTTGGTTCCTTAAAATAAAACATGCACATGAGTTTTTAATGAAGCACATGCACATAATGCAAATCAGCCCATGAAAAGCCTAAAAGAAGTCCACATGCCCCTTATAAGATAAAATAAGCCCAAGCCCATTGATTAGACTTGTGCTTGTGAAAATTGACTAAGTGTTAGCCCTCTTGGTTTGAAGCCTCCAATGTGCACACACACTTAGGTGTCTTCCTAAGCTCTTCTCCAAGCTTGATCAACAAAACTTCTTGAAGTTCTTGTGAAACAAAAGCTTGTACATAAATCTGAAATTGTGCTTTGAGCTTGTTGGAGCGCGACCTTGTAATTGGACCCATTGGCATCCTCAAGTCTCCATTGCCTTGGTGAGTTGTATCATTCCCTCCCTCCTCAAAAGGATTCGTCCTCAAATCAAGACCTACATTATCAAAGGGAGATAAATCAGAAACATTAAAAGTAGCACTAACACTATACTCTCCTGGCAAATCCACCCTATAGGCATTGTCATTGATGCGTTCAAGCACTTGAAAAGGACCATCCCCTCTAGGATCAAGCTTGGACTTCCTTTGTTTAGGAAATCTCTCCTTCCTGAAGTGCACCCAAACCCAATCTCCAGGTTCAAACTTCATCTCCCTACGCCCTTGATTGGCTCTTTGAGCATACTTCTTGTTCTTTTCCTCAATGTGCTGCCTAGCTTTCTCATGTATTGTTTTAACCAATTCGGCCCTTTGCTGCCCATCAGAAACTTGATGATACAACTCACCAAGGCAATGGAGACTTGAGGATGCCAATGGGTCCAATTACAAGGTCACGCTCCAACAAGCTTAAAGCACAATTTCAGATTTATGTACAAGCTTTTGTTTCACAAGAACTTCAAGAAGTTTTGTTGATCAAGCTTGGGGAAGAGCTTAGGAAGACACCTAAGTGTGTGTGCACATTGGAGGCATCAAATCAAGAGGGCTAACACTTAGCTAATTTTCACAAGCACAAGCCTAATTAATGGGCTTGGGCTTATTTTATCTTATAAAGGGTATGTGGACTTCTTTTAGGCTTTTTCATGGGTTGATTTGCATTAAGTGTGCATGTGCTTCATTAAAAAAGTCATGTGCATGTTTTATTTTAAGGAACCAAGCTTGTGGGCCTAGTTTAAAAGCCCAATTCGCCCCTCCTAAGTTAGTCTTCTATTTTGTGATTTTCTTATCCTATTTGGACCAGGACTAGTCAATTTTAATTAGTTTTGAAGCCCAAATCCATGTGGGATTTATTCTTGGGCAGATTTGTTTCAAGAAGGCCTTTTTTTTTCATATTTTGGGCTTTCTTTAGGGTTTTTAGGTTATCTTTGTTAGGGTTTACATTGCAAAGGGTATTTAAACCCTTGTTTTAGCCATGAACACGAGTTTTTTGGGGAGAGATCAATAAAATTAGAAAGCATTCTTCAAGAGAGAATTGAGATTCTTGCTTGTTTTACCTTAAGGATTGATTCAACTTATCAAGTAAGTTCTAACTTGTGGCGTTAATTCAATTCCTACAATCTTTATACTCTTTGTTACCAAATCCTTGCTGTTTTGGGGGTGAAGGGTCTTGTTAGATTGATTGAATTTAAGTTTGGGAACAATCATTGAAACGGAGGTGATCTAGACATTGATTCTAGGTTGTTGCCGTATCATCTTTGGTATCAGAGCCTAGGTTTTAAATTCAATCTTTATCTTTAATTTTCCTTTTGTTCTTGATTATTATAGTTAGTTCATCATTAAAATTGAAAAAAGAAAAAAAGAAAGAAAGAAAGAAAGAAAGAAAGAAAGAAAAGAAAAGAAAGAAAGAAAGAAAATCAAGAAAAGAAAGAAAGAAAGAAAGAAAAAGAAGAAAAGAAAGAAAAGAAAGAAAGAAAGAAAGAAGTAAAAAAAATCAAGATTGTGAATCTTTGTTAGTTTGAGTTGATTTGCTTGCAAGATTCATCAAGAAACAAATATGATCATTCAAGAATTCTTTAATATAGTTGCTTATCTTTAAGTTCTTGAGTAATTGGGGCAGATTGGAATGTTTTTGTTAATTTGGGTTTAGGGTTGAGTTTAATTCCTAGTTTCGTCTTTTCTTCAACTCTTTGGTTGTTTTTTTTGTTTGCTGTCCTTTTTTGTTTCCATTACACTTGCATTGAGTAATTTTGTTTCATATTGCTCAATTGGCACAAAAAATCATTCACATACGTTTTCTCCATCTAATATGTGTTTATTTTCGTCTTCATTGTTTTCTTTACATTATATTGCATCTATCTTTGTTTTTTTCTTCCTTTATTTAGGTATTCGTTGCTTTCCTTTTGAATTAAGTTGCTGTTGTGCTTATTTGGTTGGTAGTGATTGATCCGGACAAGTAAAACTGTGCTAGAATCTAAAGTGGTAAAAGGCAAGAGTGTGTAAGCTCATTTGAGGGTAAAAGCCATCTTCTTGAGTGAAACACGAAGGTATCCAATTTGATTTAGAGAGAAACACGTGAGGGAGTGTGTGAGGAGCTATTCTAACGTGTTTTTGCAGGTTTTACATAATGACCAATTCAAAGGATAGTAAAGGTAGTGACAAGGATGAAAAGAATAGTGAGGCTGATCAACACACATTCTTTACTTTGGAGGCTATGCAACATCAATTCCAAAGGATTGAAAACATGTTCGGGGATGTCGTTGATAAATTTGATAGACAAGATCAAGCCATTAGGAATTTACAAAGAGAGCTTCATCTAATGGTGCAACAAGGAGGCAAAATACTAGGGAGCTAACTCCTGTGCTATGAGTATGAAGATCAATATAATGATGTGAAAGATGAAGAAATTGTGTGCGAAGATGAAGAAGATGATTTGGCTTCCATGCAGAGTTGGAAGATTGTTCTGATGTGGAAGTTGAGGATGCACCTAGGGGTGAATTACTTGTTACTAGGCGAGTTTTGAATGCTCAACTGAAGGAAGATGGAATTGAGCAAAGGGAAAATATTTTTCATTCCAGATGCTTAGTGAATGAGAAGATTTGTAGCCTGATCATTGATGGGGGAAGTTGCACTAATGTGGCTAGCACATTGATGGTAGAAAAACTTGGGTTGGAGTGCTTGAAACACCCTAGGCCATACAGACTACAATGGCTGAATGACATGGGGGAAATCAAGGTAAATAAACAAGTCCTTGTATCTTTCTCCATTGGAAAGTATTCTGATCAAGTACTTTGTGATGTTGTACCTATGCATGCTTGTCATTTATTGCTCGTTCGACCTTGGCAATATGATAGAAGAGTGTTACATGATGGTTTTAAGAATAGGTATTCATTTACTATGGGAGATCAGAAATTTGTTCTTGCTCCATTGGCACCAAAAGAGGTATATGAGGACCAAATGCAATTAAAAAGGAGTATGGAGGCAATGCAACAAAGACAGGATGAAAAACTTCAAGAAAAGCATGATAATACAAAAAATGAAGGCAAGGTTGAGAACCTTGCAAAAGGGGAGCAGAAATCTAAATCAAAAGAAAAGAGAGAAAGTGAGGTTGAGACTGAGAGAAGAAAAGTGGGGAGCAGAAATCTGACCTTGACCCTTGTTTGTCTAGTAGTGTTGTTTCTCTTTTGCAGGAGTATAGAGATGTTTTTCCTGAATTCTTGATTCACACTGATCGTGAGAGTTTGAAGCATCTTAAAGGCCAAGGAAAGTTAAATTAAAGACATGCTAAGTGGCTAGAGTTCATAGAGACATTTCCATATGTTGTGAAATACAAGCAAGGTAAAGAAAATGTGATCGCTGATGCATTGTCTAGGAGGTATGCTCTAATCTCTTCTCTTAGTTCTATGTTAATTGGGTTTGAGTATATAAAAGATTTGTACAAATCAGATTCTGACTTTGCTAATGTGTATGATGCATGTGAACAAGTTGCTTTTCAAAAGTTTTATAGGAATGATGGATATTTGTTTAGAGATAATAAACTATGTATTCCTACTTGTTCTATGCGTGAGATGCTTGCTAGGGAGTCTCATGATGGAGGTTTAATGGGACATTTTGGTATTGCTAAAACACTTGACATATTACAAGAGCATTTTTATTGGCCTAACATGAAAAAGGACGTTGAGAGTTTGCTCTAGTCGTGTAGCGTGTAGGCAAGCCAAGTCCAAGGTGCAACCACATGGGTTGTACACGCCTTTACCTGTACCTTAGTCCTTGGATTGATATATCTATGGATTTTGTGTTAGGATTGCCTAGGACTAGGAAAGGACGTGATAGCATCTTTGTTGTGGTTGATCGATTTAGTAAAATGGCTCATTTTATTGCATGTCATAAATCTGATGATGCTACACATGTTGCTGATTTGTTTTTTAGGGATGTTGTTAGGTTGCATGGCATTCCTAAAACCATTGTTTCAGATAGGGATTCTAAGTTTTTAAGTCACTTTTGGCGTGTTCTATGGAATAAATTGGGAACAAAGCTTTTGTTTTCTACAACTTTTCATCCCCAAACAGATGGACAAACTGAAGTGGTTAATAGAACCTTAGGATCTTTATTGCGTGCTGTTGTGGGAAAAAATTTGAAAGCTTGGGATGATTGTTTGCCTTCGATTGAATTTGCATATAATAGAAGCATTCATTCTTCTACAGGTTATTCTCCATTTGAGATTGGGTATGGTTTTAACCCATTAACTCCATTGGATTTATTGCCTTTACCCTTGAATGAGATTGTTAATGTAGATGGGCAGAAAAGGGCCGAATTGGTTAAGACAATACATGAGAAAGTTAGGCAGCACATTGAGGAAAAGAACAAGAAGTATGCTCAAAGAGCCAATCAAGGGCGTAGGGAGATGAAGTTTGAACACGGAGATTGGGTTTGGGTGCACTTCGGAAGGAGAGATTTCTAAACAAAGGAAGTCCAAGCTTGATCCTAGAGGGGATGGTCCTTTTCAAGTGCTTGAACGCATCAATGACAATGCCTATAGGGTGGATTTGCCAGGAGAGTATAGTGTTAGTGCTACTTTTAATGTTTCTGATTTATCTCCCTTTGATAATGTAGGTCTTGATTCGAGGACGAATCCTTTTCAGGAGGGAGGGAATGATACAACTCACCAAGGCAATGGAGATTTGAGGATGCCAATGGGTCCAATTACAAGGTCACGCTTCAACAAGGTCAAAGCACAATTTCAGATTTATGTACAAGCTTTGATTTCACAAGAAGTTCAAGAAGTTTTGTTGATCAAGCTTGGGGAAAAGCTTAGGAAGACACCTAAGTGTATATGCACATTAGAGGCACCAAACCAAGAGGGCTAACACTTAGCTAATTTTCAAGAGCATAAGTCTAATCAATGGACTTGGGCTTATTTTATCTTATAAAGGGCATATGGACTACTTTTAGGCTTTTTCATGGGCTTCTTTGTATTAAGTGTGCATGTGCTTCATTAAAAAAAGTCATGTGCATGTTTTGTTTTAAGGAACCAAGCTTGTGGGCCTAGTTTAAAAGCCCAATTCGTACCTCTTAAGTTAGTCTTCTATTTTTATGGTTTTCTTATCCTATTTGGTCTAGGACTAGTCAATTTTAATTAGTTTTGAAGCCCAAATCTGATACAACTCACCAAGGCAACGGAGACTTGAGGATGCCAATGGGTTCAATTACAAGGTCACGCTCCAACAAGCTTAAAGCACAATTTCAGATTTATGTACAAGCTTTTGTTTCACAAGAACTTCAAGAAGTTTTGTTGATCAAGCTTGGGGAAAAGCTTAGGAAGACACCTAAGTGTGATACAAGAAGCCATGGCAATGGAGATCAAGGTGTAACACATCAAGACAAGCTTACTTTGCCAAGTGAACCTATTACAAGACAACGTGCAGCAAGGCTTAAACAAGCATTTCAAGGGTTTGTTCAAAGTCACATTACATCTCACCTTGATGACAAGACTGAACCATCTGTGAAGATTGTTAGAGTAGTGCCCTGAAGGCAATCGCCTTTAGCGCATTTTGTACAAAGTTGTGTACATACTTTATGAATAAATAAAGAAATGCATATTTCATTAACTTGCTGTTCATTATTTATGAATGGATATTGATCTATAAGCAAATTAATGAAGTCCATGATATATCACATAGCATGAAGGAAATTGTGATGTGATCATACTACTGAGATTCCTATCATGTGCAATTATGTCAGTATCTAAATTATCCTAGTCATAGGATTACTTGAGATCGGACATCGATGTCTGGAAAGACTAGCACATCTCAAGCTCCTTGATTTGATCAAGCAGTGGATCTCAAAAGCTGTAAATATGAGATATTGATGTGAGCAAAGGCATTCCGTTGGTGCGTGTTAGATATTTAGGGTTGAGATGTGGATGCTTACTAGAGGTAGTAAGTACATTGGATGACCTGCTATGAGATCATCACATGGATGTTCTATTATACTGTCAGTGATAATCTCATCATAGCAATGGTGCAAGTATCCTTAGACTTGAGGTGCTCAAGGATATCTTGAATCTTGATTACGTGCTTTGACTCCATTCCTTGTTGCCTTCGAGAGGTTGCTCATAGGGTGGTGATTGGAGTGCGACTTGAGGTATTGAAGGTAATTGAGTAGCCAATAGAGGATTCACCACTTCTGTGATAGTAGAAGATGATACCCATGGCCTCTTGCCAGGGTCATTACTTGGAAGTCTCTGGCCGGAGCATATATTTCATGAAGAATGTCTTCATTGACATATTAAGTAATGAGTCCCAGGACGAGAACTGAAATCACTTGAACTAGATTTGACGTAGTCAGTCTAGTAAGAGTTGACACATTGCCCATACTCATAACCAAGTGGGGTATAGCATGGTGAAAGGACAAATTGCACGGTAATTGTCTATGGAAAGGTTCGTGATATGGTTCATGATGAATACATGTTCATTCGTCAAGCCAATTACTTTCCGGTCAATTGGGAGTCATGATGTGTTGCTAGATACCGCTCATGACTTGCTCAGATTAAGTGTTAATCTAAGTGGTCAACATAACCGGGAACCTAATGGGTCACACGCATAAGAGTGTCTTGGAGAATTCGTAAAATAGTTTTGAACAGAGTTTCAATATATGGAGGGCAAAAGGATTAAATGGATCCCGATGAGATCTAGATATGTCCCGATGAGATCGCGACATCGATATTGCTGAAAAAGGTTTTCGTGAGTTTTCCCATACCGGGACCCGGTAGGCCGGTAGGACCGGCCCCAGTGTGACTGGACCACTTCAGCATTTATATATATATATATATATATATATATATATATATATGTGTGTGTGTGTGTGTGTGTGTGTGTGTGTACATGGATAGGAAGGAGAAGCTTCCTTTATGTGCTTTGTCAAAAGTAGCTTTAATGGCTTTAAATGCTAAAAGGCAAAATGCTAAAGGAAGGATGATTATCGTGTATCATATATAAAGAGCCTTTAACATGTTAAAGGTTGAAAGAAGTGAGATTGATGATCGTTGGACAAGTGAGAGGATAAGTGGAAAAGGTGTTTTTCAAGCTTCCTCTCCAAGACCTACGACTCTTCATCTTCTCCAAGGTTTCATCTTCTCCTTCATTGTTTCTTCCATAGCTTTCCAAGGACAAAGGTAGGAGCTAGCACTCTTTACTTTGTTCTAGCTATTCCCAGGTCAAAGGGTTTGTCCTGGTTAGATTCTTCGATCTCTGCGTGGATACCGTTAGAGACGGTCTCCTTTGGCTGTTATGGTTTGAGTTTGTTGTATAGATACATGGATCCTGGCTTTCGGGAAGTTCCCCGAATAAAACTTTTTGTTTTCCGCACCGTGGGCATGTGATGCTCACGTCGGGATTTTCCTACAAAGAATTCAAGTGGAGTAGTCAAGCCTGTGATTCTTCTAGAGAGGGCATGTGGAGGGGCTAATACTTAGCCAAATTTCAAGACAAGTTCAATTATTCTTATGGACTTATTTTAGTACATTGGACTTGTTATTTATCCTTTGTTTATTAGGCCCAAAGAGACTTGTTATGGGCTAGGTATTTATTAGTATTTGCCTTAGTTTATTTAAAACTAGTTTTGGACAACCAAGTGTGTGGGCCTAAGTAGAGTAATCCATTAGGCCCATCCACCTCCCTTAGGTTTATTTAAGTTATTTTGGTCTTATTTAAGTTAGTTTAGCCCAATCCTAAGTGGAATAGGATCAGATTGCATTATTGGGCTATAAACTCCTAAACTAGTTAGGATTAGGCTTGTTTTAGCATTAAAGGGTCTTGTAACCTATTCCTTTTAGGTTTAGGTCGTGGGCAAGGGTATAAATACCTTATTTTATCCTTGTAAACATTAGATTTTGGTTGATTAACGAAATTGAGAGTTCTCTTCAAGTAAGGTGTGTTCTTCTTATTGTTACTTCAAGGATTGCATCACTTATCAAGGTAATCACTTGTGGCGTGTTCAATTCTTCAATTTTCTTTAGGTTTGGGTCTCAATTCCGTATAATTGGGGTTTGAACTAGCATGTTCTTAGAATAGAAAGATTGGGGTTTTGATTCAATAGGATTAGGGGGTTTCAAGAACCTTGTTTTCTTGGGGTTTCGTGTCGGTTGGTATCAGAGCTTGGCTTAATTCTATTGAACTCATACGTATCTTTCATTGTTTTCTTTGTTGAATTCCTTAGAAAGGTAAAAAAAAATTTAAATTGCTTGGAACGAATCTGCCATTATTGGTTCTTTGTGTTCTTGTTTCCTTAATTAGTTGTTTGTTTTCTTGATGAAAATTAAAAAAACAGAAAAAGCAAAAATAGGAAAAAGGGTGAAAAATAGAACAAAAAAGTGAACAGTATAAAGAAAAGAAAAAATTCAAGAATGATCAAGAAACATCAAAATTGTGATTCTTTGAATCTTTGTTTGGTCTTTCATCCCGATTTGTTCTTATCACCAAGATTCATTAAGATTGTCCTTCTTTCATTCAAGAACCTATCAAGAAACGATTTCTTTGAATCTTTTGTTCAATTCTTGGAACTTTGGTTAGATTGGGATATTAAAATAAAAAAAATAAAAAAAATTGGTCTTGGGTTCGGTGAGTTTTGTCATATTTCTGTGTGTCTTTCTTTGTTTCCTAGTTTATTTCTTGTTTTGGTACCTATCTTTGCTTCTCTACATTGATTTGAACAATTGTTGCACTCATAATTGTTCAATTGACACAAGAATCGTTGCCTACACTACCCTTCATCCGTGTATTGGCACTTTGATTTATTTTCTATCCGTACAATATTTTGCTTCTAGATTTGTTTCATCTATTCGTTTTTCTTTGTTAGGCTTGCTATCTTTGTGCTTTCTACTTGAACTTGTTGCTTGTTGATTTCCTTGATTTTGTTGAAGTGATCCTGAAAAGTAACATAAAGGAGGCACTTGAGTGGAAAAAGGAAAGAGTGTGAGATTATATAGTGAAAAGCCATTTTATTGTGTGAAACACGAGTGGAAAATTTTGTTTTAGAGAGAAACGCGTGAGGGAGTGTTGTGAGGTTTCTAACGTTTTCTTGCAGGAATTGATCATGTCTCATAATAGCAATAAAGATGGCAAGAGTGATGGGAGTGAAGAGGACCAACAAAATACATTGTTTACTCTTGAAGCAATGCAAAATCAATTCAATAGAATAGAGACTATGTTCCTTGAAGTCAAAGACAAGTTCGAGCAGCAAGATAGAAACTTTGAAAGACAAGATAGACTTCTTAGAACTATTCAAGCTGAATCTTCAGGGAATAATGGGCCAAGAAGAAGAGAGAACCCTCCACTTCATAATCATTATCACTATGAGGAGGAGCAAGATGAAGATGGATTTGATGAGGAAGAGTGGTATGGAGCTCGAAACAATGCAAGAGGTGGTAGAGGAGATAGAGGCCGAAATAGAGGTGGTTATAGAGGAAGAGAGGAGGAAGAGACTGAAAGAGTAGATAGAAACATTGGTAGCATCAAAATGAAGATGCCGTCATTTCAAGGAAGGAATGATGCTGATGCCTACTTAGAGTGGGAAAGGAAAGTAGAGATGATATTTGCCTGCCACAATTATTCTGAGGAGAAGAAGGTGAAGTTAGCGACAGTTGAGTTCTCTGATTATGCTGCTGTTTGGTGGGATCGATTGATGGTTAGTAGAAGACGAACTGGAGAAAGACCTGTTGAAACCTGGGATGAGATGAAACGCATCATGAAAAAGAGATTTGTGCCAAGTTACTACTATAGGGAGTTGTATCAAAAACTCCAAACATTGAGGCAAGGCACAAAGAGCGTGGAAGATTACCACAAGGAGACGGAGATAGCTATGATAAGAGCTAACATAGAGGAGGATAGAGAGGCTACAATGGCTCGATTCCTTGCTGGTCTAAATAAAGAGATATCGAATGTGTTAAAGCTTCATCAATACTTAGAGTTGGAGGACATGGTAAGCATGGCTATGAAGATTGAAAAGCAATTGAAGGGAAAAGGTTTCAGCAAGGGCAATACCTCAGGATCTTCAAATTCTTGGGGTCCTAAATGGCCAAAGAAGGAGGAAAAGAACAAGGATAAGTCCTATGACAATAAGGACAAGTCGAAGGAAAAGTGGACAGCCTCTAAAGGTGTGCCTACATCTAATGATCAAAATCCTAACACTAAGCAAAGAGACATCAAATGCTTCAAGTGTTTGGGTTCAGGTCATAGGGCAAACCAATGTCCCAATAGGAAGATCATGTATTTGCGAGATGGGGTAATTGAATCAGAAGATAGTGATGGAAGTGATATGCCTTAGTTGGAGGATTGCACTAATGAAGAAGTTGAGCAACCAGTCCAAGCTGAAGCATTAGTAGTGAGGCGAGCTCTTAATGTACAAGAAAAGATAGAGCTTGAGGAACAAAGGGAGAATATATTCCACACCAGACGTTTAATTAAGGGTAAGATGTGTAGTTTAATAATTGATGGAGGTAGTTGCACCAATGTTGCAAGCACAATTTTAGTTGAGAAATTGGGGTTGCCTCTCATTAAGCACTCTAGTCTTTATAAGTTGCAATGGCTTAATGAGTGTGGAGAGGTTAAGGTGAACAAGTAAGTGCTAGTGGCGTTTTCAATTGGGAGATATTCCGATGAAGTGTTGTGTGATGTAGTTCCTATGCATGCTGGTCATTTACTATTGGGGAGACCATGGCAATATGATAGGCGTGTACAACATGATGGATTCAAAAATAGATATTCATTCAAGATGGGGGAGAAACACTTCACATTGGCACCCCTTTCACCAAAAGAAGTTCATGAGGATCAGTTGAGACTTGCAAAAGCCATGGAAGAACAAAAACTTGGAGAGGCTGAGAGTTTAAAAAGAAAAAAAGAAAAAGAGGCCATTCAAAAAAATAGGAACAAGGGCCCAACTGAGAGTAATTGCACTAGTGAGCAAAAGAAAGAGAGTGGTGCAGTTGGAAAACGAGAGAAGAGTGAAAAGAAGAGTGGAACAAAAAAAAAGGTACCTTCTTTACAAAAGAAAAAGAGTTGAGGAAGGTCATGTACACACAGAAACCATTGGTTTTGCTTATGTACAAGGAGTTGTTTTATGGTGAGACCGACCTTGACCCTTCTCGTGCCTAGAGTTGTGAGACTTGTTTTGCAGAATACTCGATGTCTTTCCGATGAGTTGCCCAAAGGACTACCACCATTGAGGGCATTGAACATCGATTGATCTCGTGCCGAGTTCAAATTCCAATCGCCCAGCCTATAGAAGCAATCCCGAGGAGACAAAGGAGCTTCAAAGGCAAGTGGAAGAGTTGCTTGAGAGGGGGCACGTGAGACAAAGTCTAAGCCCATGCGCAGTTCCAGTGCTATTGGTGCCAAAGAAAGATGGAACTTGGCGTATGTGCGTGGATTGCAGGGCAATAAACAAGATAACGGTAAAGTATCGCCACCCCATTCCTAGGCTAGATGATATGCTTGATGAGCTACATGGTGCTTGTTTATTTACAAAAATTGATCTCATGAGTGGTTATCATCAAATTAGAATGAAAGTAGGGGATGAATGAAAAACAGCCTTTAAAACAAAATATGGTCTATATGAGTGGATGGTCATGCCATTTGGTTTGACAAATGCACCTAGCACTTTTATGAGATTAATGAACCATGTTTTGCGTGATTTTATTTGTAAGTTTGTGGTTGTATACTTTGATGACATTTTAATTTATAGCAAAAGCCTTGATGAGCATGTTATGCATCTTAAATCTATACTTGAAGCACTTAGGTGTGAAAGACTATATGCTAAATTTAAAAAGTGTTCTTTTTGTATGGATAAAGTTGTTTTTCTTGGCTTTGTTATTTCTGCCCATGGTGTGCATGTTGATAAGGAGAAGGTTAAGGCTATTAAAGATTGGCCTACTCCTAAGTGTATTAGTGATGTGCGTAGTTTTCATGGTTTAGCTAGCTTTTATAGGCGTTTTGTGAAAGATTTTAGTACCATTGCTGCGCCATTGACTGAAATAATTAAAAAGGATGTCGGATTTAAGTGGAATGAGGCACAAGAACTTGTTTTTAATACATTGAAAGATAAATTGTGTTCTGCGCCTGTATTGAGTTTGCCTAACTTTAATGAAGCTTTTCAGATAGAATGTGATGCCTCCGGGTTAGGTATTGGTGTTGTTTTGATGCAGGGTAAGCGTCCCATTGCATACTTCAGTGAAAAGCTTCATGGGCCACAATTGAATTATTCCACTTATGACAAGGAACTCTATGCCTTGGTGAGAGCATTGGAGACTTGGCAGCATTATCTCTGGCCAAAAGAGTTTGTGATCCATTCTGATCATGAGTCATTGAAACATCTAAAGGAACAAGGTAAGTTGAATAAGAGGCATGCGAAGTGGCTGGAATTCATAGAGACCTTTCCATACGTGATACAATACAAACAAGGTAAGGAGAATGTAGTTGCTGATGCACTTTCATGAAGGTACACTCTAATCACTACTTCAAGTTCTAAATTGTTAGGGTTTGAGTACATTAGGGATTTGTATGCTTCGGATTCTGATTTTGGCAATGTGTTTGGCGCTTGTGAGCATGCTGCATTCCAAAGATTTTATAGACATGATGGCTATCTGTTTAGGGAGAACAAGTTATGTGTGCCTAAATGTTCTATGCAGGATGTCCTTGTGCGTGAATCACATTGTGGGGGTTTGATGGGTCATTTTGGGGTTCAAAAGACATATGACATACTTTGTGAACATTTTTATTGGCCTAACATGAGAAAAGATGTTGAAAAAATTTGTTCTAAGTGTGTTGCATGTAGACAAGCGAAATCTAAGACTCATCCTTATGGTTTGTATACACCTTTGCCTGTGCCTAAGCATCCGTGGACTGACATATCTATGGACTTTGTGTTAGGGTTGCCTAGGACAAAAAAAGGTAGGGATAGTATATTTGTGGTAGTAGATCGGTTTAGCAAGATGGCACATTTCATTGCATGTCATAAAACTGATGATGCTGTAAATATTGCCGAGTTGTTTTTTAAGGATGTTGTGCGTTTGCATGGTGTTCCTAAGACTATTGTTTCTGATCGTGATGTGATGTTTTTGAGCCACTTTTGGCGTGTTCTTTGGGGTAAGCTAGGTACTAAACTTTTGTTTTCTACTACTTGCCATCCTCAAACTGACGGACAAACTGAGGTAGTTAATAGAACTTTAGGTTCTCTTTTACGTTCTGTGGTAGGTAAAAATATTAAAACATGGGAAGAATGTTTGTCATTAGTTGAATTTGCATACAATAGGAGCATACATTCTACTACTGGTTATTCACCTTTTGAGATTGTTTATGGTTTTAATCCATTAATACCTTTAGATTTGTGTCCTTTACCTTTAAGTGAGATAACTAGTATAGATGGACAAAAGAAAGCAGATTTGGTGCGCAACATTCATGAAAAGGCGAGACAACACATAGAGAAACGGAATGAAGCATGTGCACAAAGAGCTAATCAAGGGCGAAAGTTGATGCAATTTGAGCCTGGTGATTGGGTTTGGTTACATTTTAGGACAGAGAGGTTTCCTAAGCAAAGGAAATCAAAGTTGGAACCTAGAGGCGATGTGCCTTTCCAAGTCCTTGAAAAGATTAATAATAATGCCTACAGGATTGATTTGCCAGGTGAGTATCAAGTATCTGCTACATTTAATGTTGCTGATCTCTCTCCATTTGATAATGCAGGGGCTGATTCGAGGACGAATCCTTTTAAGTTATTTTGATCTTATTTAAGTTAGTTTAGCCCAATCCTAAGTGGAATAGGATCAGATTGCATTATTGGGCTATAAACTCCTAAACTAGTTAGGATTAGGCTTGTTTTAGCATTAAAGGGTCTTGTAACCTATTCCTTTTAGGTTTAGGTCGTGGGCAAGGGTATAAATACCTTATTTTATCCTTGTAAACATTAGATTTAGTTGATTAACGAAATTGAGAGTTCTCTTCAAGTTAGGTGTGTTCTTCTTATTGTTACTTCAAGGATTGCATCGCTTATCAAGGTAATCACTTGTGGCGTGTTCAATTCTTCAATTTTCTTTGGGTTTGGGTCTCAATTCCGTATAATTGGGGTTTGAACTAGCATGTTCTTAGAATAGAAAGATTGAAGTTTTGATTCAATAGGATTAGGGGGTTTCAAGAACCTTGTTTTCTTGGGGTTTCCGTATCAAAGTGTGTGTGCACATTGGAGGCATCAAATTAAGAGGGCTAACACTTAGCCAATTTTCACAAGCACAAGTCTAATCAATGGGCTTGAGCTTATTTTATCTTATAAAGGGCATGTGGACTATTTTAGGCTTTTTCATGGACTGGTTTGCATTAAGTGTGCATGTGCTTTATTAAAAAAAGCATGTGCATGTTTTATTTTAAGGAACCAAGCTTGTGGGCCTAGTTTAAAAGCCCAATTCGCCCCTCTTAAGTTAAAAGCCCAATTCAACTTATCAAGTAAGTTCTAACTTGTGGCGTTAATTCAATTCCTACAATCTTTATACTCTTTGTTACCAAATCCTTGCTGTTTTTGGGGTGAAGGGTCTTGTTAGATTGATTGAATTTAGGTTTGGGAACAATCTTTGAAACGGAGGTGAATCTTCGTGAGTTTGAGTTGATTATCTTGCAAGATTCATCAAGAACGAATCTGATCATTCAAGAATTCTTTAATTTCGTTTCTTTATTATTCAAGATTCATCAAGAACACATCCTTCATTCAAGAAACTCATCAAGACTTGTTTTCTTAAACTCTTTGGCTATTTTTTTTGCTGTCCTTTTTGTTTCCATTACACTTGAATTGAGTAATCTTGTTTCATATTGCTCAATTGGCACCAAAAATCGTTCACTAACGTTTTCTCCATCTAGTATGTGTTTATTTTCGTCTTCATTGTTTTCTTTACATTAAATTGCATCTAGATTTGTGTTTATCTTCCTTTATTTAGGTATTTGTTGCTTTCCTTTTGAATTACGTTGCTGTTGTGCTTATTTGGTTGGTAGTTATGGATCCGGACAAATAAAATTGTGATAGAATCTAAAGTGGTAAAAGACAAGAGTGTGTAAGCTCATTTGAGGGTAAAAGCCATCTTCTTGAGTGAAACACGAGGGTTTCCAATCTGATTTAGAGATGAACACGTGACGGAGTGTGTGATGAGCTATTCTAACATGTTTTTGCAGGTTTTACATAATGACCAATTCAAAGGATAGTAAAGGTAGTGAAAAAGATGGAAAGAATAGTGAGGCTGATCAACTCACATTCTTTACTTTGGAGGCTATGAGTATGAAGATCAATATGATGATGTGGAAGATGAAGAAATTGTGTTCGAAGATGAAGAAGATGATTTGGCTTCCATGCCTGAGTTGGAAGATTGTTCTGATGTGGAAGTTGATGATGCACCTAGGGGTGAATTACTTGTTACTAGGCGAGTTTTGAATGCTCAAGTGAAGGAAGATGGAATTGAGCAAAGGGAAAAAAATTCATTCCAGATGCCTAGTGAATGAGAAGATTTGTAGCCTGATCATTGATGGGGGAAGTTGCACTAATGTGGCTAGTACATTGATGGTAGAAAAACTAGGGTTGGAGTGCTTGAAACACCCTAAGCTGTATAGACTACAATGGCGGAATGACATGGGGGAAATCTAGGTAAATAAACAAGTCCTTGTATCTCTCTCCATTGGAAAGTATTCTGATCAAGTACTTTGTGATGTTGTACCTATGCATGCTTGTCATTTATTGCTCGGTCGACCTTGGCAATATGATAGAAGAGTTTTACATGATGGTTTTAAGAATAGGTATTCATTTACTGTGGGAGATCAGAAATTTGTTCTTGCTCCATTGGCACCAAAAGAGGTATATGAGGACCAAATGCAATTAAAAAGGAGTATGGAGGCAATGCAACAAAGACAGGACAAAAAACTTCAAGAAAAGCATGACAATACAGAAATTGAGGGGAAGGTTGAGAACCTTGCAAAAGGGGAGCAGAAATCTAAATCAAAAGAAAAGAGAGAAAGTGAGTCCGAGACTGAGAGAAGAAAAGTGGGGAAAGAGGCCTCAAAAGAAATTGAATTAAAAGGCCCAAATGAGAGAGAGGGTAGAAAGAAACAAAACTTCTATGCAAAAATGAGAGATGTAAGGGTTGCTTGTGTGGAAAGGAGATGTTTGTTTGTACTTTTGTACAAGCAAGCTTATTTTAATGAATCTGACCTTGACCCTTGTTTGCCTAGTAGTGTTGTTTCTCTTTTGCAGGAGTATAGAGTTGTTTTTCCTGAATTTGTGATTCACACAGATCATGAGAGTTTAAAGCATCTTAATGGCCAAGGTAACTTAAATAAAAGACATGCTAAGTGCCTGGAGTTCATAGATACATTTCCATATGTTGTGAAATACAAGCAAGGTAAAGAAAATGTGATCGCTGATGCATTGTCTACGAGGTATGGTCTAATCTCTTGTCTTAGTTCTAAGTTGATTGGGTTTGAGTATATAAAAGATTTGTACATATCAGATTCTAACTTGTTATCTAGAACCGTTGTTTTAGATAGGGATTCTAAGTTTTTAAGTCACTTTTGGTGTGTTCAATGGAATAAATTGGAAACAAAACTTTTTTTTCTACAACTTGTTGATACGGAAACTCCAAGAAAACAAGGTTCTTGAAACCCCCTAATCCTATTGAATCAAAACCTCAATCTTTCTATTCTAAGAACTTGCTAGTTCAAACCCCAATTATACGAAATTGAGACCCAAACTCAAAGAAAATTGAAGAATTGAACACGCCACAAGTGATTACCTTGATAAGTGATGCAATCCTTGAAGTAACAATAAGAAGAACACACCATACTTGAAGAGAATATCTCTCAATTTCGTTAATCAACCAAATCTAATGTTTACAAGGATAAAATAAGGTATTTATACCCTTGCCCACGACCTAAACCTAAAAGGAATAGGTTACAAGACCCTTTAATGCTAAAACAAGCCTAATCCTAACTAGTTTAGGAGTTTATAGCCCAATAATGCAATCTGATCCTAATCCACTTAGGATTGGGCTAAATTAACTTAAATAAGACCAAAATAATTTAAATAAACCTAAGGGAGGTGGATGGGCCTAATGGATTACTCTACTTAGACCCACACACTTGGTAGTCCAAAACTAGCTTTAAATAAACTAAGGCAAGTACTAATAAATACCTAGCCCATAACAAGTCTCTTTGGGCCTAATAAACAAAGGATAAATAACAAGCCCAATGTACTAAAATAAGTCCAGAAGAATAATTGAACTTGTCTTGAAATTTGGCTAAGTATTAGCCCCTCCACATGCCCTCTCTAGAAGAGTCACAAGCTTGACTACTCCACTTGAATTCTCCACGGATGGTTCGGTCTTGTAATCAAGGTGAGATGTAATGTGACTTTGAACAAACCCTTGAAGTGCTTGTTTAAGCCTTGCTGCACGTTGTCTTGTAATAGGTCCACTTGGCAAAGTAAGCTTGTCTTGGCGTGTTGCACCTTGATCTCTATTGCCATGGCTTCTTGTATCACTTGTCATCCCCAAACAGATGGGCAAACTGAAGTGGTTAATAGAACTTTAGGATCTTTGTTACGTGCTGTTGTGGGCAAACATTTGAAAGCTTGGGAAGATTGTTTGCCTTTGATTGAGTTTTCATATAATGGAAACATTCATTCTTCTACAGGTTATTCTCCATTTGAGATTGTGTATGGTTTTAACCCATTAACTACCCTTGAATGAGATTGTTAATGTAGATGGGCAGCAAAGGGCCGAATCGGTTAAGACAATGCATGAGAAAGCTAGGTAGCACATTGAGGAAAAGAATATGAAGTATGCTCAAAGAGCTAATCAAGGGCGTAGGGTGATGAAGTTTGAACCTGGAGATTGGGTTTGGGTGCACTTCACGAAGGAGAGATTTCCTAAACAAAGGAAGTCTAAGTTTGGTTCTGGAGGGGATGGTCCTTTTCAAGTGCTTGAACGCATCAATGACAATGCCTATAGAGTGGATTTGCCAGGTGAGTATGGTGATAGTGCTACTTTTAATGCTTCTGATTTATCTCCCTTTGATAATGTAGGTCTTGATTCGAGGACGAATCCTTTTGAAGAGGGAGGGAATGATACAACTCACCAAGGCAATGGAGACTTGAGGATGCCAATGGGTCCAATTACAAGGTCACGCTCCAACAAGCTTAAAACACAATTTCAGATTTATGTACAAGCTTTTGTTTCACAAGAACTTCAAGAAGTTTTGTTGATCAAGCTTGGGGAAAAGCTTAGGAAGACACCTAAGTGTGTGTGCACATTGGAGGCATCAAATCAAGAGGGCTAAAACTTAGCCAATTTTCACAAGCACAAGACTAATCAATGGGCTTGAGATTATTTTATCTTATAAAGGGCATGTGGACTTCTTTTAGGCTTTTTCATGGGCTGGTTTGCATTAAGTGATACGGAAACCCCAAGAAAACAAGGTTCTTGAAACCCCCTAACCCTATTGAATCAAAACCCCAATCTTTCTATTCCAAGAACTTGCTAGTTCAAACCCCAATTTTACGAAATTGAGACCCAAACCCAAAAAAAATTGAAGAATTGAACACGCCACAAGTGATTACCTTCATAAGTGATGCAATCCTTGAAGTAACAATAAGAAGAACACACCTTACTTGAAGAGAATATCTCTCAATTTCGTTAATCAACCAAATCTAATGTTTACAAGGATAAAATAAGGTATTTATACCCTTGCCCACGACCTAAACCTAAAAGGAATAGGTTACAAGACCCTTTAATGCTAAAACAAGCCTAATCCTAACTAGTTTAGGAGTTTATAGCCCAATAATGCAATCTGATCCTAATCCACTTAGGATTGGGCTAAACTAACATAAAGAAGACCAAAATAATTTAAATAAACCTAAGGGAGGTGGATGGGCCTAATGGATTACTCTACTTAGGCCCACACACTTGGTAGTCCAAAACTAGCTTTAAATAAAGTAAGGCAAGTACTAATAAATACCTAGCCCATAACAAGTCTCTTTGGGCCTAATAAACAAAGGATAAATAACAAGCCCAATGTACTAAAATAATTCCAGAAGAATAATTGAACTTGTCTTGAAATTTGGCTAAGTATTAGCCCCTCCACATGCCCTCTCTAGAAGAGTCACAAGCTTGACTACTCCACTTGAATTCTCCACGGATGGTTCGTTCTTTTAATCAAGGTGAGATGTAATGTGACTTTGAATAAATCCTTGAAGTGCTTGTTTAAGCCTTGTTGCACGTTTTCTTGTAATTGGTCCACTTGGCAAAGTAAGTTTGTCTTGGCGTGTTGCACCTTGATCTCCATTGCCATGGCTTCTTATATCATTCGCTCCCTCCTCAAAAGGATTCGTCCTCGAATCAACCCCTGCATTATCAAATGGAGAGAGATCAACAACGTTAAACGTAGCAGATACTTGATACTCACCTGGCAAATCAATCTGATGTTCAATGCCCCTCAATGGTGGTAGTCGCCTGGGCAACTCATTTGGAAAGACATCAGAGTATTCCTGCAAAACAAGTCTCACAACTCTAGGCACAGAAGGGTCAAGGTCAGTCTCACCATAAAACAACTCCTTATACATAAGCAAAACCAATGGTTTCTGTGTGTAGATGACCTTCCTCAACTCCTTTTCTTTTGCAAAGAAAGTACTTTTTTTTGTTACACTCTTCTTTTCACTCGTCTCTCCTTTTTCAACTGCACCACTCTCTTTCTTTTGCTCACTAGTGCAATTACTCTCAGTTGGGCCCTTGTTCCTATTTTCTTGAATGGCCTCTTTTTCTTTTTTTTTTCTTTTTAAACTCTCAGCCTCTCTAAGTTTTTGTTCTTCCATGGCTTTTGTAAGTCTCAACTGATCCTCATGAACTTCTCTTGGTGAAAGGGGTGGCAATGTGAAGTGTTTCTCCCCCTTCTTGAATGAATATCTATTTTTGAATCCATCATGTAGTACACGCCTATCATATTGCCATGGTCTCCCCAATAGTAAATGACCAGCATGCATAGGAACTACATCACACAACACTTCATCAGAATATCTCCCAATTGAGAACGGCACTAGCACTTGCTTGTTCACCCTAACCTCTCCACACTCATTAAGCCATTGCAACTTATAAGGACTGAAGTGCTTAATGAGAGGCAGCCCCAATTTCTCAACTAAAATTGTGCTTGAAACATTGGTGCAACTACCTCCATCAATTATTAAACTGCACATCTTAACCTTAATTAAACATCTGGTGTGGAATATATTCTCCCTTTATTCCTCAAGCTCAATCTTTTCTTGTACATTGAGAGCTCGCCTCACTACTAATGCTTCGGCTTGGACTGGTTGCTCAACTTCTTCATCAGTGCAATCCTCCAACTCAGGCATATCACTTCCATCACTATCTTCTGATTCAATTACCCCATCTCGCAAATACATGATCTTCCTATTGGGACATTGATTTGCCCTATGACCCGAACCCAAACACTTGAAGCATTTGATGTCTCTTTGCTTAGTGCTAGGATTTTGATCATTAGATGTAGGCACACCTTTAGAGGCTGTCCACTTTTCCTTTGACTGGTCCTTATTGTCTTAGGACTTATCCTTGCTCTTTTCCTCCTTCTTTGGCCATTTAGGACCCCAAGAATTTGAAGATCCTGAGGTATTGCCCTTGCTGAAACTTTTTCCCTTCAATTGCTTTTCAATCTTCATAGCCATGCTTACCATGTCCTCCAACTCTAAGTATTGATGAAGCTCTAACACATTGGCTATCTCTTTATTTAGACCAGCAAGGAATCGAGCCATTGTAGCCTCTCTATCCTCCTCTATGTTAGCTCTTATCATAGCTATCTCCATCTTCTTCTGATAATCTTCCACGCTCTTTGTGCCTTGCCTCAATGTTTGGAGTTTTTGATGCAACTCCCTATAGTAGTAACTTGGCACGAATCTCTTTTTCATGGTGCGTTTCATCTCATCCCAGGTTTCAACCGGTCTTTCTCCAGTTCGTCTTCTACTAACCATCAATTGATCCCACCAAACAGCAGCATAATCAGAGAACTCAACTGCCGCTAACTTCACCTTCTTCTCCTCAGAATAATTGTGGCAGACAAATATCATCTCTACTTTCCTTTCCCACTCCAAGTAGGCATCAGCATCATTCCTTCCTTGAAATGGTGGCATCTTCATTTTGATGCTGCCAATGTTTCTATCTACTCTTTCAGTCTCTTCCTCCTCTCTACCTCTTTCAGCTCTTCCTCTATAACCACCTCTATTTCGGCCTCTATCTCCTCTACTACCTCTTGCATTGTTTCGGCCTCCATACCACTCTTCCTCATCAAATCCATCTTCATCTTGCTCCTCCTCATAGTGATAATGATTATGAAGTGGAGGGTTCTCTCTTCTTCTTGCCCCATTATTCCCTGAAGATTCAGCTTGAATAGTTCTAAGAAGTCTATCTTGTCTTTCAAAGTTTCTATCTTGTTGTTCAAACTTGTCTTTGACTTCAAGGAACATAGTCTCTATTCTCTTGAATTGATTTTGCATTGCTTCAAGAGTAAAGAATGTATTTTGTTGGTCCTCTTCGCTCCCATCACTCTTTCCATCTTTATTGCTATTATGAGACATGATCAATTCCTGCAAGAAAACGTTAGAAACCTCACAACACTCCCTCACGTGTTTCTCTCTAGAAAAATTTTTTCCACTCGTGTTTCACACAATAAAATGGCTTTTCACTATATAATCTCACACTCTTGCCTTTTTCCACTCAAGTGCCTCCTTTATGTTACTTTTCAGGATCACTTCAACAAGATCAAGGAAATCAACAAGCAACAAGTTCAAGAAGAAAACAAGCCTAACGAAGAAAAACGAATAGATGAAACAAATCTAGAAGCAAAATATTGTACGGACAGAAAATAAATCAAAGTGCCAATACACGGATGAAGAATAGTGCAGGCAACGATTCTTGTGTCAATTGAACAATTATGAGTGCAACAATTGTTCAAATCAATGTAGAGAAGCAAAGATAGGTACCAAAACAAGAAATAAACTAGGAAACAAAGAAAGACATACAAAACTATGACAAAACTCACCGAATCCCAAGACCAAAATTTTTTATTTTATTATATTTTTATTTTAATATCCCAATCAACCCAGAGTTCAAAGAATTGAACAAAAGATTCAAAGAAATCGTTTCTTGAATGAAAGAAGGACAATCTTAATGAATCTTGAACGATAAGAACAAATCTTGAATGAAAGATCAAATAAAGATTCAAAGAATCACAATCTTGGATGTTTCTTGATCAATTTTGAAATTTTTTTCTTTTCCTTCTACTATTCACTTTTTTTCTATTTTTCACCTTTTTTTGCTTTTTTTTGTTTTTTCTGTCTTTTTTTTGGTTGATCAAGAAAACAAAGAATCAATTAAGGAAACAAGAACATAACGAACCAATAATGGCAGATTCGTTCCAAACAATTTAAACCTTTTTTTTTACTTTTCTAAAAAATTCAACAAAGAAAACAATAAAAGATACGTATGAGTTCAATAGAATTAATCCAAAACTCTGATACCAACTGATACGGAAATCCCAAGAAAACAAGGTTCTTGAAACCCCCTAATCCTATTGAATCAAAACCCCAATCTTTCTATTCTAAGAACATGCTAGTTCAAACCCCAATTATACGGAATTGAGACCCAAAACCAAAGAAAATTGAAGAATTGAACACGCCACAAGTGATTACCTTGATAAGTGATGCAATCCTTGAAGTAACAATAAGAAGAACACACCTTACTTGAAGAGAATATCTCTCAATTTCGTTAATCAACCAAATATAATGTTTATAAGGATTAAATAAGGTATTTATACCCTTGCCCACGACCTAAACCTAAAAGGAATAGGTTACAAGACCCTTTAATGCTAAAACAAGCCTAATCCTAACTAGTTTAGGAGTTTATAGCCCAATAATGCAATCTGATCCTAATCCACTTAGGATTGGGCTAAACTAACTTAAATAAGACCAAAATAATTTAAATAAACCTAAGGGAGGTGGATGGGCCTAATGGATTACTCTACTTAGACCCACACACTTGGTAGTCCAAAACTAGCTTTAAATAAACTAAGGAAAGTACTAATAAATACCTAGCCCATAACAAGTCTCTTTGGGCCTAATAAACAAAGGATAAATAACAAGCTCAATGTACTAAAATAAGTCCAGAAGAATAATTGAACTTGTCTTAAAATTTGGCTAAGTATTAGCCCCTCCACATGCCCTCTCTACAAGAGTCACAAGCTTGACTACTCCACTTGAATTCTCCATGGATGGTTCGTTCTTGTAATCAAGGTGAGATGTAATGTGACTATGAACAAACCCTTGAAGTGCTTGTTTAAGCCTTGCTGCACATTGTCTTGTAATAGGTCCACTTGGCAAAGTAAGCTTGTCTTGGCGTGTTGCACCTTGATCTCCGTTGCCATGGCTTCTTATATCATTAAGTGTGCATGTGCTTTATTAAAAAAGTCATGTGCATGTTTTATTTTAAGGAACCAAGCTTGTGGGCCTAGTTTAAAAGCCCAATTCGCCCCTCTTAAGTTAGTCTTCTATTTTGTGGTTTTCTTATCCTATTTGGACAAGGACTAGTCAATTTTAATTAGTTTTGAAGCCCAAATCTATGTGGGATTTATTCTTGGGCAGATCTGTTTCAAGAAGGCCTTTTTAATATTTTGGGCTTTCTTTAGGGTTTTTAGGTTATCTTTGTTAGGGTTTACATTGCAAAGGGTATTTAAACCCTTGCTTTAGCCATTAACACGAGTTTTTTTGGAGAGATTAATAAAATTACAAAGCATTCTTCAAGAGAGAATTGAGATTCTTGCTTGTTTTACCTTAAGGATTGATTCAACTTATCAAGTAAGTTTTAACTTGTGACGTTAATTCAATTCCTACAATCTTTATACTCTTTGTTACCAAATCCTTGTTGTTTTGGGGGTGAAGGGTCTTGTTAGATTGATTGAATTTAGGTTTGGGAATAATCAATGAAACGGAGGTGATCTATGATACGACAACAACCTAGAATCAATGTCTAGATCACCTCCGTTTCAATGATTGTTCCCAAACCTAAATTCAATCAATCTAAGAAGACCCTTCACCCCCAAAACAGCAAGGAATTGGTAACAAAGAGTATAAGATTGTAGGAATTAAATTAACGCCACAAGTTAGAACTTACTTGATAAGTTGAATCAATCCTTAAGGTAAAACAAGCAAGAATCTCAATTCTCTCTTGAAGAATGCTTTCTAATTATATTGATCTCTCTCCAACTCATGTTCATGGCTAAAGAAAAGGTTTAAATACCCTTTACAATGTAAACCCTAACAAAGATAACCTAAAAACCCTAAAGAAAGCCCAAAATATCAAAAGGCCTTCTTGAAACAAATCTGCCCAAGAATAAATCCCACATGGATTTGGGCTTCAAAACTAATTAAAATTGACTAGTCCTTGTCCAAATAGGATAAGAAAACCACAAAATAGAAGACTAACTTAAGAGGGGCGAATTGGGCTTTTAAACTAGGCCCACAAGCTTGGTTCCTTAAAATAAAACATGCACATGATTTTTTTAATGAAGCACATGCACACTTAATGCAAATCAGCCCATGAAAAAGCCTAAAAGAAGTCCACATGCCCCTTATAAGATAAAATAAGCCCAAGCCCATTGATTAGACTTGTGCTTGTGAAAATTGGCTAAGTGTTAGCCCTCTTGGTTTGATGCCTCCAATGTGCACACACACTTAGGTGTCTTCCTAAGCTCTTCCCCAAGCTTGATAAAAAAAACTTCTTGAAGCTCTTGTGAAACAAAAGCTTGTACATAAATCTGAAATTGTGCTTTGAGCTTGTTGGAGCGTGACCTTGTAATTGGACCCATTGGCATCCTCAAGTCTCCATTGCCTTGGTGAGTTGTATCAATCTAGACATTGATTCTAGGTTGTTGCCGTATCAAAATCCATGTGGGATTTGTTCTTGGGCAGATTTGTTTCAAGAAGGCCTTTTTGATACTTTGGGCTTTCTTTAGGGTTTTTAGGTTATCTTTGTTAGGATTTATATTGCAAAGGGTATTTAAACCCTTGCTTTAGGCATGAACACGAGTTTTTTAGAGATCAATAAAATTAGAAAGCATTCTTCAAGAGAGAATTGAGATTCTTGCTTGTTTTACCTTAAGGATTGATTCAACTTATCAAGTAAGTTCTAACTTGTGGCGTTAATTCAATTCCTACAATCTTATACTCTTTGTTACCAATTCCTTGCTGTTTTGGGGGTGAAGGGTCTTGTTAGATTGATTGAATTTAGGTTTGGGAACAATCATTGAAACGGAAGTGATCTAGACATTGATTCTAGGTTGTTGCTGTATCACTCTTCATTTCAGCCCAAGTATCAATAGCATCCTCTCCATTCCTTCTTTTGTTCAAAACAAGTTGATCCCATCAAATAAGTGCATAATCATGAAATTCCACAAAGAGAAGCTTCACCTTCTTCTCCTTTCGAAATAGTTATGGCATTCAAAAATCATCTCCACCTTTCTTTCCCTTTCTAAGTAAGCTTCTGGATCATTCTTACCTTGGAAAGATGGTATTTTCATCTTGATACTACCCAAGTTTCTATCCATACGCTCGACCCTGTCTTCTCCTCTTGCATTGTCTAGGCCTCTATAGCCTCTTCCTCTTCCTCTATCATTCCGTCCCCCTCTTCCACCAAATCTGGCCCTATGCCAATCTTCTTCATCTTCCCCATCATCATATTCATTTTCATACTCATAGCGCACGGGAGTTAGCTCCCTAGCATTTTGCTTCCTTGTTGCACCATTAGATGAAGCCTCTCTTTGTAAATTCCTAATGGCTTGATCTTGTCTATCAAATTTATCACTGACATCCCAGAACATGTTCTCAATCCTTTGGAATTGATGTTGCATAGCCTCCAAAGTAAAGAATGTGTGTTGATTAGCCTCACTATTCTTTTCATCCTTGTCACTACCTTTGCTATCCTTTGAATTGGACATGATGTAAAACCTGCAAAAACATGTTAGAACAGCTCCTCACACACTCTCTCACGTGTTTCTCTCTAATCAGATTGGATACCCTCGTGTTTCACTCAAAAAGATGGCTTTTACCCTCAAATGAGCTTACACACTCTAGATTCTAGCACAGTTTTACTTGTCTGGATCAATCACTACCAACCAAATAAGCACACCAGCAACTTAATTCAACAGAAAACAACGAATACCTAAAGAAAGGAAGAAAAAACAAAACTAGATGCAATTTAAGGTAAAGAAAGCAAGGAAGACGAAAATAAACACATACTAGATGGAGAAAACGTATTTGAATGATTTTTGGTGCCAATTGAGCAATTTGAAACAAGATTACTCAATTCAAATGTAATGGAAACAAAAGTACAACAAACAATAAAAAGCAACCAAAGAGTGCAAGAAAAGAAGAAACTATGAATTAAACTCAACCCTAAACCCGAACTAACTAGAACAATAAGATCTACCCAATAACTCAAAAATTGAAAGATAAGCAATTTTATCAAAGACACACGTTTTGGGTGCAAGAAAGTAAATCTTGAAACACGAAATTATTTTTTGATGCAAGAAAACAAGTGTTGATGAGTTTCTTGAATAAAGGATGTTTTCTTGATGAATCTTGAATAATAAAGAAACGGAATTAAAGAATTCTAGAATGATCAGATTCGTTTCTTGATGAATCTTGCAAGCAAATCAACTCAAACTCACAAAGATTCACAATCTTGATTTTCTTCTTTTTTTTTTACTTCTTTCTTTCTTTCTTTCTTTTTCTTTCTCTTCTTTCTTTTCTTTCTTTCTTTCTTTTTTTTCTTTCTTTCTTTCTTTTCCTTTTTTTTTCGAATTTCAATGATAAACAAACTATAATAATCAAGAACAAACAGAAAAATTAAAGATAAAGATTGAATTTAAAACCTAGGCTTTGATACCAAAGATGATACGGCAACAACCTAGAATCAATGTCTAGATCACCTCCGTTTCAATGATTGTTCCCAAACCTAAATTCAATCAATCTAACAAGACCCTTCACCCCCAAAACAGCAAGGAATTGGTAACAAAGTGTATAAGATTGTAGGAATTGAATTAACGCCACAAGTTAGAACTTACTTGATAAGTTGAATCAATCCTTAAGGTAAAACAAGCAAGAATCTCAATTCTATCTTGAAGAATGCTTTCTAATTTTATTGATCTCTCTCCAACTTGTGTTCATGGCTAAAGCAAAGGTTTAAATACCCTTTGCAATGTAAACCCTAACAAAGATAACCTAAAAACCCTAAAGAAAGCCCAAAATATCAAAAGGCCTTCTTGAAACAAATCTGCCCAAGAATAAATCCCACATGGATTTGGGCTTCAAAACTAATTAAAATTGACTAGACTTTGTCCAAATAGGATAAGAAAACCACAAAATAGAAGACTAACTTAAGAGGGGCGAATTGGGCTTTTAAACTAGGCCCACAAGCTTGGTTCCTTAAAATAAAACATGTACATGACTTTTTTTAATGAAGCACATGAACAATTAATGCAAATCAGCCCATGAAAAAGCCTAAAAGAAGTCCACATGCCCTTTATAAGATAAAATAAGCCTAAGCCCATTGATTAGACTTGTGCTTGTGAAAATTAGCTAAGTGTTAGCCCTCTTGATTTGATGTCTCCAATGTGTACACACACTTAGGTGTCTTCCTAAGCTCTTCCCCAAACTTGATCAATAAAACTTCTTGAAATTCTTGTGAAACAAAAGCTTGTACATAAATCTGAAATTTTGCTTTGAGCTTGTCGGAGCGTGACCTTGTAATTGGACCCATTGGCATCCTCAAATCAACATTGTCTTGGTGAGTTGTATCAATAGAACATCAGATTGACTTCATGCCTGGGGCGCAGATTCCGAATAGACCAGCTTATAGGGCTAATCCTAAAGAAACTAAGGAACTCCAAAAGCAAGTGGAAGAATTGCTACAAAAGGGACACATCAGGAAGTGTCTTAGTCCTTGATACGGCAACAACCTAGAATCAATGTCTAGATCACCTCCGTTTCAATGATTGTTCCCAAACCTAAATTCAATCAATCTAACAAGACCCTTCACCCCCAAAACAGCAAGGAATTGGTAACAAAGAGTATAAGATTGTAGGAATTGAATTAACGCCACAAGTTAGAACTTACTTGATAAGTTGAATCAATCCTTAAGGTAAAACAAGCAAGAATCTCAATTCTCTCTTGAAGAATGCTTTCTAATTTTGTTGAAGAATCAATCCCACTTTTCTTCTCTCACTCTCGGCCTCACTTTCTGTCTTTTCTTTTGATTTAGATTTCTGCTCCCCTTTTGCAAGGTTCTCAACCTTCCCCTCAATTTTTGTATTGTCATGCTTTTCTTGAAGTCTTTTGTCCTGTCTTTGTTGCATTGCCTCCATACTCCTTTTTAATTGCATTTGGTCCTCATATACCTCTTTTGGTGCCAATGGAGCAAGAACAAATTTCTGATCTCCCATAGTAAATGAATACCTATTCTTAAAACCATCATGTAACACTCTTCTATCATATTGCCAAGGTCGACCGAGCAATAAATGACACGCATGCATAGGTACAACATCACAAAGTACTTGATCAGAATACTTTCCAATGGAGAAAGATACAAGGACTTGTTTATTTACCTTGATTTGCCCAATGTCATTCAGCCATTGTAGTCTGTATGGCCTAGGGTGTTTCAAGCACTCCAACCCTAGTTTTTCTACCATCAATGTGCTAGCCACATTAGTGCAGCTTCCCCCATCAATGATCAGGCTACAAATCTTCTCATTCACTAGGCATCTGGAATGAAAAATATTTTCCCTTTGCTTAATTCCATCTTCCTTCAGTTGAGCATTCAAAACTCTCCTAATAACTAGTAATTCACCCCTAGGTGCATCCTCAACTTCCACATCAGAACAATTTTCCAACTCAGGCATGGAAGCTAAATCATCTTCTTCATCTTCAGACACAATTTCTTCATCTTCCACATCATTATATTGATCTTCATACTCATAGCACATAGGAGTTAGCTCCCTAGTATTTTGTCTCCTTGTTGCACCATTAGATGAAGCCTCTCTTTGTAAATTCCTAATGGCTTGATCTTGTCTATCAAATTTATCATTGACATCCCTGAACATGTTCTCAATCCTTTGGAATTAAACTCAACCCTAAACCAAAATTAACAAAAACATTCCAATCTGCCCCAATTACTCAAGAACTTAAAGATAAGCAATTATATCAAAGACACACGTTTTGAGCGAAGAACGTAAATCTTGAAACAAGAAAGTGTTTCTTAGTGCAAGAAAACAAGTCTGGATGAGTTTCTTGAATGAAGGATGTGTTCTTGATGAATCTTCAATATATAGAAACGAAATTAAAGAATTCTTGAATGATCAGATTCGTTCTTGATGAAACTTGCAAGCAAATCAACTCAAACTCACAAAGATTCACAATCTTGATTTTTTTTCTTTTTTTAACTTCTTTCTTTCTTTCTTTTCTTCTTTTTCTTTCTTTCTTTCTTTCTTTTCTTTCTTTCTTTCTTTCTTTCTTTCTTTTCTTTCTTTTCTTTTCTTTTCTTTCTTTCTTTCTTCTTTTTTTCGAATTTTAATGATGAACTAACTATAATAATCAAGAACAAACAGAAAATTAAAGATAAAGATTGAATTTAAAACCTAGGCTCTGATACCAAAGATGATACGGCAACAACCTAGAATCAATGTCTAGATCACCTCCGTTTCAATGATTGTTCCCAAACCTAAATTCAATCAATCTAACAAGACCCTTCAACCCCAAAACAACAAGGAATTGGTAACAAAGAGTATAAGATTGTAGGAATTGAATTAGCATACAAGTTAGAACTTACTTGATAAGTTGAATCAATCCTTAAGGTAAAACAAGCAAGAATCTCAATTCTCTCTTGAAGAATGCTTTCTAATTTTGTTGATCTCTCTAAACTCGTGTTAATGGCTAAAGCAAAGGTTTAAAAACCCTTTGCAATGTAAACCCTAACAAAGATAACCTAAAAACCCTAAAGAAAGCCCAAAATATCAAAAGGCCTTCTTGAAACAAATCTGCCCAAGAATAAATCCCACATGGATTTGGGCTTCAAAACTAATTAAAATTGACTAGTCCTTGTCCAAATAGGATAAGAAAACCACAAAATAGAAGACTAACTTAAGAGGGGCGAATTGGGTTTTTAAACTAGGCCCACAAGCTTGGTTCCTTAAAATAAAACATGCACATGACTTTTTTAATAAAGCACATGCACACTTAATGCAAATCAGCCCATGAAAAAGCCTAAAAGAAGTCCACATGCCCCTTATAAGATAAAATAAGCCCAAGCCCATTGATTAGACTTGTGCTTGTGAAAATTGGCTAAGTGTTAGCCCTCTTCGTTTGATGCCTCCAATGTGCACACATACTTAGTTGTCTTCCTAAGCTCTTCTCCAAGCTTGATCAACAAAACTTCTTGAAGTTCTTGTGAAACAAAAGCTTGTACATAAATCTGAAATTGTGCTTTGAGCTTGTTGGAGCGCGACCTTGTAATTGGACCCATTGGCATCCTCAAGTCTCCATTGCCTTGGTGAGTTGTATCAAACCTCCATTATGAGACTCCCTAGCAAGCATCTCACGCATAGAACAAGTAGGAATACATAGTTTATTATCTCTAAACAAATATCCATCATTCCTATAAAACTTTTGAAAAGCAACTTGTTCACATGCATTATACACATTATCAAAGTCAGAATCTGATTTATACAAATCTTTTATATACTCACTAAAATAGGCAATGGGACACCTTCCCTGCAATAAAACAGCACTAAAGCAAGAAAAGAAAGAAAGAAAGAAAGAAAAAGAAGAAAAGAAAGAAAAGAAAGAAAGAAAGAAGTAAAAAAAATCAAGATTGTGAATCTTTGTGAGTTTGGGTTGATTTAATTGCAAGATTCATCAAGAAACGAATCTGATCATTTAAGAATTCTTTAATTTCATTTCTTTATTATTCAAATTCATCAAGAACACATCCTTCATTCAAGAAACTCATCAAGACTTGTTTTCTTGCATCAAGAAACACTTTCTTGTTTCAAGATTTACGTTCTTCGCTCAAAACGTGTGTCTTTGATATAATTGGTTATCTTTATGTTCTTGAGTAATTGGGGCAGATTGGAATGTTTTTGTTAATTTGGGTTTAGGGTTGAGTTTAATTCCTAGTTTCGTCTTTTCTTCAACTCTTTGGTTGTTTTTTTTGTTTGTTGTCCTTTTTGTTTCCATTACACTTGAATTGAGAAATCTTGTTTCATATTGCTCAATTGGTACCAAAAATTGTTCACATACGTTTTCTCCATCTAGTATGTGTTTATTTTCGTCTTCCTTGTTTTCTTTACATTAAATTGCATCTAGCTTTGTGTTTTTCTTCCTTTATTTAGGTATTCGTTGCTTTCCTTTTGAATTACGTTGCTGTTGTGTTTATTTGGTTGGTAGTGATTGATCTGGACAAGTAAAACTGTGCTAGAATCTAAAGTGGTAAAAAGCAAGAGTGTGTAAGCTCATTTGAGGGTAAAAGCCATCTTCTTGAGTGAAACACGAGGGTATCCAATCTGATTTAGAGAGAAACACGTGAGGGAGTGTGTGAGGAGCTATTCTAACGTGTTTTTGCAGGTTTTACATCATGGCCGATTCAAAGGATAGTAAAGGTAGTGACAAGGATGAAAAGAATAGTGAGGCTGATCAACACACATTTTTTACTTTGGAGGCTATGCAACATCAATTCCAAAGGATTGAGAACATGTTCAGGGATGTCGGTGATAAATTTGATAGACAAGATCAAGTCATTAGGAATTTACAACGAGAGGCTTCATCTAATGGTGCAACATGGAGGCAAAATGCTAGGAGCCAACTCTCAGGCGCTTTGAGTATGAAGATGAATATAATGATGGGAAGATGAAGAAGATTGGCATAGGGCCAGATTTGGTGGAAGAGGGGACGGAATGATAGAGGAAGGGAAGAGGTTATAGAGGCCGAGATAATGCAGGGAGAAGACACGACGGCGTGTGGATAGAAATTTGGGCAAAGATCAAGATGAAAATACCATCTTTCCAAGGTAAGAATGATCCGAAGCTTACTTAGAATGGGAAAGAAAGGTGGAGATGATTTTGAATGCCATAACTATTCGAGGAGAAGAAGGTGAAGCTTGCCGTGGAATTTCATGATTATGCACTTATTTGGTGGGATCAACTTGTTTTGAACAAAAGAAGGAATGGAGAGGATCCTATTGATACTTGGGCTGAAATGAAGAGGGTCATGAAGAAGAGGTTTGTGCCTAGTTACTTCTATAGGGAGCTCCATCAAAGGCTCCAAACCTTGAGACAAGGCACCAAAAGTGTAGAAGAGTACCATAAGGAGATGGAGATAGCCATGATTAGGGCTAATGTAGAAGAAGAAAGAGAAGCCACCATGGCACGTTTCTTGGCTGGTTTGAACAAAGACATTGCAAATGTTATTGAATTGCACCATTATGTGGAGTTAGAGGAGATGGTGAATATGGCCATGAAGGTGGAGAGGCAACTCAAGTACAAAAGCTCCAGCAAGGCTTCTTACCCAAGCTCTACTACAAATTGGAACTCGAAATGGTCCAAGAAAAATGAGAAGGACAAAGACAAGCTAAAGGAAGAGAAGAACAAGGCAGATCCAAAAGGTACTTTTAAAACTCCAAGTTCTTCTAGTTCCAATTCTGAAAAGCATAGGACTATTAAATGCTTTAAATGTCTTGGTGTTGGTCATATTGCTTCTCAATGCCCAAACAAGAAAACAATGTTTGTGAGAGGAGGAGACGTTGTGTCTGAGGAGGAAGAAGATGATTTGACTTCCATGCCTGAGTTGGAAGATTGTTCTGATGTGGAAGTTGAGGATGCACCTAGGGGTGAATTACTTGTTACTAGGCGAGTTTTGAATGCTCAAGTGAAGGAAGATGGAATTGAGCAAAGGGAAAATATTTTCATTCCAGATGCCTAGTGAATGAGAAGATTTGTAGCTTTGATCATTGATGGGGAAGCTGCACTAATGTGGCTAGTACATTGATGGTAGAAAACTCGGGTTGGAGTGCTTGAAACACCCTAGGCCAGATAGACTACAATGGCTGAATGACATGGGGAAATCAAGGTAAATAAACAAGTCCTTGTATCTTTCTCCATTGGAAAGTATTATGATCAAGTACTTTGTGATGTCGTACCTATGCATGCTTGTCATTTATTGCTCGGTCGACCTTGGCAATATGATAGAAGAGTGTTACATGATGGTTTTAAGAATAGGTATTCATTTACTATGGAGATCAGAAATTTGTTCTTGCTCCATTGGCACCAAAAGAGGTATATGAGGACCAAATGCAATTAAAAAGGAGTATGGAGGGAATGCAACAAAGACAAGACAAAAAACTTCAAGAAAAGCATGACAATACAAAAATTGAGGGGAAGGTTGAGAACCTTGCAAAAGGGGAGCAGAAATCTAAATCAAAAGAAAAGAGAGAAAGTGAGGCCGAGACTGAGAGAAGAAAAGTGGGGAAAGAGGCCTCAAAAGAAATTCAATTAAAAGGCCCAAATGAGAGAGAGGGTAGAAAGAAACAAAACTTCTATGCAAAAATGAGAGATGTAAGGGTTGCTTGTGTGGAAAGGAGATGTTTGTTTGTACTTTTGTACAAGCAAGCTTATTTTAATGAATCTGACCTTGACCCTTGTTTGCCTAGTAGTGCTGTTTCTCTTTTGCAGGAGTATGGAGATGTTTTCCCTGAGGAGTTGCCTAAGCAATTGCCGCCATAGAACATCAGATTGACTTCATGCCTGGGGCGCAGATTCCAAATAGACCAGCTTATAGGGCTAATCCTGAAGAAACTAAGGAACTCCAAAAGCAAGTGGAAGAATTGCTACAAAAGGGACACATCAGGGAGAGTCTTAGTCCTTGTGTCGTGCCAGTGATATTGGTTCCAAAGAAGGATGGGAGTTGGCGCATGTGTGTGGATTGCAGAGCTGTTAACAAGATAACTGTAAAGTATCGCCATCCTATACCTAGATTGGATGATATGATTGATGAATTGCATGGTGCATGTGTGTTTACCAAAATTGATCTTATGAGTGGTTACCATCAGATTAGAATGAAAATTGGTGATGAATGGAAAACTGCTTTTAAAACAAAACATGGTTTATATGAGTGGCTTGTGATGCCTTTTGGCTTAACTAATGCTCCTAGTACATTTATGCGTTTGATGAATCATGTTTTGAGGTCATTTATTGGTAAGTTTGTTGTGGTATATTTTGATGACATATTGATCTATAGCAAAAGCATTAATGAGCATATTGAGCATGTTAGGCTTGTGTTAGATGCACTTAGGGCAGAAAAGTTGTATGCTAAGTTAAAGAAGTGTACATTTTGCATGGATCGTGTCATATTTCTTGGTTATGTTGTTTCTTCTAATGGAATTGAGGTGGACCAAGAAAAGGTCAAGGCAATTAGGGAGTGGCGAGACCTACAAGTGTTACTCTGTAAGATCTTTTCATGGACTTGCTAGTTTCTATAGGAGGTTTGTGAAAGATTTTAGTTCCATTGCAGCTCCATTGACCGAGATTGTTAAAAGGAGGTAGGATTTAAGTGGGAGAGGCGCAGGAAATTGCTTTTAACACTTTGAAAGAAAAACTTTGTTCTGCACCTATTTTGAGTTTACCTGATTTTCTTCTACTTTTGAGATTGAATGTGATGCCTCTGGGATAGGTATTGGTGCTGTTTTATTGCAGGAAGGCGTCCCATTGCCTATTTTAGTGAGAAGTTGAATGGTGCTCAAATGAAGTATTCCACTTATGACAAGGAGCTATATGCATTGGTAAGAGCTCTACAAACTTGGCAACATTATCTATGGCCAAAGGAATTCGTGATTCACACTGATCATGAGAGTTTGAAGCATCTTAAGGGCCAAGGTAAGTTAAATAAAAGACATGCTAAGTGGTTGGAGTTCATAGAGACATTCCCATATGTTGTGAAATAGAAGCAAGGTAAAGAAAATGTTATCATGATGCATTGTCTAGGAGGTATGCTCTAATCTCTTCTCTTAGTTCTAAGTTGATTGGGTTTGAGTATATAAAAGATTTGTACAAATCAGATTCTGACTTTGATAATGTGTATGATGCATGTGAACAAGTTGCTTTTCAAAAGTGTTATAGGAATGATGGATATTTGTTTAGAGATAATAAACTATGTATTCCTACTTGTTCTATGCGTGAGATGCTTGCTAGGGAGTCTCATGATGGAGGTTTAATGGGACATTTTGGTATTGCTAAAACACTTGACATATTACAAGAGCATTTTTATTGGCCTAACATGAAAAAGGATGTTGAAAGAGTTTGCTCTAGTTGTGTAGCCTGTAGGCATGCCAAATCCAAGGTGCAACCACATGGATTGTACACGCCTCTACCTGTCCCTATTAGTCCTTGGATTGATATATCTATGGATTTTGTGTTAGGATTGCCTAGGACTAGGAAAGGACGTGATAGCATCTTTGTTGTAGTTGATCGATTTAGTAAAATGGCTCATTTTATTGCATGTCATAAATCTGATGATGCTACACATGTTGCTGATTTGTTTTTTAGGGATGTTATTAGATTGCATGGCATTCCTAGAACCATTGTTTCAGATAGGGATTCTAAGTTTTTAAGTCACTTTTGGCGTGTTCTATGGAATTAATTGGGAACAAAGCTTTTGTTTTCTACAACTTGTCATCCCCAAACAGATGGACAAACTGAAGTGGTTAATAGAACCTTAGGATCTTTATTGCGTGCTGTTGTGGGAAAAATTTTGAACGCTTGGGAAGATTGTTTGCCTTTGATTGAGTTTGCATATAATAGAAGCATTCATTCTTCTACAGGTTATTCTCCATTTGAGATTGTGTATGGTTTTAACCCATTAACTCCATTGGATTTGTTGCCTTTAACCTTGAATGAGATTGTTAATGTAGATGGGCAACAAAGGGCCGAATTGGTTAAAACAATACATGAGTAAGCTAGGCAGCACATTGAGGAAAAGAACAAGAAGTATGCTCAAAGAGCCAATCAAGGGCGTAGGGAGATGAAGTTTGAACCTGGAGATTGGGTTTGGGTGCACTTCAGGAAGGAGAGATTTCCTAAACAAAGGAAGTCCAAGCTTGATCCTAGAGGGATGGTCCTTTCAAGTGCTTGAACGCATCAATGACAATGCCTATAGGTGGATTTGCCAGAGAGTATAGTGTTAGTGCTACTTTTAATGTTTCTGATTTATCTCCCTTTGATAATGTAGGTCTTGATTCGAGGACGAATCCTTTTGAGGAGGGAGGGAATGATACAACTCACCAAGGCAATGGAGACTTGAGGATGCCAATGGGTCCAATTACAAGGTCGCGCTCCAACAAGGTCAAAACACAATTTCAGATTTATGTACAAGCTTTTGTTTTACAAGAACTTCAAGAAGTTTTGTTGATCAAGCTTGGAGAAGAGCTTAGGAAGACACCTAAGTGTGTGTGCACATTGGAGGCTTCAAACCAAGAGGGCTAACACTTAACCAATTTTCACAAGCACAAGTCTAATCAATGGGCTTGGGCTTATTTTATCTTATAAGGGGCATGTGGACTTCTTTTAGGCTTTTTCATGGGCTGATTTGCATTAAGTGTGCATGTGCTTCATTAAAAAACTCATGTGCATGTTTTATTTTAAGGAACCAAGCTTGTGGGCCTAGTTTAAAAGCCCAATTCGCCCCTCTTAAGCTAGTCTTCTATTTTGTGGTTTTCTTATCCTATTTGGACAAGGACTAGTCAATTTTAATTAGTTTTGAAGCCCAAATCCATGTGGGATTTATTCTTTGGTAGATTTGTTTCATGAAGGCCTTTTGATATTTTGGGCTTTCTTTAGGGTTTTTAGGTTATCTATGTTAGGGTTTACATTGCAAAGGGTAATTAAACCTTTGCTTTAGCCATGAACACGAGTTTTTAGAGATCAATAAAATTAGAAAGCATTCTTCAATAGATAATTGAGATTCTTGCTTGTTTTACCTTAAGGATTGATTCAACTTATCAAGTAAGTTCTAACTTGTGGCGTTAATTCAATTCCTACAATCTTATACTCTTTGTTACCAATTCCTTGCTGTTTTGGGGGTGAAGGGTCTTGTTAGATTGATTGAATTTAGGTTTGGGAACAATCATTGAAACGGAGGTGATCTAGACCTTGATTCTAGGTTGTTGCCGTATCAGTTTAATGAGAGATTTTGGTATTGCTAAAACACTTGACATATTACAGGAGCATTTTTATTGACCTAACACGAAAAAGGATGTTGAAAGAGTTTGCTCTAGTTGTGTAGCCTGTAGGGCAAGCCAAGTCAAGGTACAACCACATGGGTTGTACACGCTACTCTGTCCCCTATTAGTCCTTGGATTGATATATCTATGGATTTTGTGTTAGGATTGCCTATGACTAGGAAAGGACGTGATAGCATCTTTGTTGTAGTTGAAAGATTTAGTAAAATGGCTCATTTTATTGCATGTCATAAATCTGATGATGCTACACATGTTGCTGATTTGTTTTTTAGGGATGTTGTTAGGTTGCATGGCATTCCTAGAACCATTGTTTCAGATAGGGATTCTAAGTTTTAAGTCACTTTTGGCGTGTTCTATGGAATAAATTAGAACAAAGCTTTTGTTTTCTACAACTTGTCATCCCCAAACAGATGGACAAACTGAAGTGGTTAATAGAACCTTAGGATCTTTATTGCGTGCTGTTGTGTGTAAAATTTTGAAAGCTTTGGAAGATTGTTTGCCTTTGATTGAGTTTGCATATAATAGAAGCATTCATTCTTCTGAGTTATTCTCCATTTGAGATTGTGTATGGTTTTAACCCATTAACTCCATTGGATTTGTTGCCTTTACCCTTGAATGAGATTGTTAACGTAGATGGGCAGCAAAGGGCGAATTGGTTAAGACAATACATGAAAAGCTAGGCAGCACATTGAGGAAAAGAACAAGAACTATGCTCAAAGAGCCAATCAAGAGGCGTGGGGAGATGAAGTTTGAACCGGAGATTGGGTTTGGGTGCACTTTAGGAAGGAGATTTCTAAACAAAGGAATTCCAAGCTTGATCCTAGAGGGATGGTCCTTTTCAAGTGCTTGAGCATACATCAATGACAATGCCTATAGGGTGGATTTGCGGAGAGTATAGTGTTAGTGCTACTTTTAATGTTTCTGATTTATCTCCTTTGATAATGTAGGTCTTGATTCAGGATGAATCCTTTTGAGGAGGAGGAATGATACAACTCACCAAGGCAATGGAGACATGAGGATGCCAATGGGTCCAATTACAAGGTCACGCTCAACAAGCTTAAAGCACAATTTCAGATTTATGTACAAGGTTTTGTTTCACAAGAACTTCAAGTTTTGTTGATCAAGCTTGGGGAAGAGCTTAGGAAGACACCTAAGTGTGTGTGCACATTGGAGCATCAAATCAAGAGGGCTAACACTTAGCTAATTTTCACGCGCAAGCCCTAATTAATGGGCTTGGGCTTATTTTATCTTATAAAGGGCATGTGGACTTCTTTTAGGCTTTTTCATGGGCTGATTTGCATTAAGTGTGCATGTGCTTTATTAAAAAAGTCATGTGCATGTTTTATTTTAAGGAACCAACCTTGTGGGCCTAGTTTAAAAGCCCATGAAAAAGCCTAAAAGAAGTCCACATGCCCCTTATAAGATAAAATAAGCCCAAGCCCATTGATTCGACTTCAGCTTGTGAAAATTGGCTAAGGATAGCCCTCTTGGTTTGATGCTCCAATGTGCACACACACTTAGGTGTCTTCCTAAGTTTTCTCCAAGCTTGATCAACAAAACTTGAAGTTCTTGTGAAACAAAAGCTTGTACATAAATCTGAAATTGTGTTTTTGAGCTTGTTGGAGCGCCGACCTTGTAATTGGACCCATTGGCATCCTCAAGTCTCCATTGCCTTGGTGAGTTGTATCATTCCCCCTCCTCCTCAAAAGGATTCACCTAATCAAGACCTACATTATCAAAGGAGATAAATCAGAAACATTAAAAGTAGCACTAACACTATACTCTCCGGCAAATCCACCCTATAGGCATTGTCATTTATGCTGCTCAAGCACTTGAAAAGGACCATCCTCTAGGATCAAGCTTGGACTTCCTTTGTTTAGGAAATCTCCTTCCTCAAGTGCACCCAAACCTAATTCCATGTTCAAACTTCATCTCCCTACGCCTTGATTGGCTCTTTCGAGCATACTTTGTTCTTTTCCTCAATGTGCTGCCTAGCTTTCTCATGTATTGTTTTAACCAATTCGCCCTTTGCTGCCCATCTACATTAACAATCTCATTCAAGGTAAAGGCAACAACCAATGGAGTTAATGGTTAAACCATACACAATCTCAAATGGAGAATAACCTGTAGAAGAATGAATGCTTCTATTATATGCAAACTCAATCAAAGGCAAACAATCTTCCCAAGCTTTCAAATTTTACCCACAACAACACGCAATAAAGATCCTAAGGTTCTATTAACCACTTCAGTTTGTCCATCTGTTGGGGATGACAAGTTGTAGAAAACAAAAGCTTTGTTCCCAATTAATTCCATAGAACACGCCAAAAGTGACTTAAAACTTAGAACCTTATCTGAAACAATGGTTCTAGGAATGCCATGCAATCTAACAACATCCCTAAAAACAAATCAGCAACATGTGTAGCATCATCGATTTATGACATGCAATAAATGAGCCATTTTACTAAATCGATCAACTACAACAAAGATGCTATCATGCCCTTTCCTAGTCCTAGAAAATCCTAACACAAAATCCATAGATATATCAATCCAAGGACTAATAGGACAGGTAGAGGCGTACAACCCATGTGGTTTCACCTTGATTTGGCGTGCCTACAAAGCTACACAACTAGAGCAAACTCTTTCAACATCCTTTTCATGTTAGCCAATAAAATGCTCCTAATATGTCAAGTGTTTTAGCAATACCAAATGTCCCATTAAACCTCCATCATGAGACTCCTAGCAAGCATCTCACGATAGAACAAGTAGGAATACATAGTTTATTATCTCTAAACAAATATCCATCATTCCTATAAAACTTTTGAAAAGCAACTTGTTCACATGCATCATAAACATTAGCAAAGTCAGAATCTGATTTGTACAAATCTTTTATATACTCAAACCCAATCAACTTAGAACTAAGAGAATAGATTAGAGCATACCTCCTAGACAATGCATCAGCGATAATGTTGCCAAGTTTGTAGAGCTCTTACCAATGCATATAGCTCCTTGTCGTAAGTGGAATACTTCATTTGAGCACCATTCAACTTCTCACTAAAATAGGCAATGGGACGCCTTCCCTGCAATAAAACAGCACCAATACCTATCCCTGCAATGGAACTAAAATCTTTCACAAACCTCTTATAGAAACTAGCAAGTCCATGAAAAGATCTTACCTGAGTAACACTTGTAGGTCTCGGCCACTCCCTAATTGCCTTGACCTTTTCTTGGTCCACCTCGATTCGATTAGAAGAAACAACATAACCAAGAAATATGACACGATCCATGCAAAATGTACACTTCTTTAACTTAGCATACAACTTTTTTGCCCTAAGTGCATCTAACACAAGCCTAACATGCTCAATATGCTCATTAATGCTTTTGCTATAGATCAATATGTCATCAAAATATACCACAACAAACTTACTAATAAATGATTTCCCCCATGTCATTCAGCCATTGTAGTCTATACGGCCTAGGGTGTTTCAAGCACTCCAACTCGAGTTTTTCTACCATCAATGTACTAGCCACATTAGTGCAGCTTCCCCCATCAATGATCAGGCTACAAATCTTCTCATTCACTAGGCATCTGGAATGAAAAATATTTTCCCTTTGCTCAATTCCATCTTCCTTGACTTGAGCATTCAAAACTCGCTAGTAACAAGTAATTCACCCCTAGGTGCATCCTCAACTTCCACATCGAACAATCTTCCAACTCGGGCATGGAAGTCAAATCATCTTCTTCCTCCTCGACACAACTTCTCCTCCTCTCACAAACATTGTTTTCTTGTTTGGGCATTGAGAAGCAATATGACCAACACCAAGACATTTAAAGCATTTAATAGTCCTATGCTTTTCAGAATTGGAACTAGAAGAACTTGGAGTTTTAAAAGTACCTTTTGGATCTGCCTTTGTTCTTCTCTTCCTTTAGCTTGTCTTTGTCCTTCTCATTTTTCTTGGACCATTTCGAGTTCCAATTTGTAGTAGAGCTTGGGTAAGAAGCCTTGTTGGAGCTTTTGTACTTGAGTTGCCTCTCCACTTCATGGTCATATTCACCATCTCCTCTAACTCCACATAATGGTGCAATTCAATAACATTTGCAATGTCTTTGTTCAAACCAGCCAAGAAACGTGCCATGGTGGCTTCTCTTCTTCTTCTACATTAGCCCTAATCATGGCTATCTCCATCTCCTTATGGTACTCTTCTACACTTTTGGTGCCTTGTCTCAAGGTTTGGAGCCTTTGATGGAGCTCCTATAGAAGTAACTAGCACAAACCTCTTCTTCATGGCCCTCTTCATTTCATCCCAAGTATCAATAGGATCCTCCATTCCTTCTTTTGTTCAAAACAAGTTGATCCCACCAAATAAGTGCATAATCATGAAATTCCACGGCAAACAAGCTTCACCTTCTTCTCCTCGAATAGTTTTGGCATTCAAAATCATCTCCACCTTTCTTTCCCATTCTAAGTAAGCTCGGATCATTCTTACCTTGGAAAGATGGTATTTTCATCTTGATCTGCCCAAATTTCTATCCACACGCCGACCTGTCTTCTCCCCTTGCATTGTCTCGGCCTCTATAACCTCTTCCTCTTCCCTATCATTCCGTCCCCTCTTCCACCAAATCTGGCCCTATGCCAATCTTCTTCATCTTCCCCATCATCATATTTATCTTCATACTCAAAGCGCCAGGGAGTTGGCTCCTAGCATTTTGCCTCCATGTTGCACCATTAGATGAAGCCTCTCGTTGCAAATTCCTAATGACTTGATCTTGTCTATCAAATTTATTACTGACATCCCTGAACATGTTCTCAATCCTTTGGAATTGATGTTGCATAGCCTCCAAAGTAAAGAATGTGTGTTGATCAGCCTCACTATTCTTTTCATCCTTGTCACTACCTTTACTATCCTTTGAATTGGCCATGATGTAAAACCTACAAAACACGTTAGAATAGCTCCTCACACACCCCTCACGTGTTTCTCTCTAAATCAGATTGGATACCTCGTGTTTCACTCAAGAAGATGGCTTTTACCCTCAAATGAGCTTACACACTCTTGCTTTTATCACTTTAGATTCTAGCACGCTTTACTTGTCCGGATCAATCACTACCAACCAAATAAACACAACAGCAACGTAATTCAAAAGGAAAGCAACGAATACCTAAATAAAGGAAGAAAAACACAAAGCTAGATGCAATTTAATGTAAAGAAAACAAGGAAGACGAAAATAAACACATACTAGATGGAGAAAACGTACGTGAACGATTTTTGGTACCAATTGAGCAATATGAAACAAGATTACTCAATTCAAGTGTAATGGAAACAAAAAGGACAACAAACAAAAAAAAATAACCAAAGAGTTGAAGAAAAGACGAAACTAGGAATTAAACTCAACCCTAAACCCAAATTAACAAAAACATTCCAATCTGTCCCAATTACTCAAGAACATAAAGATAACCAATTATATCAAAGACACACGTTTTGAGCGAAGAACGTAAATCTTGAAACAAGAAAGTATTTCTTGATGCAAGAAAACAAGTCTTGATGAGTTTCTTGAATGAAGGATGTGTTCTTGATGAATTTGAATAATAAAGAAACGAAATTAAACAATTCTTGAATGATCAGATTCGTTTCTTGATGAATCTTGCAAGCAAATCAACTCAAACTCACAAAGATTCACAATCTTGATTTTTTTTTTTACTTCTTTCATTCTTTCTTTTCTTCTTTTTCTTTCTTTCTTTCTTTCTTTCTTTTCTTTCTTTTCTTTCTTTATTTCTTTTCTTTTTCTTTTTTCAAATTTTAATGATGAACTAACTATAATAATCAAGAACAAACAAAAAATTAAAGATAAAGATTGAATTTAAAACCTAGGCTCTGATACCAAAGATGATACGGCAACAACCTAGAATCAATGTCTAGATCACCTCCGTTTCAATGATTGTTCCCAAACCTAAATTCAATCAATCTAACAAGACCCTTCACCCCCAAAACAACAAGGAATTGGTAACAAAGAGTATAAGATTGTAGGAATTGAATTAACGCCACAAGTTAGAACTTACTTGATAAGTTGAATCAATCCTTAAGGTAAAACAAGCAAGAATCTCAATTCTCCCTTGAAGAATGCTTTCTAATTTTATTGATCTCTCTAAAACTCGTGTTCATGGCTAAAGCAAAGGTTTAAATACCCTTTGCAATGTAAACCCTAACAAAGATAACCTAAAAACCCTAAAGAAAGCCCAAAATATCAAAAGGCCTTCTTAAAACAAATCTGCCCAAGAATAAATCCCACATGAATTTAGGCTTCAAAACTAATTAAAATTGACTAGTCCTTGTCCAAATAGGATAAGAAAACCACAAAATAGAAGACTAACTTAAGAGGGGCGAATTGGGCTTTTAAACTAGGCCCACAAGCTTGGTTCCTTAAAATAAAACATGCACATGACTTTTTAATGAAGCACATGCACACTTAATGCAAATCAGCCCATGAAAAAGCCTAAAAGAAGTCCACATGCCCCTTATAAGATAAAATAAGCCCAAGCCCATTGATTCGACTTGTGCTTGTGAAAATTGGCTAAGTGTTAGCCCTCTTGGTTTGATGCCTCCAATGTGCACACACACTTAGGTGTCTTCCTAAGCTCTTCTCCAAGCTTGATCAACAAAACTTCTTGAAGTTCTTGTGAAACAAAAGCTTGTACATAAATCTGAAATTGTGCTTTGAGCTTGTTGGAGCGCGACCTTGTAATTGGACCCATTGGCATCCTCAAGTCTCCATTGCCTTGGTGAGTTGTATCAGAGGTGATCTAGACATTGATTCTAGGTTGTTGCCGTATCATTTGAAATTCCCATTTGGAACCTCAAATTATCACTCAAAACACTCAAACAAAAACAAACGCGTAATGTATGGATTTGACCAGCCACCAAACTCAATTGAAAAGAATTAGAAATGAACAACCCCAAAATTGCGTTAATTATACCTAAACGGTTCTGAAATTGAAAACACCTAACCAGCAGCTGTAATCACGTTTTTCCTTTGAATTTTAACGTTTTTCAGTATATTGGAAGCCAACAAAAAAAAACGAAAATAATGGTTGTTCAGCCCAATTGCACGTTTTCTTTTTGATGTGTAAGATCTTGAAATTTTGGGTGTGAAACAAATAAGCCTACAAGAACGAAATTTTTTTTCAGTCAAAACGGAATAAATACTTACTTGATTGGAACCAATGCTCTGATAACAAATGATGCGGAACCCCAAGACCCTTAATCGACCCTTAGAACTCGTTACCAATTAAATCAGAATTAGTTTCTCAACAAGCGATCAGATTAGGATTTGTTCTTACACCCAAGAACACTTATGACAAGAACCCAAGTTAATTTTAAGATATCCCCTTGAACCCGAATCAGTTAAGCACTCAAGAACACAAGAAATAGGAATTAAAATTGATAACAAAAGATAAACTCAATTGCAATCAATAAGAACACCTTGTGCATAAACATAAAAGAAAGCAATCTCGCTTTCATTCAGATCTGAAATTTTCGAAATACAACTTGTTCTTGCATTACAACTGAATATAGCCTTGTTATAGGCATTACAATGTAAGACAAAACAATAAAAAATTGAAATAAATGTCTTCAAGGTAGTAAAGAAGATGGCTGATGTGGAAAAAACGTGGTGGAGAAGGTGGGTGAGATGAAAAGACAATCTTCAATGTTGAGAGAGAGGTGGCTGCTGGAGAGAATAAGATGGAGAGTGAATATGACAGCCACAAAACCCTAAAGCATGCTTAATTAAACCTAAAGCTAGTGGATTTCGAAATGGGCTTAAGTAAAATAACAAGGGGCCCATGTATTCTAACTTAAAAAGCTAAAATGAACCCATAAAGTAAGTCTGAAAAAGAAGTGACTAAAAACCAATGTGGCCCCCTTGAAAAGTAGCCCATTTCACTTATTCTAAACCCAAAGGAGACAAATAAAAACAACCCATAATAAAACAAACCCAAATTTGACCCAAAACAAGCTCAAAAACACAAACACTCCAAACTAGTCTGTTAGCCCAATTATGTAGACATACTTAGGCTCCAAAACATTTCCATATATGGACTTTCCATATTTGGACACCCCACTTTCAACATGGTTTTGCACATAAATTTGGAGTTGCTCCTTTATACGCTTTGCTCGGGACCTTGTCATCGGACCGACAAAACTTTCCTTATTGGGGAAACCTTCTATGTTGGCACTTGAATGATCTTGTTTTTCTTGAACAGCCTGAATATGATTTCCCATGGCATCTCCATGCACTTTAGCTCCATGTTCCAAAACTGGTGAAGTTTCCTTATTTAGAACCCAAAAAATTTCCATATTTGGAATCAGGTCTAAATCACCTAGATTGCTTCTTGTAGCATTTTGAACGTCATTTGTATCAATATGTGTATGCATTATACGCATCACAATGGTAGTATACATAACTATAGATGATGTGATAAATATGACAATATGATGGGATTGATATACACTATACATGTTATATAATACCATACTAATATGGTACATTGGTATGTATACTGTGATACATGTATAGTACTAGTATAATTAGTACTAGCATATTAGTATGGTATTATACAATAAGTAATTGTATAAGGTATGTTATACCATTAGTAGGTGACATTCTAGCCCATCAACATATACCAATGTATTACCATTCAATGGTATAACTGTACATAACATAATTAGGATGTATACAATGGTAGTGGTATAACAATGTAAACTTATATACTATGGTACACATCACTATGTATTAGTGTATAGTTATATACATTAGTAATATCCATGCATGGTGGTATTAATGCCATGTATAGTTATGTATGTATTAGGTATTACTGTATTGGGTCTAGGTGTAACATGATAGTGCCATATATGGGATACTATTAGTATGCAATAGTGATGTATACAAGTACCATACATATGTGTACCATATGGATGTATTATATGTAAGTATTAGTTAAATATATATGTACTCATAATAACGACGATTGCATAATGTATACAAAATTGGCATTGCTACCATAGCTGTGAACTATACACATGCATGGTAATGGTACAAGCATATGGTACCCATGCACTACCTGCATGGGTACATAGTATGCATATACTGTATATGCATATTACCATAGTATACTCATATATGAATTATACAGGCTAATTATGTATCACATAGTGGTACAAGATATATTATTTACATACCATAGTGGTATGTAAATACAATTGTATTGTATTACCCGTACAAGACCATGTATACATACTGATAACATACCGTATGCAATGCATGGTATGCATACTATGTACATGTTCATGAAATTACACATATAGTGCATACCATTGTTATACATACGGTACATGTACCATGGTATGCACTATACACTATGTATAGTTATGTTAGCTATAACATAACTATTCACATCGTATAGTGTATAGATATAGTGCATACCAATTACATAGTATATGCATACTAGTGCATGTTATACGATGCACACATATAGTATGCACACACAACATGCATAGATACTAATGGTACATATGCATGTATCCATATGTCACTATAGTTAATATCCAAATGTTATATTACTATACATATAACATTATGCACATATATTAGTGCCATCATTTATATAGCCATGCATAATACATATACTGGTACCTAGTAGTATTATATGTTCATATTACCATATGTGCATACCCATGTGTGTACACTTATGTCTATTGTACATATGGCATTATATTGTACATACTAGTATCATATAACTATGCATATACTACACATGCATAATTGAATGCTAGTACACGGTTCTACTATTATACTTCATCGGATTGTGTCATAACTAGTTTGGTATATAGCATGTGTAGGATGCACATGTGTATTATACTATGTACATGCATGTGTATATGTGCACATGTATATTATACTATATGCATGCATGTGTATATGCATGGCAATTAAATTATGCATCATGCATGTATGTAAGTACTAGTATAATACTTACAAAATTGTATAAATTGTATTACATTGTGATAATGTATACCATAAATGTGATTTGTACATATTCACTATAGTTATATGCATATGTAATAGTTATTTCATACATGCATGTTCTATGTGTATGGTACTTGATACGGCAACAACCTAGAATTAATGTCTAGATCACCTCCGTTTCAATGATTGTTCCCAAACCTAAATTCAATCAATCTAACAAGACCCTTCACCCCCAAAACAGCAAGGAATTGGTAACAAAGAGTATAAGATTGTAGGAATTGAATTAACATACAAGTTGGAACTTACTTGATAAGTTGAATCAATCCTTAAGGTAAAACAAGCAAGAATCTCAATTCTCTCTTGAAGAATGCTTTCTAATTTTATTGATCTCTCTAAACTCGTGTTCATGGCTAAAGCAAAGGTTTAAATACCCTTTGCAATGTAAACTCTAACAAAGATAACCTAAAAATCCTAAAGAAAGCCCAAAATATCAAAAGGCCTTCTTGAAACAAATCTGCCCAAGAATAAATCCCACATGGATTTGGGCTTCAAAACTAATTAAAATTGACTAGTCCTTGTCCAAATAGGATAAGAAACCACAAAATAGAAGACTAACTTAAGAGGGCGAATTGGGCTTTTAAACTAGGCCCACAAGCTTGGTTCCTAAAATAAAACATGCACATGACTTTTTAATGAAGCACATGCACACTTAATGCAAATCAGCCCATGAAAAAGCCTAAAAGAAGTCCACATGCCCCTTATAAGATAAAATAAGCCCAAGCCCATTGATTAGACTTGTGCTTGTGAAAATTGGCTAAGTGTTAGCCCTCTTGGTTTGAAGCCTCCAATGTGCACACACACTTAGGTGTCTTCCTAAGCTCTTCTCCAAGCTTGATCAACAAAACTTCTTGAATTTCTTGTGAAACAAAAGCTTGTACATAAATCTGAAATTGTGCTTTGAGCTTGTTGGAGCGCGACCTTGTAATTGGACCCATTGGCATCCTCAAGTCTCCAATCTCTCTCATTTGGGCCTTTTAATTGAATTTCTTTTGAGGTCTCTTTCCCCACTTTTCTTCTCTCAGTCTCGGCCTCACTTTCTCTCTTTTCTTTTGATTTAGATTTCTGCTCCCCTTTTGCAAGGTTCTCAACCTTCCCCTCAATCTTTGTATTATCATGCTTTTCTTGAAATTTTTTGTCCTGTCTTTGTTGCATTCCCTCCATACTCCTTTTTAATTGCATTTGGTCCTCATATACCTCTTTTGGTGCCAATGGAGCAAGAACAAATTTCTGATCTCCCATAGTAAATGAATACCTATTCTTAAAACCATCATGTAACACTCTTCTATCATATTGCCAAGGTCGACCAAGCAATAAATGACAAGCATGCATAGGTACAACATCACAAAGTACTTGATCAGAATACTTTCGAATGTAGAAAGATATAAGGACTTGTTTATTTACCTTGATTTCCCCCATGTCATTCAGCCATTGTAGTCTATACGGCCGAGGGTGTTTCAAGCACTCCAACCCTAGTTTTTCTACCATTAATGTACTAGCCACATTAGTGCAGCTTCCCCCATCAATGATCAGGCTACAAATCTTCTCATTCACTAGGCATCTGGAATGAAAAATATTTTCCCTTTGCTCAATTCCATCTTCCTTCACTTGAGCATTCAAAACTCGCCTAGTAACAAGTAATTCACCCCTAGGTGCATCCTCAACTTCCACATCAGAACAATACACGGATGAAGAGTAGTGTAGGCAACGATTCTTGTGTCAATTGAACAATTATGAGTGCAACAATTGTTCAAATCAATGTAGAGAAGCAAAGATAGGTACCAAAACAAGAAATAAACTAGGAAACAAAGAATGGCACAAAAAAATATGACAAAAATCACCAAACCCAAGACCAATTTTTTATTTTTTATTTTATTTTAATATCCCAATCTACCCAAAGTTCCAAGAATTGAACAAAAGATTCAAAGAAATCGTTTCCTGATATGTTCTTGAATGAAAGAAGGACAATCTTAATGAATCTTGACTAATAGGAACAAATTTGGAATGAAAGACCAAACAAAGATTCAAAGAATCACAATCTTGGATGTTTCTTGATCATTCTTGAATTTTTTTTCTTTTCTTTATACTGTTCACTTTTTTTGTTCTATCTTTCACCCTTTTTTTCTATTGTTTTGCTTTTTTCTGTTATTTTTTTTAATTTTGATCAAGAAAACAAACAACCAATTAAGGAAACAAGAACACAAAGAACCAATAATGGCAGATTCGTTCCAAGCAATTTAAACCTTTTTTTTAACCTTTCTAAGGAATTCAACAAAGAAAACAATGAAAGATACGTATGAGTTCAATAGAATTAAGCCAAAGCTCTGATACCAACTGATACGGAAACCCCAAGAAAACAAGGTTCTTGAAACCCCCTAATCCTATTGAATCAGACCCCAATCTTTCTATTCTAAGAACATGCTAGTTCAAACCCCAATTATACGGAATTGAGACCCAAACCCAAAGAAAATTGAAGAATTGAACACGTCACAAGTGATTACCTTGATAAGTGATGCAATCCTTGAAGTAACAATAAGAAGAACACACCTTATGATACAACTCACCAAGGCAATGGAGACTTGAGGATGCCAATGGGTCCAATTACAAGGTCACGCTCCAACAAGCTTAAAGCACAATTTCAGATTTATGTATAAGCTTTTGTTTCACAAGAACTTCAAGAAGTTTTGTTGATCAAGCTTGGGGAAAAGCTTAGGAAGACACCTAAGTGTGTGTGCACATTGGAGGCATCAAATCAAGAGGGCTAACACTTAGCCAATTTTCACAAGCACAAGTCTAATCAATGGGCTTGCACTTATTTTATCTTATAAAGGGCATGTGGACTTCTTTTAGGCTTTTTCATGGGCTGGTTTGCATTAAGTGTGCATGTGCTTTATTAAAAAAGTCATGTGCATGTTTTATTTTAAGGAACCAAGCTTGTGGGCCTAGTTTAAAAGCCCAATTCGCCCCTGTTAAGTTAGTCTTCTATTTTGTAGTTTTCTTATCCTATTTGGACAAGAACTAGTCAATTTTAATTAGTTTTGAAGCCCAAATCCATGTGGGATTTATTCTTGGGCAGATTTGTTTCAAGAAGGCCTTTTTGATATTTTGGGCTTTCTTTAGGGTTTTTAGGTTATCTTTGTTAGGGTTTACATTGCAAAGGGTATTTAAACCCTTGCTTTAGCCATGAACACGAGTTTAGAGAGATCAATAAAATTACAAAGCATTCTTCAAGAGAGAATTGAGATTCTTGCTTGTTTTACCTTAAGGATTGATTCAACTTATCAAGTAAGTTCTAACTTGTATGCTTAATTCAATTCCTACAATCTTATACTCTTTGTTACCAATTCCTTGCTGTTTTGGGGGTGAAGGGTCTTGTTAGATTGATTGAATTTAGGTTTGGGAACAATCATTGAAACGGAGGTGATCTAGACATTGATTCTAGGTTGTTGTCGTATCATCTTTGGTATCAAAGCCTAGGTTTCAAACTCAATCTTTATCTTTAATTTTTTGTTTGTTCTTGATTATTATAGTTAGTTCATCATTAAAATTCGAAAAAAAGAAAGAAAAAAAAAAGAAAAGAAAGAAAGAAAGAAAGAAAAGAAAAGAAAAGAAAGAAAGAAAGAAAATCAAGAAAAGAAAGGAAGAAAGAAAGAAAAAGAAGAAAAGAAAGAAAAGAAAGAAATAAAGAAGTAAAAAAAATCAAGATTGTGAATCTTTGTGAGTTTGAGTTGATTTGCTTGCAAGATTCATCAAGAAACGAATCTGATCATTCAAGAATTCTTTAATTTCGTTTCTTTATTATTCAAATTCATCAAGAACACATCCTTCATTCAAGAAACTCATCAAGACTTGTTTTCTTGCATTAAGAAACACTTTCTTGTTTCAAGATTTACGTTCTTCGCTCAAAACGTGTGTCTTTGATATAATTGCTTATCTTTATGTTCTTGAGTAATTGGGGCAGATCGGAATGTTTTTGTTAATTTGGGTTTAGGGTTGAGTTTAATTCCTAGTTTCGTCTTTTCTTCAACTCTTTGGTTGTTTTTTTTTGTTTGCTGTCCTTTTTGTTTCCATTACACTTGAATTGAGTAATCTTGTTTCATATTGCTCAATTGGCACCAAAAATCGTTCACATACGTTTTCTCGATCTAGTATGTGTTTATTTTCGTCTTCATTGTTTTCTTTACATTAAATTGCATCGAGCTTTGTGTTTTTTCTTCCTTTATTTAGGTATTCGTTGCTTTCCTTTTGAATTACGTTGCTGTTGTGCTTATTTGGTTGGTAGTGATTGATCCGGACAAGTAAAACTATGCTAGAATCTAAAGTGGTAAAAGGCAAGAGTGTGTAAGCTCATTTAAGGGTAAAAGTCATCTTCTTGAGTGAAACACGAGGGTATCCAATCTGATTTAGAGAGAAACACGTGAGGGAGTGCGTGAGGAGCTATTCTAACGTGTTTTTGCAGGTTTTACATCATGTCCAATTCAAAGGATAGTAAAGGTAGTGACAAGGATGAAAAGAATAGTGAGGCTGATCAACACACATTCTTTACTTTGGAGGCTATGCAACATAAATTCCAAAGGATTGAGAACATGTTCAGGGATGTCAGTGATAAATTTGATAGACAAGATCAAGCCATTAGGAATTTACAACGAGGAGGCAAAATGCTAGGGAGCCAACTCCTGTGTGCTTTGAGTATGAAGATGAATATGATGATGGGGAAGATGAAGAAGATTGGCATAGGGCCAGATTTTGTGGAAGAGGGGGACGGAATGATAGAGGAAGAGGAAGATGTTATAGAGGCCGAGACAATGCAAGGGGAGAAGACAGGGTCGAGCGTGTGGATAGAAATTTGGGCAGTATCAAGATGAAAATACCATCTTTCCAAGGTAAGAATGATCCAGAAGCTTACTTAGAATGGGAAAGAAAGGTGGAGATGATTTTTGAATGCCATAACTATTCTGAGGAGAAGAAGGTGAAGCTTGCTGCCGTGGAATTTCATGATTATGCACTTATTTGGTGGTATCAACTTGTTTTGAACAAAAGAAGGAATGGAGAGGATCCTATTGATACTTGGGCTGAAATGAAGAGGGTCATGAAGAAGAGGTTTGTGCCTAGTTACTTCTATAGGGAGCTCCATCAAAGGCTCCAAACCTTGAGACAAGGCACCAAAAGTGTAGAAGAGTACCATAAGGAGATGGAGATAGCCATGATTAGGGCTAATGTAGAAGAAGAAAGAGAAGCCACCATGGCACGTTTCTTGGCTGGTTTGAACAAAGACATTGCAAATGTTATTGAATTGCACCATTGTGGAGTTAGAGGAGATGGTGAATATGGCCATGAAGGTGGAGAGGCAACTCAAGTACAAAAGCTCCAACAAGGCTTCTTACCCAAGCTCTACTACAAATTGGAACTCGAAATGGTCCAAGAAAAATGAGAAGGACAAAGACAAGCTAAAGGAAGAGAAGAACAAGGCAGATCCAAAAGGTACTTTTAAAACTCCAAGTTCTTCTAGTTCCAATTTTGAAAAGCATAGGACTATTAAATGCTTTAAATGCCTTGGTGTTGGTCATATTGCTTCTCAATGCCCAAACAAGAAAACAATGTTTGTGAGAGGAGGAGAAGTTGTGTCTGAGGAGGAAGAAGATGATTTGACTTCCATGCCTGAGTTGGAAGATTGTTCTGATGTGGAAGTTGAGGATGCACCTAGGGGTGAATTACTTGTTACTAGGCGAGTTTTGAATGCTCAAGTCAAGGAAGATGGAATTGAGCAAAGGGAAAATATTTTTCATTCCAGATGCCTAGTGAATGAGAAGATTTGTAGCCTGATCAATGATGGGGGAAGCTGCACTAATGTGGCTAGTACATTGATGGTAGAAAAACTCGGGTTGGAGTGCTTGAAACACCCTAGGCCGTATAGACTACAATGGCTGAATGACATGGGGGAAATCAAGGTAAATAAACAAGTCCTTGTATCTTTCTCCATTGGAAAGTATTCTGATCAAGTACTTTGTGATGTTGTACCTATGCATGCTTGTCATTTATTGCTCGGTCGACCTTGGCAATATGATAGAAGAGTGTTACATGATGATTTTAAGAATAGGTATTCATTTACTATGGGAGATCAGAAATTTGTTCTTGCTCCATTGGCACCAAAAGAGGTATATGAGGACCAAATGCAATTAAAAAGGAGTATGGAGGGAATGCAACAAAGACAGGACAAAAAACTTCAAGAAAAGCATGACAATACAAAAATTGAGGGGAAGGTTGAGAACCTTGCAAAAGGGGAGCAGAAATCTAAATCAAAAGAAAAGACAGAAAGTGAGGCCGAGAGTGAGAGAAGAAAAGTGGGGAAAGAGGCCTCAAAAGAAATTCAATTAAAAGGCCCAAATGAGAGAGAGGGTAGAAAGAAACAAAACATCTATGCAAAAATGAGAGATGTAAGGGTTGCTTGTGTGGAAAGGAGATGTTTGTTTGTACTTTTGTACAAGCAAGCTTATTTTAATGAATCTGACCTTGACCCTTGTTTGCCTAGTAGTGTTGTTTCTCTTTTGCAGGAGTATGGAGATGTTTTCCCTGAGGAGTTGCCTAAGGAATTGCCGCCTATTAGAGGAATAGAACATCAGATTGACTTCATGCCTGGGGCGCAGATTCCAAATAGACCAGTTTATAGGGCTAATCCTGAAGAAACTAAGGAACTCCAAAAGCAAGTGGAAGAATTGCTACAAAAGGGACACATCAGGGAGAGTCTTAGTCCTTGTGTCGTGCCAGTGATATTGGTTCCAAAGAAGGATGGGAGTTGGCGCATGTGTGTGGATTGCAGAATCATAACAAGATAACGGTAAAGTATCGCCATCCTATACCTAGATTGGATGATATGATTGATGAATTGCATGGTGCATGTGTGTTTACCAAAATTGATCTTATGAGTGGTTACCATCAGATTAGAATGAAAATTGGTGATGAATGGAAAACTGCTTTTAAAACAAAACATGGTTTATATGAGTGGCTTGTGATGCCTTTTGGCTTAACTAATGCTCCTAGTACATTTATGCGTTTGATGAATCATGTTTTGAGGTCATTTATTGGTAAGTTTGTTGTGGTATATTTTGATGACATATTGATCTATAGCAAAAGCATTAATGAGCATATTGAGCATGTTAGGCTTGTGTTAGATGCACTTAGGGCAGAAAAGTTGTATGCTAAGTTAAAGAAGTGTACATTTTGCATGGATCGTGTCATATTTCTTAGTTATGTTGTTTCTTCTAATGGAATTGAGGTGGACCAAGAAAAGGTCAAGGCAATTAGGGAGTGGCCGAGACCTACAAGTGTTACTCAGGTAAGATCTTTTCATGGACTTGCTAGTTTCTATAGGAGGTTTGTGAAAGATTTTAGTTCCATTGCAGCTCCATTGACTGAGATTGTTAAAAAGGAGGTAGGATTTAAGTGGGGAGAGGCGCAGGAAATTGCTTTTAACACTTTCAAAGAAAAACTTTGTTCTGCACCTATTTTGAGTTTACCTGATTTTTCTTCTACTTTTGAGATTGAATGTGATGCCTCTGGGATAGGTATTGGTGTTGTTTTACTGCAGGGAAGGAATCCCATTGCCTATTTTGGTGAGAAGTTGAATGGTGCTCAAATGAAGTATTCCACTTATGACAAGGAGCTATATGCATTGGTAAGAGCTCTACAAACTTGACAACATTATCTATGGCCAAAGGAATTCGTGATTCACACTGATCATGAGAGTTTGAAGCATCTTAAGGGCCAAGGTAAGTTAAATAAAAGACATGCTAAGTGGTTGGAGTTCATAGAGACATTCCCATATGTTGTGAAATACAAGCAAGGTAAAGAAAACGTTATCGCTGATGCATTGTCTAGGAGGTATGCTCTAATCTCTTCTCTTAGTTCTAAGTTGATTGGGTTTGAGTATATAAAAGATTTGTACAAATCAGATTCTGACTTTGCTAATGTGTATGATGCATGTGAACAAGTTGCTTTTCAAAAGTTTTATAGGAATGATGGATATTTGTTTAGAGATAATAAACTATGTATTCCTACTTGTTCTATGCGTGAGATGCTTGCTAGGGAGTCTCATGATGGAGGTTTAATGGGACATTTTGGTATTGCTAAAACACTTGACATAATAGGGACACGCCTCTACCTGTCCCTATTAGTCCTTGGATTGATATATCTATGGATTTTGTGTTAGGATTGCCTAGGACTAGGAAAGGACGTGATAACATCTTTGTTGTAGTTGATCGATTTAGTAAAATGGCTCATTTTATTGCATGTCATAAATCTGATGATGCTACACATGTTGCTGATTTGTTTTTTAGGGATGTTGTTAGATTGCATGGCATTCCTAGAACCATTGTTTTAGATAGGGATTCTAAGTTTTTAAGTCACTTTTGGCGTGTTCTATGGAATAAATTGGGAACAAAGCTTTTGTTTTCTACAACTTGTCAGCCCCAAACAGATGGACAAACTGAAGTGGTTAATAGAACCTTAGGATCTTTATTGCGTGCTGTTGTGGGTAAAAATTTGAAAGCTTGGGAAGATTGTTTGCCTTTGATTGAGTTTGCATATAATAGAAGCATTCATTCTTCTACAGGTTATTCTCCATTTGAGATTATGTATGGTTTTAACCCATTAACTCCATTGGATTTGTTGCCTTTACCCTTGAATGAGATTGTTAATGTAGATGGGCAGCAAAGGGCCGAATTGGTTAAAACAATACATGAGAAAGCTAGGCAGCACATTGAGGAAAAGAACAAGAAATATGCTCAAAGAGCCAATCAAGGGCGTAGGGAGATGAAGTTTGAACCTGGAGATTGAGTTTGGGTGCACTTCAGGAAGGAGAGATTTCCTAAACAAAGGAAGTCCAAGCTTGATCCTAGAGGGGATGGTCCTTTTCAAGTGCTTGAACGCATCAATGACAATGCCTATAGGGTGGATTTGCCAGGAGAGTATAGTGTTAGTGCTACTTTTAATGTTTCTGATTTATCTCCCTTTGATAATGTAGGTCTTGATTCGAGGACGAATCCTTTTGAGGAGGGAGAGAATGATACAACTCACCAAGGCAATGGAGACTTGAGGATGCCAATGGGTCCAATTACAAGGTCGCGCTCCAACAAGCTCAAAGCACAATTTCAGATTTATGTACAAGCTTTTGTTTCACAAGAACTTCAAGAAGTTTTGTTGATCAAGCTTGGAGAAGAGCTTAGGAAGACACCTAAGTGTGTGTGCACATTGGAGGCATCAAACCAAGAGGGCTAACACTTAGCCAATTTTCACAAGCACAAGTCTAATCAATGGGCTTGGGCTTATTTTATCTTATAAGGGGCATGTGGACTTCTTTTAGGCTTTTTTATGGGCTGATTTGCATTAAGTGTGCATGTGATTCATTAAAAAAGTCATGTGCATGTTTTATTTTAAGGAACCAAGCTTGTGGGCCTAGTTTAAAAGCCCAATTCGCCCCTCTTAAGTTAGTCTTCTATTTTGTGGTTTTCTTATCCTATTTGGACAAGGACTAGTCAATTTTAATTAGTTTTGAAGCCCAAATCCATGTGGGATTTATTCTTGGGCAGATTTGTTTCAAGAAGGCCTTTTGATATTTTGGGCTTTCTTTAGGGTTTTTAGGTTATCTTTGTTAGGGTTTACATTGCAAAGGGTATTTAAACCTTTGCTTTAGCCATGAACACGAGTTTAGAGAGATCAATAAAATTAGAAAGCATTCTTCAAGAGAGAATTGAGATTCTTGCTTGTTTTACCTTAAGGATTGATTCAACTTATCAAGTAAGTTCTAACTTGTGGCGTTAATTCAATTCCTACAATCTTATACTCTTTGTTACCAATTCCTTGCTGTTTTGGGGGTGAAGGGTCTTGTTAGATTGATTGAATTTAGGTTTGGGAACAATCATTGAAACGGAGGTGATCTAGACATTGATTCTAGGTTGTTGCCGTATCAGTAATAGTTACCTACTATTAGTATACCAATTGGTAATAGTTACCTACTATATACATTGTGTATAGTAGCCATGTTATATAGTATATTATAGGATTAACTCACATATATGCTATAGTGTAGTACACATATTATATACCATAGTAATACTATACATATGTATTAGTGTATAGTTATATAGTATGTACATATACTATTGTGTAACTACATATATGCTATGTATATGTAGCATATGTATTGTACGTGCAGATTGACATATAATAGCATTTAGTATATACTACGTAACCATGTGCATAACTTTTATATACAAATGATGTATGAGCTACTCACTTGTGTACTATATGCATGTGCACATATTATGTTTATTGTGTTATCACTAGCTTGGGGTATACAAGGTTTTACTATACATATGGTATAGTACGTACTATGTTGAGTACAATATCCATTAGCATGTGTATACATTAGTAGCTACTAATGTATGCACATGGTATGCACTGTACCATACAAGTACTATGTAGAACTATAGTTAGTGTATATGTATAGTTATGACCAAACATATGGTACATGCATGACGTGTACCACTACCATTGTAAGTGTGTGGTACATATGCATATGTTATATATTAACATGGATAGTGTTATATGTGTACACACATGCATAGTACATACTTATATGCATACATAGTATATGCATTATTTCTATTGAGTACCTTCTATACAATGGTATCATATTATGTAATAGCTACTGTACACATACATGGTATGTAACTATACTAGTACACATATGGTATGTAACACATGTATTGTGCCATATGCTCACATGTGGTACATATGACATACTATTGACATACCATGTTACCATGTGTGCATATGGTATACATACACTAGCAATAATAGTATACTAGTTATGCATAGTGTATACCACGTAATTATATAATGCATACTTATATGTAGGTATACTAATACATTAACTTTGCAGTATGCTATGGTATAATACATGGTGCATATACACATTATAACATGTATGTACACATGTTACATACATGTTATTGTATATACATATGGTACATAGTTGCCAATGTGTACTAGGATACTAGGTGAATAACAATGTTGTACCATATACATATATGGTATGATAGACATAGTACCAGTGGTATATATTATGCATGTATTGACAAATGTGTGCCACTATACGTGTTACCCACGAGCTTTCATGGGTATGCATATGTGACTATGCTATATGCAACAGGGTATAGTACCACTATGTACATGGTGTATAATAGCCCATACTACATAGTGATGTGTACCATAGTATATGCTACACAATGTAGTGCACAAATGATACATATGGACCACTATAGGGCAATCTATAATGGCCATTATACTAATTATGTGGTGATTATGTAATTGTAGCCATGACTACTAGGGATTATGTATACATGCATCATGGCATATAGTCTATACTAAATGCATATGGTACCATATGGTATAAACATAAATGCTATTATGGTATTATTAGTGTATAATAGTATACATAGTGTATACACACATAATGTATACGTGCATAGTGTAGTGTATGTCAATGGCTAATAGTTACGCATTATAGTTATAACGTTACATGACTCATTAATTAGTGTACCATAGTATATATGGCATATGGTAAATGCATGACGTGTACCACTACCATTGTAAGTGTGTGGTACATATGCATATGTTATATATTACCATGGATAGTGTTATATGTGTACACACATGCATAGTACATACTTATATGCATACCTAGCATATGTATTGTACGTACAGATTGACATATAATAGCATTTAGTATATACTATGTGTCACATATGACATATAATAGCATTTAGTATACACTATGTGTCACATACATATTATACATGTATGTTATGAGGTGATGATAGGTACACATGTGCATACATACATATGAACACACTTCCATACTATTTGCATACATATAGTATGCATATGTGTGTAGCACATATGCACATATAACTATACACCATGTACTATGCATAGGGTGTATAGTTACACCCTATCCATACAACATATGCATAGTGTACATGTGGCATGTCATACACTCATTAGCATACATATAGTGCACATGTTACACATGTATGGTACTGATATGTGCATACCATGTGCAACTATACTATTGTATCATACTCTACAATACTAATGCTATTGTATAGTACCATACACACACCAGTACACAATGCATACTAATGGTACGTGTATGGCATATGGTATGAACATATCAGTACCATGCATGTACCATGTGTGCTGGGTATTATACACTATAGTGTTAAATGGTGTGTATACATACCACCATTGGTGTATATTATGCATGTATAGTACATAATGTACATATGTACATTATGTACTATATATACTAGATACACTATATATAATAGTATCTACACTTACCACACATGGTATATACCAATACTAGTTATGACACAATCCGATGTAGTATAATCGTACTAGCATTCAATTATGTGGTACACATGTGTATTAGTTACATAGTGGTAGTATGGTACACCATACTCTTTTATGTACTTGTATACATATTATACATTCGAGTCTCACCATATATGTACTCGTTGTATGGTACTATACATGGGGTACCAATATACATAGCCTATTACTAGTACTATAGTAATATACATATAACTAATGTGTATACACCTGGATAATTGTTATAAATTTATATACATATACTAGTTATTACAAGTACTAGTTTAACATATGCATACTATATATGCCATATATAGTATATACATAGTATGGTACCATATGTGTGCACATGGATGCACAGTGCACCATACATTGCATGTGTATTATATTGCATGTGTACCCATAACATAGTAGTATGTTGGATACATGTGCATAATATGTCAATAGAGTGCAACAAAATGTGTAGTACAGTACTTAGTAATACTAGTGTATTTATGTAGCCATGCATAATGCATAAATAATATTTGTCTATGGATATGGAACATGCATATGGAACCCTATGTACCATACTAGTACATGCACCTGGTGCACATAGGTACACATGGTACATATGCATGGTGAGCAATTACCTAGTATGTACATAAATATTGCTAGGTACACTATGCATAGTGTGTGTATGGCAATTGGTATATACCATGCAACACTAAGTTGATGTTGCAATGCTATACGATTGTGTAACGATGTCTACCAATAGCAATGCCTATACTATACTATGCAATAGTATGACCATGCACTATGGTATATACTATAATGGTGCACATAGGTATCAATTGTATAGTGAAATGGTAACCATAACATACATGTACATACATGTAAATGGTATATTAACAACTAGTATTGCATGTGAATGCATGTACATGCATAATGCATGTGCATACATATGGTACACACCATGAGTATACCATTGTGCGTGCATGTAAATTACAATCATATTCTTCATCGGAAAAATAACATTCAAACTTCGACTCCTCTTCAGACCATACTATGTACTACACATATTGTGCACTTATGTATATACCAATACTAGTTGTAGTGCACGTATATACATAATACTAGTGCATATGTATATGCATAGTGTGTACATAGCATTATTATACTATGTCACGAAACATGGACTATGCAATTGATATATACCCAACTATGCACATATACACATGCATTGGTTACTACACTCTTGTGTAACTCTACTACATGCATACCAATTACATGATACTATATGCTACATTGTGTTGTGTCACATATATGCATAGTCTATATGGTGTAATAATAGTGCATATACCATACTATATGGTATGGTGTATAATGTATGGTACTATGCATGGTGCATACATGCATGTGTGGTACATACATATGTATGTGTACACATGCATGTAGACAAGTATAGTATTATGATGTATACTATATTGTACATATGTACCATTATACACATGCATGTACAATGGTACGGTATTGCATTGTCTTCCTTACCCTACTATGCATTTGTGGGTACCATGGTAAAATGTAATGTAACTATGTATAATAGTATAACATGTATATGTAACATGCCAGCTAGTGCATGGTATGCATCACAATGCATGTGACTATACATATGCATGTGTATTATTGTATATACACATATGTACATAGTGATGCATATTTTTGTACTATATGCATATGCATGTACTATACCTATACTATGTAGTAACAATGTAGTATGCCAACTACGAATGTGTATAACTACATATGACATTTCGTGACATTTTACCATTGTACATAGTTATATGAATGTAGTACATACATTTGTTATAATGTATCACATATGTGTACCTTACAAACATAATTATATAAATACATCAAATAGAAAGAATATTATAGTTTTCTACTAGTACCCACATATACACACTATGTACATATGTGACATTAAAACATGCACAATGGTAATTGCATGTGTATATAGTACATTCATACATGCACAATGTAACAATCTATAGTCATGTGTACACTACACACATGATACCAATAATAGATTGCACTAGTTACACTGTGGCATTATAGTGTAATTATATGTGTATATGGTATACATGTACACACTACAATATGCACATGGTACCTATGCATACACCACTATGTTAGTTACAGCACATGTATTGACAATGGCAGTGCACTAGTATGCATGGTATATTTATGTACATATGGTGTACATACATATGAGTATATACCATGTAGTTAGGTTATACATGTTATGCAATGTAGCATGTACCATGTATAGTGTGCACAATACATGTATAATATACTAGTATGTACTCACCATCACTACTCACTTGTGTACTATATGCATGCGCGTATTATACTATACATGCATATGCACTAGATTATTGTTACCATGTAATACTATAGTGTATAACAGTATACATATGCTATTATACACTATAGTATTACATGGTGTGTATATGTAACACCATTTGTGTATACATATGGTATACATGTATACCATATGTGTGCTGGGTATTATACACTATAGTATTACATGGTGTGTATACATACCACCATTGGTGTATATTTATGCAGATATACACACCATATATGTACTAGTTACACACCATATATAACATATAACCATACATTTACACATGTTTAGTATGCTACACCATATTACTACCATATGGAAAATGCATATTCTTGTATAATGCATAGCATATGGTGTACATGTATACCTGTATGTACAATATACATAGTTATATGGATGTATACTAGGTACACATGCATTTACACAATGGCCATTATACTAATTATGTGGTGATTATGTAATTGTAGCCATGACTACTAGGGATTATGTATAAATGCATCATGGCATATAGTATATACTAAATGCGTATGGTACCATATGGTATAAACATAAATGGTATTATGGTATTATTAGTGTATAATAGTATACATAGTGTATACACACATAATGTATACATGCATAGTGTAGTGTATGTCAATGGCTAATAGTTACACATTATAGTTCTAACGTTACATGACTGATTAATTAGTGTACCATAGTATATATGGCATATGGTACATACATGACGTAGCACTACCATTGTAAGTGTGTGGTACATATGCATATGTTATATATTACCATGGATAGCAATATATGTGTACACTAGTATGTAAAATAGCATACATGACTATGCATGGTATGTATACTGTACTACATTCATGCACATAGTACATTACCATAATGTATACTAGTACTAGTGTAACAATATGTGTAGTACATTATTAGCATATGTATATATAATAGTATATTGTATAGTATGCATATCACATAGTAGTATATGTATCAATAATATACATAGTGTGCCACATATAATACACTATGTACATTATTGATACATATAGTAGTTGATACAAGAAGCCATGGCAATGGAGATTAAGGTGCAACAATCCAAGACAAGCTTACTTTGCCAAGTGGACCTATTATAAGACAACGTGCAGCAAGGCTTAAACAAGCACTTCAAGGGTTTGTTCAAAGTCACATTACATCTCACCTTAATGACAAGACCGAACCATCCGTGGAGAATTCAAGTGGAGTAGTCAAGCTTGTGATTCTTCTAGAGAGGGCATGTGGAGGGGCAAATACTTAGCCAAATTTCAAGACAAGTTCAATTATTCTTATGGACTTATTTTAGTACATTGGGCTTGTTATTTATCCTTTGTTTATTAGGCCCAAAGAGACTTGTTATGGGCTAGGTATTTATTAGTACTTGCCTTAGTTTATTTAAAGCTAGTTTTGGACTACCAAGTGTGTGGGCCTAAGTAGAGTAATCCATTAGGCCCATCCACCTCCCTTAGGTTTATTTAAGTTATTTTGGTCTTATTTAAGTTAGTTTAGCCCAATTCTAAGTGGATTAGGATCAGATTGTATTATTGGGCTATAAACTCCTAAACTAGTTAGGATTAGGCTTGTTTTAGCATTAAAGGGGTCTTGTAACCTATTCCTTTTAGGTTTAGGTCGTGGGCAAGGGTATAAATACCTTTTTTATCCTTGTAAACATTAGATTCGGTTGATTAACGAAATTGAGAGATATTCTCTTCAAGTAAGGTGTGTTCTTCTTATTGTTACTTCAAGGATTGCATCACTTATCAAGGTAATCACTTGTGGCGTGTTCAATTCTTCAATTTTCTTTGGGTTTGGGTCTCAATTTCGTATAATTGAGGTTTGAACTAGCATGTTCTTAGAATAAAAAGATTGGGGTTTTGATTCAATAGGATTAGGAGGTTTCAAGAACCTTGCTTTCTTGGGGTTTCCGTATCAGTAGTGTAATAGTATAATGCCAATGGTACCACATGTGAGCATAGGTGTACTGATATGTGGCCACACGTGTACATATGGTAACTAGTATATGCCGTGTGATGTATGCATAATACCATGTACTATCAATCCATACACATGCATTATCATATAGTATATATGTACTATATGATACACATACTATGCAATATACATAGTTACATAGTGTACCTAGCAATATTTATACACTATACTAGTACATTATATAGTATATGCATATTTATACATATTGTGTACCTATGCATATTATGTATAGCATGTATGCTATCATGGTTGTGCACACATGTATACCAGTATATACAATATACATAGTTATATGTAACACCAACATATTAGTGTGTATAGTATATATACACACTATGCTCATATAGCAATTATACTATACATGCATTATACGAAATTGAGACCCAAACTCAAAGAAAATTGAAGAATTGAACACGCCACAAGTGATTACCTTTATAAGTGATGCAATCCTTCAAGTAACAATAAGAAGAACACACCTTACTTGAAGAGAATATCTCTCAATTTCGTTAATCAACCAAATCTAATGTTTACAAGGATAAAATAAGGTATTTAAAAGGAATAGGTTACAAGACCCCTTTAATGCTAAAACAAGACTAATCCTAACTAGTTTAGGAGTTTCTAGCCCAATAATGCAATCTGATCCTAATCCACTTAGAATTGGGCTAAACTAACTTAAATAAGACCAAAATAACTTAAATAAACCTAAGGGAGGTGGATGGGCCTAATGGATTACTCTACTTAGGCCCACACACTTGGTTGTCCAAAACTAGCTTTAAATAAACTAAGGCAAGTACTAATAAATACCTAGCCCATAACAAGTCTCTTTGGGCCTAATAAACAAAGGATAAATAACAAGCCCATTGTACTAAAATAAGTCCATAAGAGTATTTGAACTTGTCTTGAAATTTGGTTAAGTATTAGCCCCTCCACACGCCCTCTCTAGAAGAATCACAAGCTTGACTACTCCACTTGAATTCTCCACGGATGGTTCAGTCTTGTCATTAAGGTGAGATGTAATGTGACTTTGAACAAACCCTTGAAGTGCTTGTTTAAGCCTTACTGCACGTTGTCTTGTAATAGGTCCACTTGGCAAAGTAAGCTTGTCTTGGCGTGTTGCACCTTGATCTCCATTGCCATGGCTTCTTGTATCTTTTCCTCCCTCCTCAAAAGGATTCGTCCTCGAATCAGCCCCTACATTATCAAATGTAGAGAGATTAGCAACAATAAACATAGTAGATGCTTGATACTCATCTGGCAAATCAATCCTGTAGGCATTATTATTAATCTTTTCAAGGACTTAGAAAGGCCCATCGCCTCTAGGATCCAACTTGGATTTCCTTTGCCTAGGAAACCTCTCTTTCCTAAAATGTAACCAAACTCAATCACCAGGATCAAATTGCATCAACTTTTGCCCTTGATTAGCTCTTTATGCATATGCTTCATTCCGCTTCTCTATGTGTTGTCTCGCCTTCTCATGAATGTTGCACACCAAATATGCTTTCTTTTGTCCATCTATACTAGTTATCTCACTTAAAGGTAAAGGGCACAAATCTAAAGGTGTTAATGGATTAAAACCATAAACAATCTCAAAAGGTGAATAACTAGTAGTAGAATGTATGCTCCTATTGTATGCAAATTCAACTAATGGCAAACATTCTTCCCATGTTTTAATATTTTTACCAACCACAGCACGTAAAAGAGAGCCTAAAGTTCTATTCACCACCTTAGTTTATCCGTCAGTTTGAGGATGGAAAGTAGTAGAAAACAAAAGTTTAGTACCTAGCTTACCCCAAAAAACACGCCAAAAGTGGCTCAAAAACTTCACATCATGATCAGAAACAATAGTCTTAGGAACACCATGCAAATGCACAACATCCATAAAAAATAACTCGGCAATATTTACAGCATCATCAGTTTTATGACATGCAATGAAATGTGCCATCTTACTAAACCGATCTACTACTATAAATATACTATCCCTACCTTTTTTGGTGCTAGGCAACCCTAAAACAAAGTCCATAGATACGTCAGTCCATGGATGCGTAGGCACAGGCAAAGGTGTATACAAACCATAAGGATGGGTCTTAGATTTCGCTTGTCTACATGCAACACACTTAGAAAAAATATTCTCAACATTTTTTTCTCATGTTAGGTCAATAAAAATGTTCACAAAGTATGTCATATGTCTTTTGAATCCCAAAATGACCCATCAAACCCCCACAATGTGATTCATGCACAAGGACTTCCCGCATAGAACATTTAGGCACACATAACTTGTTCACCCTAAACAGATAGCCATCATGTCTATAAAATCTTTGAAATTCAGCATGCTCACAAGCACCAAACACATTGCCAAAATCAGAATCCGAAGCATACAAATCCCTAATGTTCTCAAACCCTAACAATTTAGAACTTAAAGTAGTGATTAGAGTGTACCTTCTTGAAAGTGCATCAGCAACTACATTCTCCTTACCTTGTTTGTATTGTATCACGTATGGAAAGGTCTCTATGAATTCCAGCCACTTCGCATGCCTCTTGTTCAATTTACCTTGGCCCTTTAGATGGTTCAATGACTCATGATCAGAATGGATCACAAACTCTTTTGGCCACAGACAATGCTGCCAAGTCTCCAATGCTCTCACCAAGGCATAGAGTTCCTTGTCATAAGTGGAATAATTCAATTGTGGCCCATGAAGCTTTTCACTGAAGTATGCAATGGGACGCTTACCCTGCATCAAAACAGCACCAATACCTAACTCGGAGGCATCACATTCTATCTCAAAAGCTTCATTAAAGTTAGGCAAACTCAATACAGGCGCAGAATACAACTTATCTTTCAATGTATTAAAAGCAAGTTCTTGTGCCTCATTCCACTTAAATCCAATATCCTTTTAAATTATTTCAGTCAATGGCGCAACAATGGTACTAAAATCTTTCACAAAACGCCTATAAAAGCTAGCTAAACCATGAAAACTACGCACATCACTAATACACTTAGGAGTAGGCCATTCTTTAGTAGCCTTAACCTTCTCCTCATCAACATGCACACCATGGGCAGAAATCACAAAGCCATGAAAAACAACTTTATCCATACAAAAAGAACACTTTTTAAATTTAGCATATAGTCTTTGGACTCCATGTGGGCCTTTGGACACTTTATGTTAGATTTCAAGGAATAAGACAATGCCTCTTGGACCTTTATGAGATGAAATTTGACGCAACAATATGGGCTCTATCTCTTGAAGATCTTGGATTAAACAATTCAATGCTTGCTTCATTACTTTGGCCCTAGCTCTTGTCATTAGGCCTCCAACATCTTGTAATGGATCTTTAGGAATATTAGACTTGAATGTTGGGCCTTTGATATGGGAATTTCGTTCATCTCCTTGCCTTGAACATTCAAACTTCAAATCTGATCCAATTTCAGCTCCTAAGCCTCCTTTTGCAAGCTTATGTCCATGCAAGTCACGTCCTAGGTTTCCTTGAGACGAATCACACCATCGATGCGTTTCTTCTTGTCTTTCACATGCCCATGGTTCTCCATCATTCCCTCCCTCCTTGAAAGGATTCGTCCTCGAATCTGTAGCATCAAAGAGGGATAAATTAGATACATTGAATGTAGCACTCACATTACCATAGGAGCTAGGCAAATCAATTTTATAAGCATTATCATTAATCCTTTCTAAAACTTGAAAAGGGCCGTCTCCTCTTTGCTGTAGCTTAGATTTCCTTTGTTCTGGAAACCTCTCCTTGCTCAAGTGCACCCAAACCCAATCTCCAGGTTCAAATATAACACGCCTTCTGCTTTTATTGGCTTGCTTTGCATATTGTTCATTTCTCCTCTCAATGTTGGCTCTAACTTTAGCATGCAACTCCTGCACAAATTTAGCCTTTTTTTATACCCGTCAAGGTTAGTAAACTCATTAAAAGGCAATAGAAGAATTTCCAAAGGAGTCAAAGGATCCATAAACAATCTCAAAAGGAGAAAATTGAGTAGCAGAATGAAAAGCACGATTATAAGCAAACTTAATGTGTGGGAGACACTTTTCCCAGTTCTTCAAGTTCTTTTGGATGATCGCACGCAACAATGTTGTCAAAGTTCTGTTTACCACTTCAGTTTGACCATCTGTTTGAGGATGTGCAACAGTAGAAAACAAGAGTTTAGTGCCAAGTTTATTCCAAAGAGTTCTCCAAAAATGACTAAGAAATTTCACATCTCTATCACTGACAATAGTCTTTGGCAACCCATGAAATCTTACAACCTCTTTAAAGAACAAGTCAGCAACATGAACAACATCATTGGTTTTAGAACAAGCAATAAAGTGAGCCATCTTGTTAAATCGATCAACCACCACAAAGATACTATCCTTTCCACTAGATGATCTAGGCAATCCAAGCACAAAGTCCATAGATATATCAACTCAAGGATGAGAGGGGACGGGTAATGGAGAATATAAACCATGTGATTGCACCCTAAATTTTGCATGCCTACAAGTAATACATTTAGCACAAATAGAAACAACATCCTTTCTCTTGTTAGGCCAATAAAAATGTTCATGCAAAAGAGCTAAAGTTTTTTCAACACCAAAGTGACCCATCAATCCACCTCCATGTGTCTCTCTAACAAGCAATTCACGCATAGAGCAAGATGGAATGCAAAGTTTATTTTTTTTAATAGAAATCCATCAAATCTATAGAAATTATCATTACCATGTTTTTCACAAGATTTCCAAATTTCTGCAAAGTCACAATCAGATTCATACATGCCTTTCAACATCTCAAACCCAAGTAATCTAGCATGCATAGAGCTAAGAAGAGAGTATCTCCTAGAAAGAGCATCAGCCACAATGTTTTCTTTCCCTTGTTTATGTTTAATAACATAAGGAAAAGTTTCAATAAATTCCAACCACCTAGCATGTCTCTTGTTCAATTTACCTTGGGACTTTAGAAATTTCAAACTTTCATGATCAGAATGAATGATAAATTCTTTGGCCATAAGTAATGTTGCCAAGTCTCTAAAGACCATTTTAAAGCATACAACTCTTTATCATAAGTGGAGTAATTCAAAGCAGCACCACTTAGTTTTTCACTAACATAAGCAATGGGTTTAGAATCTTGCATTGAAATAGCGCCAATGCCTATTCCAGAAGCATCACATTCAACCTCAAAAACTTTAGAAAAATCAGGAAGAATAAGAAGAGGAGCATTGGTCAATTTTTCTTTCAAGGTATTAAAAGCAACCTCTTGTGAATCACCCCATTTAAAAATCACATTCTTTTTTACCAATTCATTCAAAGGTGATACAACTCACCAAGGCAATGGAGACTTGAGGATGCCAATGGGTCCAATTACAAGGTCGCGCTCCAACAAGCTCAAAGCACAATTTCAGATTTATGTACAAGCTTTTGTTTCACAAGAACTTCAAGAAGTTTTGTTGATCAAGCTTGGAGAAGAGCTTAGGAAGACACCTAAGTGTGTGTGCACATTGGAGGCTTCAAACCAAGAGGGATAACACTTAGCCAATTTTCACAAGCACAAGTCTAATCAATGGGCTTGGGCTTATTTTATCTTATAAGGGGCATGTGGACTTCTTTTAGGCTTTTTCATGGGCTGATTTGCATTAAGTGTGCATGTGCTTCATTAAAAAAGTCACGTGCATGTTTTATTTTAAGGAACCAAGCTTTTGTTTCTTGCCATGTGCGGATTGGTCTTTCAAGATTCCACCTTCTATTTATTTGCAATTGATCCCACCAAATACTAGCATAGTCACACAATTCAACAGCAGCAAGTTTTATCTTTTTCTCTTCACTATATGTATGACACTCAAATACATGTTCTATTTTCCTCTCCCATTCTAAATATAATTCAGGATCATTTTTTCCTTGAAAGGAAGGGATTTTCAATTTTATGTTATCGAGTTCATTACGAGAAGAAGCTTGTCTGCCTATCCAAGTGTTGGGGCCTTCATCCTCAGATTGCTCATTTTCATCTTCTCCATGGAACACTTTTCTAGGACCTTTGGAGTTTGATACAACTCACCAAGGCAATGGAGATTTGAGGATGCCAATGAGTCCAATTACAAGGTCACGCTCCAACAAGCTTAAAGCACAATTTCAGATTTATGTACAAGCTTTTGTTTCACAAGAACTTCAAGAAGTTTTGTTGATCAAGCTTGGGGAAGAGCTTAGGAAGACACCTAAGTGTGTGTGCACATTGGAGGCATCAAATCAAGAGGGCTAACACTTAGCCAATTTTCACAAGCACAAGTCTAATCAATGGGCTTGGGCTTATTTTATCTTATAAAGGGCATGTGGACTTCTTTTAGGCTTTTTCATGGGCTGGTTTGCATTAAGTGTGCATGTGCTTTATTAAAAAAGTCAAGTGCATGTTTTATTTTAAGGAACCAAGCTTGTGGGCCTAGTTTAAAAGCCCAATTCGCCCCTCTTAAGTTAGTCTTCTATTTTGTGGTTTTCTTATCCTATGTGGACAAGGACTAGTCAATTTTAATTAGTTTTGAAGCCCAAATCTATGTGGGATTTATTCTTGCGCAGATTTGTTTCAAGAAGGCCTTTTTGATATTTTGGGCTTTCTTTAGGATTTTTAGGTTATCTTTCTTAGGGTTTACATTGCAAAGGGGTATTTAAACCCTTACTTTAGCCATGAACACGAGTTTTAGAGAGATCAATAAAATTAGAAAGCATTCTTCAAGAGAGAATTGAGATTCTTGCTTGTTTTACCTTAAGGATTGATTCAACTTATCAAGTAAGTTCTAACTTGTGGCGTTAATTCAATTCCTACAATCTTATACTCTTTGTTACCAATTCCTTGCTGTTTTGGGGGTGAAGGGTCTTGTTAGATTGATTGAATTTAGGTTTGGGAACAATCATTGAAACGGAGGTAAGATCTAGCAGTCTTCAACTTCATCTTCTCCAAGGTTTCATCTTCTCCTTCATTGTTTCTTCCATAGCTCTCCAAGAACAAGGTAAGATCTAGCAGTCTTCAACTTGTTCTCGCTATTCCCGGGTCAAAGGGTTTGTCCCGGTTAGGTTCTCCGATCTCTGCGTGGATACCGTTAGAGACGGTCTCCTTTGGCCGTTATGGTTTGAGTTTGTTGTATAGACACATGGATCCTAGCTTTCGGGAAGGTCCCGGAATAAAAATTTTTGTTTTCCGCACCGTAGGCATGTGATGCTCACACCGAGATTTTCCTACAGTGGTATCAGAGCCACTTGTGTCGTATATAACGAACAAACCATGACTAGGTCGGAGTTGCCCATTGCTTGTGACGATGATGCATGTTGATTGTGTGAATTTCGAATTCAGTGTAGAAATATTGTTTTCGAAATTTTCTTGCCCAGATATGTTCACAAGATATTGTTGCATATGTCTGTGGAAGCTCGGAATTTATCAATGTGATTTGATATGGTTTTTCTAATTTATTCCCCAATGTTCTGGTTGCCGTCTTTGTGCACATTCAATGAACAGGCATGCTTATAAATTCGAGAATAAATTGTAGAAAAATTGTTTTTCGGATTTGGTTTCACCAACATGTCTCTAAGATGTTTGTGAATGTCTATGAGATGGAAAAATGTTTTCGAGGTGATTTACTGTTTATTTGAAAATTTATTGTGTGCTGCTGGGAATAACTGTGTTGAGGAACACAGATTCTACATTGGCTTTGTTGCTGAGGTTGGATGAGTTTTTGTTGGAAATAAATCCTGAAAAAATTCATGGAACATGTTGTGAACATGTTGTAACCTTTGTAATTTTCTCATAATTTATTGAAATTGTTTCAATGAGTTTTTCAAGCAAAACACAGAGCTTGGCAGTTTTGAGAAAGTTGCTGGAACTGTTTTGTTTGGAATGATAAATTGTGTATTTCTCAATTCCAATGCCTTGGATCATTTTTAATGTGATTAAAATGTGTTATCTTGATGTTGTATGTTTTCCAAATTGAATTTCTTGAAATTGGGTTTCCAAATATTTTTCGGATGTCAAATGTGTCACATTAGCGTCTCGTTAGTGTATTTCGTTGTCTTGATTATTTTGGCCGTCATAAATCTTGTGACCAGTGCCGAAGTAATCTTGATAAAGTTTAGACTACCTAGAGATACTTAGGGTGATAGTTTGATATTCTCAAATTATTTGGAAATCTAAATGAATAAGAGTGTATTCATCAATTTCAAGTTTTTCATGTATAGTTTGACCATATATGGTAAGCATGGAACAATGAAAGTGTTTCATTGGTACATCATAATAAAGGATAGTACACTTGGTATTGTGAATTAGAACTGCACGAATTGAGAAATTAGCCGATTAGATAGCAATTCCATATGGATAAGTCAACTAATAAAGATACAAGTCGACTTGTCCGTGCACTGTAGACGCATAAGTCAACTTGCACAATGGTACAAGTTGACTTGTTCGTGCACAGCTGCATAAGTCGACTTTCACATGCATAAGTCGACTTACACACTAGCATAAGTCGACTTACACATACACAAGTCGACTTACAACATGCAAAGGTGGGATGATGGATGATTTTAGGTATAGACTCAATGTGATTGATGAAATATCCTAAATCATTCCATATATTCATGGTGACTATAATCCTACGGCTTGAAGGAGAAGAAGATGAGACCTGAAAACCCTCACACATTATATGAAAACTAACGCCTTCCATTAATATGGAGAGAACCAGAGTTCTTATAGAGTTGGGTTGTAGGGTAAACCCAAGCTCACTCTATAAGGATATGTTCGAACCATGAAAATAAGATTTTTGGATTGATGGGTCGGTTTTTACTAGAAGCGTTGATTTGTTGAGTAAACTCAAGGTCAACGTGGACAGAGGCGAAATTGGGCAGTGTGCATCAGATGTACACGCATCAAGAGTTGATAACCCAATGTGTGTGCATACATCACGAGTTGATAGCACTAGTCGATAGTTGCATCTATGAAGCAAATGGCATGACCGATACCTGCCGATAGATCTAAGGTGGCTTGTTGGATAAACCCAAGGTCATTTTAGTAATGTTGGATATCTATGATGCAATTGGTATTATTGGACCTCGAATCTTTTTGGTAAGCTAGGATTATTAAATAAGGATTTTTGAACGATTATTCATGAGTAAAGAAGTTAAGAATTCTTGAAATTGAAATGAAAGGGAAGATATGGTTTAAATACGAGATGGATTAATGTGGAATTAATTGACATGTTAATATGCTTAAGGTAAGGTGTCATGAAATTAGGTGGCATGATTTAATGGGATTCAATTATTGTATTTTGTGGACTTAATTAGCATGTTAAGGAAATTTGATTAACATGTTGATTAGACTAAGACTATATGACATGGATTAAGTGTATTAAGGTATTATGCAGGTTATGAATGCATTAAGGGTTAAATGGGCCTTGGACTCAAGTTGGGCTTAAGTGGTGATAAAAAAAAGAAGAGGATTAAATGAGAGTAATGAGTTAGGTGGCATGAATTAATACAATTAAATGTGTTAGTTGAATTTAAGAGTTTAGAGTTTAATTGGGCCTAAGAGAATGATGGGCCTAAATCAAATGAAAAGAAGAAGAAATAGTTTGGACTTAAGTGATTTAGTAGGATGAGAAGAAAGAAGGAAGAATAAATTGGGATTTGGGTCCAAATGAAATGAATAAAGAAGAGAGGATATAAATGAAGTGGGCTTAAGTTGTAATAGGAAAATAAGAAGGAAGGAATTAAATGAAATGGACTTAGGCTTGAGTAGTATGAGTTAAATGAAGAAGGAAGGAAGAAGGAAAGAAGAGAGAAGTGAATGGGCTTTAGGGCTTATGGGCTTAAGTGAGTAGGAAGGAGTATAAAAGGAAGGAGAGTAAGTGAATTGGTGTAGGATTAAAAACCTAACGGGCTTAAGTGAGTGAAGTAGTATAAAAGGAAGGAGATGAAATGAATTGGTGTAGGATTAAAAGAAGCAACTTACGAAAATTGAGGAGAGAGGGAGGAGAGATTTCATGAATGGAGATAGAAGGAGGAGAAAAAGAAGAGTTCTTGCTAGGGCTCCAAGATTCAAGAGATTTAAGAAGATTTTGAAGAAGGTTCAAGAGATAAAAAGGTGTAGGAAGAGTCAAGCTACAATCTAAGCCAAGGAACCTCTTATTTGAGCAAGGATTTGAGGTAAGTGATGAGTATAAGTTTAAGCTTTTGTTTGGGTTAGGGTTGAGAAAGCCTAGAAAATGAATGGGTATTGTGATTCCAAGATCAATTTCATGATTTGTGTCCTTCGGATTTGTTGCATTTTGGATGTCTTTTGATTTGGGGATTGTGTTGATTTTGAGGAAAATGGTGAGAGGCAAGAGGAATGGAAAGCAAGGGAAGGTCATTGGAGCAAGATTTTCAAGCAAGGAATCATAAGGTAGGTTTTATGTTTATAGTTAAATGATGGGCCATTGACACATTTTTCAAAGAAATTAAGAATATAAAAATGCTTTCAAACTCATTGTTTTTAAATGCCTTGAGAAATTGCTATCATTGATGTATAATGGTATGAATGATTTGAAAATGTTATGTGAATTGGATGATTGATGATTTGATATGTGAATGTGATTTTGTTGAGGAATGATGATGCATTGCATATGAAATGCTTTATGATCATGAAATGATTTATGAAAATGTGCATGATTTATGCAAAACAAGATTTCCAAGATTTTTGCCATAGGGCAATCAAGTTTCAAGTCATGATTATATGTTAAGTGGGTTAGGTTAAGTCCACCCAAGAAACGTCTAGCACGATGACCATGAAAAGCCTTCGCCTACTGCTGATCATGCATAGGATGATCCAAGATACGGACTCCTAAAGATTTGCCCATATAAGCTCATTAAATGAGACTATATGGTTGCTAAGAATTGTGGACTTGCCAAACCATTATGATGTGTTAGGTGGTATGTCATATATGATGTGAATTGTGACAAGTTGAATTGCATTCATGATTTCATGAAAGTTTGAAAAATTCATGAATTGCGTTTATGATTATATGAACCTTTGAAAAATAAATGATTTGTGATTTCAAGAAAATGACAAGAGTTCTTAGTTTATGATTTTATGAACCTTTGAAAAATGAATGATTTGTGATTTCAAGAAAATGACAAGAGTTTTGAAGAAAACAATGTTTTATGATCCAAAGGAAATTTATATGGAAATGGACTTCTAAAACTGCTTTGTTCATTATTTGGTTATAAGCATAGAACCTATTGGGCTCCCCAAGCTCACCCCCCCTATTTTCCCAATTTCTAGGTTTTTAGCAAGAATCCAAGTGGAAGGGGATCAAGGCATCTTGTGCTTGTTTTATTGTGTATTTGAAGTTTGGTTATGTAAATGTATAGTTGAAATTCATATGAGCAATTGAATAAGGTGAATGAGATATTTGTTATTGGTCTTGGAATTTGGCTAAGAAATGCCAATGAAATTGTAAAACTCTTATGTATGATGATTAATGCAATATGGACTTGAGTATGGTTGTAAATGTACAATTGCATATAAACGAATATGGAGCAATGGTTGAAAGTTAGCATGATGCCTAAGTCTTGTTTATGAGGATAGCTTGGATGGTTACCTATGAATTTAAGGTTTGATGGACAAATCAATCAAAAATTGATAGAATGATAAAATAAGTTTGATGTTTGGAGTTGTTATGAAGTATTTTAGTAGTAGAGTAAGTGAATCTTGCAAAATTACAAGTAAATTTGGTGTAAGGAATAAGTTAGAAAGCACTGGTGAAATGTTGTTGTTGTTATGGCGAGAAAGTTACACGCTGTGTGAATTTTCACACGGTCGTGTAACTTTAAATGCAGAAGATGGTAGTGGCGAAAGTTACACACTGTGTGAATTTTCACACGATGTAAATTTCAGTGCAGAGAGACGGCAGCGATAACAGATGGGTTACACAGCTGTGTGAATTTTCACACGATGTGTAAATCCATGGTGCAGGAAGACGCAGTAGCAGAAAGTTACACAGCCTGTGTGAATTTTCACACAGACTGTGTAATTTTCACACGGTCCATGTAACCTGATAATGACAGAATTTTGAATTTTGGTCTTCACAAAAGTTGTATCCCTATATGTCTATTTTCTGACCGTCAAAGAACGAAGTCATTCCGGAATCTATAGTGAAAGTTATGGCTTTTGCGCCAAAAGATGTTTAATTGGATTTTGGGTATGAGCATAGTCTATTCTTTTGGGGTGTAATCACACATCCGACCTCCAATTGAGGTGAGGTTTGAACCATTGGATTCATAAGACATATATCTTTCTCTCCATAAATTTTGGTATCATTTGGAGTTAAATAGAGAAAGTTTACATCAAAGTAATTTAAAGGCCGGTTAAGAGAGTATGTTTCCGGTATGAACTCTTTTAGGTTGTTGGAGTGTATCTTGTGTTATAGAACTCCGATTGGAGCGGTTCTTGTCTTAAATTAAACAAGAGTCATAAGGCTATGAATTACAAGAGAATTCCAAATGAAATTTAAGACTTTAAGTTTTTCAAATTCGGTGAACACGTAGTGAAAATAAGTTCAAGTATGATGATTAGGCACATGGGCACACTACGGAACTTTGGTAAGTAAATTTTGGAAGCGCTTTGAGTATGAGAATGAATTCATGATGTCTTTAAGGGTTCAAGGGATTAAGAATGAAAAAAAAATTTATAACCCTTCGAAGTAATACGCACACTCAGGTTTCACGATTTTGAGCAAGAGAGTTGGGTTCCGAGAACGGGGTCCAATATTTGTGGTAACAAAGCAAGAGCAAAAGTGGGAAGTTATGTGCAGTTGGGTCTCGGATCTAACAGTTGGGGTCCGGTCTACGGGTCGGGTCCCGACAGGTATGACCGATACCTACCGATTGACCTAAGGTGGCTTGTTGGGAAAACCCAAGGTCATTTTAGTAATGTCGGATATCGACCCACCAGGATATTTTGTCATAATGTTTCTTGGATTCGTACTGAGGGTTATGGATTCTTTGAAACTAGTGGTAGCCATATGCATGTCATTCAAGTCCTTATGATCATGCATGTAATTCTATTCTAACATTCTTTTTCTCTTTCCCTATAAGTTATTGAAGATGACTTCCAGTGTGAACTTGCGCTCGCTTATGGACTCGAACAAATTAAATGGACCTAACTTTCTAGATTGGCTGAGAAATCTGAGAATTGTTCTCAGGTCTGAGGAACTAGGATATGTCCTAGATGTTCCACTTCCTGATCCACCTGCTGCTGATGCTTCTGATGAAGATCAGAAAGCATATCGTAAGCATCTTAAAGACAGTGACATGGCTACCTGCATTATGCTCGCATCTATGTCACCAGAGCTGCAGAAGCAGCATTAGTCTATGGATGCTAATACCATAGTGTTTCATCTTAGAGAGCTGTTTGATGAGCAAGCTCAGTCTGAAAGGTTCGAGACCTCGAGGCTACTCTTCATTACTAAGATGACTCCAGGTTCATCTGCCATGCAGTATGCACTGAAGATGAATGGGTATATTGAGAGGTTGGCCGTCTTAGGTTTTGTTATGGATTATGAATTAAGTGTTGACTTAATTATAATTGGATTGTCTGATGGTTATTCACAGTTTGTGTTAAACTATCGGATGAACCAAATATCCACGACAATCCCTGAGTTGATCAATCTGCTCAAGACAGCAGAGCAAGCTATCAAGAAGGATAGCAAGCAAGTGCTCATGGTGGACTCTTCTTCTGGTTCCAAGAAAAAGAAGCTGAAGAAGAAAAGGTCTAAGAAACCAAAAGGAAGTGCAGCCAAGAAGAAAACCAAAGAAACTGCACCAAAAGGAACTTGCTTCCATTGTGGCAAGACTGGCCACTGGAAGCGGAACTGTAAAGTCAATCTGGATGAATTGAAGCAAAAGAAGGCATCAGATGCCTCGACTTCTTCAGGTATGTTTGTCATTGAGGTTAATACTGTTTCTGATCATAACATATGGGAATTAGATACCGGTTGTGGCTCACATATGCAATGATATGCGGGGCCTCGTGGACGATGAGATGACTCATGAAGGAGAGATAGACTGCGTGTAGGAAATGGAGCAAGAGTTGCTGCATTAGCCGTAGGCACTTATTTCTTGTCACTCCCCACTGGGCTTGTAATTAAATTGGATGAATGTTATTTTGTACCTGTTTTAACAAAGAACATATTGTCTGTTTCTTGTTTAAATAGAGCTGGTTTCCATATGATTTTTAGTAACAATGGTTGTTCTATTAGTTTGAATGGAATGCTTTATGGTACTGGTACATTATACAATGGAATTTACATATGAGATGTGGACTAACAAAAGACCCTATCTTACTCATTTGAAAGTTTGGGGTTGTCCTGCTTATGTGAAGCGGACACAGTCAGATAAACTTGATGCAAAGTCTGACAAGTGTTTGTTCGTAGGATATCCTAAAGAAACAATGAGATATCAATTCTACCTTGCTGAGGAACAAAAGGTGTTTGTTTCGAAGCATGCTGTCATTTTAGAGGAAGAGTTTCTTTTACAAGAAGACAGTGGGAGCAAAATTGAACTTGAAGAAGTTCAAGATGCTCGAACAGACGCAGATCAACTGCCTGAACCTGAAACTGTGACTCATACAGATGAAGTAACAGTTCAACCTTCTACAACACACGAAGTTCGTAGGTCACGTAGGATACGCTCTGTTCCCGAGAGATATGGATTTCTCGTGAATGAACAGAATGACGTATTACTCATAGAAGATGATGAGCCTACTACCTATGAAGAGGTTCTGAAGAGTTCAGAGTCTGAGAAATGGCTTCAAGCCATGCAGGCTGAAATGGATTCCATGTTTGAAAACCAAGTATGGACTTTGGTTGAGGCACCCGAAGGAATCAAACCCATAGGGTGTAAATGGGTTTTCAAAAAAAAACCGACATGGATGGTAATGTAATTACCTATAAAGCAAGGCTTGTGGCTAAAGGTTTTCGTCAAAGACAAGAAGTTGACTACGACGAGACATTCAGCCCAGTAGCAATGCTAAAATCCATTAGAATACTCCTAGCCATTGCCACTCATTATGATTATGAGATATGACAAATAGATGTGAAGATAGATTTCCTAAATGGAAATCTAGCTGAGGATGTGTATATGACACAACCTGAGGGCTTCACCTCCTATGATGGCGAAAAAGTATGCAAGCTTCAAAAATCTATCTATGGATTGAAACAAGCATCTAGGAGTTAGAATATTCGTTTTGATGAGGTAATCAAAGAGTTTGGCTTCTCACAAAATCCGGATGAACACTGTGTGTATAAGAAGGTTAATGGGACTGCAATCGTATTCCTTGTGCTGTATGTAGATGGCATATTATTGCTAGGAAATGATGTCTCTATGCTACAATCGGTGAAGATTTGGTTGTCCAAATAATTTGCCATGAAAGACCTTGGTGAAGCAACTTATATCCTTGGGATAAAGATTTATAGAGATAGATCAAAAAGGTTGCTTAGTCTTTCACAATCAACGTACATAGACAAGATGCTAAAAAGGTTTAGCATGGAGTAATCCAAGAGAGGGTACCTTCCCGTGACTCATGGGATAACACTCTCAAAATCTGTGTCCTAAGACACAAGATGAGAGAATGCGCATGAGTATGATCCCGTATGCATCTGCGGTAGGATCTATCATATACGCTATGCTATGTACGAGACCCGATGTATCATACGCTCTAAGTGTTACGAGCAGATACCAATCGGATCCTGGTGAAGGTCACTGGGTGGCTGTCAAGAATATCCTCAAGTACTTGCGAAGGACTAAGGATGTTTTCTTGATACATGGAGATGGAGATCTCAAAGTGAGCGGGTATACAGATGCCAGTTTTCAATCTGATAAGGATGATTCCAAATCCCAATCAGTTACGATTCACACCGAATGGCGGGCGATTAGTTGGAAGAGTTCCAAACAAGAGACAACTGCCGATTCAACAACCGAGGCAGAGTACATTACCGCTTCAGAAGCAGCAAAGGGAGCAGTTTGGATCAAGAAGTTCATTACTGAACTTGGTGTGGTTCCTAGCTGTGATGGGCCCATGCAGTTGTATTGTGACAACAATGGGGCTATTCTTGTGACGAAAGAACCAAGGTCTCATCAACGATCCAAACACGTACTACGCAGATATCATCTGATCAGGGAGATCATAGGACGAGGTGATGTCCAGATCGAGAGAATTCCCACCGAATAGAATATTGCTGATCCGTTGACAAAGTCATTATCACAAAAGAGTTTTGATTCTCATGTACTCGCCTATGGTATTAGATATCAAGGCGATTGGCTTTAGGTCAAGTGGGAGATTGTTAGAGTAGTGCCCTGAAGGCAATCGCCTTTAGCGCATTTTGTACAAAGTTGTGTACATACTTTATGAATAAATAAAGAAAGGCATATTTCATTAACTTGCTGTTCATTATTTATGAATGGATTTTGATCTTTAAGCAAATTAATGAAGTCCATGATATATGACATAGCATGAAGGAAATTATGATGTGATCATACTACTGAGATTCCTATCACGTGCAATTATGTCAGTATCTAAATAATCCCTAGTCATAGGATTACTGAAACTGGACATCGGTAATCCGGAGAGACTAGCACATCTCAAGCTCCTTGATTTGATCAAGCAGTGGATCTCAGAAGCTGTAAATATGCGATATTTAAGGTTGAGATGTGGATGCTTACTAGAGGTAGTAAGTACATTGGATTACCTGCTATGAGATCATCACATGGATGTCCTATTCTAATGTCAGTGATAATCTCATCATAGCAATGGTGCAAGTCTCCTTAGACTTGAGGTGCTCGAGGATATCTTGGATACTGATTCTGTGCTTTGACTCCATTCCTTGTTGCCTTACAGAGGTCGCTCATAGGGTGATGAATGGGTACAGTTTGAGGTATTCGAAGATAATTGAGTAGCCAATAGAGGATTCACCACTTCTATGATAGCAGAAGATGATACCCATGGCCTCTTGTCAGGGTCATTACTTGGAAGTCTCTGGCCAGAGCATATATGTTATGAAGAATGTCTTCATTGACATATTAAGTAATGAGTCCCAAGACGAGAACTGAAATCACTTCGACTAGATTTGACGTAGTCAGTATAGTAAGAGTTGACACATTGCCCATACTCATAACCAAGTGGGTTATAGCATGGTGAAAGGACGAATTGCACGGTAATTATCTATGGAAGGTTAGTGATATGGTTCATGATGAATACATGTTCATTCGTCTAACCAATTACTTTCCGATCAATTGGGGGTCATGATGTATTGCTAGATACCGCTCATGACTTTCTTGGATTGAGTGTTAATCTAAGTGGCCAACATAACCGGGAACCTAATGGGTCACATGCATAAGAGTGTCTCGAAGAATTCGTAAAATAGTTTTGGACAGAGTTCCAATATATGGAGAGCAAAAGGATTAAATGGATCCCGATGAGATCGAGATATGTCCCGATGAGATCGCGACATCGATATTGCTGAAAAATGTTTACGGTGGATTTTCCCATACCGGGACTCGGTAGGCTGGTAGGACCGACCCCAGTGTGTGTACGTGGATAGGAAGGAGAAGCTTCCTTTATATGCTTAGTCAAAAGTAGCTTTAATGGCTTTAAATGCTAAAAGACAAAATGCTAAAGGAAGGATGATTATCGTGTATCATATATAAAGAGCCTTTAACATGTTAAAGGTTAAAAGATGGGGGATTGATGATCGTTGGACAAGTGAGAGGATAAGTGGAAAAGGTGTTTTTCAAGCTTCCTCTCCAAGACCTACGACTCTTCATCTTCTCCAAGGTTTCATCTTCTCCTTCATTGTTTCTTCCATAGCTCTCCAAGAAAAATGTAAGATCTAGCAGTCTTCAACTTGTTCTAGCTATTCCCGGGTCAAAGGGTTTGTCCCGGTTAGGTTCTCCGATCTCTGCGTGGATACCGTTAGAGACGGTCTCCTTTGGCCATTATGGTTTGAGTTTATTGTATAGACACATGAATCCTGGCTTTCAGGAAGGTCCCAGAACAAAAATTTTTGTTTTCCACACCGTGGGCATGTGATGCTCATACCGGGATTTTCCTACACTAACACTTAGCTAATTTTCACAAGCACAAGTCTAATCAATGGGCTTAGGCTTATTTTATCTTATAAAGGGCATGTGGACTTCTTTTAGGCTTTTTCATGGGCTAATTTGCATTAAGTGTGCATGTGCTTCATTAAAAAAGTCATGTGCATGTTTTATTTTATGGAACCAAGCTTGTGGGCCTAGTTTAAAAGCCCAATTCGCCCCTCTTATGTTAGTCTTTTATTTTTATGGTTTTCTTATCCTATTTGGTCTAGGAGTAGTCAATTTTAATTAGTTTTGAAGCCCAAATCTATGTGGGATTTGTTCTTGGGCATATTTGTTTCAAGAAGGCCTTTTTGATACTTTAGGCTTTCTTTAGGGTTTTTAGGTTATCTTTGTTAGGGTTTATATTGCAAAGGGTATTTAAACCCTTGCCTTAGGCATGAACACGAGTTTTTTAGAGATCAACAAAATTAGAAAGCATTCTTCAAGAGAGAATTGAGATTCTTGCTTGTTTTACCTTAAGGATTGATTCAACTTATCAAGTAAGTTCTAACTTGTGGCGTTAATTCAATTCCTACAATCTTATACTCTTTGTTACCAAATCCTTGCTGTTTTGGGGGTGAAGGGTCTTGTTAGATTGATTGAATTTAGGTTTGGGAACAATCATTGAAACGGAGGTGATCTAGACATTGATTCTAGGTTGTTGTCGTATCAATTTCAGCTTAGGGAGTTGTTTGATGAGCAAGCTCGATCTGATTGGTTCGAGACCTCGAGGTTACTCTTCACTACTAAGATGATACGGTAACAACCTAGAATCAATGTCTAGATCACCTCCGTTTCAATGATTGTTCCCAAACCTAAATTCAATCAATCTAACAAGCCCTTCACCCCCAAAACAGCAAGGAATTGGTAACAAAGAGTATAAGATTGTAGGGATTGAATTAACGCCACAAGTTAGAACTTACTTGATAAGTTGAATAAATCCTTAAGGTAAAACAAGCAAGAATCTCAATTCTCTCAAGAATGCTTTCTAATTTTATTGATCTCCAAACTCGTGTTCATGGCTAAAGTAAGGGTTTAAATACCTTTGCAATGTAAACCCTAACAAAGATAACCTAAAACCATAAAGAAAGCCCAAAATATCAAAAAGGCCTTCTTGAAACAAATCTGCCCAAGAATAAATCCCACATGGATTTGGGCTTCAAACTAATTAAAATTGACTAGTCCTTGTCCAAATAGGATAAGAAACCACAAAATAGAAGACTAACTTAAGAGGGCGAATTGGGCTTTAAACTAGGCCCACAAGCTTGGTTCCTTAAAATAAAACATGCACATGACTTTTTTAATAAAGCACATGCACACTTAATGCAAACCAGCCCATGAAAAAGACTAAAAGATGCCCACATGCCCTTTATAAGATAAAATAAGCTCAAGCCCATTGATTAGACTTGTGCTTGTGAAAATTGGCTAAGTGTTAACCCTCTTGATTTGATGATACGGAAACCCCAAGAAAACAAGGTTCTTGAAACCCCCTTATCCTATTGAAACAAAACCCCAATCTTTCTATTCTAAGAACAAACTAGTTCAAACCCCAATTATACGGAATTGAGACCCAAACCCAAAGAAAATTGAAGAATTGAACACGCCACAAGTGATTACCATGATAAGTGATGCAATCCTTGAAGTAACATTAAGAAGAACACACCTTACTTGAAGAGAACTCTCAATTTCGTTAATCAACCAAATCTAATGTTTACAATGATAAAATAAGGTATTTATACCCTTGCCCACGACCTAAACCTAAAAGGAATAGGTTACAAGACCCTTTAATGCTAAAACAAGCCTAATCCTAACTAGTTTAGGAGTTTATAGCCCAATAATGCAATCTGATCCTATTCCACTTAGGATTGGGCTAAACTAACTTAAATAAGATCAAAATAACTTAAATAAACCTAAGGGAGGTGGATGGGCCTAATAAACAAAGGATAAATAACAAGTCCAATGTACTAAAATAAGTCCATAAGAATAATTGAACTTGTCTTGAAATTTGGCTAAGTATTAGCCCCTCTACATGCCCTCTCTAAAAGAATCACAGGCTTGACTACTCCACTTGAATTCTTCACGGATGGTTCAGTCTTGTCATCAAGGTGAGATGTAATGTGACTTTGAACAAACCCTTGAAGTGCTTGTTTAAGCCTTGCTGTACGTTGCTTGTAATAGGTCCACTTGGCAAAGTAAGCTTGTCTTGATGTGTTGCACCTTGATCTCCATTGCCATGGCTTCTTGTATCATTTGATGCCTCCAATGTGCACACACACTTAGGTGTCTTCCTAAGCTTTTCCCCAAGCTTGATCAACAAAACTTCTTGAAGTTCTTGTGAAACAAAAGCTTGTACATAAATCAGAAATTGTGCTTTAAGTTTGTTGGAGCGTGACCTTGTAATTGGACCCATTGGCATCCTCAAGTCTCCATTGCCTTGGTGAGTTGCATCATTCCCTCCCTCCTCAAAAGGATTCGTCCTCGAATCAAGACCTACATTATCAAAGGGAGATAAATCAGAATCATTAAAAGTAGCACTAACACTATACTCTCTTGGCAAATCCACCCTATAGGCATTGTCATTGATGCGTTCAAGCACTTGAAAAGGACCATCCCCTCTAGGATCAAGCTTGGACTTCCTTTGTTTAGAAATCTCTCCTTCTGAAGTGCACCCAAACCCAATCTCCGGTTCAAACTTCATCTCCCTACGCCCTTGATTGGCTCTTTGAGCATACTTCTTGTTCTTTTCCTCAATATGCTTCCTAGCTTTCTCATGTATTGTCTTAACCAATTCGGCCCTTTGCTGCCCATCTACATTAACAATCTCATTCAAGGGTAAAGGCAACAAATCCAATGGAGTTAATGGGTTAAAACCATACACAATCTCAAATGGAGAATAACCTGTAGAAGAATGAATGCTTCTATTATATGCATACTCAATCAAAGGCAAACAATCTTCCCAAGCTTTCAAATTTTTACCCACAACAGCACGCAATAAAGATCCTAAGGTTCATTTAACCACTTCAGTTTGTCCATCTGTTTGAGGATGACAAGTTGTAGAAAACAAAAGCTTTGTTCCCAATTTATTCCATAGAACACGCCAAAAGTGACTTAAAAACTTAGAATCCCTATCTGAAACAATGGTTCTAGGAATGCCATGCAATCTAACAACATCCCTAAAAAACAAATCAGCAACATGTGTAGCATCATCAGATTTATGACATGCAATAAAATGAGCCATTTTACTAAATCGATCAACTACAACAAAGAAGCTATCACGTCCTTTCCTAGTCCTAGGCAATCCTAACACAAAATCCATAGATATATCGATCCAAGGACTAATAGGGACAGGTAGAGGCGTGTACAACCCATGTGGTTGCACCTTGGACTTGGCTTGCCTACACGCTACACAACTAGAGCAAACTCTTTCAACATCCTTTTTCATGTTAGCCCAATAAAAATGCTCCTGTAATATGTCAAGTGTTTTAGCAATACCAAAATGTCCCATTAAACCTCCATCATGAGACTCCCTAGCAAGCATCTCACGTATAGAACAAGTAGGAATACATAGTTTATTATCTCTAAACAAATATCCATCATTCCTATAAAACTTTTGAAAAGCAACTTGTTCACATGCATCATACACATTAGCAAAGTCAGAATCTGATTTGTACAAATCTTTTATATACTCAAACCCAATCAACTTAGAACTAATAGAAGAGATTAGAGCATACCTCCTAGACAATGCATCAGCGATCACATTTTCTTTACCTTGCTTGTATTTCACAACATATGGGAATGTCTCTATGAACTCCAACCACTTAGCATGTCTTTTATTTAACTTACCTTGGCCCTTAAGATGCTTCAACCTCTCATGATCAGTGTGAATCACGAATTCCTTTGGCCATAGATAATGTTGCCAAGTTTGTAGAGCTCTTACCAATACATATAGCTCCTTGTCATAAGTGGAATACTTCATTTGAGCACCATTCAACTTCTCACTAAAATAGGCAATGGGACGCCTTCCCTGCAATAAAACAGCACCAATACCTATCCCAGAGGCATCACATTCAATCTCAAAAGTAGAAGAAAAATCAGGTAAACTCAAAATAGGTGAAGAACAAAGTTTTTCTTTCAATGTGTTAAAAGCAATTTCCTGCGCCTCTCCCCACTTAAATCCTACCTCCTTTTTAACAATCTCAGTCAATGGAGCTGCAATGGAACTAAAATCTTTCACAAACCTCCTACAGAAACTAGCAAGTCCATGAAAAGATCTCACCTGAGTAACACTTGTAGGTCTCGGCCACTCCCTAATTGCCTTGACCTTTTCTTGGTCCACCTCAATTCCATTAGAAGAAACAACATAACTAAGAAGTATGACACAATCCATGCAAAATGTACACTTCTTTAACTTAGCATACAACTTTTCTTCCCTAAGTGCATCTAACACAAGCCTAAGATGCTCAATATGCTCATTAATGCTTTTGCTATAGATCAATATGTCATCAAAATATACCACAACAAACTTACCAATAAATGACCTCAAAACATGATTCATCAAAAGCATAAATGTACTAGGAGCATTAGTTAAGCCAAAAGGCATCACAAGCCACTCATATAAACCATGTTTTGTTTTAAAAGCAGTTTTCCATTCATCACCAATTTTCATTCTAATCTGATGGTAACCACTCATAAGATCAATTTTGGTAAACACACATGCACCATGCAATTCATCAATCATATCATCCAATCTAGGTATAGGATGGCGATACTTTACCGTTTTCTTGTTAACAGCTCTGCAATCCACACACATGCGCCAACTCCCATCCTTCTTTGGAACCAATATCACTGGCACGGCACAAGGACTAAGACTCTCCCTAATGTGTCCCTTTTGTAGCAATTCTTCCACTTGCTTTTGGGTTCCTTAGTTTCTTGAGATTAGCCCTATAAGTTTGGTCTATTTGGAATCTGCGCCTCAGGCACGAAGTCAATCTGATGTTCTATTCCTCTAATAGGCGGCAATTCCTTAGGCAACTCCTCAGGGAAAACATCTCCATACTCCTGCAAAAGAGAAACAACACTACTAGGCAAACAAGGGTCAAGGTCAGATTCATTAAAATAAGCTTGCTTGTACAAAAGTACAAACAAACATCTCCTTTCCACACAAGCAACCCTTACATCTCTCATTTTTGCATAGAAGTTTTGTTTCTTTCTACCCTCTCTCTCATTTGGGCCTTTTAATTGAATTTCTTTTGAGGCCTCTTTCCCCACTTTTCTTCTCTCACTCTCGGCCTTACTTTCTTTCTTTTCTTTTGATTTAGATTTCTGCTTCCCTTTTGCAAGGTTCTCAACCTTCCCCTCAATTTTTGTATTGTCATGCTTTTCTTGAAGTTTTTTGTCCTGTCTTTGTTGCATTCCCTCCATACTCCTTTTTAATTGCATTTGGTCCTCATATACCTCTTTTGGTGCCAATGGAGCAAGAACAAATTTCTGATCTCCCATAGTAAATGAATACCTATTCTTAAAACCATCATGTAACACTCTTCTATCATATTGCCAAGGTCGACCGAGCAATAAATGACAAGCATGCATAGGTACAACATCACAAAGTACTTGATCAGAATACTTTCCAATGGAGAAAGATACAAGGACTTGTTTATTTACCTTGATGTCCCCCATGTCATTCAGCCATTGTAGTCTATACGGCCTAAGGTGTTTCAAGCACTCCAACCCGAGTTTGTCTACCATCAATGTACTAGCCACATTAGTGCAGCTTCCCCCATCAATGATCAGGCTACAAATCTTCTCATTCACTAGGCATCTGGAATGAAAAATATTTTCCCTTTGCTCAATTCCATCTTCCTTCACTTGAGCATTCAAAACTCGCCTAGTAACAAGTAATTCACCCCTAGGTGCATCCTCAACTTCCACATCAGAACAATCTTCCAACTCAGGCATGGAAGTCAAATCATCTTCTTCCTCCTCAGACACAACTTGTCCTCCTCTCACAAACATTGTTTTCTTGTTTGGGCATTGAGAAGCAATATGACCAACACCAAGACATTTAAAGCATTTAATAGTCCTATGCTTTTCAGAATTGGAACTAGAAGAACTTGGAGTTTTAAAAGTACCTTTTGGATCTGCCTTGTTCTTCTCTTCCTTTAGCTTGTCTTTGTCCTTCTCATTTTTCTTGGACCATTTCGAGTTCCAATTTGTAGTAGAGCTTGGGTAAGAAGCCTTGTTGGAGCTTTTGTACTTGAGTTGCATCTCCACCTTCATGACCATATTCACCATCTCCTCTAACTCCACATAATGGTGCAATTCAATAACATTTGCAATGTCTTTGTTCAAACCAGCCAAGAAACGTGCCATGGTGGCTTCTCTTTCTTCTTCTACATTAGCCCTATTCATGGCTATCTCCATCTCCTTATGGTACTCTTCTACACTTTTGGTGCCTTGTCTCAAGGTTTGGAGCCTTTGATGGAGCTCCCTATAGAAGTAACTAGGCACAAACCTCTTCTTCATGACCCTCTTCATTTCAGCCCAAGTATCAATAGGATCCTCTCCATTCCTTCTTTTGTTCAAAACAAGCTGATCATACCAAATAAGTGCATAATTAACACGCACCAACCGAAGGATTGAAGAGGAATTTGCGTTGATCTTGTATAAGGAATAAATCCAAGCTCTGGGTATGGCTGGAATGATTGAATTGTTGGAAGAACTTGCGTCGGTTATGAAGAACAAGGAAGAACAGACTTGAATTCGAAAATTGACAAGCAAAACTAACTAAGATACGTATGAAATCAATCCCTACGACACCCCCTAAAGACCTGCCTTAGGTAACCCCGATGATCAGAATTGAATTCAAAGAAAGAACTCAAACACGCCACAATTGGGAAAGCAATTGATAAGTGAAATAAGTTCTTAAGGTAACAAGAACAAGAGAAGGTTTGTTTTCTCTCAAGTTGGAAGCCAGTGGCTGCACACAATAATCTGAATCAGTCTGCCCGACCTAAAACAAATCTATAAATACTAGGTTTTAAGTGACTAATGAGTTGGGCTAATAATACAAGAAAGCCCAAGTAAATAATAAGTCCAAGAAAGCTAATTAAAATGCCCCCATTTCTGGTCTGATGGGTGTGCCTTTGCTGATCACTTAAGTCCACATAAGTTGGGCTCAAGTGAATTAAAACAACCCATTCATGCAAGTCCTCAAGCCACATGCATATCTGACCCAAAGACTTGAGTTAAGTGGATCCATTTGAGCTGTGACCCAAATAACTCTCCTCCTATAGGATTAACATGCTGCATGTCTTCCATAAATGAGCCCACATGAGCATACAAAGCCTCTTTGATCCTCTTAGCCCGCGCCCTAGTCATTGGCCCAATTGGTATGGACAGGTCTCTTCCTTGGCCTTGATCACGCAAGCTCTTCTTCAAGTCCAAACCTCCATGCACGCCTTCACCATGCACGCCACCACCTTCATGCACATCGTCATCCATGCCTTTGTTCACATCAGTCCCTCCCTCCTTAAAAAGATTCGTCCTCGAAGCTGAATCCATGTCAAAAGGAGAAAGGTCAGCAACATTAAAAGTGGCGGAAACATTGTACTCACCTGGAAGATCAATCTTGTAGGCATTGTCATTGATCTTCTCCAACACCGAATGGACCATCTCCTCTTGGATCCAGCTTGGATTTTCTTTGAGTAGGAAATCGCTCCTTTCTCAAATGAACCCAAACCCAATCACCAGTTTCAAGGTCACTAATCTACGCCTTTGTTGGCTTGCTGGCGTGACCCGGTTCTTTGCTCAATGTGTTGCCTCGCCTTCTTGTGAAGTTCCCTAACCAACTCAACCTTACGTGTTCCATCTGTACTAGACAATTCATGCAAAGGTAAAGGTACCAAATCCAAGACAGTTAAGGGATTAAAACCATAAACCAACTCGAAGGTGAAAACCTGTAGTGGAATGCACACATCTATTATATTTAAATTCAATGAAAGGTAAACATTCCCCCCAAGTTCTCAAATTTCGACCTACAACAGACGCAACAAAGTTCCCAAGGTCCTATTCACAACCTCGGTTTTCCCATCTGTTTGTGGATGACAAGTAGTGGAATATAACAATTTGGTTCCTAACTTGCCCCACAACACACGCCAAAATGGCTCAAAAACTTAGTATCTCGATCGGATACTATCGACCTCGGAATGCCATGCAACCTAACAACATCCCTAAAGAATAAGTCAGCCACATATACAAGATCATCAGTCTTATGGCATGCAATGAAATCGCCATCTTACTAAAACGATCCACAACCACAAAGATGCTATCAAAACCTCTCTTTGTTCTAGGTAGACCCAAAACAAAGTCCATAGACAAATCAACCCATGGTTCAAGAAGCGCATGTAAAGGGTATACAATCCATGAGGTTTGACTGCTGATTTTGCCTGTCTACATGCAATGCACTTAGCACACACTCGCCAACATCCTTGCATACCAGGCCAATAAAATGCTCATGCAAAATATCCAAAGTCTTAGCAACCCCAAAATGACCCATCAAACCACCACTATGAGCCTCATGCACAAACAAAGCACGAACGAACAATTAGGCACACACAATTGGCTACCTCTAAACAAATAGCCATCATGCCTATAAAATTTCTGAAACGCAGCATGCTCACAAGCAATATACACAGAAGCAAAGTCATTATCAGAAGCATACAACTCCTTTAGTTGCTCAAACCCTAAAAGTTGTGAACTAAGGGTAGTAACCAAGGAATACCTCCTAGATAACGCATCAGCAACCACGTTTTCCTTCCCTTGCTTGTACTGCAGGACATATGGAAATGTCTCCAAAAACTCCACCCACGTGGCATGTCATTTGCTCAACTTGCCTTGTCCTTTCAAGTGCTTCAAGGACTCGTGATCCGTCCTAATGACAAACTCACGTGGCTGAAGGTAGTGTTGCCACACCTCCAATGCTCTCACCACTGCATATAGCTCCTTGTCATAGGTTGGATAGTTGTGTTGTGCACCACTCAACTTCTCACTGAAGTAAGCTACTGGTTTGTTTTCCTACAAAAGCACAGCACCTATACCAATTCCAGAAGCATCACATTCAACCTCAAATGCCTTATCAAAATTTGGCAAGCACAAAATAGGAGCAGAACATAATTTTTCTTTCAACAATATGAATGAACGTTCCTGTTCCTCTCCCCATACAAACCCCTTCTCCTTCTTGACTATCTCAGTCAAAGGAGTAGCAATAGTGGAGAAATCTCTCACAAACCTCCTATAAAAGCTAGCAAGTCCGTGAAAGCTCCTCACCTCACTCGCACTCTTAGGTGTTGGCCAATCTTGGATGGCCTTCACCTTTTCACTATCTACCGCAACACCACGAGAACTGACTACAAATCCTAAGAAGACAAGTCGATCAATGCAAAAAGTACACTTCTTAAGATTGGCATACAGTTTCTCCTTTCTCAACACATCCAACACACTCCTCACATGCACGACATGCTCATCAATAGTAGTGCTATAAACCAAAATGTCATCAAAGTAAACAACCACAAATTTACCAAGAAATGCACGCAATACATGATTCATCAACCGCATAAAAGTGCTGGGTGCATTAGTTAAGCCAAATGGCATAACCAACCACTCATACAACCCATACTTGGTTTTGAAAGCGCTTTCCATTCATCTCCGGATTCATTCGAATCGATGGTATCCACTCTTCAAATCAATCTTAGTAAATACACATGCACCATGCAACTCATCAAGCATATCGCCTAACCTAGGAATAGGGTGGCGATACTTTCTGATGATTTTATTCACAAAGACGACAGTCACGCACATCCTCCGTGTTCCATCCTTCTTTGGCACCAACAAAGACCGCACAAAGACATGGGCTCAAGCTCTCCCTCACATGCCCTTTTCCAACAACTCATCCACTTGCCTTTGAAGTTCCTTCGTTTCCTCGTGGTTACTCCTATAGGCTGGCGGTTTGGAATCATGCACCGTATGAAATCAATTTGGTGCTCTATGCCCCTCAAGGGTGGCAGTCCATTGGGCATCTCCTCCGGAAAGACATCGGTGTATTCCTGCAAAAGAGAACTAAAGACACTAGGCAAGGAAGCAAGAGGGTCAGTGTCAGTCATCAAACACTCCCTATACCTAAGCAACAATAGTGTTCTCTTCGCTCCACTAGCTCTCCTCAAATCTTTCTCTCTCGCAAACAAACTCACCTTCTTCTCTCTCGGCTCACTCTTCCTTTCTCTACCTGAGTTCTTCTCTCCTGCACATCCCACCTTCTTTTCCTCTCCTGTGCAGTCACTCACCTTTGGGCCACTCTCAATTTGCTTTTGGGCTTCTTTTCTCTCATCTTTTCTTTTGAGCTCACTACCCAAACCCTCCTCACATTTACTTGCTTTCAACAGGTCCAGGTACAATTCATGAGGTGATAAGGGTACAAGAGTGAAGTTCCTACCCTTAAACTTAAACGAATACCTATTGGTATATCCATCATGTGCTACCCTTCTATCAAACTGCCAAGGTCTCCCAAGCAACATATGACCAGCCTCCATAGATACTACATCACACAACACCTCATCCTCATATCTACCTACTGAAAATGACACCAACACCTGCTTTGTCACTTTCACATCAACCTATCATTAAACCATCAGTAGCTTGTAAGGTTCCGGATGTTTCCTATAAGGTAACCCCAGTTTCTTAACCATGGTGACACTAGCTACATTAGTGCAACTACCCCATCAATGATCAGATTACAAACCTTTCCACCCACCAAACACCTCGTGTGAAACAAATTCTCCCTCGATCAAGAGCTGCATCTTTGGCCCTAACACTCAAAACACGCCTAACAACAAGCACTTCCCTGTGACAGCCCTCTACACAATCATCATCATCATCATCACAAGCATTATAACAAGGCAACACATCATTATCACAATCACTATCCTCAGAATCAATTACCCCATTATCCCGCATAAACATAGCCTTTTTATTAGGGCATTGTGATGCAATATGTCCATTGCCCAAACACCTAAAGCATTTAATACTAGATTGTTTGCTAGATGAGGCATGAGAATTAGGTGTACCTTTTTGGTCAGACCCCACATTTGGCTTTTTGGGTGTCTCCTTGAGGTCCGGCCCTTTGTCTTTCGACTTCTCCTCTCTCTTGGGCCATTTCGAACCCCATGATGGACTAAATACCGATCCACTCCTTGCTGCCACTCTACTCTTGAGTTGCCTTTCCACTTTCATGGCCATGTTCACCATGTCCTCAATCTCCACATAGTGCTGCAACTCCACCACATTGGCTATCTCTGGTTCAAGCCACTCAAAACCGTGCCACATCGCCTCTGCGTCCTCTTCTATGTTGGCTCGGATCATGGTTATCTCCATCTCTTTGTGGTAATCCTCCACCGATCTAGACCCTTGAGTGAGTCTCTGCAATTTTGGTGCATCTCCTATAATAGTAAGAAGGCACAAACCTCTTCCTCAAGCGAGCTTTCATGGCTGCCCAAGTAGAGATAGCCCTCTCTCCATTCCTCCTCCCGAAGTCATCAACTGTCCCACCAAATCAATGCATAATCGAGAAAACTCCACTGCAGCTAGCTTTACCTTCTTGTGCTCGGAGAAGTTATGGCACTCAAAATTAAGTCCACCTTCCTCTCCCATTCTAGGTAAGCCTCGGCCATTCCTCCCTTGAAGGTAGGAATTTGCATTTTGATGGACTTGATATCTCCATCTAGCCGGTTTAATGGCTCACCATTGTGCCCTCCTAGGTCTGTGGTCAAACTCTTCCTCCTCCTCCTCCTCAATTCCGTCGTCCACATGGTCATATTGTGGTGGTGGTCTCCGAAATGGTGGTGGAGGGTGTTGGTGCCTAGCACCACGTCTCCCTTGAGGCTCCTCACGCCTCTCTTGTCGGAGTTCAGCTATCTCCTCCTCATCTCAAAGAAATGCCAAGTTGAACCGCTCAAACTGTTGTTGCATTGCTCTCATGGTAAGAACATTGATTTCTCGGTTTGATTAGCATTAATACCTCCGTTGCTACCATCTGCTACCATTATTACCTCCTTCCGTGACATTGTGAGGAAATAATATACCTGCAAAACAACGTTAGTGCAAGAAAAAAAATCCAACTCACAATACTCCTTCACGTGTTTCACTCAAAAGATGTTCTCTCTCCCTCGTGTTTAATGTCACGGCAATGACACCCTCAAATGCACTCACACTCTTGCCTTTTACCACTTAATTTCTCTGAAATTCAAGTTACAAAGTAGAACTATAATTCCTCAAACCAAATTCAATTCCCAAATCATGGAATGTGGTTCAATATCTGAAAACCCCAATCAAGGAAAAATCGAGATCCTCCAAGCAAGATTGCTGAATGTCAACCAATTTGAGACACAAGGAAGGAAACAGGAAACAATGCTAGGACAGAATGAACTCAAACAAAATGAAGAATAAGAAAGACAAATTCGAAACAAGTAATACCAAGATCAAAGAAGACAATTTTTGGAACAATTGGAATTCAAAGAACACTAAATAAGGCTAGAACAATGGAATCAGATGGAAATTCCCAAAATTTTGAAACTGGTATGTTAAGACTAGTGCTACTCAATTCAGTGAGCTAAATCAAAGGAAAGAAGAAAATTTTAAGTAGGCCTTTTTTTACTTTTTTCACCTCCTGTTTTGGGAGAAGGTAATCAAGCACGAGTTTCAAGAGAATTAGATGAATCCTAACCAAAAATTTTGGATGGGTTGTGTAGTTGACGCTGAATGAAAAGATTTCTCAAGAACAAGAACACAACAAGGTCCAAAGATAAGAACGACAAGAACCTGGTTTCTCAAGAACAAGAACACAACAAGATCCAGCCAAGAACGACAAGAACCCAGATTTCTCAAGAACAAGAACACAACAAGATCCAGACAAGAACGACAAGAACCCAGATTTCTCAAGAACACAACAAGATGCAGCACAAGAATGACAAGAACCCAGATTTCTCAAGAACACAACAAAATGCAGCACAAGAACGACAAGAACCCAGATTTCTCAAGAACACAACAAGATCCAGCACAAGAACGACAAGAACCCAAGAGAGACAAATTAGAATTTACCTCCCGCCAAGGCTCTGATACCAAATAACACGCACCAACGGAAGGATTGAAGAGGAATTTGCGTTGATCTTGTATAAGGAATAAATCCAAGCTCTGGGTATGGCTGGAATGATTGAATTGTTGGAAGAACTTGCGTCGGTTATGAAGAACAAGGAAGAACAGACTTGAATTCGAAAATTGACAAGCAAAACTAACTAAGATACGTATGAAATCAATCCCTACGACACCCCCTAAAGACCTGCCTTAGGTAACCCCGATGATCAGAATTGAATTCAAAGAAAGAACTCAAACACGCCACAATTGGGAAAGCAATTGATAAGTGAAATAAGTTCTTAAGGTAACAAGAACAAGAGAAGGTTTGTTTTCTCTCAAGTTGGAAGCCAGTGGCTGCACACAATAATCTGAATCAGTCTGCCCGACCTAAAACAAATCTATAAATACTAGGTTTTAAGTGACTAAAGAGTTGGGCTAATAATACAAGAAAGCCCAAGTAAATAATAAGTCCAAGAAAGCTAATTAAAATGCCCCCATGTCTGGTCTGATGGGTGTGCCTTTGCTGATCACTTAAGTCCACATAAGTTGGGCTCAAGTGAATTAAAACAGCCCATTCATGCAAGTCCTCAAGCCACATGCATATCTGACCCAAAGACTTGAGTTAAGTGGATCCATTTGAGCTGTGACCCAAATAACTCTCCTCCTATAGGATTAGCATGCTGCATGTCTTCCATAAATGAGCCCACATGCGCATACAAAGCCTCTTTGATCCTCTTAGCCCGCGCCCTAGTCATTGGCCCAATTGGTATGGACAGGTCTCTTCCTTGGCCTTGATCACGCAAGCTCTTCTTCAAGTCCAAACCTCCATGCACGCCTTCACCATGCACATCGTCATCCATGCCTTTGCCCACATCAATAATCATGAAATTCCACGGCAGCAAGCTTCACCTTCTTCTCCTCAGAATAGTTATGGCATTCAAAAATCATCTCCACCTTTCTTTCCCATTCTAAGTAAGCTTCTGGATCATTCTTACCTTGGAAAGATGGTATTTTCATCTTGATACTGCCCAAATTTCTATCCACACGCTCGACCCTGTCTTCTCCCCTTGCATTGTCTCGGCCTCTATAACCTCTTCCTCTTCCTCTATCATTCCGTCCCCCTCTTCCACCAAATCTGGCCCTATGCCAATCTTCTTCATCTTCCCCATCAACATATTCATCTTCATACTCAAAGCGCACAGGAGTTGGCTCCCTAGCATTTTGCCTCCTTGTTGCACCATTAGATGAAGCCTCTCGTTGTAAATTCCTAATGGCTTGATCTTGTCTATCAAATTTATCACTGACATCCCTGAACATGTTCTCAATCCTTTGGAATTGATATTGCATAGCCTCCAAAGTAAAGAATGTGTGTTGATCAGCCTCACTATTCTTTTCATCCTTGTCACTACCTTTACTATCCTTTGAATTGGCCATGATGTAAAACCTGGAAAAACACGTTAGAATAGCTCCTCACACACTCCCTCACATGTGTATCTCTAAATCAGATTGGATACCCTTGTGTTTCACTCAAGAAGATGGCTTTTACCCTCAAATGAGCTTACACACTCTTGCTTTTTACCACTTTAGATTCTAGCACAGTTTTACTTGTCCGGATCAATCACTACCAACCAAATAAACACAACAGCAACGTAATTCAAAAGGAAAGCAACGAATACCTAAATAAAGGAAGAAAAACACAAAGCTAGATGCAATTTAATGTAAAGAAAACAAGGAAGACGAAAATAAACACATACTAGATGGAGAAAACGTATGTGAACAATTTTTGGTACCAATTGAGCAATATGAAACAAGATTACTCAATTCAAGTGTAATGGAAACAAAAAGGACAGCAAAGAAAAAAAAACAACCAAAGAGTTGAAGAAAAGACGAAACTAGGAATTAAACTCATCCCTAAACCCAAATTAACAAAAACATTCCAATCTGCCCCAATTACTCAAGAACATAAAGATAACCAATTATATCAAAGACACACGCCACAAGTTAGAACTTACTTGATAAGTTGAATCAATCCTTAAGGTAAAACAAGCAAGAATCTCAATTCTCTCTTGAAGAATGCTTTCTAATTTTATTGATCTCTCTAAACTCGTGTTCATGGCTAAAACAAAGGTTTAAATACCCTTTGCAATGTAAACCCTAACAAAGATAACCTAAAAACCCTAAAGAAAGCCCAAAATATCAAAAGGCCTTCTTGAAACAAATCTGCCCAAGAATAAATCCCACATGGATTTGGGCTTCAAAACTAATTAAAATTGACTAGTCCTTGTCCAAATAGGATAAGAAAACCACAAAATAGAAGACTAACTTAAGAGGGGCGAATTGGGCTTTTAAACTAGGCCCACAAGCTTGGTTCCTTAAAATAAAACATGCACATGACTTTTTTAATGAAGCACATGCACACTTAATGCAAATCAGCTCATGAAAAAGCCTAAAAGAAGTCCACATGCCCCTTATAAGATAAAATAAGCCCAAGCCCATTGATTAGACTTGTGCTTGTGAAAATTGGCTAAGTGTTAGCCCTCTTGGTTTGAAGCCTCCAATGTGCACACACACTTAGGTGTCTTCCTAAGCTCTTCTCCAAGCTTGATCAAGAAAACTTCTTGAAGTTCTTGTGAAACAAAAGCTTGTACATAAATCTGAAATTGTGCTTTGAGCTTGTTGGAGCGCGACCTTGTAATTGGACCCATTTGCATCCTCAAGTCTCCATTGCCTTGGTGAGTTGTATCATTATATCCTTGGAATAAAGATTTATAGAGATAGATCAAAAAGATTGCTTGGTCTTTCACAATCAACGTACATAGACAAGATGTTAAAAAGGTTTAGCATGGAGCAATCCAAGAGAGGGTACCTTCCCGTGACTCATGGGATAACACTCTCGAAATCTATGTGCCCTAAGACACAAGATGAGAGGATGCGCATGAGTATGATCCCGTATGCATCTGCGGTAGGATCTATCATGTATGCTATGTTATGTACGAGACCCGATGTATCATATGCTCTAAGTATTACGAGAAGATACCAATCGGATCCTGGTGAGGGTCACTGGGTGGCTGTCAAGAATATCCTCAAGTACTTGCGAAGGACTAAGGATGTTTTCTTGATATATGGAGATAGAGATCTCAAAGTGAGCGGGTATACAGATGCCAGTTTTCAATCTGATAAGGATGATTCCAAATCCCAATCAGGTTACGTATTCATACTGAATGGCGGGGCAGTCAGTTGGAAGAGCTCCAAACAAGAGACAACTGTCGATTCAACAACCGAGGCAGAGTACATTGCCGCTTCAGAAGCAGCAAAGGAAGCAGTTTGGATCAAGAAGTTCATTACTGAACTTGGTGTGGTTCCTAGCTGTGATGGGCCCATACAGTTGTATTGTGACAACAATGGGGCTAGTGCGCAGGCAAAAGAACCAAGGTCTCATCAACGATCCAAACACGTACTCCGCATATATCATTTGATCAGGGAGATCATTGGATGAGGTGATGTCCAGATCGAGAGAATTCCCGAGCATAATATTGCAGATCCGTTGACAAAGCCATTATCACAAAAGAATTTTGATTCTCATGTACTCGCCTATGGTATTAGATATCAAGGCGATTGGCTTTAGGTCAAGTGGGAGATTGTTAGAGTAGTGCCCTGAAGGCAATCGCCTTTAGCGCATTTTGTACAAAGTTGTGTACACACTTTATGAATAAATAAAGAAAGGCATATTTCATTAACTTGCTGTTCATTAATTATTAATGGATATTGATCTATAAGCAAATTAATGAAGTCCATGATATATGACATAGCATGAAGGAAATTGTGATGTGATCATACTACTGAGATTCCTATCATGTGTAATTATGTCAGTATCTAAATTATCCCTAGTGATAGGATTACTGAGACTGGACATCGGTAATCTGGAAAGACTAGCACATCTCAAGCTCCTTGATTTGATCAAGCAGTGGATCTCAGAAGCTGTAAATATGAGATATTTAGGGATGAGATGTGGATGCCTCTTGTCAGGGTCATTACTTGGAAGTCTCTGGCCGGAGCATATATGTCATGAAGAATGTCTTCATTGACATATAAAGTAATGAGTCCCAGGACAAGAACTGAAATCACTTGGACTAGATTTGACGTAGTCAGTCTAGTAAGAGTTGACACATTGCCCATACTCATAACCAAGTGAGGTATAGCATGGTGAAAAGACGAATTGCACGGTAATTATCTATGGAAAGGTTCGTGATATGGTTCATGATGAATACATGTTCATTCGTCAAACCAATTACTTTCCGGTCAATTGGGGGTCATGATGTGTTGCTAGATACCGCTCATGACTTGCTCAGATTAAGTGTTAATCTAAGTGGCCAACATAAACGGGAACCTAATGGGTTACACGCATAAGAGTGTCTCGGAGAATTCGTAAAATAGTTTTGGACAGAGTTCCAATATATGAAGAGCAAAAGGATTAAATGGATCCCGATGAGATCGAGATATGTCCTGATGAGATCGCGACATCGATATTGCTGAAAAAGGTTTTCGGGAGTTTTTCCCATACCAGGACCCGGTAGGCCGGTAGGACCGACCCCAGTGTGACTGGACCACTTCAGCATTTATATATATATATATGAGACTAACGTGTAGAATGGAGGAGGAGTCTTATCTTTTTAACTTTATATATATATATATATATATATATATATATATATATGGCTAACGTGGACAATCCTCCACCATTAGCCTTTTAATGCCTTTAATTGTTAAAGACAAAAGGCTAAGAAAGAAAGAAGAGTGTGGATGATTGTGGATGTTGAAGAGGATTTGAGAAATCCTAAGGTTCATCATCTTTCATCTAAGGTTTCATCTCTTCTTCACCAAGCTTCTCCTTCTTCATTGTTTCTTCCATAGCTCTCCAAGAACAAGGTAAGATCTAGCAGTCTTCAACTTGTTCTAGCTATTCTCGGGTCAAAGGGTTTGTCCCGGTTAGGTTCTCCGATCTCTGCATGGATACCATTAGAGACGGTCTCCTTTGGCCGTTATGGTTTGAGTTTGTTGTATAAACACATGGATCCTGGCTTTCGGGAAGGTCCCGGAACAAAAAAAATTTTTCCGCACCGTGGGCATGTGATGCTCACACCGAGATTTTCCTACAGCTCTACCTGTCCCTATTAGTCCTTGGATTGATATATCTATGGATTTTGTGTTAGGATTGCCTAGGACTAGGAAAGGACGTGATAGCATCTTTGTTGCATGTCATAAATCTGATGATGCTACACATGTTGCTGATTTGTTTTTTAGGGTTGTTGTTAGATTGCATGGCATTCCTAGAACCATTGTTTTAGATAGGGATTCTAAGTTTTTAAGTCACTTTTGGAGTGTTCTATGGAATAAATTGGGAACAAAGCTTTTGTTTTCTACAACTTCTCATCCCCAAACAGATGGACAAACTGAAGTTGTTAATAAAACCTTAGGATGGTCCTTTTCAAGTGCTTGAACGCATCAATGACAATGCCTACAGGGTGGATTTGCCAGGAGAGTATAGTGTTAGTGCTACTTTTAATGTTTCTGATTTATCTCCCTTTGATAATGTAAGTCTTGATTCGAGGACGAATCCTTTTGAGGAGGAAGGGAATGATACAACTCACCAAGGCAATGGAGACATGAGGATGCCTGATACAAGAAGCCATGGCAATGGAGATCAAGGTGCAACACATCAAGACAAGCTTACTTTGCCAAGTGGACCTATTACAAGACAACGTGTAGCAAGGCTTAAACAAGCACTTCAAGGGTTTGTTCAAAGTCACATTACATCTCACCTTGATAACAAGACTGAACCATCCGTGAAGAATTCAAGTGCAGTAGTCAAGCCTGTGATTCTTCTAGAGAGGGCATGTGGAGGGGCTAATACTTAGCCAAATTTCAAGACAAGTTCAATTATTCTTATGAACTTATTTTAGTACATTGGACTTGTTATTTATCCTTTGTTTATTAGGCCCAAAGAGACTTGTTATGGGCTAGGTATTTATTAGTATTTGCCTTAGTTTATTTAAAACTAGTTTTGGACAACCAAGTGTGTGGGCCTAAGTTGATTAATGAAATTGAGAGTTCTCTTCAAGTAAGGTGTGTTCTTCTTATTGTTACTTCAAGGATTGCATCACTTATCAAGGTAATCACTTGTGGCGTGTTCAATTCTTCAATTTTCTTTGGGTTTGGGTCTCAATTCCGTATAATTGGGGTTTGAACAAGCATGTTCTTAGAATAAAAAGATTGGGGTTTTGATTCAATAGGATTAGGGGGTTTCAAGAACCTTGTTTTCTTGGGGTTTCCGTATCAGTTGGTATCAGAGCTTTGTCTTAATTCTCTTTGTTGAATTCCTTAGAAAGGTAAAAAAAAAAGGTTTAAATTGCTTGGAACGAATCTGCCATTATTGGTTCTTTGTGTTCTTGTTTCCTTAATTGGTTGTTTGTTTTCTTGATCAAAATTAAAAAAACAGAAAAAAGCAAAAAAATAGAAAAAAGGGTGAAAAATAGAACAAAAAAAGTGAACAGTATAAAGAAAAGAAAAAAAATTCAAGAATGATCAAGAAACATCCAAGATTGTGATTCTTTGAATCTTTGTTTGGTCTTTCATTCCAGATTTGTTCTTATCAGTCAAGATTCATTAAGATTGTCCTTCTTTCATTCAAGAACCTATCAAGAAACGATTTCTTTGAATCTTTTGTTCAATTCTTGGAACTTTGGGTAGATTGGGATATTAAAATAAAAAAATAAAAAAAATGGTCTTGGGTTCGGTGAGTTTTGTCATATTTTTGTGTGTCTTTCTTTGTTTCCTAGTTTATTTCTTGTTTTGGTACCTATCTTTGCTTCTCTACATTGATTTGAACAATTGTTGCACTCATAATTGTTCAATTGACACAAGAATCGTTGCCTACACTACTCTTCATCCGTGTATTGGCACTTTGATTTATTTTCTGTCCGTATAATATTTTGCTTCTAGATTTGTTTCATCTATTTGTTTTTCTTTGTTAGGCTTGCTATCTTTGTGCTTTCTACTTGAACTTGTTGCTTGTTGATTTCCTTGATCTTGTTGAAGTGATCCTGAAAAGTAACATAAAGGAGGCACTTGAGTGGAAAAAGGCAAGAGTGTGAGATTATATAGTGAAAAGCCATTTTATTGTGTGAAACACGAGTGGAAAATTTTGTTTTAGAGAGAAACACGGGAGGGAGTGTTGTGAGGTTTCTAACGTTTTCTTGCAGGAATTGATCATGTCTCATAATAGCAATAAAGATGGCAAGAGTGATGGGAGTGAAGAGGACCAACAAAATACATTCTTTACTCTTAAAGCAATGCAAAATCAATTCAAGAGAATAGAAACTATGTTCCTTGAAGTCAAAGACAAGTTCGAGCAGCAAGATAGAAACTTTGAAAGACAAGATAGACTTCTTAGAACTATTCAAGCTGAATCTTCAGGGAATAATGGGCCAAGAAGAAGAGAGAACCCTCCACTTCATAATCATTATCACTATGAGGAGGAGCAAGATGAAGATGGATTTGATGAGGAAGAGTGGTAAGGAGCTCGAAACAAAGCAAGAGGTGGTAGAGGAGATAGAGGCCGAAATAGAGGCGGTTATAGAGGAAGAGCTGAAAGAGGCAGAGAGGAGGAAGAGACTGAAAGAGTAGATAGAAACATTGGCAGCATCAAAATGAAGATGCCGACATTTCAAGGAAGGAATGTTGCTGATGCCTACTTAGAGTGGGAAAGGAAAGTAGAGATGATATTTGCCTGCCACAATTATTCTGAGGAGAAGAAGGTGAAGTTAGCGGCGATTCGTTCTCGATTATGCTGCTGTTTGGTGGGATCAATTGATGGTTAGTAGAAGACGAACTGGAGAAAGACCTGCTGAAACCTGGGATGAGATGAAACGCATCATGAAAAAGAGATTTGTGCCAAGTTACTACTATAGGAAGTTGCATCAAAAACTCCAAACATTGAGGCAAGGCACAAAGAGCGTGGAAGATTACCACAAGGAGATGGAGATAGCTATGATAAGAGCTAACATAGAGGAGGATAGAGAGGCTACAATGGCTCGATTCCTTGCTGGTCTAAATAAAGAGATATCGAATGTGTTAGAGCTTCATCAATACTTAGAGTTGGAGGACATGGTAAGCATGGCTATGAAGATTGAAAAGCAATTGAAGGGAAAAGGTTTCAGCAAGGGCAATACCTCAGGATCTTCAAATTCTTGGGGTCCTAAATGGCCAAAGAAGGAAGAAAAGAACAAGGTTAAGTCCTATGACAATAAGGACAAGTCGAAGAAAAAGTGGGCAGCCTCTAAAGGTGTGCCTACATCTAATGATCAAAATACTAACACTAAGCAAAGAGACATCAAATGCTTCAAGTGTTTGGGTTCAGGTCATAGGGCAAAGCAATGTCCCAATAGGAAGATCATGTATTTACGAGATGGGGTAATTGAATCGGAAGATAGTGATGGAAGTGATATGCCTTAGTTGGAGGATTGCACTGATGAAGAAGTTGAGCAACCAGTCCAAGCTCAAGCATTAGTAGTGAGGCGAGCTCTCAATGTACAAGAAAAGATGGAGCTTGAGGAACAAAGGGAGAATATATTCCACACCAGATGTTTAATTAAGGGTAAGATGTGCAGTTTAATAATTGATGGAGGTAGTTGCACCAATGTTGCAAGCACAATTTTAGTTGAGAAATTGGGGCTGCCTCTCATTAAGTACTCTAGTCCTTATAAGTTGCAATGGCTTAATGAGTGTGGAGAGGTTAGGGTGAACAAGCAAGTGCTAGTGGCGTTCTCAATTGGGAGATATTCCGATGAAGTGTTGTGTGATGTAGTTCCTATGCATGCTGGTCATTTACTATTGGGGAGACCATGGCAATATGATAGGCGTGTACTACATGATGGATTCAAAAATAGATATTCATTCAAGATGGGGGAGAAACACTTCACATTGGCACCCCTTTCACCAAAAGAAGTTCATGAGGATCAGTTGAGACTTGCAAAAGCCATGGAAGAACAAAAACTTGGAGAGACTGAGAGTTTAAAAAGAAAAAAAGAAAAAAAGGCCATTCAAGAAAATAGGAACAAGGGCCCAACTGAGAGTAATTGCACTAGTGAGCAAAAGAAAGAGAGTGGTGCAGTTGAAAAACGAGAGAAGAGTGAAAAGAAGAGTGGAAAAAAAAAGTACCTTCTTTGCAAAAGAAAAAGAGTTGAGGAAGGTCATGTACACATAGAAACCATTGGTTTTGCTCATGTACAAGGAGTTGTTTTATGGTGAGACTGACCTTGACCCTTCTGTACCTAGAGTTGTGAGACTTGTTTTGTAGGAATACTCTGATGTCTTTCCAGATGAGTTGCCCAAAGGACTACCACCATTGAGGGGCATTGAACATCAGATTGATCTCGTGCCAGGAGTTCAAATTCCAAATTGCCCAGCCTATAGAAGCAATCCTGAGGAGACAAAGGAGCTTCAAAGGCAAGTGGAAGAGTTGCTTGAGAGGGGGCACGTGAGAGAAAGTCTAAGCCCATGCGCAATTCCAGTGCTATTGGTGCCAAGGAAAGATGGAACTTGGCGTATGTGCGTGGATTGCAGGGCAATAAACAAGATAACGGTAAAGTATCACCACCCCATTCTTAGGCTAGATGATATGCTTGATGAGCTACATGGTGCTTGTTTATTTACAAAAATTGATCTCATTAGTGCTTATCATCAAATTAGAATGAAAGTAGGGGATGAATGGAAAACAGCCTTTAAAACAAAATATGGTCTATATGAGTGGATGGTCATGCCATTTGGTTTGACAAATGCACCTAGCACTTTTATGAGATTAATGAACCATGTTTTGCGTGATTTTATTGGCAAGTTTGTGGTTGTATACTTTGATGACATTTTAATTTATAGCAAAAGCCTTGATGAGCATGTTATGCATCTTAAATCTATACTTGAAGCACTTAGGCGTGAAAGACTATATGCTAAATTTAAAAAGTGTTCTTTTTGTATGGATAAAGTTGTTTTTCTTGGCTTTGTTATTTCTGCCCATGGTGTGCATGTTGATGAGGAGAAGGTTAAGGCTATTAAAGATTGGCCTACTCCTAAGTGTATTAGTGATGTGCGTAGTTTTCATGGCTTAGCTAGCTTTTATAGGCGTTTTTTGAAAGATTTTAGTACCATTGCTGCGCCGTTGACTGAAATAATTAAAAAGGATGTCGGATTTAAGTGGAATGAGGCACAAGAACTTGCTTTTAATACATTGAAAGATAAATTGTGTTCTGCGCCTGTATTGAGTTTGCCTAACTTTAATGAAGCTTTTGAGATAGAATGTGATGCCTCCGGGTTAGGTATTGGTACTGTTTTGATGCAGGGTAAGCGTCCCATTGCATACTTCAGTGAAAAGCTTCATGGGCCACAATTGAATTATTCCACTTATGACAAGGAACTCTATGCCTTGGTGAGAGCATTGGATACTTGGCAGCATTATCTCTGTCATTGAAACATCTAAAGGGCCAAGGTAAGTTGAGCAAGAGGCATGCGAAGTGGCTGGAATTCATAGAGACCTTTCCATACGTGATACAATATAAACAAGGTAAGGAGAATGTAATTGTTGATGCACTTGCAAGAAGGTACACTCTAATCACTACTTTAAGTTCTAAATTGTTAGGGTTTGAGTACATTAGGGATTTGTATGCTTCGGATTCTGATTTTGGCAATGTGTTTGGCGCTTGTGAGCATGCTGCATTCCAAAGATTTTATAGACATGATGGCTATCTGTTTAGGGAGAACAAGTTATGTGTGCCTAAATGTTCTATGCGGGAAGTCCTTGTGCGTGAATCACATTGTGGGGGTTTGATGGGTCATTTTGGGGTTCAAAAGACATATGACATACTTTGTGAACATTTTTATTGGCCTAACATGAGAAAAGATGTTGAAAAAATTTGTTCTAAGTGTGTTGCATGTAGACAAGCGAAATCTAAGACTCATCCTTATGGTTTGTATACACCTTTGCCTGTGCCTAAGCATCCGTGGACTGACATATCTATGGACTTTGTTTTAGGGTTGCCTAGGACAAAAAAAGGTAGGGATAGTATATTTGTGGTAGTAGATCGGTTTAGCAAGATGGCACATTTCATTGCATGTCATAAAACTGATGATGCTGTAAATATTGTCGAGTTGTTTTTTAAGGATGTTGTGTGTTTGCATGGTGTTCCTAAGACTATTGTTTCTGATCTGATGTGAAGTTTTTGAGCCACTTTTGGCGTGTTCTTTGGGGTAAGCTAGGTACTAAACTTTTGTTTTCTACTACTTGCCATCCTCAAACTGATGGACAAACTGAGGTAGTGAATAGAACTTTAGGTTCTCTTTACGTCTTGTGGTTGGTAAAAATATTAAAACATGGGAAGAATGTTTGTCATTAGTTGAATTTGCATACAATAGGAGCATACATTCTACTACTGGTTATTCACCTTTTGAGATTGTTTATGGTTTTAATCCATTAACACCTTTAGATTTGTGTCCTTTACCTTTAAGTGAGATAACTAGTATAGATGGACAAAAGAAAGCAGATTTGGTGCGCAACATTCATGAAAAGGCGAGACAACACATAGAGAAACGGAATGAAGCATATGCACAAAGAGCTAATCAAGGCTAAAGTTGATGCAATTTGAGCCTGTGATTGGGTTTGGTTACATTTAGGAAAGAGAGGTTTCCTAAGCAAAGGAAATCCAAGTTGGATCCTAGAGGCGATGGGCCTTTCCAAGTCCTTGAAAAGATTAATAATAATGCCTACAGGATTGATTTGCCAGGTGAGTATCAAGTATCTGCTACATTTAATGTTGCTGATCTCTCTCCATTTGATAATGCAGGGGCTGATTCGAGGACGAATCCTTTTGAGGAGGGAGGGAATGATACAAGAAGCCATGGCAATGGAGATCAAGGTGCAACACATCAAGACAAGCTTACTTTGCCAAGTGGACCTATTACAAGACAACGTGCAGCAAGGCTTAAACAAGCACTTCAAGGGTTTGTTCAAAGTCACATTACATCTCACCTTGATGACAAGACTGAACCATCCATGAAGAATTCAAGTGGAGTAGTCAAGCCGGTGATTCTTCTAGAGAGGGCATGTGGAGGGGCTAATACTTAGCTAAATTTCAAGACAAGTTCAATTATTCTTATGGACTTATTTTAGTACATTGGACTTGTTATTTATCCTTTGTTTATTAGGCCCAAAGAGACTTGTTATGGGCTAGGTATTTATTAGTATTTGCCTTAGTTTATTTAAAACTAGTTTTGGACAACCAAGTGTGTGGGCCTAAGTAGAGTAATCCATTAGGCCCATCCACCTCCCTTAGGTTTATTTAAGTTATTTTGGTCTTATTTAAGTTAGTTTAGCCCAATCCTAAGTGGAATAGGATCAAATTGCATTATTGTGCTATAAACTCCTAAACTAGTTAGGATTAGGCTTGTTTTAGCATTAAAGGGTCTTGTAACCTATTCCTTTTAGGTTTAGGTCGTGGGCAAGGGTATAAATACCTTATTTTATCCTTGTAAACATTAGATTTTGGTTGATTAACGAAATTGAGAGTTCTCTTCAAGTAAGGTGTGTTCTTCTTATTGTTACTTCAAGGATTGCATCACTTATCAAGGTAATCACTTGTGGCGTGTTCAATTCTTCAATTTTCTTTGGGTTTGGGTCTCAATTCCGTATAATTGGGGTTTGAACTAGCATGTTTGTAGAATAGAAAGATTGGGGTTTTGATTCAATAGGATTAGAGATCAATAAAATTAGAAAGCATTCTTCAAGAGAGAATTGAGATTCTTGCTTGTTTTACCTTAAGGATTGATTCAACTTATCAAGTAAGTTCTAACTTGTGCCGTTAATTCAATTCCTACAATCTTATACTCTTTGTTACCAATTCCTTGCTGTTTTGGGGATGAAGGGTCTTGTTAGATTGATTGAATTTAGGTTTGGGAACAATCATTGAAACGGAGGTGATCTAGACATTGATTCTAAGTTGTTGCCGTATCATTACATTATAGAAAAAGCCAATTTTTGTGTGAAACATGAGTTGTTTGACATCCGTTGAGTGTATACACGTGAGGGAGAGTGGTAAGGTCCATATTGTTTTTGTTGTTCGCTAACATTTTACAATTCATAAATATGTCTCAAGAAGATGAATCAGCTGAGCAAGATCTTAAAGTCTTTATGAAGGCTGTGGAAGACCAATTCCAGAGGTTGAATGCTAGGTTGGATGACATCCAATCCACCTCAAACTCCAAAGGTCCTAGAAGAGTGTTCTATGGAGAAGATGAAGATGTGCAATCCGATGATGAAGGCCCCAACATTAGGAGAGGTAGACAAGCTTCTTCTCGTAATGAACTCGATAACATAAAACTGAAAATCCCTTCCTTTCAAGGGAAAAATGATCCTGAATTATATTTAGAGTGGGAGAGGAAAATTGAACATGTATTTGAGTGTCATACATATAGTGAAGAGAAAAAGATAAAACTTGTTGCCGTTGAATTGTGTGACTATGCTATTTGGTGGGACCAATTGCAAATAAATAGAAGGCGGAATCTTGAAAGACCAATCCGCACATGGCAAGAAATGAAAGCCATCATGAGAAAGCGCTTTGTTCCATGTCATTACTATCGAGACTTGTTCAAGTGACTACAAAGATTGAGGCAAGGATCTATGAGTGTTGAAAAGTACTACCAAGAGATGGAGATCATCATGATTAGGACCAATGTCAAGGAAGACATGGAAGCTACCATGAGAAGATTTCTTGATGGTTTGCGCCCTGAAATTGCTTCCATTGTAGAACTGCAAAATTTTCTTAACATGGATGAGTTGTTACATAAGGCCCTTATGGTAGAAAAGCAATTAAAGATCCAAAATGGTTCTGGGTCGAGTTCTTGAAAGAAAACCTTGAAGGAGTCCAAAACTTTATTTAAATCCAAGGGAGACATCAAGCCAAAAGAGGAAAGTAAGCCTAAATTCTCTACTCCAAATCCCAAGGGTAAAAATGACTCTAAACCCTCTTCTTCTTCTAATCCTTCTTATAAAGTTAAGTGCTCTAAATGTCAAGGTTTTGGTCATATTGCTTCTCAATGCCCTAACAAAAGAACTATGATTTTACTTGAGAATGGTGATGTTGCTAGTGAAAGTAGTGACAGTGATGACTATGATGATGTGGCTCCATTGACGGATGCTTTCGATGTTGATTGTGATCTTTGAGGTTGGTGAAGCCCTTGTGGCTAGGCGTGCTCTTAATATCCAACCAAAGAAGATCTTGATGAAGAGCAACGTGAGCACATCTTTCATACAAGGTGTCTCATTAATGGTAAAGTTTGTAGCATGATCATAAATGGTGGAAGTTGTACCAATGTTGCTAGTACTTTACTCGTTGACAAGCTTAATTTGCCTATTTTGAAACATCCTAGACCATATAAATTGCAATGGCTAAATGATTGTCGTGAGGTGAAAGTCACCAAACAAGTGATGGTTGCATTTTCTGTTGGTAAGTATCATGATGAGATTTTATGTGATGTTGCACCAATGTATGCTGGACATGTTTTGCTTGGTAGGCCATGGCAATTTGATAGAAAAGTTAGGCATGATGGATATAAAAATTGTTATTCTTTTCCTTTTCATGGTAAAAATATGGTACTGAAACCTCTTAGGCCCATTCAAGCTTATGAGGATCAAGTGAGGATTGAGAAAGAATGCAAATTGAAGGCAAAAGAAAAGAAAGAGAGAGACGTCGAAAAGAAAGAAAAAGGGAGAGAAAGTAAAACGAGTGAAAAAATGAAGAAAAGAGAGTGACTTTATTTGCTGGAAAAAGTGAGATCAAGAGAGCTTTAAAATGTGAAGAATCTTATATACTTTTATATAAAGATGTTTTCTTAACTATTAATGAGCTTGATCCATCTTTGTCGTCTAGTGTTTTGTCTTTGTTGCAGGACTTCAACGACTTATTTCCGGAGGACATTCCTGATGGATTGCCCCCTTTGAGAGGCATTGAGCACCGTATAGACTTCCTTCCCGGAGCTTCAATTCCGAATAGGCCTACGTATAGACCCAATCCGGAAGAAACTAAGGAGATCCAAAAACAAGTTGAAGAGCTTATGGAAAAGGGCTTTGTGAGAGAAAGCTTGAGCACGTGTGCTATGCCAGTTATACTTGTTCCTAAGAATGATGGCAAATGGAGAATGTGTGTTGACTGTAGAGCCATCAATAAAATCACGGTGAAATATCGTTACCCTATCCCTCATTTAGATGATATGCTTCATGAGTTGCATGGTGCTTGTATATTTTCTAAAATTGATCTTAGAAGTGGGTATCATCAAATTCGCATGAAATTGGGTTGTATGAGTGGTTAGTTATGCCTTTTGGCTTGACTAATGCACATAGTACTTTCATGAGTTTGATGAATCATGTGTTTCGTCCTTTTATTGGAAAGTATGTGGTCCTCTATTTTGATGATATTCTAGTGTATTCTAGGAGTTTGGACGATCATGTGAAACACTTGCATGATGTGTTTGAACTTTTAAGAGAAAATAAGCTTTACGCCAATTTAGAAAAATGTTCCTTTTGCATGGATACTGTTGTGTTTCTTGGTTTTATTGTAGGCGTTAAAGGACTTCAAGTTGATGAAGAGAAAGTGAAGGCAATTAGAGAATGGCCAACTCCCAAGAATGCGAATGAGGTTCGAAGCTTCCATGGCTTGGCTAGCTTCTATCGGAGATTTGTGAAGGATTTCTCTACTATTGCAGCCCCTTTGAATGAATTGGTAAAAAAGAATGTGATTTTTAAATGGGGTGATTCACAAGAGGTTGCTTTTAATACCTTGAAAGAAAAATTGACCAATGCTCCTCTTCTTATTCTTCCTGATTTTTCTAAAGTTTTTGAGGTTGAATGCGATGCTTCGGAATAGGCATTGGTCTTGTTTTAATGCAAGATTCTAAACCCATTGCTTATTTTAGTGAAAAACTAAGTGGTGCTGCTTTGAATTACTCCACTTATGATAAAGAGTTGTATGCTTTAAAAAGGTCTTTAGAGACTTGGCAACATTACTTGTAGCCAAAAGAATTTATCATTCATTCTGATCATGAAAGTTTGAAATTTCTAAAGTCCCAAGGTAAATTGAACAAGAGACATGCTAGGTGGTTGGAATTTATTGAAACTTTTCCTTATGTTATTAAACATAAACAAGGGAAAGAAAACATTGTGGCTGATGCTCATTCTAGGAGATTCTCTCTTCTTAGCTTTATGCATGCTAGATTACTTGGTTTTGAGATGTTGAAAGGCATGTATGAATCTGATTGTGACTTTGCAGAAATTTGGAAATCTTGTGAAAAACATGGTGATACGGCAACAACCTAGAATCAATGTCTAGATCACCTCCGTTTCAATGATTGTTCCCAAACCTAAATTCAATCAATCTAACATGATACAAGAAGCCATGGCAATGGAGATCAAGGTGCAACACATCAAGACAAGCTTACTTTGCCAAGTGGACCTATTACAAGACAACGTGCAGCAAGGCTTAAACAAGCACTTCAAGGGTTTGTTCAAAGTCACATTATATCTCACCTTGATGACAAGACTGAACCAACCGTGAAGAATTCAAGTGGAGTAGTCAAGTGATACGGCAACAACCTAGAATCAATGTCTAGATCACCTCCGTTTCAATGATTGTTCCCAAACCTAAATTCAATCAATCTAACAAGACCCTTCACCCCCAAAACAGCAAGGAATTGGTAACAAAGAGTATAAGATTGTAGGAATTGAATTAACGCCACAAGTTAGAACTTACTTGATAAGTTGAATCAATCCTTAAGGTAAAACAAGCAAGAATCTCAATTCTCTCTTGAAGAATGCTTTCTAATTTTGTTGATCTCTCTAAACTCGTGTTCATGCCTAAAGCAAAGGTTTAAATACCCTTTGCAATGTAAACCCTAACAAAGATAACCTAAAAATCCTAAAGAAAGCCCAAAATATCAAAAGGCCTTCTTGAAACAAATCTACCCAAGAATAAATCCCACATGGATTTGGGCTTCAAAACTAATTAAAATTGACTAGTCCTTGTCCAAATAGGATAAGAAAACCACAAAATAGAAGACTAACTTAAGAGGGGCAAATTGGGCTTTTAAACTAGGCCCACAAGCTTGGTTCCTTAAAATAAAACATGCACATGACTTTTTTAATGAAGCACATGCACACTTAATGCAAATCAGCCCATGAAAAAGCCTAAAAGAAGTCCACATGCCCCTTATAAGATAAAATAAGCCCAAGCCCATTGATTAGACTTGTGCTTGTGAAAATTAGCTAAGTGTTAGCCCTCTTGGTTTGAAGCCTCCAATGTGCACACACACTTAGGTGTCTTCCTAAGCTCTTCTCCAAGCTTGATCAACAAAACTTCTTGAAGTTCTTGTGAAACAAAAGCTTGTACATAAATCTGAAATTGTGCTTTAAGCTTGTTGGAGCGCGACCTTGTAATTGGACCCATTGGCATCCTCAAGTCTCCATTGCCTTGGTGAGTTGTATCATCAAGCCTGTGATTCTTCTAGAGAGGGCATGTGGAGGGGCTAATACTTAGCCAAATTTCAAGACAAGTTCAATTATTCTTATGGACTTATTTTAGTACATTGGACTTGTTATTTATCCTTTGTTTATTAGGCCCAAAGAGACTTGTTATGGGCTAGGTATTTATTAGTATTTGCCTTAGTTTATTTAAAACTAGTTTTGGACAACCAAGTGTGTGGGCCTAAGTAGAGTATTCCATTAGGCCCATCCACCTCCCTTAGGTTTATTTAAGTTATTTTGGTCTTATTTAAGTTAGTTTAGCCCAATCCTAAGTGGAATAGGATCAGATTGCATTATTGGGCTATAAACTCCTAAACTAGTTAGGATTAGGCTTGTTTTAGCATTAAAGGGTCTTGTAACCTATTCCTTTTAGGTTTAGGTCGTGGGCAAGGGTATAAATACCTTATTTTATCCTTGTAAACATTAGATTTTGGTTGATTAACGAAATTGAGAGTTCTCTTCAAGTAAGGTGTGTTCTTCTTAATGTTACTTCAAGGATTGCATCACTTATCAAGGTAATCATTTGTGGCGTGTTCAATTCTTCAATTTTCTTTGGGTTTGGGTCTCAATTCCGTATAATTGGGGTTTGAACTAGCATGTTTTTAGAATAGAAAGATTGGGGTTTTGATTCAATAGGATTAGGGGGTTTCAAGAACCTTGTTTTCTTGGGGTTTCCGTATCAGTTGGTATCAGAGCTTTGGCTTAATTCTATTGAACTCATACGTATCTTTCATTGTTTTCTTTGTTGAATTCCTTAGAAAGGTGAAAAAAAAAGGTTTAAATTGCTTGGAACGAATCTGCCATTATTGGTTCTTTGTGTTCTTGTTTCCTTAATGGGTTGTTTGTTTTCTTGATCAAAATTAAAAAAAAAACAGAAAAAAGGCAAAAAAAATAGAGAAAAAAAGGGTGAAAAATAGAACAAAAAAAGTGAACAGTATAAAGAAAAGAAAAAAATTTCAAGAATGATCAAGAAACATCCAAGATTGTGATTCTTTGAATCTTTGTTTGGTCTTTCACTCCAGATTTGTTCTTATCAGTCAAGATTCATTAAGATTGTCCTTCTTTCATTCAAGAACCTATCAAGAAACGATTTCTTTGAATCTTTTGTTCAATTCTTGGAACTTTGGGTAGATTGGGATATTAAAATAAAAAAATAAAAAAATTGGTCTTGGGTTCGGTGAGTTTTGTCATATTTTGGTATGTCTTTCTTTGTTTCCTAGTTTATTTCTTGTTTTGGTACCTATCTTTGCTTCTCTACATTGATTTGAACAATTGTTGCACTCATAATTGTTCAATTCACACAAGAATCGTTGCCTGCACTACTCTTCATCCGTGTATTGGCACTTTGATTTATTTTATGTCCGTATAATATTTTGCTTCTAGATTTGTTTCATCTATTCGTTTTTCTTTGTTAGGCTTGCTATCTTTGTGCTTTCTACTTGAACTTGTTGCTTGTTGATTTCCTTGATCTTATTGAAGTGATCCTGAAAAGTAACATAAAGGAGGCACTTGAGTGGAAAAAGGCAAGAGTGTGGGATTATATAGTGAAAAGCCATTTTATTGTGTGAAACACGAGTGGAAAATTTTGTTTTAGAGAGAAACACGTGAGGGAGTGTTGTGAGGTTTCTAACGTTTTCTTGCAGGAATTGATCATGTCTCATAATAGCAATAAAGATGGCAAGAGTGAAGGGAGTGAAGAGGACCAACAAAATACATTCTTTACTCTTGAAGCAATGCAAAATCAGTTCAAGAGAATAGAGACTATGTTCCTTGAAGTCAAAGACAAGTTCGAGCAGCAAGATAGAAACTTTGAAAGACAAGATAGACTTCTTAGAACTATTCAAGCTGAATCTTGAGGAATAATGGGCGAAGAAGAAGAGAGACCCTCCACTTCATAATCATTATCACTATGAGGAGGAGCAAGATGAAGATGGATTTGATGAGGAAGAGTGGTATGGAGCTCAAACAATGCAAGAGGTGGTAGAGGAGATAGAGGCGAAATAGAGGTCGTTATAGAGGAAGAGCTGAAAGAGGCAGAGAGGAGGAAGAGACGAAAGAGTAGATAGAAACATTGGCAGCATCAAAATGAAGATGCCGTCATTTCAAGGAAGGAATGATGCTGATGCCTACTTAGAGTGGGAAAGGAAAGTAGAGATGATATTTGCCTGCCACAATTATTGTGAGGAGAAGAAGGTGAAGTTAGCGGCAGTTGAGTTCTCTGATTATGCTGCTGTTTGGTGGGATCAATTGATGGTTAGTAGAAGACGAACTGGAGAAAGACCTGTTGAAACCTAGGATGAGATGATACGCATCATGAAAAAGAGATTTGTGCCAAGTTACTACTATAGGGAGTTGCATCAAAAACTCCAAACATTGAGGCAAGGGACAAAGAGGGTGGAAGATTACCACAAGGAGATGGAGATAGCTATGATAAGAGCTAACATAGAGGAGGATAGAGAGGCTACAATGGCTCGATTCCTTGCTGGTCTAAATAAAGAGATATCGAATGTGTTAGAGCTTCATCAATACTTAGAGTTGGAGGACATGGTAAGCATGGCTATGAAGATTGAAAAGCAATTGAAGGGAAAAGGTTTCAGCAAGGGCAATACCTCAGGATCTTCAAATTCTTGGGATCCTAAATGGCCAAAGAAGGAGGAAAAGAACAAGGATAAGTCCTATGACAATAAGGACAAGTCGAAGGAAAAGTGGACAGCCTCTAAAGGTGTGCCTACATCTAATGATCAAAATCCTAACACTAAGCAAAGAGACGTCAAATGCTTCAAGTGTTTGGGTTCAGGTCATAGGGCAAACCAATGTCCCAATAGGAAAATCATGTATTTGCGAGATGGGGTAATTGAATCAGAAGATAGTGATGGAAGTGATATGCCTGAGTTAGAGGATTGCACTGATGAAGAAGTTGAGCAACCAGTCCAAGCTGAAGCATTAGTAGTGAGGCGAGCTCTCAATGTACAAGAAAAGATAGAGCTTGAGGAACAAAGGAAGAATATATTCAACACCAGATGTTTAATTAAGGGTAAAATGTGCAGTTTAAAAATTGATGGAGGTAGTTGCACCAATGTTGCAAGCACAATTTTAGTTGAGAAATTGGGGCTGCCTCTCATTAAGCACTCTAATCCTTATAAGTTGCAATGGCTTAATGAGTGTGGAGAGGTTAGGGTGAACAAGCAAGTGCTAGTGGCATTCTCAATTGGGAGATATTCCGATGAAGTGTTGTGTGATGTAGTTCCTATGCATGCTGGTCGTTTACTATTGGGGAGACCATGGCAATATGATAGGCGTGTACTACATGATGGATTCAAAAATAGATATTCATTCAAGATGGGGGAGAAACACTTCACATTGGCACCCCTTTCACCAAAAGAAGTTCATGAGGATCAGTTGAGACTTGCAAAAGCCATGGAAGAACAAAAACTTGGAGAGGCTGAGAGTTTAAAACGAAAAAAAAAAGAAAAAGAGGCCATTCAAGAAAATAGGAACAAGGGCCCAACTGAGAGTAATTGCACTAGTGAGCAAAAGAAAGAGAGTGGTGCAGTTGAAAAACGAGAGAAGAGTGGAACAAAAAAAGTACCTTCTTTGCAAAAGAAAAAGAGTTGAGGAAGGTCATGTAGACACAGAAACCATTGGTGATACGGAACCTCCAAGAATAGACTTTGAGAACTCCTTAACGACGAACCCAAATACTGACCTGAAAACCCCTAGTCGAATTCAGTACAACCTCAAGGATGAAGGTTAGAATTCAGATTACCTTGAATTGATCTAGATCTAAGATTCGAAACAATTCAGCCTCTAATCCTAGATTTGAAACACTCCACAAGAAAGTTGATCAAACTACTTGAATGTCTCTGAAGCATGTATTCACGCAAGAACACAAAGATAAAAGCAAAACGGCTTTTAGGTTAAAATTTCATCAAAAAGAGCCCATAACAATTCGTCCTAGGCATATATATAGCCTTTACATAACATAAAAAAAAAACCTATTCTGATATGGAAAACTTAATAGAATAGGAAACCTATTCTGATATGGAAAACTTAATAGAATAGGAAACCTATTCTGATATGGAAAACTTAATAAAATAGGAAACCTATTCGATATGGAAAACTTAATAAATAGGAAACCTATTCTGATATGGAAAACTTAATAAATAGGAAACCTATTCGATATGGAAAACTGAATAGAAACCTATTCGATATGGAAAACTTAATAAAACGTGGTTAAACACTAAATCAAGCCTCATTCGTGAATGTCAACTTGTAACAAATTAAAGTTGACATCTTTAGCCTGTCTCCAAGCGTGGCATCCCATGCAGTCCATGCAAGCCATTGCTAGCCAAAGTCACCAAGCCTTGTAAATGGCAATTTAATGCTTGCTGAATCTTTTGGCTCGTGATCTAGTAATTGGACCTCTTGGCAAAACAATTGGATTGGAGATCATCTCTTCATGCTCCTCACGTCCTTGCTCTTGACCAAGCTGATTCGCATCATTTCCCTCTCCTCAAAAGGATTAGTCCTCGAATCATAAGCATCACCTACATCAAAAGGACTCAAATCAGCAACATTAAATGAAGCACTCACATTATACTCACCTGGCAAATCCACTTTATATGCATTATCATTAATCCGTTCAAGGATTTGAAAAGGACCACTCCTCGTGGATTTAGTTTAGACTTTCGTTCTGCGAAATCGTTCTTTGAAAATGAACCCAAACCCAATCACCAGGCTGAAACAACATTGGTTTCCTTCCTTTATTCACCCTAGAAGCTACTTTGACATTTTGCTTCTCAATCCTCTCCTTAACTTGCTGATGTAACTTCTTCACATAATCTGCCTTTGAACTAGCATCAACACTCACAAAATCATTAGATGGCAAGGGTAATATATCCAAAGGAGTAAGCGGATTGAAACCATACACAATTTCAAAGGAGAACAATGAGTAGTGCTATGAACAGCCCTATTATAAGCAAACTCCACAAATGGTAAACAATCCTCCCACGTCCTAATGTTCTTTTCTAACACAGCCCTAAGTAAAGTAATCAATGTTCGATTCACAACCGCAGTTTGGCCATCGGTTTGAGGATGGCAAGTTGTTGAAAACAACAACTTAGTTCCCAACTTTCCCCAGAACACGCCGAAATGGCTCAAAATTTAACATCTCTATCACTAATAATGCTTTTAGGTATACCATGCAAGCGCACGACCTCTTTAAAGAACAAATCAGCAATCATCTTAGCATCATCAGTCTTATGACACGGTATAAAATGAGCCATTTTACTAAATCTATCAACCACAACAAAAATACTATCACGACCTTTCCTAGTTTTAGGCAAACCAAGCACAAAATCCATAGACAAATCAGTCCAAGGTCCATTAGGAACAGGAAGTGGTGTGTACAAACCATGTGGTTTCAGCCTAGACTTAGCTTCTCTACATGTAATGCAATGCTCACAAACTTTATGCACATCATGTTTCATACCAGGCCAATAAAATGCTCTATCAAGATATCATAGGTTTTACTTACCCCAAAATGACCCATCAATCCTCCTCCATGTGCTTCCTTAACTAACAATTCTCTCATGGAACACTTAGGAATACACAACCTACTTTTCTTAAACAAGAAACCATCAAACAAATGAAATTCTCTCAAAACAGCCACATCACCACATGAATTATATGTCACCAAAATCCTCATCACTGGCATACAATTCCTTAATATGCTCAAAGCCTAGCAATCTAGCACTAAGAGAATTAAGTAACACATACCTTCGCGATAACGCATCAGCCACAACATTTTCCTTACCTCTCTTGTATTTAATCACATATGGAAATGTTTCTATGAACTCCACCCATTTGGCATGTCTACGGTTCAGCTTATCTTGCCCCTTCAAATGTTTCAAACTCTCATGGTCAGTATGTATCACAAACTCCTTTGACCACAAATAGTGCTGCCATGTATGCAAAGCTCGATACAATGCATATAACTCTTTGTCATAAGTTGGATACTTCAAAGCTGCCCCACTTAATTTTTCACTAAAGAACATCAATGGCCTTTGATCCTGTAACAAAACAGCTCCAATTCCTATGCCACTTGCATCACATTCAATCTCAAAAGTCTTATCAAAATTAGGCAAAGCAAGCAAAGGTGCATTACACAATTTATCTTTCAGTTCATTAAATGCATGTTCTTGGGCCTCTCCCAAACAAATGTGACATTTTCTTAACTAACTCATTCAAGGGTGCAGCTATGGTGCTGAAATTTCTAATAAACCTCCTATAGAAACCAGCAAGTCCATGAAAACTCCTCACCTCACTAGCACTTGTAGGACTCGGCCAATCTCTAATAGCCTTGACCTTGTCCTCATCAACCTCTATACCATCACTAGTCACCACAAAACCAAGAAAATGAACCTTATCCATGCAAAAACTACACTTATTAAGGTTAACATACAGCTTCTCACGCCTAAGAACGTCTAACACAATACGCTCATGCATGACATGATCATCCAAACACTTAGAGTAAACAAGAATATCATCAAAATACACAACAACAAATTTACCCAAGTGCTCACGCAACACATGATTCATCAAGCGCATGAATGTACTAGGTGCATTAGTAAGACCAAACGGCATAACCAACCACTCATACAGCCCATATTTAGTCTTAAACGCTGTTTTCCACTCATCACCCACACTCATTCCAATTTGATAATAACCAGATTTCAAATCAATTTTTGTGAACAAACAAGAACCATGTAATTCATCAAGCATATCATCTAATCTACGAATAGGATGTCGATACTTTACGGTGATTTTATTGATGGCTCGACAGTCCACGCATCCTCTGACGTCCCGTCCTTCTTTGGCACAAGAATAACAGGAACCGAACAAGGACTTAAGCTTTCTCTCACATATCCCTTAGCTAGCAATTCCTCCACTGTCTCTCAGATCTCCTTTGTCTCGAAAGGATTAGCTCGATATGCTGGCCTATTGGGAATGGCAGCCCGGAATGAAGTCAATTTGATGCTCTATGCCTCGGATTGGTGGCAACCCATCAGGCATTTCCTCGGGAAACAAATCAGCATATTCCTGCAAAAGATCAACAAACACACTGGGCAAAGATTGGTTAGCATTAGTAGTTTCCAAACAAGGCCCTTTGCACAAAAGCACAAACATAGGCTGTTTGGAGAAGAAAACATGTTTAACCTCACTTGTACTAGCTAACAAACTCACATTTTTCTCTCCTCTTTTATTTTTTTCAATCTGGATTTGCTTTTGTTGCGCTTTTCTCTCTTTCTTTTCACTCAGTTTTTGTTCACTCTCTTTTTCTCTCGTTTCATTCAGTTTTTGTTCACTCTTTTTTTCTCTCTTTTCACTTTTTTTTTCTTTCTTTTCAAATTCAAGTCTCATTCTTTCCATTTTACATTGATCTTCATATACTTCTTTGGAAGAGAGCGGTGTCAGAATCGTCTTTCGTCCATCTTTAGTGAATGAATACCGATTGAGGTATCCATCATGTATAGCTCGCCTATCATACTGCCATGGACGTCCAAGCAAAATCTCTCCAGCATGCATTGGCACCACATCACACAACACGTCATCATGATATTTACCAATGGAAAAAGAAACTATAGATTGCCGATTTACCTTAACCTCTCCACATTCATTCAGCCACTGAAGTTTGTAAGGTCGTGGATGAGGTTGTGTAGACAGCCCCAATCGATCAACCAAGAGTGTATTTACCACATTGGTACAGCTACCACCATCCACAATCACAATGCAAGCCTTCCCTTGAACATGACATCTTGTATGGAACAAGTTGTCTCGCTGATCCTCATGGTTTTCCTCCTTCAATTGCATGTTAAGAACACGCCTAGTAACCAGCAAATCTCCTTTATTGGTTCTTCAATGCTCCCATCACTACAGCCTTCCAATTCGCATCTCACCACCATCACTCTCATCATCACTTTCTTCTTCATCAGTCACTATCTCACCATTTTCATAGTCATAACTCTCTTGTTTGGACATTCTTTGCTGATATGTCCCACACCTTGACACTTCAACACTTAATATCACGATTTCGCTGCCTTGGCTCATCAAATTTGGACTTGCCCTTAGAACTTGATTCGGCCTTCGCTTTACCACCATCTTGAACAGCCTTGCTGCCACCTTTAAAATCACATTTTCCATCCCTATTCCAAGAAGAATTTGCATTAGAAATAGGTTTGGAATAATACCTTGCTGTTCCTTTTCTTTGAATTTGCCTTTCTACTTTGATGGCAATGTGCACCATTTCTTCTAATTCCACATATGGCTGTAAATCCACTCGGTCAGCTATGTCTTGATTCAAACCAGCCAAGAAACGTGCCATGGTCGTCTCCACATCCTCTTCTAAGTCAGCCCTAGTCATCAACATCTCCATTTCTTTGTAGTAATCATCAACACTCTTACTTCCTTGCTTAAGAACCTGAAGTCTTTGCATGATTTCCCTATAGAAATGTCTAGAAACAAACCGCTTCCTCATGACTGATTTTAGATCAGCCCACGTTTCAATTGGGTACTCCAAATTCCTTCTCCTACTAGTCACTAACTGATCCCACCAGGCTATTGCATAATCTGTGAATTGAGTAACATTAAGCTTGACCTTCTTTTCTTCAATACATCTATGGCACTCAAAATAAGTTCAACTTGTTTCTCCCATTGCAAATAAGCTTCGGATCGATGTACCTCGAAAATTTGGTATTTTAAGCTTGATGCTCCCAAAGCTTCTATCCGCACCATCTTCACCTCTATGATTTCTGCCATAGTTAACATTATTATTCGGCCTTCCCTACCCTTCCAGCACCACGGCCTCTTCTTCCTCCACCTCTAGGGAAAATTAGTTCAACATCAGCTGCATCTTCCTCCTCAAGCTCATGGTCATCTTCCTCAAATTCTGGTTGTTGCACCTGATTTCGACCACCAACTTGTCTTCCTTGTCGTTCCGGAGTTGCTCTTTCAACATTCCGCAACCTTAAATTCATACGTTCCAAGGTTTCGTTTATATTCTCCATGGCTCGGTATAAACGTGTAAATTCTGCTTGTTGAGCCTCACGCAACCTATCCGGATCAATCTGAACTCTCCTTTCATCATCACCTTGATTAGACATTATACCTGCAAGAAAAGGTTAGTACAAACAAATATAGGCCTCACAACACTCCCTCGCGTGTTTACACTCAAATAATGAAGGTTGTTCACTCGTGTTTCACTCAATTGATGTTTTCGCTCAAGGTTCACTCACACCTCTCAAGCTGATTTCTTTTATGTTCTTAGGAGAATCACACTTTATGAAACAATTCCAATAGCCTTCCTCGTGATGTATCCCGAACCTAAAATTCCCAATGCCTCACTAATCAAGTCGGTTCAAACAGCCCCCATCAATGGTGAAAATTTCGGGACTGAAAAATTATATTGATTCTAACCCACCTAGATTCGATGCTTATCTCCTAAATAGCAAGGAGAATGAAACAAGGATAGCAACAAAGAACAAGACAACCTCAATTCACCCCAACGAAATAAGGATAGCAACAAAGAACAAGACCAGAACAAGATCAAATTTAGAAGCAGAAACGAAATTGATAGGAATAAAACCGATCTAGAGTAGAGCTCGATACCAATGATCTGGAACCTCCAAGAATAGACTTTGAGAACTCCTTAACGACGAACCCAAATACTGACCGAAAACCCTAGTCGAATTCAAGACAACCTCAAGGATGAAGGTTAGAATTTAGATTACCTTGAATTGATCTAGATCTAAGATTCGAAACAATTCAGCCACTAATCCTAGATTTGAAACTTTCTGAAGCATGTATTCACGCAAGAACACAAAGATAAAAGCAAAACGGCTTTTAGGTTAATTGTCCTAGGCATATATATAGCCTTTACATAACATAAAAAAACCTATTCGATATGGAAAACTTAATAGAATAGGAAACCTATTACGATATGGAAAACTTAATAAAATAAGAAACCTATTCGATATGGAAAACTTAATAAATAGGAAACCTATTCGATATGGAAAACTTAATAAATAGAAACCAATTCGATATGGAAAACTGAATAGGAAACCTATTCTCGATATGGAAAACTGAATAGGAAACCTATTCGATATGGAAAACTTAATAAAACGTGGTTAAACACTAAATCAAGCCTCATTCGTGAATGTCAACTTGTAACAAATTAAAGTTGACATCTTCACCTGTCTCCAAGCGTGGCATCCCATGCAGTCCATGCAAGCCATTGCTTAGCCAAAGTCACCAAGCCTTGTAAATGGCAATTTAATGCTTGCTGAATCTTTTTGGCTCGTGATCTAGTAATTGGACCTCTTGGCAAAACAATTGGATTGGAGATCATCTCTTCATGCTCCTCACGTCCTTGCTCTTGACCAAGCTGATTCGCATCAATTGGTTTTGCTTATGTACAAGGAGTTGTTTTATGGTGAGACTGACCTAGACCCTTCTGTGCCTAGCTTTGTGAGACTTGTTTTGCAGGAATACTCTGATGTCTTTCCAGATGAGTTGCCCAAAGGACTACCACCATTAAGGGGCATTGAACATCAGATTGATCTCGTGCAAGGAGTTCAAATTCCAAATCGCCCAGCCTATAGAAGCAATCTTGAGGAGACAAAGGAGCTTCAAAGGCAAGTGGAAGAGTTGCTTGAGAGGGGGCACGTGAGAGAAAGTCTAAGCCCATGCACAGTTCCAGTTCTATTGGCGCCAAAGAAAGATGGAACTTGGCGTATGTGCGTGGATTGCAGGCCAATAAACAAGATAACGGTAAAGTATCGCCACCCCATTCCTAGGCTAGATGATATGCTTGATGAGCTACATGGTGCTTGTTTATTTACAAAAATTGATCTCATGAGTGGTTATCATCAAATAAGGGAGAACAAGTTATGTGTGCCTAAATGTTCTATGCGGGAAGTCCTTGTGCGTGAATCACATTGTGGGGGTTTGATGGGTCATTTTGGGGTTCAAAAGACATATGACATACTTTGTGAACATTTTTATTGGCCTAACATGAGAAAAGATGTTGAAAAAATTTGTTCTAAGTGTGTTGCATGTAGACAAGCGAAATCTAAGACTCATCCTTATGGTTTGTATACACCTTTGCCTGTGCCTAAGTATCCGTGGACTGACATATCTATGGACTTTGTTTTAGGGTTTCCTAGGACAAAAAAAAGGTAGGGATAGTATATTTGTGGTAGTAGATCGGTTTAGCAAGATGACACATTTCATTGCATGTCATAAAACTGATGATGCTGTAAATATTGCCAAGTTGTTTTTTATCTGTTGTGCGTTTGCATGGTGTTCCTAAGACTATTGTTTCTGATCGTGATGTGAAGTTTTTGAGCCACTTTTGGCGTGTTCTTTGGGGTAAGCTAGGTACTAAACTTTTGTTTTCTACTACTTGCCATCCTCAAACTGATGGACAAACTGAGGTAGTGAATAGAACTTTAGGTTCTCTTTTACGTGCTGTGGTTGGTAAAAATATTAAAACATGGGAAGAATGTTTGTCATTAGTTGAATTTGCATACAATAGGAGCATACATTCTACTACTGGTTATTCACCTTTTGAGATTGTTTATGGTTTTAATCCATTAACACCTTTAGATTTGTGTCCTTTACCTTTAAGTGAGATAACTAGTATAGATGGACAAAAGAAAGCAGATTTGGTGCGCAACATTCATGAAAAGGCGAGACAACACATAGAGAAACGGAATGAAGCATATGCACAAAGAGCTAATCAAGGGCGAAAGTTGATGCAATTTGAGCACAGTGATTGGGTTTGGTTACATTTAGGAAAGAGAGGTTTCCTAAGCAAAGGAAATCCAAGTTGGATCCTAGAGGCGATGGGCCTTTCCAAGTCCTTGAAAAGATTAATAATAATGCCTACAGGATTGATTTGCCAGGTGAGTATCAAGTATCTGCTACATTTAATGTTGTTGATCTCTCTCCATTTGATAATGCAGGGGCTGATTCGAGGACGAATCCTTTTGAGGAGGGAGGGAATGATACAAGAAGCCATGGCAATGGAGATCAAGGTGCAACACATCAAGACAAGCTTACTTTGCCAAGTGGACCTATTACAAGACAACGTGCAGCAAGGCTTAAACAAGCACTTCAAGGGTTTGTTCAAAGTCACATTACATCTCACCTTGATGACAAGACTGAACCATCCGTGAAGAATTCAAGTGGAGTAGTCAAGCCTGTGATTCTTCTAGAGAGGACATGTGGAGGGGCTAATACTTAGCCAAAATTCAAGACAAGTTCAATTATTCTTATGGACTTATTTTAGTACATTGGACTTGTTATTTATCCTTTGTTTATTAGGCCCAAAGAGACTTGTTATGGGCTAGGTATTTATTAGCATTTGCCTTAGTTTATTTAAAACTAGTTTTGGACAACCAAGTGTGTGGGCCTAAGTAGAGTAATCCATTAGGCCCATCCACCTCCCTTAGGTTTATTTAAGTTATTTTGGTCTTATTTAAGTCAGTTTAGCCCAATCCTAAGTGGAATAGGATCAGATTGCATTATTGGGCTATAAACTCCTAAACTAGTTAGGATTAGGCTTGTTTTAGCATTAAAGGGTCTTGTAACTTATTCCTTTTAGGTTTAGGTCGTGGGCAAGGGTATAAATACCTTATTTTATCCTTGTAAACATGAGATTTTGGTTTATTAACGAAATTGAGAGTTCTCTTCAAGTAAGGTGTGTTCTTCTTATTGTTACTTCAAGGATTGTATCACTTATCAAGGTAATCACTGGTGGCGTGTTCAATTCTTCAATTTTCTTTGGGTTTGGGTCTCAATTCCGTATAATTGGTGTTTGAACTAGCATGTTCTTAGAATAGAAAGATTGAGGTTTTGATTCAATAGGATTAGGGGGTTTCAAGAACCTTGTTTTCTTGGGTTTCTGTATCAAATTGGACCCATTGGCATCCTCAAATCTCCATTTCCTTGGTGAGTTGTATCGCATGGTAATGATAATTTCTATAGATTTGATGGATTTCTATTAAAAAAATAAACTTTGCATTCCATCTTGCTCTATGCGTGAATTGCTTGTTAGAGAGACACATGAAGGTGGATTGATGGGTCACTTTGGTGTTGAAAAAACTTTAGCTCTTTTGCATGAACATTTTTATTGGCCTAACATGAGAAAGGATGTTGTTTCTATTTGTGCTAAATGTATTACTTGTAGGCATGCAAAATCTAAGGTTCAATCACATGGTTTATATTCTCCATTACCGCCCTCTCATCCTTGGGTTGCTATATCTATGGACTTTGTGCTTGGATTGCCGAGATCATCTAGTGGAAAGGATAGTATCTTTGTGGTGGTTGATCGATTTAGCAAGATGGCTCACTTCATTGCTTGTTCTAAAACCAATGATGCAGTTCATGTTGTTGACTTGTTCTTTAAAGAGGTTGTAAGATTGCATGGGTTGCCAAAGACTATTGTGAGTGATAGAGATGTGAAATTTCTTAGTCACTTTTGGAGAACTCTATGGAATAAACTTGGCACTAAACTCTTGTTTTCTACTGTTGCACATCCTCAAACGGATGGTCAAACTGAAGTGGTAAATAGAACTTTGACAACATTGTTGCGTGCGATCATCCAAAAGAACCTGAAGAATTGGGAAAAGTGTCTCCCACACATTGAGTTCGCTTATAATCGTGCTCTTCATTCTTCTACTCAATTTTCTCCTTTTGAGATTGTTTATGGGTTTAATCCTTTGACTCCTTTGGAAATTCTTCCATTGCCTTCTAATGAGTTTACTAACTTTGACGGTATGAAAAAAGCTAAATTTGTGCAGGAGTTGCATGCTAAAGTTAGAGCCAACATTGAGAGGAGAAATGAACATTATGCAAAGCAAGCTAATAAAAGCCGAAGGCGTGTCATATTTGAACTTGGTGATTGGGTTTGGGTGCACCTGAGAAAGGAGAGGTTTCCAGAACAAAGGAAATCTAAGCTACAACCAAGAGGAGATGACCCTTTTCAAGTTTTAGAAAGGATTAATAATAATGCTTATAAAATTGATTTGCCTAGCTCCTATGGTCATGTGAGTGCTACATTCAATGTATCTGATTTATCCCTCCTATGGAATGATGAAGAACCATGGGCATGTGAAAGACAAGAAGAGAAGCATCCATGGCGTGATTCGCCTCAAGGAAGCCTAAGACGTGACTTGCATGGACATGAGCTTGCAAAAGAAGGCTTAAGAGCTGAAATTGGATCAGATTTGAAGTCTAAATATTCAAGGAAAGGGGATGAACGAAATTCCCATATCAAAGGCCCAACATTCAAGTCTAGTGTTCCTAAAGATCCATTACAAGATGTTGGAGGCCCAATGACAAGAGCTAGGGCCAAAGCAATGAAGCAAGCATTGAATTATTTAATCCAAGACCTTCAAGAGATAGAGCCCATATTGTTGAGTCAGATTTCATCTCATAAAGGTCCAAGAGGCATTGTCTTACTCCTTGAAGCCCAACATAAAGTGTTCAAAGGCCCACATGGAGTCCAATTGGGAGAACTTGTAAGAAAATCCCGGTGCGAGCATCACATGCCCACAGTGCGGAAAACAAAAATTTTTGTTCCGGGACCTTCCCGAAAGCCAGGATCCATGTGTCTATATAACAAACTCAAACCATAACGGCCAAAGGAGACCGTCTCTAACGGTATCCACGCAGAGATTGGAAAATCTAACCGGGACAAACCCTTTGACCCGTGAATAGTTAGAACAAATTAAAGAGTGCTAGCTCTTACCTTTGTCCTTGGAGAGCTTGAGAAACGATGAAGAGGAGGTGAAGCCATGGAGAAGAGCTTGAAAGATGATGAAGCTTGAGAGAGAAACTCTTTCTCTTCAAACCCTTAGGTTTTTCCAAAACCCACGAAGATCATCCATCAAAAAGAAAGAAACTCTTCTTTTCCTTCTTAAATCCCAAAGCCAACGATCATCACCCTTCATCTTTCAATTTTTTTTTGTCTTTTAGTCATTTAATGAATTGATGACTAAGTATGAAATGGAAGCTTTTTCCATCATCAACGTGTACACATATATATATTAATATATTAATTAATTCTTTAATTAATTAATCATATATATATGTATATAACTGCTGAAGTGGTCCAGTCACACTGGGGTCGGTCCTACCGGGTCCCGGTATGGGAAAAACCCCCAAAAACTTTTTTCAGCAATATCAATGTCGCGATCTCATCGGGACATATCTTGATCTCATCGGGATCCATTTAATCCTTTTGCTCTCCATATATTGAAACTCTGTCCAAAACTATTTTACGAATTCTCCGAAACACTCTTATGCGTGTGACCCATTAGGTTCCCAGTTATGTTGGCCACTTAGATTAACACTTAATCCAAGCAAGTCATGAGCGGTATCTAGCAACACATCATGACCCCCAATTGACCGGAAAGTAATTGGTTTGACGAATGAGCATGTATTCATCATGAACCATATCACGAACCTTTCCATAGACAATTACTGTGCAATTCGTCCTTTCACCACGCTATACCCCACTTGGTTATGAGTATGGGCAATGTGTCAACTCTTACTAGACTGACTACGTCAAACCTAGTCCAAGTGATTTCAGTTCTTGTCCTGGGACTCATTACTTAATATGTCAATGAAGACATTCTTGATGACATATATGCTCCGGCCAGAGACTTCCAAGTAATGACCCTGACAAGAGGCCATGGGTATCATCTTCTGCTATCACAGAAGTGGTGAATTCTCTATTGGCTACTCAATTATCTTCGAATACCTCAAGTTGTACCCAATCACCACCCTATGAGCGACCTCCGTAAGGCAACAAGGAATGGAGTCAAAGCACAGAATCAGTATCCAAGATATCCTTGAGCACCTCAAGTCTAAGGATACTTGCACCATTGCTATGATGAGATTATCACTGACATTAAAATAGGACATCCATGTGATGATCTCATAGCAGGTCATCCAATGTACTTACTACCTTTAGTAAGCATCCACATCTCAACCCTAAATATCTCATATTTACAACTTCTGAGATCCACTGGTTGATCAAATCAAGGAGCTTGAGATGTGCTAGTCTCTCCGGATTACCGATGTCCAGTTTCAGTAATCCTATGACTAGGGATAATTTAGATACTGACATAATTGCACATGATAGGAATCTCAGTAGTATGATCACATCACAATTTCCTTCATGCTATGTCATATATCATGGACTTCATTAATTTGCTTATAGATCAATATCCATTCATAAATAATGAACAGCAAGTTAATGAAATATGCCTTTCTTTATTTATTCATAAAGTATGTACACAACTTTGTACAAAATGCGCTAAAGGCAATTGCCTTCAGGGCACTACTCTAACAGAACTCACTTAAAGTACCATGTGACAAGCATGTGCCACTTAAAAATAAAGATATGGACGTGATCCCTATGGTCCAACATGTTGAGATCACATTTTATTTAGTTTCCTTTTTTGTTTCCTCTAAATAAGGTGATCTAGTCAACACCTTTATAAGTTTATTTTGTTTCCTTTTAGGGATTGATTTGTTTCCTTTTATTTAGTATCTTCTCTAGGACATTAAGTTAGGAAGTTTTCCCTATAAATAGGCACCCTCTATGTACTTTGAAAGGGGTCTTTGATTCAGAAATAATATTGAGACCTTTCTTGCTTTCTTTGTATTCTTTAAAAATACTTGCCTTATCAAAGGAGTGGTTTTCCTTTGTGGTGTCCTAAGGTTAGAGTTCTAAGAGACAAGTTCTCTTAGGGTTCTTTCCATTGACCAACATTCTTGCTAGAGTTTTAAGAGACAAGTTCTCTTAGGGTTCTTTTCATCAATCAACATTCTTCTCACCTCCCATTTTCTTTGTGTTCTGTTTCTATCTTTTCAACATTGTTTCTTGTGATTCCGTGTGTTTGCTTGATTCTATCTACTCCCGGGCATAGTCCCATCTTGTTGAAGGTTCTCTAGGACAAGTTCCTATTGGGTCTGCCATCACGAGGACTAGTCAATTTTAATTAGTTTTGAAGCCCAAATCCATGTGGGATTTTTTCTTGGAAGGATTTGTTTCAAGAAGACCTTTTTTGTATTTTGGGCTTTTTTTTGGGTTTTTAGGTTATCTTTGTTAGGATTTACATTGCAAAGGGTATTTAAACCCTTGCTTTAGGCATGAACACGAGTTTATGAGACATGAATAAAATTAGAAAGCATTCTTCAGGAGAGAATTCAGATTCTTGCTTGTTTTACCTTAAGGATTGATTCAACTTATCAAGTAAGTTCTAACTTATGGCGTTAATTCAATTCCTACAATCTTTATACTCTTTGTTACCAAATTCTTGCTGTTTTGAGGGTGAAGGGTCTTGTTAGATTGATTGAATTTAGGTTTGGGAGTAATCATTGAAACGGAGGTGATCTAGACATTGATTCTAGGTTGTTGCCGTATCATCTTTGGTATCAGAGACTAGGTTTTAAATTCAATCTTTATCTTTAATTTTTTGTTTGTTCTTGATTATTATAGTTAGTTTATCGGTGAAATTCAAAAGAAAGAAAAGAAAGAAAGAAAAAAAAGAAAAGAAAAGAAAGAAAGAAAGAAAAAAAGAAAAGAAAGAAAGAAAAAAAGAAAAGAAAGAAAGAAAGAAAGAAAGAAAAAGAAAAGAAAAGAAAGAAAAGAAAGAAAATGAAAAGAAAAGAAAAGAAAAGAAAGAAAGAAAATAAAAAGAAAAGAAAGAAAGAAAAGAAAGAAAAGAAAGAAAGAAAGAAAGAAGTAAAAAAGAAGAAAATCAAGATTGTGAATCTTTGTGAGTTTGAGTTGATTTGCTTGCAGGATTCATCAAGAAACGAATCTGATCATTCAAGAATTCTTTAACATAGTAGTATGTACTATGTACATTATTGCCATAGTACTTTGTGTACACATAACATAGTAGTATGTACTATGTACATTATTGCTATAGTACTATGAATGCTAGGGAGCTAACTCCTGTGCGCTATGAGTATGAAGATGAATATTGAGTAATTGGGGCAGATTGGAATGTTCTTTTTAATTCGAGTTTAGGGTTGAGTTTAATTCCTAGTTTCGTCTTTTCTTGCACTCTTTGGTTGCGTTTTTTTGTTTGCCATCCTTTTGTTTCCATTACACTTGAATTGAGTAATCTTGTTTCATATTGCTTAATTGGCACTAAAAATCATTCACATACATTTTCTCCATCTAGTATGTGTTTATTTTCATCTTCCCTTCTTTCTTTACCTTAAATTCATACTCATGCCGCAGCGGACGCCTCACAGGAGAGGGTTCGCCGCGGTCAAACTTTGACTTCGCCACGGCGAACTCTCATGGGAAGCGCTCCTCACCCTTTGGAAAAGCACGTCGTGGTGAAAGACTGGCTCGTCGCGACGAACTCCCAATTTCTGAAACCCGACTCCCATCATTTAGCAATCCATACTAACACATGCACATTCATTCTAACTAAAAGTTAAACACACTCATATACAAAAGGAACTTCAATTCTTCATGTCATCACAATTTCAAAGAGATTGAACAAACTTTGCTAACATAACACCATACATATCAAATCTTAAAACAAAATAAATAAGGATGCTCAATGTTGATATATTGGAAAAGCTAACCAAAATCACTAATTTAGTACAAAAGCTTCTAACAATCTTGGAGTTTCCGATGCCTTGCAAGGATCAACGATCTTCTCGTTCTACACTTAAGGAGTTGAAGGTAATGGGGTGAGCTTCGAAGCACAGTGGCTTATACATTCATAGCCATTGGCAACGAGCCACACTCTCAAGCATATATAAACATAAATATGTAGCAATTCAATACTTAACAATTTACTCACAAAACGATTCCGATTTCTCAGGATCTCGTGGCCTCAAGCGAGCAGCTGAGAGAAGGCTATATGTCAACGTGCACGTGACTAAATAAATGTTCCTCTCTTTCCCAAACACAATCAAATGTCAATGCTTAACTCATTTCATACACATTCATACTTTTCATGCTCATCATGCTTCCTCATCTTTTCATTCATACAAAATGCCATGATATTTTTCAAGGCAATACATGATCACAATCACAATGCATTTTCAACAATTTCCATAATTCAAAACAAGCAATGTCACACACACATGCAAGCAAGCAAGACAATATGTTTTCCTTCCTCTTGCTATTGGATTAGGTCTGCTTGGTTTCCTAGAACACACTAAATTCTCATTCAAACAATATTCAAAGGAAATTCATAAAGCTTTTGATACAGAAACCCCAAGAAAACAAGGTTCTTGAAACCCCCTAATCCTATTGAATCAAAACCCCAATCTTTCTATTCTAAGAACATGCTAGTTCAAACCCCAATTATACGGAATGGAGACCCAAACCTAAAGAAAATTGAAGAATTGAACACGCCACAAGTGATTACCTTGATAAGTGATGCAATCCTTGAAGTAACATTAAAAAGAACACACCTTACTTGAAGAGAACTCTCAATTTTGTTAATCAACCAAATATAATGTTTACAAGGATAAAATAAGGTATTTATACCCTTGCCCACGACCTAAACCTAAAAGGAATAGGTTACAAGACCCTTTAATGCTAAAACAAGCCTAATCCTAACTAGTTTAGGAGTTTATAGCCCAATAATGCAATCTGATCCTATTCCACTTAGCCTAATCCTAACTAGTGTGTAAGTCGACTTATACATGTGTAAGTCGACTAATGAAGCTGTGCACGAACAAGTCGACTTGTACCATTGTGCAAGTCGACTTATGCGTCTACAGTGCACGGACAAGTTGACTTGTATCTTTATTAGTCGACTTATCCATGTGGAATTGCTATCTAATCGGCTAATTTCTCAATCCTTGCAGTTCCAATTCACAATACCAAGTGTAATATCCTTTATTATGATGTACCAATGAAACACTTTCATTGTTCCATGCTTACCATATAGAGTGAAACTATACATGAAAAACTTGAAATTGATGAATACACTCTCTTATTCATTCAGATCTCCAAATAATTTTAGAATATCAAACTATCACCCTAAGTATCTCTAGGTAGTCTAAACTTTATCAAGATTACTTTGACACTGGTCACAAGATTTGTGACGGCCAAAATAATCAAGACAACGAAATACACTAACGAGACGCTAATGTGACACATTTGACATCCGAAAAAGCATACAACATCAAGGTAACACATTTTAATCACATTAAAAATGATCCAAGGCATTGGAATTGAGAAATACACAATTTATCATTCCAAACAAAACAGCTCCAGCAACTTTCTCAAAACTGCCAAGCTCTGTGTTTTGCTTGAAAAACTCATTGAAACAATTTCAATAAATTATGAGAAAATTACAGAGGTTACAACATGTTCACAACATGTTCCATGAATTTTTCAGGATTTATTTCCAACAAAACTCATCCAACCTCAGCAACAAAGCCAATGTAGAATCTGTGTTCCTCAACACGCTTATTCCCAATGACACACAATAAATTCTCAAATAACTAGTAAATCACCTCGAAAACATTTTTCCATTCTCATAGACATTCATAAACATCTTAGAGAGATGTTGGTGAAACCAAATCCGAAAAACAATTTTTCTACAATTTATTCTCGAATGCGTCTTCTATTAATATGGGAAGAACCAGAGTTCTTACAAAGTTGGGTTGTTGGGTAAACCCAAGCTCACTCTATACGGATATGTTCGAACCATGAAAATAAGATTTTCGGATTAATGGGTCGGTTTTCACTAGAAGCGTTAATTTGTTGAGTAAACTCAAGGTTAACGTGGATAGAGGCAAAATTGGGTAGTGTACATCAGTTGTACGCGCATCAAGAGTTGATAACCCAATGTGTGTGCATACATCACGAGTTGATAGCACTAGTCGATAGTTGCATTTATGAAGCAAATGGTATGCCCGAAACCTGCTGATTGATCTAAGGTGACTTGTTGGGTAAACCCAAGGTCATTTTAGTAATGTCGGATATCTATAATGCAATTGGTATGACCGATACCTACCGATTAACCTAAGGTGGCTTGTTGGGTAAACCCAAGATCATTTTTAGGAATGTCGAATATCGACCCATAAGGATATTTTGTCATAATGTTTCTTGGATTTGTAATGAGGGTTATGGATTCTTTGAGACTAGAGGGAGCCATATGCATGTCATGCAAGTCTTTATGATCGTGCATGTAATTCTATTCTTACATTCTTTCTGTCTTTCTTTTTAGGTTGGTTGAAGATGACTTCCAGTGTGAATTTGTGCTCACTTATGTTCTCGAACAAATTAACTGGACCTAATTTTCTCGATTGGCTGAAAAATTTGAGAATTGTTCTCAAATCTGAGGAACTGGACTATGTCCTAGATGTTCCACTTCTTGTTCCACCTGCTGTTGATGCTTCTGATGAGGATCAGAAAGTATATCGAAAGCATCTCAAAGACAGTGACATGGCTACATGTATTATGATTGCCTCAATGTCACCAACAGAAGCAGCATGAGTCTATGGATGCTAATATCATAGTGTTTCTGATACAACTCACCAAGGCAATGGAGATTTGAGGATGCCAATGGGTCCAATTACAAGGTCACGCTCCAACAAGCTCAATGCACAATTTCAGATTTATGTACAAGCTTTTGTTTCACAAGAATTTCAATAAGTTTTGTTGATCAAGCCTGGGGAAGAGCTTAGGAAGACACCTAAGTGTGTGTGCACATTGGAGGCATCAAATCAAGAGGGCTAACACTTAACTAATTTTCACAAGCACAAGTCTAATCAATGGGCTTAGGCTTATTTTATATTATAAAGGGCATGTGGACTTCTTTTAGGCTTTTTCATGGGCTGATTTGCATTAAGTGTGCATGTGCTTCATTAAAAAAGTCATGTGCATGTTTTATTTTAAGGAACCAAGCTTGTGGGCCTAGTTTAAAAGCCCAATTCGCCCCTCTTAAGTTAGTCTTTTATTTTTATGGTTTTCTTATCCTATTTGGTCTAGGACTAGTCAATTTTAATTAGTTTTGAAGCCCAAATCCATGTGGGATTTGTTCTTGGGCAGATTTGTTTCAAGAAGGCCTTTTTGATACTTTGGGCTTTCTTTAGGGTTTTTAGGTTATCTTTGTTAGGGTTTATATTGGAAAGGGTATTTAAAACCTTGCTTTAGCCATGAACACGAGTTTTTTAGAGATCAATAAAATTAGAAAGCATTCTTCAAGAGAGAATTGAGATTCTTGCTTGTTTTACCTTAAGGATTGATTCAACTTATCAAGTAAGTTCTAACTTGTGGCGTTAATTTAATTCCTACAATCTTATACTCTTTGTTACCAATTCCTTGCTGTTTTGAGGGTGAAGGGTCTTGTTAGATTGATTGAATTTAGGTTTGAGAACAATCATTGAAACGGAGGTGATCTAGACATTGATTCTAGGTTGTTGCCATATCATCTTTGGTATCAGAGCCTAGGTTTTAAATTCAATCTTTATCTTTAATTTTTTGTTTGTTCTTGATTATTATAGTTAGTTCATCATTAAAATTCGAAAAAAAAGAAGAAAGAAAAGAAAAGAAAAGAAAGAAAGGAAAGAAAGAAAGAAAGAAAGAAAGAAAAGAAAGAAAGAAAGAAAGAAAAAGAGGAAAAGAAAGAAAAGAAAGAAAGAAGTTAAAAAAAAGAAAATCAAGATTGTGAATCTTTGTGAGTTTGAGTTGATTTTCTTGCAAGATTCATCAAGAACGAATCTGATCATTCAAGAATTCTTTAATTTCGTTTCTTTATTATTCAAGATTCTTCTAGAACACATCCTTCATTAAAGAAACTCATCCAGACTTATTTTCTTGCACCAACAAAAACTTTCTTGTTTCAAGATTTACGTTCTTTGCTCAAAACGTGTGTCTTTGATATAATTGCTTATCTTTAAGTTCTTGAGTAATTGGGGCAGATTGGAATGTTCTTGTTAATTTGGGTTTAGGGTTGAGTTTAATTCCTAGTTTCATCTTTTCTTCAACTCTTTGGTTGTTTTTTTTGTTTGCTGTCCTTTTTGTTTCCATTACACTTGAATTGAGTAATCTTTTTTCATATTGCTCAATTGGTACCAAAAATCGTTCACATACGTTTTCTCCATCTAGTATGTGTTTATTTTCGTCTTCATTGTTTTCTTTACATTAAATTGCATCTAGCTTTGTGTTTTTCTTCCTTTATTTAGGTATTCGTTGCTTTCCTTTTGAATTACGTTGCTGTTGTATTTATTTGGTTGGTAGTGATTGATCCAGCCAAGTAAAACTGTGCTAGAATCTAAAGTGAAAAAAGGCAAGAGTGTGTAAGCTCATTTGAGGGTAAAAGCCATCTTCTTGAGTGAAACACGAGGGTATCCAATCTGATTTAGAGAGAAACACGTGAGGGAGTGTGTGAGGAGCTATTCTAACGTGTTTTTGCAGGTTTTACATCATGACCAATTCAAAGGATAGTAAAGGTAGTGACAAGGATGAAAAGAATAGTGAGGCTGATCAACACACATTCTTTACTTTGGATGCTATGCAACATCAATTCCAAAGGATTGAGAACATGTTCAGGGATGTCAGTGATAAATTTGATAGACAAGATCAAGCCATTAGGAATTTACAACAAGAGGCTTCATCTAATGGTGCAACAAGGAGGCAAAATGCTAAGGAGCCAACTCCTGTGCGTTATGAGTATGAAGATGAATATGATGATGGGGAAGATGAAGAAGATTGACATAGGGACAGATTTGGTGGAAGAGGGGGACGGAATGATAGAGGAAGAGGAAGAGGTTATAGAGGCCGAGACAATGCAAGGGGAGAAGACAGGGTCGAGCGTGTGGATAGAAACTTGGGCAGTATCAAGATGAAAATACCATCTTTCCAAGGTAAGAATGATCCAGAAGCTTACTTAGAATGGGAAAGAAAGGTGGAGATTATTTTTGAATGCCATAACTATTATGAGGAGAAGAAGGTGAAGCTTGCTGCCGTGGAATTTCATGATTATGCACTTATTTGGTGGGATCAACTTGTTTTGAACAAAAGAAGGAATGGAGAGGATCCTATTGATACTTGGGTTGAAATGAAGAGGGTCATGAAGAAGAGGTTTGTGCCTAGTTACTTCTATAGGGAGCTCCATCAAAGGCTCCAAACCTTGAGACAAGGCACCAAAAGTGTAGAAGAGTACCATAAGGAGATGGAGATAGCCATGATTAGGGCTAATGTAGATGGTGAATATGGCCATGAAGATAGAGAGGCAACTCAAGTACAAAAGCTCCAACAAGGCTTCTTACCCAAGCTCTACTACAAATTGGAACTCGAAATGGTCCAAGAAAAATGAGAAGGACAAAGACAAGCTAAAGGAAGAGAAGAACAAGGCAGATCCAAAAGGTACTTTTAAAACTCCAAGTTCTTCTAGTTCCAATTCTGAAAAGCATAGGACTATTAAATGCTTTAAATGTCTTGGTGTTGGTCATATTGCTTCTCAATGCCCAAACAAGAAAACAATGTTTGTGAGAGGAGGAGAAGTTGTGTCTGAGGAGGAAGAAGATGATTTGACTTCCATGCCTGAGTTGGAAGATTGTTCTGATGTGGAAGTTGAGGATGCACCTAGGGGTGAATTACTTGTTACTAGGCGAGTTTTGAATGCTCAAGTGAAGGAAGATGGAATTGAGCAAAGGAAAATATTTTCATTCCAGATGCCTAGTGAATGAGAAGATTTGTAGCCTGATCATTGATGGGGGAAGCTGCACTAATGCGGCTAGTACATTGATGGTAGAAAAACTCGGGTTGGAGTGCTTGAAACACCCTAGGCCGTATAGACTACAATGGCTGAATGACATGGGAGAAATCAAGGTAAATAAACAAGTCCTTGTATCTTTCTCCATTGGAAAGTATTCTGATCAAGTACTTTGTGATGTTGTACCTATGCATGCTAGTCATTTATTGCTCGGTCGACCTTGGCAATATGATAGAAGAGTGTTACATGATGGTTTTAAGAATAGGTATTCATTTACTATGGGAGATCAGAAATTTGTTCTTGCTCCATTGGCACCAAAAGAGGTATATGAGGACCAAATGCAATTAAAAGGAGTATGGAGGAATGCAACAAAGACAGGACAAAAACTTCAAGAAAAGCATGAGAATACAAAATTGAGGGAAGGTTGAGAACCTTGCAAAAGGGGAGCAGAAATATAAATCAAAAGAAAAGAGAGAAAGTGAGGCCGAGAGTGAGAGAAGAAAAGTGGGGAAAGAGGCCTCAAAAGAAATTCAATTAAAAGGCCCAAATGAGAGAGGGTAGAAAGAAACAAAACTTCTATGCAAAAATGAGAGATGTAAGGGTTGCTTGTGTGGAAAGGAGATGTTTGTTTGTACTTTTGTACAAGCAAACTTATTTTAATGAATCTGACCTTGACCCTTGTTTGCCTAGTAGTGTTGTTTCTCTTTTGCAGGAGTATGGAGAAGTTTTTCCTGAGGAGTTGCCTAAGGAATTGCCACTTATTAGAGGAATAGAACATCAGATTGACTTCATGCCAGTGGCGCAGATTCCAAATAGACCAGCTTATAGGGCTAATCCTGAAGAAACTAAGGAATTCCAAAAGCAAGTGGAAGAATTGCTACAAAAGGGACACATCAGGGAGAGTCTTAGTCCTTGTGCCGTGCCAGTGATATTGGTTCCAAAGAAGTGTACATTTTGCATGGATCGTGCCATATTTCTTGGTTATGTTGTTTCTTCTAATGGAATTGAGGTGGACCAAGAAAAGGTCAAGGCAATTAGGGAGTGGCCGAGACGTGTTACCTAGGTGAGATCTTTTCATGGACTTGCTAGTTTCTATAGGAGGTTTGTGAAAGATTTTAGTTCCATTGCAGCTCCATTGACTGAGATTGTTAAAAAAGAGGTAGGATTTAAGTGGGGAGGCGCAGAAATTGCTTTTAACACTTTGAAAGAAAACTTTGTTCTGCACCTATTTTGAGTTTACTGATTTTTCTTCTACTTTTGAGATTGAATGTGATGCCTCTGGGATAGGTATTGGTGCTTTGTTTTATTGCGGGGAAGGCGTCCCATTGCCTATTTTAGTGAGAAGTTGAATGGTGCTCAAATGAAGTATTCCACTTATGACAAGGAGCTATATGCATTGGTAAGAGCTCTACAAACATGGCAACATTATCTATGGCCAAAGGAATTCGTGATTCACACTGATCATGAGAGTTTGAAACATCTTAAGGGCCAAGGTAAGTTAAATAAAAGACATGCTAAGTGGTTGGAGTTCATAGAGATATTCCCATATGTTGTGAAATACAAGCAAGGTAAAGAAAATGTGATCGCTGATGCATTGTCTAGGAGGTATGCTCTAATCTCTTCTCTTAGTTCTAAGTTGATTGGGTTTGAGTATATAAAAGATTTGTACAAATCAGATTCTGACTTTGCTAATGTGTATGATGCATGTGAACAAGTTGCTTTTCAAAAGTTTTATAGGAATGATGGATATTTTTTTAGAGATAATAAACTATGTATTCCTACTTGTTCTATGCGTGAGATGCTTGTTAGGGAGTCCCATGATGGAGGTTTAATGGGACATTTTGCTATTGCTAAAACACTTGACTTATTACAGGAGCATTTTTGATGGCCTAACATGAAAAAGGATGTTGAAAGAGTTTGCTCTAGTTGTGTAGCATGTAGGCACGCCAAATCCAAGGTGCAACCACATGGGTTGTACACGCCTATACCTATCCCTATTAGTCCTTGGATTGATATATCTATGGATTTTGTGTTAGGATTGCCCAGGACTAGGAAAGGACGTGATAGCATCTTTGTTGTAGTTGATCGATTTAGTAAAATGACTCATTTTATTGCATGTCATAAATCTGATGATGCTACACATGTTGCTGATTTGTTTTTTAGGGATGTTGTTAGATTGCATGGCATTCCTAGAACCATTGTTTCAGATAGGGATTCTAAGTTTTTAAGTCCCTTTTGGCATATTCTATGGAATAAATTGGGAACAAAGCTTTTGTTTTCTACAACTTGTCATCCCCAAACAGATGGACAAACTGAAGTGGTTAATAGAACCTTAGGATCTTTATTGCGTGCTGTTGTGGGTAAAAACTTGAAATCTTGGGAAGATTGTTTGCCTTTGATTGAGTTTGCATATAATAGAAGCATTCATTCATCTACATGTTATTCTCCATTTGAGATTGTGTATGGTTTTAACCCATTAACTCCATTGGATTTGTTGCCTTTACCCTTGAATGAGATTGTTAATGTAGATGGGCAGCAAAGGGCCGAATTGGTTAAGAAAATACATGAGACAGCTAGGCAGCACATTGAGGAAAAGAACAAGAAGTATGCTCAAAGAGCCAATCAAGGTCGTAGGGTGATGAAGTTTGAACCTGGAGATTGGGTTTGGGTGCACTTCAGGAAGGAGATATTTCCTAAACAAAGGAAGTCTAAGCTTGATTGATACGAAAACCCCAAGAAAACAAGGTTCTTGAAACCCCCTAATCCTATTGAATCAAAACCCCAATCTTTCTATTCTAAGAACATGCTAGTTCAAACCCCAATTATACGGAATTGAGACCCAAACCCAAAGAAAATTGAAGAATTGAACACGCCACAAGTGATTACCTTGATAAGTGATGCAATCCTTGAAGTAACAATAAGAAGAAAACACCTTACTTGAAGAGAACTCTCAATTTCGTTAATCAACCAAAATCTAATGTTTACAAGGAAAAAATAAGGTATTTATACCCTTGCCCACGACCTAAACCTAAAAGGAATAGGTTACAAGACCCTTTAATGCTAAAACAAGCCTAATCCTAACTAGTTTAGGAGTTTATAGCCCAATAATGCAATCTGATCCTATTCCACTTAGGATTGGGCTAAACTAACTTAAATAAGACCAAAATAACTTAAATAAACCTAAGGGAGGTGGATGGACCTAATGGATTACTCTACTTAGGCCCACACACTTGGTTGTCCAAAACTAGTTTTAAATAAACTAAGGCAAATACTAATAAATACCTAGCCCATAACAAGCCTCTTTGGGCCTAATAAATAATGGATAAATAACAAGTCCAATGTACTAAAATAAGTCCATAAGATTAATTGAACTTGTCTTGAAATTTGCCTAAGTATTAGCCCCTCCACATGCCCTCTCTAGAAGAATCACAGGCTTGACTACTCCACTTGAATTCTCCACGGATGGTTCAGTCTTATCATCAAGATGAGATGTAATGTGACTTTGAACAAACCCTTGAAGTGCTTGTTTAAGCCTTGCTGCACGTTGTCTTGTAATAGATCCACTTGGCAAAGTAAGCTTGTCTTGATGTGTTGCACCTTGATCTCCATTGCCATGGCAAAGTAAGCATGGACCCTTTGTTTAGGAAATCTCTCCTTCCTGAAGTGCACCCAAACCCAATCTCCAGGTTCAAACCTCATCTCCCTACGCCCTTGATTGGCTCTTTGAGCATACTTCTTGTCCTTTTCTGATACAACTCACCAAGGCAATGGAGACTTGAGGATGCCAATGGGTCCAATTACAAGGTTGTGCTCCAACAAGCTCAAAGCACAATTTCAGATTTATGTACAAGCTTTTGTTTCACAAGAACTTCAAGAAGTTTTGTTGATCAAGCTTGGAGAAGAGCTTAGGAAGACACCTAAGTGTGTGTGCACATTGGAGGCTTGAAACCAAGAGGGCTAACACTTAGCCAATTTTCACAAGCACAAGTCTAATCAATGGGCTTGGGCTTATTTTATCTTATGAAGGGCATGTGGACTTCTTTTAGGCTTTTTCATGGGCTGATTTGCATTAAGTGTGCATGTGCTTCATTAAAAAAGTCATGTGCATGTTTTATTTTAAGGAACCAATCTTGTGGGCCTAGTTTAAAAGCCCACTTCGCCCCTCTTAAGTTAGTCTTCTATTTTGTAGTTTTCTTATCCTATTTGGACAAGGACTAGTCAATTTTAATTAGTTTTGAAGCCCAAATCCATGTGGGATTTATTCTTGGGCAGATTTGTTTCAAGAAGGCCTTTTGATATTTTGGGCTTTCTTTAGGGTTTTTAGGTTATCTTTGTTAGGGTTTACATTGCAAAGGGTATTTAAACCCTTGCTTTAGCCATGAACACGAGTTTTTTGGAGAGATCAATAAAATCAGAAAGCATTCTTCAAGAGAGAATTGAGATTCTTGCTTGTTTTACCTTAAGGATTGATTCGACTTATCAAGTAAGTTCTAACTTGTGGCGTTAATTCAATTCCTACAATCTTATACTCTTTGTTACCAATTCCTTGCTGTTTTGGGGGTGAAGGGTCTTGTTACATTGATTGAATTTAGGTTTGGGAACAATCATTGAAACGGAGGTGATCTAGACATTGATTCTAGATTATTGCCGTATCATCTTTGGTATCAGAGCCTAGGTTTTAAATTCAATCTTTATCTTTAATTTTTTGTTTGTTCTTGATTATTATAGGAGCTATATGCATTGGTAAGAGCTCTACAAACTTGGCAACATTATCTATGGCCAAAGGAATTCGTGATTCACACTGATCATGAGAGTTTGAAGAATCTTAAGGGCCAAGGTAAGTTAAATAAAAGACATGCTAAGTGGTTGGAGTTTATAGAGACATTCCCATATGTTGTGAAATACAAGCAAGGTAAAGAAAATGTGATCCCTGAGGCATTGTCTAGGAGGTATGCTCTAATCTCTTCTCTTAGTTCTAAGTTGATTGGGTTTGAGTATATAAAAGATTTGTACAGATCAGATTCTGACTTTGCTAATGTGTATGATGCATGTGAACAAGTTGCTTTTCAAAAGTTTTATAGGAATGATGGATATTTTTTTAGAGATAATAAACTATGCATTCCTACTTGTTCTATGCGTGATATGCTTGCTAGGGAGTCTAATGATGGAGGTTTAATGGGACATTTTGGTATTGCTAAAACACTTTACATATTGCAGGAGCATTTTTATTGGCCTAACATGAAAAAGGATGTTGAAAGAGTTTGCTCTAGTTGTGTAGCGTGTAGGGAAGCCAAGTCCAAGGTGCAACCACATGAGTTGTACACGCCTCTGCCTGTCCCTATTAGTCCTTGGATTGATATATTTATGGATTTGGTGTTAGGATTGCCTAGGACTAGGAAAGGACGTGATAGCATCTTTGTTGTAGTTGATCGATTTAGTAAAATGGCTCATTTTATTACATGTCATAAATCTGATGATGCTACACATGTTGCTGATTTGTTTTTTAGAGATGTTGATAGGTTGCATGGCATTCCTAGAACCATTGTTTCAGATAGGGATTCTAAGTTTTTAAGTCACTTTTGGCGTGTTCTATGGAATAAATTGGGAACAAAGCTTTTGTTTTCTACAACTTGTCATCCCCAAACAGATGGACAAACTGAAGTGGTTAATAGAACCTTAGGATCTTTATTGCGTGCTGTTGTGGGTAAAAATTTGAAAGCTTGGGAAGATTGTTTGCCTTTGATTGAGTTTGCATATAATAGAAGCATTCATTCTTCTACAGGTTATTCTCCTTTTGAGATTGTGTATGGTTTTAACCCATTAACTCCATTGGATTTGTTGCCTTTACCCTTGAATGAGATTGTTAATGTAGATGGGCAGCAAAGGGCGAATTGGTTAAAACAATACATGAAAAGCTAGGCAGCACATTGAGGAAAAGAACAAGAAGTATGCTCAAAGAGCCAATCAAGGCGTGGGGAGATGAAGTTTGAACCTGGAGATTGGGTTTGGGTGCACTTCAGAAGGAGAGATTTCTAAACAAAGGAAGTCCAAGCTTGATCCTAGAGGGATGGTCCTTTTCAAGTGCTTGAACGCATCAACGACAATGCCTATAGGGTGGATTTGCCGGAGAGTATAGTGTTAGTGCTACTTTTAATGTTTCGATTTATCTCCTTTGATAATGTAGGTCTTGATTCGAGGATGAATCCTTTTGAGGAGGGAGGGAATGATACAACTCACCAAGGCAATGGAGACTTGAGGATGCCAATGGGTCCAATTACAAGGTTGCGCTCCAACAAGCTCAAAGCACAATTTCATATTTATGTACAAGCTTTTGTTTCACAAGAACTTCAAGAAGTTTTGTTGATCAAGCTTGGAGAAGAGCTTAGGAAGACACCTAAGTGTGTTTGCACATTGGTGGCTTCAAACCAAGAGGGCTAACACTTAGCCAATTTCCACAAGCACAAGTCTAATCAATGGGCTTGGGCTTATTTTATCTTATGAAGGGCATGTGGACTTCTTTTAGGCTATTTCATGGGCTGATTTGCATTAAGTGTGCATGTGCTTCATTAAAAAAGTCATGTGCATGTTTTATTTTAAGGAACCAAGCTTGTGGGCCTAGTTTAAAGCCCAATTAAGCCTCTTAAGTTAGTCTTCTATTTTGTGGTTTTCTTATCCTATTTGGACAAGGACTAGTCAATTTTAATTAGTTTTGAAGCCCAAATCCATGTGGGATTTATTCTTGGGCAGATTTGTTTCAAGAAGGCCTTTTGATATTTTGGGCTTTCTTTAGGATTTTTAGGTTATCTTTGTTAGGGTTTACATTGCAAAGGGTATTTAAACCTTTGCTTTAGCCATGAACACGAGTTTTAGAGATCGATAAAATCGAAAGCATTCTTGAGAGAGAATTGAGATTCTTGTTTGTTTTACTTTAAGGATTGATTCGACTTATCAAGTAAGTTCTAACTTGTGGCGTTAATTCAATTCCTACAATCTTATACTCTTTGTTACCAATTCCTTGTTGTTTTGGGGGTGAAGGGTCTTGTTAGATTGATTGAATTTTGGTTTGGGAACAATCATTGAAACGGAGGTGATCTAGACATTGATTCTAGGTTGTTGCCGTATCATTTTCCTCAATATGCTGCCTAGCTTTCTCATGTATTGTCTTAACCAATTCGGCCCTGTGCTGCCCATCTACATTAACAATCTCATTTAAGGGTAAAGGCAACAAATCCAATGGAGTTAATGGGTTAAAACCATACACAATCTCAAATGGAGAATAACTTGTAGAAGAATGAATGCTTCTATTATATGCAAACTCAATCAAAGGCAAACAATCTTTCCAAGCTTTCAAATTTTTACCCACAACAGCACGCAATAAAGATCCTAAGGTTCTATTAACCACTTCAGTTTATCCATCTGTTTGAGGATGACAAGTTGTAGAAAACAAAAGCTTTGTTCCCAATTTATTCCATAGAACACGCCAAAAGTGACTTAGAATCTCTATATGAAACAATGGTTCTAGGAATGCCATGCAATCTAACAACATCCCTAAAAAACAAATCAGCAACATGTGTAGCATCATCAGATTTATGACATGCAATAAAATGAGCCATTTTACTAAATCGATCAACTACAACAAAGATGCTATCACGTCCTTTCCTAATCCTGGGCAATCCTAACACAAAATCCATAGATATATCGATCCAAGGACTAATAGGGACAGGTAGAGGCGTGTACAACCCATGTGGTTGCACCTTGGACTTGACTTGCCTACACGCTACACAACTAGAGCAAACTCTTTCAACATCCTTTTTCAAGTTAGGCCAATAAAAATGCTTCTGTAATATGTCAAGTGTTTTAGCAATAGCAAAATGTCCCATTAAACCTCCATCATGAGACTCCCTAACAAGCATCTTACGCATAGAACAAGTAGGAATACATAGTTTATTATCTCTAAACAAATATCCATCATTCCTATAAAACTTTTGAAAAGCAACTTGTTCACATGCATCATACACATTAGCAAAGTCAAAATCTGATTTGTACAAATCTTTTATATACTCAAACCCAATTAACTTAGAACTAAGAGAAGAGATTAGAGCATACCTCCTAGACAATGCATCAGCGATCACATTTTCTTTACCTTGCTTGTATTTCACAACATATGGGAATGTCTCTATGAACTCCAACCACTTAGCATGTCTTTTATTTAACTTACCATGGCCTGTAAGATGCTTCAAACTCTCATGATCAGTGTGAATCACGAATTCCTTTGGCCATAGATAATGTTGCCAAGTTTGTAGAGCTCTTACCAATGCATATAGCTCCTTGTCATAAGTGGAATACTTCATTTGAGCACCATTCAACTTCTCACTAAAATAGGCAATGGGACGCCTTCCCTGCAATAAAACAGCACCAATACCTATCCCAGAGGCATCACATTCAATCTCAAAAGTAAAAGAAAAATCAGGTAAACTCAAAATAGGTGCAGAACAAAGTTTTTCTTTCAAAGTGTTAAAAGCAATTTCCTGCGCCTCTCCCCACTTATATCCTACCTCCTTTTTAACAATCTCACTCTCGGCCTCACTTTCTCTCTTTTCTTTTGATTTATATTTCTGCTCCCCTTTTGCAAGGTTCTCAACCTTCCCCTCAATTTTTGTATTGTCATGTTTTTCTTGAAGTTTTTTGTCCTGTCTTTGTTGCATTCCCTCCATACTCCTTTTTAATTGCATTTGGTCCTCATATACCTCTTTTGGTGCCAATGGAGCAAGAACAAATTTCTGATCTCCCATAGTAAATGAATACCTATTCTTAAAACCATCATGTAACACTCTTCTATCATATTGCCAAGGTCGTAGAGCAATAAATGACAAGCATGCATAGGTACAACATCACAAAGTACTTGATCAGAATACTTTCCAATGGAGAAAGATACAAGGACTTGTTTATTTACCTTGATTTCTCCCATGTCATTCAGCCATTGTAGTCTATACAGCCTAGGGTGTTTCAAGCACTCTAACCCGAGTTTTTCTACCATCAATGTACTAGCCACATTAGTGCAGCTTCCCCCATCAATGATCAGGCTACAAATCTTCTCATTCACTAGGCATCTGGAATGAAAAATATTTTCCCTTTGCTCAATTCCATCTTCCTTCACTTGAGCATTCAAAACTCGCCTAGTAACAAGTAATTCACCCCTAGGTGCATCCTCAACTTCCACATCAGAACAATCTTCCAACTCAGGCATGGAAGTCAAATCATCTTCTTCCTCCTCAGACACAACTTCTCCTCCTCTCACAAACATTGTTTTCTTGTTTGGGCATTGAGAAGCAATATGACCAACAATGAAGACATTTAAAGCATTTGATAGTCCTATGCTTTTCGAATTGGAACTAGAAGAACTTGGAGTTTTAAAAGTACCTTTTGGATCTGCCTTGTTCTTCTCTTCCTTTAGCTTGTCTTTGTCCTTCTCATTTTTCTTGGACCATTTCGAGTTCCAATTTGTAGTAGAGCTTGGGTAAGAAGCCTTGTTGGAGCTTTTGTACTTGAGTTGCCTCTCCACCTTCATGGCCATATTCACCATCTCCTCTAACTCCACATAATGGTGCAATTCAATAACATTGGCAATGTCTTTGTTCAAACCAGCCAAGAAAGCGTGCCATGGTGGCTTCTCTTTCTTCTTCTACATTAGCCCTAATCATGGCTATCTCCATCTCCTTATGGTACTCTTCTACACTTTTGGTGCCTTGTCTCAAGGTTTGGAGCCTTTGATGGAGCTCCTATAGAAGTAACTGGCACAAACCTCTTCTTCTTGACCCTCTTCATTTCAGCCCAAGTATCAATAGGATCCTCTCCATTCCTTCTTTTGTTCAAAATAAGCTGATCCCACCAAATAAGTGCATAATCATGAAATTCCACGGCGTGAAGCTTCACCTTCTTCTCCTCGAAATAGTTATGGCATTCAAAATCATCTCCACCTTTCTTTCTCATTCTAAGTAAGCTTCGGATCATTCTTACAGGAAAGATGGTATTTTCATCTTGATCTGCCCAAATTTCTATCCACACGCTCGACCCTGTCTTCTCCCCTTGCATTGTCTCGGCCTCTATAACCTTTTCCTCTTCCTCTATCATTCCGTCCCCCTCTTCCACCAAATATGGCCCTATGCCAATCTTCTTCATCTTCCCCATCATCATATTCATCTTCATACTCATAGCGCACAGGAGTTAGCTCCCTAGCATTTTGCCTCCTTGTTGCACCATTAGATGAAGCCTCTCGTTGTAAATTCCTAATGGCTTGATCTTGTCTATCAAATTTATCACTGACATCTGATTCATTCATATTTTTATATATTTTTAGGAGTTAATTCAGAGTGACTTGCATTCATTTTATGTTCATCTATAGTCGGTTTATCATGTTTTGGAATTATTTGGGTTTCATTGACGTAAAATGCATAAATGAAATTGAAACAGCAAATAAATCAAGTGGATGGAGAGCATGCGTTGGCGTCGTTCATCAGCAAAGAAAAGTGAAAATCAACACACAAGTGGAAATAGATGAACCACGTGACAGCTAGAAGAGAAGAGAAGAATTAAATCAAGTAATAAGTGGAAATAGATGGCAGATCACGTGGGCGTTAATTGGGGATGACAATTTAATTGTCCTCACCAATTAATCACGCAATCCAAGGCAACCAAAAGCTGAAAGGATGTGGGAGTTACGCATGACACATGGACAGACAAATTAAGAAGAGAGAATGGCCAGCAATTTAATAACACACGCAACATACAAGGAGAAGGAGACGTAGATGATGCGTGGAACAATTAAATCAGAGAAAAATGCAAGCAAATCAACGCATCACACGAGGACAGCTGGCTTCTCCATTAGGTTAGCTATCATGAGGGATAACAAATATATATATGACGCTGGACCAAGCAGTGGGGACGCGGAACGAAAATCATAGTCCGATGAATGAATTAATTGGTGTCGTTGGCGAAATCCTTTGCAATTGAAGTTTCCGTAATTTTTAGTTTCTTCATAATTTTACTTTATTATTCGTTTAATTTCGTGTTCTTTAATTTCTAAGCTGCCAAAATCAAACCCCCCCCCCCCCAGATAATTTATTTTCGTGCATTCGTTCATGTCCAATTTAGTTGATCTAGTTTTATTTTTGTTTGCATCAAATCTGATTTTTATTTGCGTTGCGTTTGTGTTGCATTATCTTTCGATTTCCATTTCTTTTCTATTAACTGTTTCTGTTTTCTGGTTTAGTTCATATTTTGCATTACTTACGTCATCATTGAGGTAGTTTGCATTTCAGATTTTTGTTTCGAGTAAGTCGACGTGTCTATTTTATTTTATTTTATCTTATTTTTCTTTTACAAATAATTAACAAGTTGACAATATTTAGTTTTCCTTTATTAGATCTTCGAGGGAACGATCCCTACTCTCATATACTACTTGTTATTTGTGTAGGGTTAATTTGCAAGGGTGACGACACCTTGTCAAATTTTGGCGCCGTTGCCGGGGAACTATCTAACGGTTTGCTAACGTATTTTTGAACTTGTTTTTGTTATTTGTGTTTGTTTTAGGTTGCATGTCCAGCAGTTCTGAGCAAGAACTTTCGGACATATTAATCGAGCAATTCTACGAAGAGCAATCATTCTTCATCAATCGGACACCTCCGCGATCACCGCTCTCTGAACAGTGCGCGTTGCGTAAGGTGAACGAGGAAGAACTTCTGGGTTCTGCACACCTTTTCCAGCAGCAGGAAATTTCAGAAGTAGAATCCGCAACTATGGCAATCAATCCACAGAGAACGTTGAAGGAGCTTGCTGCTCCTAACCTTGACAACCAGCCTTTGTGTATTAATGTAGAGAATGCTAATTTTGAATTAAAGTCTGGTTTTATACATTTGTTGCCTGGTTTTAATGGTCTTGCAGGAGAAGACCCACATGCGCACCTCAAGGAGTTTCACATGGTATGCAATGGAATGAAACCGCAAGGGGTGGACGAGAATTTGGTTAAACTAAAAGCCTTTCCTTTCTCATTGAAAGGTTCTGCCAAGGAGTGGTTGATTTCAATTCCCCTTGGTTCGGTAACGCAATGGAACGATTTGAAGCGCATTTTCCTCGAGAAGTACTTTCCCGCTTCACGAGCTGCAAATATTCGGAAGGAAATTTGTGGCATAAGGCAGATGCATGGTGAGACGTTTTCTGAGTATTGGGAAAGGTTCGAGAAGTTATGCTTACAATGCCCCCACCACCAAATTCCGAGAGCGACTTCTCATTCAATACTTTTATGAGGGATTGACACCCCAAGACAGAAGTATCATTGATGCCGCGAGTGGAGGGGCTTTGGTAGACAAGACACCCGATGCTGCCCGTTACTTGATTTCGAACATGGCAGCAAATTCTAAACAGTTTGGCACACGAGGGGAATTCCAAGCGAAACGCGTCAGCGAGGTAAGTAGTGTTTCATTAGAAAATAAAGTTGATGAACTAACCTCGCTAATGCGTGCTATGATGAGTGGTAGTGTGCAGCAAGTCAAGACATGCGGTATTTGTTCTTTGAATGGACACACTTCTGATTTGTGTCCTACAATGGAGGACAACTCGACGGAATATGCCCATGCAATTGGTGGAGGATTCAACACGAATCCACAGCGCAAGTACGATCCATTCTCGCCAACATACAATCCGGGATGGCGTGACCATCCAAATTTGCGTTATGGAAACCCACAACAACCGATCAACAATGGAGGAAGAGCACAATTGCCTCCTGGTTTCTAGCAAAATCAGACCTATGCCTCAAGGCCGAATTCTCATAATTCGGTTCCTTCTTCTTCGAATTCTAATTCTGAAATTTCTGATTTGAAAGAACTTGTAAAAACTATGGCTACTAACACTGTTTCAATGCAGCAAAACTTCTTATCTTTTCAGCAGAAAAACAGAGCGAGTATTCAAAATCTTGAGAAACAAGTGGGCCAAATCGCATCCTCTATGAGTAAACTCGGTAGCGAATAGTGGTAGGTTGCCCTCTCAAGCCCTAAATCCTAAGGAATCTGTCCAGCGGTTGAGCTTAGCAGTGAAGGGCTCTCATTGAGCGAGAAAAAGAAGGGATTGCTTTGGACGAGGAAGAGGAACTTGAGACACACCTAACCATATCAAACAACCCTTGACCGAAAATTCCAGAATGAGACAGATTCAATTCCTCGATTCACCTTGACCGAAACTCTTGATAGGGTCCCAAAGGTAAATTCTAAACCTGTCAATTCTGATTTTCAATTGAGGCCTCCGTTTCCTTTGAGTTCTAGGAATGCGAAGGCTAAACAAGAGGAGAAAGAGAGGGATATCTTTGATTTGTTCAAGAGGGTGGAGATAAACATTCCACTTCTTGATGCAATTCGCCAAGTCCCGAAGTACGCAAAATTCTTGAAGGAACTTTGTACAACCAAGCGTGCTCATCGATTGAAAGGATACGAAACGGTGAATATGGGCGAGGCCATTTCTGCTGTGATGAAACCAAATATCCCTTGCAAGCAGAAAGACCCTGGTGCGTTTGCTATTCCATGCATAATAGGTAACACCTCGTTTGAGAGAGCTTTGTGTGACTTAGGCGCATCCATTAGTGTGATGCCTAAACATGTGTATGATGCCTTGAGTCTTGAGCCTTTGCATGCGCCGAGTGTGGTTATACAATTAGCGGATCGTTCCTTTGTTTATCCGCTTGGTTTGGTAGAGGACGTCTTGGTTAAAATAGGTGCTTTGTTGATTCCTTGTGACTTTTATGTACTTGAAATGGATATGGACACTTCACACAGGAGTACACCTATTTTGTTTGGTAGACCTTTTCTAAAGACTGCTAGAACCAAGATTGATTGTGAACATGATCTGCTTACTATGTGCGTAGGAGATGATGTGGTTGAATTCAATATTAACAATGCTCTCCGATATCCACTTGATCATGATTACTCGATTAATAGTATATATGATATTGATGAGTTTGTATATGATCACTTTGAGTTAGAATTCAATAATGGTCTAGACCTGACATTGTGGCATGGTTTTGATAGTGAGAATGTTGTGACTTATAGTGGTGATTACGCTGATGATATGCGTGCATTGTGCTTGCTTCCTAAGGTCATTGATTCTGTTTTTTCTTTACGTGTACTTTCTCCCATTCTTTATGAGGTGGTTTTCATCAATCTTCCTTTATCGCATAAGAAAATTTTACCATCTATTATGCATGCACCTGCACTAGAGCTGAAACCCTTGCCTGATAATCTTAAGTATGAAAATGTTTCTTGGTGATAACGATACTTTACCGGTTATTATTGCAAAGAATCTGACAAGTGTGCAGGAGGAACAGTTGTTGAATGTTCTTCGCGAACATAAGACGGCTATAGGATGGACATTGGCTGACATCAAAGGGATTAGTCCTTCGATGTGTATGCATCGCATACTATTAGAGGAAAATTCAAATCCAACAAGGGAGATGCAGCGCCGCCTCAATCCGCCCATGATGGAGGTAGTAAAAACTGAATTACTTAAGCTTTTGGATGCAGGGGTTATTTATCCGATCACTGATAGTAGATGGGTGGCGCCTATCCATATGGTTCCGAAAAAGACGGGGATCACTGTGGTGAAGAACAAAGATAATGAACTTGTACCTCAAAGGGTACAAAGTGGATGGCGCATGTGTGTGGATTATAGGAAGCTAAATATGACAACGCGTAAAGATCACTTTCCGTTGCCATTTATGGACCAGATGTTGGAGCGACTAGCAGGTAAGGCTTTTTATTGTTTCCTCGATGGTTATAGTGGATACAATCAGATTGTGATCAATCCTGAGGATCGACAAAAGACTACTTTCATGTGCCCTTTTGGCACATTTGCATATAGAAGGATGCCCTTCGGTTTGTAATGCTCCTGCAACTTTTCAGCGATGCATGATGAGTATCTTTTCAGATTATGTTGAACGAATTATTGAGGTATTTATGGATGATTTTTCTGTTTATGGTGATTCGTTTGATCATTGTCTTGAAAACTTATCTTTAGTGCTGAAAAGATTTATGGAAACTAACCTTGTTTTGAATTATGAGAAGTGTCATTTTATGGTTGAACAAGGAATTGTTTTAGGGCATGTGGTTTCTTCTCGTGGTTTAGAGGTCGATAAAGCAAAATTTGATATTATTCTATCTTTGCCTTACCCCTCATGCGTGAGGGATGTTCGTTCTTTCCTTGGTCATGCAGGATTTTATCGACGCTTCATAAAGGATTTTTCGAAGATTGCTGCACCTCTGTGCAAACTTTTAGCTAAGGATGTCGAATTTGTGTTAGATGATGCATGCAAACTGGCATTCGATAACCTGAAACAAAGCCTCACATCTGCTCCCATCATCCGACCACCGAATTGGGAGCTTCCTTTTGAGATTATGTGTGATGCAAGTGACTTTGCCGTGGGAGCAGTCCTTGGACAACGAGAGCGGCGACTTTTGCACGTCATCACCTATGCTTCTCGTATTCTCGATAATGCACAAATCAATTACCATACGACCGAAAAAGAGCTATTTGTTGTTGTGTTTTCCGTAGAAAAGTTTCGGTCATATTTATTGGGTACTAAGGTTATTGTTTTTTCTGATCATGCAGCCCTTAGGTACCTTATGCAGAAAAAGGAGACCAAACCGAGGCTTATTCGCTGGATTTTGCTTCTACAAGAGTTTGATATCGAAATCAAGGACAAGAAAGGTGCTGAGAATCTTGTTGCTGACCATTTGAGTAGATTGCGCAACAATGATGCCAAAGGCGAATGTATTCTTGCCGAATTCCCTGATGAGAAGTTGTTTGCACTGACTTCCTCCTCGTTGCGACCATGGTACGCTGATTTGGTTAATTTTCTAGTTGCCTGCAGGTATGACAAAAGCCCAACGAGATAAGTTTCGCGCCGATTCTAGATTTTACTTTTGGGATAATCCATACTTGTGGAAAATTTGTTCGGATCAAGTGATTAGGCGTTGTGTGCATCAAGATGAGTTTCATTCTATTTTAACATTCTGTCACACTTATTCTTGTGGTGGCCACTTTGGTGCCAAGCGCACGACACACAAGGTACTTGATAGTGGATTCTTTTGGCCTTCGTTGTTCAAAGATACATTTGAATTTTGCAAGACATGTGATCGATGCCAAAAGGAAGGAAATATTACTCGTAAGAATGAGATGCCGCAAACCTTCTTATTATTTGGTGAGGTCTTTGATGTCTGGGGCATTGATTTTATGGGTCATTTTCCTTTATCTAACGAAAATTTATACATCCTTCTTGCAGTTGATTATGTATCTAAGTGGGTCGAGGCATTAGCAACCAAAAATAATGATGCTAAAGTTGTCATCGATTTTGTGAAATCTAACATTTTTAACAGGTATGGCATTCCCAAAGCGATCATTAGCGACCGCAGAACCCATTTCTGCAATCGATCTTTCGAGGCCCTGATGAAAAAGTTCCATGTAGTCCACCGAACTTCAACCGCCTATCATTCGCAGACGAGTGGTCAAGCAGAATTATCAAACCGCGAAATCAAGTCTATCCTTGAGAAGACTGTGCAACCTAATCGGAAAGATTGGAGCCTTCGACTAGGCGATGCACTGTGGGCCTATCGCACTGCATACAAATCCCCAACGTCACCTTTTAGAATGGTTTATGGAAAGAATTGTCATCTTTTCGTGGAGCATGAACATCGTGCGTTTTGGGCCATTAAAAAGTGTAACTTGGATTATGACAACGCTGGTATTCATCGCAAGTTACAGCTGCAAGAACTCGAGGAGTTACGGAATGACGCATACGAGAATGCACGGATTGCGAAGGAAAGGGAAAAAGCATATCATGATCGAATGGTTCGACATAAGCAATTTTTGGTGGTCAGAAAGTTCTTCTCTTCCAATCGCGCCTCAAGCTTTTTCCTGGTAAGTTACGTTCTCGATGGCATGGTCCTTTCGTTGTTACTAATGTATTTCCACATGGTGCTGTTGAGATTTGTGACATAGGTAACAACCGGAACTTCAAAGTTAACGGCCATCGATTAAAGCCATTTTATGAAGGTTTCAAGGACATTCCGACGGAGCAGGTGGCTGTGGACACGCCCAACTATGGAGAATGATGCGCACGCAATGTCGAGCCAATGACTATAACCAAAAGCGCTTAATGGGAGGCAACCCATTGGAGATAAATCAGATTTGATTTCTTCTTTCTCTTCTTTTTCATTTCAATTTTTCTTACTTTTCTCTTCGTTTCGACTTCTGTTCTTATTTTTCGAATTTGGTGTGAATCTTCTTTCTTCCATTTACTTTAACATTGAGGACAATGTTGCGTTTAAGTGCGGGGAGGGGAGACTTTAGTTTGTTCTAGGTTACAATTTTTGAATTTGAGAGTAGTTTAGGTTCAGATTCACCATCTTGCTCTTGCTTGAACTTGAGGAATCTTTCTATAAAATAATAATAAAAAAAATTTGCAAAAATATTTTCTGTTTTTCTTGCATCTTAAGTGTTTTAGCTTTCTTTCAGATTCCCAATTGTTGAACGAGTTCATGTATTATGCGTGAGATTTGGTTAATAATGATGGATGCATAAAGTTGATGGATGGGTTTTAATGTAACACTTGAGCTTTCTAGATAGTAGAGTGACCTCGAAACTATGTTGTATTGACTTAATAGATGACCTATGTGAGCTTTTGTGCCTTCAACATTATTCTTTGTTGTGTGCATTCTTTCAACGGTATAATTCTCTAGAGCTTGCTTAATATCTTGATTTAGCATGCTTGCATAAATATGATAAGGGCATCTAGGTGAAACCACTTGAACTTAAATAGCCAACCTAAAGCATGATTTCCATTAGAAAGCCCCTATGAGCTTTTATCCTTTTCTTTGCTTACCACATTATTAACTTAGCCTTGATCTCATTTTATACTCTATACCCTATGGCCAAGGTTAGTAGAGCTTCTATTTGGCAAAGTTGAAGATGTGAGTTGGATGATATCTGATGATGTGGTGTTAATCCGAATGTTTGGCTATGAACAAAACACGAAAAAAAGCAGAAAAGTGTTTCTCAAGTGTTTCTATGGAAGTCTGAATGGAATGAAAAGAAGTGGAGTTGTTTGTGTTCAATTTGTAGAATTATGTGCTTGGATGCATACATGTACATGAGTTCGATGATATTCTGTATAGCTCTACTTCCTTTGCTTTAGCCGTCTTTTATCTTTCTTTTACCTCACCTTTAGCCAAGCCCCATTACAACCATGTTAAAGACCTTTTGATTTGTGTTTAGTATATACACACTTTGATAGTGTTGTCAAGATTGAAAAGCAAGCATATGGTAGAATGATACAACTCACCAAGGCAATGGAGACTTGAGGATGCCAATGGGTCCAATTACAAGGTCACGCTCCAACAAACTTAGAGCACAATTTCAGATTTATGTACAAGCTTTTGTTTCACAAGAACTTCAAGAAGTTTTGTTGATCAAGCTTGGGGAAGAGCTTAGGAAGACACCTAAGTGTGTGTGCACATTGGAGGAATCAAATCAAGAGGGCTAACACTTAGCCAATTTTCACAAGCACAAGTCTAATCAATGAGCTTGGGCTTATTTTACCTTATAAAGGTCATGTGGACTTCTTTTAGGCTTTTTCATGGGCTGATTTGCATTAAGTGTGCATGTGCTTCATTAAAAAAGTCATGTGCATGTTTTATTTTAAGGAACCAAGCTTGTGGGCCTAGTTTAAAAGCCCAATTCGCCCCTCTTAAGTTAGTCTTCTATTTTGTGGTTTTCTTATCCTATTTGGACAAGGACTAGTCAATTTTAATTAGTTTTGAAGCCCAAATCCATGTGGGATTTATTCTTAGGCAGATTTGTTTCAAGAAGGCCTTTTGATATTTTGGGCTTTCTTTAGGGTTTTTAGGTTATCTTTGTTAGGGTTTACATTGCAAAGGGTATTTAAACCTTTGCTTTAGCCATGAACACGGGTGCTAGAGAGATCAATAAAATCAGAAAGCATTCTTCAAGGGAGAATTGAGATTCTTGCTTGTTTTACCTTAAGGATTGATTCAACTTATCAAGTAAGTTCTAACTTGTGGCGTTAATTCAATTCCTACAATCTTATACTCTTTGTTACCAATTCCTTGCTGTTTTGGGGGTGAAGGGTCTTGTTAGATTGATTGAATTTAGGTTTGGGAACAATCATTGAAACGGAGGTGATCTAGACATTGATTATAGGTTGTTGTCGTATCATCTTTGGTATCAGAGCCTAGGTTTTAAATTCAATCTTTATCTTTAATTTTCTGTTTGTTCTTGATTATTATAGTTAGTTCATCATTAAAATTCGAAAAAAAGAAAAAAAAGAAAGAAAAGAAGAAAAAAAAAGAAAGAAAGAAAGAAGTAAAAAATCAAGATTGTGAATCTTTGTGAGTTTGAGTTGATTTGCTTGCAAGATTCATCAAAACGAATCGATCATTCAAGAATTCTCTAATTTCGTTTCTTTATTATTCAAGATTCATCAAGAACACATCCTTCATTCAAGAAACTCATCAAGACTTGTTTTCTTGCATCAAGAAACACTTTCTTGTTTCAAGATTTACGTTCTTTGCTCAAAACGTGTGTTTTTGATATAATTGCTTATCTTTAAGTTCTTGAGTAATTGGGGCAGATTGGAATGTTCTTGTTAATTTGGGTTTAGGGTTGAGTTTAATTCCTAGTTTCGTCTTTTCTTGCACTCTTTGGTTGTTTTTTTTTGTTTGCTGTCCTTTTTGTTTCCATTACACTTGAATTGAGTAATCTAGTTTCATATTACTCAATTGGCACCAAAAATCGTTCACATACGTTTTCTCCATCTAGTATGTGTTTATTGTCGTCTTCATTGTTTTCTTTACATTAAATTGCATCTAGCTTTGTGTTTTTCTTCCTTTATTTAGGTATTCGTTGCTTTCCTTTTGAATTACGTTGCTGTTGTGCTTATTTGGTTGGTAGTGATTGATCCGGACAAGTAAAACTGTGCTAGAATCTAAAGTGGTAAAAGGCAAAAGTGTGTAAAGCTCATTTGAGGGTAAAAGCCATCTTCTTGAGTGAAACACGAGGGTATCCAATCTGATTTAGAGAGAAACACGTGAGGGAGTGTGTGAGGAGCTATTCTAACGTGTTTTTGCAGGTTTTACATCATGACCAATTCAAAGGATAGTAAAGGTAGTGACAAGCATTAAAAGAATAGTGAGGCTGATCAACACACATTCTTTACTTTGGAGGCTATGCAACATCAATTCCAAAGGATTGAGAACATGTTCAGGGATGTCAGTGATAAATTTGATAGACAAGATCAAGCCATTAGGAATTTACAAAGAGAGGCTTCATCTAATGGTGCAACAAGGAGGCAAAATGCCAGGGAGACAACTCCTATGTGCTATGAGTATGAAGATGAATATGATGATGGGGAAGATGAAGAAGATTGGCATAGGGCCAGATTTGGTGGGAGAGGGGGACGGAATGATAGAGGAAGAGGAAGAGGTTATAGAGGCCGTGACAATGCAAGGGGAGAAGACAGGGTCGAGCGTGTGGATAGAAACTTGGGTAGTATCAAGATGAAAATACCATCTTTCCAAGGTAAGAATGATCCAGAAGCTTACTTAGAATGGGAAAGAAAGGTGGAGATCATTTTTGAATGCCATAACTATTCTGAGGAGAAGAAGGTGAAGCTTGCTGCCGTGGAATTTCATGATTATGCACTTATTTGGTGGTATCAACTTGTTTTGAACAAAAGAAGGAATGGAGAGGATCCTATTGATACTTGGGCTGAAATGAAGAGGGTCATGAAGAAGAGGTTTGTGCCTAGTTACTTCTATAGGGAGCTCCATCAAAGGCTCCAAACCTTGAGACAAGGCACCAAAAGTGTAGAAGAGTACCATAAGGAGATGGAGATAGCCATGATTAGGGCTAATGTAGATGGTGAATATGGCCATGAAGATAGAGAGGCAACTCAAGTACAAAAGCTCCAACAAGGCTTCTTACCCAAGCTCTACTACAAATTGGAACTCGAAATGGTCCAAGAAAAATGAGAAGGACAAAGACAAGCTAAAGGAAGAGAAGAACAAGGCAGATCCAAAAGGTACTTTTAAAACTCCAAGTTCTTCTAGTTCCAATTCTGAAAAACATAGGACTATTAAATGCTTCAAATGTCTTGGTATTGGTCATATTGCTTCTCAATGCCCAAACAAGAAAACAATGTTTGTGAGAGGAGGAGAAGTTGTGTCTGAGGAGGAAGAAGATGATTTGGCTTCCATGCCTGAGTTGGAAGATTGTTCTGATGTGGAAGTTGAGGATGCACCTAGGGGTGAATTACTTGTTACTAGGCGAGTTTTGAATGCTCAAGTGAAGGAAGATGGAATTGAGCAAAGGGAAAATATTTTTCATTCCAGATGCCTAGTGAATGAGAAGATTTGTAGCCTGATCATTGATGGGGGAAGCTGCACTAATGTGGCTAGTACATTGATGGTGGAAAAACTAGGGTTGGAGTGCTTGAAACACCCTAGGCCATATAGACTACAATGGTTGAATGACATGGGAGAAATCAAGGTAAATAAACAAGTCCTTGTATCTTTCTCCATTGGAAAGTATTCTGATCAAGTACTTTGTGATGTTGTACCTATGCATGCTAGTCATTTATTGCTCGGTCGACCTTGGCAATATGATAGAAGAGTGTTACATGATGGTTTTAAGAATAGGTATTCATTTACTATGGGAGATCAGAAATTTGTTCTTGCTCCATTGGCACCAAAAGAGGTATATGAGGACCAAATGCAATTAAAAAGGAGTATGGAGGCAATGCAACAAAGACAGGACAAAAAACTTCAAGAAAAGCATGATAATACAAAAATTGAGGGTAAGGTTAAGGACCTTGCAAAAGGGGAGCAGAAATTTAAATCAAAAGAAAAGGGAGAAAGTGAGGCCGAGAGTGAGAGAAGAAAAGTGGGAAAAGAGGCCTCAAAACAAATTCAATTGAAAGGCCCAAATGAGAGAGAGGGTAGAAAGAAACAAAACTTCTATGCAAAAATGAGAGATGTAAGGGTTGCTTGTGTGGAAAGGAGATGTTTGTTTGTACTTTTGTACAAGCAAGCTTATTTTAGTGAATCTGACCTTGACACTTGTTTGCCTAGTAGTGTTGTTTCTCTTTTGCAGGAGTATGGAGATGTTTTCCCAGAGGAGTTGCATAAGGAATTGCCGCCTATTAGAGGAATAGAACATCAGATTGACTTCATGCCTGGGGCGCAGATTCCAAATAGACCACTTATAGGGCAAATCTGAAGAAACTAAGGAACTCCAAAAGCAAGTGGAAGAATTGCTACAAAGGGACACATCGGGAGAGTCTTAGTCCTTGTGCCGTGCCAGTGATATTGGTTCCAAAGAAGGATGGGAGTTGGCGCATGTGTGTCGATTGCAGAGCTGTTAACAAGATAACGGTAAAGTATCGCCATCCTATACCTAGGTTGGATGATATGATTGATGAATTGCATGGTGCATGTGTGTTTACCAAAATTGATCTTATGAGTGGTTACCATCAGATTAGAATGAAAATTGGTGATGAATGGAAAACTACTTTTAAAACAAAACATGGTTTATATGAGTGGCTTGTGATGCCTTTTGGCTTAACTAATGCTCCTAGTACATTTATGCGTTTGATGAATCATGTTTTGAGGTCATTTATTGGTAAGTTTGTTGTGGTATATTTTGACGACATATTGATCTATAGCAAAAGCATTAATGAGCATATTGAGCATCTTAGGCTTGTGTTAGATGCACTTAGGGCAGAAAAGTTGTATGCTAAGTTAAAGAAGTGTACATTTTGCATGGATCGTGTCATATTTCTTGCTTATGTTGTTTCTTCTAATGGAATTGAGGTGGACCAAGAAAAGGTCAAGGCAATTAGGGAGTGGCCGAGACCTACAAGTGTTACTTAGGTGAGATCTTTTCATGGACTTGCTAGTTTCTATAGGAGGTTTGTGAAAGATTTTAGTTCCATTGCAGCTCCATTGACTGAGATTGTTAAAAAGGAGGTAGGATTTAAGTGGGGAGAGGCGTAGGCAAAGATGATACGGCAACAACCTAGAATCAATGTCTAGATCACCTCCGTTTCAATGATTGTTCCCAAACCTAAATTCAATCAATCTAACAAGACCCTTCACCCCCAAAACAGCAAGGAATTGGTAACAAAGAGTATAAGATTGTAGGAATTGAATTAACGTCACAAGTTAGAACTTACTTGATAAGTTGAATCAATCCTTAAGGTAAAACAAGCAAGAATCTCAATTCTCCCTTGAAGAATGCTTTCTGATTTTATTGATCTCTCTAGCACCCGTGTTCATGGCTAAAGCAAAGGTTTAAATACCGTTTGCAATGTAAACCCTAACAAAGATAACCTAAAAACCCTAAAGAAAGCCCAAAATATCAAAAGGCCTTCTTGAAACAAATCTGCCCAAGAATAAATCCCAGATGGATTTGGGCTTCAAAACTAATTAAAATTGACTAGTCCTTGTCCAAATAGGATAAGAAAACCACAAAATAGAAGACTAACTTAAGAGGGGCGAATTGGGCTTTTAAACTAGGCCCACAAGCTTGGTTCCTTAAAATAAAACATGCACATGACTTTTTTAATGAAGCACATGCACAGTTAATGCAAACCAGCCCATGAAAAAGCCTAAAAGAAGTCCACATGACCTTTATAAGATAAAATAACCCCAAACTCATTGATTAGACTTGTGCTTGTGAAAATTGGCTAAGTGTTAGCCCTCTTGATTTGATTCCTCCAATGTGCACACACACTTAGGTGTCTTCCTAAGCTCTTCCCCAAGTTTGATCAACAAAACTTCTTGAAGTTCTTGTGAAACAAAAGCTTCTACATAAATCTGAAATTGTGCTCTAAGCTTGTTGGAGCGTGACCTTGTAATTGGACCCATTGGCATCCTCAAGTCTCCATTACCTTGGTGAGTTGTATCATAGAATGTATTCATTGATCGTCTTTTAAGAGTTACACATTTGAGCCTAAACAGTTTGAGTGTTCGAGTGTTTATCAATGAGAGGACTTATTATTTTGATATGACATAGATTTCCTTTAACTCTAGTATGCTAGATTAGCTCGGCTGTTACATGTAAATTTTGTTCATTGATTTTATGTGATTTATCGTCTTAAACTGAGTTCTAGTTATCATACTTGAATTACTTGATATGGTTGGGGATCTGTTTGAAAGCTACATACTTAAGTGTTTTCTTTGCATTACATGTTTATGTTTTTCTGCACTTTGTTTTTCAGGTTTTCTATAGTGCTACTTTTTATATTTATTCTTACTTGAGGACAAGCAAGAGCTAAGTGTGGGGAATTTGATTCATTCATATTTTTATATATTTTTAGGAGTTAATTCAGAGTGACTTGCATTCATTTTATGTTCATCTATAGTCGGTTTATCATGTTTTGGAATTATTTGGGTTTCATTGATGTAAAATGCATAAATGAAATTGAAACATCAAATAAATCAAGTGGATGGAGAGCATGCGTTGGCGTCGTTCATCAGCAAAGAAAAATGAAAATCAACACACAAGTGGAAATAGATGAACCACGTGACAGCTAGAAGAGAAGAGAAGAATTAAATCAAGTAATAAGTGGAAATAGATGGCAGATCACGTGGGCGTTAATTGGGGATGACAATTTAATTGTCCTCACCAATTAATCACGCAATCCAAGGCAACCAAAAGCTGAAAGGATGTGGGAGTTACGCATGACACATGGAGAGACAAATTAAGAAGAGAGAATGGCCAGCAATTTAAAAACACACGCAACATACAAGGAGAAGGAGACGTAGATGATGCGTGGAACAATTAAATCAGAGAAAAATGCAAGCAAATCAACGCATCACACAAGGACAGTTGGCTTCTCCATTAGGTTAGCTATCATGAGGGATAACAGATATATATATGACGCTGGACCAAGCAGTGGGGACGCGGAACGAAAATCATAGTCGTTCTCCATTAGCCGCAGTCTTGCTTTTGATTATTTTCAGTTTTGTTTTCAGTTTTTTTTTAAGGGAACTCTTCTGTCTTAGACCATCGTGGTATTGTTTTCATTAGGTATGTGTAGCTAACTTTTTATTTCAATTGTAAAGGGTAATACCCTTCGACATTGATGGATTCATGAGGATTTATTCTTAATCGATTTTTGTGTTAGTGATTTACATACATGTGTTTGAACTCTGATCTTTCAATGGATAATCTGAACTTGTAAATCTTAAAATCCGGAATTAAGGTTTATAAGGAATTTTTGGACGTTATTCGATTAATTGATGGTAGTAGTTGCCATGTTAATTGATTTATAGCTAGGTTGATGATGAGTTGTCAAATCTATTCGAGATGATTCGGACTTTGTCTTAAACTGATGATAGTAGTTGTCAATAGTTTTCAAGGCAAGATCGTTAAACCGACTTTAATGTAACGCCAGACGCTGCGACGTAGGTGGATTAGTAGTTATGAATCCTATGATTGTTTGCGAAGATTTGTCTTCTTAGTAGTTAAGAAGCATAAAATCAGTAAGTTGGTGATCCCTGATTTTGTAAACACAATACACAAATAATTTCCTAGAGTCCGATGAATGAATTAATTGGTGTCGTTGGCGAAATCCTTTGCAATTTAAGTTTTCGTAATTTTTAGTTTCTTCATAATTTTACTTTATTATTCGTTTAATTTCGTGTTCTTTAATTTCTAAGCTGCCAAAATCAAACCCCCCCAGATAATTTATTTTCGTGCATTCGTTCGTGTCCAATTTAGTTGATCTAGTTTTATTTTTGTTTGCGTCAAATCTGATTTTTATTTGCGTTGCGTTTGTGTTGCATTATCTTTCGATTTCCATTTCTTTTCTATTAACTGTTTCTGTTTTCTGGTTTAGTTCATATTTTGCATTACTTATGTCATCATTGAGGTAGTTTGCATTTCAGATTTTTGTTTCGAGTAAGTCGACGTGTCTATTTTATTTTATTTTATGTTATTTTTCTTTTACAAATAATTAACAAGTTGACAATATTTAGCTTTCCTTTATTAGATCTTCGAGGGAACGATCCCTACTCTCATATACTACTTGTTATTTGTGTAGGGTTAATTTGCAAGGGTGACGACACCTTGTCAACATCCCTGAACATGTTCTCAATCCTTTGGAATTGATGTTGCATAGCCTCCAAAGTAAAGAATGTGTGTTGATCAGCCTCATTATTCTTTTCATCCTTGTCATTACCTTTACTATCCTTTGAATTGGTCATGATGTAAAACCTGCAAAAACACGTTAGAATAGCTCCTCACACACACTCTCACGTGTTTCTCTCTAAATCAGATTGGATACCCTCGTGTTTCACACAAGAAGATGGCTTTACCCTCAAATGAGCTTACACACTCTTGCCTTTTACTACTTTAGATTCTAGCACAGTTTTACTTGTCTAGATCAATCACTAGCAACCAAATAAACACAACAGCAACGTAATTCAAAAGGAAAGCAACGAATACCTAAATAAAGGAAGAAAAACACAAAGCTAGATGCAATTTAATGTAAAGAAAACAATGAAGACGAAAATAAACACACACTAGATGGAGAAAACGTATGTGAACGATTTTTGGTGCCAATTGAGCAATATGAAACAAGATTACTCAATTCAAGTGTAATGGAAACAAAAAGGACAGCAAACAAAAAAAACAACCAAAGAGTTGAAGAAAAGACGAAACTAGGAATTAAACTCAACCCTAAACCCAAATTAACAAGAACATTCCAATCTGCCCCAATTATTCAAGAACTTAAAGATAAGTAATTATATCAAATACACGTTTTGAGCGAAGAATGTAAATCTTGAAACAAGAAAGTGTTTCTTGGTGCAAGAAAACAAGTCTGGATGAGTTTCTTTAATGAAGGATGTGTTCTTGATGAATCTTGAATAATAAAGAAACGAAATTAAAGAATTCTTGAATGATCAGATTAGTTCTTGATGAATCTTGCAAGCAAATCAACTCAAACTCACAAAGATTCACAATCTTGATTTTCTTTTTTTTTTAACTTCTTTCTTTCTTTCTTTCTTTCTTTTCTTTCTTTCTTTCTTTCTTTTCTTTCTTTTCTTTTCTTTTCTTTCTTTCTTTCTTCTTTTTTTCGAATTTTAATGATGAACTAACTATAATAATCAAGAACAAACAGAAAATTAAAGATAAAGATTGAATTTAAAACCTAGGCTCGATACAAAGATGATACTGAAGAACAACCTAGAATCAATGTCTAGATCACCTCCGTTTCAATGATTGTTCCCAAACCTAAATTCAATCAATCTAACAAGACCCTTCACCCCCAAAACAGCAAGGAATTGGTAACAAAGAGTATAAGATTGTAAGGATTGAATTAACGCCACAAGTTAGAACTTACTTGATAAGTTGAATCAATCCTTAAGGTAAAACAAGCAAGAATCTCAAATCTCTCTTGAAGAATGCTTTCTAATTTTATTGATCTCTCCAAACTAGTGTTCATGGCTAAAGCAAGGGTTTAAATAAAACATGCACATGACTTTTTTAATAAAGCACATGCACACTTAATACAAACCAGCCCATGAAAAAGCCTAAAAGAAGTCCACATGCCCTTTATAAGATAAAATAAGCTCAAGCCCATTGATTAGACTTGTGCTTGTGAAAATTAGCTAAGTGTTAGCCCTCTTGATTTCATAGGCCCACAAGCTTGTTTCCTTAAAATAAAACATGCACATGACTTTTTTAATAAAGCACATGCACACTTAATACAAACCAGCCCATGAAAAAGCCTAAAAGAAGTCCACATGCCCTTTATAAGACAAAATAAGCTCAAGCCCATTGATTAGACTTGTGCTTGTGAAAATTAGCTAAGTGTTAGCCCTCTTGATTTGATGCCTCCAATGTGCACACACACTTAGGTGTCTTCCTAAGCTTTTCCCCAAGCATGATCAACAAAACTTCTTGAAGTTATTGTGAAACAAAAGCTTGTACATAAATCTGAAATTGTGCTTTAAGCTTGTTGGAGCGTGACCTTGTAATTAGACCCATTGGCATCCTCAAATCTCCATTGCCTTGGTGAGTTGTATCATAAGATGACTCCAGGTTCATCTGTAGTGCAGTATGCACTGAAGATGAATGGATATATTATGAGGTTGGCTGTTTTAGGTTTTGTTATGGATTATGAATTAAGTGTTGACTTAATTCTAGTTGGATTGTCTGATAGTTACTCACAGTTTGTGTGAAACTATCGGATGAACCAAATATCCACAACAATCCCTGAGTTGATCAATCTGCTCAAGACAGCAGAGCAAGCTATTAAGAAGGATAGCAAGGCAGTGCTAATGGTGGACTCTTCTTCTGGTTCCAAGAAAAAGAAACTAAAGAAGAAAAGGTCTAAGAAACAAAAAGGAAGTGCAGCCAAGAAAAAAAACCAAAGAAACTGCACCAAAAGGAACTTGCTTCCATTGTGGCAAGACTGGCCACTGGAAGCGTAACTGTAAAGTCTATCTAGAAGAATTGAAGCAGAAGAAGGCATCAGATAGCTCAGCTCCTTCAGGTATGTTTGTCATTGAGGTTAATACTGTTTCTGACCATAACATATGGGTATTAGATACCGGTTGTGGCTCACACATATGCAATGATATGCAGGGCCTCAGGGACAGTAGACAACTCATGAAGGGAGCGATAGACCTGCGTGTAGGAAATGGAGCAAGAGTTGCTGCATTAGCCGTAGGCACTTTTTTTTTTCACTCCCCACTGGGCTTGTAATTAAATTGGATGAATGTTATTTTGTACCTGTTTTAACAAAGAACATATTGTCTGTTTCTTGTTTAAATAGAGCTGATCTCCATTTGACTTTTAGTAACAATGGTTGTTCTATTAGTTTGAATGGAATGCAAATGGTACTGGTACATTATGCAATGGAATTTACATATTAGATATGTCACATCCAATTATGAATGTCATTGACACGAAAAGACATAAACGAGATAATTTAAAATCAACTTACTTATGGCATTGTCGCCTTGGCCATATAAATGAGAGACGCATAGCTAAGCTCCATAAAAGTGGTAGTTTAGGGTCATTTGATTATGAATCATATGACACATGTGAATCTTGTTTATTAGGCAAGAGACTAAGTTACCCTTTAAGGGAAAGGGTGAACGAGCGACTGCAGTATTAGACCTAATATATTCAGATGTATGTGGTCCGATGTCCATCCATGCTAGAAGTGGTTGTCTTTACTTCATTACCTTTATCGATGATTATTCTCGATATGGGTACCTGTATCTGATGAGATACAAATCTGAAGTATTTGAAAAGTTCAAAAAATTCAGAAATGAAGTAGAAAACCAACTTGGGAAAAGTATGAAGACATTACGATCCGATCGTGGTGGAGAATACTTAGACCAACAATTTTTAAATTATCTCAGAGATAATGGGATTTTATCTCATTGGACTCCTCCATACACACCACAGCATATTGGTGTGGCTGAAAGGAGAAATCGAATCTTGTTAGACATGGTACGATCGATGATGGGCTTTGCAAAGTTACCAAAATCCTTTTGGGGGTATGCAATCGAGATAGCTGTTTACTTGCTAAACAGAGTTCCATTAAAGACAGTTGATGTTACTCCATATGAGATGTGGACTAACAAAAGACCCTATCTTACTCATTTGAAAGTTTGGGGTTGTCCTGCTTATGTGAAGCGGATATCGCCGATAAACTTGATGCAAAGTCTGACAAGTGTCTGTTTGTAGGATATCCTAAAGAAACAATGGGATATCAATTCTACCTTGCTGAGGAACAAAAGGTGTTTGTTTCGAAGCATGCTATCTTTTTAGAGAAAAAGTTTCTTTTACAAGAAGACAGTGGGAGCAAAATTGAACTTGAAGAAGTTCAAGATGTTCGAACAGACGCAGATCAACTACGTAAACCTGAAACTGTGACTCATACAGATGAAGTAACAGTTCAACCTTCTACAACACATGACGCCTTTTAGAATGGTTTATGGAAAGAATTGTCATCTTTTCGTGGAGCTTGAACATCGTGCGTTTTGGGCCATTAAAAAGTGTAAGTTGGATTATGACAACGCTGGTATTCATTGCAAGTTACAGCTGCAAGAACTCGAGGAGTTACGGAATGACGCATACGAGAATGCACGGATTGCGAAGGAAAGGGCAAAAGCATATCATGACCGAATGGTTCGACATAAGGAATTTTCGGTGGGTCAGAAAGTTCTTCTCTTCCAATCGCGCCTCAAGCTTTTTCCTGGTAAGTTACGTTCTCGATGGCATGGTCCTTTCGTTGTTACTAATGTATTTCCACATGGTGCTGTTGAGATTTGTGACATAGGTAACAACCGGAACTTCAAAGTTAACGGCCATCGATTAAAGCCATTTTATGAAGGTTTCAAGGACATTCCGACGGAGCAGGTGGCTGTGGACACGCCCAACTATGGAGAATGATGCGCACGCAATGTCGAGCCAACGACTATAACCAAAAGCGTTTAATGGGAGGCAACCCATTGGAGATAAATCAGATTTGATTTCTTCTTTCTCTTTTTTCATTTCAATTTTCTTACTTTTCTCTTCGTTTCGACTTCGTTCTTATTTTTCAATTTGGTGTGAATCTTCTTTCTTCCATTTACTTTAACATTGAGGACAATGTTGCGTTTAAGTGCGGGGAGGAGACTTTAGTTTGTTCTAGGTTACAATTTTCGAATTTGAGAGTAGTTTAGGTTCAGATTCACCATCTTGCTCTTGCTTGAACTTGAGGAATCTTTCTATAAAAAATAATAAAAAATTTGCAAAAATATTTTCTGTTTTTCTTGCATCTTAAGTGTTTTAGCTTTCTTTCAGATTCCCAATTGTTGAACGAGTTCATGTATTATGCGTGAGATTTGGTTAATAATGATGGATGCATAAAGTTGATGGATGGGTTTTAATGTAACACTTGAGCTTTCTAGATAGTAGAGTGACCTCGAAACTATGTTGTATTGACTTAATAGATGACCTATGTGAGCTTTTGTGCCTTCAACATTATTCTTTGTTGTGTGCATTCTTTCAACGGTATAATTCTCTAGAACTTGCTTAATATCTTGATTTAGCATGCTTGCATAAATATGATAAGGGCATCTAGGTGAAACCACTTGAACTTAAATAGCCAACCTAAAGCATGATTTCCATTAGAAAGCCCCTTTGAGCTTTTATCCTTTTCTTTTCTTACCACATTATTAACTTAGCCTTGATCTCATTTTATACTCTATACCCTATGGCCAAGGTTAGTAGAGCTTCTATTTGGCAAAGTTGAAGATGTGAGTTGGATGATATCTGATGACGTGGTGTTAATCTGAATGTTTGGCTATGAACAAAACACGGAAAAAAAAGCAGAAAAGTGTTTCTCAAGTGTTTCTATGGAAGTCTGAATGGAATGAAAAGAAGTGGAGTTGTTTGTGTTCAATTTGTAGAATTATGTGCTTGGATGCATACATGTACATGAGTTCGATGATATTCTGTATAGCTCTACTTCCTTTGCTTTAGCCGTCTTTTATCTTTCTTTTACCTCACCTTTAGCCAAGCCCCATTACAACCATGTTAAAGACCTTTTGATTTGTGTTTAGTATATGCGCACTTTGATAGTGTTGTCAAGATTGAAAAGCAAGCATATGGTAGAATGTATTCATTGATCGAATTTTGAGAGTTACACATTTGAGCCTAAACAGTTTGAGTGTTGGAGTGTTTATCAATGAGATGACTTATTATTTCGATATGACATAGATTTCCTTTAACTCTAGTATGCTAGATTAGCTCGGCTGTTACATGTAAATTTTGTTCATTGATTTTATGTGATTTATCGTGTTAAACTGAGTTCTAGTTATCATACTTGAATTACTTGATATGGTTGGGGATCTGTTTGAAAGCTACATACTTAAGTGTTTTCTTTGCATTACATGTTTATGTTTTTCTGCACTTTGTTTTTCAGGTTTTCTATAGTGCTACTTTTTATATTTATTCTTACTTGAGGACAAGCAAGAGCTAAGTGTGGGGAATTTGATTCATTCATATTTTTATATATTTTTAGGAGTTAATTCAGAGTGACTTGCATTCATTTTATGTTCATCTATAGTCGGTTTATCATGTTTTGGAATTATTTGGGTTTCATTGACGTAAAATGCATAAATGAAATTGAAACAAAAATAAACCAAGTGGATGGAGAGCATGCGTTGGCGCTGTTCATCAAGCAAAGAAAATGAAAATCAACACACAAGTGGAAATAGATGAACCACGTGACAGCTAGAAGAGAAGAGAAGAATTAAATCAAGTAATAAGTGGAAATAGATGGCAGATCACGTGGGCATTAATTGGGGATGACAATTTAATTGTCCTCACCAATTAATCACGCAATCCAAGGCAACCAAAAGCTGAAAGGATGTGGGAGTTACGCATGACACATGGAGAGACAAATTAAGAAGAGAGAATGGCCAGCAATTTAATAACACACGCAACATACAAGGAGAAGGAGACGTAGATGATGCGTGGAACAATTAAATCAGAGAAAAATGCAAGCAAATCAACGCATCACACGAGGACAGCTGGCTTCTCCACTAGGTTAGCTATCATGAGGGATAACAGATATATATATGACGTTGGACCAAGCAGTGGTGACGCGGAACGAAAATCATAGTCGTTCTCCATTAGCCGCAGCCTTGCTTTTGATTATTTTCAGCTTTGTTTTCAGTTTTTTTTAAGGGAACTCTTCTGTCTTAGACCATCGTGGTATTGTTTTCATTAGGTATGTGTAGCTAACTTTTTATTTCAATTGTAAAGGGTAATACCCTTCGACATTGATGGATTCATGAGGATTTATTCTTAATCGATTTTTGTGTTAGTGATTTGCATACATGTGTTTGAACTCTGATCTTTCAATGGATAATCTGAACTTGTAAATCTTAAAATCCAGAATTAAGGTTTATAAGGAATTTTTGGACGTTATTCGATTAATTGATGGTAGTAGTTGCAATTTTAATTGATTTATAGGTAGGTTGATGACAGTAGTTGTCAAATCTATTCTGAGATGATTCAGACTTTGTCTTAAAATGATGATAGTAGTTGTCAATAGTTTTCAAGGCAAGATCGTTAAACCGACTTTAGTAACTCTCGTACGCGATGTAGGTGGATTAGTAGTTATGAATCCTATGATTGTTTGCGAAGATTTGTCTTCTTAGTAGTTAAGAAGCATAAAATCAGTAAGTTGGTGATCCCTGATTTTGTAAACACAATACACAAATAATTCCTAGAGTCCGATGAATGAATTAATTGGTGTCGTTGGCGAAATCCTTTGCAATTGAAGTTTCCGTAATTTTTAGTTTCTTCATAATTTTACTTTATTATTCGTTTAATTTCGTGTTCTTTAACTTCTAAGCTGCCAAAATCAAACCCCCCCCCAGATAATTTATTTTCGTGCATTCGTTCATGTCCAATTTAGTTGATCTAGTTTTATTTTTGTTTGCGTCAAATCTGATTTTTATTTGCGTTGCGTTTGTGTTGCATTATCTTTCGATTTCCATTTCTTTTCTATTAACTGTTTCTGTTTTCTGGTTTAGTTCATATTTTGCATTACTTATGTCATCATTGAGGTAGTTTGCATTTCAGATTTTTGTTTCGAGTAAGTCGACGTGTCTATTTTATTTTATTTTATCTTATTTTTCTTTTACAAATAATTAACAAGTTGACGATATTTAGCTTTCCTTTATTAGATCTTCGAGGGAACGATCCCTACTCTCATATACTACTTGTTATTTGTGTAGGGTTAATTTGCAAGGGTGACGACACCTTGTCAACGTCCCTGAACATGTTCTCAATCCTTTGGAATTGATGTTGCATAGCCTCCAAAGTAAAGAATGTGTGTTGATCAGCCTCACTATTCTTTTCATCCTTGTCATTACCTTTACTATCCTTTGAATTGGTCATGATGTAAAACCTGCAAAAACACGTTAGAATAGCTCTCTCATGTGTTTCTCTCTAAATCAGATTGGATACCCTCGTGTTTCACACAAGAAGATGGCTTTACCCTCAAATGAGCTTACACACTCTTTCCTTTTACTACTTTAGATTCTAGCACAGTTTTACTTGTCTGGATCAATCACTACCAACCAAATAAACACAACAAAAATGTAATTCAAAAGGAAAGCAACGAATACCTAAATAAAGGAAGAAAAACACAAAGCTAGATGCAATTTAATGTAAAGAAAACAATGAAGACGAAAATAAACACACACTAGATGGAGAAAACGTATGTGAACGATTTTTGGTGCCAATTGAGCAATATGAAACAAGATTACTCAATTCAAGTGTAATGGAAACAAAAAGGATAGCAAACAAAAAAAAACAACCAAAGGGTTGAAGAAAAGACGAAACTAGGAATTAAACTCAACCCTAAACCCAAATTAACAAGAACATTCCAATCTGCCCCAATTACTCAAGAACTTAAAGATAAGTAATTATATCAAATACACGTTTTGAGCGAAGAATGTAAATCTTGAAACAAGAAAGTGTTTCTTGGTGCAAGAAAACAAGTCTGGATGAGTTTCTTTAATGAAGGATGTGTTCTTGATGAATCTTGAATAATAAAGAAACGAAATTAAAGAATTCTTGAATGATCAGATTTGTTCATGATGAATCTTGCAAGCAAATCAACTCAAACTCACAAAGATTCACAATCTTGATTTTTTTTAACTTCTTTCTTTCTTTCTTTTCTTCTTTTTCTTTCTTTCTTTCTTTCTTTTCTTTCTTTCTTTCTTTCTTTTCTTTCTTTTCTTTTCTTTTCTTTCTTTCTTTCTTCTTTTTTTCGAATTTTAATGATGAACTAACTATAATAATCAAGAACAAACAGAAAATTAAAGATAAAGATTGAATTTAAAACCTAGGCTCTGATACCAAAGATGATACGGCAACAACCTAGAATCAATGTCTAGATCACCTCCGTTTCAATGATTGTTCCCAAACCTAAATTCAATCAATCTAACAAGACCCTTCACCCCCAAAACAGCAAGGAATTGGTAACAAAGAGTATAAGATTGTAAGGATTGAATTAACGCCACAAGTTAGAACTTACTTGATAAGTTGAATCAATCCTTAAGGTAAAACAAGCAAGAATCTCAAATCTCTCTTGAAGAATGCTTTCTAATTTTATTGATCTCTCCAAAATCGTGTTCATGGCTAAAGCAAGGGTTTAAATAAAACATGCACATGACTTTTTTAATAAAGCACATGCACACTTAATACAAACCAGCCCATGAAAAAGCCTAAAAGAAGTCCACATGCCCTTTATAAGATAAAATAAGCTCAAGCCCATTGATTAGACTTGTGCTTGTGAAAATTAGCTAAGTGTTAGCCCTCTTGATTTCATAGGCCCACAAGCTTGGTTCCTTAAAATAAAACATGCACATGACTTTTTTAATAAAGCACATGCACACTTAATACAAACCAGCCCATGAAAAAGCCTAACAGAAGTCCACATGCCCTTTATAAGATAAAATAAGCTCAAGCCCATTGATTAGACTTGTGCTTGTTGATCAATCTGCTCAAGACAGCAGAGCAAGCTATCAAGAAGGATAGCAAGGCAGTGCTAATGGTGGACTCTTCTTCTGGTTCCAAGAAAAAGAAACTAAAGAAGAAAAGGTCTAAGAAACAAAAAGGAAGTGCAGCCAAAAAAAAAAACCAAAGAAACTGCACCAAAAGGAACTTGCTTCCATTGTGGCAAGACTGGTCACTAGAAGCGTAACTGTAAAGTCTATCTAGAAGAATTGAAGCAGAAGAAGGCATCAGATAGCTCAGCTCCTTCAGGTATGTTTGTCATTGAGGTTAATACTGTTTCTGACCATAACATATGAGTATTAGATACCGGTTGTGGCTCACACATATGCAATGATATGGGGCCTCGGGGACGATGAGATGCTCATGAAGGGAGCGATAGACCTGCGCGTAGGAAATGGAGCAAGAGTTGCTGCATTAGCCGTAGGCACTTATTTTTTGTCACTCCCCACTGGGCTTGTAATTAAATTGGATGAATGTTATTTTGTACCTGTTTTAACAAAGAACATATTGTCTGTTTCTTGTTTAAATAGAGCTGGTTTCCATTTGACTTTTAGTAACAATGGTTGTTCTATTAGTTTGAATGGAATGCAAATGGTACTGGTACATTATGCAATGGAATTTACATATTAGATATGTCACATCCAATTATGAATGTCAATGACACGAAAAGAAATAAACGAGATAATTTAAAATCAACTTACTTATGGCATTGTTGCCTTGGCCATATAAATGAGAAACGCATAGCTAAGCTCCATAAAAGTGGTAGTTTAGGGTCATTTGATTATGAATCATATGACACATGTGAATCCTGTTTATTAGGCAAGAGACTAAGTTACCCTTTAAGGGAAAGGGTGAACGAGCGACTGGAGTATTAGACCTAATACATTCAGATGTATGCGGTACGATGTCCATCCATGCTAGAAGTGGTTGTCTTTACTTCATTACCTTTATCGATGATTATTCTCGATATGGGTACCTGTATCTGATGAGATACAAATCTGAAGTATTTGAAAAGTTCAAACAATTCAGAAATGAAGTAGAAAACCAACTTGGAAAAAGTATCAAGACATTACGATCCGATCGTGGTAGGGAATACTTAGACCAACAATTTTTAAATTATCTCAGAGATAATGAGATTTTATCTCAATGGACTCCTCCGTACACACCACAGCATATTGGTGTGGCTGAAAGGAGAAATCGAATCTTGTTAGACATGGTACGATCGATGATGGGCTTTGCAAAGTTACCAAAATCCTTTTGGGGGTATGCAATCGAGATAGCTGTTTACTTGCTAAACAGAGTTCCATCAAAGACAGTTGATGTTACTCCATATGAGATGTGGACTAACAAAAGACCCTATCTTACTCATTTGAAAGTTTGGGGTTGTCCTCTTATGTGAAGCGGATCTCGCCGATAAACTTGATGCAAAGTCGACAAGTATCTGCTTTGTAGGATATCCTAAAGAAACAATGGGATATCAATTCTACCTTCTTTGAGGAACAAAAGGTGTTTGTTTCAAAGCATGCTATCTTTTTAGAGAAAGAGTTTCTTTTACAAGAAGACAGTGGGAGCAAAATTGAACTTGAAGAAGTTCAAGATGTTCGAACAGACGCAGATCAACTGCGTGAACCTGAAACTGTGACTCATACAGATGAAGTAACAGTTCAACCTTCTACAACACATGATGCCTTTTAGAATGGTTTATGGAAAGAATTGTCATCTTTTCGTGGAGCTTGAACATCGTGCGTTTTGGGCCATTAAAAAGTGTAACTTGGATTATGACAACGCTGGTATTCATCGCAAGTTACAGCTGCAAGAACTCGAGGAGTTACGGAATGAAGCATACGAGAATGCATGGATTGCGAAGGAAAGGGCAACAGCATATCATGACTGAATGGTTCGACATAAGGAATTTTCGGTGGGTCAGAAAGTTCTTCTCTTCCAATCGCGCCTCAAGCTTTTTCCTGGTAAGTTACGTTCTCAATGGCATGGTCCTTTCGTTGTTACTAATGTATTTCCACATGGTGCTGTTGAGATTTGTGACATAGGTAACAACCGGAACTTCAAAGTTAACGGCCATCGATTAAAGCCATTTTATGAAGGTTTCAAGGACATTCCGACGGAGCAGGTGGCTGTGGACACGCCCAACTATGGAGAATGATGCGCACGCAAAATCGAGCCAACGACTATAACCAAAAGCGCTTAATGGGAGGCAACCCATTGGAGATAAATCAGATTTGATTTCTTCTTTCTCTTCTTTTTCATTTCAAATTTTCTTACTTTTCTCTTCGTTTCGACTTCTGTTCTTATTTTTCGAATTTGGTGTGAATCTTCTTTCTTCCATTTACTTTAACATTGAGGACAATGTTGCGTTTAAGTGCGGGGAGGGGAGACTTTAGTTTGTTCTAGGTTACAATTTTCGAATTTGAGAGTAGTTTAGGTTCAGATTCACCATCTTGCTCTTGCTTGAACTTGAGGAATCTTTGTATAAAAAAAATAAAAAAAAATTTGCAAATATATTTTCTGTTTTTCTTGCATCTTAAGTGTTTTAGCTTTCTTTCAGATTCCCAATTGTTGAACGAGTTCATGTATTATGCGTGAGATTTGGTTAATAATGATGGATGCATAAAGTTGATGGATGGGTTTTAATGTAACACTTGAGCTTTCTAGATAGTAGAGTGACCTCGAAACTATGCTGTATTGACTTAATAGATGACCTATGTGAGCTTTTGTGCCTTCAACATTATTCTTTGTTGTGTGCATTCTTTCAACGGTATAATTCTCTAGAACTTGCTTAATATCTTGATTTAGCATGCTTGCATAAATATGATAAGGGCATCTAGGTGAAACCACTTGAACTTAAATAGCCAACCTAAAGCATGATTTCCATTAGAAAGCCCCTTTGAGCTTTTATCCTTTTCTTTTCTTACCACATTATTAACTTAGCCTTGATCTCATTTTATACTCTATACCCTATGGCCAAGGTTAGTAGAACTTCTATTTGGCAAAGTTGAAGATGTGAGTTGGATGATATCTGATGACGTGGTGTTAATCCGAATGTTTGGCTATGAACAAAACACGGAAAAAAAAGCAGAAAAGTGTTTCTCAAGTGTTTCTATGGAAGTCTGAATGGAATGAAAAGAAGTGGAGTTGTTTGTGTTCAATTTGTAGAATTATGTGCTTGGATGCATACATGTACATGAGTTCGATGATATTCTCAGATAGCTCTACTTCCTTTGCTTTAGCCGTCTTTTATCTTTCTTTTACCTCACCTTTAGCCAAGCCCCATTACAACCATGTTAAAGACCTTTTGATTTGTGTTTAGTATATGCGCACTTTGATAGTGTTGTCAAGATTGAAAAGCAAGCATATGGTAGAATGTATTCATTGATCGAATTTTGAGAGTTACACATTTGAGCCTAAACAGTTTGAGTGTTGGAGTGTTTATCAATGAGAGGACTTATTATTTCGATATGACATAGATTTCCTTTAACTCTAGTATGCTAGATTAGCTCGACTGTTACATGTAAATTTTGTTCATTGATTTTATGTGATTTATCGTGTTAAACTGAGTTCTAGTTATCATACTTGAATTACTTAATATGGTTGGGGATCTGTTTGAAAGCTACATACTTAAGTGTTTTCTTTGCATTACATGTTTATGTTTTTCTGCACTTTGTTTTTCAGGTTTTCTATAGTGCTACTTTTTATATTTATTCTTACTTGAGGACAAGCAAGAGCTAAGTGTGGGGAATTTGATTCATTCATATTTTTATATATTTTTAGGAGTTAATTCAGAGTGACTTGCATTCATTTTATGTTCATCTATAGTCGGTTTATCATGTTTTGGAATTATTTGGGTTTCATTGACGTAAAATGCATAAATGAAATTGAAATAGCAAATAAATCAAGTGGATGGAGAGCATGCGTTGGCGTCGTTCATCAGCAAAGAAAAATGAAAATCAACACACAAGTGGAAATAGATGAACCACGTGACAGCTAGAAGAGAAGAGAAGAATTAAATCAAGTAATAAGTGGAAATAGATGGCAGATCACGTGGGCGTTAATTGGGGATGACAATTTAATTGTCCTCACCAATTAATCACGCAATCCAAGGCAACCAAAAGCTGAAAGGATGTGGGAGTTACGCATGACACATGGAGAGACAAATTAAGAAGAGAGAATGGCCAGCAATTTAATAACACACGCAACATACAAGGAGAAGGAGACGTAGATGATGCGTGGAACAATTAAATCAGAGAAAAATGCAAGCAAATCAACGCATCACATGAGGACAGCTGGCTTCTCCACTAGGTTAGCTATCATGAGGGATAACAGATATATATATATGACGTTGGACCAAGTAGTGGTGACGCGGAACGAAAATCATAGTCGTTCTCCATTAGCCGCAGCCTTGCTTTTGATTATTTTCAGCTTTGTTTTTAGTTTTTTAAGGAACTCTTCATCTTAGACCATCGTGGTATTGTTTTCATTAGGTATGTAGCTAACTTTTATTTCAATTGTAAAGGTAATACCCTTCGACATTGATGAATTCATGAGGATTTATTCTTAATCGATTTTTGTGTTAGTGATTTGCATACATGTGTTTGAACTCTGATCTTTCAATGGATAATCTGAACTTGTAAATCTTAAAATCTGGAATTAAGGTTTATAAGGAATTTTTGGATGTTATTCGATTAATTGATGGTAGTAGTTGCAATGTTAATTGATTTATAGCTAGGTTGATGACAGTAGTTGTCAAATCTATTATGAGATGATTCAGACTTTGTCTTAAACTGATGATAGTAGTTGTCAATAGTTTTCAAGGCAAGATCGTTAAACCGACTTTAGTAACGCTCGTACGCGATGTAGGTGGATTAGTAGTTATGAATCCTATGATTGTTTGCGAAGATTTGTCTTCTTAGTAGTTAAGAAGCATAAAATCAGTAAGTTGGTGATCCCTGATTTTGTAAACACAATACACAAATAATTCCTAGAGTCCGATGAATGAATTAATTGGTGTCGTTAGCGAAATCCTTTGCAATTGAAGTTTCCGTAATTTTATTTTCTTCATAATTTTACTTTATTATTCGTTTAATTTCGTGTTCTTTAATTTCTAAGTGCCAAAATCAAACCCCCCCGTATAATTTATTTTCGTGCATTCGTTCGTGTCCAATTTAGTTGATCTAGTTTTATTTTTGTTTCGTCAAATCTGATTTTTATTTGCGTTGCGTTTGTGTTGCATTATCTTCGATTTCCATTTCTTTTCTATTAACTGCTTTACGCTTTTCGGTTTAGTTCATATTTTGCATTACTTATGTCATCATTGAGGTAGTTTGCAATTCAGATTTTTGTTTCGAGTAAGTCGACGTGTCTATTTTATTTTATTTTATCTTATTTTTCTTTTACAAATAATTAACAAGTTGACGATATTTAGCTTTCCTTTATTAGATCTTCGAGGGAACGATCCCTACTCTCATATACTACTTGTTATTTGTGTAGGGTTAATTTGCAAGGGTGACGACACCTTGTCAACATCCCTGAACATGTTCTCAATCCTTTGGAATTGATGTTGCATAGCCTCCAAAGTAAAGAATGTGTGTTGATCAGCCTCACTATTCTTTTCATCCTTGTCATTACCTTTACTATCCTTTGAATTGGTCATGATGTAAAACCTGCAAAAACACGTTAGAATAGCTCCTCACACACTCTCTCACGTGTTTCTCTCTAAATCAGATTGGATACCCTCGTGTTTCACACAAGAAGATGGCTTTACCCTCAAATGAGCTTACACACTCTTTCCTTTTGCTACTTTAGATTCTAGCACAGTTTTACTTGTCTGAATCAATCACTACCAACCAAATAAACACAACAGAAATGTAATTCAAAAGGAAAGCAACGAATACCTAAATAAAGGAAGAAAAACACAAAGCTAGATGCAATTTAATGTAAAGAAAACAATGAAGACGAAAATAAACACACACTAGATGGAGAAAACGTATGTGAACGATTTTTGGTGCCAATTGAGCAATATGAAACAAGATTACTCAATTCAAGTGTAATGGAAACAAAAAGGACAGCAAACAAAAAAAAACAACCAAAGGGTTGAAGAAAAGACGAAACTAGGAATTAAACTCAACCCTAAACCCAAATTAACAAGAACATTCCAATCTGCCCCAATTACACAAGAACTTAAAGATAAGTAATTATATCAAATACACGTTTTGAGCGAAGAATGTAAATCTTGAAACAAGAAAGTGTTTCTTGGTGCAAGAAAACAAGTCTGGATGAGTTTCTGTAATGAAGGATGTGTTCTTGATGAATCTTGAATAATAAAGAAACGAAATTAAAGAATTCTTGAATGATCAGATTAGTTCTTGACGAATCTTGCAAGCAAATCAACTCAAACTCACAAAGATTCACAATCTTGATTTTTTTTAACTTCTTTCTTTCTTTCTTTTCTTTCTTTTCTTCTTTTTCTTTCTTTCTTTCTTTCTTTTCTTTCTTTCTTTCTTTCTTTTCTTTCTTTCTTTTCTTTCTTTCTTTCTTTCTTCTTTTTTGAATTTTAATGATGAACTAACTATAATAATCAAGAACAAACAGAAAATTAAAGATAAAGATTGAATTTAAAACCTAGGCTCGATACCAAAGATGATACGCAACAACCTAGAATCAATGTCTAGATCACTTCCGCTTTCAATGATTGTTCCCAAACCTAAATTCAATCAATCTAACAAGACCCTTCACCCCAAAACAAAGAAGGAATTGGTAACAAAGAGTATAAGATTGTAAGGATTGAATTAACGCCACAAGTTAGAACTTACTTGATAAGTTGAATCAATCCTTAAGGTAAAACAAGCAAGAATCTCAAATCTCTCTTGAAGAATGCTTTCTAATTTTATTGATCACTCCAAACTCGTGTTCATGGCTAAAGCAAGGGTTTAAATAAAACATGCACATGACTTTTTTAATAAAGCACATGCACACTTAATACAAACCAGCCCATGAAAAAGCCTAAAAGAAGTCCATATGCCCTTTATAAGATAAAATAAGCTCAAGCCCATTGATTAGACTTGTGCTTGTGAAAATTAGCTAAGCGTTAGCCCTCTTGATTTCATAGGCCCACAAGCTTGGTTCCTTAAAATAAAACATGCACATGACTTTTTTTAATAAAGCACATGCACACTTAATACAAACCAGCCCATGAAAAAGCCTAAAAGAAGTCCACATGCCCTTTATAAGATAAAATAAGCTCAAGCCCATTGATTAGACTTGTGCTTGTGAAAATTAGCTAAGTGTTAGCCCTCTTGATTTGATGCCTCCAATGTGCACACACACTTAGGTGTCTTCCTAAGCTTTTCCCCAAGCTTGATCAACAAAACTTCTTGAAGTTATTGTGAAACAAAAGCTTGTACATAAATCTGAAATTGTGCTTTAAGCTTGTTGGAGCGTGACCTTGTAATTGGATCCATTAGCATCCTCAAATCTCCATTGCCTTGGTTAGTTGTATCATAAGATGACTCCAGGTTCATCTGTAGTGCAGTATGCACTGAAGATGAATGGATATATTATGAGGTTGGCTGTCTTAGGTTTTGTTATGGATTATGAATTAAGTGTTGACTTAATTCTAGTTGGATTGTTTGATAGTTACTCACAGTTTGTGTTAAACTATCGGATGAACCAAATATCTACAACAATCCCTGAGTTGATCAATCTGCTCAAGACAGCAGAGCAAGCTATCAAGAAGGATAGCAAGGCAGTGCTAATGGTGGACTCTTCTTCTGGTTCCAAGAAAAAGAAACTAAAGAAAAAAAGGTCTAAGAAACAAAAAGGAAGTGCAGCCAAGAAAAAACCAAAGAAATCGCACTAAAAGGAACTTGCTTCCATTGTGGCAAGACTGGCCACTAGAAGCGTGAATCAGAAAGTCTATCTAGAAGAATTGAAGCGTAAGAAGGCATCGATAGCTCACTCCTTCGGTATGTTTGTCATTGAGGTTAATACTGCTTTCGACCATAACATATGGGTATTAGATACGGTTGTGGCTCACACATATGCAATGATATGCGAGGCCTCGGGGACGATGAGACACTTCAAGAAGGGAGCGATAGACCTACATGTAGGAAATGGAGCAAGAGTTGCTGCATTAGCCGTAGGCACTTATTTTTTGTCACTCCCCACTGGGCTTGTAATTAAATTGGATGAATGTTATTTTGTACCTGTTTTAACAAAGAACATATTGTCTGTTTCTTGTTTAAATAGAGGTGGTTTCCATTTGACTTTTAGTAACAATGGTTGTTCTATTAGTTTGAATGGAATGCAAATGGTACTGGTACATTATGCAATGGAATTTACATATTAAATATGTCACATCCAATTATGAATGTCAATGACACGAAAAGACATAAACGAGATAATTTAAAATCAACTTACTTATGGCATTGTCGCCTTGGCCATATAAATGAGAGACGCATAGCTAAGCTCCATAAAAGTGGTAGTTTAGGGTCATTTGATTATGAATCATATGACACATGTGAATCTTGTTTATTAGGCAAGAGACTAAGTTACCATTTAAGGGAAAGGGTGAACGAGCGACTGGAGTATTAGACCTAATACATTCAGATGTATGTGGTCCGATGTCCATCCATGCTAGAAGTGGTTGTCTTTACTTCATTACCTTTATCGATGATTATTCTCGATATGGGTACCAGATTCGATGAGATACAAATCAAGTATTTGAAAAGTTCAAACAATTCAGAAATGAAGTAAAAAACCAACTTGGGAAAAGTATGAAGACATTACGATCCGATCGTGGTGGGGAATACTTAGACCAACAATTTTTAAATTATCTCAGAGATAATGGGATTTTATCTCAATGGACTCCTCCGTACACACCACAGCTTATTGGTGTGGCTGAAAGGAGAAATCGAATCTTGTTAGACATGGTACGATCGATGATGGGCTTTGCAAAGTTACCAAAATCCTTTTGGGGGTATGCAATCGAGATAGCTGTTTACTTGCTAAACAGAGTTCCATCAAAGACAGTTGATGTTACTCCATATGAGATGTGGACTAACAAAAGACCCTATCTTACTCATTTGAAAGTTTGGGGTTGTCCTGCTTATGTGAAGCGGATATTGTCAAATAAACTTGATGCAAAGTCTGACAAGTGTCTGTTTGTAGGATATCCTAAAGAAACAATGGGATATCAATTCTACCTTGCTGAGGAACAAAAGGTGTTTGTTTCGAAGCATGCTATCTTTTTAGAGAAAGAGTTTCTTTTACAAGAAGACAGTGGGAGCAAAATTGAACTTGAAGAAGTTCAAGATGTTCGAACAGACGCAGATCAACTGCGTGAACCTGAAACTTTGACTCATACAGATGAAGTAACAGTTCAACCTTCTACAACACATGAAGTTCGTAGGTCACGTAGGATACGCTCTGTTCCCGAGAGATATGGATTTCTCGTGAATGAACAGAATGACGTATTACTCATAGAAGATGATGAGCCTACCACCTATGAAGAGGTTCTGAAGAGTTCAGAGTCTGAGAAATGGCTTCATGCCATGAAGGCTGAAATGGATTCCATGTATGAAAACCAAGTATGGACTTTGGTTGATGCACCCGAAGGAATAAAACCTATAGGGTGTAAATGGGTTTTCAAAAAGAAAACCGACATGGATGTGTACATGACACAACCTGAGGGCTTCATCTCCTATGATGGCGAAAAGGTATGCAAGCGTCAGAAATCCATCTATGGATTGAAGCAAGCATCCAGGAGTTGAAATATCCATTTTGATGAGGTAATCAAAGAGTTTGGTTTCTCACAAAATCCGGATGAATACTGTGTGTATAAGAAGGTTAATGGGACTGTAATCGTATTCCTTGTGCAATATGTAGATGACATATTATTACTAGGAAACAATGTCTCTATGCTACAATCAGTAAAGATTTGGTTGTCCAAACAATTTTTCATGAAAGACCTTGGTGAAGCAACTTATATCCTTGGGATAAGAATCTATAGAGATAGATCAAAAAGGTTGCTTGGTCTTTCACAATCAACGTACATAGACAAGATGCTAAAGAGGTTTAGCATGGAGTAATCCAAGAGAGGTTACCTTCCCGTGACTCATGGGATAACACTCTCGAAATCTATGTGTCCTAAGACACAAGATGAGAGGATGCGCATGAATATGATCCCATATGCATCTGCAGTAGTATCTATCATGTATGTAATGCTATGTACGAGACCCGATGTATCATATGCTCTAAGTGTTACGAGCAGATACCAATCGGATCCTGGTTGATACGGAAACCCCAAGAAAACAAGGTTCTTGAAACCCCCTAATCCTATTGAATCAAAACCCCAATCTTTCTATTCTAAGAACATGCTAGTTCAAACCCCAATTATACGAAATTGAGACCCAAACCCAAAGAAAATTGAAGAATTGAACACGCCACAAGTGATTACCTTGATAAGTGATGCAATCCTTGAAATAACAATAAGAAGAACACACCTTACTTGAAGAGAATATCTCTCAATTTCGTTAATCAACCAAATCTAATGTTTACAAGGATAAAATAAGGTATTTATACCCTTTCCCACGACCTAAACCTAAAAGGAATAGGTTACAAGACCCTTTAATGCTAAAACAAGCCTAATCCTAACTAGTTTAGGAGTTTATAGCCCCATAATGCAATCTGATCCTATTCCACTTAGGATTGGGCTAAACTAACTTAAATAAGACCAAAATAACTTAAATAAACGTAAGGGAGGTGGATGGGCCTAATGGATTACTCTACTTAGGCCCACACACTTGGTTGTCCAAAACTAGTTTTAAATAAACTAAGGCAAATGCTAATAAATACCTAGCCCATAACAAGTCTCTTTGGGCCTAATAAACAAATGATAAATAACAAGTCCAATGTACTAAAATAAGTCCATAAGAATAATTGAACTTGTCTTGAAATTTGGTTAAGTATTAGCCCCTCCACATGCCCTCTCTAGAAGAGTCACAAGCTTGACTTCTCCACTTGAATTCTCCACGGATGGTTCGGTCTTGTAATCAAGGTGAGATGTAATGTGACTTTGAACAAACCCTTGAAGTGCTTGTTTAAGCCTTGCTGCACGTTGTCTTGTAATAGGTCCACTTGGCAAAGTAAGCTTGTCTTGGTGTGTTGCACCTTGATCTCCATTGCCATGGCTTCTTGTATCAGTCCCTCCCTCCTCAAAAGGATTCGTCCTCGAATCAGCCCCTGCATTATCAAATGGAGAGAGATCAGCAACATTAAATGTAGCAGATACTTGATACTCACCTGGCAAATCAATCCTGTAGGCATTATTATTAATCTTTTCAAGGACTTGGAAAGGCCCATCGCCTCTAGGATCCAACTTGAATTTCCTTTGCTTAGGAAACCTCTCTTTCCTAAAATGTAACCAAACCCAATCACCAGGCTCAAATTGCATCAACTTTCACCCTTGATTAGCTCTTTGTGCATATGCTTCATTCCGCTTCTCTATGTGTTGTCTCGCCTTTTCATGAATGTTGCGCACCAAATCTGCTTTCTTTTGTCCATCTATACTAGTTATCTCACTTAAAGGTAAAGGACACAAATCTAAAGGTGTTAATGGATTAAAACCATAAACAATCTCAAAAGGTGAATAACCAGTAGTAGAATATATGCTCCTATTGTATGCAAATTCAACTAATGACAAACATTCTTCCCATGTTTTAATATTTTTACCAACCACAACACGTAAAAGAGAACCTAAAGTTCTATTAACTACCTCAGTTTGTCTGTCAGTTTGAGGATGGCAAGTAGTAGAAAACAAAAGTTTAGTACCTAGCTTACCCCAAAGAACACGCCAAAAGTGTCTCAAAAACTTCACATCACGATCAGAAACAATAGTCTTAGGAACACCATGCAAATGCATAACATCCTTAAAAAACAACTCGGCAATATTTACAGCATCATCAGTTTTATGACATGCAATGAAATGTGTCATCTTACTAAACCGATCTACTACCACAAATATACTATCCCTACCTTTTTTTGTCCTAGGCAACCCTAAAACAAAGTCCATAGATATGTCAGTCCACGGATGCTTAGGCATAGGCAAAGGTGTATACAAACCATAAGGATGAGTCTTAGATTTAAGCTTGTCTACATGCAACACACTTAGAACAAATTTTTCAACATCTTTTCTCATGTTAGCCATAAAAATGTTCACAAAGTATGTCATATGTCTTTTGAACCCCAAAATGACCCATCAAACCCCACAATGTGATTCACGACAAGGACTTCCCGATAGAACATTTAGGCACACATAACTTGTTCTCCCTAACGTATGGAACATTTAGGCACACATAACCCAAGATAGAACATTTAGGCACACATAACGATGGAAAGGTCTCTATGAATTCCAGCCACTTCGCATGCCTCTTGTTCAACTTACTTGCCCTTTAGATGTTTCAATGACTCATGATCGTAATGGATCACAAACTCTTTGGCGAGAGATAATGCCGACAAGTCTCCAATGTCACACCAAGGCATAGAGTTCCTTGTCATAAGTGGAATAATTCAATCAGGCCCATGAAGCTTTTCACTCAAGTATGCAATGGGACGCTTACCTCGCATCGTAATGCACCAATACCTAACCCGAGGCATCACATTCTATCTCAAAAGCTTCATTTAAAGTTAGGCAAACTCAATACAAAGCAGAACACAATTTATCTTTCAATGTATTAAAAGCAAGTTCTTGTGCCTCATTCCACTTAAACCGACATCCTTTTAATTATTTCACCAATGGCAGCAATGGTACTAAAATCTTTCACAAAACGCCTATAAAAGCTAGCTAAACCATGAAAACTACGCACATCACTAATACACTTAAGAGTAGGCCAATCTTTAATGGCCTTAACCTTCTCCTCATCAACATGCACACCATGGGCAGAAATAACGAAGCCAAGAAAAACAACTTTATCCATACAAAAAGAACACTTTTTAAATTTAGCATATAGTCTTTCACGCCTAAGTGCTTCAAGTATAGATTTAAGATGCATAACATGCTCATCAAGGCTTTTGCTACAAATTAAAATGTCATCAAAGTATACAACCACAAACTTGCTAATAAAATCACGCAAAACATGGTTCATTAATGTCATAAAAGTGCTAGGTGAATTTCTCAAACCAAATGGCATGACCATCCACTCATATAGACCATATTTTGTTTTAAAGGCTGTTTTCCATTCATCCCCTACTTTCATTCTAATTTGATGATAACCACTCATGCGATCAATTTTTGTAAATAAACAAGCACCATGTAGCTCATCAAGCATATCATCTAGCCTAGGAATGGGGTGGCGATACTTTACCGTTATCTTGTTTATTGCCCTGCAATCCATGCACATACGCCAAGCAACTCTTCCACTTGCCTTTGAAGCTCCTTTGTCTCCTCAGGATTGCTTCTATAGGCTGGGCGATTAGGAATTTGAACTCCTGGCACGGGATCAATCTGATGTTCAATGCCCCTCAATGGTGGTAGTCCTTTGGGTAACTCATCTGAAAAGACATCAGAGTATTCCTGCAACTGACTGCCCCGCCGTTCAGTGTGAATACATAACCTGATTGGGATTTGGAATCATCCTTATCAGATTGAAAATCGGCATCAGATACCCGCCACCGAGATCTCCATCCCCATATATCACGAACACATCCTTAGTCCTTCGCAAGTACTTGAGGATATTCTTGACAACCACCCAAAGGACCCTCACCAGATCCGGTTGGTATCTCTCAGAACACTTAGAGCATATGATACATCGGGTCTCGTACATAGCACATCGTATATGATAGATCCTACCGCAGATGCATACGGATCATATTCATGTGCATCCTCTCATCTTGTGTCGTAGGACACATAGATTTTGAGAGTGTTATCCCATGAGTCACGGAAAGGTACCCTCTCTTGGATTGCTCCATGCTAAACCTCTTTAGCATCTTGTCTATGTACGTTGATTGTGAAAGACCAAGCAACCTTTTTGATCTATCTCTATAGATTATTATCCCAAGGATATAAGTTGCTTCACCAAGGTCTTTCATGGCAAATTGTTTGGACAACCAAATCTTGACTGATTGTAGCATCGAGACATCGTTTCCTAGAAATAATATGTCATCTATATACAGCACAAGGAATACGATTGCAGTCCCACTAACCTTCTTATACACACAGTATTCATCCGGATTTTGTGAGAAACCAAACTCTTTGATTACCTCATCAAAACGGATATTCCAACTCTTGGATGCTTGCTTCAATGCATAGAAGGATTTTTGAAGCTTGCATACCTTTTCGCCATCATAGGAGATGAAGCCCTCAGGTTGTGTCATATACACATCCTCAGCTAGATTTCCATTTAGGAAAGCTGTCTTCACATCCATTTGCCATATCTCATAATCATAATGAGTGGTAATGGCTAGGAGTATCCTAATAGATTTAAGCATTGCTATCGGGTCAAGGTCTCGTCGTAGTCAACTCCTTGTCTTTGACGAAAACCTTTAGCCACAAGCCTTGCTTTATAGGTAATTACATTACCATTCATGTCGGTTTTCTTTTTGAAAACCCATTTACACCCTATAGGTTTTATTCCTTCGGGTGCATCAACCAAAGTCCATACTTGGTTTTCATACATGGAATCCATTTTAGCCTTCATGGCTCGAAGCCATTTCTCAGACAATGAACTCTTCAGAACCTCTTCATAGGTGGTAGGCTCATCATCTTTTATGAGCAATACGTCATTCTGTTCATTCACGAAATCCATATCTCTCGAGACAGAGCGTATCCTACGTGACCTACTTAACTTCGTGTGTTGTAGAAGGTTGAACTGCACTTCATCTGCTTGAGTCACAGTTTCAGCAGCTGATTCAAGGCTCTGCGTCGAGCATCCCGAACTTCTTCAAGTTCAATTTTGCTCCCACCGCCTTCTTGTAAAAAACTCTTTCTAAAAGACAGCATGTTTTGAAACAAACACCTTTTGTTTCTCAAATGAGGTAGAACCGATATCCCATTGTTTCTTTAGGATATCCTATGAACAAACACTTGTCGATTTTGCATGAAGTTTATCTCGATCGTATCCGCTTCACATAAGCGTGACAACCCCAAACTTTCAAATGAGTAAGATAGGGTCTTTGTTAGTCCACATCTCATATGGAGTAACATCAATCGCTTTGATGGAACTCGCTTAACAAGTAAACAAATGTCTCAAGTGCATACCCCAAAAGGATTTTGGTAACTTTGCAAAGCCCATCATTGATCGTACCATGTCTAACAAGGTTCGATTTCTCCTTTCTGCCACACCATTATGCTATGGTGTGTAAGGAGGAGTCCATTGAGATAAAATCCCATTATATCTGAGATAATCCAAAAACTGTTGGTCTAAGTATTCCCCACCACGATCAGATCGCAATGTCTTGATACTTTTCCCAAGTTGGTTTTCTACTTCATTTCTGAATTGTTTGAACTTTTCAAATGCTTCAGATTTGTATCTCATCAGATACAGGTACCCATATCGAGAATAATCATCGATAAAGGTAATGAAGTAAAGAGAACTACTTCTAGCATGGATGGACATCGAACCATATACATCTGAATGTATTAGGTCTAATATGCCAGTTGCTCGTTCACCCTTTCCCTTAAAGGGCAACTTAGTCATCTTGCCTAATAAACAAGATTCACATGTGTCATATGATTCATAATCAAATGACCCTAAACTTCCACTCTTATGGAGCTTAGCTATGTCTCTCATTTATATGGCCAAGCGACAATGCCATAAGTAAGTTGATTTTAAATTATCTCGCTTATGTCTTTTCGTGTCATTGACATTCATAATTGGATGTGACATATCTAATATGTAAATTACATTGCATAATGTACAAGTACCATAAAGCATTCCATTCAAACTAATAGAACAACCATTGCTACTAAAAGTCAAATGGAAACCAATCTATTTAAACAAGAAATGCATAATATGTTCTTTGTTAATACAGTACAAAATAACATTCATCCAATTTAATTACAAGCCCAAGAGGGAGTGACAAAAGTAAGTGCCTACGGCTAATGCAAAGAACTCTTGCTCCATTTCCCACACGCAGTCTAGTTCTCCTTCATGAGTCAGTCATCGTCCCCGAGGCCCGTGATATCATTGCATATCGTGAGCCACAACCGTATCTAATACCCATATGTTATGGTCGAAAAAGATAACCTCAATGACAAACATACCGAAGAAGTCGAGGCATCCGATGCCTTCTTCGCTTCAATTCCTCCAGATAGACTTTACGCTTCTTCTTCCAAAGGCTGCCTTGCCACAATGGAAGCAAGTTCCTTTAGTGCAATCTCTTTGGTTTTCTTCTTGCTATACTTCCTTTCGGTTTCTTAGACCTCTTCTTTTCAGTTTTTTTCTTGGAAGCGTAAGAGGAGTCCACCATAAGCACTTGCTTGCTATCCTTCTTGATAGCTTGCTCATTGCTCGAAAGATTGATCAACTCGTGGATTGTCGTGGATATTTGATTCATCCGATAGTTTAACACAAACCGTGAATAATCGTCAGACATCCAACTAGAATTAAGTCAACACTTAATTCATAATCCATGACAAAACCTAAGACAGCCAACCTCTCAATATACCCATTCATCTTCAAAGCATACTACATCGCAGATGAACTCGAGTCATCTTAGTAGTGAAGAGTAACCTTGAGGTCTCGAACCTTTCGCACCGAGCTTGCTCATGAAACAGACTCCCAAGATGAAACACTATGGTATGAGCATCCATAGACTCATCCGCTTCGCAGCTCTGGTGACATCGAGGCAAGCATAATACAGTTGCTATGTCACTTGTTTTGAGATGCTTTCGATAAACTTTCGATCCTCATCAAGCATCAACAGCAGTGGATCGGAAGTGGAACATCAAGGACATATCCAGCCTCGATCCGAGAACAATTCTCAGATTTCTCAGCCAATCAAGAAAATTTGGTCCAGTTAATTTGTTTGAGTCCATAAGTGAGCGCAAGTTCACACTTGAAGTCATCTTCAATCAACCTAAAGAGAAAGAGAGAAAGAATGTTAGAATAGAATTACATGCATGATCATAAGGACTTGAATGACATGCATATGGCTCCCACTAGTTTCAAAGAATCCATAACCCTCAGTACGAATCCAAGAAACATTATGACAAAATGTCCTAGTGGGTCGATATCCGATATTACTAAAATGACCTTGGGTTTACCCAACAAGTCACCTTAGGTCAATCGGTAGGTATCGGTCATACCAATTGCATCATAGATATCCGACATTACTAAAATGACCTTGGGTTTACCCAACAAGCCACCTTAGATCTATCGGCAGGTATCGGTCATACCAATTGCTTCATAGATGCAACTATCGACTAGTGCTATCAACTCGTGATGTATGCACACACATTGGGTTATCAACTCTTGATGCGCGTACATCTGATGTACACTACCCAATTTCGCCTCTGTCCACGTTGACCTTGAGTTTACTCAACAAATCAACGCTTCTAGTGAAAACCGACCCATTAATCCGAAAATCTTATTTTCATGGTTCGAACATATCCGTATAGAGTGAGCTTGGGTTTACCCAACAACCCAACTCTATAAGAACTCTGTTCTCCCATATTAATGGAAGGCGTTAGTTTTCATATGATGTGAGGGTTTTCGTGTCTCATCTTCTTCTTCTCAAGCTATAGGATTATAGTCACCATGACTATATGGAATGATTTAGGCAATTCATCAATCACATTAAATCTATACCTAAAATCATCCATCATCCCACCTATGCATGTTGTAAGTCGACTTGTGTATGTATAAGTCAACTTATGCTCAGATAAGTCGACTTATGCAAGTGTAAGTCGACTTATGCAATCGCGCTACTAACAAGTCGACTTGTAACATTGTGCAAGTCGACTTACGCGTTTCAAATTACGCATAAGTCGCCTTATGCATGTGTAAGTCGACTTATCCACGTGGAATTGCTATCTAATCGGCTAATTTCTCAATCCGCAGTTCAAATTCACAACACCAAGTCTAATACACTTTACCTTGATGTACCAATGAAACACTTTCATTGTTGCTTACCATATATAGTCAAACTATACATGAAAAACTTGAAATCGATGAATACACTCTTATTCTTTTAGATTTCCAAATAATTTTGCGAATATCAAACTATCACCCTAAGTATCTCTAGGTAGTCTACACTTTATCAAGACTACTTCGGCACTGGTCACAAAATTTGTGACGGCCAAAACAATCAAGATAAGGGAATATACTAACGAGACACTAATGAGACACATTTGGCATCCGAAAATTGTTTGGAAACCCAATTTCAAGAAAATCATTTTGGCAAGCATGCAACATCAATGTAACACATTTTTAATCACAATAAAAATGATCCAAGGCATTGGAACTGAAATCTACACAATTTCTTATTTCAAACAAAACAGCTCCAGCAACTTTCTCAAAACTGCCAAGCTTTGCATTTTGCTTGAAAAAATCATTTAAACAATTTCAATAAATTCTGAGAAAATTACAGAGGTTACAAAATGTTCACAACATGTTCCATGAATTTTTTCAGGATTTATTTCCTACAAAAACTCAACCAACCACAGAAACAAAGCCAATGTAGAATCTGTGTTCCTCAACACTGTTATTCCCAGCAGCACACAATAAATTCTCAAATAAATAGTAAATCACCTCGAAAACATTTTTCCATTCTCATAGACATTTATAAACATCTTAGAGACATTTTGGTGAAAGCTAATTCGAAAAAAAAATTTTCTACAATTTATTCTCGAATTTATAAACATGTCTGTTCGTTGAATGTGCACAAAGACAGCAACCAGAACATTGGGGAATAAATTAGCAAAACCATATCAAATCACATTGATAAATTCCGATCTTCCACAGACACATGCAACAACATCTTGTGAACATATCTGGGCAAGAAAATTTTGAAAAATATATTGCTATACTGAATTCGAAATTCACACAATCAACATGCATCATCGTCACAAGCAATAGGCAACTCCGACCTAGTCATGGTTTCTTCGTTATATACGACACAAGTGGCTCTGATACCACTGTTGGAAAATCCCGGTGTGAGCATCACATGGCCACGGTGCGGAAAACAAAAATTTTTATTCCGGAACCTTCCCGAAAGCCAGGATCCATGTGTCTATACAACAGACTCAAACCATAACGGCCAAAGGAGACCGTCTCTAACGGTATCCACGCAGAGATCGGAGAACCTAACCCGGACAAACCCTTTCACCCGGGAATAGCTAGAATAAATTAAAGAGTGCTAGCTCCTACCTTTGTCCCTCGAGAGCTTGAATCAACGATGAAGAAGATGAAGAAGCTTGAAGATGAAGATTGGAAATCGTGGATGAAGAAGAGAGGAAAAACTCTTTTTCCTTCAACCTTTTCTTCCTCTTCCAAAAAACCAACGAACATCTCTTCTTATCAAGCCATTTTTAAGCCTTTTATGTCTTTAACACTTTAAAGACACAATAAATGCCAATGGTGAGTCATGCACCCACGTAAGCCCTTATATATATATAAAGTTAAAGATGATAAGCTTCTCCTCCCTTCCATCCATGTTTACACTTATATATATATATATATATTAATTCTTTAATTCTTTAATTATATATATATATATATATAAATAAATAATTGCTGAAGTGGTCCAGTCACACTGGGGTCGGTCCTACCGGCCTATCGGGTCCCAGATGGAAAAACCCCTAAACGTTTTCAAGAATATCAATGTCGCGATCTCATCGGGACATATCTCGATCTCATCGATCCATTTAATCCTTTTGCTCTCCATATATTGGAACTCTGTCCAAAACTATTTTATTTATTCTCCGAGACACTCTTATCGTGTGACCCATTAGATTCCGGTTATGTTGGCCACTTAGATTAACACTTAATCGAGCAAGTCATGGCGGTATCTAGCAACACATCATGACCCCAATTGATCGGAAAGTAATTGGTTTGACGAATGAACATGTATTCATCATGAACCATATCACGAACCTTTCCATAGACAATTACCGTACAATTCATCCTTTCACCATGCTATACCCCACTTGGTTATGAGTATGGGCAATGTGTCAACTCTTACTAGACTGACTACGTCAAATCTAGTCCAAGTGATATCAGTTCTTATCCTGGGACTCATTACTTAATATATCAATGAAGACATTCTTCATGACATATATGCTCCGGCTAGAGACTTCCAAGTAATGACCCTGACAAGAGGCCATGGGTATCATCTTCTGCTATCACAGAAGTGGTGAATCCTCTATTGGCTACTTAATTACCTTCGAATACGTCAAGCTGTACCCAATCACCACCCTATGAGCAACCTCTGTAAGGCAACAAGGAATGGAGTCAAAGCACAGAATTAGTATCCAAGATATCCTTGAGCACCTCAAATCTAAGGATACTTGCATCATTGCTATGATGAGATTATCACTGACATTAGAATAGGACATCCATGTAATGATCTCATAGCAGGTCATCCAATGTACTTACTACCTCTAGTAAGCATTCACATCTCAACCCTAAATATCTCATATTTACACTTTCGAGATCCACCGCTGATCAAATCAAGGAGCTTGAGATGTGCTAGTCTTTCCGGATTACCGATGTCCAGTCTCGAATCCTATGACTAGGATAATTTAGATATTGACATAATTGTACATGATAGGAATCTCGATGTATGATTACATCATAATTTCCTTCATGCTATGTCATATATCATGGACTTCATTAATTTGCTTATTGATCAATATCAGTTCATAAATAATGAACAGCAACGTAATGAAATATGCCTTTCTTTATTTATTCATAAAGACTGTACACAAATTTGTACAAAATGCGCTAAAGGCGATTGCCTTTAGGGCACTACTCTAACAAATGTTTCTATCTACTCTTTCAATCTCTTCCTCCTCTCTGCCTCTTTCAGCTCTTCCTCTATAACCACCTCTATTTCGGCCTCTATCTCCTCTACCACCTCTTGCATTGTTTCGAACTCCATACCCCTCTTCCTCATCAAATCCATCTTCATCTTGCTCCTCCTCATAGTGATAATGATTATGAAGTGGAGGGTTCTCTCTTCTTCTTGCCCATTATTCCACAAGATTCACTTGAATATTTCTAAGAAGTCTATCTTGTCTTTCAAAGTTTCTATCTTGTTGTTCAAACTTGTCTTTGACTTCAAGGAACATAGTCTCTATTCTCTTGAATTGATTTTGCATTTCTTCAAGAGTAAAGAATGTATTTCGTTGGTCCTCTTCACTCCCATCACTCGGTATAGTTTGGACTCCCCAATATGGGATTCCAACAATTGTACTAATCCACATATATTTCTATCAATCACTACTCGTTGAAGAAATGAAAATTATCCTATTTATTTGTATTTGCTTTGATGAGAAATGAAAAACAAAAATACATATAAAGATCTCCTTAACTTAGGAATAAAATTGGATTAGTTGTCGCCCTTTCACAGAAAACGGAGAGATGAATTGATATCTTTTTTGATTGGATTATTGGATTTGGATTCATCGGGATCCATCTTTATTGCTATTATGAGACATGATCAATTCCTGCAAGAAAACGTTAGAAACCTCACAACACTCCCTCACGTGTTTCTCTCTAGAACAAAATTTTCCACTCGTGTTTCACACAATAAAATGGCTTTTCACTATATAATCTCACACTCTTGCCTTTTTCCACTCAAGTGCCTCCTTTATGTTACTTTTCAGGATCACTTCAACAAGATCAAGGAAATCAACAAGCAACAAGTTCAAGAAGAAAACACAAAGAAAACAAGCCTAACGAAGAAAAACGAATAGATGAAACAAATCTAGAAGCAAAATATTGTACGGACAGAAAATAAATCAAAGTGCCAATACACGGATGAAGAATAGTGCAGGCAACGATTCTTGTGTCAATTGAACAATTATGAGTGCAACAATTGTTCAAATCAATGTAGAGAAGCAAAGATAGGTACCAAAACAAGAAATAAACTAGGAAACAAAGAAAGACACACAAAACTATGACAAAACTCACCGAATCCCAAGACCAAATTATTTTATTTTAATATCCCAATCAACCCAGAGTTCAAAGAATTGAACAAAAGATTCAAAGAAATCGTTTCTTGATATGTTCTTGAATGAAAGAAGGACAATCTTAATGAATCTTGAATGATAAGAACAAATCTTGAATGAAAGATCAAATAAAGATTCAAAGAATCACAATCTTGGATGTTTCTTGATCAATCTTGAAATTTTTTTTCTTTTCTTTCTACTGTTCACTTTTTTTTCTATTTTTTCACCTTTTTATTTGCTTTTTGATTTATTTTTTGCTTTTTCTGTCTTTTTTTTTGGTTGATCAAGAAAACAAAGAATCAATTAAGGAAACAAGAACATAAAGAACCAATAATGGCAGATTCGTTCCAAGCAATTTAAACCTTTTCTTTTTACTTTTCTAAAAAATTCAACAAAGAAAACAATAAAAGATACGTATGAGTTCAATAGAATTAAGCCAAAGCTCTGATACCAACTAATACGGAAACCCCAAGAAAACAAGGTTCTTGAAACCCCCTAATCCTATTGAATCAAAACCCCAATCTTTCTATTCTAAGAACATGCTAGTTCAAACCCCAATTATACGAAATTGAGACCCAAACCCAAAGAAAATTGAAGAATTGAACACGCCACAAGTGATTACCTTGATAATTAATGCAATCCTTGAAGTAACAATAAGAAGAACACACCTTACTTGAAGAGAATATCTCTCAATTTCGTTAATCAACCAAATCTAATGTTTACAAGGATAAAATAAGGTATTTATACCCTTGCCCACGACCTAAACCTAAAAGGAATAGGTTACAAGACCCTTTAATGCTAAAACAAGCCTAATCCTAACTAGCTTGACTACTCCACTTGAATTCTCCACGGATGGTTCGGTCTTGTAATCAAGTTGAGATGTAATGTGACTTTGAACAAACCCTTGAAGTGCTTGTTTAAGCCTTGCTGCACGTTGTCTTGTAATAGGTCCACTTGGCAAAGTAAGCTTGTCTTGGCGTGTTGCACCTTGATCTCTATTGTCATGGCTTCTTGTATCACTGGTGAGGGTCACTGGGTGGCTGTCAAGAATATCCTTAAGTACTTGCGAAGAACTAAGGATGTTTTCTTGATATATGGAGATGGAGATCTCAAAGTGAGCGGGTATACAGATGCCAGTTTTCAATCTGATAAGGATGATTCCAAATCCCAATCAGGTTACATATTCACATCGAACAATGAGGCGATCGGTTGGAAGAGTTCCAAACAAGAGACGATCGCCAATTCAACGATCGAGGCGTAGTACATTGCCACTTCAGACGCATATAGCCTATGGTATTGAATATCAAAGGCGATTGGCTTTGGGTCAGTGGGAGATTGTTAGATGGTGCCACAAAAGGCAATCCTTTAGTGCGTTTGCTGAAAGTTACATGCATACTTTATGTATAAATAAAGAAAGGCATGATTTCATTGGCCTGCTTTGCTCCTTATTATGAATGGATATTGATCATAAGCAAATTAATGAAGTCCATGGTACATGACTGTGGCGCCATGAAGGATGATTATGATGTGATCCTCTTCTTGAATTATTCAGGATGTGATTATGATAGTTCGAAGGTATGAAAGATGCCGGTCATGATTAGTCACATATAAACTCATTTATGCTTAGTCATTAATGCATTTAATGACTAAAAAGACAAAATAATGAAGAGAGAAAGAAGAGATGATCGTTGATATAGATGATGAGAAGAATTAAAAATGTTTTTAAGCTTTCTTCCAAAAAGAAAAGAAGTGTGATCATCGTGGGTTTTGAGAAAGAGTTCCTAAAATCCTAAGGCTTTGATCTCTTCTTCATCTTTCATCGAGATCATCTTACATAGTTTTCTTCTTCTCCATTTCTTTCAAGCTATCCAAGGACAAAGGTAAGAGCTAGCACTCTTTAATTTGTTCTAGCTATTTCCAGATCAAAGGGTTTGTCCGGTGATCAATGACAAACTAGAATCAATGATCTACCTCACCTCAATTTAAATGATTGTTTCCCAACCTAATTTCAATCAATCTAACAAGACCCTTCACCCCAACAGACAAGGAATTGGTAACAAAGAGTATAAGATTGTAGGAATTGAATTAGCATACGAGTTAGAACTTACTTGATAAGTTGAATCAATCCTTATAGTAAAACAAGCAAGAATCTCAATTTTCTCTTGAAGAATGCTTTAATTTTAATGATCTCTCTAAAACTTCGTGTTCATGGCTAAAGCAAGGGTTTAAATACCCTTTGCAATGTAAAAACCTAACAAAGATAACCTAAAAACCCCAAAGAAAGCCCAAAATATCAAAAGGCCTTCCTGAAACAAATCTGCCCAAGAATAAATCCCACATGGATTGGGGCTTCAAAACTAATTAAAATTGACTAGTCCTTGTTCAAATGGGATAAGAAAACCACAAAATAGAAGACTAACTTAAGAGGGCGAATTGAGCTTTAAACTAGGGCCCCAAGCTTGGTTCCTTAAAATAAAACATACACATGACTTTTTTTAATAAAGCACATGCACACTTAATACAAACCAACCCATGAAAAAGCCTAAAAAAAGTCCACATATGCCTTTTATAAGATAAAATAAGCTCGAGCCCATTGATTAGACTTGTGTTTGTGAAAATTAGCTAAGTGTTAGCCCTCTTGATTTGATGCCTCCAATGTGCACACACCACTTAGGTGTCTTCCAAGCTTTTCCCCAAGCTTGATCAACAAAATTTCTTGAAGTTCTTGTGAAACAAAGCTTGTACATAAATCTAATTTGTGCTTTAAGTTGTTTGGAGCGTGACCTTGTAATGGACCCATTAGCATCCTCGTCTCTCCATTGCCTCTGGTGAGTTGTATCACCCAGCTTAGGTTCTCCGATCTCTACGTGGATACCGTTAGAGGCGGTCTCCTTTAATCGCTTTTAGTTTGACTTTGTTATATAGTCACATGGATCACAGCTTTGGGAAGGTCCCTAAACAAAAATTTTTGTTTTCCACATCGTGGACATGTGATTTTCCTACAGATTTGTTTCAGGAAGGCCTTTTTGATATTTTGGGCTCTTCTTTTAGGGTTTTTAGGTTATCTTTGTTTGGTTTACATTGCAAAGGGTATTAAACCCTTGCTTTAAACATGAACACGAAGTTTTTAGACATGAATAAAATTAGAAAGCATTCTTGAAGAGAGAATTCAGATTGCTTTTTAGCTGCTAATTAAATTCCTACAATAAATATACTCTTTACCAAATCATTGCTTTGGGGGTGAAGGGTCTTGTTATATTGATTGAATTTAGATTGAATTTACAATCATTGAAACTGAGGTGATCTAGACACATTCTAGGTTGTTACCGTATCATCTTTGGTATCAAAGCCTAGGTTTTAAATTCAATCTTTATCTTTAATTTTCTATTTGTTCTTGATTATTATAGTTAGTTTATCATTCAAATTCGAAAAAAAGAGAAAGAAAGAGAAAAGAAAGAAAAGAAAGAAAAGAAATAAAAAGAAGAAAAAGAAAGAAAGGCATAAGTAAAAAAGAAAAAAATCAAGTTTATGAATCAAGAACACATCCTTCATTCAAGAAAGTCATCAAGACTTGTTTTCTTGCATCAAGAAATACGTTCTTGTTTCAATATTTACTTTCTTCGCTTCAAAGCGTGTGTCTTTGATATAACCGCTTATCTTTAAATTCTTGAGTAATTTAGGCGAGCAGTGGAATATTCTTGATAATTCGGGTTTAGGGTTGAGTTTAATTCCTAGTTTCTTCTTTTCTTGCACTCTTTGGTTGCTTTTTTTGTTTGCTATCCTTTTGTTTCCATTACACTTGAATTGAGGTAATCTTGTTTCATATTGCTCGATTAGCAAAATCTTTCACATAATGCTTTTTCCATCTAGTATTTGTTTATTTTATCCTTCCTTGCTTTCTTTACCTTAAATTGCATCTAGTTTTGTGTGTTTCTTCTTTTCTTTAGGTTTTCGTTGTTTTCTATTGAATTAAGTTGCTGTTGTGCTTATTTGGTTGATAGTGATTAATTAGGACAAGTAAAACTATGCTAGAATCTAAAGTGGTAAAGGCAAGTGTGTAAGCTCCTTTGAGGATAAAAGCCATCTTCTTGAGTGAAACACGAGGGTATCCAATCTGATTAGAGAGAAACACGTGAGGAGAGTGTGAGGAGCTATTCTAACGTGTTTTTTACTGGGTTTTATATTATGACCAATTCAAAGGATAGTAAAGGTAGTGAGAATGATGAAAGAATAATAGTGAAATTGATCAACACACATTCTTTATTTTCTTGAGGTGTGCAACATCAGTCAAAAGGATTGCAAGAACATGTTTAGGTATGTCGATGATAAATTTGATAGACAAGATCAAGCCATTAGGAATTTACAAAGAGAGGCTTCATCTAATGGTGCATGAAGGAAGAAATGCTAGGAAGCTAACTCATGCACTATGAGTATGAAGATGAATATGATGATGGGGAAGATGAAGAAGATTGGCATAGGGCCAAATTTGGCGGAAGAGGGGGACAGAATGATAGAGGAAGAGGAAGAGGCTATAGAGGGCGAGACAATGCAAGGGGAAGACAAGCGTTTATCGAGCATGTGGATAGGAACAGGTGTAGTATCAAGATGAAAATACCATCTTTCCAAGGTGAGAATGATCCGAGCTTACTTAGAATGGGAAAGAAAGGTGGAGATGATTTTTGGATGCCATAACTATTCTGAGGAGAAGAAGGTGAAGCTTGCTGCTATGGAATTTCATGATTACGCGCTTATTTGGTGGGATCATCTTGTTTTGAATAAAAGAAGGAATGAAGAGGATCCTCTTGATACTTGGCCCGAAATAGAAGGGTCATGAAGAAGTCAGGTGCCCTAGTTACTTCTATAGGGCTCCATCAAAGACTCCAAACCTTGAGACAAGGCACCAAAAGTGTAGAAAGAATTACCATAAGGAGATGGAGATAGCCATGATTAGGGCTAATGTAAAAGAAGAAACAGAAGCCACCATGGCACATTTCTTGACTGGTTTGAACAAAGGCATTGCCAATGTTATTGAATTGCACCATTATGTGGAGTTAGAGGAGATGGTGAATATGGCCATGAAGGTGGAGAGGCAACTCAAGTACAAAAGCTCCAACAAGGCTTCTTGCCCAAGCTCTACCACAAATTGGAACTTGAAATGGTCCAGGAAGAATGAGAAGGACAAAGACAAGCTAAAGGAAGAAGAAGCTGGCGAAGCTCCAAAAGGTACTTTTAAAACTCCAAGTTCTTCTAGTTCCAATCTGAAAAGCATAGGACTATTAAATGCTTTAAATGTCTTAGTGTTGGTCATGTTAGCCTCAATTTACCAAAACAAAAAACAATGTTTGTGAGGAGGAGAAGGTTGTTTCGAGGAGGAAGAAGAGGATTTGGCTTCCATGCCTGAGTTGGAAGATTGTTACGATGTGGAAGTCGAGGATGCACCTAGGGGTGAATTACTTGTTACTAAGCGAAGTTTTGAATGCTCAAGTGAAGGAAGATAGAATTGAGCGAAGGGAAAATATTTTCATTCTAGATGCCTAGTGAATGAGAAGATTCAGTAGCCTGATCATTGATGGGGGAAGCTGCACTAATGTGGCTAGAAATATTGATGGTGGAAAAACTAGGGTTGGAGTGCTTGGAAACACCCTGGGCCATGATAGACTACAATGGCTTTGAATGACATGGGGAAATCAAAGGTAAATAAACAAGTCCTTGTATCTTTCTCCATTGGAAAGTATTACGATCAAGTACTTTGTGATGTTTTACCTATGCATGCTAGTCATTTATTTCTTGGTCGACCTTGGCAATATGATAGAAGGGTGTTACATGATGGTTTTAAGAATAGGTATTCATTTACTATGGGAGATCAGATTTGTTCTTGCTCCATTGGCACCAAAAGAGGTATATGAGGACCAAATGCAATTAGAAAAGTGTATGGAGGCAATGCAACAAAGAAAGGAGAAAAAATTTCAAAAAAAGCATGATAATACAAAAATTGAGGGGAAGGTTGAGAACCTTGCAAAAGGGGAGCAAAATTTTAAATCAAAAAAAAAAGAAAAGTAGAGGCCGAGAGGAGAGAAGAAAAGGGAAGAGGCCTCGAAAGAAATTCAATTAAAAGGCTCAAATGAGAGAGAGGTGAAAGAAACAAAACTTCTATGCAAAAATGAGAGATGTAAGGTTGCTTGTGTAGAAAGGAGATGTTTGTTTGTACTTTTATACAAGCAAGCTTATTTTTAATGAATCGACCTTGACCCTTGTTTGCCTAGTAGTGTTGTTTCTCTTCTGCAGGAGTATGGAGATGTTTCCCTAAGGAGTTGCCTAAGGAATTGCCGCCTATTAGAGGAATATAACACCGGATTGACTTCATACCTGGGTCGCAGATTCCAAATAGACATTCGTATAGGGCTAATCTTGAAGAAATTAAGGAACTCCAAAAGCAAGTAGAAGAATTGCTGCAAAAGGGACACATAAGGGAGAGTCTTAGTCCTTGTGTCGTTCTAGTGATATTGGTTCCAAAGAAGGGTGGGAGTTGGCGCATGTGTGTGGATTGCAAAGTTGTTAACAAGATAACGGTCTTGATTCGAGGACGAATCCTTTTCATGGGGGAGGGAATGATACAACTCACCAAGGCAATGGAGATTTGAGGATGCCAATGGGTCCAATTACAAGGTCACGCTCCAACAAGCTCAAAGCACAATTTCAGATTTATGTACAAGCTTTTGTTTCACAAGAACTTCAAGAAGTTTTGTTGATCAAGCTTGGGAAGAGCTTAGGAAGACACCTAAGCAGTGCATGGAGCATCAAGCCAGAGGCTAACACACTTCCAAAGATAAGTCTAATCGATATGGGCTTCGCTTGTCAGCTTATTTATTTATAAAGTGGTATCGACAGAAGCTTTCCATGGGTTGATTTGTTAAGTTGCGTGCTCATTAAAAGTCATGTGCATGTTTTATTTTAGAACCAAGCTTGTGCCTAGTTTAAAAGTTATTACCCGCAACGCCTCTTGAGTCTTCTATTTGTAGTCGCTTTTCATCTATCGACTAGTGATGAAGAACTGGCAAGGGAAGAAGCATCCGTGATCGCTTCGAAGCCCAAGATGTGACTTGTGACATGAGCTTGCAAAAGAGCTTAGGAGCCTAAATTGTGGACCAGATTTGAAGTAAATATTCAGCAAGGATGAACAGATTCCATCAGGCCCAACATTCATCTAAGGTTCCTAAAGATCCATTACAAGATGTTGAGAGGCGAAGCCCACATGGAGTCAATGGGAAATCATAAAAATTACCATGTGACATGTGCGCTTTAAAAATAAAGATGGGCGTGATCCATGGTCCAACATGTTGAGATCACATTGCTTAGTCCTTTGTTTCTCTAAATAAGTGATCTAGTCAACATTATAAGTTTATTTTGTTTTTGATTGATTTGTCTTTATTTAGCATCTTTTAGAAATTGTGTTGAAGTTCCCACATAAATGGCAATTCTATGTACTTTCTTGAAGGGGTCTTGATTCTAGAAATACATGAGTTTGCTTTTCAGTATTCTCGACAATACTTGACTTATCAAGGTGGCTTCTTCATCCTCAGAGGCTATCTTTCCGACCAACATTCTTATGCTGGGAGTCCAAGGACAAGTTCTTAGGTTCTTTTCCATTCTCTCAACTCTCAGGGTTACGCATTCTTTCCACCACTTTTAGATCCAGCTGATCCAGTTCATTGGATGCTAATGGTGTCTTAGGTTCGCCTGTCGTTAATTTCATTCTTTGTTTCAAAATTTGCCAGTTCTAGTTAATTCAAACTGAGTTTTGCTTGCAAAAATTAACTGCCATGTTATTAAGTACTTCTTCATCTTTCTGGGTGAACTCATATTATTTTCCCATTCTTCTTCTCCCATCTTCAGATTGTCGACCTCTTTTTCTATTTGCTTCTTCTGCTGTTACTTTTATTTGCTTTTCGCTTCGCTTCTATTTCACTTGCTTATTAATCTTTCTTTAGCTTGACTTGACCTCTCAGAGCATCCTCTTTAATTCATTCTATCTATTTTTCAATTATTTCACTTTTGACTTCGAAATTTTATCTCGATTAATCTTAAGCCATCTTGGTTTGATCGTTCTATTGATGTGTCTTGTTTAATAAGAATACTAAAAAAGCAAGTTAGGTAAGAGAGGTGTTTACATTATAGAAAGCCAATTTGTCATGACACGAAGGTGTTCATCAGCCGAAAGTGTACTACGGTGAGAGAGAAGCAAGGTCCATATTGTTGTATGTTATTAACATTTACATCTATTGAGGTGAAAGTCACCAAACAAGTGATGGTTGCATTTTCTGTTGGTAAGTATCATGATGAGATTTTATGTGATGTTGCACCAATGTATCTTGGGACATGTTTTGCTTGGTAGGCCATGGCAATTTGATAGAAAAGTTAGGCATGATGGATATAAAATTGTTATTCTTTTCCTTTTCATGGTAAAATATGGTACTGAAACCTCTTAGGCCCATTCAAGCTTATGAGGATCAAGTGAGGATTGAGAAAGAATGCAAATTGAAGGCAAAAGAAAAGAAAGAGAGAGTCGAAAAGAAAGAAAAAGGAGAGAAAGTAAAGCGAGTGAAAAAATGAAGAAAAGAGAGTGACTTTATTTGCTGGAAATAGTGAGATCAAGAGCTTTAAAATGTGAAGAATCTTATATACTTTTATATAAAGATGTTTTCTTAACTATTAATGAGCTTGATCCATCTTTGTCGTCTAGTGTTTTGTCTTTGTTGCAGACTTCAACGACTTATTTCGGAGGACATTCTGATGGATTGCCCTTTGAGAGGCATTGAGCACCGTATAGACTTCCTTCCCGGAGCTTCAATTCCGAATAGGCCTGCGTATAAACCCAATCCGGAAGAAACTAAGGAGATCCAAAAACAAGTTGAAGAGCTTATGGAAAAGGGCTTTGTGAGAGAAAGCTTGAGCCGGTGTGCTATGCCAGTTATACTTGTTCCTAAGAAAGATGGCAAATGGAGAATGTGTGTTGACTGTAGAGCCATCAATAAAATCACGGTGAAATATCGTTACCCTATCCCTCGTTTAGATGATATGCTTCATGAGTTGCATGGTGCTTGTATATTTTCTAAAATTGATCTTAGAAGTGGGTATCATCAAATTCGCATGAAAAAGGGTGATGAGTGGAAAACTGCTTTCAAAACTAAGTTTGGGTTGTATGAGTGGTTAGTTATGCCTTTTGGCTTGACTAATGCACCTAGTACTTTCATGAGTTTGATGAATCATGTCTTTCGTCCTTTTATTGGAAAGTATGTGGTCGTCTATTTTGATGATATTCTAGTGTATTCTAGGAGTTTGGACGATCATGTGAAACACTTGCATGATGTGTTTGAACTTTTAAGAGAAAATAAGCTTTACGCCAATTTAGAAAAATGTTCCTTTTGCATGGATACTGTTGTGTTTCTTGGTTTTATTTTAGGTGCTAAAGGACTTCAAGTTGATGAAGAGAAAGTGATACAACTCACCAAGGCAATGGAGACTTGAGGATGCCAATGGGTCCAATTACAAGGTCGCGCTCCAACAAGCTCAAAGCACAATTTCAGATTTATGTACAAGCTTTTGTTTCACAAGAACTTCAAAGTTTTGTTGATCAAGCTTGGAGAAGAGCTTAGGAAGACACCTAAGTGTGTGTGCACATTGGAGCTTCAAACCAAGAGGGCTAACACTTAGCCAATTTTCATAAGCACAAGTCTAATCAATGGGTTTGGGCTTATTTTATCTTATAAGGGCATGTGGACTTCTTTTAGGCTTTTCATGGGCTGATTTGCATTAAGTGTGCATGTGCTTCATTAAAAAGTCATGTGCATGTTTTATTTTAAGGAACCAAGCTTGTGGGCCTAGTTTAAAAGCCCAATTCGCCCCTCTTAAGTTAGTCTTCTATTTTGTGGTTTTCTTATCCTATTTGGACAAGGACTAGTCAATTTTAATTAGTTTTGAAGCCCAAATCCATGTGGGATTTATTCTTGGGCAGATTTGTTTCAAGAAGGTCTTTTGATATTTTGGGCTTTCTTTAGGGTTTTTAGGTTATCTTTGTTAGGGTTTACATTGCAAAGGGTATTTAAACCTTTGCTTTAGGCATGAACACGAGTTTAGAGAGATCAATAAAATTAGAAAGCATTCTTCAAGAGAGAATTGAGATTCTTGCTTGTTTTACCTTAAGGATTGATTCAACTTATCAAGTAAGTTCTAACTTGTGGCGTTAATTCAATTCCTACAATCTTATACTCTTTGTTACCAATTCCTTGCTGTTTTGGGGGTGAAGGGTCTTGTTAGATTGATTGAATTTAGGTTTGGGAACAATCATTGATACGGAGGTGATCTAGACATTGATTCTAGGTTGTTGCCGTATCATCTTTGGTATCAGAGCCTAGGTTTTAAATTCAATCTTTATCTTTAATTTTCTGTTTGTTCTTGATTATTATAGTTAGTTCATCATTAAAATTCGAAAAAAAGAAAAAATAAAGAAAGAAAAGAAAGAAAGAAAAGAAAGAAAGAAAGAAAGAAAAAGAAGAAAAGAAAGAAAAGAAAGAAAGAAAGAAGTTTTTAAAAAAAGAAAATCAAGATTGTGAATCTTTGTGAGTTTGAGTTGATTTGCTTGCAAGATTCATCAAGAACGAATCTGATCATTCAAGAATTCTTTAATTTCGTTTCTTTATTATTCAAGATTCATCAAGAACACATCCTTCATTAGAGAAACTCATCCAGACTTGTTTTCTTGCACCAAGAAACACTTTCTTGTTTCAAGATTTACGTTCTTCGCTCAAAACGTGTGTCTTTGATATAATTACTTATCTTTAAGTTCTTGAGTAATTGGGGCAGATTGGAATGTTCTTGTTAATTTGGGTTTAGGGTTGAGTTTAATTCCTAGTTTCGTCTTTTCTTCAACTCTTTGGTTGTTTTTTTGTTTGCTTTGTCCTTTTTGTTTCCATTACACTTGAATTGAGTAATCTTGTTTCATATTGCTCAATTGGCACCAAAATCGTTCACATCGTTTTCTCCATCTAGTATGTGTTTATTTTCGTCTTCATTGTTTTCTTTACATTAAATTGCATCTAGCTTTGTGTTTTCTTCCTTTATTTAGGTATTCATTGCTTTCCTTTTGAATTACGTTCTTTGTTGTGCTTATTTGGTTGGTAGTGATTGATCCGGACAAGTAAAACTGTGCTAGAATCTAAAGTGGTAAAAGGCAAGAGTGTGTAAGCTCATTTAAGGGTAAAAGCCATCTTCTTGAGTGAAACACGAGGGTATCCAATCTGATTTAGAGAGAAACATGTGAGGGAGTGTGTGAGGAGCTATTCTAACATATTTTTGCAGGTTTTACATCATGTCCAATTCAAAGGATAGTAAAGGTAGTGACAAGGATGAAAAGAATAGTGAGGCTGATCAACACACATTCTTTACTTTGGAGGCTATGCAATATCAATTCCAAAGGATTGAGAACATGTTCAGGGATGTCAGTGATAAATTTGATAGACAAGATCAAGCCATTAGGAATTTACAACGAGAGGCTTCATCTAATGGTGCAACAAGGAGGCAAAATGCTAGGGAGCCAACTCACATGCGCTTTGAGTATGAAGATGAATATGTTGATGGGAAGATGAAGAAGATTGGCATAGGGCCAGATTTGGTGGAAGAGGGGACGGAATGATAGAGGAAGAGGAAGAGGTTATAGAGGCCGAGACAATGCAAGGGAGAAGAGCGAGTCGGCGTGTGGATAGAAATTTGGGCGTATCAAGATGAAAATACCATCTTTCCAAGGTAAGAATGATCCGAAGCTTACTTAGAATGGGAAAGAAAGGTGGAGATGATTTTGAATGCCATAACTATTACGAGGAGAAGAAGGTGAAGCTTGCTGCCGTGGAATTTCATGATTATGCACTTATTTGGTGGGATCAACTTGTTTTGAACAAAAGAAGGAATGGAGAGGATCCTATTGATACTTGGGCTGAAATGAAGAGGGTCATGAAGAAGAGGTTTGTGCTAGTTACTTCTAGGGAGCTCCATCAAAGGCTCCAAACCTTGAGACAAGGCACCAAAAGTGTAGAAGAGTACCATAAGGAGATGGAGATAGCCATGATTAGGGCTAATGTAGAAGAAGAAAGAGAAGCCACCATGGCACGTTTCTTGGCTGGTTTGAACAAAGACATTGCAAATGTTATTGAATTGCACCATTATGTGGAGTTAGAGGATATGATGAATATGGCCATGAAGGTGGAGAGGCAACTCAAGTACAAAAGCTCCAACAAGGCTTCTTACCCAAGCTTTACTACAAATTGGAACTCGAAATGGTCCAAGAAAAATGAGAAGGACAAAGACAAGCTAAAGGAAGAGAAGAACAAGGCAGATCCAAAAGGTACTTTTAAAACTCCAAGTTCTTCTAGTTCCAATTTTGAAAAGCATAGGACTATTAAATGCTTTAAATGTCTTGGTGTTGGTCATATTGCTTCTCAATGCCCAAACAAGAAAACAATGTTTGTGAGAGGAGGACAAGTTGTGTCTGAGGAGGAAGAAGATGATTTGACTTCCATGCACGAGTTGTAAGATTGTTACGATGTGGAAGTTGAGGATGCACCTAGGGGTGAATTACTTGTTACTAGGCGAGTTTTGAATGCTCAAGTGAAGGAAGATGGAATTGAGCAAAGGAAAATATTTTCATTCCAGATGCCTAGTGAATGAGAAGATTTGTAGCCTGATCATTGATGGGGGAGCTGCACTAATGTGGCTAGTACATTGATGGTAGAAAACTCGAGTTGGAGTGCTTGAAACACCCTAGGCGTATAGACTACAATGGCTGAATGACATGGGGAAATCAAGGTAAATAAACAAGTCCTTGTATCTTTCTCCATTGGAAAGTATTACGATCAAGTACTTTGTGATGTCGTACCTATGCATGCTTGTCATTTATTGCTCGATCGACCTTGGCAATATGATAGAAGAGTGTTACATGATGGTTTTAAGAATAGGTATTCATTTACTATGGGAGATCAGAAATTTGTTCTTGCTCCATTGGCACCAAAAGAGGTATATGAGGACCAAATGTAATTAAAAAGGAGTATGGAGGAATGCAACAAAGACAGGACAAAAACTTCAAGAAAAGCATGACAATACAAAAATTGAGGAGAGGGTTGAGAACCTTGCAAAGGGGCAAAATCTAAATCAAAGGAAAAGAGAGAAAGTGAGGCGAGGCCGAGAGAAGAAAAGTGGGGAAAGAGGCCTCAAAAGAAATTCAATTAAAAGGCCCAAATGAGAGAGAGGGTAGAAAGAAACAAAACTTCTATGCAAAAATGAGAGATGTAAGGGTTGCTTGTGTGGAAAGGAGATGTTTGTTTGTACTTTTGTACAAGCAAGCTTATTTTAATGAATCTGACCTTGACCCTTGTTTGCCTAGTAGTGTTGTTTCTCTTTTGCAGGAGTATGGAGATGTTTTCCCTGAGGAGTTGCCTAAGGAATTGCCGTCTATTAGAGGAATAGAACATCAGATTGACTTCATGCCTGGGGCGCAGATTCCAAATAGACCAGCTTATAGGGCTAATCCTGAAGAAACTAAGGAACTCCAAAAGCAAGTAGAAGAATTGCTGCAAAAGGGACACATAAGGGAGAGTCTTAGTGATGAAGAACCATGGGCATGTGAAAGACAAGAAGAGAAGCATCCATGGCGTGATTCGCCTCAAGAAAGCCTAGGACGTGACTTGCATGGACATGAGCTTGCAAAAGGAGGCTTAGGAGCTGAAATTGGATCAGATTTGAAGTCTAAATATTCAAGGCAAGGGGATGAACGAAATTCCCATATAAAAGGCCCAACATTCAAGTCTAATGTTCCTAAAGATCCATTACAAGATGTTAGAGGCCCAATGACAAGACCTAGGGCCAAAGCAATGAAGCAAGCATTGAATTGTTTAATACAAGACCTTCAAGAGATAGAGCCCATATTGTTGAGTCAGATTTCATCTCATAAAGGTCCAAGAGGCATTGTCTTATTCCTTGAAGCCCAACATAAAGTGTCCAAAGGCCCACATGGAGTCCAATTGGGAGAACTCACTTAAAGTACCATGTGACAAGCATGTGCCACTTAAAAATAAGGATATGGACGTGATCCTATGGTCCAACATGTTAAGATCACATTTTATTTAGTTTCCTTTTTGTTTCCTCTAAATAAGGTGATCTAGTCAACACCTTTATAAGTTTATTTTGTTTCCTTTTAGGGATTGATTTGTTTCCTTTTATTTAGTATCTTCTTTAGGACATTAAGTTAGGAAGTTTTCCCTATAAATAGGCACCCTCTATGTACTTTGAAAGAGGTCTTTGATTCAGAAATAATATTGAGAGCTTTCTTGCTTTCTTTGTATTCTTTGAGAATACTTGACTTATCAAAGGAGTGGTTTTCCTTTGTGGCGTCTTAAGGTTAGAGTTCTAAGAGACAAGTTCTCTTAGGGTTCTTTCCATTGACCAACATTCTTGCTAGAGTTCTAAGAGACAAGTTCTCTTAGGGTTCTTTTCATCGATCAACATTCTTCTCACCTCCCATTTTCTTTGTGTTCTGTTTCTATCTTTTCAACTTTGTTTCTTGTGATTCCATGTGTTTGCTTGATTCTATCTACTCCCGGGCATAGTTTCATCTTGTTGAAGGTTCTCTAGGACAAATTCCTATTGGGTCTGCCATCACTTAGTCCTTGTGTCGTTCTAGTGATATTGGTTCCAAAGAAGGATGGGAGTTGGTGCATGTGTGTGGATTGCAGAGCTGTTAACAAGATAACGGTAAAGTATCGCCATCCTATACCTAGATTGGATGATATGATTGATGAATTGCATGGTGCATGTGTGTTTACCAAAATTGATCTTATGAGTGGTTACCATCAGATTAGAATGAAAATTGGTGATGAATGGAAAACTGCTTTTAAAACAAAACATTGTTTATATGAGTGGCTTGTGATGCCTTTTGGCTTAACTAATGCTCTAGTACATTTATCGTTTGATGAATCATGTTTTGGCGTCATTTATTGGTAAGTTTGTTGTGGTATATTTTGATGACATATTGATCTATAGCAAAAGCATTAATGAGCATATTGAGCATGTTAGGCTTGTGTTAGATGCGCTTAGGGCAGAAAAGTTGTATGCTAAGTTAAAGAAGTGTACATTTTGCATGGATCGTGTCATATTTCTTGGTTATGTTGTTTCTTCTAATGGAATTGAGGTGAACCAAGAAAAGGTCAAGGCAATTAGGGAGTGGCCGAGACCTACAAGTGTTACTCAGGTGAGATCTTTTCATGGACTTGCTAGTTTCTATAGGAGGTTTGTGAAAGATTTTAGTTCCATTGCAGCTCCATTGGTGATATTGTTAAAAAGGAGGTAGGATTTAAGTGGGGAGGCGCAGAAATTGCTTTTAACACTTTGAAAGAAAAACTTTGTTCTGCACCTATTTTGAGTTTACCTGATTTTCTTCTACTTTTGAGATTGAATGTGGCGCCTCAGGATAGGTATTGGTGCTTGTTTTATTGCAGGGAAGGCGTCCCATTGCCTATTTTAGTAAGAAGTTGAATGGTGCTCAAATGAAGTATTCCACTTATGACAAGGAGCTATATGCATTGGTAAGAGCTCTACAAACTTGGCAACATTATCTATGGCCAAAGGAATTCGTGATTCTGCACCGATCATGAGAGTTTGAAGCATCTTAAGGGCCAAGGTAAGTTAAATAAAAGATATGCTAAGTGGTTGGAGTTCATAGAGACATTCCCATATGTTGTGAAATACAAGCAAGATAAAGAAAATGTTATCGCTGATGCATTGTCTAGGAGGTATGCTCTAATCTCTTCTCTTAGTTCTAAGTTGATTGGGTTTGAGTATATAAAAGATTTGTACAAATCAGATTCTGACTTTGCTAATGTGTATGATGCATGTGAACAAGTTGCTTTTCAAAAGTTTTATAGGAATGATGGATATTTGTTTAGAGATAATAAACTATGTATTCCTACTTGTTCTATCGTGAAATGCTTCTAGGGAGTCTCATGATGGAGGTTTAATGGGACATTTTGGTATTGTTAAAACACTTGACATATTACAGGAGCATTTTATTGGCCTAACATGAAAAAGGATGTTGAAAGAGTTTGCTCTAATTGTGTAGCTTTGTAGGCACGCCAAATCAAAGGTGCAACCACATGGGTTGTACACGCCTCTACCGTCCCAATTAGTCCTTGGATTGATATATCTATGGATTTTGTGTTAGGATTGCCTAGGACTAGGAAAGGGCGTGATAGCATCTTTGTTGTAGTTGATCGATTTAGTAAAATGGCTCATTTTATTGCATGTCATAAATCGATGATGTTACACAAGTTGCTGATTTGTTTTTAGGGATGTTGTTAGATTGCATGGCATTCCTAGAACCATTGTTTCAGATAGGGATTCTAAGTTTTAAGTCACTTTTGGCGTGTTCTATGGAATAAATTGGGAACAAAGCTTTTGTTTTCTACAACTTGTCATCCCCAAACAGATGGACAAACTGAAGTGGTTAATAGAACCTTAGGATCTTTATTAACGTCTTGTTGTGGTAAAAATTTGAAAGCTTGGGAAGATTGTTTGCCTTTGATTGAGTTTGCATATAATAGAAGCATTCATTCTTCTACTGGTTATTCTCCATTTGAGATTGTGTATGGTTTTAACCCATTAACTCCGTTGGATTTGTTGCCTTTGCCCTTGAATTAGATCTTTAATGTAGATGGGCAGCAAAGGGCCGAATTGGTTAAAACAATACATGAGAAAGCTAGGCAGCACATTGAGGAAAAGAACAAGAAGTATGCTCGAAAGAGCCAATCAAGGCGTAGGGAGATGAAGTTTGAACTGGAGATTGGGTTTGGGTGCACTTCAGAAGGAGATTTCTAAACAAAGGAAGTCCAAGCTTGATCCTAGAGGGATGGTCCTTTCAAGTGCTTGAGCGCATCAATGACAATGCCTATAGGTTGGATTTGCGGAGAGTATAGTGTTAGTGCTACTTTTAATGTTTCGATTTATCTCCTTTGATAATGTAGGTCTTGATTCGAGGGCGAATCCTTTTGAGGAGGAGGGAATGATACAACTCACCAAGGAAATGGAGACTTGAGGATGCCAATGGGTCCAATTACAAGGTCGCGCTCCAACAAGCTCAAAGCACAATTTCAGATTTATGTACAAGCTTTTGTTTCACAAGAACTTCAAGAAGTTTTGTTGATCAAGCTTGGAGAAGAGCTTAGGAAGACACCTAAGTGTTTGTGCACATTGGAGGCTTCAAACCAAGAGGGCTAACACTTAGCCAATTTTCATAAGCACAAGTCTAATCAATGGGCTTGGGCTTATTTTATCTTATAAGGGGCATGTGGATTTCTTTTAGGCTTTTTCATGGGCTGATTTGCATTAAGTGTGCATGTGCTTCATTAAAAAAGTCATGTGCATGTTTTATTTTAAGGAACCAAGCTTGTGGGCCTAGTTTAAAAGCCCAATTCGCCCCTCTTAAGTTAGTCTTCTATTTTGTAGTTTTCTTATCCTATTTGGACAAGGACTAGTCAATTTTAATTAGTTTTGAAGCCCAAATCCATGTGGGATTTATTCTTGGGCAGATTTGTTTCAAGAAGGCCTTTTGATATTTTCGGCTTTCTTTAGGATTTTTAGGTTATCTTTGTTAGGGTTTACATTGCAAAGGGTATTTAAACCTTTGCTTTAGGCATGAACACGAGTTTAGAGAGATCAATAAAATTAGAAAGCATTCTTCAAGAGAGAATTGAGATTCTTGCTTGTTTTACCTTAAGGATTGATTCAAGTTATCAAGTAAGTTCTAACTTGTGGCGTTAATTCAATTCCTACAATCTTATACTCTTTGTTACCAATTCCTTGCTGTTTTGGGGGTGAAGGGTCTTGTTAGATTGATTGAATTTAGGTTTGGGAACAATCATTGATACGGAGGTGATCTAGACATTGATTCTAGGTTGTTGCCGTATCAGAAAGTGAAGGTAATTAGAGAATGGCCAACTCCCAAGAATGCGAATGAGGTTCGAAGCTTCCATGGCTTGGCTAGCTTCTATCGGAGATTTGTGAAGGATTTCTCTACTATTGCAGCCCCTTTGAATGAATTGGTAAAAAGGAATGTGATTTTTAAATGGGGTGATTCACAAGAGGTTGCTTTTAATACCTTGAAAGAAAAATTGACCAATGCTCCTCTTCTTATTCTTCCTAATTTTTCTAAAGTTTTTGAGGTTGAATGTGATGCTTCTGGAATAGGCATTGGTGTTGTTTTAATGCAAGATTCTAAACCCATTGCTTATTTTAGTGAAAAACTAAGTGGTGCTGCTTTGAATTACTCCACTTATGATAAAGAGTAGTATGCTTTAAAAAGGTCTTTAGAGACTTGGCAACATTACTTGTGGCCAAAAGAATTTATCATTCATTCTGATCATGAAAGTTTGAAATTTCTAAAGTCCCAAGGTAAATTGAACAAGAGACATGCTAGGTGGTTGGAATTTATTGAAACTTTTTCTTATGTTATTAAACATAAACAAGGGAAAGAAAACATTGTGGCTGATGCTCTTTCTAGGAGATACTCTCTTCTTAGCTTTATGCATGCTAGATTACTTGGTTTTGAGATGTTGAAAGGCATGTATGAATCTGATTGTGACTTTGCAGAAATTTGGAAATCTTGTGAAAAACATGGTGATACGTCAACAACCTAGAATCAATGTCTAGATCACCTCCGTTTCAATGATTGTTCCCAAACCTAAATTCAATCAATCGAACATGATACAAGAAGCCATGGCAATGGAGATCAAGGTGCAACACATCAAGACAAGCTTACTTTGCCAAGTGGACCTATTACAAGACAACATACAGCAAGGCTTAAACAAGCACTTCAAGGGTTTGTTCAAAGTCACATTACATCTCACCTTGATGACAAGACTGAACCATCCGTGAAGAATTCAAGTGGAGTAATCAAGCCTGTGATTCTTCTAGAGAGGGCATGTGAAGAATTAAAGATAAAGATTGAATTTAAAACTGATACAACTCACCAAGGCAATGGAGACTTGAGGATGCCAATGGGTCCAATTACAAGGTCGCGCTCCAACAAGCTCAAAGCACAATTTCAGATTTATGTACAAGCTTTTGTTTCACAAGAACTTGAAAGTTTTGTTGATCAAGCTTGGAAAGAGCTTAGGAAGGCACCTAAGTGTGTGTGCACATTGGAGCATCAAACCAAGAGGGCTAACATTAGCCAATTTTCACAACTGAAGTCTAATCAATGGGCTTGACTTATTTTATCTTATAAGGGCATGTGGACTTCTTTTAGGCTTTTCATGGGCTGATTTGCATTAAGTGTGCATGTGCTTCATTAAAAAGTCATGTGCATGTTTTATTTTAAGGAACCAAGCTTGTGGGCCTAGTTTAAAAGCCCAATTCGCCCTCTTAAGTTAGTCTTCTATTTTGTGGTTTTCTTATCCTATTTGGACAAGGACTAGTCAATTTTAATTAGTTTTGAAGCCCAATCCATGTGGGATTTATTCTTGGGCAGATTTGTTTCAAGAAGGCCTTTTGATATTTGGGCTTTCTTTAGGGTTTTAGGTTATCTTTGTTGGGGTTTACATTGGAAAGGTATTTAAACCTTTGCTTTAGTCATGAACACGAGTTTAGAGATCAATAAAATTAAAAGCATTCTTGAGAGAATTGAGATTCTTGCTTGTTTTACCTTAAGGATTGATTGAGTTATCAAGTAAGTTCTAACTTGTGGCGTTAATTCAATTCCTACAATCTTATACTCTTTGTTACCAATTCCTTGCTGTTTTGAGGGTGAAGGGTCTTGTTAGATTGATTGAATTTAGGTTTGGGAACAATCATTGAAGCGGAGGTGATCTGAACATTGATTCTAGGTTGTTGCCGTATCAAAAACCTGAAACGATACCAAGATGATCAACAACCTAGAATCAATGTCTAGATCACCTCAAAAGGCCTTTTAATGATTGTTCCCAAACCTAAATTCAATTAATCTAACAAGACCTTCACTGAAACAAACAATTGTAACAAAGAAATATGAAAAATTGTTAAGACATACAGAATCATCAAGCCTGTGATTCTTCTAGAGAGGGCATGTGGAGGGCTAATACTTAGCCAAATTTCAAGACAAGTTCAATTATTCTTATGGACTTATTTTAGTACATTGGACTTGTTATTTATCCTTTGTTTATTAGGCCCAAAGAGACTTGTTATGGGCTAGGTATTTATTAGTATTTGCCTTAGTTTATTTAAAACTAGTTTTGGACAACCAAGTGTGTGGGCCTAAGTAGAGTAATCCATTAGGCCCATCCACCTTCCTTAGGTTTATTTAAGTTATTTTGATCTTATTTAAGTTAGTTTAGCCCAATCCTAAGTGGAATAGGATCAGATTGCATTATTGGGCTATAAACTCCTAAACTAGTCAGGATTAGGCTTGTTTTAGCATTAAAGGGTCTTGTAACCTATTCCTTTTAGGTTTAGGTCGTGGACAAGGGTATAAATACCTTATTTTATCCTTGTAGACAATAGATTTTGGTTGATTAACGAAATTGAGAGTTCTCTTCAAGTAAGGTGTGTTCTTCTTAATGTTACTTCAAGGATTGCATCACTTATCAAGGTAATCACTTGTGGCATGTTCAATTCTTCAATTTTCTTTGGGTTTGGGTTTGGGTCTCAATTCCGTATAATTGGGGTTTTAACTAGTATGTTCTTAGAATAGAAAGATTGGGGTTTTGATTCAATAGGATTAGGGGGTTTCAAGAACCTTGTTTTCTTGGGGTTTTCGTATCAGTTGGTATCAGAGCTTTGGCTTAATTCTATTGAACTCATATGTATCTTTCATTGTTTTCTTTGTTGAATTCCTTAGAAAGGTAAAAAAAAAGGTTTAAATTGCTTGGAACGAATCTGCCATTATTGGTTCTTTGTGTTCTTGTTTCCTTAATTGGTTGTTTGTTTTCTTGATCAAAATAAAATAAACAGAAAAAAGCAAAAAAATAGAAAAAAAAGGGTGAAAAATACAACAAAAAAGTGAACAGTATAGAGGTGGTTATAGAGGAAGAGCTGAAAGAGGCAGAGAGGAGGAAGAGACTGAAAGAGATACCATAAGCATACCATATCATTTATATACATAATTCACTATACTAGTTCATATACAAATCCATACTTCAATTTCATACTCCAGTAGCAAACAAAAGTGGCACTTTCAAGCCACGGTACAAAACCAATTACCAAAATCCAAATTATACGTATTACAAAAACATGCAAGAGTCGAAATGATGTCTTGACGGTCTTTCATCCAATCTCCTACTCGAATACCTGGAGATGGGGATGAAAGGGGGTGAGCTTATAGCTCGTGGGTAACAGGTTTATAACCGAAAACAAGCAAAAACTATTGTAAAGTTCAAATTGAAATCCATGTCACATATTTTCAAATTCAATAAGCCAAAACTGTTGAAATGTTCATTTGTTATATAAAAATCTTGATAATTTCGAAAAATGCTTCGTTTCCAAATTCTCTGTCAAATTCGCAATTCAAACTCAAAACTTATAATAAAAAATATCATCACATCACAAAGCATATTCATTTAATCATCAATACAAAACACTCAATTTATGCAACATATTTGACAATTTCAAGATGCAATGCACAAACAAATGGCTCGAGAGTTCCATAAACGAAACGGGTGCAGTTTACACCGTAAACAAAATGAGTCTGATTTCTCAGGATCTCGTAGCCTCAAGCGGGCAGCCGGAAGAAGGCTATGGGTCATCGTGCATGTGACTAACGAAACAGGTTCTCTCTCGTCCAATCAAAAGCACATAGCCATTTCATGCTCAATCAATTTATCGAATGCTTTCATACTTTCAAGCTTTTCTATCTTTTCCATTCATACAAAAATGCCATAACATGTTTTAATGGCATAACTTGACCATAATTCGCAAATCGCAATGCATTTTCAATAATCACAATATCACACAAATTCACATATCAAGTTCTTAATCAATTAAGAAATACACACATAAGCAAATTCTTTAAATCATTTAAAAGCAATATATGAAGTAATTGAAATCATTTAGTCTCTTGATTTGGGAAAAAATTTAATGGCTCATTATTCAATCATAAACATGAAACCCACCTCAATTCCATGCTTGAAGCTTGCCCAAAGCTTTAATTCTCCAAAGCCTTTCTTCTTTCCTCCAATATAAAATTCCCTAAACCAAATTCACCCAAATTCAACATCATACAAAGCATAATTACTCAAATTGAGCTAAAAAAACACCAATCCCTAAGCTATTTAAATCAAAAACTTCCAAAATCCCCAAATCACAAAAGTTGGGCATAACCTTAATTAATTTATCATCCAAAATTGAACCAATAATACTAAGCAATCATCAAAATTGACTTCATAATCTACAAACCCGTATCATTTCCATGCTATCTCACCCAAAAATTCATGAAAAACTCAAAGCTTAAAATTTTCTCTTACCTTCATCTTCCACCATTTTTTAATTTTGTGAGGTTCCAAAAGGAAACTTTCACCCTCTTCCACATATTCCCTCTAGAATCCATGCAACAAACATGGTAGAAGCCCCAAAAATTCTAAATCTAGCTTCTTCCTCCTTCTTCACCTAGCCGAAAGCACCACTCTTCTTTCTTCTTCTTTCCTTTGTTCTTCCTAAATGTCGTGATTCTCATTCCATAAATGACAGCCCATCTGTTTTTATAGTGCCATGTCATTTAATGAATGGCTAATGACCCATATGCCCCTCCATTTAAGCCTAAAACCTTAATTCCTTATGTGTTCTTCCAAAATTGCCCCGAACATTCATTTTAATTCGTGCTACTTTAGGACAATTTTCTAATCATCAATTTGAAGGAATTTTCCAAAACTTACTTCTAGAGAAATGTTCAATTTGGAGCACTACATCAAAAGTTATGTTCAAAACATTTCAGATTGGTCTTATGCTAACACATTTTCTAGCAATTTTCTTCCATCCAAAAATTGACATTTTTAGAGACTGAATTAAGATTCAATTCCTTCATAAAAATTGTAGCCTTATTGTTCTAGTTTAATCCAAATCAAGAATCACCTCATTTGGATTCCTAGAGCAAAAGTTATAGCCAAAAAACTTTCAGACCATTATAAAATCGAGATTGAATGCTACACCTAACTTCACTCCAGAAATTGACCATCTTAAGGACCGAAATGAAATTTTATTCCTTCATAACACTTGTAGATCCATATCTATAGTTTTATTATCAACAAGAATAAACTCAATCGGAGCTCAATAGCTCAAGATATCTCCACATTACTGAAGCATGCTCAGAAAATATCTAACTCATAACCTTTTAATTGATTTTCCACTTTGATCCGATCGATCTTTCTCAGTTTGATCTCAAAAATCATAAACCTTCATGGATAGATGGAGGAATGTCTTATAAATTCAACGCTTAAAAAATCAGATCGATCGGAGGTCGGAGAAAAAAGTTATGGCAAAAAGAGTGGAGGAAGGTCGAATCAGAAAGACAATTTGAAAATCGGTTGCGCGGACAAGTTGAGCGATCGGCGAGCGGAAGAGCTGACCGATTGACGAGTAGAAGAACTGAGCGATCGACGAGCAGAAGAGCTGACCAATCGACGAGTAGAAGAGCTGAGCGATCGGCGAGCGGAAGAGCTGACCGATCGACGAGCAAAAGAGCTGAGAGATCGGCGAGCAGAAGAGTTAACCGATTGACAAGCGGAAGAGCTGAACGATCGGCGAGCGGAAGAGCTGACCGATCGACGAGCAGAAGAGCTGAGCGATCGACGAGCGGAAGAGTTGACCGATCGACGAGCAAAAGAGCTGAGCAATCGCTGACCAACCCCCAACTTCTAAAATCCATAACTTTTGACTCAAAACTCCAAATTTTACAAACTTGGTGTCCATGGAAAGGTAAAAGAACGTTCTACAACTTACATGAAAGCTTAAAAACCAAAACGACCTCTAAAGGGGTCAAAAAGTCCACACAAAGTGACTGTTTGTCAACATCAGAACTTCCAAACCTTATAACGTTTCACTACCTTATCTAAAAATTCCATACCTTAGATCAATGGAAAGATAAAAACAATCTCAACAATTTTCATGAAGACCCTAAGAACAATATCTAACTTTAAGAGGGTCAAAAGTTCACTCAACATTTCTGTCCACTAACGATCATACCAAATAGTAACAGAAACTTCTAAAAATCATAACTTCCTATTTCATATTCCAAAAATTCCATACTTTACATCAGTGGAAAGATCAAAACATAATCTAAAACTTTCATGATACACTTAACGGAAATATTAACCTCTAACTAGGTCAAATTTTCAATAAAAGTTTCTGTCATGCTAAAAATTACCTTAACAATGTCAAGACTTCAAATTATCATAACTTCTATCCCCGATATCGAAAAAGTGCATACTTTATGGCGTTAGAAAGCTGGAAACATAAGATACAACTTTCATTAAGACCACTTTGGCTAAATCCATCTAAATCAGTACAGGTTTGCCATTTAAGTTTCTGGACACCATTCCAACACATCAACTTCACATATTCATTCACTACCACAAACTCTTCAACTAATTCATCTCAAACACAATTCAAATCTCCAATAAGCTATTCCAAAGGCATTTCCCAACAGCAAACTCATCAAGACAAAGTTAATGCGTATGCCACTTCCTCATTCACACAAGTCATACACAATCTCCTACAATTCTATAAATAACACAATCATAGACAAAATACCCATTTTATGCATTAACCTCAAAATATTATTGCAATTTCTCCAATTAACATTACCCAAATACAACATTAAACACCACTAATTCCTCATTTAATTTTTTTTAATAAATCAAATCTCTAAGAAAAGTTTGGGGTCCAATAATTCTCCCCCTCTTAAAAAATTTCGTCCTCGAAATTCAAATCACTTTCTTGACTAATTCCTCATTATACATATACATCTCAACTTACTCACACTTTCACACTTCTTGTGTCAATACCACCAATATCATATCAAATCACTACATCCACGAATCAATATTTCTTAACATATTTACACAAGTCAATGGTCCAATTCTTTAATAATCTTAAAATGGACCAATCATCATTCAAAATCAACCTATTGATCTTCCATACATATAGTTCTATCCTTTATCTCATCTTTCAAACATTCCTCAATTTATCTCACACATGGATATTCAAAACCAATTCATCCCAATTCATCAAGAAATTCTAATCTCAATTTCATAATCACAAACCTAAAATCAATCATACTTCTTGTCACGAAAATCGAACGATCACTTTAATTCTCCAAATAAGTCATGACAAAGACATTCACATCATTTTCACATTCTCACTAATTCAATCCTATAAATTTGAACTCTTAACAAACATAAGCGCCCAAGTAAGATCTTAATACTGAGCTCTGATACCATAACTGTTGGGACTCGATCTGGGAACTGGACCCTAACCGGACAAACGAAAAATGGATCGTAAACAAAGCGAAGGAATTCAAAACATAAAGAAAAAGAATAAAAAAGGAATCGAAAACAAAACGGATCAAACAAATATTATGAAGGAAATCTAACACGAAAAGCCAAAAGCGAAATCTTAATCTGAAACAAAAACGAAAGAACGAAAGCAAAGCGCAACGAACAGTTCAAAACAAACAAACGGATCATGAGACGAAAACCAAAACGGATAGAATACGAATGGTTCGCCAAAGAGGCAGAAATGAAAGAACGGATCTCAACCCAAAACTGGGCCAATTCAGAAGCAAAACACAAAGCAAAAGTAGCGAAAGAAAACGAATCAAATCGGTAAATCAAAGAATCGGATTTACCAAATGAAAGCCAATAAAAAATGAATCAAACTAGTTCGGAATCAAAGAAACAACTTTCCGACATCCGAAAACTTATACCTTATGAAAACTATCGCATTGGAAACCTTCGAATAAACCAATCCGAACATAGCGATTTAATTTCCTCTTAGGAAATTTATCCTCAATCAAAACTCAATTCATATAATTCTTAATAAACATACAATATCTCAATCTCATCTTTAACAATTCTTATTCTTATTCTTATTTCTCTTTTGCCAAAACAATCTCAATCATATCTCAATTCAAATCTCCAATAAGCTATTCCAAAGCCATTTCCAACAACAAACTCATCAAGGCAAATTTAATGCGCATGCCACTTCCTCATTCACACAAGTCATACACAATCTCCTACAATGTCTATAAATAACACAATCATACACAAAACAACCATTTCATGCATTAACCTCAAAATATTATTGCAATTTCTCCAATTAACATTACCCAAATACAACATTAAATACCACTAATTCCTCATTTAATTTCATTTAATAAATCAAATCTCCAAGAAAAGTTCGGGGTCCAACAACTATCAATCCATACACATGCATTGGCACATAACATACTAGTTACTATTAATACATAGCTCAAGTAATAATATCTATGCATAATACCATTCAGACTGAATATTAACTAGTATGTTACTACCGTAGTGATGTGTACACAAAAGGATTGGTTATATAATACCACACTACTATACAATGGTAGTGGTAGTGGTATACAAGTAGTGCATAGTGTGGTATATAGGAATCAGCTACTTATAAGATAGTCTATAACTATACAATGTAATCTAATAAAGACATGCATAAATTATTGTACTATGCATGTGTTGTACACCACCACAAGTTTATACAAAGATGCATAGTGTATATAATGTACACATTATATACTACATGATGAGTATTACCATGGTATATTATAATAGCTAGGTATTACATGTATAATAACTCTAGTATGCATTGATGTTACACTACCATTAGTAGTACAGTTATATGTAAAATTGGCTATAAAACATTAACTTGTTCATGTACTAATGGTAGTGGTAAATAGTTATGCTATGGCACATATTGTACATATGCATATAAATACAATCATTTCTATTATGCATGTGCATGATATGGTACATATATAAAAGAAAATATGTATCCATTGTGTATGTGTATTCAATTACCATGTATACTAATATGGTACCGTATGTATACTAATATGCATACCAAAAGGTACATGATGTGTAATACTCATCATGTACCATTTGGTATGCACAATTAGTACTATTACATGGTTATTAGTATGTAACATATGTAGGAAAATCCGGGTGTGTATATCACATGCACACGGTGCGGAAAACAAAAATTTTTCTTCCGGGACCTTCCCGAAAGCCAGGATCCATGTGTCTCTAACGGTATCCACGCAGAGATCGGAGAACCTAACCGGGACAAACCCTTTGACCCGGGAATAGCTAGAACAAATTAAAGAGTGCTAGCTCTTACCTTTGTCCTTGGAGAGCTTGAGAAACGATGGAGGAGAAGCTTGAAAGATGAGATGAAGGAGAGCTTGATCGATGATGAAGGAGAAAACAATTTATCTTTTAGGTTTTTCACAAAACCCTTTCATCTAACCTCACATGAAGATCAACTCATTTTGGTCTTTTAAATTGATCTTCTCTTCTCAAGCCACATGTCACACACGATGCTCATCCACCTTTAGCATTTTTGTCTTTAGTCATTTAATGCATTAATGAATAAGCATATAAAAGAAGCTTCTTCTCCTTTCTTCATCCATCCACGTTTACACACACACACACACACACACACACACACACACACACACACACATATATATATATATATATATGCTGAAGTGGTCCGGTTACACTGGGGTCGGTCCTACCGGGTCCCGGTATGGAAAAACAACCGGAAATGTTTTTCAGCAATATGGGCTGATTTGCATTAAGTGTGCATGTGCTTCATTAAAAAAAATCATGTGCATATTTTGTTTTAAGGAACCAAGCTTGTGGGCCTAGTTTAAAAGCCCAATTCGTACCTCTTAAGTTAGTCTTTTATTTTTATGGTTTTCTTATCCTATTTGGACTAGGACTAGTCAATTTTAATTAGTTTTGAAGCCCAAATCCATGTGGGATTTGTTCTTGGGCAGATTTGTTTCAAGAAGGCCTTTTTGATACTTTGGGCTTTCTTTAGGGTTTTTAAGGTTATCTTTGTTAGGGTTTACATTACAAAGGGTATTTAAACCCTTGCTTTAGCCATAAACACGAGTTTTTTTTGGAGAGATCAATAAAATTAGAAAACATTCTTCAAGAGAGAATTGAGATTCTTGCTTGTTTTACCTTAAGGATTGATTCAACTTATTAAGTAAGTTCTAACTTGTGGCATTAATTCAATTCCTACAAACTTATACTCTTTGTTACCAATTCCTTGCTGTTTTGGGGGTGAAGGGTCTTGTTAGATTGATTGAATTTAGGTTTGGGAACAATCATTGAAACGGAGGTGATCTAGACATTGTTTCTAGGTTGTTGCCGTATCATCTTTGGTATCAGAGCCTAGGTTTTAAATTCAATCTTTATCTTTAATTTTTTGTTTGTTCTTGATTATTATTGATACAACTCACCAAGGCAATGGAGATTTGAGGATGCCAATGGGTCCAATTACAAGGTCACGCTCCAACAAGCTTGAAGCACAATTTCAGATTTATGTACAAGCTTTTGTTTCACAAAAACTTCAAGAAGTTTTGTTGATCAAGCTTGGGGAAGAGCTTAGGAAGACACCTAAGTGTGTGTGCACATTGGAGGCATCAAATCAAGAGGGCTAACACTTACCCAATTTTCACAAGCACAAGTCTAATCAATGGGCTTGGGTTTATTTTATCTTATAAAGGGCATGTGGACTTCTTTTAGGCTTTTTCATGGGCTGGTTTGTATTAAGTGTGCATGTGCTTTATTAAAAAAGTCATGTGCATGTTTTATTTTAAGGAACCAAGCTTGTGGGCGTAGTTTAAAAGCCCAATTCACCCCTCTTGAGTTAGTCTTCCATTTTGTAGTTTTCTTATCCTATTTCGACAAGGACTAGTCAATTTTAATTAGTTTTGAAGTCCAAATCCATGTGGGATTTATTCTTGGGCAGATTTGTTTCAAGAAGGCCTTTTTGATATTTTGGGCTTTCTTTAGGGTTTTTTAGGTTATCTTTGTTAGGGTTTACATTGCAAAGGGTATTTAAACCCTTGTTTTAGCCATGAACACGAGTTTTTTGGAGAGATCAATAGAATTAGAAAGCATTCTTCAAGAGAGAATTGAGATTCTTGCTTGTTTTACCTTAAGGATTGATTCAACTTATCAAGTAAGTTCTAACTTGTGGCGTTAATTCAATTCCTGCAATCTTATACTCTTTGTTACCAATTCCTTGCTGTTTTGGGGGTGAAGGGTCTTTATAGATTGATTGAATTTAGGTTTGGGAACAATCATTGAAACGGAGGTGATCTAGACATTGATTCTAGGTTGTTGCCGTATCATCTTTGGTATCAGAGCCTAGGTTTTAAATCCAATCTTTATCTTTAATTTTCTGTTTGTTCTTGATTATTATAGTTAGTTCATCATTAAAATTTGAAAAAAAAAGAAAAAAAAAGAAAAGAAAGAAAAGAAAGAAAGAAAGAAAGAAAAGAAAAGAAAGAAAGAAAATCAAGAAAATCAAGAAAGAAGAAAGAAAAAGAAGAAAAGAAAGAAAGAAAGAAGTAAAAAAAAATCAAGATTGTGAATCTTTGTGAGTTTGAGTTGATTTGCTTGGAAGATTCATCAAGAACGAATCTGATTAGTCAAGAATTCTCTAATTTCGTTTCTTTATTATTCAAGATTCATTAAGAACACATCCTTCATTCAAGAAACTCATCAAGACTTGTTTTCTTGCATCAAGAAACACTTTCTTGTTTGAAGATTTACGTTCTTTGCTCAAAACGTGTGTCTTTGATATAAGTTCCAACTTGTGGCGTTAATTCAATTCCTACAATCTTATACTCTTTGTTACCAATTCCTTGTTGTTTTGAGGGTGAAGGGTCTTTATAAATTGATTGAATTTAGGTTTGGGAACAATCATTGAAACGGAGGTGATCTAGACATTGATTCTAGTTTGTTGCCGTATCAATTATAGAAAGAAAGAAAGAAAGAAAAAGAAGAAAAGAAAGAAAGAAAGAAGTTTAAAAAAAAAGAAAAAGAAAATCAAGATTGTGAATCTTTGTGAGTTTGAGTTGATTTGCTTGCAAGTTTCATCAAGAACGAATCTGATCATTCAATAATTCTTTAATTTCGTTTCTTTATTATTCAAGATTCATCAAGAACACATCCTTCATTCAAGAAACTCATCCAGACTTGTTTTCTTGCACCAAGAAGCACTTTCTTGTTTCAAGATTTACGTTCTTCGCTCAAAACGTGTGTCTTTGATATAATTGCTTATCTTTAAGTTCTTGAGTAATTGGGGCAGATTGGAATGTTCTTGTTAATTTGGGTTTAGGGTTGAGTTTAATTCCTAGTTTTGTCTTTTCTTCAACTCTTTGGTTGTTTTATTTGTTTGCTGTCCTTTTTGTTTCCATTACACTTGAATTGAGTAATCTTGTTTCATATTGCTCAATTGGCAACAAAAATCGTTCACATACGTTGTCTCCATCTAGTATGTGTTTATTTTCGTTTGCATTGTTTTCTTTACGTTAAATTGCATCTAGCTTTGTATTTTTCTTCCTTTATTTAGGTATTCGTTGCTTTCCTTTTGAATTACGTTGCTGTTGTGCTTATTTGGTTGGTAGTGATTGATCCCGACAAGTAAAACTGTGCTAGAATCTAAAGTGGTAAATGGCAAGAGTGTGTAAGCTCATTTAAGGGTAAAAGCCATCTTCTTGAGTGAAACACAAGGGTATCCAATCTGATTTAGAGAGAAAAAGGTGAGGGAGTGTGTGAGGAGCTATTCTAACGTGTTTTTGCTGGTTTTACATAATGACCAATTCAAAGGATAGTAAAGGTAGTGACAAGGATGAAAAGAATAGTGAGGCTGATCAACACACATTCTTTACTTTGGAGGCTATGCAACATCAATTCCAAAGGATTGAAAACATGTTCGTGGATGTCAATGATAAATTTGATAGACAAGATCAAGCCATTAGGAGTTTACAAAGAGGCTTCATCTAATGGTGCAACAAGGAGGCAAAATCTTGGGAGCTAACTCCTGTGTGCTATGAGTATGAAGATCAATATAATGATGTGGAAGATGAAGAAATTGTCTCAAGATGAAGAAGATGATTTGGCTTCCATGCCCGAGTTGGAAGATTGTTCGATGTGGAAGTTGAGGATGCACCTAGGGTGAATTACTTGTTACTAGGCGAGTTTTGAATGCTCAATCAAGGAAGATGGAATTGAGCAAAGGAAAATATTTTCATTCCGATACCTAGTGAATGAGAAGATTTGTAGCCCCATCATTGATGGGGAAGCTGCACTAATGTGGCTAGCACATTGATGGTAGAAAAACTAGGGTTGGAGTGCTTGAAACACCCTAGGCCATATAGACTACAATGGCTGAATGACATGGGAAAATCAGGTAAATAAACAAGTCCTCAGATCTTTCTCCATTGGAAAGTATTCGATCAAGTACTTTGTGATGTTGTACCTATGCATGCTTGTCATTTATTGCTCGGTCGACCTTGGCAATATGATAGAAGAGTGTTACATGATGGTTTTAAGAATAGGTATTCATTTACTATGGGAGTTCAGAAATTTGTTCTTGCTCCATTGGCACCAAAAGAGGTATATGTGGACCAAATGCAATTAAAAAGGAGTATGGAGGCTATGCAACAAAGACAGGATGAAAAACTTCAAGAAAAGCATGATAATACAAAAATTGAAGGGAAGGCTTAGAACCTTGCAAAATGGGAGTTGAAATCTAAATCAAAAGAAAAGAGAGAAAGTGAGGCTGAGACTGAGAGAAGAAAAGTGGGGAAAGAGGCCTCAAAAGAAATTGAATTAAAAGGCCCAAATGAGAGAGAGGGTAGAAAGAAACAAAACTTCTATGCAAAAATGAGAGATGTAAGGGTTGCTTGTGTGGAAAGGAGATGTTTGTTTGTACTTTTGTACAAGCAAGCTTATTTTAATTAATCTGACCTTGAACCTTGTTTGTCTAGTAGTGTTGTTTCTCTTTTGCAGGAGTATAGAGATGTTTTTCTTGAATTCTTGATTCACACTGATCATGAGAGTTTGAAGCATCTTAAAGGCCAAGGTAAGTTAAATAAAAGACATGCTAAGTGGATGGAGTTCATAGAGACATTTCCATATGTTGTGAAATACAAGCAAGGTAAAGAAAATGTGATCACTGATGCATTGTCTAGGAGGTATGCTCTAATCTCTTCTCTTAGTTCTAAGTTGATTGGGTTTGAGTATATAAAAGATTTGTACAAATCAGATTCTGACTTTGCTAATGTGTATGATGCATGTGAACAAGTTGCTTTTCAAAAGTTTTATAGGAATGATGGATATTTGTTTAGAGATAATAAACTATGTATAGGAACTTGTTCTATGTGTGAGATGCTTGCTAGGGAGTCTCATGATGGAGGTTTAATGGGACATTTTGGTATTGCTAAAACACTTGACATATTACAAGAGCATTTTTATTGGCCTAACATGAAAAAGGACGTTGAAAGAGTTTGCTCTAGTTGTGTAGCGTGTAGGCAAGCCAAGTCCAAGGTGCAACCACATGGGTTGTACACGCCTTTACCTGTCCCTATTAGTCCTTGGATTGATATATCTATGGATTTTGTGTTAGGATTGCCTAGGACTAGGAAAGGACGTGATAGCATCTTTGTTGTAGTTGATCGATTTAGTAAAATGTCTCATTTTATTGCATGTCATAAATCTGATGATGTTACCCATGTTGCTGATTTGTTTTTTAGGGATGTTGTTAGGTTGCATGGCATTCCTAAAATCATTGTTTCAGATAGGGATTCTAAGTTTTTAAGTCACTTTTGGCGTGTTCTATGGAATAAATTGGAAACAAAGCTTTTGTTTTCTTCAACTTGTCATCCCCAAACAGATGGACAAATTGAAGTGGTTAATAGAACCTTAGGATCTTTATTGCGTGCTGTTGTGGGAAAAAATTTGAAAGCTTGGGAATATTGTTTGCCTTTGATTGAGTTTGCATATAATAGAAGCATTCATTCTTCTACAGGTTATTCTCCATTTGAGATTGTGTATGGTTTTAACCCATTAACTCCATTGGATTTTTGGCCTTTACCTTTGAATGAGATTGTTAATGTAGATGGGCAGCAAAGAGCCGAATTGGTTAAGACAATACATGAGAAAGCTAGGCAGCACATTGAGGAAAAGAACAAGAAGTATGCTCAAAGAGCCAATCAAGGGCGTAGGGAGATGAAGTTTGAACCTGGAGATTGGGTTTGGGTGCACTTCAGGAAGGAGAGATTTCCTAAACAAAGGAAGTCCAAGCTTCATCCTAGAGGGGATGGTCCTTTTCAAGTGCTTGAACGCATCAATGACAATGCCTATAGGGTGGATTTGCCAGGAGAGTATAGTGTTAGTGCTACTTTTAATGTTTATGATTTATCTCCCTTTGATAATGTAGGTCTTGATTCGAGGACGAATCCTTTTGAGGAGTGAGGGAATGATACAACTTACCAAGGCAATGGAGACTTGAGGATGCCAATAGGTCCAATTACAAGATAACGCTCCAACAAGCTCAAAGCACAATTTCAGATTTATGTACAAGCTTTGATTTCACAAGAAGTTCAAGAAGTTTTGTTGATCAAGCTTGGGGAAAAGCTTAGGAAGACACCTAAGTGTGTATGCACATTGGAGGCATCAAACCAAGAGGGCTAAAACTTAGCCAATTTTCAAGAGCATAAGTCTAATCAATGGACTTGGGCTTATTTTATCTTATAAAGGGCATATGGACTACTTTTAGGCTTTTTCATGGGCTGATTTGCATTAAGTGTGCATGTGCTTCATTAAAAAAAGTCATGTGCATGTTTTGTTTTAAGGAACCAAGCTTGTGGGCCTATTTTAAAAGCCCAATTCGTACCTCTTAAGTTAGTCTTCTATTTTTATGGTTTTCTTATCCTATTTGGTCTAGGACTAGTCAATTTTAATTAGTTTTGAAGCCCAAATCTATGTGGGATTTGTTCTTGGGCAGATTTGTTTCAAGAAGGCCTTTTTGATACTTTGGGCTTTCTTTAGGATTTTTAGGTTATCTTTGTTAGGGTTTATATTGCAAAGGGTATTTAAACCCTTGCTTTAGCCATGAACACGAGTTTTTTAGAGATCAATAAAATTAGAAAGCATTCTTCAAAAGAGAATTGAAATTCTTGCTTGTTTTACCTTAAGGATTGATTCAACTTATCAAGTAAGTTCTAACTTGTGGCGTTAATTCAATTCCTACAATCTTATACTCTTTGTTACCAATTCCTTGTTGTTTTGGGGGTGAAGGGTCTTGTTAGATTGATTGAATTTAGGTTTGGGAACAATCATTGAAACGGAGGTGATCTAGACATTGATTCTAGGTTGTTGTCGTATCATCTTCCAACTGACTGCCCCGCCGTTCAGTGTGAATACATAACCTGATTGGGATTTATAATCATCCTTATCAGATTTAAAACTGGCATCTGTATACCTGCTCACTTTGAGATCTCCATCTCCATATATCAAGAACACTTCCTTAGTCCTTCGCAAGTACTTGAGGATATTCTTGACAGCCACCCAGTGACCCTCACCAGGATCCGATTGGTATCTGCTCGTAACACTTAGAGCATATGATACATCGGGTCTCGTACATAGCATTGCATACATGATAGATCCTACCGCAGATGCATACGGGATCATATTCATGCGCATCCTCTAATCTTGTGTCTTAGGACACATAGATTTCGAGAGTGTTATCCTATGAGTCACGGGAAGGTACCCTCTCTTGGATTGTTCCATGCTAAACCTCTTCAGCATCTTGTCTATGTACGTTGATTGTGAAAGACCAAGCAATCTTTTTGATCTATCTCTATAGATTCTTATCCTAAGGATATAAGTTGCTTCACCAAGGTCTTTCATGGAAAATTGTTTGGACAACCAAATCTTTACTGATTGTAGCATAGAGACATCGTTTCCTAGTAATAATATGTCATCTACATATAGCACAAGGAATATGATTACAGTCTCATTAACCTTCTTATACACACAGTATTCATCCGGATTTTGTGAGAAACCAAACTCTTTGATTACCTCATCAAAATGGATATTCCAACTCCTGGATGCTTGTTTCAATCCATAGATGGATTTCTGAAGCTTGCATACCTTTTCGCCATCATAGGAGATGAAGCCCTCAGGTTGTGTCATATACACATCCTCAGTTAGATTTCCGTTTAGGAAAGCTGTCTTCACATCCATTTGCCATATCTCATAATCATAATGAGTGGCAATGGCTAGGAGTATTCTAATGGATTTAAGCATTGCTACTGGCCTGAAGGTCTCGTCGTAGTCAATTCCTTGTCTTTGACGAAAGCCTTTAGCCACAAGCCTTGCTTTATAGGTAATCACATTACCATCCATGTCGGTTTTCTTTTTGAAAACCCATTTACACCCTATGGGTTTTATTCCTTCGGGTGCCTAAACCAAAGTCTATACTTGGTTTTCATACATGGAATCCATTTAAGCCTTCATGGCTAGAAGCCATTTCTCAGACTCTGAACTCTTCAGAACCTCTTCATAGGTGGTAGCCTCATTATCTTCTATGAGCAATACGTCATTCTGTTCATTCACGAGAAATCCATATCTCTCGGGAACAGAGCGTATCCTACGTGACCTACGAATTTCGTGTGTTGTAGAAGGTTGAACTGTTACTTCATCTGTATGAGTCACAATTTCAGGTTCAGACAGTTGATCTGCGTCTGTTCGAGCATCTTGAACTTCTTCAAGTTCAATTTTGCTCACACTGTCTTCTTGTAAAAGAAACTCTTTCTCTAAAAAGACAGCATGCTTTGAAACAAACACCTTTTGTTCCTCAGCAAGGTAGAATTGATATCTCATTGTTTCTTTAGGATATTCTACGAACAAACACTTGTCAGACTTTGCATCAAGTTTATCTGATTGTATCCGCTTCACATAAGCAGGACAACCCCAAACTTTCAAATGAGTAAGATAGGGTCTTTTGTTAGTCCACATCTCATATGGAGTAACATCAACTGTCTTTGATGGAACTCTGTTTAGCAAGTAAACAGCTGTCTCGAGTGCATACCCCCAAAAGGATTTTGGTAATTTTGCAAAGCCCATCATCGACCGTACCATGTCTAACAAGGTTCGATTTTTCCTTTCAGCCACACCATTATGATGTGGTGTGTAAGGTGGAGTCCATTGAGATAAAATCCCATTGTCTCTGAGATAATCCAAAAACTGTTGGTCTAAGTATTCCCCACCACGATCGGATCGTAATGTCTTGATACTTTTCCCAAGTTGGTTTTCTACTTCATTTCTGAATTGTTTGAACTTTTCAAATGCTTCAGATTTGTATCTCATCAGATACAGGTACCCATATCGTGAATAATCATCGATAAAGGTAATGAAGTAAAGACAACCACTTCTAGCATGGATGGACATCGGACCATATACATCTGAATGTATTAGGTCTAATACTCCAGTCGCTCGTTCACCCTTTTCCTTAAAGGGTAACTTAGTCATCTTGCCTAATAAACAAGATTCACATGTGTCATATGATTCATAATCAAATGACCCTAAACTAACACTCTTATGGAGCTTAGCTATGCGTCTCTCATTTATGTGGCCAAAGCGACAATGCCATAAGTAAGTTGATTTTAAATTATCTCGTTTATGTCTTTTCGTGTCATTGACATTCATAATTGGATGTGACATATATAATATATAAATTCCATTGCATAATGTACCAGTACCATAAAGCATTCCATTCAAACTAATAGAACAACCATTGTTACTAAAAGTCAAATGGAAACCAGCTCTATTTAAACAAGAAACAGATAATATGTTCTTTGTTAAAATAGGTGCAAAATAACATTCATCCAATTTAATTACAAGCCCAGTGGGGAGTGACAAAAAGTAAGTGCTTACGGCTAATGCAGCAACTCTTACTCCATTTCCTACACGCAGTCTAGTTCTCCTTTATGAGTTGTCTCATCGTCTCGAGGCCCTCGATATCATTGCATATGTGTGAGCCACAACCGGTATCTAATACCCATATGTTATGGTCAGAAACAGTATTAACCTCAATGACAAACATACCTGAAGAAGTCGAGGCATCTGATGCTTTCTTCTGCTTCAATTCTTCCAGATAGACTTTACAGTTTCGTTTCCAATGGCCAGTCTTGCCACAATGGAAGCAAGTTCCTTTTGGTGCAGATTCTTTGGTTTTCTTTTTAACTGCACTTCCTTTTGGTTTCAATCGGCAGGTATCGGTCATACCATTTGCTTCATAGATGCAACTATCGACTAGTGCTATCAACTCGTGATGTATGCATACACATTGGGTTATCAACTCTTGATGCGCATACATCTGATGTACACTACCCAATTTCGCCTTTGTCCACGTTGACCTTGAGTTTACTAAACAAATCAACGCTTCTAGTGAAAACCGACCCATTAATCCGAAAATCTTATTTCCATGGTTCGAACATATCCGTATAGAGTGAGCTTGGGTTTACCCAACAACCCAACTCTATAAGAATTCTAGTTCTCCCCATATTAATGAAAGGCGTTAGTTTTCATATGATGTGTGAGGGTTTTCAGGTCTCATCTTCTTCTTCTCCAAGTTATAGGATTATAGTCACCATGACTATATGAAATGATTTAGGGCATTTTATCAATCACATTGAGTCTATACCTAAAATCATCCATCATCCCATCTTTGCATGTTGTAGTCGACTGGTGCATGTGCTAGTCGACTGGTACATATGCCAGTCAACTGGTACATGTGCTAGTCGACTACTATGGATTACTGTACACGAACTAGTCGACTGGTACATGTGCTAGTCGACTACTATGGATTACTGTGCACGAACAAGTCGACTTGTGCATGTGTAAGTCGACTTATCCGAAAATACAAGTCGACTTATACATGTGTTAGTCGACTTGTGCATGTGGAATTGCTATCTAATCGGCTAATTTCTCAATCCGTGTAGTTCAAATTCACAATAACAAGTGTAATACACTTTACCTTGATGTACCAATGAAACACTTTCATTGTTGCTTACCATATATAGTCAAACTATCCATGAAAAACTTGAAATCGATGAATACATATTATTATTCACTTAGATTTCCAAATAATTTTGCGAATATCAAGATAAGGGAATATACTAACGAGACGCTAATGAGACACATTTGACGTCCGAAAATTTTTGGAAACCCAATTTCAAGAAATTCAATTTGGCAAGCATACAACATTAATGTAACACATTTTAAATCACATTAAAAATGATCCAAGGCATTGGAATCGAGAAATACACAATCATTCATTTCAAACAAAATAGCTTCAGCAACTTTCTCAAAACTGCCAAGCTCTGTCTTTTGCTTAAAAAACTCATTGAAAAAATTTCAATAAATTCTGACAAAATTACAGAGGTCACAACATGTCCGCAACATGCTCCATGAATTTTTTCAGGATTTATTTCCATCAAAAACTCAACCAACCTCAGCAACAAAGCCAATGTATAATCTGTGTTCCTCAACACAGTTATTCCCAGTAGCACACAATAAATTCTCAAATAAATAGTAAATCACCTAGAAAACATATTTCCATCCTCATAGACATTCATAAACATCTTAGAGACATGTCGGTGAAAGAAAACCCGAAAAACAATTTTTCTACAATTTATTCTCGAATTTACAAGCATGCCTATTCATTGAATGTGCACAAACATAGCAAACAGAACATTAGGAATAAATTAGCAAAACCATATCAAATCACATTGATAAATTCCAAGCTTCCACAGAATTATGCAACATCTTGTGAACATATCTGGGCAAGAAAATTTCGAAAAATAACATCTCTATACTGATTTCGAATTTAACATTTACAACATGCGTCATCGTCACAAGCAATAGGCAACTCCGACCTAGTCATGATTTCTTCGTGATATACGATACAAGTGGCTCTGATACCACTGTAGGAAAATCCCGGTATGAGCACCACATGCCCACGGTGCGAAAAACAAAATTTTTTATTCCGGGACCTTCCTGAAAGCCAGGATCCATGTGACTATATAACAAAGTCAAACCAAAACGACCAAAGGAGACCGTCTCTAACGGTATCCACGCAGAGATTGGAGAACCTAACCGGGACAAACCCTTTGACCCGGGAATAGCTAGAACAAATTAAAGAGTGCTAGCTCTTACCTTTGTCCTGTGGAAAGCTTGGATTCAACGATGGAGAGGAGAAATGAAGAAGCTTGAAGATGAAACTTGCAGATGAGTATCGTTGATGAGAGAACAAACTTCTCTCTTGGATTTTCACAAAATCCTTTCTCCTTCCTTTTAAAACCAACGACAGCTTCTCTTCTACTCATCAAATGCCATTTGTCTTTTACAATTTTAAGGACATTAAATGCTTAGATGAGTAGCCTTCCACGTATGGCCTTTATATATATATATATATATATATATATATAAAGTAAAGACAAGCTTCATCTCCTCCCTCTTCCACGTTGCATATATATATATATATATATATATAATATGATATATATATGTATATTAATGCTGAGGTGGTCTAGTCACACTGGGGTCGAGCCTACCGGGTCCCGGTATGGAAAAATCACCGAAAACTTTTTCCAGCAATATCGATGTCGCGATCACATCGGGACATATCTCGATCTCATCAGGATCCATTTAACCCGATTGCTCTCCATATATTGGATCTCTATCCAAAACTATTTTACGAATTCTCCGAGACACTCTTATGCGTGTGACCCATTAGGTTCCCGGTTATGTTGGCCACTTAGATCAACACTTAATCCAAGCAAGTCATGAGCGGTATCTAGCAAGACATCATGACCCCCAATTGACCGAAAAAGTAATTGGTTTGACGAATGAATCTATATTCATCATGAACCATATCACGAACCTTTCTATAGACAATTATCGTGCAATTCGTCCTTTCACCATGCTATACCCCACTTGGTTATGAGTATGGGCAAAGTGTAAACTCTTACTAGACTGACAACGTCAAATCTAGTCCAAGTGATTTCAGTTCTTGTCCTGGGACTCATTATGATACAAGAAGCCATGGCAATGGAGATCAAGGTGCAACACATCAAAACAAGCTTACTTTGCCAAGTGGACCTATTACAAGATAACGTGCAGCAAGGCTTAAACAAGCACTTCAAGGGTTTGTTCAAAGTCACATTACATCTCACCTTGATGACAAGACTGAACCATCCGTGAAGAATTCAAGTGGAGTAGTCAAGATTGTGACTCTTCTAGAGAGGACATGTGGAGGGGCTAATACTTAGCCAAATTTCAAGACAAGTTCAATTATTCTTATGGACTTATTTTAGTACATTGGACTTGTTATTTATCCTTTGTTTATTAGGCCCAAAGAGACTTGTTATGGGCTAGGTATTTATTAGTATTTGCCTTAGTTTATTTAAAACTAGTTTTGGACAACCAAGTGTGTGGGCCTAAGTAGAGTAATCCATTAGGCCCATCCACCTCCCTTAGGTTTATTTAAATTATTTTGGTCTTATTTAAGTTAGTTTAGCCCAATCCTAAGTGGAATAGGATCAGATTGCATTATTGGGCTATAAACTCCTAAACTAGTTAGGATTAGGCTTGTTTTAGCATTAAAGGGTCTTGTAACCTATTCCTTTTAGGTTTAGGTCGTGGGCAAGGGTATAAATACCTTATTTTATCCTTGTAAACATTAGATTTGATTGATTAACGAAATTGAGAGATATTATCTTCAAGTAAGGTGTGTTCTTCTTATTGTTACTTCAAGGATTGCATCACTTATCAAGGTAATCACTTGTGGCGTGTTCAATTCTTCAATTTTCTTTGGGTTTGGGTCTCAATTTCGTATAATTGGGGTTTGAACTAGCATGTTCTTAGAATAGAAAGATTGGGGTTTTGATTCAATAGAATTAGGGAGTTTCAAGAACCTTGTTTTCTTGGGGTTTCCGTATCAGTTGGTATCAGAGCTTTGGCTTAATTCTATTGAACTCATACGTATCTTTTACTGTTTTCTTTGTTGAATTTTTTAGAAAAGTAAAAAGAAAAGGTTTAAATTGCTTGGAACGAATCTGCCATTATTGGTTCTTTATGTTCCTGTTTCCTTAATTGATTCTTTGTTTTCTTGATCAACCAAAAAAAAGACAGAAAAAGCAAAAAAAAAATCAAAAAGCGAAAAAAAAGTTGAAAAAATAGAAAAAAAAAGTGAACAGTAGAAAGAAAAGAAAAAAATTTCAAGATTGACCAAGAAACATCCAAGATTGTGATTCTTTGAATCTTTATTTGATCTTTCATTCAAGATTTGTTCTTATCATTCAAGATTCATTAAGATTGTCCTTCTTTCATTCAAGAACATATCAAGAAACGATTTCTTTGAATCTTTTGTTCAATTCTTTGAACTCTGGGTTGATTGGGATATAAAATAAAATAAAATAAAATAAAATAATTTGGTCTTGGGATTCGGTGAGTTTTGTCATAGTTTTGTGTGTCTTTCTTTGTTTCCTAGTTTATTTCTTGTTTTGGTACCTATCTTTGCTTCTCTACATTGATTTGAACAATTGTTACACTCAAAATTGTTCAATTGACACAAGAATCGTTGTTGCACTATTCTTCATCCGTGTATTGGCACTTTGATTTATTTTCTGTCCGCATAATATTTTGCTTCTAGATTTGTTTCATCTATTCGTTTTTCTTCGTTAGGCTTGTTTTCTTTGTGTTTTCTTCTTGAACTTGTTGCTTGTTGATTTCCTTGATCTTGTTGAAGTGATCCTAAAAAGTAACATAAAGGAGGCACTTGAGTGGAAAAAGGCAAGAGTGTGAGATTATATAGTGAAAAGCCATTTTATTGTGTGAAACATGAGTGGAAAATTTTGTTCTAGAGAGAAACACGTGAGGGAGTGTTGTGAGGTTTCTAACGTTTTCTTGCAGGAATTGATCATGTCTCATAATAGCAATAAAGATGGAAAGAGTGATGGGAGTGAAGAGGACCAACGAAATACATTCTTTACTCTTGAAGCAATGCAAAATCAATTCAAGAGAATAGAGACTATGTTCCTTGAAGTGAAAGACAAGTTTGAACAGCAAGATAGAAACTTTGAAAGACAAGATAGACTTCTTAGAACTATTCAAGCTGAATCTTCAGGGAATAATGTGGCAAGAAGAAGAGAGAACCCTCCACTTCATAATCATTATCACTATGAGGAGGAGCAAGATGAAGATGGATTTGATGAGGTAGAGTGGTATGGAGGCCGAAACAATGCAAGTGGTAGTAGAGGAGATAGAGGCCGAAATAGAGGTGGTTATAGAGGAAGAGCTGAAAGAGGTAGAGAGGAGGAAGAGACTGAAAGAGTAGATAGAAACATTGGCAGCATCAAAATGAAGATGCCACCATTTCAAGGAAGGAATGATGCTGATGCCTACTTGGAGGGGGAAAGGAAAGTAGAGATGATATTTACCTGCCACAATTATTCTGAGGAGAAGAAGGTGAAGTTAGCGGCAGTTGAGTTCTCTGATTATGCTACTGTTTGGTGAGATCAATTGATGGTTAGTAGAAGACTAATCGGAGAAAGACCGTTGAAACTCAGGATAAGATGAAACGATCATGAAAAGAGATTTGTGCCAAGTTACTACTATAGGAGTTGCATCAAAACTCCAAACATTGAGGCAAGGCACAAAGAGCGTGGAAGATTACCACAAGGAGATGGAGATAGCTATGATAAGAGCTAACATAGAGGAGGATAGAGAGGCTACAATGGCTCGATTCCTTGCTGGTCTAAATAAAGAGATATCGAATGTGTTAGAGCTTCATCAATACTTAGAGTTGGAGGACATGGTAAGCATGGCTATGAAGATTGAAAAGCAATTGAAGGGAATAGGTTTCAGCAAGGGCAATACCTCAGGATCTTCAAATTCTTGGGGTCCTAAATGGCCAAAGAAGGAGGAAAAGAACAAGGATAAGTCCTATGACAATAAGGACAAGTCGAAGGAAAAGTGGACAACCTCTAAAGGTGTGCCTACATCTAATGATCAAAATCCTAACACAAGCAAAGAGACATCAAATGCTTCAAGTGTTTGGGTTCAGGTCATAGGGCAAACCAATGTCCCAATAGGAAGATCATGTATTTACGAGATGGGGTAATTGAATCAGAAGATAGTGATGGAAGTGATATGCCCGAGTTGGAGGATTGCACCGATGAAGAAGTTGAGCAACCACCAAGTGAAGCATTAGTAGTGAGGCGAGCTCTCAATGTACAAGAAAAGATAGAGCTTGAGGAACAAAGGAGAATATATTCCACACCGGATGTTTAATTAAGGGTAAGATGTGCAGTTTAATAATTGATGGAGGTAGTTGCACCAATGTTGCAAGCACAATTTTAGTTGAGAAATTGGGGCTGCCTCTCATTAAGCACTCTAGTCCTTATAAGTTGCAATGGCTTAATGAGTGTGGAGAGGTTAGGGTGAACAAGCAAGTGCTAGTGGTATTCTCAATTGGGAGATATTCCGATGAAGTGTTGTGTGATGTAGTTCCTATGCATGCTGGTCATTTACTATTGGAGAGACCATGGCAATATGATAGGCGTGTACTACATGATGGATTCAAAAATAGATATTCATTCAAGATGGGGGAGAAACACTTCACATTGGCACCCTTTTCACCAAAAGAAGTTCATGAGGATCAGTTGAGACTTGCAAAGGCCATGGAAGGATAAAAACTTAAATAGGCTGAGAGTTTAAAAAGAAAAAAAAGAAAAAGAGGCCATTTAAGAAAATAGGAACAAGGGCCCAACTGAGAGTAATTGCACTAGTGAGCAAAAGAAAGAGAGTGGTGCCGTTGAAAAACGAGAGAAGAGTGAAAAGAAGAGTGGAACAAAAAAAAGTACCTTCTTTGCAAAAGAAAAAGAGTTGAGGAAGGTCATGTACACACAAAAACCATTGGTTTTGCTTATGTACAAGGAGTTGTTTTATGGTGAGACCGACCTTGACCCTTACATGCCTAGAGTTGTGAGACTTGTTTTGCAGGAATACTCGATGTCTTTCGGATGAGTTGCCCAAAGGACTACCACCATTGAGGGCATTGAACATCGATTGATCTCGTGCGTGAGTTCAAATTCCAATCGCTCAAATTTATAGAAGCAATCCCGAGGAGACAAAGGAGCTTCAAAGGCAAGTGGAAGAGTTGCTTGAGAGGGGCACGTGAGAGAAAGTCTAAGCCCATGCAGCAGCCCAGTCTATTGGTGCCAAAGAAAGATGAAACTTGGCGTATGTGCGTGGATTGCGAGGAAATAAACAAGATAACGGAAAAGCATCGCCACCCCATTCCTAGGCTAGATGATATGCTTGATGAGCTACATGGTGCTTGTTTATTTACAAAATTGATCTCATGAGTGGTTATCATCAAATTAGAATGAAAGTAGGGATGAATGGAAAACAACCTTTAAAACAAAATATGGTCTATATGAGTGGATGGTCATGCCATTTGGTTTGACAAATGCACCTAGCACTTTTATGAGATTAATGAACCATGTTTTGCATGATTTTATTGGCAAGTTTATGGTTGTATACTTTGATGACATTTTAATTTATAGCAAAAGCCTTGATGAGCATGTTATGCATCTTAAATCTATACTTGAAACACTTAGGCGTGAAAGACTATATGCTAAATTTAAAAGTGTTCTTTTGTATGGATAAAGTTGTTTTTCTTGGCTTTGTTATTTCTGCCCATGGTGTGCATGTTGATGAGGAGAAGGTTAAGGCTATTAAAGATTGGCCTACTCCTAAGTGTATTAGTGATGTGCGTAGTTTTCATGGTTTAACTAGCTTTTATAGGCGTTTTGTGAAAGATTTTAGTACCATTGCTGCGCCATTGACTGAAATAATTAAAAAGGATGTCGGATTTAAGTGGAATGAGGCACAAGAACTTGCTTTTAATATATTGAAAGATAAATTGTGTTCTGCGCCTGTATTGAGTTTGCCTAACTTTAATGAAGCTTTTGAGATAGAATGTTTGTCATTAGTTGAATTTGCATACAATAGGGGCATACATTCTACTATTGGTTATTCACCTTTTGAGATTGTTTATGGTTTTAATCCATTAACACCATTAGATTTGTGTCCTTTACCTTTAAGTGAGATCACTAGTATAGATGGACAAAAGAAAGCAGATTTGGTGCGCAACATTCATGAAAAGGCGAGACAACACATAGAGAAGCGGAATGAAGCATATGCACAAAGAGCTAATCAAGGGCAAAAGTTGATGCAATTTGAGCCTGGTGATTGGGTTTGGTTACATTTTAGGAAAGAGAGGTTTCCTAAGCAAAGGAAATCCAAGTTGCATCCTAGAGGCGATGGGCCTTTCCACGTCCTTGAAAAGATTAATAATAATGCCTACAGGATTGATTTGCCAGGTGAGTATCAAGTATCTGCTACATTTAATGTTGCTGATCTCTCTCCATTTGATAATGCAGGGGTTGATTCGAGGACGAATCCTTTTGAGGAGGAAGGGAATGATACAAGAAGCCATGGCAATGGAGATCAAGGTACAACACATCAAGACAAGCTTACTTTGCCAAGTTGACCTATTACAAGACAACATGCAGCAAGGGTCTTGCAACCTATTCCTTTTAGGTTTCGGTCGTGGGCAAGGATATAAATACCTTATTTTATCCTTGTAAATATTAGATTTTGTTGATTAACGAAATTGAGAGATATTCTCTTCAAGTAAGGTGTGTCCTTCTTATTGTTACTTCAAGGATTGCATCACTTATCAAGGTAATCACTTGTGGCGTGTTCAATTCTTCAATTTTCTTTGGGTTTGGGTCTCAATTTCATATAATTGGGGTTTGAACTAGCATGTTCTTAGAATAGAAAGATTGGGGTTTTGATTCAATAGGATTAGGGGGTTTCAAGAACCTTGTTTTCTTGGGGTTTCCGTATCACATTACTTAATATGTCAATGAAGACACTCTTCATAACATATGTACTCTGATCAGAGATTTCCAATTAATGACCCTGACAAGAGGCCATGGGTATCATCTTCTGCTATCACAGAAGTGGTGAATCCTCTATTGGCTACTCAATTATCTTTGAATACCTCAAACTGTACCCAAGCACCACCCTACGAGCGACCTCTATAAGGCAACAAGGAATGGAGTCAAAGCACAGAATCAGTATCCAAGATATCCTTGAGTACCTCAAGTCTAAGGATACTTGCATCATTGCTATGATGAGATTATCACTGACATTAGAATAGGACATCCATGTGATGATCTCATAGAAGGTCATCCAATGTACTTACTACCTCTAGTAAGCATCCACATCTCAACCCTAAATATCTCATATTTACAGTTTCTGAGATCCACTGCTTGATCAAATCAAGGAGCTTAAGATGTGCAAGTCTCTCCGGATTACCGATGTCCAGTTTCAGTAATCCTACGACTGGGAATAATTTAGATACTGACATAATTGCACATGATAGGAATCTCAGTAGTATGATCACATCATAATTTCCTTCATGCTATGTCATATATCATGGACTTCATTAATTTGCTTATTGATCAATATCAGTTCATAAAAAATGAACATCAAATTAATGAAATATGCCTTTCCAAGACCATTGAGATTCAATTGAAAGATGATTTGACCTATAAGGAAACTCAAGTGGAGATCTTGGACACTAAGGAGAAGGTCCTCAGGAACAAGACAGTTCAGATAGTCAAAGTACTGTGGAGAAACCATTATGTGGAAGAGGCCATGTGGGAACCTTTGCAAGTCAAAAAGGAGAAGTACCCATACCTCTTTAACGATTGAGGTAAGAATATTGAGGACAAAATTCTTTTAAATGGGGGAGAAATGCTGGCCCCTAAATTTTTTTCTTAATAAATAAACATGATTAGATTAATTTTGGAGTCTTGCTAGATTAATTTGTGATGGAATTAACTGGCAAGTTAATGTGAGTGATAATATATGACATAGGTTAGTTGAATTAAAGTGTTAAGGTGGTAAGATTGCATGAGGGGCATTGTTGGAACATCACTTAAGTTGTAAATTCTTAAGGCATTGAAGGAAGGGTATAAAAGGGGAGAAAAAAATTAGTTGTCTAGCATTTAGAAGAAGCCAGAAACGTGAATTTCAAACGATAGAAGAGAGAGAAGCACAAAAAAAGAGAGAAAGAAGAGAAAAGAAGGGAGGTCATCTAGGTTTCAATTTTTTTTAGTCTTCAAGAGGGATTTTGAGGTTGAGCAAGAAGGGAAAAAGGAAGAGGAAGGTTAAAGCTTCAATTAGAGCCAAGAAACTCATTGTTTGGTGAAGAGTCAAAGTAAGTTGGTGTTTTAATATTTGGATTTTTGAAAGGGATTTGGTTCAAATAGCTTAGAAAGTGCATGGGTATAAGTATTCTAGGATTGATTGCATGCATAGGTTTCTTTGGGTTTTCCAATTAGAGTTCATTTTTGAATGGGGATTCTTGCTAATGTTGAAGGGAGGCAAGAAGAGCAAGAGGAGAGACATCCTTGAGCAAGTTTTCAAGCAAGGAGACTAAGGTGGGTTACATTTTTATAATTGAATAATAATCCATCAATGTTTCTTAAAAAAAAAGGAAATAAATGTTTTCAACTACTTGTAAATGTCCATTTCTTATTATTTAAATGATTTGAGCAAGTGATACATGTTGTGTGTGTGAATTTTATGGATGAACTATAAAACAAAAATGGAAATGATTTTGAAAGGATACCAAGTATATGAAATCAAGTTTCCAAAAAAGTGCCAATTAGGCAAATTGTTTTTCATTCATGAATTACATGTTATGAGAGTTTGGTGTAGTCTATTCAAGAATGTCACGTGCACGTTGATCAAGTTAAAGGCTTCTTCCGCCTACCCTCTAGTGACACGGAGCTCCTTCATGGACTCCCTCAAGTTTACGGCTACATAGGACCATTATGTGGAATTGTGTAGTTTGTCATGTTTATGGATCTGCCCAAACCATTATGATGTACTTATGTGTTTACATGTGTTGACAAGTTTGATGATCATGAGGGTTTTCAAGGGTTTTTGCTTGTTATCGATTATAAAACTGTTACCCATTAGCTTTAAGCTCGCCCTCATTCCTCCCCATCTACAGGTGATGAACAAGATATCGAGTGATCTAGTTGAGAGTCAAGGCATCCCTCCAATTTGCATATTTTGTTCTTTTGAAGTTAGTTCATGTAAAACAAAGCTTTAGTCACATTTTGGGAAATTATTGTTCTTATAAAGTTGGTATTTTTGGATTATGATGTGCAGTGACTCAAAATGCCCACTAAAGCATTGTGAAAACTTTGTTCTTTTGATGTTAATGAAGTGTGAATGGTGCATGGATGATGTGAGATGAAATTAGATATACGTTAAGAAGCAATCAACTTGAGTTGATGATTTTGGAACATAAATTATTGATATATATATATATATATGTTTGCATAAGCGAGATACGATGGAAAGGAAGATAGGAATTATAACTGATCAGATGTAGTTGAAGGTGATGAGACAAGTGAGTTGAGATTTGAGAGATTAATGAAATCATTTTGGTAGTTGAATGGTTATACTGAGAACATTCCAAGTTTGCTTAGTGCAAAATTTCAAGTCTTCCATAAGGGAAAAATTCGTGTTCTAACTTTAGGGAAAAATCTGGATTGATCTAGGATGAATTTGACAAGTGGTCTTCATGGAAGTTATAGACTGTCTTTCTTGCTTTCCAACACTATAAAGTATGAAATTTTTAGATATCGGAGTCAAAAGTTATGGTCCTTATAAGTGGAGATGCTCAGGAGCATAGGATGTATCATCTGGTGATGACGTGTCATCTGGTGAGGACGCATCATCTGGTGAGGACATAACATTTGGTGAGGACGCTTCGTTTAGTGAGAACATATCATTTGGTGAGGACGCTTCATCTGGTGAGGACGTATCATCTGGTGAGACCACTTTGTTTAGTGAGGACGCTTTGTCTGGTAAGGACGTATCGTCTGGTGAGGATGCTTCATCTAGTGATAACGTATTATTTGCTGACGTCATATCTTCTGGTGATGATGTCTGATACAACTCACCAAGGCAATGGAGACTTGAGGATGCCAATGGGTCCAATTACAAGGTCGTGCTCTAACAAGCTCAAAGCACAATTTCAGATTTATGTACAAGCTTTTGTTTCACAAGAACTTCAAGAAGTTTTGTTGATCAAGCTTGGAGAAGAGCTTAGGAAGACACCTAAGTGTGTGTGCACATTGGAGGCATCAAACCAAGAGGGCTAACACTTAGCCAATTTTCACAAGCATAAGTCTAATCAATGGGCTTGGGCTTATTTTATCTTATAAGGGGCATGTGGACTTCTTTTAGGCTTTTTCATGGGCTGGTTTGCATTAAGTGTGCATGTGCTTCATTAAAAAAGTCATGTGCATGTTTTATTTTAAGGAACCAAGCTTGTGGGCCTAGTTTAAAAGCCCAATTCGCCCCTCTTAAGTTAGTCTTCTATTTTGTGGTTTTCTTATCCTATTTCGACAAGGACTAGTCAATTTTAATTAGTTTTGAAGCCCAAATCCATGTGGGATTTATTCTTGGGCAGATTTGTTTCAAGAAGGCCTTTTGATATTTTGGGTTTTCTTTAGGGTTTTTAGGTTATCTTTGTTAGGGTTTACATTGCAAAGGGTATTTAAACCTTTGCTTTAGCCATGAACACGAGTTTAGAGAGATCAATAAAATTAGAAAGCATTCTTCAAGAGAGAATTGAGATTCTTGCTTGTTTTACCTTAAGGATTGATTCAACTTATCAAGTAAGTTCTAACTCGTATGCTAATTCAATTCCTACAATCTTATACTCTTTGTTACCAATTCCTTGCTGTTTTGGGGGTGAAGGGTCTTGTTAGATTGATTGAATTTAGGTTTGGGAACAATCATTGAAACGGAGGTGATCTAGACATTGTTCTAGGTTATTGCCGTATCAATGTCATATTCTCTGGTGCACTGTTCATCTGATCCTATCGTCTGGTCATATTTTTTGACCCTGTAGATGATTGAATTTCACTTCAGAGTCTGCACAAACGTTGTAGATCTGGAAGACCCCAATCTGAGGTTTGTAGAGAAAGTTATGCCAATTCTCCCAACAGAGGTACAATGTGATTGAGGACATAAACCTACTTGATTCTTTTGGCCATAACTTCATAACTCGACCCCCAAATGAAGTGATTCTTGAAGGAATAGATTCCTATTCCATTTTGCTAGCTGTCCTTAAAAATTGACAACTTTTGATATAGATTTGAAAAATATTGATGGAAGGAAAATGAGGGATTGGTTGGAAGAGCATAACTAGGTTATGAACGTACTTGGATTTTTAGGCATATCTTGCACTATAGAACTCCAAATGAGGTGGTTCTTACTTTGAAATAAACAAGAGGCAGATAGCTACAATTGTTTTGAAGTAGTCAAATTGTGATTTGGTGTTTAACTGTTGTGGCACATCACCCTTAAGGGATGATGGTTAATAAGGAGTCATTAAAATAACCCCACAAGGAAGCCTGCTTATTCTTTATAACTCCGGATTGTTAGGCTCCGGAAACTACAAGGTGTTAGGCTCACGTCTTACGACTCCAATATTGGGCTTCAGATTCGGAGTTCATGTTGGATCCCGTTTTCGAGACCCAACTGCTTAAACACTTAATACGCTATTACTGCTTAAACTAATCATGATCATTCTTGAATCGAATTCAAATCGAATGAAAATGAAACAAATGCGAAGCGAATAGGGTCGAATACAAATGTGAAACGAATATCAAATCGAACGTAAATGCGGAAACAAAAGTGAAGCGAAATACGAAACGCATTCAACTTTTGACAAACATGCGAAAAAGAAACGGATCGGATTCAAACTTGGAATCGAAACATACATATGAAGTCAATCGAATAGTATTACAAATGTTCGACATCCGGGATCAATTATCTTAAAGAAGCGTCGCGTTGGATACCTTAGACTTGACCTATCCGAATCGGTATAATTTTTTTTCTTTCTTGCTTTCTTATACAATGTATTTCATCTATCATACTTGAAAACTTATTCTTAAACTCATACTAATCTCAATTTTCTTGATTCTTCTTAATCATCCTATTCGTATTTCTTATCATAACCATCTCATACTCATATCAATACATCCATACATTCATACACAATTTCACTTATCCATTCGCTTAATCCATAAACTATCATACACAAAAATCCGGCAGCATGACGGCTGCAATTTAACAATCCCAAAACCTGCAATTGACTTAAATACATTTCTATAAAACTAGCTCAAACAATCCAATTCATCCGCATCCAAAACACGTTCATATTTATTTCTCGATTGTATATATAACGCATAATCAAATCCATACATAACTTCATCATTCATGTTCATCATATACATTCATCCATATCCATACATATCCAAAATCACATTCATAAAATCAAATCAATACAATTTCATAATCGTCCACAAAAATCATAAATCATCATATACATATCATACTCAAATTTATACAATTTCATCATTCTCATACGTCTTGAAAGAACATGCTTGTAATACATGTATGGCAATTCAAGCCATATCCAAGACCTATACAAAACCAATATCAAACTCTACTTTATACAAAATACGAGCTATGCAAAACGAACATAAAAATCTTGTCACACTTTCATCCAATCTCCTGCTCGAACACCTGGAGATGGGGATGAAAGAGGGGTGAGTTAGAGAGCTTGTGGATAATATGCTTTTAAGTGGAAAAATAAGCAGAAGTCGTTTCTCAAAACTTTGCCATCTTATAAAGAATTTCATAATAAAAATTTTATCAAATATTTATTTGACGAACACTTCACTTTTCAAAACACTTATATACACTTTCAAAAAATGTCATACTTAAAAACCTTACTTTCTTATTTCTCATAAATCTCAAATTCTTCTTTTTACAAACCATGAACAAATTTCAACATATGAATGCATCACATTTCAAATAAGGACAATTCACATAACACATCATAATGGTTTGGCAAGTCCATAATTCATGACGATCTACACAATTCCATAAAATGGCCTTGTGTAGTCGTATACACATAAGGGAGTCCAAAAAGGAACTCCGTGCCACTTGCGGGCAGCCGGGAGAAGGCTATACACATGAGTCAACGTGCACGTGACGGTTCTTGAGGGACTATGCCGCACCCACATAACATATAATTCATGAACTTGAAAACATTGCCCAAAAGGCACATTCTTGAAAACTTGATTTCATGAACATGACATATATATGCATTTCTAGCATCACTTCACAATTTACATAATTCACAAACCATAATTCACTTAAACACACAAGTTCACATATTGAATTTCAATCAATTAAACATAATGAACTAAAACAAGTATTTCAACTTTATAAAAATCATTCGAAATCCATTGGATAAACAATTCAAATCATTCATGAAAACTTGTTCAAAATAATCGTAGAATTTTCTTAAACCATTTGAAACAATGAACTTAATCATTAATAATCTTTTCAAATTCACTTGATTCAATCATTTTGCCAAAACATTAACTTATAAAACATGATCACTTTCTTGATTTTTCCAAAACTTACAAATAGCTTAAAATTTGTAAAACAAACATATTACCCACCTCTAAATTCCATGCCATAAGCTTGATCCAATCATCAATTGTCCAAAGCTTCCTTGGTTCTTCCAATATAAAATTTCCTAAACCAAAGTCAACCAAAACCCATATCATAATCATCATATTTCACAAACCCATATGGTTTCCAACCTCTCTACATCATAATCTTCCAAAATCCCCACTCATATAATTTGGCATAAGTTATAATTAATTTCTCTTCCAAGATTAAACATAACCTAAGGCCAAATCACCGACATTAACTCCATAAATCACAAACCCCTAAGATTTCCAATGATTCTCAACCAAAAATTCAACAAAAACTTTAAGCTTAAAGATTTCCTCTTACCTCTTCTCCTCTTCCAAATTCGAATTTCTTGGGTCCCAAGGAAAGCTTTCATCATTTTTCATCTTTTTCCTTCATGAATCAATGAAAAACCAAGCTTGAACCCCAAAATTTTCGAAACCCTAGCATACCTTTCTCTTCTTTCTTCTCCATCGCCGGATGCTCTCTCTTCTCTCATCCTCTCTTTGTTTCTTTCACTCAATTTTTGTGGGCTTCTCTTCTCCACACAACAGCCAGCCCCTTTATATAGTGTCAGCTCATTAAATGATTGAGAAAAAGGCTAAGTTGCCCCTCCTTGTAAGGCTTATAAACTTACCCTTTAAGTGGACATCCAAAACTGCCCATGAATTTATTTCATTTCATGCTTACTTTGGGACTTTATTTTCACCAAAATTGGAGAAATTAGCCAAAACCTCCTCCTAGAGAATTCCTCTATGTATTAATTTCATAATGCATAAGAATCATCTGATTCGGAGCACTACATCAAAAGTTATAGTACAAACATGTCGGACATATCGTTCTACTAACACATTTTCTCGCAATTCACTTCCTTCCACAAATAGACATTCTTAAAGGCTAAATTGAAATTTTATTTCTTCATAACAATTGTAGCCCCATGTCTTAATTTTATTTCGCCTCAAACCTCGCTTCAATCGGATCTCCACAGATCCCTAATTTCACAAAATATTAAACTATGTTCAGAAACTTTCCTGTCTCACTTTGATTCAGATAATTTTACTCAATTAAATCCCTAAAATTTATAATTTTTCACATAACATGAAATTCATTGTCTTAGGAATCCAACGCTTCAAGAACCAAGTCATTCGGATGTTGGACGGAAAAGATATAGGCAAATGATTTGACAAGGTCGGATGAGGAAGGAAAATAGCGAGATCAGAATGAAGCAAATCATTGCGATTATCATATGATTAAATCAAACTTTTTCAATTCAATTACAATTGATACAAATTTTCATGGAGAAAAGGATACATGTGTTAGGAATTCAATGCTTCAAGAATCACCTCAATCCGAGGTCGGATGAGTGAGTTATGATCAAAAGAATACAACATGCTCAAACCCTAAATCGATTTGAAACTCTTTTGGCGCAAACGCCATAACTTTCTCTACAAATATCCAAATGCGGCCTCAAAATGATATTCGGCCTCAAAACTGGTCCAAATCACGTTTTTCTCAAGGTGACCCGTAGCTGTCCGTTAAACGAACATACATGTCCGTTTAACGGACACATACGGCCCAAAATGTTCCAAATCATCCGAGTAAGTCCGTTTAACGGACATCCATGTCCGTCTAATGGACATGATCAAAGGAAGGGGTCCTTTTGACCCGAGGCTGTCCGTTTAACGGATTCCCATGTCCGTTTAACGGACATGCGATTCCCAAAACCTCTTCAACCTTTTTCCAATGCTTCTTACATCCAAACTAACATCATATACACTTATAATCTTCACATATTTACTTATTCAAAGGCCTAAACACTTCATAACAATTCAAGCAACAAAATCAATTCATGAACTTCTCAAATCTCAACTAAATTGGTTCATCAAAACCTCAAATTTCAAACATTCATCAAAGCTATCACTAACATAAATCTTTTATAACATCATAACTTGTATCAACTATATCTCTTCACTATGATCTCGAAAAGTTGCATATTTAGTCTCGTTAGAAAGATAAATCAACATACACATTTCTATCCAAATGCAAAACTTATCATTCTTGCCAACTTCACTTCTTCTATTTCAATCTCATTCAACCAATTAAATTTGACATTTGAATCTATCCAATACTCAACCTCAATCCAAATGATTTCTTACATTCAAACCGCATCTTGTCATTTACCAAGTTCCTCTCTTGCCTTTTTCTAATATCTTACTTATATAACATAACCATGGTTCATGCTTAAGGTTTTTCAGCTCATCAACCATGCATAAATCACATTCTAATATCATATTCATCTATAATATAATTTATATACAAAAGCTCTCATTTACTTTCATTTTCATATTTCAAATTTTTCACTTCAAGGTTCGGGGTTTAACAGTTCAACACAATGTCTCATCAGAAATCAAAACATGTACTCAGACGATACCATTTGATTACAGAAATCATTAGTCGAAATGATATCAAGATATAAAGAGTGCCCACTGATCAAAATATTGATGATCCTTTGACTAAGCTAATTCCATATGAATCTCATGTACTCACCTATGGTATTAAATATAAAGGTGATTGGTTTTAGTGCAAGTGGGAGGTTGTTAGAGAAGTTATCTAAAGGTAATTACCTTTAACATTTATTGCTGAGAGCAATAAGTACATTAGATGATCTTCCATGAGACAATCATGTGGATAATCTATTCTAGTGTCAATGATACTCTCAGTATAGTAATAGTGAAAATATCCTTAGATTTAAGGTGCTCAAGAATATCTTAGATACTAATCTATACTTTGACTCCATTCCTCATTTCCTTTTAAAGGTTGCTCATAGAGTGGTGATTGGGTATAGTTTGAGATATTCAAAGGTAACCGAGTACTCAATAAAGGATTCACCCCTCCTGATAGAAGGAGATGATACCCCGCTGCCGGAGCCCAACATCGGACATGAGAGCGTGGTGCTGTATGCGTGGGGTGAAACGTGCAAATTAAACGATAAAAAAAAGACCATCGAAAGTTCAATGGACGCATCGTGAACAAAATCAAACTTGCCTTCCTTTGATTTAAACAAACAAATCCATAATTCATGCTCCAAAAGATGAGTTTCATAAAGCTTTAAGAATATCTCAAACCAAATTACAACTTTAAGTTCAAGAGCCAAAAATATAAAATACTCTTGAACCAATAGTACTTGAAATGAAACTAAAGCTTAAAAATAAACATGACAAAATGGAGTGCCGCCGTAACTCGTGACTCACTTGGTCTCTTGCTCGTCACCTGAATGGAGGAGATTAGAGGGGGTGAGCTATAAAGCTCGTGGGAACATATTTATAATATAGAAATAAGCAAAAGTATTAAAAAATAACTCATTGTCGTGGTACTTGTTGAAATCATAACCATTGAGCATGTATGAGTCATAGCTGGAAAATGCTTGATTCTTGAACAATTCATGATGCATGATTCATAATAGCAAATCATAAACACATAACATAACATAATGGTTTGGGTTGTCCCTGGGTCATGACGTACTACACATTCCATCGAAATGTTGATGTGTAGACGTAGTTTCGTGAGGGAATCCTTGTGAGAAACCCTGTGCCACTAGCGGGCAGGCGGGAGAAGCCTTTTCGTGAGTCAATGTGCACTTGACTATTCGTGAGGGACACCGCAAACCCACATAAATATGCATGATTCATGTTCTTGTAAACTTGTTTGCCAAACTGGCACTCGCTTGTAAACTTGTTTGTCATATATTCGTAAAACTTGATTTCATGTACTTGTATTCGTGAAAGGAGAACACCCCTTTGTGAAACCTTGTTAATAATCATGGATGCAAATCACATAGCAGAATATAATCATTCATAATAGTATGTAATGCGATCGTGGATGATGCAATTTAAATGCATGAACTCTTTCTTGATTAAACAAAACAATGAGTGACTTATTTACTCTATTATAAACATGAACCCACCTTGAAATTCTTGCTTAAAATTTTCTTAGGAATGTCTTTCCTCTTGTTCCCCTTGCTCCTCTTGCCTCACTTGATTTCCTTAACCAAACAACCAAATTCCAATCAATTTGGTGTAGAAATCGGAAAGTCATACTTTAATAGTTCAAACTATAACTTATTATGAAACATAAATTCTATGCTCAACTTCCATCCAAAATTGGATATCCTTAGAGACTGAATCAGAACTTCATTTCTTCACAAAACTTGTAGGCCTATGTCTCTGGTTTACAGCGCAAAAAGAATCACCTCATTGGTCGCTCGCCGCGGCGAGAAAACTGGGCACACCGCGGCGAGGGCATGGGCGCGCCGCGGCGAGTGAGCCCAGAAATCTCCCGTAACTTGATTTTCTCATTTTTTTTCAACCCTAAACCTCCCATCCTTCAATTACAACACATCTAAACCCTAAATCATGCCTTAAACTCCATTTCTAAGCTCATTCTAACATAAAATCATCAACAAAACAACAACCCATGAGTTTCTACCAAAGTTTCGAAAAACCCTAACTCAAACGATTCTAACTTCATACAACCCATTCTAGGTTTCAATCCATCTCAAACAAGAGTAAAAGAACATAAACTTACCAACAAGTGCTTCAATCCTACGGAAATCATCAAACTTGAGCTTCCTTCTCTTTCTCTTCTTCTTCCTCTCTTCCCACGACTCCTCTTCTCCTTTCTCTCTTCTTTTTATTTTCTATTCTATTATTTTCTTCTTTTAATTCCTTAAACCTAAAGGATAGCACAAGTACCCTATTACCCCTCCTTGGTAAGCCTTAAACATCATAACTTAAGTGCCTTGCCCATTTTGCCCTCATATATACTTTTACCCTTCCATAACCATTTATTCCACACTAACCTCAAATAATTCTTAATTTTCCTCTAATACCTTCAATGAAATCAAACTAAACAACAATTAATACAATCAAATTAATTCATACTTAATAACATCAAGAAAAACAAATTTGGAGCCCAACAGACATGTATGTTCGTTTAACGGACATTAACAAGATAGCTATAGTAAATATCGATTTTGACTATTTTGGTGGCAAAATCTCACCTCAAGTGTTTCATGAAAGTTGTATATATCGACGTCCTCCTTCAAAAAGTTCAAAAACAACATCAATCAAAAATCTATAGAAAAAGTTATGGTAATTTCTCCAAGATAGGTAGAAAATGATTAAGGACATAAATATGTTGGATTTTTTTGGCCATAACTTCCTCATCCGACCTTCAAATGAAGTGATTCTTCAACCAATAGATTCCTAACACATGTTTCTATATTTAAAAAAAATTGGTATCTTTTAAGTTTATTTGAGAAAGTTTTATGGAGATAATGTGAGGGGTCGGTTGGGAGTGCATGATTGGGGTATGAACATGTTTTGGCTTTTTAAGCATAGCTTGATCTTTAGAGCTCCGATTAAGATGAATCATACTTCAAAGCAAACTAGAGACTTAGAGCTACAATTCTTTTGAAGAAGTCAAATTGTAATTTTGGAGATTGGCTGGTGTGAGCACTTCACTCTTGGGATGATGATTAATAAGGGTTCTTTGAATTTAACCCTAAAAGATGATACACGAGCTCAAGGTTTAGGATCCGGATTGTTGGGCTCCAAAAATAGGGTCCAACATGAATTGTATAGGAACATTATCTATGGAAGGGTTTGTTGTAACACCCCACTCCCGCATGACCTGAACCCGACATCGATGGTGATATCCGAGTCCGTGCCCTGTGAGGGTGACGTGCTACATCACTTAGTCAAAACTCAGTATATATATATTTTTGAAACATAAACATACACAACATATATATATATATATAATGCGAGAAACAATTTACATAACTAACCATCAGTGGGTTCAATGACCATGGGGTCCTTTTGTAAATACAATTTCATTCAGTTTGTCAACTTTACAACTTGACCTAATCATGATTTATACAAAAATTCAGAAAATGCATTTCTATCAGACACTAATGCAGACACGAACTGATCCCGACTTCTTCTAGCATTATACGCCCGTTGCCTAACGGGGTATTCTTCTGAGTCTTGAAAAATAATTACAAATTTTGGATGAGTTTTGTGAACTCAGTGAGGTAACCATCATCGATGGTTCACTCAATTTATGCAACACATCAATTAACATAACATATATTCACATTCTTGCATATCGAACCCCATTTCTCCATTTCACTCGAGTACAGACAATTTGATACATTTCATTCGATTTAGACATACATAACCAATTGAATTCGTACCACACTCAAGCATAACACAATTGTTTCATAATTCACTTTCAAAGGTACCACATGATTGGTACCACAGAACATAAGGCATTTTGCCTTTCACTTAATCAAAATGATTAATTTAAACGCAAATAACATCCGTATGTGACACTTTTCTAATTTATTTTGGTGTTGTGACCGAGCGCCTGAACCGTCTCAATATGGGCGCATTAATCGTTGAGCCAGAGGCTCTGAAATTGTGGAGCTCGAGGCCCATATACGTTGAGCTTTAAGCTCTCGGTGGCTGCTCCGGTAACAACTATCATTAACTGATCATGCATTCATGCATGGAATGCATATGTCGCAATTGAGCAATATCACATTACAATCAAACCCAAATTATCGCATTCAAACAATTAATTCACAATTATTCACATTAAAATCACAGTCATAATTTATCACGTTGAACACACAAAGGTCTCACATTTTCAGACAATTAACACTTCTATGTCATACTCTCTCAGTACATCGGACCTCCTGTCTAGAATCCAGTCAAAAATAAACGCAGAAGCCCACCATTCTTCCCCACAGTGTTATAATTGCAAAATAATAAACAAATAATAATTGAGAAACCATCTAGGTTACTCACCAATAGCTCCCGAAGCAAAAGCCTGGAAGTCTCGATAACGTCTGTGGGGTGACGTTCCAAAGGCGCCTCTAAACAGTCCAAAATATTCACCATCACCAAAGGTACACTCAGAAATATTTAATAATGCACATGTAGCAATTTAAAATGTGTACAATGCATGTTCGTGACATTCCCGACACTATTTCACAATTTTCCGTCACAAAAAATTCCTCTAAAATTTAGAAAGCCATAGACACTAAAATCACTCAATTTGGACCTCTATAGGTCCAATTATTAATAAAACATGGACCTGAAAAATAATTACCCGGTCCTCTCGCTTCGACCTAATCAATTCCCATCAATTTCATCTCTAAAAATTTCCAATTTCACAAATAAATGAAATTAAATATTATACAAATCCGATGCCTTGAGAATCAGGTCAATCGGATGTCGGATGCAAAAGTTATGCGCAAAGGAAATAACATTTAGAAACCAAACCAAATAATAATCAAATAACAAATAAAAACAAATAAAAAAAATATATGAGATGGGTCTCGCCCTCGCGACAAATTTGATACATTTCATTCGATTTAGACATACATAACCAATTGAATTCGTATCACACTCAAGCATAACATAGTTGTTTCATAATTCACTTTCAGAGGTACCACATGATTGGTACCACAGAACATAAGGCATTTTGCCTTTCACTTAATCAAAATGATTAATTTAAATGCAAATAACATGTGCATGTGACACTTTTCTAAATTATTTCGATGTTGTGACCGAGCGCCTGAACTGTCCCAATATGAGCGCATTAATCGTTGAGCCTGAGGCTCTGAACTGTCCCAATATGGGCGCATTAATCGTTGAACCAGAGGCTCTGAAACTGTGGGGCTCGAGGCCCATATACGTTGAGCTTTAATCTCTCGGTGACTGTTCCGGTCACAACTGTCATTAACTGATTATGCATTCATGCATGGAATGCATATGTCGCAATTGAGCAATATCACATTACAATCAGGGAACACTCACTCATATAAGGAGATTTGGTGATTAAACTGGCGCCAGTAGTTTGATGGACTAGCTACCCATCAAGTCTTAACACTGAGATGAGATCTTATGTGTTAATCACCATATAATGTAAAATGAGAGATCTAGAAGGAAAAACCAACATAAGGGCAAAACGGTAATTTTACCCTTTGTTGTGCGGATGGCTATAATAAAGTTCTAAATAGGGTTTGCAATTGGACATATTCTCATAATATTTAATAATTCAAGAGTTCAACAAATTGTCTTTAGTGGAATGACATTTAGTTAATAAGCTATAATTAATTCCAATGAGATTGAATTATTTTTGGGCTTATTGGAGCTTGAATTATCAAAGTCCAATAAGATTCCCCACTTGGCTTTAAGGAAGGTTATCAAGCTAAGTAAGAAATATAAATGGAGGTTAATTAGAAGCCCATAATTGAATCTTGGGCTTGGTCTAATTAAAGAAGCCCAAATGTACATTTAGTAATGGGCTTGGTTTTTGGTTTAATGTAATTAATTAGATTAATTATATTAAAACAATTTTTTTAAGAAGAAGATAGCAATTTCGGTTATTCATAGGTTAAATGTGTAACCACACATTTGACATTAAAATGCTAAATAATGATGGTCTTTATTATGGTTAATCATCATTAAATGGAGTTATGAACTTACCATTAAATGATTTAATGGTTGTCTTTTAATATTGGCTTGTAACCTATTTGCATTCATTAGATTAAAGATGAAAGATGTACACTAGATGGACCATCTTCCTTCTTTCTTCTTGGCAAAACCAAAATTGGGTATTGAATTTTAGGTTATGGTCTTTTCAAATAGCCATCATAAAGATAAATGAAGATAATCTCATTTATTGGCTATTTTATGAGTGATTAATGAAAGAAGTGATGTATTTGATGCCTCTCTCTCCTTCCATCCATGCATATACGAAATTAGTAGGCAAGAAAGAGTTCTTGCATGTTTTTTACACCTATTCTCCTTTCATGAAAGAGAGAATCGAAAATACCAATTGAAAGAGTATCAATTTTGCTTCTTCTTCTTCTAAGAAAATCTCCTCCAAACATTTCTTCTCCTTTCCCACCAAAGGATTTTGTTAACCTAATTGTCCTTGAAGAACAGGTGGTAAATCTAATTGGTTGAGGATACTACAACAAGGAGAAAGTAGATTGCTAAAGGAAAAGAGTCAAAGGCAAAGGATTTGGATACACGAAGAAGGAGAAGATAGCGCAGCGAGGATTTAAAGTCAGAATAAGGAGTCGGTAATACTCTGATCTTGTTTATATTTTATTATCCTTATACCATATCATGTATGGATTGGCATGTTGATTTGGATTTTTTGCTTTCGCTACAAGTAATGATTTCTTAAAAGTTTTGAAATCTACCATTTTCAAACAAAGCATATTTTCTTTTCCGATCCAACAAGGGGTATCATTACTTCCTACACTCAATCGCTTCCTATCGCCTTCTCTGTTCAGATATTATATTTGCTCAATTATGTCCTTGATGAGTTTCAAAATATTAAACTCTTTACTTCCAGTTTCAATGCCACATATATCGGATTATAACAATACTAAACATAAAATCACTCATCATGCCCTAGTCCCATTTTTGCCATCATTTTATCCCTTATTACCTTTGTATCTCATCCAGCTACACCTTGGCACAGGTGATTCACTCAAAATCTGTCCCCATATAGTCACAACTTTGATGTAATCCCCCAAAATCTATTCGTCTATCTAACTACTTTATTCCGATTTTCAATTCATTTCACTCACTAACTGTATTCCAAATTTGTTCTGACTTTTACTCAGGGTGATCGACTCTTTTTGTCGTCTCACCAAAATAATGACGATCTAGCCCGTAGTTACTTTGCACTATACATAAATTTGAATCTTATACGCTGAAGCATTCCAGATATATAAGCTTTATAACTGTCTCCTATGGTCAAGACTACAATAAAATCGAACATACAATCACTCAGTCCGATATTCGTAGCCACCAATTGTTCTTTTGAGGTACACTTACGAGAACATCACTTTATCAAGTAGTACACATTATCAGCTAGTACTCATACTTTATTCCTCAAATCCTCAATTTGGGCTTTTCTAATCCTTTTTTTTTGCAAAACTGTTGTTACTTTTCCATAACTAATGAGATTTCCTTTTTGCCCCATTTTAGCTCATGATTATACTCTCTTTATTTCACTAGATTGAGTACCCTAGTATCCACATATGTGATACATTATTATGAAATATTCTATTCGATACCGTCGCTTGGCACATTAGCTTTATTAGGACCGGTCTCTCTCTACACAACCCTTTCAATCCTCTCCAATTCTAGTCTTACCTTAATCTCTACTAATCTGTCTAGTCAATGGATATCTAATATGTTTATGTTCACATCATGATTCCCCGTTTTCAAACCAACTACTATTTTAGAAATCTTCAAGTCATATGTCTAAATTTAGCTCATGCAGCTATATTCATCTCTAGGTATACAAAATCACCTTATACATTACAACCAATGCCCTTTTGATCTCGATTGGGAACCTCCATTGTATATTCTACAAAATCTCCAAAGCTGAATGGCATACTTAACACTATAATTATTTTGTTTTCATTTATCACTAACGCTGCTTATATATTTTTTCCCAAGTATTCAAAAATTCATCCTCATTTGTCAATATGATCATAGTCACTTATTGGTATCATGTTGCTTAGGTCACATTAACCTTCATTGTCATAATCCTATCAGATATAACCTCAAACTCATTGTGCTCAAATTCAATTCTTGTCATTCCCTGAGTAACTAATTCCTCAATGCAGTAGTATTATCACATGCTATCCTCAAATATTTTTTTGTTGAACTTCCTTTTTCTCGACGGATTTCAGCAGTTCTACCACTTTCCCAAAGATTACACTTTGACTTATGCTAATGTCTGTTCATTTATATATGTGGCTCCACAAATTTCAATCTATCTACAACCATAATTTTCTGTGTTGAAAACCCCTTCATTAAAGATAATTTATGGTTCCCAAATAGATTTAAAAACACAGCCTATGAAGTCAACCAAATTTCACCTCACATGAACAAGAATATCTCCTCGAATTGTTGGATATTTTACATCAACGAACATATATATATACTCCCGATAGCCTTTTCTAACCCTTATGCTCATCTTTGCTATGGAAATAACTCCAATATTTTCATTTTCATTTTTTTAAATAAAGGAGACAGTACATCACAACTTTTCAGGGAGACCTGTCATCTTATTTCAAAATTCCCTCCATTGCGTCTGTCAATTCCTTTCTGAAGCAAACCCGATTGACTCAAGCGAGGGGCCTTGGCCTACGATGGAAGAAGTACTCGATTCCATTGTTGAATCGAGAGAAGAGCTTATGATCCCAGCTACTGGTCATGGAAAGCCTGTCTTCATTGGCCATAAATTAACTTTCTCAGCTTTTTGACCCTATATCAGTGATTCTTGGTACAAACCTCGATATTGTCACTCACCTATTATCCATGCCATTCCTAATAGCTCAAGAAAAATCAATTACAACATTTCACAAGATCTTTAAAAGATCAATTTGTCTCATAACTTCTACGGTCAATGCATCCTCGATACTGAAGCTCAATGAGGCATTAAGCAATTTCATTTACACTTACACCCTGGCTGATACCAATCAAAATTCTGACATCTTATTAAAAGATTTCTTTATATCATATAGCCACGTACTCAAAATCGCTACTGCTACTTACATTCCAATTATCTCTAGATAACATTTCTACCCTTGTTCCTGTCCATAACTGGAGGTTGCTATTTGATCATAGCAAAAACCTATTTTTGTAGGCCCATATCGTGGCCTGCACTTTTACCTCACATTACCCCACATATTGACAATGATTCTGCGCCAGCTTTCATGCAACCTCTTATCATAATTATAGAATTTACATTTGGAATGCATTCACTCTACTCCTTTGCTTAATCATATTTTCCATAATTGCATATACACATGCAACCCAAACTCAGGCGCATTTTAAGCACTGATAAGGCCATGTTTCCATTATTTCATCGTCCATAATCTATTTCAAATTATAGACGCAGAAGCATCAAGAAGTGTCATCACAGTATCTCAGACATATTATTCCGTCAAATCCTAACTTTTATCACATTTCAAATCCGACTCTAATTGAGTTATTTCTTTTAACCGGGCTTGTACACTTTAATCTCACCTTTTTCGCTTCTTCCTAACAATATTTTTATTTACGATACAATATATTCCATACTACACACATCAACACAACTGTAGTAAATCTTTCTCTCCCTTATCGAACCATGTACCTTTTCCTCATTTCCAATTATCCCCATTTTATCAGACATATAAGTCCAAATCATAACGACCTAGTCATTCTGAGCTTTTGATCTCTCATAGACATATTCACATCTTCTTAAGCTAAATCATAACTCCCATCACTTTTAACCAATGCTTTTTTTTCATGTCCATATTTGACCTCTCTAGACTATCGCAAGTTTCGTTTTTTGTTCAACTCGATTTAAACAATTTAAATCTTATTATTTATTTTACTATCACCTTTTTCTAAATCAGCCCTTGCCAATGTATTCACATGCAGATCACAATCAAGGGTTTTAATCACAAGACAATATGAATGTCATTAACAATCAGGGACCTCGGTCTCTCGCCTCGCGTCCTCAAAGGGCCTCGGTCTCTAGCTCTTGCGCCATGCTTTTTTTTTTACTTTTCCCATTCCCAATTGCCCATAACCACATTGGCTCAAAGGCTAATATTTCGTTTGTCTTTTCACACTGAAACATTTAACACTTTTTCATACGTATGACTCATACCCATGGGACTCATATTAGGGATCAGTTACCACGGTCTGCTATGACATGTCTCTACTGTATACGATTTGACCTATATTTCAGAAAATGCTCATGTAAGTTCGTACTTCTGGGCTCTGATACCACCTAAATGTAACACCCCACACCCGCATGACCCGAACCGACATCGATGGTGATATCCGAGTCCGTGCCCTGTGAGGGTGACATGCTACATCACTCAATCAAAACTCAGTATAATTTTTTTTGAAACATAAACATACACATCATATATATATTATGCGGAAAACAATTTACATAACTAACCATCGGTGGGTTCAATGACCACGGGGGCCCTTTTGTAAATACAATTTCATTCAGTTTGTTAACTTTACAACTTGACCTAATCATGATTTATACAAAAATTCATAAAATGCATTTCTATCAGACACTAATGCAGACACGAACTGATCCCGACTTCTTCTAGCATTATACGCCCGTTGCCTAACAGGGTATTCTTCTAAGTCCTGAAAAATAATTGCAAATTTTGGGTGAGTTTTACGAACTCAGTGAGGTAACCATCATCGATGGTTCACTCAATTTATGCAACACATCAATTAACATAACATATATTCACATTCTTGCATATTGAACCCCTTTTCTCCATTTCACTCGAGTACAGACAATTTGATACATTTCATTCGATTTAGACGTACATAACCAATTGAATTTGTACCACACTCAAGCATAACATAGTTGTTTCATAATTTACTTTCAGAGGTAACATATGAATGGTACCACATAACATAAGGCATTTTGCCTTTCACTTAATCAAAATGATTAATTTAAATGCAAATAACATGCGCATATGACACTTTTCTAATTTATTTCGATGCTGTGACCGAGCGCCTGAACTGTCCCATATACGTTGAGCTTTAAGCTCTCGGTGGCTGCTCCGGTCACAACTGTCATTAACTGATCATGCATTCATGCATGGAATGCATATGTCGCAATTGAGCAATATCACATTACAATCGAACCCAAATTACTGCATTCAAACAATTAATTCACAATTATTCACATTAAAATCACAGTTACAATTTATCACGTTGAACACACGAAGGTCTCACATTTTCAGACAATTAACACTTCTATGTCATACTCTTCCAGTACATCGGACCTCCTGTCTGAAATCCAGTCTTAAACAAACGCAAAAGCCCACCATTCTTCCCATCAAAAAAAATTTCTCTAAAATTTAGAAAGCCATAGACACTAAAATCGCTCAATTTGAACCTCTATAGGTCCAATTATTAATAAAACATGGACCAGAAAAATAATTACCCGGTCCTCTCGCTTCGACCTAATTAATCTCCGTTAATTTCATCTCTAAAAATTTCCAATTTTACAAATAAATAAAATTAAATATTACACAAATCCGATGCCTAGAGAATCAGGTCAATCGGATGTCGGATGCAAAAGTTATGCACAAAGGAAATAACATTTAGAAATCAAACTAAATAATAATCAAATAACAAATAAAAACAAATAAAAAAAATGAGATGGGTCTCGCCCTCGTCTCGTGAGGGAGATCTGTCACCCTCGCGAGATGCGAGGTTTCGATTTTTTATTTCTATTAATTTTTTTAACCTAATTTTTCAATTTCATAAATATTCCATCTTCCTTCATTCAATAACCATCTCTTCTTTCACATAACCTATCTTTTCACACAATTATCCAAAAATCACAAATTTGGTCTCGTTGGAAAGATCTTGAAAAAACCTACAAGTTTCATACAGAGTTAAAAATCCAATTTCACCTCTAAGGGTGTCAAAAATACACTCAAAACTACTGCCAAAACAATAAATTGCCACAACAGTTCAGCACTTTTCTAAAAATCATAACTTTTCATACGCTTTGTCAAAAATTCCAAATTTTATATCAATCAAAAGAGAAAAACAAATACTACATTCTTCATGAACAATTTGGAAGCCAATTCCATCTCTAACCAAATCAAATTCTCAAACAACGTTTCAGCCTACCCAAATTATTCTCAACAAAAACCCAATCTTCCAAACTTCATAACTCCTCATTCCCTTGGCGAAAAATTCCATACCATATAGAAATAAAAAGCTCAGAAAATATACTACAATTCTCAAGAAGAACTTTAAAGCAAATTCCCATTCAAACTATGTCAAATCCTCACATTAAGGTGGCTGTCCTGTTAGGGTTTACGAAAACAGCCTTTGACCTAAACTATAACAAAACTTTATAAATTTTTATCTAACAATCCTTACACTCAAAATTCGAATAAAATACGTTATTAGAAAGCTACAACAATCCTCTACAACTTTCCAGAAGGTCACTTGAGCCAATTTCACCCTTAACAATCCCAAACACAAAAAGCACAAGACCTATACACATAGAGCATTTACACACCAAAACACATTTTGGCTGAATTACGACCTGAACATTAACAGACCATAACTTTCAATATACACATAGAAAAATATCATACTTAGTGATGTTTGAAAGCTAACAAGCATATCTTCAACTTTCATGAAGACCAACTTTACAAAATCCGTCTCCTTTATTCTAGAAAAATCCTCAACGTTTCAGGTCTTCAATAATGGAACCAAAATTTGGATACTATTCATCCATCACACATAACTCAACTTCCAAGCAAAATTTAAAACCCTTCATATGAAATCTAGCCATACTTCTTAAGTTTAATTTAAGTTAAACCTCAACTCAATAGCATAACCAAATCAAAAGTCATAAACAAATACCTGAAACATACACAAGTTCCATTTTTCAGATTTCAACCAAAACTCTACTCCTTTCATGCAAGTATCAATACCACATCAATAAACATCCCATTTAGCCAAGAATTCAGCCACAAATTCATCAAGACAATTACTTGAGTAAGTAGGCACAAATTGGCAGCACACACTCACAAGTTTCTTGCATTAATTTACTACTCATCTAACTTCATTCAATTCATTCCACACTAACTCTCATTTACCTACACCCCATTCAACATCAATCAAACAAGAATTTCACACACACCCACCCATATATTCCAACCACAATTGATACAAGAAGCCATGGCAATGGAGATCAAGGTGCAACACATCAAGACAAGCTTACTTTGCCAAGTGGACCTATTACAAGACAACGTGCAGCAAGGCTTAAACAAGCACTTCAAGGGTTTGTTCAAAGTCACATTACATCTCACCTTTATGACAAGACTGAAACATCCGTGAAGAATTCAAGTGGAGTAGTCAAGCCTGTGATTCTTCTAGAGAGGGCATGTGGAGGGGCTAATACTTAGCCAAATTTCAAGACAAGTTCAATTATTCTTATGGACTTATTTTAGTACATTGGACTTGTTATTTATCCTTTGTTTATTAGGCCCAAAGAGACTTGTTATGGGCTAGGTATTTATTAGTATTTGCCTTAGTTTATTTAAAACTAGTTTTGGACAACCAAGTGTGTGGGCCTAAGTAGAGTAATCCATTAGGCCCATCCACCTCCCTTAGGTTTATTTAAGTTATTTTGATCTTATTTAAGTTAGTTTAGCCCAATCCTAAGTGGAATAGGATCAGATTGCATTATTGGGCTATAAACTCCTAAACTAGTTAGGATTAGGCTTGTTTTAGCATTAAAGGGTCTTGTAACCTATTCCTTTTAGGTTTAGGTCGTGGGCAAGGGTATAAATACCTTATTTTATCCTTGTAAACATTAGATTTGGTTGATTAACGAAATTGAGAGTTCTCTTCAAGTAAGGTGTGTTCTTCTTAATGTTACTTCAAGGATTGCATCACTTATCAAGGTAATCACTTGTGGCGTGTTCAATTCTTCAATTTTCTTTGGGTTTGGGTCTCAATTCTGTATAATTGGGGTTTGAACTAGCATGTTCTTAGAATAGAAAGATTGGGGTTTTGATTCAATAGGATTAGGGGGTTTCAAGAACCTTGTTTTCTTGGGGTTTCCGTATCAGTTGGTATCAGAGGTTTGGCTTAATTCTATTGAACTCATACATATCTTTCATTGTTTTCTTTGTTGAATTCCTTAGAAAGGTTAAAAAAAAGGTTTAAATTGCTTGGAACGAATCTGCCATTATTGGTTCTTTGTGTTCTTGTTTCCTTAATTGGTTGTTTGTTTTCTTGATCAAAATTAAAAAAAAAGAAAAAAAGAAAAAAAGAATAGAAAAAAGGGTGAAAATAGAACCAAAAAAGTGAACAGTATAAAGAAAAGAAAAAAAAAATCAAGAATGATTAAGAAACATCCAAGATTGTGAATTCTTTGAATCTTTGTTCGGTCTTTCATTCCAGATTTGTTCTTATCAGTCAAGATTCATTAAGATTGTCCTTCTTTCATTCAAGAACCTATCAAGAAACGATTTCTTTGAATCTTTTGTTCAATTCTTGGAACTTTGGGTAGATTGGGATATTGAAATAAAATAAAAAATAAAAAATAATTGGTCTTGGGTTTGGTGAGTTTTGTCATATTTTTGTGTGTCTTTCTTTGTTTCCTAGTTTATTTCTTGTTTTGGTACCTATCTTTGCTTCTCTACATTGATTTGAAAAATTGTTGCACTCATAATTGTTCAATTGACACAAGAATCGTTGCCTACACTACTCTTCATCCGTGTATTGGCACTTTGATTTATTTTCTGTCCGTATAATATTTTGCTTCTAGATTTGTTTCATCTATTCGTTTTTCTTTGTTAGGCTTGCTATCTTTGTGCTTTCTACTTGAACTTGTTGATTGTTGATTTCCTTGATCTTGTTGAAGTGATCCTGAAAAGTAACATGAAGGAGGCACTTGAGTGGAAAGCCATTTTATTGTGTGAAACACGAGTGTGAGATTATATAGTGAAAAGCCATTTTATTGTGTGAAACACGAGTGGAAAATTTTATTTTAGAGAGAAACACGTGAGGGAGTGTTGTGAGGTTTCTAACATTTTCTTGCAGGAATTGATCATGCCTCATAATAGCAATAAAGATGGCAAGAGTGATGGGAGTGAAGAGGACCAACAAAATACAATCTTTACTCTTGAAGCAATGCAAAATCAATTCAAGAGAATAGAGACTATGTTCCTTGAAGTCAAAGACAAGTTCGAGCAGCAAGATAGAAACTTTGAAAGACAAGATAGACTTTTTAGAACTATTCAAGCTAAATCTTCAGGGAATAATGGGCCAAGAAGAAGAGAGAACCCTCCACTTCATAATCATTATCACTATGAGGAGGAGTAAGATGAAGATGGATTTGATGAGGAAGAGTGGTATGGAGCTCGAAACAATGCAAGAGGTGGTAGAGGAGATAGAGGCCAAATAGAGGTGGTTATAGAGGAAGAGCTGAAAGACGCAGAGAGGAGGAAGAGACCGAAAGAGTAGATAGAAACATTGGCAGCATCAAAATGAAGATGCCGTCATTTCAAGGAAGGAATGATGCTGATGCCTACTTAGAGTGGGAAAGGAAAGTAGAGATGATATTTGCCCGCCACAATTATTCGAGGAGAAGAAGGTGAAGTTAGCGGCAGTTGAGTTCTCCGATTATCTTTCGCTGTTTGGTGGGATCAATTGATGGTTAGTAGAAGATGAACCGAGAAAGACCTGTTGAAACCTGGGATGAGATGAAACGCATCATGAAAAAGAGATTTGTGCCAAGTTACTACTATAGGAGTTGCATCAAAAACTCCAAACATTGAGGCAAGGCACAAAGAGCGTGGAAGATTACCACAAGGAGATGGAGATAGCTATGATAAGAGCTAACATAGAGGAGGATAGAGAGGCTACAATGGCTCGATTCCTTGCTGGTCTAAATAAAGAGATATCGAATGTGTTAGAGCTTCATCAATACCTAGAGTTGGAGGACATGGTAAGCATGGCTATGAAGATTGAAAAGCAATTGAAGGGAAAAGGTTTCAGCAAGGGCAATACCTCAGGATCTTCAAATTCTTGGGGTCCTAAATGGCCAAAGAAGGAGGAAAAGAACAAGGATAAGTCCTATGATAATAAGGACAAGTCGAAGGAAAAGATGACAACCTCTAAAGGTGCGCCTACATCTAATGATCAAAATCCTGACACTAAGCAAAGAGACATCAAATGCTTCAAGTGTTTGGGTTCAGGTCATAGGGCAAACCAATGTCCCAATATGAAGATCATGTATTTGTGAGATGGGGTAATTGAATCAAGATAGTGATGGAAGTGATATGCCCGAGTTGGAGGATTGCACCGATGAAGAAGTTGAGCAACCAGTCAAGTGAAGCATTAGTAGTGAGGCAAGCTCTCAATGTACAAGAAAAGATAGAGCTTGAGGAACAAAGGAGAATATATTCCACACCAGATGTTTAATTAAGGGTAAGATGTGCGGTTTAATAATTGATGGAGGTAGTTGCACCAATGTTGCAAGCACAATTTTAGTTGAGAATTGGGCTGCCTCTCATTAAGCACTCTAGTCCTTATAAGTTGCAATGGCTTAATGAGTGTGGAGAGGTTAGGGTGAACAAGCAAGTGCTAGTATGCTCTCAATTAGAGATATTCCGATGAAGTGTTATGTGATGTAGTTCCTATGCATGCTGGTCATTTACTATTGGGAGACCATGGCAATATGATAGGCGTGTACTACATGATGGATTCAAAATAGATATTCATTCAAGATGGGGAGAAACACTTCACATTGGCACCCTTTCACCGAAAGAAGTTCATGAGGATCATTGAGACTTGCAAAAGCCATGGAAGAACAAAAACTTGGAGAGGCCGAGAGTTTAAAAGAAAAAAAAAAGAGGCCATTCAAGAAAATAGGAACAAGGGCCCAACTGAGAGTAATTGCACTAGTGAGCAAAAGAAAGAGAGTGGTGCAGTTGGAAAACGAGAGAAGAGTGAAAAGAAGAGTGGAACAAAAAAAAGTACCTTCTTTGTAAAAAAAAAGAGTTGAGGAAGGTCATGTACACACAGAAACCATTGGTTTTGCTTATGTACAAGGAGTTTTTTTTATGGTGAGACTGACCTTGACCCTTCTGTGCCTAGAGTTGTGAGACTTGTTTTGTAGGAATACTCTGATGTCTTTCCAGATGAGTTGCCCAAAGGACTACCACCATTGAGGGGCATTGAACATCATATTGATCTCGTGCCGGGAGTTCAAATTCCAAATCGCCCAGCCTATAGAAGCAATCCTGAGGAGACAAAGGAGCTTCAAAGGCAAGTGGAAGAGTTGCTTGAGAGGGGGCATGTGAGAGAAAGTCTAAGCCCATGCGCGATTCCAAGCTATTGGTGCCAAAGAAAGATGGAACTTGGCGTATGTGCGTGGATTGCAGGGCAATAAACAAGATAACGGTAAAGTATCGCCACCCCATTCCTAGACTAGATGATTCGAGGACGAATCCTTTTGAGGAGGGAGGGAATGATACAAGAAGCCATGGCAATGGAGATCAAGGTGCAACACATCAAGACAAGCTTACTTTGCCAAGTGGACCTATTACAAGACAACGTACAGCAAGGCTTAAACAAGCACTTCAAGGGTTTGTTTAAAGTCACATTACATCTCACCTTGATGACAAGACTGAACCATCCGTGAAGAATTCAAGTGGAGTAGTCAAGCCTGTGATTCTTCTAGAGAGGGCATGTGGAGGGGCTAATACTTAGCCAAATTTCAAGACAAGTTCAATTATTCTTATGGACTTATTTTAGTACATTGGACTTGTTATTTATCCTTTGTTTATTAGGCCCAAAGAGACTTGTTATGGGCTAGGTATTTATTAGTATTTGCCTTAGTTTATTAAAACTAGTTTTGGACAACCAAGTGTGTGGGCCTAAGTAGAGTAATCCATTAGGCCCATCCACCTCCCTTAGGTTTATTTAAGTTATTTTGATCTTATTTAAGTTAGTTTAGCCCAATCCTTGGTGGAATAGGATCAGATTGCATTATTGGGCTATAAACTCCAAAACTAGTTAGGATTAGGCTTGTTTTAGCATTAAAGGGTCTTGTAACCTATTCCTTTTAGGTTTAGGTCGTGGGGAAGGGTATAAATACCTTATTTTATCCTTGTAAACATTAGATTTTGGTTGATTAACGAAATTGAGAGTTCTCTTCAAGTAAGGTGTGTTCTTCTTAATGTTACTTCAAGGATTGCATCACTTATCAAGGTAATCACTTGTGGCATGCTCAATTCTTCAATTTTCTTTGGGTTTGGGTCTCAATTTTGTATAATTGGGGTTTGAACTAGCATGTTCTTAGAATAGAAAGATTGGGGTTTTGATTCAATAGAATTAGGGGGTTTCAAGAACCTTGTTTTCTTGGGGTTCCGTATCAACAATTTCTATGCAATCAACTTTAAATACATCACAAACAATTTAATTAATTACAAAACCATGATATAGAACATCTTTCTTACCTCATTTAGCTTCCAAAACTTCAAGTATTTAAAAACCACCACTAACACTCTATCTCCCACACCATACACGATCATCAACCTTCTTTTCTTAGGTTTGAATTTTCAAGAATAAGGAAGAGCAAGCAAGTAACATAAGAGAGTTCCTTGTGTGGTGGAGGTTAACCAAGAAGAAGAAGAAGAAGCCATCGAGAGAGAGGAGGAGAAGAGCAACGAAATAAAGAAGAGACGAAAATAAATCACTTTAAAAGCCCCTTTTCCCTTTCCAAAATGGAAGCATCGTGAAGCCTCCCAAAGGTAGATATTTATATAACACTTACACATAAGATTAGGTAGGCAAGTGACATGTGTCACTTACCACTTGTCATGTTTTTAATGGTTCATTTATTTCCTTTCCAAAACAATTTAATTTCTAGTCTAATTTCTCTCCCAATTCCAATGACTCAAAGTAAAAATTCCTAAAATCATGTATCTAATTTTTCAATGCCATTGGACAGTCATTTTCGGTACCGAAAACCAAATCAGTCTGTCACTTATAAATTTTCCGATCTGGAAGATATCCCGAAAAATTTCCAGAAAAATTTCTAAAATTTCACAAAAATGAAAAACACACAAAAATCCACTCCAATTTAATTTTCAAGCACTAATTCATATGTTTCTCACAATAACACATATGCCAGGAAATGTCATGAATGCATGTACAATCATGTGCATATACAAAAATTACAATTTATGCATATATGGAGGCCATATTAGGCATGACCATGCTGAGATACGTTTTTACACTCATATCCCATTCCAAATTACCATTTTACCCTTCCCATCGATGATGGGATGTTACATTTGTAGTCAAACGACTGACTTTTAGGTCAATTAAGGGTCATGATGTTTTGCTAGATACAGCTTATAACTTACTTGAATTAAGTGTTAATTCAATTGGCTAACATAACTGAGAATCTAATAAGTCATATACATTGAAGATGCGAAGAATGAGTAAAATAGTTTTGGATAGGGATTCAAGATATGAGAGATGCATGACTAAGGTACACAAGTGCAGTAGTTTAGGGTGATTTGATTGTGAATCATATGACACATATGAAATTACTTATTAGGTCAGACGAAAAAATTACCCTTTAATAAGTAAGATGACAAAAATACCCATTAAAGAAGGGGTGGAATTTTTATGCTAAATTAAATGGGATTAAAAGACACTTAATTCCTACTAACTCTCCATTGATGTTATGGGTTGGAGAAAGGCCAAAGGGTGTAAGAAACATCAATGTTCATGCAAGTGTTGTGTGAAAACAAGAGATTTTTTGTTAAGTGTTCATCATCTTCTCTCACTCTTTATGAACACTCTCTTAAAGAATACATCACAAAGCTAGCACTTTATGTGTGTTCTAGCCATTCTTCCTAAGAGGTTTCAATCTTTACTCTTCGCATGGATATCAATAGAGATGCCCTCTTTTCATTGTTGTGGTTTACAGATAAGTGTAAATTGCATCGTATTTTAGGGCATAGTTCGATATGAGTTTAACTATTAATTCAATCATTTAGTACGTGTTTAGGTTAGAATTGTGTTAATTTGTTAATGGAATCGTGTTAAGTTATAAGGGTTAGTGTAAGCTTTTGAGCTAAATATTATGTTTTTGAGGTACCTTGATGTGTTTACTAGTATTTTAGGGTCAACATCGAAGAACAAAAGAATTTTAAAGACATTCAGGCTGAAATAATGACCCACGATTGTGACCTAATCATGACAGAAGCTTAAGAAATGGCCCACGATTATGGATTGCTTGCCACGATTGTGACAGAAGGCTCAGATGTGAACCACAATTGTGGCCTACATCCGAAAAATGTGCACACACTTATGAATTTCATGTTTTGAGGGACTTTTTGGACTTTTCAAACCCCAGAAAAGCCCTAAGGTTACCCAAGACATAAGAGACTAGTTAAAGAACAACAAGAGAAGAAAGAGAGGAGCTTTTCATGCAGCCACACTTGAAACCCTAAAGAGAGAATACTGAGAGAGAGAAAGAAGAAGAAGATAAAGAAGAGGAAGATGAAGCTGATTCAATATGCTTCCCAAATCAGGAGATTTTTAGAGGTTGTTGCCTTCCATCATCTATTCCAAGTTGTATTTCCTTTATGTTTCGATTTTATTTATATATAGAATTGAAATGGATAGTATGATGATAGGATTTGGAATATTGATGAGGTTCTAAATTCTCCTTCAAGATTTTATTTTAATTTAATGATAATTTAGTTGATTGTTCTTACTAGATGAATGTTGTGACTTGATTGCATTCTTACATAATTCGGTAATAAATTGAGAGGGTGAATTGAATGAAAAATGATTAAATCGGATTAATGAGAGTTAGGATATTTAATAGAAATCATGACAAATCATATTGGCAATCGTGCAGAGAGAGATCCCGTGTGATGTTTCGATAGTTTATTAGAGTACTTCAGATCTAATTAAGGTTTTGGATAATTTGTGAATTGAGAGATTGCAAATTTCATAATCTAATTAGGATTTTATAATTTAGGATTTAATCATTATAACTCGAGAGAGAGTAATCAGCCCTATGATAGTCTAGAATCGACACTCCATTGACATATAATTGACTAGGTTAGCATTAATGATAAGTAAAATCCCCTTTCCCATAAATTGATAAATTCCTTATTTCGAATTCTATTGTGATTGCATATTGCTCACTTGTTAATACTTTCGTATTTAACTTCTGATTTTAGTGGCTGAATTCCATTATCGTGATTACTTTCCTTTGCATTGTTTATTTTGAGTTTCATATCTTGTTAGCCTTAGATTTTAGGATTAGATTAGTCCCCCTCCTCATGGGATCAACACCTCTTATACTACAGCCGCGACCCATACACTTGCGATATTTAAGGGCTTATAAATTTTAAAGCTTAAATGACACGATCATTTATGACAAACCAAAGAGGTGAAGACAACAAAGAATGAAGGAGATTGTAAGGTACACATCTTAAGTTCATGCAATATCAAAACCTAACAAGTTTGATGTCACTAACCTCAAATGGTTTCACTAGCATTTCCTTTTATTGATGGGATAATAAAATGTGAATAAAGTTCTTGATAGCTTGCTCAAGTGAACTCTGATTAGTTACTTACCAATTAAGTATTTAAAATGGTTAAAAGATAATTTTTTTGGCTCTTCTTTATACTAAATAATCTCTCCCTTCATATTCAGTAAGGACCATATCTTGTTAGAATTCCTTTTATATAAATTAATTTATAAAAAAATTTAAAGTTTATGTCCCCCTCTCCAAGCCCAGTAGCCATTGCTTTTTCCTTTAATAATGAGTAATAGTTATTTAAATAATCAATATAGGTGTTTATTGATTTCCTTTCCATGTCCTTTATATTGGGATCCTTTAGTGAAACATTAAGCTCAGTGTTCCTCACTTGCTTTGATAAGAACTATATTTTTGTTATTGCCTCTCTTATAATAAATTGTTTAGTTTCATTTTCACTGCCTATAGCTTATACATATACTTGAAAGAGTGGTATACAATCTTAAGTTTCATACCATTACAAACAACCTCCCTAAAGTTTTAACCTTGGTTAAAAAATTATTAATCCTGAAGAGAAAATTAATCTTGGAGGGCTTGGAATCAATTGTAATCTCAACAAGATGAGGCTTGTTTTTAATGATGTTAGAGATCCATATGTATTTGCTAATGCCATAGCTAACTTCTTCATTACGAGCCAATTTCCCGCTTTTGTGTTGCTCAAAGTATAGAAGAAACCATCATACCTTAGTCAGATAAGCCACAAACATTTAGGAGTTATAGGAATTCCCCATTTCTTAATTTCCATTTTAATATTTTAGCCTTAATTTCTTGCCAGAGGATAATGTTGTTGAAGTCTCCAACCCAAAGAGCTTGAATAAAAGAGCCTATAGATTACATATCCCTCTATAAATGTGCCTTTTGAAACTCCTAATTAGAGGCACAAACAAAAGTGATCTCTAAAGGACTAGGGATTTATTCAATGCTGACACTCAAATGGATAAATTGATCAGATATAAGGTGATTATGTACTTTCTCTCCTACCATTATTCTCCTATTGAAATGATGATGATTATTAGATAGTGTGGCCTAATGATTACAACAAATCTATCAATGTTGTACTCCATCTATTAGCACCCACTTAAAGTATTTTTAGGGGAGGGGACAACAAACTCTTCACAAAATAGATTAGTTGGGTAGTACTTAAGAGCCACAAGTGAGGTCTAATCCTCCACATCCTAACTCCATGTTTTCCTAAAAGGATTTTAAAGAGAAGGAGAAGGGTCAAATGAAGTTTTAGAGGAAGTGGTGTTAGATTGCAATGTTGGGAAACCTGGTTGGGATCTAATCCGAACTGAAGCGGAATAATTACGAAATTTTTTCGTGACTTTTGATTTTTCAAAAACCAAGATCTATTTAATTCTATAAAATGATTAACATGAATCATAATAAGGCAGAAATTTAATTTGTATCTTATTCCGAAGCTTAATCTTTATCTTGATGCATCCCTCAAATCGTTTCTGAAACCAATCCGTCTCAACCACCATAGTCGTACAAGTGTCCGGCCTCTAATGGTATCCACAAAACAGGTTAAGAGATCTCTATAACTTTTATAGAGAGGGTTAATCATGAAATGCTAACTCCATAGAGCTCAAGCCTATTTATAATAAGGTTTGGACATTTTAGTAATTTAATTGAAATTAAATCTAATTTCAATTAAATTTTAATTAAATTACAAATAATTCTAATTAAATACCAATTATGCCCAAATAAGACTCAATATCATAGATGATCCTTATTTATTATCTCATATTTAATCATAAAGTTTCTCAAATTTTATAATCAAGTCTAACTTTATTAAATCAACTTTTCTCTCTCCAACCCATTCTATACGTGAGACATATTAGGTTTCCAAATATGTTGGCAATGATTATAAATTAATCTATGATTATAAATTGTTTAATTGGAGAATTAAAGATAAATTAAAACTCCTTTTAATTTATCTTTAATTCTCCAATTAAACAATTTATAATCATAGATCAAGATTGGCGTCTAATAATGCATCATGACTACCCAAATATTTAGGAATGTCAAAGTGGTTTTGACTAACCTTTCTGTGCATGATTTTTTCGTATAATTCAATCCTTTCATCAACTAATGTTTCAATTAGACATAGAGCATGGAATTAATAGTCATGAGATTTGAACCTTTTAAATTCCTTCTTACTCCCACTACTTATGTAACATCCCACTCCCGCGTGACCCGAACCCGACATCGATGGTGATATCCGAGTTCGTTTCCCGCGAGGGTGGTATGTTACATCACTTATTCAAAAAATCAGTATAATTTTTTTTTCAAAACACTCATACTATGAGGATGACAATTATCGCATATAGTCAACAATATTTTCAATTACCACTGGTCCCTCATAACACAAATCAATTATTCATTTATACACATTTCGGAATACACAATTTATACAGAAATAAGAAGAAGACACTAATGCAGACGAGAATTGATCCCCAACCTCTTCTCTCACTCATATGCAGCTGCTATACGCCTGTTGCCTAACGGGGTATTCTTCTGAGTCCTGAAAAGTAATTGCAAATTTTGGGTGAGTTTTACGAACTCAGTGAGTGACCATCATCGATGGTTCACCCAGTCACATAACACAATATTTATACATCTCACTTTATTTCATAGTGCACAATCACAATATTTCACATTCACATGTTTACAGAATTGCACATTCACATTATTCATATTTGATACATGCACGTGAGATTCACCTTTCATTTATTTTTTGCTGTGATCGAGTGCCTAAACTGTCCCTTGTAGGGCTCATTAATAACTATCCCTTATTCGTTGGTGGATAAATGGCTCATTAAACGTTGAGCCTGAGGCTTTGAATCACTTATGAGCTCAAAGCTCATTTTCACTCGTTGAGCTTAAAGCTTTGATCGATGGCAACTCTGGTCACAACAGCCATTATATTTCAAGCACTTATGCCATGTGATGCATCAGTCACATCTACTCACTTTCACATATTATCAGACCGTAGTCCGACACGTATCAATCGCATCACAATGATTTCAAAATTTCACATTGATCAAAATATCATATGATCACATAAGCCACACTTTTATTTTTCACATAAGCATAAGGATTTTCGTGTTGGAGTCCGATCTTTTGATGGGATTTAGAAATGTTAAATGTATGAAATGAGTGTTTTTGTATATGCATTATGTTATAGGTGGTTTTGTGCTTTAAGGAGATTGATGAGAAAAGAATTGATTGGTTTTGATGACTTTGATATTTGAGTAGATTTGTATGGATTATAAAAGTTAAAGTGAATGAGTTGATTGAAATGGAAGTTGAAAAGCAAGAAATAAATAGTAAAAGTGTGAGAAATTGGAGAATTAAGAAAGTTGACTTTTTGGGCTGAAATCTTTGTGAATTTTTCTGGCTTGATCTAGGCAGATTTTGATCAAATGATCTTCATAAAAATTGTAGATTCTGTTGAAAGCTTCTATCGCCTTAAAGTATGACATTTTTCGATATCGGGATTGAAAGTTATGACCATTCAGATTTAAATGTATTTTGCTTTGTGTTTGGAAAATGCTTATAGAGTAAGTTTGTGTGTACTGTGTTTTGAGGAAAATTCAGTACTGATGTGGTTTGAATTGGAGCAAGTAGCCTTATGGAAAGTTGTAGAGGAAATTTATAGTTTTACAATGATGTATAATATGTTATTTTTGGTTGTGGAATTTGGAAGATATGAAATTTGGAAGTTTAGATGTTTATTTAGGATGACAAATTCTGGCAGAAACTTTGATTGAAAAATTGACTTAGTTAGAGGTTGAAATTGACTTTAAGGGCTTCATGAAAGTTTTAGATTATGTTTTGATCTTTCCATTGATGTAAAGTATGGAAATTTTGGCCTATGAAATAGGAAATTATGATTTTTACAAGTTGTTACTGTTTGGGAAAAGCATTAGTGAACAGAAACTTTGAAGTAGTTTTTGACTCCCTTAGAGACTAAATTGATTTTTTCCCCTTCATGAAAGTTGTAGGTTGCTTTCATTGATATAAAGTATGACATTTCTGGACCTTTGAGTTGAAAGATAGAAATTTTAGAAGTTGTGTTACTGTTTAGGGCGATCCGACCCTTGCCCATTCTTTTGCTTCTAACTTTTCCGTCCGACATTCGATTGACTTAATTTTTGAAGCGTTGGATTCCCAAGACATTTCTCTACCTCGCCATGAAAATTGTGGATTTTTTAGATTAATTTGAAAAAGATTGATTGAATCAAAGTGAGAGGATTGATTAAAGAGTTTGAGTTGGACATTTTTCTGAACATGCTTAGGTATTTTTGGTGATATCTTGATCTATAGAGATCCAATTAAGTTGATTCTTATTTCTAAATAAACTAGAGACATGGATCTACAAGTTATCTGAAGGAATAGAATTTCAATTCAGTCCCTAAAATTTTCAATTTTTGAATTGATGTATTAAAGTTATAAGAATATATAAGGGCAAATTGGGTATGACACTTAAGGTTATAAGATATAAGGCTTTTATTGAAGAGCAAAATGGAATTTTTAGAATAATAAAGGGTATAAAAATAAGAAGTTATTGTTTGCTTGAAGAGGAAAGAAGAAGTCGTGGAAGAAGAAGACAAGAAGAGAAAGTTAGGGTTTGGAGATCTTTGAAGATTTTGAAGATTTTGAAGCCAAATCAAGTAAGTCTAAGCATCATTCCTCTTTATGACATGAATGAAACATGTTTTTGATGTTAGTTAAGAGAGGATTATGTGTGAGAAATTGTAAAAGCGTATGTTTGGTTCCAGGATTAATGATTATGTTGTTTTTGTGAATGATTTTGGGTTGGAATGAGTTTAGAAATGAAGTAGGAATGATGATTTAGGGTTAAGATGAGTTATTTGTGAAATATGGGAAGTATGTAGATGAAGAATGTTGAAAAAAAAGTTTCAGGAGATTTTTGGTCACGTACGTTGCGGTGTGCGCGAGCGCCCTCGCCGCGGCGAGCTCAACCTTCACTGCGGCGAGCTCAACTTTCCTACACAGACATATTTTGGACATAATTTTTCATGTAGATGTCCAAATGAGGTGATTTTTAATTCGTTGTAAAATAGAGACAAAGGTCTACAAGTTTTATGAATAAAAGAAGTTTTAATTCAGTTTATAAAAATCTCAATTTTTGGATGGAAGTGGAGTATAGAATATAGTCTCAACATAAGGATAGTCCCAATATGTTTGGAGTATAACTTTCAGATTTCTGAAATAAATTGAATGATTTTAAAGTCATTAGAAACTTAATAAAATGGGGAACATTTTTCTAGAAGAGAATATTACCATATTTTGTCATTTACTTGATCATAGTGATCATGAAAAATTGACTCGAATGTTTAGACCTTTGGAAGGTTTGATTTTTTAGAATTTATCTTAGTGAATATGCAATATATGGGTCCTCAAATTGTATTCCTATTGAATGGGAATTTTGCATTTGATAAAGGGAATCAAGGAAGGCACGAGGATCAAGAGGAGAGGCATCTTTTAAGCATGTATCCAAGCAAGGAATTTAGGTGGGTACATGTTTATAATTTAAATAAGCTACTACTATTTTCTTTAAATCAAAGAAGTTTTCCGATTTCATTTGCATCATAAGTGCTGCATTATTGTTTATGAATGACTTATGAAATATGTTATATGTTTGTTACATGATTTGAGTAATATTTTGAAAAAGATGCATGCTTATGAAATCATGTTTTCAAAATTGGTTTTCAAGATATACATCAAGTATATGATATGCAAGTTTTCAATAAAAGAGCCATTTTGGGCAACAAGTTACAAGATTTTGAAATCTGTGTTATGTGGGATTGTGATAGTCCCTCAAGAACTGTCACGTGCATGTTGACCCAAGTTAAAGGCTTCTCCCTCCTGCCCGCTAGTGGCATGGAGCTCCCTCAAAGACTCCCTCAAGAAATTACTACTACACAGGACCATTTCGATGGAAATGTGTAATGCGTCATGAATTTGGACTCCCAAACCATTCTGATGTGTCCATGTGCTCATGTTATATTTGATCAAGGTTGATACATTCATGATTTGCAACTTATGGATTTTGGCTGAAAGCCTAGAAAACATGCAATTTTTTTTAACTCAATGAAAGTTTTCTAAGACAAAAGAACTGTTTTCAAGGTTTTTGCTTATCTTTTATTATAAACATGTTATCCACGAGCTGTAAAGCTCACCGCCTTTCATCCCCATCTCCAAGTATCAAGATGGAGATCGGATGAACGAAAGTCTAGACGTCTGTTCGTTATGTATATGATTGGCGTTTAAGTTAATTTGTTGTAAGATTTAGATCTTTGACATGTTGAGAATTTTTGGGATTTTTGTATCTTGTGCATTTTGGATTTTGATATTGATGTTGTAACATGGCTTTGAATGCCATTAAGATTTTGTAAGCATATGTTTCATGATGAAAATGAATTATGGATTTGTGTATAGAATCGAAATGTGAATGTGCCTTGGATATTGAAGTACGATATGTGTATATGAATGTGATTAATTATGTTTGGATTCCTGGACGAGGTCCGATGATTATGTGGGTTGGTTTGATATATATAGAAGTGCAACTTATGTATGGCTTGATTGTGTATAAGTCATGTGTGAGTTTTTATGGCAAAAGAAAATAATACTAAGATTTTGATTAAATTGATGAGCTTTTAATTGATGTATGAAGGATAAAATGTATCGAGGGATGGATAAATTTTCCTATTGGAGATTTGAATTTTCTTTGATTAAAGAATAGGAAATATAAGAAGAATCTTATGAATTGAGTTTTAATTGAGGATGAATTTTTAAAAAGGGAAATTGAGTTTCTTTGAATGAGATTAATTAAAAATAATGAAAGGAAGAAAAAATTATACCGAATTGGATTGGTTTAGACCAAGTTTGTCTTGAGTTTCCAACGCTAGTTTGCTCTTAAGTTTGCGTTCCTCGGATGTCAGAATTTGGTTTTCAGTGTGATTGATACGTTTCGTTCTTTCAATTATGCTTTTGATTTGTTTTCGTTCGATTCCGCTGCTCTATTTTCGATCTGTGATCCCGTTTTTTGATTGTTCGGTTTCAAAATCGGGTCCTGACATTTCGCCTTTCACTCAATCAAGTAAATTTAATCAAATGAATATGAGATGCTCGTGTGACACTATTCCAATTTATTACGGTGTTGTGACCGAGCACCTGAACTGTCCCAATATGGGTACATTAAGCATTGAGCCTGAGGCTCTAAATCACTGTGGGGCTCGAGGCCCAAGTACAATCATTCAGCTTTAGCTCTAATCGGTGGCTGCTCAGGTCATAACTATCATTATATGAGTATGCATTCAAGTATGAAATGCATATGTTACAATAAAGCAGTATATATATCACAACCAACACATATGTCACAAGTAATCACATCATAGGCACGTAGGTCTCAAATTCACATACAAGTAGCACTTCTATAACACTACCAATATCACAATCATCGGACCTCCTATCCGCACCCAATAAAATCAATCCATATCCAATAATTAAGTTATACAAAATAAAATAAAACAGAACAAATGGTGAAATGAGACCATCTCGGTCTACTCACAGTACACTCCAAATTATCATTGCTTCCAACTTCTGGAAACGCCTGACTGCGAACTCTTAGCCTGCACAACCTATTTATTCAATACGTTGCACACACACATTAATAATTTTGTACAATTATAATTACTGATGCGCATATATGTATGATGCATGCTCATGACTATCCCGGTATCAATCTATAAATTTTATCTAAAAAACCATTCAAATATCCCAACTCAAGTATGCTTAGGTTTATTCAATCCTTAGACTCGCAATTTATGCTTATTGCAATTTTTCTAAACCATTCTTTCGGGTCTACTAACACCAGATCGATAAACTAATCCACATAGGGTAACCTAGGCAACCTCTCATAGATAGAAAAATTCCTCTATGTAATAGGAATCTATAGACACTAAAATCACTCAATTTGGATCTCTATATGTCCAATTATTGCTAAAACACGGACTAGAAAAATAATCGCTCAGTCCTCTCACTTTGACTTAATCAATAAATGTCAATTTTATCTCAAAAAATTTACAATTTTACATAGAAATGAAATTAAAAGACTCACGAATCTGATGCCTCGAGAATCAGGTCAATCGGAGGTCGGATGGCCAAGTTATACACAAAAGAATGGAAGAGGGTTTGGGTTGAGCTGGATCGGGTCGGCCCGCGCAACTGGTCGTGATCGCGAACTGGTCGCTCTCGCGAGTCATTGCACTCGCGAGGGCAAGCCTTGCCAAATTCCAAATTCCTTTTTTTTTCTTCTTTCTTCTTCTTCTTTCCCAAGACCTAACTTTTCAAACAAGTATCCAAAAATTTCCAAAGAGGTCTCATTGGAAAGATCATAGAAAACCCTACAAATTCCATGAAGGACTCACAAACCAATTCCACCCCTAAGGGTGTCCAAAATTCAATCAAAGTTTCTGCTTAATCACAAATTTTCCAAAACAAAGGCAACATTTTCTAAAATCATATCTTCCCATTCCTTAGCCAAAAATTCCAAGCTTTATATCAAAAGAAATATCAGAACATATTCTACAACTTTCATGAACAACTTGGAAGCAATTTCTACCTCTAGCAATGTCACTTTCTCAACCAAAGTTTCTGCCCCCATAATTTACCCTAAACTATAACCACAATTTCAAAATTCATAACTCACAATCCAGAAGTCCAAATTGTGCAAACTTAATATCAATGTAAAGAGCAAAGAAAGGTCTACACTTTCTATGTAGAGCTTGAAAACCAATTCCACCTCTAACTGGGTCAAATTCTCACATGATTGAAGCTGCTCTGTTAAAGAGTGTTAAATAAAGATATCACCTAAACCATATCTATAATTTAAAAATCCAAAACTTACAATTCTTACATCCACAAATAGCATATTATACATCATTACAAAGCTAGAACATTCCTCTATAACTTTCCATAAGACCACTTGAGCTAATTTAAACCATAACCGTCCAGAATTGGTTTAAAAAACACAGTAATCACAAAACCTATACTTAGAGACATTTCACATACAAAGCACATTAATACTTGAATTACCATATGAACATTAACAAGTCATAACTTTCAACCTCAAAATCGAAAAATGTCATACTTAATGGCGATAGAAAGCTAACAAGAAACTCTTGAACTTTCATGCAGACCAATTTCACAAAATCTGTCTACTTTAGCCTAGAAAAATTCCCCAAAGTTTCAAGTCACAAATCTTCATTGTTAGAATCATAAACATAGCACTATTCACCCTGCACATCTTGCCCACTTTCAAGGCAAAATTCAGAATCCTTAAAGCCACAATTGGACAACACTTCCTTCATAAAAATTCTATCCAAACTTCTTAAGTTTAATCCAAGCCAAACCTCATCTCAATAGCATAACCATATAAATAGTTACAACCAAATCATTGAAACATACACAAAGCAATTTCTCCAGATTCATAACCTAACTCACATTCTTCATCTTCCATATCATTTCTAAACCAACCAACACTTAATTCACTTCATATATCCACCATAAACCATCTCACAACCTATCCTTTAACATTAGTCCACAAAATTGCAGCACACATACACTCAATCATCTATCATTTTCTACACTCATCTTTAATCACAAACCGTCTCAATTTTCATACAACACATACATCCTACCTCATCAATCATCAATTAAACAAGCAAATTTCATACTCATCTATAGCGACACAATTTGCATGCAATTAGGTTCACAACCATCACTAATAATGCATTTAATTACAAATTTATAACATAAAGCACAACCTTACCTACTTAAGCTTCCACTTTCTTCAATTCTTCAACAAGAGACCAACTTCTCTACCTTCCAACACATTTACGATTATCAACATCTTAAGGCTTAGGTATGGATTTTTGGTGAACAAGAGAAGATAAGGCAAGTAAGACAAAGGAGCTTTTGTGTGGGTAACAAGTAGAAGAAACCACCGAAGAAGAAAGGAGGAAGGAAGTCTACAAAAATAAAGAAGAGAAGAGAACAAATTGTCTTGGTCTTCTCATATGGAAGCTTCGTGAATGACAAAACAAAAGGAGGAAAGAGCTTTTAAATGTGGCATGTTAGGCAAGTGACAAGTGTCACTTGCCACATGTCACCTTCTTATACTCTCACTTATTTCCTTTCCAATTCGGTTCCAATTCTACTCCAATTTCTCGTCAAATTCCAATGGCTTAAAATTAATAAATCCTACCATCATTTATCTAAATTTCTAGTGCCATTGGACAACCATTTCCACTACCAGTACACAATCAGCTTGCCATTTGACATTTTTCCTAGTCCGAAAAATTTCCCCAAGATTTTCCAAAAAAAAATTCTAAAATTCACTAAAAATTCTCAAACCTAATTAACCCTCTCCAATTAAATTTTTCACAAACACAAATCATTTTTTTTAACAATCACATTAATTCACAAAATACCGAAAAATGTCATAAATGCATGTACAGTCATTTACATGTGCAAAAGTCACTATTTACAAGTATGAGTATGCATGAACATACCAAGACAATTCTAAACACTCATAACCCGTTCCAAATTACTATTCTATCCTTCCCATCGGTGATGGGATGTTACAACTCTCCCCTCCTAATAAAAATTTCGTCCTCGAAATTTATTTCCAAAATTTTCACTTCCAATCCTAACAACACATATATCGAATCATAACAATACTAATACACTGTGTGGTTCCGATAACCATAATACAACTCATAAATCCATAGTTCTATTATCGCCATAATTTTATATGGACTACTTTAGGTCAAACTTAGCTTCTCCTTATTTACTCCTGTATTTTCATCTTGCAAAGGTGAATCACTCAAGAACAAGGCATCTGTTTCACTTTTCATCGGTGTTAGTACACTTTACTTCCAAATCTTTCTCCATATATTCCCAACTTCGATGTGATCCTCCAAAATCCATTCGCCTTTCAAAACCACTTTATTTAGATTTCAAAATCAGTCCACTCACTAACGGTATCCCAAATTTGTTCGCTTTTACTCGAGTGAACAACTCTTTTTTCGCCTAACGCCTCATAGAGTATTCTAATGGTATCACCAGATAACGATTATTATACCAGTAGTCAACTTTCACTATACATTAATCTCATATTCGATGAAATCCGACATATAAGTTTTATACCTGTCTTCGATAGTCAAGACTATTAGTAACTCAAACATGTAATCACTCAGTTCGATATTCTTACTCACCAATTGCTCTTTCAATGTACTCTTAGTAGGACATCTCTTTATCAGGTATTACACATACTTCTTAATCCAATCATAATTCCTCTAATCTTCAATTTGGGCTTTCCTAATCCTTTTTTTGCAAAATTGATGTTACTTTTCAAAAGTTTATAATACTTCCTTTTTGCTCCTTTTTAACTGGATATTATACACTCTTTATTGCACTAGATTTAGTAACCTGAATATCCAAATATGTGGTACTCTGCTATTGAATGTTCTATTCAATGCATCTGATTGCAACACTAGCTTTATTAGGACATGCTCATTTGCACAATCCTTTCGATCTTTTCCAATCCAATTCTTACCTCAATCTCTACCGATCAGATATTCATATATATATCCAAAATGTTTCTTTACACATTATGTAATTACTATGGCAACTAATTTCAAGTCATGCATCAAAATTTAGCTCATGAGGCTATAATTGTCCCTAGGTACACAAAATCACTTTATACAATTGCAACCAATTCCATCTTGATCTCTAGTGGGAAACTCTATTGTATGTACTACAAAATCTCCAAATCTGTATGGCATACTTAATTCTGCAGTTATATATTTTGTTTTTTTCATCAATGACACGACTAACATGTTTTTCCTCGAGTATTCAATATATTCTCTTTACTGTTATGATCACAGTCACTGATTGATATACTTTTGCTTGGATCACTTTAACCTTCAAGATCATAATACTATCGGGGTATTGTTAACTCCAATAGATATAATCTCAAACTCATTGTGCTTATGTTTAGTTCTCGTAATTCCTTAAGTAACTAATTCCTTAGTGCAGTAGTATTATCACATGTTATTTTCAATCTTCCCATTTACTTATCTCTCTTGAATATTTTTTTTCCATTTTTTACAGTTCCTCTGATTTCACATTGACTTATTCCACGGTTCGCTCATTCATACCAATTTCTCCACACATTGCAATTTATTTGCAAACATAACTTCCGATGTTAGTAACACATTCATCAGATATAATTTGTGGTTTCTAAACATATTTACACAGACTATAATGTGGACCAAAGTTTACCTCACATTAGCAAGAATGTCTCCTCGAATTCTAAAACCCACTTATATAGTTGGATACTTTACATCAACAAAATATATACACTCCCAATAGCCTTTTCTAACTCTTATACTTGAGTCTTCGCTATGGATGTAACTCCAATATTCACTTATGACTCACTATTTGTCCCATATTTATTTATTTTTTTCAATAAAGAAGACAACACATCACAACTTTTCTTGGAGACTTGTCATCTTAGTTGACAATTTCCTCCGTTGCGTCTGTCGGTTCCTTTCTGAAGCAAACCCGATTGAATCAAGCGAGGAGCCTTTGACCTCTGGACAATGGAAGAATTATCAGATTCCATTGTTGAATCGAGAGAAGGGCTTATGATCTCAGCTACTGGTTAAGGAAAGCCTGCCTTCATTGATCATAAACTAAATTACCCAGCTTTCTGACCCTCTCTTAGTGATTTCTTGTTCCAAACCTCGATATTGTTTATAAATCCTTATCAATCACCTATTGCCTATGAGTATTTATTGGTCCTCCTTAATACCTCAAGAAAATCAATTTCAACATTTCATACCCTCGAAATAAGTTAAGTCTCCAATTGACTCTAGATAACATTTCTATTCTTGTTTCTGCCCATGATTTGGGGTTTACCATATGATCATAACAAAAATCGATTTTTGTAGGCCCATATCGTGCCCTGCATTTTTTTCTCACATTATCACACATATTGACAGCGATTCTACTCCAGTTTTCCAATATTTACCTCTTCTTCTAATACAACATCCTATCATAATCATTGAATTAGCATTTTGAGTGCATTCACTCTTCTCCTTTGGTTTATCATCTTTTCCATAATCGCATGCATAAATACAATCCAAACTTAGGCACATTTCTAACTTTCTCTATACTACACACCATTCATCACTTGACATCACTGATAAAGTCATTGTTTTCACACAGTTCTAACAATGTCTTCACTTCTCTATCACATTCAAAGGTAGAACATTATAGTACAATATATTCCATACTATTCACACCAACACAAATTTAGGGAATCTTCATCTACCTTGTCGCACCATATACTTTTTCTCATTTCCAATTATCCATATTTTATCGTATATGCTTACGCTCACAATCAATTCGTAATCGTAGATACCTAGTCATCCCAAAATTTTGATCTCAAATACACAAACATATACTAAAGCATCTTTTCACTTTTAACCGACATTTATCTCATGTCTAAATGTGGCCTCTACAGGCTATAGCAAATTTCGTTTTCTTTCAACTCAATTTATACACATTAAATCTCATTAATCATTGTGATATCACTTTTTCCTTAATCAACCCATGCCAATTCATTCACACTCGTATCATGTTCGAGACATTCTTACTACAGTATCATATGAATATCATTTTCCATTATTCTTTTCCCATTTCTAATTGCCCTAAACCTTCATTGGCTCACATTCTGACATATCATCACTTTTTTCACACTTAAACACTTAACACATTCTCATGCGCGTAACTCATACTCATGCGACTCAGACTAGGGATCAGTTGCCACTGTCTGCTATGTCATGACTTAAATGCATGGAACTTGACCCATGTTTCAGAAAATGCCCATATAAGATAGTACTACTGGGCTCTAATACCACATAAATGCAACACCCCACTCCTGTGTGACCCGAACCTGACATCGATGGTGATATTCGAGTCCGTGCCCCGCGAGGGTGGTGTGCTACATCACTTATTCAAAAACTCAGTATAATTTTCTTTTTTCAAAACACTCATACTATGAGGATGACAATTATCGCATATAGTCAACAATATTTTCAAAGACCATGTGGGCCCTTTCATAACACAAATCAATTATTTATTTATACACATTTCAGAATACACAATTTATACAGAAATAAGAAGAAGACACTAATGCAGACGCAAACGGATCCCCGACTTCTTCTCTCACTCACATGTAGCTGCTATACACCCGTTGCCTAACGGGGTATTCTTCTGAGTCCTGAAAAATAATTGCAAATTTTGAGTGAGTTTTGCGAACTCAGTGAGTGACCATCATCGATGGTTCACCCAGTCACATAACACAATATTCATACATCTCACTTTATTTCATAGTGCAAAATCACAATATTTCACATTCACACGTTTACAGAATTGCACATTCACAATATTCATATTTGATACATGCACATGAGATTCACTTTTCATGTTGGACCCTGATCTTCTATTGGACTTTAGCATTAGTAAATGACTATGAAATGAAAAATGAATAGTGAAAGTGTAAAATTTTGGAGAATAGGAAATCTAAAATTTTGGGCCAAAAGTGCTCACTAAAGCTTTGTAAAATCTGATATTATGATGTTAATGAAAGACTTCTGAATTGTATTGTATTTTGTATATGTTTGATAAAAAGATGATGTAGTATGATGTTGAACATGGCCTCGTCCAATGACGAGAATGGTGTTTGTTGTATTTTCTTTGCTTTTGTGAGACAATTTCTGGTTTTGGTGTGGATTGGCTATTGGCAATTATTCATGTGTAGAAAAAAAAAGGGGAACTCTTGAACATGAAATGAAATAGAAAAGATGGTTTAGACACGAGATGGCTTATATGTGATATGTTGGAAGTTAAAAGCTAGAAAATATATATGTTCATTGAGTATGTTTCGGTGTTTTAGCCATAACTTTTGCTCTAGTCATCCAAATGAGGTGATTCTTGATTTGGATTAAACTAGAGAAATAGGGCTACAAATGTTCTGAAGGATTCTAGTTTCAATTTAGTCATTAAGAATGTCAATTTTTGGATGGAAATAAATTATAGAAAAATGTTTTAGCATAAGCATAGTCCAAAATGTTTGAGGTGTAACTTTTGGAGTAGTGCACCAAATTAAATGATTTTGGTGGCGTTATGAAATTGAGACTATCAGGAACATTTATCTAGAAGGAAGTTTTAGAAAATTCCTTCAATTTGATGGTTAGAAAAATGTTCTAATGTAAGCATGAATTAAAATGAATTTTAGGGGCAAATTTGGAAGATCACTTAAAGTGTTAAGTTTTAAGGCTTTTAAGGAAGGGAAATTTGGTCTTTTTGCATTCATTAAATGGGAAGTGATGTGGCTGTCGTTTAGAGGTAGAATCTGACTTTGTGTTCTCCACAAAAGTTGTAAATCTCAAAGTTTTCATTCCATTGGTCAAAAATGGAATCAATCAGACATTTGTTGTGAAAGTTATGACAATTGCTCCAAGATAGGTACAAATTGATTGAGGGTATGAACTTGTTAGATTGTTTTGATCATAACTCTCTCGTACGACCTCCAAATGAAGTTATTCTTGAAGCGATAGATTCCTAAGACATGATTTTATCTCTCCATGAAAATTGGGATCTTTTGGATTTGATTTGAAAAATTTTTATTGTAAGAATGTGAGAGGTCAGTTTAAAGAGTATGATTGAGGAATAAACTCACTTTCGAATTTTAAGCATATCTTCAGCTATATAGCTCCGATTTAGGTGATTCTTGCTTCCAAAAAAATTAGAGGCTTAGAATTATGATTTATCTGAAGAAGCCAAATTGAAATTCTTGTTTGAAGATTTCCAAATTCTATTCCCAAATAGGACAAATGAGTTTGAGCATAATGACTAATTTTGTGTGGGCACACCATTGAACAAATTGTGAGGAAATTTTTTGAGATTTTATGAGAATGAAGATGAATCGATGATGGTCACGTTTCATGATCCGAAGTTGGGCTCCGCAAGTGGTGTCCAACAGTTGTGGTATTACAGAAAACTCAAGTTTCATTATTTCGCAAGAGTTGGATTCCGGAAGCAAGCGAGGTCCAACATGAGTGGTATCAGAGCGCCAGTATTAGGATCTTACATGGGCGCATGTGTATAAGTGATATGCATGAGAAATTGATAAGAGGTTGAATGGATAGAATGGAATTAGTGGGAATGTGATATTGATGTGAATAAAATTTCATGACCTATTCAAAGAACCAAAGTGGTTGTTTGATTAAGGTGAAGAATTATGATTGATTTTAGAAATGTGATAATGGAGATTAAGATTACAATTTCATGATGAAATTGGATAAATTGATTTCGGATATACATGTGTGATATACAATAAGGGATACTTGAAAGATGAGTTGAATGATAGAGATATAGCTATGTATGGAAGTCCAAAAGGATTGAATTGAATGGTATTGGTCCATATTAAGGTTATTAAGAATTGGGCCATTGACTTGTGAAATATGTCTAGAAATATTGATTTATGGATATAGTGATTTGATATGATATGGGAGTTTTTGACACAAGACGAAAATAGTTGTGAATAAGTTAAGAATATGTGTGATAAGGAATTAGATAAGAAAGTGATTGGCTATGGTCATTTAGAAGAAAGTATTTGAGAGAAAAGGGTTACTTGGTGATTACTTAAGTACGAATTTTGGGGAAGAAATTCTTTTAAGAGGGGAAGAAATGTTGGACCCCGATCTTCTATTGGACTTTAGCATTGGTGAATGACTATGAAATGAAAGATGAATAGTGAAAGTGTAAAATTTTGGAGAATAGGAAATCTGAAATTTTGGGCTAAAAGTGCCCACTAAAGCTTTGTAAAATCTGATATTAGATGTTAATGAAATACTTTTGAATTGTATTGTATTTTGTATGTTTGATAAAAAGATGATGTAGTATGATGTTGAACATGGCCTCGTCCAATGAGGAGAATGGTGTTTGTTGTATTTTCTTTGCTTTTGTGAGACAATTTCTGGTTTTGGTGTGGATTCGCTGTTGGAGATTATTCATGTGTAGAAAAAAGGGGAACTCTCGAACTTGAAATGAAATAGAAAAGATGGTTTAGACACGAGATGAGTTATATGTGATATGGTGGAAGTTAAAAGCTGGAAAATATATATGTTCATTGAGTATGCTTCGGTGTTTTAGCGATAACTTTTGATCTAGTCATCCAAATGAGGTGATTCTTAATTTGTATTAAACTAGAGAAATAAGGATACAAATGTTTTGAAGCATTTGAGTTTCAATTTAGTCATTAAAAATGTCAATTTTTGGATGGAAATAAATCACAGGAAAATGTTTTATCATAAACATAATCCAACATTTATGAGGTGTAACTTTTGGAGTAGTGCACTAAATTAAATGATTTTGGTGGCGTTATGAGATTGAGACTATTAGGAACATTTCTCTAGAAGGAAGTTTTAGCAAATTCCTTCAATTTGATGGTTAAAACTAATGTAAGCATGAATTAAAATGAATTTTAGGGGCAAATTTGGAAGATCACTTAAAGTGTTAAGTTTTAAGGCTTTTAAGGAATGGCAATTGGGTCTTTTTGCATTCATTAAATGACAAGTGATGTGGCTTTGATTTAAGAGGAAGTGAATGCACGAAAATTGGAAGAAAGAAAGGAAAAGAAGAGAAAGAAAGAAAGCAAGTTTCGTTGGAGAAGGGAGAAAGAAGAAAGACGTGACTGGGGTTTCGATTTTCTTGGGTTTCAAGCAAGATTTTTAAGCGAATCCAAGCGGGAAAAAGATGGAAGAAGATAAGAGCTCCAAGATGAGACAAGAAATTTCGGATTTGGAGAAGATTAAGGTAAGAGACAATTTTTGATCTTTGAAATTTTAATGAGATTTTGGTTTAGATAGCTTAAGAATGGTATGGGTTTGTGATTTCTAAAGTCAATTTTGGAGATTGCAAGGTTTAAATTACTCAATTTTGGATGTTTATTAATTATGGATTTTTTTTCATGAATTAGGGAATTTAAGTGAGACAATGGAGAAAGAGAGGCTTTGATCAAGTTTCAGGCATGGAATTAAGGTGGGTGACATGTTTATAATTGAGTAAATAAGCCACTTTTGTTTTCTTTCAATCAAGGAAATTTAATGATTTAAAATTGCATCATAAGTGTTGCATAAATTGTGAAATATTTTATATGTTTGCTACATGAATTGTGTGATGTTTTATGAAAGTGTTTTTCGTTTGAAAAGAATTCATGTTTATACATTCATGTTTTCAAGACATATGCCAAGCACATGAAAAGAAAGTTTTCAAGAACATGTGCCATTTTGGGCAACAAGTTTTCAAGTTTATCAAATATGTGTTATGTGGGTTTGTAGTAGTCCCTCAAGAACCGTCACGTGCACGTTGATCCAAGAATATGCTTCTTCCGCCTGCCCGCTAGTGGCACGGAACTCTTTCAAGGACTCCCTCAAGTTTACAGCTACACAGGACCATTATATGGGAATGTGTAATGCGTCATGAATATGGATCTACCGAAACCATTTTGATGTATTATGTGCTTATGACATGTGAACAAGTTGATGCATACATGTTTTGTGGTTGATAAATGTAAATACATGATGAGATTTTGAGAAATAACTGTTTTTATGAATTACAACAAGATTTTCTATGATAATGAACTTTTGAATAGTTTTGCTTATTTTTCCATTATAACCATGTTATCCACGAGCTGTAAAGCTCACCCCCACACTTTTCCCCCATTCAGGTAATGAGCAAGGAATCAAGTGAAAGTGAATTAAGGCATGAATCCGAATTTGCATGTTTCATCTTGTTTTGGAGTAGTTTATATGAAACAAAGCTGTAATTATATTTTGAGCAATTGTCATTCAAGTTTCTTGTGTAATTTGGGGATTTTAGAATATAGATTGTATTGTGGCTTGAAATACCCTTAAAGTTTGTAAAACTCTTATTTTAGGAGGTTAATGAAAATGGATTTGTGGATGGACATGATGTTGGACCCCAAACTTTTAATGGAAATTAGAAATATTAAAATTAAATAAAATGAGTATTTTGTGTATAAATTGTGTTCTAGATGTTATTGTGCCTTAATGAAATATGGGTTTGTGTATGGCTTTAAATTATAAATGGGTATATGGATGATTATGATATTGGAATGTGAATTATGTATGGATGATGAGTTAGAAACCTTAAACATGAACCATGGTTATATATGTAAGACATTATGGAAAAGCAAGAGAGGAATTTGGTGAATGACAAGATACTATTGAATGTAAGAAATCATATGAATTGTGGTTGAGTGTTGGATAAATTCCAATGGCAAATTGAATTGTTTGAATGAGGTCATCATAGAAGAAGTGAAGTTAGGATAAATGTTAAGTTGTGCATGAGGATAAAATGTATGCTGATTCAAGAGAAATTCTAAAATAATTGAAATAGAATTGGTCAAAGTTGTCTACATAGAAGTTGTAGATGATCCTTTAGCTTCCGATGCTATAAAGTTTGAAATTCTTGGGTGTCGATTTAAGAAATAGGATTGATACAAGTTATGATGTTGCATAGGATTTGTGTATGTGATAGCAATGCAAATTGATGAGAAGTTGTGGTCTTGATGGACCAAATGGATCAAGAATTGAGAGTTTGATGAGATAAATTTGGTGTTTGAGTGGTTATGAAGTGAATTTTGCACTAGAAGAGTTGATTTAAGAAGACATTGATTGAATATGATGTTGGATTGGAGGTAGAAAGCATTGGGGAGGGTTTGGGTCACGCATGTCCGTTAAACGGACATGGTTGTCCGTTTAAGGGACCTTCTCGGGCGAAAAGGACCCTCAGCCCAATGCATTATGAAAATTGAGTTTTTAGCCCGTATGTGTCCGTTAAACGGACATGCATGTCCATTTAACCGATAACCACGGGTTAGCTTGAGGAAATGACAATTTTTGACGATTTTAGAGGCAAAATCTGACTTTTAGGTCTTGCTAAAAGTTGTATATCTATAAGTCTACTTTCAAATGAGCTAAGAATGAAAGTAATAAGACATTTTGAGTGAAAGTTATGACAATCGCGCCATGAGAGATTTAAATTGATTTCGGGTGTAAACATGGTTTACTCTTTTGGGCATAACTCCCTCGTTTGATCTCCAAATGAAGTGATTCTTAAGTAGATAGATTTCTAAGAAATAAATTTATCTCTCCATGAAATTTGGTAGCTTTTAATTTGAGATGAAAAGTTTTATTGTAAGAAAGTGAGAGGTCAGTTTAGAGAGCATGATTGAGGTATAAGCACACTTTGGAATTTTAAGCATATCTTGAGCTATAGAGCTCCGATTGAGGTGATTCTTACTTCAAAATGAAATAGAGGCTTAGAGATATGATTTCTATGAAATAGTCAAGATGTGATTTTGATGTTTGATTAGTGTGCACTCACCACTATTGTGGAATGTTGACAAATGACCTGTAGGGTTTTAAGCACAAGGTATAAGACTTCCGAAGTTGGGTTCTGCAAATGGGGTCCAGCGCGCAGTTGTTGCGGTCTCTCTCTGTGCGACACTGTTTTGTCTGCTCCTTTTCCTCATGCGACTTCATTTTTCTTCTGTTTCTCTTCCTTGCGTGCTACAACGCCATTTTGCTCCTTCTGATTTTGGGTTATTTGCTTCCACTTCCGACCTCTCTCAATCTTTTGCTTAAAACTTTTCCGTCCGACATCCGATTGATTTGGTTTTTGAAACGTTGGATTCCTAAGACATCTCTTCATCTGTCTATGTAAAATTGTGATTTTAAGATTAAATTGAGGGTAACTGATTTAATCAAAGTTAGTTAGATAATTTTCTAAACATGGTCCAGTATTTTAAGAAATTCCTGATTTGCGGAGATCCGATTGAATTGATTCCTAAGGCAAAATAAAATAGAAACATGGGGCTACAAGTTATATGAAGGAATTAAATTTCAATTTAGCCCTTAAGATTTTCATTTTTGGAATTGAATTTGGGTTTTAGTGTTCAGTCTTGGATTAGTAAGATCTGAAAGTATTTTCGCCATAACTTTTGCTCTAGTCATCCAAATGAGGTGATTCTTAATTTGGATTAAACTAGGAAAATAGAGATACAAATGTTATGAAGGATTAGAATTCCAATTTAGTTTTTAAGAATGTCAATTTTCGGATGGAAGTAAATCATAGGAAATTGTGTTAATGTAAGAACAGTCAGAAATCTTTAGAGTATAACTTTTGGTGTAGTGATCCAAATTAAATGATTTTAGTGGCGTTATGAAATTAAGAAAATGAGAAAAATTTCTGTAGAAGGAAGTTTTAGCAAATTCCTTCAATTTGATGATTTAAAAAATGTACTAAGTTAAGCATGATTTGATGAATTTTGATGCTTTGTTATATTTTATGATTTTGAGGACTTAATTAGCATGTTAATGTGATTAATTAGCATGTAAATTTGAGTAAGAGCATATGGGATATATTGATTGGATTGAATTAAATTAAAGTGTTAGAAATGTAAGAGGGCAAAATTGGAAGAGTGCTTGGGTGTTTTAAGTTGGAAGGCTAACATGGAGGGGCATAAGGGTCCTTTACCATTCATTTAATGACATGGCATGTGGGTTAGTATATAAGGAAGAGTGACCCACGAAATTAGAGGGAAAGACCAAATAAAAGAGAGAAAAGAGAGAGAGTTGTCGTGGAGAAGAGGAAGAAAGGAGGAAGAGAGAGCTAGGGTTTGATTTTCCTATCACTTCTAAGAGGGTTTTGATGTTTTCTCCAAGGAAAAAGGTGGAAGAGCATGAAAGCTTCCTAAGGAACAAGGAATTTTCGAATTTGGTGGAGATGAAGGTAAGATTGAGATTTTGATTTGTTTATTTTTGAAAGATTTTAATTTTATGGCTTAAGAATGTTGTGGGTTTGTGAATTCTCGTTGATTTTGGAGATTATACCTTAGGTGATGTTTAATTTTTGGATAATGGTGAATTAGGGTTTTTGTCTTGGATGATGAAAATTAAGGAAAGGAATGGAGAAATTGATGCTTGGGTCAAAGTCCTAGCATGGAAATGAGGTGGGTAATTTGTTTATATTTTGAATTATAAGCTAACTTTGTGATTTTGAAAAGTCAAAGAGCAAAATTTTATAAATTATTGTTTATGTTAATGTTTTGAAAATTCTGGTTTTCGAATGATAAAATTCGTTGATTTTGGAATGATTGGAAAATTTCTACAATTGTTTCGGACTTTTTAATGAAATGATTCAATTGATTACTTCCAAGGGGTTTTGAATGATTTGATGAAATGGGTATAATTGTTTAAATTCTTTATGTTTGATTGATTGAGATTTCAATATGTGAATTTGATTATTTATGAGATTGATTGATGTATTGAGAATGCATTTGAATTGTTATATGAATGTATGCAAATTTGTGAATGTGAATGTGTCGAGTACAACACGATATGAAAATATGAAAAATTGAATTTATGAAATGTGCCTTCGGACAATTTGATTTTTCAAGCATGAATATGTGTTATATGGGTTTGGTTAGGTCCCCTAAGTAGAGTCAGTGCACTGGTTTCATTTTTAAAGGCTTCTCCCGCCTGCCCGCTAGTGGCACTGGAGTTCCGATTTCGGACTCCCATAAGTCACGTCTACACTGGACCGCTATGCGGAAAAGTGTAGTACATTCTGCTCACAACTACACAGGACCGCTTTGCAGGAATGTGCAGTACGTTCCGTTTTGGACCGACCCAAACCATTATGATGTGATATGTGTTTTTGATTTTGTTTGTAATATGATGCATTCATGTCTTTGAAATTGTTCATGATTTGGGAAAAGAAAATATGAGATTTTCGAGAAATAAGAAAGTGAGGTTTTCAACTGTGATAGTTTTTGGAAATTGTGTATAAATGTTTTGAAAAGTTGAAAATTTTATGAAATAAACATTTAATGAAATTTCTACTGTGGAATCCTTTCTAAGATGGCAAAGGTTTTGAGAAATGACTTTTGCTTATTATTCAACTTATAAACATGTTATCCACGAGCTATCAGCTCACCCCCCTTTCATCCCCATCTTCAGGTATTCGAACAGGAGATCGGATGAAAGAAGGTCAAGACTTGTGTTCGATTTCGTTTGTTCTGTGTTTTATGTATTTGGGATTTTTGTATCGATTTGATTAAGGCTTCATTTGCCCATTAATGTATGACAAGCAATCATTTAAGGACGTATGTGATATATGAACTTGTGTCTATAGTGAGTATGATGTATATGAATTTTGGAATTGTGTATTGAATTAAGTTATGGTTGGGATGTGTGTATGATTATGATTATGATTTGTATATTGAATTGAGAAATGAATATAAATTGGATTTGGATAATGTGTTTGATTGAGTTTGGATTCGGACGGAGGTCCGAGGAGTCAGTGTGAATTGATTGAATGGTTTATAGAAGTGATTTTAAAAAACCCTTTTCGTGTTTGGGTTTATGAAAATGCAATCGTTATGCTGCTGAAATTTTATGGTAAAGAAAGAATAAGTAGGAATAAGATTTTTTGAGTAGCTTGACAGTTATGATTTGTTTATGAAGAATCAAATAAGTTAGGTTTTGTTTGAGAATGAATTCTCAAAAAAAGGAAAATTGAATTGATTTGAATGAAATGAAAGGAATGAAAAAAAAGAAAAAAAAAGAAAAAAATTTGTATCGGATTTCGGATATGCCTTAGTCTAGGTTTCCAACGCAATAGTTTCTAAGATATTTGTTCCTGGATGTTGGACATTTGTTTTGGTCAAATTGACCCGTTTGTTTGATTCGATTCGATCCGCTTTGTTATTCGATTTTGCTTATGTTTTTGCCTTACGTATCCATTTCGCATCCATTCGATTTTGTTTCCGCATTTTGTTATCCGATTTTCTAATTCGATTTTGTTTTGATTCGAATTGATTCTGATTGTTTCGTTTTTCGATCCGATTTTTGTGTTCTATTTTAAGATCTGATCCTTTGATTCGTTTCGAGTTGTTATTTGCCTTTCGTTTTGTTTCGCAAATTTTCGATTCGTTCTCCGCTTTTCAGGTTGGGATCTGGTTCCGAGATCGGGTTCTAATACATGAAATGTGAATTTGTATATGGAAGACTATGATGAATGTTGAGTATGAATGGTTGGCATATATATATACATATATATTCACATCAGTGAGATGTTATGGAAAAGACATATAGGAATGGTTTTGAAATGCGAGTTTTTGTATGGTTGAGTTGGAAGTAGATGTATTTAAAGAAGTCATCCACTTGTGTGATGAACTTTGAAAATGAGTGTTTATATAGATATATATGAGTGAGACACCATGGAAAAGAAATATAGGAATGATATGAATTTAGAGATGTTGTTGGATATGAAGAGTCAAATGAATTGAGGTTGAGAGTTTGATGAATTCCAATTGGTAGTTGAATTGTTATTAATGATGTGCAATAGATAAAGTAAAGTTGGGATAAATTTCAAGTTTTGCATGAAGGTAAAATTTGTATGCTGATTTCCAAGGGAAAACTGTATTGATCTAGGTAGGATTAGCCAAAATTGCTTCATGGAAGTTGTAGTTAGTCTTTATAGTTTTCCAATGCTATAAAATTTGTAATTTTTGGACATCGGAATGAAAAGATATGATTGTTACAAGTTATGATGTTGCATAGGAATTGTTTATGATGACAGCTATGGTAAATGATAGGAAATGGTGGTTTTAATGAACCAAATGAATTGGGATTTGAGAGTTTTATGAGATAATTTTGGATTTTGAGTTGTTATAAAGTGATTTTGTCTAGAAGAGTTGAATTTAAGAAGATATTGATTGAATATGATGTTAGATTGGATGTAGGAAGCATTGGAGACGGTTTAGAGGGGTTTTGGGAACTCCCATGTTCGTTTAACGGGTGAGAAAGTGCAATTTGGCCCGACAGTGTCCGTTAAACGGACATTCACGGGATAGTTTCATGAAATTGTGATTTTTTACCACATTAGAGGCAGAATCTGACTTTTTGTTCTTCACAAAAGTTGTATATCTCGAAGTCTTCTTTCTATTGGTCAAAAACAGAATCAATCAAACATTTGTGGTGAAAGTTATCACAATCGCTCCAAGATAGGTACAAATTGATTGAGGGTATGAACTTATTAGATTCTTTTGATCATAACTCCCTCGTTCGGCCTCCAAATGAAGTGATTCTTGAAGCAATAGATTCCTAAGACATTCATTTATCTCTCCATGAAAATTGGGATCTTTTGGAATTGAGTTGAAAAGTTTTATTGTAAGAATGTGAGAGGAAGTTTAAAGAGCATGATTGAGGTATAAACTCACTTTGGAATTTTAAGCATATCTTGAGCTATATAGCTTCAATTTAGATGATTCTTGCTTCAAAACAAAATAGAGGCTTAGAGATATGATTTATTTGAAGAAGCCAAATTGAAATTCTTGTTTGAAGATTTTCAAATTCTATTCACAAATAGAATAAATGAGTTTGAGCATGATGACTAATTTTATGGGGGCACACCATTGACCAAATTGTGAGGAAAATTATTGGGATTTTAAGAGAATGAAGATGAATCGATGATGGTCAAGTTTCATGATCTGAAGTTGGGCTCTGCAAGTGGGTTCGAACAATGGTGGTATTAAAGAAAGCTCAAGTTTCATGATTTTGCAAGAGTTGGATTCCGGAAGCAAGCGAGGTCCAACATGAGTGGTATCAGAGCGCCAGTATTAGGATCTTACATGGGCGCATGTGTATAAGTGATATGCATGAGAAATTGAAAAGAGGTTGAATGGATAGAATATAATTAGTGGGAATGTGATATTGATGTGAATAAATTTTCATGACCTATTTGAAGAACCAAAGTGGTTGTTTGATTAAGGTGAAGAATTATGATTGATTTTAGATATGTGATAATGGAGATTAAGATTAAAATTTCATGTTGAAATTGGATAAATTGATTTCGGATATACATGTGTGATATACAATAAAGGATACTTGAAAGATGAGTTGAATGATAGAGATATAGCTATTTATGGAAGTCCAAAAGGATTGAATTGAATGGTATTGGTTCATATTAAGGTTATTAAGAATTGGGCCATTGACTTGTGAAATATGTTGAAAAATATTGATTTGTGGATATAGTGATTTGATATGATATGGGAGTTTTTTACACAAGAAGAAAATAATTGTGAATAAGTTAAGAATATGTGTGATAAGGAATTAGATAAGAAAGTGATTGGTTATGGTCATTTAGAAGAAAGTATTCGAGAGAAAAGGGTTACTTGGTGATTACTTAAGTACGAATTACTGGGACGAAATTATTTTAAGAGGGGAAGAAATGTTAGACCCCGATCTTTTATTGGACTTTAACATTGGTAAATGACTATGAAATGAAAAATGAATAGTGAAAGTGTAAAATTTTGGAGAATAGGAAATCTAAAATTTTGGGTTAAAAGTGCCCACTAAAGCTTTGTAAAATCTGATAGTATGATGTTAATGTAGTACTTCTGAATTGTATTGTATTTTGTATATGTTTGATAAAAAGATGATGTAGTATGATGTTGAACATGGTCTCGTCCAATGAGGAGAATGGTGTTTGTTGTATTTTCTTTGCTTTTGTGAGACAATTTCTGGTTTTGGTGTGGATTGGTTGTTGGAGATTACTCATGTGTAGAAAAAAGGGGAACTCTTGAACTTGAAATGAAATAGAAAAGATGGTTTAGACACGAGATGGGTTATATGTGATATGTTGGAAGTTAAAAGCTGGAAAATATATATGTTCATTGAGTACGCTTAGGTGTTTTAGCGATAACTTTTGATCTAGTTATCCAAATGAGGTATTCTTAATTTGGATTAAACTAGAGAAATAGGGCTAAAAATTTTCTAAGGATTAGAGTTTCAATTTAGTCATTAAGAATGTCAATTTTTGGATGGAAAAAAATCGCAGGAAAATGTTTTAGCATAAACATAGTCCAAAATTTTTGGGGTGTAACTTTTGGAGTAGTGCACCAAATTAAATGCTTTTAGTGGCGTTATGAGATTGAGACTATGAGGAACATTTCTCTAGAAGGAAGTTTTAGCAAATTCCTTTAATTTGATGGTTAGAAAAATATTCTAATGTAAGCATGAATTAAAATAAATTTTACGGGCAAATTTGGAAAATCACTTAAAGTGTTAAGTTTTAAGGCTTTTAAGGAACGACAATTGGGTCTTTTTGCATTCATTAAATGGCAAGTGATGAGGCTGTCGTTTAAGAGGAAGGGAATGCACGAAAATTGGAAGATAAAAAGGATAAGAGGAGAAAGAAAGAAAGCAAGTTTCGTTGGAGAAGGGAGAAAGAAGAAAGAAGTGACTAGGGTTTCGATTTTCTTGGGTTTCAAGCAAGATTTTTAAGCGAATCCAAACGGGAAAAAGATGGAAGAAGATAAGATCTCAAAGATGAGGCAAGAAATTTCAGATTTGAAGAAGATTAAGGTAAGAGACGATATTTGATCTTTGAAATTTTAAAGAGATTTTGGTTTAGATAGCTTAAGAATGGTATGGGTTTGTGATTTCTAAAGTCAATTTTGGAGATTGCAAGCTTTAAATTGCTCAATTTTGGATGTTTATTAATTAGGGATTTTTGTCATGAATTAGGGAATTTAAGTGAGGCAATGGAGAAAGAGAGGCTTTGATCAAGTTTCAAGCAAGGAATTAAGGTGGGCGACATGTTTATAATTGAGTAAATAAGTCACTTTTGTTTTCTTTCAATCAAGGAAATTTAATGATTTAAAATTGCATCATAAGTGTTGCATAAATTGTGTCCTGAATAAATTGTGAAAAATGTTATATGTTTGCTACATGAATTGTGTGATGTTTTATGAAAGTGTTTTTCGTTTGAAAAGAATGCACGTTTATACAATCATGTTTTCAAGAATGATTTTCAAGCACATGAAAAGAAAGTTTTCAAGAAAATGTACCATTTTGGGCAACAAGTTTTCAAATTCATGAAATATGTGATATGTGGGTTTGTCGTAGTCCCTTAAGAACCGTCACGTGTGCGTTGACCCAAGAATAGACTTCTCCTTCCTTCCCGCTAGTGGCACGGAGCTCCTTCAAGGACTCCCTCATGTTTACGGCTATACAGGACCATTATATGGGAATGTGTAGTGCGTCATGAATATGGATCTACCCAAACCATTTTGATGTGTTATGTGCTTATGACACGTGAATAAGTTGATGCATACATGTTTTCCTCCATTCAGGTGATGAGCAAGGAATCAAGTGAAAGTGAATCAAGGCATGAATCCGAATTTACATGTTTCGTATTATTTTGGAGTAGTTTATATGAAACAAAGCTGTAATTATATTTTGAGCAATGGTCATTCAAGTTTCTTGTGTAATTTTGGGATTTTAGAATATAGATTGTATTGTAGCTTGAAATACCCTTAAAGTTTGTAAAACTCTTATTTTATGAGGTTAATGAAAAATGGATTTGTGGATGGACATGAAATGTGAATTTGTATATGGAAGACTATGATGAATGTTGAGTATGAATGGTTGGTATGTATATATACATATATATTCACATCAGTGAGATGTTATGGAAAAGGCACATAGGAATGGTTTTGAAATGCTTGTTTTTGTATGGATGAGTTGGAAGTAGATGTATTTGAAGAAGTCATCCACTTGTGTGATGAACTTTGAAAATGAGTTGTTATATAGATGTATATAAGTGAGACACCATGGAAAATAAATATAGGAATGATATGGATACAGAGATGTTGTTGGATATGAAGAGTCAAATGAATTGTGGTTGAGAGTTTGATGAATTCCAATTGGTAGTTTAATTGTTATTAATGATGTGCAATAGATAAAGTAAAGTTGGGATAAATTCCAAGTTTTGCATGAAGGTAAAATGTGTATGTTGATTTCCAAGGGAAAACTACATTGATCTAGGTAGGATTAGCCAAAATTTATTTCATGGAAGTTGTAGTTCGTCTTTATAGTTTTCCAACGCTATAAAGTTTGTAATTTTTGGACATCAGAACGAAAAGATATGATTGTTATAAGTTATGATGTTGCATAGGAATTGTGTATGATGACAGCTATGGTAAATGATAGGAAATGGTGGTTTTAATGAACCAAATGAATTGGGATTTGAGAGTTTTATGAGATAATTTTGGAGTTGAGTTGTTATGAAGTGATTTTGTACTAGAAGAGTTGAATTTAAAAAGATATTGATTGAATATGATGTTAGATTGGATGTAGGAAGCATTGGAGAGGGTTTGGGGGGTTTTGGGAACTCCCATGTCCGTTTACGGGTCAAAAAGGACCCCAAGCATCACCCATGTCCGTTTAACGGACTTTCTCAGGTGAGAAAGTGCATTTTGGCCCGATAGTGTCCGTTAAACGGACATTCACGGGACAATTTCATGAAATCGTGATTTTTTACAACATTAGAGGCAGAATCTGACTTTTTGTTCTTCACAAAAGTTATATATCTCGAATACTTCTTTGCATCGGTCCAAAAATGAAATCAGTCATACATTTGTGGTGAAAGTTATGACAATCGCTCCAAGATAGGTACAAATTGATTGAGGGTATGAACATGTTAGTTATTTTGATCATAACTCCCTTGTACGGCCTCCAAATGAAGTGATTCCTGAAGCGATAGATTTCTAAGACATGCATTTATCTCTGCATGAAAATTGGGATCTTTTGGATTTGAGTTGAAAAAGTTTGATTGTAAGAATGTGAGAGGTCAGTTTAAAGAGCATGATTGAGGTATAAACTCACTTTGGAATTTTAAGCATATCTTGAGTTATATAGCTCCGATTTAGGTGATTCTTGCTTCAAAACCAAGTAGAGGCTCAGAGCTATGATTTCTTTGAAGAAGCCAAATTGAAATTCTTGTTTGAAGATTTCCAAATTCTGTTCACAAATAGGAGAAATGAGTTTGAGCATGATGACTAATTTTATGCGGGCACACCGTTGAACAAATTGTGAGGAAAATTATTGGGATTTTATAAGAATGAAGATGAATCGATGATGGTCAAGTTTCATGATCCGAAGTTGGGCTCTGCAAGTGGGGTCCAACAGTTGTGGTATCAGAGAAAGCTCAAGTTTCAAGATTTCGCAAGAGTTGGATTCCGGAAGCAAGCGGGGTCCAACATGAGTGGTTATCAGAGCGCTAGTATTAGGATCTTACATGGGTGCATGTGTATAAGTGATATGCATGAGAAATTGATAAGAGGTTGAATGGATAGAATAGAATTAGTGGGAATTTGATATTCATGTGAACAAATTTTCATGACCTATTTGAAGAACCAAAGTGGTTGTTTGATTAAGGTGAAGAATTATGATTGATTTTAGATATGTGATAATGGAGATTAAGATTAGAATTTCATGATGAAATTGGATAAATTGATTTCGGATATACATGTGTGAGATACAATAAGGGATACTTGAAAGATGAGTTGAATGATAGAGATATAACTATGTATGGAAGTTCAAAATGATTGAATTGAATGGTATTGGTTCATATTAAGGTTATTAAGAATTGGGCCATTGACTTGTGAAATATGTTGAGAAATATTGATTTGTGGATATAGTAATTTGATATGATATGGGAGTTTTTGACACAAGAAGAAAGTAATTGTGAATAAGTTAAGAATATGTGTGATAAGGATTAGATAAGAAAGTGATTGGTTATGGTCATTTAGAAGAAAGTATTTGAGAGAAAAGGGTTACTTGGTGATTACTTAAGTACGAATTTCGGGGACGAAATTGTTTTAAGAGGGGAAGAAATGTTGGACCCCGATCTTCTATTTGACTTTAGTATTTGTAAATGACTATGAAATGAAAAATGAATAGTGAAAGTGTAAAATTTTGGAGAATAGGAAACCTGAAATTTTGGGCTAAAAGTGCTCACCAAAGCTTAGTAAAATCTGATACTATGATGTTAATGAAAGAATTCTGAATTGTATTGTATTTTGTATATGTTTGATAAAAAGATGATGTAGTATGATGTTGAACATGGCCTCGTCCAATGAGGAGAATGGTGTTTGTTGTATTTTCTTTGCTTTTATGAGACAATTTCTGGTTTTGGTGTGGATTGGCTATTGGTGATTATTCATGTGTAGAAAAAAGTGGAATCTTGAACTTGAAATGAAATAGAAAAGACGGTTTAGACACGAGATGGGTTATATGTGATATGTTGGAAGTTAAAAGCTGGAAAATATATATGTTCATTGAGTATGCTTTGGTGATTTAGCCATAACTTTTGTTCTAGTCATCCAAATGAGGTGATTCTTGATTTGGTTTAAACTAGAGAAATAGAGTTACAAATGTTATGAAGGATTCTAGATTCAATTTAGTCATTAAAAATGTCAATTTTTGGATAGAAATAAATCACAGCAAAATATTTTGTCATAAACATAGTCCAAAATGTTTGAGGTATAACTTTTGGAGTAGTGCACCAAATTAAATGATTTTGGTGGTGTTATGAAATTGAGACTATGAGGAACATTTCTCTAGAAGAAATTTTTAGCAAATTCTTTCAATTTGAGGGTTAGAAAATTATTATAATGTAAGCATGAATTAAAATGAAATTTAGGGGCAAATTTGAAAGATTACTTAAAGTGTTAAGTTTTAAGGCTTTTAAGGAAGGGCAATTGGGTCTTTTTGCATTCATTAAATGGCAAGTGATGTGGCTGTCGTTTAAGAGGAAGGGAATTCATGAAAATTGGAAGAAAGAAAGGAAAAGACGAGAAAGAAAGAAAGCAAGTTTCGGTGGAGAAGGGAGAAAGAAGAAAGAAGTGACTAGGGTTTCGATTTTCTTGGGTTTCAAGCAAGATTTTTAAGTGGATCCAAGAGGGAAAAAGATGGAAGAAGATAAGAGCTTCAAGATGAGACAAGAAATTTTAGATTTGGAGAAGATTAAGGTAAGAGACGATTTTTGATCTTTAGAATTTTAATGAATTTTTGGTTTAGATAGCTTAAGAATGGTATGAGTTTGTGATTTCTAAAGTCAATTTTGGAGATTGCAAGGTTTAAATTGCTCAATTTTGGATGTTTATTAATTAGGGATTTTTTTTTCATGAATTAGGGAATTTAAGTGAGGCAATGGAGAAAGAGAGGCTTTGATCAAGTTTCAAGCAAGAAATTAAGGTGGGCGACAAGTTTATAATTGAGTAAATAAGCCACTTTTGTTTTCTTTCAATCAAGGAATTTTAATGATTTAAAATTGCATCATAAGTGTTGCATAAATTGTGTCTTGATTAAATTGTGAAATATGTTATATGTTTGCTACATGAATTGTTTGATGTTTTATGAAAGTGTTTTTCTTTTGAAAAGAACGCACGTTTATACAATTATGTTTTCAAGAATGATTTTCAAGACATATGTCAAGTACATGAAAAGAAAGTTTTCAAGAAAATGTGCCATTTTGGGCAACAAGTTTTCAAGTTCGTGAAATATGTGTTATGTGGGTTTGTGGTAGTCACCCAAGAACCGTCACGTGCATATTGACCCAAGAATAGGCTTCTCTCGCTTGCCTGCTAGTGGCACGGTGCTCCTTTAAGAACTCCCTCAAGTTTACGGCTACATAGGACCGTTATATGGGAATGTATAGTGCGTCATGAATATGGATCTACCCAAATCATTTTGATGTGTTATGTGATTATGACATGTGAACAAGTTGATGCATACATGTTTTGTGGTTTATAAATGTGAATACATGATGAGATTTTGAGAAATAAGTGTTTTATGAATTTCAACAAGATTTTCTATGTCAATGAACTTTTGAATAGTTTGCTTATTTTTTCTGTTATAAGTATGTTATCCATGAGCTGCAAAGCTCACCCCCACACTCTTTCCTCCATTCAAGTGATGAGCAAGGAATCAAGTGAAAGTGAATCAAGGCATGAATCAGAATTTGCATGTTTCGTCTTGTTTTGGAGTAGTTTATATGAAACAAAGCTGTAATTATATTTTGAGCAATTTTCATTCAAGTTTCTTGTGTAATTTGGGGATTTTAGAATATATATTGTATTGTGGCTTGAAATACCCCTAAAGTTCGTAAAACTCTTATTTTATGAGGATAATGAAAAGTGGATTTGTGGATGGACATGAAATGTGAATTTGTATATTGAAGACTATGATGAATGTTGAGTATGAATGGTTGGTATATATATATATATAAATATATATTCACATCAGTGAGATGTTATGGAAAAGATACATAGGAATGGTTTTGAAATGCGAGTTTTTGTATGGTTGAGTTGGAAGTAGATGTATTTAAAGAAGTCATCCACTTGTGTGATGAACTTTGAAAATGAGTTGTTATATAGATATATATATGTGAGACACAATGGAAAAGAAATATAGAAATGATATGAATATAGAGATGTTGTTGGATATGAAGAGTCAATGAATTGAGGTTGAGAGTTTGATGAATTCCAATTGGTAGTGGAATTGTTATTAATGATGTGCAATAGATAAAGTAAAGTTGGGATAAATTCCAAGTTTTGCATGAAAGTAAAATGTATGCTGATTTCTAAGGAAAACTATATTGATCTAGGTAGGATTAGTCAAAATTGCTTTCATGTAAGTTGTAGTTCGTCTTTATAGTTTTCCAACGCTATATGATTGTTACAAGTTATGATGTTGCATAGAATTATGTATGATGACAGCTATGGTAAATGATAGGAAATGGTGGTTTTAATGAACCAAATGAACTGGGATTTGAGAGTTTTATGAGATAATTTTGAGTTTGAGTTGTTATGAAGTTATTTTGTACTAGAAGAGTTGAATTTAAGAAGATATTGATTGAATATGATGTTAGATTAGATGTAGGAAGCATTGAGAGGGTTTAGAGGGTTTCGGAACCCCAATATCTGCTTAATCTAATTTAGGTCCGCTTAACGGACCTTTATGGGTCAAAAGGACACCAAGCATCGCCTATGTCCGCTTAATGGACTTGATGTCCGTTTAACGGACTTTCTCGGTGAGAAAGTGCATTTTGGCCCCATTAAGTTCTGTTAAATGGACATGTATGTCCGTTAAATGTATATTCACAAGATAGTTTCATGAAATCACAATTTTGACCAATTTAGAGGCAGAATCTGACTTTGTGTTCTTCATAACAGTTTTAGATCTTAAATTGTCCTTTCTATTGGTCCTAAAACTAAATCAATAAGACATTTGTGGTGAAAGTTATGATAATCGCTCCAAGATATGTATAAATTGATTGAAGGTATGAACATGTTAGGTTCTTTTGATCATAACTCCCTCGTCCGGCTTCCAAATGAAGTGATTCTTGAAGAGATAGATTCCTAAGACATGAATTTATCTCTCCATGAAAATTGGTATCTTTTGGATTTGATTTGAAAAAGATTGATTGTAAGAATGTGGGAGGTCAGTTTAAAGAGCGTGACTGAGTTATAAACTCACTTTGGAATTTTAAGCATATCTTGAGCTATATAACTCCGATTGAGGTGATTCTTGCTTCAAAACAAAATAGAGGCTTAGAGATATGATTTCTTTGAATAAGCCAAATTGAAATTCTTGTTTGAAGATTTCAAAATTTTGTTCACAAATAGGAGAAATGAGTTTGAGCATGATGACTAATTTTATGGGGGCACACCATTGAACAAATTGTGAGGAAAATTATTGGGATTTTATGAGAATGAAGATGAATCGATGATGGTCAAGTTTCATGATCCGAATTTGGGATCCGCAAGTAGGGTCCAATAGTTGTGGTATTAGAGAAAGCTCAAGTTTCATGATTTCGCAAGAGTTGGATTCCGGAAGCAAGCGGGGTCCAACATTTCATTTATTATTTTGCTATGACCGAGTACCTAAATTGTCCCTTGTATGGCTCATTAATAACTGTCCCTTATCCGTTGGTGGATACAGAGCTCATTAAACGTTAAGCCTGAGGCTCTGAATCACTTATGAGCTCGAAGCTCATTTTCACTCGTTGAGCTTAAAGCTCTGATCGATGGCAACTCTGGTCTCAACAACAATTATATTTCATACACTTATGCCATGTGATGCATCAGTCACATCCACTCACTTTCATATATTATCATACCGTAGTCTGACACATATCAATCACATCACAATGATTTCATAATTTCACATTGATTAAAATATCATAAGATCACATAAGCCACACTTTTATTTTCACATAAGCATAAGGCTTTTCGCCTTTCACTCAATCAAGTAAATTTAATCAAATGCATATGAGATGCTCGTGTGACACTATTCCAATTTATTACGATGTTGTGACCGGGCGCTCGAATCGTCCCAATATGGGCACATTAAGCATTGAGCCTGAGGCTCTAAATCACTGTGGGGCTCGAGGCCCAAGTACAATCGTTGAGCTTTAGTTCTAATCGGTGACTGCTCCGGTCACAACTGTCATTATATGAGTATGCATTCAAGTATGAAATGAAAATGTTACAACAAAGCAATATATATATCACAATCAACAGATATGTCACAAGTAATGACATCATAGGCACATAGGTCTCAAATTCACATACAAGTAGCACTTTTATAACACGGCTCAGTATCACAATCATAGAACCTCCTTTCCGGACCCAATAAAATCAATCCATATCCAATAATTAAGTTATACAAAATAAAATAAAATAGAACAAAGGGTGAAATGAGACCATCTCGGTCTACTCACAGTACGCTCCAGATTAGCATTGCTTCCAACTTCTAGAAACGCCTAACTGCGAACTCTTAGCCTGAACAACCCATTTATTCAATACGCTGGACACACACATTAATAATTTTGTGCAATTATAATTATTGATGCACATATATGTACGATGCATGTTCATGACTATCCCGGTATCAATCTATAAATTTTATCTAAAAAACCATTCAAATATCCCAACTCAAGTATGCTTAGGGTTAATCCACACTAAAATCCTTAGACTCGCAATTTATGCTTATTGCAATTTTTCTAAAACTATTCTTTCGGGTCTACTAACCCCCGATCGATAAACCAGTTCACATAGGGTAACATAGGCAACCTCTCCTAGATAGAAAAATTCCTCCATGTAGTAGGAATCCATAGACACAAAAATCACTCAATTTGCATCTCTATAGGTCCAATTATTGCTAAAACACGGACCAAAAAAATAATCGCTCGGTCCTCTCACTTTGACTTAATCAATCAATGTCAGTTTCATCTCTAAAAATTCACAATTTTACATAGAAATGAAATTAAAAGACTCACAAACCGATGCCTTGAGAATCAGGTCAATCGAGTTCGGATGACCAAGTTATACACAAAAGAATGGAAGAGGATTTGGTCAATGGATCGGTCGACCCGCCAGTAGTTGGTAGTGAGGCTCGCCTCGCGATCATACCACAAATTCCAAATTCCTTTTTTCTTCTTTCTTCTTCTTCTTTCACAATACCTAACTTTTCATACAAGTATCCAAAATTTCAAATGAGGTCTCATTGGAAAGATTATAGAAAACCCTACAAATTCCATGAAGGACTCATTAAACCAATTCCACCCCTAAGGGTGTCTAAAATTCAATCAAAGTTTCGCTTAATCACAAATTTTCCAAAACAAAGGCAACATTTTTCTAAAATTATATCTTCCCATTCCCTTAGCCAAAAATTCCAACCTTCATATCAAAAGAAAGATCAGAACATATTCTACAACTTTCATGAACAACTTGGAAGCAATTTCTACCTCTAACAATGCCACTTTCTCAACCAAAGTTTCTGCCCCCATAATTCACCCTAAACCATAACCACAATTTCAAAATTCATAACTCACAATCCATAATTCCAAATTGTGCAAACTTAATATGAATGTAAAGAGAAAAGAAAGGTCTACACTTTCTATGTAGAGCTTGAAAACCAATTCCACCTCTAACTAGGTCAAATTCTCACATGATTGAGGCTGCCCTGTTAAAGAGTGTTAAATAAAGATATCACCTAAACCATATCTATACTTTAAAAATCCAAAACTTACAATTCTTACATCCACAAATAGCATATTATACATCATTACAAAGCTTAAACATTCCTCTATAACTTTCCATATGACCACTTGAGCTAATTTAAACCATAACCGTCCAGAATTGGCTTCAAAAACACAGTAATCACAAAACCTATACTTAGAGACATTTCACACACAAAGCACATTAATACTTGAATTACCATCTGAACATTAACAAGTCATAACTTTCAACATAAAAATCGAAAAATGTCATACTTAGTGGCAATAGAAAGCTAACAAGAAAATATTCAACTTTTATGAACACCAATTTCACAAAATCTGTCTACTTTAGCCTAGAAAAATTCCCCAAAATTTCAGGTCACAAATCTTCAATGTTAGAATCATAAACATAGCACTATTTACCCTACACATATTGCCCACTTTTAAGGCAAAATTTAGAACCCTTCAAGCCACAATTGGACAGCACTTCCTTCATAAGAATTCTATCCAAACTTATCAATTTTAATTCAAGCCAAACCTCATCTCAATAGCATAACCATATAAAAAGTTACAACCAAATCATTGAAACATACACAAAGCAATTTCTCCAGATTCATAACCTAACTCACATTCTTCATCTTCCATATCATTTCTAAACCAACCAACACTCAATTCACTTCATATATCCACCATAAACCATCTCACAACCTATCGTTGAACATTATTCCACAAAATTGAAGCACACATACACTCAATCATCTATCATTTTCTACAATCATCTTTAATCACAAACCATCTCAATTTTCATACAACACATACATCCTACCTCATCAATCATCAATTAAACAAGCAAATTTCGTACTCATCTATACCAACACAATTTGTATGCAATTAGGTTCACAACCATCACTAATAATGCATTTAATTACCAATTTATAACATAAAGCACAACCTTACCTACTTAAGCTTCCACTTTCTTCAATTCTTCAACAAGACACCAACTTCTACCTTCCAACACATTTACGATTATCAACATCTTAAGGCTTAGGTATGGATTTTGGTGAACAAGAGAAGAGAAGGCAAGTAAGACAAAGGAGCTTTTGGTGGGTATAACAAGTAGAAGAAACCACCAAGAAGAAAGGAGGAAGGAAGTCTACGAAAATAAAGAAGAGAGAGAACAAATTGTCTTGGTCTTCTCATATGGAAGCTTCGTGAATGACAAAACAAGAGGAGGAAAGAGCTTTTAATTAAACAAAGGTGGCATGTTAGTCAAGTGACAAGTGTCACTTGCCACATGTCACCTTCTTATACTCTCACTTATTTCCTTTCCAATTCGGTTCCAATTTCTACTCTAATTTCTCGTCAAATTCCAATGGCTTAAAATTAACAAATCCTACCATCATTTATCTAAATTTCTAGTGCCATTGGACAGCCATTTCCACTACCGGTACACAATCAGCCTGCCACTTGGCATTTTTCCTAGTCCGAAAAATTTTCCCAAAAAAATTTCTAAAATTCACTAAAAATTCTCAAACCCAATTAACCCTCTCCAATTAAATTTTTCACATAAACAAATCATTTTTTTAACAATCACATTTATTCACAAAATACCGGGAAATGTCATGAATGCATGTATAGTCATTTACATGTGCAAAAGTCACTATTTACAAGTATGAGTATGCATGAACATACCAAGACAATTCTAAACACTCATAACTCATTCCAAATTACTATTCTACCCTTCCCATCGCTGATGGGATGTTACAACTCTCTCCTCCTAATAAAAATTTCGTCCTCGAAATTTATTTCCAAATTTTTCACTTCCAATCTTAACAACACATATATAGAATCATAACAATTTTAATACACTGTGTGATTTCGATAACCATAATACAACTCATAAATCCATAGTCTTATTATCGCCATAATTTTATCTAGACTACTTAATGTCAAATTTAGCTTCTCCTTATTTACTCCTGTATTTTCATCTTGGCAAAGGTGAATCACTCAAGAACAAGGCATCTGTTTCACTTTTCATCGGTGTTAGTACACTTAACTTCCAAATCTTTCTCCATATATTCCCAACTTCGACGTGATCCTCCAAAATCCATTCGTCTTTCAAAAACCACTTTATTTAGATTTCAAAATCATTTTTTTAACAATCACATTTATTCACAAAATACTGGGAAATGTTATGCATGCATGTACAATCATTTACATGTACAAAAGTCACTATTCACAAGTATAAGTATGCATAAACATACCAAGACAATTCTAAACACTCTTAACCTGTTCCAAATTACTATTCTACCCTTCCCATCGGTGATGAGATGTTACAACTTATCTTAAGAACCGTTGTCTTATAAGTATACATTGAATCAAATAATTTGTTCAATAGGTCTATAAGATTATGGCCGACCTTTTGGATATCTCATAACCTTTTATTATCCAATTTAGTTTTAAACTAAATGGATAATATATGCTTCAACCAAGCATCACCTTCTAGAATCATTAACTTTGACTCTTTCAAAGATGTAACGTCTCATATCTAATATGAAATTTAGCTACTTGATTCAACTGGAACTGTAAAAGGTAAGTTATTATACTAGGCACTACTATAGCAGAAATAATATCGCATCCTATAATATCTCATATTGTATGTTACTCCTTACATAAATACATAACCTTATGGAATTTTGTTATGAAGGTACTCACCAGAGATTCTCATTCTCTATAGATAACCAATAATTTCAAAACTTACCACAATGATCTCATTGAAGTGCTTTAGCATTCTCAATGCTTTATTTCTACTTAGATTTGAACAATTTGAACTTTTCAAAATTTTAAATCATCATTTTATTTAATACATATGACTATATCACATAAAGTCATTAGTAATAAAATAAAATAAAATATTATCCTTTATTAATTGTTATTCCATCCAATACATCACATGTATAAAATTTAACAATTCAATACCATCATCATCCTTTCACCAAAGGTTGATTTGGTTATTCTTCAACTTTACAAGTTTTGTAAGTTCCATACGATTCATAATCAAATGGATACACATATCCTTGTATGGAACTTTATGATTCTCGCTTTATTAATTTAACCAACATGGCATAAGAGGATTGTCTCGCTATCTAACCTTTATTCTTGTCATTTATGTTAAGCATAAGTCTCCTTAATCCAACACACATACAAACTATTTGCATAAACTTGGATCAACTACTTTGACTCAACAATCTATTTCTAACCATGCATTGAATGTTGCAATAATGCTGAATCTTAATTCAGATCATTTACGATAAGCATAAATTAGAAATACATATGATCTCTATCATATCATATATAAGCAAGAAAAGTCATGCAATTGTTTTCTTTTAATGACAACTATTATCATACTATAGCAAAGCCTTTAATTGTAGTCCATAATTATGCCTTTAGTAGGCTAAATTAAGTGAAACAATTTCATCAAGTACTATACCTTTCAGCCCTACTCCATGCAACCCTTGCATTTTGCTATCATGGTATTGACATACATATTACATGTTGTTGTCAAAGTTTACGAGACACTAGTCAACTCAAAATGTCAATACATTTTGTCATCTATATAATTTTGACATATCTCTACAACTTTGTCGCCACATCTTCAATAGGAATTATAGCAAAATTATATAATAAACATACAATTTTCTATCTAATTTTTCAGAAATTTTCTCAAACATATCCTATGTCCAAGAATTTGGGTTCACTAACTTAGTATCAACTATACTAAATAAGATAAATTTCACTAAGATCAAAATATAAGTGTAAGGAAAAACAAGTAATCAATTATATGTCATGACTACCAAATAAGATTTGGACTTTAATAATACATTTGGTTACTTTCATTATTTTATTTGAAATAATAGCCCACTACTAATTTGAAAGATCACTCTAATCTCTCTAGTGGGATAGGACCCCATTCAAATATAGTTGACCTTGAGTTTACTCAATAAACCAAATAGACTTAAATTAGGTAGATAACAATTTTATCAATCACATCACATGTGACTCCTAGATCCATTAGGTGACAGCTCTTGTCAAAACATATCTTATATATCATTCCTAACCATGTCTCTAAATTCATTATGGACCCCGTTTCTGAAGCCAAACAATCGTTCCGAATATCATAAGACTTGAGCATATTCCAAGAAAATCACCTTAGTCATTATTGATTCATCTTCCTTCTCTGATACCAAACATGAAGCTCTATGATACAAGAAGCCATGGCAATGGAGATCAAGGTGCAACACATCAAGACAAGCTTACTTTGCCAAGTTGACCTATTACAAGACAACGTGCAGCAAGGCTTAAACAAGCACTTCAAGGGTTTGTTCAAAGTCACATTACATCTCACCTTGATGACAAGACTGAACCATCCGTGAAGAATTCAAGTGGAGTAGTCAAGCATGTGATTCTTCTAGAGAGGGCATGTGGAGGGGCTAATACTTAGCCAAATTTCAAGACAAGTTCAATTATTCTTATGGACTTATTTTAGTACATTGGACTTGTTATTTATCCTTTGTTTATTAGGCCCAAAGAGACTTGTTATGGGCTAGGTATTTATTAGTATTTGCCTTAGTTTATTTAAAACTAGTTTTGGACAACCAAGTGTGTGGGCCTAAGTAGAGTAATCCATTAGGCCCATCCACCTCCCTTAGGTTTATTTAAGTTATTTTTGTCTTATTTAAGTTAGTTTAGCCCAATCCTAAGTGGAATAGGATCAGATTGCATTATTGGGCTATAAACACCTAAACTAGTTAGGATTAGGCTTGTTTTAGCATTAAAGGGTCTTGTAACCTATTCCTTTTAGGTTTAGGTCGTGGGCAAGGGTATAAATACCTTATTTTATCCTTGTAAACATTAGATTTTGGTTGATTAACGAAATTGAGAGTTCTCTTCAAGTAAGGTGTGTTCTTCTTAATGCTACTTCAAGGATTGCATCACTTATCAAGGTAATCACTTGTGGCGTGTTCAATTCTTCAATTTTCTTTGGGTTTGGGTCTCAATTCCTTATAATTGGGGTTTGAACTAGCATGTTCTTAAAATAGAAAGATTGGGGTTTTGATTCAATAGGATTAGGGAGTTTCAAGAACCTTGTTTTCGAGGTTTCGTGATCGGTTGGTATCAAAGCTTTGGCTTAATTCTATTGAACTCATACGTATCTTTCATTGTTTTCTTTGTTGAATTCCTTAGAAAGGTAAAAAAAAAGGTTTAAATTGCTTAGAACGAATCTGCCATTATTGGTTCTTTGTGTTCTTGTTTCCTTTATTGGTTGTTTGTTTTCTTGATCAAAATTAAAAAAAAAAACAGAAAAAAGCAAAAAAATAGAAAAAAAGAAAGGGTGAAAATAGAACAAAAAAAGTGAACAGTATAAAGAAAAGAAAAAAATTCAAGAATGATCAAGAAACATCCAAGATTGTGATTCTTTGAATCTTTGTTTGGTCTTTCTTTCCAAATTTGTTCTTATCAGTCAAGATTCGTTAAGATTGTCCTTCTTTCATTCAAGAACCTATCAAGAAACGATTTCTTTGAATCTTTTGTTCAATTCTTGGAACTTTGGGTAGATTGGGATATTAAAATAAAATAAATAATAAAAAAATTGGTCTTGGGTTCGGTGAGTTTTGTCATATTTTTGTGTCTTTCTTTGTTTCCGAGTTTATTTCTTGTTTTGGTACCTATCTTTGCTTCTCTACATTGATTTGAACAATTGTTGCACTCATAATTGTTCAATTGACACAAGAATCGCTGCTCACACTACTCTTCATCCGTATATTGGCACTTTGATTTATTTTCTGTCCGTATAATATTTTGCTTCTAGATTTGTTTCATCTATTCATTTTTCTTTGTTAGGCTTGCTATCTTTGTGCTTTCTACCTGAACTTGTTGCTTGTTGATTTCCTTGATCTTATTGAAGTGATCCTGAAAAGTAACATAAAGGAGGCATTTGAGTGGAAAAAGGAAAGAGTGTGAGATTATATAGTGAAAAGCCATTTTATTGTGTGAAACACGAGTAGAAAATTTTGTTTTAGAGAGAAACACGTGAGGGAGTGTTGTGAGGTTTCTAACGTTTTCTTGCAGGAATTGATCATGTCTCATAATAGCAATAAAGATGGCAAGAGTGATGGGAGTAAAGAGGACCAACAAAATACATTCTTTACTCTTAAAGCAATGCAAAATCAGTTCAAGAGAATAGAGACTATGTTCCTTGAAGTCAAAGACAAGTTCGAGCAGCAAGATAGAAACTTTGAAAGACAAGATAGACTTCTTAGAACTATTCAAGCTCAATCTTCAGGAATAATGGGCCAAGAAGAAGAGAGAACCTCCACTTCATAATCATTATCACTATGAGGAGGAGCAAGATGAAGATGGATTTGATGAGGAAGAGTGGTATGGAGCTCAAACAATGCAAGAGGTGGTAGAGGAGATAGAGGCCAAATAGAGGTGGTTATAGAGAAAGAGCCGAAAGAGGCAGAGAGGAGGAAGAGACTGAAAGAGTAGATAGAAACATTGGCAGCATCAAAATGAAGATGCCGTCATTTCAAGGAAGGAATGATGTTGATGCCTACTTAGAGTGGGAAAGGAAAGTAGAGATGATATTTGCCTCGCCACAATTATTCGAGGAGAAGAAGGTGAAGTTAGCGGCAGTTGAGTTCTCCGATTATGTCATTGTTTGGTGGGATCAATTGATGGTTAGTAGAAGACTAACCGGAGAAAGACCTGTTGAAACTGGATGAGATGAAACGCATCATGAAAAAGAGATTTGTGCCAAGTTACTACTATAGGGAGTTGCATGGAAAATTCCAAACATTGAGGCAAGGCACAAAGAGCGTGGAAGATTACCATAAGGAGATGGAGATAGCTATGATAAGAGCTAACATAGAGGAGGATAGAGAGGCTACAATGGCTCGATTCCTTGCTGGTCTAAATAAAGAGATATCGAATGTGTTAGAGCTTCATCAATACTTAGAGTTGGAGGACATGGTAGGCATGGCTATGAAGATTGAAAAGCAATTGAAGGGAAAAGGTTTCAGCAAGGGCAATACCTCAGGATCTTCAAATTCTTGGGGTCCTAAATGACCAAAGAAGGAGGAAAAGAACAAGGATAAGTCCTATGACAATAAGGACAAGTCGAAGGAAAAGTGGACAGCCTCTAAAGGTGTGCCTACATCTAATGATCAAAATCCTAACACTAAGCAAAGAGACATCAAATGCTTCAAGTGTTTGGGTTCAGTCATAGGCAAAACCAATGTCCCAATAGAAGATCATGTATTTAAGTAGATGGGGTAATTGAATCAAGATAGTGATGGAAGTGATATGCCTGAGTTGGAGGATTGCACCGATGAAGAAGTTGAGCAACCAGTCCAAGTCAAGCATTAGTAGTGAGGCGAGCCTCAATGTACAAGAAAAGATAGAGCTTGAGGAACAAAGGAGAATATATTCCACACCGATGTTTAATTAAGGGTAAGATGTGCGCTTAATAATTGATGGAGGTAGTTGCACCAATGTTGCAAGCACAATTTTAGTTGAGAATTGGGGCTGCCTCTCATTAAGCACTCTAGTCCTTATAAGTTGCAATGGCTTAATGAGTGTGGAGAGGTTAGGGTAAACAAGTAAGTGCTAGTGGCGTTCTCAATTGGGAGATATTCCGATGAAATGTTGTGTGATGTAGTTCCTATGCATGCTGGTCATTTATTATTGGGGAGACCATGGCAATATGATAGGCGTGTACTACATGATGGATTCAAAAATAGATATTCATTCAAGATGGGGGAGAAACACTTCACATTGTGATACGGCAACAACCTAGAATCAATGTCTAGATCACCTCCGTTTCAATGATTGTTCTCAAACCTAAATTCAATCAATCTAACAAGACCCTTCACCCCCAAAACAACAAGGAATTGGTAACAAAGAGTATAAGATTGTGGGAATTGAATTAACGCCACAAGTTAGAACTTACTTGATAAGTTGAATCAATCATTAAGGTAAAACAAGCAAGAATCTCAATTCTCTCTTGAAGAATGCTTTCTAATTTTGATGATCTCTCTAAACTCGTGTTCATGGCTAAAGCAAAGGTTTAAATACCCTTTGCAATGTAAACCCTAACAAAGATAACCTAAAAACCTTAAAGAAAGCCCAAAATATGAAAAGGCCTTCTTGAAACAAATCTGCCCAAGAATAAATCCCACATGGATTTGGGCTTCAAAACTAATTAAAATTGACTAGTCCTTGTTTAAATAGGACAAGAAAACCACAAAATAGAAGACTAACTTAAGAGGGGTGAATTGGGCTTTTAAACTAGGCCCACAAGCTTGGTTCCTTAAAATAAAACATGCACATGACTTTTTTAATGAAGCACATGCACACTTAATGCAAATCAGCCCATGAAAAAACCTAAAAGAAGTCCACATGCCCCTTATAAGATAAAATAAGCCCAAGCTCATTGATTAGACTTGTGGTTGTGAAAATTGGCTAAGTGTTAGCCCTCTTGGTTTGAAGCTCCAATGTGCACACACACTTAGGTGTCTTCCTAAGCTCTTCTCCAAGCTTAATCAACAAAACTTCAAGTTCTTGTGAAACAAAAGCTTGTACATAAATCTGAAATTGTGCTTGAGCTTATCGAGCGCGACCTTGTAATTGGACCCATTGGCATCCTCAAGTCTCCATTGCCTTGGTGAGTTGTATCATTCCCTCCTCCTCAAAAGGATTCGCCTCTAATCGAGACCTACATTATCAAAGGAGATAAATCGAAACATTAAAAGTAGCACTAACACTATACTCTCCGGCAAATCCACCCTATAGGCATTGTCATTGATACGCTCAAGCACTTGAAAAGGACCATCCCTCTAGGATCAAGCTTGGACTTCCTTTGTTTAGAAATCTCCTTCCGGTGCACCCAAACCCAATCTCCGTGTTCAAACTTCATCTCCCTACGCCTTGATTGGCTCTTTCGAGCATACTTCTTTCTCTTTTCCTCAATGTGCTGCCTAGCTTTCTCATGTATTGTTTTAACTAATTCGCCCTTTGCTGCCCATCTACATTAACAATCTCATTCAAGGGTAAAGGCAACAAATCCAATGGAGTTAATGGGTTAAAACCATACACAATCTCAAATGGAGAATAACCTCGTAGAAGAATGAATGCTTCTATTATATGCAAACTCAATCAAAGGCAAACAATCTTCCCAAGCTTTCAAATTTTACCCACAACAAGACGCAATAAAGATCCTAAGGTTCTATTAACCACTTCAGTTTGTCCATCCGTTTGGGGATGACAAGTTGTAGAAAACAAAAGCTTTGTTCCCAATTTATTCCATAGAACACGCCAAAAGTGACTTAAAACTTAGAATCCCTATCTCAAACAATGGTTCTAGGAATGCCATGCAATCTAACAACATCCCTAAAAACAAATCAACAACATGTAGATCATCGATTTATGACATGCAATAAAATGAGCCATTTTACTAAATCGATCAACTACAACAAAGATGCTATCACGTCCTTTCCTAGTCCTAGGCAATCCTAACACAAAATCCATAGATATATCAATCCAAGGACTAATAGAGACAGGTAGAGGCGTGTACAACCCATGTGGTTGCACCTTGGATTTGGCGTGCCTACAGGTTACACAACTAGAGCAAACTATTTCAACATCCTTTTTCATGTTAGGCCAATAAAAATGCTCCTGTAATATGTCAAGTGTTTAGCAATACCAAAATGTCCCATTAAACCTCCATCATGAGACTCCCTATGATACGGCAACAACCTAGAATCAATGTCTAGATCACCTCCGTTTCAATGATTGTTCCCAAACCTAAATTCAATCAATCTAACAAGACCCTTCACCCCCAAAACAACAAGGAATTGGTAACAAAGAGTATAAGATTGTAGGAATTGAATTAACGCCACAAGTTAGAACTTACTTGATAAGTTGAATCAATCTTTAAGGTAAAACAAGCAAGAATCTCAATTCTCTCTTGAAGAATGCTTTCTAATGTTATTGATCTCTCTAAACTCGTGTTCATGGCTAAAGCAAAGGTTTAAATACCCTTTTCAATGTAAACCCTAACAAAGATAACTTAAAAACCCTGAAGAAAGCCCAAAATATCAAAAGGCCTTCTTGAAACAAATCTGCCCAAGAATAAATCCCACATGGATTTGGGCTTCAAAACTAATTAAAATTGACTAGTCCTTGTCCAAATAGGATAAGAAAACCACAAAATAGAAGACTAACTTAAGAGGGCTTAATTGGGCTTTTAAACTAGGCCCACAAGCTTGGTTCCTTAAAATAAAACATGCACATGACTTTTTAATGAAGCACATGCACACTTAATGCAAATCAGCCCATGAAAAGCCTAAAAGAAGTCCACATGCCCTTATAAGATAAAATAAGCCCAAACCCATTGATTAGACTTGTGCTTGTGAAAATTGGCTAAGTGTTAGCCCTCTTGGTTTGAAGCTCCAATGTGCACACACACTTAGGTGTCTTCCTAAGCTCTTCTCCAAGCTTGATCAACAAAACTTCAAGTTCTTGTGAATAAATCAAATCGTGCTTGAGCTTGTTGAGCGCCGACCTTGTAATTGGACCCATTGGCATCCTCAAGTCTCCATTGCCTTCGTGAGTTATATCATTCCTCCTCCTCAAAAGGATTCGCCCTAATCAAGACCTACATTATCAAAGGAGATAAATCAAACATTAAAAGTAGCACTAACACTATACTTTCCTCGCAAATCCACCTATAGGCATTGTCATTGATGCGCTCAAGCACTTGAAAAGGACCATCCCTCTAGGATCAAGCTTGGACTTCCTTTGTTTAGAAATCTCCTTCCTCAAGTGCACCCAAACCCAATCTCCGTGTTCAAACTTCATCTCCCTACTTTGATTGGCTCTTTTCGAGCATACTTCTTGTTCTTTTCCTCAATGTGCTGCCTAGCTTTCTCATGTATTGTTTTAAACAATTCGCCCTTTGCTGCCCATCTACATTAACAATCTCATTCAAGGGTAAAGGCAACAAATCCAATGGAGTTAATGGGTTAAAACCATACACAATCTCAAATGGAGAATAACCTAGAAGAATGAATGCTTCTATTATATGCAAACTCAATCAAAGGAAAACAATCTTCCCAAGCTTTCAAATGTTTACCCACAACAAGACGCAATAAAGATCCTAAGGTTCTATTAACAACTTCAGTTTGTCCATCTGTTTGGGGATGACAAGTTGTAGAAAACAAAAGCTTGTTCCCAATTTATTCCATAGAACACGCCAAAAGTGACTTAAAACTTAGAATCCCTATCTCAAACAATGGTTCTAGGAATGCCATGCAATCTAACAACATCCCTAAAAACAAATCAGCAATATGTAGATCATCGATTTATGACATGCAATAAAATGAGCCATTTTACTAAATCGATTAACTACAACAAAGATGCTATCACGCCCTTTCCTAGTCCTAGGCAATCCTAACACAAAATCCATAGATATATCAATCCAAGGACTAATAGGACAGTAGAGGCGTACAACCCATGTGGTCGCACCTTGATTTGGCGTGCCTACAAAGCTACACAATTAGAGCAAACTCTTTCAACATCCTTTTCATGTTAGGCCAATAAAATGCTCCTGTAATATGTCAAGTGTTTTAGCAATACCAAATGTCCCATTAAACCTCCATCACGAGACTCCCTAGAAGCATCTCACGATAGAACAAGTAGGAATACATAGTTTATTATCTCTAAACAAATATCCATCATTCCTATAAAACTTTTGAAAAGCAACTTGTTCACATGCATCATACACATTAGCAAAGTCAGAATCTGATTTGTACAAATCTTTTATATACTCAAACCCAATCAACTTAGAACTAAGAGAAGAGATCGAGCATACCTCCTAGACAATGCATCAACGATAACATTTTCTTTACCTTGCTTGTATTTCACAACATATGGGAATGTCTCTATGAACTCCAACCACTTAGCATGTCTTTTATTTAACTTACCTTGGCCCTTAAGATGCTTCAAACTCTCATTATCAAGCAGGAATCACTAATTCCTTTGGCCATAGATAATGTTGCCAAGTTTGTAGAGCTCTTACCAATGCATATAGCTCCTCGTCATAAGTGGAATACTTCATTTGAGCACCATTCAACTTCTCACTAAAATAGGCAATGGACGCCTTCCCGCAATAAAACAAAGACCAATACCTATCCCAGAGGCGCCACATTCAATCTCAAAAGTAGAAGAAAATCAGTAAACTCAAAATAGGTGCGAACAAAGTTTTTCTTTCAAAGTGTTAAAAGCAATTTCCTGCGCCTCCCCACTTAAATCCTACCTCCTTTTTAACAATCTCACCAATGGAGTCAGAATGGAACTAAAATCTTCACAAACCTCCTATAGAAACTAGCAAGTCCATGAAAAGATCTCACCGAGTAACACTTGTAGTCTCGCCACTTCTAATTGCCTTGACCTTTCTTGGTCCACCTCAATTCCATTAGAAGAAACAACATAACCAAGAAATATGACACGATCCATGCAAAATGTACACTTCTTTAACATAGCATACAACTTTTCTCGCCTAAGTGCATCTAACACAAGCCTAAGGTGCTCAATATGCTCATTAATGCTTTTGCTATAGATCAATATGTCATCAAAATATACCACAACAAACTTACCAATAAAAGACCTCAAAACATGATTCATCAAACGATAAATGTACTAGAGCATTAGTTGCCAAAAGGCATCACAAGCCACTCATATAAACCATGTTTTGTTTTAAAAGCATTTTTCCATTCATCACCAATTTTCATTCTAATCGATGGTAACCACTCATAAGATCAATTTTGGTAAACACACATGCACCATGCAATTCATCAATCATATCATCCAATCTAGGTATAGGATGGCGATACTTTCACTGTTATCTTGTTAATGACTCGCAATCCAAACACACGCGCCAACTCCCATCCTTCTTTGGAACCAATATCATCGGCACGGACAAGGACTAAGACTCTCCCGATGTGTCCCTTTGTAGCAATTCTTCCACTTACTTTTGAGTTCCTTAGTTTCTTCAGATTAGCCCTATAAGTCGGTCTATTTGGAATCATGCCTGCATGAAGTCAATCTGATGTTCTATTCCTCTAATAGGTGGCAATTCCTTAGCAACTCCTCGTGGAAAACATCTCCATACTCCCGCAAAAGAGAAACAACACTACTAGCAAACAAGTGGTCAAGGTCGATTCATTAAAATAAGCTTGCTTGCATAAAAGTACAAACAAACATCTCCTTTCCACACAAGCAACCCTTACATCTCTCATTTTGCATGAAGTTTTGTTTTTTCTACCTCTCTCTCATTTGGGCCTTTTAATTGAATTTCTTTGAGGTCTCTGTTGGGCCCGGCCCTGATGCCCGAATCCCGAGGGCGGTCCTGTAGGGTAGCGCCACAACGAGCGCCTCAAATCATGGACCCGATCCCAACATTTAGGCACAATCGATCAATTAATACATACATACATTGCTAGAATATACACAACCATACATTAAAGACCCTATAACCATAGGGATTTCATATCATTGCAAATTAAGAAAAGTCAACAAGTATCCTCAATTGTAGCAAAACACAAAATGAAATGTAAATCCAAAAATACATGAGTATGCTCAATGTTAACATGCTCTGAGGGCCAACAAAATACTAACTTAATACAAAGCTCCTAATTTGTCCAAGTTTCCGATGCCACAGAAAGTCAACGATCGTCTCCGATCCGCACTTTGAGGAGGAAAGGAATTGGTCGAGCTACACACCAAGGCTAATATATTTATAGCCATTGGCAATTAGTACAAATCCCAAGATATGAACGATATATATATTATATCTATATACACACATCGTGCATTCACACGCCAATCACTAATGTACGATTCATTATAATTAATGCAAGTCATAAGTATGTCACAAAGCCTCCACAATGAACAATTCACATATGCAATACACATCACAATGGCTCGAGGGTTCCATGGAAACAAAAGGAAGAAACCGAAGTTTACATCCTCGAACAAAATGAGTCCATTCGAGCTCATATGCCACAAGCGGCAGTCGGAGAAGGCTCTTGTCGACGCACGTGATTTAACGGAATGGTTCCACTCTCCCAAACAAAAGCACATAATCATGCTCATAATCATTTCATCATATGATATTCTTTCATTTAGTCAAAATGCCATGATCAAGTCTAGCATAACATGCTCAAAATCTATGTAATGCTATCAATTTTCATGCTTCTTTCCAAATATATGATAATCAAAGTCATTCAATTCATCACATTTAATCATGCATAACATATAACATATATTCATACATAGCAAGAAATTGCCTAATCACACAATAACTATAAATATATTACGCACCTCTAATCGCCGAGTATCCAATTTATCGATGTCCTCCTTCATGATTTAAATCGGTCGGCTTGGTTTCCTAAAATAACCAAGTTGACATCCAAATCAATATCCATAGCAAATACTCAAAGCTTAGAATCCCAAAAGAAAGCATTAAAATCTATAATCGATTCTCTCCTAAAATTTCAACCCTTCAAGGCTAATTTCAACTTCCCTTTATACTTCTTATAGTCCTTATTCCCTAAATCACAACAACTCCAAAATCATCTCAATAGGCATCCCTATCAAAAGATATGCTCAAAATTACTAAAATCTCACTTTCGAAAATCGGGGCTCGCCATGCGGCGTAAGTCGCGCATCATTAATCAGATACCAGCACAGGCACCCTACTCAAGACGTCATGCGAACACAGTTCGCACGTCGCAACGGCGGCCGATTCTCTCGTCATGCGAATAAATATCACACGTCGTGATGACTCTCGCGATCCACGCGTCACGATTTAATAATCGTAAAATTATTTACACGTCGCGACGTGGTTCTTCCTCACACGTCATGCGCTATTCATACGCACATCGCGACGCCTCGCGTCAAAAACCAATTTTAACTCCAATTTCTGCATTTCCAACTTCCAACTGCTCCAAACTCAAATGCAACATATTTAAGGCATAGATCAAGACTTATACTACCATTCTAACTCATTCTAAGCTTCAGATTCATCCTAAAATCATCAATCTAAGGATTTCCCCAAATTTTCCCACTCAAAACCCTAAACCGTCAATTCTACTTAATCCACACGATCCTAAGGTTTAATCCAACCATAAACAAGATAGAAAGGACTTAAATTTACCGATCAAGCTTTAAAATCGACGAAACCACCGAAATCGCAAACTCTTCTTCTTCTCTTCTTCCTCCTCTCGACGGCGCTTCCTCCTTCTTTTCCTCTTCTTTTTCTTTCTTCCTTTCCCTCTTCTTCGTTTCTCTCCTCTTAACCTAAGGTATAGGAAAAGACCAACTTACCCCTCTTAAAAATCTAAGCCCAATCTCATTTAAGTAAACTCTCCAAAATACCCTTACACATATTTATCTTTTAATTCCTTATTAAACCATAATTAAACCTTAATTTCATATTAATATCTCCAATTAACTCAATTAAAGCATAATCACATAATTACCACAAATCATGCTTAATAACATCATAGAAACAATTAGGGCCTAACATTTCTCCCTCTTAAAAGAAATTTCGTCTCAAATTTACCTCGAATCATCGAAAAGATGCGGATATTTCTCCAAGATGGCCTCCAATGGCTCCCAAGTAGCCTCCTCGATCGAATGATTCCTCCACGTAACTTTGACTAATCGAACTGCCTTATTCCCGAGAACCTTTCCTTAGAATCCAAAATCTGCACCGAAGCTCCTCATAGCTCAAGTCATCCTCACCGAACCTCACTAACCCGAATGACATGCGACGGTCCGATCTATACCTCCTCAAAGATAGACACATGGAACACATCATGAATCTGCGATAACTCCGAGGTAACGCCAACCTCAGAAGCGAAAGTGATCCAATCCTCTCAAGGATCTCATAAGGACCCACATACCTCGGACTCAACTTACCCTTCTTATCAACCTCAAGACTTTTCCAAGGAGACGCCTTAAGGAATACCTTCTCACCGACTCATACTCCATCTCCTTTCATGAGCATCAACATAGCTCTTCATCCCATTCATGCGCTTAAGTCGCCGCTAACCAAATTAACTTTTTCAACCGCTGCCTTAATCAACTCGACCCATCAATTGCCTATCTCCTTCCTCATCCCAACAAATCGGAGTCCTACATCTCCTACCATACAAAGCCTCACACGGAGCCATCTGAATACTCGAATGGTGCGAATTGTTATAAACAAATTCGACCAACGGTAAATGCTCATCCCATGCTCCTCGAAAATCCATCACACAAGCTCGAAGCATCCCCTCCAGAGTCCGAATAGTCCTCTCAGATTGACCATCCGTCCGAGGGTGAAACGTCAGATCAAATGCAACTTGGTCCCCAAAGCATCCTCGCAACCGCCCTAAAACCTCAAGGAACCGCGGATTCTATCGACACAATGGAATCCGAATCCCATGCAATCTCACTTTCTCATCAATATACTTCTTTGCCAATACATGCAAAGAATCGGTCTGCTTAATCGCCAGAAAATGAGCTGACTTCGTTAACCGATCCACAATCACCCAAATAGCATCATGCCTCCTACTGGTCTTAGGCAAACCCATCAGAAAATCCATCGTCACTCTTTGCCACTTCCACTCCGGAATAGGCAATGGCCTTAACTCTCGCTCAAGGTGCTCGTGTTCACCTTGACTTCATCGGGCACACTAGACACTTACTCACAAATTCGCTACATCCCTCTTCATGCCTCTCCACCAAAAATGCTCTCAGAATCCTAATACATCCCGGTGCTACGGGATGCATGGTATAAGGTGCATTGCGCCTCATCCATAATCTCATCCTCGATCTCCCGACATCCTAATACACAACCTACTCCCAACTGCTATCACCCATCGTCCTCACCTCTATATCGTAAATCTTACCATTCTCAATCTCATCCCAAGCTTGCTCAAGTCCGCATCCCGAGCCCGCAAATCCCTAACCTTTTCCTTCAAAGATCGGCCTAACTCAAAATTAGCCGTAAGACAATCCGGCTTTTCCTCGCCAAGCTTATCCTAAGCTTAGCCATCTCTTCCAATAAAGGAAGATAAACCGATCGAACATGAGCAATCGATTTACTTCTCTTCAAGGCATCCGCCACAACATTGGCCTTGCCCGATGATACTCAATCAAGAAATCATAATCCTTTAGTAGCTCCAACCACCTCCGCGCCTCAAATTCAATTCCTTCGACTCAAGAAATACTTTAGACTCTTATGATCAAGAAGATCCGAGTCCAACTCCATACAAATAATGCCTCCAAATCTTCAAGGCAAATATCACCGCTAACTCCAATCACGCGTTTGATAATTCAGCTCATAAGGCTTCAACCGCCAAGCATATGCAATTACCCGATCTCCCCAGATCAAAACACACCCATGACCCTTCCTCAAGCATCATCAGACAATCAATAGCCCTCATCTCCGTAAGGCAAAACCAGAATCGGAGCACTCACAATTTGCGCTTAAGCTCCTCGAAACTCCTCCGACACTCATCACCCAAACAAACTTCGATTTTTCCTCAACAATTTAGTCATTGGAGCGGATATCATCGAAAATCCTCCACAAACCGTCTCAGTAGCCCGCCAAATCCAGAAAACTCCTCACCGCTACATTCTTCTACGCCCCAATTCACTACAGCCTCTATCTTTTCGGATCCACATGCACTCCTCGCCTCAAATCACACGCCCAAGAAAGGAAACTTCTCACCAAAATTCGATTTCTAATTTGGCATACAACTCATTACTCCTCAAAGTCTCCAAAGAAATCCTCAAATGCTCCTCGTGTCCCGATCACTTTGAATACACCAATATATCATCAATGAAGACAATGATAAATTGGTCCAAGAATGGCTTGAACACCCGATTCATCAAATCCATAAAGTCACGGAGCATTTGTCAATCCGAAGGCATCACCAAAACTCAAAGTGCCCATAACGAGTCCCGAAAGGCACTTCGCACATCCGACTCCTTAATCCTCAATTGATGATAACCCGATCTCAAATCAATCTTAGAGAAGACTCGCCTTGCAATTGATCAAACAGATCATCAATGCGAGGAAGCGGATACTTGTTCTTACCGTGACTGATTCAACTTCCCAGAGTCCACACACATCCTCAAAGATCCATCCTTCTTCTTCACAAAAGAACCGAGCTCCCCAAGGTGAAGAACTCATCGAATATACCCTTTTTCTAATAACCTCCAATCGCCTTCAACACTTTCAATTCACGAGCCATCCTATAAGGCGGAATCGAAATCGGGTGAACTCGACAAAAGCTCGATCGAAACTCGATCTCCGAGTCAAGGCAGTAGTCCGTAATTCCTGAAAGACATCCAGAAATCCTCGACCATCGGAATATCTTCCAACTTCCTCTATCCGTCTCAAGTCCATCACGAAGCTAAAATGCCTCACATCCCGAACTCATCATCTTCTCTCACAAAGCCGAAACAACTGAAAGCAGACATGCTCTCCGTCCCCAACAAACACTACTCTTCCGCCGCTACCCACATCAAAGTCCACCGCCTTCGCTTATTAATCCAATCGGCATTGTACCTTTCCAAGGTATCCATACCCAAAATCACATCCAAGCCTCCCATCTTCAGTGGCATCAAATCTACCACTAGAAGTGCTCCACCAATACAAATCTCACAATCTTTGAACACCTGACTAACCACAATATGCTGACCAATTGGAGTACTCACCATCACGGAGTATCCAACGGACTCAAGAACTATATCACACACAGTGTCTACTCAACGACACAAATGAGTGAGTAGAACTCGGATCAATCAACACAATCACATCATCAAGAAATAAGTGAGCCATACCACCACAACATCTCGGCGCGCCTCTCGTGATCCTCCCCGCCATAGCAAACACCTCGGCCGGTGCTCGCCTCTCGGCCTTCCCTAAGACTCGCCTCTTAGCAACATCGAATCGCCACCTCACACAGCCCTTCGATCCATGGTCTCGCCCTCCTAGAGCTCGATCCGAGATCCTCTCTCGACTACCGAGGACACTTTCTAGCCCTCGCGTTTTTCTCGTCCACAAATAAGCATGCACCACAATCGGTAACATTCTCCACCATGAAATCACCACAATGCTCACACTTAGAACCGATAACTCGTCCCATCTCCTCCTACTGCCGCCCACCGTAGAAGTTGGTGAGAAACAGAGAGGTCCAGATCGCCCAGGTCGGCTCGCACCATCGCTTCCTCTCCTCTCGACCGAGTAGGAAGCTCCTAGCACTCCGCCGCATATAGGAGTACTAGTGCTACCTCCTCCCGAATCGCTCTTCGCCTTCCTCTTCTTGTTGATCGCACTTTGATATTCTCGATATTCTCTACCTCAAAGTCGCTTTAACCAAATGCTAGAAGTCACAAAATTCTGCACAATCACCTTCTCTCGATGGCCAAATGTAGTCCCGACTCAAACCGACGACATCCGCGCCTCGCCAACATCGATTCAAGCATACCGATAAATACAGAACCCGGCCATACTCAAAGAATCGCTCATCTCCTCTCGAGTCAAACCGAGGAACTCCCTCGCTTCACGACATATACTCGACAGATACTTCTTCTTGAAAGCAACCAAGAAGTCCCGCCAAGATAACCTAATCGCCTCATCTAATCGCCTCGCATAGCCTCCCACCAATGGAGAGCATCTCCTCAAGGCATTAGCAAAGATACACAACTCTCTCGTCATCCTCACAATCCATCCGATCCAAAGACTTTCTCGCTCTTCCTCACCAAGTCTCAAATTCTTCAGATCTCATCCAAAGGAAATCCATCGCTCAACTTCCTCAACTTGTCGAACTATTTTCCTCTTAATCGGGTCAAGGTATGGTCAGGCATCTCACCCATAGCCTAACAAACGCTCGAGTAAAGGCCTCAAACATCCTCGATCAAACTGAGGCATTTGCCTCAAGCGGAATCGGCGATTCCCGAGATCATGCGACATAGCTCACCGCCTAGCCCACTGAAGCCTCAAAGATTTGGGGCTACAGACTCATCGCCCCTCTCCTCTCTAGTCGGAGAGTCAGTGCAGCAGACCTGCATAGCTCCTCGTGTCCTTCTACGAGGTGGCATCGCACTCTTCAAATGGAAACACTAAGGATTAGCTATACGACAATCTACATGTATGCATGACATGCATGTCACTTAATACAATCAAGGAATGCAACAAATAATCATAGAACACACAACTTATATGCATTCTAAGCCAAGGACACCTAAACCTAGGTGCTCGATACTAAACATGTTGGGCCCGGCCCGATGCCCGAATCCCGAGATGGCCTCGGTCGCGCCCGGCCGAGCGCCCAAACCATGGACCCGATCCCAACATTTAGGCACAATCGATCAATTAATACATACATACATTGCTAGAATATACACAACCATACATTAAAGACCCTATAACCATAGGATTTCATATCATTGCAAATTAAGAAAAGTCAACAAGTATCCTCAATTGTAGCAAAACACAAATGAAATCTAAATCCAAAAATACATGAGTATGCTCAATGTTAACATGCTCTGAGGGCCAACAAAATACGGGTTAATACAAAGTTCCTAATTTGTCCGAAATTTCGATGTCACAGAAAGTCAACGATCGTCCGATCCGCACTCGAGGAGGGAAAGGAATGGGTCGAGCTACACACCAATGGCTAATATATTTATAGCCATTGGCAATTAGTACAAATCCCAAAGATATGAACGTATATATATATTATATCTATATACACACATCGTGCATTCACACGCCAATCACTAATGTACGATTCATTATAATTAATGCAAGTCATAAGTATGTCACAAAGCCTCCACAATGAACAATTCACATATGCAATACACATCACAATGGCTCGAGGGTTCCTTGAAACAAAAGGAAGAAACCGTTTACATCTCGAATCTAAATGAGTCCATTCGAGCTCATATGCCACAAGCGGCAGCCGGAGAAGGCTCTTGTCGACGCACACGTGATTTAATGGAATGGTTCCACTCGCCCAAACAAAAGCACATAATCATGCTCATAATCATTTCATCATATGATATTCTTTCATTTATTCAAAATGCCATGACCAAGTCTAGGCATAACATGCTCAAAATCTATGTAATGCTATCAATTTTCATGCTTCTTTCCAAATATATGATAATCAAAGTCATTCAATTCATCACATTTAATCATGCATAACATATAACATATATTCATACATAGCAAGAAATTGCCTAATCACACAATAACTATAAATATATTACCCACCTCTAATCGCCGAGTATCCAATTTCATCGATGTCCTCCTTCATGACGAAATCGGCCGGCTTGGTTTCCTAAATAACCAAGTTGACATCCAAATCAATATCCATAGCAAATACTCAAAGCTTAGAATCCGAAAAGAAAGCATTAAAAATCTATAATCGATTCTCTCCTAAAATTCCGAACCCTTCAAGGCTAATTTCGAACTTCCCCTTTTTATACTTCTTATAGTCCTTATTCCCTAAATCACAACAACTCCAAAATCATCTCAATAGGGCATCCCTATCAAAAGATATGCTCAAAATTACTAAAATCTCACTTTCGAAAAAACAGGGGGCTCGTCGCGGCGAAGTCGCGGCGAACGGCCCTCTTGTCGCGGCGACCACAATTGTGCACGCAAGGCACCTCTACTCGCAGACGTCATGATTTAACACAGTTCGCACGTCGCGACGAAGGCCGATTCTCTCGTCGCGGCGAATAAATATCACACATCGCGACGACTCCTGCGATCCACGCGTCGCGACGAATAATCGTAAAATTATTTACACGTCGCGACGCGGCTCCTTCCTCACACGTCATGGCGCTTATTCATATGCACGTCGCGACGCCTCGCGCCGAAAAAACCCCCTCTAACTCCAATTTCTGATTTCCCAACTTCCAACTGCTCCAAACTCAAATGCAACATATTTAAGGCATAGATCAAGACTTATACTACCATTCTAACTCATTCTAAGCTTCAGATTCATCCTAAAATCATCAATCTAAGGATTTCCCCAAAATTTCCCACTCAAAACCCTAAACCGTCAATTCTACTTAATCCACACGATCCTAAGGTTTAATCCAACCATAAACAAGATAGAAAGGACTTAAACTTACCGATTGAAGCTTTAAAATCGTCAAACCACCGAAATCGCAAACTCTTCTTCTTCTTCTTCTTCCCGCTTCTCGACTACGCTTCCTCCTTCTTTTCCTCTTCTTTTTCTTTCTTCCTTTCCCTCTTCTTCGTTTCTCTCCTCTTAACCTAAGGTATAGGAAAAGACCAACTTACCCCTCTTAAAAATCTAAGCCCAATCTCATTTAAGTAAACTCTCCAAAATACCCTTACACATATTTATCCTTTAATTCCTTATTAAACCATAATTAAACCTTAATTTCATATTAATATCTCCAATTAACTCGAATTAAAGCATAATCACATAATTACCACAAATCATGCTTAATAACATCATAGAAACAATTCGGGGCCTAACACTCTTTCCCCACTTTTCTTCTCTCGCCCTACCTCACTTTCTCTCTTTCTTTTGATTTAGATTGCTGCCCTTTTGCAAGGTTCTCAACCTTCCCTCAATTTTTGTATTGTCATGCTTTTCTTGAAGTTTTTGTCCCGCCTTTGTTGCATTCCTCCATACTCCTTTTTAATTGCATTTGGTCCTCATATACCTCTTTTGGTGCCAATGGAGCAAGAACAAATTTCTGATCTCCCATAGTAAATGAATACCTATTCTTAAAACCATCATGTAACACTCTTCTATCATATTGCCAAGGTCGATCGAGCAATAAATGACAAGTATGATAGTACGACATCACAAAGTACTTGATCGTAATACTTTCCAATGGAGAAAGATACAAGGACTTGTTTATTTACCTTGATTTCCCCATGTCATTCAGCCATTGTAGTCTATACTGCCTAGGTGTTTCAAGCACTCCAACTCGAAGTTTTTCTACCATCAATGCACTAGCCACATTAGTGCAGCTTCCCCATCAATGATCAAAGCTACAAATCTTCTCATTCACTAGGCATCCGAATGAAAAATATTTTCCTTTGCTCAATTCCATCTTCCTTCACTTGAGCATTCAAAACTCGCTTAGTAACAAGTAATTCACCCTAGTGCATCCTCAACTTCCACATCGTAACAATCTTCCAACTCGTGCATGGAAGTCAAATCATCTTCTTCCTCCTCGCACACAACTTCTCCTCCTCTCACAAACATTGTTTTCTTGTTTGGGCATTGAGAAGCAATATGACCAACACCAAGACATTTAAAGCATTTAATAGTCCTATGCTTTTCAGAATTGGAACTAGAAGAACTTGGAGTTTTAAAATACCTTTTGATCCGCTTGTTCTTCTCATTTTCTTGACCATTTCGAGTTCCAATTTGTAGTAGAGCTTGGGTAAGAAGCCTTGTTGGAGCTTTTGTACTTGAGTTGCCTCTCCACCTTCATGGCCATATTCACCATCTCCTCTAACTCCACATAATGGTGCAATTCAATAACATTTGCAATGTCTTTGTTCAAACCAGCCAAGAAACGTGCCATGGTGGCTTCTCTTCGCTTCTACATTAGCCCTAATCATGGCTATCTCCATCTCCTTATGGTACTCTTCTCACACTTTTGGTGCCTTGTCTCAAGGTTTGGAGCCTTTGATGGAGCTCCCTATAAGTAACTAGCACAAACCTCTTCTTCATGACCTCTTCATTTCAGCCCAAGTATCAATAGATCCTCTCCATTCCTTCTTTTGTTCAAAACAAGTTGATCCCACCAAATAAGTGCATAATCATGAAATTCCACTAGCAGCAAGCTTCACCTTCTTCTCCTCGTAATAGTTATGGCATTCAAAATCATCTCCACCTTTCTTTCCCATTCTAAGTAAGCTTCGGATCATTCTTACCTTGGAAAGATGGTATTTTCATCTTGATATCGCCCAAATTTCTATCCACACGCCGCCCTGTCTTCTCCCTTTGCATTGTCTCGGCCTCTATAACCTCTTCCTCTTCCTCTATCATTTCGTCCCCTCTTCCACCAAATCTGGCCCTATGCCAATCTTCTTCATCTTCCCATCATCATATTCATCTTCATACTCATAGCGCATGTGAGTTGGCTCCCCAGCATTTTGCCTCCTTGTTGCACCATTAGATGAAGCCTCTCGTTGTAAATTCCTAATGGCTTGATCTTGTCTATCAAATTTATCACCGACATCCTCGAACATGTTCTCAATCCTTTGAATTGATGTTGCATAGCCTCCAAAGTAAAGAATGTGTGTTGATCAGCCTCACTATTCTTTTCATCCTTGTCACTACCTTTACTATCCTTTGAATTGGACATGATGTAAAACCCGCAAAACACGTTAGAATAGCTCCTCACACACTCCCTCACGTGTTTGTCTCTAAATCAGATTGATACCTCGTGTTTCACTCAAGAAGATGGCTTTTACCCTTAAATGAGCTTACACACTTGCCTTTTACCACTTTAGATTCTAGCACGCTTTACTTGTCCGATCAATCACTACCAACCAAATAAGCACAACAAAGAATGTAATTCAAAAGGAAAGCAACGAATACCTAAATAAAGGAAGAAAACACAAAGCTAGATGCAATTTAATGTAAAGAAAACAATGAAGACGAAAATAAACACATACTAGATGGAGAAAACGATGTGAACGATTTTTGGTGCCAATTGAGCAATATGAAACAAGATTACTCAATTCAAGTGTAATGGAAACAAAAGGACAAGAAACAAAAAAACAACCAAAGAGTCAAGAAAAGACTAAACTAGGAATTAAACTCAACCCTAAACCCAAATTAACAAGAACATTCCAATCACCCCCAATTACTCAAGAACTTAAAGATAAGTAATTATATCAAAGACACACGCTTGGAGCGAAGAACGTAAATATTGAAACAAGAAAGTGTTTATTGGTGCAAGAAAACAAGTCTGGATGAGTTTCTTTAATGAAGGATGTGTTCTTGATGAATCTTGAATAATAAAGAAACGAAATTAAAGAATTCTTGAATGATCGATTCGTTTTGATGAATCTTGCAAGCAAATCAACTCAAACTCACAAAGATTCACAATCTTGATTTTCTTTTTTTTAAAACTTCTTTCTTTCTTACTTTTCTTTCTTTTCTTCTTTTCTTTCTTTCTTTCTTTCTTTTTTCTTTCTTTCTTTCTTTCTTTCTTTATTTCTTCTTTTTTTGAATTTTAATGATGAACTAACTATAATAATCAAGAACAAACAGAAAATTAAAGATAAAGATTGAATTTAAAACCTAGGCTCGATACCAAAGATGATACTAACAACCTAGAATCAATGTCTAGATCACCTCCGTTTCAATGATTGTTCCCAAACCTAAATTCAATCAATCTAACAAGACCCTTCACCCCCAAAACAGCAAGGAATTGGTAACAAAGAGTATAAGATTGTAGGAATTGAATTAACGCCACAAGTTAGAACTTGCTTGATAAGTTGAATCAATCCTTAAGGTAAAACAAGCAAGAATCTCAATTCTCTCTTGAAGAATGCTTTCTAATTTTGATGATCTCTCTAAACTCGTGTTCATGGCTAAAGCAAAGGTTTAAATACCATTTGCAATGTAAACCCTAACAAAGATAACCTAAAAACCCTAAAGAAATCCCAAAATATCAAAAGGCCTTCTTGAAACAGATCTGCCCAAGAATAAATCCCACATAGATTTGGGCTTCAAAACTAATTAAAATTGACTAGTCCTTGTCCAAATAGGATAAGAAAACCACAAAATAGAAGACTAACTTAAGAGGGCTAATTGGCTTTAAACTAGGCCCACAAGCTTGGTTCCTTAAAATAAAACATGCATATGACTTTTTTAATGAAGCACATGCACACTTAATGCAAATCAGCCCATGAAAAAGCCTAAAAGAAGTCCACATGCCCCTTATAAGATAAAATAAGCCCAAGCCCATTGATTAGACTTGTTCTTGTGAAAATTGGCTAAGTGTTAGCCCTCTTGGTTTGAAGCCTCCAATGTGCACACACACTTAGGTGTCTTCCTAAGCTCTTCTCCAAGCTTGATCAACAAAACTTCTTGAAGTTCTTGTGAAACAAAAGCTTGTACATAAATTTGAAATTGTGCTTTGAGCTTGTTGGAGCGCGACCTTGTAATTGGACCCATTGACATCCTCAAGTCTCCATTGCCTTGGTGAGTTGTATCACATTGGCACCCCTTTCACCAAAAGAAGTTCATGAGGATCAGTTGAGATTTGCAAAAGCCATGGAAGAACAAAAACTTGGAGAGGCTGAGAGTTTAAAAAAAAAAAAAGAAAAAGAGGCCATTCAAGAAAATAGGAACAAGGGCCCAACTGAGAGTAATTGCACTAGTGAGCAAAGGAAAGAGAGTGGTGCAGTTTAAAAACGAGAGAAGAGTGAAAAGAAGAGTGGAACAAAAAAATGTACCTTCTTTGCAAAAGAAAAAGAGTTGAGGAAGGTCATGTACACACAGAAACCATTGGTTTTGCTTATGTACAAGGAGTTGTTTTATGGTGAGACTGACCTTGACCCTTCTCGTACTCTAGAGTTGTGAGACTTGTTTTGGTGAATACTGATGTCTTTCCGGATGAGTTGCCCAAAGGACTACCACCATTGAGGGGCATTGAACATCGATTGATCTCGTGCTGAGTTCAAATTCCAAATCGCCCAACCTATAGAAGCAACCCGAGGAGACAAAGGAGCTTCAAAGGCAAGTGGAAGAGTTGCTTGAGAGGGGCACGTGAGAGAAAGTCTAAGCCCATGCTAGCCCAGGTCTATTGGTGCCAAAGAAAGATGGAACTTGGCGATGTGCGTGAATTGCGTGGCAATAAACAAGATAATTCAGAAAGTATCGCCACCCCATTCCTAGGCTAGATGACATGCTTGATGAGCTACATGGTGCTTGTTTATTTACAAAAATTGATCTCATGAGTGGTTATCATCAAATTAGAATGAAAGTAGGGGATGAATGGAAAATAGCCTTTAAAACAAAATATGGTCTATATGAGTGGATGGTCATGCCATTTGGTTTGACAAATGCACCTAGCAGTTTTATGAGATTAATGAACCATGTTTTGCATGATTTTATTGGCAAGTTTGTGGTTGTATACTTTGATGACATTTTAATTTATAGCAAAAGCCTTGATGAGCATGTTATGCATCTTAAATCTATACTTGAAGCACTTAGGCGTGAAAGACTATATGCTAAATTTAAAAAGTGTTCTTTTTGTATGGATAAAGTTGTTTTTCTTGTCTTTGTTATTTCTGCCCATGGTGTGCACGTTGATGAGGAGAAGGTTAAGGCTATTAAAGATTGGCCTACTCCTAAGTGTATTAGTGATGTGCGTAGTTTTGATGGTTTAGCTAGCTTTTATAGGCGCCAGTGAAAGATTTTAGTACCATTGTCACGCCATTGACCAAATAATTAAAAAGTATGTCGATTTATGGAATGAGGCACAAGAACTTGCTTTTAATACATTGAAAGATAAATTGTGTTCTACGCCGTATTGAGTTTGCCTAACTTTAATGAAGCTTTGAGATAGAATGTGATGCCTCCGGGTTAGGTATTGGTGCTTTGTTTGATGCGGTGGTAAGCGTCCCATTGCATACTTCAAAGAAAAGCTTCACGGGCCACAATTGAATTATTCCACTTATGACAAGGAACTCTATGCCTTGGTGAGAGCATTGAGACTTGGCAAGATTATCTCCGCCAAAGAGTTTGTGATCCATTCGATCATGAGTCATTGAAACATCTAAAGGGCCAAGGTAAGTTGAGCAAGAGGCATGCAAGTGGCTGGAATTCATAGAGACCTTTCCATACGTGATACAATACAAACAAGGTAAGGAGAATGTAATTGCTGATGCACTTTCAAGAAGGTACACTCTAATCACTACTTTAAGTTCTAAATTGTTGGGGTTTGAGTACATTAGGGATTTGTATGCTTGGACTCGATTTTGGCAATGTGTTTGGCGCCAGAGCATGCTGCATTCCAAAGATTTTATAGACATGATGGCTATCTGTTTAGGAGAACAAGTTATGTGTGCCTAAATGTTCTATGCGGGAAGTCCTTGTGCGTGAATCACATCAGGGGTTTGATGGGTCATTTGGGGTTCAAAAGACATATGACATACTTTGTGAACATTTTATTGGCCTAACATGAGAAAAGATGTTGAAAAATTTGTTCTAAGTGTGTTGCATGTAGACAAGCGAAATCTAAGACTCATCCTTATGGTTTGTATACACCTTGCTCGTGCCTAAGCATCCGTGGACCCATATATCTATGGACTTTGTTTTAGGTTGCCTAGACAAAAAAGGTAGGGATAGTATATTTGTGGTAGTAGATCGGTTTAGCAAGATGGCACATTTCATTGCATGTCATAAAATTGATGATGCTGTAAATATTGCCGAGTTGTTTTTTAAGGATGTTGTGCGTTTGCATGGTTTTCCTAAGACTATTGTTTCTGATCGTGATGTGAAGTTTTTGAGCCACTTTTGGCGTGTTCCTTGAGGTAAGCTAGGTACTAAACTTTTGTTTTCTACTACTTGCCATCCTCAAACTGATGGACAAACTGAGGTAGTGAATAGAACTTTAGGTTCTCTTTTACGTCTTTGTGGTTAGTAAAAATATTAAAACATGGGAAGAATGTTTGTCATTAGTTGAATTTGCATACAATAGAGCATACATTCTACTACCGGTTATTCACCTTTTGAGATTGTTTATGGTTTTAATCCATTAACACCTTTAGATTTGTGTCCTTTACCTTTAAGTGAGATAACTAGTATAGATGGACAAAGAAAGCGATTTGGTGCGTAATATTCATGAAAAGGTGAGACAACACATAGAGAAACGGAATGAAGCATATGCACAAAGAGCTAATCAAGGCAAAAGTTGATGCAATTTGAGCCTGTGATTGGGTTTGGTTACATTTTAGGAAAGAGAGGTTTCTAAGCAAAGGAAATCCAAGTTGATCCTAGAGGCGATGGGCCTTCCAAGTCCTTGAAAAGATTAATAATAATGCCTACAGGATTGATTTGCCAGGTGAGTATCAAGTATTTGCTACATTTAATGTTGCTGATCTCTCTCCATTTGATAATGCAGGGGCTGATTCGAGGACGAATCCTTTTGAGGAGGGAGGGAATGATACAAGAAGCCATGGTAATGGAGATCAAGGTGCAACACATTAAGACAAGCTTACTTTGCCAAGTGGACCTATTACAAGACAACGTGCAGCAAGGCTTAAACAAACACTTCAAGGGTTTGTTCAAAGTCACATTATATCTCACCTTGATGACAAGACTAAACCATCCGTGAAGAATTCAAGTGGAGTAGTCAAGCCTGTGATTCTTCTAGAGAGGGCATGTGGAGGGGCTAATACTTAGCCAAATTTCAAGACAAGTTCAATTATTCTTATGGACTTATTTTAGTACATTGGACTTGTTATTTATCATTTGTTTATTAGGCCCAAAGAGACTTGTTATGGGCTAGGTATTTATTAGTATTTGCCTTAGTTTATTTAAAACTAGTTTTGACAATTAAGTGTGGGCCTAAGTAGAGTAATCCATTAGCCCATCCACCTCCCTTAGGTTTATTTAAGTTATTTTGGTCTTATTTAAGTTAGTTTAGCCCAATCCTAAGTGGAATAGGATCAGATTGCATTATTGGGCTATAAACCCTAAACTAGTTAGGATTAGGCTTGTTTTAGCATTAAAGGGTCTTGTAACCTATTCCTTTTAGGTTTAGGTCGTGGGCAAGGTATAAATACCTTATTTTATCCTTGTAAACATTAGATTTTGGTTGATTAACTAAATTGAGAGTTCTCTTCAAGTAAGGTGTGTTCTTCTTAATGTTACTTCAAGGATTGCATCACTTATCAAGGTAATCACTGTGGCGTGTTCAATTCTTCAATTTTCTTTGGGTTTGGGTCTCAATTCCAGATAATTGGGGTTTGAACTAGCATGTTCTTAGAATAGAAAGATTGGGGTTTTGATTCAATAGGATTAGGGGTTTCAAGAACCTTGTTTTCTTGGGGTTTCAGATCACCTATGTCTCTCGTTAAAAGGAAGAATCATCTCAATCAAGCTTCCATGTTTCAAGATATGCTTAAAAATCCAACGATGTTCATAACCCCATTAGGCTCTTCCAATCGACCTCTCATTTTTTTTCAATCCAACTTTTTCAAATCAGAACAAAAAGCCACCAATTTTCATATATATGTCTTAGGAATCTAGAGCTTCACGAATCACTTCATTCGGAGGTCAGATAAGAAAGTTATGGACAACAGAATCCAGCATCTTTGTGTCCTAAATCATTTTGTACCTCTCTTGGCGCAATTGTCATAACTTTTCCCAAAAATGTCTGATTGGTTTCGTTTTTATCCCATTTGAAAGAGAACTTCGATATATACAACTTTTATGCAGACCAAAAATCGAGATTCTGGGTCTAAAAGGGTCAAAAATTTCAATTTACAGAAGTTGACCCATGAATATCCGTTTAACGGACATTCACGTCTGTTTCATGGACATTGTTGGGGTTGGGAGTCCATTTTGGCTGCGAAAGTCAATTTAACGGACATAGACTGGCTTAGGAGCCCTTTTTCACTAGATAAGTCCGTTTAACGAACCTAACGTCCGCCTAACAGACATAGGGGTTCCCAAAACCCCTCCAAAGCCTTTCCATTTCTTCCTTCATCTAACATAATATCATATTCACTCATAATCTTCCCAATTTCACTTCTTCTAATGCAATAACACACTTAAAACATTCAATTACCAACTTGGGTGCATAAAACTCCCAAAATTCAACTCAATTTACTCATCATAAACACAAACTCTCATCATTCACCATGATTGTCATGTTTAAACTTCCTATGCAGCATCATCACTTATAATGCCCATATCCATTAACCCCGATACCCGAATTTTTTTATCCTTATAGCGTTAGAAAGCTAAGAGGATAAGTTACAACTTTTCAAAAGACATCTCTATCTAGTTCTATCTAGATTATTCCAGATTTTCCTTGGAGTCAGTTCATAAAATTAATCCTTATGAAATACTTGAAATTTATCCCAACTTCACTTCCTCTATTACACATCATTCATAACAATTAAACTACCAATTGGAATTCGTCAAACGCTCAACCTCAATTTGTTTGACTCTTCATATCCAACAGCCTCTCGCATTTCATAATTCCTATGTGTCTTTTCCATCACATCTTACTGATGTGTATATATATATATATATATATATATATATATATATATATCAACCATTCATGCTCAACATTCATCATCATCGTCCATATACCAATTCACATTTCATTAACATCACCATTTAAGAATTTACAAAGCTTTATTGGCATTTCTAGCCACAATACAATATTTTGCAAAATCCCAAAATACATAAGATGCTTGAACTATAATTGCCCAACATGCGACTACAACCTTATCTTACATAAGTTCATCCAAATAAAACAAAACATGTAAATTGAATTTATGTCTTGATTCACTTCCACTTGATCTCTTGATCATCACCAATAGGGAAAGAGAGTAGGGGTGAGCTTTACAACTCGTGGGTAACATGCTTATAACAAATAACAAGCAAAACCGTTCAAAAAATTTATTCTCATTCAACATTTTCATAAACATAGTCAATCCACATTAAAATCACAAAACTCTTATTTCTTCAAATTCTCAACCAATTCACAACAATGCAAATCATGTATGCATCAACTTAACAATTCACAAATGCAATGCACAACAAATGACTCGAGGGTTCCATGAAACAAAATGGAAAAACCGACGTTTACACCGTGAACGAAACGAGTCCATTTTTCAGATCTCGTGGGCCACAAGCGGGCAGCCGGAAGAAGGCTTTATGTCGATGTGCACATGACTACGAAATGGTTCCTCTCTCGCCCAAACAAAAGCACATACCCATCCTCGAAATCAATCATTCACAATTTCATATTCTCATGCTTTTTCTTCTTTCCATTCAAATCAAAATGCCATGACACAAATTCAATGGCATCACATGATCTTATATCTCAATGCATTTTTCCACATTCATAAAAATTCAAATCCAATCCATTTAGCATATACACATAAATAAGCAAAATCTTAAAATCATTGAAAAGCAATTTATGCACATTTATTAAGTAATTAAAATCATTTCATTCTTTTGATTTGGAAAAACTTTAATAAATCATTATTCAATTATAAACATGAAACCCACGTCATTTTCCTTAGACGTCCAACCTCAATGTTCCCTTCCTCTTACTCTTGGATAAGGTTTCTCTTGTTTTCCTAAAACAAACCAAAATTCTCATTCAATTCCAATTCAAATGGAAATCCCTAATTTCCACAAAATCCCTAAAACTTGAAAATCAAAACAAATGAAATTAACATAAATCAAGCTCAAATCTAACTTACCCATACCTATCTAGGTTAGAAAACCCAAAACCTAGCTTAGAATCCCTAAAATAAAAAGGTTCCTTAAATCATATTCTTCCAATCCAACACCCATTCTTTACACAAACACTTTCTCTTTTTAACTCTTTCTCTAACAAATCAAGAAGAAGAAGATAAACTTACCTTGGCAAGATGATTCCCTTCTTTTTCTTCTTCTTTCTCTCTTCTTCTTTCCTTCTTCTCTTCTTTCTCTACGACTCTCTCTCTCTTCTCTTCTCTCAATTTCAAGCTTCCCTCTTCTTTAAAAGCCAAACAAACCTTCTTATTACGACCATGCCATTAATGATTGTACAAAGACCCCTTTACCCTTCCTTTGATGCCTTATAACCTTAATGCTTCAATGTTCTTCCCAAAATGCCCTCATACATATATACTCTTACAAGACTATTTCATTTCAGTTGAACCATATGATAAAATCCTACAATCATTTACATATTTATATCTCCAAAATAATCCATCAAAACCTCATAATTAACTAGTCTTTTCATAGTTACCCTTCTTTTGTCTTTATAACTAACATCTTATACTTCTAACTTCTTGACTAATAATCATGGAAAGATTGTAGGAATTTAATAATATTTCCTTATAGAAAAATGTTCCTCATTCTCTAAATTTTTCAATGACACCAGAATCATTCAATTTGGTTTAGAAATTCGAAAGTTATATCCCAAACAATTGCAAACTACTCTTATATTGAAACAATATTCTGTACTCAATTTCCATACAAGAATTGAAATTCTTTAAGACCACATTAGAATTGGATTTCATCAAATAAGATGTAGCCCTATTTCTCTAGTTTAATCCAAATTAAGAATCATCTCATTTGGATAACTAGAGAAAAAGTTATGGCAAAAACATCAAGGTATACTTATTGAACATGTTTGAACTACAATTTTCCACCTTATGACTTTTAACATTTCACATACAATTTTTCTAACTTCAAAGACAAGTTTGGGGTCCAACAATTCACCCCCCCCCCCCCAAAAAAAATTTCGTCCTCTAAATTCTTATCTAAGTGATCAAACCAATGGAGGTAATGATGTCTTATGTTTTCCTCAGTCTCCCAAGTAACTTACTCACTCAAATAATTTATTCCAAATGAACATAATCAATAGGCTCACTCGATCATTCAATCACTCAGTTTGTCATTTATTTTCTTCACTAATTTCTCAGTATGCTTCAGATTATTCACAATTTTCCACTTCTTACTTCAATAATACCAATATCAAATCATATTGATATTCCTTAGCATACTTGTTTATAACACATTACAAATTTGAGACATCCTTATTAGTAATACTATCTCATAAATCAATGGTCCAGTTCTTAATAACCTTATATGGAGCAATACCATTCAATCTTAGCCGCTTTTTTTCCTAACCTGAGCACATCTTGCACTCAATCCAAGCAAACCATGGGAACGTGATACTCTCATAAACATTTCATCCTTCGCTTCATAGTTCACATCTCTATAGTGTCAAGACACTTAACTTTTCTGCTCATCTTCATCAGTATTCCATACCTTTGCTGTTGGTCTACCAAATTCATTCATTTGTCATATAACGCTCCATACAATATCTTAATGACATCACTACGATAACGATTGTTATGCCTAAGGTCAATCAAAGCTGTACATTGATCTCATATTCCTATGAACTCCAATATAAGCTTTAAGCATATCTTTGACAGTTAAGACCATCCACAAATTCAAACATTCAATCACTTGAGTCTATATTCTCCGCCGCTAAATATTGTTTCAGCACATTCCTACTAGGATGTATAGCTTAAGTTACTATTTGTGCTTTCTCTAATAACTTCGTTGCTCAATCATCTTTATCGGTATACATACTTCTAAGTATTCTATGATTGTTCAAAATACTCCTCCCTAGTAGTTACTTTTTCAACAAAACACCTATACCATACTTCCATCGCATTACTCTGATTCATCTCTCACATTATTCACCAAGGTAATCACATTATTGGATATGTACCCATAATAACTGGCCAACATAACCTTAAGAATTTCTAAATATATCACTATCATTTGTTTTATGTTCCATACTTAAGTTCTGAACCAATTTAGAGGCATCGATGTATAGCCATCTTGAAATTCTAATCTCAAATTCCACTAATGTACTCTTATGGCAGGTCGTAACTCTTGTCATATTAATCAAACAACTGCTCTGATCCCAATTTCATTTTCTTAAAATCACAACAATTTATGTTTTCCATACATTCTACTCGTACAGTTTAATCTTATCATTTCTACTTGTCTTTATATATTCCTCAAACAATCCTCGATAATACATTCACATCTTTATCACATTTAGGGATATACACCACAGTACAATATTGATGTCATAATCAATTCCAACCATACTAATGCATTAACTCATTATCTGTCATATTAAACCATGTACTATTTCCCATTACTTTCAATTATCTCAAATCATAAAAAAACATCATTCTTTTTATTAATTCTCTTAGCTCAAACTCTTAATAAATGCCCATTCATGTGACTTATGTATATGCGACTCAGATTAGGGATCAGTTGCTGCAGCATGCTATCTAAGACATGTCAAAATTGTATGTAAGTTGATATTATTTCTAAATGCCCATGTAAGATCACAATTCTGGCACTCTGATATCACACAATGATGGACCCCGTTTTCGGAGCCCAACAATCGCTCCAAATATCATAAGACTTGAGCGTATTCCAAGAAAATCACCTTAGTCATTATTGTTTCATCTTCCTTCTCTGATACCAAACGTGAATCTCTATGTCTCTTGTTCATTTTGAAGGAATAATCATCTCAATCGGAGCTCTACATCTCAAGATATGCTTAAAAATCCAACGTATGTTCATAACCCCGTTAGGCTCTTCCAATCTACATCTCAATTTCTTTCAATCAAAAATTTTCAAATCGACACAAAAAGTCACCAATTTTCATGGGGAGATAGATATATGTCTTAGGAATCTATCGTTTCAAGAATCACTTCATTCGGAGGTCAGATAAGGAAGTTATGGACAAAAGAATCCAACATGTTTTTGTCCTAAATCAATTTGTACCTCTCTTGGCAAGAATTGTCATAACGCTTCCCACAAATGTCTGATTGGTCATTTTATCCCATTTGAAAGAGAGTTTCGATATCTACAACTTTTATGAAGATCACAAATCGAGATTCTGGGTCTAAAAGGGTCAAAACTTTCAATTTATAGAAGCTGAACCGTGAATGTCCGCTTAACGACATCCATATCCGCTTAACGGACATTGTTAGGGTCAGACTCCATCTTGGCCGCTAAAGTCCGCTTAACGGACATAGACAACTTAGGAGCCCTTTTCACCCGATAAGATCTGTTTAATCTAACCTAAAGTCCGCTTAATCGGACATAGGGGTTCTCAAAACCCTCCAAAGCCTTTCCAATGCTTCCTACATCCAACATAACATCATATTCACTCATAATCTTCCCAATTTCACTTCTTATAATGCAATAACACGCTTAAAACATTCAATTACCAACTTGGGAGCATCAAACTCCCAAAATTCAACTCGATTTACTCATCATAAACACAAACTCTCATCACCACCATGATTGTCATATTTAAACTTCCTATGCAAAGATCATCACTTATAATGCCCATATTCGTTAACCCCGATACACCAATTTTTGCATACCTTATAGCGTAAGCTAAGAGGATACGTTACAACTTTTCAGAAGACATCTCTACTATTTCTATCTAGATTATTACAGATTTTCCTTGGAGTCAGTTCATAAAATTAACCATTATGAAATACTTGAAGTTTATCCCAACTTCACTTCCTCTATTACACATAATTCATAACAATTCACCTACCAATTGGAATTTGTCAAACACTCAACCTCAATTTGTTTGACTCTTCATATCCAACAACCTCTAGCATTTCATAATTCCTATGTGTCTTTTCCCTAACATCTCACTGATGTGTATGGATTTACAAATATATATATATATATATATATATCAACCATTCATGCTCAACATTCATCATCATCGTCCGTATACCAATTCACATTTCATTAACATCACCATTTAAGAAATTTACAAAGCTTTATTGGCATTTCTAGCCACAATACAATATTTTGCAAAATCCCAAAATACATAGGATGCTTGAACTATAATTGCCCAACATGCGACTACAACCTTATCTTACATAAGTTAATCCGAAATAAAACAAAACATGTAAATTCGAATTTATGTCTTGATTCACTTCCACTGATCTCTTGATCATCACCGAATAGGGAAAGAGAGTGGGGTGAGCTTTACAACTCGTGGGTAACATGCTTATAACAAATAACAAGCTTAAACTGCTCAAAAGTTTATTCTCATTGAACATTTTCATAAACATAGTCAATCCGCATTAAAATCACAAAACTCTTATTTCTTCAAAACTAGTCTTTTCATAGTTACCCTTCTTTTGTCTTTATAACTAACATCTTATACTTCTAACTTCTTGACTAATAATCATGGAAAGATTGTAGGAATTTAATAACATTTCCTTCTAGAAAAATGTTCCTCATTCTCTAAATTTTTCAATGACACCAGAATCATTCAATTTGGTTTAGAAATTCGAAAGTTATATCCCAAACAATTCCAAACTACTCTTATATTGAAACAATATTCTGTACTCAATTTCCATACAAGAATTGAAATTCCTTAAGACCACATTAGAATTGGATTTCAGCAAATAAGATGTAGCCCTATTTCTCTAGTTTAATCCAAATTAAGAATCATCTTATTTGGATAACTAGAGAAAAAGTTATGGCAAAAACATCAAGGTATACTTAGTGAACATGTTTGAACTACAATTTTCCACCTTATGACTTCTATCATTTCACATACAATTTTTCTAACTTCAAAGACAAGTTTGGGGTCCAACAATTCCCCCCCCCCCCAAAAAAAAAATTTTGTCCTCTAAATTCTTATCTAAGTGATCAAACCAATGGAGGTAATGATGTCTTATGTTTTCCTCAGTCTCCCAAGTAACTTACTCACTCAAATAATTTATTCCAAATGACCATAATCAATAGGCTCACTCGATCATTCAATCACTCAGTTAGTCATTTATTTTCTTCACTAATTTCTCAGTATGCTTCAGATTATTCACAATTTTCCACTTCTTACTTCAATAATACCAATATCAAATCATATTGATATTCCTTAGCATACTTGTTTATAACACATTACAAATTTGAGACATCCTTATTAGTAATACTATCTCATAAATCAATGGTCCAGTTCTTAATAACCTTATATGGAGCAATACCATTCAATCTTAGCCGCTTTTTTTTCCTAACCTGAGCACATCTTGCACTTAATCCAAGCAAACCATGGGAACGTGATACTCTCATAAACATTTCATCCTTCGCTTCATAGTTCACATCTCTATAGTGTTAGCACACTTAACTTTTCTGTCTATCTTACTGTATTCCATACCTTTGCTGTTGGTCTACCAAATTCATTCATTTGTCATATAACGCTCCATACAATATCTTAATGACATCACTACGATAATGACTGTTATGGCTAAGGTCAATCAAAGCTGTACATTGATCTCATATTCCTATGATCTCCAATATAAGCTTTAAGCATATCTTTGACAGTTAAGACCGTCGACAAATTCAAACATTCAATCACTTGAGTCTATATTCTCCGCCGCTAAATATTGTTTCAGCACATTCCTACTAGGATGTATAGCTTAAGTTACTATTTGTGCTTTCTCTAATAACTTCGTTGCTCAATCATCTTTATCAGTATACATACTTCTAAGTATTCTATGATTGTTTAAAATACTCCTCCCTAGTAGTTACTTTTTCAACAAAACACCTATACCATACTTCCATCACATTACTCTGATTCATCTCTCAAATTATTGACCAAGGTAATCACATTATTGTATATGTACTCATAATAACTGGCCAACATAACCTTAAGAATTTCTAAATATATCACTATCATTTGTTTTATGTTCCATACTTACATTCTGAACTAATAATTGCCCATTCATATGACTTATGTATATGCGACTTAGACTAGGGATCAGTCGCTGCGGCATGCTAGCTAAGACATGTCAAAAATGTATGTAAGTTGATACTATTTCTAAAATGCCCATGTAAGATCACAATTCTGGAGCTCTGATATCACACAATGATGGACCCCATTTTCGGAGCCCAAATATCGCTCCCAATATCATAAGACTTGACCGTATTCCAAGAAAATCACCTTAGTCATTATTGTTTCTGATACGGCAACAACCTAGAATCAATGTCTAGATCACCTCCGTTTCAATGATTGTTCCCAAACCTAAATTCAATCAATCTAACAAGACCCTTCACCCCCAAAACAACAAGGAATTGGTAACAAAGAGTATAAGATTGTAGGAATTGAATTAACGCCACAAGTTAGAACTTACTTGATAAGTTGAATCAATCCTTAAGGTAAAACAAGCAAGAATCTCAATTCTCTTTTGAAGAATGCTTTCTAATTTTATTGATCTCTCTAAACTCGTGTTCATGGCTAAAACAAGGGTTTAAATACCCTTTGCAATGTAAACCCTAACAAAGATAACCTAAAAACCCTAAAGAAAGCCCAAAATATCAAAAAGGCCTTCTTGAAACAAATCTGCCCAAGAATAAATCCCACATGGATTTGGGCTTCAAAACTAATTAAAATTGATTAGTCCTTGTCCAAATAGGATAAGAAAACCACAAAATAGAAGACTAACTTAAGAGGGGCGAATTGGGCTTTTAAACTAGGCCCACAAGCTTGGTTCCTTAAAATAAAACATGCACATGACTTTTTTTAATAAAGCACATGCACACTTAATGCAAACCAGCCCATGAAAAGCCTAAAAGAAGTCCACATGCCCTTTATAAGATAAAATAAGCCCAAGCCCATTGATTAGACTTGTGCTTGTGAAAATTGGCTAAGTGTTAGCCCTCTTGATTTGATGCCTCCAATGTGCACACACACTTAGGTGTCTTCCTAAGCTTTTCTCCAAGCTTGATCAACAAAACTTCTTGAAGTTCTTGTGAAACAAAAGCTTGTACATAAATCTGAAATTGTGCTTTAAGCTTGTTGGAGCGTGACCTTGTAATTGGACCCATTGGCATCCTCAAGTCTCCATTGCCTTGGTGAGTTGTATCATTCCCTCCCTCCGCAAAAGGATTCTTCCTCGAATCAAGACCTACATTATCAAAGGGAGATAAATCAGAAACATTAAAAGTAGCACTAACACTATACTCTCCTGGCAAATCCACCCTATAGGCATTGTCATTGATGCATTCAAGCACTTGAAAAGGACCATCCCCTCTAGGATCAAGCTTGGACTTCCTTTGTTTAGGAAATCTCTCCTTCCTGAAGTGCACCCAAACCCAATCTCCAGGTTCAAACTTCATCTCCCTACGCCCTTGATTGGCTCTTTGAGCATACTTCTTATTCTTTTCCTCAATGTGCTGCCTAGCTCTCTCATGTATTGTTTTAACCAATTCGGCCCTTTGCTGCCCATCTACATTAACAATCTCATTCAAGGGTAAAGGCAACAAATCCAATGGAGTTAATGGGTTAAAACCATACACAATCTCAAATGGAGAATAACCTGTAGAAGAATGAATGCTTCTATTATATGCAAACTCAATCAAAGGCAAACAATCTTCCCAAGCTTTCAAATTTTGCCCACAACAAAGACGCAATAAAGATCCTAAGGTTCTATTAACCACTTCAGTTTGTCCATCTGTTTGGGATGACAAGTTGTGAAAACAAAACTTTGTTCCCAATTTATTCCATAGAACACGCCAAAAGTGACTTAAAACTTAGAATCCCTATCTGAAACAATGGTTCTAGGAATGCCATGCAATCTAACAACATCCCTAAAACAAATCAGCAGATGTGTAGCATCATCGATTTATGACATGCAATAAAATGAGACATTTTACTAAATCGATCAACTACAACAAAGATCCTATCACGTCCTTTCCTAGTCCTAGGCAATCCTAACACAAAATCCATAGATATATTAATCCAAGGACTAATAAGGATAGGTAGAGGCGTGTACAACCCATGTGGTTGCACCTTGGATTTGGCGTGCCTACATGCTACACAACTAGAGCAAACTCTTTCAACATCCTTTTCATGTTAGCCAATAAAATGCTCCTGTAATATGTTAAGTGTTTTAGCAATACCAAAATGTCCCATTAAACCTCCATCATGAGACTCCCTAGAAGCATCTCACGATAGAACAAGTAGGAATACATAGTTTATTATCTCTAAACAAATATTCATCATTCCTATAAAACTTGTGAAAAGCAACTTGTTCACATGCATCATACACATTAGCAAAGTCGAATCTGATTTGTACAAATCTTTTATATACTCAAACCCAATCAACTTAGAACTAAGAGAAGAGATTAGAGCATACCTCCTAGACAATGCATCACGATCACATTTTCTTTACCTTGCTTGTATTTCACAACATATGGGAATGTGTCTATGAACTCCAACCACTTAGCATGTCTTTTATTTAACTTACCTTGGCCCTTAAGATGCTTCAAACTCTCGTGATCAAGTGTGAATCACGAATTCCTTTGGCCATAGATAATGTTGCCAGTTTGTAGAGCTCTTACCAATGCATATAGCTCCTTGTCATAAGTGGAATACTTCATTTGAGCACCATTCAACTTCTCACTAAAATAGGCAATGGACGCCTTCCCTACAATAAAACAAAGACCAATACCTATCCCAGAGGCATCACATTCAATCTCAAAAGTAGAAGAAAATTAGGTAAACTCAAAATAGGTGCAGAATAAAGTTTTTCTTTCAAAGTGTTAAAAGCAATTTCTGCGCCTCTCCCCACTTAAATCCTACCTCCTTTTAACAATCTCACCAATGGAGCTGAATGGAACTAAAATCTTCACAAACCTCCTATAGAAACTAGCAAGTCTATGAAAAGATCTCACCGAGTAACACTTGGGTCTCGGCCACTCCCTAATTGCCTTGACCTTTCTTGGTCCACCTCAATTCCATTAGAAGAAACAACATAACCAAGAAATATGACACGATCCATGCAAAATGTACACCCTTTAACTTAGCATACAACTTTTCGCCTTAAGTGCATCTAACACAAGCCTAAGATGCTCAATATGCTCATTAATGGTTTTGCTATAGATCAATATGTCATCAAAATATACCACAACAAACTTACCAATAAATGACCTCAAAATATGATTCATCACACGCATAAATGTACTAGGAGCATTAGTTAAGCCAAAAGGCATCACAAGCCACTCATATAAACCATGTTTTGTTTTAAAAGCGCTTCCATTCATCACCAATTTTCATTCTAATCGATGGTAACCACTCATAAGATCAATTTTGGTAAACACACATGCACCATGCAATTCATCAATCATATCATCCAATCTAGGTATAGGATGGCGATACTTTACTGTTATCTTGTTAATGACTCGCAATCCACACACATGCGCCAACTCCCATCCTTCTTGGAACCAATATCACCGGCACGGCACAAGGACTAAGACTCTCCCCGATGTGTCCCTTTGTAGCAATTCTTCCACTTGCTTTGGAGTTCCTTAGTTTCTTGAGGATTAGCCCTATAAGTCGGTCTATTTGGAATCTGCGCCTGCATGAAGTCAATCGATGTTCTATTCCTCTAATAGCGGAAATTCCTTAGCAACCCTCGGGAAAACATCTCCATACTCCTTGATTTCCCCGTCATTCAGCCATTGTAGTCTATACGGCCTAGGTGTTTCAAGCACTCCAACCTGAGTTTTTCTACCATCAATGTACTAGCCACATTAGTGCAGCTTCCCCATCAATGATCAGCTACAAATCTTCTCATTCACTAGGCATCCGGAATGAAAATATTTTCCTTTGCTCAATTCCATCTTCCTTCACTTGAGCATTCAAAACTTCTGATAGTAACAAGTAATTCACCCCTAGGTGCATCCTCAACTTCCACATCGTAACAATCTTACAACTCTGCATGGAAGTCAAATCATCTTCTTCCTCCTCGTACACAACTTCTCCTCCTCTCACAAACATTGTTTTCTTGTTTGGGCATTGAGAAGCAATATGACCAACACCAAGACATTTAAAGCATTTAATAGTCCTATGCTTTTCAGAATTGGAACTAGAAGAACTTGGAGTTTTAAAAGTACCTTTTGGATCCGCCTTGTTCTTCTCTTCCTTTAGCTTGTCTTTGTCCTTCTCATTTTCTTGGACCATTTCAAGTTCCAATTTGTAGTAGAGCTTGGGTAAGAAGCCTTGTTGGAGCTTTTGTACTTGAGTTGCCTCTCCACCTTCATGGCCATATTCACCATCTCCTCTAACTCCACATAATGGTGCAATTCAATAACATTGGCAATGTCTTTGTTCAAACCAGCCAAGAAACGTGCCATGATGGCTTCTCTTCTTCTTCTACATTAGCCCTAATCATGGCTATCTCCATCTCCTTATGGTACTCTTCTACACTTTTGGTGCCTTGTCTCAAGGTTTGGAGCCTTTGATGGAGCTCCCTATAGAAGTAACTAGCACAAACATCTTCTTCACGACCCTCTTCATTTCAGCCCAAGTATCAATAGATCCTCTCCATTCCTTCTTTGTTCAAAACAAGTCGATCCCACCAAATAAGTGCATAATCATGAAATTCCACGGCAAGAAGCTTCACCTTCTTCTCCTCGTAATAGTTATGGCATTCAAAATCATCTCCACCTTTCTTTCCCATTTTAAGTAAGCTTCGGATCATTCTTACCTTGGAAAGATGGTATTTTCATCTTGATATCGCCCAAATTTCTATCCACACGCCGATTCTCGCTCTTCTCCCTTGCATTGTCTCACCTCTATAACCTCTTCCTCTTCCTCTATCATTCCGTCCCCTCTTCCACCAAATCCGCCCTATGCCAATCTTCTTCATCTTCCCATCATCATATTCATCTTCATACTCATAGCGCACAAGAGTTGGCTCCCTATCATTTTGCCTCCTTGTTGCACCATTAGATGAAGCCTCTCGTTGTAAATTCCTAATGGCTTGATCTTGTCTATCAAATTTATCACCGACATCCCCAACATGTTCTCTATCCTTTGAATTGATGTTGCATAGCCTCCAAAGTAAAGAATGTGTGTTGATCAGCCTCACTATTCTTTTCATCCTTGTCACTACCTTTATTATCCTTTGAATTGGTCATGATGTAAAACTTGCAAAAACACGTTAGAATAGCTCCTCACACACTCTCTCACGTGTTTCTCTCTAAATCAGATTGGATACCCTCGCCTTCACACAAGAAGATGGCTTTTACCTCAAATGAGCTTACACACTCTTGCTTTTTACCACTTTAGATTCTAGCACGCTTTACTTGTCCGGATCAATCACTACCAACCAAATAAGCACAACAAGAACGTAATTCAAAAGGAAAGCAACGAATACCTAAATAAAGGAAGAAAAACACAAAGCTAGATGCAATTTAATGTAAAGAAAACAATGAAGATGAAAATAAACACATACTAGATGGAGAAAACGTATGTGGATGTGGACGATTTTTGGTGCGAATTGAGCAATATGAAACAAGATTACTCAATTCAAGTGTAATGGAAACAAAAAGGACAGCAAAGAAAAAAAAACAACCAAAGAGTTGAAGAAAAGACGAAACTAGGAATTAAACTCAACCCTAAACACAAATTAACAAAAACATTCCAATCTGCCCCAATTACTCAAGAACTTAAAGATAAGTAATTATATCAAAGACACACGTTTTGAGCGAAGAACGTAAATCTTGAAACAAGAAAGTGTTTCTTGGTGCAAGAAAACAAGTCTGGATGAGTTTCTTTAATGAAGGATGAGTTCTTGATGAATCTTGAATAATAAAGAAACGAAATTAAAGAATTCTTAAATGATCAGATTCGTTCTTGATGAATCTTGCAAGCAAATCAACTCAAACTCACAAAGATTCACAATCTTGATTTTCTTTTTTTTTAACTTCTTTCTTTCGTTCTTTTCTTTCTTCTCTTCTTTTTCTTTCTTTCTTTCTTTTCTTTTCTTTCTTTCTTTCTTTTCTTTCTTTCTTTCTTCTTTTTTTCGAATTTTAATGATGAACTAACTATAATAATCAAGAACAAACAGAAAATTAAAGATAAAGATTGAATTTAAAACCTAGGCTTTGATACCAAAGATGATACGACAACAACCTAGAATCAATGTCTAGATCACCTCCGTTTCAATGATTGTTCCCAAACCTAAATTCAATCAATCTAACAAGACCCTTCACCCCCAAAACAACAAGGAATTGGTAACAAAGAGTATAAGATTGTAGGAATTGAATTAACGCCATAAGTTAGAACTTGATAAGTTGAATCAATCCTTAAGGTAAAACAAGCAAGAATCTCAATTCTCTTTTGAAGAATGCTTTCTAATTTTATTGATCTCTCTAAACTCGTGATCATGGCTAAAGCAAGGGTTTAAATACCCTTTGCAATGTAAACCCTAACAAAGATAACCTAAAAACCCTAAAGAAAGCCCAAAATATCAAAAAGGCCTTCTTGAAACAAATCAGCCCAAGAATAAATCCCACATGGATTTGGGCTTCAAAACTAATTAAAATTGACTAGTCCTTGTCCAAATAGGATAAGAAAACCACAAAATAGAAGACTAACTTAAGAGGGCTTAATTGGGCTTTTAAACTAGGCCCACAAGCTTGGTTCCTTAAAATAAAACATGCACATGACTTTTTTAATAAAGCACATGCACACTTAATGCAAACCAGCCCATGAAAAGCCTAAAAGAAGTCCACATGCCCTTTATAAGATAAAATAAGCCCAATCCCATTGATTAGACTTGTGTTTGTGAAAATTGGCTAAGTGTTAGCCCTCTTGATTTGATGCCTCCAATGTGCACACACACTTAGGTGTCTTCCTAAGCTTTTCTCCAAGCTTGATCAACAAAACTTCTTGAAGTTCTTGTGAAACAAAATCTTGTACATAAATCTGAAATTATGCTTTAAGCTTGTTGGAGCGTGACCTTGTAATTGGACCCATTGGCATCCTCAAGTCTCCATTGCCTTGGTGAGTTGTATCAGTTTCATCTTCCTTCTTTGATACCAAACATGAATCTCTATGTCTCTTGTTCATTTCAACTTACGGAAGCTGAACGGTGAATGTCCGTTTAACTGACATCCATGTCTGTTTAACGGATATTGTTAGGGTTGGGTGTCCATTTTGGCCGCGAAAGTCCTTTTAACGGACACCCATGTCCGTTTAATGGACATAAACTGGCTTAGGAGCCCTTTTCACCCGATAAGGTCCTTTGAACGAACCTAAAGTCTGCCTAACGGACATAGGGGTTCCCAAAATCCCTCCAAAGCCTTTCCAACGCTTCCTACATCCAACATAACATCATATTCAATCATAATCTTCCCAATTTCACTTCTTCTAATGCAATAACACGCTTAAAACATTCAATTACCAACTTGGGAGCATCAAACTCCCAAAATTCAACTCAATTTACTCGTCATAAACACAAACTCTCATCATTCACCATGATTGTCATGTTTAAACTTCCTATGCAGCATCATCACTTATAATGCCCATATCCGTTAACCCTGATACCCGAATTTTTGCATACCTTATAGCGTCGAAAAGCTAAGAGGATTAGTTACAACTTTTTAGAAGACATCTTTATCTATTTCTATCTAGATTATTCCAGATTTTCCACGAGTCGAGTTCATAAAATTAGCCCTTATAAAATACTTCAAGTTTATCCCTTCACTTCCTCTATTACACATCATTCGTAACAATTCAACTACCAATTGGAATTCGTCAAACTCTCAACCTCAATTTGTTTGACTCTTCATATCCAACAACCTCTCACATTTCATAATTCCTATGTGTCTTTTCCATAACATCTCACTGATGTGTATATATATACATATATATCAACCATTCATGCTCAACATTCATCATCATCGTCCATATGCCAATTCACATTTCATTAACATCACCATTTATGAATTTACAAACCTTTATTGGCATTTCAAGCCACAATACAATATTTTGCAAAATCCCAAAATACATAAGATGCTTAAACTATAATTGCCCAACATGCAACTATAACCTTATCTTACATAAGTTAATCTGAAATAAAACAAAACATGCAAATTCGAATTTATGTCTTGATTCACTTCCACTTGATCTATTGATCATCACCTGAATAGGGAAAAGAGAGTGGGGGTGAGCTTTACAACTCGTGGGTAACATGTTTATAACAAATAACAAGCAAAACTGTTCAAAAATTTTATTCTCATTGAACATTTTCATAAACATAGTCAATCCGCATTAAAATCACAAAACTCTTATTTCTTCAAATTCTCAACCAATTCACAATAGTGCAAATCATGTATGCATCAACTTAACAATTCACAAGTGAAATGCACAACAAATGGCTCGAGGGTTCTATGAAACAAAACAGAGAAATCGAAGTTTACACTGTGAAAAAAATGAGTCTATTTTTCATATCTCGTGGGTCACAGCTGGCAGTCGGGAGAAGGCTTTACGTCGATGTGCACATGAATACGATACGGTTCCTCTTTCGCCCAAACAACAGCACATACCCTTGCTCGAAATCAATCATTCACGATTTCATATTCTCTTGCTTTTTCTTCTTTTCATTCAAATCAAAATGCCATGACACAAATTCAATGGCATCGCATGATCATATATCTCAATGCATTTTTCCACATTCATAACAATTCATAACCAATCTATTTAACATATACACATAAATAAGCAAAATCTTAAAATCATTGAAAAGCAATATATGCACATTGATGAAGTAATTGAAATAATTTCATTATTTTGATTTGGAAAAGCTTTAATAGCTCATTATTCAATTATAAACATGAAACCCACCTCATTTTTTTTAGACATCCAACCTCAATGTTCCCTTCCTCTTGCTCTTGGATAAGGTTTCTCTTGTTTTCCTAAAACAAACCAAAATTCTCATTCAATTCCTATTCAAATGGAAATCCCCCAATTTCCACAAAATCCCTAAAACTTGAAAATCAAAACAAATGAAATTAACATAAATCAAGCTCAAATCTAACTTACCCATAGTCTATCTAGGTTAGAAAATCCAAAACCTAGCATAGAAACCCTAAAAATCAAATGGGTTCCTTAAATCATATTCTTCCAATCCAATACCCATTCTTTACAAAAATACGTTCTCTTTCTAACTCTTTCTCTAACAAAGCAAGACGAAGAAGATAAACTCACCTTGGCAAGATGATTCCCTTTCTTTTTCTTCTTCTTTCTCTCTTCTTCTTTCCTTCTTCTCTTCTTTCTCTACGACTCTCTCTCTCTTCTCTTCTCTCAATTTCGTGCTTCCCTCTTCTTTAAAAGCCAAACAAACCTTCTTATTACAATCATGTCATTAATGATTGTACAAAGACCCCTTTACCCTTCCTTTGATGCCTTATAACCTTAATGCTTCAATGTTCTTCCCAAAATGCCCTCATACATATATACTCTTACAAGACTATTTCATTTCAATTGAACCATATGATAAAATCCTACAATCATTTACATACTTATATCTCCAAAATAATCCATCAAAACCTCATAATTAACTAGTCTTTTCATATTTACTCTTCTTTTGTCTTTATAACTAACATCTTATACTTCTAACTTCTTGACTAATGATCATGGAAAAATTGAAGGAATTTAATAATATTTCCTTCTAGAAAAATGTTCCTCATTCTCTAAATTTTCCAATGACACCAAAATCATTCAATTTGGTTTAGAAATTCAAAATTATATCCCAAACATTTCCAAACTACTCTTATGTGAAACAATATTATGTACTCAATTTTCATACAACAATTGAAATTCTTCAAGACCACATTAAAACTCAATTTCATCAGATAAGATGTAGCCCTATTTCTCTAGTTTAATCCAAATTAAGAATCATCTTATTTGGATAACTATAGAAAAGTTATGGCAAAACATCAAGCCATACTTAGTGAACATGTTAGAACTACAATTTTCACCTTATGACTTTTGACATTTCACATACAATTTTCTAACTTCCAAGACAAGTTTGGGGTCCAACAATTCATGTGATCATGAGTTTGCTCATCGAAATCACACAAATTTAGTTAAGTAGAACCCACTATTATAAGATTAAACATATTTGTGTTAAAGAGGCCTTGAGTTTACTCAACAAGCCTTACAATAAATGTAACTCGTTTATTCTTATAATAATAAAGGCAACTATCACGCCTTAACTTGTACTTCATATTTTAACAAGTGATTTTAACTTCATATGTCTCATCAAACACAAATTGCATATAAAATATCATACATATAAAACATAAAATTTATCATGCATACAATATATTTATCAACCATATAAATAAAGTTTGGAACTTATGCACTCATAATCAAATTATATGCATAAAACATCAAAGTTCGTTTGATTCTAGTTATTGATCTCCATAATCTAAAATAACATTTCCAACTCCTTGGAAAAATTAAATTAGATTAACACTATTGATTCCTAAATAAATTTAATTCTATTCCATATAAAATTTAATTTGATTTGAAAACAATTTTCAAATCCAATTGAAAACTATTTCAATTATGTTGACTCCTTTGATAAAATTTAATTGAAAACAATTTTCAATAAATTGTACTTCTTACTTATTATAATTTAGAAAACTTCTTTTCAAAATTATATAAGTAACACACTCTAATCCAATTAGAAAACTATTTCTAATCTAATTAGAAATTATTTTTCCTTAATTACAAAACTATTTTCTAAAATTAAAAGGACAATACTTTCAAAATTAAGTAAAAACTTTTAAATTTAATTAAGAAAGTCCCTTATATAATTTATTTAGATATTGATTACTTAATAAATTAGAAAATCTTTCTTTAATAGATTAGAAAACTATTTTCAAAATATTAAAGAAAACTTCTTTCTTTGATAAATAAATGAAAACACTTTTCAAATTTTAATCAAGAAAATATCATTTCTAAGAAATCAAGAAACTTATTATTTATAAATAAAGAAACAATTTTGAATAAATAAAATTTAAGAATTTAATTTATCTCAATCAAATTGAAATAAATATATTTAATTAAGAAATATCTTTATTAATTATTTAAGAAAACAATTTTCTCAATATTATGAGTCAAATTAATTAATTTCAATCTAATTGAAACTAATTAATTCAAATTTTAGAAACAACTTTTTAATTAATTAATTTCAATTAATTTCAATCTAATTGAAACTAATTAATTCTAATTTTAGAAACTACTTTTCTAAAATTAATTAGGAATCAATATAATTATTAATCTTAAACAAATTAAGAAAATAATTACCTTTAGAATTAATTTTGAATTTTAAAACAATTATAAAATTATGTTTAGAATTTAATTAAATTAAGAATACATTATTATTAATTTAATAATTCCCATTTTAAGTTTAAGTCATACTTAAACTTGTAACCGAACAAAACCCATTCCTAAACCTATTGCCAAACCCCTCTCTTCTTTAACTTAAGAAACCCTAAAATTAAAGAAGCTAAGCCCTAAAAACAATATAATGCGCCTTTTTGTTTTCTTCACTGCGCCTTCCTCTCTTTATCACTATTTGCCGATGTGACAAATTAATATTGGGTCACACCGCTACTCACTCCTCCGACGTTGCTTCTTTATTGTTTCCATGAAAAACAAAACCAACCCAGAAACCTAGCAGAAGATAAGGTTTGACTCTCTCCCCCGTCTCTTCAATGGCTACCACTGACCCCACAGTAAATTGTTGGTTAAAACAGAACACCGACCTCCCTCGCTTCTATCACAATTCATGATGATATTCACAATATCAAATTTCGCTGTACTTAATGCATAAATGGTAGAGGATGAGGGCGATGTAGAACACGTATAGGTACAAGAGAGTATACGACATCGAGGATGTAGACTTTAAGTTTCAGATGCTAAACATCTTTCAGATTCTTAATCAATAGCTATAGGGTTTATTCGATTTTAATCTGAAACACTTTTCATACATTATTTGCAAACTTTTTGCAATTCAATTCCAAATTTCAGTCAATAGCAATACAATTTTAATCAAATTATATAATTGAAATCTCGCTCTGATACCACTGTTAGAAAACTGGTCGAGATCTGATCCGAACCGCAGCGAAATAATCACGAAACTTTTACGTGACTTTTGATTTCCCAAAAACTAAGATCTATTTAATTCTATAAAATGATTAACATGAATCATAATAAAGCGAAAATTTAATTCGTACCTTATTTCAAAACTTAATCTTTCTCTTGAAGTATCCCTCGAACCGTTTCTGAAACCAATCCGTCTCAAATACCATAGCCACACAAGTGTCTGGCCTCTAACGGTATCCACAAAACAGGTTGAGAGAACTCTATAACTTTTACAGAGAGGGTTAAACATGAAGTGCTAACTCCATAGAGCTCAAACCTGTTTATAATAAGCTTTGGACGTTTTAGTAATTTAATCGAAATTAAATACTATTTTCAATTAAACTTTAATTAGAATTACAAATAATTCTAATTAAATACCAATTAAGCCCAAATAAGATTCAATATCTTATAATGATCCTTATTTATTAAATATCTCACATTTAATCATAAAGTTTCTCAAACTTTATAATCAAGTCCAACTTGATTAAATTAACTTTGCTCTCTCCAACCCATTCTATACGTGAGACCCATTAGGTTCTCAAATATGTTGGCAATGATTATAAATTATAATTCTAATTCATAATTAGAATTAGATAAATTAAACCTTTTTTTAATTTATCTTTAATTCTCCAATTAAATAATTTATAATCATAGATCAAAATTGGCCTCTAGCAATGTATCATGACTACCCAAATATTTAGGAATGTCAAATTGGTTTTGACTAACCTTTCCATGTACGAATTTTTCATATAATTCAATCATTTCATCAACCAATGTTCCAATTAGACATAAAGCATGGAATTAATGTCTACTCTATTTTGAATCTAATTATATTAGTTCTCCGCCATTAGCTATTAATTCAATTAATGTTATTTATAAACTGTTTACAAAATATCATTCCACTTTGGTTAAGGATTTCCTGAATCAATATTAATCGGGAACAACGGAACATTCTCCCTAATTACTTTAGGATGATGAATCCTATCTTGATCATTCAACTATCTCCATAAAGTTCATACTACATCTAATAACTACCGTTTAAACAATCTCTGATAAAATGGATCACAAGTAGTATCAAAACATAGCAATCCCCATACAAGATAACTTTGATGACCTCATGTCAAAGGATCACTTATACAATCATCACAATGAGGATTCCATAGACATACAAGTAATGTTTCAAATGGATTTCTCATATTGGGTCTGTTCAGTAAATTTTTTCTCTAGCAAGCACCACACGTTTGTTTAAGTATCTTTATACTTTGGCCTATGGGATCGACTACTTCCTTTATAAGGAAAAACAAAACGTGTGCTAGTCTTTTTATATTCTATTAAGGTCCAATATTAATAGAACAATAACTAGGAACATTTTATGAATAATACATAAATGCAATATGAATTTCATAATTATAATCTCATTATAATTTCATTTGCAATGTAAAATTATCCCATGGATTTTATCATATACATCCAAACATGCATTAGATAAAGAATGCCTTTTAAATAATTTGTCACTAAACTACAAACAAAGTGATTGACTGTAGGGCATAAACCAACATGCAAACTAAGGGTGTTAGGCCCTGAATTTTTTTTTAATGATATGATTAAACATGGATTGTGATAATTATGTGTTTAAGGCTTAGTTTAATTTATTTTGGGAGTATTATTGAAAAATTGAGTTTAAGATATGATGAAATAGGGTTTAAAAAAGGACTTAAAGGGTTTAATGGTGTAAGGGTCTTAGGGAGTTACTTGATTTGTTATTGGATTGGGCTTGTAGGTTTAAGACATTAGAAGGAAAAGAAAAGAAAGAAAAGAAATAGAAGAGAAGAGAAAGAAGCGTGGCGAGCGGTGAGGAGAAGAGAAGAGAAGAGAGGTTGTGCGACCTTTGGTGATTTCCACGATTGAAGCAACGCTTGGTAAGTTTAACCGTTTCTTCTTGTTTCTAGAAGGATTAAACAGTTAAATAGCTTGGATTGAGTAGAATCGATGATTTAGGGTTTTAGGGTGAAAACGGTGAGATTCTTTGGGTTGATGCGTTTGTGGTTGATTTGAAGTCTAGAATGGGTTAGAAATACCTTATAAGACTTGATCTACTGTTTGGATGTGTTAGATTTGGTTAAGGAAAAGAATCGATGTTGGGTTCTGCAGAAAATTTGGGTTTCAGAGTCGAGCAGACCCGCACGTCGCGACGTGCGTATGAATGGCGCTGCGGCGTGTGGGGAAGGGTGTCACGTCGCGACGTGTAAATGAATTTACGATTATTCGTCATGACGTGTGGTTACAGGAGACGTCGCGACGTGCAATGTTTGTTCGCCGCGAGGAGCATACGGCGAGCGGCGAGTTGGGTCGTTCGTCACGAAGAACGTCCTGACGTCGCGGCGAGCCCCCTGTTTTCCGAAAGTGAGATTTTTGTATTTTCGAAGATATCTTTCAGTGTAGATGTCTGATTGAGGTAATTTTAGATTGATTGCGAACTAGAGATTAAAGACTACGAGTTGTATGAAGAAGGGAAGTCGGAAATTGTTTCGAAGGGTTCAAAATTTTAGGAGGAAATCGGATGGAGACTTTTATGCTTTATTTTGGTCTTTCAAGCTTTGATTATTTTCTATAGATATTAATTGTATGGAAACTTGGTTTGTTATAGGAAACCAAGCTGATTTGACCCAATTGCAAGAGGAAGGACGACAGTGAGTCTGATACTCAAGCGATACTAGGTGGGTAATATGTTTATGGTTATTGTGTGTATGGGCAATTGCATGATGTGTGCTTGCTTGCATTATATGACATTATTTGTATTGAATTACATGAGAGATTTTGAATATGCTTTTGATTATGAGTATGCATGGATTGATGGGCCTTTATGGCAATGGAAAGAATGGAAAGAATGGAGATTATGATATGCTTTGAGCATGATTCAAATGGATTATGTGCTTTGTTTGGGTAAGAGAGTTACGGATGGAGTCACGTGCACGTTGACATATTGAAAGCCTTCTCTCTGCCCGCCGCAGGGCAACGAGCTCCTTGAGAAATCGGACTCGGATGGATTTACGGATTTACCTTCGGGTTATCCGGATGGACTACGGAACTCTCGAGCCATTTGTTGTGCATACACGAATGATTTGATGAGCATAACATATGATGGATTTAATAGATTTGTTGCATAATGATTGATGTGATGAGAAATAGAAATTCATGATATATGCTTATTTGAGTGTGAATCATGTGTGAATTATGAATTGCTAGTGATATATGTATATTGCTTGATTGTGTGGCTCGTTGCCAATGGCTATAAACGTATATGTCACTGAGCTTCGCAGCTCACCCCTTTACTCTCCCCGCCTCAGGTGCAGATCGAGACGAGTGTCGACCTTGCAGGGCATCAGAAATTTTGAGCTAGCTAGGAACTTGTATAAGTTAGTCCTTTGGTTAGCCCTCCGAGCATGTCATCATGAAACATACTTTGTATTTTGAGACTTCATTTTCTTTTGTATTACGTTGCATTTCGAGCATATTGTTAAATTTCTTTGAATGCAAATGACAGTTGGCTTATGCATGTGGAATGATTAATGCATGTTTAGAATGCACGTGTAGAATATGTATATGTATGAGTATATGTATATGGTTATACAAATCGACTATGTTCTTGTATGGATGTTGGGAACGGGTTCGACGGTATATGGAGCGCCCGTCGCCGGCGCGACCCGAGGGACAGTCTTCGAGGATTCGGACTTACGGGACCCGGGCCCAACATGTTTGGTATCAGAGCGTCTAGGTTTAGGTGTCCTCGACTTAGAATGCATATAAGATTGTGTGATATATGACGACGTGTTGCATTAATTGATTTCATTACGTGACATGCATATCATGCATACATGTAGATTGTCGTATAGCTAATCCTTAGTGTTTCCCTTTGAAGGAATACGATGCCACCTCGTAGAAGGACACGAGGAGTTATGCAAGGATCTGCTGCACCTGACTCTCCTGCGAGAGAGGAGAGGACTGATGAGTCAGTAGCCCCAAGGAATGCTGAGGCTTCTGTAGGGCTAGGTAGTGAGCCCGTTTTGTCGCCGACTCAGGAGTCGCCAGCCCACAGAGCCAAGGCTCCATTAGATCCGAGATTGTTCCGTGCCTTTACTCAGCGCTTGTTCAAGCTATGGGCCGATGCCACGCCTTCCGCTCCAGCCAAAGGAAGAGGGAAAGCGCCTCGACAAGTCGAGGAAGTATGGGCGATTGACTTCTTTGGGACGTCAGATCCTGAAGAAGCTGAGACTTGGTTGAGGAAGACAGAGAGAGTGCTGGATCAGATGGATTGTGAGGATGACGAGAGGGTCATCTATGCTGCTAGTTTGCTTCAGGGAGATGCACTTCACTGGTGGGAGACCTGCACTCAGGAGTCGATGAGGCCAGTAGGGTTGGCATGGCGAGGATTTTGTGATTTCTTCGTGAAAAGTACCGTCGAGGTATATGTTCAGCAGAAGCAGAGGGAGTTCCTCAGTTTGTCACAGAGGGATATGACAGTGAGTGAGTATGAGCGTCGGTTCACGCAGTTGGCGAGGTATGCCTCCGATTTGATGCTGAGCGAGGCTGCCAGATGTCGCAGGTTTGAATCAGGTCTGCACTTGGCGATCAGAGAGAAGGTTATAGTGCAGACTTTCGGTGACTTCCAGCAGTTAGTTGAGGCAGCCCTTCGGGTGGAGAACATAGAGAATATCAAGAGCGCTGTGAACAAGAAAAGGAAAGGCAGAGAGCAGTCCATGAGAGGGGGTAGCACTAGTGCTCCTATGCCAGACAGGAGTGCTAGGAACTTCCCAGTTCATTCAGAGGAGAGGAGCAGTGGTGCTAGCGGGCAGAGGCCGATGAGGACTTCTACTGTTTCTCACTAAGCTTCAACGGTGGGTGGCGGTAGAAGGGAGGGAGATAGATCGCTTATCCCAAGTGTGAGCACCAAGGAAAGATCATAGAGGAGAGTGCTTCAGACTGACAGGAGCTTGTTTCAACTGTGGAGAGAAGGGACACATTGCCAGAGAGTGTCCTCGGCCTCCACGACAGGAGAGAGGTCAGATGCCAGCTCCGAGGAGGACAGAGACCTTGGGACAGAGGACGGTGACAGAGGTAGGCAGTTCTGATGCTGCCAAGAGGGCAAATCTTCCGGGGAGACCGACAGGGCAGGCACCAGCCAGGGTGTTTGCTATGACACGGGAGGATGCAGAGGCCGCTCCAGATGTTGTCACTGGTATGGCTCACTTATTTGCTGATGCTGTGATTGTGTTGATTGATCCGGGTTCTACTCATTCGTTTGTTTCTTCGAGTAGACCCGTATGTGATATGATTGTGAGTCCGTTGGATACTCCGCTGATGGTGAGTACTCCGATTGGTCAACACATTGTGATTAGTCAAGTGTTTAGAGGATGCGAGCTTTGCATTGGTGGAGGACTTCTAGTGGTAAATTTGATGCCACTGAAGATGCGAGGTTTGGATGTGATATTGGGTATAGATACTTTGGAAAAGTACAATGCCCGATTGGATTATGTGAGTAAGACAAAGGAATTTGATTTGAGTGATGGCAGAAGAGTAGTGTTTACTGGGGACAGGAAAGCGAGTCCGCCCAGGATTGTCTCAGCATTGACAGCAGAGAGGATGATGAGTAAGGGTTGTGAGGCATTTTTGGCTTATGTGATAGACTTCAGAGCTGATAGAGGGAAGCTGGAGGATATTCCAGTAGTCAGGGATTTTTCGGACGTCTTTCTCGAGGAATTGCCAGGACTACCGCCAGCTCGGGAGATTGAATTTTCCATTGATCTTTTGTCAGGTACGAGGCCGATTTCGATTCCGTCTTACAGGATGGCTCCTGCAGAATTGAAAGAGCTTAAGGAGCAGTTGGAAGAGTTATTGGAGAAAGGTTATATTCGACCGAGTTCTTCGCCTTGGGGAGCTCCGGTCCTATTTGTGAAGAAGAAAGATGGATCATTGAGGATGTGTGTGGACTACAGGAAGTTGAATCAGGTCACTGTGAAGAACAAGTATCCGCTTCCTCGCTTTGATGACCTGTTTGATCAATTGCAAGGAGCGAGAGTCTTCTCGAAGATAGATTTGAGATCGGGATATCATCAGCTGAGGATTAAGGAATCGGACGTGCCGAAGTCTGCTTTTAGGACTCGGTATGGCATTTTGAGTTTTTGGTGATGCCTTTCGGATTGACGAATGCTCCGGCAGCGTTTATGGATTTGATGAATCGGGTATTTAAGTCATTCTTAGACCAATTTATCATTGTCTTCATTGATGATATATTGGTGTATTCCAAGAGTGATCGGGAGCATGAGGAGCATTTGAGGATTTCTTTGGAGACTTTGAGGAGCAATGAGCTGTATGCCAAATTCGAGAAATGCGAATTTTGGCTGAGGGAGGTGTCATTTCTTGGACACGTGATCTCATAAAAAGGAGTTCATGTGGATCCAAAGAAGATAGAAGCAGTTGTGAGTTGGGAAGCGCCAAAGAATGTAGCAGAAGTGAGGAGCTTTTTAGGTTTAGCAGGCTATTACAGAGATTCGTGGAGGGATTCTCCATGATAGCCGCTCCGATGACGAAGTTGTTGAGAAAGAATCAGAAGTTTGTTTGGAGTGAGGAGTGTCAGAGGAGCTTCGAGGAGCTCAAGCGCAGATTGACTAGTGCTCCGATATTGGTTTTGCCTTCTGGAGATGAGGGTTATTCGATATATAGTGATGCTTCGAGGAAGGGTCTTGGGTGTGTTTTGATGCAGGGAGATCGGGTAATTGCATATGCTTCGAGGCAGTTGAAGCCTTATGAGCTGAATTATCTGACGCACGATTTGGAGTTAGCAGCGGTGATATTTGCCTTGAAGATTTGGAGGCATTATTTGTATGGAGTTCAGACTCGGATCTTTACTGATCATAAGAGTCTGAAGTATTTGTTGAGTCAGAAGGAATTGAATTTGAGGCAGCGGAGGTGGTTGGAGCTACTAAAGGATTATGATTTGCTGATTGAGTATCATCCGGGCAAGGCCAATATTGTGGCGGATGCCTTGAGCAGGAAGTCGTCGATTGCTTATGTTCGATCGGTTTATCTTCCTTTATTGGAAGAGATGGCTAAGCTTAGGATAAGCTTGACGCAGGAAGAGCCGGATTGTCTTCTGGCTAATTTTCGAGTGAGGCCGATGCTGAAGGAAAAGGTTAGAGATTTACAGGCTCAGGATGCGAATTTGAGCAAGCTCAGAGATGAGATTCAGAATGGTAAGATTTCTGATATAGAGGTGAGGGACGATGGACTGATGACAGTTAGGAGTAGGTTGTGTATTCCGGATGTGTGGGAGATCAAGGATGAGATTATGGATGAGGCACACAATGCGCCTTATGCCATGCATCCAGGTAGCACCAGGATGTATCGGGATTTGAAAGAGCACTTTTGGTGGAAAGGTATGAAGAGGGATATCGTAGAGTTCGTCAGTAAGTGTCTAGTGTGTCAGCAAGTCAAGGCTGAACACCAGGCACCTTCGGGCAAGTTGAGACCGTTGCCTATTCCGGAGTGGAAGTGGCAGCGAGTGACTATGGACTTTTTGATGGGATTGCCTAGGACCAGCAGGAGGCATGATGCCATTTGGGTGATTGTTGATCGGTTGACTAAGTCAGCCCACTTTTTGACGATTCGACAGACTGATTCTTTGCATGTGCTAGCAAAGAAATATATTGATGAGATAGTGAGGCTGCATGGGATTCCGGATTCCATTGTGTCGGATCGAGATCCTCGATTCACTTCGAGGTTTTGGGGTAGTTTGCAGGAAGCTTTGGGGACAAAGCTGAATTTCAGTACGGCTTTTCACCCTCAAACGGATGGTCAATCTGAGAGGACCATCGGACTCTTGAGGGGATGCTTCGGGCTTATGTGATGGATTTTTGTGGAGCTTGGGATGAGCATTTGCCGTTGGTCGAATTTGCTTACAACAATTCGTACCATTCGAGCATTCAGATGGCTCCGTATGAGGCGTTGTATGGTAGGAGGTGCAGGACTCCGATCTGTTGCGATGAAGAAGGAGAGAGACAATTGGAAGGACCAGAATTGATTCAGATAACGGTTGAGAAAATCAATCTAGTTAAGCAGCGGCTTAAGGCGGTACAGGACCGGATGAAGAGTTATGTTGATGCTCACCGAAAGGAGATGGAATATGAGGTCGGTGAGAAGGTGTTCCTTAAGACATCTCCTTGGAAGGGAGTATTGAGATTCGACAAGAAAGGAAAGTTGAGTCCGAGGTATGTGGGTCCTTATGAGATCCTTGAGAGGATTGGACCACTTGCCTACAGATTGGCGTTACCTCCAGAGTTGTCGCAGATCCATGATGTGTTCCATGTGTCCATATTGAGGAGGTATAGATCGGATCCTTCTCACATCATTCAAGCTGGTGAGGTTCAGTTGCGAGATGATTTGAGTTATGAGGAGCTTCCAGTACAGATTTTGGATACCAAGGACAAGGTTCTCAGGAACAAGACGGTTCAGTTGGTCAAGGTCCTATGGAGGAATCATTCAGTAGAGGAGGCTACATGGGAGCCATTGGAGGCTATGCGGGAGAAGTATCCGTATCTCTTCGATGATTCAGGTAAATTTCGAGGACGAAATTTCTTTTAAGAGGGGGAGAAATGTTAGGCCCTGAATTTTTTTTTTATGATATGATTAAACATGGATTGTGATAATTATGTGTTTAAGGCTTAGTTTAATTTATTTTGGGAGTATTATTGAAAAATTGAGTTTAAGATATGATGAAATAGGGTTTAAAAAAGGACTTAAAGGGTTTAATGGTGTAAGGGTCTTAGGGAGTTACTTGATTTGTTATGGGATTGGGCTTGTAGGTTTAAGACATTAGAAGGAAAAGAAAAGAAAGAAAAGAAATAGAAGAGAAGAGAAAGAAGCGTAGCGCCGACGGTGAGGAGAAGAGAAGAGAAGAGAGGTTGTGCGACCTTTGGTGATTTCCGACGATTCAAGCAACGTTTGGTAAGTTTAGCTTCGGTTTCTTCTTGTTTCTAGAAGGATTAAACAGTTAAATAGCTTGGATTGAGTAGAATCGATGATTTAGGGTTTTAGGGTGAAAACGGTGAGATTCTTTGGGTTGATGCGTTTGTGGTTGATTTGAAGTCTAGAATGGGTTAGAAATACCTTATAAGACTTGATCTACTGTTTGGATGTGTTAGATTTGGTTAAGGAAAAGAATCGATGTTGGGTTCTCGCAGAAAATGGGTTTGGTCGAAGCGGACCCGCACGTCGCGACGCGGCGTATGAATGGCGCCGCGTGTGGGAAGGGTGTCACGTCGCGACGTGTAAATGAATTTACGATTATTCGTCGTGACGTGTGGTTGCAGGAGACGCCGCGACGCAGTAATGTTTGTTCGCCGCAGGAGCATACGGCGAAGCGAGCCTTCGCTGGCTATCGCCATGGGCGAAGTTAAATCGTTCGTCGCGATTTAACGCCCCGACGTCATGGCGAGCCCCCTGTTTTTCGAAAGTGAGATTTTTGTATTTTCGAAGATATCTTTCAGTGTAGATGTCTGATTGAGGTAATTTTAGATTGATTGCGAACTAGAGATTAAAGACTACGAGTTGTATGAAGAAGGGAAGTCGGAAATTGTTTCGAAGGGTTCAGAATTTTAGGAGGAAATCGGATGAAGACTTTTATGCTTTATTTTGGTCTTTCAAGCTTTGATTATTTTCTATAGATATTAATTGTATGGAAACTTTGTTTGTTATAGGAAACCAAGCTGATTTGACCCAATTGCAAGAGGAAGGACGACAGTGAGTCTGATACTCAAGCGATACTAGGTGGGTAATATGTTTATGGTTATTGTGTGTATGGGCAATTGCATGATGTGTGCTTGCTTGCATTATATGACATTATTTGTATTGAATTACATGAGAGATTTTGAATATGCTTTTGATTATGAGTATGCATGGATTGATGGGCCTTTATGGCAATGGAAAGAATGGAAAGAATGGAGATTATGATATGCTTTGAGCATGATTCGAATGGATTATGTGCTTTGTTTGGGTAAGAGAGTTACGGATGGAGTCACGTGCACGTTGACATATTGAAAGCCTTCTCTCGGCTGCCCGCTTGTGGCAACGAGCTCCTTGAGAAATCAGACTCGGATGGATTTACTGATTTACCTTCGGGTTATCCGGATGGACTACGGAACTCTCGAGCCATTTGTTGTGCATACACGAATGATTTGATGAGCATAACATATGATGGATTTGATAGATTTGTTGCATAATGATTGATGTGATGAGAAATAGAAATTCATGATATATGCTTATTTGAGTGTGAATCATGTGTGAATTATGAATTGCTAGTGATATATGTATATTGCTTGATTGTGTGGCTCGTTGCCAATGGCTATAAACGTATATGCCACTGAGCTTCGCAGCTCACCCCTTTACTCTCCCCGCCTCAGGTGCAGATCGAGACGAGTGTCGACCTTGTAGGGCATCAGAAATTTCGAGCTAGCATGTCATCATGAAACATACTTTGTATTTTGAGACTTCATTTTCTTTTGTATTACGCTGCATTTCGAGCATATTGTTAAATTTCTTTGAATGCAAATGACAGTTGGCTTATGCATGTGGAATGATTAATGCATGTTTAGAATGCACGTGTAGAATATGTATATGTATGAGTATATGTATATGGTTATACGAATCGACTATGTTCTTATATGGATGTTGGGAACGGGTCCGACGGTATATGGAGCGCCCGTCGCCGGCGCGACCCGAGGGGCCATCTTCGGGGATTCGGACTTATGGGACCCGGGCCCAACAAAGGGAGTGGAACCAAGATCCAAAACATGAGCTAAAAGCCTATTTTAAGAGGAAGGAACAACATTTGGAAAGAGGGAAGGATTTGAAGGATAAGCGATATTGTTTAAATAGGATTAAGGAGAGAAGAAGTAGGTATTTGAGGTATAGATAGAGAGGGGGCAAGTTTCAATAATGGAGGAGAAGAAGAGGGAAGAAGGGAAGAGGTAACAGAGGTGATGGAGTATCTAACTAGTGTTGGCTCCAAAGTTATGAATACCGCCTCTGCTTGGTATCGGATTGGGTCTGGAACGGAATCTGCACTTGCAAATTCGATATCGAATCTTCGCTTTGGGTAATTTTTAAATTTATAAAATAGTCCCTGAAATTTTTAAAAATTGCAAAATAGTCCATAATAGTATATTGTATAGTTGTATCAGATACTTTACTAGTTTATCGCTTACATAAATCATGCTTTCAAAAATCTTAATAGTAAATAATAATGACAATTAATATGAAATAAGTCAATAATAATAATTTTAAATATTTTACATATAAATAATAACCACAATTAATATAAACAAAGAACATCATCATCCTACACACATCAAATTAAGAATAATACAAAGTATTTAAAATATTACAAATTACAATAATACAATTTCATCATTTTAATAAATAATATTACATCAAAAGATTCAAAACATCCGATAAAAAGAACAATAAATATTACAAAAGAGTTGATGACGAAGAAGCAATCAAGTAGCAGTTAAACCTGGAATAAAAATATTACAGGTTCATTACATATATACAATTTAACATAAAAATCAAATACAATTAAAATTCAAAGAAGAGGAAAAACAAAAACCTGGAATTCAATCATCAATGGGAGGATACCCACTAGAGTCAAGATCGACCCCATTGATCATTTGGTACAAAATCCTCATCATTGAGAGGAGCTTCATCATCATTATCATTCAAACTTAATGCACCAAATGACATGTCAATGCTTTCCCATCCAAGATTATCTTCCAAATTCAAATCACTCACATCAACTAAATTGGGTTCTTCAAAACCCAATCCGCCAAAACATCAATATTATCAATGGCAATTGGATCATTTGAACAACTTGTGCTACTAAGACTCCTAGTAAACAATTAAATTTAATTATTAGAAAATTATAAAAAATTATATCAAAATTAATAATGAAAATAACATACCTTTCTCGAAGCTTTAAATTTTAACGAACATAAACTAAGTCATTCAACCTCTTATGCTCCAATCTATTCCTTTTCTTGGAATGGATAAATTCAAATGTGCTCCAGTTTCATTCACACCCAGTTGTACTCACACATTGACTTAAAATTCGTATCGCAAACCTTCTCAATTCTGGAACAGAGCATCCAAATTGATCCCACCAAGAAACTGCAAGTTATAAGATAACAAAAGTAGTGTTATAAACAAAATAAAGTGATAAATAATTTTCAACAAATAAAAAATAGGAAATAAGTAATACCTGGACAACGTTTTCCTCTTTGTCGAATCGCAAGCGACATTCCAAAATTCCCATTACACGACTTATAAAGCTCCATTTGTGAGCTTAAAATTTCTTGCATTGTGTCATTAGGAACAATTGTTGTAATTGTGAAAAACATTCCTCTACTAATTTCAGCTTGCTTTTCAACATCTACTCTAAAATACACACTAGGATTCAAAAGTGCCCCGGCTGTAAACAATGGAGAAGAAAGTTGTCTTCTCCTTCTCCTTCTCCTTCTCTCATTAATGATTGAGAGATATGGTACGTATAAAGAAGGCCTATTTTTCAGATTGGCCTTGATTGCTTCCGTTGCTCTCTCCATAGCATCAAAAATATAACCCATCGTTGGATTTTCTTCACTATCAGCCAACCGAAGCACCCTCACCAAAGGCTCACAAACTCAGATAACAAATTGACATTGTGACCAAAATTCCCTATCTTCCAGTATGATATTACAAACCTCCATTCTAACATTAGACCTAGCATGCTGAGATGCAATCCACTTATCACTTGTAAACATTTGCCTTAACTCCTTCTTCAACAAAACAAAAGACTGAAATGATAAAAAAATTTTTTGCAAATCTTGTCACAGCAGGGAACCACAAATTCCTATCATTGATAAATTCCCTTCTCATCAAATTCAAAACCCATTCAAAACCCATGCACGATTATAAATAAATTTTGTCACCTTTTTTGCCTTCTGCATGGTCTCATCAATAACAGGAAAATACCTAGGATCTCTTATATTCTCCAGCATTAAGTCAATGCAATGTGCAACACAAGGAGTCCAAAAAATTAAATTATAGGTACTCTGCAACCTTTTCCCTGCCACTTTATAAGCGGAATCGTTGTTAGTAATAAACTGAACAATATTTTCCACCCCTACTTCATTCACAACTTCATCAAATATCCCAAACAAAGTATCAGCAGTTCTAATCAGGTCAGATGCATCAATAGATTTTAAAAATATAGAGCCATTTGAAGAATAAACCAAAAAAATTATAATAGGCTCTTGTCTCCTATTTTTCCAACCATCACACATAATTGAGCATCCATTAATACCCCAACTCACTCTTCTTTCAGCCAAATAAGTTCTCATTTCAGAAACAACACAACTCAAAAGTTTACCTCTTAAGTCGACAACCGATGGCCCTTTGTATCCTGGACCATAAGAGGCTATGCCATCTATCATAGGCTGATAATAATATGATTGAGAAGCATTAAATGATGAACCTGTATCATACCACCATCTAGCTACTGCCATATCCACATTGTGAGTCGCATCTCTTGTCTGCATTGCACTACGAATTGAAGGTTGGACTTCAGGAGTTGTTCGTGGTGCAAAAAAACTAGACACCTGCCTTCTTCTCTTCTTCACATCAGATTCTTCAGGATCCTGAGGCTGAGATGGAACACTACCAGTACCACTACCACTACCACTTCCATCTTCAACATTTTCATAATCACCACTGAAGCTAGAAAGCAAACTGCCACTACTAATTTCAAAATTCAATCTTCCTCTTCTATCTTTCTCAAATTGATGTTCATCAAACAATGTTTTCATCTGTCACTTCACATCATGACTTACTTTTTTACACGCTTCCACATCTCCTTTAATCCCAGCTAAATGCCTTTTCAATCGGGTGATTCCTCTACCTTTCAAATGCTTGTTACAAAACAAACAAATGGTATGATTCTTTTGATCAGGAACCGCACCAGCGTGAGCCCAAGCTGGATCATTGTATCTTCTTGAACTAGGTTGATCAGGAGTGTTTGAACTTCCTTCCATTTATCTGTACACAAAAATAAATAACACATAATTTCAATACACAATGACAATATGCATATCTATCTTATATAATATAACTCATTTTGTAATAATCACAAAGCTAACGATTTCCAACTTCCAATAATCACAAAACATACTTTAACAACTTCCATTTTCAACAAGTTCCAATTCCCCACAATCACAAAACATACATCTACGATTTCCATTTTTGTCAATTTCTAACAATTTCTAATTTCCAACTATCACACACATACATCAACAAATTCCATTTCTAACAAGTTCCAATTTCCTACAATCACAAGACATACATCTTCAATTTTCATTTTGATCAATTTCTAACATTTTTCAATTTCCATCAATCTCAAAACATACATCAACAAATTCCATTTTTATCAATTTCCAATTTCACATAATCACAAAATATACATTAACAACTTCCATTTCCAACAAGTTCCAATTTCTCACAATCACAAAACATACATCTCGATTTCCATTTTTCCAATTTCTAACAATTTCCAATTTCCAACTATCACACACATACATCAACAAATTCCATTTCTAACAAGTTCCAATTTTCTACAATCACAAGACATACATCTTGTTGGGCCCCAAATTTTTAGTGATTTTATTAAGATTGAATTGTTTTGATTATGTAGTTTTTCTAGATAAATTATTTTGTTTAAAGTTTAATTAGCATGTCAATGATTGGAGGATTTATTGTTTAGATTGATGGAATTGGAAATATTAAATGGAGAAATTAAGACTAAGGGAGAAGAAGAGAATAGTAGGATTTGGAAATCCTTGAAGATTTTGAAGGAATTGAAGTATCAACAAGTAAGTATGAGTTTATTCCATCTTTTTTTAGTTAGATGAAACCCCAATATAGCTTAACATGTGTGGTAAGTGTTATTGAATGAAATGTACAAATGTTATCTTTAGGGTTAATGGCCAAGGATAGATTTTGATGTTTTGTTGATGATATTGGGTTAGAATGAGCTTAGAAATGAAGTATAAGAGATGATTTAGGGTTTAGATGTGTTATATTTGAAATATGGAAGGAATATGGTTGAATAATGTGGGAAAATAGGTTTTGGGAGGATTTTGGATTCAGACATCATGGCCTTGCTGCCTTGCAATAAGGTTTCAGCTTTTCTCATTGCTGCGAGAGGCCATTTTCCTGCATAGACATGCTTTGGTAGTTTGGGCATAACTTTTTTTGTAGATGTAAAAATAAGGTGATTTTTTATTCGTTGTAAACTAGAGACATAGGGCTAAAAGTTTTGTGAAGAAATAAAGTTCTAATTCAGTCTCTAAATAGTCACGGCATCACTCCGAATTGTCATATTTTTGTATTTTCAAGTTATATTTTTGGAATTCAAGGCTTTAGTCACATTTTAAGTTTTATTAGTTCAAGTGTATTTTGTATTTTTGGTTCTTGAACTCAAATTATGTATTATGGTTTGAAATGTCATTAAAGCTTTGTAAAACTCTTCTTTGGTTATCAATGAGATATGGTTGATGTTGGATTTAGTTTCAAACCTTTCGTATTAAATTGTTTTATCATGAGGATAAGATTTGGAAGGTTGTGTTTATGATCAAGTTTATTTTGTGTTGGGTTGTTTTGATGAAAATGAGTGAAAAATTTTAAGTTTGGGTTTCTGTGGAAAAGGGCTTTCGCCGCGACGAGACCATCTGCTTGCCGTAGCGAAGTTAAATTCGCGGGTTCACCGCAGCGAGAGTTCTTTCGCTCGCAGCTTTGAAGGTTCATTCGCTCACCGCAGTGTAGCTTGCCGAAAGGTTTTGCCGCGGCAAAACAACATACGTCGTGGCTACGCCCGCCTTTGCTTCCGAGGGATCTTTCTTCTAGATGTCCAACTTCTAGGTCTTCCCTCCAAGCCCAAGCCTCATGCTTCCGTGTCCGATGTTGGGGTCCAAAAACGGAGTCCAATATGTTATGGTATCAGAGCGACTATGTTTAGGTCCAGGTTTGCATTGCATTGTTTTAAAATGAACAACTTGCATTGTTTTGAATTATTTTATATGATTTGAACTATTTTTACATAGTTTGAATATTGTTTTGCTTGAACTAAAGATTTTCAACGGTTTTATATTGAAGGAGTGAAAATGCCGCCTTAAAAGAGAACTCGAGGAGCTATGACTCGATCTCATTCTCGCCAAGGGAGCACGGATGAATCCCATGTCCCACAAGATGATGGGACACATTCTGCTCCGAATTCTGAGGTACCTAGTTTGCAACAAGAAGTGCCTCCTCCTATGCCTCAAGCGAATCCCATGGATCCGAGTTTCTTTCAAGCCTTTGCTCAGGCTTTCACGTATGCCATGGTTCAAAGGTCTCAGGTTTCGATGCAAGCTCCAGTAGACAGGAGTGGACAGTATGACAAGCTCCATAAGTTTGGAGTTGTGGATTTAAATGAAACGCCAAATCCGGAAGAGGCTAAAGCCTGGTTGAAGAGGACCGAGAGGGTTCTATTTCAGATGAAGTGCTCAGATGAGGAGAAGTTAGATTATGCAGTTAGTTTGTTACAGGGAGACGCACTGCATTGGTGGGAATCAGTGCCTCACAGTCAAGTCATACCACCGGTACTGATATGGAGGGACTTTGTGGAAGTGTTCAGGAAGAAGTACCTCTCCAGGGTTTATGTACAAGAGAAGGCTAGGGAATTTCTGAACCTCACACAGAGGGACATGAGTGTGAGCGAGTATGAGTTGAAGGTCACACAACTTTCTCGATATGCAGCCAACATTGTGGCGACCGAGGAAGATAAATGCCATAAGTTTGAGGGAGGTCTTCATTTGGGGATCCGGGAGAAAGTCTTGATCCACAACTTCTATGACTACCAACAATTGGTGGATGCTGCACTCCAGGCTGAAAAACTGGAGAATATAAGAAATGAAGTAAGCAGGAAGAGGAAGAACAAGGAGCAGTCTTTTAAGAAAGGAATGAGTGCTCCAATGCATGAGAGGAGCCCAAGGAGTTATCACACACAGAGTGAAGTGGGTAGCAGTGGCTCTACCAGGAACAAGCAGGTAAAGGCAGTATCAGGGCAAGCCTCTAATGTGGGAGGCACTGGAAGAGCAGGAAGGAGTAGGTATACAAACTCCCAATGTGAGCATTGTGGGAAACTTCACCAAGGAGAGTGCTTCAAGTTACTTGGAGCCTATTTTCGATGCAGAGAGAAGGGACATATGATCATGGATTGTCCACAGGTACTGAGACAAGAGGGGTCACAATTTCAAGCTCCGAGGCGAGCAGAAACAGTGGAAACCAGGCTAGTTACTAAGGTTGGCAGCTCTGGAATTGTAAGGAAGGCTATTCCTCCAGGAAGGCCAAAGGATTAGGCACAGGCAAGAGTGTTTTCCATGACTAGGGAGGAAGCTGCAGCTGCACCTGAGGTTGTCACAGGTATGGCTCAGTTATTTGATTCAACATTATATATTTTAATTGATTCTAGTTCCACGCATTCTTTTGTTTCTGCAAGCATAGCATTGCATGGTGTGAATTCAGTGCCTTTGGATAATCCTTTGCTTATTAGTACTCCTCTATGGAGGAATGTGGTGATCAGTCATATATATAAGGGTTGTGAACTCTTCGCTGATGGTGCTAGATTGGTAGTGGACTTACTACCTCTAGACCTAAAAGGGTTAGATGTTATATTGGGAATGGATGCTATGGAGAAATATCTGGCGAAGCTAGATTGTGGCCTAAAAGAGGTGGAATTTGATCTGGGCAGCGGTGAGACGGTGATTTTCAGAGGGGACAAGAAAACACCATCACCAAGAATTATTTCGACCTTACTAGCTGACAGAATGATGGGCAAGGGGTGTGAAGCCTTTTTGGCGCATGTTTTGGATACCGATGTGAATGAAGGGAAGTTGGAGGATTTTTGATTATGAGGGAGTTTCCAGATGTGTTCCCAGAGGAATTACCAGGTTTGCCACCGGTAAGGGAAATCGAGTTTGCCATCGACTTGATTCCCGGAACCTCACCTATTTTAGTACCACCTTATAGGATGGCTCCAGCTGAGTTGAGGGAGCTTAAGGAACAATTGGAAGAACTGTTAGAGAAGGGGTATGTTAGACCGGGTTCGTCACCTTGGGGAGCACCGGTTTTTTTGTCAAGAAAAAAGATGGAACATGGCGGATGTGTATTGACTATCAGAGACTCAACAAGGTGACAATTAAGAACAAGTATCCTCTGTCACAAATAGATGATCTGTTTGACCAACTGCAGGGAGCAAGGGTCTTCTCTAAGATTCATCTCAGATCAGGCTATCATCAGCTCAGAATCAAGGAGTCTGATGTAAGCAAGATAGCCTTCAGGATTCGGTATGGTCATTATGAGTTTTTATTCATGCCATTTGGTTTGACCAATACTCCAGCTGCTTTCATGGATCTTATGAATAGGGTCTTCAAGGACTATCTGGATCAGTTTGTCTTAGTGTTTATAGATGACATTCTGGTGTATTCCAAGAGTGAAGAAGAACATGAGGGGCATCTCAGGATTGTATTGTAGACACTGAGGGAGAGAGAGCTTTATGCTAAGTTCAGCAAGTGTGAGTTTTGGATTCATGAGGTGACATTCCTTGGACATGTGATTTCGCAAGATGACATACATGTTGATCCAAGGAAAGTTAAAGCAGTGGTGAATTGGCATGCACCCAAGACAGTGACAGAGGTGAGGAGTTTTCTGGGTCTGGCAGGTTATTACAGGAGGTTTGTGGAAGGATTCTCCATGATAGCTTCTCCGATGACTAATTTATTAAGGAAGAATCAAAAGTTTATCTGGAGTGATGAATGCCAGAAGAGCTTTGAGGAGCTCAAGCACAGATTAACAAGTGCTCCGGTTTTGATTCTGCCTTCCAAAGATGAAGGGTATACAGTGTATAGTGATGCTTCGAGGAAGGGTCTAGGTTGTGTATTGATGCAGGGAGATAGGATGATAGCTTATGCTTCACGGCAACTGAAGTCATATGAGTTGAATTATCCAACCCATGATTTGGAATTGGAAGCAGTGATCTTTGCCTTAAAAATTTGGAGGCATTATCTATATAGGGTTCAAACGAGGATCTTTACTGATCATAAGAGTCTCAAGTACTTACTAAGCCAGAAAGAACTGAATTTAAGATAGAGAAGGTGGATAGAATTGCTTAAAGATTATGATTTGTTGATTAAGTACCATCCAGGCAAGGCAATTGTTGTAGCAGATGCCTTGAGTAGGAAGTATTCAATGCTCATGTTCGGACAGTTTATCTACCTTTATTGGAAGATATGACCAAGCTTAAGATAAGCTTGAAGCAGGAAGAACCAAATTGCCTTTTAGCTAACTTCAGAGTGAGGCCAATACTTAGGGAGAAGGTTAGGGAGTTACAAGCACTAGATGCAGATTTGAGCCAGCTTTGAGAGGAAATTCAGAATGGTAAGAATTCTGAAGTAGTAGTGAGGGATGATGGGCTCATGACAAGGAGGTGAAGGATGGGATTTTGGATGAGGCACACAATGCACCTTATGCCATGCACCCAGGTAGCACCAGGATGTACAGGGATTTGAGAGAGCATTTCTGGTGGAAGGGCATGAAAAGGGATGTAGTAGAGTATGTAAGTAAGTGTCTAGTGTGTCAGCAAGTCAAGGCTAAACACCAGGCAACTTCAGGCAAGTTAAGGCCATTGTCCATTCCTGAGTGGAAGTGGCAAAGGGTAATCATAGATTTTCTGATGGGTTTGCACAAGACTAGTAGGAAGCATGATGCCATATGGGTTATTGTGGATCGGTTGACGAAGTCAGCCCATTTTCTGGAAATTAAACATATTGATTCTTTGCATATGCTAACAAAGAAGTACATTGATAAGATAGTGAGATTACATGGGATTCCAGATTCCATAGTTTCCGATAGAGACCCTCATGTAAGAAGCTTTATGAACTAAGCTAAATTTTAGCACGACTTTTCACCCTCAGACGGATGGTCAATCTGAGAGGACCATTCAGACCCTTGAGGGAATGCTCAGGGCATGTGTGATAGATTTCAAAGGAGCTTGAGATGAGCATTTGCCATTGGTCGAATTTGTTTATAACAATTCGTACCATTCGAGTATTCAGATGGCTCCATATGAAGCACTATATGGAAGAAGGTGTATAACTCCGATATGCTGGGATGAAGAAGGAGAGAGGAAACTGTTAGGAACATAATTGATTCAGATGATAGTTGAAAAAGTCAATCTGGTTAAGCAACGGCTTAAGGCAGCTTAGGATAGGATGAAGAGCTACACTGATGCACACCGAAAAGAGATGGAGTATGAAGTCGGTGAGAAAGTGTTTCTTAAGACGTCTCCTTGGAAAGGAGTAATGAGGTTTGGCAAGAATGGTAAGTTGAGTCCGAGATATATGGGTCCCTATGAAATTCTTGAGAGGATTGGACCACTAGCCTACAGGTTGGCGTTGCCACCGGAGTTATCACAGATACATGATGTCTTTCATGTCTCCATGCAGAGGAGGTATAGATCGAATCCTTCTCATATCATTCAGACCACTGAGGTTCAGTTGAGAGATGATTAAAGTTATGAGGAGATTCCAGTGGAGATTTTGGACACTAAGGAAAAGGTCCTCAAGAACAAGACGGTTCAGCTAGTCAAAGTCCTGTGGAGAAACCATTCGGTAGAAGAGGCCACGTGGGAGCCATTGGAAGCCATGAAGGAGAAGTATCCACATCTCTTCGATGACTCAGGTAATAATTTCGTGGACGAAATTCTTTTAAGAGGGGGAGAAATGTTGGGCCCCAAATTTTTAGTGATTTTATTAAGAATGAATTGTTTTGATTATGTGGTTTTTCTAGATAAATTATTTGTTTAAAGCTTAATTAGCATGTCAATGATTGGAGGATTTATTGCTTAGAGTGATGGAATTGTAAATATTAAATGGAGAAATTAAGATTAAGTTAAGAGTATAGTATGGTGTAAGTGAAAATGAAGAAGTAAGAATGAATAAGGGCAAAATGGGCAAGTCACTTAAAGTCTAAAAGTTATAAGGCATAATGGAGGGACATAATGGTATTTGCTCATTCATTTAAGGCTTAAGTGAAAGAAATTAGAAGAAGAAGTATATGTTGTCTTATTTGAGAAGTGAGTGTCGTGGGAGACTAAGGGAGAAGAAGAGAATAGTAGGGTTTGGAAATCCTTGAAGATTTTGAAGGAACTGAAGCGTCAACAAGTAAATATGAGTTTATTCCATCTTGTTTTGGTTAGATGAAACCCCAATATAGCTTAACATGTGTGGGAAGCGTTAGTGAATGAAATATGCAAATGTTATCTTTAGGGTTAATGATCAAGGATAGATTTTGATATTTTGTTGATGATATTGGGTTGGAATGAGCTTAGAAATGAAGTATAAGAGATGATTTAGGGTTTAGATGTCTTATATTTGAAAGATGGGAGGAATATGATTGAAGAATGTGAGAAAAACAGGTTTCGGGAGGATTTTAGCTTCGCACGTCGCGACCATGCATGTGCATCATGTGCCTTGTGCATGAAGCATGACGAGAGGCCATTTTTCTACACAGACATGTTTTAGCATTTTGGGCATAACGTTTTGTGTAGATGTCCAAATGAGGTGATTTTTGATTCATTGTAAACTAGAGACATAGGGCTACAGGTTTTGTGAAGAAATAAATTTCTTATTCAGTCTCTAAAGATATCAAAATTTGGATCGAAGTTAAGCATAGAATTTTTGTTTCATCTTTAGTTATAGTTCGAATTGTTAAAGTATGACTTTCCGATTTCTACACCAAGTTGATGGAATTTTGGTTATTGGTTAAGGAAATCAAGTGAGGCAAGAGGAGCAAGAGGAATAAGAGGAAAGACATTCCTAAGCAAACGTATAAGCAAGGAACTCAAGGTGGGTACACGTTTATAATAGAGTAAATAAGCCACTCATTGTTTTCTTTAAATCAAGAAAGATTTAATGATTTAAATTGCATCATCAATGTTGCCTTATTTGCTTTTTGAGTGAATTGTGAAATTGTTATATCTTTGCTATGCGATTTGTATTGATGATTGATGAAAAGACTTTGAAAAGGGCTTCTCTTTAAAAGAATACATGTTTATGAAATCATGTTTTCAGAAATGATTTATACCAGGATATCAAGGTTATGAAAAGCAAGTTTACAAGAAAGTGCCATTTTGGCAACAAGTTTACAAGATTTTGAACTATGTGTGTTATATGGGTTTGTGGTAGTCCCTCAAAAACCGTCACGTGCACGCTTGACTCAAGTATAGGCTTCTCCCTTTGCTTTGCTTAGTGGCATGGAGCTCCCTCAAGGACTCCCTCAAGAATTTTACGACTACACAGGACCATTATATGGGAATGTGTAGTGCGTCATGAATTTAGACTTACCCAAATCATTCTGCTGTGCTTATATGCTTATGATCTGTTAGCACGTTTGATGCATACATGATTTAAAATTACTCATGAATTGTTTGAAAATCAAGCATTTTGAGATGATGATATCTACTATTTACATGTGAAATTACTTTGGTTTCAAAAATGTATGACGGCAATGAGCTTTTAAAACTACTTTTGCTTGTTTCTTTATTATAAATATGTTACTCATGAGCTTTATAGCTCACCCCCATTTTCCTGCCCCTATTCAGGTGATGAGCAAGAGATCGAGTAAGTCAAGAGTTACGGCATCACTCCGAATTGTCATATTTTTGTATTTTCAAGTTATATTTTTGGAATTCAAGGCTTTAGTCACATTTCAAGTTTTATTAGTTCAAGTGTATTTTCTATTTTTGGTTCTTGAACTCAAATGATGTATTATGTTTTGAAATGCCATTAAAGCTTTGTAAAACTCTTCTTTGGTTATCAATGAGATATGGTTGATGTTGGATTTAGTTTCAAACCTTTCGCATTAAATCGTTTTATCATGAGGATAAGATTTGGAAGGTTGTGTTTATGATCAAGTTTATTTTGTGTTGGGTTGTTTTGATGAAAATGAGTGAAAAATTTTAAGTTTGGGTTTTTATGGAAAAAAGGCTTTCGTCGCGACGAGACCATCTGCTAAATGCGGCGAAGTTAAATTCACGGGTTCACCATGAAGTGTTCTTTTCGCTCGCGCAATGTGAGGTTCATTTAATTCATCATGGCATAGCTTCTGAAAGGTTTCAACTGCAATAAACAAAGACATGCCGAGGAGACGCCCGCCTTTGCTTCTGAGGGATCTTTCTTCTAGATTTCCAACTTCTAGGTCTTCCCTCCAAGCCCAAGCCTCATGCTTCCGTGTCCGATGTTGGGCTCCAGAAACGGGGTCCAGCACATCTTCAATTTCTATTTTGATCAATTTCTAACAATTTCCAATTTCCATCAATCTCAAAACATACATCAACAAATTCCATTTTTATCAATTTCCAATTTCACACAATCACAAAACATACATTAACAACTTCCATTTCTAACAAGTTCCAATTTCCCACAATCACAAAACATACATCTATGATTTTTATTTTTATCAATTTCTAACAATTTCTAATTTTCAACTATCACACACATACAAAACATACATCTATAATAATTCCATTCCTATTTCATTCCGTTTACAATAATTTCCAATCCTAACAATTACAAAACAATCATAATTCTATTTTCATTCATTCCATTTACAACAATTTCCAATCTTAAAATTAGAAAACATTCATAATTCCATTCCATTTCCAATCCATTTTAACAATTTCTAATCCTAACAATTACAAAAATTCATAATTCCATTCCATTTCCATCAATTTCCAATCCTAACAATTACAAAAAATCATAATTCTATTTTCATTCATTCCATTTACAACAATTTCCAATCCTAACAATTACAAAACATTCATAATTCCATTTTCATTCATTCCATTTCAATCCATTTCCAACAATTTCCAATCCTAAAATTACAAAACAATCATAATTCCATTTTCATTCATTCCATTTATAACAATTTCCAATCCTAACAATTACAAAACATTCATAATTCCATTCCATTTCCATTCCATTTCCAACAATTTCAAATCCTAACAATTACAAAACAATCATAATTCTATTTTCATTAATTTCATTTACAACAATTTCCAATCCTAACAATTACAAAACAATCATAATTTTATTTACATTTCCTTCTATTTTAACAATTTCTAAGTCCAACAATTACAAAACATACTTACATACATCAACAATTTTCATTTCCAACAAATTCCAATTACAACAATCTCAAAACATACATCAACAATTTTATTTTTATCAATTTGCAATAATTTCCAATTTCCAACATTCATGAAACATACATCCACAATTTCTATTTCCAAATTCCAATAAATTCCAATTACAAAGAATATTTTACTTTAATATGTTCATATTTCAATGATTTAGTTTATGAATTTGCAATGTACAAATTCATAACCTAAATAATTTTAGGATTAGGAAATAATCAAACAAGATATCTTAAAGATAAGGTAAATAACAAATTTAGCTCAATGTTTATGATTTAAAAGCAATCAGAAAAGCATCGAATTCAAAATGAGTGAATTTAGTTGGTTCATCATTCATGATTGTCTTATTTTAATTTTAATTCAAACTTAAAAATTTTACATATCTTAAAATAATAATTAGAAAATTGATTAGTTGTCTTTTTTATAATCATATGCTTTCATTTACTAGCTTAGAAAATTGATTAGTGGTTTTTTCTTACACCTTAGCTTAGATTAGATTTCCTTAATTATGACGAGTCATGACTCATTCCCAACTAAATATCAAACCCTTAACTAACACAATTGAGAATTGACATTTATTTCAAAATTTAGATACACAAATACAACCAATTGGTCCAATTCAATTCAATTCAACATTTAGAATTTCATTTCATAAACAAACACAACTCAATTTATTTCATACACGACAATAACCAACATCGGATCATTGGGACACTCCAATTCATTTCATACACAAGTCACAAGTCACAACCCAATTCATTTCATTTCATGTTCCCCTCCATCATCGAGTCATCCAACAACAACACAAAAATCTATCAACACTCCAACAGTCCAACCAACTTCAACACCAAATAGCAAATTCATCATCGGATCATCAACCAAAACCATAACCAAAATACAATAAAAATTTAAATTCAAAAATTTTCGAAATAAAAAACGCAAAAAACAACTCGAGTCTGGCAGGTCGTCGGGTTTTATCACGGGTCAATGTGTGGATCTGTCTTCGGTGGCTTCAGACGCGTCTCCGGTGGTGCGGTGTGGTGACTTCACTTGGAGGAGGTGGTGGCCGGTGGAGGAGGAAGCGTCGTCGAGTTTGATGTCTTTAATGGAGGATGAGGCAATGTCGCGACTCACGATGACCAAAGGAGAAGAGGAGAAGACGCGACGGCAGAAAGAGGATAGCGGCGGCGAGCCGGCGACGGTGAGAAGAGGAGAGAGGTGGCGATGGTGAGGTGAGACCGAGAAGTGAGAAGATGAGAGGAGAAAAAGCTTAAGAGAGAAGAGTGAAATCGCGAAGAAGAAGAAGAAGTCAGGTTTGGGGAGAAAAATTAGGGTTAGTTCTTTTAAAATTGCATACTAGTCCCTGAAGTTTCAAATTTTTTACGGTACCGACCGGTACCGATCGGAAACCATCGGTACCGACCGGTACCATGGTGGTCGATTCCGACCGGAACAATACGTTAACCACCCAGAACTGAACGAAATTCACATCATTGGTTGGCTTTATGTTTGGTTCTTTTCGTGGAGAAGAAAAGGTAAGTAGGGGAGAGGTAAAAATGGATGAGAGGGGCTTGAACCATCTCCGATTCTATGTTTCATTATTTCCCGAAAAAGGGAAAGGAACTAGATTCTAATTCCCAGCAAAAAAAATCACATGTGAAATTGTTACGTAAATGATTAAAAATAGTGAAAGGGACAAGCTAAAAAAAAGAGAGATCTAGTTAATTCTCTTTAACCTTTTAGAGAGAGAATATTTTCATGATAAAGATTAATGAATAGTAATTTATAGAATGAGTGAATTAAATTATTATTTAAGTTAAAATATAATATCTAATTATCGGAGCTCAGTTTAATAAGGCTTTGAGGCCTCTCACGCAACCATCGTGGGGTATTGCTAACAAAAACCACCCACATGCAGACCCCACAAAAATAGTGCTACTTTTCTCATTTGTTCATACTAGCAGGATAACTCTGCGCAAATGCGCAGTGAAAGTGCTCGCTGAATTTATACGTCGGGAAAATTTTAAGGTCATAGTTAAATAAAAAATAATATGCAAATGTAATGAAATAGTCATCGGTTGGGAGAAGAAATAAGATGAAATGACTTTCTTTGAGATTAAAATAGCAGTATAAAGATACCTTAATCTATAAGTTTTTTAATTTGTGCTTCATAAAATTTCCTAGTCTCGAAGTTAACTTCTTTGATGAATTTGACGATAATATGTCTCGTTTATGGCTTTTTTTCAAACATCTTTAGCGGTTGAATTAGGTAGAATTCATATCTACCATTAAAATAATGAAATTAGTCTATAAATGTCATAATTATTTGACAAATTTATGGAGACATTATAAATTGGAAAATTGGGATAAAAAAAGTCATGGAGAAAAGAATCGGTTAGTGACCTGAACGGTTGTTTTTTGTTTGTTGAAATAGAAGAGGTTAATGTTTTCCAAGAAGGATTAGTCAATTCGTATATTCCAAGAAGGATTATAGAATTAGTAAGTGAAATTTAATGCGAGTTGGAAATGACATCAACTCAATTGCTTTAAATAAAGAATAACAAGACGAAGCTCAAAGAAGCAAAAATAAGTTGAAGTGAAAATATAGAAGTAAGACGAAGCGCGGAGAAGCAAAGATAAGACGAAGTCCTAAGAGAAAAATAAGACGAAGCGGGGAGACAAAAGTAAGACGAAACGGCGGTAACATGAAGGAGAAATTAAGGTGAAGTTGCACTGGGAAAGGTTAGGCAATTCGACTTCAAATCTTTTTCAGGGAAAGGATCGACCCCAGCGAATACTCCTTAGTGCATATTAGAATGAAGAATATTGTTATCGTGCACAGATAATGCAGGACGATTAAAGTTAGAGGAAGCGAAAGTAAAATGATGTCGAAGTAAGAGGATAGAAGTCAGACGATAAAAGTGAGACAATGAAAGTAAGAAGTTGAAAAGCAGACGAAAGAAGAAAAACAGACGCGAGTTGAAAAGCAAACGGAAGCAAAAGCAGACGGAAGCTGAATACTTTGTCGATATTAGAATGAAGAATGTTCTTATACTGGACAGATAATCTAATGAAAAATCTTCAACAGCTTGGCGAAAAAATTGACAAACAAGGCTGACTTGTTGACTGATCTGTGCAAAAATGCGGAAAAGAATAAGACGAAGCAAAGAAGCAAAAATAAGACGAAGTGAAGAAAGCAGACGGAAGCTGAAAAGTAGACGAAAGAAGAAAAATAGAGGGAAGTTGAAAAGCAGACGGAAGCAAAATCAGATGGAAGCAAAAACATATGAAAGTAAAAGCAGACGAAAGCAAAAGGTGACGCAAGTAAAAGGAGACGCAAGCAAAAGTAAACGATGAGCCATACTTAAGAGAAGATTATTTTCCGAATTATGTAGAGTTATCTTACTGTAACAATGTGTTAATAGGTGAGTTCTTTTTTGATTAAACAACATACTAACCTTTTTTCCGATTACTATTATAGTTTCCTAATATACAATTATTGTCACTAGGTTATTGGAAAACGTCTTTCCTAACCTAAGCTTATATTCATCCGACCCATTTCAGATGATAAATCTTGCGTAAATTACACAATTCCTAAAGCAACATGTTTTACATTCATCAGCCAACATTCTTACTTAATAAAAATAGAAAGAATGATAGGAACACATAAGTTCAAAGAAAGAATAGAAACCAGCAAGACACAAACACTGAGTACAACATATATTAAAATCCCAGAAATACATAGTTCACCACACACTATAAAAACTTCAACTACGGAAAGTAAAACATGAAACGATAGAAACTAAGACGAAGCAGAGTTAAAATAAGATGACAGTAAAGTCAAACTAGTTATCAGAGCTTTAGCTTGAGGAAGATTTCTAATTATCTCCTCTCTGTTTGGGTGCCTCTGCCTTGGGAATGTCTTTATTTGTTCCAGAGCTTGAGGAAGATTTCTGATTATCTCCTCTGTGTTTGGGTGCCATGATTTTTTCATATAGCTTGTCAAGTTTCTCGTAACACTCTTGAATCTGTTTGATTGTTTCTCTGGGATCCGCGTAACTTCACTGTTCTAGGGAATTCATATTTCTGTGAAAGATAAATTTAAGACGAGTACGTATAATAAAATCAGTGAAATTAATCTAACGAACTCTAGATGGTTATTCTGTGATTGCTTATTATAAAAAGTAATTATAGCTTGGCAATGTGATGTTGGAGAGAATAGTAAGGTGAATGGTGGTAACGGATTAAAACATGGAACGTAAAGATAAAGAAAAATTTTTGTTGAAATTATAAATATAAAAATTTGGGGTAAAAAAAGTAACGTAGAAAAGAATTCCTTACTGAAGTGAAAGGTTGCTCTTTGCTTGTTGAAATAGGAGACGTAACTTTGAGAGTCGTTATCTTCTTGGAATGGAGGATGTGATGAATATTGGTTAAACAAAAAGAAGGCAAAAGAAGAGGGTACAAATTTTTTGGTTGAAGTTAAGAGGAGAAAGGTTTCAAAGTTTAAATATAGACGTATTAGTGGACCGTCTAGCAGGGAAGAAATATAGCTGTGTAGTACTTGAAGTTGAAGAGTTGGACTGTATTAAATGAGGGGCAGTACTGCATTAAACGATGACTGCTACATTAAAAAGGTTAAAGAGGAGCAGATGTACAAGGCATTTAATATGTAAGGGTTCCTTATATTTCATTATATATATTTATATTGGGCATTGATAGATGATCATAATTCGAACTAAGAGGTGGGTTGGTATCATATCCTAGTAGAGGATATAACTGGGGTTGGAGAGGAGAAAGTAAGACGAGAATACGCAGGGGAAATTTTAACGTCATAGTTAAATAAAAAATAATATCAAAATGTAATGAAATAAGCAATGGTTGGGAGAAGAAATAAGATGAAAACTTTCCTTGAGAATTGAGATACATTTAAAATAGTTTACATGTCTACTATTTACATTTGCAGTATAAAGAAACCTTAATTTATAAGTTTATGAATTTGTCTTTCATAAAATTTCCTTGTCATGAAGTTTACTTTTTTGAGATCGTTGGCCATCTCTATCATTCGACTAGTTTGATACATCTCGATATAGTGAAGTTCATGTGAACTATTATGTGCCTTTTTATTCCGTGCAAGGTATCCGATAAGTAATTCATCTAGCTCATTTTGAAGATCATATGTCTACTTTATGGCACTTTTCAAATATCTTTTGCGCTCGAAATAGCTGGAATTCATATCTGCCATTTAAATAATCAAATTAGTCCACAAATGTCATAATTATTTAATGTAGCAGAGAATAAGGAGGAAACCTATAAGAAATGGCATGTATAGATAAAGAAACGGTTTTGTTGACATTATAAATTGAAAAGCTTCGGATAAAAAAAGTGATGGACAAAAGAATCCGTTACTGACCTGAACAATTGTTCTCTGTTTGTTGAAATAGAAGAGCTGAAGAGGCAACCTTGACTGTTCTTATGTTTCTGGAATGGAGAATGTGATGTATTTAGATTAAACAAGAAGAAGGGAAAAGAAGACGACAGGAATTCATTGATTGAAGTTAGAGGAGAAAGGTTATAAAGTTTCAATATAGAGGTGTTAGGGGACCGTGCGGCAGCTAAGATTTGATGAGTTGTAGGGTATTAAATGAGGGCCGACACTTGAAGATGATAAAGCGAAGCAGAAATGATTTTTCTAGAGATGTGTAAAAAATAGGTGATATGTGTAGAGAGGAGGAAGACATCTGAATAAAAAATTTTGCTGGTCATTGAAATGTCAATCTTCGTTCTGATTCTCTTGTTTTCTAATTCTCATCATGTTGGGACCCGATCTGGGAACCGGATCCCAACCGGAAAAGCAGAACGAATGACGGAATCAATGGAAACGGAAGCGAAAGGAGACAAAAATTTCGGATCGAAATTTGAAGCAGAAAACAAAGCACATCGCAAACCGATCGAACAACGGAAATGTCGAATCGAAAACAAAATGCAGAAGCGAACAAATCCGAAAGTAGCGAAGCGGAAGCAAATGCAAGCGGAAGCAAATACTAATCGAATCAAACGAACAGATTCAATCGAATATAGCGAAGCGAAATAATCGAATACGAATCACAAAGCGGAACGAATAAGCGAAAGCGGGATCGAATCGAATGCAAATCGAATTCGGATAGAAAACAAAGTAAGCAAACAAATCAATGTAAATCAAACACTTTCCGACATCGTGACTAAGCAAAGAACAGAAAGCAGAATCGCGTTGGGATCTAAGGCGTTCCAAAATCTGATATATTTTTTTCTTTCTTATTCTCATTTCTTACATCAATCACATCCATATAATTTCCATAGGAAAATTCATTCTTAAACCCAAACTCAACAATCATACAAATTCTTATTCATCCATACAAATCTCAAATTACATTTTAACCCCGATTTTATCGAAATTTCGGCAGCATAACGGCTGCCTTTATCCTAACCCAAACCTGCAAGGGTTCAAAAATACACTTCTAAAAACTCAAACAAACATACACAAATCAAAATCAACCGGACCCTCCGTCCGGGATCTCAGCAGATAAACACAAACCTATTTCTAAACTGCTTCAAATTGTAACTCAATACACTAGTCTCACCAATCAAACTCATTCCCATAATCAAACATAAATATATATTCCAAACATCATACACAATTTCATATACAAATTCCAAATATTCAAAATCTAACATATTCAAATGTCGAAACTGACGTCTTCACATTCTTTCATCCGATCTCCTGCTCGAAACCTGGAGATAGGGATGAAAGAGGGGTGAGCTCTCAGCTCGTGGATAACACATTTATAAATCGATAAATAAGCGAAAATCATTTTTCACAAGCTTTTTGCCAAAAGGGCTAGTTTTTCAAACTTTATAATTTTTCAAACAATTTCCTCAAACCCATTTTTTCATATTTTCAAACTTTTCATAATAATCTCACTTTTTCTCATTTTTCAAAACTTCTTGAATTTTTCATAAATATGAATGCGAACACATAAACAAATCAAAACATATTACACATCGAATGGTGCAGCTAGGTCCAACAGAGCGTCTTGCATATCCGCATAAGCGGTCTGCGATCGTGAAACGAAACGTACTACACTTTCCGCATTGCGGTCCAGTTATAGCCGTGAAGGAGTCCGAAATCGGAGTCCGTGCCTACTAGCAAGCAGCTGGAGAAGGCTATACACATAGAGACAATGACTCACCAAGGACCTACCAAACCCACATAACACATAATCGAAAACGAAAAGTCGGATTGCGAAGGCACTTTTCAATTTCGTACTTTTCTTCAAAATTTTCCCAAAAATGCATACCACTCAATTTATTCAGTCTATCATTCACTAAATTCAACAATCAAAACATTCAATCAAACAATAATTTCAACAATTGAATAATGCATACACAACAAATGCATTTTCAAAAATTTCTATCGGTTTATCGAATCATTTAAAGCAATGAATTCAAACTTATAATAATCTTTCGAAAACATTCGAAATCGAAATTTCAAACCTTTACAAAACAATAATTTGTCAAAATTTTCACATTTTGCTTTCTTTATTTTTCAAAATTGCTTTCTTTAATTTTCAAAATTGCATATTGCTCACAAATCAAAATATAAATATGCTACCCACCTCAATTATTGCGGAAACTTGATTTCAAGCTCCAATTGATCCTTGCTTCTTTCCTTCTTTCCAAAACACCAAAACCTAAACCATAATCATCCAATTTTTACATCAGAAAATACTTAATTTTCACAGTCAACTTAGGAATTCACCAAATCCATTTACATTCAAGCTATTTCAATCGCCAAATCCCCAATTTTCAAAATTGGCCTAAACCAATACACCCAATTCAATACCATAAAATACAATTTCTTCAAAATTGATTTCATATATCATCAATTCATCATATTTCCTATAATTCTACACCAAAATATCTCAAAATTCTCAATCATAAAATTTAGCCTAAACTTTAAACAAATTTCCATCCAAAATTAAACCCACCTAAAGCATATATTTCAAAATTAATTCCACAATCCATAAACCCATCTCATATGTCATAATTCTAAACCAAAATTAATCAAAATCTCAAAGTAGAACAATTTCTCTTACCTCTTTTCTCCTCCAAATTGAATTTTTTGGTTCCTTAGGAAGCTCTTATGCTCCTCTACCTTTTCTCTCTTGGAACCATCCCAAAATCCTTAAGAAAACAAGTAGAAAAATAAAAATAACTTTCTCTCATCTTTTCTCCATACTGAAACTTCCACTCTCTTATTTCTTCTTCTTTCTCTTCTTCTGTAATTTTCCAGACCATTCATCGTTTTAATAGCTCAAAACGACAATCATTAATGAGTTTCATTAATTGATGGTCATATGACCATTTGCCCTCCATTCAAAACTTAAAATTACACTTACTTGCGGTTTGATTCGCACTATCGATTTGAAGGAATTTGTCAAAACTTCCTTCTCGAGAAATGTTCCTCTCACTCATACGAATCCAACGCCACTGACCGCGCTCAATTCGAGTACCACATCAAAAGCTATCATAAAAACAGTTCGGATATATCCATATTCTAACACATTTTCCATGTACGATTATTTCCGTCCAAAATTTCACATTCTTAATCCCAGAATTGAAACTCGATGTCTTCATAACAATTGTATCCTTATGTCTCTAGTTTAATTCAAAACAAGAATCGTCTCATTTCGATTCCCAGATCAAAAATTATGCTCAAATTACTCACAGGTGTTCCCAATCCAAAAATTACACCCCAATCCGAACTTAAATTCAAAAATTAAAAGTCCTAAGGGCAAAATTGACATTTCATGTCTTCATATGATTTGTAGCCCCTTGTCTTATCTTTATTTCGCCTCAAGAATCGCTTCAATCGGATCTCTACAGATCCCGAATTTTACAAAACACTGAATCATGCTCAGAAAATTTCCCGACTCACTTTGATTAAATTAATCACCATTAATTTAATCTCAAAAGTTCACAAATTTCTTATAAAATGAAATTCATTGTCTTAGGAATCCAACGCAAAAAGAATCAACTCAATCGGATGTCGGACGGAAAAGATATAAGCAAAATAGTGAACAAAGGTCGGATTAAAGGAGGAAAGTCAAGAAAATCAGAAGAGCAAAAGCAGCGTCGGATGGCGTCGGACGCCTTCAAAGGAGAGGCGAGCCTCGCCCAGGGCATGAGGCGCCCTTCACTCTGCGAGTCGTCGCCTAGCGCGGCGCAGACAACATGAGAGCGAAGACAGCTCGCCTCGCTAGGCGGCGTCGCCTAGCTAGAGCGATATCTGGGCGCCCGCCTGCTAGGCGAGCCGTCGCCCAATGCGAGCGCGCTAAAACTTTTTTTTTTTTTTTTCACTTAAAATCAAAACTTCCAAATTCATAACTTTTACTCCGAACTCCGATTTTGACAAACTTAGTCTCTATAGAAAACTTGAGAGAAGCTCTAAATCTTCCAAGAAGAACTTAAACATCAATTCGATCGCTACTAAGTCCATTTTCCGGTCAAAGATACTATCTTCTATACAAACTTGTAAAATCATAACTTAATATTCCGAGATCGAAAAATTTCATACTTTATATCGAAATAAAGATCAAAACAAATCCTTCAATTCTCATGAAGAACATCAAAGCTCAATTAACCTCTAGCTAGGTTAATTTCTCAGTCAAAGTTCTAACCAATATAAAAGTCAAACCCGATCAAACATAAACTTTGACTGATCATAACTTTCACTCCCGATATCGAAAAATTACAAACTTTATGTCCACAAAAAGCTCTCAACATAATCTACAAGTTTCATGTAGATCATTTTATCAAATTTTGCCTAAATCATAAGTCAACTCTCAAAGTCAAACATTCTCTCTCCAAAAAGTCAAACTTTCTAAATCTTTCAAATTTTCACACTTTTTCTTTCTAATTCTAGCTATATAACTTCATTTCAATCAACTCATCCACTTGATCATTCATATTACTAAATCAAATTGTCACTCAAGGTTCGGGGTCCAACATTTCTCCCCCTCTTAAAAGAATTTCGTCCTCGAAATTCACTCTTACTTAAACTCCAAATAACTCATTCTTGCATAAATCTTTCTAAACAATGATCATCAAGCACTTTCTTACTAATTTCTTTCCAAAACTCATAATTAATTACTTTTTCATCAAATTTACTCATCATACATATTCTCAATCTCTTCACAATTTTCACTTCCTTAAATCATATATCACTCATATCAAATCAAAACACTATATCTATAACTCATTATTTCTTCATATATGGGCACAAATTAATGGTCCATTTCTTAAGGAACCCTAATATGGTTCAATCATCATTATGCCATCATTCTTTCATCTATATCAATTCATCACAATTTCTCAAGAAGTTCTAATCTTAATTTCCTCAACACATTCCGAAAGTCAAACATATGCTGAACACTCAAATCAAACCAATCACATGAATTCGTCAAATAGTCATGCACATCAATTTCACATTCCTAAAGACAATCATATTTCTTTCATCAAAATCAAATGACCACCTAGCATACTCTCACAAATTCACTTTTATCTTTACAAACTCGTATCAATTCCTTATTCATACTCATACGCCCAAGTAAGATCATATTACTGGGCTCTGATACCATAAATGTTGGGACCCGATCCGGGAACCCAACTACATAAGCAGAACGGAAACTGAAGCAAACGGAAACGAAGGGAAACAGAAATGTCGAATGGAAAACAAAATGCGGAAGCGAACAAATCCGAAAGTAGCGAAGCGGAAGCAAATGCAAGCGGAAGCAAATACTAATCGAATCAAACGAACAGATTCAATCGAATATAGCGAAGCGAAATAATCGAATCTGAATCACAAAGCGGAACGAATAAGCGGCGGGATCGAATCGAATGCAAATCAATTCGGATAGAAAACAAAGTAAGCAAACAAATCAATGTAAATGAAACACTTTCCGACATACGTGACTAAGCAAAAAGCGGAAGCGAGAATCGCGTTGGGGATCCCAAGGCGTTCCAAAATCGATATATTTTTTTCTTTCTTATTCTCATTTCTTACATCAATCACATCCATATAATTTCCCATAGGAAAATTCATTCTTAAACCGAAACTCAACAATCATACAAATTCTTATTCATCCATACAAATCTCAAATTACATTTTAACCCGATTTTATCGAAATTTCGGCAACATAATCTACCGCCTTTATCCTAACCCAAACTGCGAGGGTTCAAAATACACTTCTAAAACTCAAACAAACATACACAATCAAAATCAACGGACCCTCCGTCCGGGATCTCAACAGAATAAACACAAACCTATTTCTAAACGCTTAAATTGTAACTCAATACACTAGTCTCACCAATCAAACTCATTCCCATAATCAAACATAAATATATATTCCAAACATCATACACAATTTCATATACAAATTCCAAATATTCAAAATCTAACATATTCAAATGTCGAATCGACGTCTTCTTTCATCCGATCTCACCTCGAAACACGGAGATAGGGATGAAAGAGGGGTGAGCTTCAGCTCGTGGATAACACATTTATAAATCGATAAATAAGCGGAAATCATTTTCACAAGCTTTTTGCCAAAAGGGCTAGTTTTTCAAACTTTATAATTTTTCAAACAATTTCCTCAAACCCATTTTTTTCATATTTTCAAACTTTTCATAATAATCTCACTTTTTCTCATTTTCAAAACTTCTTGAATTTTTCATAAATATGAATCGAGAACACATAAACAAATCAAAACATATTACACATCGAATGGTGCAGCTAGGTCCAAGCGAGCGTCTTGCCCGATCCGCATAAGCGGTCCCTGCGATCGTGAAACGAAACGTACTACACTTTCCGCATTGCGGTCCAGTTATGCCGTGAAGGAGTCCGAATCGAGTCTGCCGTGCCCTACGCAGCAGCACTGGAGAAGGCTATACACATAGAGACAGCGCTGACTCACCAAGGGACCTACCAAACCCACATAACACATAATCGAAAACGAAAAGTCGGATTGCCCGAAGGCACTTTTCAATTTCGTACTTTTCTTCAAAATTTTCCCCAAAAATGCATACCACTCAATTTATTCAGTCTATCATTCACTAAATTCAACAATCAAAACATTCAATCAAACAATAATTTCAACAATTGAATAATGCATACACAACAAATGCATTTTCAAAAATTTCTATCGGTTTATCGAATCATTTAAAGCAATGAATTCAAACTTATAATAATCTTTCAGAAAACATTCGGAAATCAGAATTTCAAACCTTTACAAAACAATAATTTGTCAAAATTTTCACATTTTTGCTTTCTTTATTTTTCAAAATTGCTTTCTTTAATTTTTCAAAAATTGCATATTGCTCACAAATCAAAATATAAATATGCTACCCACCTCGAATTATTGCCGGAAACTTGATTTCAAGCTCCAATTGATCCTTGCTTCTTTCCTTCTTTCCAAAACACCAAAGCCTAAACCATAATCATCCAATTTTTACATCAGAAAATACTTAATTTTCACAGTCAACTTAGGAATTCACCAAATCCATTTACATTCAAGCTATTTCAATCTCCAATTTTGAAAATCCCCAATTTTCAAAATTGGCCTAAACCAATACACCCAATTCAATACCATAAAATACAATTTCTTCAAAATTGATTTCATATATCATCAATTCATCATATTTCCTATAATTCTACACCAAAATATCTCAAAATTCTCAATCATAAAATTTAGCCTAAACTTTAAACAAATTTCCATCCAAAATTAAACCCAGCCTAAAGCATATATTTCAAAATTAATTCCACAATCCATAAACCCATCTCATATGTCATAATTCTAAACCGAAAATTAATCAAAATCTCAAAGTAGAACAATTTCTCTTACCTCTTTTCTCCTCCAAATTCGAATTTTTTTGGTTCCTTAGGAAGCTCTTATGCTCCTCTACCTTTTTCTCTCTTGGAACCATCCCAAAATCCTTAAGAAAACAAGTAGAAAAATAAAAAATAACTTTCTCTCTCATCTTTTCTCCATACGAAACTTCCACTCTCTCTTATTTCTTCTTCTTTCTCTTCTTCTGTAATTTTCCAGACCATTCATCGTTTTTAATAGCTCAAAACGACAATCATTAATGAGTTTCATTAATTGATGGTCATATGACCATTTTGCCCTCCATTCAAAACTTAAAATAACACTTACTTGCGGTTTGATTCGCACTATTGATTTGAAGGAATTTGTCAAAACTTCCTTCTCGAGAAATGTTCCTCTCACTCATACGAATCCAACGCCACTGACCGCGCTCAATTCGGAGTACCACATCAAAAGCTATGCGCAAAACAGTTCGGATATATCCATATTCTAACACATTTTCCATGTACGATTATTTCCGTCCAAAATTTCACATTCTTAATCCCAGAATTGAAACTCGATGTCTTCATAACAATTGTAGCCTTATGTCTTTAGTTTAATTCAAAACAAGAATCGTCTCATTTCGATTCCCAGATCAAAAATTATGCTCAAATTACTCACAGGTGTTCCCAATCCAAAAATTACACCCCAATCCGAACTTAAATTCAAAAATTAAAAGTCCTAAGGGCAAAATTGACATTTCATGTCTTCATATGATTTGTAGCCCCTTGTCTTATCTTTATTTCACCTCAAGAATCGCTTCAATCGGATCTCTACAGATCCCGAATTTTACAAAACACTGAATCATGCTCGGAAAATTTCCCGACTCACTTTGATTAAATTAATCACCATTAATTTAATCTCAAAAGTTCTAAATTTCTTATAAAATGAAATTCATTGTCTTAGGAATCCAACGCAAAAAGAATCAACTCAATCGGATATCGGACGGAAAAGATATAAGCAAAATAGTGAACAAAGGTCGGATTAAAGGAGGAAAGTCAAGAAAATCGAGAAAGCAAAAGCAGCGTCGGATGGCGTCGGACGCCTTCACTCATGAGGCGAGACGCCTCATGAGGGCGAGGCGCCCGCTCGCTCTTCTGCGGCGTCGCCTAGCGAGCGCAAGACAGCCATGAGAGCGAAGACGCCTCGCCTCGCTAGGCGAGCGTCGCCTAGCGAGGCAAGATCTGGCGCCCGCCTCGCTAGGCGAAAATCGCCTAGCGAGGCGCGCTAAAACTTTTTTTTTTTTTCACTTAAAATCAAAAACTTCCGAAATTCATAACTTTTACTCCCGAACTCCGATTTTGACAAACTTAGTCTCTATAGAAAACTTGAGAGAAGCTCTAAATCTTCCAAGAAGAACTTAAACATCAATTCGACTCCTACTAAGTCCATTTTCGGTCAAAGATACTATCTTCTATACAAACTTGTAAAATCATAACTTAATATTCCGAGATCGAAAAATTTCATACTTTATATCGAAATAAAGATCAAAAGAAATCCTTCAATTCTCATGAAGAACATCAAAGCTCAATTAACCTCTAACTAGGTTAATTTCTCAGTCAAAGTTCTAACCAATATAAAAGTCAAACCCGATCAAACATAAACTTTGACTGATCATAACTTTCACTCCCGATATCGAAAAATTACAAACTTTATGTCCACAAAAAGCTCTCAATATAATCTACAAGTTTCATGTAGATCATTTTATCAAATTTTGCCTAAATCATAAGTCAACTCTCAAAGTCAAACATTCTCTCTCCAAAAAGTCAAACATTCTAAATCTTTCAAATTTTCACACTTTTTCTTTCTAATTCTAGCTATATAACTTCATTTCAATCAACTCATCCACTTGATCATTCATATTACTAAATCAAATTGTCACTCAAGGTTCGGGGTCCAACACATCATGTTTGGTTTTTTCTGCAATACGTTATTGGGAGTGTTTGACATTATTATAGCAGTTAGAAGATTATACCTATCAATTCAAACGTCAAATAGTTGGAATTTATATCTGCCATTAAAATAAAATAATTAGTCTATAAATGCCATAATTATTTCAAAACTTCATTGAGAAGCAAGAATAAGACGAAGGTTGGGGTGGAAGAATGCAGCAGAGAATAAGGAGGGACGTTATAAAAAATGGTGCGTAAAGATAAAGAAAGGGTCAATTCGTTATTGGCAGTATTTGACATTATTATAGCAGTTAGAAGATTATTCGATACAACGAAAACATGGAAGCTGAATACTTAGTCCATATTAGAATGAAGAATGTTTTTATACTGGACAGATAATCTAATGGAAAATCTTCAACACCTTGGCGAAAAAATGACAAACAAGGCTCATCTGTTGAGTGATCTGTGCAAAAATGCGGGAAAGAATAAGATGAACCAGAGAAGGAAAAATCAGACGAAGTGAAGAAAGCAAACAGAAGCTGAAAGGCCGACGAAAGAAGAAAAACAGACGGAAGTTGAAAAGCAGACGGAAGGAAAAGCAGACGAAAGAAAAAGTAGAAGGAAGAAAAAGGTGAGGCAAGTAAAAGAACACGATGAGCCATACTTGAGAGAAGATTATTTTGTGAATTATGTAGAGTTATCTTAGTCTAATAAACGAGAAGCCATCGAAACATTTCACAGATCTTGCGTAAATTACACAATTGCTAAAGCAAGATTTTTCACATTGATCAGCCAACATTCTTACTTAATAAAAATAGAAAGAATGATAGGAACATATAAATTCAATGAAAGAATTTGTAATTATCTTGTCTCTGTTTGGGTGCCTCTGCCATGGAAACGTCTTTATTTGTTCCAGACCTTCAAAAAGATTTGTGATTATCCCCTCTCTGTTTCGGTCCCATGATTTTTTTCATATAGCTTGTCAAGTTTGTCGCAAGAGTCTTTCACCATCCCCTTCAACTCTTTGACTTCTCTTCGTAGCTGCATCACCTCAGCTTGCAAGTAAAGAGGCGAGGTCGGTTGATCATCATCTTCCGGTAGTTCTACAAATCCAATTGTAGTAACATATGCGTCTGAAGATGGAATACAATCTTCAACAATCTGAAGGGTAGGTGGTTGAACCGATAGGTGGGGCTCAGGAAGGTCTAAGTCATAAGGAGCAGGTAGCATTGGCACTTGTATTGCCTGCACAAGGAATTCAGTAAACGTCCCTATAGTTAGCTTTCCCCCCACTGAACAGTGTTCATCCTTGTCTGTAAAACTACAACTGTCTTCTGGAAACATCTTCTTTGAAGAGCATGCAGCATCTATTTGTCGCACTTCTTCAGCAATCTGATCTGCGGACAGGTCATCAATTACCCCTTCTGGGTATAACTTCATCTTCCCCTTATTAACATCTAAGGGATATCTTGGTTGCAGGTCTAGTACAACTTTTATCACCGTTTCCTCTGTAATTGGATAAATAGTGTGGGGATGACTGGTCATCTTTGAAGGGTATGGCTTTGTGGTAGCATACCGCAAGGCTTCATAGAAATTCCTCTCATCTTCATTCAATAGATGTCATGTCTCACTATTTATAGGAATAGGTTGTAAGTAAGTCTTTACTAACCTCATCGGTGTATCCCTGATGACAATTGAACTACTCCTCTTAGTCACAGGCTCAACTACTTGAATCAATCTGGTTTCCAATTTGTCTTTCCTAAGAAATTCAGAATAGTTGAATGGAATGAAACTGCATTCTTCAGATTCCTCCTGTTCAACCTGCACTAAACTGAGCTCTGTTGTTGGCTCGTCTTGAATAATGATAGGAGTAGTCTAAACCAGGCTAAGCTCCACTGGCTCTTCTTGTTGAACAATGATAGCAGCAGTTTGAACCTGGCTAAACTCTACTGGCTCAAATGGAACCAAACTGCGTTCTTCAGATTCCTCGTATTTGACCTGCACTAAACTGAGCTCTGATGTTGGCTCATCTTGAATAATGATAGGAGTAGTCTGAACCAGGCTAAGCTCCACTGGCTCTTCCTGTTGAACAATGATAGCAGCAGTTTGAACGTGGCTAAACTCTACTGGCTCCTGCTGTTGAATAGCAATGGGAGTTTCCTTCCTCTGACTAACTTCCTTAGCAGTAGTCACACTCTTCTTTTGACTAACTATATTAATCTTCTTCACTGCTTCAGTCAGTCTCGGAGTTTTGTGAGATTGGGGTTTACCTTAGACCCCACTTTCTTTTCCTCTCGTCTCCTTGGCCTATTTGGTGAATCTTCACTTAAGATGGAGACTATAGATCTCGTATCATTTGGTGCGCTAGTGTCAGAGACTTCTGTCTGACTTTGTTTTCTGGAGCTGCTTTCTTGTTGTTTTCTCAAGGTTTAAATCCTGGGCGTTCTCTTTGCCTTCTTTCGAATTTCACTCATCAGATTCTCCCCTTTTCTCTTGACATAGCTTCATCGTAGTCCGAACTTGGCTAATATCTTTTCGAAATCATCTTTTGCTTCACAATTTCTTAACACGATTCCTTCTTTCTACTATGGGCATGCTTCCACTAGCTTGAGAATCTGCTTCTCTTGTATCGAGATCCTTCAAGCCCATTTGGCTATTATAGTCGAGTTGATAAAACTTTTGACAGCCTCCTCATTCATTTCCTCTTTCAAGAAGGACTCGGACTCCTGAATATCCTTGTGAGCGAGATTCCATAAGGATAGCTGTTTGTATTCTTCATGGCCTTAACCATATCTGAAAATCCGAAATGGTAAGACTATGGGTTGGCAATTCATGAGTAGAAAAGGCATTTCTCATCCAACGTCGTTACCAATTGCCTTGATCCTGCTCTAGGTAAGGCGAATTAAACAAAATTGCATGTAAGACCCTAGCCTTTGGCACCGGACTAGAGGTTTTCCTCTCCTTTGGGTCATTATCTCCATACTGTTGTCTAGTGACTTTGTCTTGGTTTAGGTTAACTTTAGTCATCCATCCGCTTTACTTGTAAGCTTCTCTCCGGTAGATGGGGATTGATTACCTTCTCTATCAAATCGGTTGTGACAATAATGGATATTCTATCTTCTACCCTAGAAACAATAGTTTTGTCTACCATTGGACATTTTCCGAAATCAAACACCTCATTTGGATATCGATCTCCGTATGTGGAAGAAGTTCCTCCAACCAACTTGTACTATCTACGATTCGATATCCATGTTGTTCTCCTCAAGGATTCAAAATCGACATGTCATTGAAGACCATTGTTTGCTCCATCTGAATCATTGATAAGTGATAAGTGAGTTGATGAATTGATTTTCAAAAGTAAAGTTGACTTCAGAGAATTTGAGAGAGTTGAAAAGTTTGTGATTTGAGAGTATTGGAACGGTTTCTGATTTGAGACTACTGGAAAGGTCTTATGAGGCGTTTTCTAGAATAGGTGAAGTTCTCAAGGCTTCCAAACTTTCCTCAAGATTTTTTACGAGAGAAGTTACCACCAGTAACTTCGATATTCTTGTGTAGATTAATTTTGACGACCTTTTAACTTAGCTGTGAGATATCAGACGGTTGATTATTTAACATCACCATGTTGAGGTTCCGTCTGATTTCCTTTAACCGTTCGTCTTACTTTAATCGTCTTACTTCTATAGTCGTACTTTCACTTCGTCTTACTTTGACTTTGATAACTTTGAGTTCGTCTTACTCTGATCGTCTTATTTTGATCGTCTCAGTTTTATCGTCTTACTTGCACTTCGTCTTCACTTTTGCTGTTACTTTGATCGGTTCACTTCACTTTGTCATTCCTTTATGCCTTTTGCTATAAATGCCTTTTGCTATCGCTCGATTTTGCTTCCGCTCGCTTTTGCTTAATCCTTTTCAACTTAATCTGTTTTTCTTGTTTTGTCTACTTTTCACTTAAATGCCTTTTGCTTTCATCGCTTTTCAACCTCAAATCTGTTTTCTTCTTTCGTTTGCTTTTCAACGTCAAGTCTATTTTGTTCCATTATTTGTACTTCATCAAAATCATTTATGTAAAGTCATTTTGACTTAACAAACTATCCTCGATTAGTATTAAAATGAAGAATGTTGTTATAGTGGATAGATAATCAAATGGAAAATCTTCAACACCTTGACGAAAAAACAAGAAACACGGTTGATGTGTTGACTGATTTGTGCAAAAATGCCGCAAAGAATAAGACGAAGCAGGGAAGGAAAAATAAGACGAAGTGGAAAGACAAAAACAAATTCATCGGTGACAGGTAGGAGAAGTTCACGAGGATGTTAAGATTATTCAACGTAGCAGACGTAAGAATGAATTTATTATCCTAAAAATATTGGCCACTAGTTTTGATTTTATGATATTTTTTTATATAGTTTGGAGATATTCTTCTTTTATTATTGATGTATTGTGGACTTGGTTAAGTGTATGATGAGGAGAAATCGGAATCTGTTTCGTGATACCACGGAAAATCAATAACATTAAAAGTAAACCTTAAACGGTAGTAGGAGAAGAATATTTTGAAGAAGAAAGAATCGAGAATATGAAGACGGATATTTATTTGATGAAGTACAAATAATGATAAAAAGCGGAGCGATGAAAAGCAGAACAAGAAAAGGAGGAAGCTATTGAAAGCGACGGAAGTTCAAAAGCAAGCGGAAGTTCAAAAGGCATTAAGCAAAAGCGATTTAAGCAAAAGCGATTTAAAGTTATTAAAAAGCGCATCCGAAGCAAAAGCGCATTTATGGAAAGCGAGGCGAAAGCAAACCACCTCCGAATTAAGAATCAGTTTGAGTTAGTTACAGAACTTAACTGAATAACTGCTTCTTTTAAGATTGAAGAAGAAAGATTGAAGAAGCAATTGAACAAGAAGGTTATAAATAAGAGTTGGAGTCGACGTATTATTTAATATATTTATGTAAATAGTATTATTCCTGTTAGGTTTAAAAACATTTTTGGCTTATATTAATAAAAACAAATATGTCATGAACCGTTATTATGATTATATAAAAAAACACGAATATATGAATCAAGTTGAATAATAATAATGAATTTAATAAACCTTAAACGAGAGGTTGATTAAGCGTGAAAATCGTCTCAAATCATTCAAAAGATACCACAATGTGACATTAAAAGTTTATGAGAATCTGGGTTTTTCTATTCGACGAGTGTACATAGTGAATTGCGCGTACGATTGTGGCGTACATTCGATCTTTGCTGATCGGCTTATCCATTTGTGACGGCGAGTTGTGTTCGACATCGGAGAATCTTTTTGAGGCATTGTTTAGCGATGAAGAAGATCAGATTGTTTTTGAAAATATCATAAATGAGTATATATTAAGCAAGCGATATAAGGGGAGATCACTACAAACTAAATGACACATACAGAAATAATCAAAGATGATGTTATAGATAAAATCAAGATGAAGGAAGAATAAAAAAGGACCTGAGATGGGTAAAAGTGAAGTCTGTTGTAGTTCATGAGCATCGATTTTGTGGCAATAAACAATAGTAAATCATTGCACCCCATCTGAAGACCGAGTGTTTGTTGGCTTCACGTGGAGAAGAAAGGTATCGGTTTTCAATTGTGCGTGCAGTTTCTCCAACGGGAGATCCATGTTCTTATAATGTAAAATAAAAAATCTCTATTGTCAGTGGAATAAGTACATCAACATATTTTTTGCTGATTAAATTGGAAATGTAGATGAAAGAAGGAAGGAAAATATAACCTCATTGTAATATTTCATAGTCTCAATGGCGGTGAAGTTTAATAGTTTTTCAGTGAGGTCGCCGAAAATGGAAGCTGTTATAGTTTCGGTATCGTCGGTCAAATCTATGTCATATCGGCATCTGTACAATAAAGTCAGAATAGTGAAAAAGGAAGAGTGTGGACAAAAAATAAGTGCAGGTGACATGGAAGTAAAAAAGTGATGCAAAAATTACGAAATGCACACGGAAGAAATAAGCAACAAATGGAAGATTACAAATAGAAGGCAGAAACCTTGGCTCTGTTGTTCTTTTTCTCTACAGTAATTACAAGTGAAGAGAACTCCAGATCAAAGAACAGAGACCGAAACATTTGTTGCATGCCATATATCAAAATTTTTGTAAAATGTGCTGGAAGGAAATTTTGGCTTCAATCTATGATATCTAGGGAAAAACCGCTAAGAACGTCCAGAGGAAGAAGTTCTAAATTCAATATCTCAACTTGGAATCACGAGATCGATTACCTGGGGGTAGAATCTAGAGACATATTCTTGGTGATATTCGCGAGATCCGGAAGATATCGAGGATTATATGTCAAGTAAGATCTTCAAATGACGAGGTTTTCATATGGTCATTATTTCGTTGTGTCTGTAACATAATAATTATATAGGTGAGAAAATAAAGAAATTTTAAAATTGGTATATAATTTGTGACAAAATATTAGAAAGGTTCTAGGTAACATAATGGATTACCAAATTTTGAGATCTGCAGCTTCATGTATCGGTGGGTCAATGACGATGGCTGAGTCGAACCACGTTGACAATGTAACACCTAACATTTGAAAATCAATGTTTAAGATAGAATAAAATGAGACAGAGTAAGATGTGTTATTATGATGAAGGAAAAAATACCGTTAAAGAAATTGACTTTGAGCTTTGTGCAAACAATAACCGGATGAGAGTGAAGTGATTCGATAATCTGCTGGCCCTCATTCTCAACAAAAGAATTCCAAAGCGATAGTATGACTGTTTGTTGCCTAAAAAAAACAAGACATAACGAGAAGATGTTAAATTTGTTTACTTCCAACGCAAAATAGCAACAAAGATACATACTGAGAATTACTCTTCATTCATGATAACAAATTTTTGCACAGTTGAAGCTTTTCCGTCTCTCATGGCATCTTTTTTTTTTCAACACTTCAACGACGATGGCTAAAATATCTATCATGTGTTAAAGATTAATGTAATCAGCAATGGTCAACTTTATGGAAGATTGTATGAACAAATATATTAAGCATATAACCAACAGATTTATTCTTGTCATCCATATAATCCATAAGACTCTGGAAAGGTGTGAAGTTGAAAATCAGAGGGACGATTGCATCGTCTTGTGTGATAGATTCAATGACCGCGCGGCTTGTGAGAATCCACTGTATCTTCAAATTTTGAGTTTGGTACTGAGGGGGAATTGATTTGACAATCGCATTAGAAATGATATATTCCTGACACGGCTGTAAGATGTCCCTAATTCTTTGGATATCATTGTTGAATATGATACCCTCAACTTGCTATCCCTGTTCATTATTAAGGAATTATCGATAGATAAGTTGATAAAATGTAAAAGGAAGAAAATGTAATTGATATACCTCAGAATCGTAGAAGACAAAATTTTGTCTTCTAGTCGGTGAATTAACCGAAGTAACGACCTATTGTTTTTCTTGGACTATCACTTGACAAGACCATGATTGCTCTCCAGGGAAAATATTCTTCATCAATAAACAATTAACCATGTTGAAAATAAATGTTGGATGGTCAAGGGAAGACAAAAAATTAATCATATAAAATTGAATTATGTGAACTGAGAAAACAAACAAGTAATATACCTTTGAGGAAATTTGATGTTTTAATAATTTGACTAATTGAAAATTTTCACGAAAAACGATATTCCTTGTCTTTTTTTCGAAGTCTGAAGATTGAAAAGTTCCCGGAATAATAAGAACTTTAATTGATTCAGGACTTCGAGCCCTTGACAGAGCCACATAGAGCTGTCCGTGTGAGAATACAGGTTGATGGAGAAAAATTCCTACATGATCAAGTGTTTGACCTTGGGATTTGTTTATCTTCATTGCAAAACACAGAAGAATTGGAAATTGTGTTCTCATGAAAGGAATTCCATTTTTTTCGTTCTCTGGAGATGGCAAAGGAATCTTAGGTATAAAAATGAATTTTTGTTTGTGAGGTCCAAAAACAATTTCAGCTGAAATTGTACGATCTTTTAGTTGTCTACATATCAACCTTGTTCCATTGCATAATCCGTCAGTTGGATTTAAATTTCTCAGAAGCATAATTGGAGAGTCTTCTTTCAGTAAAAGCTTATATGGAGGCAGGCCGTTAGGGTTCAAAGAATTGAGGAAATCTTGATAATCAACTTGATGTCTGCGATCAACCGTCTTGTCAAAACTCACATATGAATGCAAATCTCCTGCTAATTTTTGAATCATGATGTCATTAATTTCATCAACACAACTATTTGTTGGACATAGCACGCATATGTTTATCATCTGATATGGGTCGGATGAATATAAGTGTTAGACCCTGAAATTTTTTTTTATGATGATATTAAGCATGAATTGTGATAATTGCGGTATTTTGTCTTAGTTTGATTAAATTGGGAATATTATGGATAAGTATAGGTTAATTGTGGTTTAAATGAGCATTAGAGGATTTAAAGTGTGTAAGGGTTTTGAGAAGCTAACTAAGTTGTTTTGGGCTTTGGCTTATTAGGAAGGGCCCAAGCCCTTAGGGTTTAAAGAAAAGAATTAGAAAGGAAAGGAGAAGAGAAAGGAAAAATAGAAGAGAAGAGGAAGAGACGTCGTCGGTGGAGGAAGAGAGAAGAGAGGAAGAGTTTTTGCGATTTTGAGTTTTCCGACGGTGTGGAGCGTTTTACGGTAAGTTTAGCGCCTTCTAACTTGCTTTGGTTAGATTTAAACTTAGAGTATGTGGAATCCATGAGAATCGAAGGTTTTAGGGTTTAGGGTTGTAAACGATGAGATTTCTTGGATTAATGCATTGGTCTTTGATTTTTGAGTTGATGTTGGGTTAGAAATGTAGCTTTAGGCTTGATCTATAGTTTGTTTGCGTTGTATTTGAGTTTGGGAAGAAATGGAAGTCGGAAAATGCAGAATCTGGTTGAGTCGCATCGACTTCGCACGCAGCGTCGTTCATAAGAACACGTCGCGGCGTCTGAGTTTAGGTGTCACGCCGCAGGCGTGCGAAGAGGTGTGCCTTGTGGCTCTGAGTGTGCTTTCGCCAAGGCGTCTGATGATAACACGCCGCGGCGGTACACCTTAGGTGCACACCAATGCGAGCTTCGCCTGGCTAGCGCCCATGATGAGACCCCATTTTTCAAAATGAGATTTTGCATTTTGAGGATATCTTTTGGTGTAGATGTCCGATTGAGGTGATTTTAGATTTGTTGTGATCTAGCAATTAAGGACTACGAGTTGTATGAGAAGGGAAGTTCGGAAATTATTTCGAAGAATTCAGGATTTTAGATGGGAGTCGAATGGAGACTTTTAGCGCTTTACCTTTTTGCTTTTCGAGCCTTGTTGAATTTTCTATAGATATTGATTGTATGGAAACTTGGTTTATTATAGGGAACCAAGCTGCTTTGACCCAATCGCAAGAGGAAGGACGCGATGAGTCGATACTCAGCGATACTAGGTGGGTAATATGTTTATGGTTATTGTGTGTATGGGCAATTGCATGATGTGTGCTTGTTTGCAATATGTGAGATTATTGTGTTGAATAATATGAGACTATTGCACTAAATGTGAACTCGCATTATGGTTACAAATATGCATGGATTGATAGGCCTTTATGGCAATGGACTATAATGAGATTTGAGAACATGTGAACCAAGCTTTGAGCATGGATTGAATGGACTATGTGCTTTGTTTGGGTAAGAGAGTTACGGATGGAGTCACGTGCGTTGTGATAAAGCCTTCTCCAGCCGCTTTGTAGGCTACGAGATCCTTGAGAAATCAGACTCGGATGGATTACGGATTTACCTTTTGGTTATCCGGATGGATTAGGGAACTCTCAAGCCAATTGATTGTGCATACACGATGAATTTGTTGAGCATAACACATGATAAATTTGATAGCTATGTTGCATATTGATTGATATGTTGAGGAATTGTGAATGCATGACTTATGTTATATGAATGTGGATCTCGAATTGCCAATGATATATCTATATATATGTATATGCTTGATTGTGTGGCTCGTTGCCAATGGCTATAAACGTATATGCCATCGAGCTCGTAGCTCACCCCATTACTCACCCTCCTCGAGTGCGATCGAGCCGATTGTTGACCTTGCAGGCATCGAAACTTCGAGCTAGCTAGGAACTTATATAAGTTAGTCCTTTGGTTGGCCACTTGAGCATGTCGGCATGGAGCATACTTTATATTTTGAGATTTCAATTTATTTTGTATTACGCTGCATTTGAGAATACTGTTGAATTGCTTCTAATGAGAATGACATATGTTTTACGAATATTAAGATGATGAATGGATATGAAAATGCATGTTGAGAATGCATGCGATGGTATATATAAGTATATGTTTATGTATTGTTATCCGAACCGATACTAATTCCTTGTATGGATGTTGGGATCGGGTCCGATGGTATATTGGGCGCCGAATGCCGGCGCGGCCCGAGGGGCAGCTCTCGGGGATTTGGACGTGCGGGGCCCGGGCCCAACATGTTTGGTATCAGAGCGCCTAGGTTTAGGTGTCCTCGGCTTAGAATGCATATAGGTTTGTGTGATATATGATTTCTTGTTGCATTGATTAAGTGACATGCATATCATGCATACATATAGATTGTCGTATAGCTAATCCTTAGTGTTTCCGTTGAAGGAGTACGATGCCACCTCGTAGGAGGACACGAGGAGTCTGCAAGTGGTCTGCTGCACTTGACTCTCCGTCGAGAGAGGAGAGGACCGATGAGTCTGTAGCCCCAATGCATGCTGAGGCTTCAGAGGGCTAGAGAGTGAGCCCATGCGTTCGCGACGACGAGAATCGCCGATTCCGCCAGACAAGTGCCCTGGGTTGACCCAAGGATGTTTGAGCCCTTTACTCGTGTGTTTGTTCAGCTATGGGCGGATGCCACACCTTTCCGCTTGACCCCCAAAGAAGAGGGAAAAGTTCTACAAGTTGAGGAAGTACGGAGTAGTTGACTTCTTTGGGACAGCTGATCCTGAGGAAGCTGAGGCATGGTTGCGGAGGACAAAACGGGTGATGGATCAGATGGATTGTGAGGCAGATGAGCGAGTGGTGTATGCTGCCAGTTTGCTTCAGGGGGATGCTCTGCATTGGTGGGAGACCGTGCCGGGCAGTCAGATGAGGCCAGTAGGGTTGGCATGGCAGGATTTTGTGGCTATGTTCAAGAAGAAATATCTGTCAGAGGTTTATGTCTAGCAGAAGCAGAGGGAGTTTTTGAGTCTCACTCGGAGGATATAGCGATTCTTGAGTATGGCCTTGAGTTCACACAGTTATCCCGGTATGCTTCAGACTTGATGTTGAGCGAGACTGCCAGATGTCGCAGATTTGAGTCGGGATTGCACTTGGCGATCAGAGAGAAGGTAATTGTGCAGAACTTTTGTGATTTCCAGCAGCTGGTTGAGGCAGCTCTGAGGGTTGAGAATATAGAGAACATCAAGAGTGCTGCAAACAGGAAGAGAAAAGGTAGAGATCAGTCCAGGAGAGGAGGTAGCACTAGTGCTCCTATGCCGATGTGAGTGCTAGGAGCTTCCCTGTTTATTCAGAGGAGAGGAGCAGTGGTGCTAGCCGGCAGAGGCCGATGAGGACTTCTACTGTCTCTCACCAAGCTTCAACGGTGGGTGGCGGTAGAAGAGGAGAGGGAGATAGATCGGTTATCCCGACGTGTGAGCACTGCGGGAAACCTCATAGAGGAGAGTGCTTCAGACTGACAGGAGCTTGTTTCAACTGTGGGGTGAAGGGACACATTGCCAGAGAGTGTCCTCAGCCTCCACGACAGGAGAGAGGTCAGATGCCAGCTCCGAGGAGGACAGAGACTATGGGTCAGAAGACTGTGACAGAGGTAGGTAGTTCTGATGCTGCTAGGAGGGCGAGTCTTTTGGGGAGACCGAGAGGGCAGGCACCAGCCAGGGTGTTTGCTATGATGAGGAGGATCTTTGAGACCGCACGGATGTTGTCATGGATACGGTACAATTATATTCTGATGATGTGATAGTTTTGATTGATCCGGGTTCTACTCATTCGTTTGTTTCTTCGAGTAGACCCGTGTGTGATTTGATTGTGAGCCCTTTGGATACTCCGCTGATGGTGAGTACTCCAATCGGCCAATATATTGTGATTAGTCATGTGTTTAGAGGATGTGAGCTTCGTATCGGTGGAGTACTTCTAGTGGTCGATTTGATGCCACTAAAGATGAGCGGTTTAGATGTGATTTTGGGTATGGACACTTTGAAAAAGTACAATGCTTGTTTGGATTATGGCGGTAGGCGGAGAATTTGATTTGGGTGACGGCAGAAGGGTAGTGTTTACTGGGGACAGGAAAGCGAGTCCGCCCAGGATTGTCTCAGCATTGACAGCAGAGAGGATGATGAGTAAGGGTTGCGAGGTGTTTTTAGCTTATGTGATAGACTCCAGAGCTGATAAAGGGAAGCTGGAGGATATTCCAGTAGTCAGGGAATACTCGGATGTCTTTCCCGAGGAATTGCCAGGACTACCGCCAGCTAGGGAAGTTGAGTTTCCCATTGAGCTTTTGTCAGGTACAAGGCCGATTTCGATTCCACCTTATCGGATGGCTCCGGCGGAATTGAAAGAGCTTAAGGAGCAATTGGAGGAGTTATTAGAGAAGGGGTATATTCAACCGAAGTTCTTCGCCTTGGGAGCTCCTATCTATTTGTGAAGAAGAAAGATGGCTCATTGAGAATGTGTGTGGACTACAGGAAGTTGAATCAGGTCACGGTGAAGAACAAGTATTCGCTTCCTCGCATTGATGACCTGTTTGATCAGTTGCAAGGAGCGAAAGTCTTTTCAAAGATCGACTTGAGATCGGGATACCATCAATTGAGAATCAAGGAATCGGATGTCTTTGAAGTCCGCTTAGGACTCGGTATGGGCACTTTGAGTTTTGGTTATGCCGCCGGATTGACGAATGCTCCTGCAAAGATTCATGGATTTGATGAATCGGGTATTCAAGCCGTTCTTGGACCAATTTATCATTGTCTTCATTGATGATATATTGGTGTATTCCAAGAGTGATGAGCAGCATGAGGAACATTTGAGGATGGCTTTGGAGACTTTGAGGACGCATGAATTGTATGCCAAATTCAATAAATGCGAATTTTGGCTGAGAGAAGTTTCATTTCTTGGACACGTGATCTCAGAGCAAGGAGTTCATGTGGATCCAAAGAAGATAGAAGCTGTGGTGAGTTGGGAAGCACCGAAGAATGTGGCGGAGGTGAGGAGCTTTTTAGGTTTAGCAGGCTATTACCGGAGATTCGTGGAGGGATTCTCCATGATAGCCGCTCCGATGACGAAGTTGCTGAGGAAAAATCAGAAGTTTGATTGGAGTGAGGATTGTCAGAGGAGCTTCGAGGAGCTCAAGCTCAGATTGACGAGTGCTCCGATTTTGGTTTTGCCATCGGGTGATGACAGTTGCGGGTAGGTTGTGTATTCCGGATGTGCGGGAGATCAAGGATGAGATTATGGATGAGGCACACGTCGCCTTATGCCATGCATCCAGTAGCACCGGGATGTATCGGATTTGAGAGAGACTTTTGGTGGAAAGGTATGAAGAGGGATATCGCAGTTAGTTCGTCAAGAAGTGTCTAGTGTGTCGCAAAGTCAAAGTGAACACCGTGCACCTTCTGCAGAGTTGAGGTCGTTGCCTATTCCGAGTGGAAGTGGCAGCAGTGACTATGGACTTTTGATGGGATTGCCTAGGACCGATGGGAGGCATGATGCCATTTGGGTGATTGTTGATCGGTTGACCAAGTCACCCACTTTTTATCCGATCAGACCGATTCTTTGCATGTGTTGGCAAAGAAGTATGTCGATGAGATAGTGAGATTGCATGGGATTCCGGATTCCATTGTGTCGGATAGAGATCCTCGGTTTACTTCGAGGTTTTGGGGTAGTTTGCAGGAAGCTTTGGGGACTAAGTTGAATTTTAGTACGACTTTTCACCCTCAGACGGATGGTCAATCTGAGAGGACTATTCGGACACTTGAAGGGATGCTTCGGGCTTGTGTGATGGATTTTTGAGGAGCATGGGATGAGCATTTGCCGTTGGTCGAATTAAACACAATAATTGCACCATTCGAGCATTCAGATGGCTCTGTATGAGGCTTTGTATGGGCGGAGGTGTAGGACTCCGATCTGTTGGGATGAAGAAGGAGAGAGGCAATTGGAGGGACGATTTGATTCAGATGATGTTGAGAAAGTCAATCTGATTAAGCAGCGGCTTAAGGCGGCCTGACAGGATAGGATGAAGAGTTATGTTGATGCTCACCAAAGGAGATGGAGTATGAGGTCGGTGAGAAAGTGTTCCTTAAGACATCTCCTTGGAAAGGAGTATTGAGATTCGCAAGAGAGGAAGTTGAGTTCGAGGTATGTGGGTCCTTATGAGATCCTTGAGAGGATTGGACCACTCGCTTCTGATTAGCGTTACCTCCTGAATTATCGCAGATTCACGACATTTTTCATGTGTCCATATTGAGGAGGTATAGATCGGATCCTTCTCACATCATTCAGGCTAGTGAGGTTTAGTTAAGGGATGATTTGAGCTATGAGGAGCTTCCAGTGCAGATTTTGGATACCAAGGACAAGGTTCTCAAGAACAAGACGGTTCAGTTGGTCAAAGTTCTTTGGAGGAACCATTCGGTAGAGGATGCTACTTGGGAGCCATTGGAGGCTATGCGGGAGAAGTATCCGCATCTATTCGATGATTCAGGTAAATTTTGAGGACGAAATTTCTTTTAAGAGGGGGAGAAATGTTAGACCCCGAAATTTTTTTTTATGATGATATTAAGCATGAATTGTGATAATTGCGGTATTTTGTCTTAGTTTGATTAAATTGGGAATATTATGGATAAGTATAGGTTAATTGTGGTTTAAATGAGCATTAGAGGATTTAAAGTGTGTAAGGGTTTTGAGAAGCTAACTAAGTTGTTTTGGGCTTTGGCTTATTAGGAAGGGCCCAAGCCCTTAGGGTTTAAAGAAAAGAATTAGAAAGGAAAGGAAAAGAGAAAGGAAAAATAGAAGAGAAGAGGAAGAGACGTCGTCGGTGGAGGAAGAGAGAAGAGAGGAAGAGTTTTTGCGATTTTGAGTTTTCCGACAGTGTGGAAGCGTTTTCTGGTAAGTTTAGCGCCTTCCTAACTTGCTTTGGTTAGATTTAAATTTAGAGTATGTGGAATCCGTGAGAATCGAAGGTTTTAGGGTTTAGGGTTGTAAACGATGAGATTTCTTGGATTAATGCATTGGTCTTTGATTTCTGAGTTGATGTTGGGTTAGAAATGTAGCTTTAGGCTTGATCTATAGTTTGTTTGCGTTGTATTTGAATTTGGGAAGAAATGGAAGTCAGAAAATGCAGGAATCTGGGTTCGGAGTCGCAGCTCCGACTCGCACGCCGCGTCGTTCGCAAGAACACGCCGCGGCGTGCACGAAGAGGTGTGCACGCCGCGGCGTGCAGGTGATGAGCACGTTGCGGCGCACACCTTGGTGTAGATGTCCTAAAAAGGTAAAGCGCTAAAAGTCTCCATTCGACTCCCATCTAAAATCCTGAATTCTTCGAAACAATTTCCGAACTTCCCTTCTCATACAACTCGTAGTCCGAAAATGAGATTTTTGCATTTTTGAGGATATCTTTTGGTGTAGATGTCCGATTGAGGTGATTTTAGATTTGTTGTGATCTAGCAATTAAGGACTACGAGTTGTATGAGAAGGGAAGTTTGAAAATTGTTTCGAAGAATTCAGGATTTTAGATGGGAGTCGAATGGAGACTTTTAGCGCTTTACCTTTTTGCTTTTCGAGCCTTGTTGAATTTTCTATAGATATTGATTGTATGGAAACTTAGTTTATTATAGGGAACCAAGCTGCTTTGACCCAATCGCAAGAGGAAGGACAGCAGTGAGTCTAATACTCAAGCGATACTAGGTGGGTAATATGTTTATGGTTATTGTGTGTATGGGCAATTGCATGATGTGTGCTTGTTTGCAATATGTGAGATTATTGTGTTGAATAATATGAGACTATTGCACTAAATGTGAACTCGCATTATGGTTACAAATATGCATGGATTGATAGGCCTTTATGGCAATGGACTAGAATGAGATTTGAGAACATGTGAACCAGGCTTTGAACATGGATTGAATGGACTATGTGCTTTTTTTGGGTAAGAGAGTTACGGATGGAGTCACGTGCACGTTGACAGTAAAGCCTTCTCCTACGCCCGCCAGGGTTACGAGATCTTTGAGAAATCGGACTCGGATGGATTACGGATTTACCTTTTGGTTATCCGGATGGATTACGGAACTCTCAAGCCAATTGATTGTGCATACACGATGAATTTGTTGACCATAACACGTGATAAATTTGATAGCTATGTTGCATATTGATTGATATGTTGAGGAATTGTGAATGCATGACTTATGTTATATGAATGTGGATCTCGAATTGCCAATGATATATCTATATATATGTATATGCTTGATTGTGTGGCTCGTTGCCAATGGCTATAAACGTATATGTCACTGAGCTTCGCAGCTCACCCCATTACTCTCCCCCTCCTCAGGTGCATATCGAGCCGATTGTTGACCTTGCAGGGCATCAGAAACTTCGAGCTAGCTAGGAACTTATATAAGTTAGTCCTTTGATTGGCCCTTCGAGCATGTCAGCATGGAGCATACTTTATATTTTGAGATTTCAATTTATTTTGTATTACGCTGCATTTGAGAATACTGTTGAATTGCTTCTAATGAGAATGACATATGTTTTACGAATATTAAGATGATGAATGGATATGAAAATGCATGTTGAGAATGCATGCGATGGTATGTATGAGTATATGTTTATGTATTGTTATCCGAACCGATACTGATTCCTTGTATGGATGTTGGGATCGGGTCCGATGTTATATTGGGCGCCGAATGCCGGCGCGGCCCGAGGGGCAGCTCTCGGGGATTTGGACGGTGGGGCCCAGGCCCAACAATAAGCTTAGGTCAGGGAAGACGTTTTCCAATAACCTAGTGAGGATAATTGTATATTAGGAAAGTATAATAGTAATCAGAAAAAGGTTAGTATGTTGTTTAATGAAAAAAGAACTGACCTATTAACAGATTCATCCTTGTCGTCGTAAGGAATAATGAGTTCTTTTGGTAAACATATTTGATCTTGTTCATCCGTTGGTTCAGTGCCTTCTCCAACCCGCAATAAGAAATCACAAAAAATTGGATTTGAGATAGCTCTCATATTTGTCGTTAAACAGAATTTAGATATGTGGCACCAGAGATGTGAATTTAGAAGACTTGCATCAATGAGTTGTTATTTCGTTGCTTAGTGACTAACTGGCAATGTCTGGCGAAAGTCGCTACCAAATACAACATTTTTACCTCCAAAAGGCTAATCAGAGTTCATTATATCTTAAAGTAAGTTGTGAAATGCTTCGATGGCTTCTCGTTTTGCCATGGAAGCCTCATCCCATAAAATAAGGCTAGATTCAAATATCAATTTTGCAATACTGCTTTGTTTGCTCAACTGACAAACTTTTTGCTTTGAGAAATCAAGTGGGATTTTAAATCTTGAGTGAGTTGTCCTACCCCCTGGAAGAATTGAGGCAGCAACGTCTGATGTCACGACTGCGATTGCAATATGTCCCTGTGATCGTAAATTTGCAAAAAGAGCTCGGTATAAGAAAGTTTTTCCCGTTCCCCTGGGACCATCGATAAAATAACTTGCAGTCGTTGAAGTGAGAAATGAATTCATTATTAAGTCAAATATGTGCTTTTGCTCGCTGTTTAGTTTTGATTGTAATAAGAGGTCTTCTTCATCAATCTCTATATTCATCTCACTCTCTATTTCCTTAGTCTGCTGCTGGCGGTAATCAGTACGAAATTCACGTTGAGTGAAATGATAATCAGCTAAGCTTTTTCCCATTTGTTCCAGAGATTTATTGATATCTTGAAGAGCCATCTTTGTAATATCATCAGTTGTATACGTATCACAGGAAGAATAAGCATACTGTAGTCGTAATGAGAGTCGCCTCGAAAGTTTCCTGAGTTCCTTAGGATTTGCGCGAACAATAAAACAAGAGTGTAGCAAATAACAATCTGAGCGACGTTGGCATTTGAAATATCGCAGCTTCCTCAACTGTTTGTTGTATGTAAGAGTCAGATGCTAGCAATCCTAATTACAGTGCAGCATCTCTGAAAGAGTTCATCTTTTGACCATCAACAGTTAACAAGTGGTCAAACGATGTTGGTCCTCTAACATTTGTGAGCAATAATCTCAAGTAATACCTTTCTCCTTCTCCAGGGTTAACAGTAACTAATCGTCCTATGACTTTTCTCTGCTTTCTTTCTGACCATGTTTTTGTTTTTTGATTCCAAACAAAATATTGGAGGAAATCCGCATATAGACATTTCATTTCTGCAGCCTTTTGATTTGTTGAATTGGTCTTAAAAAATTTCGTCAGCATTGTTTTGGAGAAGTCAATATTCCTCAATAAATAAGACAAATTAGCATCTCTTACAAAGGAAATAGATTGTTGATCTGGAAGGTGAACTTAGAGTATATAGATGGATGGATTAAACTCTGCCAGGTGGAATTCATATATGCGCCATAAAGGGGGAGAATCCAACGGCCTTCTTGAAAATTTGTGATTTCGTCAATATGAGGTGTGCTTTCTTGGTCGCCAACGCTAAAGTTTACAAGGTCGTGGCCCTTAAATACATATTTGTATAAGTATTTAACAAGCTTGACAGTCGAACATATTTCAACATTAATGTGGCAATCAAGTAACATCAGAAGGTATGGGTTATGAGGAACCACCCATCTATTATCAACCTTATGTCTGGAAATTTTAACTTTTCTTCCATTATCTCTACGTCTATAGCACGGATAACTGTCTTTACCATGGACAGTGAAAGGAGTAAAATCCTTGGGATAATGACTTTTGCATGCACCATTTCTAATGCAAGGGCACTGTTTGTTCATGAAACCACAAGGATCGTGGATCATATGCTTAATGACAAGAGAATATAATCGGGAATTGTGATCAGGATTAGGTATTTCAGCTGATATGATTTGATCATAGGAATCTGGATTCAACAACTTAAATTGTGGTTGAAGTATTAGAAGCAAATGAGCATGAGGGAATTGACGCTTTTGAAATTCAATAACGTAAACAAATGCAGCAACATCTTCGAAAATTCCTTTTTTTATCAACTCATTTTTTAGAATTTCCATTTTCGCCCTGAACACTCTGGCAAATAAATCTGGTCTGTCTTGTGCTTTTTCGTGGAATTTAAGATTCTCTTGTATTTCCTTCCATATAGGGTTGCAAGTCATAATGATGAAAATATCTGGTTTCCCACATTTTTGCACTAGAGTCATTGCATCCAGATAACGGTGTTTCATGTCCCTTGGGCCACCGATAAAGGAAACTGGGAGGACAACTCGCCGACCAATCGTAGAAGCTTCAGTTTGACCAACATTAACGCTATCTAAAACACCTTGCAAAATTTTGGACCGTATCTCGTTTTGTTTTTTCCTATGGAAGTCAAGCCGTGATGTTTCAATCTTTATATAAGAACCAACAACGAATTGTTGTAGTAGTCTTAAGCTGTGCAGAAGCATGGATTCATCATAACTTCTTATTTGAAGCCGATAGCAGTAATACTCTCTGGCAGATACAACACCATGTTTAAAGTTCGCTTCTTGAGTAACTAGTAATAGTAAGAATAAAATGATAAATTAATTTTGCATAATTACACAATATTTTGGAAAGAAGGGAATAAGCAGACAACTAACTTATGTTTTCGAGAGCAAATAATTCAGCTGGTTCAGTAAAACTGCATAAAGGAGCAATGCTTGTTTCATCGGAAACATTGGTGTTGTTTGCTTGTGGCATTAACCGCTTAATGCGAGGATGTCATCCTGATTCACCACGTGGAAACAAAAGTGGGTATTGAAGTGGGTCGTAGCATGCATAATAAGATGAATTCTATAGGTCGGACCTGAGTGAGTGTAGACTTGGATATGAGGAGATTTATCATGTTGTTCATCACCAGTTTCAGTCCATATATCAGCAATTTGTGATGCAGTAGGAAGATTGTAAACGCGCTGATCAAGACCCGGATAACATCTGAGAACAATTTGGTGATTTTCAAGCGATGGAATATCTTTAAGACTTCGAAAGAATCTAGCATAAGGGTTATCTTCAAGAATTGTCATAATCAACTTCAATGTACTTTCACGAAGTTTATCAGAACTGTTGACCCTTTGTTGTAGTTCTTCATCAGTATCAAAGAAATAAAGTTGGATTCCAGATACTTTATTGCTTTTCGACACTAAACTGTCAAGGAAATGGTAAACTTTTCCTTGAACACGGAATGTATAAACTCCCTTTGTGTTTTTTGTGAGGTCATGATTATATCTTGCTCCATAGGAAGTGAAAGCTACATTGTTATTGTATGTACGAACATTCTTTTTGAAATGTTTCGATTCTTCGTCACTATTTAGAAAGAAAGACTTTAAAGAATAAGGCATCTGAGGAGCAACAATAGAAATTTGTCCCGACGAGAAATGAACGATGGAGGTTCAGTGAAATCGCTTTTGCGTTCTGATGACAACAATGAAATGAACGGAGCTGTTGAGGTTCAAGAGGTAAATTCTGCAAGGATGTTAATCTTGAAGGAAAGGTGCGATGATTTATACCTTGAAACGTATAAAAACGACATTATCATTATGTGGACAAGTTAGCTTGGAAATAGTCTAAATATAGTGAAAAAAAGTTACCTTCATTTATATGATGAGCATGGATATCAATACATCGGTCACGTATTTGTTGATAAGAGGGTTCATGAGTGGGTTGTTGACCGGTGGAAGGTTCGATATTAACGAAAGAATGGCGATGTTAAGGAGTAATTGTTTGCTGAAGTGTCAATGAAGTGGAAGTTGTGTTTTTTGCAGATCGACTTTCTCTACGTCGTCGTAACAATTCTTGTTTTTTCTCATTTGCCATTTCAGCATATTTTTTACGTCTTCTAGCATTTCTATCCATATATAAATACCTGAGGGATGGACATAATATGAACGTCTTTGATCGATCCATTAATGATGTTGGCTAAAAATGAATTGTTAGATATATATATACAGACATACATACATAGCTATAGATATGTATATATATATATATATATAAATATATATCTATATAGATATATCGATATATATATATACAAACAATAAAATTTAATATATATTATAAATGATTTCATAGTAAAAATGTTAAAAACAATATTTTGTTTATGATATAATGTATAATATGTGGAACAAAAATGATTATAAACCATTAAAATAACCATAGCAGAATTTTAAAAAAATATATTTCATTTAACTACACATACCTTACTACTCGAATAATCCAACAGAGAATAAGCAGGGGACCTTTAAAAAATGGAGTATACATGCATTCAGAACGTAGAAAGGACAATTCGATCTATTCAGATTAATAAATAAATATAACAGAATTTCTACAATAAATTTATTTAAGGTAAGCATGTATACCTTAGTACTCGAAGAATGCAACGGAGAATAAGCAGGGGGCTTAACAAAATTGGAGTATAAATGCAGTCAGAATGTAGAAGGGAGAATTTGATAAGTAAAAGAAGAGGGTAGTTGAGGGAAGTTAAGTTTGGTGGAGAAAATCTTTCAGCGATTACGGTAGATTTGCTTTAAGGGTTATGACAGCAAAAGAAAAGGTAAGAAGTTAGAATATAAAGGTGTCAGTGGAGGGCATGTTAGTGATCAAATTTCGATGTAAAATATTTTGATGACAAAGAAATGGCCCTTAAATGATTGATTGATAAACGGATGGAAAAAAATGCAAGCAATGATGGTTATTTCTGAATGCGTAGAGAAGAGTAAAGGCAAGCAATGATAGTAAATTCCGAACAAGAGAAAATGATTGTAGAAGGTCAACCTGTTAGGAAGAAGAGTAAAGGCAAGCAATGATAGTAATTTCCGAAGAAGAGAAAAGGATTGTAAAGGTCAACCTGTCAGGAGTAGGACGTGTATAATAATTAAAAACATGGATAAACAAGTTGTTTGATTTGATAGTTCATACATTGTGGGGGTTAGCGTGTCTTTCTTTGCCGCAAGTAAAAAATGAAATCTATCACCTATGAATTGAAACGTCAATCTCTATTTTGGTGCTTTTCTTCTCTAATTCTCCTCATGTTCGCTTACTTCTTTATTACGTTTTTGAACGTCAATCTCTATTCTGGTGCTCTTCTTGTCTAATTCTTCTCATGTTTGCTAAGTTCTTCAATACGTTTTTGCAGGAATCCACATTATTACAGCAGTTACAAGATTATTCGATACAAGAAAAACAAATCTGAATGTCTGGTTCATACATTTTGGGGTTAGCGTGTCTTTCCGGACACAAGTAAAAATGATGACGGTCTCAGAAATCTATCACTATGAATTGAAACGTCAATCTCTATTAAGAGTAAAGGCAAGCAATGATAGTAATTTTTGAAGAAGAGAAAATGATTGTAGAAGGTCAACCTGTTAGGAAGAAGAGTAAAGGCAAGTAATGATAGTAATTTCCGAAGAAGAAAAAGGATTGTAGAAGGTCAACTCGTCGAGAGTAGGACGGTATAATAATTAGAAACGTGGACAAACAAGTTGTTTGATTTGATAGTTCATACATTGTGGGGTTAAGCGTGTCTTTCCTCGCAGTTAGTAAAAATGAAATCTATCACCTATGAATTGAAACGTCAATCTCTATTCTGGTGCTCTTCTTCTCTAATTCTCCTCATGTTTGCTTACTTGTTTAATACGTTTTTGGCAGGATTCAACATTATTATAGTAGTTAGAAGATTATTCGATCTGGTTCATACATTTTGGGGGGTAGCGTCTCTTTCCTCACCACAAGTAAAAAATTAAGACAGTCTCTAGAAATCTATCACCTATGAATTGAAACGTCAATCTCTGTTCTGGTCGTCTTCTCTAATTCTCCTCATGTTTGCTTACCTCTGTAATACGCTATTGACAGTGTTTGACATTATTATAGCAGCTAGAACATTATACCCATTAATTGAAATGTCAATCTACGTGACACAAGGAATCTGTCCTGTTAAAAAGGAGGAGATGGTTAAGTAAAAACAACTTTACATAAATGATTTGGATGAAGTACAAATAATGATGAAAAGGCATTTATGAAAATGTATTTAAGAAAAATGACGGAAGCTATTGAAAAGCGACGGAAGTTGAAAAGCGTAGGGAGCTGAAAAGTAGATGGAAGCAAAAGGCATTTGTAGCAAAAGGCATTTAAAGCAAAATAATGGAAAAAAGATTTAAAGTTCAAAAGGCATTTAAAGAAGAAAACAGATGGAAGTTGAAAAGGCATTTAAAGCAAGAGTAGACGGAGCTAAAAGGCATTTAAAGAAGAAAAATGATTTGAGTTGAAAAGCATATGAGAGTTAGACGATCAAAGTAGGACGATAAAAGTTAGACGAAGTGAAAGTAACACGATGTCGAAGTAAGACGATAAAAGTGAGACGATAGAAGTAAGACGATCAAAGTAAGACATTAAAAAACAAAGGAAAGAACAAAAACAAACGGAAGTTAAAAAGAAGACGAAAGCAAAAGCATTTGAAGCTAAAAAATGTATTTAAAGAAGAAAAATGAGGCGAGTCGAAAAGGCATTTAAGTAAGGCGATCAAAGTAGGACGATATAACTTAGACAAAGCGAAAGTAAGACGAGCATGTGAAAGAAAGACAGAGTTACAAATATGCGATGAAATGTTATTATGATTATACATGTAAATATAATAACAAATATATATATTAGTGAGACGATGTCAAGTAAGACGATAAAGTGAGACAATAAAGTAAGACGATCAAAGTAAGACATTGAAAAGCAGACGAAAGAAGAAAAACTGATGGAAGTTGAAAAGCAGAGGAAAGCAAAAGCAGACGGAAGTTGAAAAGCATACGAGAAAAGAAAAACAGACGGGAGTTGAAAAGCGATTTAAGCAAAAGGCATTTGAAGCAAAAAGAGATGCAAGCAAAAGGCATTTAAAGCAAAAGGCATTTATGAGCCATACTTGAGAGAAAAATAATTTGCGAATTATGTAGAGCTATCTTATTGTGACAAAGCGAATTATGTAGAGCTATCTTACTGTAACAAAGATCAAAAAATGACTCTGTCAACTTTTCTCAACCTTTATCTCTCCTATCTTTCAAAGTTCAGGTACGAATTGCTTGATTGAAGTTAAGAGGAGAAAGGTTTCGAAGTTTAAATATAGACGTATCAGTGGACCTTCTGGCATCTGAAAGAAAGACAGAGCTAGAAAAATGCGATGAAATGTTATTATGATTATACATGTAAATATAATAACAAATATATATATTAGTGAGACGATGTCGAAGTAAGACAATAGAAGTGAGACAATAGAAGTGAGATGATCAAAGTAAGACATTGAAAAGCGTATTTAGAGAAGAAAAAGCAGATGAAGTTGAAAAGCATAGAAAGAAAAAGCACACTCAAGTCGAAAAGCGACGAGAAAAGAAAAAAGCAGACGGAGTCGAATAAAGAACGGAAGCAAAATAGATGTATAAAAAGAGACGCAAGCAAAAGCATTTAAAACAAAAGGCATTTATGAGCCATACTTGAGCGAAAAATAATTTGCAAATTATATAGAGCTATCTTACTCAGAATAAAGCTCAAAAATGACTCATTAACTTCTCTCAACCTTTATCTCCTATCTTTCAAAGTTCAGGTACAAATTGTTTGATTGAAGTTAAGAGGAGAAAGGTTTCAAAGTTTAAATATAGACGTATCAGTGGACCGTCTGGCATCTGAAAGAAAGACAGAGCTAGAAATATGCGATGAAATGTTATTATGATTAGATATGTAAATATAATAACAAATATATATATATTAGTGATTCCTTTTATTTAATTTATTAATGTAAATAGTATGATTCCTATTAGGGATAATTTTTTTTTTGCCTTAAACCAGAGGTAGATTAACTTGAAAATCGTCTGAAATCATTCAAAAGATACCACAATGTGACATTAAAAGTTTATGAGAATCTGGGTATAATTAAATTTTTGCGTTAAGCCAGAGGTAGATTAACTTGAAAACTGTGTGACATTAAAAGTTTATGAGAATCTGGGTTTTTTCCTATTACGATAGAAGTCTGTGGTGGACTGTGCGTCTAGTTGTCGCAGACATTCGGTGCTGCCGATCGGCTTTTCCATTTGATATCCATTTTATCGTCTGACTTTCACTCCGTCTTACTTTTATATTGTTTTACTTTCACTTCGTCTTTACCTCTATCGTCTTTACTTTAAAAAATAACACGAAGCGATATGTCAGACGAATTGGAAACCGAGACGAAGTAGTTACCATATTATGCAATCTAATATTACAATTCTTGTAAATACAATCTTGGTGAGCTCATTTACAATCTTCCTATTGTCTGCACTACGCCTTCTTTATTTCAACCATCCTTTTTCAGTTTTTATCTTCTTACTTTCACTCCGTCTTACTTTTATATCGTCTTACTTTCATTTCGTGTTCACTTCTATCGTCTGACTTTGACTTCGTCTTCACTTCTATCGTCTCACTTTCACTTCGCTTTACTTTTAATCTTTACTTTTAAAAATAACACGGTTTATATGTCGAAGAACTGAAACCGAGACGGCAGCTACCATATTATGCCATCTAATATTACAATTCGTCAAGATACAATCTTGGTCAACACATTTACAATCTTCCTATTGGATCACAAGTACCCGCTTATATGGATTGAGACCGACGATGAACGACATGATAACTCTCCTCATATCCAAGTCAGCACTACGCCTTCTTTGTTCGACGATCCTTTTCAGATTTTTCTCCCTAAGAACATAATAAATCTCCTTATATCCAAGTCTGCACTACGCTTTCTTTATAGACAAAGAGACTTCAGATCCGACGTAGAGTTGGTCTCAAGGGGGGAACACATCATCCATAGAATATGGAATGACACCGACGATGAGAACATGATAAATCTCCTCATATCCAAATCTGCACTCAGTCTTCTTCATAGACAAAGAGACTTCAGAGTGTTACCCAAAAACAGATTCACACATTAGACATCAGACGTAAAGTTGGTCAAGGCTAGGAATTCATCATCAGACGTCGAGTTGGCCTTGGCTGGGAACACATCCGACGTGGAGTTGGTGAACACTGATAGACATGATAAATCTCCTCATATTCAAGTCTCCACTACGTCTTCTTTATGTGAGCCATCATTTTTAATGATGCCAACATGATAAATGTCCTCATATCCAAGTCCATCGTAGGCTAAGAGTTGATGAGCACTGATATTCTTTCGACACCAACGACAGTCGACAGCAACAACAACGAAACTCCCAAAACGCCTGTATACACCCAAAAAATCTTAAAGAAGATTTACAAGTAACAGAGTAATAAAAGCAACATGAAGCGAAAACGAAGAACAACTGAAAACTGGGACGAAGTGGTAACAACATTCGACGCCGAGTTGGTAAACAACCTTATGCTAGGTTCACTAGGTTCAAGATACAACATCCGACGCCAAGTTAGTGAACACTGATACCACAGCAACAACAGTCGACAGGAACAACAGCTACGACAACCATCACAACCACAACTGGAGAAAGCAGAGGAAGCCAAGGGCGGAGAGGAAAAACAAAGAGAGAGAACACATATAAGCAGTCACAAGGGCATGCATTGCGCGACCGCATGCGTTGTCGCCTCACAAAATATTGCATCAGAAGATTTAGTCAGAAGATTGCGTGTATATCGCGCCAAGACACAACATTCAATAAACAGAAGATTGGGTCAGAAGATTGCGTTTATATCGCGCGAAAAAGACACAACATTCAATAACAAAAAAAAGAATATAAGCCGCTGAATTAAATGGACGATAGGGATCGATTCCGTGATTGTCCATCCCATTCATTCTTAATATAGATACTTAAGAAATGTCGGTCTGTATCTCAACTGATCCAGCCTAGAAAAAAAAAAAAGCAACCATAGAGTTAAGCGCAAGTTTGCAGGGAGTGAACATGTCAGCTTACTTGTACTTAAATGGTAAAAATTTTAAAATTATATAAAAGCCCGAGATTTGGCGGAAAAGGCCTCCACTCATCTATTTCCAGAAGCCGTGCCGTCTTGGGAGTGACATTATAACTACCCACAAAAAGCAACACCCTAAAACTTTATCTCCTCCTCCTTTCTTTGACCACTATTTTCTAATCACTTTTACCATTGATCCACACGCATGGACATCTATTAAACAAATGAAAAATTCATTTTAAAACTTCTATTTGATTCGCTCTATGTATATCCCACCAAATCGTCTGCTGAGACACTGTTCCCAAACAGTCATTCCATATCTTGTACAACACACAAACGCATATAATTATATACATCAAATAACTACAAGTTTAATTATTTTTCATTAAACTAAATTTGAATGGCACCGCCACAAGCCACGAAACTTCTCTCACCACATACAATCATAATCCCGTTTCTTCCCCAACAAGCAACCTTTGGTATTGATAGCTGAAAGTTTCTGCCTTTTCTTTTCCCTACCATTCTCCTGGAACACATGCAACGATTATGCCTGATGGAGGGGAGCGAAAAATGGGGTATCTTGAATTCTTTCTTTTGAGCCATGTTTCTGTGTTTACTTGCTGGGTGACCTTGGATAGGATAATAAAACATACAAAAATGGTGAGGGCAAACTCCAAAAACCAGTCCATCCAAATTTTACTGGCCGAGGCAGGGAAGTGGCACTCGAGGAACGTTGTTGAAGCCTTGAACTTTGGATTTTCGATGAGTTGTTCGCTCCTGTGCATTTGACTTTTGACTAAAAGATATGCACCAGTGTGCCTGTTCTATTGTGAACAAACTTGTCAAAATCTTCTCTCTTTCATGACATTGCATTCGATTTCTTTTCTACTGTCAATATATCTCCATTCTATGAATTCATGTAGAAACTACACTGTACTTTGAATCTTTTGTTTGATCTTGCACTGAAATCAACTGCTGTTGGTTTTCTCGTAATTTTCTCCTCCATTTCGCAAATGATGTTACAGATCTCTGCAAGCCACAAAGATAGTTCCGTCGCCTCAAGTGCTTTCTCTTCACCTATTATTGGAGCACTACTTAAGATTAGCATCATTTCATGGTATAAAGTTATCAGTTGTTTTTTATATTACGCCTCAAAATTTAACTTGAAAGCTGATAATGTTTTGCTTCTTTCCCCAGGAGCCAAAAGACAGGTTTTCCTGTTTCCGTCCGAGTTTACATTGGCGAAAGAACCTTCAGCCTTCATAAGGTTTTTTTTTTAAGTAAAAAGTCAATAGAAGAAAGGGATGAATGAGAAGTGCGATTTTTTTAGCTGTATGTAAAGGGCCTCAAGAATCGCTGCTGACAGATGGTTGTTTTGTAACTTGCAGCACCCTTTATTTTCGAAGAGTGGATACTTCAAGAAAAGATTAATGGAAACTACTGAGGTTGAGCTGCCACTTGATTTCCCCGGAGGATCAGAAACCTTTGAGATGATTGCTTTGTTCATATATGGATCTTCTACATTGATAGACCCATTTAATGTAGCTGCCCTGCGTTGCGCGGCAGAGTTTCTTGAGATGACAGAAGAGTACTGCTCTGGAAATCTTTGTGAACGCTTTGACCTCTATCTAAACCAAGTTGTCTTGCAAAGTTGGGATGATACATTGATCGTACTCCAAAGGTGTCAAATGCTTCTTCCATGGTCTGAAGAGCTGCTGATGGTAAGCCGTTGCATCGAGTCCTTAGCATTCATGGCTTGCATGGAGATTCTTGACCCAGAAAGGAGAAGAGGTGTACCGGTCGTTACAGTTGACGCATTGGCTGATCAAGCATGGAGCTGTGAGGTTGTGAATGATATCTTGAATCATGATCTTTGGATCAAGGATCTTATTGCATTGCCATTTAATTTCTTTAAAAGAATTATAGTATCCTTAAGGAGGCAAGGTATGAAAGAAAAATACGTGAGCCCCATAATTATTTTCTATGCAAATAAATGGATTCTATATAAGACGACAAGACAATTCTACGGTGGGACAGTTGAGGATGCTGAAGCAAAAGACAAAGTTGCAATGATATTACAAGGTACACTTGACTTGCTGCCGTTGAGGGAGAAGGCGAGTAGAGGGATTCCAGTTGGATTTTACTTTGCACTACTTTCAAGAACCCTTGATGTTGGTCTGCAAAATGACAGCTGCAAGGCAAGGTTGAGGGATGAGATTGCAACTTTGCTACCTTTAGCCCGACTCCAAGACTTCCTCGTGCCCAAGAGTGATGAAGTAGACTCAATATGTTCCAGTTCAGAGCTGGCAGTAATGGAAAGTATAATATCATGTTATGTATCATTCAATGCAGAAACCAATGCCAGCAACCTCGTTGTTGCGAAACTATGGGATCAATATATCTCCCTTGTTGCTTCTTATCCCACAATGGAGTCCAGAAGGTTTATGGAGCTAGTTGAAAGGATACCAATATCTTACAGACAAAGCCACGATCAACTATACAGAGCCATAAGCACCTTCCTGCAGGTAAAATTCCACAGCCTCAGCATGCTTAAAGGATGAAGTCCCTCTGATTTAATTGCAAACTGAAATCAAATTTATTGAAATACAGGTGCACATAGATATACCTCAAGAATAGAAACTGGCTATCTGCAAATATCTCAATTGTCAAAAGCTATCACAGAATGCTTGTATTGAAGCAGTTCAAAATGAGCTGATGCCTTTACGTCTGATTGTCCAAGCTCTTCTTGTTCAACAGTTGAATACTCACCAAGCGTTCAAGGAATGTTCAGACTCGTTTCGGTATGCAAATTATGGAGATTTCTCTGGATCCCTTTCAAGCTCCAAATGTCCCACCTCTAAGACCCAGACTCCATTTACAGAAGGAGAAGAGCCAGGCGGCAAATCATCAACGATCTTCCAACAAAAATACCTAGTAGATCTGACATCAGAGTTCTCTAGGAAGGAATGCGAGTCCACAAGCTCGAGAATTCAAAACCTTGAACAAGAAATCCTATCTTTGAAAAGGATTTTACAGTCGAAGAATACGTCAAAGAGACAAGAGACGACACCAACCATGGAACAAAGTATGAAATCATATTGTATGGAGGGTAGATCACTAAGCAAAAGGAAGAACTCACTTGGACAAGTGACTAGCTGCATCGGTTCGGTGAATTTCAATTGGCGAAGGACTTACTCTAAATGGATTCTGAAAATATTTCGTAGGGTGAGGTCGTTTGGGCGTCAAAAATCAAAGTGAAATCCAGTTGGGCCAAAAATGCATCGCTTGACTAAACCAGGCAACAAATATACCACAGTAGTCGGCAATTAATAGACATGCTGTTTCAGACAAGGGAACGACTAACGATTGCTAACTACTTGCCACTCAGGTAAATTTAATTGTATTACAATAGAATAGAAAGGGAAAATAGGTAATTTACTCTTTATACTGATATAATTTTAATATTACAATTTTTTTCTTATTATTCTTCTTGCTTGTCATGTTCCATCTTTTTGTAGATTTATCAACCGCCAAAAAGATCAAGGGAGCGTCTGTTTTTTTTTAATAATAAAGTTTGTTGTTGTGATTTTGATTAAAAAAAAATATTCTTGGCAGTTGAGATGACCACATTCTATAACATTAACATTATTTTTTTGGCTAATATTAACTTAAAGTATGATTAGTTTACTTAGGAGAATGGTAATAGAAATTATAATCCATACAAAGGAGGAATAGAAATGAATACGGTTTCCATTCTTCACTATATTAGAGTATGAAGTATTAAATCAAAAGAGATATTAAAATATTGTTCATCCAATCCTAATATATTACTAATCATCTTTTTTCATACCTTACTCATTCCTTTCTTTCTATACCACCTAATCAAGCACCCCTTAAATCTAATATGTTTAAACTTTCATTAATATTGATATAATGATCGATGTTGAACAAAGACACCATTGTTTTCTGTCAGATGATAAATGCATCAATTGACAATGATGAACAATAAAGATGAAACACTGACTTGCATTACCTTTAACTTCATAAATATATTTAGGAACTCTATCTTTTGATGAATGAGTTTATGTGAACCTTTGAAACTTTATTAACAAGCTATACAAGTTATGAGAATATGATGAACAAAGTAAGAAAGATACCATTCCCCAATAAATACTATATTAGGATTCTATACATCGAATAACATGTTTATGTAAAAAAAAAAACTTCCACAATCCACCATGAAAAATAAATGACATCATCATGTATAAAAAATACAACTTTGTTTAAACTATACCAAACTTTCTTTCATCTGATTTCTCACTTTTGTACAAAAAATATCACCACCAATAATAATTAAGTTACATGCATACTTTAAAATGAGAATACTATCACCAATTACCAAGAATACTATAGCTCATTTAAAACTACAAATCTTCATGCCTCAATAGTAAGCTTTTGTACAAAAATACTACCTCTCATAACAAGTAAAAGTATTCTTTAACTATAGCTTGCACTTAAGTCATATTTTCACCTTAAAATGAGAATACAATCACCAAAAACAAAGAATACCATGCTTTAATAAAAACTATACCAAAATTTCGTACATCTAATGCCACACTTATATGCACAAAATACCAACACACATAATAGATAACTCACACCTTAACCTTTAGATGAGAATATGATCATCGATTACTAAGAATAGCTTGACTCAATTAAAAGTATACAAAACTTCATACAATAATACCATGCCTAGATAACAAGATAACACCACTTGTAACAGATAAGTTACATGTTTACCTCAAAATGAGAATACCATTACTAATTACAAAGAATAAAATGGCTTAGTTAAAACTATATTTAACTTCATACATCCAATACCACATTTTTGTAGAAAAGAATATCACTGCCTATAACAAATAAATCATAAGCTCAACATAAATTGAGAATACCATCATTGAGAACAAAGAATAACATGCCTTAAAAAAAATTATACTAGACTTGCATACATCCACTACCACACTTATATACAAAAAATATCACCACCCTTAACATTTTAGTAACATAGTTACCTTAAAGTGGTAATACATTCATTAAGTACAAAGAATACCATGGCTTAGTTAGAATAATACCAAAACTTTCCTACATCTAGTGCTATACTTATGAACAAAAAATACCCCCACTCATAATAAATAAATCATATGTTTACCTTCAAATGAGAATATCATCACTTAATGTTAAGATACCACGCCTAATGAAAATTATACTAGATTTTAATATATATAATATCATATCTATATACAAAAATATCCTACCAATAATAGATATTTCATATGTTTACTAATTTAAAGTGAGAATACCATTACTTCCATGCTAATATATCATGCATCAATATAAACTATACCGATCTTCGTATATAAAGTACCATGCTTTTGTAAAAAATATTACCACTCATAACAGTAAGTTAGATGTTCATCTTAAAATGAGAATACAATCACTTTAATATTAAGATACCATACCCTAATACAAATTATACTACACCTCATACATAAAATAACATGCTTACTTTTCAAAATACCACCACCCACAATAAATAAATTATATGTTCAACTTAAATTGAGAATATCATCGCTTTAGTATTACAATACCATGTCTTAAGACAAACTATACTAGATGTGAAACACCTAAATACCTCATGGAAGAATATATGAATGCCACGCAAACAATACAAATGAACCAAAGCATTCTAAATCTTTCCTTTTAGCAATTCGCATAAACATACATTATATTTCATTCCAAGTCGAGTTACAAACAAAATACATTATACACATTGAACTTAATACAAACATGTCTTAAATCCTAATCCATCTTGCAATATAGTTATTACAAACCTTCAAACAAATTCAAAAGTCATCATTTATCGATACAACTCAAAAACGAATAAACTCAAGTATACATTTTATCAAAACAAAACTTAATCTTCGCCATTGTGGATGATATTGTCCTAGTCTCAAGTCTTCTTAACAAAACCTACCCAGGTAAAATCCACCGTATAAGCATATAGCTTAGAGGAGAAAACTAAACACATAATCGGTGATTGTTTTGACAATCTTCTAGCATTAAAATACAACAAATCATATCAAATCTTACATGACCTTTAATTGTTCAAATTACTAAACATCCAAATATCATTTGATCAAAACATAATATAATATATCATAATATAATACATAATATACTTGCTTCAAACTTACTCATATCTGAATAGAATTTCATAATCAAATAACATAACTTTAAAGTATCTGAACAAATCTTATTTACATCATAACAACATTTAGCTATATCATAACTGAACTTAACTTATATCAGGCTTGAATATATCAGAATACAAAACAAGTTAGTCTGTTAATCCTTTTTACAGAAGTGGATAACAGGACTAATACAGGAGATACCGTGATCGATATCACAGAATAGGAGAGACTTAAGTCTCATTAACAAATGACACCAAAGTGTCAGAGACAGGAGACACCGATGTGTCACAGGAGTAGCTGTAAATCCTTCTAGTCATGCCTCTTTACCCATGACTAGCACTTGATAGCTTTAAAAACAATCCATTTTAGATTTCACAATCACAAGCAAAAGATGTTAATCATTATTTCACTTTCCTCAAATTGAACTTATAAATACACATCCAACTAATCTTGCCTAATAGCATAATCATTTGCAATAATGTACCATTAAAGGGATTTCGTGTTTACACATTCCAAAACATGACACAAAGTTCCATTTTGTAACAATCATATTCAATTCACATAACATAAAACTTTTGAAAAACATTGGTATTCAAAAGGACACATTAACCTTTAAACATTTCATTCCTTTCAACTATAAACACAAGATTAATTAACCTCACATTCTTTAAGTAATTACCTCCATAAATAAACCATAAATCAATCATCTTTTTCTCCATTAATTTAACAATATCTAGGTTCATTTTTAACCTTAACTCAGTTTAATGAAACCATTGTTAAAAGTCCTAACATTATATATTTCAACAATTATACAACCAAGTTTAGCATTTTTTTAATTTCAGATTTTCTTAGGACAAGTTTCGGGTCAAATTTGTATGGTTATTTTGACATAGGAACTGAGACTTCTAAGTAATGTGTTCTTCTAGACAAATGTTCTTCTATGTCTTAAGTTTCTAATTAACTATATTTCATACAATTCCAGAAGTTATACTTAATATACTATTTACTGAGTACATTTGAAATTTTAGTTAGTGCATAATCATGCAATCAAAGTTGTACAACTCATATCTCTCAATTACAGTTTCCAAAAATTTCTAACTTTATACCAATTTAAAACTAAGAGAATAAACTACAACTTTTGTGAAGACAACTTTGTCTAATTCAGCCTACATCAATACAGTTTATTTGATAGTAGTAGACATGATTTCTATCTCAAGTAGTGCTACATTAAGCCAAGACTCAATTTCAAGCTAAATTTAAGACCTCAAGGACGTAATTCAAGTTCTATTCCTTCATGAAAGTTGTAGACCTATGTATTTACTTTAATTTACAATTAAAATCAACCCATTTGGACATCTTCAGTCAAGTAATGGCTAAAATTCCAATGTCTCAGATAGTGAAACCTATCCAAAGAAACTACGACAATTAACTCACATCTCACACCTTCAACACCCCCTTCACCAAAATTCATGAATTCCACTTCAATTACACCTTATTAATGCCTCAATTACACATCAATTTTTTGTCCAGACCCAATTGCAAATTCATTCAGTAAACAACTCACAATCCTTATCTTTCATACATTAAAATAGAAATAGCATATGCCAAACTAGAATTATTTTTCCAGCACCTAATGTTCAACGTGTTAAGTCAAAATGACTTTACATAAATAATTTTGATGTACAAATAATAATGAAAAATAGACGAAAGCAAATGAAAAGCAGACGAAAGACAAATTGAAAAACAGATAGAAGCTAAATAGAAAAGTAGACTAAGAAAAGGCATAAAAGAAAAATGATTTAAGAAAAGCGCATAAATGAAAAGCGATTGAAGAAAAACAAAAGAAGAAAAAAATAGAACGAAGGAAAGCGATTTAAAGAAAGCGACTAAGAAAAGCAGAAGAAGAAAAATGCATAAAAGAAAGCGATTTAAAGAAAAGAAGACGGAAGAAAAGCGCATGTAAGATAAGATGAAAAGCGTATTTAAGCAAACCACGTTAGATCAAGAATCAATTTGAGTTAGTTACAAAGCTCAACTGAATAACCGTTTCTTGAAAGAAGCAAGAATCAAGAATCAAGAACCAGTTGAAGACGAAGACTATAAATATAAGTCGGAGTCGAAGATTGAAAAAGTTACATGAATTGCGAAAGTTACAAAAGTTAGCAATACTTGAGAGAAACTATTGTGTGAAAAATCTAGAGCTATTTTTTCTCTAACAAAGCTCAAAAAATCTTTCAGATTGAAAGTAGTACAGATAGCCTGCAGAGGCTAAGTGCGAAAGAATACTGACTGTAAGAGACCTGAAGAGGCTCGGAGACAAAGAATACTTGTAAAGTTTTGAGAAGATAGTGAAATCTCATAAAGATATCTAAGGACTGGACGTAGCCCACGGTTTGGGGTGAACCAGTATAAAAATTATTGTGTCAACATCTCTTTACCCTTTATCTCTCTTATCTTTTAATTTTCGATCTTACTAGTTGTTATACAAGTTTTCAAAAAATAATTTATAACTTTAGTTTTCAGTAGTTCTTGTGAAAAGAACAAGTTTCTTTTAACAAAACGTTTTAGAAAGGTTTTAAAAGGGAAATACACAATTCAGCCTCCCCTTCTTGTGCATTTGCATATCGTATAATAAGTCTTGTATTAACGTGTTATTCACTTCAATTGATATCAGAGCTTGGTATCCAAGGGTCACTTTAACAAAGTGTGGATTAAAGATTATGGTGGAATCACATACATACATAGCGGAAGGTGCCTCAGTCACTGGACCTCTGGCATTTAACGGAGAAGACTATCACTACTGGAAAGATAGGATGCGGTTGTTTATCGAATCTACTCATGTTGACCTTTGGGACGTAATAAAGAATGGACCATACACACCAGCGGATGAAGAAGGAAATTTTATTCCACGAATCAGATGGACGACTGATCAAAAGGTGAGATTTCAACTAAATTCCAAAGCAAAGTTCTTCTTGAGTTGTGCCTTAAGGTAAGTGAGTACGACAAAGTCCACTAAGCGATCTCGCGAAGGAGATGTGGGATACGTTATCCATCGCACATGAAGGTACGAACCAGGTCAAAGATTTTGAGTCAAAATGACTTTACATATATATGATTTTGATGAATAACAATGAAGAAAGAAAAGCAGACGCAGAATGTAAAAAACAGACGCAGAAGTTAAAAAGCATACGCAGAATAAAAAGCCGACGCAAAAGTTGAAAAGCAGACGTAGAAAAGCAGACGCAGAAAAGCGATTTAAATTCAAAAATGTATGCATTTAAGAAAGAAAAGCAGACGCAAGAGTCAGTTCGAGTTAGTTACAGAACTCAATTGATTAACCGTTTCTTTCAAGATTCAAGATTCAAAGAAGCAAGATTCAAGATTCAAGAATCAAGAAGCGCTTCTGCATTTAAGGCTATAAATATGAGTCAAAGTCAAGATTGCAAAGTTAGCAAAAAGAGCAAAAGTTGAGATAATTGATTTACGACGCAAACACTGTGCAAAGGAGATGTGGGACACATTGTCCATCGCTCATGTAGGCACAAACCAAGTCAAAGAATCCAAGATAAGCATTCTTGTGCACCAGTACGAGCTTTTCAAGATGAAAGATGAAGAATCTATTGATCAAATGTTTGAAAGATTTCAAACAATTGTCAATGGATTGAAAGCCCTGGAAGAACGTATAATAATCAAGATCACGCACGAAAGATCTTAAGAAGACTTCCAAGAGGTGGAGACCAAAAGTTACAGCTGCAGAAGCAAAGGACTTGAGCGTGCTAAAGCTTGACGAGTTGCTTGGATCATCAAGATTCATAAAGTAGAGCTCGATGTCGAGGACAAGCCCAAACGGACAAGTCAATAGCATTAAAAGCCGCATGTAAGAACCACAAGACTCAAAGAAGGAGAAAGTCATCAAAAGCATTAAAGATAGAAGAATCGAAGAATGATGACTCAAGCGAATCAGAACAGGAGTCAAGTGATGAAGATGACGAATTATCGTTCATTTCTCAAAAGATAAGACGGATGTGGAAGAAGAAGTCCAAAGGAAGCCAACCCTTCAAGAAAAATAACAAAGATGATGGTAAAGTTGAAAAGACTACTATCATATGCTACGAGTGTAATCAACCTGGACATTACAAGTCCGAATGTCCTACTCTAAAGAAGAAACCAAAGAAGGGTAGAGAAGGGAAGAAAAGCATGATGGCAACTTGGGAAGATATAGATTCATCAAAGTCAGATACAAATTCTGATTCATCTGAACATGCTAATATCTGCCTAGTAGCCGAGGAAGAAAGTGATGAGGAGGTAACTTCAATACAATAACTTGTATGAAGCCTATTCGTAATTATTAGAAGATTCTCATGCTATTCTCAAACAAGACAAATGTTAAAGAAGAAGTATGTAGAAAATCTTAAACATACAGAAGAAATAGAGAGAGAAAATGCTTGCGTAAAGAAACAACTAGAGGATAAAAAGAAAGTTGTAGATAGATCTGATGAGATAAATCAGTTAAAGTTTAGAATTAAAAGTCTTTCATCTGATTTAGCTACATTCACTGAGAGTACAAAGAGAATGAATGAGATGCTAGGAAAATGTAGAGATCTGAGCGATAAAACTGGATTAGGGTTTTCGGATAATAGGTCTCATTATAATAAGAAGCCTCTTTCTCAAAATAAAGGGAATTACTAAACACATTTTCATCAACAGTTTAAGAAAAGGCATAAGAGAACTCATTATATGCATATTACTAACCAGAAAGGACCCAAAAAAATATAGGTACCAAAGAGTAAAATAGTTTCTCCTATAGATATCCTTCCTTGGAAAATGCGACAAGCACTGTTGGTATTTAGACAATGGCTTCTCGCGACATATGACGGGAAGAAGGTCTATGTTCCTAGATCTTCAATATAAGAAGGGAGGATCGGTGACTTTCAGAGACAACCAATAGGGCAAGATAATTGGAATAGGTAAGATAGGTAAAGATTCCTTTGCATGCATAGATAATGTATTTGCTTGTTGATGGTCCAAGCACAATTTGATAAGTGTTAGTCAATTGTGTGATTCGGTTTCATAGTCACGCTCAATCAAAGTCTTTGTGAAGTCAGAAACAAAGATGGATCTATATTCTTTTCTGCCAAGAGAAGAAATAATCTTTATAAAATTGACTTAGAAGATTTTCAAGATCAAAATGTTTCATGTTTTCTATCTTCAAGAAGAAAGACTAATCTGCATAAAAGCTAGGTCATGTCTCTTTAAACACATTTCAAAGTTGACAAAATTTGATTTGGTAAGAGGTTTACCAAAAATGAGTTTTGACAAAGAATTTTTCTGTAAAAGTTGTTTGAAAGGGAAATAAGTTAAAATATCGTTTTCTTCTAAAAATTTTGTAACATTTTCTAGACCTTTAGAGTTGTTATATATGGATTTATTTGGTCCAACTAGGACAATAAATCTTGGCGGAAAGAAATATGGACTTGTTATTGTTGATGACTTTACTAGGTTTTGTTGGATATTGTTTTTGTCACACAAAGATGAATCTTTTAAGTGTTTTAGGACCCTTTTCAGAAAGTTACAAATTGAAAAAGGAGTACCGATAGCCAGTATCAGGAGTGATCATGGTGGAGAGTTTGAAAATGAGAAGTTCAGATTATTCTGTGAGGAGAATGGAATTTTCCACAATTTCTCTACTCCTAGGACTCCACAACATAATGGAGTTGTTGAAAGGAAGAGCAAGACGATTCAAGAGATGGCAAGAACTATGCTGTGTGAGATGAATCTTCCTAAGTATTTTAAGCGTAAACGTGAATACAAATAAGCTATATTCGTAATAGAATCTTTATATGCGACCTCTGTTGAAGAAGACTCCTTATGAGTTATGGAATGGAAGGATACTGAGCATATCTTACTTTCATCCATTCGGTTGCAAGTGCTCTATTCTAAATACAAAGGAGTTGTTGGATAAGTTCGATTCAAAGACCTATTCAGGAATTTTTCTAGGCTACTCATCATCATCTAAGGCATTTCGGGTATATAACCTTATCTCAAATACAGTTGAGGAAACCATCCATGTCAAGTTTGATGATCATTTCCAACCCCTTAAGGAAGATGACATGGAGAGTGAAGGTCCTTCAAAGAACTTAGATGATACAACAGAAACTCCATGATCAGGAACTCAAGTAGACAAGGTTGAGGATATTATAGAAACTAGTGGATTAAAAAGAGATTGGAAATAAAGGAGTTCTCATCCAGAAGAGATAATTATCGGGGAGACCTCAGAAGGAGTTAGAACAAGGTCCAAATTCAGAAGAGAAGCTAATTTGGCTTTCATCTCTGAAATAGAGCTTAAGAAGATTGAGGAAGCCCTTTAGGACGAAGCTTGGGTTTTAGCCATTCAAGAGGAGCTGAATCAGTTTACTAGGAATAATGTTTGGTCCTTAGTTCCAAAACCTTCGAAGAAATCCATTATAGGAACCAGATGGGTTTTTAAGAATAAGTTAGACGAATCATGTAGAGTGAGTCAGAATAAGGCTAGATTAGTAGCACAAGGCTATAATCAGCAAGAAGGAATAGACTACAATGAGACATATGCTCCTGCAGCAAGACTTGAAGCTATTAGGATATTGCTGGCATATGTTGTTTGTCATGATATAAAGCTTTTTCAGATGGATGTGAAGAGCGCCTTTCTGAATGGTTTTATAGACGAAGAGGTGTATGTTAAACAACCTCCTGGTTTTGAGGATGTTAGGAATCCAGATTATGTCTATAGACTTCATAAAACTTTATACGAACTGAAGCAAGCTCCTAGAGCTTGGTATGATAGTCTAAGTACTTTTCTCTTAAGAGTGGGTTTAGTAAAGGTCATGTGGATAAGACGCTTTTTAGAAAGAATTATGAAAGTGAGTTTATTTTAGTACAAATTTATGATGATGATATTATATTTGGTGCTACCTCAAAAAAATTATGTATGAGTTTTGAGAGTTTGATGAAAATGAGTTTGAGATGAGTATGATGGGTGAGTTAAAGTTCTTTCTTGATTGCAAGTTACAAACCAAAGAGAAAATCTTTATCCATCAACAAAAAAATGAAAGAATTGTCGTGTAAATTTGATATGAATAATGTAAAGCCTATGGCGACTTCGATGCATCCTTTCAACCATTTGTCGAAAGATGAACTTGGTAAGAAGGTGGATCAAACCTCAGATAGAGGATGATCGGCTTTTATCAGATCTTACAAACAAGCGGACTGATATTCTGCTCAGTAGATGCTTGTATGCAAGGTTTCAGGCTGATCCTAGAGAGTCTCATTTTATTGTTGTTAAAAGGATTATGAGATATCTCGCAGGTACTACTGATCTTTGCTTAATGTTTGAGAAAGGTAAATATTTTAGATTAATCGGATATTGCGATGCAGACTATGCTGGAGATAGAATTGAAAGGAAGAGCACTAGTGGAGGATGTCACTTTCTTGGCTCAAACCTTGTTTCCTGGTTAAGTAAGAGACAAAGCTCAATCACTCTATCAATTGCCGAAGCCGAGTACATGTCTGTCGCAAGCTGTTGTTCACAAACATTATGGATTAAATATAACTGGAAGATTATTCAGTTCAAGAAGAGGAGATCCCAATCTATTATGAGAACACCAGTGCCATAAATCTATCAAAGAACCCAACTCAGAATTCGAGAGTAAAGCATATCGGGTTAGACAAGATTTCTTGAGAGACTACATTCAGAGAAAGGTGGTGAGACTACGCTCATTGAAACAGAGTACCAATGGGCGACATCTTCATTAAACCATTGAGTGAAGAACGGTTTAAGGAAATCGACGGAACCTCAACATGGTTATGATAAATGACCAATCGACTAAGAGATCGTCAAAGTTAACGACATCGAAATAAGTGGTTTACAATCGGTAACTTCTCTCACTAGAAGTCAGGAGGAAAGTTTCAGAGTCTTGAGGATCCCAACAATTTAGAATACACTGATAAGACCTTTCAAGTAGTCTGAAATTGAAATCATTTCGATTACTCTCAAACACAGACGTTTCATCTCTCTCTTTAAAACTCTTGCAATCAACTTTACCTTTGAAGAACACCTTACTAGAGCCAGTTTCTATTCAGAATCAATGGAGCCAGCTATGTTAGGACCCGATCCGGGAACCGGATCCCAACCGAAAAATGGAGCACGGAAAACAGAATTCGGAATCGAATGCGAATCGAATCAAATACAAAGCGAACGAATCTCAGCGAATCGGAAAACGAATGTCCGACATCCCGGAAAAACACAAAGTATAGATAACTTATCGCGTTGGAAACCCTAAGACGTTCCAAAATCCGGTATGAATTTTTTTTTCTTTCTTATTCCTTGTCTTTTCATTCTTAATCACTTTATTTCATTACAATTCCCTTTTTTTTTTAAACTCATCTTCACCAATTTCAATTCACTTAATTCATCTTAATCATTTCTTATACAATCATATAAATCCTCAAACTCATTTCTTTAAACCCATTTTACCAAAATTTTACCAAATTTTGGCGATAACTACTGTATTTTGACAAATTTCAAAATTTTTAAACCAAAGAAACGCACTTCTAATACATAATCCAATAGCATAAGGCAACATCGGACCTCCCGTCCGCATCCAAACACCAAGTAAACACAATCTTAGTTCTAAACACTTCATCATTCCAATCCATAATACATCTCAACTCAAATATCCACAATTCAATCACAAGCCATTCATATACATTCCAATTGCCATTTATATCCATCTCAATTCAAATTTACGTACAAAATCTATTCCACAATCATACATAACTCATAACGAAATACATCATAATTTACATAATGACTTTTCAAGCCATAAACAAAAGCAATACATAATCCATAAACCTTTTTCACAACTTCAAAACTAAACTCCAACATTACACATAAAACAAAGCATATAAAAACTATCGGGTTGACATCATACTTGTCTTCCATCCGATCTCCGTGTGAAAATCGAGATGGGGATGAAAGGGGTGAGCTTTAAGCTCGTGGATAATACATTTATAAACCGAACAATAAGCGGAAAAATCTTTTATTTTCAAACTTTTCAAACATTTCCCATTTAAGAATTTCTCCAAAACTCATTTTCAAACTTTTCAATTTCATCAACACTTTCTAAGATTTTTCTCAAAATTTTCATTTGTTTCAAAACATTTATATCCAGCTTTGAGAATTTCATGCTTGAAAATTTACTTTCTCATTTCTCAAAATCTCAAACCTTTTCAAAACATGCATACCTTAAACATGAATGCATCACCTCATAGTGTATCACATCATAATCAAATTAAAAACACATAACACATCAGAATTGGTTTGGTTTGGTTCGGTCCTAACAGGACGTACTGCACATTTCCGCATAACGGTCATGTGCAAACTGTGAATGAGATGTACTACACTTTCCCGCATAGCAATTCAAGTAGCCGTGAAAGGAGTCCGTAATCGGATCTCCATTGCTTATCAGAAGCAATGGCGAAGGCTTAAACAGTAGAGACAAATACGACTCACAAAAGGACCTGACCAAACCCACTTAACACATAACGAAAACAGAATTCAGATTGCCCGAAGGCACTTTTCGAAAATCTTGATTTTTTTTACCTTTTTTAACTCATAACATCAAATTGTGTCATAAATGACACAAGCATATATCCACATAATTGCACATAATCAATCTAATGTAATTCACGTAAATCACATATGCATCACAATATATGCACTAATTCTTTGAATCATTCAAATCATAAATCACATAATTTGAAAACCATGAAATTCATAAGTCTTGCATTTTCTAAAACTCATTTTACTCCTTTGAAATCATAATTTCAAACATTTACATCCTTTTTCGAACTTTTTTTTTCAATAATAATTTATCAAAAATCAAATTTTGCTTTATTTAATTTTCAAAAATTCACATTTAGCTTATAATTCAATAAATAAATATACTACCCACCTCATATCCATGCTAGCTTCTTGTCCAATGCTTCAATTTGATCTTTTCTCCTTTCTTCCTTCTAATTGAAAATTTCCTAAATCAATTTCATCAAAATTTAATCTCATAAATAACTTAATCCTTCAATTTGATGCATAAGTCATAAATTCTTACTAATTCCAAGATAGTTACATCACTAATTCCAAAAACCCCCCAAATTACAAATTGAACCTAAATCAATCCAATCAAATTCAATATCATAATTAACTTAATTTCTCAAATTGAACTTAGGAAATATCAATTCCTCTCATATTCAAGCTATTTCAATCTCCAATTTTGAAAATCCCCAATTTTCAAAATTGGCCTAAACCAATTTACACAAATTCAATACCATAAATCACAATTTCTTCAAAATTGATTTCATATTTCACCAATTCCTACTATTATTGATGATTCTACACCATTAATTCACAAAAATTCCCAAATTTCTAATTTGGCCTAAACTCCCAATTTATAATTTTTCAAATTAAACTTCACCTAAAGCATAAACATCAAAATTAACTTAGGATATCTCAAATTCATCACTAATTCAAGCAATTTAAAGCAACAATTTCAAAAACCCCCAACTTTCACATTTGACATAAACTCAAATTTTCAATTAATCCAAAATTAAACATAATCATAAACTATTCTCTTCAATTAGCCTTAGGAAAACTCAATCCATAACCTTTCCAACCTATCTAAACCAATAAACTCATCAAAGATTCAAAATCAAAACTTTCTCTCTCTTACCTTTTTCTCCTCCATTTTCGAATTTCTTGGAAGCCATGGGCTTTCACCTTCTTTCATCCTCTTTCCTCCTTGAAAACAAACGAAAACCTCTTGAAAATCATGGAGAAAATCGCAACTTCCACCTTTCCTTCTTCTCCTCCTCTTCTTCTCCATACTGAAGCTTCTCTCTCTCTTCTCCAACGCTTTTCTTTCATTTTGTTCTGATTTTTTTTCCAGATATTTTCGTGGCTTTTCCTTGCTTAAAACGACAGCTCATGTTGAGTTTAAAGCCAGGTCATTAAATGGAGGGTAAATGACCCAAATGCCCCTCCTTTCAAGTGAAATCCCAAAATACCCCTGCACAGGATTTTCAAAATCTGATAGCTTGTGTCCTGTTTTCAAGCATCTAAACGAAATAATTTGGACAAACTTTCTTCTAAATAATTGTTCCTCTCGATCTTACGAATCCATCGCCACTAACGGTGCTCAATTCGGATCTAAAAAGAAGAAGTTATAGCCAAAATACTATCGGACCTTCACAAAATCCGAGACTGAACATTACGCGAATTTAATTCCAGAAATTAACAGTCTTAGGGATGAAATTAAATTTCGATCCCTTCAAAAGAGTTGTAGCCCTATGTCTTAACTTTATTTTCCCTTAAGAATCAACTCAATCGGAGTTGTACAACTCCCGAAAATTGCAAAATACTGAACCATGTTCAGAAAATTATCCAACTTATAACCTATAACCTATCTCTTACTTTGGTTCAATCAATCTCTTTCCATTTAATCTCCAAAAAATTATAATTATTCATAAAAATGAACGTAATTGTCTTAGGAATTTATTGCTTCAAGAATCAAATCAATCGGATGTCGGACGAAGGATTTATAAGCAAAAGATTACAAAAGGGTCGGAGTTCAAACCAAGTTACAAGACTTCAAATACATACTTATACCTGAATTTTCCAAATATCATCTCTTAATCCCGAACTCGGAATTTGACTAATTTGGTGTCAATAAAAAGATCAAAGGAAGCTATACAACTTCTCTGAAGAACTCAAAATTAAATTAGGTCTCGAAAGAGGTTGAAAAGTCAATCAAAGATTCTATCCAAAACAGCTTTTGCTAAACAACTTCCAATTTTTAATCGCTCATAACTCCTAGCCCCGATATCGAAAAATTACAAACTTTATGGCGTCAGAAAGATCGACATACAAGCTACAACTTTCAATAATACCACTTACTCCAATTCAGACTAAATCCATACGACGAGTAGCCTCGAAGCATAGAATACACAAATCTATACTTAATAACATTTTCAAAACAAAGCATATCTTCAGAAATTCATATCTCTCAATCCCGACATCGAAAAATAGCAAACTTTATGTCCACGAAAAGCTCTCGACAGAGGCTACAAGTTTTATGTAGATCATTTTTTTAGATTTTGCCTCAATTAAATAGTCAACTTTTTCCTCAAAGTCAAACTTCAAACGAACTTTGACTGATCATAACTCTCACTCCCGATATCGAAAAATATCAAACTTTATGTCTACGAAAAGCTCTTAACATAAACTACAAGTTTTCAAAAGATCGTTTTCTCAAATTTTGACTTAAAGAAAAAGTCAACTCTCAACTCAACCATTTAATCACTATTTATCCCCAAAGTCAAACTTTCTAAATTCTTCAAATTTTCACACTTTTTTTCTTTTCAATTCTTGCTATTTAAATTCATTTCAATCAACTCATTCACTTTCTTCTCATAATCCATACAAGTTCACTCAAATATCAAAGTCCTCAAAATTAAACAATTCTTTTCTCATAAATTTTTCTTAATTTTCTCAAATTTCCTTAAATTCATAAATTGTCTCACCAATTTCTTTCTCATTTAAAATCATTTTAATATTCTAATTTTCACCAGAAATTCGGGGTCCAACAAGCTATGATTTATGGAAGATATGTAGACTTCGAATCTCTGAGAAAAGATGGTATGGATGTTGAACTAGAGAATTTAGAGGCTGGATGGAGGAAGTTTATCCAGGTGCGGGAACTGGTGTATACTGATGAAGTATATGACTTTTGGAAGAATGCGTAACTGGTAAATGATACTATTGTCTCCACAGTAGATAGGATATCTATTATTGTGACAAAGGAGATAGTAGAGAAGGTGACTGAATGTTCATTGGTTGGAGAGACTTTGTCAAGCAAAGCCAAATGGATGACAAAGGTCGGTAAGAAGGAAGAAGATGTCAGTAAACAGTTGTATAGAGTTAATGACCCATCGGAGAGGAAGACCTGGAGTCTAGTCTCGAAGGCTAGGGATCTTCATGCGATTCTGTTCAACTGCATCTTACCTAGAACAGGGTCAAGGCATCTAGTGACTACCTTGGATGAGCAATGCCTGTTCTACTTGCTAAATCGTCATCCCATAGATCTACCATTTCTAATTTTTCATTATATGGTTAAGGGGATGAAGGATACCAACAGTTATCCTTACGATATGCTACTCACGAGGATTTTTAAGGAATCTGGAGTCTTTCTTCACCAAGGAATCAGAAGGACGATATATATCAAGAGTTTTATTAACTCAGATACGATAAGAAGAATGAGCTTGAAGGTGGTGGTAAAAGAAGAAGCAGATTCTACGAAGAAAGCTAGAACTGAGGGGGAGCGGTTACTGAAGAAGTCTCCCGCTTCAAGTTTGAGATCTCAAGTAAGTGTGAGAATTCCCATAGATGAAAGAAGAAAATTGTCTGGAAGACCTTTGATAAAACAGGCAAGTTCTCAAAGAGAAGTCAGCCTAGTTCGGAGGACAGATGAAGGTGCGTTGAAAAGAACAGGGGAGAATCTTTTTGGTGAAATTACTAAGAAGGCAAGGAGATCACCTAGGATTCGTACTCTGAGACAACATGTTGGGACCCGTTTCCGGAACCCAACTCATAACGAACGAATCGCAGCTCAACTAATATCGCTTCATTTTTTTTTTATATATTTTTTTTTACACATTGTTCAAAGTAGTTTCAATTTCCAATTTGTATTTCATCAATTCCTCAATCCTTTTAATCCTTCATATTCGATCATATCGCGTTAAGCCTTCAAAACATTTTATCATTCGCCATAATCATATCTCTTTTATCCCAATTTCGCTTATTAACAAATATTTGAATTTCATCAATCCATCTTATGCCATTTATACATAATTTCCATATCATGTCCATACATAAATCCATACATAAAAGCACTTCAATATTTCCAACCCATCACACAAATCTTCTGGACCTCCCGCCTAATCCCATCATACACATTTACAATCCTATATCTAAACACTTCTATAATTCTCATTCATATCTCAAGTCATGATCATAATTCACATTCATAAATACTAACCATACTTCACTTACATAATCCCATCCCATAATCATATACAAATTTTAATGGCCTTACAAGCCACAATACAATCACAATATAAAATCCAATGCAAATACAAAGATACAAAATCCTCTTTTCGCTCACAGATCTTCTTCTCATTACCGTGGATGGTAATGAGGGGTGAGCTTACGCTCAATGGGTAACAGTTCATAACAAAACAATAAGCAAAACTCTTGAAATCTTTTTCTTTTCGGTCTTAGAAAATATTTCTTTGAAACCGTAAAGCACATTTTGAAGAAGTTCTTTTTCTCAGAATCAAAATCACATTTTACAAATCGTACATCGCCTTAGGCTTTCAGCCACAAATCCATAGGTTACAAGACATGAATGCATCAACTTGGCAATTCACGTAAGCAATGCACACACAAATGGCTAGAGTTCCATAAACACGACGGAAACCGAAGTTTACTCAGTAATCACGACGAGTCCATTTTTCGGATCTCGTAAGCCTCAAAGCAGCAAATGCCGGAGAAGGCTATCACATTATTTTTGTCTACGCACGAGACTATCACAACCTTACTCTCTTACCCACACAAAAGCACATATAATGCTCAAATCAATTTATCAAATGCTCTTTTCTCATATACACACCATGAAGTCTTTCAAGGCATAACACAATGTATTTTGCAATTCATCAAAATTTCATGATCGAATCAAAATGATTTTCAAATCATTCATGCAATGATGCAATAATTATGATGCAATTTAAGTCGAAAATCTCTTTGTTTAAAGAAAGCGGTAATGGCTTATAAATTCTATTATAAACGGATACCCACCTGAATCCATGCTAGAACTTGTCCAAAGCTCTAATTTCTCCGAAGCTTCTTTCTTTCACCACTTTGAAATTTCCTAGACCGAAATCATCCAAATTCATCATCATAAATACCATAACCCTCAAAATTTACTATAGGAAACCCAATTCCAACATATTTCCAAGCTATCTAATGCATCAATTTACAAAAGCCCCAATTTCCAAAATTGGGCATAAACCCTAACTCACATTAATCCAAAATTAAACCACCATCTTAGCATAGACATCACAACTAATTTCATAATCCACAAAACCATAATATTTTCCATGATTCTACACCAAAATTTTAAGAAAAGCTCAAGCTTGAAAATCGGCTTTTACCTCACTCTTCACCATTTTCGGATTTTCTTAGCTCATCCTAGAGCTCTCTTCATCCTTCATCTTTTTCCCTCTTGGAGCATGTTCGAAATCCTCCTGAAAGCTCACAAATCGAACCCTAGCTGCTGTCATTTCTTTTCTCCTTCCACCAAACCCACTCTTCTCTTTCTCTCTTCTTTCTTTCTTTCTTTTGTTTCTCTTTATTCTGCTTCTCTAACTCTCACGACCACAGCCTGCTTCTCCTCTATTTATACTACATCCACATGCCATGTCATTTAATGAATGAGGAAAGACTCTCATGCCCCTCCTTATAAGCCTACTAACTTAACTCTTTAAGTGTTCTTCCAAAATTGCCCTTAAAAGTTGATATCTTGGCTCCAAATTCTGATCAGGTAAATAAAGGAATTTTACAAAAATTTCTTCTTCATAATGTTCTCCTCGATCATACGAATCCAACGCAACAAACCACGCTCAATTCGGATCTAAAACGAAGAAGTTATGGCCAAAATACTATCGACCACTGTATAAAAATCGAGACCGCACAATCGCACTGAGTTTCATTCCAATATCCGACAGTCTTAGAGGCTCCATCTTGATCGGGTTCTTCATCAAAGTTGTAGCCTTATAACTTTAGTTTAATCTCCAATTTTAATCACCTCAATCCGAGCTCTGTAGCTTCATATATCCTCAAAATACTGATCTGTGTGCAGCATCGCTTTCCTTCCATCCGCCATCGCTCATCATCCGATTTTCTATCGCCCGATTTATCGTTCATCGCCTGATTTTCTATCGCCTGATTTACTGTTCATCGTCTGATTTCCTTCGTCTGACTTTTCCATCAGCTGATTTTGCATCAACTGATTTTTGGATCAGCTGATTTCCATCAGCTGATTTTTTTTTTGCATCAGCTGATTTTCATCAGCTGATTTTTCCTCCAAACTTCAAACGCTTATAACTTTTAACTCCGAACTCCAAATTGGACAAAATTGATGTCTATTTCATAGAGAAAAGACTGATCTACAATGTTCATGAAGAACTTAAATCCAAATTCAGTCTTTAAAAGGGTCAAATGTCTCAATTAATCTTTCGTCTGATTTTTGCATCTTCCGGTTTTCCTATCACTGGTTTTTCTATCACCTGGTTTTTCTATCCAAAGACATGTCCACTTATATAGATCATATCTTTTGACTCCGATATCCAAATTGGGCAAACTTGGTATCTATCTCATAGAGAAAGAGAGATCTACAACTTTCAAGAAGGAAATTTGTCTAAATCTATCGATATCAAGTCCATATCGTCTGCTTTTGCTTCAACCGGTTTTTCTATCACCTGGTTTTTCTATCACCTGGTTTTTCTATCCAGCACATGTCCACTTATATAGATCATATCTTTTGACTCGATATCCAAATTGGGAAAACTTGGTATCTATCTCATAGAGAAAGAGAGATCTACAATTTTCAAGAAGGAAATTTTGTCTAAATCTATCGATATCAAGTCCATATCGTCTGCTTTTGCTTCAGCTGGTTTTTCTATCAGCTGGTTTTTCTATCCAAAGACATGTCCACTTATATAGATCATATCTTTTGACTCCGATATCCAAATTGGGCAAACTTGGTATCTATCTCATAGAGAAAAAGAGAGATCTACAACTTTCAAGAAGGAAATTTTGTCTAAATCTATCGATATCAAGTCCATATCGTCTGCTTTTGCTTCAGCTGGTTTTTCCATCATCTGATTTCTATCAGACATGTTTTGGCGCAAATGCCATAACTTTCTCTATAGGTGTCGAAATGACTTCATTCTTGGACGGTTAGAAAGTAGACATCTAGATCTATAACTCTCATGAAGACTACAAAGGCTGATTCTATCTCCTACATTCTGTAGCGTCCACTTTTCCTATCAGCTAGTTTTTGCTACAGACATCGTCTCGTTTTCAATCACCTAAACAACATCAAAACTTCAATCTATCATAACTTCTAGCCCCGATATCGAAAATTGCAAACTTTATGGCTACCGAAAGCCCTCAACAAGCACTACATGTTCATGAATATCATTTTATCAAATTTCACTTAAATCAAAAGTCAACTATTCATTCCCAAAAGTCAAACTTTCATAATTCTTCATATTTTCACACCTTCACTAATTCTTCCAATTCTCACTCTTTCAATCTTTATTTCCTACCTTTCAACTTCCATTTCAATCATCTTAATCAACTCATTCATTTTAACTTTCATTAACTCATAATATTCACTCGACATTTCATAACATATACATATCCCTTTAAAGCCTCAAAGTCATCAAGACCAATCCATTCTTTCCATCTTGATTTCACATTTTCCTCACTACCACAATACTCTTCATCCAATCTACTTCAAACACGATTCAATCTTCACAACTTAATCTATAACATAATACATATACAAAATACTCATTCTTTCCATACTTAAATCCTCCATATACAATTCATTCAACACATTCTATGACAAACATTAAGCCATTTCTCAAATCATCCATAAGCCACAAAATACATACTTTTAGAATAAATTTTGAAAGCAACCACATATCACACAAAGTTCATTCACAAAGTTCATATACACAACTTATGGCACATTTTCAAATCAATGCAAGGTCATACTTGAACAAGCATTGGCGTAACACAATAAAAGGTTCTTTACAAAGCTTTAGTGGGCATTTCTAGCCCCAATAAATCAAGTCTCAAAATTTGCAATTTCAAAGAAGTTACATAAATAGTAACTATACAAACTTACTTTTTCAATTATAAAGATGTTACCCATAATACAACATACACAAAAACCCATTTCACGCTTTAACCCCAAATATCATTTAAAATTTCTCCAATTCACATTACCCAAATAAACATTTAACATCACTAATTTCTCATTTAATAATTCGACATCCAATTAAAGTTCGGGCCCAACAATTCTCCCTCCTTAAAGAATTTCGTCCTCGAAATTCATATCACTTTCTTGATCGGTTCCTCATTCTAGTTCAGATCACTCACAACTTCCAACTTCTTGTGACAATAATACTAATATCATCTAATTCAAACACACTCACTAATCACATTTCAATCCGGATATCTTTTGCTAGTAACACTATCTCATAAGACTCCATACGAATTAATTCATATCGGCTTAGAAAATTCTCCTTTCTCAACCATCATTATTAATTTCACATTCTTCTTATTACAATCACCATGTAGCCCTCTTTCTATTCGAACTCAAACTTCAGATCTGCTTTCAACCTCTCAAATGATTCACAATTTCTTGATCCTTAATTCGGACGCATCAAGCCCCTACATGTTATGCTTCCTTTTTTGCTCTTGGTTCCAATAACCTCGATATCGAATTTTCTGCTTATGCATTTAAAAAATACTTAGCCTTAATAGGAATTTCTCATTCATACAATCAAAATCTTTTGTATTCCTATTCCATGCTCTCAATTCAATGATTGTCCCCGCTTTTACGATCTGTACTTGCATAAATACTTCCAAGATGTTCTTTATTCATACTGCTCCAAGCTTTAAAGTAATCATTAGTGTAGCAGCTCTTAAACATGTATCAACTCCTTAACTCATAGAACCTTAGTTGTTCAAGACATATGCAATCACTTCATTATGCTCCATTAGATTTTATCCAAATCTCTTATACAACATCAGTGCATACGACAAACTTTCCAAATTCATGCAGTTGATTTTCATTAAAATCATTCTTCAAAATTCTCCTTCCTTCCATTTATCATAAGTTTCATACGTTTTTCCTCACGTGTTCCGACTAGTCTCTCAATTCGTCGAATACTTTTAATACATCATCTACTCTTTGATCACTTCGGTCTCCAATATTATTGTGTTATCGGTCCCTTTGGTTAACACCCTCAATTATTATCATATTCCGTGTGCTTCTTGATTAGTCCTCGCGATTCCTTAAATAACCGATTCCTCATTAAGGTACATTATCACACTTTCTTTTCAATTTTCCAATTGACATTTTTTTCAATGATTGTTTCCATTCCTTGAATTTCCTCATACCTCCTTGGCTTATTTTCATGTTTGCTCATTCATACAAACTTCATGTCACATTGCACTCAACTGCACACTTAATCGCTTGTAATTGAAACACATTCAATAAGGCATACTTGAGTCTCCAAACATACTTACACAAAGATACTTCTCTTTACATCAAACGAAATGCATACCTTCTCGTAGCTTTATTCCACCCTTTTACTTGAGTCTCCATTAGAGACAGACTCCAATACTTACTTGTCGAAGTTATTACATATTCATTTCTTGACTTGTCCTTTCATCGATCATCCTTGAAATAAATCCGTCTGATTTGCTTAATCCAATAGCCTTTACGATCAAACCCTATGATATAAGAGACACATTCGTTTACTCTTATATCTCGGCATGTCACCAATTCATATCTTATGCTACTGATATACCAATCATACTAATTCCGAATAACCTCTGAATATCACCTCTATTCAAATTTTCTGCTCCATCGCAGTTACCTTTCCAGCAAAATCATCTATACCATACTTTATCTCGCCTCTCGATTCATTTCATAACTTAACTCAAGGGATCAAAGATGACTCCATAAGCTATATCTGAAAATAGATCTCATATACTCAATCACAGTATCAAAGATGCACTCTCAATAACTGGTTGCTACTCTTCGGAAATTTATTTCCGAGTCCACTATTTACAGAAGTCGATCCAAAAGGAGTATGAGATTCACATCACAACTCCTAGAAATCTATCATCTCATTTCAAACTTCCCTCCCTTGCGTTTATCGGTTCCTTTCTCAAGCAACTCGTTGATCCATACCAGGGTCCTTGTCCTCCTGGACTATGGAAGAATTACCAAATTTCATTGTTGAATCGAGGTAAGAGCTTATAATCCCAGCTACTGGTCAAGGAAGACCTGCATTCTCTAGTCATACACTAACTTATCTGGCTTCCCGACCAGTTCCACTTTGCTTGCATACTACCTTTCATTCAATTCTCATGAGTAATGATATATCCATATCGATTCAAACACTTACCCGCAGATAATTCCATTACCAAGTCACCGACATATCCATAAATACCGAATTCATGTCTAACATATCGGACCACGAAAATTTTATTTCCAATTAGCCACACTTTCATTGCCTTATATTCTAACAAAATACCCTTCTTCCTATTGTCTCTCATAGTCCAAACATTTAGCAACAGTTCACACATATGACTTATTCTATACTCATCCGTGCCTCCTTTAAGGTGCGAAATCGTATAATCGATCCTTGCAAAACTCCTCGTATCCTCATTACGGGTGGCACACTACTCCTTTATTTCTCATCCAATTCAAATTATCGATACATATTCATCATGAAATTTTGACCTCAATTCCACTAATCTCTTCTTAATGCGAATGATTACCATCAAAAGGAATGCCGATAAGTACTCGATCGAGGTCTAAATCATCCGACCGCTAAGGACGCCAACTTAACGATCCGAGACTCAAATTCTCAACCAAAGACTTTCGACACTTCCAATATAATGGCATTGAATCCAGATTCACCATAATTGCCTCTACTTATCCACAACTTCCTTTTCTCATATCGAGTATCATCATTTTCCTATTAGATCTATCACCTCAAACTTTTCACAATTTCTTATCGCCTAACGCATACACACGCGCCCATGTAAGATCATAATATCTGGCGCTCGATACCATAAATGTTGGGACCCATTTCCTAACCCAACTCATAACGAATCTAATCGCAGCTTCAACTAATATCGCTTCATTTTTTTTTACACATTGTTCAAAGTAGTTTCAATTTCCAATTTGTATTTCATCAATTCCTCAACCTTTTAATCCTTCATATTCAATCATATCGCGTTAAGCCTTGAAAACATTTTATCATTCGCTACAATCATATCTCTTTTATCCCAATTTCGCTTATTAACAAATATTTGAATTTCAATCAATCCATCTTATGCCATTTATACATAATTTCCATATCATGTCCATACACAAATCCATACATAAAAGCACTTCAATATTTCCAACCCATCACACAAATCTTCGGACCTCCCGTCCTAATCCCATCATACACATTTACAATCCTATATCTAAACACTTCCATAATTCTCGGTCATATCTCAAGTCATGATCATAATTCACATTCATAAATACTAACCATACTTCACTTACATAATCCCATCCCATAATCATATACAAATTTTAATGGCCTTACAAGCCACAATACAATCACAATATAAAATCCAATGCAAATACAAAGATACAAAATCCTCTTTTCGCTCACAGATCTTCTTCTCATTACCGTGGATGGTAATGAGGGGGTGAGCTTACGCCAATGGGTAACAGTTTATAACAAAACAATAAGCAAAACTCTTGAAATCTTTTTCTTTTACGGTCTTAGAAAATATTTCTTTGAAATCAGTAAAGCACATTTTGAAGAAGTTCTTTTCTTCAGTAATCAAAATCACATTTTACAAATCGTACACGTCTTAGGCTTTCAGCCACAAATCCATAGGTTACAAGACATGAATGCATCAACTTGGCAATTCACGTAAGCAATGCACACACAAATGGCTAGAGAGTTCCATAAACACGACGGAAACCGAAGTTTACCGTAATCACGACGAGTCCATTTTTCGGATCTCGTAGCCTAAAGCAGCAAATGGAGAAGGCTATCACATTATTTTTGTCTACGTGCACGAGACTATCACAACGTTACTCTCTTGCCCACACAAAAGCACATATAATGCTCAAATCAATTTATCAAATGCTCTTTTCCGAATATACACAGCCATGAAGTCTTTCAAGGCATAACACAATGTATTTTGCAATTCATCAAAATTTCATGATCGAATCAAAATGATTTTTCAAATCATTTATGCAATGATGCAACAATTATGATGCAATTTAAGTCGAAAATCTCTTTGTTTAAAGAAAGCGGTAATGGCTTATAAATTCTATTATAAACGGATACCCACCTCGAATCCATGCTAGAACTTGTCCAAAGCTCTAATTTCTCCAAGCTTCTTTCTTTCACCCTTTGAAATTTCCTAGACCGAAATCATCCAAATTCATCATCATAAATACCATAACCCTCAAAATTTACTATAGGAAACCCAATTCCAACATATTTCCAAGCTATCTAATGCATCAATTTACAAAAGCCCCAATTTCCAAAATTGGGCATAAACCCTAACTCACATTAATCCAAAATTAAACCACCATCTTAGCATAGACATCACAACTAATTTCATAATCCACAAAACCATAATATTTTCCATGATTCTACACCAAAATTTTAAGAAAAGCTTGAAGCTTGAAAATCGGCTTTACCTCACTCTTCACCATTTTCGGATTTTCTTAGCTCATCCTAGAGCTCTCTTCATCCTTCATCTTTTCCCTCTTGGAGCATGTTCAAATCCTCCTGGAAAGCTCACAAATCGAACCCTAGCTGCTGTCCTTTCTTTTCTCCTTCCACCAAACCCACTCTTCTCTTTCTCTTCTTTCTTTCTTTCTTTTGTTTCTCTTTATTCTGCTTTCTCTAACTCTCACGACCACAGCCTGCTTCTCCTCTATTTATACTACATCCACATGCCATGTCATTTAATGAATGAGGAAAGACTCTCATGCCCTCCTTATAAGCCTACTAACTTAACTCTTTAAGTGTTCTTCCAAAATTGCCCTTAAAAGTTGATATCTTGGCTCCAAATTCTGATCAGGTAAATAAAGGAATTTTACAAAAATTTCTTCTTCATAATGTTCTCCTCGATCATACGAATCCAACGCAACAAACCACGCTCAATTCGGATCTAAAACGAAGAAGTTATGGCCAAAATACTATCGCACTGCATAAAAATCGAGACCGCACATCGCACCGAGTTTCATTCCAATATCCGATAGTCTTAGAGGCTCCATCTTGATTGGGGTTCTTCATCAAAGTTGTAGCCTTATAACTTTAGTTTAATCTCCAATTTGAATCACCTCAATCCGAGCTCTGTAGCTTCATATATCCTCAAAATACTGATCTGTGCGACTGCTTTCCTTCCATCCGCTTTCTTGCTCATCATCGATTTTCTATCGCCCGATTTATCGTTCATCGCCTGATTTTCTATCGTCTGATTTACTGTTCATCGTCTGATTTCCTTCGTCTGACTTTTCCATCAGCTGATTTTGTATCAGCTGATTTTTGGATCAGCTGATTTCCATCAGCTGATTTTTTTTTTGCATCAGCTGATTTTCATCAGCTGATTTTTCCTCCAAACTTTAAACGCTTATAACTTTTAACTCCGAACTCCAAATTGGACAAAATTGATGTCTATTTCATAGAGAAAAGACTGATCTACAATGTTCATGAAGAACTTAAATCCAAATTCAGTCTTTAAAAGGGTCAAATGTCTCAATTAATCTTTCGTCTGATTTTTGCATCTTCTGGTTTTCCTATCAGCTGGTTTTTCTATCAGCTGGTTTTTCTATCCAGCACATGTACACTTATATAGATCATATCTTTTGACTTCGATATCCAAATTGGGCAAACTTGGTATCTATCTCATAGAGAAAAGAGAGATCTACAACTTTCAAGAAGGAAATTTTGTCTAAATCTATCGATATCAAGTCCATATCGTCTGCTTTTGCTTCAGCTGGTTTTTCTATCAGCTGGTTTTTCTATCCAGCACATGTCCACTTATATAGATCATATCTTTTGACTCCGATATCCAAATTGGGCAAACTTGGTATCTATCTCATAGAGAAAAGAGAGATCTACAATTTTCAAGAAGGAAATTTTGTCTAAATCTATCGATATCAAGTCCATATCGTCTGCTTTTGCTTCAGCTGGTTTTTCTATCAGCTGGTTTTTCTATCCAGCACATGTCCACTTATATAGATCATATCTTTTGACTCCGATATCCAAATTGGGAAAACTTGGTATCTATCTCATATAGAAAAGAGAGATCTACAACTTTCAAGAAGGAAATTTTGTCTAAATCTATCGATATCAAGTCCATATCGTCTGCTTTTGCTTCAGCTGGTTTTTCCATCATCTGATTTCTATCAGACATGTTTTGGCGCAAATGCCATAACTTTCTCTATAGGTGTCGAAATGACTTCATTCTTGGACGGTTAGAAAGTAGACATCTAGATCTATAACTCTCATGAAGACTACAAAGGCTGATTCTATCTCCTACATTCTGTAGCATCCACTTTTCCTATCAGCTAGTTTTTGCTACAGTACATCGTCTGGTTTTCAATCACCTAAACAACATCAAAACTTCAATCTATCATAACTTCTAGCCCCGATATCGAAAATTCGCAAACTTTATGGCTACCGAAAGCCCTCAACAAGCACTACATGTTCATGAATATCATTTTATCAAATTTCACTTAAATCAAAAGTCAACTATTCATTCCCAAAAGTCAAACTTTCATAATTCTTCATATTTTCACACCTTCACTAATTCTTCCAATTCTCACTCTTTCAATCTTTATTTCCTACCTTTCAACTTCCATTTCAATCATCTTAATCAACTCATTCATTTTAACTTTCATTAACTCATAATATTCACTCGACATTTCATAACATATACATATCCCTTTAAAGCCTCAAAGTCATCAAGACCAATCCATTCTTTCCATCTTGATTTCACATTTTTCCTCACTACCACAATACTCTTCGTCCAATCTACTTCAAACACGATTCAATCTTCACAACTTAATCTATAACATAATACATATACAAAATACTCATTCTTTCCATACTTAAATCCTCCATATACAATTCATTCAACACATTCTTATGACAAACATTAAGCCATTTCTCAAATCATCCATAAGCCACAAAATACATACTTTTAGAATAAATTTTGAAAGCAACCACATATCACACAAAGTTCATTCACAAAGTTCATATACACAACTTATGGCACATTTTCAAATCAATGCAAGGTCATACTTGAACAAGCATTGGCGTAACACAATAAAGGTTCTTTACAAAGCTTTAGTGGGCATTTCTAGCCCCAATAAATCGAAGTCTCAAAATTTGCAATTTCAAAGAAGTTACATAAATAGTAACTATACAAACTTACTTTTTCAATTATAAAGATGTTACCCATAATACAACATACACAAAACCCATTTCACGCTTTTAACCCCCAAATATCATTTAAAATTTCTCCAATTCACATTACCCAAATAAACATTTAACATCACTAATTTCTCATTTAATAATTCGACATCCAATTAAAGTTCGGGGCCCAACAATTCTCCCTCCTTAAAGAATTTCGTCCTCGAAATTCATATCACTTTCGACCGGTTCCTCATTCTAGTTCAGATCACTCACAACTTCCAACTTCTTGTGACAATAATACTAATATCATCTAATTCAAACACACTCACGAATCACATTTCAATCCGGATATCTTTTGCTAGTAACACTATCTCATAAGACTCCATACTGAATTAATTCATATCGGCTTAGCAAATTCTCCTTTCTCAACCATCATTATTAATTTCACATTCTTCTTATTACAATCACCATGTAGCCCTCTTTCTATTCGAACTCAAACTTCAGATCTGCTTTCAACCTCTCAAAATGATTCACAATTTCTTGATCCTTAATTCGGACGTACAAGCCCCTACATGTTATGCTTCCTTTTTTGCTCTTGGTTCCAATAACCTCGATATCGAATTTTCTGTTTATGCATTTAAAAAATACTTAGCCTTAATAGGAATTTCTCATTCATACAATCAAAATCTTTTGTATTCCTATTCCATGCTCTCAATTCAATGATTGTCCCGCTTTTACGATCTGTACTTGCATAAATACTTCCAAGATGTTCTTTATTCATACTGCCTCCAAGCTTTAAAGTAATCATTAGTGTAGCAGCTCTTAAACATGTATCAACTCCTTAACTCATAGAACCTTAGTTGCTCACACATATGCAATCACTTCATTATGCTCCATTAGATTTTATCCAAATCTCTTATACAACATCGGTGCATCGACAAACTTTCCAAATTCATGCAGTTGATTTTCATTAAAATCATTCTTCAAAATTCTCCTTCCTTCCATTTATCATAAGTTTCATACGTTTTCCTCACGTGTTCCGACTAGTCTCTCAATTCGTCAATACTTTTAATACATCATCTACTCTTTGATCACTTGGTCTCCAATATTATTGTGTTATCGGTCCCTTTGGTTAACACCTCAATTATTATCATATTCCGTGTGCTTCTTGATTAGTCCTCGCGATTCCTTAAATAACCGATTCCTCATTAAGGTACATTATCACACTTTCTTTTCAATTTTCCAATTGACATTTTTTTCAATGATTGTTTCCATTCCTTGAATTTCCTCATACCTCCCTTGGCTTATTTTCATGTTTGCTCATTCATACAAACTTCATCACATTGCAGCTCAACTGCACACTTAATCGCTTGTAATTGAAACACATTCAATAAGGCATACTTGAGTCTCCAAACATACTTACACAAAGATACTTCTCTTTACATCAAACGAAATGCATACCTTCTCAGCAGCTTTATTCCACCCTTTTACTTGAGTCTCCATTAGAGACGGGACTCCAATACTTCTTCGTCGAGTTATTACATATTCATTTCTTGACTTGTCCTTTCATCGATCATCCTTGAAATAAACCATCGATTTGCTTAATCCAATAGCCTTTACGATCAAACCCTATGATATAAGAGACACATTCGTTTACTCTTATATCTCGGCATGTCACCAATTCATATCTTATGCTACTGATATACCAATCATACTAATTCCAAATAACCTCTGAATATCACCTCTATTCAAATTTTCTGCTCCATCGCAGTTACCTTTCCAGCAAAATCATCTATACCATACTTTATCTCGGTTCTCGATTCATTTCATAACTTAACTCAAGGGATCAAAGATGACTCCATAAGCTATATCTGAAAATAGATCTCATATACTCAATCACAGTATCAAAGATGCACTCTCAATAACTGGTTGCTACTCTTCGGAAATTTATTTCCGAGTCCACTATTTACAGAAGTCGATCCAAAAGGAGTATGAGATTCACATCACAACTCCTAGAAATCTATCATCTCATTTCAAACTTCCTCCTCGTTTATCGGTTCCTTTAAAGCAACTGGTTGATCCATACCAGGGTCCTTGTCCTCCGGACTATGGAAGAATTACCAAATTTCATTGTTGAATCGAGGTAAGAGCTTATAATCCCAACTCTTCGTCAAGGAAGACCTGCATTCTCTAGTCATACACTAACTTATCCGCTTCCCACCGGTTCCACTTTGCTTGCATACTACCTTTCATTCAATTCCTGCGGTAATGATATATCCATATCGATTCAAACACTTACCGGCAAAGATAATTCCATTACCAAGTCACCGACATATCCATAAATACTGAATTCATGTCTAACATATCGGACCACGAAAATTCTTATTTCCAATTAGCCACACTTTCATTGCCTTATATTCTAACAAAATACCCTTCTTCCTATTGTCTCTCATAGTCCAAACATTTAGCAACAGTTCACACATATGACTTATTCTATACTCATCCGTGCCCTCCTTTAAGGGTGCGAAATCGTATAATCGATCCTTGCAAAACTCCTCGTATCCTGTTACGAGGTGGCACACTACTCCTTTATTTCTCATCCAATTCGAAATTATCGATACATATTCATCATGAAATTTTGACCTCAATTCCACTAATCTCTTCTTAATGCGAATGATTACCATCAAAAGGAATGCCGATAAGTACTCTGATCGAGGTCTAAATCATCTGACCGTTAAGGACGTCAACTTAACGATCCGAGACTCAAATTCTCAACCAAAGACTTTCGACACTTCCAATATAATGGCATTGAATCCGTATCTACCATAATTGCCTCTACTTATCCACAACTTCCTTTTCTCATATCAGAGTATCATCATTTTTCCTATTAGATCTATCACCTCAAACTTTTCACAATTTCTTATGCGTCTAACGCATACACATGCGCCCATGTAAGATCATAATACTGGCGCTCTGATACCATAAATGTTGGGACCCGTTTCCGGAACCCAACTCATAACGAACGAATCGCAGCTCAACTAATATCGCTTCATTTTTTTTTTTACACATTGTTCAAAGTAGTTTCAATTTCCAATTTGTATTTCATCAATTCCTCAATCCTTTTAATCCTTCATATTCAATCATATCGCGTTAAGCCTTGAAAAACATTTTATCATTCGCTACAATCATATCTCTTTTATCCCAATTTAAACTTATTAACAAATATTTGAATTTCACAATCCATCTTATGCCATTTATACATAATTTCCATATCATGTCCATACACAAATCCATACATAAAAGCACTTCAATATTTCCAACCCATCACACAAATCTTGGACCTCCCGTCCGAATCCCATCATACACATTTACAATCCTATATCTAAACACTTCCATAATTCTCGGTCATATCTCAAGTCATGATCATAATTCACATTCATAAATACTAACCATACTTCACTTACATAATCCCATCCCATAATCATATACAAATTTTAATGGCCTTACAAGCCACAATACAATCACAATATAAAATCCAATGCAAATACAAAGATACAAAATCCTCTTTTCGCTCACGGATCTTCTTCTCATTACCTGTGGATGGTAATGAGGGGGGTGAGCTTACGCTCAATGGGTAACAGTTTATAACAAAACAATAAGCAAAACTCTTGAAATCTTTTTCTTTTCTGGTCTTAGAAAATATTTCTTTGAAATCCGTAAAGCACATTTTGAAGAAGTTCTTTTCTTCAGTAATCAAAATCATATTTTACAAATCGTACACGTCTTAGGCTTTCAGCCACAAATCCATAGGTTACAAGACATGAATGCATCAACTTGGCAATTCACGTAAGCAATGCACACACAAATGGCTAGAGAGTTCCATAAACACGACGGAAACCGAAGTTTACCGTAATCACGACGAGTCCATTTTTCGGATCTCGTAAGCCTAAAGCGGCAGCCGGAGAAGGCTATCACATTATTTTTGTCTACGTGCACGAGACTATCACAACGTTACTCTCTTGCCCACACAAAAGCACATATAATGCTCAAATCAATTTATCAAATGCTCTTTTCCGAATATACACAGCCATGAAGTCTTTCAAGGCATAACACAATGTATTTTGCAATTCATCAAAATTTCATGATCGAATCAAAATGATTTTTCAAATCATTTATGCAATGATGCAACAATTATGATGCAATTTAAGTCGAAAATCTCTTTGTTTAAAGAAAGCGGTAATGGCTTATAAATTCTATTATAAACGGATACCCACCTCGAATCCATGCTAGAACTTGTCCAAAGCTCTAATTTCTCGAAGCTTCTTTCTTTCGCCCACTTTGAAATTTCCTAGACCGAAATCATCCAAATTCATCATCATAAATACCATAACCCTCAAAATTTACTATAGGAAACCCAATTCCAACATATTTCCAAGCTATCTAATGCATCAATTTACAAAGCCCCAATTTCCAAAATTGGGCATAAACCCTAACTCACATTAATCCAAAATTAAACCACCATCTTAGCATAGACATCACAACTAATTTCATAATCCACAAAACCATAATATTTTCCATGATTCTACACCAAAATTTTAAGAAAAGCTTGAAGCTTGAAAATCGGCTTTACCTCACTCTTCACCATTTTCGGATTTTCTTAGCTCATCCTAGAGCTCTCTTCATCCTTCATCTTTTCCCTCTTGGAGCATGTTCGAAATCCTCCTGGAAAGCTCACAAATCGAACCCTAGCTGCTGTCCTTTCTTTTCTCCTTCCACCAAACCCACTCTTCTCTTTCTCTCTTCTTTCTTTCTTTCTTTTGTTTCTCTTTATTCTGCTTCTCTAACTCTCACGACCACAGCCTGCTTCTCCTCTATTTATACTACATCCACATGCCATGTCATTTAATGAATGAGGAAAGACTCTCATGCCCTCCTTATAAGCCTACTAACTTAACTCTTTAAGTGTTCTTCCAAAATTGCCCTTAAAAGTTGATATCTTGGCTCCAAATTCTGATCAGGTAAATAAAGGAATTTTACAAAAATTTCTTCTTCATAATGTTCTCCTCGATCATACGAATCCAACGCAACAAACCACGCTCAATTCGGATCTAAAACGAAGAAGTTATGGCCAAAATACTATCGGACTGCATCTAAAATCGAGACTGCACCTAATCGCACCGAGTTTCATTCCAATATCCGATAGTCTTAGAGGCTCCATCTTGATCGGGGTTCTTCATCAAAGTTGTAGCCTTATAACTTTAGTTTAATCTCCAATTTGAATCACCTCAATCCGAGCTCTGTAGCTTCATATATCCTCAAAATACTGATCTGTGTGCGATTGTTTTCCTTCCATCCGCTTTCTTGCTCATCATCGATTTTCTATCGCCCGATTTATCGTTCATCGCCTGATTTACTGTTCATCGTCTGATTTCCTTCGTCTGACTTTTCCATCAGCTGATTTTGCATCAGCTGATTTTGGATCAGCTGATTTCCATCACTGATTTTTTTTGCATCACCTGATTTTCATCACCGATTTTCCTCCAAACTTCAAACGCTTATAACTTTTAACTCGAACTCCAAATTGGACAAAATTGATGTCTATTTCATAGAGAAAAGACTGATCTACAATGTTCATGAAGAACTTAAATCCAAATTCAGTCTTTAAAAGGGTCAAATGTCTCAATTAATCTTTCGTCTGATTTTGCATCTTCCGGTTTTCCTATCACCTGGTTTTTCTATCACTGGTTTTTCTATCCAAGACATGTACACTTATATAGATCATATCTTTTGACTTCGATATCCAAATTGGGCAAACTTGGTATCTATCTCATAGAAAAGAGAGATCTATAACTTTCAAGAAGGAAATTTTGTCTAAATCTATCGATATCAAGTCCATATCGTCTGCTTTTGCTTCAGCTGGTTTTTCTATCAGCTGGTTTTCTATCCAGCACATGTCCACTTATATAGATCATATCTTTTGACTCCGATATCCAAATTGGGCAAACTTGGTATCTATCTCATAGAGAAAAGAGATCTACAATTTTCAAGAAGGAAATTTTGTCTAAATCTATCGATATCAAGTCCATATCGTCTGCTTTTGCTTCAGCTGGTTTTTCTATCAGCTGGTTTTTCTATCCAGCACATGTCCACTTATATAGATCATATCTTTTGACTCCGATATCCAAATTGGGAAAACTTGGTATCTATCTCATAGAGAAAAGAGAGATCTACAACTTTCAAGAAGGAAATTTTGTCTAAATCTATCGATATCAAGTCCATATCGTCTGCTTTTGCTTCAGCCGGTTTTTCCATCATCTGATTTCTATCAGACATGTTTTGGCGCAAATGCCATAACTTTCTCTATAGGTGTCGAAATGACTTCATTCTTGGACGGTTAGAAAGTAGACATCTAGATCTATAACTCTCATGAAGACTACAAAGGCTGATTCTATCTCCTACATTCTGTAGCGTCCACTTTTCCTATCAGCTAGTTTTTGCTACAGTACATCGTCTGGTTTTCAATCACCTAAACATCATCAAAACTTCAATCTATCATAACTTCTAGCCCCGATATCGATAATTTGCAAACTTTATGGCTACCGAAAGCCCTCAACAAGCACTACATGTTCATGAATATCATTTTATCAAATTTCACTTAAATCAAAAGTCAACTATTCATTCCCAAAAGTCAAACTTTCATAATTCTTCATATTTTCACACCTTCACTAATTCTTCCAATTCTCACTCTTTCAATCTTTATTTCCTACCTTTCAACTTCCATTTCAATCATCTTAATCAACTCATTCATTTTAACTTTCATTAACTCATAATATTCATTCGACATTTCATAACATATACATATCCCTTTAAAGCCTCAAAGTCATCAAGACCAATCCATTCTTTCCATCTTGATTTCACATTTTTCCTCACTACCACAATACTCTTCGTCCAATCTACTTCAAACACGATTCAATCTTCACAACTTAATCTATAACATAATACATATACAAAATACTCATTCTTTCCATACTTAAATCCTCCATATACAATTCATTCAACACATTCTTATGACAAACATTAAGCCATTTCTCAAATCATCCATAAGCCACAAAATACATACTTTTAGAATAAATTTTGAAAGCAACCACATATCACACAAAGTTCATTCACAAAGTTCATATACACAACTTATGGCACATTTTCAAATCAATGCAAGGTCATACTTGAACAAGCATTGGCAGAACACAATAAAGGTTCTTTACAAAGCTTTAGTGGGCATTTCTAGCCCCAATAAATCGAAGTCTCAAAATTTGCAATTTCAAAGAAGTTACATAAATAGTAACTATACAAACTTACTTTTCAATTATAAAGATGTTACCCATAATACAACATACACAAAACCCATTTCACGCTTTAACCCCAAATATCATTTAAAATTTCTCCAATTCACATTACCCAAATAAACATTTAACATCACTAATTTCTCATTTAATAATTCGACATCCAATTAAAGTTCGGGCCCAACAATTCTCCCCTCCTTAAAGAATTTCGTCCTCAAAATTCATATCACTTTCTTGACTGGTTCCTCATTCTAGTTCAGATCACTCACAACTTCCAACTTCTTGTGACAATAATACTAATATCATCTAATTCCGAAACACACTCACGAATCACATTTCAATCCGGATACCTTTTGCTAGTAACACTATCTCATAAGACTCCATACTGAATTAATTCATATCGGCTTAGCAAATTCTCCTTTCTCAACCATCATTATTAATTTCACATTCTTCTTATTACAATCACCATGTAGCCCTCTTTCTATTCAACTCAAACTTCAGATCTGTTTCAACCTCTCAAAATGATTCACAATTTCTTGATCCTTAATTCGGGACGTACCAAGCCCCCTACATGTTATGCTTCCTTTTTTGCTCTTGGTTCCAATAACCTCGATATCGAATTTTCTGTTTATGCATTTAAAAAATACTTAGCCTTAATAGGAATTTCTCATTCATACAATCAAAATCTTTTGTATTCTATTCCATGCTCTCAATTCAATGATTGTCCCGCTTTTACGATCTGTACTTGCATAAATACTTCCAAGATGTTCTTTTATTCATCTGTCTCCAAGCTTTAAAGTAATCATTAGTGTAGCAGCTCTTAAACATGTATCAACTCCTTAACTCATAGAACCTTAGTTGCTCAGCACATATGCAATCACTTCATTATGCTCCATTAGATTTTATCCAAATCTCTTATACAACATCAGTGCATACGACAAACTTTCCAAATTCATGCAGTTGATTTTCATTAAAATCATTCTTCAAAATTCTCCTTCCTTCCATTTATCATAAGTTTCATCGTTTTTCCTCACGTGTTCGACTAGTCTCTCAATTAAATGAATACTTTTAATACATCATCTACTCTTTGATCACTTGGTCTCCAATATTATTGTGTTATCGGTCCCTTTGGTTAACACCTCAATTATTATCATATTCCGTGTGCTTCTTGATTAGTCCTCGCGATTCCTTAAATAACCGATTCCTCATTAAGGTACATTATCACACTTTCTTTTCAATTTTCCAATTGACATTTTTTCAATGATTGTTTCCATTCCTTGAATTTCCTCATACCTCCCTTGGCTTATTTTCATGTTTGCTCATTCATACAAACTTCACATCCACATTGCAGCTCAATTGCACACTTAATCGCTTGTAATTGAAACACATTCAATAAGGCATACTTGAGTCTCCAAACATACTTACACAAAGATACTTCTCTTTACATCAAGCGAAATGCATACCTTCTCGCAGTTTATTCCACCCTTTTACTTGAGTCTCCATTAGAGACAGGACTCCAATACTTACGCCGAAGTTATTACATATTCATTTCTTGACTTGTCCTTTCATCGATCATCCTTGAAATAAACCATGCGATTTGCTTAATCCAATAGCCTTTACGATCAAACCTATGATATAAGAGACACATTCGTTTACTCTTATATCTCGGCATATCACCAATTCATATCTTATGCTCTTGATATACCAATCATACTAATTCCAAATAACCTCTGAATATCACCTCTATTCAAATTTTACGCTCCATCGCAGATTACCTTTCCAAAGAAAATCATCTATACCATACTTTATCTCGGTTCTGATTCATTTCATAACTTAACTCAAGGGATCAAAGATGACTCCATAAGCTATATCTGAAAATAGATCTCATATACTCAATCACGATATCAAAGATGCACTCTCAATAACTGGTTGCTACTCTTGAAAATTTATTTCGAGTCCACTATTCTGAAGTCGATCCAAAAGGAGTATGAGATTCACATCACAACTCCTAGAAATCTATCATCTCATTTCAAACTTCCCTCCTCATGCGTTTATCGGTTCCTTTCTGAAGCAACCTGGTTGATCCATACCAGGGGTCCTTGTCCTCTAGACTATGGAAGAATTACCAAATTTCATTGTTGAATCGAGGTAAGAGCTTATAATCCCACTCTTGGTCAAGGAAGACCAGCATTCTCTAGTCATACACTAACTTATCCGCTTCCCACCGGTTCCACTTTGCTTGCATACTACCTTTCATTCAATTCCTGCGGTAATGATATATCCATATCGATTCAAACACTTACCGCAAAGCATAATTCCATTACCAAGTCACCGACATATCCATAAATCTGAATTCATGTCTAACATATCGGACCACGAAAATTCTTATTTCCAATTAGCCACACTTTCATTGCCTTATATTCTAACAAAATACCCTTCTTCCTATTGTCTCTCATAGTCCAAACATTTAGCAACAGTTCACACATATGACTTATTCTATACTCATCCGTGCCCTCCTTTAAGGGTGCGAAATCGTATAATCGATCCTTGCAAAACTCCTCGTATCCTCATTACGGTGGCACACTACTCCTTTATTTCTCATCCAATTCAAATTATCGATACATATTCATCATGAAATTTTGACCTCAATTCCACTAATCTCTTCTTAATGCGAATGATTACCATCAAAAGGAATGCCGATAAGTACTCTGATCGAGGTCTAAATCATCTGACCGTTAAGGACGTCAACTTAACGATCCGAGACTCAAATTCTCAACCAAAGACTTTCGACACTTCCAATATAATGGCATTGAATCCGTATCTACCATAATTGCCTCTACTTATCCACAACTTCCTTTTCTCATATCAGAGTATCATCATTTTTCCTATTAGATCTATCACCTCAAACTTTTCACAATTTCTTATGCGTCTAACGCATACACATGCGCCCATGTAAGATCATAATACTGGCACTCTGATACCATAAATGTTGGGACCCATTTCCGGAACCCAACTCATAACGAACGAATCGCAGCTCAACTAATATCGCTTCATTTTTTTTTTTACACATTGTTCAAAGTAGTTTCAATTTCCAATTTGTATTTCATCAATTCCTCAATCCTTTTAATCCTTCATATTCAATCATATCGCGTTCGCCTTCGAAAAACATTTTATCATTCGCTACAATCATATCTCTTTTTATCCCAATTTCGCTTATTAACAAATATTTGAATTTCGTCAATCCATCTTATGCCATTTATACATAATTTCCATATCATGTCCATACACAAATCCATACATAAAAGCACTTCAATATTTCCAACCCATCACACAAATCTTCGGACCTCCTGTCCGGAATCCCATCATACACATTTACAATCCTATATCTAAACACTTCCATAATTCTCGGTCATATCTCAAGTCATGATCATAATTCACATTCATAAATACTAACCATACTTCACTTACATAATCCCATCCCATAATCATATACAAATTTTAATGGCCTTACAAGCCACAATACAATCACAATATAAAATCCGAATGCAAATACAAAGATACAAAAATCCCTCTTTTTCGCTCACCAGATCTTCTTCTCATTACATGGATGGTAATGAGGGGTGAGCTTACGCTCAATGGGTAACAGTTTATAACAAAACAATAAGCAAAACTCTTGAAATCTTTTTCTTTTCTGGTCTTAGAAAATATTTCTTTGAAATCCGTAAAGCACATTTTTGAAGAAGTTCTTTTCTTGCTGTAATCAAAATCACATTTTACAAATCGTACACGTCTTAGGCTTTCAGCCACAAATCCATAGGTTACAAGACATGAATGCATCAACTTGGCAATTCACGTAAGCAATGCACACACAAATGGCTAGAGAGTTCCATAAATCGACGAAATCGAAGTTTACAGTAATCACGACGAGTCCATTTTTCGATCTCGTAAGCCTAAAGCGAGCAGGGGAGAAGGCTATCACATTATTTTTGTCTCGTGCACGAGACTATCACAACGTTACTCTCTTGCCCACACAAAAGCACATATAATGCTCAAATCAATTTATCAAATGCTCTTTTCCGAATATACACGCCATGAAGTCTTTCAAGGCATAACACAATGTATTTTGCAATTCATCAAAATTTCATGTATCGAATCAAAATGATTTTCAAATCATTTATGCAATGATGCAACAATTATGATGCAATTTAAGTCGAAAATCTCTTTGTTTAAAGAAAGCGGTAATGGCTTATAAATTCTATTATAAACGGATACCCACCTCGAATCCATGCTAGAACTTGTCCAAAGCTCTAATTTCTCGAAGCTTCTTTCTTTAGCCACTTTGAAATTTCCTAGACCGAAATCATCCAAATTCATCATCATAAATACCATAACCCTCAAAATTTACTATAGGAAACCCAATTCCAACATATTTCCAAGCTATCTAATGCATCAATTTACAAAGCCCCAATTTCCAAAATTGGGCATAAACCCTAACTCACATTAATCCAAAATTAAACCACCATCTTAGCATAGACATCACAACTAATTTCATAATCCACAAAACCATAATATTTTCCATGATTCTACACCAAAATTTTAAGAAAAGCTTGAAGCTTGAAAATCGGCTTTACCTCACTCTTCACCATTTTCGGATTTTCTTAGCTCATCCTAGAGCTCTCTTCATCCTTCATCTTTTCCTCTTGGAGCATGTTCAAATCCTCCTGGAAAGCTCACAAATCGAACCCTAGCTGCTGTCCTTTCTTTTCTCCTTCCACCAAACCCACTCTTCTCTTTCTCTCTTCTTTCTTTCTTTCTTTTGTTTCTCTTTATTCTGCTTTCTCTAACTCTCACGACCACAGCCTGCTTCTCCTCTATTTATACTACATCCACATGCCATGTCATTTAATGAATGAGGAAAGACTCTCATGCCCTCCTTATAAGCCTACTAACTTAACTCTTTAAGTGTTCTTCCAAAATTGCCCTTAAAAGTTGATATCTTGGCTCCAAATTCTGATCAGGTAAATAAAGGAATTTTACAAAAATTTCTTCTTCATAATGTTCTCCTCGATCATACGAATCCAACGCAACAAACCACGCTCAATTCGGATCTAAAACGAAGAAGTTATGGCCAAAATACTATCGGACTGCATAAAAATCGAGACTGCACATCGCACGAGTTTCATTCCAATATCCGACAGTCTTATAGGCTCCATCTTGATCGGGGTTCTTCATCAAAGTTGTAGCCTTATAACTTTAGTTTAATCTCCAATTTGAATCACCTCAATCCGAGCTCTATAGCTTCATATATCCTCAAAATACTGATCTGTATGCAGACTGTTTTCCTTCCATCTGCTTTACTGTTCATCATCTGATTTTCTATCGTCTGATTTACTGTTCATCGTCTGATTTTCTATCATCTGATTTATTGTTCATCGTCTGATTTCCTTCGTCTGACTTTTCCATCAGCTGATTTTGCATCAGCTGATTTTTGGATCCGCTGATTTCCATCAGCTGATTTTTTTTTTGCATCAGCTGATTTTCATCAGCTGATTTTTCCTCCAAACTTCAAACGCTTATAACTTTTAACTCCGAACTCCAAATTGGACAAAATTGATGTCTATTTCATAGAGAAAAGACTGATCTACAATGTTCATGAAGAACTTAAATCCAAATTCAGTCTTTAAAAGGATCAAATGTCTCAATTAATCTTTCGTCTGATTTTTGCATCTTCTGGTTTTCCTATCAGCTGGTTTTTCTATCAGCTGGTTTTTCTATCCAGCACATGTCCACTTATATAGAACATATCTTTTGACTCCGATATCCAAATTGGGCAAACTTGGTATCTATCTCATAGAGAAAAGAGAGATCTACAACTTTCAAGAAGGAAATTGTGTCTAAATCTATCGATATCAAGTCCATATCGTCTGCTTTTGCTTCAGCTGGTTTTTCTATCAGCTGGTTTTTCTATCCAGCACATGTCCACTTATATAGATCATATCTTTTGACTCCGATATCCAAATTGGGCAAACTTGGTATCTATCTCATAGAGAAAGAGATCTACAACTTTCAAGAAGGAAATTTTGTCTAAATCTATCGATATCAAGTCCATATCGTCTGCTTTTGCTTCAGCTGGTTTTTCTATCAGCTGGTTTTTCTATCCAGCACATGTCCACTTATATAGATCATATCTTTTGACTCCGATATCCAAATTGGGCAAACTTGGTATCTATCTCATAGAGAAAAGAGAGATATACAACTTTCAAGAAGGAAATTTTGTCTAAATCTATCGATATCAAGTCCATATCGTCTACTTTTGCTTCAGCTGGTTTTTCCATCATCTGATTTCTATCAGACATGTTTTGGCGCAAATGCCATAACTTTCTCTATAGGTGTCTAAATGACTTCATTCTTGGACGGTTAGAAAGTAGACATCTAGATCTATAACTCTCATGAAGACTACAAAGGCTGATTCTATCTCCTACATTCTGTAGCATCCACTTTTCCTATCAGCTGGTTTTGCTACAGACATCGTCCGGTTTTCAATCACCTAAACAACATCAAAACTTCAATCTATCATAACTTCTAGCCCGATATCGAAAATTCGCAAACTTTATGGCTACCGAAAGCCCTCAACAAGCACTACATGTTCATGAATATCATTTTATCAAATTTCACTTAAATCAAAAGTCAACTATTCATTCCCAAAAGTCAAACTTTCATAATTCTTCATATTTTCACACCTTCACTAATTCTTCCAATTCTCACTCTTTCAATCTTTATTTCCTACCTTTCAACTTCCATTTCAATCATCTTAATCAACTCATTCATTTTAACTTTCATTAACTCATAATATTCACTCGACATTTCATAACATATACATATCCCTTTAAAGCCTCAAAGTCATCAAGACCAATCCATTCTTTCCATCTTGATTTCACATTTTTCCTCACTACCACAATACTCTTCGTCCAATCTACTTCAAGCACGATTCAATCTTCACAACTTAATCTATAACATAATACATATACAAAATACTCATTCTTTCCATACTTAAATCCTCCATATACAATTCATTCAACACATTCTTATGACAAACATTAAGCCATTTCTCAAATCATCCATAAGCCACAAAATACATACTTTTAGAATAAATTTTGAAAGCAACCACATATCACACAAAGTTCATTCACAAAGTTCATATACACAACTTATGGCACATTTTCAAATCAATGCAAGGTCATACTTGAACAAGCATTGGCGAACACAATAAAGGTTCTTTACAAAGCTTTAGTGGGCATTTCTAGCCCCAATAAATCGAAGTCTCAAAATTTGCAATTTCAAAGAAGTTACATAAATAGTAACTATACAAACTTACTTTTTCAATTATAAAGATGTTACCCATAATACAACATACACAAAAACCCATTTCACGCTTTAACCCCCAAATATCATTTAAAATTTCTCCAATTCACATTACCCAAATAAACATTTAACATCACTAATTTCTCATTTAATAATTTTGACATCCAATTAAAGTTCGGGGCCCAACACAACAGGAAGAGAAGAGAGCCAAAGAATAGAGTCAGGTAGAAATCTCTAAATCTCACGCACCAAAGACAACAAGATCTCTTGTCTCAATTTTACGAGAAGACTCAGCCAAACAGGCTAAGGAGATAGAGAAGAAGAGGAAGTCGGAGTCTGAGTAGCAGAAATCTCAAGTTCAGAAAACTCGGAGACTGAATGAGGCAGTGGAGAAGACTGAAGCAATTAGTCGAAAGAAGAATGTGTATACTGCTGAGGAAGTTAGTCAAAAGAAGGATACTATCGAAGCTGCTCAAAAGGAAAAAGCAAATTGAGTCTAGCTTAGTACAGTTTACTCCTATTGCTGTTCAACAAGAGGCAACATCAGATTTAAGCTTGGTATATATACCACAGGAAACATCTAACGACCCTATTCTGGTTATATACAACTATTCTAAATTTTTTAGAAAGGATAAGTTGGAGATCAGACTGGTTGAATTTGTGACCAAGAGGAGTACTGCAATTGCCATCTGTGATCAACCAAGAAGGAAGGTGAAGGCTGTCCTACAACCTATTTCGATAAATAGTGAGACATGGCATCTACTGAGCGAAGATGAAAAGAATTTTTATGATGCTTTGAAGGATGCTGCTACAAAGCCATACCCTTCAAAAATGTCTAGTCAACCATATCCTATTTATCCAATTTAAGAGAAGATGGTGATAAAGGTTGTACTGGACATTCAGCCTAGATTTCCTCTAGATATGAGTAAGGGGAAGATGAAGCTATATCTTGAAGGAATCAGTAATGATTTGTTCGCAGATCAAATTGAAGAAGAAGTACGACGGATTGATGAAGCATTCACTTCAAAGGAGAAGAATGACGAAGCTGGTTGTAGCTTTATAGATAAGAATGAATACTGTCCAATAGGGGAAGACTGATTACAGGGACGTTCATTGAATCCCTTGTGCAGACAGTTATACGTATTAGGCCTTTATCTAATACACTTTCTATTCAAGCTGAAGCCATACCCCTGCAAGGAAGACAAGTGCTCATGCTACCTGCTCCTTATGATTTAGATCTTCTGGAGCCTAATCTATCCGTTCATCCACCAACTTTTGAGATTGTTGATGACTACATTCCATCCTCAGACGCATATGCTACCACAATTGTGTTCACAGAACCCTCAGTGGATGATGATCAACTCTCCTCACAGTTTGACTCGCAAGTTTAAATAAAAAATTTAAGCAGAGAAGTTAAGGAGCTGAAGGAGATGATGAATGAAATGAAGAAGATGATGACACAACTAATGAAGAGTCTCATTGATCATTTTTTATTATAACAAATAGGGGGAGAAGAGAATGGAAGGCAGCAGAAGAGAATGGAAGGTAGCAATCGAAGAGTCTCAAAGGGTGTGATTGAAGGAGTCGATAACAAAGATATGGGGAGGAAGAGGAAAACTAATAACGATGTCAGAAGAACACACATGAAGATATGTTCTTTTTAAATTTTCTTTTTATGTATATGATTTCTTTTCTTTCTTATGTATATGATTTGTTATCATCAAAAAGGGGGAGATTGTTGAGTCAAAATGACTTTACATATATATGATTTGGATGAATAACAATGAAGAAAGAAAAGTAGACGCAGAATGTAAAAAATAGACGCAGAAGTTAAAAAGCAGATGCAGAATAAAAAGCAGACGCAGAAGTTGAAAAGCAGACGCAGAAAAACAGATGCAAAAACGAAGACGCAGAAAAGCAGACGGAGAATTCAAAAACAAAAGCAGAAGAAGAAAGAAAAGCAGACGCAAGAGTTAGTTCGAGTTAGTTACAGAACTCAACTGATTAGTCGTTTCTTTCAAGATTCAAGATTCAAAGAAGCAAGATTCAAGATTCAAGAATCAAGAAGCAGTTACAGACGAAGGCTATAAATATGAGTCAAATTCGAAGGTTGCAAAGTTAGTTGATTCACGTATACGCGAACGAAAAACCTTGTGTTATGAGATTATTGTGAGAAATAGCTGAGAGCTAGTATTACTATAACAGAGTTCAAACACTTTTGTAAGAAAGTAGTACAGATAGCCTGCAGAGGCTAAGAGTAAAAAAAAATACTGAGTATAGAGACCTGAAGAGGCTTGGAAAGAATACTTATAAAGGTTGAAGAGATAGTGAAATCTCAGAAAGACTTCTGAGGACTAGACGTAGGCCACGGTTTGGGGTGAACCAGTATAAAATCGATGTGTCAACTTCTCTCTACTCTATATCTCTTTAAGTTCAAAGTTTTGTTATTACTTAGATTTCAAAACAAGTTTTCATTAATTCGAACTTACCAAAGCTTTATGTAAAAGAAGTTGTTTTTTAACAAAACGATTTCTAAAAAGATTTTTCAAAAAGGGAAATACACAATTCAAACCCCCCTTTCTTGTGTATTCGTATATCGTATTTTAAGCATTGTAATAACGTGTGATTTAATTCAAAAAAATCTAAGATAAGTATTCTTGTGCATCAGTACGAGCTGTTCAAGATGAAAGATGAAGAATCTATTGATCAAATGTTTGGAAGATTTCAAACAATTATCAATGGATTAAAAGCTCTTGGAAGAACTTATGACAACCAAGATCACGTTTGTAAGATTCTAAAAAGTCTACCAAAGAGATGGAGACCAAAAGTTACTGCTATACAGGAAGCCAATGATTTAAGCGTATTAAAACTTGACGAACTGCTTGGATCATTGAAGATACATGAAGTTGAGCTCGATGCTAAAGACAAGCTCAGACGGGAGAAGTCGATAGCACTAAAGGCCGGACAAAAGAATCACAAGACTCAAAGGAAGAGGAATTCATCAAAGGCACTAAAGAATGAAGAATCAAAGAATGATGATTCCAGTGAGTCAGAACAGGAGTCGAGTGAAGAAGATGACGAGCTATCCTTCATTTCCAAGAAGATCAGACGGATGTGGAAGAAGAAGTCTAAAGGAAATCAAATCTTCAAAAAGAACGACAAAGATGGTAGGAAGACAGAGAAGGCATTCATCATATGCTACGAGTACAACAAAACCAGGACATTACAAGTCCGAGTGTCCAACATTAAAGAGGAAACCAAAGAAGAGTAGAGAAGGCAAGAAAAGCATGATGGCAACCTAGGAGGATCTAGATTCATCCGAATCAGACACATGCTTCGAGACATCAGAACATGCAAATATATGCCTGGTAGTCGAAGAGGAAAGTGATGAGGAGGTAACCTCTAAATATGATGACTTGCAAGATGCATATTCTGAACTACTAGAAGATTCTCATGCTATTCTGAAACAGTACAAATTGTTGAAGAAAAAGTATGTAGAAAATCTGAAAAATACACAAGAGATAGAAAGAGAGAAAACCTGTTTAAAGAAGCAAGTAGAGGAAATTCATAAAAAGAGAATCATAGATAGATCTGAAGAGATAAATCAATTGAAGCTTAGGATCAAGAGTCTTTCAGCTGATCTAGCAACTTTCACTAAAAGTACGAGAAGAATGAATGATATGTTAGGAAAGTGTAGACACCCGAGTGATAAAACTGAATTAGGGTTTACTAGAAATAAGTCCCAACAGAAAAGGAAACCATTCTTTTAGAAAAAGAAGTTTCAACAATCACATTTTCATCAACAATCTTATCAAATGCATCATTATTATTCTATGCGTTTTGCTAACCCAAAAGGAACCAAGAAAATTTGTGTACCAAAAAATAAAACAATATCTCCTGCAGATATCCTTCCTTGGAAGAGGCAGCAAGCACCATTGGTATTTGGACAGTGGATGCTCGTGACATATGGCAGGAAGAAGGTCTATGTTCCTAGGCCTTCAATATAAGAAGGGAGGATTGGTAACTGTTGGCCCCCGGATTTTTGTATTGAATTAAGCACGATTATAATTCGATTTAACTGAATTATGAGATTTGATGGATAAAGTTTTGGATCTATTTGTTATGTAAGTGTTGGTCGAATTTATTTTATGGTTTGGTTGTATTAAAAATGGTAAGAATGTATAAGGGTATTTTGGTCATGGAACTTAAGGTTGTAAGGCCTAAGGCTTAAGTGAAAGGGGCAAAATGGACATATGACAATTAAGTAGGATTAAAAGAAAGAGGTAGAAGAAAGAAGGAAAAGAAGAAGAAGAGAAGAAGAGAAGTATCGTGAAAGAGGAAGAAGAGAAGAAAAAAGGGGATTTTCAATCTTTGCAATTTTGGATAAGTTCGGGACATTTCCGGGTAAGTTTTTCTTGTCTTAATCTTGTTTCGGTTGGATTAAACCTAAAGGTAGGTTGCATGTAGTAGAATCGGTGGTTTTAGGGTTTAAAGGTAAAAATGGTTAGATTTCCTTGGGTTGTTAGATTTGTGACTGATTTTGAGGTTTGATTGAGTTAGAAATGTAGTTTGAGACTTGATCTAAGTTTTAGATGTGTTGCATTTGCATTTATGGAAGGATTGAAGTGAGAAAAGCTGGAAAATTTGGGGTTCGGGGTCGGTTCCCCGATCCGCACGTCACGATGTGCTTTTGAGCACGTCACGGCGTGCGAGGAGAGGTACGTCGCGTGCATCCAGGGTGCACGCCGCGGCGTGCAAGAGATTATGTGCACGCCGCGGCGAGCGTGGCCTTCGTCGCAGCGAACCCCTGTTTCCAGAGCGATGAATTTTGTTATTTTGGTTATATCTTGGGCTATAGTTATCCAAATGAGGTGATTTTTGACTCGTTACAAAATAGAGACAAAGTTCTACAAGTTTTATAAAGCAATGAAATTGAAATTCAGACTATAAGACTCTTAAAGTTTTGTCAGAAGTTAGGTATAGATTCCTGTTTCAGCATAAGGATAGTCTTCACTTGTTTGGGGTATAGCTTTTGGGTTTTTTTGAACCAAATTGAATGCTTTTGGAGTCAATAGAAATGTAAGACAATGAGGACTTTTATGGAAAAAGTGACCCGAATGTTTGGACTTTGGCAGAGTTTGGGTTTGTTTAGAAGTTATCTTAGTGAATGTGTGCTTGTTGGGTCCCTAATTTGTATTCCTATTTGAATAGGAATTTTGTATTTGATTAAGGGAATCAAGGAAGGCAAGAGGATCAAGATGAGAGGTATCTTTTATGCATGTATCTGAGCAAGGATTTCAGGTGGGTTTCATGTTTATAATTTAGTAATGAGCCACTAACGTTTTCTCCCAAATCAAGAATGATTTCAATTACTTCATAAATATTGTTTTGTTTCTATTGAATGCATTGCAAAATTTTTACATGTTTCAGCATATGAACTTTTCTGATGAATTTCAAAATAAGGATGAAAATGCATTGAACATTTTATGTCTTGCCTTGGAAAAATTCATGGCATTTTTTGTATTCTGAAAAGAAAGAATAGAGCATGAAAAGTATGAAAGCTTTGATAAGATGCTTTGAGCATGAAACGAATGGTCATGTGCTTTATTTGGGTGAGAGAGTAACGGATGGAGTCACGTGCACGTCAACATATAGCCTTCTCCCGGCTGCCCGCTTAAGGCCACGAGATCCTTGAGAAATTGGACTCGTTTTGTTTACGGTATAAACTTTGGTTTATCCGGATCGTTTTACGGTACTCTTGAGCCGTTTGTTTGTGCATTGCATCTATGAATTGTCAAGTATGTGCATCAATTGAGCATTTTATATTGATGATTGAATGATCATGTTGTATTGATGTGATAACATTTTTCACTATGAAATTACACTTTTCAATTACGAGTTTGAACTCAGAATTTCAGATCTGACTGAGAATTTGGGAGCAAAGGGTTTTATGAACTTATTATGATTTTTGTATAACAAATGAACTTTTTCAATGGTTTTGCTTGTTCTGCGTTATAAACCTGTTACCCACGAGCTATAAGCTCACCCCCCTTCATTCCCATCCACAGGTGATGAGAAGAAGATCGGGTGAAGGGAAGTGAAGGTTTCGATTTATATGTGTACTTATTATATCGTTCTAAGTTAGATTGGTATCGGAAATTTTGGGATCGGTACATTTTGTATATTTGGATTTCGATATTGATATTATATTGTGGCTTGGTATGCCATGAGAACGTGTAAATTCTATTCTTTGATGTAAATGAATTATGTATGGCTGATAACCAGTGGAAGTACGCATTTGTGTATGCTGACCGATTTGAGTGAAAATTTGGTTTATTTAAGGGAGTTATTGTTATGATATGATTTTTGGATGGTGAATTTTGGTTATGCATATGTACTTATATATCGAAACAAGAGGTATTATGGAAAAAGGAATGGATAAATGACATGAGATTGTAAGCTTCACGATTTAGATGGTATACGCCAATGTTTTGGTTCAATGGTCGGACTTCGAGATCGGGGTCATCACGTTTGGTAGCAGAGTAAGAAGAGACTTCAGCGAATCACGCTTCGGTAAGACGGTATTTTTGTACTGAGGTTAGGTTCCGAAAATGGGGCCCAGCATTTGCGGTATCAAAGCAGGTTAGTAAGTGTTATGGTTTTGGTCTGAGTTGGATTCCGGAAATGGGGTCCAACAGTAACTTTTGGAGACAACCAGTAGGGCAAGATAATTGGAATCGACAAAATAGGTAAAGATTCCTTTACATGTATTGATAATGTGCTACTTGTTGATGGTCTGAAACACAACTTGATTAGTGTCAGTCAATTGTGTGATTCTGGTTTTGAAGTTATGTTCAATAAAACTCTTTGTGAATTCAGAAACAAAGATGGGTCTATATTCTTTTCTTCCAAAAGAAGAAATAATCTTTACAAAATTGATTTAGAAGATTTTCAAAATCAAAATATTTCGTGCTTTTTTATCAACTGAAGAAGAAAGACTAATCTGGCATAAAAAGCTAGGTCATGTCAATTTTAAACATATTTCAAAGTTGTTAAAGCATGATTTGGTAAGAGGTTTACCAAAAATAAGTTTTGATAAGGATATCTTTTATGAAAGTTGTGATAAAGGAAAACAAGTCAAAACATCGTTTTCTTTTAAAAATATTGTAACATCATCTAGACCTCTAGAATTAGTACATATGGATTTATTTGGTCTAACTAGGACAATAAGTTTTGGAGGAAAGAAGTATGGACTTGTTATTGTTGACGACTTTACTAGATTTTGTTGGATATTATTTTTGTCACACAAAGATGAGTCTTTTAGTGTTTTAGAACCCTTTCCAAAAAGTTATAGAATGAAAAAGGAATGTCGATAGCCAGTATTAGGAGTGATCAATGTGGAGAATTTGAGAATGAGAAGTTTAGAATATTCTATGAGGAGAATGGAATTTTTCACAATTTCTTTGCTCCTAGGTCTCCACAGTAAAATGGAGTTGTTGAAAGGAAGAAAAAGATGATTCAAGAGATGGCAAGGACTATGCTGTGTGAGATGAATCTTCCTAAGTACTTCTGGGCAGAAGCTGTGAATACGACATGTTACATTCAGAATAGAATATTGCTGCGACCCTTGTTGAAGAAAACTACTTATGAGTTATGGAATGGGAGGAGACCGAATATATCTTACATTCATCCATTTGGTTGCAAGTGTTCTATACTGAATACAAAGGAAATGCTGGACCAATTCGATTCAAAGACCTATTCAGGAATTTTTCTAGGCTATTCTTTATCATCGAAGGCTTTTAGGGTTTATAATCTTACCTCGAAGACTGTTGAGGAGACTATTCATGTCAAGTTTGATGATAGGTTCCAACCAAGTAAGAAAGATGATATGGATAGAGAAATCCCTTTAATGCCCTTAGGTGATACTAAAGATGTTACCCCCAGAAAATTTTTTTTATGACAAATCAAGCATGACTAGAATAATGGGGTGAATTAATTTAGTATTTAATAAAGTTAGCATGAATTAGCATATGACATTAAATGAGTTAGGTAATGAATAAATGTGATTAAATGAGTTAGATAGCAAGTATTAAATGTGTTAGTTGGTTTAAATGAATTAGAGGTAATTTAATGTGTTAAATGGGGCTTTGGGTCCAAATGAAATAAAAAGAAGAGAGGATATATATGAAATGGGCTTTAATGTAGTAGGGAAGTAAAAGAAGAAAAGAGGAGGAAATGAAGTGGGCTTAAAGATAAGTGGGCTTGAGTAAGTTTAAGGAGGATGTAGGAAATAAGAAGGAAGAAGAAGAAAAGAAGAGTAGATGGGCTTTGGGCTTAAGTGAGTAAGGAGTTAAAAAGAGAAAGAAAGGAGTAAGTTAGTGGAGAAAGAAGGAGAAAACGAAAATAGAGGGAGAGAAGAGAGTGAGTTTCGGTGGTGGAGGGAAAAGAAGAAGAAAAGAAGAAAAGCTTGGTTAGGTTTGTGATTTCTAAGAGTTTGAGTGGGTTTTTGAAGAAAGTCCAAGAATTAAAAGTAGAGAGGAAGGCTAGAGCTTCATCTTGAACTAAGAAACTCTTGGTGTTGTTGAAGATTCAAGGTAAGCTTCTTGTTTAAGGTTGAGATTTTAGTTGGGTTTTTGGTTAGAAAGACTAAAAATGGAATGGGTATAGTGATTTCCAAGTTGATTTCATGAAAGAAGTCATGTAGTTTTTCAATTGAAGCTATATTGACATGGGTTTTCGGTTTTAATGAAGAAGGACAAGAAGAAAGAGAAGAGAAAGAGGAAGAGCTCCTTTTAGCAAGGATTTAGCAAGTTGAAGGTGGGTTTCATATTTATCTTTATGTATATAAGCTATAAATGTAAATTAATGCATGACATTAATGAGGTTTGATTACTTGATGATTGTATTAAATGCTTGTGATAGTAGTGGTTAGATATCATTAATCATGAGTTTTGTGTAAATGAAAATGATACATGTTGATGATTTGATGATGGTTGAGCTAGTATTGAATGAAATAGCCTAAATGAGTATGAAATTATGATGCTTATAGATGTACATTGTATGATGGCGAATGAAGTTGTTTCGGAGAAACTTGTTAAATGAATATGATGAAAAGCATGAATGATGTATGACAAAGATGATTTCTAAAGGAATGGAAAATTGGACAAGAACAGTCCAATTTTCTTGTATGATGCATGATTGTTGTGTTATGTGGGTAAGGTATAGTCCCAAGAACCGCCACGCATCGCCGACCATGAAAGCCTTCGCCACTGCCTGATTGTGGCATAGGATGATCCATTATTTTGGACTCCTCAAGATTTGCCCATATAACCTCATTAAATGAGACTATATGGTTGCCAAGAATATGGACTTACCGAGCCATTTGATGTGTTTCATATGTGATAACATGAAAGTGCAAGAATTATGAATGATTGAATTGTGAGAAATTATGTTTATGTATTGATGAAAATTGCATGATGTATCTATCATGACTTCATTGAAAGATTGCTAAAAGTATGAATAATTAAATGGACATGCTTGTTATATAAATATAAATGTGTTACCCACGAAGCGAAAGCTCACCCCCCTCAAATTCCCCAGGAAATGAGCAAGATCCCGAGGAGCAAGCTTGAAGGCATTTACTCCAAGAGTTTTCTTTTGGTTTTGTGATTGAAATGATTTTTTTTGGACATCAATGCTTTAGGTGCATTTTAGGCAAATGTAGTAGTTTGGGGAAATCGAGGATGTGAGTGGAAATGTTGAGCTTGAAGTGAACAAGTAAAGTGTTTTGAAAACAGAGATGTATATGGTCTTCAGAAGATGAAACCGGAACCTAAGTGGGTTTTCATGTTTATAATTTAAGTAATGAGCCCTTAATGTATTTTCAAGAAAATTAAGAAAATAAGCTTGTTTATAAGTTATTGTTTTCCAAATGATTTATGAATTGTCAAGTTCATGGTTTTCGAATGATCTAAGAAATCTTTTCAATTATTCTGGACGATTCTTTATGAATAATTTAAATTGCATCATGATTGTTGCATAAATTGTGCCTTGAATGCATTAAGAAGTTGCTACATGTTTGATATGTGAATTGTGTGATGATTTTTCATCTATAAGTTCGAACAAATGGTTAATATCAATATATGTAAAAATGTAATGGGAAGAAATGGGAAGATGTGATGAATGATAGTAATGTTCGTACAAGTCCAAGACGGTTAAATTGATAGCTATTGTGAGTAGTTATATGATGATCTATCATCATACACAAGTGAGTATAGGATAGATATATAAAACCCCTATGACTCATTAAATATTTGTTAGTCATAGTTCCCATAGTTTAGAGCCTAAGGGAAATCTGGAGTGACACATGAAAGTGTTCACAATGATCAAGCGAAGATTGATGGAAAATTGTTGACGATACTGCAATGAGAAATAAAGTCAAAGGATCAAGAGAAGAATATTTTCTAGGATTAATGAAGATCAAAATATCAATCATGTAAGAGACAAGTTAGGGAATTGGTGGAGATAAGCAAGTGAACAAAATGGGTTGAATTTGATGATGCCCCCCAAGCATATCGACAATGAAGTATGTTCTTTTACTCCATTGAGTTTTGAGTGACTTGAACCTTATGACCTTATGAGGATGATAGAAACGGGTCTTCCCAAGGTATTAAGAATAGTTGATAAGGAGGATAATAGGTTTTGATCAAGATTGCATAAATAGCATAGATAATGGTAGCAAGAAACCCCCCTTTCATCATAATTTTATTAAGTTAGAATAAGCAGATTAGATAGGCTTATATTAAGAGTGATCGATGAAAGAACTGATTGGGAAGGAAATATAATGATTCGAAAGTATGTATCGAGGTTGATGTAAAGGATCACATAAGTGGATTTCTGAATTTAAGAAGACATGGATTGCTAGTATGAGGAATATATAAGAACATGTTATGTGAAAATATGTTTGGGAGGAACTAATCTGACTTGAGGAATGTATTAAAATCACCAAAAGTTAAAATTGCAAATAGATTGCAATGGGTGGAGAAATTGGTATGGATGAGCAAACATGATAGTGAGTCCAAGTGAGGATTGATGAAATGCAAGAAATAGAGAAAATCATTTGCGGAAGGAAGTTAATAGGGAAATGGAAAGAAAGTGAGACAATGTACCTCATTGAGGAAGCAGTTGTTTAAGGAAATCACGAGGGCTAATCAAGAGAGATTTGATGATGTATTAAGGATATTCAAGGAATGGAGAAAAATTGTTTGAATACATGAAGAAAAATGTGTAAAGCGTATTAGTAATGTAAGTAAAGAGAATTTTGAAAGAATTATGCTGATGTGGACTATATCATATATTACATATAGATTTGAAGATATGAAATGCACTGATGTTGTGTAAGACATTTGGCTAAAATCCAATGCAGTGTAGCAAAGTGATTTCATATGTATGGAGACAACTCAAGTCTTACGAATTGATATGATTGTTTTGAAAGTTTTGGAGATGATATGCACAGAGACATCTTAGATATACATATGCAAGTACAGATCGAACAAGTATGAGACAATCACTGAATTGGGAGAATTAAATATAAGACCTGGAGATTGACATAATTACCAAAAGACTATAATTGTACAAATGGGATTTTCCAAGTAAGGCTAAGTGTTATATTCAGATATGTTAAGTGTAACTTTGATTTTATGATCACCAAAACTAGAGTGAAAGAAAGCTTAACATGTGGGGCCAAGTATAGCCCAAATTGAGGATTATGAGATTTTGAACCTTATTAAGAGATTGAAAGCAGATCTGAATTTCGAGTTCGAATGAGAAGAATGATACATCGTGAATGAAATAAGGAGTGTGTGAAATCAATAAAGATGAAGAGATTGCAAGCAAAGTAAAAAAAATTGTGGCATAAGTTTCGTATCCTAGTAGGGATACATTGAAAGACCTTTTTAGTGACTAAAATGTCAAAGTAAGCAAGTGAAGTTTTGAATTGATAGTCGAATTAGCAAGAATATGTTTAAAACATATCGTTTGAGGTTCTTAGGAACATGAGATCCAAGTATAGTCTTTTTGACCCCTAGCACAAAAGTCACCGTCCTAGGGAGTTTAGGTGAACACTGTATGAGAACTTAGATAATAGAATGAGTCATTGTTTTTGTCTTATGGTTGAGTAAGGCTTGCAAGTCGTTGAAGGCTAGAATTAGAGATGTCTTAAACAGGTGAAATGGACGAATAATAAGAATTAAGTGAAATGAGAAAGATGAATGAATTAGGAGGATCGATGTCAAGGGCATGAAACTTGGGTAAAAATAGGCATGAGAATTAAGTGTGTTGGCATACAGTCACTTGGCACTACCCTGTTGTGAGTCATTAAACATAAGACAAATTTCCTTTGTGATACTCTCAGAGCTATACGTTTATACTCATATGAGTACATGTTTATGAATACCACCATGCCAAGGTGTGCCCAAGCTCGAGTAAGGGTATGTTAAGAAGATTGATAGGTTGTTAAAGTGAGAAATAAAATTTTGACTAATTTGAAGAATATGGAAGAAATAGATAAGATGTTATAGCATTTAAAAAGGGATTGTTTAAATCCGTTATCCAAGGTCATTTGAAAGAAAACTTAGGAATGATGGAGTAAAATGGCGACACAAAGAGTGCAAGAGGAAGCAAGTGGGGTAAGGTAAGAATTTCGAGGACGAAATTTCTTAAGGGGGGGAGAAATGTTACCCCCATAAATTTTTTTTTTATGACAAATCAAGCATGATTAGATTAATGGGGTGAATTAATTTAGTATTTAATAAAGTTAGCATGAATTAGCATATGACATTAAATGAGTTAGGTAATGAATAAATGTGATTAAATAAGTTAGATAGCAAGTATTAAATGTGTTAGTTGGTTTAAATGAATTAGAGGTAATTTAATGTGTTAAATGGGGCTTTGGGTCCAAATGAAATAAAAAGAAGAGAGGATATATATGAAATGGGCTTTAATGTAGTAGGGAAGTAAAAGAAGAAAAGAGGAGGAAATGAAGTGGGCTTAAAGATAAGTGGGCTTGAGTAAGTTTAAGGAGGATGTAGGAAATAAGAAGGAAGAAGAAGAAGAGAAGAGTAGATGGGCTTTGGGCTTAAGTGAGTAAGGAGTTAAAAAGAGAAAGAAAGGAGTAAGTTAGTGGAGAAAGAAGGAGAAAACGAAAATAGAGGGAGAGAAGAGAGTGAGTTTCGGTGGTGGAGGGAAAAGAAGAAGAAAAGAAGAAAAGCTTGGTTAGGTTTGTGATTTCTAAGAGTTTGAGTGGGTTTTTGAAGAAAGTCCAAGAATTAAAAGTGGAGAGGAAGGCTAGAGCTTCATCTTGAACCAAGAAACTCTTGGTGTTGTTGAAGATTCAAGGTAAGCTTCTTGTTTAAGGTTGAGATTTTAGTTGGGTTTTTGGTTAGAAAGACTAAAAATGGAATGGGTATAGTGATTTCCAAGTTGATTTCATGAAAGAAGTCATGTAGTTTTTCAATTGAAGCTATATTGACATGGGTTTTCGGTTTTAATGAAGAAGGACAAGAAGAAAGAGAAGAGAAAGAGGAAGAGCTCCTTTTAGCAAGGATTTAGCAAGTTGAAGGTGGGTTTCATATTTATCTTTATGTATATAAGCTATAAATGTAAATTAATGCATGACATTAATGAGTTTTGATTACTTGATGATTGTATTAAATGCTTGTGATAGTAGTGGTTAGATATCATTAATCATGAGTTTTGTGTAAATGAAAATGATACATGTTGATGATTTGATGATGGTTGAGCTAGTATTGAATGAAATAGCCTAAATGAGTATGAAATTATGATGCTTATAGATGTACATTGTATGATGGTGAATGAAGTTGTTTTGAAGAAACTTGTTAAATGAATATGATGAAAAGCATGAATGATGTATGACAAAGATGATTTCTAAAGGAATGGAAAATTGGACAAGAACAGTCCAATTTTCTTGTATGATGCATGATTGTTGTGTTATGTGGGTAAGGTATAGTCCCAAGAACCGTCACGTGCACGTCGACCATGAAAGCCTTCACCCGGCTGCCCGATTGTGGCATAGGATGATCCATTATTTTGGACTCCTCAAGATTTGCCCATATAACCTTATTAAATGAGACTATATGGTTGCCAAGAATATGGACTTACCGAGCCATTTGATGTGTTTCATATGTGATAACATGAAAGTGCAAGAATTATGAATGATTGAATTGTGAGAAATTATGTTTATGTATTGATGAAAATTGCATGATGTATCTATCATGACTTCATTGAAAGATTGCTAAAAGTATGAATAATTAAATGGACATGCTTGTTATATAAATATAAATGTGTTACCCACGGAGCGAAAGCTCACCCCCCTCAAATTCCCCAGGAAATGAGCAGGATCCCGAGGAGCAAGCTTGAAGGCATTTACTCCAAGAGTTTTCTTTTGGTTTTGTGATTGAAATGATTTTTTTTTGGACATCAATGCTTTAGGTGCATTTTAGGCAAATGTAGTAGTTTGGATATTTTTTTGTAAATGGGCTTGAAATGCCTATTAAAGCATTGTAACACATTGGTTTTGATGTAAATAAAATGCATGTATGTTTATGTCAATTGGAGCTTTTACATTGTTAATTTCATGTATCTTACGGAATTATAGGTATTGCAAGATGCCATGTAATACATGAGTTGAAGTTTGAGAAACTAATGAGTTGATATAAGTGTTAAATCTTTAAGGAGTGTTTTGGCATGGAATGGATAAGTTGGTAAGATTAGAAGTGTTCATGGTGTTTGGGATTGATTAGGAGAGTGTAGAGGCAAGTCAGATGTAAGAATAAGTCGACTTGTGAAGCATAAGTCGACTTGTCGACCTCCATACGTCGACTTGTGAAGCATAAGTCGACTTGTTTGTATGTATAAGTCAAGTTGTATGTTAGTGTATGTCGACTTATGATTGAGAAAGTTGGTGATTTTGAAAATGTTAGGGGCTGAATCTCGTTTCATGGTCTTCATGAAAGTTGTAGATCTAGATGTCTACTTTATAATGATACAAAAACGAAAGAATTATGAGTTATACATTGAAAGTTATAGAAATCGCGCTAAAAGAGGTTCGAACCAATTTAGGACATGAACATACTTGTTTCTTTTGAGCATAACTCCCCCACCCGACCTCCAATTGAGGTGAGGCTTGAACCATTAGTTTCCTAAAACATACATATTTCTTTCCACAAAATTTGGTATCATTTGAAGTTAAATTGAAGAAGTTTTCATAAAAGTACGTGAATGGTTGGTTAAGAGAGCATGTTTCAGTTATGAACGCCTTTAGGTTTTTGATGCATATCTTGAGTTATATAACTCCGATCAAGGTGATTCTTGCCTCTATACGAGCGTGAGGCTTCAAGATATATTTGATATGAACAAGTCAATATGTATTTGTGATGTTTAAGTAGTGTGCACTCGCCTCGAAAGTGGAGTTACAGTTAAGAATTCTGCAAGGTTATAAGCATAAGGTTTCAGGACTACGAAAGTTGGGCTCCGGGAGCGGGGTCTGACAAAAGAAGCTTCATCATCAGAAACTCAGTTAGACAAGATTGAGGATATTCCAGACACTCTTGGGTTAAAAAGAGATTGGAGATATAAGAGTTCTCATCCAAAAGAGTTAATTATAGGAAAGACCGCAGAAGGAGTTCGAACAAGGTCCAAATTTAGAAGAGAAGCTAATGCAGCATTTGTTTCTGAAATAGGGCCTAAGAAGATTGATGAAGCTCTTCAAGATGAAGCATGGATTTTAGCTATGCAAGAGGAGCTGATCCAATTTACTAGGAATAAAGTTTGGTCCTTGGTTCCTAAACCCTTGAAGAAATCCATCATAGGAACTAGGTAGGTTTTTAAGAATAAGTTAGACAAATCAGGAAGAGTAAGTCAGAATAAAGCAAGATTAGTAGCATAAGGCTATAATCAGTAAGAAGGAATAGACTATAATGAGACGTATGCTCCAGTAGCAAGACTTGAAGCTATTAGGATACTGCTTGCATATGTTGTCTGTCATGATATAAAGCTTTTTCAAATGGATGTGAAAAGCGCATTTCTGAATGGTTTTATAGACGAAGAAGTGTATGTTAGGCAACCTCCTGGTTTCGAGGATGTTAAGTATCCAGATCATGTCTACAGACTTCATAAGGCTTTGTACGACTTGAAACAAGCTCCTAAAGCGTAGTATGATCGTCTAAGTACTTTTCTCATTGAGAGTGGGTTTAGTAGAGTTCAGGTAGATAAGACACTCTTTAGGAAGAATTATGAGAATTATTTTATTTTAGTTCAAATTTATGTTGATGATATTATTTTTGGTGATACTTCAAAAAGTTTATGCATGAGTTTTGAGAATTTGATGAAAAATGAGTTTGAGATGAGTATGATGGGAGAGTTAAAGTTCTTTCTTGGGTTGCAAGTTAAGCAAACCGAAGAAAAGATTTTCATCCATCAAATAAAATATGTGAAAGAATTGTTGTCTAAGTTTGATATAAAAAAGTGAAATCTATGGCAACTCTGATGCATCCTTCGAACCTTTGTCTAAAGACAAAGCTGGTAAGAAGGTGGATCGAACCTCAGATAGAGAGATGATTGGTTCTTTGCTTTATCTTACAACAAGCAGACCTGACATACTGTTCAGCGTATGCTTGTGTGTAAGGTTTCAGGTCGATCCTAGAGAGTCTCATTATATTGCTATTAAAACAATTATGAGATATCTCACACCTGATCTTTGCTTAATATATAAGAAAGGTAAAGATTTCAGGTTCATTGGATATTTCGATGCGGACTATGTCGGAGATAGAATTGATAGGAAGAGTATGAGTGGAGGTTGTCACTTTCTTGGCTCAAACCTAATTTCCTGGTCAAGCAAGAGACAAAGTTCAATTGCTCTATCAACTTCCGAAGCCGAGTACATGTCTGCCGCAAGCTGTTGTTCACAAACATTGTGGATCAAATATCAACTAGAAGATTACTCAGTACACGAGGAGGAGATCCCAATCTTTTGCGACAACACGAGCGCCATCAGCTTGTCAAAGAATCCAATTCAGCATTTGAGAGTGAAGTATATCGAAGTCAGACATCATTTTTTTCGTGACTACGTTCAGAGAAGGATTGTGAGTCTTCAGTTTATTAAGACAAACTTTCAATGGGCGAACATTTTCACTAAACCACTGAGTGAAGAATGGTTCAAGGAAATCAAACGGAATCTCAACATGGTGATATTAAGTGACCAACCGTCTAACACGTCACAGGCAAGTTAAAAGGTCGTCGAAGTTAACGACGTTAGTAACAGTGAGTTACAGCCGGTAACTTCTCTCACAAGAAAGTTTTAGAGGGAAAGTCTCATAGCCTTGAGAACTTCACCTATTCTAGAACACTCCTGAAAAGACCTTTTAAGTATTCTCAACATAAAAACCTTTTAGCTCTCTCAAATCTCTACAACCGAGTTTACCTCTAGAAGAACAAATCAGTGAACTTAGAATTCTTACTCATCAAAGAATCAAATGGAGCAAGCAATGATTTTCGGAAGACATGTTGATTTTGAATCTTTGAGGAACAACGAAATTTACATCGAACCAGGGATAGTAGCAGCAGGATGCAGGAAGTTCTTCCAAATGCGAGAAATCGTATATCAAAATGAAGTATATGATTTCTGTAAGAATGTGGAGCTAGTAGACAATACTATTGTTTCTAGGGTTGATAGATTGTCTATTATTGTGGCATCTGAGTTGATTGAGAATGTGACTGAATGTCCATCTGTTGGAGAAAAGTTAACAAGCAAAGCCAGATGGATGAAGAAAGTTAGTGTTAAAGAAGAAGAAGTCAATCGACAGTTGTATGGAGACAACGACCCTACGGAGAGAAAGACCTCAAGTCTGGTGCCGAAGGCTAGGGTTCTACATGTAATTTTGTTCAATTGCATCTTATCGAGAGTTGGTTCAAGGCATTTGGTGACAACATTGGATGAACAATGCCTATTCTACCTACTGAATCGCCAACCCGTAGATTTACCATTTCTGATTTTTCAATATATAGTTAAGGCAATGAAAGATACAAACAGTTATCCTTATGGAATGTTGCTAAAAAGGATATTCAGGGAGTCTAGAGTCCTTCTTGAAAGAGGAAATAGAGTTAAGATGACTGCCAAGAGTGTTATCAACTCAGGAACTGTGGCGAAAATGGGTTTGAAGAATCTGGAAATAGTAGAAGCAGATTATGAGATTAAAGCAAGAACTGAGGGGTAGCGTACAATGAAGAAATCTTCTTCAAGAAGTTCTAAATCTTAATCAAGTGTAAACATACCCATGATTGATAGGAGGAAATCATCAGAAGAAATATTGAAAGAAAAGATGATTTTTCAAAAAGAAAGTAGCTGAGTACGGAGTAAAGATGAAGGTGCTCTGAAGAGAAAAGGGGAGACACTTCTGAGTGAAATTCTGAAGCAAGCGAAAAGATCACCCAGAGTTTGAACCTTGCAACAACAAGAAGAAAAGAGGTCCAGAGAACTAAGTCAGGCAAAAGTCTCTGAGATAGGCAAACCGAAGGCTACAAGATCTCTAGTCTCTATCCTAAAGGAAGACATAGCCAAACAGGATAAAGAGACTGAGAGAAAAAGAAAATTGAAGCTTGACAATGTCATAACACATATTTCAGGCCAAATTAGGTATCGTAAAACTTATATGAATACGTGCTAACAAGTGTAGAAATCCCTTACCTCTTTAACTTCAAATTTGTACTTCAAAGAACCAGCTGAACTAACCATTCCAAACAATCAACACATAAAAAGATCGAAAACCAAGAAAAATTTCTAGAATTTGAGAGGGATGAGTAGTTTCGGTTGAATGGAGCAAAAGTAAGTGAGGAGGCTGCCAACATAAGCTGGAGTGATTCAACTCTTGCTTTGCTAGGTATTAATGCATGTAATGCCATTTGCCTAATTAAGATGTCATCACTAGTCACCTACAAAACCACTCAACATGTCAATCATCCAATGGTGTCAAATCTCATTTAAAGTATAGGTGTAGTCATACAAATTTTCATGTACCAACTTCACTTGGCACTTGATACTTTTCCTAGTCCAAATATACATTTAATTACCTTAATCCTCTAATGGTATCAATTAATTCTAATTTACTAACTATAATCCATCAATACTAAAATTCAAGTCTTATGCCTTTCACATTCAAATCATAGCACAATTTTAACTCCTATCTCACATATACTTTCATGCATATGTATCATTTTAACTAGGGTATATTTTGGGGCCTTATAAGGTGTGATTATACTTTTATTATAATTTTGTAAAAGAATTTACAGGTCACCTTATGACTAAGTAATATATTTAAATAATTGAGCCTTCCATTATCGAGATAAAATAATGCACATCTTGGATATGAAGGACACAAATTAGTGCACGCCAGTGCACTATATTTTGTCTATTAAAAGTTATGACTAGCAAGATTAACTACATAAGTAATGTGGTCAACCATAGTATTGTTTGAAATTTTGAAATGATAATGTGAAGTATAAGGATGGATACAATATCAAGCATTAATTTATATTCATTGAGGGATTTAAGTAACATTGTTAAATGCATTATCGTGTATTGAACCATGTTCTTATTATGGAATTTGGCGGAATAAATTTTAAGGGAATAGATTAACACATGCCTTCATTCATTATCTTGTTTCAATGTAGTTATGATACAAACAATTACATGTTTATTTGATTAAAACATGTTTTTGTTACTGCTTATTATTATACAATATGAAGGACACATATTGTTTCATGATGAAGTCCTAAATCATGTAGATTAATATATTGTTTGACATTATTAGCTATTTGGCTTTATGATTAATTATGTTGCTAATGTTAAAGGTACCATTTGAAAGTACAAGGACCGTTATATTGCTTTTATAGTGCATATTTTGGTATGGAGATAGTCACAATGTGGTCTTGTTGGTTTGTGGTTTTCACGATATTAAGTTTGTATCCATTATGTGTGGCTTTTCTAGGTGATGTTTTATTAGGAGATATCATATTGTTGTAATTTATGGTTTTGTTATACTTTCTATTTGGCTTAGTTCAAGATTAATGTTTTAATTGTCAACAACAACAACACCCAGTATAAATCCTGTTGACACGTAGGATCTAGGAAGGTCCAATAGTACGCAACCCTTAACTAGTAGAGAGTTTGTTTCTAAATGACCTATAAAAAGAACAAGTGATAAATAATAATAATAATAATAATAATAATAATAAATTAAATACTTAGTAAATAAAATATGAATAGTATTTTGGTTGTTAGAATCAACAAAGGAAAGATATTCATAATTAGAGCATCCTCTCCTCGATAAAAAAGAAAAAGAAGGTCGAGAATTGAAAATGAAGTAATGAGGTACCAATTTAATATAATATGAAGTGTATATAAATTTAGTCTAATATGAAACTTGAAAATATAGGTCGACGATAAAGTTCATGTCATAAAGACAAGTAAGTAAAGTGAGGTAATTCATAACAAGGTCTAAAATTGCATCAAATAAAACTATATTAATATTTTGGAGTTATGTAAATATAGTGCCCTAGAAAGCAAGTGTATTTACATGTAAATTTATCTTCTTCAGATTCTGCTTTGTAATGATAATATTTATTATTAATGAAACAAAAGCATTTGGTTTTATTTGTGTGAGCATTATATATCTAGTAAAAAGGTACCAAGATTCTTTTGTAAGTAATATACATACACATAGAGATGTATGGGAAACATATATATTATAAGAACCTAAATTAATTGATTTAAAGTTGAATAATCAAGTTGGTCGCTTGATTGTGGTTTAGATTGTAGTGTTGCGATTTATCTCCATATAAGTAAAAGAGTTTACTTAAAGGGAATGATGAGTTTCATATCATGATAGTAGTAGACTATCGATAATGACACAATTAAATGAATCTGGAATCAAGTATGCTTTCAAGAATAAAGTGGGTCATTACTTTAATCTTAAAACATACAACTTAAGCATTTGCTTATTATGAACCATAATCTTGATTAGTGGTGGACTCAGATATGTTTAATTATAATTCTTGATATGATTAGAATGGATTTTTACAGAGTATTAATCCGATTCTGCATGTTGGAATTATTAATTAAAACATGTATCAGGGAACATTCACTCAAATAAAGAGTTTATAGTGATATCATCACTTATAGATGTTTTAAGGAGATTTGGTGATTAAACTGGCGCCAGTAGTTTAATGAACTAGCTACCCATCAAGTCTTAACACCAAGATGAGATCATGTGTGTTAATTACCATATAAAGTAAAACGGGAGATCTAGAAGAAAAAACCAACATAAGGGCAAAACGGTAATTTTACTTTTTGTTGTGCGAATGGCTATAATAAGATTCTAAATAGGGTTTGCAATTGGACGTAAAATATGTGTTCTCATAATATTTAGTAATTTAAGATTTCAACTAATTGTCTTTAGTGGAATGACATTTAGTTAATAAGCTAGAATTAATTCTAATGAGATTAAATTAATTATAGGCTTATTGGAACTTGAATTATCAAAGTCCGATAAGTTTCCCCACTTGGCTTCTAGAAAGGTTGTGAAGTTAAGTAAGAAATATAAATGGAGGTTTTAGAAGCCCATAATTGAATATTGGGCTTGCTCTAATTAATGGTTAATTAAAAGCCCAAATGTTCATTTATAAATGGGTTAGACTTTGGTTTAATGTAGTTGATTAAATTAATTATATTAAAAGAATTTTTTTAAAAGAAAGGATTAGCATTTTCAATTTTATTAGGGTTGAATGTGCAGCTACACATTTAACATTTAAATGCTAAATAAAGATGGTCTTTATTATGGATTATCATCATTAAATGGAGTTATGAACTTACCATTAAATGGTTTAATGGTTATCTTGTAATGTTAGCATATAACTTATTAGCATTCATTAGATTAAAGAATAAAGATGTGAATTCGATGGACCATCTTCCTTCTTCCATCTTCTAAAACTAAAATTGGTAGGTCATGTATAGGTTAATTGCAACATCCCATTACTTGTGGGAGGGTTAGAATGGTAAATGTAAGTGACTAATGAGAGTTAGAGATGCATTTCCATATTCATGCATGATATGCCATACACTTACACATTAATAGTGAATTTATTTGCACATGAAAATAATTGTACATGCATTCATGAATAATTCCGAGTATAATTGGATTGATCTATAAATTTTTAGAGTTATGGATGTTTTTACATGGGAAATATTAGTAATTGGTGAAAATATCGTATTTATGTATGTTGGTGAATTTAGGAGTTTCCTTTTGAAAAATATGAAGTATTGAGAAAGACATATATATAATATGAAACAAGAAATTAAAAGAAGCTTTGGAGATAGTTGGATTGTAAAGATGACAATCAAGGGAGTTAGTTTAAAAAGAAACTAAGTTGGAACTTGGGTATTGGGTAAGTGGCATGTTAGAGTAGTGCCCTAAAGGCAATCCCCTTTAGCGCTTTTTGTTCATAGTCATGTGCAGACTTTATGAATAAATAAAGAAAGGCATGTTTCATTTATTTGATGTTCTTTATGAATTGATATTGATCTTTAATCAAATTAATGAAGTCCATGATATATGACATAGCATGAAGGAAATTATGATGTGATCATAATCCTGAGATTCCTATCATGTGCAATTATGTCAAGATCTAAATTCTCCTAGTCATAGGATTAATGAGACCGGACATCATTAATCCGGACGGACTAACATATGTCATACTCTTGATTGGATCAAGCGGTGGATCTCGAAAACTGTAAATATGAGATATTTAGAGTTGACATATGGATGCTTACTAGTGGTAGTAAGTTCATTGGATGACCTGCCATGAGATCATCATATGGATTTAATGTCAGTGATAATCTCATCATAGCAATGGTGCAAGTATCCTTAGACTTGAGGTACTCAAGGATATCTTGGATACTGATCCTATACTTTGACTCCATTCCTTGTGGCCTTCCGTGAGGTTACTCATAGGGTGGTGCTTGGAGTGCAGTTTGAGGTATTCAAGGTAATTGAGTAGCCAATAAAGGATTCATCACTACGTGAGAATGAAGAGATACCACCTCTTGTCGGGATCATTACTTTAAGTCTCCGGCGAGCATGACTATGTCATGAAGAGTGTCTTCATGGACATATAAAGTAATGAGTCCTCGACAGAACCGATTTCACTAGGCTAGACTTAGTCTAGTAAGAGTTGACATATTAGCCATACTCATAACCAAGTGGGGTATAGGATGATGAAAGGACGAATTGCACAGCAATTGTCTATGGAAGGGTTCGTGATCTGGTTCGTGATGAATTCATCAAACCGATTACTTTCCGGTCAATTGGGGGTCATGATGTGTTGCTAGATACCGCTCATGACTTGCTCAGATTAATTGTTAATCTAAGTGGCCAACATATCCGGAAACCTAAAGGGTCACACGCATAAGAGTGACTCAGAGAATCTGTAAAATAGTAATTGGATAGAGTTCCAATTATGGAGAGCAACTGGATTAAATGGATCCCGATGAGATCGAGATATGTCCCGATGAGATCGCGACATTGATATTGCTGAAAAAGGTTTTCGGTGGTTTTTCCATGCCGGGGCCCGGTAGGACCGACCCCAGTGTGACTGGACCACTTTAGCAATATATATACATATATATATATGATTAATTAATTAAATAATTAAATAATATATATATATATATATGCATCTAACGTGGAAGATGGGAGAAGCTTCCATTTGGAAGCTTAGTCATCACCTTCATTTAATAACTAAAGGACAAAAAACAATAAAGGTGGAAGAGAGATGAAGATGATCGTATGGCTTGGTCAAAAGGCAAGAAAAAGAGTTTTTCTTAAACCTTTTGTAAAAAGGCTTCATCGTGAATGAAGGAAGGAAGAAAGGTTTTATGAAAACCTAAGAGAAAATAGTTTTCTCTCTTCTTCATCTCTCATCAAGGCTCTCTTCTTCAAGCTTTTGTCATCTTCTTCAACGTTGATCCAAGCGCTTCAGGACAGAGGTAGGGTCTAGCAGCTCTTATTCTATTCTAGCTATTTCCGGGTCAAAGGGGTTTGACTCGGTTAGGTTTTCTGATCTCTGCGTGGATACCTTTAGAGATAGTCTCTATTGGCTATTCAGGTTTGAGGTTTTCATACCGACACCGGGATCCTGGGTTTCGGGAAGGTCCCGGGAATAAAATTTTTTGTTTCCGCTGCTGGAACATGTGATGTTCCTCCCGGGATTTTCCTACAGTGGTATCAGAGCGTCTGGTGTCGTGTATGAAGCTTTAACTGAAGCTAGATCATAAACCCTAATTGCTTGTGATGTTGTAGCATGCATTCTGTTCAGATTTCGAATTGCTATAGAGATAGAGTTTTCGAAATTTTTCTGCCCAGGAATGTTCATAACATGTTAGAGAATATGTCTATGAATTTTCAGAATTTATCGATTTGATTAGATAAAGTTTTGCTAATTATTTCCCTAAGCTTACAGATGCTATTTTTGAAAAGATTCTGTGAACAGGAAGTAGTATAAAATCAAGAATAAATTCTAGAAAAATTGTTTTCTGGATTTTCCTTCACCTACATGTCTCTAAGATGTTGGTGAATGTCTGTGAGCATGGAAATTGGATTTCAAGGTGATTGGATATTTATTTTTGATTTTATTCTATGCTGTTGGGAATTGTTGTGTTGATGAACACAGAATTTTAATCGGTTTTTTTATTTTATTTTACTGAGTTTTTAATGGCCTAAAATCCTGAAAAATTTCAGGTAGCATGTTCTGAACATGTAGTAACCTATATAATTTTCTCAGAATTTATTGAAATTGTTTCATTGATCATTTCAAGCAATGTACAGAACTGGACAGTTTTGGTGAAAATTGTTGGGACTGTTTTGCTTGGCTTGATTGTGTTTGCTTTTTCAATTCCAATGCCTTGCAGCATTTTTAATGTGATTAAAAATGTGTTATCTTGATGTAGTATGATTGCCAAATTGAATTGCTTGAATTTGCTTTTCCAAGAATTTTTTGAATGCCGAATTGGTCACATTTGTATCTCGTTGGTATATTTCATTTTCTTGCTTGTTTTGGCCGTCACAATTTTTGTGACAAGTGCCGGAGTAGTTTTGAGAGTGTATACACTAGCTTGAGATGCTTAGGGTGAGAATTTGGGTGTTCCTAAATTATTTGGATATTTATGAGTTTTGACTCATTTCAAGCTTTTCATATAGTTTGACCATATAAGGCATTCATGGATCAATGAAGTGTTCATTGATACATCAATTTACAGATATTACCTTAGGTATGATGGTATTGAGAATTGGAATTGCATTGATTGAGGAATTAGCCGATTAGAAATAATAGCAATCTTGCAGAATAAGTCGACTTGTTTGCTACATAAGTCGACTTGTTTTCAGCATAAGTCGACTTGTTTGCTACATAAGTCGACTTGTTTGCAGGATAAGTCGACTTGTTTTCTGGATAAGTTGACTTGTTTTCTGGATAAGTCGACTTGTTCAAGATTTCAGTATAAGTCGACTTGTAGCTTCTTGTAAGTCGACTTATACATGGGCAGGTAAAATAAGTCGACTTGTGTGTGGGCAGAAGCATAAGGTGACTTGCATTTGATGAAAGTCGACTTGTGACATGCTTAGGTTGGATGATGGATGATTATAAGGATTGATTCAATTTGATTGATGAAACCTAAATCATGCCATATAGTCTTCGTGACTATAATCCTTCAGCTTGGAGTCTAGAGTTTCTAAATCCCTCCTCGGTATATGAAAACTAACGCCTTCCATTAATATGGTAAGAACCAGAGTTCTTATAGGGATGGGTTGTTGGGTAAACCCAAGCTCACTCTATACGGATATGTTCGAACCATGAAAATATGATTTTCGATTAATGGGTTGGTTTTCACTTTAAGCGTTGGTTTGTTGAGTAAACTCAAGGTCAACGTGGACAGAGGCGAAATTGGGTAGTATACATCGGATGTATGCGCATCAAAGAGCTGATACCCAATGTAAGTGCATACATCAACAAGTTGATAGCACTGATCGATAGTTGTGTCTAAGATGTAATTGGTATATATGATACCTCCCGAGACATAAGGTGGCTTGTTGGGTAAACCCAAGGTCATTCTCAATGTCAGTTATCGATGATGCAATTGGTATGTTCGATACCTACCGATTGACCTAAGTTATGGCTTGTTGGGTAAACCCAAGGTCATTCTTAGCAATATCGAATATCGACCCACTAAGACATTATGTCACTTTGTTTCTTTGGATTCGTAATGAGGGTTATGGATTCTATGAAACTAGTGGGAGCTTTTTGCATATCATTCAAGTCCTTATGATTATGCAGCTATTCCTATTCTAACATTCTTTCTCTCTATCCGTGTAGGTTGTTTGAAAATGTCGTCAAGTGTGAATCTTCGCTCACTTATGGACTCCAACAAGTTAACTGGACCGAATTTTCTTGACTGGTTAAGGAATCTGAGAATAGTTCTCGATCTGAAAGTCCGGATATATCCTAGATTTTCCGCTTCGGATGCACTTCTTTGTCGATGCTTCGATGATGATCGAAGGCATATAGTAAGCATCTAAGGGACGGTGACATGGCGACTTGCATTATGCTTGCGTCGATGTCACTGAGCTGCGAAGCGACGAGTCCATGGATGCTCACACTATAGTTTTCATCTTAGGGGAGCTGTTTGACGAGCAAGCCCGGTCCGAAAGGTTCGAGACCTCAAGGCTTCTCTTCACTACCAAGATGGCTCCGGGGACATCTGGCATGCGATGCATACGAAGATGAATGGCTATATTGAGCGATTGGTCGTCTTAGGTTTTGAATGGATCATGAATTAAGTATAGACTTAATTCTGGTTGATTGTCCGGCAGTTATGCACGTTCGTGCTAAACTATCGGATGAACCAAATATCCACTACAATACCGAAGTGATCAATCACTTTCGACAAATTGAAAGAACAATCAAGAGTGATAGTAAGCAAGTCTTGGTGGTTGCTTCTTCATCTTTGGGTCGAAGAAAAAGAACCCAAAGAAGAAGAAGGCAAAGAAACCAAAGGGAGGCGCCATCAAGAAGACCAAAGAAGCTGCCCCAAAAGGAACTTGCTTCCATTGCGGTAAAGATGGCCATTGGAGGCGCAATTGCAAAGTCTATCTGGAGTCGCTAAAGCAGAAGAAGGCATCAAATGCCTCGACTACTTCAGGTTTGTATGTCATTGAAGTTAATACTGTTACTGATCACAACATCTGGGTATTTGATCTTGGTTGTGGCTCACATATGTAATGATATCTGGGGCCTTGAGACGATGAGGCAACTCATGAAGGGAGAAGTAGACCTACGTGTTGGAAATGGAGCAAGAGTTGCTGCATTAGTCGTAGAAACCTATGTTTTGTCTCTCCCTAATGGGCTTGTCTGGAATTGGATGATTGTTATTTTGTACCGTTTTGAAAAAGAATATATTATACATTTCTTGTGCGAATAGAAATTGGATTCCATATGAATTTTAATAGCAATGGTTGTTCTATTAATTCTAATGGAATGCTTTATGGAACTGGTACATTGTGCAATGGTATTTACATATTAGATATGTCTAATCCAATTTTAAATGTCAATGACACCAAACGGCATAAAAGAGATAATCTAAAGTCAACTTACTTATGGCATTGTCGACAGCCATATAAATGAGACACGATCGCTAAGCTCCACAAGAGTGGCGGTTTAGGGTCATTTGATTATGAATCATATGACACATGCGAATCTTGTTTATTAGGCAAGATGACTAAGTTACCCGTCAAGGAAAGGGTGAACGAAGCGATTGGAGTATTAGACCTAATACATTCGGATGTATGCGGTCCGATGTCCATCCATGCGAAGTGGTTGTCGTTACTTCATTACCTTTATCGATGATTATTCACGATATGGGTACTTGTATCTGATGAGATACAAATCTGAAGCGTTTGAAAAGTTCAAACAATTCAGAAATGAAGTAGAAAACCAGCTTGGTAAAAGTATCAAGGCATTACGATCCGATCGTGGTGGAGAATACTTAGACCAACAGTTTCTGGATTATCTCAGAGATAATGGAATTTTATCTCAGTGGACTCCTCCTTACACGTCGCAGCATAATGGGTGGCTGAAAGGAGAAATCGAACCTTGTTGGACATGGTACGATCAATGATGGGTTTCGCAAAGTTACCAAAATCGTTTTGGGGGTATCTGCTAGAGACAATTGCTTACTTGCTAAACAGAGTTCCCTCTAAGGCAGCTTGATGTTACTCCATATGAGATGTGGATTAACGAAAACCTTATCTTTCTCATTTGAAAGTATGGGGTTGTCACCTTCGTGAAGCGGATTGATCGAGATAAGCTGGAAGCGAAATCTGAGAAGTGTTTGTTTGTAGGATATCCTAAAGAGATCATGGGATATCAATTCTACCTTGCTGAGGAACAAAAGGTGTTTGTTTCGAAGCATGCTGTCTTTTTAGAGAAAGAGTTTCTTCTGCAAGAAGACAGTGGGAGCAAAGTCGAACTTGAAGAAGTTCAAGATGCTCAAACAAGCACAGATCAACTGCTTGAACCTGAGACTGTCACTCATTCAGATGAAGTAACAGTTCAACCTTCTGTTGCACACGAAGTTCGTAGGTCAAGTAGGATGCGCACTGTTCCCGAGAGATATGGATTTCTTGTAAGTGAACAGAATGACGTATTGCTCATAGAAGATGATGAGCCTGCTACCTATGAAGAGGTTCTGAAAAGTTCACAGTCTAAAAAATGGCTTTATGCCATGAAAGCCGAAATGGATTCCATGTACATAAACCAAGTATGTGTAGGAAAATCCCGGGAGGAACATCACATGTTCCAAAGAATGAAACAAAATTTTTGGTCTGGGACCTTCCCGAAAACCAGGATCCCGGTGTCAGTATGAAAACTCAAACTGAATAGCCAATAGAGACTATCTCTAAAGGTATCCACGCAGAGATCGAAAACCTAACCGAGTCAAACCCTTTTGACCGGAATAGCTAGAACGAGAATAAGAGCCGATAGACCCTACCTACATCACGGAGAGCTTGAGAATAACGTTGGAACCACTTGCTTGGAGAAGAAGAGATAAACGTTGATGCCTTGAAAAGAAGAAGAAAATGAAAATTTTTCAAAAGTTTAACACTTTAAGCTTTTCTTCTTCACTTGGAACCCTAGCATCGACGGCAACCCCACTCATCATCTCTTCTTATGTGTATTTTAACCTTTAAAATGACTTAGCATAAGAACATGACATGTGGAAGGATTTAAACCATTAACTAATTAATGGATTATTTAAATAAAACTTTGAAAAGTTAAAGTTTTATCCTCTCCCCTCTTTCCAACGTACATACATATATATATATATATATAATTAATTAATTACTTAATTAATTAATATATATATATATATTACTAAGAGGTCCATCAAACTGGGTCGATCCTACAAGGCTCATCGGGCCCCGATCTTCAAAACATCTCTAAAACCTTTCTTAGCAATATTGATGTCGCGATCTCATCGGACATATCCCAATCCATTGGGATCCATTTAATCTAATGCTCTCCATAATTGGAACTCTGTCCAATTACTATTTTACGATTCTCTGAAACACTCTTAAGCGTGTGACCCTTTAGGTTCCCGATTATGTTGGCCACTTAGATTAACAATTAATCTGAGTAAGTCATGAGCGATATCTAGCAACACATCATGACCCCAATTGACCGGAAAGTAATTGGTTTGATGAATTCATCACGAACCGGATCACGAACCCTTCCATAGACAAATTCTTGTGCAATTAGTCCTTTCATCATCCTATACCCCACTTGGTTATGAGTATGGCTAATATGTCAACTCTTACTAGACTAAGTCTAGCCCAGTGAAATCGGTTCTGTCGAGGACTCATTACTTTATATGTCCATGAAGACACTCTTCATGACATAGTCATGCTCGCCGAGACTTAAAGTAATAATCCCGACAAGAGGCGAGGTATCTCTTACATTTTCACGTAAGTGATGAATCCTTTATTAGGCTACTCAATTACCTTGAATACCTCAAACTGTACCCAAGCACCACCCTATGAGTAACCTCCGGAAGGCCACAAGGAATGGAGTCAAAATGCAGGATCAAGATTCAAGATATCCTTGAGTACCTCAAGTCTAAGGATACTTGCACCATTCTATGATGAGATTATCACCGACATAAATCCATGTGATGATCTCATGGCAGTCATCCAATGAACTTACTACCACTAGTAAGCATCCATATGTCAACTCTAAATATCTCATATTTACGGTTTACGAGATCCACCGCTTGATCCAATCAAGGAGTATGACATATCTAATGTCCGGATTAATGATGTCCGCCTCATTAATCCTATGACTAGGAAAATTTAGATCTTGACATAATTGCACATGATAGGAATCTCGAGTATGATCACATCATAATTTCCTTCATGCTATGTCATATATCATGGACTTCATTAATTTGATTAAAGATCACTATCAATTCATAAAGAACATCAAATAAATGAAACATGCCTTTCTTTATTTATTCATAAAGTCCATACATGACTATGAACAAAAGCGCTAAAGGGATTGCCTTTAGGGCACTACTCTAACAAATCTCCCACTTGACCTAAAGCCAATCGCCTTGGTATCTAATACCATAAGCGAGTACATGAGAATCAAAATTCTTCCGTGACAATGGCTTCGCCAGCGGATCGAAGAATGTTCGCTCTCAGGAATCCTCTCGATCGCGACATCACCTCTAGCATGATCTCTCGAATCGATGATATCTGCATGAGTGCGTGTTTAGATCGTTGGTGAGACCTTGGTTCTTTGCTCGAGCAATAGCCCCATTGTTGTCACAATACAAGCTGTATGGGTCCATCACGACTAGGAACCACACCAAGTTCGAAATGAACTTCGATCCAAAAGCTTCCTTTGCCGCCTCGATGCGAAGAATGTACTCTGCCTCGATCGTTGAATCGCGATCGTCTCTTGTTTGGAACTCTTCCAACCGATCGCTCCGCCGTTTAGCGTGAAAACATAACTTTGACCGGATCCGAGTCATCCTTGTCGATTGGAAACCGCATCCGTATGCCCGCTCACTGGATTTCCATCTCCATATATCAAGAAAACATCCTTAGTCCTTCGCAAGTACTTGAGGATATTCTTGACAGCCACCCAGTGACCCTCACCAGGATCCGATTGGTATCTGCTCGTGACACTCAGAGCATACGATACATCGGGCCTCGTACATAACATAGCATACATGATCGATCCTACTGCAGATGCATACGGGATCTGATCCATGCGAATCCTCTCATCTTGTGTCCTAGGACACATAGATTTCGAGAGTGTTATCCCATGAGTGATGGGAAGAAACCCTCTCTTGGATTGCTCCATGCTAAACTTCTTTAGCATCTTGTCTATGTACGATGATTGTGAAAGACCAAGCAACCTCTTTGATCTATCTCTATAGATCTTTATCCCAAGGATATAAGTTGCTTCACCAAGGTCTTTCATCGCAAATTGCTTGGACAACCAAATTTTGACTGATTGCAGCAATGAGACATCGTTTCCTAGTAATAATATGTCATCCACATATAGCACAAGGAAAACGATTGCATTCCCATTAACCTTCTTGTACACACAGTGTTCATCCGGATTTTGTGAGAAACCAAACTCTTTGATTGACTCATCAAAATGGATGTTCCAACTCCGGGATGCTTGCTTCAATCCATAGATGGATTTCTGAAGCTTGCATACCTTTTCGCCATCACTGGAAGTGAAGCCCTCTGGTTGTGTCATGTACACATCCTCGGCGATTTCCATTAAGGAAAGTTGTCTTCACATCCATTGCCATATCTCATAATCATAATGGCGGCAATGGCTAGGAGTATCCGAATGGATTTAAGCATTGCTATTGAAATTTGAAGGTCTCGTCATAGTCAACTCCTTGTCTTTGACGAAATCCTTTAACCACGAGCCTTCTTTGTAGGTAATCACATTACCATCCATGTCGGTTTCTTCTTGAAACCCATTTGTACCCTATAGGTTTTATCCTTCAGTGCATCAACCAAAGTCCATACTTGGTTTATGTACATGGAATCCATTTCGCTTTCATGGCACAAAGCCATTTTTCGGACTCAACTTTTCGTAACCTCTTCATAGGTAGCGTGCTCATCATCTTCTATGAGCAATACGTCATTCTGCTCACTTACGAAATCCATATCTCTTGGGAACAAGTCGCATCCTACTTGACCTACGAACTTCGTGTGTCACGTAAGGTTGAATATTACTTCATTTGAATGAGTGACAGTTTGAGTTCAGACGATTGATACATGCTTGTTTGAGCATCTTGAACTTCTTCAAGTTCAACTTTGCTCCCACCGTCTTCTTGTAAAAGAAACTCTTTCTCTAAAGACAGCATGCCTTGAAACAAACACCTTTTGTTCCTCAAAGATGGTAGAATTGATATCCTTTGGTCTCTTTAGGATATCCTACAAACAAACACTTGTCGATTTCGCTCAAGCTTATCTCGATGAATCCGCTTCACGAAGCGGGACAACCCCATACTTTCGGATGAGAAAGATAAGGTTTTACGTTAGTCCACATCTCATATGGAGTAACATCAATCGCCTTAGAGGGAACTCGCTTAACAAGTAAACAATTTGTCTAGCGATATCCCCAAAACGATTTTGGTAACTTTATAAACCTATCATTGATCGTACCATGTCCAACAAGGTTCGATTTCTCCTTTCAACACACCGTTGTCTCAAGGCGTAAGGAGGAGTCCATCGAGATAATATCCCATTATCTACGAGATAATCCAAACCGTTAGTCTAAGTATTCTCCACCACGATCGGATCGTAATGCCTCGATACTTTTACCAAGCTGGTTTTCTACTTCATTTCAATTGTTTGAACTTTTCAAACGCTTCAGATTTGTATCTCATCAGATACAAGTACCCATATCATGAATAATCATCGATAAAGGTAATGAAGTAACGACAACCACTTCTGGCATGGATGGACATCGGACCGCATACATCTGAATGTATTAGGTCTAATACTCCAATCGCTCGTTCACCCTTTCCCTTGAAGGGTAACTTAGTCATCTTGCCTAATAAACAAGATTCGCATGTGTCATATGATTCATAATCAAATGACCCTAAACTACCACTCTTGTGGAGTTTAGCGATGCGTGTCTCATTTATATGGTCAAGTCGACAATGCCATAAGTAAGTTGACTTTAGATTATCTCTTTTATGCCGTTTGGTGTCATTGACATTTAAAATTGGATTAGACATATCTAATATGTAAATACCATTGCACAATGTACCAGTTCCATAAAGCATTCCATTAGAATTAATAAAACAACCATTGCTACTAAAATTCATATGGAATCCAGCTCTATTTAGACAAGAAATAGACAATATATTCTTTGTCAAAACGGGTACAAAATAACAATCATCCAATTCCAGTACAAGCCCAGTAGGGAGATACAAAACATAGGTTCCTACTACTAATGCAAAGAAACTCTTGCTCCATTTCCAACACGTGGGTCTACTTCTCCCTTCATGAGTTGCCTATCGTCCCCGAGGCCCCGCATATCATTACATATGTGAGCCACAACCAGATCAAATACCCGATGTTGTGATCGATAAAGATTAACTTCAATGACATACAAACCTGAAGTAGTCGAGGCATCCGATTCCTTCTTACGCTTGGCGACTCGGATAGACTTTGCAATTAAGCCTCCAATGGCCATCTTTACCGCAATGGAAGCAAGTTCCTTTCGGGCGACTTCTTTGGTCTTCTTCTTGATGGCGCCTCCCTTTGGTTTCTTAGCCTTCTTCTTCTTTGGGTTCTTTTTCTTCTTTGAACCTGAAGAAGAAGAAGCTACTACCAGCACTTGCTTACTATCACTCTTGATAGTGCCTTTCAATTGTCTTGAAAGCGATTGATCACCGGTATTGTAGTGGATATTTGGTTCATCCGATAGTTTAGCACTAACTATGCATAATCGCCGGACAATCAACGAAATTAAGTCTATACTTAATTCATGATCCATTGCAAAACCTAAGACGACCAATCTCTCGATATAGCCATTCATCTTCAGGGCGTACTGCACAGCAGATGTCCCTGGAGCCATCTTGGTGGTGAAGAGAAGCCTTGAGGTCTCGAACCTTTCGGACCGGGCTTGCTCGTCAAACAGCTCCCTAAGATGAAAAACTATTGTGTGAGCATCCATGGACTCGTGCTGCTTCTGCAGCTCAGGTGACATCGACGCAAGCATAATGCAAGTCGCCATGTCACTGTCCTTAAGATGCTTACTATATGCCTTCTGATCATCATCAGAAGCATCGACAGCAGGTGCATCTGGAAGCGGAAAATCTAGGATATATCCCAGACCTTCAGATCTGAGAACGATTCTCAGGTTCCTTAACCAATCAAGAAAATTCGGTCCAGTTAGCTTGTTTGACTCCATTAGCGAGCGAAGGTTCACACTTGACGACATTTTCAAACAACCTACACGAATAGAGAGGAAGAATGTTAGAATAGGAATAGCTGCATAATCATAAGGACTTGAATGATATGCAAAAAGCGCTCCCACTAGTTTCATAGAATCCATAACCCTCATTACGAATCCAAAGAAACAAAATGACATTATGTCCTAGTGGGTTGATATCCGATATTACTAAGAATGACCTTGGATTTGTCCAACAAGCCACAAGTTAGGTCAATCGGTAGGTATCGGTCATACCAATTGCATCATCGATAACCGACATTGAGAATGACCTTGGATTTGTCCAACAAGCCACCTTATGTCTCGGGAGGTATCAGATATACCAATTACATCTTAGACACAACTATCAATCAGTGCTATCAACTTGTTGATGTATGCACTTACATTGGGTATCAACTCTTTGATGCGCATACATCCGATGTATGCTACCCAATTTACGCCTCGTCCACGTTGACCTTGAGTTTGCTCAACAAACCAACGCTTCTAGTGAAAACCAACCCATTAATCCGAAAATCATATTTTCATGGTTCGAACATATCCAGATAGAGTGAGCTTGAGTTTGCTCAACAACCCAACCCTATAAGAACTCGGTTCTTACCATATTAATGGAAGGCGTTAGTTTTCATATACCGAGGAGGGATTTGGAAACTCTAGACTCAAGTGAAGGATCATAGTCACGAAAACTATATGGAATGATTTAGGTTATTTCATCAATCACATTGAATCAATCCTTATCATCATCCATCATCCAACCTAAGCGTGCCCGAGTCCACTTTCATCAAATGAAAGTGGACTTATTGCATCTGCCACACACAAGTCGACTTGTTTGACACAAGTCCACTTATTTCACTCGCCCATGTATAAGTGGACTTACAAGAAGCTACGAATCGACTTATACTGAAATCTTGAACAAGTCGACTTATTCTATACACAAGTCGACTTATCCAAAATCTGAACAAGTCGACTTATTCCATATACAAGTCGACTTATTCAGAAAATTTTGCTAAAATTTCTAATCGCTAATTCCTCAATCAATGCAATTCCAATTCTCAATACCCTCATACCTAAGGTAATATCACATTAGTTGATGTATCAATGAACACTTCATTGATCCATGAATGCCTTAAATAGTCAAACTATATGAAAAGCTTGAAATGAGTCAAAACTCATAAATATCCAAATAATTTAGGAACACCCAAATTCTCACCCTAAGCATCTCAAGCTAGTGTATACACTCTCAAAACTACTCCGGCACTTGTCACAAAAATTGTGACGGCCAAAACAAGCAAGAAAATGAAATGTACTAACGAGACACTAATGTGACCAATTCGGAATTCAAAAATTCTTGGAAAAACAAATTCAAGCAATTCACTTTGGAAATCATACCACATCAAGTTAACACATTTTTAATCACATTAAAAATGTTGCAAGGCATTGGAACTGAAAAAGCAACCTCAATCAAGCCAAGCAAAACAGTCCCAACAATTTTCACCAAAACTGTCCAGTTCTGTACATTGCTTGAAATGATCAATGAAACAATTTCAATAAATCATGAGAAAATTATATAGGTTACTACATGTTCAGAAAATGCTACCTGAAGTTTTTCAGGATTTTAGGCCATCAAAAACTCAGTCAACCAAAATAACAATACCGATTAAAATTCTGTGTTCATCAACACAGCAATTCCCAACAGCATAGAATAAAATCTAAAATAAATATCCAATCACCTTGAAATCCAATTTCCATGCTCACAGACATTCACCAACATCTTAGAGACATGTAGGTGAAGGAAAATCCAGAAAACGATTTTTCTAGAATTTATTCTTGATTTTATACTACTTCCTGTTCACAGAATCGTTTCAAAAACAGCATCTGTAAGCTTAGGAAAATAATTAGCAAAACTATATCAAATCAAATCGATAAATTCTGAAAATTCATAGACATATTCTCTAACATGTTATGAACATTACTGGGCAGAAAAATTTCCAAACCCTATCTCTATAGCAATTCGAAAACTGAACAGAAAACATGCTTCAACATCACAAGCAATTAGGGTTTATGATCTAGCTTCAGTTAAAGCTTCATACACGACACCAGACTCTCTGATACCACTGTAGGAAAATCCCGGGAGGAACATCACATGTTCCAGCAGCGGAAACAAAAATTTTTGGTCCCGGGACCTTCCCGAAAACCCAGGATCCCGGTGTCGGTATGAAAACTCAAACCTGAATAGCCAATAGAGACTATCTCTAAAGGTATCCACGCAGAGATCAGAAAACCTAACCGAGTCAAACCCTTTTGACCCGGGAATAGCTAGAACAGAATAAGAGCTGCTAGACCCTACCTCTGTCCTGGAGAGCTTGAGAATAACGTTGGAACCACTTGCTTGGAGAAGAAGAGATAAACGTTGATGCCTTGAAAAGAAGAAGAAAATGAAACTTTTTCAAAAGTTTAACACTTTAAGCTTTTCTTCTTCACTTGGAACCCTAGCATCGACGACAACCCCACTCATCATCTCTTCTTATGTGTATTTTAACCTTTAAAATGACTTAGCATAAGAACATGACATGTGGAAAGATTTAAACCATTAACTAATTAATGGATTATTTAAATAAAACTTTGAAAAGTCAAAGTTTTATCCTCTCCCCTCTTTCCAATGTACATACATATATATATATATATATATATAATTAATTAATATATATATATATAATTACTAAGAGGTTCAGTCAAACTGGGGTCGGTCTTACCGGCCTCACGGCCCCGATCTTTGAAAACGACTCCTAAACCTTTCTTAGCAATATTGATGTCGCGATCTCATCGGACATATCCCAATCCATTGGGATCCATTTAATCTAATGCTCTCCATAATTGGAACTCTGTCCAATTACTATTTTACTGATTCTCTCAAACACTCTTAAGCGTGTGACCCTTTAGGTTCCCGGTTATGTTGGCCACTTAGATTAACAATTAATCTGAGCAAGTCATGAGCGGTATCTAGCAACACATCATGACCTCCAATTGACCGAAAAGTAATTGGCTTGATGAATTCATCACGAACCAGATCACGAACCCTTCCATAGACAAATACCTTGCAATTCGTCCTTTCATCATCTTATACCCCACTTGGTTATGAGTATGGCTAATATGTCAACTCTTACTAGACTAAGTCTAGCCCAAGTGAAATCAGTTCCTGTCTGAGGACTCATTACTTTATATGTCCATGAAGACACTCTTCATGACATAGTCATGCTCTGGCCAGAGACTTAAAGTAATGATCCTAATAAGAGGCCAGGGTATCTCTTCTGTTTTCACAGAAGTGATGAATCCTTTATTGGCTACTCAATTACCTTCGAATACCTCAAATTGTACCCAAGCACCACCCTATGAGTAACCTCCGGAAGGCCACAAGGAATGGAGTCAAAATGCAGGATCAAGATTCAAGATATCCTCGAGTACCTCAAGTCTAAGGATACTTGCACCATTCTATGATGAGATTATCACCGACATAAATCCATGTGATGATCTCATGCCAGTCATCCAATGAACTTACTACCACTAGTAAGCATCCATATGTCAACTCTAAATATCTCATATTTACAGCTTACGAGATCCTTTGCTTGATCCAATCAAGGAGTATGACATATCTTAATCATCCGGATTAATGATGTCCAGTCTCATTAATCCTATGACTAGGAAAATTTAGATCTTGACATAATTGCACATGATAGGAATCTCAGGATTATGATCACATCATAATTTCCTTCATGCTATGTCATATATCATGGACTTCATTAATTTGATTAAAGATCACTATCAATTCATAAAGAACATCAAATAAATGAAACATGCCTTTCTTTATTTATTCATAAAGTCTGTACATGACTATGAACAAAAAGCGCTAAAGGGGATTGCCTTTAGGGCACTACTCTAACAGTATGGACTTTGGTTGATGCACCTGAAGGGATAAAACCTATAGGGTGCAAATGGGTTTTCAAGAAGAAAACCAACATGGATGGTAATGTGATTACCTACAAAGTAAGGCTTGTGGCCAAAGGATTTCGTCAAAGACAAGGAGTTGACTATGACGAGACCTTGATTTCAGAGCAATGCTTAAATCCATTCGGATACTCCTAGCCATTGCTGCTCATTATGATTATGAGATATGGCAAATGGATGTGAAGACGACTTTCCTTAACGAAATCGGCGAGGATGTGTACATGACACAACCGAGGGCTTCACTTCCATTGATGGCGAAAAAGGTATGCAAGCTTCGTAAATCCATTTATGGATTGAAGCAAGCATCCAGAGTTGGAACATCCGTTTTGATGAGTCAATCAAAGAGTTTGGTTTTTCTCAAAATCCGGATGAACCTTTGTGTACAAGAAGGTTAATGGGAATGCAATCATTTTCCTTGTGTTGTATGTAGATGACATCTCGTTACTCGGAAACGATGTCTCAATCTGCGCAATCGGTTAAAATTTGGTTGTCCAAGCAATTTGCGATGAAAGACCTTGGTGAAGCAACTTATATCCTTGGGATAAAGATTTATAGAGATAGATCAAGAGGTTGCTTGGTCTTTCACAATCATCGATACATAGACAAGATGCTAAAGAGGTTTAGCATGGAGCAATCCAAGAGAGGTTTCTTCCCATCATTCATGGGATAACACTCTCGAAATCTATGTGTCTAAGACACAAGATGAGAGGATCTTGCATGGATCGAGATCCGTATGCATCTGCGGTAGGATCGATCATGTATGCTATGTTATGTACTAGGCCCGATGTATCGTATGCTCTAAGTGTTACGGCGGATACCAATCGGATCTGGTGAGGGTCCTTGGGTGGCTGTCGAGAATATCCTCAAGTACTTGCGAAGGACTAAGGATGTTTTCTTGATATATGGAGATGGAAATCTTCAGTGGCGGGCATCGGATGCGGTTTCCAATCGACAAGGATGACTCGGATCCCGTCGAGTTATGTTTTCATGCTAAACGGCGAGCGGTCGGTTGGAAGAGTTCCAAACAAAAGACGATCTTGATTGACGATCGAGGCGATACATTCTTTGCATCGAGGCGGCAAAGGAAGTCGCTTGATCGAAGTTTATTTACGAACTTGGTGTGGTTCCTAGGCGTGATGGACCCATACGGTTGTATTGTGACAACAATGGGGCTATTGCTCGAGCAAAAGAACCGAGGTCTCACTGTGATCTAAACACGTACTCTGCGGATATCATCGATTCGAGATCATTGCTAGAGGTGATGTCGCGATCGAGAGGATTCCCAGAGCGTAACATTCTTGATCCGTTGACGAAGCCATTGTCACGGAAGAATTTTGATTCTCATGTACTCGCTATGGTATTAGATACCAAGGCGATTAGCTTTAGGTCAAGTGGGAGATTTGTTAGAGTAGTGCCCTAAAGGCAATCCCTTTAGCACTTTTGTTCATAGTCATGTGCGAGACTTTATGAATAAATAAAGAAAGGCATGTTTCATTTATTTGATGTTCTTTATGAATTGATATTGATCTTTAATCAAATTAATGAAGTCCATGATATATGACATAGCATGAAGGAAATTATGATGTGATCATAATCACGAGATTCCTATCATGTGCAATTATGTCAAGATATCTAAATTCTCCTAGTCATAGGATTAATGAGACCGACATCATTAATCCCATGCGGACTAGCATATGTCATACTCCTTGATTGGATCAGCGGTGGATCTCGAAAACTGTAAATATGAGATATTTAGAGTTGACATATGGATGCTTACTAGTGGTAGTAAGTTCATTGGATGACTCGCCATGAGATCATCACATGGATTTAATGTCGGTGATAATCTCATCATAGCAATGGTGCAAGTATCCTTGACTTGAGGTACTCGAGGATATCTTGAATCTTGATCCCGTAATTTGACTCCATTCCTTGTGGCCTTCCGAGGTTACTCATAGGTGGTGCTTGAGTGCGTTTGAGGTATTGAAGGTAATTGAGTAGCCAATAAAGGATTCATCACTTCGTGAGAATGTAAGAGATACCTGACCTCTTATCGGGATCATTACTTTAAGTCTCGGCGAGCATGACTATGTCATGAAGAGTGTCTTCATGGACATATAAAGTAATGAGTCCTTAGACATGAACCGATTTCACTGGGCTAGACTTAGTCTAGTAAGAGTTGACATATTAGCCATACTCATAACCAAGTGGGGTATAGGATGATGAAAGGACTAATTGCACAAAGAATTGTACATGGAAGGGTTCGTGATCCGTTCGTGATGAATTCATCAAACCGATTACTTTCCGGTCAATTAGGGGTCATGATGTGTTGCTAGATACCGCTCATGACTTGCTCGATTTAATTTTAATCTAAGTGGCCAACATAACCGAAACCTAAAGGGTCACACGATAAGAGTGACTCGGAGAATCAGAAATAGTAATTGGACAGAGTTCCAATTATGGAGAGCAATGGATTAAATGGATCGCGATGAGATCGAGATATGTCCCGATGAGATCGCGACATTGATATTGCCAAAAAGGTTTTCGGTGGTTTTTCCATGCCGGGGCCGTGGACCAATTCCCAGTGTGACTGGACCACTTTAGCAATATATATACATATATATATATGATTAATTAATTAAATAATTAATTAATATATATATATATATGCATGTAACGTGGAAGATGGGAGAAGCTTCCATTTGGAAGCTTAGTCATCACCTTCATTTAATAACTAAAGGACAAAAAACAATAAAGGTGGAAGAGAGATGAAGATGATTGTATGGCTTGGTCAAAAGGCAAGAAAAAGAGTTTTTCTTAAACCTTTTGTAAAAGGCTTCATCGTGAATGAAGGAAGGAAGAAAGGTTTTATGAAAACCTAAGAGAAAATAGTTTTCTCTCTTCATCTCTCATCAGGCTCTCTTCTTCAAGCTTTGTCATCTTCTTCACATTGATCCAAGCTCTTTAGGGCGGTAGGTAGGTCTAGCGGCTCTTAATACATTCTAGCTATTTCCGGGTCAAAGGGTTTGACTCGGTTAAGTTTTCTCGATCTCTGCGTGGATACCTTTAGAGATAGTCTCTATTGGCTATTCAGGTTTGAGGTTTTCATACCGACACCGGGATCCTGGGTTTCGAGAAGGTCCCGGGAATAAAATTTTTTTGTTTCCGCTGCTGGAACATGTGATGTTCCTCCCGGGATTTTCCTACATGGCAAGTGTCACTTAGGCTTTTGTACTCTTGCTAGAAGTAGGTTACTATTCTTTGAGAATTGACAGGTTAAGTCTTGTCCAAGTCCCTTCTTTATTATCATCTTTCTGAAACTTCCTTTTGAGACCCAGAGTTTTCCATCAAATACCTTATAACGGACTTCTGTGTTTTTCCTTTCTTTCACCAAACCTACTTTTCCATTTGTGTCCTCTATCCTAAGAAAACCGGTGATCATTTCACTCGATGAAATCTGAAAATTTTGTAGAGATTAGGGCTTGAAGATTTTGGAGTTTCAGCAGGTAAGTAGTAAACAAATCTTTTAGAGTTGGGGATTCATGCAACAAATTGCTAAGTTACTATCATTTGCATGAATAATGACATTCATGTGTTTGTTCATAAATACTGTATTGTTGGAGGATGAAACATCCAGTTACGGTGTTAATTTAGTGTTTGGAAGGTTATGAGCATTGCGTGTTGTAAAAGTTATTTTTGGAGTTGGATGGAAGAGATAATTGGGTAGAAGATGAATTAAAGATAAAGTGTTGAAAGTTGGAAAAATCTGGAAAAAGGTTCACTAAATATGTTTCAGTAGTTTAGCCACAAATTTTTCTTTAGTGATCTAAATGAAATGATTCTTAATTCAAAGTAAACTAGGAAAGTATGGCTACATTTTGTATGCAGACATCGAATTTCAGTTCTGTCTCTAAGAGTTTCAAATGTCACGAAGTTGAGAACTGGGTGCAGGACGTTGAGAGTTGAGCAAAAATTTGTGTTCCAACTTCGGGAGGAAATCTGGACCTAATTTAGATGGATTACAGCAAAGTTGCCCTGAAAAGTTGTAGATCTTTCTTTTATATTTCCAATGGTATATTATATGAAAAATTTGGACATCGGAGTCAAAGTTATGATTCTTATAAGTGGATACATTACGGACGTAAAAGTGAGACGGAAAAAATGTGAAGCGATGATGTTGGAGTTATGTAAATATAGTGCCCTAGAAAGCAAGTGTATTTACATGTAACTATCTTCTTTAGTTACGCTTTGTAATGAAAATATTTATTATTAATAAAACAAAGAGTTTGGTTTTATCTGTATGAGCATTATATATATGGTCATAAGGTACCAAGATTCTTTTGTAAGTAATATACATATATATAGAGATGTATGGGAAACATGTATATTATTAGAATCTGAATTAATTGATTCACAGTTGAACAATCAAGTTGGTCACTTGATTATGGTTTAGGCGTAGTGTTGCGATTTATCTCCATATAAGTAAAGGAGTTTACTTGAGGAAATGATGAGTTTCATATCATGATAGTAGTTGACTATCGATAATGACACTATTAAATGAATCGGAATCAAGTATGTTTTCAAGAATAAAGTGGGCCGTTACTTTAATCTTAAAACATACAACTTAAGCATTCGCTTATTATGAACCATAATCTTGATGAGTGGTGAACTCATATATGTTTCATTATAATTCTTGATATCATCGGAATGGATTTTTACAGAGTATTAATCCGATTATGCGCATGTTGGAATTATTAATTGAAACATGTATCGAGAACATTCACTCAAATAAAGAGTTTAGAGTGTTATCTTCTGTTCTAGATGTTTTAAGGAGATTTGGTGATTAAACTGGCGCCATTAGTTTGATGGACTAGCTACCCATGAAGTTTTAACACTGAGACGAGATCTTATCTGTTAATCACCATATAAAGTAAAATGAGAGATCTAGAAGGAAAAACCAACATAAGGGCAAAACGGTAATTTTACCCTTTGTTGTGCCGATGGCTATAATAAGGTTCTAAATAGGGTTTGCAATTGGACATATTCTCATAATATTTAATAATTCAAGAGTTCAACTAATTGTCTTTAGTGGAATGACATTTAGTTAATAAGCTAGAATTAACTCCAATGAGATTGAATTAATTATGAGCTTATTGGAGCTTGAATTATAATAGTCCAATAAGATTCCCCACTTGGCTTTAAGGAAGGTTATGAAGCTAAGTAAGAAATATAAATGGAGGTTAATTATAAGCCTATAATTGAATCTTGGGCTTGGTCTAATTAAAGAAGCCCAAATGTACATTTAGTAATGGGCTTGGTTTTTGGTTTAATGTAATTAATTATATTAAAAAATTCTAAGAAGAAGATAGCAATTTCGGTTATTCCTAGGTTAAATGTGTAACCACACATTTGACATTAAAAACACTAAATATATAACAGGTAGAGTTGTATTGGAGAATGAATGATTTATTTTTGTTACACATGTCTGTTTATATACATGTACAATGGTATATTTGAATATTCAAAATTAGTGCTATCTAATCCTATATGTAGAAGATTGTGTATGGATAACAATGAATATATTTAAACTTGATCTTGCTCTATCTAATCTGATTGTATGCGTTAGATTTGTGGACTTGGGCCATGACATGAGTTGGGCTGACGATGGGTTGTGATAGTTGAGATGTATCTCTAATATGGCCCCTCAAGCTGGTAGTCGGTGTCGAATACCTAGCTTGATTTTCTGTCGGAGAAAAGGTTGTCGGGAGAGCGGTTTGGTGAGGCAATCAGCCGTCCAACCAGCAGCGGAGACATGAGAGACACGAAGATCACCAGCTTGTACCAGATCCCGGATGAAATGGAAGTCGATCGCAACATGTTTCATCCGAGAGTGGAAGATCGGATTGGAACTTAGTTGGGTAGCGCCGATGTTGTCGCAGTAGATCACCGGAGTGGGTAGCAAACCTGATTCGTAGTTCAGCTAGAAGATTTCGTATCCAAGTTAACTCAGCGGCCGTGTTGGCGACAGCTTTGTATTCGGCCTCCGTGGATGACCTAGCCATAGATCGCTGCTTCTTGGAGCTCCAGGAGACTGGGTTGTGGCCGAGAATGATGATAAATGCACCAGTGGAGCGATAGGAGTCCTTGTCTCCCCAATCGGTCGAAAAATCGTGAAGTGGGTAAGTGAATTCATGAGGATTCAAAGTGAAGCTTCGGAAGAGCTGAATACCTTCATCAATAGTGCCTGCAAGATACCGAAGGAGTCTTTTGACAGCCTGCCAGTGCTCAGTGGTGGGACAGTGATTGAATTGAGATAATTTATTCACAGCAAAGGCGATATCCGGTCTGGTGAGTAACAAATATTGTAGACTTCCAATGATTTTTCGATATTCACTTGCATTTGCTAATTTTGTGTCTGAGTTTAGAGTCAGAGTCGGTTGGGTTGCTATAGGTGTGAGGACTGGTTTTGCTTCATGCATTTTGGTGTCAAATAGTAAGTCAGTAATGTACTTTCTTTGAGACAGTAAGATGCCTTTGTTGTTTCGGATAACCTCAATGCCAAGGAAATAAGATAAACTGCCTAAATCCTTGATGGAGAACTTGTCAGCTAAAAGACTGATATAGTGATTAAGAATAGTGGGGTTATCACCTGTGACAATAATATCATCCACATAGACAATAAGTATAACCATACCATGAGATGTGTGTTTGTGGAAGAGAGAAGTATCTGAGTGCGAATTGATGAATCCGGACTGAAGCAAAAACCGTTTGAGTGCTTAGTACCATGCTCGTGGGGCTTGTTTAAGACCATAGATAGCTTTCTTTAATCGACATACATGATGTGGTTTGTCTGAATCAATGAAACCCTTGGGTTGTGCCATGAATACCGTATCTGTTAGATGACATTGTAAAAATGCATTATTCACATCTAGTTGGCGTAAGTCCCATCTCTGTGAGACTGCTATGTTGAGAATGAGTCTAATAGTTGTTGGTTTAACAACAGGACTGAAGGTTTCAGCATAGTCAATGCCAGGACGTTGATCAAAGCCTTTGGCAACAAGGCGGGCTTTGTACTTGTCAATTGACCCATCCGAGAGGCGCTTTATGAGGAATATCCATTTACAGCCGACAAGGATCTGTGTGGCCACAGGTGGAACCAGCTCCCAGGTACCATTCTTGACTAAGGCATTAAATTCTTCGGAGCAAGCTTTACGCCAGTTACAATCCTTTAGAGCTTGTGATATACATGTCGGTTCAAAGTCTGCAATATCTTGTAATTTAGCTGTGAGACTAAGCTTTTGAATAGGCTTGCGGATGTTGTTCTTTGCTCTAGTAGTCATAGGATGAGTGGAGACTGGAGGAGCAGGATGCACTTGAGTTGTCCCAATATCGTCTCTTGACAAGGAACTAGCGGCGGAGAGTCCATATTCTCAGGGGCAGCACCAAGACAAGATGAGGATTCTGTAGAGGAGGAAGAAGGGAATGATGGAAGATGCAGTGGAGGTGGAAGCCAAGTGACAGTAGGGTCAGGGGAAGGTGGACTTGGAGCTTGAAATGAGGTGGCGAAGGGAAAAACTGATTCCACAAAGTTGACATGACGAGATGTATAAAGGCGGGAGGTGACGGGATCAAGACAAAGGTAGCTACTCTGAGAAGGTGAATATCCCACAAACACACACGGTTTTGATTTGGAGTCCAATTTGTTAGAGGAGTAGGGTTTTAGCCAAGGATAACATAAGTAACCAAAGATTCGAAGTTTAGAATAGTTGGGACTTGTGTGAAATAAGCGATAGTAAGGAGTAGACATCGAAGAATGGCGGTAGGCATACGATTAATGAGATAGACTCTGTGGAAAGGCTTGTGCCAATAGGATGAGGCATGGATGCATGACTTAGAGAGTTAGACCAGTCTCAACAATGTGTCTATGTTTCCGTTCGGCAATGCCATTGTGTTCGTGTGTATGGGGTGGTGTGGTGCGGAAGGAAATACCGTGTTGGGATAGGAAGTCGATGAAGCGATAAATTCGCCCCATTATCGTGTATAGAGTCTTAATAGAAGTATCAAAGAACTTTTCTACAATCGCTTTGAACCGATTTAAAACATTATGGACATATGATTTGTTTTGTAAGGATAGAACCAAGTGTATTTAGTGTGATGATCAACAAAATAATGTAGTATTTGCATTTGTCATTGGAATATATAGAGAAGTCCGGACATCCGAAAAGAGAACTTCCGGTGGCTTAGTAGACACTGAGAGTGGATTTAGAAAAGGTAATTTGTGACTCTTATTTATCAAGCATGCATTACAATGAGTATGAGATGAATGAAGTCTATTATTGAGTTGAATGTTATGCTGAGACAAAATGTGATTAACAATTGGTTTTGTAGGATGTCCTAGTCTAGAATGCCAATCAGGAAAGGTTGCAAGAGTTGTAGAAGGAGAAAGCTTTGGAGAGGATGATGCTGGCCATTCATAGAGTCCATTTTGCTGTGTACCCCTAAGAAGTGGTGTCCCTGTTGTCAGATCCTTCACAAGAAAAGAGAAAGGTGAGAAAGTAATAGAAACATTGTTGGAAATACAGAATTGATAAACTGAAATTAAGTTTTGTTTCATTGGAGGCACACATAAGACTTTATCAAGGTTGAATGTTTGATGAGCAACATGTATGGTACCACTGCCTTTATGGCTGATATGAAGTGCGGATCCATCACCAATCATGATATCCTCAGTGCCTGTATATGGAGCATGTATGGCCAGATTTTGTAAATCAGTGGTGACATGGTGAGAGGCCCCAGAATCAAGAATCCATGGGTCTTGATTGGAGGCACCAGTAAAGTTGGCTCGTGGACCAGCAGGAAAAATGCGAAAAGAGGGACAACGTTTGGCATCGTGGCCTGGACACCGTAGATCCGCACTTACCGGATATGGTCGTGATGAATATGGAGAGTTGGATGAGGTCCAACTATTAGTGTTAGCATAAGAGGGGTGAGGTGGTGACTGCATCTGGCCATGGGATGATCTAGAATTGACCTGATTATGTTGCTAGAAAGGTTGGTGAGGAGTGGGTTGAAACTGCTGTTGGCGCCATCTGGGTATGTTTTGATTATGATGAGTGTAGTGATGCTTTTTACCTCCTGACTTGTTTGTGTAGTTTCTTTGTTGCAAGGAAGTGGGTTGGGAAAAGTGTAGGAAGATCGACCAAGGTGATAAGTTTCTCATGTAACTCATCAAAGGAGATAGGTGTATCTCTAGCATTGATGGTGCGAATGATGTCACTATATTCTTCACCTAATCCATCAAGAACTTTATCGCTGATGTCTTGAGGATCCATTGGAGCATTCGTAAAAATAAGTTCATCTGTTTTGGTTTTGATGGCCTGCATATATTCAGTGATAGATAGCTGCCCTTTGGTAAACTTCTTGAGCTGAGTTTTGACTTATTTTTGTTTGCCTCTTGATGCTTGTGCATAGGTTTTGGCTAGAATATCCCAAGCTTCTTTGGAAGTGTGAGATGTGATGAATGGAATGATAGTTTGTGATAAAGCACCAATAATGGCATTCAGGATTAGTTGGTCTTGTCGGATCCACTGTTGATAATTTAGGTTTGGAATGGACATGTCATTGGTTGTTATGGTAGCTGGAGGACAGCTCTTGGTGCCATCTATATACCCTTGCAAATCATATCCTATAAAAAGGCTATTGAATTGCATTCTCTAGGCAAGGTAATTGGTAGAGGTAAGTTTCAATGGAGCTTGAGCAGCTGGATTGATAGTGATGATCTGAGAGATTTCATCAGAGGTAGGGTTGATGATTGAAGCCATTGGGTTGGATAAAGAAAAGGGACTTTAGTCGGTGGCTCTGATACCATATAACAGGTAGAGTTGTATTGGAGAATGAATGATTTATTTCTGTTACACATGTCTGTTTATATACATGTACAATGGTATATTTGAATATTCAAAATTAGTGCTATCTAATCCTATATATAGAAGATTGTGTATGGATAACACTGAATATATTTAAACTTGATCTTGCTCTATCTAATCTGATTGTATGCGTTAGATTTGTGGACTTGGGCCATGACATAAGTTGGGCTGACGATGGGTTGTGATAGTTGAGATGTATCTCTAATAAAATAAAGATGGCCTTTATTATGGTTAATCATCATTAAATGGAGCTATGAACTTACCATTAAATGGTTTAATGGTTGTCTTTTAATGTTGGCTTGTAACCTATTTGCATTCATTAGATTAAAGATGAAAGATGTACATTAGATGGACCATCTTCCTTCTTTCTTCTTGGCAAAACTGAAATTGGGTATTGAATTTTAGGTTATGGTCTTTTCAAATAGCCATCATAAAGATAAATGAATATAATCTCAATTATTGGCTATTTTATGAGTGATTAATGAAAGAAGTGATGCATTTGATGCCTCTCTCTCCTTCCATCCATGCATATATGAAATTGGTAGGCAAGAAAGAGTTCTGGCATGTTCTTTACACCTTCTCTCCTTTCATGAAAGAGAGAATCGAAAATACCAATTGAAAGGGTTTCAATTTTGCTTATTCTTCTTCTAAGAAAATCTCCTCCAAACATTTCTTCTCCTTTCCCACCAAAGGATTTTGTTAACCTAATTGTCTTTGAAGAATAGGTGGTAAATCTAATTGGTTGAGGATACTACAACAAGGAGAAAGTAGATTGCTAACGGAAAAGAGTCAAAGGCAAAGGATTTGGATACACGAAGAAGGAGAGGTTAACGCAGTGAGGATTTAAAGCTGTAGCGAAAGAGTCTGTAATACTCCTGATATTTTTTATATTTTATTATCCTTATACCATATCATGTATAGATTGACTTGTTGATTTAGATTTGTTGCTTCCACTGCAAGTAATGATTTCTTAAAAGTTTTGAAATCTACCTTTTTTCCAAACAACGCATGTTTTCTTTTTCCGATCCAACAATTGGTATCAGAGACAGTTTCTAATGCATGATTTCAGTTCCTATATATTGGATGCATGGGTTGGCAATCTTTTTGTGTATGCTGCATATTTTTATGTGAGAGAAATGTACATGGTGTATGTTTGCTCTTTTGGTTGTCCATAGAAGTTAAATTTACCTTGTAAGATTTCTTCATTAGTTGTAACAAGGAGGGTAGTCTATCACCACCATGTTTCCTCCTTGGTTTCTTTTTTCTATTTTCTTTGATTTTGTAATGTAAAAATTGATGTAATGATAAGGATGGAGTAGCCATGGATTGAAGAAATGGAAAGGTAAAATTTTCGGTGTATCCTTTTGTGTATTGGCATAAGTTTTGTGAAAACATATTTTCAAAGTGACAAAATTCGATTTTCATATATGCCATTACATTTTGTTTGCCGAATGGGCCGGATCATGTTTGTGAAGAGTTCGAAGCGGAAGATCCAAGTCCAAGAAGAATACTTTGGGCCAAAAAGGCTTGTAATTATTTAATTTTTCTAGGATGGACAATCAAAAGTGGCTTTATTAGTTCATGTGATGAATGGAGAAATGAATGCTTATAATATGTGATATTATGTGATTGCATGTCATTTAGAAAATTGCCAAACCTAGGCTTTGCCATGCATTCATTATGTATGAGATATATGTAGGAAAATCCCGGGAGGTACATCACATGTACCGCAAATGAAAACAAAATTTTTATTCCTGGGACTTTCCGAATCCGGGATCCGTATCCGTATGAAGACATCAACCTAAATAGCCAAAAGAGACTATCTCTAAAGGTGATCCACGCAGAGATCAGAAAATCTAACCGGATCAAACCCCTTTGACCCGGGAATAGCTAGAACAGATTAAAGGCTGCTAGACCCTACCTCTGTCCTTGGAGAGCTTGAATCACGTTGAAGAGATGAAGAAGAAGCTTGGAGGAGAAGATGAAGACTTGAATGTTGATGGAGATGAGAGATGAAAGACTTAGGTTTTTCACAAAAACCCTTCTCCCTCTTTCATAACCAACGAAGAACACTTCTTTTTACAAAGAAAAGACTCTCTTTTCTTCTTTTTTCAAGCCATACGAACATCATCTTCTTTTTATCTTTGTTTATATCATTTTGTCTTTTAGTAATTAAATGAAGATGATGACTAAGCTTCCAAAAGAAGCTTCCATGCTTCTCCTCCTCCCTTTCCACGTATACACATATATATATAATAATTAATTAATTAATTTACTTAATTAATTAATTAGAATATAAATGCTAAGGTCGATCCAACTGGGTTGGGTCCTACCGCCTCAGGGCCCCGATCTTTGAAACAACTCGGAAACCTTTCTTAGCAATATTGATGTCGCGATCTCATCGGGACATATCCCAATCCATTGGGATCCATTTAATCTAATGCTCTCCATAATTGGAACTCTGTCCAATACTATTTCTGATTCTCCGAAACACTCTTATCGTGTGACCCTTTAGGCTCCGGTTATGTTGGCCACTTAGATTAACAATTAATCTGAGCAAGTCATGGCGGTATCTAGCAACACATCATGACCCCAATTGATCGGAAAGTAATCGGTTTGATGTATTCATCACAAACCGATCACGAACCTTCCATGAACAATTACCGTGCGATTCGTCCTTTCACCATCCTATACCCCACTTGGTTATGAGTATGGTCAAAGTGTCAACTCTCACTAGATGAGTCTAGCCTAGTGATATCAGTTCTCGTCCTGGACTCATTACTTTATATGTCAATGAAGACACTCTTCATGTCATACATGCTGGCCAGCCTTAGTAATGATCCCGACAAGAGGCCATGGGTATCTCTTCTGCTAATCCAGAAGTGGTGAATCCTTTATTGGCTACTCAATTATCTTCGAATACCTCAAGCTGTACCCAAGCACCACCTATGAGTTACCTCTGGAAGGCAACAAGGAATGGAGTCAAAGCACAGGATCAGTATCCAAGATATCCTTGAGTACCTCAAGTCTAAGGATACTTGCACCATTCTATGATGAGATTATCAACGACACTTAGATAAGATATCCATGTGATGATCTCATGGCAGGTCATCCAATGAACTTACTACCGCTAGTAAGCATCCACATGTCAATTCTAAATATCTCATATTTACAGTTTCTGAGATCCACTGCTTGATCCAATCAAGGAATATGACATGTGCTAGTCTATCCGGATTAATTATGTCCAGTCTCATTAATCCTATGACTAGGGAGAATTCTGATACTGACATAATTGCACATGATAGGAATCTCAGGAGTATGAACACATCATAATTTCCTTCATGCTATGTCATATATCATGGACTTCATTAATTCGATTAAAGATCCAATCAATTCATAAACAATGTTTATGAATATTAAATTAATGAATAATGCCTTTTCTTTATTTATTCATAAAGTCTGCTCACGACTTTGAATAAAACGCGGCTAAAGGGATTGCCTTTAGGGCACAAATAAACAGTACCGACCTTGAACAAGTCGACTTATCCAATGAACAAGTCGACTTATCGGTACCGAACATGTGTAAGTCGACTTACACATGGTACAAGTCGACTTATCACTTACAATATATAATGAAACAATATAGGATGGATAATAAATTGCATCTAGACAAGATGGTATTTAAAACTTAAAGCCCAAAAACATTGAGTTGGAGAGGATGCTCCTGTGAGAGTCCACGGTCTCCAAATGATGACTTGTTTGCATGTGGTGAAGTGTTACTCCCCATCGGAGGGCATGGATCCTAGATCTTGCATGGTTTGGGTCTCCTTAAGGATAAGTCCACTTAATGATAGCAAATGTGACCTCCCACCGAGGCATTGTTTGTAGGTATCTTTAGTGAATGAATCAAATGGTTAAACACTCAACATTTTTTATCAATAAACTGCCCACCGTAGCTTTGTTGGTAAAAGTATGCACCAAATTAAGACGCTTCTTAAAAAATTGGGCATGAGATGCTTGGTAGTTTTTGAGTGGGAGGGTCCCAGTTTTTCTTTTAATGGATAAGATGGCCCACCGTCACTTAGTCATTATAGATAAGAAAATAACCGTCAGATAATGTTTTAATTTTTAAGTTTTGTTAAATCTATCATCATGCATACATGCATCATGAATTTATACAAAGTTCCATAAATGTTGACTAGTATGCTCATGTTTTAAAATTTATATTTTCGTACATAATCAACCACAAAATGAATCCACTCACCTTGCTCTTGACTAATAACAAATTGGAAAACGGAGGCAATTTTATTGAATGGAGACGTAACCTTGACATTGTTCTTCAATATGAACGTATTTCATGGGTGTTAACTAAAAATGAGCCTACACCTCCAAGTGGAGATTCAACTCTGAGCAAATCCAACAACATGAAGCGGCGAGAATCTTGACAAGACCACTAAGTGTTATATTAAAACTTCATCGTGGCATGTTGCAAAAGCAAATTGCTTGTATGAAAACTGCTAGTGCAATAATGGTCCATCACCTACATGAGATGTTTGGTGTGAGGACTAGGTCTGCAAGAGTGAAAACTATCCAAACCTTTCATAATCTCAGACAGAAACCTGGTGAACCGGTGCGGGATTACATGATGAAGGTAATCTCTATGGTCACTGAGGCTGAGATGCTTGGGGCGAATATGGATGCGGACACGCAGATGATTATGATCATCAATAGCTTAAACTCTTCTTTTCAGCAGTTTAAGTTGGACTATGAGCTCAACAGCAAGGATTACACCTTGAGTGAGTTGATGAATACCCTCCAGAGCATGGAGGAGATATTGAATATTAAGGCTAAAGGGCCAGAAGCTAATGTAGCTTCTTCTTCTAAGCCCAAGGGTAAGGGCAAGGAAAAGAAGAAGGGTCCTCCAATGAAAAAGAAGGCCCAAACAGTGGTCAAGGACAAATCCATGAAAAAGAAGGCCAAAGAGAACATCAAAGGAAAGTATTTCCACTATGATGAGATAGGCCACTGGAAAAGAAACTGTCCAGTCCACCTAAAGTCCCTCAAAAGAAAACAATGTATGGGCTTCCTAAGTTTGTTAGGAACTACAAATGTGGCAGATTTATCTACTTCTTAGATATTAGATTCAGGAGCCACTAACCATGTTTGTAATTCTTTGCAGGGGTTCCAGCAAAGGAAAAGACTACCTAAAGGTCAGTTTCAAGTCAAGATAGCAGATGGTTCCTATGTTTCAGCAGAATCAGTGAGAGTAGTTATCTTGGACTTTCCTAGTGGTCATAGGTTATATTTGGAGGATGTTTATTACATGCCAATGATTGTAACGAACATGATTTCTGTTTTTTGTCTAATAAAATCTAGTTATTCCTTATATTTTGAAAATGTTGTTTCGAATAAGGATAGTGATCCATTACCCACCCGTGAATCTTGTATTGAAGGAAAAATAACCAAAGCCTCATTTCCTTATAAAGGAAATAGATCTGAATCCACATTGGACCTGGTACAAACTGATGTGTGTGGGCCCATGAATGTACAAGCTAGAGGAGGTTATGAATATTTCATAATTTTTATAGATGATTACTCAAGACATGGCTATTTGTATTTGATGCATAAAAAGAGTGAATCTTTTGAAAAGGTCAAAGAATTCAAAGCTGAAGCTGAGAAGCAACTTGGCAAGCCATTAAAATAGCTTCGATCAGATCGAGGTGGTGAGTATTTATCTGGAGAGTTCCAGCAATATTTAATTAAAAATGGAATTGTTTCCAATTTGTCAGCTCCTCGTACACCTCAACAGAATGGTGTAGCGAAGAGGATAAATAGAACTCTATTGGAAATGGTAAGATCAATGATGTTCTACGCTAGCCTTCCAGAATCATTATGGGAATATGCCATACAAACGACAACATATCTTCTTAACTTTGCTCCGTCTAAATTGGTGCCTAAAACATCTAGGAAGTTGTGGACTGGCCGAGTGCCTTCATTGAGGCATTTGAGGACTTGGGGCTGTAGGAAAATCCCGGGAGGTACATCACATGTACCGGCAGCGGAAAACAAAAAATTTTTGTTCCCGGACTTTCCGAAACCTGTGATCCGTGTGTCGGTATGAAGACTTCAAACTGAATAGCCAATAGAGACTATCTCTAAAGGTATCCACGAGAGATCGAGAAAACCTAACCGAGTTAAACCCTTTGACCCGGAATAGCTAGAAACGATTAAAGCTCGCTAGAGCCTACCTCATCTGAAGAGCTTGAGATCAGACGTTGAACCATGTGCTTGGAGAAGGAGAGTTCGTTGATGCCCTTAAGGAAGAAGAGAATGAAACTCACTTTCAAGCATACCTTAACTCTTAAGGAAACCATTTTCTCCTCCAACCCTAAAGCATCGACGTTCTCTGAAGCTCCAGCCATCTTATGTGTTAATTTTACAATTAAAGTAACTCTCCATAAGATGATGACATGTGTGGAGCTAATGGCCATTCATTACTTTAACTAATTAAATAAGTAACTTTGAAAAGTCAATGCACATCATCTCTTCTTCCAAAACCAACGACACACATGGCTTATATTTATATATATTAATTAATTATTTACTTAATCAATTAATATATATAATTATACTTGATCGATCAAACTGGGTCGGTCCTCACGGCCTATCGCCCCGAATCTTTGAAAGACTCAAAACCTTTCTTAGTAATATTGATGTCGCGATCTCATTGGGACATATCCCAATCCCATCGGGATCCATTTAATCAATTCTTCCATAATTGGAACTCTGTCCAATTACTATTTCTGATTCTCGAAACACTCTTATCGTGTGACCCTTTAGGTTCCGGTTATGTTGGCCACTTAGATTAACAATTAATCCAGGCAAGTCATGAGCGGTATCTAGCAACACATCATGACCCCCTAATTGACCGGAAAGTAATCGGTTTGATGAATTCATCACGAACCGATCACGAACCCTTCCATGTATATTCTTCAGCAATTCGTCCTTTCACCATCCTATACCCCACTTGGTTATGAGTATGGTCAAAGTGTCAACTCTTACTAGACCAAGTCCAGCCCAGTGATAATAGCTCGTCTAGGACTCATTACTCTATATGTCCATGAAGACACTCTACATGACATATTCACTCGCCGAGATTTCGAGTAATGATCCCGACAAGAGGCCATGGGTATCTCTTCGCTAATCCGAAGTGGTGAATCCTTTATTGGCTACTCAATTATCTTGAATACCTCAAACTGTACCCAAGCACCACCTATGAGTTACCTCGGAAGGCAACAAGGAATGGAGTCAAAGCACAGATCAAGATTCAAGATAGCCTTGAGTACCTCAAGTCTAAGGATACTTGCACCATTGCTATGATGAGATTATCAACGACACTTAGATAAGATATCCATGTGATGATCTCATGGCATGTCATCCAATGAACTTACTACTACTAGTAAGCATCCATATGTCAACTCTAAATATCTCATATTTACGCTTACGAGATCCACCGCTTGATCCAATCAAGGAGTATGACATATGTTAGTCCGTCCGGGATTAATGATGTCCACTCATTAATCCTATGACTAGGAGAATTTAGATATCTTGACATAATTGCACATGATAGGAATCTCGGTAGTATGATCACATCATAATTTCCTTCATGCTATGTCATATATCATGGACTTCATTAATTTGATTAAAGATCCAATCAATTCATAAACAATGTTTATGAACATCAAATTAATGAATTATGCCTTTTCTTTATTTATTCATTCACCATGACATCATTTGTGAATAAAACGCGCTAAAGGGATTGCCTTTAGGGCACAAATAAACGATTGCCTTGAATAAGTCGACTTATCCAATGTACAAGTCGACTTATCGGTACTGAGCAAGCATAAGTCAACTTACACATGGTACAAGTCGACTTACCAATTACAAATCTCCCACTTGACCTAAAGCCAATCGCCTTGGTATCTAATACCAAAAGCGCGTCCATGAGAATCACAATTCTCCTGTGACAATGGCTTTGTCAACGGATCAGCAACACTTTGCTCTGTGGGATTTCTCTATATCAGGACATCATCTCGACTAATGATCTCCCGAATTGGCGGAGTAGATGTTCGGATCGTCGATGAGACCTTGATTCCTTTGCTGCAAGACTAGCCCCATTGTATCACAATACAATCCTATGGGCCTATCACGGTAGGGATTAGATCAAGTTCAGTAATGAACTTCTTGATCCAAACTGCTTCCTTTGCGCATCTCATGCGACAGATACTCTGCCTCGGTTGTTGAATCAGCAGTCCTTTCTTGTTTTGAAACTCTTTCAATTGACCGCCACGCTATTCAGTGTGAATGTATATAACCTGATCGTGATTCAGAATCATCCTTATCAGATTAAATACTGGCATCTGAATGCCCGCTCACTCGGAGATTTCCATCTCCAAACATCAAGAAAACATCCTTAGTGCTTCAAAGGTACTAGAGGATATTCTTGACAGCCACCCAGTGACCCTCACTAGGAACCGATTGGTATTTGCTCGTAACACTTAGAGCATACGATACATCGGGCTTCGTACATAGCATCTTTTCATGCTAAACCTCTTTAGCATCTCATCTATGTACGATGCTTGTGAAAGACCAAGCAACCTTTGATCTATCTTTATAAATCTATATCCTAAGGATATAAGTTGCTTTACCAAGGTCTTTCAAGGCAAATTGTTTGGACAACCAAATTTTAACTGATTGCAGCATAGAGACATCGTTTGAATAATGTGATGTCATCTACATACAACACAAGGAAAACGATTGCAGTCCCATTAACCTTCTTATACACACAATGATCTTCCGGATTTTATGAGAAACCAAACTCTTTGATTAACTCGTCAAAACGGACATTCCAACTCCTGGATGCTTGCGTCAATCCATACATGGATTTCTGAAGCTTGCATACCATTTCGCCATCATAAGATGTGAAGCCCTCTGGTTGTGTCATATACACATCCTCGGCCAGATTTCCGTTAAGGAAAGCTGTCTTCACATCCATTTTCCATATCTCATAATCATAATGAGCGGCAATGGCTAAGAGTATCCGAATGGTTTTAAGCATTGCTACGGGGCTGAAGGTCTCGTCATAGTCAACTCTTTGTCTTTGACGAAATCCTTTGGCCATTAGTCTCGCTTCATAGGTAATCAGATTACCATCCATGTTGGTTTTCTTTCAAAACCTCTTTGCACCCTGTGGGTTTTATCCCTTCAGGTGTAACAACCAAAGTCCATACTTAGTTTTCATACATGGAATCCATTTCAGATTTCATGGCACGAAGCCATTTTCCAGACTCTGAACTCTTCAGAACCTCTTCATAGGTAGCAGGCTCATCATCTCATATGAGCAATACGTCATTCTGTTCCCCACAAGAAATCCATATTTCTCAGGAACAGAGCGTAACCTACGTGACCTACGAAATTCGTGTGTAATAGAAGGTTGAACTGTTACCTCATCTATATGAGTGACAGCTTTGAGTTCAAAGCGGTTGATCTATGTTTGTTCGAGCATCTTGAACTTCTCTAAGTTCAACTTTGCTCCCACTGTCTTCTTACAGAAGAAACTATTTCTCTAAGAAAACAGCATGCTTTGAAACAAACACTTTTGTTCCTAAGCAAGGTAGAATTAATATTCCACGAACAAACACTTGTCAGACTTTGCATCAAGCTAATCTGACTGTGTCCGCTTCACATAAGCAGGACAACCCCAAACTTTCAGCTGAGAAAGATAGGGCTTTCAGTTAGTCCACATCTCATATGGAGTAACATCAATTGTCTTTAATGGAACTCTGTTTAACAAGTAAACAGCTGTCTCGAGCGCATACCCCTAAAACTGTGCAAAACCTATCATCAATCGCACCATGTCTAACAAGGTTCGATTTCTCCTTTCAGCCACACCATTGTCTTTGCGGCGTGCGGTGGAGTGAATCGAGATAAAATCCCATTATCTACGAGATAATCCAAAACCGTTGGTCTAAGTATTTTCCACCACGATCAGATCGTAATGCCTTGATACTTTTACCAAACTGCTTTTCTACTTCATTTCTGAATTGTTTGAACTTTTCAAACGCTTCAGATTTGTATCTCATCGATACATGTACCCATATCGTGAATAATCATCGATAAAAGTAATGAAATGCGACAACCACTTCGCATGGATGGACATCGGACCACATACATCCGAATGTATTAGGTCTAATAATCCAATCGCTCATCCTTTCCATTGAAGGATAACTTAGTCATCTTGCCTAATAAACAAGATTCGCAAGTGTCATATGATTCATAATCAAATGACCCTAAACATCCACTCTTATGGAGCTTAGCGATCGTGTCTCATTTATATGGCCAAGTTCGACAATGTCATAAGTAAGTTGATTTTAAATTATCTCGATTATGTCTTTCCGCCATTGACATTCATAATCTGGATATGACATATCTAATATGTCAATTCTATTGCATAATGTACCAGTACCATAGAGCATTCCATTCGAACTAATAGAACAACCATTGCTTCTAAAAGTCAAATGGAAATCAGCTCTAATTAAACATAAAACATACAATATGTTCTTTGTTTAAAACGGGTACAAAATGACAATCATCCAATTTGAATACAAGCCCAGTAGGGAGTAAGAAGACATAAGTGCCTACGGCAAACGTAGCAACTCTTGCTGCATTACCTACACAAAGGTCTAGTTCTCTTTTATGAGCTTTCATCGTCCCTCGATGCCCTGCATATCATTTCATATGTATGACCGACATTCGGTATCAAATACCGATATGTTTGGATCAGAATAGTATTAACCTCAATGACAAACATACTTGAAGGAGTAGAGGCATCGATGCCTTTTCTTTTCTTCGGGACTCTAGATAGATTTTACGCCATAGCCTCTGGTGGCTAGACTTGCCACAATGAAAGCAAAATCCTTTTGGGGCGTAATCTTTGGTTTTTCGTTGATGGCACTTCCTTTGGTTTCTTCTAGAACCGTAAGAAGGAGCATCCACCACTAGCACTTGCTATCTCTCTTGATAGCACCGCTTTCACCGTCATGAGCAGATTGATTAGCTCAGGAATTGTTGTGGATATTTGGTTTATCCGATAGTTTATCACAAACTGTGAATAACCATCGACAATCCAACCGAATTAAGTATCTACTTAAATCATAATCCATTACAAATCCTAAGGCGGCCAATCTCTCAATATAGCTATTCATCTTGTGGCATACTTGCATGCCAGATATCCTGGAGCCATCTTTGTGATGAAGAGAAGCCTCGAGGTCTCGAACCTTTCGCATCCGAGCTTGCTCAACAAACAGCTCCCTAAGATGAGATACTATAGAGTGAGCATCCATGGACTCGTGCTTCTTTGCAGCTCTGGTGACATCAAGACAAGCATAATGCAAGTATCCATATCATCGTCCTTTAGATGCTTACGATATGCTTTCCGATCCTTATCGAAGCATCGACAAAGAGTGCATCTGGAAGTGGAACATCTAGACATATCCTGTTCCTCGATCCGAGAACAATTCTCAGAGTCCTTAGCCAATCAAGAAAATTCGGTCCAGAAAGGAGAGCATTAATTCACACTGAAAGACTTCTTCAATCAACCTCAACGCGATAAAGAGAAGGAATGATAGAATAGATATGCCTGCATGATCATAAGGACTTGCATGATATGCATATGGCTCCCACTAGTTTCCTAGAATCCATAACCCTCTTTACGAATCCAGAGAAACAAAGTGACATAATGTCCTAGTGGGTCGATATCCGACATTGCTAAGAGTGACCTTGGGTTTACCCAACAAGCCACAACTTAGGTCAATCGGTAGGTATCGGTCATACCAATTGCATCATCGATAACCGACTTTGAGAATGACCTTGGGTTTACCCAACAAGCCACCTTAAGTCTCGGGAGGTATCGATATACCAATTACATCTTAGACACAACTATCGATCGATCTATCAACTTGTTGATGTGTGCACTTACATCAGTATCAACTCTTTGATGCACATACATCCGATATATGCTACCCAATTTCACCTCTGTCCACGTTGACCTTGAGTTTACTCAACAAACCAACGCCCAAAGAAAACCAACCCATTAATCAGAAAATCATATTTTCATGATTTGAACATATCCAGATAGAGTGAGCTTGGGTTTACCTAACAACCCATCCTATAAGAACTCGGTTCTTACCATATTAATGGAAGGCGTTAGTTTTCATATACCGAGGAGGGATTTAGAAACTCTAGACTCAAGTCAAGGATCATAGTCACTAGGACTATATGGAATGATTTAGGTGTCATCAATCACATTGAATCAATCTTATAATCATCCATCATCCAACTAGAGCATGTCATAAGTCGCCTTACATCAAATGCAAGTCGCCTTAAGCCATCGCCACACACAAGTCGACTTGTCGATATAAGTCCACTTATGCTCCTCGCTTCACACACAAGTCGACTTGTCTAATATAAGTCGACTTATGCAAAATCTTTGAACAAGTCGACTTATGTACAATACAAGTCGACTTATCCGAAATCTTTGAACAAGTCGACTTATGTATAGTGCAAGTCGACTTATCCAAAAACTTTGAACAAGTCGACCTATGTATAAAACAAGTCGACTTATCCAAAAAGAATTGCTATACTTTCTAATCGGCTAATACCTCAATCATTGCAATTCCAATTCACAACACCTACATACCTAAGGTAATATCTGATAAATTTGATGTATCAATGAACAATTCATTGAACCATGAAAGCCTTAAATAGTCAAACTATATGAAAAGCTTGAAATGAGTCAAAACTCATTCATTTCCAAACAATTTAGGAACACCCAAATTATCATCCTAAGCATCTCAAGCTAGTGTATACACTCTCAAAACTACTCCGGCACTTGTCACAAAAATTGTGACGGCCAAAACAAGCAAGAAAATGAAATATACTAACGAGACACAAATGTGACCAATTCGGCATTCAAAAATTCTTGGAAAAGCAAATTCAAGCAATTCAATTTGGAAATCATACTACATCAAGATAACACATTTTTAATCACATTAAAAATTCTGCAAGGCATTGGAATTGAAAAAATAAACTCAATCAAGCCAAGCAAAACAGTCCCAACAATTTTCACCAAAACTGTCCAGTTCTGTACATTGCTTGAAATGATCAATGAAACAATTTCAATAAATTCTGCGAAAATTATATAGGTTACTACATGTTCCGAAAATGCTACCTGAATATTTTCAGGATTGTAGGCCATCAAAAACTCAGTCAACCAAAATAAGAAAACCGATTAAAATTCTGTGTTCATCAACACAGCAATTCCCAACAGCATAGAATAAAATCGAAAATAAATATCCAATAACCTTGAAATCCAATTTCCATTCTCACAGACATTAACCAACATCTTAGAGACATGTAGGTGAAGGAAAATCCAGAAAAAGATTTTTCTAGAATTTATTCTTGATTTTATACTACTGACTGTTCACAGAATCGTTTCAAAAACAGCATCTGTAAGCTTAGGTAAATAATTAGCAAAACTATATCAAATCAAATCAATAAATTCTGAAAATTCATAGACATATTCTCTAACATGTTATGAACATTCCTGGGCAGAAAAATTTCGAAAAATATATCACAATATAAATTTGAAAATCAGGCAGTATGCATGCATCAACATCAACAGCACTTAGGGTTTCTGATCTAGCTTCGGTTTTTGCTTCATACACGACATCAGACGCTCTGATACCACTGTAGGAAAATCCCGAGAGGTAAAACAAAAAATTTTTGTTCCCGGGACTTTCCCGAAACCCAGGATCCAGGTGTCGGTATGAAGACTTCAAACCTGAATAGCCAATAGAGACTATCTCTAAAGGTATCCACGCAGAGATCAGAAAACCTAACCGAGTCAAACCCCTTTGACCCGGGAATAGCTAGAACAGATTAAAGCCTACTAGAGCCTACCTCTGTCCTGGAGAGCTTGAGATCAGACGTTGAACCATGTGCTTGGAGAAGGAGAGTTCGTTGATGCCCTTAAGGAAGAAGAGAATGAAACTCACTTTCAAGCATACCTTAACTCTTAAGGAAACCATTTTCTCCTCCAACCCTAAAGCATCGACGTTCTCTGAAGCTCCAGCCATCTTATGTGTTAATTTTACAATTAAAGTAACTCTCCATAAGATGATGACATGTGTGGAGCTAATGGCCATTCATTACTTTAACTAATTAAATAAGTAACTTTGAAAAGTCAATGCACATCATCTCTTCTTCCAAAACCAACGACACACATGGCTTATATATATATATTAATTAATTATTTACTTAATCAATTAATATATATAATTGCTTAAGCATCGATCAAATCGGGTCGGTCCTACACTGCCTATCGGCCCCGATCTCAAACAAATCTCAAAACCTTTCTTAGCAATATTGATGTCGCGATCTCATTGGGACATATCCCAATCTCATCGGGATCCATTTAATCCGAATGCTCTCCATAATTGAAACTCTGTCCAATTACTATTTTACGATTCTCTCAAACACTCTTATCGTGTGACCCTTTAGGTTCCGGTTATGTTGGCCACTTAGATTAACAATTAATCGAGCAAGTCATGAGCGGTATCTAGCAACACATCATGACCCCAATTGACCGGAAAGTAATCGGTTTGATGAATTCATCACGAACCGATCACGAACCCTTCCATGTACAATTCTTGTGCAATTCGTCCTTTCACCATCCTATACCCCACTTGGTTATGAGTATGGTCAAAGTGTCAACTCTTACTAGACCAAGTCCAGCCCAGTGATAATAGCTTCTCGCCCTAGGACTCATTACTTTATATGTCCATGAAGACACTCTACATGACATATTCACTCGCCGAGATTTCGAGTAATGATCCCGACAAGAGGCTATGGGTATCTCTTCCGCTAATCCGAAGTGGTGAATCCTTTATTGGCTACTCAATTATCTTCAATACCTCAAACTGCACTCCAAGCACCACCCTATGAGTTACCTCCGAAGGCAACAAGGAATGGAGTCAAAATGCGTGATCAAGATTCAAGATAGCCTTGAGTACCTCAAGTCTAAGGATACTTGCACCATTGCTATGATGAGATTATCATCGACACTTAGATAAGATATCCATGTGATGATCTCATGGCGTGTCATCCAATGAACTTACTACTACTAGTAAGCATCCATATGTCAACTCTAAATATCTCATATTTACGCTTCGAGATCCACCGATTGATCCAATCAAGGAGTATGACATATGTTAGTCGTCCGGATTAATGATGTCCATCTCATTAATCCTATGACTAGGAGAATTTAGATACCCACATAATTGCACATGATAGGAATCTCGAGAGTATGATCACATCATAATTTCCTTCATGCTATGTCATATATCATGGACTTCATTAATTTGATTAAAGATCAATCAATTCATAAACAATGTTTATGAACATCAAATTAATGAATTATGCCTTTTCTTTATTTATTCATTCACCAGCATCATTTGTGAATAAAACGCTAAAGGGATTGCCTTTAGGGCACAAATAAACAATGATCGTCCTTGAATAAGTCGACTTATCCAATGTACAAGTTGACTTATCGGTGCGAAAAAGCATAAGTCGACTTACATGGTACAAGTCGACTTACCACTTCTGAGGGCTGCCAAATTTATGTTTTAAAGCCCTAATCCACAAAGATGGAACCAAGGTCAGAAGTATGTTTGTTTGTAGGATATCCTGTGGGAACTCGAGGGTACTATTTTTACATTCCTCATGATAAGAAGGTATTTGTGTTGACAAATGCAACCTTCTTAGAGGAAGAGTTTATGAAAAATCAAAAAGAAAGAAGTGAAGTAGTACTAAAGGAGTTAGCTATTTCATCCAAACCAAGAGTTGTTTTGGATATGACAGAACAAGATGTCGAAATGGATTCAAGAGTTGAATCAGAAGTGCAACCTGAACATCAAGGTGTGCCTAGACGTAGTGGGAGGGTTGTGAGATAGCCAGATAGGTATCTGGGTTTAGGAGAAGGCTTAGTTGCCATCTCGGACTAAGAAGAAATAGATCCCATTACGTATAGACAGGCTATTAACGATGTTGATGCAGGAAAATGGCTCAAGGCGATGGAATCGGAAATAGATTCTATGTATACTGTTGGACCCCAATCTTTGAGTGAAAATTTGAATTATGAAAATGAAATTTAAGGAGTGTTTTGTGTATGTATTGTATAATAGATGACTTAAACTTAAAGGATATTGATAAGAAAAGAAATGATGTGATTTTCATATCTTTGGGGTTTTGAATAAATTTGGATTGGTTTTGAATGTTCAAGTGGATGAGTTGATTGAAATGAAGTTAAATGGCAAGAATTAAAAAGAAAAAGTGTGAAAATTTAAAGAATTTAGAAAGTTTGACTTTTGGGGATAAATAGTGATAGAAACTTGACTTTTTGTTTGAGGCAAAATTTGAGAAATGATCTTCCGGGAACTTGTAGCTTATGTTAAGAGCTTTCTGTCATCATAAAGTTTGCAATTTTTCAATATCGGGAGTGAAAGTTATGATCAATCAAGGTTTAGGTGTGTTATAGGTTGACTTATGTTATGACTGAAGCTTTGACTGGAAAATTCACCTAGTTAGAGGTTAATTCAGCCTTGAAGTTCTTCATGAAAGTTGAAGATTTTGATTTGATCTTTATTTTGATATAAAGTATAGAATTTTTCGATCAAGGAATAATAAGTTATGATTTTTACAAGTTTCTGTTATGGTTTTAGCATGATTATTAGAGTGACATGAATGTGGAAAAGAAAATATTTGATTAGAAAATTGATCAGTTTAGAGACAGAATTGATTTGTGAGTTCTTCATGGAAGTTGGGGAGCTTCCTTGAAGCTTTCTATAGAGACCAAATTTTCGTATTTGGAGTTTCGGATCAAGAGTTATAAATTTTGGAAATTTGGGATTTATTTATGTGAAAAAAAAGAAATTTTGGTTCAGGCGCCCCCTCGCGAGGGCTCGAGCGACTAGCCTTGCTAGCGCCGCAATGAGGCAGCGTCTCGCCTCACTAGCGGCTTCATGAGGGCTAGCTCACCGCTTGCCTAAACGCCATGCTCCACCTCTCTTCGACGCCGTTTAGGCATTTCTTCCTTCCTCTGCGACGACGCCGTTTCATTCCTCTTTGCTGGCCCAGCTCCATGTGACGTCATTTTTGGTTGCTTCAATTGTTGCTTCTTCTTTTCAAATCCTACCCTTATGCAATCTTTTGCTTATATCTTTTCCGTTCGACATCCGATTGAGTTGATTCTTGAAGTGTTGGGTTCCTAAGACAATGAATTTCATTATATAGAAAATTTGTGAATTTATGAGATTAAATTAAGGGTGATTAATTTAATCAAAGTGAGTTGGACTATTTTTTGAATATGGTTCGGTATTTTGAGACATTCTCAATCTGTGATGATCCGATTGAAGTGATTCTTGAGGAAAAATAAAATTAAGACATGGGGCTACAAATAATATACAGAAATAAAATTTCAATTTTGCCCCTAAGACTTTCAATTTCTGAATTGAAGTTCGGATTAGTGTGTAGTTTTAGATTAAGAACATCTGAAAGTATATTGGGAAAACTTTTGCTTTGGTAATCGAAATGAGGGGATATTTGATTTGAATTGAACTATAGAAATAGAGCTACAATTGTTATGAAGACATAGAATGTCAATTTTGGGTTTAAGAGTGTCAATTTCTGGATGGAAATAATGTGCTGAAAAATGTTCTAGCATGAGACAAGTCTGAAATGTTTTGAGCATAACTTTTGATGTAGTGCTCCAAATTGGATGATTCTTGTGGCATTATGAAAATACGATATAGAGGAACATTTCTCTAGAAGAAAGTTTTAGCAAATTCCTTCCAATTGATGACGAGAAATTGTCCTAAAGTAACATGATTTAAATGAAAGTGCAGGGGCATTTTAGGTACATCACAAAAAGGGGTAAAAACAAGGCTTGCTTGGAGGGCCCTTATGGTCATTTTGTGTTCATTAAAGGACAGAAGCAAGTAGCTATCGTTTAGTAGGGAGGAAGTCACGAAAATAAAGAAAGAAAGAAAACAAAGAGGAGAGAAGAGAGAAAGATGGTCGGTGGAGAAGATAACCGAAGAGAGGGAGAAGAAGAGAACTTCGTGGAGGCTAGGGAAGAGAGCAATTTTTATGGAAAAAAAGAGAAGATTCAGGCTTCCAAGGTAAGTTTCATCTTTGATTTGCTTTAGAGAAAGAAATAGATGGTGGTTTGTTATGGTGAAAAAAGCAACCTAGAGAGAGAAATGGTTGGAGGAAGAAGAAGATGTTGATTTTTCAAAGGGCTTTTTGGATTCTAAGCTAACTATTGGAGTTTCTAACCTATAGGAACTATAGGTTGGTTAGATTGGAGGTTAATTAGGGTTATGCCATTTTTATGATTTTTGAAACTTTGGAATTTTTGAAAATGTATTGATTTAGATGACTTGAAAATATGATGAATTTGGAGTTCCAATAGTTAATTTGAGTAATTATGATTTTTATGATATTTATTTTGGATGATTATGGCTTAGGGAATTTTTAAAGTTGAGAAAAGAAGAAGGAATTTGGAGATTTGATGCTTTCGACATTGTGTATGAATGTTTTAATAATTACTATGGTTGTTGCATTATTGAATGATTGAGAATGTATTATGTGAATTGATTTGGATATTGTGAATTTATGAATGAAAATGTGTCACGATATGAATTTTAAGATTTTTGGTTAAATGTAATTAATTAGATTAATTATATTAAAACAATTTTTAAAGAAGAAGATAGCAATTTCGTTATTCCTAGGTTAAATGTGTAACCACACATTTGACATTAAAATGCTAAATAAAGATGATCTTTATTATGGTTAATCATCATTAAATGGTGTTATTTAACTTACCATTAAATGGTTTAATGGTTGTCTTTTAATGTTGGCTTGTAACCTATTTGCATTCATTAGATTAAAGATGAAAGATGTACATTAGATGGACCATCTTCCTTCTTTCTTCTTGGCAAAACTGAAATTGGGTATTGAATATTAGGTTATGGTCTTTTCAAATAGCCATCATAAAGATAAATGAAGATAATCTCAATTATTGGCTATTTTATGAGTGATTAATGAAAGAAGTGATGCATTTGATGCCTCTCTCCTTCCATCCATGCATATACGAAATTGGTAGGAAAGAAAGAATTACGCATGTTCTTTACACCTTCTCTCCTTTCATGAAAGAGAGAATCGAAAATACCAATTGAAAGAGTTTCAATTTTGCTTCGTTCTTCTAAGAAAATCTCCTCCAAACATTTCTTCTCCTTTCCCACCAAAGGATTTTGTTAACCTAATTGTCCTTGAAGAACAGTGATAAATCTAATTGGTTGAGGATACTACAACAGGAGAAAGTAGATTGCTAATGGAAAAGAGTCAAAGGCAAAGGATTTGGATACACCAAGAAGGAGAGGATAGCAATGAGGATTTAAAGTCATGGCGAAGGAGTCGGTAATACTCCTGATCTTGTTTATATTTTATTATCCTTATACCATATCATGTATGGATTGGCAAGTTGATTTGGATTTGTTGCTTCCGTTGCAAGTAATGATTTATAAGCACCTAATTGATGATATGTATGAATTAATGAAATTGTATCAAGATTTGATTTATGAATTTAGATTTGTGTATGATTTATGGATTTGTTTATGAAGAATGTAAGAGATTGTATATGGGGTTGATATTTGTAGATTGTATGTGATTTCGGTTTCTGCTTTACGATTGTATTGGATTTGAGATATGGATAATGAGATTGTTTGTGTTGGCTGTTTGAGAATCATGGAAGTGTTTAGAAATAGGTTTGCGTTTGTCTATGTTGAGATCCCGGACAGAGGGTCCGGTTGATTTTGATAATTGTATGATTGATTGGGAATTTAGAAGTGTGTTTTGAAACACTTTACAGGTTTGGGTTTGGTCACGTGCAGTCGTTATGCTGCCGAAATTTCGTTAGAAAATAAATTGAAAAAATAAAGAAGAAAAATAAGATTAAAATTTTTGAAAAATGGATTATGAATTTTGTATGTGATGGACTATATTGAATAAGAAAGAAAAGAAAGAAAAAAAAAGTTTATATCGATTTTCGTATTAGATTAGTTTAAGGGTTCCAACACCATGATTGTATTTGTTCCAACGGATGTCGGAATGTGTTTCAGTTTGATTATTTCGTTTGTCTCCGCCTTATGATTCGATTCTATTGATTATTCCGATTTGTTATTCGTGTTTCGATTCGAGTATTCGTTTTGCATTTTATTTGTAATTACTTTCGCTTTATGATTCGTATTCGATGCTGATTTGCATTCCCTTTGTATTTCGCTTTATTATCCGATTCGCCTTCCCTTTGGCTTGTGCTGCGCTTTTCATTATGTTTTTCTCCTCCATCTTTCATTTTTCGGTTGGGATCCGGTTCCTAGATCAGGTCCCAGCATATACTAATGAAATCTGGGTCCTTGTAAATCTACCCCCAGGTCTAAAAGACATAGGGTGTAAATGGATCTACAAAATGAAAAGGGGATCGGATGGAAAGGTAGAGACCTTTAAAACTAGATTGGTAGCTAAAGGCGATACTCAAAAGGAGGGTATAGACTATGAGGAGACTTTTTCTCCAGTTGCCATGCTTAATTCCATCAATATTTTTTTGGCCATAACAGCCTATTTTGATTATGAAATATGGAAAATGGATGTCAAGACCGCATTTCTTAATGGGGATCTTGAGGAGACCATTTATATGGCCCAACCAGAAGGATTCATTGAGCCAGGTAATGAACATAAGGTTTGCAAGTTGCAAAGGTCCATTTATGGACTTAAACAAGCATCTAGGTCTTGGAACATTAGGTTTGATAAGGCTATCAAAACCTATGGGTTTATACAAAACCTAGATGAGCCTTATGTTTATAAAAGTATACAAGAAGGTAAGATTACTTTCCTAATCCTGTATGTTGATGACATTCTGCTCATTGGAATGATGTGGGAATGTTATCTGCAGTTAAGGGATGGGTGAATGAACAGTTTTCAATGAAGGATTTGGGAGAGGCTACCTATGTTCTAGGGATCAAACTTATAAGGAATCGAAAGAACAAGCAGATAGCTTTGTCTCAACTAACCTACATTAAGAATATGCTCAATAAGTTCGCCATGCAAGATTCCAAGAGGGGTTTTACTCCTACTAGACATGGAATCAAACTTTTGAAGGAACAAGCACCTAAAACCCAAGAGGAGGTTGAACGCATGCGTAACATTCCATATGCTTCGACAGTTGGTAGTTTGATGTATGCAATGCTGTGCACTAGACCGGATATCTCATTACGTAGTGGACCGGTAGTAGCGATTTCACCAATCCAGAATGGAACATTGAATCATGGTTAAGTGTATATTTAAGTATCTTCGTGGGACTAAGAACTTAATGCTTGTTTACTCTAAAGTAATCTTATTCCGACGGGATATAATGGATTCGATTTCCAATTAGATGTTGATTCAAGGAAATCAACTTCGGTTCTATATTTACTTTAGGAGGTGGAGCCATAGTTTGGAGGAGTGTCAAGCAATCTTATATTGTTGATTCGACTATGGAGGTTGAGTATGTTGTCTTGTGAAGCGTGAAAGGAAGATCGACTCTAAGTTCCTAAATGATTTGGAGGTAGTTCGAGGCGGAAAAGGCCATTAAACTTTATTGTGATAATAGTGGGGCAGTGGCTAATTCTAAAGAACTTCGGAACCACAAAGCTGCCAAACACATTGAGCGAAAGTATCATCTTATAAGGGAGATAATACAACGTGGAGAAGTGAATGTGGTAAAGATTCCCACCGAGCAAAACCTTGCTGATCCATTCACAAAGACATTGACACAAAAGAGCTTTAAGGGTCACCTAGAAGGGATGGGGATGAGGGATATGTCAAACTTGCTTTAGGGTAAGTGGGAGATTGTTGGAGTTATGTAAATATAGTGCCCTAGAAAGCAAGTGTATTTGCATGTAACTTTATCTTCTTCAGTTACAGTTTTGTAATGAAAATATTTATTATTAATAAAACAAAAGAGTTTGGTTTTATCTGTATGAGCATTATATATCTGGTCATAAGGTACCAAGATTCTTTTGCAAGTAATATACATGTACATAGAGATGTATGGGAAACATGTATATTATTAGAATTTGAATTAATTGATTCACAGTTGAATAATCAAGTTGGTCAGTTGATTATGGTTTAGACTGTAGTGTTGCAATTTATCTCCTTATAAGTAAAGGAATTTACTTCAAGGGAATGATGATTTTCATATCATGATAGTAGTTGACTATCGATAATGACACTATTAAATGAATCTGGAATCAAGTATGTTTTCAAGAATAAAGTGGGCCGTTACTTTAATCTTAAAACATACAACTTAAGCATTCGCTTATTATGAACTATAATCTTGATGAGTGGTGAACTCATATATGTTTCATTATAATTCTTGATATGATCGGAATGTATTTTTATAGAGTATTAATCCAGTGTCTACATGTTGGAATTATTAATTGAAACATGTATCAGGGAACATTCACTCAAATAAATAGTTTATAGTGTTATCATCTCTACTAGATATTTTAAAGAGATTTGGTGATTAAACTGGCGCCAGTAGTTTGATGGACTAGCCACCTATCGAGTCTTAACACTGAGATGAGATCTTATGTGTTAATCACCATATAAAGTAAAATGGGAGATCTAGAAGGAAAAACCAACATAAGGGCAAAACGGTAATTTTACCCTTTGTTGTGCGGATGACTATAATAAGGTTCTAAATTGGACATATTTTCATAATATTTAATAATTCAAGGGTTCAAGTAATTGTCTTTAGTGGAATGAAATTTAGTTAATAAGCTAGAATTAATTCCAATGAGATTGAATTAATTCTGGGCTTATTGGAGCTTGAATTATCAAAGTCCAATAAGATTGCCCACTTGGCTTTAAGGAAGGTTATGAAGCTAAGTAAGAAATATAAATGGAGGTTTATTAGAAGCCTATAATTGAATCTTGGGCTTGGTCTAATTAAAGAAGCCCAAATGTACATTTAGTATTGGGCTTGGTTTTTGGTTAAATGTAATTAATTAGATTAATTATATTAAAACAATTTTTTTTAAGAAGAAGATAGCAATTTCGGTTATTCCTAGGTTAAATGTGTAACCACACATTTGACATTAAAATGCTAAATAAAGATGGTCTTTATTATGGTTAATCATCATTAAATGGTGTTACTTAACTTACCATTAAATGGTTTAATGGTTGTCTTTAATGTTGGCTTGTAACCTATTTGCATTCATTAGATTAAAGATGAAAGATGTACATTAGATGGACCATCTTCCTTCTTTCTTCTTGGCAAAACTGAAATTGGGTATTGAATATTAGGTTATGGTCTTTTCAAATAGCCATCATAAAGATAAATGAAGATAATCTCAATTATTGGCTATTTTATGAGTGATTAATGAAAGAAGTGATGCTTTTGATGCCTCTCTCTCCTTCCATCCATGCATATACGAAATTGGTAGGAAAGAAAGAGTTCTAGCATGTTCTTTACACCTTCTCTCCTTTCATGAAAGAGAGAATCGAAAATACCAATTGAAAGAGTTTCAATTTTGCTTCTTGTTCTTCTAAGAAAATCTCCTCCAAACATTTCTTCTCCTTTCCCACCAAAGGATTTTGTTAACCTAATTGTCCTTGAAGAATAGGTGATAAATCTAATTGGTTGAGGATACTACAACAGGGAGAAAGTAGATTGCTAATGGAAAAGAGTCAAAGGCAAAGGATTTGGATACACCAAGAAGGAGAGGATAGCGCAACGAGGATTTAAAGCTGTAGCAAAGGAGTCGGTAATACTCCTGATCTTGTTTATATTTTATTATCGTTATACCATAGCATGTATGGATTGGCACGTTGATTTGGATTTGTTGCTTCCGCTGCAAGTAATGATTTCTTAAAAGTTTTGAAATCTACCGTTTTTCCAAACAAAGCATGTTTTCTTTTTCCGATCCAATAATTGGTATCAGAGCCAGTTTCTAGTGCATGATTTCAGTTCCTATATATTGGATGCATGGGTTGGCAATATTTTGGTGTATGCTGTATATTTTTATGTGATAGAAATATACATGGTGTATGTTTGCTCTTTTGGTTGTCCATAGAAGTTAAATTTACCTTGTAAGATTTCTTCATTGGTTTTAACAAGGAGGGTGGTCTATCATCACCATGTTTCCTCCTTGATTTCTTTTTTCTATTTTGTTTGATTTTGTAATGTACAAATTGATGTAATGATGAAGATGGAGAAGCCATAGATTGAAGAAATGGAAAGGTAAAATTTTCGGTGTATCCTTTTGTGTATTGGCATAAGTTTTGTGAAAACATATTTTCAAAGTGACAAAATTCGATTTTCATATATGCCATTACATTTTGTTTACCAAATGGGCTGGATCATGTTTGTGAAGAGTTCGAAGCGGAAGATCCAAGTCCAAGAAGAATACTTTGGGCCTAAAAGGCTTGTAATTATTTAATTTTTCTAGGATGGACAATCAAAAGTGGCTTTATTAGTTCATGTGATGAATGGAGAAATGAATGCTTATAATATGTGATATTATGTGATTGCATGTTATTTAGAAAATTGCCAACCCTAGGCTTTGTCATGCATTCATTATGTATGAGATATATAATGAAACAATATAGGATGGATAATAAATTGCATCAAGACAAGATGGTATTTAAAACTTAAAGCCCAAAAAGATTGAGTGGGAGAGGATGCTCCTGTGAGAGTCCACGATCTCCAAATGATGGCCCGTTTGCATGTGGTGAAGTGTTACTCCCCATCGGAGGGCATGGATCCTAGATCTTGCATGGTTTGGGTCTCCTTAAGGATAAGTCCACTTAATGATAGCAAATGTGACCTCCCACCGAGGCATGTTTTGTAGGTATCTTTAGTGAATGAATCAAATGGTTAAACACTCAACATTTTTATCAATAAACCGCCCACCGTAGCTCATTGGTAAAAGTATGGACCAAATTAAGACGTTTCTTAAGAAATTAGGCATGAGATGCTTGGTAGTTTTTGAGTGGAGGGTCCCAGCTTTTCTTTTAATGGATAAGATGGCCCACCGTCACTTCGGCTCATTATAAATAAGAAAATAACCATCGATAATGTTTTAATTTTTAAGTTTTGTTAAATCTATTATCATGCATACATGCATCATGATTTTATACAAAGTTCCATAAATTGTTGACTAGTATGCTCATGTTTTAATAATTTATATTTTCGAAATAATCAACCACAAAATGAATCCACTCACCCCGCTTCGACTAATAACAAATTGGAAAACGAAGACAATTTTAATGAATGGAGACGTAACCTTGACATTGTTCTTTAATATGAACGTATTTCATGGGTGTTAACTAAAAATGAGCCTACACCTCCAAGTGGAGATTCAACTCCTGAGCAAGTCCAACAATATAAGCGTTGGCAGAATGCTGACAAGACCACTAAGTGTTATATTCGCTTCATCGCATGTTGCAAAAGCAAATTGCTTGTATGAAAACTCGCTAGTAATGGTCCATCACCTACATGAGATGTTTGGTGTGAGGACTAGGTCTGCAAGAGTGAAAGCTATCCAAACCTTTCATAATCTCGCATGTAAACCTTGTGAATCGGTCGCGATTACATGATGAAGGTAATCTCTGCGGTCACCGAGGTTTGAGATGCTTAGGCGGATATGAATGCGGACACACGATGATTATGATCATCAATAGCTTAAACTCTTCTTTTCAGCAGCTTAAGTTGGACTATGAGCTCAACAGCAAGGATTACACCTTGAGTGAGTTGATTAATACCCTCCAGAGCACGGAGGAGATATTGAATATTAAGGTTGAAGGGCCAGAAGCTAATGTAGCTTCTTCTTCTAAGCCTAAGGGTAAGGGCAAGGAAAAGAAGAAGGGTCCAATGAAAAAGAAGACACAAACAGGGGTCAAGGCCAAATCCATGAAAAAGAAGGCCAAAGAGAACATCAAAGGAAAGTGTTTCCACTGTGATGAGATGGGCCATTGGAAAAGAAACTGTCCAGTCTACCTAGAGTCCCTCAAAAGAAAAGAAGGTATGGGCTTCCTAAGTTTGTTAGGAACTAGAAATGTGGCAGATTTATCTACTTCTTGGATATTAGATTCAGGAGCCACTAACCATGTTTGTAATTCTTTGCAGGGGTTCCAGCAAAGGAAAAGACTACCTAAAGGCTAGTTTCAAGTCAAGATAGCAGATGATTCCTATGTTTCAGCAGAATCAGTGGGAATAGTTATCTTGGACTTTCCTAGTGGTCATAGGTTATATTTGGAAGATGTTTATTGTTAGAGTAGTGCCCTAAAGGCAATCCCCTTTAGCGCTTTTTGTTCATAGTCTTGTACAGACTTTATGAATAAATAAAGAAAGACATGTTTCATTTATTTGATATTCATTTTGTTATGAATTGATATTGATCTTTAATCAAATTAATGAAGTCCATGATATATGACATAGCATGAAGGAAATTATGATGTGATCATAATCCTGAGATTCCTATCATGTGCAATTATGTCAAGATCTAAATTTTCCTAGTCATAGGATTAACGAGACCGACATCATTAATCCGCATGCACTAGCATATGTCATACTCCTTGATTGGATCAAGCAAAGGATCTCGTAAACCGTAAATATGAGATATTTAGAGTTGACATATGGATGCTTACTAGTGGTAGTAAGTTCATTGATGACTCGCCATGAGATCATCACATGGATTTAATGTCGCGATAATCTCATCATAGCAATGGTGCAAGTATCCTTAGACTTGAGGTACTCAAGGATATCTTGATATCGATCCGCATTTTGACTCCATTCCTTGTAGCCTTCCAGAGGTTACTCATAGTCGGTGCTTGGAGTACGCTTTGAGGTATTCAAGGTAATTGAGTAGCCAATAAAGGATTCATCACTTCAGAAAATGTAAGAGATACCTCGCCTCTTGTCGATCATTACTTTAAGTCTCGGCCGAGCATGACTATGTCATGAAGAGTGTCTTCATGGACATATAAAGTAATGAGTCCTCGACAGAACCGATTTCACTTGGGCTAGACTTAGTCTAGTAAGAGTTGACATATTAGCCATACTCATAACCAAGTGGGGTATAGGATGATGAAAGGACGAATTGCACAGTAATTGTCTATGGAAGGGTTCGTGATCTAGTTCGTGATGAATTCATCAAACCGATTACTTTCCGTCAATTTGGGGTCATGATGTGTTGCTAGATACCGCCATGACTTACTCAGATTAATTGTTAATCTAAGTGGCCAACATAACCGAAACCTAAAGGGTCACACGCATAAGAGTGTTTCAGAGGATCTCAGTAAATAGTATTGGACGAGTTCCAATTATGGAGAGCATTAGGATTAAATGGATCCCAATGGATTGGGATATGTCCCATGAGATCGCGACATCAATATTGCTAAGAAAGGTTTCCTGAGTCGTTTCAAAGATCGGGGCCTTGAGGCCGTAGGACCGACCCCAGCTTGGACTGGACCTTAGCAATATATTCTAATTAATTAATTAAGTAATTGATTAATTAATTATTATATATATATTAGACATGTACGTGGAAGGAGAGGAAGGAGGCTTTAAGTTTAACTTTATATATATATATATATATAAAGAAAAACGTGGAAGCTTCTCATCCAAGCCTTTTTAATATGTCTTTTAAGTGTTAACAAGACATATAAAAGGGTAAGATGAAGATGATGGTCGTAGGTTTTCAAGAAGAGAAAAATAGAAAGCTTAAGAGTTAAGCTTAAGGAGATTTCATTTCCTCATTTTCTCAAGGCAACCATCGATTTCTCTTCTCCAAGCACAAGGTTTCAACGTCTGATCTCAAGCTCTCCAGGACAGAGGTAGGGTCTAGCAGCTCTTATTCTGTTCTAGTTATTCCCGGGTCAAAAGTGTTTGATCCGGTTAGGTTTTCTGATCTCTGCGTAGATACCTTTAGAGATAGTCTCTATTGGCTATTCAGGTTTGAGGTTTTCATACCGACATCGGGATCCTGGGTTTCGGGAAGGTCCCGGGAATAAAATTTTTTTGATTCCGCTACTGGAACATGTGATGTTCCTCCCGGGATTTTCCTACAGTGGTATCAGAGAGTCTGGTGTCGTGTATGAAGCTTTAACTGAAGCTAGATCATAAACCCTAATTGCTTGTGATGTTGTAGCATGCATTCAGTTCAGATTTCGAATTGCTATAGAGATAGGGTTTTCGAAATTTTTCTGCCCAGGAATGTTCATAACATGTTAGAGAATATTTCTATGAATTTTCAGAATTTATAGATTTGATTAGATAAAGTTTTGCTAATTATTTCCCTAAGCTTACAGATGCTGTTTTTGAAACGATTCTGTGAACAGGCAGTGGTATAAAATCAAGAATAAATTCTAGAAAAATCTTTTTCTGGATTTTCCTTCACCTACATGTCTCTAAGATGTTGTTGAATGTCTGTGAGCATGGAAATTGGATTTCAAGGTGATTGGATATTTATTTTCAATTTTATTCTATGCTGTTGGGAATTGCTGTGCTGATGAACACAGTTTTTAAATCGGTTTTGTTATTTTGGTTGACTGAGTTTTTGATGGCCTAAAATCCTGAAAATTTTTAGGTAGTAGGTTCTGAATATTTAGTAACCTATATAATTTTCTCAGAATTTATTGAAATTTTTTCATTGATCATTTCAAGCAATGTACAGAACTGAACAGTTTTGGTGAAAATTGTTGGGACTGTTTTTCTTGGCTTGATTGAGTTTGCTTTTTCAATTCCAATGCCTTGCAGCATTTTTAATGTGATTAAAAATGTGTTATCTTGATTTAGTATGATTGCCAAATTGAATTGCTTGAATTTTCTTTTCCAAGAATTTTTGAATGCCGAATTGGTCACATTTGTATCTCGTTGGTATATTTCATTTTCTTGCTTGTTTTGGCCGTCACAATTTTTGTGACAAGTGCCGGAGTAGTTTTGAGAGTGTATACACTAGCTTGAGATGCTTAGGGTGAGAATTTGGGTGTTCCTAAATTATTTGGATATTTATGAGTTTTGACTCATTTCAAGCTTTTAATATAGTTTGACTATTTAAGGCATTCATGGATCAATGAAGTGTTCATTGATACATCAACTAACAGATATTACCTTAGGTATGATGGTATTGTGAATTGGAATTGCATTGATTGAGGAATTAGCCGATTAGAAATAATAGCAATCTTGCAGAATAAGTCGACTTGTTTGCAGGATAAGTCGACTTGTTTTCTGGATAAGTCGACTTGTTTTCTGGAGAAGTCGACTTGTTTGCAGGATAAGTCGACTTGTTTTCTGGATAAGTCGACTTGTTTTCTAGATAAGTCGACTTGTTTTCTGGATAAGTCGACTTGTTTAAGATTTTTTTCCATAAGTCGACTTGTATCAGGATATAAGTCGACTTGTGTGTGGGCAGAAGCATAAGGTGACTTGCATTTGATGAAAGTCGACTTGTGACATGCTCAGGTTGGATGATGGATGATTATAAGGATTGATTCAATTTGATTGATGAAACCTAAATCATTCTATATAGTCATGGTGACTATAATCCTTCTGCTTGGAGTCTAGAGTTTCTAAATCCCTCCTCGGTATATGAAAACTAACGCCTTCCATTAATATGGTAAGAACCAGAGTTCTTATAGGGATGGGTTGTTGGGTAAACCCAAGCTCACTCTATACGGATATGTTCGAACCATGAAAATATGATTTCTGATTAATGGGTTGGTTTTCACTGGAAGCGTTGGTTTGTTGAGTAAACTCAAGGTCAACGTGGACAGAGGCGAAATTGGGTAGCATACATCGATGTATGCGCATCAAAGAGTTGATACTCAATGTAAGTGCATACATCAACAAGTTGATAAGACTGATCGATAGTCAGGTCTAAGATGTAATTGGTATATCCGATACCTCCGAGACATAAGGTGGCTTGTTGGGTAAACCCAAGGTCATTCTCAATGCCGGCTATCGATGATGCAATTGGTATGTTCGATACCTACCGATTGACCTAAGTTATGGCTTGTTGGGTAAACCCAAGGTCATTCTTAGCAATATCGGATATCGACCCACTAGACATTATGTCACTTTGTTTCTTTGGATTCAGAATGAGGGTTATGGATTCTATGAAACTAGTGGAGCTTTTGCATATCATTCAAGTCCTTATGATTATGCAGCTATTCCTATTCTAACATTCTTCCTCTCTATCCGTGTAGGTTGTTTGAAAATGTCGTCAAGTGTGAATCTTCGCCACTTATGGATTCTAACAAGTTAATCGACCGAATTTTCGATCCGGTTAAAGAATTTGAGAATAGTTCTCGATCTGAAAGTCCGGATATATCCTAGATTTTCCGCTTCAGATGCACTCGTCTGTCGATGCTTCGATGATGATCGAAGGCATATAGTAAGCATCTAAAGGATGATGACATGGCGACTTGCATTATGCTTGCGTCGATGTCACCCGAAGCTGCGCAGAAGACGAGTCCATGGATGCTCACACTATAGTTTTTCATCTTAGGGAGCTGTTTGACGAGCAAGCCCGGTCCGAAAGGTTCGAGACCTCAAGGCTTCTCTTCACCACAAAGATGGCTCCAGGGACATCTGCTGTGCAGTATGTGATTGGACCAAATTTATACTATAAATTAGGCCCATTTTTTCTAGTAATTATGCATCTGTTGACTCGATCTATGATTTTATGCTTATTTTGGTCCCGCATATCGAGTTTTGATAAATTGCACATTGTCGGTATTTTGTTGTCAATTGTCATTAATTCGCATAATTTTATCGGGACAATTGATACTGCAAATGGGTTGTATTTTGTAGGACCAAAAGAGTCAACATTCAAGAAGTCAACACGCCGCAAGATTCGCCGGGCTAACCAAGACCTCCATTCGCCGCAAAGAAATTAATGGTATTTAATTTATTCACGCGACGAGTGACCAAACTCATTCGTTATGGCGATTATGCCATTCGCCGCAGCGAATGTCGGGTAACCGGACTATAAATGGAAATTAATCCACCGCTCGACCCGCCCGCACAACCTCCTATAAAATCTTTTCATTTAGGGCAAAACGGCAGCCGCACTCCGAGGGTGAACTTCTTCTTTCTCGCCTTCTCCTTCGCTTCTAATAGTTTTTGTTCGCTTTTTATTTGCGTGTTCGCGCCGCACTGCACCACGTCCGCTATTTCCAGCTTTTCATCCGCTCCATCGTCCATCATTTGTTGTCAGTATCCTTCCTTGTTCGTCGTTGGAATCATGAACCACGGTGATATTCCAACAAATAGAGTTCATCCAGAGTTATGGTCGGCTAAGCGCCCATTCTCTTGAACATGTAGCAAGGATTGGAGTTCACCAAAGCTTAATAGGGGTAATCACTAATGTCCAAGTCTAGGTATATTTATGTATAGATCCGAGTTGGAGTATGCATTGATATAGCTAGGTTAGTGTGGTTAATAGTTTTAGCCGTGTGTTGACATTATGTTGAGATTTGGATATTATTTTGTAGATTTTTCAGGTCAAAATACATGAAGTCTCATGTATGTTATTCGGATTTTTACACTGATTAATTTGATCTGCCTAGTTGTGCTTGGTTGGGTTAGCTGTGTTATTATCTGATTAACTTATTGCAATTGTTTATCCAATTTTTCACACTAATGGTTTTAACAAGATTTGACTAATCGAGTTGATTAATCAAATTCTTGGACTTAACGAGTTGTTAAGGTTTACATTTCGAAACTTAGTGGATTTCAAACCCTGAAAATTATTTGAACGATGATAATCCAAGTTACATTTTCAAGAGAGTTTTAGTAATTTGATTTCACACTTGTTTAATTTCAATTGCCTTATCTTTTCAAAATCCCAAAAATATTTACCTTTGCTTTAGTTTAGTTTAATTTTAGATTAATCAATCAAAACCCCCTTTTATTGCTTTCATTGCATGCATAATTCAAACATTAGGCTAGTCTAGGATCAATTAGTGCATTGGTTCCTCGAGAGTCAATTCGAGGTTGCATCCTCGTATTGCAATCCTTGGTATAAATTTTATTTGACCGGTTTCAAGGATCAATTTTAAATTGAACGATAAGTGTCGATCAAATTTGGCGCCGTTGTTGGGAATCAAATTAATTGGTTCTCTAGGTTAGCCGTTGTTTGTTTTGATTTTAATTTTGTCGTTGCATTTTGTTTGCATTGCATAATTTTATTTTATTTTGTTCTTAAGTGTTTTAGTGTTAATCCTGCTTGTGATTTCATTACGCTTTGTTTAAGTGTTTATTCGATTGTTTTTGTTTATTGTGCTTAATTTTAAGTTAATTTCGTTTGCTTTGCTAGTTCAGGCTTCTTAGTCGTGACGAGTTCATCATTCGTCACAACGAAGTTCATTAGTCGCCGCAATGAAGTTCATATATTCGCCGCAATAAACTTATAATTTTATTCATTCATTGCAATGAGTTTCTATACGCTACAAATAACCCGAGTGAATTTAAGCTCATATCTGCTGTCGCTTTAGTGAGCTATCTTAGGTGAACTTCTCTTGTGCATGCCCGTAGACTTAGGCTAGTTCATTTTCAACCCGAAATTGAGCGACACCTTGACAACTTAGGAAAAACAAGAGAGAGCAAGTAAGACTTAGCACACTAGATCGACTAGAATCTGAGATGGCTGAACACCAAGAATATCCCGGTCAACCACCCCGAAATGGAGATCATGGTCTTAACGGTGACCAGGAACGCGTAGATGACAACAATGCGAACATCAGACGTAGAACCATCCGAGAAGCTACAACCTCGGACGTAAACTACGATCCTTTCACTGCTGCCTGCCCTAACTTCGACGTAAATTTCGAAGTTAAAGGTTTATTGATTAACTCCCTTCCCAAATTTCACGGTTTGGCGGGAGAGGACCCCTATATGCATCTTCAGGCCCTCACAATGATCTGTCAAAGTATGAAGCCTGTAGGAGCACATCTGGACCAGGTGCTGTGGAAGGTATTCCACTTGTCGTTAGAAGGAAAGGCCCGGGAGTGGTACATGAGCCTCCCAAGGCATGTCACGAATGCCTATCACAGTTGGGCCAACTTATGAAAGCTTTTACGGAAAAGTATTTTCCAGCTTCTAGACGTCGTCGATGAGAAAGGAGATATATTACGCCAAACAAGATTATGACGAGTCCTCAGATGATTTTTGGAACAGATTCCAAGATCAAGATCTCGGTGCCCCATCATCAAATCAGCGATGAACAATTGGTTCAATATTTTTATGATGGGGTAAAGAATCAAGAAAAGGAATGTTGGATCTTTGCGTTGGGAGGTTCGTTGATTGACTGACGCGCCGTAAGCTTGGGCCCCGATAAAGAGGATGGCCCTAAATCATCGCAGATATAGTGTCGAGATTCCGAAGTGTCCAGAAGTGGGAGCCATGTCGGCTCGCACAAAAGGATGGAAAGCACGGAATCAAAGGTGGATTCCTAGAGCATAAGATAACTTCACAGCTGTCCTCTATTACGGCTGAGCTGAAGAATTTGACTGTGCATCGCCCTTCGTCTTCTACTGAACTGGCCGCACCTAGTTGCGAATCTTGTGGATCGGTGATGCACATTTCTAGCGTCTGTCCCGGAAGGTATGAAGAAGTGTCCGCTGCTTTGCCGGCGAGACAAAATTTTAAGTGGGACCCGTACTCCAACACATATAACGAAGGATGGAGATCTCATCCTAACTTTAGTTGGAGGAGTAATGAGGGAAGAGCACCCAACCGCTTTCAACAAGGGAGTGGAGCTGGAACATCTACAAACCAGTTTCCCGATCAGCCAGCGTTGACGGTGCAACCACAGCCACCAAAAGAGGACACTAATCAGCTTCTGCATGGTATGATGACGTTGATGAAAGAGGAACGAACTTCCACAGCAAATCAATTCAACGCCATCGCGAACCTCATCCAACAGGACTCTGCTAAGAATGCTGCCCGCTTTAGTGCCTTGGAGAAACGGATGGAACAATGGGAGACCAAGGCTGAGAACCTGAACTCATATGTCACTCAGTTGTCTAACAATTTGAGTGAGAGCCAAGCGAGGAATAGCGGATCAATTCCTTCCAACACGGTCATAAATCCAAAGAGTCTGAATGCTATTGAGCTACGGAGAGGAAGGAAAGTGCAGTTCAACATTCCTGATAAAGAAGAATGCACCGAAGAAATCGAGGTTGAAGAGGCGCCTCAAATTAAGGAAAAGCCGGATGTGAGATCCGAGAGTGAACAAGAAGAGAAGTTGCGAAAAGGACAACAATCAAGCAATCTGGAAGTAAGAGCTGAAAAGGAACATCAAAACGGAAATGAAGCAACACAAAGGGAAGTCAATCTGAAGGACCTTCCCTTCCCGAATTCCTACTTGATGAGCAAGAAGGTCAACGAACTGAAACATGAAAAGGAAATTATTGACCTATTTGGGAAGGTGGAAGTAAATGTGCCCCTTTTGGACTTGGTTAAGAGAGTGCCGACCTATGCCAAGTATCTGAAAGACTTGTGCGCCAACAAGAAGAAATTTAGGCCGAACGAAAGAGTCCAGGTCAGCTCGAATGTTTCCGCATTATTCAAGCCCCAAATTCCGGTAAAGTGTCAAGACCCAGGATCGTTCACCATTCCTTGTGTCATAGGAAAGGTGACAATTGGTAGAGCGTTGCTGGATTTGGGAGCGGCAATCAATGTGATGCCAAAATCATCTATGAAGCCACAGGGGTTAAGGCGTAAAACCTACTTCGGTAGTGTTACAGTTGGCTGACAAATCCTTCCGACATCCTGTGGGCATCATTGAGGACATTCTGGTCCAAGTGAAAGGATTAGTGTTCCCCGCCAATTTTACGTCTTTGGATATGTCTCTTCAAGTGGTGCAGACACTTCTCTAATCCTTGGGCGACCCTTCCTTCTGACGGTAAGTACAATGATCGAGATGAAGGAAGGAAGATCACCATGGAGGTTGGTGATCAACACGTTAGCTTCAACATGTATGAAGCTATGAAGCACCCTAACGAGGATTACTCCTTGCTTGGGGTGAGTATGCTTGATGTTGTGATTGATGATGCTTGTTCTGAATTTGCAGAAACTCTAACCCCAACCACTAATGATCTCTTTGGAGGCAGTTTCTATTTTGATGATAATGCAGGTGCTTATTCGGATACGGGAATGGACATGGAGCTGCCCAGGACCCAAGCTGTTGACAGAGAGCTTGGATATCAACCGTACGTCCATCCCGAGCTACAAGATCCACCGTGAGCACCAGGTGTTTCTTTTCCTGCATTTTCAATATATTTGTGCACATTATTTAATTTGACTTGAAATGTTGTGTTGCATGAATGTGTTGATTAAGTGTGGGGGGAGCAACCCATCTAGTAGGAATAGCTGTAGTTAAGTAGGATTTTCATTTCTATTTCAATAAATTGATTCCCTCTTGTTAGTTCCGCATGTTTCATGCTTCTATTGTGTGCCTTGCTACTTCTGCCATTGTGGACAATGCCATGTTTAAGTGTGGGGGAACCGTTCCCTTTTAAAAACTTGTGCATAATTTTATGGGCCCGTTGCTTTTACTGATAAATTTGGACTCAATCAAACATTTTCTGCACTCGTTCTTTTGTGCCCTTGCATGCAAAGCCCTTATAAGTTTCAAACTGATACTTGAGTTTTTGTGAAAATGCTCTCCATTCTTCGAACGATAATTGGTTTTGGCAAAAATTTTAACTTTTGAAGTTTTCAAAACAAAGTAAATGGGAGCATGCTAACAAGGTAGCATTTTAAGTTTTTAAGTTTTGAGATTGATCATTGAGACAAAACCTTGTTGGAAGGATATTCGAGCCAAATTCTTCTTTTATATCTTTGTGTGTTCATCTGCTTAGTTCATACTTCTCTAGAACTTGTGTCAATTTTTACTCAAAGCTTGATGGACTAGAATTTTGTTGATATGATAGAGGCATTCCTTCTTTCAGCCCTTTCCCCAAACACCAACCCTTAAACACTTTTCCCTTTGCTAGCCCCTTGAGCCTTTATTCTATGAGCATTTGCATACATATTCAGATGATGTCGGTAGTCTGTGTTTTGTTATCATGTTAAAAAAAAAAGTGTTGAAAAATGAAAAGTGTTAGTCTTGTGTATCCCGAAAAGGGATCATAATGTGTTGTATCCCAAAAAGGGATTAACATCTCAAAATGAGATAGCCAAAAAAAAAAGAAAAAAAAAGTGTGTATATTCAATTTATTTCAGTGTTTAGTTTTAGTTTGGCTGTTGACATCAGTTCCTCATTTAGCGCATGCTCATATTTTTCTTTTTCTCACATCATCCATTCATTTAGCCTTCCGCTCATTACAACCCTTGAAGACCTCTTGATCTTCAAATTGATAGTCCTTGTAGTGGAGAAATAAAATTGATACAAGCCTATGGTAGGAGATGTATTAAGTAGATTGAGAGAAAAATATCCCTACTATACAAGTGAGTTGAGCGTAAACATCATATCCTGAGTGATTCTCTGCTGTTCAATCTCATGTGCTTAAATTCTTTCAATGTTTGTTTTATTAGCACTCTTTCAATTTCTTTGCGTTCAATTCGATAAAGTGGATTGAGTCAATTTTGGTTGTTGTTTGAGCATGGGCAGAATTTTCTTTTACTCTTGTACCTTTTTGACTCTTATAAGCTTTGTTCAGGAGTACAAAGGTTTAAGTGTGGGGGAATTTGATTGGACCAAATTTATACTATAAATTAGGCCCGTTTTCTCTAGTAATTATGCATCTGCTGACTCTCGATCTATGATTTTATGCTTATTTTGGTCCCGCACATTGAGTTTTGATAAATTGCACATTGTCGAGATTTTGTTGTCAATTGTCATTAATTACGCATAATTTTATTGGGACAATTGATACTGCAAATGGGTTGTATTTTGTAGGACCAAAAGAGTCAACATTCAAGAAGTCAACACGCAAAGATTATTTGGGCGAACCAAGACCTCCATTCGCCGCAAAGAAATTAATGGTATTTAATTTATTCATTGCGACGAAAGTGACCAAACTCATTCGCCGTGGCGAATTACAGCCATTCGTCGCATGATAATGTCGGGTAACCGGACTATAAATGGAAATTAATCCACCGCTCGACCCGGCCCGCACAACCTCCTATAAAATCTTGCCATTTAGGGCAAAACGGCGACCGCACTCCGTGAGGTGAACTTCTTCTTTTCTCTTCTCCTTCGTTTCTAATAGTTTTGTTCATTTTTATTTGCGTGTTCGCCGCCGCACTGCATCACGCCCATCGCTTCCGCTTCTTCATCCGTTCCACTGTCCATCATTTGTTGCTGTATCCTTCCCTGTTCGTCGTTGGAATCATGAACCACAGTGATATTCCAACAGCGAAGAGTTCATCCAGAGTTATGGTCGGCTAAGCGTTCCATTCTCTTGAACATGTAGCAAGGATTGGAGTTCACCGAAAGCTTAATAGGGGTAATCACTAATGTCTGAAGTCTAGGTATATTTATGTATAGATCCGAGTTGGAGTATGCATTGATATAGCTAGGTTAGTGTGGTTAATAGTTTTAGCCGTGTGTTGACATTATGTTGAGATTTGGATATTACTTTTGTAGATTTTTCTGTGTCAAAATACATGAAGTCTCATGTATGTTATTCGGATTTTTACACTGATTAATTTGATCTGCCTAGTTGTGCTTGGTTGGGTTAGCTGTGTTATTATCTGATTAACTTATTGCAATTGTTTATCCAATTTTTCACACTAATGGTTTTAACAAGATTTGACTAATCGAGTTGATTAATCAAATTCTTGGACTTAACGAGTTGTTAAGGTTTACATTTCGAAACTTAGTGGATTTCAAACCCTGAAAATTATTTGAACGATGATAATCCAAGTTACATTTTCAAGAGAGTTTTAGTAATTTGATTTCACACTTGTTTAATTTCAATTGCCTTATCTTTTCAAAATCCCAAAAATATTTACCTTTGCTTTAGTTTAGTTTAATTTTAGATTAATCAATCAAAACCCCCTTTTATTGCTTTCATTGCATGCATAATTCAAACATTAGGCTAGTCTAGGATCAATTAGTGCATTGGTTCCTTGAGAGTCGACCCGAGGTTGCATCCTGTATTGCAATCCTTGTTATAAATTTTATTTGACCGGTTTCCAAGGATCAATTCTTAAATTGAACGATAAGCCGACGATCAGTATGCCCTGAAGATGAATGGCTATATTGAGAGATTGGCCGTCTTAGGTTTTGCAATGGATCATGAGTTAAGTATAGACTTAATTTGGTTGATTGTCCGACAGCTTATGCACGATTAAATGCTAAACTATCGGATGAACCAAATATCCACTACAATACTGAGTGATCAATCTGCTCAAGACAAATGAAAGGCACTATCAAGAGTGATAGTAAGCAAGTCTTGGTGGTTGCTTCTTCATCTTTTGGGTCCAAGAAGAAAAGAACCCAAAGAAGAAGAAGGCAAAGAAACCAAAGGGAGGCGCCATCAAGAAGAAGACCAAAGAAGCGCCCCAAAGGAACTTGCTTCCATTGCGGTAAAGATGGCCATTGGGCGCAATTGCAAAGTCTATTCGAGTCGCCGAAGCGTAAGAAGGCATCGATGCCTCGACTACTTCAGTGTTTGTATGTCATTGAAGTTAATCATTCTCGATCACAACATCCGGTATTTGATACTGGTTGTGGCTCACATATGTAATGATATGCGGGGCCTCGGGGACGATGGGCAACTCATGAAGGGAGAAGTAGACCTACGTGTTGGAAATGGAGCAAGAGTTCTTTGCATTAGTAGTAGGAACCTATGTTTTGTCTCTCCCTCTTGGCTTGTACCGGAATTGGATGATTGTTATTTTGTACCCGCTTTGACAAAGAATATATTATCTGCTTTCTTATGCGAATAGAGTTGGATTCCATATGAATTTTAATAGCAATGGTTGTTCTATTAATTCTAATGGAATGCTTTATGGAACTAGTACATTGTGCAATGGTATTTACATATTAGATATGTCTAATCCAATTTTAAATGTCAATGACACCAAACGGCATAAAAGAGATAATCTAAAGTCAACTTACTTATGGCATTGTCGACAGCCATATAAATGAGACACGATCGCTAAGCTCCACAAGAGTGGCGCTTTAGGGTCATTTGATTATGAATCATATGACACATGCGAATCTTGTTTATTAGGCAAGATGACTAAGTTACCCTTCAAGGAAAGGGTGAACGAGCTATTGGAGTATTAGACCTAATACATTCGGATGTATGCGATCCGATGTCCATCCATGCCGAAGTGGTTGTCGTTACTTCATTACCTTTATCGATGATTATTCACGATATGGGTACTTGTATCGATGAGATACAAATCAAAGCGTTTGAAAAGTTCAAACAATTGAAATGAAGTAGAAAACCAGCTTGGTAAAAGTATCAAGGCATTACGATCGATCGATGGTGGAGAATACTTAGACCAACGGTTTACGGATTATCTCGTAGATAATGGCATTTTATCTCGATGGACTCCTCCTTACACGCCACAGCACAACGGTGTGGCTGAAAGGAGAAATCGAACCTTGTTGGACATGGTACGATCAATGATGGGTTTCGCAAAGTTACCAAAATCGTTTTGGGGGTATGGGCTAGAGACAGTTGTTTACTTGCTAAACAGAGTTCCCTCTAAGACAGTTGAAGTTACTCCATATGAGATGTTGACTAACAGAAAACCTTATCTTTCTCATTTGAAAGTATGGGGTTGTCCTACTTACGTGAAGCGGATTCAGTCAGATAAGCTGGAAGCGAAATCTGACAAGTGTTTGTTTGTAGGATATCCTAAAGAGACCATGGGATATCAATTCTATCTTGCTGAGGAACAAAAGGTGTTTGTTTCGAAGCATGCTGTCTTTTTAGAGAAAGAGTTTCTTCTGCAAGAAGACAGTGGGAGCAAAGTCGAACTTGAAGAAGTTCAAGATGCTCAAACAAGCATGATCAACCGCTCGAACTCGAGATCTGCCACTCATTCGGATGAAGTAACATTCAACCTTCATTGCACACGAAGTTCGTAGGTCAAGTAGGATCGACTTTCCCGAGAGATATGGATTTCTTGTGTTTAACGAATGACATATTGCTCATAGAAAATGATGAGCACACTACCTATGAAGAGGTTCGAAAAGTTCGTAGTCGAAAAATGGCTTTGTGCCAAGAAAGCGAAATGGATTCCATGTACATAAACCAAGTATGGACTTTGGTTGATGCACCAAGGATAAAACCTATAGGGTGCAAATGGGTTTTCAAGAAGAAAACCGACATAGATGGTAATGTGATTACCTATAAGGCAAGGCTTGTGGCCAAAGGATTTCGCCAAAGACAAGGAGTTGACTATGACGAGACCTTGACCCCGTAGCAATGCTTAAATCCATTCGGATACTCCTAGCCATTGCCGCCATTATGATTATGAGATATGGCAATGGATGTGAAGACGCCTTTCCTTAACGGAAATCGCCGAGGATGTGTACATGACACAACCGAGGGCTTCACTTCCGATAATGGCGAAAAGGTATGCAAGCTTCAAATCCATCTATGGATTGAAGCAAGCATCCAGAGTTGGAACATCCGCTTTGATGAGTCAATCAAAGAGTTTGGTTTCTCACAAAATCCGGATGAGCACCGTATGTACAAAAGGTTAATGGAATGCAATCGCTTTCCTTGTGTTGTATGTAGATGACATATCGTTACTCTAAACGATGTCTCAATGCCGCAATCGCTTAAAATTTGGTTGTCCAAGCAATTTGCGATGAAAGACCTTGGTGAAGCAACTTATATCCTTAGGATAAAGATCTATAGAGATAGATCAAAGAGGTTGCTTGGTCTTTCACAATCATCGTACATAGACAAGATGCTAAAGAGGTTTAACATGGAGCAATCCAAGAGAGGGTTTCTTCCCATTACTCATGGGATAACACTCTCGAAATCTATGTGTCTTAAGACACAAGATGAGAGGATTCGCATGGATCAGATCCCGTATGCATCTGCGAGTAGGATCGATCATGTATGTTATGTTATGTACGAGGCCCGATGTATCGTATGCTCTACGAGTGTCACGAGCGTATACCAATCGGATCCCGTGAGGGTCATCGGGTGGTGTCAAGAATATCCTCAAGTACTTGCGAAGGACTAAGGATGTTTTCTTGATATATGGAGATGGAAATCTCCAAGTGAGCGGGCATACGGATGCGGTTTCTAATCGACAAGGATGACTCTGATCCCGCCAAAGTTATGTTTTCACGCTAAACGGCGGAGCGGTCAGTTGGAAGAGTTCCAAACAAGAGACGATCGCGATTCGATGACCGAGGCGAGTACATTCTTTGCATCGAGGCGCAAGGAAGTCGTTGGATCAAGAAGTTCATTTCAACTTGGTGTGGTTCCTAGTCGTGATGGACCCATACAGTTGTATTGTGACAACAATGGGGCTATTGCTCGAGCAAAAGAACCGAGGTCTCACCAACGATCTAAACACGCACTCATGCAGATATCATCGATTCGAGATCATTGCTAGAGGTGATGTCGCGATCGAGAGGATTCCCACAGAGCGTAACATTGTTGATCCGCTGACGAAGCCATTGTCACGTAAGAATTTTGATTCTCATGTACTCGCTTATGGTATTAGATACCAAGGCGATTGGCTTTAGGTCAAGTGGGAGATTTGTTAGAGTAGTGCCTAAAGGCAATCCCTTTAGCGCTTTTGTTCATAGTCTTGCATGCACTTTATGAATAAATAAAGAAAGGCATGTTTCATTTATTTGATATTCATTTTGTTATGAATTGATATTGATCTTTAATCAAATTAATGAAGTCCATGATATATGACATAGCATGAAGGAAATTATGATGTGATCATAATCATGAGATTCCTATCATGTGCAATTATGTCAAGATCTAAATTTTCCTAGTCATAGGATTAACGAGACTGGACATCATTAATCCCACGGACTAGCATATGTCATACTCCTTGATTGGATCAAGGATCTCGTAAACTGTAAATATGAGATATTTAGAGTTGACATATGGATGCTTACTAGTGGTAGTAAATTCATTGATGACACGCCATGAGATCATCACATGGATTTAATGTCGGTGATAATCTCATCATAGCAATGGTGCAAGTATCCTTAGACTTGAGGTACTCAAGGATATCTTGAATAATGATCCTGCATTTGACTCAATTCCTTATGGCCTTCCGAGGTTACTCATAGGCTGGTGCTTGGGTACGCTTTGAGGTATTCAAGGTAATTGAGTAGCCAATAAAGATTCATCACTTCAGAAAAAGTAAGAGATACTGCCCTCTTGTCAGATCATTACTTTAAGTCTCTGGCCAGAGCATGACTATGTCATGAAGAGTGTCTTCATGGACATATAAAGTAATGAGTCCTCAGACAGGAACTGATTTCACTTGGGCTAGACTTAGTCTAGTAAGAGTTGACATATTAGCCATACTCATAACCAAGTGGGGTATAGGATGATGAAAGGACGAATTGCACAGTAATTGTCTATGGAAGGGTTCGTGATCTGGTTCGTGATGAATTCATCAAACCGATTACTTTCCGGTCAATTGGGGGTCATGATGTGTTGCTAGATACCGCTCATGACTTACTCAGATTAATTGTTAATCTAAGTGGCCAACATAACCGGAAACCTAAAGGGTCACACACATAAGAGTGTTTCAGAGGATCTATAAAATAGTATTAGACAGAGTTCCAATTATGGAGAGCATTAGGATTAAATGGATCCCAATGGGATTGGGATATGTCCCGATGAGATCGCGACATCAATATTGCTAAGAAAGGTTTAGGAGTCAAGTTTGAGATCGGGGCCCTGAGAGGCCGTAGGACCAACCCAGTTGGATCGGACCTTAGCAAATATATTCTAATTAATTAATTAAGTAATTAATTAATTAATTATTATATATATATTAGACATGTACGTGGAAGGAGAGGAAGGAGGCTTTAAGTTTAACTTTATATATATATATATATATATATATAAAAACGTGAAGCTTCTCATCCAAGCCTTTTAATATGTCTTTTAAGTGTTAACAAGACATATAAAAGGGTAAGATGAAGATGATGGTCGAGGTTTTCAAGAAGAGAAAATAGAAAGCTTAAGAGTTAAGCTTAAGGAGATTTCATTTCCTCATTTTCTCAAGGCAACCATCGATTTCTCTTCTCCAAGACAAGGTTTCAATGTCCGATCTCAAGCTCTCCAGACGAGGTAGGGTCTAGCACTCTTATTCTGTTTCTAGCTATTCCCGGTCAAAAGTGTTTGATCTGGTTAGGTTTTCTGATCTCTGCGTGGATACCTTTAGAGATAGTCTCTATTGGCTATTTAGGTTTGAGGTTTTCATACCGACACCGGGATCTCGGGTTTCGGAAGGTCCCGAATAAAAATTTTGTTTCCGCCTTTGAACATGTGATGTTCCTCCCGGGATTTTCCTACATTTATTACATGCCAATGATTGTAAGGAACATGATTTCTGTTTTTTGTCTAATAAAATCTAGTTATTCCTTATATTTTGAAAATGTTGTTTCAATATATGAGAATAAGGATTTTATTTGTTTTGCGATAACTAAACAGGGATTTATTTTTATAGAACCTATGAAAGGCTCACTAAACACCACAGAATTCATAAAACCAAGACAATCCAAAATCTCTAGCATTAATTCAAAGTATCTGTGGCACTTAAGAATGGGTCATATCAATCATAAAAGACTTGACATGCTAGTCAAGGATGGGATCCTTATGGGCTTGGATAGTGATCCATTACCCACCTGTGAATTTTGTATTGAAGGAAAAATGACCAAAGCCTCATTTCCTTCTAAAGGAAACAGATCTGAATCCATATTAGACCTGGTACATACTGATGTGTGTGGGCCCATGAATGTACAAGCTAGAGGAGGTTATGAATATTTCATAATTTTTATAGATGATTACTCAAGACATGACTATTTGTATTTGATGCATAAAAAGAGTGAATCTTTTGAAAAGTTAAAAGAATTCAAAGCTGAAGCTGAGAAGCAACTTGGCAAGCCATTAAAACAACTTCAATCAGATCGAGGTGGTGAGTATTTATCTAGAAAGTTCCAGCAATATTTAATTGACAATGGAATTGTTTCCAATTTGTCAGCTCCTCGTACACCTCATCAGAATGGTGTAGCAGAGAGGAGAAATAGAACTCTATTGGAAATGGTAAGATCAATGATGTCCTACGCTAGCCTTCCAGAATCATTCTGGTGATATGCCATACAAACGGCAACATATCTTCTTAACTTTGCTCCGTCTAAATAGGTGCCTAAAACACCTAGGGAGTTGTGGACTGGCCGAGTGCCTTCATTGACGTATTTGAGGACTTAGGGCTGCCCAGCCCATGTTCTAAAGCCTGAATCCACAAAGATGGAACCGAGGTCAGAAGTATGTTTGTTTATAGGATATCTTACGGGAACTCGAGGGTACTATTTTTACAGTCCTCATGATAAGAAGGTGTGCCTAGACATAGTGGGAGGGTTGTGAGACAGCCAGATAGGTATCTGGGTTTAGGAGAAGGCTTAATTGCCATCTCGGACTAAGAAGAAATAGATCCCATTACGTATACACAGGCTATTAATGATGTTGATGCAGGAAAATGGCTCAAGGCGCACATGCTATTAATGATGTTGATGCAGGAAAATGGCTCAAGGCGATGGAATCAGAAATAGATTCTATGTATACTAATGAAGTATGGGTCTTTATAGATCTATCACTAGGTCTAAAAGCCATAGGGTGTAAATGGATATACAAAAGGAAAAGGGGATCGGATGGAAAGGTAGAGACCTTTAAAACTAGATTGGTAGCTAAAGGCTACACTCAAAAGGAGGGTATAGACTATGAGGAGACTTTTTCTCCGGTTGCCATGCTTAAGTCCATCAGGATTTTTTTGGCCATAGCAGCCTATTTTGATTATGAAATATGGCAAATGGATGTCAATACCGCATTTCTTAATGAGGATCTTGAGGAGACCATTTATATGGCCCAACCAGAAGGATTCATTGAGCCAGGTAATGAGCATAAGGTTTGCAAGTTGCAAAGGTCCATTTATGGACTTAAGCAAGCATCTAGGTCCTAGAACATTAGGTTTGATAAGGCTATCAAAACCTATGGGTTTATACAAAACCTAGATGAGCCTTGTGCTTATAAAAGAATACAAGAAGGTAAGGTTACTTTCCTAATCCTGTATGTTGATGACATTATGCTCATTGGAATGATGTGGGAATGTTATCTGCGGTTAAGGGATGGGTGAATGAACAGTTTTCAATGAAGGATTTGGGAGAGGCTACCTATGTTCTAGGGTTCAAACTTATAAGGGATCGAAAGAACAAACATATAGCTTTGTCTTAACTAACCTAAATTGAGAATATGCTCAATAAGTTCGCCAGGCAAGATTTCAAGAGGGGTTTTACTCCTACTAGAAATGGAATGAAACTTTCAAAGGAACAAGCACCTAAAACCCAAGAGGAGGTTGAACGCATGCGTAACATTCCTTATGCTTCGGCAGTTAGTAGTTTGATGTATGCAATGCTGTGCATTAGACTGGATATTTGTAACGCAGTGGGACTGGTAAGCAGATTTCAGTCCAATCCAGGAATGGAACATTGGACTGCGGTTAAGTGTATACTTAAGTATCTTCGTAGGACGAAGAACTTAATGCTTGTTTACTCTGGAAGTAATCTTATTCCGACAGGATATACGGATTCTGATTTCCAATTAGATGTTGATTCAAGGAAATCAACTTCTGGTTCTATATTTACTTTAGGAGGTAGAGCCATAGTTTGGAGGAGTGTCAAGCAATCTTGTATTGCTGATTCGACTATGGAGGTCGAGTATGTTGCTTGCAGTGAAGCAAAGAAGAAGTAGTCGACTCGAAAGTTCCTAAATGATTTGGAGGTAGTTCCAGGCGCTAAAAGGCCATTACACTTTATTGTGAAAATAATGGGGCAGTGGCTAATTCTAAAGAACCTCGGAACCACAAAGCTGCCAAACACATTGACCGAAAGTATCATCTTGTAAGGGAGATAATACAACGTGGAGAAGTGGATGTGGTAAAGATTCCCACCGAACAAAACCTTGTTGATCCGTTCACAAAGACATTGACTCAAAAGAGCTTTGAGGGTCTCCTATAAGGGATGGGAAAGAGTGATATGTCAAAGTTGAATAATCAAGTTGGTCACTTGATTATGGTTTAGACTGTAGTGTTGCGATTTATCTCCTTATAAGTAAAGGAGTTTACTTCAAGGGAATGATGAGTTTCATATCATGATATTAGTTGACTGTCGATAATGGCACTATTAAATGAATCTAGAATCAAGTATGTTTCTAAGAATAAAGTGGGTCGTTACTTTAATCTTAAAATATACAACTTAAGCATTCGCTTATTATGAACCATAATCTTGATGAGTGCTGAACTCATATATGTTTAATTATAATTCTTGATATGATCAGAATGGATTTTTACTGAGTAGTAATCCGATTATGCATGTTGGAATTATTAATTGAAACATGTATCAGGGAACATTCACTCAAATAAAGAGTTTATAGTGTTATCATCTCTTTTAGATGTTTTAAGGAGATTTGGTGATTAAACTGGTGCCAGTAGTTTGATGGACTAATTACCCATCAAGTCTTAACACTGAGATGAGATCTTATGTGTTAATCACCATATAAAGTAAAATGAGAGATCTAGAAGGAAAAACCAACATAAAGGTAAAACGGTAATTTTACCCTTTGTTGTGCGGATGGCTATAATAAGGTTCTGAATAGGGTTTGCAATTGGACATATTCTCATAATATTTAATAATTCAAGAGTTCAATTAATTGTCTTTAGTGGAATGACATTTAGTTAATAAGCTAGAATTAATTCAAATGAGATTGAATTAATTCTGAGCTTATTGGAGCTTGAATTATCAAAGTCCAATAAGATTCCCCACTTGGCTTTGAGGATGGTTATCAAGCTAAGTAACAAATATAAATGAAGGTTAATTAGAAGCCTATAATTGAATCTTGGGCTTGGTCTAATTAAAGAAGCCCAAATGTACATTTAGTAATGGGCATGGTTTTTGGTTAAGTGTAATTAATTAGATTAATTATATTAAAACAATTTTTTAAAGAAGAATATAGCAATTTCGGTTATTCCTAGGTTAAATGTGTAACCACACATTTGACATTAAAAATGCTAAATAAAGGTGGTCTTTATTATGGTTAATCATCATTAAATGAAGTTATGAACTTACCATTAAATGGTTTAATGGTTGTCTTTTAATGTTGGCTTGTAACCTATTTGCATTCATTAGATTAAAGATGAAAGATGTACATTAGATGGACCATCTTCCTTCTTTCTTCTTGGCAAAACTGAAATTTGGTATTGAATTTTAGGTTATGGTCTTTTCAAATAGCCATCATAAAGATAAATGAAGATAATCTCAATTATTGGCTATTTTATGAGTGATTAATGAAAGAAGTGATGCATTTGATGCCTCTCTCTCCTTCTATCCATGCATATACAAAATTGGTAGGCAAGAAAGAGTTCTGGCATGTTCTTTACACCTTCTCTCATTTCATGAAAGGGAGAATCGAAAAAACCAATTGAAAGAGTTTCAATTTTGCTTATTCTTCTTCTAAGAAAATCTCCTCCAAACATTTCTTCTCCTTTCCCAACAAAGGATTTTGTTAACCTAATTGTCCTTGAAGAACAGGTGGTAAATCTAATTAGTTAAGGATACTACAACAAGGAGAAAGTAGATTGCTAAAGGAAAAGAGTCAAAGGCAAAGGATTTGGATACACGAAGAAGGAGAGGATAGCGCAGCGAGGATTTAAAGCTGTAGCGAAGGAGTCGGTAATGCTCCTGATCTTGTTTATATTTTATTATCCTTATACCATATCATGTATGGATTGGCATGTTGATTTGGTGTTGTTGCTTCCGTTGCAAGTAATGATTTCTTAAAAGTTTTGAAATCTACCGTTTTTTTAAACAAAGCTTGTTTTCTTTTTCCGATCCAACAGATGAAAAGCGGACGGAAAAAGTAGACGATGAAAAGCAAATGGAAAAAGTAGACGATGAAAAGTAGACGGAAAAAAAGTAGACGATGAAAAGCAGACAGAAAAAAAGTAGACGATGAAAAGTAGATGAAAAAAAGTAGACGATGAAAAGCAGACGAAAAAAAAGTAGACAATGAAAAGTAGATAGAAAAAAAAGTAGACAATGAAAAGTAGACGGAGAAAGTAGACAGAAAAAAAGTAGACGATAAAAAGCAGACGGAGAAAAAGTAGACGATGAAAAGCAGACGGAAAAAAGTAGACGATGAAAAGCAGATGGAAAAAAGTAGACGATGAAAAGCAGAAGGAAAAAATTAGAAGATGAAAAGCAGACAGAAAAAAGTAGAAGATAAAAAGCAGACGAAAAAAAAAAGTAGACGATAGAAATAAGATTATGGAAATGAGACGATAGAACTAAGACAAAAGCAAAAACAACCTGTACTCTTTTGATCATAACTTCTTCTCTAGACCTCCAAATGACCTGATTTTTGAAGCATTGGATTCCTAACACATTTATTTATCTCTCCACAAAAATATATGGTTTTTAGTGTTAAATTGAAAATTATTGATTGAATCAAATTAAGGGTATCAGTGGAAGGAGCATGAACTGGATATTTTACTGAACATATTTCAACATTTTGATGATATCTTGGTTTGTAGGATTCCAATTGTGGTGATTCTTGATTTGTAGTAAACTAGAGTAATAAGGATACAAATCATATGAAGAAGTTGAATCTTTATCCAGTCTCTAAGGTGTTCAATTTCTTGATGAAAGTTGGGTATAATACATTGTTTTGGAGAGGAACAATCAAAAATGTTTGAGGCATATCTTCCAAATTACTGAACCAAATTGAGTGATTTTGGGGTCAATGGAAAGATAAAAGAAAGAGGAGCACTTTTCTAGAAGAGAGTGGGCTTAAATTTCACAAGTTTTGCCTCCTGATTGAATGTGAACAGTAAACCTGAAAGGGTGTTTCAGAAAGTCTGAAAGTAAGCCAGTGACTAATGAATTGTGATTTCAATGGTTCTAGAGAAGCATAAACCTAATTGTTAGTTATGCTTAAATGAATTTTGGTATGGGGATAGTGTTGAGAAGAATCAAGGAGTGATACCCAAGATTTATCATGAACATGCATTGTACATAATACATCTCATACATGTGCATTGTTGAACACTATTAATGGTGCAAATTTTGATATCATGTATGCTATTTGTTATAGAGGAGCAACTGGAACGTCAACTTCCAGACGTTGCCGGATCTTCCAGGCATTAGCTTCGGGAGCAACTTGTGAGTAACGTAGATGGTCTCACTTAATTAATTGTCTACTTTAGAATATGGTTTGAATGAGTTATTTAAGTGCTCCCAATTGTGAAAACTGTGAATGTGCATATGAATGCAAAAGCGTGCTTAGCATTTCTACTGGATGTCGGACTAAGGTCCGATGATGAATGTGATCTAAATGTGAATGTGCATCCATGTGATTGACTGACGTTATGTTATATGAAACATTCATTACATGAATGCATGTAAGATAAAGGAAGTTATGACCGGAGTCGCCAGGACAAAGAGCTTAAAGCTCCGAATGTGAATGGAGCCTAGGGCTTGAATGCGATTGTACCCGATATCCACTAAGGGATATGATACGTTATATGATAAAGCTTGACATCCATAAAGGGATGAGCTGGTAAAAAGGCACTCGATCATAACGACTATAATAAATGAAAGTGAGTCTCACGTGCATTGCCAATTATAATTGATGTGTGTTTTGTAAGAACAATGTGATATATTGTGAATGTGCAATGAGGTGGATATTATGTTATGTGCAATGATGTGATGCATGAATTGAGTGAACCATGGATGATGGTTACCTCATTGAGTTCACAAAACTCACCAAAATTGCAACGATGTCTTTTCAGGACCGAGAGACGACTCTAGCTACTAAAGAGTTTCTACTAGCTCGGTAGATTGTGATTGGTGAGAGAAGTCAAGGCTCAAAGGTCGATCAACTGGGGTTCTTTCGGGTGGTTTAGATAACTTTGATGAACTTTCCTCATTCATGTAGCACTATTGTATTAGGTTTCTGATGATGTATATATGGATAATGTTGACAGACAATGTAGATTTCGATTTTGTGAAATGCAACGAGGAAAAAGTTGGTTTTAAAATATTGTGATCTTCTTATGATGCTTTAAGTGAATTATGTTACCATGCCATATGAAGGGAATGTAGTGATCGATCGTAGCTCGCCCTTATCGTAGGATATATATCGGGATGACCTTCGAGTATCCCGTTGTATACCCTACAGTAAGGATGTGCTACATTTAGGTGGTATCAGAGCATGGTTTAGCATCTGTTGGGACATATATGAATGATAAGCATGAAATATCTTAAGCAATATGGATAATGATTGAAGTTGTTATTCGTTATAGGTCATCCGCCCTAGGTGACCAGATTGATCAACCAGCTGACCAAGGATCTGTAGGAGCCAGTAGAGAGTCCTCGGTATCTCAATCCGAGGGGTTGGCTCCTAGAGTTTTCGAGAGAAGGGAGAGGAGGTATGATAGGCTACGGAAGCAGGGAGCTGTGGACTTCTATGGCAGCATAGACCCTGCTGAGACCAAGGGATGGTTAGAGAGGACTGAGAGGGTTTTTGATCAGATGGACTGCGAGGTTGATGAGAGGTTTGACTATGTAGTTTCATTACTGCAGGACCCAGCTTACCAGTGGTGGAAGACTGTTCCAGGCAGTACCACCAGGCCTTTTCAATTGAAGTGGGAAGACTTTCTAAGAGTCTTCAGAGACAACTACATGCCTAAGGTCTACTTAGACATGAAGATGCAAGAGTTCTTGAAACTGAAGCAAGGCAAGATGTCAATGGTGGACTATGAGGTCCGATTTAATGAGTTGATGGGTTATGCCACTGCTTTAATCCCCACATAAGAAGACAAATGTAGAAGATTTGAAAATGGAATTAATATGAAGATCAGAACAAGGCTGGCAAGGTCAGATATGGGCACTTTCACTGAGTTGAGAGCTGCCTCAATCAGAATTGAACAGCTAATGAAGGAGAAACAAGCAGAGACAGGGCAAGGGTCTAGAGGAAAGAGGCTAAGTAAGAGTCAGGGCAGTTCTGGCAGGAGCTTCAGTAAGCGCTAGAATAGACAATTCAAATCTTCAGGTGGATATAAGCAGTCAGGATTTATACAGAGGGGTGGTTTTACGCAGGCTGGTAGTGGAAGAGGCCCGGTGCAGAACCAGTGGCCCCCATGTGAGCATTGTGGAAAAAGACACGGTGGAGAGTGCTGGACTGTGAAAGGGGCTTGTTTTGCATGTGGCTCTTTAGAACACAAGATTAGAGATTGTCCAGCTACGTTGGGGACTCATACTACTGTCAGTGGGCGATCTGGGAGTAATATCATAGTTCAACAGAGCAGAGGTGGTGGATCTGGACAGAGAGGCAGAGGTAGAGATAGAGGGAGAGTTAGGAGTTCTTTTGTGAGGTCTGAGGGATAGGGCAGCCGACCACAGTCCCAAGCTAGGGTCTATGTTATGACCAAGCAGGAGGCTCAAGCCTCACCAGATGTGGTTTCATATGCGTTTCTTGTTTATGATTTGGAGGCATTTGTACTACTAAATCCAGGATCCACACACTCCTTTATCGCACCGCATTTGGCATGTAGATTGCATTGTGATAGGGAGTTACTGCAGTATGGGCTAGAGGTGAGTACACCTCTAGGTAGTACTACTGTTATTGGTGAGGTATGCAAGGAGTGCTTAATTAGGATTGATCAAACAAAGTTTGAGGCAGATTTGATAGTATTGCAGTTGAGGGAGATATATGTGATTTTGGGTATGGATTGGCTCACTGCCCATAGGTCCATCATGAATTACTACACCAAGTAGGTGGTACTAGAATCTCCTGGTCAGCCGAGGGTAGTGTTCAGAGGAACTAGTCATGCAGTGCCAGCTAAGATGATCTCTTTCATGAATGCTTTGAGGTTGATGCAAGGGGGATGTGAGGCTTATATGGCCCACGTTATTGATACTAGGGTTGAGCAAAGCTTACAGGACATTCTAGTGGTTAAGGAATTCCGAGATGTATTTCCCGAAGAGTTACCTAGTTTACCACCAGATCGGGAAATAGAGTTCACAATTGATCTAGTTCCAGGTGTTGCTCCTATATCCATTCCTCCATATAGGATGACACCTGTAGAACTGAAGGAGCTGAAAGCTCAGTTGCAAGAGTTGTTGGAAAAGGGTTTCATAAGACTTAGCGTTTCACCTTGGGGAGCTCCAGTACTATTTGTGAAGAAGAAGGATGGGACTTTGAGATTGTGCATCGATTATAGGCAACTGAATCGGGTGACCGTGAAGAACAAGTATCCATTGCCTAGAATTGATGACTTGCTTGACCAGTTTTAGGGAGCTCAGGTATTTACTAAGCTGGATCTGAGATCAGGGTATTACCAGTTGAAGATAGCGGAGGATGATATACCTAAGAGTGCATTCAGGAGCAGGTATGGGCACTATGAGTTCCTAGTGATGCCGTTTGGGTTAACTAATGCCCCGACAGCTTTTATGACCTTGATGAATAAGGTGTTTCAGCTCTACTTGGATCAATTTGTAATTGTGTTCATTGATGATATCTTGGTGTATTAAAATAGTAGAAAGGAGCATGCTGAGCATTTGAGAGTTATTTTACAGATTATGAGAGAGAAACAATTGTATGCCAAATTTAGTAAGTGTGAATTTTCGCTGGAGCAAGTTGTATTTCTAGGGCATATAGTGACTGGAGATGACATACAGGTAGATCCGAAGAAAGTAGAGGCAGTGATGAATTAGGAAGCTTTGAGAAATGTGTCTGAGATCCGAAGCTTCCTAGGATTAGTCAGATATTATCAGAGATTTGTCGATGGGTTTTCTCTAATCTCGGCCCCTTTGACAAAACTTCTAAGGAAGAATGTAGTGTTCATTTGGAATAAGGAGTATCAGAAGAGCTTTGAGGAGCTAAAACATCGGTTGACAACTGTTGGACCAATGGTGGTTGACAAATTAAATCCCTTTATGTTTTGATAATAATAAAATATCTAGAATTAGTTAAGAAATTATCTCAGAAATTTTGGGATTATGATTCAATGAAAGATTTGTGCAAATCAAGATGGGCAAGTGACAAATCATTGAAGAATCAAGATGGAAGTTTCCCTATAAGTGAAAGAGGCTTAAATAATGAGAATTATAGAGGATTTGGTTGGATGTTACCATTGGAGGACCGCAAGTCGACTTGCACAAGCATAAGTCGACTTATACATCAAGACCTGAACAACATAAGTCGACTAGAACAGCTTAAGTCGACTAATTTAAGAAGATATGTCAACATAAGTCGACTAACAGCATACAAGTCGACTTATCGTGGACCACAAGTCGACTTACACATCACAAGTTGACTTACAGAAGAGTGGAGATACAATTTTTACGTAAAATGTTGTCACAAGTCGACTTATACATTCGACAAGTCGACTTATGGATACAGCAAATTAATTCTAACGGTCCAATTAGCCACAAATGGAAATGAGATTATTAAGGAACGGCTATAACAATCTTGCAACGGCTAGAATGAGCTCCAACAGCTATTTTTCTTCTAGTATAAAGAGTGGATGATTGATGAAGAGTATACACAAGTTCTAGAAGCCAAAATACTCTTCTATTGCTCCAAAATTGCTCATTATTGTTCTTACTTTGTTACACAATTGTATTGAGCATTTGTTCTTCAATCTTTATCATATTTCTCTTACAATTTGAGTGACTAGAGAAAGGAAACGTGTGAGGTAGGATTTGTGCTGGAAGACAAATCGATTGTAAAGGTAGCTTGAGTCGGAAATCAAATGGCGTTGTAAAAAGTTCACACTCAACTACAAAGTGTGCAATAAAGTGATTGGCAAAATCCTAAGTGGGAGCTTAGGTAGAGGACGTAGGTTTTAGCACCAAACCTCTATAAAAACAGTGTTTGATCTTCTTCCCTACTCTTTTTTATTTAAATTTGTTTAAATTGTTTTTTGTGTGAATTAACTTCTGATTTTGTTGTAGAAAATTACAAAAAGCCTAAAGATCTATTCAACCCCCCTTCTATATCACTTACAATTGGTATCAGAGCAGAAGTATCCAGGGATGGCACACAATAACCTAGCGGAAGAAGGTAACACAAACAACCACCCTCCTTTTTTTAATGGTACTAACTATTCATCTTGGAAAAATCCTATGAAGTATCACATTATAAGCGAGGGAGTAGAATATTGGAAGATAATTATCTTCGGTCCACAACCACCGTTGAAAGAAAATGGTGAGTTAAAAATGGAGCTGGAATACAATGACAATAACTGGAGGCAAGCTTACATCAACGCAAAAGCAATGAAGCTAATTTATTGCGCTCTCACGGTTGAGGAAAGAAACCGAGTTAATTCTTATACCAGCGCCAAGGAAATGTGGGAAAGACTTTGCATCACTCATGAAGGAACCAACCAAGTCCGGGAGACAAAGATCAACATGCTTCTTCATGACTATGAAATGTTAAGGTGAGTCTATTTCCACTATGCTTGATCGTTTTGCAGAAATCATAAATGGATTATTAGGCAACCTTGGAAAGCATGTGACGGATAACGAGAAGGTAAAGAAAATTCTTCACTCACTACCAAAGGAATGGGACTCATATGTCACTGCCATTATGGAGTCCAAGGATCTCAATCATTTGGAATTCAACGCCTTGGTGGGATCACTTATCAACTATGAGATCATTTTCAAATCTAGAGGAGGTAGAGGTAAGTCAGAAAAATCAATTGCTTTAAAAGCTAATAATTCTTCTTTTGATGAAAGTGATGAAGAAATAGATGAAGAGGAAGAAGACGAAGAAATAGCAATGTACGCTAGAAATTTGAGAAAATTCAAAGGACTTCTCAAAAATCGTAGGAAGGAATTAAATGGTGGAAGAAATGGAGAAAGAAAGAAATTTGCAATTGAAAGAAAATCCAAGGGTTATGACGAAAAGAAAAGCAATGAAGAATGTTGGAAATGTGGAAAAAGGAGACATCTCGCAAGAGAATGCAAAAGCTCATCCTCCACATCAAACTTCTAGAAAAGTGATAAATACGACAAAGGAAAAAAGAAAACTAGCCTGGTAGCAACTTGGAGTGATGATGAGGAAGCATACCAAAGCGATGATGAAAACAACTTGGCACTTATGGAAAAAAGCTCATCAAGTGATGATGAAAATGAGGTAACTTTCAATGACCGAGATCTAAGAGATTCTTTTGATGCTTTACAAGCTGATTTTGAAGAAGCTATTGAGATTAACAAAAAACTGAGAAAGAAAATACGAGAATTGATTGCTGAAATAGTACCTTACATGAGACTATTGATGATTTAGATAGTCCAAAGGAAGATCATTCTGCATGTCTTGTTGAAAAGGAAAATCTTATTTGTGAACTTGATAGACTTAGAAAAGAATTTTCGTATGTGGTTGGAAAATTTGCGAATGGAAACAAAAAGTTTGAAAAATTGTTATTGTTGCAAAGATATTCAATTTCTAAACATGGATTAGGATATGATCCTTTTGATAGAGATTATTCGTTAATTTCCAAATTTACTAAGGATGGAAAAATCGTTCAATGTGCTAAATGCTTGAAAGATGGTCATATAGAAATTGCATGCAAAAGTACTAGAAGATGTGTTAAGGTTAAGAAAATTTGGGTAATTAAAGGAACAATACCACCTAATGTGGTTTATATGGCTAACCAAAATGGACCCAAAATGGCTTGGGTACCTATAAGAAGAAAGAACGTTGATATTGTAGGTACAAGCAAGGGATGAAAGGCCGTCAAGCACTTGGTACATCGATAGCGGATGTTCAAGACACATGAGTGGAGACAAGAACCTTTTTGCGGAAATTAAACCTAAGAATCAAGTTTATGTCACTTTTGGAGACAACAACAAAGGTAAGGTCATTGGTATTGGTAAAGTGGGTAAGGAACCTTTGCCAACCATTGACAATGTTTTGTTTGTTGATGGGTTGAAACATAATTTGTTAAGTGTCTCTCAACTATATGATATGAATTTTAATGTAAGTTTTGAATCATCACATTGCATGGTTAAGAAGGATGGTCATGTTGCTTTCATTGGTTTAAGACATGGAAATACATACATTGTTGATTTACATGATGATAGTTCTTTTAATAAAAAGTGTTTGGTGACATTAGAAGAAAATGCATTTTTATGGCATAGAAAATTAGGACATGCTCCTTTGCCTTTAATTTCAAAGCTTTCAAAAAATGACATTGTGAGAGGATTGCCTAAAATAAAATTTATTAAAGATCACTTATGTGAATCCTTTTTAAAAGGCAAACATGTTAGAGAATCTTTCCAACCAAAGAAAGAAATTTGCACTTCTAGAATTCTTGAACTTGTTCATCTGGATTTAATTGGGCCATCTAGGCATGCTAGTCTTAGTGGTAAATTATATGTCCTTGTGATTGTGGATGATTTTTCTAGATTTACTTGGGTGAGATTTCTTGCTAATAAAAGTGATGCTTTTAACGAATTTACCAAGTGGTGTAGGTTGGTTCAAATGAAAAAATTTGTCAATTGTTGCAATTAGAACCGATCATGGAGGTGAATTTGAATATGAACCATTTGAAAGTCTTTGCGACAAATACGGAATGGAACACAATTTCTCAACACCAAGGACTCCGAAACAAAATGGTGTAGTAGAAAGGAAGAATCGCTCTCTTGAAGAAATAGTAGAACTATGTTAAATGAGTACAATCTTCCAAAACATTTTGGTGAAGCGATCAATACTGACGTGCTATGTCATCAATAGGGTGCATTTACGAAGAGACAAAAATAAGACACCATACGAACTTTGGAAAGGTAAGAAACCCAATATCTCTTATTTTCATCCTTTTGGTTGTAAAGTCTTTATTCATAATAATGGAAAGAACAATTTAGGAAAATTTGATTCAAAATCTGATGTTGGTGTGTTTATTGGCTATTATCAAACTAGTAAGGCTTTTAGAGTTTATAATAATAGAACTAAATGTGTTGAAGAGAGTATTCATGTTAAATTTGATGATATGATTTCACCCCCGAGAAAGGTTTGTTTTGATGATGATTGTTGGGCCCGGGCCCCGCACGTCCGAATCCCCTCGGGCGGGCCCCTCGGACGGCGCCGACGTCGAGCGCTCCATATACCGTCGGACCCGATCCCAACATCCATACAAGGAATCAGTATCGGTTCGGATAACAATACATAAACATATACTCATACATACCATCGCATGCATTCTCAACATGCATTTTCATATCCATTCATCATCTTAATATTCGTAAAACATATGTCATTCTCATTAGAAGTAATTCAACAGTATTCTCAAATGCAGCGTGTTACAAATAAAGTGAAATCTCAAAATACAAAAGATGCTCCATGATGAAATGCTCGGAGGGCCAACCAAAGGACTAACTTATACAAGTTCCTAGCTAGCTCGAAGTTTCTGATGCCTTACAAGGTCAACAATCGGCTCGATCTGCACCTGAGGAGGGGGAGAGTAATGGGGTGAGCTGCGAAGCTCAGTGGCATATACGTTTATAGCCATTGGCAACGAGCCACACAATCAAGCATATACATATATATAGATATATCATTGGCAATTCGAGATCCACATTCATATAACATAAGTCATGCATTCACTATTCCTCAACATATCACTCATTATGCAACATAGCTGTCAAATTCATCATGTGTTATGCTCAACAAATTCATCGTGTATGCACAATCAATTAGCTTGAGAGTTCCGTAATCCATCCGGATAACCAAAAGGTAAATCCGTAATCCATCCGAGTTCGATTTCTCAAGGATCTCGTAGCCACAAGCGGGCAGCCGGGAGAAGGCTTTACTGTTAACGTGCACGTGACTCCATCCGTAACTCTCTTACCCAAACAAAGCACATAGCCCATTCAATCCATGCTCAAAGCCTGGTTCACATGTTCTCAAATCTCATTCTAGTCCATTGCCATAAAGGCCTATCAATCCATGCATATTTGTAACCATAATGCGAGTTCACATTTAGTGCAATAGTCTCATATTATTCAACACAATAATCTCACATATTGCAAACAAGCACACATCATGCAATTGCCCATACACACAATAACCATAAACATATTACCCACCTAGTATCGCTTGAGTATCAGACTCACTGCTGTCCTTCCTCTTGCGAGTGGGTCAAAGCAGCTTGGTTCCCTATAATAAACCAAGTTTCCATACAATTAATATCCATAGCAAAATTCAACAAGGCTCGAAAAGCAAAAAGGTAAAGCGCTAAAAGTCTTCATTCGACTCCCATCTAAAATCCCGAATTCTTCGAAACAATTTCCGAACTTCCCTTCTCATACAACTCAAAGTCCTTAATTGCTAGATCACAACAAATCTAAAATCATCTCAATCGGACATCTACACCAAAAGATATCCTCAAAAATGAAAAAATCTCATTTTGAAAAGCAGGGGTCTCGCCACAGCAAGGGACGCCGCATGCGACGAACGGCAGCGCCATGCGAAGCTTCGCTGCGGTGTGCACCAGGTGTCTTGCCAGCAGGCGTGCTCATCACTCTGCGCCATGGCGTGCACACCTCTTCGTGCACGCACGCGTGACACCCAAACTCAAGACGCCATGGCGTGTTCTTATGAACGACGCGTGCGAGTCGAACTGCGACTCAACCCGATTCCTGCATTTTTGACTTCCATTTCTTCCCAAACTCAAATACAACGCAAACAAACTATAGATCAAGCCTAAAGCTACATTTCTAACCCAACATCAACTCAGAAATCAAAGACCAATGCATTAATCCAAGAAATCTCATCGTTTACAACCCTAAACCCTAAAACCTTCGATTCTCACGGATTCCACATACTCTAAGTTTAAATCTAACCAAAGCAAGTTAGGAAGGCGCTAAACTTACCACAAAACGCTTCCACACTGTCGGAAAACTCAAAATCGCAAAAACTCTTCCTCTCTTCTCTCTTCCTCCACCGACGGCGTCTCTTCCTCTTCTCTTCTATTTTTCCTTTCTCTTCTCCTTTCCTTTCTAATTCTTTTCTTTAAACCCTAAGGGCTTGGGCCCTTCCTAATAAGCCAAAGCCCAAAACAACTTAGTTAGCTTCTCAAAACCCTTACACACTTTAAATCCTCTAATCCTCATTTAAACCACAATTAAACTATAATTATCCATAATATTCCCAATTTAATCCAACTAAGACAAAATACCATAATTATCACAATTCATGCTGACTAATATCATAAAAAAAAAATTAGGGGCCTAACATTTCTCCCCCTCTTAAAAGAAATTTCGTCCTCGAAATTTACCTGAATCATCGAAGAGATGCGGATACTTCTCCCGCATAGCCTCCAATGGCTCCCAAGTAGCCTCCTCTACCGAATGGTTCCTCCAAAGAACTTTCACCAATTGAACCGTCTTGTTCCTGAGAACCTTGTCCTTGGTATCCAAAATCTGACCGAAGCTCCTCATAGCTCAAATCATCCTTAATCGAACCTCACTAGTCTCAATGATGTGAGAAGGATCCGATCTATACCTCCTCAACATGGACACATGAAAAACGTCGTGAATCTGCGATAATTTCGGAGGTAACGCCAATCTGTAGGCGAGTGGTCCAATCCTCTCAAGGATCTCATAAGGATCCACATACCTCGAACTCAACTTCCCTTTCTTGCCGAATCTCAATACTCCTTTCCAAGGAGATGTCTAAAGGAACACCTTCTCACCGACCTCATACTCTATCTCATTTTAGTGAGCATCAACATAACTTTTCATCCGGTCTGTGCATTTAAGTCACCGCTAATCGATTGACTTTCTCAACAGTCATCTGAATCAAATCTGGTCCCTCCAATTGCCTATCTCCTTCTTCATCCCAACAGATCGGAGTCCTACACCTCCACCCATACAATGCCTCATATGGAGCCATCTGAATGCTCGAATGGTACGAATTGTTAAGCAAATTCGACCAACGGCAAATGCTCATCCCATGCTCCTCGAAAATCCATCACACAAGCCCGAAGCATCCCCTCAAGTGTCCGAATAGTCCTCTCAGATTGACCATCCGTCTGAGGGTGAAAAGCCGTACTAAAATTCAACTTAGTCCCCAAAGCTTCCTGCAAACTACCCCAAAACCTCGAAGTGAAACGAGGATCTCGATCCGACACAATGGAATCCGGAATCCCATGCAGTCTCACTATCTCATCAACATACTTCTTTGCCAACACATGCAAAGAATCAGTCTGTCGGATCGCCAAAAAGTGGGCTGACTTGGTCAACCGATCAACAATCACCCAAATGGCATCATGCCTCCCGCCGGTCTAGCAATCCCATCAAAGTCCATAGATCACTCCGCCACTTCCACTCCGGAATAGGCAACGACCTTAATCTGCTGGAAGGTGCCCGGTGCTCGACTTTGACTTGCACACACTAGACACTTCTTCGCGAACTCGCGATATCCCTCTTCATACCTTTCCACCAAAAGTGCTCTCTCAAATCCCGATACATCCCGATGCTACTGGATGCATGGCATAAGGCGATTGTGCCTCATCCATAATCTCATCCTTGATGTCCCGCACATCCTAATACACAACCTACTCCCAATCACATCACCCATCGTCCCTCACCTCTATATCGTAAATCTTACCATTACAATCTCATCCGAAGCTTGCTCAAGTCCGCATCCCGAGCACGCAAATCCCTAACCTTTCCTTCAAATCGGTCTAACTCGAAAATTAGCGAGAAGACAATCCGGCTCTTCCTGCATCAAGCTTATTCTAAGCTTAGCCATCTCTTCCAATAAAGGAAGATAAACCGATCGAAGATGAGCAATCGACGACTTCCTGCTCAAGGCATCCGCCACAACATTGACCTTGCCCGGATGATACTCAATCAACAAATCATAATCCTTTAGTAGCTCCAACCACCTCCGTTGCCTCAAATTCAATTCCTTCTGACTCAACAAATACTTCAGACTCTTATGATCAGTAAAGATCCGAGTCTGAACTCCATACAAATAATGCCTCCAAATCTTCAAGGCAAATATCACCGCTGCTAACTCCAAATCGTGGGTCGGATAATTCAACTCATAAGGCTTCAACTGCCTCGAAGCATATGCAATTACCCGATCTCCCTGCATCAAAACACATCCGAGACCCTTCCTCGAAGCATCACTGTACACCGAATAACCCTCATCACCTGATGGAAAAATCAAAATCGGGCACTCGTCAATCTGCGCTGAGCTCCTCAAGCTCCTCGACAATCCTCACCCAATCAAACTTCGATTCTTCCTCGGCAATTTCACATCGGAGCGGATATCATGGAGAATCCTCCACGAATCTCCTGTAATAGCTTTGTCAAACCCGGAAAGCTTCTCACTACGCTACATTCTTCTAAGCCTCCCAATTCACAATGGCGCTTATCTTCTTTGGATCCACATGAACTCCTTGCTCTGAGATCACGTGTCCAAGAAATGCAACTTCCCTAAGCCAAAATTTGCATTTCTCGAATTTGGCATACAACTCATTGCTCCTCAAAGTCTCCAAAGCCATCCTCAAATGTTCCTCATGCTGCTCATCACTCTTGGAATACACCAATATATCATCAATGAAGACAATGATAAATTGGTCCAAGAACGGCTTGAATACCCGATTCATCAAATCCATGAATGCTGCAGGAGCATTCGCAATCCGAAGGCATAACCAAAACTCAAAGTGCCCATACCGAGTCCTAAAAGGACTTCGGCACATCCGATTCCTTGATTCTCAATTGATGGTATCCCGATCTCAAGTCGATCTTTGAAAAGACTCTCGCTCCTTGCAATTGATCAAACAGATCATCAATGCGAGGAAGCGGATACTTGTTCTTCACCGTTACCTGATTCAGCTTTCTGTAGTCCACACACATTCTCAATGAGCCATCTTTCTTCTTCACAAATAGGACAGAGCTCCCAGGCGAAGAACTTCGTCGAATATACCCTTCTCTAATAACTCCTCCAATTGCTCCTTAAGCTCTTTCAATTCTGCGGAGCCATCCGATAAAAGCGGAATCGAAATCGACAGTACCGACCTGCTCAATCTGAAACTCAATCTCCAGAGGCGGTAGTCTTGGCAATTCCTCGGGAAGACGTCAGAAATCCTCGACTCTTCGGAATATCCTCCACTTCCCTCTATCACTCTGAGTCAACCACAAAGCGAAACGCCACAACCCTTACTCATCATCCTCTCTGCTGTCGCCTTTGAGACAATCTGGCGGACTCGCTTTCTTGTCCCCGATAACACTACCCTTCATGTCGTCACCCAAATCAAATTCTCTGCCTCTTACCATAATCCAAACGAGCATTGTACTTTTCCAAAGTGTCCATACCCAAAATCACATCTAAACCGCTCATCTTCAAGGGCATCAAATCGACCACTAGAAGTACTCCACCGATCTGAAGCTCACATCCTCTAAACACATGATTAATCACAATATCTCGCCGATTGAGTACTCACCATCAGTGGAGTACCCAAAGGGCTCACAATCAAATCACACACGGTCTACTCAAGAAACAAACGAATGAGTAGAACCCGGATCAATCAAAACTATCACATCATCATAATATAACTGTACCGTACCCGTGATAACATCTGGTGTGGTCTCAGCATCCTCCCTCGTCATAGCAAACACCCTGGCTGGTGCCTGCCCTCTCGATCTCCCCGGAAGACTCGCCCTCCTGGCAAAGATCGTAACTACCTACCTCTGTCACGCCTTCCACCCATGGTCTCTGTCCTCCTGAGTGGCATCGACCTCTCTCTGTCGTGGAGGCCGAGGACACTCTCTCGCAATGTGTCCTTCACCCCACAAATGAAACAAGCTCCGTCAATCTGAAGCACTCTCCTCTATGAGGTTTCCATGATGCTCACACGTCGGGATAACCGATCTATCTCCCTCTCCTCTTCTACCGCCACCCACCATTGAAGCTTGGTGAGAGACATTAGAAGTCCTCATCGGCCTCTGCCGGCCAGCACCATCTCCTCTCCTCTGAATAAACAGGAAGCTCCTAGCACTCACATGCAGCATAGGAGCACTAGTGCTACCTCCTCTCCTGGACTGATCTCTACCTTTTCTCTTCCTGTTTGCAGCACTCTTGATATTCTCTATGTTCTCAACCCTCAGAGCTGCCTCAACCAACTGCTGGAAATCACAAAAGTTCTGCACAATTACCTTCTCTCTGATCGCCAAGTGCAATCCGACTCAAATCATGACATCCGGCGCCTCGCTCAACATCAGATCGGAGGCATACCGGGATAACTGTGTGAACCTGCGTTCATACTCAGCAACTGTCATATCCCTCTGAGTGAGACTCAAAAACTCCCTCTACTTCTGCTGGACATAAACCTCTTACAGATATTTCTTCTTGAACGCAGCCACAAAATCCTGCCATGCCAACCCTACTGGCCTCATCTGACTGCCCGGCACGGTCTCCCACCAATGCAGAGCATCCCCCTGAAGCAAACTGACAGCATACACCACTCGCTCATCTGCCTCACAATCCATTTGATCCATCACCCGTTCTGTCCTCCGCAACCATGCCTCAGCTTCCTCAGGATCAGCTGTCCCAAAGAAGTCAACTGCTCCGTACTTCCTCAACTTGTCGAACTGTTTTCCCCTCTTCACTGGGGCTGGAGCAGAAGGCTGTGGCATCTGGCCCATAGCCTGAACAAACGCCTGAGTAAAGGCCTGAAACATCCTTGGGTCAAACTGGGACACTTGTCCTGGCGGAATCGGCGATTCCTGAGTCGGCGAACGCATGGGCTCACTCTCTAGCCCTACAGAAGCCTCAACATGCATTGGGGCTACATACTCATCAGTCCTCTCCTCCTAGTTGGAGAGTCAGTGCAAGCAGAGACCTGCACGGCTCCTCGTGTCCTTCTACGAGGTGGCATCGCATCCTTCAAAGGTAAACACTAAGGATTAGCTATACGACAATCTATATGTATGCATGATATGCATGTCACGTAATGAAATCAATTAATGCAACACGTCGTCATATATCACACAATCCTATATGCATTCTAAGCCGAGGACATCTAAACCTAGGCGCTCTGATACCAAACATGTTGGGCCCGGGCCCCGCACGTCCGAATCCCCTCGGGCGGGCCCCTCGGACGGCGCCGACGTCGGGCGCTCCATATACCGTCGGACCCGATCCCAACATCCATACAAGGAATCAGTATTGGTTCGGATAACAGTACATAAACATATACTCATACATACCATCGCATGCATTCTCAACATGCATTTTCATATCCATTCATCATCTTAATATTCAGAAACATATGTCATTCTCATTAAGTAATTCAACAAGATTCTCAAATGCAACAGACAAAATAAAGTGAAATCTCAAAATACAAAAGATGCTCCATGATGAAATGCTCGGAGGGCCAACCAAAGGACTAACTTATACAAGTTCCTAGCTAGCTCGAAGTTTCGATGCCTACAAGGTCAACAATCGGCTCGATCCGCACTTTGAGGAGGGAGAGTAATGGGGTGAGTCAAGAAGCTCGATGGCATATACGTTTATAGCCATTGGCAACGAGCCACACAATCAAGCATATATATATATAGATATATCATTGGCAATTCGAGATCCACATTCATATAACATAAGTCATGCATTCACTATTCCTCAACATATCACTCATTATGCAACATAGCTGTCAAATTCATCATGTGTTATGCTCAACAAATTCATCGTGTATGCACAATCAATTGGCTTGAGAGTTTCGTAATCCATCCGGGTAACCAAAAGGTAAATCCGTAATCCATCCGAGTCTGATTTCTCAAGGATCTCGTAGCCATAAGCGGACAGCCGAGAGAAGGCTTTACTGTCAACGTGCACGTGACTCCATCCGTAACTCTCTTACCCAAACAAAGCACATAGTACATTCAATCCATGCTCAAAGCCTGGTTCACATGTTCTCAAATCTCATTCTAGTCCATTGCCATAAAGGCCTATCAATCCATGCATATTTGTAACCATAATGCGAGTTCACATTTAGTGCAATAGTCTCATATTATTCAACACAACAATCTCACATATTGCAAACAAGCACACATCATGCAATTGCCCATACACACAATAACCATAAACATATTACCCACCTAGTATCGCTGAGTATCGGACTCACTCTATCGTCCTTCCTCTTGCGAGTGGGTCAAAGCGACTGGTTCCTATAATAAACCAAGTTTCCATACAATTAATATCCATAGCAAAATTCAACAAGGCTCGAAAAACAAAAAGGTAAAGCGCTAAAAGTCTTCATTCGACTCCCATCTAAAATCCCGAATTCTTCAAAACAATTTCCGAACTTCCCTTCTCATACAACTCGAAGTCCTTAATTGCTAGATCACAACAAATCTAAAATCATCTCAATCGGACATCTACACTAAAGATATCTTCAAAATGCAAAATCTCATTTTCGAAAACAGGGGTCTCGCCATGCAAGTGGACGCCATCACGACGAACAGCAGCCTTGGCGAAGCTTCATTGCGGTGTGCACCCAAGGTGTGCGCCGCAGCGTGCTCATCACCTGCACGCCGCGGCGTGCACACCTGTGCGCCGCGGCGTGCACACCTCTTCGTGCACGCGGCGTGACACCCAAACTCCGCACGCCGCGGCGTGTTCTTGCGAACGACGCGGCGTGCGAGTCGGAGCTGCGACTCCGAACCCAGATTCCTGCATTTTCTGACTTCCATTTCTTCCCAAACTCAAATACAACGCAAACAAACTATAGATCAAGCCTAAAGCTACATTTCTAACCCAACATCAACTCAGAAATCAAAGACCAATGCATTAATCCAAGAAATCTCATCGTTTACAACCCTAAACCCTAAAACCTTCGATTCTCACGGATTCCACATACTCTAAGTTTAAATCTAACCAAAGCAAGTTAGGAAGGCGCTAAACTTACCACAAAACGCTTCCACACTGTCGGAAAACTCAAAATCGCAAAACTCTTCCTCTCTTCTCTTTCCTCCACCGACGCGCTCTTCCTCTTCTCTTCTATTTTTCCTTTCTCTTCTCCTTTCCTTTCTAATTCTTTTCTTTAAACCCTAAGGGCTTGGGCCCTTCCTAATAAGCCAAAGCCCAAAACAACTTAGTTAGCTTCTCAAAACCCTTACACACTTTAAATCCTCTAATCCTCATTTAAACCACAATTAAACTATAATTATCCATAATATTCCCAATTTAATCCAACTAAGACAAAATACCACAATTATCACAATTCATGCTGACTAATATCATAAAAAAAAATTAGGGGCCTAACAATGATGCAGGAAGTTCAGGTAATAAAATTGAAGAAATTGAGTCCAAGATTGAGGAACTGAAGTTAGATGAAGAAAATCATGTACCTAACACTAAATCATGGTCAAAAGCAAAGAATCATCCTATGGAGCAAGTCATTGGTAGCTTGGATGATGGTTTGAGGACCAGGAGAAATATCTATGAGAATATGAGAAATTCAGCCTTCATCTCATTAGTAGAACCCAAGAATATAGAAGAAGCTCTTGAAGATGAAAACTGGCTATTAGCTATGCAAGAAGAGCTTAATCAATTCAAGCGGAATGATGTATGGGATTTGGTTGCTCCACCAAAGGACAAGACCATTATTGGAGTCAAGTGGGTAAATCGGATAAAATATGATGAGAATGGTGAAGCGATTAAAAATAAATCAAGGTTAGTGGCTCAAGGATTTTATCAAGAAGAAGGCCTTGATTACAATGAGACATATGCTCCTGTGCCTCGGTTGGAGGCAATAAGGCTATTATGTGCTTTCGTGTCTCATAAAAGGATCAAATTAAATCAAATGGACGTCAAGAGCGTATTTCTCAATGGATACATTCAAGAGGAAGTCTATGTCAAACAACCATCGGGATTTGAAGATCATGAGCATCCGGATTATGTTTACAAACTAAAAAAGGCACTGTATGGATTAAAGCAAGCACCGAGAGCATGGTATGAAAGGTTAAGTACTTTTCTAAATCAACATGGGTATGTTCGTGGTAAGATCGATAATACTTTATTCATTAAACATGTTAACAAGGATATGCTTATTTGTCAAATTTATGTTGATGATATTGTGCTTGGTGCTACTAATGAATTTTCATGCAAAGAATTTAGTGATTTAATGCAAGGCGAATTTGAAATGAGCATGATGGGGGAACTCAAGTTCTTTCTTGGATTGCAAATCAAGCAACAAAAAAATGGCATTTTCATCCACCAATCAAAGTATACCAAGGAACTTCTTAAAAAGTTTAAAATGGAAGGATGCAAAGTGGCAGCAACACCAATGGCAACAAATATGGTCTTGGAAAAACATGAACATGAAGAAGATGTTGATCAAAAACTCTATAGAGGTATGATTGGCTCTCTCTTGTATTTAACTGCTTCTAGACCTGATATTATGTTTGCCAAGTGTCTTTGTGCTAGATTTCAATCTTGCCCCAAGATTTCTTATTTGAGTGCTTGCAAAAGAATATTTAGATATTTAAGTAGAACTTTTAATCATGGTTTATGGTATCTCAGTTATGAATCCTTTGATTTGTATGCTTATAGTGATGCTGATCATGGTGGCTGTAGAATTGATGGAAAAAACACTAGTGGCTTGTGTCATTTCTTAGGTTCATCTTTGATATCTTGGGCTAGTAAAAAGCAAGTTAGTGTAGCTATTTCCACTGCTGAATCTGAATATGTAGCAGCTGGGAGTGCATGTGCCCAAGTTCTTTGGATTAAACATCAATTGCTTGATTATGGTATTATGGTTAAAAATATTCCTATTTATTGTGATAATACCAGTGTAATTTGGTTAAGTTAAAATACAATTTTCCATAGTAGAACAAAGCGTATAGAAATTATGTTGGACCAATGGTGGTTGACAAATTAAATTCCACTTATGTTTTGATAATAATAAAATGTATAGAATTGGTTAAGAAATTGTTTTAGGTATTTTGGGAATAATATTCAATAAATTATGCAAATCAAGATGAACAAGTGATAAATCATTGAAGAATCAAGATGGAAGTTTCCTTATAATTGAAAATGGCATAAAACATAAGGATTATAGAAGATTTGGTTGGATGTTACCGTTGAAAACAACACAAGTCGACTTGCACAGCATAAGTCGACTTATACATCAGGATCTGAACAGCACAAGTCGACTAGAACAAGATAAGTCGACTTATCAAGGACGACAAGTCGACTTACATAGCACAAGTCGACTTATAGAAGAGCGGAGATGAAATTTTACAAAAAGTGTTGTCACAAGTTGACTTATACATTCGACAAGTCGACTTATGGATACAACAAATTAATTCCAACGGTCCAATTAGCCACAAATGGAAGGGAGATTGTTAAGGAACGGCTATAACAATCATGCAACCGCTAGAATGAGCTCCAACAGCTATTTTCTTCTAGTATAAAGAGTAGATGATTGATGAAGAGTGGAGAGAAGTTCTACAAGCCAAAATACTCTTCTATTTCTCCAAAATTGCTCATTATTGCTCATATCTTATTACACAATTGTATTGAGCATTTGCTCTTCAATCTTTATCATATTTCTCTTACAATTTGAGTGACTAGTGAAAGGTCACGTGTAAGGTAGCTTGAGCCGGAAATTAAGTGGTTTTGGTAGGATTTGTGCTGGAAGACAAATCATTTGTAAAGGTAGCTTGAGCCGAAAATCAAGCGGTATTGGTAGGATTTGTGCCGTAAGAAAAATCAGGTGTAAAGGTAGCTTGAGCCGAATATCAAGCGGTATTGTAAGAGTTCACACTGAACTACAAAGTGTGTAATAAAGTGGTTTGCAAAATCCTAAGTGGGAGCTTAGGTAGAGGACGTGGAGTCTTAGCAATCAACCTCTATAAAAACAAAGGTTTGATCTTCTTCCTATTTTTTCACTTAAATTTGTTTAAATTGTTTTGTGTGAATTAACTTCTGATTTTATTGAAGAAAATTACAAAAAGCTTAAAGATCTATTCAACCCCCCCTTCTAGATCGCTAACATTTGGTATCAGAGCAGAAGTATCCAGGGATTGAACACAACAAACTAGCGGAAGAAGATAATACTAATTATCGCCCTCCTTTGTTTAATGGTACTAACTATTCTTTGTGGAAAAATCCTATGAAGTATCACATTATAAGTGAGGGAGTGGAATACTGGAAAATTATCATTTTTGGTCCTCAAGCACCCTTGAAAGAAAACAGTAAGTTAAAAACGGAGATGGAGTATGACGACAATGATTGGAGGCAAGCCTATATCAATGCGAAGGCTATGAAACTAATATACTGCGCTCTCACGGTCGAGGAAAGAAATCGAGTAAAGTCCTGACAAACATGTGGGAAAGACTTCGCATCACCCATGAAGGAACTAATCAAGTTCGGGAAACAAAGATCAACATGCTTCTCCATGACTATGAAATGTTTATCATGAAGGAAGGTGAGTCTATTTCCATTATGCTTGATCGTTTTGCAGAAATCATAAATGAATTAGGCAACCTTGGAAAGCATATGACGGATAGCGAGAAGGTGAAGAAGATTCTCCGCTCACTACCAAAAGAATGGGACTCACAAGTCACAACAATTATGGAGTCTAAAGATCTCAATCATTTGGAATTCAATGCCTTGGTGGGATCACTCATCAACTATAAGATCATTCTCAAATCCAGAGGAGGTAGAGGTAAGTCACAAAAGTCAATTGCTTTAAAGGCTAATATTTCTTCTCTTAATGAAAGTGACGAAGAAGTAGATGAAGAAGAGGATGATGAAGAAATAGCAATGTATGTTAGAAATTTGAGAAAATTCAAAGGACTTCTCAAAATCGTAGGAAAGAATTAAATGGTGGAAGAAATGAAGAAAGAAAGAAGTACACCATGGAAAGAAGGACCAAAAGCACATCTTCCACATCAAATTACCAGAAAAGTGACAAATATGACAAAGGGAAAAAGAAAGCTAGCTTAGTAGCCACTTGGAGTGATGATGAGGAAGCATACCAAAGCAATGAAGAGAACAACCTAGCTTTTATGGCTAATAGCTCCTCAACAAGTGATGACAAAGATGAGGTAACTTTTATTGATCAAGATCTTATAGATTCTTTTAATGCTTTACAAATCGATTTTGAAGAAGCTATTGAAATCAACAAGAAATTGAGAAAGAAAATAAGAGAGCTAGTTCTGAAAATAAAGTCTTGTATGAGACTATTGATGATTTAGATTGCACTAAGGAAGATCACTCTACATGCATTGCTGAAAAAGAAAACCTTACTTGTGAGCTTAATAGACTTAAAAAGGAATTTTCTTATGTGGTTAAAAAATTTTCTGGTGGAAATGAAAAATTTGAAAAGATGTTATCTTTACAAAGATATTCAATTTTTAAACATGGTTTAGGATATGATCCATTTGATAGAGATTATTCCTTGATTTCTAAATTTACTAAAGATGGCAAAGTTGCTAAATGTGCTAGATGCTTAAAAGATGGTCATATAGAAATTGCATGCAAAAGTATTAGAAGATGAATTAATGTGAAGAAAATCTGGGTAGTAAAAGGTACAGCTCCTCCTAATGTGGTTTATATGACTAACCAAAATGGACCCAAGATGGCTTTGGTTCTAATGAGAAGAAAGGATGTTTTAGTTGTAGGTACAAGCAAGGAATGAAGATCCACCAAGCACATGGTACATTGATAGTGGATGTCGACTAATTGGTGACAAGTCTACTAACAAGTCGACTTGTGTGGGTCAACAAGTCGACCTATGATATACGAAGATCTTTGGGCAAGAAGTTATTTAAGGATAAGTCGACTTATACAGTACGACAAGTCGACTTATGAAGGTCGATAAGTCGACTTATGAAGGTAAAACAAGTCCACTTATATTTACACGGGTTCTATTGTTGGATTGTTATGTTATGTATTGAATTTGCATTTTCTTTGTGTTTGCTTATGAACTACCAGTTTAATATAAGTCATCTGGGTCTTCTTTAAAAATTCTCTTTTTCACAAAATCTCCGAAAACATATTCTCGTCTACTTTTGAGATTTATTCATGATGATGTTTCTCCACCATGATGGTTTTTGTATCTAGCCAATAACAACATTTTATATTATTTGTATTTGCTTGCTACTTGAGACTATTTGTGTTTGATGACTTGCTTCTCTGTTTCATGTGATTGCGATATTTCATCTATTGTTGGTTTGTATTAGTTGTTTTGATTATGACAAAAAGGGGGAGAAAATGAGAAATTAGATATTCTTTAGTTACTTGATTAAGGGGGAGTATGTATGTTGAATTGTCTTTAATTTGAGTTTATCTTACAAGGTTATTAAATTCAATGATTTATATGATTGAGGGGGAGACTTCTAACCAAAATGACAAGGTATAAAAACCTTGATCAATGTTTCTTTGTTTTCATTTCTTAAACAATTTCTAAGTGTTTTGTTATTATCAAAAAGGGGGAGATTGTTGGACCAATGGTGGTTGACAAATTAAATTCCACTTATGTTTTGATAATAATAAAATGTATAGAATTGGTTAAGAAATTGTTTAAGGTATTTTGGGATTGATATTCAATAAATTATGCAAGTCAAGATGAACAAGTGATAAATCATTGAAGAATCAAGATGGAAGTTTCCTTATAAGTGAAAATGGCATAAAACATAAGGATTATAGAAGATTTGGTTGGATGTTACCGTTGAAGACAACACAAGTCGACTTGCACAGCATAAGTCGACTTATACATCAGGATCTGAACAACACAAGTCGACTAGAACAACATAAGTCGACTTATCGAGGACGACAAGTGGACTTACATAGCACAAGTCGACTTATAGAAGAGCGGAGATGAAATTTTATGAAAAGTGTTGACACAAGTCAACTTATACATTCGACAAGTCGACTTATGGATACAATAAATTAATTCCAATGGTCCAATTAGCCACAAATGGAAGGGAGATTGTTAAGGAACAGCTATAACAATCATGCAACGGCTAGAATGAGCTCCAACAGCTATTTTCTTCAAGTATAAAGAGTAGATGATTGATGAAGAGTGGAGAGAAGTTCTACAAGCGAAAATACTCTTCTATTGCTCCAAAATTGCTCATTATTGCTCATATCTTGTTACACAATTGTATTGAGCATTTGTTCTTCAATCTTTATCTTATTTCTCTTACAATTTGAGTGACTAGTGAAAGGTCACGTGTAAGGTAGCTTGAGCCGGAAATCAAGTGGTTTTGGTAGGATTTGTGCCGGAAGACAAATTATTTGTAAAGGTAGCTTGAAAGAAAATCAAGCGGTATTGGTAGGATTTGTCTTAAGACAAATCAGTGTAAAGGTAGCTTGAGGCGAAAATCAAGCGGTATTGTAAGAGTTCACACTGAACTACAAAGTGTGTAATAAAGTGGTTTGCAAAATCTAAGTGGGAGCTTAGGTAGAGGGCGTGGTCTTAGCACCAAGCTCTATAAAAGCAAGGTTTGATCTTCTTCCTACTCTTTTCACTTAAATTTGTTTAAATTGTTTTGTGTGAATTAACTTCTGATTTTATTGAAGAAAATTACAAAAAGCTTAAAAATCTATTCAACCCCCCTTCTAGATCGCTAACAAATTAGACATCATTTCATCTGTGATCATTGTTCAAAAGGTGACATTTTCTTGAAGCATGTATCAACTAGTGATCAATTAGCTAACATTTTTACTAAACCTCTGAAGGAAGATGTGTTTGTGAACATTAAATTGAGACTAGGCATGTGTGATTTAAATTCCTTTGGTTGAATTTATTTTTGGCTACAGTCATATATCAAATGGTCAAATTATGAGGCAAACGTGCAATCACATCTGAAGATACATTCATCATGTTGCATACTTGGGCTGAAAAGAGATTTATTTGGAGTTTGGACACATTTTATGACTTGGCCATTAGCAAGTCGACTTATCAGGAATCGATCGACTTATGATTTTCACACGCGTTTGGAGAATGCGAGAAATTTGAGGATAAGTCGACTTATATAGATCGACAAGTCGACTTATTAAGGTCGATAAGTCGACTTATGAGGGAAACAAGTCGAGTTATTAAGGTCGATAAGTCGACTTATGCAGTATCAAGTCGACTTATGTCTACACGGAGGCTTTAAAATCTTTTCCCTTTTCTTCTCGAAACCCTATTCTCTAAAACGTCTGCAATTTTTCTCTCAACTCGACTTATCCCTTAAAATCTCTTGGATCTTCGTTACCCATAAAATTTCGACCATCTTTATCACATTAACCACTCATTATCTCTTCAGATCATCCTCTTTTTTGAAAGACCCTCTCTCTTATCTCTCAAACCCTAACCTGCGAAATTGTTTCTCTCTCTACGAATATATGGCTCCTCGAAAGTCTTCAGGGAAAGGGAAAGAAACTGCTCCTCGACAAGGTCCTCGTTTTCACTTTGGACTAAAAGATCGTGGGTCCTCTTCGACGAGAGATGCTTCGAGAGAGGACGATGTGGTTGAACCTAGGTTTGTGTCAAAGGACGCACAAACTCTCTACTACAAGGTGCTACAAAATGAGGTATTGATTCCTTCTATAAGATTTGACTGGGGTGAACTAGACCATAGTGAGTTCACCGATGTGTTTACTGAAATTACGAATCTAGGATTGTGAGATTTCTTAGGATTTCAGGAAGATATTTATGAAGATGCAGTAAGAGAGTTCTATGCGAATCTATTTGTGACCGGCAGTAATGTTGAGGATGGAGCTATTATGAAATCCAAAATTAACGGGAAGGACATTACTATGTGTGAATCAAATTTGTGTTCAATGTTTCATTTGCCTAGAGGTGGAGTAAGGCCTAGAGCATCTTTTACTGATTTTGAGATTTTGAGGAATGCTGAAGGTGATACTGATGAGGAAGCCGAAGAGAATTTTGTATACCGAAGAAAAGGGGCTGATCTATTGAGTAGGTTATGTTCAGATCATTCCCTCCTTTGAGGCTATGGATCGCCTTTAAATTATAGGTTATTACATTATGCAATCAACAGGTCATTTACCCAAAGAAGGCTAGTAATAATCGGATCACTTCATTGGATAAGGAGATTACGTGGCATATAGAAGAAGGACGGAAAATCAATTATGCGAGCCTAATTATTCAAATGATGAGGAAGAAGGCTAGTTTATTACGAGGACAGCTGAAAGGGAAACCTGTCCGGCATAAAGGAATGCCTTATGCTGCTTTGATAACCCATCTCTCTCAGTTCCAAAGGTGTGATCTGGCTTCTTATGCTTGTCTCCCTTATCCTCAGAGTTGGAGATTCATGCCTTATAATTTAAGAAGTATGAAACTGGTGAAAACTGTGGAAAAACGCTGGGTCTACTCTTATCATGTTGAGAAGCTTGGTCTGACTTTAGTAGGTGAGCAGGTATCTTCGAGGAAACGATCTAAGAGGGCAGCAGATCGTCCAAGCAGCTCACGACCCAGTAATGAGAGAAGAAGTGAGGTATCTCATGAGGAGATCGCAGAAATTAATGAACAATTGGATGATTTACATGATCTCATCGATGGTATCTAGTCTGTACTTCATGGATTTGCAAAGAAAATGGATGCACAACACAAAATGATCAAGAAGATCTTCAAGAAGTTAGGATGTAGGCATGATGACTCTTCATCGTGATGTGTATTGCTCTTCGCCTCGACCAACACTTGCTCTTATGTTCTCTTTTAGTGTTTATTGTGCTTGTTGTGTTGGATTGACATATTTTGTAATGACTATTGTCTTTACTTGTGTTTGATGCTATGTTTGATTATAAACATCATTTGAGACTATTTTCCCTAGTGATTTTTGATTATGACAAAAAGGGGGAGTAATATTGGAAATTGATGTTTGATTAAAGGGGAGTATGAGTATGAGTAGTATGTGTGTTTGATTTGAGATTTTAATTTGCAATTTGAGAATTTAATGTGCAATTTTGCAACATTTTCGATTTCTATTAAAAATCCTTGGTTTATTAATTAAGGGGGAGAGAAACTAACCATCAAGACAAGGGATTAAAAACCTTGATCAAGTTTCATGTTTTTCAAATTTCTTTTCAATTTCTAAATATTTTGTCATTATCAATAAGGGGGAGCTTGTTGGACCAATGGTGGTTGACGAATTAAATCCCTTTATGTTTTGATAATAATAAAATATCTAGAATTAGTTAAGAAATTATTTCAGGAATTTTGGGATTATGATTCAATGAAAGATTTGTGCAATTCAAGATGGGCAAGTGAAAAATCATTGAAGAATCAAGTTGGAAGTTTCCCTATAAGTGAAAGAGGCTTAAATAATGAGAATTATAGAGGATTTGGTTGGATGTTACCGTTGGAGGACCGCAAGTCGACTTGCACAAGCATAAGTCGACTTATACATCAAGTCTGAATAAAGCAGTAAAATCGACTAGAACGGCATGAGTCGACTAACTTATGAAGATATGTCAACACAAGTCGACTAACAGCATACAAGTCGACTTATCGTGGACCACAAGTCGACTTACACATCACAAGTCGACTTATAGAAGAGCGGAGATACAATTTTTACGTAAAATGTTGTCACAAGTCGACTTATACATTTGACAAGTCGACTTATGGATACAGCAAATTAATTCCAACGATCCAATTAGCCACAAATGGAAATGAGATTATTAAGGAATGGCTATAACAATCTTGCAACGGCTAGAATGAGCTCTAACAGCTATTTTTCTTCTAGTATAAAGAGTGGATGATTGATGAAGAGTATACACAAGTTCTAGAAGCCAAAATACTCTTCTATTGCTCCAAAATTGCTCATTATTGTTCTTACTTTGTTACACAATTGTATTGAGCATTTGTTCTTCAATCTTTATCATATTTCTCTTACAATTTGAGTAACTAGTGAAAGGTCACGTGTGAGGTAGGATTTGTGCTAGAAGACAAATCGATTGTAAAGGTAGCTTGAGCCAGAAATTAAGTGGCGTTGTAAAAAGTTCACACTCAACTACAAAGTGTGCAATAAAGTGATTGACAAAATCCTAAGTGGGAGCTTAGGTAGAGGACGTAGGTCTTAGCACCGAACCTCTATAAAAACAGTGTTTGATCTTCTTCCCTACTCTTTTTATTTAAATTTGTTTAAATTATTTTTTGTGTGAATTAACTTCTGATTTTGTTGTAGAAAATTACAAAAAGCTTAAAGATCTATTCAACCCCCCTTCTAGATCACTTACAGTGTTGACCATTCCATCAGGGACTGGAGGATATGTGGTGTACAGTGATTCATCGCATCAAGGTTTGGGATGTGTACTGATGCAGCATGGCAAGGTGATCGCCTATGCATCAAGACAATTAAGGTCTCACGAGATTAATTATACGGTACATGATTTAGAGCTAGCTGCAGTTTTGTTTGCTCTAAAGATTTGGAGACATTATTTGTATGGGGAGACTTTCCAGATATATACTGATCATAAGAGTCTGAGATATTTGCTGAGTCAGAAGGAGCTAAACTTGAGGTAGAGGAGGTGGATTGAGTTATTGAAAGATTATGATTGTACTATTGAGTACCACCCGGGGAAAGCTAATGTGGTGGCAGATGCTTTAGCGAGAAGTCTAATATCGAGACAAATTTCGATTCAGTTATCAAAGTTACCTAATCTGATTCATTTGAGAGCTCTAAATGTATAACTGAATCTGGAGCATGATGAGGCACTAATTGCTACTTTGAAGTTGAGGCCAATGCTACATGATAGAATCAGAAGAGTAAGAACAAAGATTCTGACATGGTAAGGCTTATAGAGAAAGTGACGGCAAATCCAGATTCTGAGTTTGAATTGAGGAATGAGACTTTGTGGTTGAGACAGAGGTTGTGTGTACCTAATGTGGACAATTTAAGGAAGGGGATCCTTGAGGAAGCTCACATGGCCGCCTATGCTATGCATCCTGGTACTACCAAGATGTATAACACATTGAAGCAACATTTTTGGTGGCCTGGAATGAAGAAGTAGCTGAGTATGTGTCTAGATGTATGACGTGCAAACAAGTGAAGGCGAGGCACCAGGCTCCAGTAGGGAAGTTGAATTCATTGCCCATTCCGGAGTGGAAATGGGAACTGATCACTATGGACTTCATCATGGGTTTGCCAAAGACTCCGAGGCAGTATGATGCTATTTGGGTCATAGTTGACCGGTTGACTAAATCAGTCCATTTTTTACCAGTGAGAGAGAATAACTCACTCGATTAGTTGGCACAGAAATATGTGAATGAGGTGGTGAGACTGCATGGAGTACCAGTGTCCATAGTATCGGACAGATATCTGAGATTTACTTCGAGATTTTGGAAGAGCTTGCAGACTGCTATAGGAACTAAGTTGAACTTCAGTACAGCATTTCATCCTCAAACAGATGGACATAGTGAGAGGACAATTAAAAGTGTTGAGGATATGCTCAGGGCTTGTGTATTAGAGTTTAGAGGAGCTTGGGATCAGTATATGGCATTGATAGAGTTTGCCTATAATAACCATTACCACAGTAGTATCGGAATGACACCGTATGAGGCACTGTACGGTAGGAAATGTCGGTCACCATTGTATTGGGATGAAGAAGGCTTAAGAATGGTGGAAGGCCCAGAGTTGATACAGGACACAGTGGATAAGGTGAAGCTGATCCGAAGCCGAATTAAAGCGGCTCAAGATAGGCAAAAGATTTATGTGGATCAACACCTACGTGATATGTGCAGTGTAGGAGATAGAATATTTTGAGGCGTCACGCGGAAGGGAGTTTTGAGATTCGGTAAAAGGGCAAGTTGAGCCCTAGGTACATTGGTTCTTATGAGATCATCGAGAGGATAGGACCTTTGGCCTATAAGTTGGCTTTACTGAATGAGATGTCTCAATTGCATAATGTGTTTCATGTGAGTATGCTCCGAAGATATCGATCAGATTCGACACATGTGATACCGGCTCAGGAGATTGAGGTTTCTAGTAACTTAAGCTATGTTGAGGAGCTGATCAAGATTGTGGGATCACGGATTAAGCAGTTGAGGAATAAGGTTATTCCATTGGTAAAAGTCCTTTGGAGGAACCACTCAACTAAAGAAGCAACATGGGAGACAGAGGAGCATATGAGGAGACAATATCCCCAGCTATTCAAGCAAACAGATAAGAATTTCGAGGACAAAATTTCTTTAAAGAGGGGAGAGTTGTAACATTCCATTACTTGTGGGAGGGTTAGAATGGTAAATGTGAGTGACTAATGAGAGTTAGAGATGCATTTCCATGTTTATGCATGATATGCCATACACTTACACATGAATAGTGAATTTATTTGCACATGAAAATAATTGTACATGCATTCATGAATAATTCTGGGTATAATTGGATTGATCTATGAATTTTTAGAGTTATGGATGTTTTTACATTAGAAATATTAGTGATTGGTGAAAATATCGTATTTGTGTATGTTGGTGAATTTAGGAGTTTCCTTTTGAAAATTATGAAGTATTGAGAAAGACATATATATAATATGAAACAAGAAATTAAAAGAAGCTTTGGAGATAGTTGGATTGTAAAGATGACGATCGAGGGAGTTAGTTTCAAAAGAAACTAAGTTGGAACTTAGGTATTGGGTAAGTGACAAGTGTCACTTAGGCTTTTACTCTTGTTAGAAGTAGGTTACTATTCTTTGAGAATTGACAGTTAAGTCTTGTCCAAGTCCTTTCTTTATTATCATCTTTAAAACTTCCTTTTGAGACCTCGATTTTTCCATCAAATACCTTCTAACAGACTTCTGTGTTTTTCCTTTCTTTCACCAAACCTACTTTTCCATTTGTGTCCTCTATCCTAAGAAAAACCAGAAGTCGATCATTTCACTCAGTGAAGTAAGAAAATTTTGTAGAGATTAGGGTTTGAAGATTTTGGAGTTTCAGCAGGTAAGTAGTAAACAAATCTTTTAGTGTTGGGGATTCATGCAACAAATTGATAAGTTACTATCTTTTGCATGAATAATGACATTCATGTGTTTGTTCATAAATACTGTATTGTTGGAGGATGAAACATCCAGTTACGGTGTTAATTTAGTGTTTGAAAGGTTATGAGCATTGCGTGTTGTAAAAGTGATTTTTGGAGTTGGATGGAAGAGATAATTCAGGTAGAAGATGAATTAAAGATAAAGTGTTGAAAATTGGAAAAATCTGGAAAAAGGTTCACTGAATTTGCTTCAGTATTTTAACCACAACTTTTTCTCTAGTGATCCAAATGAAACGATTCTTGATTCAAAGTAAACTAGGAACGTATGGATACATTTTGTATGAAGACATCGAATTTCAGTTCTGTCTCTAAGAGTTTCAAAATGTCATGAAGTTGAGAACTGGGTGCAGGACGTTGAGAGTTGAGCAAAAATTTGTGTTCCAACTTCGGGAGAAAATTTGGACCTAATTTAAATGGATTCTAGCAAAGTTGCTTTTGAAAAGTTGTAGATCTTTCTTTTTATCTTTCCAACGATATATTATATGAAAAATTTAGACATCGGAGTTAAAAGTTATGATTCTTATAAGTGGATACGTTCTAGACGTAAAAAGCAGACAGAAAAAAAGTAGACGATGAAAAGTAGACGGAAAAAAGTAGACGATGAAAAGCAAACGGAAAAAAGTAGACGATGAAAAGCAGACAGAAAAAAAGTAGACGATGAAAGGCAGACAGAAAAAAGTAGACGATGAAATGTAGACAGAAAAAAGTAGACGATGAAAAGGAGACGGAAAAAAAGTAGACGATGAAAAGCAGACGAAAAAAAGTAGACGATGGAAAGCAGATGGGAAAAAGTAGGCGATGAAAAGCAAACAAGAAAAAAGTAGACGATGAAAAGCAGACAGAAAAAAGTAGACGATAAAAAGCAGGTGGAAAAAAAGTTGACGATAGAAATGAGACGATGGAAATGAGACGATAGAACTAAGACAAAAGAAAAAACAGACTAGACTCTTTTGCTCATAACTTCTTCTCTAGACCTCCAAATGACCTGATTTTTGAAGCATTGGATTCCTAACACATTTCTTTATCTCTCCAAAAAAATATATGGTTTTTGGTATTAAATTGAAAATTATTAATTGAATCAAAATAAAGGTATCAGTGGAAGGAGCATGAACTATATATTTTACTAAACATATTTCAATATTGTAATGATATCTTGGTTTGTAGGATTCCAATTGAGGTGATTCTTGATTTGTAGTAAACTAGAGTAATAGGGATACAAATCATATGAAGAATCAGAATCTTGATCCAGCCTCTAAGGTGTTCAATTTCTGGATAGATGTTGGGTATAATACATTGTTTTGGAGAGGAATGGTTCGAAAATGTTTGAGGCATATCTTCCAAATTACTGAACCAAATTGAGTGATTTTGGGGTCAATGGAACGATAAAAGACAGAGGAACACTTTTCTAGAAGAGAGTGGGCTTAAATTTCACAAGTTTTGCCTCCTGATTGAATGTGAACAGTAAACCCGAAAGGGTGTTTCAGAAAGTCTGAAAGTAAGCCAGTGACAAATGAATTGTGATTTCAATGGTTCTAGAGAAGCATAAACCTAATTGTTAGTTATGCTTAAATGAATTTTGGTATGGGGATAGTGTTGAGAAGAATCAAGGAGTGATACCCAAGATTTATCATGAACATGCATTGTACATAATACATCTCATACATGTGCATTGTTGAACACTCTTAATGGTGCAAATTTTGATATCATGTATGCTATTTGTTATAGAGGAGCAACTGGAACGTCAACTTCCAAACGTTGCCGGATCTTCCAGGCATTAGCTTCAGGAGCAACTTGTGAGTAACCTAGATGGTCTCACTTAATTAATTGTCTACTTTAGAATATGGTTTGAATGAGTTATTTAAGTGCTCCCAATTGTGAAAGCTGTGAATGTGCTTATGAATGCAAAAGCGTGTTCAGCATTTCTGCTGAATGTCGGACGAAGGTCCAATAATGAATGTGATCTAAATGTGAATGTGCATCCATGTGATTGACTGAGGTTATGTTATGTGAAACATTCATTACATGAATGCATGTAAGATAAAGGAAGTTATGACCGGAGTTGCCAGGACAAAGAGCTTAAAGCTGATAATGTGAATGGAGCCTAGGGCTCGAATGCGACTGTACCCGATGTCCACTAAGAGATATGGGACGTTATACGAAAAAGCTCAACATCCATAAAGGGATGAGCTGGTAAAAAGGCACTCGATCTTAACGACTATAATAAATGAAAGTGAGTCTCACATGCATTGCCAATTATAATTGATGTGTGTTTTGTAAGAACAATGTGATATATTGTGAATGTGCAATGAGGTGGATATTATGTTATGTGCAATGATGTGATGCATGAATTGCGTGAACCATCAATGATGGTTACCTCATTGAGTTCGCAAAACTAACCAAAATTGCAACGTTGTCTTTTCAGGACCCAAAGGCGACTCTAGCTACTAAAGAGGTTCTACCAGCTTGGTATCTGTGATTGGTGAGAGAAGTCATGGCTCAAAGGTCGGTCAGCTGTGTTGGACCAATGGTGGTTGACAAATTAAATCCCACTTATGTTTTGATAATAACAAAATGTATAGAATTAGTTAAGAAATTGTTTTAGGTATTTTGGGATTGATATTCAATAAAAGAATTGTGCAAATAAAGATAGCATTAATCCTTGATGGGAAAGAGATTAATCATTGTGGAATCAAGATGGAAATTACTTTAAATGTGCAAAGAGATATTCAAGGATGAAGATTATAGATAAGGAACTTTAAATATATGTATCCCAACAATTAGAGATCAAGATTTCATGCAATATAATCGTTGAAGCCAACATAAGTCGACTAGAACATCATAAGTCGACTAATATATGAAGATCTGTCAACACAAGTCGACTAATAGTCCATAAGTTGACTTATCGAAGGACACAAGTCAACTTACACAGCATAAGTCGACTTATTGAAGAGCGGAGATGAAATTTTACGTAAATCGTTGACACAAGTCGACTTGTACACTTGACAAGTCGACTTATGGGTACAGGAAATTAATTCCAACGGTTCAATTAGCCACAAATAGAAAGGAGGATATTAAGGAACGGTCATAACAATTAGACAACGTCTATATGGATTTCCAACAGCTATTTTTCTTCAAATATAAGACTGGATGATCAGAGAAAAAGATAAGAGAAGTTCTACAAGAAAAATACTCCACTATTGCTTCATATTTTGCTCACTATTGCTCTTATCTTGTCACACCATTATATTGAGTTTTGTTCTTCAATCTTTATATTATTTCTCTTACAATTTGAGTGACTAGTGAAAAGTCACTTGTGAGGTAGGATTTGTGTCGGAAAACAAATCAATTGTAAAGGTAGCTTGAGCCGAAAATCAAGTGGTGTTGGTAGGATTTATGCCGGAAGACAAATCAAGTGTAAAGGTAGCTTGAGCCGGAAATCAAGTGGTGTTGGTAGGATTTGTGCTGGAAGACAAATCAAGTGTAAAGGTAGCTTGAGCCGAAAATCAAGTGATGTTGTAAGAGTTCACACTAAACTAAAAAGTGTGCAGTAAAGTGGTTTGTCAAATTATCGCTCTTCTTTGTTTAATATTACTAACTACTATTCTTGGAAAAATCCTATAAAGTATCATATTATAAGCGAAGGAGTAGAATATTGAAAGATTATCATCTTCGGTCCACATGTTCCATTAAAAGAAAATGGTGAGGTAAAAACGGAGCTGGAATATGATGACAATGAATGGAAGCAAGCCTACATCAACACTAGAGCTATGAAATTGATATATTATGCTCTCATGATTGAGGGGTGAAATCGAGTAAACTCGTGTACTAGTGCTAAAGAAATGTTGGAGAAACTACACATCACTCATGAAGGAACCTATCAAGTTCGAGAGACAAAAATCAGCATGCTTCTCCATGACTATGAAATGTTTTTCATGAAGGAAGGTGAGTATATTTCCACTATCCTTGATCGTTTTGCAGAAATCACAAATGGATTAGGAAACCTTGGAAAGCATTTGACGGATAGCGAAAAGGTGAAAAAGATTCTACGATCACTACCGAAAGAATGAGACTCTCAAGTCACCGTTATTATGGAATCTAAGGATCTCAATCAGTTGGAATTCAACGCCTTGGTGGGATCACTTATCAACTATGAGATCATTCTGAAATCCAGAGGAAGAGGTAAGTCACAAAAGTCAATTGCTTTTAAAGTTAACACTTCTTTTGTGGATGAAAGTGATAAAAAATTAGATGATGAGGAAGAAGATGAAGAGCTAGCAATGTATGCTAGAAACTTGAGAAAATTCAAGGGACAACTCAAAAATAGGAAGAGAGAATTAAGTGGCGGAGGAAATGAAAAGTATGAAAAAGGGAAAAAGAAAGCTAGCTTAATAGCCACTTGGAGTGATGATGAAGAAGCATACCAAAGTAATGATGAAAACAACTTAGCACTTATAGCAAATAGCTCCTCAACAAGTAATGATGAAGATGAGGTAACTTTCATTGATAAAGATCTTATAGATTCTTTTAATGCTTTACAAATCGATTTTAAAGAAGCTATTGAAATCAAAAAGAAATTAAGAAAGAAAATAAGAGAGCTAGTTGCTAAAAATAGTGTCTTGCATGAGAATATTGATGATTTAGATTGCACTAAGGAAGATCACTCTACATGCCTTGCTGAAAAAGAAAATCTTACTTGTGAGCTTGATAGACTTAAAAAGGAATTTTCTTATGTTGTTGAAAAATTTACTGGTGGGAATGAAAAGTTTGAAAAGATGTTATCTTTACAAAGATATTCAATTTCTAAACATGGTTTAGGATATGATCCATTTGATAGAGATTGTTCTTTGATTTCTAAAATTACTAAAGATGGCAAAGTTGCTAAATGTGCTAGATGCTTAAAAGATGGTCATATAGAAATTACATGCAAAAGTATTAGAAGATGAATTAATGTGAAGAAAATCTGGGTAGTAAAAGGTACAGCTCCTCCTAATGTTGTTTATATGACTAACCAAAATGGACCCAAAATAGCCTGGGTACCAATGAGTAGAAAGAATGTTTCAATTGTAGGTACAAGCAAGGAATGAAAATCCACCAAGCACATGGTACATTGATAGTGGATGTCGACTAATTGGTGACAAGTCTGCTAACAAGTCGACTTGTGTGGGTCAATAAGTCGACCTATGATATACACAACACTTTGGAAATGAAGAAATTTTAGGATAAGTCGACTTATACAAATCGACAAGTCGACTTATGAGGGTCGATAAGTTGACTTATCGAGGTAAAACAAGTCGAATTATGTTTACACGGGTTCCATTGTTGGATTGTTATGTTATGTAATGACTTTGCATTTTCTTTGTGTTTGCTTATGAACTGCCAGTCGAATATAAGTTATCTGGGTCTTCTTTAAAAATTCTCTTTTTCCCAAAATCTCCGAAAATATATTTTCTTTTACTTTTGAGATTTATTCATGATGATGTTTCTCCACCATGATGGTTTTTGTATCTAGCCAAGATCAACATTTCATATTATTTGTGTTTGCTTGCTACTTAAGACTATTTGTGTTTGATGACTTGCTTCTCTATTTAATGTGATTGTGATATTTCATCTATTGTTGGTTTGTATTAGTTGTTTTGATTATGACAAAAAGGGGGAGAAAAATGAGAAATTGGATATTCTTTAGTTACTTGATTAAGGGGAGTATGTGATAATTGTCTTTAATTTAAGTCTATCATGATTTCAAATTACTTTTATGAATTTGATCTTACAAGGTTATTAAATTCAATGATTTATATGATTGAGGGGGAGACTTCTAACTAAAATGACAAGGTATAAAAACCTTGATCAATGTTTCTTTGTTTTCATTTCTTAAACAATTTCTAAGTGTTTTGTCATTATCAAAAGGGGAGATTGTTGGACCAATGGTGGTTGACAAATTAAATCCCACTTATGTTTTGATAATAATAAAATGTATAAATTGGTTAAGAAATTGTTTCAGGTATTTTGGGATTGATATTCAATAAAAGAATTGTGTAAATCAAGATAGCATTAATCTTTGATGGGAAGGAGATTAATCATTGTGGAATTAAGATGGAAATTACCTTAAATGTGCAAAGAGATATTCAAGGATGAAGATTATGGATAAGGAACTTCAAAGATATGTATCCCAACCTGTTGGGCCCCAAATTTTGTTTTCTTGATGTTATTAAGTATGAATTAATTTGATTGTGTTAGTTGTATGATTTATGGCATAGTTTGATTTTATTGAAAGTATTAATGAAAATTAGGATTTATTTGAATAGAGTATGGTGTAAGTGGAAATGAAAGAGTAAAAATGTTTGAGGGCAAAATGGGCAAGTCACTCAAGGTAAGAGGTTTTAGGCTTACCAAGGAGGGTAATAGGTACTTGTCCTATCCTTTAGGTTTAAGGAATTAAAAGAATAAAGAATAGAAAAGAAAATAAAAAGAAGAGAGAACGGAGAAAAGGAGTCGTGGGAAGAGAGGAAGAAGAAGAGAAAGAGAAGGAAGCTCAAGTTTGACGATTTCCGTAGGATTGAAGCACTTGTTGGTAAGTTTATGTTATTTTACTCTTGTTTGAGATGGATTGAAACCTAGAATGGGTTGTACGAAGTTAGAATCGTTTGAGTTAGGGTTTTCAGAAACTTTGGTAGAAACTCATGGGTTGTTGTTTTGTTGATGATTTTATGTTAGAATGAGCTTAGAAATGGAGTTTAAGACATGATTTAGGGTTTAGATGTGTTGTAATTGAAGGATGGGAGGTTTAGGGTTGAAAAAAAGTGAGAAAATCAAGTTGCGGGAGATTTCTGGGCTCGCTCACATGGCGGCGCCCATGCCCTCACCTTGCAAGCCTTGATTTTCTCGCCATGACCAGATCAATTTCTTTCGGCGACATGCTTTTGTATTTTGGGCATAACTTTTGATGTCGATGTCCAAATGAGGTGATTCTTTTTGTGTTGTAAACTAGAGACATAGGGATATAAGTTTCATGAAGAAGTGAAGTTCTGAATCAGTCTCTACGAATCTTCAATTTTGGATGAAAGTTGAGCATGAAATTCTTGTTTCTGTTTTGGTTGTAGTTTGAATTGTTAAAGTATGACTTTCCGATTTCTACACCAAATTGATTGGAATTTTGGTTGTTTGATTAAGGAAATCTAGTGAGGCAAGAGGAGCAAGAGGATCAAGAGGAAACTCATTCCTAGGTAAGAACAAGCAAGGAATACAATCATCACGATTGCATTACATACTATTATGAATGATTATAGGTTGTTATATGATTTGCATTCATGAATTATGAAAAGGATTCCAAATAGGGGTTTTTCTCCTTTCACGAATACATGTACATGAAATCATGTTTTACGAATATATGACAAGCAAGTTTACAAGCAAGTGCCAGTTTGGCAAACAAGTTTACAAGAACATGAATCATGCATATTTATGTGGGTTTGTGGTGTCCCTCACGAATAGTCAAGTGCACATTGACTCACGAAAAGACTTCTCCCGCCTGCCCGCTAGTGGCACAGGGTTTCTTACAAGGATTCCCTCACGAAACTACATCTACACATCAACATTTCGATGGTATGTGTAGTACGTCATGAACCAGGGACAACCCAAACCGTTATGTTATGTTATGTGTTTATGATTTGTTATTATGAATCATGCATCATGAATTGTTAAAGAATCAAGCATTTTTCAAGACAATGACTCATACATGCTCAAGTGCTACGATTTCATCAAGTATCACGACAATGAGTTATTTTTGATTACTTTTGCTTATTTCTATATTATAAATATGTTCCCACGAGCTTTATAGCTCACCCCCTCTAATCTTCCCCATTCAGGTGACGAGCAAGAGACCGAGTGAGTCACGAGTTACGGCAACACTCCATTTTTTCATGTCTATTTTTAAGCTTTAGTTACATTTCAAGTATTATTGGTTCAAGAGTATTTTGTATTTTTTGGCTCTTGAACTCAAAGTTGTAATTTGGTTGGAGATGTTCTTAAAGCTTTATGAAACTCATCTTTTGGATAATGACTTATGAATATGTTTGTTTTAAAGCATGAAAGTAAGTTTTGAGTTTGTTCACGATGGGTCCATTGAACTTCCGATGGTCTCCTTCCTCAATCGTTTAATTTACTTGTTTCGCCTTGTATATTTAAATCACATGAAAGCTGGTTTCGAGTATGTTTTCCAGCAGGCCCATTAATCTTCCGCGGGTCTTTTTCTCAAATATATAATTAGCATGTTTCACGCCACGCTTTTATGTTCGATGTTGGGCTCCGACAGCAGGGTCCAACACCAACAATTGAAGATCAAGATTTCATGCAATATAATCGTTGAAGCCAACATAAGTCGACTAGAACATCATAAGTCGACTAATATATGAAGATCTGTCAACACAAGTCGACTAATAGTCCATAAGTCGATTTATCGAAGGATACAAGTCGACTTACACAACATAAGTCGACTTATTGAAGAGCGGAGATGAAATTTTACGTAAATCATTGACACAAGTCGACTTATACACTCGACAAGTTGACTTATGGGTACAGGAAATTAATTCCAACGGTTCAATTAGTCACAAATGGAAAGGAGGATGTTAAGGAACGGTCATAACAATTAGACAACGACTATATGGGTTCCCAACAGCTATTTTTCTTCAAATATAAGAGTGGATGATCAGAGAAAAAGATAAGAGAAGTTCTACAAGAAAAATACTCCACTATTGCTTCATATTTTGCTCACTATTGCTCTTATCTTGTCACACCATTGTATTGAGCTTTGTTCTTCAATCTTTATATTATTTCTCTTACAATTTGAGTGACTACTGAAAAGTCACTTGTGAGGTAGGATTTGTGCTGGAAAACAAATCAATTGTAAAGGTAACTTGAGTTGGAAATCAAGTGGTGTTGGTAGGATTTGTGCCGGAAGACAAATCAAGTGTAAAGGTAGCTTGAGCCGGAAATCAAGTGGTGTTGGTAGGATTTGTGCCGGAAGACAAATCAAGTGTAAAGGTAGCTTGAGCCGGAAATCAAGTGATGTTGTAAGAGTTCACACTAAACTAAAAAGTGTGCAGTAAAGTGGTTTGTCAAATCCTAAGTAGGAGCTTAGGTAGAGGACGTAGGTCTTAGCACCGAACCTCTATAAAAACAGTGTTTGCTCTTCTTCCCTACTCTTTACATTTAAATTTTTTTAAATTGTTTTTGTGTGAATTAACTTCTGATTTTATTGTAGAAAATTACAAAAAGCTTAAAGATCTATTCAACCCCCCCTTCTAGATCGTTAATAAGCTGGGGTTCTTTCGGGTGGTTTAGATTTCGATTTTGTGAAATGCAATGAGGAAAAAGTTGGTTTTAAAATATTGTGATCTTCTTATGATGCTTTAAGTGAATTATGTTATCATGCCATATGAAGGGAATGTAGTGATCGATCTTAGCTCGCCCTTATCGTAGGATATGTATCGGAATAACCTTCAGGTATCCCGGTGTATACCATACAGTAAGGGGGTGCTACATTAATAGTCTTTTCATATAGCCACCTTAAAGATAAATGAGAAGAGTCTCATTTATTGGCTACTTTATGATTGATTAATGAAAGAAGTGATACACTGGATGCTATTCTCTTCTTGTTGGACCCCGTTTCTGAAGTCCAAAATCGAACATGAAAGTGCGGTGCGTGATGCGTGTGGTGAAACATATAAATGAAAATAAAGAAAAGAAATCCCCTCGGAAGCACAAGGGGCGTTGCCACGGTGTGAGATGCCTCGCCGCGGCGAGCCCTCTTGGCCTGCCACGCTGCGGCAAGCAATGAAGCCTTCGCCGCGGCGAGCGAAGCAACTCTCGCCACGGTGAGCCCTTCATGCGGCTTCACCACAGCGAGCAGACAGCCTCGTCACGGCGACCGCATGCCTTCGGCCCACCGTGAATAAACCTGAAACTTTTCTCATTTTTATTAAATCAACCCATCCTAAACTTAACATCATGCACTCGAGTAAATTTCTAAATGATTCAATGCGTAAGATTTGAAACATAAACATGCATACCTCATTAATATCCAAAAAAGAGTTTTACAAAGCTTTAATAATATTTCAAACCAAATTACAAACTTTGAGTTCAAGTGTCAAAAGTACAAAGATACAATTGAACTAATCGAACTCGAAAAGAAACTAAATCCTTGTCTTCCAAAAGTACATCTTGAAAATACACAAACATAATAAATCGGAGTGATGCCATAACCCTTGACTTACTCAGTCTCTTGCTCGTCACCTGAATGGGGAGAGTAAAGGGGGTGAGCTATAAAGCTCGTGGGAACATATTTAGAATACAGAAATAAGCAAAATGATTCAAAAATAACTCATTGTCATGGTACTCTTTGAAATCATTGCAACTGTGTATGTAAAAGCCATTCTTGCTTGATCTTGAAACAATTCATGAGTGGAATTCAAAACATGAATGCATGAAACATAACAATAGATCATAAGCATATAACATAGCATAATAGTTTGGGTTAGCCCGGGTTCATCACGTGTTACACATTTCTATCAAAATGGTCCTGTGTAGTCATAGTTGGAGTCCTTGTGGGGAGCTCCGTGCCACTAGCAGGCAGGCGGGAGAAGCCTTTTCATGGTCAACGTGCACGTGATGATTCTTGGGACTACCACAAACCCACATAACATGCATGATTCAAAGTCTTGTAAACTTGATTGCCAAGACGGCACTTGCCTGGACTTCGGAAACCTTTTGAAACCTTTTTAATATTCATGAATGCAAATCATATAGAAAAATATAATCATTCCACAATAGCAGGTAATGCAATCATTGATGATGCAATTTAAAGAATTAAATCTTTCTTGATTTGAACAAAACAATGAATAACTTATTTATTCTATTATAAATATGAACCGACCTTGAATTCCTTGCTTATACTTGCTTAGGAATGCATTTCCTCTTGATCCTCTTGCTACTATTGCCTCAGTTGATTTCCTTAACCAAATAACCAAGATTCCAATCAATTTGGTGTAGAAATTGGAAAGTCATACTTTAACAATTCGAACTATAACTAAAACTGAAACAAAAATTTTATGCTCAACTTCCATCCAAAATTTCATATCCTTAGAGACTGATTCATAACTTAATTTCTTCATAAAACTTGTAGAACTATGTCCCTAGTTTACAACTCATTAAAAATCACCTAATTTGGACATCTACATAAAACGTTATGCCTAAAATACTAAAGCATGTTGCTGCAGGAAAATGGCTGTTCGTTCATGGCATGAAAAACATGGTAAATGTGAACGAGCCCGTAAATCTCCATAACTTGTTTTCTCACTTTCTTCTACCCTAAACCTCCCATCCTTCAATTACAACACATCTAAACCCCAAATCATGCCTTAAACTTCATTTCTAAGCTCATTCTAACCCAAAATCATAAACAAACACAACATGATCATCAACCCTAAGAGATTTAACCATTTTTCATAAACCACTCAACCACCATTTTCCTACACGGTTTCATCCATCCCAAACAAGAAGGAAAAGAGCTAAACTTACTTGATGAAGCTTCAAATGCTTCGAAAATCTCAAGAAAACAAAACCCCAATTCTTTCCTCTTCTTCCTCTCTTCCACCGTAACTCTCTTCTCTTTCTCTCTTCTTTTTATTTTCCTTTTTTCCTTTTCTTCTTCTAATTCCTTCCACCTAAGCCCTAAATGAAGATACAAGGACTAAAATTCCCTTGCATGCAAAGCCTTAATCCCTTCATCTTAAGTGAACTTCCAATAATGCCCTCACACATTTATTACCCCTTTCATAAACACTTATTCCATACTAAACTCAAATAATTCTTAGTTTTCTACTAACACTTCCAATTAAATGAAACTATGCAATAAATCATACAATCAACATAATTCATGCTTAATAACATCAAGAAAAACGATTTGGGGCCCAACACTTCTTCCATACTATGCATAAACGAAATTGAGTGTGTAAGAAAGAGTTCTTACATGGTTTAACTCTGTCCCTCCTTTCATGCATAAGTGAACCGAAATTTGCAAGAGAAGAGTGTCATTTTTGGTTCATTTTCTTCTAAGAAAATCTCCTCTAAACATTTCTTCTCCTTTCCCACCAAAGGATTTTGTTAACCAAATTTTGTTAACCAAATTTCCCACCAAAGGATCTTTCACTTATCAATTGCTTTCCCAATTATGGCATGTTGATTGTTTGTTTCTTTAGGTTTTATTTTGATCATCGGGATTGATTGGAATAAGTTTCTGAGAGGTGTCGTAGAAATCAAATTTTGCATACCCTTATTTTCTTGTTTTCCTCAAGGTCGAAAACATACCAAAACAAAACACCAATTAGAAATTTCATCAAATTGTCATCAATCTTTCTACGGTGCGCGTTATTTGGTATCAGAGCTGGTTTGGAGGAGAATTCTTATTCAACTCCATCAAAATTCAAGAAACTGCCACCATCACCATCCAATTATTGTCGTATCATCAATTCAGGTGTGAATTAACTTTTGACCTAGGATTTCAATCTTCCTCTTGTTTTTATTTTAGTTAGGGTTTTCAATTATTTGTTGAAAGCTTTTAGAACATAGCAAAAAAAAAGTTGAAAAAAAGGTTAAAAAATGAAAAAAAAGTCTAAAAAACGAAAAAATCTGAAAAAAGAGGCTGAGAAAAAGAGTCGGATAAAAAAAGAAGAAGAATTCTAACAGAAAAAAAAGTCAAAAAGAAACGTAAAAAAAGAGTCAAAAAAATTCTGGAAAAAAATCTGAAAAAAAATCAAAAGTTTTCAAATTTGCTAGCTTGTTATTGATTGTTACTTGTTATTTGCGCTACATTTGGGAGCATTGATTTGTTAAAGCTGTGGTTCTAATTCTAACTTGGATTTCAGAGAATATTAAGTGGCAAAAGGCAAGAGTGTGTGAGCTTATTTGAGGGAGTCATTGTCGTGACTTAAACACGAGAGGAGTGACAAAATTCTTAAGTGAAACACGTGAGGGAGTTTGTGAGGTCGTTTATCACTAACTTTGTTTTACAGGTATATCATTTTATTTACAATGTTGCAGGGAGGAAGTAATGATGAAAACCAAGGGGGAGATGCAAATATAACTTTCACTTTGAGAGTCATGCAGCAACAATTTGAGAGGTTCAATCTAGCCTTAAATGAGGTTAGGGGACAAATGGATGAGCTCAGAGAAGGGAGACGTGAGGAGTCTCAGGGCAGGTGTGCAGATGTACTTCAGCGTCTACCACCTCCTCGATATGAACCAAAGGAGGAAGACTATGAGGAGGAGGAAGAGGTACGCAGACTTAGGAGAGCTCAAAGAGTTGAGCTACTTAATAGGAGATATGGAGACCTTAAATCCATCAAGATGCAGATCCTAGCCTTCAAGGGAAGGAATGATGCAGAGGCTTACCTGGAGTGGGAAAGGAAGGTGGACTTAGTTTTTGAGTGCCACAATTTTTCGAAAGATAAAAAGGTAAAGCTAGTCACTGTTGAATTTACTGATTATGCACTAATATGGTGGGATCAATTGGTGACATCCAGGAGGAGAAATAGGGAGATGCCAATTACTACTTGGGATGATATGAAGGCATGCATGAGGAAGCGGTTTGTGCCTTCTTACTATTATAGGGAGATGCATCAGAAACTTTAGAGACTCACTTAGGGGTCTAAATCAGTGGAGGATTACCACAAGAAGATGGAGATAGCTATGATCTGAGCCAATATAGAGGAGGACCTAGAGGCAACTATGGCACGGTGCTTGAGTGGTTTGAATAGGGAGATAGCTAATGTGGTAGAATTGCAACACTATATAGAGATTGAGGACAAGGTGAACGTGACCGTAAAGGTGGAAAAGCAAATCACAGCTAGAGTGGCCGCAAGGAATGGAGCAAGTTCTACTTATTCATGGAACTCAAAATGGCCCAAGAAGGAGGAGAAGTACAAGGATAAGGGGGTAGACTTCAAAGACACGCCTAAGAAACCAAATGAGGGATTTGAGCAAAAAGGTACTTCTAACACCCAATCTACTTTTAGTAAACATTCATCTATAAAATATTTTAAATGTTTGGGTACTGGTCAAATTACTTCTCAATGCACTAATAGATAAGTGATGTATATGAGGGATAATGGAGTTATTGATTATGAGGATAGTGATGTTGATGATTTGCCATATGATAGTGATTGTTATGATAATGATGAATATGTGGAAAGAGTTTTCACAGGAGAAGCATTTGTAGTTAGGAGGGTGTTAAGTGTTAGAGTTAGAGATAAGATTTTGGATCAGAGGGAGAACCTATTCCATTCAAGATGTTTGGTGGGTGGAAAGGTGTGAAACTTGATCATAGATGGAGGTAGTTGTACCAGTAGGGTTAGTCGAACTATGGTAGAGAAATTGGGCCTGACATGTAGGAAACATCCAGATCCATATAAGTTACAGCGGTTTAATGACAGTGTGGATGTGAAGGTGACTAGACAGGTACTGGTGCCATTTTCTATAGGAAGGTATGAGGATGAGGTGTTGTGTGATGTGATACCCATGGAGGCAGGAAATTTGTTATTGGGGAGGCCTTGGGAATTTGACAAGAGGGTAGCACATGATGGGTATACCAATAGGTACTCCTTTAAGTTTAAGGGTAGAAACTTCATCCTACTACCTTTATCACCTCATGAATTGTACCTAGACTAGATCAAATCAAGTAAAAGTGAGGAGAGTTCGAGTAGTGAGAACAAAAAAAGTGAAGAGAGAAAAGAGGCCCAAAAGAAAAATGAGTTTGACCTAATGGTGAGTGACTGCACAGGTGAGGAAAAGAAAGTGAGATGTGTAAGAGAGAAGAGCTCAGAAAGAGAAAAGAAGAGAGAAGAGAAAGAGAAAAGTGAGCTTGTTTGCTAAGGGAAAAGACTTGATGTAACATCCCATCACCGATGGGAAGGGTAAAATACTAATTTGAGACAGGTTATGAGTGAGTACACTAGTCTCGGTATGTTCATGCATAAAATGGCCTCTATATATGCATAAATTGTAATTTTTGTAAATGTATATGATTGTACATGCATTCCTGACATTTCCCGGCATATGTGTTTATTGTGGAAAAATATGAATTGGTGCTTGCACATGGAATTGAATTGGATTTTTGTGTGTTTTACATTTTTGTGGAAATTTAGGAATTTTTCTGAAAATTTTTTGGGTTACTTTTTCGGACCGGAAAAATTGCCAAGTGACGAAATGATTGGCTTTCCGGTACTGGAAATGACTGTCCAATGGCACTGAAAAATTAGATACATGATTTTAGAATTTATTACTTTGAGTCATTGGAATTTTGGAGAGAAATTGGACTAGAAATTGTATTGTTATTTGAAAGAAACTTGTAGAGTGCTTAAAAACGGACAAGAGGCAAGTGTGACACTTGTCACTTGCCTACTTGTGTTTTAAAACTTGGTTTGTTTATATAAATATCTTATGTTTGGCAAGCCTTACACGAAATTTTTAGTGTTGAAAGTGGGAAAGGTGACTTAGCTTTCTTCTCCTCCGTCCGTAGCTCTCCTCCCCTTTGTTTCTTTTGATATTTTTACCCATCTTTTCTACCTTCTTCTTCCTTGCCTGCTCTCCTTTTGTATATGAAAAAAAATCCAACATAAAACCTATGCCTTCAAGTTGATGATGTCGTGGGTGTATGGTGGAGGAAGTTAGTGAGTTGGTGATCTTTTTAAGAATTGGAAAGTTGAAGCTTGCTTAGGTAAGATTGTGTTTTTGGCTTGCTTTGTTGTTAAATGCATTAATTATGCTGTTTATGCACCAAATTGTATGAGAATTTTGTAGGTATATGTGGGTATGCGGTATGTAACTTGGTTAATTAATTGATGGTTGATTGATGATTGATGAGGTAAAATCTAATGAATGTAAGTAGAGATATTTAAGATGATTGGAAGCGAAATTTGTGCTTAAAGATTAGTGTAGAACATGATGGATGATGGGGGGTGTGTGTACTGAAATTTGTGGACTTATGTCCAAGGATAGGATGTGAGTGAGTAATAGGTGATATGTGGAGTGAATTGAATGAAAAGTGGTATAGAAGTGGTGTTGGAATGATAGGATTTGGTTTAGGTGTTAAAAGCTGGAAAATTGAAGTTGTACATGTTTCATTTGTTTTTGCCATAACTTTTCGTACAATCAAGCAATTTAGATGAGGTTTGGATTAAATTAAACTTAAGAAGTATGGCTAGATTTCATATTAAGGATGTTTTGTCCAATTCTGACTTTAAAGATTTTAAATTGTGCTTGGAAAGTGAGTTGTAGGTGTTGTATGAACAGTAATCCGAACCTTGAGACCTGAAAGTTTGATGATTTTGTTTTATATTGATTTGGATTGAATTTACTAATTTGGTCTTCATAAAATTTGAATATTTTTGTGTTAGCTTTCTAACGCCACTAAGTATGAATTTTTTTGATGTGTAGATTGAAAGTTATGGTCTGTAAAAGTTCAGGTAGTAATTCAGTCCAAAATGTGTTTTGTGTGCAATTGACTCTAAGTGCATAGGTTTTGTGCTTTTTGTGTTCTGATATTAATTTTGGACTGTTAAAGGTGAAATTGACTCAAGTGACCTTCTGAAAAGTTGTAGAGGATTGTTGTAGCTTTTTAATGAGGTATTATATGCGAATTTTGGATGTAAGGATTGTAAGACATAAATTTGTAAAGTTTTGTTATGGTTTATGTTAAATGCTGATTTCATAAACCCTAACTGGACAACCACATTAATGGGAGGATTTGACCTAGTTAGAGATGGAATTTGATTCTAAGTCCTTCTTGCGAATTGTAGTATATTGTCTGACCTTTTTATTGCTATATGGTATGGAATTTTTCGCCAAGGGTATGTGGAGTTATGAATTTTGGAAGATTGGGTTATTGTTGAGAATAATTTGGGTAGGTAGAAGTTTTGCTTGAGAATTTGATTTGGTTAGAGCTGGAATTGGCTTCTAAGTTGTTCATGAAAGTTTTAACTTTTTTTTTTCTCTTTTGATTGATATAAAATTTGGAATTTTTGGTTAAGGGAATGAAATGTTATGATTTTTGTGAAAGTGCTACACTGTTATGGTAAATGTGTGACTAGGCAGTATTTTTGAGTGCATTTTTGACACCCTTAGAGGCGTTATTAAATTTCAAGCTCCACATGAAACTTGTAGGATTTTTCAAGATCTTTCCAACGAGACCTAATTTGTGATTTTTAGATGTGTGTGGTTAAAGTTGTGTAGTGGGGAAGAAAGGAGAGTTGGTTTTGTGAAAAATAGAAAATAGATTTTTGTAAAATAGAAAATTGATTTAAAAAAATAGAAAATTTGGGCGATGCTCGCACCTCACGAGGGAGACGTCTCGCCCACTAGGTTGAAGTGAGAGGATCTGATAATTATTTGTTTGGTTCGTATTTTATTAATAATTGGACCTATAGAGGTCCGAATTGAGTGATTTTGGTATCAATGAGTTTCTAAAATTTAGAGGAAAATTTTGTAACAGAAAATTTTAGTATAATGCCGGGAATGTCACGAACATGCATACATGTGCATTATTAACTATTTCTGAGTGTACATTTGGTAATGTTTGAATATTTTAACTGATTTAGTGGTGCATTTGAAACGTCAATCCACAGATGTTGCCGAGATTTTCAGGCATTAGCTTCGGAAGCAAAGGTGAGTGACCTAGATGGTTTCTCAATTATTATTTGCTTATTATTTTGCGCTTATAATTATATGGAGAAGAATGGTGGGATTGTGCGTTGTTTATGACTGGATTCTGGACCGAAGGTGTCTGATGTATTGGGAGATTATGACATAGAAGTGTTATTTGTCTGAGAATGTGAGACCTTCGTGTTTTAAATGTGATAAATTGTGACTGTGATTTTAATGTGAATAATTGTGAGCTAATTGTTTGAATGCGATAATTTGGGTTTGATTGTAATGTGATATTGCTTAATTGCGACATATGCATTCAATGCATGAATGCATGATCAGTTAATGATAGTTGTGACCGAAGCAGCCACCGAGAGCTACAAGATTAATATTTATATTTGGGCCTCGAGCCCCACAGTGATTCAGAGCCTCAAGCTGAACGATTAATGCGCTCATAATGGGTTAGTTCAAAGCCTCAGACTCAACGATTAATACGCCCATATTGGGACAGTTCAAGCGCTCGGTGACAACACCGAAATAAATTGGAAAAGTGTCACATGCACATGTCATATGCATCTGATTTTAGTCTCTTTGATTGAGTGAAAGGCTAATTGCCTTATACTTCTGTGGTACCGATCATATGGTACTTCTGAATGTGAATTATGAAACAATTGTATTATGCTTGAGTGTTGTATAAATTCAATTGGTTATGGATGTCTAATCGAATGAAAAGTATCAAATTGTCTATGTTCAAGTGAAATTGTGAAATGTGATCAAATATGCAACAATGTGAATATATGTTATGTGAATTGATGTGTTGCATGGATTGAGTGAACCATCGATGATGGTTACCTCACTGAGTTTGCAAAATGCACCCAAAATTTGCAATTATTTTTCAGGACCCAGAAGAATACCCCGTTAGGCAACGGGTGTATAGCAACCACGTGTGAGCGAGAAAAGAGGTTGGGATCAGTTCGCATCTGCATTAGTGTCTGATAGAAATTTATTTTCTGAATTTTTGTATTAATCATGATTAGTTCATGTTGTAAAATCAACAAACTGAATGAAATTGTATTTATAAAAGGTCTCCCATGGTCATTGAAATTACCGATGATTGTTTATGTAAATTGTTTTCCGCATAATATATATACTGTATGTGTATGTTTAAAAAAAATTTATACTGAGTTTTGACTGAGTGATATAGCATGCCACCCTCACAGGGCACGAGCTCGGATATCACCATCGATGTCAGGTTCGGGTCATGCGGGAGTGAGGTGTTACATTTAGGTAGTATCAGAGCCCAGAAGTACGAACTTATATGGGCATTTTCTTAAAAATGGGTCAAGTCACCTACATTAAATTCATGTCATAGCAGATCGTGGCAACTAATCCCTAGTCTGAGTCGCATGGGTATGAGTTATATGCATGAACATATGTTAAGTGTTTAAGTGTGAGCAAAGTGGTGATATGTCAGAATATGATCCAATGAAGGTTTATGGGCAATTAGGAATGGGAAAAGAAAAATGGATACTGTGGTTACAAAGTTAAGTCAACATGACTTTACTTAAATATGATTTTGATGTATAACAAAAAGAGTTCAAATACAAAGAAAAACAAAATAGACAAGGTCGACACGATTTAAGATGATACGCATAAAGATGTATACCTGCATTTAACTTAGACATGTATTTAAGTTTAAATAATCAAGTCGAATCTGACGCAAAGCGTATGCGAGGCATAAATACAAAGCAGACGCAGACGCAAATACAAAAGTAGACGCAGACGCAAATACAAAAGCAGACGCAGACGCAGACGCAAATACAAAAGCAGAGGTAGACGCAAATGCAAAGCAGACACAAACGCAGAAAAGAAACAGACGCAAGAGTCAGTTCAAGTTAGTTACAGAACTCAACTGATTAACCGTTTCTTTAAAGATTCAAGATTCAAGAATCAAGAAACAGTTGGAGACGAAGGCTATAAATACAAGTCGAAGTCGAAGATTGAAAAGTTACAAAACTTACTGAAAGTTACTGAAAGTTTACACAAAACAGTTTTACAAAGAGCTTACAGATACTTATACGAAATAGCGAGAAAAATTACTACGTGAGAAAAAGTGATTTTGTTGAGTGCTATTTTTCTGTAACAAGCGTTCAAATATTTTTCGAGAAGAAAAGTTGTACAAATAGCCTGCAGAGGCTAAGTGTGAAAGAATACTGGTTGTAGAGACCTGAAGAGGCTCGTGAAAGAATACTTGTAACGATTGAAGAGATAGTGAAATCTCAGAAGAAACTCTGAGGACTGGACGTAGCCTACGGTTTGGGGTGAACCAGGATAAATCTTCGTGTCTACCACTCTTACTCTCTATCTCTATTTTAGTTTCAAAATATCTCATTACTTATTTTTTTATATACACAATATTGAAAAGTTTGATTAATCAGAATCTATAAAATTCTGTAAAGAATTTTATTTCTTACAACTAGTTCTGAAAAGATTTATAAAAAAAAGGGGAATACACAATTCAACCCCCCCTTCTAGTGCATTCTAATATCGTTTTCTAAGTGCTATATTAACGTGTGATTCACTTCAATTGGTATCAGAGCAAGGTATCCAAGAATCACTTTGGCGAAGTGTGGATTGAAGATAATGGCAGAGTCACATGTATACATCGTTGAAGGAGCCTCAGTCACTAGACCTCCAGCATTCAACGGAGAAGACTATCACTACTGGAAAGATAGGATGCAATTATTCATCGAATCTACTCATGTCGACCTTTGGGACGTAATAGAGAACGGACCTTATACACCTGTAGATGAAGAAGGTAATTCTATTCCACGGAACAGATGGACGGCCGATCAGAAAGCAAGAATACAACTAAATTCAAAGGCAAAATTTTTCTTGACGTGTGCCCTAAACAGGAGCGAGTACGACAAAGTGCACGGTTGCGACACTGCAAAAGAAATGTGGGACACATTGTCTATTGCTCACGAAGGCACAAGCCAAGTTAAAGAATCCAAGATAAGTATTCTTGTGCATCAATATGAACTTTTCAGGATGGAAGATGAAGAATCTATTGATCAAATATTTGGAAGATTTCAAACAATTGTCACTGGATTGAAAGCTCTTGGAAGGAGATACAACAATCAAGATCATGTTCGAAAGATTCTAAGAAGTCTTCCTAAAAGATGGAGACCTAAAGTTACTGCAGTGCAAGAAGCCAAAGACTTGAGCCTATTAAAACTGGATGAGTTGCTGGGATCCTTAAAGATTCATGAAGTTGAACTCAACGCTGAAGACAAGCCCAAGCGGGATAAGTCAATAGCACTGAAGGCCGGACAGAAGAATCATAAGACTCAGAGAAGGAGGAAGTCATCAAAAGCGTTGAAAATTGAAGACTCAAAGGATGACAACTCCAGCCAATCCGAATCAGAGTCAAGTGATGAAGATGACGAATTATCTTTCATCTCCAGAAAGATAAGACGCATGTGGAAGAAGAAGCCCAGAGGAAACCAGACATTCAGAAAGAATGGGAAAGATGAAGCTAAATCAGAGAAGTCTTCTATTATCTGTTACGAATGCAATCAGCCTGGACACTATAAGTCCGAATATCCTACTCTCAAGAAGAAACCCAAGAAGAGTAGAGAAAGCAAGAAAAGCATGATGGCAACTTGGGAGGACCTAGATTCATCCGAATCAGATACAGGTTCTGAGTCATCAGAACATGCGAACATCTGCCTGATGGCCGAGGAAGATAGTGATGGGGAGGTAAAATCTGATTACAATAATTTGCATGATGCATACTCAGAACTGTTAGAAGATTCTCATGCTATTCTGAAACAGTACAAGCTGTTGAAGAAAAAGTATGCAGAGAATATTAGACATACTGAGATATTAGAGAGATAAAATATCTGTCTAAAGAAACAATTAGAAGATAAAAAGAAAATTGTAGACATATCAGAAGAGATCAATCAGCTTAAACTTAGGATTAGGAATTTGTCAGCTGATTTAACTAATTTCACAGAAAGTACAAAGAAAATGAATGAAATGCTTGGAAAATGTAGACATCCAAGTGATAAGACTAGATTAGGGTTTACAGGAAACAAGATTCAGTCACGTAAAAAATTTGTCTCTCAAAAAGGAAACTATAAGATATGTCATTTTAATCAACGACCTAGTTACGTGCATCAAAAATCACATCACATGCATACTACTAACCGTAAAGGACCCAGGAAAATTTGGGTACCAAAAAATAAAATAGTTTCACCTGCAGATATCCTTCCTTGGAAGATACGGCAAGCACCATTGGTATTTAGATAGTGGATGCTCGCGACACATGACGGGAAGAAGGTCTATGTTCCTAGATCTTCAGTATAAGAAGGGAGGATCAGTAACTTTCGGAGACAACCAGCAGGGCAAAATTATTGGAATCGGGAAAGTAGAAAGTTACAGAATGAAAAAGGAATGTCCATAGCCAGTATCAGGAGTGACCATGGTGGAGAGTTTGAAAATGAGAAGTTCAGAATATTCTTTGAAGAGAATGGAATTTTCCACAACTTTTCGGCCCCTAGAACTCCACAACAGAATGGAGTTGTTGAAAGGAAGAATAGAACGATTCAAGAGATGGCAAGAACCATGCTATGTGAGATGAATCTTCCTAAGTATTTTTGGGCAGAAGCTGTGAATACAGCATGCTATATTCAGAATAGAATTCTGTTGAGACCCATGTTGAAGAAAACTCCTTATGAGTTATGGAATGGAAGAAGATCAAGCATATCTTACTTTCATCCATTCGGGTGCAAATGTTCTATTTTGAATACAAAAGAGCTGTTGGATAAATTCGATTCGAAGACCTATCCAGGAATTTTCCTAGGCTACTCATCATCGTCTAAGGCTTTTCGAGTTTACAACCTTACTTCAAAGACTGTTGAAGAGACGATCCATGTCAAGTTTGATGATAGTTCTCAATCCCATAAGGAAGATGACATGGAGAATGAAGGTCCTTCAAAGAACTTAGATGATACCACAGAAACTCCTTCATCAGACACTCATGAGAACAAAATTGAGGATATTCCAGAAACTATTGAACTAAGACGAGATTGGAAGTATAAAAGTTCTCATCTAGAAGAATTAATTATCGGTGAGACCTCAGAAGGAGTTAGGACAAGGTCCAGATTCAGAAGAGAAGCTAATGTAGCTATTATCTCTGAAGTAGAGCCTAAGAAGGTTGAGGAAGCTCTTTAAGACGAAGCTTGGGTGTTAGCCATGCAAGAGGAGCTGAATCAATTTACTAGGAATAACGTCTGGTCCTTAGTTCCGAAACCCCCTAAGAAATCCATTATTGGAACCAGATAGGTTTTTAAGAATAAGTTAGATGAATCAGAAAGAGTGAGTCGTAATAAGGCTAGATTAGTAGCATAAGACTATAATCAGCAAGAAGGAATAGACTACAATGAAACATATGCTCCAGTAGTAAGACTTGAAGCTATAAGGATTTTATTGGCATATGCGATCTGTCATGATATAAAGTTATTTCAGATGGATGTTAAGAGTGATTTTCTGAATGGCTTTATAGATGAAGAGGTGTATGTGAAACAACCACCTGGCTTTGAAGATGCTAAAAACCCAGACTATGTCTATAGACTTCACAAAGCCTTATACGGCTTGAAGCAAGCTCCTAAAGCTTGGTATGATCGTCTGAGTACCTTCTTAATAGAAAATGGTTTCAGTAGAGGTCAAGTTGATAAGACGCTCTTTAGGAAGAAGTTTCAGAATGATTTTATCTTAGTACAGATCTACGTTGATGATATCATTTTTGGTGCTACTTCAAAAGATTTGTGCTTGTAGTTTGAGAGGCTAATGAAGAAAGAGTTTGAAATGAGTATGATGGGTGAGTTAAAGTTCTTTCTTGGATTGCAAGTTAAGCAGACCGAAGAGAAGATCTTCATTCATCAACAAAAGTATGTGAAAGAGTTGTTGAATAAGTTTGATATGAATAATGTGAACCCTATGGCAACTCTGATGCATCCTTCAAACCTTTTGTCGAAAGACGAACTTGGTAAGAAGGTGGATCAGACCCTATATAGAGGATGATCGGTTCTTTCTTGTATCTTCTGACAAGTAGACTGATATTCTGCTCGGTGTATGCTTGTGTGCAAGATTTCAAGCCGATCCTAGAGTCTCATTTTATTCTTTAAAAGAATTTTGAGATATCTTGCAGTACTACTGATCTTTGCTTGATGTTTGAGAAAGGTAAAGATTTCAGGTTAATTGGATATTGCGATGCGGACTATGCCGGAGATAGAATCAAAAGGAAAAGCACAAGTGGAGGATGTCATTTTCTTGGAGGAAATCTAGTCTCCTGGTCAAGCAAGAGACAAAGCTCAATTGCACTATCAACCGAAGAAGAAGAATATATGTGCATGATTCTTTGTCTCCACAGACGCTGTGGATCAAGTACCAGCTTGAAGACTATTCACTCCAAGAAGAGGAGATTCCAATCTTTTGCGACAACACCAGTGCAATCAATCTATCAAAGAATCCAATTCAGATTCCAGTGAAGCATATAGAAGTCGACATCACTTTACGAGAGACTATGTTCGAGAAAGGTGGTGCTTCTGATTCGTTGAAACAGAGCTTCAATGGCGATATATCTTCACTAAACCACCGAGTGAAGAACGGCTCCGAAGATAAGACGAAATCTTAACATGGTCATGTTAAGTGAGCGGTCAGACTAAAGTAACGTCAAAACTAACGGCGTTAGTTACTGAGAGTTCTGTTGGTAACTTCTCTCACAAGGAAGATTTTTGGAGGGAAAAATCTGATGATATCGAGGTTCTTAATGATTCTAGAACTCACCAGACTATAATCCTACAAACAGATTGAAGGTGAAATCATTGCAGTCTTTTCATCATCTTCTGACGGTTCATTTCAACTTTACCAATTCTCTCAAAACATCTCACTCAAAAGATTCTCCAGAAGACAGTTTTTGCTCTACACAATGGAAGCAGCTATGATTTTTGGAAGACTTGTGAACTTTGAGTCACTAAGAAGAGACAGAATGGATGTAGAACTAGAAATCATAAGAGCTGGTTGGAGGAATTTCTTCCAGACGCAAGAACCTGTGTACACGAATGAGGTATATGAGTTTTGGAAGAACGCCAGTCTAATAGACAACACTATCGTATCTTCTGTAGATAGGATATCTGTTGTTGTAACAAAGGAGCTTATAAAGAAGGTGACTGACTGTCCATCGGTTGGTGAGAAACTGTCTACCAAGGCCGAATGGATGTCCCAAGTCGGTATGAAGGAAGAAAATATCAAGAGGCAACTATATGGCAAGAATGATTCAAAGGAGAGGAAGACATCCAATTTGATTCCAAAGGCTAGGGTGCTTCACGCAATTTTGTTCAATTGCATTCTTCCCAGAGTTGATTCAAGACATTTGGTGACCACTCTGGATGAACAATGTGTAGGAAAATCCCGGGAGGAACATCACATGTTCCAGCAGTGGAAAACAAAAATTTTGTTCCCGGGACCTTCCTGAAAACCCAGGATCCCGGTGTCGGTATGAAAACTCAAACCTGAATAGCCAATAGAGACTATCTCTAAAGGTATCCACGCAGAGATCGAAAACCTAACCGGATCAAACACTTTTGACCCGGAATAGCTAGAACAGAATAAAGCCTCGCTAGAGCCTACCTACATCTGTGGAGAGCTTGAATCAACGTTGAAGGAGGATGAAAATCATGGAGGAGAAGATGAAGAATCGATGATTATGAGAACTTTGGTTTTTCTCAAAAACCTTGCTTCTAATCTTTCAATCCACGATTACCACTCTTCTAACTCACCTTTTCTATCTCTTTTTGCATTTTTCAAGACATAATAAATGCTTATGGTGAGTCAACCATCCACCTAACCCTTTATATATATATATATATATATAAAAGGCAAAATGGATGACTTCTCCTCCTTCCTCCACGTTTTGCATATATATATATATATATTAATTAATTCTTTAATTAATTATATATATATATAATAATAATAATGTCAAGTGGTCCAATATTGGGTCATTGGTCTCTAAACCTCTCCGACCCCGTATCGAAAAATCACCTGAGACCTATCTCAGCAATATCAATGTCGCGATCTCATCGGGACATATCTTGATCTAATCGGGATCCATTTAATCCTAATGCTCTCCATAATTGGAACTCAGTCCAATACTATTTTACGGATTCTCTGAATCACTCTTATGCGTGTGACCCTTTAGGTTCCCGGTTATGTTGGCCACTTAGATTAACAATTAATCTGAGCAAGTCATGAGCGGCGTCTAGCAACACATCATGACCCCCAATTGACCGGAAAGTAATCAGTTTGATGAATTCATCACGAACCAGATCACGAACCCTTCTATAGACAATTACTGTGCAATTCGTCCTTTCAACATCCTATACCCCACTTGGTTTTGAGTATGGCCAATATGTCAACTCTTACTAGACTAAGTCTAGCCCAAGTGAAATCAGTTCCTGTCTGAGGACTCATTACTTTATATGTCCATGAAGACACTCTTCATGACATATTTATGCTCTAGCCAGAGACTTAAAGTAATGATCCCGACGAGAGGCAGTGTATCTCTTCCGCTATCACGTATGATGAATCCTTTATTGGCTACTCAATTACCTTCGAATACCTCAAGCTGTACCCAAGCACCACCCTATGAGTAACCTCTGAAAGGCAACAAGGAATGGAGTCAAAGCACATAATCAGTATCCAAGATATCCTTGAGTACCTCAAGTCTAAGGATACTTGCACCATTGCTATGATGAGATTATCACTGACATTTGAATAGGACATCCATGTGATGATCTCATGCAGGTCATCCAATGTACTTACTACCCTTTGTAAGCATCCACATGTCAACTCTAAATATCCCATATTTACAGTTTTTGAGATCCACTGCTTGATCCAATCAAGGAGTATGACATATCTTATGCATCCGGATTAATAATGTCCATCTCATTAATCCTATGACTAGGGAGAATTTAGATACTGACATAATTGCACATGATAGGAATCTCAGGATTATGATCACATCATAATTTCCTTCATGCTATGTCATATATCATGGACTTCATTAATTTGATTAAAGATCAATATCAATTTATAAAGAACATCAAATAAATGAAACATGCCTTTCTTTATTTATTCATAAAGTCTCGTATGACTATGAACAAAAAGCGCTAAAGGGATTGCCTTTGTGGCACTACTCTAACAATCTCCCACTTGACCTAAAGCCAATCGCCTTGGTATCTAATACCATAAGCGAGTACATGAGAATCAAAATTCTTCTGTGACAATGGCTTCGTCAACGGATCAGCAATGTTCTGCTCTGTGGGAATCCTCTCGATTGCGACATCACCTCTAGCAATGATCTCTCGAATCAGATGATATCTGCGGAGTACGTGTTTAGATCGTTGGTGAGACCTCGGTTCTTTTGCCTGAGCAATAGCCCCATTGTTGTCACAATACAATCAGATGGGTCCATGACACTAGGAACCACACCAAGTTCAGAAATGAACTTCTTGATCCAAACAGCTTCCTTTGTCGCTTCTGATGCAGCAATGTACTCTGCCTCGGTCGTCGAATCAGCAGTCGTCTCTTGTTTGGAACTCTTCCAACTGACCGCTCCGCCGTTTAGCGTGAAAACATAACCTGACTGGGATCTGGAGTCATCCTTGTCAGATTGGAAACTGGCATCCGTATGCCCGCTCACTTGGAGATTTCCATCTCCATATATCAAGAAAACATCCTTAGTCCTTCGCAAGTACTTGAGCATATTCTTGACACTACCCGGACCCTCACCAGATCTCGATTGGTATCCGCTCATGACACTCGAGCATCGATACATCGGACCTCGTACATAACATAGCATACATGATCGATCCTCTGCAGATGCATACGGATCGATCCATACGAATCCTCTCATCTTGTGTCTTAGGACACATAGATTTTGAGAGTGTTATCCCATGAGTAATGGGAAGAAACCCTCTCGTGGATTGCTCCATGCTAAACCTCTTTAGCATCTTGTCTATGTACGATGATTGTGAAAGACCAAGCAACCTCTTTGATCTATCTCTATAGATCTTTATCCCAAGGATATAAGTTGCTTCACCAAGGTCTTTCATCGCAAATTGCTGGACAACCAAATTTTAATCGATTGCATCAATGAGACATCGTTTAGAGTAACGATATGTCATCTACATACAACACAAGGAAAACGATTACATTCCCATTAACCTTTTGTACACACAATGCTCATCCGGATTTTGTGAGAAACCAAACTCTTTGATTGACTCATCAAAGCGGATGTTCCAACTCTGGATGCTTGCTTCAATCCATAGATGGATTTAAAGCTTGCATACCTTTTCGCCATCATCGAAGTGAAGCCCTCTGGTTGTGTCATGTACACATCCTCGGCCAGATTTTCGTTAAGGAAAGCTGTCTTCACATCCATTTGCCATATCTCATAATCATAATGAGCGGCAATGGCTAGGAGTATCCGAATGGATTTAAGCATTGCTACAGGGCTGAAGGTCTCGTCATAGTCAACTCCTTGTCTTTGACGAAATCCTTTGGCCACAAGCCTTGCTTTGTAGGTAATCACATTACCATCCATGTCGGTTTTCTTCTTGAAAACCCATTTGCACCCTATAGGTTTTATCCCTTCAGGTGCATCAACCAAAGTCCATACTTGGTTTATGTACATGGAATCCATTTCGGCTTTAATGGCACAAAGCCATTTTTCGACTCAAACTTTCGAACCTCTTCATAGGTAGCAGGCTCATCATCTTCTATGAGCAATACGTCATTCTGCTTCACTTACGAGAAATCCATATCTCTCGAACAGGCGCATCCTACTTGACCTCTGAACTTCGTGTGTCACGGAAGGTTGAATCTGTTACTTCATCCGAATGAGTGATGCCTCGAGTTCGAGCGATTGATCAGGTATGCATTTGAGCATCTTGAACTTCTTCAAGTTCGACTTTGCTCTCACCGCCTTCTTGCGAAGAAACTCTTTCTCTAAAGACAGCGTGCTTGAAACAAACACCTTTTGTTCCTCAAGATGGTAGAATTGATATCCCATGGTCTCTTTAGGATATCCTACAAACAAACACTTGTCGACTTTACTTCAAGCTTATCTCGATGAATCCGCTTCACGTAAGGTGACAACCCCATACTTTCGGATGAGAAAGATAAGGTTTTCGTTAGTCCACATCTCATATGGAGTAACATCAACTGCCTTAGAGGAACTCGCTTAACAAGTAAGCAAATGTCTCTAGCGATACCCCAAAACGATTTTGGTAACTTTATAAACCCATCATTGATCGTACCATGTCCAACAAGATTCGATTTCTCCTTTCAGCCACACCATTGTCTTTGCGGCGTGTAAGGAGGAGTCCATCGAGATAATATCCCATTATCTACGAGATAATCCAAACTGCTGGTCTAAGTATTCTCCACCACGATCGATCGTAATGCCTTGATACTTTTACGGTTGGTTTTCTACTTCATTTCGAATTGTTTGAACTTTTCAAACGCTTCAGATTTGTATCTCATCAGATACAAGTAACCATATCGAGAATAATCATCGATAAAGGTAATGAAGTAACGACAACCACTTCTGGTATGGATGGACATCGGACCGCATACATCTGAATGTATTAGGTCTAATATTCCAATCGCTCGTTCACCCTTTCCCTTGAAGGGTAACTTAGTCATCTTGCCTAATAAACAAGATTCGCATTTGTCATATGATTCATAATCAAATGACCCTAAACTGCCACTCTTATGGAGTTTAGCGATGCGTGTCTCATTTATATGGCCAAGCCGACAATGCCATAAGTAAGTTGACTTTAGATTATCTCTTTTATACCGTTTGGTGTCATTGATATTTAAAATTGGATTAGACATATCTAATATGTAAATACCATTGCACAATGTACCAGTTCCATAAAGCATTCCATTAGAATTGATAGAACAACCATTGCTACTAAAATTCATATGGAATCTAGCTCTATTTAGACAAGAAATGTATAATATATTCTTTGTCAAAGCGGGTACAAAATAACAATCATCCAATTCCAAAGACAAGCCCAAGAGGGAGATACAAAACATAGGTTCTTACGGCTAATGCAAAGAACTCTTGCTCCATTTCCAACACGTAGGTCTACTTCTCCTTCATGAGTTTCCTCTCGTCCCGAGGCCTGCATATCATTACATATGTGAGCCACAACCAGATCAAATACCCAAATGTTGTGATCGAATGATATTAACTTCAATGACATACAAACTGAAGTAGTCGAGGCATCCGATGCCTTCTTCGCTTTAGCGACTCGAGATAGACTTTGCAATTGCGCCCCAATGGCCATCTTTACCGAATGGAAGCGAGGTTCCTTTCGGCGACTTCTTTGGTCTTCTTCTTGATGGCGCTTCCCTTTGGTTTCTTTGCCTTCTTCTTCTTTGGGTTCTTCTTTTCTTCTTGGAACTGAAGAAGAAGAAGCTACTACCAACACTTGCTTACTATCACTCTTGATAGTCCTTTCATTGCCTTGAGCAGATTGATCGATTCAGTATTGTAGTGGATATTTGGTTCATCCGATAGTTTAACACGAATCGCATAACTGCTTGGACAATCCAACCGAATTAAGTCTATACTTAACTCATGATCTATTGCAAAACCTAAGGCGGCCAATCTCTCAATATAGCCATTCATCTTCGAGGCATCTTGCATGCAGATGTCCCTGGAGCCATCTTTGTGGTGAAGAGAAGCCTTGAGGTCTCGAACCTTTCGGACCGGGCTTGCTCGTCAAACAGCTCCCTAAGATGAAAAACTATAGTGTGAGCATCCATGGACTCGTGCTGCTTCTGCAGCTCTGTTGACATCGAGGCAAGCATGATGCAAGTAGCCATGTCACTGTCCTTTAGATGCTTACTATATGCCTTCTGACCATCATCAAAAGCATCGACAGCAGGTGCATCTGGAAGCGGAAAATCTAGGATATATCCCAGACCTTCAGATCTGAGAACTATTCTCAGATTCCTTAACCAGTTAAGAAAATTCGGTCCAGTTAACTTGTTGGAATCCATAAGCGAGCGAAGATTCACACTTGACGACATTTTCAAACAACCTACACGGATAGAGAGGAAGAATGTTAGAATAGGAATAGCTGCATAATCATAAGGACTTGAATGATATGCAAAAAGAGCTCCCACTAGTTTCATAGAATCCATAACCCTCATTACGAATCCAAAGAAACAAAGTGACATAATGTCCTAGTGGGTTGATATCCGATATTGCTAAGAATGACCTTGGGTTTACCCAACAAGCCACAACTTAGGTCAATCGGTAGGTATCGAACATACCAATTGCATCATCGATAACCGACATTAAGAATGACCTTGGGTTTACCCAACAAGCCACCTTATGTCTCGGGAGGTATCAGATATACCAATTACATCTTAGACACAACTATCGATCGGTCTTTATCAACTTGTTGATGTATGCACTTACATTGGTATCAACTCTTTGATGCGCATACATCCGATGTATGCTATCCAATTTCACCTCTGTCCACATTGACCTTGAGTTTACTCAACAAACCAACGCTTCGAGTGAAAACCAACCCATTAATCGAAAATCATATTTTCATGGTTCAACATATCCAGTATAGAGTGAGCTTGGGTTTACCTAACAACCCATCCCTATAAGAACTCTGGTTCTTACCATATTAATGAAAGACATTAGTTTTCATATACCGAGGAGGGATTTAGAAACTCTAGACTCCAAGCTGAAGGATCATAGTCACTAGGACTATATGGCATGATTTAGGTTTCATCAATCAAATTGAATCAATCCTTATAATCATCCATCATCCAACCTGAGCATATCACAAGTCGACTTTCATCGAATGCAAGTCACCTTATGCTTCGCTTACACAAGTCGACTTGTATGAAACAAGTCACCTTATGGCACTGCCCGATGTACAAGTCGCCTTGTAATGTGCTACAAGTCGACTTATACTAAGACTCAACAAGTCGACTTATTCCATACACAAGTCGCCTTATCCAAGGAAATTTGCTAAAATCTCTAATCGGCTAATTCCTCAATCCATGCAATTCCAATTCACAATACCATCATACCTAGGGTAATATCTCAGAATAGATGCCTCAATGAACACTTCGTTGATTCATGAATGCCTTAAATACTCAAACTATATGAAAAGCTTGAAATGAGTCATAACTCTAAGATTTCCAAATAATTTAGGAACACCCAAATTATCACCCTAAGCATCTCAAGCTAGTGTATACACTCTCAAAACTACTCCGGCACTTGTCACAAAAATTGTGACGGCCAAAACAAGCAAGAAAATGAAATATACTAACGAGACACAAATGTGACCAATTCGGCATTCAAAAATTCTTGGAAAAGCAAATTCAAGCAATGCACTTTGGCGATCATACCACTTCAAGATAACACATTTTTAATCACATTAAAAATGGTGCAAGGCATTGTACCTGAAAAAGCACACTCAATCAAGCCAAGCAAAACAGTCTCAACAATTTCCACAAAACTGTCCAGTTCTGTACATTGCTCGAAATGATCAATGAAACAATTTCAATAAATTCTGAGAACATTACATAGGTTACTAAATGATCAGAACATGCTACCTGAATTGTTTTAGGATTTTAGGCCATCAAAAACGTAGTCAACCAAAATAACAAAACCGATTCAAAAACTGTGTTCATCAGCACAGCAATTCCCAACAACATAGAATAAATTCGTGAATAAATATCCAATCACCTTGAAATTCAATTTCCATGCTCAAAGACATTCACCAACATCTTATAGACATTTAGGTAAAGGAAAATCCAGAAAAAGATTTTTCTAGAATTTATTCTCAATTTTATACTCATACCTGTCCACAGAGTGTTTCACAAAACAGCATCTGGAACCTTAGGGAATTAATTAGCAAAACTATATCAAATCAAATCGATAAATTCTGAAAATTCATAGACATATTCTCTAACATGTTATGAACAATCCTGGGCAGAAAAATTTCGAAAACCCTATCTCTATAGCAATTCTAAATCTGAACAGAATGCATGATACAACATCACAAGCAATTAAGGTTTATGATCTAGCTTCAGTTAAAGCTTCATACACGACACCAGACGCTCTGATACCACTGTAGGAAAATCCCCGGAGGAACATCACATGTTCCAGCAGCGGAAAACAAAAATTTTGTTCCCGATACCTTCCCGAAAACCCAGGATCCCGGTGTCGGTATGAAAACTCAAACCTAAATAGTCAATAGAGACTATCTCTAAAGGTATCCACGCAGAGATCAGAAAACCTAACCGGATCAAACACTTTTGACCTGGGAATAGCTAGAACAGAATAAAGCCTGCTAGAGCCTACCTCTGTCCTGTGGAGAGCTTGAATCAACGTTGAAGGAGGATGAAAATCATGGAGGAGAAGATGAAGAATCGATGATGAAGATGAGAACTTTGGTTTTTCTCAAAAACCTTGCTTCTAATCTTTCAATCCACGATTACCACTCTTCTAACTCACCTTTTCTATCTCTTTTTGCATTTTTCAAGACATAATAAATGCTTATGGTGAGTCATCCATCCACCTAACCCTTTATATATATATATATATATATAAGGCAAAATGGATGACTTCTCCTCCTTCCTCCACGTTTTGCATATATATATATATATATATATATATATATTAATTCTTTAATTAATTATATATATATATATAATAATAATAATGCTGAAGTGGTCCAGTCATACTGGGGTCGGTCCTACCGGCCTACCGGGCCCCGGTACCGAAAAATCACCGGAGACCTGTCTCAGCAATATCAATGTCGCGATCTCATCGGGACATATCTCGATCTCATCGGGATCCATTTAATCCTAATGCTCTCCATAATTGGAACTCAGTCCAATACTATTTTACGGATTCTCTGAATCACTCTTATGCGTGTGACCCTTTAGGTTCCCGGTTATGTTGGCCACTTAGATTAACAATTAATCTGAGCAAGTCATGAGCGGCGTCTAGCAACACATCATGACCCCCAATTGACCGGAAAGTAATCGGTTTGATGAATTCATCACGAACCAGATCACGAACCCTTCCATAGACAATTACTGTGCAATTCGTCCTTTCAACATCCTATACCCCACTTGGTTCTGAGTATGGCCAATATGTCAACTCTTACTAGACTAAGTCTAGCCCAAGTGAAATCAGTTCCTGTCTGAGGACTCGTTACTTTATATGTCCATGAAGACACTCTTCATGACATATTTATGCTCTGGCCAGAGACTTAAAGTAATGATCCTGACAAGAGGCCAGGGTATCTCTTCTGCTATCACAGAAGTGATGAATCCTTTATTGGCTACTCAATTACCTTCGAATACCTCAAGCTGTACCCAAGCACCACCCTATGAGTAACCTCTGAAAGGCAACAAGGAATGGAGTCAAAGCACAGAATCAATATCCAAGATATCCTTGAGTACCTCAAGTCTAAGGATACTTGCACCATTGCTATGATGAGATTATCACTGACATTTGAATAGGACATCCATGTGATGATCTCATGGCAGGTCATCTAATGTACTTACTACCCTTAGTAAGCATCCACATGTCAACTCTAAATATCTCATATTTACAGTTTCTGAGATCCACTGCTTGATCCAATCAAGGAGTATGACATATGCTAGTCTGTCCGGATTAATAATGTCCAGTCTCATTAATCCTATGACTAGGAGAATTTGAATCTTGACATAATTGCACATGATAGGAATCTCGGGATTATGATCACATCATAATTTCCTTCATGCTATGTCATATATCATGGACTTCATTAATTTGATTAAAGATCAATATCAATTTATAAAGAACATCAAATAAATGAAACATGCCTTTCTTTATTTATTCATAAAGTCTGTACATGACTATGAACAAAAAGCGCTAAAGGGGATTGCCTTTAGGGCACTACTCTAACACAATGTCTGTTCTACCTACTGAATCGAAACCCCATAGATTTACCCTTCTTGATCCTTCATTATATGATTAAGGGGATAAAGGAAACAACGAGTTATCCTTATAGCATGCTTCTGACGAGGATTTTTAAGAAATCTGGTATTCGTCTGCACCAAGGAAATAGAAGAACTGTTCCTGTGAAGAGCAAGATCGATGCATATACAATACGGCGAATGGGTCTGAGCACAGTAGACAAAGACCAAGCCAACTCTTCAAGGAAGTCAAGAACTGAGGGGGAGCGTGTATTAAAGAAGACTCCCGTTTCAAGTTCTCAATCTCCAGTGAGTATCAAATCGCCTGCTGATGAACTAAGGAGAGTGCTAGGAAGACCTCTCATGAAACAGGCGAGTCCTCCTCTCGAAGAAAGCCAATCCCAGAGGTCAGAACAAAGTGCGCCAAAAAGACGAGGAGAAAGTCTTTTGAGCGAAGTTGTGAAGAAAGCAAAAAGATCTCCGAGGATTAGGACTCTGAGGCAACAAAAAGAAAAGATTGCCAGAGAACAGAGTCGAGAAGAAACTTCTAAATCTTGTGCACCTAGAGCGACAAGATCCTTAGTTTCTCTTCTGGAAGAAGATACGACCAGAAAAGCCAAAGAAACTAAGAGGAAGAAAAAATCAAAGACTGAGAGAGGAAAATCTCCAGCAAAGAAATCCGTAAGACTGACTGAAGCAGAGGGAAAGACTAAGAAGGTTAGTCGAAAGAAGACCACTTCAACTGCTGAGGAAGATAGTCAACAAAACGAAACTATTGATGCTGTTCAACCAGTAAAGAAGATAGTAGCTGTGGTACAACCTATGGTGATTAATAGTAACACATGGCAGTTACTCAAAGAAGATGAAAAGATCTTCTATGATACTTTGGGATTTGCTGCTACAATGCCATATCCTTCAAAACGGCCCTGCCATCCATGTACTATTTTCCCAATCACAAAAAACACAGAGATAATGGTTGCACCGGATATACAGCCAAGGTATCCAAAAGATTTTACCAGGGGGAAGTCAAAATTATGTCACAAGATAATGCGGTGATGATCTGTCGCAGATCAAATTGCAGAAGAAGTGCGAAAAATTGATGAAGCAAGCACTTCTGCAGGATCCAGATAAAGCAAGTTGCAGCTATACTAAGAAGGAGGAAGACTGTCCAGTAAGGGGAAGACTAAGAACAGGATCATTTATTGAATACCTTGTTGAGACAGCTCTGCGTATTAGCCCTTTGTCTAGTACACTGTCTATACAATCACAAGCGCTATCCCTGCAAGGAAGACGATTCTTCGATCTTTGCTGTGCCTTTTGACTTAAATATTCCTGAAGCTGAAACGTTCATTCGTCCACCTACCTTTGAGATAAATGAAGATTACACTCCATCCTCTGATGCTTACACTACTTCAATTCCCTTCACTCCTCCATCAGCAGAAGTTGATCAAGCCTCTTCGTCAGTTGATCCACCAGATGAAGTCAGTAGATTACGTGGTGAACTCAACGACATGAAGGAGACGGTGAAAGATCTGAAAAAATGATAGCAGTGTAAGTAGCAGAACTGCTGAAGAGCCAGAATCATTAATCATTTTTTATTATAACAAATAGGGGGAGAGAAGAAAAGGAAGAGGAGAGCAGGAAAAGAAGAAAAGGAAGAGGAGAGGATGATGTTAAAAAAAAAAAAGGTGTGACCGCAGCAGATGCAGAAAGGATGAAGATAAGTTTTGTTTTACTTTTGCAAATCTGTATTTTTTTTTCTTTTTCTTGTATATAATTTGTTATACTCAAAAAGGGGGAGATTGTTAAGTCAACATGACTTTACTTAAATATGATTTTGATGTATAACAAAAAGAGTTCAAATACAAAGAAAAAAAATAGACACAAACGAAGATGCATACGCATTTAAGTCGGACACGATTTAACTTAGACACGAGCGAAGTTTAAATAGCTGAAGTCGATCTGACGCAGCGCACGCAGACGCAAATACAAAGCAGACGCAGACGTAAATACAAAAGCAGACGCAGACGCAAATACAAAAGCAAACGCAGACGTAAATACAAAGCAGACGCAGACGCAAATACAAAAGCAGACGCAGACACAAATGCAAAGCAGACACAGACGCAGAAAAGAAACAGACGCAAGAGCCAGTTTGAGTTAGTTACAAAACTCAACTGATTAACCATTTCTTTAAAGATTCAAGATTCAAGATTTAAGAAACAGTTGGAGACGAAGGCTATAAATACAAGTCGAAGTCGAAGATTGAAAAGTTACAAAACTTACTGAAAGTTACGAAAAGTTTACACAAAACAGTTTTACAAAGAGCTTACAGATACTTATACGAAATAGCGAGAAAAATTACTGTTGGACCCCGATCTTTGAGTGAAATTTGAATTATGAAAATAAAATTTAAGGAGTGCTTGGTGAATGTATTGTATAATAGATGGCTTAAAATTTAAAGAATATTGATAAGAAAAGAAATGATCTGATTTTGATATCTTTGGAGTTTTGAGTGGATTGGTATGGTTTATGAAATTAAGTGGATGAGTTGATTGAAATTACGTTGAAAATCATGAATAAAAAGAGAAAGAGTGAAAATATGAAAAATTGTGAAATAGTTAACTTTTTGGCCTTTGAAAGTTGACTTTTGATTTAGGAAAAATTTGATAAAATGGTCTTCTGAAAACTTGTAGGTTATGTTAAGATCTTTCTGTAGCCATAAAGTTTGTAATTTTTCGATGTCGGGAGTGAAAGTTATGATCAGAAAAAGTTTATGTGTGATAGGGTTGACTTTTGACTTTAATTATGATTGAAACTTTGACTGAGAAATTAACCTAGTTAGAGGTTAATTGAGCTTTGATGTTCTTCATGAAAATTTAAGGATTTGTTTTGATTTTTATTTCGATAAAAAGTATGCAATTTTTCGATCTCGGAATAATAAGTTATGATCTTTACAAGTTTATATTGTGATTTTAGCATGATTATTAGAGGATAGTATCTTTGACCGGAAAATGGACTCCCTTAGGAGTCAAATTGATTTTTATGTCCTTCTTAGAAGATGTAGAGCTTCCTTCAAGCTTTCTATAGAGACTAAGTTTGTCAAAATTGGAATTCGAGATTAAGAGTTATGAATTTTGGAAGTTTTGGATTTTTTATGTGAAAAAAAAGAGGAAATTTGTTTTATCCCCGTCACTAGGGCGACGCATCGCCCTAGCGATGGCGAGTGTTTAGCTCGCGTCACTAGGGCAACGCATCGCCGTAGTGATGGCGGGCGTTCCGCCCGCATCACCAGAGCGACGCGTCACCAGGGCGACCTCGCCCGCACAACGCCGTTTTGATTCTTTGGTTTTCTTGACTTTACTTTCTCAAATCCGACCTTTGTTCACTATTTTGCTTATATCTTTTCCGTCCGACATCCGATTGAGTTGATTCTTACGGCGTTGGATTCCTAAGACAATTATCTACATCCTCATAGAAATTTGTGAATTTTTGAGATTAAATTAATGGATATTAATTTAATCAAAGTGAGTCAGGAAATTTTCCAAACATGGTTCAGTATTTTGTGAAATTCGGGATCTGTAGAGATCCGATTGAAACGATTCTTAAGGAGAAATAAAGATAAGACAAGGGGCTACAAATAATATGAAGAAATGAAATGTCAATTTTGCCCCTAAGACTTTTAATTTCTGAATTTAAGTTCAGATTAGGGTGTAAATTTTGGATTAGGAACATCTGAGAGTATTTTGAGCCTAACTTTTGATATGGGAATCGAAATGAGACGATTCTTATTTTGAATTAAACTAGAGACATAAGGCTACAATTGTTATGAAGACATCGAGTTTCAATTCTGGGATTAAGAATGTGAATTTCTGGACGGAAATAATCATACATGGAAAATGTGTTAGAATATGGTTTTACCCGAACAGTTTTACGAATAACTTTTGATTTAGTGATCGGAATTGAGCGCGGTCAGTGGCGTTGGATTTTTATGATTGAGAGGAACATTTCTCGAGAAGAAAGTTTTAACAAATTCCTTAAACTTAATAGTGCAAATCAAACCCGCAAGTGAGCATGTTATAAAGCAAAGTATAAGGGCAATTTGGTCTTTTAAGCACCATTTTAATGACTTGGCCTCAAAACACATGAGGGATGTCGTTTTGAGCAATTAAAAAGCCACGAATGGGCTGGAAAGAAATGAGAAGGAAAGGAGGAAGAAAATAAGAAGAAGAATGGAGAAGGTGTTTCGGTTATGGAGAAAAGAAGAGGGAGAAAGGTAAGTTTTAATTTTTCTACTTGTTTCTTAAGGATTTTGGGATGGCTCCAAGAGAGAAAAAGGTAGAGGAGCATAAGAGCTTCCTTCCAAGCTAAAAAAATTCGAAAATGGAGGAGAAAGAGGTAAGAGAAAATTTTCAACTTTGAGTTTTTGATGAATTTTTGGTTTAGAAATATGGATAATGACATGGGTTTGTGATTCATGAAGTTAATTTTGATGTTTATGCTTTAGGTGAAGTTTAATTTGAAAAATTATAAATTGGGGGTTTAGGCCAAATTAGAAGTTTGGGGATTTTGTGAATTAATGGTGTAGAATCATCAATAATAGTATGAATTGGTGAAATATGAAATCAATTTTGAAGAAATTATGTTTTATGATATTGAATTTGTGCAAATTGGTTTAGGCTAATTTTGAAAATTGGGGATTTTCAAAATTGGAGATTGAAATAGCTTGAATATGAGAGGAATTGATATTTCCTAAGTTCAATTTGAGAAATTAAGTTGATTATGATATTGAATTTGATTGGATTGATTTAGGTTCAATTTGTAATTTGGGGGTTTTTGGAATTAGTGATGTAACTATCTTGGAATTAGTAAGAATTGATGACTTATGCATCAAATTGAAGGATTAAGTTATTTATGAGATTAAATTTTGATGAAATTGATTTAGGAAAATTTTCAATTGGAAGGAACAAAGGAGAAAAGGTCAAATTGAAGCATTAGACAAGATGCTAGCATGGATATGAGGTGGGTAGTATATTTATTTATTGAATTATAAGCTAAATGTGAATTTTGAAAATTAAAGAAAGCAAAATTTGATTTTGATAAATTATTATGGATAAAATGTTTGAAAAGGATGTAAATGTTTGAAATTATGATTTCAAAGGAGTAGAATGAGTTTTAGAAAATGCAAGACTTATGAATTTCATGGTTTTCAAATTATGTGATTTATGATTTGCATGATTTAAAGAATTAGTGCATATATTGATATGTGATTTACGTGAATTGCATTAGATTGATTATGTGCAATTATGTGGATATATGCTTGTGTCATCTATGACACAATTTGATGATATGAGTTGAAAAGGTAAAAATCAAGATTTTGAAAAGTGCCTTGAGCAATCAATTAGTTTTCGTTATGTGTTAAGTGGGTTTGGTCGGTCTTTTGTGAGTCATTGTTGTCTCTACTGTTTAAGCCTTCTCCGGCTGCCCGCTAGTGGCATAGGAGTTCGATCTCGGACTCCCCTACATTCACTGCCGCATGAACCGCTTATCTTGAGAATGTGCGATACGTCTGCTTTTGGACCGAACCAAACCAATTACGATGTGTTATGTGTTTTAATTTGATTATGATGTGATACACTATGATGTGATGCATTCATGTTTAAGATTGTGCATATTTTGAAAAAGGTTTGAGATTTTGAGAAGCGAGAAAGTAAATTTTTCAAGCGTGAAATTCTGGCTGGATATAAATGTTTTGAAACAAATGAAAATTTTGAGAAAATCTTAGAAAGTGTTGATGAAATTGAAAAGTTTGAAAATGATTTTTTGGAGAAATTCTTAAATGGGAAATGTTTGAAAAGTTTGAAAAATAAAAGATTTTTTCGCTTATTGTTCGGTTTATAAATGTATTGTCCACGAGCTTAGAGCTCACCCCTTTCATCCCCATCTCCGTGTTTTCATGCAGAGATCGGATGGAAGACAGTATGATGTCAACCCGATAGTTTTGTATGCTTTGTTTTATGTGTAATGTTGGAGTTTAGTTTTGAAGTTGTGAAAAGGTTTATGGATTATGTATTGCTTTTGTTTATGGCTTGAAAATTCATCATGTAAATTTATGATGTATTTCAGTTATGAGTTATGTATGATTGTGGAATAGATTTTGTACGTAAATTTGAATTGAGATGGATATAAATGGCAATTGGAATGTATATGAATGGCTTGTGATTGAATTGTAGATAATTAAGTTGAGATGTATTATGGATTGGAATGATGAAGTGTTTAGAACTAAGATTATGTTTCTGCTGGTGTTTGGATGCCGGACGGGAGGCCCGATGTTGCCTTGTGCTATTGGATTATGTGTATTAGAAGTGCGTTTCTTTGGTTTTTAAATTTTTGGGCTGTCAAAATACATCTGTTATGCTGCCGAAATTTCGGTAAAATTTCGGTAAAATGGGTTTAAAGAAATGAGTTTGAGGATTTATATGATTGTATAAGAAATGATTAAGATGAATTAAGTGAATTGAAATTGGTGAGGATGAATTTCCAAAAAGGGAATCGTATGGAATTGTTATGATTTGAATGAGATTGATTAAAGAGAAAAGGAATGAATAAGAGGAAAAAAAAATTATACCGGATTTGAATGTCGTAAGGTTTCCAACGCGATGAGTTTGCTATGCTTCATGTTTGAAACGGATGTCGGTGTTTGTTTCAGTTTGATTATTTCGATTCGCATTCGATTCGGAATTCTGCCTTTCGAGTTTTTCCGCTTTGTTATTCGTATTTTTGATGCACAATTTTTCCGAGTATTCGTTTCACTCCGATGATGCGATTTGTATTCCGATTAGCGATTTCTCGCTTTTCGATTTTTTGTCTTTCCATTCCGTTTTTCGGTTGGGATCCGGTTTCCGGATCGGGTCCCAACAATTACTACGTGAGAAAAAGTGATTTTGTTGAGTGCTATTTTTCTGTAACAAGTGTTCAAATATTTTTTGAGAAGAAAAGTTGTACAGATAGCCTGCAGAGGCTAAGTGTGAAAGAATGCTGGTTGTAGAGACCTGAAGAGGCTCGTGAAAGAATACTTGTAACGATTGAAAGATAGTGAAATCTCGTAAGAAACTCGAGGATCGGGCGTAGCCCACGGTTTGGGGTGAACCAGGATAAATCTTCGTGTTTACCACTCTTACTCTCTATCTCTATTTTAGTTTCAAAATATCGCATTACTTATTTTTTTATATACACAATATTGAAAAGTTTGATTAATCAGAATCTATAAAATTCTGTAAAGAATTTTATTTCTTACAACTAGTTCTGAAAAGATTTATAAAAAAAGGGAATACACAATTCAACCCCCCCTTCTCGTGCATTCTAATATCATTTTGTAAGTGCTATATTAACGTGTGATTCACTTCAGTTACAAACCCTCGAATGGGATATGAATGTGAATACATTGATATGGGCTGGTTTACGAAAGAAGTGATATCAAAATGAATAATGAGACTTAAAGTGTATAAATCGAGTTAAAAGAAAACGAAATTTGCGATAGCCTGGAGAGGTCAAATATGGACATGAGAGGAATATTAGTTAAAAGTGATGAGAGTTATGATTTAGCATAAGAATATGTTTATAAAAGATCAAAAGTTCAGGATGACTAGGTATTCCTGAATCCGACTTTTATGTACGATTAAAATGGGGATAATCGAAAATGAGGAAAAAGTACATGGTTCGATAAGGGAGAGAAAGATTTACTACAGTTGTGTTGATGTGTGTATTATGGAATATATTGTATCGTAAGTGAAGATATTGTTAGGAAGAAGCGGAAAAGGTGAGATTAAAATGTACAAGCCCAGTTCAAACACATAACTTAATTAGAATTGGATTTGAAATGTGATAAAAGTTATGATTTAACGTAATAATATGTCTGTGAGAATGAGATTACATTTCTTGATGCTTCTGCATTTATAATTCTGAATGGATTGAGAATATACACATGGACGATGAAATAATAGGAACATGATTTTACAAGTGATGAAATGTGATACATGATGTATTACTATGGAGACAATTAGATGTGCGCTTCGGTTTGAATTGTATTTATGCATGCGCTTATGAAAAGATGATAACTCAAAGGAGAAGAGTAAATGCACTCAGAATGTTCATTCAATGATTATGATGAGATGCTGTATACGAAGAAGAGTTAAATACTGGAAAACTGAAAAAGAATCGCTTTCAATATGTGTGTTAATGTGAGGAAATTGTGCAGGGCACGAGATGGGCCTCCAAATCATATGGTGAACCCTAATTATGGGCAAGAACAAGGATAGAAATGTTATCGAGAGCCAATTGGAATGTAAGTATGTAGCACCCCCTTACCGTAGGGTATACACCAGAATGCCCGTAGGTCACTCCGATACGTATCCTACAATAAGGGAAAACTACGAACAGTTACTATATTACTGTCATGGCATCATAATCATAAAACCATAATATAAAATCACTATATTTTGAAACCAAAATGCTTTCTAATGTCATTTCATCAAAAGCAGAAAGTTTACAAATCTATCAATTTTCCGCTGTCTATACATTTCTCCAAAAGAAGGCTAAAACAAGATCCTAACTAGGTCATCCCTAAAAATCCCAGCTGACCGACCTTTGTGTCATGACTTCTCTTGCCAACACGATCTACACGATAGGAAAAGTCCCTCTGGAGCTAGGAGTCTACTCACTCGATCTTGAAAAATAAGTTACAATTTTGGGTGAGTTTGTGAACTCAGTGAGGAACCATCATTGATGGTTCACTCAATTCATGCATTACGCAAGCAATTCACAGCTTATAATACACTAGCATAATCAGAAATAGCACAAAGCAGTTATCGCATAAGTACCTTTTTCCAAAACCACAATTCAATCAAATTCATATGAAATGAGTACATAACATTTTTCCCATTTTATTTCGGTGTTGTGACCGAGCGCCTAAACTGTCCCAATATGGGCGCATTAATCGGTGAGCCTGAGGCTCTGAACTGTCCCATTTTGGGCACATTAAACATTGAGCTTGTAGCTCTAAACTGTCCCATTCCGGGCACATTAAACCTTGAGCTTGTAGCTCTGAACTGTTCCATTCTGGGCACATTAAACATTGAGCTTGTAGCTCTGATCTGTCCCATTACGGGCACATTATACATTGAGCTTGTAGCTTTGAATGGCTACTCCGATCACAACTTCATTCATGGAATACATAGATTGCGATTAAGCAATATCACATAACAATTAACCCCATTTATCGCATTCAATCAAGTAGGTAACAATTTTGCACATTAAAAGAACGAAGGCATCACATTATCAGACAGATAACACTTCTACGTCATAACTCCCAATCCCTCGGACGTCGGTCTAGAATTTCAATCATAAACATTTCACACATGCCCACCATTATTCTCCAAAGAATTCTAAGTGCAGAACTTTAAACAATTAAGGATTGAGGAACTATCTAGGTTACTCACCTATAACTTTCGAGCTACTGCCTGGAAGTCCTAGCAACGTCCGTAGAATGACGTTCCAACTGTGCCTCTATAACAGTCAAAATAATCACACATTACCAAATGCACATTCAGAAAGATTCAATAATGCACATGTAGAAATTAAAAAGTGTACCATGCATATTCGTGACATTTCTGAAACTATTCCACAATTCCCCTTTTCCTATGAAAAAAACCTAACTTTTCACCCAATTGTCCAAATATGACACATTTGATATCAGTAGAAGATCATGGAAACTCCAAAAGTTTCATTTCAAAGATTCTGCCCAATTTACCATATCATACAACACCAAGACATTCTCAAGAAAACCTCAAAACCAATGTCATTTCGAATTACATCAAATTCACCCATTGTACTATGTTTCTAAAAACCCCAAAGCATTTAACTTGTTTCTGAAGTCCCAAAGTTGTACTCCAAATCTCATGAAACTATCCTTAGTTTCAAAAAAAAATCTACTCTCAACTTTCATTCAAAATTTGAGATCTTAAACACCTGAATTCAAACTTTCTTTCTTCACATCAATTGTAGACCTCTATCTCTAGTTTATAATGAATTAAAAATTACTTCATTTGGAGGTCTACATTTTCAGTTATGCCCAAATTATTAAAACATATCAGTACAAAAAAACAGGGCTCGCCGTGGCCAATAGACGCTCGCCGCGGTGACATGAAGCAACTCGTCGCGGCGTACGAGAGAAACTCACCACGATGTGGCATGCTGAAGTTCACCGCGGCGAGGACCCTTACACACACCGCGGCGAGAACGTTCTTTCTCGCCGCGTCGTCGCGCAGGCATGCCACGACGTGCGATCCAGACCCTTTCTTCCTTGACATTTTTCTCATCTTCTCCCTACCAAATTTCAGCCATATCTCATCCTAAACTACCACAATCTTTCACAAATAACACCATAAATGCTTTTAACTACTAAATAAACAACATATAATTAAATTCCTTACCTAATCAAGCTTCCAACTCTTCAAAACTCCAAAAACTTCTCTAACTCTCCAACACCTACGGCCCTCACTCTAAACCTCACAAATCTTCATCATCACTAGGGTTTGAGGTTGGCTTTGCACAAGGAAGAAGAAGCAAGCAAGTGGACAACAAATAGTCTTGTAGAGAGGGTGAAACATGCACCATGAAGGAAGGAGAAGAAATGCCCTAAGGTGGGGGAAATAATTTATTGCCCAAGTGACTTTGGTGACTTTCAAAAGGGAAAAGTCAAAAAATTAAGGCATTTGGCACTTGGTAGATTTAATAACCTAGACACTTATCACATGTCTCTTTCTAAGGTTCTTTCTCTTTTCAAATTTATTTCTAATCGAATTTATCCTCAACTTCCAATGGCTCAGTTTTAAAAATCCTAAAAACATGCTTCAAATTTTTCCATTGCCATTGGACAGTTATTCTAGTACCATAAAGTCAATCAGTCCGTCACCTAGAAAATTCTCCGGTCTAGACATTTTCTCCCAAATTTCTAGAAAATTCTAAGAATTGCTAACAATTTAAAAACAACAATAAAACACTCAATTTTCAAGTTCCCACTCACAATTATCCCATAATTCACAAAACAAATCATATTTAAACACAGAAGCCGGGAAATGTCATGAATGCATTACTAATATGCGCATGAGCAAAATGTATCATGCCTCTATATTTATAGGCCAAATGTATGAGCATATTTCCTCTATATGTAGAGGCCAAATATAAGAGTATATCAAAATATTCATCCTAAACTCCTAGCCCGTCCTAAATGACCAATTTACCCTTCCCATCGGTGATGGGATGTTACAAAGTAGCATTAGCGAATGTGAGTAAGTGAAGACATGACATAAATACATCTTTAAATAAGATGTAAGGATTTTGGATGGGATCTACCGGGTTGTAGAGTATAAAAATTGCTTACTGCTTCATTGACCCTTAGTATCGAGGATGCATTGACCAGAGAAGGCATGATACAAATTGATCTGAATAAGTTAGTATGAAATGTTGAAATTGATTTTCTTGAAATATTAAGACTAACCAATAAGTACTTATGGGCAATAGGTGATTGATAAGGAATTAGAAACAATATCAAGATTGGTACCAAGAAATTATAGAGTCAGAAAGCCATATAATTTAGTTTATGAAGGCAAGCCTTTCTTAATTAGTAGCTGAGATCATAAGCTCTTCTCTCGATTCAATAATAGAATTTGGTAATTCTTCCATCGTCCAGAGGTCAAAGGCCCCTCGCTTGATTCAATCGGGTTTACTTCAGAAAGGAACCGACAGACGCAACGGAGAGAATTTTGAAATAAGATGACAGGTCTTTCGGAAAAGTTGTGATGTGTTGTCTTCTTTATTAAAGAAAAATGATGATAATATGGGATTTACATTCATAGCACAGACTCAAGCATAAGGGTTAGAAAAGGCTATCGGGAATATATATATTTTGTTGATGTCAAGTATCCAACTATTTAAGAGGATTTTAGCAGTTCGAGGAGACATTCTTGTTAATGTGAGATGAAATTTGGTCCGCATCATAAGTTGTGGAAATATGTTTGGGAACCACAAATTATCTCTGATGGGGTTTCTAACACAGGAAGTTATCTTTGTAGATAGATTTAAATGTGTGAAGTTACAAGAAAAAAATGAACAGACATTTGCATAAGTCAATGTGGAATCATCGGGAAATTGAAAGAACTGCTGAACTCCGTCGAGAAAAAGGAAGTTGAATGAAAAATTGAGGATAGCATGTGATCATACTACTGCACTGAGGAATTAGTTACTTAAGGAATTACAAGAACTGAATATAAGCACACTGAGTTTGAGGTTATATCTATTGGAGTTAACCATACCCCGATGGGATTATGACAATGAAGGTTAATGTGATCCAAGCAACATGAGACCAATAAGTGACTATGATCATATTGACACATGAAGACGGAATTTTGCATACTTGAGGGAAAAAGTATATAAGCCGTGTTAGTGATCACTGAAACAAAATAACGATAGTGTTAAATACGCCATTCGGATTTGGAGAGTTTGTAGTATGTACAATGCAGGTTCCTAATCAAGATCAAGAGGGAATTGGTTGTACTGTATAGGGTGATTTTATGTACCTCGAGATAAATATAGTTGCTTGAGCTAAATTTGGATTCATGACTTGAAAATTTTTGCAATAGTTGTTGGTTTGAAAGCGTGGAATCATGATGTGGACAGAAACATATTAGATATACATATAAGCGATTAAGGTAATATTGGAATTGGAAAGGATTGAAAGGATTGTGCTGAGGGACCTATCCTAGCAAAGCTAATATTTCAATCAACAGTATCGAATAGATCATTTCATAGCAGAGTACCAAATATGTGGATACTAGGTTACTCAATCTATTGCAATAACGAGGGTATAGTAATGAGTTAATGCAGCAAAAAGGAAATCTTATTAGTTATGGAAAAGGAACAACCGTTTTGCAAAAAGATATTAGGAAAACCCAAATTGAGGATTTGAATCCGTATCCTACCTGATAAAGAATTGTCCTCGTAAGAGTCCAGCGAAAGAGAAATTGGCGACTAAGAATATCGAACTGAGTGACTATATGTTTGAATTCCTTGTAGTCTGGACTATTGGAGAAAGGTATAAGGCATTTACGTCTGGAATGCTTCAGCATATAATATATAGTGCAAAGTGACTACAGGCAAAATCGTCATTATTTTAGTGAGACGACAAAAAGAGTCGATCACCCTGAGTAAAAGTTAGAACAAATTTGGGATACTGTTAGTGAGTGAAATGAATTGAAAATCCAAATAAAGTGGTTTTTGATAGATGAATGGATTTTTGGTGGATTACATCGAAGTTGTGACTATATGGGGAAAGATTTTGAGAGAATCACCTGTGCCAAGGTGTAGTTAGATGAGATACAAAGGTAATAAGGGAAGTTAAGGGTGACATAAAGTGGTCTATATAAAATGATGGCAAAAATGGGACTAAGGCATTATGATTGATTTTATGATTAGTATTGTTATCCTCCAATATATGTGGCCTTGAAATTGGAAGTAAAGAGTTGACTACTTTGAAACTCATCACGGGTATAATTGAGGAAAAATGATATCTAAACTGAGAATTATTAAGAAATGGAGGAGTGCAAGTAGTAATAGTACTCCTACCTTGTTCAGTATAAAAAATGAATTTTGAGGATTAAATTTTATTAGGAGGGGAGAATTGTAACATCCCATCACCGATGGGAAGGGTAAAATAGTAATTTGAGATGGGTTATGAGTGAGTACACTATTCTCGGTATGTTCATGCATAATATGGCCTCTATATAAGCATAAATTGTAATTTTTGTAAATGTATATGATTGTACATGCATTCCTGACATTTCCCAGCATATGTGTTTATTGTGGAAAAATATGAATTGGTGCTTGCACATGGGATTGAAGTGAATTTTTGTGTGTTTTACATTTTTGTGGAAATTTAGGAATTTTTCTGAAAATTTTTCGGGATACTTTTCCAGACAAGTGGCAAGTGACACTTGTTAATTGCCGACTTGTGTATTAAACTTAGTTTTTTATATATAAATATCTTATGTTTGGCAAGCCTTACACGACATTTTGAGTGTTGAAAGTGGGAAAGTTGACCTAGCTTTCTTCTCCTCCGTCCGTAGCTCTCCTCCCTTTTGTTTCTTTTGATATTTTTACCCATCTTTTGTACCTTCTTCTTCCTTGCCTGCTCTCCTTTTGTACATGAAAAAAAATCCAACATAAAACCTAAGCCTTCAAGTTGATGATGTCGTGGGTGTATGGTGGAGGAAGTTAGTGAGTTGGTGATCTTTTGAAGAATTGGAAAGTTGAAGCTTGCTTAGATAAGATTGTGTTTTTGGCTTGCTTTGTTGTTAAATGCATTAATTGTGTTGTTTATGCACTAAATTGTATGAAAATTTTGTAGGTATATGTGTGTATGTGGTATGTAACTTGGTTAATTAATTGATGGTTGATTGATGATTGATGAGGTAAAATCTAATGAATGTAAGTAGAGATATTTAAGATGATTGGAAGTGAAATTTGTGCTTAAAGATTAGTGTAGAACATGATGGATGATAGGGTGTGTGTGTACTGAAATTTGTGGACTTATGTCCAAAGATAGGATGTGAGTGAGTAATAGGTGATATGTGGAGTGAATTGAATGAAAAGTGGTATAGAAGTGGTGTTGGAATGATAGGATTTGGTTTAGGTGTTAAAAGCTCGAAAATTGAAGTTGTACATGTTTCATGTAGCATCCCACTCCCACAAGACTCGAACCCGATATCAATGGTGATATCCGAGCTCGTGCCCCACGAGGATGGTATGCTAGAGCAGTCAATTCATTTTAAAAACTCATTATGACATTTCTCTTTTTGAAAACAATCGAGCGCGCAGAAATCAATAAATGATTCGGGCCCGCGATACGAAAACATTTTCAATCAAATACTATTTCAGTACTCAAATTAGCTCATATACATATAATCATAGCCAAATTGGGCCCAATACAATAACAGTATTTATCCGCGAAAAGAAAACAAATTTACACATATAAATCAGAATGACTCAAATGCAGACATGAAACCGATCCCGACTTTAAACTCTGTCACTCTTGCAGTACTCAGACTCCCGTTTGTTTAATAGGGTACTCTTGAATCTCTGAAAAAATAATTGCAATGTTGGGTGAGTTTGCGAACTCAATGAGAAACCATCATCGATGGTTCACCCAACTCATGCATATACACATAATATATCACAATATATCACACAGCCACAATACACAATCGGAACACTAACAGATACTTTACACATTTTCACTACAACATAAATCTGATATATCACTGAGCAATCATCACTTAATACACGCACTTTCACTTTTCACATTACAATCTGATGCATAATGCATGCCACTTCTCATTTTATGTCAGTGTTATGACTGAGCATCAATATTCACATTTTTGGCAAGTAAGAGAGCCCTCTGGGTATGCACTACTGCCCGCTCACTTTAGAGATAGGAGACCCCTCTGGGTATGCACTATTCCCTTTTGGCCTTAGGCCCTTGCACTGATAGTCGAGCTTAAAGCTCTGATCACTAATTGCTCCAGTCACAACTGTTTATTAAGCGATTCTAATCATGCCTAGCATGCACTTACACTTGCACATTCAATAGCACATATATCGATCAATTCCACTTATAGCATTCATCACATTTACTCATAATCGCAGCAAATTTATTTCACATTTATAACACTCACATGGACAATAATTCACACATTCATAGCACATTTAATCACACAAAGATTGAGGAACCAACTAGGTTACTCACCTGAACTTCCGAGCTACTTGCCTGGAAGTCTCAGCAATATCCATGGAATCGTCGTTCCAACGGCGCCTCGATTCAAGCTCAAATCCTCAAATCTTCGAAAATCCTCCAACTCTTTTCACTTCCTCCATCTTCCACGATTAACTCTTAAATCCACGCAAAATATCAGCTCCCTTAAGCAGCAAGCAAAGCTTTACACAAGGAGGGAGGAACGAAGATCATTCGTTGGAGGAAGGAGGAAAAATCGAAAGTCTCCGAGGGAGAAGAACAATCGCGCCCTAGAGGAGAAAACAATTTTCTTTTTCCTTTCTTCAATTCTCAAAACATAAAACATATATATATACAGAGCAAATAAGCCTTTTGTCATCTTCCTCCCAAAACATTTAAATCTCTTTCTCTAATCAATTTTATTTCCAGTCCAATTCATCTCCAAATCTCAATGGCTCGACATATAAATTTCTAAAATCATAAATTCTAAATTTCCATTGCCATTTATCAATTATTCTAGCACTATATAGTCAATCGGTCCATTACTCGGAGGATTTTCGGTCCGGACTTTTTCTCCCGAATTTTTCAGAAAAATTTCGAAGAATCACTATCAATTGGCAATTACTCTAAACAGTTCCAATTCAATCATTTAAACCCAATTTTTCTATAATTCCCCATAAATCCCAACTATCTCACAAATCACAATTCCTATCACATTCACAAATCAAAAGCCACAAAAATGTCATGAATGCATGTACCTATATGTGCATGTACCAAAGGACTCATTCCTCTACAATTAGAGACCAAAAGAATACTCAGTCGATAATGTGCGGTAAAACCCTATCCCGTCCCAATTTACCAATATAACCTTCCCATCGGTGACAGGATGTTACAATTCTCCCCTCCTAATAAAAAATTTCATCCTCAAAATTTCATACACGATTGATCAGAAAGGCGGGAGAGTCTTTTCGTTCATTGACTTTCAGTTTCTCACTAAAATTCATTACTCGAGTAATTTCTGCCAATGAACTGAAATCAATACGATCAGTTAACCATTCACCTCTTTCAAACTCAACACTGTCTTACTAAAATGTGTTTGTGTGCAATGAACTGAAATCAATACGATCAGTTATGGTCTGTAAAAGTTTAGGTGGTAATTCAGCCCAAAATGTGTTTTGTGTGCAATTGACTCTAAGTGTATAGGTTTTGTGTTTTTTGTGTTCTGATATTAATTTTGGACAGTTAAGGGTGAAATTGGCTCAAGTGACCTTTTAGAAAGTTGTAGAGGATTGTTGTAGCTTTCTAATGAGGTATTATATGATTTTAGATGTAAAGATTGTAAGACATAAATTTGTAAAGCTTTGTTATGGTTTAGGTTAAATGCTGATTTCATAAACCCTAACTAGACAGCCACGTTAATGGGAGGATTTGACCTAGTTAGAGATGAAATTTGGTTCTAAGTCCTTCTTGTGAATTGTAGTATATTGTCTGAGTTGTGTATTGCTATATGGTATATAATGTTTCGCCAAGGGGATGTGGAGTTATGAATTTTGGAAGATTGGGTTATTGTTGAGAATAATTTGGGTAGGCAAAAGATTTGCTTGAGAATTTGATTTGGTTAGAACTGGAATTGGCTTCTAAGTTGTTCATGAAAGTTGTAGCATTTTGTTTTCTCTTTTGATTGATATAAAATTTGGAATTTTTGGCTAAGGGGATGAAAAGTTATGATTTTTGGGAAAGTGTTGCACTGTTATGGTAAATGTGTGACTAGGCAGTATCTTTGAGTGCATTTTTGACACCCTTAAAGGTGCTATTAAATTTCAAGCTCCCATGAAACTTGTAGGATTTTTCAAGATCTTTCCAACGAGACCTAATTTGTGATTTTTGGATGTGTGTGGTAAAAGTTGTGTAGTGGGGAAGAAAGGATAGTTGGTTTTGTGAAAAATAGAAAATTGATTTTTGTAAAATAGAAAATTGATTTTTAAAAAATAGAAAATTTGGGTGATGTGCGCACCTTGCGAGGGCGACGTCTCGCCCACGGGAGGGCGAGCAACCCTCGCACTTTGCTGAATTATTTTATTAATTATTATTTGATTTATTTGTGAATTATTTTGGCCAAGTCATTTCTTTTGTCAATTACTTTTTCATTCGACGTCCGATTGACCTGATTCTCGAGGCATCGGATTCGTGTAATATTTAATTTTATTTATATGTAAAATTGGGAATTTTTAGAGATGAAATTGACGGGGATTGACTTGGTCAAAGTGAGAGGGTCGGATAATTATTTTTCTGGTCCGTATTTTATTAATAATTGGACCTATAGAGGTCCGAATTGAGTGATTTAGTATCAATGAGTTTCTAAAATTTAGAGGAAAATTTTGTAATGGAAAATTTTAGTACAATGTCGGGAATGTCACGAACATGCATACATGTGCATTATTAACTATTTCTGAGTGTACATTTGGTAATATTTGAATATTTTGACTGGTTTAGTGGCGCATTTGGAACGTCAACTCACAGACGTTGCCGAGACTTCCAGGCATTAGCTTCGGAAGTAAAGGTGAGTGACCTAGATAGTTTCTCAATTATTATTTGTTTATTATTTTGCGCTTATAATTCTGTGGAGAAGAATGGTGGGACTGTGCGTTGTTTATGACTGCATTCTGGATCGAAGGTGTTCGATGTATTGGGAGATTATGATATAGAAGTCTTATTTGTTTGAGAATGTGAGACCTTCATGTTTTCAATGTGATAAATTGTGACTGTGATTTTAATGTGAATAATTGTGAGCTAATTGTTTGAATGCGATAATTTGGGTTTGATTGTAATGTGATATTGCTTAATTGCGACATATGCATTCCATGCATGAATGCATGATCAGTTAATGGCAGTTGTGACTGGAGCAGCCACCGAGAGCTACAAGCTCAACGTTTATATTTGGGCCTCGAGCCCCACAGTGATTCAGAGCCTCAGGCTAAACGATTAATGCACCCATAATGGGACAGTTCAGAGCCTTTCGCTCAACGATTAATGCGCCCTTATTATGACTGTTTAGGCGCTCGGTCATAACACCAAAAAAATTGGAAAAAGTGTCACATGCGCATGTCATGTGCATCTGATTTTAGTCTCTTTGATTGAGTGAAAGGCTAATTGCCTTATACTTCTGTGGTACCGATCATGTGGTACTTCTGAATGTGAATTATGAAATAACTTTATTATGCTTGAGTGTTGTATAAATTCAATTGGTTATGGATGTCTAAACGAATGAAAAGTATCAAATTGTCTATGTTCAAGTGAAATTGTGAAATCTGATCAAATATGTAATAATGTGAATATATGTTATGTGAATTGATGTGTTGCATGGATTGAGTGAACCATCGATGATGGTTACCTCACTGAGTTCTCAAAACTCACCCAAAATTTGCAATTATTTTTCAGGACCCAGAGAGTGTTGAATCCCGTTTCCAGAACCCAACTGCATAAACTTAACACTTTCACTCTTGCTATGATATTACCTATATTAGGACCCGATCTGGGAACTGGACCCCAACCAGAACAACGAAATTAGATGACGAAAACGAATCGAATTCTTAATGAGCTATAGAAAAATTGAAAGGCTCGGATTTACAAAATTTTGAAAAAGAAGAAACATAATGGATGAATCAACTACAAATGTTGGATCCTATTTTTGGAACCCAACCTCGGAATCGTAAATCGAACACATTTGCAAAACGTGAGCAAACTTATACTTGGCAAAAACAAAAGCAATCGAAAGCGAATTGGCTCGGAATCAAACCAAACTAACGGTTCAATCGAACTGAAACAAATTTCCGATATCTGAGAACGCGTAACTTAGAAAAACTAGTGTTGGATACCTTAAGACTAAACCAAACCGAAACCGGATAATAAATTTTTCTTTTCTTCTTTATTCAATCTGATTCCAAGCAATCAAATTTTCCATTTGGAAATTCATCCTCAATCAAAACTCAATTCATAATATTCTTCGTAATCATGCAATATCTCAATCTCATATTTAACAAATCTTATTCTTATTCTCATTCTTATTCATTCATACTCTTGACACTAAAATCAAACAGTCACTTTATTCCTCAAATAATTCATGAAAACTTATTTACATCAATATCACATTCATCCATATCTCAATTCAATACACAAGTCCATAACTCATTTACATCGTGAAATACATGCTTACAAATTTTTAATGGCATTCTAAGCCATGTTACAACATCAGTATCAAAAACCACAATGCACAAAATACAACAATGCTCAATACGTCTGAAATCTTAATCTTGCAACAATTTAACTTAAAGCCAATCATATGCATAACGGACGAACATCTAAACCTTCTTTCATCCGATCTCCATCTTGATACCTGGAGATGGGGATGAAAGGGGCGTGAGCTTTACAGCTCATGGATACACATTTATAATAAAAGATAAGCAAAAACCTTGTAAACAGTTCACTTGTTTTAGAAAACTTTCATGGAGTTTATAAAACACATGTTTTCTAGGTTTTCAACCAAAATCCATAAGTTACAAATCATGAATACATCAAACTTTATGAAACATAACATGAGCACATAAACATATCAGAATGGTTTGGGTAAGTATAAGTTCATGACGCACTACACAATTCCATCGAAATGGTCCTGTGTAGTCGTAGTTTCTTGAGGGAGTCCTTGAAGGAGCTCCGTGCCACTAGCGGGCAGGCGGGAGAAGCCTATAACATGGGTCAACGTGAACGTGACGGTTCTTTAGGGACTACCACAAACCCACATAACATACATAGTTCAAACTCTTGTAAACTTGCTGCCAAACTGGCACTTTCTTGTAAACTTGCTTATCTTGTACTTGATGTTTATCTTGAAAAGCCATTCTTGAAAACATGATTTCAGAACATGCATCTTTTTCAAAGTATCACTCAAATCATGAAACAACATATAGCATATTTCACAAGTCATTCATAAACAATGATGCAGCACTTATGATGCAATTTAAAATCAGAAACTTCTTTGATTTAAAGAAAACAGTAGTAGCCTATTTTAAATTATAAACATGTACCCACCTGAATTCCTTTCTTGAACACATGCTTAAAAGATGCCTCTCCTCATGATCCTCTTGCCTTCCTTGATTCCCTTTATCAAAATGCAAAAATTCCCATTCAATAGGACTGACAAAAGTTGATAATATTATCTTCTAGAAAATGTTCCCCATTGTCTTAAATCTCTAATGACTCCAAAATCATTCAATTTGTTTCAGTAATCCTAAAGTTAAACTCCAAATATATTGGGACGATCCTTATGCTGAAACAAGAATCTATACTCAACTTCAAACAAAAATTTTTGATTCTTAGAGACTAAATTTCAATTTCATTTCTTCACAAAACATGTAGCTCAATGTTTCTTGTTTACAACAAATCAAAAATAACCTCATTTGGATCTCTACATCAAAAGTTATGCCCAAATTACCAAAACATATCTATGTAGAAGCTTGAGCTCGCCGCAGCAGAAAGTAGCTCGCCGTGGCGAAACCTAGAGGCTCGCCGGGGCGAGGGCACTAGCTTGTGCACGCTGCGGCGTGCACGCTTACACGCATCGCAATGTGCACAAATGTGTGCGCCACGACGTGCGAGCCCAGAAACTCCCAAAACCTTATTTTTCCACGATCTTCGTCTACAATCTTTACATAAATCAAACATAACTCATGTTAACCATAAATTATCATTCCTACTTCATTTCTAAACTCATTCCAACACAAAAATCATCCACAACCACACTAAAATCCTTAACCCTAAAACCACACATATTCTTTAACTCATTCGAAAGCTTATAACACTTAATCCTCTATTAACTAACATCAAAACATGTTTTATTCATCTAATAAAGTGGAAGGATGCTTATACTCACTTGATTTGGCTTCAATTTCTTCAAAATCGTTAAACCCTAGCTTTCTCCTCTTCTCTTCTTCTTCCACAGCTCCTTCTTCTTTTTCCTTCTCATTCCCTATTTCCCTTGTTTTATTTCATTCTCTTAATAAGTGGGGAAAGTCCATTTCGCCCTCCATTATAAGCCTTATAACTCTTAAACTTAAGTGTCATGCCCAAATTGCCCTTATTTATTCTTATAACTTTCATACTTCAATTCAGAAATTAAAAATCTTAGAGGGACTGAATTAAAAATTTGATTCCTTTAGATAACTTGTATTCCCATGTCTCGAATTTATTCAGAAACAGGAATAAACTTAATTAGATCTCTACAGCTCAAGATATCATCAAAATACTCAACCATGCTTAGAAAATATCTAACTCACTTTGATTAAATCAATATCTTCCAATTTAATCTCAAAATAATCATAATTTCTCATAATGATGTAGTTAATTGTCTTAGGAATTCAACGCTTCTAAAACTAAATCAATCGGATGTCGGATGGAGAAGTTAGAAGCAAAAGAATGGGCAGGGGTCAGATCATCCTAAATAGTAACAGTAACTTGTAAAAATTCTTAACTTCCTATTCCATGGTCCAAAAATTCCATACTTTACATTAATGAAAAGATCAAAACATAATCTAAAACTTTCATGAAGAACTTAAAAACTAGATCACCCTTTAACTATATCAATTTCTCATTCAAAGTTCTGCCAGAATTTATCATTCTAAAACAACATCCAAACTTTGAAATTTCATTTCTTCTAAATTCCACAACCAGAAATAACATATTGTACATCATTGAGAAGCTAGGATAGTCTTCTATGACTTTCATGTAGATAACTAAACTTAATTCAGACCACATCAGTACATGATTTGCCTCAAATCACATTACACCTTAATGTACCCTTATGGACATTTTCACACAACAAAGCAATTTAATACCTAACTTTGACTGATCATAACTTTCACTCCCAATATTGAAAAATATCAAACTTTAAGGCGATAGAAAGCTTTCAACATAATCTACAAGTTTCAAGAAGATCATTTTCTCAAATTCTGCTTAAATAAAAAAGTCAACTCTCTATGACCAAAAAGCCAAACATTATCAATTCTTCATATTCTCACACTTTTCTCTTTATTTTTTTATTTTTAACTTCCATTTTAAAACAATGTATTCACCCTCAATTTCATTTAAACTCAAAACCAGACTTTAGACCATAATTAATCATAGACATCAATAACAAAAGCATATATACGCCTATACTCTCTCATCATCAACTTGCTAAATTCACCTATCTTAATCTCATATAGCAATACACATTCTTGAATTGTCTTTTTTTTTCTTTGGGCATGAATAATTTACCACAAATTCCTCATTTAATGTCAAATTTTAACTCGCAATTCTCAGAAAAGTTCAGGGTCCAACAAGAAGAATACCCCGTTAGGCAACGGGTGTATACCAACCACGTGTCAGTGAGAAAAGAGGTTGGGATCAGTTCGCGTCTGCATTAGTGTAAATTGAATGAAATTGTATTTATAAAAAGGGCCCTCGTGGTCATTGAAATTACCGATGATTGTTTATGTAAATTGTTTTCCGCAAAATATATATACTGTATGTGTATGTTTCAAAAAAAATTATACTGAGTTTTGACTGAGTGATGTAGCACGCCACCCTCTATAGCGCCCCCTCACCGTAGGGTACACATTGGGATGCCCGACGTGTATCCCACGATAAAGGTGCACTACCAGAACAGTCCTACTAATATCCACATGGCATCGCAGTAGTTAAATCACAATATAACAGAAATCAGTAAATTAAAAATCCAAAATGATAATCATTTTATACAGTCATCCAATGGTAGAATAGACCAGTCTATCAGTCTCCTAACAAAACCAAAAAGGAAACTGATACAAACATCTATCCTAGGTCATCCTCAAAACGCTAACCCAGCTGACCAACCTGTGTGCCATCGTCTCTTGCCAGCAGCTCGCACGGCAGGAAAAGAATATCTTCGGAGCTAGGAGTCTACTCTATCAGTCTTGAAAAATATGATGCAATTTTGGGTGAGTTTGCGAACTCAGTGAGAAACCATCATCGATGGTTCACTCAAATTATGCATTACACGCATCACGATAAAGCACAATTCATAACGATCAATTAACGATGATCGTATAATATTATATAAAGACGATATAACGATTCTGATGATAAATAATTCTGATATATATATAATTCACGGTGATAACCAATTACGAGCACCATACCGTAGATTACAGATGACCTCACGATTCACGATAGTCTATTAACGATCTATGGTAATCATACATAGCAATTTACTGATGTCACATCACGGTTCGCGATATTATCGGCGATTTCTGATAAATCATGTCAACACGCAATCACCATTCATTCACAATAATTTGCGATGAGCGATCACGGTCATTCACAGAATCATGCAATCATTTCGACATTCAATACATGATGCAATGCATATGAGACTCTTTTCGATTATTGATGTTGTGCCCAGCGCTCGGTCGGTGATCGATGAGGGACGCGTGTCGTGATTTCTCCCCTGCTAGGCCCCCAAGATCAAGATTCGAGCTCAAGCTCTTTTCGATGATATTAGCAACTTGGGACACATTCCTTATCGATCATGCATTTATGCATGATATGCGATCTGAAAGGAATTCAATGTTCATAATTCATGTTCAAGGATTTACGATTATGCGGCATGAAAGCCCAAAGATTATAGTTCTCGGTGTCACTCAAGAATTCAATCCAATACAATGTCGATATACTAATCACCACATATAATTCAGTTCACTCATACATTTCAGGTGGTCATACAAGAGTCCATTCAATACAAAGAGAACATACAGATCGATCATGTATATTTCAATAATCATGCAATTTCCAAAGTCATGTAGCGAGCAGATTGCTCAAGACAAAGAAAAGCATACAATTCAATCACATTCATTTCATAGAATTCATACAAATGAGCATTTAGACAATCAAAATTTGAGAAACCAACTAGGTTACTCACCAGAATCTTCCGAGCTATTGCTCGAAGTCCCAAAGAATGTCCATGGAACGATGATCCAACGGCGCCACTATAACGATGAAAGTACAACCCATTACTAATTGCCCAATTAAACAATGACAATAATGCATATGTCTCTGAGAATTATGTACCATGCATGTTCACGATTTCCTGCTAAAACCCAAATTCGATATCCTATGCTCAATTTCAACTCTTCACTCAATTGGATCAACACTGCTTTGGTTCAATCCTCAATTCAGTTCAATTTTCTCAATTCATATTCCTATAACAATTTCATATCCATCGGTCAAATCATCCAAAGGAAAATCTCAATTAAAACTCCAATTGTCTCAATTCAGTACTTAGATCACACTATAAACCATAATTAACCTTAAATCTCAAGAATCGGTATCAATTAAATTAAATTCCAACTCTCAATATTTTTCTCAATAGTAGACCTCTTTCCCTAGTTCACAGTGAATCGAGAATCACCTCAATCGGAGGTCTACACCATAAGTTATGTCCCATAAACGAATATACATTCAATCGTAAAATCGCCCATACGTCGCGATTCCACGCTCTTTAAATCGCGACGTGAATAGCTCACTCGTCGCGACGTAGGGGACGCTCGTCGCGTTACAAAAAAGCCACGTTAAATCGCGACGTGGAACCCATTCGTCATGACGCACTAATCCACGCCGTCGCGTCGTCAATTCGAGCTCGTCGCGACTAATAAAAATAATTACATTCAATTATTCGTCGCGACGAAGCCCTCGGCGCTTCAATTGCCGTGACGTCGTGACGATCCGATCGCCTTCTCCGATCGTTTCCGTCCATTTTCTCACTCTAAACCCCATTAAACACTCTCAACTACTCAAATCAACTATATAAATGCTATAGAAACCATTAAAACAACATTAAACACAAAACACTTACCAATCGACGATCAATCCAAAATCTCAAAATCACGTAACCTAACTTTCTCAAATCAATCGATAATCCACTCCAAATCCTTCTCAATCCTTCATCAATCACAATAAACACGTTAGCTAAGCACAATAGGAGGGAAAACCATAAGGAAAAACCAAAGAATCCTCACCAATGGAGGAATCGCACGACCGTCGAAGGAGAAGAAAGGGGAAAACGATAAAGCCTTAGACAATTTTCCCCAATTTCTCAACCCTAGCGATTTATAGCCTTAAGTCTCCATATCAGTCCGATTTTTAGTCTCTAAATTTCGACGGCTCAACATCATAATTTCCTATCAGTAAAATTCTGATTTTTTTTTCATTACCATTGGAAAATTCTCTCAGTGATATATGGTCAATCAGTCAATCACCCAAATATTTCCGATGCAGGTATTTTCTCCGAATTTCCGAAATCTCCTATAAGCCACTATAAATTACCAAATACTCGTAAACTATTCTAAATCAGTCACTTGAACACATTAACTCCTAATTCCTTATTTAATCACGATTCAGTTAGTCCAGTCACTCCACAATTCGATCAGTTAACAAACCAATCAATTCATCGGTTCAATTCACAATTAAATACCGGAAAATCATGAATGCATGTACCAATGAATATATGCATATGCACGATAAACCAGTTCCTCTATGATTAGAGGCCAAGAATATGCTCACGATCAATGTATGCGGTGAAATCCTATCACCGTCCCAATATTACCATAATACCCTTTAATGACAAGAACGGATGTTACAATTCACCCTCCTTATAAAAATTTCGTCCTCGAAATTTCATATACTGATCGATGAGGAGGACAGATAATTTATCCGTTCCTTTCGATTCGATTCTCGCCATATCTTTATAATTATTTGCCAATCCTTACACTCGGTGCCAAAAACACATTTACCAATTCTTAACATCAGATCTTAATCCAATCCAGAAATCACTTTGTAAATCAGATCATCTTTTCGATTTTAAACCACTTACCAATCCATTTTCATGACAGTCACATAGAGGCCATTTAATGACGAATTTAGTTTCCTTATCGATTCGACTCGTTGCCATAAACTGGGATCGCTCAACCCCTAATACAAATTCACTTCACTGTCTTCATTAATTCAAATCAATCATACGTCCTGCAATCTCTCATAATTGTACCTCAATCCCAATGGTTCCATATATATATATATATATATCAGTCTCACATTTTGCCTCAGTGGTCACATCTGTTCGTTATCCCAACGAATAACTATTCGAGTTCACAGTCTAAACCTTTTATTACTCTTTCGGTACATTCTTGTTGAAATACAACGTTTCGATGGATCTTAGAGATTTCTCTAACAGTCTCCTTTTGGCGGCAAAATACACACTTCACAAGATAGTCATAAATATCATTTTCTCAAAATTTGTCTTCCATTTAAATTTTCCAATACGGTTTGCAATTTTCTGAATCGCCAATTTGTTTTGCCAGTCCTTTTTATACACCATTAATTTGGAATTCCTACTACTCATACTACTTTCTTTTTGCCCTATACCAATTTAACAATTATCATTTAACTATAACACATTTATACGCTATTGAATTTCTGTCCAATCCATTTAATTTCATACTTGTCTTAACTTTATGCACTACTCATTACTTTAATCTCTTTCACTTAATCATTCAAATTCTCAAAATGTCTCGATCATCATTGATTTGCATATCCATGGACATATCCATAAAATTTTATATAATTAATAGTCCCACGCTTTTGATGACACCACAATTTCGGATAATCAATCACAGTACAGTCTACGACATTATACTTGTCCTCAGATACGTTAAATCACATTGCACTATATCAGCTAATTCCTCATAACCTTTACGGGGACATTCTACTAAATATTGCCAAATCTCCAATTTAAAACATTGTGATTAATAATGAAACAGTGCAGTTCTCCAAATATCTCTTTCACAATTATCAGTCATACTTTTTACACATTTTTCCTCAAATATTTTGTCATTTTCGGATAAATCCAGCACTCAGTTAATCCTTAATAATTCCAAATTCTGAATACCTATATTCCTTATACCCCTTATCAATTCATATACCTTTCTAAAAATCGATTGTCTCCAATGAGAAACAATGTTCGCTTACCTTTCTCAGTTCCATCATAACACATTCTGACACATATTCCTTTACCCTAATTTCCCTTTACAGTTCAGTAAGCCTATTACACAATCGGATTTCTTACGTTAACATATTGCACATTTCCTCAAGAGTGCACTCTATCTCTCACTCTTGAGTTTCCACCGCCTTTCCTAATTCAACAGTACTTCCTAAAGGAATGTCGACCACTAACCCATGCAAGAACCTCTCTATTATCATGCAGTCTATGTGCGGTATGTAGTGCAATAAAGAAAGATAAATGAATCCAAAATCCAGTAATACATATGCTTTAAAACCAAAATTAGAAGCATACCCGCTATAGCATCCGGGAATCCTGGGTCTCCCGCCAATCATGGCATAGACCACGGCCCGAGGTTGTTGTCTGTCCGTCTGCACCCTCGAGACCTCATTGTTGATCCTCACCGACCTCGACCTCGGCCTCGGCCTCTCCATCCGAATCCACCACGGCTCTGCTGCACCGTGGTATTGCTATCAGATCTTCCAATCATAGAAGACTGGGCTCCCAGTGTCTCTGGACGGTTCCTCACTAGGTGGTCCATCGAACCACACCTCAAGCGTGCTCAGACAGCCATCGCACTCTCCATGTGCCTCTTACCACAATGCTCACATAGAGGAACAAACGCCTGAACTTCTAAAGATCGACGCCACCACGACCGATCTGCATAAAACTGCTCTCTCGCTTCATAACCGACTGTCTAGTCCCTCCCGAGGATCTAAAAGGTCTCGCCCGCTCTGCTATACCCTCTACTCACTACTTTGGCTATCATGCGGGTCTCTTATTCCCGTCTCCCACCCGACCGCAGCTTGCCTCTCCTCGAAGGTTGCTCGATCCTCACTACTGAAGCCCTCAACTCAATGAAATCAATCATATCGGATCGAGCCAATAGGGCACGAATCTCTAGATTGAGTCCGCCCTCAAAACGCCGACACTTGTCAGCCTCAGAAGCAACCACGGTAGAAGCATAGACCAATAGCTCGTTGAACCGCACCTCATAGTCGGCCACACCAATCGTCCCCTCCTCACTCTAGAACTCCTCAGCTTCATGTCCAGATAAATCTTGGGCATGAAATTATCCTGAAGGCCCTCGAAAATCATCCCATGTCACAGTGCAGGCCCGGTGGTACGCCGACAGCCCTCCACCACCGATATGCAGGACCTCGTAATGAGAAACCGCGTGTCGAAAAACTCATCCGGTCACACCCATCTGATCGAGGACTCTCTCGGTCCTCTGCGGCCAATCTCGGCCTCCGCAGGTCGGTGCCGCCATAAAGTCAACCGCCCCCGCCACGTTAGCTGTTCATATCTCCGTTCCGTCGACAGAACTCGAGGAGGCAACTCCTCTGATGAGGCATCGGAGACTCCCTACTAGCTCCTACCGATTCTAGGTCAGCGGGTGATTCAACTCGGTTTCCCAAAGACGGATGACCTAAAATGCATAAGAAATTCCAATCGCTTACGCTATTCTTTCCAATAATTCCAACCTAACGAAAGACACTATGCCCATAAGATGCCAAACCATGCTCTGATACCAACTTAATATAGCGCCCCCTCACCGTAGGGTACACATTGGGATGCCCGACGTGTATCCCACGATAAAGGTGCATTACCAGAACAGTCCTACTAATATCCACATGGCATCGCAGTAGTTAAATCACAATATAACAGAAATCAGTAAATTAAAAATCCAAAATGATAATCATTTTATACAGTCATCCAATGGTAGAATAGACCAGTCTATCAGTCTCCTAACAAAACCAAAAAGGAAACTGATACAAACATCTATTCTAGGTCATCCTCAAAACGCTAACCCAGCTGACCAACCTGTGTGCCATCGTCTCTTGCCGGCTCAGACGGCGGCAGAAAAGAATATCTTCTGAGCTAGAGTCTACTCTATCGGTCCCAAAATATGATGCGCTTTTGGGTGAGTTTATAACTCGGTGAAAACCATCATCGATGGTTCACTAATTATGCATTACGCGCACTAACGTGCGGACAATTCAAGAATAAAATTAACGATGATCGTATAATATTATACAACACGATATAACGATTCTGATGATAAGCGGAATAATATTATATATAATTCACAAGTGATAACTAATTACATTACCATACCGTAGATTACAAGATGGCCTCACAGCTCACGATAGTCTATTAATGATCCTATGGTAATCATACATAGCAATTTATAGTGTCACATCACGGTTCGCGATATTATCAAAGCGATTCTGATAAATCATGTCAACACGCAATCAGTCATTCATTCACAATAATTTGCGGTAGACAGTCACAGTCATTCACAGTAATCATGTAGTCATTTCAGACATTCACTACAGTATGCAATGCATATGAGACTCTTTTCCAGTTATTCAGTGTTGTGCCCAAGTCACCAACGGTGGATCGATGAGGGACGCGCGTCGATTTTCTCCTGGGCTAGGCCCCACAAGATAGTATTCGAGCTCGAAGCTCTTTTCAGTGATATTAGCAACTTGGGACACATTCCCTTATCTGATAATGCATTTATGCATGATATGTAGTGCAAAGGAATTCAATGTTTAGTAATTCAGTGTTCAGTGATTTACAGTGTACGGCTATGAAAGCCCAGTATTACAGTTCTCAGTATCACTCAGTAATTCAATCCAATACAAGAATCGATGCGAATCACCACATATAATTGATTCACTCATACATTTCAATGGTCATACAAGAGTCCATTCAATACAAAGTGAGAACATACAGCTTCGATCATGTATATTTCAATAATCATGTAATTTCCAAAGGTCATGTAGCGATGCTGCTCAAGATAGTAAAAGCATACAATTCAATCACATTCATTTCAAAGAATTCATACAAAGTGAGCATTTAGACAATCAAAATTTGAGAAACCAACTAGGTTACTCACCAGTAACTTCCGAACTATTGCAGAAGTCCCAAAGAATGTCCATGGAACGATGATCCAACGGCCACTATAACAATGAAAGTACAACCCATTACTAATTGCCCAATTAAACAAGACAATAATGCATATGTCTCTGCTGAATTATGTACCATGCATGTTCACGATTTCCATGCTAAAACCCAAATTCGATATCCTATGCTCAATTTCAACTCTTCACTAATTGGATCAACACCGCTTTGGTTCAATCCTCAATTCAGTTCAATTTTCTCAATTCATATTCCCTATAAAATTTCATATCCATCGTCAAATCATCCAAAGGAAAATCTCAATTAAAACTCCAATTGTCTCAATTCAAGACTTAGATCACACTATAAACCATAATTAACCTTAAATCTCAAGAATCGGTATCAATTAAATTAAATTCCAACTCTCAATATTTTTCTCAATAGTAGACCTCTTCCCTAGTTCACGGTGAATCGAGAATCACCTCAATCGGAGGTCTACACCATAAGTTATGTCCCATAAACGAATATACATTCAATCGTAAAATCGCCCATACGTCGCGATTCACGCTCTTTCGTCATGACGTAGGGACCGCCGTCGCGTTGTAATAAAGCCACGCTCGTCGCGACGTGGAACCCATTCGTCATGACGCACTAATCCACGCCGTCGCGTCGTCGAATTCGAGCTCGTCGCGACTAATAAAAATAATTACATTCAATTATTCGTCATGACGAAGCCTCGGCGCTTCACTTCTGTCATCGACAGACGACTGACGATCCGATCGTCTTCTCCGATCGTTTTCCGTCCATTTTCTCACTCTAAACCCCATTAAACACTCTCAACTACTCAAATCAACTATATAAATGCTATAGAAACCATTAAAAACAACATTAAACACAAAACACTTACCAATCGACGATCAATCCCAAATCTCAAAATCACCGTAACCCTAACTTTCTCAAATCACTGATAATCCACTCCAAATCCTTCTCAATCCTTCATCAATCACAATAAACACGTTAGCTAAGCACAATAGGAGGGAAAACCATAAGGAAAAACCAAAGAATCCTCACCAATGGAGGAATCGCACGACCGTCGAAGGAGAAGAAAGGGGAAAACGATAAAGCCTTAGACAATTTTCCCCAATTTCTCAACCCTAGCTATTTATAGCCTTAAGTCTCCATATCAGTCCGATTTTCAGTCTCTAAATTTCAACGGCTCAACATCATAATTTCCTATCAGTAAAATTCTGATTTTTTTTCCATTACCATTGGACAATTCTCTCGATGATATCGGTCAATCATCACCACCCAAATATTTCCTATCCGTATTTTCTCCCAATTTCCAAAATCTCCTATAAGCCACTATAAATTACCAAATACTTTCAAACTATTCTAAATCAGTCACTTGAACACATTAACTCTTAATTCCTCATTTAATCACGATTCAGTCAGTCCAGTCAGTCCACAATTCGATAAGTTAACAAACCAGTCAATTCAGTCAGTTCCAATTCACAATTAAATATCGAAAAATCATGAATGCATGTACCAATGAATATATGCATATGCAGTAAACCATTTCCTCTATGATTAGAGGCCTGTAACATGCTCAGTCAATGTATGCAGTGAAATCCTATCAGTCTGTCCCAATATTACCATAATACCCTTAATGACAGTAACGGGATGTTACAATTCACCCCTCCTTATAAAAATTTCGTCCTCAAAATTTCATATACAGTCGATGAGGAGGACAGGATAATTTATCCGTTCCTTTCGATTCCGATTCTCGCTCATATCTTTATAATTATTTGCCAATCCTTACACTCAGCATCGAAACACATTTACCAATTCTTAACATCAGATATTAATCCAATCAGAAATCACTTTGTAAATCAGGATCATCTTTTCGATTTTAAACCACTTACCAATCCATTTTCATGACAGTCACATAGAGGCCATTTAATGACGAATTTAGTTTCCTTATCGATTAGCCCAACCTTTTATTATTTGACCTAGGTATAAATACTTATGTTCTAGGGTTTTTGAAAAAACATTTTAGATCAGAATTGTGCAAAAATCGTCAGCTTCAATAGGGGAAACATCATTCTCTTGTTCTTGTTACTTTTCGAACCATCTTTCACTTATTAATTGCTTTCCCAATTGTGGCGTGTTGATTGTTCGTTTCTCTAGGTTTTATTTTGATCATCGGAATTGTTTGGAGCAAGTTTCCAAGAGGTGCTATAGAAATCAAACCTTGAGTATCCTTATTTTCTTGTTTTCCTCAAGGTTGAAAACACACCAAAACAAAACACCTATCGGAAATTCGATCAAATTGTCATCTGTTGGCCCCTGGATTTTTTTTAATTATTTAAGCATGTCTAAATTATTTGGAGGTATTGTTTAAATTATTTTGAGGTTTTAGCTCTTAAGAAGATGGAAATTTAATAATGGATTATGTTTAAATTAGAGTGAAGTATGTTGTTAGAAATTAAATGAATAAGATGATGTAAGGGCAATTTAGGTATATCACCTATGTTTTAAAGACCAAAGGCTTTTGAGGAGGGCTACTTTGGTCCATTTGAGTTAAATTAGAAGTAAAAAGGGAAAGAAACAAAGCTTGTAGCCGCATATGTGAGGAGAAGAGCTAGGAAATTTTAAGTTTTAAGAGGGATCCTAAAACTATGTAGTTTTGATGAGTTGGAGCTTAGGTTTTTAATATAAAAGACATGTGTTAAGGCTTTAGGGAATAGGGTCACGAAATTTTTTAAGGAGAGAGGAGAGAGGGAGTCTTCGTGGGAAAGAAGAAGAGGAAGAAGAAGAAGAAGAAGAAGAAGAAGAGAGAAGAAGAGAGAAGAAGAAAGGTTAGGGCTGTGTGATTTCTTGCTTAATAGAAGAGATACCAAGAGTTCTTTAAGGAGGAAAAGGAAGAAGAAGGGTTAAGCTTTCATTAAAGCTAAGAGGAGAGAGATTTTCGTGGGTTTCATCTCCAAGGTAAGAAATTGTGAATTCTTTTGAAATCATTGATAGGTTTTAGTGAAAATAGCTTAAGTTAGGTATGGGTGTAAAGTTAGATGGGTTATTTTCATGTTTTCATCTCCTTTGAATGGTCAATTTATGCTTCCTATGGGATTTTATGTTTGATGAAGGTTAAGAGAGGGAATTGAAGTGAAAGGAAAGGCCAAATGTTCAAGCTCCTAGCTAAAGGAATTGAGGTGGGTGATAATTTAATAGTTGAGTTAATAAGCTACTTAATTGCTTTGAAATAAATGTCATATAATTTTTTCCTACGGTTTCTCAATTTTTAAATGAATTGCTATTTGTGATAGTTTAAACTTATATGAAATGTTTTGAATGTAAAGACTTTGTGAAAATATGTGTGAAATAGTTTGACAAGAGAAAAAGATCCGAAAGGGATGATTTCAACGATTATATGAAAGTGATTTTGCCATTTGAGGCTAATGATCATAAATTGTGTGAATTATGTGATATACATGTTTGTTTGGGTTTGTGGTGGTCCCTTATGTGTGATAGGTGCACCTGTCAAATTATAGGCTTCTCCTGCCTGCCCGCTAATGGCCATGGAGCTCCTCACGGACTCCCACATGTGTTCATAGCTACACATGACCGCTTCGCAGAAATGTGTAGTACGTCCTGTTTGGATTCACCCAAACCATCTTATATGTGATTATATGATATGCTTGTTTATGTTGTTTTGTATGTTATGTTGTTTGGTAAATGCTTTTGATAAATTGATTTATCACTTTCTCTATACTTATGTGATCTTGATGTGTAATTGGTGTGATGAAATGAGTTTTTCCAAAGGATTTGAAAAATTAAAAGTGTTCTGAACAATGTGATTTTGTCTTTGAAAGTGAATGATGAAATGGAATTGTGAAAAGTTTTGATAAATTTTAAAAGGTTTTTATCATATGAAAATTTCTTTGAAAATGAAGAAATAAAGAACGTTTTAGCTTATTTCATAATTATTAAGTTGTTACCCACTGAGCCATCAAGCTCACACCCTTTTTCCCCTCCACAGGGACGAGTTAAAACACGAGTTACAGTATTTGGGATTGAGGCATCACTTCAATGTTTTTAATTTAGAAGTCATTCTTGGAAACAAAGAGTTAGGTTGTATTTTGGAGAATTGATCAACCATGTATTTTTGACATTTAATCTTTTAGATTGTAATTGGGAAAAATGCCCTCTAAAGCGTTGTAGTAACTCAGATTGTTCATGTAAATGCAAGAATGTTGGTTTTGAATGTAATGCATGTAATTTGCATATGTCTTATTCACAATGCATTGTTGTATGGTTTGACTTTGACAAGAAGAAGGAAAATATTTTGTTTTATAGTTTAGGTATGATTAGAATGCTAAGAGTGTGTGGCTGGCATCGAAGTTGATCATTTGGGATATTTGGATTGGTTGGTGTTATGAGAGATTGAAGATTTAGGTTTTTATGCAGGTACTTGAGTTAGGTTGAATTGAATCGAAGATTGGATAGTGGAATTTTAAAGGAGGTGCTGTCAAATTTTTGCAAAATTTGACAAAACCTTTGATAGTGATTTAAACCCCTTAGTGTTGAAATTGAATTGGGAGGTCTTCTTGAAGAATGTAGCATACGTTTGGAGCTTTCTAATGGCATATGATGTGCTTTATTTGGAGTTAAGAGTAAAAACTTATGGGGGTTAAACCTATATCAGTTACTGTTCATGTGGCTATTTCACTGTTTTCTTTGGTCATTATAGGAGCAATACATTTGAGTGAGTTTTACCTCCTTTAATGACGAAATTGAGTTTTGTTTCCTTAATGAAATTTGTAGAGCACTTTGTTATCTTTCCATTGAGGTACGATATGTAATTTTTAGGATTTGGAGCAAGAAGTTATGAGAATTGGAAGATGACAGCTAATGTTCATTTTGTTGCTCATATTAGTTTGTGAGTTCAAGATAGCCTTGACGACTAAGGATTGAATTCATGACTTTGATGAATCCAATTAAGCTGGAAATTGTGAAGTTGGTGAGTGAACTTGGAATATGAAGTGTTTATGCTTAGAATAAGTTAAATTTGTAAAGTATACAAGTGGTTATGATGTTAGGTTGAAGGTGATATGTTTGGAAGAGGCATTGGAGTTTTGGGAAATTCAATGTCCATTAAACGGACATGGATGTCCGTTAAACGGACAACCTCAGGTGCAAAAACACCCCTTAGCCTGCCCATGTTCGTTAAACGGACTTGCATGTCCGTTTAACGGACATTTTCGAAGCATTTGGGCCACTCTCACCCGAATGTGTCAGTTAAACGGACATGGATGTCCGTTTAACGGACAGCTACAGGAAAGATTGTGTTTTTGGAAAAAAGTTAGAGGCTGAATATCATTTTTTGGTCTTCATGAGAGTTGTAGATCTAGATGTATTCTTTCTAATGGTCAAATAATGAACTCAATCCGACATCTAGATTAAAAGTTATGGAAATTGCGCCAAAAGAGGTTCAATTTGATTTTGGGTGTGAACATAGTCTATTCTTTCGGACATAAATCCCTCATCCGACCTCCAATTGAGGTGAGACTTAAACCATTAGATTTCCAAGACATATATATTTCTCCATACAATAATTGGTACCATTTGGAGTTAAATTGAAGAAGTTTGCATTAAAATAAGTGAGAGGTCGGTTTGGAGATCATATTTGGAGTATGAGCTCTTATAGGCTTTTTAAACATAACTTGAGTTATATAACTCCGTTTGAGGTGATTCTTGTTTCAAATCGAACTAGAGACTTAAGGCTACATTTTGTATGATTAAATCAACTCATGATTTTGGTGATTAATTGGTGTGCACTTACCACGAATGTTGAGTTACAACTAATGACCCTGTAAGGAAATAAGCACAAGGCTTTAGGACTCCGGAAATTGGGCTCTAGAAACGGGTCCAATAGATGTGGAATTAAAGCAAGAGTAAGAGTGTTAAGTTATAATCAGTTGGGTTTCAGTCTCCGAATCAGGTCCCAACATCATCAATCTTTCCGCGGTGCGCGCTAAGATTGCTAAAGGAAAAGATTCTAAAGCAAAGGTTTTGGATACAAGAAGAAGGAGAGGATAGCGCAGCAAGGAATTAAAGCTGTAGCAAAGGAGTTGATAATACTCTTCATCTTGTTTATGTTTATTATTATCCTTATGCCATATCATGTATGGATTGGAATGATGATTTGGATATGTTGCTTCCACTACAAAGATGATTTCTAAAAAGTTTTGAAATCTACCGGTTCTCCAAATATAGTATGCTTTCCTTTTCCGATCCAACAAGATAACCAAACATGCGAAACCTTAGTTAAGTCAAGAAGACTTCACTTCTTCTATTGATTTTGATGAAAGTCAAATAATAAGAATAATAATAATAATAATAATAGAAGTGTGTGAATTGTTTTGATGAATTTATTAAGTGTATAGATAAATGTAAGTGGCACAAATCATTAAATCAAGACAATACTTAAGTAAAAGCTAAATAAGACAAAGGGCCTAAGATGGATCAGACGAAGTGATTAAGTCTAAGACACTAGACGAAGCCTAAAAATCTAAGCAAGACGATGTAATTGAAGAATGTATTAAAACGTCATTTATTTGGAGTTGGTTACAGGACTCAACTAATAACAGACTTTAAAAGACTGTACAACTAGATTTCTGAAAGAAGACCATTGGAGATTTAGGTTACAAATATTAGTTATAGTCGTAAACTTAAAAAAAAAAGGAGAATTCTAAATGTACGAAACATACTTAGAGAAATTCTATGCTCAAGTGCTCACACTATGAAAAATATTCTGAGAGAAAAGAAAAAAAGAAAGAGAGTAAATACATCTATAACGTGATGCTCAAACAATATTCTTTTCTAGTGAAAGAAAGGCTAGAGCCTGAAGAGGATAAGAAAGTAGATAAAAAATACTTTATGAAAGAGACTTGAATAGGCTCTTCAAGTGTAGAATAATAATTGTAACGTTGAAGGAGATAGTGAAATCCCAAACGAACTCTAAGGACTGGATGTAGTCCAAGGTTAAGGGTGAACCAGCATAAATCGTGGTGTCATATTCTCTAAATCTTACCTCTTTAATTTTCTTATTGTTAGAAGAATGGATACTAATTTCCGCTATTACATTACTAATCAAATTAAGTGTGCTGTTTCTGAAATCGTCTAAATTTGTCAAGAAAATCAAGAAGATTTTAAAGATTAATATCTTAGATGATTTAACACAATTCAACCACCTTTCTTATGTATTTTACATATTATATATGATTTCTATGTTAACAAGTGATTTACTTCAGTTGGTATCAGAGCAAGTTTCTAAGAAACACTGTTACAAAGTGAGGACAAAGATCCATGGCTGAATCATATGTTTTGATAGTAGAAGGAGCCTCAATCTCAAAACCCCATGCATTGAATGGTGAAGATTATCATTATTGGAAGGACAGGATGCAGCTCTTCAAAGAATCCACAAACTTTGGGATATCATTGAAAATTGTCCATATATCCTAACAGACAGCTAAGGGAAAAAACATCTCTCATGATCAATGGTCGGTTTATCAGAAAGCTTGCTTTCAATTAAACTCAAAAACCAAATTCTTTTTAAGTTGTGTTCTAAAAAGTTAATATGATAAGGTTCATGGATGCAAATATGCAAAGAATATATGGGACACATTAGCCATTGCATATGAAGGAACAAACCAGGTGAAAGAGTCCAAGATTGGTATTCTTGTTCATCAGTATGAGCTGTTCAAGATGAAAGATGATGAGACTATTGATTAGATGTTTGGACGATTCCAAACAATTATTAATGAACTTAAAGCTCTGGGGAGAATTTACGACAATCAAGATCATGTCAGGAAGATTCTCAGAAGTCTTCCAAAAAGATAGAGACCCAAAGTAACATTAATATAAGAGGCCAAGGATTTAAGCAAGCTGAAGCTAAACGAATTGCTTGGTTCACTAAAAAACTATAAAATAGAGCTTGATGTAGAAGATAAACCTAGAAGGGATAAATCTATTGCATTGAAGGCTGGTCAGAAGAATCAGAAGATGCAGAAAAATAGAAGCACATTTTTAAAAGCATTAAAGATTGAAGAAATCAAGAATGATGATGCTAGTGAATCTGATCAAGATTCAATTGAAGATGAAGATGAGCTATCCTTCATTTCAAAAAAGATTAGAAGCATATGGAAAAAGAAATCAAGGGGAAATAAAGACTTCTCTTTCAAAAATAGTAGCAAATATGATTCAAAGAATAAAAAAAGTTCTATCATCTGATATGAGTGTAATAAACCAGGACATTACAAGTCTGAATGTTCGTTGCTAAAAAATAAAAGAAAAGTCAAGAAAACAAAAAGAGCATGATGGCAATATGGGAAGATCTGGATTCGCCTATTGGATCGATTATGGCCCGAGTATTCACAATACACTGCAGAAAAGACCATAACACAACACGATGTATAACCAAAAATATATAGGATGCAAAAAATACCCTTTTCATAAATTGGTGGTTTCTTTTTCGGATTCGTAGACACTACTACACGCGAATGTCCTTAACCGATATCCACACAAGTATGCACGATCCAGGCTACGACTATCGTGTGCTAGCACGCACTGAAACTCTTTCTGAATGCCGCACAATTTTTCTCTCAGATGGTGGCTAGGGTTTTGTATCAAAATGATGTGGCTTAACCCTTATGAGACCTAAGTTTCTCTATTTATAGAGAAAACTTAATCCCATTAAAGCCCAATAAATTTCGGCCCATTATATCTTATATAATAAAAGCCCGATAACTTAATTCAATCTAGCCCAATAAATATATCCATATATATTTATTCAATGCCTAATAAATTAGGCCCAAGAGAATAAGCCCAAATCACATCACTCTTTGTGTGTGACCCTGTAGGCTCATTTGATGTTGGCAATGGGCTTGATCACACTTCAAGGCCCATAAGTCATAAGTGGCCTCTAGCAAGACATTATGACTGTTAGACCCCAAATTTTTTTGTTTTCTTGAAGTTATTAAGTATGAAATTATTTGAATTATGATTTATGGTATAGTTTGATTTTATTGAGAATATTCATGGAAAATTTGGATTTAATTGAGTTTGGTATGAAATATGTGTTTATGGAATAAGTGTTAGGAAGAGTAAAAATGGTTATGAAAGGGTAATTATGGTTAAGGGCATATTGGTCAAGTATTTGAGTTAGGATGATTTTAGCCTAAGTAAGGAAGGACAATTGAGTACATGTGCATTTTAGGGTTTAGGGATTAAAAGTAAGGAAATAAAGAGAGAAAAGAAGAATAAGAAGAAATAAAAAGGGAGAAAGAACGGAGAGAGTGGGCGGCGGTGAAGGAGAAGAAGAGAGAGGAAGAAAAGGGAAGCTTTCTTGTCAATTTTGTTAGATTTCAAGCACTCTTAAGGTAAGTTATACTCTTCTACTCTTGTTTAGGTCAATCAAACTCTAGATTGGCATGGATTGAGTAGAAATCGTTGGTTTAGGGTTTATGGGAAAACTTAGGTAGATTTGCATGGGTTGTTGAGTTGTTGATGTTTTGGTGTTAGAATAAGTGTAGAATGGAAGTATATGACATGATTTATGGCTTAGATGTGTTGTACTTGAAAAGAGAAGGATTTAGGGTTGAAAATGTCGAGATCCGGGTTCGGAGTCGACCCTCCGTCCACACGTCATGACGCAGCTCATGAGCACGCCTTGGCTGCAGGGAAGGCTTGCACGCGTATGACGCAAAGCAAGCACGTCGTGGCGTGCGTGATTTTTGTTCGACACGGCGAGAGGCTGGTCCTCGCCGCGTCGCGCAGGTCGTTCGCCGCGGCGAACTCAAAATGTTTCTGCTGTTTTGTTTTTAGTGTTTTACGCATATCTTTTGATACAGAGGTCCTTTTGGGGTGATTTTAGAGGCGTTGTGGACTAGAGACATAGATCTACAAGTCTTATGAAGTGATGAAGTTATGAATTAGTTTCTAAGAATATGGAATTTTGGATGGAAGTTAAGAATGGAATTTAAGGTTTCAACATGAGTTTTGAATAAGATTTTGGTTCTTATTTTAGGAGACCAAGTGAGGCAAGAGGATCAAGAGGCTCAAGAGGAAATTCATTCCTAGGCAAGAAAAAGCAAGGAAATCAGGTGGGTTCATGTTTATAATAAAGTCTATAAGTTACTCATTGTTTAGTTCAAATCAAGCAAGATCTCATGCATTTACATTACATCATCCACGATCGCATTGCATACTACCATGAATGATTATATTCTGCATTATGATTTGCATTCATGATTATTATCAAGATTTTTACAAAGGAATGTCTTCCTTTCACGAATACAAGTGCATGAAATCAAGTTTTACTGAAATATTTATGACAAGTAAGTTTACAAGCAAGATTACAAGCAAGTGCTGATTAGCAAACAAGTTTACAAGAACAAGTTGAATTATGCATACTTATGTGGGTTTGTGGTATCCTCACGATAGTCAAGTGCACATTGACTCACGAAAAGGCTTCTCCCTTTGCCCGATTGTGGGCATGTGGTTATCCCACAAGGATTCCCTCACAAAACTACGCCTACACATCAACATTTCGATGGCTATGTGTAGTACGTCACGAACCTGGGACACCCAAACCATCATGTTATATGCTATGATTTGTTATGTGACATGCATCATGATTTGTTCAAGAATCAAGCATTTTGCAAGAAATGACTCATACATGCTCTAGTATTATGATTTCAACAAGTATCACGGCAATGAGATATTTTGAATATTTTTGCTTATAGCGATATTATAAATATGTCCCCACGAGCTTTATAGCTCATCCTCTCTAATCTCCCCCATGCAGGTGACGAGCCAAAGATCGAGTGAGTCACGAGTTTCGGTAGCCCTCCCGTTTTCATTTCATTATGATGATTTATTTTCAATGTTATGTTTGGACGACAAGACCTTAGTTACATGTCAAGTATCATTGGTTCAAGAGTGTTTTAGATTTTTGGCTCTTGAATTCAAAGTTGTGGTCTGATTTGAGATATTCGTAAATCTTTATGAAACTCTTCTTTGGAGCATGAATTAGGAATATGTTTAAAAGCACGAAAGTTTCACGATGGGTCCATTGAACTTCCGATGGTCTCGTTTCTAAATCATTTAATTTGCATGTTTGGATGTAATTGTTTAAATAAGCAGGTTTGCAAGTATGTTTTTCCAACAGGCCCATTACTCTTCCGCGGGTCTTTTGTTTAAATGTATTATGATCACGTTTTCCCGCCACGCTCTCACGACAGACGTTGGGCTCTGACAGCGGGGTCCAATATGTTTGGTATCAGAGCGCCTAGGTTTTTGATCTAGGGCTGCATGACATTGCTTTCAAGAAATAAATTGCATTGTTTTACACGATTGGAACTGTTTTTGCATATTTTGAAAATTGTCGTACTTGAACTAAAATTTTCAATGGTTTTCTATCAAGGAGTGAACATGCCACCACGAAGGAGAACTCGGGGAGCTACGACTCGATCTCATTCTCGTCAGGGGAGTACGGATGAATCCCATATTCCTCAGGATGCCGGGACACACTCTGTTCCGATTTCAGAGGCACCTAGTTTGCAACAAGAAGAGCCTCCTCCGCCTCCTCCTATGCCTCAGGGAACTCCCATGGATCCGAATTTCTTTCAAGCCTTTGCTCAGGCTTTTACGTATGCCATGGGATAGGGATCGCAGATGCCGATGCAAGCTCCGTGAGAGAGAGTGGACAGATGACAAGCTCTAAGTTTGGGGTGGGATTTCAGTGGGACTACTAATCCGTAAGAGGTGAAGCTCGGTCAAGAGGACCGAGAGGGTCCTAGTTCGATGAGATGCCTGATGAGGAGAAGCTAGATTATGCTTGTCGGTTTGTTGCGGTGACGACCGCTTGATCGGTGGAGTCGATGCCTCACACCAAAGTTGTTCCTTCTTGGTCTTGACATGGAGGGACTTTGTGGAAGTGTTCGGTAGATGTATCTCTCCGTGGTTTATGTGCAAGATAAGGCCAGAGTTTCAAATCGATGCGTAGGGACATGAGTGTGAGCGAGTATGAGCTGAAGTTCACACAGCTTTCCCGATATGCAGCAAACATTGTGGCAACAGAGGAAGACAAGTGTCGCAAGTTTGAGGGAGATCTTCACTTGGGAATCAGAGAGAAAGTCCTGATTCACAATTTCTGTAATTATCAGCAGTTAGTGGATGCTGCTCTCCAGGCTGAGAAGCTGGAGAATATCAGGAATGAAGCGAATATGAAGAGAAAGAACAGGGAGTAGAGTTTCAGGAAGGGTGCTAGTGCTCCATTGCCTGAGAGGAGCACAAGGAGCTCTTTCAGTCAGAGCGAAGTGGGTAGCAGTGGGGCTACCAGGAGCAAGCAGGTCAGGGTTGTTTCAGGGCAAGCCTCTAATGTGGGAGGTTCACGTAGAGCTGGAAGGAGCGGGTTCACCTACCCCTTATGTGACCAGTGTGGGAAGCATCATCAGGGAGAGTGCCTCAGATCACTTGGAGTTTGTTTCAGATGTGGAGAGAAGGGGCATATAGCCAAGCATTGCCCACAGGTACCGAGACAAGAGGGGTCTCAGCCAGTGCTCCAGGCGTGCAGAGAGAAAGTGGGAACCGCACCGATTCTCGAGGTAGGCGCCTGGGATCGCGAGGAAGACTGCCCTCCAGAAGGCCAAGGGTCAGCGCGACAAGAGTGTTTGCCATGACCAGGAGGAAGCCAGCAGCCGCACCTCGAGGTTGTCACTGCACGCTCGATTATTTGATTCTTCAAGATTTGTGTTGATTGATTCTGGTTCCACACACTCTTTTGTTTCTGCTAGCATAGCATTGCATGGTGTGAGTTCTGTGCCTTTGGATAGGCCCTTGATTGTTAGTACTCCTCTAGGGAGGAATGTGGTGATCAGTCAGATGTATAAGCAGTGTGAGCTCTTCATAGATGGTGCTAGATTGGTAGTGGACTTACTACCGCTAGACCTTAGAGGGTTAGATGTTATCCTGGGGATGGATACTATGGAGAAGTATTTGGCCAAGCTGGATTGTGGTCAGAAAGAGGTAGAGTTTGATCTGGGCAATGGTGAGAGGGTGATCTTCAGAGGAGATAGGAAGACACCATCGCCAAGACTGATTTCAGCTATGTTAGCTAAAAGGATGATAGGCCAGGGATGTGAAGCTTTCTTGGCGCATGTTGTAGATGCCGATGTGCATGAAGGGAAGCTAGAGGATTTCCCGATTGTGAGGGAGTTTCCAGATGTTTTCCCAGATGAGTTACCAGGTTTACCACCGGTGAGGGAAATCGAGTTTGCCATTGACTTGATTCCTGAATCGCTTATCTCTATCCCGCCTACAGGGATGGCTCCAATGAGTTGAGGGAGCTTAAGGAACAGTTGGAGGAACTGTTAGAGAAGGGTATGTCGTGCCTAGTTCGCCTCCTCGGGGAGCACGGTTGCTTTGAAGAAGAAGGATGGACCATGGCGGATGTGCATTGATTATCGGAGGCTCAATAAGGTGACAATCAAGAACAAGTATCCTTTGCCACGGATAGATGATCTGTTTGATCAGCTGCAGGGAACACGAGTCTTTTCCAAGATAGATCTCAGGTCAGGCTATCATCAGCTCAGAATCAAGGAGTCTGATGTAAGCAAGACAGCATTCAGGACCCGTTATGGGCATTATGAGTTTTTGGTTATGCCATTCGGCTTGACCAATGCTCCAGCTACTTTTATGGATCTCATGAACAGGGTCTTCAAGGAGTTTCTGGATTAGTTTGTCATAGTGTTTATAGATGACATTCTGGTGTATTCTAAAAGTGAGGAAGATCATAAGGAGCATCTCAGGACTGTTTTGCAGACTCTTAGGGAGAGAGAGCTTTATGCTAAGTTCAGCAAGTGTGAGTTCTGGCTTCATGAGGTGACATTCCTTAGACATGTGATTTCGTAGGATGGGGTACATGTTGATCCGAGAAAAGTTGAAGCAGTAGTAAGTTGGCATGTACCCAAGACAGTGACAGAGGTGAGGAGTTTTCTGGGTCTTCCAGGTTACTACAGGAGGTTCGTGGAGGATTCTCCATGATAGCGCCCGATGACCAAGCTATTACTAAGAATCAAGTTTATCTGATCGATGAGTGCCAAGAGCTTTGAGGAGCTCAAGCACAAAGTTGACAAGTGCTCCAAGGCTGATTTTGCCTTCCGTGATGAGGGCTATGTAGTGTACAAAGGATGCATCGAGAAAGGGTCTCGGTTGTGTATTGATGCAAGGAGATGTAGTGATAGCATATGCTTCAAGGCAATCAAGCAAGATGAGTTGAATTATCTCACTCATGACTTGGAGTTAGCAGCAGTGATTTTGCCTCAAGATTTGGAGGCATTTTCTTTACGGGGTTGCATAAAGATTTTTATGCACTACAAGAGCCTCAAGTACTTGCGAGCCGTAAGAAGTTGAATTTGAGGCGTAGAAGGTGGATTGAGCTTTCAAGGACTATGATTTGTTAATTGAGTACCACCCTGCAAGGCGTAATGTAGTAGTGATGCTTTGAGCAGGAAGTCTTCCATTGCTCATGTTCAGGCAGTTTACCTTCCTTTATTAGAAGAGATGGCCAAGCTTAAGATAAGCTTGAAATAGGAGGAACCAGATTGCCTCCTCGCTACTTTCAGAGTGAGGCCTATACTCAGGGAGAAGGTTAGGGAGTTGCAGTGCTCAGATGCGAGTTGAGCAAGCTTAGGAGGAAATTCGTAATGGTAAGCTTTTGAGGTAGTGGTGAGAGAGGATGGACTCATGATAGTAGGGGACAGACTTTGTATTCCAGACAGTAGGGAAGTTAAAGATGAGATATTAAATGAGGCACACAATGCGCCTTATGCCATGCACCCAGGTAGCACCAGGATATACAGAGATTTGAGAGAGCATTTCTGTTGGAAGGGCATGAAGAGGGATGTAGCAGAGTATGTCAGTAAGTGTCTAGTGTGTCAGCAAGTCAAGGCTGAACACCAGGCGCCTTCAGGAAAGTTAAGGCCATTGTCTATTCTTGAGTGGAAGTGGCAAAGAGTAACCATGGATTTTCTGATGGGTTTGCCCAAGACTAGTAAGAAGCATGATGCCATATGGGTTATAGTGGATCGGTTGACGAAGTCAGCCCATTTTCTGGCAATCAGGCAGACCGATTCCTTGCATGTGCTAGCCAGGAAGTACATTGATGAGGTAGTGAGATTGCATGGGATTCCATATTCTATAGTGTCTGACAGGGATCCTCGTTCACATCGAGATTTTGGGGAAGCTTGCAAGAAGCTTTAGGTACTAAGCTGCATTTTAGTACAAAGATTTCATCCTCGCACGGATGGTCAATCGAGAGGACCATTCGACACTTGAGGAATGCTCGTGGCATGTGTTTTGGATTTCAAGGGAGCATGGGATGAGCATTTGCCTTTGGTCGAGTTTGCTTACAATAACTCGTACCATTCTAGCATTCAGATGGCTCCATATGAGGCTTTACATGGAAGGAGGTGTAGAACTCCTATATGTTGGGATGAAGAAGGAGAGAGGAAGGTAGTCGGACCAGAGTTGATTCAGTTGACTGTGGATAAAGTCAATCTAGTCAAACAACGGCTTAAGGCAGCCCAGGACAGGATGAAGAGTTACACTGATTCTCATCGGAAGGAGATGGAGTATGAAGTTGGTGAGAAAGTGTTTCTTAAGACGTCTCCTTGGAAGGGAGTTTTGAGGTTTGGTAAGAAAGGCAAGTTAAGTCCAAGATATGTAGGTCCTTATGAGATTCTTGAGAGGATCGGACCTCTAGCTTACAGGTTGGCATTGCCGCCAGAGTTGTCTCAGATTCATGATGTCTTTCATGTTTCCATGCTGAGAAGGTACAGATTAGATCCTTCTCATGTCATTCAGGTTTCAGACATTCAGTTGAGAGATGACTTAAGTTATGAGGAGATTCCAGTAGCAATCTTGGACACCAAGGATAAAGTCCTTAGAAACAAGACAGTTCAGCTAGTTAAGGTTCTGTGGAGGAACCATGCAGTGGAAGAAGCCACGTGGGAGCCTAGGGACGCCATGAAAGAGAAGTATCCAAGTCTTTTCGATGATTCAGGTAAATTTCGAGGACGAAATTTCTTTTAAGAGGGGGAGAAATGTTAGACCCCAAATTTTTTTGTTTTCTTGAAGTTATTAAGTATGAAATTATTTGAATTATGATTTATGGTATAGTTTGATTTTATTGAGAATATTCATGGAAAATTTGGATTTAATTGAGTTTGGTATGAAATATGTGTTTATGGAATAAGTGTTAGGAAGAGTAAAAATGGTTATGACAGGGTAATTATGGTTAAGGGCATATTGGTCAAGTATTTGAGTTAGGATGATTTTAGCCTAAGTAAGGAAGGACAATTGAGTACATGTGCATTTTAGGGTTTAGGGATTAAAAGTAAGGAAATAAAGAGAGAAAAGAAGAATAAGAAGAAATAAAAAGGGAGAAAGAACGGAGAGAGTGGGCGGCGGTGAAGGAGAAGAAGAGAAGAAGAAAAGGGAAGCTTTCGTTTGTCAATTTTTGTCAGATTTCAAGCACTCTTAAGGTAAGTTATACTCTTCTACTCTTGTTTAGGTTGAATCAAACTCTAGATTGGCATGGATTGAGTAGAAATCGTTGGTTTAGGGTTTATGGGAAAACTTAGGTAGATTTGCATGGGTTATTGAGTTGTTGATGTTTTTGGTGTTAGAATAAGTGTAGAATGGAAGTATATGACATGAATTATGGCTTAGATGTGTTGTACTTGAAAAAGAGAAGGATTTAGGGTTGAAAATGTCGGAGATCTGGGTTCGGGAGTCGACCCTCCCGTCCACACGTCGCGACGTGCAAGCAAGCACGTCGCGACGTGCGTGATTTTTGCTCGACGGGGCGAGAGGCTGGTCCTCGCCATGACGCATGAGGTGTACTGACTGACCTTCGCCCAAGGTTACAGTCGTTCCGCTGCTAACTCAAAATGTTTCTGCTGTTTTGTTTTTAGTGTTTTATGCATATCTTTTGATACAGAGGTCCTTTTGGGGTGATTTTAGAGGCGTTGTGGACTAGAGACATAGATCTACAAGTCTTATCAAGTGATGAAGTTATGAATTGTAGGAAAATCCCGGTGGTACATCACATGTACCCAGTGCGGAAAACAAAAAATTTTTTGTCCCGGACTTTCCCAAAACCTGTGATCGTTGTGTCATATAACTAGGTCAAACCATAACGACTCACGTGGTCCGCCTCTAACGGTATCCACGTAGAGGTCTGGATAACCCAACCGAGACAAACCCTTTCCTCGAATAGCTAGACTAAGGAAAAGACCGCTAGATCTTACCTTAGCCTTGAGAGCTTGTAGAGATGAGTTGGTAGAACCTTGGAGAAGAAGAAACAACCTTGAAGGAGGATGAAAGGAGGAAGATGAAAACAATTTTCTAAGCTTAACAATAAGCTGCCTTCTCCTCTAAAACCCACGCACTAAGCTTCTTTCCATTACCTTTCTTATATGTTTTAACTCTTAAAACACAATAGAATGGAATGGTGTAAGCTTGTCCACGATAAGGCATGAAATTGCCTTAATTTGCTAAATAATTATTACATTTGACTTTTCAAAGTTCTTTTCTCTTCTCCATTCCTTCGTCCACCGAATCAACATTAATATATATATAATTAATTAATTCTTAATTAATTAATATATATATATATTTGTCAAGAGGTCCAACAAACTGGGTCGGTCCTACCGCCTCTCTCCCGCCCCGGCCAAAAAAAATCACCGAAACCCTTTTCAGAATGTCAATGTCGCGATCTCATCGGGACATATCCCAATCTCATCGGATCCGCTTAATCTGTCGCTCCGATATTGGATCACTATCCAAAACAATTTTACGAAGTTCTCCGAGACACTCTTACGCGTGTGACCCATTAGGTTCCGGTTATGTTGGCCACTTAGATTAACACTTAATCTAAGCAAGTCATGAGCGGTATCTAGCAACACATCATGACCCCAATTGACCGGAAAGTAATTGGTTTGACGGTTATATAAACTACGAACCATATTACAAACCTTTCCATAGTCAATTATCGTGGCATTCGTCCTTTCACCATTCTATACCCCACTTGGTTTGAGTATGGGCAAGTGTCAACTCTTACTAGACCGATCAGATCAAATCTAGTCCAAGTGTAATTAGTTCTTGTCCCAGACTCATTACTTTAATGTCCATGAAGACCGCCTTCACGACATATGTGTCGGCGCCAGAGACTTGCAAGTAATGATCCTCACAAGAGGCCATGGGTATCTCTTTCGCTAATATCACGAAGTGGTGAATCCTTTGTTGGCTACTCAATTACCTTCAAATACCTCAAACCGCACTCCAATCACCACCCTATGAGCGACCTACGAAAGGCAACAAGGAATGGAGTCAAAGCACGTAATCAAGATTCAAGATATCCTCGAGTACCTCAAGTCTAAGGATATTTGCACCATTGCTATGATGAGATTGTCATCGACATAATATCCATGTGATGATCTCATGGTAGTCATCCAATGTACTTACTACTACTAGCAAGCATCCATATGTCAAATCTAAATATCTCAATATTTACGAGTTCGAGATCCACCGCTTGTTCCAATCAAGGAGCTTGACATATGCTAGTCTATCCGGATTAACGATGTCCAGCCTCATTAATCCTATGACTAGGATCATTTAAATATCGACATAATTGCACATGATAGGAATCTCAATAGTATGATCACATCATAATTTTCTTCATGCTATGTCATATATCATGGACTTCATTAATTGATTTAAGATTAAAATCAATTCATAAATATGAACATCAAATTAATGAAATATGCCTTTTCTTTATTCATACAAACATTTGTTTTTTGTACAAAACGCTATAAAGAAGATTGTCTTTAGGGCACTACTCTAACACTTTTACAATGCATAAGTCGATTTATCACATATACAAGTCGATTTGTACTTACAAATCTCCCACTGACCTAAAGCCAATCGCCTTGGTATCTAATACCATAAGCGAGTACATGAGAATCAAAATTCCTCTGTGACAATGGCTTTGTCAACGGATCAAGAATGTTCGCTGTGAATCCTCTCTATCGTGACATCACCGCCTCGATGATCTCCGAATCAAATGATATCGGGAGTACGTGTTTAGATCGTTGATGAGACCTTGGCTCCTTTGCTCAGCGCTAATAGCCCCATTATTGTCATAATACAACCAGAGGGCCCATCATCGCTAGGAACCACACCAAGTTCGTAGATGAACTTCGATCCAAACGCGCCTTTGTCATGCGCTCGATGCGGCAATATACTCTGCCTCGGTCGCTGAATCGCCAATGCCTCCTCGTTGAACTCTTCCAACCGATCGCCCGCCATTCAAGCAGAAAATATAACCCATTGAGACTTTGAATCGCCCTTATCGATTGAAAATCGCATCCAGATGCCCGCCACATGAAGATCTCCATCTCCATATATCAAGAAAACATCCTTAGTCCTTCTCAAGTACTTGAGGATATTCTTGACAAGAACCCAAAGGACCTCACCAGATCCGATTGGTATCTCGTCAGAATACTTAGAGCATACGATACATCGGGTCTCGTGACATAGTATAGCATACATGATAGATCCCATCATGGATGCATACGGATCATATTCATGCGATCCTCTCATCTTGTGTCTTAGACACATAGATTTCGAGTGTTATCCCATGAGTGATGGAAGGAACCTCTCGGATTGCTCCATGCTAAACCTCTTTAGCATCTTATCTATGTACGCTGACCGTGAAAGACCAAGCAACCTTTAGATCTATCTCTATAGATCCTTATCCCAAGGATATAAGTTGTTTCACCAAGGTCTTTCATAGCAAATTGTTTGGACAGCCAAATCTTTACTCGATTGCATCATTGAGACATCGCTTCCTAGTAATAATATGTCATCCACATATAGCACAAGAAATACGATTGTTGTTCCATTGACTTTCTTATACACACAATGTTCATCCGGATTTTGTGAGAAACCAAACTCTTTGATTGTCTCATCAAACGGATATTCCAACTCCGGATGCTTGCTTTAATCCATAAATGGATTGCTTACATACCTTTTCGCCATCATTGGATATGAAGCCCTCGTGTTGTGTCATGTACACATCCTCACCTGATTTCCATTCAGAAAGTCGTCTTCACATCCATTTGCCATATCTCATAATCATAATGAGCGGCAATGGCTAGGAGTATCCTAATGGATTTAAGCATTGCTATCGATCAAGGTTTCGTCAGTAGTCAACTCCTTGTCTTTGACGAAAAGCCTTCGCCACTAGCCTTGCTTTATAGGTAATCACATTACCATCCATGTCGGTTTTCTTCTTGAAAACCCATTTGCACCCTATGGGTTTGATTCTTCGGTGCATCAACCAAAGACCATACTTGGTTTTCATACATGGAATCCATTTCGATTTCATGGCACGAAGCCATTTATCGATTCTCAACTCTTCGTAACCTCTTCATAGTGGTAGCTCATCATCTTCTATGAGCAATACATCATTCTCGTTCACTCACGAAATCCATATCTCTCGAACAGTAACGTATCCTACTTGACCTACTTAACTTCGTGGTGTAGTAGAAGGTTGAACTGCTACCTCATCTCAGATGAGTTACAGCCAGTTCAGCAGCTGATCTGCGTCCGTTCGAGCATCTTGAACTTCCTCATCAACTTTGCTCCCACTGTCCCTCTTTTAGAAGAAACTCTTTCTAAAGACAAGATGCCTCAAACCAACACTTTTGTTCCTCAAGAAGGTAGAATTGATATCCTCTTGTTTCTTTAGGATATCCTATTTAACAAACATTTGTCGACTTTGATCCGCTTGTCTCGATCGCGTCCGCTTCACATAAGCAGACAACCTCATACTTTCAAATGAGAAAGATAAGGTTTCTTGTTATTCCATATCTCATATGGAGTAACATCAATCGCCTTTGATGGAACTCGCTTAATGTATAAACAAATGCTCGAGTGCATACCCCAAAAGGATTTGGGTAATCGTGGTAAAGCCCATCATTGATCGTATCATGTCCAACAGGTTCGATTTCTCCTTTCTGCCACACCATTATGTCAGGTGTGAAAGGAGGAGTCCACCGAGATAAAATCCCATTATCTCTCGAGATAATCCAAAACTCTTGGTCTAAGTATCGCCACCACGATCGATCGCAATGTTCGATACTTTTCCCAAGTTGGTTTTCTACTTCATTTCAATTGTTTGAACTTTTCAACGCTTCAGATTTGTATCTCATCGATACAAATACCCATATCGAGAATAATCATCGATGAAGGTAATGAAGTATCGACAACCACTTCGCATGGATGGACATTGACCACATACATCCGAATGTATTAGATCTAATAATCCAAAGCTGCTCACCCTTTCCCTTAAAAGGTAACTTAGTGATCTTGCCTAGTAAACAAGATTCATACGTGTCATAAGATTCATAATCGAATGACCCTAAACGCCACTTTTATGGAGCTTAGCTATGCGTCTCTCATTTATATGGCCAAGGCGACAATGCCATAAATAAGTCGATTTTAAATTATCTCTTTATGTCTTTTAGTGTCATTGACATTCATAATTGGATGTGACATATCTAATATGTAAATACCATTGCATAATGTACCAGTACCATAAAGCATTCCATTCAGACTAATAGAACAACCATTGTTACCAAAAGTCAAATGGAAACCATTCTATTTAAACAAGAAATGATAATATGTTCTTTGTTATAATAGGTACAAAATAACATTCATCCAATCTAAGTACAAGCCCACTTGGAGTGACAAAATAAGTCCTCACACTAATGCAAAGAACCCTTGCTCCATTCCCAACGCGTAGGTCTACTTCTCCTTTGTAAGTCGCCATCGTCCCTCGAGGCCCCGTGATATCATTACATATGTGTGAGCCACAACCGTATCTAATACCCATATGTTATGATCGAAAATGATTAACTTCAATGACAAACATACTCTGAAGAAGTTGAGGCATCCGATGCCTTCTTCGCTTCAGCCTTTCCAGATAGACTTTGCAGAATTATGCCCAAAGGACTCGGCCTTACCGCAATGGAAGCGTGTTCCCTTTGGTGCGCCTCTTTGGTCTTCTTCGGCTATACTTCCTTTGACTTTCCTCGTTTCTTACCCTTCTTCTTCTTCAGCTTTTTTTGGAACCCAAGAAGTAGATTCCACCACGAGCAATCGCTTGCTATCCTTCTTGATAGCTTGCTCATTGCCTCGAGCAAATTGATCAACTCAGAATTGTTGAGGAAATTTGTTCATCCGATAGTTCATCACAAACCGTGAATAACTATCGACATCCAACAAGAATTAAGTCAATACTTAATTCATAGTCCATGACACAACCTAAGACGGCCAATCTCGATATACCCATTCATCTTCAAGCATATACCGCATCGCCGATGAACTCGAGTCATCTTAGTCAGAAGAGCAACCTAGAAGTCTCGAACCGCTCGACCGAGCTTGCTCATCAAACAACTCCCTAAGATGAAACACTATGGTATGTGCATCCATAGACTCATGCTGCTTTTGCAGCTCCGTGACATCGATGCAAGCATAATGCATGTGGCCATGTCACCGCTTTTAAGATGCTTTTGATATGCTTTCGATCACCATCGTAAGCATCGACAAAGTGGATCGTGAAGTGGAGTATCCAGACGATCCCAGCTTCTTCAGATCCGAGAACAATTTCGATTTCTCACCAATCTAGAAAGTTTGGTCCAGCTTAATTTGTTCGAGTCCATTAGTGAGCGAAGATTCACACTTGTAGACATTTTCGCACAACCTAAAATAGAGAGAAAGAATGTTAGAATAGATTTAAATGCATAATCATAAGGACTTAAATGATATGCATATGGCTCCCACTAGTTCCTAATGAATCCATAACCCTCATTACGAATCCAAGAAACAAAGTGACAAATGTCCTAGTGGGTCGATATCCGACATTGCTAAGAATGACCTTGAGTTTGCCCAACAAGCCACCTTAGGTCAATCGGTAGGTATCGGTCATACCAATTGCATTACAAATGCAACTATCGCCCGATGCTATCAACTGCTGATGTATGCACACATCAGGTTATCAACACTTGATGCGTGTACATCCGATGCACACTACCCAATTTCGCCTCATCCACGCTGACCTTGAGTTTGCCCAACAAATCAACGCCCAGGAAAACCGACCCATTAATCCAAAATCATATTTTCATGGTTCAACATATTCAGATAGAGCGAGCTTGAGTTTGCCCAACAACCCAACTCTATAAGAACTCGTTCTTACCATATTAATGGAAGGCGTTAGTTTTCATATTCAGTTTGAGGATTTCAGGTCTCATCTAAAGTCAAAACTCATCCAAAGCATGGGATCATAATAAACTATATGGATTGCTTTAGGCATTTCATCAATCATATTGAATTTAAACCTAAATCATCCATCATCCCATTTCAAGATGTAATAAGTCGACTTGTGCCATGCAAGTCGATTTATGCCATCGCAGACGCATAAGTCGACTTGTGCTATTGCAAGTCGACTTATACATTCTGTGCTCGCACAAGTCGACTTATGCCGCTTTTGCAAGTCGACTTTGTATTAATCATGCAAGTCGACTTATTCGCCACGCACGATAAGTTTAATTTATTTTCTAACAAGTCGATTTATTCTGCATGTGCAAGTCGACTTACACTAGGTTTTGCTATCCAATTGGCTAATTTCAATTCATGCAATTCTAATTCACAATACCAAGTATATACACATTACTAGATGTATCTATGAACACCTTCATAGGTCCATGCTCACCATATAGTCAAACTATGCATGAAAAGCTTGAAATAGATGAATACACTTATTCATTTTGACTTCCATAAAATTTAAGAATACCAAATTATCATCCTAAGTATCTCTAGGTAGTCTATACATTATGAAGATCACTTCGGCACATGTCACATAATTTGTGATGGCCAAAACAATCAGGACAATGCTATACACTAACGAGACGCTAATGTGACCTATTTGACATCCGAAAATTCATGGAAATCCTATTTCAAGAAAATCAGTTTGGGAAGCATGCCAACATCCAAGTAACATGTTTCTAATCACATTAAAAATCATTCAAGGCATTGTAATTGAAAATTACACCCTAAACCAATCAAACAAAAACAGCTCCAGCAACTGTCTCAACATTGCCATGTTCTGTTTGTTGCTTGAAAAATCCATTGAAACACTTTCAATAAATTCTGAGAAAATTACAGAGGTTAGTACATGTTCAGAACATGCTCCATGAATTTTTTCAGGATTTATTTCCATCAAAAACTCAACAAACCTCAGCAATTTAGCCAATGCTGAATCTGTGTTCTCCAACACAGTTATTCCCAGCAGCACACAATAAATTCGTAAATAAATAGTCAATCACCTCGAAAACATTTTTCCTTTCTCATAGACATTCACATATGTCTTAGAGACAGGTCAGTAAAAGCAAATCCGAAAAACCATTTTTCTAGATTTTATTCTCGAATTTATAGTCATGCCTGTTCCAGAAACTTGTACAAAAACAGCAACTAGCACATTAAGGAATAAAATAGCAAAACCATATCAAATGACATTAATAAATTAATTCCTTTTACAGATACATGCCATAACACCTTATGAACACATCTGGGTAAGAAATTTTCGAAAACCATATCTTATACAGATTTCGAAATTGGCATATATTACATGCATCATCATCAAATTCACTAAGCTACTCCAACCTAGGCATGGTTTCTTCTTTATATAAGACACAAGTGGCTCGATACCACTATAGAAAATCCCGTGGTACATCACATGTACCCAGTGCGGAAAACAAAATTTTTTGTCCCGGACTTTCCCAAAACCCAGGATCGCTGTGTCTATATAACTAGGTCAAACCATAACGACTCACGAGCTCCTCTAACTCAGTATCCACGCAGAGGTCGGATAACCTAACCGAGACAAACCTTTGCCTCGAAATAGCTAGACTAAGGAAAAGACTGCTAGATCTTACCTTAGCCTTGGAGAGCTTGTAGAGATGAGTTGGTAGAACCTTGGAGAAGAAGAAACAACCTTGAAGGAGGATGAAAGGAGGAAGATGAAAACAATTTTTCTAAGCTTAACAATAAGCTTTCGGCCTTCTCCTCTAAAACCCACGCACCAAGCTTCTTTCCATTACCTTTCTTATATGTTTTAACTCTTAAAAACACAATAGAATGGAATGGTGTAAGCTTGTCCACGTATAAGGCATGAAATTGCCTTAATTTGCTAAATAATTATTACATTTGACTTTTCAAAGTTCTTTTCTCTTCTCCATTCCTTTGGTCCACCGAAATCAACATTAATATATATATAATTAATTAATTCTTAATTAATTAATATATATATATATTTGCTGAAGAGGTCCAGTCAAACTGGGGTCGGTCCTACCGCCCTACCGGGCCCCGCCGGCGAAAAATCACCGGAAACCCTTTTCAGCAATGTCAATGTCGCGATCTCATCGGGACATATCCCAATCTCATCGGGATCCGTTTAATCTGCTCGCTTCCGATATTGGATCACTATCCAAAACTATTTTACGAAGTTCTCCGAGACACTCTTACGCGTGACCCATTAGTTCCGGTTATGTTGGCCACTTAGATTAACACTTAATCTAAGCAAGTCATGAGCGGTATCTAGCAACACATCATGACTTCAATTGACCGGAAAGTAATTGGTTCGACGGGTTATATAAACTACGAACCATATTACAAACCTTTCCATAGTCAATTATCGTGCAATTCGATCCTTTCACCATTCTATACCCCACTTGGTTTGAGTATGGGCAAGTGTCAACTCTTACTAGACCGATCAGATCAAATCTAGTCCAAGTGTAATTAGTTCTTGTCCCAGACTCATTACTTTAATGTCCATGAAGACGCCTTCATGACATATGTGTTCGGCGCCAGAGACTGGTAAGTAATGATCCTCACAAGAGGCCATGGGTATCTCTTCCGCTAATATCACGAAGTGGTGAATCCTTTTCGTTGGCTACTCAATTACCTTCAAATACCTCAAACTGCACTCCAATCACCACCCTACGAGCGACCTCCGAAAGGCAACAAGGAATGGAGTCAAAGCACGTAATCAAGATTCAAGATATCCTCGAGTACCTCAAGTCTAAGGATATTTGCACCATTGCTATGATGAGATTGTCACTGACATAATATCCATGTGATGATCTCATGGTAGGTCATCCAATGTACTTACTACTACTAGCAAGCATCCATATGTCAAATCTAAATATCTCAATATTTACAGGTTCTGAGATCCACTGCTTGTTCCAATCAAGGAGTTTGACATATGCTAGTCTATCCGGATTAACGATGTCCAGTCTCATTAATCCTATGACTAGGGTGTTAGAGTAGTGCCCTAAAGGCAATCCCCTTTAGCGCATTTTGTTCATAGTCATGTACAGACTTTATGAATAAATAAAGCAAAGGCATATTTCATTTATTTGATGTTCATTTTATTATGAATTGATAATGATCTTTAATCAAATTAATGAAGTCCCTGATACATGACATAGCATGAAGGAAATTATGATGTGATCATACTACTGAGATTCCTATCATGTGCCATTATGTCAGTATCTAAATTCTCCCTAGTCATAGGATTAACGAGACAGGACATCGTTAATCCGGATAGACTAGCACATGTCAAACTCCTTGATTTGATCAAGCAAAGGATCTCGCATAACCAGTAAATATTGAGATATTTAGATTTGACATGTGGATGCTTACTAGTGGAAGTAAGTACATTGGATGACCTGCTATGAGATCATCACATGGATGTCCTATACAAATGTCAGTGATAATCTCATCATAGCAATGGTGCAAGTATCCTTAGACTTGAGGTACTCAAGGATATCTTGGGTACCGATTACGTATTTTGACTCCATTCCTTGTTACCTTCGTGAGGTCGCCATAGGGTGGTGATCGGGTACAATGAGGTATTCAAGGTAATTGAGTAGCCAATAGAGGATTCACCACTTCATTATAGCGGAAGAGATACCCATGGCCTCTTATCGATCATTACTTTGAAGTCTCTCGCGCCGAAAGATACATATGTCATGAAGATGGTCTTCATGGACATATAAAGTAATGAGTCCTAGACGAGAACCGATTACACTTGGACTAGATTTGATCCGATCGCCTAGTAAGAGTTGACACATTGCCCATACTCAAACCAAGTGGGTATAGCATGGTGAAAGGACTAATTGCACTCAGAATTGTCTATGGAAGGGTTCGTGATATGGTTTCATTAGTCAAACCAATTACTTTCCGTCAATCGGGGTCATGATGTGTTGCTAGATACCATTATGACTTGCTTAGATTAAGTGTTAATCTAAGGCCAACATAACCGGAACCTAATGGGTCACACGATTAGAGTGACTCTGAGAATCAGAAATAGTTTTGACAGAGATCCGATATCCGGAGAGCAATAGGATTAAATGAATCTCGATGAGATTGGGATATGTCCCATGAGATCGCGACATCGACATTCACGAAACCGCTTCCGGTGATTTTTCACGCGGGGGGTCTTAGAGGCTTAAGAGACCGAATTCAGCTTGATCGACCACTTCAGTAATTATATATATTAATTAATTAAGTAAATAATTAATTAATATATAAATATATATGTTGATTTCGTGGAACCAAAATGGAGAGGAAGCTTTATTAACTTTGAAAAGTCAAAGTAATGATGATTTAGCAAATTAAGGCATTCTTTATGCCTCCAACGTGGAAGAGCTTACACCAAGGCTTTCTATGTGTTTTAAAGAGTAAAATATACATATAAGAGGCATTGAAGGAAGGATGGTCGTGTTTTGGCTTGAGGAACCGAATGCTTAAGTATTAAGCATTGAAAATTTGATTTTCCACCTTCTTCCTCTCTTCCATTCAAGTTGGAGTCTTCTTCTCCAAGGCTTCAATTGGTCATCTCCACTTGCTCTCCAAGGCTAAGGTAAGAGCTAGCACTCTTCTCTTTAGTCTAGCTATTCCCGGTCAAAAGAGTTTGTCCAGTTAGGTTTTCCGACTCTGTGGATACTGCTAGAGACGGTCTCCTTTAGTCGTTATGGTTTGATTGTTTGTACTTACACATGGATCCTGGCTTTGGAATGTCCGGGACTTAAAATTTTAATTCCGCACCCTGGGCATGTGATGCCCACCGGGATTTTCCTACAGTGGTATCAGAGCCACTTGTGTTGTATAAACAGTCTAAATGATAACTAGGTCGGAGTTCCTTAGTGAATGAGCTGCTGATGCATGTTGCTTCTGTTGAATTTCGAATCAGTATAGAGATAGTGTTTTCGAAATTTTCTTGCCCAGATATGTTCACAAGGTGTTGTAGTTTATGTCTGTGGAAGCTCGAAATTTATTAATTTGATTAGCTATGGTTTTGCTATTTAATTCCCTCAACTTTCGGATGCTGTCTTGTTGATTGTTTCTGAAACAGGCATGCTTGTAAATTCGAGCATAAATTCTAGAAAATTGTTTTTCGGATTGGTTTTCACCGACATTTCCCTAAGATGTTTGTGAATGTCTCTGTGGAAGGAAAATGTTTTCAAGGTGATTTACTATTTATTTCCGAATTTCTTGTATGTTGTTGGGAATGTCTGTGTTGAAAAACACAGATTCTGGATCGGCTAGATTGCTGAGGTTCAATGAGTTTTTGTGGGCAATAAATCCTAAAACAATTCATGGATTATTTTAGGAACATGTTTTAATCTCAGTAATTTTCTCAGAATTTATTGAAATTGTTTCAATGATCATTTTGAGCAAAAGGCAGAGCTTGGCAGTTTTGAGAAACATGCTGGGGCTGTTTTGTTTGGAATGATTGGTTATGTATTTCTGATTTCCAATGCCTTGAATCATTTTTATAGTGATTAAAAATGTGTTATGTTGATGTGGCATGCATGCCAAGATGAGATTCTTGAATTTAGGTTTCCAATAATTTTTGGATGTCGGATAGGTCACTTTAGCGTCTCGTTAGCTTATTCCGTTATCTTGGTTATTTTGGCCGTCGCAATTTTTGTGACAAGTGCCAAAGTAATCTTGATAACGTATAGCCTACCTAGAGATACTTAGCATGATTATTTGATATTCTTAAAATTATGTGGAAATCTAGTGATTAATGGTGGATTAATCAGTTTCAAGTTTTTCTCATATAGTTTGACTATATGGCATGCATGTTTCAATGAAAATGTTTCATTAACACATTAATATAAAAGATAATATACTTGGTATTGTGAATTGGAAATGCATGGATTGAGAATTAGCCGATTAGATAGCAATTCCTAATGCACCACAAACAAGTCGATTTATCTTCATAACTCGACTTGTTTGGTGCATCAGAGAAAATAAGTCGACTTGCACAATGGTACAAGTCGACTTGTTCGCAGTATTAGATTACTGAGTCGACTTACACATGCATAAGTCGACTTATTCAGAGCCATAAGTCGACTTATACATAAACAAGTCGACTTATTACATGCCTTGGTGGGATGATGGGTGATTTTCGGTATAAATTCAATGTGATTGATGCAATGCCCTAAATCAGACCATATAGTCATCAGGACTATGATCCTTGGATGAGATTAATTTGATGAGACCTAAAATCCCTCAATTTAAAATATGAAAACTAACGCCTTCCATTAATATGGCAAGAACCAGAGTTCTTATAGGGTTGGGTTGTTGAGCTAACCTCAAGCTCACTCTATACTTAATATGTTCAAACCATAAAATATGATTTTCTGATTAATGGGTCGGTTTTCCTGTAAGCGTTGATTTGTTGAGCTAACCTCGCGGTCAACGTGACAGAGGCGAAATTGGGTAGTGTACATCGATGTACACGCATCAGTGTTGATAACCCAATGTATGTGCATACATCAACTGTTGATAGCATCTGGCGATAGTTGCATCGAGATGCAATTGGTATGACCGATACCTCACCGATCGACCTAAGTGACTTGTTGAGCTAACCTCAAGGTCATTCTTAGCAATGTCGGATATCGACCCACTAGGTCATTGTACCATTTTGTTTCTTGGATTCATGATGGGGTTATGGATTCCGTTGAAACTAGTGGAGCCATATGTATGTCATTTAAGTCCTTATGGTCATACATTTAAATCTATTCTAACTTTCTTTCTCTCTACGCTTAGGTTGATTGAAGATGTCGACTAGTGTGAATCTTCGCGCTCTAATGGATGCAAACAAATTAATCGGACCGAATTTTCTTGATTGGGCTGCGAAATCGAGAATTGTTCTCGAGATCCGAGGATCTAGGATACATCCTTGATTTTCCGCTTCGGATCCACTTCTGAAGGAGCTTCGATGATGATCGAAGGCATATCGAAGCATCTAAAAGACAAAGACATAGCCACCGCATTATGCTTGCATCGATGTCACCGAGCTGCGAAGCGGCAGACGAGTCTATGGATGCTCATACGATTGTGTTTCATCTTAGAGTTGTTTGATGAGCAAGCTCGGTCCGAACGGTTCGAGACCTCAAGGTTGCTCTTTACAACGAAGATGACTCTGGTTCATCTGCAGTCTAATATGCATTGAAGATGAATGGCTATATTGAGAGGTTGGCCGTCTTAGGTTTTGTGATGGATTCTCGAGTTAAGTATAGACTTAATTCTAGTTGGTTTGTCGATAGTTATTCACGGTTTGGTTGAACTATCGAATGAACCAAATATCCACCACAATTCCCGAAATGATCAATCTGCTCAAGACAAATGTCAAGTCAAGCATGATAGCAAGCGCTGTTATTGGTGGGTTCTTCTTCCTCTACTTCCACCAAAAGGAAACAGAAGAAGAAAAAGGCTAAGAAGCCGAAAGGAAGTGCAGCGAAAGGCAAGAAAAGACCAAAGAGATCGCACTAAAAGGTACCTGCTCCATCATGTAAGGACCGGTCATCGGAGGCGAATCGCAAAGTCTATCTCGAACAATCAAGGTAAGAAGGCATCAGATGCCTCGACTTCTTCAGGTATGTTTGTCATTGAGGTTAATACTGTTTCTGATCACAACATATGGGTATTAGATACCGGTTGTGGCTCACACATATGCAATGATATGCAGGCCTCGTGGACGATGAGGCGACTCATAAAGGGAGAAATGGACCTGCGTGTTGGCAATGGAGCAAGAGTTGCTGCATTAGCCGTAGGAACTTATGTTTTGACACTCCCTAGTGGGCTTGTACTTAACTTGGATGATTGTTATTTTGTACCCGTGTTAACAAAGAACATATTATCATTTCTTGTTTAAATAGATTGGTTTCCATTTGTCTTTTGGTAACAATGGTTGTTCTATTAGTTCAAATGGAATGCTTTATGGTACTTTGGTACATTATGCAATGGTATATACATATTAGATATGTCACATCCGATTATGAATGTCAATGACGCTAAAAGACATAAAAGAGATAATTTAAAATCAACTTACTTATGGCATTATCGCCGGCCATATAAATGAGAGACGACGCTAAGCTCCACAAGAGTGGAAGTTTAGGGTCATTTGATTATGAATCATATGACACATGTGAATCTTGTTTATTAGGCAAGATGACGGTTACCTTTAAGGGAAAGGGTGAACGAAGCGATCGGATTATTAGACCTAATACATTCAGATGTATGTGGTCCGATGTCCATCCATGCGTAAGTGGTTGTCGTTACTTTCATTACCTTTATCGATGATTATTCTCGATATGGGTACATGTATCGATGAGATACAAATCAAGCGTTTGAAAAGTTCAAACAATTCAGAAATGAAGTAGAAAAACAACTTGGTAAAAGTATCAAAACATTACGATCCGATCGTGGTGGTGAATACTTAGACCAAGAGTTTTTGGATTATCTCAGAGATAATGGGATTTTATCTCAGTGGACCCCTCCTTACACACCACAGCATAATGGTGTGGCAGAAAGGAGAAATCGAACCTTGTTGGACATGGTACGATCTATGATGGGTTTTACATATTACCAAAATCCTTTTGGGGATATACACTTGAGACAAATTGCTTACTTGTTAAGCGAGTTCCATCAAAGCAGCTTGATGTTACTCCATATGAGATGTGGACTAACAAGAAACCTTATCTTTCTTATTTGAAAGTATGGGGTTGTCCTGCTTATGTGAAGCGGACACAGTCAGATAAGCTTGAAGCAAAGTCTGATAAATGTTTGTTCGTAGGATATCCTAAAGAAACAAGAGGATATCAATTCTACTTTGCTGAGGAACAAAAGGTGTTTGTTTCGATGCATGCTGTCTTTTAGAAAGAGTTTCTTTTAAAAGAGGACGGTGGGAGCAAAGTTGAACTTGAAGAAGTTCAAGATGCTCGAGACGAGCGCAGATCAATCGCTCAACTCAAACTCGTATCTCATACAGATGAGGTAACAGTTCAACCTTCCACTTCACACGAAATTCGTAGGTCAAGTAGGATACGCACTGTTCCCGAGAGATATGGATTTCTCGTGAGTGAACAGAATGACGTATTGCTCATAGAGGATGATGAGCCTACCACCTATGAAGAGGTTCTGAAGAGTTGAGTCCGAAAAATGGCTTCGTGCCATGAAATCAAATGGATTCCATGTATGAAAACCAAGTATGGTCTTTGGTTGATGCACCTGAAGGGATAAAACCTATAGGGTGCAAATGGGTTTTCAAGAAGAAAACCGACATGGATGGTAATGTGATTACCTATAAAGCGAGGCTTGTGGCTAAAGGCTTTCGTCAAAGACAAGGAGTTGACTATGACGAGACCTTCATCGATAGAGCAATGCTTAAATCCATTAGGATACTCCTAGCCATTACCGCTCATTATGATTATGAGATATGGCAAATGGATGTGAAGACGCTTTCCGAATGGAAATCTGTGAGGATGTGTACATGACACGACTGAGGGCTTCATTTCGTTGATGGCGAAAAGGTATGCAAGCTTCAAATCCATTTATGGATTGAAGCAAGCATCCAGAGTTGGAATATCCGCTTTGATGAGACAATCAAAGAGTTTGGTTTCTCACAAAATCCGGATGAACACCGTATGTACAAGAAGGTTAATGGAACTGCAATCGTATTCCTTGTGTTATATGTAGATGACATATTGTTACTAGGAAGCGATGTCTCAATCTTCAATCAAGTAAAATTTGGTTGTCCAAACAATTTGCCATGAAAGACCTTGGAGAAGCAACTTATATCCTTGGGATAAAGATTTATAGAGATAGATCGAAGAGGTTGCTTGGTCTTTCACAAATAACGTCATAGACAAGGTGCTAAAGAGGTTTAGCATGGAGCAATCCAAGAGAGGGTTTCTTCCCATTACTCATGGGATAACACTCAAGTCCATGTCCTAAGACACGGGATGAGAGGATGCGTATGAATATGATCCCGTGATCGTCTGCGATAGGATCTATCATGTACTTAATCTTGTGTACGAGACCCGATGTATCATATGCTCTAAGTGTTACGAAAGTATACCAATCGGATCTGGTGAGGGTCATCGGGTGGCTGTCAAGAATATCCTAAAGTACTTGCGAAGAACTAAGGATGTTTTCTTGATATATGGAGCTGAAATTTCAAGTGGCGGGCATCAGATGCCAGCCTAAATCGATAAGGGCGACTCGAGTCCCAATCAGGTTATGTTTTCACACTAAATGACGGGCGATCGGTTGGAAGAGTTCCAAACAGAGACGATCGCGATTCAACGATCGAGGCAGAGTACATTGCCGCATCGACGCAACAAAGGAAGGTTTGGATCGAAGTTCATTTCAACTTGGTGTGGTTCCTAGGCGTGATGGACCCATACTGATTGTATTGTGACAACACCGGGGCTATTCGCAGTAAAGGAACCAAGGTCTCATCAACGGTCCAAACACGCACTCCGCCGATACCATTTGATTCGGAGATCATTGCGCGGGGTGATGTCCTCGATAGAGAGAATTCCACAGAGCGAACATTGTCGATCCGTTGACAAAGCCGTTGTCACGTAAGAATTTTGATTCTCATGTACTCGCTATGGTATTAGATACCAAGGCGATTGGCTTTAGGTCAAGTGGGAGATTGTTAGAGTAGTGCCCTAAAGGCAATCCCTTTAGCGCATTTTGTTCATAGTCATGTATGCACTTTATGAATAAATAAAGCAAAGGCATATTTCATTTATTTGATGTTCATTTTATTATGAATTGATAATGATCTTTAATCAAATTAATGAAGTCCCGATACATGACATAGCATGAAGGAAATTATGATGTGATCATACTCTCGAGATTCCTATCATGTGCCATTATGTCAAGATCTAAATTCTCCTAGTCATAGGATTAACGAGACGGACATCGTTAATCCGGATAGACTAACACATGTCAAACTCCTTGATTTGATCAGCGGTGGATCTCGCACAACCGTAAATATTGAGATATTTAGATTTGACATGTGGATGCTTACTAGTGGAAGTAAGTACATTGGATGACTGCTATGAGATCATCACATGGATGTCCTATACAAATGTCGGTGATAATCTCATCATAGCAATGGTGCAAGTATCCTTGAGACTTGAGGTACTCGAGGATATCTTGGGTCTTGATTACGTACTTTGACTCCATTCCTTGTTACCTTCGAGGTCGCTCATAGGGTGGTGATTGGGTGCGACTTGAGGTATTGAAGGTAATTGAGTAGCCAATAGAGGATTCACCACTTCATTATAGCGGAAGAGATACCCATGGCCTCTTATCAGGATCATTACTTTGAAGTCTCTGGCGCCGGAGCATACATATGTCATGAAGATGGTCTTCATGGACATATAAAGTAATGAGTCCTAGGACGAGAACTGATTACACTTGGACTAGATTTGATCTGATCAGTCTAGTAAGAGTTGACACATTGCCCATACTCAAACCAAGTGGGGTATAGCATGGTGAAAGGACGAATTGCACAGTAATTGTCTATGGAAGGGTTCGTGATATGGTTTCATTAGTCAAACCAATTACTTTCCGGTCAATTGGGGGTCATGATGTGTTGCTAGATACCGCTCATGACTTGCTTAGATTAAGTGTTAATCTAAGTGGCCAACATAACCGGGAACCTAATGGGTCACACGCATTAGAGTGACTCGGAGAATCAGAAATAGTTTGGACGTAGATCCGATATCCGGAGAGCAATAGGATTAAATGAATCTCGATGAGATTGGGATATGTCGATGAGATCGCGACATCGACATTCTTTGAAAACCGTTTTGGTGATTTTTATTTGGCGGGGCCGGTGGTAGTAGGACCGACCCAGCTTGATCGGACCACTTCAGCAATTATATATATTAATTAATTAAGTAAATAATTAATTAATATATAAATATATATGTTGATTTCGTGGAACCAAAATGGAGAGGAAGCTTTATTAACTTTGAAAAGTCAAAGTAATGATGATTTAGCAAATTAAGGCATTCTTTATGCCTCCAACGTGGAAGAGCTTACACCAAGGCTTTCTATGTGTTTTAAAGAGTAAAATATACATATAAGAGGCATTGAAGGAAGGATGGTCGTGTTTTTGGCTTGGAGGAACCGAATGCTTAAGTATTAAGCATTGAAAATTTGATTTTCCACCTTCTTCCTCTCTTCCATTCAAGTTGGATTCTTCTTCTCCAAGGCTTCAATTGGTCATCTCCACTTGCTCTCCAAGGCTAAGGTAAGAGCTAGCACTCTTCTCTTTAGTCTAGCTATTCCCGGGTCAAAAGAGTTTGTCCCGGTTAGGTTTTCCGACCTCTGCGTGGATACCGTTAGAGACGGTCTCCTTTGGTCGTTATGGTTTGATTGTTTGTACTTACACATGGATCCTGGCTTTCGGGAATGTCCCGGGACTTAAAAATTTTAATTCCGCACCCTGGGCATGTGATGCCCACCCCGGGATTTTCCTACATAGGGATCATTTAAATACTGACATAATTGCACATGATAGGAATCTCAATAGTATGATCACATCATAATTTCCTTCATGCTATGTCATATATCATGGACTTCATTAATTCGATTTAAGATTAAAATCAATTCATAAATATGAACATCAAATTAATGAAATATGCCTTTTCTTTATTCATACAAACATTTGTTTTTTGTACAAAACGCGCTAAAGAAGATTGTCTTTAGGGCACTACTCTAACACTTTTACAATGCATAAGTCGACTTATCACATATACAAGTCGACTTGTACTTACATGAATTAGTTTCTAAGAATATGGAATTTTGGATGGAAGTTAAGAATGGAATTTAAGGTTTCAACATGAGTTTTGAATAAGATTTTGGTTCTTATTTTAGGAGACCAAGTGAGGCAAGAGGATCAAGAGGCTCAAGAGGAAATTCATTCCTAGGCAAGAACAAGCAAGGAAATCAGGTGGGTTCATGTTTATAATAAAGTATATAAGTTACTCATTGTTTAGTTCAAATCAAGCAAGATCTCATGCATTTACATTACATCATCCACGATCGCATTGCATACTACCATGAATGATTATATTCTGCATTATGATTTGCATTCATGATTATTATCAAGATTTTTACAAAAGAATGTCTTCCTTTCACGAATACAAGTGCATGAAATCAAGTTTTATGAAATATTTATGACAAGCAAGTTTACAAGCAAGATTACAAGCAAGTGCCAGATTGGCAAACAAGTTTACAAGAACAAGTTGAATTATGCATACTTATGTGGGTTTGTGGTGTCCCTCACGATAGTCAAGTGCACATTGACTCACGAAAAGGCTTCTCCCTTTGCCCGATCGTAGCATGTGGTTATCCTGAAGGATTCCCTCACTAAACTACATCTACACATCAATATTTCGATGGCTATGTGTAGTACGTCACGAACCCGGGACACCCAAACCATCATGTTATGTGCTATGATTCGTTATGTGACATGCATCATGATTTGTTCAAGAATCAAGCATTTTGCAAGAAATGACTCATACATGCTCTAGTATTATGATTTCAACAAGTATCACGACAATGAGATATTTTGAATATTTTTGCTTATAGCGATATTATAAATATGTCCCCATGAGCTTTATAGCTCATCCCTCTAATCTCCCCATGCAGTGACGAGCCGTAGATCGAGTGAGTCACGAGTTTCTAAGAAGACTCCGTTTTCATTTCATTATGATTATTTATTTTCAATGTTATGTTTGGACGACAAGACCTTAGTTACATGTCAAGTATCATTGGTTCAAGAGTGTTTTAGATTTTGGCTCTTGAATTCAAAGTTGTGGTCTGATTTGAGATATTCGTAAATCTTTATGAAACTCTTCTTTGGAGCATGAATTAGGAATATGTTTAAAAGCACGAAAGTTTCACGATGGGTCCATTGAACTTCCGATGGTCTCGTTTCTAAATCATTTAATTTGCATGTTTGGATGTAATTGTTTAAATAAGCAGGTTTGCAAGTATGTTTTTCCAACAGGCCCATTACTCTTCCGCGGGTCTTTTGTTTAAATGTATTATGATCACGTTTTCCCGCCACGCTCTCACGACAGACGTTGGGCTCCGGCAGCGGGGTCCAATAATGACTACCCAAATCAAATGAGTATCGATAATCCGATTTAACCTGTAATCATGGTTACAAGCTAAGTCCCTTTGTAACAAAATAACAAGATTAATCATAAGGCATGGTACATGTCAACCTTTGATTAATCATAGTTTTTTGATCCCCAAGTTGACTGATTATAACAAATGAAATTGATGACTCTTCATCAATTCATTTGAGCACGGCCATGCATTTCTTCAGTCACACTTGTTAAGAGGCCCAAATGATATCTCTCTCATTTAAGAGAGGTATAAATCCCATCTACGTCATTCACTTCCCTCCGCATGATTGATTTGATGTCCAACATAAGACTACTTGTTATTTGGTTAAGAATAACTTCGTCTAATATCAAAACACCGAATTTCTCATGTAGGGAACCATGATGACTTCAGGTCAAAGGACTAAAGTCAAACCATACTGAGAATCACTAATGACATGAAACCATGTAGTGTTCTCATTGTGGGTCGGTCCAATATATGTTCTCTAACATATATCTAAGTTTCTGATTTGATAATTCATATCCATGATCAGTAAAACGTGATCATCAATCAGAACACATACTAGCCTTGATTCATTATTGTTCTACCAATAACGAACGACTAGGGACAGTTTATAATAGTGTTTATAATGCTTAAGGTTTTACTATCAAGTCACATACTTGATGACATAAGCCTAATATTATTTATGGAACGTAAATCACATTACATAAACGACATACATGTATATATAAAAGGAATACCTTATAATATATTATTAACAAGTCATAATGTTAATACATGAATCACAACTATCCATTGGCCTAGGGCACACTACTAACATCGCCTCCTTCTGAATCCAACTCAAAAACATCAAAACAAGCAAATATATGCTTGGTAGCTGAAAGGGAGAGTGATAATGAGGTAATTTCTAACTTTAATGATCTTCAAGATGCTTATTTAGAATTGTTAGAAGATTCACATGTAATCTTAAAACAATATAGGTTATTGAAAAAGAAAATTGTTGAAAATTTAAAGAACACAAAACTCTTAGAAGAAGAAAACGTTTGCCTTAAAAAACAAATAGACGATATGAAAAAGAATGTAACTGTAGATAGATATGAGGAAATTAATCAACTAGTACAAAAGAATTAATAGTCTTTTAGCAGATTTATCAAAATTTACAAAAAGTACAAAAAGGATGAATGACATGATTTGAAGTTATAGGCATCCAAATGATAAAAGCAGTTTAGGCTTTAATGATAGAAATGTTATTCATAATAGTAATGTTCTTCATAATAGGAACTTTATTCCTAATAGAAAGAAAAACAAACAATATTCTTATTATTATTCAAATAAAAATTAGGACTAATCCCAAAGGATCAAAGAAAATATAGGAACCTAAGAAGGATATAATATATACTGCAGACCTCCTTACTTTAAAGAAGCAACCACCACCAATGGTATTTAGACCATGTCTACTCGCGACACATGATGGGTGGAAGGTCTATGTTCCTAGACCTCCAACATAAGAAAGGAGGATCAATAACTTTTTGAGACAACTAGCAGGTCAAAATAGTTGGGATCAAGAAAATTAGTAAAGATTTCTTTTCGTCTATTGATAATGTTCAACTAGGTGATGGTTTAAAGCATAATATAATCAGTATAAGTCAATTATGTTATTCTAGTTTTGAAGTATCCTATAATCAAAATTGTAGTGCCCCCTTACCGCATGGTATACACCAGGACGCCCGTAGGTCATTCCGATACATATCCTACGATAAGGGTGAGCTACGAACGATCACTACTATACTTCACATGGCATCATAATAATAAAACATCAATATAAAAATCACTAATTTTTGAAACCAAATTTTTCCTCATTTCATTCATCAAAATCAAGGAGTTTATACCTCTGTCATTCTATACTGTCTGTATATAAATCCCAAAAAAAATCCTAAGACAACATGCTAGATGAAAGAGGAAAACAACAGATCTATTTAGGTCATCCCAAAAGTCCCAACTGATCGACCTGTGAGCCATGACTTCTCTTGCCAACACGATCTACACGGTAGGAAAAGTCCCTTTGGAGCTAGGATTCTACTCTCGGTCTTGAAAAATATGTTGCAATTTTGGGTGAATTTGCGAACTCAGTGAGGTAACTATCATCGATGGATCACTCAATTCATGCAACACTCAAGCATAACACAGTTATTTCATAAACTCACATTTAGAAGTTGCACATGATTGTCAACACATCAGTATAAAACATTTTGCCTTTCACTCAATCAAAGAGATTAAATCAAATGCATATGAAATGTGCATGTGACACTTTTCTAATTTATTACGGTATTATGACCGAGTGCCTAAACTGTCCCAATATGGGCGCATTAATCGTTGAGCCTGAGACTCTGAATCACTGTGGGATCGAGGCCTAAATATATTGAGCTTTTAGCTCCCGGTCGCTGCTCTGGTCACAACTGTCATTATCTGATCATGAATTCATGCATGAAATGCATATGTAACAATATAAGTCACAATCAACACACATGTCAAAATTTATCACATCATAAACAAGTAGTTTACAAATTCCCATACAAATGGCACTTCTATGTCATAGCTTCTTAATACATTTGACCTTCTGTCCAAAATCCACAATCAGATTCGCAATTCACTAACCCACCATTATTCACCGCAATTTTCTAAGCAAATAATAATTGAGAGGATCGTCTAGGTCACTCACCAATAGCTTCCGACAACGTCAGTGGGTTGACATTCCAAAAGCGCCTCTATAATAGTCAAAATATACAAACATTACCAAATGTACAATCAGAAATATTTAAAAATGCACATGTAGCAATTAAAATGTGTACAATGCATGTTCGTGATATTCCCGGTATTATTCCATAAATATTTATCACAAAAATTTTCTCTAAAAATTAGAAGTCCAAAGACACCAAAATCGCTCAATTCAGACCTCTATAGGTCCAATTATCGTTAAAATACAGACCAAAAAAATAGTTACTAGGTCCTCTAACTTTGACTGAATCAATCCACATCAATTTCATCTCTAAAAATTCACCATTTAAGATAGAAATGAAATTAAATATTTTCCGAATCCGATGCCTCGAGAATCAGGTCAATTGGAGGTCGGATGTAACATCCCACCCCCTACTGGAAGGGTAAAATACGAAATTTGTCATAGGATGGGATTGATAGGGAATAATTAGTACTGTTCATGCATAATAGGATTGATACACAGTATCAATTGTGCACATGGAATTTTTGTATATGCATTCATGATAATTCCCGGTAATTGGGCCTAATGCAATTTTATTGGGATTAACATGGTTATTGGGTTTGAAAAATTATTTTGACTGATCCATTGACTATTTTATATTTTAAGGGAGTTTTAGGAATTTTTCTAGAATTATCCGGAGAAAATTCCCGGAATGCCAAAATCGTCGGTAAATGGCCTAAATGTGTTTTTGTTATGGAAAATGTGGTTTTCGTGTTTGAAAAATTATTGGGAGTGGACTGTTATATGTTTTACAATTTTGGGCAATTTTGGTAATTTTCAAAAAAATGATTCTGGGAAATTCCTGAAAATTTTCGGATTGAGAAAAATCGCCAAGTGACGAACCGGTTAATTTTCGGTTGAATATGCATGAGTTGAGTGAACCATCGATGATGGTTTCTCACTGAGTTCGCAAAACTCACCCAAAATTTGCAATTATTTTTTAGGACTCAGAAGAATACCCGTTAGGCAACAGGCGATATAACGTTGTTTGGTATTGAAGTAGAAGAGAGATCGGGATCGCCATTAAATCAGATTAGTGTCCAATAAATTGTATTCCAAAATGACTAATTGTATGTGTAATGGACCAATGTGGTTCTGTTTTGTACATAAAATGGTTATTGTAATTTATGGTTGACCATTTGTAATAATCAGAATCGATCGTATTAATCGAAAATGTTTATCTATGCACGTTGATGCAAATTGTCTACTGTGTTCCGCGCACATGAGTGTCAATGAAAGAAAAAGGAAATGGCTCTGATGGAATGAATGTTTAAAAAAAAAAATGTATACTGAGTTTCGACTGAGAAATGTAGCATGTCACCCTCGCGGGGCACGGACTCGGATATCACCATTGATGTCGGGTTCGGGTCACGCGGGAATGGGGTGTTACATCGGATGGAAAAATTATTCACAAAAGAAGGCAATTATTGACTTTGAAACAAAATAATAAAATAAAAATTAAAATAAAAAAGAAAATCAAGCATCCTCGCATCCAGGAGCTCATGAGGGCGATACGCCACCTCACCCTGAAGTTGTCGCTCTCATGAGCATCGCCTAGAGAGGCGAGGTCGATCCTACTTTGATCAATTTTTTTCTTTCTTCATTCATATTCCTTCTCTTATTCCACACACCTTATCTTTTTACACAAGTATCCAAACATGACAAAAAAAAAGGTCTCATTGGAAATATCATAGAAAAATATACAAGTTCCATGAAGGACTCATAAACCAATTTCACCCCTAAGGGTGTCAAAAATGCAATCAAAGTTTCTGCCTAATCATTATTATCCAAAACAGTGCAACATTTTTCGAAAAATCATATCTTCTCATTCCCTTTGTCAAAGATTTCAAGATTTATATCAAAAGAAAGATCAAAACATATTCTACAACTTTCATGAATAACTTGGAAGCAAAATCAACCTCTAAATAGATCAATTTCTCAACCAAAGCTTCTGCCCATATAAGTGTCATCCTCAACAGCAACACAATCTTCCAAAAATCATAACTTCCTCTCCCATTATTCAAAAATTCCATACTTTATGTCACTGAAAAGATCAGAAAACATGCTACAATTCTCATGAAGGAATTAAAAGCAAATTCCACCTCTAACTAAATCAAATTCACACATGATTGTGGCTGCCCTGTTAACGAGTATTAAATCAACATATCACCTAAATCATAACCATACTTGAAAAATTCATAACTTACAATCCCTACATCCAAAATTAGCATATTATACTTTATTACAACACTAAGACATTCCTTTATAACTTTAAATAAGATCACTTGAGCTAATTTAAACCATAACAGTCCAGAATTAGCTTCGAAACACAGAAATCACAAAACCTATACTTAGAGACATTTCACACACAAAGCACATTCATTCTTTGAAAAACCATCTGAAAGTTCACAAGTCATAACTTTCAATCTCAAACTCAAAAAATATCATACTTTGTGGAGATAGAAAGCTAATAAGAAAATCTTCAACTTTCATGAAGAACAATTTCACAAAATTTGTCTACTTTAGCCTAAAAAAATTCCCCAAAGTTTCAGGTCACAAATCTCTAAATGCTAGAATTACCACTATTCACCCTGCACATATATCTCACTTTCAAAGCAAAATTCAAAACCCTTAAAGCCACAATTGAACAATACTTCCTTCATAAAAAGTTTATCCAAACTTCTCAAGTTTAATTCAAGCCAAACCTCATCTAAATAACATAACTATATAAAAAGTTATGACCCAAACATTGAAACATACTCACATTCCATTTTCCAGCTTTTACATCTAACTCTACTCCTATCATTCCAATACCATTTCTACACCCATAAGCATCCAATTTAATCACTATTTCAGCAAAAATTTAATCAAGGCCTTCACTTGAACACTTAGCCACAAAATGGCAACACACACACACAATTTTCTTTCTTTACTAACCACTCATCTAACATCATCAAACTTAATCTTAAACACTTACTTCACATACTACACATGCTATAACATTCATCTTCAATCAATCTTAAATCAACCAAGAAAATAACCTACCCATATACACCAAACACAAGTTCATGCAATTAATGCACAATAAATCACAATTAATGCCTCTAACTACCAATTTAAGAACATAAAACATAATCCTTACCTATTTAGCCTTCACTCCTTCAATTCTCCAAACTTTTCACCAATTCTCTATCTTCCTCCCAACACCATACGATCATCACTATCACAAGGCTTAGGTTTGGATTTATGTGTGAACAAAGGAAGAAAAAGAAAGCAACAAAGGAGGGTTCTTGGGGAACCAACGAAAACAAGCAAGGAAGGAAGAGCTACGGATGAGAAGAGAAGGAAACTTTCAATTTCAGGTGATTTTAGCTTTCATAGCATCGAGAATAGTTTACAAAGGTTAGGTTAATAATAAAACCATTAAGTTTAAGACATAGTTAGGCAAGTGACAAGTGTCACTTGCCACATGTCTTGTTTTTAAGCACTCTTAAGGTCTTTTTCCAAAAACAATTTAATTTCTACTCCAAATTCCAATGGCTCATATCAAAAATTCCTAAAATCTTGTATCTAATTTCCAGTGCCATTGGACAGTCATTTTTAGTATCGAAAATCCAATCAGTCCGCCACTTGACAATTTTTTTCGGTCTGGAAAATTTCCCCAAAATTTTCTGAAAAAAATTCTAAAATTTTTCCAAAAATGTAAAACACACAAAAATTCACTCCAATTCAATTTTCAATCACTAAAATCTGATTTTTTACGAAAGTCACATTTATAGACACATATGCCGGGAAATGTCATGAATGCATATACAGTCATGTGCATGTGCAAAAATTTCTATTCATGTACATATGGAGGCCATATTATGCATGATCATGCCGAGATAAGTTTACACACTCATAACCCATTCCAAATCACTATTTTACCCTTCCTATCGGTGATGGGATGTTACAAAAATTCTTGTATAGTAAAAAACAATAAAGGTTCCATATTCTTTTCCGATAAGAGATGAAATCACCTCTATAAAATTAACTTAGACGATTCGAAAAGTCAAAATACATCATGCCTTATATCGAAAGATGATGAAAAACTAATTTGGCCCAAAAAGCTAGGTCATGTTAGCTTTAAACATATTTCCAAGTTAGTTAGACATGATTTGTTAAGAGGCTTACTAAAGATAAGTTTTAATAAAGATTTCTTTTGTGAGCAGTTGTCATAAAGAAAAATAAGTTAAAACATCTTTTTCATCTAAGAATATTGTATCTTCACCTAGACCTTTAGAGCTGTTACATATAGATTTGTCTGGTCCAACCAGAACACCAAGTCTAGGTGGAAAGAAGTATGTGAATTCAATCACTTGTTAATATACAAATCACATATAATATGTAAAATACATAAGAAAGGAGTTGAATTGTGTAATCTTTTCAAAGATATTCTTGAAATTTTTTACAGAATTCAAATGATCACAAAAACACTTTGCTAAAGTTGATAAGTAATGCAATTGCAAGTAATATTATCTACTTTTCTAACATCAAGAAAATTAGAAGATAAGGGTTAGAGAATAGATGTCATGATTTTATACTAGTTTACGATTTTATACTGGTTCATCCTTAACCTTGAGCTATGTCCAGTCCTCAGAGTTTGTCTGAGATTTTATTATACTCTTCAACTTTACAAGTATTCTTTCTACACTTGTAAAGCCTCTTCAGGTCTCTCTCACAAAGTATTCTTTATCTGCTTTCTTAACCTCTCTAGGCTCTAGCCTTTCTTTCTCTCTCTAGGAAAGATATTTTTAAGCTTCACGTTATAAATATACTCACTCTCTTCTTTCGCTCTTTGAATACAAAATTTCTCTAAGTATTGTACAATTAAATTTTCTCTCTTATAAAAATGTTATTTAGTCTTCGAATAGAACTAGTATTTATATCTTAATTCTTCAACTGTTTTCTTAAGAAACTGCTTCTTGAATCTTCTAGAAACCGTTATTAGTTAAGTCCTGTAACTAACTCCAACTAACTAACTGACTGACGTTCTGGAATAGCTTCCTTTTGTATTGTCTTGTATAATACTTCTTCTGTAATCACGCTTAATCATTGTCGACGTGTAAATCATTCTTGATATATCGTCTAGTGTTGATATTGTTAAGTCAAACCAGACTTCACGTATTAAATAATTTTGATAATAAACAAAGAGAAATATACGAAAGAAAAGCGATTTATACAAAAGGCGATTTAAAGAAAAGCGAGGCGGAAGAAAAGCGAGGCGATACAAAAGCGCATTTATACAAAAGCGAGTATTTAAAGAAAAGCAGACGGAAGAAAAAGCAGACAATACAAAAGCGATTTTAAAGCTTTACGAAGGCAGCGAGATTTATACAAAAGCGCATTTAAAGAAAAATGCAGGCGGAAGAAAAGCGGGCGATACAAAAGCGGGCGGAAGCTTTACGAAGACAAAAAGCGCGATATACGAAAATAAGACGGAAGAAAGAAACATCGCTTTAAGGCAGTTCTGAGCTAAACTATTAGCCCCTAATTTTTTATTTATTTATTTAATTTTTTATTTATTTGTTTATTTAATTAAGCATAATTAGACTAATTAAGAAATTGAGTTAGCATGAATTTAATATGATAGCATTAAATAGCATATGGAATTAATTAGCATGTAATAACATAAATGAGTTAGGTAATAAGTAAATGTGCTTAAATGAGTTAGATAGCATGTATTAAATGTGTTAGTTGGACTTGAATGAAGTAGGAAAGAAAAGAGGAATAAGTTGGGCTTTAAAAGAACAAATGAGCTTGAGTAAGTTAAAGAGGAAATGATGTAGGAAGAAAGGGATTTAGAAGAAGTGAACTTGGGCTTGGGCTTAAGTTAAATGAAAGTAGTATAAGGAAATAAGAAAGGAAAGGAAGATGAAGGAGGAGTAAATGGGCTTAGGCCTTATGGGCTTAAGTTAAATGGAAGAAAGTATAAAGAAGAGAAGAAATAAGTGAGTAGTAGGAAAAGAAGGAAAGAAACGAAAATCGAAGGGAGAGGAGAGAAGTTTGGTGGTGAGGAGAAAAGAAGAAGAGCTTGGTTAAGTTTGTGATTTTCCAAGAGTTTGGGTAAGATTTTGAAGAAAGTCCAAGAGTTAAAAGTGTGGAGGAAGGCTAGAGCTTCCATTTGAACCAAGAAATCACTTGATTAGCTAAAGATTCAAGGTAAGCTTCTTGGTTAAGGTTAAGCTTTTGCTTGGGTTATGGATTAGAAAGACTAAGAATGGAGTGGGTTTAGTGATTCTAGAGTTAATTTCATGATTAAAGTTTATTGGGTTTTCAATTTTAGAAACCCTAAGTGATGTAAGGTTCTTTTCTTGTTATAAATGAAGGAGGACAAGAAAGAAGAGGAGAACAAGAAGAGGAGCTTCCTTAGGCAAGCTTAAGCAAGGATATAAGGTGGGTTTCATTTTATCTTTATCTAGTAAGTGATAAATACTACTTTAATTAAAGAAATTATGTTCTTTCAAATTATTAGGAGATGAATTGATTGAGTAAAATAGATTTATGAATGCCATTATATGAGAACTTGATAGTATATGACATTGCTTGACATTGCTTGATAAAGTCATAAATTGAATGAGAATGAATATTAATGAGATTATGACATTTGAGCTAAGCATGAAAAGCATTTTTCGAAAAATCAGCTATATGGATTTCATGAAAATCCATTTTCAGAAATTCAGCTAGTGGGCAATAAAGCCCGTTTTATGCATGAAATTCAGTGTTATGTGGGTTAGTTAAGTCCACCAGCAGAGTCACGTGCACGTTGACGCTTTAGCCTTCTCCGGTTGCCCGATAGTGGCATAGGATGTTCCTTTTGAACTCCTCGAATATGACTACACTTGTGTAGCTCATCAGTAACCTGTGGACTTTTCAAACCATCAGCTATGTGATTATGTGTTAGCATATGTTAGCAAGAATGATGAATGCATGAATCATGAAATTTTGTTGTTAGCTTGATGAATTTGTGAAATGCAAGTTATAAGATTTGTTAATGAGAATATTGCAAGCAGTATGAATAATGAATAGATTCACAGTAGTATAAATATAAGCGTGTTACCCACGAGCGAAAGCTCACCCCCCACTTTCCGTCCCATCTCCAGGTGAAGATCTGGATCTCGAAGAATGAGCTCAAGGCATACTCCAAGATCTTAGTGTTTTGTCTTTGTATTTCATGATTTTGTTGTAAACAATGCTTTAGATGCATTTTGAGAAAATAGTAGCATTTTGGAAGTGTGTTTTGAACCATGTTGTAAAAGGGCTTGAAATGCCCACTAAAGCATTGTGAGCTACTTGTGTTGAATGTAAATGAAATGCATGAATTATGATTTACCATGGTCTTTCACAACCATTTATTCCCATGTTTAAGCATAGTTTCCAAAGTTGTATGGAATGGCTTGAAAATTCATGTGAGTAGGAGGATGATGTTAGTACAAGTGAGATTATAGTATGTTGAGAGTGGAATGAATGATTTGAGAGGATTAAAAGTATTCATGATGTTATGGATAGATTTAGAAAGGTTAGGAGTGTTCATGGTGTTAGAGTTAAGTCAAGAGAGAGTGTAGAGGGTTAGGATCAAGTTCAGGATAGTCATAAGTCGAGTTATTGTTCCATATAAGTCAAGTTATTGGTATCCGGTCCCCATAAGTCGACTTGTTAGTGATAAGTCGACCTTTTTGTCTCGATAAGTCGACTTGTTAGTGATAAGTCGACTTATTTGTCTCGATAAGTCGAGTTGTTCAGCATAAGTCGAGTTATAGGCTATTTTCCAGCATAAGTCGAGTTGATAGTCAAGTGTTTTGAGCATTGTTAGGGTCTTCATAAGAGTTGTAGATCTAGATGTCTACTTTCAAATGGTGAAAGATTGAACACAATCAGACCTCGATATTAAAAGTTATGAGAATCGCGCCAAAAGAATTCCATTTGGGTTTTGGAAGTGATCATGGTCTATTGTTTTGGGAATAAATCCCTCATCCGGCCTTAAATTGAGGTGAGGTTTGAACCATTAGCTTCCTAAGACTTGTATATTTCTTTCTACAGAAATTTGTATCAATTGGAGTTAAATTGAGGAAGTTTGAAATAAAGCAAGTGAGAGGTCGATTAAGAGAGCATGTTTGGTGGGAGCTCCTTTAGGTGTTTGGAGCATATCTTGAGTTACATGACTCCGATTGAAGCGATTCTTGTCTTAAATAAAGTAAGAGTCTTAAGGACATGATTTACAAGAGAAATTAACATTCAATTAGGGTTAAGTGAAATAAACCTTACAAGAAAAGATAATCAAGTTTCATGTTTCACGATTCAGAGTCGGATTAGGAAGCGGGATTCGACATCGATTGGGCTCTGAAGCGGGTCCAACATCCGTGGTATCGAAACAGCTCTAGGTTTATGATTTCCTAGGAACCCTAGTGGGTAGCCTCAAGGTAGAGTCAGCATGCATCATGTTACATGAACCTAAGCATTGTTTTAAATCAAGATACATGCATCATTGGTTTTAAATTGTTTTACATGATTTAAATTGGTTTGAAAAGCATGAACTAAAGATTTGAAATGGTTTTATTTAAAGGAGTAATATATAGCCTCGAAGAAGAACTCGAGGAGCTCAATCTCGACCAGACTCTCGGAGGGGAAATGCGGATGAATCCCACATTCCCTGGATCGAGGACCATCCCTGCCTCGAGATCTTGAGAGGTGCCAAGTGTACATCGTGAAGTTCCTCTCAGCCCCTCCTATGCCTCAAGTGCATCCAGTAGATCCCAGTTCTTTCAAGCCTTGCCAGGCTTTCATCCATGCCATGGGCCAGGACCTGGCTCGATGCCACTCAAGCAGATCGGAGTGGGCGTATGACAAGCTCGGAAGTATGGGGATGTCGATTTCAGTGGGACTACAAATCCGAAGAGAGAAGCATGGTTGAAGAGGACGAAAGGGTCTGAATCGAGATGAAGTGCTCGGATGGGGAGAGGGTAGAGTATGCAGCTAGTTTATTGCGGGGGATCTGTTGCCTTTGGTGGGAGGCGGTGCCCTGATCGAGTAGTACCTCCAGAGCGACATGGAAGGAGTTTCTAGAAGTTTTCAGGAGGAAGTACTTCTCGGGTTTACATTCAAGAGAGGCCGGGGAGTTCTGAGCCTCACACAGAGGGAGCTGAGCTTGAGTGAATATGAGCTGAAGTTCACTCAATTGTCATGGTATCTGACAAACATTGTGGCGGTCAAGAGGATAAGTGCCGCAAGTTTGAGAGTGGATTGCACTTAGGGATAAAGGAGAAGGTGCTGATCCATAATTTCCATGACTAGCAGCAGTTGGTAGATGCTGCACTTCAGGCGGAAAAGCTGGAGAACATCAAGTCAGAGGTAAGCAGGAAAAGGAAGAACAGAGAACAGTCTTCCAGGAAGGGAGTGAGTGCTCCAGCATCTGAGAGGAGCATCAAGACTCATCATACCCAGAGTGGCATGGGCGGTGGTGGTCTGCCAAGGTCGTGATCGAGGAAATTTCTGAACAGGTCTCTAGTGTGGCAGGCCCAGGGAAGTCACGGAAGGGCAAGTATTCCCAGTGTGATCAGTGCGGGAAGTTTCATCCTGGGAGGTGTCTCAAGGGTTTTGGTGGTTGCTTCCAGTGTGGAGAGAAGGGGCATATGATGAGAGATTGTCCCCAGAGGTTGAGATAGGAGGGTTCCCAAGCTCAAGCTTAGAGGCAGACGGAGACAGTGGGAACCAGGCCAGTCACAGAGGTAGGCAGTTCTGGAACAGTCAGGAGGGCTAATCCTGCAGGGAGGCCAAGAGCACAGGGTCAGGCTCCAGCTAGAGTATTTGCCATGACCAGAGAGGAGGTCAGTAAGCTGCTCTGAGGTTGTGGTGGTATGGCTCGGTTGTTCAATCTGCAGCTTTATGTTTTGATTGATCTGGGTTCCACACATTCTTTTGTTTCCTCAAGTATGAATATGCATGCAGCTTAATCCTAAGATTATGGATGATTTTACGGTTGTTAGTACTCCTTTGGGGAGTAAAGTAGTGATCGATGTGATGTATAAAATTGTGAGCTCGGCATCGGTGGTACTAGATTGGTAGTAGATTTGCTACCTCTAGACCTTAAAGGGCTAGATGTCATACTAGGAATGGATGTCATGGAAGTATAAGGCCAAGCTAGGCTGTAGCCTCAAAGAAGTAGAGTTTGATCTGGAGATGGTCGAAGTGATTTTCAAGGGACGAGAAACCGCGGTAGAGGATCATTTCAGCCTTGTTAGCTGACAGTATGATGAGCCAGGGGTGTGAGGCCTTCCTGGCGCATGTAGTGGATCCAGAAGTGAATATGGGCAGATTAGAAGATTTTCGGGTTGTGAGGGAGTTTCCTGAAGTATTCCCGGAAGAATTACGGGTTCTTCTGGGTGAGGGAAATTGAGTTCGAAATTGACTTGATTCCCGGAACCGCGCCAATCTCGATGCCACCATACAGAATGGCTCCAGCTGAGTTGAGGGAGCTTAAGGAGCAGTTAGAGGAGTTGTTAGAGAAGCAATTTATCAGGCCCAGTTCATCACCTTGGGGAGCGCCAGTTCTATTTGTTAAGAAGAAGGATGGGACATGGCGCATGTGTATAGATTACAGAAGCTTAACAAGGTGATGATTAAGAACCGATATCCCTTACCTAGGATAGATGATCTGTTTGATCACCGCGAGGAAGCAAGGTTCTTTTCAAGATCGACCTCGGATCGGGTTATCATCAACTCGAATCGAAGTCGATGTTAACAAGACGACTTCGGGACCCGCCACGGACACTATGAGTTCGGGTCATGCCATTGAATGACCAATGCTCCAAATTGCATTCATGGACCTTATGAATAGGGTTTTCAGAGTTCTTAGATCGGTTTGTCATAGTGTTCATTGATGACATTCTGGTCTATTCTAAGGATGAAGGAGAGCATGAACAACATCTCGGGATAGTATTGCGAGATTGAGAGAGCAGAGTCGTATGTCAAATTCAAAGAAGTGTGAATTTTGGGCTGCGAGAAGTAGTTTTCCTTGGACATGTGATTTCCGACCATGGGATCCATGTTGATCCGAGAAAAGTGGAAGCAGAGTGAATTGGCAAGAGCCTAAGGCGATAAAGGAGGTATGGAGTTTTCTAGGCTGGCGGGTTATTACAGGAGGTTCGTGGAGGATTCTCCATGATAGTCGCGCCGATGACTAAGTTATTACGGAAGAATCAACAGCTTTATTTGGAATGAGAATTGCCAGCAGAGTTTTGAGGAGCTTAAGCGGCGGTTAACTAGTGCTCCCATTTTAATTTTGCCCAATGGAGATCGGGGTATCACGGTGTCTGTGATGCCTCGAGAAAGGGCTTGGGTTGTGTGTTAATGAGAATGACGGGGTGATAGCCTATGCTTCACAGTAGTTGAAGCCATATGAGTTGAATTATCCGACTCATGATCCGGAATTGGCAGCGATGATTTTGCCTTAAAGATATGGAACACTATCTGTATGGGGTTCGACAAGGGTTTTCACGGACCACAAAGTCTTAAGTACATTATGAGCGAAAAGAGTGAATCTGAGGCGAGAGAAGATGGTTAGAGTTGCTCGAGGACTATGACACGATGATAGAGTATCATCCGCAAGGCAAATGTAATAGCGGATGCATTGAGTAGGAAGTCATCCTTAGCTTATGTTCGGGCGGTTTACTTGCCTCTTTTGGAGCAAATGGCCAAGTTGACGATCGATCTGAAGCGGGATCGGTCAGTTGTATTCTTGCTTAATTGGGTGAGACCTATCCTTAGGGAGAAGGTCGAGGCTGCGCAGGAGCGGGATCTGAGAATTGAGTAAGTGAGAGATGAAATTCAACATGGTAGCGATCGAAGTGTTAGTAAGGGATGATGGGCTAATGGTAGTCGGAAGCAGGTTATGTATTCCAAATGATAAGGCGATTAAGGATGAGATCATGGATGAGGCACACAATCGCCTTATTCTATGCACCCAGAAGCACACTGGATGTACAGAGATTTGAAGGAGCATTTACGGTGGAAAGGCATGAAGAGAGATGTAGGCTGAATATGTGGGCGGTGTTTAGTGTGTCGACAAGTCAAAGTGAACACCGGCACCTTCAGCATGTTGCAGCCATTGTCCATTCTGAATGGAAGTGGCAAAGGATCACGATGGATTTTCCGATGGGTTTACCGGGATCATTAGGAAGCATGATGCTATATGGGTCATTGTAGACCGATTGACCAAGTCAGCCCATTTTCGGCCATTAGGCAAGCAGATTCATTGGAAGTCTTAGCCAGAAGTATATTGATGAAGTAGTGAGGTTGCATGGGTTCCAGTTCCATAGTATCCGCGTGGATCCTAGATTTACATCGAGATTACGGGTAGTTTGCGAGGAAGCATTAGGAACAAAGTGAATTTCATGACGGCGTTTCATCCTCGACGGATGGTCGATCGAGAGGACTATCCAGACCCTAGAGGAATGCTCGGGCGTGTGTTATGGACTTCAAAGGAGCATGGGACGAACATTTGTCGTTGGTCGAGTTTGCTATAACAATTGTACCATTCGAGCATCTGAGATGGCTCCTTATGAAGCCCTTTATGGTAGAAGATGCAGGACTCCGATATGTTGGGATGAAGAAGGTGAGAGGAAGCTAGTAGGACGAGTTGGTCGGATGACGATTGAAAAGTGGATATAATCAAGCGGCTTAAGGCGCCGCAGACGTAATGAAAAGTTATCGCAGATGCTCACGAGAAAAGAAATGGAGTATGCAGTAGGTGACAAAGTATTTCTTAAGACCTCTCCATGGAAAGGGGTCATGAGGTTTGGCAGGAAAGGGAATCTAAGTCCTCGTTATGTAGGTCCGTATGAGATTTTAGAGAGGATCAGGCCGTTAGCTTACAGATTGGCATTGCCTCCAGAATTATCTCAGATCCATGATGTATTTCATGTTTCCATATTGAGGAGGTACAGATCAAATCCTTCTCACATTATTCAGACCTCAGAGGTTCAACTGAGTGATGATTTGAGCTATGAGGAGATGCCAGTCGAAATTCTGGATAGCAAGGAGAAGGTCCTCAGGAACAAGACTGTTCAGTTGGTTAAAGTCCTGTGGAGGAACCATGCAGTTGAAGAGGCGACGTGGGAACCATTGGATGCAATCAAGGAGAAGTATCCACACCTCTTTAATGATTCAGGTAAGAATTTCGAGGACGAAATTTCTTAAGTGGGGGAGAAATATTAGCCCCGAATTTTTTATTTATTTATTTAATTTTATTTATTTATTTATTTAATTAAGCATAATTAGACTAATTAAGAAATTGAGTTAGCATGAATTTAATATGATAGCATTAAATAGCATATGGAATTAATTAGCATGTAATAACATAAATGAGTTAGGTAATAAGTAAATGTGCTTAAATGAGTTAGATAGCATGTATTAAATGTGTTAGTTGGACTTGAATGAAGTAGGAAAGAAAAAGGAATAAGTTGGGCTTTAAAAGAACAAATGGGCTTGAGTAAGTTAAAGAGGAAATGATGTAGGAAGAAAGGATTTAGAAGAAGTGAACTTGGGCTTGGGCTTAAGTTAAATGAAAGTAGTATAAGGAAATAAGAAAGGAAAGGAAGATGAAGGAGGAGTAAATGGGCTTAGGCCTTATGGGCTTAAGTTAAATGGAAGAAAGTATAAAGAAGAGAAGAAATAAGTGAGTAGTAGGGAAAAGAAGGAAAGAAACGAAAATCAAAGGGAGAGGAGAGAAGTTTGGTGGTGAGGAGAAAAGAAGAAGAGCTTGGTTAAGTTTGTGATTTTCCAAGAGTTTGGGTAAGATTTTGAAGAAAGTCCAAGAGTTAAAAGTGTGGAGGAAGGCTAGAGCTTCCATTTGAACCAAGAAATCACTTGGTTAGCTAAAGATTCAAGGTAAGCTTCTTGGTTAAGGTTAAGCTTTTGCTTGGGTTATGGATTAGAAAGACTAAGAATGGAGTGGGTTTAGTGATTCTAGAGTTAATTTCATGATTAAAGTTCATTGGGTTTTCAATTTTAGAAACCCTAAGTGATGTAAGGTTCTTTTCTTGTTATAAATGAAGGAGGACAAGAAAGAAGAGGAGAACAAGAAGAGGAGCTTCCTTAGGCAAGCTTAAACAAGGATATAAGGTGGGTTTCATTTTTATCTTTATGCTAGTAAGTGATAAATACTACTTTAATTAAAGAAATTATGTTCTTTCAAATTATTAGGAGATGAATTGATTGAGTAAAATAGATGTATGAATGCCATTATATGAGAACTTGATAGTATATGACATTGCTTGACATTGCTTGATAAAGTCATAAATTGAATGAGAATGAATATTAATGAGATTATAACATTTGAGCTAAGCATGAAAAGCATTTTCAGAAAATCAGCTATATGGATTTCATGAAAATCCATTTCAGAAATTCAGCTAGTGGGCAATAAAAGCCCAGTTTTATGCATGAAATTCAGTGTTATGTGGGTTAGTTAAGTCCACCAGCAGAGTCACGTGCACGTTGACCAATATAGCCTTCTCCCTACGCCCGATAGTGGCATAGGATGTTCCTTTTGAACTCCTCAAAGATATGACTACACTTGTGTAGCTCATCGATAACCCGTGGACTTTTCAAACCATCAGCTATGTGATTATGTGTTAGCATATGTTAGCAAGAATGATGAATGCATGAATCATGAAATTTTGTTGTTAGCTTGATGAATTTGTGAAATGCAAGTTATAAGATTTGTTAATGAGAATATTGCAAACAGTATGAATAATGAATAGATTCAGCTTAGTAGTATAAATATAAACGTGTTACCCACGAGCGAAAGCTCACCCCCCACTTTCCGTCCCATCTCCAGGTGAAGATCTGGATCTCGAAGAATGAGCTCAAGGCATACTCAAGATCTTAGTGTTTTGTCTTTGTATTTCATGATTTTGTTGTAAACAATGCTTTAGATGCATTTTGAGAAAATAGTAGCATTTTGGAAGTGTGTTTTGAACCATGTTGTAAAAGGGCTTGAAATGCCCACTAAAGCATTGTGAGCTACTTGTTTTGAATGTAAATGAAATGCATGAATTATGATTTACCATGGTCTTTCACAACCATTTATTCCCATGTTTAAGCATAGTTTCCAAAGTTGTATGGAATGGCTTGAAAATTCATGTGAGTAGGAGGATGATGTTAGTACAAGTGAGATTATAGTATGTTGAGAGTGGAATGAATGATTTGAGAGGATTAAAAGTATTCATGATGTTATGGATAGATTTAGAAAGGTTAGGAGTGTTCATGGTGTTAGAGTTAAGTCAAGAGAGAGTGTAGAGGGTTAGGATCAAGTTCAGGATAGTCATAAGTCGAGTTATTGTTCCATATAAGTCGAGTTATTGGTCTCCGGTCCCCATAAGTCGACTTGTTAGTGATAAGTCGACCTTTTTGTCTCGATAAGTCGACTTGTTAGTGATAAGTCGACTTATTTGTCTCGATAAGTCGAGTTGTTCAGCATAAGTCGAGTTATAGGCTATTTTCCAGCATAAGTCGAGTTGATAGTCAAGTGTTTTGAGCATTGTTAGAGGCCGAATTTGGTTTTGTGGTCTTCATAAGAGTTGTAGATATAGATGTCTACTTTCAAATGGTGAAAGATTGAACACAATCAGACCTCGATATTAAAAGTTATGAGAATCGCGCCAAAAGAATTCCATTTGGGTTTTGGAAGTGATCATGGTCTATTGTTTTGGGAATAAATCCCTCATCCGGCCTTAAATTGAGGTGAGGTTTGAACCATTAGCTTCCTAAGACTTGTATATTTCTTTCTACATAAATTGGTATCAATTGGAGTTAAATTGAGGAAGTTTGAAATAAAGCAAGTGAGAGGTCAGTTAAGAGAGCATGTTTCGGGTAGGAGCTCCTTTAGGTGTTTGGAGCATATCTTGAGTTACATGACTCCGATTGAAGCGATTCTTGTCTTAAATAAAGCAAGAGTCTTAAGGACATGATTTACAAGAGAAATTAACATTCAATTAGGGTTAAGTGAAATAAACCTTACAAGAAAAGATAATCAAGTTTCATGTTTCACGATTCAGGAGTCGGATTCCGGAAACGGGATTCGACATCAGTTGGGCTCTGGAAACGGGGTCCAACATAAACTGAATAACCGTTTCTTTAAAGATTCAAGAAGCAGATAGTCAAGAAACAGTTGAAGTTCCGACTATAAATAAGAGTCGAGATTGAAGAAGAAATAACTTTTGGAAAAAGTGAATGAAACTCTGTGTAAAAGCTCTTTATCAGTTTTTCATTTTTGAAAAAGTGCTACAGATAGCCTGAAGAGGCTAAGAGTAAAAGAATACTTGATGTTAAGAGACCTGAAGAGGCTCAGTCTAAAGAATACTTGTAATCAGTTTGGAGATAGTGAAAATCTCAGAAGAATATCTGAGGACTGGAAGTAGCCCACGGTTTGGGGTGAACCAGGATAAAATTGCTGTGTTTCTCTCTCTAACTCTTACTTTTCTTAAATCGTAGTTTTCATTATTAACAAAGTTTTTCCAACTAGTTAAGAATTGATTTACGATAAGTTTTTTTGAAAGAACAAAGCAAGTGTTATTGAAGGGATTAAAGAAAAGTATCTTGGTCATATTATTACTCAATATATTAACGTGTGATTTACTTCAATTGGTATCAGAGCAAGGTGTTCAAGAATCACTCTAATAAAGTGTGAACTAAAGAAAATGGTGGAATCACACACGATATCTGCGAAGGAGCCTCGGTCACGGACCTCCAAATTCAATGGTGAAGACTACCACTATTGGAAGGATCGGATGAGATTGTTTATCGAGTCTACTCACATTGATCTTTGGGACATCATCGAGAATGGACCTTACACACTGAAGATGATGATAAAATCCAATTCCACGAGAAAGATGGACAGGTGAAGCGAAAGCAAGATTTCAACTAAACTCCAAAGCGAATTTTTCTTGAGTTGTGCATTGAGCGAAGCGAGTATGACAAAGTGCATGGATGCGATCTCGCCAAAGAAATGTGGGATACATTATCAATTGCATGAAGGAACAAATCAAGTGAAGGAGTCCAAGATAAGTATTTTGGTGCATCGATCTGAATTATTCAAGATGAAAGAAGAAGAGACCATTGATCAAATGTTTGGAAGATTCCAAACAATTGTTAATGGGCTAAAAGCTCTTGGAAGAACGTACAGTGACCAAGACCATGTTCGAAAGATTTTGAGGAGTCCGCTCAAAAGATGGAGACCCAAAGTAACTCTTTGTACAAAAGCCAAAGACCTAAGCGTCTTTGAAGCTTGATGAATTGCTTGGATCGTTGAAGATACAAGTAGAGCTTGATGCGAAGATAAGCCCAAAAGGAGAAGTCCATAGCGCTCAAAGCAAGTCAAAAGAATCACAAAATCCAGAAGAAGAAAACAAAAAGGAATACATCAAAGGTGTTAAAGATTGAAGAAGCAAAGGATGATGATTCCAGCAAGTTAGAATCTGAATCAAGTGATGAAGACGATGAGCTATCTTTCATTTCAAGAAAGATAAGAAGAATGTGGAAAAAGAAGTCCAAAGGAAATTCAACATTTAGAAGGAACAGCGACAAAGACGATGAAAAAGTCGATAAAGCATCCATTACCTGTTATGAATGCAAGAAGCCGGGACATTACAAGTCCGAGTGTCCAATGTTGAAAAGACAACCCAGAAGGAGTAGAGATAACAAGAAAAGCATGATGGCAACGTGGGAAGCTCTGGATTCATCAAAATCAGATACAAGTTCTGGCGTCGAACATGCTAACATATGTCAGTAGTGAAGAAGAAAGTGATGAGGAGGTAACTTCCACTATAATGATATAGAAGATGCATATTCGTAATTGTTAGAGGATTCTCATGCTATTCGAAGCAAGACAAACTATTGAAGAAGAAATATGTAGAAAACCTCAAACATACTAATGAGATAGAGAGTGAGAATATAAGTTTGAGAAAGCAAGTTGAGGAATTGAATAACAACAAAGTTGTAGATAGATCTGAAGAGATTAATTAATTGAAACTAAGAATTAATAATCTCTCAATTGATCTAGCTAAATTTACAAATAATACAAAAGGATGAATGAAATGATAGGAGAATCTGGACATCAGGGGATAAAACTGGATTAGGGTTTACTAAAAATAAGCCCCAGCATTACGTAGTAAAATCAGTTGCTCAAAAAAATAAGAAAAGATATCAATCAGATTTTCAGAAAGGTCATCAACATTATCATTCTACACATCATTATCATTCATTACATCGTTAACCTAAAGGACCCAAGAGAATCTGGGTACCTAAAATAAAATAATATCTCCCACGAAATCCTTCGTTGGAAGAACCAAAGAAGCACCATTGGTATATGGACGGTGGATGCTCGCGTCACGTGATGGAAACAAGTCTATGTTCCTAGATTTTCAGTCAAGAAAGGAGGATCAGTAACTTTTGGAGACAACCAACAAGGAAAGATAATCGGGTTTGGTAAGATTGGTAAGAATTCTCATGCATGCATTAATAACGTACTACTAGTTGATGGTCTAAAGCATAACTTGATAAGTATTAGTCAATTATGTGATTCTGGTTTTGAAGTTTCTTTTAATCAAAAATTTTGTTAAGTCAGAAACAAAGATGGTTCCATCTTCTTTTCAGCCAAAAGACGAAACAATCTTTATAAATTTGATTTAGACGTTTTTCAGTCTCAAAATATTTCATGTTTTTATCTACTGAAGATGAAAGACGATCGGCATAAAAACTAGGTCATGTCGGTTTTAAACATATTTCAAAACTTTTGAAACATGATTTGGTAAAGGTTTGCCACAAATTCGTTTTGACAAAGATTTCTTTTGTGAAAGTTGTCGAAAAGGAAACAAGTTAAAACCTCTTTCTCTTGAAACATTTCATAACTTCTTCTAGACCACTTGAGTTGTTACATATGGACTTATTTGGTCCACAAGAACAATAAGTCTTGGTGGAAAGAAGTATGGACTTGTGATTGTTGATGATTTTACAAGGTTTTGTTGGATACTTTTCTATCACATAAAGATGAGTCTTTCAAGTGTTTTAGAAACCTTTCCATGAGATTACAAAATGAAAGAGGAATGTCTATAGCAAGCATAAGGAGTGATCATGGAGGAGAATTTGAAAATGAGAAGTTCGAGTATTCTGCGAAGAAAAGGAATTTTCATAACTTCTACGCCCCAAGGACTCCACAAAGAATGGAGTTGTTGAGAGGAAGAATAGGGCGATTCAAGAGATGGCAAGAACAATCTTTGTGCGAGATGAATCTTCCTAAATACTTCAAGGCGAATCACAATACTGAGATGCTACATTCGAATAGAGTCTTCTTGCGACCAATCTTGAAGAAAACTCCTATGAGTTGTGGAATGGAAGGAGACCAAACATTTCTTATTTCCATCCTTTTGGCTGCAAGTGCACTTTTACGAACACAAAGGAAGCTCTGGACAAATTTGATGCGAAGACACTTTCAGAATTTTTCTAAGCTATTCTCTCACTTCAAAGGCATTTAGAGTCTTCAACCTCACCTCAAAGACTGTTGAAGAAACTATTCACGTTAAGTTCGATGATAGCTCTCAACCCAATAAGGAAGAGGAATCGAGAAGATGATGTTTATTACGGTGCCCTTGACGCAGTTGTAAGGAAGTATCTTCATCGGGAACACTTCATGATGAAAAGACAGATATCTCTAAGAATTTTGAGTTAAAGAAAGATTGGAGATACAAAGCTCTCATCCTAAAGAGTCAATTATCGGAGAAACCTCGGAAGGTGTAAGAACAAGGTCCAAGTTCGTAAGAGAAGCCAGCGTGGCATTTATATCTCAAGTAGAACCTAAAAGATTGATGAAGCTCTAAAAGATGAAGCATGGATATTAGCTATGCAAGAGGAGTTGAATCAATTCAAGAGGAATAAAGTCCGTCCTTGGTTCCTAAACACGAAAAGAAATCCATTATTGGTACTAGATGGATATTCAAGAATAAGCTAGACGAATCAGGAAAAGTAAGTCGCAACAAGGCAAGATTAGTAGCACAAGGCTATAATCGGCAGGAAGGAATAGACTATAATGAGACATATGCTCCAAGAGCAAGACTTGAAGCAATAAGGATCTGCTTGCATATCTTGTTTGCCATGACATAAAGCTTTTCAGATGGATGTAAAAGTGCATTTCTGAATGGCTTTATAGATGAAGAAGTCTATGTCAAGCAACCTCCTGGATTTGAGGATATAAAGTATCCAGATCATGTCTCTGAGACTTCATAAAGCCTTATATGGATCAAACAGGCTCTAGAGCATGGTATGATCGTCTGAGCTCATTTCTTATTGAAAATGGATTTACTAGAGGTAAAGTTGACAAAACTCTTTTAGGAAGAACTTGTATAATGATTTTATTATTGTGCAAATCTATGTTGATGATATTATTTTGGTGCCACCTCAAAAAGTTATGCATAAGCTTTGAAAATATGATGAAAATGAATTTGAGATGAGCATGATGGGTGAGTTAAAATTCTTTCTTGGATTGCAAGTAAAGCAAACTAAGGATAAGATTTTATCCATCAACAAAAATATGTCAAAGAATTGTTGTCTAAATTTGATATGTGCGATGTTAAAAGTATGTCTACACCGATGCATCCTTCAAACTTGTTGTCGAAAGACGAAAGTGGTAAGAAGGTGGATCAAACCCTATTAGAGGATGATTGGTTCTTTGCTTTATCTTACAGCAAGTAGACTGACATTCTATTACATGTATGCTTGTGTGCAAGGTTTTAGGCCGATCTAGAGAATCTCATTACAAAGTCAGTAAAGCGAATTATGAGATATCTCGCGTACTACTTGATCTTTGCTTAATGTATGAGAAAGGTAAAGATTTCAGGTTGAATGGATATTGCGATGCGGACTATGCGGTGATAGGATTGAAAGGAAGAGCACGAGTGGTGGTTGTCACTACCTTGGACCAAACACGTGTCATGGTCAAGCAAGAGACAAAGCTCGATTGCATTATCAACCGCAGAAGTTGAATATATATCCGCCGCATGAGTTGTTGTTCACAATTCTTGTGGATCAAGTATCAATTGGAGGACTACTCAATACAAGAGGAAGAGATTCCAATATACTGCAACAACACCAGCGCCATCGACTTGTCAAAGAATCCAATTCAACATTCAAGGGTGAAGCACATTGAAGTTAGACATCATTTCTTGAGAGATTACGTTCGGAAGAAAGTTGTCGATCTACAATTCGTGGAAACGAAATTTCGGTGGCGATATCTTCACAAAACCACTAAGTGAAGATCGCTTTAAAGAAATCGACGAACCTCAATATGGTGATGTTAACGGACCAATCATCCGGTTTTTCGCAAAGAAGAAACAGATAGCGGAGGAGTTAACGGACCAATCATCCGGTTTTTCGCAAAGAAGAAACAGATGAGACGGAGGATTAACGGACCAATCATCCGGTTTTTTCGCAAAGAAGAAGCAGATAGACGAGGAGTTAACGGATCATTCATCGATTTTTAAAAGACAAAGACGAAAAGGCAGACGAGTTAACAGATTGATCATCGATTTTCAAAAGAAAGACAATGAAACGGTGGAGTTAAGCGGCGTTGACGGTTTCGGACTTAAAACTTCTTTCACAAAGAAAATTTTAGAGGAAAAAAGGTCATCGGATCATCGAGAAGTACAATTGTTCTAGAATTTGCTATAAAATCCCTAAAAGCGGCGTTTGGGATCTCTAACAAATTCGAAATTGCTAGTTCTCTGAAATCTCTCGAAAATTCTTCAGCGAGTTCCTATTCACTCGAAATCAACAAGATGAATATCAAGCCCATTTTGCGAGTTGATCCGAGAGCAAGCGGGAAGATTAGTAAACTTTGAAGATCTAAGAAGGAACAAATGGATATAGATAGGAGATAATAGCGGCGGGATGGAGAAACTTCTTTCAAATATGAGAGCAAGTTTATCTCAAAGAAGTTTATGAGTTCTAGAAACATACTAAAACTGTGGATAATACAATCGTATCGTATGTAGAAACACTCCCTGTTATAGTAACCAAGGAGTTACTGGAAAGAGTCACTGAATGTCCGAGTAGTGGAGTTCAACCTACTAACATGGTGAAATGGATGACTAAGCTGAAGTTAAACGAAGATGAAATTACTCGTCAACTTTATGGTCAGAACAACCGAACTGAAAGAAGAGCCTCTTGGCTTGTACCAAAGGCAAGGGTTTTGTGTGACTGTGTGTTACCTAGGATAGGTTCAAGACATCAAGTCACTACTTTGGATGAACAATGTATCCTTCATCTCCTGAATCACCAACCAATAGATTTACCATTTTTGATTTATCAATATATGGTTAAATCAATAAAGGATACAAACACTCTCCCGTATGGGATGTTGTTGACAAGGATGTTTAAAGAATCAGGAATCAGATTGGAGTTGGGAGTCAGACAGAAGGTATCTGTAAGAAGTTATATAGATTCTACATCGATTGCCAAAATGGGTCTGAGATTTTCAGACAAACAAGGAGCAGAAGAATCAAGGAAAGCAACAACTGAGGGGGAGCCTAAACCGAAGAAATCCTCTATGAAGGAGAGAAGATCACACTCTCAGGAGTTGAAGTCAAGATCTGTTCGATTTTTTGAATCAGGTGACTTAAAGCGGAAAGGGGAACCTTTGGTGAGTGACATTCATAAGCAAGCAAGAACGTCACCCACAAAGGAAACTTTATGACGAAAGAAGCCGATCCTTCCAGAGATTCACGCAAACCAAAGCATTATGAGCGACGAGATCAAAAGCTACAAAATCATCATCATCAATCCTTGAGAAAGTTTGAAACTCAATCTCAAGGAAATGAAGGAAAAGGAAAGTAGAAGAACACGAGAAGAAGAAAGTTCAATCGAAGAGGTCACCAAGGTTAAAGAAAATGAGTGCAAGAAAAGAAGAAAATCCAACAACAGAGGCAAAGGCTAAGAAGACAAGGCTAGAAGAAACTGTTGTTGACATTTCTAAAAAATCTGCTGCATGTCTTTGTTAGTCTTTGTTGATCTTCTTTGAAGTTAATATGGAAGCTCGCTCTTGAAGCGATTGTGGAAGTATTAAGGGTAATATTAAGGATTCTCACAAAATTCTTAAAAATCCAATTTTTGAAGAAATAGTTCCTACTACTTTTCAGTCCACACTTGTCCATAAACAAGTTGCTATACATGTTTTGGAACAAAAGGCTACTTCAAAAGTTGTAAGTGTGATGACTAATGTTCCATCCAAGTATTTAACTTCTCAAAGAGAAAGATGGGAACATAGATTGGTTGTAAGAAAGGAGAAGAAGACCAAGTCAGTCATCATCAGATTCAGATATATCGTTTGTTGTAGATATATCGTCTATTGTAGATATATCGTCTGTTGTTGACCATGCATCTTCTGGGTTTGGCTAAGTGTTACTTACATTTTTTTGCACACTTAACAAACTTATCAAAATAGTTCATACATTTCTAAGATTATTATATTTGACTGTCATCAAAATTAATAGAAGTAAAGTATTCTTGACTTAACAATCTCCCGATGATAACAAATAATCCTAAGTTTAGAATATAAAATGATATTAAGACGAATAATATTTAGACGAATAGACGAATAATAATCAAAGCAAAAACATAAGAAATGCATACAAGATATATACAGTGCTTTCTATCTTTTCTCGTTCTCCTGTTGTTCTCCCCCTATTTGTTATTAATCAAAAAGATAGCTCATCCTAGAAGCTTTAGAATTTCAAAAAACAAATGTTGCATGTCAGTGTGGTTCGTCTTGAGGTCTTGTTCGATAGTAACCCGTAGAAGTGTTACTTCCTCATGAAGATCACCCACTAAGTCACCCAGTTCATCAACCTTAATATGAATTTCCTCAATTTCTTTTACTAAGGCTTCCTAAACTTCCTTTTATTTGTGACTTGCTTCTGTTTAATTGATGAAATGCTTCAATAACTCTGAAGTAACAGTAGGAACTTTTTGTATTTCACTAAGTGGATGAAGGTTTTCAACAACAAATGGTTCTGTAGGTAAAACATCTAACTTTATGATTTTGATTGAGGGTAGTATGAAGGTTTGTTTTCCTTTTGGAAAATCAAGATCATTAGGTCTAGGTAGTTTAAGAATTGGTTGCCCAAGAAGGTATAACACATCTTTGACTGAAGATATGAAACCTAAGGGTCTAAAATGCGTGATTAAATGCACAAAGGTTTCTAAGTTGAAATTGATACCTTCAACCGTGATACTTCTGTACTATCCTTCTATCACGGTGCCAACTACCTTGAAGTTTTCATCGTTGGTAAAAATTCCAAATTGACTTCCTAATGGCTTTGAAATGTGATGTCAAACATAGATACCTCTAGGTTGAGCTGCACTACATGCATCATCTATATTCATAATAGCTACTTGAATATGTTCTTCTGTAAGATCATCTTCATTCCGTTCAGGAAACATTTTTTCCCTTTTTCTTCATTTCTCATAAGGTTTGAACATCTTGGTTGTATATCTGGCACAATCTTTATTGATGTTCTACTCGTAATAAGATAGATTGTATACCGATCCTTTGAAAACTTTATTGGATATGGTTCAGCCTTTTCATCTCACAGAATACTATATAGTCTTCATTCTTTATGACTTAGAAGATGTATTGTCTAATTGTTAATTGGTATAGGTTCGACATATACCTTCACTGTCTTTTTCGAAGGTTCTCTGATAATAATTGAGCTTCCACTTCAAACAGGTATTGATTATTCTATAATCTGCATTTTTCAAATCCTTTTTGTTGATTGGTTGAGAAGGATTGTAAGGTTCCATTTGGTGTTCAACGGTCTTAGTCTTCTGTTGAACATCAGATGAAGAAACCTTTTTCAGACTAGGCTTGACCTTCTTTTGTTCTTCTGTCGGTTTAGAAGAAAGTTGTTGTTGAGGCATTTTCTTCTCAAATACTAACTTCCTCTTTATCTCTATCTGTCTAGATGATTTTGCTGATTGACTTTACAAAATAGAGACAATTGATCTGGTAGGTTGCTGTCTCTTCTCTTGCTTTTCAAAATCTCCACCAAGAATTAGAGCTTTTTGCTTTTTCCATTCTTGTTGTCGTAAGATCAATAGTCTTGATGACTTTCTTGACTGTTTGGATTTTTCTGATTGAAGTGTTGCAACCTTTCTCTTCAATGACACTTGTGGTGATGGTTGTTGAACCCACAACTTTCTTCTTTCTATAAAATCATCTTAGCTTTTATTGGTACATAAGACGATTTCTTAGTCTTTTCTTCTGCAGATGTTCTTCCTGTCAATTAAGGTTTTGTTTTTCTTTCAGACGTAACACGTTCACTCCTACTTTGTCTTACTATAAGCTCCCCCTCAGACCTTGTTTTTAATGTAGAACTTGTATCCGCTTCATCTTCAAACTTTATTCCCATTCTGTGAATAGTAGTGGCATTAATAATGCTCTTCACATCCATCTTTACCCTATTACCTCTATCAAGTAAGATTCCAAATTCTTTAAAAATCCTTGTCAATAGCATACCATAAGTTAAAGAGCTAGAATCTCTCTTTGACTTCATCATGTACTTCAAAATAAAGTACGAAAGATTAATGGGTTAGTGATTGAGTAGGTGAAACAAACAATTTTCATCGTTCATTGTCACAACATCCGTCGAGCCTATTTTTGGTATAACACAGTGGAGAAGTAGTGAGTGTAGAACCCTAACCTTTGGAACAAGGGTTGAAGCCTTCTTAACTCCTGGATCACTACTTCCACATAGTTGTCGATTGATATGCACTTTATGTAGAAGACCTTGAATAATCCATTTTGCATTGTTAAATAGCTTTGCTCCAATACTAGGACACCCAATGACCCTCTCGATAGTATCTTGTGTGATGATAACTAACAATCCATATACCATTGATACTAAGGTGTCGGCCACCACCTTTGCATTCTTCCATAACTCATATATATCATTCAAATAGACCTTTTCACGAACCTTGAAGAAATTCTTCCAACCAACTGCTTCAATTTTTGGTTCAATGTCTATCTGATTTTCCTTCAAAGAGATGAAATCAACGTGTCTCCCATAAATAAGAGATTGCTCCATTTGTGATCTGTAACCGATAAAAACTAAACACAAAAATGTATTTCACTTATCGTAGCGATGTTTGTTGGGACCTGATCTGGGAACCGGATCCCAACCGGAAAAACGGAATAAATCGGAAGCAAAACAAAGACTTATCGAAGTCAAAAGCGAATCGGCTCGAAGTGAAAGCAAATATAGCGAAGTGAAATGAATACAGATTGACAGCGGAACGAAAATTGGATCGGAAATCAAACGAAACATAAACAAAGCGGAAAGCAAAAGCGAATGAATCGAAGAAAATCGAATATGAATCGAATTATCAAATGACAATCATGCAAAACAGATACGGATCGGAAGCGGATCCGACATCCGGGACATAGAATAGAGAAACACATTCGCGTTGGAAACCTAAAACTAATCCAAGACGAAAATTCGGTATAATTTTTTCTTTCTTTCTTTCTTTTTCTCATTTCTTACATCTTACACACTTTAATCATCTTTCATACAAATAATAAATCTCATCTGAAACCATCTAATTCTTATTTTTTTTCTTTTTCAACTTATTATCTAACGAAATTTCGGCAGCATAACGGCTGCATTTTCAACAACCCAAACCTACAAATGGCTCTAATACACTTCTATTTCCAAACGCAACTCAAAATCATCAGACTCTCCCGTCCGGAATCCAAAACACCAGCAAACCCACATCTGTACCTAACACTTCCATAATTCTCAAATCAACATATCAATCTCATAATTCAATCGAATTCCCAAATGAATCATATGTATATATTCCAAAATTATCCATAATTTCATATACAAATTTCACAACCATTTACAATTGTCGATCTCAAATCCGTACATAATTTCCTAATTCTTATACATCAACACAATATACACGATTTCATCCTCTCATATATCAAAGGAAACACTTACACCACAATTATGGCAACTCGAGCCATACACTCATACCAATAATCCCAAATACATAAAACACAAAATAAACGAATTCGGACATAAGTCTTGACTTTCTTCCATCCGATCTCCTGCTCGAAAACCTGGAGATGGGGATGAAAGAGGGTGAGCTCGGAAGCTCGTGGGTAACATATTTATAAATTGAACAATAAGTGGAAAATCATTTTCAAGACGTTTTTCATTTTTAAGCATTTCATAGTAGAAACTTTTCAAAGCTTATTTCTCAAATCCTTCACTTTTCAAACCATTCATAAAGCATTTCCAAAATCTTTCATTTGCAAATCTTATCTTCTCATTTCTCAAAATCCTCAATTCTTTCTTATTTCAAAGTCAAATTTAAAAACGTGAATACATCACACCAACCCACAAAACACATAAAATCATAAATGAAATACATAAAACACATCAAACGGTTTGGTTCGGTTCAAAATAGAACGTACTGCACATTCCCGCATAGCGGTCCTGTGCAGCCGTGAACAGAACGTACTACACTTTCCCGCATAACGGTCCAGTGTAGCCGTGAAGGGAGTCCGAAATTGGAGCTCCATGCCACAAGCTGGCAGCCGGGAGAAGGCTATAAAACTAGACAAGTGCGCACTCATCCCACATATGGGACCTGACCAAACCCACATAAACACACAATTGAAAACGAAATTTCAAATTGCCCAAAGGCACGTTTTGAAATCTTGATTTTCACAATCTTCATATCATAACATCAAATTCTGTCAAAAAGCTTGACACATGCACATTCCACATATTCACATCAATCTATATAACAATCATATTCAATAAATCAATTCATCAAATTTAAATCAAATGCATAAAAATGAATGCAATTATTTCTTTCAAACATAAATCAACATATACAAATGCATAAAGCAGCATTGTTCACATTTTTTTAAAATCCTTTGGAAACATAATTTCAGAAATATTTTTCCTTTCTTGATTGTTCAAATTCACATAATTTACTCATAATTCAAAATAAAAATACATTACCCACCTCGAATTGATGCTAGAAACTTGTTCCAAGCTTCAATTTGGTCATTTCTCCTTTCTTCCTTCCAATTTAACATTCCCTAAAGCAATTTCATCAAAATTCAACCTCATAAATAACTTAATCCTTAAAATTGATGTCATAATTCATCAATTGCTACTAATTTGAAGATATTTAAGTCACCAATTTCTAAAATCCCCAAATTTCAAATTTGACCTAAACCGATTCACTCAAATTCAATATCATATTTAACTTAATTTCTCAAATTGAGCTTAGAAAATATTAATTCCTCACATATTCAAGCTATATAAATCTCCAATTTTCAAAAACCCTAATTTTTAAAATTGGCCTAAACCAATTTACACAAATTTAATATCATAAATCACAATTTCTTTAAAATTGATTTCATATTTCACAAACCCATACTATTATCTATGATTCTACACCACTAATTCACAAAATTCCCAAAATCACAAATTTGGCATAATCCCTAACTCACATAAATCCAAAATTAAATCCAATTAATCATGACATCTTCAAAATTGAGCTCATAATCCATGAACTCATATCATTTCCCTTAATCCTAAACCAAAATCTCATCAAAAATCACACATTCAATTTTCGACCTTACCTCATTTTTCACTGAAATCTGACTTTTCTTGGCTTGGAAGGAAGCTCTTGTGCTCCTCCACCTTTTTCTCTCTTAGAACAATCCCAAAATCCTTCTTCAATTGGTAGAAAAATCGAATTCTTTACCTCTCTCTCTCATCTTTTCTGAAATCTCCATTTCTTCCTCCACTTTTCTTCCTTTCTTTCTTATTCTTCTTTTCTTTCTCCAAATTTCGTGCTACCCCTTAAAAAAAAACGACAACCCCTTTTGTGTTTTAAAGCCATGTCATTAAATGAAAGATAAAAGACCATAATGCCCCTAACATTTACTTTTAGTCATGCTTAACTTTCGGATCTGATTCGCACTATCAATTTGGAGAAATTTGTCAAAACTTCCTTCTAGAGAAATGTTCCTCTATGTCTTAATTTCATAATGCCACAATAATCATCCAATTAGGAGCACTACATCAAAAGTTATGCTCAAAACATTTCAGGTATATTCATATTCTAACACATTTTTCAGCACGTTATTTCCATCCAGAAATTAACATTCTTAATCCTAAAATTTACATTCGATGTCTTGATAAAAATTGTAGCTCTATTTCTCTAGTTTAATTCAAATTAAGAATCGCTTCATTTCGATTACCAGACCAAAAGTTATGCTCAAAATACTTTCAGATGTTCCTAATCCAAAAACTGAACACTAATTCGAACTTCCATTCATAAATTTAAAGTCTTAGGGGCAAAATTGAAATTTCCTTTCTTAATATGATTTGTAGCCCCATGTCTTAGTTTTATTTCGCCTCAAAAATCACCTAAATCGGATCACCACAGATCCTGAATTTCTCAAAATACTGAACTATGTTTGGAAATTTTCCCGAATCACTTTGATAACTTTAATCAACCTCAATTTAATCTCAAAAATTCACAAATTTCTCAAAAAAATGAAATTCATTGTCTTAGGAATCCAACGCATCGAAAACTAAGTCAACTGGATGTCAGACGGAAAAGTTATAAGCAAAAGATCGGAAGAGGGTCATATTCCTTATAAGATGGAAATAACAATTAAATAATTAATAAATAAAAATAAAAATTAATAACAATTTTTTTTAAAAAAGGCCCTCCTCACCGGGGCGATGTATCGCCCCAGCGAGGGGGCTTTCATCACTTTTATATATATATATAAATATATATATTATATATATATATATATATATATCTGAATTTTCTCAAAATCATATCTTTTGATTTCGAAATCCAAAATTTACTTTTACAAATCATAAATCTCATTAAATGAAAGATAAAAGACCATAATGCCCCTAACATTTACTTTTAGCCATGCTTAACTTTCGGATCTGATTCGCACTATCAATTTGGAGGAATTTGTCAAAACTTCCTTCTAGAGAAATGTTCCTCTATTTCTTAATTTCATAATGCCACAAGAATCATCCAATTAGGAGCACTACATCAAAAGTTATGCTCAAAACATTTCAGGTATATTCATATTCTAACACATTTTTCAGCAGGTTATTTCCATCCAGAAATTAACATTCTTAATCTCAAAATTGACATTCGATGTCTTGATAAAAATTGTAGCTCTATTTCTCTAGTTTAATTCAAATTAAGAATCGCATCATTTCGATTACCAGACCAAAAGTTATGCTCAAAATACTTTTAGATGTTCCTAATCAAAAAACTGAACACGAATCCAAACTTTCATTCATAAATTTAAAGTCTTAGGGGCAAAATTGAAATTTCCTTTCTTCATATGATTTGTATCCCTATGTCTTAGTTTTATTTCGCCTCAAAAATCACCTCAATCGGATCACCACAGATCCCGAATTTCTCAAAATACTAAACTATGTTCAAAACATTTCCCGACTCACTTTGATAACTTTAATCAACCTCAATTTAATCTAAAAAATTTACAAATTTCTCATAAAAATGAAATTCATTGTCTTAGGAATCCAACGCTTTGAAAACCAAGTCAATCGGATGTCGGACGGAAAAGTTATAAGCAAAAGATCAGAAGAGGGTCATATTCCTTATAAGATGGAAATAACAATTAAATAATTAATAAATAAAAATTAAAATTAATAATAATTTTTTTTTAAAAGGCCCTCCTCGCTAGGGCGATGTATCGCCCCAGCGAGGGGGCTTTCATCACTAAATATATATATATATATCTGAATTTTCTCAAAATCATATCTTTTGATTTCGAAATCTAAATTTGACACATGAGTTATCAATAGAAAGCTAAAAGGAAGCTCTATAACTTCCATGAAGAACTCGAAAACGAATTCCATCTCTAAAATGATCAAATTCCTAATCAAAGGCTTAGCCCAAATAATAAATACCTAAACAAAGACCTTAACTTTGAAAATGTATATCTTTTAACTCCAAATTCCGAATACCTCATATTTTATATCACTACGAAGATCAGAAAGTCACCTTCAACTTCCATGAAGGACATAAAAATCAATTTGACCTTTAAGGAGGTTAATTTTCCAATCAAAAGTTCTATCCTCTCATAATCATGCTAAAACCATAACATAAACTTGTAAAAATCATACCTTATTATTCCTTAATCGAAAAATTCTATACTTCATATCGAAATAAAGATCAGATCACAATCTTCAACTTTCATGAAGAACTTCAAGGCTAAATTAACCTCTAACTAGGTAAATTTCCAGTCAAAGCTTCGGCCATAATTAAGTCAACCTATAACACACCTAACTTTGGCTGATCATAACTTTCACTCTCGATATCGAAAAATTGCAAATTTTATGGCTACAGAAAGCTCTCAATATAATCTACAAGTTTCATGTAGATCATTTTCTCAAATTATGTCTAAATCAAAAGTCAACTATTAATGGCCAAAAAGTCAAACTTTTTATGTTTTCTCACTTTTTCTCTTTAATTCTTGCTATTAAACTTCATTTAAATCAACTCATCCATTTTAACATTCACAACCAATCCCAATTTATTTAAAACCCCAAAGATATCAAAATCAAATCATTTCTTTTCTTATCAAGATCCTTTATGTATTAAATCATCGATTACACAATACATACACAAAACACTTCTTAAATTTCATTTTACTTATTCTAATTTTCACTCAAAGATCGGGGTCCAACAATGTTAGTATCTAAAAGTAAGAATGTGAAATGAAAAGAACTTCAAGCTTAGAACAAAGTGTTGAATCCTTTTAGTTGAGAGCACTAAACAAGTCGGTTTCAATGTTTTTCAAGAAAATTCTAGAATATAAGGTAATTTAGAATCGTGAGAGGATTTTCTTCTTATACATACTCTTGAAAAGTTAATGTTCATAACTTACCGTTACTATTTACTTGAAAACTTACGAATTTTTATCTTCTTCTTGTACGAATTGTCTGGGTTATGACATGTCAGAGAAATGGTCATTCAACTTTCTCATATTCAAGTTCCGTCTGATTTCTTTGAATCTATCTTCATACAAAGGTTTAGTAAAGATATTCGCTCATTGTTGTTTCATCTCAACAAATTGTAGACTGATGATTCCTCTCTGTACATAGTCTCATATAAAATGATTTCTAACTTCAATATGCTTTGCCCTCGAGTGTTGTATTGGGTTCTTTAATAGATTGATAGCACTTGTGTTTTCACAGAAGATTAGAATTTGATCTTCTTGTATAGAGTAATCTTCTAGTTGATACTTTATCCATAACATCTGTGAACAACAACTTACAGCTAACATGTATTTAGCTTCTGTAGTAGATAGAGCAATTGAGCTTTGTCTCTTACTTGACCAAGAAATTAGATTATGACCAAGAAAGTGAGAACCTCCACTTGTACTCTTTTTATCAATCCTATCTCTAGCATAATCAACATCACAGTAGCCAATTTACCTGAAATCTTTACCTTTCTCATACATTAAACAGAGATTAGTAGAACCTGTTAGACCCCGAATTTTTGATGAAAAATAGAAATATTAAAATGAATTTTAAATGAGAAAGAAATTGGTGAGAAAATTATGAATTTAAGGAAATTTGATGAAATTAAGAAATAATTTATGAGAAAAGAATTGTTTAATTTTGAGGGCTTTGATATTTGAGTGAACTTATATGGATTATGAGAGGAAAGTGGATGAGTTGATTGAAATAACGTTAAATAGCAAGAATTAAAGAGAAAAAGTGTGAAAATTTGAAGAATTTAGAAAGTTTGACTTTTTGGAGAGAGAATGTTTGACTTTGAGAGTTGACTTTTGATGTAGGCAAAATTTGATAAAATGATCTACATGAAACTTGTAGTTTATGTCAAGAGCTTTTCGTAGATATAAAGTTTGATATTTTTCGATATCGGGAGTGAGAGTTATGATCAGTCAAAGTTCGTTTGAAGTTTGACTTTGAGGAAAAAGTTGACTTTTTAATTGAGGCAAAATCTGAGAAAATGATCAACGTGAAACTTGTAGCCTCTGTCGAGAGCTTTTCGTGGACATAAAGTTTGCTATTTTTCGACGTCGGGATTGAGAGATATGAATTTCGGAAGATATGCTTTGTTTTGAAAATGTTATTAAGTATAGATTTGCATGTGCTGTATTTCGAGGCCACTCGTCGTATGGATTTAGTCAGAATTGGAAAAAGTGGCTTTACTGAAAGTTGTAGCTTGTATGTCGATCTTTCCGACGCCATAAAGTTTGTAATTTTTCGATATCGGGGCTAGGAGTTATGAGCGATGAAAAATTGGAAGTTGTTTAGGAAAAAGCGATTAAGATGTAATCTTTGAGTGGAATTTGACTTCCTTGGAAGCCAATTGGATTTTTCTGTTCTTCAGGGAAGTTGTAGAGCTTCCTTTTTCCTTTCTATAGACACCAAATTCGTCAAATTCCGAGTTCGGAATTAAGAGATATGATTTTTGAAAAATTCAGTTATAAGTGGGTATTTAAGGTTTTGAAAATCTTGCTTGAACTCCGACCCTTTTGCAATCTTTTATTATAAATCTTTCGTCCGACATCCGATTGACTTGATTTTTGAAGCGTTGGATTCCTAAGACAATTACGTTCATTTTTATGAAGAATTATGATTTTTAGGAGATTAAATGGAAAGAGATTGATTGAACCAAAGTAAGCGATGAGTTATAGGTTATAAGTTGGATAATTTTTTGAACATGATTCAGTATTTTGCGATTTTCGGGAGATGTACAACTCCGATTGAGGTGATTCTTGCGGGAAAATAAAGTTAAGATATAGGGCTACAAATCATATGAAGGGATCGAAATTTAATTTCATCCCTAAGATTGTCAAATTCTGGACTGAAGTTATGTTAAAGTTCAGTTTCGGATTTTGTGCAGGTCAGTTAGTAATTCGGCCATAAATTCTTCGTTTTAGATCCGAATTGAGCGCCGTTAGTGGCGTTGGATTCGTAAGATCTAGAGGAACAATTGTCAAGAAGAAAGTTTGTCCAAATTATTTCTTTTAGATACTGGAAATCAGGACGCAAGTAGTCAGTTTTTCAAAAACCTGTGCAGGGGTATTTTGGGATTTCACTTAAAAGGAGGGGCATTATGGTCTTTTCCCCATTTTAATGAGCTGGCATGAAGCACAGCCTATAGTTGTCGTATGAAGCATCTGGAATTCACGATTTTGCTGAAAATAAGAAAGAACATGAAGTGAAAAGAAGAGAGGAGAGGAAGGTGTTCGGCCATGTGGAGAAGAAGCAAGTTGGAGTTTTCCTTGAGATTCGAATAGGTTTCATGGCTTTGCAAGAGGAAAAAGGTTGAAGAAGAGGATAGCTTACCTTGGAGCTTGAAAAAAACGAAATGGAGGAGAAAAGGTAAGAGAGAGAAAGTTTTGATTTTGAAATTTTATGAGTTTGTTGATTGATTTGGCTTGGAATGGATATGAATTGAGTTTATCTATGATTATTTAAAACGATTAGACTATAATTATGTTAAATTTTGGTTATGGAAGATTTTAGAGAGAAAGCTTAGTGAAGAAGATGATGAATAGTGAAATTTGGGGATTTTGAAATTGATGATTTAGATAGATTGAATTAGTGATGAATTTGAGATATCCTAAGTTAATTTTGATGTTTATGCTATAGGTGAAGTTTAATTTGAAAATTGGTAAATTTGGAGTTTAGGCCAAATTAGGAATTTTGGGGTTTTGTGAATTATTGGGGTTTTATGAATTAATGGTGTAGAATCATAATTAAGAGTGGGAATTGATGAAATGTGAAATCAATTTTGAAGAAATTATGTTTTATGAGATTGAATTTGGGTGTATTGGTTTAGGCCAATTTTGAAAATTGGGATTTTCAAAATTGGAGATTGAAATAGCTTGGAATTATGGTAAATTGGTGAATTCTAAGTTAATTTTGAAAATTATGCTATTTATGATGTGAATTTGGATTATTATGGTTTAGGTTTTGTTAAATTGGAAGAGAGAGAAGCAAAAGTCAAATTGAAGCATTGGACAAGTTGCTTGCATGGAAATAAGGTGGGTAGTATATTTATTTATTGAATTATAAGCTAAATGTGACTTTTAAAAAATTAAAGAAAGCAATTGTTTAAAAAATGTTTGAAAAAAAATGTAAATAGTTGAAATTATGATTTCAAAGGATGAAAATGAGTTTAAGAAATACAATATTTATGAACTTCATGGGTTTCAAATTATTTGATTTATGATTTAAAGAAATTAGTGCATATTTTGTCATGAATGTGATTATTATGTGATTAATTTGATGCTATGAATTGCATTAGATGATTATGTGAATTTATGTGATTTTATGCTTGTGTCATTTATGACACAATTTGTTGTTATGAGATGAAAAATATGAAAAAAAATCAAGAGTTTTTGAAAAGTGCCTTCGGGCAATCTGAATTCCGTTTTCATTATGTGTTAAGTGGGTTTGGTAAGGTCCTTTTGTGAGTCAGCGCTGTCTCTACCTGTTTAAGCCTTCGCCCGGCTGCCTGCAATAGGCAATAGAGATCCGATTACGGACTCTTTTCACGGCTACACTGGACCGTTATGCGGAAAAGTGTAGTACGTCTGTTCCTACCGCATGCACATGCATGTTATCTTGCAAGACGATCGTCTGTTAGACCGAACCAAACCAATTCTGATGTGTTATGTGTTTTGATGTGTTTATAATGTGATGCATTCATATTTAAAGTTGTGCATGATTTGAAAAAGGTTTGAGATTTTGAGAAATAAGACAGTAAATTTATAATCATGAAATTTCGGAAGGTTTATGAAAGTTTTGAAAAGTTTGAAAATGCGATTTCGGATAAATGCTTAAATAGGAAATTTTCTGAAAAAGTTTGAAAAGTTTAAAAAGAAAATATTTTTCGCTTATTGTTCGGTTTATAAATATATTATCCACGAGCTTCCGAGCTCACCCCCCCTTTCATCCCCAAATCTCCAGGTTTTTACGCAGGAGATTGGATAGAAGACGAGTATGATCACAGTCCGACTTGTACATGTTCGTATTATGTTTAAAGTTTGATGTTTGTATTAGATTTTTATGGATAGTTAGGAAGCTAGTAAAGTGTATTTTAGTCCGATTGTATATGAATGGTTTTGCTTGTGGCCAGTAAATGTATAAGATTGTATTGTGTTCGGAATGAGTTATAAGTATGATTATACTTTATGTATGAAATTGGATTTTGAATGTGGTTGGGATTGATTGAGATTTTGAGTTGAGATGGTTATGGATTGAATTTATGAAGTGTTTAGAATTAAGATTGTGTTTCTGCTGGTGTTTGGATGCCGGACGGGAGGTCCGATGTTGCTTTGTGTTATTGGATGGATTACGATATTAGAAGTGCGTTGGCTTTGTTTTAATTTTTTTGGGCTGTCAAAATACAGCCGTTATGCTGCCGAAATTTCAGGAAAATTTCGGTAAAATGAGTTTTAAGAAATGAGTTTGAGGATTTATATGAATGTATAAGAAATGATTAAGATGGATGAAGTGAGAAAGAATAGAAATGTAGGGATTGTTTATATGTTGAATGAGTTTGATTAAAGAGAAAAGGAAAGAATAAGGAAAAAAAATTTATACCGGATTTGAAATGTCATAAGGTTTCCAACGCGATTAGGTTCGTTCGATCATTTTTCTCTGGTTTTGGTTCTCGGATGTAGGATCCGCTTTGTTAAGTGTTTGTCTCCGCTTTCGCTTTGTATTTTTCGATTCGATCCGCTTCGCTACCTTCGGTTTGATCTGATTCGGTCCGATTCGAAACTTTCTGAGTATTTGTTTCGCTCCGATGATTCGATTTGTATTCCGATTAGCGATTTCTCGCTTTTCGATTTTCCATTTTTTCGTTCCGTCTTTCGGTTGGGATCCGGTTCCCGGATCGGGTCCCAACAGAACCTGCCAACTATCTCAATATTCTTTTGACAGTAATATAATGGAATTCTCTAGGATCTGCTTGAAATCTTACACACAAACAAAAACTAAACAGTATATTAGGTCTGTTTGCAGTTAGGTAAAGTAAAGAACTTATAATTCCTCTGAAAAGGGTTTGATCAACCTTCTTACCTGCTTCATCCTTAGATAAAAGGATTAAAGGATGCATAGGAGTTGACTTAAGTTTGAACTTCACAATTTTATATTTGACTGACAATTCTTTGATATATTTCTGTTGATGAATAAAAATATTTTCTTTGATTTGCTTAATTTGTAAACCAAGAAAGAATTTCAATTCACCTGTCATACTCATTTCAAATTCACTTTTCATAAGATTTTCAAAACTAGAACTAGCTTCATAGAAGTTGCACCAAAAAATAATATCATCTACATATATCTATACCACAATGAAGTCATTTTTAATACATTTTCTAAATAAAGTCTTATCAACTTGTCCTCTGATAAAGTCATTTCTAATAAAAAATGAACTTAGATGATCATACCAAGAACGAGGTGCTTGTTTTAATCGATACAAAGATTTATGAAGTCTATAGACATAATCTGGTTTATTAGTATCTTCAAAACTAGGAGGTCACTTTATATAAACTTCTTCATCTATAAAACCATTCAAAAAGGTGCTTTTCACATCCATTTGGAACAGTTTTAGATCATGACAAACAGCATATGCAAGCAAAATCATAATAGCTTCTAGTCTAGCTACAGGAGTATAGGTTTCATTGTAGTGTATTCCTCCTTATTGATTATAGCCTTGAGCTACTAATCTATCTTTGTTACAGTTTACTCTTCCTGATTCATCTAGTTTATTTTTGAATACCCATCTGGTTCTTATGATAGACTTATTGGATGGCCTAGGAACTAAAAACCAAACTTTGTTCCTTGTAAACTAATTTAACTCCTTTTTCATGGCTAAAATCCAAACTTCATCTTGAAGAGCTTCATCAATTTTGTTAGGTTCTAATTCAGAAATAAAAGCTACATTTACCTCTCTTCTAAATTTAAACTTAGTTCTCACTCCTTCTGAAGTTTCACCTATAATCAGGTTTTCTGGGTAAGAAGATTTGTACTTCCAGTCTTTTCTAAGACTAAAGTTTTCATGAATATCTTCTACCTATTCAGGTGGATCATCTGGTGGTGACCTGTCTAGGTTATTAACTAAGGTAGCAGATAGAGGTTTATCATCAGAATCGTCTCTTCTATCTGGATGAGAATCATCATCAAATTTAACATGCATAGATTTTTCAAAAGATTTAGAAACAAGATTATAAACTCTATAAGCTTTAGAAGACATTGAATATCTTAGAAAAATTCCTGAATTGATTTAAAATCAAATTTATTCATTTTTCTTTTGTATTCAATATAGTGCATTTGCAACTAAAAGGATGGAAGTAAGAGATATTTGGCTTTCTTTCTTTTCATAACTCATATGGAGTTTTATTTAAATTAGGTCACGAAAATACTCTATTTTGAATATAACAAGCTGTATTTATAGCTTTTGCCTAGAAATACTTAGGAAGATTTATTGCATATAGCATAGTCCTTGTCATTTCCTAAATCGTCCCGTTCTTTCTTTCTACAACTCCATTCTGTTGTGGAGTTCTATGAACAGAGAAATTATGGAAAATTCCATTCTCTTCACAAAACATTTTCAATTTTTCATTTTCCAATTCTCCGCCATGATCACTCCTAATTCCAACAATAGAAATTCCTTTTTCATTTTGTAACTTTTTAGATAGAACTTTAAACCATTTAAGAGATTCATCTTTATGTGATAAAAACAATATCCAACAAAATCTAGTGAAGTCATCAACAATTATGAGACCATACTTCTTTTCGCCAAGACATAGTGTTCTGGTTGGACCAAACAAATCTATATGTAACAACTCTAGAGGTCTAGACGAAGTTAGAACATTTTTAGAAGAAAAAGATGTTTTAACTTGTTTTTCTTTTTGACAACTCTCACAGAATCAATCTTTGTTAAAACTTATTTTTAGTAATCCTCTTACCAAATCATGTCTAACCAACTTGGAAATATGTTTAAAACTATCATGACCTAGCTTTTTATGCCAAATCAGTTTTTCCTCATCCGTTAATATAAAACATGAAATATTTTGATTTTTCAAATCATCTAAGTTAATTTTATAGAGATTATTTCATCTCTTGGTAGAAAAGAATATGGAACCGCCCTTGTTTTTTACTATACAAGAATTTTGATTAAAGGACACTTCAAAACTAGAATCACATAATTGACTAATTAGATTATGCTTTAATCCATCAACTAGCAGAACATTATCAACAGACGCAAATGCAACCCTGCTGGTTGTCTCCAAAAGTTACTATTCCTCATTGCTTATTTTGGAGGTCTAGGAACATAGACCTTCTTCTCTTCATATGTCGTGAGCATCCACTATCCAAGTACCATTGATCCTGGTTGCTTTTTCCAAGAAAGGAGATCTGCAGTATATATTATGACTTTCTCAGGTGCCCATATTTTCTTGGGTCATTTGGGGTTAGACTTGCAATTCTTCCTCAAGTAATAAGAATATTGTTTCTTTTTTTTTCTGATAGGAACAAAACTCTTATTATGACGAACATTATTATTAGTAAACCCTAAACCACTCTTATCATTTGGATGTCTATATTTTCCAATCATATCATTCATCCATTTTGTACTTTCAATAAATGTTGATAAATCTGGTGAAATACTATTAATCCATTGTTTCAGTTGATTAATTTCCTTAGATATATCTGCAGTTTCTTTCTTTTTCATATCGTCTAGTTATTTCTTAAGGTAGACTTTTTCTATTTCTATCACTTCTGTGTTCTTCAATTGATTGAGCTCAAGTTTATCTTATTAATTGGCTACACTTTTAATATTCGTAATATAATTTTTGACTCTTAATTTGTGATTTTTGTGCCTTAATTAGTCCCTTTCAGTGAGCTTACATTTTATACAATTTGATAGTAAATTGTCACAAATTGACATTAATTTCATCATAATCTTTCCAAGGACAATTGATGCTGCAAATTGTTGTTTGATATTGTAGGGGACAAAGAGAGTCAAAAGGTTGAGAAGAAGTCTGCACGCCGCGACGTAATGCAAGCAACACGTCGCAGCGAGGATCAAAAGGAGCACGCTGCGACTCAACCTCCCCTCGTCACCGCGGCGAGCGTTCCAGAGAGTGCACACCGTGATGTCAATTAATTATCTCACCACAGCGAGTAAACAAACACCCGAATTTCATTTGGAAAGATCTCTCACTATACCGACCTGACCCACATCCATCATTTAAAAACCTTGCTTTTGTTTTTGGTCAAGGGACAGATATCTTTTGGAGACACTTTGGAAGCAACAGACGATTATCTCTTCCACCATCATTTTCCATTCTTCCATCTTCGACCATCACCATCATCTCTACGCCACCGTCAGCATCCACTGCAACCATGGGTGATGTCCAATCTTTAACAGTCGTGAGAGAGTTCGGAGTCATGCTTGGCTAAATCCACATTTCCTCTTGAGAATGTAGCATCGGCTTGAGTTCACCGGTTCTAAAAAGGGTGTTAATCTTACATCGTCAAGTTTAATTACATTGTTGTAAATTCCTGAGTTAGGGTTTGCTTCTTGTAGTTAGATTAGCTTGGTTATAGTTTAATCAAGTGTTGAACGATGTCTTGTGTTATGGATTGGTTAATGTAGAACTTCGATGCTCAATATATGAAGTCTCATATATGTCTTTTGGTGATTGTGTTAACCCTCTTTATTTGCCTAGTTGTGTTTGATATTGAGATTGTTCTTAAACCAATTGACCAATTGCATTAGCTTGTCCATTTCACACATTAAGATGCATTTAACAAGGTTTTAGTTAATGGAGTTCGTTGATTAAAACCTTGGACTTAAAGAATCCCTCAAGGTTCTAAGGCTTGACAACACTTAATGGGATCTTGAGAAATGGAGTTCATTGATCAAAATCTTGGACTTGAGGAGAAGTCTTTAAGGTTGTTATTTGAAAACTTAGTGAATTTCACTTCCAGAAAATTGTTTTTAACCATGATAGCCTAAGCTTATTTTCAAGAAGATTTATTATCAATTGCTTAATACTCAAATTTTCAATTCCATTTACTTCTTAAATATCTAAAAATATACTTTTTATACTTTGTCCTTCAATTTAGTTAAATTTCCTTAGTTCTTTTTAATGACCAAAACCCCCACTTTATCAACTTTGATTGCAATTTTTGACAATTAGGCTAGATTAAACCTTTTTCACTTGGTTCCAATTAAGTGAGACGACCCGAGGTTGCATCCTATATTGCAATCTTTGGAATTATTATTTTTGACCGGTTTCCAAGGATCGATCTTAAGGTCGAATCGACAGAGTTGCGATCAAAATGGCGCCATTACCGGGGAAGCAAGAAATTGGTTTACCGTAGGATTGCCATTTCCATCTAATTTCAATTGTCGTTGATAATCGGAATCTTTGTTTTTGCAATGCATTTAGGATAGTTTAATTTTCATACTTGTTCATAGCATAGGTTTTGATTTTCCTTTCCACAAGCATACTTCATACTTTGATTTTGTCTCTTTCTTAGCAAAATTTTCACACATACACACTCATACATTGTTGGGTCCGAGTTACGAACCTGGGCCCAGCTCAGTGAACTACCACCCGTGACCACAACCTTCAAAGGTATTGTCCTCTTTGGTACTCGAACTCAAGACCTCAAGGTTTTGTTGCATTTAAATGCACGCATCTTACCATTGAGCCACTGGCTCAATGATAAGAGAGGCATGCACTGGGTGTAACAAAACCCTGAGGTCTAGAGTTCGAGTACCAAAGGGGACAATACTGATTAAGGTTGTGACCGCGTGTGGTAGTTCACTGGGCTTGGGGCCTAGGTTCGCAACACGGACCCAACATACATACACCCATACACTCATATACTCGCATTCATCACATTTCACTTTTATTCGACCTTGTGTGATTGTGAGAAAATTTTGTTATTATATCTTTTATTTGTGGATTAATTTTGTGCATGCCCAGGAGAGGTAGACTTGTTCAACTCCAACCTGAAATTGAGAGACACTTTCGGAGACTTAGGAAAGAGAGGAAAGAACAAGGAAGAGGTAGATTAGCTGAACAAAAAAAACGAAAGTATGGCTGAAAATCCCAACCTTTTCCCAAATCCTGACTTTCCTGCACACCAACCTAGAAATGGAACTAATGGAGGAAATGGTGAGCATGAGAGAGTAGGAGAAAACCATGAGAATCAGAGACGTAGGACTATTATGGAAGCAACAACTTCTGATGTGCATTATGATCCATTTACTGCTTCTTGCCCTAATTTTGATGTTAATTTTGAATTTAAAGGTTTGTTGATTAATTCCTTTCCTAAATTTCTTGGCTTGGCAGGTGAAGATCCGTACATGCACCTACAATCTTTGACAATGATCTGCCAGAGTATGAAGTCAGTAGGAGCTACTTTAGACTAAGTGCTATGGAAGGTATTTCATTTGTCCTTGGAAGGAAAGGCACTGGAGTGGTACATGAGTCTTCCGAGGCATGTGGCCAATGCTTATCATAGCTGGACCAATCTGAGGAAGGCCTTTTTGGAGAAGTATTTTCCAGCTTCCAGAACGTCATCAATGAGGAAGAAAATTTATTTAGCTCGCCAAGAGTATGATGAATCACTGTATGACTACTGGAACCGCTTCCAAGACCTATTATCTATATGCCCCCATCACCAAATTCCTGTTGAGCAATTGGTGCAATATTTCTATGATGGGTTGAAGAGTCAGAAGAAAGGTATGTTGGATGTTGCATCTAGAGGTTCTTTGATTGATCTTACAGCCTTGGAAGCATGGGACTTGATCAAGAAGATGGCCTTGAACCATCAACAGTCCAGTGTGAGTGATTCCAGAGGAGTGCATGAATTGGAAGCTTTAACAACTCAAGCCAAAAGAATGGAGAGTCTGGAAACAAAGGTAGATTCACTGGAGAACAGGATAATTTCAAAATTATCTTGTATCACTGCGGAGTCGAAGAACTTGAATGCGCATCGCCCATCATCTTCAATGGACCTTACTGCACCCAGTTGTGACACTTGTGGGTCGGTGATGCACATAACAAGTGTATGCCCTAGAAGATATGAAGAGGTGTCAGAAGTGTATCCAGGGAGAACAAATCAGAAGTGGGATCCATACTCCAACACATACAATGAGGGATGGAAGTCTAATCCAAGATTCGGTTGGAGAAATGAAGAAAGCAGGGCTCAAAACATATTTCCACAAGGAGGAGGAGCTGGTACTTCCACTAACCAGTTTCCTAATCAACAACAAGCCCTAATGGTCCTACCAAAGGAAGACACTAACCAGTTGCTTCATAGCATGATGACTCTAATGAAGGAAGAGAGGGATTCTAATACTAACCAATTTAATGCCATTGCTTCTCTTATTTAACAGGATTACTCAAAGACTGCTGCTAGGTTCAATGCTTTGGAGAAAAGAATGGAACAATGGGAAACTAAGGTAGAGAACATCAATTCATATGTCACTCAGTTGTCCAACAACATGAGTGAGAATCAAGAAAAAAGCAGTGGAACTATTCCTTCAAATACTGTGATGAATCCCAAAAGCCTCAATACAATAGCCCTCCGGAGTGGGAAACAAGTGAGGTTTAATCCTCAAGAAGATGAAGAGGCATGTGATGAGGAGATTGAGAGTGAATAAGTGCCTCCACCCAAGGAAAAGATCAAGAAATCTGAAAGTGTGAGGGAAGAAGTACTATTGAAAGAAAAGAAACCTGTTTCGAAAAATAAAGGAGCTACGTCAGAGAATTCTAAGGATCAAGCTAAACATGGAGAATCAAGCAAGCAAGCCGGCAAAGGTAAGGAGGTAAGTCTTCAAGACCTCCCTTTTCCAAATTCATATTTGATGAGCAAGCGTATGAATGAGATAAAACATGAAAAAGAAATCATTGATTTGTTTGGAAAAGTAGAGGTAAATGTTCCCTTACTTGATTTAGTGAAGAGAGTTCCGGCCTATGCTAAATATCTGAAGGACTTGTGCACTAACAAGAGAAAGTTTAGGCCAAATGAGAGAGTCCAAGTTAGCTTTAATATGTCAGCCCTGTTCAAACCGCAAATACCTGTGAAATGTCAAGACCTTGGATCTCTCACCATTGCTTTCATCTTAGGGAAAGTAACTATAGGGAGAGCTTTGATAGATATGGGGGCTGCGATTAATGTGATGCCTAAATCTGTCTACCAGTCCTTAGGAGTGAAAAGTTTGAAACCCACATCTGTTGTCCTACAGTTAGCTGATAGATCATTTAGACATCCAGTGGGCATAATTGAGGACATCTTGGTCCAGGTAAAAGGTTTAGTATTTCCTGCTGATTTTTATGTACTTGATATGTCTTCTGAAGTTGTGCAGGATACTTCTTTGATTCTCGGGTGACCCTTTTTGCAAACAGCAAGCACCATGATCAGCATGAAGGAAGGTAAGATCACCATGGAGGTAGGCGATGAACAAGTAAGCTTCAACATGTACGAAGCAATGAAACATCCGCATGAGGATTATTCGCTTTTGGGTGTGAATATGATTAATTTAGCTGTGGATAATGCTTGCCAAAAATATAAGTTGCAAAAAGATTCTTTGGATGCTGGATTACAATCACTTGATCTTGGAAAAAGGTTTTCTGTCCATGTTTTAGGGAAACAGGAAGGATTAGCCACGACCGCTTACCACGAGACAGACTTCACGCCAGAAGAAAGAGGGAGTGATCTCTTTTCTCTTAAACTTCAAAAATTGATTCCTTCTGTTATGCAACCTCCTGTGCTTGAGCTCAAACCCCTACCTACCACCTTAAAGTATGCCTTTCTTGAGTCTAATGAGCGATTACCTGTAATAATTGCTAGTACCTTGTCCCACACTGAGGAAGAGAGACTCATGAATGTTTTGAGGGAACACAAGAGAGCTATAGGGTGGACTTTAGCAGATATACTCGGCATTTGCCCAACTATTTGCACACACATGATTTTATTGAATGACAGGTCAAAATCGATGAGGCAACCTCAAAGAAGCCTAAACCCACTTATCTTAGATGTTGTGAAGAAAGAAATAACGAAGTTTTTGAGTGCAGGGATAATATATCCCATTTCTGATAGTGAGTGGGTTAGTCCAATACATGTAGTTCAAACAAAGAGTGGGATAACGGTGGTAAAAAATGATAGGGATGAGCTTAATCCTACCAGAGCGCAGAATTCGTGGCGTGTGTGTATAGATTATAGACGATTAAATGACACCACAAGAAAAGACCATCTCCCTCTCCCTTTTATTGATCAAATGCTTGAAAGGCTTGCGGGCAAATCACATTATTGTTTTTTGGATGGTTTCTCTACTACTTTCAAGTACCCATTGCAGCGGAGGACCAAGATAAAACCACTTTTACATGCCCTTCTGGCACCTTTGCATATTGAAGGATGCCTTTTGGTTTATGTAATGCCCAAGAACTTTCCAGCGTTGCGTGATGGCTGTTTTTTGTGAATATTTAGAGGAATGTATGGAAGTATTTATGGATGATTTCACAGTTTATGGTGATTCTTTTGATCTTTGCTTATTCAGTCTTGCAAAAGTTTTACAAAGATGCATTGAAAAGAATTTGATTTTGAACTTTGAGAAATGTCATTTCATGGTCAGTGAGGGAATCGTGCTCGGTCATTTAATTTCTAACAAGGGGATTTAAGTAGATAAAGTTAATATTGAGGTTATATCTTCTTTGCCTTACCCTACTTGTATTCGTGACATACGATCATTTTTGGGTCACGCAAGATTTTACAGGCGCTTCATAAAGGATTTCAGCAAAATTGTTTTACCTCTCTCCAAGCTTTTACAAAAAGATGAAAATTTTGAATTTGATGATTCCTGCAAGAATGCCTTCAACATGCTGAAATCAAAACTCATTTCTCCACCTATTTTAGTTGCTCCTGATTGGAACTTACCTTTTGAGCATTCATGTGATGCATCTAATTGTGCTGTAGGGGCTATATTGGGTCAACGGGAGGAGAAATTACCAAGAGTTATCGCATATGCCTCAAAAATACTGGATCAAGCTTAAATCAACTATACAACAACTGAAAAAGAGTTGTTTGCAGTAGTTTTTGCTTTGAAAAAATTTAGATGTTGAACATGTTACCATTTTTACTGATCATGCAGCTGTTCGGTATCTCCTCAAGAAACCACAATCGAAGCCTAGGCTGATATGGTGGGCATTGCTACTCCAAGAATTTGATATCGAGATAAAGGATCGAGCGGGAGAAGCAAACCATGTAGCCGACCATTTAAGTAGGCTACCGAACGACACACAGGGAGTGGATTCTTTCGAACTTACCTTAATTCATTTCCTAATTCGGTTTTATGTGCTTCAATTATTAAAGAACCTTGGTATGCACATATTGTCAATTACCTAATGTCTGGACTCACTCCTCTTTTTATGTCTTAGGCACAAGCTCAGAACCTAAAGAGTGAAGCTCGACATTACATTTGGGATGCTCCTTATCTGTGAGAATGTGCAGTGACCAGGTGATCCGGAAATGTGTGCCCCATGAAGAGTGTGATGATATAATTTTAACTTGTCATTCAATGGTTTGTGGTGGGCATTTCAGTGCAAGGAGAACATCTAAGAAAATTCTCGATTCGGGTTTTTATTGGTCTACACTTTTTATGAATTCATTTAACTTTTGTCGGTCATGTGATAAATGTCAACGATTTGGAGGATTAGGGAAGCGACATGAAATGCCACAACAACTTCTTTTATTTTGCGAAATCTTTGATGTTTGGGGAATTGATTTCATGGGCCCATTTCCTCCGTCTCTTGGCTTTGTGTATATCCTTTTAGCTGTTGATTATGTGTCCAAATGGATGGAGGCCATTCCTACTAGAAAAGATGATGCCCAAGCCGTGTCTAAGTTTCTTAAGTCCAACATTTTTTGTCAATTTGGCACACCAAAAGCTGTGGTGAGTGATAGGGGAACACATTTTTGTAATAGAGTCATTGATAACCTATTTTTCAAATTTGGGGTCACTCACAAAGTCTCCACTGCATACCACCCACAAACCAATGGACAAGCTGAAGTTTCAAACAGAAGAGGTGAAGCACATTTTGAGAAAATTGTGAAGCCATCAAAGAAGGATTGGAGCCTTTGCCTCGAGGAAGCACTATGGGCATATCGGACTGCTTATAAATCCCCAATAGGCATGTCCCCTTATCGCTTTATTTATGGAAAGGCTTGCCATTTACCTGTGGAACTGGAGCATAAAGCATATTAGGCAGTTAAACAATGCAATATAGACTTGGAATCTTCCGGCATGGAGAGGAAATTGCAACTTCAAGAGCTCAAGGAATTGAGGGTAGAGGCATATGAACACTCATGACTCTATAAGGAAAAAGCAAAATTGATGCATGATAAGATCATTCAGAGGAAAAGCTTCAAGGAAGGGGACAAAGTCCTATTATTCAAGGCTCGTTTCACTTTCAAACATGGAACTTTCAATACTCGTTGGGATGGACCGTATCTGGTCACGAAGGTGCACAACTTTGGTATGGTAGAGCTTTTACATGAAGAAACTGGAACACGACTCAAGGTGAATGGCCATCTTTTAAAGCTCTATCATGAGAACCAAAACCCACCATAAACATCAAGTTATTGCTCTCCTTCATTTGTTTCTTACTTTTGAGTTTTGGATGCACTGTTTTTCTTAACCAGCATGAAGGAGAGCCATTTTAATAGATAGCTTATTTTATTTTCCTTGCACTTTCTAATAACATTACCTTTTGTTTCTTCATGCCTTATCTGTGGTTAAGTTTTTGTTTCATTTTCATTGAGGACAATGTGTTGTTTAAGTGAGGGGGAGCTGTTTTAATGTTCTTATTTTTGTTTTGCTCCATAGTGCATTTTTGATGTGTGTGTTAGGCAATCTTGCATGATGTTACACATTTTAGACTTGGTGCGCATTATTTTTCTGCCTCTCTGTTGTTTCTCGTCGCGACGATAGTTCACACGCCGCGGCGAGCCACGGTTCTCGCCAACCCGTCGCGACGTGCAGACAGCACGTCGACGCGGTGAGGCGTGATTCATACCTATACGCCGCAGCGTGCATGTGATTGGACCAAATTTATATTATAAATTAGGCCCGTTTTCTTTAGTAATTACGCATTTGTTGACTCCTGATTTATGATTTTTATGCTTATTTTGGTCCCGCACATTGATTTTTGATAAATTGCACATTGTTAGTATTTTGTTGTCATTTGTCATTAATTTTGCATAATTTTTATTGGGACAATTGATACTGCGGATGGGTTGTATTTTGTAGGACCAAAGGAGTCAACATTCAACAAGTCAACAAGCGCGAGATTCATTGGGCGAACCAAACTCTCCATTCGCCGAGGCTAATTAATGGTATTAATTCTTTCGCCATGGCAGTGACCATTCAACGTTATTGCGTGACGAAGCCATTAACCGCAGCGAAAGTCGGATAATCTGTAGGAAAATCCCGGAGGTACATCACATGTACAGCAGCGGAAAACAAAATTTTGTTCCGGGACCTTCCCAACCTGGATCCAGTATCCGTATGAAGACATCAACCTAAATAGCCAATAGAGACTATCTCTAAAGGTGATCCACGCAGAGATCGAAAACCTAACCGAGTCAAACCCTTTGACCGGGAATAGCTAGAACAGATTAAAGCTGCTAGAGCCTACCTACATCTGGAGAGCTTGAGGAGACGTTGGAACCTTGCCTTGGAGAAGAGAAAAATGATGATGGCTTGATGAGAGGAGAAGAATGAAACTCTTTTCAAAACCTTTCCTTAACCCTTAAGAAAATTGGCTCTTCCTCTCCATCCCATTACCGTCGACCATCTTACTTCCCATACCCTTATACATGTCTCTTTTATTAATTAAAAGGCTAACCAAGAGAAGTTGACAAGTGTAAGGGTTTATAACCATTTACTTATTAAATGATTAAAGTAATAAGCTTTGAAAAGTCAAAGCTTATCACTTTCTCCTCCAAAACCAACGTGCACACTTATATATTTATATATATTAATTAATTATTTACTTAATTAATTAATATATATAATTACTAAAGATCCATCAAGCTGGGTCGGTCCTACTGCCTATCGGGCCCCGATCTTTGAAACGACTCAAAACCTTTCTTAGCAATATTGATGTCGCGATCTCATTGGGACATATCCCAATCCCATTGGGATCCATTTAATCTAATGCTCTCCATAATTGGAACTCGTCCAATTACTATTTCTGATTCTCTCAAACACTCTCAGCGTGTGACCCTTTAGGCTTCCGGTTATGTTGGCCACTTAGATTAACAATTAATCTGAGCAAGTCATGAGCGGTATCTAGCAACACATCATGACCCCCAATTGACCGGAAAGTAATCGGTTTGATGTATTCATCACGAACCGGATCACGAACCCTTCCATAGACAATTACCGTGCAATTCGTCCTTTCACCATCCTATACCCCACTTGGTTATGAGTATTGTCAAAGTGTCAACTCTCACTAGACTGAGTCTAGCCCAAGTGATAACAGATCTCGTCCTAGGACTCATTACTCTATATGTCCATGAAGACACTCTTCATGACATATTCACTCTGGCCAGAGATTTACAAGTAATGATCCTGACAAGAGGCCATGGGTATCTCTTCTGCTAATCCAGAAGTGGTGAATCCTTTATTGGCTACTCAATTATCTTGAATACCTCAAGCTGCACCCAAGCACCACCTATGAGTTACCTCCGAAGGCAACAAGGAATGGAGTCAAAATGCGTGATCAAGATATCAAGATATCCTTGAGTACCTCAAGTCTAAGGATACTTGCACCATTGCTATGATGAGATTATCACCGACACTAGATAAGATATCCATGTGATGATCTCATGGCGAGTCATCAATGAACTTACTACCGCTAGTAAGCATCCACATGTCAACTCTAAATATCTCATATTTACAGCTTTTGAGATCCACCGCTTGATCCAATCAAGGAATATGACATGTGCTAGTCTATCCGGATTAATGATGTCGATCTCATTAATCCTTTGACTAGGGAGAATTTGAATCTTGACACAATTGCACATGATAGGAATCTCGGAGTATGATCACATCATAATTTCCTTCATGCTATGTCATATATCATGGACTTCATTAATCGATTAAAGATCCAATCAATTCATAAACAATGTTCATGAACATCAAATTAATGAATTATGCCTTTTCTTTATTTATTCATTCGATGCGCATACATTTGTGAATAAAAGCGCTAAAGGGATTGCCTTTAGGGCGCAAATAAACAATGCATGATCCTTGAATAAGTCGACTTATCCAATGTACAAGTCGACTTATCGGTACTTTTCAAGAACAAGTCGACTTATCAGTAGTACAAGTCGACTTGTACTTACAAATCTTCCACTTGACCTAAAGCCAATCGCCTTAGTATCCAATACCATAAGCAAGTCCATGAGAATCACAATTCTCCTGTGACAATGGCTTTGTCAACGGAACAACAACACTTTGCTCTGTGGGAATTCTCTCTATCAGGATATCATCTCGACTAATGATCTCCCGAATCGGCGGAGTACATGTTCGGATCATCGATGAGACCTTGGTTCCTTTGCCTGCGCATTAGCCCCATTGTATCACAATACAATCCTATGGGCCCACCACAGCTAGGGACCAGATCAAGTTCAGTAATGAACTTCTTGATCTAAACTGCTTCCTTTGCACATCTCATGCGGCAATGTACTCTACCTCGGTTGATGAATTAGCAGTCCTCTCTTGTTTGGAAACTCTTTCAATTGACCGCCACGCTATTCAGTGTGAATGTATATAACCTGAACATGATTCAGAATCATCCTTATCAGATTAGATACTGGCAACTGAATGCCCGCTCACATGGAGATTTCCATCTCCATAGATAAAGAAAACATCCTTAGTGCTTCACAAGTACTTGAGGATATTCTTGATGATCACTAGTGACCCACCAGATCCGATTGGTATCCGCTCGTAACACTTAAAGCATACGATACATCGGGACCCGCGTATAGCATCGTTCCATGCTAAACCTCTTTAGCATCTCATCTATGTCGTTGCTTATGAAAGACCAAGCAACCTTTGATCTATCTCGCATAAATCTATATCCCAGGATATAAGTCGCTTTACCAAGGTCTTTCAAGGCAAATTGTTTGACAACCAAATTTTAATCGATTGCGGCATAGAGACATCGTTTACGAGTAACGATATGTCATCTACATACAACACAAGGAATACGATTGCAGTCCATTAACCTTCTTATGCACACAATGATCATCCGAATTTTGTGAAATCAAACTCTTTGATTGACTCAACTAAGCGGATAATCCAACTCCTGGATGCTTGCTTCAATCCAAACATGGATTTCTGAAGCTTGCAAACGTTTTCGCCATCGATGGAAGTGAAGCCCTCAGGTTGTGTCATACACATCCTCGGGTAGATTTCCTCTCAGGAAAGCTGTCTTCACATCCATTTGCCATATCTCATAATCATAATGAACGACAATGGCTAGGAGTATCCTAATGGATTTAAGCATTGCTACGGGGCTGAAGGTTTTGTCATAGTCAACTCTTTATGCGTGATTTAAATCCTTTAACGAAGCATTGTTTTATAGGTAATCAAATTACCATCCATGTTGGTTTTCTTCTAAAACCCTTTACACCTGTGTGTTTTATCCTCGCAGTGTAACAACCAAAGTCCATACTTGGTTTTATACATGGAATCCATTTCAGATTTCATGGCACAAAGCCATTTTTCAGGACTCGAACTCTTGAAACCTCTTCATAGGTAGCGGGCTTATCATCTCATATGAGCAATACGTCATTCGTTCCCTTACGAAATTCATATCTCTAAGGAGCAGTCGTATCCTACTTGACCCTCTGAAATTAGTGTGTAATAGAAGGTTGAACTATTACCTCATCTACATGATTCTGAGCTTCAAGTTCGAGCAATTGATCTGTGTTTGTTCGAGCATTTGAAATTCTCCAAGTTCAACTTTGCTCCCACTGTCCTCTTGTAAAAGAAACTCTTTCTTTAAGAAAACAGCATGCTTGGAAACAAACAACTTTTGTTCCTAAGCAAGGTAGAATTGATATTCCACGAACAAACACTTGTCAACTTTGCATCAAGCTAATCTGACTGTGTCCGCTTCACGTAAGCAGGACAATCCCAAACTTTCAGCTAAGAAAGATAGGGTTTTCAGTTAGTCCATATCTTCATATGGAGTAACATCAACTGTCTTTGATGGAACTCTGTTTAACAAGTAAACAGCTGCCTCGAGCGCATATTCCCAAAACTGTGCAAAACCTATCATCAATCGCACCATGTCTAACAAGGTTCGATTTCTCCTTTCAGCCACATCATTGTGGTGCGGCGTGCAAGGTGGAGTCCACTGAGATAATATCCCATTATCTACGAGATAATCAAAGCTGTTGGTCTAAGTATTTTTCACCACGATCAGATCGTAATGTATTCATACTTTTACCAAGTTAGTTTTCTACTTCATTTCTGAATTATTTGAACTATTCAAATGCTTCAGATTTGTATCTCATTAGATACAGATACCTATATCGTGAATAATCACCGATAAAAGTAATGAAGTAAAAATAACCACTTCTGGCATGGATGGACATCGGACCACATACATCCAAATGTATCAGGTCTAATATTCCATTCACTCGTTCACCCTTTCCTTTAAAGGATAACTTAGTCATCTTGCCTAATAAACAAGATTCGCATGTGTCATGTGATTCATAATCAAATGACCCTAAACTGCCACTCTCATGGAGCTTAGCTATGCGTGTCTCATTTATATGGCCAAGGCGACAATGCCATAAGTACGTTGATTTTAAATTATCTCAATTATGTCTTTTCGCGTCATTGACATTCATAACTGGATATGACATATCTAATATGTCATTTCTATTGCATAATGTACCAGTACCATAGAGCATTCCATTCGAACTAATAGAACAACCATTGCTACTAAAAGTCCAATGGAAACCAGCTCTAATTAAACATAAAACATACAATATGTTCTTTGTTTAAAACGGGTACAAAATGACAATCATCCAATTTGAATATAAGCCCAGTAGGGAGTAACAAGACATAAGTGCATACGGCTAATGTAGCAACTCTTGCTGCATTACCTACACAAAGGTCTAGTTCTCTTTTATGAGCTTTCTACTGTCCCTGAGGCCCTGCATAACATTTCATATGTATGAGCCACATCCGGTATCAAATACCGATATGTTTGGATCAGGAATAGTATTAACCTTAATGAGAAACATATTTGAAGGAGTAGAGGCATCTGATGCCTTCTTCTGCTTCAGGGACTCCAGATAGATTTAACAGTTTCGCCTCTAGTGGCCAGACTTGCCACTATGAAAGCAAAATCCTTTTTGGGAAGAATACTTTGGTTTTCTTCTTGTTGGCACTTCCCTTTGGTTTCTTGGCCTTTTTCTTCTTTGAACTAGAAGAAGAAGCATCCACCATTAGCACTTGCTATCTATCTTGATAGCACCTTTCACTATCATGAAAGAGATTGATCACTCGAGAATTGTTGTGGATATTTGGTTTATCCGATAGTTTATCTGGCTGTGAATAACCATCAGACAATCCAACCAGAATTAAGTCTCTACTTAATTCATAACCCATTACAAATCCTAAGATGGCCAATCTCTCAATATAGCCATTCATCTTCAGGGTATACTGCACAGCAGTTGTCCTTGGAGTCATCTTTGTGATGAAGAGAAGCCTTGAGGTCTTGAACCTTTCAGACCGAGCTCACTCATCAAACAGCTCCCTAAGATGAGATACTATAACGTGAGCATCCATGGACTCGTGCTGCTGTTGCAGCTTTGGTGACATCGAGGCAAGCAGCCATGTCCCCGTCCATTAGATGCTTACGATATGCTTTCTGATCCTTATCAGAAGCATCGACAGCAGGTGCATCTGGAAGTGGAACATCTAGGACGTATCCCAGTTCCTCAGATCTGAGAACAATTCTCAGATTCCTTAGCCAATCAAGAAAATCGGTCCAGAATAGAGAGCGAAAATTCACACTGAAAGAGTTCTTCAATCAACCTAGCACGATAGAGAGAAGGAATGATAGAATAGAAATGCCTGCATGATCATAAGGACTTGCATGACATGCATATGGCTCCCACTAGTTTCCTAGAATCCATAACCCTCTTTACGAATCCAGAGAAACGATGTGACATAATATCCTAGTGGGTCGATATCCGACATTGCTAAGAGTGACCTTGAGTTTGCTCAACAAGCCACAACTTAGGTCAATCGGTAGGTATCGGTCATACCAATTGTATCATCGATAACCGACATTGAGAATGACCTTGGATTTGTCCAACAAGCCACCTTATGTCTCGGGAGGTATCGGATATACCAATTACATCTTAGACACAACTATCGATCGTCTATCAACTTGTTGATGTGTGCACTTCATTGGTATCAACTCTTTGATGCGCATACATCTAATGTATGCTACCCAACCGCCTCTCGTCCACGTTGACCTTGAGGTTAGCTCAACAAATCAACGCTTCTAGTGAAAACCAACCCATTAATCCGAAAATCTTATTTTCATGGTTCGAACATATCCGTATAGAGTGAGCTTGAGTTTGCTCAACAACCCAACCCTATAAGAACTCTGGTTCTTACCATATTAATGGAAGGCGTTAGTTTTTATATACCGAGGAGGGATTTCGGGTCTCTAGACTCCAAGCTTAAGGATTATAGTCACGAAGACTATATGGAATGATTTAGGTTTCATCAATCGTATTGAATCAATCCTTATAATCATCCATCATCCAACTCGAGCATGCCACAAGTCCACTTTCATCAAATGCAAGTGGACTTATGCTTCTTCACACACAAGTCGACTTGTATAACACAAGTCCACTTATGTCACCTGCCCATGAACAAGTCGACTTATAAGGTACTACAAGTGGGCTTATCTTTGATTCGAACAAGTGGACTTATTCATGACAAGTCGACTTATCCTAAAACAACAACAAGTCGACTTATTTCACATACAAGTCGACTTATCCGAATAAATTTGCTAAAATCTCTAATCGGCTAATTCCTCAATTAATGCAATTCCAATTCACAACACCTACATACCTAAGGTAATATCTGATAAATTTGATGTATCAATGAACAATTCATTGAACCATGAAAGCCTTAAATAGTCAAACTATATGAAAAACTTGAAATGAGTCAAAACTCATAAATATCCAAGCAATTTAGGAACACCCAAATTATCATCCTAAGCATCTCTAGCTAGCATATACATTCTCAAATTTACTTCAGCACTTGTCACAAAAATTGTGACGGTCAAAACAAGCAAGAAAATGAAATATACTAACGAGACACAAAGGTGATCAATTAGGCATCCGAAAATTCTAGGATAAACAACTTCAAGAAATTCAGTTTAGAAATCATACTACATCAAGATAACACATTTTTAATCATATTAAAAATGGTGCAATGCATTGGAATTGAAAAAGCAACCTCAATCAAGCCAAGCAAAACAGTCTCAACAATTTTCACCAAAACTGTCCAATTCTGTACATTGCTTGACATGATCAATGAAAAAATTTCAATAAATCATGAGAAACTTATATAGGTTACTACATGTGCAGAACATGCTACATGAATTTTTTCAGGATTTTGGGCCATCAAAAACTCAGTCAACCTAAATAACAAAACCGATTCAAAATCTGTGTTCATCAGCACAGCAATTCCCAACAGCATAGAATAAATTCGTGAATAAATATCCAATCACCTTGAAATCCAATTTCCATGCTCACAGATATTCACCAACATATTAGAGACATGTAGGTGAAGGAAAATCCAGAAAACGATTTTTCTAGAATTTATTCTCGATTTTATACTACTGCCTGTTCCAGAATCGTTTCACAAAACAGCATCTGTAACCTTAGGGAATTAATTAGCAAAACTATATCAAATCAAATCGATAAATTCTGAAAATTCATAGACATATTCTCTAACATGTTATGAACATTTATGGGCAGAAAAATTTCGAAAACCCTATCTCTATAGCAATTCGAAATCTGAACTGAATGCATGCTACAATTGATACTGCGGATGGGTTGTATTTTGTAGGACCAAAGGAGTCAACATTCAACAAGTCAACACGCCGCGAGATTCGCTGGGGCGAACCAAACTCTCCATTCGCCGAGGCGAATTAATGGTATTTAATTCTTTAGCCGCGGCGAGTGACCATTCAACGTTATTGCGTGACGAAGCCATTAGCCGCAATGAAAGTCGGATAATCCGCCTATATTTGGCAAAAGTTTCACTTTATTTCGACCCGCCCGCATGCATCCTATAAAACTTTGCCATTTAGGGCAAAACGGAGAGACGGCCGAGTTTTCTTCTCTTCTTTCCTTCGCTTCTAATAGTTTTCGTTTTACTTTTGTTTTGCGATTCGCCGCTTCATAGGACGACGCTTGATCTCATTCATCTCTTCCATTGCTTTCTCATCTGCGTTACGTTGCGTCGTTGGAAACATGAACCGAGGTGATCCTTCAACAGCGAAGATTTCATCCGGTACCATGGTCGGCTAAGTGTACTATCTTCTGAAATGTAGCAATGGTTGGAGTTCCGTGAGCTAAACAAGGGTGTCGATTATAGTTAGGATTTGATTTGTATTTGCAATGATCCGAGTTGGTATTTTTGCAATGTATTTCGATTGAATCTTGCTATAGTTTAGTAGGATGTTAACTATGATCTATGGTATGGATCGATTTACATTGAAGTTTGTGCCAAATACATGAAGTCTCATATATGTTAAGCAGATTTGCATGAGTTGATTTAATCTACCTAGTTGTGTTTGGTTAAATTAATTTTGTGTTTATTTGATTAACTTTGTTGCATTAATCATTCCATAGCATACACTAAGGTTTTTAACAATTTTAATTAATCGAGTTGATTAATTAATTTTGGACTTAACGAGTTGTTAAGGTTTAGCTTTCAAATTTAGTGGATTTCAAACCTCGATATTATTTTGAGCGATGACGACCGAGCTACATTTTCGGGAGAGTTTTAGTAAGTTGATTTCAAATTTGTTTAATTTCAATCGTTTAGTTTTCTAAAATCCCAAAACATTTATTCTTACTTTGGCTTAGTTTAATTTTTAGTTAATCAAATCAAAACCCCTTTTATTGCTTTAATTGCATGCATCATTCAAACATTAGGCTAGTCTAGAATCGGTTAGTACCTTTGGTTCCTTGAGAGTCGACCGAGGTTGCATCTGTATTGCAATCGTTGGTATAAATTTTATTTGACCGGTTTAGAGGATCAATTTTAATATTGAGCGATAAGCCGATTTATCAAATTGGCGCCTGTTCGGGGAATCAAATTAATTGGTTCTTTAGGTTAGCGGTGTTTGTTTTGATTTTAATTTTGTTGTTTGTATTTTATTTGCATTGCATAATTTCATTCTTAATTTACATTACCTTAAGTGTTTTTAGTGTTAATTACATTTGTGATTTCATTACGCTTTGTTCTAAGTGTTTAGTCGATTGTTTTGTTTATTGTGCTTAATTTTTAGTTAATTTCGTTTGCTTTGCTTTGGTGCGTAGCTTCTTGGCGTGACGAGTTCATTATTAAATCACAAATGAGTTCATCGATCATTGCAACGAGTTCATATATTCGCCGCAGCGAAAGTTACAATTTTACTTAGTTCGCCGCAGCAAGTTCTTACACGTCGCAGCGAACCTGAGTGAATTGAAGCCTTGCTATCCGTTGTCGTTTTAGTGAGCTATCTTAGGTGAACTTCTCTTGTGCATGCCCCGTAGACTTAGGCTAGTTCATTTTCAACCTGAAATTGAGCGACACCTTAGACAACTTAGGAAAAACAAGAGAGAGCAAGAAAGACTTAGCACACTAGATCGACTAGAATCGAGATGGTGAACAACAAGAATATCCCGTCACCCACCCCAAATGGAGATCACGGTCTTAACGGTGACTGTGAACGATAGTTGACAACAATGCGAACATTAGGCGTAGAACAATCCGCTGGCTATAACCCGGACGTAAACTACGATCCTTTCACTCTTTGCACCTAACTTCGCGTCAATTTGAAGTTAAAGGTTTATTGATCAACTCTCTCCCAAATTTCACGGTTTGGCGGGAGAGGACCCTACATGCATCTTGAAGCCCTTACCATGATTTGTCGAGTATGAAGCTGTAGGAGCACATCTGGACCAGTCTTTGTGGAAGGTATTCCACTTGTCATTAGAAGGAAAGGTCAAGAGTGGTACATGAGCCTCCCAAGGCATGTCGCAAATGCCTATCACAGTTGGGCCAACTTGCGGAAAGTTTTTTTGGAAAAGTATTTTCCAGCTTCTAGGACATCGTCGATGAGAAAGGAGATATATTCTGCCAAACAAGATTGTGACGAGTCCCTGTATGATTTTTGGAACAGATTCCAAGATCTGTTGTCTCGGTGCCCCCATCATCAGATCCCTGATGAACAATTGGTTCAATATTTTTATGATGGGGTGAAGAATCAAGAGAAAGGAATGTTGGATGCTGCGTCGGGAGGTTCGTTGATTGACCTCACCGCACCAGAAGCTTGGGCCCTGATTAAGAGAATGGCCCTGAATCATCAACAGTATAGTGTCCGTGATTCCAGGAACGTGAATGAAGTGGGAGCCATGTCGGCTCAAACTAAGAGGATGGAGAGCCTGGAATCGAAGGTAGATTCCTTTGAACATCGGATAACTTCCCAGTTATCCTCGATCACGGCTGAACTTAAGAATTTGAATGTGCATCGCCCATCACCTTCCATCGAATCGTCGCACCCAGTTGTGATAGTTGTGGGTCAGTGATGCACATTTCAAGTGTTTGTCCTGGCAGATATGAAGAAGTCTCAGCAATGTATCAAGGTAGACAGGATCAAAAATGGGACCCGTATTCCAACACGTATAATGAGGGATGGAGATCCCACCCAAATTTTAGTTGGAGGAATAACGCGGAAAGAGCACCAAACCGATTTCAGCAAGGGAGTGGAGCTGGTCAATCCACAAACCAGTTCCAGGATCAACAAGCGTTGACGGTGCAACAACCGCCACCACCAAAGGAGGACACCAACCAACTGCTGCATAGTATGATGGCGTTGATGAAAGAGGAGCGAACTTGACGGAACTCAATTCAACGCCATCGCAAACCTCATCAACAGACTCCGCTAAGAATGCTGCCCGTTTTAGCGCCTTGGAAAAATGCATGGATCAATGGGAGACCAAGGCCGAGAACCTGAACTCGTATGTCACTCAGTTGTCTAATAATTTGAGTGACAATCAAGCTAGGAGCAGCGGATCCATTCCCTCCAACACGGTCATTAACCCTAAGAGTTTAAATGCAATTGAGCTGAGGAGTGGAAAGAAAGTGCATTTCGACATTCCTGAAGAAGAAGAATGCACCGAAGAAATTGAGGTTGAAGAAGCGCCTCAAGTGAGAGAGAAGCAAGTTGTGCGATCAGAGAGTGGTCGCGAAGAGGAATTGTTGAGGAACAAGAAGCAATCAACAATTGAGGATAAAGAGCAATCATCGAGCATATTAGGAAGAAGAACTAATAAGGATAAATCGAGCAGAAATGAACCAGCCAGTAAGGAAGTCGACTTAAAGGACCTCCTTTTCGAACTCATATCGATGAGCAAGAAGGTCAATGAGCTAAAACATGAAAAGGAAATTATTGACCTGTTTGGGAAGGTTGAAGTCAATGTGCCCTATGGATTTGATTAAGAAAGTGCCGACCTCGCCAAGTACACGAAGGACTTGTGCACAAACAAGCGAAAATTTAGGCCTAATGAGCGTGTCGGGTGAGCTCAAATGTGTCGACCTTGTTTAAGCGCAGATACCGATAAAATATCGGGACCACGGATCTTTTACCATCCCTTGCACCTTAGGGAAAGTGACCATAGGTAGAGCTTTGCTAGATCTAGGGCAGCGATAAATGTGATGCTGAGTCGATATATAAGGCCTTGGGGTGAAGAGTATTAAGTCCACATCTGTTATTCTCCGGTTAGGCGATAGGTCATTTAGGCATCCGTGGGGAATTATTGAAGACATTACGGTCGAGTTAAAGGCTTAGTGTTTCTGCGGATTTTACGTGTTATCATGACCTCGAAGTGGTACATGACACTTCTCGATCCTTGGGCGACCCTTCTGCGGATGCGCGAGCACAATGATTAACATGAAGGAAGGAAAGATCACCATGGAGGTTGGTGATCAACACGTTAGCTTCAACATGTATGAAGCTATGAAGCACCCTAACGAGGACTACTCCTTGCTAGGAGTGAATATGTTGATGTGCTTGTGGATGATGCATGTGTTGATTTCGCCACACCTTGACTCATCCTCTGACACTCTCTTGGAAGATTATTTTGATGATAGTGCGGTGCCTATTCGGATATGGGAATGGACATGGGCTGCCCGGAACCAAGCTATTGACATAGAGCTTGGATATCATTGCCCGTCCATCCCGAGCTACAAGATCCACCGTGAGCACCGTATTTCTCTTCTGCATTTTCGATATATATTTGTGCACGTTCTTTGATTTGATTTGATATGTTGTCTGCATGAATGTGTTGATTAAGTGTGGGGAGAACTCCAACCATGGGTTTAGAGTAGTAGGTAGGATTTCTCTTTCCGTTTGAATAAAGTGTTTCCCTCTGTTAGCTCTATGTTCTTCCTAGTTTAATGAAGCATGATTAGATTGAAGAGATTGGGTGAATTGTGCATTGATTAATTGGTGATTGTGTAAACCGAGTAGGATCCTTAATGTAATCTGCTGCGGTAGTTTGCCGAATGAGAATCGTTGTTATTGCAGCTAATCTAGGGTTTTTCTTGTTTGTTCGCGTGCCTAGCGACTACTTCGTCATGGCGAATAAGGACATCTCTACCCTCTCGACCGTTGGACATCTCTTTTGTCCGAGGCCCTTTTAGTCTTTTCCTCTCGCGTCTTTTAGTCTCCGCGTCTTCTTCTTTTCTTCTTCTTCTTTCTCCTTTCCTCCTCATTTCGCCGCCGCCTTCGCCTCGCCGTCGTTCCTCTCTTTGCCATCTGCCGTTTGAAGCTCCCAATCTCCTCAATCTTCTTCCAACCGTGTTTTCACCCTTCTGTAAGTGTTCCTATTCCTTCCTCTTGTCCATTTTCGTTGATTAATCGTAGATTTGAGGCAAACAGAGAACGCTGTTCGTGCGACTGTTCGCAGAATCGCCATTCGCCGCGACTACATTCATATCTCGCCGCGGCGAACTTAGGGTTTCACAGATGCCCAGTTCGCTGCAGCGATTACCCTGTTGGCTGCAGCGAATGGAAGAGGACTTTTCTCGCTGCAGCGAACGTTCCTGTTTGTCGCAGCGAATGGCTGAAGACTTTGATTCTGTATAATTTTCTTAGTTTAATGCCTATTCTAACGTTTGTTTGTGCAGAATTATGCCTAGAATGAAACAAGCCACCGGTGGGCGAGAGCCATCCTCTTCTTCCTCCGATCACACCCTTTCCCTTCCTCGCAACCTTCCGTTTCCCTCTCACCTAGCAGATCCACGAGTATGTTCGATTAGCCACGCGAGTTGCGAGCAGACCATACTCACGAAAAGCCATTCCCTCTTACTCATTATTAACCCTTTTGTGGGTCAACTCTTTCAACTAGAGTTGACCGGCCTCTCCCACCCTCGGCGGTGGCAACCTTACCTTTATGCGCCATACTACACCCATGCCGTTACTCTCACACCTACTGAATTAATTTCGGGTGTTTCTATCCCAAATGCTTTCACATCTGCCATTATCAAGAAAGCACTACCACCTCCTGTTGTCCCTCGTTGTTACTATTACGAAATGATCATTGCATACCCACAGGATGGCGTCATTCGTACTCTACCTTACGAGGGTACTCGGTGGCTTCAACCCCGGGGTTCAGCGCTATATCCGGCGTTCCGACCTCCTCCCAAAGCCGTCCCATGGTTACATTTTATATGTAACAACATTTTACCTACTCCACCTCACCAACATTCCAAAGGCAGGGCTCTGTACATATATACCTTATGATTGGCCACCTGTGGACTAGCTTCCGCCATATCCTCCGCCCTCCGCCATGTGTCCTCGCCACCAACCCCAAACTCAAACTCCTTTTCCCCATCTTATTTACGACTGTTAAGACTGTCGAGTCCCGAGCATCATCTCCGATCTCACCTTTTCGCTTTGCTTCCCCTTTATCTCGTCCGTCTCGGTGGCGTCACCTTGACTGCCCCACAACTCCTTCCTCTCCCTCACCTCCTCCTGCCCTGTGTCCCCTCGAGCACCTTCTCCCACCCTCCCGTCCTTCCTCCTGTTTCCTCTCCGCCTCCTATCCCTACCCAGTGTCTTCCCACCTTCATTCCCCTGCTCCTTCCGAGGTGGCTCTGCTGCCAGGGGCGTCTTTCGGCTTGAGGCCGGCTCACTTCTTCGAGGCCAGATGACCGCCGACCATGAGTTCGATCGCTTGATGCTGACCATGATTGCAACTCACCTCGGGCTGCCTATTCCGCCTCCTGCTCCCGGCTCTTACGCTTGCCTTCCGGATCCGCCACGATGATCCTGCGAATAGTTTAAGCTGTTTCTTTTCGTTTCTTTTGTCGTTGTTTTTTTTCCCTGTATTTTCTTTTCTTCGTTTTAATTTTTAGTTAGTTCTTTGGCTCCTATTATTTTTTGTACATTTCTTTTTGAGCTTAATGATATATCCCCGTTCTCTTTGTGTTCTAGTTGTTTCAAGCTTCTATTCTGTGCCCTGCTGCCATTGTGGACAATGCCATGTTTAAGTATGGGGGAACCGTTCCCTTTTATATTCTGCATTGTACACCTATTAAAATTTGTGCATAATTTTGTGGGCCCGTTGCTTTTACTGATAAATTTGGACTCAATCAAAATATTTTCTGCACTTGTTCTTTTGTGCCTTGCATGCAAAACCCTTATAAGTTTCAAGCGATACTTGAGTTTTTGAAAATGCTCTCCATTCTTGAGCGATAATTGGTTTTGGCAAAATTTTAACTTTTAAAGTTTTCAACACAAAGTAAATGGGAGCATGCTAACAAGGTAGCATTTAAGTTTTAAGACTTGAGATTGATCATTGAGACAAAAACCTTGTTGGAAGGATATTCGAGCCAAATTTTTCTTCTATATTTTGTGTGCATCTGCTTAGTCCATTCTTCTCTAGAACTTGTGTCAATTTTACTCAAAGCTTGATGGACTAGATTTTTGTGGATATGATAGGCGTTCTTTCTTTCAACTCTTTCCCCGAACACCAACCATTAAACACTTTTTCCTCTTGCTAGCCCTTGAGCCTTTTGCTATGAGCATTTGCATACATTCTTAGATGATCGGTGATGCGTGTTTAATTATTAGTTGTTGAAAAAAAGTGTTGAAAAATGAAAATGTTAGTCTTGTATATCGAAAAGGGATCATAATGTGTTGCATCCCAAAGGATTAGCATCTCAAAATGAGATAGCCAAAAAAAAAAAAGGGTTTGTATTCAATTTATTTTAGTGTAGTGTTTTAGTTTTCTTTGTTGACATCGATTCCTCACTTTATGTGCATGCTCATATTTTTCTTTCTTTCACATCATCCATTCATTTAGCCTTCGCTCATTACAACCCTTAAAGACCTCTTGATCTTCAAATTGATAGTCCTTGTAGTGGAGAAATAAAATTGATACAAGCCTATGGTAGGAGATGTATTAAGCGATTGAGAGAAAATATCCCTACTATACAAGTGAGACGGCGTAAACACCATATCTGAGTGATTCTCTGTTGTTCAATCTCTTGTGCTTAAATTCTTTCAATGTTTGTTTTATTAGCACTCTTTCAATTTCTTTGTGTTAGAATTACGATAAAGTGGATTGAGTCAATTTTGGTTGTTGTTTGAGCATGGGCAGAATTTTCTTTTACTCTTGTACCTTTTGACTCTTATAAGCTTTGTTCGAGAGTACAAAGGTTTAAGTGTGGGGAATTTGATTGGACCAAATTTATATTATAAATTAGGCCCGTTTTCTTTAGTAATTACGCATTTGTTGACTCTGATTTATGATTTTTATGCTTATTTTGGTCCCGCATATTGATTTTGATAAATTGCACATTGTTAGTATTTTGTTGTCATTTGTCATTAATTTTGCATAATTTTATTGGGACAATTGATCTGCGGATGGGTTGTATTTTGTAGGACCAAAGGTCAACATTCAACAAGTCAACACGCCATGAGATTATTGGGGCGAACCAAACTCTCCATTCGCCGAGGCTAATTAATGGTATTAATTCTTTCGCGGCATGGCGAGTGACCATTCAACGTTCACTGCGTGACGAAGCCGTCTTAGCCGCAGCGAAAGTCGGATAATCCGGCTATATTTGGCAAAAGTTTCCTTTATTTGACCCGCCGCATGCATCCTATAAAACTTTGCCATTTAGGGCAAAAAGCGAGACGGCCGCACGAGTTTTCTTCTCTTCTTTCCTTCGCTTCTAATAGTTTTCGTTTTACTGTTTGTTTTGCGATTAGCCGCTTGATAGGACGACGCCAGATCTCATTCATCTCTTCCTTTGCTTTCTCATCTGCGTTACATTAGTCGTTGGAAACATGAACCGAGGTGATCCTTCAACAAATAAGATTTCATCCGGTACCATGGTTAGGCTAAGTGTACTATCTTCTAAATGTAGCAATGGTTGGAGTTAGTGAGCTAAACAAGGGTGTCGATTATAGTTAGGATTTGATTTGTATTTGCAATGATCCGAGTTGGTATTTTTGCAATGTATTTACGATTGAATCTTGCTATAGTTTAGTAGGATGTTAACTATGATCTATGGTATGGATCGATTTACATTGAAGTTTGTGCCAAATACATGAAGTCTCATATATGTTAAGATTTGCATGAGTTGATTTAATCTACCTAGTTGTGTTTGGTTAAATTAATTTTGTGTTTATTTGATTAACTGTTGCATTAATCATTCCATAGCATACACTAAGGTTTTTAACAATTTTAATTAATCGAGTTGATTAATTAATTTTGGACTTAACGAGTTGTTAAGGTTTAGCTTTGAAATTTAGTGGATTTCAAACCTCGATATTATTTTGAGCGATGATGACCGAGCTACATTTTCGGAGAGTTTTAGTAAGTTGATTTCAAACTTGTTTAATTTCAATCGTTTAGTTTTCTAAAAATCCCACAAATATTTATTCTTACTTTGGCTTAGTTTAATTTTTAGTTAATCAAATCAAAACCCCCTTTTTATTGCTTTAATTGCATGCATAATTCAAACATTAGGCTAGTCTAGAATCAGTTAGTACACTAGTTCCTTGAGAGTCGACCCGAGGTTGCATCCTGTATTGCAATCCTTGGTATAAATTTTATTTGACCGATTTTCGAGGATCAATTTTAATATTGAACGATAAGCCGACGATCAACATGCTACACGTCACGACGTCAACCCTTTTACAGAAGGCTTGTGCAAAAATTTTTCCTCAATTCTAACTTTTTCCAGATTGACTCTTGTCACTTTTGTGTTTCAAAGACCTTATAAGTTTCAAAGTGATACTTGGGTTTATGAAAATACCTTCCATTCTTTTAATGATAGTTGGTCTTGGCTAATTTTACTTTTGATGTTTTCAATACAAAGTGAATTAAGGTATGCTAACAAAGTAACACTTTAAGTTTTTGAGACTTGAGATTGTTCATTAAGATATTACCCCTATTGGAAGGATATTTGAGCCTAAATTTTTCTTTGATATTGTGTGCATTTGCTTATTTCATATCTCTCTAGAACTTGTTTCAATTCTTAATCAAAGCTTTTTGGACTAGAATTTTGTTGATGTGATAGAGGCATTCTTTCTTCAACCCTTTTTCCCCAAACACTTATCCCACAAACACTTATCACTTGCTAGCCCCTTGAGCCATTTTTATTTATGAGCATTTGCATGTATGCACCCCTACATGATGTCAGTAGTTTAATTTTATTTAAAAAAACAAGTGTTCCAAAAAAGGACAGAGAGTGTTTATCAATAAACAAAAGGGATATAAAAAGAAAAGAAAAGAAAGAGCAATAATAATTCAAGCAGTATATATTGCATTAAAAAAAAGAAAAAAAAGGTGTCAATATTAGTTTATCTTTCGACATCCAGTTCATAAATGTAGTGCATGTGTTCATACTTTTTCTTTCTTCCATTCCATCCATTCATCTAGCCCTCCATACGTTACAACCCTGAAAAGTCCTCTTGATCTTCAAATTATAGTTTTTGTAGTGAAGAAATAGAATTGCTACAAACTTATGGTAGAGAATGGGTTAAGTAGATTGAGAGTGAAATATTCCCAATATGTGACATCTATTTTGTGCAATCTCTTGAATTGAATTCTTTTAGCGTTTGTTTTATTAGCACTCTTTCAATTTACTTTGATTGAATTTTGAGAAAGTGATTTACGCCAAATTCTTGTTATTGTTTTGAGCATGGGCGAATTGTCTTTTACACTTGTATCTTTTTGACTCTTATAAACTTTGTCTAGGAGTACAAAGGTCTAAGTGTGGGAGAATTTGATTGAGCCCAAGTTTATCTTATTAATTGGCTACACTTTTACTGTTTGTAATGTACTTTTTGACTCTTAATTTGTGATTTTTGTGCCTTAATTAGTCCCTTTCAGTGAGCTTACATTTTATACAATTTGATAGTAAATTGTCACAAATTGACATTAATTTCATCATAATCTTTCCAAGGACAATTGATGTTGCAAATTGTTGTTTGATATTGTAGGGGACAAAGAGAGTCAAAAGGTTGAGAAGAAGTCTGCACACCGCGACGTAACGCAAGCAACACGTCGCGGCGAGGATCAAAAGGAGCACGCTGCGATGCAACTTCCCCTCGTCGCCGCAGCGAGCGATCCAGAAAGTGCACACCGCGACATCAATTAATTATCTCACCACGGTGAGCAGAAAAATACTCGGACTTCATTTGGAAAGATCTCTCATTGTACCATCCCGACCCGCATCCATCATTTAAAAACCTTGCTATTTTTAGGTCAAGGGACAGATATCTTTCGGAGACACTTTGGAAGCAGCAGACAATTATCTCTTCCACCATCATTTTCCATTCTTCCATCTTCGACCATCACCATCATCTTTATGCCACCGTCAGCATCCACTGCAACCATGAGTGACGTCCAATCTTCAACAGTCGTGAGAGAGTTTGGAGTCATGCTTGGCTAAATCCACATTTCCTCTTGAGAATGTAGCATCGACTTAAGTTCATCGGTTCTAAAAAGGGAGTTGATCTTACATCGTCAAGTTTAATTACATTGTTGTAAATTCCTGAGTTAGGGTTTACTTCTTGAAGTTAGATTAGCTTGGTTATAGTTTAATCAAGTCTTGAACGATGTCTTGTGTTATGGATTGGTTAATGTAGAACTTCGATGCTCAATATATGAAGTCTCATATATGTCTTTTGGTGATTGTGTTAACCCTCTTTTGTTGGACCAATGGTGGTTGACAAATTAATTCCACTTATGTTTTGATAATAATAAAATGTATAGAATTGTTTAAGAAATTGTTTCAGGTATTTTGGATTGATATTCAACAAAAGAATTGTGCAAATCAAGATGAGTTAGTGACAAATCATTGAAGAATCAGATGGGAGTTGTCCTCTAAGTGAAAATGACATAAAACATGAGGTTTGTAGAGAATTTGGTCGGATGTTATCATAGATGGCTAAACAAGTCGACTTATAGGAAACAAGTCGACTTATCGAGGTAAACAAGTCGACTTATAGGAAACAAGTCGACTTATCGAGATAAACAAGTCGACTTATATATAACAAGTCGACTTATTGGAGAGCGGAGATGAATTTTTAAGTAAATGGTTGAAACAAGTCGACTTATGAATTGACAAGTCGACTTATGTATGTAGCAGATCAACTCAACGGTCCAATTAGCCAAAAATGGAAGGAGAGAATTAAGCAACGGCTATAACAATCAAGCAACGGCTATATGAGTTCCCAACAGCTATATTTCTTCATATATAAAGGGTGGATGATTGATGAAGAATATAGAGAAGTGCCATAGCTCGAGATACTCTCATATTGCTTCAATTGCTCATTATTGCTCTTATATTATTACAAATTGTTACGAGCATTTGTTCTTCATTCTTTGTATTGTTTTATTACAATTTAAGTGATGAGTGAAAAGGTCACGTGAGGTAGGATTTGTCTTAGTAAGACAAATCGAGTGTAAAGGTTGCTTGAGCGAAAATCAAGCGGCGTCGGTAGGATTTGTCTTGGGAAGACAAATCGAGTGTAAAGGTAGCTTGAGTAGAAATCAAGCGGGACTGTAAAAGTTCACACTCAACTACAAAGTGTGCAATAAAGTGATTGGCAAAATCCTAAGTGGGAGCTTAGGTAGAGGGCGTGGTCTTAGCACGAACCTCTATAAAAGCGATGTTTGATCTTCTTCCTTACACTTTTCAATTAAGTTTATAAAAATTGTTTTTGTGTGTTTTAACTTCTGATTTTCTTGTAGAAATTATCAAAGAGTTTTAAGATCTATTCAACCCCCCCTTCTAGATCGCTAACAATTGGTATCAGAGCAGAAGTATCCGGGGATGGCACACAATAAACTAGCGGAAGAAGGTAACACAAATTATCGCCCTCCTTTATTTAATGGTACTAACTATTCTTCTTGGAAAAATCCTATGAAGTACCATATCATTAGCGAGGAGTAGAATATTGGAAGATAATTATCTTGGTCCTCAACCACCGTTAAAAGAAAATGGTGAGTTAAAAGCGGAGCTGGAGTATGATGATAGCGATTGGAGGCAGCGTACATCAGCATGGCTATGAAGGCGATATATTGTGCATTAACGGTCGAGGAAAGAAACCGGGTAAATTCTTGCACCTTGCCAAGGAAATGTGGGAGACTTGAGTCACTCATGAAGGGACAAATCAAGTTAGGAGACAAAAATCAACATGCTTCTCCACGACTATGAGATGTTCGCAATGAAGGAAGGTGAGTCGATTTCTCTGATGCTTGACCGTTTTGCGAAATCATAAATGAATTAGGCAACCTTGGGAAGCATATGACGGATAGCGAGAAGGTGAAGAAGATTCTTCGTTCCTTGCCGAAGGAATGGGATTCTCAAGTCACCGCAATTATGGAGTCAAAGGATCTCAACCATCTGGAATTCAACGCTTTGGTGGGATCACTCATCAACTATGAGATTATTCTCAAATCGAGAGGGGGAAGAGGTAAGCCATAAAAGTCGATTACTTTAAAAGCTAACGTCTCTTCTTTTTATGAGAGTGATGAAGAAATAGATGAAGAAGATGATGATGATGAAGTAGCGATGTATGCTCGAAATCTGAGAAAGTTCAAAGGACTTCTCAAAAATAGAAGAAAAGAATTACGTGGTGGAGAAATTGAGGAAAGGAAAAGGTACACCACGGAAAAGAAATAAAGGCTATGAGGAAAAAGGAACAATGAAGAATCTTTGGAAGTGCGGAAAAAGAGGTCACATCGCTAGAGAATGCAAAAGCTCTTCGTCTATTCAAAAAAATGACAGGTATGACAAAGGAAAGAAGAAAACAAGTCTAGTAGCAACTTGGAGTGATGACGAGGAAGCTTACCAAAGCAACGATGAGAACAACCTAGCTCTCATGGCAAGTAACTCCTTGACTAGCGATGATAAAGATGAGGTAACCTTAACCTATCAAGATCTTAGAGATTCTTTTGATGCTTTGCAAACTGATTTTGAAGAAGCCATTGAGATTAACAAAAAATTAAGAAAGAAAATCGTGAATTGGTTGCTGAAAATAATGCTTTACATGGGGCGATTGATGATTTAGATTGTCCTAAGGAAGATCATTCTGCATGTCTTATTGAAAGGGAAAATCTTATTTGTGAGCTTGAAAGACTTAGAAAGGAGTTTTCTTATGTGGTTGGAAAATTTGGTGGTGGAAATGCAAAATTTGAAGAGTTGTTGTCTTTACAAAGATATACTATTTCTAAACATGGTTTGGGATATGATCCTTTTAATAAAGATTGTTCATTGATTTCTAAATTCACTAAAGATGGACAAGTTGCTAAATGTGCTAGATGTTTGAAAGATGGTCACATAGAACTTGTTTGCAAAAGCACTAGGAGATGTATTAAGGTCAAGAAAATTTGGGTAGAAAAGGAATATACCTTCTAATGTGATTTACGACTAACAAAATGGATCCAAGATGGCTTGGGTACCAATGAGAAGAAATGATGCTTCAGTTGTAGGTACAAGCAAGGAATGAAAATCAACCAATTGTTGACTAATTGGTGACAAATCTGCAAACAAGTCGAATTATGTCTACACAGATTCTTATGCTATTTCAAGTGTGTGGTGCTTCTTATGACTTTATGATATTTGTATTAATTGTTGGATTGTTATGTTATGACTATTGCCTTTATTTGTGTTTCTTGTTTTGTGGCTATTTTTCATTTTCATATTGGTTTTAATTATGACAAAAGGGGAGTAATATTGAAAATTGATAATTGGTATCTTTTAGTCACCGTCATTTGATTGAGGGGAGTGTGTTTGATTCGAGACTATTTGTGTTTGATGACTTGTTTCTCTATTTAATGTGATTGCGATATTTCATCGATTGTTGATTTGTATTAGTTATTTTGATTATGACAAAAGGGGAGAAAAATGAGAATTGGATTTCCTTTTGTTACTTGATTAAGAGGAGTTTGTTAAAATTTTAATTGATTTTTCAAGGTTATGATTTATATGATTGAGGGAGACTTCTAACCAAAATGACAAGGTATAAAACCTTGATCAATGTTTCTTTGTTTTCATTTCTTAAACAATTTCTAAGTATTTTGTCATTATAAAAAGGGGAGATTGTTGGACCAATGGTGGTTGACAAATTAATTCCACTTATGTTTTGATAATAATAAAATGTATAGAATTGTTTAAGAAATTATTTCAGTATTTTGGATTGATATTCAACAAAAGAATTGTGCAAATCAAGATGAGTTAGTGACAAATCATTGAAGAATCAGATGGGAGTTGTCCTCTAAGTGAAAATGACATAAAACATGAGGTTTGTAGAGAATTTGGTGGGATGTTATCATAGATGGCTAAACAAGTCGACTTATAGGAAACAAGTCGACTTATCGAGGTAAACAAGTCGACTTATAGGAAATAAGTCGACTTATCGAGATAAACAAGTCGACTTATATATAACAAGTCGACTTATTGGAAGCGGAGATGAATTTTTAGTAAATGGTTGAAACAAGTCGACTTATGAATTGACAAGTCGACTTATGTATGTAGCAGATCAACTCCAACGGTCCAATTAGCCAAAAATGGAAGGAGAGAATTAAGCAGCGGCTATAACAATCAAGCAACGGCTATATGAGTTCCCAACAGCTATATTTCTTCATATATAAAGGGTGGATGATTGATGAAGAATATGAAAGTGCCATAAGCTCAGATACTCTCATATTGCTTCAAATTGCTCATTATTGCTCTTATATTGTTACAAATTGTTTTGAGCATTTGTTCTTCATTCTTTGTATTGTTTTATTACAATTTAAGTGGCGAGTGAAAAGGTCACGTGAGGTAGGATTTGTCTTAGTAAGACAAATCAGTGTAAAGGTTGCTTGAGCGAAAATCAGCGGCGTCGGTAGGATTTGTCTTGGGAAGACAAATCGAGTGTAAAGGTAACAAGCGAAATCAAGCGGGACTGTAAAAAGTTCACACTCAACTACAAAGTGTGCAATAAAGTGATTGGCAAAATCCTAAGTGGGAGCTTAGGTAGAGGACGTAGGTCTTAGCACCGAACCTCTATAAAAACAGTGTTTGATCTTCTTCCTTACACTTTTCAATTAAGTTTATAAAAATTGTTTTTGTGTGTTTTAACTTCTGATTTTCTTGTAGAAATTATCAAAGAGTTTTAAGATCTATTCAACCCCCCCTTCTAGATCGCTAACATCTTTATCTTCCTAGTTCTGTTTGATATTGAGATTGTGCTTGAACCAATTGACCAATTGCATTAGCTTGTCCATTTCACACATTAAGATGCATTTAACAAGGTTTTAGTTAACGGAGTTCGTTGATTAAAACCTTGGACATAAAGAATCCCTCAAGGTTCTAAGGCCTGAGAGCACTTATGGGATCTTGAGAAATGGAGTTCATTGATCAAAATGCTGGACTTGAGGAGAAGTCTTTAAGGTTGTTATTTGAAAACTTAGTGAATTTCACTTCCCGAAATTTGTTTTGAACCATGATAGCCTAAGCTCATTTTCAAGAGGATTTATTATCAACTGCTTAATACTCAAATTTTCAATTCCATTTACTTCTTAAAAATCCAAAAATATACTTTTTATACTTTGTCCTTCAATTTAGTTAAATTTCCTTAGTTTTTTTTAATGACCAAAACCCCCACTTTATCAACTTTGATTGCACTTTTTGACAATTAGGCTAGCTTAAACCTTTTTCACTTGGTTCCAATTAAGCGAGACAACCCAAGGTTGCATCCTATATTGCAATATTTGGAATTATTATTTTTGACCGGTTTCCAAGGATCGATCTTAAGGTCGATTCGACAGAGCCGCGATCATCAATCTTTCAACAAATTTCTTTTTCAAAATCCTATATTATTTTAATATAGCATGTGAATCTTCTAATAATTCTAAATATGCCTCTTGAAGTTCATTAAAGTTAGAAGTTACCTCATCGTCGCATTCCTTTTCAGCTATAAGCATATATTTGTTTGTTTTGATGCTTATGAATTGGAGTTAGATTTAGACAAATATAAATCTTCCCAAGTTGCCATCATGCTCTTTTTGTTTTCTTTACTTTTCTTCTGTTTGCTTTTGAGTAACGGACATAATGAACATTCAGACTTGTAATGTCCTGGTTTGTTGCACTCATAGCAGATGATAGAACTTTTATGGTTTTTTTTTATTCTTCTGTCCAGTCTTTAATGTGATAGATTTATCTCTTTTAGATTTTTCTTCTGCATCAAGCTCTACTTCATATATCTTTAGTGAACCAATTCATCTAGCTTCAGCTTACTTAAGTCCTTGGCCTCTTATATTGCTGTAACTTTGGGTCTCCATCTTTTTGGAAGACTTCTAAGAATCTTTCTTACATGATTTTGATTATTGTAGATTCTCCCAAGATCTTTAAGTTCGTTAATGATCATTTGAAATCGCCCAAACATCTGATCAATAATCTCTTTTCATCTTGAACATCTCATACTAATGACCAAGAATACTGATCTTGGACTCTTTCACTTGATTTGTGCCTTCATGTGCAATGGCTAATGTGTCCCATATTTTCTTTGCAGATTCACATCTATGAACCTTATCATATTCACTTCTGCTTAGGGCATAACTTAAAAAGAACTTAGCCTTTGAATTAATTGAAATCGAGCTTTCTGATTGACTAAACATTTTCCATCAGAGACTATTGCCTTCATCATCTATTGGTATATATAGACCATTCTCGATAATATCCCAAAGATCAATATGTGTGGATTCTATAAAGAGTTGTATCTTGTCCTTCCAATAATGATAATCCTCACCATTGAATGCAGGGGGTCTTGTGACCGAGGCACCTTCAGCTATAAAAACATATGATTCAGCCATAGATCTTTGTCCTTACTTTGTAATAGTATTTTTTGGAAACCTTGCTCTAATACCAACTGAAGTAAATCACTTGTTAATATAGAAATTACGTGTAATATGTAAAATACACAAGAAGGGGGGTTGAATTGTGTAATTTTTTCAAAGATATTATTCTTTTGGAATTTTTTGAATTTCTTTTCAGAATTCAGATGATCACAAAAACACTTTACTAAAGTTAATAAGTAATGCAATTGCAAGTAAAATTATCTACTCTTCTAACAACAAGAAAATTAAAAGATAAGGGTTAGAGAATAGACGTTGCGATTGTAACATCCCATCACCGATGGGAAGGGTAATTTGGTCAATTGGGACAGGTTAGGCGAGAGTAAATAGATCTCGGCATGAACATGCATCACATACCCTCTATAATTATATGAATGGTAACTTTTGCACATGCACATGATTGTACATGCATTTATGACATTTCCTAGCATGTGGGTCTAAATGTAATTTTTTGTGATTTATGTGATAAATGTATTTGAAAAATTGATTTGGAGTGGTTTATGTGTGTTTTATATTTTTAGGAAATTTCACGAATTTTCCTGGAAGTTTTCGGGAAAATTTCCAGACCGGAAAAATCCCCAAGTGGCGGACTGATTGGTTTCCGGTACCAAAAATTTCTGTCCAATGACACTGGATTTTTGGGTGTATTAATTTGGGATTGTAATTAGAGCCTTTTGTTTTGGATGAGTTAAAGATTAATTGGTATTAGGGTTCTTTGATTAAATGGTTAATTTGTGTTTTTGTCTTTTTCCCCAATAAGGACAAGTGTCCTCATGCATTTAATATACTTTTCTTATTCCCTTCATTCATTCTCGATTCTTCTCCTTAAGTGCATTAGAATATCACCTTGAAGGTTGAAAAAGGTTACTTCGAAAGTGAAAAACATCCTCCATCCGTAGGTGCCTTGCTCTCCTCCTTCGATTGTTTCCTTTCCATCCCATATAAGAAGCTCTCCTTGCTACTCGCTTGCCTCTCTTTATTCTCAACCAAGACCAAACTTAAGCCTTGTGAAGATGATGAATTGTGTGTGTGTTGGGGTGATAGCCATGGGTGTTGGTGAGAGGTAGAGGAGTTTGAAGTGTTGGAGAATTGAAGAGCTTGAAGCTTGTTTAGGTAAGAACTTGTTTTGTGTTCTTTCCTTAGTAGGTAGAAGCATTTATTGTGCTTATTGGTGCATTAGTTTCATGAAGCTTGTGTATTAATTGTATGGGTATAAGTGTATGCTTGTGTGAGGGAAAATGGCATGATAAGGAAATAATGTGATTTTAGTGCTTTCAATGAAGTTTAAGATGTTAGATGAGTGGAAATGAAGTAAGAAAATTGTGTATGTTGTGTGCTGCCAAATTGTTCTTTATTACTCAAGTAATTGTCTTGATGAATTTGTGGCTGATCTCTTGGCTAAATGGTATGCTTAGTGATGTGGTATTGATGGTTTCATGAAAGGAGTAGGAATTAGTATGAAATCTGGAAAATGAAACTTGTATATGTTTCAGATATTTGTTTATCACTTTTGATGTGGTTATACTATTGAGTTGAGGTTTGCTTTAAATTAAACTTGAGAAGTAGGGCTAGAATTCCTATGAAGGAAGTTCTGCCTAATTGTGGCTTGAAGAGCTGTGAATTTAGCTCAGAGGTTGAGATGTGTGTGCTGGATGAACAGTATTCGGATCTTGATTCCATTATTGAAAACCTGAAACTTTGAGAATTTTTCTAGGATAAAGGAGACAGATTTTGTGAAATTGGTATTACTGAAAGTTGAAGATTTATGTGTTAGCTTTTTAATGCCACTGAGTATGATATTTTTCGATGTGTAATTTGCAAGTTATGGTCTGATAATGCTCAGGTGGTAATTCAGTCTAAAATGTGTTTTGGTGTGCAATTGCTCTAAGGAAATAAGTTTTGTGCTTTTTGGGTTCTAATATTTATTTGGGACTGTTAAGGTTGAAATTGACTCAAATGAAATCCTGGAAAGTTGTAGAGGATTGTTGTAGCTTTCTAATGAGGTATTTTATGCGAATTTTGGATGTGAGGATTGTAAAATATAAATTTGGAAATTTTTGTTGTAGTTGAGGTTACATGCTGATTTCATAAACCTTAACAGGATAGCCACATTCATGAGAGGATTCGACCTAGTTTGAATTGGAATTTGCTGTGAAGTCCTTCTTGAGAATTGTAGTATATTGTCTGAGCTTTTTATTGCTATATAGCATGAAAATTTTTGCCAAGGGATTTTGGAGTTATGAATTTTAAAAGATTGGGTTTCTGTTGAGAATAAATTTGGTAGGCTGAACCTTTGTTTGCGCATTTGCTTTGGTTAGAGATGGGATTGGCTTCTAAGTTATTCCTAAAAGATGTAGCATTTGTTTTTTTTTTCTCTTTTTATTGATATAAAATTTGGAGTTTTTGGCTAAGGGGATGAAAAGTTATGATTTTTGTGAATGTGCTGCATTGTGGTAGTAAATGTGTGATTAAGCAGTATCTTCGAGTGCATTTTTGACACCATTAGAGGTGTTATTAAATTTTCAGTTCTTCATGAAACTTGTAGGATTTTTCGAGATATTTCCAACAAGACCAAATTCGTATTGTTTGTACATTTGTGTGAAAAGATCGTACTTGTGAAAGAAGAGGCGGTTTTGGAAAAAAAATATGTAGCATCTCTACTTATCTTGGTGGCGAGAGACGTTCGCTAGTGGGCGGCGGCGTCATATCGCTTCGCCCATGTGGGGCGCGATGCTCGTTAAATGGCGAGTGAGGTGCTGGCCCATGCAAGCGAGCGTCCGCATCGCTCGCCCATACGGGCGAGTGAGGTGCCCGGCTCGCCCAATGACTTCTGTCCAATATTTTGTGTATAACGTTTTCATCCGACCTCCGATCAACCTGATTTTTGAAGCGTTGGATTCCTAAGATATTTTTCTATCTTTCCATACTGCACTTAGGATTTTTTAGATCAAACTAAAAAAGGACGGCCGGATCTAAGTGCGCGGATCGGTTGGAATATTCTGAACATGCTTCAGTAATTTGGGGACATATTGAGCTAGATAGCTCCAATCGATCTGATTCTTTTTCCTAAGTAAACTAGAGACATAGATATACAAATGTCATGAAGAGGTCAGATTTCAATTTAGCCCCTAAGATGTTCATTTTCCTGAGTGAAAGTTCATATAGTGTGTTGATCTGAACTTGTTTTGGGAATAACTTTTCCGTCCGATGTACGATTGACCTGATTCCTGAGGCATCGGATTCGTGAAATATTTAATTTCATTTATTTGTGATATTGGGAAATTTTAGAACATAAATTGACGGGAATTTGTTAGGTAGAAGTGAGGGGACTTGGAAATGATTTTTCCGATCCATGTTTTATTAATAATTGGACCTATGGAGGTCTAAATTGAGTGATTTTAGTGTCAATAAGTTTCTAATGTTTAAAGAAAATTGTTGTGAAGGGAAATTATGCAATAGTTCTGAGAATGTCACAAACATGTATTGTACATATCTAAATTACTACATGTACATTATTTAATATTTCTGATTGTGCAATTGGTAATGTGTGATTATTGTGACTGTTATAAAGGCACAGTTGGAACGTCATCCCAGGGACGTTGCTGAGACTTCCCGGCATTAGCTCGGAAGTTATTTGGTGAGTAACCTAGATTGTTTCTTTATTATTAATTGTTTATATTTTGTACTTATAACACTGTGGAGATTAATGGTGGGCTTTGCGTTGTTTATGCTATGTTCCGGACCGTAGGTGTCCGATGTATTGGGAGTTTTTGACATAGAAGTGTCATATGTGATTTGTAATGTGATTAATTGTGACTATGTGTTTAAATGTGGTAAATTTGGGACTGAATATGATGTGAGCTTTGTTTTGTATTGCCATGTGCATTCCATGCATAATGTACGATCAGTAATTGGTAGTTGTGACCGGAGCAGCCACCGAGAGCTTAAAGCTCAACGTATTTGGGCCTCGAGCCCACAATGTTTCAGAGCCTCAGGCTCAATGAATAATGTGTCCTTATAGGGACAGTTTAGGTGCTCGGTCATAATAGCGTAATAAATTAGAAAAAGAGTCACATACGCATTACATGTGCATTTGATTGAATGTTTGATTGAGTGAAAGACAAATCGCCTTGTTTTCATATGAATGATTCTGTAATATTTTTGAATGAGCTATTATGCTATAATTGTGCTATACTTGACTATGCATGAATTGGGTGAATCATCGATGATAGTTCCTCACTGAGTTCGCAAACTCACCCAAAATTGCAAATTATTTTTTAAGATCGAGAGAGTAGACTTCTAGCTCCAGAGAGAGACTTTTCCTGCCATGTAGATCGTGTTGACAAAAGAAGTCATGGTACACAGGTTGGTTAGCTGGGATCTTTTGGGGATGACCTAGTTAGGCATTTTGTATTAGATTACTTTTGGAGTATTGTACAGACGGATGTGTAAATTACTGTTTTGATGATATGAAATGAGAAAAAAAAATTATGGTTCCAAAAATTAGTGATTTTCAATATTGATGCTTTATGATTTGATGCCATGTGAGGTACAGTAGTGATTATTCGTAGTTCACTCTTATCGTAGGATATGTATCGAAATGACCTACGGGCATCCTGGTATATACCCTATGGTAAGGGGGTGCTACATTTAGGTGGTATCAGAGCATGGTTTGGCATCTGTTGGGACTAGTACATAATTAGGCTTGAATTATTGTGAGAAATGCAGAAACTGATCGGAGTTTTTGTTTTGTTATAGATCATCCATTCTAGGTGATCAGATTGATCAACCAGCTGACCAAGGATCAGTCGAAGCTAGTAGGGAGTCATCGACGCCTCGTTCTAAGGAGTTACCTCCTAGAGTTCCCGTGAGACAGGAGAGGAGGTATGATAGACTGCGCAAGCAGGGGGCTGTGGATTTCCATGGTAGCACAGACCCTGCTGAGGCTGAGGGATGGCTGGAGAGGACTGAGAGAGTCATTGACCAGATGGATTGTGACTCAGATGAGCGATTCGATTATGTAGTCTCTCTTCTGCAGGGCCCAGCTTATTAGTGGTGGAAGACTGTCCCGGGAAGTACCACCAGACCTTGCTATTTGATATGGGAGGATTTTCTGAGGACATTTAGAGATAATTACATGCCCAAGGTGTATCTGGAGATGAAGATGCAGGAGTTCTTAGAGCTGAAACAGGGTAGGATGACCGTGGCTGAATATGAGGTGAGATTTAACAAGCTCATAGGTTATGCTACTGCTTTGATTTCCACGGAGGCTGATAGGTGCCGGAGGTTAGAGAATGACCTCAATCTTGAGATTCGCACCAGGCTAGTCCGATCTGATATGGGTACTTTTGCAAAGCTGAGAGCTGCTGCTATGCAAGTTGAGCAGCTTATGAGACAGAGACAGGCAGAGATGGGTCAGGGGTCCAGGGGGAAGAGACCGAGTGATAGTCAGGGCAGTTCTGGCAAAGGGTTTAGCAAGCACCAGAATAGGACTTTCAGGTCGTCAGGTGGATCCAAACAGTTTGGTTTTAGGCAGAGAGGAAGGTTTGCTCAGGCTGGCAGTGGCAGTTGTAGAAGTACAGGGAAGATTCCCCTAATTTGTGAGCATTGCGACAAAAGGCATAGTAGGGAGTGTTGGCGTTTGACTGGAGCCTGCCTTAAATGCGGCTCCATGGATCATTAGATCAAGGATTGCTCTGCTATTGTAGGAGCTCAGTCTGTGGATAGTACAAGATCAGGCAGCAACACTACGGTGCAGCAGAGTAGAGGTGGTGGATCTGGTAGAGGGGCCGACGCAGAGCTGAGGGATCTTTTGTGAGGACTGAGGGTCGGAGCAGCCGACCACAGTGCCAGGCCAGGGTCTACGCCATGACTAGGCAGGAGGCCCAGGACTCTCTAGATGTGGTAGCTGGTATGCTTCTTATCTCCGATATTGAGGCATTTGCACTGTTGGATCCAGGATCCACACATTCTTTTGTTGCACCGCATTTGGCATGTAGATTGTATGGGGATAGGAAGATTTTACAGTATGGGCTTGAGGTGAGTACACCTCTAGGTAGTACTACTGCATTGGGAGAGGTCTGTAAGGGGTGCTCGATCCAGATTGATCAAGCAGTATTGAGAGCAGACCTCATAGTGTTACCATTGAGAGAGATTGATGTGATTCTGGGGATGGACTAGCTTACTGCCCATAGGGCCATCATGGACTGCTATACCAAGGAGGTTGTCTTAGAGTCTCCTGGTCAGCCTAGAGCCGTGTTCAGAGGAGTTAGTCAGGCAGTGCCAGCCCGGATGATCTCTTTCCTGAGTGCCCTGAGATTGATGCAGGGAGGCTGTGAGACCTATCTGGCTCATGTGATTGACACTAGAGTCGAGCAGAGGCTACAGGATATTTTTGTGGTTAGGGAATTTCCAGATGTGTTTCCTGATGAGTTACCGGATTTACTACCGGATCGGAAAACAGAGTTCACTATTGACCTTGTTTCAGGTACTGCTCCTATATCTATACCCCCATTTAGGATGACACATGTGGAACTGAGGGAGCTGAAGGCCCAGTTGCAGGAGTTACTGGAGAAGGGTTTTATCAAGCCCAGTGTCTCACCTTGGGGAGCTCCAGTATTGTTTGTGAAGAAGGATGAGACTCTGAGATTGTGCATCGACTACAGGCAGCTGAATCGGGTGATAGTGAAGAATAAGTATCCACTGCCTAGGATCGATGACTTATTTGATCAGTTGCAGGGAGGTTAGGTACTCACTAAGATGGATCTGAGGTCTGGGTATTATCAGTTGAAGATAGCAGAGGCTGATGTGCCTAAGAGTACCTTCAGGAGTAGGTATGGACATTTCGAGTTTCTAGTGATGCCGTTTAGGCTGACTAATGCTCCGGCAGCTTTTATGGCCTTAATGAATAAGGTCTTTCAGCCCTACCTAGACCAGTTTGTCATTGTGTTCATTGATGACATATTGGTGTATTCGAGGAGTAAACAGGATCATGCTGAACATTTGAGGACTATTTTGCAGCTTATGAGGGAGAAGCAGTTATATGCCAAATTCAGTAAGTGTGAATTTTGGCTAGATGAGGTGGTGTTTCTGGGCCACATAGTGACTGGAGAGGGTATTCAGGTCGATCCTAGTAAGATTGAGACAGTGATGAAGTGGGAAGCTCCTAAGAATGTGTGTGAGATTCGGAATTTCCTAAGATTGGCAGGTTATTACCGGAGGTTTGTCGAGGGGTTTTCATTGATCTCAGCCCCTCTGAAAAAATTTCTAAGGAAGAATACACCATTCAGATGGACTGAGGAGTGCCAGAAGAGCTTTGAGGAGCTGAAACATCAGTTGACCACTACAACGGTGTTAGCTATTCCATCTGGGATTGGAGGTTATGAGGTGTATAGTGATGCTTCCCATCAGGGATTAGGGTGTGTTTTGATGCAGCATGGCTGAGTGATTGCTTATGCCTCGAGACAATTGAGGTCTCATGAGGTAAATTATCCGGTGCATGATTTGGAGTTAGCTGCAGTTGTTTTTGCCCTGAAGATTTGGAGACATTACTTGTATGGTGAGACATTTTAGATTTACACTGATCATAAGAGTTTGAAGTATTTGCTGAGTCAGAGAGAGTTGAATTTGAGGCAGAGGAGATGGATAGAGTGTAAGCGATAAGTCGACTTATTCAAGGACGGTACTGTTCATTTGTGCCCTAAAGGCAATCCCCTTTAGCGCGTTTTATTCATAGTCGTGAGCAGACTTTATGAATAAATAAAGAAAAGGCTTTATTCATTAATTTGATATTCATAAACATTGTTTATGAATTGATTGGATCTTTAATCGAATTAATGAAGTCCATGATATATGACATAGCATGAAGGAAATTATGATGTGATCATACTACCGAGATTCCTATCATGTGCAATTATGTCAAGATCTAAATTCTCCTAGTCATAGGATTAATGAGGCCGGACATCATTAATCCGGATAGACTAACACATGTCATATTCCTTGATTGGATCAGCGGTGGATCTCGAAGCTGTAAATATGAGATATTTAGAATTGACATGTGGATGCTTACTAGCGGTAGTAAGTTCATTGGATGACTGCCATGAGATCATCACATGGATACCTTATCTAAGTGTCAGTGATAATCTCATCATAGCAATGGTGCAAGTATCCTTAGACTTGAGGTACTCGAGGATATCTTGAATCTTGATCCCGTGCTTTGACTCCATTCCTTGTTGCCTTCGGAGGTAACTCATAGGGTGGTGCTTGGAGTGCGCTTGAGGTATTCAAGATAATTGAGTAGCCAATAAAGGATTCACCACTACGGATTAGCGTAAGAGATACCCATGGCCTCTTGTCAGATCATTACTAAGGCTGGCGGCATGTATGTCATGAAGAGTGTCTTCATTGACATATAAAGTAATGAGTCCCGGACAAGAACCGATATCACTGGGCTAGACTCGGTCTAGTGAGAGTTGACACTTTGACCATACTCATAACCAAGTGGGGTATAGGATGGTGAAAGGACGAATTGCACGGTAATTGTCTATGGAAGGGTTCGTGATCTGGTTCGTGGTCAATTGGGGGTCATGATGTGTTGCTAGATACCGCTCATGACTTGCTCAGATTAATTGTTAATCTAAGTGGCCAACATAACCGGGAGCCTAAAGGGTCACACGCATAAGAGTGATTCAGAGAATCTGTAAAATAGTAATTGGACAGAGTTCCAATTATGGAGAGCATTAGGATTAAATGGATCCCAATGGGATTGGGATATGTCCCGATGAGATCGCGACATCAATATTGCTAAGAAAGGTTTAGGAGTCGTTTGACGATTTGAGTCGAGAGGCCGTAGGGCCAGAGCCCAGTTGGACTGGACCTTAGCAATTATATTCTAATTAATTAATTAAGTAAATTAATTAATTAATTATGAATTTTATAAGGCATGTACGTTGGAATTGCAAAGGAAGAGATAAAGCTTTGACTTTTCAAAGCTTTATACTTTAATACTTTATGAAATGAGTGGATATAAAGCCACCACTTGGCCATCTCTTATGTAACTCTTTTAAGAGTTAAAAGAGATATAAAAGAAGGCTAAAAAGGCATGGTGGTCGACGGTGGCATATGGAGAAGGAAGAGATGAAGCTTAAAGGTTAAGCTTTCTTTTGAAAAATGGTTTTTCATGTCTTCCTCCTTAAGGCACCTCGATTTCTCTTCTTCTTCAAGCAAGATTCCAACGTTTCCTTGACTCTCCGGAGACGGAGGTAGGGTCTAGCAGCCTTTAATCTGTTTCTAGCTATTCTCGGGTCAAAGGGTTTGATCCGTTAGATTTTCGATCTCTGCGTGGATCACCTTTAGAGATAGTCTCTTTTGGCTATTTAGGTTGATGTCTTCATACGGATACCAAGATCCTGGGTTTCGGGAAAGTCCCGGGAACAAAAAATTTTTGTTTTTCGCTGCCGGTACATGTGATGTACCTCCCGGGATTTTCCTACATAGAGCTGCTGAAGGATTATGATTGTATGATTGAGTACCACTCGGGGAAGGCTAATGTGGTGGCAGATGCGTTGAGCAGAAAGTCTCACATCAGTGTAGCTCAGATTCAGGTATTTAGATTGCCTAATTTGATTCAGTTGAGGGCTCTGAATGTTCAGTTGAAAATGGAGCATGATGGAGCTTTGGTAGCCACTCTGAAGCTCAAACCGATGCTACATGACAAGATCAGGAAAGTTCAGGATAAGGATCCTGCTATGGTGAAACTGTTTGAGAAAGTGAAGTCTGATTTGAATTCTGAATTTGAGTTGAGAGATGGGACATTATGGTTAGGGTAGAGATTGTGTGTGCTAGATGTAGATGAATTGAGGCGAGAGATTCTGGAGGAAGCGCATATGGCCACCTATGCTATGCATCCTAGTACTACCAAGATGTATAACACTTTAAAGCAACATTTCTGGTGGCCTGGCATGAAGAAGTTGTTAGAGTAGTGCCCTAAAGGCAATCGTCTTTAGCGCGCATTGTACAAAGTTGTGTACATACTTTATGAATAAATAAAGAAAGGCATATTTCATTAATTTGGTGTTCATTATTTGATATTGATATATAAGCAAATTAATGAAGTCCATGATATATGACATAGCATGAAGGAAATTATGATGTGATCATACTACTGAGATTCCTATCATGTGCAATTATGTCAGTATCTAAATTATCCCTAGTCATAAGATTACTGAGACTGGACATTAGTAATCCGGAGAGACTAGCACATCTTAAGCTCCTTGAGTTGATCAAGCAGTGGATCTCAAAAACTGTAAATATGAGATGTTTAGGGTTGAGATGTGAATGCTTACTAGAGGTAGTAAGTACATTGGATGACCTTCTATGAGATCATCACATGGATGTCCTATTATAATGTCAGTGATAATCTCATCATAGCAATGGTACAAATATCCTTAGACTTGAGGTACTCAAAGATATCTTGGATACTGATTCTATGCTTTGACTCCATTCCTTGTTGCATTACAGAGGTCACTCGTAGGGTGGTGATTAGGTACAACTTGAGGTATTCGAAGGTAATTGAGTAGCCAATAGAGGATTCACCACTTCTGTGATAGCAGAAGATGATACCCATGGCCTCTTGTCAGGGTCATTACTTGGAAATCTCTGGCCGGAGTTCATATGTCATGAAGAGTGTCTTCAGTGACATATAAAATAATGAGTCCCAGGACAAGAACTGATATCACTTGGACTAGATTTCACGTAGTCAATCTAGTGAGAGTTGACACTTTGCCCATACTCATAACCAAGTGGGGTATAGCATGGTGAAAGGACGAATTGCACAGTAATTGTCTATGGAAAGGTTCGTGATATGGTTCACGATGAACATAGGTTCATTCGTCAAATCAATTACTTTCCGGTCAATTGGGGGTCATGATGTGTTGCTAGATACCGCTCATGACTTGCTTACATTAAGTGTTAATCTAAGTGGCCAATATAACCGGGAACCTAATGGGTCACACGCATAAGAGTGACTCGGAGAATTCGTAAAATAGTTTTGGACAGAGATCCAATATATGGAGAGCAATAGGACTAATTGGATCTCGATGAGATCGAGATATGTCCCGATGAGATCGCGACATCGATATTGCTGAAACAGGTCTTCGGTGTTTTTTCCATACCGGGACCCGGTAGGACCGACCCTAGTGTGACTGGACCACTTCAGCATTTATATACATATATATATCTTATTAATTAATTAAATAATTAATATATATATATATGTGTGTGTTAACGTGGAAGAAGGAGAGGAGAAGACTTGTCTTTATTATATATATATATATATAATGCCTAGCGTGGAAAGCTCCACAAACTTTGCATTTAATGAGTCTTTAAATATTAAAGACAAATGGCAAGTGATGGAGAAGTGGATGATGATCGTTGGGTTTAAGAAAGGGTTTCTAAAATCCTAAGCCTTTAACAAGCTCTTCATCATCTTCATCTTTCATCAAAGTATCATCTTCTTCTTCTCCAAGTTTCTCCAAGCTTCATCGTTTCTTCTTGAGCTCTCCAAGAATAAGGTGAGAGCTAGCACTCTCTCCCCTGTTCTAGCTATTCCCAGGACAAAGGGTTTGCCCCGGTTAGGTTCTCCGATCTCTGCGTGGATTACCATTAGAGACGGTCTCCTTTGGTCGTTATGGTTTGACTTTGTTATATAGACACATGGATCCTGGCTTTCGGGAAGGTCCTGGAACAAAAATTTTTATTTTTCCGCACCGTGTGTATGTGATACACACACCGGGATTTTCCTACAGTAGTATCAGAGCCACTTGTGTCGTATATAAAGAAGAAATCATAACAAGGTTGGAGTTGCCTATTGGTTGTGACGATGATGCATGTTGACTGTGTTAAATTCGAAATCAGTATAGAAATATTGTTTTCGAAATTTTCTTGCCCAGATGTGCTCATAAGATGTTTTTGAATATGTCTGTGGAAGGAAGGAATTTATCAATGTGATTTGATATGGTTTTGCTAATTTGTTCCCTAATGTTCTGGTTGCTGTGTTTGTGCACATTCCTTGAACAGGCATGCTTATAAATTCGATAATAACTTATAGAAAAACTTTTTTTTTCAGATTTTCTTTCACCGACATGTCTCTAAGATGTTTATTAATGTCTATGAGGATGGAAAAATGTTTTCGAGGTGATTTACTATTTATTTGAGAATTTATTGTGTGCTGCTGGGAATAACTGTGTTGAGGAACACAGATTCTACATTGGCTTTTTTGATGAGGTTGGTTGAGTTTTTTATGGAAATAAATCCTGAAAACATTCATGGAGCATTTTGTGAACATGTTGTAACCTGAGTAATTTTCTCAGAATTTATTGAAATTATTTCAATGATTTTTTCAAGCAAAAGACAGAGCTTGGCAGTTTTGAGAAAGTTGCTGGAGCTGTTTTGTTTGGAATGATTGATTGTGTATTTCTCAATTCCAATGCCTTGGATCATTTTTAATCTGATTAAAAATATGTTACATTGATGTTGTAGGCTTGCCAAACTGATTTTCTTGAAATTAAGTTTCCAAAAATTTTCGGATGTCAAATGTGTCTCATTAGCGTCTCGTTAGTATATTTCCTTGTCTAGATTGTTTTGGCCGTCACCAATTTTGTGACCAGTGCCGAAGTAGTCTTGATAAAGTGTAGACTACCTAGAGATACTTAGGGTGATAGTTTGATATTCGTAAAATTATTTGGAAATCTATGTGAATAATAGTGTATTCATCAATTTCAAGTTTTTCATGTATAGTATGATTATACATGGTAAGCATGATACAATGAAAGTGTTTCATTGGTACATGAAAGTAAAGTATATTACACTTGGTATTGTGAATTGGAACTGCACGGATTGAGAAATTAGCCGACTGGAGAGTAATTTTAAATACATAAGTCAACTTACACATGCATAAGTCGACTTGCATTCCCATATAAGTCGATTTATATATGCATAAGCCGACTTGCATGCTCACGTAAGTCGACTTACACATGCACAAGTCGACTTGTTTGTTAACAGTAGTCAGGTAAGTCGACTTGCACAATGGTATAAGTCGACTTGCATGTACACAGTAGCATAAGTCGACTTACACATGCATAAGTCGACTTACAACATGCTTAGGTGGGATGATGGATGATTATAGGTATGACGCAATATGATTGATGAAATGCCCTAAATCATTCCATATAGTCATGGTGACTATAATCCTACAGCTTAGATGAGACCAGAGTTCGAAATCCCTCACATAGAATATGAAAACTAACGCCTTTCATTAATATGGGGAGAACCAGAGTTCTTATAGAGTTCGGGTTGTTGGGTAAACCCAAGCTCACTCTATACGGATATGTTCAAACCATGGAAATAAGATTTTCGGATTAATGGGTCGGTTTTCACTAGAAGCGTTGATTTGTTAAGTAAACTCAAGGTCAACGTAGACAGAGGTGAAATTGGGTAGCGTACATTAGATCTACGCGCATCAAGAGTTGATAACCCAATGTGTGTACATACATCACGAGTTGATAGCACTAGTCGATAATTGCACCTGTGATGTAACTGGTATGACCGATACTTGTCGATTGATCTAAGGTGGCTTGTTGGGTAAACCCAAGGTCATTTTAGTAATGTCGGATATCTATGATGCAATTGGTATGACCGATACCTACCGATTGACCAAAGGTGACTTGTTGGGTAAACCCAAGGTCATTTTAGTAATATCGGATATCGACCCACTAGGACATTTTGTCATAATGTTTCTTGGATTCGTAATGAGGGTTATGGATTCTTTGAAACTAGTGGGATCCATATGCATGTCATGCAAGTCCTTATGATCATGCATGTAATTCTATTCTAACAGTCTTTCTCTCTTTCCCTTTAGGTTATTGAAGATGTCCTCTAGTGTGAATGTAACGCCCCACACCCGTAAGACCCGAACCCGATATCGTTGGTGATATCCGAGTCCGCGTCCCACGAGAGTGACGTACTACATCAGTCGATTTAAAATTCAGTATACATTTTTTTTTCTTTTTGGAGCCATTAACTCCACGTTCACACGGCAAACACAAGAAGTAAATAAAATCCGTGTTCAATATACACCAGCCAGCTTATTACAGGTCATCCAAGAATAGTTACAATCAATCGGTCAAGAAACATTAATACCACAATGGCTCAAGAAAATTTAAAGCCTTGTTATACAAAGTGATTGCGAATACAATTTACTAAAACACTAATGCAGATACTGAACTGATCCCAACCTCTAACCTTTACTCGCCTACAGAGATATACTCCGTGTCAACCGGGTATTCTTCAGACTGAAAAATAGATGCAAATTTTGGGTGAGTTTTGCAAACTCGGTGAGAAACCATCATCGATGGTTCACTCAATTCATGCATGTTCAAACACTTTACCAATTATCACATACGATCACGATTTACAAAAGTAATACCAAATAATACGCATAATCACATTTCACAAATGTAAGGCTAATCGCCTATCATACAATCCACGCTTAATCATACCATATATGCAATGCACATGAGACTCTTTCCATTTTCATTATGTTATTGTGATCGTGCGCTGAAACCGCCCCAAAGAACGGGCACATTGCGTTGAGCCGTGGCTCAAACATTGGGCTTGAAGCCTCGATACATCGAGCCCGAGGCTCAGACACGCTGGACCCGAGGTCTGTGCGTTGAGTAAAGCTCTCACATACGTTAGGCGTGATATGCCCCGATACGGTGGCTGCTCCAAATACAATCGCCTTTATCGATCATGTCCTTATGCATGAATGCATATGTTCCAATTTCCATTTACGATTATTTCTATCACTTACATTCAATGCCATTTCATTTCCTCGGACCTTCGGTCCCAGATTTCAATCATATAGTTTTCCAATTTATTCGCCATACCATATCGCATTTACAAATACATCCCATGTATCGAGACAGATAATTAACACTTCGATATCAATCCCTATTTCCTCGGACCTTTGGTCCGAGATCTCCAATGTAAACATTCACAAACAGTCACACACAAGTAGCACTTCGTTATCTCATTCCCAATATTTCAGACACCTATGGTCCGAAATCAATCAAAGTCAAACACACATATACCCATCCATTATCTCCACATGGCATAATCGCGAAATATTAAACACATAAAAAAAAAATTGAGAAACCATCTAGGTTACTCACCTATTACTTCCGAGCTAATGCCGGAAAGCCTCTGTGACGTCGGTCAATCGACGCTCCAATTGGACCTCTAGATGAATCAGAAAAAGTACGAGTCACTAAATATGAAATTTGTGCTCATAATGATGAGATATGCATGTTCATGAATTCCCGGTCCCAATTTAATATTTTCCCATAATAAAATTCTATGAAAAATTAGAAATCCATAGGCGCTGACGGTGCGCAATTCGGACCTCTATAGGTCCTCAATTAAATAAAACAGTGTTTACATGATCCGTCAATAGGGGCTACGTCAAATTCCCGTCTAAAAATTCCCGTTTTCTCATAATATGAAATTAAATATTCAACAAATCCGATGCCTCTGGAATCAGGTCAATCGGACGTCGGACGGGAAAGAAATTGACAAAAGAACAATCGGATCAATTTATGCCAAATAATAAGCAAAACAATAATATATATATATATATTCGAAGCCTGCCTCATGAGGCGAGATGCCGCCCTCATGAGGCTGATTTACCCTGCTTAAATCATGAGGCGAGGCGCCGCCTCGCGACCGCCCGTTAATGTCGCCTCAGAGGCGAGATGTCGCCCTCATGAGCCATGAAGTTTTCCCTCATCTTTTTTGCCCTTTTTTCCAAATTTCAATCCCAATTTCCAACTACTCTAATTCTTAGCACACAAATCAGAAAATACCCACTATACCTCATTGGAAAGCTTATGAAAAGCTCTACAATTCTCAAGAAGACCAAAAATTCAAATCCAACCTTAAGAGTCTCAAATAATCCATCAAACCTTCTGCCTAATCAATTTCCCTCAACACTGGGCAGTACATTGACAATTGCATAATTCACTGATTCCTTAGTAATAAATTACCAAAAAATATGGTCAATAAGTTCACAATGTCCTCTACAACTTTCATGAACAATCCAAAATCAAATTCTATTTCTAAACCAGTCAATTAATTCATTCAATGTCACTGTCCCTGAAATCCTTCACTTTGTGCAGTAATCTTACAAGAAGCATAACTTCCAGTATATAAGTCAATAAAATCAGAACTTTATATCCTTGTAAAGATAACATCATAAACTTCATTTTTCATGAAGCACTCAACCTCCAATTCAATCTCTAACAATTTCAAAACTGTTATGGAAGTTTCTGTTATCATCAGCCATTCATAACCTAATGTAGGATCAGTTTTTGAAAAATCATATCTCCCAATTCTGACTTCTAAAAATTACATACCAAATATCAATTTCAAGATAATCTCTTCCTCTACAACTTTTCAGAAGCTCACCCACACCAATTCAGTCCCTTAAAATGTTAAAATTGCCTCAAATCAGTAAACTCACAAAATCACACTTAAACTAGGTTTCATCCAAAATGCTCAAAACCAGCCATTAGTAATCAATTCATATCTCCCAATACACAATTCTAAAAATAACAAGATCAGTAGCAATGGAAAGATAATCAAATATGCTACAACTTCCATGAAGACCATTCTCCCTAATTCCATCTCAATTAATTCATAAAAATCAGTAAAACTCAGATGTCATGGTTGCAGTTACTGTTCACAGACAATGGAACAGTAACTTTCCATGCAAAATTTCACCCTTCTATCATTGGAATTCAACAACACCTATTTCACACTAAATTAAAGCCAACATCCCAAAGTTTCAGTGGCCACTAACCTTACCTCATTTACATTTCTCCACAATGAGTTATGCTCAAATCAGTATACTAAGTCAAAAATCAATTTTCAGCTTTACTTCACCAATTCACTTCCTATCATACCAATTCAATTCCTACTACCATAGGCATCTCATTTTAACACAAAATCAGTACTTACAATATTCATACATTCACTAGGGCTAATAGTCACATTTTAGCAGCATTAATTTCTCAATTCCTATGCACAATTCATCATCAAAAATGCAATTATAATCAAGCTAAAACCATTCATCACTCATCCTACTTTCAATTCATAACTAACCCTAATCTTATACCCATTAATTCAAGCAATAATTATCATCAATTTAATGCATCAAGAATCATAATAAATGCACCAAATCCCCCATTCAATGTTTCTACCTACCATGATTCATAAATTCAAACTTAAGCATCATTGAAAACTTAATTAACCTTCCTTACCTAATTAGCTTTTCCACTTCAAGGCACACCAATTTCTCACTTTCTCTACTTTCTTCTAACATCAAACATGTATATCATCATCATGAGAAGAACATAACTTGATGGCATGAAGAAGTTCTTATGTTTGGAGGAAGGTTTGATGAAAGAAGAAGAAAATCAATGGTGGTGGCAAAGAGATGAGTTTTCTTGGTGGAAGCAAAAATCCAAGCCATTCAAGCTTGTTTTAATTCTTTTCTAAGTGATAACCGTGGGTGAGATGATAAGGGTGCCTTAAATGCAACTTTTTGGTGGCCAAATCTAATTGGTCAAATTTTAAAAGAAAAGTCAAACTAATCATATTTTAATCCGGATCAAAATTTAACCCAATCGACTCCAATGACTCTAATTTCAATTTCAAAATAATATACCCAATATTACAAAGCCATTGGGTAGAAATTTTAAACCACCGAAAATCGTCGATTCGCCAATTGGTGATTTTTCCGTCCGGAAATTTTCTCCAGAAAATTCCAGAAAAATTCCTATAAATCCTAAAAAATGTAAAACGCTCAATGGCGCACTCAGAATAATTTTTCAAATCCCATAACCACGTTAATCACAATAAAATGCCGTTAGGCCCAATTTCCGGGAATATCATGAATGCATTTACCGTAATTCCATATACACAATTGATACTGTGTATCGATCCTATTATGCATGAACAGTAATGATTATTCCTTATCAATCCCATCCTATGCCAATTTTACTATTTTACCCTTCCAGGAGGGGGTGGGATGTTACAGTGAATTTGCGCTCACTTATGGACTCTAATAAATTAACTGGACCTAATTTTCTTGATTGGTTGAGAAATCTGAGAATTGTTCTCAAATCTGAGGAACTGAGCTATGTCCTAGATGTTCCACTTCCTGATCCACTTGCTGTTGATGCTATCAAGAAGGATAGCAAGCCAATGCTCGTGGTGGACTCTACTTCTTCTGGTTTAAAGAAAAAGAAACTGAAGAAGAAAAGGTCTAAGAAATCGAAAGGAAGTGCAGCCAAAAAGAAAACCAAAGAAACTGCACCAAAAGGAACTTACTTCCATTGTGGCAAGACTGGCCACTAGAAGCAAAACTGTAAAGTCTATCTGGAAGAATTGAAGCAGAAGAAGGCATCAGATGCCTCAGCTCCTTCAGGTATATTTGTCATTGAGGTTATCTTGTTTCGACCATAACATATGGGTATTAGATACCGGTTGTGGCTCACACATATGCAATGATATCTGAGGCCTCGTGGACGATGAGATGACTCATGAAGGAGAACTAGACTGCGTGTAGGAAATGGAGCAAGAGTTCTTTGCATTAGTCGTAGGAACTTATTTTTGTCACTCCCAGGTGGGCTTGTAATTAAACTAGATGACTGTTATTTTGTACCTGTTTTAACAAAGAACATATTGTCTGTTTCTTGTTTAAATAGAGTTGGTTTCTATTTGACTTTTAGTAGCAATGGTTGTTCTATTAGTTTGAATGGAATCCTCTATGGTTTTGGTACATTATGCAATGGAATTTACATATTAGATATGTCACATCCAATTATGAATGTCAATGACACGAAAAGACATAAACGAGATAATTTAAAATCAACTTACTTATGACATTGTCGCCTTGGCCATATAAATGAGAGACGCATAGCTAAGCTCCATAAGAGTGGTAGTTTAGGGTCATTTGATTATGAATCATATGACACATGTGAATCTTGTTTATTAGGCAAGATGACTAAGTTACCCTTTAAGGGAAAGGGTGAACGAGCGACTGGAGTATTAGACCTAATACATTCAGATGTATGTGGTCCGATGTCCATCTATGCTAGAAGTGGTTATCTTTACTTCATTACCTTTATCGATGATTATTCTCGATATGGGTACCTGTATCTGATGAGATACAAATCTGAAGCATTTGAAAAGTTCAAACAATTCAGAAATGAAGTAGAAAACCAACTTGGGAAAAGTATCAAAACATTACAATCCGATCGTGGTGGGGAATACTTAGACCAACAATTTTTAGATTATCTCAGAGATAATGAGATTTTATCTCAATGGACTCCTCCGTACACACCACAGTATAATGGTGTGGCAGAAAGGAGAAATCGAACCTTGTTAGACATGGTACGATCGATGATGGGCTTTGCAAAGTTACCAAAATCCTTTTGGGGGTATGCACTCGAGACAGTTGTTTACTTGCTAAACAGAGTTCCATCTAAGACAGTTGATGTTACTCCATATGAGATGTGGACTAACAAAAGACCCTATCTTACTTATTTGAAAGTTTGGGGTTGTCTTGCTTATGTGAAGCGGATACAGTCAGATAAACTTGATGCAAAATCTGACAAATGTTTGTTTGTAGGATATCTTAAAGAAACAATGGGATATCAATTCTACCTTGCTGAGGAAAAAAAGGTGTTTGTTTCAAAGCGTGCTGTCTTTTTAGAGAAATAGTTTCTTTTACAAGAAGACAGTGGGAGCAAAATTGAACTTGAAGAAGTTCAAGATGCTCGAATGATGCGAATCAATGCTGAACTCAAACCGTGACTCATACAGATGAAGTAACAGTTCAACCTTCTACAACACATGAAATTCGTAGGTCACGTAGGATACGCTCTGTTCCCGAGAGATATGGATTTCTCGTTAATGAACAGAATGGCGTATTGCTCATAGAAGATAATGAGCCTACTACTTATGAAGAGGTTCTGAAGAGTTCAGAGTCTGAGAAATGGCTTCAAGCCATGAAGGCAGAAATGGATTCCATGTATGAAAACCAAGTATGGACTTTGGTTGAGGCACCCGAAGGAATAAAACTCATAGGGTTTAAATGGGTTTTTAAAAAGAAAACCGACATGGATGGTAATGTGATTACCTATAAAGCAAGGCTTGTGGCTAAAGGTTTTCGTCAAAGACAAGGAATTGACTACGAGGAGACCTTCAGTCCAGTAGCAATGCTTAAATCCATTAGGATACTCCTAGCCATTGCCACTCATTATGATTATGAGATATGGCAAATGGATGTGAAGATAGCTTTCCTAAATGGAAATCTAGTGAGGATGTATATGACACAACCGAGGGCTTCACGCTCTATGATGGCGAAAAGGTATGCAAGCTTCAGAAATCCATCTATGGATTGAAGCAAGCATCCAGGAGTTGGAATATCCGTTTTGATGAGGTAATCAAAAAGTTTGGTTTCTCACAAAATCCGGATGAACACTGTGTGTATAAGAAGGTTAGTGGGACTGCAATCGTATTCCTTGTGCTATATGTAAATGACATATTATTACTAGGAAACGATGTCTCTATGCTACAATCTGTGAAGATTTGGTTGTCCAAACAATTTGCCATGAAAGACCTTGGTGAAGCAACTTATATCCTTGGGATAAAGATCTATAGAGATAGATCAAAAAGATTGCTTGGTCTTTCACAATCAACGTACATAGACAAGATGCTAAAGAGGTTTAGCATGGAACAATTCAAGAGAGGGTTCCTTCCTATCACTCATGGGATAACACTCTCGAAATCTATATGTCCTAAGACACAAGATGAGAGGATGCGCATGAATATGATCCCGTATGCATCTGCAGTAGGATCTATCATGTACGCAATGCTATGTACGAGACCCGATGTATCATATGCTTTAAGTGTTACGAGCAGATACTAATCGGATCCTGGTGAGGGTCACTGGGTGCCTTTCAAGAATATCCTCAAGTACTTGCAAAGGACTAAGGATGTTTTCTTGATATATGGAGATGGAAATCTCCAGGTGAGCAGGCATACAGATGCTAGTTTTCAATCTGATAAGGATAATTATAAATCCCAATCAGGTTATATATTCACACTGAACGGCGGGGTGATCAGTTGGAAGAGTTCCAAACAAGAGACAACTACCGATTTAACAACCGAGGCAGAGTACATTGCCGCTTCAGACACAGCAAAGGAGGCAGTTTGGATCAAAAAGTTCATTACTGAACTTGGTGTGGTTCCTAGCTGTGATAGGCCCATACAGTTGTATTGTGACAACAATGGGGCTATTGCGCAGGCGAAGGAACCAAGGTCTCATCAACGATCGAAACTCGTACTCCGCAGATATCACCTAATTAGGGAGATCATTGGTCGAGGTGATGTTTAGATAGGGAAAATTCCCACAGAGCAGAATATTGCTGATCCGTTGACGAAATCATTATCACAGAAGAGCTTTGATTCTCATGTACTCGCCTATGGTACTAAATATCAAGGCGATTGGCTTTAGGTCAAGTGGGAGAATTTGTTAGAGTAGTGCCCTAAAGGCAATCGCCTTTAGCGCGCATTGTACAAAGTTGTGTACATACTTTATGAATAAATAAAGAAAGGCATATTTCATTAATTTGGTGTTCATTATTTGATATTGATCTAAAATTAATGAAGTCCATAATATATGACATAGCATGAAGGAAATTATGATGTGATCATACTACTGAGATTCCTATCATGTGCAATTATGTCAATATCTAAATTATCCCTAGTCATAGGATTACTGAGACTGGACATCAGTAATCCGAAGAGACTAGCACATCTCAAGCTCCTTGAGTTGATCAAACAGTAGATCTCAGAAACAGTAAATATGAGATGTTTAGGGTTGAGATGTGAATGCTTACTAGAGGTAGTAAGTACATTGCATGACCTACTATAAGATCATCACATGGATTTCCTATTCTAATGTCAGTGATAATCTCATCATAGCAATGGTGCAAATATCCTTAGACTTGAGGCACTCAAGGATATCTTGGATACTGATTCTGTGCTTTGACTCCATTCCTTATTACGTTACAGAGGTTGCTCGTAGGGTGGTGATTGGGTACAGCTTGAGGTATTTGAAGATACTTAATAGAGGATTCACCACTTCTGTGATAGCAGAAGATGATACCCATGGCCTCTTGTCAGGGTCATTACTTGGAAATCTCTGGCCAGAGTTCATATGTCATGAAGATTGTCTTCAGTGACATATAAAGTAATGAGTCCCAGGACAAGAACTGATATCACTTGGACTAGATTTGACGTAGTCAGTCTACTGAGAGTTGACACTTTGCCCATATTCATAACCAAGTGGGGTATAGAATGGTGAAAGGACGAATTGCACAGTAATTATCTATGGAAAGGTTCGTGATATGGTTTATGATGAACATAGGTTCATTCATCAAACCAATTACTTTCTGGTCAATTGGGGGTCATGATGTGTTGCTAGATACCGCTCATGACTTGCTTAGATTAAGTGTTAATCTAAGTGGCCAACATAACCGGGAACCTAATGGGTCACACGCATAAGAGTGACTCGGAGAATTCGTAAAATGGTTTTTGACAGAGATCCAATATATGGAGAGCAATAGGACTAAATGGATCCCGATGAGATCGAGACATGTCCCGATGAGATCGCGACATCGATACTGCTGAAACAGGTCTTCGGTGTTTTTTCCTTACCGGGACTCGATAGGACTGACCCCAGTGTGACTTGACCACTTCAGCATTTATATACATATATATATCTTATTAATTAATTAAATAAATAATTAATATATATATATATATGTGTTAACGTGGAAGAAGGAGAGGAGAAGACTTGTCTTTATTATATATATAATGCCTAACGTGGAAAGCTCCACAAACTTTGCATTTAATGAGTCTTTAAATGTTAAAGACAAATGGCAAGTGATGGAGAAGTGGATGATGATCGTTGGGTTTAAGAAAGGGTTTCTAAAATCCTAAGCCTTTAATAAGCTCTTCATCATCTTCATCTTTCATCAAGGCATCATCTTCTTCTTCTCCAAGTTTCTCCAAACTTCATCGTTTCTTCTTGAGCTCTCCAAGAATAAGGTAAGAGCTAGCACTCTCTCCCTTGTTCTAGCTATTCCCGGGACAAAGGGTTTGTCCCAGTTAGGTTCTCCGATCTCTGCATGGATTACCGTTAGAGACGGTCTCCTTTGGTCGTTATAGTTTGACTTTGTTATATAGAAACATGGATCCTGGCTTTCGGGAAGGTCCCGAAACAAAAATTTTTGTTTTTCCGCACCGTGTGTATGTGATAGACACACCGGGATTTTCCTACAGCAAAAAGTGGCAGAATATGTCTCCAGGTGTATGACATGCCAGCAGGTTAAGGCTGAGCACCAGGCTCCAGTGGCAAAGCTTCATTCGTTGCCCATTCCTAAGTGGAAATGGAAATGAATTACTATAGATTTCATTATGGGGTTGCCTAGGATGCCGAGGCAGCATGATGCTATCTGGGTCATAGTGGACCGGTTAACTAAATCGGCCCATTTCTTGCCAGTGAGGGAGAACAATTCTCTTGATCAGTTGGCCCAGAAGTATGTGACTGAGATAGTGAGACTGTATGGGGTTCCATTGTCTATAGTCTCAGACAGGGATCCCAGGTTTACTTCAAGATTCTGGAAGAGTTTGCAGTCTATTATGGGCACCAGATTGAATTTTAGTACAACATTTCATCCTCAGACAGATGGGCAGAGTGAGAGGACGATTAAGAATGTTGAGGATATGCTTCGGGCGTGTGTATTGGAGTTTAGAGGAGCATGGGATCAGTATTTGGCCTTGATTGAGTTTGCATATAATAATCACTATCACTGTAGCATCGGGATGGCACCATATGAGGCTTTATATGGGAGACAGTGCCGATCGCTTCTGTATTGGGATGAAGAGGGTGAGAGGATGATTGAAGGTCCAGAGCTGATTCAGGATACAGTGGATAAGGTGAAATTGATCCGAGGTGAATAAAAGCAACAGATAGAGCAAGAGCTATATGGATCAAAGATCGAGAGAGATGGAGTATAATGTGGGAGACAGAGTCTTCCTTCGAGTGTCACCGCAGAGAGGAGTGTTGAGATTCGGGAAAAAGGGCAAGTTATGCCCTAGGTACATTGGTCCATATGAGATCATTGAACGTATAGGACCTTTGGCCTATAAGCTGGCCTTACCGAGCAAGATGTCTCAGCTGTATAATATTTTCCATGTGAGTATGCTCCGGAGGTATCGGTCGGATCTGACACATGTGATACCAACTCAGGAGATTGAGGTAGTTAGCAACTTGAGCTATGTTGAGGAGCCGATTCAGATTATAGGGTCATGGGTCAAGCAGTCGAGGAACAGGGTTATTCCATTGGTGAAAGTCCTATGGAGGAATCACTCAACTGAGGAAGCAATTTGGGAGACCAAGGAGCATATAAGGAGACAGTATCCTCACCTATTCGACCAAGCAGGTAAGAATTTTGAGGACGAAATTTTTATTAGGAGGGGAGAATTGTAACATCCCATCACCGATGGGAAGGGTAATTTGGTCAATTGGGACGGGTTAGGTGAGAGTAAATAGATCTCGACATGAACATGCATCACATAGCCTCTATAATTATATGAATGGTAACTTTTGCACATGCACATGATTGTACATGCATTCATGACATTTCCCGGCATGTGGGTCTAAATGTAATTTTGTGTGATTTATGTGATAAATGTATTTGAAAAATTGAATTGGAGTGGTTTACGTGTGTTTTATAGTTTTAGGAAATTTCAGTAATTTTCCTAGAAGTTTTAGGGAAAATTTCCGAATCGGAAAAATCGCCAAGCGACGGACTGATTGGTTTTCGGTATCGAAAATTTCTGTCCAATGACACTGGATTTTTGGGTGTATTAATTTGGGATTGTAATTAGAGCCTTTTGTTTTGGATGAGTTAAAGATTAATTGGTATTAGGGTTCTTTGATTAAATGGTTAATTGGTGTTTTTTTTCTTTTTCCCCAATAAGGACAAGTTTCCTCAAGCATTTAATATACTTATCTTATTCCCTTCATTCATTCTCGGTTCTTCTCCTTAAGTGCATTATAATATCACCTTGAAGGTTGAAAAAGGTTACTTTGAAAGTGAAAAACATCCTCCATCCGTAGGTGCCTTACTCTCCTCCTTTGATTGTTTCCTTTCCATCTCATATAAGAAGCTCTCCTTGCTACTCGCTTACCTCTCTTTATTCTCAACCAAGACCAAACTTAAGCCTTGTGAAGATGATGAATTGTGTGTGTGTTGGGGTGATAGTCGTGGGTGTTGGTGAGAGGTAGAGGAGTTTGAAGTGTTGGAGAATTGAAGAGCTTGAAGCTTGATTAGGTAAGAACTTGTTTTATGTTCTTTCCTTAGTAGGTAGAAGCATTTATTGTGCTTATTGGTGCATTAGTTTCATGAAGCTTATGTATTAATCGTATGGGTATAAGTGTATGCTTGTGTGAGGGAAAATGGCATGGTAAGGAAAGAATGTGATTTTAGTGCTTTCAATGAAGTTTATGATGTTAGATGAGTGTAAATGAAGTAAGAAAATTGTGTATGTTGTGCGCTGCCAAATTGTATATGTTTCAGATATTTGTTTATAACTTTTGATGTGGTTATGCTATTGAGTTGAGGTTTGCTTTAAATTAAACTTGAGAAGTAGGGATAGAATTCCTATGAAGGAAGTTCTGCCCAATTGTGGCTTGAAAAGCTGTGAATTTAGTTCGGTTCCTGATCTTGGTTCCATTATTGAAGACCTGAAACTTTGAGAATTTTTCTAGGATAAAGGAGACAGATTTTGTGAAATTGGTATTAATGAAAGTTGAAGATTTATGTGTTAGCTTTTTAATGCCACTGAGTATGATATTTTTTGATGTATAATTTGCAAGTTATGGTCTGATAATGCTCAGGTGGTAATTCAGTCTAAAATGTTTTTTGGTGTGCAATTGCTGTAAGGACATAAGTTTTGTGCTTTTTGGGTTCTGATATTTATTTGGGAATGTTAAGGATGAAATTGGCTCAAATGACGTTCTGAAAAGTTGTAGAGGATTGTTGTAGCTTTCTAATGAGGTATTTTATGCGAATTTTGGATGTGAGGATTGTAAGATATAAATTTAGAAAGTTTTGTTGTAGTTGAGGTTACACGCTGATTTGATAAACCTTAACAGGACAGCTACATTCATGAGAGGATTCGACCTAGTTTGAATTGGAATTTGCTATGAAGTCCTTCCTGAGAATTGTAGTATATTGTTTGAGCTTTTTATTGCTATATAGCATGAAAATTTTTACCAAGTGATTTTGGAGTTATGAATTTTGAAAGATTGGGTTTCTGTTGAGAATAAATTAGGTAGGCTGAACCTTTGTTTGCGAATTTGTTTTGGTTAGAGATGGAATTGGCTTCTAAGTTATTCCTGAAAGATGTAGCATTTGTTTTTTTTTTTCTCTTTTTATTGATATAAAATTTGGAATTTTTGGCTAAGGGGATGAAAAGTTATGATTTTTGTGAAAGTGTTGCATTGTGGTAGTAAATGTGTGAGTAAGCAATATTTTGACACCCTTAGAGGTGTTATTAAATTTTCAGTTCTTCATGAAACTTGTAGGATTTTCTGAGATCTTTCCAACGAGACCAAATCTGTATTGTTTGGACATTTGTGTGAAAAGATCGGTCTTGTGAAAGAAGAGGTGGTTTTGGAAAAAAGTTTTGAAAAAAAAATGTAGCATTGCTCGCCCATGCGGGCGAGTGAGATGCTCTCTTGTGGGCGAGCGAGCAGCTCGCTCGCTAGGCCGAGCTGTCGCACCGCTCGCCCAATGACCTCTGTCCAATCTTTTGTGTATAACTTTTTCATCCGACCTCCGATCGACCTGATTTTTGAAGCGTTGGATTCCTAAGGTATTTTTCTATCTTTCCATATCATACTTAGGATTTTTGAGATCAAACTAAAAAAGGATGGTTGGATCTAAGTGACCGGATCGGTTGGAATAGTCTGAACATGCTTCAGTAATTTGGGGACATCTTGAGCTAGAGAGCTCCAATCGATCTGATTCTTTTTCCTAAGTAAATTAGATACATAGATCTACAAATTTCATGAAGAGGTAGGATGCCAATTTAGCCCCTAAGATGTTCATTTTCCTGAGTGAAGTTTCATATAGTGTGTTGTTCTGAACATGTTTAGGTAGAAGTGAGGGGACCTGGAAATGATTTTTTTGATCCATGTTTTATTAATAATTGGACATATGGAGGTCCGAATTGAGTGATTTTATTGTCAATAAGTTTCTAATGTTTAAATGAAATTGTTGTGACGGGAAATTATGCAATAGTGCCAGGAATGTCACGAACATGCATTGTACATATCTAAATTACTACATGTGCATTATTTAATATTTCTGATTGTGCAATTGGTAATGTGTGATTATTATGATTGTTATAGGGGCACAGTTGGAACGTCATCCCACGGACGTTGCTGAGACTTCCCAGCATTAACTCAGAAGTTATTTGGTGAGTAACCTAGATAGTTTCTCGATTATTAATTGTTTATATTTTGCACTTATAACACTGTGGAGATTAATGGTGGGCTTTGCGTTGTTTGTGCCTGGTTTCGGACCGAAGGTGTCCGATGTATTGGGAGTTTTTGACATAGAAGTGTCATATGTCATTTTTAATGTGATTAATTGTGACTATGTGTGTGAATGTGGTAAATTTAGGAACGAATATGATGTGAGCTTTGCTTTGTATTGCCATGTGCATTCCATGCGTAATGCACGATCAGTAATTGACAGTTGTGACTGGAGCAGCCACCGAGAGCTTAAAGCTCAACGTATATGGGCCTCGAGCCCATAATGTTTCAGAGCCTCAGGCTCAATGAATAATGTGCCCTTATAGGGACAGTTTAGGTGCTCGGTCACAACAACGTAATAAATTGGAAAAAGGGTCACATACACATTATATGTGCATTTGATTGAATGTTTGATTGAGTGAAAGACAAATCGCCTTGTTTTCATGTGAATGATTCTGTAATATTTCTGAATGAGCTATTATGCTATAATTGTGCTATACTTGACTATGCATGAATTGGGTGAACCATCGATGATGGTTCCTCACTGAGTTCGCAAACTCACCCAAAATTGCAAATTATTTTTCAGGATCGAGAGAGTAGACTCCTAGCTCCAGAGAGAGACTTTTCCTACCGTGTAAATCATCTTGACAAGAGAAGTCATAGCACACAGGTCGGTCAGCTGGGATCTTTTGGGGATGACCTAGTTAGGCATTTTGTATTAGATTACTTTTGGAGTATTGTACAGACAGATGTTTAAATTACTGTTTTGATGATATGAAATGAGAAAAAAAATTTATGGTTCCAAAAATTAGTGATTTTCAATATTGACGCTTTATGATTTGATGCCATGTGAGGTATAGTAGTGATTGTTCGTAGTTCACTCTTATCGTAGGATAAGTATCGGAATGACCTACGGGCATCCCAGTATATACCCTATGGTAAGGGGGTCCTACAACGATTTTATACTGGTTCACCATTAACCTTAAGCTATGTCCATTCCGCAGTGTTTGTCTGATATTTCACTATACTCTTCAACTTTACAAGTATTCTTTCTACACTTGCAGAGCCTCTTCAGGTCTCTCTCACAAAGTATTCTTTATCTACTTTCTTAGCTTCTCCGAGCTCTAGCCTTTCTTTTTCTCTCTAGGAAAGATATTTTTTAGTTTCACGTTACATATGTATTCGTTGTCTGCTTTTGCACCTTGAATACATAATTTTTCTAAGTATTGTAGAATCAAATTTTCTCTCGTGAAAACATGATTTAGTCTTTGACTATAACTGATATTTATAGCTTAAGTCTTCAACTGTCTTCTTGAGAAACTGCTTCTTAAATCTTCTAAAAATTGTTATTAGTTGAGTCCTGTAACTAACTCCAATTAACTAACTGACTGACATCCTAGAATAGCTTCCTTTTGTATCGTCTAGTATAATACTTCTTCTGTAATCACGCTTTTTCTGTTATTACGCTTCGTCTGGTATCGCATTTCGTCTGGTGTTGCGCTTCTTCTGATATCACGCTTCATCTGATATTACGCTTTGTCTATTGCTGATGTGTCGACTATTGTTGATAAATCATCTGGTGTCGATATATATCTGTTGTAGGCATATCGTCTATTGTAGATGTATCGTCTATTGTAAATGTATCATTTGTTGTTGACCATGCATCTTCTGGGTTTGACTAAGTGTTACTTACATTTTTTTTCACACTTAAACAAACTTATCAAAACAGTTCATACATTTCCAAGATTATTATTATTTGATTGTCATCAAAATTAATAGAAGTAAAATCTTTTTGACTTAATAGTATGGTCTCGTAATTGTTGATGAATTTACTAGATTTTGTTGGATATTGTTTTTATCACATAAATATGAATCTCTTAAGTTCTTTAAAGTTCTGTCTAAAAAGTTACAAAATGAAAAAGGAATTTCTATTACTGGAATTAGGAGTGATCACAGTGGAGAATTTGAAAATGAAAAATTCAAAATGTTTTTGTGAAGAGAATGGATTTTTTCATAATTTCTCTGCTTCTAGAACTCCTCAACAAAATAGAGATGTAGAGAGAGAACATGATGATTCAGGAAATGGCAAGGACAATGGTATGTGAAATGAATCTTCTTAAGTACTTCTAGGCAAAACCTGTAACTACAACTTGTTATATTCAAAATAGAGTATTTTTACGACCTATTTTAAAACTCCATATGGATTATGGAAGGGAAGAAAGCCAAATATTTGTTGCTTTCATCCTTTTGGTTGCAAATGCACTATTTTGAATACAAAAGAAAATTTGGACAAATTTGATTTTAATATTAATTTAGGAATTTTTCTAGGTTATTCAATTACTTATAAACCTTATAGAGTTTATAATATTGTTTCTAAATTTGTTGAAGAGTCTATGCATGTAAAATTTGATGATGATTCTCATCTAGATAAAAAAAGATGCTTTTGATGATGAAACTCTATCTACTGCTTTAGTTAATAACCTAGACGATTCACCACCAGATGATCCATCTAATAAAGTAGTAGATATTTATAAAAATATTAGCTTAAAAAAAGACTAAAAATATAAAATTTCTCATCAAAAAAAACTGATTATAGGAGAAACATCGAAAGGAGTGAGAACTAGCTCTAAATTTAGAAGAGACGCAATGTAGCATTTGTTTCTAAATTAGAACCTAAGAAAATTGATGAAGCTCTTCAAGACGAAGCTTGGATTTTAGCTATGCAAGAGGAGCTAAATCAATTTACAAGGAATAAAGTTTGGGCTTTAATACTGGCCCCTGAATTTTTTTCTTGATCAATAAGTATGATTTAAATTAATTATGAGGTCTTTATGGAATTATTTTGTGGAGTTCATCATTATGTTAATGTTAGTAAGATTATTTGACATAGGTTGATTGAATTAAAGTGCTAAGGTAGTAAGATTGTATAAGGGTATTTTTGGCAAGTCACTTAGGCATATAATGTTGGATCGCGTACGGTCCGAGTATTCACAATACGCTGCAGAAAAAGACCATACAACAACATGAGTATAATCGAAAACACGAAGGATTAACGAAAGTACCTTATTTTTGTTGGTGGATTGCTTCTTTTCGGATTCCAAGACACTGCAAATCGCTAATGCCCTCTACCGGTATCCACACGAGCATGAACGATCCGGGCTGCGGCTGTAGTGTGCTAGCACGTCCTGAAACACTTTCCGAACGCCGCACGATCTTTCTCTTGGTTGGCGGCTAGGGTTTCGTCCCTTCTTTTTTTTAACCTAATGAGACCTAAGTTTCTCTATTTATAGAGAAACCCTAATCTTATTTAGGCCCTATTAAGTTTCGGCCTATTATATCATATATAATAAAAGCCCGACAACTTAATTAAATCTAGCCCAATAAATATATCTAAATATATTTATTCAACACCTAATAAATTAGGCCCAAGAGAATAAGCCCAGATCACATTGCTCTTTGTGTGCGACCCTGTAGGCTCATTTGATGTTGGCAATGGGCTTGATTACACTTCAAGGCCCATAAGTCATAAGCGGCCTCTAGCAAGACATTATGACTACCCAAATCAAATGAGGATCGATAATCCGATTTAACCTGTAATCATGGTTATAAGCTCAGTCCTTTTGTAACACGATATCAAGATTAATCACAAGGCATGGTACATGTCAACCTTTGATTAATCATAGTTTCTTGATCCCTAGTTGATGATTATAACAAATGACATTGATGAATCTTCATCAATTCATTTGAGCACGCCATGCATTTCTTCACCACACTTGTCAAGAGGCCCAATGATATCTCTCATTTAAAAGAGGTACAAATCCCATCTACGCTATTCACATCCCTCCGCATGATTCATTTAGTATCCAACATAAGACTATATGTTATTCGGTTAAAAATAACTTAGTCTAATATCAAAACACTAAATTCCTCATGTAGGGAACCATGATGACTTCAGGTCAAAGGACTAAAGTCAAACCATATAAAGAATCACTAATGACATGAAACCATGTAGTATTCTTTATGTGGGTCGGTCCAATATATGTTCTCTAACATATAAGGCTATAAAGCTTAATGGAAGGGCAAAGTGGAATTTGCACATTTATTAATGGTATTAAGGGAAGAAGAAATGTTGTCTTGTTTTGAATAAGAGAGAAAATGTTTTTGAGGGAGAAAAGAAGAGAAAATAACAAACAAAAGAAGATAAGGAGAAAAAAGAAAAGAGGATCAAGCTAGGGTTTTAGAGATCTTAAAGATTTTGAAGAATTTGAAGCTTCAACAAGTAAGTTATGTTTTAAATTTCATGGGTATGGTTAAATGAAACTTAAATGAAGTTGAATATAGGTGGAAAGTTATTGATGAATGATATAGTCAAATGTTCTCCTTTTGGGTTAATGATCAAAGATAGATCATAATGTATTCGTAAATGATATTAGGTTGAAATGAAGTTGAAAATGAAGTAGAAGAGATAAGTTATTATGAGTACATATCCGATATTGTGATTACATTGGTGAATAATGTGATTGAGTACATGAGATCTATATTTGGATATGGTATAGGAAGTAATATATGATCCCTATAGATCAAATCATGAGATGAATTAGAGTAACACAAAGGAAGTATGGTATAGGTGATTTTGTTGAAAAGGTAACTATTATGGAGATTTAGTAATTAGAACGTTATGACCTTGTAAGAAAGATAGAAATTAGTCTTCTTGAGGTATTAAGAATGGCTGATAATGCAATGACGATAACAGTTTATTGATAAATATTGCATAAACAGTATAGATGACAGTAGCAAGAAATCTTCTTTCGAAGAAGAATTTCATTGAATTAGATTAAACAGATCAGATAGTTTATATTAAGGATGATCAATGAAAGAAAAAATCAGAAATTAATATATAATAATTCAAAAGTAAATATTATAGTCATATCCCTAATGGAGACTCAAGGATAAGAGGTAGAGTATGCTACTGAGAATGTATGTATTTTGTTTGATGTAAAGTATCTAACTATGTGAGTGGATTTCTGAATTTGAGGAGACATTAATTTCAATTAGGAGGAGTATATAGCTCCACATTATATTCTATGTAAATATGTTTAGGAGATACAAATTTGACCTGATGAATGTGTTACAAACACGTGAAGTGATTAAAATGTGTGGAGAAATTGGTATGAACAAACAAACAGTAGAATAAGTCAATGTGAACTTAGAGAAAATCAAATGAATTGAGAAAATACTTCAAGAAAGGAAGTCAATTGGGAAATTGAAAATAACGTGAGACAATGTTACCTCATTGAGGAAATAGCTATTTAAGGAATTACAAGAACTAATCATGGGAGTATGGAGCTTTAGAAATATTTGTTCGAGTTAACAAATGCCCCAACAGTAATATGGTATTAAAGATTAAAGTGATCCAAACAAAATTTAGTGATATATTAATTATATTCGAAAAGTTGAGAAGAATAGTTTGAATACTTTAGGAAAAATGTGTCAATCGTATGAGTAATGAAAGTGATCGGCGGCTCGTCGTTCGATCCTTGGAAACCGGTCAAATAAAATAATTTATACCAAGGATTGCAGCATAGGATGCAACCTCGGGTCGTCTCTCAAAGGAACCTAATGAAATGGACCTAAGCTAGCCTATATGTCATTCAATGCAAGTGAAATTAGCAAGGAAAAAGGGGTTTTTGATTTTAAAAAACATTAATAAACTAAAATGTATGCAAAAAGTATTTTTGGGTTTTTGGAAATAGAAAATAAAAAGAGTAAAACAAAAGATAGAATCCTCTTGAAAATGAATTTTGGCTATCACAGTTCAAAACTAAGTGTGAATAGTAAACCTTAAAGGGTTATCTCTAAGTTCGTGGTTTCGATTAATGGAATCTCGCCACTCATGACTCCATCTCTCTAGACCCCATTGAGTGCTCTTGAGCCTCGTAACATTAGAGGACTCTTTAAGTCCGAGATCTTGATCAATGAACTCCATTGCTCGAGATCCCGTTAAGTGCATCTTAGTCGGACAGGATTAGAAATCACTAAGTTTGAATGGAAAACCTTAAAGGACTCACTTTAAGTCCAGGGTCTTGATTAATGGACTCCTGTCACTCTAACTCCATTAATAAAAAAACACCTAAAACCTTAAAGGAACTCGAAGTCCAAGGTTTTAATCAATGAACTCCATTGCTTAAAACCTTGTTAAAAACATCTTAGTGTGGGCGTGACTAGAAATCACTAAGTTTCCAAAGCTCAACCTTAACAACTCGTTAAGTCTAATGAATTAATTAATCAACTCGATTAATTAAAACTTGTTAAAAACCTTAGTGTATGCAATGGACATGTTAATGCAAGTGGTCAAATGCAATCTAGCATCAACTCAATATCTAACACAACTAGGCAGATAAAAGAGAATTAACAAAATCACAAGTGATTTTAAGCACGAAGTTATACATAAACAAATCCATAACATATTACACTGTTCACCGCTTAATTAAACTATAATCAAGCAAAATCTAACTACAAAGCAATAAACCCCAACTCGGCTGTTCACAACAATGTAGTTAAAAACGTGACAATGTAAACTAGTAATCCAAACAACACAACAAACGTCCAAACATTTAATTGAGCTTTAATCAATAGTATCACTACAATCTATAAACCCTCGACCAAGGCATATTCATAAATCATAGCAAACTATAGATAAAGCTACTCCCTTTAGTGCTCGGTGAACTCCAACCATCACTGCATCGTCAAGAGGAGAAGAATGCCTAACCACACATCACAACTGGGAACACCACAACTCGCGGCGAACCATAGCTGCTCACGGCAGAAGACACCTGCGAAAACAACCAAAAGAAAACAACTAAAAATGACTTCCTGTGGAACCCCGAGGAACCACAGGCGGCGACGACCACCGCCTCCTCTCTTTCTCTCTCGCTCGTCCCTCTCTCCTCTCTTCTCTCGTCGGTCTCTCTCGTGTTTTCTCTCGTGTGAAGTCGAAGCTCTCCGATAACCTAATTCGCAATATTTAAAGGATGGGTCGTGGGCGCATCGCAGGAGACAAAATTTATATTTTTGGGTCGGTTACCCGACATTCGCCGCGAATAGTAGTCAGTTAGTTCGGCCAGGCGAATGAATTTGGTCACTCGTCATGTGAATAAATTAAATACCATTAATTGGCCGCGGCGAATGGAGGGTCTGGTTCGCCTCAATGCCTAGAATTGTTCGTCATGACGAGCGTTCTTCTTCGACGCGGAGTGATTCGCCATGCATCATTGACTTTCTCATCCTTTTGACCCTTTTTCTCCTGCAATATAAAATAACAATTTGCGTATCAATTGTCCTTAGAAAATTATAATGCAATCAATGTCAATTTGCACAATTTACTAACAAATTGCATAAAGCATAAGCTCACCACAAGGGACTAATTTAAGCACAAAATCATGAATCAAGAGTCAAAAAGTACATTAAAAGCCATAAAAGTGTAGCCAATTTATATGATAAACTTGAGTTCAATCAGAAAGTAAAGAGAATTTTAAGGAATTATAACACTGATATTAATTATATCATTTGGATTTGGAGATTTTATAATATACAAGGATGTTTTATAAGAGTTTAGGATAAAATCCAATGCAACATAATAAAGTGATTTTATATGCATGGAGACAATTGAAACCTCATGGGTTGATTATTTGATATATGAATTGAAACTTGCCGCAATAGTGATTGCTTGAAAGTTGGAGACATTATATGTACAGAAACATTTTGAAATATATAGATCATTTAATTTTGAGGTAAATATTGAGTTGAAAGAATGGAATGTGAGACTGAGACAACAGATAGAGTTATTTGAAGGATTATGAGTGTACAAATGAGTATTATACTGGTAAAGCTAGTGTTATAATTAGATTCCTTAAATAGAAAATTCAATAGCTATTTGTCACAAATTTGGATATTGAGGTTATCAAATCTAGTGTAATAAAGCGTGCAGAATGGAGTTGAATTTGGGTTAAAATGAAGCATTATTAGCTACATTGAAAATTTAGACCAGTTTCACATGAACAAAGCCCAAATTGAGGATTCAAAAATTGAGAATCTTACTAAGAAGTTGGAAATGAATACGGATTTTCAGTTCGAATAGGAGGAATGATACTTTGTGATTGAAATAAGAAGTATATGTACCGATAAAGATGATTAAGCAAAGAGATTGTTAGAGAAGAATAAATAACAACTTATGACATACATCCTAGTAGGAATACGTCGAGATAATGTTTAATAGCTAAGGAGGTAAAAGCAAATGACTACATTTGTGAGTTGCCAACAGTCTTGACTGTTGTAAATATGCTTAAAGCTTATATTTTTGGAATTTATAGGAATATGAGATCAATGTACAGTTTTGATTGATTTTAAGCATAACAATCATTATTGTAGTGATGACAACAGATTATTGTATGGGCATTATACGATAAAAAGAAGTCATTTGCCCTTATATTTAAAATGAATAAGGCCTAAAATTGTTGAAGGTCAAGATTGATTCAAAATATATTGTTAATGAGTGAAATGAATCTGTAATAGAAATTAAGTGATTCAAAAAGAATAAAGGAGTTAGTGGATTGACACCGAAAGTATGGGGTAAAGTGAGATGAGCACAAGAGTTAAGTGTATTAACACAATAGTGATGTGAATTATTCAGTGAAAAAATTTGTTTATGAGAGTATCACGTTCACAAGGTGTGTTTAGATTGAGAGCTAGATGTGCTCAGGTTAGGATAAAGAAGCAACTAAGCTTGAATTGTATTGGTCGATATAAAGTTATTAAGAACCAGACCATTAACTTATGAGTTAGTATTACTAACCAAGATGTCACAGATTCAGAATGTGTTATTTGTGAGTATGTTAAGGAATATTGATATGATATGATATTGGTGTTATCAATGCGGGAAGTGGAAAAAAATTGTGAATAATCTGAAACATAATGAGGAACTAGTTAAGAAAGTGAATGACCAAATGAGGGATTGAAAGACCGAGTGAGTTTATTGACTAGGGTCATTTGAAAGAAATTATTTGAGGGATGAAGTTAAAGGAGAAAAGGAGAAACATCTGGCTTTCTTAATCAATTAGATAAGAATTTTAAGGACAAAATTCTTTTAAAAGGGGGAGAAATGTTGACCCTCGAATTTTTTCTTGATGAATAAGCATGATTTAAATTAATTATTAGGTCTTTATGGAATTAGTTTTTGGAGTTAATTATTATGTTCATGTTAGTAAGATTATTTGACATAGGTTGAGTGAATTAAAGTGTTAAGGTGGTAAGATTGTATAAGGATATTTTTGGCAAGTCACTTAGGCATATAAGGCTATAAAGCTTAATGGAAGGGCAAAGTGGACTTTGCACATTCATTAAGTGTATTAAGGGAAGAAGAAATATTGTCTTGCTTTGATTAAGAGAGAAAACGTGTTTGAAGGAGAGAAGAAGAGAAAATAACAAAGAGAAAAAGAGAATGAGAGAAAAGAAAAGAGGATTAAGCTAGGGTTTTGGAGATTTTGAAGAGTTTCAAGAATTTGAAGCTTCAATAAGTAAGTTATGTTTTAAATTTCATGGGTATGGTTAAATGAAACTCAAATGAAGTTGAATATGGGTAGAAAGTTATTGATGAATGATATAGGCAAATGTTCTCTTTTTGGGTTAATGATCAAAGATAGATCATGATGTATTTGTAAATGGTATTAGGTTGAAAGGAAGTTGAAAATGAATTAGAAGAGATGGTTTACGTTTAAGATGGGTTATATGTAAAATGTGGGAAGTAAAAAGATGGAAAATGTAGCAAAACATGTTTTTGGAATAGGTTTCTGGACAAGTTCGTCACGACAAAGTCAACTTTCCTACACAAATATTTTTCAGTATTTTAGGAATAACTTTTTTTGTAGTTATCCAAATGGAGTGATTTTTACTTTGGAGTAAACTAGGGACATAGGGCTACAAATTTTCTAATAAAGTTGAGTTCTAATTCAATCTCTAATAATTTCAATGTTTGTATGGAAGTTGAGTATAGAATATTGTTTTAGTATAAGAATAGTCCGAAAATGTTTAGGGTATAACTTTTAGAATACTGAACCAAATTGAATGATTTTGTTGTCATTAGAAAATTAATACAATGAGGAGCATTTTTCTATCAAGAAGTGTTAACAAATTTTTTTCATTTACCTTATCTGAATGATCATGTAAAATTGACCCAAAGGTTTGGACTTTTGGAAGAGTTTAAGTATTTAAAATTGATCTTAGTGAATATGTTATATATATGGGTCCTCAAATTGTATTCCTATTGAATGAGAATTTTTGTTATTGTTAAAGGAAATCAAGGAAGGAAAGAGGAGCAAGGAGATAGGTCTCTTTGAGCAAGTTTATAAGCAAGGATTTCAAGATGGGTTACATAATTATAATTGAGTAATGAGCCATGACTATGTTTGTAGGAAAATCCCGGGTGGTACATCATATGTACGGCAGCGGAAAACAAAAATTTTTGTTCCCGGGACTTTCCCGAACGCCAGGATCCAGGTATCGGTATGAAGACATCAACCTAAATAGCCAAAGAGACTATCTCTAAAGGTGATCCACGCAGAGATCGAGAACCTAACCGGATCAAACCCTTTTGACCCGGAATAGCTAGAACAGATTAAAGGCGCTAGACCCTACCTCCGTCTGGAGAGCTTGGATTGACGTTGAAGAAGAGGAGTTGAAGAAGCTTGAAGAATGAAGAAGATGATGGAAAGCTTGAAGAGTGAAAAACCCTTTTTTCCTTTCTTCCTTGCAATCCACGATGATGCCCCTTTAATTTCTCCATCTTCCTTTCTCAAAGGATGAAGAACCAAGAAGAATGAGCATCGTATGCTCTCCTAATTTCACATCCACGAGCATCACCCTTCTTGTTCCATTTTTTTTTGTCTTTTATCATTTAATGAAAAGTGATGACAAGGCATGTAAAAGAACCTTCTTGCCTCTTCCTTTCCTCTTCCACGTATATGGCTTAATTTATATAATTAATTAATTAATTATTTAATTAATTAATGATATAAATAATTGCTAAGGTCCAGTCCAACTGGGGTCGGTCCTACTGCCTATCGGCCCCGATCTCAAACAGCTCCTAAACCTTTCTTAGCAATATTGATGTCGCGATCTCATCGACATATCCCAATCCCATCGGGATCCATTTAATCTAATGTCTCCATAATTGGAACTCGTCCAATTACTATTTTACGATTCTCTCGAGACACTCTTATGCGTGACCCTTTAGGCTCCGGTTATGTTGGCCACTTAGATTAACAATTAATCTAAGCAAGTCATGAGCGGTATCTAGCAACACATCATGACCCCAATTGACCGGAAAGTAATCGGTTTGATGTATTCATCACGAACCGATCACAAACCCTTCTATAGTCAATTATCGTGCAATTAGCCCTTTCACCATCCTATACCCCACTTGGTTATGAGTATGGTCAAAGTGTCAACTCTCACTAGACTAAGTCTAGCCCAAGTGATTTTAGTTCCCGTCCAGATCCATTACTATATATGTCCCTCAAGACAATCTTCATGACATATCTGCTTTGCCAAAGACTTTCAAGTAATGATCCTTACAAGAGGCCATGGGTATCTCTTCTCGTTATTCCGTAGTGGTGAATCCTTTATTGACTACTCAATTACCTTCAATACCTCAAACTGCACCTAAGCACCACCCTATGAGTTACCTCCGAAGGCAACAAGAAATGGAGTCAAAGCAGATCAAGATTCAAGATATCCTCGAGTACCTCAAGTCTAAGGATACTTGCACCATTGCTATGATAAGATTATCACCGACATTAGAATAAGATATCCATGTGATGATCTCATGACAGTCATCCAATGTACTTACTACCGCTAGTAAGCATCCACATGTCAATTCTAAAATATCTCATATTTACAGCTTCGAGATCCACCGCTTGATCCAATCAAGGAATATGACATGTGTTAGTCTATCCGGATTAATGATGTCCAGCCTCATTAATCCTATGACTAGGATAATTTAGATAATGACATAATTGCACATGATAGGAATCTCAATAGTATGATCGCATCATAATTTCCTTCATGCTATGTCAAATATCATGGACTTCATTAATTCGATTAAAGATCCATATCAATTCATAAACAATGTTCATGAATATCAAATTAATGAAATATGCCTTTCTTTATTTATTCATAAAGTCAGATACGACTTTGAACAAAACGCGCTTAAAGGGATTGCCTTTAGGGCACAATTTAAACAGCTCCGTCCTCTGCATAAGTCAACTCACCCCATGTACATGTTGACTTATCGGTGATCGAATGCGTAAGTCAACTTACACTTACAAATCTCCCACTTGACCTAAAGCCAATCGCCTTAGTATCTAATACCATAAGCGAGTCCATGAGAATCACAATTCTCCCGTGACAATGGCTTTGTCATCGAACAACAACACTTTGCTTTGTGGAATTCTCTCTATTAGGATATCATTTCAACTAATGATCTCCGAATCGGTGAGTGCGATGTCCGGATCGTCGATAAGACCTTGGTTCCTTTGCTCACAGACTAACCCCATTGTATCACAATACAATCCTATGGGCCCATCACGCCTAGGGACCGATCAAGTTCAAGAATGAACTTCGATCCAAACCGCTTCTCTCGCATCTCATGCGGTAATGTACTTTGCCTCGGTGGATGAATCAGCAGTCCTCTCTTGTTTGGAATCTTTCCAACCGACCGCCACGCTTATTCAAGCAGAATGTATATAACCCGATCATGATTCGTAATCATCCTTATCGATTAAATACTAGCATCTAAATTCTCGCCACTGGAGATTTCCATCTCCAAAGATCAAGAAAACATCCTTAGTGCTTCACAAGTACTTGAGGATATTCTTATCGCCACCCAAAGGACCCTCACCAGATCCGATTAGTATCTGCTCGTAACACTTAGAGCATACGATACATCGAGCCTCGTACATAGTATAGTTCCATGCTAAACCCCTTCAGCATCTCATCTATGTACGATGATTGTGAAAGACCAAGCAACCTTTTGATTTATCTCTATAAATCCTTATCGCGAGGATAAAAGTTGCTTTACCAAGGTCTTTCATCGCAATTGATTGGACAACCAAATTTTAATTGACGGCATATAGAGACATCGCTTCCTAATATCGATATGTCATCTACATACAACACAAGGAATACGATTGCAGTCCCACTAACTTTCTTGTACACACAATATTCATCCGAATTTTGTGAGAGATCAAACTCTTTGATTGACTCATCAAAACGGATAATCTAACTCCTGGATGCTTGCTTTAATCCATACATGGATTTATAAAGCTTGCATACCTATTCGCCATCATAGGAGGTCTGTTTTCACATCCATTTGCCATATCTCATGACATGATGAGCGGCAATGGCTAGGAGTTTCCGAATGGATTTAAGCATTGCTACTAGGTCAAGGTCTTGTCATAGTCAACTCTTTGTCTTAGACAAAACCTTTAGCCACAAGCCTTGCTTTATAGGTAATTAGATTACCATCCATGTTGGTTTTCATGGCACGGCCATTTTGCAGACTCAACCTTTCGTAACCTCTTCATAGGTAGCAGTGCTCATCATCTCATATGAGCAATACGTCATTCTGCTCACTTACGAAATCTATATCTCTCTAACAAGTCGTATCCTACTTGACCCACGAAATTGTGTGTAGTAGAAGGTTGAACTGTTACCTCATCTATATGAGTGACAGTTTCAGGTTCAGGCAGTTGATCTATGTTTGTTCGAGCATCTTGAACTTTTCCAAGTTCAATTTTGCTCCCACTGTCTTCTTGTAAAAGAACTCTTTCTTTAAGAAAACAGCATGCTTTGAAACAAACAACTTTTGTTCCTAAGCAAGGTAGAATTAATATTCCACGAACAAACACTTGTCAGCTTTTACATTAAATGTATCTGATCGTGTCCGCTTCACATAAGGTGACAATCCCAAACTTTCGATGAGAAAGATAGGGCTTTCAGTTAGTCCACATCTGTTATGGAGTAACATCAACTGTCTTTGAGGGAACTCTGTTTAGCAAGTAAACAGTTGTCTCGTGCACATATTCCCAAAACTGTGCAAAACCTATCATCAATCGCACCATGTTTAACAAGGTTTGATATCTCCTTCTAGCCAGGCTTAAAAGGTGGAGTATACTGGGATAATTCCCATTGTCTCTGAGATAACCCAAAACCTGTTGGTTTAAGTATTCCCACTACGATCGGATCGTAATGCCTTGATACTTTTACCAAGCTGGTTTTCTACTTCATTTCTGAATTATTTGAGCTTTTCAAATGCTTCAGATTTGTATCTCGTCAGATACAAGTACCGATATCGAGAACACTTATCGATAAAGGCAATGATGTAGTACAACTACTTCTGGCATGGATGGACATCAGACCATATACATCTCAATGTATTAGGTCTAATACTCCACCACTGCTCACCCTTTCCTTTAAAGGTAACTTAGTCATCTTGCCTAATAAACAAGATTCACATGTGTCATATGATTCATAATCAAATGACTCTAACCTCCCACTCTCGTGGAGCTTAGCAATGTGTCTCTCATTTATATGGCCAAGTCGACAATGCCATAAGTAAGTTGATTTTAAATTATCTCGATTATGTCTTTTCGTGTCATTGACATTCAAAACTAGATATGACATATCTAATATGTCAATTCTATTGCATAATGTACCAGTACGATAGAGCATTCCATTCGAACTAAGAAAACAGCCATTGTTTCTAAAATCAAATGGAAATCACTCTAATTAAACATAAAACATACAATATGTTCTTTGTTTAATACGGTACAAAATGTCAATCGTCCAATTTGAATACAAGCCCAAGAGGGAGTGACAAGACATAAGTGTCACGGCTAATGTAGCAACTCTTGCATTACCTACACGAAGGTCTAGTTCTCCTTTATGAGCTTTCATCGCTCCTCGAGGCCCCGCATATCATTTTATATGTGTGAGCCACAACCGTATCAAAGACCGATATGTTTTGATCAGAATAGTATTAACCTCAATGACAAACATAATTGAAGGAGTAGAGGCATCTGATGCCTTTTACTGCTTCAGGGACTCCAGATAGATTTTACGCTTTTGCCTCTAGTGGCTAGACTTGCCACAATGAAAGCAAAATTCTTTGGGGCGCTTTGGTTTTTCCTTGATGGCACTTCCGCTTGGTTTTCTTCTTGAACCGAAGAAGAAGCATCCACCACTAGCACTTGCTAGCTATCTTGATAGCCAAATTTCATTTGTCATGAAAGCAGATTGATCACCAGAATTGTTGTGGACATTTGGTTCATCTGATAGTTTATCACGAACTGTGAATAACTGTCAGACAATCCAACCTGAATTAAGTCTCTACTTAACTCATAATCCATTACAAATCCTAAGACGGCCAATCTCTCAATATAGCCATTCATCTTTAGGGTATACTTGCAGCGCTTATCCACAGAGCCATCTTTGTGATGAAGAGAAGCCTCGAGGTCTCGAACCTTTCGCATCGAGCTTACTCATCAAACAGCTCCCTAAGATGAAATACTACAGAGTGAGCATCCATGGACTCGTGCTGCTACTGCAGCTCTAGTGACATCAAGGCAAGCATAAAGCAAGTTTCCATATCACTGTCCTTTAGATGCTTACGCTTGCTTTCTCGATCCCCATCGAAGCATCGACAAAGATGTGCAATCGGAAGTGGAACATCTAGGGCGATCCCGCCTCCTCGATCTAAGAACAATTATCGAGTCCTCACCAATCAAGAAAATCGGTCCGTAAAGGAGAGCGAAATTCACACCAAAGACTTCTTCAATCAACTTAGCGCAATAGAGAAGGAATGATGTAATAGATATGCCTGCATGATCATAAGGACTTGCATGAAATGCATATGGCTCCCACTAGTTTCCTAGAATCCATAACCCTCTTTACGAATCTAGAGAAACAATGTGACATAATGTCCTAGTGGGTCGATATCCGATATTGCTAAGAGTGACCTTGAGTTTGCCCAACAAGCCACTTCTTAGGTCAATCGGTAGGTATCGGTCATACCAATTGCATCATCGATAACCGACATTAAGAATGACCTTGAGTTTACTCAACAAGCCACCTTATGTCTCGGGAGGTATCAGATATACGAATTACATCTTAGACACAACTATCGATCAGTGCTATCAACTTGTTGATGTGCACTTCATCAGGTATCAACTTTTTGATGCGCGTACATCCGATGTATGCTACCCAATTTCGCCTCCATCGCTGACCTTGAGTTTGCTGAACAAACTAACGCCCAAAGAAAACCAACCCATTAATCTGAAAATCATATTTTCATGGTTCAACATATTCAGTATAGAGCGAGCTTGAGTTTGCCTAACAACCCAACTCTATAAGAACTCGGTTCTTACCATATTAATGGAAGGCGTTAGTTTTCATATACCGAGGAGGGATTTAGAAACTCTAGACTCCAAGCTGAAAGATCATAGTCACCAGACTATATGGAATGATTTAGGTTTCATCAATCCAATTGAATCAACTTATAATCATCCATCATCCAACTTCGCATGCCACAAGTCCACTTTCATCAAATGCAAGTCGACTTATGCATCTGCTTCACACACAAGTCGACTTGTGTGATACAAGTCGACTTATGTCACTCTGCCCATGAACAAGTCGACTTATGTAGCGAACAAGTCGATTTATTCTGAAAACAAGTCGACTTATCAAACAAACAAGTCGACTTACGAAAAGTAACAAGTCGACTTATTCTCGCAAACAAGTCGATTTATCCAACAAACAAGTCGACTTATGTCCCATATAAGTCGACTTATTTGGGAGAATGCTATAATATCCAATCGGCTAATTCCTCAATCCATGCAATTCCAATTCACAATACCATCATAACTAAGGTAATAACTGTTAGTTTGATGTATCAATGAACAATTCATTGGACCATGAAAGCCTTATATGGTCAAACCATATGAAAAGCTTGAAATGAGTCAAAACTCATTAATTTCCAAACAATTTAGGAACACCCAAATTATCATCCTAAGAATCTCTAGCTAGCACATACATTATCAAATTTACTTCAGCACATGCCATAAAATTATGACGGTCAAAACAAACAAGATAATGCTATATACTAACGAGACGCTAATGTGACCAATTTGGCATTCAAAAATTCTTGGAAAAACAACTTCAAGCAATTCAACTTGGCAATCATAATACATCAAGATAACACATTTTTAATCACATTAAAAATGGTGCATGGCATTATAACTGAAAAGGCACACTCAATCAAGCCAAGCAAAACAGTCCCAACAATTTTCACAAAACTGTCCAGTTCTGTACATTGCTTGAAATGATCAATGAAACAATTTCAATAAATCATGAGAAAATTATATAGGTTACTACATGTTCATAAAATGCTACCTGAAGTTTTTTAGGATTTTAGGCCATCAAAAACTCAGTCAACCTAAATAACAAAACCGATTCAAAATCTGTGTTCATCAGCACAGCAATTCCCAACAGCATAGAATAAATTCGTGAATAAATATCCAATCACCTTGAAATCCAATTTCCATGCTCACAGACATTCACCAACATCTTAGAGACATGTAGGTGAAGGAAAATCCGAAAAACCATTTTTCTAGAATTTCTTCTCGATTTTATACTCATGCCTGTACCAGAATCGTTTTACAAAACAGCATCTGTAACCTTAGGGAATTAATTAGCAAAAGTATATCAAATCAAATCGATAAATTCTGAAAATTCATAGACATATTCTCTAACATGTTATGAACAATCCTGGGCAGAAAAATTTCGAAAAGCATATCTCTATAGCAAAACGAAATTCAGACAGTATACATGCATCAACATCAACAGCAATCAGGGTTTCTGATCTCGCTTAGGTTTTAGCTTCATACGGGATACCAGACGCTCTGATACCACTGTAGGAAAATCCCGGGTGGTACATCATATGTACGGCAGCGGAAAACAAAAATTTTTGTTCCCGGGACTTTCCCGAACGCCAGGATCCAGGTATCGGTATGAAGACATCAACCTAAATAGCCAAAAGAGACTATCTCTAAAGGTGATCCACGCAGAGATCAGAGAACCTAACCGGATCAAACTCTTTTGACCCGGGAATAGCTAGAACAGATTAAAGGCTGCTAGACCCTACCTCTGTCCTGGAGAGCTTGGATTGACGTTGAAGAAGAGGAGTTGAAGAAGCTTGAAGAATGAAGAAGATGATGGAAAGCTTGAAGAGTGAAAAACCCTTTTTTCCTTTCTTCCTTGCAATCCACGATGATGCCCCTTTAATTTCTCCATCTTCCTTTCTCAAAGGATGAAGAACCAAGAAGAATGAGCATCGTATGCTCTCCTAATTTCACATCCACGAGCATCACCCTTCTTGTTCCATTTTTTTTTGTCTTTTATCATTTAATGAAAAGTGATGACAAGGCATGTAAAAGAACCTTCTTGCCTCTTCCTTTCCTCTTCCACGTATATGGCTTAATTTATATAATTAATTAATTAATTATTTAATTAATTAATGATATAAATAATTGCTAAGGTCCATCCAACTGGGTCTGGTCCTACGCGCTTATCGGCCCCTGATCTTTGAAAATTCCTAAACCTTTCTTAGCAATATTGATGTCGCGATCTCTTCGGGACATATCCCAATCCCATCGGGATCCATTTAATCCTAATGATCTCCATAATTGGAACTCTGTCCAATTACTATTTTACAGATTCTCTGAGACACTCTTATGCGTGTGACCCTTTAGGCTCCCGGTTATGTTGGCCACTTAGATTAACAATTAATCTAAGCAAGTCATGAGCGGTATCTAGCAACACATCATGACCCCAATTGACCGAAAGTAATCGGTTTGATGTATTCATCACGAACCGATCACAAACCCTTCCATAGTCAATTACCGCAATTCGTCCTTTCACCATCCTATACCCCACTTGGTTATGAGTATGGTCAAAGTGTCAACTCTCACTAGACTAAGTCTAGCCCAAGTGATTTTAGTTCCTGTCCAGGATCCATTACTATATATGTCCCTGAAGACAATCTTCATGACATATCTGCTTTGGCCAAAGACTTTCAAGTAATGATCCTTACAAGAGGCCATGGGTATCTCTTCATTATTCCGTATGGTGAATCCTTTATTGGCTACTCAATTACCTTCAATACCTCAAACTGCACTCCAAGCACCACCCTATGAGTTACCTCTCGAAGGCAACAAGAAATGGAGTCAAAGCAGTGATCAAGATTCAAGATATCCTTGAGTACCTCAAGTCTAAGGATACTTGCACCATTGCTATGATGAGATTATCACTGACATTAGAATAAGATATCCATGTGATGATCTCATGACAGGTCATCCAATGTACTTACTACCGCTAGTAAGCATCCACATGTCAATTCTAAAATATCTCATATTTACAGCTTCGAGATCCACCGCTGATCCAATCAAGGAATATGACATGTGCTAGTCTATCCGGATTAATGATGTCCAGTCTCATTAATCCTATGACTAGGGATAATTTAGATAATGACATAATTGCACATGATAGGAATCTCAATAGTATGATCGCATCATAATTTCCTTCATGCTATGTCAATATCATGGACTTCATTAATTGATTAAAGATCCATATCAATTCATAAACAATGTTCATGAATATCAAATTAATGAAATATGCCTTTCTTTATTTATTCATAAAGTCTCAGATACGACTTTGAACAAAACGCGCTAAAGGGGATTGCCTTTAGGGCACAATTTAAACAGTTCCGTCCTTGCATAAGTCAACTCACCCCATGTACATGTTGACTTATCGGTACTGAATGCGTGTAAGTCAACTTACACTTACAATGTTTTCAAAGGAAAGAGAATTAAATAATGACTATGGTTTCATTATTGCTTTTGAATGGCTTGAAAAATTTTCATATGTTTGGTATTTGAATTTTTTTGATGGAAATGAATGTGACATATTTCATGTTCATGGACAATTGTGTTTCTAAAATATGACTTTGTGGCAAAATGTTAAGAAAATCATATTTTTAAAAAAGTGCCTTTTTGGGTAATATGTTTTGCACGTCATGAAATACATGTTATGTGGATTTGTGGTGATCTCCTAAGTTAAATCAAGTTCACTTTGACAAAAGGCTTCTCCCTCTTGCCCGCTAGTGACATGGAGCTCCTTCACGAGCTCCCATAAGTTCACAGCTATGCAAGACCATTAAGTGGGATTGTGATAGTACGTTTTATTTATGGCTACACAGTACCATTATGTGGAAATGTGTAATACATTTTGTTTTGGATCCACCCAAACCATGATGATGTGCTTATATGCTTATGATATGTCGACAAGTTGATGCATACATGATTTGTATTATTGTGAATTGGTCGAGAATTTGATAACTATGCATTTTATGATTCAATAAAAAATTTTCATTGACGAATAAATATTTCAATGGTTTTTGCTTGTTTCTCTATTATAAACTTGTTATCCATCTTTCAAGCTCACCACACCCGTACCTTTCCCCACCCAAATAAAAAATGAGTAGATATTAGAGAGTTTTATGAAATAATGTTGGTTGTTAAATTGTCATAAAATGTTGTTGCATTAAAGGAAGTGAATTTGGGAAAAGTTAGAGTGAAAGCAAGGTTAGGATAGATGGAGAAACCTAGGGAAGACTCTTGAATGAACCCTTCCCGAAAGGTATTATTATGGTCAATTGTGCATCTTCGTCACGGCATGCTTATCTCGATAGATGCTTAGGTCTATTATGGGAACTTCGCCATGGCGAAGTCAAGAGTTTGCCGCAGTGAATTTTTCTCGAAGAGTCTCCATAAAAGTTCTCCTCTGTTCACCACGGAAAAATATAAAATTTACTATGGCAAGCCCATCTACTAGGAACCAAGGACCTAACATTTATGTATCAGAGCATGAAGATGAATCGATGATGGTTAAGGAGATTTCATTAGATTACGCTCATGTTTTATGACTTTGAAATTAGGCTCCGAAAATAGGGTCCTACATCTAGTCCCTAAACCATCCAATAAATCTATTATAGGAACTAGATGGGTATTCAAAAATAATCTATAAGAATAAAGAAAAGTAACCCATAACAAAGCTAGATTAGTAGCTCAAGGCCATAATCAATAAGAAAGAATATATTATAATGAAACATATGCTCCTGTAGCTAGACTAGAGGCTATTAGGATTTTAATTGCATATGCTATTTTTCATAATATAAAAATGTTTCAAATGGATATGAAAAGTGCATTTTTGAATGGTTTTATAAACGAAGAAGTTTATATAAAATAACCCCCAGGTTTTGAAGACATTGATAAACCAGATTATGTGTATAAACCTCATAATGCTTTGTATGGATTAAAACAAGCACCTCGTGCTTGGTATGATCGTTTGAGTTCGCTTTCGATTAAAAATGACTTTATTAGAGATCAAGTAGATAAAAAATTATTTAGGAAAAATATTTAAAATGATTTTGTCGTTGTATAAATATATTTAAACGATATCATCTTTGGTGTAACTTCTAAAAAATTATGTTCAAATTTTGAAAATCTTATGAAAAGTGAATTTGAAATGAGAATGATGAGTGAATTAAAGTTCTTTCTTGGTTTACAAATTAAACAAAATGAAGAAAAGATTTTTGTTCATCAACAAAATTATATCAAAGAACTTTTAGTCAAATACAAAACGGAAAATGTTAAACCAATGATAACTCCTATACATCCTTCAATCGTTTTAACTAAGGATGAAGTTAGTAAGAAGATTGATCAAACCCTTTTCAGAGGAATTATCGGTTCTTTTGGATCGATAGAAAGAGTACAAGTGGAGGTTGTCAATTTCTTAGTAGTAATCTAATTTCCTGGTCAAGCAAGAGGTAAAGTTCAATTGCTTTGCCTACTGTAGAAGCTGAATACATGTCAACTGCAAGTTGTTGTTCATAGATGTTATAGATAAAGTATCAGTTAGAGGATTATTCTAACCAAGAAGATCAGAATCCAATCTTCTGTGACAACACAAGTGCTATAAATCTCTCAAATAATCCAATACAACACTCAAGGGCAAAGCATATCGAAGTTAGACATCATTTTATAAGGGACTATGTACAAAGAGGGATCATCAATCAACAATTTGTTGAGAATCAACAATAGGCAGATATCTTCACCAATGCCTTAAGTGAAGACAGATTCAAGGAAATCCAACGAAACCTGAATATGGTGATGTTAAATGACCATCTAAAACTCCATGATCCAGACTATTCATCCTGCAGAAGCTGAAAAGTTGTAAGTTTTCATATTAAATAGTAACAGTAACTTGCACTCGATAGTTTCAATTTCATGATTACCAGTGGATCAGTTAAAAAATGTAACAATTAGTAAATTTTCAAGAGTGTATATAAAAAGAAATCATCTCAAAATCTGTAACACCTTACACTCTAGAATTTTCTTGAAAAACTTTGAAACTGACTTATTCAAAGTTCTCTCAACAAAGATGATCCAACCCTCTATTCTAAACATCAAATCCTTATCATTTCATTTCATATCTTTCTCTTAATTTTTTCTATATACTAACCTCACTTCTTTAAGCGAAATACATTTTTGTGTTTAGTGTTTATCTTTTATAGATTAAAAAATGTTGAAATCTCTTGTCTATAGAAGACTCATCGATTTCACATCCCTGAAGAATGATCATATGAATATCAAACCTGAGATTGAAGCGGTTGGATGGAAGAATTTCTTCAACATCTGAGAGACGGTGTATCAGAATGAAATATATGAGTCCTGGAAAATGCGAAGGTGGGAAATAACACTTGGGTATTGATGGTAGACGGATTGTAGGTAATAATCACACAAGATTCTATTATGAAGGCTATTGGGTGTCCAAATGAAGGAGCATAATTGTTTAACAATACAAATTAGATTGCTCAAAGTCATATAGACAAAACCAACATCAATGGAAAACTATATGGATCCAGTAATGTTGGGTCCTACTTGCAGAGTCCAACGCTTGCTCTGATATCACAAATGTTGGGTCCTGTTTGCTTCCGGAATCCAACTCTTGCGAAATCATGAAACTTGAGCTTTCTCTAATACCACAACTGTTGGACCCCACTTGCGGAGCCCAACTTCAGATCATGAAACTTGACCATCATCTATTCATCTTCATTCTCATAAAATCCCAACAATTTTCCTCACAATTTGTTCAATGGCGTGCCCACATAAAATTAGTCACCATGCTCAAACTCATTTCTCCTATTTGTGAATAGAATTTGGAAATATTTAACAAGAATTTCGATTTGGCTTCTTCAAATAAATCATAGCTATAAGCCTTTATTTTGTTTTGAAGCAAGAATCACCTCAATCGGAGTTATATATGTAAGCGATCTAGAAGGGGGGTTAAATAGATCTTTAAAGCTTTTTGTAATTTTCTACAACAAAATCAGAAGTTAATTCACAAAAACAATTTAATCAAATTTAAATGTAAAGAGTAGGGAAGAAGAGCAAACATTATTTTGATAGAGGTTCGGTGCTAAGACCTGCGTCCTCTACCTAATCTCCCACTTAGGATTTTGCAAACCACTTTATTGAACACTTTTAAGTTGAGTGTGAACTTCTTACAATACCACTTGATTTTCAGCTCAAGCTACCTTTACAATCGATTTGTTTTCCGGCACAAATCCTACCTCACACGTGATCTTTCACTAATCACTCAAATTGTAAGAGAAATAAGATAGAGTTTGAAGAACAAAGCTCAATACAATTGTGTAACAAGATAAGAGCAATAGTGAGCAAATATGGAGCAATAATGAAGTCTTTTGCTTATGGAACTTGAGTATTCTTTTTCCCTTGATCATCCACTCTTATATTTAGAAGAAAATAGACATTGGAACCATTCTATCCGTTGTATAATTGTTATGACCATTCCATAATATCCTCCTTTCCATTTGTGACTAATTGACTTCATCAGAGTCAGTTCGCTGTACTCATAAGTCGACTTATCGGGGTGTGTAAGTCGACTTGTGACAACTATTTTCGTAAAATTTTATCTCCGCTCTTCTATAAGTCGACTTATGCAGTGTAAGTCGACTTGTGGCCTTCGATAAGTCAACTTATGGACTATTAGTCGACTTGTGTTGACAGATCTTCATATATTAGTCGACTTATGATGTTCTAGTCGACTTATGTTGTTCTCAACTTGACGGATCTTGATATATAAGTCGACTTTTTATATGCTAGTCGACTTATGTTAGCTTCAACGGTAATATCCAATCAAATCTTCTATAATCTTCATTATTAATGTCTCTTGCACTTATAAGGAAACTTCCATCTTGATTCTTCAATGATTAATCACTTGGCCATCTTGATTTGCACAATTCTTTTATTGAATAATAATCCCAAAATACCTGAAATAATTTCTTAACTAATTCTAGATATTTTATTTGTAGGAAAATCCCGGGAGGTACATCACATGTACAGGCAGCGGAAAACAAAAATTTTTATTCCCGGGACCTTCCCGAACCCAGGATCCAGGTATCCGTATGAAGACATCAACCTACATAGCCAATAGAGACTATCTCTAAAGGTGATCCACGCAGAGATCAGAAAACCTAACCGGATCAAACCCCTTTGACCCGGGAATAGCTAGAACAGATTAAGAGCTGCTAGACCCTACCTCTGTCCTGGAGAGCTTGAGATCAGACGTTGAAACCTTGTGCTTGGAGAAGAGAAATCGATGATGGCTTGATGAGTAAGAAGAAGAAGATTCAAAGCTTTCAACCTTAACACTTAAGGAAACTCACTTCTCTTCTCACCCATGCTCCAACCGTCGTCCATCATACTCCACCAAGCCATCTTATGTTGATTTTTACCATTTAAACATACTTCCATAAGATGAAGCCAAGTGGTGGCTTTATATCCATTCATTTCTTTTATGGAATAAACTAATAAGCTTTGACTTTTCAAAGCTTATCTCTTCTCCCTTCCCCATTCCAACGAAAATGTACATCTTTAATTAATTAATTAATTAATTAATTAATTAATTAATTAATCAATTAATAAATAATTGCTAAGGTCCAGTCCAACTGGGCCTGGTCCTACCGGCCATCGGCCCCGATCTTCAAAACACCCTAAACCTTTCTTAGCAATATTGATGTCGCGATCTCATCGACATATCCCAATCTCATTGGGATCCATTTAATCCTAATGCTTTCCATAATTGGAACTCGTCCAATTACTATTTTACGATTCTCTCAAACACTCTTAAGCGCAGTGACCCTTTAGTTCTTGTTATGTTGGCCACTTAGATTAACACTTAATCGAGAAGCAAGTCATGAGCGTATCAAGCAACACATCATGACCCCAATTGACCGGAAAGTAATCGGTTTGATGTATTCATCACGAACCGGATCACAAACCCTTCCATGATAATTACTGTGCAATTCGTCCTTTCACCATCCTATACCCCACTTGGTTATGAGTATGGTCAAAGTGTCAACTCTTACTAGACCGAATCTAGCCCAAGTGATAACAAATCTCGCCCTAGACTCATTACTCTATATGTCCATGAAGACACTCTTCATGACATATTCACTCCGCCGAGATTTACAAGTAATGATCCCGACAAGAGGCCACGGGTATCTCCTCTCGCTAATCCGTAGTGGTGAATCCTTTATTGGCTACTCAATTACCTTCGAATACCTCAAGTCGCACCCAAGCACCACCCTATGAGTTACCTCCGAAGGCAACAAGAAATGGAGTCAGTACGTAATCAAGATCCAAGATATCATCGAGTACCTCAAGTCTAAGGATACTTGCACCATTGCTATGATGAGATTATCAATGACACTTAGATAAGATATCCATGTGATGATCTCATGGCAGTCATCCAATGAACTTACTACCGCTAGTAAGCATCCACATGTCAACTCTAAATATCTCATATTTACGCTTCGAGATCCACCGCTGATCCAATCAAGGAATATGACATGTGTTAGTCTATCCGGATTAATGATGTCCATCTCATTAATCCTTTGACTAGGAGAATTTAGATATCTTGACACAATTGCACATGATAGGAATCTCAGAGTATGATCACATCATAATTTCCTTCATGCTATGTCATATATCATGGACTTCATTAATCTGATTAAAGATCCAATCAATTCATAAACAATGTTCATGAACATCAAATTAATGAATTATGCCTTTTCTTTATTTATTCATTCACCGATACGATCGTGAATAAACGCTAAAGGGATTGCCTTTAGGCACAAATGAACAAGACTGCCTTGAATAAGTCGACTTATCCAATGTACAAGTCGACTTATCGGTACTTTTCAAGAATAAGTCGACTTATCAGTAGTACAAGTCGACTTGTACTTACAAATCTCCCACTTGACCTAAAGCCAATCGCCTTAGTATCTAATACCATAAGCAAGCCCATGAGAATCACAATTCTCCCGTGATAATGGCTTTGTGAACGGAACAAAGAACACTTTGTCTGTGGGAATTCTCTCTATCGATATCATCTCGACTAATGATCTCCGAATCGGCGAGTACGAGTTCGGATCGTCGATGAGACCTGGTTCCTTTGCTCACAAGACTAGCCCCATTGTATCACAATACAATCCTATGGGCCCACCACACCTAGGGGACTAGATCAAGTTCAAGAATGAACTTCGATCCAAACCGCCTTTTCAGACATCTCATGCGATGTACTCGCCTCGGTTGTTGAATCGCCATCCTTTCTTGTTTGAACTTTTCCAACCGACCGCCACGCTATTCAAAGGTGAATGTATATAAGTTGATTGTGATTCGAAATCATCCTTATCGATTAGATACCGCATCCTAATGCTCGCTCATATGGAGATTTCCATCTCCAAACATCAAGAAAATATCCTTAGTGCTTCGCAAGTACTTGAGGATATTCTCGATATCACCTAGTGACCTCACCAGATCCGATTGATATCCGCCGAACACTTAGAGCATACGATACATCGGGCCTCGTACATAGCATTGTTCCATGCTAAACCTCTTTAGCATCTCATCTATGTACGATGCTTGTGAAAGACCAAGCAACCTTTTGATTTATCTCTATAAATCTATATCCCAAGGATATAAGTTGCTTTACCAAGGTCTTTCATCGCAAATTGTTTGGACAACCAAAATTTAACTGATTGCAGCATAGAGACATCGTTTCCGAGTAACAGTATGTCATCTACATACAACACAAGGAATACGATTGCAGTCCCATTAACCTTCTTATGCACACAATGATCATCCGAATTTTGTGAGAAATCAAACTCTTTGATTAACTCAACTAAACGGATAATCCAACTCCTGGAAGCTTGCTTCAATTCATTAATGGATTTCTGAAGCTTGCATACCTTTTCGCCATCGATGGAAGTGAAGCCCTCAGTCAGTCATACACATCCTCGGCAGATTTCCTCTCGAAAGCGTCTTCACATCCACTTGCCATATCTCATAATCATAATGAGCGGCAATGGCTAGGAGTATCCGAATGGATTTAAGCATTGCTACGGGGCTGAAGGTTTCGTCATAGTCAACTCTTTGTCTGTGACAATATCCTTTAACCAGAAGCATTGCTTTATAGGTAATCAAATTACCATCCATGTTGGTTTTCTTCTTGAAAACCCCTTTGCACCCTGTGGGTTTTATCCCATCAGGTGTAACAACCAAAATCCATACTTGGTTTATGTACATGGAATCCATTTCGGCTTTCATGGCACAAAGCCATTTTTCAGTTCCAGAAGTGGTGAATCCTTTATTGGCTACTCAATTACCTTCGAATACCTCAAGCTGTACCCAAGCACCACCCTATGAGTTACCTCCGAAGGCAACAAGAAATGGAGTCAGTACGTAATCAAGATTCAAGATATCCTCGAGTACCTCAAGTCTAAGGATACTTGCACCATTGCTATGATGAGATTATCACTGACACTTAGATAAGATATCCATGTGATGATCTCATGGCGTGTCATCCAATGAACTTACTACCGCTAGTAAGCATCCACATGTCAACTCTAAATATCTCATATTTACGCTTCGAGATCCACCGCTGATCCAATCAAGGAATATGACATGTGTTAGTCTATCCGGATTAATGATGTCCATCTCATTAATCCTTTGACTAGGAGAATTTAGATATCGACACAATTGCACATGATAGGAATCTCAGAGTATGATCACATCATAATTTCCTTCATGCTATGTCATATATCATGGACTTCATTAATCTGATTAAAGATCCAATCAATTCATAAACAATGTTCATGAACATCAAATTAATGAATTATGCCTTTTCTTTATTTATTCATTCACCGATACGATCGTGAATAAAACGCGCTAAAGGGATTGCCTTTAGGCACAAATGAACAAGATCGATCCTGAATAAGTCGACTTATCCAATGTACAAGTCGACTTATCGGTACTTTTCAAGAACAAGTCGACTTATCAGTAGTACAAGTCGACTTGTACTTACATTATTATTATCAAAACATAAAGGGATTTAATTTGTCAACCACCATTGGTCCAACAATATAGCTCAAGATATGCTTAAAATTCCAAAGTGTGTTTATACCTCAATCATGCTCTCTAAACTGAACTCTCACTTTCTTACAATCAAACCTTCTCAAATTAAATCTAAAAGCTACAAAATTTCATGTAGAGATATATTCATGTCTTAGGAATCTATCGCTTTAAGAATCACTTCATTTGGAGGTCAAACGAGGGAGTTATGAAGAATCTAACATGTTTATAACCTCAATCATGCAGTAACACGTCTTAGCGCGATTGTCATAACTTTCACCAAAAATGTCTGAATAGTTTCATTCTTAGACCATTGGAAAGAAGACTTCTAGATCGAAGACTTTTATGAAGAACACAAAATCAGATTATGCCTCTAAAATGGTCAAAAACTGTGATTTCATGAAATTGTCCTGTGAATGTCCGTTTAACGGACAGTGTCGGGCCAAAATGCACTTTCTCACCTGAGAAAGTCCATTAAACAGACATCAAGTCCGTTAAACATACATGGGCGATGTTTGGGGTCCTTTTTGACCCGTAAAAGTCCGTTAAACGAACATGAGGGTTCCTAAAACCCCTCCAAACCCTCTCCAATGCTTCCTACATCCAATCTAACATCATATACACTTATAATCTTCACTAATTCACTTCTTCTAATGCAATCAAACTCCTAAAACATTCAATTACCTCTTTGGGTGCATCAAACTCCCAAAATTTAACTCAAATAAATCATCACAAAACCAAACTCTCATCATTCACCATGATTGTCATGTTTAAACTTCCAAAGCAGCATCTTCACTTATAATGCTCATATCTTTTCACTCCGATACCCTAAATTTGCATACTTTATAGCGTCGAAAAGCTAAGAGGATCATCTATAACTTTTATTAAGACATCTTGGTCAAATTCATCATAGATTAATACAGAATTTCTTCTGAACTCAGAACACACAATTTACCCTCACAAAAACTTGAAATTTATCCCAAATTCACTTCCTTAATTTCACATCATTCATAACAATTTAACTACCAGTTGGAATTCGTCCAACCCTCAACCTCAATTCATTTGACTTCTCATATTTATCAACATCTCTATATTCATAACATCTCACTGAAGTGTGTATATATATATATATATATCCTCATCCATACATCAATCATAATTCATTAACAACAAATAAGAATTTACAAAACTTCAATGGCAATCGAAGTTACAATACATTAATGTTGTAGAATCCCTAAAGTACACAAGATACTTGAATAATAATTGCTCAAAATGTAATTACAGCTTTGTTTACATAAATCTCTCCAAAGCAAAACAAAACATGCAGATTCAGATTTAGTCCTTGATTCACTTTTACTTGATCTCTTGTTCTTCACCTGAAGATGGGGAAAGAGAGGGGGCGAGCTCGGAAGCTCGTGGGTAACAATTTTATAAACGGTAATAAGTAAAAAACATTTGAAAATTTCATGATTATAGCAAAACCTCATTGAAAATTTATAAAACATTCATTTCTCAAAATTGTCAACTTGTCAAGCAAATTCACACTTCACCCAAGTCAAACAATCATCAAACTTATCAACACATGAAAACACATAAACACATCATAATAGTTTGGGTAGGTCCATGTTCATGACGCACTACACATTCCCATAAAATGGTCTTGTGTAGCCGTAAACTTGAGGGAGTCCTTGAAGGAGCTCCGTGCAACTAGCAAGCAGGTGGGAGAAGCCTATTCTTGGGTCAACGTACACGTGACGGTTCTTAAGGTACTACCACAAACCCACATAACATGAAGTTTAGGAACTTGAAAATATTTGGCCCATATGGCACATTTTTTAAAAACTTGTCTTTCATGAGCATGCATCATTCATATGCAATTCTATCATCATTTCACAATTTCACAACCAAAAGAATATGCCAATGATAATAACCCTTTCTCAAATCATGTGAAGGCAACATGTACCACAATTACAAAGCATTTAGCAATCATTCTCAAAAATTCATTTACAAAAAACATCTGGAAATTTGCAAGCATTCAAAGAACAATAAATGCGCTTTTATCAAGTAGTTGGAAAAATTAATTAATTGCATTTATTGTAAGAACATTTATAGCTTATAAACTCAATTATAAAAATGTCACCCACCTTAATTCCTTGCTTGAAACTTGACTCAAATTGCCTCCCCTTGATCTTTATTCCTCTTACCTCTCTTAATCTCCTTCATCCATGGCAAAATCCCCAAATCAATAGACATTCAAATTGAACAACCCATAAGACATTATCACCAAAATGGGTCTTAGAAAACTTAAACCATACCATTCTTAAGCCATAAGAACCCAAATCTCTTTAAAAATCCAACAAATCAAAATCCATTCTTACCTTGAATCTTCACCAAATGAAGAATTTCTTGGCTTGAATGGAAGCTCTCATCTTCTTCCACCTTTTTCCTTCTTGAATCAACTTGAAATCTTTCTTGAAAACCAAGAAATGAAGAACCCTAGCTTTTCCTCTTTTCTCCCCTCTTTCTCTCTTTTTCGTGCTTCTCTCTTCTCTTTCTCTCTAATTCACGTTTTTTCTTCTTAAAAATGAAAGACAACTCATTTCTCTTGTCTTTTATACCACTAATGATTGGACAATGTCCATTTTTCCCTTACTTATATGCCTTGCAACTTAAATGGCTTAAGTGGTCTTCCAATTTTGCCCCTCATGCAAACTTATCACCCTAATACAATAATTCAATCAACCCATGCCATATGATCTTACTCAGATTAACATGCTCATTAACTCCCATTAACATGCTAATTAATTCCACAAAAATACCCTATTAAGACCTCAAAATTCATTTAAATCGTGCTTAACTCCTTCCAAACATCAACACCTTGTCTAATCATGCAATTGAAGGAAATTGCTTGTACTTCCTTCTAGATAAATGTTCCTCATTGTCTTAAGTTTCTAATGACATCAAAATCATTCAATTTGGTTTGGTAATCTGAAAGTTATACCTAAACATTTCCAAACATGTCTTATACTGAAATGATATTTTGTAGTCAACACCCATCCGAATATTGATATTCTTATAGAATAAATTAAAACTCGATTTCATCAGAAAATTTGTGGTCGTACCTCTCTATTTTAATCCAAATTAAGAATAATCTCATTCGGATAACTAGAGCAAAAGTTATGGCTCAAACACTTTCGGACTGTTACTAAACTAAGACTGTACACTACACCAAACTTCACTCCAAAAATTAAAAGTCTTAAGGACTGAATTGAAATTCGATTCCTTCAGATATCTTGTAGCTCTATGTCTCTAGTTAAGTTAGAAACAAGAATCAACTCATTTGGGACTCTACAGATCAAAATATGATTAAAATACTAAAGCATGTTTAGTAAAATATCCAACTCATACTCTATTTATTGATCCTCTCACTTTGAGTCAATCAATCTTTTCTACATTATTTCAAATTCAAGAATTCTCCTTTTCTATACACATGAAGAATCGCCAACAATTCCTCATTTAATAGTTTTAGTTTCTAAGGAAAGTTCAGGGTTCAACAATTCTCCCCTCCTTAAAGAATTTCATCCTCGAAATTCAAACCTTACTGATCTAGGGGCAGGGGTTTGCTTCCTTTTGTACTCTTTTGTTTGTTTTTTTTTCATTTTACTCCATCACTCCAATGCTTTCTTTCAATTGACCTTGGTTAATGGATTCAATCAATCCCTCCATAATTTGTTCAGATGCCACACCATCTTATCTGTTTCTTCCATATTTTTCAAACTAATCACAATTTTATTTTTTCCACTTCCTGAGTCCATAATGTTAAGTCAAAATGACTTTACATAAAAATGATTTTGAAGTATAACAAACAAAGAGAGATCATATACAAGAAAAGCAAAACAGACGCAGACGCAGAAACAAAACAGACGCAAATGCAAAGCAGACGCAGACGCAAATACAAAGCAGACGCAGACACAGAAGCAGAGCAGACGCAGACGCAAATACGAAGCAGACGCAGACGCAAAAGCAAAGCAGACGCAGACGCAAAAGCAAAATAGACGCAGACGCAAATACAAAACAGACGCAGACACAGATGCAAAGCAGACGCAGACACAGATGCAAAGCAGACGCAGACGTAAATACGAAGCAGACGCAGACGCAAATGCGAAGCAGACACAGATGCAGACGCAAATGCAAAGAAGACGCAGACGCAAATACAAAGCAGACGCAGACGCAAAAGCAAAACAGAAGCAACGCAGACGCAAAAGCAAAACAGACACAAATATGAAGCGATGCGACGCAAAGAAAAAAACAGACGCAAGAGTCGATTCGAAAGTTAGTTACAGAACTCAACCGATTAACTGCTTTTTAAAGATTCAAAATTCAAGAATCAAGAAGCAGTTAGAGACGAAGGCTATAAATTCAAGTCGAAGTCGAAAAATAAAAAGCTGCTGATCTTAGAAAAATCACACAAAGTAAAAAAGCGATTAAGTGCAAACTAGCCGAAAAGCTATCTCGATCAGAATAAAGTGTTCAAATATTTTTCTGAAAAGAAAAAGGTGTACAGATAGCCTGCAGAGGCTAAGTGTGAAAGAATACTGGTTGTAGAGACCTGAAGAGGCTCGTGAAAGAATACTTGTAACAATTGAAGAGATAGTGAAATCTCAGAAGAAACTCGAGGATCGGACGTAGCCCACGGTTTGGGGTGAACCAGATAAATTCATGCGTTCACCACTCTTACTCTATCTTGTTTTTAGTTTCAACTTTATCATTACTTATCGCTCAGATACATAGTATTGAAAAGTTTGATCAATCGGAATAAATAAAAATTCAGAAAGATTTTATTCCTAACAAGTAATTCAAAAGACTTATAAAGAGGGGAATACACAATATTTTTAAGTGCTGTATTAACATGTGATTTACTTCAATTGGTATCAAAGCAAGGTATCCAAGAATCACTTTGGCGAAGTGTGGATTAAAGATAATGGCGAGTCACATGTATACATCAAAGGAGCCTCACTACTAGACCTCCAAAGATTCAACGGAGAAGACTATCACTCATCGGAAAGATAGGATGCGTTATTCATCGAATCTACTCATGTTGACCTTTGGGACGTTATAGAGAACGGACCTTACACACTGTAGATGAAGAAGGCAATTTTATTCCACTTAATGTATGGACGGCCGATCGTAAAGCAAGAATACAGCTTAAATTCAAAGGCAAAATTTTTCTTGACATGTGCCCTAAGCAGAACGAGTATGACAAAGTGCACGTTGTGACACCGCAAAAGAGATGTGGGACACATTGTCTATTGCTCACGAAGGCACAAGCCAAGTTAAAGAATCAAAGATAAGTATTCTTGTGCATCAATATGAACTTTTCAGATGGAAGATGAAGAATCTATCGATCAAAAGTTTGGAAGATTTCAAACAATTGTCAATGGATTGAAAGCTCTTGGAAGGACATACAACAATCAAGATCATGTTCGAAAGATTCTAAGAAGTCTTCCTAAGAGATGGAGACCTAAAGTTATCAAGCAGCAAAAAGCCAAAGACTCGAAAGTGTTAAACTGGATGAGTCATTGGGATCCTTAAAGATTCATGAAGTAGAACTCAACGCCAAGACAAGCCCAAGCGAGATAAGTCAATAGCATCAAGGTCGGACAAAGAATCATAAGACTCGTAGAAGGAGGAAGTCATCAAAAGCGTTGAAAATTGAAGAATCAAAGGATGACAACTCCACCAATCCGAATCGAGTCAAGTGATGAAGATGAGGAATTATCTTTCATTTCCGTAAAGTTAAGACGCATGTGGAAGAAAAGCCCAGAGTGATCCGCATATTCGTAAAGAATGGGAAAGATGAAGCTAAACCAGAAGTCTTCTATCATTTGCTACGAAAGTGCAACCAAATTTCGACACTATAAGTCCAATGTCCTACTCTCAAGAAGAAACCAAAGAAGAGTAGAGAAGGCAAGAAAAGCATGATGGCAACATGGAGGACCTAGATTCATCTGAATCGATACAAGCTCCGAAGTCATCGTAATATGCAAACATTTGCCTAATGGTCGAGGAAGATAGTGATGAGGAGGTAAAATCGATTATGATAATTTGCATGATGCCTATTCGTAATTGTTAGAAGATTCTCATGCTATTCTCAAACAAGACAAGTCATTAAAGAAGAAGTATGTAGAAAATATTAAACATACCGAGGTAATAGAGAGAGAAAATGTTTGTTCAAAGAAACAATTAGAAGATAAAAGAAAATTGTAGATGATCGTAAGAGATTAATCAACTTAAACTAAGGATTAAGAATTTATCATTGATTTAGCTACTTTCACGTAAAGTACAAAGAAAATGAATGAGATACTTGGAAAATGTAGACATCCAAGTGATAAGACCGGATTAGGTTTACAGAAACAAGATTCAGCCTCAGTAAAAATCTATCATTCAAAAAGAAGATATGGGATGATTCATTTTAATCAACATTCTAATAATATGCATCATGATCACATCATATGCATACTACTAACCATAAAGGACCCAAGAAAATTTGGGTACCAAGAAATAAAATAGTTTCTCCCGCAGATATCCTTCCTTGAAGATACGGCAAGCACCATTGGTATTTAGACAAAGGATGCTCGCGACATGATGACGGAAGAAGGTCTATGTTCCTAGACCTTCAAGATAAGGAGGGAGGATCAAGAATTTCGGAGACAACCAAATAGGAAAAATTATTGAATCGGGAAATTAGGTAAAGATTCCTTTACATGCATAAATAATGTACCGCTTGTTGATGGTCTAAAGCATAACCGGATTAGCGCTACCAATTGTGTGATTCTGGTTTCACGCTACATTCAATCAAAATCTTTAAGTCGAAACAAAGATGGGTTTATACTTTTCTCTCACAAGAGAAAAACAACCTTTACAAAATCAATTTAGAAGATTTTCAAAACAAAATATTTCATGTTTTCTATCTTCCAAGAAGAAAGACTAATCTGCATAAAAACTAGGTCATGTCTCTTTGAAACATATTTCAAAATTGGTAAAACATGATTTGGTAAGAGGTTTGCCAAAATAAGTTTTGACAAAGAATTTTTTGTGAAAATTGTTTGAAAGGAAAACAAGTTAAAACCTCTTTCTTCTAAAAGTTTTGTAACCTCATCAAGACCTTTAGAACTATTACATATGGATTTATTTGGTCCTACAAGGACATTAAGTCTTGGCAAAAGAAATATGGACTCGCTATTGTTGATGACTTTACTCGATTTTATTGATATTATTTTATCACACAAAGATGAGTCTTTTAAGTGCTTTAAAATCTTATCCGAAAGTTACGTAATGAAAAGGAATGTCCATAGCCAAGATCGTCGAGTGACCATGGTGGAGAATTTGAAAATGAGAAGTTTAGAGTACGCCAGAGGAGGAGAATGGAATTTCCCACAACTTCAAATTTCTAGAACTCCACAACAAAATGGAGTTGTTGAAAGAAAGAATAGGACTATTCAAGAGATGGCAAGGATAATGCTATGTAAGACTAATCTACCTAAGTATTTCAAGGTAAGTCGTGAATACAAAGATGCTATATTCGTAATAGGATCATGTTGAGACTTATGTCAAGAAGACTCTCACGAGTTATGGAATGGAAGAAGACCAAGCATATCTTACTTTCATCCATTTGGGTGCAAATGTTCCATTCTCAATACGAAAGAGTCATTGGATAAATTTGACTCAAGACCTTTCCAGAATCTTCCTAGGCTACTCATTATCATCTAAAGCGTTTCGAGTTTACAACTTGACTTCAAGGACTGTTGAAGAGACAATACATGTCAAGTTTGATGATAGTTCTCAACCCCATAAGGAAGATGACATGGAGAATGAAGGTCCTTCAAAAAACTTAGATAATACCTCAGAAACTCCCTCGTCAGTTCATGAGAACAAGATTGAAGATATTCCAGAAACTATAGAACTAAGACGAAATTGAGATATAAAAGTTCTCATCCAGAAGAACTAGTTATCTGTGACACCTCGTATGAATTAGACAAGGTCCGATTCGTAAGAGAAGCTAATGTAGCTTTTATCTCTGAAGTAGAGCCTAAGAAGGTTGAGGAAGCTCTTCAAGACGAAGCTTGGGTGTTAGCCATGCAAGAGGAGCTGAATCAATTTACTACAAATAACGTCTGGTCCTTAGTCTCAAAACCTTTTAAGAAATCCATTATTGGAACAAGATGGGTTTTCAAGAATAAGTTAGACGAATCAGGTAGAGTGAGTCGTAATAAGGCTAGATTAGTAGCACAAGGCTATAATCAGCAAGAAGGAATAGACTACAATGAAACATATGCTCTAGTGGCGAGACTTGAAGCTATAAGGATTTTGTTAGCATATGCAATCTATCATGATATAAAGTTGTTTCAGATGGATGTTAAGAGTGCATTTCTGAATGGCTTTATAGATGAAGAGGTGTATGTGAAACAACCACCTGGCTTTGAAGATGTTAAAAAACCAGACTATGTTTATAGACTTCACAAAGCCTTATATGGTCTGAAGCAAGCTCCTAGAGCTTGGTATGATCGTCTGAGTACCTTCCTAATAGAGAATGGGTTCAGTAGAGGTCAAGTTGATAAGACGCTCTTTAGGAAGAGTTTTCAGAATGATTTTATCCTAGTACAGATCTACGTTGATGATATCATTTTTGGTGCTACTTCAAAAGAGTTGTGTTTAAAGTTTGAGAGCTTAATGAAGAAAGAATTTGAAATGAGTATGATGGGCGAGTTAAAGTTCTTTCTTGGGTTGCAAGTTAGCGCATCAAGAGAAGATCTTCATTCATCAACAAAAGTATGTGAAAGAGTTGTTGAATAAGTTTGATATGAATAATGTGAAGCCTATGGCAACTCCGATGCATCCTTCAAACCTTTTGTCGAAAGACTAATTTGGTAAGAAGGTGGATCAAACCCTATATAGAGGATGATCTTTTTATCGTATCTTACAAGCAAGTAGACCTTATATTCGCTCAAGTATGCAGGTGCAAGATTTCAAGCCGATCCTGAGAGTCTCATTTTATCTTTGTTAAAAGAATTTTGAGCTATCTCGCAGTACTACCGATCTTTGCTTAATGTTCGAGAAAGGTAAAGATTTCAGTTAATTGATATTGTGATGCGGACTATGCCGAGACGTAATCGAAAGAAAAGCACAAGTGGAGGATGTCATTTTCTCAGAGGAAATCTTGTCTCTGGTCAAGCAAGAGACAAAGCTCAATTTCTATCAACCGTGAAGCGAGTAATATATGTTCCGCCGCAAGTTGTCGCCACGATTTATGTGGATCAAGTATCGCCTTGAAGACTATTCATTAAAGAGGAGGAGATTCCAATTTATTGTGACAAAACCAAATAAGAATAAATCTATCAAAGAATCCAATTCAAAGATTCCGAGTGAAGCATATAGAAGTCGACATCATTTCGAGAGATTATGTTTAGAGGAAAGTGGTGCTTCTACGCTTGTTGAAATGTAACTTCAAAGGTGACATCTTCACTAAACCACTAATCAAGAACGGTTTCGTAAGATAAGACGCAATCTTAACATGGTGATGTTAAATGAGCAGTCAGGCTAAAGTAACGTGGAAACTAACGACGTTAGTTACATTGAGTTACAACTAGTAACTCTCTCACAAGAAAGATTTTTGGAGGGAAAAATCTGATAACTCGAGGTTCTTAATGATTCTAGAACCCACCGGACCATAACCCTATATGTAGACTGAAGATGAAATTGTAACAGTCTTTTCATCATCTCCTGACGATTCACTTCTGCTTTACCAATCTTCTCAAAAACATTTCTCTCAAAAAGCTCTCCAGAAGATATTTTTCACTCTATACAATGGAAGCAGCCATGGTTTATGGAAGACTTGTGGACTTTGAGTCACTAAGAAGAGACGGCATGGATGTAGAACCAGAAATTATAAGAGATGGTTGGAAGAACTTCTTTCAGATACAAGAACCAGTCTATACGAATGAAGTATATGAGTTCTGGAAGAACGCTCGTCTGATAGATAACACTATTGTATCCTCTGTAGAGAGAATATCTGTTCTTGTCACAAAGGATCTAATAAAGAAGGTGACCGATCGTCCATCGCTTGGAGAAACCGCTCACCAAGGCTGGATGGATGACCTCAATCGGAATGAAAGAAGAAGATATCAAGAGGAAACTATATGGCACAAATAACTCAAGGGAGAGGAAGACATCAAATTTGATTCCGAAGGATAGGGTGCTTCACGCAATTCTGTTTAATTGCATTCTACCCAGAGTCGGTTCAAGACATTTGGTGACTACTCTAGACGAACAATGCCTGTTCTTTCTTCTGAATCAAAATCCCATAGATTTACCCTTCTTAATCTTTCACTATATGGTTATGGGTTAAAGGAAACTACCAGCTATCCTTATGGTATGATTTTGACGAGGATTTTATGAATCCAAGATTCGCCCGCACCTCGGATCGTATAAACTGTTCCTGTGAAGAGCAAGATCGATGCACACACGATACGGTGAATGGGTCTGAACACAGTAGACAAAGATCAAGTTGACTCTTCAAGGAAGTCAAGAACTGAGGGGGAGCGTGTATTGAAGAAGACTCACCTCAAGTTCTCGCCCTCGATGAGTATCAAATCACCCATCACGAACCAAGGAGAGTGCTAGGTAGACCTCTCATGAAAATGGCGAGTCCTCTTTTCAAAGAAAGCCAATCTCAGAGGACAAAACAAAGTGTGCCAAAGAGACAAGGAGAAAGTCTTTTGAACGAAGTTGTGAAGAAAGCAAAGAGATCACCAAGAATTAGGACTCTGAGGCAACAGGAAGAAAAGATTGCCAGAGAACAGAGTTGAGAAGAAACTTCTAAATCTTGTGCACCCAGAGCCACAAGATCCTTAGTCTCTATTCTGAAAGAAGATACGGCCAGAAAATCCAAAGAGACTGAGAGGAAGAGAAAAGCAACATCTGAGAAAAGAAAATCTCCAACGAAGAAATCAGTAAAACTAACTGAAGCAGAGAAAAAGACTAAGAAGGTTAGTCGAAAGAAGATCATTTCAACTGCTGAGGACGTTAGTCAACAGAAAGAAACTATCAATATTGTTCAAGTAGAAATGTGTCGAAAGCGGCTTACGCTCAGATACCCCTATTGCTCAACAGAGGAGCCGTAAGATGAGAGCCCGGTTGGATGACTCCTATTGAAGCACATCAAGAAGCAACAAAGAAGGTCGATTCGGAGGATGATAAACCGTATCTAATGGTATACAACTACCACAAGTTTTTGAGGAAACAGAAGTTGAAGATCAAAATGGTGGAAGTAGTTACCAGACAGAAGACTGTTATTGCAATCGGTGTTCAACCAGTGAAGAAGATAGTAGCTATGGTATAACCTATGGTGATTAACCATAACACATGGGAGTTACTCAAAGAAGACGAAAAGATCTTCTATGATACTTTGGGATTTGCTGCTATTATGCCATATCCTACAAAACATCCCTACCATCCGTGTACTATTTTCCCAATCACTAAAAATACAGAGATAATGGTTGCACCAGATATACAGCCAAGATTTTCAAAAGACTTTACCAGGGGAAAATCAAAATTATATCCTGAAGATGATGCTAGTGATGATCTGTCCGCAGATCAAATTGCAGAAGAAGTGCGAAAAATTGATGAAGCATGCACGCCTGCAAAGAAGTTAGATAAAGCGAGCTGCAGCCATACTAATAGTGAGGAAGATCGTCCAAGAGGGGAAGAATAAGAACAGAACATTTATCGAGTTCCTCGTTCAGACAGCTTCTTCAGATAGCCCTTTGCCTAATACACTGCCTATTGAAGCACAAGCTCTACCTCGCAAGGAAGACAGCTATCGATGTCGCCGCCTTTTGATTTAAATCTTCCCGAAATAGAAACGCTCATTCATCCACCTACCTTTGAGATCAATGAAGACTACATCCCATCCTCTCGATGCTTACACTACTTCAATTCCTTTCGCCTCCATCGCCAAGTTTATCAAGCCTCTTCGCTTGCTGATCCACCGATGAAGTTAGCAGATTACGTGGTGAACTCAACGACATGAAGGAGACGGTAAATGATCCGAGAAAGATGATAGCGAACTCGCCAAGACCGTAATCTTTAATCATTTTTGATTATAACAAATAGGGGAGAGCAGGAAAAGAAGATAATCAATGTAAAAGGAGAGGATGTTCGGACAAAGAAGGTGTGACCACAATGCATTTAAGAAAGGAAGAAGATAAGTTTTTTTACTTTGCAAAATTTGTAATTTATTTTGTTCTCGCTTTTCTTTTCAGATGTAATTTGTTATATTCAAAAGGGGGAGATTGTTAAGTCAAAATGACTTTACATAAAAATGATTTTGAAGTATAACAAACAAAGAGAGATCATATACAAGAAAAGAAAAACAGACGCAGACGCAGAAGCAAAATAGATGCAAATGCAAAGCAGACGCAGACGCAAATACAAAGCAGACGCAGACACAGAAGCAAAGCAGATGCAGACGTAAATGCAAAGCAGATGCAGACGCAAATACGAAGTAGACACAGATGCAAAAGCAAAACAGACGCAGACACAGATGCAAAGCAGACGCAGACGTAAATACAAAGCAGACGCAGACACAGATGCAAAGCAGACGCAGACGCAAATGCAAAGCAGACGCAGACGCAGACGCAAATCTGAAGCAGACGCAGACGCAAATGTGAAACAGACGCAGATGCAAAAGCAAAATAGACGCAGACACAGATGCAAAGCAGACGCAGACGCAAATGCAAAGAAGACGCAGACACAAATACAAAGCAGACGCAGAAGCAAAAGCAAAACAAACGCAGACATGTATAAAGCAGCGCAAAAAGCAAAATGACACAAATATGAAGCAGATGCAGATTTAGTAAAGAAAGGCGACGAAGAGTCGGTTCGAAAGAAGTTACGTAACTCAACTGATTAATCGCTTTTTAAAGATTCAAGATTCAAGAATCAAGAAGCGCTAGAGACGAAGGCTATAAATTCAAGTCAAGTCGAAAACTAAAAAGTCACGATCTTAGAAAATCACACAAAGTGAAAAGCGATTAAGTGCAAACTAGTGAAAAGCATCTTCATCAGTAATAAAGTGTTCAAATATTTTTTGAAAAGAAAAGGTGTATGATAGCCCGCAGAGGCTAAGTGTGAAAGAATACTGGTTGTAGAGACCTGAAGAGGCCCGTGAAAGAATACTTGTAACGATTGAAGAGATAGTGAAATCTCAGAAGAAACTCTGAGGACTGAATGTAGCTCACGGTTTGAGGAGAACCAGGATAAATCCACGTGTCTACCACTCTTACTCTCTATCTTGTTTTTAGTTTCAACTTTATCATTACTTACTGTTCGTATACATAGTATTGAGAAGTTTGATCAATCGGAATAAATAAAAATTCTGTAAAGATTTTTATTCCTAACAAGTAATTCTGAAAAGACTTATAAAGAGGGGAATACACAATTCAACCCCCCCTTCTCGTGCATTCTATTATTGTTTTCTAAGTGCTGTATTAACGTGTGATTCACTTCACATAACACCCATATTATATCCTACCAATCTTCTTAACATACTCACATATATCACATTTCAAATTTGAGACATCTTTCATCAGTAGCAACACTTATAACTATTTCATATATACCTATTCATGTCAGGCTTAAGCACACTCTTGCTTGAGCTTGAGCACACCTTGGCATGGTGGTATTCATAAACATGTACTCATGTGAGTATAAACATATAGCTCTGAGAGTATCATAGAGGTAATTTATCTTACGCTTGATGATTCACATCAGGGTAGTGCTAAATGACTGTGTGCTAACACACTTAACTCTCATGCCTAATCTTACTAAATTTCATGCCCTTGACATTGATCCTTCTAATTCGTTCATTTTTCTTAATTCACCTAATTCTTATCATTCATCCATTTCAACTGTCCATAACATCTCCACTTCTAGCCTTCAACGACTTGTAGGCCTTACTCATCATAATACGAAAGTGATGACTCCTATCATCTAACTCCTCATACAATATTCGAGAAGAAATCATTAGGACAGTGATTGTCGTACTTAAAGCCAAATAGGACTATACTTGGATCTCATGGCCCTATAAACTTCAAACTATATTCCTTAAGCATATTCTGGATAGTTAAGACCATCAATTCAAACATCCACTTGCTTACTTTGATATTCTTAGTCACTAAAAGATCTTTCGATGCATTCCTACTAGGATGCATAACTTATGTTACCATTTGTACTTTTCTAGCAATCCTATCGCTCAAGCATCTTTATTTATTCCACATACATCTTATTTCACTCACCATGTATCATTCTTATTATTCGAACTTGAAATTCAGATCTGTTTTGAATCTCTTAATAAGATTCATAACCTCTTAATCCTTAATTTAGGATAAACGAAACCCCCTGTTCTATGCTTCTTTTTGCATTAGTTTTGATAACCTTAATATCGAATTTCTACTTAAGGTATCGATATAACACTTAGCTTTACTTGGAATTTCTCACTTGAACAATCATAGCATTTCAGTATTTATATCAATCTCTTGAGTCTCATAATTAATTCTCCAAATTCAGTGATTGCCTCAAACTTTTACGATCTGTACTCGCACATATATATCAAATATGTGCCTATACATATACTATCTCCTAACTTTCAAAACAATCATCAATGTAGCAGTTCTAAATCATGTATCAACTAATCAACTCATAGAACTTTAGTTGTCTCCATACATATGGAATCACTTAGTTACGCTGCATTGGATTTTAGCCAAATGTCTTATACAACATTAGTGCATACTATAAAAAAAATCTCCAAATCTATATGATATAATTTACATCAGCACAGTTCTTTCGAAATTCTCTTTACTTACATCATTTATACGCTTTACACTTTTTTTCTCTCTTCATGTATTCAAACTATTCTTCTCAATTCTTCGAATACCTTTAATACATCATCAAATCTTGGATCACTTTTGTCTCCAATACCATAGTGCTATCGGGCATTTGTTAACTAAATCAATTATTATCAAATTTCATGTGCCTCCTGATTAGCCCTCGTGATTCCTTACATAATTAATTCCTCAATGAGGTACATTGTCTCACTTTCTTTTCAATTTCCTAATTGACTTCCTTCCTTGAATGATTTTCTCCATTCCTTAAATTTCCTCAGATCTCGCTTGGACTTATTCTCATGTTCGCTCATTCATACTAATTTCTCCACACATTGTAATTTATCTGCAGACTTAACTTTTGATTTTAATACATTCATCAAGTCAGATTTGCATCTCTCGAACGTACTTTCACATAATATAACATGAACGTACATACTCCTCATACTAGCAATTCATGTATCCATAAATTCAAGAATCCACTCATATGACCCTTTACATCAAACAAAATACATACTTTTTCAGTAATATATTCTACCTCCCTGCTTGATGCTCTATTAGGGAGTCTACTTACCTTCGAATCATTGCATATTCCTTCCTGATCAGTTCTCCCATTGATCATCCTTAACATAAACTATCTGATCTGCTTATTCTTCTTCGAAAGAGGGCTTCTTGCTACCATCATCTATACATTTTAATCAATCACCTATCATCATCATCACATTATCAGCTATTCTTAATACCTCGGGAAGACCAATTTCTATCGTCCTCACAAGGTCATAAAGTTCTAATCGCCACAACTCAATGGAGTAATGAACATACTTATTATCGCATATGCTTGGGTGGCATCGTCAAATTCATCCCATTATCCTTCACATTGCATCTTACATATGTATATTCACCATTGATTCAAACTTATAGATGTATAATCATCATCAAATTCTGATCTTAGTTCCATTAACACATCCTTATGGAGTATCATAACTCTTTGTTAGATTCATCAAGCAACTACTTAGGTCCTGATTTCATCTTCTTAAGATCATAGAAACTTATGTTTTTCCTTATTTTCTACTTGTACACCTTAATCCCATCATTTCTACTTGTCTTCATTTCCTTTTCAATCACCTCATGAAAATAGTTTCACATCTATATCAATTCAAATACGCATCAACAAACTTTCCTTATGTTCTCACTTTCCGACAAATCATTCTTCTTCTTACTATTTCTATCCGCTTAAACTCTTAATAATTGCTTATGCGTGTAACTTATACACATTCGCCCATGTAAGATCATAATACTGGTGCTCTGATACCACTCATGTTGGGTCCTGCTTGTAGAGTCCAACGCTTGCTCTGGTACCACAAATGTTGGGTCCTGCTTGTAGTGTCCAACGCTTGCTCTGATACCAGTCATGTTGGACCCCGCTTGCTTCCGAAATCCAACTCTTACGAAATCATGAAACTTGAGCTTACTCTGATACCAAAACTGTTGGACCCCACTTGCGGAGCCCAACTTCGGATCATGAAACTTGACCATCATCAATTCATCTTCATTCTCATAAAATCCCAATAATTTTCCTCACAATTTGTTCATTGGCGTGCCCACATTAAATTAGTCACCATGCTCAAACTCATTTCTCCTATTTTTGAACAGAATTTGGAAATCTTCAACAAGAACTTCAACTTGGATTCTTCAAAGAAATCATATCTCTAAGCCTCTATTTTGTTTTGAAGTAAGAATCACCTCAATCGGAGCTATATAGCTCAAGATATGCTTAAAATTCCAATGTGTGTTTATGCCTCAATCATGCTCTCTAAACTGACCTCTCACTTTCTTACAATCAAACTTTCTCAAATCAAATCCAAAAGGTACCAAATTTCATGGAGAGATAAATTCATGTCTTAGGAATCTATCTTTTTAAGAATCACTTCATTAGGAGGTCGGAGGTGGGAGTTATGACCGAAAGAATATAACATGTTCATAACCTCAATCATGCAGTAACATGTCCTGGCGCGATTGTTATATCTTTCACCACCAATGTATGATTAGTTTCGTTCTTAGACCATTGGAAACAAAGCTTCGAGATATAAGCCTTTCATGAAGACCACAAAGTCAGATTATGCCTCTAAAATGGTCAAAAACTGCGATTTCATGAAACTGTCCTGTGAATGTCCGTTTAATGGACATTGTCGGGCCAAAATGCACTTTCTCACCCGAGAAAGTCCATTAAAGGGACATGGGCGATGCTTGGTGTTGGCCCCTGGAATTTTATTATTATTTAAGTATGTCTAAATTATTTTGAGGTTTTAACTCTTAAGAAATGAAAATTAAATAATGGATTATGTTTAAATTAGAGTTGAATTATTGTTAGAAGTTGAAAGGAATAAAATGGCTTAGGGGTAATTTAGGTAATTCACTATTGGTTTTAAAGACTAAGACAAGGATGGAGGGACACTTTGGTCCATTTAAGTTTCATTTTTAAAAAAAAAAGAAGAGGAAAGTATAGGAGGGATCGTTTGTGTTAGGGGAAAGGAGTAAAATTTGTAAGGAAAGGAAAGTTTCATCAAAACTACATAGTTTTGATAAGTGATGAGTTGGAGCTTAAGAGTTATATTAAAAAGACATGTGTTAAGGCTAGTGGTAGAGGAATCACGAAATTTCTAGAAAAAGGAGAGGGAGAGTTTCGTATATGTAGAAGAAGAAGAAGAAGGAGAAAAAGAAGAAGAAGAAGAGGTTTAGGTTTTGTGTTTTCCTTACTTAGAGAAGAGTGGGAGAGTGTTTTAGAAGGATAAGAGAAAGAAAGGTTTAAGAGTTCATCAAGCCAAGAGGGGGAGCAAATTTCATGGGTTTCCTTTCAAGGTAAGAAAAATGTAAAATTCTTTGGATTTATGAGTGGGTTTTGATGCAAATGGCTTAGGTAAGGTTTGGGTAAGGCTAGATAGGTTTAATTCCATGTTTTCCTCTCCTAGGCTTGTTTAATTTTGGGACATCTCATGTTAATTGGGTTATTATTGCTTAATGAAGGTGATGAAAGGTTATTAGAGCTAGAAGCAAGGTCAATTGGCTAATTGCAAGGCTAAAGGATTAAGGTGGGTAATATTTTTAATGATTGAGATAATAGGCTACTTAATTGTTTTGAAATAAATGTCATGGAAGGTTTTGATTTTTTCCTATGATCTTTCATTTGTAAATAAGTTGCTTTTTATGATGGTTTAATAATGTATATGATGTTTTTGATGTAAATGCCTTATGGAAATGTTTGTTACTTTGTTTTATCTAGTGAAAGAGATTTTTAAATGTGTTATTCTAACGATTATGTGAACATGATTTTTCCATTTAAGGCTAATGATCAAGATTTGTGTGAATTATGTGATATACATGTTTGTTTGGGTTTGTGGTGGTCCCTCATGTGTGATAGGTGCACCTGTCAAAATTATAGCCTTCTCTCTCTACTGCCCAGCTAAGTGGCAATGGAGCTCCTCACTGACTCCTTCACGTGTTCACTGACACACATGACCGCTGTCTGAAATCAGAGTACGTCCTGTTTGGATCCACCCAAACCATCTTATATGTGATATGCTTGTCTATGTTGTTTTTGTCAGTTATGTTGTTTGATAAATGATTTCGATAAATTGACTTATTGCTTTCTTTATGCTTATGTGAGCTTGATGTGAAATTGCTGGGATGAAATGAGTTTTCCAAAAAGGTTTTCATAAATTTGTAAAGTTCCGATCAATGAGATATTGGTTTTGAAAACAAAGAGTTTTGATGAAGTGAAAGTGCTTGATCAAGGTAAATTGGCCTTGATAAGTTTGAAAGATTTTTATCAATCTAAAAGTTTCATTGAGAATGAAAAATAAAGAACGTTTTTGCTTATGTCTTAATTATAAAGTTGTTACCCACTGAGTTGTCAAGCTCACACCCCCTTCTCCCTCCACAGATGACGAGCGGGAACCCAAGTTAAAGTATTGGATTGAGGCATCACTTCAATGTCGCTAATTTTAGAAGTCACTTTTCGGAAACTAAGAGTTAGGCTGCATTTTGGAGATTTGTTTCAATATGTACTTCGACATTTGACATTGGGTTTGTAATCGGGCTAAATGCCCTATAAAGCTTTGTAATAACTTTGAATTTCATGTAAATGCAAGATTGTTGAGTTTAATTGTATTTGATGTAATTTACACATGTTTTATACATATGCATCATTGTATGGCTATAGTTGACAAAAAGAAGGATTAAGTTTGCATGTTTTACATTTGGAATGGAGTAGATGACTAGGAGTGCGGTTGTCGCTTTGAATTGCGGTTGGAGATACTTTTAGGATTGAATTATGTTACATGAGATTGGAGGTTGAATTTTATGCAGGTGGTGGAGCTAGGATTGAAGTTTGGTTAGTTGTATTTTCAAGGGAAGTGCTGTCAAATTTTCCTAAAATTTGACAGAACTTTGCTTAAGTTTTAGACCCTCTTAGGGCTTGATTTAGATCAGGAAGTCTTCGTGAAGATTGTATTAGAAGTTTAGAACTTTCTAAGGGTATATAATTTGTCTCATTTGGACTTAGGATTAAAAAGTTAGGAGGTTAAGAACACATTCAATCACTATTCATTTAGTTCCATTACTGTTACATTGGTCTTTAATGAGCAGTGCCTATGAGTGGCTTTTTATCTTATATAATGATGAAATTAACTTTTGCATCCTTCATGAATGTTGTAGAGCATCTTGTTATCTTTCCATTGAGGTATTTTTAGAATTTGGAGTAAGAAGTTATGAGAATTGGAAGATAACAACTAAAGTCATTCTTGTTGTTCTTATAGCCTGTGAGTTATGATAACTTGATGACAAATGATTGAAATCCATGCTTTGATGAATCAATTAAGCTAGAGATTGTGATGTTGGTGAGTTAAACTTGAAGATTGAGGTGTTATGAAGTGTTTAGGCTATGGAATGAATAAATTTGAGAAGTGTATAAATGGTTATGAAGATAGATTGAAGGTGAGAAGTTGATAGAGGCTTTGAAGTTTTGGGATTTTCCATGTCCGTTAAATGGACATGGATGTCCGTTAAACGGACAGCTACGGTAAAGATGGTGAATTTTTTACTTTGTAGAGGCCGAATCACGTTTTTTGGTCTTCATAAGAGTTGTATATCTAGATGTCTTATTTCAAATGGTCAAATAACGAACACAATCCGACTTCTATATTAAAAGTTATGGAAATCGCGCCAAAAGAGTTTGAATTTGATTTTGGAAGTGAACATAGTCTATTCTTTTGGGCATAACTCTCTCATCTGACCTCCAATTGAGGAGATAATTAAACCATTAGATTTATAAGACATATATACTTCTCTCCACAAAAATTGATATGATTTGGAGTTAAATTGAAGAATTGTGCATTAAAACAAGTGAGAGGTTGGTTTGGAGATCATATCTGGAGTATGAGCTCTTTTAGGCTTTTTGAGCATAACTTGAGTTATGCAACTCCGTTTAAGGTGATTCTTATTCCAAAACTAACTTGAGACATAAAGCTACAACTTATATGAATAAGTCAACTCATGATTTTGGTGTTTAAATAGCGTACGCTCGCCACGAATGTAGAGTTACAGCTAAGGACCCTATAAGGAAATAAGCACAAGGCTTTAGGACTCCGGAAATTGGGCTCTGGAAACGGGTCCAATAGATGTGGAATTAAAGCAGGAGTAAGAGTGTTAAGTTATAAGCAGTTGGGGTCCGGTCTTCGAATCGGGATCCAACACTTGGGGTCCTTTTTCACCCGTAAAGGTCTGTCAAACGGACATGGGGGTTCACAAAACCCCTTCAAACCCTCTCCAATGCTTCCTACATCCAATCTAACATCATATACACTTATAATCTTCACTAATTCACTTCTTCTAATGAAATCAAACTCCTAAAACATTCAATTACCACTTTGGGTGCATCAAACTCCCAAAATTTAACTCAAATTAATCATCACAAACCTAAACTCTCATCATGATTTTCATGTTTAAACTTCCAAAGCAGCATCTTCACTTATAATGCTCATATCTTTTCACTCTGATATCCTAAATTTGCATACTTTATAGCGTCGAAAAGCTAAGAGGATCATCTATAACTTTTATTAAGACATATTGGTCAAAATCATCATAGATTAATACAGAATTTCTTCTGAACTCAGAACACACAATTTACCCTCACGAAAACTTGAAATTTATCCCAACTTCACTTCCTTAATTTCACATCATTCATAACAATTTAACTACCAGTTGGAATTGATCCCACCCTCAACCTAAATTCATTTGACTTCTCATATTTATCATCTTTATATTCATAACATCTCACTGAAGTGTATATATATATATACAGATATATATATATATATATATATATATATATATATATATATACCATTCATGCTCTACATTTATCATCCTCATCCATACGTCAATCATAATTTATTAACAACAAATAAGAATTTAAAAAACTTTAATGGCAATCGAACCCACAATACATTCATTTCTCAAAATTGTCAACCTGTCAAGCAAATTCACACTTCACCCAAGTCAAACAATCATCAAACTTATCAACACATGAAAACACATAAACACATCATGATGGTTTGGGTACGTACATATTCATGACGCACTACACATTCCCATATAATGGCCCTGTGTAGCCGTAAACTTGAGGGAGTCCTTAAAGGAGCTCCGCGCCACCAGCGGGCCGACGGAAGAAGCCTATTCTTGGGTCAACGTGCATGTGACGGTTCTTGAGAGACTACCACAAACCCACATAACATGAAGTTCATGAACTTGAAAACATTTGGCCCATATGGCACATTTTTGAAAAACTTGACTTTCATGAGCATGCACCATTCATATGCAATTCTATCATCATTTCACAATTTCACAACCAAAAGTATATGCCAAGCATTAAAATCATGTGAAGGGAACATGTACCACAATTATGAAGCATTTAGCAATCATTCTCAAAAATTCATTTACAAAAAGTGTTTGGAAATTTGCAAGCATTCAAAGAACAATAAATGCGTTTTTATCAAGTAGTTGGAAAAATCAATTAATTGCATTTATTGTAAGAACATTTATAGCTTATTAACTCAATTATAAAAATGTCACCCACCTTAATTCCTTTCTTGAAACTTGACTCAAATTGCCTCCCCTTGATCTTGATTCCTCTTACCTCTCTTAATCTCCTTCATCCATGGCAAAATCCCCAAATCAATAGACATCCAAATTGAACAACCCATAAGACATAACCACCAAAATTGGTCTTAGAAAACTTAAACCTATACCATTCTTAAGCCATAAGAACCAAAATCTCTCTAAAAATCCAACAAATCAAAATCCATTCTTACCTTGAATCTTCACCAAATGAAGAATTTATTGGCTTGAATGGAAGCTCTCATCTTCTTCCACCGTTTTCCTTCTTGAATCAACTTGAAATCCTTCTTGAAAACCAAGAAATGAAGAACCCTAACTTTTGCTCTTTTTCTCCCCTCTTTCTCCCTTTTTTGTGCTTCTCTCTTCTCTTTCTCTCTAATTCACGTTTTTCTTCTTTAAAATGAAAGACAACTCATTTCTCTTGCCTTTTGTACCACTAATAATTAGACAATGTCCATTTTGCCCTTACTTATATGCCTTGCAACTTAAATGGTTTAAGTGGTCTTCCAATTTTGCCGCTCATGCAAACATATCACCTTAATAAAATAATTCAATCAACCCATGCCGTATTATCTTACTCAGATTAACATGCTAATTAATTCTACAAAAATACCCTATTAAGACCTCAAAATTCATTTAAATCATGCTTAACTCCTTCCGAAAATCAACACCTTTTCTAATCATGCAATTGAAGGAATTTGCTTGTACTTCCTTCTAGAAAAATGTTTCTCATTGTCTTAATTTGCTAATGACATCAAAATCATTCAATTTGGTTCAGTAATCTGAAAGTTATACCCAAACATTTCCAAACTGTTCTTATACTGAAATGATATTTTGTACTCAAATCCCATCCAAAAATTGATATTCTTATAGACTAAATTAAAACTCGATTTTATCAGAAAATTTGTATCCTTATCTCTCTAGTTTAATCCAAATTAAGAATCATCTCAGTCGAATAACTAGAGCAAAAGTTATGGCTCAAACACTTTCGGACTGTTACTAAACCGAGACTATACACTACACCAAACTTCACTTCAGAAATTAAAAGTCTTAAGGACTGAATTGAAATTCGATTCCTTCAGATAAATTGTAGCTCCATGTCTCTAGTTTAGTTAGAAATAAGAATCAACTCATTTAGGACTCTACAGATCAAAATATCATCAAAATACTGAAGCATATTCAGTAAAATATCCAACTCATACTCTATTTACCGATCCTCTCACTTTGAGTCAATTAATCTTTTCTACTTTATTTCAAAATCAAGAATTCTCCTTTTCTATACACATGAGAATCGCCAACAATTCCTCATCTAATATTTCTAGCTTCCAAGAAAAGTTCGGGGTCTGACAACTAATCTAGGAGTTATGAAGTCTTTAACCCTCATTCCGAAAGCTAGGGTTCTTCACTCACTTCTTCTCCATTATATCCTATTAAGAGTAGGATCAAAGGATGTGGTGACAATGACTGATGAACATTGTTTGTTTCATATTCTCACTTACTAACTTGTTAATCTTCCATTCTTGATTTTGAAGTACATGATAAAGACTATGGAGGATTATCACCTGAAGAGTGGTCGTTTACGTTACGATATATTCTTAACAAGATTCTTCAAAGAATCTAGAATCCTACTTGATAGAGGAAACAGAGTAAAGATGAATGTTAAGAGTGTTATCAATGCCTCTAATTTTCACCAAATGGGGACCAAGATTGAAGCCGAAGTAGATGTAGATTTCTTACCGAAAGCACAATCTAAGGGGGAGCTTTTAGTAAGACGAAGCAAGAAAGAAAATGTTCCGTTTGAAATATAAGCAAAACCTCGATCGTTCGGAAGAATATCAGTAGAGGCAAAGGTTGAACAATCATTTGATGAGTCGATACAAGCTAAAACGTTTCCAAAAAAGAAGGAAAGTAAGGTTCAACAACCAACTCACCAAGTTTCTTTAAAAAGGAAGGTCGAGACGCTCCAATCACAAAAGACACATACTGTTGAAAAGAAGAGGAAGACATCATCTGAACAATAGCTAGTAAATTACAACCCTCCTTAACCGATAAAGAAAGAAGATTTGAAGATGAAGGTCATAGAAGGATCAACGCCTTATCGTAACAGAGGTTCAATTATCTTCAGAAAACCATTTAAACATAAAGTTAAGGTTCAAGTGAACCTATAACAGTAAATGATCAGATAATACAACTTCTAAGCCCTGAAGAATGAAGACTGTATTCTGTGAGATGAAAAGGTAGAACCACATCCATTGAAGATTACGAAAGATCCTTATACAATCTATCCAGTGATAAGCAAAATGACAATCAAGATTGTAACAGATGTAAAACCTAGACATCCAGCACTAGTATTTAGCAAAGAAAAAGGAAAGAAGAAAAAGTTTCCTGAAAGACGAGAAGATGATCTCACAGAAGAAGAGATTCCAGTGGTAGTGAAGAACATAGACAATGTATGTCATGTAGCTCAAATTGTAGGTGTCTTTGTATCACATCATATATTAAGGGAATCAGGAAGTAATTTTGGAGCATCTACCAAAGACGAAAGCTTCAATGTAGATGAAACAATATCAGAAGAAAAGTACAAAAGTGTCACAATTGAAGGTATTGATTTTATCTTAGAAACCTTTGTGCATTTGCTCATTTATTTCAAACCTTTAGGTTTCATTCCTTCAGTTAAAACTATTTTACATCATCTAGGGCAACCGATTTACAAATTACCCTCAATTAAAATTATAGAATTAGATGATTCACCTAGAAAACCATTTATTTTTTAACACATTCATCCACTTAGTGAAATACTACAAGATCCCACTGCTAATTTAGAGCCCTTGAAGAATTTCATTAAATGGACTGAAGCTGGTCACAAGCAGACAGAAGTTTGGGAAGCCTTATCTAAAAACATTGAGGAAATTAATACTAAGGTTGATGAACTATGTGATTTAGTGGGTGATCTTCATGAGGAAATAGAACTTCTACATGTTTTTATAGAAAAAGACCTCAAGATGATCTGCATTGATATTCAACAAATGTATTTTGAAATTTTGAACCGTCTAAAATGAACTACCTTTTTTATCAATAACAAATAAGGGGAGAACAGTAGAAAGGAGATTTAGAATTAGAAATTTTTTGTTTATCATTGTATATCTTGCTTTATTAGTTTGAATATTATTTTATATTCTAATATTATGATTATTTGTTATCATCAAAAGAGGGGAGATTGTTAAGTCAATAAGACTTCTCTTCTTCTATTGATTTTGATGAAAGTCAAATAATAATAATAATAATAGAAGTGTGTGAACTGTTTTGATGAATTTGTTAAATGCACAGACAAATGTAAGTGACACAAATCATCAAATCAAGATGATACTTAAGTAAAATCTGAATAACACAAAGTGTCTAAGATGAATCGTACTAAGTGATTAAGCCTAAGACACCAGACGAAGCATACAAATCTAAGCAAGATGGTGTAATTAAAGAATGTACTAAAATGTCAGTTTGTTCGAGTTAGTTACAAGACTCAACTAATAATAGACTTTAGAAGACTCTACAAGCAGATTTCTAAAAGAAGACCGTTGGAGATTTAGGTTATAAATATTAGTTATAATCATAAACTTTAAAGAAAAGGGGGAGAATTCTGAATGTACAAAACATACTTAGAAAAATTATGTGCTCAAGTGCTCACGTTGTGAAAAATATTATGAGAGAAAAGAAAGAAAGAAAGAAAGCAAATACATCTATAACGTGAAGCTTAAATAATATCTTTTCGAGTGAAAGAAAGGCTAGAGCCTAAAGAGGCTAAGGAAGCAGATAAAGAATACTTTGTGAAAGAGACCTAAAGAGGCTTTAAAAGTGTAGAAATAATACTTGTAATGTTAAAGGAGATAGAGAAATCTCATATGAACCATCAGGATTGGACGTAGCTTAAGGTTAAAGGTGAACCAGTATAAATCACGGTGTCATATTCTCTAACTCTTACCTCTTTAATTTTCTTGTTGTTAAAAGAATAGATAGCAATTTTCGTTGTCGCAAATTAAGTGTGTTGTTTTGTAATCATCTGAATCTATCAAGAAAATCAAGAAATTTTTTAAGAATAATATCTTAGATGATTTAACACAATTCAACCCCCCTTCTTGTTTATTTTACATATTATATGTGATTTCTATATTAACAAGTGATTTACTTCAACCTTCTCAAGTTTAACTCAATAAAAGTATGCTCTATTAACCATGATAAGGGTTAGAAAGATAAGTGAAATAAGAATATGATAAGTTAAACATGGGTAAAGAAAAAAACTGGTAATAAGCTCAAGTGGGCTAACTAATGGTCAACATGCTCTAGGTTGGCTTTTTTGTTAAGTGGTTTAAAATCCTAGAGGCCTTTATCATGTTTATGTAATGCATGCACAAATTTAGCATCAATAAGATATGAAACAATTTCTAGAGATACAAAGCATTGAATGAAATCACACATCAAAGAGACATGTTGAAGGTTCAAAAGCTCACATGAGACAATCAATTATTGATTCAACATAATGTAGTTTCAAGGTCAGTCCAAATACCATCATGTTCAGAACTTACATAAAAACACATTCATCAAATTTATGATTCAAAAATCACAGATTAATTCTCATCTATAACATTTCTATTCTTTTCAATCATTGGGAGATAAAAAGACAAAATAAACACTTAAGGTGCAAAACATGCAAAAATAGAAAATCGTTTTGAAATGTTTTTGAAATTTTTTTCCAATGTTTATGGGTTTTGGAATAAAGCATGTAAGTACAAGTGAAAACCTTGAAGTTCAAGCAAGAGCAAAGGTGTGACACATCAAAGTACGAAAATCAAGAAAACATTTAAACCAATAACCAGCTAAAACGTAAATATTTAATACAAAAACTAACCTAACCCCCCCCCCCCCTCACCGCCCACTTAAACACATCATTGTCCTCAATGTTGAAATCAAAGCAAGAAGAGAAGATAAAAACATAACAAAAATGTTAAGTCAAAATGACTTTACATAAATGATTTTGATGAAGTACAAATAATAATGAAAAGCAAACGGAAGCAAATAGAAAAGCAGACAAATGAAAAGCAAACGAAGAAAAGGTAGGAAGAAAAATGACTAAGAAAAGCGATTTAAGCTAAAATTAAAAATGATTTAAGCTAAAATTAAAAAGATTTAAAGAAAAACAGACTAAGAAAAACAAACTAAGAAAAGGTATTAAGAAAAGCAGACGAAGAAAACCAGACGGAAGAAAAGCAGATGAAGAAAAGCAGACGAATAAAAACCAGACGGAAGAAAAGCAGATGAAGAAAAGCAGACGAATAAAAACCAGACAAAGAAAAACAGATGGAAGCAAACCTCGTCAAATCAAGAATCAGTTTGAGTTAGTTACAGAACTCAACTGAATAACCGTTTCTTGAAAGAAGCAAGAATCAAGAATCAAGAAGCAGTTGAAGATGAAGACTATAAATATGAGTCAGAGTCGAAGATTGAAAAAGTTACGAAAGAGCTACAAAAATTACGAAGATTGCAAAAGTTACAAAAGTTAGCAATACTTGAGAGAAACTATTGTGCGAAAAATCTAGAGCTATTTTTCTGTAACAAAGCTCGAAAAACCTTTCAGATTGAAAGTAGTACAGATAGCCTGCAGATGCTAAGTGTGAAAGAATACTGATTGTAAGAGACCTGAAGAGGCTCGGAAACAAAGAATACTTGTAACGTTTTGAGAGATAGTGAAATCTCATAAAGATATCTAAAGACTGAACGTAGCCCACGATTTTGGGTGAACCAGTATAAAAATCACTATGTCAACATCTCTCAACTCTTAATCTCTCTTATCTTTCAATTTTCGATCTTACTAGTTTTTATACAAGTTTTTGGAAAATATTTTATAATTTTGATTTTCAGTAGTTCTTGTGAAACAACAAGTTTCTTTTAACAAAACATTTTCGAAGGGCCTTAATAAAAAATATACACAATTCAACCCCCCTTCTTGTGCATTTGTATATTGTATAATAAGTCTTGTATTAACGTGTGATTCACTTCAATTGGTATTAGATCTTGGTGTCTAAGGATCACCTTAACAAAGCGTGGATTAAAGATTATGGCGGAATCACATACATACATAACGGAAGGTGCCTCGGTCACTAGACCTTTACCGTTTAACGGAGAAGACTATCACTACTAGAAAGATAGGACGCGGTTGTTTATCGAATCTACTCATGTTGACCTTTGGGACGTAATAGAGAATGGACCATACACACCAGCGGATGAAGAAGGAAATCTTATTCCACAAATTAGATGGACAGCTGATGAAAAGGCAAGATTTCAACTAAACTCCAATGCAAAGTTCTTCTTGAGTTGTGCCTTAAGCAGAAGTGAGTACAAAAAAGTCCACAGATGCGATACTGTGAAGGAGATGTGGGATACGTTATCCATCACACATGAAGGTACAAACCAAGTTAAAGAATCAAAGATAAGTATTCTTGTGCATCAGTATGAGCTGTTCAAAACGAAAGATGGAGAATCTATTGATCAAATGTTTGGAAGATTTCAAATAATTATCAATGGATTAAAAGCTCTTGGAAGAACTTACGACAACCAAGATCACGTTCGTAAGATCCTAAAAAGTCTACCAAAGAGGTGGAGACCAAAAGTTACTACTGTGTAGGAAGCCAGGATTTAAGCATATTAAAACTTGACGAGCTGCTTGGATCGTTGAAGATACATGAAGTTGAGCTCGATGCTGAAGACAAGCCCAGACGGGACAAGTTGATAGAACTAAAAGCCGGACAAAAGAATCACGAGACTGAAAGGAAGAGGAATTCATCAAAAGCACTGAAGATTGAAGAATCAAAGAACGATGATTCCAATGAGTCAGAACAGGAGTCGAGTGAAGAAGATGACGAGCTATCTTTTTTTCCAAGAAGATCAGACGGATGTGGAAGAAGAATTCCAAAGGAAATCAAATCTTCAAAAGAACGGCAAAGATGATGGGAAGATAGAAAAGACATCCATCATATGCTACGAGTGCAACAAACCAGGACATTACAAGTCCGAGTGTGCAACATTAAAAAGGAAACCAAAGAAGAGTAGAGAAGGCAAGAAAAGCATGATAGAAACTTGGGAGGATCTAGATTTATCCGAATCAGATACATGCTTCAAGACATCAAATCATGCAAATATATGCCTGGTAGCCGAAGAGGAAAGTGATGAGGAGGTAACCTCCAAATATGATGACTTGCAAGATGCATATTCTGAACTACTAGAAGATTTCCATGCTATTCTGAAACAGTACAAATTGTTGAAGAAAAAGTATGTAGAAAATCTGAAAAATACACAAGAGATAAAAAGAGAGAACACCTGCTTAAAAAAGTTGTTGATGACTTTACTAGATTTTGTTGGATACTATTTTTGTCACACAAAGATGAGTCTTTTAAGTGTTTTAGAACCCTTTCCAAAAAGTTACAAAATGAAAAAGGAATGTCGATAGCCAGTATTAGGAGTGATCATGGTGGAGAATTTGAGAATGAGAAGTTTAGAATATTCTGTGAGGAGAATGGAATTTTCCACAATTTCTCTGCTCCTAGGACTCCACAGCAAAATGGAGTTGTTGAAAGGAAGAACAGGACGATTCAAGAGATGACAAGGACTATGCTATGTGAGATGAATCTTCCTAATTACTTCTGGGCAGAAGTTGTGAATACAGCATGTTACATTCAAAATAGAATATTGTTGTGACCCTTGTTGAAGAAAACTCCTTATGAGTTATGGAGTGAAAGGAGACCAAATATATCCTACTTTCATCCATTTGGTTACAAGTGCTCTATACTGAATACAAAGGAAATTTTGGACAAATTCGATTCAAAGACCTATTCAGGAATTTTTCTAGGCTACTCCTTATCATCGAAGGCTTTTAGGGTTTATAATCTTACCTCGAAGACTATTGAGGAGACTATTCATGTCAAGTTTGATGATAGATTCCAACCAAGTAAGGAGGATGATATGAATAGTGAAATTCCTTCAATGCCCTTGGTGATACTAGAGAAACTTCATCATCAGAAACTCAGTTAGACAAGATTGAGGATATTCCAGAAACTCTTGGGTTAAAAAGAGATTGAAGATATAAGAGTTCTCATCCAGAAGAGTTAATCATAGCAGAGACCTCATAAGGAGTCCGAACAAGGTCCAAATTTAGAAGAGAAGCTAATGCAACATTTGTCTATGAAATCGAGCCTAAGAAGATTGATGAAGCTCTTCAAGATGAAACATGGATTTTAGTTATGCAAGAGGAGCTGAACTAATTTACTAGGAATAAAGTTTGGTCCTTGGTTCTTAAACCCTTCAAGAAATCCATCATAGGAACTAGGTGAGTTTTTAAGAATAAGTTAGACAAATCAGGAAGAGTAAGTCGGAATAAAGCAAGATTAGTAGCACAAGGCTATAATCAGCAAGAAGGAATAGACTATAATAAGTCGTATGCTCCAGTAGCAAGACTTGAAGCTATTAGGATATTTCTTGCATATGTTGTTTGTCATGATATAAAGCTTTTTCAAATAGATGTGAAAAATGCATTTCTGGATGGTTTTATAGACGAAGAAGTGTATGTTAGGCAACCTCTTGGTTTCAAGGATGTTAAGTATCCGGATCATGTCTATAGACTTCATAAGGCTTTGTACGACTTGAGACAAGCTCCTAGAGCTTAGTATGATCGTCTAAGTACTTTTCTCATTGAGAGCGGATTTAGTTAAGGTCAGGTAGATAAGACACTCTTTAGGAAGAATTTTGAGAATGATTTTATTTTAGTTCAAATTTATGTTGATGACATTATTTTTGGTGCTACTTCAAAAAGTTTGTGCATGAGTTTTGAGAATTTGATGAAAAATGAGTTTGAGATGAGTATGATGGGAGAGTTAAAGTTCTTTCTTGGATTGCAAGTTAAGCAAACCAAAGAAAAGATCTTTATCCATCAACAAAAATATGTGAAAGAATTGTTGTATAAGTTTGATATGGAAAAAGTGAAACCTATGGCAACTCTGATGCATCCTTCGAACCTTTTGTCTAGAGAATAAGCTGGTAAGAAGGTGGGTCAAACCCTATATAGAGGGATGATTGGTTCTTCGCTTTATCTTACAGCAAGCAGACCTGACATACTGTTCAGTGTATACTTGTGTGTAAGGTTTCAGGCCGATCCTAGAGAGTCTCATTACATTGTTGTTAAAAGATATTGGGCCATGTTTTTGAAGCCCAACTATCCGAAATCATATAGCATGTGTGGTCTTCCTTGTAGGGTTAAGCCATTGCACCCTAATTAGCCATAATTGGGTCCTCATCATCCTTATTACAACTCTAGCCACAAAGGCGAGCTCACACAACAAAACACACAAAAAATCATAATTGACTCATCACACTTTTAGCTCTTAGTCTCAAGATTATTTTGGAGCAAGAACCAACTAAATCGGAGTTCTATAGCTCAAGATATGCTTAAGAAACCAAATATTGTTCATAGTCTGATCAAGCTCTCTAAACCGACCCCTTATTCTCTTACCCCAAACTTTTTTATTCTAACTTAAAATGTTATACAATTTTATGGAGAGGTAGAAAAACATGTTAGGATTCTAACTCCTTAAGAATCACCTCATTCGGAGGTCGGATGAAGGAGTTATGACCAACTGAATCCGATATATTCATATCCTGATTCCTACTGATCATACTTTGGTGCAAATGCCATAACTCTCATTATAGATATCGAATTGACTTTGTTTTTAGACGGTTAGAAAGTAGACATCTAGGGATATAACTTTTATGAAGAACTTCGATCGTTATAAGGGTCAAAATACACGGACCGTGTAAAATCAAAACCTAACTAACCTTCTTTCTCTCCTCTCTTTCCCTCTCCATGACACTCTCTCTCCCTCTTCTCCTTCTAATTTCGTTTCTTCTTCTTCTAAACCAATCCAAGTTTTCTTCTATCTTTTAATGAAGCTACAATGACCAAAAAACCCCTCCCTTAATGCCTTAAGATTTTAATGTTTAAGTGATCTTCCAACTATGCCCCTTATACAAACATACTCTTCTAACATTTAATTTAACTTACCAACTTCATATTATCTCAATCCCATTAGTAAGCAAAGTAATTCCAACATAATTTGATCTAGTAATACTCCCCAAAATAATCTAATGATGCTTATCTTAAAAAAAATTATGCGGCTAACATTTCTTCCCCTCTTAAAAGAATTTCGCCCTCGAAATTCTTACCTGAATCATTGAAGAGGTGTGGATACTTCTCTTTCATGGCTTCCATGGGCTCCCACGTAGCCTCTTTCACATAATGGTTTCTCCGCAGAACTTTGACTAACTGAATTATCTTGTTCCAGAGAACCTTCTCCTTGGTGTCCAAGATCTCTACTAGAGTCTCCTCATAACTCAGATCATCACTTAATTGAACCTCAAATGTCTGAATAATATGAGAAGGATCCGATCTATACCTCCTCAACATGGAAACATGGAAGACATCATGTATCTACGATAATTTCGATGGCAGTGCCAACCTATAAGCTAACAGGCCAATCCTCTCAAGAATCTCATATTGTCCTACATACTTTGGACTCAACTTACCCTTCTTACCAAACCTCATGACTCCTTTCCAAGGAGAGGTCTTAAGGAAAACCTTTTCACCCACTTCATACTCCATTTCCTTCCGATGTGCATCAGTGTAGCTTTTCATTCTATCCTGTGCTACTTTCAACCTTTGCTTAACCAAATTAACCTTGTCGACTGTCATCTGAAGTAATTCTGGCCCTATCAATTTCCTCTCTCCTTCTTCTTCCCAGCATATCGGAGTTCTACATCTCCTTCTATACAGTTCTTCATAAGGATCCATCTGAATGCTCGAGTGGTATGAATTATTATAAGCAAATTCAATCAAGGGCAAGTGTTCATCCCAAGCACACCTTAAATCCATCACACATGCCCTGAGCATTCCTTCAAGTGTCCCAATGGTTCTCTCCGATTGACCATCTGTTTGAGGATGACAAGTGGTGCTAAAGTTCAATTTGGTTCCTAGAGCCTCTTGTAAACTTTCCCAAAATCTCGAAGTAAATCGAGGATCTCTATTAGAAACTATAGAGTCCGGAATTCCATGCAATCTCACTATTTCATCAATATACTTCTTTGTTAGCATATGCAGAGAATCAGTCTGTTTGATTGCCAAAAAGTGGGCTGAATTCGTCAACCGATCAACAATAACCCATATAGCGTCATGCTTCCTACTGGTCTTGGGCAAACCCATCAGAAAATCTATATTCACCCGTTGCCACTTCCACTCAGGAATGGACAATGGACTTAACATGCCTGAAGGTGCCTGGTGTTCAGCCTTGACTTGCTGACACACTAGACACTTACTCACATATTCAGCTACATCTTTCTTCATGCCTTTCCACCAAAAATGTTCTTTCAGATCTCTGTACATTATGGTGCTACCCGGATGCATGGCATAAGGCGCATTGTGTGCCTCATCTAAAACTTCATCCTTTACTTCCTTGACATTCGGAATGCAAAGTCTGTTTCCGACAACCATAAGTCCATCATCCCTCACTAACACTTCCGATTTCTTACCATTCTGAATTTCTTCTCGGAGCTTACTCAATTCCACATCCTGTGCTTGCATCTCTTTAACTTTTTCCCTGAGTATCGGTCTCACTCTGAAAGTAGCAATAACATAATCAGGTTCCTCCTGTTTCAAACTTATTATGGGCTTTGCCATCTCTTCCAATAACGACAGATACCCTGCTTGAACATGAGTCATGAAGGATTTCCTTCTCAAGGCATCTGCTACCACATTTGCCTTCCCTGGATGATACTCAATTAACAGGTCATAATCTTTAAGCAACTCTAACCACCTTCTCTGTCTCAAATTCAGTTCCTTTTGGCTCAACAAATACTTGAGACTTTTATGGTATGTAAAAATTGTCGTCTGTACCCCATACAAATTTTGGCTCAACAAATACTTGAGACTTTTATGGTCTGTAAAAATCGTCGTCTGTACCCCATACAAATAGCGTCTCCAAATCTTCAGAGAAAAAATTACTACTGCCAATTCCAGATCATAGGTCGGGTAATCAGTTCATAAGGCTTTAGCTGCTGTGAAGCATACGCTATTACTTTGCCTTCCTACATCAACACACAACCTAAACCCTTCCTTGAAGCATCACTATAAACTGTATAACCCTCATCTCCAGTAGGCAAAATCAAAACTGGGGCACTTGTCAATCTACACTTAAACTCCTTAAAGCTCTTCTGACATTCATCACTCTAGATAAACTTCTGATTCTTCCTCAATAGCTTGGTCATCGGAGCAGCTATCATCGAAAATCCTTCCACAAACCTCCTATAATACCCTGCCAAACCTAGAAAACTTCTCACTTTTTCCACTGTCTTCGGTGCATGCCAATTCACAATTGCTTTGATTTTCCTTGGATCAACATGCACCCCGTCTTTTGATATCACATGTCCAAGGAAAATCACTTCGTGAAGCCATAATTCACATTTGCTGAATTTGGCATAAAGTCCCTTCCCCCTTAATCTCTGCAACACTATATTGAGATGCTCCTCATGCTCTCTTTCACTCTTAGAATAGACCAAAATGTCATCGATAAACACTATAACAAATTGATCCAGATACTTCTTGAATACCCTATTCATAAGATCCATGAATGCAGCCGGAGTATTGGTCAGTCCGACTGGCATGACTAGGAACTCGTAATGGCTATAACGAGTCCTAAAGGTTGTCTTGCTTACATCAGACTCCTTGATTCTGAGCTGATGATAGCTTGACCTGAGATCAATTTTGGAAAAGACCCTTGCTCCCTGCAACTGATCAAATAAATCATCAATCTGAGGCAGAGGGTACTTGTTTTTAACAGTCACCTTGTTGAGTCTCCGGTAATCGATGCATATGCGCCATGTCCCATCCTTCTTCTTAACAAACAAAACTGACACTCCCCATGGCGATGAACTCAGCCATATATACCCCTTCTCTAACAGTTCCTCCAACCGCTTCTTGAGCTCCTTCAGTTCAGCTGGAGCCATTCTATATGGTGGTATAGAAATGGGCGCGGTTCCGGGAATCAAGTCAATGGCAAACTCGATTTCCCTCACCGGTGGCAAACCAGGTAAGTCCTCTGGGAACACATCTGAAAATTCCCTAACTATTGGAACATCCTCTAGCTTCCCTTCATTTACATTCATGTTTACGACTTGTGCCAAGAAGGCTTTACACCTTTTTTTCATCATCTGTTCAGCGAGCAAAGCCGAAACAATCCTGGGTGATGGGATTCTCCTATCTCCTCTGAAGGTCACCTTCTCACCATTGCCCAGATCAAACTCTACCTCCTTGAGGCTACAATCTAATTTTGCACAATATTTTTCCATGGCGTCCATACCCAGTATAACATCTAGACCCTTCAGCTCTAGAGGCAAAAGGTCTACTACCATTCTAGCACCCTCGATAATCAATTCATAGTATCTATATACTTGGCTTATTATCACCTTCCTCCCTAAAGGAGTGCTAACAATCAAAGGACTACCCAAAGGCACCAAATTCACATCATGCAAAACCATGCCTGCAGAAACAAATGAATGTGTCGAATCAGAATCAATCAAAACATATATTTCAGAGTTAAATAACTGAGCCATACCCGTGACAACCTCGGGGGCGGCTGCAGCTTCCTCCCTGGTCATGGAAAATACCCTTGCCTAAGCTTGAGCCTGATCCCTTGGCCTTCCTGGAGGAACAGTCTTCCTTACAGCTCCAAAATAACCCACTTCAGTAGCTAGCCTGGTCCCTACTGTTTCTGCTCTCCTTTGGGCTTGCGACTGCGACCCCTCTTGCCTTGTAAATTGAGGACAATCCCTGATCATATGTCCCTTCTGCCAGCATCAGAAGCATGCTCCAAGTAACTTGAAGCACTCTCCTTTATGAAGTTTCCCACAATGCTCACATTGGGGATTTGTATATCTGCTCTTTCCCGTCCTTCCCATGCCTCCCACACTTGAGGCTTGACCTGAGACTGCCCTTGCCTGTTTGTCCTTGGTCGGGCCACTACTCCCCTCTTTGCTCTGGGAGCGAAAGCTCCTCACACTCCTCTCTTGCATTGGAGCACTCATCCCTTTCTTAGCTGGTAGTCACAGAAGTTATGAATCAGTACCTTCTCCTTAATTCCCAGATGAAGTCCCCCCTCAAATTTGCGACATTTGTCCTCTTCATTTGTCACAATATTGGTCGTATACCGAAAAAGCTGGGTGAACTTCAGCTCGTACTCGCTCACACTCATGTCCCTCTGTATGAGATTTAGGAACTCCCTAGCCTTTTCCTGAATATACACCCTGGAAAGTTACTTCTTTCTGAACACTTCCATAAAATCTCTCCAGGTCAGCACCGGAGGCATCACTTGACTATGGGGCACTGATTCCTTCTAGTGGAGTGCATCCCTCTGCAACAAGATGACTGCATAGTCCAGTTTCTCCTCGTCACTGCACTTCATCTGCATTAGGACCCTCTCTATCCTATTCAACCATGCTTCAGCCTCTTCAGGATTGGTGGTTCCATTGAAATCCACAGCTCCATACTTGCGGAGCTGATCATACTGTCCACTCCTCTCTACTGGAGCTGGCATCGGCACTTGTGACCCTTGGCCCATGGTATAAGTAAAAGCCTGGGCGAAGGTTTGAAAGAATTGTGGGTCTATAGGATTCATTTGAGGCATAAGAGGAGGAGGCGGTGGCACTTCATGTTGCACACTAGGTGCCTCAGAGTCGGGAGCAGAATGTGTCCCCGCATCTTGTGGGACATAGGATTCATTTGTGCTCCCTTGGCGAGAGCGAGGTCGAGTCAGAGCTCCTCGAGTTCCCCTTCGAGGCGGCATAATCACTCCTTCTATTTTTAAAACATTTAGAACTCTCTAGTTTACGAAAACAATTTTAAATCATGTAAAACAATTCAAACAATGCAAGATATTCATTTAAAGCAATGCATGCAATTCATTTAAAACAATGCATGTGGTTCATTTAAAACAAAGCATGTCTACCTCATGCAAAAAAACTACCCACTAGGGCACCTAGGATAACACTAAACCTAGTCGCTCTAATACCATAACTTTTGGGCCCCATTTTCGACGCCTAACTATCCAAAATCGTATAGCATGAGTGGTCTTCCTTGTAGGTTAAGCCATTGCACCCTAATTAGCCATAATTGGGTCCTCATCATCCTTATTACAACTCTAGCCACAAAGGCGAGCCCACAAAAAAAAAATCACAATTGACTCATCACACTTGTAGCTCTTAGTCTCAAGATTATTTTGGAGCAAGAACCAACTAAATCGGAGTTCTATAACTCAAGATATGCTTAAGAAACCAAAGATTGTTCATAGTCCGATCAAGCTCTCTAAACTGACCCCTTATTCTCTTACCCCAAATATTTTGATTCTAACTCCAAATGCTATAAAATTTCATGGAGAGGTAGAAAAACATGTTAGGATTCTAACACCTCAATAATCACCTCATTCGGAGGTCGGATGAAGGAGTTATGACCAACCGAATCCGATATATTCATATCCTGATTCCTACTGAACATACTTTGGAGCAAACGCTATAACTCTCATTATAGATCTCGGATTGACTTCGTTTTTAGACGGTTAGAAAGTAGACATCTAGGGATACAACTTTAATGAAGAAATAAATTTTAAATTTTGTTGTTATGAGGGTCAAAATACACAGACCGTGTAAAATCAAGACCTAACTAACCTTCTTTCTCTCCTCTCTTTCCCTCTCCACGACACTCTCTCTCCCTCTTCTCCTTCTAATTTCGTTTCTTCTTCTTCTAACCCAATCCAAGTCTTCTTCTACCTTTTAATGAAGCTACAATGACCAAAAAGCCCCTCCCTTAATGCCTTAAGACTTTAATGTTTAAGTGATCTTCCAACTATGCCCCTTATACAAACTTACTCTTCTAACATTTAATTTTACTTACCAACTTCATCTTATCTCAATCTCATTAGTAAGCAAAGTAATTACAACATAATTTGATCTAGTAATACTCCCCAAAATAATCTAATCATGTTTATTTAAAAAAAAATTCCGGGCTAACAAAAGAATTATGAGATATCTCGTAGGTACTACTGATCTTTGCTTAATGTATGAGAAAGGTAGGGATTTCAGGTTGATTCGATATTGTGATGTGGACTATGCCGGAGATAGAATTGATGAGAAGTGTACGAGTGGAGGTTGTCACTTTCTTGGCTCAAACCTAATTTCCTGGTGAAGCAAGAGACAGTTCAATCGCCCTATCAACTGCTGAAGCCGAGTACATGTCTGCCGCAAGTTACTGTTCACAAACATTGTGGATCAAATATCAACTAGAAGATTACTCAGTACAAGAAGTGGAGATCGCAATCTTTTGTGACAAAACGAGCGCCATCAGCTTGTCAAAGAATCCAATTCAGCATTCGACAGTGAAGCATATCGAAGTCAGGCATCATTTCTTACGGGACTACGTTCAGAGAAGGATTATGAGTCTTCAGTTTATTGAGACAGAGTTTCAATGAGCAGACATCTTCACTAAACCATTGAGTAAAGAACGATTCAAGGAAATCAGACGAAAACTCAACATGGTGATGTTAAGTGACCAACCGTCTAACATGTCACAGCCAAGTTAAAAGATCATCAAAGTTAACGGCGTTAGTCACAGTGAGTTACAACTGGTAACTTCTCTCACAAGGAAGTTTTTGAGGGAAAGTCTCATAGCCTCGAGAACTTCACTTATTCTAGAACACGCCTGATAAGACTTCTTGAGTATTCTCAACATAAAAACCCATCAGCTCTCTCAAATCTCTGTAACCGACTTTACCTTTTGAAGAACAAATTAGTGAACTCAGTATTCTTACTCATCGAAGAATCAAATGGAGCAAGCAATGATTTTCGAAAGACATGTTGATTTTGAATCCTTGAGGAAAAATGACATGGACATCGAACCGGAGATAGTAGAAGCAGGATGGATGTTGGGACCCAATCTCAGAATCGGATCCCAATCGGAAAATGAAACGAAAGTGGCCGAAACTAAAAACGAATTCAAATCGGAAGCAGAAACATAAGGCAGAACTTGAAAGAACGGATCGAAATATGAATCGAATAATCGAATAAAAAAATGCAAAACAAATATGGATCGAATTCAAACATACAAACGGAGTAACTAAATTGGACGAGTATCTGACATCTGAAAACTTAAACTTATCGCGTTGGGAACCTAAGACTAAACCAATTCGAATCGGTATAAATTTTTTCTTTCTTTCTTTCCTTTCCATTTTATTCATAATGTTGCTCTAATTCATCATTTATCATCTTGTTAACAAAAATCATAAATCTCATTCTTATCTTTCTTTTTTCATAAAATTTCGGCAGCATAACGGCTGCATTTTAACTAACCCAAACCTGCAAAGGGTTTAAAAATCACTTCTATAATACCAGCTCAATCAACACACAACTCCTTGGACATCACGTCCGGAATCCAAACTCAGACACAAACAAACACAATCATATTTCTAAAACAACTTCAATAAGTCTCAATCAATTGTATTTATCCATATCCAAATCGCATTCATCACATTCATAAGCATATACAATGCCCATTCCTATCCAATTACATACATATTTCATAACCATACACAATTTCATAATTCATCTCATCTATAGCCAAAACAACAATCATATCTCAATTCCATAAACAATTTCATAAATCAATCTAAAACCTAAACCAATTATAATCATATACAATTTCATAACTCAATTCAATACTCAAATCCGTAATTCATATACTTCATATTCAAATTATATACAAAAATTCATAATCATATTCATCCCGGAATAAATGCTTGAGATACGTAAATGTCAATTCAAGCTATATACATTATTAGTACCAAAATCCCAATTTACACAAAATACAAACGATGCCAAATCGAACAACACGTCTTGACATTCTTTCATCCGATCTCCTGCTTGAAATCTAGAGATGGGGACGAAAGGGGGGGTGAGCTAGACAGCTCGTGGATAATATGCTTATACCATGAACAATAAACAAAAACCTTGCAAAAACTCTTTTTCCTTTAATAAAACATTTCTCAACTTAAAATTCATCAATTGCTTATTTTTCAAACTTTTCACATCATTGAAAAACCTTCATAAACAGATTCCAAAATTTTCACGGTTGAAAACTCAATTTCACATTTCATAATTTCTCAAAAAAATTCTCAAATCATAAACAAAATTCAAATCATGAATGCATCACATAACGAACAAAAACAAATTCACATAACACTTCAAACGATTTGGGTTGGTCCAAAACGGAACGTACTGCACATTTCTGCATAGCGGTCCTGTGCAGTCGTGATCGGAACGTACGACACTTTCCCGCATTGCGTTCCAGTGTAGCCGTGACTTATGGGAGTCCAAAATTGGAGCTCCAATGATACTAGCGGGCAGGCGAGTGAAATCTTTAAAAATGAGACCAATGCACTGACTCGACTTAAAGGACCTAACCAAACCCATATAACACATATTTATGCTTGAAAATCAGATTGCTCAAAGGCACATTTTGGAAACTCATATAATGTCATATCATATGCAAACATAAAGTTGATCACAATTTTTAGCTAAGATTCGCATAATATCAAAAACAAAGAATGCAACTTTATAGCAAAATTTCAAATAATTCAACCACAATGCCTCACAAATATACATATTCAAAATTCTTAATCAAATAAACATAAAGAATTCAAACGATTATTTCAACTTTACCAAATCATTCAAAAAAATCCATTGAATAAAAGAATTGTTCGAAACAATTTTAGGAATTTCTCAAATCATTCGGAAATCATGAATTTAACGATTTATAACTTATTCCAAAATCAAATCAATTCAATCATTTGAAAACAATAATCTATAAACATTTATACTTTCTTCATTTTTCCAAAAATTATATAAAGATTATAATTCAAAGTATAATCATATTACCCACCTCAAAACGATGCTAGAAGCTTGTCCCATTCATCAATTTGTCCATTGCTTCTTTTCTTCTTCCAATTTAAATTTACCTAAACCAATTCACCCAATTCCAACATCATAAATAACATAATTACTCAAATTGAGCTTAGAAAACACTAATCCCTCATATATTCAAGCTATCTAAATCAAAAACTTCCAAAATCCCTAAATTACAAAAATTGGGCATAAACCCTAATTCACTATTTTTCAAAATTAATCCAATTACAACATGTAATCGCCAAAATTGAACATAGAATTAACAAACTCATACCATTATTACGGTTTCTAAACCAAAACTTCATCAAAAATCCAAAGCTCAAAAGTTTTCTCTTACCTCATTTCTCCACCATTTTTGAAATTTCTTCGTTCTTTAGGAAGCTCTCAAGCTCTTCCACCTTTTTCCCACTTGGAGCATCATCGAAATCCTCCTTGGAAGCTCACAAAATTGAAAACTAGCATTCCTTTCTCTTTTCTTCTTCTCCATCACCGAAGGCACCTTCTTCTCCCTTCTTTCTTCTTTTGTTTTTTTCTAACTTAAAACAATTTCGTGCCTTCCTCTTGCCTTATACAGAAGCCCCTATGACATGTCATTAATGAATGGATAATGACCAAATTGCCCTTTCATTTAAGCCTAACTTCTTAATTCCTTATATGATCTTCCAATTTTACCCTTAAATCATACTTAACCTTAGGACATTTTTCAAATTATCAAATTGAAGGAATTTGATAAAACTTCCTTCTAAAGATTTGTTCCTAATTGTCTTAATTTCATAACGCCAAAAAAATCACTTAATTTGGTGGACTACACCAAAAGTTATGCCCCAAACAGTTTGGACATGTCTTATGCTAAATCATTTTCCAGCACGTTATTTCAATCCAACAATTTACATTCTTAAAGACAAAATTGAAACTCAATTTCTTCATAACAATTGTATCTCTACTTCTATAGCTTAATCCAAATTATGAATCACCTCATTTGGATTACTAGAGCAAAAGTTATGTCCAAAATACCTTCAGATCTTACTAATCCAAGACTGAGCACTAATCTGAACTTCAAATCAAAAATTGACAATCTTAGGGACTAAATTGAAATTTACTTCTTCATATGATTTGTAGCACCATGACTCAATTTTATTTTTCCTTAATAATCACTTCAATCGGATCTCCACAGATCCCGAATTTTGCAAAAGACTGAATCATGTTCAGAAAATTATCTAACTCACTTTGATTAAATTAATCATCCTTAATTTAATCTCATAAAAATATGTAGATAATTGTCTTAGGAATCTAACGCTTCAAAAACTATGTCAATCGGATGTCGAACGGAGAAATTGTAAGCAAAAGATTGAAAAAAGGCCAGATTGTGAACGAAATAACAAAAACAGGAGTCAAAATGGCATACAAATAATCAAAAATTTCAAAATTCATAACTATTGATCCCGAAATCCAAATTTGACAAATTTAAGATCAAAAGATAGCTCAAAGGAAGTTCTACAACTTCCATGAAGGACAGAAAAATCAATTTGTCCTCTAAGGGAGTCAAAAATCCACTCAAAGTTTCTGTCCTAATCATCTCTTCCTAAACAACTTCCAAAATTTAGTTGCTCATAACTCCTAGCCCCGATATTGAAAAATTGCATACTTTATGGCGACAAAAAGCTGGGAATATAAGCTATAACTTTCATGTAGACCATTTACTCAAATTTAGACCACATCAATCCGGCGATTTACCTCAAAGCAAAACATACACAATCCTACACTGAAAAGCATTTTCAAAGACAAATTAAAAATAACCTTAACTTTGCAAGCTCATAACTTTCACTCCCGATATCGAAAAATATCAAACTTTATGAAAGTAGAAAAATCTCAACAGAAGATACAAGTTTCCTGAAGATCATTTTCTCAAATTCTGCCTAAATCAAAAAGTCAACTCTCTACTCCAAAAAGTCATACTTTCTTAATTCTTTATATTCTCACACTTTTTTTCTTTATTTCTTGATTTTTAACTTCCATTTCAATCTACTTATTCACTTTAACTTTCATGACCTATACAATTCTACTTAAATCTCAAAGTCATCAAAACCCATCAATTCATTTTTTTCTTATCAAATTCCTTAAAACATAAAACATCTATAACACACTACACATACTAAAACACTCATAAAATTTCAAAAAATATTTCTAAATTCAACTTAGAAATCGGGGTCCAACAATGGAGGAAGTTCTTCCAGGTGCGAGAAATCGTATATTCAAATGAAGTGTATGATTTTTGGAAGAATGTGAAGCTAGTAGACAATACTATTGTCTCTATAGTAGATAGATTGTCTATTATTGTGACAACGGATTTGATTAAGAAAGTAACTGAATGTCCATCTGTTGGAGAAAAGCTCACAAGCAAAGTCAGATGGATGACAAAAGTCAGTGTTAAGGATGAGGAAGTCAGTCGACAGTTGTATGGAGACAACGACCCAACGGAGAGGAAGACCTCCAGTCTGGTGTCGAAGGCTAGGGTCCTACATGCAATTTTGTTCAATTGCATTTTACTAAGAGTAGGTTCAATGCATTTGGTGACAACATTAGATGAACAATGCCTATTTTACTTACTGAATCACCAACCTATAGATTTACCATTTCTGATTTTTCAATATATGGTTAAGGCGATGAAAGATACAAACAGTTACCCTTATGGAATGTTGCTGACAAGGATATTCAGGGAGTCTGGAGTCCTTCTTGACAGAGGAAATAGAATTAAGATGACTTCTAAGAGTTTTATCAACTCAGGAACAGTGGCAAAAATGGGTTTAAAGAATCTGGAAAGAGTAAGATGACTGATAAAGTTAGTCAAAAGAAGGCTATTCCGACTAATGTTCAACAGAAAAAGGCTACTCCTACTACTGAAGAACCAAGTCAGAAGAAGGCTACTCTTATTGATACTCAATAGAAAGAATCAACAGAACTTAGTCTAGTACAGTATAACTCTTCTCAACTTCTGAGGAAAGAAGATTTGAGAGTCAGAGTGATTGAAGAGGTTCAACCTGTGAATAAGAGGAGTACCTCAATAATCATCAGGGATATTCCAAAGAGGTTAGTGAAGGTACATTTCCAACCTATTATGATAAATAGTTGTACATGGTATCTGTTGAATGAAGACGAGTAGAGCTTTTGTGAGGCTTTGAGGTATGGAGCAACAAAACCATACCCCACAAAGATGACAAGCCGACCGTACACTATTTTCTCAATCACAGAGCAAACGGTGATAAAGGTTGTACCTGACCTTCAACCAAGGTATCTCATGGTACGCAATAAGGGGAAGAAGAAACTATACCCAGAAGGGGTAATAGATGATCTGCCAGTAGATCAAATTACAGAAGAAGTGCGAAGAATAGATGAAACATGTGCTGTAGGGAAGACGATGACGGGAACTTTCATTTCCCATCACATTTCAAGAGCTAATGGTAGTTCCACAACCAAAGATGAAAATTGTCTAGTGGGGGGAAAACTTACAAAAGGGATGTTAATCCCTTGTATAGATAATTATGCCTATTAGGCCATTGTCTAATACATCTTCAATTGAAGAAGTCCTACCCTTGTGTGGAAGACTACCAACTCCTAATGATTTAGATCTTCCAGAACCCAACCTATCTGTTTAACCTCCTACCCTAGAGATCATTGAAGAATATGTTCCATCTTCAGATGCATATAACACTACAATTGCTTTTGAAGAAGAACAACCGAAGGATAATGACCGACCAACCTGATCTTTTGACTTACAAGCAGAGGTTATTAAACTAAAAAGGGAAGTCAAGGAGATAAAGGAGATGTTAAAAGAATTATTAAAGCATCATCGATCATAATCATTTTTTATTAATAACAAATAGGCGGAGAAACGAAAGGGGGAGAAGAAAATTTTTGAAGAAGAAAGAAAAAGATAGGGGGAGGAAGAGTAAGAAAAAAATGAAGAACTAAAAGATGAATTGAAAATATGTTCTTATTTTCTCATCTGTACATTTTTTTTCATTTACAATTTTGTATCTTACTTGTATGATTATTTGTTATCATCAAAAATGGGGAGATTGATAAGTCAAAATAACTTTACATAAATTATTTTGATGAAATACAAATAATAATGAAAAGCAGACGGAAGCAAATAGAAAAGTAGACGAATGAAAAGCAGACAAAGAAAAGCAAATGGAAGAAAAGCAAACGGAAGAAAAGAAGACGGAGAAAAAAGCATGAAGAGAAGGCGGAGCGAAGAAAAGGCATAAATGAAAAGCGTATTTAAAAAAGCGATTTAAGAAAAGCGTATTTAAGAAAAGCGATTTAATGAAAAGCACACTGAAGCAAATAGAAAAGTAGAGGAATGAAAGTAGACGAAGAAAAGCAAATGGAGGAAAAGCAAACGGAAGATAAGAAGACGGGAGAAAAATAGACAGAAGAAAAGAAGACGAAGAAAAGCAGACGAATGAAAAGTCGATTAAGAAAAATGACGGAAGAAAAGCGATTTAAGAAAAGCGACTAAGAAAAGCGAAGAAAAATGACGGAAGAAAAGCGATTTAAGAAAATGATTTAATGAAAACCAGACGGAAGAAAAGCATACGAATGAAAAGTGGACGAAGAAAAGTAGACCAATTGAAAATCAGACAAAGAAAAGCAGATGGAAGCAAACCTCGTCAAATCAAGAATCAGTTTGAGTTAGTTACAAAAGTGTACTGAATAACCGTTTCTTGAAAGAAGCAAGGATCAAGAATCAAAAAGCAGTTCAAGACGAAGACTGTAAATATGAGTCGGAGTCGAAGATTGAAAAAGTTACGATAGAGTTACAAAAATTACGAAGATTGCAAAAGTTACAAAGTTAGCAATACTTGAGAGAAACTATTGTGCGAAAAATCTAGAGCTATTTTTCTGTAACAAAGCTCGAAAAACCTTTCAGATTAAAAGTAGTGCAGATAGTCTGCAGAGGCTAAGTGTGAAAAAATACTGATTGTAAGAGACTTGAAGAGGCTCAGAGACAAAGAATACTTGTAACGTTTTGAGAGATAGTGAAATCTCATAAAGATATCTGAGGACTAGACGTAGCCCACGGTTTGGGGTGAACCAGTATAAAAATCCCTGTGTCAACATCTCTCAAATCTTAATCTCTCTTATCTTTCAATTTTCAATCTTACTAGTTTTTATACAAGTTTTCGAAAAATATTTTATAACTTTGATTTTTAGTAGTTCTTTTGAAAAGAACAAGTTTTTTTAACAAAACATTATCGAAGGGGCTTAATAAAAAATATACACAATTCAACCCCCCTTCTTATGTTTTTGTATATTATATAATAAGTCTTGTATTAACGTGTGATTCACTTCAAAAAACACACCAAAAGAAAGAAATTCCTAGAAGAAGAAGATGATGATGAAAAATATAAAGAGAAAAAGAAAGCGAAGAGAAATCAAATCTAGTTTTTGTATGATTGGTTGCCACCTATTCAATACTTTTATTTAACGTCGTTGGCTCGATGTCATGTTAATGCTTCTCACTCCTTATAGACAAGCTTGACAAAGTGCATCTCCTCTAAGGTAGATTGAAAACCTTCAAGGAAAGGCTTCAATCTATGACCATTGACTATGAACCTCTTGTTTGTATCCATGCTTTCAACCTCAACTGCACCATAATCAAAAACACAAACAATGAAAGGTCCTATCCAACGGGATCAAAGTTTACCTAGGAAGAGGCGAAGGCGTGATTGGTAGAGAAGAACTTTCTAAACTATATGAAACTCCTTCCTACTAATCATCTTATCGTGGACTGCCTTCGACTTCTCCTTGTAAATCCTCTTGTTCTCGTAGGCGACATTCCTTATCTCCTCTAACTCTTGAAATTGTAATTTTATAAAATTTCCAGCCTCATCATAGCTTACGTTACATTGCTTAATGGCCCAAAACTCTTAGAGCAAAAGTTATGTCCAAAATACCTTCAGATGTTACTAATCCAAGACTGAGCACTAATCTGAACTTCAAGTCAAAAATTGACAATCTTAGGGGCTAAATTGAAATTTATTTCTTGATATGATTTGTAGTACCACGACAAAATTTTATTTTTCCTCAATAATCACTTCAATCGGATCTCCACAAATCCCGAATTTTGCAAAAGACTGAATCATGTTCAGAAAATTATCTAACTCACTTTGTTTAAATTAATCATTCTTAATTTAATCTCATAAAAATACAAATTTCCCCTGAGAATGTAGATAATTTTCTTAGGAATCCAACGCTTCAAAAACCATGTCAATCGGATGTCAGACGGAGAAATTATAAGTGAAAGATTGAAAAAAGGTCGGATTGGGAAAAGTTTCTATCCTAATCATCTCTTCCTAAACAACTTCCTAAATTTAGTCGATCATAACTCCTAGCCCCGATATTGAAAAATTGCATACTTTATCGCGACAAAAAGCTGGGAATATAAGCTACAACTTTCATGTAGACCATTTACTCTAATTCAGACCACATCAATCCGACAATTTACCTCAAAACACAACATACACAATCCTACACTGAACAGCATTTTCAAAGACAAATTAAAAATAACCTTAACTTTGCAAGCTCATAACTTTCACTCCCGATATCGCAACATATCAAACTTTATGGAAACAGAAAAATCTCAACAGAAGCTACAAGTTTCCTTAAGATCATTTTCTCAATTTCTGCCTAAAACAAAAAGTCAACTCTCTACTCCAAAAAGTCATACTTTCTTAATTCTTTATATTCTCACACTTTTTCTCTTTATTTCTTGATTTTTAACTTCCATTTCAATCTACTTATTCACTTTAACTTTCATGACCTATACAATTCTACTCAAATCTCAAAGTCATCAACACCCATCAATTCTTTTTTTTCTCATCAAATTCCTTAAAGCACAAAACATCTATAACACACTACACATACTAAAACACTCATTAAATTTCAAATAATATTTCTAAATTCAACTTAGAAATCGAGGTCCAACAATGGAGAAAGTTCTTCCAGGTGCGAGAAATCGTATATTCAAATGAAGTGTATGATTTTTGGAAGAATGTGAAGCTAGTAGACAATACTATTGTCTCTACAGTAGATAGATTGTCTATTATTGTGACAACGGAGATGATTGAGAAAGTAACTAAATGTCCATCTGTTGGAGAAAAGCTCACAAGCAAAGCCAGATGGATGAAAAAAGTCAGTGTTAAGGAAGAGGAAGTCAGCCGACAGTTGTTTGGAGACAACGACCCAACGGAGAGGAAGACCTCCAGTCTGGTGTCGAAGGCTAGGGTCCTACATGCAATTCTATTCAATTGCATTTTATTAAGAGTAGGTTCAAGGCATTTGGTGACAACATTAGATGAACAATGCCTAATTTACTTACTGAATCACCAACCTATAGATTTACCATTTCTGATTTTTCAATATATGGTTAAGGCGATGAAAGATACAAACAGTTACCCTTATGGAATATTGCTGACAAGGATATTCAGGGAGTCTGGAGTCCTTCCTGACAGAGGAAACAGAATTAAGATGACTGTTAAGAGTTTTATCAACTCAGGAACAGTGGAAAAAATGGGTTTAAAGAATCTGGAAAGAGTAAGATGACTGATAAAGTTAGTCAAAAGAAAGCTATTCCGACTAATGTTCAACAGAAGAAGGCTACTCCTACTACTGAAGAACCAAGTCAGAAGAAGGCTACTCTTATTAATACTCAATAGAAAGAATCAACAGAACTTAGTCTAGTACAGTATAACTCTTCTCAACTTCTGAGGAAAGAAGATTTGAGAGTCAGAGTGATTGGAGAGGTTCAACCTGTGAATAAGAGGAGTACCTCAATAATCATCAGGGATATTCCAAAGAGGTTAGTGAAGGTACATTTCCAACCTATTGTGATAAATAGTTGTACATGGTATCTGTTGAATGAAGACGAGTAGAGCTTTTGTGAGGCTTTGAGGTATGCAGCATGTAACATCCCATTATCGGAGTAACGGGTAGATTGGTAATTTGGATCGGGTTAGGATTTGGTACAGGCAAAGTGTTGCATTGCACATGCATTACAGTTTTGATAGTCATTGATAAATGATTATTGACTACATAAGTATATATATATGTACATACATGTATGACAATTCCCGACTTGATTGTGAAATTGGAAATTGGTTATAATTGGTCCGATGAGAATTGGCTTAATTGTGCAATTGGGAATTTATCAAAATTGTACATATAAGAATTGGTTTGTGAAAATTGGATATTTAGTAAGTGTATAATTGGGTTTTGAATATGAACTTGGAATGAAATGGATTATAGAGAAAGGGAAATTGGAAATTGAGTATAGGAATGAGCATTTCCTAATTTTGTGAATTTATGAGAATTTTTTTCGAAATTTTTAGAGTTTTGGATCCGGACTGGAAAATTTGGCTAAGGGACTGATTAATGTGATTCCGGGTCCGAGATTGATTGACAAATAATATGAAATAAATTGAATTATGATTTTGGGAATTTTTGGTTATGAGTAGCGCGAAATTGGGAGTAAAATAGAATAAGAATCGGACGTGTTAGACCCTAAGAATTAGACATGAAGTGGAGGATCTCATATATATATATATATGTATAAGCTTAAGGTAAGCTTATTTCTTCATTTTCTCTTCGCCTTAAATCGTCGGTCGGTGTGTGAAATCGTGGATTTGGAGTTGTTTGATTGATTTTCGACGGATTGATAACTTAATCAAAGGTTCCATGGATCGACACTCCACGACGATATTGGGACTTCCAGGCTGTAGCTCGGAAGTGCAGGTGAGTAACCTAGTTGGTTTCTCAACCTTATGTGTTTATTAATTATATGCATTGATTGCCATGAGGAAGCAAGGATGGATATATGTGATTGAGTGATTTGATTGATTTCGAACCATGGGTGTTCGAAATATTGGATTGTGATATTGAAGTGCAAATGTGAATAAGTATGTGTAAATGCATGAGTAAATTGGATTGTAAATGTGTTAATGAAATGAAATGGAAATGCATAGGAATGAAATACTGACTAAAAGTCCGAGGACATTGGGAAATGATCGAAATAGTAATTAATTGAAATTGGAAATAGAAATGCAATAATTGGAAATTGAAAGTGACATGTGCATTCATGCATAGTAAATGATCGATAATAGTAGTTATGACCGGTGGTACTAACGTATGCAGAGCCACGTGCTCAATGCACTTTGTGCCGTCCATCGGGCTTTCAGGGCACATCATGCCCAATGTATATGATAGAGCTTTAAGCTCAACGCACAGGACCTCAGGTCCAACGACTGATAGAGCCTCAGGCTCACCGCAGGGCATATCAAGCCCAACGATTTCAGAGCCACTGGCTCAACGTAAATGATCGGTACGTCACAACAACGAAACAAAAATTGAAAGTGTCTCATGGGCATTGCATATGTATATGATCGATGAAAATGTAAATTGACTGTGAATGACTGTGAAATGTGAATAAGGAAATTGCATGTGATATTACTGTAAGTGCTACTGTGTGTTATGTGTATATGATTGTGAATGCATGAGTTGGGTGAACCATCGATGATGGTTTCTCACTGAGTTCGCAAACTCACCCAACATTGCATTTATTTTTCAGAAGTGAAGAGTACCCGTTGGACACACGGAGTATGTCTACCGCTAGTAAGGCGAGTATCGGTCGGGATCGATGTCGCCACATCTGCATTAGAGTAATGAATTGTTTGATGGGCCCTTTTGATTTATGTGTACTTGTATGGTATAACTGAAATTGGTTTATAATTGAAATTGTTTTGTAATTGCAAATGTTTTGTTATAATTGGGCCAAATCATTATTGTTTTCTGACTCAACTGCTTTTAAAGAAAAGAAAATGTCATATCGAGTTTTAAAAAAGTAGTGACTGTTCTAGTACGCCACCATCGCGAGTCACGGGCTCGGATATCACCGTCTTTATCGGGTTCGGGTCTCGTCGGGTGTGGGGTGCTACATTTGTGGTATCAGAGCCCAGAAGTACAATCTTACATGGGCATTCTGAGACAAATGTGTCAAAGTGCATGCATATAAGTTATGTCTCGGTAGATAGTGACAACTGATCCCCGGTCTAGCATATGAGTCTCATACATGAGCCTGTACTAGTGATTTAAGTGGTTAGAAATAGTGAGGAAAAGATGATATGGGAAAATGTGATAAATGAAAATTGGAGAAATCAAAGAAAAAGAACAAGTATACGGTGCGATATGATGATTAGAGATTTAGTGTATTGGTATTGATAGGTGTATTATGAAATACGACATTAGAGTGATATTGGAAAAATCTGTGAATGGGAAGTAGATGTGAATTGTATATGTGTAGTTGTGAAGTGATAGAAGAAATATAGAGATATGTGAAAGATGGCAAATAAAATGTTTTATGATCGAGTTACTTGTGAAGCGTGATGGGAGTTATGATTGGAGGTCTATGACCTAAAATTTGAATATGTTAAGTGAGAAAGCAACAATGAATGTATATTTGTGATACGGATTGGAGTGTGGTTGCGTAAAACAAAATGATGAAAGGATCGAAATGAGAGAAAATAGTATTGAGAGAAGAAAAGTAAAAGTTGTTAAGGTCATGGATTTACCTATGCGAATGCACACCGATAAATGGAAATGATATCGAAATCAATTGGTGCATTAGTGGATAACCGCCAAGTCAAATAGTTAAAAGTTCATGTGAGATAGAGTAAGAACCAAAAGTGTTTATAGTGATATTTGGAAATGAATTGAGATTGTAATTAGGATGTTGGTAAGGAAAAGCCTCATGATCGAGGATAGGTGCGAAAAGGAAAAAGGTGGTCAAAGATCAAATGAGATTGAAGTGTCTTTAGCGTAAGTGACTAAGTGGTAAATTAATGTAATATCAGAAATGGTATGTACCTCAATGAACGGTATCAAAAAGAGATGCTTTGGTTATGTGGATTATGGTATAGATTGATCGTCACAGGACATTGTGAATAATTGAAATCGATAAGAAATGTGACGACGGTTGATGATTAGGAATTGAAAGAAGAATTTCCCTAAATTGAATTAAGTTGATTAGATGATAAGATTATGAAACTGGATGAAAGATTATATGTAAACTGTCGAGTTGGTAAAGTGTAAAAAGGAACGTATTAGCAATTGGGGATTTCACATCAAGTGTGCAGAGGTGTATTGAAAGCATGGAAAAATCCGAATTGAGAATTTTGAATAGTGGATAGCATCGAGAAATGTGTGAATAGATTAGCTGTAAAGAAAATGAGTAATGTGACTGGATTAGGAAATATGAGTAAAACTCATGAAAGGAATTGTAAGTGTATTAAAAGTGTAACAGAAAGTAAAATGTGACGTTGAAAGATTATGAGTATGTTTGACCTATATGGTTGACTGTGTGTTAGCAGTGTGAAACTAATATAGGTTTGGAGTTCATAAGATTATGAGATTGATGCATAGATAAGATTGATTGTGTTTCATTGGAGATATCATTTGAAAAGTGTATGAAAGGTTTTATATCTAAAAAGGAGTTGTTCATTCGGATAGTAAAATGATCAGGACCTAATATAATTAGAGGCCCCGGATGATTTAAGTTAAGATTGACAGTGTTTGAATCGATAATATGGTTTAAGAAATTCAAGTTGATGAGAATGAATTAAATTAATGATTACCAAACTGTTGAAACTCGATGAGATTAGAAATTGGCATTGGAGAGATGCAATATGTTAAACGATACAGAGAATGTTTCTAAATGTGTCACCTTGGCCAATCTATGTATTGATTGAGATAACAGGTAAATGGGAAATGAAATTTGTTATTAGGGGCCTCGATGTGACCGTGTTGTGAATCGATTTATGGATTGACAAGTCAGTGGTAACCTAAAAGATAAATGGATTTGTAAAGTGTTATATGGACAGAAATAGGAAATATTGATATGATCGGATGTGTGTAGCATTGGTATTGGATATAAAGAATTACGAGTAATCAAAAAGAAATCGTTAAACAGTATAGAGTTTGAGAAAGGAAAAAGAGGTAAGTAAGCAGTTGTAGTGTGATTAAAATAGCAAGTCCGTCTAAAATCCTAAAAGATGATTCGGATCCCAAAATGTTACAAAGACTGAATTGGAAAATATTGTTAGGATCCGATATATGTGTTATCGATTTTGGAAGTGATAAATTGTGTGTAAAAGGGCAATATAGGTTAAGAAAGATTTGATGAAATTATTCAGATAGCGAAATAAGTGGAAATCGAGAGAATCAATGATCGAAAAGACTCCCTAACTTGGTGATAATCGATATGAAATTTCGAGGACGAAATTTTTATTAGGAGGGAGAATTGTAACATCCCATTATCGGAGTGACGGTAGATTGGTAATTTGGATCGGGTTAGGATTTGAGTACAGTAAAGTGTTGCATTGCACATGCATTACAGTTTTGATAGTCATTGATAAATGATTATTGACTGCATAAGTATATATATATGTACATACATGTATGACAATTCCCGACTTGATTGTGAAATTGGAAATTGGTTATAATTGGTCCGATGAGAATTGGCTTAATTGTGCAATTGGGAATTTATCAAAATTGTACATATGAGAATTGGTTTGTGAAAATTGGATATTTAGTAAGTGTATAATTGGGTTTTGAATATGAACTTGGAATGAAATGGATTATAGAGAAAGGGAAATTGGAAATTGAGTATAGGAATGAGCATTTCCTAATTTTGTGAATTTATGAGAATTTTTTCAGAATTTTTAGAGTTTTGGATCCGGACCGGAAAAATTTGGCTAAGGGACTGATTAATGTGATTCCGGGTCCGAGATTGATTGACAAATAATATGAAATAAATTGAATTATGATTTTGGAAATTTTTGGTTATGAGTAGCGCGAAATTGGGAGTAAAATAGAATATGAATCGGATGTGTTAGACCCTAAGAATTGGACATGAAGTGGAGGATCTCATATATATATATATGTATAAGCTTAAGGTAAGCTTATTTCTTCATTTTCTCTTCGCCTTCGTCGACGGTCGTGGGTGTGAGAAATCGTGGATTTGGAGTTGTTTGACGGATTTTCGACGGATTAATAACTTAATCAAAGGTTCCGATGGATCGACACTCCACGGACGATATTGGGACTTCCAGGCTGTAGCTCGGAAGTGCAGGTGAGTAACCTAGTTGGTTTCTCAACCTTATGTGTTTATTAATTATATGCATTGATTGCCATGAGGAAGCAAGGATGGATATATGTGATTGAGTGATTTGATTGATTTCGAACCATGGGTGTTCGAAATATTGGATTGTGATATTGAAGTGCAAATGTGAATAAGTATGTGTAAATGCATGAGTAAATTGGATTGTAAATGTGTTAATGAAATGAAATGGAAATGCATAGGAATGAAATACTAGACTAAAAGTCCGAGGACATTGGGAAATGATCGAAAATAGTAATTAATTGAAATTGGAAATAGAAATGCAATAATTGGAAATTGGAAAGTGACATGTGCATTCATGCATAGTAAATGATCAGATAATAGTAGTTGTGACCGGTGGTACCAACGTATGCAGAGCCACAGGCTCAATGCACTGTGCCCGTCACTGGGCTTTCAGGGCACATCATGCCCAATGTATATGATAGAGCTTTAAGCTCAACGCACAGGACCTCAGGTCCAACGACTGATAGAGCCTCAGGCTCACCGCAGGGCATATCAAGCCCAACGATTTCAGAGCCACTGGCTCAACGTAAATGATCAGGCGCACGGTCACAACAACGAAACGAAAATTGAAAGTGTCTCATGGGCATTGCATATGTATATGACTGACTGAAAATGTAAATTGACTGTGAATGACTGTGAAATGTGAATAAGGAAATTGCATGTGATATTACTGTAAGTGCTACTGTGTGTTATGTGTATATGATTGTGAATGCATGAGTTGGGTGAACCATCGATGATGGTTTCTCACTGAGTTCGCAAACTCACCCAACATTGCATCTATTTTTCAGGAAGTGAAGAGTACCCGCTTGGACACACGGGAGTATGTCTACCGCTAGCAAGGCAGAGTATCGGGTCGGGATCAGTGTCGTCACATCTGCATTAGAGTAGTGAATTGTTTCAGTGGGCCCCTTTTGATTTATGTGTACTTGTATGGTATAACTGAAATTGGTTTATAATTGAAATTGTTTTGTAATTGCAAATGTTTTGTTATAATTGGGCCAAATCATTATTGTTTTATGACTCAACTGCTTTAAATGAAAAGAAAATGTCATATCGAGTTTTAAAAAAGTAGTGACTGTTCTAGTACGCCACCATCGCGAGTCACGGGCTCGGATATCACCATCGATATCGGGTTCGGGTCTCGTCGGGTGTGGGGTGCTACATAGCAGCAAAACCATAACCCACAAAGATGACAAGCCGACCGTACACTATTTTCTCAATCACAGAGCAAACGGTGATAAAGGTTATACCTGACCTTCAACTAAGGTATCTCATGGTACGCAATAAGGGGAAGCAGAAACTATACCCAGAAGGGGTAATAGATGATCTGCTAGTAGATCAAATTACAGAAGAAGTGCAAAAAATAGATGAAACACGTTCTGTAGGGAAGACAATGACGGGAACTTTCATTTCCCATCACATTTCAAGAGCTAGTGGTAGTTCAACAACCAAAGATGAAAATTGTCTAGTGGGGGGAAAACTTACAAAAGGGGCGTTCACTGAATCCCTTGTGCAGATAATTATGCGTATTAGGCCACTGTCTAATACATCTTCAATTGAAGAAGTCCTACCCTTGCATGGAAGACTACCAACTCCTGATGATTTAGATCTTCCAGAACCCAACCTATCTGTTCAACCTCCTACCCTAGAGATCATTGAAGAATATGTTCCATCTTCAGATGCATATAACACTACAATTGCTGTTGAAGAAGAACAACCGAAGGATGATGACTGACCAACCTGATCTTTTGACTTACAAGCAGAGGTTATTAAACTAAAAAGGGAAGTCAAGGAGATAAAGGAGATGTTAAAAGAATTATTGAAGCATCATCGATCATAATCATTTTTTATTAATAACAAATAGGGGGAGAAGAAAATTTTTGAAGAAGAAAGAAAAAGATAGGGGGAGGAAGAGTAAGCAAAAAATGAAGAACTAGAAGATGAATTGAAGATATGTTCTTATTTTTTCATCTGTACATTTTTTTTTTTCATTTATAGTTTTGTATCTTACTTGTATGATTATTTGTTATCATCAAAAATGGGGAGATTTTTAAGTCAAAATAACTTTACATAAATTATTTTGATGAAGTACAAATAATAATGAAAAGCAGACGGAAACAAATAGAAAAGTAAACGAATGAAAAGCAGACGAAGAAAAGCAAATGGAAGAAAAGCAAACGGAAGAAAAGAAGACGGGAGAAAAACAGACAGAAGAAAAGCAGATGAATAAAAACCAAACGGAAGAAAAGCAGACGAAGAAAAGCAGATGAATGAAAAGCAGACGAATGAAAAACAGACAGAAGCAAATAAAAAAGTTGACGAATGAAAGTAGACAAAGAAAGCAAATGGAAGAAAAGAAAACGGAAGAAAAGAAGACAGGAGAAAAACAGACAGAAGAAAAGCAGACGAAGAAAAGTAGACGAATGAAAGCAGACGAAGAAAAATAGACGGAAGAAAAGCAGACTAATGAAAACCAGACGGAAGAAAAGCAGACGAATGAAAAGTAGACGAAGAAAAGTAGACGAATGAAAAGCAGACGAAGAAAAGCAGACGGAAGCAAACCTCGTCAAATCAAGAATCAGTTTGAGTTAGTTACAGAAGTGTACTGAATAACCGTTTCTTGGAAGAAGCAAGAATCAAGAATCAAGAAGCAGTTCAAGACGAAGACTGTAAATATGAGTCGGAGTCGAAGATTGAAAAAGTTACGAAAGAGTTACAAAAATTACGAAGATTGCAAAAGTTACAAAAGTTAGCAATACTTGAGAGAAACTATTGTGCAAAAAATCTAGAGCTATTTTTCTGTAACAAAGCTCGAAAAACCTTTCAGATTAAAAGTAGTGCAGATAGTCTGCAGAGGCTAAGTGTGAAAGAATACTGATTGTAAGAGACCTGAAGAGGCTCAGAGACAAAGAATACTTGTAACGTTTTGAGAGATAGTGAAATCTCATAAAGATATATGAGGACTAGATGTAACCCACGGTTTGGGGTGAACCAGTATAAAAATCCCTGTGTCAACATCTCTCAAATCTTAATCTCTCTTATCTTTCAATTTTCAATCTTACTAGTTTTTATACAAGTTTTCGAAAAATATTTTATAACTTTGATTTTTAGTAGTTCTTGTGAAAAGAACAAGTTTTTTTAACAATATGTTATCGAAGGGGCTTAATAAAAAATATACACAATTCAACCCCCCTTCTTGTGCATTTGTATATTATATAATAAGTCTTATATTAACGTGTGATTCACTTGAAAAGACACACCAAAATGAAAGAAATTCCTAGAAGAAGAAGATGATGATGAAAAATATAAAGAGAAAAAGAAAGGGAAGAGAAATCAAATCTAGTTTTTGTATGATTGGTTGTCTCCTATTCAACACTTTTATTTAACGTCGTTGGCTCGATGTCATGTTAATGCTTCTCACTCCTTATAGAGAAGCTTGACAAAGTGCATCTCCTCTAAGGTAGATTGAAAACCTTCAAGGAAAGGCTTCAACCTATGGCCATTGACTATGAACCTCTTGTTTGTATCCATGCTTTCAACCTCAACTGCACCATAATCAAAAACACAAACAATGAAAGGTCCTATCCGACGGGATCGAAGTTTACCTAGGAAGAGGCGAAGGCGTGATTGGTAGAGAAGAACTTTCTAAACTATATGAAACTCCTTCCTACTAATCATCTTATCATGGACTGCCTTCGACCTCTCCTTGTAAATCCTCTTATTCTCGTAGGCGACATTCCTTATCTCCTCTAACTCTTGAAATTGTAATTTTATAAAATTTCCAGCCTCATCAGAGCTTATGTTACATTGCTTAATGGCCCAAAACTCTTAGAGCAAAAGTTATGTCCAAAATACCTTCAGATCTTACTAATCCAAGACTGAGCACTAATATGAACTTCAAGCCAGAAATTGACAATCTTAGGGGCTAAATTGAAATTTATTTCTTGATATGATTTGTAGCACCATGACACAATTTTATTTTTCCTCAATAATCACTTCAATCGGATCTCCACAGATCTCGAATTTTACAAAAGACTGAATCATGTTTAGAAAATTATCTAACTCAATTTCATTAAATTAATCATCCTTAATTTAATCTCATAAAAATACAAAATTCTCCTGAGAATGTAGATAATTGTCTTAGGAATCTAACGCTTCAAAAACCATGTCAATTGGATGTCAGACGGAGAAATTATAAGTAAAAGATTGAAAAAAGGTCGGATTGGGAACGAAATAACAAAAACAGGAGTCAAAATGGCATACAAATAATCAAAAATTTCAAAATTCATAACTCTTGATCCCGAAATCCAAATTTGACAAATTTAGTATCAAAAGATAACTCAAAGGAAGTTCTACAACTTCCATGAAGGACAGAAAAATCAATTTGTCCTGTAAGGGAGTCAAAAATTCACTCAAAGTTTATGTCCTAATCATCTCTTCCTAAACAACTTCCAAAATTTAGTCGATCATAACTCCTAGCCCCGATATTGAAAAATTGCATACTTTATGGCGACAAAAAGCCGGGAATATAAGCTACAACTTTCATGTAGACTATTTACTTTAATTCAAACCACATCAATCCGGCGATTTACCTCAAAGCACAACATACACAATCTTACACTGAAAAGCATTTTCAAAGACAAATTAAAAATAACCTTAACTTTGCAAGCTCATAACTTTCACTCCCGATATCGAAAAATATCAAACTTTATGAAAACAGAAAAATCTCAACAGAAGCTACAAGTTTCCTGAAGATCATTTTCTCAAATTCTGCCTAAATAAAAAAGTCAACTCTTTACTCCAAAAAGTCATACTTTCTTAATTCTTTATATTCTCACACTTTTTCTCTTTATTTCTTGATTTTTAACTTCCATTTCAATCTACTTATTCACTTTAACTTTCATGACCTATACAATTCTACTCAAATCTCAAAGTCATCAAAACCCATCAATTCTACCCATGCATCCACCATATAGGAACCGAAATCATGCATGAAAAACCTGCTCTGATACCAATTGTTGGATCGGAAAAAGAAAACATGCTTAGTATGGAGAAACGATAGATTTCAAAACTTTTTAAGAAATCATCTTACAGCGGAAGCAATATATCCAAATCAACATGCTAATCCATACATGATATGGTATAAGGATAATAAAACCAAGAACAAGATAAAAGGAATTACCGACTCTTCGCTCATGACTTTAAATCCTCATTGCTATCCTCTCCTTCTTATATCCAAATCCTTTGCCTTTGAGTCTTTTCCTTTAGCAATCTATCTTCTTCCTTGTTCTAGTATCCTCAACCAATTAGATTTACCACTTGTTCTTCAAGGACAACTAGGTTAACAAAATCCTCGGTGGGAAAGGAGAAGAAATATTTGGAGGAGATTTTCTTAGAAGAAGAAGAACCAAAATTGAAACTCTTTCAATTCTTTCACTTAGAATTTCGGTTCTACCTTGCATGAAAGGAGAGAATGTCTAAAAACATGCAAGAAGCCTTTCTTACATCTCAATTTCGAAATATGCATGAATGGAAAGAGTGAGAGGCATCCAATGCATCACTTACATTAATCACTCATCAAATAGCCAATAAATGAGACTTACTTCATTTATCTTTAAAATGGCTATTTGAAAAGACCATAACCTATAATTGAATACCCATTTCGGTTTTGGCAAGAAAAAAGAAGGAAGATGGTCCATCTAATGCACATCTTTCATCTTTAATCTAATGAATGCAAATAGGTTACATGCCAACATTAAAAGCTAACCATTAAACCATTTAATGGTAAGTTCATAACTCCATTTAATAATGATGAACCATAATAAAGACCATCTTTATTTAGTATTTTAATGTCAAATGTGTGGTTACACATCTAACCTAACACAATTTCGAAATTGTTTCTTCTCCATTTAAAAAAAATTGTTTTAATATAATTAATCTAATCAATTACATTAAACCAAAACAAGCCCATTTCTAAATGAACATATGGGCTTCCAATTAACCATTAATTAGTATAAGCCCATCATTCAATTATGGACTTCTAAAGCCTCCAAACTACTTCTTACTTAGCTTGATAACCTTCCTTAAAGCCAAGTGGGGAATCTTATTGGACTTTGATAATTCAAGCTCCAACAAGCTCAGAAATAATTCAATCTCATTGGAATTAATTCTAGCTTATTAACTAAATGTCATTCCACTAAAGACAATTAGTTGAACTCTTGAATTATTAAATATTATGAGAATATGTCCAATTGCAAACCCTATTTAGAACCTTATTATAGCCATCCGCACAACAAAGGATAAAATTACCGTTTGCCCTTATGTTGGTTTTTCCTTCTAGATCTCTCATTTTACTTTATATGGTGATTAACACATAAGATCTCATCTTAGTGTTAAGACTTGATGGGTAGCTAGTCCATCAAACTCTGGCGCCATTTAATCACCAAATCTCCTTAAAACATCTAGAAGAGATGATAACACTATAAACTCTTTATTTGAGTGAATGTTCCACGATACTTGTTTCAATTAATAATTCCAACATGCAGACCTCGGATTAATACCTGTAAAAATCCATTTCGATCATATCAAGAATTATAATGAAACACATATGAGTTCACCACTCATTAAGATTGTGGTTCATAATAAGCGAATGCTTAAATTGTATGTTTTAAGATTAAAGTAACGCCCACTTTATTCTTAAAAACATACTTAATTCAATTCATTTAATAGTGCCATTATCGATAGTCTACTACTATCATGATATGAAACTCATCATTCCCTTTAAGTAAACTCCTTTACTTATATGGAGATAAATCGCAACACTACGCCTAAACCATAATCAAACGACCAACTTGATTATTCAACTGTGAATCAATTAATTGATTCTAATAATATACATGTTTCCCATACATCTCTATGTATATGTATATTACTTACAAATGAATCTTGGTACCTTATAAAAGATATATAATGCTCATACAGATAAAACCAAACTCTTTTGTTTTATTAATAATAAATATTTTCATTACAAAATCAGAATCAAGAAGATAAAGTTACATGTAAATACACTTGCTTTCCAGGGCACTATATTTACATAACTCCAATAATCTCCCACTTGCCCTAAAGCAAGTTTGACATATCCTTCATTCCCATCCCTTCTTGGTGACCCTCAAAGCTCTTTTGAGTCAATGTCTTTGTGAACAGATCAGCAAGGTTTTGCTCTGTAGGAATCTTTACCACATCCACTTCTCCACGTTGTATTATCTCCCTTATGAGATGATACTTTCGCTCAATGTGTTTGGCAGCTTTGTGGTTCCGAGGTTCTTTAGAATTAGCCACTGCCCCACTATTATCACAATAAAGTGTAATGGCTTTTTCTGCCTCTGGAACTACCTCCAAATCATTTAGAACTTAGGAGCGATCGCTTCCTTTCTTTGCTTCACAAGCAGCAACATACTCAGCCTCCATAGTCGAATCGACAATACAAGATTGCTTGACACTCCTCCAAACTATGGCTCCACCTCCTAAAGTAAATATAGAACCAGAAGTTGATTTCCTTGAATCAACATCTGATTGGAAATCAGAATCCGTATCTCCTTTCGGAATAAGATTACTTCCAGATTAAACAAGCATTAAGTTCTTCATCTTACGAAGATACTTAAGTATACACTAACCGCAATCCAATGTTCCATTCTGGATTGACTGAAATCGCTACCATCCCACTTCGTAATGAGATATCCGGTCTAGTGCACACATTGCATACATCAAACTACCAACTGCCAAGCCTTATGGAATGTTACGCGTGCGTTCAACCTCCTCTTGGGTTTTAGGTGCTTGTTCCTTTGAAAGTTTGATTCCATGTCTAGTAGGAGTGAAACCCTCTTGGAATCTTGCATGGCGAACTTATTGAGCATATTCTCAATGTAGGTTAGTTGAGACAAAACTATCTTCTTGTTCTTACGATCCCTTATAAGTTTGATCCCTAGAACATAAGTAGCCTCTCCCAAATCCTTCATTGAAAACTGCTCATTCACCATCCTTAACCGCAGATAACATTCCCACATCATTCCCAATGAGCGTAATGTCATCAACATACGTGATTAGGAAAGTAACCTTACCTTCTTGTATTCTTTTGTAAACACAAGGCTCATCTAGGTTTTGTATGAACCCATAGGTTTTGATAGCCTTATCAAACCTAATGTTCCAAGACCTAGATGCTTGCTTAAGTCCATAAATGGACCTTTGCAACTTGCAAACCTTATGCTCATTACCTAGCTCAATGAATCCTTCTGGTTGGGCCATATAAATGGTCTTCTCAAGATATCCATTCAGAAATGCGATCTTGACATCCATTTGCCATATTTCATAATCGAAATAGGCTACTATGGCCAAAAGAATCCTGATGGACTTAAGCATAGCAACCGGAGAAAAAGTCTCCTCGTAGTCTATACCCTCCTTTTGAGTATAGCCTTTAGCTACCAATCTAGCTTTAAAGGTCTCTACCTTTCCATCCGATCCCCTTTTCCTTTTGTAGATCTATTTACACCCTATGGTTTTTAGACCTGGTGGTAGATCTACAAGGACCTAGACTTCATTAGTATACATAGAATCTATTTCCGATTCCATTGCCTTGAGCCATTTTCTTGCATCAACATCATTAATAGCCTGTGTATACGTAACGGGATCTGTTTCTTCTTGGTCTGAGATAGCAATTAAGCCTTCTCTTAAACCCAGATACCTATCTGGTTGTCTCACAACCCTCCCACTACGTCTAGGCACATCTTGATGTTCAAAGTTGCACTTCGATTCAACTCTTGAATCCATTTCGACATCTTGTTCATCATATCCAAAACAACTCTTGGTTTAGATGAAATTGCTAACTCCTTTAGTACTACTTCACTTCTTCCTTTGTGATTTCTCACAAACTCTTCCTCTAAGAAGTTTGCATTTGTCGACACAAATACCTTCCTATCATGAGGATTTGTAAAAATAGTACCCTCGAGTTCCGTAGGATATCCTACAAACAAACATACTTGACCTTGGTTCCATCTGTGGGATTCGGGCTTTAGAACATGGGCTGGACAGCCCTGAAGTCTGAAGTGCCTCAATGAAGGCACTCGCCATCCACAACTCCCTAGGTGTTTTAGGCACCGATTTGGATGGAGCAAAGTTAAGAAGATATGTTGCCGCTTGTATGGCATATCCCCGTAACGATTCTCGAAGGCTAGCATAGGACATCATTGATCTTACCATTTCTAATAGAGTTCTATTTCTCCTCGCTACACCATTCTGTTGAGGTGTACGAGGAGTGACAAATTGGAAACAATTCCAATGTCAATAAAATATTCTTGGAACTCTCCGATAAATACTCACCACCTCGATCTGATCGAAGCTGTTTTAATGGCTTGCCAAGTTGCTTCTCAGCTTCAGCTTTGAATTCTTTGAACTTTTCAAAAGATTCACTCTTTTTATACATCAAATACAAATAGCCATGTCTTGAGTAATCATCTATAAAAGTTATGAAATATTCATAACCTCCTCTAGCTTGTACATTCATGGGCTCACACACATCAGTATGTACCATGTCCAATGTGGATTCAAATCTGTTTCCTTTATAAGGAAATGAGACTTTTGTCATTTTTCCTTCAATACAAGATTCACAGGTGGGTAATGGATCACTATCCAAGCCCATAAGGATCCCATCCTTTACTAGCCCGTCAAGTCTTTTCTGATTGATATGACCCATCCTTAGATGCCACAGATACTTTGAATTAATGCTAGAGATATTGGATTGTCTTGGTTTTATCAATTCTGTGGTGTTTAGTGAGCCTTTCATAGGTTCTATAAAAAACAATCCATGTTTAATTATCGCTTCACAAATAAAATCCTTATTCTCATATATTGAAACAACCTTTTCAAAATATAAGGAATAGCCAGATTTTATTAGACAAAAAACAGAAATCATGTTCCTTAGAATCGTTGGCATGTAATAAACATCTTCCAAATATAACCTATAACCACTAGGAAAGTCCAAGATAACTACTCAACCTGATTCTGCTGAAACATAGGAACCATCTGCTATCTTAACTTGAAACTGGCCTTTAGGAAGTCTTTTCCTTTGCTAGAACCCCTGCAAAGAATTACAAACATGGTTAGTGGCTCCTGAATCTAATATCCAAGAAGTAGATAAATCTACCACATTTCTAGTTCCTAATAAACTTAGGAAGCCCATACCTTGTTTGCTTTTGAGGGACTCTAGGTAGATCGGACGATTTCTTTTCCAAAGGGCCCATCTCATCACAAAGGAAACACTTTCCTTTGATGCTCTCTTTGGCCTTCTTTTCATGGGTTTGGCCTTGACCCTATTTGGGCCTTCTTTTCATTGGACCCTTCTTCTTTTCCTTGCCCTTACCTTGGCTTAGAAGAAGAAGCTACATTAACTTCGGCCCATGAGCCTTAATATTCAATATTTCCTCCGTGCTCTGGAGGGTATTCATCAACTCACTCAAGGTGTAATCCTTGCGATGAGCTCATAGTCCAACTTAAACTGCTGAAAAGAAGAGTTTAAGCTATTGATGATCATAATCATCCGCTTGTCGCATCCATATCCGCCTCAAGCATCTCACCTCGATGACCGCAGAGATTACCTTCATCATGTAATCCCACACCGGCTCACCGTGTTTCGTCTCGAGATTATGAAAGGTTTGGATAGCTTTCACTCTTGCAGACCTAGTCCTCACACCAAACATCTCATGTAGGTGATGGACCATTACACTAGCGGTTTTCATACAAGCAATTTGCTTTTGCAACATGCACCGATAGAAGCGAGAATATAACACTTAGTAGTCTTGTCGACGATTCGCCAATGCTCATGTTGTTGGACTTGCTCAGGAGTTGCATCTCCACTTAGAGGTGTAGGCTCATTTTCAGTTAACACCCATGAAATACGTTCATATTGAAGAACAATGTCAAGGTTACGTCTCCATTCATTAAACTTGTCTCCATTTTCCAATTTGTTATTAGTCAAGAGCAGGGTGAGTGGATTCATTTTGTGGTTGATTATGTCTGAAAATATAAATTATTAAAACATGAGCATACTAGTCAACAATTTATGGAACTTTGTATAAAATCATGATGCATGTATGCATGATGATAGATTTAACAAAACTTAAAAAATTAAAACATTATACGACGGTTATTTTTCTTATCTATAACAGACTAAGTGACGGTGGGCCATCTTATCTATTAAAAGATACCAAGCATCTCATGCTCAATTTTTTAAGAAGCGTCTTAATTTGGTCCATACTTTTACCAACAGAGCTACGGTGGGCAGTTTATTGATAAAAAATGTTGAGTGTATAACCATTTGATTCATTCACTAAAGATACCTACAAATCATGCCTCGGTGGGAGGTCACGTTTGCTATCATTAAGTAGACTTATCCTTAAGGAGACCCAAACCATGCAAGATCTAGGATCCATGCCCTCCGATGGGGAGTAACACTTCACCACATGCAAACGGGCCATCATTTGGAGACCGTGGACTCTCACAGGAGCATCCTCTCCCACTCAATCTTTTTGGGCTTTAAGTTTTAAATACCATCTTGTCTAGATGGAATTTATTATCCATCCTATATTGTTTCATTATATATCTCATACATAATGAATGCATGGCAAGGCCTAGGGTTGGCAATTTTCTAAATGACATGCAATCACATAATATCACATATTACAAGCATTCATTTCTCCATTCATCACATGAACTAATAAAGCCACTTTTGATTGTCCATCCTAGAAACATAAAATAATTACAAGCCTTTTAGGCCCAAAATATGCTTCTTCATCTTGGATCTTCCGCTTGAACTCTTCGCTAACATGATCCGCCCATTCAAGAAACAAAATGTAATGGCATTTATGAAATTAGAATTTTGTCATTTGAAAAATAAAATTCCAGCACTAGATTTTTAGAAAACCAAATCTTTGTTTTGACAAAAATTCCAGCACTTGTTTTATTAAAACCAAACTCATTTCATGAAAATTAAACACAACACTTAGTATTTTAGCAAAACCAAATTGGATTCTTTAAAACAAAAACCAGCACTTGTTTTCCAATCATAACTGAAATATGATTCATTGAAACAAAATTCCAGCAACTTAGTTTTCACAAAACTTATGCCAAAACACAAAAGGATACACCGAAAATTTTACCTTTCCATTTCTTCAATCCATGGCTGCTCCTTCTTCATCATTACATCAATTTTGAACATTACAAAATCAAATAAAATAGAAAAAAGAAACCAAGGAGGAAACATGGTGATGATAGACCACCCTCCTTGTTACAACCAAATGAAGAAATCTTAGAAGATAAAATTTAACTTCTATGGACAACCAAAAGAGCAACATACACCATATATATTTCTATCACATAAAAATATGCAATATACATAAAAAGATTGCCAACCCATGCATCCACCATATAGGAACCGAAATCATGCATGAAAACCCGCTCGATACCAATTGTTGGATCGGAAAAAGAAAACATGCTTAGTATGGAGAAACGATAGATTTCAAAACTTTTTAAGAAATCATCTTACAGCAGAAGCAATATATCCAAATCAACATGCTAATCCATACATGATATGGTATAAGGATAATAAAACCAAGAACAAGATAAAAGGAATTACCGACTCCTTCGCTTCTGACTTTAAATCCTCATTGCTTATCCTCTCCTTCTTATATCCAAATCCTTTGCCTTTGAGTCTTTTCCTTTAGCAATCTATCTTCTTCCTTGTTGTAGTATCCTCAACCAATTAGATTTACCACTTGTTCTTCAAGGACAACTAGGTTAACAAAATCCTTAGGTGGGAAAGGAGAAGAAATATTTGGAGGAGATTTTCTTAGAAGAAGAAGAACCAAAATTGAAACTCTTTCAATTCTTTCACTTAGGAATTTCGGTTCTACCTTGCATGAAAGGAGAGAATGTCTAAAAAACATGCAAGAAGCCTTTCTTACATCTCAATTTCGAAATATGCATGAATGGAAAGAGTGAGAGGCATCCAATGCATCACTTCTTACATTAATCACTCATCAAATAGCCAATAAATGAGACTTACTTCATTTATCTTTAAAATGGCTATTTGAAAAGACCATAACCTATAATTGAATACCCATTTCGGTTTTGGCAAGAAGAAAGAAGGAAGATGGTCCATCTAATGCACATCTTTCATCTTTAATCTAATGAATGCAAATAGGTTACATGCCAACATTAAAAGCTAACCATTAAACCATTTAATGGTAAGTTCATAACTCCATTTAATAATGATGAACCATAATAAAGACCATCTTTATTTAGTATTTTAATGTCAAATGTGTGGTTACACATCTAACCTAACACAATTTCGAAATTGCTTCTTCTCCATTTAAAAAATTTTTTTTTAATATAATTAATCTAATCAATTACATTAAACCAAAACAAGCCCATTTCTAAATGAACATATGGGCTTCCAATTAACCATTAATTAGTATAAGCCCATCATTCAATTATGGACTTCTAAAGCCTCCAAACTACTTCTTACTTAGCTTGATAACCTTCCTTAAAGCCAAGTGGGGAATCTTATTGGACTTTGATAATTCAAGCTCTAATAAGCCCAGAAATAATTCAATCTCATTGGAATTAATTCTAGCTTATTAACTAAATGTCATTCCACTAAAGACAATTAGTTGAACTCGTGAATTATTAAATATTATGAGAATATGTCCAATTGCAAACCCTATTTAGAACCTTATTATAGCCATCCGCACAACAAAGCATAAAATTACCGTTTTTCCCTTATGTTAGTTTTTCCTTCTAGATCTCTCATTTTACTTTATATGGTGATTAACACATAAGATCTCATCTTAGTGTTAAGACTTGATGGGTAGCTAGTCCATCAAACTCTGGCGCCAGCTTAATCACCAAATCTCCTTAAAACATCTAGAAGAGATGATAACACTATAAACTCTTTATTTGAGTGAATGTTCCACGATATATGTTTCAATTAATAATTCCAACATGCGAACCTTTGGATTAATACCTGTAAAAATCCATTCCGATCATATCAAAATTATAATGAAACACATATGAGTTCACCACTCATCAAGATTGTGGTTCATAATAAGCGAATGCTTAAGTTGTATGTTTGAAGATTAAAGTAACGACCCACTTTATTCTTGAAAACATACTTGATTCAATTCATTTAATAGTGCCATTATCAATAGTCTACTACTATCATGATATGAAACTCATCATTCCCTTTAAGTAAACTCCTTTACTTATATGGAGATAAATCGCAACATCTGCAGCTCTTTACCATAATCAAACGACCAACTTGATTATTCAACTGTGAATCAATTAATTGATTCTAATAATATACATGTTTCCCATACATCTCTATGTATATGTATATTACTTACAAATGAATCTTGGTACCTTATGACCGATATATAATGCTCATACAGATAAAACCAAACTCTTTTGTTTTATTAATAATAAATATTTTCATTACAAAGCAGAATCAAGAAGATAAAGTTACATATAAATACACTTGCTTTCCAGGGCACTATATTTACATAACTCCAACAAAAAGTTAGTGTTAAGGAAGAGGAAGTCAGTCGATAGTTGTATGGAGACAACGACCCAACGGAGAGGAAGACCTCCAGTCTGGTGTCGAAGGCTAGGGTCCTACATGCAATTCTGTTCAATTGCATTTTACTAAGAGTAGGTTCAAGGCATTTGGTGACAACATTGGATGAACAATGCCTATTTTACTTACTGAATCACCAACCTATAGATTTACCATTTCTGATTTTTCAATATATGGTTAAGGCGATGAAAGATACAAACAGTTACCCTTATGGAATGTTGCTGACAAGGATATTCAGGAAGTCTGGAGTCCTTCTTGACAGAGGAAACATAATTAAGATGACTATTAAGATTTTTATCAACTTAGGAACAGTGGCAAAAATGGGTTTAAAGAATCTGGAAAGAGTAAGATGACTGATAAAGTTAGTCAAAAGAAGGCTATTCCGACTAATGTTCAACAGAAGAAGGCTACTCCTACTACTGAAGAACCAAGTTAGAAGAAGGCTAATCTTATTAATACTCAATAGAAAGAATCAACAGAACTTAGTCTAGTACAGTATAACTCTTCTCAACTTCTGAGGAAAGAAGATTTGAGAGTCAGAGTGATTGGAGAGGTTTAACCTGTGAATAAGAGGAGTACCTCAATAATCATCAGGGATATTCCAAAGAGGTTAGTGAAGGTACATTTCCAACCTATTGTGATAAATAGTTTTACATGGTACTGTTGAATGAAGACGAGTAGAGCTTTTTTGGGCTTTGAGGTGTGCAGCAACAAAACCATACCCCACAAAGATGACAAGCCGACCGTACACTATTTTCTCAATCACAGAGCAAACGGTGATAAAGGTTGTACCTGACCTTCAACCAAGGTATCTCATGGTATGCAATAAGGGGAAGCAGAAACTATACCCAGAAGGGGTAATAGATGATCTTCCAGTAGATCAAATTACAGAAGAAGTGAGAAGAATAGATGAAACATGTTTTGTAGGGAAGACGATGACGGGAACTTTCATTTCCCATCACATTTCAAGAGCTAGTGGTAGTTCAACAACCAAAGATGAAAATTGTCTAGTGGGGGGAAAACTTACAAAAGGGACATTAATCCCTTGTGTAGATAATTATGCGTATTAGGCCACTGTCTAATACATCTTCAATTGAAGAAGTCCTACCCTTGTGTGGAAGACTACCAACTCCTGATGATTTAGATCTTCCAGAACCCAACTTATCTGTTTAACCTCCTACCCTAGAGATCATTGAAGAATATGTTCCATCTTCAGATGCATATAACACTACAATTGCTGTTGAAGAAGAAAAATCGAAGGATGATGACCGACCAACCTGATCTTTTGACTTACAAGCAGAGGTTATTAAACTAAAAAGGGAAGTCAAGGAGATAATGGAGATGTTAAAAGAATTATTGAAGCATCATTGATCATAATCATTTTTTATTAATAACAAATAGGGGGAGAAACGAAAGGGGGAGAAGAAAATTTTTGAAGAAGAAAGAAAAAGATAGGGGGAGGAAGAGTAAGCAAAAAATGAAGAACTAGAAGATGAATTGAAGATATGTTCTTATTTTCTCATCTGTACATTTTTTTTCATTTACAGTTTTATATCTTACTTGTATGATTATTTGTTATCATCAAAAATGGGGAGATTGTTAAGTCAAAATAACTTTACATAAATGATTTTGATGAAGTACAAATAATAATGAAAAGCAGACGGAAGCAAATAGAAAAGTAGACGAATGAAAAGCAGACGAAGAAAAGCAAATGGAAGAAAAACAAACGGAAGAAAAAAAGACGCAAGAAAAACAGACAGAAGAGAAGCAGACGAAGAAAAGCAGACAAATGAAAAGCAGACGAAGAAAAACAGACGGAAGAAAAGAAGACGAAGAAAAGCAGGCGACGAAAAGCAGACGAATGAAAAGCAGACGAATGAAAAGCAGACGGAAGCAAATAGAAAAGTAGACGAAGAAAAGCAAATGGAAGAAAAGCAAACGGAAGAAAAGAAGATGGGAGAAAAACAGACAGAAGAAAAGCAGACGAAGAAAAGCAGACAAATTAAAAGTAGACGAAGAAAAATAGACCGAAGAAAAGCAGACGAAGAAAAGCAGACGAATGAAAACCAGACGGAAGAAAAGCAGACGAAGAAAAGCAGGCGACGAAAAGCAGACGAATGAAAAGCAGATGAATGAAAAACAGACGGAAGCAAATAGAAAAGTAGACGAAGAAAAGCAAATGGAAGAAAAGCAAACGGAAGAAAAGAAGGCAGGAGAAAAAGCAGAAAAAAAAGCGATTTAACAAAAGGCATTTAATGAAAAGCGAGCGAAGAAAAACAGACGGAAGAAAAGCAAACGAAGAAAAGTAGACGAATGAAAAGCAGACGAAGAAAAGCAGACGAAGAAAAGAAGACGAAGAAAAGCAGACAAATGAAAAGCAGACGAATGAAAAGAAAACGGAAGCAAATAGAAAAGTAGACGAAGAAAAGAAAATGGAAGAAAAGCAAACGGAAGAAAAGAAGACGGGAGAAAAACAGACAGAAGAAAAGCAGATGAAGAAAAGCAAACGAATGAAAAGCAGACGAAGAAAAATAGACGGAAGAAAAGCAGACGAAGAAAAGCAGACGAATGAAAACCAGACGGAAGAAAAGCAGACGAATGAAAACCAGTCGAAAGAAAAACAGACGAATGAAAAGCAGACGAAGAAAAGTAGACGAATGAAAAGCAGACGAAGAAAAGCAGACGGAAGCAAACCTCGTCAAATCAAGAATCAGTTTGAGTTAGTTACAGAAGTGTACTGAATAACTGTTTCTTGAAAGAAGCAAGAATCAAGAATCAAGAATCAAGAAGCAATTCAAGACGAAGACTGTAAATATGAGTCGGAGTTGAAGATTGAAAAAGTTACGAAAGAGTTACAAAAATTACGAAGATTGCAAAAGTTACAAAAGTTAGCAATACTTGAGAGAAATTATTGTGCGAAAAATCTAGAGCTATTTTTCTGTAACAAAGCTCGAGAAACCTTTCAGATTAAAAGTAGTGCAGATAGTCTGCAGAGGCTAAGTGTGAAAGAATACTGATTGTAAGAGACCTGAAGAGGCTCAGAGACAAAGAATACTTGTAACGTTTTGAGAGATAGTGAAATCTCATAAAGATATCTGAGGACTAGACGTAGCCCACGGTTTGGGGTGAACCAGTATAAAAATCCCTGTGTCAACATCTCTCAAATCTTAATCTCTCTTATCTTTCAATTTTCAATCTTACTAGTTTTTATACAAGTTTTTGAAAAATATTTTATAACTTTGATTTTTAGTAGTTCTTGTGAAAAGAACAAGTTTTTTTAACAAAACGTTATCGAAGAGGCTTAATAAAAAATATACATAATTAAACCCCCCTTCTTGTGCATTTGTATATTATATAATAAGTCTTGTATTAACGTGTGATTCACTTCAAAAAACACACCAAAAAGAAAGAAATTCCTAGAAGAAGAAGATGATGATGAAAAATATAAAGAGAAAAAGAAAGGGAAGAGAAATCAAATCTAGTTTTTTTTATGATTGGTTGCCTCCTATTCAACACTTTTATTTAACGTCGTTGGCTCGATGTCATGTTAATGCTTGTCACTCCTTATAGAGAATCTTGACAAAGTGCATCTCCTCTAAGGTAGATTGAAAACCTTCAAGGAAAGGCTTCAACCTATGGCCATTGACTATGAACCTCTTGTTTGTATCCATGCTTTCAACCTCAACTGCACCATAATAAAAAACACAAACAATGAAAGGTCCAATCAAACGAGATCGAAGTTTACCTAGGAAGAGGCGAAGGCGTGATTGGTAGAGAAGAACTTTCTAAACTATATGAAACTCCTTCCTACTAATCATCTTATCATGGACTTCCTTCGACTTCTCCTTGTAAATCCTCTTGTTCTCGTAGGCGACATTCCTTATCTCCTCTAACTCTTGAAATTGTAATTTTATAAAATTTCCAGCCTCATCATAGCTTATGTTACATTGCTTAATGGCCCAAAACTCTTTGTGCTCAAGTTCCACTAGAAGGTGACAAGCTTTCCTATAAACCATCCTAAAGGGTGACATTCCTTAAGGGGTCTTGTAAGTTGTTATATAAGCCCACAATGCATCTTCCAATCTAAAACTCATATCCTTTCTATTAGGTTGCACAATCTTCTCCAAGATAGACTTAATCTCATGGTTAGAAACTTTATCCTGGCCATTTATTTGAGGATGGTAAGTTGTGCTAGTTCTATAAAAAATGTGGTACTTTTTTAACATGGTCTTAAAGGATCGGCTGCAAAAGTGAGTCCCCCTATCACTGATTATTGGTTTGGGAATGCCAAATCTGTTAAAGATGTTTGCCTTATTAAATCCAACAAGAACCTTAGCATCATTAGTTCTAGTAGGAATAACCTCAATCCATTTAGATGCATAATCCACAGTAAGCAAGATATAAAGATAGCCATAGGAAGAGGGAAAAGGACCCATGAAATCAATACCCCAAACATCAATTATCTCACTAAAAATTAAAGTAGTTTATTGCATCTAATCTCTTTGAGTTATGTTTTCAGTTTGTTGACATCTTTCACATGATTTACAGAAGTGGAATATATCCTTAAACAATAAAGGCCAAAAGAAACCACATTTAAGCACCTTATGAGCTATATGCTTGGCACCTAAATGACCACCCTAAGAATAAGTATGAAAGAAAGCGAGTATGGAATTAAACTCATCTTGTGGCACACATCTCCTACTAACTTGATCAGCATAAAACTTCCACAAATATAGATTATCCTAATAATAATACTTAGCGCCAGCACGAAATTTATCTCTTTGCGATTTAGACATACTTGAGGGTAACTCATTAGTAACCAAAAAGTTAACTAATTCAACATACCATGGCTAAGGAGTGGCATAGAGGATGACATACGACTATTCATCAGGAAAGATCTCCTTTACAGGACATCAACTCCCTTGGCATTATATCGGCTCAAGTGATTAGCAATTTATCCTTAATCTTAAGGTCAAACTCTTGTAGGAGCAAAACCCATCTGATAAGGCATGGTTTAGATTTATTTTTCTTCAAGAGATACCTAAGGGACTATATGATCAGTGAAAACAACAACTTTTGTGCTAAGTAAGTATGACCGAAACTTTTCAAGAGCAAACACAATAGCAAACAATTCCTTCTTAATTGTATGGTAATTACACTGCGCCTCATCCAATGTCCTAGAAGCATAAGTAATCAAATGCAAAGACTTCCTTATATGCTGCCCAAGAACAACTCCAACTGCATAGTCAGTGGCATCATACATAATCTTAAAAGGAAGCTCCCAATTAGTTGGTTGGATGATGGGTGTCGTCGTCAACTTGTTTTTCAACAAGTCAAATGCATCTTTGCACTCTTAGGAGAAGATAAACTCGACATCCTTGGCTAACAACTCGCATAGGGGCACAAATACCTTGTTAAAATCCTTGATAAACTTGTGATAGAAACCTGCATGTCCAAGAAAGATCGAACATCCCTCACAGAGGAGGGGTAAGGCAAGGACAAGATAATATCTATCTTAGCTTTATCAACATCTAAGCCATATTTAGAAACCACATGTTCCAAAACTATCCCTTGCTCTACCATAAAATGACATTTTTCATAGTTCAAGACAAGGTTAGTATCCATGCATCTTTTCAAGATCAAAGATAAGTTTCATAAACAATAATCAAAGGAATCACCATAGATAGTAAAATCATCCGCAAAAACTTCAATGATCCTCTTAACATAATCAGAAAATATGCCCATCATGCATCTCTTGAAAAGTAGCAGGTGCATTGCATAAGCCAAAGGGCATTCTCCTATAAGTATATGAACCAAATGGACAGGTAAAGGTAGTCTTTTCTTGATCCTTAGGGGCAATAACAATTTGATTATATCCACTACAGCCATCAAGGAAACAATAGAAAGATTTACTAGCCAGGCGTTCAAGCATTTGGTCCATGAAAGGCAAAGAAAAATGGTCCTTTTTTGTTGCCAAGTTCAACTTCCTATAATCAATAAACATTCACTAGTCATTTTGTACATGTGTGGGAACCAATTCATTCTTAGCATTCTTCACCACAATAATGCCCATCTTTTTAGGAACCACATGGATAGGACTTATCCACTTGCTATCAGAGATAGGGTATATGACACCTGCATCTAAAAGCTTCAAAATTTCAGCCTTCACCACCTCCATCATGGACAGATTAAGCCATCTCTGCATCTCCCTTGAAGGCTTGGAATTATCCTTTAAGAGTATGCGATGCATACACATAGAAGGACTAATCCCTTTGATGTCAGCTAAAGTCTATCCAATGGTAGTCTTATGGTCCTTTAAGACATGCAATGCAATAATCTTTCCTCCTACATAGCTTTTAGATTCTTTTTAATAATCACTGGAAAGGTATCATTAGATCCAAGAAAAGCATACTTCAAATGATTAGGCAAAGGTTTCAATTCTAACTCAGGAGCATGCAACACAGAAGTTAAGAATTTCTTGTGGGAAAGAGGTAAATCAACAAACACATCCAATTTTGACACCATATAAGAAGACTGCAATGCCATAATAGCATCATTCATATAAGGTTAAAAACTCATGGCATCATTGGCATTAACATTAAAAGATGAGAAGGAGGAATTGGAATTAACATCAAAAGATGAGAAGAAGGAACACATAAGAGCAATATTAACGTTATCATCACCACAATAAGCATAAAATTCGTCCACCAATAGATCAGTGATATCTAAGTTACGTAATTCATACACATCATCATTATATTTCATTACCTCATTGAAATTAAACAAGACATGTTCATCATCAATCCTCATAGAGTGCAGTCTGTAGGAATGTTGGACCCCGCTGCCGGAGCCCAACGTCTGTTGTGAGAGCGTGGCGGGAAAACGTGATCATAATACATTTAAACAATAGACCCGCGGAAGAGTAATGGGCCTGTTGGAAAAACATACTTGCAAACCTGCTTATTTAAACAATTACATCCAAACATGCAAATTAAATGATTTAGAAAAGAGACCATCGGAAGTTCAATGGACCCATCGTGAAACTTTCGTGCTTTTAAACATATTCCTAATTCATGCTCCAAAGAAGAGTTTCATAAAGATTTACGAATATCTCAAATCAGACCACAACTTTGAATTCAAGAGCCAAAAATCTAAAACACTCTTGAACCAATGATACTTGACATGTAACTAAGGTCTTGTCGTCCAAACATAACATTGAAAATAAATAATCATAATGAAATGAAAACGAGAGTGCTGCCGAAACTCGTGACTCACTCGATCTCTGGCTCGTCACCTGCATGGGGGAGATTAGAGGGGATGAGCTATAAAGCTCATGGGGACATATTTACGATATCGCTATAAATAAAAATATACAAAATATCTCATTGCCGTGATACTTGTTGAAATCATAATACTAGAGCATGTATGAGTCATTTCTTGCAAAATGCTTGATTCTTGAACAAATCATGATGCATGTCACATAACAAATCATAGCACATAACATGATGGTTTGGGTGTCCCGGGTTCGTGACGTACTACACATAGCCATCGAAATGTTGATGTGTAGACGTAGTTCGTGAGGAATCCTTGTGGGATAATCTGTGCCCGCGGTCGGGCGGCGGAGAAGCCTTTTAGTGAGTCAATGTGCACTTGACTATCGTGAGGGACACCACCAACCCACATAAGTATGCATAATTCAACTTGTTCTTGTAAACTTGTTTGCCAATCTGGCACTTGCTTGTAATCTTGCTTGAAAACTTGCTTGTCATAAATATTTCGTAAAACTTGATTTCATGCACTTGTATTCGTGAAAGGAAGACATTTCTTTGTAAAAATCTTGATAATAATCATGAATGCAAATCATAATGCAAAATATAATCATTCATGGTAGTATGCAATGCGATCGTGGATGATGTAATGTAAATGCATGAGATCTTGCTTGATTTGAACTAAACAATGAGTAACTTATATACTTTATTATAAACATGAACCCACCTGATTTCCTTTCTTGTTCTTGCCTAGGAATGAATTTCCTCTTGAGCCTCTTGATCCTCTTGCCTCACTTGGTCTCCTAAAATAAGAACCAAAATCTTATTCAAAACTCATGTTGAAACCTTAAATTCCATTCTTAACTTCCATCCGAAATTCCATATTCTTAGAAACTAATTCATAACTTCATCACTTCATAAGACTTGTAGATCTATGTCTCTAGTCCACAACGCCTCTAAAATCACCCCAAAAGGACCTCTGTATCAAAAGATATGCGTAAAACACTAAAAACAAAACAGCAGAAACATTTTGAGTTCGCAGCAAGCAGGCCGCTACGCCAAGGCATCCAACTTCCTCGCCGCGTCACACCAATATAATCGCACGCCACAAGGCGTGCATACTCACTGCACGTCATGGCGTAAAGCCTCCTCACACGCCATGGCGTGCTCATGAACACGTCATGGCGTCATGGGTTACGTAAACTCATCCAAACCCGTTTTTCCAGATTTTCCCAGATCCATCTACTCCTTTGGCTCCTTCAACACTCTTAAACTCTACATCATGCATCCAACTCTATTGCTACACTTATCTAACATAACAACAAACACAAAATCACAACCAAAACAACAAATCTACCAAAATTCACCTCAAGCCCTAACCCAACGATTTCTACTCATTTCCAGCAAATCAAATGTTCAATCCAACACAAACAATGATAGAAGAGTTAGACTTACCTTCAGGATACTTGAAATCCGTCGAAAATCCTCAAACGGCACCTTTCCCTCTTTTCCTCTTCTCTTCTCCCTCACACGGCCGACTCTCTCTTCTTGCTTTGTCTTCTTCTTTTCTATTTCTCTTTCTTTTCTTTTCCTTACTTTTAATCCCTAAACCCTAAAATGCACATGTACTCAATTGTCCTTCCTAACTTAGTCTAAAATCTCATAACTTAAGTACCTTGACCATTTTGCCCTTAAACCATTTCTACTCTTTCATAAACACTTATTCCATACTAATCTCAATAAATCCAAATTTTTCCATGAATATTTTCAATAAAATCAAACTATACCATAAATCATAAATCAAATAAATTCATGCTTAATAACTTCAAGAAAACAAAAATTTAGGGTCCAACAAGGAAAATCCCGGTGTGAGAGCATCACATGCCCACGGTGCGGAAAACAAAAATTTTTATTTCAGGACCTTCCCGAAAGCCAGGATCCATGTGTCTATACAACAAACTCAAACCATAATGGCCAAAGGAGACCGTCTCCAACGGTATCCACGCAGAGATCAGAGAACTTAACCGGGATAAACCCTTTGACTCGAAAATAGCTAGAACAAATTAAAGAGTGCTAGCTCTTACCTTTGTCCTTGGAGAGCTTGAGAAACGATGGAGAAGAGATGAAACTTGGAGAAGAAAAGCTTGAATATCGATGGTGAGAAGAGAAGAGAGGAAAAACCCTTTTTTCCTTCAACCTTTCTTACTTCATCTACCAAGCCCACGATGATCTTTCTTCTTTCTTCAAGTTATTTATATTCTTTTGTCTTTTAGTCATTTAATGTACTTAATGACTAAGCATCCAAAAGAAGCTTCTTATGCTTCTTCTCCTCTTCCACGTAAATGCTATATATATATATATAAAGTTAAAATGATGAGCTTCTCATCTCCTTTCTTCATCATACACGTATAACATATATATATATATTAATTAATTTTTTAATTAATTAATAATATATATATATATATATATATAATGCTGAAGTGGTCCAACACACTGGGTCGGTCTCTACAAGACTACTAGGTCCCGTATGGAAAAACCACGAAACCTTTTTCAAAGCAATATCGATGTCGCGATCTCATCGGGACATATCTCGATCTCATCGGGATCCATTTAGTCCGATTGCTCTCCATATATTGGAACTCTGTCCAAAACTATTTTACAAATTCTCCGAGACACTCTTATGCGTATGACCCATTAGGTTCCCGGTTATGTTGGCCACTTAGATCAACACTTAATCTGAGCAAGTCATGAGCGGTATCTAGCAACACATCATGACCCCCAATTGACTGGAAAGTAATTGATTTGACGAATGAACATATATTCATCATAGACCATATCACGAACCTTTCCATAGACAATTACCGTGCAATTCGTCCTTTCACCATGCTATACCCCACTTGGTTATGAGTATGGACAAAGTGTCAACTCTTTACTAGACTGACTATGTCAAATCTAGTCCAAGTGATATCAGTTCTTGTCCTAGGACTCATTACTTAATATGTCAATGAAGACATTCTTCATGACATATATGCTCCGGCCAGAGACTTCCAAGTAATGACCCTGACAAGAGGCCATGGGTATCATCTTCTGCTATCACAGAAGTGGTGAATCCTCTATTGGCTACTCAATTACCTTCGAATACCTTAAGTTGTACCCAATCACCACCCTATGAGCAACCTCTGTAAGGCAACAGGGAATGGAGTCAAAGCACAGAATCAGTATCCAAGATATCCTTGAGCACCTTAAGTCTAAGGATACTTGCACCATTGCAATGATGAGATTATCACTGACATTAGAATAGGACATCCATGTGATGATCTCATAGTAGGTCATCCAATGTACTTACTACCTCTAGTAAGCATCCACATCTCAACCCTAAATATCTCATATTTACGACTTCGAGATCCACCGCTGATCAAATCAAGGAGCTTGAGATGTGCTAGTCTCTCGAATTCGATGTCCGGTCTCAAGAATCCTATGACTAGGATAATTTAGATATCTTGACATAATTGCACATGATAGGAATCTCGATGGTATGATCACATCACAATTTCCTTCATGCTATGTCATATATCATGGACTTCATTAATTTGCTTATAGATCAATATCTATTCATAAATAATGAACATCAAATTAATGAAATATGCCTTTCTTTATTTATTCATAAAGTATGTACACACCTTTGTACAAAATGCGCTAAAGGCGATTGCCTTCAGAGCACTACTCTAACACAGTCATCACAATTAATCACAGTCTTAGCAACCCTAAAAAATGGTCTCCCAAGTTGAAGAGATGAAAATGTGTGAGGAATATCATCACGTGTCTCAATGACATAGAAATCATAAGGGAAATCTAAGCTACAAACTTTAACTAACACATCTTCCAACAAACCCAAAGGATAGACAAAACACCTATCAACAAGTTGAATGATAACAGAAGTGCTTTTCAAAGAATCAACATTAAGGGAATCAAAGATGGATTTCGGTGTCACACTAATTGAAGGCTCCTAAGTCATACATAGCCTTATCAAAGCACGTATTACCAATCACATAAGGGATAGAAAACACACCTGGGTCTCCTTACTTAATAGGTAATTTCTTTTAAAGAATAGCACTTACATTCTCTCCCAAACCAACTATGTCACCATTTCTGACCTCGTTGGTTCTCTTAGTGGTACACATCTCCTTAATAAATTTGGCATACTTAGGAACAGGTCTTATTGCCTCCAACAAAGGCATGTTGATCTCCACCTTTTTAAAAAACTCTAATATTTCTTTCTCCTTATCCTCCTTCTTTTTCCTGTTAGAACTTAAAGGGAAAGCTGGAGTTAGCTTATAAGTGGAATCAACAAGGTTAGAACCATGAGATGATTGCTTTGGTTAAGAAAAAGGTTCAACACACTTTAGGTCCTCATCCAAAATAATCACTTTGTCTCCAATCTCCTTACCACTCCTTAGCTTAAGTACAAAAGCACTTTCCTTGCCTTGTAGCCCTTGGGAAGACAATTTTCCAAAATTCTGGGCCTCTATCTTTCCAAGGTTAAAGGCTAACTGTTCCATTTGCCTCTCAAGGTTTTGGATGCCCGACCTTGTCTCTTGCTAAAAAGATTTATAGTCTTGTCAGAAAGACATGAAATTTTGTTACATGGACAAGGTGTTAGATTCCATATTTTTCATCATATCCATAACCTCATTCAAAAAAGGATTAGAAGAAGAAGAAGGGTTAGAAGGTGGTGGTATAGGTCTAGGAATGTTCGACTGTGGTTAAAACCCAGGAGATTGGGTGCTCTTGCTCCATTCAGCATAGGTGGTTACTAAGGATTCCCATAGCGAAGATTGGGGTGATCTCTCTATCCTGGATTATGGGTCTGAGAGTAGAGATCATACTTTCTTTGTGGGTTAGCATTAAAAATACCACCAACTGTATTCACTTGGTCAGTAGAATCATCTTGCATTACATCTATTAGCATTATAACCATGCATGGAACAAATAGAGCAGACAATAGCTTGCATATCACCACTAATGAAGGATCGCATCATAGAAGTAAGCTCATTAACCTTGTTCTTTAAGGTAGAGACACTTACCTCTTCACATGTCTATAATCATCTCGGGTGCCAAACTACTTGAAATGTGCAGCCATATCAAAGATTAAATGCCTTGCCGCCTCAGGTGTTTTTTTCACCAAAGCTCCACCACTAGTTGCATCAATAATACTCCTATCTTGGGGAGTTAACCCCTCGTAGAAATATTGAATAAGGAATTAGTCAAAATTTTGGTGGTGAGGACATTGATTATAGAGCTTCTTGAACCTCTCTTAATACTCAGACAATGATTCACCATGAGCTTGTCTTATCCTACATATCTCCTTCCTAATATTTGCGGCTCTTGAGGCTGGGAAGTACTTCTCCAAAAAAATTCTCTTAACGTCATTCCACATCCTTATAGAACCAGAGGGGATTGAGAACAGTCACTCCTCAGCCACCCCCTTCAAAGAGAAAGGGAAAACTTTTAAACTTGCTCCTCCCTCACACTATTCAGCTTCATTCCATTGCAAATCATATGGAACTTTTTAAGATGAGCATGTAGATCTTCATCTGCAAGACTGTTAAAACAGGGAAGCAAATGGATAAAACCAGATTTTAACTCAAAGTTAGCATTCTTAACATTAATACAAAGAGGATGGTTTCCCAAGTCAAGAGAGACAAGCTCCTTCAAAGTCCTTTGTTGTGCAACTGCCATTCCTTCTTGGTAATGGTAAGTGTGAGTGATGTCAAGAACAGGAGATGAAGATGAAACAGAAGTGTTGAGATCAACGTAGATGTCGGATGGTTATGAGTCAGTGGGCTGTGCAAGTGTGAAAGGTAACTCTTTCTCAAAGTTTAGTTAGAAAAGTGGATTGAATGAATGGCATGCTCAAGGATGATGGGATCGTGCAATGGTGTATAGGTAGGTGTTTGTATGGAGTTGTTCAAGAAATATGTGTAGCATTCATCTAAGTTAGCTTGTTCATGATCTGAGAGTTGCTCTCCAAATAACTGGGACATACAACCTTCAAAACAAAAGTTAAACGCACCAAATCACAAAAAGAGTGGAAAATAAAATGCAAACTATAAAAGAAAGCTAAAAATCAACACTTTTATCCCCTATAATGGTGCCAAAAATTTGATAGGTTATTGTTAATCTATAAATTTAATCCCCTACTTAAGTTGATTTGTAGTATAGTGAAGTAAGGATATCATCCCACAGAGATCAAAACACAAGGAAGTTTTTTTTACTTTCAAGCAAAGTATGCATGAATGTTGTGCATGAACTAATGCTAGATTAGGTAACACAATAGAACAAGATTGGGGGATTTGTTTGCTTGCATTAAAGTAAACAAGAAAATAAAGAAGAAGAAGTGATTTAAGTTCATAAAATTAAAATAAAGCCGAAAGTTTTCAAGATAGAAATTGCTAGGAAAATTTAAGTACAAAATTTAGATTAATTAAAGACCAATTGCAAAGGTTTTCACTAAATCCTTAGGTTGTTTTAAATAATTGAAAAAAAATTATCTCTAAGATTGGAAAATTAAGGTTCATCAAGCAAAGGTAGATGCATTCAAAACAAGCATGATATCCAAAATCTTCTTATTAATGCATTAATCCAAAACTAGCATGAACAATACAATAACAAGAGCATTAAGATCAAAATCAAGTCTGCCGAACCTATGTTAATTTTCAAGAAAACTAGCACGCATAAAATTAACTTATGTCTTGATCCAACTAATTAAAATCTACAAACAAGATTTAATTTTAATTAGTTAATACTACTTAACCTAATCAATTTATTGTCCAGAAATTAAATTAATCAGATAGCATCCAAATTATTCATGCAAAATTTGAAATCATAACTTCAAATCCACATGCATAATTTGGCAATCATGTCCAGATCAAGAGCACAAATTTCCAATCATAGATTCATCGATTATATATGCATGCTTCTCATAAAAACAACCATGAATTTAGCTAATAGCTTCAACAATTGGAAAAGAGAATTTATTTCATGATTTTAATCAAAACAAAGTTAAAAATTATCATAGAAAACATAGTGCAGAATTCAGGTATAAGAAGAAGAAGAAGAGAAAATAAAACTAAGGCTCTACCTAGAGAGAGAAAGAGAGAACATAGTAAAGAGAAAAAGAAGAGAGATTCAACTTCAAAGAAAAGAGACCAAAGGTGAACCCCCTCCATGTTGGATCGGAAAAAGAAAGCATGCTTAGTATAGAGAAACGATAGATTTCAAAACTTTCTAAGAAATCATCTTGCAGCGGAAGCAATATATCCAAATCAACATGCTAATCCATACATGATATGGTATAAGGATAATAAAACCAAGAACAAGATAAAAGGAATTACCGACTCCTTCGCTACAGCTTTAAATCCTCGCTGCGCTATCCTCTCCTTCTTATATCCAAATCCTTTGCTTTTGAGTCTTTTCCTTTAGCAATCTATCTTCTTCCTTGTTGTAGTATCCTCAACCAATTAGATTTACCACTTGTTCTTCAAGGAAAACTAGGTTAACAAAATCCTTTGGTGGGAAAGGAGAAGAAATATTTGGAGGAGATTTTCTTAGAAGAAGAAGAACCAAAATTGAAACTCTTTCAATTCTTTCATTTAGGAATTTCGGTTCTACCTTGCATGAAAGGAGAGAATGTCTAAAAACCATGCAAGAACCCTTTCTTACATCTCAATTTCGAAATATGCATGAATGGAAAAAGTGAGAGGCATCCAATGCATCACTTCTTACATTAATCACTCATCAAATAGCCAATAAATGAGACTTACTTCATTTATCTTTAAAATGGCTATTTGAAAAGACCATAACCTATAATTGAATACCCATTTCGGTTTTGGCAAGAAGAAAGAAGGAAGATGGTCCATCTAATGCACATCTTTCATCTTTAATCTAATGAATGCAAATAGGTTACATGCCAACATTAAAAGCCAACCATTAAACCATTTAATGGTAAGTTCATAACTCCATTTAATAATGATGAACCATAATAAAGACCATCTTTATTTAGTATTTTAATGTCAAATGTGTGGTTACACATCTAACCTAACACAATTTCGAAATTGCTTCTTCTCCATTTAAAAAATTGTTTTAATATAATTAATCTAATCAATTACATTAAACCAAAACAAGCCCATTTCTAAATGAACATATGGGCTTCCAATTAACCATTAATTAGTATAAGCCCATCATTCAATTATGGACTTCTAAAGCCTCCAAACTACTTCTTACTTAGCTTGATAACCTTCCTTAAAGCCAAGTGGGAATCTTATTGGACTTTGATAATTCAAGCTCCAATAAGCCCGAAATAATTCAATCTCATTGGAATTAATTCTAGCTTATTAACTAAATGTCATTCCACTAAAGACAATTAGTTGAACTCTTGAATTATTAAATATTATGAGAATATGTCCAATTGCAAACCCTATTTAGAACCTTATTATAGTCATCCGCACAACAAAGGATAAAATTACCGTTTTACCAGTATGTTGGTTTTCCTTCTAGATCTCTCATTTTACTTTATATGGTGATTAACACATAAGATCTCATCTTAGTGTTAAGACTTGATGGGTAGCTAGTCCATCAAACTATCGGCGCCACTAATCACCAAATCTCCTTAAAACATCTAGAAGAGATGATAACACTATAAACTCTTTATTTGAGTGAATGTTCCGATACATGTTTCAATTAATAATTCCAACATGCGAACCTTTGGATTAATACCTGTAAAAATCCATTCCGATCATATCAAGAATTATAATGAAACACATATGAGTTCACCACTCATCAAGATTGTGGTTCATAATAGCGAATGCTTAAGTTGTATGTTTTAAGATTAAAGTAACGACCCACTTTATTCTTGAAAACATACTTGAATCAATTCATTTAATAGTGCCATTATCGATAGTCTACTACTATCATGATATGAAACTCATCATTCCCTTTAAGTAAACTCCTTTACTTATATGGAGATAAATCGCAACACTACAGTCTAAACCATAATCAAACGACCAACTTGATTATTCAACTGTGAATCAATTAATTGATTCTAATAATATACATGTTTCCCATACATCTCTATGTATATGTATATTACTTACAAATGAATCTTGGTACCTTATGACGGATATATAATGCTCATACAGATAAAACCAAACTCTTTTGTTTTATTAATAATAAATATTTTCATTACAAAGCTATGGCTGAAGAAGATAAAGTTACATGTAAATACATTTGCTTTCCAGGCACTATATTTACATAACTCCAACAATCTCCCACTTTCCTAAAGCAAGTTTGACATATTCTTCATTCCCATCCTTCTAGGTGACCCTCAAAGCTCTTTTGAGTCAATGTCTTTAATGAGCGGATCAGCAAGGTTTTGCTCTGTAGGAATCTTTACCACATCCACTTCTCCACGTTGTATTATCTCCCTTATGAGATGATACTTTCGCTCAATGTGTTTGGCGCTTTGTGGTTCCGAGGTTCTTTAGAATTAGCCACCGCCCACTATTATCACAATAAAGTGTAATGGCTTTTACGCCTCTGGAACTACCTCCAAATCATTTAGGAACTTCCGGAGCCGAATGCTTCCTTTTTGCTTCACAAGCGACAACATACTCGACCTCCATAGTCGAATCAACAATACAAGATTGCTTGACACTCCTCCAAACTATGGCTCCACCTCCTAAAGTAAATATAGAACCATAAGTTGATTTCCTTGAATCAACATCGATTGGAAATCGAATCCGTATATCCTTTCTAATAAGATTACTTCGAGTAAACAAGCATTAAGTTCTTCGTCCCACGAAGATACTTAAATATACACTAACCGCAATCAATGTTCCATTCTGGATTGGATGAAATCGCTACAGTCCCACTTCGTAATGAATATCCGGTCTAGTGCACAGCATTGTGTTAAGTCAAACCAGACTTCACGTATTAAATAGTTTTGATAATAAACAAAGAGAAATATACTAAAGTAAGCGGCATTTAAAGAAAAAGCAGATGGAAGGAAAAGCGAGCGGAAGAAAGCGAGGCGATACAAAAAGCGCATTTAAAGAAAAAGCAGGCGGAAGCTTTACGAAAGAAAAGCGAGCGATACAAAAGGCATTTTAAGCTTTACGAAGACAAAAAGCAGATGATGCGAAAATAAGACGGAAGAAAGAAACATCAGTTAAGACGGTTATGGAGCTAAACTGAATAACCGTTTCTTTAAAGATTCAAAAAGTAGATAGACAAGAAATAGTTGAAGTTCCGACTATAAATAAGAGTCGAGATTGAAGAAGAAATAACTTTTGGAAAAAGTGAATGAAACTCTGTGTATTCAATATCTGTCTATCTGAGAAAAAAATTGCGAACTATTTTCGAGTGTATATTGTGAAGAGCAACTCTTTTGTAAAAGCTCTTTATCAGTTTTTCATTTTTGAAAAAGTGCTACAGATAACTGAAGAGGCTAAGAGTAAAGAATACTTGTTTGTTAAGAGACACAAGAGGCTCAATCTAAAGAATACTTGTAACCGGTTTGGAGATAGTGAAAATCTCGAAAGAATATCGAGAGGATGGGCGTAGCCCACGGTTTGGGGTGAACCAGATAAAATTGCTGTTTCTCTCTCTAACTCTTACTTTTCTTAAATCATAGTTTTCATTATTAACACAATTTTTCAAACTAGTTAAGAATTGATTTACGATAAGTTTTCTGAAAGAACAAGCAATTGTTATTAAAGGGATTGAAAAAGTTTATCACAATTCAACCCCCCCTTCTTGTGTATCTTGGTCATTTTATTACTCAATATATTAACGTGTGATTTACTTCAATTGGTATCAGAGCAAGGTGTTTAAGAATCACTCTAATAAAGTGTAAACTAAAGAAAATGGTGGAATCACACACGTATATTGCGAAGGAGCCTCGGTCACGGACCTCCATTTCAATGGTGAAGACTACCCTTATTGGAAGGATCGGATGAGATTGTTTATTGAGTCTACTCACATTGACCTTTGAGACATCATCGAGAATGGAACTTACACACCTGAAGATGATGATAAAAATCCAATTCCACGAGAAAGATGGACACCGAAAGCGAAAGCAAGATTTCAACTAAACTCCAAAGCGAAATTTTTCTTGAGTTGTGCATTGAAGCGAAGCGAGTATGACAAAGTGCATGGATGCGATCTCGCCAAAGAAATGTGGGATACATTATCAATTGCACATGAAGGAACAAATCAAGTGAAGGAGTCCAAGATAAGTATTTTGGTGCATCGATCGAGTTATTCAAGATGAAAGAAGAAGAGACCATTGATCAAATGTTTGGAAGATTCCAAACAATTGTTAATGGGCTAAAAGCTCTTGGAAGAACGTCATAACAGATCAAGACCATGTTCGAAAGATTTTGAGGAGTCTCGCCCAAAGATGGAGACCCAAAGTAATCATTGTCTAAGAAGCCAAAGACCTAAGCATCTTGAAGCTTGATGAATTGCTTGGATCGTTGAAGATACACGGCAGAGCTTGATGCGTAAGATAAGCCCAAAAGGAGAAGTCCATAGCACTCAAAGCAAGTCAAAGAATCACAAAATCCGAGAAAAGAAAACAAAATGGAATACATCAAAGGCGTTAAAGATTGAAGAAGCAAGGATGATGATTCCAAAGAAGTCGATTCTGAATCAAGTGATGAAGGCGATGAGCTATCTTTCATTTCAAGAAAGATAAGAAGAATGTGGAAAAAGAAGTCCAAAGGAAATTCAACATTTAGAAGGAACAATGGCAAAGACGATGAAAAAATCGATAAAGCATCCATTACATTATGAATGCAAGAAGCGGGACATTACAAGTCCGGTGTCCAATGTTGAAAAGACAACCCGGAAGGAGTAGAGATAACAAGAAAAGCATGATGGCAGCGTGGGAAGATCTGGATTCATCGTAATCGATATACAAGTTCTGGCGTCGAACATGCTAACATATGTCTGGTAGTGAAGAAGAAAGTGATGAGGAGGTAACTTCCACTATAATGATATACAAGATGCATATTCGAATTGTTAGAGGATTCTCATGCTATTACGAAGCGATACAAACTGTTGAAGAAGAAATATGTAGAAAACCTCAAACATACTCATGAGATAGAGAGTGAGAATATAAGTTTGAGAAAGCAAGTTGAGGAATTGAATAACAACAAAGTTGTAGATAGATCTGAAGAGATTAATCAATTGAAGCGAGAATTAATAATCTCTCAATTGATTTAGCTAAATTTATAGATAGTACAAAAGGATGAATGAAATGATAGGAGAATCTGAGACATCAGGGGATAAAAGCTGGATTAGGGTTTACTAAAAATAAGCCCCACATTACGTAGTAAAATCGGTTGCTCAAAAGAATAAGAAAAGATATCAATCGATTTTCGAAAGGACATCAACATTATCATTCTACACATCATTATCATTCATTACATCAGATTAACCCTAAAGGACCCAAGAGAATCTGGGTACCTAAAAATAAAATAATATCTCCCACGAAATCCTTCGTTGGAAGAACCAAGAAGCACCATTGGTATATGGACAATGGATGCTCGCGTCACATGATGGGAAACAAGTCTATGTTCCTAGATCTTGATCTGAAAGGAGGATCAAGAACTTTTGGAGACAACCAACAAGGAAAGATAATCGGGTTTGGTAAGATTGGTAAGAATTCCATGCATGCATTAATAACGTCTTACTAGTTGATGGTTTAAAGCATAATTTGATAAGTATTAGTCAATTATGTGATTACGGTTTTGAAGTTTCTTTTAATCAAAAATTTTGTGAAGTCGAAACAAAGATGGTTCCATCTTCTTTTCAGCCAAAAGACGAAACAATCTTTATAAAATTGATTTAGGCGATTTTCGGTCTCAAAATATTTCATGTTTTTATCTCTCAAGATGAAAGACCGATCGGCATAAAAACTAGGTCATGTCGGTTTTAAACATATTTTAAAACTTTTGAAACATGATTTGGTAAAGGTTTGCCACAAATTCGTTTTGACAAAGATTTCTTTTGTGAAAGTTGTCGAGAAGGAAACAAGTTAAAACCTCTTTCTCTTCAAAACATTTCATAACTTCTTCTAGACCACTTGAGTTGTTACATATGGACTTATTTGGTCCAACAAGAACAATAAGTCTTGGTGGAAAGAAGTATGGACTTGTGATTGTTGATGATTTTACAAGGTTTTGTTGGATACTTTTCTATCACATAAAGATGAGTCTTTCAAGTGTTTTAGAAACCTTTCCATGAGATTACAAAATGAAAGAGGAATGTCTATAGCAAGCATAAGGAGTGATCATGGAGGAGAATTTGAAAATGAGAAGTTCGAGTATTCTGCGAAGAAAAGGAATTTTCATAACTTCTACGCCCCAAGGACTCCACAAAGAATGGAGTTGTTGAGAGGAAGAATAGGGCGATTCAAGAGATGGCAAGAACAATGCTTGCGAGATGAATCTTCCTAAATACTTCAAGCGAAGTCATCAATCTGACGATGCTACATTCGAATAGAGTCTTCTTTGCGACCAATGCTGAAGAAAACTCCCTATGAGTTGTGGAATGGAAGGAGACCAAACATTTCTTATTTCCATCCTTTTGGTTGCAAGTGCACTTTTCTGAACACAAAGGAAGCTCGGACAAATTTGATGCGAAGACACTTTCAGGAATTTTTCTAGGCTATTATCTCACTTCAAAGGCATTTAGAGTCTTCAACCTCACCTCAAAGACTGTTGAAGAAACTATTCACATTAAGTTCGATGATAGCTCTCAACCCAATAAGGAAGAGGAATCGAGAAGATGATCTTTATTCGGTGCCCTTGACGCAGTGTAAGGAAGTATCTTCATCGAGAACACTTCATGATGAAAAGATGATATCTCTAAGAATTTTGAGTTAAAGAAAGATTGGAGATACAAAAGCTCTCATCCTAAAGAGTCAATTATCGGAGAAACCTCGAAGGTGTAAGAACAAGGTCCAAGTTCGGAAGAGAAGCCGCCGTGGCATTTATATCGAAGAAGAACCTAAAAAGATTGATGAAGCTCTAAAAGATGAAGCATGGATATTAGCTATGCAAGAGGAGTTGAATCAATTCAGTAGGAATAAAGTCTGGTCCTTAGTTCCTAAACCTGAAAAGAAATCCATTATTGGTACTAGATGGATATTCAAGAATAAGCTAGATGAATCGGAAAAGTAAGTCGCAATAAGGCAAGATTAGTAGCACAAGGCTATAATCGGCGGAAGGAATAGACTATAATGAGACATATGCTCCAAAGAGCAAGACTTGAAGCAATAAGGATACCGCTTGCATATCTTTGTTTGCCATGACATAAAGCTTTTTCAGATGGATGTAAAAAGTGCATTTCTGAATGGCTTTATAGATGAAGAAGTCTATGTCAAGCAACCTCCTGGATTTAAGGATATAAAGTATCCAGATCATGTCTACAGACTTCACAAAGCCTTATATGGACTGAAACAGGCTCCTAGAGCATGGTATGATCGTCTGAGCTCATTTCTTATTGAAAATGGATTTACTAGAGGTAAAGTTGACAAAACTCTTTTTAGGAAGAACTTGTATAATGATTTTATTATTGTGCAAATCTATGTTGATGATATTATTTTGGTGCCACCTCAAAAAGTTATGCATAAGCTTTGAAAATATGATGAAAAATGAATTTGAGATGAGCATGATGGGTGAGTTAAAATTCTTTCTTGGATTGCAAGTAAAGCAAACTAAGGATAAGATTTTTATCCATCAACAAAAATATGTCAAAGAATTGTTGTCTAAATTTGATATGTGCAGTGTTAAAAGTATGTCTACACCGATGCATCCTTCAAACTTGTTGTCGAAAGACGAAAGTGGTAAGAAGGTGGATCAAACCCTATTAGAGGATGATTGGTTCTTTGCTTTATCTTACAACAAGTAGACTGACATTCTATTCAAGGCTTGTGTGCAAGGTTTCGAGCCGATCTAGAGAATCTCATTACATAGTCAGAAACGAATTTTGAGATATCTCGCAGGTACTACTAATCTTTGCTTAATGTATGAGAAAGGTAAAGATTTCAGGTTGAATGGATATTGCGATGCGGACTATGCCGGTGATAGGATTGAAAGGAAGAGCACGAGTGGTGGTTGTCACTACCTTGGACCAAACCTGGTGTCATGGTCAAGCAAGAGACAAAGCTCGATTGCATTATCAACCGCAGGTTTAATATATGTCCGCCGCAAGTTGTTGTTCACAATTCATCGTGGATCAAGTATCAATTGGAGGACTACTCAATACAAGAGGAAGAGATTCCAATATCTCGCGACAACACCAAATACCATCGACTTGTCAAAGAATCCAATTCAACATTCAAGGGTGAAGCACATTGAAGTTAGACATCATTTCTTGAGAGATTACGTTCAGAAGAAAGTTGTCAGTCTACAATTCGTGGAAACAAAATTCCAGTGGGCAGATATCTTCACAAAACCACTAAGTGAAGATCACTTTAAAGAAATCAGACGCAACCTCAATATGGTGATGTTAACGGACCAATCATCTGGTTTTTCGCAAAGAAGAAACAGATAGACGGAGGAGTTAACGGACCAATCATCTGGTTTTTCGCAAAGAAGAAACAGATAGACGGAGGAGTTAACGGACCAATCATCTGTTTTTTTTGCAAAGAAGAAACAGATAGACGGAGGAGTTAACGGATCATTCATCTGATTTTTTAAAGACAAAGACAGAAAGACGGCAGAGTTAACAGATTGATCATCTGATGTTTCAAAAAGAAAGACAATGAAACGGTGGAGTTAAACGGCGTTGACGGTTTCAGACTTAAAACTTCTTTCACAAAAAAAAAATTTTAGAGGGAAAAAAAAAGGTTGTCAGATCATCGAGAAGTACAATCGTTCTAGAATTTGCTATAAAATCTCTAAAACTGACGTTTGGGATCTTTAACAAATTCAGAAATTGCTAGTTCTCTGAAATCTCTCTGAAAATTCTTCAAGCGAGTTCCTATTCAGAATCAACAAGATGAATGTCAAGCCTGTTGGAACCCCTCCCCGGTGAGTCGCGTGCTCGACGTCCCACGTGACATCTGGCCGCCATCTCACAAGGAGGAGGATTCTCACCACGAAAGAAACCTCAAATTGAATCAATTTAACGTCATCCCAACAAAATTTACTAATATTGCTCTAATTTTCATCCAATAAAATTAATCCGCCTAGGCCCATAACTAAATCTAAATTCTCATTAAAATAAAATTCCATACCTCTCGATTACACGAATCGAAATCGCCTCAATCCGATCTTTATAGATCACGAAATACCTAAAATGGATTTATATCCAAATCATCACATAATCTTATCCGTAATTTCCCACTAAAACCCAAACTCTCATTTTACAAAAAACGTCTATTTTATTTTTTTATTTTTTCAAACTTATGATTCAAAATCGCAAATCGGAGGTCAAAAGGGAATTTATAAGCAAAAGAGTGATAGAGAGGAAAATTGGAAAAGAAAAGGAAAAGAAAATGGAAAATCACCCAAAAGGCGTCGGAGGAGCGCAGCAGGCGCGGACGCCAGCTCATGAGGGCGAGCCTTGCCTCGCTGAGGCGAAACCTCGCTAGGCGAGGCATCGCCTAGCAAGGCCGTGGCTCAGGGCGAGCCTTGCCCTCGAGGGCGAGAGCAGCCCGCCTCGCTAGGCGAGGCGTCGCCTAGCTAGCGAGGGCGCACCGCCCGCCCGTAGGCGCCTTCGCCTAGCGAGGGCACTTCATGAGCAACATCAAACTTTTTTTTTTTTTAAACTGAATAAATTCTCAACTTTGCAATCTTATAATTTTTCACCCCGAACCCGAAATTTTGTGAAATCAGTGACAAAAGAAAGGTGAAAGGGAACTCTATAACTTCCTAGAAGGACTTATAAACTAATTGAGCCCTTAATATGATCATAATTGGTTTTAAAGTTTCAGCCAAAACACAATTTCCTACACATAGCCTAAACTTTGGAAATTCATATCTTTTAGCACCCAAGTCTAAAATGGTGCTTTTACCCGTTGAAAAGATAAAAGATACTCTACAAGTCTTATGAAGGATGCTAAGTTTAATTCAATCATTAAAGAGGGTAAAACCTCGTGAACTTTCAGTCTAAAATCTAACCAATGGAGCAGTAACTTTGCTTATGTGAACAGTAACTGTCAACTTCAAAGCTCATAACTTTTGATTACTAACCCCAATAACTGCAAGACATATCTCATTTTAAAGGTAGAAGGATAATCTACATTTTTCCTGAAGAGAGCAAAAACTAGATCAGCCTCTAAGAGGGTGAAAAAGTCTTCCAAAGTTGCTGCAAAAGTTCAGTGTTTCTAATAGCAGCTGAAGCCTTTCCATTCTCATAACTCTTTCATTCTAAGTCCAATTGAGACATATTACATGTCGTTGGAAAGCTCAATTCATTCTCTACATTCTTCAAGAAGACCATTCAAACAAATTCAAGCTCTAAACCACTCTAAAATTGAATGGAAGTTGCTGCCCAATTTCTGGAAAATTGGACAGCACCTCCCCTAATTTACATCTATCCCAAATTTTCAACCAAATACACAACCTGCATAAAACTCAATATCTCAAGGCAACAACACACTCCTAGGCTTCTACATATTTCTTAAATCATCAAACATTTCCAATCCATAAGATCTTACAATCCCATTCTAAAACGTTGTAGTTTCACTTAAAACACCATATACAAACCATTTTCATTTCCTTCTCCCATTCATACGACTCTCACTTGCCTTCTTTCATTTTTTTTTTCATTTTTAATTCTTTCTTTCTCATCTAATTTCAAGTAATATGGGCTAAAAGCCCACCTTGATAAACTTAAGGCCTTAAAACCTAAACAACTTCCTAATTTAATCCTACACTAACTTATTCTTTTAATTTCTAAGAATTTCTCAAAATTCTAATTTTAACTAAACCCTTTCAATAAATTTCTATAAATTAAACCCTAAGTCTCAGATTATTCTAATTAATCTCAAAATAAATCAAAAACGCTTAAAGCGGATCGGGGCCCAACATTAAATGTTGGAACCCCTCCCCGGTGAGTCGCGTGCCCGACGTCCTACGTGACATTTGGACGTGCATCTCACAAGGGAGGGATTCCTCACCACGAAAGAAACCTCAAATTGAACTGAATTTAACGTCATCCGAACAAAATTTACTAATATTGCTGTAATTTTTATCCAATAAAAATTAATCCGCCTAGGGCCCATAACTAAATCTAAATTCTCAGCTAAAATAAAATTTCATACCTCTCGATTACACAGAATCAGAAATCGCCTCAATCCGATCTTTATAGATCACGAAATCGCCCAAAAATGGATTTATATCCAAATTTGTCACATAATCTCATCCGTCATTTCCCACTAAAACCCGAAACTCTCATTTTACAAAAAAAACGTCTATTTTATTTTTTTATTTTTTTCAAACTTATGATTCGAAAATCGTGCAAATCGGAGGTCAAAAGGGGAATTTATAAGCAAAAGAGTGATAGAGAGGATAGAATTATGCTTGATGTTTCTCCCCCCCCTTAAAAGAATTTCGTCCTCGAAATTCGTACCTGAATCACTGAAGAGATGGGGATACTTCTGCTTCATAGCTTCCAATAACTCCCACGTGGCTTCTTCCATAGAATGATTCCTCCATAAGACTTTTACCAACTGAACAGTCTTATTTCTGAGAACCTTTTCTTTAGTATCTAAAATCTGCACTGGAAGCTCTTCATAACTCAAGTTATCATTCAACTGAATTTCATCAGCTTGAACAACATGGGAGGGATCTGATCGATATCTTCTCAGCATAGAGACATGAAACACATCATGTATCTTAAATAACTCCGGAGGCAAGGCTAACACAGAAGCCAGCGGACCAATCCTCTCCAGATCTCATACGGTCCCACGCACTCGGACTTAACTTACCCTTTCTCGCCAATCTCGAATCTCTTTCCACGGAGAAGTCTTAAGAAACACCTTATCGCCGACCTTATGCTCCATTTCTTTTCTATGAGCATCCTCGTAGCTCTTCATCCCGTCCCGAGCTTGCCTTCAACTGTGCTTAATCAAATTGACTTTATCAGCGGTCATCTGTATCATCTCGACCCAAAGTCTCCTATCTCCTCTCGCATCCCAACACACGGAGTCCTACATCTCCTCCATCTGAGCCTCATAAGGAGCCATCTGAATGCTCGAATGATCTAATTATTATATGCAAATTCGATCAAAGGCAAGTGCTCATCCCATGCTCCTCTAAAATCCATCACACAAGCCCCGAGCATTTCCTCGAGAGTCCGGATGGTCCTCTCAGGCTGACCATCGGTCTGAGGATGGAAAGCAGTGCTGAAACTCAACTTAGTACCTAAAGCCTCCTGCAAATTGCCCCAAAATCTCGACGTAAAGCGAGGGTCCCGATCAGATACAATTGAATCCGGGATCCCATGCAATCTCACAATCTCATCAATATATTTCTTGGCTAACACATGCGGCGGATCATGCATCGATTGCGGAAAATGGGCTGATTTCGTCAATCTATCCACAATCACCCATATGGCATCATGCCTCCCATCTTGGTCTTAGGCAATCCCATCGAAAATCCATAGTGACTCTCTGCCATTTCCACTCAGGAATGGGTAATGGCCTCAATTGGCCTGAAGGTGCCTGATGCTCAGCCTTGACTTGCTGACACACCAGACACTTACTCACATATTCAGCCACATCCTTTTTCATCCCTCTCCACCAGAAATGTTCTCTGAGATCTCTATACATCCTGGTGCACCTTATGTGCTCAGGGCTTGTGTGATGGTTTTTAGAGGAGCATGGGATGAGCACTTGCCTCTGTTGAATTTGCATATAATAATTCAGATCATTCGAGCATTCGGATGGCTCCTTATGAGGCTCAGATGGGAGGAGATGTAGGACTCCGTGTGTTGGGATGCAGAGGAGATAGGAGACTTTGGGTCCGAGATGATCTGAGATGACCGTTGATAAAGTCAATTTGATTAAGCACAGTTGAAGCGGCTCGGGATGGGATGAAGAGCTATGAGGATGCTCATAGAAAAGAAATGGAGCATAAGGTCGGCGATAAGGTGTTTCTTAAGACTTCTCCGTGGAAAGGATTACGAGATTGGCGAAAAGGGTAAGCTAAGTCCGAGGTACGTGGGACCGTATGAGATTCGAGAGGATTGGTCCGTTGGCTTCTGAGTTAGCCTTGCCTCGAGTTATTTAAGATACATGATGTGTTTCATGTCTCTATCCGAGAAGATATCGATCGATCCTCCCATGTCGCTCAAGTGATGAAATTCAAATGAATGATAACTGAGTTATGAAGAGCTTCAAAGTCTGATTTTAGATACTAAAGCAAAGGTTCTCGTGAATTAGACATTCAATTGGTAAAAGTCTTATGGAGGAATCATTCTATGGAAGAAGCCACGGGAGTTATTGGAAGCTATGAAGCGAAGTATCCCCATCTCTTCAATGATTAGTGCAATTTCGAGGACGAAATTCTTTTAAGGAGGGAGAAATGTTGGGCCCGATCCGCTTTAGCGTTTTGATTTATTTTGAGATTAATTAGAATAATCTGAGACTTAGGGTTTAATTTATTGAAATTTATTGAAAGGGTTTAGTTAAAATTAGAATTTTGAGAAATTCTTAGAAATTAAAAGAATAAGTTAGTGTAGGATTAAATTAGGAAGTTGTTTAGGTTTTAAGGCCTTAAGTTTATCAAGGTGGGCTTTTAGCCCATATTACTTGAAATTAGATGAGAAAGAAAAATTAAAATGAAAAAAAAAAAGAAGGCAAGTGAGAGTCGTATGAATGGGAGAAGGAAATGAAAATGGTTTGTATATGGTGTTTTAAGTGAAACTACAACGTTTTAGTATGGGTTTTAAGTGAGAAAGAGTTAGTTCTTTAGGCTTTTATCTACAAACTTCGAAACTTTAAGAAGGAAGAGAGTTTTCAGTAAATTATAGAGAAAGAGAGGGTTTTTCAAGAAGAAGAAGAAGAAGAAGAAGAAGAAGGAAGTAAGAGATAGGATTTTATGCTTGGAAAAGAGAAGTTTAAGAGTTTTGTGTAAGAAGAAAGTGGAGGAAGGTTTAATCTCCCTATAGAAGCAAAGAGAATTTCGTGGGTTTTGTCCTAAGGTAAGGATTTTCGAATTTCTTTGAGTTATTTGGTTAGGTTTTAGTTTAAAGAGCTTAGAAAGGTTATGGGTAAAGTTAGATAGGTTAAATTCTACACTTTCGTATCCTTAAAATCGTCAGATTTTGATATCCTACGTTCTTATGGGATACTCTTGTTTAATGAAGGTGAATTAAGGCAATTGAAGGAAGGAACAAGGCCTTTGGATCACCACAAAGCTAAAAGAATTGAGGTGGGTAATTCCTTAATATTTGAGTTAATGAGTATATTACCGTTTTTATAACAAATGTGAATTAAGGTGTTAAAATAACTTGGAAACTTTGTAGGAATTATGCTTGATGATGTATTGGACTTGTATGTGATATTCTTGTTATGAATTCTTGTTGGAATAGTTGGTTCATTGATTTGTTAAGTGGAAATAATAAGAAACTGTGATTTCGGAAAAAGATCGCCGTTTGGCAATTTATATGGAAATGAATTGGTAAATGCCAGTAGAGGCAATTGTTCTTGAATTGTGTGAATTATATGTTTCTTTGGGTTTGTGGTGGTCCCATCTGAGTCGTGCACCTGCCTATTATAGGCTTCTCCCTTTTGCCGCTAGTGGTAGTGGAGTTCCCTAAGACTCTATTCGTCACGACAACACATGACCGTATCATGAAATGTAATCGTTAGTTCTTTCGGGTCCACCGAACCATTTTGTTAATAATTTGTAGTTGGCTAGGTTGTCTTTGTGATATGTTGAATTTGTAAATTGTTCGGAATAGTAATTCGATGTAAATAGTTGTAAAATGAAATGACTTTTAATAAATGTGATATTGTTTGAATTAAAAAAAATGATGAATAACGGTTTCTGCTTATTGCTCGTTATTAAGTTATTACCCACAGAGCCGCCGAGCTCACCCCCATTTCCTCCACAGTGTCGAGCGAGAAATCGAGTCACCGCATCGGGATTGAGGCGACTCCGTCTTGGCTTTACTTTGAAGTTGTATTTGAAGTTATGTTTTGAGAAAATAGGCTTTAGGTTGCATTTGGACTTTTATGTAATGTTTACTATTTTGATGTAATCGGGCCAAAATGCCCTCTAAAGCCTTGTATGAACTTAATTCCACCTATGTGTAAGATTTTGGATTTGAAAATGTACCTTGTGTTGTTTACGGTAAAAGTATTGTTGTATGGTTGAGAATGATAAAAGAAAAGAATGGGATTGTAAGATCTTATGGATTGGAAATGCTTGATGATTTAAGAAATATGTAGAAGCCTAGGGTGTGTTGTTGCCTTGAGATATTGAGTTTTATGCAGGTTGTGTATTTGGTTGAAAATTTGGGATAGATGTAAATTAGGAGGTGCTGTCCAATTTTCCAGAAATTGGGCAGCAACTTCCATTCAATTTTAGAGTGGTTTAGAGCTTGAATTTGTTTGAATGGTCTTCTTGAAGAATGTAGAGAATGAATTGAGCTTTCCAACGACATGTAATATGTCTCAATTGGACTTAGAATGAAAGAGTTATGAGAATGGAAAGGCTTCAGCTGCTATTAGAAACACTGAACTTTTGCAGCAACTTTGGAAGACTTTTTCACCCTCTTAGAGGCTGATCTAGTTTTTGCTCTCTTCAGGAAAAATGTAGACTATCCTTCTACCTTTAAAATGAGATATGTCTTGCAGTTATTGGGGTTAGTAATCAAAAGTTATGAGCTTTGGAAGTTGACAGTTACTGTTCACATAAGCAAAGTTACTGTTCCATTGGTTAGATTTTAGACTGAAAGTTCACGTAGGTTTTTACCCTCTTTAATGATTGAATTAAACTTAGCATCCTTCATAAGACTTGTAGAGTATCTTTTATCTTTTCAGCGGGTAAAAGCACCATTTTTAGACTTGGGTGCTAAAAGATATGAATTTCAAAGTTTAGGCTATGTGTAGGAAATTGTGTTTTGGCTGAAACTTTAAAACCAATTATGATCATATTAAGGGCTCAATTAGTTTATAAGTCCTTCTAGGAAGTTATAGAGTTCCCTTTCACCTTTCTTTTGTCACTGATTTCACAAAATTTCGGGTTGGGTGAAAATTATAAGATTGCAAAGTTGAGAGTTTATTAGGTTTAAAAAAAAAAAGTTTGATGTTGCTGCGGCGCCCTCGCTGGGGCGAGGCTCGCCTAGCGGGCGGGCGCCAGCGTCGCCTCGCGCTGAGGCGACGCCTCCCTAGCGAGGCGGGCTGCTCGCCTCAGCGAGGCAAGGCTCGCCCTCATGAGCCACGGCCACGCTAGGCGATGCCTCGCCCTAGCGAGGCCGCTTCGCCTCGCGGCAAGGCTCGCCTCATGAGTGGCGTCAGCGCCTGCCACGCCTCACGCCCGCTTTGGGTGATTTTCCATTTTCTTTTCCTTTTAGCCTCGCCCTGGCGGGCGGGCTCTCTCGCCTCGCAGGCTCGCTCTCGCTAGGCGATGCCTCGCCTCTAGCGAGGCCGCTTCCGCCATGAGTGGCGTCCAGCGCCCTGCACAGCGCCTCCGACGCTGCTTTTGGGTGATTTTCCATTTTCTTTTGCCTTTTTCTTTTCCAATTTTCCTCTCTATCACTCTTTTGCTTATAAATTCCCCTTTTGACCTCCGATTTGCACGATTTTCGAATCATAAGTTTGAAAAAAAATAAAAAAATAAAATAGACGTTTTTTTTGTAAAATGAGAGTTTCGGGTTTTAGTGGGAAATTACGGATAAGATTATATGATGATTTGGATATAAATCCGTTTTAGGCGATTTCGTGATCTATAAAGATCGGATTGAGGCGATTTCGATTACGTGTAATCGAGAGGTATGGAATTTTATTTTAGCCGAGAATTTAGATTTAGTTATGGGCCTAGGCGGATTAATTTTATTGGATGAAAATTAGAGCAATATTAGTAAATTTTGTTGGGATGACGTTAAATTGAGCTCAATTTGAGGTTTCTTTCGTGGTGAGAATCCCTCCTTTGTGAGATCGCGTCCGGATGTCACGTGGGGCGTCAGACACGCCGACTCACCGGGAGGTTCAACATTAATATTGGACCCCACCCCCACCGTGGAGTGTTCGAGGTTATCTTTGGCGAGTGTTTCTGGGTTATCTGCCATGACATCAACCTAATCGATATTGTCCTCTTTGGTCATGGGTGAGCCCGGCTCGACCCGTGACCTCAAAGGCTAGCTTCCACGTAAGAGCCTCTTACCATTTGGCTAGGCTGGCCAAATGGTAAAGCGGGCTCACCCATGACCAAAGAGGACAATACTCGATTAATGTTGATGTCAAGAGATAACCCAAGAACACTCGCCGCAAGATAACTCGCAAACACCTACGGGGTGGGTTCAACATTAAAAACCCGATCCGCTTAAGCGCTTTTGATTTATTTTGAGATTAATTAGAATAATCTGAGACTTAGGGTTTAATTTATAGAAATTTATTGAAAGGGTTTAGTTAAAATTAGAATTTTGAGAAATTCTTGGAAATTAAAAGAATAAGTTAGTGTAGGATTAAATTAGGAAGTTGTTTAGGTTTTAAGGCCTTAAGTTTATCAAGGTGGGCTTTTAGCCCATATTATTGAAATTAGATGAGAAAGAAAGAATTAAAATGAAAAAAAAAAGAAGAAGGCAAGTGAGAGTCGTATGAATGGGAGAAGGAAATGAAAATGGTTTGTATATGGTGTTTTAAGTGAAACTACAACGTTTTAGTATGGGTTTTAAGTGAGAAAGAGTTAGTTCTTTAGGCTTTTTCTACAAACTTCGAAACTTTAAGAAGGAAGAGAGTTTTAAGAAATTATAGAGAAAGAGAGGGTTTTTCGGTTGAAGAAGAAGAAGAAGAAGGAAGTAAGAGATAGGATTTTATGCTTGGAAAAGAGAAGTTTAAGAGTTTTGTGTAAGAAGAAAGTGGAGGAAGGTTTAATCTCCTATAGAAGCAAAGAGAATTTAAGTGGGTTTTGTCCTAAGGTAAGGATTTTCAATTTCTTTGAGTTATTTGGTTAGGTTTTAGTTTAAAGAGCTTAGAAAGGTTATGGGTAAAGTTAGATAAGTTAAATTCTATACTTTCGTATCCTTAAAATTGTCGATTCGATATCCTATGTTCTTATGGGATAATCATGTTAATGAAGGTGAATTGAGGCATTCTTGGAGGTAGAAGCAAGACCTTTGGATCATCGCAGTTAAAGGAATTTATGGTGGGTAATTCCTTAATAATTGAGTTGATAAGTATATTACCGTCTTTATAATAAATTGAATTAAGATGTAAATGACTTAGAAATTTGTAAAATTATGCTTGATGATGTATTGAATTTGTATGTGATAATTACGTGTATAAAGTTATGTTGGAATGGTTGGATGCAGCGGTATAACCCATGAACACTCGTCATGATATAACTCTGCAAACACCTACGTGGGGGTGGGTCCAACATTAAACTTAGCCAAATGGTAAGAAGCGAGCATGTGGAAGCTATAAAACCTTGAGGTCATGGGTTGAGCCGTGGCTCACCCATGACCAAAGAGGACAATCTTGATTAAGGTTGGATGCAGCGGTATAACCCACGGGGGGGTGAACACTGTTGGATATACCCCCACCCGTAGTGTTTGCAAACACCTATATCGGGTGGGGGTGAGGTCTAACATTCCAACCTTAATCAAGATTGCCTTTTTGGTTGGACCCCAGCCACTACCAACCCACGACCTCAAGGTTTTATAGCTTCCACATGCTCGCCTCTTCACCATTTGGCTGATGAAAGTGGGTCCAACATTAAACCAAAATACACAAAATCTAAGCGACACATATGTCGGCCGATGTCTTCACATTCTTTCATCCGATCTCCCGTCAAACACGGAGATGGGGATGAAAGGGGTGAGCTCGAAAGCTCGTGGATAACACATTTATAAAATGACAAATAAGCTGAAAACATTTTCATAATCTTTTGCCAAAAGGGCTAATTTTCAAACTTTTCAACTTTCAAATACTTTTCTCAAACCCTTCTTAATATTTTTCAAACTTTTTATAACTCATTCTCTCAATTTTCAACATTCTTGAATGTCTCATAAACATGAATGCAACATAATTTCAATTTTCATTTCTCACTTTATAAACATGAATGCCGAACATAGAAACAAATCAAAACACATAACATATCGTAATGGTGCAGCTAGTCCAAATAGATCGATCGCATATCCCCGTAAGCGGTCCAATGCAGATCGTGAACGAAACGTACTACACTTTCCCGCATTGCGGTCCAGTGTAGCCGTGAAGGAGTCCGAAATCGGAGCTTCGTGCCACTAGCGGGCAACCTGGAGAAGGCTATACACATAGAGACAGCGCTGACTCACCAAGGGACCTACCAAACCCACATAACACATAATCGAAAACGAAAAGTCGGATTGCCCGAAGGCACTTTTCACTTTCTTAATTTTCCACACATTCACATAAAGCATACAATTTGATCAATTCATCATTCGAATTCTAATTTCAGAAATCAAATCATTTAAAGCAATGAATTTACGCTTGTAATAATTTTCCAAAAATCATTCAGAAATAAACAAAGTACGAAAATCTTTTCTTTCATTTTCTCAAATTTTCGAAAAGTAATATTTAACTTATAAATCAAAATATAAATATGCTACCCACCTCAAAATGACGCTAGAAGCTTGTCCAAATAGTCAATTCTCCAAATTCCTTCTTCTTTCTTAAATTTAAAAATTCCCTAAGCCAATAACATCCAAATTCATCATCATAATTTGCATAATTCTCAAACTCAACCATAGGAAAAACATAACTATCATAACTCCAAGCTATTTCAATCTCCAATTTTGAAAATCCCCAATTTTCAAAATTGGCCTAAACCAATACACCCAAATTAAATCTCATAAAACATAATTTCTTCAAAATTAATCTCACAATTCATCAATTCACATTAATTCCAAACTATTTAAATCCTCAATTTCAAAAATCCCCAAATCTTAAAATTGGCCTAAACCAATTTACACAAATTCAATATCATAAACCATAATTTTCTCAAAACTAATTTCATATTCCACAAACCCATATTATTATCTTTAATTCTACACCAAAAATTCACCAAATCCTTAACCATAAAATTTAGCCTAAACTTTAAACAAATTTCCATCCAAAATTAAACACAACCTAAAGCATATACTTCAAAATTAACTTCATATAACACATACTCAAGTCCTTTTTCACCATTAGCCAAATGGTAAGAGGCGAGCATGTGGAAGCTATAAAACCTTGAGGTCATGGGTTCGAGCCGTGGCTCACCCATGACCAAAGAGGACAATACTGATTAAGGTTGGATGCATGGTATAACCCAAAACACTACCGCAAAGATAACACTGCAAACACCTACGGGTGGGGGTCCAACATTCCCGACATTAAAGGCACCTTTTAATGTTGGAAGAGGCACCCGTCATGGATTGTTCAAGATAGTCTTTGTAGACGGCCAACTGACTACTCAGAGTTTACATGTCGCTTCACCATTCGCTAACTTAGCCAAATGGTAAGAGGCGAGCATGTGGAAGCTATAAAACCTTGAGGTCATGGGTTCGAGCCGTGGCTCACCCATGACCAAAGAGGACAATATCTTGATTAAGGTTGGATGCTTGCGATAACCCATGAACACTCGCCGCAAAGATAACTCGCAAACACCTACGGTGGGGGTGGGGTCCAACAAAGCCCATTTTATGAGTTGATCCAGAGCAAACTGGGAAGATTGGTAAACTTTGAAGATCTAAGAAGGAACAAATGGATATAGAGCCGAGATAATAGCGGCGGGATGGAGAAACTTCTTTCAAATACGAGCAAGTTTATCTCAATGAAGTTTATGAGTTCGAAACATACTAAAGCATGGATAATACTGATCGTATCGTTTGTAGAAACACTCCACATTATAGTAACCAAGGAGTTCTTGGAAAGAGTCATTGAATGTCCGAAAGTAGTGGAGTTCAACCTACTAACATGGTGAAATGGATGACTAAGTGAAGTTGAGCGAAGATGAAATTACTCGCCAACTTTATGGTCGTAACAACCCAATCGAAAGAAGAGCCTCTTGGCTTGTACCAAAGGCAAGGGTTTTGTTTCTTTGCTTTGTGTGACCGTGTGTTACCTAGATAGGTTCAAGACATCAAGTCACTACTTTGGATGAACAATGTATCCTTCATCTCCCGAATCACCAACCAATAGATTTACCATTTTGATTTATCAATATATGGTTAAATCAATAAAGGATACAAACACTCTCCGTATGGGATGTTGTTGACAAGGATGTTTAAAGAATCAGAATCGATTGGGTTAGGAGTCGCATGAAGGTATCTGTGAAGCTATATAGATTCTACATCGATTGCAAAATGGGTCCGAGATTTTCGACAAACAAGGAACGAAAGAATCAAGGAAAGCAACAACCGAGGGGGAGCCTAAACCAAGAAATCCTCGATGAAGGAGAGAAGATCACACTCTCGTGAGTCAAGTCAAGATCTGCTCGATTTTTAAATCGGTGACTTAAAGCGGAAGGGAACCTTTGGTGAGTGACATTCATAAGCAAGCAAGAACGCCACCCACAAAGGAAATCGTCGACGAGTAAAGAAGCCGATCCTTCCAGAGATTCAAGCAAACCAAAGCATTATGAACGACAGAGATCAAAACTACAAAATCAACATCGTCAATCCTTGAAAAAGTTTCAAACACAATCTCAAGGAAATGAAGGAAAAGGAAAGTAGAAGAACCCGAGAAGAAGAAAGTTCAATCCAAGAGGTCACCCAAAGTTAAAGAAAATAAGTGCAAGAAAGGAAGAAAATCCAACAACAGAGGCAAAGGCTAAGAAGACAAGGCTAGAAGAAACTGTTGTTGACATTTCTAAAAATCTGCTGCGTGTCTTTGTTAGTCTTTGTTGATCTTTCTGAAGTTAATATGGAAGGCGCTCTTTGAAGCGATTGTGGAAGTCATTAAGGGTAATATTAAGGATTCTCACAAAATTCTTAATAATCCAATTTTGAAGAAATAGTTCCTACTACTTTTCAGTCCACACTTGTCCATACACAAGTTGCTACACATGTTTTGGGGACGTAAGGCTACTTCAAAAGTTGTAAGTGTGATGACTAATGTTCCATCCAAGTATTTAACTTTTCAAAGAGAAAGATGGGAACATAGATTGGTTGTAAGAGAGGAGAAGAAGACCAAGTCACCATCTTCGTGAGACAAACCCAAGAGATTTGTCAAAGCATTCTTCAAATCAGAGAATATGATAATGCCATTTCTCATCCATTGGATAGGGTTACAAAATTTCTATGATCAATCAAGAGAGTTGAGAGAACCATATCCACGAGCCATTTGGAGAGTGTATCACTTCTTATCCTATAATTGAGCGAGACAATAATCAAGGTGGTACCGATCTTCAACCACCAAATTTTGTTGAACTCAATTATGAGAAGCTAAAGTCGAAAGTTCAACTGAGCGAAGATTGGATGACATGTCTTCGATCAGATCAAGAGGCAAAAATTGATTGATGAAGCATGTAAGGAGAAAAGGAGTGGTAAGTCCATCTGCGTGTATCAAGATCCGGATCAAGTCTAACTAAGGCCACAACAGATGATCCACAGGAGGCAATATCGAAATGGGTCAAGATTGTTCTGCTTACGATTGGCAACTCGAATGTTGTTTTACTATAATACGTAACATTCTACTAAATCGACCAACGTGGAGATCACTTCAATTGCAGAAGCTATGCCATGGTTTGGACGCACTTATCAACGAATAAGAGATCCCTATGATCTTGATATCAATGAACAAGCTGTATTTGTTCCTCCTCCTCTTCTGCAAATCATTGAACCAAATGTCTTTAACAAGGAAGCTTATACAACAACAGTAGCTATCGTTGAAAAGCAAGTTGTTAAGACAGTACCCTCGACTGCAGATGAAACATCAACTCTAAAGAAGCATGTTCAGAAGCTTGATAAAGATATGAAGAAGATTAAGAAGATGCTGAAAAAGTTGGTGAAGCAGATTGGAAAATAATTTTTTGATCAATAACAAATAGGGGGAGAAGGGAGAAAGAAGAGAGAAGGCAGAAGGAAGAAATCAGCTGGAAGGATGAAGTCCAGATAATGGAAGGATGAAGTCCAGATGAAGATAATTTTTTATTATCTCAATACTTCTGTATAATTCACAAGTATATGATACTTTTCATATTTCTCTAAATTCACAAGTATTTGTTATTATCAAAAAGGGGGAGAATGTTAAGTCAAACCAGACTTCACGTATTAAATAGTTTTGATAATAAACAAAGAGAAATATACGAAAGTAAAAGCATAAAAGAAAAAGCAGAGAAGGAAAAGGCGGAAGAAAAGCAAATTGATACAAAAGGCATTTAAAGAAAATGCAGGCGAAGCTTTACGAAAGAAAAGCGAGCGATACAAAAGCGTATTTAAGCTTTACGAAGACAAAAGCGATGATAATCTAAAATAAGACGGAAGAAAGAAACATCGCTAAGACGGTTATAGAGCTAAACTGAATAACCGCTTTCTTTAAAGATTCAAGAAGCGAGATAGACAAAAAATAGTTGAAGTTCAGCTATAAATAAGAGTCGAGATTGAAGAAGAAATAACTTTTGGAAAAAGTGAATGAAACTCTGTATTCAATATCTGCCTATCGAGAGAAAATTGCGAACTATTTTCGAGTGTATATTGTGAAGAGCAACTCTTTTGTAAAAGCTCTTTATCGCTTTTTCATTTTGAAAAAGTGCTACTGAGATAACTGAAGAGGCTAAGAGTAAAAGAATACTTGTCATTAAGAGACACAAGAGGCTCGATCTAAAGAATACTTGTAACGGTTTGGAGATAGTGAAAATCTCGAAGAATATCGAGGATCGGACGTAGCCCACGGTTTAGGGTGAACCAGGATAAAATTGTTGTGTTTCTCTCTCTAACTCTTACTTTTCTTAAATCATAGTTTTCATTATTAACAAAGTTTTCAAACTAGTTAAGAATTGATTTACTTATAAGTTTTACGAAAGAACAAGCAATTGTTATTAAAGGGATTGAAAAAGTTTATCACAATTCAACCCCCCCTTCTTGTGTATCTTGGTCATTTTATTACTCAATATATTAACGTGTGATTTACTTCACATTGCATACATCAAACTACCAACTGTCGAAGCATATGGAATGTTACACATGCGTTCAACCTCCTCTTGGGTTTTAGGTGCTTGTTCCTTTGAAAGTTTGATTCCATGTCTAGTAGGAGTGAAACCCCTCTTGGAATCTTGCATGGCGAACTTATTGAGCATATTCTCAATGTAGGTTAGTTGAGACAAAACTATCTTCTTGTTCTTACGATCCCTTATAAGTTTGATCCCGAGAACATAAGTAGCCTCTCCCAAATCCTTCATTGAAAACTGTTCATTCAACCATCCCTTAATCGCAGATAACATTCCCACATCATTCCCAATGAGCAGAATGTCATCAACATACAGGATTAGGAAAGTAACCTTACCTTCTTGTATTCTTTTGTAAACATGATTGGACCAAATTTATACTATAAATTAGGCCCGTTTTCTCTAGTAATTATGCATCTGTTGACTCCTGATCTATGATTTTTATGCTTATTTTGGTCCCGCACATTGAGTTTTGATAAATTGTACATTGTCAGTATTTTGTTGTCATTTGTCATTAATTCTGCATAATTTTTATTGGGACAATTGATACTGCAAATGGGTTGTATTTTGTAGGACCAAAGGAGTCAACATTCAAGAAGTCAACACGCCGCAAGATTCATTTGAAAATGAACCAAGACCTCCATTCGCCGCAAAGAAATTAATGGTATTTAATTTATTCACGCGATGGTGACTAAACTCATTCGCCATGGCGAATTACAACCATTCGCCCGCAATGAATGTCGGCAAACCCGGACTATAAATGGAAATTAATCCACCGCTCGACTCTACCCGCACAACCTCCTATAAAATCTTGCCATTTAGGGCAAAAGCGAAGAGCCGCACTCAGGAGGTTAACTTCTTCTTTTACGCCTTCTCCTTCGTTTCTAATAGTTTTGTTCTATTTTTATTTGCAAGTTCGTTTGCCGCACTGCATCTACGTCCATTGTTCCGGCTTCTTCATCCGCTCCATCGTCCATCATTTGTTCTTTGTATCTTTCCTGCTCGTCGTTGGAATCATGAACCACGGTGATATTCCAAAAGCGAAGAGTTCATCGAGTTATGGTCACTAAGTTGCTTCCATTCTCTTGAACATGTAGCAAGGATTGGAGTTCACCAAAGCTTAATAGGGTAATCACTAATGTCTCAAGTCTAGGTATATTTATGTATAGATCCGAGTTGGGTATGCATTGATATAGCTAGGTTAGTGTGTTAATAGTTTTAGCGGTGTGTTGACATTATGTTGAGATTTGGATATTACTTTTGTAGATTTTTCAGTGTCAAAATACATGAAGTCTCATGTATGTTATTCGGATTTTACATCGATAAATTTGATCGCCTAGTTGTGCTTGGTTGGGTTAGGCGTTATTATCGATTAATTTATTGCAATTGTTTATCCAATTTTTCACACTAATGGTTTTAACAAGATTTGACTAATCGAGTTGATTAATCAAATTCTTGGACTTAACGAGTTATTAAGGTTTACATTTCAAACTTAGTGGATTTCAAACCACGAAAATTATTTGAACGATGATAATCCAAGTTGCATTTTCAAGAGAGTTTTAGTAATTTGATTTCACACTTGTTTAATTTCAATCGCTTAGCTTTCTAAAATCCCAAAATATTTACCTTTGCTTTAGTTTAGTTTAATTTTAGATTAATCAATCAAAACCCCTTTATTGCTTTCATTGCATGCATAATTCAAACATTAGGCTAGTCTAGGATCAATTGGTGCATTGGTTCCTTGAGAGTCGAATTCGAGGTTGCATCCTGTATTGCAATCCTTGGTATAAATTTTATTTGACCGGTTTCAAGGATCAATTATTAAATTGAACGATAAGCCGCCGATCAAATTTAGGCGTCGTTCTTGGGAATCAAATTAATTGGTTCTCTAGGTTAGCCAGTGTTTGTTTTAATTTTAATTTTTGTTGTTTGCATTTTGTTTGCATTGCATAATTTTATTTTATTTTGTTCTGCTTAAGTGTTTTTAGTGTTAATCCTGTTTGTGATTTCATTCTGCTTTGTTTAAGTGTTTATTCTGATTGTTTTTGTTTATTGTGCTTAATTTTAAGTTAATTTCGTTTGCTTTGCTAGTCTGTGCTTCTTAGCTGTGACGAGTTCATCATTCGTCACAGCGAGTTCATTAGTAACCGCAGCGAGTTCATATATTCGCCGCAATAAACTTATAATTTTATTCATTCATTGCAATGAGTTTCTATCGTCATAATCTAACCCGAGTCAATTTAAGCCTTGCTATCATTTGTCGTTTAGTGAGCTATCTTAGGTGAACTTCTCTTATGCATGCCCCTGTAGACTTAGGCTAGTTCATTTTCAACCAAATTGAGCGACACCTTAGACAACTTAGGAAAAACAAGAGAGCAAGAAAGACTTAGCACACTAGATCGACTAGAATTTGAGATGGTTGAACACCAAGAATATCCCGTCAACCACCCGAAATGGAGATCATGGTCTTAACGGTGACCGAGAACGCGTAGATGACAACAATGCGAACATCGGGCGAGAACCATCAGAAGCTACAACCTCGGACGTAAACTACGATCCTTTCACTGCTGCCTGCCCTAACTTCGACGTAAATTTCGAAGTTAAAGGTTTATTGATTAACTCCCTTCCCAAATTTCACGGTTTGGCGGGAGAGGACCCCTACATGCATCTTCAGGCCCTCACAATGATCTGTCAAAGTATGAAGCCTGTAGGAGCACATCTGGACCAGGTGCTGTGGAAGGTATTCCACTTGTCGTTAGAAGGAAAGGCCCGGGAGTGGTATATGAGCCTCCCAAGGCATGTCGCGAATGCCTATCACAGTTGGGCCAACTTGCGGAAAGCTTTCCTGGAAAAATATTTTCCAGCCTCGAGGACTTCGTCGATGTGAAAAGAGATTTATTCCGCCAAGCAGGATTACGACGAATCCTTATATGACTTTTGGAACAGATTCCAAGATCTGTTATCTCGGTGCCCCCATCATCAGATCCCTGATGAACAATTGGTTCAATATTTTTACGATGGGGTGAAAAATCAAGAAAAAGGAATGTTGGATCTCATACGGGAGGTTCGTTGATTGACCTCACCGCACCTGAAGCATGGGCCTTGATCAAGAGGATGGCCCTAAATCATCAGCAATATAGTGTCAGAGATTCCAGGAATGTGAATGAAGTAGGAGCCATGACGGCCCAAACTAAGAGTATGGAGAGCCTGGAATCGAAAGTAGATTCCCTGGAGCATAGGATAACTTCACAGTTATCCTCGATCACGGCGGAGCTTAAGAATTTGAATGTGCATCGCCCGTCACCTTCCACTGAACTGGTCGCACCTAGTTGCGAATCTTGTGGATCGGTGATGCACATTTCCAGCGTCTGTCCCGGAAGGTATGAAGAAGTGTTCATTGCTTTGCAGGCGGACAAAATTCTAAGTGGGACCGTGCTCCAACACATATAATGAAGGATGGAGATCTCATCCTAACTTCAGTTGGAGGAATAATGAAGGAAGAGCACCCAACCGTTTTCAACAAGGGGAGTGGAGTGGACCATCTACAAACCAGCTTCCGATCGTGGCGTTGACGGTGCAACCACAGCCACCAAAAGAGGACACTAATCAGCTTCTGCATGGTATGATGACGTTGATGAAAGAGGAACGAACTTCCACAGCAAATCAATTCAATGCCATCGCGAACCTCATCCAACAGGACTCTGCTAAGAATGCTGCCCGCTTTAGTGCCTTGGAGAAACGCATGGAGCAATGGGAGACCAAGGCCGAGAACATGAACGCCTATGTCACCCAATTGTCTAATAATTTGAGTGACAACCAAGCTCGGAGCAGTGGATCCATTCCCTCCAACACGGTAATAAACCCGAAGAGTTTAAATGCAATTGAGTTGAGGAGTGGAAAGAAAGTGCATTTCGACATTCCCGAAGAAGAAGAATGCACCGAGGAAATTGAGGTTGAAGAAGCGCCTCAAGTGAGAGAGAAGCAAGCTGTGCGATCAGAGAGTGATCGTGAAGAAGAATTGTTGAGGAACAAGAAGCAATCAACAATTGAGGACAAAGAGCAATCATCGAGCATTTTAGGAAGAAAAATTGATAAGGATAAATCGAGCAGAAATGAACCAGTCAACTTAAAGGACCTCCCTTTCGAACTCAGATGTCGATGAGCAAGAGAGTCAATGAGCTCAAACACGAAAAAGAAATCATTGACCTGTTTGGGAAGGTTGAAGTCAACGTGCCCCTGCTGGATTTGATTAAGAAAGTGTCGGCTTACGCCAAGTACCTGAAGGACTTGTGCACAAACAAGAGAAAATTTCGGCCGAACGAACGTGTCCAAGTAAGCTCAAATGTGTCGGCTTTATTTAAGCCCCAAATCCCAGTGAAGTGTCAGGACCCAGGCTCATTTACCATTCCTTGTGTTATAGGAAAGGTAACAATTGGGAGAGCATTATTGGATTTGGGAGCGCGATTAACGTAATGCCAAATCATCCTATGAAGCCACAGGCGTTAAGAGCATAAAGCCTACTTTGGTAGTCTTACGGTTGGTGATAGATCATTCCGACATCCGATGGGAATCATCGAGGACATCTTGGTCCAAGAAAAGTTTAGTGTTTCCGCCGATTTTTACGTGTTGGACATGACCTCTGAAGTTGTGCAGACACTTCTTTGATTCTTGGCGACCCTTCCTTCGGACGGCTGGTACAAATATCAATATGATGGAAGGGAAGATTACCATGGAGGTAGGTGATCGATCAATAAGCTTCAACATGTGCGAGGCCATGAAACACCCACACGAGGATTACTCACTCCTTGGAGTCAACATGCTTAGCGTTCTTTCTACTCATTCGCACTCGATGAGGATCTGCACGATAAGTCGTCTAATCTTGAATTGTGTTAAGCTCGGCATCCAAGAGAATTCTTGATTGATTCTTTCAATTGTCCAGAAAAATGCAGAAACCTTTTCTCCCTTGAGCTTCCTAAGTTGGTCCCTTCCATTTTACAACCCCCAGAGTTAGAACTAAAGCCCTTACCTCACTCATTGAAATACGCTTTTACGAGCCCAATAATAAATTACCAGTCATAATTGCAAATTCATTATCTGAGCTTGAAGAAAAGTAACTTTTGAAAGTGTTGATAGAGCATAAGCGCACAATAGGGTGGTCATTAGCAGACATACCTGGGATTAGCCCGGCCCTTTGCACTCATAGGATATTGTTGAATGAGGGTTCCAAGATTTGTAAGGCAACCCCAATAAGATTGAACCCGCTAATCCTGGATGTAGTGAAAAAGGAAATCACAAAGCTGTTAAGTGCTGGGATTATTTATCCCATCTCTGACAGTGAATGGGTCAGCCCCATTCATGTGGTTCCCAAAAAGAGCGGGATCACTGTGGTGAAAAATGAGAGGGATGAACTCATCCCTACTAGAGTGCAAAATTCGTGGCGAGTTTGTATTGACTATCGCAAATTAAACGACGCCACTCGAAAGGACCATTTTCCCTTGCCATTCATCGATCGATGCTAGAAAGGCTAGCCGGAAATCGCAAGCATCGTTTCTTAGATGGTTTCTCGGGGTACTTCCAGGTACCCATTGCACCTGAGGACCAAGATAAGACCACATTTACTTGTCCCTTCGGCACCTTTGCGTATCGCAGGATGCCTTTTGGTTTATGTAATGCCCCCGGTACCTTCCAGCGTTGTGTGATGGCTGTCTTCTGCGATTTTTTGGAAGAAAGTATGGAAGTCCTCATGGATGACTTCACAGTTCACGGCAATTCATTCGATTCCTATCTCTTTAACCTGACTAAAGTTCTTAAGAGGTGCATCGAGAAGAACTTGATCCTTAACTTCGAAAATGCCATTTTATGGTAAATGAGGGTATTGTGCTTGGACATTTGATTTCAAAGAAAGGAATTGAAGTCGACAAAGATAAAATCAAGTCATATCTTCCTGCCTTATCCTACCAAGTCTGTGATATCGGTCATTCCTAGGTCATCTTGAGATTTTACAGCGATTTATTAAGGATTTTAGCAAAATCGCCTTCCTCTTTCAAAACTCTTGCAAAGGATGAGAAATTTGAGTTTGATGCTTCATGCCAAAAGTCTTTTGATACACTTAAAGCCAAACTCATTTCCCTCTATTCAGTTGCCCCTGCTTGGCATTTGCCTTTTGAACTTTAAATCGATGCTTCCAATTATGCTGTGGGAGCCATGTTAGGACAACATGAAGAGAAGTTAGCTCGAGTTATTGCATACGCGTCCAGAACTTTAGATCCAGCTCAAGCCAACTACACCACAACTGAGAAAGAGCTCTTTGCAATAATCTTCGCATTAGAAAAATTCCGGCAGTATTTGCTCAATTCCCATGTCATCATTTTCACCGATCACGCATCTGTTAAGTACCTCTTGACGAAGCCACAATCGAAACCCAGATTGATCCGTTGGACTTTGCTCCTTCAAGAGTTTGATATTGAGATTAAAGATCGAGCGGTCAAAGAAACCAAGTAGTGACCATCCGAAAGGCATCACCACAAGATACTAAAGGTGGACTCTTCCGATCGACTTGTGATTCTTTTCCGGATTACATCACCCTGTGCCGCAGCTCAAGGAGCCTTGGTATGCGATATTGTCAATTACTTAATGACAAATTTAACCCCGTCTCAGATGACTCGGTAGGTGCTCGAGAATTGAAGAGTGAAGCTTCGGCATTACATTTGGGACGAGCCTTACCTTTGGAAGATATCATTGACCAAGTGATTCGCCGATGTGTCACGATGAGGAATTCAATGACATACTATCGACTTGCACTCCATGGTCTGTGGGGACATTTTAGTGCTAGAAGAACAATTAGAAAAGTTTTGGATTCGTGATTCTTCCGCCTACAATTTTCGGGACTCTTTCCATTTTGCCAGCGCGACAAGTGTCAACGTTTGGAGGGTTAGGGAAGCGCCACGAGATGCCTCAACAACCAATGATGTTCTGCGAAATCTTTGATGTTTGGGGTATCGACTTCATGGGACCGTTCCCCCCATCGTTCGGGTTCGTGTATATTCTCTTAGGAGTGGACTATGTTTCGAAATGGATCGAGGCTGTACCCACTAGACAAGATGACGCTAGCAAATACTAAATTCCTCAAATCAATATCTTACGTCGATTTGGAATTCCCAAAGCGGTGGTGAGTGATCGTGGGACCCATTTTGCAACCGGATTATTACTAACTTGCTTTCCAAATTTGGAGTTACCCATAAGGTCTCTACTGCCTACCACCCACAAACCAATGGTCAAGCAGAAGTTTCAAACAGAGAGGTTAAGCACATTTTGGAAAGGATAGTCAAGCCCTCTAAAAAGGATTGGAGTCTGCGTTTAGAGGAAGCACTGTGGGATCGCCTTCGCTTATAAATCCCGATAGGAATGTCCCCATCTGGTTGATTTATGGAAAGGCACATCATTTACCTCGTGGAGCTAGAGCATAAGGCCTATTGGGCAATAAAACAATGCAACATGGATTTTGACCTATCGGAATGGAAAGGAAACTCCATTGCAAGAATTAGAGGAGTCGACTTGAAGCATATGAGCACTCTCGGCTCTACAAGGAAAAGGCCAAATATACATGACAAGATTCTTCTCCAAAGACTTTTAAGGAAGGCGACAAAGTGCTCTTGTATAAAACCCGCTTCACATTCAAACTGGCAAATTCAATCATCGTTGGGAAGGGCCTTATGTGGTAGTTAAAGTACATAATTTTGGTATGATAGAACTTTTGCAGGAACAAACTGGCGCACGATTTCAGGTTAATGGACATCTGCTCAAGCTATATCATGGGACTCCTCAACCGCCGTAATTATCAGGTTACTTCTTTCCCTCACTTGTTTATCTGTTATATGTCTCTGCTTTTGTTGCAAATTTTTATCGTTGTGATTTATTGTTTAAGTGTGGGGGAAAGACCCAATCAATAGGTTTAAATGTAGTTAGGTAGGATTTTACGTTACATTGCAAATAATTTGATTTCCTTTGTTAGCTCTATGATCTTTCTAGTTTACTAAAGCATGATTAGATTGAAGTGAATGGTTGATCGTGAGATGTTTTGGGTGATTAGCCGCAATGAACCTTGCTGTTCGCCATGGCTAATGTAGGGTTTTATGCTTTATTCGCCGCAGACTAGGGGCCTGCCTCGTCATGGCGAACCCTCTGAACTGTTGGACATCTCTTTTGTCCAGGACCCTTTCCGTCTTTTTCCTTTCGCGCCTTTTGTTTGCCTCTCACCTATTTATTCTCCTTCTTCCTCTTTCTTTTCTCCTCATTCTCTCGTTTCTTTGCCACCTCTGTTCTCATTCCTCCGTAGTCGTCTCCTTCAAAGTCTCCCTCCACTATCGACTCTCGTAAGCCTCTTTTCTTTGTTCGCTTTCATTTTCGTTGTTTAATGTTTAGTTAGGGTACCAGCGGCATTGCTGTTAAGCCGATGTGGTTCTGAATCGCCGCTCGCCGCGATTTAACTTCATAATTCGTCGCGACTAACGAAGAAGCCCATTCGTCGCAGCGAACACCCCTGCTCGTCGTGACGAATGGATGCGGTGAGTCGCGACGAGGAGGGTGATTCTGTATGATTTTGCCGGTTAAGTTTTGTTTCTATTACTTGTAATTGCAGGAATCATGTCTCAAACTCACAATGCTAGCAGTAGCGAGAAACCTCCTCCTTTTTCCCCCTCCGCGGTTCCGTCTCGTGAGTCTCCTCTACCTGCAGTTGCCTTAGCTTCTCCCGAGGTGACCATGCTTCGAGCGGACATCCGTCGTCTTGAGACTCAAATGGAGGCTGACCGCGAGACCTTCCGCTCCATACTGACCATGATTACCACTGTCTTGATCACCTGTTCCGCCTCCGGTCCACGGCTGCTCCTAACTCTTTTACTATAGTTCCCTCACCTTCTTTTTCGTGCTCCTCGTCTGCTTGCCCCTCCCGAACCGCCTGCTGAGGATGATCCTCTGTTTAGTTTAGCATGTTCTTTACATCTTCGGTTATTTTTGTTTTTGCTGTATTTTCTTTTATTCGATATCTTTTGTTCTAAGTTAGCTCTTTGAATCCTTCATGTTGCGCAACTTGTCGTTTTGAGCTTCATGCTATATCCACATTTCGTTTTGTCTATTTTGTTTCGTTTCCTCCGTGCTTCGCTACTTTTGTCATTGTGGACAATGCCATGTTTAAGTGTGGGGAGCCGTTCCTTTATATTTTGCATTGTACACCTATTAAAACTTGTGCATAATTTTGTGGGCCGTTGCTTTTCTTGATAAATTTGGACTCAATCAAACATTTTACACTTTCGTTCTTTTGTGCCCTTGCATGCAAAGCCCTTATAAGTTTCAAACCGATACTTGAGTTTTGTGAAAATGTTCTCCATTCTTGAACGATAATTGGTTTTGGAAAAATTTTAACTTTTGAAGTTTTCAAAAAAAGTAAATGGAGCATGCTAACAAGATAGTATTGTCGCTTTTAAGACTTGAGATTGATCATTGGGGCAAAACCCTTGTTGGAAGGATATTGAGCCAAATTCTTCTTTTATATCTTTGTGTGTGCATCCGCTTAGTTCATACTTCTCTAGAACTTATGTCGGTTTTACTCAAAGCTTGATGGACTAGATTTTTGTGGATATGATAGGCGTTCTTTCTTTCAAATTTTTCCCCAAACACCAACCCCTAAACACCGTTCCTTGCTAGCCCCTTTGAGCCTTCTTGCTATGAGCATTTGCATGCATTATTTTCAGATGACGTCAATAGTCAGTTTGTTCTATTTTTAGTGAGAAAAAAAAGTTAGTCTTGTTTATTCCAAAAAAGGGATAATAATGTGTATTGAATCCCAAAATGGGATTAGTATCTAAAAAATGAGATTTTTTTAAAAAAAATTAATTAGTTTAGTAGAGGTCTAGTTTCAGTATAGATTATCGACATCGATCCCTCATTTTATGCCATGCTCATATTTTTCTTTTTCTCACATCATCCATTCATTTAGCCTTCCGCTCATTACAACCCTTAAAGACCTCTTGATCTTCAAATTGATAGTCCTTGTAGTGGAGAAATAAAATTGATACAAGCTTATGGTAGGAGATGTATTAAGTAGATTGAGAGAAAATATCCCTACTATACAAGTGAGTTGGCGTAAACATCATATCTGAGTGATTCTCTCTGCTCAATCTCATGTGCTTAAATTCTTTCAATGTTTGTTTTATTAGCACTCTTTCAATTTCTTTGCGTTGAATTACGATAAAGTGGATTGAGTCAATTTTGGTTGTTGTTTGAGCATGGGCAGAATTTTCTTTTACTCTTGTACCTTTTTATTCTTATAAGCTTTGTTCGAGAGTACAAAGGTTTAAGTGTGGGGATTTGATTGGACCAAATTTATACTATAAATTAGGCCCGTTTTCTCTAGTAATTATGCATCTGTTGACTCACGATCTATGATTTTTATGCTTATTTTGGTCCCGCATTGAGTTTTGATAAATTGTACATTGTCGGTATTTTGTTGTCATTTTCATTAATTACGCATAATTTTATTGGGACAATTGATCTGCAAATGGGTTGTATTTTGTAGGACCAAAGGAGTCAACATTCAAGAAGTCAACACGCCGCAAGATTATTTGGGCGAACCAAGACCTCCATTCGCCGCAAACAAATTAATGGTATTTAATTTATTATTGCGACGGTGACCAAACTCATTCGCCATGGAGAATTACAGCCATTCGCCATGGCGAATGTCGGGTAACCCGGACTATAAATGGAAATTAATCCTTTATTACGACCGGCCCGCACAACCTCCTATAAAATCTTGCCATTTAGGGCAAAACGAAGAGCCGCACTCGAAGGTTAACTTCTTCTTTTACTGTCTTCTCCTTCGTTTCTAATAGTTTTGTTACATTTTTATTTGCGTTATTTGCCGCACTGCACTACATCCGCTGCTTCCGGTTTCTTCATCCGTTCCATCGTCCATCATTTGTTCTTTGTATCTTTCCTCATTAAATCGTTGGAATCATGAACCACGGTGATATTCCAAAAGCGAAGAGTTCATCGAGTTATGGTTGGCTAAGCGTTCCATTCTCTTGAACATGTAGCAAGGATTGGAGTTCACCAAAGCTTAATAGGGGTAATCACTAATGTCGAAGTCTAGGTATATTTATGTATAGATCCGAGTTGGGTATGCATTGATATAGCTAGGTTAGTGTGGTTAATAGTTTTAGCGGTGTGTTGACATTATGTTGAGATTTGGATATTACTTTTGTAGATTTTTACGTGTCAAAATACATGAAGTCTCATGTATGTTATTCGGATTTTACATCGATAAATTTGATCTTGCCTAGTTGTGCTTGGTTGGGTTAGTTGTGTTATTATCTGATTAACTTATTGCAATTGTTTATCCAATTTTTCACACTAATGGTTTTAACAAGATTTGACTAATCGAGTTGATTAATCAAATTCTTGGACTTAACGAGTTGTTAAGGTTTACATTTGAAACTTAGTGGATTTCAAACCACGAAAATTATTTGAGCGATGATAATCCAAGTTGCATTTTCAAGAGAGTTTTAGTAATTTGATTTCACACTTGTTTAATTTCAATCGTTTAGCTTTCTAAAAATCCCAAAAATATTTACCTTTGCTTTAGTTTAGTTTAATTTTAGATTAATCAATCAAAACCCCCTTTTATTGCTTTCATTGCATGCATAATTCAAACATTAGGCTAGTCTAGATCAATTGGTGCATTGGTTCCTCGAGAGTCGGCAGGGTTGCATCCGTATTGCAATCCTTGGTATAAATTTTATTTGACCGGTTTCCAAGGATCAATTCTTAAATTGAACGATAAGCCACCGATCAAAACACAAGGCTCATCTAGGTTTTGTATGAACCTATAGGTTTTGATAGCCTTATCCAACCTAATGTTCCAAGACCTAGATGCTTGCTTAAGTCCATAAATGGACCTTTGCAACTTGCAAACCTTATGCTCATTACCTAGCTCAATGAATCCTTCTGGTTGGGCCATATAAATGGTCTCCTCAAGATCTCTATTCAGAAATGCGGTCTTGACATCCATTTGCCATATTTCATAATCGAAATAGGCTCTATGGCCAAAAGAATCTGATGGACTTAAGCATGGCAACCGAGAAAAGTCTCCTCGTAGTCTATACCCTCCTTTTGAGTATAGCCTTTAGCTACCAATCTAGCTTTAAAGGTCTCTACCATTCCATCCGATCCCTTTTCCTTTTGTAGATCCATTTACACCCTATGGTTTTAGACACGGTGGTAGATCTACAAGGACCTGAACTTCATTAGTATACATAGAATCTATTTCCGATTCCATTGCCTTGAGCCATTTTCTTGCATCAACATTATTAATAGCCTGTGTATACGTAACGGGGTCTGTTTCTTCTTGGTCTGAGATGGCAATTAAGCCTTCTCCTAAACCCAGATACCTATCTGGTTGTCTCACAACCCTCCCACTACGTCTAGGCACATCTTGATGTTCAGGTTGCACTTCTGATTCAACTCTTGAATCCATTTCGACATCTTGTTCTGTCATATCCAAAACAACTCTTGGTTTGGATGAAATTGCTAACTCCTTTAGTACTACTTCACTTCTTCCTTTGTGATTTCTCACAAACTCTTCCTCTAAGAAGTTTGCATTTGTCGACACAAATACCTTCCTATCACGAGGACTGTAAAAATAGTACCGAGTTCCGTAGATATCCTACAAACAAACATACTTGACCTTGGTTCCATCTTTGTGGATTCGGGCTTTAGAACATGGGCGGACAGCCCAAGTCCTCAAGTGCCTCAATGAAGGCACTCGGCCATCCACAACTCCCTAGGTGTTTTAGGCACCGATTTGGATGGAGCAAAGTTAAGAAGATATGTTGCCGCTTGTATGGCATATCCCCGTAACGATTCGGAAGGCTAGCATAGACATCATTGATCTTACCATTTCCAATAGAGTTCTATTTCTCCTCTCGCTACACCATTACATTGAGGTGTGCGAGGAGTCGACAAATTGGAAACAATTCCATTGTCAATTAAATATTGCTGGAACTCTCCAGATAAATACTCACCACCTCGATCCGATCGAAGTTGTTTTAATGGCTTGCCAAGTTGCTTCTCGACTTGACTTTGAATTCTTTGAACTTTTCAAAAGATTCACTCTTTTATGCATCAAATACAAATAGCCATGTCTTGAGTAATCATCTATAAAAGTTATGAAATATTCATAACCTCCTCTAGCTTGTACATTCATGGGCCCACACATATCAGTATGTACCATGTCCAATGTGGATTCAAATCTGTTTCCTTTAGAAGAAAATGAGGCTTTTGTCATTTTTCCTTCAATACAAGATTCACATGTGGGTAATGGATCACTATCCAAGCCCATAAGGATCCCATCCTTTACTAGCCTGTCAAGTCTTTTTTGATTGATATGACCCATCCTTAGATGCCACAGATACTTTGAATTAATGCTATAGATATTGGATTGTCTTGGTTTTATCAATTCTATGGTGTTTAGTGAGCCTTTCATAGGTTCTATAAAAAACAATCCCTGTTTAATTATCTCTTCACAAATAAAATCCTTATTCTCATATATTGAAACAACCTTTTCAAAATATAAGGAATAGCCAGATTTTATTAGACAAAAAACAGAAATCATGTTCCTTACAATCATTGGCATATAATAAACATCTTCCAAATATAACCTATGACCACTAGGAAAGTCCAAGATATCTACTCCCACCGATTCTCAACAAACATAGGAACCATCTGCTATCTTAACTTGAAACTGGCCTTTAGGAAGTCTTTTCCTTCTTTGGAACCCTGCAAAGAATTACATGTAGGAAAATCCGGGAGGTACATCACATGTACAGCAAATGAAAACAAAATTTTTGTTCCCGGACCTTCCCAACCCAGATCCGGTATCCGTATGAAGACATCAACCTAAATAGCCAATAGAGGCTATCTCTAAAGGTGATCAGCGAGATCGAAAAACCTAACCGAGTCAAACCCTTTGACTCGGGAATAGCTAGAAACAGTTAAAGGTCGCTAGACCCTACCTACGTCTCCGAGAGTCAAGATCAACGTTGGATCGAAGCTTGGATAAGAGAAGAACGATGATGCATGAGATGAGAAGGAAAACCATTTTCCTTCTTCCTTTCTTAAAGTCATGATGATCATCTCTCTTCCTCTTCACATATTAGTCTTTTTAGTCTTTAAGAAGACTTAACCAACTAAAGGTGGAGAGAGCTCCACGTTTTTCTTCTTTATATATATATAAAGTAAAACTTAAAGATGAAGCTTCCTTTCCTCCACTTCCACGTGCTAACATATATATATATATATATTAATTAATTAATTACTTAATTAATTAACATATATATATAATTACTAAGAGGTCGATCAAGCTGGGTCGGTCCTACTACTCTCTATCGGCCCGATCTTTGAAATGACTCTGAAACCTTTCTTAGCAATATTGATGTCGCGATCTCATCGGACATATCCCAATCCATTAGGAGCCATTTAATCCTAATGCTCTCCATAATTGGAACTCTGTCCAATTACTATTTTACGATTCTCTGAAACACTCTTAAGCGTGTGACCACTTTAGGCTCCGGTTATGTTGGCCACTTAGATTAACAATTAATCTGAGCAAGTCATGGCGGTATCTAGCAACACATCATGACCCCAATTGACCGGAAAGTAATCGGTTTGATGTATTCATCAAGAACCGGATCACGAACCCTTTCATGAGCAATTATCAGGCAATTAGTCCTTTCACCATCCTATACCCCACTTGGTTATGAGTATGGTCAAGTGTCAACTCTCACTAGACCGAGTCTAGCTCAGTGATAACAGATCTCGTCCTAGGACTCATTACTCTATATGTCCATGAAGACACTCTTCATGACATATTCACTCTGGCCAGAGATTTACAAGTAATGATCCTGACAAGAGGCCATGGGTATCTCTTCGCTAATCCGAAGTGGTGAATCCTTTATTGGCTACTCAATTATCTTGAATACCTCAAACTGCACTCCAAGCACCACCTATGAGTTACCTCCGGAAGGCAACAAGGAATGGAGTCAAAGCAGGATCGGTATTCAAGATATCCTCGAGTACCTCAAGTCTAAGGATACTTGCACCATTGCTATGATAAGATCATCACTGACACTAGATAAGATATCCATGTGATGATCTCATGGCAGGCCATCCAATGAACCTACTACCGCTAGTAAGCATCCACATGTCAATTCTAAATATCTCATATTTACGGTTTACGAGATCCACCGCTGATCCAATCAAGGAATATGACATGTGTTAGTCTATCCGGATTAATGATGTCCATCTCATTAATCCTTTGACTAGGGAAAATTTAGACACTGACATAATTGCACATGATAGGAATCTCAGGAGTATGATCACATCATAATTTCCTTCATGCTATGTCATATATCATGGACTTCATTAATTTGATTAAAGATCCAATCAATTCATAAACAATGTTCATGAACATCAAATTAATGAATTATGCCTTTTCTTTATTTATTCATCCAGTCTACATACGACTGTGAATAAAACGCGCTAAAGGGGATTGCCTTTAGGGCACAAATAAACAGTACCGTCCTTAAATAAGTCGACTTATGCAATGTACAAGTCGACTTATCGGTTTTTTTCAAGAACAAGTCGACTTATCGAGTATATAGTTTAACTTGTACTTACAAATCTCCTACTTGACCTAAAGCCAATCGCCTTAGTATCTAATACCATAAGCAAGTCCATGAGAATCACAATTCTCCTGTGACAATGGCTTTGTCAACGGAACAACAACACTTTGCTCGTGGAATTCTCTCTATCGGGATATCATCTCGACTAATGATCTCCGAATCGGTGGAGTACAATTCGGATCGTCGATAAGACCTTGGTTCCTTTGCTGCAGATTAGCCCCATTGTATCACAATACAATCCTATGGGCCCATCACGGTAGGGACCGATCAAGTTCGATAATGAACTTCGATCCAAACCGCTTCTTTCATGCGTCTCACGCGGTACTTTGCCTCGGTTGATGAATCAGCAGTCCTCTCTTGTTTGGAATTCTTTCCAACTGACCGCCACGCTATTCAGTGTGAATGTGTATAACCTAATCATGATTCAGAATCATCCTTATCAGATTAGATACTAGCATCTGAATGCCCGCTCACATGGAGATTTCCATCTCCATAGATTAAGAAAACATCCTTAGTGCTTCACAAGTACTTGAGGATATTCTTGACAGTCACCCAGTGACCCTCACGAGATCCGATTAGTATCCGCCGTAACACTTAGAGCATACGATACATCGGACCTCGTATATAACATTGTTCCATGCTAAACCTCTTTAGCATCTCATCTATGTACGATGCTAGTGAAAGACCAAGCAACCTTTGATTTATCTCTATAAATCTGTATCCCAAGGATATAAGTTGCTTTACCAAGGTCTTTCAAGGCAAATTGTTTGGACAACCAAATTTTAACTGATTGCAGCATAGAGACATCGTTTCCGAGTAACAGTATGTCATCTACATACAACACAAATATATATATATATATGTTAGCACGTGGAAGTGGAGGAAAGGAAGCTTCATCTTTAAGTTTTACTTTATATATATATATATATATATATATATATAAAGAAGAAAAACGTGGAGCTCTCTCCACCTTTAGTTGGTTAAGTCTTCTTAAAGACTAAAAAGACTAATATGTGAAGAGGAAGAGAGATGATCATCGTGACTTTAAGAAAGGAAGAAGGAAAATGGTTTTCCTTCTCATCTCATGCATCATCGTTCTTCTCTTCTCCAAGCTTCTGATCCAACGTTGATCTTCAGCTCTCCAGGACAGAGGTAGGGTCTAGCAGCCTTTAATCTGTTCTAGCTATTCCCGGGTCAAAGGGGTTTGACTCGGTTAGGTTTTCTGATCTCTGCGTGGATCACCTTTAGAGATAGCCTCTATTGGCTATTTAGGTTGATGTCTTCATACGGATACCTGGATCCTGGGTTCGGGAAGGTCCCGGGAATAAAAATTTTTGTTTTCCGCTGCCTGTACATGTGATGTACCTCCCGGGATTTTCCTACAGTGGTATCAGAGCGTCTGGTATCCCGTATGAAGCTAAAACCTAAGCTAGATCAGAAACCCTAAGTGCTGTTGATGTTGATGCATGTGTACTGCCCAGATTTCGAATTGCTATAGAGATAGGTTTTTCGAAATTTTTCTGCCCAGAAATGTTCATAACATGTTAGAGAATATGTCTATGAAGTTTCAGAATTTATTGATTTGATTTGATATAGTTTTGCTAATTAATTCCCTAAGGTTACAGATGCCGTTTTGTGAAACGATTCTGGAACAGGCAGTAGTATAAAATCGAGAATAAATTCTAGAAAAATCGTTTTCTGGATTTTCCTTCACCTACATGTCTCTAAGATGTTGTTGAATGTCTGTGAGCATGGAAATTGGATTTCAAGGTGATTGGATATTTATTCACGAATTTATTCTATGCTGTTGGGAATTGCTGTGCTGATGAACACAGATTTTGAATCGGCTTTGTTATTTTGGTTGACTGAGTTTTTGATGGTCTAAAATCCTGAAAAAATTCATGTAGCATGTTCTGAACATGTAGTAACCTATATAATTTTCTCATGATTTATTGAAAATTTTTCATTGATCATTTCAAGCAATGTACAGAACTGGACAGTTTTGGTGAAAATTGTTGGGACTGTTTTGCTTGGCTTGATTGAGTGTGCTTTTTCAGTTCCAATGCCTTGCACCATTTTTAATGTGATTAAAAATGTGTTATCTTGATGTAGTATGATTGCCAAACTGAATTGCTTGAATTTCCTTTTCCAAGAATTTTTGAATGCCGAATTGGTCACATTAGCGTCTCGTTAGTATATTGCATTATCTTGTTTGTTTTGACCGTCATATTTTTATGGCATGTGCTGAAGTAAATTTGATAATGTATATGCTAGCTAGAGATGCTTAGGATGATAATTTGGGTGTTCCTAAATTGTTTGGAAATTAATGAGTTTTGACTCATTTCAAGTTTTCATATAGTTTGACTATTTAAGGCTTTCATGGTTCAATGAATTGTTCATTGATACATCAAATTTATCGATATTACCTTAGGTATGTAGGTGTTGTGAATTGGAATTGCATTAATTGAGGAATTAGCCGATTAGAGATTTTAGCAAATCTACCTGGATAAGTCGACTTGTATGTGAAATAAGTCGACTTGTTCAAGGTTTTTGGGATAAGTCGACTTGTTCATAGAATAAGTCCACTTGTTCAGATCTCAAGATAAGTGGACTTGTAGTACCTTATAAGTCCACTTGTTCATCAGGCAGGTGAAATAAGTCGACTTGTGTGTGGGCAGAAGCATAAGTCGACTTGCATTTGATGAAAGTCGACTTGTGGCATGCTCGGTTGGATGATGGATGATTATAAGGATTGATTCAATACGATCGATGAAACCTAAATCATTCCATATAGTCTTCGTGACTATAATCCTTAAGCTTGGAGTCTAGAGACCCAAAATCCTCCTCGGTATATGAAAACTAACGCCTTCCATTAATATGGTAAGAACCGAGTTCTTATAGGGTTGGGTTGTTGAGCTAACCTCAAGCTCACTCTATACTGAATATGTTCAAACCATGAAAATAAGATTTTCGGATTAATGGGTCGGTTTTCCTAAAGCGTTGATTTGTTGAGCTAACCTCAAGGTCAACGTGACAGAGGTGAAGTTGGGTAGCATACATTAGATGTATGCGCATCAAAGAGTTGATACCCAATGAAGTGCACAAATCAACAAGTTGATAGACGATTGATAGTTGTGTCTAAGATGTAATTGGTATATCTGATACCTCCCGAGACATAAGGTGGCTTGTTGAGCTAACCTCAAGGTCATTCTTAATGTCGGTTATCGATGATGCAATTGGTATGACCGATACCTACCGATTGACCTAAGTTGTGGCTTGTTGAGCAAACTCAAGGTCACTCTTAGCAATGTCGGATATCGACCCACTAGACATTATGTCACATTGTTTCTTTGGATTAAGTAAAGAGGGTTATGGATTCTAGGAAACTAGTGGGAGCCATATGCATGTCATGCAAGTCCTTATGATCATGCAGGCATTTCTATTCTATCATTCCTTCTCTATCGCGTTTAGGTTGGTGAAGAAGTCTTTCGATTGAATTTACGCTCTCTATTCGGACCGATTTTCTTGATTGGCTAAGGAATCGAGAATTGTTCTCGATCCGAGGAACTGGATACGTCCTAGATGTTCCACTTCCGGATGCACTCGCGTCGATGCTTCGATAAGGATCGAAGCATATCGTAAGCATCTAATGGACGGGGACATGGCTATTTGCCTCGATGTCACCAGAGCTGCAATGCAAAGACGAGTCCATGGATGCTCACTCTATAGTATTTCATCTTAGGAGCTGTTTGATGAGTAAGCTCGGTCTGAAAGGTTCAAGACCTCGGCTTCTCTTCATCATAAAGATGGCTCGAGGGATAATCTAACATGCAATATACCACGAAGATGAAAGGCTATATTGAGAGATTGGCTGTCTTAGGAGTTGTAATGGATTATGAATTAAGTAGAGACTTAATTCTGGTTGGATTGTCTGATGGTTATTCACAGTTTGTGATAAACTATCGGATAAACCAAATATCCACAACAATTCCTGAGCTGATCAATCTGCTCATGATAGCTGAGCAGGCTATCAAGATAGATAGCAAGTGCTAATGGTGGATGCTTCTTCTTCTAGTTCAAAGAAGAAAAAGGCCAAGAAACCAAATGGAAGTGCCATCAAGGAAAAACCAAAGAAACTGCCCCAAAAGGATTTTGCTTTCATTGTGGCAAGTCTAGCCACTAGAGGCGAAACTGTAAAATCTATCTGGAGTCCTTGAAGCAGAAGAAGGCATCAAATGCCTCTACTTCTTCAAATATGTTTGTCATTGAGGTTAATACTATTCCTGATCCAAACATATCGGTATTTGATACCGGATGTGGCTCATACATATGAAATGTTATGCAGGGCCTCAGGGACAGTAGAAAGCTCATAAAGGAGAACTAGACCTTTGTGTAGGTAATGGAGCAAGAGTTGCTACATTAGCCGTATGCACTTATGTCTTGTTACTCCCTACTGGGCTTATATTCAAATTGGATGATTATCATTTTGTACCCGTTTTAAACAAAGAACATATTGTATGTTTTATGTTTAATTAGAGCTGGTTTCCATTGGACTTTTAGTAGCAATGGTTGTTCTATTAGTTCGAATGGAATGCTCTATGGTACTGGTACATTATGCAATGGAATTGACATATTAGATATGTCATATCCAATTATGAATGTCAATGACGCGAAAAGACATAATTGAGATAATTTAAAATCAACGTACTTATGGCATTGTCGCCTTGGCCATATAAATGAGATACGCATCGCTAAGCTCCATAAGAGTGGCAGTTTAGGGTCATTTGATTATGAATCATATGACACATGCGAATCTTGTTTATTAGGCAAGATGACTAAGTTATCCTTTAAAGGAAAGGGTGAACAAGTGTATGGAATATTAGACCTAATACATTTGGATGTATGTGGTCCGATGTCTATCCATGCCAGAAGTGGTTGTTTTTACTTCATTACTTTTATCAGTGATTATTCACGATATGGGTACATGTATCTGATAAGATACAAATATGAAGCATTTGAATAGTTCAAATAATTCAGAAATGAAGTAGAAAACTAACTTGGTAAAAGTATGAATACATTACGATCTGATCGTGGTGGAAAATACTTAGACCAACAGTTTTGGATTATCTCTGAAAAGTTCAGAGTCTGAAAAATGGCTTTGTGCCATGAAAGCCGAAATGGATTCCATGTACATAATCCAAGTATGGACTTTGGTTGTTACACCTGATGGGATAAAACCCACAGGGTGCAAAGAGGTTTTAGAAGAAAACCAACATGGATGGTAATTTGATTACCTATAAAGCAATGCTTCTGGTTAAAGGATATCGTCACAGACAAAGAGTTGACTATGACGAAACCTTCAGCCCCGTAGCAATGCTTAAATCCATTCGGATACTCCTAGCCATTGCCACTCATTATGATTATGAGATATGGCAAATGGATGTGAAGATAGCTTTCCTGAGAGGAAATCTACCCGAGGATGTGTATGACACAACCTGAGGGCTTCACTTCCATCGATGGCGAAAACGTATGCAAGCTTCAGAAATCCATGTTTGGATTGAAGCAAGCATCTAGGAGTTCGAATGTCCGTTTTGATGAGTCAATCAAAGAGTTTGATTTCTCACAAAATTCGGATGATCATTGTGTGTATAAGAAGGTTAATGGGATTAATTAACATATATATATAATTACTAAGAGGTCCAGTCAAACTGGGGTCGGTCCTACCGACTATCGGCCCGATCTTTGAAACAGCCCTAAACCTTTCTTAGCAATATTGATGTCGCGATCTCATCGGGACATATCCCAATCCCATTGGGATCCATTTAATCCTAATTCTCTCCATAATTGGAACTCTGTCCAATTACTATTTTACAGATTCTCTGAAACACTCTTAAGCGTGTGACCCTTTAGGCTCCCGGTTATGTTGGCCACTTAGATTAACAATTAATCTGAGCAAGTCATGGCGGTATCTAGCAACACATCATGACCCCCAATTGACCGGAAAGTAATCGGTTTGATGTATTCATCGAAGCCGGATCACGAACCCTTCCATGACAATTCTCAGGCAATTCGTCCTTTCACCATCCTATACCCCACTTGGTTATGAGTATGGTCAAGTGTCAACTCTCACTAGACTGAGTCTAGCTCAAGTGATAACAGATCTCGTCCTAGGACTCATTACTCTATATGTCCATGAAGACACTCTTCATGACATATTCACTCTGGCCAGAGATTTATAAGTAATGATCCTGACAAGAGGCCATGGGTATCTCTTCTGCTAATCCAGAAGTGGTGAATCCTTTATTGGCTACTCAATTATCTTCGAATACCTCAAACTGTACCCAAGCACCACCCTATGAGTTACCTCTGGAAGGCAACAAGGAATGGAGTCAAAGAACAGGATCAGTATCCAAGATATCCTTGAGTACCTCAAGTCTAAGGATACTTGCACCATTGCTATGATGAGATCATCACTGACACTAGATAAGATATCCATGTGATGATCTCATGACAGGCCATCCAATGAACCTACTACCGCTAGTAAGCATCCACATGTCAATTCTAAATATCTCATATTTACGCTTTACGAGATCCACCGCTGATCCAATCATGAATATGACATGTGCTAGTCTATCCGGATTAATGATGTCCATCTCATTAATCCTTTGACTAGGAAAATTTAGACATCGACATAATTTCACATGATAGGAATCTCAGGAGTATGATCACATCATAATTTCCTTCATGCTATGTCATATATCATGGACTTCATTAATTTGATTAAAGATCCAATCAATTCATAAACAATGTTCATGAACATCAAATTAATGAATTATGCCTTTTCTTTATTTATTCATCCACCTACATCGATCGAGAATAAAAGCGCTAAAGGGATTGCCTTTAGGGCACAAATAAACAAGATGCATCCCTTAAATAAGTCGACTTATGCAATGTACAAGTCGACTTATCGGTACTTTTCAAGAACAAGTCGACTTATCAGTAGTACAAGTCGACTTGTACTTACATTACAAACATGGTTAGTGGCTCCTGAATCTAATATCCAAGAAGTAGATAAATCTGCCACATTTCTAGTTCCTAACAAACTTAGGAAGCCCATACCTTGTTTGCTTTTGAGGGACTCTAGGTAGACTGGACAGTTTCTTTTCTAGTGGCCCATCTCATCACAGTGGAAACACTTTCCTTTGATGTTCTCTTTGTCCTTCTTTTTCATGGGTTTGGCCTTGACTCTATTTGGGCCTTCTTTTCATTGGACCCTTCTTCTTTCCTTGCCCTTACCCTTGGGCTTAGAAGAAGAAGCTACATTAGCTTCGCCCATGAGCCTTAATATTCAATATTTCCTCCGTGCTCTGGAGGGTATTCATCAACTCACTCGAGTGTAATCCTTCTTTGTTGAGCTCATAGTTCAACTTAAACTGCTGAAAAGAAGAGTTTAAGCTATTGATGATTATAATCATCTGCGTGTCCGCATCCATATCCGCCTAAGCATCTCAACCTCAAGGACCGTAGAGATTACCTTCATCATGTAATCCCGCACCGGTTCACTGTGTTTCTGTCGAGATTATGAAAGGTTTGGATAGCTTTCACTCTTGCAGACCTAGTCCTCACACCAAACATCTCATGTAGGTGATGGACCATTACCTAGCAGTTTTCATACAAGCAATTTGCTTTTGCAATATGCGTGTGAAGCGAATATAACACTTAGTAGTCTTGTCGATTCCGCCAACGCCATGTTGTTGGACTTGCTCAGAGTTGCATCTCCACTTAGAGGTGTAGGCTCATTTTCGCTAACACCCATGAAATACGTTCATATTGAAGAACAATGTCAAGGTTACGTCTCCATTCATTAAACTTGTCTCCATTTTCCAATTTGTTATTAGTCGAGAGCGGGGTGAGTAGATTCATTTTGTGGTTGATTATGTCCGAAAATATAAATTATTAAAACATGAGCATACTAGTCAACAATTTATGGAACTTTGTATAAAATCATGATGCATGTATGCATGATGATAGATTTAACAAAACTTAAAAAATTAAAACATTATCTGACGGTTATTTTCTTATCTATAACTAAGTGACGGTGGGCCATCTTATCTATTAAAAGAAAAAGCGGGACCTCCCACTCAAAAATTACCAAGCATCTCATGCTCAATTTTTAAGAAGCGTCTTAATTTGGTCAATACTTTTACCAATGAGCTACGGTTGGGCGGTTTATTGATAAAAATGTTGAGTGTATAACTATTTGATTCATTCACTAAAGATACCTACAAATCATGCCTCGGTGGGAGGTCACATTTGCTATCATTAAGTGGACTTATCCTTAAGGAGACCCAAACCATGCAAGATCTAGGATCCATGCCCTCCGATGGGGAGTAACACTTCACCACATGCAAACGGGCCATCATTTGGAGACCGTGGACTCTCACAGGAGCATCCTCTCCCACTCAATCTTTTTGGGCTTTAAATTTTAAATACCATCTTTTCTAGATGCAATTTATTATCCATCCTATATTGTTTCATTATATATCTCATACATAATGAATGCATGGCAAGGCCTAGGGTTGGCAATTTTTTAAATGACATGCAATCACATAATATCACATATTACAAGCATTCATTTATTCATTCATCACATGAACTAATAAAGCCACTTTTGATTGTCCATCCTAGAAACATAAAATAATTACAAGCCTTTTAGGCCCAAAATATGCTTCTTCTTCTTGGATCTTCCGCTTCGAACTCTTCGCTAACATGATCCGCCCATTCAAGAAACAAAATGTAATGGCATTTATGAAATTAGAATTTTTCATTTTGAAAAATAAAATTCCAGCACTAGATTTTAGAAAACCAAATCTTTGTTTTGACAAAAATTCCAGCACTTGTTTTATTAAAACGAAACTCATTTCATGAAAATTAAACACATCACTTAGTATTTTAGCAAAACCGAAATTGGATTCTTTGAAACAAAAAACCAGCACTTGTTTTCCAATCATAACTGAAATATGATTCATTGAAACAAAATTTCTAACAACTTAGTTTTCACAAAACTTATGCCAAAACACAAAACGATACACCGAAAATTTTACCTTTCCATTTCTTCAATCCATGGCTGCTCCTTCTTCATCATTACATCAATTTGTACATTATAAAATCAAATAAAATAGAAAAAAGAAACCAAGGAAGAAATATGGTGATGATAGACCACCCTCCTTGTTACAACCAAATGAAGAAATCTTACAAGATAAAATTTAACTTCTATGGACAACCAAAAGAGCAACATACACCATATATATTTCTATCATATAAAAATATGCAGTATACATAAAAAGATTGCCAACCCATGCATCCACCATATAGGAACCGAAATCATGCATGAAAAACCGGCTCTGATACCAATTGTTGGATCGGAAAAAGAAAGCATGCTTAGTATGGAGAAACGATAGATTTCAAAACTTTCTAAGAAATCATCTTGCAGCGGAAGCAATATATCCAAATCAATATGCTAATCCATACATGATATGGTATAAGGATAATAAAACCAAGAACAAGATAAAAGGAATTACCGACTCCTTCGTTACAGCTTTAAATCCTCGCTGCGCTATCCTCTCCTTCTTATATCAAAATCCTTTGCCTTTGAGTCTTTTCCTTTAGCAATCTATCTTCTTCCTTGTTGTAGTATCCTCAACCAATTAGATTTACCACTTGTTCTTCAAGGACAACTAGGTTAACAAAATCCTTTGGTGGGAAAGGAGAAGAAATATTTGGAGGAGATTTTCTTAGAAGAAGAAGAACCAAAATTGAAACTCTTTCAATTCTTTCACTTAGGAATTTCGGTTCTACCTTGCATGAAAGGAGAGAATGTCTAAAAACCATGCAAGAACCCTTTCTTACATCTCAATTTCGAAATATGCATGAATGGAAAAGTCGAGGCATCCAATGCATCACTTACACATTAATCACTCATGAAATAGCCAATAAATGAGACTTACTTCATTTATCTTTAAAATGGCTATTTGAAAAGAACATAACCTATAATTGAATACCCATTTCGGTTTTGGAAAGAAGAAAGAAGGAAGATGGTCCATCTAATGCACATCTTTCATCTTTAATCTAATGAATGCAAATAGGTTACATGCCAACATTAAAAGCCAACCATTAAACCATTTAATGGTAAGTTCATAACTCCATTTAATAATGATGAACCATAATAAAGACCATCTTTATTTAGTATTTTAATGTCAAATGTGTGGTTACACATCTAACCTAACACAATTTCAAAATTGCTTCTTCTCCATTTAAAAAAATTGTTTTAATATAATTAATCTAATCAATTACATTAAACCAAAACAAGCCCATTTCTAAATGAACATATGGGCTTCCAATTAACCATTAATTAGTATAAGCCTATCATTCAATTATGGACTTCTAAAGCCTCCAAACTACTTCTTACTTAGCTTGATAACCTTCCTTAAAGCCAAGTGGGGAATCTTATTGGACTTTGATAATTTAAGCTCCAATAAGCCCAGAAATAATTCAATCTCATTGGAATTAATTCTAGCTTATTAACTAAATGTCATTCCACTAAAGACAATTAGTTGAACTCTTGAATTATTAAATATTATGAGAATATGTCCAATTGCAAACCCTATTTAGAACCTTATTATAGCCATCCGCACAACAAAGGGTAAAATTACCGTTTTGCCCTTATGTTGGTTTTTTCTTCTAGATCTCTCATTTTACTTTATATGGTGATTAACACATAAGATCTCATCTTAGTGTTAAGACTTGATGGGTAGCTAGTCCATCAAACTACTGGCGCCAGTTTAATCACCAAATCTCCTTAAAACATCTAGAAGAGATGATAACACTATAAACTCTTTATTTGAGTGAATGTTCCCTGATACATGTTTCAATTAATAATTCCAACATGCAGACACTAGATTAATACCCTGTAAAAATCCATTCCGATCATATCAAGAATTATAATGAAACACAAATGAGTTCACCACTCATCAAGATTGTGGTTCATAATAAGCGAATGCTTAAGTTGTATGTTTTAAGATTAAAGTAACGGCCCACTTTATTCTTGAAAACATACTTGATTCCAGATTCATTTAATAGTGCCATTATCGATAGTCTACTACTATCATGATATGAAACTCATCATTCCCTTTAAGTAAACTCCTTTACTTATATGGAGATAAATCGCAACACTATAGTCTAAACCATAATCAAACGACCAACTTGATTATTCAACTGTGAATCAATTAATTCAGATTCTAATAATGTATATGTATATTACTTACAAATGAATCTTGGTACCTTATGACCAGATATATAATGCTCATACAGATAAAACCAAACTCTTTTGTTTTATTAATAATAAATATTTTATTACAAAATCAGAATCAGAAGATAAAGTTACATGTAAATACACTTGCTTTCCAGGGAACTATATTTACATAACTCCAACACTCCCAAAACTAATGCTAAAGGAACCTATTTATATTGGAGTAGGTATGGTCATCAAATCCTTGTAGGAGAGGATTTCTTTTCCAAATAGAAGTAGGTCTTTCTTTGTTGGAACCCCTCCCTGGTGAGTCGCGTGCCCGACGTCCTACATGACATCTGGATGCTCATCTCATGAGGGAGGAATTCCTCACTACGAAAGAAACCTCAAATCGAACCGAATTTAACGTCATCCGAACAAAACTTGATAAATTCGCCCTAATTATCCTCCAATAAAATTGATTTGCTTAGGGCCCATAACAAAATCCGATTCCTAAGCTAAAATGAAAAACCATATCTCTGGGTTAATTAGAATCAGAAATCGCTTCAATCGGATCTCTATAGCTCACAAAATCGCCCGAAAATAGAAATACATTCGAAACCGTCATGTAGTTGACTCTCATCAATATTATCCGTGAATTCCGACCCAAACCCGACACTCTCATTTTACTAAAAAGGGGTATAAAATTTTTTTAGATACCCAATGCTTCGAAAACCGAGTGAATCCGAGGCCAAATGAAAAAGTTACAAGAAAAAGAGTGAGAGGACATTTAGAGATTAGGCGTGGGCACGTCAAAGAGATTTAGAGACTAGACGTGACCACGTCTAAGGATGAAGTCTGGATTTGTAGGAATATTTCAGTGTTTACAAACATCATAACTTTTGCTCCCGAAGTCCAAAATTCATAAATTTGGTATCAATAAAAAGGTAAAAGGAAGCTCTACAACTTCCTAGAAGGATTTAAAAACTACTTTAGCCATTAAGAGGGTCAAAATTTGCTTTAAAGTTGTTGCCACTAAAAATGTCAATTTCCCTACACAATACCAAGAATTTGAGAATTCATATCTTTTAGCAAACAAGTCTAAAAATGACACATTTTACCTCGTTGGAAAGATAAGAAGATGACCTACAAGTTTCGTGAAGGAAACAAAAATCAATTCAATCAATTAAAGGGGTAAATGCACTCTCAAAGTTTCAGCCTAAGTGAAAATTAATGGAGCAGTAATTTAGCTTAATGAACAGTAACTGAACTAAGTCTAATTCCCATAACTTTTTCCTCCTAACTCGAAATAAGGCATGGAATACCTCAATAGAAAGAAGAAAGGATTATCTACAAGTTTCATGAAGGGAGGAAAAATCAAATCAATCATTTAAAGGTTTAAAAACCCTCTCAAAATTACTGCCTGTATAAATCCAATAAAACAGTAACTCAATTCAAATGAATAGTAACTGTCATCTTCTCAACCTCATAACTTCTTTATCCTAAGTCTAAATTTGACCAATTATACCTAATTTTAAAGATATAAAGACAATATACATTTTTCATGAAGAAAGAAAAAATCAAAACTGTCTCTAAGAGAGTGAAAAATCCCTCCAAAGGTTCTGCAAAATTTTATGGACAACAACAGTAGCTGAAACCTTTCAGCTCTCATAACTTATTCATTTTAAGTCCAATTGTGACAAAATTTATTTCATTGGAAAGATCTAAACATGTTCTACATTCTTCAAGAATACCACCCAAACTAATTCAAGCTCTAAAGTGTTCTAAAACCTAAGTGAAGTTGCTGCCCAATTTTAGGAAAAATTGGACAGCACCTCCCCTATTATGTCACTAACCAAACTCTTCAATTCAATTCATCCCGACTCAAGTACCTACATGAAAAATCAATATCCAATGGCAGAAACACACTCCTAGGCTTCTAAACATTTCTCAAACCATAAGGCAATCTCACTCCTAAGTATCTACTCATTTCCAATCCATAAAGTTACATGCTTTCATTCTTTCCTTTTTGGTCATTCTCAACCATACAACAATACATTCTTAAAAAAAACATACATAAGATACATTTAAACTTCGAAACCGTTGTATTTACATGAAAACAAGTCAATACAAAGCTTCAAAGGGCCTTACCTGGATGATACTCAATCAACAGGTCATAATCGTTGAGCAGTTCAGTCCATCTCCTCTGTCTCAAATTCAGCTCCTTCTGAGTCAACAGATATTTGAGACTCTTGTGATCTGTAAAGATCCTGGTTTGCACTCCATACAGATAATGCCTCCAGATCTTCAAGGCAAAGATCACAGCTGCCAACTCCAGATCATGGGTCGGATAGTTTACCTCATAAGGCTTTAGCTGCCGTAAGGCATATGCTATCACCTTATCTTCCTGCATAAGCACACATCGCAACCCCTTTCTAGAAGCATCACTATACACAGTATAACTCCCCTCTCCTGTGGGCAAAGCCAGAACTGAAGCACTAGACAATCTGTGCTTCAGTTCCTCAAAACTCTATTGACACTCATCACTCCAAATAAACTTCTGGTTCTTTCTCAACAGTTTGGTCAATGGAGCAGCAATCATTGAGAAACCCTCAACAAATCTCCTGTAATAACCTGCTAAACCCAGAAAACTCCTCACCTCTGTCACTGTAGTTCGAGCATGCCAGTTCACTACAGCTTCAATCTTCTTAGGATCCACATGCACCCCTCTCTCAGAAACAATGTGGCCAAGGAAGACCACTTCTCGAAGCCAAAATTCACATTTAGTGAATTTTGCATACAGCTCTCTCTCCCTCAACCTCTGCAATACAATTCTCAAGTGCTCCTCATGTTCTCCCTCACTCCTGAAATATATCAGAATGTCATCGATGAACACGATAACAAACTGATCCAAAAACTCCTTAAAGACCCTGTTCATCAGATCCATAAAAGCAGTAGGAGCATTGGTCAATCCAAAAGACATAACCAGAAATTCGTAATGGCCATACCGTGTCCTGAAGGCTGTCTTGCTCACATCAGACTCCTTAATCCTGAGTTGATAGTAGCCAGACCTAAGATCGATCTTAGAGAAGACCGTTGCCCCCTGCAACTGATCAAACAAATCATCTATCCGAGGCAGAGGATACTTGTTCTTCACTGTCACCTTATTGATCCTCCTGTAATCAATGCACATTCGCCAAGTTCCATCCTTCTTCTTAACAAAGAAGACCGACGCTCCCCAAGGTGAAGTGCTCGGCCTAATAAACCCCTTCTCTAAAAGATCCTCCAATTGCTCCTTAAGCTCCTTTAGCTCAGCTAGAGCCATCCTGTAAGGCAGAATAGAGATAGGAGTTGTCCCGAGAGTCAAATCAATAGCAAACTCGATCTCCCTCTCCGGTGGCAACCCGGGCAACTCCTCAGAAAACACATCAGGAAATTCCCTCACAATGGGAATATCTTCCACCCTGCTTTCCTTCACACTGGTATCTATAACACACGCCAAGAAAGCCTCACAGCCTCTTCCCATCAGTCTATCAGCTAACAAAGCTGAAACAAGTCTTGGCGGTGTCAACTTCCTATCCCGTCTGAAAAGTACTTTCTGACCCTCACCCAGATCAAATTCCACTTCCTTTCGACTACAATCCAGCTTCGCCTTATATTTTTCCATCACGTCCATTCTGACGATCACATCTAACCCCTTTAGATCTAGAGGTAGCAGATCCACTACCAAGCTAGATCCATCGATCATAAGCTCACAATCTCGAAAGATCCGGCTCACAATAACATTCCTCCCTAACGGAGTACTAACAAGTAGAAAATCATCCAATAGAACTGACTGCATACCAGGCAATATCATACTAGCAGAGATATAGGAATGCGTGGAACCAGAATCAAAGAGAACATATACATCAAAATGAAAAAGCTTAGCCATACCAGTAACAACCTCCGGTGCGACTGCACCCTCCTCTCGAGTCATAGCAAACACCCAGGCCTGTGCTTGCCCTCTCGGTCTCCCTGGAGGATTGGGCCTCCGCATTGACCCAGAACTGCCTACCCCAGAAGCTGGCCTGGTCCCCACTATCTCTGCTCTCCTCTGAGCCTGAGGCTGAGATCCTTCCCCTCTGAGCATCTGAGGACATTCTCTAATTCTGTGACCCTTCTCCCCACACTTGAAGTAAGCACCCGACAACCTATGACACTCTCCTCGATGCGGGTGTCCACAGTGCTCACACGGAGGAGTCTAGATCCTGCTTCTCTCAGTTCTGCTGTTTCCTCCCACTGAGGAAGCCTGTACAGACCCTATCCTGATCTGCTTGCTCTGCTGAGGGGCACTACTGGCACCCTGACTCTGAATCCAGGCACTCTTTCCACCCCTGTCAGCTAATTGTACACTGCCCCCTTCCTGAATGACTACTCTCTGCTCTTTCTTTTCCTACTCACCTCCTGCCTGATGCACTCCAGCTTCTCAGCCTGGAGTGCAGCATCCACCAGCTGCTGATAATCACAGAAATTATGAAGTATTACCTTCTCTTTGATGCCCAGGTGGAGGCCTCCCTCAAATTTTCTGCACTTGTCTTCCTCACTGGCCACAATATGAGCTGCATATCGGGACAACTGGGTGAATCTCAGCTCATACTCGCTAACAGTCATCTCTCTCTAAGTCAAATTGAGAAACTCCCTGGCCTTGTCCTGCATGTAGACCCGGGAAAGATACTTCTTTCTGAATAACTCTCCAAACTCTCTCCATGAAAGCACTGGTGGTACAGCCTGACTCTGTGGGACTGACTCCCACCAGTGGAGAGCATCACTCTACAATAAACTGACAGCATACTCCAACTTCTCCTCATCAGAACATTTTATCTGAAGAAGCACCCTCTCTGTCCTCTTCAGCTAAGATTCAGCTTCCTCCGGATTGGTGGTATCGTGAAAGTCCACCACTCCGAACTTCTGCAGTTTATCAAACTGTTCGCCCCTAACATCAGAAAATGGCACAGGAGCCCGAGATCCCTGGCCTAAGGCATGGGTGAAAGGGCTGAGCTCAGAAAACGGGGATCCATAACCCAAGCACATGGGAGGAGGAGGTGGAGGCTCCTCAGGTTGCACACTAGGTGCCTCAGGGCCAGGAGCAGGATGTCTCCCTGCAGCTTGTGGGACGTGAGATCCATCTGTGCTCCCTTGGCGAGAGCTTGAGCGAGAACGAGTCCCTCGGGTTCTACCCCGACGTGGCATATTACTCCTTCAGAATAAAATCAGTGAAAAACTTTAGTTCATGCAAAAAAAATTAGTTCATACAAAATCATGAAAAATCAACATTTAAAATCATTTAACACAATTTAAAATAATACAATTTATGCACACAATGAACATAAGTCAATTTCAAAAGGTCCACAAAAACCTTAAATCTCTCTTTCTACCCGAACCTAAACCGAAAGCTCTGATACCATAAGTGTTGGAACCCCTCCCTGGTGAGTCGCGTGCTCGACGTCCTACATGACATCTGGATGCGCATCTCATGAGGGAGGAATTCCTCACCACGAAAGAAACCTCAAATCGAACTGAATTTAACGTCATCCGAACAAAACTTGATAAATTCGCCCTAATTATCCTCCAATAAAATTGATTTACTTAGGGCCCATAACAAAATCCGATTCCTAAGCTAAAATGAAAAACCATATCTCTGGGTTAATTAGAATCAGAAATCGCTTCAATCGGATCTCTATAGCTCACAAAATCGCCCGAAAATGGAAATACATTCGAAACCGTCACGTAGTTGACTCTCATCAATATTATCCGTGAATTCTGACCCAAACCCGACACTCTCATTTTACTAAAAAGGGGTATAAAAAATTTTTAGAAACCCAATGCTTCGAAAATCGAGTGAATCCAAGGCCAAACGAAAAAGTTACAAGCAAAAGAGTGAGAGGACATTCAGAGATTAGGTGTGGGCACGTCTAAGAGATTTAGAGACTAGACGTGGCCACGTCTAAGGATGAAGTCTGGATTTGTAGGAATATTTTAGAGTTTACAAACATCATAACTTTTGCTCCCGAAGTCCAAAATTCATAAATTTGGTATCAATAAAAAGGTAAAAGGAAGCTCTACAACTTCCTAGAAGGATTTAAAAACTACTTTAGCCATTAAGAGGGTCAAATTTTGCTTTAAAGTTGCTGCCACTAAAAATGTCAATTTCCCTACACAATACCAAGAATTTGAGAATTCATATCTTTTAGCACACAAGTCTAAAAATGACACATTTTACCTCATTGGAAATATAAGAAGATGACCTACAAGTTTTATTATGGAAGCAAAAATCAATTCAATCAATTAAAGGGGTAAATACACTCTCAAAGTTTCAGCCTAAGTGAAAATCAATGGAACAGTAATTTAGCTTAATGAACAGTAACTGAACTAAGTCTAATTCCCATAACTTTTTACTCCTAACTCGAAATAAGGAATGGAATACCTCAATAGAAAGAAGAAAGGATTATCTACAAGTTTCATGAAGGGAGGAAAAATCAATTCAATCATTTAAAGGGTTAAAAACCCTCTCAAAGTTATTGCTCAGATAAATCCAATAAAACAAGAACTCAATTCAAATGAATAGTAACTGTCATCTTCTCAACCTCATAACTTCTTTATCCTAAGTCTAAATTTGACCAATTATACATAATTTTAAAGATATAAAGACAATCTACATTTTTCATGAGAAAGAAAAAATCAAAACTGTCTCTAAGAGAGTGAAAAATCCCTCCAAAGGTTCTGCAAAATTTTATGGACAACAACAGTAGCTGAAACCTTTCAGCTCTCATAACTTATTCATTTTAAGTCCAATTGTGACAAACTTTATGTCATTGGAAAGATCTAAACATGTTCTACATTCTTCAAGAATACCACCTAAACTAATCCAAGCTCTAAAGTGTCCTAAAACTTAAGTGAAGTTGCTGCCCAATTTTAGGAAAAATTGGACAGCACCTCCCTTATTATGTCACTAACCAAACTCTTCAATTCAATTCATCCCGACTCAAGTACCTGCATGAAAACTTAATATCCAATGGCAGCCACACACTCCTAGGCTTCTAAACATTTCTCAAACCATAAGGCAATCTTACTCCTAAGTATCTACTCATTTCCAATCCATAAAGTTACATGCTTTCATTCTTTCCTTTTTGGTCATTCTCAACCATACAACAATACAATCTTAAAAAAAACATACATAAGATACATTTAAACTTCGAAACCGTTGTATTTACATGAACAAGTCAATACAAAGCTTCAAAGGGCATTTAGCCCGATTACATCCCAAAATAGCAAAAGAAAAATTATAAAGAACAAGCTAATGCTTTGATTTCTCAAAACATGACTTCAAAAGCAAAATGCATCGGAGTTGCCTCAATTCCGATGCGGTGACTCGGCTTCTCGCTCAACACTTGTGGAGGGAAAATGGGGGGTGAGCTCGACGACTCAATGGGTAATAACTTAATAAACGAGAATATAAGCAAAAATCATTATTCATTCTTTCATTTCCAAAACAACATCACATTAAGGAAAACATTGACAATTTTAAAATCTTTTCGTAGAATTTATCACATCAAACAATTTACAATTATAACATATCACAAAACAATCTAACTTTTCACAAAATCACAAACAAGATGGTTTCGCGAAGCGGTCATATGTAGCCGTGACGGATAGGAGTCCTTGAGAGAAACTCCACGGCCACTAGCGGGCAGGCAGGAGAAGCCTATGGTTAGACAGGTGCACCTGACTCAGACTGGACCACCACAAACCTAAAGAAAACATGCATATCACCCAATTCACACAATTTACATACATTAACCACAAATAGCTTTTACTAAATTCACTTTCACTTGATTTTCACATATTCGCCAAAAATTGCATATCCGAACCTATTCACTTAACAAATCATTTAACAAACACTTTCAACATAACCTTACTTATAAAAGATACTTTATACAAATTATAATCAACACAAAGGGTAATTCATTTAAAATTCTTAAATCATTGGAAAGCATAATTAACTTTTATTATAAAACTTTTATTTAGCCTACAACTCAATTATTAAGCAATCACCCACCTTAATTCCTTTAGCTTTAGGATTGATCAAATGGCCTTGCTTCTTCCTCCACTAGCCTCACTTCACCTTCATTAAACATGATTATCCCATAAGCATAAAAGATAGCAAAATTTAACTTTCTAAGGAATGGGAAAACATGAATTAACAACTACCTAACCTTACCCATACCTTAACTAAGCTATTTAAACCCAAAACCCATCAAGAAACTTCAAAACTTTTCAAATTTTCCTTACCTATAGGAAACCCACGAAATTCTCTTTTTGCTTCCAAGGAAAGATTAAACTCTTCCTCTTCCTCTTTCCTCTTAAAGATCACTCTAGTTCCCTTTTCTAAAGCAAAATAAGACAAAGCTTTAACTCTTCTTCTTCTTCTTCTTCTTCTTCTTCTTCTTCTTCTTCCTAGCTTGGCCGAAAATCTCCTCTTCTCCTATTGTAAGTTTCGTAGCTTTCTAACTTAAAAGACTAAAGGAACTTTGATTTTTTTTAAACTTATAACCTAAGCCCTCTTCACCAAAACTACGTCACTTCATTAAAGCTCTTCCTTCCCTTATAATTTTCGTCCATAACACTTATTCATTCAAACCCCTTCATTTGATTTCCTTTATTATTGGTTTAATGGCATTTAAATGGGTTAAAAGCCCATTTTTTTCTAAACCTTAAGCCTTAAAAACCTAAACTACTTCCTAAATTAATCCTACACCAACTTATGCCTTTAATTTCTAAAAATTTCTTAAAATTCTAATTTTAACTAAATCCTTTCAATTTATTTTTATTAACTAAACACTAAAATCTCAAATAATTCTAACTAAAAAGAATTAATCAATCTAAACCTCAAAATAAATCAAATATGCTTAATTCAAATCAGGGCCCAACATTCTTTCCTTGTGGAAAATGATTTCTTTTCCAAGTAGAAGTAGGTCTTTTCTTTCCTTGTAAAACTAGGATCTTTTAGAAGCTTCCCTATAGGTCAAACACGCTTCCTAGGGCTTAAGTGGCAATCCACGTGTGTTTTCATGTAGGTGCCATGTGTCCCAAGATGCTGACATGGCATGCTAACTAGAAGCAAATGTGATCTACGTGTACCAATCAAGTGCTGCCAGCTCATCAATTCTCCTAAAAAGTGGGGATCTTCGTTTCTCCCAATCTACATGTCCTCTGATTGTCTAGATTGTTCCTGGATCTATTTCTCGCAGTGACGAACAAGAATCTTTCGAAATGTAGAAATCCTAGTTGAAGTAGGATTATTTGTTCAAGTAGGATTCCTAATCCTTTTGGGATTAGGATTTCACCATCTCTTGCTAGGTTTAGCTCCTGATTCTTGTTTTGCGAGATTTTCTCCAAAACAAGAAATCCTAATAGGATTAGGATTTTTGCAAATTTGGTCACCTTGAAGTATTTCAACCTCCTAATTCTAAAAATGACATCCAAAAGCCCTAAATCTCCCTCCTTAGCATAATTTTCCTCACTTGATACCTAAAACACTTGAAATGATAAAATTAATATAAGTCACATGATTTAGACATCAAATGAGAATAAAAACTAAGTGTAAGAGTATAAAAAGATAAGAAAATATGAGTGCATCAATCAAGTTAACAATTTCAAATAAAATTAGTAAGTCAATTTATATTAATAGATCATGTTGGTTTTTAATTGTAAGGTATTCACAAGTAAAGAAATATTAATTAATGCTCAAATTGTCTTATAAATAGGGATAAAAATAGGCCAAACCAAGTTCGATCTAGATTATTTGGCCGATCTCAAGCCCAGTGAAATCTAATTAAGGTTGAAGAGATTGAAATTCCATTGAATTGTATAAAACATGAAATTCCATTGTTATAAATATAGGATATACAATCATCCAATAATACTTATTAGCGATAGTAACAACTCAAATAATTCAATAACATAAATAAGCAATTATTACAAAAATGTACATCCACTTTAAGCACTGATTAGTGAAAATTAGAGTTTAACTTAAACAATAAGATTCCAATAGATGAACATCAAATGTTCCACAAAATTAACATCAAACCAAAAAAAATTTGGAAGACTCATTATAACGAGTGATTCTATCCAATAACGTTAAACTAACAAAAGCTTGCCAATTATTAACATAATATCAAACAAAATGAAAAAAAAAAGTGAAACTAGTTAGGCTTACTTTGATCAAATATTCAAATTATAAAAAGAAAAAACAAGAATTCAATCAAATTGAGTCAGAATTAACCAGACCATTTTTACCATGCTCCCTGTAAGCAATACAAGGTTCAGATAAAAGTTGTGCACAACAACAACGATACACGTGTATCTCTACGTTAGGAATGGTCGGGCAACCCACCTCTTCCCTCTATTTGACGGAAAGGGGCTACTAAGTATTAACAGATTATCTTCTCAATATCATTTTGATCTTTATTTGAAAATAGTTATAAATAAAAAAAATTAAAATTGTCAAAAAGAAGAATAAGAAAAAAGAAAATCAATTTCTTCCGATTTCCAGTACATCCCTATAAATTCTTCACACCACACTCTATAAAAGCTTCATTTTCTCACTCTCTCTCTCAAACCATCACCTCCACAGCTTCATTCCCTTTTATTTCTCTCACTACTGTCTGTATGCGTAAAGTGCAATCTGTTTGGTAATTGAATTAACACTACCTGATCAAAGAAAAAAATTGACTCAATTTGATGAAGCAGAAGAGCGCAGACATATTGTAGAGGAGGATCAGCATGCCCACTATTTTTTGTTCATATTGTGCCTCCTGTTAGATCTTAATTCCTATATTTTTGACGATAGTTGGCACCTTACTGTTCTTTAATCGGTGCGTTTTATCGTAGTTTGGATTTGGATCTTTGCTTAATTTGTTAATTCGGGACCTTTAGTGGATTTCATAGCTGAGTCTGTTTTTCCCCATATTTGGTGGTTTGGGTTTTGGTCGGTTGATTGATCGTTAGAGGATCTGTTCTCATTTGTATCTGACAGAGCGTAGTAGTTAAACTCTTGTAATTAGGTGTTCTCTTTGGATGTTTGTTTGCGTTCTCTCTGTTATAATTAATATTTAACACCTACATTTGTTATTTTACTGTCCATATTGCTCCAATTTATGCGTTATGTTATGAATTGGATCCAGCCTAAAACTTGACTACATTGAACTGGATATATGATTGCCTTTTTGAGTAAGATGAATTGTTGTCTAATTTGTTATTGATTTCTAAGATTTGCTATTGAGTGAGCTTAAGTTTTAATCTGTAGAGGTAAAACAATAATGCAATCTGATAATGGCAAGCTATTCATTGGTGGAATTTCGTGGGACACCAATGAAGAGCGGCTCAAGGAGTATTTTGGGTCATTTGGAGAGGTGGTGGAAGCTGTCATTATGAAAGATCGAAACACAGGGCGTACCCGGGGATTTGGTTTTGTTGTTTTTGCTGACCCAAATGTTGCGGAGAGAGTCATAAAGGAAATGCATAACATTGATGGCAGGATGGTGAGTTTGCTAAATTTTGATCAACAGCTGTAGATTGACAAGTAATGAATGGTTATTGATATTTTTTTTAATTTTTGGGTGATGGCATAAGCTCAATGTTTTAATAGCGGCCAGTTTATAGTTTTGCCTTTCATTTACTAAGCTGTATAATTGAGCCAAAAATCAACTTTCTTAACTTAAGCTAATTTATTTCTCTTTGTTCTGCTTCTATTGTTCTAAGTTTGATTTTCATTCATCTAACCAAAATTTTAATGTTCATAAATTGCTTATTCTTGTCCTCAGCTCTTTCATGACTGAATTTTCACCCTCAGGTTGAAGCAAAAAAGGCTGTTCCCAGGGATGACCAGAACCTTCTGACTAGAAACAGTGGTAGTAGCACCCATGGTTTTTCTAGTTCAGTCCGTACAAGAAAGATTTTTGTAGGAGGTTTAGCATCTACAGTTACAGAGAATGATTTCAAGAACTATTTTGATCATTATGGAACAATCAAAGATGTTGTAGTGATGTATGATCATAACACTCAGAGGCCAAGGGGATTTGGATTCATCACTTATGATTCTGAGGAGGCAGTGGAAAAAGTCTTGTCAAAAACATTTCATGAGCTGAATGGAAAATTAGTTGAAGTTAAGAAAGCTGTTCCCAAAGAGTTATCACTTGGACCTTGTCTCAGTCCCTTGGGTGGCTATAACTATGGTTTGAGTAGGGTGAATAGTTTCCTTAGTGGATGCACTCAGGGATACACTCCTAGTGCAGTTGGAGGCTATGGAGTTAGGATAGATGGTAGATTCAGCCCACTGCCTGCTAGCCGAGGTGGGTTTCCCGCATTTGATTCTGCTTATGGAATGGATATAAAATTTGAGCCAGCACTGAGCCCTAGTTATGGGGAGAGTGCAACTTTTATCAACAATCTCAGTTATGGGCGAGGAGTGAACCCTTACTATATTGGCAATACGAATAGGTTTTCTAGTTCTGTAGGATCTGAAGCAGGCAATGGAGGTTGTACTTCGTTTTTCAGCTCAGTGAGTAGGAACTTGTGGGGAAATGGGGGGCTTCACTATAACACCAGTTCTGCAGGTTCTGGTGCATGTCTGGGATCTACAAGTGGAAGTTTTGGAGGAAGCACTATTGGAAGTAGTGGGCTTAATTGGGGTTCTTCATCATTTTCAGGACAAGGTGGAGGAAATAATTTATCCACCAGCAGTCTGAATTTTGGCTATCGTGGTGGTGATGGCAGTTTACATTTGGGCACAGGTGGCTATGGAAGGAACAGTGGAAACACTGTGACCCCGGAATCATCATATAGTGCATCCAGTGGTGCTTTTGACGGATTATTAGCTGACCTTTATTGTAGAGGTTCTGATTATGCAGAACCCACTTGGCAAACATCAAATTTGGACCGAGAAGCATCAGATTCCTTTGCTTATGGACTTGGGAATGCTACTTCAAATGCTTCAATTAAAAGTTCTCCTAGTCTTGTTGGTGGTTATAGTGTAAATAAAAGACAGTCAAGTAGAGGTAAGAACTCATGAAATGTTCTCTGTTTTTCCGCATATTATGAACTTGGGATATCTTATTATTGAAAATGAACTGTTATGAAAGTTCAAAAGGTTTCTGCTATGCTAGTATGTTGGATTCCAGAAACTTTCATTCGGTTGCAATATCATGTCCAAATGTTCATTAAAACCTTTATGTCTTTGAATCATTAAGGAATTAATTCTAGGTTGGTTTCCCATTTCACGAACTGTTGCACTATATACTTTGATAGCTGACTTTTGCTCTAATGCAACAATTTCATTGTTATGATGTTGGACCAATAATGTTGCTTTAGATTGTGGCATGAAAATGGAATCTTGTTCAGGCATTTTGTTCAGTTGCTGCAGAATTTAACATTTCTATAAATTCAATGACAATCAAGGTTACATAGGACAAATTCATGTTGACTTCTTTGGCTGAGATATAAATAAAAGAATAGCAGCATTGGGTCGTATAATATTTTTGAAGGAGATGTCATCTATCAAGCATTGAATCTACCTAAATTCTTGTGGTTCTGTTATATTCAGGAGGCCTAGGTGCTATCCTTCTGAGTAGGGTTGGCATTGGATTGGGCCCGGCCTCCAGTCCCCTCTATGTGACCCTAGCCTGCTTGGGCATTGACCAAAATGATATCATTTCAGGACAGGCCGGGCCTGGACTGCCGTCCCTACCTCTGAGTGTGAAGCCAAGTTAAAACTACTCTTGTTTGTTTTCTAGATCTTTACTTACTGATGCTAGGAGTTCATGTTGTATTTTCTTTAATTTTTGAAGCACCGTTTTTCAGTTTTAGATTGACAAAATCAATCTACTTAATGCCCCAGAAAATGAAGGATAAATATGCTATACATATGTTGATGAAATGACAGAAAAATGGATCGTATATATTTTCTATCTGTTAGATGACTCCTTAATATTTTACTTTCCTTAGTCAAACCTTTTCTTTTTTCTTTTGGATTACTTTGTCAGCCATTGTCTTCACTTGCAATAACCATCAGATTCTCTCACGTCTTTTTGGTCTACTATCCATAAATGTAACTTAATCCATTGGATTTGAATGGTTTGTCGTTGTTGTGTTTAATTCATCCATTTCATGATTGCTGGTATTGAAATGTATTTCAACTGGCAAATTTGCCTACTGCTATCATACATACTCTAGCATGACGGCTCCAGTCCATGGTAGTGCTCTTTTAGCAAGACATGTATCTTGACTAGATCTCTATGGTTAAATGCAAGAGGGAAAACTGGGATCTTTAGCTTTATGTTTCATTTGGTTGTGAAAAAGCTTAATTATATGTTGAGTCGCCCTATATTGACAAAGAGGCTCTATTTATGGTTCTGTTGTTTACGTATGCTTAGATTGACAACTACTGTCGGACGAAGTTTTGTTCACTTTTGTTCATTTATTTCATTCCCTTAATCTGTAGTTTGTAGCCTTAGTAATAATCATCATATAGAGGACACACAGACATGCTCAAATACACGACTGCACAGACAGCCACACTCACAAACTTTGGGAAACTTTATGTGGTGCATCAAATTCAAGTCTCACTTCAACTGCTGTTGATCAGAATATTCTGTTTTTCTGATTTGTTCCTTTAAACGACGTCGTTGTTAGTTTCCCAAACATCAAACTGTATTCATTTCACTTGTAATCTTATATGAATACAAGCAGTACATAATGCTTATCATTTAAAATATCACTTCCATAACATTGAACCTTGTTTCGTTAACTCCTTAATAGAAACACCTCTTGAAAATTTTAAAACTATATGTGATATAAATCTGATTTATGGTTCTGACTTTCACGGTTGGTTTGCGGCATAATAGCTTGAACTACCCAAGTATTGATTTAGGGTATGAAAGCAAATCATGTTTTGCATCTGTGGAAGTACTTGTGTCTTTTGTATCAATTTAAATACCCTGCATATTTGCTCGCAACTCATTATCATCACTGGTACGCTTTTATTTCTTCATTTTGCATTGAACAATGCATTGATTTCTTTTAATTCTAGTGGATTCTTGATTTAACTTGGTCCAGGAATTGCTGCCTAGAAGGTCCGTTTGGTTTTCGAGAAAATGAAACGAAGATAATTTGGAGAACAGATGAACAGAAGATAATTTCAGCATTCTCTCCAATAGTATGTTCCAGTTAAAGTAAGGAGGTAGAAACATAAGGAATTTTGTGTTAAGGTTTTTGGATTAACATTTTAGGAGTTTGTTTTGGGTACTAGAGTGGGTTGTAAAATCAGCTTGCGGGATACAGATGGAAATGTAGTAGGCGTCTCTGTTGAGGTAGCGATACAAGAAGATCATAGAACTATTTTTCCTAGTTTAAATGTTGTGAATTATGTGACGGAAAGTGTTGATTCTTGTCAGATACAGTTTTTGTATCAATTATCCCATTGTTGGGTTTCCTTCTATAGAATGTACTTAAGCTTTAGTTGATTTGACTAGTGTGAAACATTTAAGGGACACCCATCTAGGGTTCTCATGAATAACTTATCCCATTATTTTTCTTTTGGGTGAAAGTATTTGTTTGCAAGGACGTGTAACAATTTGAGAACATGTTTGTTTTCGTATCGGCTAAAGCCGAGAGCCGCAACATTTTGAGTAGCCCATTGTTATGGGCCTATTTGGACTTAATTAGGCCCATAACAACATAACGGAAGGTTAGACTTGGTGGATTATAATTATGAAAAGGAAAACAATAAAACAGCCTGCAAGTGACCCAGTGAGGGAGATCCCGACGTCGTTAGGTGTTAGTGTTACTCTGATACTGGAGGTATGGCGATGAGTTTTGAAGGAGAGAAAGTGATACTTGTACCCTACATGGAACCCCACGTTCCAAAGTACCATCAGTGGATGCAAGACCCGGCTCTGCTCCAGGCCACCGGATCGGAGCCTCTCTCTATTGAGGATGAGTACCGTATGCAGCTCTCCTGGACCCAAGACCCCCTCAGTTCTCTCTCTTTCCTTCTTTTACATTTCTTTCTTTCTCTCATCATCTAATTTGCCCTCTTCTTCTTTTGTTTTTTAATATTTATTTTCGACTGTGAGTGAATTGGCTGGTTTTGATGCGGAATAATGAGTTTTACAGAGCGGACTTTTATCATACTGGATAAGGACCTTGTGGAAGGCGATTTTGTTCATGGACAGCCCCATGTGGAAGGTCTGTCTTAGTTCCTTGATTGTGTGACGGAAATCTTAGTTTGTTTGGCGTTCTGTACCATTGATGGATGCTGTTCATAATTGTGGATAATGGACAAGTTTTCCATAATTTGCTATTGGAGGGGACTTTAAAAAGACAATGTATTTTAAATGTCTCGAAGACTTTAGCATTCATGTAATTCATATCATTTCATTGAAATATCATAAAATTTCTGTACTGTGACTAGCATTGGCAATTCAAATTTAGAAAATTACCCTTCTGCTTGTGTAGTAAGTAATGGTAATTGATAAATCATCCTAAGTATCTCAATTAAATATTATATGCTATTTCCCAGCCATGGTCGGTGATGTAAATATTTACTTGAATGACTTGGATGATCCTCAAATGGCAGAGGTTGAGATAATGATTGCTGAATCCAAAAGGTACTTTTCCTTCTTTTCATGTCTTTTTGTGTATTGTGTTTCTTTAACCATGTTAAATTCTTCATGTTTTGTTGTGAAAGTAATATGGGCCTTCTTGATGGATAGAATTACCTAATAAATCTGTTTATCTCCATTGCACATGTAGGTTTCATTTTTATATAGTTACCAGGTGTGATATGTGAACCCCAAATACATAATTATAGTCTTGTAATGCATTCCTTCAACGTTTACTTGCATGTGCATGCAACAATGATATTTAAAATTGCCATCAGAGACAAATGGTTGGTCAGGAAATGATCTGCAGATAGTTGTATATTTGCATATAGCTGTATTTTGGGAGTATAAACAGCTACAATGGTTTCTATTATAAAAAAAAGGAAGATTGGGTAACTGCATTTGAATAGGTATTTTGGTTACAATGCTCTTCAACTTTATAATATTCTTTCACAAGTTTCCTCTATATTTGAAATATAGATCTCTTCTCTTCTCTTAGTTAATGTTTTGAATGAACTTCTGCTGAAAATGGTTTCCCGACACATGTCTATATATGCTTTATGCAGGGAATGCCATTCTTTCATCCCTGTTTAAGGGTACTATCTGTACATTTTGGATCGTTTTTTTTTTTTTAAAATTTCACGAAGATGGCTAAATGGTATGATAAAAAATGGCTTGTGTTCCTATGTCTTTGTTTTCTTAGGTTTCTGATGTCCTTTTTGAAGGGAAAATGATGGATGAGTGGCGTTAACAACTTCTAAACTACTAGTTAAAACACTTTGTTTATTATCTTTCCTTTTCTCTAAGAAGCAAAGTTTGTTATTTTGATATGTTATTGTTCTTCAGAACCTTCTTCAACAAAATGTTACAAGCATGCATCATATTTTTAACAAATAAAGGAACATATGAATTTAATCATGAAATACAACAGTCAAATTAGCCAATGCAAAAGCACCACAGTGGTTTATTTTGCATTTCCTGGATCATACATAAATGAGCAGATTTCTTCTTTGCTTCATCTATTTTGTGCTTTCTTGCCAAGTTACTGCTGTTGATGATCATTTGTTTTTATTCTTTCACAAATTATTTATTGCTATCATAGTCGTGGTAAAGGATTCGGGAAGGAAGCTGTGAAGATGATGATGGCTTTTGCTATTCAGTGTACTAGGATCCGTGTTTTTCGTGCTAAAATTGGAGAATCAAATGAAGCATCTCTTCACCTGTTTCATAAATTGGTCAGTCTCTTCCTCTCTCTCCCATTTACATATGCATTTGATTTTATTTTCCTATTCATGACATCCTTGCATGTTAACAATTTCTTGAATGGATGGGTTGTGATAGTTTTATCTCTTTGATTAAGAGGCTTGCTTGCATACAACATTTTGCTGTTATATTTATCTTCTATCAGGTTAACTGAAGGCTTTTCTTGTTATTGCAGGGCTTTAAAGAGGTTTCTTATAGTGAAATCTTCAAAGAGGTTGGTAAACTTTACTTATAGCAGCACCATAGTGACAGTCATGTATTCTTTGTATGCCTTTATGTGTTCATATTTTCACATTCATTCTTATTGTTTTAGAATTCTCAAATTGGTTGGTAAACTTTACTGTTAGCAGCACCAAAGTGACAGTCATTTGTTCTTTGTATGGCTTTATCCGTTCACATTTTCACATCCATTCTTATTGTTTCAGCAAAGAGTATGGTAAACTTCACTGTTAGCAGCACCAAAGCGACAGTCATTTGTTCTTTGTATGGCATTATGCGTTCACATTTTGACATCCATTTTCTTGTTTTACAAATCTGAAAGAGTATGGTAAACTTTACTGTTAGCAGCACCAAAGTGACAGTCATGTGTTCTTTGCTTGGCTTTATGTGTTCACATTTTCACAACCATTCTTATTGTTTTAGAATCCCCAAAGACGTTGGTAAACTTCACTGTTAGCAGCAACAAAGTGACAGTCATGTGTTCTTTTTATGGCTTTATTCATTCGCATTTTCACATCCATTCTTGTTGTTTTAGAATTCTCAAGGAGGTTGGTAAAATTTACTGTTAGCAGCGCCAAAGTGACAATCATGTGTTCTTTGTATGGCTTCATTCGTTCGCATTTTCACATCCATTGTTATTGTTTTAGAATTCTCAAAAAGGTTGGTAAATTTTAATGTTAGCAGCATGAAAGTGACAATGTGTTCTTTGTATGGCTTTATGCGTTTACATTTTCAGATCTATTCTTATTGTTTTGCAATCCTCAAAGAGGTTGGTAAACTTTACAATTAGCAACACCAAAGTGACAGTCAGATCTATATAATTTCCTATTTATTCATAAGATCAAACTTTCCTTATGTAGTTGATTCTTACTACTATATGAAGTCTATCTTGAGATTGTATCAAGCCCTCAATTTACACTCTCTGATTCTGTTTTTAACACAAATCCACCCTTTAATCACTCAATAACTCCTGTTGACTAAGGGCACACCAAAGCCCTAAAAACTGCTTTTAACTTACAAATTCTATCGAGCTGTTGTCATTTGACAACCAAACTTTGGTCACCATTTGGAAAACCCAATTATTGCTCTCCATTCTACATTGACGAGAAACGTTTTGTCTACTGACTGAAACAGTCATATGCATTCCACAATCTTGTTACAGGTTTGTTTCTAATGTTGATTTGTGTTTATGCATATTGACATTGAGAGTAATAGGGAAAACTTTGTGGGGGATTATTGTTTGAATGTGAGGATGTCTGTCTTGATTCTGTCTTGTCTTCTGAGATTGATAGGAGGTATGGGGCTTAAAATGAGTTTTGCATAATGTGCGTTTTGAATTTGCGCAAGGATATTGGCACGATCAAGTCCTCTAGATCTGGTTATAGGCCTACTAAGACTGAAGTCTGGCTGTAGTTCACTAGATTTCTAATTTTTCCTTCCTTTATGACCTATTTTTACAGTATGATAACTTGGGCTCATTAGAGAGAACCCAACGATCTCCAAGAGTAAAAGTACTCAAGAACTTTTCTGAAAATGCCCCCTATTATTGCTGTCTCCAATTGCCTTTAAGGTTTACAAATAAAACTGCCAAGAACTAACACCCTTAAAAGTAGCAGATTTAAATGTACAATAATTCAAACATAATAACTACGCTGCTGCACATGACAGTAACCAATAGTAAATATATAAACTGAAGATAGCCTAAACTATTCATCATTCCTTCTTCTTTTGTTGCCTTCATTGGTCAACTTTCAAAGGTACTACTTTAGCAGCCACGTTTGATTTTGGTCATTTAATGACTATAACATCACTTTCCCCATGGTAATAGCACTTGTTCTCTAGCGTAAAATTAGGGTAACGAATTTTCATATGATTAGCAGATACCCAAGTGGCATCAGCTGGCGAAAGCCCTTCCCAAATGAATGAGAACTTCACATTGGCCAGCTTTAAGTTTAGAATCCATCAAAGCTTGTGGAGTAAGGATAGGGACATTGTAGTAGGGTAGAGGCAAAGTAGGAGAACAAGTTTCAGTACCATGAAACCTTTTCAAGCAAGAGATATGAAAAATAGGATGAATTTTCGAGTTAGTAGGTAATTGCAACTTGTAAGCGACAACACCATTTCGTTCGATAATAGGATAAGGGTCATAGAATCGAGGAGATAACTTTTGATTGCACTTGGATCTGACCGAAATTTGTCAATAAGGCTGCAGATTTAAAAGAACCATATCTGTCACTTGAAATGATACATTTCTACGATGAGTCATAATGGACCTTCATTGTATTTTGTGCATGAAGAAGTCTCCGAATTTTGTCAATAAGGCTGCAGATTTAAAAGAACCATATCTGTCACTTGAAATGATACATTTCTACGATGAGTCATAATGGACCTTCATTGTATTTTGTGCATGAAGAAGTCTTTCTCGTAATTCTTTCAAAACTACATCTCTAGTGTGGAACTCATGATTCATAGCCTCTACGTGAGATAACCCAGGGTAGGAGGATAGATGGTGTGGTGCTGGCCAAACATAAACTACTTCAAAGGGAGTAGCGAAGAAGGATGAATGAAAAATAGTCTTATAGCAATACTTAGCCCACACAAGCCAATCTACCCAATGGTTAGGTTGATCACCTAAAAAGCAACAAAGATACATCTCAACGGTACAATTGACTACTTCCGTTTGGCCGTTTGATTGAGGATGATGAGAAGAATTAAAGGACAACTTGGTTCCAACGAGGCGAAACTGCTCCTTCCAGAAAACACTAGTGAAAGTGACATCATGATTGCTTACAATAGATGCTGGCAATCTATTCAGCTTAACAATATTATCAAAGAACAACCTTGCTACAGTAATAGCATATATGGATGGGAAAGTGGCAAGAAATGAGTATACTTGGAAAAGCGATCCATTACCACTAACAGAACTGTTTTGTGTTAGGACACTAACCCAAAATAGTAGAATTATACTATATTAATGTAGTATAGCTGTGGCGTATGTATTGCCACTTCAGTATAGGAATATAATATTCCTCCCTAACCAGAGCAGAATTGCTCCTCCCTCACTAACCAGAGCAGTTTTGCTCCTCCGAAGGTTGAATCCTTCTGTCACTCTTCTTCTATCTATTTTCTCCCCCTTCTTTTCTCTGTCTCACCCCTCATATATTCCCTTTCCCCAGTACATTCCGTTAGCTAACTAACTTGGCCACCTCAGCTAAAACTAACTGTCCTCCTACACTGCCCTATTTGTTCTTCCTTCTAGAATAATTCTCTCTCTCTCCTGAAGATCCTAACACTGCCGCCTTCTTGAAGAGCAGCCTTGTCCTCAAGGCTGAAGTGAGGTACCCGAGTGCGGCGTTCCATAGCTAGATCGTTCCCTTCTTCATTTTTTGCTTCCAATGCAATTATCTCTCCATTGCTACCCAAGGTTTCGTTATCATCCAAGATCAGTAGCCGTAATTGCTTTTCAGGACATTGATGAAGAGGATGAAACCTCTCTCCACACTGGAAACATAAGCCTTTAGCCTTCCGATCCATTAACTCATGGTAGGAAAGATGACGCAGCCCCCTATTTTTTTCTGTCTGTCCTCGCCGATCTTCCTCCTCCGGTGCAGTGGTGGCTGTGAGAGGTGGACCCCGCTTGGATCGGTTCGGGAGGAAAACGGTGGCCGACATATTTCGGGTTGGGCAAACCGCCCTCTACTCGACCCGCTCCATAGCCCACTGGATGTGAAGAACCCGATTCAGTATAAGATGGGTAACCCCGATTCTGGCCTTCATACCCAGCCTCTCCTCAAGGAAGCCAACTGCGATGTCACCGGTTGGATGGTTCGAAACTCCCTAGGTCCCCATACATCTCCTCCTCTACCCCCCTCGCCACTTTCATCATCTGAACCCTATTCATTGGACTGAAGGTTCGCACCCTTTGTCGGATCTCAGTCCGCAACCCACTCATGAAGTAGCCCATCAGTTGTGCCTCCGGTAAACGTCCCACCTGAGAAGACACGAACTCGAAAGCTTCAATGTATTCCCCTACCGTACCAGTTTGCTGCAAATCGGAGAGCTCCTCAAATGGGTTCCCAAACCTTCTTCCACCATATCTGTCGATTAGGGCTTGTTTCAGCTTCCTCCATGTGAGCTCCCCTTCGGTCTCTCGGAGGAGATTGAACCAGTGAATGGTCGATCCCTCCATGCTTAATAACGCCAGTTTGATCTTCACCTCCTCCGAAGTGCCATGAACCTTGAAATAAACCTCTGCCCTAGTAATCCATCCCACCGGATCAGTCCCGTCGAACATCGGCAGTTCCACTTTACGTACTGACATCCGGTATTCCTCCATAGTGTCGTAGGAATGCTCCATCGGAGTTGGCTGTCGAGGGAGATGAGCATTTCTTTCACCCGCCAACGTTGGGCCCCTTTTCGCCGTATCACTCCCCTGTCCCTCTTCTGGTCTCTTGCCCATCATCTTGCTCATTTCTAGCAGCAAGTTTCGCTGCATCTCCATCAAGGCCATTCGCATGGATGATTGAATCTCCTCCACTCCGGCCTCCAGGTTTGCCATGCAGGATTCCAACACTTCTACTCCATCGGACATTTTAGGTGGCATCAAGGTATGTTACTCTGAACCTGTGTTTTTGTGTTTGTATAAATCCTCCGAAAAGCTGGTCCTCCTCTCCCTTCAGATCCGGCAGGTCGGACCACTATTAGGACACTAACCCAGAATACTAGAATTATACTATATTAATGCAAGATAGGCATGGTATGTATTGCCACTACAAGATAGGAATATAATATTCCTCCCAACTGAGCGTAATTGCTCCTCCCTCACTAACTAGAGCAGTTTTGCTCCTCCAAAGGTTGAATCCTTCTGTCACTCTTCTTCTATCTATTTTCTCCCCCTTCTTTTCTCTGTCTCACCCCTCATATATTCCCTTTCCCCAGTACATTCCGTTAGCTAACTAACTTGGCCACCTCAGCTAAAACTAACTGTCCTCCTACACTGCCCTGTTTGTTCTTCCTTCTAGAATAATTCTCTCTCTCTCCCGAAGATCCTAACATTTTGCCACAAGAAGGGGGCAATCCATCATCAAAGTCTAAAAAATATCTGACCAGACTTGGAAAAGGACTGGTGATGACTGCAATAAGCCTGCTGGTTTGAGGTGTTCAACCTTGTCTCTTTGACATATAGAACAAGTACGAACATAGTTATGAACTTGTTCCTTCATACCCTTCCAATAGAAATCAGAAGCAAGGCGTTTCAAGGTCTTTGGGTAGCCTTCATGTGAATGGTGATGCTCAGCTGAAACAAGAGTAGCTTGTAAGGGTGAATTGGAAGAAAGATAGACCTTTGTTTCTTTGAAAAATCAATCCATCCTTGTATGACTAAACATCCATTAATTCTCCTCGCACTATTTGTTCATGAAGTTGTTGTAAAGCAGTGGTAGAATTTATTTCAGCTTGAATTTGATCAAAATATATCAACTGAGGAGCAGAAATTGCTGTAAGAAGAAGAACATCGTCAAGCTTGCGAGACAAAGCATCAACAACAATATTTTCTCTACTTGCTCGATACTCTACTATGAAATCAAGTCCCATTAGTTTGCTTGGCCAATGTTGTTGAGGAGAGGTAATACTTCTTTGCTTCAACCAAAATTTCAAGCAATAATGATTTGTACGAATGATAAAATTTCTACCCCACAAATAAGGTCGCCAATGTTGAACAGCTTTGGCTAACCCAATTAGTTCTTTCTCATAAGCAGGGAGCTTAACATGTCTAGTAGGTAAGGGGCAAGAAAAGTAAGTAATTGGTTGCCCTTCTTGTTGTAGAATCGCTCCCAATCCTAAATTTGAAGCTTCACATTCAACAAAAAATGGTTGGAAAAAATTCGGTAAAGCCAACACTGGTGTAGTGGACATATCCTGCTTAAGTTTTGCAAAAGCATTCTTTACATCCTCTGTACAACAAAGGAATTTTTGTGAAGCATCACAATTATAGATGCTGCAATCAAACCATGATTCTTCACAAACTTTCAAAGAATTAGAGGACATAGCCTGTCTTGATTTTATCTTGTCTTTTGAGATTGATAGGAGGTATGGGGCTTAAATTGAGGTTTGCATAATGTGGGTTTTGAATTTGCGCAAGGATGTTGGGATGATCAAGTATCCTAGATCTGGTTATAGGCCTACAAAACTAAAGTCTGGTTGTAGTTCACTAGATTTCTGAGTTTTCCTTCCTTTATGACCTATTTTTACAGTATGATAACTTGGACTCGTTAGAGAGAACCCAACGATCTCCAAGAGTAAAAGTACTCGAGAACTTTTCTGAAAATATCCCCCTATTATTGTTGTCTCCAATTGCCTTTAAGGTTTACAGATAAAACTGCCAAGAACTAATCGCCCTAAAAAGTAGCAGATTTAAATGAACAATAATTCAAAAATAATGACTATCCTGCTGCACATGCCAGCAACTAATAGTAAATATATAAATTAAAGACAGCCATAAATTATTCATCATTCTTTTTTCTGCTTTTGGTTTTTTTGTTGGTAAACTTTCAAAGATACTAATTTAGCAGCCAAGTCTGATTCTGCTCGTTTAATGATTACAACCGATATATTATTTGAGGTTGATATTGTTGACATTGATGTTGATTTTAATTTAAGTCATGAATCTGTTTTTCTATTTTAATATTGAAAACTTTTATCTTATCTTATTTGTTGGATGGATCAGTGATATAAGATTTGGGCGAACCTAACAGAACTAGTTGATCTTTTGAATGGAAGGAGATAGTGTGCCAATTTCGAAGAAGAAAATTGAAGTTGTATGAAGTGTTGGGTCAAATAATAAGTTGGTGCTATAGGTTTTCATTGAGTTCAAGTTTTTCAATGTAATTACTGTAAGAAAAAACATCCACTACATGGGGAAGAGGACTAAGAAACATACGGAGTTTTTACGTATAGAAAGAAGCGATGGTTCCCTAACCCATCTTTGCACGACTTATAAAGTTATTCCAACATTTCAGTTCCAAAAAGGTGTCTAGGACTGCAGGAGTTAGTCATTTGCAGATATCATTGTGATAAAGCCGGAACAGCCAAGCCAACTCAAGTTTACGTTAGGAGGCATAAGAAATAAGCAGAGAGGCGAAATAAATATATATATATAGTAAATATATATAGAAACATGTGTTCTGTTATTTGAGGGAGGAGAAGTGACAACCTCATGATTGGTTGTCGACCTAACCAATTTATATTCCCTCACGGACCCTTAGTATAAATAAGAATTAGTTACTGAAGAGAGAGGTATCGATATCTTTGTGAAGAGTGAGCCATAGGCGGGAGGGTGGTCCTCAAAATCCATATTGTTACTTCCATTCAATCAAAGAGTAATCTGAAATTTATAGATTTCTTCTTACCTTGTTCTAGAAATCTATCATTGGTATCGAGCGATTGTTCTGGACAATGGTCGCTAAGAAGGTGATAATCGGATGGAAGGATGGAGAAGGATCTGGAACTGTTGAGAGAAGAAAGGCGAAGGATGGAGAGGAGATGCAAAGATCGATCACCCAAACCCACCAAGAACTTGAGACGCAATGACTCACTCCACTCGGGATTGGCAGCGCGAATGGATGAACTTAGTGGGGAGCTTCAAAGGAAGATGGAGGATACGAACAGGGAGATGGGAGAACGCTTGAGGTCAGAAATCAAAAGTATGATGATGTCAGTGTTGCAAACGTGGAAAAAGAATGAGGGGGGTACTGTTGAGACCCGACCCGTGGAGCATCCACCCGACGAACTACCACCCGAACCCAGTCGAAGAAAATATCTGGGAAAGGTGCCAGTGGGGACAGAGGAACATCAAGAGAGCAACGAGATGCGAATCGGAGCTAGCTACCGCGACGAACCACCTCCAGGGTTCGCGTGGCAGGGAGAGTTCCGGCGGGACTGCCGGACACGAAGGATCGAGATGCCCACCTTCGGAGGAACTGATCCCGATGGGTGGATCTACAGGGCTGAACGGTTCTTCTCAGTCGGACGGTTCACAGAAGTGGAGAAGATGGAGCTCGTAGGCATGAGCTTGGAGGGCGATGCGTTAACCTGGTTCCGGTGGGTGGAGAGTCGTCGACCCATAGTGGATTGGCAGGAGTGTAAGAAGCTGGTGACACAAAAATTTCGTCCGACTCACGAGGGACACAATGCCAACGCTGCTAGCGATGAAACGGACGGGACGATGAATGAGTATACTAGTAAATTCCTCGAGTTGGCCGCCCCTCTTCCGGACTTACCTGATTCGGTACTGGAAAGTACTTTCATGAATGGGTTGATGGAAGAAATTCGACTGGAAGTGCAGATTCTTAAGCCAAGGAGTCTGGCGGAGATGATGGAGATATCCCAACAAGTAGAGGAAAAATTCAGGCGGATGAGGGAGTTGAGGTGGCACCGATGGGGCGCAGGCACAAGGTCGGGAAATACGGGCACTAGAGATGACAGCGGAAGAGTGGATAAAAGGAGGGAGGAGTTAGCTCAGAATCGGGCCCCTATGGATACTAGACACAAAACTATGGAAGGAGGCAGAAGCTCAAACAAGGGAGGTTTTAGGAGATTGACGGTGAGTGAATTACAAGACAAAAAGGCTAAGGGGCTTTGCTTTAGATGTGATGAAAAATTTGGTCCAGGCCATCGATGCAAGAAAGTGGAGCTCCAAGTTCTGGCCGCTATGGATGAAGAGACAGAACAGAAGGAGGAGCTGGATGGAGATGAAGTAGAAGAGACGCTACAAACGGTAGAACTTGCTGCTGGTTCAGTGTTGGGATTCACTAACCCGAAAACAATGAAGGTGAAGGGGAACGTGGGCGGAAAAGAAGTGATCATCCTTATCGATAGTGGAGCTTCACACAACTTCATCTCATGGGAGTTGGTGAACTCGTTAAACTGTGAGTTGGCAGCAACAGCGAAGTATGTGATAGCTATGGGCAATGGGCTGAAGCTTAAGGGAGAAGGGATTTGCAGAGGGGTAGTGTTATCGGTGCAAGGATTGGAGATTCATGAAGAGTTTCTACCCATGGAATTAGGTAGCTGTGATGTAGTGTTGGGGGTTAAGTGGCTGCAGACCTTGGGGAAGGTGGTGACGGATTGGAGCAAGCTGACCATGGAGGTTCAGCAAGGAGACAATACCCTGATAATCACAGGAGACCCGACTCTCTTGAAAACGCCTATTAAGTTGAAAAGTTTGGTACACACCATCACAGAGGAGGATTCGTGTATTCTCGCAATTAGGCCTTTCGGGCGGCGGGGCTGAAAGTTGTCAACCCCATTAACCCCAATTTCAGGCTGTTTTGGATGAATTTTCGCTGTTTTCCACATGCCACAAACACTACCACCGGAGAGGAGCAAGAACCATGCAATTGTACTTCAGCAAGGTACCAATCCCATCAGAGTTAGGCCTTACAAATACCCCCAGTTTCAGAAGGATGAGATTGAGAAATTGGTGAGGGAAATGTTGGAATCGGGTATTATACAACCCAGTGTTAGTCCTTATGCCAGCCCAGTTTTGTTGGTCAAGAAGAAGGATGGAGGGTGGCGTTTTTGTGTAGACTACCGTGCCCTAAACAAGGTAACTGTGGTGGATAAGTTCCCTATCCCCATCATTGATGAGTTACTGGATGAATTGAAGGGTGCCACTATCTTTTCGAAGATAGATCTCAAGGCGGGGTATCATCAAATCCGAATGAAAACAGAGGACATAGAGAAGACAGCTTTCAGGACGCATGAAGGGCATTACGAATTCCTCGTCATGCCTTTCGGATTGACTAACGCGCCAGCCACGTTTCAATCTCTCATGAATCAGGTTTTTCAGCCTTTTCTTCGGAAATTTGTGTTAGTTTTCTTTGATGACATTCTGGTTTACAGTGCTAGCAAGGAAGAGCACGTGAGTCACTTAAGGGCAGTCCTAAAGGTGCTCTTATCCCAACGATTGTATGCAAATGGCAAGAAATGTCTTTTTGGCCAGGAGACGTTGGAATACCTAGGGCACATCATATCAAAAGAAGGGGTGGCAGCTGACATGAAAAAGATTCAGGTAATGATTAATTGGCCTAGACCCAGAAATGTGAAGGAGTTGAGAAGTTTCTTGGGGTTGACGGGTTATTATAGGAAATTTGTAAAGAACTATGGAGGAATTTCATGGCCTTTGACACAGTTACTTAAGAAGGAGGGATTTAAATGGACTGAAGAGAGTGAGCAGTCTTTTCAGCAGCTCAAACAAGCTATGATTTCAGCTCCTGTGTTGATCTTACCGGATTTCAATCGGCCCTTCATCTTGGAGACTGATGCTTCAGCCACTGCCATAGGAGCTGTGCTTATGCAAGAGAATCGTCCCATTGCTTATTACAGCCAAGTTCTGTCCACTTCCAGCCGCCACAAGTCAGCCTATGCGAGGGAATTGTTGGCTATTGTCTTAGCGGTCAAAAAGTGGCGTTCCTATCTCTTGGGCCATGCATTTGTCATTAGAACGGATCAGCAGCCCCTAAAATTTTATTGAGCAGCGGAGGTGCACCGGAATATCAGAGGTGGCTATCTAAATTGCTGGGGTATACTTTTAGCATTGAGTATAAGGCAGGAAGGGAAAACAGAGTAGCGGATGCCTTATCTAGAGTTCCCTCTCAGGTGGAAATCATGACAGTAGTGGCAATTCGGCCACTGGACATGGAGCAGGTAATTAAAGAAATTGAGGCTGATCCAAAGTTGTCAAAACTGAAGCAGGAACTCTTAGCTGATGGTGGAGCACACCCCCCCTATACATTAGTTCAAGATCGTTTATTCTACAAGGATCGCTTGGTAATTCCCAGAAATTCAGCAGTTATACCAGCTCTTCTCATGGACAGCCACCAAAGTAACATTGGGGGGCATGGAGGTGCTTTAAAGACATACAAGAAGCTAGCCAATGAGTTATTTTGGGAAGGAATGAAGAATGATGTTTATCGATTTGTGGCTGAATGCTTCATTTGTCAACAGAATAAGTATCTCTCACTGACACCTGCTGGACTTTTGCAGCCTTTACCAATTCCACAGCAGGTTTGGGAAGATGTTTCGATGGATTTCATAGAGGGACTGCCAAAATCTAGAGGTTTTTCCATTATTTTGGTTGTGGTGGATAGACTGAGTAAGTATGCTCACTTTCTTCCTTTAAAACACCCCTACACTGCTCAATCGGTTGCACATCTTTTTGTTCACGAGGTGGTGCGACTACATGGCTATCCTAATTCCATTGTGTCCGATAGGGATAAAATCTTTTTGAGCAAGTTTTGGAAGGAGATGTTTAACATGCAGGGAACAAAACTAAGGTATAGTTCAGCCTACCATCCACAAACGGATGGACAGATCGAAGTCGTCAACCGGTGCCTAGAAACATACCTTAGATGTTTCACTAGCAAACAGCCCCAACAGTGGGTAAAGTGGGTGGGGTGGGCTGAATATTGTTACAACACATCTTTTCACTCCACTTTGGGCACTTCACCCTTCAAGGTCCTCTATGGACGAGATCCTCCTACCCTCACCCGTTATAGAATTCAATCTTCTACTTTGGATTCGATTGATACCTTGCTGCAAGAAAGAGATCAGAACTTGGCTGAACTAAGAAGACACTTGATGATAGCACAGCAAAGAATGAAGCTGACAGCAGATGGGAAGAGGAGAGATGTGGAGTTTCAGATTGGGGATATGGTGTTTGTTAAATTAGCACCTTATCGCCAGCAATCTGTTGAGACCAGAAGTAATAATAAGTTGTCTCCGCGGTATTTTGGCCCTTTTGAGGTCCTCCAACGCATTGGACCGGTGGCATATCGGCTGAAATTACCTCCAACCGCGAGAATTCACTCTGTTTTTCATGTCTCACAATTGAGGAAGGTTTTGGGGACTGCTGAAACAACCATAGATATTCCTGACTACCTATTAGTTCCTGAAGCTAACCCTATTCATCCAGCTGCCCTTTTAGCCGTTCGGAACAGCACTACCACCTCAGATTTGGAGGTACTCATCCAATGGGTTGATCAGTCCGCTTCTGAAGCTACATGGGAGATATATGAAGACATGAAGGCGAGATTTCCTGATTTCCACCTTGAGGACAAGGTGAAGTTGATGGGGGGGAGTATTGATAAAGCCGGAACAGCCAAGCCAACTCAAGTTTACGTTAGGAGGCATAAGAAATAAGCAGAGGGGCAGAAATAAATATATATATATAGTAAATATATATAGAAACATGTGTTCTGTTATTTGAGGGAGGGAGAAGCTGACAACCTCATGATTGGTTGTCAGCCTAACCGAATTTATATTCCCTCACAGACCCTTAGTATAAATAAGAATTAGTTACGAAGAGAGAGGGTATGCGTATACTGTGAAGAGTGAGCCATAGGCGGGAGGGGCTGGTCCTCAAAATCCAGTATTGTTACTTCCATTCAATCAAAGAGTAATACAGAAATTTATAGATTTCTTCTTACCTTGTTCTAGAAATCTATCACATTGATATTTGCCTTTGCATCAGTATCAACTTCAATCCTCTTCACTCTCCTAGGCTCCATAGTAATTGTGTCATTAGACTGGGAAGTCTCTGCATTCCAATTTGATTGATGAGCAAAGCCAAAGGTTGGTAGCAACCCTGGTCAAGTTTCTTTGTGCGTTATGTTCTTTTAGCTTTCGTGTAACACTATATAAATTATTATATGGCAACCTGCAAAGTGTAAAAATACTATTATATGGTTTTCAAACCTTCCTGAGATAAGCTTTTACCAATTGTGGGCTTGATCATTCTGTCTTAGCTTAATTTTTCGTCTATGTTAGAGCTTTATCCCTTCAAATGTGGCAGGTAACACTGGAATTAACTGTGACAATGAACAAGCATGAGGAGCTGCTCAACATGTTCCATAATGTAGTTGTACACAGAGTTTCTGAGAACTGAATATTCTTGATCTTTTATATCCGAAAACCCTCCTTGGTATGCAATCCTGAGTCACATTTTGTTTCTTTTCCTCTGACAAAATTTACTCTGCATTTAAGCGCATGCATGGATGTAAGCTCATATCATAATGAATTACCAAGATGAGGTAGGTAATATACAATTTGTCTAATTTTCTCCCCTTTTTCTTGGTTACACCACCGAACTTCAAGATGATCCAATGGTCATGGGGTAGAGTTCAACTTTAGGGATATCGATTGCTTCAATCTAGAGTTCCCATCTCTCCTTACGAAGACAAGGTTATTATAGGACATAAACAATCACAGTGACAGAGTACAAAAAGTACTGGCTGATCGCTGGCAACCAATTGAACACAATATTAAATTTGCATGGACAGCCTGAATCCGCCCCCCAAAAGTTATTTCTATATGGAAAAACTTCTAGTTCCAATTTTGTATCGGTGTTGCATGCTCCTGAGGACTGATTTTAAACGGGCCCATTGTCAGATATGGTTGACACCGGTGGCATTCCTAGTGATCCGCGATAGCAAAGATGGGTATTTTATATGTGGCAGATACGTTTGGAACGTCAAAACATAAAGAGTTCGAGATTGCAGTGAAAGGGTGTGGCTGTCTATTGGTATGGTGAAAGCAATCGTCGTTAAACCGTACCTACTCCAACGTGGTAGCTTGAATCAGTTCTGTTAATTGAACGTTTGTAGTGGATGGAACGAAATAACACAGGAAGGTGGACCCTGGAATTGATGGTTATTGAGCATGCAAGGGTATTCTTGTTCCATGTAGGATACAAGCATCATTCTCTCGTGGACCCTGGAACTGATGGTTATTGAGCATGCAACGGTATTCTTGTTCCATGTAGGATACAAGCATCATTCTCTCGTGGACCCTGGTTATTGTAAACCTATAGCCCAAAACCGTTACAAAGTGTCGCAAGCAATATAATTGGCAAGATGCTTTCAAAAACAATCGGATTAGTATGCATGGCTTAGTAGAATTACAAAATAAAATTAAATTTTAGTTGAATATATTTTTGTCTCTTTTCATAACTAGTATTGAAAGAATTGGAATAGAAAAATAGGAATAAGAATGAAAAGTGGAAATCAAAATAGAAATAAAATCACTTATTCTTTGGTATGATATTAATCAAAGTTAATATTTGGTATTAAATGATAAAATAATAATGAATATTTTTATTACTTATATTTAGTTATTGTATGATTTATTTTGTAAATAAATAATTAAAATATTACATATTTTTGTAAGTAATTAGTCAAAAAATTTAACAATTTATAAAATTATAAATTTTAAATAATTATGATTAATTTTATGATAAGAACAAAAGTATCAATGAAATAAAATAAAATAATTGTTAAAGAAATTAATTTAAAAGATTGTAATATGTAATTTTGATGATAATATTTTGATAAATATCTTGATAATATTTTAATAATAACTTGATAATATTCTAATAATATTTCTTATCTTTTACTCCGATATTTGATTATAACTTATACCCACACTCCCATTAGGAATAAAGGTCCATAATTATTTAAAATTCATTCCAATTTTGTCATTTCTTATTTTATTAATTAACAATAACCAAAAAACTAAAAATTAGGGAATAAAGGTTGCATTCCCATTCCAACTTTTTTATTATCGGTTACCAAACAAGGCCTTAGGAGAATCGACATGTTAATGAATATTTCAATTATCTTTCATTCCTTGAGATTTTGAGAGTTTAGAGCCCTTGATTGTTAACATCAACTTTATCCAATTATTGGTCATAATTCTCGTATCTTCAAGTGAATTGGATTGTCTTTTAGTCAACCTCATATTTCTTTCCTTTCCTAGGGAGTATGTAGTGCATCTAAGTCATAAGTAGAACATTATAAGGTTATTTTTATGCATATGAGTTATACTTGAGATCTATTGAATAACCAGTCTCTAATATGTGACTAGGGATGGCAACGGGGCGGGTATGCCATCCCCCGTACCTGCCCCATGAACTCGCCCTCACCCCCATACCAGCTCCCAACTCAAGTGGAATTTTTGACACCCCATACCGTGCAGTTGGGGTTTGACCCCATCGAGCACCTGCTTACTCCGCTTTTTTTTTTAAGATAAGCTTATTTAATATGAATGGACTATTTATTTTTCTTTTAAATTTTCATGCTACATTCATACATACATACTGAATTTAAATAAGCTTATCTTTATTTAATTGCTGGGACTGTATGTATATATATATAATGGCAAAATTGTAATTACTATATAACGGGTAAATGGGTAAACGAGTATGGGGGGTGGTATCCCCATACTTGCCCCGATACCCGACGGGTATTTTTGCTAACCCCTCATACCCGCCCCACGGGTAAAAATTTGCTCCCCATATTCGCCTTCGTTCGAGTAATTTTATCGGGTACCCATCGTGTTCGGGCACAATTGCCATCCCTATATGTGACATAGCAGTTTAAGTTACATTGAGTCATTCCATATCCATTTAGAGAAATGGAAATTAAAGAAAGGATGGCTAATGGATTCATTAGTTCTTGTGCACAACTGACAAAGGTTTGAGATATTGGAACCACCTCTAATTATATCCAATGTTGATAGTTTTTCCTTCACTATTAGCCATAAGGTGAATGAGATTTTTGGAAATTGTAGGTTATTCTGAACTAAAAAATGACAGTGGAATTTAAGAGCCATTTCCTTTATGGAGTTTATGCATGACTTGCTAGAGTAGGTACTTGATGAATTTCCAATCCAGTGAATTATGTCCTTCATGCCAAGATTAGAAGAGTAAGGGAAGCATCTTTGGAAAAATTCAATTTGCTTATTGTTACATCCCCACCTGCCATCAATGATTGATTCCTTGAATATTACATTAACTAGACACAGGAATCTAATACTTGAAGCGATCGGTAGTTGTAGAGCATTGAAGGCTGCATGACTCCTCTAAGCTTTAGGATTTGCGTCATACTCCAAAATGAGTCCCTCTTCAGCTTGATGGTCTAAATGCTCTTATTTCTTAAATATTGCTCATTCAATCATTTCACTTAAAAGGATTCCTTTTCAGTGACAAATATCTATAGCCTTTTTGCTAAAAACAGTTTGTTGACAAGAAGAATATGTCTTATACCCCCATTATCTTTGGGTACACAAATGTCTTTCCATCTAACCTTTGGAAAAGGTTTGATATTTAAGTTCATTTTGCATAAAAAGTTCTTGAAGGGATTTTCAACGTCCCTTCTTAACCTTTTAGGAAGCCAAAGATGATATGATCACTAAGTATGCAGATTACTTAACACTGAATTACATATTTGAAGCCTACTTGCAATGAAGAGACATTTGGAAGTTCAATTCCCAATTCTCCTTGTAACCATATCAAAAAGAGGCTAATAGACAAAGTAAGGAGTTCTCTTTGAGGAGATGGATATTCCCAAGTAAATTAGGGGGAGGGGGTAAATTGTCAAACTTGTGATTCCCATAAGGTTGTGAGTTGTAGCAGAAGGATTAGCTGAAATCATTAGGAAGCTCCCTTTGCTAATAAACAACCCAAAGACTATTAAACATTCCAAAGATGTTCGATTAGCTCTAAAGAGCAAGAGTAAATCATCAGCAAATGGTAGGTCAATGATTTTGATTCCCTTACTTTTATGGAATTTTACATCTCTTAAGTCTCTTATATGACTAACATCTCTCTGGACTATCCAAGATGGCACTTTTATATAGATGTTGAACAAGTAAGGAGAAAGGGGGTCCCCTTGCTCCTTTAAAAAATGAGTAATTTGTTGGACCCCAATCTTTAAGTGAAATTTAGAAATATTAAATGAAATTCAATGAGTGTTTTTGTATATGTATTGTGTTATAGATGTTATGTACTTAAGGAAATTGATGAGAAAAAGAATTGATTGGTTTTGATGACTTTAAGATTTGAGTAGATTTGTATAGTTTATTAAAGTTAAAGTGAATGAGTTGATTGAAATGGAAGTTGAAAATCAAGAAAAAAAAGAGTGAAAGTGTTAGATTTTGGAGAATTAAAAATATGAATTTTTTTTGTTTTCGTTCGTTCATTTGTTTCGCTTTGGTTTCGTTGAATCTGTTCCTTCGATTCTGTTCTTTTGTTTCACTTTCTGTTTCGTTTTCTGTTTTTTTTTTCGGTTGGGGTCCGGTTCCAAAATCGGGTCTCAACATAATTTCCCCATTAACAAGCACACCATAAGAAATGGTAGTGGACCATTACTTAAGGGACTGGAAACCAGTAGTATCAAGAGCTATGAGAATGGAGTCCCAATTAAACATATCAAATGCCTTATGAATGTCTGTCTTGATGACACAATTTCTCCCTAAGCCCTTTAAATGGTAATTTTTTAGCAACCCTTTAACAAGTAAGATATTATCGCCTATGTTCCTGTTGGAGTTATGTAAATATAGTACTCTAGAAAGCAAGTGTATTTGCTTATAACTTAATTTTTTTCCAGATACTTTTGTAATGAAAATATTTATTATTAATATAAAAAAATTGGCTTTATTTGTATAAGCATTATATATCTATTCATAAGATACCGAGATTCTTTTATAAGTAATATACATATACATAGAGATGCATGAGAAATATGTTTATTATTATAATATTAAATAATTGATTAACAGTTGAATAATCAAGTTGGTCGCTTGATTATGATTTAGACTGTAGTGTTGTGATTTATTTCTGAGTAAGTAAAAGAGTTTACTTCAAGAGAATGATGAGTTTTATATCATGATAGTAGTTGACTGTCAATAATGGCACTATTATATGAATCTAGAATCAAGTATATTTTCAAGAATAAAGTGGGTTGTTACTTCAATCTTAAAAACATACAACTTAAGCATTCTTTTATTATAGATCACAATCTTAATGAGTGGTGAACTCATATGTGTTTCATTATAATTTTTTATATGATAAAAATGAATATTTACAAAGTATCAATCTAGTGTCGCATGTTGAAATTATTAATTAAAATATGTATCAAGGAACATTTACTTAAAAAAAGAATTTATAGTAATATCATCATTTCTAAATGTTTTACAAAAATTGGTGATTAAACTGACGCCAGTAGTTTGATGGACTAGCTACCTATCAAGTCTTAACACCAAGATGAGATCTTGTGTGTTAATCACTATATAGAGTAAAGCGGGAGATCTAGAAAGAAGAATCAACATAAAGGCAAGATGATAATTTTACCCTTTATTATGCAGATGGCTATAATATGGTTCATATTAGAGTTTGCAAGTGGACTTTTTATTTGAAACATATGTTTTAATAATATTTAGTAATTCAAGAGTTCAACTTATTATCTTTAGTGGAATGACATTTAGTTAATAAACTGGAATTAATTATAATAAGATTAATTGATTTCGAGCTTATTAGAGCTTGAATTATATAAGTCCAATTAGATTCCCTATTTAGCTTCTGGGAAAGTTATCAAGCAAAGTAAGAAATACAGATAGAGGTTTTAAAGTCTATTATTAAATGTTGGGCTTACTTCAATAAATTGTTAATTAGAAGCCTATATGAAAATTTAGAAATGGGCTAGACTATGGTTTAATTTGATTAATTAAATTAAAACAAAGTTATTAAAGATAAAAGGAGGTGAATTTTAGGTTTTAATGGGCAAAATGTGTAGCTGCACATTTAACATTGGTTTGCTATATTTAAGATGGTTTTTTACATGTTTTTATCATCATTAAATGGAGGAATGATCTTTTCATTAAATGGTTTAATAGTGGTCTTTTAATGATAGCATGTAACCTATTAGTATTCATTAGATTAAAGAAGAAAGAGATGCATTTAATGGACCATCTTCTTTCTTTCATCTCCAAAAACTGAAAATTAGATGTAATTTTTAGGTTATTGGTCTTTTCATATAGCCATCTTAAAACAAATGAGAAGAGCCTTATTTATGATTGATTAAGAAAGGAGCTAATGCATTGGTTGCACTTCACTTCTTCCTTAGAGGCTTAACCAAAATTGAGAAAGGAAAGATAAGGTGTCTTTGATTTTCTCTCTCTCTCTCCTATCTTGCATGTGCTAGCTGAAAATTGCATGAGAGGTGTCTCATCTTTGGCTTCATTCTTCTAAGGAAAAATCACTTCAAGTTTTTTTTTCTCTTTTCCCACCAAAGGATCTTGTTAACCTAGTTGTCCAAGGAGAACAAGTGGTAGATCAGATTGATTGAGGATACAATAATGAGAAGAGCATACATCTCCTTGAAGTGGATACATTGTCGAGGATAGGATAGCACAACGAGGAGTTAAAGCTGTAGCGAAGGAGTCGGTAAAAAAATTCTATCTTGTTATTATGTAAATTATTTTTCTTATACCGTATCATGTATGGCCTGACATGTTATTTTGGTTATATTGCTTCCGCTGCAAGTTTGATTTCTAACAAGTTTTAAATCTATCGTTTCATCCAATTATAACATGTTTATGTTTTTGACCAAACAATTGGTATCAGATCTATTTTCTTATGCATGTTTTTGGTTCCAATAGTGATGCATGAGTTGGCAATATTTTTTGTATGTTGCATATTTTTATGTGACAAAAATATATATGTAGCATCCCACTCCTGCAAGACCCGAACCCGATATCGATGGTGATATTCGAGCTCGTGCCCCACGAGGGTAGTATGCTAGAACGGTCAAATCAATTTAAAACAGATTTCGGTAAACAATTTGGGCCACGATACGAAAACATTTTCAATCAAAGTCCAATTTCAGTCATAAAATCATTCATACACACATAGATTGACAACCAATTTGGGCCCAATACAATAATAATATTTATCTGCGAAAAATACAAATTTTCACATATAACCAGAATGACTCAAATGCAGACATGAGACTGATCCCGACGCCAAACTTTGCCTTGCTTGCAGTAATCATACTCCTGTTCCACTAACGGGGTACTCTTCAATTCCTGAAAAATAGTTGCAATGTTGGGTAAGTTTGCGAACTCAATGAGAAACCATTATCGATGGTTCACTCAATTCATGCATATTCAATCAATTTACCAAATAATACATACAATCACATTTCTCAAATGTAAGGCGTTTCGCCTTTAACACAATTCATATTCAATCATTTTTAGATGCAATGCACATGTGACACTTTTCATTTTCATTTCATTGTTGTGACTGCATACTTTGGCTGTCCCAGATGGTGGCACATTGCATTGAGCCAGTGGCTCTGAAAATATTGGGCTTGAAGCCCTGATACATTGAGCCTGAGGCTCTGAATACGTTGGACCTGAGGTCCTGTGTTGAGCTAAAAGCTCTCATATACGTTAGGAGTGATATGTCCTGATATGGTGGCTGCTCCGGTCACAATTGCCTTTATCTGATCATACTTTTATGCATCCAATGTACATGTTCCAATTTCCATTTACATGTCAATGCTATTTGCCATTTCTTCGGACTTTCGGTCCGGTATTTCAATCTTATACATTTTCAATTTATTGCATTGATGCATTCACAGTCATTTACACACATTAGCACTTCAATATCACATTTCCAACATTTCGGACACCCCTGGTCCGAAATCAATCAAAATCAAACATACAGATCCTTCCTTAACTCCACATGGCATCAGTGCGTAATATTAAATACACACATAGATTAAGAAACCAACTAGGTTACTCACCTATCACTTCCGAGCTAATGTCGGGAAGTCTCTGCCACGTCGGTCGAACGACGCTCCAATTGAGCCTCTATAAGAATCAGAGAAGAAAACGATCACTAATTATCCAATCTGAATTCGTTAACGATGCACATGTAGGTGTATAATGCATGTTCATGAATTCCCAGCCCTAATCTCATTTTTTTTCATCAGAAAAATCCGTTTAAAAATTAGAAATCTAATGGCACTGACGACGCTCAATTTGGACCTCTATAGGTCCCCAATTAAATAATACAGTGATGAAATACCCATTTCCCAGACATCCGTCAATTTTTCGTCCAAAAATTCCCAATCTTAAATATTCCATGAATTCGATGCCTCAAGAATCAGGTCAATCGGATGTCGGACGGAAAAGTTATTCCCAAAAGAACACAAAAAGCAATTAAAACAATTCATATATATATATATATAAGCCCTTATTTCCTTCTCTTTTTTTCCTTTTTCCTGTCTGACATTCTAACTAGCATATCTCTTTACAAACAATTCAAAAAATTACAAACCATACCTCTTTGAAAAGATCATGAAACCCTCTACAAGTTTCATGAAAACCATAAAAATCACATTTACCCCTAAGGGTGTCAAAATTCAATTGAAACTTCTGCCCATTCAAAACCTATCAAAACAGAACAGTACTTGGTAAATTCAGTAACTTCCATTCTCTTCAGTCAAAAATTACACCATAAATATGCTCAAAAATATCACAATGTGATCTACAGCTTTCATGAACAATATGAAATCAAATTCAATGGTTAACTAGGTCAAACAATTCAGTGAATGCTGCTGCCCCTGCAAGTACTCAATCTGGACAGTAATGTTCTAAACAGTATATCTCCTTGCAAAAATGTCAAATAAATGCATACTTTATACCTATGGAAAGATGAAACACAATGCTACACTTCCCATGAAGGGCTTCAAAGCCAATTCCATCTCTAACAAGCTTAAAACTTTCATGCAAGTTACTGATCAGGGCAGCAGTCAATAACCTCATGCAGGTACAGAATTTGAAAATTCATTACTCCAACAGATTATCTCCAACAATTACATGCTATATACCATTTTCAAGATAATTTCTTTCTCTACAACTCTTCAGAAGATCACTCAAGCCAATTCAATTCACAGAAATTGCTAAAATTGCTTCTAATCATAATGTACACCAAATCCACTCTTAGTCTAGGTTTCACCAAATTGTTCAAAATCAGTCAATATTCCACAGTGCATATCTCCCAATATAAAGATCTAAAAATTGCAAAATTAGTAGGAATGGAAAGATAACTTAATAATCTTCAACTTTTATTTAGACCATTTTCCCTAATTCCATCTCAATTAATTTAGAAAAATCATCAACACAATCAGGTCATCAATCCAGATACTGTTCATTCCAGCCATCAGCAGTAACTTTCCATGCTAAAATTCACCCTCTTAAGACTACAATTAGACAACAGCTATTTCACACAAGAATGTAGCCAACAAACCAAAGTTTAATTGGGCACAAACCTCACCTCATTTGCATAACCACACAATGAGTTATGTTCAAAACAGTACAGTAGGTCAAAATCCATTTTCCAGCTTTCATCTTCAACATATACTTCCTATCATGCCAATTCAAATTCTACTACCATAAGCATCTCAATTGGACACAAAATCAGTCCCTACATCATTCATACATTCACTAGGAGTAACCACCTCAAGTTGGCAGCCCTAACCTCTTCATTTCCATGCAAGAATAATCATAAAGAATCAATCCAAAATCAAACTAAAACACTTCTAAACCACATCATTCATGTTCACTTTATCAAATCATCCTCAACATAGACATACCCAACAATTCAAGCTATAAGTTTCATAATATTAGGGCATCATAAATAATAATAAATGCACCATAACTCCTATTAAATGCATCTTACAATTCATTAAAGACATAATTCAAACTTAAAAGAACACTTACCACTTCAAGCTTTCAATCTTTCCCACTCTCCAATCACTTCACTTTCTTACTTCTCTTCTAAAGCCCATACATGGCTATCACCTTGGATAGAGACTTAAGCTCATATGCAAGTAAAGAGGGCTCTTAAGGTTGGTGGAAGGTGACTTAAGAGAGAAACAAAAAAAAGAAATTGATGGAGATGTAAAGGAAGTAGGTTTTCGGTGGATGAAGACTATTAAGCATTTAAAACCATTCACTCCTTCTATTCCTTAAGGCATAACCGAGAGGAACACTTTAGCATAGGACAAGGAGCATTAAGTTAAGAGGACAAGTGACAGTTCTTAGAAAAAAAGAAAATAGATATAAAACAAAACTCTTGTATAGGATTTAGAAACCCTACTACAATTTGACCCATTCTAGTTCAATGGCCCTAATTTCAATTCCAAAATAAAATACCCAATATGACAGTGCCATTGGGTAGCAATTTTCGCTACCGAAAAGCAACCGGTTCGCCACTTGGTGATTTTTTCCGATCCGAAAATTTTCTTCGGAAAATTTCAAAAAAATTCCTGAAAATCCCTGAAAATATAAAACACTCAATGACACACTCAGAATAATTTTTCAAACCCAATAACTACGTTAATCACAATAAAATTGCCTTAGGCACAAAAACCGGGAATGTCATATATGCATGTACAGTAATTTCATGTGCACAAATGATACTGTGTACCAATCCTATTATGCGTGAACAGTCCTAATTCATCCCAATCCATCTCATCCTATCCCAAATTTATTATTTTACCCTTCCTGTCGGGGGTGGGATGTTACAACTCCCCCCTCCTTATAAAAATTTCGTCCTCGAAATTGTCAGTCTACGGTTCAATATGACAGGAATCATATGTTCCTACAATTCCTATACACTAAGTCACTCAATCATTCCTTTACCAAAAGATCGCAGTAAGGCAGTCGATTGTTATGACTCAACTTATTATTTTCGAACCTGTTCACTTATCACGATTTATCCATCCAATACCTTTTTCTCAATATACAGACTTATTCCAATAACTTCATTGATACCTTTTTTGCCAATTCTGCGTACACTTTGTCACTATGATACTTACAATAAAATAGTTTCTCTCGTCTGGGACACTTTCCTTTCCTTTGGTACCGACACAGTGGCACTTATCTCTATTTTTCACTATAACCAGTGGTAATCCACCTAACGCATTTATCCTTCATATTTCATTGACTCTTAGTCCAGATTCAGTGTTCTTTTGACACTTCATTGTTCTATATGCATTTCATTCTATTTCAGCTAACCCATGCAGTTTTCCTAAGTCACTTTCCTTTGTTTCACTCATCACAAGTATCTCGACTCAATCTTGGTCTTTGACTCTTGTTAGGCACTTTTCTGTGTAATATAAGCGTGTACAATTCCTTTTTATGATCACCAATAGCCCTAAAGTCATTCAGTCAAAACTATATAACAAGGTTATAATCCTATGAAGTCCAAAACACTTAAGCAGTTTTTCTGTGGAACATTCAACCTATAATCACTTGAATCTATAATCATTTCGTTCTATACCCCTAGTGATTCAATTTCACTTTTCTCATATACTTACTAGAATGTCTAGCTTCGACTGTTCACTTTCTTGTTTTATCACTTTCTGTCGGGTACGCATAGTTTTTCTTTGAATCATTCAATATTGTTTTTCCGATTTCACTCGCATATTCAGACTCATCATAGGACTCACCACTTTAACTCCTGCACTCTTAACCTTTCTTACCTTTATCTAGTATCTTAATTTTCCAGAAACACTTCACAATTACCCATAATCTACTTGACATTCTTTGGAAATCCCTATATCTGTAATTGGTTTGTTCCTTGCAACATTATCAGTTCACTATTTGAATTTAGTAGGCAAAATTGTCTGTTCATTTCAGAATTAGCGGTATAGTAGTCATTTATGCCCATCTTTTTTCTCGAATTAACACAATGTATTCTTATAGGAATCTAAATTCTCCAAGGCTTTAAACAATTGCGATCATAACACCAATACCATTTATCAAAGTCGAGTCAATTTATCTAATACCATTTTAACATATTGTCTCATTTCATCACACACTGCCCACTCTCCAAGGGTATGCTTATCATCAGTATCAACTTTCTCAATTATTCACATAGTTCTTTTTACTTTTCACTGTTCAACACTTTCACACACATTACGTCTACAATCATAGTCACTACCATTTGCTTACCTCGCATAATTCCCTATTAGGGTCTTGTTAACTTTACCATACATCATTCTACTTTTTCATTGAGTCCACGAGTAGTGTATTTGCAATCCCTTTATGAAGGTAACACTACATCACGTCATTGTCAGTTTCCCTTTAGGACTTCTTGTCTCTACTCATTTTCTCTTTTCAATTGATTTCCTGTCATCCACATCGACATATGTCAATACCTAGTCATCCGTACTTGGACTTCCATAAATTCCACTTCACATTGCAATAGAATCACCTCAAATTAAAATTCCACTCACCTACGTGGATACGTTACATTCCCGTACACACAAAGCAGGTAACCTCAGTAGTATATTTCACCTGTTATGTCTAAATCTCCTCTTGAGATATGACTCAATTTCACTTTTGATTTCGTCCCTACTTCTTTTCGTTTGACCATTAGTATTGCTACCATCTTTATACTGTTCACAAAAGTCTCATCAGCCGATTAATGTCCCTATTGCTTTTCAATCATTCTTGAGCACTATCTCAATCAGAACAATTTTATGCCATAATTTAAAGATCAGAACATTCCTTACACTAAGGTTCCATGTGACAGTCACCTAAACACTTTCTTTAACACTTATTCAGTAATCTACACCTCAGTAGAACTTATTTCATTTTATCTGAAAACCAATTAGTAACTTATACAATCCAGACTTCCACAGAACTCCTTTCCGTTTATGCTAATCCTCAAATAATTGACTGATACCAGAATCATTTTTCATTTCCTCTCATACAGGTACACTCAGCCTTCTTATGTCTTACTTTAACCCATTATGAACTTTACACTTATATCCACTATACTCATTCACTGATCATCTCCTCTTTGATTTCCATGTCTCTTTCACATACGTTTCATTAATCACGATCAACTTTACTATCCAATAGATACTCCCAACGGTAAATCGACTTAAATGTGACAACTCTTTTCATATATCACTATCATTGTTTCATTTTCCACGTATCATTGAACTATATGTCTCATCATTTTATTTCCATATCCGTCACGTGCAAGCTTGACCTTGTAAGGTCATAACAGCTTGACTTATACACTGTCATCTCCTTATTACTACGTATCTCTTTATTTTCCTCAAACAGTCTATGATAAGGTATTCACAGTCCCCAATACATGACAAAATCGTTGATACAACTCCACTGTATCTCCATCCATTTATCTATTTACCCATCCATTTATCATTTTTGTGTCCAAATCCACATATTCAATCAATCCAGAATTTCCCGATATACAATCAGTAGAAATTGTCAGTCTGTCTTTTTCCCTTACGATCTTATTATACTGATTTCCAAACTCTTAGCACAATATTCACATACCCATTTCAGTTTCAAGCTTATGCGTTCCAGATCATAACCGTTTCACGAGTTCATTTCAGTTTATCTGTACACTTTTATCTCACCATTTCTACTTTTTCTTACTTTACTAGGCACTAGGCACCTTGTTCTTTAAGTTCTAGGTAGACCGGTACGGTACAATATTGATCCTATCACAATCTCGCTATCCTCATCTACCTATGATATCTACTGATATTGAACACAAATGCAGTGAATCCATATCTGCCTGATCGGATCATCTACGCTTTACTCAGTTCCAAGATTTCCCAATTCATCGCATCTACAGTCAGAGCTTCATCATCTCGGACTTTTAATATCACTTAGGCCTATAACCAATATACTTCTCATATCTCTAGTGGACCTCTCCCAGTTCTAGACATATTTGTTTTCTGTCGCCGTCATATTGCCACTTTAATCCGGGAATTCATTGTGATATCACTTCCTTCCTTAATCAGTCTAAGCCAACATAGTCATTCTAACCACAGTACATTATAATTCTCATTATTGATGTTTCCTTTTCCCATTCCTCATTGCCCATACACATTCATGGGCTCACATTCAAATACGGTCTCACTTTTCTCTCACTTAGTCACTTAACACGTATGCACACGTAGGATTTCTGCTCGTGCGACTCAGACTGGGGATCAATTGTCATGGTCTGCAATGACACGACTCAAATGCATGCAACCTTAACCTATGTTCCGGACTGTGCCCAGATACATTCGTACTTCTGGGCTCTGATACCACAAATGTGGCATCCCACTCCCGCAAGACCCGAACCCGATATCGATGGTGATATCCGAGCCCGTGCCTTACGAGGGTAGTATGTTAGAACGGTCAAATCAATTTAAAACAGATTTCGGTAAACAATTTGGGCCACGATACGAAAACATTTTCAATCAAAGTCCAATTTCAGTCATAAAACCATTCATACACACATAGATTGACAACCAATTTGGGCCCAATACAATAACAATATTTATCTGCGAAAAATACAATTTTTCACATATAACCAGAATGACTCAAATGCAGACATGAGACTGATCCCGACACCAAACTCTGCCTTGCTTGCAGTAATCATACTCCCGTTCCACTAACGGGGTACTATTCAATTCTTGAAAAATAGTTGCAATGTTGGGTGAGTTTGCGAACTCAATGAGAAACAATCATCGATGGTTCACTCAATTCATGCATATTCAATCAATTTACCAAATAATACATACAATCACATTTCTCAAATGTAAGGTATTTCGCCTTTAACACAATTCATATTCAATCATTTATAGATGCAATGCACATGTGACACTTTTCATTTTCATTTTGTTGTTGTGACTGCAGTGTGCTGGCGTCCCAAAGGATTTGGCACATTGCGTTGAGCCAGTGGCTCTAAAAACATCGGGCTTAAAGCCCTGATACATTGAGCCTGAGGCTCTGAATATGTTGGACCTGAGGTCCTGTGCGTTGAGCTGAAAGCTCTCATATACGTTGAGCGTGATATGCCCTGATACGGTGGCTGCTCCGGTCACAACTGCCTTTATCTGATCATACTTTTATGCATGCAATGTACATGTTCCAATTTCCATTTACATGTTAATGCTATTTGCCATTTCTTCGGACTTTCGGTCGATATTTCAATCATATACATTTTAATTTATTGCATTGATGCATTCACGATCATTTACACATTAGCACTTCAATATCACATTTCAACATTTGGACACCCACGTCCAAATCAATCAAAATCAAACATACAGATCCTTCCTTAACTCCACATGGCATCAGTGCGTAATATTAAACACACACATAGATTGAGAAACCAACTAGGTTACTCACCTATCACTTCTGAGCTAATGCCGGGAAGTCTCTGCCACGTCGATCGAACGACGCTCCAATTGAGCCTCTATAAGAATCAGAGAAGAAAACGATCACTAATTATCCAATCCGAATTCGTTAATGATGCACATGTAGATGTATAATGCATGTTCATGAATTCCTGGCCCTAATCTCATTTTTTCCATCAGAAAAATCTGTTTAAAAATTAGAAATCCAATGGCGCTGACGGTGCTCAATTTGGACCTCTATAGGTCCCCAATTAAATAAAACAGTGATGAAATACCTATTTCTCGGATACCCGTCAATTTTCCGTCCAAAAATTCCCAATCTTAAATATTTCATGAATCCGATGCCTCAAGAATCAGGTCAATCGGATGTCGGACGGAAAAGTTATTCCCAAAATAACACAAAAAGCAATTAAAACAATATATATATATATATATATATATAAGCCCTTATTTCCTTCTCTTTTTTTTCCTTTTTCCTGTCTGACATTCCAACTAGCATATCTCTTTACACACAATTCAGAAAATTACAAACCATACCTCTTTTGAAAGATCATGAAACCCTCTACAAGTTTCATGAAAACTATAAAAATCACATTTACCCCTAAGGGTGTCAAAATTCAATTGAAACTTCTGCCCATTCAAAACCTATCAAAACAGAACAGTACATGGTAAATTCAGTAACTTCCATTTTCTTCAATCAAAAATTACACCATAAATATTTCAGAAAGATCACAATGTGATCTACCGGTTTTATGAACAATATGAAATCAAATTCAATGGCTAACTAGGTCAAACAATTCAGTGAATACTGCTGCCCCTGCAAGTACTCAATCTGGACAGTAATGTTCTAAACAGTATATCTCCTTGCAAAGATGTCAAATAAATTCATACTTTATACCTACGGAAAGATCAAACACAATGCTACACTTCCCATGAAGGGCTTCAAAGCCAATTCCATCTCTAACAAACTTAAAACTTTCATGCAAGTTACTGATCAGGGCAGCAGTCAATAACCTCATGTAGGTACAGATTTTGAAAATTCATTACTCCCACAGCTGATCTCCAACAATTACATGCTATACACCATTTTCAAGATAATTTCTTCCTATACAACTCTTCAGAAGATCACTCAAGCCAATTCAATTCACAGAAATTGCTAAAATTGCTTCTAATCATAATGTGCACCAAATCCACTCTTAGTCTAGGTTTCACCAAATTGTTCAAAATCAGTCAATATTCTACAGTGTATATCTCCCAATATACAGATAGAAAAATTGAACAATTAGTGGGAATGGAAAGATAACTTAATAATCTTCAACTTTAATTTTGACCATTTTCCCTAATTCCATCTCAATTAATTTAGAAAAATCATCAACACAATCAGGTCATCAATCCAGATACTGTTCATTCCAGCCATCAGCAGTAACTTTCCATGCTAAAATTCACCCTCTTAAAACTACAATTAGACAACAGCTATTTCACATAAGAATGTAACCAATAAACCAAAGTTTAATTGGGCACAAACCTCACCTCATTTGCATAACCACACAATGAGTTATGCTCAAACCAGTACAGTAGGTCAAAATCCATTTTCCAGCTTTCATCTTCAACTTACACTTCCTATCATGCCAATTCAAATTCTACTACCATAAGCATCTCAATTGGACACAAAATTAGTCCCTACATCATTCATACATTCACTAGGAGTAACCACCTCAAGTTGGCAGCCCTAACCTCTTCATTTCCATGCAAGAATAATCATAAAGAATCAATCCAAAATCAAACTAAAACACTTCTAAACCACATCATTCATGTTCACTTTATCAAATCATCCTCAACATAACCATACCCAACAATTCAAGCTATAAGTTTCATAATATTAGGGCATCATAAATAATAATAAATGCACCATAACTCCTATTAAATGCATCTTACAATTCATTAAAGACATAATTCAAACTTAAAAGAACACTTACCACTTCAAGCTTTCAATCTTTCCCACTCTCCAATCACTTCACTTTCTTACTTCACTTCTAAAGCCCATACATGGCTATCACCTTGGATAGAGACTTAAGCTCATATGCAAGTAAAGAGGGCTCTTAAGGTTGGTGGAAGGTGACTTAAGAGAGAAACAAAAAAAAGAAATCGATGGAGATGTAAAGGAAGTAGGTTTTCGGTGAAGACTATTAAGCATTTAAAACCATTCAATCCTTCTATTCCTTAAGGCATAACCGAGAGGAACACTTTAGCATAGGACAAGGAGCATTAAGCTAAGAGGACAAGTGGCAATTCTTAGAAAAAAACAAAGTAGATATAAAACAAAACTCTTGTATAGGATTTAGAAACCCTACTACAATTTGACCCATTCTAGTTCAATGGCCTTAATTTCAATTCTAAAATAAAATACCCAATATGACAGTGCCATTGGGTAGCAATTTTCGGTACCGAAAAGCAACCGGTTCGACACTTGGCGATTTTTTCCGGTCTGGGAATTTTCTCCGAAAAATTCCAGAAAAATTCTTGAAAATCCCTGAAAATATAAAACACTCAATGGCGCACTCAGAATAATTTTGCAAACCCAATAGCTACGTTAATCACAATAAAATTGCCTTAGGCACAAAAATCGGGAATGTCATGTATGCATGTACAGTAATTTCATGTGCACAAATGATACTGTGTACCAATCCTATTATGCATGAACAGTCCTAATTCATCCCAATCCATCTCATCCTATGCCAAATTTACTATTTTACCCTTCCTATCGGGGGTGGGATGTTACAATATATGGTGTTTATTTTTCTCTTTTGGTTGTCCATACATTCTAAAGTTACCTTTGAAGTGAATCACACGTTAATACAAGACTTATTATACAATATACAAATGCACAAGAAGGGGGGTTGAATTGTGTATTTTTTTGGTTAAGCCCCTTTGAAAATGTTTTGTTAAAAGAAACTTGTTCTTTTTACAAGAACTACTAGAAATCAAAGTTATAAAGTATTTTTCGAAAACTTGCATAAAAACTAGTAAGATCGAAAATTGAAAGATAAGAGAGATTAAGAGTTGAAAGATGTTGACACGACGATTTTTATACTGGTTCATCCCAAACTGTGGCCTACGTCCAGTCCTCAGATATCTTTTTGATATTTCACTATCTCTCAAAACGTTACAAGTATTCTTTGTCTCTGAGTCTCTTCAGGTCTCTTACAATCAGTATTCTTTCACATTTAGCCTCTACAGGCTATCTGCACTACTTTCAACTGAAAGGTTTTTCGAGCTTTGTTACAGAAAAATAGCTCTAGATTTTTCGCACAATAGTTTCTCTCAAGTATCGCTAAGCTCTTTAATTTCACTAACTTTTGTAACTTTTTCAATCTTCATAATTTTTGTAACTTTTGTAACTTTTTCAATCTTCGACTCCGACTCATATTTATAGTCTTCGTCTTCAACTGCTTCTTGATTCTTGATTCTTGCTTCTTTCAAGAAACGATTATTCAGTTGAGTTCTATAACTAACTCAAACTGATTCTTGATTTGACGTGGTTTGTTTCCATCTGCTTTTCTTTGTTTGTTTTCTTCCGTCTTTTTTTTTTGTCTGCTTTTCTTCGTCTGCTTTTCATTCGTCTATTTTTTTCCGTCTATTTTTCTTCCGTCTATTTTTTTTCGTCTGTTTTTCTTCGTCTGCTTTTCATTTGTCTGCTTTTCTTCGTCTGTTTTTCTTCCGTTTGTTTTTCTTCGTTTTCTTTTCATTATTATTTGTACTTCATCAAAATCATTTATGTAACGTCATTTTGACTTAACAATCTCCCCCTTTTTGATGATAACAAATAATCATACAGGTAAGATGAAAAACTGTAAATGGAAAAATATACAGATGAGAAATAAGAACATATCTTCACTCCATCTTCTTCAAACTTCTAATTCTTCATTTTCTGCTTACTCTTCCTCCGCTTATCTTTTTCTTTCTTCTTCAAAATGTTTCTTTTCTCCCCGTTTCGTTTCTCCCCTATTTGTTATTAATAAAAAATGATTATTGTTAGACCCCGAATTTTTTGTGTGTGATGATATTAAGCATGAATTGTGTTAATTATGTGATTATGCCTTAGTTTGAGTTAATTGGGAGTATTATGGATAATTACGGTTTAATTGTGGTTAAATGAGGATTAAAAAGGGGTAAAAGTTTATGAGGGCATTTTGGGAAGTTACTTGAGTTGGAATGGATTTGGGCTTAGCTAAAAGGGGTATTATGGTCTTTGTCTCATGTCTTTAGGTTTAAGAGAAAGAAATTAGAAAAAGGAAAGAAGAAAGAAGAAAAAGGAAAGAAGTGGAAATAGAAGAAAGAAGAGAGGAGTGCGCCGTCGGTGGTGAAGGAAGGAGAAGAGAAGAGAGATTTCGATTGTTGCAATTTTCCGACAGTTTGAAGCTATTTTCGGGTAAGTTTGTCTTCATCCCGTTCTATTGTGGCTAGATTGAAACCTAAGATGGCTTGAATGTGTTAGAATCGACGGTTTTAGGATTTTAAGGTAAAAATGGTGAGATTGCTTGGGTTGATGCATTTGTGTTTGATTTTGAGTTGTTAATGGGTTAGAAATGTAGTATAAGTCTTGATCTACAGTTTAGATGTGGTGCATTTAAGTTTGGGAAGAGATTGAAGTCAAAAAATGTAGGAAAAAGGGGTTCGGAGTCGCAGCTTCGACCCGCACGCGTCGAAGTCTTGAGAACACGCCATGCGTCATGGAGAATTGGTGACATGTCACAGCACACTCAGACGCCACAAGCGTGAACGTTGTGACCTAGAAATAAAGGGCTACGAGTTGTATGAAGAAGGGAAGTTTGGAAATTGTTTCGAAGGGTTCGAAAATTTAGATGGAAGTCGGATGTAAACTTTTAATGCTTTATTATGGCTTTCCAAGCTTCGATTATTTTCTGTGGATATTGATTGGATGGAAACTTGGTTGTTTTAGGAAACCAAGCTGACCCGATTTCATCGCAAGAGGAAGGACACCAGTGAGTCGACTACTCGAGCGATCTTAGGTGGGTAATATACTTATAGTTATTGTGTGACTAGGAAATTTCTTGCCTATGTATGAATATATGTTATTTGTTATGCATGTTTAAATGTGATGAATTGAATGATTTTGAGTTCATATATTTTGAAAGAATCATAAGAATTGATAGCATTACATTTTTGATTTCGATCATGTTATGCCTCGACTTCGGTCACGACATTTTGACTAAATGCAAGATATGGAAGAATACCATATGATAAAATGATTATGAGCATGATTATATGCTTTTGTTTGGGCGAGAGTGGAACCATTTCGTTCGTCACGTGCATGTAGACAAGAGCCTTCTCCTGGCTGCCCGCTTGTGGCCTATGAGATCCGAATGGACTCATTTCGTTCAGGGTGTAAACTTTGGTTTCTCCCTTTTGTTTCCATGGAACCCTCGAGCCATTGTGATGTGCATTGCATATGTGAATTGTTCATTGTGAATGCTTGAATTGATGTCTGTATAGATATAATATATATACATTCATATGCTAGGATTTGTGCTAGTTGCCGATGGCTATAATTATATTAGCCACTGAGCTGTGTAGCTCAACCCATTACTTTCCTCCTCAAAGTGTAACATGCCGATCGTTGATCTCATGAGGCATCGGAAACTTCGAGCTAATTAGGAACTTTGTATTAAGTTCGTTTTTGGTTGGCCGTCCAAACACATTATCATGGAGCATATTTCATGTATTTTGGATTGGAACTTTATTATGTATTTCGCACGATTTTGAATACTTGTGACATTTCTTCAGATTGTACTGGCATGAGTTTAATTCATGATTTAAATGCATGTGTAAGTGTTGGATGGTATGAGAATGGTTGTGTGCGAATTATGATCGAACTATGTATATGTATATGTATATGTGTAAATGTTGGGATCGGGTCCGACGTTATGGGGAGCCCGTCGATGGCGCAGCCCGAGGGGCCACCTCAGGAATTGGGGATCCGGAGCCCGGGCCCAACAATTATGACCGATGATGCTTCAATAATTCTTTCACCATCTCCTTTATCTCCTTGAGTTCTCTGTGTAGTTGAATTACTTCTGCTTCTAAGTCAAAAGATGAGGTTGGCCAGTCATCATCCTTTGGTTGTTCTTCTTTAACAGCAATTGTAGCGTTATATGCATCGGAAGATGGAACATACGCTTTAATGATCTCTAAGGTAGGAAGTTGAACAGATAGGTTGGGTTCTGGAAGATCTAAATCATCATGAGTTGGTAGTCTTAAAATGTAACATCCCATCACTGATGGGAAGGGTAAATTGGTAAATTGGGATGGACTAGGAGTTGATTCATATTTTTGATATATTCATTCATTTGGCCTCTCGATATAGAGAGGAATGATACATTTTGCACATGCACCTATAGGTACATGCATTCGTGATAGTTTCCGGCATTTACGTTTGAATATGATTTGTTTTGTGAATTATGAGATAATTGTGTTTGAAAATCTGAATTGGAAATGCTTTAGGTGTGTTTCTCAGTTGTTAGTGACCCCGGGAAATTTTTGGAAATTTTTGGGAGAAAAAGTTCAGACCAAAGAATTTAACAAGTAACGGACTGATTGACTTAAGAGTACTGAATACTTGCTCAATGGCAATGGGAAAATTAGACATGATTTTAGGAAAAAATGTTAAACCATTTGGAATTTGGGGGCAATTAAACTAGAAATGTTTTGAAAGAGAAAGAGATTTAAAAGAATTTGAGGAAAAGAAGAATACTATGCTTTGAGCCCTAGAACCATTGTTAAGAGAGAGCAACCCTTTAAATGCCTTAGGATTTAAATTTCCCCTTGAAAAATTGCAAAAATCAGTTGGGCTCTAAATTTGTTCCCTTCACCTAGGGCATGTTTTCCTCTTCTCTCTTTGTTGATTTTCGATCCTCTCTACATGATCCTTGCTTGTCCACTTGCTTGCTTTTCCTTGTGCAAAGCCAAGCTTAAACCCTAAAGATGATGAAGTTTGGTGTGGTTTTGGGAGAGAGCCGTAGGTGTTAACTGCTTAGAGAGTTTTCGGGTGTTTGAAGAGAGGAAGTTTGAATTGGTAAGTAAATGGCTTTTATGTTGTTTATTTGTTAGTTAAATGTATTTATGATGTTTAATGAGAAAGATTGGGGTAGTTGTGTTGAGTAATGACTGATTTTAGCAGTGAAATCTGTGAAAAAAGGGTCGGAGAAGAAGAACAGGAACACGCACGTCGCGACGTGTGTGAGGGCCTCGTCACGACGAGTGGTTAAATCCTCGTCGCGACGAGCGTGTTTGGACGTCGCGACGAGCATGTTTAGACGTTGCGACGAGTGACCTCGTGTCACCGCGACGTGCGCCCTTTGGCCGTGGCGAGACTGATTTTTCTGAACTGATTTATTTTAGTTTTTGGGTCATAACTAATGATGTAGACCTCCAATTGAAGTGATTTTTGATTCGTTATAAACTAGAGAAAGAGGTCTACAATTAAGGTGAAGAAAGAAAGTTTGAATTCAATTTTGTAAGATCTCAAATATTGAATGAAAGTTGAGGATAGGTTTCTATTTCAACCTAAAGGTTGTTTCACGATAATTGGAGGAAAATTTTGAGACTTCTGACATACATTCAATGCTTTTGCGAGTTTTAGAAACTTAGAAAAAAGGGTGTTTTTGACCTAATGAATAGTAATACTGGCTGTGAGGTCTTTCTCGAGAACTATAGGGTATTGTTTGAACGTTGTAGAGTATATATATGAAAAGTGGGTTTCGTGACAAAAGAAAGTAAAATTGGGAATTAGCGCCGGGATGTCATGAACATGCATCATACATCTTTTACTTGCGACATGTGCATTATTGAATCCTTCTGTTTATGCATTTAAAAATGGGTGATCGTTTGACTGTTATAGAGGCACCATTAGAACGACATTCCACAGATATTGCTGGGACGTCCAGGCGTTAGCGCGGAAGCCAGGTGAGTGACCTAGACGGTTCTCAAAGTATTAAATGTTATAATTCAGTGATTTAAATTCTTTGAAGTGAAATGATGAGAAATTATTGAATGTGAACTCGGGATAGAAGGTCCGGAGTATTGAAGTGATAGTATACAGAAATGTTATGAGAATGTGAAAGTGTAATTGTGTTTGTGAATTGAAAATCTGGAATAGATTATAAATGACTGTGTTATACTGTTTCAGAGCGAAAAGCTCAACGATTGATGAGTTATTGCATACCTAGAGGGCTCTCCTACCTCTAAGACGCGTGGAAAGTAGTGCATACCCAGAGGGCTCTCCTACCCCTAAGACGCGTTCAATGATTAATGAGCCCTTGACGGGACAGTTTCAGAGTGAAAAGCTCAACGATTAATGAGTTAGTGCATACCTAGAGGGCTCTCCTACCTCTAAGACGCGTGAGAAGTAGTGCATACCCAGAGGGCTCTCCTACCCTTAAGACGCGTTTAATGATTAATGAGCCCTTGACAGGACAGTTTCAGAGCGAAAAGCTCAACGATTAATGAGTTAGTGCATACCCAGAGAGCTCTCCTACCTCTAAGATGTGTGAGAAGTAGTGCATACCCAGAGGGCTCTCCTACCCCTAAGACGCATTCAATGATTAATGAGCCCTTGATGGGACAGTTCCAGAGCCTATGGCTCAACGATTAATGTGCCCTTATAGGGATAGTATAGATGCTTGGTCACAAAACTAATATGAATTGATAATAGGTTACAGATTGTATTTATTCTGATATGTTTGATTGAATGATAGGTGAAATGCCCTCTGGTGTGAAAACAATTATGGGGTACTCCTAATTATAGAATGTATGACTGATTGTGATATGCTTAGTGTTGTATGGAATATTAGAGCTGTTGACCAGAGTTGCCATCGATTAGAGCTTTTAGCTCAACGTGTGAAAATGAACTTCGAGTTCATGACTGATTCAGAGCCTTAGGCTCAACGTATAATGAACCCGGTATCCAGTAATAGATAATGGTCAGATATTATTGAGCCCATCGATGGGACAATTTAGGCACTAGGTCACAGTCATATGATAATTAAATAGTAAGTGAGTGAAATACTTTGTATCGAAAAATGAGATGTATGAATATAGATTTCTGTAAATATGTAAATGGGGAACTCTTGAGAAAATGTATTACGATATAGAAATAGATCTATGGGAATTGAAAAATGAGATCAAATAGAAAGAATGAAAACATAAGTTATTAGTTGATTCTGTACTTGAGTGAACAGACCATCGATGATGGTCACTCATTGAGTTTGCAAAAACTCATCCAAAATTTGCAATTATTTTGCAAGACTCAGAAGATTACCCCGTTAGGTAACAAGTGTATAGTGATCGCAGAGTGGTATTAGAGAACGGGATCAGTTGCGTCTGCACTAGAGTGAGGACTCTGCAAATTTATTATTGTGTATTTTTGAAGAGGACCCTCGTGGTCATTGAACCTACCAGTTTTGTTATATAAATTGTTTTCCGAAATATACATATATGTGTAACTGTATGATTGTTTCAAAACAAATTTTTGTACTGTAATTTGGCTGAGTGATGTATCATCCCATCCTCGCGAGGTGCGGATTCGGATATCACCATCGATGTCGGGTCCGGGTCTTGCGGGAGTGGGGTGCTACATTTAGTGATATCAAAGCCCAGAAATACGAACTTACATGGGCATTTTCTGAAATATAGGTCAAATCGTATACAGTAAAGACATGTTAGAGCAGACCGTGACAACTGATCCCTAATCTGAGTCCCAAAAGTATGAGTCTTGCGCATGAAGAAGTGTTGAGTACATATGTTCAGTGTTTCAGTGTGACAAGAGAAATGAAATATCAGTATCTGAGCCAATGGGGATTATGGGCAATTGGAAATGGGAAAAGTACAACTCGAGGGCGCGAGGCCTGAGAGGCCGAGGCCCTTTTTGGGGACGCGAGGCCCGAGAGGCCGAGGTCCTACATATTGTTAATAATATTCACATTATACTATGCATGTAAACCCTTCAATGCGATATGAATGTGAAGACAGTGGTATGGGCCGATTTAGGAAAACAAGTGGTATAAAAGTGAATAATGAGGTTTTATGTATAAATTGGATGAAATGAAAGCGAAAATTTTGCAATACCCTAGAGGGGTCATTTTGGACATGGGAAGAATAGTGGTTAAAAGTAATAGGAGTTAATAAGTTAGCATGAAAATGTGTCCGTGTCTGATCAAAAGCTTAGGGGTGATGAGGAAATAGTGATTCTAATGGGTATGCTCAATAAAATGGGATAAATGGGATAAGAGGAAATGAGAACAAGGAAGAAAAAGATTCACTGAAATTGAGAAGAATATCGGTTAATATGATCAGAATGTTAACTTGTATAAGGACATGTCGAAGTGAGATAAAAGCTCATGATGATCGGGTATTATGATTCGGACTTGCGTGGTTGATAAAATGGGAAAAATAGGGAATGAGAAATAGTACACGATTTGATAAAGTAATTATAGATTGACTGTATTTCAGTTAGTATGTATTATTGGGTATTGATATGGGACCCAAAAGCTTTGCTTTCGAAGGAAATAGAGAAGTAAAGTTATTGACAAAATGAAGTGGAAATGGTATGATTAAGGTGTACATGCCAGGTTAGTAAGGAGATAACTAAGTAGACGTGGTTTTTAAATGTGACAATAGATTGGGTGCTAAGATTGCATTTCTTGATGCTTCTGCGTTTATAATTATGAGTGGATTGGGAATATGCTCATGGACGATAAAAATTTATCAGAATATGATGTTACAAATGTTGGAACGTGATTCATGATATGTTACTATAGGGAAAATTAGGCATGTGCTTCAATTTGAATTGTTTAATGTATACATTTTTGGGAAAAATATGATAACTCAAAGGGGAAGAGTGAAAGCACTCACTAATGTTCATGACGAGTTGTTATTTACCAAAAAGGGAGTTAAATAATGGAAAGCCGAAAAGAATTTCTGTCAATATGTGTATCAGCATGAGGAATGAGTGCAGAGCATAATTTGGGTTACCAAATCACAGGGTGAACCCTATTTATGGGCAGGAACAAGAATAGAAATGGTATCTAGAATACATGGAAAGTTTAGTATTACTAGTGGCTATGAGTGATTGAAATTTGATGTAGATACACCTCTAGATGAGATAGTAAGAGCTAGATGGAATTTACTGGGTTTTATAGTATAAGAGATTACTTTATAGTTCATTGGGCCTTAGTAGCGAGGATGCATTGACCAGAGTGGGCGATACGGATTGACCCTAATAGGATAGGAGGAAAAGTGGAAATGGGTTCTCTTGAAGTTTCAAAAAGGACTTATAAGTACAGATGGAAAATAGGTGAGTGATTATATCGAGGGTTGTCAGCATGAATTTTGATCTGTGATGGTAGGCTTTCTATGACAAATAGCTGAGATTATAAGCTCGTCTCTAAATTCAACAATGGAATCCGGAAATTCTTTCATTTGTCTAAAGGTCAAAAGTCCCTTACCTGATACAACCGGGTTTGTTCAGGAGGGAACTGATTGCTGTAAAGTAGGAATTTTGGAGTTGAGAATGTGAAATATCTAAGTGTAAGGGGACTCGGGTATTTCAAGGAAACACTTTTGTTTATGTGAGGAGAATTTGGGTCTGCATCTTAGGGTATAAATGTGTGTTTGGGAACCACAGATCCTCCATAATGTTAAGGGGTTCCAACACAGGAAGTTATGATTTTAGACCGATTGAAATATGTGGAGCAACAGATATGAATGAACAGACATTTGTCTGAGTCAATGAGGAATCTGTAGGAATTTGAAAGAATTGGGAAATCTGTTGAGAAATAGGAAGTTTAACGAGAAATTGAGGATAACATGTGTCAGAGGAAGTTGTTACTCAAGGAATTTCATGAGCTAAAAATAAGAGGTTATACCTATTAGTGTTAATTATGCTCTGATTTGATATTGTTATAAAAGGTTAATGGGATCTAAGCTTAAGAATATCAATTAGTGACTATGATCTTAATGAAGATGAATTTATGATTACAGGGAATTTGGTTGAAATGTATAACATGATTTTGGTGTTGTTAAAGATGAATAACTGCCTGAGCTAAATATTGGCACATGATTTGGAAACTTCTGCAACAATAATTGGATTGAAAGTGTATAATCATAATGTGGACAAAATCACATGAGTTATACAATAACTAGACAGATTAGTAGTGATTAATGTATGACAGGAAATTGGAAAGATTAAAAAGATTGGGCTGAGGAACCTATGTTCCAGTAAATAGTGTCGGATAGAACATTGTATAGTAAAGTACGATAATTATGGATACTGGGTTACTAGATCTAGTGCAATGAAGAGGGTATAGTGATGAGTTAATTGGAGCAAAGTAAATGGAGAAAAACCCAAATTATGGATTTGGGGGATGTCAATAACATCGACATATGTGTATTACTGTATAAGGAAAGGTCCTAGTAAGGGGACCCCAAAAGAATAATTGGTAGCTAAGAATGTGGACTTGAGTGAATATGTTCGAATAAGTTCAGGCATTGTAAGTGATGCATTCCATCCCAAGAATGCATGAGATATGAAGGAGTTGTGATTGAGTCACCTATGTGTAGCGTTTCTACGTAGAGCTATGTTCTATGATTGTGTTATGATTTGACTGAGCCTGCGGGCCAGTATTCTGATTTGACTGAGCCTACGGGCCAGTATTATGATTTGACTGAGCCTACGGGCCAATATTCTGATTTGACTGAGCCTACAGGCCAGTATTATGATTTGACTGAGTCTACGGGCCAGTATTTTGTTTATGTGAAAGGCACTCGATCGCAACGATAAGAACGATTGTGAACCTTATTAATGGCTTTATCAGTAATTTTATGGCTAGGATTGTTTCAATCCGATATATGTTGAAGTTGTAATGGGATGTAATGAGTTGAATTTTTCTGAAAATTCATCAAGGGCATATGAAAGAAGTTAGCTTTCTAATAAAGAAGTGAACGACCAATTGATAATATCAATTGCTATGTTAAAAAGGGAACAACAAATAGAATGATGTTATACGAAATGGAAAAGTGTATGAGAAAATAGTACCCCTATCGTATTAAATGTCAAAATGAATTTCGAGGACGAAATTTTTATTAGGAGGGGAGAATTGTAACATCCGATCACCGATGGGAAGGGTAAATTGGTAAATTGGGATGGACTAGGAGTTGATTCATATTTTTGATATGTTCATTCATTTGGCCTCTCGATATAGAGAGGAATGATACATTTTGCACATGCATATATAGGTACATGCATTCCTAACAGTTTCCGGCATTTTGAATATGATTTGTTTTGTGAATTATAAGATAATTGTGTTTGAAAATCTGAATTGGAAATGCTTTAGGAGTGTTTCTCAGTTGTTAGTGACCCTTGGAAATTTCTGGAAATTTTTGGAAGAAAAAGTCCGGACCGGAGAATTTTACAAGTAACGGACTGATTGACTTAATAGTACTGAATAACTGCTCAATGGCAATGGGAAAATTAGACATGATTTTAGGAAAAAAATGTTAATCCATTTGGAATTTGGGGGCAATTAAACTAGAAATGTTTGGAAAGAGAAAGAGATTTAAGAGAATTTGAGGAAAAGAAGAATACTATGCCTTGAGCCTTAGAACCATTGTTAAGAGAGAGCAACCCTTTAATTGCCTTAGGTTTTAAATTTCCCCTTGGAAAATTGTGAAAATCAGTTGGGCTGTAAATTTGTTCCCTTCACCTAGGGCATATTTTCCTCTTCTCTCTTTGTTGATTTTCGATCCTCTCTACACGATCCTTGCTTGTCCACTTGCTTGCTTTTCCTTTTGTAAAGCCAAGCTTAAACCCTAAAGATGATGAAGTTTGGTGTGGTTTTGGGAGAGAGCCGTAGGTGTTAACTGTTTAGAGAGTTTTCGGGTGTTTGAAGAGAGGAAGCTTGATTTGGTAAGTAAATGGCTTTTATGTTGTTTAATTGTTAGTTAAATGTATTTATGATGTTTAATGAGAAAGATTGGGGTAGTTGTGTTGAGTAATGGCTGATTTTAGAAGTGAAATATGTGAAAAAAGGGTGTTAACTGCTTAGAGAGTTTTCGGGTGTTTGAAGAGAGGAAGCTTGATTTGGTAAGTAAATGGCTTTTATGTTGTTTAATTGTTAGTTAAATGTATTTATGATGTTTAATGAGAAAGATTGGGGTAGTTGTATTGAGTAATGGCTGATTTTACAAGTGAAATATGTGAAAAAGGGGTCGGAGAAGACGAACAAGAACCTGCACGTCGCGACGTGTGTGAGGGCTTCGTCGCGACGAGCGGTTAAATCCTCGTCTCAACGAGCGTGTTTGGACGTTGCGACGAGCGGTTAAATCCTCGTCGCGACTAGCATGTTTAGACCGTTGGATCGGAAAAAGAAAGCATGCTTAGTATAGAGAAACGATAGATTTCAAAACTTTTTAAGAAATCATCCTGCAGCGGAAGCAATATATCCAAATCAACATGCTAATCCATACATGATATGGTATAAGGATAATAAAACCAAGAACAAGATAAAAGGAATTACCGACTCCTTCGCTACAGCTTTAAATCCTCGCTACGCTATCCTCTCCTTCTTATATCCAAATACTTTGCCTTTGAGTCTTTTCCTTTAGCAATCTATCCTCTCCTTCTTATATCCAAATCCTTTGCCTTTAACAAAATCCTTTGGTGGGAAAGGAGAAGAAATATTTGGAGGAGATTTTCTTAGAAGAAGAAGAACCAAAATTGAAACTCTTTCAATTCTTTCACTTAGGAATTTCGGTTCTACCTTGCATGAAAGGAGAGAATGTCTAAAAACCATGCAAGAACCCTTTCTTACATCTCAATTTCGAATTATGCATCAATGGAAAGAGTGAGAGGCATCCAATGCATCACTTCTTACATTAATCACTCATCAAATAGCCAATAAATGAGACTTACTTCATTTATCTTTAAAATGGCTATTTGAAAAGACCATAACCCATAATTGAATACTCATTTTGGTTTTGGCAAGAAGAAAGAAGGAAGATGGTCCATCTAATGCACATCTTTCATCTTTAATCTAATGAATGCAAATAGGTTACATGCCAACATTAAAAGCCAACCATTAAACCATTTAATGGTAAGTTCATAACTCCATTTAATAATGATGAACCATAATAAAGACCATCTTTATTTAGTATTTTAATGTCAAATGTGTGGTTACACATCTAACCTAACACAATTTCGAAATTGCTTCTTCTCCATTTAAAAAAAATTGTTTTAATATAATTAATCTAATCAATTACATTAAACCAAAACAAGCCCATTTCTAAATGAACATATGGGCTTCCAATTAACCATTAATTAGTATAAGCCCATCATTCAATTATGGACTTCTAAAGCCTCCAAACTACTTCTTACTTAGCTTGATAACCTTCCTTAAAGCCAAGTGGGGAATCTTATTGGACTTTGATAATTCAAGCTCCAATAAGCCCAGAAATAATTCAATCTCATTGGAATTAATTCTAGCTTATTAACTAAATGTCATTCCACTAAAGACAATTAGTTGAACTCTTGAATTATTAAATATTATAAGAATATGTCCAATTGCAAACCCTATTTAGAACCTTATTATAGTCATCCGCACAACAAAGGGTAAAATTACCGTTTTGCCCTTATGTTGGTTTTTCCTTCTAGATCTCTCATTTTACTTTATATGGTGATTAACACATAAGATCTCATCTTAGTGTTAAGACTTGATGGGTAGCTAGTCCATCAAACCATCGCGCCATTTAATCACCAAATCTCCTTAAAACATCTGTAAGAGATGATAACACTATAAACTCTTTATTCGAGTGAATGTTCCTCGATACATGTTTCAATTAATAATTCCAACATGCAGACACTCGGATTAATACCTGTAAAAATCCATTCCGATCATATCAAGAATTATAATGAAACACATATGAGTTCACCAATCATCAAGATTGTGGTTCATAATAAGCGAATGCTTAAGTTGTATGTTTTAAGATTAAAGTAACGCCCACTTTATTCTTGAAAACATACTTGATTCCGTATTCATTTAATAGTGCCATTATCGATAGTCTACTACTATCATGATATGAAATTCATCATTCCCTTTAAGTAAGCTCCTTTACTTATATGGAGATAAATCGCAACACTACGCCTAAACCATAATCAAACGACCAACTTGATTATTCAACTGTGAATCAATTAATTGATTCTAATAATATACATGTTTCCCATACATCTCTATGTATATGTATATTACTTACAAATGAATCTTGGTACCTTATGGCGGATATATAATGCTCATACAGATAAAACCAAACTCTTTTGTTTTATTAATAATAAATATTTTCATTACAAAGCAGAATCAAGAAGATAAAGTTACATGTAAATACACTTGCTTTCTAGGGCATTATATTTACATAACTCCAACAATCTCCCACTTGCCCTAAAGCAAGTTTGACATATCCTTCATTCCCATCCCTTCTAGGTGACCCTCAAAGCTCTTTTGAGTCAATGTCTTTGTGAACGGATCAGCAGGTTTTGCTCAGGAATCTTTACCACATCCACTTCTCCACGTTGTATTATCTCCCTTATGAGATGATACTTTTTCTCAATGTGTTTGGCATCTTTGTGGATCTGAGGTTCTTTAGAATTAGCCACTGCCCCACTATTATCACAATAAAGTGTAATGGCTTTTTCGCCTCTGAACTACCTCCAAATCATTTAGGAACTTCCGAGCGATCGCTTCCTTTCTTTGCTTCTTCACAAGCAACATACTCAACCTCCATAGTCGAATCAGCAATACAAGATTGCTTGACACTCATCCAAACTATGGCTCCACCTCCTAAAGTAAATATTGAACCAGAAGTTGATTTCCTTGAATCAACATCTGATTGGAAATCAGAATCCGTATATCCGGTCGGAATAAGATTACTTCCAGAGTAAACAAGAATTAAGTTCTTTGTCCTACAAAGATACTTAAGTATACACTTAACCGCAATCAATGTTCCATTCTGGATTGGTGAAATCGCTACCATCCCCATCACGTAATGATATCCGGTCTAGTGCACAAGATTGCATACATCAAACTACCAACTGCCAAGCATATGGAATGTTACGCATCGCTCAACCTCCTCTTGGGTTTTAGGTGCTTGTTCATTTGAAAGTTTGATTCCATGTCTAGTAGGAGTGAAACCCTCTTGGAATCTTGCATGGCGAACTTATTGAGCATATTCTCAATGTAGGTTAGTTGAGACAAAACTATCTTCTTGTTCTTACGATCCTTATAAGTTTGATCCCTAGAACATAGGTAGCCTCTCCCAAATCCTTCATTGAAAATCGCTCATTCACCATCCTTAACTGCAGATAACATTCCCACATCATTCCCAATGAGCGTAATGTCATCAACATACGTGATTAGGAAAGTAACCTTACCTTCTTGTATTCTTTTGTAAACACAAGGCTCATCTAGATTTTGTATGAACCCATAGGTTTTGATAGCCTTATCAAACCTAATGTTCCAAGACCTAGATGCTTGCTTAAGTCCATAAATGGACCTTTGCAACTTGCAAACCTTATGCTCATTACCTAGCTCAATGAATCCTTCGGTTGGGCCATATAAATGGTCTCCTCAATATCTCCATTCGAAATGCGGTCTTGACATCCATTTGCCATATTTCATAATCGAAATAGGTCGCTTTATGGCCAAAAGAATCTGATGGACTTAAGCATGGCAACCGGAGAAAAGTCTCCTCGTAGTCTATACCCTCCTTTTGAGTATAGCCTTTAGCTACCAATCTAGCTTTAAAGGTCTCTAGCTTTCCATCTGATCCCTTTTCCTTTGTAGATCCATTTACACCCTATGGTTTTAGACACGTGGTAGATCTACAAGGACCTGATTTCATTAGTATACATAGAATCTATTTCGATTCCATTGCCTTGAGCCATTTTCTGCATCAACATCATTAATAGCACTGTAAACGTATCGGATCTGTTTTTCTTGGTCTAAGATGGCAATTAAGCCTTCTCCTAAACCCAGATACCTATCTGGTTGTCTCATAACCCTCCCACTACGTCTAGGCACATCTTGATGTTTAGGTTGCACTTCTGATTCAACTCTTGAATTCATTTCGACATCTTGTTCTGTCATATCCAAAACAACTCTTGGTTTGGATGAAATTGCTAACTCCTTTAGTACTACTTCACTTCTTCCTTTGTGATTTCTCACAAACTCTTCCTCTAAGAAGTTTGCATTTGTCGACACAAATACCTTCCTATCATGAGGACTGTAAAAATAGTACCCTCGAGTTCCCGTAGGATATCCTACAAACAAACATACTTCTGACCTCTGACCTTGGTTCCATCTTTATGGATTCAGGCTTTAGAACATGGGCTGGACAGCTCCAAGTCCTCAAGTTCCTCAATGAAGGCACTTGGCCAGTCCACAACTCCCTAGGTGTTTTAGGCACCGATTTGGATGGAGCAAAGTTAAGAAGATATGTTGCCATTTGTATGGCATATCCCCAGAACGATTCTGGAAGGCTAGCATAGGACATCATTGATCTTACCATTTCCAATAGAGTTCTATTTCTCCTCTCTGCTACACCATTTTGTTGAGGTGTACGAGGAGCTAACAAATTGGAAACAATTCCATTGTCAATTAAATATTGCTGGAACTCTCCAAATAAATACTCACCACCTCAACTGATCAAGTCGCTTTAATGCCTTGCCAAGTTGCTTCTCAACTTGACTTTGAATTCTTTGAACTTTTCAAAAGATTCACTCTTTTATGCATCAAATACAAATAGCCATGTCTTGAGTAATCATCTATAAAAGTTATGAAATATTCATAACCTCCTCTAGCTTGTACATTCATGGGCCCACATACATCTGTATGTACCATGTCCAATGGATTCAAATCTGTTTCCTTTAGAAGGAAATGAGGCTTTTGTCATTTTCCTTCAATACAAGATTCACAGGTGGGTAATGGATCACTATCCAAGCCCATAAGGATCCCATCCTTTACTAGCTCATCAAGTCTTTTCGATTGATATGACCCATCCTTAGATGCCACAGATACTTTGAATTAATGCTAGAGATATTGGATTGTCTTGGTTTTATCAATTCATGGTGTTTAGTGAGCCTTTCATAGGTTCTATAAAAACAATCCTGTTTAATTATCGCTTCACAAATAAAATCCTTATTCTCATATATTGAAACAACCTTTTCAAAATATAAGGAATAGCAGATTTTATTAGACAAAAACAGAAATCATGTTCCTTACAATCATTGGCATGTAATAAACATCTTCCAAATATAACCTATGACCACTAGAAAGTCCAAGATAACTACTCCCACCGATTCTCAACAAACATAGGAACCATCTGCTATCTTAACTTGAAACGGCCTTTAGGAAGTCTTTTCCTTCATTGAACCCCCGAAAGAATTACAAACATGGTTAGTGGCTCCTGATCTAATATCCAAGAAGTAGACAAATCACACATTTCTAGTTCCTAACAAACTTAGGAAGCCCATACCTTGTTTGCTTTTGAGGGACTCTAGGTAGATCGGATGCTTCTTTTCCAAAGGGCCCATCTCATCACAAAGGAAACACTTTCCTTTGATGTTCTCTTTGGCCTTCATTTTCATGGGTTTGGCCTTGACCCTATTTGGGCCTTCTTTTCATTGAACCCTTCTTCTTATCCTTGCCCTTACCTTGGGCTTAGAAGAAGAAGCTACATTAGCTTCGACCCATGAGCCTTAATATTCAATATTTCCTCCGTGCTCGGAGGGTATTCATCAACTCACTCAAGGTGTAATCCTTGCTTGTTGAGCTCATAGTCCAACTTAAACTGCTGAAAAGAAGAGTTTAAGCTATTGATGATCATAATCATCTGCGTGTCACATCCATATCCGCCTAAGCATCTCAAATTTCGGTGACCGCAGAGATTACCTTCATCATGTAATCCCGCACCTGGTTCACTGTGTTTACGTCTCGAGATTATGAAAGGTTTGGATAGCTTTCACTCTTGTAGACCTAGTCCTCACACCAAACATCTCATGTAGGTGATGGACCATTACACTAGCAGCTTTCATACAAGCAATTTGCTTTTGCAACATGCCACGAAGCTTTAATATAACACTTAGTAGTCTTGTCAAGATTCTCGCCAACGCCATGTTGTTGGACTTGCTCAGAGTTGCATCTCCACTTAGAGGTGTAGGCTCATTTTCAGCTAACACCATGAAATATGTTCATATTGAAGAACAATGTCAAGGTTACGCTCCATTCATTAAACTTGTCTCCATTTTCCAATTTGTTATTAGTCAAGAGCAGGGTGAGTGGATTCATTTTGTGGTTGATTATGTCTGAAAATATAAATTATTAAAACATGAGCATACTAGTCAACAATTTATGGAACTTTGTATAAAATCATGATGCATGTATGCATGATGATAGATTTAACAAAACTTAAAAAATTAAAACATTATATGACGGTTATTTTTCTTATCTATAACAGACTAAGTGACGGTGGGCCATCTTATCTATTAAAAGAAAAATTGGGACCCTCCCACTCAAAAAACTACTAAGCATCTCATGCTCAATTTTTTAAGAAGTGTCTTAATTTGGTCCATACTTTTAGCAGCAGAGCTACGGTGGGCAGTTTATTGATAAAAAATGTTGAGTGTATAACCATTTGATTCATTCACTAAAGAAACCTACAAATCATGCCTCGGTGGGAGGTCACATTTGCTATCATTAAGTGGACTTATCCTTAAGGAGACCCAAACCATGCAAGATCTAGGATCCATGCCCTCCGATGGGGAGTAACACTTCACCACATGCAAACGGGCCATCATTTGGAGACCGTTGACTCTCACAGGAGCATCCTCTCCCACTCAATCTTTTTGGGCTTTAAGTTTTAAATACCATCTTGTCTAGATGCAATTTATTATCCATCCTATATTGTTTCATTATATATCTCATACATAATGAATGCATGGCAAGGTCTAGGGTTGGCAATTTTCTAAATGACATGCAATCACATAATATCACATATTACAAGCATTCATTTCTCCATTCATCACATGAACTAATAAAGCCACTTTTGATTGTCCATCCTAGAAACATAAAATAATTATAAGCCTTTTAGACCCAAAATATGCTTCTTCATCTTGGATCTTCCGCTTCGAACTCTTCGCTAACATGATCCGGCCCATTCGGTAAACAAAATGTAATGGCATTTATAAAATTAGAATTTTGTCATTTTGAAAAATAAAATTCTAGCACTAGATTTTAGAAAACCAAATCTTTGTTTTGACAAAAATCCCAGCACTTGTTTTATTAAAACCAAACTCATTTCATGAAAATTAAAACAACACTTAGTATTTTAGCAAAACCGAAATTGGATTCTTTGAAACAAAAACCAGCACTTGTTTTCCAATCATAACTGAAATATGATTCATTGAAACAAAATTCCAGCAACTTAGTTTTCACAAAACTTATGCCAAAACACAAAAGGATACACCAAAATTTTACCTTTCCATTTCTTCAATCCATGGCTGCTCCTTCTTCATCATTACATCAATTTGTACATTAAAAATCAAATAAAATAGAAAAAGAAACCAAGGAGGAAACATGGTGATGATAGACCACCCTCCTTGTTACAACCAAATGAAGAAATCTTACAAGATAAAATTTAACTTCTATGGACAACCAAAAGAGCAACATACACCATATATATTTCTATCAAATAAAAATATGCAGTATACATAAAAAGATTGCCAACCCATGCATCCACCATATAGGAACCGAAATCATGCATGAAAAACCAGCTCTGATACCAATTGTTGGATCGGAAAAAGAAAGCATGCTTAGTATAGAGAAATGATAGATTTCAAAACTTTTTAAGAAATCATCTTGCAGCGGAAGCAATATATCCAAATCAAAATGCTAATCCATACATGATATGGTATAAGGATAATAAAACCAAGAACAAGATAAAAGGAATTACTGACTCCTTCGCTACAGCTTTAAATTCTCGCTGCGCTATCCTCTCCTTCTTATATCCAAATCCTTTGCCTTTGAGTCTTTTCCTTTAGCAATCTATCTTCTTCCTTATTGTGGTATCCTCAACCAATTAGATTTACCACTTGTTCTTCAAGGACAACTAGGTTAACAAAATCCTTTGGTGGGAAAGGAGAAGAAATATTTGGAGGAGATTTTCTTAGAAGAAGAAGAACCAAAATTGAAACTCTTTCAATTCTTTCACTTAGGAATTTCGGTTCTACCTTGCATGAAAGGAGAGAATGTCTAAAAACCATGCAAGAACCCTTTCTTACATCTCAATTTCAAATTATGCATCAATGGAAAGAGTGAGAGGCATCCAATGCATTACTTCTTACATTAATCACTCATCAAATAGCCAATAAATGAGACTTACTTCATTTATCTTTAAAATGGCTATTTGAAAAGACCATAACCTATAATTGAATACTCATTTCGGTTTTGGCAAGAAGAAAGAAGGAAGATGGTCCATCTAATGCACATCTTTCATCTTTAATCTAATGAATGCAAATAGGTTACATGCCAACATTAAAAGCCAACCATTAAACCATTTAATGGTAAGTTCATAACTCCATTTAATAATGATGAACCATAATAAAGACCATATTTATTTAGTATTTTAATGTCAAATGTGGTTACACATCTAACCTAACACAATTTCGAAATTGCTTCTTCTCCATTTAAAAAATTGTTTTAATATAATTAATCTAATTAATTACATTAAACCAAAACAAGCCCATTTCTAAATGAACATATGGGCTTCCAATTAACCATTAATTAGTATAAGTCTATCATTCAATTATGGACTTCTAAAGCCTCCAAACTACTTTTTACTTAGCTTGATAACCTTCCTTAAAGCCAAGTGGGGAATCTTATTGGACTTTGATAATTCAAGCTCCAATAAGCCCAGAAATAATTCAATCTCATTGGAATTAATTCTAGCTTATTAACTAAATGTCATTCCACTAAAGACAATTAGTTGAACTCTTGAATTATTAAATATTATGAGAATATATCCAATTGCAAACCCTATTTAGAACCTTATTATAGCCATCCGCACAACAAAGGGTAAAATTACCGTTTTGCCCTTATATTGGTTTTTCCTTCTAGATCTCTCATTTTACTTTATATGGTGATTAACACATAAGATCTCATCTTAGTGTTAAGACTTGATGGGTAGCTAGTCCATCAAACTACTGGCGCTAGTTTAATCACCAAATCTCCTTAAAACATCTGAAGAGATGATAACACTATAAACTCTTTATTCGAGTGAATGTTCTCGATACATGTTTCAATTAATAATTCCAACATGCAGACCTTCGGATTAATACCTGTAAAAATCCATTCCGATCATATCAAGAATTATAATGAAACACATATGAGTTCACCAATCATCAAGATTGTGGTTCATAATAAGCGAATGCTTAAGTTGTATGTTTTAAGATTAAAGTAACGACCCACTTTATTCTTGAAAACATACTTGATTCCAGATTCATTTAATAGTGCCATTATCGATAGTCTACTACTATCATGATATGAAACTCATCATTCCCTTTAAGTAAACTCCTTTACTTATATGGAGATAAATCGCAACACTACAGTCTAAACCATAATCAAACGACCAACTTGATTATTCAACTGTGAATCAATTAATTCAGATTCTAATAATATACATGTTTCCCATACATCTCTATGTATATGTATATTACTTACAAATGAATCTTGGTACCTTATGACCAGATATATAATGCTCATACAGATAAAACCTTATGTCCAATTGCAAACCCTATTTAGAACCTTATTATACCTCGTGTCGCCGCGACGTGCGTCTTTTGGCCGTGGCGAGACTGATTTTTTTGAACTGATTTATTTTAGTTTTTGGGTCATAACTAATGATGTAGACCTCCAATTGAAGTGATTTTTGATTCGTTACAAACTAGAGAAAGAGGTCTACAATTGAGGTGAAGAAAGAAAGTTTGAATTCAATTTTGTAAGATCTCAAATATTGAATGAAAGTTGAGGATAGGTTTCTATTTCAACTTAAAGGTTGTTTCATGATAATTGGAGGATAATTTTGAGACTTCTGACATACATTCAATGCTTTTGCGAGTTTTAGAAACTTAGCACAATGGGTGTTTTTGACCTAATGAATAGTAATACTGGCTGTGAGGTCTTTCTCGAGAACTATAGGGTATTGTCTGAACGTTGTAGAGTATACATATGAAAAGTGGGTTTTGAGACAAAAGAAAGTAAAATTGGGAATTAGCGCCGGGATATCATGAACATGCATCGTACATCTTTTAGTTGTGACATGTGCATTATTGAATCCTTTTGTTTGTGCATTTAATAATGGGTGATCATTTGACTGTTATAGAGGCACCATTGGAACGACATTCCACGGATATTGCTGGTACTTCCAGGCGTTAGCACGGAAGCCAGGTGAGTGACCTAGATGGTTCTCAAAGTATTAAATGTTATAATTCAGTGATTTAAATTCTCTGAAGTGAAATGATGAGATAGTGTTGAATGTGAACTCCGGATAGAAGGTTTGGAGTATTGAAGTGATAGTATACAGAAATGTTATGAGAATGTGAAAGTGTAATTGTGTTTGTGAAGTGAAAATCTGGAATAGATTATAAATGACTGTGTTATACTATTTCAGAGCGAAAAGCTCAACGATTGATGAGTTAGTGCATACCTAGAGGGCTCTCCTACCTCTAAGACGCGTGGAAAGTAGTGCATACCCAGAGGGCTCTCCTACCCCTAAGACGCGTTCAATGATTAATGAGCCCTTAACGGGACAGTTTCAGAGTGAAAAGCTCAACGATTGATGAGTTAGTGCATACCCAGAGGGCTCTCCTACCTCTAAGACGTGTGAGAAGTAGTGCATACCCAGAGGGCTCTCCTACCCCTAAGACGCATTCAATGATTAATGAGCCCTTGATTGGACAGTTTCAGAGCGAAAAGCTCAACGATCGATGAGTTAGTGCATACCCAGAGGGCTCTCCTACATCTAAGACGCGTGGGAAGTAGTGCACACTCAGAGGGCTCTCCTACCCCGAAGACGCGTTCAATGATTAATAAGCCCTTGATGGGACAGTTCCAGAGCCTATGGCTCAACGATTAATATGCCCTTATAGGGACAGTATAGATGCTTGGTCACAAAACTAATATGAATTGATAATGGGTTACAGACTGCATTTATTCTGATATGTTTGATTGAATGATAGGTGAAATTCCCTTCACTGGTGTGAAAACAGTTATGGGGTACTCCTAATTATAGAATGTATGACTGATTGTGATATGCTTAGTGTTGTATGGAATATTAGAGCTGTTGACCATAGTTTCCATCGATTAGAGCTTTTGGCTCAACGTGCGAAAATGAACTTCGAGTTCATGATTGATTCAGAGCCTTAGGCTCAACGTATAATGAACCCGGTATCCAGTATTGGATAAGGGTCAGATATTATTGAGCCCATTGATGGGACAGTTTAGGCACTAGGTCACAGCCATATGATAATTAAATAGTAAGCGAGTGAAATACTTTGTATCAAAAAATGGGATGTATGAATATAGATTTATGTAAATATGTAAATGGGGAACTCTTGAGAAAATGTATTACGAGATAGAGATAGATCTATGGGAATTGAAAAATGAGATCAAATAGAAAGAATGAAAACATAAGTTATTATTTGATTATGTACTTGAGTGAGCGGACCATCGATGATGGTCACTCATTGAGTTTGCAAAAACTCATCCAAAATTTGCAATTGTTTTGCAGGACTCAGAAGAATACTCCGTTAGGTAACGGTGTATAGTGATCGTAGAGCGGTATTAGAGGATGGGATCAGTTGCGTCTGCACTAGAGTGAGGAATCTGCAAATTTATTATTGTGTATTTTACAAGAGGAACCTCGTGGTCATTGTACCTACCAGTTTTTTTATATAAATTGTTTTCTGAAATATACATATATGTGTAAGTGTATGATTGTTTCAAAACAAATTTTTGTACTGTAATTTAGCTGAGTGATGTATCATCCCATCCTCGCGAGGCGCAGATTCGGATATCACCATCGATATCTGGTCCGGGTCTTACGGGAGTGGGGTGCTACATAAAACTTGTCTTTCGTGCAAGGGTAGGGGATCTTCAATTGAAGATGTATTAGACAATGGCCTAATACACATAATTAACTGCACAAGGGACTCAGTTCTGCAAGTAAGCTCTCTAATCCTTATCATGTTAAACGTCCCTTTTGTAAGTTTTCCCCCCACTGGAAAATGGTCATCTTTTGTTGTTGAACTACCACTAGCTCCTGAAATGTGATGGGAAATGAAAGTTCCCCTCATCGTCTTTTGTACAGAGCATGCTTCATCTATGCTTCGTACTTCTTCTGCAATTTGATCTACTGACAGATCATTTATTATGTTGGACCCCAAATTTTTTTTATTAATTGGCATGATTTAATTGTTATTTTGAGGTCTTGTTGGGTTTATTATTATGGAGTAATTACCATGTTAATGTTAGGAGGAATTATGAATTGATGGAATTAAGGTGAAATGTAGTATGAATGCATGAGGGGTAATTTTGGTAGATCACCTAAACCCTTAAGTTTTAAGGCATAAGTGGAAGGACATAAGGGTCTTTTGCATGCATTAAGTGAGTAAATGAGAAGAAGAAATATTTGGCTTGTTAGGAAGAGAATAGAGTGTCGTGGGAGAGGAGAAAAGAAGAAGAAAAGGAAAGCCAAGCAAGGGTTTGGAGAATTTGAAGGATTTGAAGCTTCCCCAAGTAAGTATGAGCATTAATTGGATGATTGAATCTTGTTTAGTGATAATTAGGAGTGGAAAATGGGTTTGAATATGTGTAGGGAGTTGTTAGTGAATGGTGTACGAAAGTCTTATGATCTTCGAGGGTTTTTGATTTTGTTGTGTTTGTGAATGATTTTGGGTTGGAATTAGTTTAGAATTGAAGTAGGAATGATGATTTAGGGTTAAGATGAGTTATATTTGAAATATGGGAAGTATATAGATGAAGAATGCTGAAAAACAAGGTTTCGGGAGGTTTCTGGGCATGTTCGTCGCGGCGAACTTTTACCCTCGCCGTGGCGAGCTTCTGTTTTCCAGCACAGACTTCCTTCGGTATTTTGGGCATAACGTTTTTTGTAGATTTCCAAAATGAGGTGATTTTTGATTTGTTGTAAACTAGAGACATAGGGCTATAAGTGTTATGAAGAAATGAAGTTCTGATTCAGTCTCCAAAGATCTCAAAGTTTGGATGGACATTGAGTATAGATTATAGTTTCAGTATAAGGTTAGTCCCAGTAAGTTTGGGGTATAACTTTCATGTTTCTAAACCCAATGGAACAAGTTTGGTGTCGTTAGAAACTTAAGACAATGAAGAACATTTTTATAGAAGGAAGTGTTACCAAATGTCTTCATTTATCTGATTGTAATGATCATGGAAAAGTTGATCCAAAAGTCTAGTTTTGAAAGGGTTATGGGTCAATTTTAGCACTTTTGATTTTCAAAGATTTATGAATTTCCTTTGAATGTTGTTTGAATGAGAACTTGGTTTGTTATAGAAAACCAAGCTGACCTAATCTGATCGCATGAGGAAGGACAACATTGAACTTGGATTTTTAAGTGATATTTGGTGGGTAATGTATTTATAGTTATTGTGTGATTAGGCAAATTCTTGCCTATGTGTGAATATATGTTGTATGTTATGCATTATGAGATACATGACATTTTGATCGAATATGTGGTTAATTGTTAAGAATGATTTGTTATAAGATTTGAATGATTTTGATTTCGTATACTTTGTAAGAAGTATGAGAATTGATAGAAGTAAATTTGATTTTGAGCATGTTATGCCTCGACTTCGGTCATAGAATTTTGAGTAAATGAAAAGCATACCATCTGATAAAATGATTCTGAGCATGATTATGTGCTTTTGTTTGGGCGAGAGTGGAACCATTTCATTCGTCACGTGCACATTGACAAGAGCCTTCTCCCATTTGCCCGCTTGTGGATATGAGCTCTGAATGGACTCATTTTATGTAGGGTGTAAACTTCGATTTCTCCCTTTTGTTTTCATGGAACCCTCGAGCCATGTGAAGTGCATTGCATACTTGATCTGTTCATTATGAAGCATGCATACTTGATCTGTTCATTATGAAGCATACTTGTGACATGTTTTGTGAGTTGAAATAATTATGTTGGAATGTGTAAATTGCTTGATTATCATATGAGTGCTAGAATTGTTGCATGTATATATATATATACACATACATACATATGCTTGAATTTGTGCTAGTTACTGATGGCTATAACTATATTAGCCACTGAGCTGTGTAGCTCAACCCATTATTTTTTCACTCCTTAGGTGCAACTCAAGACGACAGTTGATCCTTGCTAGGCATCGAAGAACTCCGCAATAGTTAGAGACCTTTGAATTAAGTTAGTGGCTATTTTGGATAGCTTTTAAAGCATATCGACATAGAGCATCCTCATGTAATTTGGTGTTATGCTTTATATGTATGGTGTTATGTTAGCAAAGTTATCTTTGAATTGTATTGACATAAAGACTTGAAGTTCTATTTTTATGTGTGTGTGTTAAACTTTTAGTTAGAATGAACGGGCATGTATGAGTTTGGAATGTGAAAATGTTGGGAACGGGTTCGATTTTTGGGGAGTTCACCTTGGCGAGCTAGTCCTTTGCTGCGGCGCATTCCTTGGGTGTTCGCCGCGGCGTGTACCCGCGAGTTCACCACGGTGAAGCCAAGTTTTGGCCGCGGTGAACCATTTCTACGAGGTGCTTGCCGCGACGAGCATTCTGTTGCCACGGCAAGTCCTCCTCTTCCCTCTGCTGTTCCTTTATATGTTGGATGTTTATGACCCTTCCTTCGTGTGTACCTTACTCGACGACCCCGAGCGGTCGCCTCGGGATATGAAATAGGACCCGGGTCCAACATGTTTGGTATCAGACCTTAGGCTTTGTATCCTAGGCTTAGAATGCATAATAGTATGAGTTTCTTTGCTATATGATTATTTGTTGCATTGTCAATTGATTGATTGTATTAAGTGACATGCATATCATGCATACATGTAAGAATTAAGATTGACATGTAGCTAATCCTTAGTGTTTATATTTGAAGGGGTAAGATGCCACCTCATAGAAGGACACGAGGAGTTCTGCAAAGATCAGTTGCACCTGATTCTCCGACAAGAGAGGAGAGTACTGATGAGTCGGTAGCCCTAGGAAATGCTGAGGCTTCTGTAGGGCTAGGTAGTGAGCCCATTCCATCGCAAAAATAGGAGTCAACGGTTCTGCAGGAGCAAGTGCCTCCATTAGATTCAAGACTGTTCCAGGTATTTACTCAGGTATTTGTCCAGGCTATGGGTCAGATGCCACAGCCTTCTATTTCGGCCCCAGCTAAGAAGGGGAAACGGTTTGATAAGTTGAGGAAATATGGGGCAGTCGACTTCTATGGGACAACAGATCCAGAAGAAGCCGAGACTTGGTTGAGAAAGACTGAGAGGGTGGTAGATCAGATGGGGTGTGAGGATGAGGAGAGGGTTGTGTGTGCTGCAAGTTTGCTACAGGGAGATGCTTTGCATTGGTGGGAGAGTGTGCCAGCGAGTCAGATGAGACCAGTAGGGTTGGCATGGAAGGACTTCTTAGCTGCCTATAAGAAGAAGTACTTGTCGGAGGTGTACGTTCAGCAAAAACAGAGGGAGTTTTTGACCCAGAGGGAGATGTCAGTGAGCGAGTATGAGTGTCGATTTACACAACGATCCCGGTATGCAGCTGAGATGATGATGAGTGAGGCGGCTAAGTGCCGTAGGTTTGAATCGGGTTTACATCTCGCCATCAGAGAGAAGGTAGTGGTGCAGAATTTTTGTGATTTTTAGCAGTTGGTTGAAACAGCACTGAGGGTTGAAAACATAGAGAATATCAAGAGTGCTGTGAACAAAAAGAGAAAAGGGAGAGAGCAGTTTAAGAGGGGAGGTAGTACTAGTACTCCTATGCCAGAAAGGAGTGCCAGGAGCTTCCCTATACAGTTTGAGGAGAGGAGCAGTGGTGCAAGTAGGTCTAGATAGATGAGGACTCCTGCTTATTCTCATCAGGCCTCTACGGCAGGAGTTAACAGAAAGGGAGAAGGGGACAAGTCATCCATCCCTAAGTGTGAGCATTGTGGCAATTTTCATGGAGGAGAATGTTACAGGTTAACAGGAGCATGCTTCAATTGTGGACAGAAAGGACACATAGCCAGAGAGTGTGCCAAGCCGTCCAGAAGAGAGGGATCACAGATGCAAGCTTCTAGGAGAACAGAGACCGTGGGACAGAAGACTACCACAAAGTGGGCGCTCGATGCGATTAAGAGGTGAGTCTTCCGTAGACCAGCAAGGTGCACCACCGGCTAGGGTGTTTGCAATGACACTAGTAGGACTCGTAGATCGCCCGTATGTTGTGGTGGTATAGTTAAATTATTTGTTGATGATGTGATTGCTTTGATTGATCCAGGTTCTACTCATTCGTTTGTTTCATTGAGTAGAACTGTACGTGGTAGGAATTTGAGCCCATTGGATACTCCGCTGATGGTGAGTACTCTGATCAGCTAGTATATTATTATCAGTTAAGTGTATAGAGAGTGTGAGACATGTATTGGTGGGGAACGACTAGTGGTGGATCTAATGCCATTGAAGATGGGAGGATTAGATGTGATTTTAGGTATGGACACCTTAGAGAAGTACAATGCCCGTCTGGATTGTAAACAAAAGACAGTGGAATTCTAATTGGATAACGGTAGAAGAGTGGTATTTACGGGGGACAGAAAAGCAAGCCTTCCCAGGATTGTTTCAGCTTTGACAGCAGAGAAGATGATGAGGAAAGGCTGTGAGGCATTTTTTGAAGTGAATCACACGTTATTACAATGCTTATAACACGATATATGAATACACGAGAAGGGGGGTTGAATTGTGTATTCCCCTCTTTTAAAAATCTTTCCAGAAAATGTTTTGTTAAAAACAAGTTCTTTTCACAGAAACTTTGGTAAGTTCGAATTAATCAAAACTTTGAAAAACTTGTTTTGAAATATAAGTAATAACAAAACTTTGAACTTAAAGAAGGATAGAGTAGAGAGAAGTCGACACAACAATTTTATACTGGTTCACCCCAAACCGTTGGCTACGTCCAGTCCTCAGAAGTCTTCTTGAGTTTTCACTTTCTCTTCAACGTTTACAAGTATTCTTCTGAGCCTCTTCAGGTCTCTACACTCAGTATTCTTTTACTCTTAGCCTCTGCAGCTATCTCGTACTACTTTCTTACAAAAGTGTTTGAACTATGTTACAAGAATACTAGCTCTTAGCTAATTCGCACAATAATCTCACAAATAAGATTTTCGCTTATGATAATGTAAGTCAACTAACTTTGCAATCTTCGACTTCGACTCATATTTATAGCCTTTGTCTACAACTGCTTCTTGATTCTTGCTTTTGAATCTTGCTTCAATCTTGAAAGAAACGGTTAATTAGTCGAGTTCAGAATTAACTCGAATCGACTCTTCGCGCTCGCTTTTCTTTCTTTATCTGCTTTTGAATTACAAATGCGCTTTTGAATTCTACGCCCGCTTTCATTTTTAATCGCTTTTCATTTCTGCGTCTGATTTTGAATTCTATGTCTGCTTTTCAACTTCTTTGTTATTCAACCTGCGTCTACTTTTTTTCTTCTCTCCGTCTGTCTGTTTTTCATTTTGCGTCTATTTTTTTTATATTTCTGCTTTGTTATTCATCAAAATCATATATATGTAAAGTCATTTTGATTCAACAATCTCCCCCTTTTTGATGATAACAAATCATATACATAAAAAGAAGAAAAACTTATCTTCAAAACATATCTTCATGTGTGTTCTTCTGACTTCTTCATTAGTTTTCCTCTTCCTCCCCCTATCTTTGTCATCGACTCCTTCAATCACACCCTTTGAGACTCTTTGATTGTTGCCTTCCATTCTCTTCTCCCCCTATTTGTTATAATAAAAAATGATCAATGACGATGACTCTTCATCAGTTTTGTCATCATCTCCTTCATTTCATTCATCATCTCTTTTAGCTCTTTGACTTCTCTGCATAAGTGCCTGATTTCAGCTTGCGAGTCAAACGGTGAGGAGAGTTGATCATCATCCACTGAGGGATCTATGAACACAATTGTAGTAGCATATGCGTCTGAGGATGGAATGTAATCTTCAACAATCTCAAAATTTGGTAGATGAACGGATAGATTAGGCTCCGAAAGATCTAAATCATAAGGAGCAGGTAGCATGAGCACTTGTCTTCCTTGCAGGGGTATGGCTTCAGCTTGAATAGACAAAGGTATTAGATAGTAGCCTAATACGACATTCGCTCGCACAAGGATTCAATGAACGTCCCTCAGAATCGGTCTTCCCCATCGACAAGATTCATTCTTATCTCTAAAACTACAACCACTCGCTGGGTTTCTCCTTTGAAGCGCATGCTTCATCAATTCGTCGCACTTCATTTTCAATCTGATCTGCTGACAGATCATTACTGATTCCTTCAGGATGTAACTTCATCTTCCCCTTATTTACATCTAAAGGATATCTAGGCTGAATGTCCGGTACAACTTTTATCACCGTCTTCTCTGTAATTGGATAAACAAAAATGGTTGATCGGACATTTTTAAGTGGTATGGCTTTAGAAAGATCCTCAAAGCATCATAAAAATTCTTTTGATCTTCACTCTGTAGATGCCATGTCTCACTATTTATCGAAATAGGTTGTAAGACTGCCTTCACCTTCCTCCTTGGTTGATCACATATGGCAATTGAAGTACTCCTCTTGGTCACAAATTCAACCAGTCTGATCTCTAACTTGTCTTTTCTCAAAAATTCAGAATAGTTGTATATAACCAGACTAGGTTCATCAGATTTTTCCTGTGGTATCTGTACCAAGCTTAAATCTGCTGTTGCCTCTTGTTGAACATCGATAGGAGTAAACTGAACTAGGTTAGACTCAATTTGCTTTTCCTTTTGAGTAGCATCGATAGTATCCTTCTTTTGACTAACTTCCTTAGCAGTAGTCACATTCTTCTTTCGACTAATTACTTTAGTCTTCTCCACTGCCTCAATTAGTCTCGGAGTTTTCTGAACTTGATATTTCTACTTCTCAGACTCCGACTTCCTCTTCTTCTCAGTCTTCTTAGCCTGTTTGGCTGAGTCTTCTTGTAAGATTGAAACTAGAGATCTCGTTGCCTTTGGTGTGCGAGATTCAGAAATTTCTACCTGATTCTATTCTCTGGCTCTCTTCTCTTCCTGTTGTCTCAGAGTACGAATCCTAGGTGATCTCTTTGCCTTCTTAGAAATTTCGCCCAGAAGATTCTCCCCTTTTCTTTTCAACACACCTTCGTCTGTCCTCTGAACTAGGCTAACTTCTTTTTGAGAAATCGCCTGCTTTATCAAAGGTCTTCCAGATAATTTTCTTCTTTCATCTATGGGCATTCTCATACTTTTTTGAGATTTAGAACTTGTACCACCATCTTCAAGCCCATTCTCCTTATTGTATCTGAGTTAATAGAACTCTTGATAGATATCGTCATTCTAATTCCTCTGTGAAGAAGGACTCCAGATTCCCTAAAAATTCTCGTGAGTAGCATGCCGTAAGGATAGCTGTTAGTATCCTTCATCCCCTTAACCATATAATGAAAAATTAGAAATGATAGATCTATGGGACGACGATTTAGCAAGTAGATCAGGCATTGCTCATCCAAGGTAGTCACTAAATGCCTTGACCCTGTTCTAGGTAAGATGTAGTTGAACATAATCGCATGAAGAAACCTGGCCTTTGGGACCAGACTCGAGGTCTTCCTCTCCGATGGGTCATTAACTCCATACAACTGTTTACTGACATCTTCTTCCTTCATACTAACCTTTGTCATCTGTTTGGCTTGTCTTGACAAGGTTCCTCCAACCGATGAACATTCAGTCACTTTCTCTACTATCTCCTTTGTCACAACAATAGATATCCTATCTACTTTGGAGATAATAGTGTCATCTACCAGTTGCGCATTCTTCCAAAAATCATATACCTCATCAGTATACACCGGTTCCCGCACCTGGAAAAATTTCTCCATCCAGCCTCTACAATCTCTGGTTCAACATCCATGTCATCTTTCCTCAGAGATTCGAAGTCCACATGTCTTCCATAAATCATAGTTGGCTCCATTGATTCTGAATAGAAACTAGCTCTGGTAAGCTGTTCTTCAAAGGTAAAGTTGATTGCAAGAGTTTTAGAGAGAGAGAAATGAAACGTTTGTGTTTGAGAGTAACTGAATTGATTTTAATTTTAGACTACTCGAAGGGTCTTATCAGGTGTGTTCTAGAATCGTTGGGATCCTCAAGATTATGAAACTTTCCCTCCACAACTTCCTTGTGAGAGAAGTTACCAGCTGTAAACCACTGTTTCTGACACTGTTAACTTTGACGATCTCTTAACCTGACTGGTCATTTAACATAACCATGTTAAGGTTCCGTCTGATTTCCTTGAACCGTTCTTCTCTCAATGGTTTAGTGAAGATGTCTGTCCATTGATACTCTGTTTCAATGAACCGTAGTCTCACCACCTTTTTCTGAACGTAGTCTCTCAAGAAATGATGTCTGACTTCGATATGCTTTACTCTCGAATGCTGTATTGGGTTCTTTGATAGATTGATGGCACTGGTATTGTCACAATAGATTGGGATCTCCTCTTCTTGAACTGAATAATCTTCCAGTTGATATTTAATCCACAATGTTTGTGAACAACAGCTTGCGGCAGACATGTACTCGACTTCGACAGTTGATAGAGCGATTGAGCTTTGTCTCTTGCTTGACTAGGAAACTAGGTTTGAGCCAAGAAAGTGACATCCTCCACTAGTGCTCTTCCTTTCAATTCTACCTCTGGGATAGTCCGCATCGCAATATCCGATTTGTAAGTGATAAGTCGACTTGTACCATGTGTAAGTCGACTTACACATGTTCGGTACCGATAAGTAGACTTGTTCATTGGATAAGTCGACTTGTTCAAGGTCGGTACTGTTTATTTGTGCCCTAAAGGCAATCCCCTTTAGCGCGTTTTATTCAAAGTCGTGAACAGACTTTATGAATAAATAAAGAAAAGGCATTATTCATTAATTTGATATTCATAAACATTGTTTATGAATTGATTTGATCTTTAATCAAATTAATGAAGTCCATGATATATGACATAGCATGAAGGAAATTATGATGTGATCATACTACCGAGATTCCTATCATGTGCAATTATGTCAAGATTCAAATTCTCCTAGTCATAGGATTAATGAGACCGACATCATTAATCCGGATAGACTAACACATGTCATATTCCTTGATTGGATCAAGCGGTGGATCTCGAAAACCGTAAATATGAGATATTTAGAATTGACATGTGGATGCTTACTAGCGGTAGTAAGTTCATTGGATGACCTGCCATGAGATCATCACATGGATATCTTATCTAAGTGTCAGTGATAATTTCATCATAGCAATGATGCAAGTATCCTTAGACTTGAGGTACTCAAGGATATCTTAGATACTGATCCTGTGCTTTAACTCCATTCCTTGTTGCCTTCCAGAGGTAACTCATAGGGTGGTGCTTGGGTACAGCTTGAGGTATTCGAAGATAATTGAGTAGCCAATAAAGGATTCACCACTTCTGGATTAGCAGAAGAGATACCCATAGCCTCTTGTCGGGATCATTACTAAGGCTGGCCAGCATGTATGTCATGAAGAGTGTCTTCATTGACATATAAAGTAATGAGTCCCAAGACGAGAACTGATATCACTTGGGCTACACTCAGTCTAGTGAGAGTTGACACTTTGACCATACTCATAACCAAGTGGGGTATAGGATGGTGAAAGGACGAATTGTACTGAGAATTGTCTATGGAAGGGTTCGTGATCTGGTTCGTGATGAATACATCAAACCGATTACTTTCCGGTCAATTAGGGTCATGATGTGTTGCTAGATACCGCTCATGACTTGCTCAGTTAATTGTTAATCTAAGTTGCCAACATAACCGGAACCTAAAGGGTCACACGATAAGAGTGATTCAGAGAATCAGAAATAGTAATTGGACAGAGTTCCAATTATGGAGAGCATTAGATTAAATGGATCCCAATGGATTGGGATATGTCTCGATGAGATCGCGACATCAATATTGCTAAGAAAGGTTTAGTCGCTTTTTTTATCGGGGGGCGCAGTTTGTAGGACCGACCCCAGTTGGACTGGACCTTAACAATTATATTCTAATTAATTAATTAAGTAATTAATTAATTAATTATTATATATAAATATAAGCATGTGCACGTTGGAATGGGAAGAAGAGATTAGCTTTGACTTTTCAAAGTTCATTTCTTTAATCCATTAATAAATGAATGGCTATTAAGCCATACACTTGGCCTTAGCTTATGGTACTCTTTTAAGAGTTAAAAGATACATATAAGAAGGCTTAGGAGGTGATGGTTGACGGTGCTTATGGGTTGGAAGAGAAGTGGAAAACTTAAGTGTTAAGTTTCCTTTGAAAAATGGTTTTTCAAGCTTTCTTCCTAAAAGCATCATCGTTTTCTCTCTTCTTCCATTCAAGGTTCCAACGTCGATCCAAGCTCTGCAAGGAAAGAGGTAGGGTCTAACAGCCTTTAATCTGTTCTAGCTATTCCCGGGTCAAAGGAGTTTGACCCGGTTAGGTTTTCTGATCTCTGCGTGGATCACCTTTAGAGATAGTCTCTTTTGGCTATTTAGGTTGATGTCTTCATACCGACACCTGGATCCTGGGTTTCGGGAAAGTCCCAGGAATAAAAATTTTTGTTTTCCGCTGTCGGTACATGTGATGTACCTCCCGGGATTTTCCTACAAAGGTATCGAGGCGTCCGGTATCGTGTATGCATTATAACCTAAGCGAGATCAGAAATCCTAATGGAATTTTCTGTTGATGCATGCTATCTGTTCAGATTTCGAATTTATATTGTGATATGTTTTTCGAAATTTTTCTGCCCAGGATTGTTCATAACATGTTAGAGAATATGTCTATGAATTTTCAGAATTTATTGATTTGATTTGATATAGTTTTGCTAATTAATTCCCTAAGGTTACAGATGCTGTTTTGTGAAACGATTCTGGAACAGGCATGAGTATAAAATCGAGAATAAATTATAGAAAAATGGTTTTTCGGATTTTCCTTCACCTACATGTCTCTAAGATGTTGGTGAATGTCTATGAGCATGGAAATTGGATTTCAAGGTGATTGGTTATTTATTCACGAATTTATTCTATGTTGTTGGGAATTTCTGTGCTGATGAACACAGATTTTGAATCGGTTTTGTTATTTAGGTTGACTGAGTTTTTGATGGCCTAAAATCCTGAAAAAATTCATGTAGCATTTTCTGAACATTTAGTAACGTATGTAATTTTCGAGCAATGTATAGAACTGGACAGTTTTGTGAAAAATTGTTGGGACTGTTTTGCTTGGCTTGATTGAGTGTGCTTTTTCAGTTCCAATGCCTTGCACCATTTTTAATGTGATTAAAAATGTGTTATAATGATGTAGTATGATTTCCAAACTGAATTGCTTGAAGTTGTTTATCCTAGAATTTTCGGATGCCTAATTGATCACATTAGCGTCTCGTTAGTATATTGCATTATCTTGTTTGTTTTGACCGTCATATTTTTATGGCATGTCTTTGAAGTAAATTTGATAATGTATGTGCTAGCTAGAGATGCTTAGGATGATAATTTGGGTGTTCCTAAATTGTTTGGAAATTAATGAGTTTTGACTCATGTCAAGCTTTTCATATAGTTTGACTATTTAAGGCTTTCATGGTTCAATGAATTGTTCATTGATACATCAAATTTATCAGATATTACCTTAGGTATGTAGATGTTGTGAATTGGAATTGCATGGATTGAGGAATTAGCCGATTAGAGATTATAGCAAATTCTGTTGGACAAGTCGACTTATTTAGGATATAAGGCGACTTGTTCAGCGTCTGTACATAAGTCGACTTGCAGTGTACAAGGCGACTTGTGCATGGACGTAGGCATAAGGCGACTTGTACCAGGATACAAGTCGACTTGTGCGAGGGCAGAAGACAAGGCGACTTGTATTATGATACAAGGCGACTTGTGTGTGGGCAGAAGCATAAGGCGACTTGCATTTGATGAAAGTCGACTTGTGGCATGCTCAGGTTGGATGATGGATGATTATAAGGATTGATTCAATTGGATTGATGAAACCTAAATCATTCCATATAGTCCTGGCGACTATGATCCTTCAGCTTGGAGTCTAGAGTTTCTAAATCCCTCCTCGGTATATGAAAACTAACGCCTTCCATTAATATGGTAAGAACCAGAGTTCTTATAGGGATGGGTTGTTGGGTAAACCCAAGCTCGCTCTATACGAATATGTTCGAACCATGAAAATAAGATTTTCGGATTAATGGGTCGGTTTTCACTGGAAGCGTTGGTTTGTTGAGCAAACTCAAGGTCAACGTGGACAGAGGCGAAATTGGGTAGCATACATCGGATGTATGCGCATCAAAGAGTTGATAACCCAATGAAGTGCACACATCAACAAGTTGATAGCACTGATCGATAGTTGTGTCTAAGATGTAATTGGTATATCTGATACCTCCCGAGACTTAAGGTGGCTTGTTGGGTAAACCCAAGGTCATTCTTAATGTCGGTTATCGATGATACAATTGGTATGACCGATACCTACCGATTGACCTAAGTTGTGGCTTGTTGGGTAAACCCAAGGTCACTCTTAGCAATGTCGGATATCGACCCACTAGGATATTATGTCACATCGCTTCTTTGGATTCAGAAGAGGGTTATGGATTCTAGGAAACTAGTGGGAGCCATATGCATATCATGCAAGTCCTTATGATCATGCAGGCAATTCTATTCTATCATTCCTTCTCTCTATCGCGCTAGGTTGATTGAAGAAGTTTTTCAGTGTGAATTTTCGCTCTCTATTTTGGACCGAATTTTCTTGATCGGCTGAGGAATCTGAGAATTGTTCTCAGATCTGAGGAACTAGGATACGTCCTAGATGTTCCACTTCCAGATGCACTCGCTTGCCGATGCTTCCGATGAGGATCGAAGCATATCGTAAGCATCTAAAGGACGATGACATGGCTACTTGCATTATGCTTGCCTCGATGTCACCAGAGTGCAGTAAAAGACGAGTCCATGGATGCTCACACTATAGTATTTCATCTTAGGGAGGCGATGAGTAAGCTCGATCCGAAAGGTTCGAGACCTCGAGGCTTCTCTTCATCACAAAGATGGCTCTAGGACATCTCTGTCCGTTTCCACAAGATGAATGGCTATATAGAGAGATTGGCTGTCTTAGGATTTGTAATGGATTATGAGTTAAGTATAGACTTGATTACGGTTGGATTGTCCGGCGCTTTTCACGGTTCGTGTTAAACTATCGATGAACCAAATATCCACAACAATTCTGGTGATCAATCTGCCAAGACAAATGAAAGGTGCTATCAAGAAGGATAGCAAGCAAGTGCTTAGTGGTGGATGCTTCTTCTTCCGTCCAAAGAAGAAAGGGCCAAGAAACCAAATGGAAGTGCCATCAAGGAAAACCAAAGAAACCGCCCCAAAGGATTTTGCTTTCATTGTGGCAAGACCGCCACCAGAGGCTAAACCGTAAAGTCTATCTGGAGTTCTGAAGCGTAAGAAGGCATCGATGCCTCTACTCCTTCAAATATGTTTGTCATTGAGGTTATCTTGCTTCGAACAAAACATATGGGTATTTGATACCGGTTGTGGCTCATACATATGAAATGATATGTAGGGCCTCAGGGACAGTAGAAAGCTCATAAAAGGAGAACTAGACCTTTGTGTAGGTAATGGAGCAAGAGTTGCTGCATTAGCCGTAGACACTTATGTCTTGTTACTCCTAGTGGGCTTATATTCAAATTGGATGATTGACATTTTGTACTGTTTTAAACAAAGAACATATTGTATGTTTTATGTTTAATTAGAGCTGGTTTCCATTGGACTTTTAGTAGCAATGGTTGTTATATTAGTTGCAATGGAATGCTCTATGGTACTCGTACATTATGCAATGGAATTGACATATGAGATATGTCATATCCAATTATGAATGTCAATGACGCGAAAAGACATAATCGAGATAATTTAAAATCAACTTACTTATGGCATTGTCGACAGCCATATAAATGAGACACGATCGCTAAGCTCCATAAGAGTGGATGTTTAGGGTCATTTGATTATGAATCATATGACACATGCGAATCTTGTTTATTAGGCAAGATGACTAAGTTATCCTTTAAAGGAAAGGGTGAACGAGTGAATGGAATATTAGACCTAATACATTCGGATGTATGTGGTCCGATGTCCATCCATGCCAGAAGTGGTTGTTTTTACTTCATTACTTTTATCGGTGATTATTCACGATATAGGTACTGATGTCGATGAGATACAAATCAAGCATTTGAATAGTTCAAATAATTCGTAAATGAAGTAGAAAACTAACTTGGTAAAAGTATGAATACATTACGATCCGATCGTGGTGGAAAATGCTTAGACCAATAGTTTTGATTATCTCGAGATAATGGGATTTTATCTCAATACTCCACCTTACACGCCAGAAAGCACAATGGTGTGGCTGAAAGGAGAAATCGAACCTTGTTAGACATGGTGCGATTGATGATAGGTTTTGCACAGTTTTGGGAATATGCGCTCAAGACAACTATTTACTTGCTAAACAGAGTTCCATTAAAGACAGTTGTTGTTACTCCATATGAGATGTGGACTAACCGAAAGCCCTATCTTTCTCATCTGAAAGTTTGGGATTGTCACCTTACGTGAAGCGGACACGATCGAGATACATTTGATGTAAAAGTCGACAAGTGTTTGTTAAATGGAATATCAATTCTACCTTGCTTAGGAACAAAAGTTGTTTGTTTCCAAGCATCTTGTTTTCTTAAAGAAAGAGTTTCTTTTACAAGAGGACATGGGGAGCAAAGTTGAACTCGAGGAAGTTCAAGATGCTCGAACAAACGCAGATCAATCGCTCAACTCAGAATCGTAACTCATGTACATGAGGTAACAGTTCAACCTTCTATTACACAAGAATTTCAGTGGTTAAGTAGGATACGACTTGCTCTAGAGAGATATGAATTTCTCGTAAGTGAACAGAATGACGTATTGCTCATATGAGATGATGAGCTTACTACCTATGAAGAGGTTCTGAAAAGTTCAGAGTCTGAAAAATGGCTTTGTGCCATGAAATCTGAATGGATTCCATGTATGAAAACCAAGTTTGGACTTTGGTTGTTGCACCCGAAGGAATAAAGCCCATAGGGTGCACATGGGTTTTCAAGAAGAAAACCGACATGGATGGTAATGTGATTACTTATAAAGCAAGGCTTGTGGCCAAAGGATTTCGTCAGAGACAAGGAGTTGACTATGACGAGACCTTCAGCCCCGTAACAATGCTTAAATCCATTCGGATACTCCTAGCCATTGCCGCCATTATGATTATGAGATATGGCAATGGATGTGAAGACGCTTTCCGAATGGAAATCTTCCGAGGATGTGTATATGACACAACCAGAGGACTTCACCTCCTATAATGGCGAAAGGTATGCAAGCTTCAGAAATCCATGTTTGGATTGAAGCAAGCATCCAGGAGTTGGATTATCCGTTTTCATGAGGTACTCAAAGAGTTTGGTTTCTCACAAAATTCGGATGTACATTGTGTGTATAAGAAGGTTCATGGAACTGCAATCGTATTCCTTGTGTTATAAGTAGATGACATATTAATACTAGGAAAACGATGTCTCTATGTTACAATCAGTTAAAATTTGGTTGTCCAATCAATTTGCGATGAAAGACCTTGGTGAAGCAACTTATATCCTAGGGATATAGATTTATAGAGATAAATCAAAAGGTTGCTTGGTCTTTCACAATCATCGTACATAGATGAGATGCTAAAGAGGTTTAGCATGAAACAATGCTATGTACGAGGCCCGATGTATCGTATGCTCTAAGTGTTACGAACAGATACCAATCGGATCCTAGTGAGGGTCATCGGGGTGGTCATCAAGAATATCCTCAAGTACTTGCGAAGCACTAAGGATGTTTTCTTGATCTATGGAGATGGAAATCTCAAGTGAGCGGCATTTAGATGCAAGTATTTAACGATAAGGATAATTACGAATCACAATCGGGTTATATACATTCACACCGAATAGCGTGGCGGTCGGTTGGAAAAGTTCCAAACAAGAGAGGGTCACTGATTCATCAACCGAGGCAGAGTACATTGCGCACGAGATGCGCAGGAAGCGGTTTGGATCGAGAAGTTCATTACTGAACTTGATCTGGTCCCTAGCTGTGATGGGCCCATAGGATTGTATTGTGATACAATGGGGCTAGTGCGCAGGCAAAGGAACCAAGGTCTTATCGACGATCCGAACTCGTACTCCGCCGATTCCATTTCATTCGGGAGATCATTAGTCGAGATGATATCCTGATAGAGAGAATTCCCACAGAGCAAAGTGTTGCTGATCTGATGACAAAGCCATTGTCACAGGAGAATTATGATTCTCATGGACTCGCTTATGGTATTAGATACTAAGGCGATTGGCTTTAGGTCAAGTGGGAGATTTGTAAGTGATAAGTCGACTTGTACCATGTGTAAGTCGACTTACACATGTTCGATAATCGATAAGTCGACTTGTTCATTGGATAAGTCGACTTGTTCAAATCGATCTTGTTTATTTGTGCCCTAAAGGCAATCCCTTTAGCGCGTTTTATTCAAAGTCGTGGCGCACTTTATGAATAAATAAAGAAAAGGCATTATTCATTAATTTGATATTCATAAACATTGTTTATGAATTGATTTGATCTTTAATCAAATTAATGAAGTCCATGATATATGACATAGCATGAAGGAAATTATGATGTGATCATACTACCGAGATTCCTATCATGTGTAATTATGTCAAGATTCAAATTCTCCTAGTCATAGGATTAATGAGACCGGACATCATTAATCCGGATAGACTAACACATGTCATATTCCTTGATTGGATCAAGCGGTGGATCTCGAAACGTAAATATGAGATATTTAGAATTGACATGTGGATGCTTACTAGTGGTAGTAAGTTCATTGGATGACCTGCCATGAGATCATCACATGGATATCTTATCTAAGTGTCGTTGATAATCTCATCATAGCAATGATGCAAGTATCCTTAGACTTGAGGTACTCAAGGATATCTTGAATACCGATCCGTGCTTTGACTCCATTCCTTGTTGCCTTCCGAGGTAACTCATGGGTGGTGCTTGGGTGCAGCTTGAGGTATTCAAGATAATTGAGTAGCCAATAAAGGATTCACCACTTCGGATTAGCGTAAGAGATACCCACGGCCTCTTGTCGGGATCATTACTAAGGTGGCGGCATGTATGTCATGAAGAGTGTCTTCATTGACATATAAAGTAATGAGTCCCGGACGAGAACCGATATCACTGGGCTAGACTCGGTCTAGTGAGAGTTGACACTTTGGCCATACTCATAACCAAGTGGGGTATAGGATGGTGAAAGGACGAATTGCACGTAATTGTCATGGAAAGGTTCGTGATCCGGTTCGTGATGAATACATCAAACCGATTACTTTCCTGTCAATTGGGGTCATGATGTGTTGCTAGATACCGCCATGACTTGCTCAGATTAATTGTTAATCTAAGTGGCCAACATAACCGGAACCTAAAGGGTCACACGATAAGAGTGATTCGAGAATCAGTAAAATAGTAATTAGACGAGTTCCAATTATTGAGAGCATTAGATTAAATGGATCCCAATGGATTGGGATATGTCCCGATGAGATCGCGACATCAATATTGCTAAGAAAGGTTTAGAGTTGTTTTAGCATCGGGGCCGGCTGCCCAGTAGGGAGACCCAGTTGGTGGACCTTACCAATTATATTCTAATTAATTAATTAAGTAATTAATTAATTAATTATTATATATAAATATAAGCATGTGCACGTTGGAATGGGAAGAAGAGATTAGCTTTGACTTTTCAAAGTTCATTTCTTTAATCCATTAATAAATGAATGGCTATTAAGCCATACACTTGGCCTTAGCTTATGGTACTCTTTTAAGAGTTAAAAGATACATATAAGAAGGCTTAGGAGGTGATGGTCGACGGTGCTTATGGGTTGGAAGAGAAGTGGAAAACTTAAGTGTTAAGTTTCCTTTGAAAAATGGTTTTTCAAGCTTTCTTCCTAAAAGCATCATCGTTTTCTCTCTTCTTCCATTCAAGGTTCCAACGTCGATCCAAGCTCTCCAAGGACAGAGGTAGGGTCTAGCAGCCTTTAATCTGTTCTAGCTATTCCCGGGTCAAAGGGGTTTGACCCGGTTAGGTTTTCTGATCTCTGCGTGGATCACCTTTGGAGATAGTCTCTTTTGGCTATTTAGGTTGATGTCTTCATACCGACACCTGGATCCTGGGTTTTGGAAAAGTCCCGGGAACACAAATTTTTGTTTTCCGCTGCCGGTACATGTGATGTACCTCCCGGAATTTTCCTACACGATTAACCTGAAATCTTTACCTTTCTCAAACATTAAGCAAAGATCACTAGTACCTGCGAGATATCTCATAATCCTTTTAATAGCAATAAAATGAGACTCTCTAGGATCAGCCTGAAACATTGCACACAAGCATATACTGAACAGAATATCGGGTCTACTTGTTGTAAGATAAAGTAAAGAGCCGATCATCCCTCTATACAGGGTTTGATCCACCTTCTTACCAAATTCATCTTTCGACAAAAGGTTCGAAGGATGCATTGGAGTCGCCATAGGCTTTACATTATTCATATCAAATTTACACAACAATTCTTTCAGATATTTTTGTTGATGGATAAAGATTTTCTCTTCGGTTTGCTTAACTTACAACCCAAGAAAGAACTTTAACTCACCCATTATACTCATCTCAAACTCATTTTTCATCAGACTCTCAAAACTCATACATAACTTCTTTGAGGTAGCACCAAATATAATATCATCAATATAGATTTGTACTAAAATAAACTCATCTTCATAATCCTTTCCAAAAAGTGTCTTATCAACTTGACCTTTACTAAACCCACTTTCTAAGAGAAAAGTACTTAGACGATCATACCAAGCTCTAGGAGCTTGCTTCAGGCCTTATAAAGCTTTATGAAGTCTATAGACATGATCTGGATTCCTAACATCCTCAAAACTAGGAGGTTTCTTAACACACACCTCTTCGTCTATAAAACCATTCAGAAAAGTGCTCTTTACATCCATCTGAAAAAGCTTTATATCATGACAAACAACATATGCTAGCAATATCCTAATAGCTTCAAGTCTTGCTACTGGATTCTCATTGTAGTCTATTCCTTCTTGCTGATTATAGCCTTGCGCTACTAATCTAGCTTTATTCCGACTCACTCTACCTGATTCATCTAACTTATTCTTAAAAACTCATCTGGTTCCTATAATGGATTTCTTCGAGGGTTTTGGAATTAAGGACCAAACATTATTCCTAGTAAACTGATTTAGCTCCTTTTGCATGGCTAAAACCTAAGCTTCATCCTGAAGAGCTTCCTCATTCTTCTTAGGCTCTACTTCAGAGATGAAAGCCACATTAGCTTCTCTTCTGAATTTGGATCTTGTTCTAACTCCTTCTGAGGTCTCCCCGATAATTAGCTCTTCTGGATGAGAACTCCTATATTTCTAATCTCTTTTTAATCTAATAGTTTCTGGAATATCCTCAACCTTGTCTACTTGAGTTCCTGATGATGGAGTTTCTGTTGTATCATCTAAGTTCTTTGAAGGACCTTCACTCTCCACGTCATCTTCCTTATGGGGTTGGGAATGATCATCAAACTTGACATGGATGGTTTCCTCAACTGTCTTTGAGATAAGGTTATATACCCGAAATGCCTTAGATGATGATGAGTAGCCTAGAAAAATTCCTGAATAGGTCTTTGAATCGAACTTATCCAACAACTCCTTTGTATTCAGAATAGAGCACTTGCAACCGAATGGATGAAAGTAAGATATGTTCGGTCTCTTTCCATTCTATAACTCATAAGGAGTCTCCTTCAACAGAGGTCGTAACAGTATTCTATTCTGAATATAGCACGTTGTATTCACAGCTTCTGCCCAGAAGTACTTAGGAAGATTCATCTCATATAGCATAGTCCTTGCCATATCTTGAATCGTCCTGTTCTTCCTTTCAACAACTCCATTCTGTTGTGGGGTCCTAAGAGTAGAGAAATTGTGGAAAATTCCATTATCCTCACAGAATAATCTAAACTTCTCATTCTCAAACTCTCCACCATGATCACTCCTGATACTGGCTATAGATACTCCTTTTTCAATTTGTAACTTTCTGGAAATGGTCCTAAAACACTTAAAAGACTCATCTTTGTGTTACAAAAATAATATCCAACAAAACCTAGTAAAGTCATCAACAATAACAAGTCCATATTTCTTTTTGCTAAGACTTATTGTCCTAGTTGGACCAAATAAATCCATATGTAACAACTCTAAAGGTCTAGAAGATGTTACAAAATTTTTAGAAGAAAACGATGTTTTAACTTGTTTCCCTTTCAAACAACTTTCACAGAAAAATTCTTTGTCAAAGCCCATTTTTGGTAGACCTCTTACTAAATCATATTTTGCCAACTTTCAAATATGTTTAAAAGAGACATGACCTAACTTTTTATGCCAAATTAATCTTTCTTCTTCAGAAGATAAAAAACATGAAACATTTTGATTTTAAAACTCTTCTAAATCAATTTTATAAAGATTATTTCTTCTCTTGGAAGAAAAGAAAATAAACCCATCTTTGTTTCTGGCTTCATAAAGATTTTGATTGAACGTGAATAAGAAACCAGAATAACACAATTGACTGAAACTAATTAAATTATGTTTTGGACCATCAACACGCAGTACATTATCTATGCATGCAAAGGAATCTTTACCTATTTTATCGATTCCAATTATCTTACCCTGCTGGTTGTCTCCGAAAGTCTTCGATCCTCCCTTCTTATACTGAAGATCTAGGAACATAGACCTTCTTCCCGTCATATGTCGCGAGCAACCACTGTCTAAATACCAACGGTGCTTGTTGCATCTTCCAAGGAAGGATATCTGCAGGAGAAACTATTTTACTTTTCGGTACCCATATTTTCTTGGGTCCTTTCTGGTTAGTAATATGCACATAATGAGTCCTTTGATGCCTTTTACTAGATTGTTGATGAATACGTGTTTGGCAATACCTTTTATTTTGAGAAAAAGGCTTTCTATCATAATGAGACTTATTAGCCGTAAACCCTAATCCGGTTTTATCACTCGGATGTCTACATTTTCCTAGCATCTCATTCATTTTCTTTGTACTCTCAGTGAAGGTAGCTAAATCAGAAGAAAGACTCTTAATTCTAAGCTTCAACTGATTGATCTCATCAGATTTATCTACAACTTTCTTTTTCTCCTCTATTTGTTTCTTTAAGCAGATATTTTGTCTCTCTATTTCTTCTGTATGTTTAAGGTTTTCTACATACTTCTTCTTTAATAGTTTATACTGTTTCAGAATAGCATGAGAATCCTCTAATAGTTCTGAATAAGAATTATGCAAGTTATCGTATTCAGAAGTTACCTCCTTATCACTTTCTTCCTTGGCTATTAGGCAGATATTCGCATGTTCAGATGTCTCGGAACTTGTATTTGGCTCTGATGAATCTAGATCTTCCTAACTTTTCATCATGCTTTTCTTGCCTTCTCTACTCTTCTTTGGTTTCTTCTTTAGAGTAGGATATTCGGACTTGTAATGTCCAGGTTGTTTACAATCTTAGCATATGATAGATGTCTTTTCTACTTTACCATCATCTTTGCAATTCTTCTTGAAGAGCTGACTTCCTTTGGACTTCTTCTTCCACATCCGTCTTATCTTTCAGGAAATGAAAGATAATTCGTCATCTTAATCACTTGACTCTTGTTCTGATTCACTTGAGTCATCATTATTTGATTCTTCAATCTTTAATGCTTTCGATGACTTTCTCCTTCTTTAAGTCATGTGATTCTTCTGTCCGGCCTTCAGTGCTATTGACTTGTCCCGTTTGGGCTTGTCTTCAGCATCGAACTCTACTTCATGAATCTTCAGTGATCCAAGCAACTCGTCAAGCTTTAGCACGCTCAAATCCTTAGCTTCCTGCACCACCGTAACTTTTGGTCTCCACCTCTTCGAAAGACTTCTTAAGATCTTTCGTACGTGATCTTGGTTATTGTACGTTCTTCCAAGGGCTTTCAATCCATTGACGATTGTTTGAAATCTTCCAAACATTTGATCAATAGATTCTTCTTCTTTCATCTCGAAAAGCTCGTACTGGTGCACAAGAATGCTTATCTTGGATTCTTTGACTTGGTTTGTGCCTTCATGAGCGATGGACAATGTGTCCCACATCTCCTTCGTAGTGTCGCATCCGTGGACTTTGTTATACTCACTCATGCTTAGGGCACACGTCAAGAAAATTTTTGCCTTAGAGTTCAGCTGAATTCTCGCCTTTTGGTCAGCCGTCCATCTGGTCCATTCTCTATCATATCCCAAAGGTCGACATGAGTAGATTCTATGAATAGCCGCATTCTATCTTTCCAGTAATGATAGTCTTCTCCGTTGAATGCTGGAGGTCTAGTGACTGAGGCACCTTCTGCAATGTATATATGTGATTCTGCCATTATCTTTGATCCACACTTTGCTACAGTGATCCTTGGATACCAGGCTCTGATACCAATTGAAGTGAATCACACGTTATTACAATGCTTATAATACGATATATGAATACACGAGAAGGGGGGGTTGAATTGTGTATTCCCCTTTTTGAAAAATCTTTCCAGAAAATGTTTTGTTAAAAACAAGTTCTTTTGACAGAAACTTCGGTAGGTTCGAATTAATCAAAACTTTGAAAAACTTGTTTTGAAATCTAAGTAATAACAAAACTTTGAACTTAAAGAAGGATAGAGTAGAGAGAAGTCAACACAACAATTTTATACTGGTTCACCCCAAATCGTGGGCTACGTCCAGTCGTCAGAAGTCTTCCTGAGTTTTCACTTTCTCTTCAACGTTTACAAGTATTCTTTTTGAGCCTCTTCAGATCTCTACACTCAGTATTCTTTTACTCTTAGCCTCTGCAGGTTATCTGTACTACTTTCTTACAAAAGTGTTTGAACTATGTTATAGTAACACTAGCTCTTAGCTAATTCGCACAATAATCTCACAAACAAGCTTTTTCGTTCGCGTATACGTAAGTCAACTAACTTTGCAATCTTCTACCTCGACTCATATTTAAAGCCTTAAATGCTGCGCGCTTCTTGATTCTTGCTTCTTGAATCTTGAAAAACAGTTAATCACTTGAGTTCAGAACTTCTTTCGAATCGACTCTTGCGTCTGCTTTTCTTTCTTTGTCTGCTTTTGAATTCTGCGTATGCTTTTGAATTTTGCGTTTTCTTTTCATTTCTGCGTCTGCTTTTCATTTCTGCGTCTGCTTTTGAATTCTGCGTCTGCTTTTCAACTTCTTTGTTATTCAACCTGCGTCTGCTTTTTTTCTTTTGTCCGTCTGTCTATTTTTCATTCTGCGTCTGTTTTTTCATTTCTGCTTTGTTATTCATCAAAATCATATATATGTAAAGTCATTTTGACTCAACATTTTTGGCCTATGTGGTAGACACAAGGGCAGATAGAGGGAAGCTAGAAAATATTCCAGTAGTCATGGAATTCTCGGATGTCTTTCCCGAGGAATTACCAGGATTACCGCCACCTAGGGAAATTGAGTTTCCCATGGAGCTTATTTCAAGTACTACACCGATCTCAATTCCGCCTTACCGAATGGCTCCGGCGGAATTGAAGGAGCTTAAGGAGATATTGGAGGAGTTGTTGGAGAAAGGGTACATAAGGCCGAGCTCTTCACCTTGGGGAGCTCCGTTCCTTTTTGTGAAGAATAAAGATGGATCGTTGAGGATGTGTGTGAACTACAGGAAGTTTAATCAGGTCACTGTCAAGAACAGATATCCACTTCCACGCATAGATGGTTTGTTTGATCAATTGCAAGGGGAAAAAGTCTTCTCCAGGATAGACTTGAGATCGGGTTACCACCAGTTGAGGATTAAGGAGTCTGATGTGCCAAAGACTGCTTTTAGAACACAGTATGGGCATTTTGAGTTTTTAGTTATGCCCTTCAGATTGACAAATGCCCCTGCGGCCTTTATGGTCTTGATGAATCGAGTCTTTAAGCCTTTCTTGGACCAATTTATCATTGTCTTTATTGATGATATATTGGTTTATTCCAAGAGTGATATAGAGCATGAAGAGCATTTGAGAATTGCCTTGGAGACATTGAGGAAAAATGAATTGTATGGAAAATTCAACAAATGTGAATTTTGGCTAAGGGAAGTATCATTTCTTGGACATATAATCTCAGAACAAGGAGTGCATGTGGATGCAAGGAAAATAGAAGCTGTGGTGAAATGGGAAGCACCTAAGAACATAGCAGAAGTAAGGAGTTTCTTAGGTTTAGCTGGATACTATTGGAGGTTTGTGGAGGGCTTTTCCATAATAGCAGCTCCACTTACCAGATTGACAAGAAAGAATCAAAAGTTTGTGTGGACAGACAAGTGTCAGAGCAGTTTTGAGGAATTGAAAAATAAGCTCACAACTGCACCGATCTTGACTTTGCCTTCAGGTAGCAATGGGTATACAGTGTATAGTGATGCCTCAAGGAAAGGATTGGGCTGTGTATTGATGCAAGGAGATAGAGTTATTGCTTATGCTTCTAGGCAACTAAAGTCTTATGAGAAGAATTATCCTACGCATGATTTGGAATTGGCTGTCATAATCTTTGCATTGAAAATATGGAGACACTACTTATATGGAGTCACTACCAAATTGTTTACGGATCATAAAAGTCTCAAGTATCTGATGAGCTAGAAAGAGTTGAATCTGAGACAGAGGAGATGGTTGGAACTGCTGAAAGATTATGATTTGATGATAGACTACCACTCGGGGAAAGCTAATGTAGTAGCGGATGCACTAAGTAAAAAATCGACCATGGCATAGGTGAAGATAGTATATGTTCCTTTGTTGAAGGAATTAGCCACACTTCAGGTTAATTTGAGGCAAGATGAATTTGGGAGCTTATTGGCTAACTTTAGGGTAAGGCCAGTGTTAAATCAGAAGATTAAAGAATTGCAGGAACAGGATGAGCATTTGAGCAGGCTCAGAGAAGAGGTTAAAAAGGGTAAACCTTCAGAAATTGAGATAAGAGAAGATGAACTGATGGTGGTAGGAAACAGATTGTGTGTCCCGGACTCATTAGAGTTGAAAGATGAGATATTTGACGAGGCGTACAACGCTCCCTATACAATGCATCCGGGAAGTACGAGAATGTATAGAGATCTGAAAGAACACTTTTGGTGGAAAGGAATGAAGAAGGATATTGCAGAGTATGTTAGTAGATGCTTAGTGTGCCAGCAAGTAGGCTGAGCACCAGACACCTTCAGGCAAGATTAAGCCTTTGTCTATTTCGGAATGGAATATCACGATGGATTTCTTGATGGGGTTGCCCAGAACCCACAAGAAACACGATGCAATTTGGGTGATTGTGGATAGGCTAACCAAGTCAGTGTAGGAAAATCCCGGGAGGAACATCACATGTTCCAGCAGCGGAAACAAAAAATTTTTATTCCCGGGACCTTCCCGAAACCCAGGATCCCGGTGTCGGTATGAAAACCTCAAACCTGAATAGCCAATAGAGACTATCTCTAAAGGTATCCACGCAGAGATCGAAAAACCTAACCGAGTCAAACCCTTTTGACCCGGAATAGCTAGAAAAGAATAAGAGTCGCTAGACCCTACCTCCATCCCGGAGAGCTTGAGAAAACGTTGGAAAGATGAAGAAGAAGCTTGGAGAAGAAGGCCTCAAATGAAGATGAAGAAGAGAAAACACTTTTCCTTAGGTTTTCACAAAACCTTTCTCCTTTTCTTAATCCCACGATGATGCCTTGCCAAAAGCCATTAGAAAAACTCTTTTCTTCTTGGATAAAGGCATACTGAACTTCATCTTCTCTTCTTTCATCCATCTTTTATCTTTTTGTCATTTAGCAAATAAATGAAAGTGATGACTAAGCTTCCAATGGAAGCTTCCTTCCTTCTTCTCCTCATTCCACGATAAAGCATATATATATAATATTAATTAATTAATTACTTAATTAATTAACATATATATGATTACTAAGAGGTCCAATAAACTGGGTTTGGTCCTACGGCCTCTATCGACCCGGTCTTTAAAACATACTCGAAACCTTTCTTAGCAATTTTGATGTCGCGATCTCATCGGGACATATCCCAATCCCATTGGGATCCATTTAATCTAATGCTTCCATAATTGGAACTCGTCTAATTACTATTTTACTGATTCTCCAAACACTCTTATCGCTGTGACCCTTTAGGTTTCCGATTATGTTGGCCACTTAGATTAACAATTAATCTGAGCAAGTCATGAGCGGTATCTAGCAACACATCATGACCCCCAATTGACCGGAAAGTAATCGGTTTGATGAATTCATCACGAACCAGATCACAAACCCTTCCATAGACAATTACTGTGCAATTCGTCCTTTCATCATCCTATACCCCACTTGGTTATGAGTATGGCTAATATGTCAACTCTTACTAGACTAAGTCTAGCCCAAGTGAAATCAGTTCCTGTCTGAGGACTCATTACTTTATATGTCCATGAAGACACTCTTCATGACATAGTCATGCTCTGGCCAGAGACTTAAAGTAATGATCTGACGAAAGAGGTTAGGGTATCTCTTCCGCTCTCACGTAGTGATGAATCCTTTATTGGCTACTCAATTACCTTCAATACCTCAAACTGCACTCCAAGCACCACCCTATGAGTAACCTCCGAAGGCCACAAGGAATGGAGTCAGCACAGGATCAAGATTCAAGATATCCTTGAGTACCTCAAGTCTAAGGATACTTGCACCATTGCTATGATGAGATTATCACTGACATTAAATCCATGTGATGATCTCATGGCAGGTCATCCAATGAACTTACTACCACTAGTAAGCATCCATATGTCAACTCTAAATATCTCATATTTACAGCTACGAGATCCACCGCTGATCCAATCAAGGAGTATGACATATGCTAGTCCGTCCGGATTAATGATGTCCACCTCATTAATCCTATGACTAGGAAAATTTAGACACCGACATAATTGCACATGATAGAATCTCGTGATTATGATCACATCATAATTTCCTTCATGCTATGTCATATATCATGGACTTCATTAATTTGATTAAAGATCAATATCAATTCATAACAAAATGAATATCAAATAAATGAAACATGCCTTTCTTTATTTATTCATAAAGTCTGTACATGACTATGAATAAAAAGCGCTAAAGGGGATTGCCTTTAGGGCACTACTCTAACAAATCTCCCACTTGACCTAAAGCCAATCGCCTTGGTATCTAATACCATAAGCGAGTACATGAGAATCAAAATTCTTCTGTGACAATGGCTTCGTCAACGGATCGAGAATGTTCGCTCTGGGAATCCTCTCGATCGCGACATCACCTCTAGCAATGATCTCTCGAATCAGATGATATCTGCGGAGTACATGTTTAGATCGTTGGTGAGACCTCGGTTCTTTTACCTGAGCAATAGCCCCATTGTTGTCACAATACAACTGTATGGGTCCATCACAACTAGGAACCACACCAAGTTCAAATGAACTTCTTGATCCAAATACTTCCTTTGCGCCTCGATGCAAAGAATGTACTCGCCTCGGTCGTCGAATCAACGATGTCTCTTGTTTGGAACTCTTCCAACTGACTGCTCCGCCGTTTAGTGTGAAAACATAACCTGACTGGGATCTGGAGTCATCCTTGTCAGATTGGAAATTGGCATCCGTATGCCCGTTCACTTGAAGATTTCTATCTCCATATATCAAGAAAACATCCTTAGTCCTTCGCAAGTACTTGAGGATATTCTTGACAGCCACCCAGTGACCCTCACCAGATCCGATTGGTATCATTCGTAACACTCGAGCATACGATACATCGGACCTCGTGACATAACATAGCATACATGATCGATCCTCTGCGCAGATGCATACGGATCGATCCATGCGAATCCTCTCATCTTGTGTCTTAGGACATAGATTTCGAGTGTTATCCCATGAGTGATGGAAGAAACCCTCTCGGATTGCTCCATGCTAAACCTCTTTAGCATCTTGTCTATGTACGATGATTGTGAAAGACCAAGCAACCTCTTTGATCTATCTCTATAGATCTTTATCCCAAGGATATAAGTTGCTTCACCAAGGTCTTTCATCGCAAATTGCTTGGACAACCAAATTTTAATCGATTGCGGATTGAGACATCGTTTACGAGTAATGATATGTCATCTACATACAACACAAGGAAAACGATTGCATTCCCATTAACCTTTTGTACACACAATACTCATCCGGATTTTGAGAAAACCAAACTCTTTGATTGACTCATCAAAGCGGATGTTTCAACTCTGGATGCTTGCTTCAATCCATAGATGGATTTACTTAGCTTACATACCTTTTCGCCATCATCGAAGTGAAGCCCTCTGGTTGTGTCATGTACACATCCTCGCCGATTTCCGTTATGAAAGTCGTCTTCACATCCATTTGCCATATCTCATAATCATAATGAGCGGCAATGGCTAGGAGTATCCGAATGGATTTAAGCATTGCTATCGGGTCAAGGTTTCGTCATAGTCAACTCCTTGTCTTTGATTTAATCCTTCGCCACAAGCCTTGCTTTGTAGGTAATCACATTACCATCCATGTCGGTTTCTTCTTGAAACCCATTTGCACCCTATAGGTTTTATCCTTCAGTGCATCAACCAAAGTCCATACTTGGTTTATGTACATGGAATCCATTTCGCTTTCATGGCATAAAGCCATTTTTCGCACTCAACTTTTAGAACCTCTTCATAGGTAGCGTGCTCATCATCTTCTATGAGCAATACGTCATTCTGCTCACTTCACGAAACCCGTATCTCTCTAGAACAAAGGCGCATCCTACTTGACCTACGAACTTCAGGCAATGAAGGTTGAATCATATTTCATCCGAATGAGTGACAGCCTGTGTTCAGTGCGATTGATCTGTGCTTGTTTGAGCATCTTGAACTTCTTCAAGTTCGACTTTGCTCCCCTTGCCTTCTTGCGAAGAAACTCTTTCTCTAAAAAGGCAGTATGCTTGAAACAAACACCTTTGTTCCTCAACAAGGTAGAATTGATATCCCATGGTCTCTTTAGGATATCCTACAAACAAACACTTGTCGACTTTGCTTCAAGCTTATCTCGACCAATCCGCTTCGTGAAGGTGACAACCCCATACTTTCAAATGAGAAAGATAAGGTTTTCGTTAGTCCACATCTCATATGGCGTAACATCAACTGCCTTAGAGGGAACTCTGTTTAGCAAGTAAACGATTGTCTCTAGCGCATACCCCAAAAACGATTTTGGTAACTTTGCGAAACCCATCATTGATCGTATCACGTCCAACAAGTTCGATTTCTCCTTTCAGCCACACCATTGTCTCAGCGCGTAAGGAGGAGTCCACCGAGATAAAATGCCATTATCTCGAGATAATCCAAACTGCTGGTCTAAGTATTCTCCACCACGATTGGATCGTAATGCCTTGATACTTTTACCAAGTTGGTTTTCTACTTCATTTCAATTGTTTGAACTTTTCAACGCTTCATTTGTATCTCATCGATACAAGTACCCATATCGTGAATAATCATCGATAAAGGTAATGAAGTAACGACAACCACTTCGCATGGATGGACATCGGACCGCATACATCTGAATGTATTAGGTCTAATACTCCATCGCTCGCTCACCCTTTCCTTGAAGGGTAACTTAGTCATCTTGCCTAATAAACAAGATTCGCATGTGTCATATGATTCATAATCAAATGACCCTAAACTGCCACTCTTATGGAGTTTAGCGATGCGTGTCTCATTTATATGGCCAAGTCGACAATGCCATAAGTAAGTTGACTTTAGATTATCTCTTTTATGCCGTTTGGTGTCATTGACATTTAAAATTGGATTAGACATATCTAATATGTATATACCATTGCACAATGTACCAGTTCCATAAAGCATTCCATTAGAATTAATAGAACAACCATTGCTACTAAAATTCATATGGAATCCAAATCTATTCGCATAAGAAATGATAATATATTCTTTGTCAAACGGGTACAAAATAACAATCATCCAATTCCAGTACAAGCCCAGTAGGGAGAGACAAAACATAGGTTCCTACGGCTAATGCAACAACTCTTGCTCCATTTCCAACACGTAGGTCTACTTCTCCCTTCATGAGTTGCCATCGTCACGAAGGCCCCGCATATCATTGCATATGTGAGCCACAACCAGATCAAATACCCGGATGTTGTGATCGAAGAATAAGATTAACTTCAATGACATACAAACTGAAGTAGTCGAGGCATCCGATGCCTTCTTCCTTCAACGACTCGAGATAGACTTTGCAATTAGCCTCAATGGCCATCTTTACCGAATGGAAGCAAGTTCCTTTTGGGGAAGCTTCTTTGGTCTTCTTCTTGATGGCGCCTCCCTTTGGTTTCTTTGCCTTCTTCTTCTTTGGGTTCTTTTTCTTCTTGGTCCCAAAAGATGAAGAAGCAACCACAAGCACTTGCTTACTATCACTCTTGATAGTCTGCTAAGCTGTCTTGAGCAGATTGATCAGCTCAGGTATTGTAGTGGATATTTGGTTCATCCGATAGTTTAGCACGAACTGTGCATAACTGTCGGACAATCCAACCAGAATTAAGTCTATACTTAATTCATGATCCATTGCAAAACCTAAGACGACCAATCTCTCAATATAGCCATTCATCTTCAGGGCGTACTGCACAACAGATATCCCTGGAGCCATCTTGGTAGTGAAGAGAAGCCTTGAGGTCTCGAACCTTTCGGACCGGGCTTGCTCGTCAAATAGCTCCCTAAGATGAAAAACTATAGTGTGAGCATCCATGGACTCGTGCTGCTTCTGCAGCTCAGGTGACATCGACGCAAGCATAATGCAAGTCGCCATGTCACTGTCCTTTAAATGCTTACTATATGCCTTCTGATCATCATCAGAAGCATCGACAGCAGGTGCATCTGGAAGCGGAAAATCTAGGATATATCCTAGACTTTCAGATCGAGAACTATTCTCGATTCTTAACCATCAAGAAAATTCGTCCAGCTTAACTTGTTGGAATCCATAAGTGGCGAAGATTCACACTTGACGACATTTTCAAACAACCTACACGGATAGAGAGGAAAATGTTAGAATAGGAATAGCTGCATAATCATAAGGACTTGAATGATATGCAAAATCTCCCACTAGTTTCATAGAATCCATAACCCTCATTACTGAATCCAAAGAAACAAAGTGACATAATGTCCTAGTGGGTCGATATCCGATATTGCTAAGAATGACCTTGGGTTTACCCAACAAGCCATAACTTAGGTCAATCGGTAGGTATCGAACATACCAATTGCATCATCGATAACCGACATCGAGAATGACCTTGGGTTTACCCAACAAGCCACCTTATGTCTCGGGAGGTATCGATATACCAATTACATCTTAGACACAACTATCGATCGGTCTATCAACTTGTTGATGTATGCACTTACATTGGGTATCAACTTTTTGATGCGCATACATCCGATGTATGCTACCCAATTTTGCCTCTGTCACGCTGACCTTGAGTTTACTCAACAAACCAACGCCCAAAGGAAAACCAACCTATTAATCGAAAATCATATTTTCATGGTTCAACATATCCAGATAGAGTGAGCTTGGGTTTACCTAACAACCCATCCCTATAAGAACTCGGTTCTACCATATTAATGGAAGGCGTTAGTTTTCATATACCAGGAGGGTTTTAGAAATTCTAGACTCAAGCGGAAGGATTATAGTCACGAAGACTATATGGAATGATTTAGATTTCATCAATCAAATTGAATCACCCTTATAATCATCCATCATCCAACTCGAGCATGTCACAAGTCCACTTTCATCAAATGCAAGTCACCTTATGCTTCTTACACACACAAGTCGACTTGTATGACACAAGTCGACTTATTTCACTCGCCCATGTATAAGTGGACTTACAAAAGCTACAAGTCGACTTATACTGAAATCTTGAACAAGTCGACTTATCCTGAAAACAAGTCGACTTATCCAGAAAACAAGTCGACTTATCCAGAAAACAAGTCGACTTATCCTGCAAACAAGTCGACTTATGTAGCAAACAAGTCGACTTATGATGAAAACAAGTCGACTTATGTGGCAAACAAGTCGACTTATTCTGCAAGATTGCTATTATTTCTAATCTGCTAATTCCTCAATCAATACAATTCCAATTCACAATACCATCATACCTAAGGTAATATCTGTTAGTTGATGTATCAATGAACACTTCATTGATCCATGAATGCCTTAAATAGTTAAACTATATGAAAAGCTTGAAATGAGTCAAAACTCATAAATATCCAAATAATTTAGGAACACCCAAATTCTCACCCTAAGCATCTCAAGCTAGTGCATACACTCTCAAAACTACTCCGACACTTGTCATAAAAATTGTGACGGCCAAAACAAGCAAGAAAATGAAATGTACTAACGAGACACAAATGTGATCAATTCGGCATTCAAAAATTCTTGGAAAAGCAAATTCAAGCAATTCAATTTGGCAATCATACTACATCAATATAACACATTTTTAATCACATTAAAAATGCTGCAAGGCATTGGAATTGAAAAAGCAAACTCAATCAAGCCAAGCAAAACAGTTCCAACAATTTTCACCAAAACTGTCCAGTTCTGTACATTGCTTGAAATGATCAATGAAACAATTACAATAAATTCTGAGAAAATTATATAGGTTACTACATGTTCAGAAAATGCTACCTGAAGTTTTTCAGGATTTTAGGCCATCAAAAACTCAGTCAACCAAAATAACAAAACCGATTAAAATTCTGTGTTCATCAACACAGCAATTCCCAACAGCATAGAATAAAATCGAAAATAAAGGTCCAATCACCGTGAAATCCAATTTCCATGCTCACAGACATTCACCAACATCTTAGAGACATGTAGGTGAAGGAAAATCCAGAAAACGATGTTTCTAGAATTTATTCTTGATTTTATACTACTGCCTATTCACAGAATCATTTCAAAAACAGCATCTGTAAGCTTAGGGAAATAATTAGCAAAACTTTATCTAATCAAATCGATAAATTCTGAAAATTCATAGACATATTCTATAACATGTTATGAACATTCCTGGGCAGAAAAATTTCAAAAACCCTATCTCTATAGCAATTCGAAATCTGAACAGAATACATGCTACAGCATCACAAGCAATTAGGGTTTATGATCTAGCTTCAGTTAAAGCTTCATACACGACACCAGACGCTCTGATACCACTGTAGGAAAATCCCGGGAGGAACATCACATGTTCCAGCAGCGGAAACAAAAATTTTTTATTCCTGGGACCTTCCCGAAACCCAGGATCCCGGTGTCGGTATGAAAACCTCAAACCTGAATAGCCAATAGAGACTATCTCTAAAGGTATCCACGCAGAGATCAGAAAACCTAACCGAGTCAAACCCTTTTGACCCGGGAATAGCTAGAACAGAATAAGAGCTGCTAGACCCTACCTCTGTCCTGGAGAGCTTGAGAAAACGTTGGAAAGATGAAGAAGAAGCTTGGAGAAGAAGGCCTCAAATGAAGATGAAGAAGAGAGAAAACACTTTTCCTTAGGTTTTCACAAAACCTTTCTCCTTTTTCTTAATCCCACGATGATGCCTTGCCAAAAGCCATTAGAAAAACTCTTTTTCTTCTTGGATAAAGGCATACAAACTTCATCTTCTCTTCTTTCATCCATCTTTTATCTTTTTTGTCATTTAGCAAATAAATGAAAGTGATGACTAAGCTTCCAATGGAAGCTTCCTTCCTTCTTCTCCTCATTCCACGTATAAAGCATATATATATAATATTAATTAATTAATTACTTAATTAATTAACATATATATGATTACTAAGAGGTCCAGTCAAACTGAGGTCGGTCCTACTCTCAAGACCCCGCCCCGGAAGCAATGTAAACAAATTCTAAACCTTTCTTAGCAATTTTGATGTCGCGATCTCATCGGGACATATCCCAATCCCATTGGGATCCATTTAATCCTAATGCTCTCCATAATTGGAACTCTGTCCAATTACTATTTTACAGATTCTCTGAAACACTCTTATACGTGGATCCTTTAGGTTTCCTGGTTATGTTGGCCACTTAGATTAACAATTAATCTGAGCAAGTCATGAGCGGTATCTAGCAACACATCATGACCCCAATTGACCGGAAAGTAATCGGTTTGATGAATTCATCACGAACCGATCACAAACCCTTCCATGAGACAATTCTTGTGCAATTCGTCCTTTCATCATCCTATACCCCACTTGGTTATGAGTATGGCTAATATGTCAACTCTTACTAGACTAAGTCTAGCCCAGTGAAATCAGTTCTGTCGAGGACTCATTACTTTATATGTCCATGAAGACACTCTTCATGACATAGTCATGCTCGCCGAGACTTAAAGTAATGATCCCGACAAGAGGCGAGGTATCTCTTCATTCTCACGTAGTGATGAATCCTTTATTGGCTACTCAATTACCTTCAATACCTCAAACTGTACCCAAGCACCACCCTATGAGTAACCTCCGGAAGGCCACAAGGAATGGAGTCAGCATGCAGATCAAGATTCAAGATATCCTTGAGTACCTCAAGTCTAAGGATACTTGCACCATTGCTATGATGAGATTATCACCGACATTAAATCCATGTGATGATCTCATGGCAGTCATCCAATGAACTTACTACCACTAGTAAGCATCCATATGTCAACTCTAAATATCTCATATTTACGCTTCGAGATCCACCGCTGATCCAATCAAGGAGTATGACATATGCTAGTCTGTCCGGATTAATGATGTCCATCCTCATTAATCCTATGACTAGGAAAATTTAGACAACGACATAATTGCACATGATAGAATCTCGGGATTATGATCACATCATAATTTCCTTCATGCTATGTCATATATCATGGACTTCATTAATTTGATTAAAGATCAATATCAATTCATAACAAAATGAATATCAAATAAATGAAACATGCCTTTCTTTATGTATTCATAAAGTCTGTACATGACTATGAATAAAAAGCGCTAAAGGGGATTGCCTTTAGGGCACTACTCTAACAGTCAGCACATTTCTTGCCAATTAAGCAGACAGATTCCTTGAATGCTTTGGCCAAGAAATACATAATTGAGGTAGTCAGGCTTTATGGGATTCCGAGTTCTATAGTTTCTAATAGAGATCCGAGGTTCACCTCCAGGTTTTGGAAAAGCTTACAGGAGGCGTTGGCAACTAAGTTGCATTTTAGTACGACTTTCCATCCACAGACCGATGGGTAATCAGAGAGGACAATACGGACTCTGGAGGCAATAATGAGAGCTTGTGTTATGGACTTTAAAGGTTCATGGGATGATCATTTGCCTTTAATTGAGTTTGATTATAACAATTCCTATCACTCAAGAATTCAAATAGTACCTTATGAAGCTTTGTATTGTAGGAGGTGCAAGACTCCTATTTTGTTGGGATGAGGAAGGTGAAAAGAGGCTTGTAAGGCCTGAGTTGGTGCAAGTTACAGTTGATAAGATCAAATTGGTTAAGCAGAGAATTAAAGCAGTTCAAGATAGAATGAAGAGTTATAAGGATGCACATAAAAGAGAGCTGGAATTTGAAGTTGGAGATAAAGTGTTTCTTAGAGCTTCTCCTTGGAAGGGAGTGTTGAGATTTGGTAAGAAGGGCAAGCTTAGTCCGAGATATATAGGCCCGTATGAGATTATTGAGAAGATTGGGCCTTTGGCCTATAAGTTAGCTTTGCCATCAGAATTGTCTAAGATTCACCATGTCTTCCATGTATCGATGTTGAGAAGGTATCGATCTGATCTGTCACATATAGTTCAAGCTTCAGAGGTTCAGTTAAGGGAGGATTTGACTTATGAGGAGCAACCAGTGAAAATTTTGGGCTCGAAGGAAAGGGTTTTGAGAAACAAGACAGTTCAACTAGTTAAAGTCCTTTGGAGAAACCATTCGGCAGAGGAGGCTACATAGGAGCCTTTGGAAGCAATGAAGGATGGGTATCCACACCTCTTTGTGGACTCAGGTAAGAATTTCGAGGAATAAATTCTTTTAAGGGGGGAGAAATGTTGGACCTCGAATTTTTTTATTAATTGACATGATTTAATTGTTATCTTGAGGTCTCATTGGGTTTATTATTATGGAGTAATTAGCATGTTAATGTTGGGAGGAATTATGAATTGATGGAATTAAGGTGCAATGTAGTATGAATGCATGAGGGGTAATTTTGGTAGATCACCTAAACCCTTAAGTTTTAAGGCATAAGTGGAAGGGCATAAGGGTCTTTTGCATGCATTAAGTGAGTAAATGAGAAGAAGAAACATTTGGTTTGTTAGGAAGAGAATAGAGTGTCGTGGGTAAGGAGAAAAAAAGAAGAGAAGGAAAGCCAAGCTAGGGTTTGGAGAATTTGAAGGATTTGAAGCTTCCCTAAGTAAGTATGAGCATTAATTGGATGATTGAATCTTGTTTAGTGATAATTAGGAGTGGAAAATGGGGTTGAATATGTGTAGGGAGTTGTTAGTGAATGGTGTACGAAAGTCTTATGATCTTCTAGGGTTTTTGATTTTGTTGTATTTGTGAATGATTTTCGGTTGGAATGAGTTTAGAATTGAAGTAAGAATAATGATTTAGGGTTAAGATGAGTTATATTTGAAATATGGGAAGTATATAGATGAAGAATGTTGAAAAACAAGGTTTCGAAGTTTACGGGCATGTTAGCATGACGAACTTTAACTTTTGCCTTGCTGAGGAGCTCAATAGCTTACATGGCGTAGCTTCTATTTTTCAGCACAGACATCCTTCGATATTTTGGGCATAATGTTTTTTGTAGTTGTCCAAATGAGGTAATTTTTGATTCGTTGTAAACTATAGACATAGGGATACAAGTTTTATGAAGAAATGAAGTTCTGATTTAGTCTCTAAAGATCTCAAAGTTTGGATGGAAATTGAGTATAGATTATAGTTTCAGCATAAGGTTAGTCCCAGCATGTTTGGGGTATAACTTCCATGTTTCTAAACCCAATGGAATGAGTTTGGTGTCATTAGAAACTTAAGACAATGGAGAACATTTTTATAGCAGGAAGTGTTACCAAAAGTCTTCACTTATCTGATCATAACGATCATGGAAAAGTTGACCCGAAAGTCTATGGGTGAATTTTAGCACTTTTGATTTTCAAAGCTTTATGAAATTCCTTTGAATGTTGTTTGAATGAGAACTTTGTTTGTTATAAGAAACCAAGCCGACCTAATCCGATCGCAAGAGGAAGGACAACATTGAACTTAGATTTTCAAGCGATATTTGGTGGGCAATGTATTTATAGTTATTGTGTGATTAGGCAAATTCTTGCCTATGTGTGAATATATGTTGTATGTTATGCATCATGAGATGCATGCCATTTTGATCGAATATGTGGTTAATTGTTAAGAATGATTTGTTATAAGATTTGAATGATTTTGATTTCGTATACTTTGTAAGAAGCATGAGAATTGATAGAAGTAAATTTGATTATGAGCATGTTATGCCTCGACTTCGGTCATGGAATTTTGGATAAATGAAAAGCATGAAAGCATACCATCTGATAAAATGATTCTGATCATGATTATTTGCTTTTGTTTGGGCGAGAGAGGAACCATTTCGTTCCTCACGTGCACGTTGACAAGATTCTGATCATGATTATTTGCTTTTTTTTGGGCGAGAAAGGAACCATTTCGTTCCTCCCGGCTGCTCGCTTGTGGCATATGAGCTTCGAATGGACTCATTTTGTTCAGGGTGTAAACTTCGGTTTCTCCCTTTTATTTCCATGGAACCCTTGAGCCGTGTGATGTGTATTGCATACTTGATCTGTTCATTATGAAGCATACTTGTGACATGTTTTGTGAGTTGAAATAATTATGTTGGATGCGTAAATTACTTGATTATCATGTGAGTGCTAGAATTGTTGCATGTATATATATATATATATACATACAAATGCTTGAATTTGTGCTAGTTACTGATGGCTATAACTATATTAGCCACTGAGCTGTGTAGCTCTACCCATTATTTTTTCACTCCTCAGGTGCAACTCAAGACGACAGTTGATCTTTGCCAGGCATCGAAGAACTCCGCAATAGTTAGAGACCTTTGCATTAAGTTAGTGGCTATTTTGGATAGCTTTTAAAGCATATCGACATAAAGCATTCTCATGTAATTTGGTGTTATGCTTTGTAAGTATGGTGTTATGTTAGAAAAGTTCGTCGTGGCGAACTAGTCCTTTGTCGCGGTGCATTCCTTGGGTGTTCACCGCGGCATGATGCTAGCCGTTCGTCGCGACGAAGCCATGTTTTGGCCGCAGTGAACCATTTCTGCGAGGTGCTCGTCGTGACGAGCATTCTGTTGCTGCGGCGAGTCCTCCTCTTCCTGCTACTATTCCTTTATATGTTGGATTGTTTTCGACCCTTCCTTCATATGTCCCTTACTCGACGACCCCGAGCGGTCGCCTCGGGATGGGAAACGAGACCCGGGCCCAGCATATTACCCCTTTGGGTATAGTTTCTGTTTCCCCTTATTAACATTGCGTACCATGGGTTACCTTGGTTGAATGTCAGGTATAACCTTTATCAACTGTTTTCTTTGTGATTGAGAAAATAGTGTACGGTTAGTTTATCATCTTTGTGGGGTATGGTTTTGTTCCTGCGTACCTCAAGGTCTCATAAAAACTCTTCTCATCTTCATTCAATAGATGCCATGTACAACTATTTATCAGAATAGGTTGTAATTGTACCTTCACTAACCTCTTTGGTATATCCTTGATGATTATTGAGGTACTCCTCTTATTCACAGGTTGAACATTTTTTGTCACTCTGATTCTCAAATCTTATTTCCTCAGAAGTTGAGAAGAGTTATACTGTACCAGACTAAGTTCTGTTGATTTCTCCTGTTGAACATCAGTACGAGTAGCCTTCTTCTGACTAAGTTCTGCTGATTTTTCCTGTTGAACATCAGTAGGAGTGGCCTTCTTCTGACTAAGTTCTGTTGATTTCTCATGTTGAACATTAGTAGGAGTAGCCTTCTTCTGACTAACTTTCTCAGCAGTAGGAGTACTCTTTTTCTAATTGACTTTCTTATTCTTCTTCTCTGCCTCAATTAGTCTTGGAGTCTTTTGAGGTTGTGGTTTCTACTTCTTAAACTCCAATTTTCTTTTACTCTCGGTCTCTTTAGCCTGTTTGGCTGTATCTTCATTTAAGATAGAGACTAGAGATCTTGTAGCCTTAGGTGTGCCTATCTCAGAGACTTCTGCCTGATTTAGTTCTCTGGATCTCTTTTTTTCTTGTTGTCACAAGGTTCGAACTCTGGGTGATCTTTTTGCTTGCTTCGGAATTTCCCTCAGAAGTGTCTCCCCTTTTTTTTTCAGAGCACCTTTGTCTATAATCCGTACTTGGCTACTTTCTTTTTGAATAATCATCTTCTATTTCAAGGTTTTTTTTGACAATTTCCTCCTTTCATTCATGGGCATGTTTGCACTAGATTGAGATTTAGAACTTTTTGTAGGAGATTTCTTCTTTGTGCGCTCCCCCTCAGTTCTTGCTTTAATCTCATAATCTGCTTCTACTCAGTCCAGATTCTTTAAACCCATTTTTGCCACTATTCCTGAGTTGATAACACTCTTAACAGACATCTTAATTCTGTTTCCTCTGTCAAGAAGGACTCTAGATTCTCTGAATATCCTTGTCAGCAACATTCCATAAGGGTAACTGTTCGTATCTTTCATCACCTTAACCATATACTGAAAAATCAGAAATGGTAAATCTATAGGTTGGCGATTTAATAAGTAGAATAGGCATTGTTCATCCAATATTGTCACCAAATGTCTTGAACCTACTCTTGGTAAGATGCAATTGAACAGAATTGTATGTAAGACCCTAGCCTTTGGCACCAGACTTGAGGTCTTCCTCTCCGTTGGATCGTTGTCTCCATACAACTGTCGATTGATTTCATCTTCCTTTACACTGACTTTCGTCATCCATCTGTCTTTGCTTATGAGCTTTTCTCCAGCAGATGGACATTCAGTTACTTTCTCAATCAATTCCATTGTTACAATAATAGACAATCTATCTATTGTAGAAACAATAGTATTGTCTACTAGCTGCAAATTCTTTCAGAAATCATACACATCATTTTGATATACGATTTCTCGCACTTGGAAGAACTTCCTCCATCCTTCTTCTACTATCCCCAGTTCAATGTCCATGTCGTTTTTCCTCAAGGATTCAAAATCAACATGTCTTCCTAAAATCATTGCTTGCTCCATTTGATTCTTCGATGAGTAAAAAAACTGAGTTCACTTATTTATTCTTCAAAAGATAAAATCGGTTACAGAGATTTGAGAGAGTTGAGAGCTGAGAAGTTTTTGAGTTGAGAATACTCGAAAGGTCTTATCAAGCGTGTTCTAGAATAGGTGAATTTCTCAAGGCTATGAGACTTTCCCTCCAAGACTTCCTTATGAGAGTAGTTACCAGCTGTAAACTCACTGTTCCTAACATCACCATGTTAACTTCAACGACCTTTTAACTTGATTGTGACATGTTAGATGGTTGGTCACTTAACATCACCATGTTGAGGTTCTGTTTGATTTCCTTGAATTGTTCTTCACTCAGTGGTTTAGTAAAGATGTATGCCCATTGAAACTTTGTCTCAATAAACTGAAGACTCACAATCCTTCTCTGAACGTAGTCCCATAAGAAGTGATGTTTGACTTCAATATGCTTCACTCTCGAATGCTGAATTGGATTCTTCGACAAGTTGATGGCTCTTGTGTTGTCGCAAAAGATTAGGGTCTCCACTTCTTATACTGAGGAATCTTCTAGTTGATATTTGATCCACAATGTTTGTGAATAGCAACTTGCGGCAGACATGTACTCAGCTTCAACAGTTGATAAGGCAATTGAACTTTGTCTCTTGCTTGACTAGGAAACTAGGTTTGAGCCAAGAAAGTGACAGCCTCCACTCGTAATCTCCTATCAATTCTATCTCCGGCATAGTCAGCATCACAATATCCAATCAGCCTGAAATCTTTACCTTTCTCATACATTAAGCAAAAATCAGTAGTACCTTTGAGATATCTCACAATTCTTTTAACAGCAATGTAATGAGACTGTCTAGGATCGGCCTGAAACCTTGCACACAAGCATACACTGAATAGTATGTCAGGTCTGCTTAATGTAAGATAAAGCAAAGAACCAATCATCCCTCTATACAGGGTTTGATCCACCTTCTTACCAAACTTCGTCTCTAGACAAAAGGTTCAAAGGATGCATCGTAGTTGCCATAGGTTTCACTTTTTCCATATCAAACTTAGACAACAATTCTTTCACGTATTTTTGTTGATGGATAAAGATCTTTTCTTCGGTTTGCTTAACTTGCAACCCAAGAAAGAACTTTAACTCTCCCATCATACTCATCTCAAACTCATTTTTCATCAAATTCTCAAAACTCATGCACAATCTTTTTGAAGTCGCACAAAAAATAATGTCATCAACATAAATTTGAACTAAAATAAAATCATTCTCAAAATTCTTCCTAAAGAGTGTCTTATCTACCTGACCTCTACTAAATCCACTCTTAATGAGAAAAGTACTTAGACGGTCATACCAAGCTCTAGGAGCTTGTTTTAAGCCGTACAAAGCCTTATGAAGTCTATAGACATGATCCGGATACTTAACATCTTCGAAACCAGGAGGTTGCTTAACATACACTTCTTCGTCTATAAAGCCATTCAGAAATGCACTTTTCACATCTATTTGAAAAAGCTTTGTATCATGACAAACAACATATGTAAGCAATATCCTAATAGCTTCAAATCTTGCTACCGGAGCATACACCTCTTTATAGTCTATTCCTTCTTGCTAATTATAGTGCTACTAATCTTGCTTTATTCCGACTTACTCTTCCTGATTCATCTAACTTATTTTTAAAAACCCATCTAGTTCCTATGATGGATTTCTTCAAGGGTTTAGGAACCAAGGACCAAACTTTGTTCCTAGTAACTTAGTTCAGCTCCTCTTGCATAGCTAAAATCCATGCTTCATATTGAAGAGCTTCATTAATCTTCTTAGGCTCTATTTCAGAGACAAATGTTGCATTAGCTTCTCTTCTGAATTTGGACCTTGTTCGGACTCCTTCTGAGGTCTCTCCTCTGATTAACTCTTATGGATGAGAATTCTTATATCTCCAAACTTTTTTTAACCCAAGAGTCTTTGGAATATCCTCAATCTTGTCTAACTGAGTTTCTGATGATGAAGCTTCTTTAGTATCACCTAAGGGCATTGAAGGAATTTCACTATCCATATCATCTTCCTTACTTGGTTGGGAACTATCATCAAACTTGACATGAATAGTCTCCTCAACAGTCTTCGAGTTAAGATTATAAACCCTAAAAGCCTTCGATGATAAGGAGTAGCCTAAAAAAATTCCTGAATAGGTCTTTGAATCGAATTTGTCCAATATTTTCTTTGTATTCAGTATAGAGCACTTGCAACCAAATGGATGAAAGTAGGATATATTTGGTCTCCTTCCATTCCATAACTCATAAGGAGTTTTCTTCAACAAAGATCGCAACAATATTCTATTCAGATGTAACATCTCAGATTCACGACTTTTCCTGAAGTACTTAGGAAGATTCATCTCACACAGCATAGTCCTTGCCTTCTCTTGAATCGTCCTGTTCTTCCTTTCAACAACTCCATTTTGCTATGGAGTCCTAGGAGCATAGAAATTATGAAAAATTCCATTCTCCTCACAGAATATTCTAAACTTCTCAATCTCAAATTCTCCACCATGATCACTCCTAATACTATCTATCGACATTCCTTTTTCTTTCTGTAAATTTTTGGAAAGAGTTTTAAAACACTTAAAAGACTCATCTTTTTGTGAAAAAAATAATATCCAACAAAATCTAGTAAAGTCATCAGCAATAACAAGTCCATATTTCTTTCTGCCAAGACTTATTGTCCTAGTTGGACCAAATAAATCCATATATAACAACTCTAGAGGTCTAGATGATGTTACGGTATTTTTAGAAGAAAACAATGTTTTGATTTGTTTTCCTTTATGACAACTTTCACAAAAGAAATCCTTGTCAAAACTTATTTTTGGTAATCCTCTTACCAAATCATGCTTTAACAACTTTGAAATATGTTTAAAACTGACAAGACCTAGCTTTTTATGCCAGATTCGTCTTTCTTCTTCAGTTGATAAAAAAACAAAACATTTTGATTTTGAAAATCTTCTAAATCAATTTTTTAAAGATTATTTCATTTTTTGGCAGAAAATAATATAGACCCATCTCAGTACCCAAATTTTCTTGAGTCCTTTCGGGTTAGAAAAATGCATAGAATGATAGTGATGCATATGATAATATTGTTGATGAAAATGTGATTGTTGGAACTTCTTTTTTCTGAAAGAAAGACTTCCTTTTCTGTTGAGACTTATTTCTAGTAAAGCCTAATCTAGTTTTATCACTCGGATATCTACACTTTCCTAACATATCATTCATTTTTCTCGTACTTTCAGTAAAAGTTGCTAGATCAGCTGAAAGACTCTTGATCCTAAGCTTCAGTTGATTGATCTCTTCAGATCTATCTATTACTCCCTTTTTCTTAATTTCCACTACTTGCTTTTTTAAGTAGGTGTTCTCTCTTTCTATCTCTTATGTATTTTTCAGATTTGTTACATACTTTTTCTTCAACAGTTTGCACTGTTTCAGAATAGCATGGGAATCTTCTAGTAGTTCAAAGTATGCATCTTGCAAGTCATCATATTTAGAGGTTACCTCCTCATCACTTTCCTCTTCGGCTACCAGAAATATATTTGCATGATCTGATGTCTCGGAGCATGTATCTGGTTCGGATGAATCTAGATCCTCCCAGGATGCCATCATGCTTTTCTTCACTTCTCTACTCTTCTTTGGTATGTTCTTTAATGTTGGACACTCGAACTTGTAATGTCCTGTTTTGTTGCACTCATAGCATATGATGGATGTCTTCTCTATCTTCCCATCATCTTTGTCGTTCTTTTTGAAGATTTTATTTCCTTTGGACTTGTTCTTCCACATCCATTTGATCTTCTTGGAAATGAAGGACAGTTCGTCATCTTCTTCACTCGACTCCTGTTCTGACTCACTGGAATCATCGTTCTTTGATTCTTCAATCTTCAGTGCTTTTGATGAATTCCTCTTCCTTTGAGTCTTATGATTCTTTTGTCCGGCCTTTAGTGCTATAGACTTGTCCCACTTGGGCTTGTCTTCAGCATCGAGCTCAACTTCATGTATCTTCAACGATCCAGACAGTTCGTCAAGTTTTAATATGCTTAAATCCTTGGCTTCCTGTACAGCAGTAACTTTTGGTCTCCACCTTTTTGGTAGACTTCTTAGGGTCTTACGAACGTGATCTTGGTTGTCGTAAGTTCTTCCAAGAGCTTTTAATCCATTGATAATTGTTTGAAATCTTCCAAACCTTTGATCAATAGATTCTTCATCTTTCATTTTGAACAGCTCGTACTGATGCACAAAAATACTTATCTTGGATTCTTTAACTTGGTTCGTACCTTCATGTGCGATAGATAATGTATCCCACATCTCCTTCGCAGTATTGCATTCGTGGACTTTATCGTACTCACTTCTGTTTAAGGCACAACTCAAGAAGAACTTTTGTAGCACCCCCTTACCGTATACACCGGAATACCTGTAGGTCACTCCGATGCGTATCCTATAATAAGGTCCACTACGAATAATCACTACTATACTTCACATGACATCATAATTATACAGCATCAATATAAAAATCACTAAATTTTTTAACCCATAAATTTTTTTCTCATTTCAGAACATCAAAAACAGTAATTTACATCTCTATTAGTCTTTCACTGTTTGTACACTACTCCAAAGGAAATCTAATATAGCAGCCTAACTAGGTCATCCCCAAAAATCCCAGCTGACCAACCTGTGTGCCATGACTTCTCTAGCCAAACGATCTACACGACAGGATAAGTCTCTCTGGAGCTAGGAGTCTAGTCTCTCGGTCCTGAAAAATAATTTGCAATTTTGGGTGAGTTTGCGAACTCAGTGATGAACCATCATCGATGGTTTACCCAATTCATGCATAGTCAAGCAATTAACATATTATTGCACAATAATACATTAAGAAACACCACATGATGGTTATCGCACAAGTATAAGGCATTTTGCCTTTCACCCAATCCAAATATTCAATCAAATGCATATGAAATGCGTATGAGACACTTTCCCATTTTATTTTCGTGTTGTGATCGAGCACCTGAGCTGTCCCAAAATGGGCGCATTAATCGGTGAGCCTGAGGCTCTGAAATACGGTGGGCTCAAGGCCCTAATACGTTGAGCTCTAAGCTCTCAGTGGCTGCTCCGGTCACAACTGTCATTATCTGATCATGCATTTCATGTATGACATGTATACATCCCAATTTAACAGTAATTACAGCACAATTATACCACATGTCACAATTTGGCAGTACGGTATCACAATCAATTCACGTATCACATCAGAAACAAGTAAGTCACAGATTCACAAACAAATAACACTTCTATGGCATAGTCTCCTTATACGTCGGACACCATCGGTACGGAATCCAAATCATAAGTAACACACAAGCCCGTCATTATCTCCACAAGGTAATGAGTGCAGAATTTTAACCAAATAAAGATTGAGGAACCATCTATGTTACTCATCTATAACTTCCGAGCTAATGCCTAAAAGTCTCAGCAACGTCGGTGGATCGACGCTCCAAATGTGCCTCTATAACAGTCAAAGTATATAAACATTACTAAATGTACACAGAAAATATGTATATATATACACATGTAGCAATTTAAAATGCGTACAATGCATGTTAGTGACATTTCCGGCACTAATCTAAAACTTCCCGTTATAACCCTTTTTCTCTAAATAATAGGAACTCATAGACACCAAATCATTTAATTTATTTCAGAAATCCAAAAATTATACTCCAAACATATAGGGGCTATCCTTATGTCGAAACTAAATTTTATACTCAACTGTCATCCAAAGTTTGAGATCTTTAAAGATTTATTCAAAACTTTCTTTCTTCATAAAACTTGTAAATCTTTGTCTCTAGTTTGCAATAAATCAAAAACCAACTCATTTGGACTTCTACATCAAAACTTATGGCTAAAGAATCAAAGCATGCCCGTATAGAAGAATGGGTCCTCGTCGCGGAGGAAAGACACTCGCCGAGGCGAGAGCACTAGCATACTCCTCGTCCTGTACGCATGCGTGTGTCACGACGTGCATGCTCTTACGCACCGAGGCGTGCACACTTGCACACACCGCGGCGTGCCTACTTGCGTGCGCCGCTGCATGCAAGAGCATGTCGCAACATGCGAACCCATAAAACATCTCGAAACCAGTTTTTTAACCATCTTCATCTTTAATCATCCCATCTTTCAAATATATAGGCCATCTAACATCATTCAAACACTTTAAAACAACTAAATACACTCAAAACATCTCATTCCTCAACTTCTAAATCAACCTTTACCAAATATCATTTAATGAAAGAAATAACATACCTAAAAAATCAAACCAATAACTTCATGGGATAAAAGCATATTCAGTCACAATAAAAGCTTCTAACTATCAAAATATTCTTACTTAAACGAGTTTCAAGATTCAAAAATCTTCAAGTCTTCTATTTACTCCAACTCTCTATACCTCTCACCAAAACCTACGGCCATCACTCACACCCACACTAAACATTAACAACAAAAAACTTATTGTTGGTTTTGTATATGTAGGAAGAAGGAGCAAGCAAGAAGAAATTAAGAAAGAAGAGATGAACAAGGAAGTTGAAGACCCACGAAGAAGAAGAGAGGAGGAGCTAAATATGAAAGAAATTTTGTTTCAAAGGAGAAGAAAGCATCGTCTAAGGCAATCAATAAAGGAAAGAAAGGTTTTTTTTTAAAATGGGCTTAGAGCCATGTTTGGCAAGTGACTTATGTCACTTGCCTCTTGTCCACTTCTTGTGCCCTATCTCCAATTATTATTCTAATTTTCTCCCAAATTCCAATGGCTCAAAGTAATAAATCCTAAAATCATGCATCTAATTTTTCAGTGCCATTGGACAGTCATTATCGATACCGGAAAGCCCATCAGTCTATCATTTAGTAATTTTTTCGGTCTGGACATTGTCCCCCAAAAATTCCAGAAAATTTTCTAACACTTCCAAAAATGTAAAACACACGATCATTCATTCCAATTCAATGTTTCAAACCCCTATATCTCATTTTTCACTCCAATTCAACTTTCAAATACAAATAACACATTTATCACAGTAATTTCATGTATACACACGTATGCCGGAAAATGTCATGAATGCATGTACACTCATATGCATGTGCAACAATTTCCATTTATCTAAATATATTGAGGCTATATAATGCATGCTCAAGCCAAGTATGCATACACACATCTAACCCATCCCAAATGACCAATTTACCCTTTCCCATCAGTGATGGGATGTTACAATTCTCCCCTCCAAACAAAAATTTCATCCCCGAAATTTCTTACTTGTTTGGTCGAACAGGTAAGGATACTGTGTCCTCATATGCTCCTCGGTCTCCCAAGTTGCTTCCTCATTTGAGTGGTTTCTCCATAGGACTTTCACTAATAGAATAACCCTGTTCCTCAACTGCTTAACCCGTGACCCCACAATCTAAACCTGCTCCTCTACATAACTTAGATCACTAGCCACCTCAATCTCCTGAATCTGTATCACATGGGTCGGGTCTAATCGATATCTCCGGAGCATACTCACATGGAAAACATTATGTAACTGTGACAGCTCACTCGGTAAAGCCAGCTTATAGGCCAAAGGTCCTATCCTCTCAAGGATCTCATAAGGACCAAATTTCTGATGGGTCAAATTTCACATTAGGGTTCTTAATAATCCTATTACATATTTTGTCTTATCTTATTTTTGTCTTTTCTTTAAGATGACACTTGTCCTAAGATTTTTAATGCTTTTGTCTTATTCCTAGCTAATAACTACGGAAACTCATTGATTTAAAGACCATTCCTTGCTTTTTTTCCATCTCCATCCGAAACCCTCCCATCTCCTTCTTCTTTATTGATTTCTCCTTCCTTCCTCCAAAACTCAAGAGTTCTTCTACTTGTAACCAAGTTATTTCCTTGCCATGATGATGATATACTTGCATGGGGATAGAAGAAGTGGTTAGAGAGAATAGTTAAGAAAGAATTGAAGAGAATAGAAGAGTGGAAGCTTAAGTAGGTAAGTGTTTCAGTTAAGTTTTAATGATGTGTTAATTATGAAGTTAAATGACATGGTAGTAGAAGCATTTATGGGGAGCATTTGTGCATTTACTTCATGATGATAGTGGTAGGTTTGAATGGGTTTAAATGTATACTTGGTTATGGATGAATGAATGACTATAGTTTTCCTTGATTTTGGCTTGGTTTGAATTGAGTTTGTAAGGTTAGATGAATGGAAAACTTAGGAAGATAATTTGTGTTAGTGCTGCCAACTTTTGTATAATCATGTAAATATATGTTGTGATGAATTTGTGGTTGAATTAGAGTTATAAATGGGTGCTTAGTGATGTGTTATTGGTGTTAGAAGTGATAGGAGTTAGGTTGTAGTTAAAAAGCTGGAAAATGCTATTTGACCTATTGTAATGTTTTGATCATAACTAATTGTGTAGGTGTACAAATGAGGTTCGGTTTGTGCCCAATGAAACTTTGGGATGTTGGCTTCAACTTTGTGTGAAATAGGTGATGTTAAATTGTAATTTTAGAAGGGTGAATATTTGCACGGAAAGTTTCTGTTTTAGTGTTTGTGAACAGTACTCGCAGTTATGACCTGATTACTTTGTTGATTTTTCTAAATTAATTGAGATCGAATTTGGGCAAATGGTCTTCATGAACGTTGTAGAATATTGAGTTAGCTTTCCATTTCCACTGATCTTGCTAATTTTCGAGTTTTATATTGGGAGATATGAACTGATTACTATTGACTGGTTTTGAGCATTTTGATGAAACCCAGCCTAAGTGTTGGTTTTGTGAGCAGTCTGCTTGGGAGCAATTTTAGCAATTTTTTTGGACTGAATTGGTGTGAGTGATCTTCTTCAAAGTTGTAAAGGACGAAATTATCTTGAAAATGATATATGGCATATAATTTGTGAAGGTCATATTTGGGAGTTATGATTTTGTAAAAACTGAACCTAAACTAGGTTGTGAATTGCTGATCATGACAGTAGCTTCCATAACAGTTTTGAAATTGTTAGAAATCGAATTGGAGTTTTAGCTCTTCATGAAAATTGAAGTTTGAGATGTTATCTTTTCAGGGATATAAGGTAGTGAATTTTGTGACTTTTGTGCTAAGATAATTACTGTTTGGAAAATTACTGTCCAGATTGGTTGATTTCAGTAGGCAGATTCTTTGTGGAATTGTTTGACCTTGTTAGCAAGTGAATTTGATTTTGGGTTGTTCATGAAAGTTGTAGATAACATTGTGATCTTACTGCCTTAATTATTGTGTAATTGTTGACTGAAGAATCATAGAGTTATTGAATTTGCAATGTACTTCTCTATGTTGATAGGTTTTGAGTAGGCAGTAGGTTTGATAGTATTTTTGACACCCTTAGGGGTGAAATTGATTTTTATGGTCTTCTTGAGAATTGTAGAGGGTTTCATGATCTTTCCAATGAGATATAGTTGGTAATTTTCTGAATTGTGTGCAATGAGTTATGGGTGTTGAAAGTTGGCTTGAAATCAAGAAAATAAAGAAGGGAATAAGGGTTATGTATATATGGATATTAATTGTTTAATGTGAATTTTGGTTTCTTTCGTGAATAACTTTTCCGTCCGACGTCCGATTGACCTGATTCTTGAGGAATCGGATTTGTGACATATTGAATTTCAATTTGTGAGAAATTGGGAATTTTTAGACGGGAAATTGACGTGGCCCCGGGTAACGGAGCCTTTAATCACTGTTTTGTTTAATTGTGGACCTATAGAGGTCCGAATTGCGCACCGTCAGCGCCAATAGCTTTCTAATTTTTAGATGGAATTTTTATTATGGGAAAATTTTGGATTAGGGTTGGGAATGCCATGAACATGCATTATACACGTTTTAATTATCTTATGTGCATTGGTTGATATTGCTAACTATCCAGTTGGTAACGTGTCCTTATTTTAATTGTTATAGAGGCACAGTTGGAACGTCATCCCACGGACGCTGCGTAGACTTCTGGCATTAGCTTGAAGTTATTAGGTGAGTAACCTAGATGGTTCCTCGGTTAGTAAGTGTTTATAATTCGCACTTAGAACCCCGTGGAGAATAATGGTGGGAAAATTGTGTTTGTTTGTGCACGGATCATGGACCGGAGGTCCGATGGATTGGAGAATTCTGACATAGAAGTGTTATATGTGATTTTCTTGCGATTACCTGTGCGAGACTTATGTGTATATGTTGAGTTGGGATCTGATATGATGTTGGTGTTGTTTTATTTGGACATATGCATTTCATGCATAATTGCATGATCGATGATTGGCGCCAGACCAGAGCGACCAACGAGAGCTTTAAGCTCAACGTGATTGGGCCTTGAGCCCATTAGCGATTCGAGCCTATGGCTCACCGCTTAATCGCGCCTTAATGGGACAGCCAGCGCCGATCACAACAACGTAATAAATTGGAAAAGCGTCTCATACACATTTCATGTGCATTTGAATTGGTTCTTTGGATTGTTATGAAAATTATGTGGTACTACTAAATGTGATTTGGTGAGATAATTGTGCGTATCTGTGTTATGTATGTGTATATGCATTAATTGGGTGAACCATCGATGATGGTTCCTCACTGAGTTCGCAAACTCACCCAAAATTGCAAATTATTTTTCAGGACCGAGAGAGTAGACTTATAGCTCCAGAGGGACTTTTCCTGCCGTGTAGATTGAGTTGGCAAGAGAAGTCATGGCACGCAGGTCGGTCAGCTGACACTTTTTGAGGGATGACCTAGCTAGCTTTTTGTTTGATTTTCTTTTGGAGTAATGTACAGAACATACCAGTTGTGTAAATTTACTGCTTTGAGGTTATGAAATGAGAATTTATGGTTTCAAAAATTAGTGGATTTCATATTAATGCTTTATGAATTTTTGATGCCATGTGGAGTGTTAGCGATTATTCGTAGCGCACCCTTATCGTAGGGTGTATGTCGGAATGACCTACGGGCGTGCCGATACATATCCTAGGGTAAGGGGGTGCTACATTAATTAAGGGTAAGATGTGCAGTGTTGGGCCCCGAACCTTGAGTGGAAATTAGAAATGTGAATATGAAATTAAATGAATGTGTTGGTGTATAAATTGTGTTATAAATGTTATTTGTGCCTTAATGAGATATGGGTTTATGTAAGGATAATGAGTTGAGGATCCTTAAGTAAGAACTATGGTGATATATGTGAGATGTTGGGACCCGATCCGGGAACCGGATCCCAACCAAAAAATGGAACGGAAAGACGAAAAATCGAAAATCAAGAAATCGCTAATCGGAATACAAATCGCATCATCGGAGCGAAACGAATACTTGGAAAATTGTGCATCAGAAATACGAATAACAAAGCGGAGAAACTCGAAAGGCAAAATTTCGAATCGAATGCGAATCGAAATAATCAAACTGAAACAAACACCGACATCCGTTTCAAACATGAAGCATAGCAAACTCATCGCGTTGGAAACCTTACGACATTTCAAATCCGGTATAAATTTTTTTTCCCTCTTATTCATTCCTTTTCTCTTTAATCAATCTCATTCAAATCATAACCATTCCATACAATTCCCTTTTTGGAAACTCATCCTCACCAATTTCAATTCACTTAATTCATCTTAATCATTTCTTATACAATCATATAAATCCTCAAACTCATTTCTTTAAACCCATTTTACCGAAATTTCTAAAAGATAACTACTGTATTTTGACAGCCCAAAAATTCAAAAACCAAAGAAACGCACTTCTAATACATAATCCAATAGCACAAGGCAACATTGGACCTCCCGTCCGGCATCCAAACACCAGCAGAAACACAATCTTAGTTCTAAACACTTCATCATTCCAATCCATAATACATCTCAACTTAATTATCCACAATTCAATCACAAGCCATTCATATACATTCCAATTGCCATTTATATCCATCTCAATTCAAATTTACGTACAAAATCTATTCCACAATCATACATAACTCATAACTGAAATACATCATAAATTTACATGATGACTTTTCAAGCCCTACACAAAAGCAATACCTAATCCATAAACCTTTTTCACAACTTCAAAACTAAACTCCAACATTTCACATAAAACAAAGCATACAAAAACTATCGGTTTGACATCATACTCGTCTTCCATCCGATCTCCTGCGTGAAAACCTGGAGATGGGGATGAAAGGGGGGTGAGCTCGGAAGCTCGTGGATAATGTATTTATAAACTGAACAATAAGCGGAAAAATCTTTTATTTTTCAAACTTTTCAAACATTTCCCATTTAGGAATTTCTCCAAAAACTCATTTTCAAACTTTTCAATTTCATCAACACTTTCTAAGATTTTTCTCAAAATTTTCATTTGTTTCAAAACATTTATATCCAGCCAGAATTTCATGCTTGAAAATTTACTTTCTCGCTTCTCAAAATCTCAAACCTTTTCAAAACATGCATCCTTAAACATGAATGCATCACATCATAGTGTATCACATCATAATCAAATTAAAAACACATAACACATCAGAATTGGTTTGGTTCGGTCCTAATAGGACGTACTGCACATTCCCGCATAACGGTCATATGCAGCCGTGAACAGGACGTACTACACTTTCCCGCATAGCAGTCCAGTGTAGCCGTGAAAGGAGTCCGTAATCGAATCTCCATTGCCTATTGCAGGCAGCCGGGCGAAGGCTTAAATAGGTAGAGACAGTGCTGACTCACAAAAGGACCTGACTAAACCCACTTAACACATAATGAAAACGGAATTCAGATTGCCCGAAGGCACTTTTCGAAAATCTTGATTTTTTTACCTTTTTCAACTCATATCATCAAATTGTGTCATAGATGACACAAGCATATATCCACATAATTGCACATAATCAATCTAATGCAATTCACGTAAATCACATATCAATATATGCACTAATTCTTTAAATCATTCAAATCATAAATCACATAATTTGAAAACCATGAAATTCATAAGTCTTGTATTTTCTAAAACTCATTTTACTCCTTTGAAATCATAATTTCAAACATTTACATCCTTTTTCAAACATTTTTATCCATAATAATTTATCAAAAATCAAATTTTGCTTTCTTTAATTTTCAAAAATTCACATTTAGCTTATAATTCAATAAATAAATATACTACCCACCTCATATCCATGCTAGCATCTTGTCTAATGCTTCAATTTGACCTTTTCTCCTTTCTTCCTTCCAATTGAAAAATTCCCTAAATCAATTTCATCAAAATTTAATCTCATAAATAACTTAATCCTTAAATTTGATGCATAAGTCATCAATTCTTACTAATTCCAAGATAGTTACATCACTAATTCCAAAAACCCCCCAAATTAGAAATTGAACCTAAATCAATCCAATCAAATTCAATATCATAATTAACTTAATTTCTCAAATTGAACTTAGGAAATATCAATTCCTCTCATATTCAAGCTATTTCAATCTCCAATTTTGAAAATCCCCAATTTTCAAAATTGGCCTAAACCAATTTACACAAATTCAATACCATAAATCACAATTTCTTCAAAATTGATTTCATATTTCACCAATTCCTACTATTATTGATGATTCTACACCATTAATTCACAAAATCCCCAAATTTCTAATTTGGCCTAAACTCCCAATTTACAAATTTTCAAATTAAACTTCACCTAAAGCATAAACATCAAAATTGACTTAGGATAACTCAAATTCATCACTAATTCAAGCAATCTAAAGCAACAATTTCAAAAACCCCCCAACTTTCATTATTCATCATCTTCTTCATTTCAAAAACCCCCCAACTTTCACTATTCATCATCTTCTTCACTAAGCTTTCTCTCTCTAGAATCTTTCATAACCAAAATTAACTCACTATACTTGACAATCACTAAAATTAATCTCATAGCACATAAACCCACATCATTTCTAATTAATCTAAACCAAAATTTCAAGAATAACTTAAAACTTAAAACTTTTCTCTTACCTTCTCTCTCTTGATTTCGAATTTCTTGGAAGCCATGGAGCTTTCACCTTCTTTCATCCTCTTTCCCCCTTGAAAACAAACGAAAATCTCTTGAAAATCATGGAGAAAAATCGCAACTTGCTTCTCCTCCCTTCTTCTCCACTCTTTCTCCCATACGAAGACAACTCTTCATTCTTTCTTCTTCTTCGTTTCTTCTTCTCCCTTCTTCTCATTTTGTTCTAATTTTTCCAGACAATTCGTAGCTTTCTTTGGCTTAAAACGACATCCCCTCTTGTGTTTCATTTAATGAAGCACAATTTACCATCTTGCCCCTCCAATTAAGCCTATTTCCAAGTGTGCCCCTGTACAGGATTTTCAAAATCTAATAGTTTACGTCCTGTTTTCAAGCATCTAAATGAAATAATTTGGACAAACTTTCCGCTTGAAAATTGTTCCTCTAGATCATACAAATCCAACGCCACTGACCTTGCTCAATTCGGATCAATACACCAAAAGTTATGCGCAAAACAGTTCGGGTATATCCATATTCTAACACATTTTCCTTGTACGATTATCGCCCTAGCGACGGGGAGCATTTAGGCAATTATTAATGCTGGTTTTATAAGCTATTATTTTCAAATGATTTGAAGCAATTGACTTTTTGGGATGATTTATGAACTATTGGATTTATTGTTTTCCGAATGAATCCAGGATTGTTTCAGACTTTCAAACGAAATGATTCGATTGACTACTTTCAAAGTATTTGAAGGATTTGATGAAATGATCATGATTGTTGAATTCTTATGTTTGATTGTTTGAGTTTTCAATATGTGAATTGTGATTATTTATGAGATTGATTGATAGTTTGAGAATGTGTTTGAATTGTTATATGCATATATACAAGTTTGTAAATGTAAATGTATTGAATACAACATAATAGAAAAAGTTGAATTTCCGAAAATGTGCCTTCGGACAATAGGATTTTTCATACATGAATATGTGTTATATGGGTTTCGTTAGGTCCCTCATATGGAGTCAATGCACTGGTCTCATTTTTAAAGCCTTCTCCCGGCTGCCCGCTAGTGGCATAGGAGCTCCGATTTCGGACTCCCCATGTGTTTCACTTTTGCAGGGACCGCTTATGGAATGTGCGAGACGTCTGTTTTATGGACCCGAACCAAACCGATTGATGTGTTATATGTTTTTTCTTTGTTTAGAATATGCTGCATTTAGATGTGAAGCATTTCATATTTACAATGGTTTGAAAACTCGACAAATGAGAAATTTGGATTTTCCACTATGATAGTTTTGGAAACTATTGAAAATGTTTTTGCTTATCATTTGAGTAATAAACATGTTATCCACGAGTTTCCGAGCTCACCCCCCCCCCCTTTCATCCCCATCTCCAGGTATTCAAGTAGGAGATCGGGTGAAAGACGTCAAGATAACTTGGAATGTCATTAGAGTATTGTAAGCATTTGGTCCATAATGTATTTTGGATTATGATATTGTATAAGAACTTGGTTTATGGGAATGGATGGTGTATATTGGATTTGTATATAAAGTCAATTGATTTATGAATGTATTTGGGATATATATATATATATATATATATATATATATATATGGATATGGATGAACATGTTTGATGATGGTATATGATTTGTGATGATTTATAAATTCGATTGGTTGAGTTTGATGGAAGCATAAATTTGTATATGAGTTAATGGAAATTGTTTATGAGTTTGAATGTGATGAATATGAATTGAATATGAAAAACGACTTGAAATGGTTTAGAATTTAGGTTTGCGTTTGTTGAGATCCCGGACGGAGGGTCCGATAGGTTATGATGCATGTGTGATCGGTTGTAAGTTATAGAAGTGAGTTTTTCTATTTGTAGGTTTTTGGATAGGTTAAAATGCAGCTGTCATGCTGCCCAAATTTTCTTAATAAAATGGGTTATATGACAATGATAATGTGAGAATAAGATTTTTGTTAAAGATGATATTGAAATTTGCGTGATTAAGGGATGCCAAGTAAATTGAGTCTGATTAAGGATGAAATTTCCAAAGGGGAAATTACATTACTTTGATTAGTATGAGTTTTGAAAAGATACATACGATGTGAAAAATAAAATAAAATTACATCATTTTGGATGGGTTAAGTCATAAGGGTTTCCAACGTGACCAGTTTTCTATGCTCACGCTTCCGATGTCGAATATGTGTTGATGTAGTTCAGTTCGAAATGATCCACTTGTTTCACATTTGTATTCGATCCTATTAGCTTCGCATTTGTTTCTTTCCTTTCTATTTGAATTTCGATTACGTTTGTTTCGAATCAGTTTCGACCCACTTGTCACATATGTTTTGATTTTTCGTTATCCGCTTTTCATTTCCGATTCATGTATTTGCTTCGCTATATGATCCGATTCATTATTTTTTGTTCCGTTTCAGATTCGATTTAAGAGTGATCGTGTTAAGTTTATATGCAGTTGGGCTTCGCATTTGTTTCTTTCCTTTCTATTTGAATTTCGATTACGTTTGTTTCGAATCAATTTCGACCCACTTGTCACATATGTTTCGATTTTTCGTTATCCGCTTTTCATTTCCGATTCATGTATTTGCTTCGCTATATGATCCGATTCATTATTTTTTGTTCCGTTTCAGATTCGATTTAAGAGTGATCGTGTTAAGTTTATATGCAGTTGGGTTCCGAAAACGGGATCCAACATGCAGTTTTATAATTGATGGAGGTAGTTGCACCAATGTTGCAAGCATAATTTTAGTTGAGAAATTGGGCCTCTCATTAAGCACTATAGTCCTTATAAGTTGCAATGGCTTAATGAGTGTGGAGAGGTTAGGGTGAACAAGCAAGTGCTAGTGGCGTTCTCAATTGGGAGATATTCTGATGAAGTGTTGTGTGATGTAGTTCCTATCCATGCTGGTCATTTACTATTGGGGAGACCATGGCAATATGATAGGCGTGTATTACATGATGGATTCAAAAATAGATATTCATTCAAGATGGGAGAGAAACACTTCACATTGGTACCCCTTTCACCAAGAGAAGTTCATGAGGATCAGTTGAGACTTACAAAATCCATGGAAGAACAAAAACTTGGAAAGGCTGAGAGTTTTAAAAGAAAAAAAGAAAAAGAGGCCATTTAAGAAAATAAGAACAAAGGCACAACTGAGAGTAATTGCACTAGTGAGCAAAAGAAAGAGAGTGGTGCAGTTGAAAAAGGAGAGAAGAGTGAAAAGAAGAGTGGAACAAAAAAAAGTACTTTCTTTGCAAAAAAAAAAAGAGTTGAGGAAGGTCATGTACACAGAAACCGTTGGTTTTGCTTATGTATAAGGAGTTGTTATATGGTGAGACTGACCTTGACCCTTTTATGCCTAGAATTGTGAGACTTGTTTTACAAGAATACTCTGATGTCTTTCCAGATGAGTTGCCTAAGGGACTACCACCATTGAGGGGCATTGAACATTAGATTGATCTCGTGCTAGGAGTTCAAATTCCAAATCGCCCAGCCTATAGGAGTAATCCTGAGGAGACAAAGGAGCTTCAAAGGCAAGTGGGAGAGTTGCTTGAGAGGGGGCACATGAGAGAAAGTCTAAGCCCATGCACAGTTCCAGTGCTATTGGTGCCAAAGAAAGATGGAACTTGCCGTATGTGCGTGGATTGCAGGGAAATAAACAAGATAACGATAAAGTATCGCCACCCCATTCCTAGGCTAGATGATATACTTGATGAGCTACATGGTGCTTGTTTATTTACAAAAAAATTGATCTCATGAGTGGTTATCATCAAATTAGAATGAAAGTAGGGGATGAATGGAAAACAACCTTTAAAATAAAATATGGTCTATATGAGTGGATGGTCATGTCATTTGGTTTGACAAATGCACCTAGCACTTTTATGAGATTAATGAACCATGTTTTGCATGATTTTATTGGCAAGTTTGTGGTTGTATACTTTGATGACATTTTAATTTATAGCAAAAGCCTTGATGAGCATGTTATGCATCTTAAATCTATACTAGAAGCACTTAGGTGTGAAAGACTATATGCTAAATTTAAAAAGTGTTCTTTTTGTATGGATAAAGTTGTTTTTCTTGGCTTTGTTATTTCTGCCCATGGTGTGCATATTGATGAGGAGAAGGTTAAGGCTATTAAAGATTGGCCTACTCCTAAGTGTATTAGTGATGTGCGTAGTTTTCATGGTTTAGCTAGCTTTTATAGGCATTTTGTCAAAGATTTTAGTACCATTGTTGCTCCATTGACTGAAATAATTAAAAAGTGTTAGACCCCGAATTTTTTTTTTAATGATGACATTAAGCATGAATGGTGTTAATTATGAGTTTATGTCTTAGTTTGATTTATTTGGGAGTATTTTTGGATAACTAAGGTTTATTTGTGTTTAAGTGAGAATTAAAAAGGATAAAAATATAGGAGGACATTTTGGGAAGATTGCTTGAGTTGGATTGGTTTAAGCTTTGCTAAGAGGGGTAAGTTGGTCTTTGTATTCTCTTTAGATTTAAGAAGGAATTAGAAATAGAAGGAAAGGAAAGAAAAGAAAAGAGAAGAAGAAAGAGGGAGTTGTCGTCGGTGGAGGAGGAAGAGAAGAGAAAAGGGATTTTCGATCTTTGCAATTTTTGACAGGTTCGAGACATTTCCGGGTAAGTTTTGCTTCGTTTAAATCTTGTTTCAGTTGGATTAAGCCTAAAGATAGGTTGAATGTGGGAGAATCGGTGGTTTAGGGTTTTTAAAGCAAAAATGGTTAGATTTCTTTGGGTTGATGATTCTGTGCAGGTTTTTAAGTTGTTAATGGGTTAGAAATGTAGTATAGGACTTGATCTAAGGTTTAGATGTGTTGTATTTGGAAAAGGGAAAGGATTGAAGTGTGAAAATGCAGAAAAGTCAGGTTCGGAGTCGTTCTCCAGGCCCGTACGTCGCGACGTGCATATGAACACGCCGCGACGAGCAAAAATTAAATTCGTCGCGACGTGCGGGGAAGGGTTCGTCGCGACATGCGAACCTATGTTCATCATGACGTGCGTGTGCATTGCCACCAGACACTTGTGTACTGTCATGACGAAAGGGGCTTCATTGCGGCGAACCCCTCGCTTTCCAAAGAAAGATAGATTTTGGTATTTTTGGACATATCTTTTGGTGTAGATGTCCAGTTGAGGTGATTTTGGATTCGTTGAGAACTAGAGTTAAAGAGCTTCACGTTGTATGAAGAAAGGAAGTTCGGAATTAGCCTTTAAGGGTTTGAGAATTTAGATGGAAGTCGAATGTAGACTTTTAACGCTAGTGCTTTTACTTTTCGAGCTTCTTGAATATCTCTTTTGAATGATAATTGAATGAGAACTTGGTTTGTTATAGGTAACCAAGCCGACCTGACCCAATCGCAAGAGGAAGGACAGCAGTGAGTCTGATACTCAAGCGATATTAGGTGGGTAATATATTTATGGTTATTGTGTGTATGGGCAAATTGCCTTATGTATGCTTGCTTGCATTGTGTGACATTACTTGTGGTGAATTATGAGAAATATTGCAAATACATTGTGAGCATGAAACGAATGGTTATGTTCTTTGTTTGGGTGAGAGAGTAACGGATGGAGTCACGTGCACGTAAATGTATAGCCTTTTCCCGGCTGCCCGCTTGAAGCAATGAGATCCTTGGAAATCGGACTCGAATAGTTTACGAAATAAACTTTGATTTATCCAGATTGTTTTACGGAACTCTCGAGCCAATTGTTTGTGCATACACGATTGATTTATTGAGCATGACATATGTTAAATTGTTATATTGTGTAACCATATGACATAATTTGTGATGCGACGATTGTAAAGTGATAGATTGATGATTTGTTATATGCTTGTATAAATATATATGCTTAAATGTATGGCTCGTTGCCAATGGCTATAAATGTATATGCCACTGAGCTTCGCAGCTCACCCCTTTACTCTCTCCTCCTCAGGTGCAGAGCGAGGCGATCGCTGATCTTGCAAGGCATCGGAAACTTCCAGCTAGTTAGGAGCTTTGTATTAAGTTAGTATTTTGGTTAGCCCGCCAGCATATCATCATGGAGCATACCCATGTATTTTGGATTTAAATTTTATTTTGTATTATGCTACATTTGAGAATATTTGTTGAATTCCCTTTGGATTGTAATGGCATGAGTAATGACATGAAGGCCCTTAGTTTATGGGGTGTTTAATTCATTGCTAGAAGATTGCATGTAGGTTATAATGTGTGCAAAAATGTATGTGTGAATCGAATTTATGGATGGATGTTAGGATCAGGTCCGAACTTATGGAGCACCCATCGTCGGCGCAGCCCAAGGGGTTGCCTCGGGAATGGGGCATCGGGACCCGGGCCAACAAAAAGGATGTCGGATTTAAGTGGAATGAGGCACAAGAACTTGCTTTTAATACATTGAAAGAAAAATTGTGTTCTGCGCCTGTATTGAGTTTGCCTAACTTTAATGAAGCTTTTGAGATAGAATGTGATCCTCCGGGTTAGGTATTGGTGCTGTTTTGATGTAAGGTAAGCGTCCCATTGCATACTTTAGTGAAAAGCTTCATGGGCCACAATTGAATTATTCCACTTATGACAAGGAACTCTATGCCTTGGTGAGAGCATTGTAGACTTGGTAGCATTATCTCTGGACAAAAGGGTTTGTGATCCATTCTAATCATGAGTCATTGAAACATCTAAAGGGCCAAGGTAAGTTGAACAAGAGGCATGTGAAGTGGCTGGAATTCATAGAGACCTTTCCATACGTGATACAATACAAACAAGGTAAGGAGAATGTAGTTGCTGATGCACTTTCAAGAAGGTACACTCTAATCACTACTTTAAGTTCTAAATTGTTAGGGTTTGAGTACATTAGATATTTGTATACTTTGGATTCTGATTTTGGCAATGTGTTTGACGCTTGTGAGCATGATGCATTCCAAAGATTTTATAGACATGATGGCTATCTGTTTAGGGAGAACAAGTTATGCTGCATTCCTTGTGCGTGAATCACATTGTGGGGGTTTGATGGGTCATTTTGGGGTTCAAAAGACATATGACATACTTTGTGAACATTTTTATTGGCCTAACATGAGAAAAGATGTTGAGAAAATTTGTTCTAAGTGTGTTGCATGTAGACAAGCGAAATCTAAGACTCATCCCTATGGTTTGTATACACCTTTACCTGTGCCTAAGGATCCATGGACTAACATATCTATGGACTTTGTTTTAGGGTTGCCTAGGACGAAAAAAGTTAGGGATAGTATATTTGTAGTAGTAGATCGGTTTAGTAAGATGGCACATTTCATTGCATGTCATAAAACTGATGATGTTGTAAACATTACCGAGTTTTTTTTAGGGATGTTGTGCGTTTGCATGGTGTTCCTAAGACTATTGTTTCTGATCGTGATGTGAAGTTTTTAAGCCACTTTTGGCGTGTTCTTTGGGGTAAGCTAGGTACTAAACTTTTTTTTTTACTACTTGCCATCCTCAAACTGACGGACAAACTGAGATGGTGAATAGAACTTTAGGTTCTCTTTTATGTGCTGTGGTTGGTAAAAATATTAAAACATGGGAAGAATGTTTTCCATTAGTTGAATTTGCATACAATAGGAGCATACATTCTACTACTGGTTATTCACCTTTTGAGATTGTTTATGGTTTTAACCCATTAACACCTTTAGATTTGTGTCCTTTACCTTTAAGTGAGATAACTAGTACAGATGGAAAAAAGAAAGCAGATTTGGTGTGCAACATTCATGAGAAGGCGAGACAACACATAGAGAAGCGGAATGAAGCATATGCACAAAGAGTTAATCAAGGGAGAAAGTTGATGCGATTTGAGCCTGGTGATTGGGTTTGGTTACATTTTAGGAAAGAGAGGTTTTCTATGCAAAGGAAATCCAAGTTGGATCCTAGAGGCGATGGGCCTTTCCAAGTCCTTGAAAAGATTAATAATAATGCCTACATGATTGATTTTCCAGGTGAGTATCAAGTATCTGCTACGTTTAATGTTGCTGATCTCTCTCCATTTGATAATGCATGGGCTGATTCGAGGATGAATCCTTTTGAGGAGGGAGGGATGATACAAGAAGCCATGGCAATGGAGATCAAGGTGCAACACGCCAAGACAAGCTTACTTTGCCAAGTGGACCTATTACACGACAACGTGCAGCAAGGCTTAAATAAGAACTTCAAGGGTTTGTTCAAAGTCACATTACATCTCACCTTGATGACAAGACCGAACCATCCGTGGAGAATTCAAGTAGAGTAGTCAAGCTTGTGATTTTTCAAGAGAGGGCATATGGAGGGGCTAATACTTAGCCAAATTTCAAGACAAGTTCAATTATTCTTATGGACTTATTTTAGTACATTGGGCTTGTTATTTATCCTTTGTTTAGTAGGCCCAAAGAGACTTGTTATGGGCTAGGTATTTATTAGTATTTGCCTTAGTTTATTTAAAGCTAGTTTTGGACAACCAAGTGTGTGAGCCTAAGTAGAGTAATCCATTAGGCCCATCCACCTCCCTTAGGTTTATTTAAGTTAATTCGGTGTTATTTAAGTTAGTTTAGCCCAATCCTAAGTGGATTAGGATCAGATTGCATTATTGGGCTATAAACTCCTAAACCAGTTAGGATTAGGCTTGTTTTAGCATTAAAGGGTCTTGTAACCTATTCCTTTTAGGTTTAGGTAGTGGGCAAGGGTATAAATACCTTATTTTATCCTTGTAAATATTAGATTTGGTTGATTAAAAAAATTGAGAGATGTTCTCTTCAAGTAAGGTGTGTTCTTATTGTTACTTCAAGGATTGCATCACTTATCAAGGTAATCACTTGTGGCGTGCTCAATTCTTCAATCTTCTTTGAGTTTGGGTCTCAATTTTGTATAATTGGTGTTTAAACTAGCATGTTCTTAGAATAGAAAGATTGGGGTTTTGATTCAATAGGATTAGGGGGTTTCAAGAACCTTGTTTTCTTGGGATTTCCGTATCAAGTAAGGTACTAAAAAGGTAAGGTAAATTGAGTGTATCATTAAATTAAACTAAAGTCTACCCCATTTCTAAATGTTCATTTGGGATTCTAATTAATCATTAATTAGAGCAAGCCCAACATTCAATCATGGGCTTTAAAACTACTATTTATATTTCTTATTTTTCTTGATAACCTTCCTGAAACCAATCTTATTAGACTTAGATAATTCAAGTTCTAATAAGCCCAGAAATAATTTAATCTCATTAGAATTAATTCTAGCTTATTAACTAAATATCATTCCACTAAAGGCAATTAGTTCGACTCTTTAATTACTAAATATTATGAGAACACATATTTCAAATAATATGTCCAATTGCAAACCCTATTATGAACCTTATTATAGCCATCCGCATAACAAAGGTTAAAATTACCGTTTTGCCCTTATGTTGGTTTTTCCTTCTTGAACTCCCATTTTACTCTATATAGTGATTAACACACAAGATCTCATCGTGATGTTAATACTTGATGGATAGCTAGTTCATCAAACTCTCGGCACTAGTTTAATCACCAATCTCCATAAAACATTCACCAATCTCATTAGCATAATCTTTCTGGGGGAGGTATGGCCAAATGCCCTGCTTCCCTATGTATTTTTATTCCACATTAGCAATACAATGGCCACCGAACCCCAGCAGGATCACGCTGGTTAATAAAAAAAATCACTATAAACTCTTTATTTAAGTGAATGTTCCCTGATATATGTTTCAATTAATAATTTCAACATACAGAAACTGGATTAATACTCTATAAAAATCCATTCTGATCAAATCAGGAATTATAATAAAAAACATATGAGTTCACCACTCATCAAGATTGTGGTCCATAATAAGCAAATGCTAAAATGTATGTTTTAAGACTAAGGTAACGACCTACTTTATTTTTGAAAAGACCTTGCTTCCCTATATGGCCTGAACCCAATTATACATTAATGGGAATGCTAGTCTCTTATTGAGGAAGATTCCTACAAGTATGTTATACTAGAGTTTTGCAAGTGTGTTATACTAGAGTTTTGCAGCCATTTGCAACATCTCCAATAGAGAACTAACAATGTCATTCACCAAAGTATCTTGGAAGTGTTTTGGTTTTTCTTGAGAAGATGATTGAGCTACAACTTTATACCTCCAAGTTCTTGTTGCTCCATTCTCTATGTTCTGCTTATTCTGTTTTTTTGTTTAATTAATTTCTATTGATTCGAATAGTGATGGATTCAAGGATGTTTTTTGTAAGAGTGGAGCCTCTCTCTGAGAATTTTATGGAGTTTCCTAAAATGGTACATTACCTACTCATTGACTATCTTCTGAGTGCTATTCCCTAAGGTTATATTTAGAAGCTTTAATTATTGTTTTATTATACCCAATTTCTTTATACAATAGTAACTTTTAGTACCAAGAATAAAAGTATTAATCCCCTTGGAAACAGTTGCATTAAGGCCTTCCAAATCCATCAGGTAGTAATTAAGTCTAAAAGGAAAGGTTCTTCTTGGATGGCAGAAAAGATTTTGCATAAGGATAGGGCTGTGGTTCCTCAGGAAAATCCTTAAGCCATGCATCATTAACAAGTGCTTGTCCAGTTCTTTTCTAATAAGCCAGTGCCCCTTTTGTTTGTTATTCCAAGTGTATAATTTTCCCATCCATCTTAAATGTGAACTGTATTTGGTTTAAATGGTATAATAACTCATCAGTATGATTCCTCAAATTGATGTTATTTCCTTCAACTTCATTTGAATAAAGCATTGGTTTAAATGGTATAATAACTCATCAGTATGATTCCTCAAATTGATGTTATTTCCTTCAACTTCATTTGAATAAAGCATACAATTAAATTCTCTTACAATTATCCATGGATCCTTTATACTAGCTCCTATTTTAGTTAGGCTATTCCACAAATCCAATCACTGAAATTTATGGTTAATCCATATGATGGACCACAAATTTTATTTATTTATTTATTTGTTTTAGAATTTAGTCATTAATTTAGCAAGCATAAATACAAAACTAGAATTTTTGAATAGAAATGTTAGAATTAAGTTAGAGTATAATATGGTATTTAATAGGTTAAACGATTTAGTAGATATTATGTTAAACGAGGAGGGGTAAAATTGGAGAGACAAGACAAAATTTTTCTTGAATAAGAGAGAAAAGGAGAAGAAAATCATGGGGAAGAAAGAAAGAGGAAAAGAAAAACATAGAGAAGAAAGAAGAAGAAGAAAATTATGGAGAAAGAGAAAGAAGAAGGAAGAAGAACCAACTTGTTTTAGGTAAATTTCCATCATGTTTTCCTCTTGGGTAGAAAAGAAGTAGAGAAATGGGTTTATGTTGGGAATGAAGCGAGAAAAGAAGAAAATCCAAAGAACTCATTTTGATTTTCGTGGGTTTTTTAAGTAAGTTTTAGTTTTGCTAGTCTAAATAAATTATGGGTAGATTAAGTCTAAGATCAATTTCTATTTATTCTTAATTATTGAAACTTTATGAATCTTCCATTGGAACATTGGTTTGAATGGAAATTTAGTTTGTTCGAAGGAAACCAAGACAATCCTAAACAAGAGTAAGAGGAAAGGCAAACTTGAACTTGGAATTTCAAGCAATTTAGGTAGGTAATATGTTTATAGTTATTTTGGAGATGGGCAAATTTCTTACCTATGTGTGTATGCTTAATTGTTTGATTTTGAATTGTTGTGTTTGTTGCAAAAATGCATTATGATTGATTATCATGTTATGCTTTGAACGATGTTATGAATTTTGGCATGATCAAAAGAGGAAATAGCAAAAGAAGCATGAAAATATAAATATGTGATAGAATGAATTGAGCATAAAAATTTGTTTGTGTTTGGGTGAGAGAGATATCATTTTGTTTGTCACATGAATGTTAACTTAAGGCATTCTCTCGACTACCTGCTTGTGGCACATGAGCTCCCAAGAAACGGACTCATTTAGTTCATGGTGTAAACTTCAGTTTCTCCATTTTGACCTATGGGACTCTCAATGTAACACCCCACTCCTGCAAGACACGTACCCAACATCCTGAGGGATATCCAAGTCCATGCCCCGTAAGGATGGCATCCTAGAATACTCAATCAATCAAAACTCGGTATAATTTTTTTTTAGGAATACAATCAAATGCTCAAAATTAGTAATAAATTTGGTCCCACTTTCATTCATAACATTTTCAATCAACACATTACAATCAATATAATTTCAATAATCAATTGGGGCAAATTATAGATATAAAACACTATTCTACAGAAATTATGGAATACAATTTCATACAAGAATAGGATAACACTAATGCAGACACTTACTGATCCTAACCTCTATCTTTCCTTTGTATGCAGTAATTATACTCTCGTTTGCCTAACAGGGTATTCTTCTGAGTCCTGAAAAAATAATTGCAAATTTTGGGTGAGTGACCATCATCGATGGTTCACTTAGTCTCATAACATATAATCACATTCACAACGTTTCACACTTCACATTCAATAGATATAATCACTCATATTATACATATGCAGTGCATATGAGACCCACTTTCTATTTGTTAATTTGTTGTGATCGAGTGCCTAAACTGTCCCATATAGGGCTCATTGATAACTGTCCTATATAGGGCTCATTAAATGTTGAGGTTGAGGCTCTGAATCACTTTTGAGGCTGAGGCTCTTTTTTACTCGTTGAGCTTTAAGCTATAATCGATGGCTACTCTAGTCACAACTGCTATTTTGTTTGATGCATCAGTCACATTTGCATGATCCCATTCAATCTCATTCCTATATCATCGGACTTTAGTCTGACATTCAACATTAAGTTGAGAATCACAGTTTCACTTACATGCAAATGCACATTCAGAACACATTTAACAATCACATTAATTACGCTTAGTTCATCCCATTCACATACAAGAAGAACTTCATATCAACATTCAACAGTCAATTAATACAAAAATCAAACGAAACAAACAATGAAATGAGACCATCTAGGTCTACTCACAGTATGCTCCAGTTTAGTGTTCGCTTTTAAATTTTGGAAATGCCTGAATGTGGACGTTCTAACCTGTACAGTTCATTTATGCAATACACATTCCACACACGTTACAACTTTGCACAATTATAATTGTTCAATAATGCACATGTATGAAACGAATTATGTACAATGTATGTTCATGAAAATCCTGGGTATCTTTCCTTTAATTTCATTACAAAATCATTCCCATTTCAAAACCCATCTAAGTATATGCCTCACTAAAACCATTAAAATCTCCATTTCATTCTCATTGACTCACTTCATAATTTGTTTTCGAGTCACACTTTAGGGTCTACTATTTACATTCAATCAGAAAGTGAAAATGATATAATTTGGTCATACTCTCTTCTAGAAAAGTTTTCCTCTATGTCTTATCTTTCCATTGATACAAAAATTACTCAATTTGGTTTAGTAATTTGGAAGATATGGCTAAAATATTATTGGGTTGTTCATATTCAAAAATAGTGTACTATACACAACTTCCATCCAGAAATTAAACATATTAGAGAATGAATCAAAATTCTACTTATTTAGACAATTTGTAGGAATATATCTCTAGGTTACTCCAAATAAAAAATGATCTCATTTAGATTCCTATAGATCTAGATATTATCAAAATACTGAAGGGTGTTCAATAAAAAAATACCAGTTTATACTCTTTCAACCGATATCCTTACTTTGATTCGATCAATCTTTTTTGAGTCAAAACTAAAAGCTATAAATTTTTATGGAGAGATAGAGGAATGTGTTATGAATCCAGTGCTTTAAAAATCATGTCATTTGGAGGTCGAACGAAGAAGTTATATCCAAAAACCTATCGGATGTTCATCTGCCTCTCAAAGCTTCAAAGTCGCTATCGTGCTATCCATCTTCCAAAGACACCGTGGCTAACCATCAATGTCACCGTGGTGCTTTTGTACAACGGTACTTTTCCACTTCTTCTCCTTTATCGACATCCCAATTTCTAAACGTCATAACTTTTGATCCTGAACTCTAAATTTTGTAAACTTTATATCAATGAAAAACTAAAAGAATGATATACAACTTTCTTGAAGATTATTTTATCAAAATATACCTATATCAACAACAAAAAATTCACCAAATTTTAGATCAAAAATTTCCACTCTCACTGTTCATTCCCATAATTTTCAGACAACTTCCACTTTTCAAAAACCATCACCTCAATTTTTAATGTACTCCTCTTCACTAAACTCATTCACCACAATTCACACTACCTCAAAAATGCAATTTTAACCAGGTTCCATCAAGAAAAACAGATATCAATAGTTGAATCTTCATGCTCTGCCATACATCATTCACTGCATTTTCAACTTTTCATCACCTTCACTATTTTCTTCTCAACCTTCATTTATACACTCATTCCCATCTTAGACCATCATTTTACAATTACTCTTCAACTCAAAGACCGTTTTCTTGATCATCCTTAAAGCTTTCACTTACTTATGTAAACACACACACACACACATATATGTATATATATTTACATGCACAATGAAGAAAAGAAAATAGATCACGTATTTGCATATCACCTTTTCATACTATAATTCTCTACACTAATCATATACATCATTTTATTGCTATTTCAAACTCCAAAACTTATTTCTACAGCATCTAATCACTAACAATCCGTCAAAAACTAAATAACACCATATCCACAATTTTTATCCCATTTACACAATGTTCATGAATATATACACGTAAATACCATGATCATGCAATGACAATAATTCATAACTCCATAAATACAAAGGATTATTCACTACTTGTGGAAAATTCCAAAATCTTCAACTATCTTTAAGCCCTAATCTATGAAAATACACGTATCCACTGTGAACACTAACCCACTTTTGGTTTTTCTTAGGCAGAAGAACAAATAGCAGTGGGGAAGTGGTGTGGAATATGGAAAAACTGTTGGGACCTGATTTCGAAACCGAACCCCAACCGGAAAAACAAAAAACGGAAAGCGAAAATCGAAAAACAAAGCGGAACAAAGGAACGGACCAAATCAAAAGCGAAAGAGTCTGAAGCAGAAACAAATGGAGAAAGTCAAAGAAAGCAAATTGGATCAAAGGCGAAAGAATCGAAAACGAATTGAATCAAAGCAAACAAACGGTTCAAATGAACTCAATCAAATTTTCTGACATCCGTTAACGTATACTTTAGAAAAATGCGAGTTGGAAACTGTAAGACTAAACCAATCCGAAACCGGTATTTTTTTTTTCATCTTATTCATCTTTATTCAATCTCATACAAAGCAATCTAATTTCCCATTTGAAAATTTATTCTCAATCAAAAACTCAATTCATATATCCTTCTTATACAATCATATACCATGATTTTTACAAGTCTTATTTTTCCTTTCCTTAAAATCTCACACATGATTTATACACAATCAAGCCATACACATAAAGCACTTCTATATTTTCTGCTCAATCAACATAATTCATCGGACCTCCTATCCGGAATTCCAACACAAACAAACACATTTCTATACCTATAACACTTCAATAATTCCCAATCAATAACCAGAATGATCGGACCTCCTGTCCGGAATCCAAACACAATCAATCCCATTCATCCATATCCAAGTCACATTCATATTTCAATTCATTATACAAATCATAATTCATCATATACACTTTCATAAATCAAGTCCTTATACAAATTCATAAATCATTTACATCACTCCAAAATAACTGCATTACTAAAATAATAGTGGCAATTTCAAGCCACAAATACAACATCAACTTCGTAAACCAAAATACAAAGATATACAAATCTCCTAAAATACACAACATCTTACTTTTAAAAAAATCAAACTTCAAAAAAACATCATAAACAAACATAACGGATAAACATCTTGACTTTCTTTCATACGATCTCCTTCTTGAAACCTGGAGATGGGGATGAAAGGGGGTGAGCTTTAGAGCTCGTGGATAACATGTTTATAAAACAAAAAATAAGCAAAAATCATCTTTTTAAAACTTTTGTCATTTTATAAAAATTTTACAGTTGAATTATCAATCTCTTATTTCTAAAAAAATCTCAACTTTTCAAACTTCATGAACCATTTCAAATCATATAAATCTCCATTTCTTGCAAAAATTCATGAACAATTTTCAAATCATGCAATGCATCACAGTATAACACACATAAGCACATAACATATCAGAATTTGGTTTGGGTCTGTCCAGAAACAGAACGTACTACACATTTCCGCATAGCGGTCCTGTGCAACCGTGAACAGAACGTACTACACCTTCCCGCATAGCGTTCCGGTGTAGCCGTGAACTTATGCAAGTCCTTACGAAGCTCCAATGCCATTAGTGAGCAGGTGGGCGAAGTCTAGACAAGTGCACTTAACCCTCTTATGGGACCTAACCAAACCCACATAACAGACAAATTCAAACTTGAAAACCGAACTGCCCGAAGGCATATTTCGAAAAACTTAATTTTCATATCATGTCATATCATATTCAAACATAATGCCACAAAGCCACCTAATTCACATATACAAATCTCAATCATTCAAGCACCCAAGAATGCAACAATTTTTTTGCAATTTATCAAAATTATAAGTCAAAAAAATTCCCATTCAATCAAAACAATGAAATCATAAATTATGGACATTTCTCAAATTATTCAAACCATTCGAAAAATAATGAAGTCAATAATTATTGCAATTTCTTAAATCATTCCAAATAATGAATGTACCATTATAACAATTTCAAAAAAAATCATTTCAAAAGTAAGGAATTTAATCATCCGAAAAATAATAATTTAAAAACCCTTTCTTGATTTTTCAAGAACACATACATAGCTTATATTTCAAAATATAAACATGGTACCCACCTCATTTCCATGCTTATAACTTGCCCAAAATATCAATTTCTCCATTGCCTCACTTAATTTCCCTATTTCATGACAAAAATCCCTAATTAATAAAAATCCAAAATTGAACAATTTAAATCATGCAATCATCGAAATTGACTCTAAAAGTTACAAACCCATACTGTTCTTAAGCTATCTAAACCAAAATTTCATTAAAAATTCAAAGGTTAAAAATCGACTCTTACCTTAATCTTCATCAATTTTGGATTTTTTTGTCTAATAATGGAGCTCTCATCTTCCTACACCTTTTTCTCTCTTGAATCATCTTCAAAACCACTCTTCAAACCTTATAAAAATCAAAACCTAAAAGTTTCCTCTTCTTTCTCCTTTACCTCCACCGAAACTTCACTCTCTCTTTTCTCCTTTCATTTCTTCCAATTTTCATGCATTAGTCTTCCTTATACGACAGCCACATCATTTGCCATTTAATGAGTGTAAAAAGACTACTCTACCCTTCCATATATGCCTAATACCTTAAAACCTTAAGCACTCTTCCAATTTTGCCCCTAAAACATTTTAACACTTTCATTTCTAACACTTTAATTTCATTTAATCCAATCAATTTATCCCATATACTCTTACTCAAATTAACATGCTAATTATTCACATTAACATGCTAATTAAGTCCTCAAAATCATAAAATATAACAAAGTCTAAAAATTAATCAAATCATGCTTAACTTAGGACATTTTTCAAATCATCCAATTGAAAGAATTTGCTAAATTTTCCTTTTATAGAAATGTTACTTCTTTTCTCAATTTCATAACACCACCAAAATCATTTAATTTGGTGCACTACTCCTAAAGTTATACTCCAAACATTTTGGACTTGTCTTATGCTAAAACATTTTCCAACACTTTACTTCCATCCAAAAATTGATAATCTTAGAGACTAAATTGAAACTCGAGTCCTTCATAAAATTTGTATCTATATTTCTCTAGTTTAATACAAATAAAAAATCACCTCATTTGGATGACTAAAGAAAAATTTATGGCCAAAATACTTTCAGCTCTTACTAATCCAAGACTGAACACTAAACCGACTTCAAGTCAGAAATTGAAAGTCTTAGGGGCTAAATTGAAATTCAATGCCTTCATATAACTTGTATTCGCATGTCTCTATTTTATTTTTCAACAAGAATCAATTCAATTGGAGCTCTACATATCGATAATTTACTAAAATACTTAAGCATGTTCAGAAAGATGTCCAACTCCAACTCTTGAATGAATCCTCTCACTTTGATTCAATCAATATTTTTCAAATAAATCTCAAAACCCACAATTTTCATGGAGAGGTAGATAAATGTATTATGAATCCAACGCTTCAAAAATCAGGTTAATTGGAGGTCGAACGAAAAAGTTATGGCCAAAAGAGTGGAAGATGTTCAAGTAAGGAAAATCGGCAGGTTCGCGATCACGATGCGTCGCGACGGCGAACTGGGAGGCGAACGCATGAGTTCGCGATCGCGAGGCGTCGCAATCGTGAATTGTGGGGCGAACGCGCAATTTCACGACCGCGATGTGTCACGGTCGCGAAATGCTCCTTCCTCCTTTGCTTTTTCTTCTTCTGACATCCCAACTTCCAAAACCTGTGTCTTTTGACTCAGAACTCCAACTTTTGCACACTTGGTATCATTGGAAAGCTAAAAGCATGCTCTATAACTATCATGTAGGACCCAAAAACCAATTCCATCTCTAAAGGGGTCAAAATTCCACTCAAGCTTTCTATCTAATTTATGTCTCCCTAAACAGTAACTCAACTTCGAAAATTTCTATCTTTCAGCTCAAAGGTCCAAAAATGTCATACTTTATATCAATAAAAAGATCAAAAAGCAACTGAAAACATTCATGAAGGACAGAAAAATCAATTTGGCCTTTAAGGGAGTCAAAAAGCCACTCAAAGTTTCTATCCACTAATGATCATGACAAAACAATAACATAAACTTCTAAATATCATAACTTCATATTTCATAGCCCAAAATTTCCATACTTTACATTAATTGAAGGATAAAAACATAATCTAAAACTTTCATGAAGAACTTCAAAGCAATTTCAACCTCTAACTAGGTCAATTTTTCAATCCTATACCACATCCAAACTTTAAAATTTCATATCTTCCAATTCTCACATCCATAAATAACATATTATACATTATTTAAAAGCTATGAAAATTCTCTATAACTTTCATGTAGACCACTTACTCCAATTCAAAATATATCCGTCCAAAATTTGCCTCATAGTACAGTACACAATCCTACACTTAATGGACATCTTTAAAAGCAAAGCAAAATACACTTAATTTCGAATAATCATAACTTTCAATCCTGATATCAAAAAATGTCATACTTTATGGTGATAGAAATCTTTTAACAGAAGCTACAACTTTCATGAAGATCATTTTCTCACATTCAGCCTAAATCAACCCATAAAAATTTACAAAGATTTCAGGTCAAAAAGTCAACCGTACTACTATTCATCCCAAACAATTTCAAACTTACAATTCTCCAAAATCTCACACTTTCACTATTTATTTCGTGCTTTTCAACTTCCATTTAAATCAAATTGTTCATTCTCAATTTCATAGCACATACACATTTACTCAAAACTCAAGTCATCCAAAACCAAAAAAAAAATCCTTTCACATCAATTTCCTTTAACTAAAAAACACTCACAACATATCCATATACACAAACACTCTTTTCATGCATTATCCTCAAACATATCATGTCAATTTGCTCCAATTAGCATGGCTCAATTAAAACATTAAACACAATCATTCCACTTCATGCATATTCTTTTTCTTTGTACTTGCATAATTCACCACAATTTCCTCATTTAATTTCAATTTATAAGTCAAAAATCCCACTAAGAGACCGGGGTCCAACAAAAACAAAGAAATCTCTTGGAAAGTATTTTATGAAAAATTTTTGTATTAGGGAGGATCTTAAGGAAGAAGCTTTGAGAAAGATGGGAATAATGATACAGTACTTGGTCTTTTCAAGGTTAAGAAAATTAGCTTTAAACATAGACGCTTGTCCACTTCTTACAACCTGAGCTAATTTCCCAAACTAACTAGTTCTCTTTGAACTAGCTCTCATAACTTTCATCATTTCATTACAATTATCTCCAATATTTTCAATATCAACTTCTTACAAATTTTAAGTCATTCGAAATTTTCAAAAATCATTTGTAAATTCTCCGATATCATTTTATTTCTATTTCTATTTTCCATAAATTTTCATAATTCTCTATAATTTTTGAAAATAAATCCTAAAATCACCAAAATTCAAAATATTACAATTTCACTAACCCATAAAATTTCCAATGTAAAGACATTCATAATTCTAAAACATACACAAATCAATCCAATTATGCTCGGAATTATTCATGAATGCATGTACAATTATTTTCATGTGCAATAATTTTACTATTTATGTGTATGTGTATGACATATTATGCATGAGCATGAAATGTGTTTCCTAATTTCTCAGCAATTTCTCTAATTTACTATTTTTACCTTAACATGGGTAACAGGATGTTACACTCAAGCCATTATGTTTGTGTATTTCATTTTTTATCTGTTAAGTTATGATACACAATGGAGTGATTAATTATCCATGATAAGTTCTATATGATGACATTCAAATTTTGAATCTATGAGCTAGAATAGTCTATATTGATAACCATAAGATATAGATAAATATGAGATATAGATGTGTGTATATATATATATATGTTTGATTGTGCTCATTACTAATGGCTATAAACATATTAGCCACTGAGCGTCATAGCTAAACCCATTATTTTCACTCCTTAGGTGCAGAAAAAGAAGGATGTTGATCCTTACAAGCCATTGGCAATACTCCAAGATAGCTACATTTAGTAACTAAGTTAGTTCGACTAGTTTGGGTAGCTTTATAAGCATATCAAACATGGGCATCCATTTTGTATTTTGTATTAAGTTATTGATGTGGCTATTGATATGTAACTAAATCTAAGTTCAAACTCTATTTTGATTTAGTAATGAGATTATGAATGGAAGGAGTTACTTTTGCATGTATACATGTTTATCCTTGGTTGAGTTGTTAATTGTGGATGGAAATTGTATGTGCAAAGACATGTTAGATTGTTGGGTCTGGGTTGCAGATTCGAAGGTTTTGCCATGACAAAGCTAGACTTTTTCCACAGCAATCTTGTTGGACCCCGAACTTTTGATGAAAATTAGAAATATTAAAATGAATTTAAGTGAGAAAGAAATTGGTGAGAAAATTATGAATTTAAGGAAATTTGATGAATTAAAAAAAATTATGAGAAAAGAATTGTTTAATTTTGAGGACTTTGATATTTGAGTGAACTTATATGGATTATGAGAAGAAAGTTGATGAGTTGATTGAAATGAAGTTAAATAGTAAGAATTAAAAAGAAAAAGTGTGAAAATTTGAAGAATTTAGAAAGTTTGACTTTTGGAGATAAAATGTTTAACTTGAGAGTTGACTTTTTGATTTTGGGAGGAAAATGATCTTCTGAAAATTTGTAGTTTATGTCAAGAGCTTTCTTTAGCCATAAAGTTTGATATTTTTCGATATCGAGAGTGAGAGTTATGATCAGTCAAAGTTCGCTTGAAGTTTGACTTTTTGAGGAAAAAGTTGACTTTTTGATTTAGGCAAAATTCGAGAAAGTGATCAACATGAACATTGTAGCCTCTGTCGAGAGTTTTTTGTGGACATAAAATTTGCTATTTTTCGATGTCGGGATTGAAAAATATGATTTTCTGAAGATATGCTTTGTTTTGAAAATGCTATTAAGTATAGATTTGTGTGTTCTAGGTTTTGAGGCCACTCATCGTATGGATTTAGTCTGAATTAGAGTAAGTGATCTTCATGAAAGTTTTAGATGATGTTTTTATCTTTCCATTGATATAAAGTTTGCAATTTTTCGATATCGAAGCAAGGAGTTATGAGCGATTAAAAATTGGAAGTCATTTAGGAAAAGCTGTTTTGGACAGAATCTTTGATTGAAGTTTTGACCCCTTTTGAGACCTAATTTGATTTTGAGTTCTTTTGGGAAGTTGTAGAGCTTCCTTTTATATTTGCATAGACACTAAATTTATCAAATTCCGAGTTCGGGATCGAGAGATATGATTTTTGAAAAGTTCGGTTTTGAAGTTCCATTACTTTGTTTTTAATCCGATCCTATTTGTAATCTTTTGCTTATAATTCCGTCATACGACATCCGATTGACTCGATTCTTGAAGCGTTGGATTCCTACGACGATTAATTTCATTTTTAGGAAGAATTATGATTTTTAGGAGATTAAATGGAATGAGAATTGATTGAATCAAGAGTGAGGATGGGTTAAGGTGGTTAAGTTAGAAAATTTTCTGAACATGGTTCGGTATTTTGCGAAATTCGGGAGCTGTACAACTCCGATTGAGTTGATTCTTGAGGGAAAATAAAGTTAAGATATGGGTCTACAAATCATGTGAAGGGATCAAAATTTAGTTTCATCCCTAAGATTGTAAATTTCTGAACTGAAGTTATGTTAATGTTCAGTCTCGGATTTTGTAAAGGTCCGGGAGTATTTTGGCTATAACTTCCTCGTTTTAGATCCGAATTGAGCGTGGTTGGTGGCGTTGGATTCTTATGATCTAGAGGAACAATTATTAAGAAGAAAGTTTGTCCAAATTATTTCGTTTAGCTACTCAAATTCTGGACGCGAAATGACAATTTTTTAGACACATTGAAGGGCATTTTTGGAAATAGACTACAAAGAAGGGGCATAAGAGTCTTTAGCCTATCATTTTAATAACATGGCAAAACTCTCTAGTGGTTGTCGTTTAGGGTGAAAATAAGAGCTGAGACCCACGAAACTTACATGAAAAATAAGAAAAGAAGATGAGAAAGAATGAGGAGTTGCTTTCGTATGGGAGAAAGAATGGAGAAGAAGAAAGAGTAAGTGGGATTTCGAAATTTTTTGATCTTTGAGCTTGAGTTTTGCTTGGTTTCAAAGGAAAAACAGGGAGAATGAAGAAAGCTAGCTTTGGGAATCAAGAAATCCGAAAATAGAAGGAGAAATAGGTAAGAGAAAATTTTCAACTTTGAGTTTTTGATGAATTTTTGGTTGAGAATCATGGAAAAAGACTTGGGTTTGTGATTTATGAAGTTGATTTTGATATTTATGGCTTAGGTTATGTTTAATTTTGGATGGAATGAATGTCAAAGTTTGAAATTTGGGAGTTTTTGAAATTGTTGCTTTAGATTGCTTGAATTAGTGATGAATTTGAGATATCCTAAGTTAATTTTGATGTTTATGCTTTAGGTGAAGTTTAATTTGAAAAATTGTAAATTGGGGGTTTAGGCTTAATAAGAAATTTGAGGATTTTGTGAATTAATGGTGTAGAATCATCAATACAAATGAATTGGTGAAATATGAAATCAATCGTGAAGAAATTGTGATTTATGATATGGAATTTGTGTAAATTGGTTTAGGCCAATTTTGAAAATTGGGGATTTTCAAAATTGGAGATTGAAATAGCTTGAATATGTGAGGAATTGATGTTTCCTAAGCTCAATTTGAGTAATTATGATTTTTGTGATATCGAATTTGATTGAATTGATTTAGGTTCAATTTAGAATTTGGGGGATTTTGGGATTTTTAGAAATTGTTGAAGTAAGATGGCTTGAAATATGATGAGTTTGTGAATTATGAAATCAATTTTGAAGAAAGTGTAATTTATGGTAATGAATTTGGATAAGTTGGTTTAGGTCAAATTGATGAATTAGGATTTTTGTAAATTGGTGAGTTAGATAGATTGGAATTATGGTAAATTGGTGAATTCCTAAGTTAATTTTGAAGATTATGTTATTTATGATGTGAATTTGGATGATTATGGTTTAGGTTTTGTTAAATTGGAAGAGACAGAGAAGCAAAAGTCAAATTGAAGCATTGGACAAGATGCTAGCATGGAAATGAGGTGGGTAGTATATTTATTTATTGAATTTTAAGCTAAAAATGTGAATTTGAAAATTCAAGAAGCAAAGTTTTGATAAATGAATGTTTATAAAAATGTTTGGATATTATGGTTTAGAAGGATTAATTTCCTTATGTTTGAAATGATTTTTAAAAAAATACAAGATTTATGAAAATCATGTTTTAGACAATTTGAGCAATGTGTTTTATGAAACTATATATGTTTTGATTTATGTATGAAAGAAATAATTGCATTCATGTTTATGCGTTTGATTTATATGTGATTAATTGATTTATTGAATATGATTGTATATGTGGAATATGCATGTGTCGTTTATTGACACAATTTGATGTTATGATTTGCAAAATGTGAAAATCAAGATTTTGAAAAGTGCCTTCAGCAATCTGAAATTCCGCTTTGCTTATGTGCTATGTGGGTTTGGTCAGTCCTTTTTGAGTCGAAGCAGATCGTCTCTACTTGTTTAAGCCTTCGCTCACCGCCGCCAGAGGCAATGGAGTTCCGATCACGGACTCCTTCATAAATGCATATGATCGCTATGCGGAAATGTGCGATGCGTTCATATGGACCAAACCAAACCATTTAATGTGTTATTGTGATTTGTGTTGGATGTCATGGTATAACCCGCAAACACACGCCGTGATATAACCTACAAACACCTACGGGTGGGTGTGGGGTCCAACATCAAACCATTCTATTATGTTATGTGGTTTTGATTTTGGTTTTATGTGCTATGTGATGCATTCATGTTTAAAGTCATGCATGATTGGTAAAAAGTTTGAGAATTTGAGAAATGAGAAAGTGAATTTTCAATCATGAATTTGAAACCGTTAATGAATGTTTTGGAAAGTTTGAAAATGGGTTTTGGATAAATTTCGAATGGGAAATGTTTGAAAATTTTGAAAAGATAATTTTCGCTTATGTTTCAATTTATAAATATATTATCCACGAGCTTGAAGTTATCCCCTTTCATCCCCATCTCCAGGTTTCGTGCAGGAGATCGGATGAAAGAGTATCAAGACGTTTGATTCGATTTTGTATTATTTGGATTTTTGTGCAAATTGAGATTTGGGTATTAAGATTGAATATGGCGAATTGCCATGTATGTATATGATTTATGAAGTTTGTATGAAATTGTGTATATTAGGTTGATGTAAAAGAATGAAGAGGTCGATGTACGGATTTTGAATTCCGTGATTGTAAATGATGTTGGAAATTGTACATGAAATTGTGTATGATTTTGGGAAAATACATTGTTAATTGATATGGGAATTTGATTGAAGTGTTTAGAACTAAGATTGCGTTTGTTTGCTGGTGTTTGGATTCCGGACGGGAGAGTCCGATGATTCTGGATTTTGTGATTTTACAAGTGTATTTTGCCTTTGCAGGAATTTTTGGGATAGGATAAATGCAGCCGTTATGCTGCCGAATTTTTCGATAAAATTGGGATAAAAATGGAATTTAAGATTTGTATGGATAAATAAGAATATGATCAGATTTAGAGATTTGCATGAGAATGATTTTTCCAAAAGTAGAATTTGGTTGTGTGATTTGAATGAGATTGACTAATGAGGTCAGAAATGAGAATAAGAAAAGAAAAAAAAATATACCGGATTTCGAATAGTTTGAGTCTAAGGAATTCCAACGCGATATTTGTTACGAATTGATTCCGAATTCGACTCGCTTTTCGATTCCATGTTGCGTCTTACGCTTTCGTTCGTTATTTATGATTCGTATTCGATTATTCGATTTGTACTTTTACCTTTGATTGTAAGGTTTGAATTCGATCCGTCTCTGTTGCGCCTTTGATTGTAACCGTTCTGATTTTCTGTTTTCGGTTCCCCATTCGCTTTGCTTCTGTTTTACTGCCGCTTTCATTTGCTTCCGTTTCGATTCTGTATTCGATTCCCATTTGTTTTGCTTCCGCTTGCTTTGTGATTTGAGTTCGTTTTTCTATTGGCTTCCGCTATTTGTTTCCGATTCGAAATTCTGATACGATATTTCAGTTTCCTTTCGCCTCGTTATTCGCCTTCGTATTCTATTGATTTCTGTCGATTTGGTATTCGATTCCGATTTGCATTTTCGCACTTCAGTTTCGTATTTGTGGTTTCATTTTTCGGTTGGGATCCGGTTTCTAAATCAGGTCCCAACAAATCCTTTCCTACAAGGTATTTTGGCACGATATTGTAACTTCACTGCAGCAAAGCCAGACTTTTACTGTGGCATATTTTTTTGAAGGGTGCGTTTAGTCGAGCTTGGAACTTTGCCATGGCGAAGACAAACGTAGACCGCAATGAACTTTTCTCAAAAAGTCCTTGAAATTATCCTTAGTTTTGTTACGGCGAAACAATTACTTTGCCGCGATGAGCCAACCAATGCTGACGCTAAAATTCTCTTTACAATTGTAATAAGTAGCGAGACTTGGGGGCCGAACATCTTTTGGTATAAGAGCTTAGGGTTTTAAGGATTCCTAGGCTTAGAATACGTAATGGTATAAATTATTATGATGTGTGAGTAATTGTTTGCATTATTGAATTGATTGATTGCATTAAGTGTTGGAGTTATGGAAATATAGTGCCATAGAAAGCAAGTGTATTTACATGTAACTTTATCTTCTTCAGTTACAGTTTTGTAATGAAAATATTTATTATTAATAAAACAAAAGAGTTTGGTTTTATCTGTGTGAGCGTTATATATCTGGTCAAAAGGTAACAAGATTCTTTTGTAAGTAATATACATATACATAGAGATGTATGGGAAACATGTATATTATTAGAATATAAATTAATTGATTCACAGTTGAATAATCAAAGTTGGTCACTTGATTATGGTTTAGACTGTAGTGTTGCGATTTATCTCCATATTAGTAAAAGAGTTTACTTAAAGGGAATGATGAGTTTTATATCATGATAGTAGTAGACTATCTATAATGGCACTATTAAATGAATTTGGAATCAAGTATGTTTTCAAGAATAAAGTGGGCCATTACTTTAATCTTAAAACATACAACTTAAACATTTGCTCATTATGAATCATAATCTTGATGAGTGGTGAACTCATATATGTTTCATTATAATTCTTGATATGATCAGAATAGATTTTTACAGAGTATTTATCCAGTGTCTGCATGTTGAAATTATTAATTGAAACATGTATCAAGGAACATTCACTCAAATAAAATGTTTATAGTGCTATCATCACTTCTAGATGTTTTAAGGGGATTTGGTGATTAAACTGGCGCCAGTAGTTTGATGGACTAGCTACCCATCAAGTCTTGACACCAAGATGAGATCTTATGTGTTAATCACCATATAATGTAAAACGGGAGATCTAGAAGGAAAAACCAACATAAGGGCAAAACGATAATTTTACCGTTTGTTGTGTGGATGACTATAATAAGGTTCTAAATAGGGTTTGTAATTGGACATAAAATATGTATTCTCATAATATTTAATAATTCAAGAGTTCAATTAATTGTCTTTAGTGGAATAACATTTAGTTAATAAGCTAGAATTCATTATAATGAGATTGAATTAATTCTAGGCTTATTGGAGCTTCAATTATGAAAGTCTAATAAGATTCCCCACTTGGCTTTAAGGAAGGTTATCAAGCTAAGTAAGAAATATAAATGGAGGTTTTAGAAGCCCATAATTGAATGTTGGGCTTGGTCTAATTAATGGTTAATTAGAAGCCCAAATGTACATTTAGAAATGGGCTAGATTTTGGTTTAATGTAATTAATTAGATTAATTATATTAAAACAATTTTTTTAAAAGGAGAAGTAGCAATTTCGATTTTTGTTAAGTGAAATGTGAAGCTACACATTTGAAATTAAAATGCTAAAATAAATATGGTCTTTATTATGGTTTATCATCATTAAATGAAGTTATGAACTTACCATTAAATGGTTTAATAGTTGTTTTTTAATGTTAGCATGTAACCTATTTGCATTCATTAGATTAAAGATGAAAGATGTACATTAGATGGACCATCTTCCTTCTTTATTCTTGCCAAAAAGCGAAATTGGTTATTCAATTTTAGGTTATAGTCTTTTCATATAGCCATTTTAAAGATAAATGAAGAGTCTCATTTATTGGCAATTTTACGATTGATTAATGCAAGAAGTGATGCATTGGATGCCTCTATCTTCTTCCATTCATGCATAATCGAAATTGGAGTGTAAGAGAGACATCTTGCATGTTCTTGAGACCTTCTCTCCTTTCATGCAAGGTAGAATCGAAAATACCAATTGAAAGAGTTTCATTTTTGGTTCTTCTTCTTCTAAGAAAATCTCCTCCAAACATTTCTTCTCCTTTGCCACCAAAGGATTTTGTTAACCTAATTGTCCTTAAAGAACAAGTGGTAAATCTAATTGGTTGAGGATACAACAACAAGGATAAAGTAGATTGCTAAAGGAAAAGATTCAATTCAAAGGATTGGATACTAGAAGAAGGAGAGGATAACGCAGCGAGGATTTAAAGCTGTAGCAAAGGAGTCGGTAATACTCCTGATCTTATTTATGTTTTATTATCCTTATACCATATCATTTATGGATTAGCATGATGATTTGGATTTTTTGCTTCCGCTGCATGTACTGATTTCTTAAAAGTTTTGAAATCTACCGTTTTTCTAAATATAGCATGCTTTATTTTTCCGATCCAACATTAAGTGACATACATATCATGCATAAATGTAGGAAATAAGATTAGAATGAGATGTAAGCTAACCATTAGTGTTTGAATTGAAAGAGTAAGATGTCACCTCGTAGAAGAACACAAGGAGTTTTGCAAGGATTTGTTACACCTACCTCTCCACCAAGAGAGGACGGGTACTGATGAGTCTAGAGCCCTAGGAAATACTAAGGCTTCAGTAGGGCACAGTAGTGGGCCCTCTCGATCACAAACATAGGAGTCACCTCTTCCACAAGATCAAGTGCCTACTCCATTAGATCCTAGACTGTTCCAAGACTTTGCTCAGGCTTTTGTCCAAACCATAGGCTAGATGCCATATACTTCTACCGCAGCCCCGGCTAAGAAAGGAAAGCAATTTCATAAGCTTAGGAAGTATGGGGCGGTGGATTTTTATGGAACGACTAATCCAGAAAAAACTGAGACATAGTTAAGGAAGATAGAAAGGATACTGGAACAAATGGACTATAAGGATAGTGAGAAGGTTGAATATGTTGCAAGCTTATTACAGGGAGATGCCCTACATTAGTAGGAAAGTATACTAGGGAGTCAGATAAAACCCCCGGTGCTAACATGGAAGGACTTTCTAGCTGCTTATAGGAATAATTATTTTTTTGAGGTGAAGCAGAAACAAAGGAAATTTCTGAGTCTCAACTAAAGGGAGATGACAGTGACTGAATATGAGCGTAGATTTATGCAACTGTCCTGATATGCAACTAAGATGGCAATAGGCGAAGTGGCTAAGTGCTGCCGGTTTGAAGCAAGATTGAATTTATCCAAAAAAAAAGTGATGGTGTAGAATTTATGTGACTTCCAACAGCTGGTATTGTTGGACCTCGAACTTTCCATAGAAGTTAGAACTTTTGAATGAGGAATTTTGGAGATTAGTTATAAGTAAAAAAACAAATTAAAGAATATTTTTAAAATTGAAATGATAGACAAAGGTAAAGTAGTGAATAAGAAATATGGATTTGTCCAAGTTTTTGCTTTGGTGTTTCTGGTGGATAATAGATTTCGAAATAGGGAAGAAGTGGAATTAAGGTGCAAGTTAGAAATAATGATGAAGTTGAATATGTGTAGTAAGATGAAATTGGAACCAAATTGGTTGTGTGGTTATTGTAACGAGAGTTACAATCCACCATAAGAATGTGTTAGTGGAATTGAGATCACAATGATCAATATACATATATAAGATGCAATAAGGGATAAATCAGGAATAATATTAGAGGCCTAATCCGGATGAGGACTCAAGCAAAAAGGGCATAATATGTTACTAAGAATGTATGTATTGTTGTTCGATGTAAAGAATCCAACTATAGGAGTGGATTTATGAATTTGAGAAGACATTAAGTATAAGAGACATAAATAAGATTTGATGAATGTGTTACCAGCACTGAAAGTTAAGTTGTAAATAAATTGAAATGTGTGAAGAAATTAGTACAAATGAGCAGACAGTAAAATAAGTCAGTGTTGAATCTGAGGAAATCAAATGAATTGAGGAAAAGCATTCGAGGAAGGAAGTCATCTAGGAAATTGAAAATAAAGTGATTTCATATGTATGGAGACAACTAAGGTTATATATAAGTTGATCATTCGATACATGATTTAGAGCTATCATGGTAGTAATTGTTTGAAGTTGGGAGACAACATACGTAAAGGAATATCTGAAACATATATATATAATTACAGATCATAAAAGTTGAGGCAATCATTGAATTGAGAGAATTGAATATGAGATCAAGAAGATTGATATGAACACCAAAATACCATGATTGTACAAGTGAGAAATTCCAAGCAAGGCTACATGTTATATCTGATACTTTAAGCAGAAACTCGATATTGAGGATTATCAAAACTAGAGTAAAAAGAAGCATAGAATGTGGGGCTTAAGGATTCAGAAATTGAAATCTTATTAAGGAATTGGAAATGGATCTGAATTCCAAGTTTAAATTGGAAAATGAGGTCTTATGATAAAAAAGGAGAAATATGTACACCTAATAAAGAGATAAAGGAGTCAGTGGATCCATACCTGGAGAAATATGTACACCTAATAAAGAGATAAATTAGTCAGTGGATCCATACCGAAGGTATGGATTAAAGTAAGATAGATTTAAGGGTAAAACGTATTGATACTAAAGAAATGTGATTTATGAAGAGAGTGATGAAATGTTCCTAAGAGTATCACGTTCCCAAGGTGTGCTTGGATTGAGCATAAGTTGTGCTCAAGTTAATATGAAGAAGTAACTAAGCTTGAGTTATTTTGATACATATAAAGTTATTAAGAGCTAAAACCATTGCCTTATGAGTTAGTATCATTGGCAAGGATGCCTTAGATTCAAAATGTGTTATATGTGAATATGCTAAGAAAGATCGACATGGTTTGATATTAGTGTTATGGCATAAGAAATGGACAATTGTGAGTAATTGGAGGTACTTACATATTGAGGAATTGATTAAGAAAGTGAATCAGTACATAAGTGGTTGAAAGACTTGAGGAGTCTTTAACAGTGTATGTTTTGCTATTGGCATTCAGGATTAAGCAAGATTTTAAAATTTCCTTATGGATGAATTTGATCTGAAATGGAGATGGGAAGGGAAATTGAATGGAGTAGGAACGGTGATTTGAGTATGATTTGTGTTAAGGAAAGTTGTGAAATAATAGGATTTCTGTAGAGCTCGGCCTCTACCGCCATCACTCCAGGTATTGTCCTCTTTGGTACTTGTGTGGGTCACGACTCGAACACAAGACCTCAAGGTTTTGTTCCACTTTACATGGACGCCTCTTACCATTGAGCCATTTGCTCAATAGTAAGAGGTGTCCACATAAAGTGGAACAAAACCTTGAGGTCTTGTGTTCGAGTTGTGACTCACACAAGTACCAAAGAGTACAATACCTGGAGTGATGGCGGTAGAGGTCGGGTTCTACATTAAAAAGGAATCAAATGTAGCATACTACTCCTGTAAGACCCGAATCTGACATTGAGGGTGATATCTGAACCCGTTCCTCGCGAGGGTGGTACGCTAGAGCAGTCAAAACAGTTCAAATACTCGATAATGCAATTTTTGGAAAACATTCGAGTGCGCGTAAATCAGTAAACAAGTTGGGCCCACAATACGAACATATTTTCAATCAAAACATTATTTCAGTAATCTAATTACCATACAAAATTAATCAATTGGGGCCCTCGGTAATAACAGTATTAATCTTGCAAAAATACAAATTTACACATAATTCAGAATGACACAAATGCAGACGTGCACTGATCCCGACTTCAAAAGCTGACTCCCATGCGGTAACATACTCCCGTTTCACTAACGGGGTACTCATCAATTCCTAAAAAATAATTGCAATGTTGGGTGAGTTTGCGAACTCAATGAGAAACCATCATCGATGGTTCACCCAACTTATGCATATCGCAAGCAATACACAGTTTTAGTCAATTACACGTTCAATATCCTCATATAACCATTATCAAACAAATAAAAGGCATGAAATCCTTTTTCCTATGTTCATAATTTAATCCATACACATAAAAGTTGCACACGTAATCATTTCCCATTATTTTCCATTTTTATTCTGAGTTGTGACTGAGCACTTTAACAGTGAACAGTATTCAGTAAACGTGCCTTAGAGGGAGGAGAGCCCTCAGGGAATGCACTTCCACCCTTCGATATTGTCTGCTTTGACATGGTGGCCACCCTCACGGTTTTGCTTCGCCCCTACTCAAAGGATGCAAACGTGTCTGCCCCTTTTTCGGGCACAGTAAATAGTAATTGCGTTTTAGGGAGTAGGAGAGCCCTTCGGGTATGCACTACTTTCCACGCATCAGTAGGGATAGGAGAGCCCTCTGGGTATGCACTAATCCCTTATGAGCTCGAGGCTCTCTTTCAGTAACAATGATCGAACTTGTAGCTCTCGGTAGCAGCTCCAGTCACAACCATTATTAATCAATCAATTATGAAATTCATTTATCCCATGCAATCATAATCATTTTATCATAAACAGATATATAATTTCCGATCATACCTAGCATGCGTTCACAATGGCTCAATAACATATTTCAGTTGATTCTACTTATCAAATTCAAACAGACTATTCACAATTCTGCACACTAATTCACAGTTACCAGTGATCATACAATTCATATTAACAACAATTCACACAGAACATTTAGCAAATCAGAAATTGAGGAACCAACTAGGTTACTCACCTGTACTTCCGAGCTTAGCCTAGAAGTCCCAGCAATATTCGTGGAATATCGATCCATCGGAGCCTCTATAACAGTCAAATAATTTCCATTACAAAATGCACAGTCAAAATAATTTAATGATGCACATGCCTTGAATAAAAGATGTACTATGCTTATTCATGACTTTCCCGGTGCTATTTCCCAATTTCCACTTTCTTTTGTCAAATCTTCTTTTCCACTCAATTGATCAATAAAGGCTCATTTCAATTCAATAACATATTACGGAACTCCCAAGTTTCAATTCTAAAATCCAATCAATTTATCACGTCATATCCACTAGGATATTACCTCTAAATCAATATCACTATTTTCTAAATAAAATGCACCTTTTATACACAGTTTCTAAACTCTCAACAGCATTTTCTTAAATTCAGAGATCTCACAATTGTAGACCTCTTCCTCTAGTTCATAACGAATCAATAATCACCTCAATTGGGGGTCTATACTATTATTTGTGCCTCAAAAACTCAATTAAACCAATTCAGAAAAAGTCCCTCGTCGCGGCCTCAAGATCCTCGCCACGACGTAAAACGGGTCACTCGCCGCAGTGTGAAGAACGCTCGCCGCGACGCATAGGCAAATGACTTCGCCGTAAATAAAGCTGCACGCCATGACATCGATCGAGCTTGCATGACGAGTAACTATTTACTCGTCGCGACGAGGCCCTCAGTGCACGTTGCGACGTGCGAAGCCCCGATCGTCTTCTCTGACGCAATTTCACCATTTCTCTCTCTAAAACTAGTATTAACACATTCTCAACTACCCCAATCTTTCACAATTAAAACCATGTATGCATTTAACAACCATAAAAACACATTAAAAGCATTTTACATACCAATCAAGATCAAATCTTCGACTCCTTCGAAAATCCTCCAATTCTTCTAACACTTACGGGCTCCCTCTCAAAACCTCAAAATTTTCATCTTTCTTAGGGTTAAACCTTACCTGAGCAAGGAGAGAAGGAGAAAGCAGGCTAGAAACGAAAATCTCACAGGGAGGAAGAACAAAGCTCAATCGGTGGTGGAGAATCGCAAGCCCTAGGAAGGAGGAGGAAGCTTCTCCAAGCTTTCAAAACCAAGGCATTTAATGGTTTAACAATCAAGCCTCTTATCCTTTTTTCCTCGCAAAACATTTAAATCTCTTTCTCTATTCAATTCATTTCCAGGCCAATTCGTCTCCAAATTTCAAGAGCTCGACATATTAATCTCTAAAATCATATATATAAATTTTCCATTGCCACTTACCAATTATTCTAACACCATGTAGTCAATCAGTCCGTCGTTCAGAAAATTTTCGGTCCGAACTTTTTCTCCCGAATTTCCAGAAAAAATTTCCTAAAGTTCACTATCAACTGGCGATCACTCAATACAGTTCCAACTCAATATTCAAACTCAATTATTCCAAAATTCCCAATAAATCATAATTGAATCTAATTATCTCACAAATCACAATTCATATCGAATTCAAAATCAAAAGCCGGGAAAATGTCATGAATGCATGTACCTATATGTGCATGTGCCAATTGATTCATTCCTCTAAAATTAGAGGCCAAATGAATGCTCAGACACTAATATGCGGTAAAATCCTAACCCATCTCAATTTACCAATATAACCTTCCTATCGGTGACGGGATGTTACAATTCTCCCCTCCTAACAAAAATTTCTTCCTTGAAATTTCACATATGATTGATCAGAAAGGCAGGGGGAAAAAAGTATTTTTCTTATTTCCATTCTGTTTTTCCACTTATTTCACTATCTATCCAATTCTACCAATTAACTGCAATTAATACGATCAATCACCTCTTTGACATTATCTTGACTATTTCCTTAAGATTTCTCATGATTCTTCACTCTTGATACCAATAACACATATGTCGGATCATAACAATATTTCCTAATCCTATCCAAGTAACACTTTGAGAATCCGAATCATCCTTTACTGAAATTCCCAATTCTTAGTTCTATTTACACCACAGTCGCATAGAGGCCACTTTACAATGAATTTAATTTCTCCAATTATACATTTATCTCTATCAATGTGCATCATAGCTGTAGTAATACTGTTCAGAGCATTTCATTTATCGCTTACAAAAAGACATCTCTTCTGCGTTAAAACACTAATCTCATAAGATTCTCATAACCTCGATAACAAACAACTCGACTCATTGTCACTCATTTGGATTTCTTAATCCCTATTATAGATTCATTTCACTATCAACATTGTCTCAACTCAATCATGGCCATCGACTAATTTTTTTGGCCCTGATCCTTTGCTGTAAGACCCCTTATACACATTTCGAATGGTGACACCGATATAACAATTATTATGTCCATAATCAATCTGAACTATACATTGATCTCATGTTCCTATAAACTCCAAAAATACCCGTTTTACATTTGTCTCCAACAATTAAGGCTGTTGGTTATTAACATTTTTAATCATTCGATTTTTCATTCTAAACCATCAATTACTTTTCGATGTGCTCATACTATAGCATAAGACTTTGACTGGTTCTTGAATTTTTCTCTAACAATGACTCTAGTCCGTACTACACAAATTTCTTAGTCAAACTATACATATCACTTTCCTCAACAATTGGAGTCAATTTCAATTCCTCAATAAGGTTCACAATTTCTAAATCCTCAATTCGGGTTTTGTCAATCCTTTTCATACACATCCGATTTGGAATTCCAATAGCTAATAATACTTTCTTTTTGCTCCTTGCTAGCTCGACTAATAACACTCATCAATAATATATTAGATTTAATAACCCTTTTCGCCCAATTTTTTTTTGCTATTGAGTTCCTGTTCAATCCATTTAATTGCATCACTATCTTAACTTTGCGACTACTCAATCGCTTAATCCTTTTTCAAATCATTCAAATTCCCGAAATATCTCGATCATTAATGATTTGCATATCTATGGATATATCCATAAACATTGACGTACAATTAATGTCTCCATACTTGTAAAGCAATACTCAGTATAACAAATTTCAGATCATCAATCACAATACAGTCCACAAAGTTATATGTGTCCCTAGGTACATAAAAAACATTTTACATAATTTCAATAGATTGCATCATAACCTTTTCTGGGACACTTCAGTAGATATTGCAAAATCTCCAAATGTCTCTTTTACAATCATCAGTCATACTATTCACACGTTTTTCCTCAAACATTTTTATCAAAGCTAAGGTCAAAAAATCTTTCACAATTTCTGGACGTATCTAGCATTCAGTTAGTCCTAATAAACTCCAAATCCCGAATACATATATTCCTTGTAATTTTGCATTTTATCAATACCTCTATCATCATTAAGTCTCCCAATGTGCTATATTCGTATACTAATTCATCCCATTACTTATTTGGTCAACTAAGATTCATTCTTATGAAACTTGCATGATAACCAATTTCCTCAACTGAGCCAATTTATCTACTTCATTTTTCAAATGCATTCAATCGATCATCTATGCTTATAGTCATTACCCATTCTAAACACAATTGAGACATTTTACTCTTCAGTAGTATAATAAACTCCTTATACCCATGATCAATTCATATAATTCCCTAAATATCGATTGTCTCCAATGAGGAACAATTTTCTTATAACTTTCTCAGTTTCATCATAACATATTCTGACACGTATTCCTTTACCCTAGTTCTCCACATAATCCAATTTATTGTCATCATTACAAACTGGGTTGATAACACATTCATCATATCAAATTTGTACTTTCAGAACATAATTACACAAAATATACACGAACCTATATTCTTCTCATATTCGCAATTAATATAATTCTCTTACATAATCGGGTTCATCTCATCAACATAATGTACACTTTTTCAGTAACATATTTTATCTCTTACACTTAAGTCTCCACTAGCATTAGGATTCCAAAAATTAACTTTTACTTCATTTCAAATTTATCTCTTCAATGATTACCCTCAAATCAAATTATCAGATCAACTAAACCTTATCAATCATTAATACTGTTCATAAAACTTTATCAATCAACTATTTTTTATCACTATATATATCAGTCATTCTTAATACCTCAAGAAGATCAATTTCAACTACGCATAATATCCCAATAAAAGCAGTTCATGCCATGCTATACAAGATCAGAAACATCCCTTATAATAAGGCTCTCTAGGGCATTTAAACAATTTCATTTTCTCTAATACATCGTCATAATCATCACATCTTATCTGAAAATATATTCACATCAATTTACCCATCAGTAGCCTTACTACTGAGAACACTTTAATCCCACTTAGTTCTAGATGACCTTTCTCTTTTTGGTACCAGTTCTCGATCATGGGGACTTTGCTACGCTCATGTCCCTCATTTATTCCCTCACGTTCATTACCTATGCTAACATCTTTAATAGTCTCACTTCTTTCTCAATTGATCGTTACAAGCATTCTCATGCCTTACTCTAACTCATTAATTGCTTCCCATAATCAGGTATGCATTTACTTAGGCAAATCAACTAAACCCGAACAACTTTTTCACTTATCAGTATCATGGTCTTACTTTTTAATCTTTTCATTATTGCATCATACCCATGTATTTTCACGTATTTTCACACTCAAATCAATATCATAGATATACAATCACTCTTGATTTCTCACTAACATAATTGATTCACAGTCATAGATCATTATTCATAACTGTCGTCACGGTAATCAATCCCAATTGTAACTTCTCTATATCATAGAACACTTTATTTTCATCTACTTTATACACTTGAACTCTTGCCATTTCCATCATATTTCTATTTTCCTCTATCAATCCATAACCACAACTTCATTTCTATCCCACCTTTAAAGATATACCTCAATGTAACACTTATATCCACTAATACCAATACACTTAATCTTCTTTGGTCCAATCGAACCATACACCTTTTTCTCATTTCACGAAATCCACAACTCCCTTTTATCACATTCTAACACATTATCATTTTCCTCTCAATTCTGACCGCTTAAATGACTGAGACATACTCATGCATGTGACTCATATACTAGACTGGGGATCAGTTGTCACTGTCTGCCGTGACATGACTTAAATGCATGTGGCTTGACACATTTTTTAGAATGCCCATGCAAGATTGTACTTCTGGGCTCTGATACCAAAAATGTAGCATCCCACTCCTGCAAGACCCGAATCCAACATCGAGGGTGATATCCAAACCCGTACCTCGCGAGGGTGGTATGCTAGAGCAGTCAAAACAGTTCAAATACTCGGTAATGCATTTTTCTTTTTGGAAAACATTCGAGTGCGCGTAAATCAGTAAATAAGTTGGGCCCACGATACGAACATATTTTCAATCAAAACACTATTTTAGTAATCGAATTACAATACAACATTAATCAATTGGGGCCCTCGGCAATAACAGTATTAATCTTGCGGAAATACAAATTTACACATAATTCAGAATGACACAAAAGCAGACGTGCACTGATCCCGACTTCAAAAGTTGACTCCCATGCGGTAACATACTCCCGTTTCACTAGCGGGGTACTCGTCAATTCCTGAAAAATAATTGCAATGTTGGGTGAGTTTGCGAACTCAGTGAGAAACCATCATCGATGGTTCACCCAACTCATGCATATCACAAGCAATACATAGTTTCAGTCAATTACTCATTCAATATCCTCATATAACCATTATTAGACAAATAAAAGGCATGAAATCCTTTTTCCTATGTTCACAATTTAATCCATACACATAAAAGTTGCACACGTAATCATTTCCCATTATTTTCCATTTTTATTCTGAGTTGTGACTGAGCACTTTAACAGTGAACAGTATTCAGTAAACGTGCCTTAGGGGGAGGAGAGCCCTCAGGGAATGCACTTCCACCCTTCGATATTGCCCGTTTTGGCGTGGTGGCCACCCTCACGATTTTGCTTCGCCCCTACTTGAGGGATGCAAACACGTCTGCCCCTTTTTCAGGCACAGTAAATAGTAATTACGTTTTAGGGAGTAGGAGAGCCCTCCGGGTATGCACTACTTTCCACGCATCAGTAGGGATAGGAGAGCCCTTTGGGTATGCACTAATCCCTTATGAGCTCAAGGCTCTCTTTCAGTAACAGTGATCGAGCTTGTAGCTCTCGGTAGCAGCTCCAGTCACAACTGTTATTAATTAATCAATTATGAAATTCATTTATCCCATGCAATCATAATCATTTTATCATAAACAGATATATAATTTTCGATCATACCTAGCATGCGTTCACAATGGCTCAATAACATATTTCAGTCGATTCTACTTATCGAATTTAAACAGATTATTCACAATTCTGCACACCAATTCACAGTTACCAGTGATCATACAATTCAAATTAATAACAGTTCACACAGAGCATTTAGCAAATCAGAAATTAAGGAACCAACTAAGTTACTCACCTGTACTTCCGAGCTATAGCCTGGAAGTCCCAGCAATATCCGTGAAATATCGATCCATCGGAGCCTCTATAATAGTCAAATAATTTCTATTACAAAATGCACAGTCAAAATAATTTAATGATGCACATGCCTTGAATAAAAGATGTACTATGCCTATTCATGACTTTCCCGGTGCTATTTCCCAATTTCCACTTTCTTTTGTCAAATCTTCTTTTCCACTCGATTGATCAATAAAGGCTCATTTCAATTCAATAACATATTACGGAACTCCCAAGTTTCAATTCGAAAATCCAATCAATTTATCACGTCATATCCACTAGGATATTACCTCTAAATCAATATCATTATTTTCTAAATCAAATGCACCTTTTATACACAGTTTCTAAACTCTCGACAACATTTTCTTAAATTCAGAGATCTCACAATTATACCCCAATTAATGAAACAACTTTTAGATTGCAATACCAATCTTAACCCAACTCTCATTCAATATTTAAGGTCTCACTTATTTGATTTCAAACTTTCTTTCCTTACCTCAATTGTAGACCTCTTCCTCTAGTTCATAACGAATCAATAATCACCTCAATTGGAGGTCTATACTATTAGCTATGCCTTAAAAACTCAATTAAACCAATTCAGAAAAAGTCCCTCGCCGCGGCCTCAAGATCCTTGCCGCGACGTAAAACGGGTCGCTCGCTGTGGCGTGAAGAACGCTCGCCACGACGAACACCTTCATTTAAACTTGCCGTGAGGCATAGGCAAATGACTCACCGTCGCGGCATCCAGTCGAGCTCGCCGCAGCGAGTAACTATTTACTCGTCGCGACGACGCCCTCAGTGCACGTCGCGACGTGCGAAGCCCCGATCGTCTTCTCCGACGCGATTTCACTATTTCTCTCTCTAAAACCAGTATTAACACATTCTCAACTACCCCAATCTTTCACAATTAAACCCATGTATGCATTTAACAACCATAAAAACACATTAAAACCATTTTACTTACCAATCAAGCTCAAATCTTCGACTCCTTCGAAAATCCTCCAATTCTTCTAACACTTACGGGCTCCCTCTTAAAACCTCAAAATTTTCATCTTTCTTAGGGTTAAACCTTAGCTAAGCAAGGAGAGAAGGAGCAAGCAGCCTAGAAACGAAAATCTCACAGGGAAGAAGAACATAGCTCAATCGGTGGTGGAGAATCGCAAGCCCTAGGAAGGAGGAGGAAGCTTCTCCAAGCTTTCAAAACCAAGGCATTTAAAGTTTTAACAATCAAGCCTCTTATCCTTTTTTGCTCGCAAAACATTTAAATCTCTTTCTCTTTTCAATTTATTTCCAGTCCAATTCGTCTCCAAATTTCAAGAGCTTGACATATTAATCTCTAAAATCATATATATATATATTTTCCATTGCCACTTACCAATTATTCTAGCACCATGCAGTCAATCAGTCCGTCACTTCGAAAATTTATGGTCCGTACTTTTTCTCCCGAATTTCCAGAAAAAATTTCCTAAAGTTCACTATCAATTGGCGATCACTCAATACAGTTCCAACTCAATATTCAAACTCAATTATTCCAAAATTCCCAATAAATCATAATCGAATCTAATTATCTCACAAATCACAATTCATATCAATTTCAAAATCATAAGCAGGGAAAATGTCATGAATGCATGTACCTATATGTGCATGTGCCAATTGACTCATTCCTCTAAAATTAGAGGCCAAATGAATGCTCAGTCACTAATATGCGGTAAAATCCTAGCCCGTCTCAATTTACCAACATAACCTTCCCATCGATGACGGGATGTTACAATTTCAGTACGTTGGATGCAGAAAATTGTGTTCTGGATTCGAGGAAAAATCTAAATTGATTTAGGCTAGATTAGAGAAAGTGTCTACAGTTAAGTTGTAGACTTTTCGTTTAGCTTTCCAGTAATATATAACATAGAATTTTTGGACTTCTGAGTTGAAAATTAAGGTCCTGATAAGGGAGATGTGTAAGAGAGGAGTTACTTCCTCTATGTTTTTGCTTCTTCTGTGATGACGTCAGTCATGACGTCATCTTCCTCTTAGTTTTACTCCGCCTAGACTTTGCTTCTTCTTTGTTTTGCTCCCTCTGTGTTTTTGCTTCTTCTGTGATTCTGTGATGACGTCACTGATGATGTCATCTCCTTCTGTGTTTTTGCTATCCTCTATGTTTTTGCTTCTTCTGTGATGACATCATTAATGATATCATCTCCTTTTGTGTTTTACTCTGCTTCTTCTGTGTTTTTGTTTTGTCGATCTTTCTCTTCTTCTATGTTACTGTGCACAAACTTCCTCTGTGTTTTGACGATACACTTCTTTTGTCTTTTGTATCGTCTGTGTTTTGATATCTTCTGTGTTTTGATGATACACTTCTTCTGCCTTTTGTATCGTCTGTGTTTTGATATCTTTTGTGTTTTGACGATACACTTCTTCTGTCTTTTGTATCTTCTGTGTTTTGATATCTTCTGTATTTTGACGATACACTTCTTCTATCTTTTGTATCGTCTGTGTTTTGATATCTTCTATGTTTTGATGATACACTTCTTCTGTCTTTTGTATCATCTGTGTTTTGATATGTTCTGTGTTTTGACGATACACTTCTTCTATCTTTTGTATCGTTTGTGTTTTGATATCTTCTGTATTTTGACGAGAAACTTTTTCTGTCTTTTGTATCGTCTGTGTTTTGATATCTTTTGTTTTTTGACGATACGCTTCTTCTGTCTTTTGTATCGTCTGTGTTTCGTTTCGTCTGCCTCTCGCTCCTTCTGCCTTTTTGCTTCTTCTAGGTTACTGTTCACCCGATGTCTTCTGTTCTATTTTCGACCCATCGAACGATAGAATTTGTCTTCGAGGTCTTCATAAAAGTTGTAGACCTTGAAGTTCTCTTTCAAATCATATAATGAACACCTTGTTTTGATATCTGTAGGGAAGGTTATAGCAACTTTTTCCCTTCCTTATTTCTTTTTGCTATCTTCTGTGTTTTGTCATCTTCTATCTTTTCGGCCATAATTTTACTATTCGACCTCCAAATGAGCTGATTTTTGAACCCTTAGATTCCTAAAACTTTTATTTTTTCATCTCCACATAAAGTTATAGATTTCAGTATTGATATGAAAAATATGTATTAAATTAAGTAAGGGTATCGATTGCAAGAGTAGGGTTTGGATATTCTACTAAATATGCTTCAGTATTTTGATGATTTCTGAATCAGTAGAGCTCCACATAAGATAATTCTTGTTTCAAGATAAACTAGAGACATGGAACTACAAATGGTATGAAACCATTGAAACCTAATTCAGTTCTAAGATGCTTATATTTCGGATAGGAGGTTATGCATGAGTACGTACTGATTTGGACAAATGCAGTCCAAGAATAGTTGGAGTGTATCTTCTAACCACATATTCGAATTGGGTAATTTTGATGTCATTGGGGACGTAAGACAATAGACAAGATTCTTCTAGAATAAAATGTAATGTCAGAATATTTCAAGGGTATTTTTGGCAAGACACTTACATGTAAAAGACATAAGGCATAAATGGAAGGGCATAATTGGAAGAAAAAATGTTGTCTTGCCTATAAATGGAAGGAAGCAGAAGAGAATAAGGAAAGGAGAAATAAAGAGAAAAAGGGAATTTCATGAAAAAGACAGAGAAATAAAAAAAGAAGAATGAAAGAGAGAAAGAAGAGAAATAAGCTAGGGTTTCAATTTCCTTAGCTTATAAGAGATATTTTGAGGTGGTTCAAGAAGAGAAAAAGGTGGAGGACGAGAAGGGCATCCATTTGAACTAAGGATCAAGAAGACCTCAAGTTGTTTACAACGAGGAGAGATTTTGAACAAAGTCAACAAGGAAGGATTATGAGGTGGGTTTCATGCTTATAATAAAGTTAATAAGTCATTACTGCTTGCTTTAAATCAAGAAACTTTCTGATTTCAATTGCACCCTAAGTATTGCATTCTTTGTTGTTGCATATTCTGTGAAATCTGCTACATGTTCATTACATGTTTTAAGTGATGTTTTTGGAAAAGATGCATGTATAGGAAATCATGTTTTCAAAAATGATTTTCAAAATACATGTCAATCATACATATGAAAAGTAAATTTTCAAGAAAGTGCCAGTTTGGGTATCATAAGTTTACAAGACAAGAAATAGGTGTGTTATGTGGGTTTGTGGTAGTCCCATAAGTAAGTCAAGTGCACTTGTCTAAATGATTTCTCCCGCCTACCTGCTAGTGGTATGGAGCTCCCTTGCGGACTCCTATAAGTTCACGGCTATACATGACCATGACATGGGATTGCGTAGTACGTTTTGTTCATGGCTACACAGGACCTAGGGGAAATGTGTAGTATGTTCTGTTTAGATCCACCCAAACCATTCTGATGTGCTTATATTTCACAATTTGTTTGCTCAAGTAAAGGCATTCATGATTTCTAAAAAAGTGCATAAATTGTGACTTTGATTTTTAATAAGATCCAAACCTTTAAGAAACTTGCGTTTTCTTTTAGAATCAATGAAAAAAATTCTCAAATGACAAGAAAGAAAACATTTCAAAAGTTTTGCTTACTTTCCTTTTGTTGTAAACTTGTTACCCACGAGCTTTCAAGCTCACCGCCTCTCTGTCCCCTCCTTAGGTATTTTGATAAGAAGTCAAGAAAGCAAGAGCATGAAGGAAATACTTTGGATTTGCTTACTTTGTATTTTTGAGTTTTGATAGAGTTGTAATGTTTGTACTGGTTATTTCAGATTATGATATATTAGAACTTGTAAAACCCTGATCTCTTGGTCATCACCTGAAGAGGGGAAGGAACGAGGGATGAGCTCGAAAGCTCGTGGGTAATATGTTTATAATCGATAAATAAACAAAAACCATTTTCAAAACTCATTTCCATTATACATTTTGGAAACTATAGTAAATCTCGCATGTAAAAATCACCAAACACTTATTTCTCAAAATTCTCATTCAAGTCACAATAACACAAATCATTTATGCATCAACTTGTTGACATAGCATAAGCACATAAGCACATCATAATGATTTGGGTGGATCCAAAAATAAAACATACTACACATTTCCACATAGTGGTCCTATGTAGCCGTGAATAGAACGTACTATTGCAATCCTAGTTAATGGTCTTGGATAACCGTGAACTTATGGGAGTCTATGAAGGAGCTACATGCCACTAGTGGGCAGGTGGGAGAAGCCTTTAGACAAAGTGCACTTGACTTAACTTAGGGGATCACCATAAACCCACATAACATTTATTTCATGATTTGTAAAATATATTGCCCAAAAAGGCATTTTTAAAAAAACATGATTTTCTTAACATTTTTCCACACAGGCATAGTTCAGAAACACAATTATCCCTAAACATGAAATATGTCACATCCATTTCCATCAACCAAATTCATATACCAAACATACAACAATTTCTCAAGTCATTCAAAAGCAATAATGCAACAATTATAAAGCAATTTAAAACATTTAATTCTCTTTCCTTTGAAAACATAGTCATGGCTCATTACTCAATTATAAACATGTAACCCACCTTGATTTCCTTGTTTAGGAATGTCTTTCCTCTTGCTCCTCTTACCTCTCTTGATCCCCTTCTTGATTTCCTTTAACAATAACAAAATCCCAATTCAATATGAATTCCAATTTGAGAACCCTAGGAAAATACATTCACTAAAATGATTTTAGAGTACTTAAACCCATGCATTTCCTAAGCTACATTAACCAAAACCGTTTCCATAATCCAAACCTTAGGTTCAATTTTCCATGATTATTCTGATCAAGTAGATGACAAAATTTGATAACACTTTCTTCTAAAAAATGTTCTCCATTGTCTTAAGTTTCTAATGACACAAAAATAATTCAATTTGGTTTAGCACTCTAAAATTTATACCCCAAATATTTTTGGGCTATTCTTATTCTAAAATAGCATTCCATTTTCAAATTCCATTAAAAAATTGAAATCTTTATAGACTGAATTAGAACTCCATTTCATCAGAAACATTGTATCCCTATGTCTCTAGTTTACTCCAAATAAAAAATAACTCCACTTGGATAACTACACAAAAAGTTATGCCTAAAATACTAAAGCATGCTCTGTGATAGAAAGTTGAGTTCACTGCGGCGAAATCTAGAAGTTCGCCGCAGCTAACTTGTCCAGAAACATGTTCCGAGAACATGTTTTGCCATTTTTTTCTAGTTTTTAACTTCCAGCCTTTCACATATAACCCATGTTAAACCTAACCCATCTCTTCTACCTCATTTTCAACCCAAAATCATTCACAACCAGTTCATAATCTATGTTTGATCATTAACAAAAAAATTTAAAACTTTAACTCATACTATTCATCAACAACTTCCTACATATATTCAACCTTGTTTTCACTTCTAACTAAACCTAACTATGCTTCATCCCACAATCAAAAAGGGTTAATGCTTATACTTACTTGATTAGCTTCAATGTCTTCAAACTCTGCAAGAATCTCCAAAACCCTAGCTCTTCTCTTCTTTTTCTCCTTTCTTTTCTTTCATTCATGATTTTGCTTCTCTAAAATACAGGACTACAATTAATTCTTTCACTTATAACCTAAATGTATGAGAAAGGTCCACTATGCCCTTCTATGTAATGTCTTAGCCTTTTAACCTTTAGTGGTGTTCCAAAAATGCCCCTAATGCATTCTTACTTCTTCAATTTAACTCCCACCATACTATACTCTAACTTAATCTTAATTTCTCTATTTAATACTTGTAATTCCATCAATCCAAAAAATAAAAAAATAAAAAATAAAAAATCCTGTTGGACCTCAATTTTTGAGTAAAATTTAGAAATATTAAGTGAATTAAAATGAATGGTTTTATATATGTATTGTGAAATAAAAGTAATTATGCTTTGAGGAAATTCATAAGAAAATAATAATTTTGATTTTGATACCTTCGGGTTTTGAGTAGATTGGTATAGTTTATGAAATTAAAGTGGATGAGTAGATTGAAATGAAGTGAAATAGAAAGAATTAAAAAGAAAAAGTGTGACAATTTGAAGAATTTAGAAAGTTTGACTTTTGTATGTGATGGAATAAAGTGAATAAGAAAGCAAACAAATAAGAAAAAAAAATTACACCGGCTTTTGGATAGTCTAGGTATCCAATGCGATTCAGTGTATGTGTTCGGATGTCGGTTTTGCCTTTTTCTTCTTTCGCTTTCGTTCGTTTAATTTCGGGTCCGTTTGGTTACTTTTCGTTTTGCCTTCGATTTGTATTCGTTTCACTTTATCGATTGCTTTGTTTCCTGATTCGAAATTTCGATGCAAAATTTCCACTTCTATTCGCTTTCGTTTCCTTCGCTTTCCGTTTTTTGGTTAGGATCCAGTCTCCAAATCGGGTCCCAACAGATATGGTATCAGAACCCAGTATTAGGATCATATTTTGGCATATATGTTCGTTACGAGTTTTGAATCGATTTGAGGGAGTTAGTGAGAATGTGAATATGATGTTATGGCACCAAAAGGATTGTTTGATTTGGGTGTTAAGAATATGATTGACTAGAAACATGTGCTTGTGGAACTTAAGATTTGAAATTCGTGATGAATTGGGAGAAATTGAAATAGACTATACTTCCGTGAGATGAAAGAATGACTAGTTGTTAAATGATGATTGAACCATATTAGGGTTCCTTAAGAAATGGACCATTATCTTGTGTCCATATGTGAAGGAACAATGAGTTATGAATATAGTGATTTGATATGATATGAGTGGTATGAGATACAAGAAGTGAAATATTGTGACAAGATTGAGATACATATATGATGAGGAAATTAGATAAGAAAAAAAAGTGATTGATAATGATTTTGGAAAGAAATTAGTAAGAAAGTGTTTGATGATCTTCATTTGGAAAGACATTATATGTAAGGATGAGTTACTTGGTGTTTCATCAAGTATGAATTTCGAGGACGAAATTCTTTTAAGAGGGGGAGAAATGTTGGACCCCAATTTTTGAGTGAAATTTAGAAATATTAAGTGAATTTAAATGAATGGTTTTATATATGTATTGTGAAATAAATGTAATTATGCTTTGAGGAAATTCATAAGAAAAGAATGATTTTGATTTTGATACCTTCGAGTTTTGAGTAGATTGCTATGGTTTATGAAATTAAAGTGGAAGAGTAGATTGAAATGAAGTGAAATAGCAAGAATTAAAAAGAAAAAGTGTGACAATTTGAAGAATTTAGAAAGTTTGACTTTTGTATGTGATGGAACAAAGTGAATAAGATAGCAAAGAAATAAGAAAAAAAAATTTACACCGGCTTTTGGACAGTCTAGGTATCCAATGTGATTCAGTGTATGTGTTCGGATGTCGGTTTTGCCTTTTGCTTCTTTCGCTTTCATTCGTTTAATTTCGAGTCTGTTTGGTTACTTTTCGTTTTGCCTTTGATTTGTATTAATTTCGCTTTGTTTTCTGATTCGAAATTTCGATGCAAAATTTCTGCTTCCATTCGCTTTCGTTCCCTTCGCTTTCCGTTTTTCGGTTGGGATCCGGTCTCCTGATTAGGTCCCAACAAATCCTCAAATCATTGACATGCTAATCACTCCAAAATAAAATAATTTATCTAGCAAGACCACATAATTTATTCAAATTATGCTTCATAAAAAAAAATTAGGGCCCAACAGAGTGTGTGCTTAATTGTGCTAGTTATCAATGGTCTTAAACATATTAGCCACTGAGCTTTGTAGCTCAACCCATTATTTTCACTCCTCAAGTGCAGAACAAGAAGGTTATTGATCCTTGAAAGGCTTTGGCAATACTCTAAGATAGCTACATTTAGTAACTAAGTTAGTTCGACTATTTTGAGTAGCTTTATAAGCATATCGAACATGGACATCCATTTTGTATTTTGTATTAAGTTATTGATGTAGCTGTTGATATGTAACTGAAGCTATGTTCAAACTTTGTTTCGACTTAGTAATGAGATTATGAATGGAAGAAGTTTCTTTTGCATGGATTCATATTTATCCTTGGTTTAGTTGTTAATTGTGGTTGGAAATTGTATATGCAAAGATATGTTGGATTGTTGGGTCTGGGTTGCGGATTCGAAGGTTTTGCCACTGGCATTGATAGGATCGAATTATCTTATATTTTCTCATGTATTTTTATGTGATTTCCATCCTATTTTAAAGATAAAATGCTTAACTGATGTTTAATTTGTGTTTATTGCTAGGTTGGATATGCTGGTATATTTTTGAAAGAAAAGAGACATTTTAATTGTCTAAGAAAATGAGCATTAAGGAAAGCAACAGCAAGGGATTTAAAAGGAGAGACTCACTTAATTGTCCCATCAATAAACAGCTACAGAGATAGGAATAGTGGAGTCAACACGCAAGTAAGACACGACACAGCTGGAGGCATCATTTTGAAGGCAGAACAAGAGAGGTGTGAGCAGCTGAGGTTTTAAAGGGTTGAAAGTTTAATTGTCTTTTCATTGAATAGGAGGGTAAAAGGCAGGCAACACAGTTGTGCGTTTAACGCATTAGCGTTACGTTTAACGCTTAACGCACAAGTCGTTATGTCTGCGTTCTGTGAGCATGATGAGTTGAGTTTAACGCAGCTCTACGTTAAACACTGCACAGGTGAAAAGCAAATGGAGGAGAGTTTTTAAAGGGTTTGATGTGAGACCCTTAATGGTCCCATCACACTACAGTAGACAAGCATAAGAATAAAACAAGCCATAGTAGAGGGAAAGGAAAAAAACCGCAGTAGCGGCGCTGGAGGAAAAGCAGAGTGTGAGGCTTAGCTTGGTGGCTGCTCGACTTGCGTGAGGAGAGAAGATTGGCGCAGACGTTTGAAGAAGCAGAACTTAGGAAATAAACCTTGTCCTCAAGGTTTATTCGTCAAATCAAGGAATAGTGTGGCATAGTGGGCTAAATAGTGCGGTGAAATTGGAGAGGAACTTGAGCAGTGAGTAGAACTTAAAGCTCCAATGTTTATTCCTCAAGCCGATGAACAGTAAAAATTGTCTGGAGCTTGCCAAGAATTAATAGGGGATTTTTAGTTAGGCATGAAGATGGTGGTTGAAGCTATTTGTCAGAAAATATCTATGAAGGGATAAACATCCCGACACTGGTTCGGAGGTAAAATCGACACCGACGACCTGGGTTAAGTATTTTTTTTTTGTTTCTTTCTCTCATTAGGAATTGATTGTGTTATCCTATTTTAAATGATTTGAGTTTTATGTATGGATAATCAGATTTTCGTTATTATTCGGTTATTTGTGTATGAACCCATTGGGTATTGTGAATTGATGATCTTAATGCGTTTATTGAATCGTTAATTTCAAACCCATTGCTAGAATTTCGATGTAACCCGTAATTGTTATGTTGAAATTCAGTTGCAGCGACTATTGATTCATAATCATTAGGGATAACATGACCTAGGCTAAATGACCCGAGCGTGTGTGATTGTTGCCTTGATTAATAGGTTTTCCTAATTCGTAATGCTACTGCCTAATTAAATCTAGAGATCGTATCCTAGGTTGTTAGGTGGTTAGGTTTAATCAACGATCGTATCTTGATTAAACAAAACCTAAGGGAAAACTTGGGTTAATTTTTAATCCACGATTAATAATTTCTAGGAGAGGTTAAAGAACAACAAATTAATAAAATATGCTTAATCAGGGTGTAGGCCGAAATTGAACCGAAGAATCGAGTCCCTACCGAATTCCCCACATTTTCAATTTATTGCTTGTTTTCTTTAATTTGTTTTTATTAGTTAGTTTTATTTTATTTTCATCTTTAAAAATCCAAAACCCCCCTTTTTCATAAACACTGATTAATTTGTTGGATCGCGTTCGGTCCGAGTATTCACAATACACTGTGAAAAAAGACCATACAACAACATGAAGTATAATCGAAAATACCAAGGATGTACGAAAATACCTTATTTCTGTGGATAGGTTGCTTCTTTTTTGGATTCCAAGACACTGCAAACGTGAATGCCCTCTACCGGTATCGACATGAGTATGCACGATCCAGGCTGCGGCTATGGTATGCTAGCACATCCTGAAACGTTTCCCAAACTCCGCACGATTTTCCTCTCAGATGGTTGCTAGGGTTTCGTGACAAATTTATGTCTTACCTCTAATGAGACCTAAGCTTCTCTATAAATAGAGAAACCCTAATCCCATTGAGGCCTTAATAAGTTTCGGCCCATTATATCTCATATAATAGAAGCCCGACAACTTAATCCAATCTAGCCCAATAAATATATCTACATATATTTATTCAATACCTAATAAATTAGGCCCAAGAGAATAAGCCGGATCACATCACTCTTTGTGTGCGACCACAGAGGCTCATTTGATGTTGGCAATGGGCTTGATCACACTTCAAGGCCCATAAGTCATAGCGACCTCTAGCAAGACATTATGACTACCCAAATCAAATAAGGATCGATAATCCGATTTAACCTGTAACTATGGTTATAAGCTCAGTCCTTTTGTAACACGATATCAAGATTAATCACAAGGCATAGTACATGTCAACCTTTGATTAATCATAGTTTCTTGATCCCCAAATTGACTGATTATAACAAATGACATTGATGACTCTTCATCAATTCATTTGAGCACGGCCATGCATTTGTTCAGTCACACTTGTCAAGAGGCCCAAATGATATCTCTCTCATTTAAGAGAGGTACAAATCCCATCTACATCATTCACATCCCTCTGCATGATTCATTTAGTGTCAAACATAAAACTACATGTTATTCGGTTAAAAATAACTTAATCTAATATCAAAACACTAAATTCCTCATGTAGGGAACCATGATGACTTCAGGTCCAAGGACTAAAGTCAAGCCATATAAAGAATCACTAATGACATGAAACCATGTAGTATTCTTTATGTGGTTCGGTCCAATATATGTTCTCTAACATATATCTATGTTTCTGATTTGATATCTCATATCCATGATCAGTAAAACGTGATCATCAATCAGAACACATACTAGTCTTAATTTATTATTGTTCCACCAATAATGATCGACTAGGGATAGTCTAGAATAGTGTTATAACGCTTATGGTTTACTATCAAGTCACATACTTGATGACATAAGTCTAATACCATTCATGGAATGTAAATCACATTACATAAACGAAATACATGCATATATGGAATGAATACCTCATAATATATTATTAACAAGTCATAATGTTAATACATGAATCACAAATATCCATTGGCCTAGGGGCACACTACTAACAATCTCCCACTTACACTAGGCCTAATCGGTCAGATATCTAATACCCATAGACCTCGTATGACTCTCATGTTTAGGCTGTGGAAGAGGCTTAGTAAGTGGATCGACAATGTTGTCATCTGTGCCCACTTTGCATATCTTCACGTCTCCTCTCTCAATGATCTCTCTAATCAGATGGAAACGTTTAAGTATGTGTTTGGATCTATGATGTGAGTTTGGTTCCTTAGCCTGTGCTATAGCCCCATTAGTATCACAATAAAGTTCTATAGGACTTGCAATGCTAGGAACAACTCCAAGTTCAGTAATGAACTTCCTGATCCATACAACTTCCTTAGCTGCATCCGAGGCAGCAATGTACTCAGCTTCAGTTGTAGAATCAGCAACAATGTCTTGCTTTGAACTTTTCCATCTCACTACACCTCCATTCAAACAGAACACAAAACCTGATTGCGATTTAAAATCATCTATGTCAGACTGAAAACTAGCATCAGTGTAACCATTTACAACGAGCTCTCCTTCATGTCCTCCATAGACTAGGAACATATCCTTAGTTCTTCTCAAGTACTTAAGGATATTCTTAACTACTATCCAGTGACTCTCACCATAATTAGATTGGTATCTACTTGTTATGCTCAAAGAATATGAGACATCTGGTCGAGTACATAACATGGCATACATGATAGATCCAATTGCAGATGCATATGGAATCTTACTCATGCGCTCAAGCTCTTTACCTAAAGTAGGACAATCCTTTTTAGAAAGCTTGATTCCATGTGACATTGGCAAGAATCCTCTCTTGGAATCTTGCTTACTGAACCTTTTCAGTATCTTATCTATGTACGTACTCTGACTTAGGCCTATAAGCTTTCTTGATCTATCTCTATAGTTCTTAATGCCTAAAACATAGGCAGCCTCACCTAAGTCTTTCATTGAGAAACGTTTCCTTAACCAAATCTTGACACTCTGTAAGGTTGGAATATCGTTTCCAATGAGCAGTATGTCATCAACATATAACGCTAAAAAGACAACAACACTCCCACTAACCATTTTGTAAACACAAGGTTCATCTTCATTCTTGATGAATCCAAACTCTTTGACAACTTCATCAAAACGAAGATTCCAGCTTCTTGATGCTTGCTTCAATCCATAAATGGATCTTTGAAGCTTGCACACCTTTTCCGAATTCTTAGGATGGACAAAACCCTCAGGCCGTATCATATATACATCCTCAAGTAAGTTTCCATTAAGGAAAGCCGTTTTGACATCCATTTGCCATATCTCATAATCATAGTATGCAGCTATGGCAATAAAAATTCTAATGGATTTGATCATGACCACTGGAGAAAATGTCTCATCATAATCAATTCCGTGAACTTGTCGATAACCTTTAGCAACAAGTCTTGCTTTATAAGTGTGCACATTTCCATCTATGTCGAGTTTCCTTTTGAAAACCCACTTACATCCAATGGTCTTCAAGCCATCAGACGGATCAATCAAAGTCCAAACTTGATTGTCATACATGGATTGCATCTCTACTTTCATGGCTTCAAACCATTTAACAGATTCTGGACTTTCCATAGCTTCTTGATAGGTTGTGGGCTCATTATGATCATTGAGCATCACATTATCATCATCAGTAATGAGAAATCCATATCTCTCGGGCTCATGATGAATCCTATTAGATCTACGTAGGCCTCGTGTTGTTGAAGGCTGCTCATCAACAGCTTGTGAGCTCGCTTCAATCTCCTTTTCAGGCTCAATGTCATTTTGTGAAACTTGAATTTCTTCAAGTTGTACTTTACTCCCACTGTTTCCTTTGAAACAAATTCCTTCTCAAAGAAAAACCATTTCGAGCAACAAACACTTTGTTCTCCATTTGGGATGTAAAAGTAATATCCTTTAGTTTCCTTAGATATCCCACAAAATAACATTTTTCAGATTTGGGTGCCAACTTGTCGGCAATTGGACGCTTCACATAAGCCTCACAACCCCAAATCTTTAGAAAAGATAAATTGGGACGCTTCACCATATCTCATAAGGTGTCTTTTCTACGACCTTTGAAGGAATACGATTCAATATGAACGTCATTTGTTTCTAAAGCATAGCCCAAGAAATGTTTTGAATATCAACACTCATCATCGATCGAACCATATCTAATAGAGTTCGATTTCTCCTTTCGAAACACCATTCCATCGAGGAGTTCTGGAGGAGTCAATTGTGAAACAATTCCACAATCCTTAAGATAATCATCAAACTCTTGGCTTAAGTATTCACCTCCTCGATCAGATCGAAGGATTTTAATTGTTTTGCCAAGCTGATTTTGTACTTCATTCTTATACTCTTTGAACTTTTCAAAATATTTAGATTTGTGCTTCATTAAATAGACATATCCATATCTACTGAAGTCATCTGAAAAAGTAATGAAATAAAAATAACCTCCTCTCGCTGAAATGCTAAAAGGATCACATACATCGGTATGTATAAGGCCCAATAGCTCATTGGCCCTTTCCCCCTTTACCTGTGAAGGGGGCCTTTGTCATCTTACCCAGTAAACAAGAATCACATGTCTCAAAAGATTCAAAAGAATCAATGAATCCATCTTGATGGAGTTTTGAAATGCGTTTTTCATTTACATGGCCTAAGCGACAATGCCAGAGATAGGTTGGGTTCAAATCGTTAGATTTAAACTTCTTGGTATTTATGTTATAGATGAGCTCATTTGTAACAAACTCAGTGTTGGGACCCGATCCGAGAACCGGATCCCAACCGAATAAACGTAACACGAAGAACGAATGACGGAATCAATGGAAACGGAAGCGAAAGGAGACAGAAATTTCGGATCGAAATTGCGAAATGCAGAAGCGAACAATGCCGCTTACGAAGGGAAGCGGATCGAAAACAAAATGCGGAAGCGCACAAATCCAAAAGTCGCGAAGCGGAAGCAAATGCAAGCGGAAGCAAACACTAATCGAATCAAACGAACAGATTCAATCGAATATAGCGAAGCGAAATAATCGCATACGAATCACAAAGCGGAACGAATAAGCGAAAGCGGGATCGAATCGAATGCAAATCGAATTCGGATAGAAAACAAAGTAAGCAAACAAATCAATGTAAACTGAAATACTTTCCGACATCCGTGCATAAGCAAAGAACAGGAAACAGAATCGCGTTGGGAATTCTAAGACGTTCCAAAATCCGTTATGAATTTTTTTTTCTTTCTTATTCTCATTTCTTTTCTCGTTACTCAATCATATCCAAATCATCTTCAATCCATACAGTCATACATAATCTTATATAAATCCATACCAATCTCAAATTACATTTTATCCCGATTTTATCGAAAATTCAAGAAGATAACGGTTGCCTTTATCCTAACTCCAAAAATTCCCGCAAAGCGTAATACACTTTATAATCTCAGCGAGACCTCGTAATCATCGGACACTCCGTCCGAATCCCAACACCAGCAGTAAACACAAACCTAAAACTAATACTTCCATAATTCTCAAATCAATAAATACCAAACTCATAATTCAACTCATTTCCAAATTCATACATATATATTCCCAAATCAACCATACAATATGTTCTCAAATTCTCCATAACTTCCTATACAAATTTCACAGTCATTCACAATACTTAACTTTATACACAAATACATTTTTCCCAAACATATCTCAAGTCATGAATAAATTCATACTAAAGATTCAAATTACACAAAAACCAACGTATTCAAATGTCGAAACTGACGTCTTCACATTCTTTCATCCGATCTCCTGCTCGAAACCTGGAGATGGGGATGAAAGGGGGGGTGAGCTCGAAAGCTCGTGGATAACACATTTATAAACTGATAAATAAGCCGAAATCATTTTTAATACTCTTTTTGCCATCCTCAAACCCATTTTTTTCATATTTTTCAAACTTTTCATAATAATCTCATTTTTTTCTCATTTTTCAAAACTTCTTGAATTTTCACAAATTTCTTATAAAATGAAATTCAATGTCTTAGGAATCCAACGCAAAAAGAATCAACTCAATCGGATGTCGGACGGAAAAGATATAGGCAAAATAGTGAGCAAAGGTCGGATTAAAAACAAAGAAATCAAAAATTTAAGAAGCAAAAGCGGCGTCAGATGCAGACGGACGCCTAACTCATGAGGCGAGGCACCGTCATGAGGGCGAGAGCCCGCTAGCTAGGCGGCGTCGCCTAGCGAGGGCGCACAGTCATGAGGGAGCCTGCCCTCGCGAGGGCGAAGAAGAACGCCTCCTCGCTAGGCGAGGCGTCAGCTAGCGAGGCGCCAAAACTTTCCCTTTTTTTTTTTTCACTCTAAACTCCCAAAATTCATAACTTTTAATCCCAACTCCGATTTTGACAAACTTAGTCTCTATAGAAAGCTTAAAGAAAGCTCTAAATCTTCCAAGAAGAACATAAAACTCAATTCAACTCCTACGGGAGTCCATTTTCTGGTCAAAGATACTATTCTCTATACACGCTTGCAAAAATCATAACTTAATTTTCCGAGATCGAAAAATTTCATACTTTATATCGAAATAAAGATCAAAACAAATCCTTCAATTTCCATGAAGAACATCAAAGCTCAAATAACCTCTAACTAGGTTAATTTCTCAGTCAAAGTTTTAACCATAATAAAAGTCAAACCCGATCAAACATAAACTTTGACCGATCATAACTTTCACTCCCGATATCGAAATATTTCAAACTTTATGTCCACAAGAATCTCTTAACATAATCTACAAGTTTCATGTAGATCATTTTATCAAATTTTGCCTCAAACAAAAGTCAACTCTCAAAGTCAAACATTCTCTCTCCAAAAGTCAAACTTTCTAAATCCTTCAAATTTTCACACTTTTTCTTTCTAATTCTTGCTATTTAGCTTCATTTCAATCAACTCATCCACTTGATCATAGTCAAATTGTCACTCAAGGTTCGGGGTCCAACATTTCTCCCCCTCTTAAAAAAATTTCGTCCTCGAAATTCATATTTACTTAAACTCCAAGTAACTCATTCGTGCATAAATTTCTTTTTAAACAATGATCATCAAGCACTTTCTTACTAATTTCTTTTCACAACTTATAATCAATTTCTTTTTCATCACATTTACACTTCATACAGATTCTCAATTTCTTCAAATTTTCACTTCCTTAAATCATATACCACTCATATCATATCAAAACACTATATCTATAACTCATTATTTCTTCATATATGGGCACAAGTCAATGGTCCATTTCTTAAAGAACCCTAATATGGTTCAATCATCATTATGCCATGAACACTCAAATCAAACCAATTACATGAATTCGTCAAATAGTCATACATATCAATTTTCAAATTCCTAAAGGCAATCATACTTCTTTCATCAAAATCAAATGACCACCTAGCACACTCTCACAAATTCACTTTTATCTTTACAAACTCGTATCAATTCCTTATTCATACTCATACGCCCAAGTAAGATCATATTACTGGGCTCTGATATTCTCACAAATTCAATTTCTATCCTTCCACACTCTCATCAATCTTATGTGCCCAGCTAAGACCATAGTACTGGGCTCTGACATTTATCAGAAGATTGCCCATGAAACAAACATATCGCCCAAGTATCATAATACTGGGCTCTGATACCATAAATGTTGGGACCCGATCCGAGAACCGGATCCCAACCGAATAAACGTAACACGAAGAACGAATGACGGAATCAATGGAAACGGAAGCGAAAGGAGACAGAAATTTCGGATCGAAATTGCGAAATGCGGAAGCGAACAATGCCGCTTACGAAGGGAAGCGGATCGAAAACAAAATGCGAAGCGCTTGACAACCGAAGTCGCGGCGAAAGCAAATGCAAGCGGAAGCAAACGCTAATCGAATCAAACGAATGATTCAATCGAATATAAGCGAAGCGAAATAATCGCATCTGAATCACAAAGCGAAGCTAATAATAAAAGCGGATCGAATCGAATGCAAATCGAATTCGGATAGAAAACAAAGTAAGCAAACAAATCAATGTAAACTGAAATACTTTCCGACATCCGTGCATAAGCAAAGAACAGGAAACAGAATCGCGTTGGGAATTCTAAGACGTTCCAAAATCCGTTATGAATTTTTTTTTCTTTCTTATTCTCATTTCTTTTCTCGTTACTCAATCATATCCAAATCATCTTCAATCCATACAGTCATACATAATCTTATATAAATCCATACCAATCTCAAATTACATTTTTATCCCAGATTTTATCGAAAATTCTAAAAGATAATTACCGCTTTTATCCTAACTCCAAAATTCACGCAAAGCGCGTAATACACCATAAAATTTAACCTAAACCTTAATCAATTTTTCATCCAAAATTAAACCCAACCTAAAGCATATATATCAAAAACAACTTCATAAACCACAAACCCAAGTCCTTTTCCATACTTCTCAATTAAAAATTCAACAAAAACTTCAAATTGAAAATGTTCTCTTACCTCATTTATCCTCCAAATTCGAATTTTCTTGGCTCATGAAGAAGCTCTCTTCATTCTCCACTCTTTTCCTTCTTGGAAAAATCCCAAAAGCTTGAAGAATTGAGTAGAAAAATTAAAACTAAACTTTCTCTCTCATCTTTTCCCCATACCCGAATCTCCACTCTTCTTTCTTCTTCTTATTTCTTCTTCTTTTCTCTGGAAATTTCCAGCCACTTTCGTGGCTTTTAATAAGCCAAAACGACATCTCTTGCATGTGTTTCATTAATTGATGGTCAAATGACCAAATTGCCCTCCATTCAAAACTTAAAATTACACTTACTTGCGGTTTGATTCGCACTATCGATTTGAAGGAATTTGTCAAAACTTCCTTCTCGAGAAATGTTCCTCTCACTCATACGAATCCAACGCCACTGACCGCGCTCAATTCCGAGCACTACATCAAAAGTTATGTGCGAAACAGTGCGGGAAAATCCATATTCTAACATATTTTTCATGTACGATTATTTCCGTCCACAATTTCACATTCTTAGTCCCAGAACTAAAACTCGATGTCTTCATAACAATTGTAGCCTTATGTCTCTAGTTTAATTCAAAACAAGAATCGTCTCATTTCGATTCCCAGATCAAAAGTTATACTCAAATTACTCTCAGGTGTTCCCAATCCAAAAATTTCACCCTAATCCGAACTTAAATTCAAAAATTAAAAGTCCTAAGGGCAAAATTGACATTTCATGTCTTCATATGATTTGTAGCCCCTTGTCTTATCTTTATTTCGCCTCAAGAATCGCTTCAATCGGATCTCTACAGATCCCGAATTTCACAAAACACTGAATCATGCTCGAAAATTTCCCGACTCACTTTGATTAAATTAATCACCATTAATTTAACCTCAAAAGTTCACAAATTTCTTATAAATGAAATTCAATGTCTTAGGAATCCAACGCAAAAGAATCAACTCAATCGGATGTCGGACGGAAAGATATAGGCAAAATAGTGAGCAAAGGTCGGATTAAAACAAAGAAATCAAAATTTAAGAAGCAAAAGGCGTCAGATGCAGACGGACGCCCTAACTCATGAGGGCGAGGCGCCGCTCATGAGGGCGAGACGCCTGCTAGGGGCGGCGTCGCCTAGCGAGGGCGACAGCTCATGAGGGCGAGCCTTGCCTCGCGAGGGCGAAGCAACGCCCGCCTCGCTAGGCGAGGCGTCGCCTAGCAGGCGCAGATGCCGCTCGCCGCCAGGCGAGCCGTCACGCCTAGCGAGGCGCTAAAACTTTTCCCTTTTTTTTTTTTTTTCACTCTAAACTCCCAAAATTCATAACTTTTAATCCCGAACTCCGATTTTGACAAACTTAGTCTCTATAGAAAGCTTAAAGAAAGCTCTAAATCTTCCAAGAAGAACATAAAACTCAATTCAACTCCTACGGGAGTCCATTTTCTGGTCAAAGATACTAATCTCTATACACGCTTGCAAAAATCATAACTTAATTTTCCGAGATCGAAAAATTTCATACTTTATATCGAAATAAACATCAAAACAAATCCTTCAATTTCCATGAAGAACATCAAAGCTCAAATAACCTCTAACTAGGTTAATTTCTCAGTCAAAGTTTTAACCATAATAAAAGTCAAACCCGATCAAACATAAACTTTGACCGATCATAACTTTCACTCCCGATATCGAAATATTTCAAACTTTATGTCCACAAGAATCTCTTAACATAATCTACAAGTTTCATGTAGATCATTTTATCAAATTTTGCCTCAAACAAAAGTCAACTCTCAAAGTCAAACATTCTCTCTCCAAAAGTCAAACTTTCTAAATCCTTCAAATTTTCACACTTTTTCTTTCTAATTCTTGCTATTTAGCTTCATTTCAATCAACTCATCCACTTGATCATAGTCAAATTGTCACTCAAGGTTCGGGGTCCAACACTCAGTGTCTAGAGTATAAATGCCATTTAATTGACACGCAATGCCATATAAAATGTCATTCTTATAAATGGAAATACTTCTATTCTCAATAGAAAATTTAAATCCATCATTCTCTAAACAAGCAAAGAAATAATGTTCCTACCATAGTAGGTACATAATAACAATTTTGAGTTCCAAAATGAGCCCAAGAGGCAAAATGAGATCATAAGTCCCACTGATAAGCGCAAGAACTCTTGCTTCATTTCCTACGCAAGCAGTCGATCTCACCGACATCAATCTTCTAGTCCTTCTTAGACTCTGCACATTAGTACAAATGTGAGTTGTAGCTCCGGTATCTAATACCTAAGATGCAAAAGGAGTAAAATTGATTTCTATAAAAAACATACCTGAAGAAGTAGTCGCATTATTCTTCTTCTCTTTTAGCTCTTCCAAATAGAGTTTGCAGTGCCTTTTCCAATGACCAGGTTCATTGCAATGAAAGCAAACTCCCTCCTTGGGTGCCTTAGTCTTAGCTTTAGGCTTGGGCTTGGGCTTGGGCTTGGACTTGGACTTGGGTACTTTACCTTTGTCCTTTGCTGTGCCCTTCTTCTTGAAAGCTTTTCCCTTTTGAACCACAAGAACTTCATTGGTGGTCTTAACCTTTCCCTTTAAGTTCTCTTCAGCAGTTTTCAGCATCCCATGCAATTCATCAATGGACTTCTCCATATTATGCATGTTGTAGTTAAGAATGAACTGATCATATTCATCAGTCAAAGATGCTAGAATAAGATCAGTTGTCAATTCTTGACTAACAGGTGCACCTAATTTCTCAAGATGATGAATGTAACTCTTCATCTTGAGAACATGAGCACTCACGGGTGTGCCAGGAGTCATCTTGCATGAATTCAATGCCTTAGTGGTTCTAAACCTCTCTTGGCGTGCTTGCTCTTGAAACATAGCTTTCAGTTGAGCAAGCATGTCATAGGCTTCCATTTCCTCTAAATCCTTCTGAAGGTCAAAGATTATGGCGCCTAACATAAGGCATGACACATCCGTAGAGTCATTGATATGCTTCGTGTAAGCATCCTTTTGAGCCTTAGGTGCATTTTGCTGGTGGTTTCTCAGGGATGGGCTCTTCTAAGACATAAAGCTTTCTTTCTTTCTTGAGAACAATTCTCAAGTTCCTATACCAATCTAGGAAATTTGTTCCATTAAGCTTTTCTTTCTCTAAGATAGATCGCATAGAAAGGTTTGTGGATGGAGTAGCCATAATCTACAAAAATTATGCAATAAGGGTCAACATTCATATATTATGAGGTATTAGCTCCCACTCAAATAAATAACCCTCAATTGAAAAATGGGAGAAACAAGATCCATATTTCACTAAGTCCTAAGAAAGCTTTGGCTTAACACTCAAAACTTAGTTATTTAGGTAGAAAACTCTTTTCAATTACATCACATTAACTCTTGATGGGCTTATGTTAAAATACATCTTATGTACTGCATGTATGTAAAAACCCAATCTTATGCCCTAAGCCCAAAACTGTTTTGATAGCTTAGTCAAGTTTAACCATACTTTACCTATGAATAGCACCATTATTCAAATGTCTTCCCTAGATGATCCCTACATGCCTTGCTTTGGCAAAAACCCACATAAGGATAAGCTAAAGATAAACATTTGTAAAGATTTATGGAAGGCATATAAACTTGAAATTATGAAGAGGGTCGTTCTTAGTACATTATGAAGGCTACTAATCCTATTAGTAAGGGTGTTTGTACTATGCTATTTCTAATCCTATACTACAACATACTTGAGTATATATATATTTGAAGTATATAATAGTAGTACACATGAATATAAATATTCAAAAAATATAAATAAACACATGTAATGTTAGACCCCGAATTTCTTTTTATGATATGATTAAGCATGAATTGTGATAATTGTGGTACTTTGCCTCAGTTTGATTAAATTGGGGATATTATGGATAATTATAGTTTAATTGTCGTTTAAATGAACATTAGAGGTTTTAAAGTGTGTAAGGGCTTTTGAACAAATGGAATTAAGTTGTTTTGGGCTTGGGCTTAGTAGGAAGGGCCCATGCCCTTAGGGTTTAAAAAGGAGAATTAGAATAGAAATAGAAAAGAGAAAGGAAAGAAGGAAGAAAGGAGAAGGAAAGAAAGAAGAGTGCCGTCGGTGAGAAGAGGAGAAGAGAAGAGATTTTTGTGGGTTTTGAGTTTTCAACCTGGTTTGAAGCGATTTACCGTAACTTTGCTTCCTTTAAACTTGTTAGGTTAGATTTAAACTTAGATTTGTTGGTTATATCACGTAATCGATGGTTTAGGGTTTTGGGTTAAAATATGGATAAATCTTTGGGTTGATTCGTTTGTGCTTGATTTTGAGTCAGGGATGGGTTAGAAATGTAGAATAAGTCTGGATCTACGGCTTGTGTATGTTGCATTTGAGTTTGGGTAAGGATCGATGTCGGAAAATGCAGAAAAAGGGTTTCGAGTCGCAGACTCACCCGCACGCGTCGCGACGCATTGTAAGAACACGCCACAAGGCGTCTGAGAAAATTTGCGTCAGCGTCCACCAGGTGCACGTCATGGCGTGCGCGTGAGGCGCGCACGCCGCGACGTCTGAGTAGTACGTCACGGCGTCGCGAGATTTCGCACGCCATGACGCAGTTTTGTGCACGCCACGGCGAAGTTGGAGTGGTTACCGCAAGGCGAGCATCCTTCGCCATGTGAGCTCCTTTTTCCGCGAGAATTGCTCATTTTTTAGGATATCTTTTGGTATAGATGTCCGATTGAGGTGATTTCAGATTCGTTATGAACTAGAAATAAAAGACTACAAGTTCTATGAAGTTGGGAAGTTCGAAATTAGCCTTGAAGGGTTCGGAATTTTAGGAGAAGATCGGATATAGATTTTAATGCTTTATTTTGGATCCCAAGCTTTGAATATTTACTATGGATATTGATTAAATGGAACTTGGTTGTTTTAGGAAACCAAGCTGACCCGATTCCGTCGCAAGAGGAAGGATATCAGTGAATCAGATTCTCGAGCGATCTTAGGTGGGTAATATACTTATAGTTATTGTGTGATTAGGCAGGTTCTTGCCTATGTATGGATATATATTATAGATGATGCATGTTTAAATGTGATTAATTGAATGACTTTGTTTGCACATATTGTGAAAGAATCATGGAAATGGATAGCATGACATTGTGCTTGTGAATATGTTATGCCTAGACTACGGTCACGGCATTTTGATTAAATGTAAGACATGAAAGAATATCGTATGAGTAAACGATTATGAGCATGCTTATATGCTTTTTTTTGGGCGAGAGTGGAACCATTTCGTTCGTCACGTGCACGTAGACAAGAGCCTTCTCCCGGCTGCCCGCTTGTGGCCTATGAGCTCCGAATGGACTCATTTCGTTCAGGGTTACACTTCGGTTTCTCCCTTTTTTTTCCATGGAACCCTCGAGCCATTGTGATGTGCATTACATATGTGAATTGTTTATTGTGACATTGTTATGAATTGAGCTAATTGTATTGAATGCATAAATTGTTGAATAGCATGTGAATATTGGAATTACTTTATCAGATAGATATATATATATACATTCATATCTTTGGGATTTGTGCTAATTGCCGATGGCTATATTTATATTAGCCATCGAAATGCCTGTAGCTCAACCCATTACTTTCCTCCTCAAAAGTGCGGTCAGACGATCGCTGACCTTCGCGCGCATCGAACTTCAAGTCACTTAGAAGCTTTTGTATTACGTTAGTATTTTGATTGGCCCTCCAAGCATACTATCATGGAGCATAATTCATGTCTTTTTGGAATTCGAGATTATTTGTATTATGTATCACTGAATTACTTGCTGAAATTCCTTTAATTTGCAATAGTATGAAATCCCCATGGTTATGGGTCTTTAATTGATAGTTGTGAATGTGTGTTCTGACTGATCATTTTTGTGTTTAAATGTTGGGATCGGGTCCGGCGGTATTTGGGGCGCTGAATGCCGGCGCAGCCCGAGGGGCTGCCCTCACGGATTTGGACATACAGAGCCCGGGCCCAACATGTTTGGTATCAGAGCGCCTAGGTTTAGGTGTCCTCGGCTTAGAATGCATATAGGATTGTGTGATATATGACGACGTGTTGCATTAATTGATTTTATTACGTGACATGCATATCATGCATACATATAGATTGTCGTATAGCTAATCCTTAGTGTTTCCTTTGAAGGAGTACGATGCCACCTCGTAGGAGGACACGAGGAGCTGTGCAAGGGTCTGCTGCACCTGACTCTCCCACGAGAGAGGAGAGGATCGATGAGTCTGTAGCCCCAATGCATGTTGAGGCTTCTGTAGGGCTAGAGAGTGAGCCCATGTGTTCGCCGACTCAGGAATCGTCGATTTCGCTAGGGCAAGTGCCCCAGTTTGATCCGAGGATGTTTCAGGCCTTTACTCAGGCGTTTGTTCAGGCAAGTGCCCCAGTTAAGAGGGGAAAACAATTCGACAAGCTGAGAAAGTATGGAGCAGTGGACTTCTTTGGGACAGCTGATCCTGAGGAAGCTGAGACATGGTTGCGGAGGACAGAACGGGTGATGGATCAGATGGATTGTGAGGAGGACGAGAGAGTTGTATATGCTGCCAGCTTGTTGCAGGGAGATGCTCTGATCGATGGGAGACCGTCGGGCAATGATGAGGCCATGGGGTTGGCATGGCGAGATTTTGTGGTCGCGTTCAAGAAGAAATATCTGCTGAGGTTTATGTCCAGCAGAAGAGGGAGTTTTGAGTCTCACTCGAGAGGATATGACAATTCTTGAGTATGAGCGCCGGTTCACGCAGCTGTCCCAGTATGCTTCAGATTTGATGTTGAGCGAGGCGCCAGATGTCGCCGATTTGAGCCGGGACTACATTTGGCCATCAGAGAGAAGGTGATTGTGTAGAATTTCAGTGACTTCCAGCAGTTAGTTGAGGCAGCTCTTCCGGTGGAGAACATAGAGAATATCAAGAGTGCTGTGAATAAGAAGAGGAAGGGCAGAGAGCAGTTCCGGAGAGGAGGTAGCACTAGTACTCCTATGCCAGACAGGAGTGCTAGGAGCTTCCCAGCTCAGTCTGAGGAGAGGAGCAGTGGTGCCAGTCGACCGAGGCCGATGAGGACTTCTACTGTTTCTCACCAAGCTTCTACGGTGGGCGGCAGTAGGAGGGGAGATGGGGATAGGTCATCAGTTCCTAAGTGTGAGCACTGTGGTCAGTTTCATGGTGGAGAGTGTTATCGATTGACGGGTGCATGCTTCAACTGTGGACAGAAAGGACACAGGGCTAGAGAGTGTCCTCAGCCGTCCAGGAGAGAGGGATCTCAAATGCAGGCTCCTAGGAGGACAGAGACCATGGGTCAGAGGACTGTGACAGAGGTAGGCGCCTCGATGTCGCCAAGAGGGCGGAGTCTTCCGGAAGACCGAGAGGCGAGCACCACCGTGGTGTTTGCTATGACGCTGGAGGATGCAGAGGTCGCGCCGAGATGTTGTGACCGGTATGACTCACTTATTCATTGATGATGTGCTTGTGTTGATTGATCCGTGTTCTACTCACTCGCTTGTGTCGCCGAGTAGACCTGTGTGTGATATGGTTATGAGTCCGTTGGATACTCCGCTGATGGTGAGTACTCCGATTGGTCATCACATTGTGATTAGTCAGGTGTTTAGAGGATGTGAGCTTAGTATTGGTGGAGGACTTCTAGTGGTAGATCGATGTCACCAAGATGCGCGATTGATGTGATATTGGGTATGGATACTTTGGAGATGTACAATGCCCGATTGGATTGTAAATGTAAGATGCTGGAGTTTGAATTGGATGATGGCAGAAGAGTAGTGTTCACTGGGGACAGGAAAGCGAGTCCGCCAGATTGTTTCAAAGATTGACAAAGAAGGATGATGAGTAAGGGTTGTGAGGCATTTGTGGCTTATGTGATAGACTCCAGAGCTGATAGAGGGAAGCTGGAGGATATTCCAGTAGTCAAGGATTTCTCGAATGTCTTTCCCGAGGAATTGCCAGGACTACCGCCAACTCGGGAGATTGAGTTTCCCATTGAGCTTTTGTCAGGTACAAGACCGATTTCAATTCCGCTTTATCGGATGGCTCCGGAGGAATTGAAAGAGCTTAAGGAGCAGTTAGAGGAGTTATTGGAGAAGGGGTATATTCGACCGAGTTCTTCACCTTGGGGAGCTCCAGTTCTTTTTGTGAAGAAGAAAGATGGATCCTTAAGGATGTGTGTGGACTACAGGAAGTTGAATCAAGTCACGGTGAAGAACAAGTATCTGCTTCCTCGCATTGATGACCTGTTTGATCAGTTGCATAGAGCGAGAGTCTTCTCTAAGATAGACTTGAGATCGGGTTATCATCAGTTGAGGATTAAGGAGTCGGATGTACCGAAGTCTGCTTTCAGGACTCGGTATGGGCACTTTGAGTTCTTGGTGATGCCCTTCGATCGATTTAATGCTCCTGCGGTGTTTATGGATTTGATGAATCGGGTATTCAAGCCATTCTTGGACCAATTTATCATTGTCTTTATTGATGATATTTTGGTGTATTCCAAGAGTGATCGGGAGCATGAGGAGCATTTGAGGATTTCTTTGGAGACTTTGAGGAGCAATGACCTGTATGCCAAATTCGAAAAATGCGAATTTTGGCTGAGGGAGGTGTCATTTCTTGGGCATGTGATCTCCGAGCAGGGAGTGCATGTGGATTCGAAGAAGATAGAAGCAGCTGTGAATTGGGAGGCGCCGAAGAATGTGGAAGAAGTGAGGAGCTTTTTGGGTTTAGCAGGCTATTACCGGAGATTCGTGGAGGGATTCTCCATGATAGCCGCTCCGATGACGAAGTTGCTGAGGAAAAATCAGAAGTTTGATTGGAGTGAGGATTGTCAGAGGAGCTTCGAGGAGCTCAAGCTCAGATTGACGAGTGCCCCAATTTTGATTTTGCCATCGGGTGATGAGGGTTATTCGGTATATAGTGATGCTTCGAGGAAGGGTCTCGGATGTGTTTTGATGCAGGGAGATCGGGTAATTGCATATGCTTCGAGGCAGTTGAAGCCTTATGAACTGAATTATCCGACGCACGATTTGGAGTTAGCAGCGGTGATATTTGCCTTGAAGATTTGGAGGCATTATTTGTATGGAGTTCAGACTCGGATCTTTACTGATCATAAGAGTCTGAAGTATTTGTTGAGTTAAAAGGAATTGAATTTGAGGCAGCGGAGGTGGTTGGAGCTACTAAAGGATTATGATTTGTTGATTGAGTATCATTCGGGCAAGGCCAATGTTGTGGCGGATGCCTTGAGCAGGAAGTCGTCGATTGCTCATGTTCGATCGGTTTATCTTCCTTTATTGGAAGAGATGGCTAAGCTTAGGATAAGCTTGACGCAGGAAGAGCCGGATTGTCTTCTGGCTAATTTTCGAGTTAGACCGATGCTGAAGGAAAAGGTTAGGGATTTGCAGGCTCAGGATGCGGACTTGAGCAAGCTTCGGGATGAGATTCAGAATGGTAAGATTTCTGATATAGAGGTGAGGGACGATGGACTGATGACAGTTGGGAGTAGGTTGTGTATTCCGGATGTGCGGGAGATCAAGGATGAGATTATGGATGAGGCACACAATGCGCCTTATGCCATGCATCCAGGTAGCACCAGGATGTATCGGGATTTGAGAGAGCACTTTTGGTGGAAAGGTATGAAGAGGGATATCGCAGAGTTCGTCAGTAAGTGTCTAGTGTGTCGCCAGTCAAAGTCAACACCGTGCACCTTCGGCAGTTAAGGCCGCTGCTTATTCCAAGTGGAAGTGACAACGAGTGACTATGGACTTTTGATGGGATTGCTTAGACGGCGGGAGGCATGATGCCATTTGGGTGATTGTTGATCGGTTGACCAAGTCACTCACTTTTGGCGATCCGAAGACCCATTCTTTGCATGTGTTGGCAAAGAAGTATGTTGATGAGATAGTGAGACCGCATGGGATTCCGGATTCCATTGTGTCGGATCGAGATCCTCGCTTCACTTCGAGGTTTTGGGGCGGTTAGGAAGCTTTGGGGACGGTTGAATTTTAGTACGACTTTTCACCTCGACGGATGGTCACGGAGAGAACTATTCGTACACTTGAGGGATGCTTCGAGCCAGGTGATGGATTTTCGAGGAGCATGGATGAGCATTTACCGTTGGTCTAATTTGCTTATAACAATTGCACTATTCGAGCATTGGGATGGCTCCATATGAGGCATTGTATGGGCGGAGGTGTAGAACTCCGATCTGTTGGGATGAAGAAGGAGAGAGGCAATTGGAAGGACCAGATTTGATTCAGATGACCATTGAGAAAGTCAATCTGATTAAGCAGCGGCTTAAAACGGCACAGGACCGGATGAAGAGTTATGTTGATGCTCACCGAAAGGAGATGGAGTATGAGGTCGGTGAGAAAGTGTTTCTTAAGACATCACCTTGGAAAGGAGTATTGAGATTCGGCAGGAAAGGGAAGTTGAGTCCGAGGTATGTGGGTCCTTATGAGATCCTTGAGAGGATTGGACCACTCGCCTACAGATTGGCATTACCTCCGGAGTTATCACAGATTCACAATGTTTTTCATGTGTAGATGTTGAGGAGATATAGATCGGATCTGTCACATGTTATTCAGACTAGTGAGGTTCAGTTGCGAGATGATTTGAGCTATGAGGAGCTTTCAGTGCAGATTTTGGATACCAAGGATAAGATTTTCAGGAACAAGACGGTTCAGTTGGTCAAAGTCCTTTGGAGGAACCATTCGGTAGAGGAAGTTACTTGGGAGCCATTGGAGGCTATACGGGAGAAGTATCCGCATCTTTTCGACGATTCAGGTAAATTTCGAGGACGAAATTTTTTTAAGAGGGGAAGAAATGTTAGACCCCGAATTTCTTTTTATGATATGATTAAGCATGAATTGTGATAATTGTGGTACTTTGCCTCAGTTTGATTAAATTGGGGATATTATGGATAATTATAGTTTAATTGTCGTTTAAATGAACATTAGAGGTTTTAAAGTGTGTAAGGGCTTTTGAAGAAATGGAATTAAGTTGTTTTGGGCTTGGGCTTAGTAGGAAGGGCCCATGCCCTTAGGGTTTAAAAAGGAGAATTAGAATAGAAATAGAAAAGAGAAAGGAAAGAAGGAAGAAAGGAGAAGGAAAGAAAGAAGAGTGCCGTCGGTGAGAAGAGGAGAAGAGAAAAGAGATTTTGTGGGTTTTGAGTTTTCAACCTGGTTTGAAGCGATTTCGGTAAGTTTGCTTCCTTTAAACTTGTTAGGTTAGATTTAAACTTAGATTTGTTGGTTATATCACGTAATCGATGGTTTAGGGTTTTGGGTGAAAATATGGATAAATCTTTGGGTTGATTCGTTTGTGCTTGATTTTGAGTTGTGGATGGGTTAGAAATGTAGAATAAGTCTTGATCTAAGGCTTGTGTATGTTGCATTTGAGTTTGGGTAAGGATCGATGTCGGAAAATGCAGGAAAAAGGGTTTCGGAGTCGCAGCTCAATTCGCACGTCATGACGTCTTGAAGAACACGCCACGGCGTGCGGAGAAAAATTTGCACGCCGCGACGCACGCTTTGGTGCACACCACGACGAGTTAGTCAGTTGCCATGCGCGGCGTCCCTTCGCCGCTGATGAGCCCCTTTTTCAAAAACGAAATTGTTCATTTTGAGGATATCTTTGGTATAGATGTCCGATTGAGGTGATTTCAGATTCAGTATGAACTAGAAATAAAAGACTACAAGTTCTATGAAGTTGGGAAGTTCAAATTAGCCTCAAGGGTTCAAATTTTAGGAGAAGATCGGATATAGATTTTAATGCTTTATTTTGGATCCCAAGCTTTGAATATTTACTATGGATATTGATTAAATGGAACTTGGTTGTTTTAGGAAACCAAGCTGACTCGATTCCGTCGCAAGAGGAAGGATATCAGTGAATCAGATTCTCGAGCGATCTTAGGTGGGTAATATACTTATAGTTATTGTGTGATTACGTAGGTTCTTGCCTATGTATGGATATATATTATAGATGATGCATGTTTAAATGTCATTAATTGAATGACTTTGTTTGCACATATTGTGAAAGAATCATGGAAATGGATAGCATGACATTGTGCTTGTGAATATGTTATGCCTAGACTACGGTCACGGCATTTTGATTAAATGTAAGACATGAAAGAATATCGTATGAGTAAACGATTATGAGCATGCTTATGTGCTTTTTTTTGGGCGAGAGTGGAACCATTTCGCTCACACGTGCGTAGACAAGAGCCTTCTCCCGGCTGCCCGCTTGTGGCCTATGAGCTCCGAATGGACTCATTTCGTTCAGGGTTAAACTTCGGTTTCTCCCTTTTGTTTCCATGGAACCCTCGAGCCATTGTGATGTGCATTACATATGTGAATTGTTTATTGTGACATTGTTATGAATTGAGCTAATTGTATTGAATGCATAAATTGTTGAATAGCATGTGAATACTGGAATTACTGTCTGTATAGATATATATATATACATTCATATGCTGGGATTTGTGCTAATTACCGATGGCTATATCTATATTAGCCACTGAGCTGTGTAGCTCAACCCATTACTTTCCCTCCTCAGGTGCAGATCAGGACGATCGTTGACCTTGCGCGGCATCAGGAACTTCAAGTCACTTAGAAACTTTTGTATTACGTTAGTATTTTGATTGGCCCTCCAAGCATACTATCATGGAGCATAATTCATGTCATTTTGGAATTCGAGATTATTTGTATTATGTATGACTGAATTACTTGCTGAAATTCCTTTAATTTGCAATAGTATGAAATCCCCATGGTTATGGGTCTTTATTTGATAGTTGTGAATGTGTGTTCTGACTGATCGTTTTTGTGTTTAAATTTTGGGATCGGGTCCAGCGGTATTTGGGGCGCTGAATGCCGGGGCTGCCCTCGGGGATTTGGACATACAGGGCCCGGGCCGAACATTTAACATCACCCAGAATATATAACACATAACGAACAAACAAGCGTAGAGGAAACCACCCCTTGCTGGGCTTGTCAATCGACTGGAAGAGATGATAGTCGACTGGTCGACTTGTGCTAGTCGACTGGAAGAGATGATAGTCAACTGGTCGACTTGTGCTAGTCGACTGGAACCAATGTCAGTCGACTGGAACAAACATTTTTGTTGAAACACTCATCTCCATTCTCCAATCAGTCGACTGGAACGCTTCTAGTCGACTAGAAGAGATGATAGTCGACTGGAGTATCCTTGTCCAACATGGATACTTGCGGTTTCCTATTCCACATCCATGTCTTTCATGGTGGAAACCCTAGCAGCCACCACCTTTCGATCAAACCCTTCATGCTTGTCATATATTCTCATCAGTACCAAGATAATCAACAGATCCGAAAAGAACATGCATGAAATAAAAACACTTTCGTATCACGCAACCAAAAAAACCGTGAGCACATGTAATCCAAACATGCATATTTTTTATTATACAAAATCCAAAATCGTGAACACATGTAATCAAAACACGTATATTAATGATTATACAGAAGAACCTGGCTCTGATACCACTGTTGTATCGCGTACGGTCTGAGTATTCACAATACGCTGCGGAAAAAGACCATACAACAACAAGAAGTATAATTGAAAATAACAAGGATGTACGAAAATACCTTATTTTCGTGGATAGGTTGCTTCTTTTTCGGATTCCAAGACACTGCAAACGTGAATGCCCTCTACCGGTATCCACACGAGTATGCACGATCCGGGCTACGGCTATGGTGTGCTAGCACATCCTGAAACGCTTCCCAAACGCCGCACGATTTTCCTCTCGGATGGTGGCTAGGGTTTCCTGACAAAATTGTGTCTTACCTCTAATGAGACCTAAGCTTCTCTATAAATAAAGAAACCCTAATCCCACTGAGGCCTTAATAAGTTTCGGCCCATTATATCTCATATAATAGAAGCCCGATAACTTAATCCAATCTAGCCCAATAAATATATCTACATATATTTATTCAATACCTAATAAATTAGGCCCAAGAGAATAAGCCCAGATCACATCACTCTTTGTGTGCGACCCTGTAGGCTCATTTGATGTTGGCAATGGGCTTGATCACACTTCAAGGACCATAAGTCATAAACGGCCTCTAGCAAGACATTATGACTACCCAAATCAAATGAGGATCGATAATCCGATTTAACTCAGAATTATGGTTATAAGCTCATTCCTTTTGTAACACGATATCAAGATTAATCACAAGGCATGGTACATGTCAACCTTTGATTAATCATAGTTTCTTGATCCCCATGTTGATTTATAACAAATGACATTGATGACTCTTCATCAATTCATTTGAGCACGCCATGCATTTGTTCACCACACTTGTCAAGAGGCCCAAATGATATCTCTCTCATTTAAGAGAGGTACAAATCCCATCTACGTCATTCACATCCCTCCGCATGATTCATTTAGTGTCCAACATAAGACTACTTGTTATTTGGTTAAAAATAACTTAGTCTAATATCAAAACACTAAATTCCTCATATAGGGAACCATGATGACTTCAGGTCAAATGACTAAATTCAAACCATATAAAGAATCCCTAATGACATGAAACCATGTAGTACTCTTTATGTGGGTCGGTCCAATATATGTTCTCTAACATATATCTATGTTTCTGATTTGATATCTCATATCCATGATCAGTAAAACGTGATCATCAATCAGAACACATACTAGTCTTAATTCATTATTGTTTCACCAATAATGATCGACCAGGGATAGTCTAGAATAGTGTTATAACGCTTATGGTTTTACTATCAAGTCACATACTTGATGACATAAGTCTAATACCATTCATGGAATGTAAATCACATTACATAAACGAAATACATGCATATATGAAATGAATACCTCATAATATATTATTAATAAGTCATAATGTTAATACATGAATCACAAATATCCATTGGCCTAGGGCACACTACTAACATAATTTCATTTCTTAAACTTTACACACACTCTCTGTGGGATCGACCTAGACTCGCCACTGCTACAGTAGTAGTCTAGTTAATTAATTTTGACTAGCGTTACGACACGCGGTCAAATTTTGGCGCCAATACCGGAGATTATGTTGTTTAAGTTTTTGTTTGTGATTTAATTGGTGTTTTGTATATATTTGTTCGTGATTAATTTCTTTTATGTTATTTTGTGATCTTTTCTTTTTTTTTGTTTCGAAAAAAATTGCTATGGACGAAAGTAATTCCTTTTATAATTCATATTCTTATTCCTATAACAATGTTTGGACTGATCAACCTAACTTTTGTTATAGATGGGATAATCAGCAGAATTACTTCCATGATAGTTTGCAGGATACACAACAATTCTTGTTCAGACTAGAAGCTTCCTATCACAACTCTGATCCATCTCTGGAAGAGTTGATGTTGCAATTGCAGGAGAATACTTTACAATTCCAGAATGATGGAAGGCAATTTCCAGAAAGTACTTGGTCCCAAAAACCGGAGGGCCAATTTGATTCAGGTGCATCTTTAGAAGAAATTCTTACCAAACTTGTTGCTTCCAACTTGCAATTGCACCAAGATTTTCAGGAAATCATAGCAAGTCAACGGGAGATGCAGCAGGAAATGCAAGAATTCGTACAAGAGACAAGAGCACACCAATAGAGGAGGGAAAACCTAATGGGTCAGATGGCAATAAGCCTTGATCACCTCGAATCGCAACGACAAGAGGCACAATTGTATCAACCCGAGGTGTATCCGATTGAAGTCTGTGGGGAAATTTTACAAAGTGATGAGGAGCTTAAGAATTTTGAGGTCAACCCTCAATGAATTGTTTGTGTCGAAGAAGTGGAGAAGGAGCTAGAAGTCAAAAAGGACACATCTTTTAGCTCAGAGGTAAGTACTGAGTCTATAATTATTTTTGAGACTAACTCTTTACCTTTACATTACAGATTGAAGGAGTTAAATGATGAAGAAAAAGGTGAAGAGACGTTCGAAATATTTCCAAAATGTATGGACTCTGTCCGAATTGAGAAGCTGAGGATAAGGAAGATGCTAAACGGGGACGATGATCAATTAAGGCCTTATCCGGTATTACCTCACGTGGAGGAGCCACATGTGACACCCGAAGATCACAATTTTATCATGTGAGGAGAAAAAAGAGTCGAGCCAGTGACCCTAAACAAAGGCGCTTCTTGGGAGGCAACCCAAGGGAAGTAAATTTCTTTTCTTTTACATTTTCGCATTACTTTTTATTTGCATTTGTGTTTTCGAATTTGTTTGTTTTACTTGTTTTTAAGTTTTCAATCAAAATGAGAGAAAGAATAAAACAAATGAAACAAGCATTTTCTCATTTTCTATTTCTTCTGAGATTATATAATCATGATTAGAGTGTGGATTGACTAGAGAATTTCATAGCAACTTTAGCATGTATTTTTGCTCTTGTGATTGGTCGATATGCATTATCTTTAGAAGAGTAGTGACTAATGGTAGACAAAGTCGATGAGATTTTGAGCCTTATTTGACTGAAACATCTATATTAGTCCCATGGCCTTTTGATAATGTGTGACCTTTATGACATGTATGTCTTGATTTTGCGTTGAATTTCTATTCAAGACCACATTGTTATCACATGCATTAACATGGATATGATTAGGCATTCTTTGTTTTTCATAAGCTACATTGGCCAAATGACCTACTGTTGGACTCATGGATTGCGAACCCCCATGACCCCCAACTGTTGAGCCCATGGGTTGCGAACCCCCATGACCCTCAACCTTGCCAGGTATTGTCCCCTCTGGTCTTAGGTGAGTTTCTAGCACTCGAACCCAAGACCTCAGGGTTTTGTTGCTTTTACAAGCACGCCTCTCACTATTGAGCCAGAGCCCAGTAATATGATCTTACTTGGGCGTATGTGTATAAGTGACTTGCATGAGAAATTGATAAGAGTTTGTAAGGCTAAGTTTGATTTTGTGAGAATGTGATATTGATATGAATAAAATTTGCATGAATTATTTGAAGAACTTATATGATTGGTTGATTAAGGTGAAGAATTATGATTGAGTTTAAGATTATGATAAAGGAAGTTAAGATCAAAAATTCATGATGAATTTGGATGATGTGATTTCAAATATATGTGAGATGCAAATATGAATCTTTAAAGATGAATTTGATGATAGGAATAGATGTATAGAAGTTAAAAAAGATTTAGATTGAATGGTTTTGGGTCCATATTAAGGTTATCAATACTTGGACCATTGATTGGTGTGCGTATGTTAAGAAAATAGTGTTTGATAAGATATTAGCATTTAACACAAGAAGTGAATAAGTGTGAGTAAGTTGAGAACAAGTGTGATAAATGGATATTCTTTATCCTTTTGTGAGATGAAAGTGTGAACATTTGAAGGATGAGATAAATTGATAGAGATATATGTATAGAATTACAAAGGATTGGTTGAATGATGAATTGATCCATGTTAAGGTTCATTAAGAGTTGGGCCATTAATTTGTGTCCTTAGGTTGAGGAATATGGATTTCTGGATATAGTAAGTTAAATATATGTACTTGTGGAAATATGATAAGAACTATTGGTGTGTGATTATGATATGGATGGTATATGATATAGGAAGTGAAAAATACTATGAATATGTATGGTGAGGATCTGAATATGTGAATGACTGGGAATCATTGGAAGACATGAGTTAAGTGAATGTGTTCCATAGTGATTTGCTTAAGTATGAATTTCGAGGACAAAATTCTTTTAAGAGGGGGAGAAATGTTGGACCCCGAACTTTGAGTGGAAATTAGAAATATGAAAATGAAATAAAATGAGTATTTTTGTATATGAATTGTGTTATAGATGATTATGATATTAGAATATGTTATTAATGGATGATGAGCTGAGAAACTTTAAGCATGACCCATGATTAGATATGTAAGATATCATGGAAAAGTAAGAAATTATGAATGACAAGATGCTGTTGAATTGAGGTTGAGTTTTGGATGAATTCCAAACGATAGTTGAATTGTTAGAAATGATGTGAAATTAAGAAGAAGTGTAGTTAGAATGAATGTTAAGTTATGCATAAGAATGAAAATGAGTATGCTGATTCAAGTGAAATTAAGGAATGATTTAAATAGAATTGGCCAAAGTTACCTTCTTTGAAGTTTTAGCTTGTTCTTTTATCTTTCCAACGAGACTAAGTATGCAAGTTTTCGAGATCGGAGGTGAGATTTATGCTTATTACAAGTTAGGATGTCGTGGTAATTGAAATTCCCGAACCTTTAGAGTTTGTGACGTGATCCCGGACTCGAAAGAGTTGATTTTAGGTAAGATATGAGTAAAGGAGAAGTTAGGTTTGGTTTAGGACCCTTTTCAGGAGTCTTGAAGGGTGAAAATTTTGTTTCATCCGAAGGTTACACGGCCTGCCTGTGTGAATTTACACAGGCTGTGTAAATCTGGGCGCAGGAGACAGTTTTCACCCGTAGGTTACACGGGCTGTGTGATTTTTACACGGTCCGTGTACCTCGATAATGACAGAATTTCGAATTATGGTCTTCATGAAAGTTGTATCCCTAGATGTCTACTTTCTAACCGTCTAAGAACAAAGTCAATCCGACATCTATAATGAAATTTATGGCGTTTGCGCCAAAGTATGTTTGATAGGAATCAAAACATGAACATGTTGAGTTTTTCGGGTCATAACTCCTTCGTACGACCTCCAATTGAGGTGATTCTTGAGGCGTTTGATTCCTAAGACATGTATCCATCTCTCCATGAAAATTTGTATCAATTGGAGTTGAATTGAAAGAGTTTGATTGAATCATATGATGATCGGAATGATTTGTCTCATTCCGAGCTTGCTATTTTCTTTTCTAATCCGACCTTGTCAAATCATTTGCTCGTATCTTTCCGTCCGACATCCGAATGACTTAGTTCTCAAAGCGTTGGATTCCTAAGACATTAATTTGATATTAATGGAAATTTATAAATTTTATGTATTTAATTGAGCAAGATTATTTGAATCAAATTGAGACAGGAAAGTTTCTAAACATAGTTCAATATTTTATGAAATTCGAGATCTGTGGAGATCCGATTGAAGTGATGTTTGAGGGAAAATAAAGTTAAGACAAGGAGATACAAGTCATATGAAGAAATGAAATTTCAATTTAGCTTTTAAGAATGTCTATTTGTGGAAGGAAGTGAATTGCTAGAAAACGTGTTAGCAAATGATATGTCCGACATGTTTGGACTATAACTTTTGATGTAGAGCTCCAAATAGGGTGATTCTTGTGGCATTATGAAACTAAGACATAAAGGAACAATTCTCTAGAAGGAAGTTTTTGGATAATTCCTTCAATTTGATGGTAAAAATAAAGTCCTAAAGTAAGCTTGTATGAAAAGAAAGTTCAAAGGCTTTTGTGGAACACCACTTAAGCATTTGAGATCTAAGGCTTACAAGTAAGGGACAAGAGGGTCATTTACACCTCATTAATGAGCTGGCAAGATATAAATGGGTTGGATATTGTGTGGAGAAGAGAAAGACACGAAATTTGAGAGAGAAAAGAAGAGAGAATGAGAGAGAAAGGGGAAAATCGGTGATGGAGAAGAAGAAGGAAGAAAAGGAGAGAAGAGCTAGGGCTTGAGTTTTCAAAGGCTTCCAAGGTGATTTTCAAGTGGGTCAAGAAGGGAAAAAGATGGAGGATGAAGAGAGCTCCAATATGAGCCAAGCAATGTCGAAAATGAAGAAGAAAAAGGTAAGAGAACCTTATAAGCTTTGAAATTTTCTTGAGTTTTGGGTTGATTTGGCATGAGATGGTTATGGGTTTGTGGTTTTTGAAGTTAGTTTTGATGATTATGTTTGGGTTATATTAAATTGTTGATGAAAAATGAGTTAGACATTATGCCAAATTATATGAGTAGAGATTTTGGAAGATTATGATGTAGAGAAGTTAGAAATCTTATGGGCTTGTAAATTATGAAATCAATTTTGACAAATATAATGAGTATGATATTGGATTTGGTGGACTATGGCTTAGGTAATTTTAAGTGGGAAGAGAGGGAGAAGTAAAGATCAAGTTGAAGCATGGACAAGCTTATGGCATGGATGTAAGGTGGGTAATATGTTTGTTTTCAAATTTTAAGTTATTTGCAAGTTTCAAGAATCAAGAAGGTAAGCATGTTTCTAAGCTATTGGTTTGTAATTGATTTTAAAAATATGATGAATGATTAAGGTCATGGTTTCAAATGGATTATTTTTGAATAAGTTTTCATGAATGGTTTGAATTGTTTATCCCATGGATTTCAAATGATTTTATAAAGTTAAAAATACTTGTTTGAGTTCATTGTATTTAAATTGATTGCAAATTCAATATGTGAACTTGTGGGACATGAAGTTTAACTGATTTTGCAACGATCTAAAGTATGCATTCTTTGTTTGGAATGATTGAGAATTTTTAAGTGAATTATGAATTGCAAGTTGTGTGAATTATGAAGTGATGCTAGAAATGCACATATATATGTCATGTTCATGAAATCAAGCTTTTCAAAAATGGGCCATATAGGCCACATGTTTTCAAGCTCATGAATTACATGTTATGTGGGTGCGGCATAGTCCCTCAAGAAACCGTCATGTGCACGTTGACATCATGTATAAAGCCTTCTCCCGGCTGCCCGCAAGTGGCACGGAGTTCCTTTTAGGACTCCCTTATGTGTATACGACTACACAAGGCCATATTATGGAATTGTGTAGTTCGTCATGAATTATGGACTTGCCAAACCATTTTGATGTGTCATATGATATGATGTTGTATGAAATGTGATGCATTCATATCTTTGGAATTGTTCATGTTTTGTGAAAAGAAGAATTTGAGTTTTACGAGAATTAAGAAAGTGAGGTTTTTAACTATGACAGTTTTTGGAAAGAGTGTATTAGTGTTTTGAAAAACGAAGTGTTTGTGAAATAAACAGTGGAGGAAATTCCTACTATGAAACCCTTTATAAGATGACAAAGTTTTGAGAAATGGCTTTTGTTTATTTTTCAATCCATAAGCATATTATCCACGAGCTCTGTAGCTCACCCCCCCCCCTTTCATCTCCATCTCCAGGTGTTCGAGTAGGAGATTGGATGAAAACATGTCAAGATTTTATGTTCATTTTGTACAGCATGTGATTTGTATAAAGTAGAGGTTGTATAAGTCTTGAATTTTGGTTTGATTTGCCATTAATGTATTACAAGCATTTTATTTCAAGGTGTATGATGATTTATGAATTTGTGGATGGTTATGAAATCATATATTGATTTGATCTTATGAATGTGAGATGGATATGTATAGATATGGATGAATGTGTATGATGATGGAATATGAATTGGGAAGTTGCATATGGAATGATACAAATTGTGGATGGTTATAGATTAAAAATGTGATTGTATGGGATTATGATTCGGAATCTAATATGAATGTGTTTTGGATTAGATTATGATTGGTATATTGAATTTAGTATGAATGTGATTTGGATGCGGATGAATTGAATTGATTGAGCTGGTATTTAGAAGTGTATTTAAGTTTTTCGCAGTTTGGGGTATTGAAAATGCAATTGTCATGTCACGGATTTTGTGTATGATAGTTTATGGATTGCTTAATGGATTAGTGAAATTGTGTATGAATGTATGGATGTATTGATATGGGTATGAGATGGTTATGATAAGAAATACGAATAGGATGATTAAGAAGAATCAAGAAAATTGAGATTAGTATGAGTTTAAGGATAAGTTTCCAAGTATGATAGATGAAAAACATGCATAAGAAAGCAAGTAAGCAATAAGAAAGAAAAAAAAATTATACTGATTTGGATAGGTTAAGTCTAAAGTATCCAACGCGACGCTTCCTTAAGTTAATTAATCCCGGATGTCGGACACTTGTCATGCTACTCAATTTGTCTTCATTTGTATGTTTTGCTTCCAAGTTGAATTCGATCCGTTTCTTTTTCGCATGTTTGACAAACATTGAATACGTTTCGTATTTCGCTTCACTTTTGTTTCCGCATTTACGTTCGATTTGAATCTGCTTGTTTCATATTTGTACTCGACCCTATTTGTCTCGCATTTGTTTCACTTTCATTTGATTTCAATTCGATTCAAGAATGATCATGATCAGTTTAAGCAGTAATAGCGTATTAAGTGTTTAAGCAGTTGGGTCTTGGAAACGGGATCCAACACCTACCCTATTGACATGATTTCTCACTTGATAAACCCCTTTGAGCTTTATACCTTTCTTTTTGTATAAACTACATTTTATGCTTTTAAACTTAACCAAATGTCCTACCCAAGTCATAAAGCTAGTGGAACATTTGTGATTGTTGAGTTCAGGATATAAAAATTCTAAATGTGGGGTATATATATGTAAGGGTTGGTTATAATCTTGGGATGTTATTTTATGCCTTATCATTGAGGTTCCCATGTTGATGTAGTTTATTTTATTTTTACAAAAAAAGAACAAGAAAAGAGAAAAAAGAGAAAAAGAAAGAAAAGAAAATGAAAAAAAAAAAAAAGAGAAAGAAAAGAAATTGAGAAAAAAAATGAAAAAAAATGTTTAAAATAAATTTATCAAGGAAGAATTGCATTTGTGTTTAAAAGTTGTTTATGATTCATGCACCTTCCTAGTGTTGTAATGATTGAGTTATTTGAGAATGTTGAATATGAGGTTGAGGTTTGCTTGAAAGGTTCACTCTTGTGATTTCATTGAGATAAATTGTATGATTGATTCCTTTGGATTGATATATGTTTCATGTGGTTTGTATGTGAGAGTTGAATGAGGTCGTGAGATGTAATTTTTGCATTCGTCATAACTGATGGTATCCAGTTTTTGATTGAGTGTTACTTTGTTTCACTAGCTTTGATGACTTTTATGCTACTTGAGCCAAATATATCTCACCTTACCCTTGCCTACATTACAACCTTGAAAAGTCTTTTGATTCATGATTTTGCATGTGAACATTAGTGGTGGAGAAATGAAATGATATGCAAAGTTATGGATTGTCATGATTATGAATGGTGTTGAGAGTACCCTTTGATATATTTTAATTAAACACATTTCCGAGTCTACCATTAGATTGCTCAGTTTTTGAAGATATTGAATGTTGATTGATCATGAGTAAAAGCTTGGGATGTTGATTACTTGCTATGAAATTTGAAAGTCATTCAACTTTGTTTGTGATCATATTATCTTGAAAAATATGGGAATTGAGTAAATGTTTTAGGCTTTTGAGCTTAATTTAGACGATTTGCCTGAGGACGGTCAACGGCTAAGTGTAGGGGTATTTGATAGGATCGAATTATCTTATATTTTCTCATTTATTTTTATGTGATTTCAATCCTATTTTAAAGATAAAATGCTTAACTGATGTTTAATTTGTGTTTATTGCTAGGTTGGATATACTAGTATATTTTTGAAACAAAAGAGACATTTTAATTGTCTAAGTAAATGAGCATTAAGGAAAGCAACAGCAAGGGATTTAAAAGGAGGGACTCACTTAATTGTCCCGTCAATAAACAGCTACAGAGATAAGAATAGTGGAGTCAACACGCAAGCAAGACACGACACAACTGGAGGCGTCGTTTTGAAGGCAAAACAAGAAGGCGTGAGCAGCTGAGGTTTTAAAGGGTTGAAATTTTAATTGTCTTGTCATTGAATAGGAGGGTAAAACACAGGCAACGCAGTTGTGCGTTTAACGCACAACGCAGTGTTGTGCGTTAAACGCACAAGCTGTCTGTGTAACGTCTGCATTACGCAGACAGTAGCTGTGTCTAACGCAGCTCTGCGTTAAACGTTGCGCAGGCGCAAAGCAAATGGAGGAGATTTTTTTTAAGGGTTTTATGTGAGACCCTTAATGGTCCCATCATGCTACAGTAGACAAGCATAAGAATAAAACAAGCCACAGTAGAGGGAAAGGAAAAAAAGCGCAGTAGCGGCGTTGGAGGAAAAGCACAGTGCGAGGCTTGGCTTGGTGGCTGCTCGGCTTGCGTGAGGAGAGAAGATTGGCGCAGACGTTTGAAGAAGTAGAACTTGGGCAATAAACCTTGTCCTCAAGGTTTATTCGTCAAATCAAGGAATAGTGCGGCATAGTGGGCTAAATTGTAACACCCCAACTCCCGCGAGACCCGAACCCGACATCTACAGTGATATCCGAGCCCGTGACCTGCGAGGGTGGCATGCTAGAGCAATCATTATCAATTTAAAACTCATTGTAAAACTTTTCTTTTTCAAAACAGTTAAACAAGCGGAAATCAATAAACACTTTAGGCCCAATTTGCTACGAAAATCTTTTCAATCAAATACGATTTCAGCCACAAAAGGCACTCAATAGTGCTCAATCACAGATAAGGTAAAGGCATGACCCAACCGGGTTCCAATGCCATTTCAACACATTTTAGTAATCACTAAAACACAATACAATTTTACACTTATCTAGTTAGGGCCCATCAACAAATCACTATACTAATGCAGATGTGACGACATCGATCCCGACCCGATACTCGCCTTGCTAGCGCGATCATACTCCCGCTGGTCTAATCGGGTACTCTTCGCCTCGAAAACAATTGCAATGTTGGGTGAGTTTATAACTCGGAGAAACCATCATCGATGGTTCACCCAACTCATGCATTCACAATCATATACATATAATACATGTAGCATTTACAAGAATATCACATGCAATTTCCTTATTCACATCTCTCACCATTTGCAAATAATTTACATTTTCAATCACCATACACATATGCAATGTACATGTGACACTTTCATTTTCTTTTCGTTGTTGGACCGCATACCAAATCATTTACGCTGAGCCGTGGCTCAAATCGTGGGCATGATATGCCTCGCGTGAGCCCGAGGCTCTATCAATCGTTGGACCCGAGGTCTCGTGAGTCGAGCTTAAAGCTCATATACGCTAGGCGTGATTCGCCTCGATAAGCCCAAAGGATTCGCATAAAGGTATCGAGCTCGTGGCTCTGCATACGCTGGTACCACCGGTCACAACTACCATTATCTCGATCATTCAATGATGCATGAATGCATGTGTCACTTCCCAATTTCAGTCCATTTACGCCCAATCATTTTCGCTAACGATTTACAATTTAATTCATTCATGCATTCATACATATTTACTCATCTTTGCACTTCAATATCATAATCAAATATTTCAACACCCATGGTCCAAATCAATCAAATCAATCACACATCTATCCATCCACGCTTCTCACGGCAATCAATGCATATAATTAATAAACACATAAGGTCGAGAAACCAACTAGGTTACTTCACCGCACTTCCGAGCTACCACCGAAGTCCTAATATCGTCTGTGGACCGTCGATCCATCGAACCTCTATATCAAATCAAATAAATCACACATTACCAATCATGCCAAATTCAATAATCAATAGCAATTTCGATAAATACTATACATGTTATGACTTTCCGATTCAATTCCGAATTTCTCAATTGGATCACTCACACAAATCCATATCAATCCCGATATCATTTATCAATTTACTAATTTCCATATTCTTAGGTCACATTTCAATTAAAATCACAATCACAATTGCTTACCACTCAATTTCGATAACCATCTAATTACGTTCCAAATTCCCATTCTTATCAATTCAATATTCTTAGTCTCCAAATTCCAATTAATCATTTAGAAACCAATTCATTTGAAATCAACCTTAAACTCATTACTTGTAACAATCATCTAAAAATCACTTAATTTCATTTCTCCCGATTTGTAATTTCTATTCTCTCAAATGCCATTTTGATCCATAACCAATCCAATTTAAATCCCAAAATTCTCCAAATTCAAAACCTCAAAATCTCATATTCGAAATCGGTCTCCTCACGCGACGTCCGATCCTTCGTCATGGCGTAAAATCCGCTTCCGTCATGACGATGTCTGCTGCTCGTCATCGCGACATGCGGCCTACAACCCGCTCAATCACGGCGCATTTAATTAAAAATCAATTATTCGTCATGACGCGAAGTTAAAGGGCTCGCCAAGGCGTGTTCGCTACACGTCGTCACGACGCGAACCCGTAAACTCGTCCAAACCCGTAAATTCATCCGATCTATCGATATAAATTCTTCCAAATCATATCTAAACACTCTCAATCAGTTTTAAACCTTAAGCCTAACTTATTTCTAACCTCAGATCATCATTTAAACCCTTTTTCATCAAACACCCAAATCAAACTCTCACAAACCCTATCGTCGATGCTTTCAAATTCTCTAAACAATTTCTCTCAAATCAATGATCAAATGAAACGATTTTAACTCATAAACATATAGAAACTTACTTGATTCGAGCTTCAATCCGCTAAGAATCCTTCAAGCAACTCCAAATCCCCGCTTTCACCCACGAACGCCGATGAGCTTATTGAACAATTAAGCTTCTCTTTAGCTTATACACATATATATATATATATATATAATCATTCGACTCATGTCCAATTCTTTAGGGTCTAACAAATCCGATTTCTATTCCATTTTCTCCCAATTCCATATTCAAAACCTAATTATACACTTATTACTAAATTTCTAATTTTCACAAACCAATTCTCATATGTACAATTTTGATAAATTCCCAATTGCACAATTAAGCCAATTTCATCGGACCAATTATAACCAATTTCCAATTTCACAATCAAGTCGGAATTGTCATACATGTATGTACATATATATATACTTATGCAAATAATAATCATTTATCAATGACTATCAAAATCAGTAATGCATGTGCAATGCAACACTTTGCCTGTACCAAATCCTAACCCGATCTAAATTACCAATCTACCCGTCACTCCGATAACGGGATGTTACAATTCTCCCCTCCTAATAAAAATTTCATCCTCGAAATTTCATATACGGTTTGTCACAAAGATAGGGGAGTCCTTTCGATCATTGACTCCCTGATTTCCACTTATTTCACTATACTCATAATTTCTGTCAAATCTTTCTTAACCCTATATTGCCCTTTTACACACAATTTATCACTTCCAAAATCGATAACACATATATCGGACCCTAACAATATTTTCTAATTCAGTCTTTGTAACATTTTGGGATCCGAATCATCTTTTAGGATTTTAGACGGACTTGCTATATTAATCACACTACAACTGCTTACTTACCTCTTTTTCCTTTCTCAAACTCTATACTGTTTAACGATTTCTTTTTGATTACTCGTAATTCTTTATATCCAAGACCAATGCTACACACATCCGATCATATCAATATTTCCTATTTCTGTCCATATAACACTTTACAAATCCATTTATCTTTTAGGTTACCACTTACTTGTCAATCCATAAATCGATTCACAACACGGTCACATCGAGGCCCCTAATAACAAATTTCATTTCCCATTTACCGTTATCTCAATCAATACATAGATTGGCCAAGGTGACACATTTAGAAACATTCTCAGATCGCTTAACATATTGCATCTCTCAATGCCAATTTCTAATCTCATCAGTTTCAACAGCTTTAATCATTAATTTAATTCATTCTCATCAACTTGAATTTCTTAAACCATATTATCGATTCAAACACCGTCAATCTTAACTTAAATCATCCAGGCCTCTAATTATATTAGGTCCCGATCATTTTACTATCCGAATGAACAACTCCTTTTAGATATAAAACCTTTCATACACTTTTCAAATGATATCTCCAATGAAACACAATCAATCTTATCTATGCATCAATCTCATAATCTTATGCACTCCAAACCTATATTAGTTTCACATCGATAACACATACGCTAACCATATAGGTCAAACATACTCATAATCTTTCAACGTCACATTTTACTTTCTGTTACACTTTTAATACACTTACAATTCCTTTCATGAGTTTTACTCATATTTCCTAATCCAGTCACATTACTCATTTTCTTTACAGCTAATCTATTCACACATTTCTCGATACTATCCACTATTCAAAATTCTCGATTCAGATTTTGCCATGCTTTCAATACACCTCTGCACACTTGATTTGGAATTCCAATCGCTAATACGTTCTTTTTGCGCTTTACCAACTCGACAGTTTACACTCATTCTTACATTAGGTATTATAATCTTATCGCCTCACTATTTGTTTCAATAACGAAATTCTGAAACACTCAAATGCATAGTCATTTTTTCCATTCACTCATATAACTTAATCATTATTGCCTTATAAACGTATATACATCCAAAACAATTTCTGTACAAATAGAATCTCCAAACTTTACAACACTTTCTAATACACTAAAATTATCAAGTTATCAAATACCAATACTGCCCATCAGATTATACCGATCTCCATACACATAGAATCTCTTTACTCTATTTCAATCGATCGCATTTAAATCTTTACAATTTATTACATACTGTACATATTGTAAAATCTCCAAATGTTTACCTTTGTACAATCAGAAATCATACACTTCATATATTTTTCCTTGAACATTTTCATCAGGAACTAAGATCAGAAAACCTTCAACAATTTCTGAACATATTCATCATACAATCGGTTCTAAAGTAACTTCAAATTCCTGATATAAATACCCTTTGCAATTTCGCATTTTATTAATTCCTCTATCAACATTAACTCTCTCAATACCATGTTCAAAATAATAATTCATACACTAATTGTTCAATCAAGGTCAAAATTACTCTTTTGGAACTTGCATGCTATACAATTTCCTCAACTGTGCAAATTTATCTTCTTCACTTTGCAAATGTATTCTATCGATCATCAATGATCACAGTCACTATCCACTTTAAACTCAATCTAAACATTTCACTTTTCAGTAAAATAACGAACTCCTTACACCTATGATCAATTTGCAAAACTCTTTAATTATCATACGTTTTCAACGAGGAACGATGTTCTAACCATTTTCCTCAATCTCATTTTAGCATATTCAGACACAGATTCTCTTACACTAACTTCTCCACCTATTTCAATTTATTCGCTATCATTATAAACCGGGTTAATAATACATTCATCAAATTCTCTTTATGCTTCACTTAACATATTCACACGTAATATACCTGCACTCGATATTCTCCTCATAATCACAACTAATATCTCTTTACTGCTCAATAATCCTATTATACAATCAAATTCTTTACATTACCATAACACATACCTTTTATTCTATCTTTTACATACGAGTCTCTCTAGGATCAGGACTCCCAAAACAACTTTTCATTCATTTCACATTTATCTCCAATTTGTCCTTTCATTGCTAAACTTTTCAATTTGAATCATCTAATCGACTCAATCCAATTCAGGAAATTCTTCTTCAATTCCTAATCATCAACAAATATCACATTCCTTATCACCATTATCAATGCCTTTAATCATCAATGTTAACTATAGCTCTTAATATCTCATAAGGATCAATTATGCCACAATTCATATAGGACATCCTTTTCACGTCATCTCATCGAGAAATAGACGTAAAGCAACTCATGTCACTTACATTTAGGATACCTCAATCTCATTTGATTTTTGACCACATTTTTCCTTTTTGCACCAATCCTCGATCATGAGGATTTTTCCTTACCAACATCCTAATTACAATCTCAATTCATTTCCAAATATCACTATAAACACTTTTGGTTCTTACTCTATCTCACATGAATTTTTAACTATAAGACTTGGCGGTTATTCACTAACACACCAATTGATTTCCGATATCATTTCCATTATTAGGTGTGCATTCGCATAGGCAAATCCATGGAACCTTAACAACTTTTCAACTTTTTCATCTACCAATATCATTTTCTCACCTTTCGATCTTTTCATTATTTCGTTTCACGCAGTCACACTTAAATCCATATCACAACAATCACAACTCTCATCACGCTTTCGCTGCGCAACTCTAATCACAAAACATTTTATTTCCATTTACTTTACTTATATACTTTCAATCTTTCCATTTCTCATATATCTCTATATTTCCTCTATATATATTCACATCTATTTCAAATTCACTGATACAATTCCAATATAACTCTAATGTCGTATTTCACAATACGTCCATCAGTACCAATACACTGAATCTCCAATTATCATATCGTACCATATATCTATTCTTATTCCTTGATATCTACAACTTCCATTTATCACATTCTATACATCATCTTTTCTTCACTATTTCTAATCACGTAAACCACTAGTACAGGCTCATGTATGAGACTCATATGCTAGACTGGGGATCAGTCGTCACTGTCTGCCGAGACATGACTTTAAATGCATGCACTTAGACACATTTTTCTCAGAACGCCCATGTAAGATTGTACTTCTGGGCTCTGATACCACATATGTAACACCCCAACTCCTGCGAGACCCGAACCCGACATCTACAGTGATATCCGAGCCCGTGACCTGCGAGGGTGGCATGCTAGAGCAATCATTATCAATTTAAAACTCATTGTAACACTTTTCTTTTTCAAAACAGTTAAACAAGCGGAAATCAATAAACACTTTAGGCCCAATTTGCTACGAAAATCTTTTCAATCAAATACGATTTCATCACAAAAGGCACTCAATAGTGCTCAATCACAGATAAGGTAAAGGCATGACCCAACCGGGTTCCAATGCCATTTCGAACACATTTTAGTAATCACTAAAACACAATACAATTTTACACTTATCTAGTTAGGGCCCATCAACAAATCACTATACTAATGCAGATGTGACGACACCGATCCCGACCGATACTCACGCCTTGCTAGCGGCGATCATACTCCCGCTGGTCTAACGGGTACTCTTCATTCTCGAAAAACAATTGCAATGTTGGGTGAGTTTGCGAACTCAAGAGAAACCATCATCGATGGTTCACCCAACTCATGCATTCACAATCATATACATATAATACATGTAGCATTTACAGTAATATCACATGCAATTTCCTTATTCACATCTCTCACATTTGCGGTCAATTTACATTTTCAATCACCATACACATATGCAATGTACATGTGACACTTTCATTTTCTTTTCGTTGTTGTGACCGCTTACCAAATCATTTACGCTGAGCCGTGGCTCTCAAATCGTTAGGCATGATATGCCTGCGGTGAGCCCGAGGCTCTATCAATCGTTGGACCGAGGTCCGTGAGTTGAGCTTAAAGCTCTCATATACGCTAGGCGTGATTCGCCTCGATAAGCCCAAAGGATTCGCACAAAGCATCGAGCTCGTGGCTCTCGCATACGTTGGTACCACCGGTCACAACTACCATTATCGATCATTCAATGATGCATGAATGCATGTGTCACTTCCCAATTTCAGTCATTTATGCCCAATCATTTTCGCTAACGATTTACAATTTAATTCATTCATGCATTCATACATATTTACTCATCTTTGCACTTCAATATCATAATCAAATATTTCAACACCCACGGTCCAAATCAATCAAATCAATCACACATCTATCCATCCACGCTTCCTCACGGCAATCAATGCATATAATTAATAAACACATAAGGCTGAGAAACCAACTAGGTTACTCACCGCACTTCGAAACCACCGCTGAAGTCCCAATATCGTCAAGTGGATCGTCGATCCATCGAACCTCTATATCAAATCAAATAAATCACACATTACCAATCATGCCAAATTCAATAATCAATAGCAATTTCGATAAATACTATACATGTTATGACTTTCCCGATTCAATTCCCGAATTTCTCAATTGGATCACTCTCACTCAAATCCATATCAATCCCAGATATCATTTATCAATTTACTAATTTCCATATTCTTAGGTCACATTTCAATTAAAATCACAATCACAATTCGTTTACCACTCAATTTCGATAACCATCTAATTACGTTCCAAATTCCCATTCTTATCAATTCAATATTCTTAGTCTCCAAATTCCAATTAATCATTTAGAAACCAATTCATTTGAAATCAACCTTAAACTCATTACTTGTAACAATCATCTAAAAATCACTTAATTTCATTTCTCCCGATTTGTAATTTCTATTCTCTCAAATGCCATTTTGATCCATAACCAATCCAATTTAAATCCCAAAATTCTCCAAATTCAAAAACCTCAAAATCTCATATTCGAAATCGGTCTCCCTCATGCGACGTCCGATCCTTCGTCATGGCGTAAAATCCGCCGCTTGTCATGACGATGTCACTGCTGCTTCGTCATGCGACATGCGGCCTACAACCCGCTCGTCAAAGCGCATTTAATTAAAAATCAATTATTCGTCATGACGCGCGAGTTAAAGGGCTCGCCACAGGCGTGTTAAATACATCGTCATGACGCATGAACCCGTAAACTCGTCCAAAACCCGAAATTCATCCGATCTCATCGATATAAATTCTTCCAAATCATATCTAAACACTCTCAATCAGTTTTAAACCTTAAGCCTAACTTATTTCTAACCTCAGATCATCATTTAAACCCTTTTTCATCAAACACCCAAATCAAACTCTCACAAACCCTATCGTCGATGCTTTCAAATTCTCTAAACAATTTCTCACTCAAATCAATGATCAAATGAAACGATTTTAACTCATAAACATATAGAAACTTACTTGATTCGAGCTTCAATCCGTTAAGAATCCTTCAAGCAACTCCAAATCCCCAGTTTTCTCACCCACGAACGTCGATGAGCTTATTGAACAATTAAGCTTCTCTCTTAAGCTTATACACATATATATATATATATATAATCATTTGACTCATGTCCAATTCTTTAGGGTCTAACAAATCCGATTTCTATTCCATTTTTCTCCCAATTCCATATTCAAAACCTAATTATACACTTATTACTAAATTTCTAATTTTCACAAACCAATTCTCATATGTACAATTTTGATAAATTCCCAATTGCACAATTAAGCCAATTCTCATCGGACCAATTATAACCAATTTCCAATTTCACAATCAAGTCGGGAATTGTCATACATGTATGTACATATATATATACTTATGCAGTCAATAATCATTTATCAATGACTATCAAAACTGTAATGCATGTGCAATGCAACACTTTGCCTGTACCAAATCCTAACCCGATTCAAATTACCAATCTACCCGTCACTCCGATAACGGGATGTTACATAAATAGTGCGGTGAAATTGGAGAGGAACCTGAGCAGTGAAGAGAACTTAATGCTCCAATGTTTATTCCTCAAGTCGATGAATAGTAAAAATTGTCTGGAGCTTGCCAAGAATTAATGGGGGATTTTTAATTAGGCACGAAGATGGGGGTTGAAGCTCTTTGTCAGAAAATATCTATGAAGGGCTAAACATCCCGACACTGGTTCGGAGGTAAAATCGACGCCGACGACCCGGGTTAAGTATTATTTTGTTGTTTCTTTCTCTCATTAGGAATTGATTGTGTTATCCTATTTTAAATGATTTGAGTTTTGTGTATGGATAATCGAAATTTTGTTATTATTCGGTTATTTGTGTATGAACCCATCGGGTATTGTGAATTGATGATTTTAATACGTTCATTGAATCGTTAATTTCAAACCCATTGCTATAATTTCGATGTAATCCATAATTTTTATGTTGAAATTCAGTTGTAGCGACTATTGATTCGTAATCATTAGGGATAACATGACCTAGGCTAAATGACCCGAGCGTGTGTGGTTGTTGCCTTGATTAATCGGTTTTTCTAATTCGTAATGCTACTGCCTAATTAAATCTAGAGATCGTATCCTAGGTTGTTAGGTGGTTAGGTTTAATCAACGATCGTATCTTGATTAAACAATACCTAAGGGAAAACTCGGGTTAGTTTTTAATCCACGATTAATAATTTCTTAGAGAGGTTAAAGAACAACAAATTAATAAAATATGCTTAATCAGGGTGTAGGCCGAGATTAAACCGAAGAATCGGGTCCCTACCGAATTCCCCACATTTTTCATTTTATTGCATGTTTTCTTTAATTTGTTTTTATTAGTTAGTTTTATTTTATTTTCATCTTTAAAAATCCAAAACCCCCCTTTTTCATAAACACTGATTAATTTCATTTCTTAAACTTTACACACACTCTCTGTGGGATCGACCTAGACTCGCCACTGCTACAATAGTAATCTAGTTAATTAATTTTGACTAGCGTTACGACGCGCGGTCAGGCATGATCTCATAACTTCCCGCGATGAAGCCAAACTTTTGTTGCGGTGTATTTATCCCGAAGTATGCATTTGCTCGACCTTAGAACTTTGCCGCAACGAACTTTTCCTGAAAGGTCCTTGGAATTATTCCTTAGTTTCGCACCTGCCAATGCTGAAGCTGAAATTCTCCTTACAATTGTAACAAGTAATGAGACCTGGGGGCCCAACACCATATATGATTGAGATTTGAATACTTACATTTCTAATCTTTCCCTTCACTTAGTGATGGATAATTTGTTTTTTAGTCAAGATAGATTGAACTGCAACTTCTCTATAGTCAAAAGCCACAACCATTCTGCCATTATAGTGGCAGTTGGGATTTTAAAGGTATTCCCAGTTATCCCTAAAAAAATAATTAGTAATGCTACTGATCTCCTTTGTTATCGTCTTTAGGAGTAGTATTAAAAAAGGCTTAGATTCCTAAATGTAATCTGCAACCATGCTTTGTTTATTCAGGCTATAATATTCCATATCAATAGGGACATTATTTCTAAGAAGTAAGAGACTTCTTCTTCCTTTTAAAGCCCTTCCTTGTCACTCTCATGAAGTTAGAGTCGAAATCTACTTCTTTTAGAACTTCATTAAGGTTTACAACTTCCTAAGGTGGAGATTTAGTTCCATTTTCTACTATATTTCTCTGGGAAGTCCCAAGTGTACACAAGATGATCTGAGTGTCATCATTCTTTTCCTTACTTCCTGTGGATTACATTAAGTCCTGTGTTCCTTCCCTGTCTATTGTATCATTTATTTCAAGCTCCATTTCCTTCACATTTTCATTTGGAGTTAGATATTGTACCTTCTTATCATCTACTTGATACAGTTCACTACCTTCTCCAATCTTGAAAATCCCCTATAGGAAACCATGTCTATTTGGGTTTAGTGCTTCATGGCTTCCATTTGTAGTTAGAAATCACTTGGTCCTCAAATAATGTTCCCCTCTTATCCATTCTCATAATTTTTATAATGGGTATCATTTTTGGGAGATCTTTGGAAGCCTCCATCAAAACACACATAATGGCAAAGCTAACTCTCTTCATGATTGCTATAGTTTTATCCAAGTATAAGGGGTGCCCTATAAAACTCCCTATGTGATATCAAAACCCTTGTAGTCCATTACTCTAAGGGTATGTTATGTATGCAGCCTAGATAGGAATCTACTTTTGCCTTAGATCCTTAATCCTAATACCAGGCTTCCATTCCTGTAGAAGTGAGGGTTTGCAGTTATAGTGCAAAGGCCCCATTTTGAAGATTCTATTTGCTAGTTGGGAAGAGTTGAATCTGAATAGGAATATGCTGTTGTCATTTAGTAATACTTCGTAGAGTCCCATGTTTGTCCACTACTTGGTAGCCTAGTTGTGCATGGCTTAAAAAGAGGGCCTTTGTCCATAAAAAATCCAATGAGTTACCCTCCCACGTCCTCATTCCTTCCTTAAATATATCCAAATCTAGCGATACAATAGTTTTACCTTTTTCTATTTTTGGTGGGCAGAATTAGAGCTTGAAATATGAGCAATCTGTTGGTTTATGCCCTACAGCCAATCGCTTTGGTTGTAGTTTAGTGACAAATTATTTAAAAGGCATTCTTTATCTTGTACATGTTTAGATGTATATGATAAAGTCCATGGGATAATTTTACATTGCAAATGAAATTATAATGAGATTATAATTATGAGATTCATATTGCATTCATGAATTATTCCTAAAATGTTCTAGTCATTGTTCTATTAAGATCGACATTAATAGAACATAAAAGACTAGCACACGCTTTCGCTTTTCCTTATGAAGGAAGTAGTCGATCTCATAGGCTAAAGTATGGAGATACTTAAACAAACGTGTGGGTACTTGTTAGAGAACAAGTTCATCGAACAGACCGATATGAGAAATCTATTTGGAACATTACTTGTATGTCTATAAATTCTCATTGTGATGATTGTATAAGTGATCCTTTGACTTGAGATCATCAAAGTTATCTTGTATGGGATTGTTATGTTTTGATACTATTCGTGATCTATAAAGGTCGCTTTAAATGGTAGTCATTGGATATAACATGAACTATATGGAGATAGTTGAATGATCAAGATAGATTCATCACCCTAAAGTAATTAGGAGAATGTTCCGTTGTTCTCGATTAATATTGATTCAGAAATCCTTGGCGGGTGGAATGATATTTAGTAAACAGTTTACAAATATCATTAATTAAATCAATAGCTAATGGCGGAGAATTAATATAATTAGACTCAAAATAGAGTAGACATTAATTCCATGCTCTATGTCTAATCGGAACATTAGTTGATGAAAGGATTGAATTATACGGAAAAATCATGCACTAAAGGTTAGTCAAACCACTTTGACATTCCCGAATATTTGGGTGGTCATGATACGTTGCTAGACGTCAATCTTGATCTATGATTATAAATTGTTTAATTAGAGAATTAAAGATAAATTAAAAGGAGTTTTAATTTATCTAATTCTAATTATGAATTAGAATTATAATTTATAGTCATTGCCAACATATTTGGGAACCTAATGGGTCACACATATAGAATGGGTCAAGAGAGCAAAATTAATTTAATCAAGTTGGACTTGATTATAAAGTTTGAGAAACTTTATAATTAAATATGAGATATTTAATAAATAAAGATCAAGATCGATATTGAATCTTATTTGAAATAATTGGTATTTAATTAGAATTATCTGTAATTTAATTAAATTTTAATTGAAATTAGTGTTTAATTTCAATTAAATTACTAATACATCCAAAGCTTATTATAAATAAGCTTAAGCTTCATGTAATAGCAGACTTCACGCTAACCCTCTCTCGTAAAGTTACTGTAGTTCTCTCAACCTATTCAATGGATACTATTAGAGGCCTAACACTGCAAGGCTACTACGGTGGTTGAGACGGATCGGTTTTAAATGATTCGAGGATGCATCAAGATAAAGATCAAGCTTCTAATGAGGTGCAATTAAATTCGCTTTATTATGATTCGATTAATCATTTTATAGAATTAAATAGATCTTGATTTTCTAAATCAAACGTTACGAAAAAGTTTCATGATTATTCCGCTGCGGTCGGATCAGATCTGGACCCGATTTTTCAACACAATCATCATCCATAACCTGCTTCTATGTCTTCTTGGAAGGGTTAATACCAGTTGGTCATTCCTTAGTATTGCTAGACTCATGTTCTAAGGAGTCTGTCCACTTATCAAGAGAAGGGTTACTTGTGTCAAATGGCTATTATACAGGAGGGAAAGGTCAACTTGATTAGAGTTTTTGGTAGGGTCTTTTGGTAAGGGAGGAAAGTCTTTACTTGTCAGAACCAAGTTTGACATTGTTATAGCGAGTGGTTGATAACCAATTTTTTGAATGCAGGGAAGGAAGACAGCTGTGCAAACATCAAGACGTTTAGGCTTATATTCCTACTAATAGAGAGGAAAACAAGAAAGAAGCGGGGGATTCAAGAAGAGAGTAAGAAGCAAGAAAGGAAAAGGAAAGGAGATGAGGACACAAGATCAAGGGAGAAGTAGATGTTAGCTTGGGCGGATATCAAAGATGAGACTGAGAAGCAATGGTAGAGACGCAAGAAGGGTTCAAGAAGGATAGTTTAGGTGTTGTTAGTAAGCAGTTTAGGCGGTAGAATGGTTAGTGAGAAGGAAGGGCCTCTCTCTCTAGCCATGTTGTCGTTCCATGTCAACAATGGCCATTAAAGAGCGGAGTTTGGAAGTAGTTGCCACAAGACACAGCGACCTTTCTTTCTTGATAATGTGAAAATCATATTGTATTTTGTTTATAATTTAGAGGTCATTTTGTAGCTAAATTGGAGCGGGAAGAAAGATGTAAAGTTGTTATTAAGTGTTGGGTAGCAGTTATTGTCTTGCTTTCGATTTACTATCGTTGTTTATTGAGTGGTGGTCATTCTTACAATGACATTTTTAGTTTTTCAACCTTAGATAAATCTCGGGGCGGTAGTTTTCACATAGAAAGATAAAAAGAGAGGAGATTCTATATATTTATACGTTTATATGCATTATTACAAATAATAATTTTTCTTAACCAATATTTTTTGTGATGTTGGACTAAATTCTAGTTTAGACTATTTTCCTAAAATCAATGTAAATTCATGAAATATTCTCATTCCCAAAATTAAATAGATCAAGAATGATGATTAAATGAAATAAGAAAAAGGGCATATTAAACCGTAATGTTTTTACCAGAATTTAATTTAAATTATAATTTTAATATATTAAAATTATAACATTTTAAAATTGTTTTATTTGAACTCAAATTTAGCATCTCCATTGGCCCTTGGTTACAAAAAGTACACATGATATTTTTATTTTTTCTGTGAGTTCCTTGAAGATTTGTAACTTAGGTTACAAACAATAAAAATATTTTAGTTTTTGTTTTTGTAGAATGACATCATTTTTTATTTTTCTCAAAGGTTGTTGTCTAGCTTGAAGTTATAAATAAAAAGTAAGAAAAACCTATGCGCCATTGTTAAACTGGAGATTAGGAGGATGTTTTTACAAGATAAGATAAACTAAAAAAATGTGAACTAAAGCAATATTGGAAGCCAAGCTACCTGGATAACCAAGTATGCTTGTATATATATATTTCTGGATATCCTTTTGCCATGTATCACTGTTACAAACTCCACAGATAATTGGATTAACGAGAAACTTGGAAGCTTATTCCTGTTTGACGAAAAAAGAAGCAGCTAAGCTAAATAAGACAAGCTGTGTTCTCCATTTATTCACCAACATTACCAATTAAATATTCTTCATCTTCTTTTGCCATAGTAACAGGCAAGCATGCAAGAATCAATGGCTACAAAAGTGTAAAGAAAGGGTTATTAAAGAAAAGGGAGGTTTGAAACTAAAGCCGCAGAAGACATGAGCCGAGACAAGTTGTTATCTAACTCCATTTAAGTGGCAGCCCATTCTTTACGGATGTCAAAAGTATAATTAATCTCCAAGTAGCACTTTTGATCGTCATCAACAAACTGAGAAGGTCAGAAAAGAATCATAAGAGCAACAACAGACTGAACGAAAGAATTAAAAATTAAGATTTTAAACCATTGCAATCTTGCACTAAATTTATAACGATGAAAAGGGTAGGACTAATATCATTAGATTGCATGTCAACGTCAAAAAGCGACAAGACAAGAAACTGAAAAAAATATAAGTAGAATGATGGAAATATTCAGTAGAAACAAACCCTGGATTTTGCTGTATAAGATCCTCTAGCAAAAAGACCAGATGGGGTGACCTCTTCAGGCATTACATGTGTGTAAGCCTCCGGTTGAGGACTGAAAGTCCCGATCATCTCTTTTGTGCTGTCCACTGAAATGACATTCATATTTAAAAAACATCCACGCGTTCATATTTAAAATTAGGCTGGTCACTAGCAGCTCACCCTTCACACCAGTTTTCCAGACATTGTTGGTATACTTGAGTCCAGACACAATGTTGTTGCTGACTTTGAACGAGAACTTTAAGTTATATTGGCATCCTTCTTTCAATGTGAACCATGACCCCTTGGGCTTCCCATCTTCCGGAATAGAAAGGACAATGTCAGCCCTCCCAGGAGATATGATAGACAGCTCAAGAAATTTCACTTCAGGATCAAGAGTCTCTGCAACCAATTTCACAAACAGAACAAATTAAGTCACCTCAGTCTAGTAATATTCTTTAACAACAAAAAGAAAACAAGCCACATTCTCACCTAAACCATTAAACTATGTGAATATCTCATCCTTCTAGCCTGCTTACGGAATAATTGTTTCTCAAAATAAAGCATATGAACACATGGTTAACAACCTGGACTTCAAAATTATGGGAAGAATATTCTTTTGATTTTTGACTATTTAGCATTTGAATTAAAAAACTGGAAACAACCAATAAAATCAACAAAAGACCCCAAGATACACTGGCAATCCAATCTTTCTGAGACTAGCAGCAAGTCAAGATAGGACAAATATTGAAATCAGTGCATAAAAAGTTTTGGCACATAATAGTAAACAATTAAAAGGAATTTGTCTGTAAGCATATATTGGAAGAAAAATGTCCAGAACTGCAAGGCCCTTATACACAAAACAATCTTTAGTTATTGAGACATAAGTTTGAACAGTACCTCCAATATTTTCAAAATCAACGCTTCCAAGAAGCTGTTCCTTCCATTTCCTCAGACTCTCATCATCCTGAATTCTCAAATTCCAGGAAAAAAAAAAACATTATCAGTTATCACCAAATACAGAGATTTCAAAAATGAACTCTCTTTTTAAACTAAATTGCAGGAGAGGGGACGTGACTGATCACCTTATCCTTTTCAAGCTGTTCTTTGAGGGTGTACTGAGGACCAAGCTGAATTTTATGGCTTCCTTCTTCATCTTCCTCATCCTCAGTCGCACACAAAGAAGTTTCACTTGCATGCCTCCTCATTCCAACTCTTCCTCCGTCATTCCCCTGTTCGTCAGCAGTTTTTATTTCCAAATCATCACTCCCCTCTCCAACTACTTCCTTCTGTTTGTCTTCTAACCCCATGTTACCAGAACTTGAAACGGCTCCAACAGTCAAAGACATCAACTCATTAATGGTAACAAGCTCTGCTCACGACACAAACAAAAGAAAACTACAACAGAAACAGAGATTACATGAGAAGATGGTTAGTTATGCCAAAGACAGGAGATAAAAGATATTCTTTAGTAAATCGAAAATGGGAGTATAGAAGATAATTAGAAAGTGAAAAGGCACTTTGTAGGCTGTCAAAAGGAAAAGGCGTCGATAAAGGCAAAGATTATCTGTTCTTAGTATACGGAGATCCAACAAGATAAAAGGGCCACCACAAAGAGAACAAGAAGACAAAAGAGAAACTGGATTTGTCTTGTCTCCTCTCTTTAGTTTAGCTTTTTTGGTGGTGGTGGTGGGTTGGTGTTCAAATTAAGCAAGAAACAACGGAAAAAGGTAGAGGCAGAGTGGTATTGACATGAAGAAAAGGTCGTGCGGTGATCCGAAATATGAGAGAGGTGCAGCCAAAAATATAGAAGGTCAAGTCAAGTAGGAGAGAGTGTTAGTACTAAGTATTTGCCTAAGATTAAGGAGGACCATTATATTTGACTTTGACCCATTCTTTCAATAAAAGAATAATGATCGCAATCCAAAATTTGCACGATACTCCTGTCTATAATTAAAATGTTAATAACTATTTTGAATTAGTGACCCTCGTTTACCCTATCTCCCTTGTTTTCTAATTTTATTTGGCCGTGAATTCTTCATTTATAGTTTTGTTGTACCAAATGAGTTTTAAAAACTTAGGCTATCCTACTTGTAAGTATACGAGATAATTATAGTCGAATACCTGGGATTATCTCTCAAGGAGATAAAATTCATCAACTCAAATTAACTTTGAATAAAAACAAATGCAATCCTAAACATTCTAACCTAAATTGTTAACAAAAATTCAAATAAAGTAAAATAAAATAAAAACAACCTAATTTAATTAGAGGTAAAAAAAAACATTTTGATTAATCAATGTAGTAAGCTCTTATGAAATTAGTTTCATTAATTTAATCTCTTATGCATGACTCAAACAATTTGATTGAATAGCTGTCTTGCTAAAATTAACAGTTCGGTTTTAAAATCAAATCCAATAATAAACTGGACTAACCAAGTCTATTATCCAAATCAATTATTTAAACCCAACTGATAATTATCCACTTAAGTTAATGCATTTCTAATTCATAACTTAAGCGCCTATAATTTCTTGATATAATATTAATCTTTTTCTCAATTCTTCGTTTAATATCAAAATAATGCAAAACCTGGACACACTATTACATCCATTAAGTTCATAAATTATAGAAAAGAATAAGACAATCAAATAGTAATTTAATCATGCATATCGATTAAATCAGATCCATTAACTCTCAATAATAAACAATCATCCCATAACGAAATAAAAATTGTTCATCATATTCATTAAATTCAATCCCATGTTTAACGGTAAACAGAGAAATAAATTTGATAAATAGAAGAAATAAATTTAACAAACAGAATTGAAGAACTCTTGAACAGTAAGAGTTGGCAGTGAATCTCCTGCCCAAAGTCACCCTTTGTTTTTACCGCACTATCTTTACTCACACTCCTTGGCTTTAGCTCACACTTTCTGCCTTTGCTATATTCTATTTTGCCCAGAAATTGTTGCTTATGATGACGTCCCCTTCTTTCTATAACTACCTTTATTTATAAAGGGAATCTAGGGTTTAATGCGATCTTTCTTCTTCTTTTTTCTTCTTTTTTAGGTGTAATCTTGCGATATTCTATTTTGTTCACTCATTAATGACATAATTGTAATAAGAAGGGTTTTGACTTTTAAAGGAAGGAGCAAGCACGAAAATTAGAAGGAAAGAAAAAAGAAAAGAGAGAAGAGGCAGAGAGTCGGTGGAGAAGAGGAGAAAAAGGAAAGAAAATGCTAGGTTTTGATTTTTAAGAGAGATTTTCATGTTTATTCATGAAGGAAAAAGGAAGAGGAGCATGAGAGCTTCCATTCAAGCCAAGAAACTCCTCATTTGGTGAAGAATCAAGGTAAGAGTACTTTTTGACTTGTTGGATTTTTAGAGAGATTTCGGTTCTTATGGCTTAAGAATGGTATGGGTTTAAGTCTTCTAAGATAAATTTTTTGATTATGTGTTATGGGTTGTCCAATTTGAATTCTTATTGATTTGGAAATTTTGCCATTGTGAAGGAAAGTAAGAGAGGCAAAAAGGAGGAAAAGTAGAGGCTTTTTGAACAAGTATTAAGCAAGAAAATAAGGTGGGTTTCATGTTTATAATTTGATTAATGAGCTATTAAGGTTTTGTTGGATCGGAAAAAGAAAGCATGCTTAATATGGAGAAACGATAGATTTCAAAATTTTTTAAGAAATCATCTTGCAGCGGAAGCAATATATCCAAATCAACATGCTAATCCATACATGATATGGTATAAGGATAATAAAACCAAGAACAAGATAAAAGAAATTACCGAATTCTTCGCTATGCCTTTAAATCCTCATTGCTATCCTCTCCTTCTTATATCCAAATCCTTTGCCTTTGAGTCTTTTCCTTTAGCAATCTATCTTCTTCCTTGTTGTAGTATCCTCAACCAATTAGATTTACCACTTGTTCTTCAAGGACAACTAGGTTAACAAAATCCTTTGGTGGGAAAGGAGAAGAAATATTTGGAGGAGATTTTCTTAGAAGAAGAACCAAAATTGAAACTCTTTCAATTCTTTCACTTAGGAATTTCGGTTCCACCTTGCATGAAAGGAGAGAATGTCTAAAACCATGCAAGAACCCTTTCTTACATCTCAATTTAAAATATGCATGAATGAAAAAGTGAGAGGCATCCAATGCATCACTTCACATTAATCACTCATCAAATAGCCAATAAATGAGACTTACTTCATTTATCTTTAAAATGGCTATTTGAAAGACCATAACCTATAATTGAATACCCATTTCGGTTTTGGCAAGAAGAAAGAAGGAAGATGGTCCATCTAATGCACATCTTTCATCTTTAATCTAATGAATGCAAATAGGTTACATGCCAACATTAAAAGCCAACCATTAAACCATTTAATGGTAAGTTCATAACTCCATTTAATAATGATGAACCATAATAAAGACCATCTTTATTTAGTATTTTAATGTCAAATGTGTGGTTACACATCTAACCTAACACAATTTCGAAATTGCTTCTTCTCCATTAAAAAAAATGTTTTAATATAATTAATCTAATCAATTACATTAAACCAAAACAAGCCCATTTCTAAATGAACATATGGGCTTCCAATTAACCATTAATTAGTATAAGCCCATCATTCAATTATGGACTTCTAAAGCCTCCAAACTACTTCTTACTTAGCTTGATAACCTTCCTTAAAGCCAAGTGGGGAATCTTATTGGACTTTGATAATTCAAGTCCAATAAGCCCAGAAATAACTCAATCTCATTGGAATTAATTCTAGCTTATTAACTAAATGTCATTCTACTAAAGACAATTAGTTGAACTCTTGAATTATTAAATATTATGAGAATATGTCCAATTACAAACCCTATTTAGAACCTTATTATAGCCATCCGCACAACAAAGGGTAAAATTACAGTTTTGCCCTTATGTTGGTTTTTCCTTCTAGATCTCTCATTTTACTTTATATGGTGATTAACACATAAGATCTCATCTTAGTGTTAAGACTTGATGGGTAGCTAGTCCATCAAACTACTAGCGCAGCTTAATCACCAAATCTCCTTAAAACATCTGAAGAGATGATAACACTATAAACTCTTTATTTGAGTGAATGTTCCTCGATACATGTTTCAATTAATAATTCCAACATGCGACACCGGATTAATACCTGTAAAAATCCATTCCGATCATATCAAGAATTATAATGAAACACATATGAGTTCACCACTCATCAAGATTGTGGTTCATAATAAGCGAATGCTTAAGTTGTATGTTTTAAGATTAAAGTAACGCCCACTTTATTCTTGAAAACATACTTGATTTCAATTCATTTAATAGTGCCATTATCGATAGTCTACTACTATCATGATATGAAACTCATCATTCCCTTTAAGTAAACTCCTTTACTTATATGGAGATAAATCGCAACACTACGCCTAAACCATAATCAAACGACCAACTTGATTATTCAACTGTGAATCAATTAATTGATTCTAATAATATACATGTTTCCCATACATCTCTATGTATATGTATATTACTTACAAATGAATCTTGGTACCTTATGACCAGATATATAATGCTCATACAAATAAAACCAAACTCTTTTGTTTTATTAATAATAAATATTTTCATTACAAAATCAGAATCAAGAAGATAAAGTTACATGTAAATACACTTGCTTTCCAGGGCACTATATTTACATAACTCCAACAATCTCCCACTTGCCCTAAAGCAAGTTTGACATATCCTTCATTCCCATCCCTTTTAGGTGACCCTCAAAGCTCTTTTGAGTCAATGTCTTTGTGAATGGATCAGCAAGGTTTTGCTCTGTAGGAATCTTTACCACATCCACTTCTCCATGTTGTATAATCTCCCTTATGAGATGATACTTTCGCTCAATGTGTTTGGCAACTTTGTGGTTCCGAGGTTCTTTAGAATTAGCCAATGCCCCACTATTATCACAATAAAGTGTAATGGCTTTTTCTGCCTCTGGAACTACCTCCAAATCATTTAAGAACTTCCGAGCCGATCGCTTCCTTTCACGCTTCACAAGCAGCAACATACTCAGCCTCCATAGTCGAATCAACAATACAAGATTGCTTGACACTCCTTCAAACTATGGCTCCACCTCCTAAAGTAAATATATAACTAGAAGTTGATTTTCTTAAATCAACATCTGATTGGAAATCAGAATCCGTATCTCCTGTCGGAATAAGATTACTTCCAGAGTAAACAAGCATTAAGTTCTTCTTCCTACGAAGATACTTAAGTATACACTTAACCGCAGTCCAATGTTCCATTCCTGGATTGACTGAAATCTACTTACCAAATCCCATCACGTAATGATATATCCGGTCTAGTGCACAGCATTGCAAACATCAAACTACCAACTGTCGAAGCATATGGAATGTTACGCATGCATTCAACCTCCTCTTGGGTTTTAGGTGCTTGTTCCTTTGAAAGTTTGATTCCATGTCTAGTAGGAGTGAAACCCCTCTTGGAATCTTGTATGGCGAACTTATTGAGCATATTCTCAATATAGGTTAGTTGAGACAAAACTATCTTCTTGTTCTTACGATCCCTTATAAGTTTGATCCCTATAACATAGGTAGCCTCTCCCAAATCCTTCATTGAAAACTGTTCATTTATCCATCCCTTAACCGCAGATAACATTCCCACATCATTCCCAATGAGCGTAATGTCATCAACATACGTGATTAGAAAGTAACCTTACCTTCTTGTATTCTTTTGTAAACACAAGGCTCATCTAGGTTTTGTATGAACCCATAGGTTTTGATAGCCTTATCAAACCTAATGTTCCAAGACCTAGATGCTTGCTTAAGTCCATAAATGGACCTTTGCAACTTGCAAACCTTATGCTCATTACCTAGCTCAATGAATCCTTCTGGTTGGGCCATATAAATGGTCTCCTAAAGATCTCCATTCAGAAATGCGGTCTTGACATCCATTTGCTATATTTCATAATCGAAATAGGCTGCTATGGCCAAAAGAATCCTGATGGACTTAAGCATGGCAACTGGAGAAAAAGTCTCCTCGTAGTCTATACCCTCCTTATGAGTATAACCTTTAGCTACCAATCTAGCTTTAAAGGTCACTACCTTTCCATCCGATCCCCTTTTCCTTTTGTAGATCCATTTACACCCTATGGTTTTTAGACCTGGTGGTAGATCTACAAGGACCCAGACTTCATTAGTATACATAGAATCTATTTCTGATTCCATTGCCTTGAGCCATTTTCCTACATCAACATCATTAATAGCCTGTGTATACGTAACGGGATCTGTTTCTTCTTGGTCTGAGATGGCAATTAAGCCTTCTTCTAAACCCAGATACCTATCTGGTTGTCTCACAACCCTCCCACTACGTCTAGGCACATCTTGATGTTCAGTTGCACTTCGATTCAACTCTTGAATCCATTTCGACATCTTATTCTCATATCCAAAACAACTCTTGGTTCGATGAAATTGCTAACTCCTTTAGTACTACTTCACTTCTTCCTTTGTGATTTCTCACAAACTCTTCCTCTAAGAAGTTTGCATTTGTCGACACAAATACCTTCCTATCATGAGGACTGTAAAATAGTACCCTCGAGTTCCGTAGATATCCTACAAACAAACATACTTGACCTTGGTTCCATCTTTGTGGATTCGTGGCTTTAGAACGTAATGGACAGCCCCCGAAGTCCTCAAGTGCCTCAATGAAGGCACTCACCAATCCACAACTCCCTAGGTGTTTTAGGCACCGATTTGGATGGAGCAAAGTTAAGAAGATATGTTGCCGTTTGTATGGTATATCCCGAAACGATTCTGGAAGGCTAGCATAGGATATCATTGATCTTACCATTTCCAATAGAGTTCTATTTCTCCTCTCGCTACACCATTCATTGAGGTGTACGAGGAGTCGACAAATTGGAAACAATTCCATTGTCAATTAAATATTCTTTGAACTCTCCAGATAAATACTCACCACCTCGATCCGATCGAAGTTGTTTTAATGGCTTGCCAAGTTGCTTCTCACTTGACTTTGAATTCTTTGAACTTTTCAAAAGATTCACTCTTTTATGCATCAAATACAAATAGCCATGTCTTGAGTAATCATCTATAAAAGTTATGAAATATTCATAACCTCCTCTAGCTTGTACATTCATGGGCCCACACACATCAAGATGTACCATGTCCAATGTGGATTCAAATCGCTTCCTTTAGAAGGAAATGAGGCTTTTGTCATTTTCCTTCAATACAAGATTCACAGTGGGTAATGGATCACTATCCAAGCCCATAAGGATCCCATCCTTTACTAGCTCAAGTCAAGTCTTTTCGATTGATATGACCCATCCTTAGATGCCACAGATACTTTGAATTAATGCTAGAGATATTGGATTGTCTTGGTTTTATCAATTACGTGGTGTTTAGTGAGCCTTTCATAGGTTCTATAAAAACAATCCTGTTTAATTATCGCTCACAAATAAAATCCTTATTCTCATATATTGAAACAACCTTTTCAAAATATAAGGAATAGCCAGATTTTATTAGACAAAAATGAAATCATGTTCCTTACAATCATTGGCATGTAATAAACATCTTCCAAATATAACCTATGACCACTAGGAAAGTCCAAGATAACTACTCCCACCGATTACATTGAAACATAGGAACCATCTGCTATCTTAACTTGAAACGGCCTTTAGAAGTCTTTTCCTTCATTGAACCCCGCAAAGAATTACAAACATGGTTAGTGGCTCCTAATCTAATATCCAAGAAGTAGATAAATCTGCCACATTTCTAGTTCCTAACAAACTTAGGAAGCCCATACCTTGTTTGCTTTTGAGGGACTCTAGGTAGACAGATGCTTTCTTTTCCAAAGGCCCATCTCATCATAGTGGAAACACTTTCCTTTGATGTTCTCTTTGGCCTTCTTTTCATGGGTTTGGCCTTGACCCTATTTGGGCCTTCTTTTCATTGGACCCTTCTTCTTTTCCTTGCCCTACCTTGGGCTTAGAAGAAGAAGCTACATTAGCTTCTCGCCCATGAGCCTTAATATTCAATATTTCCTCCGTGCTCTGAGGGTATTCATCAACTCACTCAAGGTGTAATCCTTGTTGTTGAGCTCATAGTCCAACTTAAACCGCTGAAAAGAAGAGTTTAAGCTATTGATGATCATAATCATCTGCGTGTCCGCATCCATATCCGCCCAAGCATCTCAAATTTCATGATCGCAGAGATTACCTTCATCATGTAATCTCGCACCGGTTCACCTGTTTCGTCTCGAGATTATGAAAGGTTTGGATAGCTTTCACTCTTCAGACGTAGTCCTCACACCAAACATCTCATGTAGGTGATGGACCATTGCACTAGCAGTTTTTATACAAGCAATTTGCTTCGCAATATGCACCGATGAAGCTTTAGAATATAACACTTAGTAGTCTTGTCGACGATTCGCCAATGCTCATGTTGTTGGACTTGCTCAGAGTTGCATCTCCATTTAGAGGTGTAGGCTCATTTTCGTTAACACCCATGAAATACGCTCATATCAAGAACAATGTCAAGGTTACGTCTCCATTCATTAAACTTGTCTCTATTTTCCAATTTGTTATTAGTCAAGAGCGGGTGAGTGGATTCATTTTGTGGTTGATTATGTCCGAAAATATAAATTATTAAAACATGAGCATACTAGTCAACAATTTATGGAACTTTGTATAAAATCATGATGCATGTATGCATGATGATAGATTTAACAAAACTTAAAAATTAAAACATTATACTGACGGTTATTTTTCTTATCTATAACAGACTAAGTGACGGTGGGCCATCTTATCTATTAAAAGAAAAAGCTGGACCCTCCCACTCAAAAACTACCAAGCATCTCATGCTCAATTTTGTAAGAAGCGCCTTAATTTGGTCCATACTTTTACCAATGAGCTACGGTGGGCGCTTTATTGATAAAAATGTTGAGTGTATAACCATTTGATTCATTCACTAAAGATACCTACAAATCATGCCTCGGTGGGAGGTCACATTTGCTATCATTAAGTGGACTTATCCTTAAGGAGACCCAAACCATGCAAGATCTAGGATCCATGCCCTCCGATGGGGAGTAACACTTCACCACATGCAAACGGGCCATCATTTGGAGACCGTGGACTCTCACAGAGCATCCTCTCCCACTCAATCTTTTGGGCTTTAAGTTTTAAATACCATCTTGTCTAGATGCAATTTATTATCCATCCTATATTGTTTCATTATATATCTCATACATAATGAATGCATGGCAAGGCCTAGGGTTGGCAATTTTCTAAATGACATGCAATCACATAATATCACATATTACAAGCATTCATTTCTCCATTCATCACATGAACTAATAAAGCCACTTTTGATTTTCCATCCTAGAAACATAAAATAATTACAAGCCTTTTAGGCCCAAAATATGCTTCTTCATCTTGGATCTTCCGCTTGAACTCTTCGCTAACATGATCCGCCCATTCGGTAAACAAAATGTAATGGCATTTATGAAATTAGAATTTTGTCATTTGAAAATAAAATTCCAGCACTAGATTTTTAGAAACCAAATCTTTGTTTTGACAAAACTCCCAGCACTTGTTTTATTAAACCGAAACTCATTTCATGAAAATTAAAACAGCACTTAGTATTTTAGCAAAACCAAATTGGATTCTTTGAAACAAAAAACCAGCACTTGCTTTCCAATCATAACTGAAATATGATTCATTGAAAAAAAATTCCAGCAACTTAGTTTTCACAAAACTTATGCCAAAACACAAAAGAATACACCGAAAATTTTACCTTTCCATTTCTTCAATCCATGGCTGCTCCTTCTTCATCATTACATCAATTTGTACATTACAAAATCAAATAAAATAGGAAAAAGAAACCAAGGAGGAAACATGGTGATGATAGACCACCCTTCTTGTTACAACCAAATGAAGAAATCTTACAAGATAAAATTTAACTTCTATGGACAACCAAAAGAGCAACATGCACCATATATATTTCTATCACATAAAATATGCAGTATACATAAAAGATTGCCAACCCATGCATCCACCGTATAGGAACCAAAATCATGCATGAAAAACCGCTCGATACCAATTGTTGGATCGTAAAAGAAAGCATGCTTAGTATGGAGAAACGATAGATTTCAAAAATTTTTAAGAAATCATCTTGCAGCGGAAGCAATATATCCAAATCAACATGCTAATCCATACATGATATGGTATAAGGATAATAAAACCAAGAACAAGATAAAAGAAATTACCGACTCTTCGCTACGACTTTAAATCCTCATTGCTATCCTCTCCTTCTTATATCCAAATCCTTTGCCTTTGAGTCTTTTCCTTTAGCAATCTATCTTCTTTCTTGTTGTAGTATCCTCAACCAATTAGATTTACCACTTGTTCTTCAAGGACAACTAGGTTAACAAAATCCTTTGGTGGGAAAGGAGAAGAAATATTTGGAGGAGATTTTCTTAGAAGAAGAAGAACCAAAATTGAAACTCTTTCAATTCTTTCACTTAGGAATTTCGGTTCCACCTTGCATGAAAGGAGAGAATGTCTAAAACCATGCAAGAACCCTTTCTTACATCTCAATTTCGAAATATGCATGAATGGAAAAGTGAGAGGCATCCAATGCATCACTTACATTAATCACTCATCAAATAGCCAATAAATGAGACTTACTTCATTTATCTTTAAATGGCTATTTGAAAAGACCATAACCTATAATTGAATACCCATTTCGGTTTTGGCAAGAAGAAAGAAGGAAGATGGTCCATCTAATGCACATCTTTCATCTTTAATCTAATGAATGCAAATAGGTTACATGCCAACATTAAAAGCCAACCATTAAACCATTTAATGGTAAGTTCATAACTCCATTTAATAATGATGAACCATAATAAAGACCATCTTTATTTAGTATTTTAATGTCAAATGTGTGTTACACATCTAACCTAACACAATTTCGAAATTGCTTCTTCTCCATTAAAAAAATTGTTTTAATATAATTAATCTAATCAATTACATTAAACCAAAACAAGCCCATTTCTAAATGAACATACGGGCTTCCAATTAACCATTAATTAGTATAAGACCATCATTCAATTATGGACTTCTAAAGCCTCCAAACTACTTCTTACTTAGCTTGATAACCTTCCTTAAAGCCAAGTGGAGAATCTTATTGGACTTTGATAATTCAAGCTCCAATAAGCCCAAAAATAATTCAATCTCATTGGAATTAATTCTAGCTTATTAACTAAATGTCATTCCACTAAAGACAATTAGTTGAACTCTTGAATTATTAAATATTATGAGAATATGTCCAATTGCAAACCCTATTTAGAACCTTATTATAACCATCCGCACAAAGAAAGGGTAAAATTACCGTTTTGCCCTTATGTTGGTTTTTCCTTCTAGTTCTCTCATTTTACTTTATATGGTGATTAACACATAAGATCTCATCTTAGTGTTAAGACTTGATGGGTAGCTAGTCCATCAAACCATCGCGCCAGCTTAATCACCAAATCTCCTAAAACATCTGAAGAGATGATAACACTATAAACTTTTTATTCGAGTGAATGTTCCACGATACATGTTTCAATTAATAATTCCAACATGCAGACATCGGATTAATATCCTGTAAAATCCATTCCGATCATATTAAGAATTATAATGAAACACATATGAGTTCACCACTCATCAAGATTGTGGTTCATAATAAGCGAATGCTTAAGTTGTATGTTTTAAGATTAAAGTAACGCCCACTTTATTCTTGAAAACATACTTGATTCAATTCATTTAATTGTGCCATTATCGATAGTCTACTACTATCATGATATGAAACTCATCATTCCCTTTAAGTAAACTCCTTTACTTATATGGAGAAAATCGCAACACTACGCCTAAACCATAATCAAACGACCAATTTGATTATTCAACTGTGAATCAATTAATTCGATTCTAATAATATACATGTTTCCCATACATCTCTATGTATATGTATATTACTTACAAATGAATCTTGGTACCTTATGACCAGATATATAATGCTCATACAAATAAAACCAAACTCTTTTGTTTTATTAATAATAAATATTTTCATTACAAATCATGAATCAAGAAGATAAAGTTACATGTAAATACACTTGCTTTCCAGGGCACTATATTTACATAACTCCAACAGGTTTCTTTCCAAATCAAGAAAATAAAAGGATTTCAATTAAATGTTGCTTTATTGTTTTTGATTGATTTGAAAAATTGCTACATGTTGTGATGTGAAATTGCATTGTGATGTATGACTTTGTGATTAAACAATTGAATTGTATGTATGATCATGTTATGCCAGTGAATTGAGTCATGGCATTTTGTATAAAGAAAAAAAAAGCACGAGAATATGGATTTGTGAATGATTGAATTAAGCATGAGATTTGATTCTGTTTGGGCGAGAGAGGAATTGTTTCGTAGTCACGTGCACGTCGGCATCAAGCCTTCTCCAGGTTGTCTTCTTGTGGCCCACGAGATCCAAAAAGTGGATTCATTTTATCCACGAAGTAAACTTCGATTTCTTTGTTTTGTTCCATGGGACCCTCGAGCCAATTATGTGTGCATTTGCATTTTTGATGTGTTAAGATATGATGAAGTTGAGTATTATGTTTTGAAGAAAAAATTTCATAAAATTTGTTTAATGTGATGATGTATTGAATCATGATTTATGATGTTTATGAATTGTTTGATAAGTCGTGAATTTGGGAAATATGTGTTACATGGATTTCAATGTGAGTTTTACAAAGGCAATAACTATTTCAATAGTTTTTACTTATTTCTTGGTTATAAACATGTTACCCACGAGCTGTAAGCTCGCTCCCTTTCATTCCCATCTCCAGGTGATGAGAAAGAGATCGGATGAAAGAAAGCCAAGGAATCCATTTGATTATGCATATTTTGTATTTTTTTAAAAGTTGGATTGATTAAAAAAAGAGACTTTAGACATATGTTAAGAATTATGAGATTTGGTATCTTTTGTAGTATCTTGGATCTTTGAGATTGATGATGTAATTTGGCTTGGAATGCCATTAAAGTTTTGTAAACATTTATTTATGATGTTAATGAGACATGGATTTATATATGGATATGAAATATAAATTGTGTATGGATGATGTGACTTGGGGCAGATATATACTGAAGAAGCTATCCATTTGAGTTGATGTATGAACTATTGTTATACATAAATAAGTGAATTATGGAAACGAAAGATATGACTGTGGTGAATGATAAGATGTTATTGAATATGAAGAGTCATATGAATTGAAGTTTGAGTGTTGGATGAATTCCGATTGGAAGTTGAATTGCTTTGAATGATGTTGTAATAGAGAAAGTGACGTTGGGATAAATTCCAAGTTTTTCATGAGGGTAAAATTGGTATTATGATTTTAGGAGAAATTATGTCTTAGCTATGCGAAATTTGTCTAAGTTGTCTCTTGTGTTTCTATCTTTTCAACGATAAAGAGTATGCGATTTTGATTATCAGAGCAAGAGGTTGGGTTCCGAAAACGGGATCCAAATGACTCTAGTTAACGGATTCAATCAATCCTTCCATGACTTATTTAGATATCACATTATCTCAACTGTTTCCTCAATATATTTCAAATTACTCACAATTTTTAACTTTTTGTACAAACACCAATATCAAATCATATCAATATTTCTTAGCATACTTGCATATAACACATTATGAACATGAGGCAACTTTGTTAGTAATACTAACTCATAAGTCAATGGTCCGGTTCTTAATAACTTTATATAGGCCAATACAATTCAAGCTTAGTTGCTTCTTTCCCTAACATGAGCACATCTTACACTAAATCTAAGCACACTTTGGGAATGTGATACTCTTAGATACAATTTATCGTTTTTTTCATAGTTTACATCTCTATAGTGTCAGTACATTTAACTCTAATGTCTATCTTCACTATATTTGGTGTTGATCCACCAATTTCATTCCTTTTTTCTTGCATCACTTAGTTCTTAATACAGATCAATTTCACTTATCAGTAACATTGTAACATCCCATTACTTGTGGGAGGGATGGAATGGTAAATGTGAGTGACTAATGAGAGTTAGAGAGCATTTTCATGTTCATGCATGATATGCCATACACTTACACATGAATAGTGAATTTATTTGCACATGAAAATAATTGTACATGCATTCAAGAATAATTCCGGGTATAATTGGATTGATCTATGAATTTTTAGAGTTATGGATGTTTTTACATTGGAAATATTAGTGATTGGTGAATGTGATCTGAATGTCAATGTGCATCCAAGTGATTGACTGAGGTTATGTTATGTGAAACATTCATTACATGAATGCATGTAAGATAAAGGAAGTTATGACCGGAGTCTCCCGGACAAAGAGCTTAAAGCTCAGAATGTGAATAGAGCCTAGGGTTCGAATGCGACTGTACCCGGTATCGACTAAGGGATATAGGACATTATACGACAAAGCTCGACATCCATGAAGGGATGAGCTGGTAAAAAGGAACTCGGTCATAACGACAATAATAAATGAAAGTGAGTCTCATGTGCATTGCTAATTATAATTGATGCGTGTTTTGTATGAACAATGTGATATATTGTGAATATGCAATGAGGTGGATATTATGTTATGTGCAATGATGTGATGCATGAATTGAGTGAACCATCGATGATGGTTACCTCATTGAGTTCGCAAAACTCATCAAAATTGCAACGTTGTCTTTTCAAGACCAAGAGACGACTCTAGCTACTAAAGAGGCTCTACCAGCCGGGTAGATTGTGATTGGTGAGATAGGTCATGGCTCAAAGGTCGGTTAGCTGGGGTTCTTTCGGGTGGTTTAGATAACTTTGATGCACTTTCCTCATTCATGTAGCACTATTGTATTAGGTCTCTGATGATGTACATATGGATAATGTTGACAGACAATGTAGATTTCGATTTTGTGAAATGAAATGAAGAAGAGTTGCTTTTAAAATATGGTGATCTTCTTATGATGCTTTAAGTGAATTATGTTACCATGCTATATGAAGGGAATGTAGTGATCGATCGTAGCTCGCCCTTATTGTAGGATATGTATTGGAATGACCTTCGGGTATCCTGGTGTGTAGCGACCCAAACTTTGCGTACCGGGTAGGTTTCCCGCATACCTGAAGAGGCCCGCGACTGCTACCGGGGTGGATTTTCCCTCGGTATTGTCCTCTTTGGCACTTGTGTGAGTCACGAATCGAACACAAGACCTCAAGGTTTTTTTGCACTTAAGTGCACGCCTCTTACCATTGAGCCAAGGAAACTAAAACAACTCCTATCTAGGTCATCTCCAAAAGTCCCAGCTGACCCACCTCTGTGCCATAACTTCTCTTGCCGGAACGATCTACCAGGCAGAGAAAATCTCTATCTCTGTAGCTAGGAGCCTACTATCACGGTCCTGAAAAAATATTGCAATGTTTGGTGAGTTTGCGAACTCAGCGAGAAACCATCATCGATGGTCCACCCAACCCATGCATATACAGTCAATTCACAAAGTATCATATACAGAAATATGACATGCACTATCATTTTACAAATATAAGGCGTTCTGCCTTTCACACAGTCCATTTTCAATCATATGATTATGCAATGCACATGTGACACTTCCCAATTTATTACGGTGTTGTGATCGTGCGCCTGAACTGTCTCAGTGACGGGCGCATTAACGGTGAGCCGGTGGCTCTGAGATACGTTGGGCTTAAATGCCCTGATACGATGAGCCTGTGGCTCTGAAATACGTTGGGCTCGAGGCCCTGTTGCGTTGAGCTTTAAGCTCTGAGATACGTTGGCTGCTCCGGTCACAACTGTCTTTATCTGATCATACTTTTATGCATGGAATGCATATGTTTCAATTCAGTATCAATCATTTCATAACATTGTACATGCATTCATGGCGTTTCCTGGTATTTTATTGGGAATATGATTTGTTTTGTGATTTCTGAGAAAATTGTGCTTGAGAATTGGAATTGGAACTGTTTTAGAGTGTTTGTCACTTGATAGTGACCCTTAGAAATTTTCTGGATAATTCGGGAGAAAAATCCGGACCGAAAAATTTTCTAAGTGGCGGACTAATTGACTCTATAGTACGGCATAACTATCCTATGGCAATGGGGACAATTTGGGGTCTTCAATGGGTGAATTTGACCAAATGAATAGGTTTTCTTGGGATTTTGAGTGCCTTTTTATGACTGAAATTGTGTTATGATTGAAAATGTTTTCGTATTCAAGCGAGTCTAAATCGTTTACTGATTTCCGCACATGTGATTGTTTTCAAAAATAAAAATATCTTACGGAGTTTTTGAACTGTTTTGACTGCTCTAGCATACCACCCTCGTGAGGCACGGGCTCGGATATCACCCTCGATGTCGAGTTTGGGTCTTGCGGGAGTGGGATGCTACACGTTGTATACCCTACAGTAAGGGGGCGCTATAAACATCCCCAATCAATTATTGTTTTTAACCATCTTTAGCCCTATTCATGCAAATAAAGAGGTGGATGACTCTTTTTGTCATCTAACTTTTTATACAGTATTCCAATGAAATGACCATAATAATGATTGTGATGCTTAAATTCAAATAGAACTATACATTGATCTTATGCTCCTATGGACTCCAAACTACAAGTCTTAAGCATATCTTTGACAGTTAAGACTGTTGGCAATTCAAACATTTAGTCACTTGATTCTACATTCTTAGCCGCTAAATGATGTTCTGGCGTATTCCTACTAGAATGTATATCATGGGTTGTTATTTCTGCTTATCTAACAATCTCTTTGCTCAAACATATTTATCGGTACACATACTTCTTATTTCCACCACAAAGTATCATTTTTCCTATTCGAACTTAAAATTCATATTCACTTTCGATTTCTTAGTAAGATTCACAATTTCTGGATCCTCAATTCGGGCTTGGTAAATTCTTTCATGTGAAACTGATCTTCAATTCCTTAGCAAATAGTACTTTGATTTGCCCAAAATTCAATTCCACATTCTTTGCTTCTTTTTGCACTAGATCTAATAACCTCAACATCTGAATTCATGGTCCATTGCTGTTGGGATTTCTGCTTAATGTATTAGATACCACACTAACTTTACTAGAAAATACTCATTTGTACCATCATAATCTTTCAGTACTTCTATCCATTATCTCAATGTCGTGTTCAATTCTCTCAACTCAATAATTACCTAAACTTTAATGATCTATATATTTATATATATCCAAGATGTTCTTAAACATATACTGTCCCCACACTTTCAAAACAATCACTACTATAGCTGTTTTAAATCATGTATCGAATAATCAACCTATGGCACTTTAGTTGTCTCTATACATATGAAATCACTTTATTATGCTGCATTGGGTTTTATCCAAATCTCTCATACAATATCATTGTATACTATAAAATCTCCAAATCCAAATGATATAATTAATATCGGTGTTATAATTCCTCAAAATTGTTTTTACTTCTACGATATGTAAGATTAATTTCAATGTTCAAAAACATTCTCTTCACATGTCAAATATACTGCAAATATCCTTTATGATCATGATCACGAATTGATCCATTTTGCTTGGATCACTTTAATTTTCAATACCATAATACTGTTGGGGCATTTGTTAACTTGAACAAATGTTTCCAAAGCTCTATATGCTCATGATTAGTTCTCATAATTCCTTAAATAACTATTTCCTCATTTCCTATGTTATTTTCAATTTTCCAATCAACTTCCTTCCTAGAACGATTTTCTCAATTCATTTGATTTCCTCTGATTTCACACTAAATTGTTCTACTGTATGCTCATTCATACTAATTTCTCCACTTATTTCAATTTATTTTCAACCTTAATTTCTTGTGTTAGTAACACATTCATCAAATCTTATTTGTGTCTCTTATAGTTAATGTCACCTCAAATTCAAAAATCCACTCATATAGTTGGATACTTTACATCAAACAAAAATACATACTTTCTCAGTAGTATATTCTACCTCTTTTGTTTGAGTCTCCGCTAGAGATATGACTCTAATATTTATTTTTGAATCACTACGTATTCATCTCCTATTTGTTCTTTCATTCAGTAAAAACTGTTGAATCTGCTTAACCCAATTCAATGGAATTCTTCTCCGAAAGAAGATTTCTTGCTACTATCATCTATAATGTTTATGTAATGTTTATCAATCACTGTTATCATCATCAATGTATTAGCCATCCTTAATACCTCAAGAAGACCAATATCTATCATTCTTACAGGGTCATAATGTTCTAATTACCAAAACTCAATGAAGTAGTAAACAAAATTACTGTCGCATATGTTTAGGTGTGTCTAATCAAAATCATCCCCTTTTGTCCACATATTTATCTCCAATAATTGACAAATTTATACCTTACATGATGGATACTTTGGTCTCTTTTGATCCTAGACGATATTCTTCTCTTTATCTTCGAATTCATTACTCATTATAACATCATCAACAATCTCAATCTAACCCTGATTGATCATTATAAGAATTTTCATGTGTTTCTCTAGATCCTCTTAGACTTTAAACTATGGAAATTTTGAATAACAAATATCCACTAAGTCAAAAATTTCTTCCTATATCATTTCCACACATATATTACATATGCGCTCAATATTCTCACTTGTGATGATGATCCCACTATTAGATAGGTACTCACAATAACATTTCAACTTAACCTTCTAAACTTGTACATGTGATTGAGCCCAAGTTTATTATATAATTTGGCTACATTTTCATCGCTTTTAATGTGCTTTTTGACTCTTAAATTGTGATTTTGTGCTTTAATTAGTCCCTTCCAGTGAGCTTATACTTTATACAATTTGATAGTGAAATTGTTGCAAATTGACATTAATTCCATCATAATCTTTCCAAGGACAATTAATACTGCAAATTATTGTTTCAAATTGTAGGGGAAAAGAAGAGTCAAAAGGATCAAAAGAGTCAACACGTCGCGGTGCATGAAGAAGTCCGCACATCGCGACGTGATACAAGTAACACGCCGCGGCGAGCGATCCAAGAAAAGCACGCCTCGATGTCAAAGAATCGTCTCACCGCGGTAAGCAGACGGATATCTGGACTTTATTTGGAAAGTTCTCTTACTGTGTCGACCCGACCCGCACCCATCATTTAAAAGGTTGCTATTTTAGGTCAGAAGAGACCTTCTTCTGTAGAGTTACACCTTGGAGGCAGAGAGACAATTTTTGTCCGAACACTATCAACCTTTCATCTCCGACCATCTCCATCATCTCTACTCCACTGCCAGTCTCTATTGCAACCATGGGTGACATCCGATCTTCAACAGTCGTGAGAGAATCCGGAGTCATGCTCGGCTAAATCCACATTTCCTATTAAGAATGTAGCATCGGCTTGAGTTCACCGGTTCTTAAAAAGGGAGTTAATCTTACATCATCAAGTTTAATTGCATTGTTGTAAATTCTTGAGTTAGGGTTTACTGCCGTGTAGTTAGATTAGCTTGGTTATATTTTTATCAAGTTTCGAACGATGTCTTGTGTGATGGGATTGGTTAGTTATATAATTTTGATGCTCAATATATGAAGTTTCATATATGTCTTTCGGTGATTGTGTCAATTCTCTTTATCTGCCTAGTTGTATTTGATATTGAGATTATGCTTGAGCCAATTGACCAATTGCATTAACTTGTCCATTTCACACACTAAGATGCATTTAACAAGGTTTTAATTAATGGAGTTCATTGATTAAAACCTTGGACTTAAAGAGTCCTTTAAGGTTCTAAGGCTTAAGAGCACTTAATGTGATCTTGAGAAATGGAGTTCATTAATCAAGATCCTGGACTTAAGGAGAGTCTTTAAGGTTTGTTAATAAAAAACTTAGTGAATTTCACTCCCTGAAAATTTATTTTGAACAGTGATAGCCTAAGCTCATTTTCAAGAGGATTTAATCTCATTTGCTTATTACTCGAATTTTCAATTTCATTTTTTTTCAAAAATCCAAAAAGATACTTTTATACTTTGTCCTTCAATTTTAGTTAAATTTCCTTAGTTCTTTCGAATGATCTAAAACCCCCTTTTATCAACTTTGTTTGCATTTTTTTGACAATTAGGCTAACTTGGACCTTTTTCACTTGGTTCCAATTAAGTGAGACAACCCGAGGTTGCATCCTATATTGCAATCCTTGGAATTTAATTATTTTTGATTCGGTTTCCAAGGGATTGACCTTTAGATCGATACGAAGTGCCGATCAAAATGGCACTGTTTCCGGGGAACCAAGAAATTGGTTTACCATAGGATAGCCATTGTCATTTCATTTCAATTGTCGTTGATAATCGGAATCTTTGCTTTTTCAGTGCATTTAGGATAGTTTAATTTTCATACTTGTTCATAGTATAGATTTTGATTTTCCTTTGCACAAGCATACTTTTATACTTTAATTTTTCTTGCTTAGTAATTTTTCACACATACACACTCATACATACATCCATACACTCATACACTCGCATTCATCACATTTCACTTTTATTTGACTTTGTGTGATTGTGAGAAAATTTTGTTACTATTTCTTTTATCTGTGGATTGATTTTGTGCATGCCCAGGAGAGGTAGAGTTGTTCAATTCCAACCTGAAATTGAAAGACACTTGCGGAGACTTAGGAAAGAGAGGAAAGAACAAGAGAGAAGTAGATTAGTTGAATAAGAAAGAGAAAATATGGCTGAAAACCCCAACTTTTTCCCAAATCTTGAATTTCCTGCAAACCAACCTAGAAATGGAAATAATGGAGGAAATGGTGAGCATGAGAGAGTAGGAGAGAACAATTAAAATCAGAGACGTAGGACTATTAGGGAAGAGACAACTTCTGATGTGAATTATGATCTATTTACTGCTGCTTGCCCTAATTTTGATGTTAATTTTGAAGTTAAAGGTTTGTTGATTAATGCCCTTCTTAAATTTCATGGCTTGGCAGGAGAAGATCCGTACATGCACCTATAGTCTTTGACGATGATTTGTCAGAGTATGAAGCTAGTAGGAACGACATTGGACCAAGTGCTATGGAAGGTGTTTCATCTATCCTTGTAAGGAAAGGCACGGGAGTGGTACATGAGTCTTCTGAGGCATGTCGTTAATGCTTATCATAGTTGGACCAATTTGAGGAAGGCCTTTTTGGAGAAGTATTTTCCAGCCTCCAGGACATCATTAATGAGGAAGGAAATTTATTCAGCTCGCCAAGAGTATGATGAATCACTGTATGACTACTAGAACCGTTTCCAAGACCTACTATCAAGATGCCCCCATCACCAAATTCCTGATGAGCAATTGGTGCAATATTTTTATGATGGGTTGAAGAGTCAAGAGAAAGGTATGTTAGAAGTTGCATCTGGAGGATCCTTGATCGATCTTACGACATTGTAAGCATGGGACTTAATCAAGAAGATGGCCTTAAACCATCAACAGTACAGTGTGAGAGATTCTAGAGGAGTCCATGAATTAGGAGCTTTAACAGCCCTAGTCAAAAGGATGGAAAGTCTGGAAACAAAGGTGGATTCACTAGAGAACAGGATAACATCACATTTATCTTGTATCACTGCAGAATTGAAGAACTTGAATGTGCATCGCCCACCATCTTCAATGGATCTTACCACTTCCAGTTGTGATACTTATGGGTCGGTGATGCACATATCAAGTGTATGCCCTGGAAGATATGAAGAGGTGTCAGCAGTGTATCCAGGAAGAACCAATCAGAAGTGGAATCCATACTCCAGCACATACATTGAGGGATGGAAATCTAATCTAAGATTCAGTTGGAAGAATGAAGAGGGCAGGGCTCCAAACAGATTTCCACAATGGGGAGGAGTTGGTACTTCCACTAACCAGTTCCCCAATCAACAACAAGCCCTAATGGTCCCACCAAAGGAATACGCCAACCAATTGCTTCATAACATGATGACTCTGATGAAGGAAGAGAGGGATTCTAACTCTAATCAGTTTAATGCCATTGTTTCTCTTATTCAACAGGATTCTTCAAAGACTGCTGTTAGGTTCTATGCTTTGGAGGAAAGAACGGAACAATGGGAAACCAAAGTAGAGAACATTAACTCAAATGTCACTCAGTTGTCAAAAAACATGAGTGAGAATCAAGCAAGAAGCAGTGGGACGATTCCTTCAAATACCGTGATGAATCCGAAATGTTAGGCTCGGGTCCCGTTTCCTATCCTGAAGTGACCGCTCGGGGTCGTCGAGTAAGGGATCGTGCGGGGGAAAGGGGTCGAAAATATTCAAATTTACAGGATCAGCAGCGGGAGAAAGGCGGGTTCGCCACAAGGACGCCTAGCAGAGAGAGGTTCAGCCATGCGAGCTCAAGGGACATGCCATGGTGAAAGAACAAGATCCACGCCAGATTTAACTCCCAAGGGAAGCATCGCGACGAATGACTGGCTCGCCGCGGCAAGCTCCCAATTTCTGAAATCCGGCTCCCAACATTTGCACATTCCAAGCTAATACATGCACATTCATTCTAACTAAAAATGAAACACACTCATATACAAATGAAGCTTCAATTTGTCATGTCATTACAATTTTCAAGAGATGGGACAAACCTTGCTAACACAACACAATACATAACAAAGCATAAAACAAAATACATAAGGATGCTCAATGTTGATATGCTTAATAAGCTATCCAAAATTATCACTAACTTAGTGCAAAGATCTCTAACTATTGTGGAGTTTTTCGATGCCTTGCAAGGATCAACTGTCGTCTTGAGTCGCACCTGAGGAGGGAAAAATAATGGGTTTAGCTACACAACTCAGTGGCTAATATATTTATAGCCATCGGTAACTAGCACAATTTCAAGCATATGTATGTATATAAATATAACTGTAGCAATTCTAACACTCACACGATATTCAAGCAATTTACACATCTATCACATTTAATTCAACTCACAAAACATTTCACATCATATAACACTTAGTATGCTTCATAATGAACAGTTCAATTATGCAACGCACATCACACGGCTCGAGGGTTCCATGAAACAAAATGAGGAAACTGAAATTTATCCCATGAAAAGAATGAGTCCATTTCCGAGCTCATATGGCACAAGTGAGCAGCCGGGAGAAGGCTCTTGTCATCGTGCACATGACGAACATAATGGCTCCACTCTCGCCCAAAAAAAAGCACATAATCATGCTCAGAATCATTTTATCAGATGATATGTTTTCATGTTTTTCATTTATACAGAACGCCATGATCGAAGTCAAGGCATAACATGATAAAAATAAAAATTTACTTATATCAAATCTTATGCTTCTTTCAAGGTATACGAAATTGAAATCATTAAAATCTTATAAAAAATCATCCTAAAAAAATTAACCACATATTTAATCAAAATGTCATGCATCTCACAATGCATAACATATAACATATATATTCACACATAGGGAAGAATTTGCCTAATCACACAATAACTATAAATACATCACCTACCTAATTCTGCTTGAAATCCAAGATCAAGATTGCCTTTCTTCTCGCTCATGGGTAAGGTTTGCTTGGTTTCCTATAACAAACCAAGTTCTTATTCAAACCACATTCAAAGGAAATTCATAAAGCTTCGAAAAATAAAAGTGTTAACACTATAATCTATACTTGACTTCCATACAAATTTTGATATCTTTATAGACCGATTCAAAACTTTTATTCTTCATAAAACTTGTAGCCCTATGTCTCTAGTTTACAACAAATCAAAAATCACATCATTTGGACATCTACATCAAAATTTATGCCCAAAATACCAAAATATGTTTGTGCAAAAAAACAGGGTTTCACCGCGGTGGAAACAAAGGCTCGTCGCGACGAACACATTGGAGCTCGCCGCGATGAGGAAATTGACGCGTGCCGCGATGTGCACGTGAGCACTTCGCAACGTGTGAGACCCAAAAATCGTCAGAAACCTGTTTTTCCCACATTGATCAACCATAAACCTCCCATCTTTTAATTAATCTTCATCTCAACTCTAAACCATCATTCCTAGTTCAATTCTAAACTCATTCCAACCCAAAATCAGTCATAAACAAAAAAGAATCATTAACCCTAGAAGATTACACATTTTTGTACACCATTCAACCTCATTTTCACTTCCAACTATCGTTAAACATGATTAATCCAACCAATGAAGAAGAAAGAATGCTTGCACTTACTTGTTTGGCTTTAAACTCTTCAAGTTCTTCAAGATCTTCACAATTCCTAAGTTTTCCCTTCTTTTCTCTATTCCCACGATACTTCTTCTCTTCCTAACAAGCCAAATATTCCTTCTTCTCATTTACCCACTTAATGCATGCAAAAGACCCTTATGCCCTTCGACTTATGCCTTAAAACTTAAGGGTTTAGGTGATCTACAAAAATTACCCCTCATGCATTCTTACTACATTATACTTTAATTCCATAATCTTCAACAAGGATTCCTTCTAACATTGACATGCTAATTACTCCAAAATAATAAATCTAACTAGACCTCAAAATAAATTAAATCATGCTTAATATAATAAAGTAATAAAAAATAATTCGGGGTCCAACATTTCTCCCCTCCTTAAAAGAATTTCGTCCTCGAAATTCTTACCTGAGTTATTAAAGAGATGTGGATACCTCTCATTCATTGCTTCCAAAGGCTCCCAAGTAGCCTTCTCTGTCGAATGATTTCTCCAAAGAACCTTGACTAATTAAACTGTCTTGTTTCTAAGGACTTTTTCCTTGGTGTTCAAAATTTCCACGGGTTGCTCCTCATAAGTCAAATCCTCCCGTAACAGAACCTCTGAAGGTTGGACTATATGTGATGGATCGGATCGATACCTTCTCAACATCGATACATAGAAGACATTGTGAATCTTATACAATTCTGGTGGCATGGCTAACTTATAGGACAAAGGCCCAATCTTCTCAATAATCGCATACGGGCCTATATACCTCAGACCAAGCTTGCCATTCTTACCAAATCTCAACACTCCCTTCCACTTTGTCTCCAACTTCAAATTCCATCTCTCTTCTATGTGCATCCTCATAACTCTTCATTCTGTCTTGAGTTGCTTTAATTCTCTGCTTCACCAATTTGATCTTATCAATTGTAACTTGCACTAACTCAGGCCCTACAAGTCTCCTTTCACCTTCCTCATCCCAACAAATAGGAGTCTTGCACCTTCTGTCATACAAAGCTTCATAAAGTGCCATTTAAATTCCCGAGTGATAGGAATTGTTATAAGCAAACTCAATTAAAGGCAAATGATCATACCATAAAACTTTAAAGTCCATATCACAAGCTCTCAACATTGCCCTAGAGTCCGTATTGTCCTCTCCGATTGTCCATCAGTTTGTGGATGGAAAGTCGTACTAAAGTGTAACTTAGTTCCCAAAGCCTCCTGTAAGCTTTCCCAAAACCTAGAGGTGAACCTCGGATATCTATCAGAAACTATAGAACTCAGAATCCCATGAAGCCTGACTACCTCATCTATGTATTTCTTGGCCAAAGCAATCAAGGAATCTGTCTGCTTAATTGACAAGAAATGTGCTGACTTGGTTAGCCTATCCACAATCACCCAAATTGCATCATGTTTCCTGTAGGTTCTGGGCAACCCCATCAAGAAATCCATCGTGATCTTTTCCCACTTCCATTTCGGAATAGAAAAAGGCTTAAGCTTGCTTGAAGGTGCCTGGTGCTCAGCCTTGACTTGTTGACACATTAAGCATCTACTAACATACTCTGCAATATCCTTCTTCATTCCTTTCCACCAAAAGTGTTCTTTCAAATCTCTATACATTCTCGTACTTCCTGGATGCGTTACATAGGGAGCATTGTGCGCCTCATCATATATCTCATCTGTTGCCATGGTCGATTTTCTACTCAGTGCATCCGCTACTACATTAGCTTTTCCCGGGTAGTAGTCTATCATCAAATCATAATCTTTCAGCAGTTCCGACCATCTCCTCTGTCTCAGATTCAACTCTTTTTGGCTCATCAGATACTTGAGACTTTTGTGATCCGTAAACACCTTAGTAGTGACTCCATATAAGTAATGTCTCCATATTTTCAATGCAAAGATTATGGCAGCTAATTCCAAATCATGCGTAGGATAATTCATCTCATAAGGCTTTAATTGCCTAGAAGCTTAAGCAATGACTCTATCTCCTTGCATCAATACAAAGCCCAATTCTTTCTTTGAGGCATCACTATACACTGTATACCCATTGTTACCTGAAGGCAAAGTCAAGATCGGTGCAGTTGTGATCCTATTCTTCAATTCCTCAAAACTACTCTGACACTCCTCTGTCCACACAAACTTTTGATTCTTTCTTTTCAATTTGGTAAGTGGAGCTGCTATTATGGAAAAGCCCTCCACAAATCTTCGATAGTATCCAGCTAAACCCAAGAAACTCCTTACTTCTGCTATATTCTTAGGTGCTTCCCATTTCACCATGGCTTCTATTTTCCTTGGATCCACATGCACTCCTTGTTCTGAGATCACATTTCCGAAGAATGCTACTTCCCTTAGCCAAAATTCGCATTTGTCGAATTTTGCATACAATTCATTTTCCTTAATGTCTCCAAGGCAATCCTTAAATGCTCTTCATGCTCCTTATCACTCTTGGAATAAACCAATATATCATCAATAAAGACAATGATAAATTGGTCCAAGTAAGGCTTAAAGACTCGATTCATCAAGTCCATAAAGGCTGCAGGGGCATTTGTCAATCTGAAGGGCATAACTAAAAACTCAAAATGGCCATACCGTGTTCTGAAAGTAGTCTTTGGCACATCAGACTCCTTTATCCTCAATTGGTGGTAACCCGATCTCAAGTCTATCTTGGAGAAGACTTTTGCGCCTTGCAATTGATCAAACAAATCATCTGTGCATGGAAGCGGATATCTGTTCTTGACAGTGACCTGGTTAAACTTCCTGTAATCCACACACATCCTCAATGATCCATCTTTCTTCTTCACAAAAAGAACCGGAGCTCCCCAAGGTGAAGAGCTCGGCCTTATGTACCCTTTCTCCAACAACTCCTCTAATTGCTCCTTAAGCTCTTTCAATTCTTCCGGAGCCATTCGGTAAGGTGGAATTGAGATCGGTGCAGTACCTGAAAGAAGCTCAATGAAAAGCTCAATTTTCCTAGGTGGCGGTAGTCCTGGTAATTCCTCAGGAAAGACATCCGAGAATTCCATGACTACTGGAATATCTTCTAGCTTCCCTTTATCTGCCCTTGTGTCTACCACATAAGCCAAAAATGCCTCACATCCTTTCCTTACCATCTTCTCTGCTGTCAGAGTTGAAACAATTCTAGGCGGGCTTGCTTTTCTATCACCTGTAAATACCACTCTTCTACCGTTATCCAATTTGAGTTCCACTGTCTTCTGTTTACAATCCAGACAGGTATTGTACTTCTCTAATGTGTCCATACCTAAAATCACATCCAATCCTCCCATATTCAATGGCATTAGATCCACCACTAGAAGTTCCCCACCAATACATATCTCACACTCTCAATATACTTGACTGATAATAATATATTGGACGATTGGAGTACTTACCATCAGCGGAGTATCCAATGGACTCAAATTTCTACCACACACAGTTCTACTCAATGAAACAAATGAATGAGTAGAACCTGAATCAATCAAAACAATCACATCATCAACAAATAATTTAACTGCATCAACACAACATCCAGGGGCGGTCTTTGCCCTCCGTGTCATCAGAAACACCCTGATGGTGCCTCGCCTCGGTCTCCCCGAAAGGCTTACCTCTTAGTGTAGGAAAATCCCGGAGGTACATCACATGTACAGCAGCGGAAAACAAGAATTTTTGTTCCTGGACCTTCCCAACCCAGATCCAGTATCCGTATGAAGACATAAACCTAAATAGCCAAAAGAGACTATCTCTAAAGGTGATCCACGCAGATCGAAAATCTAACCGATCAAACCCTTTGACCCGGAATAGCTAGAACAGATTAAAGGCGCTAGAACTTACCTCCGCCCCGAGAGCTTGAGGAGACGTTGGAATCCTTGCTTTGGAGAAGAGAAGAAACGATGGTTGCCTTGAGAAAAGGAGGAAATGGAATCCTAAATTCACCTTAAGCTTAACTCTTAAGCTTTCTTTTCTCAAAGCAAACCGCCGATCATCACATGCCTAAGTTTAGCTTCTTATGTTTCCTTTTAACAATTAAAAGGCTTCCATAAGAGTTTGCCATGTGGGTGCTTTCATGACCATTCATTTATTAAAGATAAACTAATAAGGTTTGACCTTTTCAAACCTAATCTCTTCTCCTCACCCATTCCAACGCACAAGTCATGAATTTATTAATTAATTAATTAATTAATTATTTAATTAATCAATTAATAAATAATTGCTAAGGTCCAGCTTAACTGGGTTGGTCCTACCGGCTATCGCCCCCGGTCTTGTCAAACAAATCTAAATCTTTCTTAGCAATATTGATGTCGCGATCTCATCGACATATCCCAATCCCATCGGATCCATTTAATCCTAATGTTTCCATAATTGGAACTCGTCCAATTACTATTTTACTGATTCTCCAAACACTCTTAAGCGTGTGACCACTTTAGGCTCCGGTTATGTGTTGGCCACTTAGATTAACAATTAATCTGAGCAAGTCATGAGCGGTATCTAGCAACACATCTTGACCCCAATTGACCGGAAAGTAATCGATTTGATGTATTCATCACGAACCGGATCACGAACCCTTCCATGTATAATTACTGTGCAATTCGTCCTTTCTCCATCCTATACCCCACTTGGTTATGAGTATGGTTAAAGTGTCAACTCTTACTAGACTGAGTCTAGCCTGTGATAACAGCTTCTCGCCCTAGACTCATTACTCTATATGTCCATGAAGACACTCTTCATGACATATTCACTCGCCGAGATTTACGAGTAATGATCCCGACAAGAGGCTACGGGTATCTCTTCGCTAATCCGTAAGTGGTGAATCCTTTATTGGCTACTCAATTATCTTCAATACCTCAAGTCGCACCCAAGCACCACCCTATGAGTTACCTCCGGAAGGCAACAAGGAATGGAGTCAGTACGGATCAAGATTCAAGATATCCTCGAGTACCTCAAGTCTAAGGATACTTGCACCATTGCTATGATGAGATTATCAACGACACTTAGATAAGATATCCATGTGATGATCTCATGACAGTCATCCAATGAACTTACTACCGCTTAGTAAGCATCCACATGTCAATTCTAAATATCTCATATTTACGCTTCGAGATCCACCGCTGATCCAATCAGGAATATGACATGTGCTAGTCTATCCGGATTAATGATGTCCATCTCATTAATCCTTTGACTAGGAGAATTTAGATATTGACACAATTGCACATGATAGGAATCTCGTGAGTATGATCACATCATAATTTCCTTCATGCTATGTCATATATCATGGACTTCATTAATCTGATTAAAGATCCAATCAATTCATAAACAATGTTCATGAACATCAAATTAATGAATTATGCCTTTTCTTTATTTATTCATTCACCAGATACGACCGTGAATAAAACGCGCTAAAGGGATTGCCTTTAGGGCACAAATAAACAAGATCGCCCTTAAATAAGTCGACTTATGCAATGTACAAGTCGATTTTATCGGTACTTTTCAAGAACAAGTCGATTTATCGAGAGTACAAGTCGATTTGTACTTTCAAATCTCCCACTGACCTAAAGCCAATCGCCTTAGTATCTAATACCATGTTTAGTCCATGAGAATCACAATTCTCCGTGACAATGGCTTTGTCAACGAACAACAACACTTTGCTCGTGGAATTCTCTTTATCGTGATATCATCTCGACTAATGATCTCCTAATCGGTAGTACTAATTCGGATCGTCGATAAGACCTTGGTTCCTTTGCTCACAAGATTAGCCCCATTGTATCACAATACAATCCTACGGGCCCATCACGGTAGGGACCGATCAAGTTCAAGAATGAACTTCTTGATCCAAATCGCTTCCTTTATGATCTCATGCGGCGGTACTTTGCCTCGGTTGATGAATCAACAATCCTCTCTTGTTTGGAATTCTTTCCAACCGACCGCCACGCTTATTCAAGTGAATGTGTATAACCTAATCATGATTCGAATCATCCTTATCGATTAGATATCGCATCCTAATGCTCGCTCACATGAAGATTTCCATCTCCATAGATTAAGAAAACATCCTTAGTGCTTCACAAGTACTTGAGGATATTCTTGACAGCCACCCAGTGACCCTCACCAGGATCCGATTAGTATCTTCTCGTAACACTTAGAGCATACGATACATCGGGCCTCGTACATAGCATTGTTCCATGCTAAACCTCTTTAGCATCTCATCTATGTACGATGCTAGTGAAAGACCAAGCAACCTTTGATCTATCTGCATAAATCTATATCCCAAGGATATAAGTTGCTTCACCAAGGTCTTTCAAGGCAAATTGTTTGGACAACCAAATTTTAACTGATTGCAGCATAGAGACATCGTTTCTGAGTAACAGTATGTCATCTACATACAACACAAGGAATACGATTGCAGTCCCATTAACCTTCTTATGCACACAATGATCATCCGAATTTTGTGAGAAATCAAACTCTTTGATTGACTCAACTAAACGGATAATCCAACTCCTGGATGCTTGCTTCAATCCAAACATGGATTTACAAGCTTGCATACGCCGCCATCGATGGAAGTGAAGCCCTCAGGTTGTGTCATACACATCCTCGGGTAGATTTCCTCTTAGGAAAGCTATCTTCACATCCATTTGCCATATCTCATAATCATAATGAGCGGCAATGGCTAGGAATATCCTAATGGATTTAAGCATTGCTACGGGGCTGAAGGTTTCGTCATAGTCAACTCTTTCTGCGTGATTTATATCCTTTGGCCATTAGCCTCGCTTCATAGGTAATCGATTACCATCCATGTTGGTTTTCTTCTAAAACCCTTTGCACCTCGTGGGTTTTATCCTCGCAGTGTAACAACCAAAGTCCATACTTGGTTTATGTACATGGAATCCATTTCGCATTTCATGGCACAAAGCCATTTTCGCATCAACTTTTGTAACCTCTTCATAGGTAGTAGGCTCATCATCTCGTATGAGTATTATGTCATTCTGCTCCTCTACGAGAAATTCATATCTCTCGAACAAGTCGTATCCTACTTAACCTCACGTAAATTGTGTGTAATAGAAGGTTGAACTGCTACCTCATCTATATGAGTGACAGCTTTCAAGTTCAAGCAATTGATTCTGTGTTTGTTTGAGCATCTTGAACTTCTAAGTTCAACTTTGCTCCCACCGTCCTCTTACGTAAGAAACTCTTTCTCTAAGAAAACAGCATGCTTTGAAACAAACAACTTTTGTTCCTCAAAGAAGGTAGAATTAATATTCCATTTAACAAACACTTGTCGACTTTGCATCAAGCTAATCTGACCGTGTCCGCTTCACGAAGGTGAAAATCCCAAACTTTCAGCTAAGAAAGATAGGTTTTCGCTAGTCCATATCTTCATATGGAGTAACATCAACTGCCTGATGGAACTCGCTTAGCAAGTAAACAGTTGTCTCAAGCGCATATTCCCAAAATCTGTTAAACCTATCATCAATCGCATCTATGTCTAACAAGGTTCGATTTCTCCTTTCAACCACACCATCAGGTCATGCGGCGTAAGGTGGAGTGTATTGAGATAAAATCTCATGATCTCGAGATAATCCAAAATCTGTTGGTGTAAGTATTTTCCACCACGATCAGATCGTAATGTCTTCATACTTTTACCAAGTTAGTTTTCTACTTCATTTCTGAATTATTTGAACTATTCAAATGCTTCAGATTTGTATCTCATTAGATACAGACACTTATATCGTGAATAATCACTGATAAAAGTAATGAAGTAAGAACAACCACTTCTGGCATGGATGGACATCGGACCACATACATCCGAGTGTATTAGGTCTAATATTCCATTAACTCGTTCACCCTTTCCTTTAAAGGATAACTTAGTCATCTTGCCTAATAAACAAGATTCGCATGTGTCATGTGATTCATAATCAAATGACCCTAAACTGCCACTCTCATGGAGCTTAGCTATGCGTGTCTCATTTATATGGCCAAGGCGACAATGCCATAAGTACGTTGATTTTAAATTATCTCGATTATGTCTTTTCGCCATTGACATTCATAATTGATATGACATATCTAATATGTCAATTCCATTGCATAATGTACGAGTACCATAGAGCATTCTATTCAACTAATAGAACAACCATTGCTACTAAAAGTCCAATGGAAACCAAATCTAATTAAACATAAAACATACAATATGTTCTTTGTTTAAAACGGTACAAAATGATAATCATCCAATTTGAATACAAGCCCAAGAGGGAGTAATAAGGCATAAGTGCCTCACGGCAAATGTAGCAACTCTTGCTACATTACCTACACAAAGGTCTAGTTCTCTTTATGAGCTTTCATCGTCCCACGATGCCCCGCATATCATTTCATATGTATGACCCACATCCGTATCAAATACCGATATGTTTGGATCAGAATAGTATTAACCTCAATGACAAACATATTTGAAGAAGTAGAGGCATCTGATGCCTTCTTCTGCTTCAAGGACTCCAGATAGATTTTACAGTTTCACCTCTAGTGGGTGGACTTGCCACAATGAAAGCAAAATCCTTTTGGGGAAGAATCTTTAGTTTTTCTTTGATGGCACTTCCATTTGGTTTCTTGCCCCTTTTCTTCTTTGAACCAGAAGAAGAAGCATCCGCCATTATCACTTGCTATCTCTTGATAGCACCTTTCGGTATCATGAGCAGATTGATCAGCACAGGAATTGTTGTGGATATTTGGTTCATCCGATAGTTTAACACGAACTGTGAATAACCATCAGACAATCCAACCAGAAATAAGTCTCTACTTAACTCATAATCCATTACAAATCCTAAGACGGCCAATCTCTCAATATAGCCATTCATCTTGTGGCATATTGCATGTGAGATATCCTCGAGCCATCTTTAATGATGAAGAGAAGCCTTGAGGTCTTGAACCTTTCAGACCGAGCTCACTCATCAAACAGCTCCATAAGATGAAATATTATAACGTGAGCATCCATGGACTCGTGCTGCTTTCGTAGCTCGTGACATCAAGACAAGCATAATGCAAGTATCCATATCATCGTCCTTTAGATGCTTACGATATGCTTTCGATCCTTATCGAAGCATCGACAAAGTGCATCCGGAAGTGGAACATCTAGACGTATCCCGCCTCGATCCGAGAACAATTCTCAGATTCCTTAGCCAATCAAGAAAATCGGTCCAGAAAGGAGAGCATTAATTCACACTAAAAGACTTCTTCAATCAACCTAAACGTGATAAAGAGAAGGAATGATAGAATAAAAATGCCTGCATGATCATAAGGACTTGCATGACATGCATATGGCTCCCACTAGTTTCCTAGAATCCATAACCCTCTTTACGAATCTAGAGAAACAAAGTGACATAATGTCCTAGTGGGTCGATATCCGACATTGCTAAGAGTGACCTTGAGTTTGCCCAATAAGCCACAACTTAGGTCAATCGGTAGGTATCGGTCATACCAATTGTATCATCGATAACCCACATTGAGAATGACCTTGGATTTGTCCAACAAGCCACCTTATGTCTCGGGAGGTATCGATATACCAATTACATCTTAGACACAACTATCAATCGTCTTTATCAACTTGTTGATGTGTGCACTTCATCAGTATCAACTCTTTGATGCGATACATCTAATGTATGCTACCCAATTTCGCTCATCCACGCTGACCTTGAGGTTAGCTCAACAAATCAACGCTTCTAGGAAAACCGACCCATTAATCCGAAAATCTTATTTTCATGGTTTGAACATATTCGTATAGAGTGAGCTTGAGGTTAGCTCAACAACCCAACCCTATAAGAACTCTGGTTCTTACCATATTAATGAAAGGCGTTAGTTTTCATATACCGAGGAGGGATTTTGGGTCTCTAGACTCCAAGCTTAAGGATTATAGTCACGAAGACTATATGGAATGATTTAGGTTTCATCAATCGTATTGAATCAATCCTTATAATCATCCATCATCCAACTCGAAGATGCCACAAGTCGACTTTCATCAAATGCAAGTCGACTTATGCTTCTCTTTCACACAAGTCCACTTTTATGATACAAGTCGACTTATTTCACCTGCCCATGAACAAGTCGACTTATAAGGTACTACAAGTCGACTTATACTGAGATCCTAAACAAGTCGACTTATTCTATCCACAAGTCGACTTATCCACGACTCTTGAACAAGTCGACTTATACCTCATACAAGTCGACTTGTTCAGGGAATTTTGCTAAAATCTCTAATCGGCTAATTCCTCAATTAATGCAATTCCAATTCACAACATCTACATACCTAAGGTAATATCTGATAAATTTGATGTATCAATGAACAATTCATTGAACCATGAAAGCCTTAAATAGTCAAACTATATGAAAAACTTGAAATGAGTCAAAACTCATAAATTTCCAAACAATTTAGGAATACCCAAATTATCATCCTAAGCATCTCTAGCTAGCATACACATTATCAAATTTACTTCAGCACTTGTCACAAAAATTGTGACGGCCAAAACAAGCAAGAAAATGAAATATACTAACGAGACACAAAGGTGATCAATTAGGCATCCGAAAATTCTAGGATAAACAACTTCAAGCAATTCAGTTTGGCAATCATACTACATCAAGATAACACATTTTTAATCACATTAAAAATGGTGAAAGGCATTGGAACTGAAAAAGAAACCTCAATCAAGCCAAGCAAAACAGTCTCAACAATTTTCACCAAAACTGTCCAGTTCTGTACATTGCTCGAAATGATCAATGAAACAATTTCAATAAATCATGAGAAAATTATATAGGTTACTACATGTTCAGAACATTCTACATGAATGTTTTCAGGATTTTAGGCCATCAAAAACTCAGTCAACCTAAATAACAAAACCGATTCAAAATCTGTGTTCATCAGCACAGCAATTCCCAACTGCATAGAATAAATTCGTGAATAAATATCCAATCACCTTGAAATCCAATTTCCATGCTTACAGACATTAACCAACATCTTAGAGACATGTAGGTGAAGGAAAATCCAGAAAACGATTTTTTTAGAATTTATTCTCGATTTTATACTACTGCCTGTTCCAGAATCGTTTCACAAAACAGCATCTGTAACCTTAGGGAATTAATTAGCAAAAGTATATCAAATCAAATCAATAAATTCTGAAAATTCATAGACATATTCTCTAACATGTTATGAACATTTCTGGGCAGAAAAATTTCGAAAACCCTATCTCTATAGCAATTCGAAATCTGGGCAGTACACATGCATCAACATCAACAGCAGTTAGGGTTTCTGATCTAGCTTAGGTTTTAGCTTCATACGGGATACCAAACCTGGCTCTGATACCACTGTAGGAAAATCCCGGGAGGTACATCACATGTACAGGCAGCGGAAAATAAAAATTTTTGTTCCCGGGACCTTCCCGAACCCAGGATCCAGGTATCCGTATGAAGACATAAACCTAAATAGCCAAAAGAGACTATCTCTAAAGGTGATCCACGCAGAGATCAGAAAATCTAACCGGATCAAACCCCTTTGACCCGGGAATAGCTAGAACAGATTAAAGGCTGCTAGACCTTACCTCTGTCCTGGAGAGCTTGAGGAGACGTTGGAATCCTTGCTTTGGAGAAGAGAAGAAACGATGGTTGCCTTGAGAAAAGGAGGAAATGGAATCCTAAATTCACCTTAAGCTTAACTCTTAAGCTTTCTCCTTTTCTCCAAGCAAAACCGCCGATCATCACATGCCTAAGTTTAGCTTCTTATGTTTCCTTTTAACAATTAAAAGGCTTCCATAAGAGTTTGCCATGTGGGTGCTTTCATGACCATTCATTTGTTAAAGCATAAACTAATAAGGTTTGACCTTTTCAAACCTAATCTCTTCTCCTCACCCATTCCAACGTGCACAAGTCATGAATTAATTAATTATTTATTTATTTATTTATTTAATTAATCAATTAATAAATAATTGCTAAGGTCCAGTCTAACTGGGGTCGGTCCTACTCTTATCGCCCCTATGTTGAAACAACTCTAAACCTTTCTTAGCAATATTGATGTCGCGATCTCATCGGGACATATCCCAATCCCATCAGATCCATTTAATCCTAATGCTCTCCATAATTGGAACTCGTCCAATTACTATTTTACAGATTCTCTCAAACACTCTTAAGCGCAGTGACCCTTTAGGCTCCGGTTATGTTGGCCACTTAGATTAACAATTAATCTGAGCAAGTCATGAGCGGTATCTAGCAACACATCATGACCCCAATTGACCGGAAAGTAATCGGTTTGATGTATTCATCACGAACCGTATCACGAACCCTTCCATGACAATTACTGTGGTAATTTGTCCTTTCACCATCCTATACCCCACTTGGTTATGAGTATGGTTAAAGTGTCAACTCTTACTAGACCGGTCTAGCCTAAGTGATAACGGCTTCGCCCTAGGACTCATTACTCTATATGTCCATGAAGACACTCTTCATGACATATTCACTCCGCCGAGATTTACGAGTAATGATCCCGATAAGAGGCTACGGGTATCTCTTCGCTAATCCGTAAGTGGTGAATCTTTTATTGGCTACTCAATTATCTTCAATACCTCAAGCCGCACCCAAGCACCACCCTATGAGTTACCTCTAGAAGGCAACAAGGAATGGAGTCAGTATGATCAAGATTCAAGATATCCTCGAGTACCTCAAGTCTAAGGATACTTGCACCATTGCTATGATGAGATTATCATTGACACTTAGATAAGATATCCATGTGATGATCTCATGACAGTCATCCAATGAACTTACTACCGCTAGTAAGCATCCACATGTCAATTCTAAATATCTCATATTTACGCTTCGAGATCCACCGCTGATCCAATCAAGGAATATGACATGTGCTAGTCTATCCGGATTAATGATGTCCACCTCATTAATCCTTTGACTAGGAGAATTTAGATATCGACACAATTGCACATGATAGGAATCTCGGAGTATGATCACATCATAATTTCCTTCATGCTATGTCATATATCATGGACTTCATTAACTGATTAAAGATCCAATCAATTCATAAACAATGTTCATGAACATCAAATTAATGAATTATGCCTTTTCTTTATTTATTCATTCACCGATACGATCGTGAATAAAACGCGCTAAAGGGGATTGCCTTTAGGGCACAAATAAATAGTACCGTCCTTAAATAAGTCGACTTATGCAATGTACAAGTCGACTTATCGGTACTTTTCAAGAACAAGTCGACTTATCAGTAGTACAAGTCGACTTGTACTTTCACTTAGCTGCATCAGAACTGCCTACTTCCATTGTAGTCTTGTGTCCCACAGTTTCAGATCTCTTGGAAACTTGCATCTGACTTCTCTCCTGCCTGGCATACTGAGGACATTCTCTGGTCATGTGCCCCTTCTCTCCACATTTGAAACAAGCTCCGGTCAATCTATAACACTCTCCACCATGGAACTTGCCATAATGATCACACTTAGGGATGACTGACTTGCCCTATTCTTCATTTCTGTTGCCTCCCTCCGTAGAGGCTTGATGAGAACAAGCAGGAGTCCTCACCGGTCTAGACCTACTCACCCCACTGCTCCTCTCCTCAGACTGGATAGGGAAGCTCCTGGCACTCCTGTCTGGCATAGGAGTACTAGTACTACCTCCTTCGAATCGCCTCTCCCTTTCTCTTTTATTCACAACACTTCGATATTCTCTATGTTTTCAACCCTCAGTGCCGCTTCGACCAACTGCTGAAAATCACAAAAATTCTGCACTACTACCTTCTCTCTGATGGCTAGATGCAAACCCGATTCAAACCTACGACACTTAGCCGCCTCACTCATCATCATCTCAGCTGCATATAGGGATAGCTGTGTAAACCGATGCTCATACTCGCTCACTGTCATCTCCCTCTGGGTGAGACTCAGAAACTCCCTTTGCTTTTGCTGAATGTACACGTCCGACAAGTATTTCTTCTTATAAGCAACTAAGAAGTTCTTCCATGCCAACCCTATCGGTCTCATCTGACTCCCTGGCACACTCTCCCACCAATGTAGAGCATCTCCCTATAGCAAGCTTGCAGCATATACAATCCTCTCATTATCATCACACTCCATCTAATCTAGCACCCTCTCAGTCTTTCTCAACCAAGTCTCGTCTTCTTCTGGATCCGTTGTCCCATAGAAGTCGACTGTCCCATACTTCCTCAACTTATCAAACCGCTTCCTTCTTAGTCAGGGTCAAGCGTAAGGTCAGAGATCGACCCATAGTCTGGAAAAATGCCTGAGTGAAGGCTTGGAACATCCTCGGATCCAACGGAGGCACTTGCTTCTGCAGAACTGACGACTCTTGTGTCTGCGATGGAATGGGCTCACTACCTTGCCCTACAGAAGCCTCAACATTTCCTGGGGTCTACCGATTCATCAGTACTCTCCTCTCTTGTCGGAGAGTCAGGTGCAACTGATCCTTGCAGAACTCCTCGTGTCCTTCTACGAGGTGGCATCTTACTCCTTCAAATATAAACACTAAGGATTAGCTACATGTCAATCGTAATTCCTATATGCATGCATGATATGCAAGTCACTTAATGCAATCAATAAATTATCAATGCAACAAATAATCATATATTAAGAAATTCATACTATTATGCATTCTAAGCCTAGGAAAAAGCCTAAGCTTTGATACCAAACATGTTGGGCCCGGGTCCCGTTTCCTATCCTGAGGTGACCGCTCGGGGTCGTCGAGTAAGGGATCGCGTGGGGGAAAGGGGTTAAAAATATTCAAATTTACAGGATCAGTAGCGGGAGAAAGGCGGGTTTGTCGCGACAACAAAATACTCGTTGCGGCAGACGCCTCGTAGGAGAGGGTTCACAGCGGCGAGCTCTCATGGACACGCCATTTAAAGACTAGCATCCACGCCATGATTTAACTCATAAGGGAGAGCCATGTGAGCTCCCAATTTCTGAAATCTGGCTCCCAACATTTGCACATTCCAAACTAATACATGCACATTAAAAGTGAAACACACTCATATACAAATGAAACTTCAATTCTTCATGTCATTACAATTTTCAAGAGATGGAACAAACCTTGCTAACACAACACTATACATAACAAAGCATAAAACAAAATACATAAGGATGCTCAATGTTGATATGCTTAATAAGCTATCCAAAATAGTCACTAACTTAGTGCAAAGATCTCAAACTATTGCGGAGTTTTTAAATGCCTTGCAAGGATCAACTGTCGTCTTGAGTCGCACCTGAGGAGGGAAAAATAATGGGTTGAGCTACACAGCTAAGTGGCTAATATATTTATAGCCATCGGTAACTAACACAATTTTAAGCATATGTATGTATATATATATATACCTGTAGCAATTCTAGCACTCACACGATATTCAAGCAATTTACACATCTATCACATTTAATTCAACTCACAAAACATTTCACATCATATAACACTTAGTATGCTTCATAATGAACAATTCAATTATGCAATGCACATCACACGGCTCGAGGGTTCCATAAAACAGAATGAGGAAACTGAAGTTTACCCCATAAATAGAATGAGTCCATTTCGGAGCTCATATGCCACAAGCGAGCAGCCGGGAGAAGGCTCTTGTCATAGTGTACGTGACGAACAGAATGGTTCCACTCTCGCCCAAACAAAAGCACTTAATCATGCTCAGAATCATTTTATCAGATGATATGCTTTCATGCTTTTCATTTATACAGAATGCCATGATCGAAGTTGAGGCATAACATGATAAAAATCAAAATTTACTTATATCAAATCTCATGCTTCTTTCAAGGTATACGAAATCGAAATCATTAAAATCTTATAACAAATCATCCTCAAACAATTAACTACATATTCAATCAAAATGTCATGCATCTCACAATGCATAACATACAACATATATATTCACACATAGGCAAGAATTTGCCTAATCACACAATAATTATAAATACATAACCCACCTAATTTCTCTTGAAATCCAAGCTCAAGATTGCCTTTCTTCTCACTCTTGGGTAAGGTCTGCTTGGTTTCCTATAACAAACCAAGTTCTCATTCAAACAACATTCAAAGGAAATTCATAAAGCTTTGAAAAATAAAAGTGCTAACACTATAATCTGTACTCGACGTCCATACAAATTTTGAGATCTTTAGAGACTGATTCAAAACTTCCTTTCTTCATAAAACTTATATCCCTATGTCTCTAGTTTACAACGAATTAAAAATAACATCATTTGTACATCTACATCAAAAGGTATGCCCAAAATACCAAAATACATCTGTGCAGGAAAACAGGGTTTCGCAGCGGCGAACACATTGGAGCTCGTCGCGACGTGCACATGAGCACGTCGCGATGTGCGAGACCCAAAAATTGTCCGAAACCTGTTTCTCCCAAATTGGTCAACCATAAACCTCCCATCTTTCAATTAATCTTCATCTCAACTCTAAACCATCATTGCTACTTCAACTCTAAACTCATTCCAACCTAAAATCAGTCATAAACACAAAAGAATTATTAACCCTAGAAGATTACACATTTTCGTACACCATTCAACCTCATTTTCACTTCCAACTATTGTTAAACATGATCAATCCAACTAATGAAGAAGAAAGAATGCTTGCACTTACTTGTTTGGCTTTAAACTCTTCAAATTCTTCAAGATCTTCACAATTCCTAAGTTTTCCCTTCTTTTCTCTATTCCCACGATACTTCTTCTCTTCCTAACAAGCCAAATATTTCTTCTTCTCATTTACCCACTTAATGCATGCAAAAGATCCTTATGCCCTTCCACTTATGCCTTAAAACTTAAGGGTTTAGGTGATCTACCAAAATTACCCCTAATGCATTCTTACTACATTATACTTTAATTCCATAATCTTCAACAATGATTCCTTCTAACATTGACATGCTAATTACTCCAAAATAATAAATCTAACTAGACCTCAAAATAAATTAAATCATGCTTAATACAATAAAGTAATAAAAAAAATTCGGGGTCCAACACGAAGAGCCTCAATGCAATTGCCCTCCGAAGTGGGAAACAAGTGAGGTTTAATCCTCAAGAAAAAGAAGAGGCATGTGATGAGGAGATTGAGAGTGAAGAAGTGCCTCTACCCAAGGAGAAGATCAAAAAATCTGAAAGGGTGAAGGAAGAAGAATTATTGAAGGAAAAGAAGCCTGTCTCAAAAAACAAAGTAGCTACTTCAGAGAGTTCAAAGGACCAAGCTGAACATGGAGAATCAAGCAAACAAGACGAAAAAGGTAAGGAGGTAAGTCTTCAAGACCTTCCTTTTCCAAATTCATATTTAATGAGCAAGCGTATGAATGAGATTAAGCATGAGAAAGAAATCATTGATTTTCTTGGAAAAGTAAAGGTAAATGTTCCCTTGATTGATTTAGTGAAGGGAGTTCCGGCCTATGCTAAATATCTTAAGGACTTGTGCATCAACAAGAGAAATTTTAGGCCAAATGAGAGAGTCCAAGTGAGCTTTAATGTGTCAGCCCTATTTAAACCTCAAATACTTGTGAAATGTCAAGACCCTGGATCTTTCACCATTCTATGCATCATAGGGAATGTCACTATAGGAAGAGCTTTGTTAGATCTGGGGGTGGCGATTAATGTAACACCCCACTCCCGAGTGACCCGAACCTGATATCGTTGGTGATATCCGAGTCCGTGCCCCGCGAGGGTGGCGTATTACATCGATCGGTGAAAACTCAAGATATCATTTTCTTCTCTTTTTTTTCAACCGCATAATAAAGACGACAAAAATAGTAGATGAGAAAAACATTTGCAGTTATTACAATCATTTAACAATATTTTACAATAACCATAAAGTTCACATACTAATCAGGTTTACAAAGGTCATGAATACAATCTTGAGTCCATGTTCACAATTAACCATTTTCAGTTATTACAGTCATCCAATAATAATTTACAATCAGTCAATGTATAAAAACAATAAAACCACAATGGGCTCATTATAAATATAAAGCATTGTTGTACAATGATTGCGGAAACTAATTCGATAAGACACTAATGCAGACGCGAACTGATCCCAACCTCTATCCTTCACTTGCCTACAGTAGACCTACTCCCGTGTCAAACGGGGTACTCTTCAAGTCTTGAAAAATAAATTACAATTTTGGATGAGTTTGCGAACTCAATGAGGAATCATCATCGATGGTTCTCCCAATTCATGCATCACATAATCAATTCACAGTAATAAGGCAGTTGCAGTAATACTACGATCTACACTCATAGTAATATATAGTCACAATACAGTAAAACCCATTTCGGGTATTCAGTCCAATGATGATGCAATACACATGTGACTCTATTTCCAGTTTAATTATAGTGTTGTGACCGAGCACGTAAACAATATTCAGTGATCAGTAGATGCGTCTGGGGAGAATTATCTCCCTTCGAGCTCTAGCTCGTTTCAGTATTTCGAGCTCTAGGCTCGTTTCAGTATCATTGGCGACTCGGTTCACAATTTTCCTTTATCGCTTTATGATCCGTATGAATGCACATGCCCAGTTACAACATCCCCATAAACAGTTAATCATTCATAGTCAAGCACAGTCAATTAATAGTCAGTATGCACAAGTAACAGCCATAATTCACAACAATGAACAGTTCATAATTGACAATCAATCATAGTCAATCACAATAATGGCAGACAGGTCACACAATGTACACATTCCTGGTCCTGCCATTATTCCCATATTTGATAAGTAATAATTGAGAAACTCATCTAGGTTACTCACCTATCACTTCTGAGCTAATGCCGGAAAGTCTCTGCTACGTTGGTCGATCGACGCCCAACAGCCTCTATAAAAATCGAGAACAAAACGATCACTAATGATCCAATCCAATTCGTTAATGATACACATGTAGGTGTATAACGCATGTTCATGAATTCCCGGGCCTAATTTCATTTTTTCCTTTAGAAAAATCCGTTTACAAATTAGAAATCCAATGGCGCTGACGGCGCTCAATTTGGACCTCTATAGGTCCCCAATTAAATAAAACAGTGGTTAAGGACTCCGTTACCCGGATCCACGTCAATTTTCCGTCCAAAAGCATTCCCAATCTCTCAGAAAATGAAATTAAATATTCTATGAATCCGATGCCTTAAGAATCAGGTCAATCGGATGTCGGACGGAAAAGTTATTCACGAAAGAAACCAAAAATTCAAATAAAACAATTAATAAATATATATATATATTGCCCATATTTCCTTCTCTTTTTCCTGTTTTCCAACCGAAATTCAATCTATCATATCTCTTTCTACACATTTCAGAAAATTACAAGCTATACCTTGTTGGAAAGATCATGTAAAACTCTACAAGTTTCATGAAGACCTCAACAAGCAATTTTACCCCGAAGGGTATCAAAAATCCAATTGAAACTTCTGCCCATGCACTACCTCTTAAAACAGAACAGTATTTGTAGATTCAGTAACTTTCATTCTTTTCAGTAAAAAATTGCACCATAAATATGCTCAGAAAGATCACAATGTGATCTACAACTTTCATGAACGATATGAAATCAATTCAATGGTTAACTAGGTCAAACAATTCAGTGAATGCTGCTTCCCCTGCAAGTACTCAATATGGACAGTAATGTTCTAAACAGTATATCTCCTTGGAAAAATGTCCAATAAATGCATACTTTATACCTATGGAAAGATAAAACATAATGCTACACTTCTTATGAAGGGCTTCAAAGCCAATTCCATCTCTAACAAGCTTAAAACTTTCATGCAAGTTACTGATCAGGGCAACAGTCAATAACCTCATGCAGGTACGGATTTTGAAAATTCATTACTCCCACATATGATCTCCAACAATTAATTACTATATACCATTTTCAAGATAATTTCTTCCTCTACAACGCTTCAGAAGATCACTCAAGCCAATTCAATTCAAAAAAAATGTTAAAATTGCTTCTAATCAGAATGTGCACCAAATCCACTCTTAGTCTAGTTTTCACCAAATGACACAAAATCAGTCCATAGTCAACAGTCCATATCTCCCAATATACAGATCGAAAAATTGAAAAAATCAGTGGGAATGAAAAACTCATTTAATAGGCTTCAACTTTCGTTTAGACCATTTTCTCTAATTTCTTCTCAATTAATCTAGAAAAATCATCAAAACTCCTAGGTCAACAATCCGGATACTATTCACATAAGTCCCAGCAGTAACTTTCCAAGACAAATTTCAACCCCTTAAGGATAAACTTGGACAATACCTATTTCACACAAAAATGTAGCCAACAAACCAACGTTTATTTTGGCACAAACCTTGCCTCATTTGCATAACCACACAATGAGTTATGCTCAAAACAATGTAATCGGTCAAAACCAAAATTTCCAGCTTTGGTACTAAACTTAGAGTCTAACACTTCCAATGCCACTAACACATCACTAAGCATCCAAATGGACAAGAAATCAGTCCCTAGGTCATGCATACATTCACTAGGAATAACTACCTCAATTTGGCAGCACCATACACAATCATGTTCTTATCAATTTCTTTTAAGGATTAGTCATCTAATCACTTCAAACTATGAAAGTCAAACACTAATCATCTCCACCTTATGATTTCTTACACACCAACATACCCAACAATTCAAGCCATATGTGTCATGAAATTAAGGCATCATTCATCTCATTTAATGAACAATCACTTCTAATCCATTCAACTACCCATGAATTTATGCATTAAACATAATCAAAGCTTAAACCTCATCTTACCTAAAGCTTCCATCTCCACCTCTTCAAGCCTTTCATTAAACAACCAATCACAACTTACTCACTTTCCATCCCATGCACGGTTTTTCATCAAGGTAAGAAGGTGGAAGGAATTCACCTAAGGTTGGAAGAAAATAGCAACAAAATCGGTGGAGACCAAAGGAGAATAAGGAGGTTTCGGTTGGCTAAAGAGAAATGAATAAAATTCATCTTTCATGCTTTTATTTAGGAAGAGTCGTGTATGACCAAAACAAGCCAAAGGCCATCTTTTCCTTCTTTCAAATGGAACAACCGAGAATGTGTAGGACACTCATGCATTAAATGAAATAAACACTTGGCAATTGGTGGAGAAATGAAGAAAAGTCAAAGAACCAATCAAATTGTTGAAAAAAATAAAACAAGGACCAAGCAAATTTCACTCCAATTCGGTTCCCACTAGGTTTAAGGGCCCACTTTTGGGTCCCACCACAATATTCAATAGTTTAGTACCAAATAACAGTAGAAAATCAGCCGGTTCGTCACATGACGATTTTTTTTTCGGTTTGGGAATTTTCTTCGAAAAATTTCAGAAAAATTCCTAAAAATTCCTTAAAATATAAAACACTCAATGACGCACTCTGAATAATTTTTCAAACCCAATAACCACGTTAATCACAATAAAATTACAGTAGGCACATCTACCGGGAATGTCATGTATGCATGTATCGAAATTTGCATGTGCACAATTTCACTGTTTACTAATACTAGTATGCATGAACAATACTAATTAATCCCTATCAATCTCATCCTATGACAATTTACTATTTTAACCTTTCTATCAGGGGTGGGATGTTACAACTCCCCCCTCCTTATAAAAATTTCGTCCTTGAATTTCTCAGTCAACGGTTCACTATGACAGTTATCAAATGACCCTACATGTCCCATACACTTTTCCACTCAATCATTAATTTGAGGAGGGTCTATGACAACATGAAGAATTGATGGAAGTCTAAGTACGGATGACTAGGTATTAACATATGTCGATGTGAATGGCAGGAAATTAATTGAAAAGAGAAAATGAGCAGAGACGAGAAGTCCTAAAGGGAAACTGACAATGATGTGATGTAGTGTTCCCTTCATAAAGGGATTGCAAATACACTAATTGTGGACTCAATGAAAAAGTTGAATGATGTATGGTAAAGTTAACAAGACCCTAATAGGGAATTATGCGAGGTAAGCAAATGGTAGTGACTATGATTATAGACGAAATGTGTTTGAAAGTGTTGAACAGTGAAAAGTAAAAAGAACTATATAAATAATGGAGGAATTTGAGACTGATGATAAGCATACCCTTGAAGAGTGGGCAGTGTGTGATGAAATGAGACAATATGTTAAAACGGTATTAGATAAACTGACTCGACTTTGATAAATGGTATTGGTGTTATGATCGCAATTGTTTAAAGCCTTGAAGACTTTAGATTCCCATAAGGATACATTGTGTTAATTCGAGGAAAAAGACGGGCATAAATGACTACTATACCGCTAATTCTGAAATGAACAGACAATTCTGCCTACTAAATTCAAATAGTGAACAGATAATGTTGCAATGAACACACCAATTACAGATATTGGGATTTCCAAAGAATGTCAAGTAGATTATGGGTAATTGTGAAGTGTTTCTAGAAAATTGAGATATTGGATAAAGGTAAGAAAGGTTAAGAGTGCAGGAGTTAAAGTGGTGAGTCCTATAAGGAGTCTGAATATGCGAGTGAAATCGGAAAAACAATATTGAATGGTTCAAAGAAGAAGTATGTGTACCCGACAAAAAGTGATAGAACAAGAAAGTGAACAGTCGAAGCTAGACATTCTAGTAAGTATATGCGACAAGTGAAATTAAATAACTATGGGTATAGAACGAAGTGATTAGATTCACGTGCGTAGAGATTTGAAGGTTCAATAGGAAAAGTGCTTAAGTGTTTGGACTGTAGAGGATTATAACCTTATGATATAGTTTTGACTGAATGATTATAGAACTAATGGTGATCACAAGATGGAATTGTACACGCTTGTATTACACAGAAAAAAATGCCTAACAAGAGGCAAAGATCAATATTGAGTTGAGATGCTTGTGATGAGTAAAACAAAGGACAGGACTTAGGAAAACTGCATGGGTTAGCTGAAGTGGATCAGGATCGGACATATGAAATAGAATTAAATGCATATAGAACAGTGAAATGTCAAAAGAACACTGAATCTGGACTAAGAGTCAATGTAATAGGAGGGATAAATACATTCGGTGGACTACCACCGGTTATAGTGAAAAATAGAGATAAGTGCCACTGTGTTTGTACCAAAGGAAAGGAAGCGTCGCAGACGAGAGCGTGACTAAGTATACGCAGAATTGGCAAAAAAGGGTATTAATGAAGTTATTGGAATAAGTCTATATAGTGAGAAAAAGGCATTGGATGGTATAGTGAGAAAAAGATATTGAATTGATAAAACGTGATGTTGGACCCCGATTTTTTAGTGAAAATTTAGAAATATGAAGTGAAAGTAAATAAGTGGTTTTATATATGTATTGTGAAATAAAAGTAATTATGCTTTGAGGAGATTTATAAGAAAAGAATGATTTTGATTTTGATTTTGATACCTTCTGGTTTTGAGTAGATTGGTATGGTTTATGAAATTAAAGTGGATGAGTTGATTGAAACGAAGTTAAATAGCAAGAATTAAAAAGAAAAAGTGTAACAATTTGATGAATTTAAAAAGTTTGACTTTTTAACCATTGAGAGTTGACTTTTGATTTAGGCAAAATTTAAGAAAATTGTTTTCTGAAAACTTGTAGATTATGTTAAGAGCTTTCTGTAGCCATAAAGTTTGTAATTTTTCGATATCGGAAGTGAAAGTTATGATCAGTCAAAGTTTAAGTGTGTTAGGGTTGACTTTTACTATGACTGAAGCTTTGCCTGGAAAATTTACATAGTTAGAGGTAAATTGAGCCTTGAAGTTCTTCATGAAAGTTGAAGATTGTGATTTGATCTTTATTTCGATATAAAGTATAGAATTTTTCGATTAAGGAATAATAAGTTATGATTTTTACAAGTTTATGTTATGGTTTTAGCATGAATATAAGAGGACAGAATCTTCGACTGGAAAATGAACTCCCTTAGGAGTCAAATTGATTTTTATTTCCTTAATGAAAGTTGTAGGTGACTTTCTGATCTTCGCAGTGACATAAAATATGAGGTGTTCGGAATTTGGAGTTGAAAGATATGAATTTTCAAAGTTGGCATTTGTTTAGGGATATATTAAATTGGGATAGTACCTTTGACTGAATTTTTGACCCCTTTAGAGATGAAATTGATCTTTGAGTGCTATATGGAAGTTGTAGAACTTCCTTCAAGCTTTCCATAGAGACCAAATTTGTCAAATTTAGAATTCGGGAGCAAAAGATATGATTTGAAAATTTTGAAAGTTTTCTGCAGATCCAGACTTCATCCTTAGATGTGGCCACGTCTAGCCTCTAAGTTTCTTAGACGTGCCCACGCCTAATCGCTAAATGTCCTCCTCTCGCTCTTTTGCTTATAACTTTTTCATTTGATATCCGATTGACTTGATTCTCGAAGCGTTGGATTCCTAAGACAATGAATTTCATTTTATGGAAAAATTTGTGAATTTTATGAGATTAAATTAAGGATAATTAATTTAATCAAAGTGAGTCGGGAAATTTTCTGAACACAGTTCAGTATTTTGAGAAATTCGGGATCTGTAGAGATCCGATTAAAGTGATTCTTGAGGCGAAATAAAGTTAAGACATAGAGCTACACGTCATATGAAGAAAGTAAATGTCAATTTTGCCCCTAAGACCTTCAAATTATAAATGGACGTTCGAATTAGAGTGCAGTTTTTGGATTAGGAATATCTGAGAGTATTTTGAGAATAACTTTTGATCTGGGAATTGAAATGAGGCGATTCTTGTTTTGAATTAAACTAGATACATAAGGCTACAATTTTTATGAAGACATCAAATATCAATTTTGGGATTAAGAATTTTAATTTCTGGATGGAAATAACGTGATGGAAAATGTGTTAGAATATGAACAACCCAAAATGTTTTGCGCATAACTTTTGATGTAGTGCTCCGAATTGGATGATTCTTGTGGCATTATGAAGTTAAGTCATAAAGGAGCATTTCTCTAGAAGGAAGTTTTGACAAATTCCTTCAAATTGATAGTGCGAATCAGATCCGAAAGTTAAGCATGACTAAAAGTAAATGTTAGGGGCATTATGGTCTTTTATCTTTCATTTTAATGACATGGCTTTAAAACACAAAAGGGGTGTCATTTTTTAAAGGGAGAGCACGACTTTTGGAGGAAGAATAGAAGAATAAGGAAGAAAGGAAGAAAAGTGGAGAAAGAAATGGAGAATTCGGCAAAGATGAGAGAGAAAGGTAAAGAATTCGATTTTTCTACTTGATTCTTAAGGATTTTGGGATTGTTCCAAGAAGGAAAATGATGGAGAATGAAGAGAGCTTCTTCATGAACCATGAAATCCGAAAATTGGAGGAGAAATGAGGTAAGAGGAAATTTCGAGCTTTGAGATTTTCTTAAACTTTTGGTTGTTTTAGCATGATTATGATATGGGTTTGTGGTATTTGAAGTCAATTTGAGAGATTGTTAAGTATGTTGGATTTCATTTTGGATTTATGCGAGTAGGGATTTTGCCCAATTTTAGAATTTGAAATTTTTGGAAATTATTGGCTTAGAATCATGGAAAGTATGATGAATTGGTGATATATGAAATCAATTTTGAAGAAATTGTGATTTATGATATTGAATTTAGATAAATTGGTTTAGGTCAATTTTGAGATTTGGGGATTTTTGAAATTGGTGATTTAAATATCTTGAAATTAGTATGAATTGATGAATTATGACATCATTTTGAAAATTTAGTTATTAATGAGATTGAATTTGAGTGAATTGGTTTAGGTAAAATTTGGAATTTGGGAATTTTAGAAATTCTTGCTTTAGATAGCTTGGTAAAGTGATGAATTTGGGTCCTATAGTTAATTTTGAGAATTATGCAAATTATGATGTTGAATTTGGATGATTATGGCTTAGGTCAATTTTAATTGAAAGAAGGAAAGAAGCAAGGATAAAATTGATGATCGGGACGAGTTCCTAGCATCATTTCAAGGTGGGTAGTACGTTTATTTATTGAATTTTAAGCATAAGCATGTGATTTGAAAAATCAAGAAGAAAAGCTTTGAAAAATTATTGTTTATGTAAATGTTTGGAAGATTACGAATTCAAAGGATTAAATTCCTTATTTTATAAATGATTTTAATAAATTATAAGATTGAAGAAATTTATGGTTTTTGAATTATTAGATAAATTTGAAAAGTGGGCATTATGAATATGAATATGTTTGAGTTATGTTTTAAAGAAATACATTGCATTCATATTTATGATTTAGAATGATACGTGATCAAATTGATGAATTTGGATTGAATGTGGATTGCTATTCGATTTGGCTTCTTTGATTGTAACCGTTCCGATTTGCTTCTTTCGATTCTGTATTCGATTTGCATTCGTTGTGCTTCCGCTTTGAAAGCCTTCTCCCGGCTGCCCGCTAGTGGCATTGGAGCTCCAATTTCGAACTCCCTCCACGGCTACACTGGACCGCTATGCGGGAAAGTGTAGTACGCTCGCTCATCACTACAGACCGCTTATGCGGGAATGTGCATTACGTTCTGTTTGGACCAAACCAGACCATTTGATGTGTTTTGTGTGTTTTGTTCTATTTATAAGTGTGTTGCATTGCATCATTTTTAAAAACAAAATGTGAAATTTTTTTAGAAATAAATTATGGTGGTTTTTCAACTGAAAAGCGATTGCAATTGTTTTGGCAATATTTTGAAAAGTGTGAAAATACGAGATTTGCCAAATTTCTAATGTGAAATTTCAGAAATAAATGGTAAAGTTTTTCCAATATGTTTTCGCTTATTTTTCAATTTATAAATATATTATCCACGAGCTATTTTAGCTCAACCACCCCTTTCATCCCCATCTCCAGGTATTCGAGCAGGAGATTGGATGAAAGACTGTCAAGACACTTGTTTGATTTGTGTATATTTCTGTATCTTGAGCAATTTGTAAGTTTGTAAATGGCTTGAAAAGTCATTAAGGATTTGTAAGAAATCAAAGGATGATGCGTTTGGAATCATGAAATTTGTATATGAAATTGTGTATGACATTGTGTATGATAATCGTATTGATTTAGGAATTTGTGTATGGATTTAAGATTGAAATGGGTATTAGTGTTGGGCCCGGGCCCCGGGCCCTGGAACCCCATTCCCGAGGCGGCCCCTCGGGTCGCGCCGGCACCGGGCGCCCAAATACCCTTGGACCCGATCCCAACATCCATACAAACACATAAGTCGATTCACACAATCATATACTCATGCATTCTAAACAGGCATTCATCATTCCACATGCATAAACCAACTGTCATTTGCATTCAAAGAAATTCAACCAGTATTCTCGAAATATAACATAATACAAAATGAAAGTTAAAATCCAAAAATACATAAGTATGTTCCATGATGAAATGCTGGTGGGCTAACCAAAGTACTAACTTAATACAAGGCTCCTAACTAGCTCGAAGTTTTCGATGCCTTGCAAGGTCGACAATCGTCTCGATCTGCACCTGAGGAGGGGAGAGTAATGGGGTGAGCTACGGCTCGATGGCATATACGCTTATAGCCATTGGCAACGAGCCACACAATCAAGCAATATACATATATCACTATCAAATCAAAATTCATCAATTTATTCACATTCATATAAACATAGGTCATGCAATTTCTGTTTCTCAACATAACAATCATTATGCAACGTGTCTGTCAAATCCATCATGTGTTATGCTCAACAATTCGATCGTATGCACAAACAATTGGCTCGAGAGTTCAGAACGATCCGGATAAACCGGGTTAAATCAGAACTATCCGAGTCCGATTTCTCGAGGATCTCGTGGCCTCAAGCGGCAAATGGAGAAGGCTTTATGTCAACGCACGTGACTCCATCCGTAACTCTCTTACCCAAACAAGACACATAATCCATTCGTTTCATGCTCAAAGCATCTTAGCAAAGCTTTCGAAGTTCTCATTCTTTTCATTTTCACAAAATGCCATAAGGCCGATCAAAGCCATGCAAAATCATAATCATAATGCAAATTCAATATTTTTCATATAATTCCATACAAGCAAGGGCACATAATGTAAGCAATCATGCAAAAGGAAATTTTCCCATACACAAAATAACTATAAACATATTACCCACCTAATATCGCTCGAGTATCCGACTCACTGGTGTCCTTCCTCTTGCGATTGGGTTAGGTCGGCTTTGTTTCCTATAATAGACCAAGTTCTCATTCAATCAATATCCATAGTAAATATGCAAAACTTGGAAATCCAAAATAAAGCATTAATAGTCTATATCCGACTTCCATCTAAAATTTCAAACCCTTAGAGTCTAATTCTGAACCCCCTTCTTCATAAAACTCGTAGCCCTTATTTCTAGTTCACAACGAATCTGAAATCACCTCAATTGGGCATCTACAGCCCATGATATGCCCAAAAATCTCCTTAAGAAAACTTGGGTGTTAAATGCAGGCGAAGGTACGCCGCCGGGCGATCCAAATTCCTTCAGACGTCGCGATTTAACGCCTCTCCCACGTCATGGCGAACAAGTCTGCCAGACGCGTGGCGACAGCAGTTGTCGCGCGTCATGCGAATAAATATTTATTCGTCACGACGTTGCTTCCCCCCTCTCGTATGTCGCGGCATGTTCATACGCACGTCGTGACGTGCGGGTCTAGAGCTCGACTCCGAAACCCAGTTTTTCTGCATTTTCACACTTTAATCATTTCACAAACACAAATGCAACACATCAAAACATTATATCAAGACTTAAGCCACATTTCTAACCCATTCTAAGCTTCCAATCCATCATAAACGCAACAACCCAGAAAGTTCTAACCATTTCCTTCCGAAAACCCTAAAACCTTCGATTCTCTTCATTCCTACAATCTTCTAAGTTTAAATCTAACCATAACAAGTTTGAAGGAAGCTAAACTTACCAGAAATCACTTCGAATCAGTCGAAAAACTCAAAGTTCGCAATGTAGCGCCCCCTTACCGTAGGGTACGCACCGGGACGCCCGTGGGTCGTTCTGACGCATATCCTACAGCAAGGAAGTGCTACGCTCGCAACTATCACTAAATACTCGCATGGCATCAATATAGTTAAACCGCATTAAGCAAATCACTAAAATTTAAAACCACAATAATCTTTCATTTCATAACATCAATCCAAAATATAGACAGATCTATCAGTCCCCTACAGTCTAACACAATAACCCAAAAAGGAAACTGATACAAAAGTCTATACTAAGTCATACTAAAAAATCGCCCCAGCTAACCGACCTGTGTGCCATCGCTTCGCTTGACCAAGCACTCGCACTGCAGGAAAACTCTAACACGGGAGCTAAGAATCTACTAGAGCTGTCCTAAAAAATATTAGCAATGTTGGGTGAGTTTGCGAACTCAATGAGAAACCATCATCGATGGTTCACCCAACGCATGCATATACACATAATATATCACGATATATCACATAGTCACAATACACAATCGGAACACTATCAAACCCTTTACACATTTTCACTATAATCATACATATCACTACGCAATCGTCACTTAATACACGCACTTTCACTTTTCACATTACAATCTGATGCATAATGCATGCCACTTCTCATTTTATGTCTGTGTTGTGACTGAGTGTCAATATTCGCATTTTTGGCGAGTAGGAGAGCCCTCTGGGTATGCACTACTGCCCACTCACTTTAGGGATAGGAGAGCCCTCTGGGTATGCACTACTGCCCACTCACTTTAGGGATAGGAGAGCCCTCTGGGTATGCACTATTCCCTTTTTGGCCTTAGGCCCTTGCACTAATAATCGAGCTTAAAGCTCTGATCACTAATTGCTCCAGTCACAACTGTTAATTTACCACTTTTAATCATGCCTAGCATTGCACAATCAATAACACAATTCAAGTGATTCAATTGATCGTATTCAGAACACTTACTCATAATTCTACAGACTGATTCACAATCACAAGGACTCACATTTGCACAAGTAGTAACATATATCTCACTCAATTCCATTTATCACATTCAGCACATATATTCACAATCTCAGCACATTTATTTCACATTTATAACACTCACATGGACAACAATTCACACATTCACAGCACATTTAATCACACAAAGATTGAGGAACCAACTAGGTTACTCACCTGTAACTTCCGAGCTACTGCCTGGAAGTACCAACAATATCTGTGGACTGACGATCCAACGACGCCTCTATAACAATTTAACGAATTCTCATCACTATAAGCTCAATCACATAAATTTGATAATGCACATGTCTTAATTCAAATTTGTATGATGCATGATCATGATTTTCCAGCGCTCTAATCCAATCCGCTTTCTCTCGCTTCACAACTAAAATCCACTATTCACTAGGTCAATAATATCCATTGATTTCACAAATCTCTCATTCAAGCTCTAATTATACTCCAATCGTCATAACATAACTCTTAGGTCACGATAAAACTATAATCAGCTCTCTTTCTATGATTGAGAACTTGCTAATTTAAATTTGAACTCTTATTCTTTACCTTAATCGTAGACCTCTTTTTCTAGTTCACAATGAATCCAGAATCGCCTCAATTGGAGGTCCATACCATAATATATGTCCCAAAAACCAAACTAACTCAATTCAGAAATGGCCCCTCGTCGCGACGTGGGAAGGGACGTTCGTCGCGGCGTGGAAACACGCTCGTCGCGACGAATATCCACTCACTCGTCGCGGCGAGGCCAGTCGCAGACGTCGCGACGTGCGAACGATCTTCGTCTTCTCCGATCGATTTTTCCATCATAAAAACTCTCTAAACACAACATTTAACACCCTAACTACTCAATCTTTCACCATAAATGCCATAATGCATGTAACAGCAATAAATAACTTACCAAATTAAACACAATAACTTACCAAATCAAGCTTAAAGCCGTAAACCCTAAAAACCTCCGAAAATCTCTCAAGCTCTAGCAATCACGATAAACTCCTCAATCCAAGCCAACCATCATCATCTCCAAGATCTCTAGCAGCTCTCCAACCACAATGAAAAGGGAAACAAACAAAATCTCCAAGGGAAGAGAATCACACCGTCGAAGGAAGGAGAAAGGGAGAAAAAGGAAGTTTGCTTTCTCTTCCAAAATTCCAACCCTAAGGCTATATAAAGGGTGGATTAAAACCTATAGATCATAGTCCTCAAATTCATTTAATCTTAGTCTCTAATTTCAATGGCTCATCACAATAATTCCTAAACTCACAAATCCAAATTTTTCAAGCCATTCACCACTCACTTTCGGAACCGGAATCTAAGTCATCAGTCTCTAGGTCATTTTCCCGGTCTGGACACATAACTTTAATAATTCCAGAAAAATTTCCATAATTCCTCAAAAATAGAAAACACTCGATCCCATACTCAATTTTCAATTTCCAATTACCTAAGATTCAATTCTCACTCTAATTCCACTATTTCACTCAAATTATCCCTAATTTCACTTTAAATCAAATCTAACTCAATTATCTCAAAATTCACAATTCAACTCATAATCACAATTTAAATGCTGGAACAATCATGAATGCATGTCACTATGTATGCATGTGCAAAATGATCTATCTCTTTATAATCAGAGGCCACAAAGCACTCGATCACAATTTATGCAATAACAGTACTACCCGTACCAATATGCTCATCGCATCGGTAACGGGATGTTACACGCAAAACCTCTCTTCTCTTCTCTCTTCCTCCACCGACGGCGCTACTCCTCTTCTTTTCTTCTTCTTTTCTTTTTCCTGTTTCTTTCTATTTCCTTCTAAGCCTTAACCTAAGTCAAATACCCTTATACCCTTCTTAACAAAGCTTTTACCTATCCAACTTAAGTCATCTTCCCAAAATACCCTCATAACTTTTTACCCTTTTAATCCTCATCTAACCACAATTAAACCTTAATTATCCATTGATCCTCTAAATTTAATCAAGCTAAGGCAAAATCACATAATTAACACAAATCGTGCTTAAAGACATCATAAAAAAAAATTCGGGGTCCAACATTTTTCCCCCTCTAAAAAGAAATTTCGTCCTCGAAATTTACCTGAATCATCGAAGAGATGTGGATACTTCTCCCGCATGGCTTCCTATGGCTCCCATGTAGCCTCCTCTATCGAATGATTCCTCCACAGAACTTTGACTAACTGAACTGTCTTATTCCTGAGGACTTTTTCTTTTATGTCCAAGATCTCCACTGGTTGTTCCTCATAACTCAGATTATCCCGCAACTGTACCTCACTAGTCTGAATGATGTGAGAAGGATCCGATCTATACCTCCTCAACATAGACACATGGAAGACATCGTGAATCTGAGACAATTTCGGAGGTAATGCCAATTTGTAGGCGAGTGGTCCAATCCTCACAAGGATCTCATAAGGACCCACATACCTCGGACTCAACTTACCCTTCTTGTCGAACCTCAATACTCCTTTCCAAAGAGACGTCTTAAAGAACACTTTCTCACCGACTTCATACTCCATCTCTTTTCGGTGAGCATCAACATAACTCTTCATCCTATCCTCTTCCGCTTAAGCACCGCTAACCAGATTGACTTTCTCAACTGTCCGTGCAATCAATTCTCGTCCTTCCAATTGCCTCTCTCCTTCTTCATCCCAACAGATTGGAGTCCCGATCTCCGCCATACAATGCCTCATATGGAGCCATCCAATGCTCGAATGGTACAATTGTTATAAGCAAATTCACCAACGGCAAATGCTCATCCCACTCCTCTGAAATCCATCACACAAGCCCAAGCATCCCTCAAGTGTTCGAATGGTCCTCTCAGATTGACCATCCGTCTGAGAGTGAAAAGTCAGACTAAAATTCAACCGTCCCCAAAGCTTCCTATGGCCGCCCCAAAATCTCGAAGTAAACCGAGGATCCCTGTCCGACACAATCGAATCCGGAATCCCATGCAATCTCATTATCTCATCAATATGCTTCTTTGCTAACACATGCAAAGAATCAGTCTGCTTAATCGCCAAAAAGTGAGCTGACTTGGTCAACCGGTCCACGATAACCCAAATGGCATCATGCCTCCTACTAGTCCTGGGCAAACCCATCAAAAAGTCCATCGTCACTCTTTGCCACTTTCACTCCGGAATAGGCAACGGCCTCAACTTGCCCGAAGGTGCTTGGTGTTCAGCTTTGACTTGCTGACACACTAGACACTTACTAACAAACTCTGCTACATCTCTCTTCATGCCTTTCCACCAAAAATTCTCTCTCAGATCTCGGTACATCCTGGTACTACTTGGATGCATGGCATAAGGTGCATTGTGTGCCTCATCCATAATCTCATCTTTAACCTCCTGCACATCCGGGATACATAATCTGTTTCCCACTGTCATAAGCCCATCATCCCTCACCTCTATTTCAGAAATCTTGTCATTCCGAATTTCATCTCGAAGCTTGCTCAAATCTACATCTTGAGCCTGCAATTCCCTAACTTTCTCCCGGAGTATCGGTCTTACTCGGAAGTTAGCTAGAAGGCAATCCGACTCTTCCTGCTTCAAGCTTATCTTAAGCTTGGCCATCTCTTCCAATAAAGGAAGATAAATTGTCCTCACATGAGCAATCGAAGACTTCCTACTCAAGGCATCTACCACCACATTGGCCTTGCCCGGATGATACTCAATCAACAAGTCATAATCTTTGAGTAGCTCGATCCACCTTCTCTGCCTCAAATTCAATTCCTTCTGGCTCAATAAATACTTCAAACTCTTATGATCGGTAAAGATCCTCGTCTAAACTCCATACAGATAATGCCTCCAAATCTTCAAAGCAAATATCACAGCTGCCAACTCCAAATCATGCGTCGGATAATTTAACTCATAAGGCTTCAACTGCCTCGAAGCATAAGCAATCACCCGGTCTCCTTGCATCAAAACACAACCAAGACCCTTCCTCGACGCATCACTATACACAGTATAACCTTCATCTCCCGATGGCAAAATCAAAATCGGAGCACTCGTCACTCTACGCTTGAGCTCCTCGAAGCTCCTCTGACACTCATCACTCCAAACAAACTTCTGATTCTTCCTCAACAACTTAGTCATCGGAACGGCTATAATGGAGAATAAATCCACGAATCTCCTGTAATAGCCTGCCAAACCCAGAAAGCTCCTCACTTCTGCTACATTCTTCGGGGCTTCCCAATTCACCACAACTTCTATCTTCTTCGGATCCACATGAACTCCTTGCTCTGAGATCACATGTCCAAGAAATGAAACTTCTCGCAGCCAAAATTTGCATTTATCAAATTTGGCATACAGCTCATGCCTCCTCAAAGTCTCCAAAGAAGTCCTCAAATGCTCCTCATGCTGCTCATCACTCTTGGAATAAACCAAGATATCATCAATGAAGACAATGATAAATTGGTCCAAGAATGGCTTAAAAACCCGATTCATCAAATCCATAAACGCTGCAGGCGCATTCGTCAATCCGAAGGGCATCACCAAAAACTCAAAATGCCCATACATAGTCCTGAAAGCAGACTTCGGCACATCCGATTCCTTAATCCTCAACTGATGATAACCCGATCTCAAGTCTATCTTAGAGAAGACTCTCGCTCTTTGCAATTGATCAAACAGATCATCAATGTGAGGAAGCAGATATCGATTCTTCACCGTAACTTGATTCAGCTTCCTGTAGTCCACACACATCCTCAATGATCCATTTTTCTTCTTTACAAAAAGAATCGGAGCTCCATAAGGCGAAGAACTCGGTCGAATATACCCCTTCTCCAACAACTCCTCCAACTGCTCCTTAAGCTCTTTCAATTCCGCCGGAGCCATCCGGTAAGGCGAAATTGAAATCAGCATTGTACCTGACAAAAGCTCAATGGGAAACTCAATTTCCCTAGCTGGCGGTAGTCCTGGGAATTCCTTGGGAAAGACGTCCGAGAATTCCCTGACTACTGGAATATCCTCAAGCTTCCCTCCAACTTTCCTAGTGTCCACCACATAGGCCAAGAATGCCTCACACCCCTTACTCATCATCTTCTCGGCTGTTAAAGCTGAAACAATTCTGGGCGGACTCGCTTTCCTGTCCCCCACAAACACCACTTTTCTGCCATCACCTAAATCAAATTCTACTGTCTTCTGTTTACAGTCTAAACGGGCATTGTACTTCTCCAAAGTATCCATACCCAATATGACATCCAAACCTTCCATCTTCAGTGGCATCAAATCGACCACTAGAAGTTCTCCATCAATGCGAATCTCACAACCTCTATACACTTGACTAATCACAATGTACTGGCCGATTGGAGTACTCACCATCAGCGGAGTATCCAAAGGGCTCACAGTTCTATCACACACGGGTCTACTCGAGGCAACAAACGAGTGAGTAGAACCCGGATCAATCAAAACAATCACAGCATCAGAAAAGAATCGAACTATACCAGTCACCACATCAGGAGTAGTCTCTGCATCCTCTCTAGTCATCGCAAACACCCGAGCTGGTGCTTGCCCTCCCGGTCTCCCCGAAAGATTCACCCTCTTGGCTACATCTGAACTGCCCACTTCTATTACAGTCCTCTGTCCCATGGTCTCTGTCCTCCTCGGAACTTGCATCTGACTCCTCTCTTATCGTGGAGGCTGAGGACACTCTCTGCCAATGTGTCCCTTCTCTCCACAGTTGAAACAAGCTCCTGTCAATCTGAAGCACTCTCCTCTATGGGACCTTCCGCAGTGCTCACACTTCGGAACGAAAGATCTATCTGTTGGAGTTATGTAAATATAATGCCCTGAAAAGCAAGTGTATTTACATGTAACTTTATCTTCTTCAGTTACAGTTTTGTAATGAAAATATTTATTATTAATAAAACAAAAGAGTTTGGTTTTATCTGTATGAGCATTATATATCTGGTCATAAGGTACCAAGATTCATTTGTAAGTAATATACATATACATAGAGATGTATGGGAAACATGTATATTATTAGAATCAATTAATTGATTCACGCTTGAATAATCAAGTTGGTCGCTTGATTATGGTTTAGATCGTAGTGTTGCGATTTATCTCCATATAAGTAAAGGAGTTTACTTAAAGGGAATGATGAGTTTCATATCATGATAGTAGTAGACTATCGATAATGGCACTATTAAATGAATTGAATCAAGTATGTTTTCAAGAATAAAGTGGGTTGTTACTTTAATCTTAAAACATACAACTTAAGCATTCGCTATTATGAACCACAATCTTGATGAGTGGTGAACTCATATGTGTTTCATTATAATTCTTGATATGATCGGAATGGATTTTTACAGGGTATTAATCCAATGTCTGCATGTTGGAATTATTAATTGAAACATATATCAGGGAACATTCACTCAAATAAAGAGTTTATAGTGTCATCATCTCTTCAGATGTTTTAAGGAGATTTGGTGATTAAACAGCGCCGTAGTTTGATGGACTAGCTACCCATCAAGTCTTAACACTAAGATGAGATCTTATGTGTTAATCACCATATAAAGTAAAATGAGAGATCTAGAAGGAAAAACCAACATAAGGGCAAAACGGTAATTTTACCCTTTGTTGTGCGGATGGCTATAATAAGGTTCTAAATAGGGTTTGCAATTGGACATATTCTCATAATATTTAATAATTCAAGAGTTCAACTAATTGTCTTTAGTGGAATGACATTTAGTTAATAAGCTAGAATTAATTCCAATGAGATTGAATTATTTCTGGGCTTATTGGAGCTTGAATTATCAAAGTCCAATAAGATTCCCCACTTGGCTTTAAGGAAGGTTATCAAGCTAAGTAAGAAGTAGTTTGGAGGCTTTAGAAGTCCATAATTGAATGATGGGCTTATACTAATTAATGGTTAATTGGAAGCCCATATGTTCATTTAGAAATGGGCTTGTTTTGGTTTAATGTAATTGATTAGATTAATTATATTAAAACAATTTTCTTTTAAATGGAGAAGAAGCAATTTCGAAATTGTGTTAGGTTAGATGTGTAACCACACATTTGAAATTAAAATACTAAATAAAGATGGTCTTTATTATGGTTCATCATTATTAAATGGAGTTATGAACTTACCATTAAATGGTTTAATGGTTGGCTTTTAATGTTAGCATGTAACCTATTTGCATTCATTAGATTAAAGATGAAAGATGTGCATTAGATGGACCATCTTCCTTCTTTCTTCATGCCAAAACCGAAATGGGTATTCAATTATAGGTTATGGTCTTTTCAAATAGTCATTTTAAAGATAAATGAAGTAAGTCTCATTTATTGGCTATTTGATGAGTGATTAATGTAAGAAGTGATGCATTGGATGCCTCTCACTTTTTCTATTCATGCATATTTCAAAATTGAGATGTAAGAAAGGGTTATTGCATGGTTTTTAGACATTCTCTCCTTTCATGCAAGGTAGAACCGAAATTCCTAAGTGAAAGAATTGAAAGAGTTTCAATTTTGGTTCTTCTTCTTCTAAAAAAATCTCCTCCAAATATTTCTTCTCCTTTCCCACCAAAGGATTTTGTTAACCTAGTTGTCCTTGAAGAACAAGTGGTAAATCTAATTGGATGAGGATACTACAACAAGGAAGAAGATAGATTGCTAAAGGAAAAGACTCAAAGGCAAAGGATTTGGATATAAGAAGGAGAGGATAGCGCAGCGAGGATTTAAAGCTGTAGCGAAGGAGTCGGTAATTCCTTTTATCTTGTTCTTGGTTTTATTATCCTTATACCATATGATTTATGGATTAGCATGTTGATTTGGATATATTGCTTCTGCTGCAAGATGATTTCTTAAAAAGTTTTGAAATCTATCGTTTCTCCATACTAAGCATGCTTTCTTTTTCCGATCCAACAATTGGTATCGAGAGATTTTTTCATGCATGATTTCGTTCCTATATCGTGGATGCATGGGTTGGCAATCTTTTATGTATACTGCATATTTTTATTTGATAGAAATATATATGGTGTATGTTGCTCTTTTGGTTGTTCATAGAAGTTAAATTTTATCTTGTAAGATTTCTTCATTTGGTTATAACAAGGAGGGTGGTCTATCATCACCATGTTTCCTCCTTGCTTTCTTTTTTCTAGTTTATTTGATTTTTTAATGTACAAATTGATGTAATGATGAAGAAGGAGCAGCCATGGATTGAAGAAATGGAAAGGTAAAATTTTCGGTGTATCCTTTTGTGTTTTGGCATAAGTTTTGTGAAAACTAAGTTGCTGGAATTTTTGTTTCAATGAATCATATTTCAGTTATGATTGGAAAACAAGTGCTGGTTTTTTGTTTCAGAGAATCCAATTTCGGTTTTGCTAAAATACTAAGTGCTGTTTTTAATTTTCATGAAATGAGTTTCGGTTTTAATAAAACAAGTGCTGGGATTTTTGTCAAAACAAAGATTTGGTTTTCTAAAATCTAGTGCTGGAATTTTATTTTCCAAAATGACAAAATTCTAATTTCATAAATGCCATTACATTTTGTTTACCGAATGGGCCGGATCATGTTAGCGAAGAGTTCGAAGCGGAAGATCCAAGATGAAGAAGCATATTTTGGGCCTAAAAGGCTTGTAATTATTTTATGTTTCTAGGATGGACAATCAAAAGTGGCTTTATTAGTTCATGTGATGAATGGAGAAATGAATGCTTGTAATATGTGATATTATGTGATTGCATGTCATTTAGAAAATTGCCAACCCTAGGCCTTGCCATGCATTCATTATGTATGAGATATATAATGAAACAATATAGGATTGATAATAAATTGCATCTAGACAAGATGGTATTTAAAACTTAAAGCCCAAAAAGATTGAGTGGGAGAGGATGCTCCTGTGAGAGTCCACGGTCTCCAAATGATGGCCCGTTTGCATGTGGTGAAGTGTTACTCCCCATCGGAGGGCATGGATCCTAGATCTTGCATGGTTTGGGTCTCCTTAAGGATAAGTCCACTTAATGATAGCAAATGTGACCTCCCACCGAGGCATGATTTGTAGGTATCTTTAGTGAATGAATCAAATGGTTATACACTCAACATTTTTATCAATAAACCGCCCACCGTAGCTCGCTGGTAAAAGTATGGACCAAATTAAGACGCTTCATAAAAATTGAGCATGAGATGCTTGGTAGTTTTTTGAGTAGGAGGGTCCCAGCTTTTTCTTTTAATAGATAAGATGGCCCACCGTCACTTAGTCTCATTATAGATAAGAAAATAACCGTCAGATAATGTTTTAATTTTTAAGTTTTGTTAAATCTATCATCATGCATACATGCATCATGATTTTATACAAAGTTCCATAAATTGTTGACTAGTATGCTCATGTTTTAATAATTTATATTTTCGACATAATCAACCACAAAATGAATCCACTCACCCTACTCTTGACTAATAACAAATTGGAAAATGGAGACAAGTTTAATGAATGGAGACGAACCTTGACATTGTTCTTCAATATGAAGGTATTTCATGGGTGTTAACTGAAAATGAGTCTACACCTCTAAAGTGGAGATGCAACTCTGAGCAAGTCCAACAACATGAAGCGTTGGCGAGAATCTTGACAAGACTACTAAGTGTTATATTCTCGCTTCATCATGGCATGTTGCAAAAGCAAATTGCTTGTATGAAAACTGCTAGTGCAATGGTCCATCACCTACATGAGATGTTTGGTGTGAGGACTAGGTCTGCAAGAGTGAAAGCTATCCAAACCTTTCATAATCTCGATGAAACCCGTGAACCAAAAGGGATTACATGATGAAGGTAATCTTTGCGGTCACCGAGGTTTGAGATGTTTGGGGCGGATATGGTTGCGGACACGCAGATGATTATGATCATAAATAGCTTAAACTCTTCTTTTCAGCAGTTTAAGTTGGACTATGAGCTCAACAAACAAGGATTACACCTCGAGTGAGTTAATGAATACCCTCAGAGCACGGAGGAAATATTGAATATTAAGGCTCATGGGCCGGCTAATGTAGCTTCTTCTTCTAAGCCCAAGGGTAAGGGCAAGGAAAAGAAGAAGGGTCCAATGAAAAGAAGGCCCAAATAGGGGTCAAGGCCAAACCCATGAAAAAGAAGGCCAAAGAGAACATCAAAGGAAAGTGTTTCCACTGTGATGAGATAGGCCACTAGAAAAGAAACTGTCCAGTCTACTTAGAGTCTCTTAAAAGAAAACAAGGTATGGGCTTCCTAAGTTTGTTAGGAACTAGAAATGTGGCAGATTTATCTACTTCTTGGATATTAGATTCAGAGCCACTAACCATATTTGTAATTCTTTGCGGGGTTCAAAGAAGGAAAAGACTTCTAAAGGCCGCCAAGTTAAGATAGCGAGATGGTTCCTATGTTTCAGCAGAATCAAGGGAGTAGTTATCTTGGACTTTCCTAGTGGTCATAGGTTATATTTGGAAGATGTTTATTACATGCCAATGATTGTAAGGAACATGATTTACTTTTTTGTCTAATAAAATCTGCTATTCCTTATATTTTGAAAAGGTTGTTTCAATATATGAGAATAAGGATTTTATTTGTGAAGTTTATAATTAAACAGGATTGTTTTTATAGAACCTATGAAAGGCTCACTAAACACCACATAATTGATAAAACCAAGACAATCCAATATCTCTAGCATTAATTCAAAGTATCTGTGGCATCTAAGGATGGGTCATATCAATCGTAAAAGACTTGACAAAGCTAGTAAAGGATGGGATCCTTATGGGCTTGGATAGTGATCCATTACCCACTGTGAATCTTGTATTGAAGGAAAATGACAAAGCCTCATTTCCTTCTAAAGGAAAATGATTTGAATCTACATTGGACATGGTACATAATGATGTGTGGGCCCATGAATGTACATCGCTAGAGGAGGTTATGAATATTTCATAACTTTTATAGATGATTACTCAAGACATGGCTATTTGTATTTGATGCATAAAAGAGTGAATCTTTTGAAAAGTTCAAAGAATTCAAAGTCAAGTGAGAAGCAACTTGGCAAGCCATTAAAACGACTTCGATCGATCGAGGTGGTGAGTATTTATTTGAGAGTTCCAGAATATTTAATTGACAATGAAATTGTTTCCAATTTGTCGACTCCTCGTACACCTCAATGAATGGTGTAGCGAGAGAGAAATAGAACTTTATTGGAAATGGTAAGATCAATGATGTCCTATGCTAGCCTTCCGAATCGTTTCTAGGATATGCCATACAAATGGCAACATATCTTCTTAACTTTGCTCCATCCAAATTGGTGCCTAAAATACCTGGGAGTTGTGGATCGGTCGAGTGCCTTCATTGAGGCACTTGAGGACTTAGGGCTGTCCAGCCTATGTTCTAAAGCCCTAATCCACAAAGATGGAACCAAGGTCAAGTATGTTTGTTTGTAGGATATCCTACGGAACTCGAGGGTACTATTTTTACAGTCCTCATGATAGGAAGGTATTTGTGTTTACAAAATGCAAACTTCTTAGAGGAAGAGTTTGTGAGAAATCAAAAGGAAGAAGTGAAGTAGTACTAAAGGAGTTAGCAATTTCATCCAAACCAAGAGTTGTTTTGGATATGACAAAACAAGATGTCGAAATGGATTCAAGAGTTGAATCGAAGTGCAACCCGAACATCAAGATGTGCCTAGACGTAGTGGGAGGTTGTGAGACAACCAGATAGGTATCTAGGTTTAGGAGAAGGCTTAATTGCCATCTCGGATCAAGAAGAAACAGATCCGTTCGTATACACAGGCTATTAATGATGTTGATGCAGAAAATGGCTCAAGGCAATGGAATCTAAATAGATTCTATGTATACTAATGAAGTGGGTCCTTGTAGATCTACCACCAGTGTCTAAAACCATAGGGTGTAAATGGATCTACAAAAGAAAAAGGGATCGGATGGAAAGGTAGAGACCTTTAAAGCTAGATTGGTAGCTAAAGGCTATACTCAAAAGGAGGGTATAGACTACGAGGAGACTTTTCTTCTTGCCATGCTTAAGTCCATCAGATTCTTTTGGCCATAGCAATTTATTTTGATTATGAAATATGGCAAATGGATGTCAAGACGCATTTCGAATGGACATCTTGAGGAGACCATTTATATGGCCCAACCAGAAGGATTCATTGAGCTAGGTAATGAGCATAAGGTTTGCAAGTTGCAAAGGTCCATTTATGGACTTAAGCAAGCATCTAGGTCTTGGAACATTAGGTTTGATAAGGCTATCAAAACCTATGGGTTCATACAAAACCTAGATGAGCCTTGTGTTTACAAAAGAATACAAGAAGGTAAGGTTACTTTCCTAATCCTGTATGTTGATGACATTCTGCTCATTAGGAATGATGTGGGAATTGGACATGATTAATAACCCAGAAAGTTCACATAATTAACACAAATCGTGCTTAAAGACATCATAAAAAAAAATTCGGGGTCCAACAATTGGAATTGGACATGATTAATGATTTGATGTAGTTTAGATATAGGAGTGTGTTTATCTGCTGAGATCCCAGATGGAGGGTCCGATCGAATTGGGTGATCGTGTGATTGCTTGAGAATTTAGAAGTGTGTTTTGAACCTTTGCAGGTTTTGGGATAGGTCTAAGGCAGCCGTTATGCTGCCGAATTTTTGATAAAAATTAGTATAAATATGAATTTTGGGATTAATATGAATGTATAAGAATATTACCAAATGGAAAAAGAAAAAGATGTATGGTTTCGGATGAGATTTGTGATTTGTATGAAAGATGATCAAAGTGTGTAAGAAATTTGGCATGAGGTTATATTTTCAAAAGTGGAAATTGTTTGTTTGATTTGAACGAGGTTGGCTAAAGATGTAAGAAATGAGAAAAAGAAAGAAAGAAAAAAAAATTATACCAGATTTCGGATCGGGTTAGCTTAGGATGTCCAACGTGTTCCTTCGACTCATTCGTTAAGCAGTATGTTCACGGATGTCGGACATTTGTTATGCTATTCGTTTGGCCTTCGATTTGTATTCGTTTCGCTTTATAGATTGCTTTGTTTTTCGATTAGAAATTTCAATGCGAAATATTCGTTTCCATTCACTTTCATTTCCTTCGCTTTCCGTTTTCCGGTTGGGATCGACAAATCAAAGCAGAACATATCCGATTTGTATTTTGCTTCCGTATTTTGGTATTCGTACTTTGTTTCGCATTCGATACTTTCGTTATTCCATTTTGATTCGAGTATTCGCTTCGCTTTCGATCCTTTTGCTTTGTGATTCGAGTTCGTTTTTCTTATTGACTTCCGCATTTCACTATTTGCTTCGTTCTGATTGTTCCGCTGCGTTGTATTTTCGCCTCCGCTTCAAATTGTGCTTCGCTTTTTGTTATGTCGTTCATTTTTGGCTTCTGTTTTTCGATTGGGATCCGGTCTCCGGATCGGGTTTCAACACGTGATGAGTGAACAGGTTCGGAAATAATGAACTGAGTCATAGCATCAGAACTAAAGGTAGTGGCTACTCTGAAAATGGCAAGTGAGATAGTTAAGAGAGTGAGATCGCCAACTGACATTATCATTTTCTCTATTATTTCCATGCATATTTCACATATGTTTCATTAATCATGATCAACTTACTTACTATCTAATATATTTCGCTTACGTTTCATTACACATATTTTTATTCCCATATCATTCATGTGTCAGCTTGACCTTTTAAGGTAATATCCATTTGGCTTATACAATGTCATCTCATTATTGCTACGTATCTCTTTATTTTCCTCAAACAATCTATGATAGGATAGTCACAGTCCCCCAAAACACGTCAAAATCGTTGATACAACTCCACTGTATCTCTATCTATTTACCCATCCATTTACCATTTCTGTATCCAAATACATCTTTTCAACCAATCCAGAATTTCCCGATACACAATCAAGAAACTTGTCGATCATCTTTTTCTCTTACGATTTTATTATACTGATTTCCAAACTCTTAGCACAATATTCGCATAACCACTTCAGTCTCATGCTTATGTGTTCAAGATCATTCCCGTTTCACGAGTTCATTTCAGTTTATCTGTACACTTTTATCTCACCATGTCTACTTTTTCTTACCCTACTAGGCACTCTTTCGCCTAGGTAGGCCGTTCTGATGCAATATTACTCTTATTACAATCTCACTATCATCATCTCTATGATATCTACTGATGTCTAACACCAATACAGTGAATCAATATATGCCTGATCGGATCATCTACATTTTACTCAGTTCCAATGTTTCCCATTTCATCGCATCTACAGTCAGAACTCTAATTCCCTAATCATCCCAGACTTTTCATCTCACTTAGTCCTACTATAACCAGTATGCTTCTCATATCTCCAGTGGACTTCTTCCAGTTCTAGACATATTCGTTTTCTGTCACCGTAATCTTGCCATTTTAATCCGGGAATTACTTGTGATATCACTTCTTTCCTTAATAAGTCTAGGCCAACATAGTCATACGTATACCACATTCCGGGTTTATAATCACAGTACCATATATAACTCTCCTTATCCGTTTTTCCTTTTTCCCTTTCCTAATTGCTTATCCACTTCCAGGGGTTCACATGCACATACTTCTCACGATTCTCATACTTAATCATTTAACACATGTGTATACGTAGGATTGATCCTCGTGTGACTCAGACTAGGGATCAGTTACCACGGTCTGCAACGACACGACTCAAATGCATGCAACTTGACCTATGTTTCAGACTGTGCCCAGATACATTCGTATTGCTGGGCTCTGATACCACCTAAATGTCACACCCCACTCCCGAGTGACCCGAACTCGATATCGTTGGTGATATCCGAGTCCATGCCCCGCGAGGGTGGCGTACTACATCAGTCGGTGAAAACTCAGTATATCATTTTCTTCTCTCTTATTTTTTTTTCAACCGTACAATAGCGCGGCAAAAACAGTAGACAGTAGAAAAACATTTGCAGTTATGATTGGACCAATTTTATACTATAAATTAGGCCCGTTTTCTCTAGTAATTATGCATCTGTTGACTCCTGATCTATGATTTTTATGCTTATTTTGGTCCCGATATTGAGTTTTGATAAATTGTACATTATCGAGATTTTGTTGTCATTTGTCATTAATTCTGCATAATTTTTATTAGGACAATTGATACTGCAAATGGGTTGTATTTTGTAGGACCAAAGGAGTCAACATTCAAGAAGTCAACACGCCGCAAGATTCATTGGGCGAACCAAGACTCCATTCGCGCAAAGAAATTAATGGTATTTAATTTATTCACGCGACGGTGACCAAACTCATTCGCCATGACGAATTACAGCCATTCGCCGCAATAATGTCGGGTAACCCGACTATAAATGGAAATTAATCCACTGTTCTGACCCGGCCCGCACAACCTCCTATAAAATCTTGCCATTTAGGGCAAAAACCAGGAGCCGCACTCCAGAGGTGATTTTCTTCTTCTCTTTTTTCTCTGTTCGTCTAATAGTTTTTGGTTTTTTCTGGTTTTTGCAGTTTGTTTCGGAGGCAATGACACATCGCCTACTTTCACCATCTTCTCCTCTCGCTTTAGTTCGTCAGCGACCATTCATTCATCCTTCACCGTCTGAGTCATGAGCAGCAGCGTCGGGTGCCCAGTAGTGATGGACTCTTCTGCCGTGATGCGTGGCTAAGTCTCCGACCTCTTGAAGATGGAGTAAGGGTCTGAGTTTCGTGAGCTTAACAGGGGTAATCGATCTTAGTTTTAGATTTCCGTTATATTTTGTATCAACTCCGAGTTGGAGAATGCCTTTGTATGATGGATTGAATCCGTTATAGTTTAATCGGATGTTAAACTTTGATTTATGTTATGGATTTATCATTGTTGAATGTTTGTTCTTAAATACATGGAGTTCATGTATATCGCTTGGATGATTGCATTAATTGATTTAATCGCCTAGTTATGTCGATTAAGTTGGTTGTGTTATTATTTGGTTGATTTATTGCATTAATCATTCTATACATACACTAATGGTTTTAACAAGATTTAGTTAATCGAGTTGATTAATTAAATCTTGGACTTAACGAGTTGTTAAGGTTTATCTTTCGAAACTTAGTGGATTTCAAACCCCGATATTATTTTGAACGATGATGACCCGAGCCACATTTTCAGGAGAGTTTTAATTAATAGTTTTCAGTCTCATTTAATTTAAATTGCCTTATCTTTTCAAAATACCAAAAATATTTACCTTTGCTTTAGTTTAGTTAAATTTTAGATTAATCAATCAAAACCCCCTTTTATTGCTTTCATTGCATGCATAATTCAAACATTAGGCTAGTCTAGGATCAATTAGTGCATTGGTTCCTTGAGAGTCGACCCGAGGTTGCATCCTCAGATTGCAATCCTTGGTATAAATTTTATTTGACGGTTTCAAGGATCAATTCTTAAATTGAACGATAAGTCACGATCAAATTTGGCGCCGTTGTTGGGAATCAAATTAATTGATTCTCTAGGTTAGCCATGTTTGTTTTAATTTTAATTTTGTTGTTTGCATTTTGTTTGCATTGCATAATTTTATTTTATTCATTCGCTTAAGTGTTTTTAGTGTTAATCCTGCTTGTGATTTCATTCGCTTTGTTTAAGTGTTTATTCGATTGTTTTGTTTATTGTGCTTAATTTTAAGTTAATTTCGTTTGCTTTGTTAGTCTGTGCTTCTTGGCTGTGACGAGTTCATCATTCGTCACAGCGAGTTCATTAGTCGCCGCAGCGAGTTCATATATTCGCCGCAACGAAAGTTACAATTTATTCAGTTCGCTGCAGCGAATTACTACACGTCGCAGCGAACCTGAGTGAATTTAAGCCTTGCTATCCGCTGTCGTTTTAGTGAGCTATCTTAGGTGAACTTCTCTTGTGCATGCCCGTAGACTTAGGCTAGTTCATTTTCAACCCAAATTGAGCGACACCTTAGACAACTTAGGAAAAACAAGAGAGAGCAAGAAAGACTTAGCACACTAGATCGACTAGAATCTGAGATGGCTGAACACCAAGAATATCCCGGTCAACCACCCCGAAATGGAGATCATGGTCTTAACGGTGACCAGGAACGCGTAGATGACAACAATGCAAACATCAGACGTAGAACCATCCGAGAAGCTACAACCTCGGACGTAAACTACGATCCTTTCATCGCTCGCCCTAACTTCGACGTAAATTTCGGGTTAAAGGTTTATTGATTAACTCCTTCCCAAATTTCACGGTTTGGCGGAGAGGACCCTATATGCATCTTCGTGCCCTCACAATGATCATCAAAGTATGAAGCCTGTAGGAGCACATCTGGACCAGGTGCTGTGGAAGGTATTCCACTTGTCGTTAGAAGGAAAGGCCCGGGAGTGGTATATGAGCCTCCCAAGGCATGTCGCGAATGCCTATCACAGTTGGGCCAACTTGCGGAAAGCTTTTCTGGAAAAGTATTTTCCAGCTTCTAGGACGTCATCGATGAGAAAGGAGATATATTATGCCAAACAAGATTATGACGAGTCCCTGTATGATTTTTGGAACAGATTCCAAGATCTGTTATCTTGGTGCCCCCATCATCAAATCCCTGATGAACAATTGGTTCAATATTTTTATGATGGGGTAAAGAATTAAGAAAAAGGAATGTTGGATGCTGCGTCGGGAGGTTCGTTGATTGACCTGACCGCGCCAGAAGCTTGGGCCCTGATAAAGAGGATGGCCCTGAATCATCAACAGTATAGTGTCCGCGATTCCAGGAATATGAATGAAGTAGGAGCCATGACGGCTCAAACTAAGAGAATGGAGAGCCTGGAATCGAAAGTAGATTCCTTGGAACATCGGATAACTTCCCAGTTATCCTCAATCACGGCGGAGCTTAAGAATTTGAATGTGCATCGCCCGTCACCTTCCACTGAACTGGTCGCACCTAGTTGCGAATCTTGTGGATCGGTGATGCACATTTCCAGCGTCTGTCCCGGAAGGTATGAAGAAGTGTCCGCTGTTTACCCGGGCAGACAAAATTCTAAGTAGGACCCGTACTCCAACACATATAACGAAGGATGGAGATCTCATCCTAACTTCAGTTGGAGGAATAATGAAGGAAGAGCACCCAACCGTTTTCAACAAGGGAGTGGAGCTGGACCATCTACAAACCAGTTTCCCGATCAGCAAGCGTTGACGGTGCAACCACAGCCACCAAAAGAGGACACTAATCAGCTTCTGCATGGTATGATGACGTTGATGAAAGAGGAACGAACTTCCACAACAAATCAATTCAACGCCATCGCGAACCTCATCCAACAGGACTCTGCTAAGAATGCTGCCCGCTTTAGTGCCTTGGAGAAACGCATGGAGCAATGGGAGACCAAGGCCGAGAACATGAACGCCTATGTCACCCAATTGTCTAATAATTTGAGTGACAACCAAGCTCGGAGCAGTGGATCCATTCCCTCCAACACGGTAATAAACCCGAAGAGTTTAAATGCAATTGAGTTGAGGAGTGGAAAGAAAGTGCATTTCACATTCTGAAGAAGAAGAATGCACCGAGGAAATTGAGGTTGAAGAAGCGCCTCAGTGAGAGAGCAAGTGTCGCGATCGAAAGTGATCGCGAAGAAGAATTGTTGAGGAACAAGAAGCAATCAACAATTGAGGATAAAGAGCAATCATCAAGCATTTCAGAAGAAGAGTCGATAAGGATAAATCGAGCGAAATGAACCACCAACTTAAAGGACCTCCCTTTCCGAACTCAGATCGATGAGCAAGAGAGTCAATGAGCTCAAACACGAAAAAGAAATCATTGACATGTTTGGGAAGGTTGAAGTCAACGTGCCCCGCTGGATTTGATTAAGAAAGTGTCGAAACCACGCCAAGTACACGAAGGACTTGTGCACAAACAAGAGGAAATTTTGGCCGAACGAACGTGTCCAAGTAAGCTCAAATGTGTTGGCTTTATTTAAGCCCCAAATCCCGGTGAAGTGTCAGGACCCAGGATCGTTCACCATTCCTTGTGTTATAGGAAAGGTGACCATTGGAAGAGCTCTATTGGATTTGGGAGCGGCGATTAACGTAATGCCGAAATCTGTTTATGAAGCCCTGGGCGTTAAGAGCATAAAGCCTACTTCTGTAATCTTACAGTTGGCTGATAGATCCTTCCGTCATCCAGTGGGAATCATCGAGGACATCTTGGCCCAGGTGAAAGGATTAGTGTTTCCTGCAGATTTCTACGTTCTAGATATGTCTTTTGAAGTTGTGCAGGACACTTCCTTGATCCTTGGACGACCCTTCCTTCGGACTGCGAGCACAATGATTAGCATGAAGGAAGGGGAGATCACCATGGAAGTTGGTGATCAACAAGTTAGCTTCAACATGTATGAAGCTATGAAGCATCCTCATGAAGATTATTCCTTACTGGGTGTTCACATGCTTGATGTTTCTATTGATGAAGCTCGCTCAATTTGTAGAAACTTTATATCCCGCCATCGATTTATATTTTTGGAGAAAGTTTCTCTTTTGACGATTTTACAGGAGCACAACTGGGTGCGAGTATGGACGTGGAGCTGACTAGCAACCAAGCTGCTGAGATGGAGCTTGGATATCAAACAGTAGTCCATACCGAGCTACAAGACCCACCTTGAATGCCAGGTTTTCTCTTTCCTTCATTTATTATATAATTGTGCTATGTTTTATACCAACGTGCGTATTGTTGAGCATGATTATATTGTTTAAGTGTGGGGGAGGGATTTAACCAGTAGAATTAGAGTAGTAGGTAGGATTTTCATTTCTATTTCAATAAATTGATTCCCTCTTGTTAGCTCCGCATGTTTCATGCTTCTATTGTGTGCCTTTCTACTTCTGCCATTGTGGACAATGCCATGTTTAAGTGTGGGGGAGCCGTTCCCTTTTATATTTTGCATTGTACACCTATTAAAACTTGTGCATAATTTTGTGGGCCCGTTGCTTTTACTGATAAATTTGGACTCAATCAAACATTTTCTGCACTCGTTCTTTTGTGCCCTTGCATGCAAAGCCCTTATAAGTTTCAAACTGATACTTGAGTTTTTGTGAAAATGCTCTCCATTCTTCGAACGATAATTGGTTTTGGCAAAAATTTTAACTTTTGAAGTTTTCAAAACAAAGTAAATGGGAGCATGCTAACAAGGTAGCATTTTAAGTTTTTAAGTTTTGAGATTGATCATTGAGACAAAACCTTGTTGGAAGGATATTCGAGCCAAAGATTTTTCTTCTATATTTTTGTGTGTGCATCTGCTTAGTTCATGCTTCTCTAGAACTTGTGTCAGTTTTTACTCAAAGCTTGATGGACTAGATTTTTGTGGATATGATAGAGGCGTTCTTTCTTTCAGCCCTTTCCCCAAACACCAACCCCTAAACACCGTTCCCTTGCTAGCCCCTTTGAGCCTTCTTGCTATGAGCATTTGCATGCATTATTTTCAGATGACGTCAATAGTCAGTTTGTTCTATATCAAAAAAAAAAAGTTAGTCTTGTTTATTCCAAAAAAGGGATAATAATGTATTGAATCCCAAATGGGATTAGTATCTCAAAATGAGATTAAAAAAATAATATCAAAATTTAGTTTAGTAGAGGTCTAGTTTCAAAGATAGATTATCGACATCGATCCTCATTTTATGCCATGCTCATATTTTTCTTTTCTCACATCATCCATTCATTTAGCCTTCCACTCATTACAACCCTTAAAGACCTCTTGATCTTCAAATTGATAGTCCTTGTAGTGGAGAAATAAAATTGATACAAGCTTCATGGTAGGAGATGTATTAAGTAGATTGAGAGAAAATATCCCTACTATACAAGTGAGTTGAGCGTAAACATCATATCCTGAGTGATTCTCTGCTGTTCAATCTCATGTGCTTAAATTCTTTCAATGTTTGTTTTATTAGCACTCTTTTAATTTGCTGTGTTCGAATTCTGATAAAGTGGATTGAGTAAATTTTGGTTGTTGTTTGAGCATGGGCAGAATTTTCTTTTACTCTTGTACCTTTTTGACTCTTATAAGCTTTGTTCAGGAGTACAAAGGTTTAAGTGTGGGGGAATTTGATTGGACCAAATTTATACTATAAATTAGGCCCGTTTTCTCTAGTAATTATGCATCTGTTGACTCCTGATCTATGATTTTTATGCTTATTTTGGTCCCGCATATTGAGTTTTGATAAATTGTACATTGTCAGTATTTTGTTGTCATTTGTCATTAATTCTGCATAATTTTTATTGGGACAATTGATACTGCAAATGGGTTGTATTTTGTAGGACCAAAGGAGTCAACATTCAAGAAGTCAACACGCATGAGATTCATTTGGGCTTAACTAAGACCTCTATTCGCCGCAAAGAAATTAATGGTATTTAATTTATTCATTGCGACGAAAGTGACCAAACTCATTCGCCCGGTGAATTACAGCCATTCGCCGCAGCGAATGTCGGGTAGCCCGGACTATAAATGGAAATTAATCCACTGTTCTGACCTGGCCCGCACAACCTCCTATAAAATCTTGCCATTTAGGGCAAAACCAGCACCGCACTCCGAGGTGATTTTCTTCTTCTGCTTTTTTCTGCTCGCCTAATAGTTTTTGGTTTCTTTGGTTTTGCAGTTTGTTTCGAGGCAATGTACATCGCCTACTTTACCATCTTCTCCTCTCGCTTTAGTTCGTCAATGCGACCATTCATTCATCCTTCACCGTCTGAGTCATGAGCAGCAGCGTCGGGTGCCCAGCAGTGATGGACTCTTCTGCCGTGATGCGTGGCTAAGTCTCCGACCTCTTGAAGATGGAGTAAGGGTCTGAGTTCCGTGAGCTTAACAGGGGTAATCGATCTTAGTTTTAGATTTCGTTATATTTTTGTATCAACTCCGAGTCGAGAATGCCTTCGTATGATGGATTGAATCCGTTATAGTTTAATCGGATGTTAAACTTTGATTTATGTTATGGATTGATCATTGTTGAATGTCGTTCTTAAATACATGGAGTTCATGTATATCGCTTGGATGATTGCATTAATTGATTTAATCTGCCTAGTTATGTCTCGATTAAGTTGGTTATGTTATTATTTGGTTGATTTATTGCATTAATCATTCTATACATACACTATCGGTTTTAACAAGATTTAGTTAATCGAGTTGATTAATTAAATCTTGGACTTAACGAGTTGTTAAGGTTTATCTTCAAACTTAGTGGATTTCAAACCCGATATTATTTTGAACGATGATGACCTTGCCACATTTTCGTGAGAGTTTTAATTAATAGTTTTCAGTCTCATTTAATTTAAATTGCCTTATCTTTTCAAAATACCAAAAATATTTACCTTTTCTTTAGTTTAGTTAAATTTTAGATTAATCAATCAAAACCCCCTTTTATTGCTTTCATTGCATGCATAATTCAAACATTAGGCTAGTCTAGGATCAATTAGTGCATTGGTTCCTTGAGAGTCGACCCGAGGTTGCATCCTGTATTGTAATCCTTGGTATAAATTTTATTTGACCGGTTTCCAAGGATCAATTCTTAAATTGAACGATAAGCCGCCGATCAAGTTATTACAATCATTTAACAATATTTTACAGTAACCATAATGTTCACATACTAATAAGTTTACAAAGGTTGCGGAATACAATCTTGAGTCCATGTTCACAATTAACCATTTTCAGTGATTACAGTCATCCAATAATAATTTACATAAGTCAATGTATAAAAACAATAAAACCACAATGGGCTCATTATAAATATAAAGCATTGTTGTACAATGATTGTGGAAACTAATTCGATAAGACACTAATGCAGACACGAACTGATCCCGACCTCTATCCGTCACTTGCCTACAGTAAACCTACTCCCGTGTCAAACGGGGTACTCTTCAAGTCCTGAAAAATAGATTGCAATTTTGGATGAGTTGGCGAACTCAATGAGGAACCATCATCGATGGTTCTCCCAATTAATACATCACATAATCAATTCACAGTAATAAGGCGATTGCGAATACTACTACGGTCTACAATACACGAGAATATACAAATCCTGTCTACAAGAAACCCATTTCGGTATTCACCAAATGATGATGCAATGCACATTTGACTCTTTTCCAGTTTAATTACGGTGTTGTGACCGATCGCGTAAATGTGAAGATTCAATGATCAAGAGACGCGTCAGGGAGAATTATCTCCTTCAACTCTAGGCTCGTTTGAAAGATTTCGAGTCAGTAGGCTCGTTTCATGTCGATGGCGACTCGATTCACAATTTTCCTTTATCGCTTTATGATCCGTATGAATGCACATGCCCGCCATAACATCCCCATAAATGTTAATCATTCATAGTCAAGCACAACAATTAACAAACAAGATGCACAAGTAACATTCCATAATTCACAACAATGAATAGCCATAATTGACAATCAATCACGACCAATCACAAGAATGGCGAGGCGGTCACACATGTACACATTCCTAGTCCCGCCATTATCCCCATATTTGACAAGTAATAATTGAGAAACCCATCTAGGTTACTCACCTATCACTTCCGAGCTAATGCCGGAAGTCTCGCTTTCGCTATCGATCGACGCCCAACAGTGCCTCTATAAAAAATCAAAGAACAAAACGATCACTAATGATCCAATCCGAATTCGTTAATGATACACATATAGGTGTATAACACATGTTCATGAATTCCCAGGCTTAATTCCATTTTTTTCCTTTAGAAAAATTCGTTTAAAAATTAGAAATTCAATGGCGCTGACGACGCTCAGTTTGGACCTCTATAGGTCCCCAATTAAATAAAACAGTGGTTAAGGACTTCGTTACCCTGACCGACGTCAATTTTCCGTCCAAAAGCATTCCCAATCTCTCAGAAAATGAAATTAAATATTCTATGAATCCGATGCCTCAAGAATCAGGTCAATCAGATGTCAGACGGAAAAGTTATTCACGAAAGAAACCAAAAATTCAAATAAAACAATTAATATATATATATATATATATATTGCCCATATTTCCTTCTCTTTTTCCTGTTTTCCAACCGAAATTCAATCTATCATATCTCTTTCTACACATTTCAGAAAATTACAACCTATACCTTGTTGGAAAGATCATGTAAAACTCTACAAGTTTCATGAAGACCCCAATAAGCAATTTTACCCCAAAGGGTATCAAAAATCCAATTGAAACTTCTGCCCATGCACTACCTCTTAAAACAGAACAGTATTTGTACATTCAGTAACTTTCATTCTCTTCAGTAAAAAATTGCACCATAAATATTCTCAGAAAGATCACAATGTGATCTACAACTTTCATGAACAATATGAAATCAAATTCAATGGTTAACTAGGTCAAACAATTCAGTGAATGCTGCTGCCCCTGCAAGTACTCAATCTGGACAGTAATGTTCTAAACAATATATCTCCTTGCAAAAATGTCAAATAAATGCATACTTTATACCTATGGAAAGATAAAACACAATTCTACACTTCTCATGAAGGGATTCAAAGCCAATTCCTTCTCTAACAAGCTTAAAACTTTCATGCAAGTTACTGATCAGGGCAGCAGTCAATAACATCATGCAGGTACGGATTTTGAAAATTCATTACTCCCACATCTGATCTCCAAAACTTACATGCTATATACCATTTTCAAGATAATTTCTTCCTATACAACTCTTCAGAAGATCACTCAAACCAATTCAATTCACAAAAATTGCTAAAATTGCTTCTAATCAAAATGTGCACCAAATCCACTCTTAGTCTAGTTTTCACCAAATGACACAAAATCAGTCCATAGTAAACAGTCCATATCTCCCAATATACAGATCGAAAAATTGAAAAAATCAGTGGGAATGAAAAGCTCATTTAATAGGCTTCAACTTTCGTTTAGACCATTTTCTCTAATTCCTTCTCAATTAATTTAGAAAAATCATCAAAACTCCTAGGTCAACAATCCAGATACTGTTCACATTAGTCCTAGCAGTAACTTTCCAAGACAAATTTCAACCCCTTAAGGATAAACTTAGACAATACCTATTTCACACAAAAATGTAGCCAACAAACCAAAGTTTACTTTTGCACAAACCTTGCCTCATTTGCATAACCACACAATGAGTTATGCTCAAAACAATGTAATCGGTCAAAACCAAAATTTCCAGCTTTGGTACTAAACTTAGAGTCTAACACTTCCAATGCCACTAACACATCACTAAGCATCCAAATGGACAAGAAATCAGTCCCTAGGTCATGCATACGTTCACTGGGAATAACTACCTCAATTTGGCAGCACCATACACAATCATGTTCTTATCAATTTCTTTTAAGGATTAGTCATCTAATCACTTCAAACTATGAAAGTCAAACACTAATCATCTCCACCTTATGATTTCTTACACACCAACATACCCAACAATTCAAGCCATATGTTTCATGAAATTAAGGCATCATTCATCTCATTTAATGAACAATCACTTCTAATCCATGCAACTACCCATGAATTTATGCATTAAACATAATCAAAGCTTAAACCTCATCTTACCTAAAGCTTCCATCTCCACCTCTTCAAGCCTTTCATTAAACAACCAATCACAACTTACTCACTTTCCATCCCATGCATGGTTTTTCATCAAGGTAAGAAGGTGGAAGGAAGTCACCTAAGGTTGGAAGAAAAATAGCAACAAAATCGGTGGAGATTAAAGGAGAATAAGGAGGTTTCGGTTGGCTAAAGAGAAATGAATAAAATTCATCTTTCATGCTTTTATTTTGGAAGAGTCGTGTATGACCAAAACAAGCCAAAGGCCATCTTTTCCTTCTTTCAAATGGAACAATCGAGAATGTGTAGGACACTCATGCATTAAATGAAATAAACACTTGGCAATTGGTGGAGAAATGAAGAAAAGTCAAAGAACCAATCAAATTGTTGAGAAAAATAAAACAAGGACCAAGCAAATTTCACTCCAATTCGGTTCCCACTAGGTTTAAGGGCCCACTTTTGGGTCTCACAACAATATTCAATAGTTTAGTACCAAATAACAGTAGAAAATCAACCGGTTCGTCACATGACGATTTTTTTTTCGGTCCGGGAATTTTCTCCGGAAAATTTTCTAGAAAAATTCCTAAAAATCTCTTAAAATATAAAACAATCAATGGCGCACTCAGAATAATTTTTCAAACCCGATAACTACGTTAATCACAATAAAATTGCAGTATGTTAAGTCAGAATGACTTTACATATAAATGATTTTGATGTATAACAAATATAGTGAGATCAAAAACAAGAAAACAAAACAATCCTGCATTTAAGTTTGAATAAATGACGAAGATGACGAAGTTGGAAGACATCACCGACATGATTTAAGTTGATACAAGTCAAACACAGAAGAAGTTTGTCAAAGTAAAAAATCAACACAGACGCAGATGACACAAGACAATAAACAGACAAAGACACAAATGTAGATACAGACGCAGAAAGAAAAGTAGACGTAGACGTAGACGCAAAGCGAAGCAGACACAGACGCAGACGCAGACGCAAAGCAAAGCAGACGCAGACGCAGACGCAAAGTGAAGCAGACGCAGACGCAGAAAAGAAACAGACGCAAGAGTCGGCCTCGAAAGAAGTTACGTAACTCAACTGATTAACCGCTTTTTAAAGATTAAAGATTCAAGATTCAAGAATCAAGAAGCGATTCTGAGCAAGGCTATAAATACAAGTCGAAGTTGAAGACCGCAGAGTTAGCTGCTTTGAAAAAAATTACACAAAGTGAAAAGGCGATTATGCGAATTAGTGAACGCTATCTTCTTCAGAATAAAGTGTTCAAATACTTTTTGAAAAGAAAGAGTTATACTGATAGCCCGCAGAGGCTAAGTGTGAAAGAATACCGGTGTAGAGACTCAAGAGGCTCGTGAAAGAATACTTGTAAAGTTTGAAGAGATAGTGAAATCTCGTAAGAAACTCGAGGATCGGACGTAGCCACGGTTTGGGGTGAACCAGATAAATCATGCGTGTTTACTACTCTCACTCTCTATCTCACTTTTAGTTTCAAAGTTGATCTTTATTTACTATTCATATACTTAGCATTGAAAAGCTATGATCAATTAGGATTAATAAGAATTACAGAAAGAATTTTTATTTCTAACAAGTAATTTGAAAAAGATATTCAATAAGGGGAATACACAATTCAACCCCCCCTTCTCGTGCATTCTATTATCATTTTATAAGTGTTGTATTAACTTGTGATTCACTTCAATTGGTATCAGAGCCTGGTATCCAAGAATCATGGCGGAGTCACACGTATACATCGCTGAAGGAGCCTCAGTCACTAGACCTCCAACATTCAATGGAGAAGACTACCATTACTGGAAAGATAGAATGCGGTTATTCATCGAATCTACACATGTAGACCTTTGGGACGTAATAGAGAACGGACCCTATATACCTGTAGATGAAGAAGGTAGTTCTATTCCACGAAGCAGATGGACGGCTGATCAGAAAGCAAGAATACAACTGAATTCAAAGGCGAAATTCTTCTTAACATGTGCCCTAAGCAGAAGCGAATACGACAAAGTGCATGGTTGCGACACTGCAAAAGAGATGTGGGACACATTGTCCATTGCTCATGAAGGCACTAGTCAAGTTAAAGAATCAAAGATAAGTATTCTTGTACATCAATATAAACTTTTCAGGATGGAAGATGAAGAATCTATTGATCAAATGTTTGGAAGATTTCAAACAATTGTCAACGGATTAAAAGCTCTTGGAAGGACTTACAATAACCAAGATCATGTTCGAAAGATCCTAAGAAGCCTTCCTAAGAGATGGAGACCTAAAGTAACTGCAGTGCAAGAAGCAAAAGACTTGAGCATGCTGAAGCTAGATGAGTTGCTGGGATCCTTGAAGATTCATGAAGTAGAACTCAATGCTGAAGACAAGCCCAAGCGTGACAAGTCAATAGCACTGAAGGCCGGACAGAAGAATCATAAGACTCAGAGAAGGAGGAAGTCATCGAAGGCATTGAAGATTGAAGAATCAAAGGATGATAACTCCAAATAATCAATCGAGTCAAGTGATGAAGATGACGAATTATCTTCATTTCCGAAAGATAAGACGATGTGGAAAAAGAAGCCCGTAGTAACCGTACATTCGGAAAGAATGGAAAAGATGAAGCCAAGCCGTAAAAGTCTTCTATCATTTGCTACGAGTGCAATCACCCGAAACTACAAGTCGTAATGCCCTACTCTCAAGAAGAAACCTAAGAAGAGTAAAGAAGGCAAGAAAAGCATGATGGCAACATGGAGGATCTAGATTCATCTGAATCAGATACAGCTCCGAGTCATCAGAACATGCAAACATTTGCCTAATGGCTGAAGAAGATAGTGATGAGGAGGTAAAATCCGATTATGATAACTTGCATGATGCATATTCAGAATTGTTAGAAGATTCTCATGCTATTCTGAAACAGTACAAGCTGTTGAAGAAAAAGTATGTAGAGAATATTAAACATACTGAGAAAATAGAGAGAGAAAATATTTGATTAAAAAAGGAGTTAGAAGTTAAAAGGAAACTTGTAGACAGATCAGATGAGATTAATCAGCTTAAGCTAAGGATCAAGAATCTATCAGCTGATCTAGCTACTTTCACTGAGAGTACAAAGAAAATGAATGATATGCTAGGAAAATGTAGACATCCTAGTGATAAGACTAGTTTAGGGTTTACTAGAAACAATACTCAGTCTCGTAATAAATTTGTCTCTCAAAAAGGAAGAAATAGGACAACACATTTTAATCAACGTCCGAGTAATATGCATTATAGATTACATCATGTGCATACTACTAACCATAAAGGACCCAAGAAAATTTGGGTACCAAGAAATAAAATAGTTTCTCCCGCAGATATCCTTCCTTGAAGATACGGCAAGCACCATTGGTATTTAGGCAAAGGATGCTCGCGACACATGACAGAAGAAGGTCTATGTTCCTAGACCTTCAAAGATAAGAAGGGAGGATCAAGAACTTTGGAGATAACCAACAGGGCAAAATCATAGGAATCGGAAAATAGGTAAAGATTCCTTTCCATGCATAAATAATGTACTTGCTTGTTGATGGTCTAAAGCATAACTTGATTAGTGTGAGTCGGTTGTGTGATTCGGTTTCACAGCTACATTCAATCAAAATCTTTGTGAAGTCGAAAACAAAGATGGGTCTATACTTTTCTCTCGCCAAGAGAAGAAACAACCTTTACAAAATCAATTTAGAAGATTTTCAAAATCAAAATATTTCATGTTTTCTATCTTACAAGAAGAAAGACTAACTGCATAAAAGCTAGGTCATGTCTTTTTACAACATATTTCAAAATTGGTAAAACATGATTTAGTAAGAGGTTTGCCAAAATAAGTTTTGATAAAGAACTTTTCTGTGAAAATTGTTTAAAGGAAAACAAGTTAAAACCTCTTTCTCTTCTAAAAGTTTTGTAACGCCTTCAAGACCTTTAGAACTATTACATATGGATTTATTTGGTCCTACAAGGACATTAAGTCTTAGCGTAAAGAAATATGGATTTGTCATTGTTGATGACTTTACTCAATTTTGTCTGATATTATTTTTATCACACAAAGATGAGTCCTTTAAGTGCTTTAGAACTCTATCCGAAAAGTTACTGAAATGAAAAGGAATGTCCATTGCTAGTATCGGAGTGATCATGGTGGAGAGTTTGAAAATGAGAAGTTTAGAGTTTTACGTGAAGAGAATGGAATTTCCCACAACTTCTCGCCCCTAGAACTCCACAATGAATGGAGTTGTTGAAAGAAAGAATAGGACGGTTCAAGAAATGGCAAGGACCATGCTATGTGAGACTAATCTTCCTAAGTATTTACAAGCGTAGTCAGAACACAAAGATGCTATATTCAGAACAGGATCTTGTTGCGACCTATGTTGAAGAAAACTCCTTACGAGTTATGGAATGGAAGAAGACCAAGCATATCCTACTTTCATCCATTTGGGTGCAAATGTTCCATTCTGAATACGAAAGAGCTGTTGGATAAATTCGACTCGAAGACCTATCCAGGAATCTTTCTAGGTTACTCATCATCGTCTAAGGCTTTTCGAGTTTACAACTTGATTTCAAAGACTGTTGAAGAGTCAATTCATGTCAAGTTTGATGATAGTTCTCAATCCCATAAGGAAGATGACATGGAGATTGAAGGTCCTTCAAAGAACCTAGATGATGCCTCAGAAACTCCCTCGTCAGAAACTCATGAGGATAAGATTGAAGATATTCCAGAAACTATAGAACTAAGACGAGATTGGAAGTATAAAAGTTCTCATCCAAAAGAGTTAATTATCGGTGAGACCTCAGATGGAGTTAAGACAAGGTCCAGATTCAGACGAGAAGCTAATGTAGCTTTTATCTCTGAAATAGAACCTAAGAAGGTTGAGGAAGCTCTTCAAGACGAAGCTTGGGTGTTAGCCATACAAGAAGAGCTGAACCAATTCATAAGGAATAACGTCTGGTCCTTAGTTCCAAAACCTCCTAAGAAATTCATTATTCGAACCAGATGGGTTTTCAAGAATAAGCTAGACGAATCAGGAAGAGTGAGTCGTAACAAGGCCAGATTAGTAGCACAAGGCTACAATCAGCAAGAAGGAATAGACTACAACGAAACATATGCTCCAGTAGCGAGACTTGAAGCTATAAGGATTTTGTTGACATATGCAATCTATCATGATATAAAGTTGTTTCAGATGGATGTTAAGAGTGCATTTCTGAATGGCTTTATAGACGAAGAAGTCTATGTGAAACAACCTCCTGGCTTTGAAGATGTTAAAAATCCAGATTATGTCTATAGACTTCACAAGGCCTTATATGACCTGAAGCAAGCTCCCAGAGCTTGGTATGATCGTCTGAGTACTTTCTTAATAGAAAATGGTTTCAGCAGAGGTCAAGTTGATAAGACACTCTTCAGGAAAAGTTCTCGAATGATTTTATCTTAAGATGATTTACGTTGATGATATCATATTTGGTGCTACTTCAAAAGGGTTATGCTTGAAGTTTGAGAGTCTAATGAAAAGAGAATTTGAAATGAGTATGATGGGTAAATTAAAGTTCTTTCTTGGGTTGCAAGTTAAGCAGACCAAAGAGAAGATCTTCATTCATCAACAAAAGTATGTGAAAGAGTTGTTGAATAAGTTTGACATGAATAATGTGAAGCCAATGGCAACTCCGATGCATCCTTCAAACCTTTTGTCGAAAGACAAACTTGGTAAGAAGGTGGATCAAACCTTATATAGAGGGATGATCGGTTCTTTATTGTATCTTACAACAAGTAGACCTGATATTCTGTTCAGTGTATGCTTGTGTGCAAGATTTCAAGCCGATCCTAGAGCGTCTCATTTTACTTATGTTAAAAGAATTTTGAGATATCTCGCAGGTACTACTGATCTTTGCTTAATGTTTGAGAAAGGTAAAGATTTCAGTTTAATCGGATACTGTGATGCGGACTATGCCGGAGATAGAATCGAAAGAAAGAGCACAAGTGGAGGATGTCACTTTCTTGGAGGAAATCTAGTCTCCTGGTCAAGCAAGAGACAAAGCTCAATTGCTCTATCAACCGTGAAGCGTAATATATGTCCGCCGAAGTTGTTCCTCACGACGCCGTGGATCAAGTATCGACAAGACTATTCATTAAGGAGGAGGAGATTCCAATTTATCATGACAACACTAGTGCAATAAATCATCAAAGAATCCAATTCAAATTCCGAGTAAAGCATATAGAAGTCGACATCATTTCACGAGAGACTACGCTCGAGAGAAAGGTGGTGCTTAAAAGTTCGTTGAAACAGAGCTTCAATGGCGGACATCTTCACTAAACCACCGAAAGAAGAACGCTTTCGTAAGATAAGACGCAATCTCAATATGGTGATGCTAAATGAGCGGTTAGGCTAAAATAACGTGAGAAACTAACGACGTTATACACAAAGAGTTACATTTGGTAACTTCTCTCACAAGGAAGATTTTGGAGGAAATATCGATAAACTCGAGGTTCTTAATGATTCGAGAACCCATCACCTATAACCCTATAAGTAGACCGAGATGAGTTTATAGCGATCTTTTCATCATCTCCGATGGTTCATTTCTACTTTACCAATTCTCTCAAAATCTTCTCACTCAAAAGTTTTTCAAGATAATCTTTCACTTTATACAATGGAAGCGGTCATGGTTTATGGAAGACTTGTGGATTTTGAGTCACCGAGAGAGACGGCATAGATGTAGAACCGAGATCACAACAACTGGTTGAAGAACTTCTTTCAGATTCGAGAATCATGCCTATATGGACGAGGTTTATGAGTTCGGAAGAACGCCGTCGATAGAAGACACTATTGTATCCTCTGTGGATAAAATATCGCTTATTGTCACAAAGGATTTGATAAGGAAGGTAATCGTTGCCCATCGGTTGAGAGAAACTGTCTACCAAGGCTAGATGGATGTCCTCAGTTGGAATGAAAGAAGAAGATGTCAAGAGGCAGCTCTATGGCACAAATGATTCCAGAGAGAGAAGACATCAAATCGATTCAAGGCCGTAGTTCTTCATGCAATCTGTTCAACCGCATTCTTCCCAGAGTTGGTTCGAGGCATTTGGTGACCACTCTAGACGAAAAATTTCTGTTCTTTCTTCTCAATCGAAATCCTATAGATCTACCCTTCTTAATCTTTCACTATATGGTTAAGGGGTTAAAGGAAACTTCCAGTTATCCTTATGGTATAATTTTGACAAGGATTTTTATAGAATCCAGTATTCGTCTGCACCACGACATCATACAAACTGTTCCTGTGAAGAGAAAAATCGATGCACACACGATTCGGTGAATGGGTCTTAGCACAGTAGACAAAGATCACGTCGGTTCTTCAAAGAAATCAAGAACTGAGGGGGAGCGTGTATTGAAGAAGACTCCTGTCTCAAGTTCTCAATCGCTCAGAAGTATCAAATCGCCATCGCCAATTAAGGAGAGTCCTAGGAGAGCTCTTATGAAAATGATGAGTCCTCTTTTCGAAGAAAATCAATCTTAGAGGGCAAAGCAAACTGCACCAAAGAGACAAGGAGAAAGTCTCTTGAGCTAAGTTGTGAAGAAAGCCAAGCGATCTCCAAGAATCAGGACTCTGAGGCAACAGGAAGAAAAGATTGCCAGAGAACAAAGGAGAGAAGAAACTTCTAAATCTTGTGCAGCCAAAGCCACAAGATCCTTAGTCTCACTCGAAGAGGATACGGCGTAAGATCTAAAGAGACCGAGAGGAAGAGAAAAGCAACAAGCTGTTAAAGGAAAATTTCGTGAAGAAATCAGCAAAACTAACTGAAGCAGATAAAAAGACTAAGAAGGTTAGTCAAAAGAAGAGCATCTCAACTGCTGAGGATGTTAGTCTACAAAAAGAGACTGCTGATACTGGTCAAGTTGAAACAGAAACTGAGCATTTTACAGATCAGGATACTCTTGTGGTCTAACAAGAAGAACCAGTGAATGAAAGCACGATTCATGAGACACCTGACATTATAAAGGAGGAACCAGCAGAAGAATGGCCGGTTTAGGAAACTTCTAAGGGAACACAACAAGAAGCAACTACAGTACCAGATTTGACTGATGATGAACCAAGACTGAAGGTATATAACTACCAGAAGTTCTTGAGGAAATATAGGCTGGAAATCAAATTGGTAAAAGTTATTACCAATCTGAGCAATGCTATTATAATCGGTGTTGAACCAATGAAGAAAATAGTAGCTCTGGTGCAACCTATGTTGATTAATGGTATCACGTGGCAGTTACTAAATGAAAAAGAGAAGTCTTTTTACGATACCTTGAGGCATACTGATCATTTGCCATATCCCTCAAGACGTCCCTGCCCACCGTGTACTATGTTCCCAATAACAGAGAACACAGAGATAAAGGTTGTTCCGACATTCAGCCAAGGCGCATAAAAGATTTAACAAAGGAAAGTCAAAATTATTTCAAAGATAATGTTGATGATGATCATTCGCAGATCAGTTGTAGAAGAAGTGCGAAAATTGATAAAGCATGCATTCCTCGCACAAGATCCAGATCAAGCGAGCTACTGCCCATATAAATCAAAGGAAGACTGTCCAAGAGGGGAAGTATAAGAACAAGAATATTTATCGAGTTCCTTGTTCGCATAGTTCTTCAGATAGGCCTCTCGCTCTAGTACACTGCCTATAGAAGCACAAGCTTTATCCTGCAAGGAAGACGATTCTTGATCTTTGCCAGCCTTTTGATCTAAATCTTCCCGAAGTCGCAACATTCATTCGCCCACCTACTTTTGAGATTAATGAAGACTACACTCCATCTTCTCGATGCCTATACTAATTCAATTCCTTCGCTCCTCCATCGCCAGGCGAGATCAAGCTTCTTCACAAATGAAGTCGAGATTACGAGGTAAACTCAATGACATGAAGGAGACGGTGAATGATCTAAAGAAGATGATAGCGAATCTGGCCAAGAACCGTAATCGATAATCATCTTTTATTATAACAAATAGGGGAGAGCGGAAAAGAAGAAAATAATCGAGAAGAGGAGAGGATGTTTAGATGAAGAAGGTGTGACCACAATGATTTAAGACAGGGAAGAAGATAAGTTTGTTTTTTTGTCTTATTTTACAGAATTTTGTTTTGTTTTGTTTTCTTTTCTTGTATGTAATTTGTTATATTCAAAAGGGGAGATTGTTAAGTCGAATGACTTTACATATAAATGATTTTGATGTATAACAAATATAGTGAGATCAAAACAAGAAAACAAAATATCCATGCATTTAAGTCCAAAGATGATTTAAGTTTGAATAAATGTATCAAGATGCAGCGAAGTTGCAAGACATCGGTCGACATGATTTAAGTTGATACAAGTCAAACATGTATTTAAGTTTGTCAAAGTAAAAATCAACATGTACGCAGATGACACAAGACAATAAACAGACAAAGACACAAATGTAGATACAGACGCAGAAAGAAAAGAAAACGCAGACGCAGACGCAAAGCGAAGCAGACGCAGACGCAGAAAAGAAACAGACGCAAGAGTCAGTTCGAGTTAGTTACAGAACTCAACTGATTAACCGTTTCTTTAAAGATTAAAGATTCAAGATTCAAGAATCAAGAAGCAGTTACAGAAGAAGGCTATAAATACAAGTCGAAGTCGAAGACTGCAGAGTCAGCTATTTTGAAAACAAAATTACACAAAGTGAAAAAGCGATTAAGTGTGAATTAGCTGAACGCTATCTTACTGTAACAAAGTGTTCAAATACTTTTCTGAAAAGAAAGAGTTGTACAGATAGCCTGTAGAGGCTAAGTGTGAAAGAATACTGGTGTAGAGACCTGAAGAGGCTCGTGAAAGAATACTTGTAAAGTTTGAAGAGATAGTGAAATCTCAGAAGAAACTCTGAGGACTGGACGTAGCCCACGGTTTGGGGTGAACCAGGATAAATCTACGTGTCTACTACTCTCACTCTCTATCTCACTTTTAGTTTCAAAGTTGATCTTTATTTACTATTCATATACTTAGCATTGAAAAGCTTTGATCAATTAGGATTAATAAGAATTCTGTAAAGAATTTTTATTTCTAACAAGTAATTTGAAAAAGATATTCAATAAGGGGAATACACAATTCAACCCCCCCTTCTCATGCATTCTATTATCATTTTATAAGTGTTGTATTAACTTGTGATTCACTTCACAGTAGGCATATCTACCGGGAATGTCATGTATGCATGTACCGAAATTTGCATATGCACAATTTCACTGTTTACTAATACTAGTATGCGTGAACAATACTAATTAATCCCTATCAATCTCATCCTATGACAATTTACTATTTTACCCTTCCTGTCAGGGGTGGGATATTACAATTAATGTGATGCTAAAATCTGTCTATCAATCTTTAGGAGTAAAAAGTTTAAAACCCACATCTGTTGTCCTACAGTTGGCTGATAGATCATTTAGGCATCCAGTGGGCATAATTGAGGACATCTTGGTCCAAGTAAAGGGTTTAGTATTTCCTACTGATTTTTATGTACTTGATATGTCTTATGAAGTTGTGTAGGATACTTCTTTTATTTTCGGGCGACCCTTTCTACGCATAGCAAACACTATGATCAGCATGAAGGAAGGTAAGGTCACCATAGAGGTAGGTGACCAGCAGGTAAGTTTCAACATGTATGAAGCAATGAAACACCCCTATGAGGACTATTCACTTCTAGGAGTTAATATGCTTGATATGGTTGTTGAAGATGCATGTGCTGATTTTGAACAATCCATGAACCCCTTGACTAATGAGTCCTTAGAGAGCATTTTTACTACTGATGTTTCAGGTGAATCACTGGGTGTGGACGTTAGCATGGAGCTGGAAAGAAGTCGAATTACCTCGCTGAGGCATAAAAACAAGCTAGACGTCCATAAGAAACAGACAGACCCACCTTAAGCACTGGGTAGTTTCTCCTCTTCCACTTACCATATATTTGTGCATATTGATTGAAATTGGAGTGAAACTGTTGTGCATGAATATGTTGGCTAAGTGTGGGGGAGAAACTTAATCAGTAGGGTTAGGTTTAGTTCAGTAGGATTTCAGTTCAGTTTTTTTAAATAATTTCACTCTCCTTTAGAACCCTAAATCTTAGTGAATGCATGATACATGTTGCTAGGATGAAGAAATTTGTGTGCATGATTGGTCAGGAAAAGTTACGATTAGGATCCTTGTCTGTTTTCGGGAAGCTTCGCCGCGATGTGGGATATCTCGTCGCGACATGCACCAACTTTGATGCCGCACGCACAACCTTTGCACGTAACCCTAGATGGGTAAATTTCCCTTTTTATCCTTATTACACGGTGGTCCTTCCCTTTGACCGGTATTCTTTTAGTACTTTTACCCCCAAATCTTCAAAACCTTCCGACACACCACCTCTTTCACCGCCTCCCTTCCAATCTTTTTGTTCATCCTTGCACCGCGACTTAGCTCGTCATCTTTTCTCCTTGCGCTGGACTCTTCCTCATTCGTCCATTGTTCGTAGCTCGTCTTAGTTGTCCATTCCCCTTGTAAGATGTCTTTCCCCTCGTTTGTCATTTCCATTTCTGTTCTATAGGCTAGGGATTGTTTTCTGCGGCGACAATGCTTAAACGCGTCGTGATGTGTCTGATTTTTGCCATTCGCCGAGACGTGTAGATTGCTCATCGCGGCGTGTGGGTTTTCCCTGTCTCGCCGCGACGTAAGATCCGCATACGCTGTAGCGTGTGACGCACAGATTGTCACGCTACAGCGCGCATTCAGACGTCGTGGTGAAGCTTTGTTATTTTTGTTTCACTAACTTTTCTGTGTGTTTATTTTTTGTATAGGACAATGCCTCACACCAAGAATGCCTCCATCCGTCCCGCTACTCCCTCTGATTTCTACTCTTCTAGCTCCCTTGACTTCTCTTCCGAATATTCGCCTTCAGCTTCTAGCCCTTCCCACAGTTCACATCTTCTAGCCTCCCCCACTCGCTCTTCCACTTCCTCTCCTCCGGTCGATCTGGAGTATGCCGACCTAGTTTTGAAAATCAAAGTTAAACCATTACTTAAGGAGTGACCTTTCCCTCTCTCACCCCACCACCACCCTTTTGTCAGACAGCTCATCCGGTCCCAACTCTTTGGCTTAGTGTAGCCTAGGAATCCCGAAAATGACACATTCGTTTGTCATTTCTATGCCTATGTCCATTACCATGGCACTTTGGACATTAATTTTCGAGGAGTTACCATTTCTCGCACATTCACCTATGCCGCCATCCGTGACCATTACCACCTCCCTCCTATCCTTCGCTGTCACTATGCAGACCTTATTCATGACTACCCCTGGGATGATGTCCTTCGTACCCTCTGTCCTGAGGCTGCCAAAGGGCATCAACCTAGAACGTCACAAAGGTATATTCGGCATGTTGATCTCTGTCCTGAGGACCATCCTTGGCCTCATCTTATCTGCAACAATGTCCTTCCCACCACCCACCTTGCCCTCGTTCCCAAAGAACAGGCGCTCTACATCTACCTCCTCATGGTCGGACGCCCGGTTGATATTGCTCATGCAATAACTTCTGCCCTCCGTCAATCCATCCTTACCTCTACCCTTACCCATTCTGTCCTTTTTCCTCACCTTATCACCGATCTGTTCCGGACCCATTAGGTCCCAGAACTTGCTTCTGACCATCCCTTCGAACCAGCCTCCCTCTTCCGCTACATTCTCCTTAAACAACCTCGCTAAACACCACTAACACCTCCCCCTCCTCCCCCATTTCCTCCTCCCTCACCACCACCACCCCCTCCATCCCCTCTCGCTGTTGCTATTCCACTTGCGGATGTGCCTCACCCAGACGCCCCTCCCACCTCATCCCCTTCCACCCCTCTCCCATTGACCACCCTCACCCATCAGGTGGCCACCCTCCATGTGGCTGTTCTCCGTATCGAAGCCAAATTGGCCGAAGATCATCACTACCACAAGCAACTGTATGCCCTGCTTGCGGCTCACTTGCACCTTCCCATTCCTCCTGCGGGCGGTGATCCTTTGGGCGGTCCTCACACTTCTGCGGCCTCCCCTCCTGGTCCTACCATTGATGATCCTTTGGAGTAGTTCTGGCATTTTGTTCAGTTTTGTTTTCCATTTCTTTTCTTTTGTTTTGTTATCGTTTTTTAAGTTTCATTTTGTTTGTTGGATTCTTAGCACACTTTGTTCTGACCTCCTTTTGCCTCCATGATATATAACATGTCTCTATCTTCATTTTCATTGAGGAAAATGTGTTGATTAAGTGTCGGGGAGTTGTTCCCATTTTGTTACTCTTGTTGTGCTCCATATTGACACTTTTGATGTGTGTGTTAGCCAATCTTGCATAATGTTACAAATTTAAACTTGGTAAAAAAATTTCTGCCATTTTGTTGTTCCTCGCCGCGGCGACAGATAACACGTCGCTGCGAGGATAGTGATTCACGCACACACGTCGTTTTCAACACAAAGTGAGTGAAGGCATGCTAACAAAGTAACACTTTACATTTTTAAGACTTGAGATTGTTCATTGAGATATTACCCTTGTTGGAAGGATATTTGAGCCTAATTTCTTCTTCAATATTGTGTGCATCTACTTATTTCATATCTCTCTAGAACTTGTTTCAATTCTTAATCAAAGCTTTATGGACTAGAATTTTGTTGATGTGATAGAGGCATTCTTTCATTTACCATTTCTCCTAAACACAGTCCCATAAACACTTTTCCCTTGCTAGCCCATTGAGTCGTCATTATTTATGAGCACTTGTATGCACCCCTATATGATGTCAGTAGTTCAATTTTCATATTAAAAAAAAGTGTGTTCCAAAAAGGGATAGAGAAATGTTTATAAAAAAAGCAAGAACAATTCAAGAAGTGTAAATGTAAAAAACAAAACAAAATAAGAAAACAAAAAAAAGTGTCAATATTAGTTTATCTTTTGACATCCAGTTCATAATTTTAGTGCATGTGTTCATACTTTTTTCTTTCTTTCATCCTATGCATTCATCTAACCCTCAATACATTACAACCTTGAAAAGTCCTCTTGATCTTCAAAATCATAGTTTTTGTAGTGGAGAAATAGAATTGATACAAGCTTATGGTAGAGAATGGATTCAGTAGATTAAGAGTAAAAATATCCCCAATACACGTGAGGAGAGAGCAAACACTTTATCTTGAGTGACATCTCTTTTGTCCAATCTATTGGATTGAATTCTTTTAGTGTTTGTTTTATTAGCACTCTTTCAATCGGCTTTGATTGAATTTTGAGAAAATGATTTGTGCCAATATCCTGTTATTGTTTTGAGCATGGGCGAATTTTTCTTTTACACTTGTATCTTTTTGAATCTTACAAACTTTGTCCAGGAGTAAAAAGGTCTAAGTGTGGAGGAATTTGATTGACCCCAAGTTTATTATATAAATTGGCTACATTTTTGTGGCTTTTAATGTGCTTTTTGACTCTTAATTTATGATTTTGTGCTTTAATGAGTCCCTAGCAGTGAGCTTATACTTTATACAATTTGATAGTGAAATTGTTGCAAATTGACATTAATTCCATCATAATCTTTCCAAGGACAATTGATACTGCAAATTATTGTTTCATATTGTAGGGAAAAAAAAGAGTCAAAAGGATCAGAAGAGTCAACACGTCGTGGCGCATGAAGAAGTCCACATGTCGCGATGTGATACAAGTAACACACCGCGGCGAGCGATCCAAGAAGAGCACTCCGCGATGTCAAAGAATCATCTCGCCGCGACTAGCAGACGAATATCTAGACTTTATTTGGAAAGTTCTCTCACTGTGTCGACCCGAACCGCACCCATCATTTAAAAGGTTGCTATTTTAGGTCAGAAGAGAGCTTCTTCTGTAGAGTTACACCTTGGAGGCAGAGAGACAAATTTTGTCCAAACACTATCAAGCCTTCATCTCCAACCATCGCCATCATCTCTACTCCACTGCTAGTCTCTATTGCAACCATGGGTGACATCCGATCTTCAACAGTCGTGAGAGAATCCGGAGTCATGCTCGGCTAAATCAACATTTCCCCTTGAGAATGTAGCATCGGCTTGAGTTCACCGGTTCTTAAAAAGGGAGTTAATCTTACATCATCAAGTTTAATTGCATTGTTGTAAATTCTTGGGTTAGGGTTTATTGTCGTGTAGTTAGATTAGCTTGGTTATAGTTTAATCAAGTGTCGAACGATGTCTTGTGTGATGGGATTGGTTAGTTGTAGAATTTTGATGCTCAATATATGAAGTTTCATATATGTCTTTTGGTGATTGTGTTAATTCTCTTTATCTTCCTAGTTGTGTTTGATATTGAGATTGTGCTTGGCCAATTGACCAATTGCATTAACTTGTCCATTTCACACACTAAAATGCATTTAACAAGGTTTTAGTTAATGGAGTTCATTGATTAAAAGCTTGGACTTAAAGAGTCCTTTAAGGTTCTAAGGCTTAAGAGCACTTAGTGGGATCTTGAGAAATGGAGTTCATTAATCAAGATCCTGGATTTAAGGAGAGTCTTTAAGGTTTGTTAATCGAAAACTTAGTGAATTTCACTCCCTGAAAATTTGTTTTGAACCGTGATAGCCTAAGCTCATTTTCAAGAGGATTTAATCTCATTTGCTTACTACTCGAATTTTCAATTTCATTTTTTTTCAAAAATCCAAAATGATACTTTTATACTTTTTCCTTTAATTTTAGTTAAATTTCCTTAGTTCTTTTGAATGATCCAAAACCCCCTTTTATCAACTTTGTTTGCATTTTTTTTTACATTTAGACTAACTTAGACTTTTTTTACTTGGTTCCAATTAAGTGAGACGACCCGAGGTTGCATCCTATATTGCAATCCGTGGAATTTAATTACATTTGATTCGGTTTCCAAGGGATTGATCTTTAGATCGATACGAAGTGCCGATCAACATGTGTCGCTATCATTCATCTCATCTTCCAGTTACCCTTCATTACATCTTACATACGTATATTCGCCATTGATTCAAAATTATAGATGTATAATCATCTAAAATTTTGATATTGATTCCACTAAAACATTCTTATGGTGGATCGTAACTCTTGTCACAATAATCAAACAACCACTTTCCTTCCAATTTCATCTTCTTAAGATCATAACATTTTTTGTTTTCATTACATTCTACTTGTACACTTTAATCTCATCATTTCTACTTGTCTCCCTTTTTTCCTTAAACAATCCATGATAATATATTCACATCCATATCATATTCAAGGGTATACCTTCATAGTATAATATTGATGTCATATTTAACAATACATCCCCTAGTACAAATATGTTCAATCATCTTTTATCATATTTACCCATGTGTTATTTCTCATTTCTAATTATCCACAACTTTCATTTTCTTATATCATGGAAAAGCATCATTATTTTCTCACTAATTTTATAAGTTCAAACTCTTAACAATTACACATGCGTGTAACTCATACACATGCATCTTATACTAAAGATCAATCGTTGCTGCATGTTGACATTGGTCAAAGAAAATGCGTGTAACTTAATACATATTTCCAAAATGCCCATGTAAGATCCTAATTCTGGTTTCTGATACCATAGCTGTTGGGCCCCGATTTTGGAGCCCAAATATCGCTCTAAAAAACATAAAGACTGAGTGTGTGTATTAACTTGTAGGGTTGTTTCAATGAACCCTCATTAACCATCATCCCATATGGGTGGCGTGCCCACACCAGTCAATTGTCAAAAACAAACTCATTTCTCTTATTTTCGAATAGATTTTGGGAAACCTCTAATCAGAATTTCAATTTAGCTTCTCTAGAACATTTGTTCCCCATTGTATTAAGTTTCTAATGAAACCAAAATCATTCAATTTGCTGCAAAAATCTAAAAGTTATAGCCCAGACATTTTTGGATTGTTATTAAACTAAAACTGTACACTATACTCAATTTCTATCCAGAAATTGAAAGTTTTAGAGTCCGGAGTAAAATTCAATTTATTCAGAGTATTTGTATCTCTATGTCTCAAGTTGATTTAGAGATAAGAATCATCTTATTTGGAGCTTTACAGATCAAGATATCATCAAAATACTGAAGCATGTTCAACAAAAATATCCAATTCATGCTCTTCCAACTAATAACCTTACTTTGATTCGATCACTTTTTTTCTAATCAATACCAAAAGCTATAAATTGTGATGGAGAGATAGAGGAATGTGTTATGAATCCAGCGCTTGAAAAAATTAGATTATTTGGAGGTCTAGAGAATAAGTTATAACAAAAAGATCAAGGTATGTTCAGAAAATTGCCTTCTTTGAACAAATAGGGAAGTCCCGATCGTGCGTATGCACGACCGTGACATTCGGGTGGACCTACGACCCTTTTTCTTCACCCATATCTCGACTTCAAACTTTCATAACTTTTGATCCAGAACTTGAAAATTTACAAACTTTATATCAATGGTAAGCTAAATGAAAGATCTACAATTTTGATGAAGAACATAAAACAATTTCTGCCTCTATAAGGATCTAAATTTCAAAACAATATAGTTGTTCCAAATTTCCCTCTTAAACAGCATCACAAACTTCCAATGATCATATCTTTCAACTCCATTTTCCAAAAATTTCATACTATATATTGGAAAACTGGAAAAATAATCTACAACTTTCAAGAAGACAACTTTGTCTAATTCAACGCAGATCAATACAGTATTTCCTTCAAAGCTAGAACACAAAATTTTTTACCCTTGTGAAAGACTTGAAAATTGTCCCAATTTCACTTCCTCTCATGCAACATCATTCTAACCATCCAACTACATTTCATCATTCATTCCTATTTTCTTATCCATAGCATCTTACTGATATGCAGCAACAATTTATATTCAAAATTTATCATCTTAAATTGATAACTTTCCTAAATATACCGAATTCTGACTTAAACTCATCCTTGATTAATTCATATTTCAACTCCACCTCATCCATACACAAATTCACTTTTCAACTTAACAATCATCCATTCATAAATCCATATTTCATTAACATCATAGAATAAGAGTTTATAAAGCTTTAATGGCATTCTAAGCCACATTACATCAACAATATCAAAATGGTTTGGGTAACAGTTTATAACAAAAAAATAAACAAAACCTTTGAAATGTTCATTTGTCAATATAAAGTTCTTATTAAATTCATTAAAGTATCATTCTCAATTTCATAACCGAAATTAACAAATTTTAAATCATGAATGCATCAAACTTGTCAACATCTCATAAGCACATAAACACATCAAAATGGTTTGGGTAAATCCATAAACATGATGAGCTACATATTTCCACATAATGGTCCTGTGTAGTCGTAAACATGAGGCACTGTCGTAATCCCACATAGTGGTTTTACATAGGCGTAAACTTAAGGGAGTCTATGAAAGAGTTCCATGCCACTAGCGGGTAGGTGGGAGAAGCATTTAACTTGGTCAACGTGCATGTGAAATTTTTGGATGGATTACACCAAACCCACATAACATGTAATTCATGAATGAGAAACCATTTGCCTAAATGGCACATTCTTGAAAACTTTTTTTTCATGAACATGAGATATTTCGAAAACTATTTCCAAAATCATGATTTCATAAACATTTATATTTTCAAAAGAATCATTTTGAAATTCTTTTCACAAATCATCAACCCAATTTACATACCAAACACATAGCAAATTCTCAATTCATTCAAGAAACACCAAATGCAACATTTATGATGCAATTTAAAAACATTAAATTTCCTTGATTCAATGAAAACATTTATTGGCTTATTAATTCTATTATAAACGTATACCCATCTTGATTTCCTTGCTTGAAACATTGCTAAAAAATGCCCTTACTCTTGTTCCTCTTGCCTCCTTTGATTTCCTTTATCAAAGACAAAATTTTCACATCATTAGGGATTCAAATTAGAGAACCCACAAGACATATTCACTAAAATTGATCCTAGAATCCTTAAACCTATACATTTCTTAAGCTACATGGATCAAAACCTTTTAAAAAATCCAAAGATTAAAATCCAACTCATCATCTTCTACCTTTTTCCCTTCTTGAATAACTTCAAAATCACTCTTTAGGACTAAGAAAAATCAAAACATAGCTTTTTCTTCTTTCTTTCCTCTCTTCTCCACCGAACTCTCTTCTTTCTCTCTTCTCTTTGTTTCTTTTCTCCCAATTTCGTTTTTGCTTCTTCCTTAAAAAGCAAGCAATCACTTCTTATTTCAATTTTACCATTAATGATTCTAAATTTTTCATTTTGTCCTTCCTTATATGCCTTGCATATTTTATCCTTAAGTGGTCTTCCAAAAATGCCCTTGAACATCCTTATTACCTTAGTACTTTAATTCAATTTACCAATGTCACATAATCTTCCTAACATTGACATAATAATAACTCCCCAAAATTAAATCCATCAGAACCTCAAATTTTATTTAAATCATGCTTAACTAGACAAAAAAAAAGGGGGCCAACAAAAATTTTCTAGCCTGAAAATCCTCATGATAACCACATAAATCATTATTTGGAAATCCAAAAATATAATTTAGCACATCCAAAGTGATTACATGAGTATTATTTGTCAATGAAAATTTTAAACTACCCACCAAATCGTTAATAGTGTTTTTAGTGATCACTTCTAAAATAGTCAGAAACTCTAAAGTCAATTCCACATGCGAATTTTTCTTAAATTCAGAAACTTGTCCCAATTGACATTTTGCAACAATTCATTAACCTTATCAACTATTCCTAAGTCACCATGTTGGACCCCAAATTTTTGTTTTCTTGAAGTTATTAAGCATGAATTATTTTGATTTATGATTTATGGTATAGTTTGATTTTATGGAAAATATTATGGAAAATTTGAATTTTTGAGATTAGTATGGAATAATGTTTGTGGAAGAGTAAAATGTTTAAGGGCAAAATGGTCAAGGTAATGGAGTTTAGAAGTTTTAGGCTAAGTGTAGGAGGGTATAATAGTCCTTGCCCATGTTTTTAGGTTTAAGAAATTAAAAGAAGAAAAGAGGAAGAAAATAATAGAGGAGAAGAACGAAGAGAGTCAGCGGTGAGGGAGAAGAAGAGGAAGTTTGTTCGAGCGGTTTTCGAATGATTTCAAGCATTCTTAAGGTAAGATTAACTCTTTTATCTTAGTTTGAGTTGGATTGAACCTTTGTTTCTTTGGAAATGAGTAGAAATCGTTGGTTTAAGGTTATGGTGAAGATTTGTAGATTTGCTTGGGTTGTTGTGTTTTGATGTTTTAGTGTTAGAATAAGTTCGTAATGATAGTATATGACTTGATTTATGGGTTGGATGTGTTGTAGTAGAAGAAGGGAAGGTTTTGGGGTTGATAATGGCGGATTCTGGGTTCGGGAAGACGAAGCTCTCGTCCGCACGTCGCGACATGCGTGAGAGCCACACACGCAAGGCGTCTGAGAAATCGCACGCTGCGACGTGCAAGGCTGCTGCCTTGCCATGCGAACCAGCCGCATGCCGCCATACGTCTTGAGACCGCTAGCCATGGCGAGCCCAATTTTTCCAGAATGGTTATTTTTAGTGTTTTGATCATATCTTTTGCTACAGAAGTCCTTTTGGGGTGATTTTAGAAGCGTTGTGAACTAGAGAGATAGATCTACAAGTCTTATGAAGTGATGAAGTGATGAATTAGTTTCTAAGAATATGGAATTTTGGATGGAAGTTAAGAATGGAACTTTTGTTTCAGCATGAATTATTGAATGGAATTTTGGTTCTTATTTTAGGAGAACAAGAGAGGCAAGAGGATCGAGAGGCTCAAGAGGAAACCCATTCCTAGGCAAGGCAAGCAAGGAATTCAGGTGGGTTCATGTTTATAATAAAGTATATAAGTTACTCATTGTTTAGTTCCAATCAAGCAAGATCTCATGCATTTACATTACATCATCCACGATCGAATTGCATACTACCATGAATGATTATATTCTGCATTGTGATTTGCATTCATGATTATTATCAAATTTTCACAAAGGAGTGCTTTCCTTTCATGAATACATGTGCATGAAATCAAGTATTACGAAATACATGACAAGCAAGTTTACAAGCAAGTGCCAGTTTGGCAAACAAGTTTACAAGAATATGAATTAAGCATACTTATGTGGGTTTGCGGTGTCCCTCACGATAGTCAAGTGCACATTGACTCACGAAAAGGCTTCTCCCGCTTGCCCGACTGTGGCACAGGGTTATCCTACAAGGATCCCTCATGAAATTACGTCTACACATCAACATTTCGATGGCATGTGTAGTACGTCACGAACCCGGGACACCCAAACCATTATGATATGTTATGTGTTATGATTTATTATGTGACATGCATCATGAATTGTTTCAAGAATCAAGTATCTTTCAAGACAATGACATATACATGATCAATGATTATGATTTCAACAAGTACCACGACAATGAGTTATTTTTGAATATTTTGCTTATTGCGATATTATAAATATGTTCCCACGAGCTTTATAGCTCACCCATTTAATCTCCCCATACGGTGACGAGCAAGAGATCGAGTGAGTCACGAGTTTCAACAACACTCCGTTTCTATTTTGTTATGTTTGTTTATTTTCAATGTTATATTTTTGGAAGTCAAGACTTTAGTTATATTCCAAGTATCATTGGTTCAAGAGTGTTTTAGATTTTTGGCTCTTGAACCCAAAGTTGTAATTTGGTTTGAGATATTCTTAACGCTTTATGAAACTAATCTTTTGGAGCATGAATTATGAAGTTAAGCATGAATTATAAATTTGTTATTAAATCACATGAAAGCAGGTTTCAAGTATGTTTTCCAGTCGATCCATTAACGTTCCGCGGGTCTTTATTTCTAAATGTATTATTAGTACGTTTTCCCGCCACGCTCTCATGTCCGACGTTGGGCTCCGGCAGTGGGGTCCAACATGTTTGGTATCAGAGCGCCTAAGTTTTTGATCTAGGGCTACATGACATTGCTTTCAAGGAATAACTGCATTGTTTTACATGATTGGAACTGTTTTTGCATATTTTGAAAAGTGTCGTGCTTGAACTAAAATTTTCAATGGTTTTCTATTCAAGGAGTGAACATGCCACCTCGAAGGAGAACTCGGGGAGCTACGACTCGGTCTCATTCTCGTCAGGGGAGTACGAATGAATCCCATATTCCTCAGGATGTCGGGACACATTCTGTTCCGATTTCAGGGGCACCTAGTTTGCCACAAGAAGTGCCTCCTCCTATGCCTCAGGGAACTCCCATGGATTGGAGTTTCTTTCAAGCCTTTGCTCAGGCTTTCACGAATTCCATGGGTCAGAGATCTCAGATGTCGATGCAAGCTCCAGTAGACAGGAGTGGGCAGTATGACAAGCTCAGAAAGTTTGGGGTTGTGGATTTCAGTGGGACTACGAATCCAGAAGAAGCAGAAGCTTGGTTGAAGAGGACCGAGAGGGTCCTAGTTAAGATGAGATGCTCAGATGAGGGCAAGCTGGATTATGCGGTCGATTTATTCTGAGGAGATGCACCGCATTGGTGGGAATCGATGCCCCACATCAGTTGTTCCTTGGTCTTTGGCATGGAGGGACTTTGTCGAGGTGTTCAGAAAGAAGTACCTCTCCAGGGTGTATGTGCAAAAGAAGGCCAGAGAATTTCTGAATCTTATGCAGAGGGACATGAGTGTGAGCGAGTATGAGCTGAAGTTCACACAGCTTTCTCGATATGCAGCAAACATTGTGGCAACAGAGGAAGACAAGTGCCGCAAGTTTGAAGGAGGTCTTCACTTGGGAATCAGGGAGAAAGTCCTGATTCACAATTTCTGTGACTACCAACAGTTAGTGGATGCTGCTCTCCAGGTTGAGAAGCTGGAGAATATCAGGAATGAAGCGAACAAGAAGAGGAAGAACAGGAGCAGATTTTCAGGAAGGGTGCTAGTGCTCCATTGCCTGAGAGGAGCACGAGGAGCGCTCACAATCAGAGTGAAGTAGGTAGCAGTGGGGCTACCAGGAACAAGCAGGTGAGAGCTTTTTCAGGGCAAGCCTCTAATGTGGGAGGCACAGGTAGAGCTGGAAGGAGCGGGTTCACTTATCCCTTATGTGACCAGTGTGGGAAGCACCATCAGGGAGAGTGCCTCAGATCACTTGGAGTTTGTTTTAGATGCGGAGAGAAGGGACATATAGCCAAGCATTGTCCACAGGCACCGAGACTAGAGGGGTCACAGTTTCAGGCTCCTAGGCATGCAGAGACAGTGGGAACCAGACCAGTTATTGAGGTAGGCAGTTTTGGGACAGCAAGGAAGACTGTTCCTTCAGGAAGGCCAAGGGGTCAGGTGCCGGCAAGAGTGTTTTCCATGACCAGGGAGGAAGCTGCAGTCGCACCTGAGGTTGTCACGGGTATGGCTCAGTTATTTGATTCAACAGTATTTGTGTTGATTGATTCTGGTTCCACGTACTCTTTTGTTTTTGCTAGCATAGCATTGCATGGTGTGAGTTCTGTGCCTTTGGATAGGCCATTGATTGTTAGTACTCCTCTAGGGAGGAATGTGGTGATCAGTCAGGTGTATGAGCAGTGTGAGCTCTTCATAGATGGTGCTAGATTGGTAGTGGACTTACTACCGCTAGACCTTAGAGGTTTAGATGTTATTCTGGTGATGGATACCATGGAGAAGTATCTGACCATGTTGGATTGTGGTCGAAAAGAGGTAGAGTTTGATCTAGGCAATGGTGAGAAGGTGATCTTCAGGGGAGATAGGAAGACACCATCACCAAGATTGATTTCAGCTATGTTGGCTGAAAGGATGATGGGCCAGGGATGTGAAGCTTTCTTGGCGCATGTTGTAGATGCCGATGTGCATGAAGGGAAGTTAGAGGATTTCCCGATTGTGAGGGAGTTTCCAGATGTGTTCCCAGATGAGTTACCAGGTTTGCCGCCAGTGAGGGAAATTGAGTTTGCCATTGACTTGATTCCCGAAACCGCGCCAATTTCTATACCGTCATACAGGATGGCTCCAGCTGAGTTGAGGGAGCTTAAGGAACAGTTGGAGGAACTGTTAGAGAAGGGGTATGTCAGGCCTAGTTCGTCTCCTTGGGGAGCACCAGTTCTGTTTGTTAAGAAAAAGGATGGAACATGGTAGATGTGCATTGATTATCGAAGACTTAATAAGGTGACAATTAAGAACAAGTATCCGTTGCGACGAATAGATGATCTATTTGATCAGCTGTAGGGAGCGCGGGTTTTCTCCAAGATTGATCTCAGGTCAGACTATCATCAACTCCGAATCAAGGAGTCTGATGTGAGTAAGACAGCATTCAGGACTCGTTATGGGCACTATGAGTTTTTGGTTGTGCCTTTCGGCTTGACCAATGCTCCAGCTGCTTTCATGGATCTTATGAACAGGGTCTTCAGGGAGTTTCTGGATCAGTTTGTCATAGTGTTTATAGATGACATTCTGGTGTATTCTAAGAGTGAAGAAGAGCATGAGGAGCATCTCAGGATTGTATTGCAGACTCTTAGGGAGAGAGAGATTTATGCCAAGTTCAGCAAGTGTGAGTTTTGGCTTCATGAGGTGACCTTCCTTGGACATGTGATTTCGCAAGATGGTGTGCATGTTGATCAGGGAAAGTTGAAGCGATAGTGAGTTGGCATGCACCCAAGGCGAGGCAGAGGTAAGGAGTTTTCTAAGTCCGGCGAGTTACTACTGGGGTTTGTAGAAGGATTCTCCATGATAGGCTGCTCCGATGACCAAGCTATTGAGGAAGAATCAGAAGTTCATCTGGACTGATGAATGCCAGAAGAGCTTTGAGGAGCTCAAGCACAGGCTGACAAGTGCTCCAATGCTGATTTTGCCTTCGGTGATGAGGGTTATCTGATGTCTGATGATGCCTCGAGGAAGGGTCTAGGTTGTGTATTGATGCAGGGAGACAGAGTGATAACTTATGCTTCAAGGCAACTGAAGCAGTATGAGTTGAATTATCCGACTCATGACTTGGAGTTAGCAGCAGTGATCTTTGCCTTGAAGATTTGGAGACATTATCTTTATGGGGTTCAGACAAGGATCTTTACAGATCACAAGAGCCTCAAGTACTTACTGAGCCAGAAGGAGTTGAATTTGAGACAGAGAAGGTGGATTGAGCTGCTCAAGGACTATGATTTGTTAATTGAGTACCATCTAGGTAAAGCGAATGTAGTGGCGGATGCTTTGAGCAGAAAATCTTCCATTGCTCATGTTCAGACAGTTTACCTTCCTTTATTGGAAGAGATGGCCAAGCTTAAGATAAGCTTGAAGCAGGAGGAACCAAATTGCCTCCTAGCTAATTTCAGAGTAAGGCCTATACTCCGGGAGAAGGTTAAGGAGTTGCAGGCACGGGATGCAGAGTTGAGCAAGCTTAGGAGGAAATTCGAATGGTAAGGTTTGGAGGTAGTGGTGAGAGAGGATGGACTCATGACGGTGGGGATGGACTTTGTATTCGAATAGCAAGGAAGTTAAGGATGAGATTTTGGATGAGGCACACAATCGCCTTATGCCATGCACCTGTAGCACCGGGATGTCTGAGATTTGAGAGAGCATTTACGGTGGAAGGGCATGAAGAGGATGTAGCAGAGTATGTCAGTAAGTGTCTCGTGTGTCAGCAAGTCAAGGCTGAACACCAGGCGCCTTCAGGCAAGTTAAGGCCATTGTCTATTCCTGAGTGGAAGTGGAAAAGAGTAACCATGGATTTTTTGATGGGTTTGCCTAAGACTAGTAGGAAGCACGACGCCATATGGGTCATAGTGGATCGGTTGACGAAGTCAGCCCATTTTCTGGCAATCAAGCAGACTGATTCGTTGCATGTTCTAGCCAAGAAGTACATTGATGAGGTAGTAAGATTGCATGGGATTCCAGATTCTATAGTGTCTGACAGGGATCCTCGGTTCACATCGAGATTTTGGGGAAGCTTGCAGGAAGCTTTAGGTACTAAGCTGCATTTTAGTACGGCATTTCACCTTCAGACGGATGGTCAATCTGAGAGGACCGTTCGGACACTTAAGGGAATGCTCATGGCATGTGTTATGGATTTTAAGGGAGCTTGGGATGAGCATTTGCCGTTGGTCGAGGTATTCAGATGGCTCCATATGAGGCATTGTATGGAAGGAGGTGTAGGACTCCGATATGCTGGGATGAAGAGGGAGAGAGGAAGCTGGTTGGACCAGAGTTGATTCGGATGACGATGGATAAAGTCAATCTGTTAGCGGCTGCTTAAAGCAACTCAGGACAGGATGAAGAGTTACACTGATGCTCATCGAAAGGAGATGGATTATGAAGTCGGTGAGAAGGTGTTTCTCAAGACGTCTCCTTGGAAGGGAGTATTACGGTTTGGCAAGAAAGGCAAGTTGAGTCCAAGATATGTAGGTCCGTATGAGATTCTTGAGAGGATCGGACCTTTAGCTTACAGGTTGGTGTTACCGCCAGAGTTGTCTCAGATCCATGATGTCTTTCACGTTTCCATGCTGAGGAGGTACAGATCAGATCCTTCTCATGTCATTCAGGTTTCAGACATTCAGTTGAGAGAAGACTTAAGTTATGAGGAGATTCTAGTAGCAATCTTAGACACCAAAGAAAAGGACCTCAGGAATAAGACAGTTCAGCTAGTTAAGGTTCTGTGGAGGAATCATGCAGTGGAAGAAGCCACGTGGGAGCCTAGGGACGCCATGAAAGAGAAGTATCCAAGTCTTTTCGATGATTCAGGTAAATTTCGAGGACGAAATTTCTTTTAAGAGAGGGAGAAATGTTGGACCCCAAATTTTTGTTTTCTTGAAGTTATTAAGCATGAATTATTTTGATTTATGATTTATGGTATAGTTTGATTTTATGGAAAATATTATGGAAAATTTGAATTTTTGAGATTAGTATGGAAAAATGTTTATGGAAGAGTAAAATGTTTAAGGGAAAAATGGTCAAGGTAATGGAGGTTAGAAGTTTTAGGCTAAGTGTAGGAGGGTATAATAGTCCTTGCCCATGTTTTTAGGTTTAAGAAATTAAAAGAAGAAAAGAGGAAGAGAAAAATAGAGGAGAAGAACGAAGAGAGTCGGCTGTAAGGGAGAAGAAGAGGAAGTTTGTTCCAGTGTTTTTCCATGATTTTTCAAGCATTCTTAAGGTAAGATTAACTCTTTTATCTTAGTTTGAGTTGGATTGAACCTTTGTTTCTTTGAAATGAGTAGAAATCGTTGGTTTAGGGTTATGGTGAAGATTTGTAGATTTGCTTGGGTTGTTGTTTTTGATGTTTTGGTGTTAGAATAAGTTCGAAATGATAGTATATGACTTGATTTATGGGTTGGATGTGTTGTAGTAAAAGAAGGAAGGTTTTGGGGTTGATAATGGCGGATTCGGGTTGGAAGACGAAGCTCCGTCCTTACGTCGCGACGTCTTGCAAGGCCCTACCTTGGCGCGTGCAAGAGAGCGCCGCCGCGACGTGCAAGGCTGCCTTGTGGCGAGCCAGGCCGCACGCCGCCACGTGTGAGACCGCCTTGCGCCTGGCGACACACGGCCGCTCGTCGCGACTAGCGGGCCTCATCGCGGCGAGCCCAATTTTTCCAGAATGGTTATTTTTAGTGTTTTGATCATATCTTTTGCTACAGAAGTCCTTTTGGGGTGATTTTCGAAGCGTTGTGAACTAGAGAGATAGATCTACAAGTCTTATGTAGTGATGAAGTGATGAATTAGTTTATAAGAATATGGAATTTTGGATGGAAGTTAAGAATGGAACTTTTGTTTCAGCATGAATTATTGAATGGAATTTTGGTTCTTATTTTAGGAGAACAAGAGAGGCAAGAGGATCGAGAGGCTCAAGAGGAAACCCATTCCTAGGCAAGGCAAGCAAGGAATTCAGGTGGGTTCATGTTTATAATAAAGTATATAAGTTACTCATTGTTTAGTTCCAATCAAGCAAGATCTCATGCATTTACATTACATCATCCACGATCGCATTGTATACTACCATGAATGATTATATTTTGCATTCATGATTATTATCAAGATTTTCACAAAGGAGTGCTTTCCTTTCATGAATACAAGTGCATGAAATCAAGTATTACGAAATACATGACAAGCAAGTTTACAAGCAAGTGCCAGTTTGGCAAACAAGTTTACAAGAATATGAATTAAGCATACTTATGTGGGTTTACGGTGTCCCTCACGATAGTCAAGTGCACATTGACTCACGAAAAGGCTTCTCCCGCCTGCCCGACTGTGGCACAGGGTTATCCCACAGGGATCCCTCATGGAACTACGTCTACACATCAACATTTCGATGGCATGTGTAGTACGTCACGAACTCGGGACACCCAAACCATTATGATATGTTATGTGTTATGATTTTTTATGTGACATGCATCATGAATTGTTTCAAGAATCAAGTATCTTTCAAGACAATGACATATACATGATCAATGATTATGATTTCAACAAGTACCACGGCAATGAGTTATTTTTGAATATTTTGCTTATTGCGATATTATAAATATGTTCACACGAGCTTTATAGCTCACCCCCTTTAATCTCCCCCATACAGGTGACGAGCAAGAGATCGAGTGAGTCACGAGTTTCGGTAGCACTCCCGTTTCTATTTTGTTATGTTTGTTTATTTTCAATGTTATATTTTTTGGAAGTCAAGACTTTAGTTATATTCCAAGTATCATTGGTTCAAGAGTGTATTAGATTTTTAGCTATTGAACTCAAAGTTGTAATTTGGTTTGAGATATTCTTAACGCTTTATGAAACTCATCTTTTGGAGCATGAATTATGAAGTTAAGCATGAATTATAAATTTGTTATTAAATCACATGAAAGCAGGTTTCAAGTATGTTTTCCATTCGGCTCATTAACCTTCCGCGGGTCTTTATTTCTAAATGTATTATTAATACGTTTTCCCGCCACGCTCTCATGTCCGATGTTGGGCACCGGCAGCGGGGTCCAACACATCAATTGCTCTAGAATCTAAAAATCTATTAAGAATAATCTGATGGTCTTTTAGAATTCTATACCTTTTCTTTTATTCTTTTGTCTAACAATTTAAGTGTGGAATACCTGAATTTGATGTCTAGTTGGTGTCATCGCATGGTTAGAAAGATGTAGCCTATGGTTGTCTCATCTGTGGAGCCATAGCTAGGAGGAACTCTTGCGTGGTGGTGTGTGGCTAGGAAAACAAATTTGTGCTTACGTGGCCACGAGTTACTACGAGCTAGTTGACCTTGTTTGTTGTGAGATAGAGCCTTGGTGGTGTGTCAGCAGTGGTGTGTAGCAATAGTGGTGAGGCGAATGAAACTGCGAGGAAGATAAATAAAGAAAGAGACTAAAGTTATGGCCGTCGATAAAAACTTTTTAAAGGAAAAATCATGCCTATGAGATCAGAGATCACATGGGTGACTCTTCATCTCTCGCACGTAATCTTTGTTGCCCTAACATAACTTCTTCTTCTTTTCTACATTTTTTCCAATTATATCGTTGCCTCCCATTTAGCGCTTCTTCAACGTCTTGTAACTAGATGTCTCACTACTTATGCACTATGTGGGTCGTTCAAATTGATTGGTTCTACTATTTTCTTTTCAATTGCTACTTCTCAATATGGTTTTACTTAGTAGCCATTCACTTTAAAGGTTTCCTTTATTCTTAGATTTTCCAATTCCATAGATCCATACTAAAAAACCTTTGTTACTTCGAACTATCTATTCCACCTTGATTTCAATTTTTTTGGAAACAAACACAAACAAGAATTATACAATAGAACTTTCATTCTAGGTGTTCGAGACTTGCCTATAAGACCCTTATCATGAAGGTGTTTTGTTCGTTCCTTTTAGATTCTTGAATTCTGTTAAGCCTTATATTGGAGCTCATCCAATTATGAGATTTGAAGAAAACACTCCCTTCATCCATCATTTATGTTCATGTTCACCATCTTGATTGTCTATAATGCTTTATGCTCAACCTTTATGAGCAAACGGTAAGCCTTCCCAAAATCTAACCTATAAGGACTCATCCCTAAGATAGCTTTGTAAGTAGTTTGTGTTGGGTTTCGATCATGCATCACACACATCAATTATCAGAATATGAAGCGAAAAATAAAACAATACCTAAAAAATACAAAATCAAACATATGCCATTAGATGTAGTAAAACAAAACATGAACTTAATATGTGTACCTTATGTTAAGGCAAGAAGATGTCACTTCTATTAATTTTGATGACAATCAAATAATAATAATCTAAGAAATGTGTGAATTGTTTTGATGAGTTTGTTAAGTGCCTAAAAAAATGTAAGTAACATAAATTGTCAACTTAAGATGATGCATAGTCAAACCAAGATGATACTTAAGACTCAATACGGTCAACATAAGAAGATATAAGGTCGACACAAGATGAAAGCATGACATCAGATGAAAGTACAACACTAGAAGAAGCATAGTACCATATGAAGGCAATAGCTTCTCTCTTGACAAATGATCAACTAATCAGAAAGCTCAATTTCAATTAAACTCAAAGGCCACGTTCTTTTTAAGTTATGCTCTAAGCAGAAGTGAATATAATAAGGTTCATGGATGCGAATCTGCAAAGGAAATGTGGGACACATTAGCCATTGCACATTAAGGCACAAATCAGGTGAAAGAATCCAATATTAGTATTCTTGTTCATAAGTATGAACTGTTCAAGATGAAAGATGATGAGACTATTGATCAGATGTTTAGACGATTCCAAACAATTGTTAACGGATTTAAAGCTCTTGGGAGAATCTACGATAGTCAAGATCATGTCCTAAAGATTCTCAAAAGTCTTCCAAAAAGATGGAGACCTAAATTAACAACAACACAAGAGTCTAAGGATTTAAGTAAACTGAAGCTAGATGAATTGCTTGGTTCACTGAAAATATATGAAGTAGAGCTTGATGCAGAAGATAAACCTAGAAGAGATAAATGTATTGCATTAAAGGCTAGTCAGAAGAATTAAAAGATACAGAAAAATAGAAGCACATCTTCAAAAGCATTAAAGATTGAAGAAATCAAGAATGATGATGCTAATGAATCTGATCAAGATTTAAGTGAAGATGATGATGAACTATCCTTCATTTCAAGAAAGATTAAGAGGATGTGGAAAAGGAAATCAAAGGGAAATAAATACTTCTTTTTTAAGAAGAATAGCAAAGACGATTTGAAGAATGAGAAAAGTTCTATTATCTACTATAAGTGCAATAAACTAGAATATTATAAGTCTTAATGCTCGTTGCTTAAAAGAAAATAGAAGAAAAGTAAAAAAACAAAAAGAATATGACGACAACATGGGAAGATGTGGATTTGTCTGAATCTAAATCCAAATCAGAAACATCATAATAAGAAAATATATGCTTGGCAGTGCTATCTTAACACAATATAGAATATTGAAAAAGAAATTTGATGAAAATTTAAAGAACACAGACTTTTTAGAAAAAGAAAACGTTCGTCTTAAGAAACAAGTAGATGATATGAAAAGGAGAGTGAATGTAGATAGATTTAAGGAAATTAATAAACCAAAACAAAGGATTAATAGTTTCTTAGCAGATTTATCAACATTTACTAAAAGTACAAAAAAGATGAATGATATGATTGGAAGATATAGACATCCAATTCATAAGAGTGGTTTAGGTTTTAAGAATACTATTCATAATAGTAATGTTCTTCATAATAAGAGTTTGTTCCTAACAGAAAGAAAAAGAAACAATATTCTTATTATTCGATGAAAAACTATAAGGCTAACCCCAAAGGACCCAAGAAAATATAGGTACCTAAGAAAGATATAATATATACTGTAGATCTCCTTTCTTGGAAAAAACAACCAGCACTAATGGTACTTGGACAGTGGCTGCTCACGACATATGACGGGAAGAAGTTCTATGTTCCTAGACCTCCAACATAAGCAATGAGGATCAGTAACTTTGGGAGATAATCAGCAGGGCAAAATAGTTGGAATCGAAAAATGATAAAGATTCTTTTTCGTCTATTAATAATGTTATGCTAGTTGAAGGCTTAAAGCATAATCTAATTAGTGTAAGTCAATTATGTGATTTTGGTTTTGAAGTATCCTTTTATCAAAATCCTTGTGAAGTAAAAAACGGTTCCATATTTTTTTCTTCCAAGAGACGAAATAATCTCTATAAAATTAACTTAGACGAGTTGAAAAGTCAAAATATTTTATGTTTTATATCAACAGATAAGAAAAACTGATTTGGCACAAACAGCTAGTTCATATTAGTTTCAAACATATTTCCAACTTAGTTAGACATGATTTGGTAAGAGGATTACCAAAGATAAGTTTTAACGTAGATTTCTTTTGTAAGAGTTGTCAAAAAGGAAAACAATTTAAAACAACTTTTTCCTCTAAAAATGTTGTAACTTTGTCTAGACGTCTAGAGTTGTTACATATAGATTTGTTTGGTCTAACTAGAACACTAAGTCTAGGTGGAAAGAAATATGGTCTCATAATTGTTGACGACTTCAATAGATTTTGTTGGATATTGTTTTTATCTCATAAAGATGAATCTTTTAAATGTTTTAAGGTTTATCCAAAAAGTTATAAAATGAAAAACGAATTTCTATTGCTGGAATTAGGAGTGATCATGGTGGAGAATTTGAAAATGAAAATTTCAAAATATTTTGTGAACAGAATAGTATTTTCCATAATTTCTCTGCTCCTAGAACTCCTCAACAGATTGGAGTTGTAGAAAGAAAGAACAGGATGATTTAGGAAATGGCAAGGACTATGCTATGTGAAATGAATCTTCCTAAGTATTTCTGGGAAGAAGTTGTAAATACAACTTGTTATATTTAAAATAGAGTATTTTTGCGACCTATTTTAAATAAAACTCCATATAAATTATGGCAAGGAAGAAAGCCAAATATATCTTACTTCCATCTTTTTGGTTGCAAATGCAATATATTGAATATAAAAGAAAAGTTATATAAATTTGATTTTAAGATCAATTCAAGAATTTTTTAGGATATTCTATCTCTTCTAAAGCTTGTAGAGTTTATAATCTTGTTTCTAAATCTGTTGAAGAGTCTATGCATGTAAAATTTGATGATGATTCTCATCTAGATAGAAGAGATGATTCTGATGACGAAACTCTATCTGTTCCTTTAGTTAATAATCTAGACATGTCACCACCAGACAATCCACTTAATAAGGTAGAAGATATCTCTAAACAATTTAGTCTTAGAAAAGACTGGAAGTATAAATATTCTCACCCAGAAAACCTAATTATAGGAGAAACATCAAAAGGAGAGAGAACTAGGTCTAAATTTAGAAGAGAGGTAAATGTAGCTTTTGTTTCTAAATTACAACCTAAGAAAGTTGATGAAGTTCCATAAGATGAAGCTTGGATTTTATCAATGCAAGAGGAGTTAAATCAATTTACAAGAAATAAAGTTTGGTCTCTAGTTCACAAACCATCCAATAAGTCTATCATAGGAACCATATGGGTATTCAAAAATAAACTAGACGAATCAGGAAGAGTAAACTACAACATAGCTAGATTAAAAGCTCAAGGCTATAATCAACAAGAAGGAATATACTATAATGAAACATATGCTCCTGTAGCTAGGCTAGAAACTATTAGGATATTGCTTGCATATGCTATTTGCCATGATATAAAACTGTTTCAAATGGATGTTAAAAGTGTTTTTTTGAATGGTTTTATAGATGAAGAAGTGTATGTAAAACAACCCCCTGGTTTGATAAACCAGATTATGTCTATAAACTTCAAAAAGCTTTGTATGGATTAAAACAAGCACCTCTTGCTTGGTATGATCATCTGAGTTCATTTTAGATTTAAAATGAATTTATTAGAGGTCAAATAGATAAGACTTTGTTTAGACAAAATATTAAAAATGATTTTATAGTTGTATAAATATATGTAGACGATATCATTTTTGGTGCAACTTCTAAGAAGTTATGTTCTAGTTTTGAAAATCTTATTAAAAGTGAATTTGAAATGACTATGATGGATGAATTAAAGTTCTTTCTTGGTTTACAAATTAAATAAACTGAAGAAAAGATTTTTATTCATTAACAAAAATATATCAAAGAACTTTTAGTCAAATATAAAATGCAGAATGTCAAATCTATGTCAACTCCTATGCATCCTTCAATCTTCTTATCTAAGGATGACGTTGGTAAGAAGATTGATAAATTTTTTTAAAGGAATTATTGGTTCTTCGCTTTACCTAACTACAAGCAGACCTGATATATTGTTTAGTGTTTGTTTGTGTGCAAGATTTCAAGCAGATCCTAGAGAATCTCATTATATTGCTGTCAAAAGAATATTGAGATACTTGGTAGGTTCTACTGATCTTTGCTTAATGTGTGAGAAAGATAAAGAATTCAGGTTAATTGGCTACTGTGATGTTGATTATATGGAGATAGAATTGATAGAAAGAGTACAAGAGGAGGCTGTTACTTTCTTGGTCATAATCTAATTTCTTGGTCAAGCAAGATGCAAAGTTCAATTGCTCTATCTACTGCAGAAGCTGAATACATGCCAGTTACAAGCTGTTATTCATAGATGTTATGGATTAAGTATCAGTTAGAAGATTATTCTATCCAAGAAAATCAGATTCCAATCTTTTCTGAGAACACAAGTGCTATTAATCTGTTAAAGAATCCAATACAACACTCGAGGGCAAAGCATATTGAAGTTAGACATCATTTTATACGAGACTATGTACAGAGAGGGATCATCAATCTACAACTTGTTGAGACAAATCAATAATGGGTAGATATCTTCACTAAACCCTTAAGTGAAGATAGATTCAAGGAAATAAAATGAAACTTAAATATGGTAATGTTAAATGACCATTTGTCTAACATGTCATGAAATAGACGATTCGTATAAGAAGAAGATGAAAAGTCGTAATTTTTCAAGTAAATAGTAATAGTAAGTTACGAATGGTAACTTTTCAAGAGTATGTATAAGAAGGAAAGCTTCTTAAGATTCTAAAACAACTTATACTTTAGAATTTTCTTGAAAAACTATGAAACTAACTTGTTTAGTGCTCTCAACAAAGACGATTCAATACTCTATTCTAAACGTCAAGTTCTTCTCATTTCATATCTTTATCTTCTTATACTAATCTCGCTTCATTAAGCGAAATACATTTGTGTGTTTAGTGTTTATTTGTTACATACCAAAATGTCGAAATCTTTTATCTGTAGGAGACACGTTTATTTCACTTCCTTAAAGAAAAATTAGATGGACATCGAACTAGAAATAGAAGCAGTTGGTTGAAAAATTTCTTCAACATCCATGAGATGGTATATTTGAATGAAATATATGAGTTCTAGAAGAATGAAAAGGTGGTGGACGACACCATAGTATTAATGATAGATGGGTTGCCGGTTATAGTTAAACAAGATTCTATCGAGAAGGCTATTGGGTGTCCAAATATTTGAACAAAGCTGTTTAACAATACAAAATGGATAGCTCAAGGTTGTATAGATAAAACTCACATCAATTGACAACTATATGGATGTAGTAATCTAGGATTCAATAAGTCTTCAACCCTCATTTCGAAGGCTAGAGTTCTTCATTCACTTCTTATCCACTGTATTCTACCAAAAGAAGGCTCGAATGACCTGGTGTCGGAACCCGACCCGAAGACCGGACCCCAACTGTTGGATCCCGTTACCGGAACCCAACTCTCTTGCTTAAGATCGTGAAACCTAAGCGTGCGTATTACTTTGAAGGGTTTTAATTTTTTTTTTCATTCTTAATCCCTTGAACCCTTAAAGACATCATGAATTCATTCTCATGCTCAAAATGCTCCCAAAGTTCACTTACCAAAGTTCCGTAATGTGCCCATGTACCTAATCATCTTACTTGAACTTATTTTCTCTACGCGTTCCCCGAATTTGAAAAACTTAAAATCTTAAATTCATTTAGAATTTTCTTGTAAATCATAGCCTTATGACTCTTGTTTAATTTAAGACAAGAATTGCTTCAATCGGAGTTATATAACTCTAGATATACTCCAATAACCTGAAAGAGTTCATACCAGAAACATGCTCTCTTAACCGGCCTTTCACTTTCTTTAATGAGAACTTCCTCAATTTAACTCCAATGATACCAATTTCTGTAGTAAGAAAGATATATGTCTTATAAATCCAATGGTTCAAGCCTCACCTCATTTGGAAGTCGTATGAGGGATTTGTACCCAAAACAATCGACCATGCTCACTTTAAAAATCCAATTGAGACTCTTTTGGCGCAATTGCCATAACGTTTAATCTAGAGGTCGGATCATGTTCGTTATTTCACCATTTGAAAGTAGACATCTAGATCTACAACTTTCATGAAGACCACAAAACCAAATTCGGCCTCTAACAATGTCCAATATGCCATTTTTCCCGTAACTCGAGGTCTGCTGATGGATAACTCGACTTATTACTAACAAGTCGACTTATCGAGACAAATAACTCGACTTATCACTAACAAGTCGACTTATCGAGACAAATAACTCGACTTATCACTAACAAGTCGACTTATTATTCAAAATGGGCTTCACAAGTCGAGTTATGGAGACAATAACTCGAGCTATGTCTATTATTAGCTCGTCTCCAACCCTCTATATGCTCTCTTGACCTAACCCAAACACCATGAACACTCCTAACCTTTTTAAACCTACCCATTTCTATGCCCAACTCATTCATTTAATAATTTAACACCTCAACATGACTTTGCTCAATCAACCTCACACAAGCCTCATTCTCACCTTCATTACACATGCATGACCATCAATTCCAACCTCATAACATTTACCTATCTATATGATATTCATGCCCTCTCATGCTAACATACTTTATAACGACTCAAACATCACACTTATTTTATCATTCTATAAATTCTTGATTCAATTTGCTCATCAAACCCTAAATTCCTAGGCAACCATCAAAGCTATCCTCATCAACAAGACTTAGGCATCATGCTAACTTTCAACCATTGCTCCATATTCGTTTATATGCAATTTTACATTCACAACCATACTCAAATCCATATTACATTAATCATCATACATAAGAGTTTTACAATTTCATTGGCATTTCCTAGCCAAAATCCAAAACCAATAACCTTATTCAATTGCTCATATGAATTACAACTATACATTTACATAACCAAACTTCAAATACACAATAAAACAAGCACAAGATGTCTTGATCCACTTCCTCTTGACTTCTTGCTAAAAACCTGGAAATTGGGAAAATAGGGGGTGAGCTTGGGGAGCCCAATAGGTTCTATGCTTATAACCAAATAATGAACAAAACAGTTTTAGAAGTCCATTTCCATATAAATTTCCTTTGGATCATAAAACATTGTTTTCTTCAAAACTCTTGTCATTTTCTTGAAATCACAAATCATTCATTTTTTCAAAGTTTCATAAAATCATAAACTAAGAACTCTTGTCATTTTCTTGAAATCACAAATCATTCATTTTTTCAAAGTTTCATAAAATCATAAACGCAATTCATGCATTTTTCAAACTTTCATGAAATCATGAATGCAATTCAACTTATCACAATTCACATCATATAACACATACAACCTAACACATCATAATGGTTTGGCAAGTCCACAATTCTTGGCAACCATATAATCTCATTTAATGAGCTTATATGGGCAAATCTTTAGGAGTCCGTATCTTGGATCATCCTATGCATGATTGGGCAGCCGGGCGAAGGCTTTTCATGGTCATCGTGCACGAGACGTTTCTTGGGTGGACTTAACCTAACCCACATAACATATAATCATGTCTTGAAACTTGATTGCCCAAAGGCAAAAATCTTGAAAATCTTGTTTTGCATAAATCATGCAAATTTTCATAAATCATCTCATGAACATAAAGCATTTCATATGCAATGCATCATCATTCCTCAAGCAAAATCACATAACATCCACATTCACATTTCAAATCATCAATCATCCAATTCACATAACATTTTCAAATCATTCATACCATTGTACATCAATTATAGCAATTTCTCAAGGCATTCGAAAACAATGAGTTTGAAAGCATTTTTATATTCTTAATTTTTTTGAAAAGTATATCAATGGCCCATTATTTAACTATAAACATAAAACCTACCTTATAATTCCTTGCTTGAAAATCTTGTACCCATAGCCTTCCCTTGTTTTCCATTCCTCTTTCCTCTCATCATTTTCCTCATAATCAATAAAATTTCCAAATCAAAAGACATCCAAAATGCAACAAACCCTAAGGACACAAATCATGAAATTGATCTTGGAATCACAATACCCATTCATTTTCTAAACTTTCTCAACCATAACCCAAACAAAAGCTTAAACTTAAATCAAGAACTTACCTTGAATCTTTAGCTAACCAAGTGATTCCTTGGTTCATAGTGAAGCTCTAGTGATTTCTCACACTTTTTCCTCTTGAACTTTCTTCAAAAACCTCTTAATTCTCTTGGAAAATCACAAACCCTAGCAAGCTTCTTTCTTTTCTCCTTCTCCCTTCCATGGCCGAAACTCTCATCCCTCTCTCTTTTAAATTTTCGTTCCTCTCTTCTTCTCCTACACTAACTCACTTATCTTTCCTCTTTTATACTCCTTCTTATTCATTTAAGCCCAAAGGCCCATTTGCCTATTCCTTTCTTCTTCTTCCTCCTTATTTCCTCTCTTTTATACTACTTCCCACTCACTTAAGCCCATAAGCCTTAAAGCCCATTCTCTTCCCTCTTCTTTCCTTCTTCCTTCCTTCATTTAGCTCATACTACAACTTAAGCCCAAGTCCACTTCATTTCCCTTAATTCCTTCTTCTTCTTATTTTCCTCTTATACTACTCAAGCCCACTAATTCTTTAAGCCCAACTTATTTTCTTTTCTTTTCCTACTTCATTAAAGCCCATTTCATATACATCCTCTCTTTATTCATTTCATTTGGACCTAAAGCCCAATTATTCTCTCTTCTTTCTTCTCATCCTACTAAATTTCTTAAGTCCAAACCATTTCTTCTTCTTTTCATTTGATTTAGGCCCATTATTCTCTTAGGCCCAATTGAACTCTAAACTCTTAAATTCAACTAGCACATTTAATTGTATTAAATTATGTAAGTGATAAGTCGACTTGTACCATGTGTAAGTCGACTTACACATGTTCGGTACCGATAAGTCGACTTGTTCATTGGATAAGTCGACTTGTTCAAATCGATCTTGTTTATTTGTGCCCAAAGGCAATCCCTTTAGCGCGTTTTATTCAAAGTCGTGTATGCGGACTTTATGAATAAATAAAGAAAAGGCATTATTCATTAATTTGATATTCATAAACATTGTTTATGAATTGATTGGATCTTTAATCGAATTAATGAAGTCCATGATATATGACATAGCATGAAGGAAATTATGATGTGATCATACTCCTGAGATTCCTATCATGTGCAATGATGTCAGTATCTAAATTCTCCCTAGTCATAGGATTAATGAGACTGGACATCATTAATCCGGATAGACTTGCACATGTCATATTCCTTGATTGGATCAAGCAGTGGATCTCAGAAACTGTAAATATGAGATATTTAGAATTGACATGTGGATGCTTACTAACGATAGTAAGTACATTGGATGACCTGCCATGAGATCATCACATGGATATCTTATCTAAGTGTCAGTGATAATCTCATCATAGCAATGGTGCAAGTATCCTTAGACTTGAGGTACTCAAGGATATCTTGAATCTTGATCACGTGCTTTGACTCCATTCCTTGTTGCCTTCCAGAGGTAACTCATAGGGTGGTGCTTGGAGTGCGACTTGAGGTATTCAAGATAATTGAGTAGCCAATAAAGGATTCACCACTACGGATTAGCGAAGAGATACCCATAGCCTCTTGTCGGGATCATTACTAAGGTTGGCAGCATGTATGTCATGAAGAGTGTCTTCATTGACATATAAAGTAATGAGTCCCGTGACAAGAACGATATCACTGGGCTAGACTCGATCTAGTGAGAGTTGACACTTTGACCATACTCATAACCAAGTGGGGTATAGGATGGTGAAAGGACGAATTGCACGGTAATTGTCTATGGAAGGGTTCGTGATCTGTTCGTGATGAATACATCAAACCGATTACTTTCCGGTCAATTGGGGTCATGATGTGTTGCTAGATACCGCCATGACTTGCTCAGATTAATTGTTAATCTAAGTGGCCAACATAACCTAAGCCTAAAGGGTCACATGCATAAGAGTGTTTGAGAAATCAGTAAAATAGTAATTGGACGAGTTCCAATTATGGAAGCATTAGGATTAAATGGATCCCAATGGGATTGGGATATGTCCCGATAAGATCGCGACATCGATATTGCTAAGAAAGGTTTAGGAGTCGCTTTGACGCCGAGACCGATGGCGTAGGGACCAACCCAGTTGGACTGGACCTTAGCAATTATATTCTAATTAATTAATTAAGTAATTAATTAATTAATTATTATATAACTATATGCATGTGTTCGTTTGAAAGTGGGAGGAAGAAGAGATTAGCTTTGAAAAGTCAAAGTTGATTAATTTATTCCATTAATTAATGAATGGCTATTAAGCCATACACTTGGCCTCTTCTTATGGTACACTTTTAAGAGTTAAAAGATACATATAAGAAGGCTTAGAAAATGGTGGTCGACGGTTTTGCCTAGAAAGAGAAGTTGGAAAACTTAATTGTTAAGTTTGCCTTGAAAAGAGTTTTCATTCTTCTTCTCTTATAAGCATCATCGTTTTCTCTCTTCCTCCAAGCATGGTCCAACATTTCCTTCAAGCTCTCCAGGACAGAGGTAGGCTCTAGCAGGCTTTAATCTGTTCTAGCTATTCCCGGGTGAAAGGGGTTTGATCTGGTTAGATTTTCTGATCTCTGCGTGGATCACCTTTAGAGATAGTCTCTTTTGACTATTTAGGTTGATGTCTTCATACGGATACCTGGATCCTGGGATTTGGGAAAGTCCTGGGAACAAAAAATTTTTGTTTTCCGCTGCCGGTACATGTGATGTACCTCCCAGGATTTTCCTACAGTGGTATCAGAGCGTCTGGTATCCCGTATGAAGCTATAACCTAAGCGAGATCAGAAACCCTAATGGAATTTTCTGTTGATGCATGCTATCTGTTCAGATTTCGAATTTATATTGTGATATGCTTTTCGAAAATTTTCTGCCCAGAATTGTTCATAACATGTTAGAGAATATGTCTATGAAATTTGAGATTTTATCGATTTGATTTGATATTGTTTTGCTAATTAATTTCCTAAGGTTACAGATGCTGTTTTGTGAAACGATTCTGGAACAGGCATGAGTATAAAATCGAGACTAAATTCTAGAAAAATTGTTTTTCGGATTTTCCTTCACCTACATGTCTCTAAGATGTTGGTGAATGTCTGTCAGCATGGAAATTTGATTTCAAGGTGATTGGATATTTATTCACGAATTTATTCTATGCTGTTGGGAATTGCTGTGCTGATGAACACAGATTTTGAATCGGTTTTTTTATTTAGGTTAACTGAGTTTTTGATGGCCTAAAATCCTGAAACAATTCATGTAGCATGTTCTGAACATGTAGTAACCTATATAAGTTTCTCATGATTTATTGAAATTTTTTCATTGATCATTTCAAGCAATGTACAGAACTGGACAGTTTTGTGAAAATTGTTGGGACTGTTTTGCTTGGCTTGATTGAGTGTGCTTTTTCAGTTCCAATGCCTTGAACCATTTTTAATGTGATTAAAAATGTGTTATCTTGATGTATTATGATTTCCAAACTGAATTGCTTGAATTTGCTTTTCCAAGAATTTTTTAATGCCGAATTGATCACATTAGCGTCTTCTTAGCATCTTGCATTATCTTGTTTGTTTTGACCGTCATATTTTTTATGGCATGTGCTGAAGTAAATTTGATAATGTAGGTGCTAGCTAGAGATGCTTAGGTTGATAATTAGGGTGTTCCTAAATTTTTTGGAAATTAATGAGTTTTGACTCATTTCAAGCTTTTCATATAGTTTGACTATTTAAGGCTTTCATGGTTCAATGAATTGTTCATTGATACATCAACTTACAGATATTACCCTAGGTATAATGGTATTGTGAATTGGAATTGCATGGATTGAGGAATTAGCCGATTAGAGATTTTAGCAAAATTCCCTGGATAAGTCGACTTATATGGGACATAATTCGACTTGTTCGCTTAATAAGTCGACTTGTTTTCTGGATAAGTCGACTTGTTTTCTGGATAAGTCGACTTGTTTGAAGAATAAGTCGACTTGTTCAAGATCTCAGTATAAGTCGACTTGTAGTGCCTTGTAAGTCGACTTGTTCATGGGCAGATGACATAAGTCGACTTGTGTCATACAAGTCGACTTGTGTGTGGGCAGAAGCATAAGTCGACTTGCATTTGATGAAAGTCGACTTGTGGCATGCATAGGTGGGATGATGGATGATTTTAGGTATAGACTCAATGTGATTGATGAAATGCCCTAAATCATATCATATAGTCATGGTGACTATAATCCTACGGCTTGGAGAAGAAGTAGATGAGACCCGAAATCCCTCCTCGGTATATGAAAACTAACGCCTTCCATTAATATGGTAAGAACCAGAGTTCTTATAGGGTTGGGTTGTTGGGTAAACCCAAGCTCACTCTATACGGATATGTTCGAACCATGAAAATAAGATTTTCGGATTAATGGGTTGGTTTTCACTGGAAGCGTTAGTTTGTTGAGTAAACTCAAGGTCAACGTGGGAGAGGCGAAATTGGGTAGCATACATCGGATGTATGCGCATCAAAGAGTTGATACCCAATGTAAGTGCATACATCAACAAGTTGATAATCTTGATCGATAGTTGTGTCTAAGATGTAATTGGTATATCCGATACCTCCGAGACATAAGGTGGCTTGTTGGGTAAACCCAAGGTCATTCTTAATGTCGGTTATCGATGATACAATTGGTATGACCGATACCTACCGATTGACCTAAGTTGTGGCTTGTTGGGTAAACCCAAAGTCACTCTTAGCAATGTCGGATATCGACCCACTAGGACATTATGTCACTTTGTTTCTCTGGATTCGTAAAGAGGGTTATGGATTCTAGGAAACTAGTGGGAGCCATATGCATGTCATGCAAGTCCTTATGATCATGCAGGCATTTCTATTATATCATTCCTTCTCTCTATCGCGCTAGGTTGATTGAAGAAGTCTTTCAGTGTGAATTTTCGCTCTCCTTTCTGGACCGAATTTTCTTGATTGGCTGAGGAATCTGAGAATTGTTCTCAGATCTAAGGAACTAGGATACGTCCTAGATGTTCCACTTCCAGATGCACCTGCTATCGATGCTTCTGATAAGGATCAGAAAGCATATCGTAAGCATCTAATGGACGGGGACATGGCTACTTGTCTTGATGTCACCAGAGCTGCAGCAGCAGCACGAGTCCATGGATGCTCACTCTATAGTATTTCATCTTAGGGAGCTGTTTGATGAGTAAGCTCGGTCTGAAAGGTTCGAGACCTCAAGGCTTCTCTTCACCATTAAAGATGGCTCGGGGATATCTGGCATGCAAGATGCCACGAAGATGAATGGCTATATTGAGAGATTGGCCGTCTTAGGATTTGTAATGGATTATGAGTTAAGTAGAGACTTAATTCTAGTTGGATTGTCGACGCTTATTCACGGTTAGTGTTAAACTATCGATAAACCAAATATCCACAACAATTCTGAATGATCAATCTGCCAAGACAGCAAAAGACGAGCTATCAAGAAGGATAGCAAGCAAGTGCTAATGGTAGATGCTTCTTCTTCTAGTTCAAAGAAGAAAAGGCCTAGAAACCAAAGGAAGTGCCATCAAGGAAAACCAAAGATTCTGCCCCAAAAGGTTTTTGCTTTCATTGTGGCAAGTCTAGCCAGAGGCGAAATCTGTAAAATCTATCGAGTCCTTGAAGCGTAAGAAGGCATCGATGCCTCTACTTCTTCAAATATGTTTGTCATTGAGGTTAATACTATTCCTGATCCAAACATATCGGTATTTGATACGGATGTGGCTCATACATATGAAATGATATGCGGGCCTCGTGAAGCGATGAGACTGACTCATAAAGGAGAACTAGACCTTCGTGTAGGTAATGCAGTAAGAGTTGCTACATTAGCCGTAGACACTTATGTCTTGTTACTCCCTACTGGGCTTGTATTCAAATTGGATAATTGACATTTTGTACCTGTTTTAAACAAAGAACATATTGTATGTTTTATGTTTAATTAGAGCTGGTTTCCATTGGACTTTTAGTAACAATGGTTGTTATATTAGTTGCAATGGAATGCTCTATGGTACTGGTACATTATGCAATTGAATTGACATATTAGATATGTCATATCCAATTATGAATGCCAATGACGTGAAAGACATAATCTAAAATCAACTTACTTATGGCATTGTCGGCTTGGCCATATAAATGAGACAAGCATCGCTAAGCTCCATAAGAGTGGATGTTTAGGGTCATTTAATTATGAATCATATGACACATGCGAATCTTGTTTATTAGGCAAGATGACTAAGTTATCCTTTAAAGGAAAGGGTGAACGAATAAATGGAATATTAGACCTAATACATTCGGATGTATGTGGTCCGATGTCCATCCATGCCAGAAGTGGTTGTTTTTACTTCATTACTTTTATCGGTGATTATTCACGATATAGGTATCTCAGATTCGATGAGATACAAATCAAGCATTTGAAAAGTTCAAATAATTCAGAAATGAAGTAGAAAACTAACTTGGTAAAAGTATGAATACATTACGATCTGATCGTGGTGGAAAATGCTTAGACCAACAGTTTTGAATTATCTCAGAGATAATGGAATTTTATCTCAGTACACTCCACCTTGCATGCCGCAGCACAATAGTGTGGCTGAAAGGAGATATCGAACCTTGTTAGACTTGGTGCGATTGATGATAGGTTTTGCACAGTTTTGGGGGTATGCGCTCGAGACAACTGTTTACTTGCTAAACAGAGTTCCATTAAAGACAGTTGATGTTACTCCATATGAGATATGGATTAACAGAAAGCCCTATCTTTCTCATGTGAAAGTTTGGGATTGTCCTGCTTACGTGAAGCGGACACAGTCAGATTAGCTTGATGCAAAATCTGATAAGTGTTTGTTCGTGGAATATCAATTCTACCTTGCTGAGGAACAAAAGTTGTTTATTTCCAAGCATGCTGTTTTCTTAAAGAAAGAGTTTCTTTTACAAGAGGACAGTGGGAGCAAAGTTGGAACTTGGAGAAGTTCAAGATGCTCGAACAAACATAGATCAACTGCCTGAATTTGAAACTGTAACTCATATAGATGAGGTAACAGTTCAACCTTCTACTACACACGTATTTCGTAGGTTAAGTAGGATACGCACTGTTCCCCAGAGATATGAATTTCTCGTAAGTGAACAGAATGACGTATTGCTCATATAAGATGATGCGCCTACTACCTATGAACAGGTTCTGAAAAGTTCAGAGTCTGGAACATGGCTTTATGCCATGAAATCTGAAATGGATTCCATGTATGAAAACCAAGTATGGACTTTGGTTGTTACACCTGAAGGGATAAAACCCACAGGGTGCAAAGGAGTTTTCAGAAGAAAACCAACATGGATGGTAATTTGATTACCTATAAAGCAATGCTTCTGGTTAAAGAATTTCGTCACAGACAAAGAGTTGACTATGACAAAACCTTCAACCCCGTAGCAATGCTTAAATCCATTAGGATACTCCTAGCCATTGCCACTCATTATGATTATGAGATATGACAAATGGATGTGAAGACATCTTTCCTGAGAGGAAATCTACCCGAGGATGTGTATGACACAACCAGAGGGCTTCACTTCCATCGATGGCGAAAAGGTATGCAAGCTTCAGAAATCCAGGTTTGGATTGAAGCAAGCATCCAGGAGTTGGATTATCCATTTTGATGAGGTACTCAAAGAGTTTGATTTCTCACAAAATCCGGATGATCATTGTGTGTATAAGAAGGTTAATGGAACTGCAATCGTATTCCTTGTGTTGTATGTAGATGACATCTCACATCGGGAAACGATGTCTCTATGCTGCAATCAGTTAAAATTTGGTTGTCCAATCAATTTGCGATGAAAGACCTTTGTGAAGCAACTTATATCCTAGGGATATAGATTTATAGAGATAAATCAAAAGGTTGCTTGGTCTTTCACAATCATCGTACATAGATGAGATGCTAAAGAGGTTTAGCATGGAACAATGCTATGTACGAGGCCCGATGTATCGTATGCTCTAAGTGTTACGAGCAGATACCAATCGGATCCTGGTGAGGGTCACTGGGTGGCTGTCAAGAATATCCTCAAGTACTTGCGAAGCACTAAGGATGTTTTCTTGATCTATGGAGATGGAAATCTCCAAGTGAGCGGGCATTCAGATGCTAGTATTTAATCTGATAAGGATAATTCTGAATCACAATCAGGTTATATACATTCACACTGAATAGCGTGGCGGTCAGTTGGAAAAGTTCCAAACAAGAGAGGACTGCTGATTCATTAACCGAGGCAGAGTACATTCCGCATGAGATGCGCAGAAGAAGGTTTGGATCAAGAAGTTCATTATTGAACATGATCGGTCCCTACCGTGATGGGCCCATAGGATTGTATTGTGATACAATGGGGCTAGTCTTGAGCAAAGGAACCAAGGTCTTATCGACGATCCGAACTCGTACTTCGCCGATTCGGGAGATCATTAGTCGAGATGATATCCTGATAGAGAGAATTCCCACAGAGCAAAGTGTTGCTGTTCCGTTGACAAAGTCATTGTCACAGGAGAATTATGATTCTCATGGACTCGCTTATGGTATTAGATACTAAGGCGATTGACTTTAGGTCAAGTGGGAGATTTGTAAGTGATAAGTCGACTTGTACCATGTGTAAGTCGACTTACACATGTTCGGTACCGATAAGTCGACTTGTTCATTGGATAAGTCGACTTGTTCAAGGTCGGTACTGTTTATTTGTGCCCTAAAGGCAATCCCCTTTAGCGCGTTTTATTCAAAGTCGTGTGCGGACTTTATGAATAAATAAAGAAAAGGCATTATTCATTAATTTGATATTCATAAACATTATTTATGAATTGATTGGATCTTTAATCGAATTAATGAAGTCCATGATATATGACATAGCATGAAGGAAATTATGATGTGATCATACTCCTGAGATTCCTATCATGTGCAATTATGTCAGTATCTAAATTCTCCCTAGTCATAGGATTAATGAGACTGGACATCATTAATCCGGATAGACTAGCACATGTCATAATCCTTGATTGGATCAAGCAGTGGATCTCAGAAACTGTAAATATGAGATATTTAGAATTGACATATGGATGCTTACTAACGGTAGTAAGTACATTGGATGACCTGCCATGAGGTCATCACATGGATATCTTATCTAAGTGTCAGTGATAATCTCATCATAGCAATGGTGCAAGTATCCTTAGACTTGAGGTACTCAAGGATATATTGGATACTGATCCTGTGCTTTGACTCCATTCCTTGTTGCCTTCCAGAGGTAACTCATAGGGTGGTGCTTGGGTACAGCTTGAGGTATTCAAGATAATTGAGTAGCCAATAAAGGATTCACCACTTCGGATTAGCGTAAGAGATACCCGTAGCCTCTTGTCGGGATCATTACTAAGGTCGGTTAAAGATGTATGTCATGAAGAGTGTCTTCATTGACATATAAAGTAATGAGTCCCGTGACAAGAACCGATATCACTGGGCTAGACTCGGCCTAGTGAGAGTTGACACTTTGACCATACTCATAACCAAGTGGGGTATAGGATGGTGAAAGGACGAATTGCACGGTAATTGTCATGGAAGGGTTCGTGATCCGGTTCGTGATGAATACATCAAACCGATTACTTTCCGGTCAATTAGGGGTTATGATGTGTTGCTAGATACCGCTCATGACTTGCTCAGATTAATTGTTAATCTAAGTGGCCAACATAACCGGAAGCCTAAAGGGTCACACGATAAGAGTGTTTCACGAAAATCAGAAATAGTAATTGGACGAGTTCCAATTATGGAGAGCATTAGATTAAATGGATCCCAATGGATTGGGATATGTCCCGATGAGATCGCGACATCGATATTGCTAAGAAAGGTTTCGGAGTCGCCAACATCGGGGCGAGGCCGTAGGACCGACCCCAGTTAGACTGGACCTTAGCAATTATATTCTAATTAATTAATTAAGTAATTAATTAATTAATTATTATATAAATATATGCATGTGTTCGTTTGAAAGTGGGAGGAAGAAGAGATTAGCTTTGAAAAGTCAAAGTTTATTAATTTATTCCATTAATTAATGAATGGCTATTAAGCCATACACTTGGCCTCTTCTTATGGTACACTTTTAAGAGTTAAAAGATACATATAAGAAGGCTTAGAAAATGGTGGTCGACGGTTTTGCATAGAAAGAGAAGTTGGAAAACTTAATTGTTAAGTTTGCCTTGAAAAGAGTTTTCATTCTTCTTCTCTTATAAGCATCATCGTTTTCTCTCTTCCTCCAAGCATGGTCCAACGTTTCCTTCAAGCTCTCCAGGACAAAGGTAGGCTCTAGCAGGCTTTAATTTGTTCTAGCTATTCCCGGGTCAAAGGGGTTTGATCTGGTTAGATTTTCTGATCTCTGCGTGGATCACCTTTAGAGATAGTCTCTTTTGGCTATTTAGGTTGATGTCTTCATACGGATACCTGGATCCTGGGATTCGGGAAAGTCCTGGAAACAAAAAATTTTTGTTTTCCACTGCCGGTACATGTGATGTACCTCCCGGGATTTTCCTACAAATTATGCCATCTAACTCATTACTCTCGTTTAATCCTCTTCTTTTTATATCACCACTTAAGCCCAACTTGAGTCCACGGCCCATTTAACCCTTAATACATTCATAACCTGCATAACACCTTAATACACTTAATCCTTGTCATATAGTCTTAGTCTAATTAACATGTTAATTAAATTTCCTTAACATGCTAATTAAGTCCACAAAATACAATATTTGAATCCCATTAAATCATGCCACCTAATTTCATGACACCTTATCTTAAGCATATTAACATGTCAATTAATTCCACATTAATCCATCTCATATTTATACCATATCTTCTATTTCATTTCAATTTCAAGAATTCTTAACTTCTTCACTCATGAATAATCATTCAAAAATCCTTATTTAATCATCCTAACTTACCAAGAGATTCGGGGTCCAATAATTCTCCCCCTCTTAAAAGAATTTCGTCCTCGAAATTCCTATCTTACTGATCTAGTGGCAAGGGTTTAAATCCTTAATTAACAGATTCAACTTATTCTTGCATGACTTATTCAGATAGCTCGCTATCCTGGCCCTGCTTATTTAATCTTGAGTGCACCTTGTCATGGTGGCACTCTTAAACATGTACTCATAATCATGTACTCGTGAGAGTAAAAGCATGTAACTCTGAGAGCATTATTGGGGTAACTCGTCTTATGCTTGATGTTCACATCATAATAATGGTAAGTGACTGTGAGCTAACACACCACTTCCATGCCTATTCTTGGATTCTTTTAATTCATCTTTCTTACTTCACTTGATTCTTATCACTCATTCATTTCACCTGTCCATAACCTTTTCAATTCTAGCCTTCTATAACTTGTAGACCTTACTTATCATCATAATGCTAAAAAAGATGAATCTTTCTATCATCTAATTCTTCATACCGCATTTGATTGAATTCACTAGAACTGTGATTTTGTACTTAAAATAAACTAAAGTTATACTTGGATCTCATAATCTTATGAACTTCAACTATATGCTTTAAGCATATTCTTGATAATTAAGACCATCAATTCCTACATTCACTTGCTTATTTGACATTTTTGATCACTAAGAGCTCTTTCGATGAAATCCTGCTAGGATGCATACCTCATGTTACCATTTGTACTTTGCTAGCAACCTTTTCACTTAATCATCTTTATTGATTTCATATACCTCCTATTTCATTCACCTGGTATCATTCTTCCTATTTGAACTTGAAATTCAGATCCGTATCAATTTCTTAATAAGAGTCACAATCTTTTTATCCTTAATTTGGGATAAACTATGTCCCACCTGCTATGCTTCTTGTTGCTCTAGTTCTGGACATCATAGTATCGAATTCATGCTTAATGTATCGGATGCAACACTTAGCCTCCCTTGGAATCTCTTACTGGTGCAATCATAGTCTTTTGATACATATCTCAATCTCTTGAGTTTCATATTTAATTCTCCCAATTCAGTAATTGTCTTATACTTTTACAATCTGTATTTGCATGCTCATACATGTTCCTGTACATATGTTGTCTCCAAACTTTCAAACAATAATCAATGTTGCAGTTCTAAGTCATGTATCAAAATTCACTCATAGGACTTTACACATTTCTCTTCATGTATTCAAACCATTCTCCTCAATTTTTTTTTGAGCATCTTTCTGAATACCTTTCATACATCATCAAATAGTCTCCAATTCCATAGTGCTTTTGGGCATTTGTTAACTTAAGCAATCATTTTCAATTTTCATGTATCTCTCGATTAGCCCTTGTGATTCCTTACTTAGCTAATTCCTCAATGAGGTATATTGACTCACTTTCCTTTCGATTCCTCTTATTGACTTTCTTCCTCGAATGATTTTTCTCCACAATTTGCAGCTTATTTGCAAACTTAATTAGGGTGATTTTAATATATTCATCAAGTCATACCAATATCTCCCAAACATACTTTCATGTAATATATAACATAGACTTACATACTCCTCATGTTAGCAATCAAGGTCTCTATAGTGAGTGTACTCACTTTGAATCATCACATATTCTTTTCTGGATTAGTTCTTTCTTTGATTACTCTTAACATGAACCATTTGATCTGCTTATTCTAACTTAATGAAATCCTCTTCAAAAGAGGATTCTTTTGCTGCAATCATCTATACTATTCCTGCAATCTTAATCAATCTCCCATTATCATCATCATATTTTATCCACAGACTTATCTTCATCAATTCATAAATCAATCTCTCACATGATTGATACTTTGATCTTCATTAATCCTAGACAATATTCTTCTCTTGATCTTAGAATTTATTCCTTATTATAACATCATCAACAACTCTTAATCTATGTCTACTTGATCACTTAGGCTTTAAACTATGGGAAACTATGACTAATAATATTCACTAAATCATAGGTTTCTTCCTCTATCATCTTCACACATATTCTACTTATGTGCTTAATACACTCATTTGTGCATAATTATGGATTTCCATACAAATACTCCCAACAACAACCAATTTGACCTTCTTGAACTTATACATACATTACTATCAATCATCTCATTGTCCCATTATCCTTCACTTCACATCTTACATATATATATATGTATGTATATATATTTGTCATTGACTTAAACTTGTGGAAATAAAATCATCACATATTTCATACAAAGACATAGATTTCAAAACTTGTAATCTTGGTGCTCGTAATGGCACTTTCTTATAAACTTGCTTTTCACAACGTGATATCCTTGCACAAATCATGTCTGAAAACATAATTTCATAAACTTGTATTCTTAAAAGAAAACCCTTTTAAAGTCATTTCATCAATCATTCACATAATCGACATATTAAACATGCAACATTTCATAAAGCACTCAATGCACAACTGATGCAACAATTATGATGCAATTTAAATTATGAAATTTTCTTGCTCGATTTAATGAAAACAAACTTGACTTATTGAATTTATTATAAGCATGCACCCACTGGGGTTCCGGTTTCATCTTCTTAAAACCATAAGAATTTCGACTTTCATGAAGTTCTACTTGAACCCCTTAATCCTTGTCCCCCTACTTTTCCTCAAACAATCCATGCTCATAATTCACATATTTCCCACATTCAAGGATAAGCACCATAGTATGTCATTTATACCATATTCGATTTCATCAACAGATGCATTGACTCATTATCGGTCATGTTTGACCATGTACTATTTCTCATTTCCACTAATCCACAACTTCAATTTATTCGCTAATTCGATTGGCTCAAACTCTTAACAATTTTCTCTTGCATGTAACTTTTACATATGCACCCATATAAGATCTCAATTCCGGCGCTCTGATACCACAAATGTCAGAACCCGACTCGGAGACCGGACCCCAACTGTTGGATCCCGTTACTGGAACCCAACTCTCTTGCTTAAGATCGTGAAACCTGAGCGTGCGTAATACTTTGAAGGGTTTTAAAATTTTTTTTTCATTCTTAATCCCTTGAACCCTTAAAGACATCATGAATTCATTCTCATGCTCAAAATGCTCCCAAAATTCACTTACCAAAGTTCCGTAATGTGCCCATGTACCTAATCATCTTACTTGAACTTATTTTCTCTACGCGTTCCCCGAATTTGAAAAACTTAAAATCTTAAATTCATTTGGAATTTTCTTGTAAATCATAGCCTTATGACTCTTGTTTAATTTAAGACAAGAATTGGTTCAATCGGAGTTATATAACTCTAGATATACTCCAATAACCTGAAAGAGTTCATACCGGAAACATGCTCTCTTAACCGGCCTTTCACTTTCTTTAATGAGAACTTCCTCAATTTAAATCCAATGATACCAATTTATGTATTAAGAAAGATATATGTCTTATAAATCCAATGGTTCAAGCCTCACCTCATTTGGAGGTCGTATGAGGGATTTGTACCCAAAACAATCGACCATGCTCACTTCAAAAATCCAATTGAGACTCTTTTGGCGCAATTGCCATAACTTTTAATCTAGAGGTAGGATCATGTTCGTGCTTTCACCATTTGAAATTAGACATCTATATCTACAACTCTCATGAAGACCATAAAACCAAATTCGGCCTCTAACAATGTCCAATATGCCATTGTTCCCGTAACTCGAGGTCTACTGATGGATAACTCGACTTATCACTAACAAGTCGACTTATCGAGACAAATAACTCGACTTATCACTAACAAGTCGACTTATCGAGACAAATAACTCGACTTATCACTAACAAGTCGACTTATTATTCAAACTAGGCTTCACAAGTTGAGTTATGGAGACAATAACTCGAGCTATGTCTATTATTAGCTCGTCTCCAACCCTCTATATGCTCTCTTGACCTAACCCAAACACCATGAACACTCCTAACCTTTTTAAACCTACCCATTTCTATGCCCAACTCATTCATTTAATAATTTAACACCTCAACATGACTTTGCTCAATCAACCTCACACAAGCCTCATTCTCACCTTCATTACACATGCATGACCATCAATTCCAACCTCATAACATTTACCTATCTATATGATATTCATGCCCTCTCATGCTAACATACTTTATAACGACTCAAACATCACACTTATTTTATCATTCTATAAATTCTTGATTCAATTTGTTCATCAAACCCTAAATTCCTAGGCAACCATCAAAGCTATCCTTATCAACAAGACTTAGGCATCATGCTAACTTTCAACCATTGCTCCATATTCGTTTATATGCAATTTTACATTCACAACCATACTCAAATCCATATTACATTAATCATCATACATAAGAGTTTTACAATTTCATTGGCATTTCCTAGCCAAAATCCAAAACCAATAACCTTATTCAATTGCTCATATGAATTACAACTATACATTTACATAACCAAACTTCAAATACACAATAAAACAAGCACAAGATGTCTTGATCCACTTCCTCTTGATTTCTTGCTAAAACCTCGGAAATTGGGAAAATAGGGGGTGAGCTTGGGGAGCCCAATAGGTTCTATGCTTATAACCAAATAATGAACAAAACAGTTTTAGAAGTCCATTTCCATATAAATTTCCTTTGGATCATAAAACATTGTTTTCTTCAAAACTCTTGTCATTTTCTTGAAATCACAAATCATTCATTTTTTCAAAGTTTCATAAAATCATAAACGCAATTCATGCATTTTTTCAAACTTTCATGAAATCATGAATGCAATTCAACTTATCACAATTCACATCATATAACACATACAACCTAACACATCTTAATGGTTTGGCAAGTCCACAATTCTTGGCAACCATATAATCTCATTTAATGAGCTTATATGGGCAAATCTTTAGGAGTCCGTATCTTGGATCATCCTATGCCACAATCAGGCAGCCGGGCGAAGGCTTTTCATGGTCATCGTGCACGAGACGTTTCTTGGGTGGACTTAACCTAACCCACATAACATATAATCATGTCTTGAAACTTGATTGCCCAAAGGCAAAAATCTTGGAAATCTTGTTTTGCATAAATCATGCAAATTTTCATAAATCATCTCATGAACATAAAGCATTTCATATGCAATGCATCATCATTCCTCAAGCAAAATCACATAACATCCACATTCACATTTCAAATCATCAATCATCCAATTCACATAACATTTTCAAATCATTCATACCATTGTACATCAATTATAGCAATTTCTCAAGGCATTCGAAAACAATGAGTTTGAAAGCATTTTTATATTCTTAATTTTTTTGAAAAGTATATCAATGGCCCATTATTTAACTATAAACATAAAACCTACCTTATAATTCCTTGCTTGAAAATCTTGTTTCCATAGCCTTCCCTTGCTTTCCATTCCTCTTTCCTCTCATCATTTTCCTCAAAATCAATAAAATTTCCAAATCAAAAGACATCCAAAATGCAACAAACCCTAAGGACACAAATCATGAAATTGATCTTGGAATCACAATACCCATTCATTTTCTAAACTTTCTCAACCATAACCCAAAAAAAAGCTTAAACTTAAATCAAGAACTTACCTTGAATCTTTAGCTAACCAAGTGATTCCTTGGTTCATAGTGAAGCTCTAGTGATTTCCCACACTTTTTCCTCTTGAACTTTCTTCAAAAACCTCTTAACTCTCTTGGAAAATCACAAACCCTAGCAAGCTTCTTTCTTTTCTCCTTCTCCCTTCCATGGCCGAAACTCTCATCCCTCTCTCTTTTAAATTTTCGTTCCTCTCTTCTTCTCCTACACTAACTCACTTATCCTTCCTCTTTTATACTCCTTCTTATTCATTTAAGCCCAAAGGCCCATTTGCCTATTCCTTTCTTCTTCTTCCTCCTTATTTCCTCTCTTTTATACTACTTCCCACTCACTTAAGCCCATAAGCCTTAAAGCCCATTCTCTTCCCTCTTCTTTCCTTCTTCCTTCCTTCATTTAGCTCATACTACAACTTAAGCCCAAGTCCACTTCATTTCCCTTAATTCCTTCTTCTTCTTATTTTCCTCTTATACTACTCAAGCCCACTAATTCTTTAAGCCCAACTTATTTTCTTTTCTTTTCCTACTTCATTAAAGCCCATTTCATATACATCCTCTCTTTATTCATTTCATTTGGACCTAAAGCCCAATTATTCTTTCTTCTTTCTTCTCATCCTACTAAATCTCTTAAGTCCAAACCATTTCTTCTTCTTTTCATTTGATTTAGGCCCATTATTCTCTTAGGCCCAATTGAACTCTAAACTCTTAAATTCAACTAGCACATTTAATTGTATTAAATTATGCCACCTAACTCATTACTCTCATTTAATCCTCTTCTTTTTATATCACCACTTAAGCCCAACTTGAGTCCACGGCCCATTTAACCCTTAATACATTCATAACCTGCATAACACCTTAATACACTTAATCCTTGTCATATAGTCTTAGTCTAATTAACATGTTAATTAAATTTCCTTAACATGCTAATTAAGTCCACAAAATACAATATTTGAATCCCATTAAATCATGCCACCTAATTTCATGACACCTTACCTTAAGCATATTAACATGTCAATTAATTCCACATTAATCCATCTCATATTTATACCATATCTTCTATTTCATTTCAATTTCAAGAATTCTTAACTTCTTCACTCATGAATAATCATTCAAAAATCTTTATTTAATCATCCTAACTTAGCAAAAGATTCGGGGTCCAATACCTGGTGACAATGAATGATGAATTTTGTTTGTTTCATCTACTTATTCACTAACCCATTAATCTTCTGTTCTTGATTTTGAAGAACATGATAAAGTCTAAGGAGGATGATTATGGCTCTTTACCTTATGGTATGCTGTTGACAAGATTCTTTAGAGAATCTAGAATCCTACTTGATAGAGGAAATGTTGGAGTTATGTAAATATAGTTCCCTAGAAAGCAATTGTATTTACATGTAACTTTATCTTCTTGATTCTGATATTGTAATGAAAATTTGTATTATTAATAATAAAAGTTTGGTTTTATTTGTGTGAGAATTATATATCTAGCCAAAAGATACCAAGATTCTTTTATAATTAATATACATATACATATAGATATATGGTAAACATGTATATTATAAGAATCTAAATTAATGGATTCACAGTTGAATAATCAAATTGGTCGCTTGATTATGGTTTAGACTGTAGTGTTGCGATTTATCTCCATATAAGTAAAGGAGTTTACTTAAAGGGAATGATGAGTTTCATATCATGATAATAGTTGACTATCGATAATGGCACTATTAAATGAATTTGGAATCAAGTATGTTTTCAAGAATAAAGTGGGTCGTTACTTTAATCTTAAAACATACAACTAAAAAATTTGCTTATTATGGACCATAATCTTGATGAGTGGTGAACTCGTATGTGTTTCATTATAATTCTTGATATGATCATAATGCATTTTTACAGAATATTAATCCAGTGTCTGCATGTTAGAATTATCAATTGAAATATGTATCAGGGAACATTCACTCAAATAAAGAGTTTATAGTGCTATCATCACTTCTAGATGTTTTAAGGAGATTTGGTAATTAAATTGACGCCAGTAGTTTGATGGACTAGCTACCCATCAAGTCTTAACACCAAGATGAGATCTTGTGTGTTAATTACCATATAAAGTAAAACGGGAGATCTAGAAGGAAAAACTAACATAAGGGCAAAACGGTAATTTTACCCTTTATTATGCAGATGATTATAATAAGGTTCTAAATAGAGTTTCCAATTGGACATAAAATACGTGTTCTCGTAATATTTAATAATTCAAGAGTTCAACTAATTGTCTTTAGTGGAATGAAATTTAGTTAATAAGCTATAATTAATTCTAATGAGATTAAATTAATAACAAGATTCCCCACTTGGCTTCAAGGAAGGTTATCAAGCTACGTAAGAAATATAAATGGAGGTTTTCGAAGCCCATAACTGAATGATGGGCTTACACAAATTAATGGTTAATTAAAAGCCCAAATGTTCATTTAGAAATGGGCTAGACTTTGGTTTAATGTAATTGATTAGTTTAATTATATTAAAACAAAGTTTTTAAAGCAATGAAGGAGCAATTTTTTATTAGGTTTGAATGTGCAGCTGCACATTTGACGTTAAAATGCTAAATAAAAATGGTCTTTATTATGGTTTATCATCACTAAATGGAGTTATGAACTTACCATTAAGTGGTTTAAAGGTTATCTTTTAATGTTAGCATATAACCTAATAGCATTCATTTGATTAAAGAAGTAAGATGTACATTGGATGGACCATCTACCTTCTTACATCATCAAAAACCAAAATTAACAGGATAATATTAGGTGATTGAACTTTTCATATAGCCATCTTAAAAAAATGAGAAGAGTCTCATTTAATGGTTTTTTTATGTTTGATTAAAGAAAGGTGTGATGCATTGGATGCTTCCCCTCTTCTCTCTTATCATGTATAACTAAAATTAGGAGTGTAAGAAAAGGGTTCTTGCATTGTTTTGACCAACTCTCTCCTCTCACCTATGCATGGCTGAAACTTAGTATGAGAAGTGTCACATTGTTTCTTTCTTTCTTCTAAGAAAATACTCCTCCAAAGTGTTTCTTCTCCTTTCCTACCAAAGGATTTTGTTAACCAAGTTGTCCTAGGAGAACAAGAGGGAAATCAAATTGGTTGAGGATACAACAACAAGAAGAAGATAGATTGACAAAGCAAAGACTTTGGATACAAGAAGAAGGAGAGGATAGCACAGCAAGGAAGTAAAGTTGTAGCAAATGAGTCGGTAATACTCTTCATCTTGTTTATGTCTGTTGTTATCCTTATACCATATCATGTATAGAATGCCTTGATGATTTGGATACATTTCTTTGGCTGCAAATAAGATTTCTAAAAATTTTTGAAATCTACCAATTCTCCAATTATAGCATGCTTTCTTTTTCTGATCCAATAATTGGTATTAGAGCCAAGTTTCTTATGCATGATTTTGGTTCCTATATAGTTGATGCATGGATTGGCAATCATTTTTTGTACGCTGCATATTTTTATATGATAGAAATATATGTGGTCTATGTGTCGCTCTTTTGGTTGTCCATAGAAGTTAAATTTACCAGGTAAGATTTCTTCATTTGTTTGAAACAAGGAGGGTGGTCTATCATCACCATGTTTCCTCCTTGGCTTCATTTTTCTGTTTTTTTTTTAATTTTTTAATGTACAAATTGTTGTAATGATGAAGATGGAACAGCCATGGATTGAAGAAATGGATAGGTAAAGATTTTGGTGTATCCTTTTGTGTATTGGCATAGTTTCAGTTTTGTGAAAACAAAGATGCTGGAATTTTGTTTCAATGAATCTAGTTTCAATTTTTAATGTAAAAACAAGTGCCATATTTTTGTTTCAAGGAAACAAGTTTCTTTTTTATGAAAATCTAGTGTTGGAATTTTTATTTTCAAAGTGACAAAATTTAGTTTTTATGAATGCCATTATAGTTTGTTTACCGAATGGTCCGAATCATATGAGCAAAGAGTTCGAAGCAGAAGATTCAAGTCTAAGAAGAATATTTTGGGCCTAAATGGCTTGTAATTATTTTTATGTTTCTAGGATGGACAATCAAAAGTGGCTTAATTAGTTCATGTGATGAATGGAGAAATGAATGCAAATAATATGTGATATTATGTTGTTGCATGTCATTTAAAAAATTGCCAACCCTAGGCTTTGTCATGCATTCATTATGTATGAGATATATAATGAAACAATATAGGATGGATAATAAATTGCATTTAGACAAGATTAAATTTAAAACTTAAAGCCCAAAAGATTGAGTGGGAGAGGATGCTCATGTGAGACTCCACGGTCTCCAAATGATGGCCCATTTGCATGTGGTGAAGTGTTACTACCCATCGGAGGGCATGAATCCTAGATCTTGCATGGTTTAGGTCTCCTTAAGGATAAGTCTACTTATTGGTAGCAAATGTGACCTCCCACCGAGGCATGGTTTATAGGTATCTTTAATGAACAAATCAAATAGTTAAACAATTAACATTTTTTATCAATAAACTGCCCACCGTAACTCTGTTGGTAAAAATATGGACCAAATTATGACACTTCTCAAAAAGTTGGGCATGAGATGCTTGGTATTTTTTTGAGTGGGAGGGTCCCAGTTTTTTTTAATGGATAAGATGGCCCACCGTCACTTAGTCTGTTATAGATAAGAAAAATAACCGTCGTATAATGTTTTAATTTTTTAAGTTTCGTTAAATTTATCATCATGCATATATGCATCATGATTTTATACAAAGTTTCAATATTGTTGACTAGTATGCTCATGTTTTAATAATTTATATTTTTAGAGATAATCAACCACAAAATGAATCCACTCACCCTACTTTTGACTAATAAGAAATTAGAAAATGGGGACAATTTTAATGAATAGAGACGTAACCTTTACATTGTTCTTCAATATAAATGTATTTCATAGGTGTTAACTGAAAATGAGCCTACATCTTTTGTTAGGCCCTGAATTTTTTTTTATGATATGATTAAGCATGGATTGCGATAATTATGTGTTTAAGGCTTAATTTAATTTATTTTGGGAGTATTATTGGATAATTGAGTTTAAGATATGATTAAATAGGGTTTAAATAAGGAGTTAAAGGGTTTAATGGTGTAAGGGTCTTAGGGAGTTACTTGCTTTGTTATGGGCTTGGGCTTTTAGGTTTAAGATATTAGAAAGAAAGGAAAAGAAAGGAAAAGAAAGAAAAGAAGAAGGAAAGAATAGAGAAGTGCCGACGGTGGAAGGAGAAGAGAAGAGGAAAAAGGGTTTGTGATTTCGGCAAGTTTCAACGATTTTAGAGCTTCAATCGGTAAGTTTACATCCTTTCTATCTTGTTTTTAGAAGGATTAAACAGTTAGATAACTTAGATTGAGCATAAACGAAGGTTTTAGGGTTTTGGGTGAAAACGTAGGAATTTTCTTAGATTGATGTGTCTGTGATGTTTGGAAGCTGAGAATAGGATAGAAATGCATTACAAGACTTGATCTTCTATTTAGATGTGTTAGATTTGGTTAAGGGAAAGAATCGAAGTTGGGATATGCAGAGATCTGGGTTTCGGAGTCGAGCAGACCCGCACGTCGCGACGTGCGTATGAATGGCGCCGCGACGTGTGGGGAAGGGAGTCACGTCGCGACGTGTAAATGAATTTACGATTATTCGTTGCGACGTGTGTATCGCAGGAGGCGTCGCGACATGCAACGTTTGTTCGCCACGAGGAGCATACGGCGTGACATGCGTGCGCCGCGGCGAGTAGGGTCATTCGCCGCGGCGAGCGTCCCTTCGCCACGACGAACCTCCTTTGTTTTCGAAAGTGAGATTTTCATATTTATGGGGATATCTTTTGGTTTGGATGTCCGATTGAGGTGATTTTTGATTCATTGTGATCTAGAAATAAAAGACTACGAGTTGTATGAAAAAGGAAAGTTCGGAAATTTCTTCGAAGGATTCGAGAATTTAGATGGGAGTCGGATGGAGACTTTTAGCGTTTTGCTTTCTACTTTTTGAGCTTTATTGAATATTTGTTATAGATATTAATTGTATGGAAACTTGGTTTATTATAGGGAACCAAGCTGATTTGACCCAATCGCAAGAGGAAGGACGATAGTGAGTCTGATACTCAAGCGATACTAGGTGGGTAATATGTTTATGGTTATTGTGTGTATGGGCAATTGCATGATGTGTGCTTGCTTGCATTATATGACATTACTTGTATTGAATTACATGAGAGATTTTGAATATGCTTTTGATTATAATTATGCATGGATTGATAGGCCTTTGTGACAATGGACTATAATGAGAATTGAGAAAATGTGAAACATGCTTTGAGCATGAATCGAATGGACTATGTGATTTGTTTGGGTAAGAGAGTTACGGATGGAGTCACGTGTACGTTGACAGTAAAGCCTTCTCCCGGCTGCCCGCTTGTGGCAACGAGATCCTTGAGAAATTGAACTCGGATAGATTACGGATCTACCTTTGGTTCATCCGGATGGATTATGGAACTCTCGAGCCAATTATGTGTGCATTCACGATTGATTTGATGAGCATAATTGCATAATGATTGCTATGTTGAGAAATAGAGATTGAATGACATATGCTTATATGAATGCGAATCATGTGATGAATCTTGATTTGCTAGTGATCTATGAATAAATATGTATATGTTTGATTGTGTGGCTCGTTGCCAATGGCTATAAACGTATATGCCACTGAGCTTCGCAGCTCACCCCATTACTCTCCCCTCCTCAGGTGCAGATCGAGACGGGGGTCGACCTTGCAGGGCATCGGAAACTTCAAGCTAGCTAGGAATTTGTTAAGTTAGTAATTTGATTGGCCCTCTGAGCATTTCAGCATGGAGCATACTTTTGTATTTTGAGACTTCATTTTCTTTTGTATTACGCTGCATTTCGAGAATATTGTTAAATTTCTTTGGATGCAAATGACAGTTGGCTTATGCATGTGGAATGATTAATGCATGTTTAGAATGCATGTGTAGAATATGTATATGTATGAGTATATGTATGTGTGAATCGAATCGAATGGTTCTTTGTATGGATGTTGGGATCGGGTCCGATGGTATATGGAGCGTTCGTCGCAGGCGCAGCCCGAGGGGCCGGCCTCGGGATTTGAAGATCCGGGACCCGGGCCCAACATCTTTGGGTGGAGATTCAACTCCTGAGCAAGTCCAACAATATGAGCATTGGCAGAATGTTGACAAGACTACTAAGCATTATATTCTAGCTTCTGTTAGTGGCATGCTGCAAAAGAAAATTGTTTGTATGAAAACTGTTAGTTCAATGGTCCATCACCTATATGAGATATTTGGTGTGAGGACTAGGTCTGCAAGAGTGAAAGCTATCCAAACCTTTCATAATCTCAGACAGAAACCTGGTGAATTGGTGCGGGATTACATGATGAAGATAATCTCTGCGGTCACTGAACCTGAGATGTTTGGGGCAGATATGGATGCGGATATGTAGTTGATTATGACCATCAATAACATAAACTCTTCTTTTCAACAGTTTAAGTTGGACTATAAGCTCAACAACAAGGATTACAACTTGACTGAGTTGATGAATACCCTCTAAAAAGATACTGAATATTAAGGCTCATGGGCCCGAAGCTAATGCAGCATCTTCTTCGAAGCCCAAGGGCAAGGGAAAGCAGAAGAAGAAGAGTCTAATAAAAAAGAAGGCCCAAACAAGGGTCAAGGCCAAACCCATGAAAAATCAGGCCAAAGAGAACATTAAAGGAAAGTGTTTCCACTGTGATGAGATGGGCCACTGGAAAAGAAATTGTGTAGTCTACCTTGAGTCTCTAAAAAACAAAAAAGGTATGGGTTTCCTAAGTTTGTTAGGAACTAGAAATGTGACAGATTTATTTGTTTCTTGGATATTAGATTTAGGAGCCACTAACCATGTTTGCAATTCGTTGCAGGGGTTCCAGCAAAGGAGAAGACTACCTAAAGGCCAGTTTCAATTCAAGATAGTAGATGGTTCCTATGTTTCAACAGAATCAGTGGGAGTAGTATCTTGGACTTGGACTTTCCTAGTGGTCATAGGTTATATTTGCAGGATGTTTATTACATGCCAATGATTGTAAGGGACATGATTTCTATTTTTTTCTAATAAAATCTGGTTATTCCTTATATTTTGGAAAAGTTGTTTCAATATATGAGAATAAGGATTTTATTTATGATGCGATAATTAAATAGGGATTGTTCTTTATAGAACCTATGCCAGGCTCACTAAACATCATAGAATTGATAAAACCAAGATAATCCAATGATTCTAGCATTAATTCAAAATATCTATGACACTTAAGAATGGGTCATATCAATTAGAAAATACTTGACAAGTTAGTAAAGGATGAGATCCTATAGTCTTGGATAGTGATCCATTACCCACCTGTGAATCTTGTATTGAAGGAAAATTGACCAAATCCTCATTTCCTTTTAAGGGAAAGAGATCTGAATCCATGTTGGACCTGATACATACTGATGTGTGTAGGCCCATGAACGTACAGGCTAAAGGGGGTTATAAATATTTCATAACCTTTATAGATTATTACTCAAGACATGACTATTTGTGTTTGATGCATAAAAAGAGTTAATCCTTTGAAAAGTTCAAAGAATTCAAAGTTGAAATTGAGAAGCAACTAGGCAAGTCATTAAAACAACTTCGATCGGATCAAGGTGGTGAGTACTTCATTGTAGAGTTCTAGCAATATTTAATTGACAACAAAATTGTTTCCAATTTGTTAGCTCCTCGAACACCTCAGCAGAATGGTGTAGCTGATAGGAGAAATATGACTCTATTAGAAATGGTAAGATCAATGATGTCCTACACTAGCCTTCCAGAATCATTCAGGGGATATGCCATACAAACGACAACATAGCTTCTTAATTTTGCTCCATCCAAATCGGTTCCTAAAACACCTAGGGAGTTGTGGAATGGTTGAGTGCCTTCATTGAGGCACTTAAGGACTTGGGGTTGTCCAGCTTATGTTCTAAAGCCTGAATCCATAAAGATGGAACCACGGTCAGAAGTATGTTTGTTTATAGGATATCCTACGGGAACTTGAGGGTACTATTTTTACAGTCCTTAGGATAGGAAGGTATTTGTGTTGAAAAATGTGACCTTCTTAAAGGAAGAGTTTGTGAGAAATCACAAAAGAAGATGTGAAGTAGTATTAAAGGATTTACCTATTTCATCCAAACCAAGAGTTGTTTTGGATATGACAGAACAAGATGTCAAAATGGATTCAAGAGTTGAATCAAAAGTGCAACCTAAACATCGAGTTGTGCCTAGACATAGTAGGAGGGTTGTGAGATAGCCAGATAGGTATCTAGGTTTAGGAGAAGGTTCAATTTCCATCTCGGACTAAGAGGAAATGGGTCCCATTACGTATACACAGGCTATTAATGATATTGATGCAGAAAAATGGCTCAAGGCGATAGAATCAGAAATAGATTCTATGTACACTAATGAAGTCTAGGTCCTTGTAGATCTACTACCAGGTATAAAATCCATAGGGTGTAAATGGATCTGTAGAAGGAAAAAAGGATCGGATGGAAAGGTAGAGACTTTTAAAGCTAGATTGGTAGGTAAAAGTTATACTCGAAAAGAGGGTATAGACTATAAGGATTTTTTTCTCCAGTTGCCATGCTTAAGTCCAATAGGATTTTTTTGACCATAACAGCCTATTTCGATTACAAAATAGGGCAAATGGATGTCAAGATTGCCTTTCTTAATGGGGATCTTGAGGAGATCATTTATATAGCCCAACTAGAAGGATTCATTGAGCCAGGAAATGAGCATAAGGTTTGCAAGTTGCAAAGGTCCATTTATGGACTTAAGCAAGGATTTAGGTCTTGGAACATTAGGTTTGATAAGTCTATCAAAACCTATGGGTTCATACAAAATCGAGATGAGCCTTGTGTTTATAAAAGAATACAAGAAGGCAAGGTTACTTTCCTAATCTTGTCTGTTGATGACATTCTGCTCATTGGGAATGATGTGGGAATGCTATCTACGGTTAAAGGATGGCTGAATAAACAGTTTCAATAAAGGATTAGGCAAAGGGTAACTATGTTTCAGGGATCAAACTTATAAGGGATCATAGGAACAAACAGATAGGCTTCTCTCAATTAACATATATTTAGAATATGCTTAATAAGTTTGCCATGCAAGATTCCAAGAGGGGTTTACACCTACTAGGCATGGAATCAAACTTTCAAAGGAACAAGCACCTAAAACCCAAGAGGAAGTTGGACGCATGCGTAATATTCCACATGCTTTGGCAGTTGAAAGTTTGATGTATGCAATGTTTTGCATTAGACCAGATATCTGTTACGTAGTGGGACTGGTAAGCAGATTTTAGTCTAATCCAAGAATGGAACATTGGATTGCGGTTAAGTGTATACTTAAATATCTTTGTAGGAAGAAGAATTTAATGCTTGTTTACTTTAGAAGTAACCTTATTCCGATAGGATATAGAGATTCTGATTTCCAATAAGATGTTGATTCAAGGAAATCAACTTCTGGTTCGATATTTACTTTAGAAGGTGGAGCCATAGTCTGGAGGAGTGTCAAACAATCTCGTATTGCTGATTCGACTATGGAGGCTGAGTATGTTGTTGCTTGTGAAGCAATAAAGGAAGCAGTCTGGCTCTGGAAGTTCCTAAATGATTTGGAGGTAGTTCCAGAGGCAGAAAAAATCATTACACTTTATTGTGATAATAGTGGGGCAGTGGCTAATTCTAAGGAACCTCGGAACCACAAAATTGCGAAACATATTGAGTGAAAGTATCATCTCATAAGGGAGATAATATAATGTGGAGAGGTGGATGTGGTAAAGATTCCCATAGAGCAAAATCTTGCTGATCCGTTCACAAAGACATTGACTCAAAAGAGCTTTGAAGGTCACCTAGAAGGGATGGGAATGAGGGATATGTCAAACTTACTTTAGGGCAAGTGGGAGATTGTTGGAGTTATGTAAATATAGTGCCCTGGAAAGCAAGTGTATTTACATGTAACTTTATCTTCTTCAGTTATAGTTTTGTAATGAAAATATTTATTATTAATAAAAAAAAGAGTTTGGTTTTATTTGTGTGAGCATTATATATCTAGTGAAAAGGTACCAAGATTCTTTTGTAAGTAATATACATATACATAGAGATGTATGGGAAACATGTATATTATAAGAATCTAAATGACCGCGTATAATTATGCTAGTCAATATAAAATAACTAGACTACTAGTGTAGCAGTGGTAGGTCGATCCCATAGAGAGTGTGTGTAAAGTTTATGAAATGAAATTAATCGGTGTTTACAATAAAAGGGGAGTTTTGGATTTTCAAAAAAGAAAATAAAATGAAACTAATTAATAAAAACAAATTAAAGAAAACATGCATAAATGATAAAGGTGGGGAATTCGGTAGGGACCCGATTCTTTAGTTCAATCTCGGCCTACACCCGAATTAAGCATATTTCATTAATTTGTTGTTTTTTAACCTCTCCTAGCAATTATTAATGGTGGGTTAAAAATTAACCTGATTTTTCCCTTAGGTTTTGTTTAATCAAGATAAGATCGTTAATTAAACCTAACCACCGAATAACTTAGGATATGATCTCTAGATTTAATTAGGCAGTAGCATTATGAATAATCAATGCAACAACCACATACGATGCGTCATTTAACCTAGGTCATGTTATCCCTAATGATTATGAATCATTAGTTGCCACACATGAATTTCAACATAACAATCTAGAAATGGGTTTGAAATTAACGATTTAATGAACGCATTAAAATCATCAATTCACAATACCCAATGGGTTCATACACAAATAACCAAAAAATAATGAAAATTCGATTATCCATACATAAAACCCAAATCAATTAACAAAGGATAACACAATCAATTCCTAACGAGAGAAAGAAACAACAAAATAATGAAAACAATACTTAACCCAGGTCATCGGTGTCGATATCATCTCTGAACTGACGTCAGGATGCCTAGTCCTTCATAGGTCTTTTTCAAAAAATTGCTTCAACCCCCATCTAATGTCCTTAGCCAAAGATCCCTAATTAACTCTTAATTTGATTCAACCCAATCTCACTACTGTTAACGATGTGACGATTTAATGTTGGAGTTTTTCACTGCTCACGCACAAAAGCCCCCGCACTATTGCTTCTCACTATTTTACACTATTTCTATGTCCCACGCCAAGCTCTCCTTCATCTGTGTTTAATGCAGAAAAATGCGTTAAACGTAGATCCTCTCAAGCCCTCTCTATTGATTTATTCCTCAGGTATGATGGGACGATTTAAGTTGCTGGTCTTCTTAAATCCTTCCTTCTATGCCTTGGATGCTGCGTGCAATGTAGTTGCGTCTGTGTTTTGTGCAGAAACGAAGACGCCAATGTCTGCATTTCACTCTTCTGCCTTCACTTTGCATCGTTGTTTCTACTTACTATTTGCTGCTCCTTGCTTGGTCAACGATGCTGCCGTTTTGTTTCATTCTAGCTACTGTCTTATTTTATTTGGCTTGGTTGTCTTATTTTGTGTTTTCTTACTTGTCTTTTAATTTTGTTCTTCTTGTTCAATGAAGACAAGTGAGTATTAATCTTCAGAAAATGACCTAAATATTGAGCTTTTAACTCATTTTAATTACTTTACTCCCAAATTGTACCTAAAATCATATATGAATTAATGTGAGTATCTTAAGCATTTTCATGTCAATAATCGCTAAATGTAAATGATTAAATATATCAACAATTAAGCAGATATCAATTTCCCCCACACTTAGCTTTTGTCCGTCCTCAGGAAAAATATCTAAAGTAAACTCAAAGACCTGAAACATTTACTGAATTTCCATATTTTTTAAGAATATATAATCATAAGCAAAGATGAATAACTTTAAAAAATCATAGCAAGAAATCAACATTCCAAGCTTTTACTCATGATCAATCAACATTCAATATCTTCAAAAACTGAGCAATCAAATGTTAGACTCATAAAATGTGTTTAATTAAAATATATCAATGGGTACACTCAAAACCATTCATGATCATGGCAATCCACAACTTTGCATATCATTTCATTTCTCCACCACTAATGTTCACATGCAAAATCATGAATCGAAGGACTTTTCAAGGTTATATTGTGGGTAAAGGTAAGGTGAGATGTATTTAGGTTAAGTAGCATAAAAGTCATCAAGGCTAGTGAAACAAAGCAACACTCATAAAAAACTAGGTACCGTCAACTATGACAAATGCAACATTTATATTTCATAATCCCATTCAACTCTCACACACAAAACACATGAAGCATAAACTAATCCGAAGGAATCACTCATACAATTTATGCCAACAATACATTGAAATCATAAGAGTGAACCTTTCAAACCAACTTCTACCTCATATTCAATAAACTCAAATATCACATCCATTACAACTCTAAGAAGATGCATAAACTATAAACAAATTTTCAACACATATGCAATTCCTCCTTGATACATTTATTTAAATAATTTTTTCGTTCTTTTTTTCCTTTTTCTTTCTTCCTTTCTTTTTTTTTCTTTCTTATAAAAAAATAAAATAAACTACATCAACATGAGAATTTCAATGATAAGACATAAAATAACATTCCAAGATTATAACCAACCCTCACCTATGTACACCCCCACACTTAGAATTTTGTATATCCACAAACTCAACAATCACAAATGTTCTACTAGCTTTATGACTTGGGTATGAAATTTGGATAAGGTTAAAAGCATAAAATGTGGTTTATACAAAAGGAAAGACTAAAGCTCAAAGGGGTTTATCAAGGGAAAAATCATGTCAATAGGATAGGTTATTTGGCTAATGTAGTTTTTGAAAAACAAAAAATGCTTAATCATATCCATATTAATGCATGTGATAAAAAAGTGGTATCGAATAGTCACACATTATCAAAAGGCAATGAGACTGATATGGATGTGTTAGTCATATAAGTCTCAAAATCTCACGGCTTTGTCTACCATTATTCACTAATCTTCTAAAGATAATGCATATCGACTAATCACAAGAGTAAAAATCCATGCTAGAATTGTTATGAAATTATCTGGTCAATCCACACTCTAATCATGATTATATAATCCCAAAAATAATAGAAAACAATAAAATGTTTGTTTCATTTGTTTTATTCTTTCTCTCATTTTGATTGAAAACTTAAAAACAAGTAAAACAAAAAAATTCAGAAAACGCATATGCATATAAAAAGTAATGCAGAAATGTAAAGAAAAAGAAATTTACTTCCCTTTGGTTGCCTCCCAATAAGAGCCTTTGTTTAGGGTCGCTAGCTAGACTCATTGTTTCCTCCTCACGTGACAAAATTGTGATATTTAGGTGTCAAATGTAGCTCCTGTAGGAAAATCCCGGTGTGAGCATCAAATGCCCACGGTGCAGAAAATAAAATTTTTTGTTCCGAGACCTTCCCGAAAGCCAGGATCCATGTGACTATATAAAAAAAGTCAAACCAAAACGACCAAAGGAGACCGTCTCTAACGGTATCCACGCAGAGATCAGAGAACCTAACCGGGACAAACCCTTTGACCCGGGAATAGCTAGAACAAAGTAAAGAGTGCTAGCTCCTACCTTTTTCCTTGGAGAGCTTGAATCCAACGATGAAGAGGAGGAAACTTGGAGAGGAAGATCTTGATGAAAAATGAAGAAGAGTGAGTATGCTTTAGAAACTCTTTCTAAAACCCCCACCCACATCCATCGTTTTTTTCTCCTTTTAAACCAACGATTATGCTCTCTTCATCTCATCAAATGCCATGTGTCTTTAACTATTAAAGACATTAAATACTTAGATGACAAAGCTTGTCCACGTATGGCTATTATATATATATATATATAATAAAGTGAAATGATAAGCTTCCTCCTCCTCCATCCACGTGCATATATATATATATATATTAATTACTTAATTAATTAATAATATATATATATAAATAAATGCTGAAGCGGTCCAGTCACACTAGGGTCGATCCTATAGGCCTACCGGGTCCCGGTATGGGAAAAACCGCTGGAAACGTTTTTCAGCAATATCGATGTCGCGATCTCATCGGGACATATCTCGATCTCATCGGGATCCATTTAATCCGATTGCTCTCCATTTATTGGAACTCTGTCCAAAATTATTTTACGAGTTCTCCGAGACACTCTTATGCGTGTGACCCATTAGGTTCTCGGTTATGTTGGCCACTTAGATCAACACTTAATCTAAGCAAGTCATGAGCGGTATCTAGCAACACATCATGACCCCCAATTGACCGGAAAGTAATTGGTTTGACGAATAAACATATATTCATCATGGACCATATCACGAACCTTTCCATAGACAATTACCGTGCAATTCGTCCTTTCACCATGCTATACCCCACTTGGTTATGAGTATGGGCAATGTGTCAACTCTTACTAGACTGACTATGTCAAATCTAGTCCAAGTGATTTCAGTTCTTGTCCTAGGACTCATTACATAATACTTAATATGTCAATGAAGACACTCTTCATGACATATTTACTCTGATCAGAGATTTCCAAGTAATGACCCTGACAAGAGGCCATGGGTATCATCTTCTGCTATCACAGAAATGGTGAATCCTCTATTGGCTACTCAATTACCTTCGAATACCTCAAACTGTACCCAATCACCACCCTATGAGCGACCTCTGTGAGGCAACAAGGAATGGAGTCAAATCACGGAATCAGCATCCAAGATATCCTTGAGTACCTCAAGTCTAAGGATACTTGCACCATTGCTATGATGAGATTATCACTGACATTAGAATAGTACATCCATGTGATGATCTCATAGCAGGTCAACCAATGTACTTACTACCTCTAGCAAGCTTCCACATCTTAACCCTAAATATCTCATATGTACAGTTTCTGAGATCCACTGCTTGATCAAATCAAGGAGCTTGAGATGTGCTAGTCTTTCCGGACATCATGTCCAGCCTCGAATCCTATGACTAGGATAATTAAGATATTGACATAATTGCACATGATAGGAATCTCGGTAGTATGATCACATCATAATTTCCTTCATGCTATGTCATATATCATGGACTTCATTAATTTGCTTATGGATTAATATCCATTTATAAATAATGAACATCAAATTAATGAAATATGCCTTTCTTTATTTATTTATAAAGAATGTACACGCTTTGTATAAAAGCGCTAAAGGCGATTGCCTTTAGGCACTACTCTAACAATCTCCCACTTGACCTAAAGCCAATCGCCTTGATATCTATTACCATAAAGCAGTACATGAGAATCAAAATTCTTACGTGACAATGGCTTTGTCAACGGATCACAATATTATGTTCGTAGAATTCTCTCTATCTCGCACATCACCTTGACCAATGATCTCCCGATCGGTGATATCTGCGAGTACGTGTTTGGATCGTTGATGAGACCTTGGTTCCTTCGCTGTGTAATAGCCCCATTGTTGTCACAATACAACCAGTATGGGCCCATCATCGCTAGGAACCACACCAAGTTCAAGAATGAACTTCGATCCAAACGCTTCCTTTCTTTGCGTCTGAAGCGGCAATGTACTCTGCCTCGGTCGTTGAATCAGCAGTCGTCTCTTGTTTGGAACTCTTCCAACTGACTGCCCCGCCGTTTAGTATGAATATGTAACCTGATTGGGATTTGGAATCATCCTTATCATATTGAAAACTGGCATCTGTATACCCGCTCATTTTGAGATCTCCATCTCCATATATCAAGAAAACATCCTTAGTCCTTCGCAAGTACTTCAGGATATTCTTGACAACCACCCAGTGACCCTCACCAGGATCCGATTGGTATCTGTTCGTAACACTTAGAGCATATGATACATCGAGTCTCGTACATAGCATTGCATACATGATAGATCCAACCGCAGATGCATACGGGATCATATTCATGCGCATCCTCTCATCTTGTGTCTTAGGACACGTAGATTTCGAGAGTGTTATCCCATGAGTCACGGAAAGGTACCCTCTCTTGGATTGCTCCATGCTAAACCTCTTTAGCATCTTGTCTATGTACGTTGATTGTGAAAGACCAAGCAATCATTTTGATCTATCTCTATAGATCCTTATCCCAAGGATATAAGTTGCTTCACCAAGGTCTTTCATGGAAACTTGTTTGGACAACCAAATCTTGACTGATTGTAGCATCGAGACATCGTTTCCTAGTAATAATATGTCATCTACATACAGCACAAGGAATACGATTGCAGTCCCACTAACCTTCTTATACACACGAGATTCATCCGGATTTTGTGAAACCAAACTCTTTGATTACCTCATCAAAACGGATATTCCAACTCCTGGATGCTTGCTTCAATCCATAGATGGATTTTTGAAGCTTGCATACCTTTTCGCCATCATAGGAGGTGAAGCCCTCAGGTTGTGTCATATACACATCCTCAGCTAGATTCTCATTTAGGAAAGCTGTCTTCACATCCATTTGCCATTTCTCATAATCATAATGAGTGGCAATGGCTAGGAGTATCCTAATGGATTTAAGCATTGCTACTGGGCTGAAGGTCTCGTCGTAGTCAACTCCTTGTCTTTAACGAAAACCTTTATCCACAAGCCTTTTTTTATAGGTAATTACATTACCATCCATGTCGGTTTTCTTTTTGAAAACCCATTTGCACCCTATGGGTTTGATTCCTTCGGGTGCCTCAACCAAAGTCCATACTTGGTTTTCATACATGGAATCCATTTCAGCTTTCATGGCTTGAAGCCATTTTTCAGCCTCTGAACTCTTCAGAACCTCTTCATAGGTGGTAGGCTCATCATCTTCTATGAGCAATATGTCATTCTGTTCATTCACGAGAAATCCATATCTCTCGGGAACAGAGCGTATCCTACGTGACCTACGAACTTCGTATGTTGTAGAAGGTTGAACTGTTACTTCATCTGTATGAGTCACAATTTCAGGTTCAGGTAGTTGATCTGCGTCTGTTCGAGCATCTTGAACTTCTTCAAGTTCTATTTTGCTCCCACTGTCTTCTTGTAAAAGAAACTCTTTCTCTAAAAAGACAACATGCTTTGAAACAAACATCTTTTGTTCCTCAGCAAGGTAGAACTGATATCCCATTGTTTCTTTAGGATATCCTACGAACAAACACTTGTCAGATTTTGCATCAAATTTATCTGACTGTGTCCGCTTCACATAAGCAGGACAACCCCATACTTTCAAATAAGAAAGATAGGGTCTTTTGTTAGTCCACATCTCATATGGAGTAACATCAACTGTCTTTGATGGAACTCTGTTTAGCAAGTAAACAGCTGTCTCGATTGCATATCCCTAAAAGGATTTCGGTAACTTTGCAAAGCCCATCATTGATCGTACCATGTCTAATAAGGTTCGATTTCTCCTTTTTGCCACACCATTATGCTGTGGTGTGTAAGGAGGAGTCCATTGAGATAAAATCCATTATCTCTCGAGATAATCCAAAAATGTTGGTCTAAGTATTCCCACCACGATCAGATCGCAATGTCTTGATACTTTTCCCAAGTTAGTTTTCTACTTCATTTCTGAATTGTTTGAACTTTTCAAATGCTTCAGATTTGTATCTCATCAGATACAGGTACCCATATCGAGAATAATCATCGATAAAGGTAATGAAGTAAAGAGAACCACTTCTAGCATGGATGGACATCGGACCACATACATATGAATGTATTAGGTCTAATACTCTAGTCGCTCGTTCACCCTTTCCCTTAAAGGGTAACTTAATCATCTTGCCTAATAAACAAGATTCGCATGTGTCATATGATTCATAATCAAATGACCCTAAACTTCCACTCTTATGGAGCTTAGCTATGCGTCTCTCATTAATATGGCCAAGGCGACAATGCCATAAGTAAGTTGATTTTAAATTATCTCATTTATGTCTTTTCGTGTCATTGACATTCATTATTGGATGTAACATATCTAATATGTAAATTCCATTGCATAATGTACCAGTACCATTGTTACTAAAAGTCAAATGGAAACCAGCTCTATTTAAACAAGAAACAGACAATATGTTCTTTGTTAATATAGGTACAAAATAACATTCATCCAATTTAATTACAAGCCCAGTGGGGAGTGACAAAAAGTAAGTGCCTACGACTAATGTAGCAACTCTTTCTCCATTTCCCACACGCAGGTCTAGTTCTCCCTTCATGAGTCATCTCATCGTCCCCGAGGCCTCGCATATCATTGCATATGTGTGAGCCATAACCGGTATCTAATACCCATATGTTATGGTCAGAAACAGTATTAACTTCAATGACAAACATACCTGAAGAAGTCGAGGCATCTGATGCCTTCTTCTGCTTCAATTCCTCCAGATAGACCTTACAGTTCCTCTTCCAATGGCCAGTCTTACCACAATGGAAGCAAGTTCCTTTTGGTACAGTCTCTTTGGTTTTCTTCTTGGCTATACTTCCTTTCGGTTCTTAGACCTCTTCTTCTTCGCTTTTTTCTTGAAACCAAGAAGAGTCCACCATAAGCACTTGCTTGCTATCCTTCTTGATAGCTTGCTCATTGCCTCGAAAGCAGATTGATCAACTCGAGGATTGTCGTGGATATTTGGTTCATCCGATAGTTTAACACAAACTGTAAATAACTATCAGACAATCCAACTAGAATTAAGTCAACACTTAATTCATAATCCATGATAAAACCTAAAACAGCCAACCTCTCAATATACCCATTCATCTTCAAATTGCATCTTGCATCGCAGATGAACTCGAGTCATCTTAGTAGTGAAGAGTAACCTCGAGGTCTCGAACCTTTCGCACCGAGCTTGCTCATCAAACAGCTCCCTAAGATGAAACACTATGGTATGAGCATCCATAGACTCATGATGCTTCTGCAGTTCTGGTGACATCGAGGCAAGCATAATACAGGTTACAATGTCACTGTCTTTGAGATGCTTTCGATAAACTTTCTGATCCTCATCAGAAGCTTCAACAACAGGTGGATCGGAAGTGGAACATCAAGGACATATCCCAGCCTCGATCGAGAACAATTCTCAGATTTCTCAGCCAATCGAGAAAATTTGGTCCAGTTAATTTGTTTGAGTCCATAAGTGAGCGCAAGTTCACACTTGAAGACATCTTCAATCAACCTAAAGAGAAAGAGAGAAAGAATGCTAGAATAGAATTAAATGCATGATCATAAGGACTTGCATGTCATGCATATGACTCCCAAAGAGTTTCAAAGAATCCATAACCCTCGATTTAATCCAAGAAACATTATGACAAAATGTCCTAGTGGGTCGATATCTGATATTACTAACAATGACCTTAGGTTTACCCAACAAGCCACCTTAGGTCAATCGGTAGGTATCAGTCATACCAATTGCATCTTAGATATCCGACATTACTAAAATGACCTTGGGTTTACCCAACAAGCCACCTTAGATCAATCGGCAGGTATCGATCATACCAATTACTTTATAGATGCAACTATCGACTAGTGCTATCAACTCGTGATGTATGCACACACATTGGGTTATCAACTCTTGATGCGTGTACATCTGATGTACACTACCCAATTTTGCCTCTGTCCACGTTAACCTTGAGTTTACTCAACAAATCAACGCTTCTAGTGAAAACTGACCCATTAATCCGAAAATCTTATTTTCATGGTTCGAACATATTCGTATAGAGTGAGCTTGGGTTTACCCAACAACCCAACTCTATAAGAACTCTGGTTCTCCCCATATTAATGGAAGACGTGAGTTTTCATATTAAGTGTGAGGGTTTTCAGGTCTCATCTTCTTCTTCTCCAAGCTATAGGATTATAGTCACCATGACTATATGGAATGATTTAGGGAAATTCATCAATCACATTGAATCTATACCTAAAATCATCCATCATCCCACCTATGCATGTCGTAAGTCGACTTGTATATGTATAAGTCGACTTATGCCTCTGTATAAGTCGACTTAAGCAAGTGTAAGTCTACCTTTGCAACTGTGCACGAACAAGTCGACTTGTAACATTATGCAAGTCGACTTATACATCTACAGTGCACAGACAAGTCGACTTGTGCATGTGTAAGTCGACTTATCCGTGTGGAATTGCTATCTAATCGGCTAATTTCTCAATCCGTGCAGTTCAAATTCACAACACCAAGTCTATTACACTTTACCTTGATGTACCAATGAAACACTTTCATTGTTGCTTACCATATATAGTCAAACTATACATGAAAAACTTGAAATTGATGAATACACTCTTATTCATTTAGATTTCCAAATAATTTTGCGAATATCAAACTATCACCCTAAGTATCTTTAGGTAGTCTACACTTTATCAAGACTACTTCGTCACTGGTCACAAAATTTGTGACGGTCAAAACAATCAAGATAAGGGAATATACTAACGAGACGCTAATGAGACACATTTGACATTCAAAAATTGTTTGGAAACCCAATTTCAAGAAAATCAGTTTGGCAAGCATGCAACATCAATGTAACACATTTTTAATCACATAAAAAATGATCCAAGGCATTGGAACTGAAATCTCCACAAACTACCAAGCTTTGTCTTTTGCTTGAAAAACTCATTGAAACAATTTCAATAAATTATGAGAAAATTAAAGAGGTTACAACACGTTCACAACATGCTCCATGAATGTTTTCAGGATTTATTTCCATCAAAAACTCATTCAACTTCAGCAACTAAGCCAATGTAGAATCTGTGTTCCTCAAAACAGTTATTCCCATCAGCACACAATAAATTCTCAAATAAATAGTAAATCACCTCGAAAACATTTTTCCTTTCTCACAGAGATTAATAAACAGCTTAGAGACATTTCGGTGAAAGAAAATAAGAAAAAACAATTTTCTACAATTTATTCTCGAATTTATAAGCATGCCTGTTCAAGGAATGTGCACAAAGACAGCAACCAGAACATTAGGGAATAAATTAGCAAAACCATATCAACTCACATTGATAAATCCCGAGCATCCACAGACATATGAAACAACATCTTTTGAACATATCTAGGCAAGAAAATTTGAAAAACTATATTTCTATATTGAATTCGAAATTCACTCAATTAATATGCATCATCATCACAAGCAATAAGGAACTCCGATCTAGTCATGATTTCTTCGTTATATACGACATAAGTGGCTTTGATACCACTGTAGGAAAATCCCGGTGTGAGCATCACATGCCCACAGTGCGGAAAACAAAAATTTTTGTTCCGGGACTTTCCCGAAAGCCAGGATCCATGTGACTATATAACAAAGTCAAACCAAAACGACCAAAGGAGACCGTCTCTAACGGTATCCACGCAGAGATCGAAGAACCTAACCGGGACAAACCCTTTGACCCGGGAATAGCTAGAAAAAAGTAAAGAGTGATAGCTCCTACCTTTGTCCTTGGAGAGCTTGAATCCAACGATGAAGAGGAGGAAACTTGGAGAGGAAGATCTTGATGAAAATGAAGAAGAGTGAGTATGCTTTAGAAACCCTTTCTAAAACCCCCACCCACATCCATCGTTTTTTTCTCCTTTTAAACCAATGATTATGCTCTCTTCATCTCATCAAATGCCATGTGTCTTTAACTATTAAATACATTAAATACTTAGATGACAAAGCTTGTCCACGTATGGCTATTATATATATATATATATATATAATAAAGTGAAATGATAAGCTTCCTCCTCCTCCATCCACGTGCATATATATATATATATATATATATATATTAATTACTTAATTAACTAATAATATATATATATAAATAAATGCTGAAGCGGTCCAACAAGACTGGGTCGGTCCTACTGCCTCTAGGGTCCCTATGGGAAAACCCCGAAATGTTTTTTAGCAATATCGATGTCGCGATCTCATCGGGACATATCTCGATCTCATCGGGATCCATTTAATCCGATTGCTCTCCATTTATTGGAACTCTGTCCAAAACTATTTTACGAGTTCTCCGAGACACTCTTATGCGTGTGACCCATTAGGTTCTCGGTTATGTTGGCCACTTAGATCAACACTTAATCTAAGCAAGTCATGAGCGGTATCTAGCAACACATCATGACCCCCAATTGATCGGAAAGTAATTGGTTTGACGAATAAACATATATTCATCATGGACCATATCACGAACCTTTCCATAGATAATTACCGTGCAATTCGTCCTTTCACCATGCTATACCCCACTTGGTTATGAGTATGGGCAATGTGTTATCTCTTACTAGACTGACTACGTCAAATCTAGTCCAAGTGATTTCAGTTCTTGTCCTGGGACTCATTACTTAATACTTAATATGTCAATGAAGACACTCTTCATGACATATGTACTCTGATCAGAGATTTCCAAGTAATGACCCTGACAAGAGGCCATGGGTATCATCTTCTGCTATCACAGAAGTGGTGAATCCTCTATTGGTGACTCAATTACCTTCGAATACCTCAAACTGTACCCAATCACCACCCTATGAGCAACCTCTGTGAGGCAACAAGGAATGAAGTCAAAGCACAGAGTCAGCATCCAAGATATCCTTGAGTACCTCAAGTCTAAGGATACTTGCACCATTGCTATGATGAGATTATCACTGACATTAGAATAGTACATCCATGTGATGATCTCATAGTAGGTCAACCAATGTACGTACTACCTCTAGTAAGCATCCACATCTCAACCCTAAATATCTCATATGTACAGTTTTTTAGATCCACTGCTTGATCAAATCAAGGAGCTTGAGATGTGCTAGTCTTTCTGGATTACCGATGTCCAGTCTCAGTAATCCTATGACTAGGGATAATTAAGATACTGACATAATTGCACATGATAGGAATCTCAGTAGTATGATCACATCATAATTTCCTTCATGTTATGTCATATATCATGGACTTCATTAATTTGCTTATGGATTAATATCCATTCATAAATAATGAACATCAAATTAATGAAATATGCCTTTCTTTATTTATTTATAAAGAATGTACACAGTTTTGTACAAAACGCGCTAAAGGCGATTGCCTTTAGGGCACTACTCTAACAACTCCTCCACGTGAGATGGTTCCGAATAGGGTATTAGTTGATCATCATCCTTATTCATTGCCTTCCCTATCCTCAGATGCTTAATCTTGACTGAGTCTAAAAACTCCAAAAATATTTCAAACGTCTCTTCACCTTTTTCTTCATCATTCAATTCCTCCAATCTGTGATGTAAAGGTAAAGAGTTAGTCTCAAAATAATCTTGGACTCAATACTTACCTTTGAGCTAAAAGATATGTGCTTTGAAGCTTCGAGCTCCTTCTCCACTTCTTTGACATAAACAATTTGTTGAGGGTTGGCCTCAAAATTCTCAAGCTCCTTGTCACTTTGTAAAGTTTCGGAACAAACGTCCTTTGGATACACCTCAGGTTGATACGACGGCTCCTCTTCACTTTGCGATTCTAGGCGATCAAGACTTATTGCCATCTGACCCAATTGGTATTCCTTCCTCTATTGGCTTGCTTTTGTCTCTTGTCAAAATTCTTGCAATTATTGCTGCATATCCTTTAAAAATTGCATATTTTTAGCAGGAATATTATTAACAAGTTTTTCAAGAGATGCAACTGAATCGTGTTGGCTCTCTGAATCTTAGGCATTAGACCATGTATTTTTTGGAAATTGCCCTCCATCCTTCAAAATTGTAAAGTATTCTCCTCTGATTGCAACATCAACTCTTCCAGAGATGGACCAGAGTTGTGATAGGAAGCTTCTGGTCTGTAGGAGAATTGTTGTGCATCCTGCAGACTATCATGGAAGTAATTATAGTGATTATCCCATCCATAACAAAAGTTAGGTTGATCAGTCCAAACATTGTTATAGGATTGAGATTATGAGTTATAAAATAAATTACTTCTGTCCATATCAATTTTTTTCGTTTCAAACATAAAATAAAAAATGAAAAGATCATCAAATAACAGAAAGGAAATTAATCACAAACAAATATATAGAAAACACTAATTAAATCACAAATAAAAACTAAAACACTGCACTCTCCAACAACGGTGTCAAAATTTGACCGCACTTCGTTACACTAGTCAAAATAAAATAACTAGACTACTATTGTAGTAGTGGTGAGTCTAGATCGATCCCATAAAGAGTTTGTGTAAAGATTATGAAATGAAATTAATCGGTGTTTACACTAAACGAGTGGTTTTGGATTTTTCACAAAAGAAAATAAAATGAAACTAACTAATAAAAACAAATTAAAGAAAACATGCATAAATGATAAAGGTGGGGAATTTGGTAGGGACCCGATTCTTTGGTTCAATCTCAGCCTACACCCTAATTAAACATATTTCATTAATTTCTTATTCTTTAACCTCTCCTAGCAATTATTAATGGTGGGTTAAAAATTAACATAAGTTTTCCCTTAGGTTTTGTTTAATCAAGATATGATCGTTAATTAAACCTAACCACCGAACAACCTAGGATACGACAGTAGCATTACAAATTAGGAAAATTGATTAATCAAGGCAACAACCACATATGATGCATCATTTAACCTAGGTCATGTTATCCTTAATGATTACGAATCATTAGTCGCTACACATGAATTTCTACATAACAATTACAAATTATATCAAAATTCTAGCAATGGGTTTAAAAGTAACGATTCAATAAACGCATTAAAATCATCAATTCATAATACCCAACGGGTTCATACGCAAATAACCTAACAATAACGAAAATTCAATTATCCACACTCAAAACCCAAATCAATTAACATAGGATAACACAATTAATTCCTAACAAGAGAAAGAAATAACAAAATAATGAAAAAATACTTAACCCAGGTCATCGGTGTAGATATCACCTCTAAACCTGCGTTGCGATGCCTAGCCCTTCATGGGTCTTTCTCGAAAAATTGCTTCAGCTCCCATCTAATGTCCCTAGCCAAAAATCCCTAATTAACTCTTAATTTGTTTCAACCCAATCTCGCCGCTGTTCATGATGTGACAATTTAATGTTAGAGTTTTTTCACAGAGTTTTTCACTGTTCATGTACAAAAGCCCCCGCACTGTTGTTTCTCACTGTTCTACGTTGCCTCTATGTCCCACAATAAGCTCTCCTCTCTCTGTGTTTAATGTAGAAAAATCCGTTAAACGCTCTCAAGCCCTCTCTATTGATATATTCGTCTAGCACGATGGGACGATTTAAGCTGATGGTCTTCTTAAATCTTTCCTTCTGTTCCTGGGACATTACATGCAATGCAGCTGCATCTGCATTTCACGTAGAAAAGCAGACGACAACGTCTACATTTCACTCTTCTGCCTTCACTTTGCATCGTCGTTTCTGCTTACAATTTGCTGCTCCTAGCTTGGTCAACAACGATGCTGTTTTGTTTCATTCTAGCTACTGTCTTATTTTATTTCACTTGGTTGTCTTCTTTTGTGTTTTCTTGCTTGTCTTTTAATTTTCTTCTTCTTGCTCCATGAAAACAAGTGAGTGTTAATCTTCAGAAAATGGCCTAAATTTTGGAATTTCAACTCACTTTAATTTCTTTGCTCCCAAATTGTACCTAAAATTATATATGAACTAAAGTAAGTATCTTAAGCATTTTCATGTCAATAATAGCTAAGTGTAAATGATTAAATATATCAACAATTAAACACATATTATTAAATTAATGGATTCACAGTTGAATAATCAAGTTGGTCGCTTGATTATAGTTTAGACTGTAGTGTTGCGATTTATCTCCATATAAGTAAAGAAGTTTACTTAAAGCGAATGATGAGTTTCATATCATGATAGTAGTTGAATATCAATAATGGTACTATTAAATGAATCTAGAATCAAGTATTTTTCAAGAATAAAGTGGGTCGTTACTTTAATCTTAAAACATACAACTTAAACATTTGCTTATTATGTACCACAATCTTGATGAGTGGTGAACTCGTATGTGTTTCATTATAATTCTTGATATGATCATAATAGTTTTTTCTAGAGTATTAATCCAGTGTCTGCATGTTGGAATTATCAATTGAAACATGTATCAAGGAACATTCACTCAAATAAAAAGTTTACAGTGCTATCATCACTTCTCGATGTTTTAAGGAGATTTGGCGATTAAACTGGCACCACTAGTTTGATGGACTAGCTACCCATCAAGTATTAACACCAAGATGAGATCTTGTGGGTTAATCACCATATAAAGTAAAATGGGAGACCTAGAAGGAAAAACCAACATAAGGGTAAAATGGTAATTTTACCCTTTATTTTGTGGATGGCTATAATAAGGTTTTAAATAGGATTTAAAATTGGACATAAAATATGTGTTCTTATAATATTTAATAATTCAAGAGTTCAACTATTTGTCTTTAGTGGAATGACATTTAGTTAATAAGCTATAATTAATTCTAAGGAGATTAAATTAATTCTAGGTTTATTGGAGCTTCAATTATCAAAGTCTAATAAGATTCCCCACTTAGCTTCAAGGATGGTTATCAAGATAAGTAAGAAATATAAATGGAGGTTTTAGAAGCCCATAATTTAATGTTGGGCTTACACTAATTAATGGTTAATTAAAAGCCCAAATGATCATTTAGAAATGGGCTAGACATTGATTTAATGTAATTGATTAGATTAATTACATTAAATTTTTTTTTTAAGAAATGAAGGAGCAATTTCTGTTATTAGGGTTGAATGTGCAGCTGCACATTTGACATTAAAATGTTAAATAAAAATGGCCTTTATTATGGTTTATCATCATTGAATGGAGTTATGAACTTACCATTAAATGGTTTAAAGATTATCTTTTAATATTGGCATATAACCTATTAGCATTCATTGGATTAAAGAAGAAAGTTGTACATTGGATTGACCATTTTCTTTCTTACATCATCAAAAACTGAAATTAACATGATAATATTAGGTGATTGGACTTTTCATATAGCCATCTTAAAACAAATGAGAAGAGTCTCATTTAATGGCTTTTTTTTATTTTTCATTAAAGAAAGGTGTGATGCATTGGATGCTTCCCCTCTTCTCTCTTATCATGCATAACCGAAATTAGGAGTGTATGAAAAGGGTTCTAGCATTATTTTGACCAACTCTCTCCTCTTACCTATGCATGGCCGAAACTTACTATGAGAAATGTCTCATTGTTTCCTTCTTTATTCTAGGAAAATACTCCTCCAAAATGTTTCTCCTCCTTTCCCACCAAAGGATTTTGTTATCCAAGTTGTCCTAGGAGAACAAGAAGTAAATCAAATTAGTTGAGGATACAACAATAAGGAGAAGATAGATTGACAAAGCAAAGGCTTTGGATACATGAAGAATGAGAGGATAGAGTAGCAAGGAATTAAAGTTATAGCAAAGGAGTCGGTAATACTCTTCATCTTATTTATGTCTATTATTATCCTTATACCATATCATGTATAGAATGGCATGATGATTTGGATATATTGCTTCATCTACAAATAAGATTTCTAAAAAGTTTTGAAATCTACCAGTTCTCTAAATATGACATGCTTTCTTTTTCCAATCCAACAGGAAATGGGGTAAAAATGAATGTTAAGTGTGTTATTATTGCCTCTACTATTCTCAAAATGGGAATCAAGATTGAATCTGAAGTGGATATAGGTTTTACACCGAAAGCAAAATCTGAGGGGGAGCTTATAGTAAGATGAAGTAGGAGTGAACATGTTTCGTCTGATATACAAACAAAACCTCGATCGACAAGAAGAATATTTGCAGAGGAAAAGGTTGAACAGTCGTCTGATGTGCCAATACAAGTTAAGACGATTCTATAAAGGGAGGAAAGCTAGGTTCAACAATCAACTCAACAAGTGTCATTGAAGAGGAAGGCTAAGACGCTCCAATAAGAAAATTCTAAATAATCAAGTAGGTCACCAAGATTATTGACCTTACGACAATAAGAACAGAAGAAGCAGAAAGTTTTGATTCTTGGTGAAGATTATGGGAAGCAAAAGCAACGATAGCAGCCTACCAAATCAATTGTCTCTATCTTGCAAAGTCAATTAGCAAAATCATCTAGAGAGACTGAGATAAGAAGGAGGTTAGTATTTGAGAGTAAGAAGCCTCAACAATAACTCTCTTTCAAGCTAGCAAAACAAAAAAAAAGATGAATCTTAGTTAAAAAAAAAGTTTTTTTCATTGGATGTTCCAAAAAAGGCACAGACTGTTGAACACCAATTAGTACTTTACAATCTTTCTCAACCAAATAAGAAAAAGGATTTGAAAAATGAAGGTTATAGAAGAATCAGTACCTATTTGAAACAGAAGTTCAATTATTATCGAAGAACCTTCTAAGCAGACAGTCAAGGTACAAGTCGAGCCTATACCAGTAAACGATCAGACAATACATCTTCTCAATCATGAAGAATGAAGACTATATGGTATTCTGCGAGATGAAAAGTTAGATCCATATCTATTGAAGATTTCAAAAGATCGTTATACAACCTATTCGATTACAAGGAAAAAAACAATAAAGATTGTACCAGATGTACAACTCCCGTAATAAACGAAGGAAAAGGGAAGAAGAAGATGTTTCCTGAAGACCATGAAGATGATCTTAGAGGAGAACAAATTCAAGTGGTTGTGAAGAACATAGACGATGCATGTAATGCAACTCAACCTATAAGTGTCTATGTATCACATCACTTATCAAGGGCATCAGGTAGTCAATTTAGAGTTTTTACCAAAGATGAAAGTTTCAAGGTAGTTGGCAAAGTGATAGAAGGAAGGTACAGAAGTATCATAATAAAAAGTATCAATTTCAACTTAGAAATCTTTATGCATCTAATCATGCATTTCAGACCCTTAGGTTTCATACCTTTAGTAAAAAATGTGTTACACCTTCTTGGGCAACCAATTTTCAAACTACCCAGACTTGATGATTATGATCTCCCAGAAGGGAAACAAACCTTCAAATTACCCTCAATCAAAATCATGGAGCTAGAAATTTCACCTAGAAAACCATTTGTTATTGAATACCTTCATCCACTTAGTGAAATACAACAAGATGCTACTGTTAATTCAGAGTTCTTGAAGCATTTCATCAATTGGACTGAAACTAGTCACAAGTAGAAGGAAGTTCAGGAAACCTTAGGGAAAAATATTGAGGAAATTCATACTAAGCTTGATGAACTAGGTGATTCATTGGGTGATCTTCATGAGGAAATAGCATTTCTACGTGTTTCTATTGAATAAGACCTCAAAATGATCCGCACTGATATTCAACATATGTATTCTAAAATTATGAAGCATCTAAGATTAATTTTCTTTTTGATTAATAAAAAATAGGGGGAGATAAGGAGAAAAGTGGAGAATATTAGAAAGCATTGTATATCTTATGCATATCTTGTATATTGCTTTCATTGTTATTCGTCTGTACATTATTTGTTTATTCGTCTTAATATTATTTTATCTTCTAATATTATGATTATTTGTTATCATAAAAAGGGGGAGATTATTAAGTCAAAAAGACTTCACTTATATTAATTTTGGTGACAATCAAATAATAATAATAATCTAAGAAGTGTGTGAATTGTTTTGATGAGTTTGTTAAGTGCGTAAAAAAAGTGAGTGACATAAATCATCAACTTAAGACGATGCATAGTCAAATCAAGACGATACTTAAGACTCAACACGATCAACATCAGAAGATACACGATCAATGTAACACCTCACTCCTGCATGACCCGAACCTGACATCGATGGTGATATCTGAGTCCGTGCTCCTCGAGAGTGGCGTGCCACATCACTTAATCAAAAACTAAGTATAATTTTTTTTTAACTAGAATTTCGATTTGCACATTCCAAAAACAAATCACATTACACTATGATCAATCTCTTTTGCAAACCTTTTTCCAATCGGTAAGTTATACACACAAAATATATTCCAATACACTAAATGCAATACTTTGCGAAAAATACAACTCAGTGCGAAAAAAAAAGACACAAGGCAGACACGAACTGATCCCAACTTCTAGCTTTCCCTTGTATGCAGTAATTATACTTCCGTTTACCTAACGGGGTATTCTTCAAATCCTGAAAAATAATTGCAAATTTTGGGTGAGTTTTGCGAACTCAGCGAGTGACCATGTTGTAGGAAAATCCCGGGGTGTCCATCACATGGACACAGTGCGGAAAACAAAACTTTTTTGTTCCGGGAAGTTCCCGAAAGCCAGGATCCAAGTGTATGTACAAACAATCAAACCATAACGACCAAAGGAGACCGTCTCTAACGGTATCCACGCAGAGGTCGGAAAACCTAACCGGGACAAACCCTTTGACCCGGGAATAGCTAGACTAAGGAAAACACTGCTAGATCTTACCTTAGCCTTGGAGAGCTTGAATCAACGATGATTGAAGAGAAGAAGCTTGGTGAATAAGAGAAGATGATCGATGGTGAGCAAAGGAGGAGAACTTTTCTTTTCCTTTAACACTTTTTGTCTTTCACAAAAACCCCCGATGAAACTCTGTGAATTAGGTTTAAAACTTGTCTTTTAAACCTCTTAACTCATCATCCACGATCATGCCTCTTCACCTTTTCTATTTTGTCATTTAGTCATTAAATGTAACTAATGACTAAGCAAAATCAAAGAAGTTTCTAATGCTTCTTCTTACCTCCCACGTATATGCTTATATATATATATTAATTAATTAATTCTTTAATTAATTAATAATATATATATATATATATTAATGCTGAAGTGGTCCAGTCACCTTTGGGTCGGTCCTCTCTAAACTGTCGGGCCCATGGGTGAAAAATCGCCGGAGACCTTTTTCAGCAATGTCGATATCGCGATCACATCGGGACATATCCCAATCTCATCGGGATCCATTTAATCCTATTGCTCTCCAGATATTGGATCACTATCCAAAACTATTTTACGATTTCAGAGCCACTCTTGTCGTGTGACCCATTAGGTTCCCGGTTATGTTGGCCACTTAGATTAACACTTAATCTGAGCAAGTCATGAGCGGTATCTAGCAACACATCATGACCCCCAATTGATCGGAAAATAATTGGTTCGACTAATGAAACCATATCACGAACCCTTCCATAGATAATTATTGTGCAATTCGTCCTTTCACCATGCTATACCCCACTTGGTTTGAGTATGGGCAATGTGTCAACTCTTACTAGACTGATCAGATCAAATCTAGTCCAAGTGTAATCAGTTTTCGTCCTAGGACTCATTACTTGATATGTCCATGAAGACCCTCTTCATGACACATGTGTGCTCCGGCGCCAGAGACTTCCAAGTAATGATCCTGATAAGAGGCCATGGGTATCTCTTACATTATCACGTAGTGGTGAATCCTATATTGGCTACTCAATTACCTTGAATATCTCAAGTCGCACTCCAATCACCACCCCATGAGCGACCTCCGAAAGGCAACAAGGAATGGAGTCAAAGTCGTAATCGATTACAAGATATCCTTGAGTACCTCAAGTCTAAGGATACTTGCACCATTGCTATGATGAGATTATCACCGACATTTGTATAGGACATCCATGTGATGATCTCATGGCGGGTCATCCAATGTACTTACTACCACTAGTAAGCATCCACATGTCAAATCTAAATATCTCAATATTTACGGTTTTACGAGATCCACCGCTGATCCAATCAAGGAGTTTGACATGTGCTAGTCTATCCAGATTAACGATGTCGGTCTCATTAATCCTATGACTAGAGATAATTTGAATCTTGACATAATTGCACATGATAGGAATCTCGATGGTATGATCGCATCATAATTTCCTTCATGCTATGTCATATATCATGGACTTCATAAATTTGATTAAAGATCACAATCAATTCATAATAAAATGAACATCAAATAAATGAAATATGCCTTGCTTTATGTATTCATAAAGTGCATACATGACTATGAACAAAATGCGCTAAAGGGATTGCCTTTGAGGCACTACTCTAACAATCTCCCACTTGACCTAAAGCCAATCGCCTTGGTATCTAATACCATAGCGAGTACATGAGAATCAAAATTCTTCGTGACAATGGCTTTGTCAACGGATCAACAATAATACGCTCTGGAATTCTCTCTATCGGGACATCACCTTGAGCAATGATCTCCCGAATCAAATGGTATCGGTGGAGTACGTGTTTGGATCGTGATGAGACCTTGGTTCCTTTACTCAAGAATAGCTCCATTGTTGTCACAATACAAGCTGTATGGGTCCATCACACTAGGAACCACACCAAGTTCGATAATGAACTTCTTGATCCAAACGCTTCTTTTCTTTGCGTCGATGCGTGAATGTACTCTACATCGGCCGTTGAATCGTGATCGTCTCTGTTTGGAACTCTTCCAACTGATTGCTCCTCCATTCAGTGTGAAAATGTAACCTGATTGGGACCTGGAATCGTCCTTATCAGATTGAAAACTGGCATCTGTATGCCCGCTCACTTGGAGATTTCCATCTCCATATATCAAGAAAACATCCTTAGTTCTTCGCAGTACTTTAGGATATTCTTGATACCACCCGATGACCTTCACGAGATCCGATTGGTATCGCTCGTAACACTTAGAGCATATGATACATCGGGTCTCGTACATAGCATTGCGTACATAATAGATCCTACTGCAGATGCATACGGGATCATATTCATACGCATCCTCTCGTCCTGTGTCCGAGGACACATAGACTTCGAGAGTGTTATCCCATGAGCAATGGGAAGAAACCCTCTCTTGGATTGCTCCATGCTAAACCTCTTTAGCACCTTGTCTATGTACGTTGACTGTGAAAGACCAAGCAACCTCTTTGATCTATCTCTATAAATATTTATCCCAAGGATATAAGTTGCTTCTCCAAGGTCTTTCATGGCAAATTGTTTGGACAACCAAATTTTTACAGACTGCAGCATAGAGACATCGTTTGCTAGTAACAATATGTCATCTACATATAACACAAGGAATACGATCGCAGTTCCATTAACCTTCTTATACACAAAGTGTTCATCCGGATTTTGTGAGAAACCAAACTCTTTGATTGTCTCATCAAAACGGATATTCCAACTCCTGGATGCTTGCTTCAATCCATAAATGGATTTCTAAAGCTTGCATAACTTTTCGCCATCAGCGGAAATGAACCCCTCAGGTTGTGTCATGTACACATCCTCACCCGATTTCCATTCAGAAAGTCGTCTTCACATCCATTTGCCATATCTCATAATCATAATGGCGGCAATGGCTAGAGTATCCTAATGGATTTAAGCATTACTCTTTGGATCAAGGTCTCGTCATAGTCAACTCCTTGTCTTTGACGAAAGCCTTTAGCCACAAGCCTCGCTTTATAGGTAATCACATTACCATCCATGTCGGTTTTCTTCTTGAAAACCCATTTGCACCCTATAGATTTTATCCCTTCAGGTGCATCAACCAAAGTCCATACCTGGTTTTCATACATGGAATCCATTTCAGATTTCATGGCACGAAGCCATTTTTCAGACTCTGAACTCTTCAGAACCTCTTCATAGGTGGTAGGCTCATCATCCTCTATGAGCAATACGTCATTCTGTTCATTTACAAGAAATCCATATCTCTCGGGGAGCAGGCGTATCCTACTTGACCTACAATTTCGTGTGAAGTAGAAGGTTGAGCTGTTACCTCATCTCATATGAGTTACGATTTGAGTTCGAGCGATTGATCTGCGTCATGCGAACATCTTGAACTTCTTCAAGTTCAACTTTGCTCCCACTGTCCTCTTTTAAAAGAAACTCTTTCTCTAAAAAGACAGCATGCGTTGAAACAAACACCTTTTGTTCCTCAGCAAGGTAGAATTGATATCCTCTTGTTTCTTTAGGATATCCTACGAACAAACACTTGTCGATTTTGCTTCAAGCTTATCGACTTTGTCCGCTTCACATAAGCAGACAACCCCATACTTTCAAATAAGAAAGATAAGGTTTCTTGTTAGTCCACATCTCATATGGAGTAACATCAATCGTCTTTGATGGAACTCTATTTAACAAGTAAATAGTCATCTCAGTGCATACCCCAAAAGGATTTTGGTAATCGTGCAAAACCATCATAGATCGTACCATGTCCAACAAGGTTCGATTTCTCCTTTCTGCCACACCATTATCTTTGTGGTGTGTAAGGAGGAGTCCATTGAGATAAAATCCCATTATCTACGAGATAATCCAAAACTCTTGGTCTAAGTATTCACCACCACGATCGGATCGTAATGTTTTGATACTTTTCCCAAGTTGTTTTCTACTTCATTCTGAATTGTTTGAACTTTTCAAACGCTTCAGATTTGTATCTCATTAGATCTGAGATACCCATATCGAGAATAATCATCGATAAAGGTAATGAAGTAACAACAACCATTTCTGCATGGATGGACATCGGACCACATACATCTTAATGTATTAGATCTAATAATCCAATCGCTCACCCTTTCCTTAAAAGTAACTTAGTCATCTTGCCTAATAAACAAGATTCACATGTGTCATAAGATTCATAATCGAATGACCTAAACTTCCATTCTTATGGAGCTTAGCGATCGTCTCTCATTTATATGGCTAAGCGACAATGCCATAAGTAAGTTGATTTTAAATTATCTCTTTTATGTCTTTTGCGTCATTGACATTCATAACCGGATGTGACATATCTAATATGTAAATACCGTTGCATAATGTACCAAGACCATAAAGCATTCCATTTGAGCTAATAGAACAACCATTGTTACCAAAAGACAAATGGAAACCAACTCTATTTAAACAAGAAGCGCATAATATGTTCTTTGTTAACACGGTACAAAATAACAATCATCCAAGTTAAGTACAAGCCCACTGGGAGTGTCAAAACATAAGTCCCTACGGCTAATGCAGCAACTCTTGCTCCATTACCAACACGCAGGTCCATTTCTCTCTTTATGAGTCGCCATCGTCCTCGAGGCCTGCATATCATTGCATATGTGTGAGCCACAACTGGTATCTAATACCCATATGTTATGATTAGAAACAGTATTAACCTCAATGACAAACATACCTGAAGAAGTCGAGGCATCGATGCCTTCTTCGCTTCAGCCTTCCAGATAGACTTTGCGATTCGCCTCCAATGACCGCCTTACCGCAATGGAAGGTACCTTTTGGTGCAGTCTCTTTGGTCTTCTTCTTGCCTTTGGCATGCTTCCTTTGGATTTTCCTTGGGTTTCTTACCCTTCTTCTTCTTCTCTTTTTCTTGGAACCAGAGGAAGAAGAATCCACCAATAACAACGCTTGCTATCTTGCTTGATGACTTACCTGCATTGCCTTGAGTAGATTGATCACTCGGGAATTGTGGTGGATATTTAGTTCATCCGATAGTTCAACACAAACCGTGAATAACTATCCGACAAGCCAACAAGAATCAAGTCTATACTTAACTCACAATCCATCACAAAACCTAAGACACCAACCTCTCAATATAGCCATTCATCTTCATGCATATTGCAGACCGCAGATGAACCAGAGTCATCTTCGTTGTAAAGAGCAACCTTGAGGTCTCGAACCGCTCGGACCGAGCTTGCTCATCAAACAACTCTCGTAGATGAAACACTATCGTGTGAGCATCCATAGACTCGTCTTGCTTCGCAGCTCGGTGACATCGATGCAAGCATAATGCGGTGGCTATGTCATCGTTTTTAGATGCTTACGATATGCCTTCCGATCATCATCGAAGCTCCTTCACAAAGTGGATTCGGCGAAAATCAAGGATATATCCTAGATCCTCGATCTCGAGAACAATTCTCGATTTCGCGACCAATCAAGAAAATTTGGTCCATTAATTTGTTTGAGTCCATTAGTAGCGCGAAGATTCACACAGGCCCACATCTTCAACCAACCTAAACATAGAGAGAAAGAAAGTTAGAATAGAATTAAATGTATGATCATAAGGACTTAAATGACATACATATGGCTCCCACTAGTTTCAATAGAATCCATAACCCTCATCATGAATCCACGAAACAAAATGGCACAATGACCTAGTGGGTCGATATCCGACATTGCTAAGAATGACCTTGGGGTTAGCCCAACAAGCCACCTTAGGTCAATCGGTAGGTATCGGTTATACCAATTGCATCACGAATACAACTATCGCTCAGTGCTATCAACAATTGATGTATGCACATACATTGGGTTATCAACACTTGATGCGTGTACATCTGATGTACACTACCCAATGTCGCCTCTGTCCACGTTGACCTTGAGGTTAGCTCAACAAATCAACGCTTCTAGGAAAACCGACCCATTAATCCGAAAATCACATTTTCATGGTTTGAACATATTCGTATAGAGTGAGCTTGAGGTTAGCTCAACAACCCAACCCTATAAGAACTCTGGTTTTTACCATATTAATGGAAGGCGTTAGTTTTCATATTTTAAGTGAGGGATTTTAGGTCTCATCTTTCTGATCTCATCCAAGCTATAGGATCATAGTCACCTTGACTATATGGACTGATTTGGGGCATTATATCAATCATATTGAATTCATACCGAAAATCATCCATCATCCCACTCGACTGATACAAGTCGACTTATTCGATACAAGTCGATTTATCTTTATTAATGCGTGTACAAGTCGCCTTATACCAGTGTACAAGTCGACTTATACGACTCTTGCACTTGTAAGTCGACTTATCAACCTGTACAAGTCGCCTTACACAAGGAGATAGCATTACACAAGGAAATTTGCTATCTAGTCAGCTAATTCTCAATCCAGGCATTTCCAATTCACAATACCATATACCAAGTATATTATCCTTTATATTAATGTGCTAATGAAACATTTTCATTGAAACATGCATGCCATATAGTCAAACTATATATGAAAACCTTGAAACCGATGAATCCACCATTAATCACTAGATTTCCACATAATTCAAGGACACCAATTAATCATACTAAATAGCTCTAGATAGTCTACACATTATCAAGATTACTCCGGCACTAGTCACAAAAATTGCGACGGCCAAAATAAGCAAGATAATGGAATAAGCTAATAAGACGCTAAAGTGACCTATTCACCATCCGAGAATTATTGGAAACCCAATTTCAAGAATCTCATTTTGGGATGCATGCCACATCAATATAACACATTTTTAATCACTATAAAAATGATTCAAGGCATTGGAACCGAAAATAACACAAGCAATCATTTCAAACAAAACAGCCCCAGCATGTTTCTCAAAACTGCCAAGCTCTCCCTTTTGCTCAAAATGATCATTGAAACAATTTCAATAAATGCTGAGAAAATTACAGAGGTTAACAAATGTTCCTAAAATGCTCCATGAATTTGTCCAGGATTTATTTCCCACAAAATCTCATTGAACCTCAGCAATCTAGCTGAACCATAATCTGTGTTTTTCAACACAGACATTCCCAGCAGCATACAAGAAATTCGGAAATAAATAGTAAATCACCTTGAAAACATTTTTCCATCCACAGAGACATTCACAAACATCTTAGGGACAAGTTGGTGAAAACCAATCCGAAAAACAATTTTTATAGAATTTATTCTCGAATTTACAAGCATACCTATTTCAGAAACGTTCAACAAGACAGCATCCGAAACTTGAGGGAATTAAATAGCAAAAACATATCAAACGACACCGATAAATTTTTTCCTTTTTTAGACACATTCAGAAACATCTTATGAGCAGGTCTATGCAAGAAAATTTCGAAAACCCTAATTCTACACTGGTTCGAAATTGCACACAGTCAGCATGCTACACAGCTCAATTCACAAAGGAACTCCGACCTAGTTATCATTTCGACTGTTTATACAACACAAGCGGCTCTGATACCACTGTAGGAAAATCCCAGGGTGTCCATCACATGGACACAGTGCGGAAAACAAAACTTTTTGTTCCGGAAGTTCCCAAAGCCAGGATCCAAGTGTATGTACAAACAATCAAACCATAACGACCAAAGGAGACCGTCTCTAACAGTATCCACGCAGAGGTCGAAAACCTAACCGGGACAAACCCTTTGACCCGGGAATAGCTAGACTAAGGAAAACACTGCTTGATCTTACCTTAGCCTTGGAGAGCTTGAATCAACGATGATTGAAGAGAAGAAGCTTGGTGAATAAGAGAAGATGATCGATGGTGAGCAAAGGAGGAGAACTTTTCTTTTCCTTTAACACTTTTTGTCTTTCACAAAAACCCCCGATGAAACCCTGTGAATTAGGTTTAAAACTTGTCTTTTAAACCTCTTAACTCATCATCCACGATCATGCCTCTTCACCTTTTCTATTTTGTCATTTAGTCATTAAATGTAACTAATGACTAAGCAAAATCAAAGAAGTTTCTAAAGCTTCTTCTTACCTCCCACGTATATGCTTATATATATATATAATAATTAATTAATTCTTTAATTAATTAATAATATATATATATATATATATTAATGCTGAAGTGGTCCAGTCACACTGGGGTCGGTCCTACCGGCCTGCCGGGCCCCGCCGGCGAAAAATCGCCGGAGACCCTTTTCAGCAATGTCGATGTCGCGATCACATCGGGACATATCCCAATCTCATCGGGATCTATTTAATCCTATTGCTCTCCAGATATTGGATCACCATCCAAAACTATTTTACAGATTTCCGAGCCACTCTTATGCGTGTGACCCATTAGGTTCCCGGTTATGTTGGCCACTTAGATTAACACTTAATCTGAGCAAGTCATGAGCGGTATCTAGCAACACATCATGACCCCCAATTGACCGGAAAGTAATTGGTTTGACTAATGAAACCATATCACGAACCCTTCCATAGACAATTACTGTGCAATTCGTCCTTTCACCGTGCTATACCCCACTTGGTTTGAGTATGGGCAATGTGTCAACTCTTACTAGACTGATCAGATCAAATCTAGTCCAAGTGTAATCAGTTCTCGTCCTAGGACTCATTACTTGATATGTCCATGAAGACCCTCTTCATGACACATGTGTGCTCCGGCGCCAGAGCCTTCCAAGTAATGATCCTAATAAGAGGCCATGGGTATCTCTTCTGCTATCACAGAAGTGGTGAATCCTATATTGGCTACTCAATTACCTTCGAATATCTCAAGCTGTACCCAATCACCACCCTATGAGCGACCTCTGAAAGGCAACAAGGAATGGAGTCAAAGTATAGAATCAGTACCTAAGATATCCTTGAGTACCTCAAGTCAAAGGATACTTGCACCATTGCTATGATGAGATTATCACTGACATTTGTATAGGACATCCATGTGATGATCTCATGGCAGGTCATCCAATGTACTTACTACCACTAGTAAGCATCCACATGTCAAATCTAAATATCTCAATATTTACAGCTTTTACGAGATCCTTTGCTTGATCCAATCAAGGAGTTTGACATGTGCTAGTCTATCCGGATTAACGATGTCCAGCTCATTAATCCTATGACTAGGATAATTTAGATCTTGACATAATTGCACATGATAGGAATCTCGATAGTATGATCGCATCATAATTTCCTTCATGCTATGTCATATATCATGGACTTCATAAATTTGATTAAAGATCACAATCAATTCATAATAAAATGAACATCAAATAAATGAAATATGCCTTGCTTTATGTATTCATAAAGTCTGTACATGACTATGAACAAAATGCGCTAAAGGGGATTGCCTTTAGGGCACTACTCTAACACATGTAACATCCCATCACTGATGGGAAAGATAAAATAGTAAATTTGGATCGGGTTGTGATTTTTATACACAAGATGGTGTATGCACTCATGACAATTCCCGGCTTTTGGGTCTTGTAAAAAGTTTGAATTTATGTGTATTCTGCATTAAATTGCAAAGTGGGTACCGATGAGATTTTCGGCACTGAAAATGACTGTCTAATTGACACTCCAATTAAACACATGATTTAGGAATTTTTTTTTAGCATGAGAAATTTAAATTTGGAAAGATTTAGGAAAGTCTAAGCAAAGGAATTGATTGAATTGGAAATTGATAGGCGTGAAAGTGAGTGATTCTGAAAGGATTGAATCTCAATTAAGTCCCTAAGGGTCGGAATTTTTGAATTGAAATAGTAAAGTTATAAGAATTGGTATGAGGGCAATTTGGGCAAGATACTTAAGATTATAAGGTTTAAGGTTAAAGGAAGGGGGCAAAATGGACTTTTCATTAATAAAAAGGGTATAAAAAGGGAAATTAGGGTTTGGGAAAGAAAGGAAAGGGGGAGATGCCGTGAAGAGGAGAAGAGAAGAGGAAGATGATTGGTTTTTAAGGAAACCATGAAGAATTTGAAGGTTTTTGAAGCCAAATTCAAGTAAGTTTAAGTTTCTTTCCTCTTGATTAGTTGATTGATTCATGTTTGAATGATTAAAGTTAAAGAATGGGTTATCTATATGTTGAGTTTATAGGGTTTTCGATTTTGGTTAATCTTTAATGTTTGTGAGTGTGTTTAGTTTGGAAATCAGTTGGAAAATGGTTTGTGAGCGATGTTGTAATGTTTAGATGAATTATGTGTTGAATAGATTGGAAAAATTGGATTGAAATGGTTGAAAATCAGGATTCGGGGGAGGAGATCGGGCCCGCACGTCGCGGTGCGTGCAAGCGCGCAAGCTGCGGTGCACGCCACGACGCGCATTTATGCCCTCGCCGCTGTAAGCTCAAACCTTCGCGCGGCGAGGACCCCTTTTCCTGAATGAATATGCTTTGGTTTTTAAACCGTAACTTTTTATACAGAATGTCAAAGGAGATATTTTCTGAGTTGTTATGAACTAGAGACATTGGTCTCCTTGTTATGAAGGAGGGAAGTGTTGAATCCAATTTTTTTAAGGTTTTTACTTTAAGATGGAAGTTAAATGCAAAATAGGGTTTCGGCATATTGATAATCTGTATACGTTGGAGAATAACTTTCAGATTTCTGAAACTAATTGACTGATTTTAGTATCAACTGAGTACTGATATTTAGGGAAGGCTTTGACGGTGAAAGTGTGGGATAGTGCCAGGAATGTCACTAAAGTGCACGATATTTTTATTTTTGTAAGTTGCTTCATGTGTTTTATTTCTGATTGGGCAATGTGTAAAATAGAGTTTTTGAATTATGATAGAGGCACTTTGGAAGGTCAGCCACCGACGTTGTCGAGACTTCCAGGCGTTAGCGCGGAAGCCAAGTGAGTGACCTAGATGATTCTCCAATTATTAAGTGTTATTATAATTCAGTGATTTTATTTCTCTGGAGTATAATGGTGGGACAGTGCTAGTTGTGAACTCCGGACAGAAGGTCCAGAGTATCAGAGTGATATGATATAGAAGTGTTATGGGTATGTGAAAATGTATTTGTGTTATTGAAATGTGATACCTTGTGATAAATTGGAAATGATTGTGATATAGGAATACGTAAATGAAGTGATTGAATTGCTGTATATACCGTTGATACATGAACGCAAAACCAGTTAATGATAGTTGTGATCGAAGCAGCCACTGATCAGAGCTTTTAGCTCAATGTTATATTTGGGCCTCGAGCCCCATAGTGATGTAGAGCCTCTAGCTCAACGATTAATGAGGCCTTAATGGAACAGTTTTAGAGCCTCTGGCTCAACGATTGATGAGCCCTCAATGGGACAGTTTCAGAGCCTCTGGCTCAACAATTAATGTGCCCTTAAAGGGACAGTTCAGGCGCTTGATCACAACACTGAAATAATTTGAAAACATTTTACATACTACATCCCTTTTGATATGTTTGATTGATTGATAGGCAAAATGCCATATACTGGTGTGATAACAGTCATGGGGTACATTTAATTATAGATTGTATGATTGAATCTGATATGTTTAGCATTGTATGAAATATTAGAGCTATTGACCAGAGTTGCCACTGATAAGAGCTTTTAGCTCAATGTGCAAAAATGAGTTTCGAGCTCATGAATGATTCAGAGCCTTAGGCTCAACGTACAGTGAGCCCTGTATCCAGCATTGGATAAGGGTCAGATATTATTGAGCCCTTCGATGGGACAGTTTAGGCAATCTGTCACATCCTAATGATAATAAATGGTAAGCGAGTAAAATATGTATGTATAAAAAATGGGATGTATGAATGTGGATTTCTGTAATTGTGTAAATGGGCAATTTTCAAGAAAGTGTATTAGGTGATAAAGTTAGATCTATGTGAATTGTAAAATGAGATCAAATAGACAGAAATGTGAATATATGTTATAGATTGATTCTGTTCTTGAGTGAGCGGACCATCGATGATGGTCACTCATTGAGTTTGCAAAAACTCACCCAAAATTTGCAATTATTTTTTTAGGACTCAGAAGAATACCCCATTAGCCAACGGGTGTATAGTGATCGTAGAGTGATAGAAGAGGACAGGAACAGTTGCGTCTACATTAGTGTCTGAACAGTTTTGTTTAAAACTATGTATTTCTAAATCATTATTTCCGCATAATATTTATAATGTATGTGTATGATTCAAAGAAACAAATCAGTCTATACTGTGATTTGACCGAGTGATGTACCACGCCACCCTCGCAGGGCACGAACTCAGATATCACCATTGATGTCAGGTTTGGGTCTTACGGGAGTGGGGTGTTACAGACCATCATCGATGGCTCACCCAGTCACATAACACATAACTCACACATTCCACAGTCACATTCACGTTATTCACATTCGATACACTTAATCATTCATACTATGCATATGCAATGCACATGAGACTCACTTTTCATTTGTTATCTTGTTGTGACTGAGTGCCTAAACTATCCCATGTAGGGCTCATTAATAACTATCCTTTATCCATTTGGAGGATACAGGGGGCATTAAACGTTGAGCCTGAGGCTTTGAATCACTTATGAGCTCAAAGCTCATTTTCACTCGTTGAGCTTAAAGCTCTTATCGGTGGCTACTTTGGTCACAGCAGGCATTATATTTCATACACTTATGCAATGAAATGCATCAATCCCATACACTCACTTTCACATATCATCAGACCGTAGTCCGACACTCAATAATAGATTTGAGAAACATATCTCATACATATGCAATTTCACATTCAAAACCCATTTTTCATCAGACCGTGGTCTGGCACTTATCACATATAAAGCACATTCAAAAACACATTTGTCAATCACATTAAATACACATAGGTCATTTAATTCACATTCAAGTAGCATTTCAATATCACAACTCAGTATCACAATCATCGGACCTCCTATCCGGAACCCAATAATCAATCTCATTCAGTAATCAATTTATACAAAATGAAACAAAACAGAAAAAAGATTAAAATGAGACCATCTCGGTCTACTCATAGTACGCTCCAGATTAGCAATTGCTTCAAAATTTTGGAAACGCTTGATTGCGGACTTTTAACCTGCACATCCCATTTATGCAATACGTTGCACACATATTAATAATTTTGCATAATTTTAAGCATTCATTTATGCACATGTGAATATGGAATATGTACGATGCATGTTCATGACAATCCCGGTAACATTCCATAAATTTCATCACAAAAATCATTCCCATATCAAAACTCATTTATGCCTAGGGTTAACCACACTAAAATCCTTAGACTGGCAATTTATGCTTATTTCAATTTTTCTAAAACCATACTTTGGGGTGTACTACTCTCGATCAATGAGCCAGTCCACATAGGGAAACCTAGGCCACCTCTCCTTAATAGAAAAATTCCTCTATGCTTTAGGAATCCATAAACATTAAAATTACCCAATTCGGATCTCTATAGGTCCGGATATTGCTAAAACACCGTCCAAAAAAATAATCAGTCGGTCCTCTCACTTACATATAATCAATCATTTTAAATTTAATCTCCAAATATCAAAAATTCTCATGGATAGGTAGCGTAATTTCTAAGGAATCCATCGCTTCAAAAATCAAGTCAATCGGAGGTCGGATGAAAAAGTTATACACAAAAGAATGGAAGGGGGTTTGGGTTGGGTCGGATCAGATCGGGTAGGCCCGCATTGAATCGGGCCGGCCTCGCCACTGGTCGCGATCGCGACCAGCTCGCGAGGCAAACTTGTCACACACGCGATGCGCGCGGGTGAACGGCGTCACACTCGCGACGCTGCGAGAACCCCCCCCCCCCTCCCCTCCCTTTTTTCTATTTGTTTTTCTCTCTTCTTCCAAAATGCATAACTTTTCACTGAGGAGTTCAAATTTGACAAATTTGTTCTCCATGGAAAGATAACAGATAGCCCTACAATTTCCATGAAGGATTCACAGAAAATTCCAATTTTATAAGGGTAAAAAATGCACTTCAATATATCTGTCCTGCAATGTCATCCTAAACAAAACACATCTTCTAAAACTCATAACTTCCTATTCCATTGGCCAAAAATTTAAAGCTTTATATCAATGAAAATATCAAAACACATACTACAACTTTCATTAATTACTTGGAAGCAAATTCAACCTTTAAAATGGTCAAAATCTCAAACAAAGTTTCTGCCCAACACATGTCATCCTAATAGTACCACAATCTTCTAAAAATCATAACTTCCTATCCCATTGTCCAAAAATTCTAAGCTTTATATCAATGAAAAGATAAGAACACATAATACAATTCTAATGAAGAAATTAGAAGCAAATTCTACCTCTAACTAGGTCAAATTCTCACATGATTGTGGCTGCCCTGTTAAAGATTGTTAAATAAAATTTCACCTCAACCATATCCATACTTCAAACATTCACAACTTTCACTTCCTACATCCAAAGATGGCATATTATACATCATTAAAAATCTGACATTCCTCTACAACTTTCAATAAGGCCACTTGAGCCAATTCAAACCATAACAGTCCAGAATTGGCCTGAAAGTACAGTATCCACATAACCTACAGTTAGAGACATTTTCACAAACAAAGCACATAAATCTTTGGATTAACATCCTAAAGTCAACAGATCGTAACTTTCAATATCAATGCCAAAAAATGTCATACTTAGTGGAGATAGAAAGCTAACAAGAAACGCTACAACTTTCATGAAGACCAATATAGCAAAATATGCCTAAATCAACCTAGGAAAATTTCCAAAGTTTCAGATCACAAATATGTCATTCTCGAATTACTGTTCATCCCTACACACAATGCCACATTCAAGTCAAAATTTGGAGCTCTTCAAGACAAAATTGGATATCACTTCCTTCACATGAAATATAGAGAATCACCTCTAGATTTATTCAAACTAAACATCATCTCAATTGGAAAATCATAGAAGAAGTTATGGCCAAATCATGTAAACATGTTCAATTCAAAATTTCCAGATTTTCTTCCTAACACCTTTCCTATCTCTTCCATACCATTTCTACACTAATAATCACTCAATTTAATCCATATATTAACCATAACTAAGCCAAAACCTCCACTTGAACATGAATCCACAAAATGGCAGCAACATACACTTCATCATCCATCATTTTCTACACTCACCTACAACACCAAATCATTTCCAAAACATCTAAACAATCTCTAAATTATACTTATCACATTCTATATCCTCCATCGTTCACATAAGCAGGAAATTCACACACACACACACCCATATTCTCCAAACACAATTCTCATGCAATTAATTGTACAAACATCACAATTGATCTAATTTACTACAAAACCATAATAGAGAACATATTTCTTACCTAAATAAGCTTCCAAACCTTCAAAATCTGCAAGAACTCAAAAATCCCAAACTTCTTCACCATCTCACAATCTTCATCATCTTGCTTGAAAGGTTGTGGTTTTTGGTGAGAAGGGAAGAGAGAGTAAGATGAAAGAGTAGCATGAAAGATGATTAAAAAAAATCAAGAAGAAAAGAGGAAGAGAAGAGGAGCTACGAAAATGGTGGAGAGCTCTAAATTAAAAACCAACAACCCTTTTGTGAGAAGCGTCGTGAATGACAACCAAGAAGGGAAAAAGGCTTTTAATTAAACATAGGTAGTCGAATTAAGGTCATGTTTGGCTCTACACGTGCAATTATTAAAATTAAGTCCAATTTCTACACTAATTGTCTCCCAATTTTCAATGGTACTTGTCAATAAATCCAAAATCATTTATCTAAATTTTCAGTGCCATTGGTCAGTAATTTCTACTACTGGTAAACCATCATTCTGCCCCTTGGCATTTTTCCTAATCCAAAAAAGACCCCGAAATTTCAGAATTTTTTTTTCTAAAATTCTCTAAAAATTCAAAACCCACCAAGACCCACCAAGACGCTCTCCAACCCAATTTTTCATATCCACAAACCACATTTTATAACAATCATATTTATTAACACTTATACCGGGAAATGTCATGAAGGCATGCACAAACATTTTCCTGTGCAAAATTCACTATTCATGTGCATGTACACCTTATGTAATGCATGAGCATGAGATGTGTTTTTTTTCCTCACATGTACCAATTCCTAGGGTTCAAACCATTTGTATGGAAACGGGATGCTACAGTCAAAATAAGAAGATACAGAAGGTCAACATAAGAAGATACAGAAGGTCAACATAAGAAGATATAAGGTCAACATAAGACGAAAGCGTGACGTAAGATGAAAGTACAACACCAGAAGAAGCATAGTACCAGATGATGCAAATGGAAAATATTTTTAAATGTCAGTCAGTTAGTTAGTTGGAGTTAATTACAGGGCTCAACGAATAACAATTTCTAGAAGATCTAATAAGCAATTTTCTCAAGAAGGCTGTTGAAGACTTAGGATATAAATACTAGTCATAAACTAAACAACGTTTACTACAAAAAAATAATACAAGAGAGAAAATTTGATTGTAAATACTTAGAGAAACTCTATACTCAAGTGTGAAAGAAAGAGAGTGAATGCATCTGTAACGTGAAGTTCAAACAATATCTTTCCAAGTGAAAGAAAGGCTAGAGCCTGGAGAGGTTAAGGAAGCAGATAAAGAATACCTTGTAAGGAAGCAGATAAACAATATCTCTAATGCTTATCTTTTTAATTTTTTTGTTGTTAGAAGAGTAGATAATAATTTTTGCAATTGCATTACTCATTGATATAAGTAAATTGTTTTGTGATCATCTGAATTTGTAAAGAAATTCAAGAAATTTACAAAGATTAATATCTCTGAATATTTTACACAATTCAACCCTTCTTGTGTATTCTACATATTATACGTGATTTTTATATTAACAAGTGATTTACTTCACCTTACAATCTCCTTCGTTCTTCATTGTCTTCACCTCTTCAGGTTATCGTAAACCATAATGACCAAAGGAGGACATCTCTAATGATATCCACACAAAGAGAAAATCCTGAAACCTCTTAGGAAGAATGGCTAGAACACACATAAATTGTTAGTTTTATGTTCTTTGAGAGAGTATTTTAGAAGATTGTGAACAATTCATAAAAAGGCACCTCATTTTCTTATAACTTTTGCACAAAAAGGGATGTCTTTGACACCCTTTGGCTTCCCTCTAACCCCTAACATCAATGGAGAGTTAGTGGGAATTGATTATTTTTTAATACCACTTAATTTAGCATGAAAACATTCACCCCTTCTTTAAGGGGTAATTTTTTCATCTTGCTTATTAAAAGGTAATTTTGTCATCTTACCTAATAACTAAGATTCACATGTGTCATATGATTCACAATGACTTGACCTTAAACTAACACACTTTTGTAGCTTAGTGATGCATCTCTCATATCCTGGATCCCCATGCAAAACCATTTTACTCATTCTTTGCATCTCCAATATGTGTGAACCATTAGGTTCTCAGTTATGTTGATCACTTGAATTAACACTTAATTCAATAAAGTCATGAGCAGTATCTAGCAACACCTCAAGACCCCCATTTGACTGAAAAGTCAGTGGTGTGACTACGAACCCTTTCATAGACAATGTTCCCATGCAATTTGTCCTTTCACCATTCTATATCCCACCTGATTCAGATTATGGTTAAAGTGTTAACTACTACTTGACCGACTATGTCACATCTAGCCCAAATGATGCTAGTTCTTGTCCTCGAGGATCATTACTTAATTGGATATGTTGTTAAAGACTATCTTCAAGACATTTCTACTGTGGCCAGAGATTCCCCAATAATAACCCCGACAAGAGACAGTGGATATCATGTTCTCCTATTAAAAATGATGAATCTTTTATTGTCTACTCAATTACTGTTTGACCTCGAATTATTTTTATTAAGCATGATTTAAATTATTTTTGAGGTCCTGTTAGATAAATTATTTTGGAGTAATTAGCATGTTAATGTTAGGAGGAATTATTGTTTGAATTGATGGAATTAATGTGTAAATGTAGTAAGAATGCATGAGGGGTAATTTTGGTAGATCACTTAAACCTTTAAGTTTTAAGGTATAAGTGGAAGGGCATAAGGGTCTTTTGCATGCATTAAGAGGGTAAATGAGAAAAAGAAATATTTGACTTGTTAGGGAGAGAAGAAGTATCGTGGAAGAGAGGAAGAAGAAATATTTGATCATGTTATGCCTCGACTTTGGTTGTGGCATTTTTTATAAATGAAAAGTACGAAAGCATATCATTTGATAAAATGATTCTGAGCATGATTATGTGCTTTTTTTTGGGTGAGAGTGGAACCATTCTGTTCGTCACGTGCACGTTGACAAAAGCCTTCTCCCGGCTGCCCGCTTGTGGCATATGAGCTTTAAAATAGACTCATTACATTGGGGTGTAAACTTGGTTTCTCCCTACATTTCCAAGAAACCTCGGTAAGTGATGTGCATTGCATAATTGAATTGTTCATTTTGAGCATACTAAGTGTTATACATTGTGAAACTTTTTGTGAGTTGAATTAAATGTGATGGATGTGTAAATTGCTTGAACTTAGTGTGAGTTCTAGAATTGTTGCATGTATACATATATACATACATATGCTTGAAATTGTGATAATTACCGATGGCTATAAATATATTAGCCACTGAGCTGTGTAGCTCAACCCATTATTTTTCCCTATTCAGGTGCGACTCAAGATGACAGCTTATCCTTGCAAGGTATCGAAAAACTCTGCAATAGTTAGAAGCTTTTGTACTAAGTTAGTGATTTTAGTGAGCTTTTCAAGCATATCAACATTGAGCATCCTCATGTATTTGTTTTAAGCTTTGATATGTATTGCGTAGTAATTTTTTTTTAATCTCCTTGGATTGTAATGACATGAAGTTCTTTTGTCTATGAGTGTGTTTAACTGTTAGTTAGTATGAATGTGTATGTGTTAGAATGTATATGCAAATGTTGGGAGTCGGGTCTCGAAAAATCGAGAGCTCGCTGTGGCGCATCCCTTGGAAGTTTGCCATGGAGTGGACGCTGGTCTTTCGCCGCGGCGAACCTCTCATGCGAGGCGCTCGCAGAGGCAAGCATTTTGTCGTTGTGGCGAACCGCCATTTTTCCCACTGCTGATTCTTAAATTTGAATATTTTCGACCCCTTTCCCCCGCGCGATTCCTACTCGACGACCCCGAGCGGTCACTTCGGGATAGGAAACGAGACCCGGGCCCAGCATGTTTGTTATCAGAGCCAGGTTTTTTCCTAGGCTTAGAATGCATAATAGTATGAATTGCTTTGATATATGATTATTTGCTGCATTGATAATTTATTGATTGCATTAAGTGACTTGCATATCATGCATATTTATAGGAATTAAGGTTGACATGTCGCTAATCCTTAGTGTTTGTATTTGAAGGAGTAAGATGCCACCTCGTAGAAGGACACGAGGTGTTGGACCCCGAATTCTTTTTATTATTTCTTATTGATGTTATTAAGCATGAATTGTGTTACTTATGTGTTTATGCCTTAGTTTGATGAAATTGGGAGTGTTAGTGGATAATTGAGATTTTCTTGAGTTAATGTAGTTTTCATGAGAATTATAGGATAAAAATATATGAGGACATTTTGGGAAGGTCACTTAAGTTAGATAGGTTAAGGCTTGGCTAAGGGGGGTACTATGGTCTTTGTCACTTCCCATGAGACTTAAGAGAAGAAATTAGAAGGAGAAGAGAAAAAGAAAAGAAAAGAAGGAGAAGTCATAGGTGAGAAAGAAGGAGAAGAAAATAGGGTTTCGTGATTTTTGACAGATTCGAAGAAATTCCTGGTAAGTTTAAGTTTGTTCTATCTTGTTGTGGTTGGATTAAACCTAAAGATAGGTTGAAGGTGTGAGAATCGTTGGTTTAGGGTTTTAAGGGAAAAATGCATAGATTTCTTTGGGTTGATGATTTTGTGCTTGTTTTTAAGTTGTAAATGGGTTAGAAATGTAGTATAGGACTTGAATCAAGGTTTAGGTGGGTTGCATTTGAAAAAGGAAAGGATTGAAGTTGGGAAATGCTGGAAAAATCAGGTTCGGAGTCGTTCTCTAGGCCCGCACGTCGCGACGTGCGTATGAACACGCCGCGACATGCGAAATTATATTTGTCGCGATGTGCAAGGAAGGGTTCACCACGACGTGCGAGAAGGAGCACGACGCAACGTACGAGGAAATGGTGCACACTGTGGCGCACACTTGCGTGCACGCCACGGCAAGCACAGCCATTCGCCGCGACGACCGGGGTTTCGCCACTGCGAGCCCCAAAAAAGCTGAAAGAGATTTTTGGGCATATCTTTTGTTGTAGAAGTCCAATTGAGGTGATTTCAGATTCGTTGTGAACTAGAAATAAAGGGCTACAAATTTTATAAAGAAAGGAAGTTCGGATTATACCTCTAAGATTCGGGAATTTAGGTGGAAGTCGATTGTAGACTCTTAATGCTAGTACTTTTGATTTTCAAGCTTTTTGAATATTTTCTTTGAATATTGTTTGATTGGGAACTTGGTTTATTATAGAAAATCAAGCCGACCTAACCCAATCGCAAGAGGAAGGACAACAGTGAGTTTGGATGCTCAAGCAATATTAGGTAGGTAATGTATTTATAGTTATTGTGTGATTAGGCAAATTCTTGCCTATGTGTGAATATATGTTGTATGTTATGCATTGTGAGATGCATGACATTTTGATTGAATATGTGGTTACTTGTTTTAGAATGATTTGCTATAAGATTTAAATGATTTTGATTTCATATACTTTGAAAGAAGCACGAGAATTGATAGAAGTAAATTTGATTCTGAGCATGTTATGCCTCGACTTCGGTCATGGCATGTTGAATAAATGAAAACTTGAAAGCATGACATTTGATAAAATGATTCTGACCATGATTATGTGCTTTTGATTGGGCGAGAGTGGAACCATTTCGTTCGTCATGTGCACGTCGACAAGAGCCTTCTCCCGACTGCCCGCTTGTAGCTTATGAGCTTCGAATGGACTCATTTTGTTCAAGGTGTGAACTTCAGTTTCTCCCTTTTGTTTCCATGGAACCCTCGAGCCGTGTGATGTGCATTGCATATTTGATCTGTTCTCTTTGAAGCATACTCGTGACATGTTTTGTGAGTTGAATTAATTATGCTGAATGCGTAAATTGCTTGGTTAGTATGTGAGTGCTAGAATTGTTGCATGTATATATATATATACATACATATGCCTGAATTTGTGCTATTTACAAATGGCTATACTTATATTAGCCACTGAGCTGTGTAGCTCAACCCATTACTTTTCCCTCCTCAGGTGCAACTCAGGACATCAGTTGATCCTTGCCAGGCATCGAAGAACTCCGCAATAGTTAAAGATCATTGCATTAAGTTAGTATTTTTGGTTACCCCACCAAGCATAACATCATTGGGCATTCTCATGTATTGTATTTTAGGATTTACACTTTAATATGTAATGTGTCATATCGAGAATGCTTGTTTAATTTATTCGAATTGTATGTAGATGATGAATGCTTGTTTAATTTATTCGAATTGTATGTAGATGATGAATTTGGTGGCGATTCACTCAGAATGCTTGTGTAGATGATGAATGTATATGTATCTGTGTTTGTATGAATTCGTATAGATGTTGGGGACGGGTCCAATTTCTTCGGGGAGCTCACCGCGATGAGCTAGTCCTTCGCTGCGATGAAGTCCTTAAGTGATTACCGCAGCGCGAGACCGAGGGGCCACCTCGGGACGAGGAATCGGGACCCGGGCCCAACATGTTTGGTATCAGAGCCAGGTTTAGTGTCCTCAGCTTAGAATGCATAGTAGGATGAATTGTTTGCTATATGATTATTGGTTGCATTGATTGATTGCATTAAGTGACATGCATAGCATGCATACATGTAGGAATTAAGATTTACATGTAGCTAATCCTTAGTGTTTACCTTTGAAGGAGTACGATGCCACCTCGTAGAAGGAAACGAGGAGTTCTGCAAGGATCTGTTGCACCTGACTCTCCGACCAGAGAGGAGAGGACTGATGAGTCGATAGCCCCAGGAAATGCTAAGGCTTTTGTAGGGCTAGGTTGTGAGCCTATGCCATCGCAGACTCATGAGTCGCCGGTTATACAGGAGCAAGTGCCTCTACTAGATCCGGGGTTATTCCAGGCATTCACCTAGGCGTTTGTTCAGGCTATGGGTCAGATGCCACAACCTTCTGCTTCAGCCCCAACTAAGAAAGGGAGACGGTTCGACAAGTTGAGGAAATATGGAGCAGTGGACTTCTACGGGACCACTGATCCTGAGGAAGCTGAGACCTGGTTGAGTAAGACAGAGAGAGTGTTAGATCAGATGGAATGTGAGGATGAGGAGAGGGTTATCTATGCTGCAAGTCTGCTTCAGGGGGACGCTCTGCATTAGTGGGAGACCGTTCCAGGGAGTCAGATGAGACCAGTAGGGATGGCATGGCAGGACTTCCTTGTTGCTTTCAGGAAGAAATATCTATCTGAGGTGTACATTCATCAGAAGCAGAGGGAGTTCCTCAGTCTCACTCAGAGGGATATTACGATTAGTGAGAATGAGCGTCGGTTCACTCAGCTGGTGAGGTATGCTTAAGATCTGATGCTGAGTGAGGCTGCTAGATGTCGCCGGTTTGAGTCGGGTCTACACTTGGCCATCAGAGAGAAAGTGATAGTGCAGAATTTTTGTGACTTTCAGCAGTTAGTTGAAGCAGTTCTGAGGGTTGAGAACATAGGGAATATCAAGAGTGCAGTGAACAAGAAGAGAAAGGGAAGAGAGCAGTTCAAGAAGGGAGGTAGTACTAGTACCCCTATGCCAGACAGGAGTGCTAGGAGCTTTCCTATTCAGTCAGAGGAGAGGAGCAGTGGTGTAAGTAGGCCTAGACAGATGAGGACTCTTGCTTATTCTCATCAAGTCTTTACGGCGGGAGGCAACAGAAAGGGAGATGGGGACAGGTCATCCGTCCCTAAGTGTGAGCATTGTGGCAGTTTTCTTGGAGGTGAGTGTTACAGATTATCAAGAGCATGCTTCAATTGTGGACAGAAAGGACACTTGGCTAGAGAGTGTCCCAAGCCTTCCAGAAGAGAAGGAGCATATGTAACATCCCACCCTCAACGGGAAGGGTAGAATAGTACTTTGGCATAGGATGAGAGTGATTGGGCTTCATTAGGACTGTGCATGCATACTAGTATTGGTACACAGTAAATTTTGTGCACATGAAATAACTGTACATGCATACATGACATTCCCTGTTTTCGTGCCTAATGTAATTTTAGTATGATTCACGTGGTTCTTGGGTTTGAAAAATTATTCTGAGTGCACCATTGAGTGTTTTATATTTTAAGAGATTTTCAGGAATTTTTCTGGAATTTTCCGAAGAAAATTCCCGGACCAGAAAAATCGCCAAGTGGCGAACCGGTCGGATTTCGGTAACGAAAATTTCTATCCAATGGAACTGCATTATTGGGTATATTATTTTGGGATTTAAATTGGGGCCATTGGAGTTGATTTGGATTAATTTTCTTTGATTAGGCTTAATTGATTATTAAATCACTTTGACTTTTCTTCTCCTTGTTGGACAAATCCCATCTTGCCACCATTTCCCTTCATTTAATGCCTACTTATTACTTGTCTTGGCATGCTCTCTCGGTTATTGTCTTAAGAAAAGAAGGAAAGAACTCTTTAATTGCTTAAAAACTCATCTCATCCGAAAACCCTCCTTCCTTTTTCATCTCCATCAATTTTTTTCTCCTTCTTTAAGTTATTTCCTCCAACCTTGAGAGCCTTCCTTATATGCTTACAAGCTTAAGTCTCCTACCTTCTTTTCATGATGATAGCCATGCATGGTGTTAGAGAAGTAGAGAAAGTATAATAGTGGAGAAGTTATTGGTAGTTGAAGAATTTAAGAGGAAGCTTTAATTAGGTAAGAATTTCATTATGCTTTTGAAGTTGTAGTGGTTAGATGCATTGATTGGAAGTTATTGTTCATTAAATATGGTTTATGATGCATTAATTTCATGAAGATAGGGTAGGATTATTTGGGTATAAATGTATGTTTGTGTGAGGAAAGTGATATGGTAGATAAAGATTGTGAATTTAAGGTTGTTAATGATGTTTATGATGTTAGATGAATGTAAATAAAGTAAGGAAGTTGTGTATGTGGTTGCTGCCAATTATGCTCTATTATACAAGTAAATGTTGTGATGAATTTGTGACTGAATTTGAAGTGTAAATGGATGCATATTGATGTAGGTAAAATGCTAGAATGAAAGAGGAAGAGGTAAGGAGGAAATCTGGAAAAGTGTGAGTTGTGTAGATTTCATATTTTGATTCATAACTTGAGATGTGGTTGTCCAATTGAGCTGAGGTTTGTTTTAAATTAAACTTAAGAATTGTGGCTAGATTTCATATGAAGGGAGTGTTGCTCAATTCTGCCTTTAAGGATTTTAAATTTGGCAAACAAAGTGAATTATTTGGTGCTGTGTGAACAGTAGCCGACCCTAATGATTTGATACTTTGATGATTTTTCTAGATTACTTGAGAAGGAATTAGGGAAAATGGTCTTCATGAAAGATCAAGAATATTAAGTTAGCTTTCTATTCCCACTGATTTTTCTATTTTTCGATCTGTATATTGGGAGATATTCACTGTGGAATATTGACTGATATTATGCATTTTGTGGAAACCTAGACTAAGTGTGGATTTGGTGCACTTTCTGATTAGTAGCAATTTTAGCAATTTCTGTGAATTCAATTGGCTTGAGTGATCTTCTGAAGAGTTGTAGCGGAAGCAATTATCTTGAAAATGGTATATAGCACGTAATTTTTGGAGATCAGATATGGGAGTAATGAATTTTCAAATTCTGTACCTGCATGAGGTTATTGACTGCTACCCTGATCAGTAATTTCCATGACAGTTTTGAATTGGTTAGAGATGGAATTAGCTCTTAAGCTCTTCATGAAACTTCAAGTATGTGGTTTTATCTTTCCAATGATATAAGGTAGTAATTTTTTTGACTTGTGTATAGGGAGTTATTCTAGATCAAACATTACTGTCCAGATTGGGTGATTTCTGGGGCAGTATCATTGATTGAATTATTTGACTTAGTTAATAATTGAATTTGATTTTGGTTTGTTCATGAAAGTTGTAGATAACATTGGGATATGTCTGTGCACATTTATTGTGTAATTTGTTTGACTGAGGAACTGGAAAGTTACGGATTTTATAAATTGTTGCACTGTTTTTACAAAATGTTGCACTGTTTTGAGAGGCATTGTGAGGGCAGTAACTTTGATTGCATTTTTGACACCCTTAGAAGTGAAATTGGCTTTTGTTTCCTTCACCAAACTTGTAGAGCTCTCTTTTCTCTATAAAATGGACACCAAGTTTGTCCAATTTGGAGTCCGGAGTAGGGAGTTATGCCCTGTGTAAGTTGGGAAGTCGGAGGACGTTTGTTCCAGATCTGCTATTGTATAGCATAAGTCGACTTGCACCCCATATAAGTCGATTTGTACATCCACAGTAGCATAAGTCGACTAGGATTCTTAAGCAAGTCGCTAGGATCATATATTTTCCTTCTTTTGCTTATAACTTTTCCATCCGACGTCCGATTGACCTGATTCTTGAGGCATCGGATTCGTGAAAGGTTTAATTTCATTGTTATGAGAAATTGGGAATTTATGGACGGGAAATTGACGTGGGTCAGGTTAATGATTCTTTGGTCACCGTTTTATTTATTTTTGGACCTATAGAGGTCCAAATTGAGTACTGTCAGTGCCGTTAGATTTCTAATTTTTAGACGGATTTTGATGATGGAAAAAAAATGAGATTAGGGCCGGGAATATTATGAACATGCATTTTCACCTACATGTGCATCATTACTAGTTCGGATGAGATAAGTAGTGACTATTATCTTCTTTGATTCTTATAGAGGCCCAATTGGAGCGTCGTTCGACCGACATCGCAGAGACTTCCCGGCATTAGCTCGAAAGTAATAGGTGAGTAACCTAGGTGGTTATCTCAATCTATGTGTTTAATGTGATTTGTTTACCCTTACTGGGATTACGTGGATTACTTGTGAGATACTGATTGTTAATTGGTTGTGAATTATTAACTGTTTATGGGATGTGTAATTGGGCATATGCATTCATCCACAGATGCATAAACTAATAAAGAATAATTGTGAACCGAGTCGCCACTGATACTAAAAATGAGCCTGTACCTCGAAGGGAGATAATCCTCCCTAGACGCGTCTACTGATCACTGACACTGTTTAAGCGCTCGATCACAACACTGAAATAAACTGAAAAAAGAGTCACATGTGCATTGCATACTGGAATGCTTATCTGAAATAGTTTTTACTCTATATGACAGGACTATATGACTACTGTGCTTCGTATTACTGTGACTGTGATACTAGTACTATGACTGTAAGATTGACTGTGTGACTGTATTATCATTATCATTGTGACTGTATAACATGCTTGTGTGATGCATGAATTGGGAGAACCATCGATGATGGTTCCTCATTGAGTTCGCAAACTCATCCAAAATTGCAAACTTTTTTTTTCAGGATTAAGCATAGACTGATAGCTCCCTCAGGACTGTAGAGCCTTGTACATCGGTTTGGCGAGAGAGGCTATGGCTCAAAGATCGGTCAGCTGGGCTTTCTTTTGGAGACTGGTAGTAGGACTGTTATTTGTGCCTTACTGTATGGTACTTAGTGTAAAGTGTTTTGGAACATGTACAGACTGAAAATACTAACAGTTTGTAGATTACTGAGTTTGATGAAATGAAATGAAATACAGTTTGGATTTAAAAATTTACCAATTTCTTATTACTGTTTTATTATTGTGATGCCATGGGGAGTTAGTGTGGTTGTCAGTAGTGGTCTCTTATCGTAGGATATGTACCGAAATGACCTACGGGTGTTCCGATGGGTACTCTTTGGTAAGGGGGTGCTACAGCACAGATGCAAGCTTCTAGGAGAACAGAGACTGTGGGACAGAGGATTTCTACAGAAGTGGGCAGTTCTGATGCAGCAAAGAGGGTGAACATTCCAAGGAGACCAAGGGAGCAGGCACCGGCTAGGGTGTTTGCAATGACTCGGGAGGACGCAGAGACCGCTCCAGATGTTGTGACTGGTACGGTTAAGTTATTTTCTGATGATGTGCTTGCTTTGATTGATCTAGGATCTACTCATTCGTTTGTTTCCTCGAGTAGACCTGTGTGTGATAGAAATTTGAGCCCTTTGGATACTCCGCTGATGGTGAGTACTCCAATCGGCCAATATATTATTATCAGTCAAGTATTTAGAGACTATGAGCTATGTATTAGTGGGGAACTTCTTGTGGTGGATTTAATACCACTGAAGATGGGAGAATTAGATGTGATTTTAGGTATGGACACGTTAGAGAGATACAATGCCCGTTTGGATTGTAAACAGAAGACAGTGAAATTTGAACTAGATAACGACAGAAGAGTTGTGTTTTCAGGGGATAGAAGAGTAAGTCCGCCCAGAATTGTTTCCGCTTTGACAGCAGAGAAGATGATGAGGAAGGTGAGTCATTTTTGGCCTATGTGGTAGACACCAGGGCAGATAGAGGGAAGTTGGAGGATATTCCAGTATTCATGGAATTCTTGGATGTCTTTCCCGAAGAATTATCAGGACTACCACCAGCTAGGAAAATTGAATTTCCCATTGAGCTCTTTTCAGGTACAGCGTCGATTTCAATTCCGCCTTACCGGATGGCTCCGGAGGAATTGAAAGAGCTTAAGGAGCAATTGGAGGAATTGTTGGAGAAAAGGTATATAAGGCCGAGTTCTTCACCTTGGGGAGCTCTGGTCCTTTTTGTAAAGAAGAAAGATGGATCGTTGAGGATGTGTGTAGACTATCGGAAGCTGAATTAGGTCACAGTGAAGAACCGATATCCGCTTCCACGCATTGATGATCTGTTTGATCAATTGCAAGGGGCAAAATTCTTCTCCAAGATAGACTTGAGATCGGGTTATCATCAGTTGAGGATAAAGGAGTCGGATGTGCCAAAGTCTGCTTTCAGGAATCGGTATAGGCATTTTGAGTTTTTGGTTATGCCTTTCGGATTGACAAATGCCCCTGCAGCGTTTATGGATTTGATGAATCGAGTCTTTAAGCCATTCTTGGACCAATTTATCATTGTCTTTATTGATGATATATTGGTTTATTCCAAGAGTGATGAGCAGCATGAAGAGCATTTGAGGATTGCTTTGGAGACTTTAAGGAAAAACGAGTTGTATGCTAAATTCGATAAATGCGAATTTTGGCTGAGGGAGGTTGCATTTCTTGGACATGTCATCTCAGAGCAAGGAATGTAAGTGTAAGTCGACTTGTACCATGTGTAAGTCGACTTATGCTTGCTCGGTACTGATAAGTCGCCTTGTTCACCAGTGTAAGTCGACTTATGGATGTCCAGTATCGTTAGATTGTTAGAGTAGTGCCCTAAAGGCAATCCCCTTTAGCGCGTTTTATTCAAAGTCGTGTGCAGACTTTATGAATAAATAAAGAAAGGCATATTTCATTAATTTGATATTCATGAACAGTGTTTATGAATTGATTGGATCTTTAATCGAATTAATGAAGTCCATGATATATGACATAGCATGAAGGAAATTATGATGTGATCATACTACTGAGATTCCTATCATGTGCAATTATGTCATCTAAATTTTCCTAGTCATAGGATTAATGAGACCGGACATCATTAATCGGGTTAGACTAGCACATGTCATATTCCTGATTGGATCAAGCGGTGGATCTCGAAACCGTAAATATGAGATATTTAGAGTTGACATGTGGATGCTTACTAGCGGTAGTAAGTACATTGGATGACCCGCCATGAGATCATCACATGGATATCTTCTTCTAGTGTCGGTGATAATCTCATCATAGTAATGGTGCAAGTATCCTTGACTTGAGGTACTCGAGGATATCTTGAATCTTGATTACGTGCTTTGACTCCATTCCTTGTTGCCTTCCGAGGTCACCATAGGGTGGTGCTTGGGTACCGCTTGAGGTATTCAAGGTAATTGAGTAGCCAATAAAGGATTCACCACTTACGGATTAGCGTAAGAGATACCCATAGCCTCTTGTCGGATCATTACTTGTAAGGTGGCCAAAAATATGTCATGAAGAGTGTCCTCATTGACATATAGAGTAATGAGTCCTGGGGCGAGAACTAATATCACTGGGCTAGACTCGGTCTAGTGAGAGTTGACACTTTGACCATACTCATAACCAAGTGGGGTATAGGATGGTGAAAGGACGAATTGCACAGAATTGTCTATGGAAGGGTTCGTGATCCGTTCGTAATGAATTCATCAAACCGATTACTTTCCGGTCAATTGGGGGTCATGATGTGTTGCTAGGCGCGCCATGACTTGCTCGATTAATTGTTAATCTAAGTGGCCAACATAACCGGAACCTAAAGGGTCACACGATAAGAGTGATTCAGAGAATCAAAATAGTAATTGGATAGAGTTCCAATTATGAAGAGCATTAGGATTAAATGGATCCCGATGAGATCGAGATATGTCCCGATGAGATCGCGACATCAATATTGCTGAAAAACGTTTCCGGGGGTTTTCCCCATACCGGGATCGGGTAGGCCGGTAGGACCGACCCCAGTGTGACTGGACCGCTTCAGCAATTATATACATATATATATGATTAATTAATTAAATAATTAATTAATATATATATATATATGTACATATACGTGGATGGATGAAAATGGAGAAGGAAGCTTCTTTTAAAAGCTTAGTCATCTAGTTTCATTAAATGACTAAATGACAAAGAGGATGAATAAAGGTGATGCTCGTGGTGATGAAAAGATGAGTTTTGAAAGGAAAAAGAGTTTTCCTCTTCATGGAAAATGATCTTCGTGGGATTTGAAGAATCAAAGGGTTTTGAAAAGGTTTAAAAATCCTAAACTTCTCATCTCTTCGTCATTCATCTTTCAAGCTTCATCTTCTCCAAGCAAGCTTCTTCTTCAACGTTGATTCAAGCTCTCCAAGGACAAAGGTAAGGTCTAGCGCCTTTAATTTGTTCTAGTTATTCCCGGTCAAAGGGTTTGTCCTGTTAGGTTTCGATCTCTGCGTGGATACCTTTAGAGATAGTCTCTATTGGCTATTTAGGTTTGAGTCTTCATATCGACACATAGATCCTGGCCTTCGGGAAGGTCCCGGCGACAAAAATTTTTGTTTTCTGCACCTGGTACATGTGATGTACCTCCCGGGATTTTCCTACAAGGAATGCATGTGGATCCAAAGAAAATAGAAGCTGTGGTGAATTGGGAAGCCCCGAAGAATGTAGCAGAGGTGAGGAGTTTTCTGGGTTTGGCAGGATACTACAGGAGATTTGTGGAGGGATTCTCCACGATAGCTGCTCCGATGACGAAGTTATTGAGGAAAAATCAGAAGTTTATCTGGAGTGATGAGTGTTAGAAGAGCTTTGAGGAGCTCAAGAATAGATTGACGAGTGCTCTGATTTTGATGTAGCCTTCGGGAGATGAGGGTTATACCATGTATAGTGATGCTTCAAGGAAGGGTTTTGGTTGTGTTCTGATGCAGGGAGACCGGGTGATTGCTTATGCTTCGAGACAGTTGAAGCCTTATGAGTTGAACTATCCAGCGCATGATTCGGAGTTGGCAGTTGTGATCTTTGCCTTAAAAATTTGGAGGCATTATTTGTATGGAGTTCAGACGAGGATCTTTACCAATCATAAGAGTCTCAAGTACTTGCTGAGTCAGAAGGAACTGAATTTGAGGAAGAGAAGGTGGATCGAGTTACTTAAGGATTATGACTTGTTGATTGAGTATCATTCGGGAAAGGCCAATGTAGTGGCGGATGCTTTGAGTCGGAAGTTTACAATTGCTCATGTTCGGACGGTTTATGTTCCTTTATTGGAAGAGATGGCCAAGCTTAAGATGAGCTCGAAGTAGGAGGAGTCAGATTGCCTTCTAGCTAACTTCCGAGTGAGACCGATACTCAGGGAAAAAATTAGGGAATTGCAGGCACAAGATGCGGATTTGAGCAAACTTCCAAATGAAATTCAAAATAGTAAGATTTCTGAAGTAGTAGTGAGAGATGATGGACTTATGACAGTGGGGAACAGGTTTTGTATCCCAAATGCTCAGGAGGTTAAGGCTGAGATTATGGATGAAGCACATAATGCGCCTTATGCCATGCATCCAGGTAGTACTAGGATGTACAGGAATTTGAGAGAGCATTTTTGGTGGAAAGGCATGAAGAGGGATGTAGCAGAGTATATGAGTAAGTGTCTAGTGTGTCAGCAAGGTAAAGCAGAACACCAGGCACCTTCAGGTAAGTTGAGGCCGTTGCCTATTCCAGAATGGAAGTGGCAGAGGGTGACCATGGACTTTCTGATGGGTTTGCCTAAGACTAGTAAGAGGCATGATGCCATTTGGGTTATTGTGGATCGGTTGACAAAGTCTGCTCACTTTTTGGTGATTAAGCAGACTGATTCTTTGCATGTGCTAGCAAAGAAGTACATCGATAAGATAGTGAGATTGCATGGGATCTCGGATACGATTGTGTCTGATAGAGACCCTCGGTTTACTTCGAGGTTTTGGGGTAGTTTACAGGAAGCTTTGGGTACTAAGTTGAATTTTAGTACGACTTTTCACCCTCAGACGGATGGTCAATCTGAGAGGACCATTCGGATTCTTGAGGGAAAACTTAGGGCTTATGTGATGGACTTCAAAGGAGCTTGGGATGAGCATTTGCCATTGGTCAAATTTGCTTATAATAATTCGTACCATTCGAGTATTCAGCTAGCTCCATATGAGGCTTTGTATGGGAGGAGATGTAGGACTCCGATCTGTTGGGATGAGGAAGGAGAGAGGAAATTGGTAGGACCAGAATTGATTCAGAAGACAGTTGAGAAAGTCAATTTAGTTAAGCAGCGGCTTAAGGCAGTACAGGATAGGATGAAGAGTTACATTGATGCACACCGAAAGGAGATGGAGTTTGAAGTCGGTGAGAAAGTATTTCTCAAGACATCTCCTTGGAAAAGAGTAATGAGGTTTGGAAAAAAGGGCAAGTTGAGTCCGAGGTATGTGGGTCCTTATGAGATCCTTGAGAGGATTGGACCACTCGCCTACAGGTTGGCGTTACCTCCGGAATTATCTCAGATCCATGACGTTTTCCATGTTTCCATATTAAGAAGATATAGATCGGATCCTTCTCATATTATTCAGACTAGCAAGGTTCAGTTGAGAGATGATTTGAGTTATGAGGACCTTCCAGTGGAGATTTTGGATACCAAAGAAAAAGTCCTCAGGAACAAGACGGTTCAGCTAGTCAAAGTCCTGTGGAGGAATCATTCGGTGGAGGAGGCTACATGGGAGCCATTGGAAGCTGTGAAGGAGAAGTATCCGTATCTCTTCGATGATTCAGGTAATAATTTCGAGGATGAATTTTTTTTAGAGGGGGAGAAATGTTGGACCCCGAATTCTTTTTATTATTTCTTATTGATGTTATTAAGTATGAATTGTGTTACTTATGTGTTTATGCTTTAGTTTGATGAAATTGGGAGTGTTAGTGGAGAACTGAGGTTTGGGAAGGTCACTTAAGTTAGATAGGTTAAGGCTTGGCTAAGAGGGGTACTATGGTCTTTGTCCCTTCCCATGAGACTTAAGAGAAGAAATTAGAAGGAGAAGAGAAAAAGAAAAGAAAAGAAGGAGAAGTCATAGGTGAGAAAGAAGGAGAAGAAGAGAGGGTTTCGTGATTTTAGTGATTTTCGACATATTCGAAGCAATTCCTGGTAAGTTTAAGTTCATTCTATCTTGTTGTGGTTGGATTAAACCTAAAGGTAGGTTGAAGGTGTGAGAATCGGTGGTTTAGGGTTTTATGAAAAAATGGATAGATTTCTTTGGGTTGATGATTTTGTGCTTGTTTTTAAGTTGTAAATGGGTTAGAACTGTAGTATAGGACTTGAATCAAGGTTTAGGTGGGTTGCATTTGAATATGGAAAGGATTAAAGTTGGGAAATGTTGGAAAAATCAGGTTCGGAGTAGTTCACCAGGCCCGCACGTCGCGACGTGCGTATGAACATGTCGCGACGTGCGAGTTCGTCGCGACGTGCGAAATTATATTCGTCGCGACGTGCGAGGAAGGGTTCACCGCGACGTACGAGAAGGAGTACGCCGCGACGTGGGAGGAAATGGTGTACGATGCGACGCACAATTGCGTGCACGCCGCGGCAAGCACAGCCATTCACCACGACGAGCGAGGTTTTGCCGCGGTGAGCCCCCAGTTTTTCGGAAAGAGATTTTTGGGCATATCTTTTGTTGTAGATGTCCAATTGAGGTGATTTCATATTCGTTGTGAACTAGAAATAAATGGCTACAAATTTTATGAAAAAAGGAAGTACGGATTTTACCTCTAAGATTTGGGAATTTAGGTGGAAGTCGATTGTAGACTCTTAATGCTAGTACTTTTGATTTTCAAGCTTTTTGAATATTTCCTTTGAATATTGTTTGATTGGGAACTTGGTTTGTTATAGGAAACAAGCTGACCTAACCCAATCGCAAGAGGAAGGACAGCAGTGAGTTTGGATGCTCAAGCGATATTAGGTAGGTAATGTATTTATAGTTATTGTGTGATTAGGCAAATTCTTGCCTATGTGTGAATATATGTTGTATGTCATGCATTGTGAGATGCATGACATTTTGATTGAATATGTGGTTACTTGTTTAAGAATGATTTGCTATAAGATTTAAATGATTTTGATTTCGTAAACTTTGAAAGAAGCATGAGAATTGATAGAAGTAAATTTGATTCTAAGCATGTTATGCCTCGACTTCGATCATGGCATTTTGAATAAATGAAAGCTTGAAAGCCTGCCATTTGATAAAATGATTCTGAACATGATTATGTGCTTTTGTTTGGGCGAGAGTGGAACTATTTTTTTCATCACGTGCACGTCGAAAGAGCCTTCTCCCGGTTGCCCGCTTGTGGTTTATAAGCTCCGAATGGACTCATTTTGTTCAGGGTGTGAACTTCGGTTTCTCCCTTTTGTTTCCATGGAATCCTCGAGCCGTGTGATGTTCATTGCATATTTGATCTGTTCTCTATGAAGCATACCCGTGACATGTTTTGTGAGTTGAATTAATTATGCTGAATGCATAAATTGCTTGGTTAGTATGTGAGTGCTAGAATTGTTGCATGTATATATATATACATACATATGCCTGAATTTGTGCTAGTTACCGATGGTTATACTTATATTAGCCACTGAGTTGTGTAGCTAAACCCATTACTTTTCCCTCCTCAGGTGCAACTCAAGACATCAGTTGATCCTTGCCAGGCATCGAAGAACTCCGCAATAGTTAAAGATCATTGCATTTAGTTAGTATTTTTGGTTAGCCCACCAAGCATAACATCATTGGGCATTCTCATGTATTGCATTTTCGGATTTACACTTTAATATGTAATGTGTCATATCGAGAATGCTTGTTTAATTTATTCGAATTGTAATGACATGAAACTCTTCTGTTTTTGTGGCGATTCACTCATAATGCGTGTGTAGATGATGAATGTCTATGTATGTGTGTTTGTATGAATTTGTATAGATGTTGGGGACGGGTCCAATTTCTTCGGGGAGCTCACCGCGGCTAGCCAGTCCTTCGCCACGGCGAAGTCCTTAAGTGATTACCGCAGCGCGAGACCGAAGGGACACCTCAGGACGAGAAATCGAGACCCGGACCCAACACGAGGAGTTCTGCAAGGATCAGTTGCACCTGACTCTCTGACAAGAGAGGAGAGTACTGATGAGTTGATAGCCCCAGGAAATGCTGAGGCTTCTGTAGGGCAAGGAAGTGAGCCCATTCAATCGCAGACACAGGAGTCGCCAGTTCTGCAGCAGCAAATGCCTCCGTTGGATCCGAGGATGTTCCAAGCCTTCACTCAGGCATTTGTCCAGGTTATGGGTCAGATGCCACAACCTTCTGCTTCGGCCCCAGCTAAGAAGGGAAAATGGTTTGATAAGTTGAGGAAGTATGGGGTAGTCGACTTCTATGGGACAATGGATCCAGAAGAAGCCGAGACTTGGTTGAGAAAGACTAAAAGGGTGCTAGATCAGATGGAGTGTGAGGATGATGAGAGGATTGTATATGCTACAAGCTTGCTACAGGGAGATGCTCTACATTGGTGGGAGAGTGTGCTAGGGAGTCAGATAAGACCGGTAGGGTTGGCATGGAAGGACTTTTTAGCTGCTTATAAGAAGAAGTACTTGTCGGAAGTGTACATTCAGCAAAAGTAGAGGAAGATCCTGAGTCTCACCTAGAAGAAGATGACAGTGAGCGAGTATGAGCGCCGGTTTACACAGCTATCCCGGTATGCAACTGAGATGATGATGAGTGAGGCGGCTAAGTGTCATAGGTTTGAATCGGGTTTACATCTAGCCATCAAAGAGAAGGTAGTAGTGCATAATTTTGTGATTTTCAGCAATTGGTTGAACCGACACTAAGGATTGAAAACATAGAGAATATCAAGAGTGCCGTGAACAAGAAGAGAAAAGGGAGAGAGCAATTCAAGAGGGGAGGTAGTACTAGTACTCCTATGCCAGACAGGAGTGCCAGGAGCTTCCCTATCCAGTCTGAGGAGAGGAGTAGTGGTGTAAGTAGGTCCAGATAGGTGAGGACTCCTACTTATTCTCATGATGCCTCTACGGCGGGAGGCAACAGAAAGGGTGAAGGGGACAAGTCATCCGTCCCTAAGTGTGATCATTGTGGCAAGTTCCATGGTGGAGAGTGTTATAGATTGACCAAAGCTTGTTTCAAATATGGAGAGAAGGGGCACATGGCCAGAGAATATCCTCAGTGTGCCAGGCAAGAGAGAAGTCAGATGCAAGTTTCCAAAAGATCTGAAACTGTGGGACACAAGATTATAATAGAAGTGGGCAGTTCTGATGTAACTAAGAGGGCGAGCCTTCCAAGGAGACTGAGAGGGCAGGCACCAACTAGGGTGTTTGCAATGACACGGGAGGACGCAGAGACCGGCCCAGATGTTGTGACTAGGATAGTTAAATTATTTGTTGATGATGTGATTGCTTTGATTGATCCAGGTTCTACTCATTCGTTTGTTTCAATGATTAGAACTATGTGTGGTAGAGATTTGAACCCATTGGATACTCCACTAATGGTGAGTACTCCAATTGGACAGTATATTATTATCATTCAAGTATATAGAGAGTGTGAGATATGTATTGGTGAGGAACTACTAGTGGTGGAGTTAATGCCATTGAAAATGGGAGGTTTGGATGTGATTTTGGGTATGGACACATTAGAGAAGTACAATGCCCGTCTGGATTGTAAACAGAAGACAGTAGAATTTGAATTGGATAACGGTAGAAGAGTGGTATTTACAAGGGACAGAAAAGCTAGCTTGCCTAGAATTGTTTCAGCTCTGACAGCAGAGAAGATGATGAGGAAGGGATGTGAGGCATTTTTGGCCTATGTGGTAGACACAAGGGCAGTTAAAGGGAAGCTAGAAGATATTCCAGTAGTCATGAAATTCTCGGATGTCTTTCCCGAGGAATTACCAGGACTACCGCCACCTATAGAAATTGAGTTTCCTATTGAGCTTCTTTCAGGTATTGCACCAATCTCAATTCTGCCTTACCGAATGGCTCCGACGGAATTGAAGGAGCTTAAGGAGCAATTGGAACAGTTGTTGGAGAAAGGGTACATAAGATCGAGCTCTTCACCTTGGGGAGCTCCGATCCTTTTTGTGAAGAAGAAAGATGGATCGTTGAGGATGTGTGTAGATTACAGGAAGCTTAATCAGGTCACTGTCAAGAACAGATATCCGCTTCCACGCATAGATGATTTGTTCTATCAATTGTAGGGGGAAAAAGTCTTCTCCAAGATAGAATTGAGATTGGGTTACCACCAATTGAGGGTAAAGGAGTCTGATGTGCCAAAGACTTCTTTCAGGACACGGTATGGGCACTTTAAATTTTTAGTTATGCCCTTCGGATTGACAAATGCCCCTGTAGCCTTTATGGACTTAATGAATTGGGTCTTTAAGCGTTTCTTGGACCAATTTATCATTGTCTTTATTGATGATATATTAGTTTATTCCAAGAGTGATAAGGAGCATGAAGAGCATTTGAGGATTGCCTTGGAGACATTGAGGAAAAATGAATTGTATGCAAAATTCGACAAATGCGAATTTTGGCTAAGGGAAGTAGCATTCCTCGGACACGTGATCTCAGAACAAGGAGTGCATGTAGATCCAAGGAAAATAGAAGCTGTGGTGAAATAGGAAGCACCTAAGAACTTAGCAAAAGTAAGGAGTTTCTTAGGTTTAGCTGGATACTTTCGGAGGTTTGTGGAGGGCTTTTCCTTAATAGCAGCTCCACTTACCAAATTGACAAGAAAGAATCGGAAGTTTGTGTGGACAGAGGAGTGTCAAAGCAGTTTTAAGGAATTAAAGAATAGGCTCACAATTGCACCGATCTTGACTTTGCCTTCAGGTAACAATGGGTATATAGTGTATAGTGATGCCTCAAGGAAAGAATTGCGCTGTGTATTGATGCAAGGAGATAGAGTCATTGCTTATGCTTTTAAGCAATTAAAGCCTTATGAGATGAATTATCCTACGCATGATTTGGAATTAGCTCCCATAATCTTTGCATTGAAAATATGGAGACACTATTTATATGGAGTCACTACAAAGGTGTTTACGGATCACAAAAGTCTCAAGTATCTGATGAGTCAGAAAGAGTTGAATCTGATATAGAGGAGATGGTTGGAACTGCTGAAAGATTATGATTTGATGATAGACTACCATCCGGGAAAAGCTAATATAGTAGCGAATGCACTGAGTAGAAAATCGACCATGGCACAGGTGAAGTGTAACATCGCACCCCCGACGGGAAGGGTAAAATCGTAATTTAGCAAAGGATGAGGGTGATTGGGACTAATTAGGAATTTCCATGCATACTGGTATTGGTGAATAGTGAATTTTTTTAATGTAGAGTCCGGCCTCTACCGCTGATTGGACCAAATTTATACTATAAATTAGGCCCGTTTTCTCTAGTAATTATGCATCTGTTGACTCCTGATCTATGATTTTTATGCTTATTTTGGTCCCGCACATTGAGTTTTGATAAATTGCACATTGTCGATATTTTGTTGTCATTTGTTATTAATTCGCATAATTTTATTGGGACAATTGATACTGCAAATAGGTTGTATTTGTAGGACCAAAGGAGTCAACATTTAAGAAGTAAACATGCCATGAGATTCGCCATGCAATAATCAAGACCCTCCATTCGTCGCAGCAAATTAATGGTATTTAATGTATTCACCGCGACGAGTGACCATCCGGACTTCGCCGCAGTGAAATACAGCTACTCGCCGCAGCGAATGTCGGGTAACCCGGCATATAAATGGAAATTAATCCACTGATCCGACCCGACCCGCACAACTCCCTATAAAATCTTACCATTTAGGGCAAAAACAAGAAGCCGCAATCCCGAGGTAACACTCTTCTTCGTCTTCTCCGCAGATTCAATAGGTTTTGTTTTCTTTATTTTGCAGATTCGCTACCACCGCATTTACGCCCGACTTTAGTTTCTTTGTCCCATCTTCCACCGCCGTCACCACATTCATCTGCTCGCCGTTGGAGTCATGAACCGAGTAGATTTTCCAGCCGTAATGGAGTCTGCCGGTGTCATGCGTGGCTAAGGCGTCGGATCTCCTGAAGATGTAACAACGGTCTGAGTTCCATGAGCTTAACTGGGGTAATCGATCTTAGTTTTAGATTTCTGTTATATTTTCGTATTAACTCCGAGTTGGAGAATACATTGTATGATGGATTGAATCCGGTTATAGTTTAATCGGATGTTAAACTTTGATATATGTTATGGATTGATTATTGTTGAATGTTGTGCTTAAATACATGGAGTTCATGTATATCGCTTGGATAATTGCATTAATCAATTTAATCGCTAGTTGTGTTTGATTGAGTTGGTTGTGTTATTGTTTGATCGATTTATTGCATTAATCATTCTATACATACACTAAGGTTTTAACAAATTTTAATTAATCGAGTTGATTAATTAATTTTGGACTTAACGAGTTGTTAAGGTTTAGCTTTCAAACTTAGTGGATTTCAAACCCGATATTACTTTGAACGATGATGACCCGAGCTACATTTTCGGAGAGTTTTAGTAAGTTGATTTCAAACTTGTTTAATTTCAATCGCTTAATTTTCTAAAATCCTAAAACATTTATTCTTACTTTGGCTTAGTTTAATTTTTAGTTAATCAAATCAAAACCCCTTTTATTGCTTTAATTGCATGCATCATTCAAACATTAGGCTAGTCTAGGATCAGTTAGTACACTGGTTCCTTGAGAGTCGACCCGAGGTTGCATCCTGTATTGCAATCCTTGGTATAAATTTTATTTGACCGGTTTCCGAGGATCAATTTTAATATTGAACGATAATCGACGATCAAATTGGCGCCGCTGTCGGGAATCAAATTAATTGGTTCTTTAGGTTAGTCGTGTTTGTTCGATTTTAATTTTGTTGTTTGCATTTTATTTGCATTGCATAATTTCATTCTCAATTTCGCTCGCTAAGTGTTTTTAGTGTTAATTACATTTTGTGATTCTTATTCTGCTTGCTTTCGTGTTATTCGCTTGTTCTGCTTATTGTGCTTAGTTGCGGGTAATTTTACCTTGCTTGTGCTTTCTTTGCGCCTCTTGGGTCGTGACGAGTTCATCATTCGTCGCAACGAGTTCATCATTCGTTGCGCTGAAGTTCATATATTCGCCGCAATAACTTCTACGAGCCACAATGAATCGCAGTGAATTTCAGCCTCATTTTATCCGCTATCGCTTTAGTGGCGTTATTAGGTGAACTTCTCTTGTGCATGCCCGTAGACTTAGGTTAGTTCATTTTCAACCTGAAATTGAGCGACACCTTAGACGACTTAGGAAGAACAAGAGAGAGCAAGAAAGACTTAGCACACTAGAACGATTAGAAACCTAAATGGTGAACAACAAGATTTTCCTGTTACCAACCAAGGAACGGAGATCATGGATTAAATGGTGACCGGAGAGAGTTGATGACAACAATGCGAACATCGACGTAGAACCATCCGAGAAGCTACAACCTCGATGTAAACTACGATCCTTTCATCTTGCGCTCGCCTCTAACTTCGACGTAAATTTTGAAGTTAAAGGTTTATTGATTAACTCCTACCCAAATTTCACGGTTTGGCGGTGAGGACCCCTACATGCATCTTCGTGCCCTCACAATGATCTCACAAAGTATGAAGCTCGTAGGAGCACATCTGGACCAAAAGCTATGGAAGGTATTCCACTTGTCGTTAGAAGGAAAGGCCCAGGAGTGGTATATGAGCCTCCCAAGGCATGTCGCTAATGCCTATCACAGTTGGGCTAACTTATGAAAAGCTTTTACGAAAAGTATTTTCCAGCTTCTAGACGCGTCGTCGATGAGAAAGGAGATATATTCGCCAAACAAGATTATGACGAGTCCTCAGATGATTTTTGGAACAGATTCCAAGATCTCATTATCTCGGTGCCCCATCATCAAATCCTCGATGAACAATTGGTTCAATATTTTTATGATGGGGTAAAGAATCAAGAAAAGGAATGTTGATGTCTTTGCGTCGGAGGTTCGCTGATTGACCTCACCGCACCAGAAGCTTGGGCCCTGATTAAGAGAATGGCCCTGAATCATCAACAGTATAGTGTCCGTGATTCCAGGAATGTGAATGAAGTAGGAGCCATGACGGCTCAAACTAAGAGAATGGAGAGCCTGGAATCGAAAGTAGATTCCTTGGAACATCGGATAACTTCCCAGTTATCCTCGATCACGGCTGAACTTAAGAATTTGAATGTGCATCGCCCATCACCTTCCACTGAACTAGTCGCACCTAGTTGTGATAGTTGTGGTCGATGATGCACATTTCAAGTGTTTGTCCCGGCAGATATGAAGAAGTCTCAAGAATGTATCAAGGTAGACAGATCGAAAATGGGACCCAGATTCCAACACGTATAATGAGGGATGGAGATCCCACCCAAATTTTAGTTGGAGGAATAACGCGAAAGAGCACCAAACCGATTTCAGCAAGGGAGTGGAGCTGGTCAATCTACAAACCGGCCCAGGATCAACAAGCGCTGACGGTGCAACAACCGCCGCCACCAAAGGAGGACACCAACCAATCACGCATAGTATGATGACGTTGATGAAAGAGGAACGAACTTCGACAAAGAACTCAATTCAACGCCATCGCAAACCTCATCCAACAGACTCCGCTAAGAATGCTGCCTGCTTTAGCGCTTTGAAAAACGCATGGATCAATGGGAGATCAAGGCCGAGAACTCGAACTCGTATGTCACTCAATTGTCTAATAATTTGAGTGACAATCAAGCTAGGAGCAGCGGATCCATTCCCTCCAACACGGTCATTAACCCTAAGATTTTAAATGCAATTGAGCTGAGGAGTGGAAAGAAAGTGCATTTCGACATTCCTGAAGAAGAAGAATGCACCGAAGAAATTGAGGTTGAAGAAGCGCCTCAAGTGAGAGAAAAGTCAGATGTGAGATCCGAGAGTGAACAAGAAGAGAAGTTGAGAAAAGAACAACCATCAAGCAGTCCAGGAGAAAGTGCTGCAAAGGAAAAATCTAGTGGAAATGAACCAGCCAGTAAGGAAGTCGACTTAAAGGACCTCCCTTTTCCGAACTCATATCTGATGAGCAAGAAGGTCAATGAGATAAAACATGAAAAGGAAATTATTGACCTGTTTGGGAAGGTTGAAGTCAATGTGCCCCTGCTGGATTTGATTAAGAAAGTGCCGGCCTACGCCAAGTACCTGAAGGACTTGTGCACGAACAAGCGAAAATTTAGGCCTAATGAACGTGTCCAGGTGAGCTCAAATGTGTCAGCCTTGTTTAAGCCGCAGATACCAGTAAAATGTCAGGACCCTGGATCTTTTACCATCCGTTGCACCTTAGGGAAAGTGACCATAGGTAGAGCTTTGCTAGATCTAGGGGCAGCGATAAATGTGATGCCTGAGTCAGTATATAAGGCCTTGGGAGTGAAGAGTATTAAGCCCACATCTGTTATTCTCCAGTTAGCTGATAGGTCATTTAGGCATCCCGTGGGAATTATTGAAGACATTCTGGTCCAGGTTAAAGGCTTAGTGTTTCCTGCGGATTTTTACGTGTTAGACATGACCTCTGAAGTGGTACATGACACTTCTCTGATCCTTGGACGACCCTTCCTGCGGACTGCGAGCACAATGATTAACATGAAGGAAGGAAAGATCACCATGGAGGTTGGTGATCAACACGTTAGCTTCAACCTGTATGAAGCTATGAAGCACCCTAACGAGGACTACTCCTTGCTAGGAGTGAATATGCTTGATGTGCTTGTGGATGATGCATGTGTTGATTTCGGCCACACCTTGACTCATCCTACTGACACTCTCTTCGGAGAAGATTATTTTGATGATAGTGCAGGTGCCTATTCGGATATGGGAATGGACATGGAGCTGCCCAGGAACCAAGCTGTTGACATAGAGCTTGGATATCGACTGCCCGTCCATCCCGAGCTACAAGATCCACCGTGAGCACTAGGTGTTTCTCTTCCTGCATTTTCGATATATATTTGTGCACGTTCTTTGATTTGATTTGATATGTTGTGCTGCATGAATGTGTTGATTAAGTGTGGGGGGAGAACTCCAACCAAGAGGGTTTAGAGTAGTAGGCGTGATTTCTCTTCCGTTTGAATAAAGTGTTTCCCTCGTTAGCTCTATGTTCTTCCTAGTTTAATGAAGCATGATTTGATTGAAGAGATTGGGTGAATTGCATTGATTAATTGATCGATTGTAAACCGAGTAGGATCCTTAATGTAATATGTTCGGGTAGTTTGCCGCAATGAGAATCGTTGTTCGTCCGCGCTAATCTAGGGTTTTTTCGCTTGTTCGCCAGCTAGCGACTACTTCGTCATGGCGAATAAGGACATCTCTACCCTCTCGAACTGCTGGACATCTCTTTTTCCGAGGCCCTTTTGGTCTTTTTCCTCGCGCCTTTTTCGCCTCCCGCCTTCTTCTTTTCTTCTTCTTCTTTCTCCTTTCCTCCTCATTTCGCCGCCGCCTTATTGCCTCGCCGTCGCTCCTCTCTTTGCCATCTGCCGTTTGAAGCTCCCAATCTCCTCCAATCTTCTTCCAACCATGTTTTCACCCTTCCGTAAGTGTTCCTATTCTTTCCTCTTGTCCATTTTCGCTGATTAATCGTAGATTTGAGGCAAACAAAGAACGCCGCTCGCTATGCATCGTCGCGCGAATCGCCATTCGCCGTGACTACATTCATATCTCGCCGCGAACTTAGGGTTTCACAGATGCCCGTCATTGCAAATAATGGAAGAGATTTTTCTCCGCAAAGAACGCTCTGCTTGTCGCAAATAATGGTCAAGACTTTGATTCAAAGATAATTTTCTTAGTTTAATGCCTATTCTAACGCTTTGTTTGTGCGTAATTATGCCTAGAATGAAACAAGCCACCAGACTGGAGCAGCAGCCATCCTCTTCTTCCTCCGATCACACCCTTTCTCCTTCCTCGCAACCTTCCCGTTTTCCCTCTCACCTAGCAGATCCTGAGTATGTTCAGTTAGCCACGCGAGTTGCGAGCCAGACCATACTCACGTAAAACCATTCCTCTTACTCCGCGCCATTAACCCTTTTGTGGGTCAACTCTTTCAACTAGAGTTGACCGCCTCGCCACCCTCGCCACCGGCAACCTTACCTTTGTACGCCAGTACTACACCCATGCCCATTACTCTCACACCTACGGAATTAATTTCCGGGGTGTTTCTATCCCAAATGCTTTCACATCTGCCATTATCCGAGAGCACTACCACCTCCCTGTTGTTCCTCGTTGTTACTATTTCAAATGATCGCCACGATACCCACGGATGATGTCATTCGTACTCTCTGTCCTGAGGGTACTCAGTGGCTTCAACCCCGGGGCTCAGCTATATCCGGCGTTCCGACCTCCTCCCACAAGCCCGCCCATGGTTACATTTTATATGTAACAACATTTTACCTACTTCCACCTCACCAACATTCCAAAGGAGCAGCTCAGACATATATCTCTTATGACTAGCCACCCTGTGGACCTAGCTTTCGCCATATCCTCCGCCCTCCGCCAGTGTGTCCTCGCCACCAACCCCAAACTCAAACTCCTTTTTTCCCATCTTATTTCTGACCTGTTCCGGGCCTATCAAGTCCCGGAGCATCATGCCGATCTCACCTTTTCGCCTGCTTTCCCTTTTATCTACGTCCGTCTCGGTAAGCCTCCCCTTGACACCGCCCCACAACTCCTTCCTCTCCCTCACCTCCTCCTCGCCTCAGATCCCTCGAGCACCTTCTCCCACCCTCCCGTCCTTCCTCCTGCTTTCCTCTCCGCCTCCTATCCCTACCCAGTGTCTTCCCACCTTCTTCCCCCCTCCTTCATGGTGGCTCTGCAAGCCAGATCGTCTTTCGGCTTGAGGCCCGGCTCACTTCTTTCGAGGCCTCAGATGATCACGATCATGAAGTTCGATCGCCGATGCTGACCATGATTGCGACTCACCTCGGGCTGCCTATTCCGCCTCGCTCCCAAATTCTGTCGCGCCTCCTGGATCCGCCAACGATGATCCTGCGCAATAGTTTAGGCTGCTTTTCATTTCTTTTGTCGTTGTTCTTTTCCCAAGATTTTCTTTTTTTCGTTGTAATTTTAGTTAGTTCTTTGGCTCCTATTATTTTTTATACATTTCTTTTTTAGCTTAATGATATATCCCCGTTCTCTTTGTGTTCTAGTTGTTTCATGCTTCTATTTTGTGCCCTGCTGCTATTGTGGACAATGCCATGTTTAAGTGTGGGGAACTGCCCTTTATATTCTCGCATTGTACACCTATTAAAATTTGTGCATAATTTTGTGGGCCGTTGCTTTTACTTGATAAATTTGGACTCAATCAAAACATTTTCTGCACTTGTTCTTTTGTGCCCTTACATGCAAAACCCTTATAAGTTTCAAACGATACTTGAGTTTTGAAAATGCTCTCCATTCTTCGAACGATAATTGGTTTTGGCAAAATTTTAACTTTGAAGTTTTCAAAACAAAGTAAATGGGAGCATGCTAACAAGGTAGCATTTTAAGTTTTAAGTTTTGAGATTGATCATTGAGACAAAACCTTGTTGGAAGGATATTCGAGCCAAATTTTTCTTCTATATTTTGTGTGTGCATCCGCTAGTCCATTCTTCTCTAGAACTTGTGTCAATTTTTACTCAAAGCTTGATGGACTAGATTTTGTGGATATGATAGGCGCGCTCTTTCTTCACTCTTTCCCCAAACACCAACCCTTAAACACTTTTTCCTCTTGCTAGCCCTCGAGCCTTTTGCTATGAGCATTTGCATACATTCTTAGATGATCGGTAGTCTGTGTTTAGTTATTAGCTGTTGAAAAAAAAAAGTGTTGAAAAATGAAAAAAATGTTAGTCTTGTTTATTCCAAAAAGGGATCATAATGTGTTGCATCCTAAAAAGGGATTAGCATCTCAAAAAAAAAAAATAATACAAAAATAAAAAAAAGGTGTGTGTATTCAATTTATTTTAGTGTAGTGTTTTAGTTTTGCTATTGACATCGATTCCTCACTTTATGCACATGCTCATATTTTTTCTTTCTTTCTTTCATATCATCCATTCATTTAGCCTTCCGCTCATTACAACCCTTAAAGACCTCTTGATCTTCAAATTGATAGTCCTTGTAGTGGAGAAATAAAATTGATACAAGCTTCATGGTAGGAGATGTATTAAGCAGATTGAGAGAAAATATCCCTACTATACAAGTGAGACGAGCGTAAACACCATATCCTGAGTGATTCTCTGTTGTTCAATCTCTTGTGCTTAAATTCTTTCAATGTTTGTTTTATTAGCACTCTTTCAATTTGTTGCGTTAGAATTCGATAAAGTGGATTGAGTCAATTTTGGTTGTTGTTTGAGCATGAGCAGAATTTTCTTTACTCTTGTACCTTTTGACTCTTATAAGCTTTGTTCAGAGTACAAAGGTTTAAGTGTGGGATTTGATCGACCAAATTTATACTATAAATTAGGCCCGCTTTTCTAGTAATTATGCATCTGCTGACTCTCGATCTATGATTTTTATGCTTATTTTGGTCCCGCACATTGAGTTTTGATAAATTGCACATTGTCGGTATTTTGTTGTCATTTGTTATTAATTCGCATAATTTTATTGGGACAATTGATACTGCAAATAGGTTGTATTTGTAAGACCAAAGGAGTCAACATTTAAGAAGTAAACATGCATGAGATTCGCCGCAATAATCAAGACCTCCATTCGTCGCAAAGAAATTAATGGTATTTAATGTATTCGCCGCGACGAGTGACCATCCGGACTTCGCCGCGACGAAATACAACTACTCGCCGCAACGAATGTCGGGTAACCCGGCATATAAATGGAAATTAATCCACTGATCCGACCCGGCCCGCACAACTCCCTATAAAATCTTGCCATTTAGGGCAAAAACAAGAAGCCGCAATCCCGAGGTAACACTCTTCTTCGTCTTCTCCGCAGATTCAATAGGTTTTGTTTTCTTTATTTTGCAGATTCGCTACCACCGCATTTCGCCCGACTTTAGTTTCTTAGTCCCATCTTCCACCGCCGTCACCACATTCATCTGTTCGTCGTTGGAGTCATGAACCGAGTAGATTTTCCAAATGTAATGGAGTCTCGGTGTCATGCGTGGCTAAGGCGCCGGATCTCTGAAGATGTAACAACGGTCGAGTTTCGTGAGCTTAACTGGGTAATCGATTTTAGTTTTAGATTTACATTATATTTTCGTATTAACTCCGAGTTGGAGAATACATTGTATGATGGATTGAATCCGTTATAGTTTAATCGGATGTTAAACTTTGATATATGTTATGGATTGATTATTGTTGAATGTTGTGCTTAAATACATGGAGTTCATGTATATCGCTTGGATAATTGCATTAATCAATTTAATCGCCTAGTTGTGTTTGATTGAGTTGGTTGTGTTATTGTTTGATCGATTTATTGCATTAATCATTCTATACATACACTAAGGTTTTTAACAAATTTTAATTAATCGAGTTGATTAATTAATTTTTGGACTTAACGAGTTGTTAAGGTTTAGCTTTTGAAACTTAGTGGATTTCAAACCCCGATATTACTTTGAACGATGATGACCCGAGCTACATTTTCAGGAGAGTTTTAGTAAGTTGATTTCAAACTTGTTTAATTTCAATCGTTTAGTTTTCTAAAAATCCTAAAAACATTTATTCTTACTTTGTCTTAGTTTAATTTTTAGTTAATCAAATCAAAACCCCCTTTTTATTGCTTTAATTGCATGCATCATTCAAACATTAGGCTAGTCTTGGATCAGTTAGTACACTGGTTCCTCGAGAGTCGACAGGGTTGCATCCTCAGATTGCAATCCTTGGTATAAATTTTATTTGACCGGTTTCCGAGGATCAATTTTAATATTGAACGATAAGCCGACGATCAACCGCCATCACTCCAGGTATTGTCAGCTCAATGGTAAGAGGCGTGCACTTAAAGTGCAACAAAACCTTGAGGTCTTGTGTTCGAGTCGTGACTCACACAAGTGCCAAAGAGGACAATACCTGGAGTGATGGCGGTAGAGGCCGGGCTCTACATTAAAAAATTGGCTCAATGGTAAGAGGCGTACACTTAAAGTGCAACAAAACCTTTTTTTAATGTAGAGCTCGGCCTTTACTGCCATCACTCCAGGTATTGTCCTCTTTGGTACTTGTGTGAGCCACGACTCGAACACAAGACCTTAAGGTTTTATTCCACTTTACATGGACGTCTCTTACCATTGAGCCATTAGATTGACTGAGGGTGGTAGGAAACAGATTGTGTGTTCTGGACTCATTAGAGCTAAAAGATGAGATACTTGATGAGGCGCATAATGCTCCCTATGTAATGCATCCGGGGAGTACGAGAATGTATAGAGATTTGAAAGAGCACTTTTGGTGGAAAGGAATGAAGAAGGATATTGCAGAGTATATTAGTAGATGCTTAGTGTGTCAGCAAGTCAAGGCTGAGCACCAGGCACCTTCAGGCAAACTTAAGCGTTTGTCTATTCCATAATGGAAGTGGGAAAAGATCACGATGGATTTCTTGATGGGGTTGCCCAGAACCCACAAGAAACACGATGCAATTTGGGTGATTGTGGATAGGCTAACCAAGTCAGCACATTTCTTGCCAATCAAGCAGACAGATTCCTTGAATGCTTTGGCTAAGAAATAAATAGATGAGGTAGTCAGGCTTCATGGGATTCTGAGTTCTATAGTTTTTGATAGAGATCTGAGGTTCACCTCCAAGTTTTAGGAAAGCTTACTGGAGGCTTTCCATCCACAGACTGATGGACAACCAAAGAGAACAATACGAACTCTGGAGGCAATGTTAAGAGCTTGTGTTATGGATTTTAAAGGTTCATAGGATGATCATTTGCCTTTAATTGAGTTTGCTTATAACAATTCCTATCACTCGGGAATTCAAATGGCACCTTATGAAGCTTTGCATGGTAGGAGGTGCAAGACTCCTATTTGTTGGGATGAGGAAGGTGAAAGGATACTTGTAGGGCCTAAGTTAGTGCAAGTTACAGTTGATAAAATCAAATTGGTAAAGCAGAGAATCAAAGCAGCTCAAGACAGAATGAAGAGTTATGAGGATGAACATAGAAGAGAGATGGAATTTGAAGTTGGAGACAAAGTGTTTCTTAGAGCTTCTCCATGGAAGGGAGTGTTGAGATTTAGTAAGAAGGGAAAGCTTAGTCCGAGGCATATAGGCCCGTATGAGATCATTGAGAAGATCGGGCCTTTAGCCTATAAGTTAGCTTTGCCACCAGAATTGTCTAAGATTCACAATGTCTTCCATGTATTGATGTTGAGAAGGTATCGATCTGATCCATCACATATAGTTCAACCTTCAGAGGTTCAGTTAAGGGAGGATTTGACTTATGAGGAGCAACCAGTGGAAATTTTGGACTCGGAGGAAAAGGTTTTGAGAAACAAGACAGTTAAGTTAGTCAAAGTTCTTTGGAGAAACCATTCGGTGGAGGAGGCTACATGGGATCCTTTGGAAGCAATGAAGGACAGGTATCCGCACCTCTATGTGGACTCAAGTAAGAATTTCGAGGACGAAATTCTTTTAAGGAGGGGAGAAATGTTGGACCCCGAATTATTTTTATTAAGCATGATTTAAATTATTTTTGAGGTCTTGTTAGATAAATTATTTTGGAGTAATTAGCATGTCAATGTTAGGAGGAATTATTGTTTGAATTGATGGAATTAATGTGTAAATGTAGTAAGAATGCATGAGGGGTAATTTTGGTAGATCACTTAAACCTTTAAGTTTTAAGGCATAAGTGGAAGGGCATAAGGGTCTTTTGCATGCATTAAGAGGGTGAATGAGAAGAAGAAATATTTGACTTGTTAGGAAGAGAAGAAGTATCGTGGAAGAGAGGAAGAAGAACAGAAAAAGAGGGGAAAGCTAGAGCCTTGAGATTTTTGAAGAATTTGAAGCTTCTCTAAGTATAAGCATTAATTGGATGATTGAATCTTGTTTAGTTATAATTAGGAGTGAAAAATGGGGTTGAATATGTGTAGGGATTTGTTAGTGAATGGTGTACGAAAGTGTTATGATCTTTTAGGGTTTTTGATTTTTATTGTGTTTGTGATTGATTTTGGGTTGGAATGAGTTTAGAAAGGAAGTAAGAATAATAATTTAGGGTTAATATGAGTTATATTTGAAAGATGGAAAGTTTATAGTTGAAGAATATGGAAAAATAGTTTTTTGGGAGGATTTCGGCCTCGCACTTCGCTGCCACGCCGCAGCTCGCTCCAGCTTTCTCTCCGTGGCGAGAGACCATTTTTCCTACATCGACATGTTTTGGTATTTTGGGTATAATTTTTGTTGTAGATGTCCAAATGAGGTGATTTTTTCTTTCTTGTAAACTAGAGACATAGGGCTACAAGGTTTATGAAGTTCTGATTCAGTATCTAAAGATATAAAATGTTGGACGGAAGTTGAGTATAGATTATAGTTTCAGCATAAGGTTAGTCCCAACATGATTGGGGTATAACTTCCATGTTTTTGAACCATATGGAATGAGTTTGGTGTCGTTAGAAACTTAAGAAAATGAAGAAAATTTTTATAGAAGGAAGTTTTACCAAATGTCTTCATTTCTCTGATCATAATGATCATAGAAAACTTGACCTGAAATATAGTTTTGAAAGAGTTATATTTCAATTTTTGCATTTTGATTATTAAAGCCTTATGAACTTTCTTTGAATGTGGATTGATTTAGAAATTGTTTACGTTTAGGAAATCAAGCAAACCTTACCTAAGAGCAAGAAGAAAAGCAATCTTGAGCTTGGATTTCAAGCAGAATTAGGTGGGTAATGTATTTATAGTTATTGTGTGATTAGGAAAATTCTTACCTATGTGTGAATATATGTTGTATGTTATGCATTGTGAGATGCATGACATTTTGATTGAATATGTGGTTAATTGTTTGAAAATGATTTGTTAAAAGATTTGAATGATTTTGATTTCGTATACCTTGAAAGAAGCATGAGATTTGATATAAGTAAAATATGATTTTGATCATGTTATGCCTCGACTTCGGTCATGGCATTTTGTATAAATGAAAAGCATGAAAGCATATCATTTGATAAAATGATTCTGAGCATGATTTTGTGCTTTTGTTTGGGCGAGAGTAGAACCTTTTTGTTCGTCACGTGCACGTTGACAAGAGCCTTCTCTCAGTTGCCGGTTTGTGGCATATGAACTCCGAAATGGACTTTTTTTGTTCAGGATGTAAACTTCGGTTTCTCCCTTCGGTTTCCATGGAACCCTCGAGCCGAGTGATGTGCATTGCAAAATTTAATTGTTCATTTTGAGCATGCTAAGTGATATACATTGTGAAACGTTTTGTGAGTTGAATTAAATGTGATGGATGTGTAAATTGCTTGAACTTAGTGTGAGTGCTAGAATTGTTGCATGTATACATATATACATACATATGTTTGAAATTGTGCTAATTACCGATGGCTATAAATATATTAGCCACTGAGCTGTGTAGTTCAACCCATTATTTTTCCTTCTTCAGGTGCGACTCAAGATGACAGTTGATCCTTGCAAGGCATCGAAAAACTCCGCAATAGTTAGAAGCTTTTGGACTAAGTTAGTGATTTTAGTGAGCTTTTCAAGCATATCAACATTGAGCATCCTCATGTATTTGTTTTAAGGTTTGATATGTATTGTGTAGTAAAATTTGTTTAATCTCCTTTGATTGCAATGACATGAAGTTCTTTTGTCTATGAGTGTGTTTAACTGTTAGTTAGTATGAATGTGTATGTGTTAGAATGTATGTGCAAATGTTGGGAGTTAGGTCTCAGAAAATCGGAAGCCAGGGTTCGGCCGCGGCGAACCACTCATGCGAGGCGCTCGCTGCGACGAACCGTCGTTCTTCCCACTACTGATTCTTAAATTTGAATGTTTTCGACCCCTTTCCCCCCGCAATTCCTACTCGACGACCCCGAATGATCGCCTCGGGATAGGAAACGGGACCCGGACCCAGCAATTACCTTTGAATACCTCAAGCTGTACCCAATCACAACCCTATGAGCATCATTTGAGAGGCAACGAGGAAGGTAGTCAAAGTATAGGATCAGTATCTAAGATATTCTTGAGTACCTCAAGTCTAAGGGTATTTGCACCATTTTTATGCTGAGAATATCACTGAAACTATAATGGATTATCCGTATGATTATCTCATGGCAGGTTATCCAATATAGTTACTACTCTTAGCAAGCATCCACATGTTAACTCTAAATAACTTATGCTTACAACTTTTGAGATCCACTGCTTGATCTAATCAAGGAGTATAACATGTTCTAGTCTATCCGGATTAATAATGTCCCGTCTCATTAATTCTATGACTAGGGATAATTTAGACACTAACATAATTACACATGATAGGAATCTCATTATCATGATCTCATCATGATTTCCTTCATGCTATGTAATGTATCAAGGACTTCATTAATTCAATTTAAGATCATTATCAATTCATAAAGAACATGAAAATCAAATTATCAAAAATTCCTTTTCATTATTCATAAAGATTTCTACATTAAGTGTTAAAGGTGATTACGTTTAGAGCACTTGTATAACAACCTCCCACTTGAACTAAAGCCAATGGTCCTTGTATCTATTATCATAGGCAAGTACATGAGAATCATATCTCTTTTTAGGAATTGACTTAGTCAAAGTATCAACAATATTCTGATCAATGGGCACACTTGCTCTATCTTGAAACCTTTTCTACCAATGATTTCTCTAATCAAATTATGATACATCAGGTCTTGTAAATAATGTAGAATACATGATTGATCCTATAGCTAAAGAATAGGGGATCAAGTTCATACAAGTCCTCTCATCTTGTGTCTTCGGACACATAGATCTTGAGAGTGTAATCCCATACATCATGGGAAGATAACCTCTCTTAGATTGCTCCATATGAAACCTCTTTAGCATTTATCTATCTATGTAGACAATGTAACTTCTTGTATCTATCTTTATAGATTCTTATCCCCAAAATTTAAATTGTTTCTCTAAGGTCTTTTATAGAGAAATGTTTGGACAACCAAATCTTGGCTGATTGTAAATCTAACACATCATTTCCTATTAGTAGTATGTCATTTATATATAAAACAAGGTATACAATTGCACTCCCACTAACCTTCTTATACACATAAGGTTCATCCAAATTTTGTGAGATCTTTTAATGTCATATCAAATAAGATATTCCAACACCTAGATACTTGCTTCAATCCATAAATGGAAATTTGAAGCTTGCATACCTTTTCACCATCTTTGGATATGAAACCATCGGGTTGTGACATGTACACATCCTCGATTAGGTTTCCATTAAGAAATTTGTTTTCACATCCATTTTTGATATCTTGTAATCATAATGAGTATCAATGGTTAGGAGTATCTTAATGGATTTAAACATGGCTACCACGTTAAATATTTCATCATAGTCAATTCCTTGTCTTTGATGGTAGCCTTTAACTACAAGACTAGCTTTATAGGTAATTACATTATCCTCCATGTCAATTTTTTTTTTGAAAACCAATTTGCACCCTATGGGTTCTATCCCTTCGGGTGGGTCAACCAAATTACATACTTCCTTTTCATATATGGAATCCATTTCGAATTTCAGAACTTGAAGACATTTATCAGATTATGAACTCTTTAGAACTCCTTCATAGGTAGTAGGCTCATCATCTTTTATAAGCAATACGTCATTATGTTCACTTATGAGAAATCAACCTCTCTTTATAATATGAAGTATCCTATTTGATCTACGAACTTCTTGTATGTCAGAAAGTTCAACTTTTGTTTCATCATTATGAACAATAGTCGCAAGTTTAGGCAATTAATCTGCATCTGTTTGAGCATCTTGAATTTCCACAGGTTTAATTTTGCTCCCATTGTCTTCTTTTAGAATAAACTCTTTCTCTAAAAAGACAACATGCTTTGAAATAAACATCTTTTGTTTCAAAACACTGTAGAACTGATATCCTATTATTTCTTTAGGATATCATACTAACAGACACTTATCAAATCTAGTTTTTAGCTTATTTGACTGAATTTGCTTCACATAAGCTAGAAAACCTCAAATTTTCATACAAGAAAGATAAGGTTTCTTGTTTGTCCACATATCATATGGAGTATCATCAACTAACTTTGAAGGCACTCTATTTAACTCATAAACAACAGTCTTGAATGCATATCCTTAAAAGGATTTTGGCAAATCTATTAAGCCCATCCTTAACCTCACCATATCCAACAAGGTTTGGTTTCTCCTTTCTATCTCACCATTATGTTGCGACATGTAAGGTGAAGTCCAATGGGATACTATCCATTATCTTTGAGATAATTTAGAAACTCTTGGATTAAGTATTCACTACCTTGATCTGATTGAAGTGTGTTAATTCTTCTGTCCAACTCTCATAAGATATACATACCCATAATGTGAATATCATCAATAAAGGTAATGAATTATATGAAACCACCTTTGGCATGTATGGACATCAGATTACATACATCTAAATGTATTAAGGCTAATAGCCCAATAGTTCGTTCACCTTTCCCTTAAAGGGTAACTTTGTCATCTTACCTAATATGCAAAATTCACATGTGCCATATGATTCATAATCAGATGACCCTAAACTACCACACTTGTGTAGTTTAGTCATGCATCTATTACTTAAATGGCCAAGGTAACAATGCCATAAGTACGATGATTTCACATTATCTCTTTCTTTTTCTTTTATTGTTATTGATATTTAAAACTGGATTAGACATATCTAATATATGTATTCCATTGCATAATGTACCCATAGCATAAAGCATTCCATTCAAACTAATAGAACAACCATTGTTACTAAAATTTAAATAGAAACCATCTTTATTAAAATTAGAATTTGAATTAATATTCCTAGTCAATACACGTATATAAAAACATTCATCCAATTTTATTACAAGTCAACTAGGAGCATCAAGACATAATTTCCTATGGAAAATGTAGCAAATTTTGCTCCATTGTCCACACATAGGTCTGAATCTTCCTTGTTAAGTTACTTAATATTCCTGAGGTCCTGCATATTAGTTCATATATGTGAGCCACAACTGGTATCCAATACCTATATGTTATTATTAGAAACATGATTAATATTAATAACAAACATACCTCAAGTTGATGGGGCATCTGATGCCTTCTTGTGCTTTAGTGACTTTAGATAGGCCTTACAGTTCCTTTTCTAAGGGCCATCCTTGCCATAGTGGAAGCATGTTCCCTTAGGGGTAATCTCCTTAGCTTTCTTCTTGACCACACCTCCCTTAGGCTTTATGGACTTCTTCTTCTTTTGGTTCTTCCTCTTTGAACCAGAAGAGTCCACCAGCATCATAACTTTATTATCCTTCCTAATAGATGACTCAATTATTTTAAGAAAGTTGATCAATTCAGGAATTGTAGTGGATATTTGGTTCATCCTATAGTTAAGCAAAAATTGTGAATAACTATTATTCAAGCCAGTCAAAATTACGTCTATACTTAATTCATGATCCATCAAAGGGCCCAAGGAGGCTAACCTCTCACTATAGCCATTCATCTTCAGTGCACGTTAAATTGGAGATGTCACCTTAGCCATCTCAGAGTGGAAGACCATCCTCGAGGTCTCAAACCTTTCAGACTTAGCTTGCTCATCAAACAACTCCCCTAGATGATAGACTATGGTATGAGCATCTATAGCCCCATGCTGCTTTTGTAATTTTGGTGACATAATGGCTTACCATTGAGATGTTTTCTGTATACCTTCTGATCACTATCAAAAGCATCAGAAGCAGGGGGATCAGGAAGTGGTTCTTCTAAGACTTAGTATAGTTTTTTTGACTTGAAAACTATTCTTAGGTTCCTAAGCCAGTCTAGGAAGTTAAGTCTAGTCAACTTATTGGCTTCCATAAGTGAGCATAGGTTCATACTAGTGTTCATGGTTTCGATTCTTGCAACCTAATGTCAAGGAGAGAAATGGTGTTAGACTGTACATAAGTGCATGTTAATTAAGACTTTAATAACATGCAATATGGCTCCCACTACTTTCTCAGAAATTAATAACCCTCACTATGAATCCAAGAGAACTTGTACAGAAGTTCTCTTAGTGGGTCGGTATCTAATATCTCTAGGAATGATCTTGGGTTTGCCCAACAAGCCACCATAGGTCAATCGGTAGGTTTCAGTCATACCAATTACATTTATAATGCAACTATCGAATTTAGTACTATCAACTATTGATGTGTGAACATACATTGGGCTATCAACTCTTGATGCATGTACAGTGCATGCACATTACTCAACTTCACCTATGTCTACGTTAACCTTGGGTTTGCCCAACAAATCAATGTTTTTAGTTAAAACCAACCCATTAATCTGGAAATTACATTTCTAGAGATCAAAATATTCATGTAGAGTAGGCTTAGGTTTTCCCAACATTCCTAACTTTAAAAGAACTCTGGTTCTCACCATATTAATGGAAGGCGTTAGTTTTAATATTTTAACTGAGGGATTTCTACTTAGGTCTCATTTGTATATATCACACATATATATATAGTTATCATAACTATATGGCATAATATCGACACCCCAATCATATTGGGATTAAGTCCATAACCATCCATTACGCAAGCCCACACATAATCTTAACATACATCCTCTAATGTATAATAGTTAAACACATCAAATTTGGTTGTGCCAAGTTATGGATCCTATATTTTGGAAGTTGATTTAACTCTTGAATCGAATTTCTTCCTAAGTGTTATATTGGTTGAATTTAATAATGGATGTCATTTAGGTTTAGAATTTAATATTAATTAAATCAAATCAAACTCTTAATTCCAAAAATAATTCAAAATTAATTCACCTTAAAATTGATTATTTGATGTCAAAATTAAACACTTTTATTTTGTCACAAGCCAATTTCTAGTCTTACTAGAAAATAATGCTCTAATTAAATTAATTCAAAATTAATTTCAAAATTTCATCAAATCATGATTCCATGAATCTCTAGTTCATTTTAGGTTCATCAAAATAATTTTGGAATCACCCAAAATTATTAAGATAATCGAAACACCATTGAGATGCTAAAAATGACAAATTTGATATCTAAAATTTTTCCAAAATATTAATTTAAAAAATATTTTGGCATGATTTATTCATAAAAACACATTTTTATTAGAGAAAATATTTTTAAGGTTTTGTAACCAAACATACACAAAAAATTATCAAACAAAAGCAGTTCCATCAATTTCAATAAAATCGACTAGATCGTATCTTGTTTGAAAATTAATTAAAAATTTGATTAATTCTGTAAAATTCCTGTGGATTAAAAACATTTTAAATATGTTTACATAAAATTTACAGAATCTAATTCGATGAAAAACATACTAAACCTCATCAATTTAGCCAACCAACAACATATGTTCAGTAGAAAGTAGTTTTCAACATATTGTTAAAAATTTGACAATAAATACATTTCAATCACATTGAAACCAATTTTCAATTACTAAAACCATATAATAACATCTCATGAGTAGATCAATGAAAGAAAATTGTGAAAAGAAATTTCATAATTTAATTTCGAATTTTCTAGGAACATAACCACAATTGTCACAACCATGCAATCCTATTGTGCATGTAATAGAAACTACATCTAATAGGCACAAGATGGCTCTGATAGCACTGTTGGCTTTCAATCATGCATAACATGTATCAATTATCAGAATACACATTAGAAAATAAACAAATCCCAGAAAACACTTAATCAAACATGTGTCATTAGATGTAGTAAAACAAAACAAGAACTCAGTGTACCTTACAATCTCCTTCATTTTTTCTTGTCTTCACCTCTTGAGGTTATCATAAACTGCAACGACCAAAGGAGGACACCTTTAATGATATCCACATAAGAGAAAAGCCTAAAATCTCTTTGTGTTGTGTTCTTTGAGAGAGTATTTTAGAAGATGGTGAACAATTCACAAAAAGACAATTTATTTTGTTACAACATGTACACTAAAATATAGTATCTTGGACACCCTTTGGCCTCCTTCTAACCCCCAACATCAATGAAGAGTTAGTGGGAATTAAGTGGCTTTGATTCCCACTTAATTTAGCTTGAAAAAATTCACCCCTTCTTTAAAGGATAATTTTGTCGTCTTGCTTATTAAAAGGTAATTTTGTCATCTTACTTATTAAAGGGTAATTTTGTTATCTTACCTAATAACCAAGATTCACATGTTTCATATGATTCACAATCAAATGACCCTAAACTACAACACTTTTGTAGCTTAGTCATGCATCTCTCATATCTTGGATCCCCATCCAAAACCATTTTACTCATTCTTCACATCTCCAATGCCTGTGACCCATTAGGTTTCCAATTATGTTGACCACTTGAATTAACACTTAATTAAAACATGTCATGAGTGGTATCTAGCAACAAATCATGAGCCCCAATTTACCAAAAAGCCAATGGTTCGACTATGAACCCTTCCATAGATGATGTTCCTGTGTAATTCGTCATTTCACAATTCTATACCCTACTAAGTTCTGAGTATGGTTAAAGTGTCAACTCCCACTTGACTGACTACGTCACATCTAGCCCAAGTGATGTTAGTTCTTTCACCAGCGGCTCATTACTTAATTAGATATGTTACTGAAAACTATCTTTATGAAATTTCCACTCTAGTTAAAGATTACAAAGTAATAACTGTTGGAGTTAAGTAAATATAGTGCCCTGGAAAGCAAGTGTATTTACATGTAACTTTATCTTCTTCAGTTACAGTTTTGTAATGAAAATATTTATTATTAATAAAAGAAAAGAGTTTGGCTTTATCTGTATGAGCATTATATGTAACATCCCATCACCGATGGGAAGGTTATTTTGGTAAATTGGGACGGTCTAGTACGTTAGACTGCATTTTGATATGAGCATGCATTAGGTCTCTCGATATAGAGAGGAATAAGACATTTGGCACGGGCACATATATGTATACGCATGCATGACATTTCTCGGCTTTTATTTGAGAATATGATGTGTTCTGTGAATTCTGAGACAATTGTGGTTGATAATCTGAATTGGAACTATTTTAGAGTGGTTATCAATTGTTAGTGACCCTTAGAAATTTTTTTGGAAAATTGGGAGAAAATGTCCGGACTGGAAATTTTCCGAGTGACAGACTGACTGATTGTATAGTACTTGAATAACTGTCCAATGGCCATGGAAAGTTAGATATATCATTTTAGAAATCAATATATCGAGCCATTGAAATTTGGAGACGAATTGGGCTGGAAATAAATTGTAGAAAAAAAAGAGATTTAAAATGTATAGTGAGGAAAAAGACAAGTGGTATGATTCTATTGTTAAAAGAGAAACCCTTTAAATGCCTTAGGGTTTAAATGTCTTCTTTGGAAGTTGCGAAAATCACTTGGCAGAAAATTGATTTCTTCTCCACCTAGGGCATGATCATTTCTCCTTCGATTGATTCTCTTTTCCTCCTTTTAGTGTGTGATCTTTTGTTGTCAAAGTGTTGCTTGCCTTCTTTATGCAAAGATCATCGAAAACCCTATAGAAGATGAAGATTTTGAGGTTTTAGTGAGGGAGCCGTAGGTGTTAAAGGAGTTGGGAGATTTTCGGGAGTTGAAGATTGAAGGCTTGATTGGTAAGTAAATGGCTTGTATGTTATGTTTTTGTTAGTTGATGCATTTATGATGTTTAATGAGTAAGATTGGGGTAGTTGGGTGAGTTATGGCTGATTTTAGAGAAAGAATATGTGAAATGAGGTTCGGGGACGAAGGACAGGTCGCGGCGTGCACGAGGAGCCTCGCCGCGGCGAGACTTCCTTTACTCGCCGCGACGAGCTTATAGAGGTGCGCTGCGGCGAGCCCCAAAAATTTTCCGCCGCGGCGAGCTAGCTTTTGATGCCACGGCGAGCGCCCATCTTCTGAACTGCTATGCCTTAGTATTTCGGACATAACAAATGATGTAGGCCTCCAATTGAAGTGATGTTTGATTCGTTATGAACTAGAGAAAGAGGTCTACAATTGATGTAAAGAAAGAAAGTATTGAATGAAAATTGAGAATAGGTTCGATTTCAACCTTAGGGTTGTTTATTGATAATTGGGATATAACTGTGAGATTTCTGAATTTAAGGAAATGCTATTGAGAGTTTTAGAAGCTGAGCCATAAGGGTGAATTTTGATATAGGGAATAGTGACACTGGTTTTGGGGTCTTTCTTGATAATATCCTTGTAGGTATGATTTGGTAAATTGACTGAATTTTTAGAAAAGAACTTCTGGAGTTCCATGACATATTAGTGATTTGAAATAAGTCATTATTGAGCAATTGAGCGAAAAGTTAGAATTTGAAAAAAGAAAGTGAAATTTGGGAAATAGCACCGGGAAGGTCATGAACATGCATCGTGCATCTTTTATTTAAGACATGTGCATCATTGAATTGGTTTGATTGTGCATTTAGTAATGGGAAATTATTTGACTGTTATAGAGGCACCGATGGAAAGATATTCTACGGATATTGCTGGGACTTCCAGGCAGTAGCTCGGAAGTACAGGTGAGTAACCTAGTTGGTTCCTCAATCTTTATGTGTTTAATATTATGCACTTATACCATGTGGAGATGAATGGAGGGTTATGTGTGTTTGCTTATGATTGATTTCGGACCATAGGTGTCCGGAGTATTGGGAACTTGAAATCGAAGTGCTATTTGTGTGTAACTGTTTGTGAATGCTTCAATGAAATAGGCTGTGAATGTGATAAATCGTGACTGTATGAGAATCTGTATGATTGAGAATGATATGTTCGATTCTGATATATTGGATTAGACTGTAATGTGTTTTGAGACATATGCATTTCATACACAAATGCATGAATAGATAATGATAGTTGTGACCTGAGTCGCTACTGATACTGAAAAAGAGCCTTGAGCTCGATGACTGGAAAAGAGCCTTGAGCTCGAAGGGAGTTAGTGCATACCCAGAGGGCTCTCCTACTCCCTAGACGCGTCTACTGAATATTGTTTACTGGTTATGCGCTCGGTCACAACACTGTAATAAAATGGGAAAGAGTCACATATGCATTGCAGACATATTGTGATGGATTGAATATTATGAATGGGAAATTGACAAGTGCATCATATAATCCTGATAACTGATTTGCGTAATTTCTAAGCTTTATGAATTGGTTATATCTGCATGAGTTGAGTGAACCATTGATGATGGTTTCTCTTTGAGTTCGCAAACTCACCCAACATTGCAACTATTTTTCAGGATTTGAAGAGTACCTCGTTAGACAAACGGGAGTATGCCTATGGCATATGAGTTAGAGACTGAGGTCGGCATCAGTTCATGTCTGCATTAGTGTTATTATGTTTTTCTATAAGATTTGTATTTCTGCAATTTTTGCAGAACAGTACTGTTATTTCAGAGGGTCCCAATTGATAAATGTTGTATTTGTAATGTGATTACTGAAAGTGTTAATAACATTGGGCTCAATTTGGTTATGGATTTTTATGCATGAATTGATTTAAATACTATTGAGTTCCTTTTTAATGATTGAAATTGTGTTGTGTTCGAAACTGTTTTCGGATTAAAGCGGACCCAAATCGTTATTGAATTCCATACATGCCATTGTTTTTAAAAAAATGTCTTACTGAGTTTTGAACTGAAATTGACTGCCCTAGTATACCACCCTCGTGTGGCACGGGCTAGGATATCACCCTCGATGTCGAGTTCGGGTCTTGCGGGAGCGGGATGCTACATTTGTGGAATCAGAGCCCAGAAGTACTATCTTATATGGGTTGTTTTTTAATTATGGGTCAAATTTCATGCATATTAGTCATGTCACGGCAGACAGTGACAATTGATCCCCAGTCTAGTATATGAGTCACATGCATGAGCATGTATCAATTGTTTAAGTGATTAAAAATAGTGAGGGAAATGATGATATGTTAGAAAGTGATAAATGGAAGTTGTGGATATCTTGGAATGAGAAAAAGTGTATGGTTTGATTTGACAAATGAAGATCTAGTGTATAGATATTGGTGGATATATTATGAAATGCGACATCAGAGTTATACTGAGTATATCCTTGAATGTGAGATAGATATGAAGTTATAGTTGTGGATTGATAGAGGAAAATAGAGATATGTTAGAAATGACAAGATTAAAAGTGCATAAATAAAGTGGATGAAAATAAAATGTTCTATGATCTAGAAAGGCTACAATTGGGTTTGACTACCGTGATGAGAGTTTTGTAATAGGGGTTTATGACTTAAAGTCAGAATATGTTAAATGGGAAATCAAGAATGATTATACATCTATGATATTGATTTGAGTGTAAGCATACATGGGTATGATGAAATAATGAAAAGATTGAAATGTAAGACAATGATAGTGGTAGATGAAAAAGTTGTCAAGGTTCAGTTGATTTGCCTATGTGAACGCACATTTGATGATGGGTACACCATGGAAAGTGAAAATATTAAGTTTATTTGTCTCATATGTGTGGAGATGATATGGGAAGCAATTAGTGAGTTAGTGGATAATTGCTAGTCTTAGCTCTTGTAGCTTAAAGTTCAATATGAGTTAGAATAAGAAATGAAAGTGCTTATAGTGATCAATTGGGAATAAATTGAGATTGTTATACGTTCAAAAAAAGAAAAGGACCTGATCTTTGCAAAATCCTCACGAACGAGGACAAGTGAAAAAAGGGAAGTGTTGTTAAAAATTGAATGAGATTAAGGTACCCTTAGCGTAAGTGACTAATTGGTGAGTTGTCCCACATCTGTCTCTCGATAAGATGTGGTAATTTTGATAGTATATACTTCACTGAATTTTATTAAAAAGGATGTCCTGATTTATATGAATTGAGGCATAATTGATCTTTTTGGGATATGATAAATAGCTAAAATTGATTTCCTAAGATATTGAGAATGACTGACAAGAAATGTGACGACTGTTGATGATTAGGAATTCCAAAAACGGTATCGATGAAAGTAGTGAGAAATCTTCTTTTAAAGAAGAATTTCCCTGAATTAGGTTAAGTCGATCAGATGATTCAATTGAAAGAATTATTAATGAAAGGACAAATATGAGATAAATCTGAAATGAATTAAAAGTCATTATGGGAGTCCTGATTCTAGCGGAGACTCAAGCGTAAGAGATAGAATCTGTTACTGAGAAGGTATGTATTATGTTAATGTAAAGAATCTGATTATGTAATAGGATTATTGAACAATAAAGAGACATTAGTCGTGTTTATGAGGAGAATATCGGTTCCCGATTATTTGTGCAAATATGTTCATATAGTATAAGTGGCTATTGATGAATGTGTTATTAAACAGGTTGTAAAGATAGCAATGAATTGAAGTATGTGGAGAACTAGTGTAAAGGAACATTTGTCAGAACATGTCATTATGAAACTGAGAAAATCATAAGATAATTTTTCTTCATTGGGGAGATTGAATGCTTAAAGAGTTATGAAATCAGTCATGGGTATAAGGAGTTTTGGGTTGTAATTGTCAGAGATAATAATTCCCCCGACAGTATTATACTACTGAAGAGTAAAGTGTCTCAATTGTGTTTAGATTGGATAGTGACTATGATCATTAATGATATTTTTGATCTGCATGAAAAGTGGAGAAAGATACTTTTGCATAGATGGGGAAATCTTTTATATCATGAAAGCTTTATAAAGGTGAATCTTAGCTTGATCAAATAAATTATGGATGAATTAGTATTCGAACATGGCATTGGGAGACTTTATGACGATAGAGGTGATGATAAAATGCGAAATTGCAAGCGATATTTATATATGGGATTTGGAGTTATTTAGAACTAGTTGTATGCTGGATTCGTCCGGAAGTTGTTAAAGATTTTCTAGTCTTAGCCTTTGACAAAAATATTTGAGGAAAAAAATGTGAATCGTATGACTGATGATTGTAAAAAGAGACATTTGGAGATTTAACAATAATTAACGAAGTGTCCCAGTAAAGATTATAATGCGATCTATTGATATAGTGTAGAGTGGTTTTATGTTCATGGGGACAAGTATAACCACATGGGCTGCATTGCAATTGATGATTTGAAAATTCGTTGTACTAAGTATTGCTTTGAAAATTTGGAGACGCTATTCGTACAGAAACATTTTTGGATATATCTATGAATATGCAAATTGATAACGGTTAAGATATTTCGGGAATTTCAAAGAATTGGAAAGGATTATGCGATTGAGTATTTCAAAATTTAGCTAGTGATGCAATTTAAAGTATGGAATAGAAAAGTCAATGGCACAAGATCACAACTTGGGCGATAAGGTTATTAAACCTAGTGTATTACAGAGTGCAAACTGTCGAGCTAGCAAGGGACAAAAAAAAGTATGATTAGCTATTGGATGTCCAAATCAGGTGTGTACAAAAAGGGAATGGTAAAACCCAAATTTGAGGATTTAGAATATGCGGACCTTATGGAGAAATCGAAAATTAAATTCAACGTTTGAGAAAAATAATATTATGATTGGATTAAGAAGTATGTGTAATATCCACTAAAGGAACTGTTAGTGAAAACGCAAGGAACAATCGAAGCTATATGTTCTAGTAAGAGTGCATTGAAAGAGTAATTGATGGTTTAGAATGTAAAATCGAATGATTATAAGTGTGGATAACCAACAGACTTGACTGCTAGAGATAAATGTGAAACTGATATTTTTAGAGTTCATAGGGACATGAAATTGATGTTTAGTTCAGTTGATTGTGGGCATAACAATCGTTATATTGATGACGCCATTCGAATGGTGTATAAGGGGGCCTCACAGTCAAAATGGAGTCGTTCACTCCTATATTAAAATGAACAGGGCCTAGGAATAATCGAAGACCATGACTGATTTGAGATAATGTTGATAAGTGAAATGAATCTGTAATAGACGTTAAGAAATCCAAGTTAATGTCAATGAGTCGAGTTGATTATTATCGAGGTTATAGGAATCTTATAAGATTAGTGTTTTAACCCCAAAGAGATGTAAGTTGATAAGTGATAAATGAAATGCTTCGAAGTGTATCACCTCGACCAAGATACACTTGATGGAGATGAAGGTGTAATTAAGGGAAACTGAATTTGTTATAAAGTGGCCTCTATGTGACTGTGATGTGAATAGAACTAAGGATTGGTAATTCAGTCTAAAACCTAAAAGATGTTTCGGATTTACGAAGTGTTACATAGACAGGACTAGGAAATATTGTTATGATCTGACATATGTGTTGTTAATACCGAAAGTGAAGAATTACGAGTATTCATAAGGAAACAGTTAAAACAGTGTAGAGTTTGAAGAAGGTAAAGGGGTGATTGATCGTATTGATTTCAGTAAATTGGCATAAATTAATCATGTAGTGAAATAAGTGGGAAATATAATATAAATGAATGGAACAATTCCCCTATCTTCCTGATCAATCATGTATGAAATTTCGAGGACGAAATTTTTGTTAGGAGGGGAGAATTGTAACATCCCATCACCGATGGGAAGGTTATATTGATAAATTGGGACGGTCTAGTACGTTAGATTGCATTTTTATATGAGCATGCAATTGGCCTCTCGATATAGAGAGGAATAAGACATTTGGCATGGGCACATATATGTATACGCTTGCATGACATTTCCTGGCTTTTATTTGAGAATATGATGTGTTCTGTGAATTCTGAGACAATTGTGTTTAATGATCTGAATTGGAACTATTTTAGAGTGGTTATCAATTGTTAGTGACCCTTAGCAATTTTTCTGGAAAATTGGTAGAAAATGTCCAGACCAGAAATTTTTCGAGTGACGGACTGACTGATTTTATAGTACTTGAATAACTGTCCAATGGCCATGGAAAGTTAGATATATGATTTTAGAAATTAATATGTCGAACCATTGAAATTTGGAGACGAATTGGACTGGAAATAAATTGTGAAAAAAAAAGAGATTTAAAATGTATAGTGAGGAAAAAGACGAGTGGTATGATTCTATTGTTAAAAGAGAAACCCTTTAAATGCCTTAGGGTTTAAATGTCTTCTTTGGAAGTTGCAAAAATCACTTAGTAGAAAATTGATTTCTCCTCCACCTAGGGCATGATCCTTTCTCCTTCGATTGATTCTCTTTTCCTCCTTTTAGTTTGTGATGTTTTATTGTCCAAGTGTTGCTTGCCTTCTTTATGCAAAGATCATCGAAAACCCTAAAGAAGATGAAGATTTTGAGGTTTTAGTGAGGTAGCCGTAGGTGTTAAAGGAGTTGGGAGATTTTCGGGAGTTGAAGATTGAAGGCTTGATTGGTAAGTAAATGGCTTGTATGTTATGTTTTTGTTAGTTGATGCATTTACGATGTTTAATGAGTAAGATTGGGGTAGTTGGGTGAGTTATGGCTGATTTTAGAGAAAGAATATGTGAAATGAGGTTCGGGGACGAAGGACAAGTCGCGGCGTGCGCGAGGAGGCTCGCCGCGGCGAGACTTCCTTCACTCACAGCGAGCTTATAGAGGTGCGTCGTGGCGAGCCCCAAAAATTTTCCCCCACGGCGAGCCAGCTTTTGACGTTGCAATGAAGTTCATCATAATGGCAGCGCATCGCCTTCTGAACTGCTATGCCTTAGTATTTTGGACATAACTAATGATGTAGGCCTCCAATTGAAGTGCTGTTTGATTCGTTATGAAATAGAGAAAGGGGTCTACAATTGATGTAAAGAAAGAAAGTATTGAATGAAAATTGACAATGGGTTCTATTTCAACCTAAGGGTTGTTTATTGATAATTGGGATATAATTGTGAGATTTCTGAATTTAAGGAAATGCTATTGAGAGTTTTAGAAGCTGAGCCAGAAGGGTGAATTTTGATCTAGGGAATAGTGACACTGGTTTTGGGGTCTTTCTTGAGAATATCCTAGTGGGTATGATTTGGTAAATTAACTGAATTTTTAGAAATGAACTTCAGGAGTTCCATGACATGTTATTGATTTGAAATGAGTCATTATTGAGCAATTGAGCGAAAAGTTAGAATTTGACAAAAGAAAGTGAAATTTGGGAAATAGCGTTGGGATGGTCATGAACATGCATCGTGCATCTTTTATTTAAGACATGTGCATCATTGAATTGGTTTGATTATGCATTTAGTAATGGGAAATTATTTGACTGTTATAGAGGCACCGATGGAAAGATATTTCACAGATATTACTGGGACTTCCAGGCAGTAGCTCGGAAGTACAGGTGAGTAACCTAGTTGGTTCCTCAATCTTTATATTTTTAATATTATGCACTTATACCATGTGGAGATGAATGGAGGGTTATGTGTGTTTGCTTATGATTGATTTCAGACCATTGGTGTCCGGAGTATTGGGAACTTGATATCGAAGTGCTATTTGTGTGTAACTGTTTGTGAATGCTTCAATAAAATAGGTTGTGAATGTGATAAATCGTGACTGTATGAGAATCTGTATGATTGAGAATGATATGTTCGATTCTGATATATTGGATTAGACTGTAATGTGTTTTGAGACATATGCATTTCATACACAAATGCATGAACAGATAATGATAGTTGTGACCTGAGTCGCCACTGATACTGAAAAAGAACCTTGAGCTCGATCACTGAAAAAGATCCTTGAGCTTGATCACTGGAAAAGAGCCTTGAGCTCGAAGGGAGTTAGTGCATACCCAGAGGGCTATCCTACTCCCTAGACGCGTCTACTGAATACTGTTTACTGGTTATGCGCTCGGTCACAACACTCCAATAAAATGGGAAAGAGTCACATATGCATTGCATACATATTGTGATGGATTGAATATTATGAATGGGAATTTGACAAGAGTGCATGATATAATCCTGATAACTGATTTGCGTAATTTCTAAGCTCTGTGAATTGGTTGTATATGCATGAGTTGAGTGAACCATCGATGATGGTTTCTCATTGAGTTCGCAAACTCACCCAATATTGCAACTATTTTTCAGGATTTGAAGAGTACCCCGTTAGACAAACGGGAGTATGCCTATGGCATATGAGTCAAAGACTGAGGTCGGGATCAGTTCACGTCTACATTAGTGTTATTATGTTTTTGTATAAGATTTGTATTTCTTCAATTTCCGCAGAACAGTATTGTTATTTCAGAGGGTCCCAATTGATAAATATTGTATTTGTAATGTGATTACTGAAAGTGTTCAGGAATAGCATTGGGCCCAATTTGGTTATGGATTTTTATGCATGAATTGATTTAAATACTGTTGAGTGCCTTTTTAATGATTGAAATTGTGTTGTGTTTGAAACTGTTTTCGAATTAAAGTGGGCCCAAAAAAACGTGTTTCAAATCGCTTTTAAAAAAATGTCTTCTTCGAGTTTTGAATCAATTGATCGCCTAGTATACCACCCTCGTGTGGTACGGGCTCGGATATCACCCTCGATATCGAGTTCGGGTCTTGCAGGAGTGGGATGCTACATTATATATCTGGTCATAAGGTACCAAGATTCTTTTGTAAGTGATATACATATATATAGAGATGTATGGGAAACATGTATATTATTAGAATATGATTTAATTGATTCACAATTGAATAATCAAGTTGGTCACTTGATTATGGTTTAGACTGTAGTGTTGCGATTTATCTCCATATAAGTAAAGGAGTTTACTTCAAGGGAATGATGAGTTTCATATCATGATAGTAGTTGACTATTGATAATGGCACTATTAAATGAATTTGGAATCAAGTATGTTTTCAAGAATAAAGTGGGCCGTTACTTTAATCTTAAAACATACAACTTAAGCATTCGCTTATTATGAACCATAATCTTGATGAGTGGTGAACTCATATATGTTTCATTATAATTCTTGATATAATCGGAATGAATTTTTACAGAGTATTAATCCAGTGTCTGCATGTTGGAATTATTAATTGAAACATGTATCAGGGAATATTCACTCAAATAAATAGTTTATAGTGTTATCATCTCTCTTAGATGTTTTAAGGAGATTTGGTGATTAAACTGGTGTCAGTAGTTTGATGGACTAGCTACCCATCAAGTCTTAACACTTAGATGAGATCTTATGTGTTAATCACCATATAAAGTAAAATGAGAGATCTAGAAGGAAAAACCAACATAAGGGCAAAACGGTAATTTTACCCTTTGTTGTGCGGATGGCTAAAATAAGGTTCTAAATAGGGTTTGCAATTGGACATATTCTCATAATATTTAATAATTCAAGAGTTCAACTAATTGTCTTTAGTGGAATGACATTTAGTTAATAAGCTAGAATTAATTCCAATGAGGTTGAATTAATTAGAGCTTGAATTATCAAAGTCTAATAAGATTCCCCACTTGGCTTTAAGAAAGGTTATCAAGTTAAGTAAGAAATATAAATGGAGGTTAATTAGAAGCCCATAATTGAATCTTAGGCTTGGTCTAATTAAAGAAGCCCAAATGTACATTTAGTAATGGCTTGGTTTTTGGTTTAATGTAATTAATTAGATTAATTATATTAAAAAAATTTTAAGAAGAAGATAGCAATTTCGGTTATTCATAGGTTAAATGTGTAAACACACATTTGACATTAAAAATGCTAAATAAAGATGGTCTTTATTATGGTTAATCATCATTAAATGGAGTTATGAACTTACCATTAAATGGTTTAATGGTTGTCTTTTAATGTTGGCTTGTAACCTATTTGCATTCATTATATTAAAGATGAAAGACGTACATTATATGGACCATCTTCCTTCTTTCTTCTTGGCAAAACCGAAATTGGGTATTGAATTTTAGGTTATGGTCTTTTCAAATAGCCATCATAAAGATAAATGAAGATAATCTCAATTATTGGCTATTTTATGAGTGATTAATGAAAAAAGTGATGCATTTGATGCCTCTCTCTCCCTCCATCCATGCATATACGAAATTGGTAGGCAAGAAAGAGTTCTTCATGTTCTTTACACCTTCTCTCCTTTCATGAAAGAGAGAATCGAAAATACCAATTAAAAGAGTTTCAATTTTGCTTCTTCTTCTTCTAAGAAAATCTCCTCCAAACATTTCTTCTCCTTTCCCACCAAAGGATTTTGTTAACCTAATTTTCCTTGAAGAACAGGTGGTACATCTAATTGGTTAAGGATACTACAACAAGGAGAAAGTAGATTGCTAAAGGAAAAGAGTCAAAGGCAAAGGATTTGGATACACGAAGAAGGAGAGGATAGCGCAGCGAGGATTTAAAGTTGTAGCGAAGGAGTCGGTAATACTCCTGATCTTGTTTATATTTTATTATCCTTATACGATATCATGTATGGATTGGCATGTTCATTTGGATTTGTTGCTTCAGCTACAAGTAATGATTTCTTAAAAGTTTTGAAATCTACCGTTTTTCCAAACAAAGCATGTTTTCTTTTTTCGATCCAACAATTGGTATCAGAGCCAGTTTCTAATGCATGATTTCGGTTCCTATATATTAGATGCATGGGCTGGCATTCTTTTTGTGTATGCTGCATATTTTTATGTGATAGAAATACACATGGTGTATGTTTGCTCTTTTTGTTGTCCATAGAAGTTAAATTTACCTTGTAAGATTTCTTCATTGGTTGTAACAAGGAGGGTGGTCTATCATCACCATATTTCCTCCTTGGTTTCTTTTTTCTATTTTCTTCGATTTTGTATTGTACAAATTGATATAATGATGAAGATGGAGCAGCCATGGATTGAAGAAATGGAAAGGTAAAATTTTTGGTGTATCCTTTTTTGTATTGGCATAAGTTTTGTGAAAACATATTTTCAACGTGACAAAATTTGATTTTCATATATGCCATTACATTTTGTTTACTGAATGGGCCGGATCATGTTTGTGAGGAGTTCGAAGCGGAAGATCCAAGTCCAAGAAGAATACTTTGGGCCTAAAAGGCTTGTAATTATTTAATTTTTCTAGGATGGATAATCAAAAGTGGCTTTATTAGTTCATGTGATTAATGGAGAAATGAATGCTTATAATATGTGATATTATGCAATTGCATGTCATTTAGAAAATTGCCAACCCTAGGCTTTGCCATGCATTCATTATGTATGAGATATATAATGAAACAATATAGGATGGATAATAAATTGCATCTAGACAAGATGCTATTTAAAACTTAAAGCCCAAAAGGTTTGAGTGGAAGAGGATGCTCCTGTGAGAGTCCACGATCTCCAAATGATGGCCCGTTTGCATGTGATGAAGTGATACTCCCCATTGGAGGGTATGGATCCTAGATCTTGCATGGTTTGGGTTTCCTTAAGGATAAGTCCACTTAATGATAGCAAATGTGACCTCCCACCGAGGCATGGTTTGTAGGTATCTTTAGTGAATGAATCAAATGGTTAAACACTCAACATTTTTTATCAATAAACTGCCCACCGTAGCTCTGTTGGTAAAAGTATGGACCAAATTAAGACGCTTCTTAAAAAATTGGGCATGAGATGCTTGGTAGTTTTTGAGTGGGAAGGTCCCAGTTTTTCTTTTAATGGATAAGATGGCCCACCGTCATTTGGTCTGTTATAGATAACAAAAATAACCGTCGTATAATGTTTTAATTTTTTAAGTTTTGTTAAATCTATCATCATGCATACATGCATCATGATTTTATACAAAGTTCTATAAATTGTTGACTAGTATACTCATGTTTTAATAATTTATATTTTCAGACATAATCAACCACAAAATGAATCCACTCACCCTGCTCTTGACTAATAAAAAATTGGACAACGGAGACAATTTTAATGAATGAAGACGTAACCTTGACATTGTTCTTCAATATGAATGTATTTCTTGGGTGTTAACTGAAAATGAGCCTACACCTCCAAGTGGAGATTCAACTCCTGAGCAAGTTCAACAACATGAGCGTTGGCAGAATGCTCACAAGACTACTAAGTGTTATATTCTGGCTTCTGTCAGTGGCATGTTGCAAAAGCAAATTGCTTGTATGAAAACTGCTAGTGCAATGGTCCATCACCTACATGAGATGTTTGGTGTGAGGACTAGGTCTGCAAGAGTGAAAACTATCCAAACCTTTCATAATCTCGAGGCGAAAACCCGTGAATCAAAAGCGGGATTACATGATGAAGGTAATCTCTGCGGTCTCGAGGTTTGAGATGTTTAGGCGGAAATGGATGCGGACACGCAGATGATTATGATCATCAATAGCTTAAACTCTTCTTTTCAGCAGTTTAAGTTGGACAATGAGCTCAACAACAAGGATTACACCTTGAGTGAGTTGATGAAACCCTCTGAAACACGGAGGAGATATTGAATTTTAAGGCTCGAGGGCGAAGCTAATGTAGCTTCTTCTTCTAAGCCAAGGGTAAGGGCAAGGAAAGAAGAAGAGTCCATGAAAAAAGGCCCAAACAGGGTCAAGGCCAAATCCATGAAAAAGAAGGCCAAAGAGAACATCAAAGGAAAGTGTTTCCCTTTGTGAAGAGATGGGCCACTGGAAAAAAACATCCGCCTACCTAGAGTCCCTTAAAAGCAAACAAGGTATGGGCTTCCTAAGTTTGTTAGGAACTAGAAATGTGGCAGATTTATCTACTTCTTGGATATTAGATTCAGGAGCCACTAACCATGTTTGTAATTCTTTGCAGGGGTTCCAACAAAGGAAAAGACTACCTAAAGGCCAGTTTCAAGTCAAGATAGCAGATGGTTCCTATGTTTCAGCAGAACCAGTGGGAGTAGTTATCTTGAACTTTCCTATTGGTCATAGGTTATATTTGGAGGATGTTTATTACATGCCAATGATTGTACGGAACATGATTTCTGTTTTTTGTCTAATAAAAACTAGTTATTCCTTATATTTTGAAAAGGTTGTTTCAATATATGAGAATAAGAATTTTATTTGTGATGCGATAAATAAACAGGGATTGTTTTTTATAGAACCTATAAAAGGCTCACTAAACACCACAGAATTGATAAAACCAAGACGATCCAAAATCTCTAGCATTAATTCAAAGTATTTGTGGCACTTCAGAATGGGTCATATCAATCAGAAAAGACTTGACAGGCTAGTAAAGGATCGGATCCTTATGGGCTTGGATAGTGATCCATTACCCACCTGTGAATCTTGTATTGAAGGAAAAATGACCAAAACCTCATTTCCTTCTAAAGGAAACAGATCTGAATCCACATTGGACCTGGTACATACTGATGTGTGTGGGCCCATGAATGTACAAGCTAGAGGAGATTATGAATATTTCATAATTTTTATAGATGATTACTCAAGACATGGCTATTTGTATTTAATGCATAAAAAAAGTGAATCTTTTGAAAAGTTCAAAGAATTCAAAGCTGAAGCTGAGAAGCAACTTAACAAGCCATTAAAACATCTTCGATCAGATCGAGGTGGTGAGTATTTATCTGGAGAGTTCCAGCAATATTTAATTAACAATGGAATTGTTTCCAATTTTTTAGCTCCTCGTACATCTCAACAGAATGGTGTAGCAGAGAGGAGAAATAGAACTCTATTGGAAATGGTAAGATCAATGATGTCCTACGCTAGCCTTCTAGAATCGTTATGGGGATATGCCATACAAACGATAACATATCTTCTTAACTTTCCTCCGTCTAAATCGGTGCCTAAAACACCTAGGGATTTATGGATTGGCCGAGTGCCTTCATTGAGGAATTTGAGGGCTTGGGGCTGCCCAGCCCATGTTCTAAAGCCTGAATCCAAAAAGATGGAACTAAGGTCAGAAGTATGTTTGATTGTAAGATATCCTACGGGAACTCAAGGGTACTATTTTTACATTCCTCATGATAAGAAGGTATTTGTGTCGACAAATGCAACCTTCTTAGAGGAAGAGTTTGTGAAAAATCACAAAGGAAGAAGTGAAGTAGTACTAAAGGAGTTAGCTATTTCATCCAAACCAAGAGTTATTTTGGATATGACAGAACAAGATGTCGAAATGGATTCAAGAGTTGAATCAGAAGTGCAACCTGAACTTCAAGGTGTGCCTAGATGTAGTGGGAGGGTTGTGAGATAGCCAGATAGGTATCTGGGTTTAGGAGAAGACTTAATTGCCATCTCGGACAAAGAAGAAATAGATCCCACTATGTATACATAGGCTATTAATGATGTTGATTTAGGAAAATGGCTTAAGGCGATGGAATCAGAAATAGATTCTATGTATACTAATGAAGTCTGGGTTAGATCTACCACCAGGTCTAAAAGCCATAGGATGTAAATGGATCTACAAAAGGAAAAGGGGGTCGGATGGAAAGGTAGAGACCTTTAAAGCTAGATTGGTAGCTAAAGGCTATACTCAAAAGGAGGGTATAGACTATGAGGAGACTTTTTCTCCGGTTGTCATGCTTAAGTCCATCAGGATTCTTTTGGCCATAGCAGCCTATTTCAATTATGAAATATGGCAAATGGATGTCAAGATCGCATTTCTTAATGGGGATCTTAAGGAGACCATTTATATGGCGCAACCAGAAGGATTCATTGAGTCAGGTAATGACCATAAGGTTTGCAAGTTGCAAAGGTCCATTTATGGACTTAAACAAGCATTTAGGTCTTGGAACATTAGGTTTGATAAGGCTATCAAAACCTATGGGTTTATACAAAACCTAGATAAGCCTTGCGTTTATAAAAGAATACAAGAAGGTAAGGTTACTTTCTTAATCCTATATGTTGATGAAATTCAAGAGTTCAACTAATTATCTTTAGTGGAATGACATTTAGTTAATAAGTAAGAATTAATTCCAATGAGATTGAATTAATTCTGGGCTTATTGGAGCTTGAATTATCAAAGTCCAATAAGATTTCCCACTTGGCTTTAAGGAAGGTTATCAAGCTAAGTAAGAAATATAAATGGAGGTTAATTAGAAGCCCGTAAATGAATCTTAGGCTTGGTCTAATTAAAGAAGCCCAAATGTACATTTGGTAATGGGCTTGGTTTTTGGTTTAATGTAATTAATTAGATTAATTATATTAAAACAATTTTTTTTAGAAGAAGATAGCAATTTCGGTTATTCCTAGGTTAAATGTGTAACCACACATTTGACATTAAAAATGCTAAATAAAGATGGTCTTTATTATGGTTAATCATCATTAAATGGAGTTATGAACTTACCATTAAATGGTTTAATGGTTGTCTTTTAATGTTGTCTTGTAACCTATTTGCATTCATTAGATTAAAGATGAAAGATGTACATTAGATGGACCATCTTCCTTCTTTCTTCTTGGCAAAACCGAAATTGGGTATTGAATTTTAGGTTATGGTCTTTTCAAATAACCATCATAAAGATAAATGAAGATAATCTCAATTATTGGCTATTTTATGAGTGATTAATGAAAGAAGTGATGCATTTGATGCCTCTCTCTCCTTCCATCCATGCATATACGAAATTGGTAGGCAAGAAAGATTTCTGGCATGTTCTTTACACTTTCTCTCCTTTCATGAAAGAGAGAATCAAAAATACCAATTGAAAGAGTTTCAATTTTGCTTCTTCTTCTAAGAAAATCTCCTCCAAACATTTCTTCTCCTTTCCCACCAAAGAATTTTGTTAACCTAATTGTCCTTGAAGAACAGGTGGTAAATCTAATTGGTTAAGGATACTACAACAAGGAGAAAGTAGATTGCTAAAGGAAAAGCGTCAAAGGCAAAGGATTTGGATACACGAAGAAGGAGAGGATAGCGCAGCGAGGATTTAAAGCTGTAGCAAAGGAGTCGGTAATACTCCTGATCTTGTTTATATTTTATTATCCTTATACCATATCATGTATGGATTGGCATGTTGATTTGGATTTGTTGCTTCCGCTGCAAGTAATGATTTCTTAAAAGTTTTGGAATCTACCGTTTTTCCAAACAAAACATGTTTTCTTTTTCCGATCCAACAATAACCCTGACTAGAGTCCGTAGGTGTCATCTCCTCCTATCAGGAGTGAGGAATCCTTTATTGGCTACTCAATTACCTTCAGATACCTTAAACTATACCTAATCACCACCCTATGAGCAGCGTCTAAGAGGCAATGTGGAATGGAGTCAAAATATAGGATCAGTAGCTATCTTTGAGCATCTCATGTTTAATGATATTTACACCATTACTGCAATGAGACTAGCACTGACACTAGAATATATCGTCCATATGATTATCTCACGGCAGGTCATCTAATGTACTAACTACTCTTAGTAAACATCCACATGTTAACTCTAAACAACTCATTCTTACATGTTATGTGATCCACTGCTTGATCTAATCAAGGAGTATAACACGTGTTAGAGTACCAGGATTAATAACGTCTTGTCTCATTAATCTAATGATTAGGGATAATTTAGATACTAACATAATTACACATGATAAGAATGTAGCACCCTACTCTCACATGACACATACCTAACATCCTGCCGAATATTCGAGTACGTACTCCACAAGGGTGGCATGTTAGAGTAGTCACGTTACTAACTTACTCATGGCATCATCATTTAAAACATAGTTATAACATTATTTAAAAACTCAAATTCCTCATTTCATTTCTTGCACCATATGTACATTGTAGCTTAACAACAACATCCATATATGTACATTATTAAAAATTAATTAGAGTTTACATCTCTGTATACAGAATATGCTACATATATGAGAAATTATACAAAAATTCTATCTAGATCCTTTAGCCTCAAATGACTGACCTGTAAGTCATTTCTTCGATCCAAAAGTACAAAAACTATACTTCTTCTAGAGTCTCTCTATCATTAGTATCCTCTCTCAAACCTGAAGTGTCAATGCTGCAATTTTGATGAGTTTTGCAAACTCAATGAGCTACCCATCATTAATGGCTCACTTATAGCACATATGACAACAATTCACATTAAATTCAATCAAAGACAATTTTACACATTATTTCTCGTTTCACATTCATAATAGATCATACAATTCAAATATATCATATATACAAAACATATTAAATTGTACGTACAATGCTCATGAGACTCATTTTGTGGATACCAAACTCATTAATAACTATCCCTCATCTATTGGGGATACAGTGCTCATTATACATCGAGAGCCTTTGGCTTTTAATCACTTTTTAAGCTTTAAGACCTTTTTCAATAACTACTTTGGTTATAACAACCTTTATTTGTTCATGCATTCATGTAATGAAATGCATCACATGTATTTAGTCAGTCAAATGTGCTCAATGTTGCACACTCATATTCATTATCACAATCTCATTCACATTTGTCATCAAAATTTGGTCTGGTATTCAACATATACATTTAGAATCACTTTTTCCATCAAATTCACATTCAATGAACACTTCCAATATATTATTCATAAAACAAACGCCTCAAGAATTCAATGTCCAAAATCAACACAATCACATTCATATAATAATTTAATACATAAATTTAAACAAACAATTAATCAATTGAGACCATCTAGGTTACTCACAAGATGTTCCAAATAGCTATTACTTTGACATCCCAATAACGTCTGGATGTTGTCATTCTAATTGCTCTTCTATATCATGCAACGCACATTTACATAAATCACAACTTTGCACAATTATATAAGTACCCATTTTTGCACAAATGTGTATATGGATTATGTGCAATGCATGCTCAATGACATTCACAGGTATATTTCCTTTATTTGCCTCATAATCATTCATAATTCAAAACTCATATATGTCAAATTTAAACTTAGGTTTACACCTCAATAATACAAACTTATTCCAATTTCATCACTCAATCATGCACCTAGGTTCATAACTCAATACATTTGATTTTTATAACATCATCAAAATGTCAGATTTGAATAATTGGTAAACAATAATCCATTCTTAGTGAATTCAGATGACCATGAAATTTGGTGGAGAGGAAAAAAATGTGTGAGGAGATTGTGGTTCAAATTTTAAGCCAATTAAAGGTCCAGAGAAGTAATTATGGTCAAAAGAGTGAAGGTTGTTCAAAACTGTGAAAAAGCATTGCACCTTCACTATTCCGATAGTGCTTTTGCACGATCGTGCACTTCCTGTTGATTACTCTCTATCATGATCATGCTTGTGCACGATCGTTCACTACCTGATGCTTCTTCCCTATCACGATCGTGCTTATGTAGGATCGTGCAATTCCCATAAGTTTTCCTCTCTATGATGGTGCAACTCCCCTAAGGTTTCCTTTATGTCATGATCGTGCACGATCTTGTACACTAACTAATGACTTTCTCAAAATAACTTTTTGGATCAATCTTTCATGACCATTTTGACAAGGAAAATGAAGAATTTAGCCAAAAAATTCTTCTAAACAATTTTTCCTATAAGTATTAAGTTTCTAATGACACCAAGGTCATACAATTTAGTTCAGTATTCTGAAAATTACACACAAAATACTACCAACTATTCTCAAAGTACAACAACATCCAGTACTCAACTTGAAGTCAAATTTCAAAACCCTTAAAGCCATAATTCAAATTCTATTTCTTCATCAACATTGTAGTCATATGTCTCTAATTTAATCCAATTTAAAAATCATCCCATTTTGATGTCTACAGATCAAGTTATGGATAAAATACATATGCATGTTCAACGAAAGCACTCCATCTAGCATATTCCAGCACAATTCATCATCATTTTCATCCTAGTTCATCTCTTTTGCTTCAGCTCAATTTCAATCACAAACAAATCATATTCTATGTTTGATCATAATACCAAAAATAGAACATATTATATACACATTCATCATTTTTTTGCACACATATCTTACTCCATTATCACATTCATTTCACTTCTAAACTATCACACTAAAATTTAAAACATGATTACTTTATTGTTACTCATCATACACTCGAAGAAACAAGACATCAATGTTCTCATTCTTCATCCACAATGTAGATATATAATGACCATTATTCCCATGACCATTTAATATCAATTAGTCACCATATTTGTTTCATATTCATATAACTCATGAGGATTAACATGTTACTTGCTTAATAAGACTCTATGTTCTTCAAAAACACCAATAAGCCCTAATTTCTCATACAACCCACGCACATCATCATAGAGGTTGGGAGGTTTTTCTTGTGGCAAAAGAAGAAGACAACAAGGAGAGAGTAACAAGTGAAAGATGAAGAGAACAAGGTTTAATGTTGATGGATTTGGGGGAGAAAATTAGTGAAGAAGGAGAAGAAGAAAGCTACAAAGAAGAAAATAAGAAAGCAAGATTCAAGACATTTGCAATAGTCTTTCAATGCTAAAAGAACCGTGGGATAAAGGCATGGCTTGTAAGTGACACTTGTGACTTGCAACGTGTCCGATCTCTATAGGTTTAAACTAGGTTCTCTTATTTAACTAATCCACTCATCTCCAATTGCCTCCCAATTTTCAACGAAACTTGTCAATAAATTCCAAAGTCATTTATAAAAATTTCCACTACCATTTGACTCTCATTTCTAATACCATTTATCAATTGTCTTCCCACTTGGCATTTTTCCTAGTCCAAAAATACCCAAAATTTCCTAAATTTTGCCAAAAATTTTAATTCAATATTTATTATCACCAAATCAATTTTCAAAACAAATAAACCACAATTCTCAATATAACCACATTTATAAATCAATTATACCCAAAAACTATCAATGAATGCATGTACAATCATTTTAATATGTGTAATAATCAAATTAATGTGTTTTTGCATGTTATATTATGCATGACCATGAAATGCACTTTCTAACTTCTCAATAATCTCTCATGTACACTATTCGAGGGTTCTAACCTTTAAAATGGGATAATGGGATGTTACAATTCTCCCCTCCTTAAGAAATTTCTTCCTCGAAATTCTTCCCTGATTGTTTGAACAGGTAGGGGTATTGTCTCTTTACGTACTCCTCCGTTTCCTAAGTTGCTTCCTCACTCGAGTGATTTTTCTAAAGGACTTTCACTATTGGAATTACTCAGTTTCTCATCTGTTTTGTTTGATATCCCACTATCTTAATCTACTCCTCAACAAAACTTAGATTACTAGCTATTTCAAACTTTTGAGTCAGTAACACATGCATTAGATCATATAAGTATCTTCGGAGCATACTCACATAAAATACATTGTGTAATTGAGACATCTCGTTCGGTAAAGTTAACTTGTATATCAATGTTCCTATCCTCATAATGATCCCATATGGACCAATGTATCTAGGGCCTAAATTGCCCTTTTTATTGAACCTCAGCACTCCTCGTCAAAGTGATACTCTCATAAACATTTTGTCTCTAGCACCGTATTCCATATCCCTTCAATACTGGTCCACATAGCTCTTTTGTCTATCTTGAACTGTTTTAATTTGAATTCGGATCAGTTTCACTTTATCCACAATATCCTGATTTAGTTATAGGCCTTCTACCATTCTTAAGCCCTCTTCATCTCAATACAGAGGCGATCGACATTTCTTACCATATAATGCCTCATACGGTGCCATTCTGATACTACTATGATAGTGGTTATTACATGTGTTAAGCATATCCTCAACAGTCTTGATTGTCCTTTCCCTCTATCCATCTGTTTTAGGATGAAATGTAGTACTGAAGTTTAACTTTGTACCCATAGTTGACTGTAAGCTTTTCCAAAATCTCGAAGTAAATCTAGGATCCCTGTTCAATACTGTTGAGCCCCGAAATTTTTAATTTATGTCATTAAGCATGAATGGTGTTAATTATGAGTTTATGTCTTAGTTTGATTTAATTTGGGAGTATTAGTGGATAATTGAGATTAATTGGAGTTGTTGTGGTTTATACGAGAATTAAAGGATAAAAAGATATGAGGGCATTTTGGGAAGATTGCCTGAGGTGGAGTGGTTTAGGCTTGTCTAGGAGGGGTAAGTTGGTCTTTAGACTTAAGAAAGAGTTAGAGAAATTAGAAGAATGGAAAGAAGAGGAAGGGAGAAAAGAAAGAAGAGAAAAAGGGAAGGAGAAGTCATAGGTAGAAGAAGAGAAGGGAAGAGGGATTTCGATCTTTGAGGATTTCCGACAGTTTGAAGCAATTTTCGGGTAAGCTGTGCTTCGTTTAACCTTGTCTCGGTTGGATTAAACTAAAAGATAGGATGAATGGGTGAGAATCGGTGATTTAGGGTTTAGAGGGGAGAATGGATAGATTTCCTTGGGTTGGATTTGTGACTGATTTTGAGGTTTGATTGAGTTAGAAACGTAGTCTAAGGCTTGAATTAAGGCTTTGATGTGTTGCATGTGATTAAGGGAAGGATTGAGGTTGGAAAATGCTAGAAAATCAGGTTTTGGAGTCGTTCTCCAGGCTCGCACGTCGCGACGTGTGAATGAACACGCCGTGACGTGCGAGTTCGCCGCAACGTGCGAAGGGTAGCACGCCGCGACATGCGTGGAAAGAGAACAACATCGCGACATGCGAATTAATATTCGCCGCGACGTGTAAAGGGGTGTTCACCGTGACGCACGCTTGCGTTCACGCCGCGGTGAGCACAGCCCGTTCACCGTGGCGAACCCCTGTTTTCCAACAAAGATAGATTTTGGTATTTTTGGGCATATCTTTTAGTGTAGATGTCCAGTTGAGGTGATTTTGGATTCGTTGAGAACTAGAGTTAAAGAGCTACAAGTGTATGAAGAAGAGAAGTTCGGAATTTGCCTCTTAGAATTCGGGATTTTAAGTGGAAGTCGAATGTAGACTTTTCGTGCTTTTCCTTTTAATTTTCAAGCTTTATGGAATATCTCTTTTGAATGTTAATTGAATGAGAACTTGGTTTGTTATAGGAAACCAAGCCGACCTAACCCAATCGCAAGAGGAAGGACAACAGTGAGTCTGATACTCAAGCGATATGAGGTGGGTAATATATTTATGGTTATTGTGTGTATGCTTGCTTGCATGTGTGTGATACTGCGTATGGAATTATGAGAAATATTGCAAATACATTGTGAGCATGATTATGTACCGCCTTCATAGGCATTATGGCATTTTGTGAGAATGAAAAGCATGAAACCTTTGATAAAATACTTTGAGCATGAAACGAATGGTTATGTGTTTTGTTTGGGTGAGAGACTAACGAATGGAGTCACGTGCACGTCAACGTATAGCCTTCTCTCGGCTGCCCGCTTGAGACAACGAGATCCTTGAGAAATCAGACTCGGATAGTTTACAGAATAAACTTCGATTTATCCGGATCGTTTTACGGAACTCTCGAGCCATTTATTGTGCATTGCATGATTGATTTGTCAGTAATGATGCATACTAATTGTTATGTTGTGAAGTAGGAATTGCATGACCAATTCTTTTGATGGCTATAAGAATGTGAATCAATTGCTAAGTGTTGACTTGTTACACTTGTATACATATATATATGTTTGAATGTGTGGCTCGTTGCCAATGGCTATAAATGTATATGCCACTGAGCTTTGCAGCTCACCCCATTACTCTCCCCTCCTCAGGTGCAGAACGAGGCGATCGCTGATCTTGCAAGGCATCGGAAACTTCCAGCTAGTTAGGAGCCTTATATTAAGTTAGTATTTTGGTTAGCCCGCTAGCATATCATCATGGAGCATACTCATGTATTCTGGATTTAAATTTTATTTTGTATTATGCTATATTTGAGAATATTTGTTGAATTCCCTTTGGATTATAATGGCATGAAGCCCCTTGATTTATGGGGTGTTAAATTCATAGATGGAATGCATGTGTAAAATGTCTGTATATATGTTTGTGTGAATCAGATTATGTATGGATGTTGGGATCAGGTCCGCTATGTTTGGGCGCCTGTCATTGGCGCTTGACCGAGGGCCGCCTCGGATCTGGGATCCAGGATCGAGCCCAACATGTTTAATGTCGAGGCGCCTAGGTTTAGTGTCCTCGGCTTAGAATGCATAGTATGATGAATTGTTTAGTATATAATTATTTGTTGCATTTGATTGATCTCATTAAGTGACATGCATATCATGCATATATGTAGGAAGTCCGATTGCCATGTAGCTAATCCTTATTGTTTACCTTTAAAGGAGTACGATGCCACCTCGTAAAAGGACACGAGGAGCTTTGCAAGGATTCATTGCACCTGACTCTCCGACTGGAGAGGAGAGGACTGATGAGTCAGTAGCTCCAGGAAATGCTGAGGCTTCTGTAGGGCTAGGTAGTGAGCCCCTTTCATCGTAGACTCAGGAGTCGCCGGTTATGCAGGAGCAAGTGCCTCTTCTAGATCTGAGGTTGTTTCAGGCATTCACCCAGGCGTTTGTGCAGGCTATGGGTCAGATGCCACAGCCTTCTGCTTCAGCCCCTGCTAAGAAGGGAAAGCGGTTTGATAAGTTGAGAAAGTATGGAGCAGTGGACTTCTACGGGACCACTAATCCAGAAGAAGCTGAGACTTGGCTGAGAAAGATCGAGAGGGTGCTAGATTAGATGGAGTGTGAGGATGAGGAGAGAGTTGTCTATGCTGCGAGTCTGCTTCAGGGAGATGCTCTGCATTGGTGGGAGACCGTGCTAGGGAGTCAGATGAGACTAGTAGGATTGGTATGGCAGGACTTCCTTGCTGCTTTCAAGAAGAAATATCTATCGGAGGTGTATATTCAACAGAAGCAGAGGGAGTTCCTCAGTCTTACTCAGAGGGAGATGACAGTCAGTGAGTACGAGCATCGGTTCATTCAGTTGGCGAGGTATGCTTCAGATCTGATGTTGAGTGAAGCTGCTAGATGTCGCCGGTTTGATTCGAGTCTGCACCAGAGAGAAAGTGATAGTGCAGAATTTTTGTGATTTCCAGCAGTTGGTTGAAACAGCTCTGAGGGTTGAGAATATTGAGAACATCAAGAGTGCAGTGAACAAGAAGAGAAAAGGAAGAGAGCAGTTCAAGAGGGGAGGTAGTACTAGTACTCCTATGCCTAACAGGAGTGCTAGGAGTTTCCCTGTTCAGTCTGAGAAGAGGAGCAGTGGTGCGAGCCGATCTCGAACGGTGAGGACTTCTACTGTTTCTTACCAAGCCTCTACGGTGGGTGGCAATAGAAGGGGAGATGGGGATAGGCCATTCATTCCGAAGTGTGACCACTGCGGGAGATCCCATAGAAGAGAGTGCTACAGAATGACAGGAGCTTGCTTTAACTGTGGGGAGAAGGGGCACATTGCTAGAGAGTGTCCTCAGCCTCCGCGACAGGATAGAAGCCAGATGCAAGCTTCTAGGAGAGCAGAGACTGTGGGACAGAGGACTGCAACAGAATTGGGCAGTTCTAATGCGGCTAAGAGAGTGAGCATTCCAGGGAGACCGAGGGCGCAGACACCAGCTAGGGTGTTTGCGATGACTCGGGAGGATGCAGAGACCGCTCCTAATGTTGTCACTGGTATGGTTCGACTCTTTTTTTATGATGTGATTGCTTTGATTGATCCGGGTTCTACTCATTCGTTTGTTTCTTCGAGTAGACCTGTGTGTGATAGAAATGTGAGCCCTTTGGATACTCCGCTGATGGTGAGTACTCCAATCGGCCAGTATATTATTGTCAGTCAAGTATATAGAGAGTGTGAGATTTGTATTGGTGGAGAAGTTCTGGTTGTGGATTTAATGCCACTGAAGATGGGAGGATTAGATGTGATTTTGGGTATGGATACGTTGGAGAGGTACAACGCCCGTCTGGACTGTAACCAGAAGACAGTGGAATTTGAATTGGATGATGACAGAAGAGTGGTGTTTACTGGGGACAGGAAAGCAAGTCCGCCCAGAATTGTTTCAGCCTTGACAGCAGAGAAGATGATGATGAAAGGATGTGAGGCCTTTTTGTAGGAAAATCCCGGGGTAGGCATCACATGCCCACAGTGTGGAATTTAAATTTTTGAGTCCCGGGACATTCCCGAAAGCCAGGATCCATGTGTAAGTACAAACAATCAAACCATAACGACCAAAGGAGACCGTCTCTAACGGTATCCACGCAGAGGTCAGAAAACCTAACCGGGACAAACTCTTTTGACCTGGGAATAGCTAGACTAAAGAAAAGAGTGGTAGCTCTTACCTTAGCCTTGGAGAGCAAGTGAGATGATCTTGGTGGAACCTTGGAGAAGTAGAAGCAATCTTGAGAGGATGAGAGGAAGAAGATGAAAACAAGATTTTCAAAGCTTAACTTTTAAGCTTTCGGTTCTTCCTTCTAAAACCCACTACCAAGCCTCCTTCCAATCCTTCTTATATGTATATTTAACACTTAAGAAACATATAAAAGCTTGGTGGAAGGCTATACACGTAGATGGCATAAAAAAGTGCCTTAAAATGCTAAATCATCATTAAGTTTGACTTTTCAAACTTATTAACTTCTCCATTCTTATGGCTTCCACGAAAATCAACATATATTTATATAATTAATTAATTATTTACTTAATTAATTAATATATATAATTGCTGAAGTGGTCTAGTCAAACTGGGGTCGGTCCTACCGGCCTGCCGGGTCCCGGTGGCGAAAAATCACCGGAAACGGTTTTCAGTAATGTCGATGTCGCGATCTCATCGGGATCCATTTAATCCTATTGCTCTCCAGATATCGGATCTCATGCGAAACTATTTTACAGATTCTCAAGTCACTCTTATCGTGTGACCCATTAGGTTCCGGTTATGTTGACCACTTAGATTAACACTTAATCGAGCAAGTCATGGCGGTATCTAGCAACACATCATGACCCCAATTGACCGGAAAGTAATTGGTTTGACTAATGAAACCATATCACGAACCCTTCCATAGACAATTACCGTGCAATTCGTCCTTTCACCATGCTATACCCCACTTGGTTTGAGTATGGGCAATGTGTCAACTCTTACTAGGCCGATCGGATCAAATCTAGTCCAAGTGTAATCGGTTCTCGTCCTAGGACTCATTACTTTATATGTCCATGAAGACCATCTTCATGACATATGTATGCTCGGCGCCGAGACTTCAAAGTAATGATCCCGATAAGAGGCCATGGGTATCTCTTCCGCTATAATGAAGTGGTGAATCCTCTATTGGCTACTCAATTACCTTGAATACCTCAAGTCGCACCCAATCACCACCCTATGGCGACCTCTGAAAGGCAACAAGGAATGGAGTCAAAGTACGAATCAAGTACCAAGATATCCTTGAGTACCTCAAGTCTAAGGATACTTGCACCATTGCTATGATGAGATTATCAACGACATTTGTATAGGACATCCATATGATGATCTCATAGCAGGTCATCAATGTACTTACTACCACTAGTAAGCATCCACATGTCAAATCTAAATATCTCAATATTTACGGTTTTACGAGATCCACCGCCGATCCAATCAAGGAGTTTGACATGTGCTAGTCTATCCGGATTAACGATGTCGGTCTCATTAATCCTATGACTAGGGATAATTTAGGTCTTGACATAATTGCACATGATAGGAATCTCAATAGTATGATCACATCATAATTTCCTTCATGCTATGTCATGTATCAGGGACTTCATTAATTTGATTAAAGATCTTTATCAATTCATAATAAAATGAATATCAAATAAATGAAATATGCCTTGCTTTATTTATTCATAAAGTGCATACATGACTATGAACAAAATGCGCTAAAGGGATTGCCTTTAGGGCACTACTCTAACAATCTCCCACTTGACCTAAAGCCAATCGCCTTGGTATCTAATACCATAAGCGAGTACATGAGAATCAAAATTCTTCTGTGGCAATGGCTTTGTCAACAGATCGACAATATTACGCTCTGTGAAAATTCTCTCTATCAGGACATCACCTCGAGCAATGATCTCCGAATCAAATGGTATCGACGAGTACGTGTTTGGATCGTGATGAGACCTTGGTTCCTTTACTGCATGAATAGCTCCATTGTTGTCACAATACAACCTGTATGGGTCCATCACGGCTAGGAACCACACCAAGTTCAGAAATGAACTTCTTGATCCAAACTGCTTCCTTTGCTGCGTCTGATGCGGCAATGTACTCTGCCTCGGTCGTTGAATCAGCAGTCGTCTCTTGTTTGGAACTCTTCCAACCGATCGCTCCGCCATTTAGTGTGAAAACATAACTTGATTGGGACTGGAGTCGTCCTTATCAGTTGAAAATCGGCATCTGTATGCCCACTCACTTGGAATTTCCATCTCCAAATATCAAGAAAACATCCTTAGTTCTTCGCAAGTACTTTAGGATATTCTTGACACCACCAAATGACCTTCACGGGATCCGATTGGTATCGCTCGTAACACTTAGAGCATATGATACATCGGGTCTCGTACATAACATTAACGTACATAATAGATCCTACTGCAGATGCATACGGGATCATATTCATCGCATCCTCTCATCTTGTGTCCGAGGACACATGGACTTCAGTGTTATCCATGAACAATGGGAAGAAACCCTCTCTTGGATTGCTCCATGCTAAACCTCTTTAGCACCTTGTCTATGTCGTTGATCGTGAAAGACCAAGCAACCTCTTGATCTATCTCTATAAATCTTTATCCCAAGGATATAAGTTGCTTCTCAAGGTCTTTCATGGAAAATTGTTTGGACAACCAAATTTTTTGATTGCGACATTGAGACATCGTTTCCTAGCAACAATATGTCATCTACATATAATACAAGGAATACGATCGCAGTTCCATTAACTTTCTTGTACACACGTGTTCATCCGGATTTTGAGAAACCAAACTCTTTGATTGTCTCATCAAACGGATATTCAACTTCGGATGCTTGCTTCAATCCATAAATGGATTTCGAAGCTTGCATACCTTTTCGCCATCAACGGAAATGAAGCCCTCGAGTTGTGTCATATACACATCCTCGGCCGATTTTCATTCGGAAAGTCGTCTTCACATCCATTGCCATATCTCATAATCATAATGGCGGCAATGGCTAGGAGTATCCTAATGGATTTAAGCATTGCTCTTTGGGTGAAGGTCTCGTCATAGTCAACTCCATGTCTTTGACGAAAGCCTTTAGCCACAAGCCTTGCTTTATAGGTAATCACATTACCATCCATGTCGGTTTTCTTCTTGAAAACCCATTTGCACCCTATAGGTTTTATCCTTGGTGCATCAACCAAAGTCCATACTTGGTTTTCATACATGGAATCCATTTGATTTCATGGCACGAAGCCATTTTTCGACTCGAACTCTTGGTAACCTCTTCATAGGTGGTAGGCTCATCACCCTCTATGAGTAATCGTCATTCTGCTCACTCACGAAATCCATATCTCTCGAGAAGCAGGCGTATCCTACTTGACCTCACAATTTCGTGTGAAGTAGAAGGTTGAATCTGTTACCTCATCATGTATGAGTTACGCTTGAGTTGAGCGATTGATCTGCGTCTGTCCGAAAGCATCTTGAACTTCTTCAAGTTCAACTTTGCTCCCACCGTCCTCTTTAGCGAAACTCTTTCTCTAAAAAGACAGCATGCATCGAAACAAACACCTTTTGTTCCTCAGCAAAGTAGAATTGATATCCTCTTGTTTCTTTAGGATATCCTACGAACAAACATTTGTCAGATTTTGCTTCAAGCTTATCTGACTGTGTCCGCTTCACATAAGCAGGACAACCCCATACTTTCAAATAAGAAAGATAAGGTTTCTTGTTAGTCCACATCTCATATGGAGTAACATCAACTGTCTTTGATGGAACTCTGTTTAACAAGTAAACAGCTGTCTCAAGTGCATATCCCCAAAAGGATTTTGGTAACTGTGCAAAGCCCATCATAGATCGTACCATGTCCAACAAGGTTCGATTTCTCCTTTCTGCCACACCATTATGCTGTGGTGTGTAAGGAGGATTCCACTGAGATAATATCCCATTATCTCTGAGATAATCCAAAAACTCTTGGTCTAAGTATTCACCACCACGATCGGATCGTAATGTTTTGATACTTTTACCAAGTTGTTTTTCTACTTCATTTCTGAATTGTTTGAACTTTTCAAACGCTTCAGATTTGTATCTCATCAGATACAGGTACCCATATCGAGAATAATCATCGATAAAGGTAATGAAGTAACGGCAACCACTTCTGGCATGGATGGACATCGGACCACATACATCTGAATGTATTAGGTCTAATAATCCAGTCGCTCGTTCACCCTTTCCCTTAAAAGGTAACTTAGTCATCTTGCCTAATAAACAAGATTCACATGTGTCATATGATTCATAATCGAATGACCCTAAACTTTCAATCTTGTGGAGCTTAGCGATGCGTCTCTCATTTATATGGCCAAGGCGACAATGCCATAAGTAAGTTGATTTTAAATTATCTCTTTTATGTCTTTTAGCGTCATTGACATTCATAACCGGATGTGACATATCTAATATGTAAATTCCATTGCATAATGTACCAGTACCATAAAACATTCCATTTGAGCTAATAGAACAACCATTGTTACCAAAAGACAAATGGAAACCACTCTATTTAAACAAGAAATGCAGAATATGTTCTTTGTTAACACGGGTACAAAATAACAATCATCCAAGTTAAGTACAAGCCCACCTGGAGTGTCAAAACATAAGTCCCTACGGCTAATGCAGCAACTCTTGCTCCATTGCCAACACGCAGTCCATTTCTCCCTTTATGAGTCGCCATCATCCCTCGAGGCCCTGCATATCATTGCATATGTGAGCCACAACCGGTATCTAATACCCATATATTATGATCGAAGCAGATTAACCTCAATGACAAACATACACGAAGAAGTCGAGGCGTTGATGCCTTCTTACCTTCATTCTTCGAGATAGATTTTGCGATTCGCCTCCGATGACCGTCTTACCGCAATGGAAGTAGGTACCTTTTAGTGCGATCTCTTTGGTCTTCTTCTTGCCTTCGCTGCACTTCCTTTCGACTTCGAGCCTTTTCTTCTTCTGCTTCCTCTTCTTGGAACCAGAGGAAGAAGAATCCACCAATAGCAACGCCTTGCTATCTTGCTTGACAAATGTTACTGTTCATTGCTTGGCGGATTGATCACTCGGGAATTGTGGTGGATATTTTGTTCATTCGATAGTTCAACACAAACCGTGAATAACTATCGACAAACCAACAAGAATTAAGTCTATACTTAACTCGTAATCCATCACAAAACCTAAGGCGGCCAACCTCTCAATATAGCCATTCATCTTCAATGCATATTGCACTGCAGATGAACCAGGAGTCATCTTCGTTGTAAAGAGCAACCTTGAGGTCTCGAACCGTTCGGACCGTGCTTGCTCATCAAACAACTCTCTAAGATGAAACACTATCGTGTGAGCATCCATAGACTCGTCTTTATACTTCGCAGCTCGGTGACATCGATGCAAGCATAATGCGGTAGCTATGTCACCGTCTTTTAGATGCTTATTTATATGCCTTCGATCATCATCGAAGCTCCTTCAGAAGTGGATCCGAGCGGAAAATCAAGGATATATCCTAGATCCTCGGATCGAGAACAATTCTCGATTCCGCAGACCAATCAAGAAAATTTGGTCCATTAATTTGTTTGCATCTATTAGTGAGCGAAGATTCACACTAGTCGACATCTTCAATCAACCTAAACGTAAAGAGAGAAAGAAAGTTAGAATAGAATTAAATGTATGACCATAAGGACTTAAATGACATACATATGGCTCCCACTAGTTTCAATAGAATCCATAACCCTCATCATGAATCCATGAAACAAAATGGCACATTGACCTAGTGGGTCGATATCCGACATTGCTAAGAATGACCTTGAGGTTAGCTCAACAAGTCACCTTAGGTCCATCGGTAGGTATCGGTCATACCAATTGCATCATCGATGACCGACATTAAGAATGACCTTGAGGTTAGCTCAACAAGCCATTTATGTCTCGGGAGGTATCAGACATACCAATTACATCTTAGACACAACTATCGATCAGTGCTATCAATAGTTGATGTATGCACATACATTGGGTTATCAACACTTGATGCGTGTACATCTGATGTACACTACCCAACTTCGCCTCTGTCCACGTTGACCTTGAGGTTAGCTCAACAAATCAACGCTTCTAGGAAAACCGACCCATTAATCCGAAAATCATATTTTCATGGTTTGAACATATTCGTATAGAGTGAGCTTGAGGTTAGCTCAACAACCCAACCCTATAAGAACTCTGGTTCTTACCATATTAATGGAAGGCGTTAGTTTTCATATTTTAAGTGAGGGATTTTAGGTCTCATCTTTCTAATCTCATCCAAGGATCATAGTCACCATGACTATATGGTCTGATTTATGGCATTACATCAATCACATTGAATTTATACCGAAAATCACCCATCATCCCACCAAGGCATGAAATAAGTCGACTTGTATATGTATAAGTCGACTTATGGCTCTGTATAAGTCGACTTATGCATGTGTAAGTCGACTTGTGCAACTATGCATGAACAAGTCGACTTGTACCATTGTGCAAGTCGACTTATTAGTCTACAGTGCACCAAACAAGTCGACTTATGAACATATAAGTCGACTTGTTCATTTGTGAATTTGGAATTGCTATCTAATCGGCTAATTCTCAATCCAGGCATTTCCAATTCACAACACCAATATAACAAGTATATAAACCTTTATATTAATGTGCTAACGAAACATTTTCATCAACTCATGCATGCCATATAGTCTAACTATATATGAAAACCTTGAAACCGATTAATCCACCATTAATCACTAGATTTCCACATAATTCAAGGACACAAAATAATCATGCTAAGTATCTCTAGTTAGGCTACACGTTATCAAGATTACTCCGGCACTTGTCACAAAAATTGTGACGGCCAAAATAACCAAGATAACGGAATAAGCTAACGAGACGCTAAAGTGACCTATTCGATATCCAAAATTATTGGAAACCTAAATTCAAGAATCTCAACTTGGCATGCATACCACGTCAATATAACACATTTTTAATCACTATAAAAATGATTCATGGCATTGGAACAGAAAATAACACAACCAATCATTCCAAACAAAATAGACCCAGCAACTTTCTCAAAACTGCTAAGCTCAACATTTTGCTCAAAATGACCATTGAAACACTTTCAATAAATACTGAGAATATTACAGAGGTTAAAACATGTTCCCAAAATGCTCCATGAAATTTTCCAGGATTTATTTCCCACAAAAACTCATTGAACCTCAGCAATCTAGCCGAACCAGAATCTGTGTTCTCCAACACAAACATTCCCATCAGCACACAAGAAATTCGGAAATAAATGGTAAATCAGCTTGAAAACATTTTTCCATACACAGAGACATTCACAAACATCTTAGGGACATGTCGGTGAAAACCAATTCGAAAAACAATTTTTCTAGAATTTATTCTCGAATTTACAAGCATACCTGTTTCAGAAACGTTCAACAAGACAGCATCCGAAACTTGAGGGAATTAAATAGCAAAACCATATCAAATCAAATTGATAAATTCTCATCTTTCACAAACATATTCTATAACATGTTATGAACAATTATGAGCAAGAAATTTCGAAAACATGCATCTCTATACTGATTCGAAATTCACACAAATAACATGCATCAGCAGCTCAATTCACTAAGGAACTCCGACCTAGTTATCATTTCGACTGTTTATACAACACAAGTGGCTCTGATACCACTGTAGGAAAATCCCGGGGTAGGCATCACATGCCCAAAGTGTGGAATTTAAATTTTTGAGTCCCGGGACATTCCCGAAAGCCAGGATCCATGTGTAAGTACAAACAATCAAACCATAACGACCAAAGGAGACCGTCTCTAACGGTATCCACGCAGAGGTCGGAAAACCTAACCGGGACAAACTCTTTTGACCCGGGAATAGCTAGACTAAAGAAAAGAGTGCTAGCTCTTACCTTAGCCTTGGAGAGCAAGTGAGATGATCTTGGTGGAACCTTGGAGAAGTAGAAGCAATCTTGAGAGGATGAGAGGAATAAGATGAAAACAAGATTTTCAAAGCTTAACTTTTAAGGTTTCGGTTCTTCCTTCTAAAACCCACGACCAAGCCTCCTTCCAATCCTTCTTATATGTATATTTAACACTTAAGAAACATATAAAAGCTTGGTGGAAGGCTATACACGTAGATGGCATAAAAAAGTGCCTTAAAATGCTAAATCATCATTAAGTTTGACTTTTCAAACTTATTAACTTCTCCATTCTTATGGCTTCCACGAAAATCAACATATATTTATATAATTAATTAATTATTTACTTAATTAATTAATATATATAATTGCTGAAATGGTCCAGTCAAACTGGGGTCGGTCCTACCGCTGCTTAAAGATCATTGGCGAAAAATCACCGGAAACGGTTTTCAGTAATGTCGATGTCGCGATCTCATCGGGATCCATTTAATCCTATTGCTCTCCAGATATCGGATCTCTGTCTGAAACTATTTTACAGATTCTCCGAGTCACTCTTATGCGTGTGACCCATTAGGTTCCCGGTTATGTTGACCACTTAGATTAACACTTAATCTGAGCAAGTCATGAGCGGTATCTAGCAACACATCATGACCCCCAATTGACCGGAAAGTAATTGGTTTGACTAATGAAACCATATCACGAACCCTTCCATAGACAATTACCGTGCAATTCGTCCTTTCACCATGCTATACCCCACTTGGTTTGAGTATGGGCAATGTGTCAACTCTTACTAGACTGATCAGATCAAATCTAGTCCAAGTGTAATCAGTTCTCGTCCTAGGACTCATTACTTTATATGTCCATGAAGACCATCTTCATGACATATGTATGCTCCGACGCCAGAGACTTCAAAGTAATGATCCTGATAAGAGGCCATGGGTATCTCTTCTGCTATAACAGAAGTGGTGAATCCTCTATTGGCTACTCAATTACCTTGAATACCTCAAGTCGCACCCAATCACCACCCTATGAGCGACCTCGAAAGGCAACAAGGAATGGAGTCAAAGATGAAATCAAGACCCAAGATATCCTTGAGTACCTCAAGTCTAAGGATACTTGCACCATTGCTATGATGAGATTATCACTGACATTTGTATAGGACATCCATGTGATGATCTCATAGCAGGTCATCCAATGTACTTACTACCACTAGTAAGCATCCACATGTCAAATCTAAATATCTCAATATTTACGGTTTTACGAGATCCACCGCCGATCCAATCAAAGAGTTTGACATGTGCTAGTCTATCCCGATTAACGATGTCCAGTCTCATTAATCCTATGACTAGGGATAATTTAGATACTGACATAATTGCACATGATAGGAATCTCAATAGTATGATCACATCATAATTTCCTTCATGCTATGTCATGTATCAAGGACTTCATTAATTTGATTAAAGATCTTTATCAATTCATAATAAAATGAATATCAAATAAATGAAATATGCCTTGCTTTATTTATTCATAAAGTCTGTACATGACTATGAACAAAATGCGCTAAAGGGGATTGCCTTTAGGGCACTACTCTAACACTTTTTGGCCTATGTGGTGGACACCAGGGCAGATAGAGGAATTGCCAAGACTACTGCCAGCTAGGGAGATTGAGTTTCCTATTGAGCTCTTTTCAGGTACTGCGCCGATTTCAATTCTGCTTTACAGAATGGATCCGACGGAATTGAAGGAGCTTAAGGAGCAATTAGAGGAGTTGATGGAGAAAGGGTACATAAGGCCGAGCTCTTCACCTTGGGGAGCTCCGGTTCTTTTTGTAAAGAAGAAAGATGGATCGTTGAGGATGTGTGTGGACTACTGGAAGCTGAATTACGATACTGTGAAGAACCGATATCCGCTTCCTCGCATTGATGATCTGTTTGATCAATTGCTAGGGGCGAAAGTCTTCTCCAAGATAGACTTGAGATCGGGTTATCATCAGTTGAGGATAAAGGAGTCGGATGTGCCAAAGTCTCCTTTCAGGACTCGGTATAGGCATTTTGAGTTTTTGGTTATGCCCTTTGGATTGAAGAATGCGCCTGCAGCCTTTATGGATTTGATGAATCCGGTCTTTAAGCCTTTCTTGGACCAGTTTATCATTGTCTTATCGATGATATATTGGTCTATTCCAAGAGTGATGAGCAGCATGAAGAGCATTTAAGGATTGCTTTGGGGACTTTGAAGAGGAACGAGTTGTATGCCAAATTCGGTAAATGCGAATTTTGGCTGAGAGAAGTTTCATTTCTTGGACATGTCATCTCAGAGCAAGGAGTGCATGTGGATCCAAAGAAAATAGAAGCTGGGGTTAATTGGGAGGCACCGAAGAATGTAGCAGAGGTGAGGAGTTTTCTGAGTTTGGCAGGCTATTACAAGAGGTTTGTAGAGGGATTCTCCATGATAGCCGCTCCGATGACTAAGTTTTTGAGGAAGAATCAGAAGTTTATTTAGAGTGGTGAATGCCAGAAGAGTTTTAAGGAACTTAAGCGCAGATTGACGAGTGCTCCGATTTTGATTTTGCCATCAGGTGATGAGGGTTATACTGTGTATAGTGATGTTTCGAGGAAGGGTCTTGGTTGTGTTTTGATGCAGGGAGACCGGGTGATTGCTTATGCTTCGAGACAGTTGAGGCCTTATGAGTTGAACTATCCGACACATGATTTGGAGTTGGCAGCTGTGATCTTTGCTTTGAAGATTTGGAGGCATTATTTGTATGGAGTTCAGACGTGGATCTTTACCGATCATAAAAGTCTTACGTATTTGTTGAGCCAGAAGGAATTGAATTTGAGACAGAGAAGGTGGATAGAGTTGCTTAAGGATTATGACTTGCTGATTGAGTATCATCCAGGCAAGTCCAATGTATTGGCGGATGCTTTCAGTAGAAAGTCTTCGATTGCTCATGTTTGGACTATTTATCTTCCTTTATTGGAAGAGATGGCCAAGCTTAAGATAAGCTTGAAGCAGGAGGAGCCGGAGTGTCTTCTAGCTAACTTTTGAGTGAGACCGGTACTCAGGGAGAAAGTTAGAGAATTGCAGGTTCAAGATGCAGATTTGAGCAGACTCAGGGATGAAATTCAGAATGGTAAGATTTCTGAAGTAGAAGTGAGGGATGATGGGCTTATGACAGTGGGGAAGAGGTTGTGTATCCCTGATGTGCAGGAGGTTAAGGCTGAGATTATGGATGAGGCACACAATACGCCTTATGCCATGCATCCGGGTAGCACCAGGATGTACAGGGATTTGAGAGAGCATTTTTGGTGAAAAGGCATGTAGAGGGATGTAGCAGAGATTGTTAGTAAGTGTCTAGTGTGTCAGCAAGTCAAAGCTGAACACCAGGCACCTTCAGGCAAGTTGAGGCCATTACCTATCCCGGAATGGAAGTGGCAGAGAGTGACTATGGATTTTATGATGGGTTTGCCTAAGACCAGTAGGAAGCATGATGCCATTTGGGTTATTGTGGATCGGTTGACCAAGTCAGCTCACTTTTTGGCGATTAAGCAGACTGATTCTTTGCATGTGCTAGCAAAGAAGTATATCGATGAGATAGTGAGATTGTATGGGATTCCAGATTCGATTGTATCTGATAGGGACACGCGGTTTACTTCAAGGTTTTGGGGTAGTTTGCAGGAAGCTTTGGGTACTAAGTTGAATTTTAGTACGGCTTTTCACCTCAGACGGATGGTCAATCTGAGAGGACCATTCGGACACTTGAGGGAATGCTTAGGGCTTGTGTGATAGATTTTCGAGGAGCATGGGATAAGCATTTGCCCTTGGTCGAATTCGCTTATAATAATTCGTACCATTCGAGTATTCAGATGGCTCCATATGAGGCTTTGTATGGGAGGAGATGTAGAACTCTGATTTGTTGGGATGAAAAAGGAAGAGGAAACTGGTAGGACCAGAATTGATTCAGACGACAGTTGAAAAAGTCAATCTGGTTAAGTAGCGACTTAAGGTAGCCGAGAATAGTATGAAGAGTTACATTGATGCACATCGGAAGGAGATGGAGTTTGAAGTCGGTGAAAAAGTGTTCCTTAAGACGTCTCCTTGGAAAGGAGTAATGAGATTTGGCAAGAAGGGCAAGTTGAGTCCGAAGTATGTGGGTCCTTATGAGATCCTTGAGAGGATTGGACCACTCGCCTACAGGTTGGCATTACCATCGGAATTGTCTCAGATTCATGTTGTCTTCCATGTTTCCATGTTGAGGAGGTATAGATCGGATCCTTCTCATATTATTCAGACTAGTGAACTTCAGCTAAGGGATGATTTGAGTTATGAGGAGCTTCCAGTGGAGATTTTGGATACCAAAGAACAAGTCCTTAGGAACAAGACGGTTCAGCTAGTCAAAGTCCTGTGGAGGAACCATTCGGTAGAGGAGAATACTTGGGAGCCATTGGAAGCCATGAAGGAGAAGTATCCGTATCTCTTCGATGACTCAGGTAATAATTTCGAGGACAAAATTTCTTTTAAGAGGGGGAGATATGTTGGGCCCCGAAATTTTTAATTTATGTCATTAAGCATGAACGGTGTTAATTATGAGTTTATGTCTTAGTTTGATTTAATTTGGGAGTATTAGTGGATAATTGAGATTAATTGGAGTTTTTGTGGTTTATACGAGAATTAAAGGATAAAAAGATATGAGGGCATTTTGGGAAGATTGCTTGAGGTGGAGTGGTTTAGGCTTGTCTAGGAGGGGTAATTTGGTCTTTAGACTTAAGAAAGAGTTAGAGAAATTAGAAGAAGGAAAAGAAGAGGAAGGGAGAAAAGAAAGAAGAGAAAAAGGGAAGGAGAAGTCATAGGTAGAAGAAGAGAAGGGAAGAGGGATTTCGATCTTTGAGGATTTCTGACAGTTTGAAGCAATTTCCGGGTAAGTTGTGCTTCGTTTAACCTTGTCTCGGTTGGATTAAACTAAAAGATTGGATGAATGGGTGAGAATCGGTGTTTTAGGGTTTAGAGGGGAGAATGGATAGATTTCCTTGGGTTGTTGGATTTGTGACTAATTTTGAGGTTTGATTGAGTTAGAAATGTAGTCTAAGGCTTGAATTAAGGCTTGGATGTGTTGCATGTGATTAAGGGAAGGATTGAGGTAGGAAAATGCTAGAAAATCAGATTTCGGAGTCGTTCTCCAGGCCAGCACGTCGCCACGTGTGTATGAACACGCCACGACGTGCAAGTTTGCTGCGATGTGCAAAGGGTAGCACGCCATGACGTGCGTCGAAAGGGAGCAACGTCGCGACGTGTGAATTAATATTCACCGCGACGTGCAAAGGGTGTTCAATCATGGCGCTATGCGCGCACGCCCACGAACCTAACCCTCGCTTTCCAAAGAAAGATAGATTTTGGTGTTTTTGGGCATATTTTTTGGTGTAGATGTCCAGTTCAGGTGATTTTGGATTCGTTAAGAACTAAAGTTAAAGAGCTACAAGTGTATGAAGAAGAGAAGTTCGGAATTTGCCTCTTAGAATTCGAGATTTTAAGTAGAAGTCGAATGTAGACTTTTCGTGCTTTTCCTTTTGATTTTCAAGCTTTATGGAATATCTCTTTTGAATGTTAATTGAATGAGAACTTGGTTTGTTATAGGAAACCAAGCCGACCTGACCCAATCGCAAGAGGAAGGACAGTAGTGAGTCTGATACTCAAGCGATATTAGGTGGGTAATATATTTATGGTTATTGTGTGTATGCTTGCTTGCATGTGTGTGATACTCCGTATTGAATTATGAGAAATATTGTAAATACATTGTGAGCATGATTATGTACCGCCTTGATAGGCATTATGGCATTTTGTGAGAATGAAAAGAATGAGAAGCATGAAACCTTTGATAAAATACTTTAAGCATGAAACGAAGGGTTATGTGTTTTGTTTGGGTGAGAGAGTAATGGATGGAGTCACGTGCACGTCGACGTATAGCCTTCACCCGGCTACCCGCTTGAGACAACGAGATCCTTAAGAAATCGGACTCGGATAGTTTTACGAAACTCTCGAGCCATTTTTTGTGCATTACATGATTGATTTGTCAGTAATGATGCATACTAATTGTTATGTTGTGAAGTAGGAATTGCATGACCTATTCTTTTGATGGCTATAAGAATGTGAATCAATTGCTAAGTGTTGACTTGCTACACTTGTATACATATATATATGCTTGAATGTGTGGCTCGTTGCCAATGGCTATAAATGTATATGCCACTGAGCTTCGCAGCTCACCCCATTACTCTCCCCTCCTCAGGTGCAGAACGAGGCGATCGCTGATCTTGCAAGGCATCGGAAACTTCCAGCTAGTTAGGTGCCTTATATTAAGTTAGTATTTTGGTTATCCCGCTAGCATATCATCATGGAGCATACTCATGTATTATAGATTTAAATTTTATTTTGTATTATGCTATATTTGAGAATATTTGTTGAATTCCCTTTAGATTGTAATGGCATGAGTAATGGAATGAAGCCCCTTGATTTATGGGGTGTTAAATTCATAGATGGAATGTATGTGTAAAATGTGTGTATGTATGTTTGTGTGAATCAGATTATGTATGGATGTTGGGATCGGGTCCGCTATGTTTGGGCACCCGTCGCTGGCGCAGCTCGAGGGGCCGCCTCGGGAATGGGGATCCGGGACCTGTGCCCAATAAATACAATGGAAACTGAAACCCCATGCAGTCTAACTACCTCATTTACATAATTCCAAGCTAATTGATCTAGTGAGTTATTCTCTCTCACTAGTAATAAATGGGTTGACATGATCAATCAGTCCACTATAATCTATATGGCGTCGTTTTACCTCATAATCTTTGGCAATCCCATTACAAAATTTATGGTAATTTGTTCCCATTTCCATATCAAAATAGGTAACGAATGTACCTTCCCAACCAAGGCCTGATGTTCAGCTTTAATATGTTGGCATGTTAAACACTTAGCAACATATTTTGCTACTTGTTTCTTCATTCCGGGCCACCAGAAATGTTGTTTTAGTGGATTATACATCTTGTTGGTACCAAGATGCATAGCATAAGTAGCTACTTGAGCTTTCTCTAGAATTTCCTTTCTCAAATCATCCACATTAGGAAAACATAGCCTTTGCTTCAACCATAGTGTCTTATCTCTCAGTTTAAACTTAGAATCTGATTTCATTTTTACTTTTTCAATAAAATTCACCATTTCAGGATTGATCGGCTCTTCGTATCGATCTTAAGATCAAACCCTTGGAAGCCGAGTCAAAAATAATTTAATTCCAAGGATTGCAGCACAGGATGCAACCTCGGGTCGTCTCACTTAATCTGAACCTATTGAAATGGACCTAAGCTAGCCTATATGTCATAAAACGCAAGTGAAATCAGCAAGGAAAGGGGGGTTTTGTTTTTTGAAAATATTAATGAACTAAAAAGTATTGTAAAAAGCTATGTTCTAAAACTCGGACCGGTCATTGAACCGGTGGCCTTACTGGTTACTGGTTTGATCGGTTCGACCGGTTCAACCACCGGTCGAACCGGTGTGACATAATAATTATGCAATAATTATATTTAATTATATATAATATTAAAAAAAATAAAATTAAATTAAAAAATTAAAAAAAAAATAAATTATCGAACCGGTCCGACCGGTCAATTGACCAGTTTTGACCGGTTTTGACCGGTTCAGACTGGGTCAATTGGAGACCGGTTTTGAAGCATCAACCAGACCGGACCACCGACCGGTCACCGGTCGGACCGATCGGATCGGCCGGTCCGGTCCAGGTTTTAAAACCCAGGTAAAAAGCATGTAAAAAGTATTTTTGGGTTTTTGAAAATGGAAAATGAAAAGATTAAGACAAGTGATAAAATCCTCTTCAAAATGAGCTTTGACTATCGCAGTTCAAAACTAATTTGATGGGATTAGCAAACACTAAGTTTGAAATGATAAACCTTAAAGGACTCTCTTTAAGTCCAGGATCTTGATTAATGAACTACATTTCTCAAGATCCCATTAAGTGCTCTTAAGCCTTAGAACCTTAAAGGACTCTTTAAGTCCAAGGTTTTAATCAATGAACTCCATTTCTTAAAACCTTGTTAAGCGCATCTGAGTGTGTGCGGTGGAATTGCCAATTCAATGGGTCAAATGAAATCTAGCATCAACTCAATATCAAACACAACTAGGCAGATAAAAGAGAATCAACAAGATCACAAGTGGACATATATGAGACTTCATATATTTAAGCTCAAAGTTCTACATAAACAAATCCATAACACATTACATTATTCAACACTTGATTAAACTCTAATCAAGCAAATCTAACTACAAAGCAATAAACCCTAACTCAGAAGTTCATAACAATGTAGTTAAATGTGACAATGTAAACTACTAACCCAAACAACACATTAAATATCCAACATGTGATCAGACTATAATCAAGTAGCTTCACTACAAGTTACAAATCCTAGACTTAGGCATTCATAAACCATAGCTAAACTATAGATTAAGCTACTTCCCTTTGAAGCTTAGTAAACTCCAGCCATCACTACATCTTCAGGAGAAAATAAATTCCTAACCACGCATTACAACCAGAAACTTAACAACTCGTAATGAATCCAAACTACTCATGGTGGAGTCGGCTGGAGAAATGAAAGAATAAACCTATGCAACAAGAATAAGTTTAATTGGATCTCCACAGACCAAGAATTCATCAAAATACTGAACCATGTTTAGAACATTTCCCAACTCAATTTGATTAAATCAGTCATCCTCAATTTAATCTAAAAAATTTACAATTTTCCATAGACAGATAGAGGAATGTTTTAGGAATCCAACGCTTCAAAAATAAAGTCAATCGAATGTCGGACGAAAAAGTTATAACCAAAAAAATGAAGTGTATTCAGAAAATAATCTTCCTTAAACAAAATGGGAAGTTGCGATCGTGCGCATGCACGATCTTCACATTCTGGCCGACCGATCGCCACATTTTGATGGACCTGCGACCCTTTTCCTTCACCAACATCTCAACTTCCAAACTCCATAACTTTTGGTTCAGACCTCCAAAATTTACAAACTTTATATCAATGGAAAGCTAAAAGGAAGCTCTACAACTTTCATGAGAACTCGAAAACCAAGTCTGTCTCTAAAGAGGCCAAAATCCCAATCAAATTTTCTGTCCGAAATCATGTCACCCAAAACAGTCACATAAATTCTAAAATTTCTATCTTTCAACTCCAAGGTCCAAAAATGTCATACTTTATATCAATGAAAGGATCAAAATGCAACCTACAACTTTCATGAAGGACAAAAAAATCAATTTGTCCTCTAAGGGGGTCAAAAAGCCACTCAAAGTTTCTGTCCACTAATGATCATGCCAAACAGTAACAGAAACTTCTAAAAATTATAACTTCACATTCCATGGTCCAAAATTTCCATACTTTACATCAATGGACACATCAAAATATAATATAAAACTTTCATGAAGAACTTCAAAGCAATTTCAACCTCTAGCTAAGTCAATTTTTAAATCAAAGTTTCTGTCCAGAAATTGTCATCCCATACCACGTCCAAAATTCATAATTTCATATCTTCTATGACTTTCATGTAGAACCCTTAACTCAATTTAAAACATATCAGTCCATAATTTTCCTCAAAACCAGTACACACAAATCCACACTTAATAGCATTTGTGAAACAAAGCAAAATAACCTTAACTTTGAAAGGTCATCACTTTTAATCTCGATATCGAAAAATGTCATACTTTAAGGCGATAGAAAGCTATCAACATAAACTACAACTTTCATGAAGATTATTTTATCAAATTCTGCCTAAATCAAGCCAGAAAAATTTACAAAGATTTCAACCCAAAAAGTCAACTCTGCAACTATTCATCACCAAAAAGTCAAACTATCTTAATTCTCCAAATTTTCACACTTTTACTATTTATTTCTTGCTTTTTAACTTCCATTTCAATCATCTCATTCACTTTAACTTTCATAATCCATACAAATCTACCTAAATATCAAAGTCATCAAAACCAATCAATTCTTTTCTCATCAATTTCCTTAAAGCACAAAAGCATATACAAAAACACTTATTTCATACCTTTAATATTTCTAAATTCCACTAAAAAATTGGGTTCCAATAATTATCCCCAGGGAATCCCGAAGGGAAGCCTGGGTAGTGAGGTCGTGAATTCTTTTTCTCTCTCTTCGCTTGTTTGTCTCCTCTCTCTGTCTGAATGCTCGATCCCCTAGCTGATGGAATATTGATATATATACATGTCCGCACTCTCCACTCGTTCAAAAATAGGTTTCCTCTCAAAACAGGTCGCTGGGTCGGGTATACACAGTATGAGAATTTTCCAGTTTTAGTTCGGGTGCCCGACTGTTCGCCGCGATGAGGAAGGAGCTGCGCCGCGAAGTGTACTTCTTGGATCGCTCGCCGCGGTGCAACAATTAATCGATGTCACGGTGCGTTGTTGCCTATTGATGCGCAGCGGCAAGATAATAAGTTTTTGCCGCGACGTGCTTTCTTCTGGATGCGTCACGACGTGCGTGGAGGAGCTCACGTCCTGTTGGCTTTCTGATCCTTTTGACTCCCTTTTCTCCTACAATACAAAATAACAATTGGCAGTATCAATTGCTCTTAGAAAAATTATAGTGCAATTAATGTTAATTTGCAACAATTTTACTAACAAATTGCATAAAATATAAGCTCACTATAAGGGACTAATTTAAGCACAAAATCACGAATTAAGAGTCAAAAAGTATATTAACAGCCATGAAAGTGTAGCCAATTTATAAGAGAAACTTGGGCTCGATCAAATTGCCCCACACTTAGACCTTTGTACTCATGGACAAAGTTTATAAGAGTCAAAAAGATACAAGTGTAAAAAAAAATTCGTCTACGCTCAAAACAATAACAAAGTTTTCCAATTCGTCTATGCTCAAAGAGATTGAACAAAAGAGATGTCACTCAAGATAATGGCAGGACAATCTCTTATCTGATTATCAAAAAATCTGCACTTAAGGCCAACTCTAGACAGTTTCCAGCACTCACCACTGTGCCTCTTCCCACAATGCTCACAATTTCGCAATTGACCCGATACTGCACCTCTTCCATTGCCAGACTGGTGGTCTAGAAGATCGGTTATGTAGCTTGTTAAACTTTCTACCAGAACTACCCTAAAATTCACTAGGCCTTTTTATTCTAGACTCTTGCCTATACTCTACCTATCCCTCTTTCAATAGTTGCTCAATTCTGATCGAGGCAACTGTCAACTCAGAGAAACTACTTAAGTTGGTGATTGCCAGTCATGTCTTAATCTCCATGTTCAACCCATTTTCAAATCTTCTACACTTGTTTTCCTCAGTAGGAATCAAGGCAGTAGCATAACCCATTAATTCGTTGAACTTGATCTCATATTCTTCCACTAATAATGCCTTACTTTAGGTTTAAAAATTCCTTTATGTTTCTGTCCAGGTAGATCTTGGGCATGTAGTTCTTTTTGAAGAGCTTCAAAAAATTTTCCCACTTAAAGTGACAAGGTCTGGTTGGTACTTCCTAGAAAAATTTTCTACCATTGATATGCTAGGCCTTGCAGTAAGGAAACTGCATAGTAAAACTTCGCGTCCGAATCACAGTCCATCTGATTGAAGATTCTCTCTGTTCTTTCTAGCCATCCTTCAGCCTCTATAGGGTGTGTACTTCCGTAGAAGTCCAATTCCCCCTATTTTTGCAGTTTATCATACCTTCTTTCCCTTCTATCAAGAATTCTGAGAGGCATTCTCTTAGTTCGAGATACAGAAGACTCTATACTAACTCCTACTAATTCTAAGTCAGCTAATTGTCCCACTTGATCACCTATGGAGGATGACCTATAATAGACAATAATATCAATTACTATTTAAGTTTCTCATTATATATCATGTCTATATACTTAATCTTTCCCTATGTATGTCTAATCATGCTCCAATACCAAGAATTGTAGCACCCCACTCTCACAGGACACATACCTGACATCCTGCCAGAAATCCAAGTACGTACCCCACAAGGGTGGCATGCTAGAGCAGTCATGTTACTAACTTAATCATGGCATCATCATTTAAAACATAGTTATCATACTATTTAAAAACTCAAATTCCTAATTTCATTTTTAAAACAATATGTATATTATAGCTTAACAACAACATCCATATATGTACATTATCAAAAACTAATTAGAGTTTATATCTTTGTATACAAAATATGATACATACATGAGGAATGGTATAAAAATTCTATCTAGATCCTTCACTCTCAGCTGACCGACCTTTAAGCCATTTCTTCGATCTAAAAGTACAAAAATTATACTTCTTCTAGAGTCTTTCTGTCACTAGTATCCTCTCTCAAACCAAAAATGTCAACTTTGCAATTTTGATGAGTTTTGTGAACTCAGTGAGCTACCCATCATCGATGGATCACTTATAGAACATAACAAAACAATTCACATTGAATTCGTTCAAATAAAATTTTACACATTATTTCTCGTTTCACATTCATAATAAATTAAATAATTCAAATCAATCATCCATGTGAAACATATCAAATTGTATGTGCAATGCTCATAAGACTCATTGTCAATTATTATTGTTGTGATCGAGTGCCTGTAACTGTCCTATCTCCATTGTGGATATCAAGCTCACTAATAACTATCCCTTATCCGTTGGGGATACAAAGCCCATTATACATAGAGAGCCTTTGGCTCTTAATCACTCTATAAGCTTTAAGCTCTTTTTTGTGGGTACCTCAGTCACAATAGCCTTTATCTATTCATGCATTCATGTAATGAAATGCATTACTTGTATTCGGTTAATCAAATGTGCTCAATGTTACACATTCATATTCACTATCATAATCTCATTCACATTTTTCATCAAACTTTGGTTCGGCATTCAACATATACATTGAGAATCACTTATTTTGTCAAATTCACATTCAATGAGCACTTCTAATATGTTATTCATGCATCAAACACCTTCGACATTCAATGTCTGGACATAATCACACTCATATAATAATTCAATACAGAATTTTAAACAATCAATTAATCAAGTGAAACCATCTAGGTTACTCACATGATGCTCCAAATAGCTATTACCTCGACATCCCAGCATTATTGAGATGTTGTCGATCTAACTGCTTTTCTATATCATGCAACACATATTTACACACGTCACAACTTTGCACAACTATATAAGTACTCATTTATGCATAAATGTGTATATGGATTATGTATAATGCATGTTCAATGATAGTCTCGAGTATATTTCCTTTATTTGCCTCATGATCGTTCATACTTCAAAACTCATATATGTCTAAATTAAACTTAGGTTTACAACTCAATAATACAAACTTATTCCAAGTTCATCAATCAATCATGCACTAAGGTTCATGGCTTAGTACACTTGATTCTTATAACATCATCAAAATTTCATATTTGAATACTTGGTAAACAATAATTTATTATTAGTGAATTCAAATGACCATAAAATTTGGTGGAGAGGACGGACAATGTGTGAGGAGTTTACTGTTCAAATTTCAAGTCAATTAGAGGTTCAGAGATGAATTTATGGTCAATAAAGTGAAGGGTATTCAAAATTTTCAAAAATCATTGCACCTTCACTGTCACAATCGTGCACTTCATATTGGTTCCACAAGCATGATCGTGCACTACCTGATGCTTCCTATAGGCGAGATCGTGCACTTCCTGATACAAGCATGATCCTGTAATTCCTCTAAGGTCTCCTCTCTATTGCGATCGTGCTTGTGCATGATCAGGCAACTCCCTTAAGGTTTCCTTTTTGTCACGATCGTGCTTATGAACAATCGTGCACAACCTGATGGCTTTTCTCAAAACAAATTTTTAGATCAATTTTTCATGGCCATTTTGAAAAGGAAAAAAAGATTTAGGTAAAACAATTCTTCTAAAAAATTGTTCCTATTTGTCTTAAGTTTTTAATGACACCAAGTTCATACAATTTAGTTTAGTATTCTTCAAATTATACACAAAATACTACCAACTATTCTCAAACTACAACAACACCCACTACTCAACTTCAAGTCAAATTTTAGAACTCTTAGAGACATAATTCATATTCAATTACTTCATGAAAATTCTAGACATATGACTCTAATTTAATATAAATTAAAATTAATCCCATTTGGATGTCTACAGATTAATTTTTGGCTAAAATACAATTGCATGTTTAATGAAAACACTCTATCTAGCATATTCTTGCGCAATTCATCATCATTTTCATCCTACTTCATCTCTTTTGCTTAGTCTATCATTTCTATCTTATATCCTCATTATTTCCTATTCATTCCTACCTCTATTTCAGCTCAACTTTGATGACAAACAAATCATGTTATATGTTTGATAATAATTCCAAAATTAGAACATATCATAAACATATTCACCATATTTTTTGCACATATCTTGCTCCATTATCACATTCATTTCACTTCTAAACTATCACACTTAAATTTAAAACATGATTTCTTTATTATTAAACATCATACACTAAAAAAACAAGACATTAATATTCTCTTTCTTTATCCACAGTACACATATATAATGAAAACTATTCTCATGATCATTTTAAAAGCAATTCATCACTATATTTGTTTCATATTCATACAACTCATAAGAATTAACATGTTACTTACTTGCTAAAACATAAAGTTCTTCAAAAACACCAAGAAGCCCTAATTTCTCATACAACCCATGTACATCATCATGGAGGTTGGGTGGTTTAGGTTTTCTTATTGAAAAATAAGAAGACAACAAGGTGAGAGTAGCAAGTGAAAGATGAAGAGAGCAAGGTTTAATGTTGATGGAGGTTGGTGAGAAAATTTCTGAAGAAGTTGAAGAAGAAAGCTACGAAGAAGACGAAGAAAGCAAGATTCAAGACAATTACAATAGTCTTTTAGCGCTAAAAGAACAGTGGGATAAAGGCATGGCTTGGCAAGTGGAACTTGTCACTTGCCACATGTCCAACCTCTATAGGTTTAAACTAGGTTCTCTTATTTACTAATCCAATTAACTCAAATTGTCTCCCAATTTTCAACGACACTTATTAATAATTCTCACAGTCATTTATAAAAATTTTCACTGCTATTTAACTCTTATTTCTACTACCATTTATCAATTGTCTTGCCACTTGGCACTTTTCCTAGTCTAAAAATACCCAAAATTTTAGAAATTTTCTAAATTTCACCAAAAATTATAAATCAACATTTATTATCACCAAATCAATTTTCAAAACAAATAAACCTCAATTATCAATATAATCACATTTATAAATCAATTACTTAAAAAATGTCAATGAATGCATGTACAATCATTTTAATGTGTGCAATAATCAAATTCACGTGTATGTGTATGTTATACTATATATGAGCATGGAATGCACTTTCTAACTTCTAAATAATCTCTCATGTACACTATTCTAGGGTTCTAACCCTTAATATGAGATAATGGGATGTTACAAGAAATCTCATTATCTTGGTCTCATCATGATTTCTTTTATGCTATATAATATATCAAGGACTTCATTAATTCGATTTAGGATCATTATCAATTCACAAAGAACATAAACATCAAATTAAAAAAAATGACTTTTTATTAATCATGTGTGGTTTTTCGATTTGTGTAAGTTCTAACAATTAACCTCGATAATCTACAAGCGTATGGGTCATTCGTATAGTACCTAAGGTGTCGATCCTGCTGGAGTGATGTAAATATAGTGCCCTAAAAAGTAAGTGTATTTACATGTAACTTTATCTTCTTTAGTTATAGTTTTGTAATGAAAATATTTATTATTAATAAAAAAAAAGAGTTTGGCTTTATTTGTGTGAGCATTATATATCTAGTCAAAAGGTACCAAGATTCTTTTGTGAGTAATATATATATACATAGAGATGTACGGGAAACATGTATATTATAAGAATCTAAATTAATGAATTTACAGTTGAATAATCAAGTTGGTCACTTGATTATCGTTTAGACTGTAGTGTTGCGATTTATCTTCATATAAGTAAAGCAGTTTACTTAAAGGGAATGATGAGTTTCATATCATGATAGTAGTTGACTATCGATAATGGCACTATTAAATGAATCTAGAATCAAGTATGTTTTCAACAATAAAATGGGCCATTACTTTATCTTGAAACATACATCTTAAGCATTTGTTTATTATGAACCATAATCTTGATGAGTGGTGAACTCGTATGTGTTTCATTATAATTCTTGATATGTTCGAAATGGATTTTTATAAAGTATTAATCTAGTGTCTGCATGTTGGAATTATTAATTGAAACATGTATCAGGGAACATTCATTCAAATAAAGAGTTTATAGTGATATCATCACTTTTAGATGTTTTAAGGAGATTTGGTGATTAAACTGGCGCTAGTAGTTTGATGGACTAGCTACCCATCAAGTCTTAACACCAAGATGAGATCTTATATGTTAATCACCATATAAAATAAAACGGGAGATCTAGAAGGAAAAACCAATATAAGGGCAAAACAGTAATTTTGCCCTTTATTGTGCTGATGGCTATAATAAGGTTCTAAATAGGGTTTGCAATTGGGCATAAAATATGTATTCTCATAATATTTAATAATTTAAGAGTTCAACTAATTGTCTTTAGTGGAATGACATTTAGTTAATAAACTAGAATTATTTCTAATGAGATTAAGTTAACTCTAGGCTTATTGGAGCTTCAATTATCAAAGTCTAACAAGATTCCCTACTTGGCTTCAAGGAAGGTTATCAAACTAAGTAAGAAATATAAATGGAGGTTTTAAAAGCCCATAATTGAATGTTGGGCTTGCTTTAATTAATGGTTAATTAGAAGCCCAAATGTACATTTAGAAATGGCTAGACTTTGGTTTAATGTAATTGATTAGATTAATTATATTAAAACAAATTTTTTAAAGAAAGGAGTAGCATTTTCGGTTTTATTAGGGTTGAATGTGCAGCTGCACATTTAACATTCAAATGCTAAATAAAGATGGTCTTTATTATGGTTTATCATCATTAAATGAAGTTATGAACTTACCATTAAATGGTTTAACGGTTATCTTTTAATGTTAGCATATAACCTATTAGCATTCATTGGATTAAAGAAGAAAGATGTGCATTGGATGGACCGTCTTCCTTCTTGCATCTTCCAAAACCAAAATTGGTAAGTCTTGTATAGGTTAATAGTCTTTTCATGTAGCCACCTTAAAGATAAATGAGAAGAGTCTCATTTATTGGCTACATTATGATTGATTAATGAAATAAGTGATACATTGGATGCTATTCTCTTCTTCCATACTATGCATAACCAAAGTTGAGTGTATAAGAAAGAGTTCTTGCATGGTTTGACTCTCTCTCTCCTTTCATGCATGAGTGAACCGAAATTAGCAATAGAAGAGTCTCATTTTTGGTTCATTTTCTTTTAAGAAAAATCTCCTCCAAACATTTCTTCTCCTTTCCCACCAAAGGATTTTGTTATCCAAATTGTCCTAGAAGAACAAGAGGTAAATCAAATTGGTTGAGGATACAACAATAAGGAGAAGATAGATTTCTAAAGGAAAAGATTCAAAAGCAAAGGTTTGGATACAAAAAGAAGGAAAGGATTGTGCAACTAGGAATTAAAGCTGTAGCAAAGGAGTCGGTAATACTCTTCATGTTGTTTATGTTTATTATTATCCTTATACCATATCATATATGGATTGGCATGATGATTTGGATATGTTGATTCCACTGAAAATATGATTTCTAACAAGTTTTGAAATCTACTGGTTCTCCAAATATAGCATGCTTTCATTTTTTGATCCAACAAATCCCATGATGAGGGATAATCTAGACCTAAATCTAAGACCAACACAATTTGCATAAATTTAAAATATAGCAAAACTAAAATAAGAATTCAATTCAATCACACAATTTAATCTTTAATCCAAGAATCAATTACAAAAATATTAATAATTTAGCTATTGCAACATACTTAAAATTTAACCTAAAGAAACTATCAATTGAGATAAGGGAGAATTTTACCTATCTTTAACGCTAACCTAATTGATTATGACTTACTGGATTATTAGTTCTAGACAATCCTAGGGTTAATTACTTTCTCTCGAGTTATAAAAATTGACCCTAAAATATAAACCCTAACTAAATTATGGAAAATTGTGATTTTTCAATTAACAACCTATTCAAAACCCTAATTAAGTCTGAAGTTGTCCAATAAGCTATCAGAAGCCTATGTGAGATCTTGCATCACATAATTACCGATTTGATTAACTCTCATTCTTATTAAATCGCCTAACATTGATTAGCTCAATTTAATTATTTTTTATTTAATTCACCCTCTCAATTTATTACCGAATTATGTAATCTCATAAATTAATCACAATAAATCCAACAAACATAAAAACAATCAGATTTCATTAAATCAAAGATGAAAACCCGATGGTGAGTTTAGAATATCTCAAGATTCACAAATCCTATCATCAAACTACTATTCCCAATTCTATATAATAATAAAAATGGTAAATAACAGGAAATATGATCTTGAATGGAGAGGGGAGGTAGTGACGTCAAGAAACTCTTGATCCAAGAAGTACTCAATTCAACTTTTTTTTTACTTCTCTCTTCCTTCTTCTCTTTCTCAGTCTCTCATCAATCTTCTTTAGGGTTTCTCTCAAAAGTGGTGGATGCAAGAAGTTCCTTCATCATCTTTTTCTTATTCTTTATATTCCATTTGTGTTCTAGGTAACCTAGGGTTTTTTTTAGGTCTGAAAGGTCCAAAAAATCACTCAAAACTTAACAATTTTTTAGTGTCAACACATTTTCCCGACACAGGTCACAATCGTAGCCCTGCATGCCACAATCGTGGGCTACATCTAAGTCTTCTATCATGATCATGGCAAGTAGACCATAATTTTGGGCCATGTCATGGGCTTCTTTCATGATCGTGGCATATGGGCCACGATCGTAGGTTGACTCCAATGATTCTGTCACGATCATGGCCTATTGTGCCACAATCGTGCGCCGTTGTTTCAGCCCTATTGTCTCCAAAAATTCTCCGTTTTTCAATGTTGACACTGAAATACTAACAAACACATCAAGGTACCCTAAAAATATAATAATTAAGATCAAATACTTGTACTAACCCATAAAACACTTTAAACATAAATAAGTAGCAAACTAACACAATTCTAATATAAACACATACTAAATGATTGAACTAACAATTAAATAGTATCAAACTAAACACTAAAAGACAATGCAATTCACACTTAAAGATTTGTATAATAAATGCTAAAGGCAATTGCCTTTAGAACACTTCTCTAATAGTTTCATATGCCATGTGCATCATTTAACATTGATGATCAATCCTTCCTTGATGGGCGTATAGTCTTTTCCAAAATCTCCCTAATTTGTTTGTTTCTTATTTTAGCTTGTCCAGATGTTTGCGGATGGTATAGGTGTTGGAGTTATGTAAATATAGTGTTGGGCCCCGAACTTTAATTGGATGTCAGAATTATTAAATGAGAAATTAGTGATGTTAAATGTTTATTTGGGTAATGTGAATTGGAGAAATTTTAAATGATATTTGGGGGTTAAAGCGTGAAATGGGTTTTTGTGTATGTTGTATTATGGGTAACATCTTTATAATTGAAAAAGTAAGTTTGTATAGTTACTATTTATGTAACTTCTTTGAAATTGCAAATTTTGAGACTTCGATTTATTAGGGGCTAGAAATGCCCACTAAAGCTTTAGAAAGAACCTTTTATTGTGTTACGCCAATGCTTGTTCAAGTATGACCTTGCATTGATTTGAAAATGTGCCATAAGTTGTGTATATGAACTTTGTGAATGAACTTTGTGTGATATGTGGTTGCTTTCAAAATTTATTCTAAAAGTATGTATTTTGTGGCTTATGGATGATTTGAGAAATGGCTTAATGTTTGTCATAAGAATGTGTTGAATGAATTGTATATGGAGGATTTAAGTATGGAAAGAATGAGTATTTTGTATATGTATTATGTTATAGATTAAGTTGTGAAGATTGAATCGTGCTTGAAGTAGATTGGACGAAGAGTATTGTGGTAGTGAGGAAAATGTGAAATCAAGATGGAAAGAATGGATTGGTCTTGATGACTTTGAGGCTTTAAAGAGATATGTATATGTTATGAAATGTCGAGTGAATATTATGAGTTAATGAAAGTTAAAATGAATGAGTTGATTAAGATGATTGAAATGGAAGTTGAAAGGTAGGAAATAAAGATTGAAAGAGTGAGAATTGGAAGAATTAGTGAAGGTGTGAAAATATGAAGAATTATGAAAGTTTGACTTTTGGGAATGAATAGTTGACTTTTGATTTAAGTGAAATTTGATAAAATGATATTCATGAATATGTAGTGCTTGTTGAGGGCTTTCGGTAGCCATAAAGTTTGCGAATTTTCGATATCGGGGCTAGAAGTTATGATAGATTGAAGTTTTGATGTTGTTTAGGTGATTGAAAACCAGACGATGTACTGTAGCAAAAACCAGCTGATAGGAAAAGTGGACGCTACATAATGTAGGAGATAGAATCAGCCTTTGTAGTCTTCATGAGAGTTATATATCTAGATGTCTACTTTCTAACCGTCCAAGAATGAAGTCATTTCGACACCTATAGAGAAAGTTATGGCATTTGCACCAAAACATGTCTGATAGAAATCAGATGATGGAAAAACCAGCTGAAGCAAAAGCAGACGATATGGACTTGATATCGATAGATTTAGACAAAATTTCCTTCTTGAAAGTTGTAGATCTCTCCTTTATCTATGAGATAGATACAAAGTTTGCCCAATTTGGATATCGGAGTCAAAAGATATGATCTATATAAGTGGACATGTGCTGGATAGAAAAACCAGCTGAAGCAAAAGCAGACGATATGGACTTGATATCGATAGATTTAGACAAACTTTCCTTCTTGAAAGTTGTAGATCTCTCTTTTCTTTATGCGATAGATACCAAGTTTGCCCAATTTGGATATCGGAGTCAAAAGATATGATCTATATAAGTGGACATGTGTTGGATAGAAAAACGGTGATAGAAAAACCACTGATAGGAAAACCGGAAGATGCAAAAATCAGACGAAAGATTAATTAAGACATTTGACCCTTTTAGAGACTGAATTTGGATTTAAGTTCTTCATGAACATTGTAGATCAGTCTTTTCTCTATGAAATAGACATCAATTTTGTCCAATTTGGAGTTCGGAGTTAAAAGTTATAAGCGTTTGAAGTTTGGAGGAAAATCACCGATGCAAAAAAATCAGGTGATGGAAATCACCGATCAAAAATCAGCTGATGCAAAATCAGCTGATGGAAAAGTCAGACGAAGGAAATCAGGCGATGAACAGTAAATCAGACGATAGAAAATCAGGCGATGAACGATAAATCGATTTATAGAAAATCGATGATGAGCGATGAAAGCGAGATGGAAGGAAAACAGTCTGCACACAGATCAGTATTTTGAGGATATATGAAGCTACAGAGCTCGGATTGAGGTGATTCAAATTGGAGATTAAACTAAAGTTATAAGGCTACAACTTTGATGAAGAACCCCGATCAAGATGGAGCCTCTAAGACTGTCGGATATTGGAATGAAACTCGGTGCGATTATGCGGTCTCGATTTTTATGCAGTCCGATAGTATTTTGGCCATAACTTCTTCGTTTTAGATCCGAATTGAGCGTGGTTTGTTGCGTTGGATTCGTATGATTGAGGAGAACATTATGAAGAAGAAATTTTTGTAAAATTCCTTTATTTACCTGATCATAATTTGGAGCCAAGATATCAACTTTTAAGGGCAATTTGGAAGAACACTTAAAGAGTTAAGTTAGTAGGCTTATAAGGAGGGGCATGAGAGTCTTTCCTCATTCATTAAATGACATGGCATGTGGATGTAGTATAAATAGAGGAGAAGCAGGCTGTGGTCGTGAGAGTTAGAGAAATGCAGAATAAAGAGAAACAAAAGAAAGAAAGAAAGAAGAGAGAAAGAGAGAAGAGGGTTTGGTGGAAGGAGAAAAGAAAGGACAGTAGCTAGGGTTCGATTTGTGAGCTTTCTAGGAGGATTTCAACATGCTCCAAGAGGGAAAAAGATGAAGGATGAAGAGAGCTCTAGGATGAGCTAAGAAAATCCGAAAATGGTGAAGAGTGAGGTAAAGCCGCTTTTCAAGCTTCAAGCTTTTCTTAAAATTTTGGTGTAGAATCATGGAAAATATTATGGTTTTGTGGATTATGAAATTAGTTGTGATGTCTATGCTAAGATGGTGGTTTAATTTTGGATTAATGTGAGTTAGGGTTTATGCCCAATTTTGGAAATTGGGGCTTTTGTAAATTGATGCATTAGATAGCTTGGAAATATGTTGGAATTGGGTTTCCTATAGTAAATTTTGAGGGTTATGGTATTTATGATGATGAATTTGGATGATTTCGGTCTAGGAAATTTCAAAGTGGGCGAAAGAAAGAAGCTTCGAGAAATTAGAGCTTTGGACAAGTTCTAGCATGGATTCGAGGTGGGTATCCGTTTATAATAGAATTTATAAGCCATTACCGCTTTCTTTAAACAAAGAGATTTTCTGACTTAAATTGCATCATAATTGTTGCATCATTGCATAAATGATTTGAAAAATCATTTTTGATTCGATACATGAAATTTTGATGAATTGCAAAAATACATTGTGTTATGCCTTGAAAGACTTCATGGTGTGTATATTCGGAAAAGAGCATTTGATAAATTGATTTGAGCATTATATGTGCTTTTGTGTGGGCAAGAGAGTAACGTTGTGATAGTCTCGCACGTAGACAAAAATAATGTGATAGCCTTCTCCTACTGCTGTTTTTTAGCTTACGAGATCCGAAAAATGGACTCGTCGTGATTACTGTAAACTTCGATTTCCGTCGTGTTTATGGAACTCTCTAGCCATTTGTGTGTGCATTGCTTACGTGAATTGCCAAGTTGATGCATTCATGTCTTGTAACCTATGGATTTGTGGTGAAAGCCTAAGACGTGTCTGATTTGTAAAATGTGATTTTGATTACAAAGAAAAGAACTTCTTCAAAATGTGCTTTACTTGATTTCAAAGAAATGTTTTCTAAGACCGTAAAAGAAAAAGATTTCAAGAGTTTTGCTTATTGTTTTGTTATAAACTGTTACCCATTGAGCGTAAGCTCACCCCCCTCATTACCATCCACAGGTAATGAGAAGAAGATCTGGTGAGCGAAAAAGAGGGATTTTTGTATCTTTGTATTTGCATTCGGATTTTATATTGTGATTGTATTGTGGCTTGTAAGGCCATTAAAATTTGTATATGATTATGGGATGGGATTATGTAAGTGAAGTACGGTTAGTATTTATGAATGTGAATTATGATCATGACTTGAGATATGACCGAGAATTATGGAAGTGTTTAGATATAGGATTGTAAATGTGTATGATGGGATTCCTGACGGAGGTTCAAGATTTGTGTGATGGGTTGGAAATATTGAAGTGCTTTTATGTATGGATTTGTGTATGGACATGATATGGAAATTATGTATAAATGGCATAAGATGGATTGACGAAATTCAAATATTTGTTAATAAGCGAAATTGGGATAAAAAGAGATATGATTGTAGCGAATGATAAAATGTTTTTCGAAGGCGAACGCGATATGATCGAATATGAAGGATTAAAAGGATTGAGGAATTGATGAAATACAAATTGGAAATTGAAACTACTTTGAACAATGTGTAAAAAAAAAAAAATGAAACGATATTAGTTGAAATGCGATTAGTTTCGTTATGAGTTGGGTTCCTAAACGGGTCCCAACATTTATAATATCGAGCGCCAATATTATGATCTTACATGGCGCATGTGTATGCGTTAGACGATAAGAAATTGTGAAAAGTTTGAGGTGATAGATCTAATAGGAAAATGATGATACTCGATATGAGAAAAGGAAGTTGTGGATAAGTAGAGGCAATTATGGTAGATACTGGATTCAATGCCATTATATTGGAAGTGTCGAAAGTCTTTGGTTGAGAATTTGAGTCTCGGATCGTTAAGTTGACGTCCTTAACGGTCGATGATTTAGACCTCGATCGAGTACTTATCGGCATTCCTTTTGATGGTAATCATTCGCATTAAGAAGAGATTAGTGGAATTGAGGTCAAAATTTCATGATGAATATGTATCGATAATTTCAATTGGATGAGAAATAAAGGAGTTATGTGCCACCTCGTAACGGATACGAGGAGTTTTGCAAGGATCGATTATACGATTTCGCACCCTTAAAGGAGGGCACGGATGAGTATAGAATAAGTCATATGTGTGAACTGTTGCTAAATGTTTGGACTATGAGAGACAATAGGAAGAAGGGTATTTTGTTAGAATATAAGGCAATGAAAGTGTGGCTAATTGGAAATAAGAATTTTCGTGGTCCGATATGTTAGACATGAATTCAGTATTTATGGATATGTCGGTGACTTCGGTAATGGAATTATGCTGCAGGTAAGTGTTTGAATCGATATGGATATATCATTACTCGCAGGAATTGAATGAAAGGTAGTATGCAAGCAAAGTGGAACTGGTCAGGAAGCCAGATAAGTTAGTGTATGACTAGAGAATGCAGGTCTTCCTTGACCAGTAGCTGGGATTATAAGCTCTTACCTCGATTCAACAATGGAATTTGGTAATTCTTCCATAGTCCAGAGGACAAGGACCCCTGGTATGGATCAACCAGGTTGCTTCAGAAAGGAACCGATAAACGCAAGGGAGGGAAGTTTGAAATGAGATGATAGATTTCTAGGAGTTGTGATGTGAATCTCATACTCCTTTTGGATCGACTTCTGTAAATAGTGGACTCGGAAATAAATTTTCGAAGAGTAGCAACCAGCTATTGAGTGCATCTTTGATACTGTGATTGAGTATATGAGATCTATTTTCAGATATAGCTTATGGAGTCATCTTTGATCCCTTGAGTTAAGTTATGAAATGAACCAGAGAACTGAGATAAAGTATGGTATAGATGATTTTGCCGGAAAGGTAACTGCGATGGAGCAGAAAATTTGAATAGAGGTGATATTCAGAGGTTATTCGAATTAGTATGATTGGTATATCGAGCATAAGATATGAATTGGTGACATGCCGAGATATAAGAGTAAACGAATGTGTCTCTTATATCATAGGGTTTGATCGTAAAAGGCTATTGGATTAAGCAAATCGATGCTTTATTTCAAGGATGATCGATGAAAGGACAAGTCAAGAAATGAATATGTAATAACTCGACGAGAAGTATTGGAGTCCCGTCTCTAATGAAGACTCAAGTAAAAGGGTGGAATAAACTGCGAGAAGGTATGCATTTCGTTTGATGTAAAGAGAAGTATCTTGTGTAAGTATGTTTCAGACTCAAGTATGCCTTATTGAATGTGTTTCAATTACAAGCGATTAAGTGTGCAGATTGAGCTGCAATGTGATGAAGTTTGTATGAATGAGCAAACATGAAAATAAGCCAAGGGAGGTATGAGGAAATTCAAGGAATGGAAACAATCATTCAAAAAGAATGTCAATTGGAAAATTGAAAAGAAAGTGTGATAATGTACCTTAATGAGGAATCGGTTATTTAAGGAATCGCGAGGACTAATCAAGAAGCACGAAATATGATAATAATTGAGGTGTTAACCAAAGGACCGATAACACAATAATATTGGAGACCAAGTGATCAAAGAGTAGATGATGTATTAAAAGTATTCACGAATTGAGAGACTAGTCGGAACACGTGAGGAAAAACGATGAAACTTATGATAAATGGAAGGAAGGAGAATTTTGAAGAATGATTTTAATGAAAATCAACTGCATGAATTTGGAAAGTTTGTCGATGCACCGATGTTGTATAAGAGATTTGGATAAAATCTAATGGAGCATAATGAAGTGATTGCATATGTGGAGCAACTAAGGTTCTATGAGTTAAGGAGTTGATACATGTTTAAGAGCTGCTACACTAATGATTAATTTAAAGCTTGGAGACAAGATGAATAAAAGAACATCTTGGAAGTATTTATGCAAGTACAGATCGTAAAAGCGGGGACAATCATTGAATTGAGAGCATGGAATAGGAATACAAAAAGATTTTGATTGTATGAATGAGAAATTCCTATTAAGGCTAAGTATTTTTTTTTAAATGCATAAACAGAAAATTCGATATCGAGGTTATTGGAACCAAGAGCAAAAAAGGAAGCATAACATGTAGGGGGCTTGGTACGTCCCGAATTAAGGATCAAGAAATTGTGAATCATTTTGAGAGGTTGAAAACAGATCTGAAGTTTGAGTTCGAATAGAAAGAGGGCTACATGGTGATTGTAATAAGAAGAATGTGAAATTAATAATGATGGTTGAGAAAGGGAGAATTTGCTAAGTCGATATGAATTAATTCGTATGGAGTCTTATGAGATAGTGTTACTAGCAAAAGATATCCCGGATTCGAAATGTGATTCGTGAGTGTGTTTCGGAATTAGATGATATTAGTATTATTGTCACAAGAAGTTGGAAGTTGTGAGTGATCTGAACTAGAATGAGGAACCAAATAAGAAAGTGATATGAATTTCGAGGACGAAATTCTTTAAGGAGGGGAGAATTGTTGGGCCCCGAACTTTAATTGGATGTCAGAATTATTAAATGAGAAATTAGTGATGTTAAATGTTTATTTGGGTAATGTGAATTGGAGAAATTTTAAATGATATTTGGGGGTTAAAGCGTGAAATGGGTTTTTGTGTATGTTGTATTATGGGTAACATCTTTATAATTGAAAAAGTAAGTTTGTATAGTTACTATTTATGTAACTTCTTTGAAATTGCAAATTTTGAGACTTCGATTTATTGGGGCTAGAAATGCCCACTAAAGCTTTGTAAAGAACCTTTTATTGTGTTATGCCAATGCTTGTTCAAGTATGACCTTGCATTGATTTGAAAATGTGCCATAAGTTTTGTATATGAACTTTGTGAATGAACTTTGTGTGATATGTGGTTGCTTTCAAAATTTATTCTAAAAGTATGTATTTTGTGGCTTATGGATGATTTGAGAAATGGCTTAATGTTTGTCATAAGAATGTGTTGAATGAATTGTATATGGAGGATTTAAGTATGGAAAGAATGAGTATTTTGTATATGTATTATGTTATAGATTAAGTTGTGAAGATTGAATCGTGCTTGAAGTAGATTGGACGAAGAGTATTGTGGTAGTGAGGAAAATGTGAAATCAAGATGGAAAGAATGGATTGGTCTTGATGACTTTGAGGCTTTAAAGAGATATGTATATGTTATGAAATGTCGAGTGAATATTATGAGTTAATGAAAGTTAAAATGAATGAGTTGATTAAGATGATTGAAATGGAAGTTGAAAGGTAGGAAATAAAGATTGAAAGAGTGAGAATTGGAAGAATTAGTGAAGGTGTGAAAATATGAAGAATTATGAAAGTTTGACTTTTGGGAATGAATAGTTGACTTTTGATTTAAGTGAAATTTGATAAAATGATATTCATGAACATGTAGTGCTTGTTGAGGGCTTTCGGTAGCCATAAAGTTTGCGAATTTTCGATATCGGGGCTAGAAGTTATGATAGATTGAAGTTTTGATGTTGTTTAGGTGATTGAAAACCAGACGATGTACTGTAGCAAAAACTAGCTGATAGGAAAAGTAGATGCTACAGAATGTAGGAGATAGAATCAGCCTTTGTAGTCTTCATGAGAGTTATAGATCTAGATGTCTACTTTCTAACCGTCCAAGAATGAAGTCATTTCGACACCTATAGAGAAAGTTATGGCATTTGCGCCAAAACATGTCTGATAGAAATCAGATGATGGAAAAACCAGCTGAAGCAAAAGCAGATGATATGGACTTGATATCGATGGATTTAGACAAAATTTCCTTCTTAAAAGTTGTAGATCTCTATTTTCTATATGATATAGATACCAAGTTTGCCCAATTTGGATATCGGAGTCAAAAGATATGATCTATATAAGTGGACATGTGCTGGATAGAAAAACCAGCTGATAGAAAAACCAGCTGAAGCAAAAGCAGACGATATGGACTTGATATCGATAGATTTAGACAAAATTTCCTTCTTGAAAGTTGTAGATCTCTCTTTTCTCTATGAGATAGATACCAAGTTTGCCCAATTTGGATATCGGAGTCAAAAGATATGATCTATATAAGTGGACATGTGCTGGATAGAAAAACCAGCTGATAGAAAAACCAGCTGAAGCAAAAGCAGACGATATGGACTTGATATCGATAGATTTAGACAAAATTTCCTTCTTGAAAGTTGTAGATCTCTTTTCTCTATGAGATAGATACCAAGTTTGCCCAATTTGGATATCGGAGTCAAAAGATATGATCTATATAAGTGGACATGTGCTGGATAGAAAAACCAGCTGATAGAAAAACCAGCTGATAGGAAAACCAGAAGATGCAAAAATCAGACGAAAGATTAATTGAGACATTTGACCCTTTTAAAGACTGAATTTGGATTTAAGTTCTTCATGAACATTGTAGACCAGTCTTTTCTCTATGAAATAGACATCAATTTTGTCCAATTTGGAGTTCGGAGTTAAAAGTTATAAGCGTTTGAAGTTTGGAGGAAAAATCAGCTGATGAAAAAAAAAAATCAGCTGATGGAAATCAGCTGATCCAAAAATCAGCTGATGCAAAATCAGCTGATGGAAAAGTCAGACGAAGGAAATCAGACGATAAACAGTAAATCAGACGATAGAAAATCAGACGATGAACAGATAAATCGACGATAGAAAATCGATGATGAGCGATGAAAGCGATGGAAGGAAAACAGTCTGCACACAGATCAGTATTTTGAGGATATATGAAGTTACAGAGCTCGGATTGAGGTGATTCAAATTGGAGATTAAACTAAAGTTATAAGGCTACAACTTTGATGAAGAACCCCGATCAAGATGGAGCCTCTAAGACTGTCGGATATTGGAATGAAACTCAGTGCGATTATGCGGTCTCGATTTTATGCAGTGCGATAGTATTTTGGCCATAACTTCTTCGTTTTAGATCCAAATTGAGCGTGGTTTGTTGCGTTGGATTCGTATGATCGAGGAGAACATTATGAAGAAGAAATTTTTGTAAAATTCCTTTATTTACCTGATCAGAATTTGGAGCCAAGATATCAACTTTTAAGGGCAATTTGGAAGAACACTTAAAGAGTTAAGTTAGTAGGCTTATAAGGAGGGGCATGAGAGTCTTTCCTCATTCATTAAATGACATGGCATGTGGATGTAGTATAAATAGAGGAGAAGCAGGCTGTGGTCGTGAGAGTTAGAGAAGCAGAATAAAGAGAAACAAAAGAAAGAAAGAAAGAAGAGAGAAAAGAGAAGAGTGGGTTTGGTGGAAGGAGAAAAGAAAGGACAACAGCTAGGGTCGATTTGTGAGCTTTCAGGAGGATTTCGAACATGCTTCAAGAGGGAAAAGATGAAGGATGAAGAGAGCTCTAGGATGAGCTAAGAAAATCCGAAAATGGTGAAGAGTGAGGTAAAGCCGATTTTCAAGCTTCAAGCTTTTCTTAAAATTTTGGTGTAGAATCATGGAAAATATTATGGTTTTGTGGATTATGAAATTAGTTGTGATGTATATGCTAAGATGGTGGTTTAATTTTGGATTAATGTGAGTTAGGGTTTATGCCCAATTTTGGAAATTGGGGCTTTTGTAAATTGATGCATTAGATAGCTTGGAAATATGTTGGAATTGGGTTTCTATAGTAAATTTTGAGGGTTATGGTATTTATGATGATGAATTTGGATGATTTCGGTCTAGGAAATTTCAAAGTGGTGAAAGAAAGAAGCTTCGAGAAATTAGAGCTTTGGACAAGTTCTAGCATGGATTCGAGGTGGGTATCTGTTTATAATAGAATTTATAAGTCATTACCGCTTTCTTTAAACAAAGAGATTTTCGACTTAAATTGCATCATAATTGTTGCATCATTGCATAAATGATTTGAAAATCATTTTGATTCGATACATGAAATTTTGATGAATTGCAAAATACATTGTGTTATGCCTTGAAAGACTTCATGGTCGTGTATATTCGGAAAAGAGCATTTGATAAATTGATTTGAGCATTATATGTGCTTTTGTGTGGGCAAGAGAGTAACGTTGTGATAGTCTCGTGCGTAGACAAAAATAATGTGATAGCCTTCTCCGGCTGCTCGCTTAGAGGCTTACGAGATCCGAAAAATAGACTAAATCGTGATTACGGTAAACTTCGGTTTCGCCGTGTTTATGAAACTCTAGCCATTTGTGTGTGCATTGCTTACGTGAATTGCCAAGTTGATGCATTCATGTCTTGTAACCTATGGATTTGTGGCTGAAAGCCTAAGACGTGTACGATTTGTAAAATGTGATTTTGATTACAGCAAGAAAAGAACTTCTTCAAAAATGTGCTTTACGGATTTCAAAGAAATGTTTTCTAAGACCAGAAAAGAAAAAGATTTCAAGAGTTTTGCTTATTGTTTTGTTATAAACTGTTACCCATTGAGCGTAAGCTCACCCCCCTCATTACCATCCACAGTAATGAGAAGAAGATCTGTGAGCGAAAAGAGGATTTTGTATCTTTGTATTTGCATTCGGATTTTATATTGTGATTGTATTGTGGCAGTAAGGCCATTAAAATTTGTATATGATTATAGGATGGGATTATGTAAGTGAAGTATGGTTAGTATTTATGAATGTGAATTATGATCATGACTTGAGATATGACCGAGAATTATGGAAGTGTTTAGATATAGGATTGTAAATGTGTATGATGGGATTCCTGACGGAGGTCCAAGAAGATTTGTGTGATGGGTTGGAAATATTGAAGTGCTTTTATGTATGGATTTGTGTATGGACATGATATGGAAATTATGTATAAATGGCATAAGATGGATTGACGAAATTCAAATATTTGTTAATAAGCGAAATTGGGATAAAAAGAGATATGATTGTAGCGAATGATAAAATATTTTTCGAAGGCGAACGCGATATGATCGAATATGAAGGATTAAAAGGATTGAGGAATTGATGAAATACAAATTGGAAATTGAAACTACTTTGAACAATGTGTAAAAAAAAAAAAAAAAAAGAAGCGATATTAGTTGAGCTGCGATTCGTTCGTTATGAGTTGGGTTCCGGAAACGGGTCCCAACATATAGTGCCCTGAAAAGCAAGTATATTTACATGTAACTTTATCTTCTTCAGTTACAATTTTGTAATGAAAATATTTATTATTAATAAAACAAAAGAGTTTGGTTTTATCTGTATGAGCATTATATATCTGGTCATAAGGTACCAAGATTCATTTGTAAGTAATATACATATACATAGAGATGTATGGGAAACATGTATATTATTAGAATCAATTAATTGATTCACGCTTAAATAATCAAGTTGGTCGTTTGATTATGGTTTAGACTGTAGTGTTGCGATTTATCTCCATATAAGTAAAGGAGTTTACTTAAAGGGAATGATGAGTTTCATATCATGATAGTAGTAGACTATCGATAATGGCACTATTAAATGAATCTGGAATCAAGTATGTTTTCAAGAATAAAGTGGGTCGTTACTTTAATCTTAAAACATACAACTTAAGCATTCGCTTATTATGAACCACAATCTTGATGAGTGGTGAACTCATATGTGTTTCATTATAATTCTTGATATGATCGAAATGGATTTTTACAGGGTTTTAATCCAGTGTCTACATGTTGGAATTATTAATTGAAACATGTATCAGGGAACATTCACTCAAATAAAGAGTTTATAGTGTTATCATCTCTTCTAGATGTTTTAAGGAGATTTGGTGATTAAATCTGGCGCCAGAGTTTGATGGACTAGCTACCCATCAAGTCTTAACACTAAGACGAGATCTTATGTGTTAATCACCATATAAAGTAAAATGAGAGATCTAGAAGGAAAAACCAACATAAGGGCAAAATGGTAATTTTACCCTTTGTTGTGCGGATAGCTATAATAAGGTTCTAAATAGGGTTTGCAATTGGACATATTCTCATAATATTTAATAATTCAAGAGTTCAACTAATTGTCTTTAGTGGAATGACATTTAGTTAATAAGCTAGAATTAATTCCAATGAGATTGAATTATTTACGGGCTTATTGGAGCTTGAATTATCAAAGTCCAATAAGATTCCTACTTGGCTTTAAGGAAGGTTATCAAGCTAAGTAAGAAGTAGTTTGGAGGCTTTAGAAGTCCATAATTGAATGATGGGCTTATAATAATTAATGGTTAATTGGAAGCCCATATGTTCATTTAGAAATGGGCTTGTTTTGGTTTAATGTAATTGATTAGATTAATTATATTAAAACATTTTTTTTTAAATGGAGAAGAAGCAATTTCGAAATTGTGTTAGGTTAGATGTGTAACCACACATTTGACCTTAAAATACTAAATAAAGATGGTCTTTATTATGGTTCATCATTATTAAATGGAGTTATGAACTTACCATTAAATGGTTTAATGGTTGGCTTTTAATGTTGGCATGTAACCTATTTGCATTCATTAGATTAAAGATGAAAGATGTGCATTAGATGGACCATCTTCCTTCTTTCTTCTTGCCAAAACCGAAATGGGTATTCAATTATAGGTTATGGTCTTTTCAAATAGCCATTTTAAAGATAAATGAAGTAAGTCTCATTTATTGGCTATTTGATGAGTGATTAATGTGAAGTGATGCATTGGATGCCTCTCACTTTTCCATTCATGCATATTTCGAAATTGAGATGTAAGAAAGGGTTCTTGCATGGTTTTAGACATTCTCTCCTTTCATGCAAGGTAGAACCGAAATTCCTAAGTGAAAGAATTGAAAGAGTTTCAATTTTGGTTCTTCTTCTTCTAAGAAAATCTCCTCCAAATATTTCTTCTCCTTTCCCACCAAAGGATTTTGTTAACCTAGTTGTCCTTGAAGAACAAGTGGTAAATCTAATTGGTTGAGGATACTACAACAAGGAAGAAGATAGATTGCTAAAGGAAAATACTCAAAGGCAAAGGATTTGGATATAAGAAGGAGAGGATAGCACAGCGAGGATTTAAAGCTGTAGTGAAGGAGTCGGTAATTCCTTTTATCTTGTTCTTGGTTTTATTATCCTTATACCATATCATGTATGGATTAGCATGTTGATTTGGATATATTGCTTCCGCTGCAAGATGATTTCTTAAAAAGTTTTGAAATCTATCGTTTCTCCATACTAAGCATGCTTTCTTTTTCCGATCCAACAATAGGATCACCACCTTATAGGTGATTGCGTATTTCCTCATAAGCTTTTCAAAAGGCTTATTGCAGAAGTGACTTTCTCCATCACTTATAATTGCTCATGGAATCTCGAACCTGCTAAATATATTTTCCTTCATAAATTTAAAAACATTAGCATCATTTGTTTGGGTGAGTATTGCTTTTACCCATTTAGAAAAGTAATCAACTACAATAAGTATATCTCAAATCTAAAATATTTAGGAAAAGGGCTTGTAAAACCAATACCCCAAACATCAAATAATTCAATAGTCAATTAGTTAGTTAGGGGCATTCAATTTCTTATGCTTATATATCCAAGTTGTTGGTATTTATGACATTTTAAGTAGCAGAAATGAGCATGACAAAAGGTCAAGACAGTTACCTACCCTTCCTTTAGAATGCACCTCTGAATGATTTCATCTTTGCAAATCCTGTGGAGTATGGATCATCTAAAAATTGTTTCTACTTAAATGAAGAAGTATTTTCCTTTGTTGAAATGTCACGTTAGGTCTCAAAATGCCACAAGCAAGATAACTCGCATAATTAGTGTACCAAGGCACTTTATTAACAACAAACAACTACTCATCAAGCAAGTTCTTAATAATTCCATGCTTCCTTTATTGTTCAAGAGTTTCCAAGTTAGGAGCTAATCTAGAAAAAATGATCTGCAGCAATATTATCACTCTTTTTTTAATCTTTTATTTCCACATCAAACTCTTGTAACAACAAAATCCATATAACTAACCATGATTTTGCATTAGTTTTGGTTAAAAGATATCTAAGAGTTGTATGATCATAATGGATTATAACTTTTGACCCTAACAAATAAGATCTAAATTTTTAATGCAAAAATCAACACTGACAATCCTTTCTTAGTTTTTGTATAATTTATTAGTGCATTACTCAAATTTAGGTTAGGATAATAAATTACATGCAAAGATTTCTAAACTATTGGCCTAAAACAGGTCCCATAGCAAGATCGGAAGCATCACACATGATTTTAAAAGGCCAAAACCAATCAGGGGCCACAATAATTGGTGCAGAGATTAATTTTTCTTTGAGAAAGTTGAAGGCCTTAAAGCTTTCCTCATTAAAATCAAAATGGACATCTTTGGCTAATAGTTATGTTAGACCCCGATTTTTTTTTTAATGATGCCATTAAGCATGAATTGTGATGATTATGTGAGTTAGACTTAGTTTGATTTATTTTGGAATAATAGTGGATAATTGAGGTATAATTGCGTTTAATATGGTTTAAATAAGGCATTAGAGGATTAAATTATGTGAGGGCATTTTGGGAAATTCACTTAAGTTTGAATGGGTTTAGGCTTGTAACAAGGGGTAAGTTGGTCTTTGTTCCATGCCTTAGGTTAAGAGGAAAGAAAAGAAGAAGAGAAAAGAGAAAGAAAGGAAAATAGAAGAGAAGAGAAAGAGGAAGTGTCGTCGGTGAGAAGAGGAGAAGAGAAGAGAGGTTTTGCGATTTTTGAGTTTTCCGACTGATTTGAAGGGATTTCTGGTAAGTTTACCTTCCTTCCAACTTGTTTTAGTTGGATTAAACCCTAAGATGTCTTGAATCTGTGAGAATCAAAGGTTTTAGGGTTTTAAGGAAAAAATGGTGAGATTTCTTGGGTTGATGCATTTGTGACTGATTTTGAGTTGTTAATGGGCTAGAAATGTAGTTTGAGACTTGATCTATAGTTTGGCTGTGTTGCATTTGTGTTTGGAGAAGGATTGAATTGTGAAAATGCAAAAAAGTTGGGTTCGGAGTCGTTTTCCAGGCCCGTACGTCGCGACGTGCGTATGAACACGCCGCGACGTGCGAGTTAGTCGCGACGAGTGAAAATTAAATTCGCCGCGACGAGTGGGGGACGGTTCGTCGCGACGTGTGAACCTGTGTTCGCCGCGACGTGCGAGTAGGGTGCACGCCGCGGCGCACACTTGTGGTCGTCGCGACGAGCAGGTCGTTCGCCGCGGCGAGCCCCCTGTTATCCGAAAGTGAGATTTTCATATTTTTTTAGGGATATCTTTTGGTGTGGATGTCCGATTGAGGTGATTTTGGATCCGTTGTGACCTCGAAAGAAAAGACTACAAGTTCTATGAAGAAGGGAAGTTCGGAATTAGTCTGTAAGGGTTCGGAATTTTAGGAGAAAGTCGAATGTAGCCTTTTAGCGCTTTATTTTAGCTTTCCAAGCTGAGTTGACCCAATAGCAAGAGGAAGGACAACAGTGAGTCTGATACTCAAGCGATACTAGGTGGGTAATATGTTTATGGTTATTGTGTGTATGGGCAAATTGCCTGATGTATGCTTGCTTGCATGATGTGACATTACTTGTGTTGAATTTTATGAGAATATTGAACTAAATGTGAACTTGCATTATGATTAAAAATATGCATGGCTTGATAGGCCTTATGGCAATGGACAAGAATGAAAATTGAGAAAAATGTGAGAAATGCTATGAGCATGAATCGAATGGATTATGTGATTTGTTTGGGTAAGAGAGTTATGGATGGAGTCACGTGCACGTTGACAGTAAAGCCTTCTCCTGGCTGCCCGCTTGTGGCAACGAGATCCTTGAGAAATCAGACTTGGATAGTTTACGGATTTACCTTTGGGTTATCCGGATCGTTTACGGAACTCTCGAGCCAATTGATTGTGCATACACGATGGACTTGTTGAGCATAATACATGTTTGCTATGATTGACTTGTTGCATAAGAATTGTTATGTTGAAAAATAGAAATTGCATGACCTATGTTTATACGAATGTGAATTATTTGATGAATGTGGAATTATGAATATATGTATATTGCTTGATTGTGTGGCTCGTTGCCAATGGCTATAAACGTATATGCCACTGAGCTTCGCAGCTCACCCCATTACTCTCCCCTCCTCAGGTGCAGATCGAGACGATTGTCGACCTTGCAAGGCATCGGAAACTTCAAGCTAGTTAGGAGCCTTGTATAAGTTAGTATTTTGGTTAGCCCACCAGCATTTCATCATGGAGCATACTTTTGTATTTTGGGATTTAATTTCATTTTGTATTGTGTTATATTTTGAGATACTTATTGCATTTCTTCGAATGAGAATGACAGATGAATTATGCAATTGGAATGGTGAATGGATGTTTAGAATGCATGTATAGAATGTGTATATGTATTGTTATATGAATCGAATGGTTCTTTGTATGGATGTTGGGATCGGGTCCGAAGGTATATGGAGCGCCCGTCGCAGGCGCGACCCGAAGGGCCGCCTCGGGAATGGACTTACGGGGCCCGGGCCCAACAAGTTAACACAAAGGATGACTTATCATAGATAAATCTTTGATAAACCTCCTATAAATTCCAGTATGTTTTAGAAAACTTCTAATACCCTTGACAGAAGTGGGTGGTGGAAGTTTTTCAATAACTTTAATTTTAACCCTATCAACCTCAATTCCCTTTTTTGAAACCACATGACCTAGGACTGACACTTGTTTTACCATAAAATGACTATTTTCCCAACTTAAACTCATGTTGCATTCAATACATCTTTCAATTACTTGGGTTAGCTTATTTAGATAATCATAAAAAAGGCACCAAAGACTGAGAAATTGTCCATAAATACCTTGATAAGGTCCTCAATCATGCCTACAAAATGGAAAACATTCATTTTTGAAATGTTGTAAGCTCATTACACAAACTGAATGGCATCCTCCTAAAAGTGAATGTCCCAAATGAATAAATGAATGTCAATTTTCTTGGTCCTCAGGAGCAATTAGTATCTGGTAATAACCTAAAAGACCATCAAGAAAATAATAAAACTCATGCCCAAAAAGATTATCCAACATCTGATCAATAAAAGGGAGAGGAAAATATTGTTTTTTGGTAATCACGCTCAATTTCCTGTAATCGACACAAATTCTCCGTCCAATGGTAGTCCTAGTAGGCACTAACTCATTTTTATCATTTCTAACAATATTATACCTGATTTTTTTGGAACTACATGAACTAGACTCACCCACTCACTATTCACAATTGGATATATCACTCCCTCATCAAGCAGTTTCAAAACCTCCTTCTTCCCTACCTCCCATGTATTAGGGTTGAGTCTTCTTTGGATTTCTCTAACTGGTTTAGTCCCCTCTTTTAGGATAATCCTATGCATATGCATATAGGGATAATTCCTTTAATGTCATTTAAACCCTATCTTAGGGCCTTTTTCAATCTTTTCATCTCACTTAAAGTCCTTTTTTCTTGGTCAGCATCCAAAGTGGATGCAAGAATGGCAGGACATGTTTTGCCTTCTCCTTAAAACACACATTTCAAATTCTTAGGTAACTCTTATAGCTATACTTTTGGTGGGGCTGCATTCCTCTCTTCATTAGGAGTTGTCTCTAAGAATTTTCCAAACTCTCCCTCCATTTCATTGTCTAACATTTGGCAATACTAATTAATAAATGGATATTTAACTATATTTTACCACCCATATTTGATGTATTTTGCTTGATATTTTATACTTTTATTGTATATTAAGTACTTAATTTTCTCCGAGTGTGTTTACAAAATCATGATTGCCTTTAGGGACTTAAAGGAGAAGAATTGGAATGAAAATGTGACATGAAATAGAAAATCAACAATTTGGAAGGAGTGCACCACCATGCACTTTCACAATTTCAAGCATTTTTGGACAAAAACAATATAATATCTTATTGTGTACCAGACCATGTAAGTCTAAGTAATCCTAGTTTTTAATATAAAAAGACATTTTCAGCGGCTAAGGAAAGGAGGAGACTTTGGGAGGGGATTTCTAGACGTGGAAAACATCTAAAAAGGATTATTCCAGTTTAGGGAAGTGGAAAACAAGAATAAATCAATGACAGATTCATTTGAATTCAAAATCGAGGCAAGAACATTCAATAGAAGACAATAAGGGAGATTTACAATTTTGATTCCATTACTTTCAATTCATTTTTCTTTCAATGTATTTTTGATTTCATATTCTATCATGTTTAATTAAATGTACGGTTAATAATTTTCCAAACTCTCCCTCACTTTCATTGTCTAACATTTGGCAATACTCATTGATAAATGGATATTTAACTATATTTTACCACCCATATTTGATGTATTTTGCTTGATATTTTACACTTTTACCATATATTTGGTACTTAATTTGCTCCAAGTGTGTTTACATGTCATGATTGCCTTTATGGACTTAAAAGAGAAGAATTTGAATGAAAATGCAACATAAAATAGAAAATCAACAGTCTTGAAGGAGTGCACCACCGTGCACTTTCACAATTTCAAGAATTTTTGGACACAGACAATATGATATGTGATCGTGTACCAGACCATGTAAGTCTATGAAATCCTAGTTTCTAATATAAAAATACATTTTCAGTGGCCAAGGAAAGGAGGAGACTTTGGGAGGTTATTTCTAGACGTGGAGAACATCTAAAAGGGACGATTTCAGTTTAGGGAAGTGGAAAACAAGAAGAAATCAATGGTAGATTCATTGGAATTCAAAATCAAGGCAAGAACATTCAATAGAAGACAATAAAGGAGATTTAGAATTATGACTCCATAATTTTCAAGTCATTTTTCTTTCATTGTATTTTTGATTTCATATTCGATCATGTACTAAATGTCCAGTTAGTGTTTAGGTTAGATAAATCTTATGTTAATACTTTGAACTAATTTGATTCTATTATTAATGCGACTGGTTGTTTAATATATTGTGATACAATTATGTATTTTATTTATGTTCTAATTGTTAGAGTAGTGCCCTGAAGGCAATCACCTTTAGCGCATTTTGTACAAATTTGTGTACAATCTTTATGAATAAATAAAGAAAGGCATTTTTCATTACGTTGCTGTTCATTATTTATGAACTGATATTGATCAATAAGCAAATTAATGAAGTCCATGATATATGACATAGCATGAAGGAAATTATGATGTGATCATACTACTGAGATTCCTATCATGTGCAATTATGTCAATATCTAAATTATCCCTAGTCATAGGATTCTTGAGGCCGGACATCGAATCCGGAAAGACTAGCACATCTCAAGCTCCTTGATTTGATCAAGCAGTGGATCTCAGAAACTGTACATATGAGATATTTAGGGTTGAGATGTGGATGCTTACTAACAGTAGTAAGTACATTGGATGACCTGCTATGAGATCATCACATGGATGTCCTATTTTAATGTCAGTGATAATCTCATCATAGCAATGGTGCAAGTATCCTTAGACTTGAGGTACTCGAGGATATCTTGATATCTTGATTACGTGCTGACTCCATTCCTTGTTGCCTTACAGAGGTCGCCCATAGGGTGGTGCTTGGGTACAGCTTGAGGTATTCGAAGGTAATTGAGTAGCCAATAAAGAATTCACCACTTCTGTGATAGCAGAAGATGATACCCATGGCCTCTTGTCAGGGTCATTACTTGGAAATCTCTGGCCGGAGTATATATGTCATGAAGAGTGTCTTTAGTGACATAAAGTAATGAGTCCCAGGACAAGAACTGATATCACTTGGATTAGATTTGACTTAGTCAGTCTGGTAAGAGTTGACACGTTGCCCATACTCATAACCAAGTGGGGTATAGCATGGTGAAAGAACGGATTGTACGGTAATTGTCTATGGAAAGGTTCGTGATATGGTTCATGATTAATACATGTTCATTCGTCAAACCAATTACTTTCCGGTCAATTGGGGGTCATGATGTGTTGCTAGATACCGCTCATGACTTGCTTAGATTAAGTGTTAATCTAAGTGGCCAACATAACTGGGAACCTAATGGGTCACACGCATAAGAGTGTCTCGGAGAATTCGTAAAATAGTTTTGGACAGAGTTGCAATATATGGAGAGCAAAAGGATTAAATGGATCCTGATGAGATCGAGATATGTCCCGATGAGATCGCGACATTGATATTGCTGAAAAACGTTTCCGGGGGTTTTTCCCATACCGGGACCCGGTAGGCCGGTAGGACCTACCTCAGTTTGACTGGACCACTTCAGCATTTATTTATATATATATATATATATATAATTAATTAATTAATATATATGTTGATATGTGGAAGGAGAGGAGGAAGCTTCATCTTTAACTATATATATATATATATATATATATATATATATATATATATATATATATGAAGCTAAAAACGTGGAAAGGCAAAAGAAGCTTCCATCTTTGCCTAGTCATCTTTACATTAAATAAAAAGAAGACTAAAATAAAGTGAAAAAGAGGAGTGTGATCGTGGTTTTTTAAAAGAGGAAGAAGGATTTTGAGAAAATCCTAAGTCTTTCAAGCATTCCATCATCGACTCTCTTCATCTTCTCTCCTCCAAAGTTCCACTTCATCGTGAGTTTCCAAGCTCTCCAGAACAAAGGTAAGATCTAGCAGTCTTTACTTTGTTCTAGCTATTCCCGGGTCAAAGGGTTTGTCCCGGTTAGGTTTTCCGATCTCTGCGTGGATACCGTTAGAGACGGTCTCCTTTGGTCACTTTGGTTTGACTTTGTTATATAGTCACATGGATCCTGGCTTTCGGGAAGGTCCCGGAACAAATATTTTTGTTTTCCGCACCATGGGCATGTGATGCTCACACCGGGATTTTCCTACAGTGGTATCAAAGCCACTTGTGTCGTATATAACGAGGAAACCATGACTAGGTCGGAGCTGCCTATAGCTTGTAACGATGATGCATGTTGAATGAGTGAATTTCGAATTCAGTATAGAGATCATGTTTTCGAAATTTTCTTGCCCAGATATGTTCACAAGATGTTGTATATGTCTGTGGAATCTCGGGATTTATTAATTTAATTTGATATGGTTTTTCTAATTTATTCCCTAATGTTCTGGTTGCTGTCTTTGTACACATTCATTGGACAGGCATGCTTATAAATTCGAGAATAAATTGTAGAAAATTTTTTTTTCGGATTTGCTCTCACCAACATGTCTCTAAGATGTTTATTAATGTCTATGAGAAAGGAAAAATGTTTTCGAGGTGATTTACTATTTATTTGAGAATTTATTGTGTGCTTCTGGGAATAACTGTGTTGAGGAACACAGATTCTACATTGGATTTGTTGCTGAGGTTGAATGAGTTTTTGATGGAAATAAATCCTAAAAAAATGCATGGAGCATTTTGTGAACGTGTTGTAACCTCTGTAATTTTCTCAGAATTTATTGAAATTTTTGCAATGAGTTTTTAAAGCAAAAGGCAAAGCTTGGCAGTTTTGAGAAAGTTGCTGGAGCTGTTTTGTTTGAAATAAGAAATTGTGTAGATTTCAGTTCCAATGCCTTGGATCATTTTTAATGTGATTAAAAATGTGTTACATTGATGTTGCATGCTTGCCAAAATTGAATTTCTTGAAATTAGGTTTCCAAACAATTTTCGGATGTCAAATGTGTCTCATTAGCGTCTCGTTAGTATATTCCCTTATCTTGATTGTTTTGGCCGTCACAAATTTTGTGACCAGTGCCGAAGTAGTCTTGATAAAGTGTAGACTACCTAGAGATACTTAGGGTGATAGTTTGATATTCGCAAAATTATTTGGAAATCTAAGTGAATAACAGCGTATTCATCGATTTCAAGTTTTTCATGTATAGTTTGACTATATATGGTAAGCAACAATGAAAGTGTTTCATTGGTACATCAAGCTAAAGTGTATTAGACTTGGTGTTGTGAATTTGAACTGCACGGATTGAGAAATTAGCCGATTAGATAGCAATTCCACACGGATAAGTCGACTTACACAATGAACAAGTCGACTTGTCCGTGCACTGTAGACGCATAAGTCGACTTGCACAATGGTACAAGTCGACTTGTTCGTGCACAGTTGCATAAGTCGACTTACTCAGAGGCATAAGTCAACTTATACATACACAAGTCGACTTATAACATGCATAGGTGGGATGATGGATGATTTTAGGTATAGATTCAATGTGATTGATGAAATGCCCTAAATCATTCTATATAGTCATGGTGACTATAATCCTATAGCTTGGAGAAGAAGTAGATGAGACCTAAAAACCCTCACACTTAATATGAAAACTAACGTCTTCCATTAATATGGGGAGAATCAGAGTTCTTATAGAGTTGGGTTGTTGGGTAAACCCAAGCTCACTCTATACGAATATGTTCGAACCATGAAAATAAGATTTTTGGATTAATTGGTCGGTTTTCACTAGAAGCGTTGATTTGTTGAGTAAACTCAAGGTCAACGTGGACAGAGGCAAAATTGGGTAGTGTACATCAGATGTACGCGCATCAAGAGTTGATAACCCAATGCGTGTGCATACATCACGAGTTGATAGCACTAGTCGATAGTTGCATCTATGAATCAAGTGGTATGACCGATACCTACCGATAGATCTAAGGTGGCTTGTTGGGTAAACCCAAGGTCATTTTAGTAATGTCGGATATCTAAGATGCAATTGGTATGACCAATACCTACCGATTGACCTAAGGTGGCTTGTTGGGTAAACCCAAGGTCATTTTAGCAATGTCGGATATCGACCCACTAGGACATTTTGTCATAATGTTTCTTGGATTCGTACTGAGGGTTATGGATTCTTTGAAACTAGTGGGAGCCATATGCATGTCATGCAAGTCCTTATGAACATGCATGTAATTCTATTCTAACATTCTTTCTCTCTTTTCCCTAAAGGTTATTGAAAATGACTTCCAGTGTGAACTTACGCTCACTTATGGACTCGAACAAATTAAATGGACCAAATTTTCTCTATTGGCTGAGAAATCTGAGAATTGTTCTCAGATCTGAGGAACTGGGATATGTCCTAGATATTCCACTTCCTGATCCACTTGCTGCTGATGCTTCTGGTGAAGATCAGAATGTAGGTGTAAGTCGACTTGTATTGAGATGTAAGTCGACTTATACTAGTTCGGTACTAATAAGTCGACTTGTATACCCGTGTAAGTCGACTTATGCGTGTACAGTACCGTGAGATTGTTAGAGTAGTGCCCTAAAGGCAATCCCCTTTTGCGCTTTTTGTTCATAGTCATGTACAGACTTTATGAAGAAATAAAGAAAGACATGTTTCATTTATTTGATGTTCTTTATGAATTGATATTGATCTTTAATCAAATTAATGAAGTCCATGATATATGACATAGCATGAAGGAAATTATGATGTGATCATAATCACGAGATTCCTATCATGTGCAATTATGTCAAGATATCTAAATTCTCCTAGTCATAGGATTAATGAGACTGGACATCATTAATCCGGACAGACTAGCATATGTCATACTCCTTGATTGGATCAAGCAGTGGATCTCAGAAACTGTAAATATGAGATATTTAGAGTTGACATGTGGATGCTTACTAAGGGTAGTAAGTACATTGGATGACCTTCCATGAGATCATCACATGGATGTCCTATTCTAATGTCAGTGATAATCTCATTATAGCAATGGTGCAAGTATCCTTAGACTTGAGGTACTCAAGGATATCTTGGATACTGATGCTGTGCTTTGACTCCATTCCTTGTTGCCTTTCAGAGGTTACTCATAGGGTGGTGCTTGGGTACAGCTTGAGGTATTCGAAGGTAATTGAGTAGCCAATAAAGGATTCATCACTTCTGTGATAGCAGAAGAGATACCCTGGCCTCTTGTCAGGATCATTACTTTAAGTCTCTGGCCAGAGCATAAATATTTCATGAAGAGTGTCTTCATGGACATATAAAGTAATGAGTCCTAAGACAGGAACTGATATCACTTGGGCTAGACTTAGTCTAGTAAGAGTTGACACTTTGACCATACTCATAACCAAGTGGGGTATAGGATGATGAAAGGACGAATTACACAGTAATTGTCTATGGAAGGGTTCGTGATCTGGTTCGTGATGAATTCATCAAACCAATTACTTTCTGGTCAATTGGGGGTCATGATGTGTTGCTAGACGCCGCTCATGACTTGCTCAGATTAATTGTTAATCTAAGTGGCCAACATAACCGGGAACCTAAAGGGTCACACGCATAAGAGTGTTTCAGAGAATCCGTAAAATAGTATTAGACAGAGTTCCAATTATGGAGAGCATTAGGATTAAATGGATCCCGATGAGATCGAGATATGTCCCGATGAGATCGCGACATTGATATTGCTGAAAAAGGTTTCCGGGGATTTTTCCCATACCGGGACCCGGTAGGATCGATCCCGGTGTGACTGGACCACTTCAGCAATATATATATACATATATATAAATGATTAATTAATTAAATAATTAATATATATATATATATATATGTTAGATACGTGGAAGACAAAGAAGAAGCAAAGAAGCTTCTTTTGGAAGCATTGTCATCATGCTTAGTCATTAAGTAATTAATGACAAAAAGACAAAAGATGAGTGATGAAAGAAGATGATGCTCGTTGGTGGAGTGTGGTCGAATGGTGAAAGGAGAAAAAGAGTTTTCCTTTGATCTTCATCAACGATTTTTCTCCATGGTGATCGTGGGTTGAAGAAACTGTTTCTAAAACCTAAGGTTCATCATCTTTCATCCAAAGCTTCATCTCTTCTTCCAAGCAAGCTTTCCAACGCAAATCTCAAGCTCTCCAGGACAAAGGTAGGGTCTAGCAGCCTTTACTTTGTTCTAGCTATTCCCGGGTCAAAAGGGTTTGTCCCGGTTAGGTTTTCTGATCTCTGCGTGGATACCTTTAGAGATAGTCTCTATTGGCTATTCAGGTTTGAATCTTCATACCGACACATAGATCCTGGCCTTCGGGAAGGTCCCGACGACAAAAATTTTTGTTTTCCGCACCTGGTACATGTGATGTACCTCCCGGGATTTTCCTACACAGAAAGCATATCATAAGCAATCTATCAAAAAGGATAGTAAGCAAGTGCTTATGGTGGCTTCTTCTTCTGGTTCAAAGAAAAAGAATCTAAAGAAGAAAAGGTCTAAGAAACCAAAAGGAAGTGCAGCCAAGAAGAAAACCAAAGAGACTGCACCAAAAGGAACTTGCTTCCATTGTGGCAAGACTGGCCACTAGAAGCGAAATTGTAAAGTCTATCTGGAAGAATTGAAGCAGAAGAAGGCATCAGATGCCTCGACTTCTTCAGATATGTTTGTCATTGAGATTAATACTGTTTCTCACCATAACATATGGGTATTAGATACCGGTTGTGGCTCACACATATGCAATGATATGCAGGGCCTCAGGGACAGTAGACAGCTCATGAAGGGAGAGATAGACCTGCGTGTGGGAAATGGAGCAAGAGTTGCTGCATTAGTCGTAGGCACCTACTTTTTGTCACTCCCCAGTGGGCTTGTAATTAAATTAGATGAATGTTATTTTGTACCTGTATTAACAAAAAAAACATATTGTCTGTTTCTTGTTTAAATAGAGCTGGTTTCCATTTGACTTTTAGTAACAATGGTTGTTCTATTAGTTTGAATTGAATGCTTTATGGTACTGGTACATTATGCAATGGAATTTACATATTAGATATGTCACATCCAATTATGAATGTCAATGACACGAAAGACATAAACGAGATAATTTAAAATCAACTTACTTATGGCATTATCGCCTTGGCCATATAAATGAGAGACGCATAGCTAAGCTTCATAAGAATGGAAGTTTAGGGTCATTTGATTATGAATCATATGACACATGTGAATCTTGTTTATTAGGCAAGATGACTAAGTTACCCTTCAAGGGAAAGGGTAAACGAGTGACTGGAGTATTAGACCTAATACATTCAGATGTATGTGGTCTGATATCCATCCATGCCATAAGTGGTTGTCTTTACTTCATTACCTTTATCGATGATTATTCTCGATATGGGTACTTGTATCTGATGAGATACAAATCTGAAGCAGTTGAAAAGTTCAAACAATTCAGAAATGAAGTAGAAAACCAACTTGGGAAAAGTATCAAGACATTGCGATCTGATCGTGGTGGGGAATACTTAGACCAACAGTTTTTGGATTATCTCAGAGATAATGGGATTTTATCTCAATGGACTCCTCCTTACACACCACAATAATGGTGTGGCGAGAAGGAGAAATCGAACCTTGTTAGACATGGTACGATCAATGATGGGCTTTGCAAAGTTACCAAAATCCTTTTGGGGGTATGCAATCGAGACAGCTGTTTACTTGCTAAACAGAGTTTCATTAAAGACAGTTGATGTTACTCCATATGAGATGTGGACTCACAAAAGACCCTATCTTACTCATTTGAAAGTTTGGGGCTGTCCAGCTTATGTGAAGCGGACACAGTCAGATAAACTTGATGCAAAATCTGACAAGTGTTTGTTCGTAGGATATCCTAAAGAAACAATGGGATATCAGTTCTACCATGCTGAGGAACAAAAGGTGTTTGTTTCAAAGCATGCTGTCTTTTTAGAGAAAGAGTTTCTTTTACAAGAAGACAGTGGGAGCAAAATTGAACTTGGAGAAGTTCAGGATGCTCGAACAAACGCAGATCAACTGCCTGAACCTGAAACTGTGACTCATACAGATGAAGTAACAGTTCAACCTTCTACAACACACGAAGTTCGTAGGTCACGTAGGATACGCTCTGTTCCTGAGAGATATGGTTTTCTCGTGAACGAACAGAATGACGTATTGCTCATAGAAGATGATGAGCCTACCACCTATGAAGAGGTTCTGAAGAGTTCAGAGTCTGAAAAATGGCTTCACGCCATGCAGACTGAAATGGATTCCATGTATGAAAACCAAGTATGGACTTTGGTTGAGGCACCCGAAGGAATCAAACCCATAGGGTGCAAATGGGTTTTCAAAAAGAAAACCGACATGGATGGTAATGTAATTACCTATAAAGCAAGGCTTATGGTTAAAGGCTTTCGTCAAAGACAAGGAGTTGACTACGACGAGACCTTCAGCCCAGTAGCAATGCTTAAATCTATTAGGATACTCCTAGCCATTGCCACTCATTATGATTATGAGATATAGAAAATGGATGTGAAGACAGCTTTCCTAAATGGAAATCTAGCTGAGGATGTGCATATGACACAACCTGAGGGCTTCACCTCCTATGATGGCGAAAATGTATGCAAGCTTCAGAAATCCATCTATGGATTGAAGCAAGCATCCAGGAGTTGGAATATCCGTTTTGATGAGGTAATCAAAGAGTTTGGTTTCTCACAAAATCCGGATGAACACTGTGTGTAAAAGAAGGTTAATGGGACTGCAATCGTATTCCTTGTGCTATATGTAGATGACATATTATTACTAGGAAACGATGTCTCGATGCTACAATCAGTCAAGATTTGGTTATCCAAACAATTTACCATGAAAGACCTTGGTGAAGCAACTTATATCCTTAGGATAAAGATCTATAGAGATAGATCAAAAAGATTGCTTGGTCTTTCACAATCAACGTACATAGACAAGATGCTAAAGAGGTTTAGCATGGAGCAATCCAAGAGAGGGTACCTTCCTGTGACTCATGGGATAACACTCTCGAAATCTATGTGTCCTAAGACACAAGATGAGAGGATGCGAATGAATATGATCCCGTATGCATCTGCGGTTGGATCTATCATGTATGCAATGCTATGTACGAGACCCGATGTATCATATGCTCTAAGTGTTACGAGCAGATACCAATCGGATCTGGTGAGGGTCCTTTGGGTGGTGTCAAGAATATCCTCAAGTACTTGCGAAGGACTAAGGATGTTTTCTTGATATATGGAGATGGAGATCTCAAAGTGAGCGGGTATACAGATGCCAGTTTCCAATCTGATAAGGATGATTCCAAATCCCAATCAGGTTACGTATTCACACTAAACGGTGGGGTAGTTAGTTGGAAGAGTTCCAAACAAGAGATGACTGCCGATTCAACGAACGAGGTAGAGTACATTGCCGCTTCAGAAGCAGCAAAGGAAGTAGTTTGGATCAAGAAGTTCATTACTAAACTTGGTGTGGTTCCTAGCAGTGATGGGCCCATACAGTTGTATTGTGACAACAATGGGGCTATTGCGTAGGCGAAATAACCAAGGTCTCATCAACGATCCAAACACGTACTCTGCAGATATCATCTGATCATGGAGATCATTGGACGAGGTGATGTCCAGATCGAGAGAATTCTCACCGAGAAGAATATTGCAGATCCGTTGACAAAGCCATTGTCACAGGAGAACTTTGATTCTCATGTACTCGCTTATGGTATTAGATATCAAGGCGATTGACTTTAGGTCAAGTGGGAGATTGTTAGAGTAGTGCCCTGAAGGCAATCGCCTTTAGCGCATTTTGTACAAATTTGTGTACAATCTTTATGAATAAATAAAGAAAGGCATTTTTCATTACGTTGCTGTTCATTATTTATGAACTGATGTTGATCAATAAGCAAATTAATGAAGTCCATGATATATGACATAGCATGAAGGAAATTATGATGTCATCATACTACTGAGATTCCTATCATGTGCAATTATGTCAGTATCTAAATTATCCCCAGTCATAAGATTACTGAGACTGGACATCGGTAATCCAGAAAGATTAGCACATCTCAAGCTCCTTGATTTGATCAAGTAGTGGATCTCAGAAACTGTACATATGAGATATTTAGGGTTGAGATGTGGATGCTTACTAACGGTAGTAAGTACATTGGATGACATGCTATGAGATCATCATATGGATGTCCTATTTTAATGTCAGTGATAATCTCATCATAGCAATGGTGCAAGTATCCTTAGACTTGAGGTACTCAAGGATATCTTGGATACTGATTCTGTGCTTTGACTCCATTCTTTGTTGCCTTACAGAGGTCGCTCATAGGGTGGTGCTTGGGTACAGCTTGAGGTATTCGAAGGTAATTGAGTAGCCAATAAAGGATTCACCACTTCTGTGATAGCAGAAGATGATACCCATGGCCTCTTGTCAGGGTCATTACTTGGAAATCTCTAGCCGGAGTATATATGTCATGAAGAGTGTCTTCAGTGACATATAAAGTAATGAGTCCCAGGATAAGAACTGATATCACTTGGACTAGATTTGACTTAGTCAGTCTAGTAAGAGTTGACACGTTGCCCATACTCATAACCATGTGGGGTATAGCATGGTGAAAGAAGGAATTGTACGGTAATTGTCTATGGAAAGGTTCGTGATATGGTTCATGATGAATACATGTTCATTCATCAAACCAATTACTTTCCGGTCAATTGGGGGTCATGATGTGTTGCTAGATACCGCTCATGACTTGCTTAGATTAAGTGTTAATCTAAGTGGCCAACATAACTGGGAACCTAATGGGTCACACGCATAAGAGTGTCTCAGAGAATTCGTAAAATAGTTTTGGACAGAGTTCCAATATATGGAGAGCAAAAGGATTAAATGGATCCCGATGAGATCGAGATATGTCCCGATGAGATCGCGACATTGATATTGCTGAAAAATGTTTCCGGGGGTTTTTCCCATACCGGACCCTAGAGTAGGTAGACCCATTGTGTTGGACCGACCACTTCACATTTATTTATATATATATATATGTTGATACGTGGAAGGAGAGGAGGAAGCTTCATCTTTAAATTTATATATATATATATATATATATATAATGAAGCTAAAAACGTGGAAAGGCAAAAGAAGCTTCCATCTTTGCCTAGTCATCTTTACATTAAATAAAAAGAAGACTAAAATAAAGTGAAAAAGAGGAGTGTGATAGTGGTTTTTTAAAAGAGGAAGAAGGATTTTGAGAAAATCCTAAGTCTTTCAAGCATTCCATCATCGACTCTCTTCATCTTCTCTCCTCCAAAGTTCCACTTCATCGTGAGTTTCCAAGCTCTCCGAACAAAGGTAAGATCTAGCGCCTTTACTTTGTTCTAGCTATTCCCGTCAAAGGGTTTGTCCCGGTTAGGTTTTCCGATCTCTGTGTGGATACCGTTAGAGACGGTCTCCTTTGGTCGTTTTGGTTTGACTTTGTTATATAGTCACATGGATCCTGGCTTTCGGGAAGGTCCCGGAACAAAATTTTTTGTTTTCTGTACCATGGGCATGTGATGCTCACACCGGGATTTTCCTACACTAATAACCCAAGATATTAGATCATAATATGATTTTATAAGTGAAGAATGAGAAATCTTTATATGAATAGATCTACCATAATTAGGAGTTGATTGCAACCCTAGGGATAGGAAGACATAAATCTTCCAGATTAGGGTCAAACCTAATAGGGGGACTCATAAATCGATAACACAATCCTATAAGATTTAACTTGAGTAATTCAGTTAGAGACCTTAGGATTAATTGCTAGTAGAATCAAGGCCAGCTACTAGCATACCATAAGAGCCTCTATGGTCTAATTAATCAACAAATAATTGCATGATAAAAGATCAATCTGTTAAGGTTTTAGGGGGGTTTCGAGCCTATATATTAATTTATGATAACGATAGTTTTGTAAGTGAATTCCACTATCTCTTTGTTAATTAGTATTTCCTATTTTATTTTATTTATTTTATTTTTTTATTTTCTTTTTATTAAAAATCTAAAATCAATCCATAAGCTAGATAATAAGGGAAGGGTAATTACTAGTATTCATTGTCTTCGTAGGATCGACCCCAACTTGTTGATACTAGCTACAGCTACATTATGCACTTGCAATTATTTCAATAATTGACCAACTCACAAATAGCTCAATCAAGATTTTGGCATCATTGTCGGGGGACCTTGATATTGGGAAAGCCTAAATACTATTACTTTAGCCATTTTCATTTTATTTTATTTTATCTTTATTTTATTTTCTTTTATTTTAATTTTGATTTTTGTATATATATTTTTTAATCTTATTGCATTTATGGCTTATTAATTTAATTATCTTTTAAATTTCTCTACTTGATCTTGAGTTTGTGGTTTATTATAGGAATTACGATTCATTGTCACAATCGCAGTTCACAATGGAAGGATGGAGCATACGAGACTTTTATGGAAGTTAGAATATGTCTTCGCAATCTAGAACATCACCATACGGAAGATTGAGGTGTTCTCGCATCTTTTCGATTAGCGACATTGGTGGGAGTTATCATTACAATCCTAAATGTCGAGCACCTACTTATACATAGGATCAACTGAACATGTGCAATCGACCTTAAGGTGTGTTATACGAGAATAACTACAATTTAAAGTGGAATAATTGTTATATTTATTGAATGAATGATTACGCTCCAGCTAGATATTTACGACATCAAACACCTCCAATTAACTTGTCAATTCTGGAGGATAAATTAATGGAAACCATTACTAAAATGAATGTTGAATAACACAAAATTGAGAGTGAAGAAAAGATCAGAGTTAGCTTCATGAATGAAAGGAAATTTCAAAAAAAAGCTTCTGGAGGAACAAGAAAGTGTTACAGACAAACTAATGGAATGCCTTATAGAGAGAGTAACTAGTCAAAGGGAATTCGAAGAGAGACTTTCTTCACCTATAAATGATGAGTATAATATGAGCTTCTAACCATCTCAAAGTGAAGAAGGCGAGGAGGTAACTACTTCACTCAAAGATACAATGATTGGGTCTATTTAAGAATCCAATATGAGGCATTAGAAAATAGAGGCTCATATATAAAACATGGTAAATCAAAATGGTCGACTAGTAGAGATATTATCCAATGAATAACTAGGGAGTTTTCTTAGTCCTAATGAAATAGATCCTGATGATTTTAGAATGATAACTTAGAGGAAAAGGAAGCAATTATTACAAATAAATTAATAGAACTCCTTATTGACATTAAAATTGAGTGACGTGAATTCAAGAGAGAAGAAAAGGCAAGGATTGGCTTCATGATTAGAGTGTCATAATAAGAAGATCTGTCGAACAAAGAAGAAGTATCCATTCAATAAGAGAAAGTAGTGGAGCGACAGAAGGCAATTGAAGAAGATGAGCCAGAAACTTCTACGCAGGAAGAAGAAGAAAAGTGGATAAAGGTAGATGAGTAAGAACAGGTGGAAGAATCAAATAAGGAAACTACTAACAAGGTGTTGGTAATGACCTTAAGTATGGAGTCCCACTTCTTCCAAGTCAAGTTGTTTAAGCCAATCGACGATTCAAGGACTTTTGTTAGTCCCTCTTTCATTAACAATTTTTCATTGAAACGGGCATTATTATTTGAAATTGGATTTATTAATTTGATAAGTTATATCCTTTTGATCATCTTACAATAGGTGATTTGTTTACAGGCTATGAAACTACTTTATGGGGAAAAAGGTAAAAGAAAACTACTAATTATTGATCTAGGATGACGTTAAATGTGTAGGATAAGTCGAGCTACCGACGTTAAGGAAGCACTACAGGGGAGGCAACCCATGAGTTAGTTTTAATTTTATTTCAATTTCTATATTATTTTGTTTAAATAACAATTTTTCATAATTTTTAAAAACTCTTGCTATTCTTTCATATGTATGTTATCATGTATAGTAGGATACTTTCTAAAACTTGCTTTTATTATACATATTGAGACCAAATTTGTTAAATTAGAAGCATTAATAGATGAAGACATTTAGATTTACCAACTTGCTTAGCCTATTTCTTTAAAAATTACCATACCAAAAAAAAATTACCTTTAGGAATAACTAAGTTGAGCCTTAGCTTTTTTCATTAATTAAACCGAAATTGTAAACCTTTATCCTATTTTTCTTTGAAAACCTGCTTATTATTTTGAACGTTGAAGGTTTTCCTTATAGTTTAGTATTAAGTGGAGTAAAATGAAAACCAATAAAAAGTATTAGACCAGAGAGAGATGGTCTCCTTTATCTCAAACCTTCTTTCACCTGCATATCCTTGAACTCCTTAGTTTACTTATTTGGGATTTGCCCAACTTCTTTATTTTTCACCCTATTTAGTAGCTTCTTTATTCATTTAATTCTTCTACCTTCACCATTCCCTAACATTTTTGGGTTAATATTAATACTCATATCATGTACTCCATCCTCATCCTTGCCTCTACCACTTGAATCTCAACTCTAGTTCAATTTTTACCTCTCTCCAGTCCTCATCTCCAATTTAAGATAAGAGAAAGACTATTCTTGAAAAGGTGGAGATGTCAAATACTCCCTTAACTTTATTTCATAAGCTAGCTTAAAATAAGGCAGTAGGAGGCCCGACCACATTTGAGAAACATCACTACATCCAGTCGACTGATATCATTAACTAGGTCTCACCTCAACCTGAAATCCTTCAGATAGTAGTCAAGAAATGGAACTCATAATTGTAGGTTACTTCCTTAATAAACAACCTACATTTTCACTATAAATTGAAAAAAAAACTAGGATATATAAACATGTTCATTAGTGAGGACAATTTATTTGTATTTAATTTTTCCACTAAGGAAGATGTATACAAAGTTATTGACATGGTACCTTGACCCATATCTGAAAAAAGCTAGTGTTAGTCAATAAATGGGTTATTGGGATCTCTCTTGATCATTCCAAGCTTAACACCATTATTGTTTGGGCTAACTTTCACAAAGTTCATTTGGAGTATTAGTCTTTAGAGGGTTTAAGCTACTTAACTAACTCTTTTTGAAGACTAATAAACATGGATAAGAACATTACATTTTTAAATAAGATTAGTTTTGTAATAGTTTAAGATAGAAATTTTCTAGATTCTATAAGATTAATGATATTAAATGATGAAGGTAAGCTTACTGATGACACTATTAAGGTCACCTATACCTAGAGACTAGTGAAGAAAGGAATGGTAAGGATATATAGATCTAAGGACTTTGACCAACTCCAAAGCTTCGATCTTATGAAACCTACTATTGCAAAAAAGAATGCCAATGTGGATACCTTTGTAGATAAGTCATGTAATACTAAGCCTAAAGTTAGGAACATGGACACTAAGCAATGACACTACACTTGAGACAATGGTGGAGCTGTCCTTTAGATCCTATAGAAATTCTCTACAAGGAAAATCTAATTGAAGGTAGCATATCTACTCCATTTATGTTAGAGTAATGTTTTTCTAAAGGCAATCGCCTGTAGTACTTTTGTACAAACTTTATTTTGATTAAAAGTGAAAGGAAATGTTCATTTATTTATGAATTGATGTTGATTTTAAACCGAATTAATAAAGTCCATGATACAAAATATAACATGAAGGAAATCGTGATGAGATCATGATAATGAGATTCTTATCATGTGCAATTATGTTAGTATCTAAATTATCCTTAGTCATAGGATTAAAGACATAGAACATTGTTAATCCAGATAGACTAGAACATATTATACTCCTTGATTTAATCAAGCATGGATCTTATAAACTATAAGCATGAAATGTTTAGAGTTAAGATATGGATGCTTACTAAAATTAGTAAGTACATCAGATGATCTGAAATAAGATTACCATATAGATGATCTATAAAATGATAGTGATTAATCTTATACTAACAATGGTGCAAATATCCTTCGACTTGAGGTACTCAAGGGTATCTTAGATGTTGATTTTGTATTTTGACACCTTTCTTTGTTGCAATAAAATGGGTTGCACCTAAGGTGGTGATTTGGTACAGCTATTGGTATTTAAAGGTAATTGGGTAGTCGATAAAGGATTCACCATTTCTAATAGAAGGAGATGATGCCCATGGCCTCTTATTGGGGTCATTACACAGGAGTCTCTGGCCACAGTAACTATGTGTCATGAAGATAGTGTTCAATGACATATAGAGTAATGAGATCCTCAGGAAAAGGACTAACATCATTTGGACTAGATGTGATGTATTCAGTCTAGTGGGAGTTGACATATAGCCCATACTCTAAACCAAGTGGAGTATGGGATGGTGAAGGGACGAAATTACACGATAATTGGCTATGGAAACAAATCTCATTTGAAGAAGTGGCTTATTCAAAGGATTAACGATGTTCTGATATGTGGGCACTCTCTATCTTCACATCACCTCTATCAATGATCTCCCTAATCAAGTGATATCTCCTGAGTACGTGCTTAGACCTTTTATGAGAACTTGGTCCCTTGGCTTCAGCAATAGCCCCATTGTTGTCACAATACAACATTATCGAGTCTACAATGCTCAAAACCACTCCAAGTTCCATATGAACTTCTTGATCTAAACAACCTCTTTTTTTGCTTTGGCAATCATAATGTACTCTGACTCGATTGTTGAATCTACAATTGTCTCTTATTTGGAAATCTTCAGTTGACTGCTCCTCCATTCAGTGTGAAAATATAACCTGATTGGAATTTGGAGTCATCCTGGTTAGATTGAAAACTGGCATTTGTATACCCCCTCACAATGAGATCTCCATCGCTATATACCAAGATTACATCCTTAGTCTTTCTCAAGTACTTTAGGATATTTTTGACAGCCACCCATTGACACTTATAGAATCCGATTGATATATGCTCATAACACTTAAAGAATACGATATATTGGATCTTGTATATAATATAGCACACATGATTGATCTTATTGTTGAAGCATATGAGATCAAACTCAAGCTAGTCCTCTCATTTTGCATCTTGGGACAAATATATTTTGAGAGTTTATCCCATGGGTCATAGGAAGAATGCCTCTCTTAGACTACTCCACGCTAAACCTGCTTAGCACTTTATCTATATATGTAGAGTGTGAAAGACCTAGTAACCTCCTTAATCTATCTCTATAGATCTTTATTCTCAATATATAAGGTGCTTCTCCAAGATCTTTCAAGAAGAAATTTCGGGACAACCAAATTTTGACTGATTGCAAACTTGAGACATCATTTCCTATTAGTACTATGTCATCCATATATAACACAAGGAATATGATATCACTCCTGCTAAACTTCCTGTACATAAAAGGTTCATCCGGATATTGTAAGAAACTAAACTCTTTGATTTTTGCATCAAATCAGATGTTCCAACTCCTAGATTTTTGCTTCAATCTGTAAATAGATTTATAAAGCTTACATACCTTTTTTCCATCTTTGGATATGAAGCCCTTAGGTTGTATCATAAACACATCCTCATCTAGGTTTCTATTCAAGAAAGTTGTCTTCACATCCATTTTTCATATCTCATAATCATAATGAGCAGTAATAGCTATGAGTATTTTAATGGATTTAAACACGATTATAGGGTTAAATGTGTCATCATAGTCAACTCCTTCTCTTTGCTTATAACCTTTAATGACTAGCGTTGCTTTATAGATAATCACATTACCATCAATGTCATCTTTCTTTTTGAAAATCCATTTGCAACCTATGGTTTTATCCCTTCAAGTGGGTCAACTAAAGTCTACACATAGTTTTCAAATATTGAATCCATTTCGAACTTTATGGCTTAAAGCCATTTTTTAGATTCTAGACTCTTCAGAGCCTCTTCATAGGTTGTAGGCTCATCGTCCTCTATAAGCAATACGTCATTATTTCACCTATGAGAAATCCATATCTCTTTGGAACATTAAGTATCCTACTTGACCTATTGTTGGGACCCGATCCCGAGACCAGACCCCAACCGAAAAATAGAACGAACGAAAGAGAAATCGAAAGAAAGGAACACAAGGCGGAAGCAAAATCATATACGAATCAAATGACGAATCGGATAGATCGAATCTGAAGGCGAATCGAATAACACAAAGCGGAAGCAAATCGAAATGAAGCAAACTTTAAATCAAATTGAATCGAAACCAATTTCCATAATCGAATCACAAATCGAAAGACAAAGCGAACGGATCAAAGGCGAAACAAAAACTGAACCCGACATCCGAGAACTCAAATAGCGAAGAAAACGTTTGCGTTGGAAACCTTAAGACTATCATTCTAAACTAATCCAAATCCGAGTACTTTTTTGTTCTTTCAGTTCCATTCCATCTCTTACAAAGTGACTTCAATATCCAATTGAAATCATTCGCACTCAAACTCAATTTACTTGCTTCTTCATATACAATCATATCTCATCGATTTAAACTCTCACTTTTCATTTCCATAAAATCGCACACATTCCAATTTAAATACCATCAATTCTCAAACGATTAGCACTTTAAATATTTCAGACCAACCATCACAATCATATACCCAATTTTCATACACAAAATCCATAACTCGAATCATAATTCATTTTACTATTCCATATACAAATCCATAACCTAATCCAATACATATGTCCAGAATTCAGAATACATTCTCAAAATGAATACACAAGAATTCTAAATTTCTTAGCAATCACTTAGCTAAACAAATTATACCATATGAACACATACAAATGGAAACCTTCACTTTTCTTTACCCGATCTTCTTCTCATCACCTGTGGATGGGAATGAAGGGGGTGAGCTTATAGCTCGTGGGTAACAGTTTATAACAAATAAATAAGCAAAACCTTTTTAAAACGCTTTTCTTTTCTTTTATTGCAGAAACTTTATTTGAAACCCATAATGCACATTTTCAAAAGTTCTTTTCTCGCAGTGGTCGAAAACACAATTTCCAAAACATGAATGCATCAATCATATCACTTCACAATGCAAATGCACACATAACGGCTCGAGAGTTCCATAAACACGACGAATGTATTTTGCAATTCATCAAAAGTTCATGTATTGAATCAATAATGATTTTTCAAATCATTCATGCAATGATGCAACATTTATGATGCAATTAAAATCAGAAAATCCCTTTGTTTAAAGAAAGCAGTAGTGGCTTACAAATTCCATTATAAACAGATACCCACCTCGAATCGAGGCTAGAAGCTTGTCCTTAGCTTCAATTTGACCATTGCGTCTCTCTTTCCTCCAATAGAAAATTCTCTACACCAATTTCACACAATTTCAACCTCATAAATAACATAATCCTTAAAATTGAACTTAGAAAACACTAATTTCACATAAGATCAAGCCATCTAAATCACTAATTTTTGAAAACCCCAATTCATAAAATTGGGCATAACCCTAATTACTTTCCATCCAAAATTAAACCCACAATACTTAGAAATCACCAAAATTGACTCCAAAATACACAAACCCATATCATTTTCCATGATTCTAAACCAAAAACTCTCTAAAAGATCAAAGATCGAAAATCGACTCTTACCTTCTCTCACCACAATTTTCAGATTTCTGGGCTCCATAAGAAACTTTCAACTTCTTCTTCACCTTTTTCCTTGAAAAGCATCAAAAACCCCTCAAGAAACTTGGAGAAAACCGAACCTTAGCTCTCTCCCATTTTCTTTCTTCTTCTCTCCCGAAGCTCCTCTCATTCTCCTCTCTTCTTATTCTTTCCTTCTTTTCTCTTAAGTGTCGTGGGTTGCCTCTTAAAATGACAGCCCACTTGCTTTTATAGTGCCATGTCAGTTAATGAAAAAGGAATGACCCATATGCCCCTCCATTTAAGCCTATAAACTTAACCCTCCATTTAAAACTGACATCTTGTCTGATTATTTTGATCAGGTAAATTAAGCCATTTGATAAAACTTTCTTCTAGACAAATGTCCCTCTATGTCTTAAGAATCCATTCCTTCAAGAATCAGATCGATCCGAGCTCTATAGCTCAAGATATCTCCAAAATACTGAAGTTTGTTCTTCAGACCCAAGGCTGAACACTACACCTAACTTCCGACCCGAATTTGGAAGTCTTAGAGGCTAAATTATAGCTCAGCTTCTTCATAACATATGTATCCCCATGTCTCTATTTTAATCCGAAACAAGAATCAATTCAATCGGAGCTCTACCGATCGAGATATCTCCAAAATACTGAACACTGTTCAAACTTTTACAACTGATTAGCTCATTATAATCTGAGCTATCTTTCTCCATTTAATGCCAAAACTGATCTATATAGTATGAAAAGATAGAAAAATATCTTAGGAATCCAACGCTTCAAAAATCAGCTCAGTCGGAGGTCTACACAAAAAGTTATGACCAAAAGAAGGAAGAAGGGCCAAAACAACAGCAGATGAAGATGACGATGACGCATCACAGACGAAGTGACGTCATCACAGACGAAGTGACGTCATCACAGACGAAGATGACGTCATCACAGATGAAGTGACGTCATCACAGATGAAGATGATGTCATCACAGACGAAGTGACGCCATCACAGACGAAGATGACGTCATCACAGACGAAGATGAAGATGAGCAGAAATTTTATCTTACTTTTGCTCCTGAACGCTTCCACTTGGAAAGATCATAACTTTCTACTCAGAACTCCAAATTAGATACAGTTTGATTCGTTGGAAAGCTAAGAGAAAAATCTACATTTTTCAAGCAGGACTCCAAGACAAGTTCGGCCGCTAAGGAAACCAAAAGTTTACTCCAAGACCGGTCGACTAGCTCTCCACAAACAGTATTGAAACTTATAACCACCATAACCCTTGACCTAGAACTCCAAATTTGACAAACTTAGTTTCTATGAAAAGTTTAAAGGATTCTATAAAACTTTCATGAAGGCCTTAAAAATCAGATCGAGCTCTAAATAGGTCAAAAACTCCACACAAGGTGACTGGTCGATCGGCTTCACATTTAAACAGCATCAGAACTTCTAACATTCATAACTTTCTACTCCCTTGTCCAATATTTTCGTGCTTTATATCAATAGAAAGACAAAAACAAGCTCTACAATGTTCATGAAGGACTCTAAAGAAACTTCAACCTCTAGCTACGTAAATTTTTCAATCGAAGCTGCTGCCCTGATAGCAAACACCTAAGCAATATCCAAATTTCACATTATCATATCTTTCAACCTCCACAACTAAGAATCGCATATTATACATCATTTTAAAGCTGTTCAAATTCTCTATAACTTTCACATAAACCATTTAACTCAATTCAAAACTGGTCAGTACGGCGATCGGCCTCAAAACACAACATATACAATCCTACACTTAGAGCATTTTCCATAACCAAAGCAAAATACACTTAACTTTCAAAGATCATAACTTTTGATTCCGATATCGGAAACTATCAAACTTTATGGCTACAAAAAGCTCTCAACATACTCTAAAAACTTCATGAAGATCATTTCCTCAAAATCTGTGAAAATCAAAAGTCAATTCTTTACTCCAAAAAAAATCAAACTTTCTAATTTCTTCAAAATTTTAACACTTTCACTTTCTATTTCTTGATTTCAACCTCTATTTCAGTCAACCAATTCATTTTAACTTTCATAACTCATACAACTCTACTCAAATTTCAAAGTCATCAAAACCAATCATTTCATTTCTCATCAATTTCTTTTAAGCACAATAACATCTATAACACAATTCATATCCGAAAACACTCACTGAATTCATTTTAATATTTCTAATTTCCACCGAAAGATCGGGGTCCAACAATTCTCCCCTCTTAAAAGAATTTTGCCCTCGAAATTCTTATCTGAATAATCACCACGTAACTTATTCTCTCAAATAATTTCTTCGAAATAATCATATTCAATCCCTTTCTTAACTAATTCCTCATCATACATATTTCTCAACTTACTCACAATTTATCACTTCTTGTATCAAATACCACCAAGATCATATCACATCAATATTTCTTAACAGATTTACACAAGTCAATGGTCCAACTCTTAATAACCTTAATATGGACCAATACCATTCAATTTAATCCTTTTGAACTTCCATATATATATATATATATATATATATATCTATATCTCTATCATTCAACTCATCTTTCATGTATCTTATATTACATCTCACATATATACATCCGAAAGGAATTCATCCAATTCATCGTGAATTTCAGACCTTAATCTCCATTATCACATTCTTTTCTCATCAAGCATGCTTTCGACACCTTAATCAAAACATTCTTATACTCCAAATACATGTTAGGTCATTCACATCAATATCACATTCTCACTAATTCAATCATGTCCATTCACTAACTCTTATCAACGTCTCATGCAAATTACTCATACACATACGCCCATGTAAGATCATATTACTGGGCTCTGATACCATAACTGTTGGGACCTGATCCCGAGACTAGACCCCAATCAAAAAATGGAACGAACGAAAGCGAAATCGAAAGAAAGGAACACAAGGCAGAAGCAAAATCATATATGAATCAAATGACGAATCGGATAGATCGAATTCGAAGGCAAATCAAATAACACAAAGCGGAAGCAAATCGAAATGAAGCAAACTTCAAATCAAATCGAATCGACACCAATTTTCATAATCGAATCACAAATCGAAAGACAAAGCGAACGAATCAAAGACAAAAAAAAAACTGAACTCGACATCCGAGAACTCAAATAACGAAGAAAACGTTTGCGTTGGAAACCTTAAGACAATTAGTCTAAACTAATCCAAATCCGAGTACTTTTTTTTTCTTTCAATTCCATTCCATCTCTTACAAAGTGACTTCAATATCCAATTGAAATCATTCGCACTTAAACTCAATTTACTTGCTTCTTCATATACAATCATATCTCATCAATTTAAACTCTCACTTTTCATTTCCATAAAATCGCACACATTCTAATTTAAATACCATCAATTCTCAAACGATTAGCAATTTAAATATTTCAGACCAACCATCACAATCATATACCCAATTTCCATACACAAAATCCATAACTCGAATCATAATTCATTTTACTATTCCATATACAAATCCATAACCTAATCCAATACATATGTCCAGAATTCAGAATACATTCTCAAAATGAATACACAACAATTCTAAATTTCTTAGCAATCACTTAGCTAAACAAATTATACCATATGAACACATACAAATGGAAACATTCACTTTTCTTTACCCGATCTTCTTCTCATCACCTGTGGATGGGAATGAAGGGGGTGAGCTTATAGCTCGTGGGAAACTGTTGGACCCCACCGTCGGAGCCCAACATCGGACATGGGAGCGTGGTGCTATATGCGTGGGGCGAAACATGTAAATTAAACGATTGAGGAAAAAGACCCTCGGAAGCTCGATGGACCCACCGTGAACAAACTCAAAACTTACTTTCATGCTTTAAAACAAACATATCCATAAATCATTATCCAAAACATGAGTTCCACAAAGCTTTAAGAACATTTCAAACCAAATTACAACTTCGAGATCAAGAGCCAAAAATACAAAAGACCCTTGAACCAATAGTACTTGAAACGTAATTAATGCCTTGACTTTCAAAATATATAACATTGAAAAGAAGTAAACATAATAAAATGGAGTGCTGCCATAACTCGTGACTCACTCGGTCTCTTGCTCGTCACCTGAATGGGGGAGAATAGAGGGGGTGAACTATAAAGCTCGTGGGAACATATTCATAATATAGAAATAAGAAAAAGTATACAAAAATAACTCATTGTCTTGGTACTTGTTGAAATCATAGCAATTGAGCATGCATGAGTCATTGTCTTGAAAAATGCTTGATTCTTGAACAATTCATGATGCATGAAACATAATAACCGATCATAATCACATAACATAACATAACATGATGGTTTGGGTTAGTCCCTGATTCATGACATACTACACATTCCCATCGGAACGATTATGTGTAGACGTAGTTTCGTGAGGGAATCCTTGTGAGAAACCCTATGCCACTTGCGGGCAGGCGAGAGAAGCCTTTTCGTGAGTCAATGTGCACTTGACTGTTCGTGAGGGACATACCGTAAACCCACATAAATATGCATGATTCATGTTCTTGTAAACTTGTTGCCAAACTAGCACTTGCCTGTAAAGTTGCTTGTCATATATTTCGTAAAACATGATTTCATGTACATGTATTCTTGAAAGGAGAACACCCCTTTTTGAAAACCTTGTTAATAATCATGAATGCAAATCATATAGCAAGATATAATCATTTCACAATAGCATGTAAAGCAATCATTGATGATGCAATTTAAAGCATTAAATCTTTCTTGATTTGAACAAAACAATGAGTAACTTATTTACTCTATTATAAACATTAACCCACCTTGGAATTCTTGCTTAAAACTTGCTTAGGAATTTCTTTCCTCTTGTTCCCCTTGCTCCTCTTGCCTCACTTGATTTCCTTAACCAAACAACCAAATTCCAATCAATTTGGTGTAGAAATCGAAAAGTCATACTTTAGCAGCTCAAACTATAACTTATTATGAAACATAAATTCTATGCTCAACTTACATCCAAAATTTGATATCCTTAGAGACTTAATCAGAACTTAATTTCTTCACACAACTTGTATCCCTATGTCTCTAGTTTACAACTCAAAAAGAATCACCTCATTTGGACATCTACATCAAAAGTTATGCCCAAAATACCAAAGCATGTCGCCTCAGGAAATTGGCCGCTCGCCGCGGCGAGAAGCTGGAGTGCGTCGCGGCGAGCTCATCTGCAGGTAGCGACGTGCGACGGCGTAAACCTCCCGAAACTTAATTTTTCCACTCTTCTCAACCATAACCCTCCCATCTTTCAATTATAAACACATCTAAACATTAAAACACCTCTAATACTTCATTTCTAACCTCAAAATCATTCATAACAACAACATGATCATCAACCCTAAAAAATCTAACCATTTTTCCATAAACTTTGAAACAACCGATTCCTACTCATGCTAAGCTATTCTAGGGTTTCATTCAACCCATTCTAGGTTTCAATCCGTTCCAAATAAGAGTAAAAGAACATAAACTTACCAAGTAACGTCATCACAGACGAAGTGATGTCATCACAGACGAAGTGACGTCATCACAGACGAAGTGACGTCATCACAAACGAAGATGATGTCATCACAGACGAAGTGACGTCATCACAGACAAAGTGACGCCATCACAGACGAAGATGACGTCATCACAGACGAAGATAAAGATGAGCAAAAATTTTGTCTTACTTTTGTTCCTAAATGCTTCCACTTGGAAAGAACATAACTTTCTACTCAGAACTCCAAATTAGACACGGTTTGATTCGTTAGAAAACTAAGAGAAAAATCTACATTTTTCAAGAAGGACTCCAAGACAAGCTCGGCCACTAAGGAAACCAAAAGTTTACTCCAAGACCGGTCGACTAGCTCTCCACAAACAGTATCTATATAGTATGAAAAGATATAAAAATATCTTAGGAATCCAACACTTCAAAAATCAGCTCAATCGGAGGTCTACACAAAACATTATGGCCAAAAGAAGGAAGAAGGGCCAAAACAAAAGCAAACGAAGATGACGATGACGTCATCACACACGAAGTGACATCATCACAGACGAAGATGACGTCATCACAGATGAAGTGATGCCATCACAGACAAAGATGACGTCATCACAGACGAAGTGACGCCATCACAGAAGAAGATGACGTCATCACAAACAAAGATGACGTCATCACAAACGAAGATGAAGATGAGCAGAAATTTTGTCTTACTTTTGCTCCTAAACGCTTCCACTTGGAAAGATCATAACTTTCTACTCAGAACTCCAAATTATACACGGTTTGATTCGTTGGAAAGCTAAGAGAAAAATCTACATTTTTTAAGAAGGACTCCAAGACAAGCTCGGCCACTAAGGAAACCAAAAGTTTACTCCAAGACCGGTCGACTAGCTCTCCACAAACAGTACCGAAACTTATAACCACCATAACTTTAGACCTAGAACTCCAAATTTGACAAACTTAGTGTCTATGAAAAGGTTAAAGGATTCTCTACAACTTTCATGAAGGCCTTAAAAATCAGATCGACCTCTAAATAGGTCAGAAACTCCACACAACGTGACTGGTCGATCGGCTTCACATTTAAACAGCATCAGAACTTCTAACAGTCATAACTTTCTACTCCCTTGTCCAATATTTTCGTGCTTTATATCAATAGAAAGACAAAAACAAGATCTACAATGTTCATGAAGGACTCCAAAGAAACTTCAACCTCTAGCTACATAAATTTTTCAATCGAAGTTGCTGCCCTGATAGCAAACACTTAAACAATATCCAAATTTCACATTATCATATCTTTCAACCTCCACAACTAAGAATCACATATTATACATCATTTTAAAGCTGTTCAAATTCTTTATAACTTTCACGTAAACCATTTAACTCAATTTAAAACTGGTTAGTACGACGATCGGCCTAAAAACGCAACATATACAATCCTACACTTAGAGCATTTTCCATAACCAAAGCAAAATACACTTAACTTTCAAAGATCATAACTTTTGATTCCGATATCTGAAACTATCAAACTTTATGGCTACAAAAAGCTCTCAACATACTCTACAAACTTCATGAAGATCATTTCCTCAAAATCTGTGTAAATCAAAAGTCAACTCTTTACTCCAAAAAAAATCAAACTTTCTAATTTCTTCAAATTTTTAACACTTTCACTTTCTATTTCTTGATTTCAACCTCTATTTCAGTCAACTAATTCATTTTAACTTTTCATAACTCATACAACTCTACTCAAATTTCAAATTCATCAAAACCAATCATTTCATTTCTCATCAATTTCTTTTAAGCACAATAACATCCATAACACAATTCATATCCGAAAACACTCACTGAATTCATTTTAATATTTCTAATTTCCACCAAAAGATCGGGGTCCAAAACCTATGAATATTTTATGTGTTAGAAGGTTTAACTATTGTCTCATCTCCATGAACAACAATCTCGGGTTTAAGAAGTTGATCTGCATCTGTTTGAGCATCATGAACTTCATCAAGTTCAACTTTGCTCCCATTGTCTTCTCTTAAAAGAAAATCTTTCTCTAAAAAGACAACATACTTTGAGACTTAAACCTATTACTCTAAAGCATTACAGAATTGATATCCAATTATTTTCTTAGGATATCTTACAAACATAAATTTATGAGATTTTGCCTCACACTTGTCTGATTAAATCCACTTCATGTAAGTTGGACAGCCCCAAACTTTCATATAAGAAAGATAGGGTTTTTTTAAGTCCATATCTTATAGGGAGTAACATTAACTACTTTTGAAGGTACTCTGTTTATACATAAACAACAATCTCGAATGCATAACCCCAAAAGGATTTCGATAGGTCTACTAAGCCCATCATTGAGCTTATCGTATCCAAAAAGGTTCGGTTTCTCCTTTCATCCACATTATTATTTTGTAGTGTGTAAGGTGGAGTCTATTTGGATACAATCACGTTATCCCTAAGATAACTAAGAAACTCCTTGTTTAAGTATTCACCCCCTCGATTTGATCGAAGTGTCTTAACACTTTTACTGAGTTGTTTCTCTATTTCATATCTAAATTGTTTGAACATTTCAAATGCTTCAGACTTGTATCTCATTAGATACACATACCCATATCGTGAATAATCATCGATAAAGATAATGAAGTACATAAAACCACCTCTGGCATGATTGAATATTGGACCACATACATCAAAATGTATTAGGTCTAATAACCCATTCGCTCATTCATCCATTCCTTTAAAAGGTAATTTAGTCATCTTGCCTAACAAGTAAGATTCACATGTGTCATATGGTTCATAATCAAATGACCCTAAGCTACCACTCCTATATAGCTTAGAATGCATCTCTCACTTATATGGCCAAGTCAACTATGCCATAAGTAAGATTATTTTAAGTTATCATGTTTTTATCTTTTATTGTCATTGATATTTAAAATTGTATTGCACATATCTAATATGTAAATGCCATTGCACAATATAGCAATATCATACAACATTTCGCTTTGTCATAAGATTCAGTTAATCAATCATTTGTCAACTTGTCGATTTAGTTACCTTATTTGTTAATGTAATTATTGTATTTTATATGCTTTCTTATTTAGATAGTCAAACATAAATTAAAGGAGCTGACAAATCTCCTCTTTTGTATATTCCTTATTTATGTAGGACTCTTAGTGCATATATGTGGATAAACTCTTCTCTAATGATACACAGTTTTTATCATACATAGTGATGTGTGGGGTATGGCACCAATTATATCTCACGCTAATTACAAGTACTTTGTCACATTCATTGACGACTATAGTCATTTCACTTGGATTTATTTCTTTCATTTTAAAGATGAAGTGTTCTATGCATTTAAACTTTTTCATGCATATGTCCAAACCCAATTTTCTGTCAAAATTAAAATCTTACATTCAGATAACGGGGGTTAATATATGTCTCATTTGTTCCAAGATTTTCTGCAGGCTAATAGAATAATATCTCAATGATCCTGCCCTCACACCCCATAACAAAATGGGGTGGCCAAAAGGAAAAAATGGTCACGTCCTTGATGTTGTTAGAGCCCTTTATTTCTACATAGTCATGTCCAATTTTTTTTGCAGCTTTTGGTTCTTAGCTCCTAGTCTAGTTTTTTCTAGCTTATGGTTTCTCATTCCTAGTCCATTATTTTCAGTTCCTAGTTCTTTAGCAGCCTCATGTCTTCAGATAGGGAGTCTTTGATTCCTTTTACTAGTAAAAACTACTCACCCTGGGCATTCCACTTCAAGATATTTGTCAAAGGAAGAGACCTATGGGATCATGTTGATGGCAGCAAACCTATTCCCAAGCAAGGTACGAATGAATATGCTATGTGGGAGGTTAAGGATGCACTAATTATGGCATGGATTCTAGGATTTGTAGAACCCAACATTATTTTAAATCTTCGACCCTCCAACACTGCAGCTGAAATGTGGAATTACCTCAAGAAAATCTACAACCAACAAAATGCGACTCGTAGATTCCAATTGAACATGAATTGTCCATGATTCATCAGACTAATCTCTCTATTTCTAATTTTTACTCTGGTTTTATGAATCTTTGGGCTAAATATACTGATATAATCTATGCTACCTTACCTGCTGAAGGTCTCACTGCTATCCAATCTGTTCATGAAACTGTTAAAAGGGATCAATTTCTCATGAAATTGAGATTTAAATTTGTGGGTACCGGGTCTAATCTTATGAACTGATATCCAGTTCCCTCCTTGGATGTATACCTTAATGATCTACTATGAGAGGAGCAACGAATTGTCACTCAAGCAGCCATGGAACAACAAAGAACCACATTAGTTTCAATGGCTTATGCAGCCTAAGGGAAGCTAAAAGGTAAGGATCTAAGGGTTGTTCAATGTTTATGTTGCAAGGAATTTGGTCATTATGCCTCGAATTGTCCCAAAAAATTCTGCAACTATTGTAAAAAAGATGGCCATATTATCAAGGAATGCCCATTCCGACCTCCAAGAAATCTGAAACAACATTTACTGCCTTGGTTAGATATTCTAATACTGGTGGATTAGTGGATACAGCCTCGTCAACACAAAATGTTCCTGCTCTTGCTCAAACTATAACACCTGAAATGGTACAAATGATTCTCTATGCAATGTCCAGCCTAGGACTCTCCGGTAAATCATTATCTACTTCATCTACTTGGTTTTGTGATTCTAGGGCATCCAATCATATGACAAATAATGCTCAAATCCTAACCAATGTAAAGAAATATTCTAGAAATAATGAAATTCATACTGCAGATGGAAATTTATTACCTATTACAGCCACTGGTGATATTTCTCCTTTAACTGATGTTTTTGTCTCTCCAAATCTTGCCATTAACCTTGTTTCAGTTGGCCAGCTAGTTGACAATAACTATGTAGTAAATTTTTCAAAATCTGGTTGTGTTATGCAGGATCAACAATCATGAAAGATGATTGCAAGGGGGCCCAAAGTAGGATGTGTTTTTTCACTTCAATTTCCTTTGTCACCATGTCTTTCATTTCCTTTTGTCACTTGTAATCTCACTCAAGTTGATTATCGAGCTTCGCACAAATGTCTTGGACATCCAAACTCTAGTATACTTCACAATTTGCTAAATTCTAGTTTACTTAGGAATAAAAAGCATTTTTCCATTAGTGATGTTCAATTTGATTATGATTCTTGTAAGCTTGGTAAGAGTAGAACTTTGCCATTTCTGATTCACATGCCTAATCCTGTCCAACCTTGATCTATCAAACCACTTGGCAACAAATTTATGTTTTCTGTCAAACTTCATTCTGATGGATCTATCAATTGCTACAAAGCTCGATTAGTGGTTCTTGGGAATAAACAAAAGTGGTTCTTGGGAATAAACTCGTATGTGTTTCATTATAATTCTAGATATGATCGAAATGAATTTTTATAGAGTTTTAATCCAATGTCTACATGTTGGAATTATCAATTGAAACATGTATCAGGGAATATTCACTCTAATAAAGAGTTATAGTGCTATCATCACTTATAGATGTTTTAAGGAGATTTGGTGATTAAACTGGTGCCAGTAGTTTGATAAAATAGCTATCCATCAAGTCTTAACACCAAGATGAGATCTTATGTGTTAATCACCATATAAAGTAAAACGGGAGATCTAGAAGGAAAAATCAACATAAGGAAAGAGCAGTAATTTTACCTTTTATTATGCAGATCACTATAATAACGTCTTAAATAGGGTTTGCAATTAGACATAAAATATGTGTTCTTATAATATTTAATAATTCAAGCGTTCAACTAATTGTCTTTAGTGGAATGACACTTAGTTAATAAGCTAGAATTAATTCTAATAAGATTAAATTAAGTCTAGGTTTTTTGGAGTTTGAATTATCAAAGTCCAATAAGATTCACCACTTGGCTTCAAGGAAGGTTATCAAGCTAAGTAAGAAATATAACTTGAGGTTTTAGAAGCCCCTAATTGAATGTTGGGCTTACACTAATTAATGGTTAATTAAAAGCCCAAATGTTCAATTAGAAATAGGCTAGACTTTAGTTTAATGTAATTGATTAGATTAATTATATTAAAACAAAATTTTTAAGCAAATGAAGGAGCAATTTCAGTTATTAGGGTTGAATGTGTAGGTGCACGTTTGACATTAAAATGCTAAATAAAGATGGTCTTTATTATGGTTTATCATCATTAAATGTAGTTATGAACTTACCATTAAATGGTTTAATGGTTATCTTTTATTATTAGCATATAACCTATTAGAATTGATTGGATTAAAGAAGAAAGATGTACATTGGATGAATCATCTTCCTTCTTACATCATCAAAAATTAAAATTAACATGATAATATTAGATGATTGGACTTTTCATATACTCATCTTAAAACAAAAGAGAAGAGTCTCATTTAATGGCTTCTTTACGTTTGATTAAAGAAAGGTGTGATGTATTGGATGCTTCCCCCTCTTCTCTCTTAATCATGCATAACCGAAATTAGGAGTGTAAGAAAAGGGTTTTTGCATTGTTTTTTTTTACAAACTTTCTCCTCTCACTTATGCATGGCCGAAACTTAGTATGAGAAGTGTCTCATTGTTTCCTTCTTTCTTCTAAAAAAATACTCCTCCAAAGTGTTTCTTCTCCTTTCCTACCAAAGGAATTTGTTAACCAAGTTGTCCTAGAAGAGCAAGAGGTAAATCAAATTGGTTCAGGATACAACAACAAGGAGAATATAGATTGACAAAATAAATGCTTTGGATATAAGAAGAAGGAGAGGATAGCGCAGCAAGGGATTAAAGTTGTAACAAAAGAGTCGGTAATACTCTTCATCTTATTTATGTCTATTATTATCCTTATATCATATCATGTATTGATTGGCATGAAGATTTGGATATATTGCTTTTGCTGCAAATAAGATTTCTAAAAAGTTTTGAAATCTGCCGGTTCTTCAAATATGGCATGCTTGCTTTTTCCGATCCAACAATTATTATTAGAGACAAGTTTCTTATGCATAATTTCGGTTCCTATATGTGTGTTGCATGGGTTGGCAATGATTTGTGTATGCTGCATATTTTTATGTGATAGAAATATATATAGTGTATGTGTTGCTCTTTTGGTTGTCCATAGAAGTTAAATTTACCATGTAAGATTTCTTCATTTGGTTGTAACAAGGAGGATGGTCTATCATCACCACGTTTCCTCCTTGGTTTCATTTTTCTGTTTTCTTTGACTTTGAAATGTACAAATTGATGTAATGATGAAGATGAAGCAGTCATGGATTGGAGAAATGGAGAGGTAAAGTTTTGGTGTATCCTTTTGTGTATTGACATAGTTTCGACTTTATGAAAACAAAGATGCTGGAATTTTGTTTCAATGAATCTAGTTTTGTTTGTTTATTTCAAAAACAAGTGCTAGATTTTTGTTTCAAGGAATCAAGTTTTGGTTTTGATAAAATACAAAGTGATGGCCCATTTGCATGTGGTGAAGTATTACTCCCCATCGGAGGGCATGAATCCTAGATCTTGCATGGTTTGGGTCTCCTTAAGGATAAGTCTACTTAGTGGTAGCAAATGTGATCTCCCACAGAGGCATGGTTTGCAGGTATCTTTAGTGAACGAATCAAATGCTTAAACACTCAACATTTTTTTTCAATAAACTGCCTACCGTACCTCTGTTGGTAAAAGTATGGACCAAATTATGACGCTTGTCAAAAAGTTATGCATGAGATGCTTGGTAGTTTTTTGAGTGAGAGGGTCCTAATTTTTTCTTTTCATGGATAAGATGGCCCACCATCACTTAATGTTGAGCACTGACTTGATTCCAGAACCCAACTCTTACTTAATCATGAAACGTGAGCTTATTACCATGAAACCCATCAAAGTTTTAGTAATCACTTGGGCCCATTATAGAATAGAACTTATTCCAATGAAGTCTTCTTAACCATCATCGATTCCTCTTCTCGCTTTGATACCATAACTATTGCGATCCCGGTTGCGGAACCCAAACCTGAAGAATCATGATACTGAGTAAAATTTTCCTATAGGGTTATTTCCATGAACCCTTATTCGGCATCATCCCACAAGGGTGGCATGCCCATAATAATCAAACATCCAAAAAAAAAATTACTTCTACTCAACCATGTTATGAGGAAGGAAAAATGAACATACATAACTAAACTACTTCAATTTATCATTTCATTTCTAAAGCATCAGAGTTCAAAAAAATTTATTTACATATCAAAAGCCACACCATTAACTTATTACAAAATACAAAATAGAATATTTGAAAAAATTCCTTTAAGCTCTTAATCACTTGTTCTCTTAGCTATCACCTGAAGATGGGACAGAAAGGGGTGAACTTGAAAGCTCGTGGGTAACAGTTTATAATGGAAAAATAAGCAAAAGCCATTGAAAACGTTCACTTGTTATAGAAATTTCTCATTAAGTTCATAAAGAACTTGTTTCTAAAAATTCTCATCATGTAGTCAAAATATCAAACTACAAAACACGAATACATCAAACTTGTTCGCATAATATAAACACATAAGCACATCATAATAGTATATAAACACATAAGCACATCGGAATGGTCCGGGTGGATCCAAAACAGAACGTACTACACATTTTCACATAATGGTCTTGCGTAGTCCCGAACTTATAGGAGTCCATGAAGGAGCTCCATGCCACCAGCGGGTAGGTAGGAAAACTCTTTTGTTAAAATGCACTTGACTTAACTTAGGAGACCACCACAAACCCACATAACATGTACAACATATTGCCCAAAATGACACTTTTTCGAAACTTGATTTTTCATAAACATGAGATATGTCAAAATCATGATTTCATAAACATGTCATCTTTTTTTAAAAAATCACTTTCAAAGTCTTTTCATAAATCATCACACAACTCATATAACAACATATTGCACTTTCTCAAATCATTCAAAAGCAATAAATGCAACACGTATGATGCAATTGAAAACATTAAACTTTCTTGATTCAAAGTAAACATTTGGTGGCTTATTTACTCTATTATAAACATGTACCCACCTTAATTTCCTTACTTATGGGCTTGCTCAAAATGCCTCTTCTCTTGTTCCTCTTGCCTCTTTTGATCCCTTCATTCTTCACTAAATGAAGGGATCTTTAGCTCAAAGGGAAGCTCTTCTCTTCCTCTTCCTTTTTCCTTTCTTGAACAACTCCAAAATCTTTTTTGAAGACTAAGAAAAGTTAAACCCTAGCTTGTTTTCTCTTCTTTCTCTCCTTCTCTTCTTCTCTTCGTATTTCTCTCTCTTCTTTATGACACTCCTTATTTTTCTCTTCAATTTTCGTTCTTCTCTCTTATTAAAATGCAAGACAACACTTCTTCTTCCAATTATGCCCTTAATGATAGAGAAATGTCCCATTTGCCCTTCTATTTATGCCTTATATTTTTTATGGTTAAGTGTCTTGCCAAAAGTACTCTTGAGCATTTTGACATAACACTTTCTTCTAGAAAAAGCCTCCAATTGTCTTAAGTTTTTAATGACACCAAAATCAATCCATTAGACTCCGAACTCTAAAAGTATTGCCCTAAATATTTTCGAACTGTTCTTATTCTAAAACAATATACTATACCCAATTTCCATCCAAAATTTGAAAGTCTTATAGACTGACTTAGATTTCAATATCTTTATACCATTTTCAGATCCATGTCTCTAGTTTATTTTAAAACAAGAATCACTTCATTTTGAGGTCGGAGAAAAAAGTTATGACTGAAAGAATCAAACATGATTTTGCCCCCAGTCATATCGAACCTATCTTGGAACAATTAGTATAACTTTCACTAGAGATGTCAGATTAAGATCATCTTAGGATGATTTCAAAGAAGACTTTAAGATATACAACTTTTGAGAAGACCTTGAAGATAGATTATATCATCTAAAGGGAAAAAAATGAAGCAGATGATAGGTACAGATGAGACCAATAAAAAAGTAGACAAATGTGAAAAAGCTGACGAATTGGACAAATTGCCATAACTTTCAATAAAGATATCAGATTGAGGCTTTCTTTAGATTTTTCAAAAGAGAACTTCTATATATACAAATTTTATGAAGACCTTAAAGACTGATTCTATTGTCCGAAGGGTCAAAAATGGAGCAGACAATAGGTATAGACGAAACTAAATGAAAAAGGAGATGAATGAGAAAAAGCAGACAAATCGGGAAAATTACTATAACATTCCCTAAGGATATTGTATTAAGGCTTTCTCTACATGATTTGAAATAAAACTTTAATATCTACAACTTTTATGAAGACCTAGAAGACAGATTCTATTGTCTAAAATGTAAAAAATGGAGCAGACGATAGATATAGACGAAACTAAATGAAAAAACAGATGAATTAGAAAAGGCAGACGAATTAGGAAAATTGCTATAACTTTCCTTACATATATCGGATTAAGGCGTTCTTTGTGTGGTTTGAAAGAATATTTCAAGATCTATAGCTTTCATGAAAATTAGAAGAAAGATTCTATAGTCTGAAGGCAAACATGGAGCAGAAGATAGGTATAGATGGATTCAAATGAAAAAGTAGACGAATGAGAAAAAGCAGATGAATCGAGAAAATTGCTATAACTTTCCCTATCGATATCAGATTGAGACTTTCTTTTAATGGTTTGAAAGAGGACTTCAAGATCTACAATTCTTAAGAAGATCTTGAAGACAGATTCTATCATATGAAGGACCAAAAATGGTGCAGATGATAGGTATAAACGAAACCAAATGAAAAAGTAGACGAATGAGAAAAAGCACATGAATCGAAAAAATTGCTATAACTTTCCCTAAAGATATCAAATTAAAGGGTTCTTTTGATGGTTTCAAAGATGACTTCAAGATCTACAACTTTCATGCAGACTATGAAGACAGATGATATCATCTAAAGGGTTAAAAATGGAGTAGACGATAGGTACAGATGATAGTGTACAAAAGGTCAAACATAGAAGAAACAGAAAGTCAAACATAGACGATATGACGTCATCACAGATCATACATTTTACAGATGACATGATGTCATCATAGACGATATGATGTCATCAAAAACGATACATTTTATAGATGATATGGCATCATCATAGATGATATGATGTCATCACAGATGATACAATATTATACTCCTAAACATCTCCCCTTTTAAGGACCATAATGTTGGATCGGAAAAAGAAAACATGCTTTGTTTGGAAAAACGGTAGATTTCAAAACTTTTAAGAAATCATTACTTGCAGCGGAAGCAACAAATCCAAATCAACATGCCAATCCATACATGATATGGTATAAGGATAATAAAATATAAACAAGATCAGGAGTATTACCGACTCCTTCGCTACAGCTTTAAATCCTCGCTACGCTATCCTCTCCTTCTTCGTGTATCCAAATCCTTTGCCTTTGACTCTTTTCCTTTAGCAATCTACTTTCTCCTTTAGGAACTTCCGGAGCCAGACTGCTTCCTTTGCTGCTTCACAAGAGCAACATACTCAGCCTCCATAGTCGAATCAGCAATACAAGATTGCTTGACACTCCTCCAAACTATGGCTGCACCTCCTAAAGTAAATATAGAACCAAAAGTTGATTTCCTTTAATCAACATCTGATTGGAAATCATAATCCGTATATCCTGTCGGAATAAGATTACTTCCAGAGTAAACAAGCATTAAGTTCTTCGTCCTACGAAGATACTTAAGTATACACTTAACCGCAATCGATGTTCCATTCTAGATTGGTGAAATCGCTACTAGTCCCCATCACGTAATGTATATCCATCTAGTGCACAGCATTGCATACATAAAACTACCAACTACCGAAGCATATGGAATGTTACGCATGCGTTCAACCTCCTCTTGGGTTGTAAGTGCTTGTTCATTTGAAAGTTTGATTCCATGTCTAGTAGGAGTAAAACCCCTCTTGGAATCTTGCATGGCGAACTTATTGAGCATATTCTCAATGTAGGTTAGTTGAGACAAAGCTATCTGCTTGTTCTTTCGATCCCTTATAAGTTTGATCCCTAGAACATAGGTAACCTCTCCCAAATCCTTCATTGAAAACTGTTCATTCAGCCATCCCTTAATCGCATATAACATTCCCACATCATTCCCAATGAGCAGAATGTCATCAACATACGAGATTAGGAAAGTAACCTTACCTTCTTGTATCCTTTATAAACACAAGGCTCATCTAGGTTTTGTATAAACCCATAGGTTTTGATAGCCTTATCAAACCTAATGTTCCAAGACCTAGATGCTTGCTTAAATCCATAAATGGACCTTTGCAACTTGCAAACCTTATGCTCATTACCTGGCTCAATGAATCCTTCTAGTTGGGCCATATAAATGGTCTCCTCAAGATCCCCATTAAGAAATGCGATATTGACATCCATTTTCCATATTTCATAATCGAAATAGGCTGCTATGGCCAAAAGAATCCTGATGGACTTAAGCATGGCAACCGGAGAAAAAGTCTCCTCATAGTCTATAACCACCTTTTAAGTATAGCCTTTAGCTACCAATCTAGATTTAAAAGTCTCTACCTTTCCATCTGATCCCCTTTTCCTTTTGTAGATCCATTTACACCCTATGGCTTTTAGACCTGGTGGTAGATCTACAAGAACCCAGACTTCATTAGTATACATAGAATCTATTTCCGATTCCATCGCCTTGAGCCATTTTCCTGCGTCAACATCATTAATAGCCTGTGTATACATAATGAGATCTATTTCTTTTGGTTCCGAGATGGCAACTAAGCCTTCTCATAAACCCAGATACCTATCTAGCTGTCTCATAACCCTCCCACTACGTCTAGGCACACCTTGATATTCAAGTTGCACTTCTGATTCCACTCTTGAATCCATTTTGACATCTTATTCTGTCATATCCAAAACAACTCTTGGTTTTGGATGAAATATGTTGGACCCTGAACTTTTAATGAAAATTAGAAATATTAAAATGAATTTAAGTGAGAAAGAAATTGTTGAGAAAATTTTGAATTCAAGGAAATTTGATGAAAAAAAATTATGATAAAAGAATTGTTTAATTTTGAGGACTTTCATATTTGAGTGAACTTATATGGATTATGAGAAGAAAGTGGATGAGTTGATTGAAATGAAGGTAAATAGCAAGAATTAAAAAGAAAAAGTGTGAAAATTTGAAGAATTTAGAAAGTTGACTTTTGGAGATTGAAAGTTTGACTTGAGAGTTGACTTTTTGTTTGAGGCAAAATTTGAGAAAATGATCTTCTGGAAACTTGTAGTTTATGTCAAGAGCTTTCTGTAGCCATAAATTTTGATATTTTTCGATATCGAGAGTGAGAGTTATGATCAGTGAAAGTTCGCTTGAAGTTTGACTTTTGAGGAAAAAGTTGACTTTTTGATATAGGCAAAATTCGAGAAAATGATCAACATGAAAATTGTAGCCTCTGTCGAGAGCTTTTTGTGAAAATAAAGTTTGCTATTTTTCGATGTCGGGATTGAGAGATATGAATTTATGAAGATATGCTTTGTTTTGAAAATGCTATTAAGAATAGATTTGTGTGTTTTATGCTTTGAGGCCACTCGTCGTATGGAATTAGTTTGAATTGGAGTAAGTGGTCTTCATGAAAGTTTTAGATGATGTTTTTATCTTTCCATTGATATAAAGTTTGCAATTTTTCGATATCGGAGCTAGGAGTTATGAGCGATTTAAAAATTGGAAGTCGTTTAGGAAAAACTGTTTTGGACAAAATCTTTGATTGAGTTTTCAACCTCTTTTGAGACCTAATTTGATTTTGAGTTCTTCAGGAAAGTTGTAGAGCTTCCTTTGATCTTTTTATTGACACTAAATGTGTCAAATTCTGAGTTCGGGATCGAGAGATATGATTTTTGAAAAGTTCAGTTTTGAAGTTCCGATACTTTGTTTTTAATCCAATCCCTTTTGTAATCTTTTGTTTATAATTCCTTCGTCCGACATCCGATTGATTTGATTCTTGAAGCGTTGGATTCCTAAGACAATTAATTCCATTTTTATGAAGAATTATGATTTTTAGGAGAGTAAATGGAAAGAGATTGATTGAACCAAAGTAAGAGATTTGGTTATAGGTTATAAGTTGGATAATTTTCTGAATATGGTTCGGTATTTTGTAATTTTCGGGAGCTGTACAACTCCGATTGAGTTGATTCTTGAGAGGAAATAAAATTAAGATATAGGGCTACAATTCTTGTGAAGGGATAGAAATTTAATTTCATCCCTAAGATTGTTAATTTCTGGAATTAAATTCGCATAATGTTCAGTTTCGGATTTTGTGAAGGTCTGATAGTATTTTGGCTATAAATTCTTCGTTTCTCACCCGAATTGAGCGCGGTTGGTGACGTTGGATTTGCATGATCTAGAGGAACAATTTTTAAGAAGAAAGTTTGTCCAAATTATTTTAGTTTAGATGCTTGAAAACAGGACGCAAGTAGTCAGTTTTTCAAGTTCCTGCAGGGGCAATTTTTGAAATAGGCAAATAAGTGAGGGGCATTTTGGTCTTTTACCCCTCATTTTTAATGACATGGCAAAAACACATCTTGTGCTGTCGTTTGGAGGGCTGGAATTCATGAAATAAGAAGAAAAAATAAGAAAGAAAAATAGAAGAAAAAGAGAAGAGAAAGAATCGAGAGGAGAGAAGAAGAGAATGAAGAATCGATTATGGAGGAAGGTGATGAAAGGTACGTAAAGGTTGGTTTTTTCCATGAGTTTTGCATGGATTTCAAGGGAAAGGAAGAAAGAAGATGAAGTTACCATTGGAGCTTAGAAATTTGAAAATCTAGAGAGAGAAGAGGTAAGAGAAATTTCAATCTTTGAGTTTTTTCTTAAACTTTGGTTTAGAATCATGGAAAATGATATGGGTATGTGATTTATGAAGTCAATTGTGATGATTATGCCTTAAGTGAGATTTAATTTTGGTTAATTGAGTGATTCGGATTATGTCAAATTTTGAAATTGGGAGTTTTTGAAATTGATGCTTTAGATAGCTTGGATTAGTGATGAATTTGAGATATTCTAAATTAATTTTGATGTTTATGCTTTAGGTGAAGTTTAATTTGAAAATTTGTAAATTGGGGGTTTAGGCTTAATTTGAAATTTGGGGATTTTGTGAATTAATGGTGTAGAATCATCAATACTTGTATGAATTGGTGAAATATGAAATCAATTTTGAGGAAATTGTGATTTATGATATGGAATTTGTGTAAGTTGGTTTAAGCCAATTTTGAAAATTAGGAATTTTCAAAATTGGAGATTGAAATAGCTTGAATATGTGAGGAATTGATGTTTTCTAAGCTCAATTTGAGTAATTAAGTTAAATATGATATTGAATTTGAGTGGATTGGTTTAGGTGCATTTTGGAATTTGGGGATTTTGAAGGATTTTGGAAATTCATGATTTAGATAGCTTGATTTTATGTGGAATTAGTGTTTTCTAAGTTTAAATTGATGAATTATGACATTTATGAAGTTGAATTTGGATTAATTTGGTTTAGGAAATTTTAATGTGGAAGAAAGAAGAAGGCTTTGGAGCAATTGAGGCACAAAGCAAGTTGTTAGTATGGATATGAGGTGGGTAGTATATTTATTTATTGAATTGTAAGCTAAGAATGTGATTTTGAAAATTAAAGAAAGCAAAATTTTGATTTTGATAAATTATTGTTGATAAAAGGGGTTGAAAAAGGTTGTAAATGTTTGATATTACGATTTCAAAGGATTATATGAGTTTTAAAAAATGCAAGATTTATGAAATTCATGGTTTTCAAATTATTTGATTTATGATTTAAATGATTTAAAGAATTAGTGCATATATTGTGATGAATTTGATGAATATGTGATTTAAGTGATGATGTGAATTGCATTAGATTTGTTATGTGAATTCATGTGGATACGTGCTTGTGTCATTTATGACACAATATGATGATATGATTTCAAAATGTGAAAAATCAAGATTTTTGAAAAGTGCCTTCGGGCAATTTGAATTTTCGTTTTGCTTATGTGCTATGTGGGTTTGGTCAGTCCTCGTGAGTCGATTAATCGTCTCTACTGTTTTAAGCCTTCGCCATACGCCCAGCAGAGGCAATGGAGTTCGATCACGGACTCCTTCACTACCGCATATGACCGCTATGCTAAAATGTGCAAGACGTCTCTGTTATGGACCAAACCAAACCATTTAATGTGTTATTGTGATTTGTGTTGGATGCCGCGGTATAACCCAAGAAACACACGCCGCAAGATAACTCCGCAAACACCTACGGGTGGGGTGTGGGGTCCAACATCAAACCATTCTTATGTTATGTGGTTTTGATTTTGTTTATGTTCTATGTGATGCATTCATGTTTAAAGTCGTGCATGATTGGTAAAAAGTTTGAGAATTTGAGAAATGAGAAAGTGAATTTTCAATCATGAATTTGAAACTGCTTATGAATGTTTTGGAAAGTTTGAAAATGGGTTTTGGATAAATTTCGAATGGGAAATGTTTGAAAATTTTGAAAAGATAATTTTCGCTTATGTTTCAATTTATAAATATATTATCCACGAGCTTCCGAGCTCACCCCCCTTTCATCCCCATCTCCAAGTTTCGTGCAGGAGATCGGATGAAAGAGTATCAAGACGTTTGATTTGATGTTGTATTATTTGGATTTTTGTGCAAATTGAGATTTTGGTATTAAGATTGAATATGGCGAATTGCCATGTATGTATATGATTTATGAAGTTTGTATGAAATTGTGTATATTAGGTTGATGTAAAAGAATGAAGAGGTCGATGTACGGATTTTGAATTCCGTGATTGTAAATGATTTTGAAAATTGTATATGAAATTGTGTATGATTTTAGGAAAATATATTGTTAATTGATATGGGAATTTGATTGAAGTGTTTAGATCTAAGATTGCGTTTGTTTGCTGGTGTTTGGATTCCGGACGGGAGAGTCCGATGATTCTGGATTTTGTGATATTAGAAGTGTATTTTGCCTTTGCAGGAATTTTTGGGATAGGATAAATGCAGCTGTAATGCTTCCGAATTTTTGTTTGAAAATAAATTGAAAAAGAAGAAAAATAAAATTTAGATGTATGAAAGATGGATTAATGAGATTGGTATTAATGTTAAGAAGTTTATTATGATTTGAGTGCGATTTGGGATTTGTATGAGTATTCAAGCATATGATGATTTTGTATGTAATGAAATAAAGTGATTAAGAATGAAAAGACAAGGAATAAGAAAGAAAAAAAATTATACCAGGTTTGGATAGTCTAAGTTTCCAACGCGATCATGTTTCTCTGTTCGTTGTTTCCGGATGTCGGATTTGTTTGCTTTGGTTCGATCCGTTTTGTCTCCGTTTTGTTTTCGGTTGGGATCCGATTTCGGATCGGGTCCCAACATAGATGGTATCGAGCCCAAGATTATGATCATGCTTGGCGGAAGTGTTTGTTCGAGTTTTAATGAATATGATTGCATTAGTGAGAGAGTGATAAGGATGGAAATGGTATTTCATGCATGATGTGAAGAACCTAGTGGATTGTTTGATTAAGGTGATGAGTGATGATTGATTAGAAGAAAGTGTTAAGGCAATTGAGAGGAGAATTTCATGATGAAATGGGAAGAATTGATTTTGTTATACATGTGTGAGTCGAATTAAGAAATACTTGAAGGATAGGATTAACTGATATGAAGGTATGTCATGAAATATTTGACAAATTAAATTTGGATGAATTATTTTCGAATATGCATATGTAAGATGCAATTAAGGGATACTTGAAAGATGAGACCACTTGAGTTTGTATCTATATATGTAAGGCATATTAAATTGTGGACATAGTGAAGTGATATAATAGTGAATGTGGTGTACTTGATATAAGAAGTAAGTTAAGAATGTGTATGATGAGGAAATTAGATAAGAAAAGTGACTATAATCTTTTGGAAAGAAATCAGCTAAGAAAATGTGTTACTTGATGATTTACTACGTATGAATTTCGAGGACGAAATTTTTTTAAGAGGGGGAGAAATGTTGGACCCCGAACTTTTGATGAAAATTAGAAATATTAAAATGAATTTAAGTGAGAAAGAAATTGTTGAGAAAATTTTGAATTTAAGAAAATTTGATGAAAAAAATTATGAGAAAAGAATTGTTTAATTTTGAGGACTTTGATATTTGAGTGAACTTATATGGATTATGAGAAGAAAGTGGATGAGTTGATTGAAATGAAGGTAAATAGCAAGAATTAAAAAGAAAAGTGTGAAATTTTGAAGAATTTAGAAAGTTGACTTTGGAGATAGAAAGTTTGACTAGAGAGTTGACTTTTGTTTGAGGAAAAATTTGAGAAAATGATCTTCTGAAAACTTGTAGTTTATGTCAAGAGCTTTCTGTAGCTATAAATTTTGATATTTTTCGATATCGGGAGTGAGAGTTATGATCACCAAAGTTCGCTTGAAGTTTGACTTTTGAGGAAAAAGTTGACTTTTGATTTAGGCAAAATTCGAGAAAATGATCAACATGAAAATTGTAGCCTCTGTCGAGAGCTTTTATAGAAATAAAGTTTGCTATTTTTCGATGTCGGGATTAAAAGATATGAATTTCAAGATATGCTTTGTTTTGAAAATGCTATTAAGAATAGATTTGTGTGTATGCTTTGAGGCCACTTGTCGTATGGAATTAGTTTGAATTGGAGTAAGTGGTCTTCATGAAAGTTTTAGATGATGTTTTTATCTTTCCATTGATATAAAGTTTGCAATTTTTTGATATCGGAGCTAGGAGTTATGAGCGATTTAAAAATTGGAAGTCGTTTAGGAAAAACTGTTTTGGACAAAATCTTTGATTGAGTTTTCAACCTCTTTTGAGACCTAATTTGATTTTGAGTTCTTCAGGAAAGTTGTAGAGCTTCCTTTGATCTTTTTATTGACACTAACTGTGTCAAATTCTGAGTTCGGGATCGAGAGATATGATTTTTGAAAAGTTCGGTTTTGAAGTTCCGATACTTTGTTTTTAATCCAATCCATTTTGTAATCTTTTGCTTATAATTCCTTCGTCCGACATCCGATTGATTTGATTCTTGAAGCATTGGATTCCTAAGACAATTAATTCGATTTTTATGAAGAATTATGATTTTTAGGAGAGTAAATGGAAAGAGATTGATTGAACCAAAGTAAGAGATTGGTTATAGGTTATAAGTTGGATAATTTTCTGAATATGGTTCGGTATTTTGCGATTTTTGGGAGCTGTACAACTCCGATTGAGTTGATTCTTAAGGGGAAATAAAATTAAGATATAGGGCTACAATTCTTGTGAAGGGATAGAAATTTAATTTCATCCCTAAGATTGTTAATTTCTGGAATTAAATTCGCGTAATGTTCGGTCTCGATTTTGTGAAGGTCCGATATTATTTTGGCTATAACTTCTTCGTTTCTGATCCGAATTGAGCGGGTTGGTGACGTTGGATTCCCATGATCTAGAGGAACAATTTTAAGAAGAAAGTTTGTCCAAATTATTTCGTTTAGATGCTTGAAAACAGGGCAAGTAGTCAATTTTTCAAGTTCTGCAGGGCAATTTTGAAATAGGCAAATAAGTGAGGGCATTTTGGTCTTTTACCCCTCATTTTTAATGACATGGCAGAAACACATCTTGTGCTGTCGTTTGGAGGGCTGGAATTCATGAAATAAGAAGAAAAAATAAGAAAGAAAATAGAAGAAAAGAGAAGAGAAAGAATCAAGAGGAGAGAAGAAGAGAATGAAGAATCAGTTATGGAGGAAGGTGATGAAAGGTACGTAAAGGTTGGTTTTTTTCCATGAGTTTTGCATGGATTTCAAGGGGAAAGGGAAGAAAGAAGATGAAGTTACCATTGGAGCTTAGAAATTTCGAAAATCTAGAGAGAGAAAGAGGTAAGAGAAATTTCAATCTTTGAGTTTTTTCTTAAACTTTGGTTTAGAATCATGGAAAATGATATGGGTATGTGATTTATGAAGTCAATTGTGATGATTATGCCTTAAGTGAGATTTAATTTTGGTTAATTGAGTGATTCGGATTATGTCAAATTTTGAAATTGGGAGTTTTTGAAATTGATGCTTTAGATAGCTTGGATTAGTGATGAATTTGAGATATTCTAAATTAATTTTGATGTTTATGCTTTAGGTGAAGTTTAATTTGAAAATTTGTAAATTGGGGGTTTAGGCTTAATTTGAAATTTGGGGATTTTGTGAATTAATGGTGTAGAATCATCAATACTTGTATGAATTGGTGAAATATGAAATCAATTTTGAGGAAATTGTGATTTATGATATGGAATTTGTGTAAGTTGGTTTAAGCCAATTTTGAAAATTAGGAATTTTCAAAATTGGAGATTGAAATAGCTTGAATATGTGAGGAATTGATGTTTTCTAAGCTCAATTTGAGTAATTAAGTTAAATATGATATTGAATTTGAGTGGATTGGTTTAGGTGCATTTTGGAATTTGGGGATTTTGAAGGATTTTGGAAATTCATGATTTAGATAGCTTGATTTTATGTGGAATTAGTGTTTTCTAAGTTTAAATTGATGAATTATGACATTTATGAAGTTGAATTTGGATTAATTTGGTTTAGGAAATTTTAATGTGGAAGAAAGAAGAAGGCTTTGGAGCAATTGAGGCACAAAGCAAGTTGTTAGTATGGATATGAGGTGGGTAGTATATTTATTTATTGAATTGTAAGCTAAGAATGTGATTTTGAAAATTAAAGAAAGCAAAATTTTGATTTTGATAAATTATTGTTGATAAAAGGGGTTGAAAAAGGTTGTAAATGTTTGATATTACGATTTCAAAGGATTATATGAGTTTTAAAAAATGCAAGATTTATGAAATTCATGGTTTTCAAATTATTTGATTTATGATTTAAATGATTTAAAGAATTAGTGCATATATTGTGATGAATTTGATGAATATGTGATTTAAGTGATGATGTGAATTGCATTAGATTTGTTATGTGAATTCATGTGGATACGTGCTTGTGTCATTTATGACACAATATGATGATATGATTTCAAAATGTGAAAAATCAAGATTTTTGAAAAGTGCCTTCGGGCAATTTGAATTTTCGTTTTGCTTATGTGCTATGTGGGTTTGGTCAGTCCTTGTGAGTCGATTACTTGTCTCTACTGTTTTAAGCCTTCGCTCATTTTGCAAGAGGCAATGGAGTTCCGATCACGGACTCCCTTCACGGCTGCACATGACCGCTATGCGAAAATGTGCAGTACGTCCTGTTATGGACCAAACCAAACCATTTAATGTGTTATTGTGATTTGTGTTGGATGCTTGCAGTATAACCCGCAAACACACGTCATGAAGATAACACCGCAAACACCTACGGTGGGGTGGGGTCCAACATCAAACCATTCTGTTATGTTATGTGGTTTTGATTTTGTTTATGTTCTATGTGATGCATTCATGTTTAAAGTCGTGCATGATTGGTAAAAGTTTGAGAATTTGAGAAATGAGAAAGTGAATTTTCAATCATGAATTTGAAACTGTTTATGAATGTTTTGGAAAGTTTGAAAATGGGTTTTGGATAAATTTCGAATGGGAAATGTTTGAAAATTTTGAAAAGATAATTTTCGCTATGTTTCAATTTATAAATATATTATCCACGAGCTTAGAAGTTCTCCCCTTTCATCCCCATCTCCAAGTTTCGTGCGGAGATCGGATGAAAGAGTATCAAACGTTTGATTTGATGTTGTATTATTTGGATTTTGTGCAAATTGAGATTTTGGTATTAAGATTGAATATGGCGAATTGCCATGTATGTATATGATTTATGAAGTTTGTATGAAATTGTGTATATTAGGTTGATGTAAAAGAATGAAGAGGTCGATGTACGGATTTTGAATTCGTGATTGTAAATGATTTTGAAAATTGTATATGAAATTGTGTATGATTTTAGGAAAATATATTGTTAATTGATATGGAATTTGATTGAAGTGTTTAGATCTAAGATTGCGTTTGTTTGCTTGGTGTTTGGATTAGGACGGAGAGTCCGATGATTCGGATTTTGTGATATTAGAAGTGTATTTTGCCTTTGCAGGAATTTTGGGATAGGATAAATGCAATTTGTAATGCTTCAAATTTTGTTTGAAAATAAATTGAAAAGAAGAAAATAAAATTTAGATGTATGAAAGATGGATTAATGAGATTGGTATTAATGTTAAGAAGTTTATTATGATTTGAGTGCGATTTGGGATTTGTATGAGTATTCAAGCATATGATGATTTTGTATGTAATGAAATAAAGTGATTAAGAATGAAAAGACAAGGAATAAGAAAGAAAAAAAATTATACCAGGTTTGGATAGTCTAAGTTTCCAACGCGATCATGTTTCTCTGTTCGTTGTTTCCGGATGTCGGATTTGTTTGCTTTGGTTCGATCCGTTTTGTCTCCGTTTTTGTTTTCCGGTTGGGATCCGATTTCCAGATCGGGTCCCAACATAGATGGTATCAGAGCCCAGTATTATGATCATGCTTGGGCGGAAGTGTTTGTTCAGAGTTTTAATGAATATGATTGCATTAGTGAGAGAGTGATAAGGATGGAAATGGTATTTCATGCATGATGTGAAGAACCTAGTGGATTGTTTGATTAAGGTGATGAGTGATGATTGATTAGAAGAAAGTGTTAAGGGCAATTGAGAGGAGAATTTCATGATGAAATGGGAAGAATTGATTTTTGTTATACATGTGTGAGTCGAATTAAGAAATACTTGAAGGATAGGATTAACTGATATGAAGGTATGTCATGAAATATTTGACAAATTAAATTTGGATGAATTATTTTCGAATATGCATATGTAAGATGCAATTAAGGGATACTTGAAAGATGAGACCACTTGAGTTTGTATCTATATATGTAAGGCATATTAAATTGTGGACATAGTGAAGTGATATAATAGTGAATGTGGTGTACTTGATATAAGAAGTAAGTTAAGAATGTGTATGATGAGGAAATTAGATAAGAAAAGTGACTATAATCTTTTGGAAAGAAATCAGCTAAGAAAATGTGTTACTTGATGATTTACTACGTATGAATTTCGAGGACGAAATTTTTTTAAGAGGGGGAGAAATGTTGGACCCCGAACTTTTGATGAAAATTAGAAATATTAAAATGAATTTAAGTGAGAAAGAAATTGTTGAGAAAATTTTGAATTTAAGAAAATTTGATGAAAAAAAAATTATGAGAAAAGAATTGTTTAATTTTGAGGACTTTGATATTTGAGTGAACTTATATGGATTATGAGAAGAAAGTGGATGAGTTGATTGAAATGAAGGTAAATAGCAAGAATTAAAAAGAAAAAGTGTGAAATTTTGAAGAATTTAGAAAGTTGACTTTTGGAGATAGAAAGTTTGACTAGAGAGTTGACTTTTTGTTTGAGGAAAAATTTGAGAAAATGATCTTCTGAAAACTTGTAGTTTATGTCAAGAGCTTTCTGTAGCTATAAATTTTGATATTTTTCGATATCGGGAGTGAGAGTTATGATCAGTCAAAGTTCGCTTGAAGTTTGACTTTTGAGGAAAAAGTTGACTTTTTGATTTAGGCAAAATTCGAGAAAATGATCAACATGAAAATTGTAGCCTCTGTCGAGAGCTTTTTATAGAAATAAAGTTTGCTATTTTTCGATGTCGGGATTAAAAGATATGAATTTCTGAAGATATGCTTTGTTTTGAAAATGCTATTAAGAATAGATTTGTGTGTATGCTTTGAGGCCACTTGTCGTATGGAATTAGTTTGAATTGGAGTAAGTGGTCTTCATGAAAGTTTTAGATGATGTTTTTATCTTTCCATTGATATAAAGTTTGCAATTTTTCGATATCGGAGCTAGGAGTTATGAGCGATTTAAAAATTGGAAGTCGTTTAGGAAAAACTGTTTTGGACAAAATCTTTGATTGAGTTTTCAACCTCTTTTGAGACCTAATTTGATTTTGAGTTCTTCAGGAAAGTTGTAGAGATTCCTTTGATCTTTTTATTGACACTAACTGTGTCAAATTCTGAGTTCGGGATCGAGAGATATGATTTTTGAAAAGTTCGGTTTTGAAGTTCCGATACTTTGTTTTTAATCCAATCCATTTTGTAATCTTTTGCTTATAATTCCTTCGTCCGACATCCGATTGATTTGATTCTTGAAGCATTGGATTCCTAAGACAATTAATTCGATTTTTATGAAGAATTATGATTTTTAGGAGAGTAAATGGAAAGAGATTGATTGAACCAAAGTAAGAGATTGGTTATAGGTTATAAGTTGGATAATTTTCTGAATATGGTTCGGTATTTTGCGATTTTTGGGAGCTATACAACTCCGATTGAGTTGATTCTTAAGGGGAAATAAAATTAAGATATAGGGCTACAATTCTTGTGAAGGGATAGAAATTTAATTTCATCCCTAAGATTGTTAATTTCTGGAATTAAATTCGCGTAATGTTCAGTCTCAGATTTTGTGAAGGTCCGATATTATTTTGGCTATAACTTCTTCGTTTCTGATCCGAATTGAGCGCGGGTTGGTGACGTTGGATTCCCATGATCTAGAGGAACAATTTTTAAGAAGAAAGTTTGTCCAAATTATTTCGTTTAGATGCTTGAAAACAGGACGCAAGTAGTCAATTTTTCAAGTTCCTGCAGGGGCAATTTTTGAAATAGGCAAATAAGTGAGGGGCATTTTGGTCTTTTACCCTCATTTTAATGACATGGCAGAAACACATCTTGTGCTGTCGTTTGGAGGGCTGGAATTCATGAAATAAGAAGAAAAAAATAAGAAAGAAAAATAGAAGAAAAAGAGAAGAGAAAGAATCGAAGAGGGAGAGAAGAAGAGAATGAAGAATCGGTTATGGAGGAAGGTGATGAAAGGTACATAAAGGTTGGTTTTTTTCCATGAGTTTTGCATGGATTTCAAGGGGAAATGGAAGAAAGAAGATGAAGTTACCATTGGAGCTTAGAAATTTCGAAAATCTAGAGAGAGAAAGAGGTAAGAGAAATTTCAATCTTTGAGTTTTTTCTTAAACTTTGGTTTAGAATCATGGAAAATGATATGGGTATGTGATTTATGAAGTCAATTGTGATGATTATGCCTTAAGTGAGATTTAATTTTGGTTAATTGAGTGATTAGGATTATGTCAAATTTTGAAATTGGGAGTTTTTGAAATTGATGCTTTAGATAGCTTGGATTAGTGATGAATTTGAGATATTCTAAATTAATTTTGATGTTTATGCTTTAGGTGAAGTTTAATTTGAAAAATTGTAAATTGGGGGTTTAGGCTTAATTTTAAATTTGGGGATTTTGTGAATTAATGATGTAGAATCATCAATACTAGTATGAATTGGTGAAATATAAAATCAATTTTGAGGAAATTGTGATTTATGATATGGAATTTGTGTAAATTGGTTTAGGCCAATTTTGAAAATTGGAGATTGAAATAGCTTGAATATGTGAGGAATTGATGTTTTCTAAACTCAATTTGAGTAATTAAGTTAAATATGATATTGAATTTGAGTGGATTGGTTTAGGTGCATTTTGGAATTTGGGGATTTTGAAGGATTTTGGAAATTCATGATTTAGATAGCTTGATTTTATGTGGAATTAGTGTTTTCTAAGTTTAAATTGATGAATTATGACATTTATGAAGTTGAATTTGGATTAATTTGGTTTAGGAAATTTTAATGTAGAAGAAAGAAGAAGGCTTTGGAGCAATTGAGGCACAAAGCAAGTTGTTAGCATGGATATGAGGTGGGTAGTATATTTATTTATTGAATTGTAAGCTAAGAATGTGATTTTGAAAATTAAAGAAAGCAAAAATTTGATTTTGATAAATTATTGTTGATAAAAGGGGTTGAAAAAGGTTGTAAATGTTTGATATTACGATTTCAAAGGATTAAATGAGTTTTAAAAAATGCAAGATTTATGAAATTCATGGTTTTCAAATTATTTGATTTATGATTTAAATGATTTACGAAATTAGTGCATATATTGTGATGAATTTGATGAATATGTGATTTAAGTGATGATGTGAATTGCATTAGATTTGTTATGTGAATTCATGTGGATACGTGCTTGTGTCATTTATGACACAATATGATGATATGATTTGAAAATGTGAAAATCAAAATTTTGAAAAGTGCCTTGAGCAATTTGAATTTTCGTTTGCTTATGTACTATGTGGGTTTGGTCAGTCCTCGTGAGTCAAGACACTCGTCTCTACTGCTTTTAAGCCTTCGCTTCTACGCCCGAAGAGGCAATAGAGTTCGATCACGGACTCCTTCACGGCCGCATATGACCGCTATCTTGAAATGTGCAAGACGTCTGTTATGGACCAAACCAAACCATTTAATGTGTTATTGTGATTTGTGTTTGATGCCGCAGTATAACCCAAGAACATACGTCATGATATAACTCGCAAACACCTACTGGTGGGGTGTGGGGTCCAACATCAAACCATTCTGTTATGTTATGTGGTTTTGATTTTGTTTATGTGCTATGTGATGCATTCATGTTTAAAGTCAGGCATGATTGGTAAACAGTTTGAGAATTTGAGAAATGAGAAATGAATTTTCAATCATGAATTTGAAACTGCTTATGAATGTTTTGGAAAGTTTGAAAATGGGTTTTGGATAAATTTCGAATGGGAAATGTTTGAAAATTTTGAAAAGATAATTTTGCTTATGTTTCAATTTATAAATATATTATCCACGAGCTTAGAAGCTACCCCCTTTCATCCCCATCTCCGTGTTTCGTGCGTGAGATTGGATGAAAGAGTATCAAGACGTTTGATTCGATTTTGTATTGTTTGGATTTTTGTGCAAATTGAGAATTTGGTATTAAGATTGAATATGGCGAATTGCCATGTATGTATATGATTTATGAAGTTTGTATGAAATTGTGTATATTAGGTTGATGTAAAAGAATGAAGAGGTCGATGTACGGATTTTGAATTTCGTGATTGTAAATGATTTCGAAAATTGTATATGAAATTGTGTATGATTTTGGGAAAATATATTGTTAATTGATATGGGAATTTGATTGAAGTGTTTAGATCTAAGATTGCGTTTGTTTACTGGTGTTTGGATTCCGGACGGGAGAGTCCGATGATTCTGGATTTTGTGATATTAGAAGTGTATTTTGCCTTTGCAGAATTTTGGGATAGGATAAATGCGATCGTTATGTTGTTTAATTTTCGTTAGAAAATAAATTGAAAAGAAGAAAATAAAATTTAGATGTATGAAAGATGGATTAATGAGATTGGTATTAATGTTAAGAAGTTTATTATGATTTGAGTGCGATTTGGGATTTGTATGAGTATTCAAGCATATGATGATTTTGTATGTAATGAAATAAAGTGATTAAGAATGAAAAGACAAGGAATAAGAAAGAAAAAAAAATTATACCTGGTTTGGATAGTCTAAGTTTGCAACGCGATCATGTTTCTCTGTTCGTTGTTCCCGGATGTCGGATTTGTTTGCTTTGGTTCGATCCGTTTCGTCTCCGTTTTCGTTTTTCGGTTGGGATCCGGTTTCCAGATCGGGTCCTAACAAAATAGCTAACTCCTTTAGTACTACTCCACTTCTTCCTTTGTGATTTTTCACAAACTCTTCCTCTAAGAAGGTTGCATTTGTCAACACAAATACCTTCTTATCATGAGGACTGTAAAAATGGTACCCTCGAGTTCCCGTAGGATATCCTACAAACAAACATAATTCTGACCTTGGTTCCATCTTTGTGGATTCAGGCTTTAGAACATGGGCTGGCCAGCCCCAAGTGCTCAAATGCCTCAATGAAGGCACTCGGCCAGTCCACAACTCCCTAGGTGTTTTAGGTACCGATTTAGATGGAGCAAAGTTAAGAAGATATGTTGTCATTTGTATGGCATATCCCCAGAACGATTCTGGAAGGCTAGCGTAGGACATCATTGATCTTACCATTTCCAATAGAGTTTTATTTCTCCTCTCTGCTACACTATTCTGTTGAGGTGTACGAGGAGCTGACAAATTGGAAACAATTCCATTGTCAATTAAATATTGCTGGAACTCTCCAGATAAATACTCACCACCTCGATCTGATCGAAGCTGATTTAATGGCTTGCCAAATTGCTTCTTAGCTTCAGCTTTGAATTCTTTGAACTTTTCAAAAGTTTCACTCTTTTTATGCATCAAATACAAATAGCCATGTCTTGAGTAATCATCTATAAAAATTAAAAAATATTCATAACCTCCTCTAGCTTGTACATTCATGGGCCCACACACATCAGTATGTACCAGGTCCAATGTGGATTCAGATTTGTTTCCTTTAGAAGGAAATGAGGCTTTGGTCATTTTTCCTTCAATACAAGATTCACAGGTGGGTAATGGATCACTATCCAAGCCCATAAGGATCCCATCTGTCGAAACCCGACCCGGAGACCGGACCCCAACTGTTGGATCCAAGACCCAACTACATGGAACTTACACTTATCACATTTTCTCTGATACCACAGATGTCAGACCCCGCTCCCGGAGCCCAACTTTCGTAGTCCTGAAACCTTATGCTTATAACCTTGCAGAATTCTTAACTGTAACTCCACCTTCGAGGTGAGTGCACACTACTTAAACATCACAAATACATAATGACTTGTTCATATCAAATATAGCTTGAAGCCTCACGCTCGTATAGAGGCAAGAATCACCTTGATCGGAGTTATATAACTCAAGATATGCATCAAAAACCTAAAGGAGTTCATAACTGAAACATGCTCTCTTAACCAACCATTCACGTACTTTTATGGAAACTTCTTCAATTTAACTTCAAATGATACCACATTTTGTGGAAAGAAATATGTATGTCTTAGGAAACTAATGGTTCAAGCCTCACCTCAATTGGAGGTCGGGTGGGGTAGTTATGCTCAAAAGAAACAAGTATGTTCATGTCCTAAATCGGTTCAACCTCTTTTAGCGCGATTTCTATAACTTTCATTGTATAACTCATCATTCTTTCGTTTTTGCACCATTAGAAATTAGACATCTAGATCTACAACTTTCATGAAGACCACGAAACGAGATTCAGCACCTAACATTTTCAAAATCACCAACTTTCTCAATCATAAGTCGACATACACTAACATACAACTTGACTTATACATACAAACAAGTCGACTTATACTTCACAAGTCGATTTATGGGGGTCGACAAGTCGACTTATGCTTGACAAGTTGACTTATTCTTACATCTGACTTGCCTCTACACTCTCCTAATCAATCCCAAACACCATGAACACTTCTAATCTTACCAACTTATCCATTCCATGCCAAAACACTCCTTAAAGATTTAACACTTATATCAACTCATTAGTTTCTCAAAATTCAACTCATGTATTACATGGCATCTTGCAATACCTATAATTCCGTAAGATACATGAAATTAACAATGTAAAAGCTCCCATTGACATAAACATACATGCATTTTATTTACATCAAAACCAATGTGTTACAATGCTTTAATAGGCATTTCAAGCCCATTTACAAAAAAATATCCAAACTACTACATTTGCCTAAAATGCACCTAAAGCATTGATGTCCAAAAAAATCATTTCAATCACAAAACTAAAAGAAAACTCTTGGAGTAAATGCCTTCAAGCTTGCTCCTCGGGATCCTGCTAATTTCCTGGGGAATTTGAGGGGGGTGAGCTTTCGCTCCGCGGGTAACACATTTATATTTATATAACAAGCATGTCCATTTAATCATTCATACTTTTAGCAATCTTTCAATGAAGTCATGATAGATACATCATGCAATTTTCATCAATACATAAACATAATTTCTCACAGTTCAATCATTCATAATTCTTGCACTTTCATGTTATCACGTATGAAACACATCAAATGGCTCGGTAAGTCCATATTCATGGCAACCATATAGTCTCATTTAATGAGCTTATATGGGCAAATCTTGAGGAGTCCAAATAATGGATCATCCTATGCCACAATCAAGCAGGCGGGCGAAGCCTTTACATGGTCGACGTGCACGTGACGGTTCTTGGGACTATACCTTACCCACATAACATAACAATCATGCATAACAATAAAATTGGACTGTTCTTGTCCAATTCACTGTTTTCTTGAAAATCTTATCTTTCATGCATATTTCATATGGTACATTTCATGCATAAGTCATATTGTGCATCCATACTCATTTAAGCTATTTCATTCAAGACTAACTCAACCATCATCGAATCCTCAACATGTATTATTTTCATTTACACATAACTCATGATTAATTTCATCCAACCACAACTAACACAAGCATTTATAGCAATCATTTATACTCACTTACAAGTAACAAACATTCATTAATATCATTTATCAATTTGCATTAATTGCTCATAAATATAAAGATAAATATGGAACCCACCTTTTATCCTTGCTTAAACTTGCCTAAGGAAGTTCCTCTTCTTGTTCTTCTCCTCTTTCTTCTTTCCCTTCATTAAAACCGAAAACCCATAATCACTTAGGGTTTTAAAATTGAAAAACCTAATGAACCTAAGTCATGAAATTAACCCTAGAATCACTAAACTCACTTCATTTATAAGCTTTCCAAACCATAACCCAAGCAAAAGCTTAACCTTGAAAACATAACTTACCTTGATTCTTGACTAACCCAAAGGGTTTCTTAGCTTAAAAGGTAGCTTAGCTTCTCCTCTTCACTTTTTCTTCTTGCACTTTCTTCAAAAACTCTCTAAATCTCAAACCCTAGCCACTTCTCTTCTTTTTCTCCTCTTCTTCTCCTCTTTACCGAAATCCTCTTCTCCCTCTCTCAATTTTCGTTTTTTCTTCTTCCTTCCTCCTACAACCTCACTTAAAATCCTCCTTTTATACTTCTTCCATTCCACTTAAGCCCATAAGTCCCTAAGCCCACTCATTTCCCTTCCTTCTTATTCTTTTACTTCCCTACTACCTCTTTAACTACTCAAGCCTACTTCTTCATTTAAGCCCATTTCTTCATTTAAGCCCATTAATTTCTCAAGCCCATCTTATTCTTATTCTCTTCTTTCTTTTATTTCATTTGGACCCAAAGCCCAATTAACACATTAAATTACCTCTAATTTATTTAAACCAACTATCACATTTAATACTTGCTATCTAACTCATTTAATCACATTTATTTATTACCCAACTCATTTAATTCATGCCAACTATTACATTTACTAACATTAATTCTTAACACCTAACTCATTTAATGTCATATGCTAATCCATGCTAACTTTATTAAATACTATATTAATTCACCCCATTAATCTAATCATGCTTGATTTATCATTAAAAATAATTCTGGGGGTAACATTTCTCCCCCCCTTAAGAAATTTCGTCCTCGAAATTCTTACCTTACCCCACTTGCTTCCTCTTGCACTCTTTGTGTCACCATTTTACTCCATCATTCCTAAGCTTTCTTTCAAATGACCTTGGATAACGGATTTAAACAATCCCTTTTTAAATGCTACAACATCTTATCTATTGCTTCCATATTCTTCAAATTAGTCAAAATTTTATTTCTCACTTCAACAACCTATCAATCTTCTTAACGTACCCTTACTCGAGCTTGGGCACACCTTGGCATGGTGGTATTCATAAACATGTACTCATATGAGTATAAACGTATAGCTCTGAGAGTATCACAAAGGAAATTTGTCTTATGCTTAATGACTCACAACAGGGTAGTGCCAAGTGACTGTGTGCCAACACACTTAATTCTCATGCCTATTTTTACCCAAGTTTCATGCCCTTGACATCGATCCTCCTAATTCATTCATCTTTCTCATTTCACTTAATTCTTATTATTCGTCCATTTCACCTGTTTAAGACATCTCTAATTCTAGCCTTCAACGACTTGCAAGCCTTACTCAACCATAAGACAAAAACAATGACTCATTCTATTATCTAAGTTCTCATACAGTGTTCACCTAAACTCCCTAGGATGGTGACTTTTGTGCTAGGGGTCAAAAAGACTATACTTGGATCTCATGTTCCTAAGAACCTCAAACGATATGTTTTAAACATATTCTTGCTAATTACGACTATCAATTCAAAACTTCACTTGCTTACTTTGACATTTTTAGTCACTAAAAAGGTCTTTCAATGTATCCCTACTAGGATACGAAACTTATGCCATAATTTTTTTTACTTTGCTTGCAATCTCTTCATCTCTATTGATTTCACACACTCCTTATTTCATTCACGATGTATCATTCTTCTCATTCGAACTCGAAATTCAGATCTGCTTTCAATCTCTTAATAAGGTTCAAAATCTCATAATCCTCAATTTGGGCTATACTTGGCCCCACATGTTAAGCTTTCTTTCACTCTAGTTTTGGTGATCATAAAATCAAAGTTACACTTAACATATCTGAATATAACACTTAGCCTTACTTGGAAAATCTCACTTGTACAATTATAGTCTTTTGGTAATTATGTCAATCTCCTGGGTCTTATATTTAATTCTCCCAATTTAGTGATTGTCTCATACTTGTTCGATCTGTACTTGCATATGTATATCTAAGATGTCTCTGCATATACTTGTCTCCAAAACTTTCAAAACAATCATATCAATTAGTAAGACTTCAGTTGTCTCCATACATATGAAATCACTTTGCTACACTGCATTGGATTTTAGCCAAATGTCTTACACAACATCAGTGCATTTCATAAAATCTTCAAATCTATATGTAATATATGATATAGTCCACATCAGCATAATTCTTTCAAAATTCTCTTTACTTACATTACTAATACGCTTTACACATTTTTCTTCATGTATTCAAACGATTTTTCTCCATTCCTTGAATATCCTTAATACATCATCAAATCTCTCTTGATTAGCCCTCGTGATTTCCTTAAACAACTGCTTCCTCAATGAGGTACATTGTCTCACTTTCTTTTCCATTTCCCCCTATTAACTTCCTTCCGCAAATGATTTTCTCTACTTCTTGCATTTCATCAATCCTCACTTGAACTCACTATCATGTTTGCTCATCCATACCAATTTCTCCACCCATTGCAATCTATTTGTAAATTTAACTTTTGGTGATTTTAATACATTCCTCAAGTCAGATTAGTTCCTCCGAAACATATTTTCACATAACATGTGCTTATATATTCCTCATACTACCAATCCATGTCTTCTTAAATTCAGAAATCCACTTATGTGATCCTTTACATCAACCTCGATACATACTTTCGAATCATTATATTTCCTTCCCAATCAGTTCTTTCATCGATCACTCTTAATATAAGCTATCTAATCGCTTATTCTAACTTAATAAAATTCTGATGAAAGGGGGGTTTCTTGCTACCATTATCTATGCTATTTATGCAATCTTTATCAAAACCTATTATCCTCCTTATCAACTATTCTTAATACCTTGGGAAGACCCGTTTCTATCATCCTCATAAGGTCATAAGGTTCAAGTCACTCAAAACTCAATGGAGTAAAGAACATACTTCACGTCAGATATGCTTGGGGCATCATCAAATTCAACCCATTTTGTTCACTTGCTTATCTCCACCAATTCCCTAACTTGTCTCTTACATGATTGATATTTTGATCTTCATTAATCCTAGAAAATATTCTTCTCTTGATCCTTTGACTTTATTTCTCATTGCAATGATCGTCAACAATTTTCCATCAATCTTGACCGATCATTGTGAACACTTTCACGTGTCACTCTGCATTTCCTTAGGCTCTAAACTATGGGAACTATGACTAACAAATATTTAATGAAGCATAGGGTTTTATATATCTATCCTATACTCACTTGTGTATGATGATAGATCATCATATAACTACTCACAATAGCTATCAATTTAACCGTCCCGGACTTGTATTTAACATTACTATCATTCATCACATCTTCCCATTTCTTCCCATTACATTTTTACATATATTGATATTAACCATTTGTTCGAACTTATAGATGAAAAATCATCACACAATTCACATATCAAACATTTAGCAACTTCTCAATGCATTCAAGGCACAATTTATGCAACAATCATGATGCAATTTAAATTATTCATAAAGAATCGTCCAGAATAATTGAAAAGATTTCTTAGATCATTCGAAAACCATGAACTTGACAATTCATAAATCATTTGGAAAACAATAACTTATAAACATGCTTATTTTCTTAATTTTCTTGAAAATACATTAAGGGCTCATTACTTGAATTATAAACATGAAAACCCGCTTAGGTTTCGGTTTCATCTTCGGAAGACCATATGCATCTCTGTTTTCAAAACACTTTACTTGTTCACTTCAAGCTCAACATTTCCACTCACATCCTCGATTTCCCCAAACAAGCCATGATCATACATTTTCATCGAAATCACATTCGAAGGTAAACCATCATAATGCCACACACTGCATCCCCCACTAGAAATACATTGAATCATTACCTATCATCTTTGACCATGTACTATTTCTCATTTCCATGTATCCATAGCTTTGCATTTTCTAATATCATGAAACAATATCACCTTGCGCACTAATTCAATCGGCCTAAACCCTTAACAGTTACTTATGTGTGTAACTTATACACCCACGCCCATGCAAGATCTCAATTCCGACGCTCTGATACCACAGATGTCGGAACCCGACCCGGAGACCGGACCCCAACTGTTGGATCCAAGACCCAACTACATGGAACTTACACTTATCACATTTGCTCTGATACCACAGATGTCAGACCCCGCTCCCGGAGCCCAACTTTCGTAGTCCTGAAACCTTATGCTTATAACCTTGCAGAATTCTTAATCAGTAACTCCACCTTCGAGGCGAGTGCACTACTTAAACATCACAAATACATATTGACTTGTTCATATCAAATATAGCTTGAAGCCTCATGCTCGTATAGAGGGAAGAATCACCTTGATCGGAGTTATATAACTCAAGATATGCATCAAAAACCTAAAGGAGTTCATAACTGAAGCATGCTCTCTTAACCAACCATTCACGTACTTTTATGCAAACTTCTTCAATTTAACTTCAAATGATACCACATTTTGTGGAAAGAAAGATGTATGTCTTAGGAAACTAATGGTTCAAGCCTCACCTCAATTGGAGGTCAGGTGGGGTAGTTATGCTCAAAAGAAACAAGTATGTTCATGTCCTAAATCGGTTCGAACCTCTTTTAGCACGATTTCTATAACCTTCAATGTATAACTCATAATTCTTTCGTTTTTTCACCATTAGAAAGTAGACATCTAGATCTACAACTTTCATGAAGACCACAAAACGAGATTCAGCACCTAACATTTTCAAAATCACCAACTTTCTCAATCATAAGTCGACATACACTAACATACAACTTGACTTATACATACAAACAAGTCGACTTATGCTTCACAAATCGACTTATGGGGGTCGACAAGTCGACTTATGCTTCACAAGTCGACTTATTCTTACATCTGACTTGCCTCTACACTCTCCTAATCAATCCCAAACACCATGAACACTTCTAATCTTACCAACTTATCCATTCCATGCCAAAACACTCCTTAAAGATTTAACACTTATATCAACTCATTAGTTTCTCAAACTTCAACTCATGTATTACATGGCATCTTGCAATACCTATAATTCCGTAAGATACATGAAATTAACAATGTAAAAGCTCCCATTGACATAAACATACATGCATTTTATTTACATCAAAACCAATGTGTTACAATGCTTTAATAGGCATTTCAAGCCCATTTACAAAAAAATATCCAAACTACTACATTTGCCTAAAATGCACCTAAAGCATTGATGTCCAAAAAAAATCATTTCAATCACAAAACCAAAAGAAAACTCTTGGAGTAAATGCCTTCAAGCTTGCTCCTCGGGATCCTGCTCATTTCCTGGGGAATTTGAGGGGGGTGAGCTTTTGCTCCGCGGGTAACACATTTATATTTATATAACAAGCATGTCCATTTAATCATTCATACTTTTAGCAATCTTTCAATGAAGTCATGATAGATACATCATGCAATTTTCATCAATACATAAACATAATTTCTCACAGTTCAATCATTCATAATTCTTGCACTTTCATGTTATCACGTATGAAACACATCAAATGGCTCGGTAAATCCATATTCATGGCAACCATATAGTCTCATTTAATGAGCTTATATGGGCAAATCTTGAGGAGTCCAAATAATGGATCATCCTATGCCACAATCGGGCAAAGTAGTGAAGCCTTTACATGGTCGACGTGCACGTGATTTTCTTGGGACTATACCTTACCCACATAACATAACAATCATGCATAACAATAAAATTGGACCGTTTTGTCCAATTCATCGCTTTCTTGAAAATCTTATCTTTCATGCATATTTCATATGGTACATTTCATGCATAAGTCATATTGTGCATCCATACTCATTTAAGCTATTTCATTCAAGACTAACTCAACCATCATCGAATCCTCAACATGTATTATTTTCATTTACACATAACTCATGATTAATGTCATCCAACCACAACTAACACAAGCATTTATAGCAATCATTTATACTCACTTACAAGTAACAAACATTCATTAATATCATTTATCAATTTGCATTAATTGCTCATAAGTATAAAGATAAATATGGAACCCACCTTTTATCCTTGCTTAAACTTGCCTAAGGAAGTTCCTCTTCTTGTTCTTCTCCTCTTTCTTCTTTCCCTTCATTAAAACCGAAAACCTATAATCACTTAGGGTTTTAAAATTGAAAAACCTAATGAACCTAAGTCATGAAATTAACCCTAGAATCACTAAACCCACTTCATTTCTAAGCTTTCCAAACCATAACCCAAGCAAAAGCTTAACCTTGAAAACATAACTTACCTTGATTCTTGACTAACCCAAAGGGTTTCTTAGCTTAAAAGGTAGCTTAGCTTCTCCTCTTCACTTTTCTTCTTGCACTTTCTTCAAAACTCTCTAAATCTCAAACCCTAGCCACTTCTCTTCTTTTCTCCTCTTCTTCTCCTCTTCACCAAATCCTCTTCTCCTCTCTCAATTTTCGTTTTTTCTTCTTCCTTCCTCCTACAACCTCACTTAAAATCCTCCTATTATACTTCTTCCATTCCACTTAAGCCCATAAGGCCCTAAGCCCACTCATTTCCCTTCCTTCTTATTCTTTTACTTCCCTACTACCTCTTTAACTACTCAAGCCTACTTCTTCATTTAAGCCCATTAATTTCTCAAGCCCATCTTATTCTTATTCTCTTCTTTCTTTTATTTCATTTGGACCTAAAGCCCAATTAATACATTAAATTACCTCTAATTTATTTAAACCAACTATCACATTTAATACTTGCTATCTAACTCATTTAATCACATTTATTTATTACCCAACTCATTTAATTCATGCCAACTATTACATTTACTAACATTAATTCTTAACACCTAACTCATTTAATGTCATATGCTAATCCATGCTAACTTTATTAAATACTATATTAATTCACCCCATTAATCTAATCATGCTTGATTTATCATTAAAAAAATTCTGGGGGTAACATTAGCCAAATGGTAAGAGGCGAGCATGTGGAAGCTATAAAACCTTGAGGTCATGGGTTCGAGCCGTGGCTCACCCATGACCACAGAGGACAATACTAATTAAGGTTGGATGCCGCGGTATAACCCAAGAACACTCATTGCAGATAACTCGCAAACACCTACGGGTGGGGGTGGGGTCCAACATTAAAAGGCGCCTTTATGTTGGGTCCGGATTTGATGCAGGGATTTGGTGCAGGGCAAGCAGGCCCCGCATACCCCGCATACCCCATGGCCCACATAATTGGTCTTGTCCTCTTTGGTGGGGAATCCTCTCGAGTTGAACACGAGACCTCGAGGTTTACCATTCTTCCATTAACTAAACTAACCAAATGGTAAGAGGCGCAGCACGGAAGCTATAAAACCTTGAGGTCTTGTGTTAGAATCCTGGAGAGGGATTCCCCTGACCAAAGAGGACAGTACCAATTATGTGGGCCGCGGGGGTATGCGGGGGTATGCGGGGCCCGTTTGCCTCGGTACCAAATCTCGAACCCAACACCATCCTTTACTAGCCTGTCAAGTCTTTTCTGATTGATATGACCCATTCTTAAGTGCCACAGATACTTTGAATTAATGCTAGAGATTTTGGATTGTCTTGGTTTTATCAATTCTGTGATGTTTAGTGAGCCTTTCATAGGTTCTATAAAAAACAATCCCTGTTTAGTTATCGCATCACAAATAAAATCCTTATTCTTATATATTGAAATAACATTTTCAAAATATAAGGAATAACCAGATTTTATTAGACAAAAAACAGAAATCATGTTCCTTATAATCATTGGCATGTAATAAACATCCTTCAAATATAACCTATGACCACTAGGAAGGTCCAAGATGTTAGAGTAGTGCCCTGAAGGCAATCGCCTTTAGCGCATTTTGTACAAATTTGTGTACAGTCTTTATGTATAAATAAAAAAAGGCATATTTCATTACGTTGCTTTGTTCATTATTTATGAACCGATATTGATCAATAAGCAAATTAATGAAGTCCATGATATATGACATAGCATGAAGGAAATTGTGATGTGATCATACTAATGAGATTCCTATCATGTGCAATTATGTCAAGATCTAAATTATCCTAGTCATAGGATTATTGAGATCGGACATCAGAATCCGGAAAGACTAGCACATCTCAAACTCTTTGATTTGATCAAGCAGTGGATCTCAGAAACTGTAAGTATGAGATATTTAGGGTTGAGATGTAGATGCTTACTAGAGGTAGTAAGTACATTGGATGACTTGCTATGAGATCATCACATGGATGTCCTATTCTAATGTCAGTGATAATCTCATCATAGCAATGGTGTAAGTATCCTTAGACTTGAGGTGTTCAAGGATATCTTGGATACTGATTCTGTGCTTTGATTCCATTCCTTGTTGCCTTACAGAGGTTGCTCATAGGGTGGTGCTTGGGTACAACTTGAGGTATTCGAAGGTAATTGAGTAGCCAATAGAGGATTCACCACTTCTGTGATAGCAGAAGATGATACCCATGGCCTCTTGTCAGGGTCATTACTTGGAAGTCTCTGGCCGGAGCATATATGCCATGAAGAATGTCTTCATTGACATATAAAGTAATGAGTCCCAGGACAAGAACTGAAATCACTTGGACTAGATTTGACGTAGTCAGTCTAGTAAGAGTTGACACATTGCTCATACTCATAACCAAGTGGGGTATAGCATGGTGAAAGTACGAATTGCACGGTAATTGTCTATGGAAAGGTTCGTGATATGGTTCATGATGAATACATGTTCATTCGTCAAACCAATTACTTTCCGGTCAATTGGGGGTCATGATGTGTTGCTAGATACCGCTCATGACTTGCTCAGATTAAGTGTTAATCTAAGTGGCCAACATAACCGGGAACCCAATGGGTCACACGCATAAGAGTGTCTCGGAGAACTCGTAAAATAGTTTTGGACCGAGTTCCAATATATGGAGAGCAATCGGATTAAATGGATCCCGATGAGATCGAGATATGTCCCGATGAGATCGCGACATCGATATTGCTGAAAAACGTTTCCGGGGGTTTTTCCCATACCGGGACCCGGTAGGCCGGTAGAACTGTCCCCAGTGTGACTGGACTACCTCAGCATTAATATATATATATGTTATACGTGGAAGATGGAAGGAGAGGATAAAGCTTGACTTTACTTTATATATATATATATATATATATAAAGTAGCTAACGTGGGTCAATGACTCACCTTAGCATTTATTACATCTTTAATTGTTAAAGATATAAAAGCCTAAGGAAGAAGGTTTGAGAGTGTGGTCGTTGATGAAGGTCGTGGGTTTGAAGAAGAAAGGGTTTTGAAAAGGTTTTAAAATCCTAAGCTTCTCATCTCTTCATCATTCATCTTTCAAGCTTCATCTTCTCCAAGCAAGCTTCTTCATCGTGTTTCCAAGCTCTCCAGAAAAAAGGTAAGCTCTAGCAGTCTTTACTTTGTTCTAGCTATTCCCGGGTCAAAGGGTTTGTCCCGGTTAGGTTCTTCGATCTCTGCGTGGATACCGTTAGAGACGATCTCCTTTGGCCGTTATGGTTTGAGTTTGTTGTATAGACACATGGATCCTGGCTTTAGGGAAGGTCCCGGAACAAAAATTTTTGTTTTTCCGCACCGTGGACATGTGATGCTCACACCGGGATTTTCCTACAGAAGATAACTACTCCCACTGATTCTGCTGAAACATAGGAACCATCTGCTATCTTGACTTGAAACTGGCCTTTAGGTAGTCTTTTCCTTTGCTAGAACCCCTGCAAAGAATTACAAACATCATTAGTGGCTCCTGAATCTAATATCCAAGAAGTAGATAAATCTGCCACATTTCTAGTTCCTAACAAACTTAGGAAGCCCATACCTTGTTTGCTTTTGAGGGACTCTCAGTAGATCGATGCAGTTTTTTCCAGTGGCCCATCTCATCACAAAGGAAACACTTTCCTTTGATGTTCTCTTTGGCCTTCTTTTTCATGGATTTGGCCTTAACCCCTGTTTGGGCCTTCTTTTTCATTGGACCCTTCATCTTTTCCTTGCCTTCTCAGTAACATCCCGTTCTCATTAGCAAGGGTATTTTGGTATTTATGAGCCATCTTGATAGGTTTCACTTGCATTCATTGATGAGCATGATCTTGGCCTCTAATTATAGAGGAACGTGCTTATTGCATATGCATTTATTCTTAGTACGCGTGCATTCATGATTTTCGAGATTTGATTGTGACTATGGACCGACCGGACTGATTGGATTGGGAGTTAATTGAAATTAGAGTAATTAAGTTCAATGGTGATTTAATCTCATTTATGGGTGATTGGTAATTTATAGAGACTTTTAGAAAATTTTCGGAAATTCGGGAGAAAATACGATCGAAATATTTGAGTGATCAATCGATTGATCAGATAGTATTGAAAGGGCTGTCCAATGGCAATGGAAAATTAGAATTTTTCGATAGAAAATTTATGTGTTAAGCCATTGAAATTGAGACTGAAATTTGGGTGATTTGGAGAGTTGGGCTATAAATACTAGGGTTGAAAGAAATTTGGGAAAATTTTGCTAAGGCATTTTCCGCTTCTCTTCTTTCCCTTTACGGTGATTTCGATTCCTCCCAACGGTGAGAGATCCTTTGATTTCTTTTGGCTTCTTCCTTATGGTAATTAGTCTAATATGTCTCTACTGATTGATAAAGGTTGGAAGCCTTGAGATTGGTAGATCGAGGATTTTGAAGGATTTCTAGGGTTTGGTGATTTTGAGAGATCTGTGGATTCGATCTGTGATTGGTAAGTTTTTATGGTTTTAATGTTGTCATTAATGGTTTCTACTGCATTTATGGCATTTATTATGTCCGATTGGGTGGTTGAGAGTGTTTACTGATGGGTTCTACTCTGGGTGTTATCGTGAGTGTGTAAGAGTTAAGGGATTGGTGATCGTTGTAAGCTTGGAGGCTTTCATCAAGAAAGTTTGCTTCTTTCTTGCCTTAGATAGTACGATTCGTTGACTGATTGAGTTATATTGATGATTGGTTTAGATATTTGATGATTATATATATTAAGGTTTCCGACGATGAAATTGATGAGTTATGTGTGTTGATAAATTAAGGGAAATGGTTCTTGGAAGGAATAGAAGCTAAGGATTTGTTGTATTTTGTGTATCGAATTAATTGAGAGTTGTTCACAGAGGAAAATTTGGGTTAGAGTTTGAGTCGGGGATCCGGAACCTTTGGAATTATGTTTAAGGATGTGTTGGGAAGAAGGAGAACTGGTAGAGGCGAGAGCTCGGTGAGCGGGCGAGAATCTGGTAGAGGAGCGAGAGCTCGGTAGGCGGGCGAATCTGGTAGAGGAGCGAGAGCTCGGTGAGCAGGCGAGAACTGGTAGAGGCGAGAGCTCGGTGAGCCAGGCGAGAACTGGTAGAGGCGAGAGCTCGGTAGACGGGCGAGAACTGGTAGAGGAGCAATAACTCTGAGGCGGCCTATGGGCATACGGGTGAGCACCAGGCGCACCCCTGGTCGCGACCTCCACCCTAGTTGTCCGAAGAGGTGTGTTTGAGGTTTTTGGAATTGGGACTTAGAAAATTACAAATTCAGTCGACTAAGGATTAAATTCAAATTGGAGTTTTAAATTGGAAATTGCAATAGAGGTTTTGACCGAATGAATAGGAAATGGTTATAGAGAATATGAATTGAGGAAATTGACTGAATTCTAGGAATGGAGCAATTATCGTCGATCAACCTAACTAAGAGTCGTGAATTGGACCTAAGAGTCCAAAATTGGGTATTAGCACCGAAATCGTGAACATGCATTGTACATCATTTCATTGAGACATATGCATTCTTGTGCGTAAATTGAGCATCTAGTAATGGGGCATACTCTCTCATTACAGAGGCACCGTTGGACCGTCATTCCACGGACATTCTTTGGGACTTCGAGGCGTGCTTCGGAAGTTCTGGTGAGTAACCTAGTTGGTTTCTCAAATTTACGGGTGCTTACATGCTTCTTGTGAATTACATGCAAAGGTGAATTATATGACTACCGTATGACTACTGGCATGTAATGGATTGAATTGCATGTTTTACTGAATTGAATCGTACTGTTACGTGATACTGGACTGAACACTGGGCTTTATAGCCACACACTGTAAATTACTGAACATGGTACTGCATGCATAAATGCATGATCACATAATGGAATGTGTCCCAAGTTGCTATTTTCACTGAAATGAGCTTTGAGCTCATACTTCAGCATTGACGGGCTTTTGAGGGAGAAATCACAGCGTCCACAATTGTATCTTGACCGAGCACTTGGGCACAAAACTGAATAACTGGAAAGAGTCACATATGCATTGCATTTACATGATTGACTGTGTGGTGACGACTACTGAAATACGTGATAATATGAAATACTGTAGACTGTACTGTTATTGCAAATTGTTCTAAATTACTGTTTATTGTTACTTGTACTGTAAGTGGCTACTGATACTGCAACTGTTATAGACTGTTATATTATATTGGTAATGAATATTACTGTATTATGCTGTACGCCAGGCGCGTAATGCATGATTTGAGCGAACCATCGATGATGGTTTCTCACTGAGTTCGCAAACTCACCCCGAAATTGCAACCTATTTTTCAGGACTGTTAGAGTAGACTCCTAGCTCTGAAGACCTTTCTTTCCTGCCGTGCGAGCTGCTGGCGAGGATCGTGATGGCTCAAAGGTCGGTCAGCTGGGTTAGCATTTTGAGGATGACTTAGGATAGACGCTTGTATCAGTTTTCCCTTTTGATTTTGTTAGGAGACTGATAGATTTGTCTATTCTGGATTGAATGATTGTATTGGATAAATTACATTTTGGATATTAATTTTCTGATTTCTGATTTATTGCAATTATTACTGCGATGCCATGTGGATTTTAGCGAAATTTTCTGGTAGTGAACCTTTATCGTGGGATACGTGTCGGAGCGACCTACGGGTTTCTCGATGTGTACCCTACGATGAGGGGGCGCTACATTAGTGGTATCAAAGCCAGGTTTGGCATCTTTTGGGCATAGAGTGTTATTAGTTGGAATCCTTTGTGTAAGAATAGCGAGTGATCCAATTTCTTATGCATTTTAGGTCATCCGTAATGGGAGATCGAGTAGAGCGACCAATGACCAAGAATCAGTAGGAGCTAGTAGGAGTCCCCTATGCCTCTTTCGGAGGAGTTACCTCCTCGAGTTCTGTGAGGCGGAACGACGAGACGATCGATCGGCTAAGCAGGAGGCGATTGACTTCTATGGTAGCTTGACCTGCGGAGGAGGATGGCTTGAGAGGACTGGCGAGTCCTCGACGGATGGATCTGCGACCACGAGGAGAGGTTCGATTACTCTGCCTCCTTGCTTGAGGTCTGCATATCGGTGGTGGAGGGCTGTCGGGCGGTACCACCTGCCCCGCACTCGACATGGGGCGATTTTCTCGAGGGCCTTCAGGACAATTACATACCCAAGGTCTACTTAGAGATGAAGATGCAAGAGTTCCTAGAGTTGAGGGGGACAAATGATTGTGGTGACTATGAAGTTCGATTCAACGAGTTGATGGGCTATGTACAGACTGATTGCTCTTGAGGTCGACAGATGCCGAGATTTGAGGTGGACTCAATTTGAGATTCGCACCGGTGGCCGATCGATATGAGCTCATTTACCGAAGTTGAGAGCTGCAATTGTCGATAGAGCAAATGCATTCATGTAACGCGAATCGAGAGGCGGACAGGGACCCGACATAAGAGACTAGTGATAGCTGTGGCGGTCTTGGCAGAGGTTATAGTAAGCGTCGAGCAGGCCCTTCAGTCCACTGGAGGGCGAACAGACTGGTATGGGCAGAGGGCGGTTCGCACAGATCGCTAGTGGTGGCGGTAGGCCAGAGGTCGAGACAGATCGTCCCAGTTGTGAGCACTGTGGCAAGAGGCACAGATGGAGAGTGCCGATGGTTATCGGGAGCCTGCTGAGGTGTGGCTCGATGGAGCATAGTGAGGAACCGCCGAGACTTTGGAAGCCCAGTCTACTATGGTGGCGGATCGAAGATAATACCACGGTCCAAATGGAGCCGTGGTGGTGGATCGGATGGAGAGGCCGAGGTCGAGGCCGAGGCCGAGTAGAGGGTTACAGAGCGAGGTCAGGGACCGAGTGGCGGCAAAGAATCACAAAGTAGGTCTATGCCATGACACGGCAGGAGGCCCAGGACTCACCGGATGTTGTTGCGGGTATGCTTCTTATTTCTGGCATAGAAGTATATGCATTGTTGGATCCTGGATCCACCCATTCCTTTATTGCACCGCATTTAGCATGTAGACTGCATGGGAATAGGCAGAGGTTACAGTATGGGTTGGAGGTGAGTACACCTCTGGGTAGTACGACTGTATTGGGAGAGGTATGTATAGGATGTCCGATCCAGATTGACCGAGCAGTTTTGAGTGCTGATTTGATTATATTGCCTCTGAGAGAGATTGACGTGATATTGGGGATGGATTGGTTGATATGCATAGAAGTCATTATGGACTATTACGCCAAGGAGGTCGTGTTGGAATCTCTGGCCAGCCAGTGGTGTTTAGAGAGTCGGTCGGCGCTCACTGCGAGGATGATATCCTTTATGGCGCCGAGATTGATTCGAGGAGGATGTGAGGCCTATTTGGCTCACGTAGTGGATTCTAGAGTGGGCGGAGATTGGAGGAGGTTCCGTAGTGAGGACTTTCGGATGTATTTCGAGGAGTTACCGGTTTTGCTTGAGAGCGAGAGATAGAGTTTGAGATCGATCTCGTTCCTGCATCTCTATATCGATCCCTCCGTATAGGATGGCACCAGTGGGCCGAGAGAGCTTAAGGCTCGATTACAAGAGCTATTGGACAAGGGTTTATCGGACCGAGTGTTTCACCATGGGAGCTCGAGATTGTTTGTAAGAAGAAGGATGGGACTCGAGGCGTGTATTGACTATAGGCGGTTAATCGGGTGACGATGAAAATAAGTATCCACCGCCTAGGATTGATGATCTATTTGATCGATTCTGAGCCTCGGTGTTCACTAAGTTGGACCTTGATCTGGTTACTATCACCGAGGATTGGAGGCCGATGTGCTAAGAGTGCTTTCCGGAGTAGGTATGGGCACTTCGAGTTCTTAGTGATGCCGTTTGGGTTGACTAATGCCGGCCGCCTTTATGGCTTTGATGAATAGGATATTTCAGCCCTACTGGATCGATTTGTGATTGTATTTATTGATGACATCTTGGTTTATTCGAGGATAGTCGAGAACACGCCGAGCATCCGAGGATTGTCTTTGCAGTCATGAGAGAGAGCGATTATTCACCAAATTTGCTAAGTCACGAATTTTGGCTTGATGAGATTGTATTTACGGACACGTGGTGTCCGGTGAGGGTATCGGTGGATCCTCACAAGATAGAGGCGATGATGAGTGGGAGGCCCCTAGGGTCGCGCCGAGTTGCGAAGTTTTCTAGGATTGGCGGATATTATCGGAGATTCGTCGAGGGTTTTCGTTGATCTCCGCCTTTGACGGGTTATTGAGGAAGAATGTACCGTTCGGATGGACCGAGGAATGCGGAAGAGCTTTGAGGAGCCGAAACATCGGTTGGCGACCACGCGGTGTTAGGTATTCCTTCCAGGTGGAGGCTTTGTGGTTTACTGATGATGCCTCGCATCGAGGATTGGGATGTATTGATGCGGCATGGGAGAGTTATAAGCGTATGCCTCGAGACGATTGAGGCCTCACGAGGTAAATTATCCGATCCATGACTTGGAGTTAGGCTGCGATGGTATTTGCCACGAAGATCTGGAGACATTATTTGTATGGTGAGATGTTCCAGATCTTCACCGATCATAAGAGTCTCGAGGTATCTGCACGAGCGAGAGGATCTCAATCGAGATGAGAGGAGATGGGTAGAGTTCTTGAAGGATTATGATTATGCGATTGAGTACCACCCAGAAAGGCCAATGTGGTGGCGATGCCTCGAGTAGGAGATCTTATGGGAGTGCGGCTGATTCAGTTGATAGATTGCCTAGTCCGATTCACCGAGAGCGCTGAATGTACTGATTGGATCTGGGTCGATGGAGCACCGATTGCTACTCGAGGCTTAGGCCGATCTTTGCATGACAGATTCGGAGGTTCGTGGATCGGGACCCGGACTAGTGAGACCGATTGATAGAGTTCGGTCGTGTCGATTCGAGTTCGAGTTGAGAGATGGGACATTGTGGATGGGACAGAGGCAGGTGTGTGCTTGATATTGATGATCTGAGACAGAGATCCTAGAGGAGGCTCATGTGGCACAGTCGCTTATGCATCTGGTTCACCAAGATGTATAATACTCTGAGACGGCATTTCTGGTGGCCTGGTATGAAGAAGCAAGTGGCAGAGTACGTGTCTAGATGTCTGATATGTCAACAGGTTAAGGCAGAGCATCAGGCTCCAGTGGGAAAGTTGCATTCGTTGCCCATTCCGGAGTGGAAGTGGGAGCGAATTACTATGGACTTCGTGACAGGGTTGCCTAGGACACCGAGGCAACATGATGCTATCTGGGTCATAGTGGACCGATTGACTAAATCGGCTCACTTTTGCCGATGAGGAGAGTAATACTCTCGATCACCGGCCTGAAGTATGTTGCAGAGATTGTACGGTTGCATGGGGTTCCGTTGTCAATAGTTTCAGACAGGGATCCCAGGTTCACATCGAGGTTCTGGAAGAGCCTACAGACTGCTATGGGTACTAGACTGAATTTCAGCACCGCATTTCATCCTCGAATGGATGGGCCAGTGAGAGGACGATCGGATCGCGAGGACATGCTTGAGCATGTGTCTTTGGAGTTGAGAGGTGCGTGGGATCGATCTTGGCATTGATAGAGTTTGCATACAACAACCAATGACGAGCGATATTGGGATGGCACCGTATGTGGCCTTGTATGGCGGTGCCGTGTAGATCACCATTGTATTGGGATGAAGAGGGTCGAGATTGATAGAGGGACCCAGTGATCCGAGATCTGATAGATAAGATCTGATTGATTGAGTCGCATCAAAGGCGCTCAAGATGAACGTAAGAGTTATGCGAATCGGCGATCGGAGATATGGAGTACAGTGTGGGTGATCGAGTGTTCCTTCGAGTGTCTCCTTGGAAAGGAGTATTGAGATTTGGCCATAAGGGCAAGTTGAGCCCTCGGTATATTGGTCCCTATGAGATTACTGAGAAGATTGGACCAGCGGCTTCTGATTGGCTTTACCGAGCGAGATGTCCCAGCTCGTGATGTATTTCATGTAAGTATGCTCCGACGTACCGATCGGACCCGACACATGTGATTCCGCTCGGGACATCGAGATAGCCATGATATGAGTTATGTAGAGGAGCCGGTACGGATCATTGAATCACGGGTCAAGCAACTGAGGAACCGTGTGATTCCATTGGTGAAAGTCCTTTGGAAGAACCACTCTTCTGAGGAAGCTACATGGGAGACGGAGGAGCTTATGAGGAGCCAGTATCCTCATTTATTTGATGGGACAGGTATGAAATTTCGAGGACGAAATTTTTATTAGGAGGGGTGAATTGTAACATCCGTTCTCATTAGCAAGGTATTTTGGTATTTATGAGCCATCTTGATAGGTTTCACTTGCATTCATTGACCGAGCATGATCTTGGCCTCTAATTATAGAGGAGCGGCTTATTGCATATGCATTTATTCTTAGATACGTGCATTCATGATTTTCGAGTTTGATTGTGACTATGGACCGATTGGGTGATTGGATTGGGAGTTAATTGAGAAATTAGAGTAATTAAGTTCAACTGACCGATTTAATCATTTTTATGGGTGATTGGTAATTTATAGAGACTTTTAGAAAATTTTAGGAAATTCGGGAGAAAATACCGACCGGAAATATTTGAGTGATCAATTATTTGATAGATAGTATTGAAAGGGCTGTCCAATGGCAATGGAAAAATTAGAATTTTACGATAGAAAATTTATGTGTTAAGCCATTGAAATTCGAGACTGAAATTTGGACCGATTTGGAGAGTTGGGCTATAAATACTAGGGTTGAAAGAAATTTGGGAAAAGTTTGCTAAGGCATTTTCCGCTTTCTTCTTTCCCTTTACGGTGATTTCGATTCCTCCCAACGGTGAGAGATCCTTTGATTTCTTTTGGCTTCTTCCTTATGGTAATTAGTCTAATATGTCTCTCTTGATTGATAAAGGTTGGAAGCCTTGAGATTGGTAGATCGAGGATTTTGAAGGATTTCTAGGGTTTGGTGATTTTGAGAGATCGTGGATTCGATCTGTGATTGGTAAGTTTTATGGTTTTAATGTTGTCATTAATGGTTTCTCTGCATTTATGGCATTGGGTGGTTGAGAGTGTTCTTGAGGGTTCTACTCTGGGTGTTATCGTGAGTGTGTAGAGTTAAGGGATTCTTGATCGTTGTAAGCTTGGAGGCTTTCATCAAGAAAGTTTGCTTCTTTCTTGCCTTAGATAGTACGATTCGTTGACTGATTGAGTTATATTGATGATTGGTTTAGATATTTGATGATTATATATATTAAGGTTTCCGACGATGAAATTGATGAGTTATGTGTGTTGATAAATTAAGGGAAATGGTTCTTGGAAGGAATAGAAGCTAAGGATTTGTTGTATTTTGTGTATCGAATTAATTGAGAGTTGTTCACAGAGGAAAATTTGGGTTAGAGTTTCAGAGTCGGGGATCTGGAACACTGGAATTGTGTTTAAGGATGTGTTGGGGAAGAAGGAGAACTGGTAGAGGAGCGAGAGCTCGGTAGACGGGCGAGAACTGGTAGAGGAGCGAGAGCTCGGTAGACGGGCGAGAACTGGTAGAGGAGCGAGAGCTCGGTAGACGGGCGAGAACTGGTAGAGGAGCGAGAGCTCGGTAGACGGGCGAGAACTGGTAGAGGAGCGAGAGCTCGGTAGACGGGCGAGAACTGGTAGAGGAGCAATAACTCTGAGGCGGCCTATGGGCATACGGGTGAGCACCAAGCGCACCCCTGGTCGCGACCTCCACCCTAGTTGTCCGAAGAGGTGTGTTTGAGGTTTTTGGAATTGGGACTTAGAAAATTACAAATTCAGTCGACTAAGGATTAAATTCAAATTGGAGTTTTAAATTGGAAATTGCAATAGAGGTTTTGACCGAATGAATAGGAAATGGTTATAGAGAATATGAATTGAGGAAATTGACCAATTCTAGGAATGGAGCAATTCTTGTCGATCAACTCAACTAAGAGTCGAATTGGACCTAAGAGTCCAAAATTGGGTATTAGCACGGAAATCGTGAACATGCATTGTACATCATTTCATTGAGACATATGCATTCTTGTCACGTAAATTGAGCATCTAGTAATGGGACCGTACTTCTACTATTACAGGAGGCACCGCTGGACCGCGCTCCACGGACATTCTTTGGGACTTCGAGCAAGAGTTCGGAAGTTACAAGTGAGTAACCTAGTTGGTTTCTCAAATTTCGGGTGCTTACATGCTTCTTGTGAATTACATGCAAAGGTGAATTATATGACTACCGTATGACTACCGGCATGTAATGGATTGAATTGCATGTTTCTTGAATTGAATCGCATTATTACGTGATATTGATCAACACTGGGCTTTATAGCCACACACTGTAAATTACTGAACATGGTACTGTATGCATAAATGCATGATCACATAATGGAATGCGTCCCAAGTTGCTAATTTCACTGAAATGAGCTTTGAGCTCATACATCGATCGACCGGCTTAATTAGCAGGGGAGAAAATCACACGCGCCCACATCGTATCTTGACCGAGCACTTGGGCACAAAATCAATAATGGAAAGAGTCACATATGCATTGCATTTACATGATTGATTTGTGTGGTGACGACTCTTCAAATACGTGATAATATGAAATATGTAGATCGCATCTTTATTGCAAATTGTTCTAAATTATCGCTTATTGTTACTTGTCTTTGTAAGTGGCTAATGATCATCGCAAATCGTTATAGATCGTTATATTATATTGGTAATGAATATTCTTGATATTATCTTTGTCGCCAGCGCGTAATGCATGATTTGAGCGAACCATCGATGATGGTTTCTCACTGAGTTCGCAAACTCACCCCGAAATTGCAACCTATTTTTCAGGACTGTTAGAGTAGACTCCTAGCTCTGAAGACCTTTCTTTCCTGCCGTGCGAGTTGCTTTGGCGAGGATCGTGATGGCTCAAAGGTCGGTCAGCTGGGTTAGCATTTTGAGGATGACTTAGGATAGACGCTTGTATCAGTTTTCCCTTTTGATTTTGTTAGGAGACTGATAGATTTGTCTATTCTGGATTGAATGATTGTATTGGATAAATTACATTTTGGATATTAATTTTCTGATTTCTGATTTATTGCAATTATTACTGCGATGCCATGTGGATTTTAGCGAAATTTTCTGGTAGTGAACCTTTATCGTGGGATACATGTCGGAGCGACCTACGGGTTTCTCGATGTGTACCCTACGATGAGGGGGCGCTACACTTACCCTTGGGCTTAGAAGAAGAAGCTACATTAGCTTTTGGTCCTTGAGCCTTAATATTCAATATCTCCTCCGTGCTCTAGAGGGTATTCATCAACTCACTCAAGGTGTAATCCTTGTTGTTGAGCTCATAGTCCAACTTAAACTGCTGAAAAGAAGAGTTTAAGCTATTGATGATCATAATCATTTGCGTGTCGGCATCCATATCCGCCTAAGCATCTCAAATTCGGTGCAGAGATTACCTTCATCATGTAATCCCGCACCGATTCACGTGTTTCGCATGCGAGATTATGAAAGGCTTGGATAACTTTCACTCTTGCAGACCTAGTCCTCACACCAAACATCTCATGTAGGTGATGGACCATTGCACTAGTAGTTTTCATACAAGCAATTTACTTTTGCAACATGCCGCTGACAAAAGCCAGAATATAACACTTAGTAGTCTTGTCAGCATTCTGCCAACGCTCATGTTGTTGGACTGGCTCAGGAGTTGAATCTCCACTTGGAGGTGTAGGCTCATTTTCAGTTAACACCCATGAAATACGTTCATATTGAAGAACAATGTCAAGGTTACGTCTCCATTCATTAAAATTGTCTCCGTTTTCCAATTTGTTATTAGTCAAGACCAGGGTGAGTGGATTCATTTTGTGGTTGATTATGTCTGAAAATATAAATTATTAAAACATGAGCATACTAGTCAACAATTTATAGAACTTTGTATAAAATCATGATGCATGTATGCATGATGATAGATTTAACAAAACTTAAAAAATTAAAACATTATACGACGGTTATTTTTCTTATCTATAACAGACTAAGTGACGGTGAGCCATCTTATCCATTAAGAAGTGTCTTAATTTGGTCCATACTTTTACCAATAGAGCTACGGTGGGCAGTTTATTGATAAAAAATGTTGAGTGTTTAACCATTTGATTCATTCACTAAAGATACCTAAAAACCATGCCTCAGTGAGAGGTCACATTTGCTATCATTAAGTGGACTTATCCTTAAGGAGACCCAAACCATGCAAGATCTAGGATCCATGCCCTCTGATGGGGAGTAACATTTCACCACATGCAAACGGGCCATCATTTGGAGACCATGGACTCTCACAGGAGCATCCTCTCCCACTCAATCTTTTTGGGCTTTATGTTTTAAATACCATCTTGTCTAGATGCAATTTATTATCCATCCTATATTGTTTCATTATATATCTCATACATAATGAATGCATGGCAAAGCCTAGGGTTGGCAATTTTCTAAATGACATGCAATCACATAATATCACATATTATAAGCATTCATTTCTCCATTCATCACATGAACTAATAAAGTCACTTTTGATTGTCCATCCTAGAAAAATTAAATAATTACAAGCCTTTTAGGCCCAAAGTATTCTTCTCGGACTTGGATCTTCCGCTTCGAACTCTTTCCATTTCTTTAATCCATGACTGCTCCATCTTCATCATTACATCAATTTGTACATTACAAAATCAAAGAAAAAAAAAAAAAAGAAACCAAGGAGGAAACATGGTGATGATAGACCACCCTCCTTGTTACCACCAATGAAGAAATCTTACAAGGTAAATTTAACTTCTATGGACAACCAAAAGAGCAAACATACACCATGTATATTTCTATCACATAAAAATATGCAGCATGCACAAAAATATTGCCAACCCATGCATCCAATATATAGGAACCGAAATCATGCATTAGAAACTGGCTTTGATACCAATTGTTGGATCGGAAAAAGAAAACATGCTTTGTTTGGAAAAACGGTAGATTTCAAAACTTTTAAGAAATCATTACTTGCAGCGGAAGCAACAAATCTAAATCAACATGCCAATCCATACATGATATGGTATAAGGATAATAAAATATAAATAAAATCAGGAGTATTACCGACTCCTTCGCTACAGCTTTAAATCCTCGCTACGCTATCCTCTCCTTCTTCGTGTATCCAATCCTTTGCCTTTGACTCTTTTCCTTTAGCAATCTACTTTCTCCTTGTTGTAGTATCCTCAACCAATTAGATTTACCACCTATTCTTCAAGGGCAATTAGGTTAACAAAATCCCTAGGTGGGAAAGGAGAAGAAATGTTTGGAGGAGATTTTCTTAGAAGAAGAAGAAACAAAATTGAAACCCTTTCAATTGGTATTTTCGATTCTCGCTTTCATGAAAGGAGAGAAGGTGTAAAGAACATGCAAGAACTCTTTCTTGCCTACCAATTTTGTATATGCATGGATGGAAGGAGAGAGAGACATCAAATGCATCACTTCTTTCATTAATCACTCATAAAATAGCCAATAAATGAGATTATCTTCATTTATCTTTATGATGGCTATTTGAAAAGACCATAACCTAAAATTCAATACCCAATTTTGGTTTAGCCAGATGGTCCATCTAATGTACATCTTTCATCTTTAATCTAATAAATGCAAATAGGTTACAAGCCAACATTAAAAGACAACCATTAAACCATTTAATGGTAAGTTCATAACTCCATTTAATGATGATTAACCATAATAAAGACCATCTCTATTTAGCATTTTTAATGTCAAATGTGTGGTTACAGATTTAACCTAGGAATAACCAAAATTGCTATCTTCTTCTTTTTAAAAAATAGTTTTAATATAATTAATCTAATTAATTACATTAAACCAAAAACCAAGCCCATTACTAAATGTACATTTGGGCTTTTTTAATTAGACCAAGCCCAAGATTCAATTATAGGCTTCTAATTAACCTCCATTTATATTTCTTACTTAGCTTGATAACCTTTCTTAAAGCCAAGTGGGGAATCTTATTAGACTTTGATAATTTAAGCTCCAATAAGCCCAGAATTAATTCAATCTCATTGGAATTAATTCTAGCTTATTAACTAAATGTCATTCCACTAAAGACAATTAGTTGAACTCTTGAATTATTAAATGTTATTAGAATATGTCCAATTGCAAACCCTATTTAGAACCTTATTATAGCCATTCGCACAACAAAAGGTAAAATTATCGTTTTGCCCTTATGTTGGTTTTTCCTTCTAGATCTCTCATTTTACTTTATATGGTGATTAATACATAAGATCTCATCTCAGTGTTAAGACTTGATAGGTAGCTAGCCCATCAAACTACTGGCGCCAGTTTAATCACCAAATCTCCTTAAAACATCTAAAAGATATGATAACACTATAAACTCTTTATTTGAGTGAATGTTCCCTGATACATGTTTCAATTAATAATTCCAACATGCAGAAACTGGATTAATACTCTGTAAAAATCCATTCCGATCATATCAAGAATTATAATGAAACATATATGAGTTCACCACTCATCAAGATTATGGTTCATAATAGCGAATGCTTAAGTTGTATGTTTAAGAATAAAATGTATTACTTTATTCTTGAAAACATACTTGATTCAATTCATTTAATAGTGCCATTATCGATAGATGGACTACTATCATGATATGAAACTCATCATTCCTTGAAGTAAACTCCTTTACTTATATGGAGATAAATCGCAACACTACAGTCTAAACCATTATCAAGCGACCAACTTAATTATTCAACTGTGAATCAATTAATTCAGATTATAATAATATACATGTTTCCCATACATCTCTATGTATATGTATATTACTTACAAAAGAATCTTGGTACCTTATGACCAGATATATTTTCATTACAAAATTGTAACTGAAGAAGATAAAGTTACATGTAAATACACTTGCTTTCCACGGCACTATATTTACATAACTCCAACACATAAATTTCAACCTATGTGTACTATATATCGTTAGAAAACTAGAAAAAAGACCTACAACTTTCTAGAAGACACCCTTCTCTAATTCAACTTAGATCATTCCATAATTTTCATTGAAATCATAATACGAACTTTACATTCCTCTACCAATGTACTACACCAAGTTCTCAACTTCATGACCAATTTTGAGATTCTTAAAGATAGAATTTAAATTTGATATCTTCATAAGAAATGTAGCCATATGTTTATTATTTAATCTAAAATAAAAATCATCTCGTTTGGATAACCAGAGAAAAAGTTGTGGCTAAATATAGTGCCCTGGAAAGCAAGTATATTTACATGCAGCCTTATCTTCTTTAGTTACAGTTTTGTAATGAAAATATTTATTATTAATAAAACAAAAGAGTTTTGTTTTATTTGTGTGAGCATTATATATCTAGTCAAAAGGTACCAAGATTCTTTTATAAGTAATATACATATACATAAAGATGTATGGGAAACATGTATATTATAAGAATATAAATTAATTGATTCACAGTTGAATAATTATGTTGTTCGCTTTATTATGGTTTGGACTGTAGTATTGCGATTTATCTTCATATAAGTAAAGGAGTTTACTTAAAGGGAATGACGAGTTTCATATCATGATAGTAGTCGACTATCGATAATGGCACTATTAAATGAATCTGGAATCAAATATATTTTCAAGAATAAAGTGGGTAGTTACTTTAATCTTAAAACATACAACTTAGGCATTCGCTTATTATGAACCATAATCTTGATGAGTGGTGAACTCATATGTGTTTCATTATAATTCTTGATATAATTGGAATGGATTTTTGCAGAGTATTAATCCAGTGTCTGCATGTTGGAATTACTAATTGAAACAGGTTTAGGGAACATTCACTGAAATAAAAAGTTTATAGTGATATCATCACTTCTAGATGTTTTAAGAAAATTTGGTGATTAAACTAGCACTAGTAGTTTGATGGACTAGCTACCCATTAAGTCTTAACACCAAGATGAGATCTTGTATATTAATCACCATATAAAGTAAAACGGGAGATCTAGAAGGAAAAACCAACATAAGGGTAAAAGGGTAATTTTACCCTTTATTGTGTAGAAGGCTATAATAAGGTTCTAAATAGGGTTTGCAATTGGACATAAAATATGTATTCTCATAATATTTAATAATTCAAGAGGTCAACTAATTGTCTTTAGTGGAATGGCATTTAGTTAATAAGCTAGAATTATTTCTAATAAGATTAAGTTAATTATAGGCTTATTAGAGCTTGAATTATCAAAGTCCAATAAGATTTTCCACTTGGCTTCAAGGAAGGGTATCAAGCTAAGTAAGAAATATAAATGGAGGTTTTAAAAGCCCATAATTGAATGTTGGGTTTGCTTTAATTAACAGTTGATTAGAAGCCCAAATGTACATTTAGAAATGGGCTAGACTTTGGTTTAATGTAATTGATTAGATTAATTATATTAAAACAATTTTTTTAAAGAAATGAGTAGCATTTTCAGTTTTATTATGGTTAAATGTATTGCTGCACATTTAACATTCAAATCCTAAATAAAGATGGTCTTTAATATGGTTTATCATCATTAAATGGAGTGATGAACTTATCATTAAAAGGTTTAATGGTTATCTTTTAATGTTAGCATATAACCTATTAGCATTCATTGGATTAAAGAAGAAAGATGAGCATTAGATGGACCATCTTCCTTCTTCTATCTTCCAAAATAGAAATTGGTACATCATGTATAGGTTAACAGTCTTTTCATATAGCCATCTTAAAGATAAATGAGAAGAGTCTCATTTATTGCCTACTTTATGATTGATTAAAGAAAGAAGTGATACATTAGATGCTATTCTCTTCTCCATACAATGCATAACCGAAATTGAGTGTGTATGAAAGAGTTCTTGTATGGTTTAACTCTCTCCCTCCTTTCATGCATGAGTGAACCAAAATTAGCAAGAGGAGTCTAATTTTTGGTTCATTTTTAAAAAATCACTTTTAAAGTCCTTTCATAAATCATCACACAAATCATATAACAACATTTTGCACTTTCTCAAATCATTCAAAAGCAATAAATGCAACATGTATGATGCAATTGAAAATATTAAACTTTCTTGATTCAAAGTAAACATTTAGTGGCTTATTTACTCTACTATAAACATGTACCCACCTTGATTTCCTTGCTTACAGGCTTGCTCAAAATGCCTCTTCTCTTGTTCCTCTTGCCTCTTTCGATCCCTTCATTCTTCACCAAATGAAGGGATCTTTAGCTCAAAGGGAAGATCTTCTCTTCCTCTTCCCTTTTCCTTTCTCGAACAACTCCAAAATCTCTTTTGAAGACTAAGAAAAGTTAAACCCTAGCTTGTTTTCTCTTCTTTCTCTCATTGTCTTCTTCTCTTCGTATTTCTCTCTCTTCTTCATGACACTCCCTCTTTGTCTCATCAATTTTCATTCTTCTCTCTTCTTAAAATGCAAAACAACACTTCTTCTTCCAATTATGCCCTTAATGATCGAGAAATGTCCAATTTGCCCTTCCATTTATGCCTTATGTCTTTTATGTTTAAGTGTCTTGCCAAACGTACCCTTGAACATTATGACATAACACTTTCTTCTAGAAAAAGTCCTCAATTGTCTTATGTTTCTAATGACACCAAACTCAATCCATTTGGTTTCGAACTTTAAAATGATTGCCTAAAACATTTTCAGATTGCTCTTACTCTAAAATTGTATACTATACCCAAATTCCATCTAGAATTTGAAAGTCTTAGGGACTGAATTAGAATTCAATATCTTCATAACATTTGTAGCTCCATATCTCTAGTTTATTTCACAATAATAATCACTTAATTTCAACATTGGAGAACAAAGTTATGACCGAAAGAATCAAACATGATTTCCACCCTAATAATATAGAACCTGTCTCGGGACAATTAACATAACTTTCGCTAGAGATGTCGGATCAAGATCCTCTTAGGATGATTTCAAAGAAAACTTTGAGATATCCAACTTTTGAGAAGACCTCAAAGATATATTCTATCATCTGAAGGGTTAAAAATGGAGCAGATAATAGGCACAAATGAGACCAATGAGAAAAGAGACGAATTGGAAAAAGTAAATGAATCAGAAAATTTGCTATAACTTTCCCTAAAGATTTCTGATTGAGGCTTTCTTTAGATGGATCAAAAGAGAACTTCTAGATCTATGAATTTCATTAAGATGTCAAAGACAGATTCTATCATCTAAAGGGTCAAAAATGGAGCATAAGTTAGGTGTAGATGAAACCAATTGAAAAGGCAGACGAATGAGAAAAAGTGGACAAATCGTGAAAATTACTATAACTTTCCCTACTAATATCATATTAAGGCGTTCTTCGGATGGTTTGAAAGAAAACTTCAAGATCTAAAACTTTTGATGAAGACTTCAAAGACAGATTCTATCGTCTGAAGGGTCAAAAAAGGAGCAGACGATAGGTATAGACGAAACTAAATGAAAAAACAGAAGAATGAGAAAAAGCAAACAAATCGGAAAAATTGTTATAACTTTCCTTACAGATATCGGATTAATGATTTTTTTGGTATGGTTTGAAATAAGAATTCAAGATATACAACTTTCATGAAGATTTAGAAGATAAATTCTATCATATGAAGGGTCAAACATGGAGCAGATGATAGGTACAGATGGAACCAAATGAAAAAGCAGACGATTGAGAAAAAGAAGATGAATTGGAAAAATTAGGATAACATACCCTAGAGATATTAGATTAAGGTTTTCTTTTGATGGTTTAAAATAGGACTTCAAGATCTATAAATTTCATAAAGACCTTGAAGACAGATTCTATCATATAAAGGGTTAAAAATGGAACAGACGATAGGTATAGACGAAACCAAATGAAAAAGTAGACGAAAGAGAAAAAGCAGATGAATCAGGAAAATTGCTTTCACTATAGATATCGAATTAAGGAATTCTTTAGATAGTTTGAAAGAAGACTTCAAGATATAAACTTTTATGAAGACCTCAAAGACAGATTCTATCTTCTGAAGGGTAAAAAAGGAGTAGACTATAGGTATAGACGAAACCAAATGAAAAAGCAGACGAATGAGAAAAAGCAGATGAATCGGGAAAATTGATATAACTTTTCCTACAGATATAAGATTAAGGTTTAGATGGTTTCAAATAGGACTTCAAGATCTAAAACTTTCATAAAGATCTCAAAGACAGATTCTATCTTCTAAAGGGTCAAAAATGGAGTAGATGATAGGTGTAGACGATAGTATACAGAAGGTCAAACATAAAAGAAGTAGAAAGTCAAACATAGATGATATGACATCATCACAGATGATACATTTTACAGAAGATATGGCATCATCATAGACGATATGACGTCATCATATACTATACATTTTATAGACGATATGACATCATCATAGATGATACAATATTATACTCCTAAACATCTCACATTTTAAGGGCCATAACATCAAGCCAGATGTCCAAAGATTCTATATTATATACCGTTAGAAAGCTAGAAAACGGCCTACAACTTTCTAGAAGACACTCTTCTCTAATTCAACCTAGATCATTCCTGAATTTTCCCTGAAGTTAAAATATGAACTTTACTTTTTTCCACCAATGTACTACACCCAGTTCTTAACTTCATGGCCAATTTTGAGATTCTTAAAGACAGAATTTAAATTCGATATCTTCATAAAAAATGTAGCCATATGTTTCTAGTTTAATTCAAATTAAGAATCATCTCGTTTCAATAACTAAAGAAAAATTTGTGGCTAAAAGACTGAAGTATATTCCGTGAACATTTTCCAGATCAACCACCCATTTTGTTTCACAATCTTTCCTTAACACAACTCATACCAAGATCGCCTTTTCTACTTCATTTACTCCTCATTCTCAACTCCGTTTTTTAAATTGATACAATCCATAAAAATTGTAACTCATGATTAATCATGAACACCAATAACAAAACATATAAATATGCACATATTCTTCATCAACTTACTACACATACTCAACTTCATTTTTGCTTTCGTTGTACTCCTAACTTTCACTTTAATTCTTCCCATTCCAAAATCTTTTATCCACTAAAAACACCAAAACAAAACATGAATCTATCCACATTTCTCATTCACTACTTTACTCTTGCCTATCATTTCTTGGTTCAAGAATTTTTCATTCGTTTGTTCTTTACTCATGAAAAATTGCCAAAATTTCTCATTCAATAGTTCTAACTTCTAAGAAACGTTCGGGGTCCAACACTTAGTCTGCTATAGATAAGAAAAATAATCGTCGTATAATATTTTTATTTTTTAAGTTTGTTAAATCTGTCATCATGCATACATGCATCATGATTTTATACAAAGTTCCAATATTGTTCACTAGTATGATCATGATTTAATAATTTATATTTTTAGACATAATCAACCACAAGATGAATCCAGTTACCCTGCTCTTGACTAATAACAAATTGGAAAAAGGAGACAATTTTAATGAATGGAGACGTAACCTTGACATTGTTCTTCAATATGAACATATTTCATAGGTGTTAACTTAAAATGAGCCTACACCTCCGGTGGAGATTCAACTCCTGAGTAAGTCCAACAATATCAGCCTTGGCAGAATGCTGACAAGACTACTAAGTGTTTTATTCTAGCTTCTATTAGCGACATGCTGTCAAAGCAAATTGCTTGTATGAAAACTACTAGTTTAATGGTCCATCACCTATATGATATGTTTGGTGTGACAACCAGGTTTGCAAGAGTGAAAGCTATCTAAACCTTTCATAATCTCAGACAGAAACCTAGTGAATCGATGTGGGATTACATGATGAAGGTAATCTCTGCAATCACTGAGGCTGAGATGCTTGGGGCAGATATTGATGCAGACACGCAGATGATTATGATCATCAACAGCTTAAACTCTTCTTTTCAGCAGTTTAAGTTAGACTATGTGTTAGTAGTGTGCCCTAGGCCAATGAACATTTGTGATTCATGTATTAACATCATGATTTGTTAATAATATGTTATGAGGTATTCCGTTTCATATATGCATGTATTTCATTTATGTAATGTGATTTACATTCCATGAATGGTATTAAACTTATGTCATCAAGTATGTGACTTGATAGTAAAACCATAAGTGTTATAATACTATTCTAGACTGTCCCTAGTCGATCATTATTGGTGGAACAATAATGAATTAAGGCTAGTATGTGTTCGATTGATGATCACGTTTCTTGATCATGGATATGAGATATCAAATCAGAAACATAGATATATGTTAGAGAACATATATTGGATCGACCCAAAAGAGAATACTACATGGTTTCATGTCATTAGTGATTCTCAATATGGTTTGACTTTAGTCCTTTGACCTGAAGTCATCATGGTTCCCTACATGAGGAATTTAGTGTTTTGATATTAGACTAAGTTATTTTTAACTGAATAACAAATAGTCTTATGTTGGACACTAAATGAATCATGCGGAGGGATGTGAATGACGTAGACGGGATTTGTACCTCTCTTAAGTGAGAGAGATATCATTTGGGCCTCTTGACAAGTGTGATGAAGAAATGCATGGTCGTGCTCAAATGAATTGATGAAGAGTCATCAATGTCATTTGTTATAATCAATCAACTTGCGGATCAAGAAACTATGATTAATCAAAGGTTGACATGTACCATGCCTTGTGATTAATCTTGATATCGTGTTACAAAAGGACTGAGCTTATAATCATGATTACAAAGTTAAATCGGATTATCGATCCTCATTTGATTTGGGTAGTCATAATGTCTTGCTAGAGGCCGCTTATTACTTATGGGCCTTGAAGTGTAATCAAGCCCATTGCCAACATCAAATGAGCCTCTGGTCGCACACAAAGAGTGATGTGATCCGGCTTATTCTCTTGGGCCTAATTTATTAGGTGTTAAATAAATATATTTAGATATATTTATTGGGCTAGATTTAATTAAGTTGTCGGGCTTTTATTATATATATGATATAATGGGCCGAAACTTAATAGGGCCTGAATGAGATTAGGGTTTCTCTATAAATAGAGAAGCTTAGGTCTCATTAGGTTCAACGACACAACTGTCAAGAAACCCTAGCCGCCAAGAGAAAGATCGTGCGGCGTTCTGAAAGGTTTTCAGACGTCTTCAGACACTCTACCGCAGCCGGATCGTGCATGCTCGTGTGGATACCGGTAGAGGACATTAGCGATTTGCAGTGTCTTGGAATCCGAAAAGAAGCAATCCATCCACGAAAATAAGGTATTTTCATTAATCCTCGTGTTTTCGATTATACTTGATAATTTTGTATGGTCTCTTCCGCAGCGTATTGTGAATACTCGGACCATACGCGATCCAACACTATGAGCTCAACAGTAAGGATTACACTTTGAGTGACTTAATGAATACCCTCCAGAACATGGAGGAGATATTGAATATCAAGGCTCATAGGCCCGAAGATAACGTAGCATCTTATTCTAAGCCCAAGGGTAAGGGCAAGCAAAAGAAGAAGGGTCCAATGAAAAAGTAGGCCCAAACAGGGATCATAAAAAAACAGGCCAAAGAGAACATCAAAGAAAAGTGTTTCCACTATGATAAGATGGGCCACTAGAAAAGAAACTGTCTAGTCTACCTTGAGTCCCTCAAAAGCAAACAAGGTATGGGTTTCCTAAGTTTCTTAGGAACCAGAAATACGACAAATTTATATGTTTCACATATATTAGATTCAGGAGCCACTAACCATGTTTGCTATTCGTTGCAGGGGTTCCTTAAGGCCAGCTTTAAGTCAAGATAGCAAATAGTTCCTATGTTTCAGTAGAATCAGTGGGAGTAGTTATCTTGGACTTTTTTAGTAGTCATAGGATATATTTGAAGGATGTTTATTACATGCCAATGATTGTAAGGAACATGATTTCTGTTTTTTGTCTAATAAAATCTGGTTATTCCTTATATTTTGGAAAAGTTGTTTCAATATATGAGAATAAGGATTTTATTTGTGATGCAATAATTAAATAGGAATTGTTCTTTATAGAACCTATGTCAAACTCACTAAACACCACAGAATTGATAAAACCAAGGCAATCCAATGACTCTAGCATTAATTCAAAATATCTGTAGCACTTAAAAATGGGTCATATCAATTAGAAAAGACTTGACAGGTTAGTAAAGGATGGGATCCTTATGGGCTTAGATAGTGATCCATTACCTACCTGTGAATCTTTTATTGAAGAAAAAATGACCAAAGCCTCATTTCCTTATACGGGAAACAGATCTAGGTCCATTTATGGACTTCAGCAAGCATCTAAGTCTTGGAACATTAGGTTTGATAAGTCTATCAAAACCTATGAGTTCATACAAAACCTAGATGAGCCTTGTATTTATAAAAGAATACAAGAAGGTAAGGTTACTTTCCTAATCCTGTATGTTGATGACATTCTGCTCATTGGAAATGATGTGGGAATGTTATCTGTGGTTAAGGGAAGGCTCAATGAACAATTTTTAATGAAAGATTTGGGAGAGGTTAACTATGTTCTAGGGATCAAACTTATAAGGGATCGGAAGAACAAATGGATAGCCTTGTCTCAATTAACCTATATTGAGAATATGCTCAACAAGTTCACTATGTAAGATTCCAAGAGGGGTTTCACTCCTACTAGACATGGAATCAAACATTCAAAGGAACAAGAAAAGGTTAAATGCATGCGTAATATTCCATATGCTTCGGCAGTTGATAGTTTGATGTATGCAATGCTTTGCACTAAACCTTATATCTGTTATGCAATAGGACTGGTAAGCAGATTTCAGTCCAATTCAGGAATGGAACATTGGACTGTGGTTAAGTGTATACTTAAATATCTTCGTAGGGAGAAGAATTTAAATCTCATTAACTCTGGAAGTAACCTTATTCTGATAGGATATACAGATTCTAATTTTCAATCAGATGTTGATTCAAGGAAATCAACTTCTGGTTCTATATTTACTTTAGGAGGTGGAGTCATGGTCTGGAGGAGTGTTAAGCAATCTTGTATTGCTGATTCGACTATGGAGCCTAAGTATATTGCTGCTTGAAAAGTAGCAAAGGAAACAGTTTGGCTCTGGAAGTTCCTAATTGATTTGGAGGTAGTTCCAAAAGTAAAAAAAGCCATTACACTTTATTGTGATAAAAGTGGGGCAGTGGCTAATTCTAAAGAACCTCGGAATCACAAAGTTGCCAAATATATTGAGCAAAAGTATCATCTCATAAGGGAGTTAATACAACGTGGAGAGGTGGATGTGGTAAAGATTCCCACAAAGTAAAACCTTGCTGATCCATTTACAAAGATACTGACTCAAAAGAGCTTTGAGGGTCACCTAGAAGGGATGGGAATAAGGGATATGTCAAACTTACTTTAGGATACTTGGGAGATTGTTGGAGTTATGTAATATAGTGCCTTAGAAAGCAAGTGTATTTACATGTAACTTTATCTTCTTCAGTTACAGTTTTGTAATGAAAAAATTTATTATTAATAAAAAAAAGAGTTTGGTTTTATTTGTGTGAGCATTATATATCTAGTCAAAAGGTACCAAGATTCTTTTGAAAGTAATATATATAGACATAGACATGTATGGGAAACATGTATATTATAAGAATCCAAATGAATTGATTCACAGTTGAATAATTAAGTTAGTCGCTTCATTATAGTTTAGATTGTAGTGTTGCGATTTATCTCCATATAAGTAAAAGAGTTTACTTAAAGGGAATGATGAGTTTCATATCATGATAGTAGTTGACCATTGATAATAACACCATTAAATGAATATGGAATCAAGTATGTTTTTAAGAATAAAGTGGGTCATTACTTTAATCTTAAAACATACAACTTAAGCATTCGCTTATTATGGACCACAATCTTGATGAGTGGTGAACTCGTATGCATTTCATTATAATTCTTGATATGATCGGAATGGATTTTTACACAGTATTAATCTAGTGTATGCATGTTAGAATTATCAATTGAAACATGTATCAGGGAACATTCACTCAAATAAAGAGTTTATAGTACTATCATCACTTCTAAATGTTTTAAGGAGATTTGGTGATTAAACTAACACCAGTAGTTTGATGGACTAGCTACCCATCAAGTCTTAACACCAAGATGAGATCTTGTGTGTTACTCATCATATAAAGTAAAATGGGAGATCTAGAAGGAAAAATTAACATAAGGGCAAAATGATAATTTTACTCTTTATTGTGCGGATGGCTATAATAAGGTTCTAAATAGGGTTTACAATTAGACATAAAATATGTGTTCTCATAATATTTAATAATTCAAGAGTTCAACTAATTGTATTTAGTGGAATGACATTTAGGTAATAAGCTAGAATAATTTCTAATGAAATTAAATTAATTCTAGGCTTATTGGAGCTTGAATTATCAAAGTTCAATAAGATTCCCCACTTGGCTTCAAGGAACGTTATCAAGCAATGTAAGAAATATAAATGAAGGTTTTAGAAGCCCATGATTGAATGTTGGGCTTACACTAATTAATGGTTAATTAAAAGCCCAAATGTTCATTTAGAAATGAGCTAGACTTTAGTTTAATGTAATTGATTAGATTAATTATATTAAAACAAATTTTTTAAAGAAATGAAGGAGCAATTTCGATTATTAGGGTTGAATGTGCAGCTACACATTTGACATTAAAATGCTAAATAAATATGGTCTTTATTATGGTTTATCATCATTAAATGAGGTTATGAACTTACCATTAAATGGTTTAATGTTTATCTTTTAATGTTAGCATATAACCTATTAGCATTGATTGGATTAAAGAAGAAAAATGCACATTGGATGGACCATCTTCCTTTTTACATCATCAAAAATCGAAATTAAAATGATAATATTAGGTGATTGGACTTTTCATATAGCTATCTTAAAACAAATGAGAAGAGTCTCATTTAATGGCTTCTTTATGTTTGATTAAAGAAAGGTATGATATATTGGATGCTTCCCCCTCTTCTCTTTTAATCATGCTTAACCGAAATTAGGAGTGTAAGAAAAGAGTTCTTGCATTGTTCTTTTTTACCAACTCTTTCCTTTCACCTACGCATGGTCGAAACTTAGTATGAGAAGTGTCTCATTGTTTCCTTCTTTTTTCTATGAAAATACTCCTCCAAAGTGTTTCTTCTCCTTTCCCACCAAAGTATTTTATTAACCAAGTTGTCCTAAGAGAACAAGAGGTAAATCAAATTAGTTGATGATACAAAAACAAGGAGAAGATAGATAGATAAAACAAAGGCTTTGGATACGAAAAGGAGAGGATAGCGCAGCAAGGAATTAAAGCTGTAGCAAAGGAGTTGGTAATACTCTTCATCTTGTTTATATCTATTATTATCCTGATATCATATCTTGTACAGATTGGCATGATGATTTGGATATATTGCTTTCACTGCAAATAAGATTTCTAAAAAGTTTTGAAATCTACCAGTTCTCCAAATATGGCATACTTGCTTTTTCCGATCTAACATATGTTTCTTGGTAATGCTCTTATCTCTTGGCAATGCAAGAAACAAAACTATGTCTCCAAGTCATGCACTAAGGCAGAATACTGCGCCATGTCTGCCGCCCTTTCTGAGATCATTTGGCTATGTGATATTCTCATTGAACTTGGTTTTCCATAACTTCAACCAACTTCGTTGTATGCTGCCAACACTAGTGCTGTTCAAATTGCAACCAATCCCGTCTACCATGAGCGTACCAAACATATTGAGGTTGATTGTCATTTCATTCGAGTGGCTTATGATCATCATGTTATTACCTTGCCTCATATTTGTAACACCCTACTCCCGCGTGATCCGAACCCGACATTGATGGTGATATCCGAATCCGTGCCCCGCGAGGGTAGCGTGCTACATCACTCAGTAAACTCAGTATAAAATTTTTTTTTGTAAACATTTATACACGCAAAACAGTAGACAATCGAGCCCGCATAATTTGTATACCATTCCAATCAATCCCAATCATTACAAACATTCAAAAATAATTTAAAATAGTCATTTAAAGTGTACCAATCCATAACCAAATTGGGCCCGCTATAAATACAAGGTATTAATTTACAGAGCTTGCGGTATACAATTTTATGAATAGCAGAAGGATGACACTAATGCAGACGTGAACTAATCCCGACCTCTATTCTTCATTTGAATGTTATAGACATACTCCCGTGAACCTAATGGGGTATTCTTCTGAGTCCTAAAAAATATCATAGCTTCTTTGCACTGGACAGTTTTCATTGCTTCTCTCCAATCTTGTGGAATAGACACAGAAAAAACAGACAAGACAAAGGCTCTATAGGCAGGAGACAATGAGTCATATGTAACAAATTTAGAAATTGGGTGTTTGGTGCAACTTCTAACACCTTTTCGAAGAGCAATTGGCTTATCTAAATCATCAGATAAATCATTATCTAACTCACCAGTGTTCTCGAGGGAAGAGGACGGCATTGGCACAGACTGCATGATGACTTTTTCTATCTTATCTTACCTTGAGTATGTCTTTAAGTCTGGTCTATCTATGCTTCAATTTTTATCCTCCTGAACAACACTAGTTGTCTCCCCCTGAATTGCTCTTTCTCCTTGGGTCACATTATCTCCAGAGTCAAGCAGCGCTTCTGCTTCAATCTCATTCTCTTCTTGAAGAAGGGTTACGGATGTGGTAAAATAGGACACATACTCCAGAAAAGTGACGCCCGTACTTATAATGTATTTCTTAGAATGGGGATAATAGCACTTATATCCTTTTTGTGTAGGAGAATATCCAACAAAAACACATTTCAAAGGTCTTGACTCCAACTTGCCAACATTCTGAGCATGAATAAAGCAAACACACCCAAAAACTCGCAGAGATACAGTGTAAGAGTTTGTACCTTGTAATATTTCAACAGGGCTTTTAAAATCTAAGATTTGAAGTGGCATTCTGTTGATAAGATAGGCGGTTGAAAGGACTGCATCACTCCAATATCCCTTTGGAAGATTCATTGTGAACATAAGTGATTGTGCAACTTCCAGAATGTTTCTGTTCTTCCTTTTCGCAACTTCGTTCTGTTCACTAGTATAGGCACAACTAGTTTGATGAACTATTCCATTAGAATCCAAATAAGCACGAAATTTTCCATCTCTATACTCCATTCCATTATCTGACCGTAAGATCTTGATTCTAGCATCATGTTGAGTACTAATCATTTTGTGAAAAGATTGAAAGCATGAGAAAACTTCATTCTTGTTTTTCATCAAATAAACCTAAGTCAATCGGGTGCAACAATCAATAAAAGTCACAAACCATCTATGGCCAGAAAGAGAGGGAGTTTGAGTAGGACCCCAAACATCAGAGTAAATAGTCATAAAAGGAACAGAACTTTTATTACTTGATAAATGATAAGAACTTCTGGTGTTTTTAGCAAATTCACATGCTTCACAAAACAAAGAATCAAAAGTTCTTTTAAACAAGTTTGGATAAATTTTTGCTGGAACAAAGAACGAGGGATGTCCTAACCGCCTATGCCACTGTAGGATTTCCTTATTAATCTCATTGTTTCCAAACGACACTTGATGTGCAACTGTCAGGCGCTCTTCTTCCAAGACATACATGCCATCCTGCAGTCTACCAGTTCTAATCCTCTACCCTGTGTGAAGTTCCTGAAGAACACAATAGTCAGGATAAAATTCAACTTTGCAATTAAGAGCCTTAATGATGGAACTGACAGAGAGAAGATTAATAGGAAAATGAGGTACATGAAGTACTGAAGATAGGGTAATATTGGGAATACAGTTAATAAAACCTGTACCAAATACGGGAGTAAAAGACCCATCTGCTATTCTAACGTTATCTCTGTTGTTTCCGTGAGAGTATGTTAAGAAATTTTTTTGAGAGCCTATCATATGTCTGTTAGCTCCAGAATCTATAATCCAAGGATTATCTTTAGAATTGTAGTGTTCAATACCTGATTTGGCAAGGTTTGATGCACCAACTGTGGAAGCAGAGTCTGCTTTTGAGAGAAGCTGTCTTAAAGCCTGAAGATCCTCATTGGATAATCCACCTGCTAACGATATTTCAGACACTTCAGTTCCATCATCCAAATGAGCCTGACCCTTTACCACGGAGCCACCTCGTTTCCCACGACTCTGATTAGACCTTCCATGCAATTTCCAACAGGTTTCCCTGGTATGTCTTGACTTTCCACAATAATCACAATGTAAGTGATCCTTATTAGATGAGGTATTTACAGATTTCACCTTTTTTGTAGAACTTGCTACTAATCCTGCTTTTTCCATAACATTTGTATGTAGCATAACATTTTGCCTACTTTCTTCTTGTTGTACTAGAGAATGTGCAAGCTGAACAGAAGGAAAAGGATCTTTTCCAAGAATTGTTCCTCAGATATGATCATACTCAAGGTTAAGACCTGCTAAAAAATCAAATACCTGATCTTCTTCTATCGTTTTTTGAAATCTAACTGTGATACAGTCATATCACAGTTATGTCACAACCCACATAACTCCGCAAAATACTGTGATACAGTCATATCTCCTTGTTTCGTGTTATGCAATTTATTACGAAGATCAAAATTTTGAGCTTTATTACCTATTTGAGAATAGGTCAGAGAAGCAGCTTTCCATATCTTTGCTGTTGTATCAAGTAGCAAATATGTCCGAGCAATCTCCAGTTTCATTGAGTTTATGAGCCAAGACATGACGAGTGAATTTTCAGACTCCCATTGATTATAATCCGAAGTATTGACGTCGAGTCTCTTACTGTCATCAGTAATGTAACCCTACAATCCTCTAGCTTTGATGAACAACAAACAGGATCTTGACCAGGCAAGATAATTAGTTCCATCAAGTTTTACGGGACTAATTTGAAGTGAAGGATTATCGGAACTCGACATAATTACCTTCTTTCCCTCCATCTTCTCCAGCATTAATTAGAATCTCCAAAAAATAAGATATGTGGGCAAAAAAATACCAGGAACAAAAAATTACCGAAAGAAGATAAGAGAGCAAGGGTACTGAACGATGGTTGAATGTTGCGTGTGACACCCCCAATGGAGAAAAAACGATGGCAAAATTCTGGCAGGAGGGCGGCGCGTGGTGCCCACGCGCGAAAACGGCAGGACGCTGTGGCGGCGCGTGGAGGTCCGATTGACGTTAGGTCTTTCATGGTGGTGGTCGCCGGTCACTGCTAAGGCTATCTAGGAGGGTGGTGAGAAAAAAAATCATTGATGGTTGGGGCAAGTACAAACTCAGCCGGTGAAGACCAGCCGGAAAAATAAAAACAGTCCCTAAATCAGATAGGGCTCTGATACCATGATGAAAGTGTTTATTTGTATTCACTATATTTCTGTACATAGGAACAAGAAATAGCTAGGTTTATATACAAACTTCCTCGGACTATTTAGGAAGTAATCTTAGCTATTAACTATAGGAAATCTCTATATTGTAGGAGATCTCTATATCTAGTTAACACAATCATTTGCCAACTTGCCGATTTAGTTACCTTATTTGTTAATTTAATTAATGTATTTTGTATTCTTTCCTATTTAGATAGTCAAACCTAAATTAAAGGAGCCAACGAATCTCCTCCTTTGTATATTCCTTATTTAGGTAGGACTCCTAGAGTATATATGTAAATAAACTCTTCTTGATGCACAATTTTTATCATACACAAAATCCTTTGCATTAACACATTCAACATAATTGAACAAACATTGCTTGAAAAAGTTAAATGAAATCTCGATTTTGTAAGACATGAAACAGATACAATGTTTTTTTTCACAACAGGTATATAATAGCAATCATCCAAAACTAACTCTAACCCACTCAGAAGATACAAAACATAAGTTCCTATGGCTAATGCAGCAACTCTTTCTCTATTTCCCACACATAAGTCCATCTCTCCCTTCTTGATTTGTCTATTATCCACGAAGCCCTGCATATCAACACATATGTTGGGACCCAATTCGGAAACTGGATCCCAACCAAAAATGAAGGAACACGAAGGAAACATGAAGGAAACAAAGCGGATTCAAATCGAATAAATCGAATCACAACATGCGGAAGCAAACACGAAACAAATACGAAGGTATCGAATCAAGACGAATCGAATACAAATTGAATCGAAACCAATTTCTGATACGTAACAAAACGGAACCGACATCCGTGAACAAGTATCAAAGAAAGCGTTTGCGTTGGAAACCTTAAGACTATCAGTCAAAACTAATCCAATCCGTGTATTTTTTTTTTCTTTCTTTCTTTCATTTTCATTCCATCTCTTACAAGGCGACTGAAATCATTCGCACTCAAACTCAATTTATTTGCTTCTACATATGCAATCATATCTCATCGATTTAAACTCTCACTTTTCATTTCCATGAAATCGCACACATTCCAATTTAAATACCATCAATTCTCAACGATTAGCACTTTAAATATTTTAGACCAACCATCACAATCATATACCCAATTTCCATACACAAAATCCATAACTTAATCCAATACACAAGTCCACAATTCATAATACAATCCCATAATAATACTTGTAATACAATAATTGACAAACCAGTCTTATACAAATCGATACAAAAATCCCATTTTTCACAAAATACAAACGATACAAAATCGAATAACACGTCTTGACATTCTTTCATCCGATCTCCTGCTCAAATACCTGGAGATGGGGATGAAAGGGGGTGAGCACAAAGCTCGTGGATAATACGTTTATAAAATGAATAGATAAGCAAAAGCCTTGAAATCCTTTTTTTTTCTTCTCTGGTCTTAGAAAACATTTCTTTGAAATCAAGTAAAGCACGCTTTTGAAAAGTTCCTTTCTTCTCAGTAGTCAAACTCGCGGCTTGTAAACGATGATTCTTAGGCTTTCAGCCATAAATCCATAGATTACAAAACATGAATGCATCAACTTGACAATTTATAGATGCAATGTCATATCACATATGCAATGCACACAAATAGCTCGAGAGTTCCGTAAACACGACGGATAAACCGAAGTTTATACCGTAAACACAACGAGTCCGATTTCGGATCTCGTAGGCCCACAAGTAGGCAGCCGGGATAAGTCTAGACGTCGACGTGCACGTGACTAACACAACGTTCCTCTCTTGCCCACACAAAAGCACATATCATGCTCAAAATCATTTATCGCATGATCTTTTCCAAATATACGAAATGCCATGTAATCTTTCGAGGCATAACACAATGTATGTTGCAATTCATTCAAAGTCCATGTATTGAATCAAAAATGATTTTTCAAATCATTCCATTTTCCATGATTATAAACCAAAACTTCAAGAGAAACTCAAATCTTAAAAACTGTTCTTACCTCATTTCTCCTCCATTTTTGGATTTTCTTGGTTCAAGATGAAGCTCTCTTCATCCTCCACCTTTCTCTCTCTTAGAATGACATCAAAATCACTCTTCAAGTGGTAGAAAAATCGAGCCCTAGCTCTCTTTCTTTTCTTCTCCGAAGTTTGCTCTCCCTTCTCTCTTCTCTCTTCTTATTTTTTTCTTTCCTTTTCTTCAAGTGTCGTGCTTCCTTTGATAAAACTACAGCTCACTTGTTTTTATAGTGCCAGGACATTTAATGAATGAGGAATGACCCATAAGCCCCTCCATTTAAGCCTATAAACTTAATCCTTTAAGTAAACTTCCGAAATTACCCCTCCATTGGTCTTTAAAACTGACATCTTGTCTGATTATTTTGATCAGGTAAATGAAGTCATTTGACAAAACTTTATTCTAGAGAAATGTTCCTCTATGTCTTATGAATCCAATGATTCAAGAATCAGATCGATCCGAGCTCTATAGCTCAAGATATCTTCAAAATACTGAAGTTTGTTCTGCAGACCCGAGGCTGAACACAATACCTAACTTCCGACCCGAATTTGGAAGTCTTAGAGGCTAAATTATAGCTCTACTTCTTCATAACATTTGTAGCCCCATGTCTCTAGTTTAATTTCCAAAAAGAATCAGATCAATCGGAGCTCTTCCAACCGAGATATATCCAAAATACTAAACACTGTTCAAACTTTTACAACCGATCAGCTCACTTTGATCGGGTCGATCGTTTTCTGTTTAATGCCAAAACTGATCTATATAGTATGAAAAGATATAAAAATGTCTTAGGAATCCAACGCTTCAAAAATCGACTCAATCGGAGGTCTACACAAAAAGTTATGGCCAAAAGAAGGAAGAGGGGTCAAAAACACAAAAGCAGACGATGATGTCAAGACAGACGAAATTGCATGATGACGTCAAGACAGACGAAAAATTCGTCTGTGATGACGCCAGCACAGACGCAAAAATTCGTCTGTGGTGACGTCAGCACAGACGCAAAATTTCGTCTGACCTCCTTCTCCAGAACATCCACACTTAGAAAGATCATAACTTTCTACTCAGAACTCCAAATTAGACACGGTTTCATTCGTTGGAAAGCTAAGAGAAAAATCTACAACTTTTCAGAAGGAAATTTTGCCAAAATCTATCATTATCAATCCCAAAATTGCCCCTAAAGTCAGAAGATAAGACTTTCATTCCTGCACCAACACTGCACCCAATTCTTAACTTCATGACAATATTTGAGACTCTTAGGCACATAATTGAAATTCGATGTCTTCTCACAAAATGTAGCCATATGTCTCTAGTTTAATCCAAATTAAGAATCATCTTGTTTGGATTACTATAGAAAACGTTATGGTTAAAATACTGAAGTATATTCAGTGAACATTTTCCAGATCACTACCAATCTTGTCTCCAAATCTTTCCTTATCATAACTCATACCAAGATCACTCTTTCTACTCTCTTGTCCAATATTTTCATGCTTTATATCAATGGAAAGATAAAACCACCTCTACAATGTTCATAAAGAACTCCAAAGTAACTTCACCCTCTAGATAAGTCAATTTTTCAATCAAAGTTTCTGCCCGTTTAGCAATCACCCAAGCAATATCCAAACTTCAATTTATCATAACTTCTTGCCCCGATATCGAAAAATTGCATACTTTATGGCGTTAGAAAGCTGGAAACATGAACTACAACTTTCATTAAGACCACTTTGGCCAAATATATCTAGATCAGTACAGATTTTTCATTGAAGTTTCTAAACCCCATTCCAACACATCAACTTCACATATCAACACATCACCACAAGCTCTTCAACTAATTCCTCTCAAACACAAAACACACAAATCTATACACAATTGATATTCTTACACAATTGATCTTTCATATCCATATATAAATCCATGTCTCATTAACATCATAAGATAAATGTTTATAAAATTAAATGGCATTCTAAGCCATGCTACAACATCAGTATTCAAGTCCAAGTACAAAAGATACAAAACTCCATCATTCACCACATATGACTGAAATCTTATTCTTACAATAATCTAACTTAAAACACCACATGCATAACCAACCAAATTGTCTTTACTTTCTAATTTCTTCAAAATTTTACACTTCCACTTTCTATTTATTGATTTCAACTTCCATTTCAATCCACTCATCCACTTGAACTTTCATAACCCATACAAATCTATTTGAAACCCAAAGTTATCAAATCAAACAAATCTTTTCTCATCAATTTCCTTAAGGCAAAAATATCTATAACTCCATTCATATACAAAAAAATCTTATCAAATTTTTATTTTCATATTTCTAATTTCCACTAAAAGATCGGGGTCCAACAATTCTCCCCCTCTTAAAAGAATTTAAGCCGAAATTCCTATCCAATAATCACCAAGTAACTTATTCTCTCAAATAATCTCTTTAAATAATCATATTCAATCACTTTCTGAACTAATTTCTCATCATACATATTTCTCAACTTACTCACAATTTATCACTTCTTGTATCGAATACCACCAATATCATATCATATCAATATGTCTTAACAGATTTACACAAGTCAATGGTCCAATTCTTAATAACCTTAATATGGACCAATACCATTCAATTTAATCCTTTTGAACTTCCATATATATATATATATATATATATATCTTTATCATTCCAAATCAACCTATTGATCTTCCATACATATATTTCTATCATTAATCTCATCTTTCTAGCATTTCTCATTTCATCTCGCAAATATTCAAAATCAAATCATCCTTCACAGTAATCCTTTGACTTTCTATACATATATCTCCATCACCATCTCATTATTCAAGTCATCAATGCCCAAAATCAATTCACAAAATTGCCGAAGCCTAATCATCATGAAATTTCACTCTCATTCATTCACATATTCCTAAAATCAATCAAATAATTACCTTTGTTCTTCAAAGCCAACTTATCCACATCAATATCACACTCTCACTAATTCAATCATACTCCTTGTCATCAAAAGAAAACGATTACTTATCCTTACAAACTCTTATCGATTTCTTACTCATACACATACGCCCAAGTAAGATCATATTACTGGGCTTTGATACCACAAATGTTGGGACCCGATCCGGAAACTGGATCCCAACCAAAAACGAAGGAACACGAAGGAAACATGAAGGAAACAAAGCGGATTCAAATCGAATAAATCGAATCACAACATGCGGAAGCAAACACGAAACAAATACGAAGGTATCGAATCAAGACGAATCGAATACAAATCGAATCGAAACCAATTTCTGATATGTAACAAAACGGAGCCGACATCCGTGAACAAGTATCAAAGAAAGCGTTTGCGTTGGAAACCTTAAGACTATCAGTCAAAACTAATCCAATCCGTGTACTTTTTTTTTCTTTCTTTCTTTCTTTCTTTTTCATTCCATCTCTTACAAGGCGACTTCAATATCCAATTGAAATCATTCGCACTCAAACTCAATTTATTTGCTTCTACATATGCAATCATATCTCATCGATTTAAACCCTCACTTTTCATTTCCATGAAATCGCACACATTCCAATTTAAATACCATCAATTCTCAACGATTAGCACTTTAAATATTTCAGACCAACCATCACAATCATATACCCAATTTCCATACACAAAATCCATAACTTAATCCAATACACAAGTCCACAATTCATAATACAATCCCATAATAATACTTGTAATACATTAATTGACAAACCAGTCTTATACAAATCGATACAAAAATCCCATTTTTCACAAAATACAAACGATACAAAATCGAATAACACGTCTTGACATTCTTTCATCCGATCTCCTGCTCAAATACCTGGAGATGGGGATGAAAGGGGGTGAGCACAAAGCTCGTGGATAATACGTTTATAAAACGAATAGATAAGCAAAACCCTTGAAATCCTTTTTTTTCTTCTCTGGTCTTAGAAAAACATTTCTTTGAAATCCGTAAAGCACGTTTTGAAAAGTTCCTTTCTTGCTGTAGTCAAACTCGCAGTTTGTAAAATGCATGATTCTTAGGCTTTCAGCCATAAATCCATATATTACAAAACATGAATGCATCAACTTGACAATTTATAGATGCAATGTCATATCACATATGCAATGCACACAAATGGCTCGAGAGTTCCAGAACACGACGGATAAACCAAGTTTATACCAGTAAACACAACGAGTCCGATTTCAGATCTCGTAGGCCCACAAGTAGGCAAAGGGATAAGTCTAGACGCCGACGCACGTGACTAACACAACGTTCCTCTCTTGCCCACACAAAAGCACATATCATGCTCAAAATCATTTATCGCATGATCTTTTCCGAATATACGAAATGCCATGTAATCTTTCGAGGCATAACACAATGTATGTTGCAATTCATTCAAAGTCCATGTATTGAATCAAAAATGATTTTTCAAATCATTCATACAATGATGCAACATTTATGATGCAATTGAAATCGTAAAATCATTTATTTAAAGAAAGTAGTAGTGGCTTATAAATTCAAATTATAAATACATTACCCACCTCGATTCGATGCTAGAAAGTTGTTCCTAGCTCCAATTTGTCCATTGGTTCCTTCTTTCTTCCAATATAACTTCACCTAAAGCAATTTCACCCAAATTCAATATCATAATTAACTTAATCCTCAAATTGAACTTAGAAACACTAATCCCTCATATATTCAAGCTTTCTAAATCACAAATTTCCAAAATCCCCAAATTCCAAATTTGGGCATAAACCCTAGTTAATTTCCATCCAAAACTAAACCCATAATATTAAGAAATCAACAAAATTAACTTCATACTCCACAAACCCATTCCATTTTCCATGATTCTAAACCAAAACTTCAAGAGAAACTCAAATCTTAAAAACTGCTCTTACCTCATTTCTCCTCCATTTTCGGATTTTCTTGGTTCAAGATGAAGCTCTCTTCATCCTCCACCTTTCTCTCTCTTAGAATGACATCAAAATCACTCTTCAAGTGGTAGAAAAATCGAGCCCTAGCTCTCTTTCTTTTCTTCTCCGAAGTTTGCTCTCCCTTCTCTCTTCTCTCTTCTTATTTTTTTCTTTCCTTTTGTTCAAGTGTCGTGCTTCCTTTGATAAAACTACAGCTCACTTGCTTTTATAGTGCCAGGACATTTAATGAATGAGGAATCACCCATAAGCCCCTCCATTTAAGCCTATAAACTTAACCCTTTAAGTAAACTTCCGAAATTACCCCTCCATTGGTCTTTAAAACTGACATCTTGTCTGATTATTTTGATCAGGTAAATGAAGTCATTTGACAAAACTTTCTTCTAGAGAAATGTTCCTCTATGTCTTATAAATCCAATGCTTTAAGAATCAGATCGATCTGAGCTCTATAGCTCAAGATATCTTCAAAATACTGAAGTTTGTTCTGCAGACCCGAGGCTGAACACTATACCTAACTTCCGACCCAAATTTGGAAGTCTTAGAGGCTAAGTTATAGCTCGACTTCTTCATAACATTTGTAGCCCCATGTCTCTAGTTTAATTTCCAAAAAGAATCAGATCAATCGGAGCTCTTTCAACAGAGATATATCCAAAGTACTAAACACTGTTCAAAATTTTACAACCGATCAGCTCATTTTGATCGGGTCAATCTTTTTCTGTTTAATGCCAAAACCGATCTATATAGTATGAAAAGATAGAAAAATGTCTTAGGAATCCAACGCTTCAAAAATCGACTCAATCGGAGGTCTACATAAAAAGTTATGGCCAAAAGAAGGAAGAGGGGTCAAAAACACAAAAGCAGACAATGATGTCAGCACAAACGCAAATTGCTGCGTGGTGACGCCAAGACAGACGCAAAAATTGTTCTGCAGACGCGTCAAGACAGACGCAAAAATTGCTCGGTGGCGTGACGCCAAGACAGACGCGTGGTTGCGTCGGAGACGCCAAGACAGACGCAAAATTTCGCCTCGTGGTGACGTCAAGACAGACGCAAAAATTTAAATGCAGGTGGCGACGCCAAGACAGACGCAAAAATTCGCTCTGTGATGAGCGTCAGCACAGACGCAAAATTTCGTCTGACCCCCTTCTCCAGAACATCCACACTTAGAAAGATCATAACTTTCTAATCAGAACTCCAAATTAGACACAGTTTGATTTGTTGGAAAGCTAAGAGAAAAATCTACAACTTTCCAGAAGGAAATTTTGCCAAAATCTATCTTCATCAATCCCAAAATTGCCCCTAAAGTCAGAAGATAAGACTTTCATTCCTGCACCAACACTGCACCCAATTCTTAACTTCATGACAATATTTGAGACTCTTAGGCACATAATTGAAATTCGATGTCTTCTCACAAAATGTAGCCATATGTCTCTAGTTTAATCCAAATTAAGAATCATCTTGTTTGATTACTATAAAAACGTTATGGTTAAAATATCAAGCATATTCAAGAACATTTTCCAGATCACTACCAATCTTGTCACCAAATCTTTCCTTATCATAACTCATACCAAGATCAATCTTTCTACTCTCTTGTCCAATATTTTCATGCTTTATATCAATGGAAAGATAAAACCACCTCTACAATGTTCATAAAGAACTCCAAAGTAACTTCACCCTCTAGATAAGTCAATTTTTCAATCAAAGTTTATGCCCGTTTAGCAATCACCTAAGCAATATCCAAACTTCAATTTATCATAACTTCTTGCCCCGATATCGAAAAATTGCATACTTTATGGCGTTAGAAAGCTGGAAACATGAACTACAACTTTCATTAAGACCACTTTGGCCAAATATATCTGGATCAGTACAGATTTGCCATTGAAGTTTCTAAACCCCATTCCAACACATCAACTTTACATATCAACACATCACCACAAGCTCTTCAACTAATTCCTCTCAAACACAAAACACACAAATCTATACACAATTGATATTCTTACACAATTGATCTTTCATATCCATATATAAATCCATGTCTCATTAACATCATAAGATAAATGTTTATAAAATTAAATGGCATTCTACGCCATGCTACAACATCAGTATTCAAGTCCAAGTACAAAAGATACAAAACTCCATCATTCACCACATATGACTGAAATCTTATTCTTACAATAATCTAACTTAAAACACCACATGCATAACCAACCAAATTGTCTTTACTTTCTAATTTCTTCAAAATTTTACACTTCCACTTTCTATTTCTTGATTTCAACTTCCATTTCAATCCACTCATCCACTTGAACTATCATAACCTATACAAATCTATTTGAAACCCAAAGTTATCAAATCAAACAAATCTTTTCTCATCAATTTCCTTAAGGCAAAAATATCTATAACTCCATTCATATACAAAAAAATCTTATCAAATTTTTATTTTCATATTTCCAATTTCCACTAAAAGATCGGGGTCCAACAACATATGTGTAAGCCATATCTGGTATCTAATACCCAAATATTATGATCAGAAATAGTATTGACTTCAATGAAAAATAACATACCTGAAGTAGACAAAGGAGCATCTAATGCCTTCCTCTACTTTAACGACTCCAGTTAGGCTTTACTATTCCTCTTCTAATGCCTTTCCTTGTTGCAATGGAAGCATATTCCCTTTAAAGTATTCTTTTTTTCCTTCTTCTTGGCTACACCTCTCACTAGATTCTTGGACTTTTGCTTCTTCTTTTGGTTCCTCTTGCGAGAACCAGAAGCAGAGTCCACCAGTATCATAGCCTTATTGCCTTTCTGGACAGTTTGGTCAGCTGTTTTAAGTAGATTAATAAGCTCAACTATCGAGGTGGATAGTTGGTTCATCCAATAATTAAGCACAAATTGTGAATAACTACCAGTCAAACTAATCATAATTAAGTCTATACTTAATTCATGATCCATTATGAAACCCAAACTTGCTAACCTCTTAATGTATCCATTCATCTTCAATGCATACTGTAAGTGTAAGGCGACAGGTTGTTTCGAGATCGATAAGTCGACTTGTCCACTGTAAGTCGACTTATATGTGTACAGCACCATAAGATTGTTAGAGTAGTGCCTAAAGGCAATCCCTTTAGCTGCTTTTGTTCATAGTCATGTATGCACTTTATGAATAAATAAAGCAAGGCATATTTCATTTATTTGATGTTCATTTTATTATGAATTGATTGTGATCTTTAATCAAATTTATGAAGTCCATGATATATGACATAGCATGAAGGAAATTATGATGCGATTATACTACTGAAATTCCTATCATGTGCAATTATGTCAAGATCTAAATTATCCTAGTCATAGGATTAATGAGGCCGACATCGTTAATCCGGATAGACTAGCACATGTCAAACTCCTTGATTGGATCAGCGGTGGATCTCGAAACCGTAAATATTGAGATATTTAGATTTGACATGTGGATGCTTACTAGTGGTAGTAAGTACATTGGATGACCTGCCATGAGATCATCACATGGATGTCCTATACAAATGTCAGTGATAATCTCATTATAGCAATGGTGCAAGTATCCTTAGACTTGAGGTACTCAAGGATATCTTGGGTATTGATTCTGTGCTTTGACTCCATTCCTTGTTGCCTTTCAGAGGTCGCTCATAGGGTGGTGATTGGGTACAGTTTGAGGTATTCGAATGTAATTGAGTAGCCAATAGAGGATTCACCACTTCTGTGATAGCAGAAGAGATACCCATGGCCTCTTATCAGGATCATTACTTGGAAGTCTCTGGCGCCGGAGCACACATGTGTCATGAAGAGGGTCTTCATGGACATATCAAGTAATGAGTCCTAGGACGAGAACTGATTACACTTGGACTAGATTTGATCTGATCAGTCTAGTAAGAGTTGACACATTGCCCATACTCAAACCAAGTGGGGTATAGCATGGTGAAAGGACGAATTGCACAGTAATTGTCTATGGAAGGGTTCGTGATATGGTTTCATTAGTCAAACCAATTACTTTCCGGTCAATTGGGGGTCATGATGTGTTGCTAGATACCGCTCATGACTTGCTCAGATTAAGTGTTAATCTAAGTGACCAACATAACCGGGAACCTAATGGGTCACACGCATAAGAGTGACTCGGAGAATCTGTAAAATAGTTTCATACAGAGATCCGATATCTGGAGAGAAATAGGATTAAATGAATCCCGATGAGATTGGGATATGTCTTGATGAGATCGCGACATCGACATTGCTGAAAATCGTCTCCGGTGATTTTTCGGTACCAGGGCCCGGTAGGCCGGTAGGACCTACCCCAGTTTGACTGGACCTCTTCAGCAAATATATATATATTAATTAATTATATTATATATATATATGTAGATTTCGGTGGAAGCCTTAAGGAGATGACTAAGTCACATTTGACCAAGTCAAAACAATCATTAAGTTGATTTGTTTATTGCTTTCTTCCTCATCAACGTGGATGAGACTCCACCAAGCATTTTCTAATGTCTTTTAAGAGTGTTAAGAGACATATAAAAAGCTAAGAATTGATGAGTTAGTCGTGATTGAGGTTGGAAGCACCGAAATCTTAATTGTTAAGATATAGAAAATTGGATTTTCTATTCCTCTTCCAACAAGTTCACGCAAGCTTCTCTTCTCCAAGGTTTTCTCCTAGTCATTTCACTTGCTCTCCAAGATCAAGGTTAGTGCTAGCACACTCTTTACCTTGTTCTAGCTATTCCGTGTCAAAGGGTTTGTCCCGTTAGGTTTTCGACCTCTGCGTGGATCTGATTAGAGACGGTCTCCTTTGGTCGTTATAGTTTGACTAGTTATACATACACATGGATCCTGGCTTTCGGGAATGTCCCGGGACTCAAAATTTTAAATTCCGCACTGTGTTCATGTGATGAACACCCCGGGATTTTCCTACAGTGGTATCAGAGACGCTTGTGTTGTATAAACAGTCGAAATGATAACTAGGTCGGAGTTCCTTTGTGAATTGAGCTGTGTAGCATGCTGACTGTGTGCAATTTCGAACCAGTGTAGAATTAGGGTTTTCCAAATTTTCTTGCATATACCTTCTCATAAGATGTTTCTGAATGTTTCTATAAAAGGAAAAAATTTATCGATGTCGTTTGATATGTTTTTGCTATTTAATTCCCTCAAGTTTCGGATGCTGTCTTGTTGAACGTTTCTGAAACAGGTATGCTTGTAAATTCAAGAATAAATTCCAGAAAAAAAATATTTTCGGATTGGTTTTCACCTACATGTCCCTAAGATGTTTTTGAATGTCTCTGTGGATGGAAAAATGTTTTCAAGGTGATTTACTATTTATTTCCGAATTTCTTGTATGCTGCTGGGAATGTCTGTGTTGAAAAACACAGATTCTGGTTCAGCTAGATTGCTGAGGTTCAATGATTTTTTGTGGGAAATAAATCCTGTAAAAATTCATGGAGCATGTTAGGAACATTTTTTAACCTCTTTAATTTTCTCAGAATTTATTGAAATTGTTTCAATGATCATTTTGAGCAAAAGGCAGAGCTTGGCAGTTTTGAGAAACATGCTGGGGCTGTTTTGTTTGAAATGATTGCTTGTGTTATTTTCGGTTCCAATGCCTTGAATCATTTTTATAGTGATTAAAAATGTGTTATATTGATGTGTCATTCATCCCAAAATGAGATTCTTGAAATTGGGTTTCCAATAATTTTTGGATGGTGAATAGGTTACTTTAGCGTCTTATTAGCTTATTCCATTATCTTGCTTATTTTGGCCGTCGCAATTTTTGTGACTAGTGCCGGAGTAATCTTGATAATGTGTAGACTATCTAGAGCTATTTAGTATGATTATTTGGTGTCCTTGAATTATGTGGAAATCTAGTGATTAATGGTGGATTAATCGGTTTCAAGGTTTTCATATATAGTTTGACTATATGGCATGCATGTTTCAATGAAAATGTTTCATTAGCACAATAATATAAAGGATAATATACTTGGTATATGGTATTGTGAATTGGAAATGCCTGGATTGAGAATTAGCCGACTAGATAGCAAATTTCCTTGTGTAAGGCGACTTGTACAGGTTGATAAGTCGACTTACATGTGCAAGAGTCGTATAAGTCGACTTGTACATGCACAACAGCATAAGTCGACTTGTATCAGAATAAGTCGACTTGTATCAGATTGAGGTGGGATGATGGATGATTTTCGGTATAAATTCAATATGATTGATATAATGCCCTAAATCAGTCCATATAGTCAAGGTGACTATGATCCTATAGCTTGGATGAGATCAGAAAGATGAGACCTAAAATCCCTCACTTTAAATATGAAAACTAACGCCTTCCATTAATATGGTAAGAACCAGAGTTCTTATAGGGTTGGGTTGTTGAGCTAACCTCAAGCTTACTCTATACGAATATGTTCAAACCATGAAAATGTGATTTTTGGATTAATAGGTCGGTTTTCCTAGAAGCGTTGATTTGTTGAGCTAACCTCAAGGTCAACGTGGACAGAGGCGACATTGGGTAGTGTACATCAGATGTACACGCATCAAGTGTTGATAACCCAATGTATGTGCATACATCAACCGCTGATAGCATCGAGCGATAGTTGCATTCGTGATGCAATTGGTATGACCGATACCTACCGATTGACCTAAGGTGGCTTGTTGGGCTAACCCCAAGGTCATTCTTAGCAATGTCGGATATCGACCCACTAGGTCATTGTGCGATTTTGTTTCTTGGATTCATGATGAGGGTTATGGATTCTATTGAAACTAGTGGGAGCCATATGTATGTCATTTAAGTCCTTATGATCATACATTTAATTCTATTCTAACTTTCTTTCTCTCTCTATGTTTAGGTTGGTTGAAGATGTCGACCAGTGTGAATCTTCGCGCCCTAATGGACTCAAACAAATTAACTGGACCAAATTTTCTTGATTGGCTGCGAAATCTGAGAATTGTTCTCAGATCTGAGGATCTAGGATATGTCCTTGATTTTCCGTTTCCTGATCCACTTGCTGAAGGAGCTTCTGATGATGATCAGAAGGCATATCGTAAGCATCTAAAAGACAGTGACATAGCCACCGCATTATGCTTGCATCGATGTCACTGAGTGCAGCGAAAGACGAGTCTATGGATGCTCACACGATAGTGTTTCATCTCGAGTTGTTTGATGAGCAAGCTCGTTCGAGCGGTTCGAGACCTCGAGGTTGCTCTTTACAACGAAAATGAATCCTGGTTCATCTGCAGTGCAATATGCATTGAAGACGAATGGCTATATTGAGAGGTTGGTTGTCTTAGGTTTTGTGATGGATTGTGAGTTAAGTATAGACTTGATTCTTGTTGGCTTGTCAGATAGTTATTCACGGTTTGTGTTGAACTATCGGATGAACCAAATATCCACCACAATTCGAGTGATCAATCTGCTTTCAAGAGCGGAAGAACAATTTGTCAAGCAAGATAGCAAGCGTTCTTATTGGTGGATTCTTCTTCCTCTGGTTCCAAGAAAAAGCAGAAGAAGAAGAAGGGTAAAAACCCAAGGAAAATCCAAAGGAAGCACGACCAAAGGCAAGAAGAAGACCAAAGAGATCGCACCAAAAGGTACCGCTTCCATTGCAGAAAGATCGGTCATTGGAGGCGAATCGCAAAGTCTATCTAGAAGAATCGAAGCGAAAAAGGCATCGATGCCTCGACTTCTTCGGTATGTTTGTCATTGAGGTTATCATTTTTCGATCATAACATATGGGTATTAGATACGGTTGTAGCTCACACATATGCAATGATATCGCAGGCCTCGAGGACGATGGCGACTCATAAAGGGAGAAATGGACCTGCGTGTTGGTAATGGAGCAAGAGTTGTTGCATTAGCCGTAGGGACTTATGTTTTGACACTCCCCAGTGGGCTTGTACTTAACTTGGATGATTGTTATTTTGTACCCGTGTTAACAAAGAACATATTGTCTGTTTCTTGTTTAAATAGAATTTGGTTTCCATTTGTCTTTTGGTAACAATGGTTGTTCTATTAGCTCAAATGGAATGCTTTATGGTACTGGTACATTATGCAACGGTATTTACATATTAGATATGTCACATCCGGTTATGAATGTCAATGACGCAAAAAGACATAAAAGAGATAATTTAAAATCAACTTACTTATGGCATTGTCGCCTTGGCCATATAAATGAGAGACGCATCGCTAAGCTCCATAAGAATATAAGTTTAGGGTCATTCGATTATGAATCTTATGACACATGTGAATCTTGTTTATTAGGCAAGATGACTAAGTTACCTTTTAAGGGAAAGGGTGAGCGAATATCGGATTATTAGATCTAATACATTCGGATGTATGTGGTCCGATGTCCATCCATGCGAAATGGTTGTTGTTACTTCATTACCTTTATCGATGATTATTCTCGATATGGGTATCAGATCTAATGAGATACAAATCAAGCGTTTGAAAAGTTCAAACAATTGAGAATGAAGTAGAAAAACAACTTGGTAAAAGTATCAAAACATTACGATCCGATCGTGGTGGTGAATACTTAGACCAAGAGTTTTGGATTATCTCGGACATAATGAGATTTTATCTCGGTGGACTCCTCCTTACACACCACAAAGATAATGGTGTGGCGAAAGGAGAAATCGAACCTTGTTGGACATGGTACGATCTATGATGGGCTTTACGATTACCAAAATCCTTTTGGGGTATGCACTTGAGACAAATTGTTTACTTGTTAAGCGAGTTCCATCAAAGATGTTGATGTTACTCCATATGAGATGTGGACTAACAAGAAACCTTATCTTTTTATTTGAAAGTATGGGGTTGTCCCTTATGTGAAGCGGACAAAGTCGATAAGCTTGAAGCAAAATCGACAAGTGTTTGTTCGTAGGATATCCTAAAGAAACAAGAGGATATCAATTCTACCTTCTTTGAGGAACAAAAGGTGTTTGTTTCAACGCATGCTGTCTTTTAGAGAAAGAGTTTCTTTTAAAGAGGACGGTGGGAGCAAAGTTGAACTTGAAGAAGTTCAAGATGCTCGGACGAGCCGCAGATCAATCGCTCAACTCAAATCGTAACTCATACGGATGAGGTAACAGTTCAACCTTCTACTTCACACGAAATTGTGGGTCAAGTAGGATACGCCTGCTTCTAGAGAGATATGGATTTCGTAAGTGAATGAATGACGTATTGCTCATAGAGGATGATGAGCCTACGACCTATGAAGAGGTTACGAAGAGTTCGAGTCCGAAAAATGGCTTCGTGCCATGAAATCAAATGGATTCGGTATGGACTTTGGTTGATGCACCAAGGGATAAAATCTATAGGGTGCAAATGGGTTTTCAAGAAGAAAACGGCATGGATGGTAATGTGATTACCTATAAAGCGAGGCTTGTGGCTAAAGGCTTTCGTCAAAGACAAGGAGTTGACTATGACGAGACCTTGATCCGATAGCAATGCTTAAATCCATTAGATACTCTAGCCATTGCCTCTCATTATGATTATGAGATATGGCAAATGGATGTGAAGACGACTTTCTGAATGGAAATCAGGTGAGGATGTGTACATGACACAACCCGAGGGCTTCATTTCGTGATGGTGAAAAGGTATGCAAGCTTCGAAATCCATTTATGGATTGAAGCAAGCATCCAGAGTTGGAATATCCGTTTTGATGAGACAATCAAAGAGTTTGGTTTCTCAAAAATCGGATGAACACCGTGTGTACAAGAAGGTTAATGGAACTGCAATCGTATTCCTTGTGTTATATGTAGATGACATATTGTTACTAGGAAGCGATGTCTTTATCTTCGCAGCTTGTAAAATTTGGTTGTCCAAACAATTTGCCATGAAAGACCTTGGAGAAGCAACTTATATCCTTGGGATAAAGATTTATAGAGATAGATCGAAGAGGTTGCTTGGTCTTTCACGGTCAACGACATAGACAAGGTGCTAAAGAGGTTTAGCATGGAGCAATCCAAGAGAGGTTTCTTCCCATTGCTCATGGATAACACTCGAAGTCTATGTGTCCTCGGACACGGGATCGAAAGGATGCGTATGAATATGATCCGTGTCGTCTGCGAGAGGATCTATTATGTACGCAATGCTATGTACGAGACCCGATGTATCATATGCTCTAAGTGTTCTGACGGATACCAATTGGATCTGGTGAAGGTCATTTGGGTGGTGTCAAGAATATCCTAAAGTACTTGCGAAGAACTAAGGATGTTTTCTTGATATATGGAGATGGAAATTTCAAGGGAGCGGCATACGGATGCGGCTTTCAATCGATAAGGACGATTCCAAGTCCCAATCAGGTTATGTTTTCACATCGAATCGGCGGAGCGATCGGTTGGAAGAGTTCCAAGCAGAGACGATCTGCGATTCAACGATCGAGGCGAGTACATTGCCGCATCGACGCAGAAAAGAAGCCGTTTGGATCAAGAAGTTCATTATCTTGAACTTGGTGTGGTTCCTAGCTGTGATGGACCCATACAGTTGTATTGTGACAACAATGGAGCTATTGCGCAGGCAAAGAAACTAAGGTCTCATCAGCGATCCAAACACGTACTTCGCCAATACCATTTGATTCGGGAGATCATTGCTCGAGGTGATGTCCTGATAGAGAGAATTCCCACAGAGCAGAATATTGCTGATCCGTTGACAAAGCCATTGTCACCGAAGAATTTTGATTCTCATGTACTCGCTTATGGTATTAAATACCAAGGCGATTGGCTTTAGGTCAAGTGGGAGATTTGTAAGTGTAAAGTGACTTGTGCTTGCTCGGTACTGATAAGTCGACTTGTCCACTCGTGTAAGTCGACTTATATGTGTACAGTACCATAAGATTGTTAGAGTAGTGCCCTAAAGGCAATCCCCTTTAGCGCGTTTTGTTCATAGTCATGCATGCACTTTATGAATAAATAAAGCAAGGCATATTTCATTTATTTGATGTTCATTTTATTATGAATTGATTGTGATCTTTAATCAAATTTATGAAGTCCATGATATATGACATAGCATGAAGGAAATTATGATGCGATCATACTACTGAGATTCCTATCATGTGCAATTATGTCAATATCTAAATTATCCTAGTCATAGGATTAATGAGGCCGGACATCGTTAATCCGGATAGACTAGACATGTCAAACTCCTTGATTGAATCAGCGGTGGATCTCGAAAACCGTAAATATTGAGATATTTAGATTTGACATGTGGATGCTTACTAGTGGTAGTAAGTACATTGGATGACCTGCCATGAGATCATCACATGGATGTCCTATACAAATGTCAGTGATAATCTCATTATAACAATGGTGCAAGTATCCTTAGACTTGAGGTACTCAAGGATATCTTGGGTACTGATTCTGTGCTTTGACTCCATTCCTTGTTGCCTTTCAGAGGTCGCTCATAGGGTGGTGATTGGGTACAGTTTGAGGTATTCGAAGGTAATTGAGTAGCCAATAGAGGATTCTCCAATTCTGTGATAGCAGAAGAGATACCCATGGCCTCTTATCAGGATCATTACATGGAAGTCTCTGGCGCCGGAGCACACATGTGTCATGAAGAGGGTCTTTATGGACATATCAAGTAATGAGTCCTAGGACGAGAACTGATTACACTTGGACTAGATTTGATCTGATCAGTCTAGTAAGAGTTGACACATTGCCCATACTCAAACCAAGTGGGGTATAGCATGGTGAAAGGACGAATTGCATAGTAATTGTCTATGGAAGGGTTCGTGATATGGTTTCATTAGTCAAACCAATTACTTTCCGGTCAATTGGGGGTCATGATGTGTTGCTAGATAACGCTCATGACTTGCTCAGATTAAGTGTTAATCTAAGTGGCCAACATAACCGGGAACCTAATGGGTCACACACATAAGAGTGACTCGGAGAATCTGTAAAATAGTTTCGGATAGAGATCCGATATCTGGAGAGCAATAGGATTAAATGGATCCCGATGAGATTGGGATATGTCTCGATGAGATCGCGACATCGACATTGCTAAAAATTGTCTCCGGCGATTTTTCGGTACCGGGGCCCGGTAGGCCGGTAGGACCAACCCCAGTTTGACTGAACCTCTTCAGCAAATATATATATATTAATTAATTAATTAAAAATTAATTAATTATATTATATATATATGTAGATTTCGGTGGAAGCCTTAAGGAGATGACTAAGTCACATTTGACCAAGTCAAAACAATCATTAAGTTGATTTGTTTATTGCTTTCTTCCTCATCAACGTGGATGAGACTCCACCAAGCATTTTCTAATGTCTTTTAAGAGTGTTAAGAGACATATAAAAAGCTAAGAATTGATGAGTTAGTCGTGATTGAGGTTGGAAGCACCAAAATCTTAAGTGTTAAGATATAGAAAATTAGATTTTCTATTCCTCTTCCAACAAGTTCACGAGTTCTCTTCTCAAGGTTTTCTCTAGTCATTTCACTTTCTCTCCAAGATCAAGGTTAGTGCTAGCACACTCTTTACCTTGTTCTAGCTATTCCCGGTCAAAGGGTTTGTCCCTGTTAGGTTTCTGAGCTCTGCGTGGATCTTTATTAGAGACGGTCTCCTTTAGTCGTTATAGTTTGACTAGTTATACATACACATGGATCCTGGCTTTCGGGAATGTCCCGGGACTTAAAATTTTAAATTCCGCACTGTGTTCATGTGATGAACACCCCGGGATTTTCCTACACATACTACACTAGAGACGATCCCTCAGCCATCTTAGAGCGGAAGAGAAACCTAGAGGTCTCGAACCTTTCGAACCAATCATGTTTATTAAAGAGTTCCCTTAGATGGTAGACTATGGTATGAACATCCATAGCCTCATACTGCTTTTGCAGTTTTAATAACATAGAAGCTAGCATAATACAGCTAGCTAGCTCACTATCATCTAATAGTTTCTTATAAGCTTTCTGATCCTCATCAGAGGTATCAGTAGTAAGGAGATCAGAAAAGTAGCTCATCTAGGACATATCCTAATTTTTTAGATTTGAGAACAATTCTCAAATTTTGTAGCCAATCTAAGAAGTTTGATCTCGTGAGTTTGTTGGAGTCTATTAGAGAGTGTAAGTTCACAATGGATGAAGACATTGTGGTGATTCAACAACTTAGAAGAATGAGAGAGAATGAGAGAGAGTGTTTGAATGTACATGTTGTTAATGCCATATTTCTTCCAATTAGTGAGAGCCAAGATTTTATGAGATGGAAGGATGCTCTTCTGTCGAAAAAAGGTAGCCTATTAAGGTAAATTTCCATTTGGAGGCACATTCTCTAAGAATTTCCAAACCTAGAGAGACAACTAGAGTGCCTTCTGTTCTGCACAGAGGTGAGTATTGTCACTTCAAATTTGGTACATATTCACCTACAATCTGAACCCCAGATTTTTAAAATTTGCAATTTTCTTCAATAAGTTATGCTGCAAAGGTGGTAGTAGGGTACATACTTGGATGTGTTGGGTAGTTCTTATCAGGTTTGGTGGGGGAAGCACAATTGGCGATAAGTGGCAGTAAATTTTTTGTCTGGGACATGTTGAAACCATATTGGAAAATTAGGTGGTGGGATCTGCAAAAGGGGTTGCCATGAGCATTGTAAAGTGAGTTGCTAAAAGATTAATATAGAAGAAGAACCAAGCCAACTCAAGATACCATATAGAGAAGCAGTATCTTATACAATAATTAGCAATAAGAAGATTTATTCATGTACGAAAGTGGGAATAATTTTCACTGTACTATTGAATAGAAAATATACGGCCATATATAGCCTATTACAAGAGAAGTTTAAATCTGGAAATATATCCAGACATATCTAATCTAATCTAATCTGATCTAATCCCTTAATTTAAGGGATTTGAACTTATTCTATAGGATCTATATACAGCCTATCTATATCTCAATATAATATAGATACAATCAGATAGTATCGTAGAAGAATATTAGTATATCACCAACACTCCCCCTCAAGCTGGTGAATAGATATTGATCATTCCCAGCTTGCAACTAAGTTCTTCAAATCTGACTCTTACTAGTGCCTTAGTAAAAACATCTGCAACTTGACTGCTGGTTGGCACATAGGTAAGATCAATTAATCCAGATTCCATTTTCTCTTTGATGAAATGACGATCTATCTCCACATACTTGGTTTTATCGTTATGTATAGGATTCCTTGCAATCCTTATGGTGGCCATGTTATCACACCACACTTTCATTTGAGACCCAATTGTGATTTGTAGTTCTGTTAGGAGCCTCTTGATCCATATTCCTTCACATATTCTAAGTGCTAAAGCTCTATACTCTGCTTCGGCACTGCTTCTTGCGACCATTGGTTGTTTCTTACTTCTCTAAGTAACTAAGTTGCCCCACACAAAGGTTCAATAGCCTTTTGTGGACCTTCTATCAGTTACAGATCCGACCTAGTCAGCATCTGTGAAAACTTCAATGCTCCTTACTCCCCCTTTCTTAAAGAATAACCCCTTTCTAGGTGTCATTTTTAAGTACTTCAGGATTCTATACACTGCCTCTATGTGTTCCTCTTGAGGATTGCTCATAAATTGACTAACCACACTGACAGGAAAACTGATATCTGGCCGAGTATGGGATAGATAAATTAGTTTTCCCACCGATCTCGATATCTTCCAAAGTCCACCGGTGTACCACCCTCTTTAAGACTTAACTTATAAGTTGATTCCATAGGTGTTTCGGCTGGCTTTGCTCATGACATTCCGCTTCCTCTAAAAGATCAAGAGTATACTTCCTTTGAGACACTGAGATACCTTTACTAGATCTGGCCACCTCTATTCCAAGGAAATATCTCAAGTTACCCATATCTTTGATTTCAAATTCTCGAGCCAGAGAATTCTTTAACTCTAGTATACCTTCCCAATCATCACCTGTAATGACGATATCATCAACATAGAGAATAAGGATAGTTATCCTACCACTAGTCAAACGCCGAATAAATAGGGTGTGATCAGCCTGGCATTGATAGCAATTAAGATTTTTCATTGCTCTTGCAAATCTCCCAAACCATGCTCTAGGTGACTGCTTCAAATCGTACAAAGACTTTTTAAGTTTGCATACTCTCTGAGCCTGGTTGTTTCTTCCTAATCTTGGTGGCAACTCCATATACACCTCCTCTTCAAGATCACCATTCAAGAAGGCATTTTTGACATCAAGTTGGTGTAGGGGCCAATCTAGATTTGCAACTAGTGACAATAGAATCTTAATTGTATTGAGTTTGGCTACAGGTGCAAATGTTTCCTGGTAGTCAATCCCATATGTCTGTGTAAATCCCGTAGCCACAAGTATTGCCTTATGCCTGTTAATACTTCCATCTGAATTGTATTGGATGGTAAACACTCATTTGCATCCCACCACAGTTTTTCCTTGTGGTAAGTCTGTTTCCACCCAAGTTTGATTCTTCTTAAGTGCACTTAGTTCATCATTTATTGCCTCCCTCCATTTAGGATCCTTGATAGCCTCCTGAAAATTATGAGGTAATTTTTCATTAGATAACTGAGCAACAAAGGTCTGAAAATGGGGAGATAACCTATTATAAGAGACAAAGTTGCTGATTGGGTGCCTTGTACATGATCTTACTCCCTTCCTTAGTGCTATAGGCCAACCCAACTCTTCAGAATTTGTAGTAGGTTCTGATTCATGACCTTACTCAGAAATTATGATAGATTTCTCTTGTCTAGTTTCATTTGCTACTTGCTGTTCATTTTCTTGTGTTGTACCCTTTCTTTTTGTGTAAAATCTGGTATAATTTCCTGGTTTGTCCACCCTAGTTTCGGTATCCTTCTCCTTATCACATTCACCATATTCAGTGGCATTATTGTCTAGTTGGGGGCTGGGATCATCTCATCACGATGTGCGACCACAGAGGCTCATTTGATGTTGGCAATGGGCTTGATTACACTTCAGGCCCATAAGTCATAAGCGCCTCTAGCAAGACATTATGACTACCCAAATCAAATGAGGATCGATAATCCGATTTAACTCAGAATTATGGTTATAAGCTCATCCTTTTGTAACACGATATCAAGATTAATCATAAGGCATGGTACATGTCAATCTTTGATTAATCATAGTTTCTTGATCCCAAGTTGATGATTATAACAAATGACATTGATGACTCTTCATCAATTCATTTGAGCACGCCATGCATTTCTTCACCACACTTGTCAAGAGGCCCAAATGATATCTCTCTCACTTAAGAGAGGTACAAATCCCATCTACGTCATTCACATCCCTCCGCATGATTCATTTGATGTCCAACATAAGATTGTTTGTTATTCGTTAAAATAACTTAGTCTAATATCAAAACACCGAATTCCTCATGTAGGAACCATGATGACTTCAGTCAAAGGACTAAAGTCAAACCATATTGAGAATCACTAATGACATGAAACCATGTAGTATTCTCTTTTTGGGTCGATCCAATATATGTTCTCTAACATATATCTATGTTTTTGATTTGATATCTCATATCCATGATTAGTAAAACGTGATCATCAATCAGAACACATACTAGCCTTAATTCATTATTGTTCCACCAATAATGATCGACTAGGGACAGTCTAGAATAGTATTATAACACTTATGGTTTTACTATCAAGTCACACACTTGATGACATAAGTTTAATACCATTCATGGAATGTAAATCACATTACATAAATGAAATACATGCATATGTGAAACGGAATACCTCATAATATATTATTAACAAATCATAATGTTAATACATGAATCACAAATGTTCATTGGCCTAGGGCACACTACTAACAATCTCCCACTTGCACTAGGCCCAATCAGTCAAATATCTAATACCCATAGACCTCGTATGACTCTCATGTTTAGGCTGTGGAAGAGGCTTAGTAAGTGGATCAGCAATGTTGTCATCTGTGCCCACTCTGCATATCTTCACGTCTCCTCTTCTAATGATCTCTCTAATCAAATAGAAACGTCTGAGTATGTGTTTGGATCTATGATGCGAATTTGGTTCTTTAGCCTATGCTATAGCCCCATTATTATCACAATAAAGGTCTATAGGACTTGCAATGCTAGGAACAATTCCAAGCTCTGTGATGAACTTCCTGATCCATACAGCTTCCTTAGCAGCATCCGAGGCAGCAATGTACTCAACTTGAGTTGTAGAATCAGCAACAGTGTCTTGCTTTGAACTTTTCCAGCTCACTGCACCTCCATTCAAACAGAACACAAAACCTGATTGCGATCTGAAATCATCTATGTCAAACTGAAAACCAACATCAGTGTAACCATTTACAACTAGCTCTCCTTCAAGTCCTCCATAGACTAGGAACATATCCTTAGTTCTTCTCAAGTACTTAAGGATGTTCTTAATCGCTATCGATGACTCTCACCATAATTAGATTGGTATCTACTTGTTATGTTCAAAGCATATGAGACATCTGGTCGAGTACATAACATGGCATACATGATAGATCCAATTGCAGATGCATATGGAATCTTACTCATGCGCTCAAGCTCCTTATCTGAAGTAGGACAATCCTTCTTAGAAAGCTTGATTCCATGTGACATAGGTAAGAATCCTCTCTCGGAATCTTGCATACTAAACCTTTTCAGTACCTTATCTATGTATGTACTCTGACTTAGGCCTATAAGCTTTCTTGATCTATCTCTATAGTAATGCCTAAAATATAGGCAGCCTCACCTAAGTCTTTCATTGAGAAACGTTTCCTTAACCAAATCTTGAAACTCTATAAGGTCGGAATATCGTTTCCAATGAGCAATATGTCATAAACATATAAAGCTAAAAAGATAACAGCACTCCCACTAACCTTTTTGTAAACACAAGGTTCACCTTCATTCTTGATGAATCCAAACTCTTTGATAACTTCATCAAAACGAAGATTCCAGTTTCTTGATGCTTGTTTCAATCCGTAAATGGATCTTTGAAGCTTGCACACCTTTCCCGAATTCTTAGGATGGACAAAACCCTCAGGCTGTATCATATATACATCCTCAAGTAAGTTTCCATTAAGGAAAGCCGTTTTGACATCCATTTGCCATATCTCATAATCGTAGTATGCAGCTATGGCAATAAGAATTCTAATGGATTTGATCATGACCACTGGAGAAAATGTCTCATCATAATCAATTCCATGAACTTGTCGATAACCTTTAGCAACAAGTATTGCTTTATAAGTGTGCACATTTCCATCCATGTCGAGTTTCTTTTTGAAAACCCATTTGCATCCAATGGTCTTCAAGCCATCAGACGGATCAATCAAAGTCCAAACTTGATTGTCATACATGGATTGCATCTCTGCTTTCATGGCCTCTAACCATTTAGCAGATTCTAGACTTTCCATAGCTTCTTCATAGGTTGTGGGCTCATTATGATCGATGAGCATCACATTGTCATCATCAGTAACGAGAAATCCATATCTCTCGGGTTCATAACGAATCCTATCAGATCTACGTAGGCCTTGTGTTGTTGAAGACTGCTCATCAACAGCTTGTGAGCTCGCTTCAATCTCCTTTTCAGGCTCAATGTCATTTTGTGAAACTTGAATTTCTTCGAGTTGTACTTTACTCCCACTGTTTCCTTTGGAAACAAATTCCTTCTCTAAGAAGAAACCATTTCGAGCAACAAACACTTTGTTCTCTGATGGGATGTAAAAGTAATATCCTTTAGTTTCCTTAGGATATCCCACAAAATAACATTTTTCAGATTTGAGTGCCAACTTGTCAGCAATTGGACGCTTCACATAAGTCTCACAACCCCAAATCTTTAGAAAAGATAAATTGGGACGCTTCCCAGTCCATATCTCATAAGGTGTCTTTTCTACAGCCTTTGAAGGAATACGGTTCAATATGAATGTTGCGGTTTCTAAAGCATAGCCCCAGAAGTATTTTGGAAGATCAGTTTGACTCATCATTGATCGAACCATATCTAATAGAGTTCGATTTCTCCTTTCAGAAACACCATTCCATTGAGGAGTTCCTGGAGGAATCAATTGTGAAACGATTCCACAATCTTTAAGATAATCATCAAACTATTGGTTTAAATATTCACCTCCTCGATCAGATCGAAGGATTTTAATATTCTTGCCAAGCTGATTTTGTACTTCATTCTTATACTCTTTGAAATTTTCAAAAGATTCAGATCTGTACTTCATTAAATAGACATACCCATATCTACTGAAGTCATCTGTAAAAGTAATGAAATACAAATAACCTCCTCTCGCTGATATGCTAAAAGGACCGCATACATCGGTATGTATAAGGCCCAATAGCTCATTGGCCCTTTCCCCTTTACCTGTGAAGGGGGCCTTTGTCATCTTACCCAGTAAACAAGAATCACACGTGTCAAAAGATTCAAAAGAATCAATGAATCCATCTTGATGGAGTTTTGAAATCGTTTTTCATTTACATGGCCTAGCGACAATCTTTAGAGATAAGTTGGGTTCAAATCGTTAGATTTAAACTTCTTAGTATTTATGTTATAGATGGGCTCATTTGTTAGAGACTCGGTGTCTAGAGTATTGATGCCATTTAATTGACGTGCAATACCATATAAAACGTCATTCTTATAAATGAAAATACTTATTCTCGATAGAAAATTTAAATCCATCATTCTCTAAACAAGCAAAAGAAATAATGTTCCTACTCATAGTAGGTACATAATAACAATTCTTAAGTTCCAAAATGAGTCCAGTAGGTAAAATAAGATCATAAGTCCCCACGGATAAAGCAGCAACTCTTGCTCCATTTCCCACACGCAGTTGATCTCACCACCATCAATCTTCTAGTCCTTCTTAAACCACGCACATTAGTACAAATGTGAGTTGCGCTCAGATATCTAATACCCAAGATGCGAAGGAGTAAAATTGATTTCTATAACAAACATACCTGAAGAAATAGTCGCACTATTCTTCTTCTCTTTCAGCTCTTCCAAATAGAGTTTGCAGTTCCTTTTCCAATGACCACGTTCATTGCAGTGGAAGCAAACTCCCTCCTTGGGTGCCTTAGTCTTAGCTTTAAGCTTGGGCTTGGACTTGGACTTGGATACTTTACCTTTGTCCTTTGCTGTGCCCTTCTTCTTGAAACCTTTTCCCTTTAAGTTCTCTTGGCGATTTTGACATCGGGCAAATCATCAATGGACTTCTCCATATTATGCATGTTGTAGTTAAGAATGAACTGATCATATTCATCAGTCAAAGATGCTAGAATAAGATCAGTTGCCAATTCTTGACTAACAGGTGCACCTAATTTCTCAAGATGATGAATGTAACTCTTCATCTTAAGAACATGAGCACTCACGGGTGTGCCAGGAGTCATCTTGCATGAATTCAATGCCTTAGTGGTTCTAAACCTCTCTTGGCGTGCTTGCTCTTGAAACATAGCTTTCAGTTGAGCAAGCATGTCATAGGCTTCTATTTTCTCTAAATCCTTCTGAAGGTCAGAGATCATGGCGCCTAACATAAGGCATGACACATCCGTGGAGTCATTGATATGCTTCGTGTAAGCATCCTTTTGAGCCTTAGGTGCATTTGCTGGCGGTTCCTTAGGGATGGGTTCTTCTAAGACATAAAGCTTTCTTTCTTGCTTGAGAACAATTCTCAAGTTCCTATACCAATCTAGGAAATTTGTTCCACTAAGTTTTTCTTTCTCTAAGATAGATCGCATAGACAGGTTTGTGGATGGAGTAGCCATAATCTACAAAAATTATGCAATAAGGGTCAACATTCTTATTATTATGAGGTATTAGCTCCCACTCAAATAAATAACCCTCAATTGAAAAATGGGAGAAACAAGATCCATATTTCACTAAGTCCTACGAAAGCTTTGTCTTAACACTCAAAACTTAGTTATTTAGGTAGAAAACTCTTTTCAATTACATCACATGTAACTCTTGATGGGTTTATGTTAAAATACATCTTATGTACTGCATGTGTGTAAAAAACCAATCTTATGCCCTAAGCCCAAAACCGTTTTGATAGCTTAGTTAAGTTTAACCATACTTTACCTATGAATAGCACCATTATTCAAATGTCTTCCCTAGATAATCCCCACATGCCTTGCTTTGGCAAAAACCCACATAAGGATGAGCTAGAGATAAACATTGGTAAAGATTTATGGAAGGCATATAAACTTAAAATTACGATGAGGGTCGTTCTTAGAAGGTTATTAATCCTTATAAAGAATTATGGAAGATTACAAAACGTTTTTTATAACCTTGGCTTGATTCTAATAGTTGATTTGAAAAAATTAACTTAATAATTCAACTCTTGAAAAATTAAATTAAATTCAAAAAACCCTCTCTTAATAAATAATCCTTTGAAAACAATTTTCAAATTTTAATAAAACATCTTTTATTATTATTAGGAGTATTTATTAATTTAATCTCTATTAAATTAATAAAAAGAAATTAGTAAATTAGGGTTTTTAAAACAATTTTTCAGATCGCATACATACCCAAATCAAATAAACCCAGAAAACACAAACATGCTTTTGTTGATTTTAGGGTTCAATATACAGAACACGTATAAACAGAAGACATGGGTATCCGTAGTGAAAAGAAACAATTTCCAGAATTAACAAGGCATATACAAACACGCAGGAAACAATTCCCAGTCCAGCTTCGGGAAAAAAGTTCAAAACTTTAACAAAAACAATCACCATTGTTATTTGTCTTTTACCGAAGCATTAACACAAATCAATAACAATAATCAAGCCACTAATCCAAGATTAACGATTAAACTGGCTCTAATACCCTTTGTTGGATCGCGTGCGGTCCGAGTATTCTGTCTGTTGCGAAAAAGACCATACAAGAACATTACGTATAATCGAAAACACGAAGGCTTAGCGAAAATACCTTATTTTCGTGGATAGGTTGATTCCTTTTCGGATTCCAAGACATTGTAAATCGCTAATGCCCTCTACCGATATCCACACGAGCATGCACGATCCGGCCATGCGGTGCGGTAGTGTGTCTACGTCTGAAAACCTTTCTGAACGCCGCATGATCTTTTTCTTGGATGGCGGCTAGGGTTTCCTGACAATTGTGTCGTTAACCTAATGAGACCTAAGCTTCTCTATTTATAGAGAAACCCTAATCTCATTCAGGCCCTATTAAGTTTGACCCATTATATCATATATAATAAAAGCCTGACAACTTAATTAAATCTAGTCCAATAAATATATCTAAATATATTTATTCAACACCTAATAAATTAGGTCGAAGAGAATAAGCCGAGATCACATCACTCTTTGTATGCGACCACAGCTCATTTGATGTTGGCAATGGGCTTGATTACACTTCAGGCCCATAAGTCATAAGCGGCCTCTAGCAAGACATTATGACTACCCAAATCAAATGAGGATCGATAATCCGATTTAACTCAGAACTATGGTTATAAGCTCGATCCTTTTGTAACATGATATCAAGATTAATCACAAGGCATGGTACATGTCAACCTTTGATTAATCATAGTTTCTTGATCCCAAGTTGGTGATTATAAAAATGACATTGATGACTCTTCATCAATTCATTTGAGCACGACCATGCATTTCTTGATCACACTTGTCAAGAGGCCCAAATGATATCTCTCTCACTTAAGAGAGGTACAAATCCATCTCGTCATTCACATCCCTCCGCATGATTCATTTGATGTCCAACATAAGACTATTTGTTATTCGGTTAAAAATAACTTAGTCTAATATCAAAACACCGAATTCCTCATGTAGGGAACCATGATGACTTCAGGTCAAAGGACTAAAGTCAAACCATATTGAGAATTACTAATGACATGAAACCATGTAGTATTCTCTTTTTGGGTCGATCCAATATATGTTCTCTAACATATATCTATGTTTCTGATTTGATATCTCATATCCATGATTAGTAAAACGTGATCATCAATCAGAACATATACTAGCCTTAATTCATTATTGTTCCACCAATAATGATCGATTAGGGACAGTCTAGAATAGTATTATAACACTTATAGTTTTACTATCAAGTCACACACTTGATGACTTAAGTTTAATACCATTCATGGAATGTAAATCACATTACATAAATGAAATACATGCATATGTGAAACGGAATACCTCATAATATATTATTAACAAATCATAATGTTAATACATGAATCACAAATGTTCATTGACCTAGGGCACACTACTAACAGTCTGGTATGTCATCATTTTCTGAAAACAACCATTCACTCTCACAATTCTTGTTGGTCCTCGATCTTTGAGTGAAAATTTGAATTATGAAAATGAAATTTGCGGAGTGCTTTGTGTATGTATTGTATAATTGATGACTTAAAATTTAAAGGATCTTGATTAGAAAAGAAATGATTTGATTTTGATATCTTTGGAGTTTTGAATAAATTGGGATGGGTTGTGAATGTTAAAGTGGATGAGTTAAGTGAAATGAAGTTAAATAGCAAGAAGTAAAAAGAGAAAGTGTGAAAATATGAATTGTAAAAAGTTTGACTTTTTGGCCTTTGAGGATTGACTTTTGATTTAGGCAAAATTTGATAAAATGATCTACATGAAACTTGTAGATTAAGTTGAGAGCTTTCTGTAGCCATAAAGTTTGTAATTTTTCGATCTCGGGAGTGATCGGTTATGGGTTGACTTATATTATGGCTGAAGCTTTGACTGGAAAATTTACCTAGTTAGAGGATAATTTAGCTTTGAAGTTCTTCATGAAAATTGAAGGATTTGATTTGATCTTTATTTTGACATAAAGTACGCAATTTTTCGATCAAGAAATAATAAGTTATGATTTTTAAAAGTTTATGTTATGGTTTTGGCATGATTATTAGAGGACAAAACGTTTGACTGAACAATTGACTTCCTTAGAGGTCAAATTGATTTTTATGTCCTTCATGAAAGTTGTAGAGGATTTTACAAGCTTTGCATCAATATAAAATATGACATGATTAGATTTTGGAGTTGAAAGATATGAATTTTCAAAGTTGGCATTTGTTTAGGGTTATATTAAATTGGGGCAGTACCTTTGACTGAATTTTTGACCCCTTTAGAGACAAAATTGATTTTTGAGTTCTACATGGAAGTTGTAGAGTTTCCTTCAAGTTTTCCATAGAGACCAAATTTGTCAAATTTGGAATTCGGAATCAAGAGCTACGATTTTTTAAAAAAAAAATTGGATATATATATATATAATCATTTTTTTTTTTTTGAAAAAAAAAAAGAGATCAGAAGCTCTCTCGCTAGAGCGATACGTCGCCCTAGTGAGTAGAGTTAAGTTTTATTTTTATTTTTTATTTTTTTATTTTTTTAATTATTATTTTCGAGTTATTTAATTATTATTTTCAGATTTTAAGAAATATGACCCCTCTTCAATCTTTTGCTTATATCTCTTCCGTCCGACATCCAATTGAGTTGATTCTTGAAGCATTGGATTCCTAAGACAATGAATTTCATTTCTACAAGAAATTTGTGAATTTTTTAGATTAAATTAACGGTGATTAATTTAATCAAAGTGAGTCGGGAAAGTTTCCGAATATAGTTCAGTATTTTGAGAAATTCGGGATCTGTGGTGATCCGATTGAAGTGATTCTTGAGGCGAAATAAAATTAAGACATGGGGCTACAAATCATACAAAGAAATGAAATGTCAATTTTGCCCCTAAGACTTCCAATTTCTGAATGGAAGTTTGGATTAGTGTGCAGTTTTTGGGTTAGGAACAGTTGAGAGTATTTTGAGTATAACTTTTGCTCTGATACCATAAATGTTGGGACCCGATCCGGGAACCGGATCCCATATATATATATATATATCCAATTTTTTTAATTATTTAATTATTATTTTTGGGTTATTTAATTATTATTTTCAGATTTTAAGAAATATGAACCCTCTTCAATCTTTTGCTTATATCTTTTCCGTCCGACATCCGATTGAGTTGATTCTTGAAGCGTTGGATTCCTAAGACAATGAATTTCATTTCTACAAGAAATTTGTGAATTTTTTAGATTAAATTAAGGGTGATTAATTTAATCAAAGTGAGTCGGGAAAGTTTTCGAACATAGTTCAGTATTTTGAGAAATTTGGGATCTGTGGTGATCCGATTGAAGTGATTCTTGAGGCAAAATAAAATTAAGACATGGGCCTACAAATTATACGAAGAAATGAAATGTCAATTTTGCCCCTAAGACTTCCAATTTCTGAATAAAAGTTTGGATTAGTGTGTAGTTTTTGGGTTAGGAACACCTGAGAGTATTTTGAGTATAACATTTGCTCTGGTAATCGAAATGAGGTGCTTCTTATTTTGAATTAAACTAGAGAGATAAGGCTACAATTCTTATGAAGACATTGAGTTTCAATTTTGTGGTTAAGAATGTTAATTTCTGGATGGAAATAATCGTACATGGAAAATGTGTTAGAATATGAATATACCCAAAATGTTTTGAGCATAACTTTCGATGTAGTGCTCCGAATTGGATGATTCCATTGGCATTATGAAATTAAGACATAGAGGAACATTTCTCTAGAAGGAAGTTTTGACAAATTCCTTCAACTTGATAGCGCGAATCATACCCGCAAGTGAGAATAACCTAAAGTAAAGTATAGGGGCAAAATTGGAAATTTGACATATATGAAAGGATAGTTTGGTCTTTAATCAATTTTAAATGACATGGAATCAAGCAATGGGATGAGTTGCCGTATAAGGTGGAGAGCCACGAAAATTCTAGAGGAGAAAAAAAGAAATAAGAAGAAAGAATAAGAGAGAAGAGAAGAGAAGCTTGCATGGAAGTTGAAGGAGAAGAAGATGAAGGGGAAAAAAAGAAAGCTAATTTGGTTTTGATGGTTTCAAAAGGGACTTTGATGCTTTTTCTAGAGGAAAGAAAGGGAAGAGTATGAAAGCTTGCTATGGAGTGCAATAAATCCAAAAATAGAGAGGAAAAATGTAAGAGAGAAGTTTTGTGATTTTGAATGTTTTGATAAGTTTTTGGTTTAAATAGGTTAGGGATGCTATGGGATTGAGTTTCCTATGATTGTTTTAAGTGATTTTGCTAAAAAGAAGTTTAATTTTGGATGATTGACTAATTAGGGATTATGCCCAAATTGCATAATTTGGGGATTTTGGAGGTTTATGGTTTAAATAACTAGAATATGTGAGGAATTAATGTCTTCTAAGCTCAATTTGAGAAATTAAGTTAAATATGATATCGAATTTGTGTAAATTGGTTTAGGCCAATTTTGAGATTTGGGGATTTTTGAAATTGATGATTTAGATATCTTGGAATTAGTATGAATTCATGAATTATGACATCAATTTTAAGGATTAAGTTATTCATGAGGTTGAATTTTGATGAAATTGCTTTAGGGAATGTTAAATTGGAAGGAAGAAAGGAGAAATGGCCAAATTGAAGCTTGGAACAAGTTTCTAGCATCAATTCGAGGTGGGTAATGTATTTGTATTTTGAATTATGAGTACTTTATGTGAAATTGAAATTTTTCGAAAGGAAAAATATTTCTGAAATTATGTTTTCAAAGGATTTGAAAAAGAATTGATACAAAGGTTTACGTTAAAATGTTTGTAAATGATTTGGGGAATTTATAGAAAAATTGAGAATACAAAATTTATGAAAATTATGTTTTACATTTTGAAGAATGTGAATAATCTTGCTTTATGCATTTATATATGTTGATTTAGATTTGAAAAAAATACTTGCATTCATTTTATGCATTTGATTGATATGAGATTAATTGATTAATTTAATATGATTGTTATATAAATTGATGTGAATATGTGTGCATGTGTCAAGCATTTTGACACGATTTGATATGATGATATGGAGACTTAGAAAATCAAGATTTTGAAAAGTGCCTTGGGCAATTTGAATTCTCTTTTATTATTGTGTTATGTGGGTTTGGTCAGGGTCATACGTGAGTCGATTACCTTGTCTCTACTTGTTATAGCCTTCTCCGGCTGCCCATGAGTGGCTTAGGAGTTCGATTTGGACTCCCTCCATTCACTTTGCCGAGAACCGCTATCTGGAATGTGCGATCGTTCTGATAGGACCAACCCAAACCGTTTGATGTGTTTTATGTATTGATTTATGATTTTATGTGTTTTGTGATCTGATGTGATTGCATTCATGTTTATGAAAATTTTGAGAAATGAGAAAAAGAGTTTTCAACCATGAAATTATAGAAATTTCATATGAAAAGTTTGGAAAATTGAAAGGTTTGAAGAAAATGCTTGAAAAGTTGCAGAGTTTGAAAAAGATAAGCCTTTTGGCTAAAAGTGATGAAAAATGATTTCTGCTTATTATTCAATTCATAAATATGTTACCCACGAGCTTCCAAGCTCACCCCCCCTTTCATCCCCGTCTCCAGGTTTTCGAGCAGGAGATCGAATGAAAGAATGTGAAGATGTTTCGTCCGATTTTGCATCGTCTATATTTTTATGTGAATTGAGATTGGATATTAGTATTGTTTATGGCTTGAATTTTCGTTAAGTAAGTGATTATGATGTATTACAAGCATGTATTTCAGAATGTATGATGATTACGAATTGATGTATGAGAGTATGGAATCGTATATGAAATTGTGTACGATTATGGAAATGAGATTGAATTATGAGACTAGTAGATTGAATTATAATTATGAAAGTGTTTTAGAATTAGGGTTGCGTTTGTGTATGCTGAGATTCCGGACGGAGGGTCTGGTGGATTTTGATGCTTGTATATTTGATTGGGAATTTTATAAGTGTATTTTGAATACTTTACAGGTTTGGGTTAGGATAAATGCAGTCGTTATGCTGCCAAAATTTCGATAAAATTGGGATAAAAATGTAATTTGGGATTTGTACGGTTATATAAGAATATGAGCAAGTTTTGAGATTTGCATGAGAATGATTATCCAATGGTGGAAATTGTTTGTTTGATTTGAATGAGATTGCCTAAAGATGTAACAAATGAGTAAAGAAAATAAAAGAAAAAAAATTATACCGGATTTTCATATTGTATTAGTTTAGGTTTCCAACGCGATTCAGTGTATGTGTTCGGATGTCGGTTCCGCCTTTTGCTTCGCATCTATTTGGTACTTTGATTTTGTTCGTGTCTCCTTTATTTCGATTTGTTCGATTCGGATCCGTTTTGTTAAGTGTTTGCTCCGCTTTCGTATATCCGATTCGATATATTCATTGTCGCTTCTCTATCTTTGCATGCGTCCGTTCTTTCAAATTCCGTTATTCGATTTATTTCCGCTTCGCCATTCGTATCCGCTTTGATTGCGGTTTATGTTATGTTCTTTCATTTTCGTTCTTGTTCATGTTTCGTTTTGTCTTCCGATTGGGATCCGGTTCCCGGATCGGGTCCCAACAATTCTCCCCCTAAATGGGTGTTTTGGGATAATAAGGTTGATTCTCAAAAAACGTTACATCCATTGTTACAAAGAACCGGTTGAGAGTAGGAGAAAAGCACTTGTAACCTTTTTTAGTGGAGGAATAGCCAAAAAAAATACACTTATGAGCTCGGGGTTCAAGTTTTCCACCATGGTAATTATGAACAAAAGCAACACAACCAAACACTTTGTGAGGTAGTTGATGAAGGAAGGGAACCAAGGGATAGGTTTCAAGTAATTTCTATAAAGGTGTAAGGAAACCCAATGTTTTTGAAGGCATTCGATTTATTAGATAAGCAGAAGTAAGAATAGCCTCTCCCCAAAAATAGTTGGGAACATTTGTAGTGAGCATAATAGACCGAGCAACCTCAAGTAAATGCCTATTTTTTCTCTCAGATACACCATTTTGTTGTGGTGTATTGACACAAGAAGTTTGGTGTATAATACCATTGGTGATAAAAAAAACTAGTCAAAGGCTTGACTTAGGTATTCTTTCCCATTGTCACTTCTAAAAATCTGAATTTTTGTTTGGAATTGATTCAGTATAAAGGAGTAAAAGTCCTTAAAAATCTGAAAAACTTATGCTTTATCCCTTATAAGATATACCCAAGTCAATCTTGTATGATCGTCTATGAAAGTTATAAACCATTTGACATTTTTCTTGGTTTTAATCCTTGATGGCCCCCAGACATCACTATGAATGATAGAAAAGGTTTAGTGGGTTCATAAGCACGAGGAAAGTAGGAATTTCGTGTATGTTTAGAGAGTTGGAAAAATTCACACTGAAAAGATGAATCCTTATTATTGAAGAAAGTTGGATATAATTGTTTCATGTAAGATAAACTAGGATGGCCTAACCTATAGTGCCAAAGTGCAATTTCAGTGTTGGATGACAAAGTAGCATTTGCTTTTCTCCCATTCGAGCTATCAATGTAATATAATCCATCATACTCCCTAACACTGCCAATCATCTTCCTTGACTTCAAATCCTGGAAAACACACCCATTAGAGTAAAAGTTAGCTGTGCAATTCAACTCTTTAGTAAATCTCTTCACAGACAGTAGGTTGCACTCCAGACCAGGTACATAAAGGACACTGGTTAGAACAACTTCATCAACTATTATAACAGTTCCTATTCCTTCAACCTTAAGAATATGTCCATTTGTTACCTTAACAGTTCTATGACCTTGACAAGGCAGAATATCAACAAATAGATGTTTATCACAGGTCATATGATCATTTGCCCCTGAATCAACAATCCAAATACCACGAATTGGGGTTTTAACAACAAAGGCAGTGCGTGTGTTACCTGTATTCACCATATGACTTGTAGATACAACCTTTTCAGCTTTTAGATCATACTTGCCCAGAATTTTTCTAAGTAGCTCGACCTCCTCCTTGCTCACTGGTACATTCTCACCTACCTTTGTCATTTCTATCAAGCTGCATAGCTTTTCTCTCTGTTACGGTTATATTTTTCAGATAGGGTGGCTTCCATGGATCTTCAATAAGTGTCTCTAATATGTCCACTTTTACGACGATTACTCACACCAAAGCTTACTTGATTTTTCCTTGATTACGGTCCGATGGTTCCTTTGCAGCCATAACTGAGGATTCAGGAACCCCATTGTTGTTTAGAGTCCCATGTATCAGTTGTCTTCTTCTTTCTTCACACTTAACAAGATTGACTGCTCCCATGACTGTTGGAAGTGGACTAGTTGTTAGTAGTGTGCCCTAGGCCAATAAACATTTGTGATTCATGTATTAACATTATGATTTGTTAATAATATATTATGAGATATTCATTTTATATATGCATGTATTTCATTTATGTAATGTGAGTTACATTCCATGAATGGTATTAAACTTATGTCATCAGTATGTGACTTGATAGTAAAACCATAAGTGTTATAATACTATTCTAGATCGTCCTAGTCGATCATTATTGGTGGAACAATAATGAATTAAGGCTAGTATGTGTTACGATTGATGATTACGTTTTATTGATCATGGATATGAGATATCAAATCGAAACATAGATATATGTTAGAGAACATATATTGGATCGACCAAAAGAGAATACTACATGGTTTCATGTCATTAGTGATTCTCAATATGGTTTGACTTTAGTCCTTTGACCTGAAGTCATCATGGTTCCCTACATGAGGAATTTAGTGTTTTGATATTAGACTAAGTTATTTTAACCAATAACAAATAGTCTTATGTTGGACACTAAATGAATCATGCGGAGGATGTGAATGGCGTGAGCGGGATTTGTACCTCTCTTAAGTGAGAGAGATATCATTTGGGCCTCTTGACAAGTGTGGTGAAGAAATGCATGGCGTGCTCAAATGAATTGATGAAGAGTCATCAATGTCATTTGTTATAATCATCAACTTGCGGATCAAGAAACTATGATTAATCAAAGGTTGACATGTACCATGCCTTGTGATTAATCTTGATATCGTGTTACAAAAGGATGAGCTTATAATCATGATTACTGAGTTAAATCGGATTATCGATCCTCATTTGATTTGGGTAGTCATAATGTCTTGCTAGAGGCCGCTTATGACTTATGGGCCTTGAAGTGTAATCAAGCCCATTGCCAACATCAAATGAGCCTCTGATCGCACACAAAGAGTGATGTGATCGGGCTTATTCTCTTGGACCTAATTTATTAGGTGTTAAATAAATATATTTAGATATATTTATTGGGCTAGATTTAATTAAGTTGTCGGGCTTTTATTATATATATGATATAATGGGCGAAACTTAATAGAACTGAATGAGATTAGGGTTTCTCTATAAATAGAAAGCTTAGGTCTCGTTAGGTTAAGGGAAAAAAAAAAGACGAAACCCTAGCCGCCATCCGAGAGAATAATCGTGCGGCGTTCGGAAGAGTTTCTGAACGTGCTAGCACACTACAGCCGCAGCCCGGATCGTGCATGCTCGTGTGGATACCGGTAGAGGACATTAGCGATTTGCAGTGTCTTGGAATCCGAAAAGAAGCAATTCACCCAAGAAAATAAGGTATTTTCGTTAATCCCCGTATTTTCGATTATACGTGATATTTTTGTATGGTCTTTTTCCGCAGTGTATTGTGAATACTCGGACCGTACGCGATCCAACAGTGGTATCAGAGCCAGGTTCTTCTGTATAATCGATAATATGCATGTTTTGATTATCCACTGGAAATTGTTTCTCGTTTGTTTGTGTTCTTCAAACGTATATGTTTTCTCTGGAAATCAATTTACAAATACGATGACTATACATGTTCTGAAAAATCTAGGGTTTTATGAAATCCCTAATTTCTGTCGCCCCTTTCATATGCTTTCTGAAACCCATAAATCCATGTTCGGTTTTGTGAGTTCTGGTGTATATGCGATTATGCACAACTTGGAATTTGCGATTTCAGAAAATTGTATAGTTTTCGTATATGCTCAGAGAACAAATCCCTAATATTGCCGCTTTATTATACGTAGTCACGAAAATTTTGTTTTCATATAGTTGCGATTTTTCTTTCGTGTGTTTCTTTTTGTGTTGCCGATTTGTGTCTCTTCTTGCCTTGCGTTTGCGTTTTGGCTTTCGGTGGATCGGGAATAAGGCTAGCGAGTTTGGAAACTCACCAAAGAAGCGATGATCGTCCACCGGCGGTGGTCGCCTGGCTGCGCGGCGATTAGTACGTACTGCGGGTAGCAAAGACCGGTGGCGTGGGCGTCACCACCGGCGTAGAGACGACGGTGGGTCGACAAGTCGACGGTGAGAAACAGATCTTGAGATGGCGACGATTTGAGAATCGATGTTGATGGAGCGTGGGTAGTGGGATTTTCACCACGATCTCAAAAGTCGGCAATGTTACGATTGAATCGAAGCGGCGACGAGGCATGGAGATCGTCGTTGTTGGAGCGATGAACCCGATGATGATGGCGGCAAGCTATGAGCAGCGGCACCATACTTTTGATTTTAGGGTTTTCTTAAAGATGGAGATAATGATGTTTGGTAATAGGTTTAAGAAGGGTCTTGTTTGGTAACAAGTTTAAGTATGACTTAAACTTAAAAGGAATAATTAAATTAAGAATAATGTATTCTTAATTTAATTAAATTCTAAACATAATTTTAAAATTGTTTTAAAATTCAAAATCAATTCAAAGATAATTGTTTTTCTTAATTTGATTAAGATTAATAATTATATTGATTCTAATTAATTTTTGGGTTGGTATTTGCCCTTACCTAAAGGCGGCTTCCCTTGACCCCGCCCATTAACCTAGCTAAGCGGGACCGCGTGTTAGATTATGTGTCATATATTATAGGTGGTTTTACATGTGTTTATTTATATTTTTTGAATATTTATATTCATGTGTAAATTACTATTCTATGCTTCTAATAAATATATACTCAAGTATGTTGCGGTATAAGATTAGAACTAGCATAGTACAAACACCCTTACTAATAGGATTAGTAACGAATTACCCTCATGATAATTTCAAGTTTATATGCCTTCCATAAATCTTTACCAATGTTTATCTCTAGCTTATCCTTATGTGGGTTTTGCCAAAGCAAGGCATGTAGGGATCATCTAGGAAGACACTTGAATAATGGTGCTATTCATAGGTAAAGTATGGTTAAACTTGACTAAGCTATCAAAAGCGGTTTTGGGCTTAGGGCATAAGATTGGGTTTATACATACATGCAGTACATAAGATGTATTTTAACATAAGCCCATCAAGAGTTACATGTGATGTAATTGAAAGAGTTTTCTACCTAAATAACTAAGTTTTGAGTGTTAAGCCAAAGCTTTCTTAGGACTTAGTGAAATATGGATCTTGTTTCTCCCATTTTTCAATTGAGGTTATTTATTTGAGTGGGAGCTAATACCTCATAATATATGAATGTTGACCTGTTGCATATTTTTGTAGATTATGACTACTCCATCCTGAAACCTGTCATGCGATCTATCTTAGAAAGAAAAGTTTAATAGAACATATTTCCTAGATTGGTATAGGAACTCGAGAATTGTTCTCAAGCAAGAAAGAAAGGCTTTCAAGAAGAAGGGCACGACAAAGGACAAGGTAAAGTACCTAAGTCCAAGCCCAAGCCCAAAACTAAGACTAAGGCACCCGAGGAGGAGTTTGCTTCCATTGCAATGAACACGGTCATTGGAAAAGGAACTGCAAACTCTATTTGGAAGAAATGAAAGAGAAGAAGAATAGTGCGACTATTTCTTGAGATATGTTTGTTATAGAAATCAATTTTACTCATACGCATCTTGGGTATTAGATCTAGAGCTGCAACTCACATTTGTACTAATGTGCAAAGTCTAAGAAGGACTAGAAGATTGATGTCGGTGAGATCGACTGCGTGTGGGAAATGGAGCAAGAGTTGCTGCTTTATCCGTGGGGACTTATGATCTTATTTTGCCTCTTGGACTCATTTTGGAACTTAAGAATTGTTATTATGTACCTCTTATGGTAGGAACATTATTTCTTTTAGTTGTTTAGAGAATGATGGATTTAAATTTTCTATTGAGAATATAAGTATTTCCATTTATAAGAATGACGTTTTATATGGTATTGCGTCAATTAAATGGAATCTATACTCTGAACACGAGTCTCTAACAAATGAGTCCATCTATAACATAAATACCAAGAAGTTTAAATCTAACGATTTGAACCCAACATATCTCTGGCATTGTCGTTTAGGCCATGTAAGCAAAAACGCATTTCAAAACTCCATCAAGATGGATTCATTGATTCTTTTGAATCTTTTGAGACATGTGATTCTTGTTTCTGGGTAAGATGACAAAGGCCCCTTCACGGTAAAGGGAAAGGGCCAATGAGCTATTGGGCCTTATACATACCGATGTATCACGGTCCTTTTAGCATATCGGCGAGAGGAGGTTATTTGTATTTCATTACTTTTACAGATGACTTGATAGATATGGGTATGTCTATTTAATGAAGTACAAATCTGAATCTTTGAAAAGTTCAAAGAGTATAAGAATGAAGTACAAAATCAACTTGGCAAGAATATTAAAATCCTTGATCGATCGAGGAGGGAATATTTAAGCGAAGTTTGATGATTATCTTAAGGATTGTGGAATCGTTTCACAATTGACTCCTCCAGGAACTCCTCAATGGAATGGTGTTTACGAAAGGAAAATCGAACTCTATTAGATATGGTTCGATCAATGATGAGTCAAACTAATCTTCAAAATACTTACGGGGCTATGCTTTAGAAACCGCACATTCATATTGAACCGTATTCCTTGAAAGGTGTAGAAAAGACACCTTATGAGATATGGACCGAAGCGTCCCAATTTATCTTTCTAAAGATTTGGGATTGTGAGGCTTATGTAGGCGTCAATTCTTGACAAGTTGGCACCCAATCTGAAAATGTTATTTTGTGGGATATCTAAAGAAACTAAAGGATATTACTTTTACATCCCATCGAGAGAACAAAGTGTTTGTTGTTGAAATGGTTTCTTCTTAGAAGAAGAATTTGTTTCCAAAGGAAGCGAGTGGGAGTAAAGTACAACTTGAAGAAATTCAAGTTTCACAAAATGACATTGAGCTGCAAAAGGAGATTGAAGCGAGCTCACAAGTGTTGATGGCGATTTTCAACAACCTGAAGGCCTACGTAGATCGATAGGATTAAGTCATGAACCCGAGAGATATGGATTTCTCGTTCTTGATGATGATAATGTGATGCTCATCGATCATAATGAGCCCACCTATCGAAGCTATGAAAAGTCCGAATCGCTAAATGGTTAGAGGCCATGAAAGCGGAGATGCAATCCATGTATGACAATCAAGTTTGGACTTTGATTGATCCGTCGATGGCTTGAAGACCATTGGATGCAAATGGGTTTTCAAAAGAAACTCGACATGGATGGAAATGTGCACACTTATAAAGCAAGACTTGTTGCTAAAGGTTACCGACAAGTTCATGGAATTGATTATGATGAGACATTTTCTCCGATGGTCATGATCAAATCCATTAGAATTCTTATTGCCATAGCTGCATACTATGATTATGAGATATGGCAAATGGATGTCAAAACGGCTTTTCTTAATGGAAACTTACTTGAGGATGTATATATGATACAGACTGAGGTTTTATCCATCTAAGAATTCGAGAAAGGTGTCTGAGCTTGAGAGATCCATTTATGGATTGAAGCAAGCATCAAGAAGCTGGAATCTTCGTTTTGATGATGTTGTTAAAGAGTTTGGATTCATCAAGAATGAAGATGAACCTTGTGTTTACAAAAGGTTAGTGGGAGTCTTGTTGTCTTTTAGCTTTATATGTTGATGACATATTGCTCATTGGAAGCGATATTCCGACCTTACAGTGTCAAGATTTGGTTAAGGAAGCGTTTCTCAATGAAAGACTTAGGTGAGGCTGCCTATATTTTAGGCATTAAGATCTATAGAGATAGATCAAGAAAGCTTATAGGCCTAAGTCGAGTACATACATAGATAAGATCTGAGAAAGATTCAAGATGCAAGATTCCAAGAGGATTCTTGCTATGTCACATGGAATCAAGCTTTCTAAGAAGGATTGTCCTACTTGGATAAAGAGCTTGGCGCATGAGTAAGATTCCATATGCATCTGCAATTGGATCTATCATGTATGCCATGTTATGTACTCGACCGGATGTCTCATATGCTTTGAGCATAACAAGCGATACCAATCTAATTATGGCGAGAGTCCTTTGGATAGCGATTAAGAACATCCTTAAGTACTTGAGAAGAACTAAGGATATGTTCTAGTCTATGGAGGACTTGAAGGAGAGCTAGTTGTAAATGGTTACACCGATGCTGGTTTTCGATCGACATAGATGATTTCGATCATAATCGGGTTTTGTGTTACTGTTTGAATGGAGGTGCGATGAGTGGAAAAGTTCAAAGCAAGACAACATTCTTGATTCTACAACTGAAGTCGAGTACATTCTTTGCCTCGGATGCAGCTAAGGAAGGCTGTTTGGATCGGAAGTTCATCACGAGCTTGGGGTTGTTCCTAGCATTGCAAATCCTATAGACCTTTATTGTGATAATAATGGGGCTATAGCACGAGCTAAGGAACCAAATTAGCATCATAGATCCAAACACATACTCGAGCGTTTCCATCGATCGGAGAGATCATTGCGAGAGGAGGCGTGAAGATATGCAGTGGGCACAGATGACAACATTGCCGATCCACTTACTAAGCCTCTTCCACGACCTAAACATGAGAGTCATCGAGGTCTATGGGTATTAGATATCGATGATTGGGCCTAGTGCAAGTGGGAGATTGTTAGTAGTGTGCCTAGGCCAATAAACATTTGTGATTCATGTATTAACATTATGATTTGTTAATAATATATTATGAGATATTCATTTTATATATGCATGTATTTCATTTATGTAATGTGAGTTACATTCCATGAATGGTATTAAACTTATGTCATCAAGTATGTGACTTGATAGTAAAACCATAAGTGTTATAATACTATTCTAGGCTGTCCTAGTCGATCATTATTGGTGGAACAATAATGAATTAAGGCTAGTATGTGTTACGATTGATGATTACGTTTCTTGATCATGGATATGAGATATCAAATCGAAACATAGATATATGTTAGAGAACATATATTGGATCGACCAAAAGAGAATACTACATGGTTTCATGTCATTAGTGATTCTCAATATGGTTTGACTTTAGTCCTTTGACTGAAGTCATCATGGTTCCCTACATGAGGAATTTAGTGTTTTGATATTAGACTAAGTTATTTTTAACCGAATAACAAATAGTCTTATGTTGGACACTAAATGAATCATGCGGAGGATGTGAATGGCGTGAGCGGATTTGTACCTCTCTTAAGTGAGAGAGATATCATTTGGGCCTCTTGACAAGTGTGGTGAAGAAATGCATGGCCGTGCTCAAATGAATTGATGAAGAGTCATCAATGTCATTTGTTATAATCATCAACTTGCGGATCAAAAACTATGATTAATCAAAGGTTGACATGTACCATGCCTTGTGATTAATCTTGATATCGTGTTACAAAAGGTGAGCTTATAATCATGATTACTGAGTTAAATCGGATTATCGATCCTCATTTGATTTGGGTAGTCATAATGTCTTGCTAGAGGCCGCTTATGACTTATGGGCCTTGAAGTGTAATCAAGCCCATTGCCAACATCAAATGAGCCTACAGGGTCGCACACAAAGAGTGATGTGATCTGGGCTTATTCTCTTGGACCTAATTTATTAGGTGTTAAATAAATATATTTAGATATATTTATTGGGCTAGATTTAATTAAGTTGTCGGGCTTTTATTATATATATGATATAATGGGCCGAAACTTAATAGGGCCTGAATGAGATTAGGGTTTCTCTATAAATAGAGAAGCTTAGGTCTCATTAGGTTAAGGGAAAAAAAAAAGACGAAACCCTAGCCGCCATCCGAGAGAATAATCGTGCGGCGTTCGGAAGAGTTTCTGAACGTGCTAGCACACTACAGCCGCAGCCCGGATCGTGCATGCTCGTGTGGATACCGGTAGAGGACATTAGCGATTTGCAGTGTCTTGGAATCCGAAAAGAAGCAATTCACCCAAGAAAATAAGGTATTTTCGTTAATCCCCGTATTTTCGATTATACGTGATATTTTTGTATGGTCTTTTTCCGCAGTGTATTGTGAATACTCGGACCGTACGCGATCCAACACTAGTAGCCATGATTCTGCCACGAACATCATCATAAATTGAGTTTAAGCCCAGCAGAAACTCATAAACTCGTTCCCTTTACACAATCCTCCTGTAGCAATTCAAATTGCACATCCATTGGTGAGGATCATAAAAATCCAATTGTTGCCATAGTGTTGGACCCCGAACTTTCGGTGGAAATTGGAAATATCAAAATGAATTCAATGGGTGTTTTCGGATATGAATTGTGTTATAGAAGTCTTTATGTCTTGAGGAAATTAATGAGAAAAAGAATTTATTGGTTGTGATGACTTTGAAGATTAGTTTTAGTTATGAAAGTTTAAGTGGATGAGATGATTGAAATGGAAGTTGAAATCAAGAAATAGAAAGTGAAAGTGTAAAATTTTGAAGAAATTAGAAAATAAAGACAATTTTTTTGGTTATGCATGTTGTGTTTTAAGTTAGATTATTTTAAGAATAAGATTTCAGTCATATGTGGAGAATGGTGGAGTTTTGTATCTTTTATATTTGGACTTGAATACTGATGTTGTAATATGGCTTGGAATGCCATTTAATTTTATAAACATTTATCTTATGATGTTAATGAGACATGGATTTATATATGGATATGAAAGATCAATTGTGTATGGATATGACATGTAAATTGTGTATGAATGGCATGAGTTGTTGAGGTTGAGTGTAGATGATGCTAATTCTGGGCTGATGTGCTCATATAGTCAATTTTGGGTATGTTGTGTTGTGCTGCAATTTCTGGACTAATATAGATCAGATAGGATCATTTATACTTTCAAAGGGGGTTAGCCGAGCTGTAGAGCCTGTCCATGATGTGTATGAGCTAGTTTTGGAGGTGTTAAATTGCAATATGTGAGTTACTAGAGTTGGGTGCAGGTGCTGTCTAAATGGCAGATCATAGATAGATCTTTGAGGCCACTTTTGACCTTTATAGAGTTGGAATTGGGGTTGGTGATCTTCATGAAAGTTGTAGATCTTTCTTCAAGCTTTCCATAGACACTAAGTTTGTTAAATTTGGAGTTCTGTATCAAAAGTTATGATGTTTGCAAGTTTTGGTACTGTTGAGAAATTATCGATCAGTCATCTTTGTGTAAACTTTTGATCCCTTTAGAGTCCGATCTTGCTTGTGAGTCCTGCTTAAAAATTTTAGATCTGTCTTTTATCTTTCCAACGAAACAAACCGTGTCTAATTTGGAGCTCGGAGTCAAAAGATATGAACGTTTGAAGTTTGGAGGTCGGATCGCATGGTTGATCGTCCACCCGCGAGCGATCGACCTGGTGCGGGCGACCGACCTGGTCTGGGGAGACCGACACAGTGCAGACCCCGACCTGCTTCAGGCGACCTTTGCGATCGATTTTCAGCCGACCGACCTCTCTTCCTTGTTTTGGCCATAACTTCTTCGTCCAACATCCGATCGACCTAATTTTTGAAGCGTTGGATTCCTAAGACATTTTTCTATCTTTTCATACTAGATTGATCAGTTTTAGCACTAAATTGAAAAAGGTGCATTGAAACAAAGTATGACGATCAGTTGATTAAGTCTGACTATGCTTCAGTAAATTGAAGATAACTTGAGCTATAGACTCGGATTGAGTTGATTCTTGTTTCTAATTAAACTAGAGATATAATTCTACAAATGTTATGAAGGAGCCGATCGACAATTCGGCCTTTAAGACTTTCAATTTATCGGTCGACGTTAAGTGTAGTGTTCAGTCTCAGCTTTGTAATGGTCTGAACAATGTTCAGTATTTTGGAGATATCTCGATCGATATAGCTCGGATTGAGTTGATTCTTATTTCTAATTAAACTAGATATATGAGGCTACCAATGTTATGAAGGAGCCGATCGACAATTAAGCCTCTAAGACTTTTAATTTCTGGAGTGAAGCTCGGTGTAGTGTTCAGCCTCGGGTCTGAAGAACAGACTTCAGTATTTTGAAGATATCTTGAGCTATAGAGCTCCGATTGATCTGATTCTTGAAGTGATGGACTTGTAATACATAGAGGAACATTTATTTAGAAGAAAGTTTTATCAAATGACTTCATTTACCTTATCGAAATAATCAGACAAGATGTTAGTTTTAAAGACCAATGAAGGGGCAATTTTGGAAGTTTACTTAAAAGGTTAAGTTTATAGGCTTAAATGGAGGGGCTTATGGGTCATTCCTTATTCATTAATTGACCTGGCACTATAAAAGCAAGGGGGCTGTAGTTGTTTGGAGGAGAATCACGATTATTGCCCAAAAGACTTAAAAGAAATAAGAGGAGAGAAGAGAAAAGGCTTGTTTCGGTGGAGAAGAACCGAAGAGAAGAAGAAGAGAGCTTCCAAAGGTTCAGTTTTCTCCAAGTTTCTTGAGGGATTTTTGGTGCTTTTCAAAGGAAAAGGTGAAGAAGAAGATGAAAGCTTCTTATGGAGCCCAAAAATCCGAAAATGGTGTGAGAGAAGGTAAGATGCGAAATTTTGAGATCTGTGAATTTTGATGAATTTCTGGTTTAGAAATATGGAAAATGGTATGGGTTTGTGGAGTATAAAATCAATATTGATGATTGCTAAGTATTATGGGTTTAATTTTGGATTTATGTGAGTTAAGGTTTAGGTCAATTTTTGTGAATTGGAGATTTTAGAAATTCTTGCTTTAAAAAGCTTGGAAACATGATGATTATGAGTTTCCTATAGTAAATTGTGAGGATTATGATTTTTTTATGATGTTGAATTTGGGTGAAATTGCTTTAGGTGAAGTTAAATTGGAAGAAATAAGGAATCAATGGACAAATTGGAGCGAGGAATAAGTTTCTAGCATCGATTTGAGGTGGGTACCTGTTTATAATAGAATTTATAAGCCACTACTGCCTTCTTTAAACAAAGAGATTTTCTAATTTCAATTGCATCGTAAATGTTGCATCATTGTATGAATGATTTGAAAAATCATTATTGATTCAATACATGAACTTTTGACGAATTGCAAAAATACATTTGTGTTATGCCTTGAAAGATTCCATGGAATTTCGTATATTCAAAAAAGAGCATTCGATAAATGATATTGAGCTTGAATATGATAAAGGTTTGAAAAGTTATGATTTCCGATTAGTTTTAAGAGCGTTTATAAAATATGGTTTTATGTAAAGGTTTGAAAACTTGTGATATCCGCATAAATTTGGAAGTGTTTAGAAAATATTGTTTATGGAAATATTTGAAAAGTTTTGATTCCCAAAAATGCTTTGAAATTGTCTAGAAAATGGTTTATGCAAATGTTTGAAAATTTATGATTCCCAATACTTTCGGAATTAGCTAGAAAACATTGTTTATAAAAGTATTTGAAAAATTATGATTTCTGACATTGTTTATAAAAGTATTTGAAAAATTATGACTTCCGACATTGTTTATAAAAGTGTTTGAAAAGTTTACGATTTCTGAACTTGTTTATAAAAATGTTTGACAAAGTGTGATTTCCAAAATGCGTTTGAAATTGTTTAGAAAATAAGGTTTATTTAAATGTTGAAAAGTACGATTTCCGAAATGCGTTTGAAATTGTTTAAAAATGTTGGTTATGTAAGTGTTTGAAGTCTTTGGTCTTCGTATGATTAGATTCCTTACTTTTAAAATGGTTTTAAAAATTGTTTTAAGAAATTATACAAGTTTTAAATGGTTGATAAATTAAGAAAATTTCTGAAGTTTTGAAAAATGACACAAAGGTTCAATTTCTGGTCTTCAAATGATTTGGAAGATTGATTGAAAATTGAGAAAGTATTGAATTTTATTGTTCCCGAATATTTTTGGAAAAAGGGTTACGAGTTTTAAAATGAATTAAGAAATGAAGAAAGATTTTGAAATTCATTTCAGTGGTTGGGATTTAAGAAATCGCGTAAATTGTTAAATTCGTTATTTTCAATAAATTCGATAAGTTATGAAAATGCTTTCGGAATGTTTTTTTAGAAAATACAAGATTTATGCAAATTATGTTTTTGAATAAACGTGCTTTATGAATCTGCATACGTTTGGTTTATGTGTTAAAGAAATAACTTGCATTCATTGTTCTGACTTTGGTCTATACGTGATTAAATTGTTGAATTATTATGATCATTGAAATTGCATTGCAATTGGTGAGTTATGCTCATGTTATGCCATTAAAATATATTATGGCATTTTGCATTAATGAAAAGATAGAAAAGCTTGAAAGTATGGAAACATTCGATAAATTGATTGAGCACGAATTGTTATGTGCTTTGTTGGGTGAGAGAGTAACCGATCGTTAGTCACGTGCACGTCGACGTATGGAAAATTATAGCCTTCTCCCGGCTGCCCGCTTGAGGCCACGAGATCTGAAAATCGGACTCGATAGTTCTGATATAAACTTTGGTTTATCCGTCGTGTTTACGGAACTCTCGAGCCATTTGTGTGCATTGTATCTATAAATTGTCAAATTGATGCATTCATGTTTTGTAACTTATGGATTTATGGATGAAAGCCTAAGAATCATACGTTTTGCAAATGGCGACTTTGACTACAGCAAGAAAAGAATTTTTTGAAAATGTGCTTGAAAATGTGCTTTTCGGGTTTCCAAGAAATGTTTTCTAAGATCAGAAAAGAAAAAAAAAGAATTTCAAGGGTTTTGCTTATTTATTTGTTATAAACTGTTACCCACGAGCTATAAGCTCACCCCCCTTCATTCTCATCCATAGGTGATGAGAAGAAGATCGGGTGAAAGAAAGTGAAGGTTTTCGTATATTGTGTATTGTGTATTCGGATTTTATTATCGATGTTGTATTATGGAATATTTGGTAAGCACGCATTCATGACGTATATACACTATGGATTTGTATATGGAATGCTAAAATGAATTGTGATTTGAGTATGGAATTGAGATATAAGTTTGTGTATGATTATTGGGAATTGTGTTGATATAATATGTTAAAGGATATGGATATGTAGATATAGGATTGCGTGTGTTGAGTTGGATTCCGGACGGGAAGTCCGATGATTCTGGCTATTATGTGAGAAATATAGAAGTGTTTTGCAGGTTTGGGTTAGTTAGAATGTAGCTGTTATGCTGCCGAAATTTTTTTGGTAAAATGGGTATGAAAACGAGATTTGAGATTCAAATGAGTGTATAAGAAAATGATTATGAATTGAGAAATTGATTAAGGAAGAAGAAAGAAAAGAAAAAGAAAAATTTATACCGGATTTTTCAGATCGGATAGTCTAGGTTTCCAACGTGATCATGTTCTCTAAGATATTTGTTCACAGATGTCGGAAATCGGTTTCGATTCTATTTGTATTCGATTCATTGCTTCCATATTTTGTTATTGATTCGCCTTCGGATTCAATTTATCTTATTTGAATTCGCTTTGTTTCCTTCATTTTCCGGTTGGGATCCGGTTTTCGGATCGGGTCCCAACACATAGTTTCACCAATGCTATGTAATATTGAGTCATTGTCTTCTCTCCTTGCTTAGTCTCTCTCAAGAAACTCTTAATTTGGAACAAGGCAACAGTATTTTCGATAGTAGAATTGGTCAATTTGGCATTTTCCCAAATTTCTTTTGCAAATGTGGCTAAGACAAACTGCTCGCTGACTTCCAGGGTCATTGAGTTGATCAACCAACTTATAAAAAGGTTGTTTTCGGCCATCCAAGTCTGATATTTTGGGTTTGATGGGTCGACGGCCTTGCGGTGGTATTGTGCTTAAGTATTTTCTTTCCCTCTCCCTCTTATGAACATGAGCACTGAGTTAGACCATGGTAGGTAATTATTCCCATTCATTCTATGACTGACTATGCTGGTTTGGGAATTATCGGTACTGTTCTGGAGAAAGGATAGGTTCGATGCTAATGGAGCCACACCCGATGAGCCAGCGGCAGAGATTTCCTCTGACTCGACCTGCATGGCTCTGATCGTCATGAAAGAAATCATTCCCTAGTGTTCTGTTCTAGCTCTAATACCATGTACGAAAGTGGGAATAATTTTCACTGTACTATTGAATAGAAAATATACGGCCATATATAGCCTATTACAAGAGAAGTTTAAATCTGGAAATATATCCAAATATATCTAATCTAATCTAATCTGATCTAATCCCTTAATTTAAGGGATTTGAACTTATTCTATAGGATCTATATACAGCCTATCTATATCTCAATATTAGGGATAACAATTGTGTAGGAAAATCTCGGTGCGTGCATCACATACACACGGTCCGGAAAAAAATAAAAATTGTTCCGGGACGTTCTCGAAATCTAGGATCTATGTGTCTATACAAAGAGATAACATAATTCTCAAACCAGAACGACCAAAGGAGACCGTCTCTAACGGTATCCACGCAGAGGTCGAAAAACCTAACCGAATCAAACCCTTTGATCCGGAAATAGCTAGAATAAATAAGAGAGTGCTAGCTCTTACCTTATTCTTGGAGAGCATAAGGTGAAGAAGAGGAGAAGATGATGAAGCTTGAAGAAAGATGATGAAGAGAGGAGAGCTTTGGATGACTCTTCTTTCTTTTTAAACTTAAAACTTTTAACTTGTTAAAAGCTCTTTATATTAACTCACGATCATCATCCTTCATTTAGTCTATCATTTTTGTCTTTTAGTCATTTTGTCTTTTTCAATTTAAAGCCATTAAAAGATACTTTTGACAAGGTTAAAAGACATTAAATGATACTTTTGACAAGGCTAAACATCCTTCCACGTAAATCATATATTAATTAATTAATTAATTATATATAAATGCTGAGGTGGTCCAGTCACACTGGGGTCGGTTCTATCGGGTGCCGGTATGGAAAAAACACCGAAGACCTGTTTCAGCAATATCGATGTCGCGATCTCATCGGGACATATCCCAATCTCATCGAGATCCATTTAGTTCTATTGCTCTCCATATAATGGATCTCTATCCAAAACTATTTTACGAATTCTCTAAGTTACTCTTATACGTGTGACCCATTAGGTTCCCGGTTATGTTGGCCACTTAGATTAACACTTAATCCAAGCAAGTCATGAGCGGTGTCTAGCAACACATCATGACCCTCAATTGACCGGAAAGTAATTGGTTTGACGACTGAATCCATGCTCACCACGAACCATATCACGAACCCTTCCATAGACAATTACTGTGCAATTCGTGCTTTCACCATGCTATACCCCACTTGGTTATGAGTATGGGCAAAGTGTCAACTCTTACTAGACTTACTACATCAAATCTAGTCCAAGTGATATCAGTTCTCGTCCTGGGACTCATTACTTTATATGTCAATGAATACATTCTTCATGACATATGTACTCCAGCCAGAGATTTTCAAGTAATGACCCTGACAAGAGGCCATGGGTATCATCTTCTGCTATCACAGAAGTGGTGAATCCTCTATTGGCTACTCAATTACCTTCGAATACCTCAAACTATACCTAATCACCAACCTATGAGCGACCTCTGTGAGGCAACAAGGAATGGAGTCAAAGCACAGAATCAGTATCCAATATATCCTTGAGTACCTCAAGTCTAAGGATACTTGTACCATTGCTATGACGAGATTATCACTGACATTAGAATAGGACATCCATGTGATGATCTCATAGTAGGTCATCCAATGTACTTACTACCTCTTGTAAGCATTCACATCTCAACCCTAAACATCTCATATTTACAGTTTCTGAGATCCACTGCTTGATCAAATCAAGGAGCTTGACATGTGCTAGTCTCTCTGGATTAATGATGCCCAGTTTCAGTAATCCTATGACTAGGGATAATTTAGATACTGACATAATTGTACATGATAGGAATCTCAGTAGTATGATCACATCACAATTTCCTTCATGCTATGTCATATATCATGGACTTCATTAATTTGCTTATAGATCAATATCAATTCATAAATAATGAACACCAAATTAATGAAATATGCCTTTCAATATTTATTCATAAAGTCTGTACACAACTTTGTACAAAACGCGCTAAAGGCGATTACCTTTAGGGCACTACTCTAACAAAATATCTCACTTGACCTAAAGCCAATCGCCTTGATATCTAATACCATAGGCGAGTACATGAGAATCAAAGCTCTTCTGTGATAATGGCTTTGTCAACGGATCAGCAATATTTTGCTCGGTTGAAATTCTCTCTATCTGGACATCACCTCGACCAATGATCTCCCTAATCAGATGATATCTGCGGAGTACATGTTTGGATCGTTGATGAGACCTTGGTTCCTTTGCCTGCGCAATAGCCCCATTGTTGTCACAATACAACTGTATAGGCCCATCACAACTAGGAACCACACCCAGATTAGAAATAAACTTCTTAATCCAAACTGCTTCCTTTGCTGCGTCTGAAGCGGCAATGTACTCTGCCTCGGTTGTTGAATCAGCAGTTGTCTCTTGTTTGGAACTCTTCCAACTGACCGCCCCGCCGTTCAGTGTGAATATATAACCTGATTGGGATTTAGAATCATCCTTATCGGATTGAAAACTAGCATCTGTATGCCCGCTCACTTTTAGATTTCCATCTCCATATATCAAGAAAACATCCTTAGTTCTTCGCAAGTACTTGAGGATATTCTTGACAGCCACCCAGTGACCCTCACCAGGATCCGATTAGTATCTGCTCGTAACACTTAGAGCATATGATACATCAGGTCTCGTGCATAGCATAGCATACATGATAGATCCTATTGCAGATGCATACGGGATCTTATTCATGCACATCCTCTCATCTTGTGTCTTAGGACACATAGATTTCGAGAGTGTTATCCCATGAGTCATGAGCAGGTACCCTCTCTTAGACTGCTCCATGCTAAACCTCTTTAGCATCTTATCTATGTACGTTGATTGTGAAAGACCAAGCAATCTTTTTGATCTATCTCTATAGATCTTTATCCCAAGGATATAAGTTGCTTCACCAAGATCTTTCATGGCAAATTGTTTGGATAACCAAATCTTCACAGATTGTAGCATAGAGACATCGTTTCCTAGTAATAATATGTCATCTACATATAGCACAACGAATACAATTGCAGTCCCATTAACCTTCTTATACACACAGTGTTGATCTGGATTTTGTGAGAAACCAAACTCTTTGATTACCTCATCAAAACGGATATTCCAACTCCTGGATGCTTGTTTCAATCCATAGGTGGATTTCTGAAGCTTGCATACCTTTTTGCCATCATAGAAGGTGAAGCCCTCTAGTTATGTCATATACACATCCTCAGCTAGATTTCCGTTTAGGAAAGCTGTCTTCACATCCATTGGCCATATCTCATAATCATAATGAGTGGCAATGGCTAGGAGTATCCTAATGGATTTAAGCATTGCTACTGGCCTGAAGGTCTCGTCGTAGTCAATTCCTTGTCTTTGTCGAAAACCTTTAGCCACAAGCCTTGCTTTATAGGTAATCACATTACCATCCATGTCGGTTTTCTTTTGAAAACCCATTTACACCTATGGGTTTTATTCCTTGGTGCCTCGACCAAAGTCCATACTTGGTTTTCATACATGGAATCCATTTACGCCTTCATGGCATGAAGCCATTTCTCGGACTACGAACTCTTGAAACCTCTTCATAGGTAGTAGGCTCATTATCTTCTATGAGCAATCGTCATTCTATTCACTCACGAAATCCATATCTCTCGGGGAGCAGGCGTATCTACGTGATCTACTTAACTTCTTGTGTTGAAGAAGGTTGAGCTGTTACTTCATCTGTATGAGTCACATTTTCAGGTTCAGGCAGTTGATCTGCGTCTGTTCGAGCATCTTGAACTTCTTCAAGTTCAATTTTGCTCCCACTGTCTTCTTGTAAAAGAAACTCTTTCTCTAAAAAGACAGCAAGCTTTGAAAGAAACACCTTTTGTTCCTCGTGAGTAGAATTGATATCCCATTATTTCTTTAGGATATCCTACAAACAAACACTTGTCAGACTTTGCATCAAGTTTATCATTGTATCCGCTTCACATAAGCAGGACAACCCCAAACTTTCAAATGAGTAAAATAGGGTCTTTTGTTAGTCCACATCTCATATGGAGTAACATCAACTGTCTTTGATGGAACTCTGTTTAACAAATAAACAGCTGTCTCGAGTGCATACCCCAAAAGGATTTTGGTAACTTTGCAAAGCCATCATCGACCGTACCATGTCTAACAAGGTTCGATTTCTCCTTTCAGCCACACCATTATCTTTGTGGTGTGTAAGGTGGAGTCCATTGAGATAAAATCCCATTATCTCTAAGATAATCTAAAAATTGTTGGTCTAAGTATTCCCACCACGATCGGATCGTAATGTCTTGATACATTTCCCAAGTTAGTTTTCTACTTCATTTACGAATTGTTTGAACTTTTCAAATGCTTGATTTGTATCTCATCGAATCTGGTACCCATATCGAGAATAATCATCGATAAAGGTAATGAAGTAAAGACAACCACTTCTAGCATGGATGGACATCGGACCACATACATCTGAATGTATTAGGTCTAATACTCCAGTCGGTCGTTCACCCTTTCCCTTAAAGGGTAACTTAGTCATCTTGCCTAATAAACAAGATTCACATATGTCATATGATTCATAATCAAATGATCCTAAACTACCACTCTTATGGAGCTTAGCTATGCGTCTCTCATTTATATGGCCAAGACGACAATGCCATAAGTAAGTTGATTTTAAATTATCTCATTTACGTCTTTTCGTGTCATTGACATTCATAATTGGATGTGACATATCCAATATGTAAATTCCATTGCATAATGTACCAATACCATAAAGCATTCCATTCAAACTAATAGAACAACCATTGCTATTAAAAGTCAAATGGAAACCAGCTTTATTTAAACAAGAAACAGACAATATGTTCTTTGTTAAAACAGGTACAAAATAACATTCATCCAGTTTAATTACAAGCTCACTGGGGAGTGACAAAAAAATAAGTGCCTATGGCTAATGCAACAACTCTTGCTCCATTTCCTACACGCAAGTTTAGTTCTCCCTTCATGAGTTGTCTACTGTCCCTGAGGCCCTGCATATCATTGCATATGTGTGAGCCACAACCAGTATCTAATACCCATATGTTATGATCAGAAACAGTATTAACCTCGATGAAAAACATGCACGAAGGAGTGGGGCATCGATGCCTTCTTGATGAGCTTGCTCATCAAAAGCTCTCTAAGATGAAACACTATGGTATTAGCATCCATAGACTCATCTTTATACGCAGCACTCTGGTGACATAAATGAGCATAATACAGATAGCCATGTCACTATCTTTGAGATGCTTACGATATACTTTCGATCCTCATCGAAGCATCAACGGCAGTGGATCGGGAAGTGGAACATCTAGGACATAGCTTAACTCCTCGGATCGAGAACAATTCTCGATTTCTCGACCAATCAAGAAAGTTGGGTCCGATTAATTTATTAGACTCCATAAGTGAGCGCAAATTCACACTAGAAGACATCTTCAATAAACCTAAAAGGAAAGAGAGAAAGAATGTTAGAATATTAAGACATGCATGATCATAAGGACTTGCATGACATACATATGGCTCCCACTAGTTTCACAAAATCCTTAACCCTCACTACGAATCCAAGAAACATTATGACAAAGTGTCCTAGTGGGTCGATATCCAACATTACTAAGGATGACCTTGGGTTTAGCCAACAAGCCACCTTAGGTCAATCGGTAGGTATCGGTCATATCAATTGCATCATAGTTACAACTATCGACTAGTGCTATCAACTCGTGATGTATGCACACACATTGGGTTATCAACTCTTGATGCGTGTACATCTGATGTACGCTACCCAATTGCGTCTCGGTCTACGTTGACCTTGAGTTTACTCAACAAATCAACGCTTATAGTGAAAACCGACCCATTAATTCGAAAATCTTATTTCCATGGTTTGAACATATCCTTATAGAGCGAGCTTGGGTTTACCCAACAACTCTAACTCTAAAAGAACTCTGGTTCTCCCCATATTAATGGAAGGCGTCAGTTTTCATATTATGTGTGAGGGATTTCATACTCTGGTCTCATCTAAGCCGTAGGATTATAGTCACAATGACTATATGGAATGATTTAGGGCATCTCTTCAATCACATCGAATCTATACCTATAATCATTCATCATCCCACCGAACCAATCCTAGCATGCATTCTTTAATGCAATCATCTCATAAGGTTTTCCTATATAGGTTGTGACGGGTTATGCATCTACAGCTTTGACATTCGATTCAACTCTTGAACCAAATTGCTTTCTAATGTTAGCATCGGCTAATTTCTCAATTCGTATGTTTTCAATTCCAATTCACAATACCAATATACCAAGTGTAATATCCTCTCCTTTGATGTACCAATGAAACACTAATTGTAGAATGCTTGCCATACATAGTCATACTAGACATGAAATACTCAAATTGATTAATACACTATTATTCTCTTAGATTTCCAAATGATTTGAGAACATCAAACCATCACCCTAAGTATCTCTAGGTAGTCTCCACTTCATCAAGACTACTTCGGCACTTGTCACATAACTTGTGACGGCCAAAACAGTCAAGACAATAGAATATACTAACGAGACGCTAATGTGACATATTTGACATCCGAAAATTTTTGGAAACCCAATTTCAAGCAAATCAGTTTGACATGCATACAACATCAATGTAACATATTTCTAATCAAATTAAAAATGATCCAAGGCATTGGAACACACAAACAATATTCCAAACAAACCAGTTCCACAACTTTCTCAAAATTGCCAAGTTCTGTCTTTTGCTTGAAAAAATCATTGAAACAATTTCAATAAATTTTGAGAAAATTACAGAGGCTAGAAAATGTTCACAACATGCTCCATGAATATTTTCAGAATTTATTTCCAAGAAAAACTCAACCAACCTCAGCAATTAAGCCAATCCAAAATCTGTGTTCCTCAACACAGACATTCCCATCAACACACAAGAAATTCTCAAATAAATATTCAATCACCTCAAAAACATTTTTCCATCTTCATAAACATTTATAAACGTCTTAGAGACATGTTGGTGAAAGAAAATCCCAAAAACCAATTCTATATTTTATTCTCGAATTTACAAGCATGCCTGTTCATGGAATGTGCATAAACACAGCGACCAGAACATTAGGGAATAAATTAGCAAAGCTATACCAAATCACATTGACAAATTTTTTCCTTCCACAGACATTCAGCAACATCTCATGAGCAAATTTGGGCAAGAAAATTTTGAAAAGAAGATTTCTACACTGATTTCGAATTCAACACATTCAGCATGCAAAATCGTCACAACCAATAGGCAGCATCAATCTTATTATGATTTCTTCTTTATATACGACACAAGTGGCTCTGATACTACTATAGGAAAATTCTGGTGCGTGCATCACATACACACGGTGCGGAAAAAAATAAAAAAAAATTCCGGGACGTTCCCGAAGTCCAGGATCTATGTGTCTATACAAAGAGGTACCATAATTCTCAAACCACAACGACCAAAGGAGACCGTCTCTAACGGTATCCACGCAGAGGTTGGAAAACCTAACCGAATCAAACCCTTTGATCCGAAAATAACAAGAATAAAGAAGAGAGTGCTAGCTCTTACCTTATTCTTGGAGAGCACAAGGTGAAGAAGAGGAGAAGATGATGAAGCTTGAAGAAAGATGATGAAGAGAGGAGAGCTTCGGATGACTCTTTTTTCTTTTTAAAATTAAAACTTTTAACTTGTTAAAAGCTCTTTATATTAACTCACGATCATCATCCTTCATTTAGTCTATCATTTTTTTCTTTTAGTCATTTTGTCTTTTTCAATTTAAAGCCATTAAATGATACTTTTGACAAGGCTAAAAGACATTAAATGATACTTTTGACAAGGCTAAACATCCTTCCATGCAATATCGATGTCGCGATCTCATCGGGACATATCCCAATCTCATCGTGATCCATTTAGTTCTATTGCTCTCCACATAATGGATCTCTATCCAAAACTATTTTACGAATTCTCCGAGTTACTCTTATGCGTGTGACCCATTAGGTTCCCGATTATGTTGGCCACTTAGATTAACACTTAATCCAAGCAAGTCATGAGCGGTGTCTAGCAACACATCATGACCCCCAATTGACCGAAAAGTAATTGGTTTGACGACTGAACCAATGCTCACCACGAACCATATCACGAACCCTTCCATAGACAATTACTGTGCAATTCGTCCTTTCACCATTCTATACCCCACTTGGTTATGAGTATGGGCAAAATGTCAACTCTTACTAGACTGACTACATCAAATCTAGTCCAAGTGATATCAGTTCTCGTCCTATGACTCATTACTTTATATGTCAATGAAGACATTCTTCATGACATATGTACTCCGGCCAGAGATTTCCAAGTAATGACCCTGACAAGAGGCCATGGGTATCATCTTCTGCTATCACAGAAGTGGTGAATCCTCTATTGGCTACTCAATTACCATCGAATACCTCAAACTGTACCTAATCACCACCCTATGAGTGACCTCTGTGAGGCAACAAGGAATGGAGTCAAAACACAGAATCAGTATCCAAGATATCCTTGAGTACCTCAAGTCTAAGGATACTTATATCATTGCTATGATGAGATTATCACTGACATTAGAATAGGACATCAATGTGATGATCTCATAGTAGGTCATCCAATGTACTTACTACCTCTAGTAAGCATTCACATCTCAACCCTAAACATCTCATATTTATAGTTTACGAGATCCTTTGCTTGATCAAATCAAGGAGCTTGACATATGCTAGTCTCTGCGGATTAATGATGTCCAGCCATAATCCTATAACTAGGATAATTTGAATCTTGACATAATTGCATGATAGGAATCTCAGTAGTATGATCACATCACAATTTCCTTCATGCTATGTCATATATCATGGACTTCATTAATTTTCTTATAGATCAATATCAATTCATAAATAATGAACACCAAATTAATGAAATATGCCTTTCAATATTTATTCATAAAGTCTGTACACAACTTTGTACAAAACGCGCTAAAAGCGATTGCCTTTAGGGCACTACTCTAAGAAATTGCACCCGAACCCGATGGGTACTCGATAAAATTACCCGAACGAGGGCGGGTATGGGGAGTAAATTTTTACCTATTGGGCGGGTATGGGGGGTTAGCAAAAGTACCCGTTGGGTATCGGGGCGGGTATGGGGATACCACCCCCATACCCGTTTACCCGTTATATAGTAATTACAATTTTGCCATTATATATATATATACATACAAACCCAGCAATTACCCAAATCCCTAATTCAATTCTTCCTCAATCCATTCCCCATCAACGCAGTGTCACCGTCAGCCATCATTCACAACATCACATTGCCATCTTCTCCACCGAACCAACCTCCAAATCCACCACAAATCAGCATCTTCCTCAATAGAGAACCACTAGGTCCACTACATCTCCGGTTTGAATCTTCTTCAATTCTTCCTTCTTCAGTCCCTCATTTTTCTTTTCTTTGCAGATCCAATCAAGATTCAATATGGTTAGTGATCTGTTAAGTATTCGTCTATTTAGATTTTTATTTAGTCTAGTCAATCATTATGATAATGAGAATTAATTTGTCTGGGTAATCAGTCAAATGTGGAAAACACTGGAACGTGCTATTGTATTGCTAATTCAAGACTTTGACAATGACCGATGGACTAGACTATCATGCACATATCCATCTGTTATGCAATCCAGCTGAAATATTAAAACTTTGTTTACTTTTTGATGAAACTTGAAAGTGAAAGCTCAAACAAGTCAGAAGTAATTAAATAGAGGGAGAGCATATATATATATATATATATATATATATATATATATAAGTATATAACACGTCTGTAGTTTTCATTATTATTATTATTATTATTTTGTGAAAACTCAAAAGAGCTAAAAAAACATAATAACTTTCATTGGACATTGCACATCTAAAACAAATATAAATGCTACTTACATGATGATCAAAACATTTATAAAATAATTGCTTTGATCTAGTACAAGTATGTTGTGGGATTTAATTATTTTTTAATTTCCTTCATTAGATAAAGTATTATCAATACCTTTCGGATGATAATTTGATTGGATACTTGTGCAGGTAATTTGGGTTAATTTTTGTTGGATTACAATGAACTCGAGTGAGAATATTTCTCAAAATCCTACATCTATGGATAGTCCTCCCATTCTCTCGACCTCTCTCCTTGATTGACTCACCAAATAGTGCAGTCGGGAACCCACTCCAACTTGGAGGTCATACAAGATGTTGAAGATACGTAAAGAAGATTAACATCGGTTGTTTGGAATCATTTCAAAAAGGTGAAAATTGAAGGGGAAGATGAGAAGGCCATTTTGTAATTATTGTCAGAAAAAACTTTCTGCCAAAAGCTCAAGTGGAACTAAACACTTGCATGATCACATAAAGAGTTGTCCTCGAAAAAAATTTCAAGATGTTCGACAACAAGTTTTGATGCAACAAACAAATGCGGTGGCAAATTATCTTTTTGATCAAAAAAAATCAAGGGATGATCTTTCCAAGATGATTATAATACATGAGTATCCTTTGGTTATGGTCGAGCATCACGAATTTCACCAATATTTTGCTGGTTTGCAGCCCTTGTTTAAGGTTCCCTCACGAAATACTGTGAAAAGCGATATCTTAAGGATATATGACTACGAAAGGGTGAAGATTTTGAGTTTGTTGGAGGCAAATTGTAGTAGGATTGCCTTAACTACGGATATGTGGACTTCTAGTAATCAAAAAAAGGGTTTTATGGCTATCACCGCTCATTTCGTCGATGATAAGTGGACATTACAAAGTCGTATCATGAGGTATTAATTTGCTTTCCTCTTTTTTTGAATCACATTTGTCTATGTTTGCTATTTCTATCTAATTGCATATTAATAATGCCAACAATATTGTTTTTTATCATTTAATAATCATTAATTGACAATATTAATTATCTAATTCTTGTTTATTTACTTATATAATATAGGTTCATATATGTACCTTGTCCACACACTATTTAATACCATTTTGGATTGGAACATTGATCGAAAGTTATCAACTTTGACGGTTGATAATTGTACAACTAATGAAGCTATCATTAGTGCTATCACAGAAGTGGTGAATCCTCTGCAACTGAGATTTTTCTTTCTCAGGTTCTGATTTTCTTTTCTTCTTCTCAGTCTCTTTAGCTTTTCTGGCTATATCCTCTTCCAGAATAGAGACTAAGGATCTTGTTGCTTTATGTGCACGAGATTGAGAAAATTGTTCCTGACTCTGTTCTCTGGCAATCTTCTCTTCTTGTTGCCTTAGAGTCCGAATTCTCGGTGATCTCTTCGCCTTCTTCGTAACTTCACTTAAAAGACTTTTTCCTTGTCTTTTTGGCACACTTTGTTCTGTTCTCCGAGGCTGACTTTCTTTGGTTTTAGGACTCGCCTGTTTTATCAGCGGTCTTCCTGATGTTCTTCTTATTTCATCCTCAGGCGATCTCATACTTTGTTGAGTTCGAGAACTTGAAACGGGAGTTTTCTTCGAAACATGCTCCCCCTCAGTTCTTGTTCTCCTTGAAGAGTCGGCTTCTTCATTGGTCAATGTCCTTAGACCCATTCGCCGTATTGTGATTGCATCAATCTTACTCTTCACTGGTACAATCCTTCTATTTCCTTTGTGTAGAAGGACTCTGGATTCCTCAAAAATCCTTGTCAGAAGCATGCCATAAGGATAGATATTTGTATCCTTCCTCCCCTTAACCATGTAGTGAAAGATTAAGAAGGGTAAGTCGACGGGATTGCGATTCAGCAGGTAAAACAAGCATTGTTCATCCAGGGTAGTCACCAAATGCCTTGAACCTACTCTGGGTAGAATGCAGTTAAACAGAATCGCTTGAAGAACCCTAGCCTTTGGAACCAAACTAGAGGTCTTCCTCTCCCATGAATCATTGACTCCATACAGTTGTCTTCTGACATCTTCTTCTTTCACTCCAACCTGGGACATCCAACTGGCCTTGGTAGACAGAGTCTCACCAACCGATGGACAATCAGTCACCTCCTTTATCAGCTCCTTAGTGATAACGACAGATATACCATCTACCGAAGATACCACAGTTTTGTCTACAAGCTGAGCATTCTTCTAGAACTCGAATACCTCATTGATATACACTGGTTCTCGTACCTGGAAGAAATTCCTCCAACCAGCTCTTTCAATCTCTGGTTCTACGTCCATTCCATCATTCCTCAATGACTCAAAATCCACATGTCTTCCGAAAATCATAGCTGCTTCCATTGTTTCAGAAAGAAAAATATTTTCTGGAAAACTCTTCGTCTAAGGTAGAATGATTAAGAAAATTGAAAAGCAAGATGAACAAATGCGGAGATGAGAGTAACATGATGATTTCAACTTGAGCTACTTGAAGAGTCTAGTGCGGTGTGTTCTAGAATCATTAAGATCCTCGATATTATCGATTTTTCCTCCAAAACTTCCTTGATAGAGAAGTTCTTTGTTAGAGTAGTGCCTAAAAGGCAATCGCCTTTAGCGCGTTTTATACAAAGTTATTATGCAGACTTTATGAATAAATAAAGAAAGGCATATTTTATTACTTTCTTTGTTCATTATTTTGAATGGATATTGATCTATAAGCAAATTAATGAAGTCTATGATATATGACATAGCATGAAGGAAATTATGATGTGATCATACTACTGAGATTCCTATCATGTGCAATTATGTCGATATCTAAATTATCCTAGTCATAGGATTCTTGGCTGGACATCGGTAATCCGGAGACTAACATCTCAAGTTCCTTGATTTGATCAAGCGGTGGATCTCGAAGCTGTAAATATGAGATATTTAGGGTTGAGATGTGAATGCTTACTAGAGGTAGTAAGTACATTGGATGACCTGCTATGAGATCATCACATGGATGTCTATTCTAATGTCGATAATAATCTCATCATAGCAATGGTGCAAATATCCTTAGACTTGAGGTACTCGAGGATATCTTGAATCTTGATTATGTGCTTTGACTCCATTCCTTGTTGCCTTACGAGAGTCGCTCATAGGGTGGTGATTGGGTACAACTTGAGGTATTGAAGGTAATTGAGTAGCCAATAGAGGATTCGCCACATACGTGATAGCGAAGATGATACCCATGGCCTCTTGTCGGGTCATTACTTGGAAATCTCTGGTAGAATCGTATGTCATGAAGAGTGTCTTGATGATAAATAAAGTAATGAGTCGGGATAGGCGATATCACTTGGACTAGAGTTGACGTAGTCATTCTAGTAAGAGTTGACACTTTACCCATACTCATAACCAAGTGGGGTATAGCATGGTGAAAGGACGAATTGCACAGTAATTGTCTATAGAAACGTTCATGATATGGTTCATGATGAATATATGTTCATTCATCAAACCAATTACTTTCTGGTCAATTGGGGGTCATGATGTGTTCTTAGATACCGCTCATGACTTGATCAGATTAAGTGTTAATCTAAGTGGCCAACATAACCGGGAACCTAATGGGTCACACGCATAAGAGTGACTCGGAGGACTCGTAAAATAGTTTTGGACAGATATCCAATATATGGAGAGCAATAGGATTAAATGGATCCCGATGAGATCGCGACATCGATATTGTTGAAAAATATTTCCGGTGTTTTTTCCATGCTGGGACCCGGTAGGCCGGTAAGACCGACCCCAGTGTGACTAGACCACTTCAGCATTTATATACATATATATATATATTATTAATTAATTAAAGAATTAATTAATATATATATATATATATATGTTAAACGTGGAAGCATGAAGGAGAAGACAAGTATCACTTTATTATATATATATATATATATATATAAGGCTAACGTGGAGCTCTCTCCACCATTAGCTTTTAAGTCCTTTAATTGTTAAAGGACAAAAGGACTAATGAAGAAGAATTGATGATGATCTTCGTGGCTTTTGGAAGAAATTAGGAAGAAAGGATTTTGAGAAAATCCTACGCATCTTCTCTTCTCACCATCGATCATCAAGGCTTCATCTCCAAGTTTCTCCTTCTCTCCATCGTTTCTTATAGCTCTCCAAAGGATTTGCCCCGGTTAGGTTCTCCGATCTCTGCGTGGATACCGTTAGAGACGGTCTCCTTTGGCCGTTATGGTTTGATTTCGTTATATAGTCACATGGATCCTGGCTTTCGGGAAGGTCCCGGAACAAAAAATTTTGTTTTTCCGCACCGTGTGCATGTGATGCACACACCGGGATTTTCCTACAGTAGTACCAGAGCCACTTGTGTCGTATGTAACGAAGAAATCATAACTAGGTCGGAGTTACCTATTGCTTGTGACGATGATGCATGTTAACTGTGTTAATTTCGAATTTAGTATAGAAATATATTTTTCGAAATTTTCTTGCTCAGATATACTCGTAAGATGTTGTTGAATATGTCTGTGGAAGACCAGAATTTATCAATGTGATTTGATATGGTTTTGCTAATTTATTCCCTAATGTTCTGGTTGCTGTGTTTGTGCACATTCCTTGAACAGGCATGCTTTTAAATTCGAGAATAAATGTCTCTAAGATGTTTATGAATGTCTATGAGGATGGAAAAATGTTTTCGAGGTGATTTACTATTTATTTGAGAATTTATTGTGTGCTGCTGGGAATAACTGTGTTGAGGAACGTAGATTCTACATTGGCTTTGTTGCTGTGATTGGATGAGTTTTTATTGGAAATAAATCCTGAAAACATTCATGGATCATGTTGTGAACATGTAGTAACCTCTGTAATTTTCTCAGAATTTATTGAAATTGTTTCAATGAGTTTTTCAAGCAAAAGACAGAGCATGGCAGTTTTGAGAAAGTTGCTGGAGCTGTTTTGTTTGAAATGAATGATTGTGTATTTCTCAATTCCAATGCCTTGGATCATTTTTAATGTGATTAACAATGTGTTAAATTGATGTTGTATGCTTGCCAAAATGATTTTCTTGAAATAGGGTTTCCAAAATTTTCGGATGTCAAATATGTCACATTAGCGTCTCGTTAGTGTATTTCGTTGTCTTGATTGTTTTGGCCGTCACAAATTTTGTGACCGATCTTCAAGTAGTCTTGATAAAGTGTAGACTACCTAGAGATACTTAGGGTGATAGTTTGATATTCTCAAATTATTTGCAAATCTAAATGAATGAGAGTGTATTCATTGATTTCAAGCTTCATGTATAGTATAACTATATATGGTAAGCATGATACAATGAAAGTGTTTCATTGGTACATCAAAGTAAAGGATATTACACTTGTTATTGTGAATTTGATCTACACGGATTGAGAAATTAGCCGATTAGAGAGCATGCCAAAATGTAGTCGACTAACACATGCACTAGTCGACTAACACATGCAGTAGTTGACTAGCACATGCACCAGTCGACTAGCTCATGCACAGTAGTCAAAAGTAGTCTACTAGCACATGCTCCAGTCGACTAACACATGCACCAGTCGACTACAACATGCAAAGATGGGATGATGGATGATCAAAGGTATAGACTCAATGTGATTGATAAAATGCCCTAAATCATTCCATATAGTCATGGTGACTATAATCCTATAACTTGGAGAAGAAGATGAGACCAGAGCTTGAAATCCCTCACACATAATATGAAAACTAACGCCTTCCATTAATATGGGGAGAACCAGAGTTCTTATAGAGTTCGGGTTGTTGGGTAAACCCAAGCTCACTCTGTACGGATATGTTCGAACCATGAAAATAAGATTTTCGGATTAATGGGTCGGTTTTCACTAGAAGCGTTGATTTGTTGATTAAACTCAAGATTAACGTAGACAAAGGCAAAATTGGGTAGTGTACATCAGATGTACGCGCATCAAGAGTTGATAATCCAATGTGTGTACATACATCACAAGTTGATAGCACTAGTCGATAGTTGCATCTTGATGTAATTGGTATGATCGATACCTGCCGAATGATCTAAGGTGACTTGTTGGGTAAACCCAAGGTCATTTTAGTAATGTCGGATATCTATGATGCAATTGGTATGACTGATACCTACCGATTGACCTAAGGTGGCTTGTTGGGTAAACCCAAGGTCATTTTAGTAATGTCAGATATCGACCCACTAGGACTTTTTGTCATAATGTTTCTTGGATTCATAGTGAGGGTTATGGATTCTTTGAAACTAGTGGGAGTCATATGCATGTCATGCAAGTCCTTATGATCATGCATGTAATTCTATTCTAACATTCTTTCTCTCTTTCCCTATAGGTTATTGAAGATGACTTCCAGTGTGAACTTGCGCTCACTAATGGATTCAAACAAATTAACTGGACCCAACTTTCTCGATTGGCTGAGAAATCTGAGAATTGTTCTCAGATCTGAGGAACTGGGTTATGTCCTAGATGTTCCACTTCTTGATCCACCTGCTGTTGATGCTTCTGATGAGGATCAAAAAGCATATCGTAAGCATCTCAAAGACAGTGACATGGCTACCTGCATTATGCTCGCATCTATGTCACCAGAGCTGCAGAAGCAGCATGAGTCTATGGATGCTAATACCATAGTGTTTCATCTTAGAGAGCTTTTCGATGAGCAAGCTCGGTCTGAAAAGTTCGAGACCACGAGGCTACTCTTCACTACTAAGATGACTCCAGGTTCATCTGCAGTGCAGTATGCACTGAAGATGAATGGGTCTATTGAGAGGTTGGCCGTCTTAGGTTTTGTTATGGATTATGAATTAAGTGTTGACTTAATTCTAGTTGGATTGTCTGATAGTTATTCACAGTTTGTGTTAAACTATCGGATGAACCAAATATCCACGACAATCCCTGAGTTGATCAATCTGCTCAAGACAGCAGAGCAATCTATCAAGAAGGATAGCAAGGCAGTGCTTGTGGTGAACTCTTCTTCTTCTGGTTCCAATAAAAAGAAATTGAAGAAGAAAAGATCTAAAAAACCAAAAGGAAGTACAGCCAAGAAGAAAACCAAAGAAACTGGACCAAAAGGAACTTGCTTCCATTGGGACAAGACTGGCCACTGGAAGCGAAACTGTAAAGTCTATCTGGAAGAATTGAAGCAGAAGAAGGCATCAGATGCCTCAGCTCCTTCAGGTATGTTTGTCATTGAGGTTAATACTATTTCTGATCATAACATATGGGTATTAGATACCGGTTGTGGCTCACACATATGCAATGATATCACGGGGCCTCGAGGACGATGAGCGACTCGTGAAGGAGAGATAGACCTGCGTGTAGGAAATGGAGCAAGAGTTGCTGCATTAGCCATAGGCACTTATTTTTTGTCACTCCCCAGTGGGCTTGTAATGAAATTGGATGAATGTTATTTTGTACCTGTTTTAACAAAGAACATATTGTTTGTTTCTTGTTTAAATAGAGCTGGTTTCCATTTGACTTTTAGTAACAATGGTTGTTCTATTAGTTTGAATGGAATGCTTTATGGTACTGGTACATTATGCAATGGAATTTACATATTAGATATGTCACATCCAATTATGAATGTCAATGACACGAAAAGACATAAACGAGATAATTTAAAATCAACTTACTTATGGCATTGTCGCCTTGGCCATATAAATGTGAGACGCATAGCTAAACTCCACAAGAGTGGTAGTTTAGGGTCATTTGATTATGAATCATATGACACATGTGAATCTTGTTTATTAGGCAAGATGACTAAGTTACCCTTTAAGAGAAAGGGTGAACGTGCGACTGGAGTATTAGACCTAATACATTCAGATGTATATGGTCCGATGTCCATCCATGCTAGAAGTGGTTGTCTTTACTTCATTACCTTTATCGATGATTATTCTCAATATGGGTACCTGTATCTGATGAGATACAAATCTGAAGCATTTGAAAAGTTCAAACAATTCAGAAATGAAGTAGAAAACCAACTGGAAAAAGTATCAAGACATTGCGATCCGATCGTGGTGGGGAATACTTAGACCAACAGTTTTTAGATTATCTAAGAGATAATGGGATTTTATCTCAATGGACTCCTCCTTACACACCACAGCATAATGGTATGGTATAAAGGAGAAATCGAACCTTGTTAGACATGGTACGATCGATGATGGGCTTTGCAAAGTTACCAAAATCCTTTTGGGGGTATGCAATCGAGACAGCTGTTTACTTGCTAAACAGATTTCCATCAAAGACAGTTGATGTTACTCCATATGAGATGTGGACTAACAAAAGACCCTATCTTACTCATTTGAAAGTTTGGGGTTGTCCTGCTTATATGAAGCGGATACAGTTAGATAAACTTGATGCAAAATCTGACAAATGTTTGTTTGTAGGATATCCTAAAGAAACAATAGGATATCAATTCTACCTTGCTGAGGAACAAAAGTTGTTTGTTTCAAAGCATGTTGTCTTTTTAGAGAAAGAGTTTCTTTTACAAGAAGACAGTGGGAGCAAAATTGAACTTGAAGAAGTTCAAGATGCTCGAACAGACGTAGATCAACTACCTGAACCTGAAACTGTGACTCATACAGATGAAGTAACAGTTCAACCTTCTGCAACACACGAAATTCGTAGGTCACATAGGATACGCTCTGTTCCCGAGAGATATGGATTTCTCGTGAATAAACAGAATGACGTATTGCTCATAGCAGATAATGAGCCTACTACCTATGAAGAGGTTTTGAAGAGTTCAGAGTCTAAGAAATGGCTTCATGCCATGAAATCTGAAATGGATTCTATGTATGAAAACCAAGTATGGACTTTGGTTGAGGCACCCGAAGGAATAAAACCCATAGGGTGTAAATGGGTTTTCAAAAAGAAAACCGACATGGATGGTAATGTAATTACCTATAAAGCAAGGCTTGTGGCTAAAGGTTTTCGTCAAAGACAAGGAGTTGACTACAACGAGACCTTCAGCCCAGTAGCAATGCTTAAATCCATTAGGATACTCCTAGCCATTGCCACTCATTATGATTATGAGATATGGCAAATGGATGTGAAGACAGCTTTCCTAAATGGGAATCTAGCTGACGATGTGTGTATGACACAACCTGAGGGCTTCACCTCCTATGATGGAGAAAAGGTATGCAAGCTTCAGAAATCCATCTATGGATTGAAACAAGCATCCAGGAGTTGGAACATCTGTTTTGATGAGGTAATCAAAGAGTTTGGTTTCTCACAAAATTCGGATGAACATTGTGTGTACAAGATGGTTAGTGGGACTGCAATCGTACTCCTTGTGCTATATGTAGATGACATATTATTACTAGGAAACGATGTCTCTATGCTACAATCAGTGAAGATTTGGTTGTCCAAACAATTTTTCATAAAAGACCTTGGTGAAGCAACTTATATCCTTGGGATAAGGATCTATAGAGATAGATCAAAAAGATTGCTTGGTCTTTCACAATCAACGTACATAGACAAGATGCTAAAGAGGTTTAGCATGGAACAATCAAGAGAGGTACCTTCCGTGACTCATGGGATAACACTCTCAAAATCTATGTGTCTAAGACACAAGATGACGAGATCGCATGAATATGATCCGTATGCATCTGCGGTAGGATCTATCATATATGCAATGCTATATACGTGACCCGATGTATCATATGCTCTAAGTGTTACTGACGGATACCAATCGGATCTGGTGAGGGTCCTTTGGGTGGCTGTCAAGAATATCCTCAAGTACTTGCGAAGGACTAAGGATGTTTTCTTGATATATGGAGATGGAGATCTCAAAGTGAGCGGGTATACAGATGCCAATTTTCAATCTGATAAGGATTATTCCAAATCCCAATCAGGTTACATATTCACACTGAACGACGGGGCAATCAGCTGGAAGAGTTTCAAACAAGAGACGACTGTCGATTCAACAACCGAGGCAAAGTACATTGCCGCTTCAGATGCAGCAAAGGAAGCAGTTTGGATCAGAAAGTTCATTACTGAACTTGGTGTGGTTCCTAGCAGTGATAGGCCCATACAGTTGTATTGTGACAACAATGGGGCTATTGCGTAGGCAAAGGAACTAAGGTCTCATCAACGATCCAAACACGTACTCCGCAGATATCATCGATCGGGGAGATCATTGGACGAGTGATGTCGGATAGAGAGAATTCCACAGCGAATATTGTCGATCCGTTGACAAAGCCATTGTCACAAAAGAGTTTTGATTCTCATGTACTACGCTTTATGGTATTAGATATCAAGGCGATTGGCTTTAGGTCAAGTGGGAGATTGTTAGAGTAGTGTCCTAAAGGCAATCGCCTTTAGCGCGTTTTAATACAAAGTTGTGTATGATTTTATGAATAAATAAAGAAAGGCATATTTCATTACTTTGCTATTCATTATTTATGAATGGATATTGATCTATAAACAAATTAATGAAGTCCATGATATATGACATAGCATGAAGGAAATTATGATGTGATCATACTACTGAGATTCCTATCATGTGCAATTATGTCAAGATATCTAAATTATCCTAGTCATAGGATTCTTGGCTGGACATCGGTGTCTGAAGAGACTAGCACATCTCAAGCTCCTTGATTTGATCAGCGGTGGATCTCGAAGCTGTAAATATGAGATATTTAGGGTTGAGATGTGAATGCTTACTAGAGGTAGTAAGTACATTGGATGACTGCTATGAGATCATCACATGGATGTCCTATTCTAATGTCGGTGATAATCTCATCATAGCAATGGTGCAAATATCCTTAGACTTGAGGTACTCGAGGATATCTTGGATATTAATTACGTGCTTTGACTCCATTCCTTGTTGCCTTCGAGGTCGCTCATAGGGTGATGATTGGAGTGCGACTTGAGGTATTCAAAGGTAATTGAGTAGCCAATAGAGGATTCGCCACTTCGTGATAGCGAAGATGATACCCATGGCCTCTTGTCGGGGTCATTACTTGAAATCTCGGTCGAATGCGTATGTCATGAAGAGTGTCTTGATGACATATAAAGTAATGAGTCCCGGACAAGAAGCGATATGACTTGGACTAGAGTTGGCGTAGTCATTCTAGTAAGAGTTGACACTTTGCCCATACTCATAACCAAGTGGGGTATAGCATGGTGAAAGGACGAATTGCACAGTAATTGTCTATGGAAAGGTTCGTGATATAGTTCATGATGAATATATGTTCATTCGTCAAACCAATTACTTTCCGGTCAATTGGGGGTCATGATGTGTTGCTAGATACCGCTCATGACTTGCTTAGATTAAGTGTTAATCTAAGTGGCCAACATAACCGGGAACCTAATGGGTCACACGCATAAGAGTGACTCGGAGGACTCGTAAAATAGTTTTGGACAGAGATCCAATATATGGAGAGCAATAGGATTAAATGGATCCCGATGAGATCGAGATATGTCCCGATGAGATCGCGACATCGATATTGCTGAAAAAGGTTTATGGTGTTTTTTCCATGCCGGGACCTGGTAGGCCTGTAGGATCGACCCCAGTGTGACTGGACCACTTCAGCATTTATATACATATATATATATTATTAATTAATTAAAGAATTAATATATATATATATATATGTTAAACGTGGAAGCACGAAGGAGAAGACAAGTATCACTTTATTATATATATATATATATATAAGGCTAACGTGGAGCTCTCTCCACCATTAGCTTTTAAGTCCTTTAATTGTTAAAGGACAAAAAGGCTAATGAAGAAGAATTGATGATGATCTTCGTGGCTTTTCGAAGAAAGTAGGAAGAAAGGATTTTGAGAAAATCCTAAGCATCTTCTCTTCTCACCATCGATCATCAAGGCTTCATCTCCAAGTTTCTCCTTCTCTCCATCGTTTCTTATAGCTCTCCAAGGACAAAGGTAAGATCTAGCAGTCTTTACTTTGTCTTAGCTATTCCCGGGTCAAATGGTTTGCCCCGGTTAGGTTCTCCGATCTCTGCGTGGATACCGTTAGAGACGGTCTCCTTTGGCCGTTATGGTTTGATTTCATTATATAGTCACATGGATCCTAGTTTTCGGGAAGGTCCCGGAACAAAAAAAAAATTTTTCCGCACCATGTGCATGTGATGCACACACCGGGATTTTCCTACAGTTACCAGCTGTAACTCACTATATCTGACGCCGTTAGTTTTGACGTTACTTTTAGCCTGACTGTTCGCTTAACATAACCATGTTAAGGTTGCGTCTGATCTTCTGGAACCGTTCTTCACTCAGTGGTTTGGTGAAGATGTCTGCCCACTAATGCTCTGTTTCGATGAACTGTAGACGCACCACCTTCCTCTGAACATAGTCTCTTAGGAAATGATGTCTGACTTTTATGTGCTTCACTCTAGAATGCTGAATCGGATTCTTTGTGATTGATTACCTTTGGTGTTGTCGCGATGATTGGAATCTCCTCTTCTTGAACTGAATAGTCTTCAAGTTGATATTTGATCCATAGCGTCTGTGAACAGCAACTTGCAGCCGACATATATTCTGCTTCGGCGGTTGATAGAGCTATCGAGCTTTGTCTCTTGTTTGACCAGGAAACTAGGTTTGCGCCAAGAAAGTGACATCCTCCGCTTGTGCTCTTTCTTTCGATTCTATCTCCGGCATAGTCCGCATCGCAATATCCGATTAACCTGAAATCTTTATCTTTCTCAAACATTAAGCAAAGATCAGTAGTACCTGCGAGATATCTTATAATTCTTTTAACAGCAATAAAATGAGACTCTCTAGGATCGGCCTGAAACCTTGCACACAAGCAAACACTGAACAAGATATCGAGTCTACTTGTCAGAAGATCAAGATAAGAACCGATCATCCTCTATCTGAGGTTTGATCCACCTTCTTACCAAGTTCATCTTTCAACAAAAGGTTTGAATGATGCATCGGAGTAGCCATTGGCTTCACATTCTACATATCAAATTTGTTCAATAACTCTTTCACATATTTTTGTTGATGAATGAAGATTTTCTCTTCGGTTTGCTTAACTTGCAACCCAAGAAAGAACTTCAACTCACCCATCATACTCATTTCAAATTCTTTCTTCATTAGACTCTCAAATTTCATGCATAATTCTTTTGAGGTAGCACCAAAAATAATATCATCAACGTAAATCTGAACTAAAATAAAATCATTCTGAAAGTTCTTCTTGAAGAGCGTCTTATCAACTTGACCTCTACTGAAACCATTTTCTATAAGAAAGGTACTCAGACGATCATACCAAGCTCTAGGAGCTTGCTTCAGGCCGTATAAGGCTTTATGAAGTCTATAGACATAGTCTGGGTTTTTAACATCCTCGAAGCCAGGTGGTTGCTTAACATACACTTCTTCGTCTATAAAGTCATTCAGAAATGCACTCTTTACATCCATCTGAAATAACTTTATATCATGAAAGACTGCATATGCCAGCAGAATCCTAATAGCTTCAAGTCTTGCTACTGGAGCATACGTCTCATTGTAGTCTATTCCTTCTTGCTGATTATAGCCTTGTGCTACTAATCTAGCCTTATTTCGACTCACTCTACCTAATTTGTCTAACTTATTTTTAAAGACCCATCTGGTTCCTATAATGGATTTCTTAGGAGATTTCGGAACTAAGGACCAGACCTTATTCCTAGTGAATTGATTCAGCTCCTCTTGCATGGCTAACACCCAAGCTTCGTCTTGAAGAGTTTCCTCAACCTTCTTTGGTTCTATTTCAGAGATAAAAGTCACATTAACTTCTCTTCTGAATCTGGACCTTGTTCTGACTCCTTCTGAGGTCTCTCCGATAATCAACTCTTCTGGATGAGAACTTTTATATTTCCAATCTCTTTTCAATCCGAAAGTTTCTGGAATATCTTCAACTTTTTCTACATGAGTTCCTGATGATGGAGTTTCTGTGCTATCATCTAAGCTTTTTGAAGGACCTTCAGTTTCCATGTCATCTTCCTTATGAGGTTGGGAATTATCATCAAATTTGACATGGATGGTCTCCTCAACTGTCTTTGAAGTAAGGTTGTACACCCGAAATGCCTTAGACGATGATGAGTAGCCTAAAAAGATTTCTAGATAGGTCTTTGAATCGAATTTATCCAACAACTCCTTTGTGTTCAGAATAGAACATTTGCACCCAAATGGATGAAAGTAAGATATATTTGGTCTTCTTCCATTCCATAACTCATAAGGAGCCTTCTTCAACATGGGTCGCAACAAAATTCTATTTTGAATATAGCATGTTGTATTCACAGCTTCTGCCCAGAAATACTTAGGAAGATTCATCTCACACAGCATGGTCCTTGCCATTTCTTGAATCATCCTGTTCTTCCTTTCAACAACTCCATTCATTGTGGAGTTACGGGGCCAGAAGTTGTGGGAAATTCCATTCTCCTCACAGAATAATCTAAACTTCTCATTCTCAAATTCTCCACCATGGTCACTCCTGATACTGGCTATAGACATTCCTTTTTCATTCTGTAACTTTCTGGATAAGGTCCTAAAGCACTTAAAGGATTCATCTTTGTGTGATAAAAACAAGATCCAACAAAATCGAGTAAAGTCATCAACGATGACAAGTCCATATTTCTTTCCTCCAAGACTTATTGTGCTTGTTGGACCAAATAAATCCATATGTAACAACTCTAAAGGTCTAGATGATGTTACAAAACTTTTAGAGGAAAAGGAAGTTTTAACTTGTTTTCCTTTCAAACAGTTTTCACAGAAAAACTCTTTGTCAAAACTTATTTTTGGCAATCCTCTTACCAAATCATGTTTTGCCAACTTTGAAATATGTTTAAAAGAGACATGACCTAGCTTTTTATGCCAGATTAGTCTTTCTTTTTTGGAAGATAGAAAACATGAAATGTTTTGGCTTTGAAAATCTTCTAAATCAATTTTGTAAAGATTGTTTCTTCTCTTGGAACAGAAAAGTATAGACCCATATTTGTTTCTGACTTCGCAAAGATTTTGATTGAATGTGACAAGAAACCGAATCATACAATTGATGGCGCTAATCAAGTTATGCTTCAGACCATCAACAAGCAGTACATTATTTATGCATGCAAATGAATCTTTACCAATTTTACCGATTCCAATGATCTTGCCCTGCTGGTTGTCTTCGAAAGTTACCGATCATCCTTTCTTATACTGAAGATCTAGGAACATAGACCTTCTTCCTGTCATGTGTCGCGAGCATCCACTGTCTAAATACCAATGGTGCTTGCCGTATCTTCTAAGGAAGGATATCTGCAGGAGAAACTATTTTATTTTTTGGTACCCAAATTTTCTTGGGTCCTTTATGGTTAGTAGTATGCATATGATGAGTTCTTTGATGCATATAACTAGAACGTTGATCAAAATGAGATCTATTAGAGTTTCTCTTTTGAAAGAAAGGTTTATTATGAGACTGAGTCTTGTTAGCTGTAAACCCTAATCTGGTTTTATCACTCGGATGTCTACATTTTCCAAGCATCTCATTCATTTTCTTAGTGCTCTCTGTGAAGGTAGCTAAATCAGCTGACAGATTCTTAATTCTTAGTTTAAGCTGATTAATCTCTTATGATCTGTCTATGACTTTATTTTTCTCCTCTAATTGCTTCTTTAGACAGACATTTTCTCTCTCTATTACTTCAGTACGTCTAATATTTTCTGCATACTTTTTCTTTAACAGTTTGTACTATTTCAGAATAGCATGAGAATCTTCTAACAATTCTAAGTAGGCATCATGCAAATTATCGTAGTCAGATTTTACCTTCTCATCACTATCTTCCTCGGCCATCAGGCAGATGTTTGCATGTTCGACGATTGAACACATGTCGATTGTGATGAATCTAGGTCCTCCCACGTTGCCACCATGCTTTTCTTGCCTTCTCTACTCTTCTTTGGTTTCTTCTTTAGATTCGGACATTCGTACTTGTAGTATCCAGGCTGATTGCACTCGTAGCAGATGACAGATGACTTCTCTGGCTTAGCTTCATCTTTGACATTCTTCTTGAAAGTCTGGTTTGCTCTGGACTTCTTCTTCCACATGCGTCTTATCTTTCTAGAGATGAAAGATAACTCGTCGTCTTCATCACTTGACTCTGGTTCTGATTGGCTGGAGTCGTCATCCTTTGATTCTTCAATCTTTAACGCTTTTGATGACTTCCTCCTTCTTTGAGTCTTATGATTCTTATTTCCGGCCTTCAGCGCTATCGACTTGTCCCTTTTGGGCTTGTCTTCAGCATCGAGTTCAACTTCATGAATCTTCAAGGATCCAAGCAACTCGTCAAGCTTTAACACGCTCAAGTCTTTGGCTTCTTGCACCGCAGTAACTTTAGGTCTCCATCTCTTCGGAAGACTTCTTAGGATCTTTCGAACATGGTCTTGATTGTTGTACGTCCTTTCAAGAGCTTTTAATCTATTGACAATTGTTTGAAATCTTCCAAACATTTGATCAATAGATTCTTCATCTTTCATCCTGAAAAGTTCATACTGGTGCACAAGAATACTTATCTTGGATTCTTTAACTTGGCTTGTGCCTTCGTGAGCAATGGACAATGTGTCCCACATCTCCTTTGTAGTATCGCATCCGTGGACTTTATCATACTCGCTTCTACTTAGGGCACACGTTAAGAAGAACTTCGCCTTTGAGTTCAGTTGTATTCTCTCCTTCTGGTAAGCCGTCCATCTGACTCGTGGAATGGAATTGTCATCTTCGTCTACTGGTGTATAAGGTCCGTTCTCTATTACGTCTCAAAGGTCGACATGAGTAGATTCTATGAATAGTCGCATCCTATCTTTCCAGTAATGATAATCTTCTCCGTTGAATCTTTGGAGGTCTAGTATCGAGGCTCCTTCGCGATGTATACATGTGATTCCGCCATTATCTTTGATCCACACTTTGCTAAAGTGATCCTTGGATACTAGGCTCGATACCAATTGAAGTGAATCACACGTTAATACAATACTTATAAGCGATATAGAGCATACGAGAAGGGGGTTGAATTGTGTATTCCCTTTTTGTAAAATCTTTCAAAAGCTGTTTGTTAAAAATAAAATTCTTTCTGAGAACTTCGATAGATTCTAATTAATCAAAACTTTAAAAAAGCTGTGTTTCTTGATTAAATCTTGATAAAACTTGAATCTAAAATAGAGATAGAGTGAGAGTGGTCGACACGAAGAATTTATCTGGTTACTTTGAACCGTGGGCTACGTCTAGTCCTCGAGTTCTTTCGAGATTTCCACTATCTCTTTCAACGTTACAAGTATTCTTTTCGAGCCTCTTCAGGTCTCTACAATCAGTATTCTTTCACACTTAGCCTTTGCAGGCTATCTGTACTACTTTTTCTCAGAAAAGTGTTTGCACACTTGTTACAGTAAAATAACTCTCAGCTAATTTGAACAGAATGTTTTTTGCTAAATTTTGATCATTTTTTCTAACTTTGGCTAACTTTGCAATCTTCGACTTCAACTTGTATTTATAGCCTTCATCGCCAACTGCTTCTTCATTCTTGTTTCTTAAATCTTTAAAGAAACAATTATTCAGTTGAGTTCTGTAACTAACTCTAATTGACTCCTTTGTCTTCTTTTTGAATTCCGCATCTGTTTTTCTTCGTCTGTATTTTATAAATCGTGCTTCGCTCTGCGTCGTATCTGCTTTTCTTGTTTAGCGTCTTTTACGCTTTACTATTACATCGTCTGCGTCTGCTTTGCTTAGCGTCTGCGTCTGCTTTTCATTTTGCGTCTGTTTCTTTTAGCGTCTGTGTTAGACCCCGAACCTTGAGTGACAATTTGATTTAGTAATATGAATGATCAAGTGGATGAGTTGATTTAATTAGAGTTGAAAAACAAGAATTAAAGAGAAAAAAATGTGAAAATTTGAAGAAATTAGAAAGTTTGACTTTCTGGAGAGAGAATGTTTGACTTTGAGAGTTGACTTTTGTTTGAGGCAAATTTTGATAAAATGATCTACATGAAACTTGTAGATTATGTTAAGAGCTTTTTGCAGACATAAAGTTTGCAATTTTTCGATATTGGGAGTAAAAGTTATGATCAGTCAAAGTTTATGTGTGATAAGGTTGACTTTTGACTTTAATTATGATGACTGAATCTTTGACTGACAAATTAACCTAATTAGAGGTTAATTGATTTTTGATGTTCTTCATGAAAATTGAAGGGTTTGTTTTGATCTTTATTTCGATATAAAGTATGCAATTTTTCGATCTCGGAATGATAAGTTATGATTTTTACAAGTTTGTATAGAGGATAGTATCTTTGACCGAAAAATGGACTTCCGAAGGAGTTGAATTGAGTTTTATGTCCTTCGTGAAAGATGTAGAGCTTTCTTTAAGCTTTCTATAGAGACTAAGTTTGTCAAAATCGGAGTTCGGGATTAAAAGTTATGAATTTTGGAAGTTTAGAGGAAAAAAAAAAAGAAGAGGAAAATGATTTATCCCCGTCACTAGGGCGACGCATATCGCCATAGCGATGGCGAACGTTCAGCGCCGCCGTCGCTACGGCGACGCGCATCGCCGTAGCGGTGGTGAGCATTTTGGCTCGCGTCGCTAGGGCGACGTCCGCGTCGCCGTAGTGACCGTGCCCTATCCTCGCCCTAATACGACGTCGTTTTGCTCCTTTAGTTTTCTTGCTTCCTCCTCCAATCCGACTTTTGTTCACTGTTTTGCTCATATCTTTTTCGTCCGACATCCGATTGAGTTGATTCTTATGGAGTTGGATTCCTAAGACAATTATCTACATCCTCATAGAAATTTGTGAATTTTTGAGATTAAATTAATGGTTATTAATTTAATCAAAGTGCGTCGTGAAATTTTCCGAGCATAGTTCAGTGTTTTGTGAAATTCGGGATCTGTAGAGATCCGATTGAAGTGATTCTTGAGGCGAAATAAAGATAAGACAAGGGGCTACAAATCATATGAAGACATGAAATGTTAATTTTACCCCTAAAACTTTTAAGTTTTGAATTTAAGTTCGGATTAGGGTGAAATTTTTGGATTAGGAACACCTGAGAGTATTTTGAACATAACTTTTGATCTGGGAATCGAAATGAGGCGATTCTTGTTTTGAATTAAACTAGAGACATAAGGCTACAATTGTTATGAAGACATCCAGTTTCAATTCTGGGATTAAGAATGTAAACTTTTGGACGGAAATAATCGTACATGGAAATGTGTTAGAATATGGATATTCCCGAACTGTTTTGCGCATAACTTTTGATGTAGTGATCTGAATTGAGCGCGGTCAGTGGCGTTGGATTCGTATGATTAAGAGAAACATTTCTCGAGAAGGAAGTTTGGACAAATTCCTTTAGCTAAATAGTGCGAATCAAACCGCAAGTAAGCATGACTTTAAGCTTTGAATGGAGGGGCATTTTGGTCATTTGACCCTCAATTAATGACTAGGCACTTTGAATAAATAAAAGACAGATGTGAGTGTCGTTTTAAGTGGAAGAAGCTCGATTTTTCTAGAAAAAGAAGAGAGAAATAAGAAGAAGAAGAATGAAGAGGTTTCGTATGGAGAAAAGAAGAGAGAGAAAGCTTTGTTTCAATTTTTATACTTGTTTCTTAGGGATTTTTGAGTGGATTTCAAGAGGCAAAAGGTGGAAAAGCATGAGAGCTTCCTTTCAAGCTAGGAAAATTCAAATTTGGTGGAGAAATGAGGTAAGGGAAAATTTTCAACTTTGAGATTTTGTTGAATTTTTGATTGAGAAATATAGATAATGATATGGATTTGTGGTTTATGAAGTTGGTTTTGAGAAATATAGATAATGATATGGATTTGTGGTTTATGAAGTTGGTTTTGATATTAATGCTTTAGGTTGGGTTTAATTTTGGATGGAAATTTGTTTAAAGTTTAGGCCAAATTAGAAATTTGGGGTTTTTGTGAATTATTGGGGTTTTTGTGAATTAATGGTGTAGAATCATAATTAAGAGTAGGAATTGATGAAATGTGAAATCAATTGTGAAGAAATTATGTTTTATGAGATTGAATTTGGGTGTATTGGTTTAGGCCAATTTTGAAAATTGGGGATTTTCAAAATTGGAGATTGAAATAGCTTGGAATTATGGTAAATTGGTGAATTCCTAAGTTAATTTTGAAAATTATGCTATTTATGATGTGAATTTGGATGATTATGGTTTAGGTTTTGTTAAATTGGAAGAGAGAGAGAAGCAAAAGTCAAATTGACGCATTGGACAAGTTGCTTGCATGGAAATAAGGTGGGTAGCATATTTATATTTTGATTTGTAAGTTATATATTACTTTTCGAAAATTCAAGGAAATGAAAGAAAAGATTTTCGTACTTTATTCGTTTCCGAATGACTCTTGAAACATTATTACAAGCTTAAATTTATTGTTTGAAATGATTTGATAAATCGATAGAAATTTACGAAAATTCATATGTTATGAGTGCATTGATAAACCTGTGCAAAGTGTTGGATTTGATTTAATTGTATGAATTGTGTAGAATTGAGAATGTGTATAGTATGCTACGATGAAAAACAAGACTTTTGAAAAGTGCCTTCGGGCAATTTGAATTTCCGTTTTCGATATGTGTTATGTGGGTTTGGTAGGTCCTTTTGTGAGTCAGTATTGTCTCTATGTGTATAGCCTTTTCCGGTTGCCGCTAGTGTACACGGAGTCGATTCGGACTCCCTCACGGCTCTGTTGGACCGCTATCTTGAGGCTATGCGAAGACGCTCTGTTTGGACCTAGCTGCACCATTACGATATGTTATGTGTTTCTAATTTTGTTTCTGAGTGTTGCATTCATATTTATAAAAAAAAAATTCGAGAATATTTGAAAAATAAGAAAAGTGGGATTACTATGAAAAGTTTTGGAAAATATGAAAAAAAGTTTGAGGAAATTGTTTGAAAAATTATAAAGTTTGAAAAATTAGCCCTTTTTGCAAAAGTTTATGAAAGAAATGATTTACGCTTATTGGTCACTTTATAAATGTGTTATCCACGAGCTTCCGAGCTCTTTTCTTTCATCCCCATCTCCGTGTTTGAGCAGAGATCGGATGAAAGAATGTGAAAACGTCGGTTCGACATTTGAATCGTTAGCTTTTGAGTAATTTGGATCTTGAGTATGGATATGTATATGGCTTTAGATAAGTTTGGGAAAAATGTATTTGTGTATAAAGTTGAGAATTGTGAATGATTGTGAAATTTGTATATGAAATTATGGATAATTTGGGAATATATATGTATTATTGATTTGGGAATTTGATTGAATTATGAGTTTGGTATTGATTGATTTGAGACTTATGGAAGTTTTAGATGTTAGGTTTGCGTTTTGCTGGTGTTCGGATTCCGGACGGGAGAGTCCGATGATTTTGAGCTGTGTTTGGGATTATAGAAGTGTTTTGAACCTTGCAGTTTGAGTTAGGATTAAAGCGTAGTTATCTTTACCGAAATTCGATAAAATCTGGGTTAAAATGTAATTTGAGATTGGTATGGATTTATATAAGATTGCGTGATGGTGTATGGATTGAAGATGACGTTGTATGTGATTGAGTAACGAGAAAAGAAATGAGAATAAGAAAAGAAAAGAAAAAAAATTATACCGGATTTTCGCATCGGATTAGTCTAAGGAATTCCAACGCAATTATGTTCATTCGATCGTTTGCTTTGATTTTTGTGCTCGGATGTCGGATCTGTTCAACTTGATTTCGTTTAACTTTGAAATCTATTCGTTAGGTTCTATCGACTTGATTTGTTTTATTCTGAATTGATTCCGAATTCGACTTTCGAAATCTGTTCGTTTAATTCGTTTTCGCTATTGGCTTCCGCATTTTGTTTTCGATCCGAAATGTCCGTTTCCATCCGATTACGCGTCCTTCGTTTTCCGTTCTGCTTTTCCGGTTGAGATCCGGTTCCCGGATCGGGTCCCGACAGTCTGCGTCTGTGTTCTTTCGTCTGTATGATTGACTTCGTCTTTCTGACTTCGTCTGCTTTTGTTTTACTTTTATTTTGCTCTTTTGTTATACATCAAAATCATATCTAAGTAAAGTCATTTGGACTTAACAAGCATGAACCATTATACAAAGATTTGCCAACTGAAGAGGATTGGAGACTTGCAGGAATGGTTTGCGAGAAGTTAGGATTGTTCCATTCTGTGACCGAGATGTTTTCAGGTACAAAGTATCCAACGGCAAATATTGTTTTCCCTAAAATTTGTGAAATCAGAAGCTCATTGGAAAAATTGTGTGAGTCTCCAATTGAGGTGATTCAAGGCATGGCAAGAAATATGTTGGCCAAGTATAAAAAGTATTGGTCTGAAATTCATGGAATCATGGGAGTGGCAGTCATATTGGATCCAAGGTACAAGACCAAACTATTAGAATATTGTTTTAAAAGAATTTATGGAGAGTACTTATATGTTGATGAAGTCAAAAAAACTATGAATGTTTGCTATGATTTGTTTAAAGATTATGAGGGATTCACCTTCTTATAATGGTGAAGTTTCATCTACTTTAGGGTATGATAGAGATGCTAATGAAGGATTTCTCCAAAGTTTTGATGAGGAAGTTGCTCTTGAAAGAGAGAGTAGTTTGTTTGCGAAAACATAATTGGATCATTATTTAGAGGAAAAAGTGTTACCAAGAACAAAATTTTTTGATATTTTAAGTTGGTGGAAAACTAATGGGGTAAAGTATCCACTCTTGATGAATTTGGCAAGAGATGTGTTAGCTATACCAGTTTCAACTGTAACTTCAGAGTCTGCTTTTAGCACAAGAGGAAGGTTGGTGAGTCCACACCGTAGTCGGCTTCATCCCAAGACTTTAGAAGCGTTGATGTGTGCACAAAGTTGGTTGTGGAGTGAAATAAAAGGTGATTCTTATCTTTATTTGAATGAAATTCAATGAAATAATTAAGTTATTATTATATATATTAATTGAATCCTTTATTTTGTGGTTGTTTCTATAGTAACATGTTCTGATGAGACGAATGCATATTATCGCACTATTGAGTATGATGAGGATGTTAGTGAGGTATTTTTAGCAATTCATAATCCATTAATTTAAATAATGATTTTTATTTTTTAGTGTGAATGACTAATAATTGTTATTGTTTAATGATAGGCAAGTGGTCCAACAAATGCTTAACATTCAAGAAATAGTGCAAATGCAATAAAGAGGTAACACACTTTTTTCCTTTTATATACAAATTGCATGGTTAGCTTTAAATCGGAAACAAACATTTCAATTAAAGATATGCTAATTGATTATTTTCAAAAAAGAAAAGAAAAGAAAAGAAAAAGTAACTAAGTGCTAGTTAACATGTACATGTTAAATTTAATTTGTGCAATTTATGCTCTTCAAGTACAATGCAAAAATTTCAAAGCATCTGTCGATCTGTCAAGTGTCATGGCATCCTCGAGCAGAACCTTCAATTACAATACAAGGATCTCATCAAGTTCTATTGCTTTTTATGTTTTGGAATTTCCATTAAAACTATTGTATGTTATTTTAATTTGTTGTCTTTTTTTTTAATTCACTCTTGGATTTGTACTAACTATCAATTTATAATATCTATTTACTCGTTTCTTTTATGTTAAATTCAGTATGTATGTATGAATGTAGCATGAAAATTTAAAAGAAAAACAAATAGTCCATTCATATTAAATAAGCTTATCTTTAAAAAAAAAAAAAGGCGGATAAACGGATACCCGATGGAGGTCAAACCCCCAACGGATACGGGTATGAGGGTGTCAAAAAATCCCCGATGGGGATGGAGGCGGATATGAGGGTGGGACCTGGTTCATGGGGTGGGAGCGGGGGATGGCATACCCGCCCCCGTTGCCATCCCTACTCAATATAATCTAGATACAACTGTATAATATCTGTAGAAGAATATTAGTATATCACCAACAATTCAGAAATATCAACAGATGTTTTTAAGCCATGAACTCAAGATAGGAGAAGCGAGATCTTCTTTTGTGGTAGTATTTAAAATTTTGAGTAATTTACAATAATCATTGAATGATAATGTTAAATTAAAGCAATTACAAACTATAAAATATTGGACTTTTTTTACTCTTTGATTTATCAAAGTCAATTCAAGCTATAAACTAATCCGAAAATTTTAACGTTTAACTTAGCGGATCAGATGAGCTAGAGTCAATTCTATTTCCAACAGAAATTGTCATGTCTTTCTACGAAAGAGAATAAAGTGTTCGTACCATTTTTTATTGATCTTTGTGTGAATGACAGTTGTCTATACCTGTATAGATTTGAAGCCAAACCTAGCCGCTAAAAAACATCTCAAAGAGGATGCATCTCCAGACCCCAAGCAAAAGGTGCAATACGACAGTATTACATATCAAAATATCTCCCGTACATTTGTTTGCTTGGGACCGCAAGGCCAGCATGGTAATATTATTTGTTTGATATATCCTCTTTCTAATCAGAAAGCTCAAGGACGTGCTGAATTCAATCAAAGTAATCCGATAAATTTTGGTGTTAGCAACTGTATCGTGTTTCATGTCAGTGATGCATCCGTCATCTTTCCTCGCATCCTATTCCCTTTTCTCTTTCTTCTCGTACATAAGAGTGGCCAGGAATTGAAAGCAAAGATTTCTTATAGCTAGAGAAATGTTCAACACGGAGAGTCTACCAAATTGCAAGAGATCAACTTAGAGCCTAAGAAGGAAGAAGTTACGTAAAGAATTCCATATTATGGTAGCAAAGAAATGTAGCAAACAAACTATCCACTTACGTGAACATATGAGGGCGGCTACGAGACAACTGCGGCCGCTTTATTGGGGAGAGAATCAAATTTCTTAATGTCATGGAGGGGTTGCCAGCCCCAGACCCAAAAGCAGCGGGAACAGCGGTTCTCCTGTTTCCAGTATCAACTGGAACTGTTGATTGTTTTGCTGGTGAGCCATTTGAGATGTCAAAGGGACCAGAATTTGAACTATTTTGCCTTGCTGGCCATATATCCTCCCTGGGCCCTGGAGTTGGAGGAGTGAAAACGGACCAATCTGTAAGAAATAAGTCAACTGGCTTTGCAGATATTTATGCAGCAAAACCCAAATTTATCATCCTCAAGAGCTTTATTAATATGACAAATTCCTCAGCAGACACTAAGCAGGCACCTATCATCCCAATTTTGTTGCAAGAAGAAAAGGATTTACCTTTTCGGATAGGGTCTCTGCTGTTGATCATGGTTGCAGGATTCGAGAACAAATCAGGATCATTTCTTGAATAGAAATTGCTTGCTGGCTGGATGGCTGATCTTTTCATTGACTCATACTCACTTCTCAACTGATCATACATTTCATCAAGTTTTCTCTTCTGCCTGACGTTGGAATAGAATGGTTTTTACCAAGGTCAAAATATACACCATAAGTTTGAAAACCGAGCAAATCAGTGGCACAAGAATAGAATTAACCTGGATTTCTCAGAAAACTTTTCTTGGAGTTCTTGCTTGTCCTTCGACAAACTCTCAATCTCTTGCTCCATCATCTGACACCTCTTTGCCATTTTCTGATATGCAGTATGCACTTGCTCCAATTTTTCACTGAACTTTTCTTGCACTGTCTCACATTTCTGCCGACACTGAGTAACAATTCTGTTCATCTTGTATTGCATCTCTAGTTCCTTTTGCCCGATATAAAACATCACACTTTTGTATGCACTCTTCATCACTAAGTTCATTTAAGGAAGTCGCATTGTTTCACAAATTGTCCTCTCACAATTTTCTCAGGGAAGTGGTATTTCTATTCCCTTTTCAGTTTGATAACTTTCTCTAATGATGCAGGAATTTTATAAGCATCACTTGAAAATCCATTAAATTTGTGTTTCATTGTGAAGTGCAAAACCATGAATAAATATCAATGGATACATATCTGGGGAGATACTCCATTCATAGCCATCTAAAGTAAAAGTGACAAAGCAACAAAGAGAATGGAAAAGAAAACAGAAGAACAAGGAATTAGAAATACTGTGATGGCATTGCAAGGACTTTCACTAGAGTGAAGTGATTAATGATAAGCGAAGACATTCTATGTAATACTACAATACACTTGCTTACATTTATCCATTCATCATTTGGGTTGATATCCACTGGTTTCATAAGACTGAAAAAAGAAATATGATGATAATAGATAAGAATGAAGTCGATAGAGCATCATCATAAACAAGGAAAAATATTGCACAGTGATTCATATCATATCTCTGCATAATTGTGGGAAGTACATTCAACCCAAGGAGTATGCCTATAGTCTGTGGATTTCCAATAAAATCTAAGGTGTACATACAGAAATATATTCTCATTCTTCTTTTTCACAATGATTCACTAATTTAGGTAATTATAATGTTGTGCTTTATCATTTCCATCATCCATTCCAGCATAAATACATCCTCCCCAAGCAGTGCTAATTAAGGGGCATGCACCTTTTAGAAAGCACTTGATCACAAATTGGGCACGCTGCATCATTGCTAAGAATCTTGCTTGCATCTTCTGTACCTTGATAGACGGTTGAGGAAATTTGCAACAATTCTTAAACAAAGAGAACTTAATGAAAAAAACAGGAACATCCAGAAAATGGATACACAAGAGGTGACCACAAGTAGTGGAAACAGCTCTTCCCTCCAGTTCTCGCCAGCAAGCATTGCATCTCATTTCAACCTTGGGTATGAAATTTTAATCCCATCATCATACCTTAAAATTGCAACATACGTAATGCTAAAGTCATTTTGCATCTGAATTGAGTTACCAAAACGGGACCAGTATGGTTTCTGGTCTTGCTATAAACAGTGTTCATAAAGTCAAATATAAATGTAACTCCCTTTTTGTATTAACAAGCATCCACAGATAGAAGGAAATACAATTGGTAAATCACTAAGAGGTTCAAGAAATTTAGGAACTACTGACTGAAAAAAGCCACTTGCATGAATTTTCTCTCATTTACACTACAAAAGTAATTTTAACTTGAATCCCCTGAAATGAGTCAATATCAAAATTAGACAAAGGAAAGATTACTCTAAAGCCAAGAACATAAATTACCATACAACAGGCAGTTTAAAGCAAACTTTCTCAGGTCCAACACTTGTACGGACTACACTGAAGCTGGTTTTTTCCACTCATCAGCAGAGCAGAGCAACATCACCACCAACAATCACGCAAAATGAAATAAAATCTCGAAATTAGGGATTTCAATATTTACTATTACCTGTGATTTTGGCAAAGATCAATGGACCAGACGAAACACTCCTTAATCCAGAAGCTCTTAAATCAATCAGTGCAAAAAGAAACAAGAACCACAATTCAAATCCACAGAAAAAGCGAAAAAGAAACCAATCAACCAATTCTAAGAAAAACACGTCCACATACACTGGCAATCAGGAATCGTAAGGCATGTTAGAAATAAAGACGGATGTAGCCAGAGTGCAAATCAACTGAACTCTCAACTACAGTTGGCTCTCGCGATCTTCTAAGAATGGAGAGAGAGAATTGAAGAGACGTGTTCTCGAATACGGGAGTGTTCTTTCCTAAGAATGCTGCAGTAGTAGATACGTACGAAAGAATAACGGCAAGTTCCGTGAGTTTAATTAACAAGTGATTTATTGTCGATTCGACAATAACTTATAAGCAATCCTGAACCTTAACTTTTACAAGGAAATAGGCAAAATGATCATTTTTAATGTTAAGCTTTACATTTAACAATTAAATTCTTACATTTGAGGGTTCGATCTTTGATTTTAAGTATAGAGTAGTCTTAAATTTTTGGGTTAATTGTCCTACTATGTGAGATGCCTACAAATCAATAAAAAAATTAGTTACTGAACCCGTTGGTAAATACTTTGGTCTAATACCAAAAAAGAAATTTACATTTGAAATTCGACTCTATACTAACAATGCCGCCGATTTTTTGTTAAGTTAGTATTTAGTAATAACCTTATAATATTTTAATAACTAGGTGGATCTTATTATATAAATTTGATACGATTGTGTCAGACTTAAATAATAAAATTATATTAATATTTTTAGAGGTGAGAATGGTATAATTATTTAACCCTAATTTTTGTTAAGTTAACCTAATAAATTAACTTAACAAAATCCCTAACTTAACCGCGTGTCTTAAACTTCAATTTATAACCCCTACAAACAAAACCACAAACATTCTCACTAAAGCAAAAAATGCAGTGTCACTCCATTGCTCCTATCTTCTTCGCTCTGCCGTGTATTCTGTTTTTTTCTCAATGAAAGCCTAGTTCCTTACTCTGTTTCTGGACTCTTTTTCTGCATTTTGGTATGTTCTTTTCTTCAAGCTCCAATCTTTAAGGTTTATTTGGATCTCTTACTTCATAATGCAGTAATTGGGTTATGTCAGGTTAATTTGGATCAACTCCGGTACTGGAAGAAAGAGATCCGCAACACTCAATTCCTTCTCTTCAAGGTTTCGCCAATGAGTGCGGTGGATGCCGTCAGTTTCTCCAAACTTGCAGCCCAAAACTCTTTCAACACTCAGCTCCTGGTGTTTTTCTCCACCGTAAAACTTTCCCGATTTGTCCCCAAATTTGGAGAAACACGATAAAGACTCGAACTTTGCCTTGTAGGAGGACAAAAACCTTTTCCAACTACAGTAATGGTCGAAGACTGTCGTGCATCATAACCGGAGGACGTGTTTAAGAACAAAAACTTCTCCAAACAGTCCAGGAATTCTAAAAAACATATTCAATTTAAACATGATATTAAAGAAATTGGGCTACTCGTAAAGAGGGTTATTTTTAAGTTTATGGTTCTATCTTTTATGTTTATGTATTAAAATATAATCAAACTAAAGTTGATCTAAAGGTCAAATAATGTTTTTTTTTGTTGGCTATGTTACTCCTAAGAAAGGATGCATATATATCAAAGTTGTGATATCGAACTAGGTTCGGTACGGAAAGGATGCATATGTATCAAAATTGTGAATTTTGTACTAGATTTGGTACCAAATTGAGTTCTGGTATAATACCAGTCAATCTTGAGTCTTGATTTTAAATTTTAAATTTATAAAATAGTTCGCAAATTTTTAAAATTTGCAAAATAGTTAATTGGTATATTATACAACAGATCTTGATACTTTACATGTTTACATTAACCATATCTCTAAAAATTATAATAATTAATAATAATCATAATTAATATGAAATAACAATAATTATTAAAATTTTCATATATAAGTTAATAACCACAATTAATATGAAAAAATACATTTATCATCATACAAATATAAAATTAAAAATATTATAAAGTATTTAAAATATGATAATAATACAATTTCATTATTTTAATTAATAATAATTACATTAAAACATCTAATAAAAAACGATAAATATCCTTAACTCTCGAACTATTATAATTTACAACAAGAGTTCTTGTTGAGGAAACAATCAAGTAGAAGTTAAACTTGAAACAAAAACATTTACAATTACATTACATATATAAAATTTAACATAAGCATCAAATATAAGTAAAATTAAAATAAAAGGAAAAATAAAAACCTGGAACGAAATTCAATCGTCTATGGAAGGATATCCGCTATAACTACACTGACTCTAGTTATCATTTGGTACAAAATTTTCATCATTGAGATGAGCTTCATCATTATTATCATTCAAATTTAATGCACTAAATAACATGTCAATGCTTTCTTACCCAACGCAAAAGTAGCATTATAAATAAAATAAAATGTTAATTAATTTTAACAAATAAAAAAGGAAACAACTAAGTTGGATCATTGTATCTTCCTGAAGTGGGTTGATCAGGAGTACTTGAACTTCCTTTCATTTATCTGTAAAAATAAACGAATTCATATATCAAAATAAATAATACATAATTTCATTACACAATATGTATATTCATCTTATATAATATAACTCATTTTGGATGATTGCATTATACACAATTCAATTTCATAGAACACAATTCACTATAAGTCAAAAACTAACGATTCGGTTATTCAACATATATAGTTACACAAAACATATATAAACAATTTCATTTCCAACAATTACAAAGCATACATAAACAATTTTATTTCCAACAACCACAAAATATTCATAAACAATTTTCATTTTCAACAATTTGAATAATTTCAATTCAAAGTTTCAAACATAAGGATCAAGTTGAAGGGTATGATATGATTTACATAGTCGCCAAATAATGAATGACATATACAATTATTCATACACATCTATTCATAACGTGAGGATCAAGTTGAATGATATAACTTCATTAAATAATTTTCATTTTCAACAATCACAAAATATACATAAATAATTTCTATTTCCAACAATTTTAATAATTTTCATTTCCAATAATCACAAAAATTTATAAAACAATTTCCATTTCTAACAATTATCAACAATTTCCATTTTCAATAATCACAAAATATTTATAAAACAATTTCCATTGCCAACAACCACAAAATATACATAAATAATTTTCATTTCTAACAATTTCGAACAATTTCAATTCAAAGTTTCAAACATGAGGATCAAGTTGAAAGGGTATGATAAGATTTACATAATCTACAAATAATGAATAACATATCTTATACAATTTTTCATACATATCTATTCATAACATGATGATTAAATTGAAGGATATATTTATAACATGAGGATCCAAATGAAGGATATAACTTCCTTGGAATGTTATTTTATTTAAAGCTTTGACTCTTTTCATTTCTAACAAACCATAATATTATATAAAACCATTCTATATTTGGTTCTTAAATATATAAGTTGTTTTTATGATTTTTAATTGACATTAATAAGTCTATGTATAAATGATTGGAGCCTACAACATGCTCACAATTTGAAAAAAAGGTTCTATTTGGACACATTCATTACATCCCTATTTTCACACATTATCTATTATAAATATTTATGATAGTCCACATGTAACATCCCACCCCCGACAGGAGAGGTAAAATAGTAAATTGTCATAGGATGTGAGTGATAGGGATTAATTAGTATTATTCATACCTTATGTGACATGTTTGTATTGTGAAAAATGACATTATTGCACATGAAAATATTGTACATGCATACATTGACATTCCCGGTTTATTTTGGGTTATAACTGTAATTGGTTGAGAATCTCGAGAATTATGGGTTCTTAATCTTAAAAAAATATTTGGAGAGTGTCAATAATGATTTTTCAATTTTGGAGAATTTTAGGAAATTTTCTAGAATTTTTCGGGGTTAAATCCCGGACTAGGAAAAATACCGGGTGACAGACCAATGGATCAAGAGTAGTAGAAATTATGGATATGTGGCTATATGGGTATTGGACACGTGTAAATTGTTGGAAATTGGGTTTAATTTATTAATTGATGAGGATTTAGTGAAGGCTTGACACATGGCATGATATTAACCATGTATTTATTTAAGTAACTTTAAGTTGTCTTCTTTTAAGCCTATACACATACACACTCACGATACACTCTCTTCTTGGAGGTTTTTGGTGATTTTTTTCCCCATCTTCATGCCTTCTCTTCTTCCCTTTCTTGGTGAGCTTTGATCACTCTAATTCCTTTGTTGTTGAACATCTTATACCTCCCCCACTTTGCTCTTCTTTCCATCAAAGAAGTTGTTCTCTTTTCAACCTTAGAGATGGTGATTTACGTGGGTGGTGGAGCAAGTTAAGTCTTGGGGTTTTCCTTGAAGAATTTGGAGATTTAGTGACTTAATTAGGTAAGTTTCATGTTTTATGTTATATGTATGGTGATTTGAAGCTAGTTTGATGAGAAGGTGAAGATTGAGTGTGAATGGAGTATGTGTTTAACTTGTTGTGTGTTGAGTGTGTATGTTGAGCCTAAGTGAATGTATGAATGGTCTCGTAACTTATTTCTTTTTCCTTAGGATGCTTATGCATGTGGAATTGGTATTAGAAGTGATAGGAGTTAAGCTGAAGATGAAAGTTAGAAAATGGATATTGAACCTATTGCAATGTTTTGATCATAACTCATTGTGTAGGTGAGCAAATGGGGTGCGGTTTGTTCCCAATTAAACTTGAGCTTGTTGGCTACAATTTTGTGTGAAATAGGTGTTGTTAAATTGTAACTCTAAAAGGTTGAAAAGTTGCATGGAAAGTTCCCATTTTAGTGTCTGTGAACAGTAACCGAAACTATGACCAAAGTGTTTTACTGATTTTTCTAAATTAATTGATATGGAATTTGGGAAAATGGTCTTAATTAAAGTTGAAGCATATTAAGTTAGATTTCCATTACCACTGATTTTGATATTTTTCGAGATGTATATTGGGAGATATGAATTGTTTACTCTTGACTGGTTTTGAGCATTTTTGTGGAAACCTAGACTAAGTGTGGATTTGGTGCACATTCTGATTAGTAGCAATTTTAGCCATTTCTGTGGATTGAATTAGCTTGAGTGATCTTCTGAAGAATTGTAGAGGAAACATTTATCTTGAAAAGGGTATATAGAACGTAATTTGTGGAGATCATATTAGGGAGTTATGAATTTTCAAATCCTGAACCTGCATAAAGGTGTTAACTTCTGATCATGGCAGAAACTTGTATAACAGTTTTGAATTGGTTACAGAGGGAATTGACTCTTAAGCTCTTCATGAAACTTGAAGTATGTGGTTTTATCTTTCCAATGGTATAAGGTAGTGATTTTTTTGACTTGTGTACAGGCAGTTATGCTTGATAGAACATTACTGTCCAGATTGGGTGATTTCTGGGACAGCATCATTGATTGAATTATTTGACCTAGTTAGCAATTGAATTTGATTTTGGGTTGTTCATGAAAGTTGTTGATAAGATTGGTATATTTCTGAGCATAATTATTGTGTAATTGTTTGAAAAAGGAACTGAAAAGTTACAGATTTTATAAACTAGTGCCCTGTTTTGGCAAAGGTTGCATTGTTTTGAGAGGCATTGTGTGAGCAGTATCTTTGATTACATTTTTGATACCCTTAGATGTGAATTTAGCTTTTGTGTCCTTCATGAAACTTGTAGAGCTCTCTTTTCTCTATAAAATAGACCCCAAGTTTGTTCAATTTGGAGTCCGGAGTAGGGAGTTATGCCCTATGGAAGTTGGCATGTTGGAGAAGTTTCCCAGATATGTTATGGGAGTAATGTAAGTCGACTTGTATCTTGATGAAGTCGACTTATGCATCTTATAGTAGAGTAAGTCGACTTGTATTCTCAAATAAGTCGACTTGTACTGATCTTTTTTATTCTTTTGCTTATAACTTGTCCGTCCGACGTCCGATTGATCCGATTTTTGAGGCATCAGATTCGTGAGACATTGAATTTCATTTCATAAGAAATTGGGAATTTTTGGACGGAAAATTGACGTGGGTCCGGGTAATAGTTATGTGGCCACTGTTTTATTTATTTTTGGACCGATTAAGGCTTGAATTGAGTAATTTCGGTGCCGTTAGATTTCTAATTTTTAGGTGGAATTGATATGATGGAAAATTTTGGATTAGGGCCGGGAATGCCATGAACATGCATTGTATACATTTTAATTGTTTCATGTGCATTGTTTGATATTTCTAACTATCAGATTGGTAATGTGTACTCATTTTAAGCATTATAGAGTCACACTTGGGCGTCGGTTCACCGACGCGTTCTTGACTTCAGATTTTGGCTCGGAAATGCAGTGAGTAACTAGTTGGTTCCTCAACCTTTATGTGTTAATATTACACGCTTATGCCATGTGGAGATAATGGAGGGTTTATGTGTTTGATTTGATTGATTTGGACCACAGCGTCCAATTATTGGAATATGATATCGAAGGGCTATTTGTGTGTCTTGTTTGTAAATGCTTCAATGAAATTATTGTGAAAATGTTTATGATCAATCTGGGATGAAGGTCCAAGTAATGGGAAATGGGATCTTGAAATGTAAACCGACGTAAAATGTAAATTGGGACATATGCATTCATGCATAAAGGCATGATCGAGATAATGGCGATTGTGACCAAGCGATAACGTATTTGAGCTTTAAGCTCAGCGGATCGAGGCTTCAAGCCTAACGTATTCTGAGCCACTCGCTCATCGTATCGAGGCATATCACGCGTATTGAGCCACGGGCTCAGCGCAACGAATGTGCCGCCATCTTTGAGACGATTCGGTATGCACAGTCACAACAATAAAATGGAAATGGAAAGTGTCACATGTGCATTGCATATATGAATGATTAAATGTGAATGGTGTTAAAACAAAATGCCTATAATCGTGAAATGCCGGTCATGTGATATTTACGAAAGGGATAAATTTGTGATATCTTTGTGAATTGTGTGAATATGCATGAGTTGAGTGAACCATCAATGATAGTTTCTCATTGAGTTCGCAAAACTCACCCAAAATTACATCTATTTTTCAGGTCTTGAAGAATACCGGTTGACACGGAGTATGTCTCTTGTAGACAAGTGAAGAATAGAGGTCGGGATCGATTAAATATGCCTTTAGTGTCGCATAATTGCATTTTGAACTTTCTGTCAAGGCTGCTTGTATCTGTAATGAGCCCAATTTAGTTATGGCTCTTTGTACATTAAATGATTGTAACTTATTGCTGAGTGATTTTAATAATTGAAAATGTTTACTGCTGAAACTGAAACTGTGTATTTCTGATTGTGGGCTCAGATTATTACTGTCTTTTCCGCTCAAAAAAAAAACAATTGTATACTGAGTTTTGACCGACCGATGTAGTACGTCACCCTCGCGGGGCACGAACTCGAATATTGCTAACGATATCAGGTTCGGGTCACGCGGGAGTGAGGTGTTACATTTAGGTAGTATCAGAGCCCAGAAGTACGAATTTATCTGGGCACAGTTTGAAACATAGGTCAAGTTGTATGCATTTGAGTCGTGTCGTTGCAGACCGTGGTAACTGATCCCTAGTATGAGTTGCACGAGGATAAATCCTAGGTGTGTATATGTGTTAAGTGATTAAGAGAGAGAAAAAGAATGGGAAACTAGGAACGTATATGGGTAATTAGGAAGGGGCAAAAGGAAAAATGAATAATGAGATGTATGTTATATTGTGATTATAAACCCTCGAATTTGGTATCAGTATAACTCTGTTGGCATGGGTTAGTTGAGGAAAGAAGCGATATCAAAAGGAATCAGGGGATTTAAATATTACGGTGAAAGAAAACGAACAATTTCTATAGCATGGAGAGGTCCACTATGGATATGAGAAACATATTGGTTAAAGTAGGCCTATGTGAGGTTAAAAGTTCGAGATGATTAGGAAATGAGAGTTGTGACTTGTATATGCGATGAAATGGAAAACATGGGAACTGAGATGGTCAGATCAGGCAGATATTGTTACACTGCATTTGTGTTCGATATCAGTAGACATCATAGGTAGATGATGATAGCGAGATTGGAATGAGATCAATATTGTACCGTAATGGTCTACTTTAAACAAACAAAAAAAGGTGAAGTGATTCTAAGGTTGGAAAGAGATAGAAATGGTGATATGAAAGTGTATGATAAACCTGAAATGAACTCGTGAGACGGTTGTGATCATGACCAAAATGGTTATGTGAAAAATTGTGCTAAGAGTTTGTAAATCGATATAAGAAGATAGTAGGGAAAAGGAAGACTAGAAATTTCTCTTGATTGAGCATTGGAAAATTCGGATTAGTTGAATCATCTATATGGAAGCGAAATGGTAAGCGAATGGGAAAATAAATAGAGATACAGTGTATTTATTTCAATATCGTGTTTTCGGTGAGGTGCTCCCAAATGTCCTATCAATGTGAATACCCTATCGTAGATTGTTTGAGGAAAATAAAGAGAGACGTAGCAATAATGCGATGACATTGTATAAGCCAAGTGGATATGACCTTAAAAGGTCAAGCTGACACAGGAATGATATGGGAATGAAATTAGGGAAATGGAAAAATAAATGAAACAATGATAGTAATATATGAAAAGAGTTGCGGCATTTAAGTCGGTTTACCGTTGGGAATATCTATTGGACAGCAAAGTTGATCATGATTAATGAAACGTATGTGAAAGATACATGGAAATCATAGAGGAGATGATCGGTGAATGATTAGAGTGGCTATAAGTGTAAAGTTCATAATGGGTTAAAGTAAGATATAAGAGGACTGAATGTACCTTTATGCGAGGAAATGAAAAAAAAATTGTGGCATCAGTCCTCTATTTGAGGATTAGCATAAACGGAAAGGAGTTTTATGGAACTACGAATTGTATAGGTTACTAATTGGCTTAGGATAAGATGAAATAAGTTACGGTGAGGTGTAGATTACGGAATAAGTGTTAAAGAAAGTGTTTATGTGACTATCACATGGAACCTTAGTGCAAGGACTGTTCTGATCTTTAAATTATGGCATAAAATTGTTCTGATTGAAATAGTGTGTATAGTTAAGAATGATTGAAAAGCAATTAGGGACACTAATTGGCTGATGAGAATTTGGTGAACAGTATAATGACGGTAGCAAGACTAATGGTCAAACGAAAAGAAGTACGGACGAAATCAAAAGTGAAATTGAGTTATATCTCAAGAGGAGATTTAGGCATAACAAGTGAAATATACGACTGAGGTTATCTGTATTGTGTGTACGGAAATGTAAAGTATCCAACTACGTAAGTGGAATTTTAATTTGAGGATGAAATGTCTGTTTCAATAAATTGGATTTGATTTTCAATGTGATATTGTAGAATCGTGATAAATGAATTCTATACATGATTAATTGATAACAGTTGTGACTGGAGCTGCCACCGAGAGCTATATGCTCAACGCTTAATGAGCCCGAAAAGGGACAGTTCAGAGCTTTATGCTCAACGTTTAATGTGCCCGAAAAGGGACAGTTTAGAGCCATAGGCTCACTAATTATCTTGCCGGATTGGGAGACGGTCGGTATTCAATCACAACAATCGAATCTAAATGGGAATAATAAAAAATGTTAGGCATGTAATTGATTGTCTTGTGAATTGGGAAAAGTATTGAATCACCGAAATAAAATGGAAGTCAATACGGATGACTAGGTATTGGCATATGTTGATGTGAATGACGGAAATAAATTGAAAAGAGAAATGAGTTGAGACAAGAAGTCCTAAAGGAAAACGATGATGACGTGATGTAGTGTTACCTTCGTAAAGGAATTGCAAATACACTACTTGTGGACTCGGTGAAAAAAGTGAATGATGTATGGTAAAGTCAACAAGACCCTAATAGGAATTATGTGAGGTAAGCAAATGGTAGTGACTATGTTTATAGGCGAAATGTGTTTGAAAGTGTTGAGCAAAGAAAAGTAAAAAGAATTATATGATTAATTGAGGAATTTGATCTTGAGGATAGGCATACCCTTGGAAAGTGTGTGATGAATGAGTCATTATGTTAAAATGGTATAAGATAAATTGAACTGACTTTGATAAATGGTATTGGTGTTACGATCACAATTGTTTAAAGTCTTAGAGGCGGTGTTTATTCAGGAAAAAAAATGGACATAAATGATTACTATACCAACAATGAGCAGATAGTCTTTGCGATGAGCGGATCAATTCTGATATTGGGATTTCAAAGAATGTTAAGTAGATTATGGGTGATTGTGAAGTATTCTTGGAAAATTGAAGTTGTAGATCTAGTGATCTTTGGATAAAGGTAAGAAAGGTTAAGAGTGCGGGAGTTAAAGTAGTGAGTCTATGATGAATCTGAATATGCGATTGAAATCGGAAAAACAATATTGCATGCTTCAAAGAAGAAGTATATGTACCCGACAAAAAATGCTAAAACAAGAAAGTGAACAGTTGAAGCTAGACATTCTAGTAAGTATATGCGAAAGTGAAATTGAGTAACTATGAGTATAGAACGAAGTGGTTAAAGATTCAAGTGCGTAGAGGTTTGAATGTTCAAAAGGAAAAGTGCTTAAGTATTTGGACTATAGAGGACTATAACCTCATGATATAATTTTGACTGAATGATTATAGAACTAATGGTGAGCACAAGATGGAATTGTACACGCTTGTATAAAAAAAAAGCCTAACAAGAGGCAAAGACCAATATTGAGTCGAGATGCTTGTGATGAGTAAAACAAAGGACAGGACTTAGGAAAGCTGCATGGGTTAGTGAAGTGGATCAGGATCGGACATATGAAATAGAATTAAATGTATAAAGAACAGTGAATGTCAAAAGAAAACTGAATTTGGATTAAGAGTCAATGAAATATGAAGGATAAATGCATCAGGTGGATACCACCGGTTATAGTGAAATTATTGTATTGTATTGTATGTATCACCTTAAAAAGGTGTACTCAGAATAGAAGTGGCAAAGAGAGTATCAAAGGACCATGATTAGTCTGTATATTACTAGAGAGAAAGGTATTGGATTGATAAAACGTGATAAGTGAATAGATTCAGAAATAATAAACTGAGTCATAGCATCGGAACTAAAGGTAATGGCTACTCTGATAATGACAAGTGAGATAGGTAAGATAACGAGAAAGCCACAGAGGAAGCAGATTGTCTTCTTGCAATCTTTTAATGCGAAAGTATTGAGTGGCGTAGTGTATGGGAACTGTAGGGACATATGATCACTGTCATCTGGAACCGTTGACTGAGAATTTCGAGGACGAAATTTTTATAAGGAGGGGGGAGTTGTAACATCCCACCCCCGACAGGAGGGGTAAAATAGTAAATTGTCATAGGATGTGAGTGATAGGGATTAATTAGTATTATTCATACCTTATGTGACATATTTGGATTGTGAAAAATGACATTGTTGCACATGAAAATATTGTACATGCATACATTGACATTCCCGGTTTATTTTGGGTTATAACTGTAATTGGTTGAGAATCTCGAGAATTATGGGTTCTTAATCTTAAAAAAATATTTGGAGAGTGTCAATAATGATTTTTCAGTTTTGGAGAATTTAAGGAAATTTTTTAGAATTTTTCGGGGTTAAATCCCGGACTAGGAAAAATACCGGGTGACAGACCAATGGGTCAAGAGTAGTAGAAATTATGGATATGTGGCTATATGGGTATTGGAAAAGTGTAAATTGTTGGAATTTGGATTTAATTTATTAATTGATGAGGATTTAGTGAAGGCTTGACACATGGCATGATATTAGCCATGTATTTATTTAAGTAACTTTAAGTTGTCTTCTTTTAAGCCTATACACATACACACTCACGATACACTCTCTTCTTGGAGGTTTTTGGTGATTTTTTCCCCATCTTCGTGCCTTCTCTTCTTCCCTTTCTTGGTGAGCTTTGATCACTCTAATTCCTTTGTTGTTGAACATCTTATACCTCCTCCACTTTGCTCTTCTTTCCATCAAAGAAGTTGTTCTCTTTTCAACCCTAGAGATGGTGATTTACGTGGGTGGTGGAGCAAGTTAAGTCTTGGGGTTTTCCTTGAAGAATTTGGAGATTTAGTGACTTAATTAGGTAAGTTTCATGTTTCATGTTATATGTATGGTGATTTGAAGCTAGTTTGATGAGAAGGTGAAGATTGAGTGTGAATGGAGTATGTGTTTAACTTGTTGTGTGTTGAGTGTGTATGTTGAGCCTAAGTGAATGTATGAATGGTCTCGTAACTTATTTCTTTTTCCTTAGGATGCTTATGCATGTGGAATTAGTATTAGAAGTGATAGGAGTTAAGTTGAAGATGAAAGTTGGAAAATGGATATTGAACCTATTGCAATGTTTTGATCATAACTCATTGTGTAGGTGAGAAAATGGGGTGTGGTTTCTTCCCAATTAAACTTAAGCTTGTTGGCTACAATTTTGTGTGAAATAGGTGTTGTTAAATTGTAACTCTAAAAGGTTGAAAAGTTGCATGGAAAGTTCCTGTTTTAGTGTACGTGAACGATGCATCAAACTATGACCAAAGTGTTTTACTGATTTTTCTAAATTAATTGATATGGAATTTGGGAAAATGGTCTTCATGAACGTTGAAGAATATTAAGTTAGCTTTCCATTCCCACTGATCTTGATATTTTTCGAGATGTATATTGGGAGATATGAATTGTTTACTCTTGACTGGTTTTGAGCATTTTTGTGGAAACCTAGACTAAGTGAGGATTTGGTGCACATTCTGATTAGTAGCAATTTTAGCGATTTCTGTGGATTGAATTAGCTTGAGTGATCTTCTGAAGAATTGTAGAGGAAACATTTATCTTGTAAAGGGTATATAGAAGGTAATATTTGGAGATCAGATTAGGGAGTTATGAATTTTCAAATCCTGAACCTGCATAAAGGTGTTAGCTACGATCATGGCGAAAACTTGTATATGATTTTGAATTGGTTACTGAGGGAATTGACTCTTAAGCTCTTCATGAAACTTAAAGTATGTGGTTTTATCTTTCCAATGGTATAAGGTAGTGAGTTTTTTGACTTGTGTACAGGGCGTTATGCTTGATAGAACATTACTGTCCAGATTGGGTGATTTCTGGGACAACATCATTGATTGAATTATTTGACCTAGTTATCAATTGAATTTTGGATTGTTCATGAAAGTTGTTGATAAGATTGGGATATTTCTGAGCATAATTATTGTGTAATTTTTTGACAATGGAACTGAAAAGTTACGGATTTTATAAGCTAGTGCCCTGTTTTGGCAAAGGTTGCACTGTTTTGAGAGGCATTGTGTGGGCAGTATCTTTGATTGCTTTTTTGATACCGTTAGAGGTGAATTTAGCTTTTGTGTCCTTCATGAAACTTGTAGAGCTCTCTTTTCTCTATAAAATAGACACCAAGTTTGTTCAATTTGGAGTCGGAGTAGGGAGTTATGCCTGTGAAAGTTGGCATGTTGGAGAAGTTTCCCAGATATGTTATGGGAGTAATGTAAGTCGACTTGTATCTTGATGAAATCGACTTATGCATCTTGTAGTAAAGTAAGTCGACTTGTATTCTCAAATAAGTCGACTTCTCTTGATCTTTTCCATTCTTTTGCTTATAACTTGTCCGTCAGACGTCCAGATTGACCCGATTCTTGAGCGTCGGATTAAGTGAGACATTGAATTTCATTTCATAGGAAATTAGGAATTTTGACGGAAATTGGCGTGGGTCCGGGTAATAGTTATGTAGCCCTTTGTTTTATTTATTTTGGACCGATTAAGGCTGAATTGAGTAATTTGGTCTTAGTTAGATTTCTAATTTTAGGTGGAATTGTTATGATGGAAAATTTTGGATTAGGTAGGAATGCCATGAACATGCATTGTATACATTTTAATTGTTTCATGTGCATTGTTTGATATTTCTAACTATCTGATTGGTAATGTGTACTCATTTTAAGCATTATAGAGTCACACTTGGGCGTCGGTTCACCGACGCGTTCTTGAACTTCTAGATTTTGGCTCGAAATGCAATGAGTAACTAGTTGGTTCCTCAACCTTTATGTGTTAATATTACGCTTATGCCATGTGGAGATAATGGAGGGTTTATGTGTTTGATTTGATTGATTTGGACCACAAAGCGTCCAATTATTGGAATATGATATCGAAGGGCTATTTGTGTGTCTTGTTTGTAAATGCTTCAATGAAATTATTGTGAAAATGTTTATGGTGAATCTGGAATGAAGGTCCGGTAATGGGAAATGGGACATTTGAAATGTAAACCGATAAAATGTAAATTGGGATATGTGCATTCATGCATAAAGGCATGATCGAGATAATGGCGATTGTGGCCGCAGCGATAACGTATTCGAGCTTTAAGCTCAACGGATCGAGGCTTCAAGCCCAACGTATTCTGAGCCAATCGGCTCGCGTGTCGAGACATATCACGCATGATGTATTGAGCCACGGGCTCAGCGCAATGTGCCGTCATTTGGGACGATTCGGTATGCAGTCCACAACAATAAAATGGAAATGGAAAGTATCACATGTGCATTGCATATATGAATGATTAAATGTGAATGGTGTTAAAGAAAATGCCTATTACTTTGAAATGCGGTCATGTGATATTTACGAAAGGATAAATTTGTGATATCTTGTGAATTGTGTGAATATGCATGAGTTGAGTGAACCATCAATGATGGTTTCTCCCGAGTTCATAAAACTCACCCAAAATTGCATCTATTTTCGGTCTTGAAGAATACCGGTTGACACGGAGTATGTCTCTGTAAGCGAAGTGAAGGATAGAGGTCGGATCGATTAAATATGCCTTTAGTGTCGCATAATTGCATTTTGAACTTTCTGTCAAAATTTGCTTGTATCAGAATGAGCCCAATTTAGTTATGGCTCTTTGTACATTAAATGATTGTAACTTATTCTTGAATGATTTTAATAATTGAAAATGTTTATTCTTTGAAACCTGAAGCTGTATTTCGATTGTGGGCTCGATTATTCTTGTCTTTTCATGTGAAAAAAAACAATTGTATCTTGAGTTTTGACCGATCGATGTAATACGCCACCCTCACGGGCACGGACTCGGATATTATAGCGATATCGGGTTGGGTCCACGGCGAGATGAGTGTTACACACATATATATTACCAAATAATTGACATATTTTATACTCAATTAATTATTTACTCAAAGCTAATACCCAAATACTATCATTAACTACAACATAATTATTATTAATTTACAATTACATAATTTTATACTAAATTAATTATTTACTTAAAGACAATACCCAATTACTAAAATGAAATACCATTTCATAAATTTTAAGAATGTGTCAATAAATTATTTAAGCTTTTGCAAGTTTGCAACTTTAATATTCTCGGTTTAAAATTTTAATTTAAGTTGTTTGAACTTTCAACTTACAAACTTTCAATTGAAATTCAATTCATTAACATCATCATATATTCACATCAGGCCGTGCATTTCATTCATAAAAAAGCTTATCATAAATTTCTCTTAATAAGTTAAACTTAAACCAATCTTTAAAACCAAACCAAAAATCAACCAAATAGTTATTCAACTCTAATATCCAATCTAATCTAACCCATGCAAATCACAAAACCCAAAACAACACTGTGACTCATCCAAGTCCAATATTTAGACCATAAAATCATGAATCATTCAACTCTAATATCCAACCTAGATACACATAAATCGCAAATCACAAAACCAACTTCCAACCGATTCACAAATCCAAGATCCAATCAAATAACAAATTTTAATTCCAACTTTCAACATCCAAGTTCCAACTGATTCATAATAAAAAATGCAATTAAGCAGGGAAAAATAGAAAATTCAAAAAACACACCCAAAAACCAATTCACAAGCTTTGGGCTTTGGGTTGGGTGAAGGGTCACAATTTCGGGTGTAGATCTGGGTGAGTAGTAGCCTTCTCTCCTCCTTCAAACATTCAGTGGTTGCAATAATATGGTGTGGTGGTCCTTGTAGAGGAGGGTTGAATACGGTGGTGTCTTCGGGACTTCGTGTGGAGGAACTGAGGATCTTTAAGGCTGACATAGATTGAGGAGGACGAGGGAAGGAGCAACACTGCCAGAGAGCGAGCAATACCATCGAAGATGAAGAGGAGAATGATAGAGAGAGAACGTCGGTGGTGAGAGAAAGTGATAGTCGGTGAGAGAAAGAGAAAAAATGAGAAGAAGGAAGCTTTGGGAGGGTGAGTGAGGGACGCAACAGAGAGGGCTTTTTTTAAGGTTTAAAATTTTAAAAAATACAAATAAGTCCCTACTATTTTCCAAATTTATGGTACTGACTGGCATGTAGTTGATATTTTGGATACTAGCTAATACTGAATGAAAACTAGTGGTATTGACTGATTTCTTTAGTCGATACCCAAATAGCAAATATTGTTTCATTTTTTGACCGGTACAGTACATATTGGCCGGTATGGAACAGTATTTGTTCCCTTGATTTGTATAGATATAAAGATAGAAAACGTCTATCTAGTGTGTTTGATGAAGTAATATCTTACAAGTTTGATGGAAATATTAAAAAAAAAGATACAACTGATCTTGCATTTTTCTTGATGATTTTACATTTAGTAACAGGGGGAGCAATATTTCTTCATATGAGGAGAACATTTAAATAGAAGAGGATACCAAGGCTATCATTAAAAACAATCAACGACGAAAAGGGAAAAAACTTGGTTATTTAGCTGATTATAAAGTTGAATTAGATCATCTTATTGGAGTCATGCAAATATAGTGCCCTAAAAAGCAAGTTTATTTACTTATAACATAATTTTCTTCCTGCTATTTTTGTAACGAAAATATTTATTATTAATGAAACAAAAGAGTTTGGTTTTTATGAGTATTATATATCTAGTCATAAGGTACTAAGATTCTTTTGTAAGTAATATACATATACATAGAGATGTATAGGAAATATGAATATTATAAGAATCTAAAATAATGGATTCATAGTTGAATAATCAATTGGTCACTTGATTATAATTTAGACTGTAGTGTTGCAATTTATCTCCGTAAAAGTAAAAGAGCTTACTTCAAGGGCATGATGAGTTTCATATCATAATAGTAGTTGATTATCGATAATGACACTATTAAATGAATCTAGAATCAGGTATGCTTTAAAGAATAAAGTGGGTCATTAATTTAATCTTAAAACATGCAACTTAAGCATTCGTTTATTATGGACCAGAATCTTGATGAGTTGTGAACTCATATGTGTTTCATTATAATTCTTGATATGATCGGAATTGATTTTTATAAAATATCAATCTAGAGTCTGCATGTTGGAATTATTAATTAAAACATGTATTAGGGAACATTCACTCAAATAAAGAGTTTATAGTGATATCATCACTTCTAGATATTTTATGGAGATTGGTGATTAAATTGGCGTTAGTAGTTTGATAGACTAGGTACCCATCTAGTCTTAACATCAAGATGAAATCTTGTATGTTGATCACCATACAGAGTAAAACAGAAGATCTAAAAGGAAAAACTAACATAAGGACAAAAAGATAATTTTACCCTTTATTGTATTGATGGCTATAATATGATTCATATTAGAGTTTGCAATTGGACATCTTATTTGAAACATGTTTTCTCATAATATTTAGTAATTTAATAGTTCAACTTATAATTGTCTTTAGTGAAATAACATTTCGTTAATAAGCTTGAATTAATTCTAATGAGATTAAATTAATTCCGGGCATATTGGAGCTTGAATTATACAAGTACAATTAGATATCCCTTTTGGCTTCTAGGAAGGTTATCAAGTAATGTAAGAAATACAAATAGAGGTTTTAAAGCCTATGATTGAATGTTGGGCTTACTTTAACTAATTGTTAATTATAAGCCCATATGAAAATTTAGAAATGGGCTAGGCTTTGGTTTAATTTGATTAATTAGATTAATTAAATTAAAACAAATTTATTAAAGAAAAATGGAGGTAGAATTTCGGTTTTAATGGGCTAAATGTGCAGCTACACATTTACCATTGGTTTGCTACATTTAAGATGGTTTTTTAAACATGCTTTTTCATCATTAAATGGAGTAATAACCTTATCTTTAAATGGTTTAATGGTGGTCTTTTAAAGATGGCATGTATCCTATTAGCATTCCTTAGATTAAAGAAGAAAAAGGTGCATTTAATGGACCATATTCCTTCATTCATCACAAAACTAAAATTGATATGTATTTTTAGGTTAATGGTCTTTTCATATAGCCATCTTAAAATAAATGAGAAGAGTCTCATTTATTGAATTCTTTATGATTGATTAAGGAAGGAGGTGAAGCATTGGTTGCACTTCACTTCTTCATTTGAGGCTTAACCGAAATTGATAGAAGAAAGATAGGGTGCTGTTGAATTTTTATCTCTCTCTCCTATCTTGCATGTGTGAGCCAAAAATTGCATGAGAAGTGTCTCATCATTGGTTTCTCTCTTCTATGAAAAAATCTCTTCAAGTTTTCTTCTCCTTTCCCACCAAAGGATATTGTTAACCAAGTTGTTCAAGAAGAAAAAGCGGTAGATCAAATTGGTTGAGGATACAATATCAAGAAGAGGATACAATAACAAGAAGATGATACATCACTTAGGAGAGGATACATTGTTGAGGATTAGATAGCATAACAAGGAGTTAAAGCTGTAGCGAAGGAGTCAGTAACAACTTTTATCTTGTGTTTATGTAGATGTTCATCCTTATACTGTATCATGTATGGCTATGCATGTTAATTTGGTTATATTTTTTCCGCTGTAAGTTTGATTTCTAAAAAGTTTTGAAATCAATCGTTTTATCCAAATCATGCATGTTTTTTTCTAATCCAATTATTTCCCTTTTTAATCTTCTGCTAAAACTTCAATTTGCTGTTTATTTTTCCTCTCTCTTCAATCAACAATGTGTCTTGAATATGGTACTTTCTGTCTTTCCTTCAATTCTTTCCTTTTTTTGATAATAGCTAATTCGAGTGGGCTACTTTTTCTTTTACATTATTGATTCACCTCTCCATCTTAAAGAAGCAGATTTTGGACAACCCGATCATGAACCTACCATCCCTTTTGGTTACTTGCTTCAGATTTCTCATTTGATCTGTGAGTTCCTCTATTTTGATAGATTTTGTCTTTTTCTTGTTTCCAAACGGATTTTATTTGGTGAATTTTTAGCTGTGAGGTTCTAAGTGTTTACCTCTTGGTCCAATTGTGTTCAAGATCTTCCCTTTTATGGCTTTCTCATTTATTGTTTCTCATTTCGAGTTTGCTATTTCTAAGTTGTTGGTCCATAGCTATTTTTCTTTTTCTTTTTTCTTTTTTTTCTCATTTTTTTTCTTCGTTTTTTTTCATTTTATTTCTCCGTTGTTTGTTTGATGTTCTGCTATTTTTGGCTTAAACTTTTTTCTTACTCTAATTAGTGTTTGTTCTCTTTTCTTTAGCTTGGGCCTTTAGTTTGTTCTTACTTGCTTAGAAATCAATTCTCATTTCTTATAGAAAATGAAAAGATCCAAGGGTAGATTCTTGTACCTTTTCTTTTATAACCTACTCAGCCTTAGGAAAAACTTAACCAACTAAGGAAATAGTTGACCAGTTCAGCTATGTGAATGTAGTTAAGATTGGATTCCTTGTCCTTTATTTTTGCTACATTTTTAGGATGATTTAGAAGTTAAATGAGAATATATTTGTGTTATCTTGGTTAGGTTTTCTTTTTTCTTGATTAGTTGTCTTGATCTACGATGTAGCTCCAGTGATGTGTAATTGATTTATCTGTTAGTGGTTGGGAAGTTGTTGTGGATTTGAGTTTAAGATGGTATTTGAATTGTGATTTTGTGAGTGTGAGAGTATTGTTTTGACCTTTGATTTATAATTTTATGGTGAGAGAGCTATGTCCTTTGTTTTCTGGGGTTTTAGGAATATTCCCTTCAAGTTCAGGTAAATTAGAGTATGGAAAGAGTGAAAAGTTGAAAGCTTTTGTAAGGCTTGGGCTTGTATTTTCTGCTATTCACCTGCTTTTTGTTGTGGTATAATACGAAGAAAGAAAGAAAGTTCATTTTCTTACTTTAATAGTTTAATTTATGACATACATTTTGGGTTTTCTTTTTATTTCTATGACATGCATTTCGGTTTTTCCTTTTCTATCTATGACAGTTTAATTTTACAGTTCTTCTCTCTTTCATCACCATTCTTGAGTTTCTGGTTTGAGCCTTGACTTGGTATTGATGAACATGGAGGAGAAATGGAGAGAATGAGATCCTTCATTTTATCTTGCAAATGCAAGTGAGAGTTTTTACTGTTACCCTTTACCTGCGACCTTTTTTTGTACTCTATTACCCCTCTTCCTTCTCTCTCATTTGAGAATTTGAAGTTTTTTGGATTCTTGTTCCTGAGTTTTCGTTTTCATTTCCAGGTATGCTTCTCTGGCTCATCCTACTATTGTTTTCTGATTTTTTTTAAAAAATTGTATTATGTGGTATAATGATAATTAGTTGTGTATGATGTGATCTATTATACTTAGCCTTTTAATTTATCACCATTTTTATTATTATTAGTTCTAAATTGTAATTAGAATGATACAGAGTTTTAAGGTTGACAGGCACCATTCTAGAATTAGTGACCGAAGTTCTGACACCGGTATAAGTAGAATTTTCTGACTTATTAAGTATATTTGTCAAATTATTTTAATAACATTTTTTATAAACCTGTATCAACTAATCAATTATTATTATTATTATTATTATTATTATTATTATTATTATTATTATTATTATTATTATTATTATGTTTTTGGTACTTTTTTAATCTTCATATTGTTTTTGTTTTGAGGTATACCCTTTGGTTATATTTTATTTATTTATTTAAGTATTTATTGTAATTTTATTTACATAATAATTTAGCGTGCCAGTTTTACTTATTTACTCTTTAATATGCATGATTGAGCCCAAGTTTATTATATAAATTAGTGACATTTTCATGACTTTTACTATACTTCTGGGCTTCTAATTCTAGATTTTATGCTTAAATTGACTCTTGAGTGTCTACCTTTATTTTATGTAGTTTGAGAGTAAAAATTATCACAAATCAGTATAAATTGCACTAATTAATTTTCTAAAAATAATTGATACTGCAAATTACCATTCGTTCATTGTAGGAGACCCAAGGAGAAGAGACTCAAGAAGAAGATGTAGAGTCAAGGAAAGGCTAAAGTTAAGTCAACCAGTGAATAGGTTCAACATGAAGTTCGCTGCGGCGAAAGGGATGTGTCGCCGTGGCGAAGTATGAAGAATTCCAGGTAGAACTTTTAGGAAAAGTTCGTCGCGACGAACTTTCAAATACCCGAACTATTTTTGTAAGTTTATCCACTGTGCAACCTGATCCATACCTATTTTTTAAAAAAAAAACCTACCATTTTAGGTTAAGGTAGAGCCGACACATATCATATACATAACACTCTCACTCTCTAAAAAAAAACCTTCGAACACTCCTTCATCCACCTTCCTCCACTTCACTGTCAACTCCTTCACCGACAGCTGCTACCATGGATGCTTCCAGTGGGTTTCCGATTGTGAATTCTCCTAAAGTGATGCTTGGCTAGACACTTCTTTCCTCTTGAAGATGTAGCAATGGCTAGAGTTCAATGGGCTTCAAAAGGGAGTAGTTTAAATGTTGGACCTCGAATTTTTTATATGATGTCATTAGGCTTGAATTTTTGCAATTATGTGTTTATGTCTTAGTTTGATTTAAATTGAGAGGATTAATTGATAATTAAGGTTTAAATGGGAATTATAAGATAAAAGTTTATGAGGGTATTTTGGGAAGTTACTTACTTTGGATAAGTTAAGGCTTATTAGTTTGGGAAGAGATTGAAGTTGAAAATTGCGAAATCGGGTTTGGTCGAGCTCAGAGACCCTTGCGTCATGACGTGTGTATGAACTGCCATGACGTGGCGTTCGTCGTGACGAATAAAATAAATTAAATCGCGACGAGCGAGGAAAGCGTTAAATCCGACGTCTGAAGGAGGCACGCCATGACGTCGCGAGAGAAAGCGTTAAATCGCGACGTGCGTGAGGGACTGACGTCGCGACGTCTGAAGAAATTGGCTTTCATGCGTGGCGATCCTTCATGTGGCGAACATCCAAGTTTGCTGAAAGAGATTTGTAGGCATATCTTGGGTTGTAGATGTCTGATTGAGGTGATTTTGGATTCGTTGTGAACTAGAAATAGAAGGCTACGAGTTGTATGAAGAAGGGAAGTTCAGAATTAGTCTCTAAGGGTTCGGGATTTTATGAGGAAGTCGAATGTAGACCTTTAATGCTTTATTTTGGATTTCCACGCTTTGATTATTTTCTGGGATATTGATCTAATGGAAACTTGGTTTGTTATAGGAAACCAAGCTGACCCAATTCCATCGCAAGAGGAAGGACACCAGTGAGCCGACTACTCGAGCGATCTTAGGTAGGTAATGTGCTTATAGTTATTGTGTGACTAGGCAATTTCTTGCCTATGTATGCTTATATGTTATTTGTTATGTATGTTTAAACATGATGATTTGGACGAATTTGATTTCTTATACTTTGAAAGAATTATGGGAATTGATAGCATAAACTTTTGATTTTGTGCATGTTATGCCTCGACTTCGGTCCTGGCATTTTGACTAAATGAAAAGTAAGAAAGCATACCATATGATAAAATGATTATGAGCATGATTATGTGCTTTTGTTTGGGCGAGAGTGGAACCATTTCGTTCGTCACGTGCAAGTCGACAAGAGCCTTCTCCCGGCAGCCCGCTTGTGGTCTATGAGATCCGAATGGACTCATTTTGTTCAGGGTGTAAACTTTGGTTTCTCCCTTTTGTTTCCATGGAACCCTCGAGCCATGTGATGTGCATTGCATTTGAACTATTTGTTATGAAGCATGTTTTGTGAGTCGAATTAATTATGTTGAATGCATAAATTGCTTGATTAGCGTGTGAGTGCTTGACTTGATGCCTGTATATATATAAAATATATACGTACATATGCCTGATCTTGTGCTAGTTACCGATGGCTATAATTATATTAGCCATCGAAATGTATATAGCTCGACCCATTACTTTCCTCCTCGGTGCGAAACAGCCGATCGTTGATCTTGCAAGGCATCAGAAACTTCGAGCTAATTAGGAGCTTTGTATTAAGTTCGTATTTTGGTTGGCCGTCCTAACATATTATCATGGAGCATTTTCATGTATTTTGGATTGAAACTTATTTTGTATTTTGAATGATTTTGAATACTTGTTAAATGTCTTCAAATTGTAATGACATGAAGCCCTTAGTTTATGAGGTGTTTAATTCCTGTTGTAAATGCATGTGTAAGTGCTTGATTGTATGGGAATGTTTGTGTGTGATTTATGAATCGAATTATGTATGGATGTTGGGATCGGTCATATGTTTGGGCGCTAAGCCTAAGAACCCGAGGGCCTCGGGATTGGGGATCTGGGACCCGGGCCCAACATGTTTGATATCAGAGTGCCTAGGTTCAGTGTCCTTGGCATAAACTGCGTAGTAGGATGAATTGTTTGCTATATGATTAATTGTTGCATTGATTAAGTGACATGCATATCATGCATAAATGTAGGTTGACCTGTAGCTAATCCTCAGTGTTTCCCTTTGAAGGAGTACGATGCCACCTCGTAGAAGGACACGAGGAGCTTTGCGAGATTCATTACTGAATCTCCGACGGGGAGGAGGGGGGCGATGAGTCGATAGCTCGAAATCTTGAGGCTTCAGTAGGGCTAGGTAGTGAGCTATCTTTATCGCGATCTCGAGTCATGCCGGCAGCGAGCAGTGCCTCAACGATCAAGGTTGTTCGAGCCTTCACCGAGGCATTTTTAGGGCTATAGGCGGATGCCACTGACCTTCCTTGACCCATTTCGAAGGGAGACGGTTTGATAGGTTGCGAAAGTATGGGGCAGTTGATTTCTTTGGGACATCAGATCCTGAAGAAGCTGAGACTTGGTTGAGGAAGATTAAGAGAGTGCTGGACGAGATGGACTGTGAGGATGACGAGAGAGTCATCTATGCTGCGAGTTTGCTTCAGGGAGATGCTTTACATTGGTGGGAGACCGTGCCAGGCAGTCAGATGAGACCCGTGGGGTTATCATTGCAGAACTTCTTGGCTGCTTTTAAGAAGAAGTATCTGTCTGAGGTATATGTTCGTGAGAGCGAGAGGGAGTTCTGAGTCTCACTCGAGAGGGATATGACGGTCGTGATATGGTATTTGGTTTACCACTATCCGGTATGCTTTAGATCGATGTTGAGTGAAGCTGCTAGATGTCGCCGGTTTGAGTCAGGTCTACATTTGGCCATCGAGAGAAAGTTATTGTCGAAACTTTTGATTTTCGGCGGTTTGGTTGAGGCGACTTTAAGAGTGGAGAATATTGAGAATATTAATAGTCTTTGTGAACAAGAAGAGAAAGGCGAAGAAGCGATCCGGGAGGGAGGTAGCACTAGTGCTCCTATGCGAACGAAGTCTTAGGAGCTTCTGTTGATCGAGGAGAGGAGCGATGGTGCCGGTCGGCGAGACCGATGAGGACTTATAATGTTTCTCATCGAGCCTCGGCGATGGGCGGCGATAGAAGGGAGATGGGGACGGTCATCCAGTCCCTAAGTGTGAGCATTGCGGCAATTTCCATGGTGGAAGTGTTCTGATTGGCGGGAGCATGTTTCAATTGTGGGCGAGAAAGGACCGAGGGCGAAGAGTGTCCTCTGCCGTCCGAGAGAGAGGATCTCGGATGCAAGCTTCAGGAGGCGGAGAATGTGGGTCGAAAGGCTGCAGCGAAGTGGGTAGTTACGATGTAGCGAAGAGTGGGTCTTCGGGGAGGCCAGGGGGACGAGCACCGGCTAGGGTGTTTGCTATGACTCGGGAGGACGCAGAGACCGCTCCTGATGTTATGACTGGTATGATTCGACTCTTTTCGGATGATGTGATTACCTTGATTGATCCAGGTTATACTCACTCGTTTGTTTCTTGAGTAGACACTGTGTGATAGGATTGTGAGCCCTTTGGATACTCGTGATGGTGAGTACTCGATCGGCGATCATTGTGATTAGTCAAGTATTTATAGATTGTGAGATTTGTATTGGTGGAGAACTTCTAGTGGTGGATTTGATGTCACTGAAGATGGGAGGATTAGATGTGATTTTGGGTATGGATACGTTGGAAAAGTATAATGCCCGTTTGGATTATGTGAAGACGGTGGAATTTGATTTGGGTGATGACGGAAGAGTGGTGTTCTTGGGGACAAAAAGGTCCTTGAAATTGTTTCGACGATTGATGAGATAAGATGATGAGGAAGGATGTGAGGCATTTTTGGCCTGTGTGGTTGACACAAAAGCAAATAGAGGGAAGTTGGAGGATATTCCAGTAGTCAGGGAATTCTCGGACGTTTTTCCCGAGGAATTATCGGGACTACTGCCACCAGGAAATTGAGTTTCCATTGAACTTCTGTCGGTCTGTGCAGACTTCAATTAGCCTTCTGGGATGGCTCGGTGGAATTGAAAGAGCTTAAAGAGCAGTTGGAGGAGTTGTTGGAGAAGGGATATATTCGACCGAGCTCTTCACCTTGGGGAGCTCCAGTTCTTTTTTTAAAGAAGAAAGATGGATCGCTGAGGATGTGTGTTGACTATCGGAGTCAATCAGTCACAGTGAAAACGGATATCAAGCTTCCTCGCATTGATGATCTGTTTGATCAATTGCAAGGGGCGAAAGTCTTCTCGAAGATAGACTTGAGATCGGGCTATCATCAGTTGAGGATTAAGGAGTCAGATGTGCTGAAGACTGCTTTTAGAACGCGGTATGGGCATTTTGAGTTTATGGTTATGCCTTTTGGATTGACGAATGCTCCTGCAGCTTTTATGGATTTGATGAATCGGGTCTTTAAGTCATTCTTGGACCAATTTATCATTGTCTTTATTGACGATATATTGGTTTACTCCAAGAGTGATCGGGAGCATGAAGAGCCTTTGAGGATTTCTTTGGAGACTTTGAGGAGAAATGAGCTGTATGCCAAATTCGATAAATCGAGTTTGGTGAGGAAGTTGCATTTCTTGGACATGTGATTTGAGCGTGGAGTGCATGTGGATCGAAAGAAAATAGAAGGCTGTGGTGAGTTAGGAAGCTCAGAAGAATGTAGCGGAAGGTGAGGAGTTTTCTAGGTTTGGCGGTATTATCGGAGATTTGTGGAGGATTCTCTATGATAGCGCTCAGATGACTAAGTTGTTGAGGAAAATCGGAAGTTTGTTTGGAGTGAGGATTGCGAGAAGAGTTTTGAGGAACTTAAGCGCAGATTGACGAGTGCCCCGATTCTGATTTTGCCATCGGGTCTTGAGGATATCTTGTGTATAGTGATCGTCGAGGAAGGGTTTTGGTTGTGTTTGATGCGAGGAGATCGGGTGATTGCCTATGCTTGGCGGTTGAAGCCTTATGAGTTGAATTATCAAACGCGTGATTGGAGTTAGCATTATGATCTTTGCTTTGAAGATTTGGAGGCATTATTTGTATGGAGTTCAGACGAGGATTTTTACCGATCATAAGAGTCTGAAGTATTTGTTGAGCCAGAAGGAATTGAATTTGAGACAGCGACGATGGATTGAGTTACTTAAGGACTCGACTTATTGATTGAGTATCATCCGGGCAAGGCCAATGTTGTGGCGGATGCTTTGGTAGGAAGTCTTCGATTCGCATATTCGATCGGTTTATCTTCCTTTATTGGAAGAGATGGCCAAGCTTAAGATAAGCTTAAAGCGGGAGGAGTCGGATTGTCTTCTAGTTAATTTCAAGTGAGGCCGATCCTTGGGAGAAGGTTAGGGAATTCTGAGCTCGAATCTGATTTGAGCAAACTTGAGAGGAAATTGAAAAGGTAAGATTTGAAGTAGAGGTGAGAGATGATGGACTTATGATAGTGGGAAGCAGGTTGTGTATTCACGATGTGCGGGGAGGTTAAAGTGAGATTATGGATGAGGCACCTGATCGCCTTATGCCATGCATCCAAGTAGCACCGGGATGTATAGAGATTTGAGAGAGCATTTTTGGTGGAAAGGCATGAAGAGATATAGCGAAATTTGTCGATGAAGTGTCTAGTGTGTGTCGTGAGTCAAGGTTGAACACCAAGCACCTTCGGGCAAGTTGAGGTCGTTGCCTATTCCGGAGTGGAAGTGGCAAAGAGTGACCATGGATTTTCTGATGGGTTTGCCTAGGACTAGTAGGAGGCATCATGCCATTTGGGTGATTGTAGATCGGTTGACCAAGTCAGCTCACTTTTTGGCGATTAGGCAGACTGATGCTTTGCATGTGTTGGCAAAGAAGTATATCGATGAGATAGTGAGATTGCATGAGATTAGGATTCGATTGTGTCGATAGGGACCCTCGGTTCACTTTGAGTTTTAGGGTAGTTCTTGAGGAAGCCTTGGGGACTAAGTGAACTTTAATCGACTTTTCACCCTCGACGGATGGTCGTCTGAGAGGACCATTCGGACCCTGAGGGAATACTTAGGGCTTGTGTGATAGATTTGAGAGGAGCTGGGATGAGCATTTGCCTTTGGTCGAATTAAACTTATAATAATTAGTACCATTCGAGCATTCAGATGGCTCCATATGAGGCATTATATGGCAGGAGGTGTAGGACTTGATCTGTTGGGATGAAGAAGGAGAGCGAAAATTGGAAGGACCAGAATTGATTCAGACGACGGTTGATAAAGTTAATTTGGTTAGCGGTGACTTAAGGCGGCCGAGGATAGGATGAAGAGTTATGTTGATGCTCACCGAAAGGAGATAGAGTATGAAGTCGGTGAAAGTGTTCCTAAAGCGTCTCCTTGGAAAGGGCCGATGAGATTTGTAAGCGAGGGTAAGTTGAGTCAGGGTATGTGGGTCCTTATGAGATCCTTGAGAGGATCGGACCACTCGCCTACAGATTGGCGTTACCTACAGAATTGGCATAGATTCATGACGTTTTTCATGTATCTATGTTGAGGAGGTATAGATCGGATCCTTCTCACATCATTCAGACTAGTGAAGTTCAGCTGCGGGATGATCTGAGTTATGAGGAGCAACCAGTGGAGATTTTGGATACCAAGGAAAAAGTCCTCAGGAACAAGACGGTTCAGTTAGTCAAAGTCCTATAGAGGAACCATTCTGTAGAGGAGGCTACATGGGAGCCATTGGAAGCCATGCGGGAGAAGTATCCGCATCTCTTCGATGATTCAGGTAAATTTCGAGGACGAAATTTCTTTTAAGAGGGGGAGAAATGTTGGACCCCGAATTTTTTTATATGATGTCATTAGGCTTGAATTTTTGCAATTATGTGTTTATGCCTTAGTTTGATTTAAATTGAGAGGATTAATGGATAATTAAGGTTTAAATGTGGTTTAAATGGGAATTATAAGATAAAAGTTTATGAGGGTATTTTGGGAAGTTACTTACTTTGGATAGGTTAAGGCTTATTAGGAGGGGTATTGCGGTCATTGTGCTTTCCCTTTAGGTTTAAAGAATTAGAAAGAAAGGAAAAGAGAGGAAAAAAAGGAAAAGAGGAGAGAAAAGAAGGAGAAGTGCCGTCGGTGGAGAGGAAGAGAAGAGAAAAGAGATTTTTCACATTTGACGTTTTTTGACCGATCTAAGACGTTTTCGGGTAAGGTTTGCATTGTTTGAACTTGGTTTGGTTAGATTTAAACTTAGAAGAATATAGAATGGGCAGAATCGAAGGTTTTAGGGTTTGTAAAGCATAAATGGTTAGATTTCTTGGGTGGATGCATTTGTGACTGATTTTGAGTTGCTGTTGAGTTAGAACTGGAGTTTGAGACTTGATCCAAGGCTTAGGTGTGTTGCAATTGAGTTTGGGAAGAGATTGAAGTTGAAAATTGCAAAAATTTGGGTTTCGGAGTCGAGCTCCAGACCCACACGTCGAGACGAATAAAAATAAATTCGTCATGACGAAGCGGAAGCGTTAAATCATGACGTGCTAAGGAGACGCACGCCGCACGACGTCGAGAGAGAATCGTTAAATCATGACGTGCGTGAGGGACGACGTCGCGACGTACGAAGAAATTTGGCTCGCCGCGGCGAGCGTGCCTTCGTAACGGCGAACATCCAAGTTTGCTGAAAGAGATTTGTAGGCATATCTTGGGTTGTAGATGTCTGATTGAGGTGATTTTAGATTCGTTGTGAACTAGAAATAGAGGGCTACGAGTTGTATGAAGAAGGGAAGTTCAGAATTAGTCTCTAAGGGTTCGGGATTTTATGAGGAAGTCTAATGTAAACCTTTAATGCTTTATTTTGGATTTTCACGTTTTGATTATTTTCTGGGATATTGATCGAATGGAAACTTGGTTTGTTATAGGAAACCAAGCTGACCCAATTCCATCGCAAGAAGAAAGACACCAGTGAGTCGACTACTCGAGCGATCTTAGGTGGGTAATGTACTTATAGTTATTGTGTGACTAGACAATTTCTTGCCTATGTATGAATATATGTTATATGTTATGTATGTTTAAACATGATGATTTGGATGAATTTGATTTCTTATACTTTGAAAGAATTATGGGAATTGATAGCATAAACTTTTGATTTTGAGCATGTTATGCCTCGACTTCGGTCCTGGCATTTTGACTAAATGCAAAGTAAGAAAGCATACCATATGATAAAATGATTATGAGCATGATTATGTGCTTTTGTTTGGTAGAGAGTGGAACCATTTAGTTAAATCACGTGCGTCGACAAAAGCCTTCTCCATTTGCCACTTGTGGCTATGAGATCCGAATGGACTCATTTAGTTCGAGTGTAAACTTGGTTTCTCCTTTTGTTTCCATGGAACCCTCGAGCCATGTGATGTGCATTGCATTTGAGCTGTTTGTTATGAAGCATGTTTTGTAAGTCGAATTAATTATGTTGAATGCATAAATTGCTTGATTAGCGTGTGAGTGCTTGACTTGATGCCTGCATATATATAAAATATATACGTACATATGCATGATCTTGTGCTAGTTACCGATGGCTATAATTATATTAGCCACTGAGCTATATAGCTCAACCCATTACTTTCCCTCCTCAGGTGCAGAACAGGCCGATCGTTGATCTTGCAAGGTATCAGAAACTTCGAGCTAATTAGGAGCTTTGTATTAAGTTCGTATTTTGGTTGGCCGTCCTAGTATATTATCATGGAGCATTTTCATGTATTTTGGATTGAAACTTATTTTGTATTTTGAATGATTTTGAATACTTGTTAAATGTCTTCAAATTGTAATGGCATGAAGCCCTTAGTTTATGGGGTGTTTAATTCCTGTTGTAAATGCATGTGTAAGCGCTTGATTGTATGGGAATGTTTGTGTGTGATTTATGAATCGAATTATGTATGGATGTTGGGATCAGATTACGCTATGTTTAGGCGCTTGGTAAAACATGAACTTAGAGGGGCATATGGCATTGGGGATCCGGGACCCGGGCCCAACATTATTCCATATTCAGCTACATTGTTATGAATTCCTAGGTTTAGGATTTGTAAATTGTAGTTGAATATTCTTGATTAGAGTTTAATCAAGTGTTGGACATTTAATGTGTTATTGGGATTTGTTAATGTAGAACCTGGAACTTGAATATATGAAGCCTCATATATGTCTATTTGTGATTTTATTAATTCTCTTTTATTAGCCTAGTTGTGTTTGATATTGAGATGATTCTAGATCCTAAATTGACTTATTGCATTAACTTACCCATTGCACATACTAAGAGCATTCAATAAGGTTTTAAAAAATGGAGTTCATTGATTAAAACCTTGGACTTAAAGAGTTATTTAAGGTTTACCATTTGAAACTTAGTGATTCACTCCATAAGAATTTGTTTTGAACTATGATAGCGAAAGCTCGTTTTCAAGAGGATACTATCATCATTTGATCATTGTTTTCATTTTATTGCTTTTCTATTCCCGAAATCCAAAAATTATTTTCATTACATTTTCTTTCAATTCAATTATTTTTGTCTAAATTTCCAAAGATTTAAACCCCCACTTCCTTGCTAATTTGGTTTGCATATCATGATATATAGGCTAGCTTAGTTCTATTGATCGGGTTCTGATTAAGTGAAACGACCTGAGATTGCATTCTATACTGCAATCCTTGGAATTGTTCAGATACCTCTAAGACCTGACTCGTCAACCAACAAGGCAGCACATGAGACAACCCCTAAGGCCACCCATACCACAACCTACATTCGGATATGGTGAAGATGATGAATGGGAGCATGGTGATCCATGTCGTCCTCGATGTCAAGGGCATAACTTTGATGATGATCAAGGCCTTAATTTTAATTTGCCAAAATATGAAAGGTCCATAAATTCAAAAAATTTCTTGGGTTGGTTAAGGAAAATTGAAGAGGTATTCCACTACAAGGGATGTCATGATAGGAAAAAGTGTAAGCTTGTTGTCCTAAAGCTTACAAAACATACAGCTTTGTGGTATGATCAATTGAAGGCTTGAAATGTTAGGGAAAATAAGTCCAAGATTGAATCTTGGGAAAAGCTGAAAATAAAAATGCAACAGAAATTTCTTCCCGATGATTATGAGTAGCGGCTTTACATTGAAATGCAAAACCTTCGTTGTAACATCCCATCACCGATGGGAAGGATAAAATAGTAAATTTGGATCGGGTTGTGATTTTGTACATGTATTTCAGCATACATGCATAAAATGGCCTCTATACAGATATGAAAAGTAATTTTTGCAAATGCACAAGATTGTACATGCACTCGTGACAATTTCCGGCTTTTGTATCTTTGTGGAAATGTGAATTTGTGTGTTTGAAAAATTGAATTGGAGTGATTTATGTGTATACGCATAAAATTGCAAAGTGGAGTGCCGATGAGATTTACGATCTGAAATGATATCCAATTGACACTCCAATTAAAGACATGATTTAGCAATTTTGTTTTAGCATGAGCCATTGAAATTTGGAGAGATTTACGAAAGTCAAAGTGAATGAATTGATTGAAATGGAAATTGATAGGCATGAAAGAAATAATGAAAGTGTGTGAAGTTGAAGAAATAAGAAAGTTGACTTTTTGGTGATATAGCGTTGACTTTTGATTTAGGCAAAATTTGAAACATTGATCTACATGAACTTGTAGAAAATGTTGAAGGCTTTCTATCGCCATAGAGTTTGATATTTTTCGATATCGGGATTGAAAGAAATGATTTTCTGAAGTTAAGGCTCGATTACTTTGTATTGAAAATGTTTGAATGAGATATTTTCTTAACATGATTCAGTCTGATGAGAAATTCGTGACCTGTAGAGATCTAATTAAGTTAATGTTTGTTTCTAAATAAACTAGAAACATGGATCTGCACATTATCTGAAGGAATTGAATTTCAATTTAGTCTCCAAGAGTTTAAATTTCTGAATTGAAGTAGAAAAGTTATAAGAATTTGTATAAGGGCAATTTGGGCATGACACTTAAGATTTTAAGGCTTAAGGTTGATAGGAAGGGGGTAAAATGGACATTTCACCCTTTTAAAGGGCATAAAAAGTAGGAGAAAGGATTGTTGGGTTTAAAGAGGAAGAAGGGTTGCCGTGGGAGAAGAAGAAGAAGAGAAGAAAAGTAGGGTTTCGAAAGATTGTGAAGATTTTGAAGCCAAATCAAGTAAGTATAAGCATCATTCCTCTTGATTAGATAAATGATTCATGTTTAGTGTGTTAAAAGTTAAAGATTGGGTTAACTATATGTTTGGTTTTTAGGGTTTTCGATCATGGATCAATTTTGATTGTTTTGTGAATGATATTGGTTTTAAAGGAGTTGAAAATGGAGTATAAGTGATGTTTAAGTGTTTAGATGATTTATGTTTTGAAAAATGGGAGGAATTGGATTGAAATTGTTAAGAAATCAGGTTTCGAGAGGCTTACGGGACTCACACGTCGCGACATGCTCATGCACACGCTGCGGTGCACCAAGACGTGCCTGGCCGTAGACGCAGAGAAAGCGATGCGCGTCATGGCGTGGCGATAATGAATGCATGCACACACACTTGTGCCCTCATGCATGGCGTGAGGACAAGTTATGTTTTGGTTTTTAAACCATAACTTTTTGTATCGATATTCAAATGAGATCATTTCGGATTTGTTATGAACTTGAGACAAGGGTCTATACGTTTATGAAAAGTGTTGAATCATTCTTTTAAAGTTCTCAATTTTGGATGGAATTTTAGTGTAAAATGTGGTTTCAAAAAAAAGATAGTCCGTATCTATTTGGAGAATATTTTTTGGATTTTTCTGAAACAAAGTGAACGATTTTAGTATCTATTGAGTTCTGATATTGAGGAAAGGCTGTGATGGGGATTTTTGGGATAGTGTCGGAATGTCACGAAAGTGCATAGTACATATCTTTAACTTTCTATATGTGCATTATTGCTGAATTGGACGATGTGTTAAATAAATGTGTTTTGACTTGTGATAGAGGCACATTTGGAGCGTCGACCACGCGTTCTTAGAGACTTCTGAGCATTAGCCGAAGTCGGTGAGTGACCTGAAGCGGTTCTCAATTATTAAGTGTTATAATTGGTGATTTTAATTCTACGGAGTATAATGGTGGGGCGGTGTTGATTGTGAACTTCGGACAGAAGGTCCGGAGTATTGGAGTGTTATGATATAGAAATGTTATGGGTATGTAAAATTGTGATTTGTTTTTAATGTGACAAATTATGAATAAATTGTTCGATTGTGATATTTTAAAAATGATTGTGATATAGGAATACGTGAATAAAGTGATTGAATTGTGGCACATGCCGTTCATACATGAATGCAAAATCAATTAATGAAAGTTGTGACCGGAGCAGCCACTGATCAGAGCTTTTGGCTCAACGTTATATTTAGGCCTCGAGCCCCACAGTGATTCAGAGCCTATGGCTCAACGATTAATGAGCCCTTAATGGGACAGTTTCAGAGCCTCTGGCTCAACGATTAATGAGCCCTTAATGGGATAGTTTCAGAGCCCTGGCTCAACGATTAATGAACCCTTAGTGGGGCGGTTTGAGCCTCGAGCTCAGCGATTAATGTGCCCTTATATAGGAGACGATTCGGTAGCTTCGGTCAACATCAAAATAAATTGAAAAAGTGATACATGTTTCATTTGATTTGATATGTTTGATTGAATAGCGAGGCAAAATGCCATTCTTGATGTGATAACGGTCATGGGTTACATCTAATTATAAAATGTATGATAAATTGTGATATGCTAGCGTTGTATGAAATATTAGAGTACATTGACGAGTTGGCACCGATCGAGGCTTTTAGCTCAGCGTGCGTAAATAAGCTTCGAGTTCACAGGTGATTGAGCCTCGAGAACAACGTATAATGAGCCTTGTATCGGCATTGGATAAGGACAAATATTAATGAGCCCTTCATGGGACAATTTAGGTACTTTCGGTCACGACAAAATGATAATAAATGGTAAGTGAGTGAAATATGTATGTATAAAAATGGGATATATGAATGTGGATTCACAGTAAATGTATAAATGGGCAATTTGTGAAAGTGTATTATAAGATAAAGTTAGATGTATGTGAGTTGTAAAATGAGATCAAATAGGCAATGAATGTGAATATAGGTTATGAATTGATTTTGTTACATGATTGAGCGGACCATCGATGATGGTCACTCATTGAGTTAAATAAAATTCACCCAAAATTTGTAATTATTTTTCAGACTTAAAGAATACAGATTTAGCAGCGGGTGTATAGTGATAAACGCCGAGAGTGATAGAAGAGGCGGAATCGATTAAATGCTGCATTAGTGTGAAGACCTTGGTGTTATATTATGGTGTATTTATAAGAGGACCTCGTGGTCATCACATTATTCTTGGTCATGTTTTGTAAAATTGTTTTCCATGACATATATGTAGCGTAAGTGTATGTATTTTTCAAAAGAAAATTTATCTTGTGATTTGGTAGTGATGTATCACGCCACCTCGTAGACACGGACTCGATATCACCATCGTTGTGAATTAAGGTCTTACAAGAGTGGGGTGTTACATTTAGGTGGTATCGAGCCGAAATGCGAACTTACATGGGCATTTTCTAAAATATAGGTCAAATCGTATCTGGTAAAGACATGTCATGTGAGGCCGTGACAACCGATCCTGTCCCGAGTCCCATGGGTATGAGTCATCGCGTGAAAAAGTGTTAAGTGTTTTAGTGTGAAAAGAAGCGAAATATCGGCATATGAGCGATGTGGATTATGGGCAATTGGGAATGGAAAAAGTGAAATCAGCGAGGGCGGGCCGAGGCCCTTTGAGGACGCGAGGCAGGAGGTTGAGTCTTCTGATTGTTAATGATATTCACATTGTCTTCGTGGTTATAAACCCTTGAATGTGATATGAATGTGAAGACAGTGGCATGGGCTGATTTAGGAAAGAAGTGATATTAAATTGAATAATGAGACTTATGTGTATAAATTGGGTTGGAAGAAAACGAAATTTGCGATACCCTGGAGGGGTCAATTTGGATATGAGAAGAATATCGGTCAAAAGTGATAAGAGTTAATGAGTTAGCATCAAAATATGTCTATGTTTGATCAAAAGCTTAGGGATGACTAGGAAATTGCGATTCTGATGAGTATGTCCGGTAAAATGGGATAAGTGGAAATGAGAAAAAGGCAGGTAAAGATTCACTGTATTTGTGTTGATATGAGTATGATGGAATGTATTGTAGTGTAAGTGAAGAATTGTTAGGAAGAAGCGGTAAAGATGAGATCAGATTGTACAAGCCAGTTAAAAGAAATAACTCAATGGAATGTGGATGTGAAATGTGAGAAAAGTTATGATATAACGAAATATTGTGTTTGTAAGAATGAAATTACATTCCATTGATGTTTCTGCAATTATAATTTTGAATGGATTGAAAATATACACATGGATGAGGAAATGAGAGAAACATGATATTACAAGTGATAAAATGTGATACATGATGGGTAGTATGGAAAATGTTAGAAGAAGTGATAAATACCGGAAAAAAAATTGGAGCAGAATCATCGTTAATAAGTGTGCTACGTGTGTTAATGTGAGGAAAAAAATGTAAGGCCCGATATGAGCCTACAAAAATTTGATTTCTGTAATGATTATATGGTAAACCCCAACCATGGGCTGGAACAAGGAAAGATATGTTATCTAGAGTTAATTGGAGTTATGTAGCATTAGCGATTATGATTAATGGAAGATTTGACTTTAACACATCTCTAAGTAAGATGTAAGGATTTGGTATCTATTGGGCTATTTGAGTTATCAAAATTGGTTGATGCCTCATTGAACCTCACTATCGAGGATGTTTTGATCATATTAATTGTGATACGAATTGATATGCTTTTCTTGAGATCTGAAAGAAATCATGGAATCAATTGATGAACAAGGGGTTATGGAAAATAGTGTGATTAGTACCAAGAAATCAATGTAAAAGGATAAGTTGGTTAATTCGATGTATGATCAATGATAGAATAAATCTGAAATGAATAATTAGTGAGACAAAAGCGAATATTGGAATTACATCTATAGCAAAGACTCAAGCATAAGAGTTAGAGAAGGCTATTGGGATTGTATATCTTTTGTTGATGTAAAGTATCCAACTATATAAGTGGATTTCAACAATTCTAGGTGATAGTCTTGATAATGAGAGGCGAAATTTGGGCCACATCATAGACTATGGAAATATTTTTGTGAACTACAAAATGTACCTCTGATGGGGGAATTTTGCAATACCAGATAGATTGACCATGGGGACCAACTGGTAAAAATGGACAGACAGTGGCATAAGTCAATATGAAGTCTTTGGGAAATTGAAAGAACTGCTAAAACTTGTTGAGAAAAAGGAAATTCTAAGACAATAGAGGATAGCAAGTGACAATACTACTGTATTGAAGGATTAGTTATTCAAGAAATTACAAGAATTATACAAGAGCAAAGTGAGTTTTGAGGTTATATCTATTAGCGATAACAAGCAATATGATATCAATGAGAGACTTAGTGTATATTGAAAAAGTGTGCAAAATATATGTGGGCGCATTATCGAGTTTAGTAAAAAGAATTTTGAGAATTCACGATTTCTTGTCTATGACAAGTTCCCACGAGAGATTAAGACACAATCTATTGCAATAGTAAATTGATGTTGTGTACTTAAGGACAATTGTAGTCTTATGAAATGAATTTGGACTTATGTCTTGAAAGATCTTGTGCGATAATGGAAATTTGATTTACCTATAAATCGCAGGACTAGTAGAGATTAATGAAAAACGGGAATTTGAAAAGATTGAAGGATTATATAAAGGAACCTATCCAAACACAGTTATTGTTCCGATCAACAATATTGAATAGAGCATCGCATAACAGAGTGCCACAAATGTGGATATTGGGTTACTCAATTAAGTGTAAGAAAGTGGGTATAGTGACAAGTTAAAGTGGAGCAAAGAGGAACAATTTACCAATAATGGAATAGTAATATCAGTTTTGCAAAAAGGAATTAAGAAAGCCCGAATTGTGGATTTGAGGTTTTTGATGGCATAAAATATGTGTACTAACAAATCACGAGAAGTCCTTGTAAGTAGACCTCAAAAGAGCAAATTGGTGGCTAATAATGTCGACCTGAGTGATTATATGTTTGAGTCCCTTATAACGGGACTATTTGAGAAGGGTAGAAGGTGCATACGCCTGGAATATTTCAGCATATAAGGTATAGTGCAAAGTGACTACAGCCAAACTCATTATTTTTCTCGATGAGACAACAAAAAGAGTTGGTCACCCTGAGTAAAAGTCAGAGCAAATTTGGGATGCCATTAGTGAGTGAAGTGGTAAGTGAAATGGTTTTAAAATTTTAAATAAAGTGGTTTTGAAAGACAAATGGATTTTGGTGGATTACATAGAAGTTGTGATACAAAGTGATAAGGGAATCTAAATGTGACAAAAGTGGTTCATATTAAATGGTGGCAAATGGGACTATAGCTTTATAAGTGATTTTATGGATAAGATTCTCTCAATGTGATATATATGTGAGGCTGAAATTGGTATTAATGAGTTGAATTTTCAGAAACTCATCAGTGACATAATTGACAAGGTATGATATCTAAACATAGAATTGAGAAACCTATTGATAACGGCGATTGTTATGTTATATAGGGAACATCATAAAGAATGATAAATTGAGAAATAAAAGAGTGTATGAGAAAACAGTACCCCTATCGTATTCAGTGTCAAAATGAATTTCGAGGACGAAATTTTTATTAGGAGGAGAATTGTAACATCCCATCATAGATGGGAAGGATAAAATAGTAAATTTGGATCGGGTTGTGATTTTGTACATGTATTTCAACATACATGCATAAAATGGCCTCTATACATATATGAAAAGTAATTTTTGCAAATGCACAAGATTTTTCTTTTTTTTTTGAAAAAAGTAACATATATATTAATTAAAAGGAGGTTAATACAAGAAAGCTATATACAAAGAAAAACAAATAGCCACAGTGACTCTCAGCCCAACAGATAAGCCATAGGCGACTCTGTAAGTAAAATGCATACAGACGGCTCTCGAGAAGAAACATAGCCCAAGCGACTCGTAAAAGCGAAACAAAACAAAACAACTAAGTAGAAAGCCTCGGATATGCCTCAAGAAGCAGAATCAAGAGCGAGCCTCAAGTAGAAAGCGAGAGCGGATAAGCTCGAGATGTCCTCGATAATGTAAATGGTGGACCGATGTAGCCCTCAAGAAGATCGGGTATTCCTCTCATACCAAAGTAAGCGATGGTGAGAGGATTAGCAGTGAAAGAAGATGTCGGTAATCCTTGCGGCAAGCGGAGATGAGTCAAGCCCAGAAGAAGGGAACCCAAGAGGTCGAAGGTCGAAGTGTGGGTCTTAGTCGAGAGGGAACCCCAAGCAATGAAGAATCGGGCGAAAGAAGAGGTGATCATGTGTCTCCGCAGAAGTACCCTGAAAGCACCTGAAGTCGAGGATGTCGGGACACCAAAGAGCTGGAGCTGTCCGTGGTCAAAGTCGCTCTGTTGGACGATGGTGGTTGACAAATTAAATCCACTTATGTTTGATAATAATAAAATGTATAGAATTGGTTAAGAAATTGTTTGGTATTTTGGGATTGATATTGATGAAAGAATTGTACAAATCAAGATGGGAAAGTGTTTAATCATTGAAGAATCAAGATAGGAGGTTCCTTATAAGGAAAATGGCATAAAACATGAGGATTATAGAAGATCTAGATGGATGTTCCGTTGAAGGAAGCGAAGTGGACTTATGAAAGCATAAATGGACTTATATATGAAGATATATTAACCTGAGTCGATTAACCATACAAAAGTCGACTTATCGAGAACGACAAGTCGACTTACATGCATGAAGTCGACTTATTGAGAAGCGAGTCACAATTTTTCGTAAATGGTTGAAACAAGTCGACTTATTCATTCGACAAGTCGACTTATGGATGCACCAAATCGGCTCAACGGTCGATTAGCCAAAATAGAATGGAGATTATCAAGGAGCGGTAATATTAATCAAGCAGCGGCTAGAATGAGCTCCAACGGTATATTTCTTTAAGTATAATTAGAAGATGATGGAAGAAGAGTATATACAAGTTCTACAAGCCTAAACACTCTTATTGCTCCAATTGCTCATTGTTGGTCTTATTTTGTTACTGCTGATTGTATTGAGCATTTGTTCTTCAATTTTATCTTATTTCTTTTACAATTTGAGTGACTAGTGAAAGGTCACGTGTGAGGTAACAGGCGAAATAAAAGCGGTATTGGTAGGATTTGTCTTTGGAAGACAAATCGGTATAAAAGGTAACAGGCCGTAAATCAGCGGTATTATGAAGTTCACACTTTGAACTATAAAGTGTGCAATAAAGTGGTTTGCAAAATCTAAGTGGGAGCTTAGGTAGAGGGCGTGGGTCTTAGCCGAAACCTCTATAAAAGCAGTGTTTGCTCTTCTTCCTACTCTTTTCATTTAAATTTGTGTAAATTATTTTGTGTGAATTAACCGATTTTATTGTAGAAAATTTCAAAAAGCTTAAAGATCTATTCAACCCCTTACAGATTGCTTACAATTGGTATCGAAGCCGAAGTATCAGGGATGGCACACAACAAACTAAGCGGAAGAAGGTAACACAATTATTGCCTCCTTTATTTAATGGTACTAATTATTCTTAGTGGAAAAATCCTATGAAGTATCACATTATAAGCGAGGAGTAGAATATTGGAAGATCATTATCTTGGTCCCAACCACCATTGAAAGAAAATGGTGAGTTAAAAGCGAATTTGGAATCTGACGATAATGATCGGAAGCAAGCCTACATCAATCGAAGGCTATGAAACTAATTTATTAAGCTCTCACGGTTGAGGAAAGAAAGGAGTCAATTCTTATACCAATAGCGCTAAAGAAATGTGGGAAAGACTTCGCATCACCGTGAAGGAACCAACCAAGCAGGAGACAAAGATCAATATGCTTCTCCATGACTATGAAATGTTTGTCATGAAGGAAGGTGAGTCTATTTCCTTATGTTTGATCGTTTTGAAATTATCAATGAATTAGGAAATCTTGGAAAGCACATGACGGATAGCGAGAAGGTGAAGAAAATTCTTAACTCCTTCTAGAAGGAATGGGACTCCTGAAGTCACCGTCATTATGGAATCTAAGGATCTCAATCATTTGGAATTCAACGCCTTGGTGGGATCACTTATCAACTATGAGATCATTCTCAAATCAAGAGGAGGAAGAGGTAAGTCACAAAAGTCAATTGCTTTAAAGGCTAATATTTCTTCTCTTGATGAAAGTGATGAAGAAATAGATGAAAAAGACGAAGATGAAGAAATAGCAATGTACGCCAGAAATTTGAGAAAATTCAAAGGACTTCTCAAAAATCGTAGGAAAGAATTAAATGGTGGAAGAAATGAAGAAAGAAAGAAAGAAATACACCATGGAAAGAAGGACCAAAAGCACATCTTCCACATCAAATTTCCAGAAAAGTGACAAATATGACAAAGGAAAAAAGAAAACTAGCCTAGTAGCCACTTGGAGTGATGATGAGGAAGCATACCAAAGCAATGAAGAAAACAACCAACTCTTATGGCTAATAGCTCCTCAACAAGTGATGACGAAGATGAGGTAACTTTCATTGATCAAGATCTTATAGATTCTTTTAATGCTTTACAAATCGATTTTGAAGAGGCTATTGAAATCAATAAGAATTGAGAAAGAAAATAAGAGAGCTAGTTGCTGAAAATAATGTCTTGCATGAGACTATTGATGATTTAGATTGCACTAAGGAAGACCACTCTACATGTCTTGTTGAAAAAGAAAATCTTACTAATGAACTTGGTAGACTTAGAAAGGAGTTTTCTTAAGTGGTTGGAAAATTTCTTTGGTGGAAATGCAAAGTTTGAAGAGATGTTGTCTTCTGAAAGATATTCTATTTCTAAACATGGTTTGGGATATGATCCTATAATAGAATTGTTCTTTAATTTCCAAATTTACGAGGATGGAAAAGTTGCTTTCGATGTCTTAGATGCTTGAAAGATAGTCATATAGAAATTGCATGTAAAAGTGTTAGGAGATGTGTTAAGGTTAAGAAAATCTGAGTGATAAAAGGTACAACACCTTCTAATGTGGTTTATATGACTAACCAAAATGGACCCAAGATGGCTTGGGTACCAATGAGTAGAAAGAATGTTTCAGTTGTAGGTACAAGCAAGGAATGAAGATCAACCAAGCACATGATACATTGATAGTGGATGTCGACTAATTGGTGACAAATCTGCTAACAAGTCGACTTATGTGGAAACAAGTCGACCTATGATATACGAAGCTATTTGGACATGAAGTTATTTGAGGATAAGTCGACTTATACAGTACGACAAGTCGACTTATGAAGGTCGATAAGTCGACTTCTGGAGGTAAAGCAAGTCGACTTATGTTTACACGGGTTCCATTGTTGGATTGTTATGTTATGTAATGACTTTGCATTTTCTTTGTGTTTGCTTATGAACTGCCAGTCAAATATAAGTTATCTGGGTCTTCTTTAAAAAATTCTCTTTTTCACAAAATCTCCGAAAACATATTCTTGTCTACTTTTGAGATTTATTCATGATAATGTTTCTCCACCATGATGATTTTTGTATCTAGCCAAGACCAACATTTCATATTATTTGTATTTGCTTGCTACTTGAGACTATTTGTGGTTGATGACTTGCTTCTCTATTTAATGTGATTGCGATATTTCATCTATTGTTGGTTTGTATTAGTTGTTTTGATTATGACAAAAAGGGGGAGAAAAATGAGAAATTGGATATTCTTTAGTTACTTTATTAAGGGGGAGTATGTGATAATTGTCTTTAATTTTATCTATCATGATTTCAAATTACTTTTATGAATTTGATCTTACAAAGTTATTAAATTCAATTATTTATATGATTGAGGGGGAGACTTCTAACCAAAATGACAAGGTATAAAAACCTTGATCAATGTTTCCTTGTTTTCATTTCTTAAACAATTTCTAAGTGTTTTGTCATTATCAAAAAGGGGGAGATTGTTGGACCAATGGTGGTTGACAAATTAAATCCCACTTATGTTTTGATAATAATAAAATGTATAAATTGGTTAAGAAATTATTCAGTATTTTAGGATTGATATTCAATGAAAGAATTATACAATTAAGATGGGCAAGTGTTTAATCATTGAAGAATCAAGATAAGAGGTTCCTTATAAGGAAAATGGCATAAAACATGAGGATTATAGAAGATGCGGATGGATGTTACAGGTTGAAGGCAGCGAAGTGGACTTGCAAGCATAAGTCGACTTATATATGAAGATATTAACACAAGTCGACTAACCATACACAAGTGGAAACTTATAGAGGACGACAAGTCGACTTACATAGCAAGTCGACTTATTGGAGAGCGGAGTTACAATTTTTACGTAAATGGTTGAAACAAGTCGACTTATTCATTCGACAAGTCGACTTATGGATGCAAAATCGGCTCCAACGATCCATTTAGCCAAAAATGGAATGGAGATTATCAAGGAGCGGTAATATTAATCAAGTAGCAGCTAGAATGAGCTCCAACAACTATATTTCTTTAAGTATAAATAGAGGATGATGGAAGAAGAGTATATACAAGTTCTCTGAGCCTAAACACTCTTATTGCTCCAATTGCTCATTGTTGGTCTTATTTTGTTACCTGATTGTATTGAGCATTTGTTCTTGAATCTTTATCTTATTTCTTTTACAATTTGGTGACTAGTGAAAGGTCACGTGTGAGGTAACGAAGCGAAATCAAGCGATATTGGTAGGATTTGTCTTGGGAAGACAAATCGGTATAAAGGTAAACTTCACCCTAAATCAAAGCGGCATTATGAGTTCACACTGAACTATAAAGTGTCTGATAAAGTGGTTTGCAAAATCTAAGTGGGAGCTTAGGTAGAGGGCGTGGGTCTTAACACCGAACCTCTATAAAAGCAGTGTTTGCTCTTCTTTCTACTCTTTTCATTTAAATTTGTGTAAATTATTTTGTGTGAATTAACCGATTTTATTGTAGAAATTTTCAAAAAGCTTAAAGATCTATTCAACCCCTTCAGATAAACTTCGGCTCCCGTGATGCCAACGGAGGATGAAAGAGTGTCGAGGAATGTGTCACGAAACCACAATAAATGGTGAATCGGGTTCTCGGGCGTCGGGATCGAGAAGGTCCCATGTTGAGTCAGCAGAAGACTCAGGATGAGTGACCTCTCGAACCCAAATATCGGTGAAGTTGCGATCGAAGAGGCGGAGTCCCAAATCTGCTGTAGCTTATGACACCCTCGGAAAAGCCCACTCGCATCACGAATAATCTCAGACACGAGCATCCCAAGAGGCCAGATGAAGATAGCTCGTGGAAGGAGAATTGGTCACATAGGGGCCACGATCGTAACAATAATCACCCAAGAGAAGTATCTAGCCATCACCAATCTGAGCTACAATAAGGACTCTGCACCACTCTCTACTCAGCAGAATCTTAGTTAAACCAGGAAAAGCTCGACGGGACGAATATGCCAAAAGATCTACCTCATGACAACCTTGCATGTACCCACGTGGTCCATGTAGAGGATTGGTGCGTGAATAGTTACCATACATACTTAAGCGTGGCGCCCTATTCAGGTCCACGATCCTCTTAACTCCAAGTCCTCCCTCATCTCGAAAAACAAACTGACTCCATGCCACCTAGCCTAGTGTGGGGCGATGAAGTACCCTACAGAAAGAGGATAGAATACTCTCGATCGTGAAAGTGATGCTAGTAGGCAATAGAAACATACGACCGGTGGACTGGATAGAGAAAGTCTGCAGAGACTCTTGAGGCTGCGGTAGGCAGCGTAAGTGAGAGAGGTTTGAAGTCCACGTTTAATCAGGAAAGTATCCTCTCCACGAAGGAAGACAATCTGCATGCCTCGGTAGTAGTGATAAGTGGGACACCAAGTAGCGGATCGGGAGGGCCAATCCCAGATCCCAGGACACTCTGTAAAGAGGAAACCTCTGCCTCGGGGATCCTTGAAAAGAAGACCCGGCTCTTATCCGAGTTCATGGCCAACCCAGAAATCCTCTCAAAATCTGTCAAAGCCTGGCGGATGATCTCCAGGGAATCTAAATCTGCACGACTGAAAATCATCAATCATCCGCAAAACAGAGATGGGTAAGGGAAATCTGTTGACATCTCCAATGATAACCATAATCTGGCGATGCTGCCACCTCTCGCAGAATCCCATCGAGCCCCTCCATCGCCAAGATCTGAAACAAATAGGGAAAGGGGTCCCCTATCGCACCCAAGTGGCGACAAAATAACCATGAAGTGATCCGTTAAGAGCTATTGAGAAATGTACAGAGCGGAGACATACCTCAATCCATCTGATCATGCTCTCAGGAAATCTGATGGTCCTCAATCCCAGTAAAATAAACTCCCAGCTGACTGTATCGAAAGCCTTAAGAATATCAACCTTGATAACACACCGTGGTGGTGTGCGATCGAGGTGATAATCGTGCATCAACTCCTGATTAAGAAAGATCGCATTTGCAATCTACCTCCCGGGGACAAATGCCATCTGAGCTCTCCCAATCACCTCTGGTAAAACAACTTTAAACCGATTTGCAGTGACCTTTGAAATACACTTGTAAAGGACATTGCAGCAAGAGATCGGCCTAAAGTGACTCAAAATCTACGGGCTCTCCACCTTGGGAACCAGGGTAATCCTAGTAGAATTCACCCAGCGAGGCATAGCCGAGGAAGAGAAGAAATACCGCACCGCTGCTCTAAAGTCTGCTCCAATGACATCCCAACACCTCCTAAAGAAGAAAGAGGTATAACCATCAGGTCCTGGAGCCTTATCCTCTGGAATGGAGAATAAGGCATGACGGATCTCCTCATCCGAAACTAGACCCACCAATGACTGAACCATATCCTCAGGAATACGATGAGTGAAGAACCGAGCAACATCAGCTGGAGTAAGCGGAGAGCAGAGGATACCCTGAAAATAATCAACTGCCATCTGTCCCAAAGCTCCCTGATCTGTGATAAAAGTGCTGGTCCCATCAAGAAACCCATATACCCGGCCTCTGACTTGGCGATGGATCAAGGATTTGTGGAAACAACTAGTGTTCTGGTCACCCAGAGCAAGCCACTGGATCCTAGATCCCTGTCGATAGAATGACTCCTCATCCTGTATCAGTCGATAGTACTGCCTAGCAAGGTCACGCTTTGCAATACCTAGATCGAGCGAGTGCGGGGAAGCATCAAGAGCTGCCTGAGCGGAGGCCCACTAGGTCCGCGCCTCCCTAACTCTACTGGAAACATGGCTGTAGTCCCGAAAGTGAAAGGACTTGAGCTCTCGCTTGAGCAGACCTAACCGGTGAGTCAAGCAAAACATCGGGTCTCCTCTCACTGGTGTAGCCCAAACTCTCCTAACAAGTTCTAAAAAGTGGGGATGGTTAGCCCAACATTTCAGAAACTTGAAAGGAGTGGGAGGTCGAGATCGTGGGAATCCAAACTGAACAACCAATGAGCTGTGATCAGAAATATCTCGGGGCAGGACCTCTGTAAAGGAACCAGGCCATGAAGTAAGCCATGCAGAGTTGCCAAAACTCCAATCCAACCGTCTGAGAATGGAATCCGATCCCTCCCGACCATTATGCCAAGTATATCGCAAACCCCGGTAAGGTAGTCGGAGCAACTCAGAATCATGTAAACACTCCCCAAACGCATCCATATGGCGATACCAACCAATTTCTCCGCTAACTATGTCAGAATGACTCAGGATGGCATTAAAATCACCCAATACTAGCCAAGTCATAGAATGAAATCGGCCAGCCTGACCGCGGATGAAGTCCCAAAGCTCTCGTCTAGTGCCCGGGTCTGTGGAACCATAGACCACGGTAAGGCCAAAAATAGAACCCTCTCGTCTATGAGTCACCTCACAACTAATGCCCTGTAGAGTAGACACCGAACTCCATAACTCAAATAAACTGGGGTCCCAACATACCAGAATGCGACAAGCTACCTGATCCGTCACATTACTAAAGTAATCCCATCCACAACAAGTAGTCGAAACTACGCCTACTAAGGAGGGAGAAGCTACCTTGGTCTCTAAGAGACCAACCAATCCAAGGTCGTGATGTCGAATCCAATCTCTAACCGCTTGCTGAGTGTGAGGACCATTAAGGCCCCTAATATTCCAACTTCCTATCATAGGAAATGAAATATAAAAAACAAAACGGTAGAAATCAAGGAGAGGGGTAAGTCCCCTCACTCATACCATCGCCTGTCAACCCCTGAATAGGAATGGGCGAGTCACCAAGCGAAAAATCTTCGAAGAGGCAAGCGAAACGAGAGCTCTGGCCACTACTGGGAATGGAGGCCTCAGTACTGAGGAGACAAGGCATCCTGCTAGGGGTGGACGGCATCTCCATAGAGACCAATGGGCTAGACGTTTGCCGTGGGCTAACCTGCGTAGACTCGGGTCGACATGGAGGTGGAGAAGTCCGATCTGGACTCATGGTGTCCGGAGCAGCTGAGGATCTAGAACCATCACGTGTAGGGGTCGGTGTCACGACCACAATCCTTTGGGAAACTAGGGGTGAAATTTGGATCTTGAGAGGGGTCCAAATGCTGGAGGTGCGACCAAAGGGGCTCATTCTGTTTGGGGAGCTATAGGGCAGTATGTCCTCCCAATTCTTGGGGAAGCGATGGGTGGTGCAAGCCCAGTATCTCGGAGGCAGGGGAAGGGACCAAAGGTGCAGAAGTAGGAGGAGGGGTGCATGAACTTCCAAATACATGACAGGTGGAGCAACGCTTAGGCGTCCACTCATACTCCATTCAAATGCGGATCAGCTCAGGACTCAACTTAAAACGAAAGGCAATCTCGTGGACCGGCTCTGAATCAGCAGAAATCTCCATACAGAGCCTAGCAAAGGCGAGGCAGTGCAAGCGAGTATATGCATCACTAAGGAGAAATTTGCCCGTCCGGTGGTAGATGAGGTTGAGGCTACGCTCATTCCATAAAGGGAATGGCAGTCTATATAAGCGGACCCAAAAAGGGATGCGGGAGACTCGAGATTTGTCATCATAAAATCAGGGTGCCATTTTGAAGCCTGATGGCTTTTCGCCAAAAGCCACGGGCCCTCTAAGATAACACAGGAAGTCAGCTCGGGTGGAAACGAAATAAGAAGAACTCCGTGCCTGTGGAGAGAACATCCTCAAGGCCGAGGGTCTTCCAAGCACCTGTGGCGAGGGTCCGCATAGCAAGAAAGGGCATGTTATGCCCAAAAAAAAATCCAACCAAGCACCGAGTCCACTGGTGTAGACTCTCATCAATACAATCATCCGGAAGGTTAAACATGTCCTCCAAAGGCTTCCCAGTCATAATCGGGAAGCAGAATCCAGTGTTGGAATCCATGAGTATACTGACTTTCTCAGCCCAGGAGAAGTCAGAAGGTTTCTTTCCAGTGTTTTGCCTAGGTTTAGCATGCATACTAGGAACAGGAGCATTTAATGAATTTTGCAAGAGGGCATGTTTAAAATTAAGAGTACCTCCACCTTGGGCTGTTGCGTTAGGCTGTTGGGCCTGCAGTGTGGGCTATACGCCAATCACTCCTCCAATTGCAGCTGAGCTAGGTGGCGATGGTTGTTCCTTCAGCCCATGAAGGGATATGGGCTTTTCTTTCAGTCCAGCAGACGGGCCCAAGGAATGGGCCTGCTCCTTCAGCCCAAGGAATGGGCCTGCTCCTTCAGCCCACGGTGACGGGGCTGCTCCTTTAGCCCACGGGGAGGGGGCTGCTTCCCTCCAATAGTCGATGGAGCGGCTTCTCGAAGGGACATCGGTGACTGGCGAGGCGCCATCAGAGGTATGACCATCGGGGCAGCAGGCGGTGAGATGGCTGTCCTTCCTTCCTCCGGCGTAAGGTGGCGAGATCCATGGATGGGGAACCGAGTGGAGAGGTCCGAAGCTTGAATCGATGGTAGAGGTGGATCCCGCACTGCTACCGTCGCCGCTGGACCTCCAAACTCGCTGGTAGGCGTTGCGGTGGTAAGTGAATGTGGAGAGATGGTAAGTTCTTGGTATTGTGGTTGGTTTTGTGTGGAGGAAGTGGGGAATCATGTAGTGGTGCGACGGTGAGAGTTCCGAAGGTGGGTGGAGGAAGTTTCGGTTGGGACGTGAGGGTGGATGGTTGGCTGAGATCCGTGGATGAGGGTTGTAGAACAGGAAAATCTGAAGCTAATGGTATGGGTTGGGTGGTGGATGGAGGTTGGACGACGCCAGTGGCAATGGGTGGAGAAGAAGAGCTACCGAGGAGTTCGAGCTTGATTTCCGGGCGACGAAGTGGTCCGATGGCAAAACCAGGTTGAGGGTTGGATAGATCGGGCGATTTCGAAGAGATAGGCGTGCTTGGAAGGGGAAAATGGTCACTGAAAAATTTTCCGTTGACAGCAGTGGCGGCGCCACCGTCGCCGGCGGTGAACAGTGCGGCGGTGGTAGTGGGGGCTCTAGGACAATTAGGTGATTTAGCGGTGGCCGGAGAAGATTTCCGACTTTTCTGAGTCATGTTGGCTGGAAAGAGTTGAGAGGATTTTCTCTCACTAGAAAACTCTAAAACCCTTCCGCCCCACAAGATTGTACATGCACTCGTGACAATTCTCGGCTTTTGTGTCTTTGTGGAAATGTGAATTTGTGTGTTTGAAAAATTGAATTGGAGTGATTTATGTGTATTCTGCATAAAATTACAAAGTTAGTATCGATGAGATCTTCGTTACTAAAATGACTGTCCAATTGACACTCCAATTAAAGACATGATTTAGGAACTTTGTTTTAGCATGAGCCATTGAAATTTGGAGAGATTTACGAAAGTTAAAGTGAAGGAATTGATTGAAATGGAAATTGATAGGCATGAAAGAAATAATGAAAGTGTGTGAAGTTGAAGAAAGTTGACTTTTTGGTGATATAGTGTTGACTTTTGACTTAGGCAAAATTTGAGACATTGATCTACATGAACTTGTAGAAAATGTTGAAGAACTTTATCGTAGTAGAGTTTGATATTTTTTGATATCGGGATTGAAAGAAATGATTTTCTGAAGTTAAGGCTCGATTACTTTGTATTGAAAATGTTTGAATGGGATATTTTCTGAACATGGTTCAGTCTGATGAGAAATTCGTGACTTGTAGAGATCCAATTAAGTTAATGTTTGTTTCTAAATAAACTAGAAACATGGATCTGCACATTATCTGAAGGAATTGAATTTCAATATAGTCTCCAAGAGTTTAAATTTCTGAATTGAAGTGAAAAAGTTATAAGAATTTGTATAAGGGCAATTTGGGCATGAGACTTAAGATTTTAAGGCTTAAGGTTGATAGGAAGGGGGTAAAATGGACATTTCACCCTTTTAAAGGGCATAAAAAGTAGGAGAAAGGATTGTTGGGTTTAAAGAGGAAGAAGGGTAGCCGTGGGAGAAGAAGATGAAGAGAAGAAAAGTAGGGTTTCGGAAGATTGTGAAGATTTTGAAGCCAAATCAAGTAAGTACATCATTCCTCTTGATTAGATAAATGATTCATGTTTAGCGTGTTAAAAGTTAAAGATTGGGTTAACTATATGTTTGGTTTTTAGGGTTTTCGATCATGAATCAATTTTGATTGTTTTGTGAACGATATTGGTTTTAAAGGAGTTGAAAATGGAGTATAAGTGATGTTTAAGTGTTTAGATGATTTATGTTTTGAAAAATGGGAGGAATTGGATTGAAATTGTTAAGAAATCAGGTTTCGGGAGGCTTACGGGAGTCGCACGTCGCGACGTGCTCACGTGCATGTTGTTGGCGCAGAAGGCGTGCGTCACTGTGTGACGAACTTACGCGTCATGGCGTGGCGATAATGAATCTTGCGGTGCACATGTGCTTGCCTAAATGTGTGAGCTTTCTCACGCCGCGATGAGCTATTGTTCCCAGACAAGTTATGTTTTGGTTTTTAAACCATAACTTTTTGTATCGATATTCAAATGAGATAATTTGGTTGTTATGAACTTGAGACAAGGGTCATATGTTAATGAAAAGGAAAGTGTTGAATCGGTCTTTTAAAGTTCTCAATTTTGGATGGAAGTGTAGTGTAAAATGTGGTTTCAACAAAAAGATAGTCCGTATCCATTTGGAGAAATTTTTTGGATTTTTAGAAACAAAGAGAGCGATTTTAGTGTCTATTGAGTTACGATATGGAGGAAAGGCATGATGAGGATTTTGGGATAGTCTTTAGAATGTCACGAAAGTCATGGTACATGTCTTTAAATTTCTACATCGCATTATTCTTTGAATTGGACGATGTGTTAAATAAATGTGTTTTGACTTGTGATAGAGGCACATTTGGAGCGTCGACCTTGCAAACATTCTTGAGACTTCAGGCGTTAGCGCAAGTCGGTGAGTGACTGAAACGATTCTCCAATTATTAAGTGTTATAATTGATGATTTTAATTCTCAGGTATAATGGTGGGGCGATGTTGATTGTGAACTTGGACGGAAGGTCAGGAGTATTAAGTGTTCTGATATAGAAGTGTTATGGGTATGTGAAATTGTGATTGTGTTTTTAATGTGACAAATTGTGAATAAATTGTCCGATTGTGATATTTTGAAAATGATTGTGATATAGGAATACGTGAATAAAATGATCGAATTGTGGCACATGCTGTTCATACATGAATGCAAAATCAATTAATGAGCATTGTGGCCAAGACGTGCTGATCGAGCTTTTGGCTCAGCGTTATATTTGGGCCTCGAGCCTACGGTGATTCGAGCTATGGCTCAGCGATTAATGATCCCTTAATGGGGCGGTTTGAGCCTCTGCTCGATGATTAATAAGCCCTTAATGGGGCGGTTTGAGCCTCAAAACTTAACGATTAATAAGCGTAATGGGACAATTTTAGAGCCTACAGTTGACGATTAATGAGCCCTTAGTGGGATAGTTTGAGCCTGCAGCTCGGCGATTAATATGCCCTTATAGGGACGATTGAGCATTCAGTCAACAACGAAATAAATTGAAAAAGTGTTACATGCTACATTTGATTTGATATGTTTGATTGAATGACGGCAAAATGCCATTTCTTGATGTGATAACTTGATCGTAGGGTACATCTAATTATAAAATGTATGACAAATTGTGATATGCCTAGTGTTGTATGAAATATTAGAGTACATTGACGAGTTGCCACAGATAAGAGCTTTTAGCTCAGCGTTAAGTAAATGAACTGAGCTCGTGAGTGATTGAGCGCCGAACTCGGCGTATAATAGCCTGTATCCGGCGTTGGATAAGGGACATATATTAATAGCCCTTGATGGGACAATTTAGGAACTCGATCCGATAAAATGATAATAAATGGTAAGTGAGTGAAATATGTATGTATCAAAAATGGCATATATGAATGTGGATTCCTGTAAATGTGTAAATGGGCAATTTTGTGAAAGTGTATTATGAGATAAAGTTAGATGTATGTGAGTTGTAAAATGAGATCAAATAGACAACAATGTGAATATAGGTTATGAATTGATTTTGTTACATGATTGAGCGGACCATCGAAGATGGTCACTCATTGAGATTCATGGCTTCATTTGAAAATTTGCAATTATTTTCGGGACTCGAAGAATACCCGTTAAATGACGAGTGTATAGAGATCGCTTGAGAGTGATAGAAGAGGACGGGATCTGTTGCGTCTGCATTAGTGTGAAGACCTTGGTGTTATATTATGGTGTATTTATAAGAGGACCCTCGTGGTCATTACATTATTTATCGATCATGTTTTGCAAGAATTGTTTTCCGCAACATATATATAACGTAAGTGTATGTATTTTTTCAAAAAAAAATTATACTGTGATTTGACTGAGTGATATATCACGCCACCCTCGCAGGGCACGGATTTGGATATCACCATCGATGTCAGGTCTGGGTCTTACGGGAGTGGGGTGTTACATTCTCCAAGGGGGTTTAACGGTCGAAGAATACATTGACAAATTCACTAAACTCATGTTGTAATGTGATGGTTAAAAAAAATCTAATGCCCTCAATTAAGGTTCAAGTAGGCATCCAAAAGTACTACACTTTTGAGGATGTTTGCCATATTGTGAACAAGGTTGAAGAGCATTCTAAATGACTAGCTTTGTCAAAAACCACTATGAGGGGATTTTCCAAGGAGGCAATAGCCCACAACTCCGTTATAGAAAAGAAATATCCTGAAAAGAATAATGGTAAAGGAAAAGAAATACAAGGGGAGTCCTTTAAAAGGGAGAAGGTCAAGCGATGTTTTAAGTGCAATGGGTATTGTCACTTCCAAGCGCAATGCACTAACACTCGAATTCTTTCCATGCAAGAAATACAAGATTGTGAGGAAGTATTGGAGGAGGAGCTCGAAGAGGAGGTGTATGAGCTTGCAACTGAAGAGGGGGAGCCCGAACCAAAGACGTGTTATGCTAAACCTATTGTGGATGGTCCTATGCTTGTAGTAAGACGAACACTTCACTTTGAAGTGACATCTAAGAGGGAATCACAAAGGGATCAAATTTTTTACTCTCTCGCTAAGGTGAAAGGAAAAATATGAAATCTAATTATGGACAACAGGAGTTACACCAACATAGCTTCAATTGAACTTGTGGGAAACTAGAAATAAAAACAAAACCACACCCTCGACCTTATTCAATCTCACGGCTAAACATGGGCAACAACTTGAAGGTAGCAAAAAGAGTGTTGGTCAATTTCTCCATTAGGTTGACTTATGCAGATGACATATGGTGCGATTTCCTCCTCATCGAGGCTTGCCTCTTGCTCGGAAGACCTTGGCAACATGATCGTAAAGTTCAGTATGATGGAGAAAGAAATATTTATACCATTGAGAAGGGAGGCAAGAAAATCAACTTATTACCTTTGGCACCCTCAAAGGTATGTGAGCTATTTAAATAGTACCTCCACCCTGATTATTAAGGGAGATCAATTCAAAAGGGAGCTAGAAGAAAATAGTGGGGCATATGTGTTGGTGGTTAAGGGTACAAATGATAGCCATAGGCAGGAGACACCTTGTGCACTCAAACTGTTATTGGAGGAGTACGCTCATGTATTCCCATCTGAATTGCCACCTGGGTTTCCACCAATTTAGGGCATCAAGCACTAAATAGACCTTATTTCTAGAGCACCCATTCCCAAAAAGGTAGCTTATAGGTGCAATCCTGAAGAGTCAAAAGAGTTATGCCTATAAGTAGAAAAACTCATTAGCAAAGGATTCGTGAGAGAGAGTTTGAGCCCATACGCCGTACCCACTCTTTTAGTCCCTAAAAGGGATGGAACACGGAGAATGTGCATTGATAGCATAGCTGTAAATAATACTACAGTCAAATATTGTTTTCCCATGCCACGTGTAGATGATATATTAGATGAATTGAATGGGTCAAGTTACTTCTCAAAGATTGACCTACAACAAAGCTATCATCAAATGCGGATTTGTGAGGGAGATGAGTGGAAGACTGCATTTAAAACAAGGCAAGGATTGTACGAGTGGCTTGTGATGCCTTTCGACCTATGCAATGCACCAAGTACATTTATGCTATTAATGAATGAAGTATTAAGGCCTTTCTTAGATAAGTTTGTTATTGTTTACTTAGACGATATTCTTGTTATATTAATAATGAACAAACTCGCTTGCACCATTTGAAGCTAGTATTTGAGAAACTTAGGGAACAAACACTTTATGGCAGATCGAAAAATGTATGTTCATGCAGCTAAGAGTTACATTCCTTGGGTTCATGGTTTCCAAAGAAGAGGTATCTATTAATAAAGGGAAGGTAAAAGCCGTTCGCCAATGGTCAACCCCAAAAATGACAACAGAAGTATGTGGGTTTCATGGCCCCACAAGCTTTTATAAACGTTTTATTAAAGGATTCAGCACCATTACAGCCCCTCTCACTGAGCTCACCAAAAAAGGGGAATTTGTGTGGACTAGAGCAGCCCAAAAAGCATTTGATACTATTAAAGAGCTGCTATGTCACACATCTATTTTGTCCCTGTCAGATTTCAAAAAACTCTTTAAGGTGGAATATGATGTAAGCAGAGTCAAGATAGGTGTTGTACTCATTCAAGAAAAGTGCCCCTAGCTTATTTTTGCGAGAAATTCAATAGGTTGAAAATTATTCCACCTACAACAAGGATTTCTACGCAATCGTTCGAGCACTAGACCTTGGGCGCATTCTTTACGACCTAAGCATTTTATTCTACACTCTAATCATGAGGTCCCTAAATATATCCATAGGCAACAAAAGTTGAAACCCCGGGATGCAAAATGGGTCGAGTTCTTACAATTGTTCAATTTTTCCTCAAAATATAAAGAAGGAAAATAGAACACCATAGCTGATGCATTATCGAGGAGGAATTTTGCGGTCACTACTCTTGATACAAAGCTCCTTGGATTTGAATTCATAAAGAAAAATTACAAAGAGGATGCTGACTTTGGGAAAGTATTTATGGCCAGCTTGCAAGGAATGCATGGTGACTATATTATTCAAGGGGAGTATTTGTTGAAAGGAAATAGATTGTGTATTCCTAAATGCAATCTCCGAAGCATCATCATTGAGGAAACGCACGAAGGGGGCTTGGCTGGTCACTTTGGAATAAGTAAAACCTTGGAGTTGATTATTGGACCCCAAAATTTTATTACTTTATTTTATTAAACATGATTTAATTTATTTTGAGGTCTATTAGGTTTATTATTTTGGAGTAATTAGCAAGTCAATGTTAGGAGGAACTATTGTTTGAATTGATGGAATTAAAGTTTAAATGTAGTAAAATGCATGAGGGGTAATTTTGGTAGATCATTTAAACCTTTAAGTTATAAGGCATAAGTGGAAGGGCATAAGGGTCTTTTGCAATCATTAAGAGGGTAAATTAGAAGAAGAAATGGTTGGCTTGTTAGGAAGAGAAGAAGTGTCGTGGGTGTGAGGAGAAAAGAAGAAGAGAAGAAAGCCAAGCTAGGGTTTTGGAGAATTTGAAGAATTTGAAGCTTCTCCAAGTAAGTATAAGCATTAATTGGATGAATGAACCTTATTTAGTGATAATTAGGAGTGAAAATGGGGTTGAATGTGTGTAGGGAGTTGTTAGTGAATGGTGTACGAAAATGTTATGATCTTCTAGGGTTAATGATTGTATTGTATTTGTGACTGATTTTGGGTTCGAATGAGCTTAGAAATGAAATAGGAATGATGGTTTAGGGTTGTGATGAATTATATTTTAAAGATGGGAGGAATATGGTTGAAAAATGTGGGAAAAATAGGTTTCGAACGATTTTGGGGCTCTTGCGTCATGACGTGGCGCGCTTGACTTCCTCGTCGAGGCGAGCTCAACATGTTACATGTGGCGAAATCCTGTTTTCCTACACAGACATATTTTGATATTGTGGACATAACTTTTGCTGTAGATGTCCAAATGAGGTAATTTTTGATTCGTTGTAAACTAGAGTCATAGAGATACAAGTTTTATGAAGAAAGGAAGTTTTGAATCAGTCTCTAAAGATCTCAAATTTCGGATGGAAGTCGAGTATAGATTATAGGGTTAGCACTTTTGATTTTCAAAGCTTTATGAATTTCCTTTGAATGTTGTTTGAATGAGAACTTTGTTTGTTATAGGAAACCAAGCAGATCTAATCTAATCGCAAGAGGAAGGACATCATTGAACTTGGATTATCAAGTGATATTTGGTGGGTAATATATTTATAGTTGTTGTGTATGGGCAAATTGTCTTGCTTGCTTGCATGTGTGTGTGACATTGCTTGTTTTGAATTATGGAAATTGTTGAAAATGCATTGTGATTTTGATCATGTTTTGCCTTGAAAAATATCATGGCATTTTGTATGAATGAAAAGATAAAGAAGCATGATGAGCATGAAAAGTATGAATGTGTATGAAATGAGTTAAGCATTGACATTTGATTGTTCTTGGGCAAGATAGGAACGTTTTGTTAGTCACGTGCACATCGACATATAGCCTTCTCCCGGCTACCTGCTTGAGGCCACGAGATTATGAGAAATCGGACTCGTTTTGTTCACGGTATAAACTTCGGTTTATCCGTTTTGTTCCACGGAACTCTCTAGCCATTTGTTGTGCATTTCATTATTGATTTGTTAGGCATGATGCATAATTAATTGTTATGTTGTGATTAAGAAATTACATGACATATTTTCTGTGATGACATTTTGTTAGCTATAAGATTGTGAGTAAATTGTTACGTATTGAATTGCTACATATTTATGTTTATATATATATTCTTGAGTGTGTGGCTCATTGCCAATGGCTATAAATGTATGAGCCATTGAGTTTCGCAACTCATCCCATTACCTTCCACTCCTCAGGTGTAGAACGAGAAGATCGTTGATCCTTGCAAGGCATCGAAAACTCCAAGATAGTTAAAAGCTTTTGTACTAAGTTAGTTATTTTTGTTAGCTTTTCAAGCATATCAACATTGAGCATCTTTATGTATTTTGTTTTAAGCTTTGATATGTATGGTGTTATGTTAGCAAAGTTTGTTCAATCTCTTTGAAATTATAATGACATGAAGAATTGAAGTTCCTTTTGTATATGAGTGTGTTTAACTTTTAGTTAAAATGAATGTGCATGTGTTTGTATAGATTGCTAAATGTTGGGAGTCGGGTTTCGAAAATTTGGGAGTTCGTCGCGACGAGCCAGTCTGTCGTCGCGGCGAGCCAGTCTATTGTCGCAGTGTCACCATGAGAATTCATCGCGACGAACCCGCCTTTTTTCTCCACTGCTGTTCCTTTAAATTTGAATGTTTTCGACCCTCCCCTTGCGCAATCCTTATCGACGACCATGAGCGGTCGTCTCGGGATAGGAAACGGGACCCAGGACCAACATGTTTGGTATCAGAGCTTAGGCTTTTTATCCTTGGCTTAGAATGCATAATAGTATGACTTGCTTTGATATATGATTATTTGTTACATTGTCAATTGATTGATTGCATTAAGTGACATGCATATCATGCATACATGTAGGAAATAAGATTGAAATGTAGCTAATCCTTAGTATTTATATTTGAAGGAGTAAGATGCCATCTCGTAGAAGGAAACGAGGAGTTCTACAATGATCAGTTGCACCTGACTCTCCGACAAGAGAGGAGAGTACTAATTGTAGGAAAATCTCGAGATGTACATCACATGTACAAGGTGCGAAAAACAAAAATTTTTGTCACCGGGACCTTCCCGAAGGCCAGGATCTATGTGTCGGTATGAAGACTCAAACCTGAATAGTCAATAGAGACTATCTCTAAAGGTATCCACGAGAGATCGAAAACTAACCGGACAAACCCCTTTGACCCGGGAATAGCTAGAACAAATTAAAGGCTGCTAGACCTTACCTTTGTCCTTGGAGAGCTTAAGAAATCGATGGAGAGAAGGGATGAAGCTTGGAGATGAAGCCTTGATGATCGATGATGGAGAGTGAGAACATAGGTTTTAAACTCTTTAAAAACCTTTCCTTCCTCTCTTTCAAAGACCAACGATTCTTCTCATCTTCATTTCTTCATATGTCTTTCTCAAAGACAAAAGAAGAAGATATTCTCCGTATGTTTCCAAGAGAGAAGACACCATAGGCTTTACTTTTTGCCTTTTTTGTCTTTTAGCCATTAAATGCCTTTTTAATGACTAAGCATAAGGAAACTTCTAAGTTCTTCTCCTCTCTTCCACGTAAATGTTATATATATATATTAATTAATTAATTATTTAATTAATTAATTATATATATATAAATATAATTCTTTGAAGTGGTCCAATCCTGCAGGAATTTGTCTCTACAAACTCTGGGTCCGTCTTGAAAAACTCTGAAACCTTTCTTACTTGATATCGATGTCGCGATCTCATCGGACATATCTTGATCTCATCGGGATCTATTTAATCTAATGCTCTCCATAATTGGAACTACGTCCAATTACCATTTCTGATTCTACGAATCACTCTTATGCGTGTGACCACTTTAGGTTCCGGTTATGTTGGTACTTAGATTAACAATTAATTTGAGCAAGTCATGAGTGGCGTCTAGCAACACATCATGACCCCTAATTGATAGGAAAGTAATCGGTTTGATGAATTCATCACGAACGGATCACGAACCCTTCATGAACAATTCTGTGCAATTAGTCCTTTCACCATCCTATACCTACTTGGTTATGAGTATGGTCAAAGTGTCGACTCTCATTAGGCGAGTCTGGCCAGTGATATTAGTTCTAGTCACAGGACTCATTACTTCATATGTCGATGAGGACACTCTTCATGACATATTCTTTGGCCGCCACTTACAGTAATGATCCCGACGAGAGGCCATGGGTATCTCTTACGCTAATCGAAGTGGTGAATCCTTTATTGGCTACTCGATTACCTTGAATACCTCAGTGTGCCGAGCACCACCCTATGGCGACCTCTGGAAGGCAACGAGGAATGGAGTCAAAGCACAGAATCGGTATCCAAGATATCCTTGAGTACCTTAAGTCAAGGATACTTGCACCATTGTTATGATGAGATTATCACGACACTAGAAGAAGATATCCATGTGAGGATCTCATGGCGGGTCATCAATGTACTTACTACAGCTAGTAAGCATCCATATGTCGACTCTAAATATCTCATATTTACGGTTTACGAGATCCTTTGCTTGATCGATCGAGGAATATGACATGTGCTAGATACATGCGGATTAATGATGTCGATCTCATTAATCCTATGACTAGGAGAATTTGAATCTTGACATAATTGCACATGATAGGAATCTCGATGGTATGATCACATCATAATTTCCTTTATGCTATGTCATATATCATGGACTTCATTAATTAGATTAAAGATCCAATCAATTCATAAACACTTTGTTCATGAATATCAAATTAATGAAATATGCCTTTCTTTATTTATTCATAAAGTCTATACGACTTTGAATAAAAGCAGCATAAAAGGGATTGCCTTTAGGGCACTACTCTAACAATCTAGCGATGCTTGGACATCCATAAGTTGACTTACCTTTGGTGAACAAGGCAACTTATCGATCTCGATCAAGCATAAGTCGACTTACACATGGTACAAGTGGACTTACACTTCTAAATCTTCCACTTGACCTAAAGCCAATCGCCTTGGTATCTAATACCATAAGCGCGTCCATGAGAATCACAATTCTTACATGACTATGGCTTTGTCAGCAGTTAGCAACACTTTGCTCTGTGGGAATTCTCTCTATTAGGACATCACCTCGATCGATGATCTACCGAATCGAGATGGAATCGGCGAGATCGCGTTACGATCGTTGATGAGACCTTGGTTCCTTTGCTGCACTTAGCCCATTGTATCACAATACAACCTATGGGCCCTACGACTAGGAACGGATCAAGTTGAAATGAACTTCTTGATCCGAGTGCTTCGCTGCATCGATGCGATGATGTACTCTGCCTCGGTTGTTGAATCGGCGATCTGTCTTGATTGGAACTCTTTCCAAGTGACCGCCAGCCGTTCGGTGTGAATGTATATAACGATCGTGATTGAGAATCATCCTTATCGAGTTAAAGCGGCATTTGTATGCCGCTCACTTGAGATTTTCATCTCCATATGTCAAAAAACATCCTTAGTGCTTATGAAGTACTTGAAGATATTCTTGACGACCACCAGGTGACCTCACCAAGATCCGATTGGTATCTGCTTTCGTAACACTTAGAGCATATGATACATCGGGTCTCGTCATAACATTATTCCATGCTAAACCTCTTTAGCATCTTATCTATGTCGTTGATTGTGAAAGACCAAGCAATCTCTTTGATCTATCTCTATAAATCTTTATCGAGGATATAAGTTGCATCACAAAGGTCTTTTATGGCAAAATGTTTGGACAACAAATCTTAGCTGATTGTAGCATAGAGACATCGTTTTCCTAGTATTAATATGTCATCTACTTATAACACAAGGAATACGATTGCAGTCCCATGAACCTTCTTATACACACAATATACATCCGAATTTTGTGAGAAACCAAGCTCTTTGAGTGCCTCATCAAAACAGATATTCCAACTGTTAGGCCCTGAAATTTTTTTTTATGATATGATTAAACATGGATTGTGATAATTATGTGTTTAAGGCTTAGTTTAATTTTTTTTGGGAGTATTATTGGAAAATTGAGTTTAAGATATGATGAAATAGGGTTTAAAAAAAGGACTTAAAGGGCTTAATGGTGTAAGGGTCTTAGGGAGTTACTTGATTTGTTATGGGATTGGGCTTGTAGGTTTAAGACATTAGAAGGAAAAGAAAGAAAGAAAAGAAATAAGAGAAGAGAAAGAAGCGTGGCGTAGCGGTAGAGAGAGAGAAGAGAAGAGAGGTTGTGCGACCTTTGGTGATTTCGACGATTGAAGAAAGCGTTTGGTAAGTTTATCTTCGTTTCTTCTTGTTTCTAGAAGGATTAAGCAGTTAAATAGCTTGGATTGAGTAGAATCGATGATTTAGGGTTTTAGGGTGAAAGCGGTGAGATTCCTTGGGTTGATGCGTTTGTGGTTGATTTGAAGTCTAGAATGGGTTAGAAATACCTTATAAGACTTGATCCTTTGTTTGGATGTGTTAGATTTGGTTAAGGAAAGAATCGATGTTGAGTTCTGCGAAAATCTGGGTTTGGTCGAGCAGGACCCGTGCGTCGCGACGTGAGTATGAATGGCGCCCGCGGCGTGTGGGAAGGGAGTCACGTCGCGACGTGTAAATTAATTCTGATTATTAAATGCGACGTGTGGTTGCGGAGGCGTCGCGACATGCAATGTTTGTGAGCATGGCGAGTTGGGTCATTCGTCGACGAGCGATCGACATCATGGCGAGCCCCTTTTCAAAGTGAGATTTTTGTATTTTGAAGATATCTTTCGTGTAGATGTCCGATTGAGGTAATTTTAGATTGATTGCGAACTAGAGATTAAGGACTACAAGTTGTATGAAGAAGGAAGCGGAAATTGTTTCGAAGGGTTCAGAATTTTAGGAGAAAATCGGATGGAGACTTATATGCTTTATTTTGGTCTTTCAAGCTTTGATTATTTTCTATAGATATTAATTGTATGGAAACTTGGTTTGTTATAGGAAACCAAGTGATTTGACAATTACAAGAGGAAGGGCGACGGTGAGTGTGATACTCAAGCGATACTAGGTGGGTAATATGTTTATGGTTATTGTGTGTATGGGCAATTACATGATGTGTGCTTGCTTGCATTATATGACATTATTTGTATTGAATTACATGAGAGATTTTGAATATGCTTTTGATTATGAGTATGCATGGATTGATGGGCCTCTATGGCAATGGAAAGAATGGAGATTATGATATGCTTTTAGCATGATTCGAATGGATTATGTGCTTTGTTTGGGTAAGAGAGTTACGGATGGAGTCACGTGCACGTTGACATATTGAAAGCCTTCACCGGCTGCCAGCTTGTGTATGAGCTCCTTGATCGGACTCGGATGGATTCTGGTTACCCTTGGGTTATCCGGATGGATTCTGAACTCGAGCCAATTGATTGTGCATACGATGGATTTGTTGAGCATAACACATGATGAATTTGACAACTATGTTGCATAATGATTGATATATTGAGGAATAGTGAATGCATGACTTATGTTATATGAATATGAATTGAATTGATGAATCGTGATTTGCTAATGATCTATGACTATATATATGTATATTGCTTGATTGTGTGGCTCGTTGCCAATGGCTATAAACGTATATGCCACTGAGCTTGCAGACTCACCCCATTACTCTCCCTCCTCAGTGCGGTCGAGGCAGTGTATGGACCTTGCGAGGCATCGAAATTTTGAGCTAGCTAGGAACTTGTATAAGTTAGTCCTTTGGTTAGCCCTCAGAGCATGTCATCATGAAACATACTTTGTATTTTGAGACTTCATTTTCTTTTGTATTCTGCGCATTTCGAGCATGTTGTTAAATTTCTTTGAATGCAAATGACGGTTGGCTTATGCATGTGGAATGATTAATGCATGTTTAGAATGCGTGTGTAGAATATGTATATGTATGAGTATATGTATATTGTTATCTGAATCGATTATGTACTTGTATGGATGTTGAGAGCAGATTGAAGCGATATATAGGCGCTTTGTCGTGGTAGCGACCCGAGGCCGTCTTGAGGATTCGGACTTTCGGGACCGGGCCCACATGTTTAGTATCGAGCGCCTAGGTTTAGGTGTCCTCGGCATAGAATGCATATAGGATTGTGTGATGTCGATTACTTGATGCATTGATTTGTGACATGCATCACATGCATACATGTAGATCGTCATATAGCTAATCCTTAGTGTTTCCACTTTGAAGAATCGATGCCACCTCGTAGAAGGACACGAGGAGCTATCACGGATCTGCTGCACTGACTCTCTGCGAGAGAGGAGAGGATTGATGAGTCGATAGCCAGGGAATCTTGAGGCCTACGTAGGGCTAGATAGTGAGTGAGCCGTTTGTCACCGATCGAAGTCGCCAGTTCCACGAGCGGTGCCTCCATTAGATCAAGATTGTTCAGAGCCTTTACTCAGCGTTTGTTGGGCTATGGGCGGATGCCGACCTTACGCTCCAACCCAGTGAAGAGGGGAAAGGTTAAACAAAGGCGAGGAAGTATGGGCGATTGACTTCTTTGGGACGTCGAGATCTGAAGAAGCTGAGACTTGATTGAGGAAGGCGAGAGAGTCTTTGGATCGATGGATTGTGAGGATGACGAGAGGGTCGTCTATCTTCTAGTTTGCTTGAGGAGATGCACTTCCTTTGGTGGGAGGCATGCGAAGTCGGATGAGGCGATGGGGTTGGCATCGCGAGATTTTGTGATTTCTTTCGGAAGAAGTACTGTCGAGTATATGTTCGTGACGAGAGGAGTTCCTCGGTTTGTCACGAGAGGATATGACGGTGAGTGAGTATGGCGTCGGTTCCATGATTGGCGAGTATGCCTCCGATTTGATCTTGGCGAGGCCGCCGATGTCGCGAGTTTGAATCAGTCTCGCACTTGGCGATCGAGAGAAGGTTATAGTGTAGAATTTTGGTGACTTCAGCAGTTAGTTGAGGCGACCCTTGGTGGAGAACATAGAGAATATCAAGCGTGAACAAGAAAAGGAAAGGCAAGCAATCCGGAGAGGGTAGCACTAGTGCTCCTATGCGAACAGAAGTGCTATGAGCTTCCAGTTCATTCGAGAGGAGAGGAAGCGATGGTCTTGCCGGCGAGAGCCGATGAGGACTTCTACTATTTCTCACCAAGCTTCAGCGGTGGGTGGCGGTAGAAGGGAGAGGAGATAGATCGTTTATCGAAGTGTGAGCCTGCGGAAAGATCATAGAGGAGAGTGCTTGAGGCCGACGGTTGCTTGTTTCAAGCTGTGGAGAAGGACACATTGCCGAGAGTGTCCTCGGCCTCCTGACGGAGAGAGGTCGATGCCACTCAGGAGGGGACGAGACCTTGGGACGGAGGGCGGTGGCAGTGGCGGTTACGATCTTGCCAAGAGGGCAAATCTTCCGGGAGACCGAGAGGCGAGCGCACCGGCCGGGTGTTTGCTATGACACGGGAGGATCGAGAGCCGCTCGAGATGTTGTCCTTGGTATGGCTCACTTATTCTTGATCTTTGTGATTGTGTTGATTGATCGGGTTCTACTCATTCGTTTGTTTCTTGAGTAGACCGTATGTGATATGATTGTGAGTCCGTTGGATACTCGTGATGGTGAGTACTCAGATTGGTCAACACATTGTGATTAGTCAAGTGTTTAGAGGATCACGAGCTTTGCATTGGTGGAGGACTTCTAGTGGTAGATTTGATGCCACTAAAGATGCAAAGTTTGGATGTGATATTGGGTATGGATACTTTGGAAAGAAATCTACAATGCCGATTGGATTATGTGAGAAGGCGGTGGAATTTGATTTGAGTGATGGCGGAAGAGTAGTGTTCTTGGGGACGAGGAAGCGAGTCCGCCCGAGATTGTCTCGGCATTGGCGAGAGAGATGATGAGTAAGGGTTGTGGCGTTTTGGCTTATGTGATAGACTCAGGCGGATAGAGGAAGTTGGAGGATATCCCGGTGGTCGAGGATTTCTCGGATGTCTTTCAGAGGAATTGCCGGGACTCTGCCACTTCGGGAGATTGAGTTTCGATCGAGCTTTTGTCGAGTCTGGTAGATTCGATTCCGCCTACGGGATGGCTCTGCGAATTGAAAGAGCTTAAGGAAGATTGGAAGAGTTATTGGAGAAAGGTTATATTCGACCGAGTTCTTAGCCTTGGGAGCTCGGTCTGTTGTGAAGAAGAAAGATGGATCATTGAGGATGTGTGGACTACGGGAAGTTGAATCGAGTCCTTTGTGAAGAACAAGTATCCGCTTCCTCGCATTGATGACTGTTTGATCAATTGCAAGGGCGAGTCTTCTCGAAGATAGATTTGAGATCGGGATATCATCGGTGAGGATTAAGGAATCGGACGTGTCGAAATGCGCTTTCGGGACTCGGTATGGGCACTTTGAGTTTTGGTGATGCCGCCGGATTGTGAGCGCTCTGCGGCGTTTATGGATTTGATGAATCGGGTATTTAAGTCATTCTTGGACCAATTTATCATTGTATTCATTGATGATATATTGGTGTATTCAAGTGATCGGGGCATGAGGAGCATTTGAGGATTTTTGGAGACTTTGAGGAGCAATGAGTTGTATGCCAAATTAAAATCACGAATTTTGGGTGAGGAGGTGTCATTTCTTGGACACGTGATCTCGAAAAAGGAGTTCATGTGGATCCAAAGAAGATAGAAGCGGTTGTGAGTTAGGGCGCTAAAGAATGTAGCGAAGTGAGGAGCTTTTAGGTTTAGCGAGTATTACAGGAGATTCGTGGAGGATTCTCCATGATAGCCGCTCCGATAACGAGTTCTTGAGGAAGAATCGAAGTTTGATTGGGTGAGGAGTGTCGGAGGAGCTTGAGGCTCGGCTCAGTTGTGAGTGCCCCAATTTTGATTTTGCCATCGGGTGATGAGGGTTATTCGGTATATAGTGATGCTTGAGGAAGGGTCTCGGATGTGTTTTGATCACGAGGAGATCGGGTAATTGCATATGCTTGGCGGTTGAAGCCTTATGAGCTGAATTATCGAGGCCTTACGATTTGGAGTTAGCGGTGATATTTGCCTTGAAGATTTGGAGGCATTATTTGTATGGAGTTGGACTCGGATCTTCTTGATCATAAGAGTCTGAAGTATTTGATGAGTCGAAGGAATTGAATTTGAAGCGGCGGAGGTGGTTGGAGCTACTAAAGGATTATGATTTCTTGATTGAGTATCATCCAGGCAAGGCCAATGTTGTGGCGGATGCCTTGAGCGAGAAGTCGTCGATTGCTCATGTTCGATCGGTTTATCTTCCTTTATTGGAAGAGATGACTAAGCTTAGGATAAGCTTGGCGAGGAAAAGCGGATTGTCTTGGCTAATTTTGAGTTAGACCGATCTTTGAAGGAAAAGGTTAAGGATTTGTAGGCTCGGGATGCGGACTTGAGCAAGCAGGGATGAGATTCAAAATGGTAAGATTTACGATATAGAGGTGAGGGCGATGGGTGATGTGATTAGGAGTAGGTTGTGTATTTGGATGTGCGGGAGATTAAGGATGAGATTATGGATGAGGCACACAATCGCCTTATGCCATGCATCCAGATAACACCGGGATGTATCGAGATTTGAGAGAGAATTTTGGTGGAAAGGTATGAAGAGGATATCGCGAGTTAAATCGATAAGTGTCTAGTGTGTCGTCAAGTCAAGGTGAACACTAAACACCTTCGAACAAGTTGAGACCGTTGCCTATTAGAATTGGAAGTGGCGGTGAGTATTATGGACTTTGATGGGATTACTAGGACGGCGGAGGCATGATGCCATTTGGGTGATTGTTGATCGGTTGACTAAGTCGACCCACTTTTGGCGATTCGACGGTGATTCTTTGCATGTGCTAGCAAAGAAATATATTGATGAGATAGTGAAATTGCATGGGATTAGGATTCTATTGTGTGGATCGAGATCCTCGGTTCACTTGAGGTTTTGGGGTAGTTCGAGGAAGCTTTAGGAAAAGCTGAATTTGATCTGATTTTCACCCTCGAGACGGATGGTCAATCTGAGAGGGCCATTCGGACTCTTGAGGATGCTTGAGTTTGTGTGATGGATTTTCGAGGAGCTTGGGATGAGCATTTGCGTTGGTCGAATTTGCTTACAACAATTAATTATCATTCGAGCATTCGGATGGCTCCGTATGAGGTGTTGTATGGTAGGAGTGCGGGACTCGATCTGTTGGGATGAAGAAGGAGAGACAATTGGAAGGACGAAATTGATTGGATAGCGGTTGAGAAAATCAATCTAGTTAGCGGCGACTTAAAAGCGACGCGGGACGGATGAAGAGTTATGTTGATGCTCACGAAAGGAGATGGAATATGAGTCGGTGAGAAGGTGTTCCTTAAGACATCTCCTTGGAAGGAGTATTGAGATTCGGCAAGAAAGGAAAGTTGAGTCCGAGGTATGTGGGTCCTTATGAGATCCTTGAGAGGATTGGACCAACTTCTTTCTGATTAGCGTTACCTCCGGGTTGTCGCGAGATCCATGATGTGTTCCATGTGTCCATGTTGAGGAGGTATAGATCGGATCCTTCTCACATCATTCAGTGGTGAGGTTCGATTCGAGATGATTTGAGTTATGAGGAGCTTCGGTCTGATTTTGGATACGAGGACAAGGTTCTCGAGAACAAGGCAGTTCGGTTGGTCGAGGTCTATGGAGAATCATTGATGAGGAGGATACATAGGAGCCATTGGAGGCTATCTTGGAGAAGTATCCATATCTCTTCGATGATTCAGGTAAATTTCGAGGACGAAATTTCTTTTAAGAAGGGGAGAAATGTTAGGCCCTGAATTTTTTTTTTATGATATGATCAAACATGGATTGTGATAATTATGTGTTTAAGGCTTAGTTTAATTTTTTTTTGGGAGTATTATTGAAAAATTGAGTTTAAGATATGATGAAATAGGGTTTAAAAAAAGGACTTAAAGGGTTTAATGGTGTAAGGTTCTTAGGGAGTTACTTGATTTGTTATGGGATTGGGCTTGTAGGTTTAAGACATTAAAGGAAAAGAAAGAAAGAAAGAAATAGAAGAAGAAGAAAGAAGCGTGGCGCAAAGCAGTGAAGAGAAGAGAAGAGAGGTTGTGAGACCTTTGGTGATTTCAAGCGATTGAAACAGCGTTTAGTAAGTTTAACCGTTTCTTCTTGTTCTAGAAGGATTAAGCAGTTAAATAGCTTGGATTGAGTAGAATCGATGATTTAGGGTTTAGGGTGAAAGCGGTGAGATTCCTTGGGTTGATCGTTTGTGGTTGATTTGAAGTCTAGAATGGGTTAGAAATACCTTATAAGACTTGATCTCTTTGTTTGGATGTGTTAGATTTGGTTAAGGAAAAGAATCGATGTTGGGTTCTGCGAGAAAATCTGGGTTTGGTCGAAACAGACCCGCAGCGTCGCGACATCGCGTATGAATGGCGCTTGGCGTAATGGGGAAGAATCACGTCATGACGATGTAAATTAATTCGATTATTCGTTGCGATGTGTGGTTCTGAGGCGTCATGACGTGCAATGTTTGTTAGCGCGAGGAGCATCTGGTGGCGACGAGCGTCTGACGTCATGGCGAGCCCCTGTTTTCGAAAGTGAGATTTTTATTTTGAAGATATCTTTGGTGTAGATGTCGATTGAGGTAATTTTAGATTGATTGCGAACTAGAGATTAAGGACTACAAGTTGTATGAAGAAGGAAGTCGGAAATTGTTTGAAGGTTGAAATTTTAGGAGGAAATCGGATGGAGACTTATATGCTTTATTTTGGTCTTTCAAGCTTTGATTATTTTCTATAGATATTAATTGTATGGAAACTTGGTTTGTTATAGGAAACCAAGTGATTTGACAATTGCAAGAGGAAGGATGACGGTGAGTGCGATACTCAGCGATACTAGGTGGGTAATATGTTTATGGTTATTGTGTGTATGGGCAATTCATGATGTGTGCTTGCTTGCATTATATGACATTATTTGTATTGAATTACATGAGAGATTTTGAATATGCTTTTGATTATGAGTATGCATGGATTGATGGGCCTCTATGGCAATGGAAAGAATGGAATTATGATATGCTTTGAGCATGATTGAATGAATTATGTGCTTTGTTTGGGTAAGAGAGTTATGGATGGAGTCACGTGCGTTGACATATTGAAAGCCTTCTCGGCTGCCCGCTTGTGGCGAGCTCCTTGAAATCGGACTCGGATGGATTCTGATTTACCCTTGGGTTATCCGGATGGATTCTGAACTCTCGAGCCAATTGATTGTGCATACGATGGATTTGTTGAGCATAACACATGATGAATTTGACGGTATGTTGCGTAATGATTGATATATTGAGGAATAGTGAATGCATGACTTATGTTATATGAATATGAATTGAATTGATGAATCGTGATTTGCTAATGATCTATGACTATATACATGTATATTGCTTGATTGTGTGGCTCGTTGCCAATGGCTATAAGCGTATATACCCTGAGCTGAGCTTGACTCGCTTATTCTCTCCCTCCTCAGTGCAGATCGAGGGCAGTGTCGACCTTGCGAGGCATCGAAATTTTGAGCTAGCTAGGAACTTGTATAAGTTAGTCCTTTGGTTAGCCCTCAGAGCATGTCTTCATGAAACATACTTTGTATTTTGAGACTTCATTTTCTTTTGTATTCTGTTGCATTTGAGCATGTTGTTAAATTTCTTTGAATGCAAATGACGGTTGGCTTATGCATGTGGAATGATTAATGCATGTTTAGAATGCTGCGTGTAGAATATGTATATGTATGAGTATATGTATATTGTTATCTGAATCGACTATGTACTTGTATGGATGTTGGGAGCAGGTCCGAATGGTATATAGGCGCCCGTCGTAGCCGTAGCGACCGAGGGCCGTCTTGAGGATTGGACTTCGGGACCGGACTTTAACATGTTTGGTATCGGCACGCCTAGGTTTAGGTGTCCTCGGCATAGAATGCATATAGGATTGTGTGATGTCGATTACTTGATGCATTGATTTAGTGACATGCATCACATGCATACATGTAGATCGTCATATAGCTAATCCTTAGTGTTTCCCTTTGAAGGAATCGATGCCACCTCGTAGAAGAACACGAGGAGCTATGCAGGATCTGCTGCACTGACTCTCACAGGAGAGAGGAGAGGGTGATGAGTCGATGGCCAGGGAATCTTGAGGCTTCGTAGGGCTAAGTAGTGAGCCCGTTTGTCACCGACTTCGAGTCGCCCGATTCCACGAGGCGAGTGCCTCCATTAGATCAAGATTGTTCGAGGCCTTTACTCGGCGTTTGTTCGGGCTATGGGCGGATGCCACGACCTACTCTCCGGCCAGATGAAGAGGGAAAGCGATTCGACAAAGTGAGGAAGTATGGGCGATTGACTTCTTTGGGACGTCGATCCTGAAGAAGCGAGACTTGATTGAGGAAGGCAGAGAGAGTCTTTGGATCGGATGGATTGTGAGGATGACGAGAGGGTCGTCTATCTTTGCTAGTTTGCTTGAGGAGATGCACTTCCTTTGGTGGGAGGCTGTGCGAAGTCGGATGAGGCGATGGGGTTGGCATCGCGAGTTTTGTGATTTCTTTCGGGAAGAAGTACATCGAGGTATATATTCGTGAAGCGAGAGGAGTTCCTCGGTTTGTCACGAGAGGATATGCGGTGAGTGAGTATGGCGTCGGTTCCGCGATTGGCGAGTATGCCTCGATTTGATCTTGGCGAGGCTACCGATGTCGCGAGTTTGAATCAGTGCACTTGGCGTCGAGAGAAGGTTATAGTCAGAATTTTGGTGACTTCTAGCGTTTAGTTGAGGCACCCTTGAATGGAGAACATAGAGAATATCAGGCGTGAACACAAGAAAAGGAAAGGCGAAGGCAATCCGGGAGAGGGGTAGCACTAGTGCTCCTATGCGAGCAGAGTGCTATGAGCTTCCAGTTCATTGAGAGGAGAGGAGGCGGTGGTCTTTGGCCGGAGAGGCCGATGAGGACTTCTCTTGTTTCTCACCAAGCTTCACGGTGGGTGGCGGTAGAAGGGAGAGGAGATAGATCGTTTATCCGAAGTGTGAGCCTTGCGGAAAGATCATAGAGGAGAGTGCTTGATGACGGTTGCTTGTTTCAAGCTGTGGAGAGAAGGACACATTGCGAGAGTGTCCTCGGCCTCCTGACGGGAGAGAGGTCGGATGCCGGCTCAGGAGGGCAGAGACCTTGGGACGGAAGGGCGGTGGCAGAGGTGGCGATTACGATCTTGCCAGAGAGGCAAATCTTCGGGGAGACCGAGGAGGCGAGGCACCGGCCGAGGTGTTTGCTATGACACGGGAGGATCTGAGGCCGCTCAGATGTTGTCCTTTGGTATGGCTCCTTATTCTTTGATCTTTGTGATTGTGTTGATTGATCGGGTTCTACTCGTTTGTTTGTTTCTTGAGTAGACCCGTATGTGATATGATTGTGAGTCCGTTGGATACTCGGCGATGGTGAGTACTCGATTGGTCAACACATTGTGATTAGTCAAGTGTTTAGAGGATCTGAGCTTTGCATTGGTGGAGGACTTCTAGTGGTAGATTTGATGCCCTAAAGATGCAAAGTTTGGATGTGATATTGGGTATGGATACTTTGGAAAAGTACAATGCCGGGTTGGATTATGTGAGAAGGCGGTGGAATTTGATTTGAGTGATGGCGGAAGAGTAGTGTTCTTGGGGACGAAGCGAGTCCGCCGAGATTGTCTCGGCATTGATGAGAGAGGATGATGAGTAAGGGTTGTGAGGCGTTTTGGCTTATGTGATAGACTCGAGGCGGATAGAGGAAGTGGAGGATATCCAGTGGTCGAGGATTTCTCGGATGTCTTTCAGGAATTTCGGGACTCTGCCACTCGGAGATTGAGTTTCCGATCGAGCTTTTGTCGGTCTGAGGCGATTCGATTATTACGGGATGGCTCTGCGAATTGAAAGAGCTTAAGGAAGCGATTGGAAGAGTTATTGGAGAAAGGTTATATTCGACCGAGTTCTTACCTTGGGGAGCTCGGTCTTATTTGTGAAGAAGAAAGATGGATCATTGAGGATGTGTGGACTACGGAAGTTGAATCGAGTCCTTGTGAAGAACAAGTATCTGCTTCCTCGCATTGATGACTGTTTGATCAATTGCGAGGCGAGAGTCTTCTCGAAGATAGATTTGAGATCGGGATATCATCGGTGAGGATTAAGGAATCGGACGTGTCGAAGTGCACTTTCGGGACTCGGTATGGGCACTTTGAGTTTTGGTGATGCCGCCCGGATTGACAAGCGCTCTGCGGCGTTTATGGATTTGATGAATCGGTATTTAAGTCATTCTTGGACCAATTTATCATTGTCTTCATTGATGATATATTGGTGTATTCAAGTGATCGGGAGCATGAGGAGCATTTGAGGATTTTTGGAGACTTTGAGGAGCAATGAGGCTGTATGCAAATTAAAATCAATGAATTTTGGTGAGGAGGTGTCATTTCTTGGACCGTGATCTCGGAAAAAGGAGTTCATGTGGATCCAAAGAAGATAGAAGCGATTGTGAGTTGGGAAGCGCCAAAGAATGTAGCGAAGTGAGGAGCTTTTAGGTTTAGCGGTATTACGGGAGATTCGTGGAGGAATTCTCCATGATAGCCGCTCCGATGTGAGAATTCTTGAGGAAGAATCGAAGTTTGATTGGGTGAGGAGTGTCGGAGGAGCTTGAGGAGCTCGGCTCAGTTGACGAGTGCCCCAATTTTGATTTTGCCATCGGGTGATGAGGGTTATTCGATATATAGTGATGCTTGAGGAAGGGTCTCGGATGTGTTTTGATCTGAGGAGATCGGGTAATGCATATGCTTGGCGATTGAAGCCTTATGAGCTGAATTATCGGGCCTTACGATTTGGAGTTAGCGGTGATATTTGCCTTGAAGATTTGGAGGCATTATTTGTATGGAGTTGGACTCGGATCTTTCTTGATCATAAGAGTCGAAGTATTTGATGAGTCGAAGAATTGAATTTGAGGCGTGGAGGTGGTTGGAGCTACTAAAGGATTATGATTTCTTGATTGAGTATCATCAAAAGCAAGGCCAATGTTGTGGCGGATGCCTTGGCGAGAAGTCGTCGATTGCTCATGTTCGATCGGTTTATCTTCCTTTATTGGAAGAGATGGCTAAGCTTAGGATAAGCAGCCGAGAAGAGCGGATTGTCTTGGCTAATTTTGAGTTAGACCGATCTTTGAAGGAAAAGGTTAGGGATTTGCGAGGCTCGGGATGCGGACTTGAGCAAGCTTCGGATGAGATTCAAAATGGTAAGATTTACGATATAGAGGTGAGGACGATGGGTGATGTGAGTTGGGAGTAGGTTGTGTATTTGAATGTGCGGGAGATTAAGGATGAGATTATGGATGAGGCACACAATCGCCTTATGCCATGCATCGAGATAACACCATGATGTATCGAGATTTGAGAGAACTTTTGGTGGAAAGGTATGAAGAGGGATATCGCGAGTTAAATCGATGAAGTGTCTAGTGTGTCGTAAAGTCAAAATTGAACACCGGGCACCTTCCAGACAGATTGAGACCGTTGCCTATTAGGAGTGGAAGTGGCGGTGACTATGGACTTTGATGGGATTACTAGGACGGCGGGAGGCATGATGCCATTTGGGTGATTGTTGATCGGTTGACTAAGTCACCCACTTTTGGCGATTGACGGTGATTCTTTGTGTGCTAGCAAAGAAATATATTGATGAGATAGTGAGGCTGCATGGGATTCCGGATTCTATTGTGTCGGATCGAGATCCTCGGTTCACTTCGAGGTTTTGGGGTAGTTTGCAGGAAGCTTTAGGGACAAAGCTGAATTTCAGTACGGTTTTTCACCCTCAGATGGATGGTCAATCTGAGAGGGCCATTCGGACTCTTGAGGGGATGCTTCGGGTTTGTGTGATGGATTTTCGAGGAGCTTGGGATGAGCATTTGCCGTTGGTCGAATTTGCTTACAACAATTCGTATCATTCGAGCATTCAGATGGCTCCGTATGAGGCGTTGTATGGTAGGAGGTGCAGGACTCCGATCTGTTGGGATAAAGAAGGAGAGAGACAATTGGAAGGACCAGAATTGATTCATATAACGGTTGAGAAAATCAATCTAGTTAAGCAGCGACTTAAGGCGGCACAGGACCGGATGAAGAGTTATGTTGATGCTCACCGAAAGGAGATGGAATATGAGGTCGGTGAGAAGGTGTTCCTTAAGACATCTCCTTGGAAGGGAGTATTGAGATTGGCGAAAAGGAAAGTTGAGTCAGGTATGTGGGTCCTTATGAGATCCTTGAGAGGATTGGACCACTTGCCTCTGATTAGCGTTACCTCGGGTTATCGCAGATCCATGATGTGTTCCATGTGTCCATGTTGAGGAGGTATAGATCGGATCCTTCTCACATCATTGAATTTGGTGAGGTTGATTCTTGAGATGATTTGAGTTATGAGGAGCTTCTAATGCAGATTTTGGATACCAAGGACAAGGTTCTCGAGAACAAGGCAGTTCGGTTGGTCGAGGTCTATGGAGGAATCATTGATGAGGAGGATACATAGGAGCCATTGGAGGCTATCTTGGAGAAGTATCCATATCTCTTCGATGATTGAGTAAATTTCGAGGGCGAAATTTATTTTAAGAGGGAGAAATGTTAGGCCTGAATTTTTTTATGATATGATCAAACATGGATTGTGATAATTATGTGTTTAAGGCTTAGTTTAATTTTTTTGGGAGTATTATTGAAAAATTGAGTTTAAGATATGATGAAATAGGGTTTAAAAAAGGACTTAAAGGGTTTAATGGTGTAAGGTTCTTAGGGAGTTACTTGATTTGTTATGGGATTGGGCATGGGTTTAAGACATTAAAAGGAAAGAAAGAAAGAAAGAAATAGAAGAGAGAGAAAAGCGTGGCGCCAACAGTGAGAGAAGAGAAGAGAAGAGGTTGTGAGATCTTTGGTGATTTAGGCGATTGAAGCAACGTTTGGTAAGTTTAACCGTTTCTTCTTGTTTCTAGAAGGATTAAGCAGTTAAATAGCTTGGATTGAGTAGAATCGATGATTTAGGGTTTTAGGGTGAAAGCGGTGAGATTCCTTGGGTTGATCGTTTGTGGTTGATTTGAAGTCTAGAATGGGTTAGAAATACCTTATAAGACTTGATCTCTTGTTTGGATGTGTTAGATTTGGTTAAGGAAAAGAATCGATGTTGGGTTTTGCAGAAAATCTGGGTTTGGTCGAACAGACCCTTGCGTCGCGACGTCGCGTATGAATGGCGCCAGTGGCGTGTGGGGAAGGGAGTCACGTCGCGACGTGTAAATTAATTTACGATTATTCGTTGCGATGTGTGGTTGCAAGAGACGTCGCGACGTGCAATGTTTGTTCGCCGCGAGGAGCATACGGTGAGCGACGAACGTCCTGACGTCGCGGCGAGCCCCCTGTTTTCCGAAAGTGAGATTTTTTTATTTTCGAAGATATCTTTCGGTGTAGATGTCCGATTGAGGTAATTTTAGATTGATTGCGAACTAGAGATTAAGGACTACAAGTTGTATGAAGAAGGGAAGTCGGAAATTGTTTCGAAGGGTTCAGAATTTTAGGAGGAAATCGGATGGAGACTTATATGCTTTATTTTGGTCTTTCAAGCTTTGATTATTTTCTATAGATATTAATTGTATGGAAACTTGGTTTGTTATAGGAAACCAAGCTGATTTGACCCAATTGCAAGAGGAAGGACGACAGTGAGTCTGATACTCAAGCGATACTAGGTGGGTAATATGTTTATGGTTATTGTGTGTATGGGCAATTACATGATGTGTGCTTGCTTGCATTATATGACATTATTTGTATTGAATTACATGAGAGATTTTGAATATGCTTTTGATTATGAGTATGCATGGATTGATGGGCCTCTATGGCAATGGAAAGAATGGAGATTATGATATGCTTTGAGCATGATTCGAATGGATTATGTGCTTTGTTTGGGTAAGAGAGTTACGGATGGAGTCACGTGCACGTTGACATATTGAAAGCCTTCTCCCGGCTGCCCGCTTGTGGCAACGAGCTCCTTGAGAAATCGGACTCGGATGGATTTACGAATTTACCCTTGGGTTATCCGGATGGATTACGGAACTCTCGAGCCAATTGATTGTGCATACACGATGGATTTGTTGAGCATAACACATGATGAATTTGACAGCTATGTTGCATAATGATTGATATATTGAGGAATAGTGAATGCATGACTTATGTTATATGAATATGAATTGAATTGATGAATCGTGATTTGCTAATGATCTATGACTATATATATGTATATTGCTTGATTGTGTGGCTCGTTGCCAATGGCTATAAACGTATATGCCACTGAGCTTCGCAGCTCACCCCATTACTCTCCCCTCCTCAGGTACAGATCGAGACGAGTGTCGACCTTGCAGGGCATCAGAAATTTTGAGCTAGCTAGGAACTTGTATAAGTTAGTCCTTTGGTTAGCCCTCCGAGCATGTCTTCATGAAACATACTTTGTATTTTGAGACTTCATTTTCTTTTGTATTACGCTGCATTTCGAGCATGTTGTTAAATTTCTTTGAATGCAAATGACAGTTGGCTTATGCATGTGGAATGATTAATGCATGTTTAGAATGCACGTGTAGAATATGTATATGTATGAGTATATGTATATTGTTATACGAATCAACTATGTACTTGTATGGATGTTGGGAACGGGTCCGACGGTATATGAAGCGCCCGTCGCCGGCGCGACCCGAGGGGCCGTCTTCGGGGATTCGGACTTTCGGGACCCGGGCCCAACACCAACTCCTGAATGCTTGCTTCAATCCATACATGGATTTCTGAAGCTTGCATACCATTTCGCCATCATAGGAGGTGAAGTCCTCTGGTTGTGTCATATACACTTCTTCGGGAAGATTTCCATTCAGGAAAGCTGTCTTCACATCCATTTGCCATATCTCATAATCATAATGAGTGACAATGGCTAGGAGTATCCTAATGGATTTAAGCATTGCTACGAAATTTGAAGGTCTCGTCATAGTCAACTCCTTGTCTCGGCGAAATCCTTTGGCCTGAAGCCTTCTTTATAAGTAATCACATTACCATCCATGTCGGTTTCTTCTTGAAAACCCATGTGCACCCTTTTGGCTTTATTCCTTGGTGCAACAACCAAAGTCCATACTTGGTTTTCATACATAGAATCCATTCGATTTCATGGCACAAAGCCATTTTTCGACTCTGAACTTTTCGAACCTCTTCATAGGTAGTAGGCTCATCATCTCGTATGAGCAATATGTCATTCTGTTCCCACGAAATCCATATCTCTCGAGAATGCAGGCGTATCCTACGTGACCTCTGAAATTCTTGTGTAATAGAAGGTTGAGCTATTACCTCATCTCATATGAGTTCTGATTGCGAGTTCGAGCGATTGATCTGCGTTTGTTCGAGCATCTTGAACTTCTTGAAGTTCAACTTTGCTCCCATTGTCCTCTTGTAAAAGAAACTCTTTCTTTAAGAAAACAGCATGCTTTAAAACAAACAACTTTTGTTCCTCAAGAGGTAGAATTGATATCCCGATATCCTACGAACAAACACTTATCGACTTTACATCAAGCTAATCTGACCGTGTCCGCTTCACATAAGCAGACAACTCAAACTTTCATTTGAGAAAGATAGGGCTTTCGGTTAGTTCACATCTCATATGGAGTAACATCAATCGTCTTTAATGGAACTCGCTTTAACAAGTAAGCAAATGTCTCGGCGCATACCCCAAAATGCAAAACCTATCATTAATCGCACCATGTCTAACAAGGTTCGATATCTCCTTTCAACCACACCATTGTCTTTGCGGCGTGCAAGGTGGAGTGTCTTGAGATAAAATCCCATTATCTACGAGATAATCCAAAAGCTGTTGGTCTAAGCATTTTCCACCACGATCGGATCGTAATGTATTCATACTTTTACCAAGTTAGTTTTCTACTTCATTTCAATTATTTGAACTTTTAAGCGCTTGATTTGTATCTCATCGAGATCTGGTACCCATATCGTGAATAATCATCGATAAAAGTAATGAAGTAAAGACAACCACTTCGGCATGGATGGACATCGGACCACATACATCCAAATGTATCGGTCTAATATTCCATTCACTCGTTTTCCCTTTCCTTAAAGGATAACTTGGTCATCTTGCCTAATAAACAAGATTTGCATGTCTCATATGATTCATAATCAAATGACCCTAAACGCCACTCTTATGGAGTTTAGCGATCGTGTCTCATTTATATGGCCAAGCGACAATGCCATAAGTAAGTTGATTTTAAATTATCTCGATTATGTCTTTTCGCGTCATTGACATTCAAAACTGGATATGACATATCTAATATGTCAATTCCATTGCATAATGTACCAGTAGCATAGAGCATTACATTCGAACTAATAGAACAACCATTGCTACTAAAAGTCCAATGGAAACCAGTTCATTGAAACAAGAAAACAAAAAAATTTTTTTTTTTTAAAAAAGGTACAAAATGACAATCATCCAATTTGAATACAAGCCCACTAGGGAGTGACAAGACATAAGTGTCTACGGCTAATGTAGCAACTCTTGCTGCATTACCTACACGAAGGTCTAGTTCTCCTTTTATGAGCTGTCTACTGTCCCTGAAGCCCTGCATATCATTTCATATGTATGAGCTACAACCGGTATCAAATACCCATATGTTTTGATCAGAAACAGTATTAACCTCAATGACAAACATATTTGAAGGAGTAGGGGCATCTGATGCCTTCTTCTGCTTCAGGAACTCCAGATAGACTTTACAGTTTCGCCTCTAGTGGCCAGTCTTGCCACAATGGAAGCAAAATCCTTTTGGGGCAGTTTCTTTGGTTTTTCCTTGATGGCACTTCCATTTGGTTTCTTGGCCTTTTTCTTCTTTGGACCAGAAGAAGAAGCATCCACCACTAGCACTTGCTTGCTATCCTTCTTGATAGCTTTGTTCATTGTCTTGAGCAGATTGAGCGACTCGAGAATTGTTGTGGATATTTGGTTCATCTGATAGTTTAACACGAGCTGTGAATAACTGTCAGACAATCCAACCAGAATTAAGTCTATACTTAACTCATAATCCATTACAAATCCTAAGACTACCAATCTCTATATAGCCATTCATCTTGAGGCATCACAGACGCGATGTCCTGGAGCCATCTTTAATGGTGAAGAGAAGCCTTGAGGTCTCGAACCTTTCGCATCGAGCTTACTCATCAAACGGCTCCCTAAGATGAAATACTATAGTGTGAGCATCCATAGACTCGTCTTTTCGCAGACTCTGGTGACATCGAGGCAAGCATAATGTAAGTATCCATATCAACATCCTTTAGATGCTTACGATATGCTTTACGATCCTCATCGAAGCATCGATAAGAGTGCATCTGGAAGTGGAACATTTAGGACGTATCCGGTTCCTCGGATCGAGAACAATTCTCGATTCCTCGACAATCAAGAAAATTCGGTCCGAATAAGGAGCGAAAATTCACCTTGAAAGACTTCTTGAATCAACCTAAGCGCGATAGAGAGAAAGAATGCTAGAATAGAAATGCCTGCATGATCATAAGGACTTGCATGACATGCATATGGCTCCCACTAGTTTCCTAGAATCCATAACCCTCTTCTGAATCCAAAGAAACAATATGACATAATGTCTTAGTGGGTCGATATCCGACATTGCTAAGAGTGACCTTGGGTTTACCAATGAAGCCATAACTTAGGTCAATCTTTAGGTATCGGTCATACCAATTGCATCATCGATAGCAGACATTAAGAATGACCTTAAGGTTAGCTCAACAAGCCACCTTATGTCTCGGGAGGTATCGGACATACCAATTACATCTTAGACCTGACTATCGTCCAGTCTATCAACTTGTTGATGTGTGCATTACATTGGGTTATCAACTATTTGATCGCATACATCGATGTACACTACCCAATTTAGCCTCTGTCACGTTGACCTTGAGGTTAGCTCAACAAATCAACGCTTCTAGGAAAACCGACCCATTAATCCGAAAATCTCATTTTCATGGTTCAACATATTCAGTATAGAGTGAGCTTGAGGTTAGCTCAACAACCCAACCTAGAAGAACTCGGTTCTTACCATATTAATGGAAGCGTTAGTTTTCATATTAGGAGGATTTCTAACTCTAGACTCAAGTGAAGGATTATAGTCGCCAGACTATATGGAATGATTTAGGTTTCATCAAACAAATTGAATCAATCCTTATAATCATCCATCATCCAACTGAGCATGTCATAAGTCGCCTTACATCGAATGCAAGTCACCTTATCTTGCTGCTTACACACAAGTCGACTTATACGATACAAGTAAGCCTTATGGCAATACTAGAACAAGTCGACGTATGTACAATACAAGTCGACTTATCCAGCAAATTGCTATACTTTCTAATCAGCTAATTCCTCAATCCATGTAATCCCAATTCACAATACCAACATACCTTAGGTAATATCTTGTTAATTTGATGTACCAATGAACACTTCATTGTTTCATGTTTGCCATATCTGATCAAACCATACATGAAAAGCTTAAAACCGAAGTCATTACTCAAAGATATCCAAACAATTTAGGAACACCAAATTATCACCCTAAGAATCTCAAGCTAGTCTATCGTTATCAAAATTACTTGACACAAGCCACAAAATTATGACGGCCAAAACAGGCAAGATAATGAAATACACTAACGAGACGCTAATGTGACCTATTCGGCATCCGAAAAATCTTGGAAAACCAATTTCAAGCAATTCAGTTTGGAAAGAATACAACATCAATATAACACATTTTCAATCACATTAAAAATTGTCCAAGGCATTGGAACTGAAAAATACACATTCAATTATGCCAAGCAAAACAGTCCTAGCAAGTTTCACAAAACTGCCAAGTTCTGTACATTACTCGAAATAATCATTGAAACAATTTCAATAAATTCTGGGAAAATTACACATGTTACTACATGTTCAGAACATGCTTCATGAATTTTTTCAGGATTTATAGCCATCAAAAACTCAGTCAAACTAAGCAACAAACCCGATTCAAAATCTTTGTTCATCAACACAGCTATTCCCAACAGCATAGAATAAATTCGTGAATAAATAGCAAATCACCTTGAAAATACTTTTCCATCCACATAGACATTCAAAAACATCTTAGGGACATGTTGGTGAAGGCAAATACGAAAATTGTTTTTTCTAGAATTTATTATCGAATTTATACACATGCCTGTTCACAGAATGTGTCACAAAACAGCATCTAGAACCTTAGGGAATAAATTAGCAAAACTATATCAAATCAAATCGATAAATTCTCATCTTTCACAGACATATTCTATAACATGTTATGAACAATTCTGGGCAGAAAAATTTCGAAAAATATATCCCTATACAGAATCGAAATTGGGACAGCACACATGCATCAACGTCAAATTCACATAGGGCTTCCGATCTAGCTAGGGTTTTAGCTTCATACACGACACAAGTGGCTCTGATACCACTGTAGGAAAATCCCGGGATGTACATCACATGTACAAGGTGCGGAAAACAAAAATTTTTGTCACCGGAACCTTCCCGAAGGCCAGGATCTATGTGTCGGTATGAAGACTCAAACCTGAATAGCCAATAGAGACTATCTCTAAAGGTATCCACGCAGAGATCAGAAAACCTAACCGGGACAAACCCCTTTGACCCGGGAATAGCTAGAACAAATTAAAGGCTGCTAGACCTTACCTTTGTCCTTGGAGAGCTTAAGAAATCGATGGAGAGAAGGGATGAAGCTTGGAGATGAAGCCTTGATGATCGATGATGGAGAGTGAGAGCATAGGTTTTAAACTCTTTAAAAACCTTTCCTTCCTCTCTTTCAAAGACCAACGATTCTTCTCATCTTCATTTCTTCATATGTCTTTCTCAAAGACAAAAGAAGAAGATAGTCTCCGTATGTTTCCAAGAGAGAAGACACCATAGACTTTACTTTTTGCCTTTTTTGTCTTTTAGCCATTAAATGCCTTTTTAATGACTAAGCATAAGGAAACTTCTAAGTTCTTCTCCTCTCTTCCACGTAAATGTTATATATATATATTAATTAATTAATTAATTATATATATATATATATAAATATAATTGCTGAAGTGGTCGACCACACTTTGGGGTGGTCTCTCAATGCATATCGGGTCCCATCTTTGAAAAAGCTCCTAAACATTTCTTAGCAATATCGATGTCGCGATCTCATCGGGACATATCTCGATCTCATCGGGATCCATTTAATCCTAATGCTCTCCATAATTGGAACTCGTCCAATTACTATTTCTGATTCTCTGAATCACTCTTATCGTGTGACCCTTTAGTTCCGGTTATGTTGGCCACTTAGATTAACAATTAATCGAGCAAGTCATGAGTGGCGTCTAGCAACACATCATGACCCCCAATTGACCGGAAAGTAATCGGTTTGATGAATTCATCACGAACGGATCACGAACCCTTCCATGACAATTCTGCAATTAGTCCTTTCACCATCCTATACCCCACTTGGTTATGAGTATGGTCAAAGTGTCAACTCTCTAGACCGAGTCTAGCCCAGTGATATTAGTTCTCGTCCTAGGACTCATTACTCCATATGTCAATGAGGATACTCTTCATGACATATTCTTTGCCACCTTACAAGTAATGATCCCGACAAGAGGCCATGGGTATCTCTTATGCTAATCCGTGGTGAATCCTTTATTGGCTACTCAATTACCTTGAATACCTCAAGCTGTACTCCAAGCACCACCCTATGAAAGCGACCTCGAAAGGCAACAAGGAATGAAGTCAAAGCGTAATCGATATCAAGATATCCTTGAGTACCTCAAGTCTAAGGATACTTGCACCATTGTTATGATGAGATTATCACTGACACTAGAAGAAGATATCCATGTAAGGATCTCATGGCGGTCATCCAATGTACTTACTACCGCTTAGTAAGCATCCACATGTCAACTCTAAATATCTCATATTTACGCTTACGAGATCCTTCGCTTGATCCAATCAAGGAATATGACATGTGCTAGTCTGTCCAGATTAATGATGTCCAGTCTCATTAATCCTATGACTAGGGAGAATTTAGATACTGACATAATTGTACATGATAGGAATCTCAGTAGTATAATCACATCATAATTTCCTTCATGCTATGTCATATATCATGGACTTCATTAATTCGATTAAAGATCCAATCAATTCATAAACACTGTTCATGAATATCAAATTAATGAAATATGCCTTTCTTTATTTATTCATAAAGTCTATACACGACTTTGAATAAAACACGCTAAAGGGGATTGCCTTTAGGGCACTACTCTAACAATCTAACGGTACTGGACATCCATAAGTTGACTTACACTGGTGAACAAGGCGACTTATCAGTACCGATCAAGCATAAGTCGACTTACACATGGTACAAGTCGACTTACACTTACACTAATAAGTCGGTAGCCCCAGGAAATGTTAAGGCTTCTGTAAGGCAAGGAAGTGAGCCCTTTTAGTCCCCAACGCGAGAGTCGCCAGTTCTGCAGGAGCAAGTGCCTCCATTGGATCCGAGAATATTCCAAGCTTTTACTCAGGGATTTGTCCAAGCTATGGGTCAGATGTCACAGGCTTCTGCTTTGGCCCTATCTAAGAAGAGGAAACAGTTTGATAAGTTGAGGAAGTATGGGGCAGTCGACTTCTATGGGACAACAGATCTAGAATAAGCCGAGACTTGGTTGAGAAAGACCGAGAGGATATTAAATCAGATGGAGTGTCAGGATGATGAGAGGGTTGTGTATGTCGCAAGTTTGCTACAGGGAGATGTTCTACATTGGTGGGAGAGTGTGTCAGGGAGTCAGATGAGACCGGTAGGGTTGGCATGGAAAGACTTCTTAGCTGCTTATAAGAAGAAGTACTAGTCGGAGGTATACATTCAGCAGAAGTAGAGGGAGTTTCTGAGTCTCACCCAAAGGGAGATGGCAGTGAGAGAGTATGAGCGTCAGTTTACATAGTTATCCCAGTATGCAGCTGAGATGATGATGAGTGAGGTGGCTAAGTGCCTTAGGTTTGAATCGGGTTTACATCTAGCTATCAGAGAGAAGATAGTGGTGCAGAATTTTTATGATTTTCAACAACTGGTTGAAGTGGCACTGAGGTTTGAAAACATAGAGAATATAAAGAGTGACGTGAACAAGAAGAGAAAGGGGAGAGAACAATTCAAGACGGGAGGTGGTACTCCTATGCCCAAAAGGAGTGCCAGGACCTTCCCTGGGCAATCTGAGGAGCGGAGTAGTGGGCCCAGCATATCCAAATCTATGAGGACTCCCACTTTTTCTCATCAAGCCTCTACGGAGGGAGGCAACAGAAGGGGAGAAGGAAATGCATCATCCATCCCTAAATGTGATCACTGCGGGAAACTCCATAGAGGAGAATGCTATAGATTGACAGGAGCTTACTTCAACTATGAGGAAAAGGGGCATATGGCTAGAGAGTTTCGTCAGCATGCAAGATAGGAGAGAAGTCAGATGCAAGTTTCCAAGATATCTGAAACTGTGGGGCACAAGACTACAACAGAAGTGGGCAGTTTTGATGCAGCTAAGAGGGTGAATCCTCAAGGGAGATCAAGAGGATAGGCACCAGCTCGGGTGTTTGCAATGACACGGGAGGATGCAAAAACTGCTCCAAAAGTTGTTACTAGCATGGTTAAATTATTTGATGTTGATATTGTTGTTTTGATTGATCCGGGGTACACTCATTCTTTTGTTTCGTTGGGTAGATCTATGCATGGTAGAGATTTGAGCCCATTGGATACTCCACTGATGGTGAGTACTCCACTCAAAAAGTATATTATTATTAGTCAAGTGTATAGAGAGTGTGAGATATGTATTGGTGGGGGACTCTTGGTGGTGGAATTAATGCCATTGAAAATGGGAGGATTGGATGTGATTTTAGGTATGGACACATTAGAGAAGTACAATGCCCGTCTGGATTGTAAACAGAAGACAGTAGAGTTCGAATTGGATAACGGCAGAAGAGTGGTATTTATAGGAGACAAAAAAGCAAGCCCGCCCAGAATTGTTTCAGCTCTGACAGCAGAGAAGATGATGAGGAAGGGATGTGAGGCATTTTTAGCCTATGTGGTAGACACAAGGGCAGTTAAAGGGAAGCTAGAAGATATTCCAGTATTCGTGGAATTCTCGGATGTCTTTCCCGAGGAATTACCAAGACTACCACCACCTAGAAAAATTGAATTTCCCATTGAGCTTCTTTCAGGTACTGCACCGATCTCAATTCCGCCTTACCGAATGGCTCCGGCGAAATTGAAGGAACTTAAGGAGCAATTGGAATAGTTGTTGGAGAAAGGGTACATAAGGCCAAGCTCTTCACCTTGGGGAGCTCCGGTCCTTTTTGTGAACTTTGATTTATCGGTTTTGTTCCACTGAACTCTCGAGCCATTTTTTGTGCATTTCATTATTGAGTTGTTAGACATGATGCATAATTAATTGTTATGTTGTGATGAAGAAATTACATGACATATTTTCTGTCAAGACATTTTGGTAGCTATAAGATTGTGAGTAAATTGTTACGTATTGAATTGCTACATATTTATGTTTATATATATGCTTGAGTGTGTGGCTCGTTGCCAATGGCTATAAATGTATAAGCCACTGAACTTCGCAGCTCACCCCATTACCTTCCACTCCTCAGGTGTAGAATGAGAAGATCGTTGATCCTTGCAAGGCATCGAAAACTCCAAGATGGTTAGAAATTTTTGTACTGAGTTAGTGATTTTTGTTAGTTTTTCAAGCATATCAACATTGAGCATCCTTATGTATTTTGTTTTAAGCTTTGATATGTATGGTGTTATGTTAGCAAAGTTTGTTCAATCTCTTTGAAATTGTAATGACATGAAGAATTGAAGTTCCTTTTGTATATGAGCGTGTTTAACTTTTAGTTAAAATGAATGTGCATGTGTTTGTATGGATTGCTAAATGTTGGGAGTCGGGTTTCGAAAATTTGGGAGTTTGTCGCGATGAGCTAGTTTGTCGCCGCAGCGTCACCATGAGAATTCATCGCGGCGAACCCTTTCCTGCAAGGCGTCCGCCGCGACGAGCATTTTGTTGCCGCGACGAACCTACCTTTTTCTCTTCGTTGCTGATCCTTTAAATTTGAATGTTTTCGACCCTCCCCTCGCGCGATCCTTACTCGACGACCCCGAGCAGTCGCCTCAGGATAGAAAACGGGACCCAGGCCCAACACTGATACAAGAACATTTTTATTGGCCACACATGCAAAGGGATGTACAAGCATTTGTAGCTCGCTGCGACACTTGTCATCAAGCTAAAAATTCCTTTCATAAGGGACTTTACATAGCACTACTGATTCCAGATCGCTCTTAGGAGGACATAAGCATGAATTTCATGCTTGGTTTACCTAAGACACAGCGAGGTAAGGACACCATAATGGTTGTTGTGGATCGTTTTTCTAAGATGGATCATTTTATACCATGTCACAAAATAGACAATGCTTCACATATCGCTGATTTGTACTTTAATGAAGTCGTGCAATTGCATGGAATTCCCAAATCTATTATTTCAGATAGGGATATCAAAATTCTAAGTTACTTTTGGAAAACCTTGTGGAAATTGTTAGGTACAAAGTCGTTGTTTAGTACAGCCCATCACCCACAAACTGATGGTCAAACGAAGGTGGTAAATCGCATCCTAGGCTCCTTACTTAGGACATTGGTGAGTAAGTCAACTAAAGATTGGGATAGGAAGTTAGGATATGCTAAATTTGCATACAATAGATCACCAAACTATGAAACTGGTCGGTCTCCATTTAAGGTGGTCTACAACATCAACCCATATGTTCCTATTGTTCTAGTTGCTATACCTCGTAAGGAGATGGTTTCCTTTTAACCTAATAGACGCCTTAAAGATATGCAGTGCATGCACGAGTTGGTGACGAACAAAATAGCTAAGGCGAATGAGTTGTATTAAAGGAAGGCAAAAAAAAATCATCGCCAACCTATCTTTGAGCCTGGAGATCTTGTTTGGGTTCACTTACGAAAGGAATGTTTTCCATAAAAAGTGAAGAATAAGCTATCACAAAGGGGAGATGGGCCATTTTGCATTCTTGAGAAATTTGGCGATAATGCTTATAAGGTTGATCTACCAAGTGAATATGGGAGTGTTGTTTCTGCATTTAATGTTGGGGACTTGACACCATATTTGGAGGACTTCGACGTGCAAAAGCTGAGGTTAACTTTTCTTGAAGAGGGGAGCCTAATTTGGGATCAAATACAACATCTGATCTAGTCTTAAAGTTGAGTATAAGAAGCATGGTTTTAGATGGAATTAAAGAGCCCAAAGGGATTGGATTGACTTCAATTAATCTTAGACTACGTGACCTGATGGGAGACTAATTATCTAGTGTTAGGATCAGTTTATGATTTGTTGTTTTACTTCACATAGGATAAGCTTAGAATAGGTTTTATTTTCCTTCTTGCTTTCGGATTTTGTTGAAAGGTTGATTGTACGCCTATATAAGGCTATTGCCATCATAAATAAAAGGGGTCCTTTAATTTTGATTATACATGAGTTATTTCCCAGTTCACAAACAACAACCCTTTGCCATCTTATTAAATTCTCCTTGCCGCCTAAAGGGAACAAAGGTGAATCTCCATCCACCATAGTTGATCGTATCCTAACTAAATCAGATTGGGGACAGGAAGCCAATATCCATCATATATGGATCAGTATCCTAACTAAATCATATTAGGGACGAGAAACCAATATCAGTCATATATGGGTCACATGCCATAATAGATTAGTACTTCACTTACTTGTTCAACTCAAATGTCACCTCAGTGTATTAAGCCTGCTTTGCCTCACATGCATGCAAGATCATCTCAGGAACAATGAGGGAGTAAGATTAGTTTTAGTAGAGATAAGAAGAAGAAAATAGAATATAACTATCTTTGAAATTGAAAAAGGTTTTGAGGTGGTAATAGACAAATTTTAAAACAAAAACTCAAAATGTGAGGGAGAAGTAAGTTTCGGTAGTGAGAGGAAGGAGAGGGAAAGAAAACAGCAGAAACATGAAGATGATGCTGGAAGTGTCTATGTTGGTGTAGGTGAAAGATTAGTTGGAGGACACTTTTCAAGAAAACAAACAAGACACATGTCCATTCTTTAAGCTGTCAAATCTCACTTAATTCCTTTTCCATTTGTCACTTAATTCTACTGCCATATTTACTCAATTTATAGGCTTAACCATCCTAAATTTTCACATGTCAATTGTCTTGCCACTTGAAAATTTTCCTAGTCTAAATGTACATTTTAATCCATCAATCTTCCAACTGTGACAAATAACTCCAAATTACTAATTGTAGTCCATCAATTCTTTTTATTGGTAAATCAAAATACAAGACATTAGCAATTCTCAATCATGTCGTAATTATTTAAAAACTTTCATACCCCAAAACTTGTCAATTGAGTGTAATTTTTCTAAATCAAAATTCATGTATGTATGCTCATATTTTGCATGTCAATGAAATCATAAAATCGTATTCTAAATATGCACCAAATTCATTTTAATATGATGTAATTCATGTGATTAGGTAATCTAACACTCTAATTCTTAGTAGTTTTGGAAACTAACTATTACAAGTTATCTTTGTATGATCATAATTTTTAAGAAAGATTCAATTCTCAAAATCACTTGAAATATATATAGACTAGAAACTCATGATGCAACTCCTTGAGTCTTATCAGTGAAAATTTTCATAGTCAAAATGGGAAGAGCGGTTCTCGAATTGTGTAGTCTAGCTATGCCAGATACTTGAAATGGTTTAGTCATCCCCATAGCACTCTGACCAAGAGTTAGGAATGGTATCACCTGAAGCCATTTATAAACTATTGACAAATATAAATAGAAATAGTTGGTGATATCCCCAAAAGTTACAGCGAAAGTGAAAAGGTTGTAAATCATTCGCAATGAATATCAACTTCTTGGGAATATTTTTGTATTGTATTCATGAAGGATTTGTAGTCAACCTTTCTACGTAACAGAATTCTGCTTTATGAAACATAAAAACGAATAGGACAAAAGGAAAAAAGGTGGATAATAACTTTGACATACGAAACTGAAAACTATTATTATAGGTAGGATTTTATTCTTCTTAAACTTTTTCTTTTGGCATAAGCTGGTCATCGTCTGTCTTCTTTTCGCAAATTCTGCTATTGCCTCCGTTGACTTCCTCAAGAATGAGCTCCAAGAGCCTCTCATAAACCCCAATTGCAGACTCGAGTAAATCAATGGTCTTGCTCTTATCCATTTCTGCTCCTGTCAGAACATCCCCGATTTCTTTCGTGTCATGAACTCCTTTTCTGAAATGTTCAAGACACCCACCTTCACGCTCATCCATATGACTGGTCACGCCCGCACTGTCCCCAAACCCACTGCCCAAAACAGTAGCACTAATGCTGTCCATGCTGTTGCCAAGAACATTGATCACTTTTCCTTTCTCTACTTCCCACAAATAAATATTCCCATCTTCTGCAGCTGACATCAAATTCTTCCCTCCGTTCACCATAAGCAATGACACCACGGCCCCATTATGGCTTTCAGCTAATGCCATCAAATCTCCTCCATGTTTCAATCCTTTTCTAATTCCAACTCTCAGACAACCCTTGTAAACAACACCATTTGAACCTGCAGCATAGAATTCTTTCTCTATCGAATCGAGTACAATGCCTGAAATCGTACATGGGAATATAATTGTTCGCAGGATTGTTCCTTTCGAAAGGCTCCATACTTTGCACGTGTTGTCCGTTGAGCTTGAGATTATAGTTGCATGACATAACCCCGTGCAAGAAGTAATAGCAGTCACCGGACCACCATGTGCAACGAATCTCTGCAACATCAACTTGCTCGAACTGTCAACCCGTGATGCATCTAAGAGTTGAAGCATTGGTGCTACTGCAATAGTTCCATCATCTCCACCTGAAATTAGGAGTGACCAATCGCTTCTGATGATAATGCAAGATACAGGTTTGCTGTGCGCAGGAAACGATCTGAGGATGTTTCCTGAAGGAATGGAAAAAGCATGGACGTGACCGGAAAGACCGCCAGCGAAAAGAAACAAACCGTCGACGGTGGCAGCGAGTGGAGCAACAGGTTCAGGGACAGGAAGGTGGTGGAATGCTGTGGTTGACCACCATTTGTATAGGTGAATTGAGCCTGAAGCAGTGTTTGAGGAGAAGTGAGAGGCTGCTATATAAGCCTTCCCGACGAGGGCAAGGCCGTGGCGAGGTGACCGACTACCAATGAAGCGAGCTACGGTGGTGCCTGAAATTGTATCGTAAACAGTAATGGGGCCATTAGGAGAGCTAGTGAGGACAATTTCATGTGAGGAACAGGCCATATCTTGTTTGGGTAGGGAAGGTAACATGCAAAATGAAGTTGAATGATAAATGCAAGCAAGGATTGCATGGGATGGGAATATTGGTCTTCAGGGGCGTTGAACACGAGGTGTTCAAAGCTAATCTATTTGTCTGTTTCCATATTACATCATCTACTAACGCGGAGACAATTTTATTATATTAGTGAACTGATGTTTCATGTGACCACATTGGAAGGTTTGATTTAATAGAAATATAATTATTTAAATTGAAATAAATTGAATTTTGATACATAGTATTATTTTTATTAAAAAATTTATACTCTAAAATAATTGGCATAGATTTACAATATCAATAGTCAATAGATCATCATGTGTAAATAAGGTCGTATTTTAGGCACCATAACTGACGAAATATTAGCTCACCTAATTATAATTTAAGACAAATTCTTAGAAGATATGCTGGATGACTACACATTCCCTATAACTAAAAAATCCTTGCCAATTGTTCCTTTAACTTCATCTGCTTAGACAATCACAAGTTTATTAGACAAGCCCAGAGAAGTATGCTTTTTCATAGATTCTAGGAGCGAACTAAATCTGAGGTGCACGTTGTTTGAAGCTAGTTAATAAGAATTTGTGGCTAGTCAGTAAGAATTTGCCCCTTTTATATCTAATATTAGCCTTCTTAAACTCCCTTGTACAATTGAGACCTTGAAAGAGCTTAGCATTTCTTTATTTTCGTATGTAGTATATAGTTGAAATGATTTTTGTAGTTCTATAAAGCCTCTTCCCTCCTTGATTATCTTAGCATCCGATAATTTCTACTTTTTCTCATTGATTTGCAATGACATCATATGTGAACCCACGTAAAAGTTGACTATTAATAATATAAAAACAGATGGGGCATGGTCTTATTTCTAGAGTTGTAGAGGTAACAAATAAGCACTACAAGAAAATAAGACAATCTGCGACATTTTATTGATAAAATGTCACGGATTGTAAAGACTTTTTGTGATTTTTAAAAATGTCACGAAAAGTTTGAATTTTTTGCGACGTTTTATGAAAACGTCACAAATTTGTAACATCTTTCGCAACGTTTTATTAACAAAACATCACGAAATAGAATTTGCGACGTTTTATTCACAAAACATCACAAAAGACATTTGCTTTTTTATTAATTAAAACATTTTGAATTATAAGACAGTAAGAATTGGAGGGAGAAGAGGGGGGATTAAAATAAACATCGGTTTGCCTTTGCAAATTTCCTCTTTTGTTTTTTTTTTGTCTCCTCTCTTTCTCTTCTTCCTTCAGCTTTTTGTTTCTCTCTTCTTCCTTATTTCTCTTTATTCTCTCCCAAATTTGAAACCCTAGCGAGAATCGATGATTTTAGTTGGCCATTCAATGGATTGTTACCGTTGAATTGGAAAAAGCTTTGACCTCTGCCGAGTCTCATTCTACAGCTGGTGAGATCGATCTCTGAGTAATGGCCAATGGAAACCCACCGCTTTACTGATTTCAAAGCTTGAACCGTTCATTCTTGGGCTCCGCTAGGGTTTCTATAAGGAATTTGGTTTAGATTCTACTTTATTGTTGCTGTTGTTGAGTTACATACGAGGAGTGTTATGACACCGGCGGGGAGAGGAGGAGGAGGAGTTGCGGCGGCGGCCTTAGTGGTTGAGAAGGTTAGGAGGGGTGTGCAGATGGTGATATTTATAATGACGATGGTGGCGTCGCTGCTAGTATCGTCGATGCCAGTGTTCGTGGAGATCGAAGACGTGTTAGTACCAGTGGTGTTGTTGTTGAATTTCACGTGCTTGAGGTGATATGGAATTAAGGAGCATTTGCGTAGATACGCTTTCAAGAGCTTTTTGGCCGATGTTCTTATTTATGTTATTAGCTCTTGTATCATTATTTGTACGTCCTAACTTGTTGGATCACGTACAGTCCGAGTATTCATAATACACTGCGGAAAAGACCATACAACAACATGATGTATAATCGAAAATACCAAGGATGTACGAAAATAGTTTATTGCCGTGGATAGGTTGCTTTGTTTTTCGGATTTCAAGACACTACAAACACGAATGCCCTCTACCGGTATCCACACGAGTATGCACGATCCAGGCTGCGGCTGTGGTGTGCTAGCTGTAGGAAAATCCCGGTGTGTGCATCACATGCACACGGTGCGGAAAACAAAAATTTTTATTTCGGGACCTTCCTGAAAGTCAGGATCCATGTGTCTATATAACGAAGTCAAACCATAACAACCAAAAGAGACCGTCACTAACGGTATCCACGCAGAGATCGAAGAACCTAACCAGGGCAAACTCTTTAACCCGGGAATAGCTAGAACAAAGTAAAGATTGCTAGATCTTACCTTTGTTCTTGAAGAGCTTGGAATCAACGATGAGAAGGAGGAGGATGAAGCTTGGAGAGGAAGAGAGCTTGATGAAAGATGAAGAGTGATGATCGATTATCATAAGAGAGAAAGCTTTTGATTTTTCCTTCTTATAACCCACGACCATACACTCTTCTTTCTCCACTTGCCATTTGTCTTTAACCATTAAAGACACATTAAATGCAAAAGTGGAGTAACTTTCCACGTTAGGCATTATATATATATATATATATAATAAAACCATGTCTTCTCCTCCTCTTTCCACGTAAATCATATATATATATATATATTAATTACTTAATTAATTAATGAGAGATATATATATATATATATAAATGCTGAAGTGGTCCAGTCACACTAGGGTCGGTCTTACCAGCCTACCGGGTCCCGGTATGAAAAAATCACCGGAAACCTTTTTCAGCAATATCGATGTCGCGATCTCATCGGGACATATCTCGATCTCATCGGGATCCATTTAATCCTATTGCTCTCCATATATTGGATCTCTGTCTAAAACTATTTTATGAATTCTTCGAGTCACTCTTATGCGTGTGACTCATTAGGTTCCCGGTTATGTTGGCCACTTAGATTAACACTTAATCTGAGCAAGTCATGAGCGGTATCTAGGAACACATCATGACCCCCAATTGACCGAAAAGTAATTGGTTTGACGAATGAACCTATATTCATCACGGACCATATCACGAACCTTTCCATAGACAATTACTGTGCAATTCGTCCTTTCACCATGCTATACCCCACTTGGTTATGAATATGGGCAAAGTGTCAACTCTTACTAGGTCGACTACGTCAAATCTAGTCAGTGATATCAATTCTCGTCACGGGACTCATTACTTTATATGTCACTTGAAGACACTCTTCATGACATAAGTACTCATTAGAGATTTCTAAGTAATGACCACGACAAGAGGCCATGGGTATCATCTTCGCTATTACGAAGTGGTGAATCCTCTATTGGCTACTCAATTACCTTGAATACCTCAAGTGTACCCAAGCACCACCCTATGAGCGACCTCGTAAGGCAACAAGGAATGGAGTCAAAGCAGAATCGGTATCAAGATATTCTTGAGTACCTCGAGTCTAAGGATATTTGCACCATTGCTATGATGAGATTATCAACGACATTAGAATAGGACATCCATGTGATGATCTCATAGCAGTCATCCAATGTACTTACTACCTCTATTAAGCATTCACATCTCAACCCTAAACATCTCATATTTACAATTTACGAGATCCACCGCTTGATCAAATCGAGGAGCTTGAGATGTCTAGTCTTTCCGGATTCTGATGTCGGTTTGGTAATCCTACGACTAGGGATAATTTGAATCTTGACATAATTGCACATGATAGGAATCTCGGTAGTATGATCACATCATAATTTCCTTCATGCTATGTCATATATCATGGACTTCATTAATTTGATTATAGATCAATATCCATTCATAAATAATGAACATCAAATTAATGAAATATGCCTTTCTTTATTTATTCATAAAGTCTGTACACAACTTTGTACAAAACTCGCTAAAGGCGATTGCCTTTATGACACTACTCTAACAAAATCTCCCACTTGACCTAAAGCCAATCACCTTGATATCTAATACCATAGGTGAGTACATGAGAATCAAAACTCTTCTATGACAATGGCTTTGTCAACGGATCAGCAATATTTTGCTCGGTGGGAATTCTCTCTATCTGGACATCACCTCGACCAATGATCTCCCTGATCAGATGATATCTGCGGCATACGTGTTTGGATCATTGATGAGACCTTGGTTCCTTCGCCTGCGTAATAGCCCCATTGTTGTCACAATACAACTGTATGAGCCCATCACAGCTAGGAACCACACCAAGTTCAGTAATGAACTGTTTGATCCAAACTGCTTCCTTTGCTGAAGCGGCAATATACTCTGCCTCGGTTGTTGAATCGACAGTTGTCTCTTGTTTGGAACTCTTTCAACTGACTGCCCCGTCGTTCAGTGTGAATATGTAACCTGATTGGGATTTAGAATCATCCTTATCAGATTGAAAACTAGCATCTGTATACCCGCTCACCTGGAGATTTCCATGTCCATATATCAAGAAAACATCCTTAGTCCTTCGCAATTACTTGAGGATATTCTTGATAGCCATCTAGTGACCCTCACCAGGATCCGATTGGTATCTGCTCGTAACACTTAGAGCATATGATACATCAGGTCTCGTACATAGCATAGCGTACATGATAGATCCTACTGCAGAAAAATACGGGATCATATTCATACACATCCTCTCATCTTGTGTCTTAGGACACGTAGATTTCGAGAATGTTATCCCATGAGTCACGGGAAGGTACCCTCTCTTGGATTGTTCCATGCTAAACCTCTTTAGCATCTTGTCTATGTACGTTGATTGTGAAAGACCAAGCAATCTTTTTTGATCTATCTCTATAGATCCTTATCCCAAGGATATAAGTTGCTTCACCAAGGTCTTTCATGGCAAATTGTTTGGACAACCAAATCTTCACAGATTGTTGCATAGAGACATCGTTTCCTAGTAATAATATGTCATCTACATACAACCTGAGGAATACGATTGCGGTCCCACTAACCTTCTTATACACACAAGTGTTCATCGAGATTTTGTGAGTAACCAAACTCTTTGATTACCTCATCAAAATGAATATTCCAACTCTGGATGCTTGTTTCAATCCATAGATGGATTTACGAAGCTTGCATACCTTTTAGCCATCATAGGAGGTGAAGCCCTCGGGTTGTGTCATATACACATCCTCATTAAATTCCCATTTAGGAAAGTCGTCTTCACATCCATTTGCCATATCTCATAATCATAATGAGTGGCAATGGCTAGGAGTATCTTAATGGATTTAAGCATTGCTCTTTGGGTCAAGGTCTCGTCGTAGTCAACTCCTTGTCTTTGACGAAAACCTTTAGCCACAAGCCTTGCTTTATAGGTAATCACATTACCATCCATGTCGGTTTTCTTTTTGGAAACCAATATACACCCTATGGGTTTTATTCCTTCGGGTGGCTCAACCAAAGTCCATACTTGGTTTTCATACATGGAATCCATTTCAGACTTCATGGCATGAAGCCATTTCTCAGACTCTGAACTCTTCAGAAACTCTTCATAGGTGGTAGGCTCATTATCTTCTATGAGCAATACGTCATTCTGTTCATTCACGAAATCCATATCTCTCGGGAATATAGCGTATCTACGTGACCTCACAATTTAGTGTGTTATAGAAGGTTGGTCAATCGTTACTTCATCTGTATGAGTCACGCCTTGAGTTCGAACAGTTGATCTGCGTCATTGAGCATCTTGAACTTCTTCAAGTTCAATTTTACTCCCACTGTCTTCTTGTAAAAGAAATTCTTTCTCTAAAAAGACAGCATGCTTTGAAACAAACACCTTTTGTTCCTCAGCAAAGTAGAATTGATATCCCATTGTTTCTTTAGGATATCATATGAACAAACACTTGTCAGACTTTGCATCAAGTTTATCTGACTGTGTCCGCTTCACATAAGCAGGAAAACCCCAGACTTTCAAATGAGTAAGATAGGGTCTTTTGTTAGTCCACATCTCATATGGAGTAACATCAACTATCTTTGATGGAACTCTGTTTAACAAGTAAACAGCTGTCTCGAGTGCATACCCTCAAAAGGATTTTGGTAACTTTGCAAAGCCCATCATTGATCGTACCATGTCTAACAAGGTTCGATTTCTCCTTTCTGCCACACCATTATGCTGTGGTGTGTAAGGTGGAGTCCATTGAGATAAAATCCCATTATCTTTGAGATAATCTAAAAACTGTTGGTCTAAGTATTCCCCACCACGATCGGATCGTAATGTCTTGATACTTTTCTCAAGTTGGTTTTCTACTTCATTTCTGAATTGTTTGAACTTTTCAAATGCTTGATTTGTATCTCATCGAATCTGGTACCCATATCGAGAATAATCTTCGATAAAGGTAATAAAGTAAAGACAACCACTTCTAGCATGGATGGACATCGGACCACATACATCTGAATGTATTAGGTCTAATACTCCGATCGCTCGTTCACCCTTTCCTTAAAGGGTAACTTAGTCATCTTGCCTAATAAACAAGATTCACATGTGTCATATGATTCATAATCAAATGACCTAAACTTCCACTCTCATGGAGCTTAGCTATCGTCTCTCATTTATATGGACAAGCGACAATGCCATAAGTAAGTTGATTTTAAATTATCTCGTTTATGTCTTTTTGTGTCATTGACATTCATAATTGGATGTGACATATCTAATATGTAAATTCCATTGCATAATGTACCAAGATTACCATAGAGGATTCCATTCAAACTAATAGAACAACCATTGCTACTAAAAGTCAAATGGAAACCACTCTATTTAAACAAGAAGCAGATAATATGTTCTTTGTTAAAATAGGTACAAAATAACATTCATCAATTTAATTACAAGCCCAGGGGGGTGACAAAAAATGTGCCTCGACTAATGCGAACTCTTGCTCCATTTCCTACACGCAACTCTAGTTCTCCTTCACGAGGTTGTCTCTCGTCCACGAGGCCCTGCATATCATTGCACATGTGAGCCACAACCGGTATCTAATACCCATATGTTATGATCGAAGCAGTATTAACCTCAATGACAAACATACAGAAGGAGCCGAGGCATCGATGCCTTCTTCGCTTCAATTCTTCGAGATAGACTTTACTGGTTTAAGCTTCAGGTGGCCAATCTTGCCTGATGGAAGAAAGTTCCTTTAGTGCGCTTTGGTTTTCTTTTTGCTGCACTTCCTTTTGGTTTCTTAGAACTTTTCTTCTTCAGTTTCTTTTTCTTTGAACCAGAAGAAGTAGAGTCCACCACGAGCACTGACTTGCTATCCTTCTTGATAGCATCAACAGCAAGTAGATCAGGAAGTGGAACATCTAGGACATAGCCCAATTCCTCAGATCTGAGAACAATTCTCAGATTTCTCAGCTAATCGAGAAAATAAGGTCCAGTTAATTCATTAGAGTCCATAAGTGAGTGCAAATTCACACTAGAAGTCATCTTCAATCAACCTAAAGAGAAAGAGAGAAAGAATGTTAGAATAGAATTACATGCATGATCATAAGGACTTGCATGACATGCATATGACTCCCACTAGTTTCAAAGAATCCATAATCCTCATTACGAATCCAAAAAACATTATGACAAAATGTCCTAGTGGCTCGATATCCGACATTACTAAAAATAACCTTGGGTTTACCCAACAAGCCACCTTAGGTCAATCGGTAGGTATCGGTCATACCAATTGCATCATAGATATCCGACATTACTAAAATGACATTGGGTTTATCCAACAAGCCACTTTAGATCAATCGGCAGGTATCGGTCATACCAATTACATCACAGGTGCAATTATCGACTAGTGCTATCAACTCGTGATGTATGCACACACATTGGGTTATCAACTCTTGATGCGCGTACATCTAATGTACACTACCCAATTTCTCCTCTGTCTACGTTAACCTTGAGTTTACTCAACAAATCAATGCTTGTAGTGAAAACTGACCCGTTAATCCGAAAATCTTATTTTCATGGTTAGAATATATCCGTATAGAGTGAGCTTGGGTTTACCCAACAACCTGAACTCTATAAGAACTCTGGTTCTCCCCATATTAATGGAAGGCGTTAGTTTTCATATTATGTGTGAGGGATTTCAAACTCTGGTCTCATCATCCAAGCTGTAGGATTATAGTCATCATGACTATATGGAATGATTTAGGGCATTTCATCAATCACATTGAGTCTATACCTATAATCATCCATCATCCCACCTAAGCATGTGTTAGTCGACTTGTACATTTGTTAGTCGACTACTTTTGACTACTGTGCACGAACTAGTCGACTAGTACATGTGTTAGTCTACTAATCTTGACTACTGTGCACGAACAAGTCGACTAGTGCATGTATAAGTCGATTACTTGAGTTTACAAGTCGACTTATGCATGTGTAAGTCGACTTATATGTGGAATGCTCTCTAATCGGCTAATTTCTCAATACGTGTAGTTCAAATTCACAATACCAAGTGTAATATACTTTACTTTGATGTACCAATGAAACACTTTCATTGTATCATGCTTACCATGTATAATCATACTATACATGAAAAACTTGAAATTGATGAATACACTATTATTCACTTAGATTTCCAAATAATTTGAGAATATCAAACTATCATCCTAAGTATCTCTAGGTAGTCTACACTTTATCAAGACTACTTCGGCACTAGTCATAAAATTGTGACGGCGAAAACAATCAAGACAACGAAATATACTAACGAGACGCTAATGTGACACATTTGACATCCGAAAATTTTTGGAAACCCAATTTCAAGAAAATAATTTTGGAAAGCATACAACATCAATGTAAAATATTTTTAATCACATTAAAAATGATCCAAGGCATTGGAATTGAGAAATACACAATCAAACATTCCAAACAAAACAGCTCCAGCAACTTTTTCAAAACTGCCATGCTCTGTCTTTTGCTTGAAAAACTCATTGAAACAATTTCAATAAATTCTGAGAAAATTAAAGAGGTTACAAAATGTTCACAACATACTCCATGAATTTGTTCAGGATTTATTTCCAACAAAAACTCAACCAACCTCAGCAACAAAGCCAATATAGAATCTGTGTTCCTCAACACAGTTATTCCTAGAAGCACACGATAAATTCTCAAATAAATAGTAAATCACCTCGAAAACATTTTTACATCCTCATAGACATTCATAAACATCTTAGAGACATGTCGGTGAAAGAAAATCCAAAAAAAAAATGTTTCTATAATTTATTCTCGAATTTATAAGCATGCCTGTTCAAGGAATGTGCACAAACACATCAACCAGAAGATTAGGGAATAAATTAGCAAAACCATATCAAATCACATTGATAAATTCCTTCTTTCCATAGACATATTCAAAAACATCTTATGAGAATATCTGAGCAAGAAAATTTTGAAAACAAGTTTTCCATACTGATTTCGAATTCAACATAGTCAACATGCATCATCGTCACAAGCAATAGGCAGCTCCAACCTTGTTATGATTTCTTCGTTATATACGACACAAGTGGCTCTGATACCATTGTATGAAAATCCCGATGAGTGCATCACATTCACACGGTGCAGAAAACAAAAATTTTTATTCCGGGACCTTCCCGAAAGCCAGGATCCATGTGTCTATATAACGAAGTCAAACCATGACGACCAAAAGAGACCGTCTCTAACGGTATCCACGCAGAGATCGGAGAACCTAACCGGGGCAAACCCTTTGACCCGGGAATATCTAGAACAAAGTAAAGACTGCTAGATCTTACCTTTGTTCTTGAAGAGCTTGGAATCAACGATGAGAAGGAGGAGGATGGAGCTTGGAGAGGAAGAGAGCTTGATGAAAGATGAAGAGTGATGATCGATTATCATAAGAGAGAAAGCTTTTGATTTTTCCTTCTTATAACCCACGACCATACACTCTTCTTTCTCCACTTGCCATTTGTCTTTAACCATTAAAGACACATTAAATGCAAAAGTGGAGTAACTTTCCACATTAGGCATTATATATATATATATATATATATATAATAAAACCATGTCTTCTCCTCCTCTTTCCACGTAAATCATATATATATATATATATATATAAATTACTTAATTAATTAATAAGATATATATATATATATATAAATGCTGAAGTGGTCTAGTCACACTGAATTGGTCTACTGGCTCTCAAGATCCCGTATGGAAAAACCACGGAAACTTTTTTCAAGAATATCGATGTCGCGATCTCATCGGGACATATCTCGATCTCATCGGGATCTATTTAATCTATTTCTCTCCATATATTGGATCTCTGTCCAAAACTATTTCTGAATTCTCAGAGTCACTCTTATGCGTGTGACCCATTAGGTTCCGGTTATGTTGGCCACTTAGATTAACACTTAATCTGGCAAGTCATGGCGGTATCTAGCAACACATCATGACCCCAATTGAGCGGAAAGTAATTGGTTTGACGAATGAACCTATATTCATCACGGACCATATCACGAACCTTTCCATGAGACAATTCTTGTGCAATTCGTCTTTTCACCATGCTATACCCCACTTAGTTATGAGTATGGGCAAAGTATCAACTCTTACTAGGTCGACTACGTCAAATCTAGTCAAGTGATATCGAGTTCTCGTCACAGAATCATTACTTTATATGTCATGAAGACACTCTTCATGACATAAGTACTCGACGAGAGATTTCCAAGTAATGACCACGACAAGAGGCCATGGGTATCATCTTCTACTATCACGAAGTGGTGAATTCTCTATGGCTACTCAATTACCTTGAATACCTCAGTGTACCCAAGCACCACCTATGAGCGGCCTCTGTAAGGCAACAAGGAATGGAGTCAAAGCACAGAATCAGTATCCAAGATATCCTTGAGTACCTCAAGTCTAAGGATATTTACACCATTGCTATGATGAGATTATCACTGACATTAGAATAGGACATCCATGTGATGATCTCATAGCAGGTCATCCAATGTACTTACTACCTCTAGTAAGCATTCACATCTCAACCCTAAACATCTCATATTTACAGTTTCGAGATCCTTTGCTGATCAAATCAAGGAGCTTGAGATGTGCTAGTCTTCCGGATTCTGATGTCGGTTTGATAATCCTACGACTAGGGATAATTTGAATCTTGACATAATTGCACATGATATGAATCTCAGTAGTATGATCACATCATAATTTCCTTCATGTTATGTCATATATCATGGACTTCATTAATTTGATTATAGATCAATATCCATTCATAAATAATGAACATCAAATTAATGAAATATGCCTTTCTTTATTTATTCATAAAGTTTGTACACAACTTTGTACAAAACGCGCTAAAGGCGATTGCCTTTAGGGCACTACTCTAACACTAGCACGTCCTGAAACTCCTTCCGAACGCCGCACGATTTTCCTCTCAAATGGTGGCTAGGGCTTCGTGTGACAATGGTGTCTCTCATCTAATGAGACCTAAGCTTCTCTATTTATAGAGAAACCCTAATCCCATTGAGGCCCCAATAAGTTTCGGCCCATTATATCTCATATAATAAAAGCCCGAAAATTTAATTCAATCTAGCCCAATAAATATATCTACATATATTTATTCAATACCTAATAAATTAGGCCCAAGAGAATAAGCCCAGATTACATCACTCTTTGTGTGGGACCCTGTAGGCTCATTTGATGTTGGCAATGGGCTTGATCACATTTCAAGGCCCATAAGTCATAAGCAGCCTCTAGCAAGACATTATGACTACCCAAATCAAATGAGGATCGATAATCCGATTTAACCTGTAACCATGGTTATAAGCTCAATCCTTTTGTAACACGATATCAAGATTAATCATAAGGTATGGTACATGTCAACCTTTGATTAATCATAGTTTCTTGATCCCCAAGTTGATTGATTAAAACAAATGACATTGATGACTCTTCATCCATTCATTTGAGCACGGCCATGCATTTCTTCAGTCACACTTGTCAAGAGGCCCAAATGATATCTCTCTCATTTAAGAGAGGTACAAATCCCATCTACGACATTCACATCCCTCCGCATGATTTATTTGATGTCCAATATAAGACTACTTGTTATTCGGTTAAGAATAACTTCGTCTAATATCAAAACACTGAATTCCTCATGTAGGGAACCATGATGACTTCAGGTTAAAGGACTAAAGTCAAACCATATTAAGAATCACTAATGACATGAAACCTGTAGGTGTAAGTCGACTTGTATGGAGATGTAAGTCGACTTATACCAGTTCGGTACTAATAAGTCGACTTGTATACTCGTGTAAGTGGACTTATGCGTACTGATCTTAGTGAGATTGTTAGAGTAGTGCCACAAAGGCAATCCCTTTAGCGCTTTTGTTCATAGTCGTATACGGACTTTATGAATAAATAAAGAAAGGCATGTTTCATTTATTTGATGTTCTTTAAAATTGATATTGATCTTTAATCAAATTAATGAAGTCCATGATATATGACATAGCATGAAGGAAATTATGATGTAATCATAATCCTGAGATTCCTATCATGTGCAATTATGTCAATATCTAAATTCTCCCTAGTCATAGGATTAATGAGACTGGACATCATTAATCCGGACAGACTAGCATATGTTATACTCCTTGATTGGATCAGCGGTGGATCTCGAAACTGTAAATATGAGATATTTAGAGTTGACATGTGGATCTTACTAGCGGTAGTAAGTACATTGGATGACACCATGAGATCATCACATGGATGTCCTATTCTAATGTTAGTGATAATCTCATCATAGCAATGGTGCAAGTATCCTTAGACTTGAGGTACTCAAGTATATCTTGGATATTGATTACGTGCTTTGACTCCATTCCTTGTTGCCTTTGGAGGTTACTCATAGGGTGGTGCTTGGAGTGCGACTTGAGGTATTGAAGGTAATTGAGTAGCCAATAAAGGATTCATCACTTCGTGATAGCGGAAGAGATACCTGACCTCTTATCGGGATCATTACTTTAAGTCTCGGCGGAGCATAAATATGTCATGAAGAGTGTCTTCATGGACATATAAAGTAATGAGTCTATGACAGAGGCGATATCACTTAGGCTAGACTTAGTCTAGTAAGAGTTGACACTTTGACCATACTCATAACCAAGTGGGGTATAGGATGATGAAAGGACGAATTATGCGATGAATTGTCTATGGAAGGGTTAAGTGATCTGGTTCGTGTTGAATTCATCAAACCAATTACTTTCCGGTCAATTGGGGTTATGATGTGTTGCTAGGCGCGCTCATGACTTGCTCAGTTAATTGTTAATCTAAGTGGCCAACATAACAAGGAACCTAAAGGGTCACACGCATAAGAGTGTTTCGAGAATCCGTAAAATAGTATTATTGAGTTCCAATTATGGAGAGCAATAGGATTAAATGGATCCCGATGAGATCGAGATATGTCCCGATGAGATCGCGACATCGATATTGTTGAAAAAGGTTTCCGAAGATTTTACTCATATCGGGACCCGGTAGGACCGACCCCAGTGTGACTGGACCATTTCAGTAATATATATACATATATATATATGATTAATTAATTAATTAATTAATTAATTTATATATATATATGCTTGTCACGTGGGATGGAGGAGAAGATGGAAGAAACTTCCATTAGGTTGCTTAGTCATCAAAGCATTAAATGGCTAAATGACAAAACCAAGAAGATAAAATGAAGATGATGCTCGTAGATGATGGAGAGAGGTTTAAAAACAAGTTTTAAACCTAAGTAAAAGAGAGCTTGATCGTGGGTTGAGAAAAGAAGATAGAAAAGTGTTTTTCAAAGGTTCTTTTACTCTTCTCCAACGTTCTCTTCATCATCTCCAAGCTTCATTCTCCTTCCTTCTCCATCGATTTTCCAAGCTCTCCAGGAAAAAGGTAGGGTCTAGCAGCCTTTACTTTGTTCTAGCTATTCCCGGGTCAAAAGGGTTTGTCCCGGTTAGGTTTTCTGATCTCTGCGTGGATACCTTTAGAGATAGTCTCTATTGGCTATTCAGGTTTGAGTCTTCATACCGACACATAGATCCTGGCCTTCGGGAAGGTCCCGGTGACAAAAATTTTTGTTTTCCGCACCTGGTACATGTTATGTACCTCCCGGGATTTTCCTACAGTTGTATCAGAGCCACTTGTGTCGTGTATGAAGCTAAAACCCTAGCTAGGTCGGACTTCCTATTTGAATTTGACGTTGATGCATGTATGCTGTCTAAATTTCGAATTAATATAGGGATATGTTTTTCGAAAATTTTCTGCCCAGAATTGTTCATAACATGTTATAGAATATTTCTGTGAAAGATGAGAATTTATCAATTTGTTTTGATATAGTTTTGCTATTTTATTCCCTAAGGTTCTAGATGCTGTTTTGTGACACATTCTGTGAACAGGCATGTGTATAAATTCGATAATAAATTCTAGAAATTTTTTTTTTTGGATTTTCCTTCACCAAAATGTCCCTAAGATGTTTTTGAATGTCTATGTGGATGGACAAGTGTTTTCAAGGTGATTTTCTATTTATTCACGAATTTATTCTATGCTGTTGGGAATAGCTGTGTTGATGAACACAGATTTTGAATCGGTTTTGTTGCTTAGTTTGACTGAGTTTTTGATGGCTATAAATCCTGAAAATATTCATGAGGCATGTTCTGAACATGTAGTAACCTGTATAAGTTTCTCAGAATTTATTGAAATTTTTTCAATGATTATTTTGAGCAATGTGTAGTACTTGGCAGTTTTGTGAAAATTGCTGGGACTGTTTTGCTTGACATAATTGAATGTGTATTTTTCAGTTCCAATGCCTTGGACCATTTTTAATGTGATTGAAAATGTGTTATCTTGATGTTGTATGCTTTCCAAACTGAATTGCTTGAATTTGGTTTTCCAAGAATTTTCGGATGCCGAATAGGTCACATTAGCGTCTCGTTAGTGTATTTCATTATCTTGCTTGTTTTGGCCGTCATAATTTTTTGTGACTTGTGCCGAAGTAATTTGATAACGTATGGACTAGCTAGAGATGCTTAGGGTGATAATTTGGTGTTTCCTAAATTGTTTGGATATTTATGAGTAATGACTCATTTTCAAGCTTTTCTTGTATGGTTTGACTGTATATGGCAATCATGTAACAATGAAGTGTTCATTGGTACATCAAATTAACATATATTACCTTAGGTATGTTGGTATTGTGAATTGGGACTACGGATTGAAAAATTAGCGATTAGATAGCAATTTAAGCTTGGATAAGTCGACTTACACAATGTACAAGTCGACTTGTCCGCAAATCTGCTATCGAGATGTATAAGTCGACTTGCACAATGGTACAAGTCGACTTGTTAAGTGAAACGATTACACAAGTCGACTTACACATGCATAAGTCGACTTATACAAAGGCATAAGTCGACTTATACATACACAAGTCGACTTATAACATGCAAAGGAGGGATGATGGATGATGGATGATTTTAGGTATAAATTCAATGTGATTGATGAAGTACCCTAAGTCATGCCATATAGTCATGGTGACTATAATCCTACGGCTTGGAGAAGAAGAAGATGAGACCTGAAAACCCTCAAATCATATGAAAACTAACGCCTTCCATTAATATGGTAAGAACCGAGTTCTTATAGGGTTGGGTTGTTGGGTAAACCCAAGCTCGCTCTATCTGGATATGTTGAACCATGAAAATGTGATTTTCGGATTAATGGGTTGGTTTTCACTAGAAGCGTTGGTTTGTTGAGTAAACTCAAGGTCAACGTGGATAGAGGCGAAATTGGGTAGCATACATCATATGTATGCGCATCAAAGAGTTGATAACCCAATGTAAGTGCACACATCAACAAGTTGATAGCACTGATCGATAGTTGTGTCTAAGATGTAATTGGTATATCTGATACCTCCCGAGACATAAGGTGGCTTGTTGGGTAAACCCAAGGTCATTCTTAATGTCGGTTATCGATGATGCAATTGGTATGTTCGATACCTACCGATTGACCTAAGTTGTGGCTTGTTGGGTAAACCCAAGATCATTCTTAGCAATATCGGATATCAACCCGCTAGGACATTATGTCATTTTGATTCTTTGGATTCGTAATGAGGGTTATGGATTCTATGAAACTAGTGGGAGCTTTTTGCATATCATTCAAGTCCTTATGATTATGCATCTATTCCTATTCTAACATTCTTTCTCTCTTTCCGTTTAGGTTGGTTGAAGATGTCTTCGATGTGAACTTCGCTTCGCTAATAGATTCCAACAAGTTAAGCGGACTGAATTTTCTTGGTGGTTAAAGAATCGAGAATTGTTCTCGATCTCGAGGCTGGGATACATCTAGATGTTCCACTTCCAGATGCACTGCTTTGTCGATGCTTCGATGAGGATCGGAAGGCATATCGTAAGCATCTAAAGGACGATGACATGGCTACTTGCATTATGCTTGCCTCGATGTCACGAGCTACTGAATAAAGACGAGTCCATGGATGCTCACACTATAGTATTTCATCTTGGGAGGCTGTTTGATGAGCAAGCTCGATCGAAAGGTTTGAGACCTCGAGGCTTCTCTTCACCACAAAGATGGCTCGAGGGACATCTGTTGTGCGATATGCCTCAAGATGAATGGCTATATTGAGAGATTGGCCGTCTTAGGTTTTGTAATGGATTATGAGTTAAGTATAGACTTAATTCGGTTGGATTGTCAGAGAGTTTTCACGATTCGTGTTAAACTATCGGATGAACCAAATATCCACAACAATTCTGAATGATCAATACACTCAAGACAAAGTGAAAGAGCTATCAAGAACGATAGTAAGCAAGTGCTAATGGTGGCTGCTTCTTCTTACGGTTCAAAGAAGAAAAGAACCCAAAGAAGAAGGGCCAAGAAACCAAAGGAAGCGCCATCAAGAAGAAGACCAAAGAAGCTGCCCGAAAGGAACTTGCTTCCATTGTGGTAAAGATGGCCATTGGAGCACAATTGCAAAGTCTATCTGGAGTCACCAAAGCGAAGAAGGCATCGATACCTCAACTACTTCGTATGTTTGTCATTGAGGTTAATCTTGTTTTTGATCACAACATTTGGGTATTTGATACTGGTTGTGGCTCACACATATGTAATGATATCGCAGGCCTAAGGGACGATGAGCGACTCGTGAAGGGAGAAGTAGACTGCGTGTTGGAAATGGAACAAGAGTTCTTTGCATTAGCCGTAGGAACCTATGTTTTGTCTCTCCCCACCGGGCTTGTACTCGAATTGGATGATTGTTATTTTGTACCGTTTGACAAAGAACATATTATACATTTCTTGTTTAAATAAATTTGGTTTCCATTTGAATTTTAATAGCAATGGTTGTTCTATTAATTCTAATGGAATGCTTTATAATCTTGGTACATTATGCAATGGAATTTACATATTAGATATGTCTCATCCAATTATGAATGTCAATGACACCAAAAGACATAAAAGAGATAATTTAAAGTCAACTTACTTATGGCATTGTCGAACATATATAAATGAGACACGCATCGCTAAACTCCATAAGAGTGGCGGTTTAGGGTCATTTGATTATGAATCATATGACACATGCGAATCTTGTTTATTAGGCAAGATGACTAAGTTACCTTCAAGGAAAGGGTGAGCAAGCGATGGAGTATTAGACCTAATATATTGAGATGTATGCGGTCCGATGTCCATCCATGCTAGAAGTGGTTGTCGTTACTTCATTACCTTTATCGATGATTATTCTCGATATGGGTACTTGTATCGATGAGATACAAATCTGAAGCGTTTGAAAAGTTCAAACAATTGAAATGAAGTAGAAAACCAACTTGGTAAAAGTATCAAGGCATTACGATCCGATCGTGGTGGAGAATACTTAGACCAGCAGGTTTGGATTATCTCGGAGATAATGGCATTTTATCTCGGTGGACTCCTCCTTACACACCACAAAGACAATGGTGTGGCTGAAAGGAGATATCGAACCTTGTTGGACATGGTACGATCAATGATGGGTTTCGCGATTACAAAAATCGTTTTGGGGGTATCTTGCTAGAGCATTTGTTTACTTGTTAAGCAGAGTTCCCTCTAAGGCGATTGATGTTACTCCATATGAGATGTGGACTAACGAAAACCTTATCTTTCTCATTTGAAAGTTTGGGGTTGTCACCTTCGTGAAGCGGATTGGTCGAGATAAGCTGAAGCAAAGTCGACAAGTGTTTGTTTGTAGGATATCCTAAAGAGACCATGGGATATCAATTCTACCTTCTTTGAGGAACAAAGATGTTTGTTTAAAAGCATCTTGTCTTCTTAGAAAAGAGTTTCTTCTGCGAAGAAGATAGTAGAACAAAGTTGAACTTGAAGAAGTTCAAGATGCTCAACAGAACCTGAATCATTGCACAACACGAGACTGTCACTCATTCGGATGAAGTAACAGTTCAACCTTCTACTACACACGAAGTTCGTGGGTCAAGTAGGATCGCCTTGTTCGAGAGATATGAATTTCTGTAAGTGAGCAGAATGACGTATTGCTCATAGAAGATGATGAGCTGCTACCTATGAAGAGGTTACGAAAAGTTCAGAGTCGAAAAATGGCTTTGCGCCATGAAAGCCGAAATGGATTCCATGTACTAAAACCAAGTATGGACTTTGGTTGATGCACCTGAAGGGATAAAACCTATAGGGTGCAAATGGGTTTTTTAAGAAGAAAACCTACGTGGATGGTAATGTGATTACTTATAAAGCAAGGCTTGTGGCCAAAGGATTTCGTCAAAGACAAGGAGTTGACTATGGCGAGACCTTGACCCGTAGCAATGCTTAAATCCATTCGGATACTCCAGCCATTGCGCTCATTATGATTATGAGATATGGCAAATGGATGTAAAGACAACTTTCCTTAATGGAAATCGGCGAGGATGTGTACATGACACAACGAGAGGGCTTCACTTCCATCGATGGCGAAAAGGTATGCAAGCTTGAAAATCCATTTATGGATTGAAGCAAGCATCCAGAGTTGGAACATCCGTTTTGATGAGTCAATCAAAGAGTTTGGTTTCTCACAAAATTCGGATGAACACTGTGTGTACAAGAAGGTTAATGGGACTGCAATTGTATTCCTTGTGCTATATGTGGATGACATATTATTACTAGGAAACGATGTCTCGATGCTACAATCAGTTAAAATTTGGTTGTCCAAACAATTTGCGATGAAAGACCTTGGTGAAGCAACTTTTATCCTCGGGATAAAGATTTATAGAGATAGATCGAAGAGGTTGCTTGGTCTTTCACAATCATCGTACATAGACAAGATGCTAAAGAGGTTTAGTATGGAGCAATCCAAGGGAGGGTTTCTTCCCATCTCTCATGGGATAACACTCGAAATCTATGTCCTAAGACACAAGATGAGAGGATGCGCATGGATCGAGATCCGTATCGTCTGCGATAGGATCGATCATATATGCTATGTTATGTACGAGGCCCGATGTATCGTATGCTCGAGTGTCACGGCGGATACCAGCGAATACCAATCACTGGTGGCTGTCGAGAATATCCTCAATACTTGCGAAGGACTAAGGATGTTTTCTTAATATATGGAGATGGAAATCTCAAGTGGCGAGCATCTGGATGCCGTTTTCAATCGATAAGGATGATTCAAAATCCCGTCAGGTTATGTTTTCACATCGAGCGGAGAGCGATCGGTTGGAAGAGTTCAAACAAGAGAGCGACGGCCGATTCAACGGCCAAAGCGAGTACATTGCTACATCGAGGCAAAGAAAGGAAGGCTGTTTGGATCAAGAAGTTCATTCTTGAACTTGGTGTGGTTCCTAGATGTGATGGGCCCATCTGGTTGTATTGTGACAACAATGGGGCTATTGCTCGAACAAAGGAACCAAGGTCTCACCAACGATCTAAACACGTACTCGTAGATATCATCTAGATCGAGAGAATTCCCGAGCGTAACATTCTTGATCCGTTGTGAAGCCATTGTCACAAAAGAATTTTGATTCTCATGTACTCGCTATGGTATTAGATACCAAGCGATTGGCTTTAGGTCAGTGGGAGATTTGTAGGTGTAAATCGACTTGTATGGAGATGTAAGTCGACTTATACCGATTCGAGTACTAATAAGTCGACTTGTATACTCGTGTAAGTCGACTTATCGTGTCTGATCTTAGTGAGATTGTTAGAGTAGTGCCTAAAAGGCAATCCCTTTAGCGCTTTTGTTCATAGTCATGTACAGACTTTATGAATAAATAAAGAAAGGCATGTTTCATTTATTTGATGTTCTTTAAGAATTGATATTGATCTTTAATCAAATTAATGAAGTCCATGATATATGACATAGCATGAAGGAAATTATGATGTAATCATAATCACGAGATTCTATCATGTGCAATTATGTCAAGATCTAAATTCTCCTAGTCATAGGATTAATGAGGCTGGACATCATTAATGCAGACGGACTAGCATATGTTATACTCCTTGATTGGATCAGCGGTGGATCTCAGCTGTAAATATGAGATATTTAGAGTTGACATGTGGATGCTTACTAGCGGTAGTAAGTACATTGGATGACTGCCATGAGATCATCACATGGATGTCCTATTCTAATTTCAATGATAATCTCATCATAGCAATGGTGCAAGTATCCTTAGACTTGAGGTACTCAAGTATATCTTGGATATTGATTACGTGCTTTGACTCCATTCCTTGTTGCCTTCGGAGGTTACTCATAGGGTGGTGCTTGGGTGCGACTTGAGGTATTGAAGGTAATTGAGTAGCCAATAAAGTTCATCACTTCGTGATAGCGGAAGAGATACCACAACTCTTATCGGGATCATTACTTTAAGTCTCGGCGGAGCATAAATATGTCATGAAGAGTGTCTTCATGGACATATAAAGTAATGAGTCTATGACAGAACCGATATCACTTAGGCTAGACTTAGTCTAGTAAGAGTTGACACTTTGACCATACTCATAACCAAGTGGGGTATAGGATGATGAAAGGACTAATTGCACAAGAATTATCTATGGAAGGGTTCATGATCCGGTTCGTGATGAATTCATCAAACCAATTACTTTCCGGTCAATTGGGGTCATGATGTGTTGCTAGACGCGCTCATGACTTGCTCAGATTAATTTTAATCTAAGTAGCCAACATAACCGGAACCTAAAGGGTCACACGATAAGAGTGTTTGAGAGAATCAAGTAAAATAGTATTGGTGAGTTCCAATTATGGAAGCAATAGGATTAAATGGATCCCGATGAGATCGAGATATGTCCCATGAGATCGCGACATCGATATTGTGAAAAAGGTTTAGGAGATTTTTCCCATATTGGGACCCGGTAGGACCGACCCAGTGTGGTGGACCACTTGATAATATATATATATATATATATGATTAAATAATTAAATAATTAATTAATTTATATATATATATACTTGTCACGTGGGATGGAGGAGAAGATGGAAGAAACTTCCATTAGGTTGTTAGTCATCAAAGCATTAAATGGCTAAATGACAAAACCAAGAAGATAAAATGAAGATGATGCTCGTAGATGATGGAGAGAGTTTAAAACAAGTTTTAAACCTAAGTAAAAGAGAGCTTGATCGTGGGTTGAAAAGAAGATAGAAAAGTGTTTTCAAAGGTTCTTTACTCTTCTCCAACGTTCTCTTCATCATCTCCAAGCTTCATCCTCCTTCCTTCTCCATCGATTTTCCAAGCTCTCGGGACAAAGGTAGGTCTAGCAGCCTTTACTTTGTTCTAGCTATTCCGGTCAAAAGGGTTTGTCGGTTAGGTTTCGATCTCTGCGTGGATACCTTTGAGATAGTCTCTATTGGCTATTCAGGTTTGAGTCTTCATACCGACACATAGATCCTGGCCTTCGGGAAGGTCCCGGTGACAAAAATTTTTGTTTTCCGCACCTTGTACATGTGATGTACCTCCTGGGATTTTCCTACAAAACCATGTAGTATTCTTTATGTGGGTTGGTCCAATATATGTTCTCTAACATATATCTATGTTTCTGATTTGATATCTCATATCCATGATCAGTAAAACGTGATCATCAACAAGAACACATACTAGCCTTAATTCATTATTGTTCCACCAATAATGATCGATTAGGGACAATCTAGAATAGTCTTATAACACTTATGGTTTTACTATCAAGTCACATACTTGATGACATAAGTCTAAAACCATTCATGGAATGTAAATCACATTACATAAACGAAATACATGCATATATGAAAGGAATACCTCATAATATATTATTAACAAGTCATAATGTTAATACATGAATCACAACTATCCATTAGCCTAGGGCACACTACTAACATAACTACCACCCTCTTGTCTCAAACTTTTTTAATCTTTCTTTAATTTAAGCTTGCCATCTCTCTCTACATCTTTTGTACAAGGACGGAGATGGACAAAGAAATTGTACATGTCCAAAAGGTGATCGTCTTCCTATCCTTTTTTTATTTTGTTGTATTATCTCTGTTTTTTTTTATGTTGATGATTGGGTAAGCTTGATTGGATATCTTCACATCATGATGAGCTTGAAAGTAAAGATTTATTGGTTGATTGTTTGTTTTAATCATAAGTATTTTTTATTTTCCTTTTATGGAGGAAGGGAGGTTGGCGCTAAGGAGGAGGAGGAGCTATAACAATCATGGAGATGAGGAATCGTGTTATTTTTCAGCGATTCGTTCTTTGTTCTAATTATTTGTGTGTTGCTTGTTAAACTTAGGAACAAGCTTCACAACTCTGAATTTCTTTTTTCTTTCAATTTTCGTTCGTTATTGTAAAATTGGGTTTTAGTTCTTTAATTACATATGCCTGGTTAACAATTTTGATATTCATATGTTCCCAAAGCCTAGAGACTTCTTGAATTTTCTTTTTAATTATATGTTGTGGACTTATTCAGGGTTCTTTGCACGTTCTTTAGTCACGAAGCATGTTTGAAAGGGGAGGGATACGTAATCTTGGATTTGAAAATTTTTCGTGACAAGTTTACAGTAATGATATATAACCTTCAAAATATATGGTTTCCTTGGAAGGTCTTAGTTTTTGGTGATATTATAGTGACTGATGGTGCTAACAGTGGTTGCAGTATGTTATAGTTTAAATGAGTTCAACACATCGTTGAAATCCTTGAAGATTTGTCGAGATTCATTGTGTTCAAGATTGAGCGATGTGCTTGTTGCAAAGGTTCAACTTTAATCCACCCCATCCCATTTCGATCTTTCTCTCCTTTACATCGTCTGAACATTTTTAATGATCATCATACATTTTTATGTAATGGAGAAAAGGGGAAATTTCAAATTGGTTTAATTTGTTTGACGATAATCAGGGGAAGGCAGAAGATCAACTAAATTGGAGAGTGTTTCAAAATGAAAAGCTTGCCAACTTGAGGGAGAAGCTTCGCCAGAAAAAGGAACAACTCGTACAGGGTTTGTTCTTCATCAAGTACCATTAAACATATAAAAGTTTTGCAGGTTGTGTAGACTGATTTTTGTTTTTTGTACTTCCCAGGAAAGGTGAAGGTTGAGAAGATGTCTTATGACTTGAATATCAAATATGGAGTTTTTGAATTAGCTTAGAGTGTGGTATGCCTTGATTCTTCTTATTTTGGAATTGTATGATGTTTATCTGTTGCATTGTTATAATGCACTACTCACTTGTAGGTATTTCCCTCACAGGGTAATTATACCATGCATAGTTTGTTTCCTTGTGCAGCTAGAAAGAAAGTGAGTGGAACAGCTAGAGAAATTGAATTTTGGTAGGTTTTTGGGCTTTTTTTTCTTTCTTTCATTTTTTAAAGGTATGGGTGTAATATTTGCCCTATTTTTGGACCTTTAAAAGCAAGAAAAAATGAACTTAACTTTGTAGAATTTATTTGCTATATTCTAGTATTGTTATAGTTAAATGTACTAAAGCACTGATTTGATTACGGTACAACTACTGCTATAAAAACACATCCAAATAGTTACTTGTTTATGTCAACAAAGAACAGGGGTGAGTTTCCTGGACAGGCTTTTGAACTACTCACGCATTGTGATATTGTTGTCCCACCTTAAATTTTTAAAAGTTCAATTGGCTTTTGGATCTTACACATTGACTTTTTCAACTTGCTATTGTTTTACTGAAGAAATAAATTCATATGTAATTTGGCTTAATCATTGATGTCCGCAGATAACAGATGTTGTCGTTGCAGCTTATATTTTAAGTGTCACTCTTGTTGTTTTGAAACTGGATAAGAAATCCTTCTAGAAAGATGCTAGGTATGGAGCTATTTTTCAGCCATGCATTTTCTCTTCCTTTACCTCGAGAAAGTACATGGAACTGATATTGATTTGGATCTTTGGTGCAGCAATTTTGCCTAAATCTTCGATGTTGACTGGTTCATATCATTCCTTTCAAGAGATGTTGAAGTCGTCAAACAGCTCCTAAGTAAAGGTGGGAAAGTCTTGATTCCACATAGCATGCATGTTCCAAGGAGTGTACTCCAAGTTGTTATGAAAATCGAGTTTTACCTATCCTTATTAAGAAGCATGTAAGTTTGAAACCTTTTACTAGACAATTAGATATCTCTATTGTATTTAATGGGACTTATTAACTGTACTTCGTAAAAACCTATGATCTCTACTTTTCTAATAAAGGCAGTTTCTGTTATGCAATTAATTGCACATCCTAGAACAGTGCCTCAAGTTCAATAAATGCAGTTTACATAATCCATCACCATATTCTTTACATAATAATATTCAGTGTTAATCACAAATTGGTATTCTTTTATGTTGTAGGCAATGCAACTTGGGAAGTTTGATTACGGACTCTTAAATAAGTTGGATCCTCATTTACAAAAGCAAATGTAGAGTAACTTATCATGGTTTGAGGTTCACTGATCCCGTTCTTGAAATTGGTCAAAAGTTGGTTGAGAGAATGAGAAGAAAAGGAGAGCACTTCATTGCCCTTCACTTGAGGTAAGATTATCTCAATTCTCATTTAGTAGTTTTGGTCTATTCTGTTAACTGGATAGTCCTTACATGATGGAACTTATAAGTTGAACTTCAAAAATACATTATTGCATTTAAGTAAGTTTGGTAATTTAATGATGTGATAGATGTTTCAGAAATGTGAGTGATTATCTTCATTATGAGAGAGAAGCTAATTTTAACTTTGACGCATAGGTTTGAACCTGATATGCTTGCATTCTCTGGATGCTAATACGGTGGAAGAGATAAAGAAAGGGCAGAATTTGGTGGAAACGGAGCAGCAAATATATTGGGCAGAGACAAGGACAAGTACCTTCGAAACCCATATTTTGTGGATAAGAAATTTGTTGTGATTGAGCTCTCGGAACCTTTTTACTTTCAGCTTTCGATACATAACATTATGAAGGACAAGTAACTTCAAAACCTATGGGAATCTTGATACTTTGCTTTAAGGTATGGTTAGTCATGTACTTGAAGCTCCACAGCTGCTGTTAGTGAAGACATAGTGTCAGCTTGTAGTATTCAAAAGAAGCACAAGAAAAGTCAGAAGTCTAATTCATTTAAGGAAGAAGTTTCAAATAATATCCAGCCCTTTAGTGAAGTTGTCATAGAGGGATATCTTCATCAATCATCTCACAACCGCAAACACTTGGCATTTGATGTACTGCTACTTCTTCAGCCCTTATCTTATGTCTTGCAAACTTGTACAGTGTCTGATGGATGTTCTTTCAATAAAGGACTTTTGGTAGTCAGATGATAGATGAACCTTAAAATTAATTAGTGTATTATGACATGTTTGCAAATTACAATTATTGTATTTTGATATTAATTAGTGTATTTTGATATTAATTAGTATATTATGATATGTTTGCAAATTGCAATTAAATAATACATTGTCTATAGCAATGAAATTTTTGTGATACATTAATAATTATTAAAATTAATGATATACTAAAAAAATTGAAAATATTAAATAAATAAAATTTATAAATAATATTGAATAGTTATTAAAAAAATAAGATTAAAAATTGTATTTTAAAAATAATTATTAAAATTAAAAAAATATTAATTTAATATGATTTTCAAAAAATGGAAAAATAATAAAAATAATAATATGTCTTCCGCGAGAGTTCCAAAAAAACATCGCAGAATCTCTAACATTTCGCGACGTTTTAAAAACGTCGAGGAATGTTAGACAATTCACGATGTTTTTAAAAAATGTCGCGGATTGTTCAAACTTTCAGTGACGTTTTTATGAAAGTCGCGGAATGTCAGTGTTTTTCGTGACATTTTACATAAAACGTCACAAAAAGCTTTTGCCTACACATTCTGCGACAATTTTTGTGACGTTTTTCAAAACGTTGTACAATACATTCTGCGATGTTTTTGGACATTTTGTGATGTTTAAAAAACGTCACAGAATGCCTTGTTTTCTTGTAGTGAAGCGGTATATGTAGAAACTTCAACTTATCTAAGGTTGCCAACTTCTCCTTATATACCAACCACATGTTAATTAGATAGTACCAAGGAAATTGATTAAGATGGGGTTGCAAAGAAATTGTAAAGAAAGCATTTCTGAAGCTTGTTAATAGGTGTTTCAACTAAATACAAGCTTCTTCCTCTTTAGCTCTAAGGATGTAATCAGGTAACCCATTAGTAGCATAGAGGGATTGATTAACTTGATGTCATTCCTTACTATAGAGCTTACTTGGGAATTTGTTGAGAACATATAACATAAGCTTTGAACTAGTTCAATCCTATATATGGGACCCAATTTACCCCAATTATCAAATCAGAAGGATGCTTCTTTCTCTTTCCTAATTATGTAAACTATAAGTTGAGAAAGTGGTTACGTCAACTTTAGCTGCTGAGACATCAGCCATGATGAAGTGGTTTTGCTTTAAATTCCCATAAGCTTTTGCACTTGAGTTAGTATTGGTAGATCCACTTTACCCTCCCACTCTTAGATTAAGGCCAGCATAAAACCCAATCTTGAGTGAAATAAATACCATGCTTTCGTATAAGAAATATTTTTTAATAACGGTTTTTAAGGTGCTTCCTTGTAATTAGTAAATCTCCATAGTTGTTTATCTATTAAGACCTTATTTTACAATTGATACTAATATTATACCAAACCAACATCTTGTTTAAGCTTACATACTTTAGATCAGTTCATATTGTAATAAGGTCTCTTAAATGATTTACTAAACCATAAAACTTTCTTAATATACATTCAATATGTTTGGTAAAGCCTTCAAAGAGAAATATCTGAGTAGTCTAATAAATATATAGTGAGTTTAAAACATAATTTATAATTTAAACCCTTAAAACATAAGAAAGTGATTTGTTAACCTAATGGTTACGTTTCTTTTGAATTTTCTCTAGTAGCCATGTATAATCCATATATCTTAGTCTCTTTACAGTGATTCATAAATCCACGTATGTGCAAGGATTTTTCTAAGTATATTAATGATTGTAAAAAGATAAGAGTCTTAGTTCTTAGCTCTAGTAGATACCATTAAATTTTTTTCTTATTCATTCCTAAACTAGATATCATCTTAAAGGTTGTAGGGTTTTTATAAGAGTGTTAGTGGATTTATCATTTGCGTTTGAGAAAGTAATAAGTCATATATAAGTGCTAGACTTGAAATATTCAATTTATTTCATTTCTAATGAAACTTGATGTTCCTATTAAGATTTATGCAATGGTGAAGAATTTTAGAAGAATATAAAGAGACAAAGGATATGGGGCCCCTTTTCTTAAACCCTTCCTTCCTTTAAAAGTAAGTTTTTAGTTCTCTATTCATTAGGAAACCATATGACATTGTTAAGATGCATTAGTAGATCCTATGGACAAATAATTTACAGAATCGTATTGCCTCCATAGCGTGGGTAATGAAAGTTTGTTATTTTAAGTCAAATGCTTTATGGAAATCCACCTTTATAACATAATATTTTATTGAAAATTTACTCCTTTAACTCCTAAATCTTTTTTAAAAAATAGAATGTTATCTCTAATCAATTTTCCAAGTATGATGGTGTGATATCCTTTTTTCCGATCTATGCTTAGGGTTTAACCCTAGATTAAGTATTGCATATACATGCATAACATTAGCATTCATACACAAATTGATATTTGTACACATTACAAGTTAGCATATGAACTCAATTGACATGTCCCAGGATATGAAAGAAGTTAAGCGAACATGATGTGAATTGTGATTTAGTATGTCTTGAATTTTGGTATGTTTGGATTTCAATTAGTAAATTGAGATTAGATTTTATTGATCGAGTGATTAATGAATTAAATGTACATTTGGTCTAGAAGAAAAAAAAGCCAAGTGGTAAGAAAAATTTGTTAGCCTCCAAATTTTTTGCTTGATGAATAAGCGTGATTTAAGTCTTTATGCGATTATTTTATGGAGTTAATTATTATGTTAATGTTAGTAAGATTATATGACATAAGTTAATTGAATTAAAGTGTTAAGGTAGTAAGATTGTATGAGAGTATTTTTGGTAGTTCACTTAAGGATAAATATCATAAGAATTAAAAGAAGGGGCAAAGTGGGCATTATATAAAGTGAAGGGCAAAATTGGGAGAACAAGACTAAGGAGGGGTATAATTGGAAGGCCAAGAAAATGTGTCTTGAATTAGAAGAAGAGGAAGAAAATGTGGAGAGGAGAAAAGAGAGGAGAGAAAAACATAGAGAAGAAAGAAGAAGAGAAGATCGTGGAAGAAAAGAGGAAGAAGAAGATAAATCAGCTTGTTCTAGGTAAGTTCTATCATCTTTTCTTTTTATTTGGATTAAAAAAACAAAAGGGATACAGAGAGAAATGGGTTTGTGTTGGAAGAAAGAAATGAAACCCTATATGGATGTTTATGGATTTCTAAACTAAGTTGAGTTTTCTAATCTAGGCAAACTTTGGGAATGGTTAAATGAAGCATTTATGATGATTGTTAGCGGTTAAATGAGATAAAATGGTGTTATGTGTTTGATGAATGTGAATGATTAATAGATGATGAAAATGTCTTGTTTATTGTATTTGTGAATGATATTGAGTTGAAATGGAGTAGAAAATGAAATGTAAATGAATTACAAAGGATGATTTTTGTATAAGATGTGTTGGGTGTAGATATTGGATGTGAAAAATCTAGATAATGGGATGAGGGCTGAAAATGGAGTTATCTAAATGGAGTGATTTTGATTTGGAGTAAACTAGAGACATAGGGCTACAAATTGTCTAGTGAAATGGAGTTATAAATTAATCTTTAAAATTTTCAATTTTTGGATGGAATTTGAGCACAGAGTACTATTTCAACATAAGAACAGTTCAAAAATATTTAGGGTATAACTTTCAAATCTGAACCAAATTAGATTTTGGTGTTATTAGAAACTTAAGAATATGGGGAAAATTTTTCTAGAAGGAAGTGCTACCAAATTTCTTCATTTACCTTTTTAGAATGATCGTGACAAATTGACCTAAAGGTTTGGACTTTTTGAAGAGTTTGAGTATTTAGAATTTATCTTAGTGAATATGCTATATATGGGTCCTCAAATTGTATTCCTATTGAATGGGAATTTTTGTTATTGATAAAGGCAATCAAGGAAGGCAAGAAGATCAAGAGGAGAGGCACCTTTGAGCAAGGTTTAAGCAAGGATTTCTAAGGTGGGTTTCATGTTTATAATTGAGTACTAAGCCATGAATGTTTTCTTATAAAGCAAGAAAATAAAATGATTTCAAATTGCTTTATAAATGTTGCATTATTACTTTTGAATGACTTAAGAAATTGTTATATGTTGGGTATAGGAATTTGGTTGATGGAAATGCATGTGAAATATTTCATGTTCATGGACAATTGTGATTATGAAATATGTCTTTGTGGCAAAATGTTAAGAAAATCATGTGTTCGAAAAAGTGCCATTTTGGGCAATCTGTTTTCAAGTCATGAAATACATGTTATGTAGGTTTGTGGTGGTCTCCTAAGTTAAGTCAAGTGTATTTTGACAAAAGGCTTATCCCATCGGCCTGCTAGTGGCATGGAACTCCTTTATAAACTCCTATAAATTCACGGTTATGCAAGACCATTATGAGAGATTGTGGTAGTACGTTCTATTCATAGTTATACAAGACCATTATGTGGAAATGTGTAGTATGTTCTATTTTGGAATACCTAAACCATTCTAACGTGCTTATGCGCTTATGATTTTTGAACAAGTTGATGAATGCATAAATTGTGTTTTTTAAAAATTGGATTAGATGACGAGAATTTGACAAACATGTGCTTTATAAATTCAATATGAATTTTTTATGGCAAATGAATATTTTCAACATTTTGCTTATTTCTCCATTATAAACTTGTTACCCACGAGCTTTAAGCTTACCCCCTTCCGTCCCATCTTCAGGTGAAGAAAATGAGATCGAGTGATCAAGAGTCAAGGCATTGCTTCGAATCCTACATGTTTTTTTTATCTTAAACTAGAATTTGTAAAAACAAGGCTTTAGTCGCATTTTAAGGATTAATAATTCATGTAACTTTTGTATTTTGAGATCTTGACACATTGATGTATTTAGGCTTAAAATGCTTGAGATGATAAATTTTGTATACGAATTATTGTTACATATAAGTGAGATGTGTTATGGAAAAGAAAAGTAGGAATTTTTGAAGGATGAGAACTAGTGGTAAGTAAGAAATCAAATGAGTAGAGATTAGAGAGTTTTATGAAACAATGTTGGTAGTTTAATTTCCCTCAAATGATGTTGCATTAGAGGAAGTAAATCTGGGAAAAGTTAGAGTGAAAGTAAGGTAAAGATAGATGGAGAAACCTAGCGAGGGCTCTTGAGTGAAATCTTCTCGAAAGGTGTTAGTATGGTTAATTTTGCATCTTCGTCACAGCGAAGTCAATCTTCTCACCATAGCGTATTTATCCCAAGAGATGCTTGGGTCTAATATGGGAACTTCACCACGGTGAAATCAAAAGTTTGCCATGGTGAACTTTTCCCAAAGGGTCTCCGCAAAAGTTCTCATCTGTGCGCTGCGACAAACCTACCCTTTGGGACCTAGGGACCTAACATTTATATAATCAAAACATGAAGATGAATCAATGATGGTTAAAGAGATTTCATTGGATTATGGTCATGTTTTATGATTCCGGATAGTTGTACTCTAAAAACGGGGTCCAACATATTATGGTATCAAAGCATTATAATTAACATCTTATATGGGCATTTTTTGAAATAAGTGTCAAGTTACATGCCATGTCATAGTAGATAGTAGCAACTGATCCCTAGTCTGAACTGATAGATTTAGTAAAAAAATGACACTCTTCCATAATATGAGAAAAGGAAAGTTATGGATAAATAGAAATGAGAAATAGTATATAGGTAAATATGATAGATAACGATTCAACGTATTTGGATTGGGGGATACATTATTGAATATGACATCATTATTGTACTATGGTGATATATCCTCAAATGTGATATAGATGTGAATGTACTACCTTGGATTGTTTGAGGAATATAAGGATATAAGTATAAATGATGAGATTAAAGTGTACAAAAAAAATGCATTGAAAACATATCATTGCTATGATCTTAAGAACAGGAAATTAGAACCGAAGTGGTTGTTCGATTAATGCAACAAGAGTTATGATCTGCCATTAGAAGATATTAGTGCAATTGAGATCAGAATTTCATAATGATTATGTATGGATAATTTTGAATTGATTGAGGATGTACTTATGGAAGAAAAAAATGACAATAGAAAAATGAGACAGAAATGAGGAAAGAGAAAGAGAGAAATATTGTCCAAGATCAATTGAGATCAAAGTATCATTTGTGTAAGATATAAATTGGTAAATTGTCAGAGATAAATCTTTTGACAAAATGGGATGACTTTGATGACACACACCTAAACATATGCGACAGTAATTATGTTCACTACTTCATTGAGTTTTGGTAATTAGAACGTTATGACCTTGTAAGAATGATAGAAATTCGTCTTCTTGAGGTATTAAGGATGGTTGATAATGAGATGATGATAACAGTTGATTAATAAACATTGCATGAATAGTATGGATAATAGTAGTAAGAAATCTTCTTTCGAAGAAGAATTTCATTGAAATAGGTTAAGCCGGATAGATAGTTTATATTAAGGATGATCAATGAAAGCACAAATAAAAAATGGATATGTAATGATACAAAAGTAAATACTGGAGTCATATCCCTAGCGGAGACTCAAGCATAAGAGGTAGAATATACTACTGAGAATGTATGTATTTTGTTTGATGTAAAGTATCGAACTACATGAGAAGATTTTTGGAATTTGAGGAGACATTAATTGCTAATATGAAGAGTATATAGGTCCACATTATATTCTATGTAAATATTTTTGGGAGATACTGTTGGATCGGAAAAAGAAAGCATGCTTAGTATGGAGAAACAATAGATTTCAAAACTTTTTAAGAAATCATCTTGCAGCGGAAGCAATATATCTAAATCAACATGCTAATCCATACATGATATGGTATAAGGATAATAAAACCAAGAACAAGATAAAAGGAATTACCGACTCCTTCGCTCTGACTTTAAATCCTCATTCGCTATCCTCTCCTTCTTATATCCAAATCCTTTGCCTTTGAGTCTTTTCCTTTAGCAATCTATCTTCTTCCTTGTTGTAGTATCCTCAACCAATTAAATTTACCACTTGTTCTTCAAGGACAACTAGGTTAACAAAATCCTTTGGTGGGAAAGGAGAAGAAATATTTGGAGGAGATTTTCTTAGAAGAAGAAGAACCAAAATTGAAACTCTTTCAATTCTTTCACTTAGGAATTTTGGTTCTACCTTGCATGAAAGGAGAGAATGTCTAGAAACCATGCAAGAACACTTTCTTACATCTCAATTTCGAAATATGCATGAATGGAAAGAGTGAGAGGCATCCAATGCATCACTTCTTACATTAATCACTCATCAAATAGCCAATAAATGAGACTTACTTCATTTATCTTTAAAATGGCTATTTGAAAAGACCATAACCTATAATTGAATACCCATTTTGGTTTTGGCAAGAAGAAAGAAGGAAGATGGTCCATCTAATGCACATCTTTCATCTTTAATCTAATGAATGCAAATAGGTTACATGCCAACATTAAAAGCCAACCATTAAACCATTTAATGGTAAGTTCATAACTCCATTTAATAATGATGAACCATAATAAAGACCATCTTTATTTAGTATTTTAATGACAAATGTGTGGTTACACATCTAACCTAACACAATTTCGAAATTGCTTATTCTCCATTTAAAAAAAATTGTTTTAATATAATTAATCTAATCAATTACATTAAACCAAAACAAGCCCATTTCTAAATGAACATATGGGCTTCCAATTAACCATTAATTAGTATAAGCCCATCATTCAATTATGGACTTCTAAAGCCTCCAAACTACTTCTTACTTAGCTTGATAACCTTCCTTAAAGCCAAGGGGGGAATCTTATTGGACTTTGATAATTTAAGCTCCAATAAGCCCAGAAATAATTCAATCTCATTGGAATTAATTGTAGCTTATTAACTAAATGTCATTCCACTAAAGACAATTAGTTGAACTCTTGAATTATTAAATATTATGAGAATATGTCCAATTGCAAACCCTATTTAGAACCTTATTATAGCCATCCGCACAATAAAGGGTAAAATTATCGTTTTGCCCTTATGTTGGTTTTTCCTTCTAGATCTCTCATTTTACTTTATATAGTGATTAACACATAAGATCTCATCTTAGTGTTAAGACTTGATGGGTAGCTAGTCCATCAAACTCTCGCGCCAGCTTTAATCACCAAATCTCCTTAAAACATCTAGAAGAGATGATAACACTATAAACTCTTTATTTGAGTGAATGTTCCACGATACATGTTTCAATTAATAATTCCAACATGCAACCTCGGATTAATACCTGTAAAAATCCATTCCGATCATATCAAAATTATAATGAAACACATATGAGTTCACCACTCATCAAGATCGTGGTTCATAATAAGCGAATGCTTAAGTTGTATGTTTTAAGATTAAAGTAACGACCCACTTTATTCTTGAAAACATACTTGATTCAATTCATTTAATAGTGCCATTATCGATAGTCTACTACTATCATGATATGAAACTCATCATTCCCTTTAAGTAAACTCCTTTACTTATATGGAGATAAATCGCAACACTACGAAGTAAACCATAATCAAACGACCAACTTGATTATTCAACTGTGAATCAATTAATTGATTCTAATAATATACATGTTTCCCATACATCTCTATGTATATGTATATTACTTACAAATGAATCTTGGTACCTTATGACCAGATATATAATGCTCATACAGATAAAACCAAACTCTTTTGTTTTATTAATAATAAATATTTTCATTACAAAACTGTAACTAAAGAAGATAAAGTTACATGTAAATACACTTGCTTTCCAGGGCACTATATTTACATAACTCCAACAGATGCAAATTTGACTTGATGAATGTGTTACAAACACAGGAAGTTAAGATTGAAAATAAATTGAAATGTGTGGAGAAATTAGTATGAATGAGCAGACAGTAGAATTAGTCAATGTCAAAACAAAGGAAATCGAATGAATTGGGAAAATCATTCAAGAAAGGAAGTCAATTAGGAAATTGAAAATAACGTGAGACAATGTTACCTCATTAAGGAATTAGTTATTTAAGGAATTATGAGAACTAATAATAGGCATATAGAGCTTTGGAAATATTTGTTCGAGTTAACAAATGCCTCAATAGTACTATGGTATTAAAGATTAAAGAGATCCAAGAAAAATTTGCTGATATATTAAATATATTCGAAAAGTTGAGAAGAATAGTTCAAATACTTGAGGAAAAACGTGTAAATCGTATAAGTAATGAAAGTAAAGAGAATTTTGAGGAATTTTAATACTGATATTAATTATATTGTCTGGATTTAGAGATTTTATCGTATATAATCATGTTGTATAAGGGATTAGGATAAAATCCAATGCAGCATGATAAAGTGATTTCATATGCTTGGAGACAATGGAAACCACATGGGTTAATTATTTGATACATGAATTGAAACTTGATGCAATAGTAATTGCTTGAAAGTTGGAGACATTATATGTGCATAAACATCTTGGATATATATAAATATATATATCATTAAGCTTTGAGATAATTATTGAGTTAAGAGAATTGAATATGAGATTGAGACAACGGGTAGAAGTAAAGCTAGTGTTGTAATCAGATGCATTGATTAGAAAATTCAATAGTAGTGTATCACATATTTGAATATTGAGGTTATCAAATCTAGTGCAATAAAGAGTGCATAATGAGTTGAATTTGGGGCAAAATGAAGCATGATTAGTTGCATTGAAAATTAAGATTAGTTTTACATGAACAAAGCCCAAATTGAGGATTTAGAAATTGTGAATCTTACTAAGAAATTAGAAATCAATACAAATTTTCAGTTCAAATAGGAAGAATGATACTTTGTGATTCAAACAAGAAGTATGTATACCGATAAAGATGATTGAGTAAAGAGATTGTTAGATAAGCATTAATAACAACCTATGATATACATCTGTTGGCCCCTAAAAATTTTTTCTTGATAAATAAACATGATTGGATTAACTTTGGGATCTTGCTAGATTAGTGTACGTTGGAATTAATTAGCATGTTAATGTTACTGAGATTATGTTACATAGGTGAATTGGATTAAAGTTAAAGTGATAAGTTGCATAAGGGGTATTTTGGGGAGACCACTTAAGTGGGAATACTTTAAGGCTTTGAAGGAGGGGTAAAATGGGAAGACGAATTTATTGGCATGCAATTCAGAAGCCAAAAACGTTGGTAAGGAAGAATAGAATAGAGAAAGAAAAAAATAAGAAAGAAGGTAGAGAGAGTGTCATGGGTTTAGAGAGAGAAGAGAGGTTTGAGCTAGGTTTTGATTTTTCTCAACCTTCAAAAGGGATTTTGAAAGCGATCAAGAAGGGAAAAATATAGAGGATGATAACAACCTTCTTTTGAACTAAGCATTTCTTCATTTGGAGAAGATTTGAGGTAAGAGCATTTTAAGGTTTCGGATTTTTTGAAGTGGTTTTGGTTTCAATAGCTTAGAAAATGAATAGGTTTAAGAGTTCTAGGATCAATTTATACATTAGTTTCTTTGGGTTCTCATCTGAAAATTTCTACTGATTTGGGGATTTTATTTATGTTAAAAAGGGAATCGAGAAGGACAAGAGGAGCAATAGGAGAGGCACATTTGAACAACTTACCAACAAGAAATTCAAGGTAGGTTACATTTTTATAATTGACTAATAATCCATAAATGTCTTCTTTCAAGGAAAGTGAAATGAATGTTTTCAACTACTTCCAAATGTGCATTTAATTGTTCTTTAAATGCTTTGAGAAGTGTTGTATAATCTGTGCATAAATTTTGAAAATGAATGCTCAAATGATTTTGAAAAGATATCATGTTATGAAAAACTAAGTTTCTGATCTAGTGTCATTTTGGGCAACAAGTTTACAAGTTATGAAATTACATGTTATGTGGGTTCGTGGTGATTCCCTAAGTATGTCAAGTGCGCTTGCCTAAAGGCTTCTCCCACCTGCTCGCTAGTGGTATGGAGCTCCTTCATGGACTCCCATAAGTTCACGGCTACGCAATACCGTTGTGTGGAAATGCGTAGCATGTTCTGTTTTGGATCCACCCGAACCAATTTTATTTGCTTTTGTGTTCATGATATGTTGGAACCCGAACGTTTCACAGAAGTTGGAACTATTTGAATGAGAAATTTTGGAGATTAGTCATGAGTAAAGAACAAATGATGTAAATTTTTGAACCAAGAAATAATAGGCAAGGGTAAATTAGTGAATGAGAAATGTGGACGGATTCAAGTTTTGCTTTGGTGTTTCTAATGGATAAAAGATTTTGAAGTGAGAAGAATTAAGGTGAAAGTTATAAGTAAGACGAAAGCTAAAATGAAGTTGAATTGTGTAGTAAAAGTTCATGAAGAATATGTATATAGGTGTATGTTTTGTTATTAGTATTCACGATTAATCATGGATTATAAATTTCTTCATAGATGATATTGATTTGAAATGAAGTTGATAATGAGGAGTAAATGAAGTAGAAGAGGTGATCTTAGTATGATTTGTGTTAAGGAAAGATTGTGAAACAAAATGGATGGTTGATCTGGAAAATGTTTATGGAGTATGTTTCAGTGTTTTAACCATAACGTTTTCTCTAGTTATCCAAATGAGAAGATTCTTTATTTGAATTAAATTATAAAAATATGGCTACATTTCTTATTGAAGACACAGAATCTCAATTTTATCTCTAAGAGTCTCAAAACTTGTCATGAAGTGAGAACTGAGCGTAGTGTAGTAATTTGATGAATGAATGTAAAGTTTGTATTTTTAATTTTAGGGAAATTCTATATCGATCTAAGCTAGATTAGAGAAAGTTTTCAAGAAAGTTATAAATCTTTCTTTTATCTTTCCAACAGTATATGGTATGAAATCTTTGGGCATTGTAGTCAAAAGTTATGACCCTTATAAGTGGAGATCCTCAGGAGTGTAGTCTGCTTCTTCTTAGGTTGATTTTTGCTTCTTCTTATGTTGACCTTCTGCTTCTTCTTATTTTTGTTCCTTCTTAGTTTCGCTTCTTCTTAGTTATGAACTTCTTCTTAGTGACTGTTCATGAACTTCTTCTTAGTCATGAACTTCTTTTTAGTGACCGTTCATAAACTTCTTCTTGGTGACTGTTCATGAACTTCTTCTTGGTGACTGTTCATGAACTTCTTCTTAGTCATGAACTTCTTCTTGGTGACTGTTCATGAACTTCTTCTTAGTCATGAACTTCTTCTTAGTGACCGATCATTATCTTCTTCTTAGTCACTGTTCATGAACTTCTTCTTAGTCATGAACTTCTTCTTAGTGAACTTCTTCTTAGTTACTGTTCATATTACATGTTCTATTCCATTTTTGATCCTTCAGAAGATGAAATTTGTCTTTAACTTCATCATGAACGTTGTATCTATTGAAGCCCTCTTTCCAATCATCTAAAAAAAACCTAAATAAGATATTTGTAGAGAAAGTTATACCAATTGTGCCGCGATAGGTTCAATTTGATTGAGGATAAAACCAGATTGGATTCTTTTGGCCATAACTTCTTTTTTAGACACTCAAATGACTTGATTCTTAAACCATTGGACTCGTAAGACATTGATCTACATCTCCAATAAAAAAATTTATCCATCTTAAATGAAGTGAGAGAGATTAAGTGAAAAATGTGGGACTGGTACAGTGAGTGTGCTTTAAAATACTATGAACTGGTGTTAATCCACTAAACATACTTCAGTATTTTGATGATTTCTGGATTGGTAGAGCTCCAAATGAGATGATTACTAATTTGTGGTGAACTAGAGACATGGAACTACAAATGGTATGAAGAAATTAGAATCTAATTCAGTTTCTAAGAGGTTTAAATTTCGGATAGAAGTTGTGCATAGTATATTGATTTGGACAAGAGTAGTCCAAAAATGTTTGAAGCGTATCTTTCGAAGTACTGGACCAAATGGATTGATTTTGGTGTCTTTAGAAACTTAAAACAAGGGGGAACACTTATCTAGAAGAAAGAGTTATGTTAGAAGATTCAAGGGTGTTTTTGGCAAGACACTTAAGTATAAAAGACATAAGGCATAAGTGGAAGGGCAAATGGGACATTTCTCAATCATTAAGGGCATAAATGGAAGAAGAAGTGTTGTCTTGCTTATAAATGAAGGAAAAAAACGTGAATGGAAGGATAAGCAGAAGAGAAGAACAAAAATTTAAGAGAAAAGAGAGAGAATGTCATGAAAAAGAGAGATAAATACAAAGAGAAGAAGAGACGGAGAGAAAGAAGAGAAAACAAGCTAGGGTTTCAATTTTCTTAGCCTATAAGAGAGATTTTGACGCTGTCCAAGAAGAGAAAAAGGAAGAGGAAGAAAAAATGTTGGACCCGGGCCCCGGAAGTCCATTCCCGAGGGCGACCCCTCGGGCTGCGCCGGCGACGGGTGCCTCAAATACTATCGGACCCGATCCCAACATTTATACATACACATAGACATAGCTTGATCATAATCCACACATAATCATTCTCATACATTCCAGCAGTTACACATGCATCTAAACATGAACTAAACTCATGCCATTACAATCTGAAGAAATGTCACAAGTATTCAAAATCGTGCGAAATACATAATGAGGTTCCAATCCAAAATACATGAAATATGCTCAATGATAATGTGTTTGGAGGGCCAACCAAAATACGAATTTAATACAAAACTCCTAATTAGCTCGAAGTTTCCGATGCCTCGCAAGTTCAAAGATCGTCCTGCTCTGCACCTGAGGAGGGAAAAATAATGGGTTGAGCTACACAGCTCAGTGGCTAATATAATTATAGCACAAGTCCCAACATATGAATGTATATATATTATATCTATACAGACATCAAGTCAAACATTCACATGCTACTCGAACAATTTACGCATTCAATATAATTAATTCAATTTATAAACATGTCACAAGCATTCACAATGAACAGTTCACATATACAATGCACATCACAATGGCTCGAGGGTTCCATGGAAATAAAAGAGAGAAACCGAAGTTTACACCCTGAACGAAATGAGTCCATTCGGATCTCATAGGCCACAAGCAGGCAGCCGGGAGAAGGCTCTTATCTACGTGCACGTGACGAACGAAATGGTTCCCCTCTCACTCAAAGAAAAGCACATGATCATGCTCATAATCATTTCATCATATGGTATTCTTTCATGTCTTGCCTTTAGTCAAAATGCCATGATCGAAGTCGAGGCATAGCATGCTCAGAATCAAAATGTAATGCTATCAATTCCTATGATTCTTTCAAAATATATGAACTCAAAATCATTCAATTCATCACATTTAAACATGCAAAACATATAACATATATTCATACGTAGGCAAGAAATTGCCTAGTCACACAATAACTATAAGTATATTACCCACCTAAGATCGCTCGAGTAGTCGACTCACTGGTGTCCTTCCTCTTGCGATGAAATCGGGTCAGCTTAGTTTCCTAAAACAACCAAGTTTCCATTCGATCAGTATCCACATAAAATATTCAAAGCTTGGCAATTCAACATAAAGCGCTAAAAGCCTATATTCGACCTCCTCCTAAAATTTCGAACCCTTCGAGGCAAATTCTGAACTTCCCTTCTTTATACAACTTGTAGTCCTTGATCTCTAGTTTACAATGAATCCAAAATCACCTCAATTGAACATCTACAACCCAAGATATACCCAAAAGTATATCAAAATCATCTTCGAAAGCGGGGGCTGCATGCGTAACACAAATGTGTTAAATCGCTACGTGCTCACCTCACGCGTCGCGGCGCACATTTATCTTGTGGCATGCACATCATATTGTGCACGCCGCGACGTGCACCCTGTGCTCGCGGCGTCACCAATTTCTCCGCACGCCACGGCGTGCTCTTGCGCATGTTGCGACGTGCGGGTCGGAAAAGCGACTCCGAACTCCATTTTCCTGCATTTTCTGACTTCAATCCTTACCCAAACTCAAATGCAACACAAACAAACTATAGATCAAGTCCTCTACTACATTTCTAACTCATTCTAAGCTTCGAATCCATCACAAACACATCAACCCAAGGAAATCTCTACATTTTTGCCCTAAAATCCTAAAACCTTCGATTCTCACATATTCAACATTCTCTAGGTTTAAATCTAACCAAAACAAGTTTAAAAGAAGCTAAACTCACCAGATATCACTTCGAATCAGTCAGAAAACTCAAATATCGCAACTCTCCTTTTCCCTCTTCTCTTCTTCCTCCTCACGACATCTTCTTCTTCTTTCTTCTCTTTTTCCTTCTTTTTCTTCTCTTTTCTTTTTCTTCTAAGTCTTTTAAGCCTAAGCCAAAGACCAACATGCCCTTCCTACAAAGCTTACATATATCTAACTCAAGCAAACTTCCTAAAATGCCCTCACATTTTATTATCTCTTAATTCTCATTTAATCCACATTAAACACAAATACACCTCAATTATCCACTAATACTCCAACATAAATCAAACTAAGCCTTAATCACATAATTATCACAATTCATGCGTAATATCATCATTAAAAAAAAATTCGGGGTCTAACATTTCTCCCCCCTCTTAAAAGAAATTTCGTCCTCGAAATTTACCTGAATCATCGAAGAGATGCGGATACTTCTCCCGCATGGATTCTAATGGCTCCCATGTAGCCTCCTCTACCGAATGGTTCCTCCACAGGACCTTGACTAGCTGAACCGTCTTGTTCCTGAGGACTTTATCTTTGGTATCCAAAATCTCCACCGGTTGCTCCTCATAACTCAGATCATCCCTCAGCTGAACCTCACTAGCCTGAATGATATGAGAAGGGTCCGATCTATACCTCCTCAACATAGAAACATGAAAAACGTCATGAATTTGCGCCAATTCCGGAGGTAACGCCAATCTGTAGGCGAGTGGTCCGATTCTCTCAAGGATCTCATAAGGATCCACATACCTTGGACTCAACTTCCCCTTCTTGCCGAATCTCAATACTCCTTTCCAAGGAGATATCTTAAGGAACACCTTCTCACCGACTTCATACTCCATCTCCTTTCGGTGAGCATCAACATAACTCTTCATCCTATCTGTCTTTGCCTTAGCCGTTGTTTAACAAAATTGATTTTCTCAACGTAAATGCGAATCAATTCTGGCCCTTCCAATTGCCTCTCTCCTTCTTCATCCCAACAGATCGGAGTCCTACACCTCTGCCCATACAAAGCCTCTTATGGAGCCATCTGAATTCTCGAATGGTACGAATTATTATAAGCAAATTCGACCAACGGCAAATGCTCATCCCAAGCTCCTCGAAAATCCATCACACAAGCTCAAAGCATCCCCTCAAGGGTCCGAATAGTCCTTTTAGACTGACCATTCGTCTGAGGATGAAACGTCGTACTAAAATGCATCTTCGTCCCCAAAGCTTCCTGCAAACTGCCCCAAAACCTCGAAGTAAACCGAGGGTCTCTATTAGACACAATCGAATCCATAATCCCATGCAATCTCACTATCTCATCAATGTACTTCTTTGCTAACACATGTAAAGAATCAGTCTGCTTGATCACCAAAAAGTGAGCTGACTTGGTCAACCTATCCACAATCACCCAAATGGCATCATGCCTCCTGCTGGTCCTAGGCAAACCCATCAGAAAGTCCATCGTTACCCTTTGCCACTTCCACTCCAGAATAGGCAACGACCTTAACTTACTCGAAGGTGCCTGGTGTTCAGCCTTGACTTGCTGGCACACTAGACACTTACTGACAAATTTTGCTATATCTCTCTTCATGCCTTTCCACCAAAAATGCTCTCTCAAATCTCGATACATCCTGGTGCTACTTGGATGCATGGCGTAAGCTGCATTGTGTGCCTCATCCATAATCTCGGCCTTAACTTCCTACACATCAGGAATACACAACCTGTTCCCCACTATCATAAGCCCATCATCCTGCACATCCATCTCAGAAACCTTGCCATTCTGAATTTCATCTCAAAGCTTGCTCAAATCTACATCTTGAGCCTGCAATTCCCTAACCTTTTCCCTGAGAATCGGCCTCACTCAGAAATTAGCTAGAAGGCAATCTGACTCCTCCTGCTTCAAGCTTATCTTAAGCTTGGCCATCTCTTCCAATAAAGGAAGATAAACTGATCGCACATGAGCAATCGAAGACTTCCTGCTCAAGGCATCCGCCACAACATTGGCCTTGCCCGGATGATACTCAATCAATAAATCATAGTCCTTAAGTAACTCGATCCACCTTCTTTGCCTCAAATTCAATTCCTTCAGGCTCAAAAAATACTTCAGACTCTTATGATCGGTAAAAATCCTCGTCTGAACCCCGTACAAATAATGCCTCCAAATCTTCAAGGCAAAAATCACAGCTGCTAACTCCAAATCATGCATCGGATAGTTCAACTCATAAGGCTTCAACTGCCTCGAAGCATAAGCAATTACCCGATCTCCCTGCATCAAAACACAACCAAGACCCTTCCTCGAAGCATCACTATACACCATATAGCCCTCATCACCCGATGGTAAAATCAGAATCGAGGCACTCGTCAATCTGAGCTTGAGCTCCTCGAAGCTCCTCTAACACTCCTCACTTCAAACAAACTTCTGATTCTTTCTCAACAACTTCGTCATCGGAGCGGCTATCATGGAAAATCCCTCCATGAATCTCCTGTAATAGCCTGCCAAACCCAAAAAGCTCCTCACCTCTGCTACATTCTTCGGCGCTTCCTAACTCACCACAGCTTCTATCTTCTTTGGATCCACATGAACTCCTTGCTCTGAGATCACATGTCCAAGAAATGCAACTTCCCTCAACCAAAATTCGCATTTATCGAATTTGGGATACAGCTCATTCCTCCTCAAAGTCTCCAAAAAAATCCTCAAATGCTCCTCATGCTGCTCATCACTCTTGGAATAAACCAAGATATCATCGATAAAGACAATGATAAATTGGTCCAAGAATGGCTTAAAGACCCGATTCATCAAATCCATAAACGCTGCAGGCGCATTCGTCAATCCAAAAGGCATCACCAAGAACTCAAAATGCCCATACCGAGTCCTGAAAGCAGACTTCGGCACATCCGACTCCTTTATCCTCAACTGATGGTAACCCGATCTCAAGTCTATCTTAGAGAAAACCTTCGCCCCTTGCAATTGATGAAACAGATCATCAATGCGAGGAAGCGGATACCGATTCTTCACCGTAACCTGATTCAGCTTCCGGTAGTCCACACACATCCTTAACGATCCATCCTTCTTCTTTACAAAAAGAACTGGAGCTCCCCAAGGCGAAGAGCTCGGTCGAATATACCCCTTCTCCAACAACTCCTCCAACTGCTCCTTAAGCTCTTTCAATTCCGCCGGAGCCATCCGGTAAGGCGGAATTGAAATCGGCGCTGTACCTGACAAAAGCTCAATGGGAAACTCAATTTCCCTAGGTGGCGGTAGTCCTGGCAATTCCTCCGGAAAGACATCCGAGAATTCCCTGACTACTGGAATATCCTCCAGCTTCCCTCTATCTTCCCTGGTGTCTACCACATAAGCCAAAAACGCCTCACAACCCTTCCTCATCATCGTCTTTGCTGTCAAAGCTGAAACAATTCTGGGCGGACTCACTTTTCTGTCCCCCACAAACACCACTCTCTTGCCGCTATCCAATTCAAACTCCACTGTCTTCTGCTTACAATCCAAACGAGCATTATACCTTTCTAATGTATCCATACCAAAAATTACCTCTAATCCTCCCATCTTCAGTGGCATCAAATCAACCACTAGAAGTTCTTCACCGATACAAATCTCACAATCTCTAAATACTTGACTAATTACAATGTCTTGGCGATTGGGTACTCACCATCGTGGAGTATCCAATGGGCTCACATTTCTATCACACACTGGTCTACTCAAAGAAACAAACGAGTGAGTAGAACCGGATCAATCAAAACTAGCACATCATCAGCAAAAAGTCGAATCATACCAGTCACAACATCGAGGCGGTCTCAGCATCCTCCCTAGTCATCACAAACACCCTAGCTGGTGCCTGCCTCTCGGTCTCCCCGGAATGCTCACCCTCTTGGCTCGTCCAATCGCCCGATTCTGCATGATCCTCTCATCCCATGGTCTCTGTCCTCCTCGGAGCTTGCATCTGGCCTCTCTCTTGTCGTGGAGGCTGAGGGCACTCTCTGGCCCTGTGTCCCTTCTGTCCACAGTTGAAACAAGCTCCTGTCAATCTGTAACACTCTCCACCATGAAAATTACCGCAGTGCTCACACTTAGGGACGGATGACCTGTCCCCATCTCCCCTCCAACTGCCGCCCACCGTAGAAGCTTGGTGAGAAACAGTAGAAGTCCTCATCGGCCTAGGTCGGCTCGCACCACTTCTCCTCTCCTCTGACTGAACTGGGAAGCTCCTAGCCCTCCTGTCTGGCATAGGAGTACTAGTGCTTCCTCCTCTCCTGGACTGCTCTCTACCCTTTCTCTTCTTGTTCACTGCACTCTTGATATTCTCTATATTTTTCACTCGCAGAGCTGCCTCAACCAACTGCTGGAAGTCACAGAAGTTCTGCACTATCACCTTCTCTCTGATAGCCAAGTGTAGACCTGACTCAAACCGACGACATCTAGCAGCCTCACTCAATATCAAATCTGAAGCGTACCGAGATAGCTGTGTAAACCGGCGCTCATACTCATTGATCGCCATATCCTCTCGAGTGAGACTCGAAACTCCCTCTGCCTGTGAACAAAACCTCGACAGTACTTCTTCTTATAAGCAACCACGAAATCTGCCATGCCAACCCTCGGCCTCATCGACTTCTGGTATAGTCTCCCACCAAGAAGAGCATCTCCTGAAGCAAGTGGCGGCATAGATGACTCTCTCGTCATCCTTACACTCCATCGATCCAAAGACTCTCGGTCTTTCTCACCAAGTCTCGGCTTCTTGGGATCGATGTCCCAAAGAAATCAAGCGCCCATACTTCCTCAATCGGTCAAACCGTCTCCCTTTCGAAATAATGAAATGTAAGGTGGGGCATCGGCCCATGCTTTGCACGAATGCTGAGTAAAGGCACGGAATAACCTCAGATCCAAAGGAGGCACTTGCTCAGCATAGCTGGCGACTCCTGAGTCGGCGACGGAACGGGCTCACTACCTAGCCCTACAGAAGCCTCAGCATTCCCTGGGGCTACTGACTCATTAGTCCTCTCCTCTTTAGTCAGAGAGTCAGCTGCAACAGATCCTTGCATAATTCCTCGTGTCCTTCTACGAGATGGCATCATACTCCTTCAAATGGAAACACTAAGGATTAGCTATATGGCAATCTACATATATGCATGATATGCATGTCACTTAATACAATCAAGTAATGCAACAAATAATCATAGAGCACACAATCCGATATGCATTCTAAGCCGAGGACACCTAAACCTAGGCACTCTGATACCAAACATGTTGGGCCCGAGCCCCGGAAGTCCATTCCCGAGGGCGACCCCTCGGGCTGCGCCGGCGACGGGTGCCCAAATACCGTCGAACCCGATCCCAACATTTATACATATACATAGACATAGCTTAATCATAATTCACACATAATCATTCTCATACATTCCAGCACTTACACATGCATCTAAACATGAACTAAACTCATTCCATTACAATATGAAGAAATGTCACAAGTATTCAAAATCGTGCGAAATACATAATGAGGTTCCAATCCAAAATACATGAAATATGCTCCATGATAATGTGTTTGGAGGGCCAACCAAAATACGAACTTAATACAAAACTCCTAATTAGCTTGAAGTTTCCGATGCCTCGTAAGTTTAAAGATCATCCTGCTCTGCACCTGAGGAGGGAAAAATAATGGGTTGAGCTACACAGCTCAGTGGCTAATATAATTATAGCCATCGGCAACTAGCACAAGTCCCAACATATGAATGTATATATATTATATCTATACAGACATCAAGTCAAGCATTCACATGCTACTCGAACAATTTATGCATTCAATATAATTAATTCAATTCATAAACATGTCACAAGCATTCACAATGAACAGTTCACATATACAATGCACATCACAATGGCTCGAGGGTTCCATGGAAACAAAAGGAGCAACCGTTTACACCGAGCGAAATGAGTCCATTCGGATCTCATAGGCCACTGGCGACGGATCGGAAGAAGGCTCTTGTCTACGTGCACGTGACGAACGAAATGGTTCCTCTCTCGCCCAAACAAAAGCACATAATCATGCTCATAATCATTTCATCATATGGTATTCTTTCATGTCTTGCCTTTAGTCAAAATGCCATGACCGAAGTCGAGGCATAGCATGCTCAGAATCAAAATGTAATGCTATCAATTCCTATGATTCTTTCAAAATATATGAACTCAAAATCATTCAATTCATCACATTTAAACATGCAAAACATATAACATATATTCATACATAGGCAAGAAATTGCCTAGTCACACAATAACTATAAGTATATTACCCACCTAAGATCGCTCGAGTAGTCGACTCATTGGTGTCCTTCCTCTTGCGATGAAATCGGGTCAGCTTGGTTTCCTAAAACAACCAAGTTTTCATTCGATCAGTATCCATAGAAAATATTCAAAGCTTGGCAATTCAACATAAAGCGCTAAAAGACTATATTCGACCTCCTCCTAAAATTCCGAACCCTTCGAGGTAAATTCTGAACTTCCCTTCTTCATACAACTTGTAGTCCTTGATCTCTAGTTCACAATGAATCCAAAATCACCTCAATTGGACATCTACAACCCAATATATGCGCAAAAGTATATCAAAATCATCTTTCAGAAAACAGGGGGGCTCACCGCGGTGAAGGCCAGGCTCGTCTCGGCGAACACAAATGTGTTCGTCGCGACGTGTTCACCTCACGCACGTCGCGACGTGCACATTTGTGCGTCGTGGCGTCCACATCATATTGTGCACGCCGCGACGTGCACCCTGTGCTCGCAGCGTCACCAATTTCTCTACACGCCGCGGCGTGCTCTTGCGCATGTCGCGACGTGCGGGTCGGAACAGTGACTCCGAATCCCATTTTCCTGCATTTTCTGACTTCAATCCTTACCCAAACTCAAATGCAACACAACCAAACTATAGATCAAGTCCTCTACTACATTTCTAACTCATTCTAAGCTTCGAATCCATCACAAACACATCAACCTAAGGAAATCTCTACATTTATGCCCTAAAACCCTAAAACCTTCGATTCTCACATATTCAACATTCTTTAGGTTTAAATCTAACCAAAACAAGTTTAAAAGAAGCTAAACTCACCAGAAATCACTTCGAATAAGTCGGAAAACTCAAATATCGCAACTCTCCTTTTCCCTCTTCTCTTCTTCCTCCTCACGACGTCTTCTTCTTCTTTCTTCTCTTTTTCCTTCTTTTTCTTCTCTTTTCTTTTTCTTCTAAGTCTTTTAAGCCTAAGCCAAAGACCAACATGCCCTTCCTACAAAGCTTACATATATCTAACTCAAACAAACTTCCTAAAATGCCCTCACATATTATTATCTCTTAATTCTCATTTAATCCACATTAAATGCAAATACACCTCAATTATCCACTAATACTCCAACATAAATCAAACTAAGCCTTAATCACATAATTATCACAATTCATGCGTAATATCATCATAAAAAAAAAATTCGGGGTCTAACAAAAGAGCTTACATTTGAGCTAAGGATCCTTTCATTTGGTGAAGAATGAAGGGTATCAAAAGAGGTAAGAGGAACAAAAGAAGAGGCTTTTTGAGCGGGTCTATAAGCAAGGAAATCAAGGTGGGTACATGTTTATAATAGAGTAAATAAGCCACTACTGTTTTCTTTAAATCAAAGAAGTTTACTGATTTCAAATGGATCATAATTGTTGCATCTCTTGCTTTTGCATGATTTGTGAAATCTACTATATGTTCGCTACATGGTTTAAGTGATATCTTTTGGGAAAGATGCATGTTTATGAAATCATGTTTTCAAGAATGGTTTTCAAGATATATATCAAGTATTTGAAAAAAAAACAAGTTTACAAGAAGTGCCATTTTGGGAAACAAGCTTATAAGACTCTGAAATATATGTATTATGTGAGTTTGTGGTAGTCCCTCAAGAACCGTCATGTGCACGTTAACCTAAATATAGGCTTCTCCCGCCTGCCCGCTAGTGGCATGGAGCTCCCTCAAGGACTCCCTCAAGAATTTACGACTACACAGGACCATTACATTGGAAATATGTAGCTCGTCATGTTGGACCCCAAATTTTTAGTGTAAATGTCAAAATGGAATATGAGTTTATGTATGACTTTGAATTATGAATTGGTATATAGATGGTTGTGAACTTAGAATGTGAACTAAGTATGGATGATGAGTTGAGAAACCTTAAGCATAAACCATGGTTATGTATGTTAGATAGGATGTTTCGTGAATGATAAGAGGTTATTGAATATGAGAGTATATGAATTGAGGTTGAGTGTTGAATGAATTCCAATTGGAAGTTAAATTGTTTTGAATGATGTGGTAATAGAGAAAGTGAAGTTGGGAAAATGTTAAGTTTTGTATGAGGATAAAAATGAGTATGTTGATTCAAGGGAAAATATGGTATGATTGAATTGGAATTGGACAAAGTGTTCTTCTTTGAAGTTGTAGCTTGTTCTTTTATCTTTCCAACGAGACTAAGTATACAAGTTTTTGAGACCGGAGTTGAGAGTTATGCTAGTTACAAGTTAGGATGTCGTGGTAATTGAAATTCCCGAACCTTTAGAGTTTGTGACGTGATCCCGGACTCGAAAGAGTGGATTTATGGCAAGATAGGAGTATAGGAGAAGTTAGGATGGATTTGGAACCCTTTGGAAGGGTTTTGGAGGGTGAAAAATTGTCTTACCTGAAAGTTACACGGTCTGCCTGTGTAGATTTACACGGACTGTGTAATTCCAGCGCACGGACACCCTTCTCACCCGTAGGTTACACGAGCTATGTGATTTTTACACGGTCCGTGTACCCCAATAATGACCGAATTTCGAATTTTGTTCTTCATGAAAGTTGTATCCCTAGATGTATACTTTCTAACCGTCCAAGAACAAAGTCATTTCGACATCTATATTGAAAGTTATGGCATTTGCGCCAAAGTATGTTCAGTAGGAATCTGGATATGAACATATCGGATTAGTTTGGCCATAACTCCTTCGTCCGGCCTCCAATTGAGGCGAATCATGAGGCGTTAGATTTCTAACATGTTTTTCTACCTCTCCATGAAATTTGATAGTATTTTAAGTTGAATTGAAAGAGTTGATTAAATCTTATGATACTCGGAACGATTGGTTCCCTTTTTGATTTGCTATTCTTCCTTCCTCATCCGACTTATGTCCAATCTTTTGTTGATATCTCTTTCGTTCGACATCCAATTGAGTTTATTCTTGAAGCGTTGGATTCCTAAGACAATGAATTTCATTTTATGATAAATTTGTGAATTTATGAGATTAAATTAAGGGTGATTAATTTAACCAATGTGAGTTGGACTATTTTCTGAACATAGTTCAGTATTTTGAGAAATTCGGGATCTGTGGTGATCCGATTGAATTGATTCTTGAGGTGCAATAAAATTAAGATATGGGGCTACAAGTCATATGAAGAATGTAAATTTCAATTTAGCCCCTAAGATCTTCAAATTATGAATGGAAGTTCGGATTAGTGTTCAGTCTTGGTTTAGTGACAGTCTGAAAGTATTTTGAGCATAACTTTTTCTCTGGAAATCGAAATGATGTGATTCTTGTTTTGGATTAAACTAGAGAAATAGAGATACAATTGTTATGAAGAATTTGAGTTTCAATTTGGTCCTTAAGAAGGTTAAGTTTTGGATGGAAATAATGTACTGGAGAAATGAGTTAGCATAAAACATACCCGGAATGTTTTAAGCATAACTTTTGGTGTAGTGCTCGAAATTGGATGATTCTTGAGGCATTATGAATTTAAGACATAGAGGAAAAATTATCTAGAAGGAAGTTTGACTAATTCCTTCAATTGGATGGTGAAAATAATGTCCTAAAGTAAGCTCAAATGAAAATGAATTCAAGGGCAGTTTTGGAATATCACTTAAGGAGTTAAGAACTTAGGCTTAAGGGGAAGGGCAAATTGGTCTTTAGCCACCATTTAAGTGACTTGGCACTTTAAATTGAGGGAGCTGTCATTTTGGGCATGAGGAATCACGAATTTGGGAGAGAAAAGAAGAAAGAAACAAAGAGAAGATGAAGAAGAGAGAAGATCGAAGAAGAAGGAGAGAGGGTCGGCCATGGAAGAAAAGAAGAAGAAGGATGAAGCAAGTCAATTTTTGGGTGATTTTTGTTGCTTTTCAAAGGGGAAGGAAGCAAGAAGAAGATAGTTACTTTAAAGCTTGAAAATGTCGAAAATGGTGGAGAAAATGGTAAGAGAGAGAAAGCTTTGAGTTTTGAATTTTCTTGAGAGATGTTGGTTGGTTTAGCTTTAGATTGTTATGAATTTAAGTTTTCTAAGGTTTATCGAAGAGATTAGGCTATGATTATGTTGATTTTATGAATTTAGGGTTTATGCCCAATTGTATGATTTGGGGATTTTGGAAGTTCTTAATTTAGATGTCTTGATATAAATATGGGTTTATGATTTATGTGATCAATTTTGAAAATCTTGATTTTTATGAAGTGGAATTTGGGTGATATGTTTAGGTAATGTTAAATTGGAAGCACAAAGGAAGCTATGGACAATTGATGATTGGATCAAGCTCCAAGTATGGATATGAGGTGGGTTTCCTGTTTATAGTTGAGTAATAAGCCATTAAAGATTTTTCCAAATTGAAAAAATAAAGTGATTTCAAATATTTTATGATTGTGCATAAGTTGTTTTTCAAATGATTTAAAGAATTGGTTTATATGTGTTCATAAACTCCATGAATTGAATTTGAATTGATAAATTGTGAATTGTTGTGAACATGCAAAAATGCATTGTGAGCATGATTATGTTATGCCATTGAAGTGTGTTATGGCATTTTGATTTGAATGGAAAGAAGGAAAAGAATATGAAAAGCATGAAAGCATTTCATTTCAATGAAACGAGTTTGATCATTGTTTATGTGCCTTGTTTGGGTGAGAGAGGAACCGTTCCGTTAAAGCCTTCTCCCGGCTGGCCGCTTATGCCCCACGAAATCTGAAAAGTGGACTCGTTTCGTTCACGGAGTAAACTTCGGTTTCTCTGTTTCGTTCCACGGAACCTCTCGAGCCATTTGATGTGCATTGCATTTATGAATTGTGCGTTATGCTTTAATGATGAAATGACATAAATTGTGGTTAATGAGGTGATGTTTTGAATTATGAAATTGTGATTGTGAGCAAGTGATACATTTATGTGTTGCGATTTATGAATTTGAATACATGATGAAAATTTGAGAAACGAGCATTTTATAGATTTTCAACAAGAAATTTCTATGGCAGTAAACTTTTGAACGGTTTTGCTTATGATCGATTATAAACCTGTTACCCACAAGCTTTTTAAGCTCACCCCCCTTCATTCCCATCCACAGGTGATGAGAAGAAGACCGGGTGGAAAAAGAATGAGAGTTGTCATTATACGTAATTTCATAGAATTATTGTACCTTGTGTGCTTTGGGTTATAAACATTAGAAATTGTTTATGACTTGGAATGCCATTGATGTAATGTAAGCATCTCATTCATGATGTATTCGGATTGTGAAATTGTATAAGAACTTGAGTTATGGAATTGGAATTGTGTATGGCTATGAATTATAAATTATGGTTTTGTATGTAAGTTGAGTAGAGATTGCATTACGAGATTTGTGTATTGGTGTGAGGATTTTGTGTTTGGGCTGGATTATAGAAATGTGTTTTAGAACCATTTGCAGGTTGGGTTAGTTTAAATTGCGATCGTTATCTTTGATTTTGGATAAAATTGGTTGTATGGAAAAGAATAGAAATAAGCATAAATGTTTGTTAAAGATTGAGAAATTACATGATCAAGTCAAATTTTATGAATTAAGTCTTATTTGAGAAAGAATTTTCCAAAGGGGAATTAATTGCTTGATATGAATGAGATTCAATAATGATGAAAGGGATGAAAAAGAAAAGGAAAGAATGAAAAGAAAGAAAAATTTACACGGAATCGGATAGATTAAGTTTAAGGTTTCTAACGCAACGCGATAAGCTTTCTAAAGTGTTTGTTTTGGATGTCGGAATTTGTTTAAGATCGAATAAGCAATTTGTTTGCTTCGATCCAATTGCTTTCGATTTGTAATTGAATTGCTTTGATTTGTTCGTTCCGCCTCTTTGTTATCCGTCTTTCATTTCGTTTTCTGGTTGGGGTCCGGTCTTCGGATCGGGTCCTTACACATCATGTTTTGGACTCAACCAAACCATTATGATGTGTTTATGTGCTCATGTTATGTTAACAAATTTGATGCATTCATGTTTTGCAATTGTGAATTTTGGCTGAAAGCCTAAGAAACACGTGTTTTATGAACCTTATGAAAATTTTCTATGACAAGTGAACATTTTCAATAGTTTTTGCTTATCTTTTATTATAAACTGTTACCCACGAGCTTTCAAGCTCACCCCCTCTCTGTCCCCTCTTCAGGTGATAGTAAAGAGATCAAGTGATTAAGAGCTTAAGAGAACTTCCATAATTTTGCTATTTGTATTTTTGTAATAAGCCAATGGTGTGGCTTTTGGATATGTAAATAAAGTTTTCCAACTCTGTTGTTTTAGTAATGAAATGACAGATTGAAGTAGTTCAGTTACGTATGTATGTTTATATTGATTTCCTCGTAGTAGGGTTGAGTAAAAGTAATAAGTTTGCTTGATGTTTGATCGTCATGGGCACGCCACCCTTGTGGGATGATGCCTAATATGGATTTATGGAAAGAACCCCATAGGATAATACGCTCAGGCTATATGGTTCTGATTAAGAGTTGGGTTCCGAAAAGGGCGCCCAATATGATATGTTAATAATAGTGATGTATCCATGTTATGCATTAATGTGAGTTTTTTCAATGAAGATGATAATATCAATGGTTTTTGCTTGTTACAGATTATAAGATTGTTACCCACGGGTTTTAAGCTCACCCCCCAATCTCCTCCCGCACCTTCAGGTGATGAATATGATATCGAGTAGGTTAAAAGGGCAAGGCAACACTCCTAGTTTTGATTATCTTGTATTTAAAGCAAGTTTGTAAAGCAAGGCTTTAGTTGCATTTGAGCAAATCATGTATCTTTTATATTTTGGGATTTTGATGTATTAATGTATTTGCAGCTTCAAATGCTCACTAAAGCTTTGTAAAACTTTTATTTTTTTGATGCAAATGGAATTTGTTTGCATATTTACTCATGAATCTCTAAAGTTGGTACGTTGAAAATTTTCAAGTGCATAAAGAAAAAATTCATTTTCTGACTTTAGGAAAAAATCTGAGTTAATCTAAGTTGATTTAGGAAAATGTGTCTTCTATTAAGTAGTAAGCCTTTCTTTTATCTTTCCAACGGTATTTAGCATGACAATTTTGGACGTCTGAGCTGAAAGTCATGGTCCCTATAAGGGAAGATGTGCAGGAGAGGAGTTGTATCTTCTTCCTTTTTCCTTCTTCTATGATGACGTCATCTCCTTTTATGTTTCCTTTGTGATGACATCATCTTCTTATGCGTTTTCTATCATCTGCGTTTTGCATCTTCTGTCTTTTTGCTTCTTCTATGATGACGTCATCTCCTTCTGTGTTTCCTTTGTGATGACGTCATCTTTTTCTATGTTTTGTATCGTTTGTGTTTTGCTTCTTCTGCCTTTTTGTTTCTTCTGTGATGATGTCATCTCCTTCTGTATTTCCATTGTGGTGACGTCATCTTCTACATTTTGTATCATTTGTGTTTTGCTTCTTCTGCCTTTTTGCTTCTTCTGTGATGATGTCATCTCCTTTTGTGTTTCCTTTATGATCACATCATCTTCTTCTGTGTTTTGTATCATCTTTGTTTTCCTTTTTTTGCCTTTTTTCTTCATCTATGACGATGTCATCTCCTTCTGTGTTTCCTTTGTGATGATGTCATCTTCTTCTGTGTTTTGTATCATTTGTGTTTTGCTTCTTCTGCCTTTTTGCTTCTTCTGTGTTTTGCTTCTTCTGCCTTTTCGCTTCTTCTGTGTTTTGTTTCTTCTGCCTTTTCGTTTCTTTTGTCTTTTGCATCCTTAATCTTTTCGCTTCTTCTGTGTTTTACTTCTTCTGTCTTTTTGCTTCTTCTGTCTTTTTTCTTTTTTTATCTTTTCACTTCTTCTGTGTTTTGCTTATTCTGCCTTTTCGCTTCTTTTGTGTTTTGCTTCTTCTACCTTTTCGCTTTTTGTGTCTTTTGTTTTTTTTTCCTTTTCGCTTCTTTTGTGTTTAGCTTCTTCTATCTTTTAGCTTCTTTTTTCTTTTCGGTTCTTCCGCCTTTTCGCTTCTTCTGTGTTTTGCTTCTTCTATCTTTTCAATTCTTTTGTCTTTTCGGTTCTTCTGCCTTTTCGCTTCTTCTGTGTTTTGCTTCTTCTATTTTTTCACTTCTTCTGTCCTTTCGTTTCTTCTGCCTTTTCGCTTCTTCTGTCTTTTTGCTTCTTCTACCTTTTCACTTCTTCTGTGTTTTGCTTCTTCTATCTTTTCGCTTCTTTTGTCTTTTTGTTTCTGCTGCCTTTTCACTTCTTCTGTGTTTTGCTTCTTCTACCTTTTCGCTTCTTCTGTGTTTTGCTTCTTCTGCCTTTTCGCTTCTTCTATCTTTTGCTTCTTATTCCTTTTCGTTTCTTCTATGCTTTGTTTCTTCTGCCTTTTCGCTTATTCTGTCTTTTGCTTCTAATGTCTTTTCATTTCTTCTGTGTTTCGTTTCTTTTGTCTTTTCGTTTCTTCTGTCTTTTTACTTCTTCTAGCTTTTCGCTTCTTCTGTGTTTTGCTTCTGTTATCTTTTCACTTCTTCTGTGTTTTGTTTCTTCTGTTTTTTTGCTTCTTTTGTGTTTTGTTTCTTTTGCCTTTTCGCTTCTTCTGTTTTTTTGCTTCTTCTTCCTTTTCGCTTCTTCTGTTTTTTGCTTCTTCTGTCTTTTTGCTTCTTTTATGTTTTGTTTCTTCTGCCTTTTTATTTCTTCTGTGTTTTGCTTCTTCTGCCTTTTCGATTCTTCTGTCTTTTGCTTCTTCTGTGTTTTCGCTTCTTCTGTGTTTTGCTTCTTGTTTTTTCGCTTCTTTTGTTTTTTTTTCTTCTTCTGTTTTTCACCTTCCCCTATCTTCTGCTCCATTTCTGACCCCCTTTAGAAGATAGAATCCGACCTTAAGGTCTTCCTCAAAGTTGTAGATCTCTAAGCTTTCTTTGAAATCGTCCTAAGAGGATCTTAACCCAATGACCCTAATGAAAGTGATGCTAATTGTCCCAAGGTTTGTGCAAAATGATTAAGGTCAACATCTGTTCGGAAATAGAAAAAGTAAGTCGTCTTGGTGGGGGTAGGCCACCCTTGCGGGACATATGTCCAGATGTCACTTAGGATGTCGAGCTCGTGGCTCACAAGGGTGGGATGTCCAACACTTATGGTATCAGAGCAACTAGGTTTAGGAGTATTCTAGGCTTTTGGTGGGTAGTCTAAGGCATGAAATGAGCATGCATTATTTTTAAGTAAGCAAAGTGCATAGTTTTTAAATTGTTTTACATGATTTGAAATTGTTTTACATAAACTAAAGGTTTTTACTGGTTTTATATTCAAGGAGTGATAAATACTGCCTCGAAGGAGAACTCGAGGAGCTCTGACTCGATCTGGCTCTCGCCAAGGGAGTACGGATGAATCTTATGTCCCTCAAGATGCTGGGACACACCCTGCTCCTAATTCTGAGTCACCTAATGTACAACATGAAGTGCCACCGCCTCCTCCTCCTATAACATCTATGCACTTGCAATTCTTTAAGGCCTTTGCCCAGGTTTTCACATATTCCATGGGCCAAAGGTCACAAGTCCCGATACAAGCTCCAGTGGAGAGGAGTGGCCAGTATGATAAGCTCCACAAGTATGGAGCTGTAGATTTCAATGGGACTACAAATCCCGAAGAGGCTGAAGCCTGGTTAAAGAGGACTGAGAGAGTTTTGATTCAGATGAAATGCTCGGATGAGGAGAAGTTAGATTATACAGTGAGTTTACTACAAGGAGATGCACTTCATTGGTAGGAATCAGTGCTCCACAGTCAGCACATGCCTCGGGTGTTATCATGGAGAGACTTTTTGGAAGCCTTCAGGAGGAAATTCTTCTCGAGAGTCTATATCTAGGAGAAGGCCAGAGAGTTTTTGAGTTTCACACAGAGGGATATGAGTGTGAGTGAATATGAGCTGAAGTTTACCCAGCTGTCCCGGTATGTGGCCAACGTTGTTGCTAATGAGGAGGATAAGTGTCAAAAGTTTGAGGGAGGTCTTCATTTGGGGATCAAGGAGAGAATTTTGATCTACAACTTCTGTGACTACTAAGAACTGGTAGATGTCGCACTCTAGGCTGAGAAGCTGGAGAATATAAAAAATGAAGTAAGTAGAAAGAGGAAGAAAAGGGAACAGTTTTTCAAGAAAGGGGCGAGTACTCAAATGCCTGAGAGGGGTAGGAAGAGTTCCCGCACACAAAGTGAGGTGGGGAGTAGTGCCCCTACTAGGAACAAGCAACCAAGGGCAGTTTCAGTGCAAGCCTGTGTAATAGCAGGGTAGAGAAGAGCAGGAACATGAACCCCTAATGTGAGCATTGTGGGAAGCTCCACAGGGGAGAGTGTTTCAAGTTACTTGGAGCATATTTTCGATGCGGAGAGAAGGGACACTTGATCATAGACGGTCCCCAAGTAACAAGGCAAGAGGAGTCCCATTTGCATGCCCCAAGGAGAGCAGAAATTGTGGGAACCAGACCAGTTATAGAGGTGGGCCATTCTGGAGCTATAAAGAAGACTATTCCTCCAGGGAGGCCAAGGGGTCAGACATAGGCTAGAGTATCTGCTATAACCAGAGAGCAAGCTATAGTCACACCTGAAGTTGTCACGGGTATGACTCGGTTATTTAATTATGAAGTATATGTTTTGATTGATTCTGGCTCCACGCATTCATTTGTTTCTGCAACATGACATTACATGATGTTGATCTGAGGCCTTTGGATAGTCCTTTAATTGTTAGTACTCCTCTATGGAAGAATGTGATTATAAGACAAGTTTATAGGGATTGTGGACTTTTCATCGAGAGTGCTCAGTTGGTAGTGGACTTACTGTTAGGATTGAGGAATCACACACACAATAGCAAGAAACAAGAACAAGAACAAAAATACAAAAGAGACAGGAATTTTTTTACGTGGTTCACCAATTGCGGCTACGTCCACGGAAGATGCACTAGGTTTTATTTCTTTTATTCTGTTGAAGTACAAGAGGCCCACACTTTGTGGTTGTGTTGCTATATAATAATAATTCTTACTTAACAAGGAGTCCCACACAACTAGGAGACCGTAAGAAAGGAAATGTAAAAACCGTAAATAATTGAGCCCACATCCCATGATCTTCATATTTAGGCTCCACGTCCTCAACACTTACTACCTTTAAATCTAAAGGGGACTAGATGTCATATTGGGAATGGAGAAGTATCATGCAAAGTTAGATTGTAGCCTTAAGGATGTGGAATTTGAGCTAGGCAATGGTGAGAAGGTGATTTTCAGAGGGGATAGGAAAACACCATCACTAAGGATTATTTTGGCCTTGTTGGCTGATAGAATGATGGGAAAGGGGTACGAAGCCTTTTTACCCTATGTTATGGACACTGAAGCAAATAAAGGGAAGTTAGAGGATTTTTCAGTTGTGAGGGAATTTCCAGATGTGTTTCTAGAAGATTTACCTGGTTTGCCACCAGTGAGGGAAATCGAGTTTACCATCGACTTGATTCCCGAAACTGCACCCATCTCTATACCACCTTATTGAATGGCTCCAACTGAGTTAAAGGAGCTTAAGGAACAGTTGGAGGAACTGCTAGGGAAGGGGTACATAAGACCAAGTTCGTCACCTTGTGGAGCACCGGTTTTGTTTGTTAAGAAGAAGGATGAAACATGGCGGATGTGTATAGATTACCGGAGACTCAACAAGGTGACCATCAAAATCAAGTACCCTCTGACTTGAATTGATGATCTGTTTGACCAGCTGCAAGGGGCAAGGGTCTTTTCTAAGATTGATCTCAGGTCAGGCTATCATCAACTCAGAATCAAGGATTCTGATGTAAACAAGACAGCCTTTAGGACTTGATATGGGCATTACGAGTTCCTAGTCATGCCATTCGGACTAATCAATGCTCCAGCTGCTTTTATGGATCTTATGAATAGGGTCTTCAGGGAGTATCTGGATCAATTTATCATAGTGTTTATAGATGATATTTTGGTGTATTCTAAGAATGAAGGGGAACATGAGGAGCATCTTAGGATTGTGTTGCAGACATTGAGAGAGAAGGAGTTGTATGCCAAACTTAGCAAATGAGAGTTTTGGCTTCGTGAGGTGATATTCCTTGGGCATGTAATTTCAAAAGATGGGATACAGGTTGATCGAAGAAAGGTTGAAGAAGTGGTAAATTGGCATGCATCCAAGACAGTGACAGAGGTGAGGAGCTTTTTGGGTCTAGCAGGATATTTTAGGAGATTTGTTGAGGGGTTCTCTATGATAGCTGCTCCGATGATGAAGTTATTGACGAAAAAATAGAAGTTTACCAGGAGTGAGGAATGCTAGAAAAGTTTTAAGGAGCTCAAGTCCAAATTAGCAAGTGCTCCAGTTTTGATTTTGTCTGTGGGAGATAAGGGTTATTTAGTGTACAGTGATGCTTCGAGAAAGGGTTTAGGTTGTGTGTTGATGCAAGAAGATAAGGTAATAGCTTATGTCTCGGGACAACTAAACCTTATGAACTAAATTACCCCACCCATGATCTAGAATTAGCAGCAGTAGTTTCTGTCATGAAGATTTGGAGACATTATCTATAAGGGGTTCAAACAAGGATTTTCACCGATCATAAAAGTCTTAAGTATTTGTTGAGTCAAAAGGAACTGAATTTGAGACAAAGATGGTGGTTAGAGTTTCTCAAGGATTATGACCTGTTGATTGAGTACCATCTAGGAAAGGCAAATGTGGTAGCGGATGCCTTAAGCACGAAATCCTCTATAGCTTATGTTCAAACAGTTTACCTACCGCTATTGGAGGAGATGGTTAAGCTTAGGATAAGTTTGAAATAGGAGGAGCTTGAATGCATTATTGCTACTTTCAGAGTGAGACCAATACTTAGGGAGAAAGTCAAGGAGTTACAAGCACAGGATGCAAAATTGGATAAGCTTCAAGAAGAAATTCATAATGGCAAGAAATCTGAAGTGGTAGTGAGGGATGATGGATTTATGGTTGTAGGAAATAGACTTTATATCCCGAATGTCAAGGAGGTGAAGGATGAAATATTAGATGAGGCACACAATGCGACTTATGCCATGCACCTAGGTAGCACCAGGATGTACAGAGATCTGAAAGAGCATTTCTGGTGGAAAGGCATGAAGAACGATGTAGCAGAATATGTAAGTAAGTGTCTAGTGTGTCAGCAAGTCAAGGCTAAACACTAGGCACCTTCAGGAAAGTTAAGGCCATTGTCCATTCCTAATTGGAAGTGGCAAAGGATAACTATGGATTTTCTAATGGGTTTGCCTAAGACCAGTAGAAAGCATGATGCCATCTGGGTTATTGTTGATCGGTTGACGAAGTCAGTCCATTGTCTGGCAATTAAATAGATGAATTCTCTACATGTTTTGGAAAAGAAGTATATTGATGAAATTGTGAGATTGCATGGGGTTCCAGATTCTATAGTTTCTAACAGGGATCCTCGATTTACTTCGAGATTCAGGGAAAATTTATAAGAGGCTTTGGGAACCAAGTTGAATTTTAGCACAATTTTTCATCCCCAGACAGATGGTCAATCTGAGAGGACCATTCGGACCCTTGAGGGAATGCTTAGGGCATGTGTGATGAATTTCAAAGGAGCTTGGGACAAACATTTACCATTGTTCGAATTTGCTTATAATAATTCATACCACTCAAGCATTCAGATGGCTCCTTATGAAGAACTGTATGGAAGGAGATGTAGAACTTCGATATGTTGGGATGAAGAAGGAGAAAGGAAGTTGATAAGACCAGAATTGTTGCAGATGGCAGTAGATAAGGTCAAGTTAGTTAAGAAAAGGCTTAAAGCGGCTCATGATAGAATGAAAAGTTATACTGATGCACACTGGAAGGAGATGGAGTATGAATTTAGTGACAAAGCATTTCTTAAGACGTTTCCTTAGAAAGGAGTCATGAGGTTTGGCAAGAAGGGCAAGTTGAGTCCGAGATATATGGGTCCCTATGAAATTCTTGAGAGGGTTGGACCGTTTGCCTACAGGTTGGCGCCTCCACCAGAATTGTCACAGATATATGTTGTCTTTCACGTATCCATGCTGAGGTGGTATAGGTCGGATCCCTCTCATATCATTCATACTACTGAGGTTCAGTTGAGAGATGATTTGAGTTATGAGGAGATTCCAGTGGAGATTTTGGACACCAAGGAGAAGGTCCTCAGGAACAAGACAGTTCAACTGGTCAAAGTCTTGTGGAGAAACCATTCTATGGAAGATGCCACATAGGAGCCCTTAGAAACCATGAAGGAGAAGTATCCACAACTCGTCAGTGACTTAGATATGAATTTCGAGGATGAAATTCTTTTAAAAGGGGGAGAATTGTTGGCCACCAAAAAAAATTTCTTCATAAATGAGCATGATTGGATTAACTTTGGGATCTTGCTAGATTAGTGGAATTAATTAGCATGTTAATGTTAATGAGATTATGTTACATAGGTGAATTGGATTAAAGTTAAAGTGATAAGTTGCATAAGGGGTATTTTAGGGAGACCACTTAAGTGGGAAGGCTTTAAGGCTTTGAAGGAGGGGCAAAATGGGAAGACGAATTTATTGGCTTGCATTTTAGAAGCCAAAAATGTTGGTGAGGAAGAACAAGATAGAGAAAACACAAAAAAATAAGAAAGAAGATAGAGAGAGCGTCGTGGGTTTAGAGAGAGAAGAGAGGTTTGAGCTAGGTTTTGACTTTTCTTAACCTTCAAAAGGGATTTTGAGAGCGATCAAGAAGGGAAAAATATAGAGGAAGATAAGAGCCTTCTTTTGAACCAAGCATTTCTTCATTTGGAGAAAATTTGAGGTAAGGGCATTTTAAGAGTTCTAGGATCAATTTATACATTAGTTTCTTTGAGTTATCATCTGGAAATTTCTATTAATTTTGGGATTTTATTTATGTTAAAAAGGGAATCGAGAAGGATAAGAGGAGCAAGAGGAGAGGCACATTTGAGCAACTTACCAACAAGAAATTCAAGGTGGGTTACATTTTTATAATTGATTAATAAGCCATAAATGTCTTCTTCCAAGGAAAGTGAAATGAATGTTTTCAACTACTTCCAAATTTGCATTTAATTGTTCTTTAAATGCTTTAAGAAAGTGTTGTATAATCTGTGCATAAATTTTGTAAATGAAAAATGAAATGATTTTGAAAAGATATCATGTTATGAAAAACCAAGTTTCTGATATAGTGCCATTTTGGACAACAAGTTTACAAGTCATGAAATTACATGTTATGTGGGTTCGTGGTGATCCCCTAAGTATGTCAAGTGCACTTGTCTAAAGACTTCTCTCGCCTGCCCACTAGTGGCGTGGAGGTCCTTTATGGACTCCCATAAGTTCACGGCTACGTAAGACCGTTATGTGAAAATGCGTAGTATGTTTTATTCTGGATCCACCCAAACTAATTTGATGTGCTTTTGTGTTCATGATATGTTGACAATAGTGATGTATCCATGCTATGCATTAATGTGAGTTTTTGCAATGAAGATAATTATTTCAATGGTTTTTGCTTGTTACCGATTAGAATATTGTTACCCACGGGTTTTAAGCTCAACCCCAATCTCCTGCCGCACATTCAGGAGATGAGCAGGATATCGATTAGGTCAAAAGGGCAAGGCAGCACTCCTACTTTGTATTATTTTGTATTTGAAGCAAGTTTGTACAGTAAGCTTTAGTTGCATTTTGAGCAAATCATGTATCTTTTATATTTTGGGATTTTGATGTATTAATGTATTTACGGCTTGAAATGCCCACTAAAGCTTTATAAAATTTTTATTTTTTGATGCAAATGAAATTTGTTTGCTTATTTACTCATGACTCTCTAAACTTGGTACGTTGAAATTTTTTAAGTGCATAAAGGAAAATTTCATTTTCTGACTTCAGGGAAAAATCTGAGTTAATCTCAGCTACTTTAGGCAAATGTGTCTTCTATTAAGTAGTAAGTCTTTCTTTTATCTTTCCAACGATATTTAGCATGAAAATTTTGGACGTCTGAGCTAAAAGTCAAGGTCCCTATAAGGGAAGATGTGTAAGAGAGGAGTTGTATCTTTTGGCTTTTTGCTTCTTCTGTGATGACGTCATCTCCTTCTGTGTTTCCTTTGTGATGACGTCATCTTATTTGTTGTTTTGTATCGTATATGTTTTGTTTCTTCTGCCTTTTTGCTTCTTCTATGATGACATCCTCTCCTGCTGTGTTACCTTTGTGATGATGTCATCTTCTTCTATGTTTTGTATCATCTGTATTTTCCTTCTTCTGCCTTTTTGCTTCTTCTGTGATGACGTCATCTCCTTCTGTGTTTCCTTTGTGATGACGTCATCTTCTTCTGTGTTTTGTTTCTTCTGCCTTTTTGCTTCTTCTATGATGACATCATCTCCTTCTGTATTTCCTTTATGATGACATCATTGTTTTTGGGGTTTTGTATCGTATGTGTTTTGTTTCTTTTGCTTTTTTGCTTCTTTTGTGATGATGTCATCTCCTTCTGTGTTTCCTTTGTGATGACGTCATCTTCTTCTGTGTTTTGTATCATTTGTGTTTTATTTCTTCTGCCTTTTTGCTTCTTTTGTGTTTTGCTTCTTCTGCCTTTTCACTTCTTCTGTGTTTTGCTTCTTCTGCCTTTATGCTTCTTCTGTCTTTTTTTTCTTCTGTCTTTTCGCTTCTTCTGTGTTTTCCTTCTTCTGTCTTTTTGTTTCTTCTGTCTTTTTGCTTCTTTTGCCTTTTTGCTTCTTCTACCTTTTAGCTTCTTCTGTGTTTGACCACTTCTTCTGTCTTTTTTCTTCTTCTGCCCTTTCATTTCTTCTGTATTTTGCTTCTTCAGTCTTTTCGCATCTTCTGTCTTTTTGCTTTTTCTGTCTTTCCATTTCTTCTGTGTTTTGTTTCATCTGTCTTTTCGCTTTTTTTGTGTTTTGCTTCTTCTATCTTTTCGCTTCTTTTGTGTTTTGCTTCTTCTGCCTTTTTGCTTCTTCTGTCGTTTGCTTCTTCTGTCTTTTCACTTATTTTGTCTTTTTGCTTCTTCTGTCCTTTCGCTTCTTCTACCTTTTCGCTTCTTCTGTTCCATTTTCGACCCCCCTTCAAAAGATAGAATCCAACCTCAAGGCCTTCCTCAAAGTTGTAGGTCTCTAAGCCTTCTTTGAAATCGTCCTAAAAGGATCTTAACATAACCCTAATGACAGTGATGCTAATTGTCCCAAGGCTTGTGCAAGATGATTAAGGTCAGCATCTGTTCAGAAATAGTAAAAGTAAGTCATTTTAGTGGGGGCATGCCACCCTTATGGGACACGTGTCCAGATGTCACTTAGGATGTCGGGCTCGTGACTCACAAGGGCGGGGTGTCCAACAACATCCTAGTAGGAATACATCGAGATAGCATTTGATGGCTAAGGAGGTAGAAGCAAATGACCACACTTGTTAGTTGACAACAGTCTTGACTGTTGTAGATATGCTTGAAGCTTATATTTTAGGAGTTCATAGGAATATGATATCAATGTACAGCTTTAATTACTTTAAGCATAACAATCATTATCACAATGATGTCATTAGAATATTGTATGGGGCATTATACGATAAAAGGAGTCGCCAGTCTTCTACCCTTACACTTAAAATGAATCTGTAATATAAATTAAGTGAATAAAAAAAAATAAAGGAGTTGGTGGATCAACACTGAAGGTATGGAGTAATGTGAGATGAAAATAAGAGTTAAGTGTATTAAAACTACAGTGATGTGAATTATTAAGTGAAAAATAAATTGTCTCTGAGAGTATCACCGTGCCAAGGTGTGCTTACATTAAGTACAAGGTGTGTTTAGGTTAGGAAAAAAGGATTAACTAAGCTCGATATGAATTGGTTTGCACAAAATTATTATGAGTTAATGCTACTGATAAAATATTTTTGAGATTCGTAATGTGATATATGTAAGTATATTAACAAATATTGATATGATATGATATTGGTGTTATCGACACAGGAAGTGAAAAAAATTTGTGAGTAAACTGAAACACAATCAGGAACTAGTTAAGAAAGTGAATGACCAAATAAGGGATTGAAAGAATGAGTGAGTCAATTGACTATGGTCATTTGAACAAAATTATTCGAGGGGAGAAGTTAAATAGAAAACGGAGGAACATCCTACCTTCCTGATCAATTAGATAAGAATTTTAAAGATGAAATTCTTTTAAGAGGGAGAGAAATGTTGGCCCCCGAATTGATATTTGTACACATTACAAGTTAGCATATGCACTCAATTGACATGTCCCGGGGTACGAAAGAAGTTAAGTGAACATGATGTGAATTGTGATTTAGTATGTCTTGAATTTTGGTATGTTTGGATTTCAATTAGTAAATTGAGATTAAATGTTATTGATGGAGAGATTAATGAATTAAATGTACATTTGGTCTAGAAAAAAAAGCCAAGTGGTAAGAAAAATTTGTTAGCCCCCAAATTTTTTTCTTGATGAATAAGCCTGATTTAAATTAATTATAAGGTCTTTATGGGGCTATTTTGTGGAGTTAATTATTGCGTTAATGTTAGTAAGATTATATGACATAGGTTAATTGAATTAAAGTGTTAAGGTAGTAAGATTGTATGAGGGTATTTTTGGTAGTTCACTTATGGATAAAGATCATAAGCATTAAAAGAAGGGGCAAAATGGGCATTACATAAAGTGAAGGGCAAAATTGGGAGAACAAGACTAAGGAGGGGTATAATTGGAAGGCTAAGAAAATGTGTCTTGAATTAGAAGAAGAGGAAGAAAACGTGGAGAGGAGAAAAGAGAGGTGAGAAAAACACAGAGAATAAAGAAGAAGAGAAGATCGTGGAAGAAAAAAGGAAGAAGAAGATAAATCAGCTTGTTCTAGGTAAGTTCTATCATCTTTTCTTCTTGTTTGGATAGAAAAAACGAAGGGATTAGAGAGAGAAATGGGTTTATGTTGGAAGAAAGAAAAGAAACCCTATATGGATATTTATGGATTTCTAAACTAAATTGAGTTTTCTAATCTAAACAAACTTTGGGAATGGTTAAATGAAACATTTATGATCATTGTTAGAGGTTAAATGACATAAAATGGTGTTATGTGTTTGATGAATGTGAATGACGAATAGATGATGTAAATGTCTAGTTTTTGTATTTGTGAATGATATTGAGTTGAGATGGAGTAGAAAATGAAGTGTAAATGAAGTAGAAAGGATGATTTTTGTATAAGATGTGTTAGGTGTAGATGTTGGATGTGAAAAATTTGGACAATAGGATGACGACTGGAAATTTTGTACGCCGCAGTGAAGTCAATTTTCCTACACCAACATACTTTGGTATTTTTATGATATCTTGTTCTGTAGTTATCGAAATGAAGTGATTTTTCATTTTGAATATACTAGATACATAGGGATACAAATTGTCTATGAAATGGAGTTCTAATTCAGTCTCTAAGAATTTCAATTTTTAGATGGAAGTTGAGCATAGAATATTGTTTAAACATAAGAATAGTCCAAAAATGTTTAGGTTATAACTTTTAGATTTATAAACCAAATTGAATGATTTTGCGTCGTTAGAAACTTAAGACTATGAGAAACATTTTTGTAGAAGGAAGTGCTATCAAATTTCTTCATTTACCTAATCTAAATGATCATGGAAAATTAACCCAAAGGTTTGGACTTTTGGAAGAGTTTGAGTATTTAGAATTTATCTTAGTGTATATGCTATATATGGGTCCTCAAATTGTTTTCCTATTGAATGGGAATTTTTTCATTAACAAAGGGAATCAAGGAAGGCAAGAGGAGAGGTACCTTTGGGCAAGGATTTCTAAGGTGAGTTTCATGTTTATAATTGAGTACTGAGCCATGAATGATTTCTTATAAAACAAGAAAATAAAATGAATTCAAATTGTTTTATAATTGTTGCATTATTGCTTTTGAATGACTTGACAAATTGTTATATGTTTGGTATCTAAATTTGGTTGATGGAAATGCTTGTTAAGTATTTCACGTTCATGGACAATTGTGTTTCTGAAATATGCCTTTATGGCAAAATGTTAAGAAAATCAGGTTTTCAAAACAATGCCATTTTGGGCAATCTATTTTCAAATCATGAAATACATATTATGTGGGTTTGTAGTGGTCCCCTATTTTAAGTCAAGTGCATTTTGACTAAAGGCTTCTCCCATTGACCCATTAGTGATATGAAACACCTTCATTGTCTCCCATAAGTTCATAGCTATGCAAGACCATTATGAGGGATTGTGTTAGTACATTCTGTTCATGGATACACAAGACCATTATGTGAAAATGTGTAATACATTATGTTTTGGACTACCCAAACCATTCTGAAGTGCTTATGTGCTTATGATTCTGTGAACAAGTTGATGAATGCATAAATTGTGTTGTTTGTGAATTGGATTACATGATGAGAATTTGACAAACATGTGCTTTATAAATTCAATATGAATTTTCTATGACCAATGAATATTTTCAAGGCTATGCTTATTTCTCCGTTATAAACTTATTACACACAAGCTTTAAGATCACCCCCTTCCATCCCATCTTCAGGTCAAGAAAATAAAATCGAGTGATCAAGGGACAAGGCATCACTCTAAATATGACATGTTTTATATTTTAAGCTAGAATTTGTGAAAAACATGCTTTATTCACATTTTAAGGATTATTAGTTCATGTAACTTTTGTTGGACCCTGATCTTTGAGCGAAAATTTGAATTATGAAAATGAAATTTAAGGAGTGTTTTGTGTATGTATTGTGTAATAGATGATTTAAACTTAAAGGATATTGGTAAGAAAAGAAATGATGTGATTTTGATATCTTTGGGGTTTTGAATAAATTTGGATTGGTTATGAATGTTCAAGTGGATGAGTTGATTGAAATGAAATTGAATAGTAAGCATTAAAAAGAAAAAGTGTGAAAATTTAAAGAATTTAGAAAGTTCGACTTTTGGGGATAAATAGTGATAGAAAGTTGACTTTTTGTTTGAGGCAAAATTGGAGAAAATGGTCTTCCTAAAACTTGTAGCTCCAGTTAAGAGCTTTCTGTCACCATAAAGTTTGCAATTTTTCGATATCGGGAGTGAAAGTTATTGTCAATCAAAGTTTAGGTGTGTTATAGGTTGACTTCTGTTGTGATTGAAGCTTTGACTGGAAAACTGACCTAGTTAGAGGTTAATTAAGCCTTGAAGTTCTTCATGAAAGTTGAAGGATTTGATTTGATCTTTATTTTGATATAAAGTATGGAATTTTTCGATCAAGGAATAATAAGTTATGATTTTTACATTTTTCTGTTATGATTTTAGCATGATTATTTGAGGAAAGAAGTTTTGATTGGAAAATTGACTTCCTTAGAGGTCAAATTGATTTTTTATGTCCTTCGTGAAAGTTATAGAGCTTTCTTCAAGCTTTCCATAGAGACCAAATTTGTCAAATTTGGAGTTCGGGATCAAAAGTTATGAATTTTAGAAGTTTTGAATTTTTTATGTTATAATAATAATAATAATAGGAATTACACTCAACAGAGTGCGACGAGGGCGAGTCGGTGCGGCGTCGTTCCGTACCTCGCAACGACGTCGTTTCGCTTCGCCTCTGCTCCTCGCGCGCCCGCCTCCGTCGTACAACGTCGTTTCGATCCCTTTGCACGGCGTCGTTTCATTTTTCCTCTCTTCTGCGCGCGCCGTTTTCTTCTTGTGCGACGCCGTTTCTCCCGCGTGCTATACGATGCCGTTTTGAATTCTTTTGTTAATTCCTCCTCCAATCCGACCTTTGTTCACTCTTTTCCTAATATCTTTTCCGTCCGACATCCGATTGACTTGATTCTTGAAGCGTTGGATTCCTAAGACAATTACCTCCATCCTCATGGAAAATTTGTAATTTTATGAGATTAAATTAAGGAGGATTAATTTAATCAAAGTGAGTTGACTATTTTCTGAACATTGTTCGGTATTTTGAGAAATTCTCGATTTGTGACGATCCTATTGAAGTGATTCTTGAGGAGAAATAAAATTAAGACATGGGGCTACAAATTATATGAAGAAATGAAATTTCAATTTTGCCCCTAAGACTTTCAATTTCTGAATTGAAGTTCAGATTAGTATGCAGTTTTGGATTAAGAATATTTGAAAGTATATTGGGCATAACTTTTGCTCTGGTAATCGAAATCAGGTGATTCTTAATTTGAATTAAACTAGAGAAATAGAGCTACAATTTTTATGAAGACATCAAATGTCAATTTTGGGATTAAAATGTCAATTTCTGGATGTAAATAATGTGCTGGAAAATGTTATAGCATGAGACAAGTCTGAAATGTTTTGAGCATAACTTTTGATGTAGTGCTCCAAATTGGATGATTCTTGTGGTATTATGAAATTAAGACATAGAGGAACATTTCTATAGAATGAAGTTTTGGCAAATTTCTTCAAATTGATGATGAGAAATTGTCCTAAAGTAGCATGATTTAAATGAAAGTGTAGGGGCATTTTAGGTACATCACTTAAAGGGTAGAAGCAAGTAGCTGTCGTTTAATAGGGAGGAAGTCACGAAAATAATGAAAGAGAGAAAACAAAGAGGAAAGAAGAGAGAAAGATGGTCAGTGGAGAAGAGAACCGAAGAGAGGGAGAAGAAGAGAACTTCGTGGAGGCTAGGGAAGAGAGCAATTTTCGTGGAAAAAAAGAGAAGATTCAAGCTTCCAAGGTAAGTTTCATCTTTGTTTTGCTTTAGAGAAAGAAATAGATGGTGGTTTGTTATGGTGAAAAAAACAACCTAGAGAGAGAAATGGTTGGAGGAAGAAGAAGATGTTGATTTTTCAAAGGGGTTTTTGGATTCTAAGCTAAGTATAGGAGTTTCTGACCTATAGGAACTATAGGTTGGTTAGATTGGAGGTTAATTAGGGTTATGCCATTTTTATGATTTTTGAAATTATGGAATTTTTTAAAATGTCTTGATTTAGATGGCTTGAGAATATGATGAATTTGGAGTTCCAATAGTTAATTTGAGTAATTATGATTTTTATGATATTTATTTTGGATGATTATGGCTTAGGAAATTTTAAAGTTGAGAAAAGAAGGAATTTGGAGATTTGATGCTTTGGACAAAGTACTAGCATGGAAATGAGGTGGGTAACATATTTATATTTTGATTTGTAAGCTATATATGAATTTTGAAAAATTAAAGAAAGCAAAAAAAATTGGTTTTTGATAAATTATCTTTTTGTAAATGTTTGAAAATTGTTGATTAATGTTTGGAATTATGATTTACGAATGAGTTTTGATAAAATTGAATCATTATGTATGAATGTTTTAATGATTGCTATAGTTGTTGCATTATTGAATGATTGAGAATGTGATATGTGAATTGATTTGGATATTGTGAATTTATGAATGAAAATGTGTCATGATATGAATTCTAAGATTTTTGAAATATGCCTTCGGGCATTCCATTTTCAAGTGTGAATTATGTGATAAGTGGGTTTGGTTAGGTCCCTTTAGATTGAGTCAGTGCACTGTCTCATTTTTAAAAGCCTTCTCTCGGCTGCCCGCTAGTGGCACTGGAGTTTCGATTTCGGACTCCCTTCACGGCTACACTGGACCGCTATGTGGGAATGTGCAGTACGTTCCGTTTTGGACCGAACCAAACCGTTTGACATGTTTTATATGTTTGATTTGTGATTTTATGTGATTTGTGCTTTTTTGTGTGCATTCATGCTTATGAAAAATGGGAGAAAATTGAGAAATGAAAAATGGAATTTAATATGAAAAGTTTGAAAAAAAATTAAAAGGTTTGAGGAAAATGTTTGAAAAGTTGAAATGTTTGAAAAGTTGCAAAGTTTGAAAAATAACCCTTATAGAAAAAGTTTATGAAAAATGATTTCTGCTTATTTTTCAATTTATAAATGTGTTATCCATCGGTAGTCGAGCTCAAATTTCCTTTCATCCCCATCTCCGGGTTTTCAGCGGAGATCGGATGGAAGAAAGACAAGTCATCTGTTTGATTTACATCTCGTTTGTAATTCGTATTCTTTGGATTTGAGTATTTGGTTTGAAAATGGCTTGAAAAGCCATTAAGGATTTGTAAGCACCTAATTGATGATATTTATGAATTAATGAAATTGTATCAAGATTTGATTTATGAATTTAGATTTGTGTATGGTTTATGGATTTGTTTATGAAGAATGTAAGAGATTGTATATGGGGTTGATATTTGTAGATTGTATGTGATTACGGTTTCTGGTTTACGATTGTATTGGATTTGAGATATGGATAATGAGATTGTTTGTGTTGACTGATTGAGAATTATGGAAGTGTTTAGAAATAGGTTTGCGTTTGCCTATGCTGAGATCCCGGACGGAGGGTCCGGTTGATTTTGATAATTGTATGATTGATTGGAAATTTAGAAGTGTGTTTTGAAACACTTTGCAGGTTTGGGTTTAGTCACGTGCAGCCGTTATGCTGCCAAAATTTTGATAAAAATTGGTATAAAGATGGATTTTTGGGATTTGATTGTATGTATAAGCAGTTTGTATGTATTGAGTTTTGACTGAGGAAAAGTGGGAAATAAATTATATTTGGTTTGCATTAGTTTGAATAAAGATGAATATGAGAAAGAAAAAAAAATTTATACCGATTTTTGTATTGGATTAGTTTAAGGGTTCCAACGCTATGAGTGTATTTGTTCCAACGGATGTCGGAATGTGTTTCGGTTCGATTATTTCGTTTGTCTCTGCCTTATGATTCGTATTTCAATTTGAGTATTCGTTTTGCATTCGATTCGTAATTACTTTCGTTTTATGATTCGTATTTGATTTCGAATTACATTCGCTTTGCGTTTCACTATTTTTATTCGATTTACTTTCGGTTTCACCTTTTGTTTCGTTCGGTTACTTTGTATTTTCGCCTTCGCTTCGTTTTGATTTCGCTTTTATCTCCGTTTTCCGTTCCGCTTTTCCGGTTGTGATCCTGTGCCTGGATTGGGTCCCAAGAACTTTTGTATTTTGAGATCTTGAGACATTGATGTATTTTGTCATTAAAGCTTTGTAAAACTCTTTCCTTTTCAGGTTAATGAAATATGTGTTTGTGCATGGATAAGTTTGAGTTGAAATTAAGTATACTTGAGGAAGTTATCAATTTGAGATGATAAATTTTGAATACGAGCTGTTGTTACATATAAGTGAGATGTGTTATGGAAAAGAAAAGTAGGAATTTGTGAAGGATGAGAATTAATGGTAAGTCAGAAAACAAATGAATAGAGATTAGAGAGTTTTATGAAATAATGTTGGTAGTTGAATTGCCATGAAATGATGTTTCTTTAGACGAAGTGAATTTGGGAAAAGTTAAAGTGAAAGTAAGGTTAGGATAAATGGAGAAACCTAGGGAAGGCTCTTGAGTGAACCGTTCCTGAAAGGTATTAGTATGGTTAATTTTGCATCTTCGCCGTGGCGAAGTCAATCTTCTTGCCGGAGCGTATTTAGCTTGAGAGATGCTTAGGTCTAATATAGGATCTTCACCTCGGCGAAGTCAAAAGTTTGTCGTGGGGAACTTTTCTCGAAGGGTCTCCGCAGAAGTTCTCATCTGTTCATCGTGGTGAAATATAAAGTTTGTCGCGGCGACCGTCCCGTCGGGACCTAGGGACCTAACATTTATGATATCAAAGCATGAAGATGAACCGATGATGGTTAAGGGGAATTTATTAGATTGTACTCACATTTTATGATTCCAGATAATTGGACTTTGGAAAAGGGCTCCAACAAAATTGATATATGGAAATAAGATGATTAAGCCTAAAATTGAGTGACATTTGGCATAGTTAAATTGGTGACAAATGGACTAGTAATTAAATGACAATTGGATCAATTAGTGTGAGATAAGTGGACCAATCTTGGAGTAACATGTGGAATGATTAGTAAAAGGCAAATGACTAATAAATGTGTGGATTAGTGACATCATCTTGATTAGACAAATGTAATACATTCCTTAAGACAAATGTTGACATTAGAAGGTGACACCTAGCATGTGATTTGTTGGAGTTATGTAAATACAGTGCCCTAGAAAGCAAGTGTATTTACATGTAACTTTATTTTCTTCAGTTACAGTTTTGTAATGAAAATATTTATTACTAATAAAACAAAAAAGTTTGGTTTTATCTGTGTGAGCATTATATATCTGGTTAAAAGGTACAAACATTCTTTTGTAAGTAATATACATATACATAGAGATGTATGGGAAATAAGTATATTATAAGAATCTAAATTAATTGATTCACAGTTGAATAATTAAGCTGGTCACTTGATTATAGTTTAGACTGTAGTGTTGTGATTTATCTCCATATAAGTAAAGGAGTTTACTTAAAAGGAATGATGAGTTTCATATCATGATAGTAGTAGACTATCGATAATGGCGCTATTAAATAAATCTGGAATCAAGTATGTTTTTAAGAATAAAGTGGGTCGTTACTTTAATCTTAAAACAAACAACTTAAGCATTCGCTTATTATGAACCATAATCTTGATGAGTGGTGAACTCATATATGTTTCATTACAATTCTTGATACGATCAGAATGAATTTTTACAGAGTATTAATCCAGTGTCTGCATGTTGAAATTATTAATTGAAACATATATCAATGAACATTCACTAAAATAAAGAGTTTATCGTGCTATCATCACGTCTAGATGTTTTAAGGAGATTTGGTGATTAAACTGGCACTGGTAGTTTAATGGACTAGCTACCCATCAAGTCTTGACACCAAGAAGAGATCTTGTGTGTTAATCACCTTATAATGTAAATCGGGAGATCTAGAAGGAAAAACCAACATAAGGGCAAAACAGTAGTTTTACCCTTTCTTGTGCAGATGGCTATCATAAGATTCTAAATAGGGTTTGCAATTGGACATGAAATATGTGTTCTCATAATATTTAATAATTCAAGAGTTCAACTAATTGTTTTTAGTGGAATGACATTTAGTTAATAAGCTAGAATTAATTATGATGAGATTAAATTAATTATAGGCTTATTGGAGCTTGAATTATCAAAGTCCAATAAGATTCTCCACTTAGCTTTAAGGAAGGTTATCAAGCTACGTAAGAAGTATAAATGGAAGTTTTAGAAGCCCATAATTGAATATTGGGCTTGCTATAATTAATGGTTAATTAGAAGCCCAAATGCACATTTAGAAATGGGCTAGATTTTGGTTTAATGTAATTAAGTAGATTAATTATATTAAAACAAATTTTTTAAAGAGAGAAGTAGCAATTTCGGTTTTCTTAGGTTAAATGTACAGCTGCACATTTCACATTAAAATTCTAAAATAAAGATAGTCTTTGTTATGGTTTATCATCATTAAATGGAGTTATGAACTTACCATTCAATGGTTTAATGGTTATCTTTTAATGTTAGCATGTAACCTATTTGCATTCATTAGATTAAAGAAGAAAGATGTAAATTGGATGGACCATCTTCCTTCTTTCTTCTTACAAAAACCGAAATTGGTAATTCAATTTTAAGTTATGATCTTTTCATATAGCCATTTTAAAGATAAATGAAGAGAGTCTCATTTATTGGTTGCTTTATGGTTGATTGATGAAAGAAGTGATGCATTGGATGCCTGTCTCTTCTTCCATTCCACACATATCCGAATTTGATATTGTAAGAAAGTCTTCTTGCATGTTTTTAGTCACTCTCTCTCCTTTCATGCAAGTGTGAACAGAAATTACTAAGTGAAAAAGTTTCATTTTTGGTTCATCTTCTTCTAAGAAAATCTCCTCCAAACATTTCTTCTCCTTTCCTACCAAAGGATTTTGTTAACCTAGTTGTCCTTGAAGAACAAGTGGTAAATCAAATTGGTTGAGGATACAACAACAAGGAGAAGATAGATTGCTAAGGAAAAGATTCAAAGGCAAAGGATTTGGATATAAGAAGAAGGAGAGGATAGCACAGCGAGGATTTAAAGTTGTAGCAAAGGATTCTGTAATACTCCTCATCTTGTTTATGTTTTTATTATCCTTATATCATATCATGTATGGATTAGCATAATGATTTGGATTTGTGGCTTCCGCTGGAAAAATGATTTAATAAAAGTTTTGAAATCTACCGTTTCTCCAAATATAGCATGCTTTCTTTTTCCGATCCAACAATTGATATCAGAGCTACTTTCTAATGCATAATTTCGGTTCCTATATGTTTGATGCATGGGTTGGCAATTTTTATGTGTATGCCGCATATTTCTATGTGATAGAAATATATATGTTGTATGTGTTGCTCTTTTGGTTGTCCATAGAAGTTACAATTACCTTGTAAGATTTCTTCTTTCGGTTGTAACAAGGAGGGTGGTCTATCATCACCATATTTCCTCCTTGGCTTCATTTTTCTATTTTCTTTGATTTCGTAATGTACAAATTGGTGAAATGATGAAGATGGAGTAGCCATGGATTGAAAAAATGGATAGGTAAAACATTTCAGTGTATCCTTTTGTGTATTGGCATAAGTTTTATGAAAACAAAGATGCTGGAATTTTGTTTCAATGGATCACATTTCGGTTTTTATTGTAAAAACAAGTGCTGGATTTTTGTTTCAAAGAATCAAATTTTGGTTTTGATAAAATATTAAGGGCTGGTTTTTATTTTCATGAAATGAGTTTCGGTTTTAATGAAAACAGGTGCTGGAATTTTTTTTCATAACAAAGATTCGGTTTTCTAAAAATCTAGTGCTGGAATTTTGTTTTTCAAAGTGACAAAATTTGGTTATTATATATGCCATTACATTTTGTTTACCGAATGGGCCCAATCATGTGAGCGAAGAGTTCGAAGTGAAAGATTCAAGTCCAAGAAGAATACTTTGGGCCTAAAAGGCATGTAATTATTTCATGTTTCTAGGATGGACAATCAAAAGTGGCTTTATTAGTTCATGTGATGAATGGAGAAATGAATGCTTATCATATGTGATATTATGTGATTGCATGTCATTTAGAAAATTGCCAATGGATAGTAGTGTGTCCTAGGCCAATGGATAGTTGTGATTCATGTATTAACATTTTGACTTGTTAATAATATATTATGAGGTATTCCTTTCATATATGCATGTATTTCGTTTATGTAATGTTATTTACATTCAATGAATGGTTTTAGACTTATGTCATCAAGTATGTGACTTGACAGTAAAACCATAAGCGTTATAAGACTATTCTAGACTGTCCCTGGTCCATCATTATTGGTGGAACAATAATGAATTAAGGCTAGTATGTGTTCTTGTTGATGATCAGGTTTTACTAATCATGGATATGAGATATCAAATCAGAAACATAGATATATGTTAGAGAACATATATTGGACCGACCCACATAAAGAATACTACATGGTTTCATGTCATTAGTGATTCTTAATATGGTTTGACTTTAGTCCTTTGACCTGAAGTCATCATGGTTCCCTACAAAAGGAATTCGATGTTTTGATATTAGACGAAGTTATTCTTAACCGAATAATAAGTAGTCTTATGTTGGACATCAAATGAATCATGCGGAGGGATGTGAATGACGTAGATGGGATTTGTACCTCTCTTAAATGAGAGAGATATCATTTGGGCCTTTTGACAAGTGTGACTGAAGAAATGCATGGCTGTGCTCAAATGAACTGATAAAGAGTCATCAATGTCATTTGTTATAATCAATCAACTTGGGGATCAAGAAACTATGATTAATCAAAGGTTGACATGTACTATTCCTTGTGATTAATCTTGATATCGTGTTACAAAAGGACTGAGCTTATAACCATGGTTACAGCTTAAATTGGATTATCGATCCTCATTTGATTTGGATAGTCATAATGTCTTGCTAGAGGCCGCTTATGACTTATGGGTTTTGAAGTGTGATTAAGCCCATTGCCAACATCAAATGAGCCTATAGGATCGCACACAAAGAATGATGTGATCTGGGCTTATTCTCTTAGGCCTAATTTATTAGGTATTGAATAAATATATGTAGATATATTTATTGGGCTAGATTGAATTAAGTTGTCGGGCTTTTATTATATGAGATATAATGGGTCGAAACTTATTGGGCTTCAATGGGATTAGGGTTTCTCTATAAATAGAGAAACTTAGGTCTCATTAGAATGAGACACTATTGTCACACGAAACCCTAGCCACCATCCGAAAGGAAAAACGTGTGGTGTTCAGAAAGTGTTTCAGGATGTGCTAGCACACCACAGCCGTAGCCCGGATCGTGCATACTTGTGTGGATACCGGTAGAGGGCATTCACACATTGCAGTGTCTTGGAATCCGAAAAGAATCAACCCACGCATGGCATAAAGCTATTTTCGTACATCCTAAGTAGTTTCGATTATACTTCATGTTGTTGTATGGTCTTTTCCGCAGTGTATTGTGAATACTCAAACTGTACGCAATCCAATAGTGGTATCAAAGCCAGGTTCTTCTGTATAATCAATAATATACGTGTTTTGATTACATGTGTTTATGGATTTGGCTTCTGTTTAATCTAAAAATATACATGTTTTGATTACATGTGCTTACGGATTTGAATTCTATAGGGTCAAAAATATGCATGTTTTGATTACATGTGCTCACGATTTTGGATGCATGACACGAATGTGATTTATTTTCATGCATGTTGTTTTCGGATTTGTTGATTATCTTGGTACTGATGTGAATATATGACAAGCATGATGTGTTTCGGCCATGGAAGTTGATTTCATTGAGATGTATTTCAGTTATGGCTTGTTTCGAAAGAGAATAAGTTCAGGCATGAGATGCTTCTATCATGGTTGTCTCGGCCAAAAAGGGTTTCTACCATAACATATGATGATAACCAAACTTCCTTCAAGGTGGTGTCTAGGGTTATAGTCAAAGATGCATAGGTGGTGGCTACTAGGGTTTCTATCTTGTAAGACATGGATTTGGAATAGGAAACCACAAGTATCCATGTTGGACAAGGATACTAGGAGGGCAACCGATCTTCATATGTGATATGATTTCAGGAAAACCAAGATTCCTTATTAGATAAGGATTCTAAAAGACCAAGAATTGGAAACCACGAAAGTCTCCATATTCCTTACGCGTGTTTGTTCGTTACATATTATATATTCTGGGTGTTTTTACATGTGTTTATTTATATTATTTGAATATTTATATTCATGTGTAAATTACTATTCTATGCTTCTAATATATATATACTCAAGTATGTTGTAGTATAGGATTAGAACTAGCATAGTACAAACACCCTTACTAATAGGATTAGTAACCTTCATAATGTACTAAGAACGACCCTCATGATAATATTAAGTTTATATGCCTTCCATAAAACTTTACCCATGTTTATCTCTAACTTATCCTTATGTGGGTTTTTGTCAAAGCAAGGCATGTGGGGATCATCTAGAGAAGACATTTGAATAATGGTGCTATTCATAGGTAAAGTATGGTTAAACTTGACTAAGCTATCAAAACGGTTTTGTGCTTAGGGCATAAGATTGGGTTTTTACATACATGCAGTACATAAGATGTATTTTAATATAAATCCATCAAGAGTTACATGTGATGTAATTGAAAAGAGTTTTCTACCTAAATAACTAAGTCTTGAGTGTTAAGCCAAAGCTTTCTTAGGACTTAGTGAAATATGGATATTGTTTCTCCCATTTTTCAATTGATGGTTATTTATTTGAGTGGGAGCTAATACCTCTTAATAATAAGAATGTTGACCCTTATTGCATAATTTTGTAGATTATCGCTACTCCATTCACCAACCTTTTTATGCGATCTATCCTAGAGAAAGAAAAGCTTAATGGAACAAATTTCCTAGATTGGTATAGGAACTTGAGAATTGTTCTCAAGCAAGAAAGAAAGCTTTATGTCTTGGAAGAACCCATTCCTGAGGAACCACCAGCAAATGCACCTAAGGCTCAAAAGGATGCTTACACGAAGCATATCAATGACTCTACGGATGTGTCATGTCTTATGTTAGGAGCCATGATCTCTGACGTTCAGAAGGATTTAGAGGAAATGGAGGCCTATGACATGGACATGCTTGCTCAACTGAAAACTATGTTTCAAGAACAAGCACGCCAAGAGAGGTTTAGAACCACTAAGGCATTGAATTCATTCAAGATGACTCCTGGCACACCCGTGAGTGCTCATGTTCTCAAGATGAAGAGTTACCTTCATCATCTTGAGAAATTAGGTGCACCTGTTAGTCAAGAATTGGCAACTGATCTTATTCTAGCATCTTTGACTGATGAATATGATCAGTTCATTCTTAACTACAACATGCATAATATGGAGAAGTCCATTGATGAATTGCATGGGATGTTGAAAACTGCTGAAGAGAACTTAAAGGGAAAGGTTAAGACCACCAATGAAGTTCTTATGGTTCAAAAGGGAAAGGGTTTCAAGAAGAAGGGCACAACAAAGGACAAAGGTAAAGTACCCAAGTCTAAGTCCAAGCCCAAGCCTAAAGCTAAGACTAAGGCACCCAAGGAGGGAGTTTGCTTTCATTGCAATGAACCTGGTCATTGGAAAAGGAACTGCAAACTCTATTTGGAAGAGCTAAACGAGAAGAAGAATAGTGCGACTACTTCAGGTATGTTTGTTATAGAAATCAATTTTACTCCTTCTGCATCTTGAGTATTAGATACCGGAGCTGCAACTCACATTTGTACTAATGTGCAGAGTCTAAGAAGGACTAGAAGATTGATGTCTGGTGAGATCGACCTGCGCGTGGGAAATGGAGCAAGAGTTGTTGCTTTATCCGTGGGGACTTATGATCTTATTTTGCCTACTGGGCTCATTTTGGAACTCAAGAATTGTTATTATGTACCTACTATGAGTAGGAACATTATTTCTTTTGCTTGTTTAGAGAATGATGGATTTAAATTTTCTATTGAGAATAGAAGTATTTCCATTTATAAGAATGACATTTTATATGGCATTGCGCGTCAATTAAATGGCATCTATACTCTTGACACTGAATCAATTAGAAATGAGCCCATCTATAACATAAATACTAAGAAGTTTAAATCTAACGATTTGAATCCAACCTATCTCTGGCATTGTCGCTTAGGCCATGTAAATGAAAAACGTATTTCAAAACTCCATCAAGATGGATTCATTGATTCTTTGGAATCTTTTGAGACATGTGATTCTTGTTTACTGGGTAAGATGACAAAGGCCCCCTTCACAAGTAGAGGGGAAAGGGCCAATGAGCTATTGGGACTTATACATACCGATGTATGTGGTCCTTTTAACATTTCAGCAAGAGGAGGTTATTTGTATTTCATTACTTTTTCAGATGACTTCAGTACATATGGGTATGTCTATTTAATCTGAATCTTTTGAAAAGTTCAAAGAATATAAGAATGAAGTACCAAATCAGCTTGGCAAAACAATTAAAATCCTTTTATTTGATCAAGGAGGTGAATACTTAAGCCAAGAGTTTGATGATTTTCTTGAGGATTGTGGAATCGTTTCACAATTGACTCCTCCAGGAACTCCTCAAGGGAATGGTTTTTTTGAAAGGAGAAATCGAACTCTATTAGATATGGTTCGATCAATGATGAGTCAAACTGATCTTCCAAAATATTTTTTGGGCTATGCTTTAGAAACAACAACATTCATATTGAATCATATTCCTTCAAAGGCTGTATAAAAGACACCTTATGAGATATGGACTGGGAAGCGTCCTAATTTATCTTTTCAAAAGATTTGGGGTTGTGAGGCTTATGTGAAGCGTTTTACTGCCGACAAGTTGGCACCTAAATTCGAAAAATGTTATTTTGTGGGATATCCTAAGGAAACTAAAGGATATTACTTTTACATCCCATCAAAGAACAAAGTGTTTGTTGCTCGAAATGGTTTTTTCTTAGAGAAGGAATTTTTTTCCAAAGGAAACAGTGGGAGTAAAGTACAACTTGAAGAAATTCAAGTTTCACAAAATGACATTGAGCCTGAAAAGGAGATTGAAGCGAGCTCACAAGCTATTGATGAGCAGCCTTCAACAACACAAGGCCTACGTAGATCTGATAGGATTTGTCATGAGCCCGAGAGATATGGATTTCTCATTACTGATGATGATAATATGATGCTCATCGATCATAATGAGCCCACAACCTATCAAGAAGCTATGGAAAGTCCAAAATCTGCTAAATGGTTAGAGGCCATGAAAGCAAAGATGCAATCCATGTATGACAATCAAGTTTGGACTTTGATTGATCTGTCTGATGGCTTGTTCAAAAAGAAACTCGACATGGATGGAAATGTGCACACTTATAAAGCAAGACTTGTTGCTAAAGGTTATCGACAAGTTCATGGAATTGATTATGATGAGACATTTTCTCCAGTGGTCATGATCAAATCCATTAGAATTCTTATTGCCATAGCTGCATACTATGATTATGAGATATAGAAAATGGATGTCAAAATGGCTTTCCTTAATGGAAACTTACTTGAGGATGTATATATGATACAACCTGAGGGTTTTGTCCATCCTAATAATTCGGGAAAGGTGTGCAAGCTTCAAAGATCCATTTATGGATTGAAGCAAGCATCAAGAAGCTGGAATCTTTGTTTTGATGAAGTTATCAAAGAGTTTGGATTCATCAAGAATGAAGATGAACCTTGTGTCTACAAAAAGGTTAGTGGGAGTGCTGTTGTCTTTTTAGCTTTATATGTTGATGACATATTGTTCATTGGAAACGATATTCTGATCTTACAGAGTGTCAAGATTTGGTTAAGGAAATGTTTCTCAATGAAACACTTAGGTGAGACTGCCTATGTTTTAGGCATAAAGATCTATAGAGATAGATCAAGAAAGCTTATAGGTCTAAGTCAGAGTACATACATAGATAAGGTACTGAAAAGGTTCAGTATGCAAGATTCCAATAGAGGATTCTTGCCTATGACACATGGAATCAAGCTTTCTAAGAAGGATTGTCCTACTTCAGGTAAAGAGCTTGAGCGCATGAGTAAGATTTTATATGCATCTACAATTGGATCTATCATGTATGCTATGTTATGTTCTCGACCAGATGTCTCATATTCTTTGAGCATGACAAGTAGATACCAATCTAATTATGGTGAGAGTCACTGGATAGCAGTTAAGAATATCCTTAAGTACTTGAGAAGAACTAAGGATATGTTCCTAGTATATAGAGGACTTGAAGGAAGGCTCATTGTAAATGGTTACACTGATGCTGGTTATTAGTCTGACATAGATGATTTTAGATCACAATCAGGTTTTGTGTTTTGTTTGAATGGAGGTGCAGTGAGCTGGAAAAGTTCAAAGCAAGACACTGTTGTTGATTCTACAACTGAAGCTGAGTACATTGCTGCCTCGGATGCAACTAAGGAAGCTGTATGGATCATGAAGTTCATTATTGAGCTTGGAGTTGTTTCTAGCATTACAAGTCCTATAGACCTTTATTGTGATAATAATGGGGTTATAGCAAAGGCTAAGGAACCAAACTCGCATCATAGATCCAAACACATACTCAGACGTTTCCATCTGATTAGAGAGATCATTGGGGGAGGAGACGTGAAGATATGCAAAGTGGGCATCGATGACAACATTGTCGATCCACTTACTAAGCCTCTTCCACAGCCTAAACATGAAAGTCATACGAGGTCTATGGGTATTAGATATCTGACCGATTAGGGCTAGTGCAAGTGGGAGATTGTTAGTAGTGTGCCCTAGGCCAATGGATAGTTGTGATTCATGTATTAACATTATGACTTGTTAATAATATATTATGAGGTATTCCTTTCATATATGCATGTATTTCGTTTATGTAATGTGATTTACATTCTATGAATGGTTTTAGACTTATGTCATCAAGTATGTGACTTGATAGTAAAACCATAAGCGTTATAAGACTATTCTAGACTGTCCCTGGTCCATCATTATTGGTGGAACAATAATGAATTAAGGCTAGTATGTGTTCTTGTTGATGATCAGGTTTTACTAATCATGGATATGAGATATCAAATCAGAGACATAGATATATGTTAGAGAACATATATTGGACCGACCGACATAAAGAATACTACATGGTTTCATGTCATTAGTGATTCTTAATATGGTTTGACTTTAGTCCTTTGACCTGAAGTCATAATGGTTCCCTACATGAGGAATTCGGTGTTTTGATATTAGACGAAGTTATTCTTAACCGAATAACAAGTAGTCTTATGTTGGGCGTCAAACGAATCATGCGGAGGGATGTGAATGCGTAGATGGGATTTTTACCTCTCTTAAATGAGAGAGATATCATTTGGGCCTCTTGACAAGTGTGACTGAAGAAATGCATGGCCGTGCTCAAATGAATTGATGAACAGTCATTAATGTCATTTGTTATAATCAGTCAACTTAGGGATCAAGAAACTATGATTAATCAAAGGTTGACATATACCATGCCTTATGATTAATCTTGATATCGTGTAATAAAAGGACTGAACTTATAACCATAGTTACAGGTTAAATCAGATTATTGATCCTCATTTGATTTGGGTAGTCATAATGTTTTGCTAAAGGCCGCTTATGACTTATAGGTTTTGAAGTGTGATCAAGCCCATTGCCAACATCAAATGAGCCTACAGGGTCCCACACAAAGAATGATGTGATCTAGGTTTATTTTCTTGGGCCTAATTTATTAGGTATTGAATAAATATATGTAGATATATTTATTGGGCTAGATTGAATTAAGTTGTCGGGCTTTTATTATATGAGATATAATAGGCCGAAACTTATTGGGCTTCAATGGGATTAGGGTTTCTCTATAAATAGAGAAACTTAGGTCTTATTAAATTGAGACACTATTGTCGCACGAAACCCTAGTCACCATCCGAGAGGAAAAACGTGTGGCGTTCAGAAAGTTTTTTAGGATGTTCTAGCACACCACAGCCGCAGCCCGAATCGTGCATACTCGTGTGGATACCAATGGAGGGCATTCGCACATTGCAGTGTCTTGGAATCCGAAAAGAATCAACCCACCCACAGCATAAAGGTATTTTCGTACATCCTAAGTATTTTGGATTATACTTCATGTTGTTGTATGGTCTTTTCCGCAGTGTATTGTGAATACTCGAACTGTACGCGATCCAACACTTGCCATGCATTCATTATGTATGAGATATATAATGAAACGATATAGGATGGATAATAAATTGCATCTAGACAAGATGGTAATTAAAACTTAAAGACCAAAAAGACTGAGTGGGAGAGGATGCTCATGTGAGAGTCCATGGTCTCCAAACGATGGCCCATTTGCATGTGGTGAAGTGTTACTCCCCATCGGAGGACATGGATCCTAGATCTTTGATGGTTTGGGTCTCCTTAAGGATAAGTCCACTTATTGATAGCAAATGTGACCTCCTACCAAGGCATGGTTTGCAGGTATCTTTAGTGTATGAATCAAATGGTTAAACACTCAATATTTTTTATCAATAAACTGCCTACGGTAAAAGTATGGACCAAATTAAGATGCTTCTCAAAAAGTTGACCATGAGATGCTTGGTAGTTTTTTGAGTGGGAGGATCCTAGTTTTTCTTTTAATGGATAAGATGGCCCACCATCACTTAGTCTGCTATAGATAAGAAAAATAACAGTCGTATAATGTTTTAATTTTTTAAGTTTTGTTAAATCTATCATCATGTATACATGAGTCATGATTTTATACAAAGTTTCATTAATTGTTGACTAGTATGCTCATATTTTAATAATTTATATTTTTAGACATAATCAACCACAAAATGAATCCTCTCACCCTGCTATTGACTAATAACAAATTGGAAAACAGAGACAATTTTAATGAATGGAGACGTAACCTTGACATTGTTCTTCAATATGAACGTATTTCATGGGTGTTAACTGAAAGTGAGACTACACCTCCGGGTGAAGCTTCAACTCCTAAACAAGTCCAACAATATGAGCGTTGGCAGAATGCTGTCAAGACTACTAAGTGTTATATTCTGGCTTCTGTCAGCGGCATGTTGCAAAAGCAAATTGCTTGTATGAAAACTACTAGTGCAATGGTCCATCACCTACATGAGATGTTTGGTGTGAGGACTAGGCCTCCAAGAGTGAAAGCTATCTAAATCTTTCATAATCTCAGATAGAAACCTGGTGAACCAGTGCGGGATTATATGATGAAGGTAATCTCTGCAGTCACTGAAGTTGAGATGCTTGGGACGGATATGGATGTAGACACGCAGATGATTATGATCATAAATAACTTAAACTCTTCTTTTCAACAGTTTAAGTTGGACTATGAGCTCAACAGCAATGATTACACCTTGAGTGAGTTGATGAATACCCTCTAGAACACAAAGGAGATATTGAATATTAAGGCTCATATGCCAGAAGCTAATGTAGCTTCTTCTTCTAAGCCCAAGGGTATATTGGTCGAGTGCCTTCATTGAGGCACTTGAGGACTTGGGACTGCCCAGCCCATATTCTAAAGCTTGAATCCACAATGATGAAACCAAGGTCAGAAGTATGTTTATTTATAGGATATCTTATTGGAACTCGAGGGTACTATATTTACAGTCCTCAAGATAGGAAGGTATTTGTGTCGACAAATTTGACCTTCTTAGAGGAGTTTATGAGAAATCACAAAGGAAGAAGTGAAGTAGTACTAAATGAGTTAGCTATTTCATCCAAACCAAGAGTTGTTTTGGATATGACAGAACAAGATGTCGAAATGGATTCAAGAGTTGAATTGAAAGTGCAACCTGAACATCAAGTTGTGTCTAGACGTAGTGGGAGGGTTGTGAGACAACTAGATAGGTATCTGGGTCTAGGAGAAGGTTTAATTGCCATCTCAGACCAAGAAGAAACAGATCCCATTACGTATACACAGGCTATTAATGATGTTGATGCAGGAAAATGGCTCAAGGCGATGGAATCGGAAATAGACTCCAAGTATAGTAATGAAGTCTAGGTCTCTATGGATCTACCACCATGTCTAAAGACCATAGGGTGTAAATGGATCTACAAAAGGAAAAGGGGATTAGATGGAAAGGTAGAGACCTTTAAAGCTAGATTGGTAGCTAAAGGCTATACTCAAAAAGAGGGTATAAACTATGAGGAGACTTTTTCTTTGGTTACTATGCTTAAGTCCATCAGGATTCTTTTAGCCATAATAGCCTATTTCGATTATGAAATATGGCAAATGGATGTCAAGACTGCATTTGTTAATGAGGATCTTGAGGAGATGATTTTTATTGTAACATCCCCTCTCTTATAGGAAAAGGGTATTTTGGTAATTAGGACGGGTTCGGGATATTAAATTATATCTTGGCATGCGCATACAGCATATAGCCTTTCTGATTACTGATTGGTTGCACATGCACACAGTATACATGCATGCATGACATTTTCCGGCTTAGGTTTTAAATGGAACTTCTGTGTGAAATTAATGGAGTAATTGAGTTTGGAAAATTATTTGGATTGCACCATAAATTGTTTTACATTTTTAGGGATTTTAGGAATTTTCTGGATTTTTCCGAGAAAATTCTCGATCGAAAAAAATCGCCAAGTGGCGAACCTACGATTTTTAGTAGCGAAACTTTCTACCCAATGGCACCGTAATATTGGGTATATTATTTTGGGACTGAAATTAGGGTCATTGGAGTTAATTGGAGTAAAAATTTTGACCGGATTAAACAAATACTACTTTGACTTTTCTTTGATTTTTAAACCAATGGAAACTTGCCATTTAGAAGCATCATTAAATGCTTCCTTCAATGCTCTCGGATGAGTATGTTTAAAGAAAGAAAGGATGAGATGTTAAGCCTTATTATTCCCCATCAAAACACACACTCTTCTTTACATTTAACCATCGAAATTTTGCTCCTTTTCTCATCTTTCTTGTAACTTTAAGCTACCATCTCTTAATCCATCAAAGCTAGAAGATGAGTTTGGTACATGCTTGGGAAGGGAAGGAGGTTGGTACTTTGGTGTAGAAGTTAGAAGTTAGAAGTTGAAGCTTGAAGGAGGTTTTGTATTAGGTAAGTTTTCATTTAAGGTTTGAGTTTTAAATGAGATTTGCATAAGGAATTTAATGCCATGATAGTGAATAAAAGGGTTTAAAGCATGTATTAGGTTCATGTAGGCATTAAAGTGATGATTATTATGATTTGAAGAAATGGGTATGAGGCTAGGTGAAGATGTATTGAAATTAATGATATGGTTTGATTTTGAGTTGAGTATGGATGATTATTTGAGTATATGAATTGAGGAATTTAATGCTGCCAATTTTTCAGTATTAGCCCTAGTATATGTATGACTGTAGTAATATTTAATTTGTATTTATTTGGATGTCTAGTGATGTGAAAAAGGCATTGGAAATGTTAGAACTAAGGTTAACATTAAATCTGGAAAGTTAGGGTTGAAATTGATGTTACTGATTTATTCATAACTTATTGTGTAGGAATGCACATGAGGTAAGGTTAGTGGCTACTGAAACTTTGGGATGTTGGCTTCAATTTAGTGTGAAATAGGTGTTGTTGAATTTAAATGATAGAAGGGTGAATTTTTGCATGGAAAGTTACTGTTCCATTGCCTGTGAACAGTAACCGCAACTATGACATCTGAGTTTTGTTGATTTTTATGAATTAATGGAGATGGAATTAGGGAAAATGGTCTTCATGGAAGTTGTAGAATATTGAATTATATTTCCATTGCTACTGATCTTGCTATTTTTAGAATTTTATATTGGGAGATATGAATTGATTACTAATGACTGGTTTTGAGCATTTTGGATGAAACCTAGTCTAAGTGTGATTTTGTGAGTTTTCAGATTGGAGGCAATTTTAACATTTTATGTGGACTGAATTGGTGTGAGTGAGCTTCTGAAGAATTGTAGAGGAAGAGATTACCTTGAAATTGCTATATGGTGTGTAATTTTTAGAAGTCAGAATTGGGAGTTATGATTTTTCAAAAATTGACCCTACATTAGGTTATGAATGGCTGATCATAACAGTAGCTTCCATAACAGTTTTGAAATTGATAGAGATCGAATTGGATGATGAGTGCTTCATGAAAATTGAATTTTGAGATGTTATCTTTTCAGGGATATAAAGTTCGGATTTTACTGACTTGTATACAGGGAGTTATGCTTGTTATAAGGTTACTGCCGAAATTGGAGGATTTCAGGGACAGTAACATTAGATGAGTTAATTGACTTGTTTAGCAATAGAATTTGATTTTGGATTGTTCATGAAAGTTGTTGAAGACATTGTGAACTTATTAACCATATTTTTGTGGTAATTTATTACTGAAGAATCAGTGAGTTATGAAATTGCCACTGTACTGCCCTTTGTTGAGGGAAATTGAGTAGGCAGTAGGTTTGATGGAGTTTTTGACACCCTTAGGGTTGGAATTGATTTTTATGGTCTTCTTGAGAATTGTAGAACTTTTCATAAGCTTTCCAACAAGGTATAGGTTGCATTTTTCAGAAATGTGTAGAAAGAGTTATGGGTGTTGGAAATTTGGTTGGAAATCAGAAAATAAAGGGGGAAATAAGGGTTATATATAAAAATATAAATTGTTGAGTTTTTGGTTTCTTTCGTGAATAACTTTTCCGTCCGACGTCCGATTGACCTGATTCTTGAGGTATCGGATTCATTGAATATTTAATTTCCTTTTCTGAGAGATTCGGGATTTTTAGACGGAAATTTGACGTAGCCGGACGGAGACGGTGAATCACTTTTTTATTTAATTGGGGACCTATAGAGGTCCGAATTGCGCACCGTCAGCGCCTATGGATTCCTAATTTTTTATAGAATTCTATTATGGGGAATTATTGAATTAGGACCGGGATGCCATGAACATGCATTATACACATTTGACTGATTTCATGTGCATTGTTTAGTCATTTAAAGTACACAGTTAGTAATGGTTATTCATTTAATTTGCTATAGAGGCTCAAGTGGACCATCGTTCCACGGACTTGGCAGAGACTTCCCGGCACTAGCGTGGAAGTTATTAGGTGAGTAACCTAGTTGGTTATTCAATCTATGTGTTTCTTGTGATTTGATTACCTACGGGATTACATGGATTATTACTTGTGAATTGATTGCCTACGGGATTCGTGGACTACATGTGGTTTTATTGATTTGCTTAATGAGGCCGTATAATTGGACTGAATATTGGACTGTGAAATACCATGTTTCTCGCTATGGACCATGTGCATTCATGCACAAATGCATCACATCGTTAAAGGAAAGTTGTGAACAAGAGACGCCATTTGTCTTGAACCGAAGCTTAGAGCTCGATATCTTGAACAGAGCTGAGCTCATTGGAGATAATTCTCCCAGACACGTCTATCTTGATCACTTTATTATCGCTTTCGGTCACAATCTGAAATGAACTAGAAAAGAGTCACATGTGCATTGCATCTTGGACTGAATATTTGGCAATGTTTTGATTTGGTTCTTTATATCTTGTTCGAGATCAGATCTTGTAATTGTCTTGTGATTGTTTGAATCGTGTGTTTTGTATAATTGTTGAATGAGTCTTGTATCATGCTTATATGATGCATGAATTGGGAGAACCATCAATGATGGTTTCTCATTGAGTTCATAAACTCATCCAAAATTGCAATCTATTTTTCGGGCCTAAGTGTAGACAGATAGCTCCCTCGGAATTTGTAGAGTAGTATCTTGTGAATTTGGCGAGAAAGCGATGGCTCAAAGGTCGGTCAGTTGGGCTTTCTTTTGGAGACCTATAGTTAGATCATCTTTTGTACATTCTGATATGTCATTTAGTGAGTAGTGTTTTGGAGCATGTAAACTAAACATATTGACGGTTTGTAAATTCTTGAGTTTTGAGTGAATGAAATGGAATCTAATTTGGTTTTAAAAAGTGGTCAATTTCTTATTCTTGTCTTATGATTGTGATGCCATGAGGAGTGTAGTGGTTGTTGTCGGTAGTGGTCTCTTGTCGTAGGATATGTATCGGAATGACCTACAGGCGTTAGGTGGATACCTATGGTGAGGGCGCTACATTTAGTGATATCGAGCATGGTTTGGCATCTTTTGGGAATAGTAACAATGTAGGTATGAATCGGATGGAACTATTGGAAACCGATCGAATTTTGTTTTATTTTAGGTCTTGCATTAGGTGATCGGGTTGAAGCGACCGGTGACCAGGATCGATGGGAGCAAGTAGGAGTCTTCTATGCCTCGTCTTGAGGATCGCCTCCTCGAGTTCGAGAGGCGGGAGAGGAGGTATGATTTCTTCTGCAAGCGGGGTGAGATTTCTATGGTAGTATAGACCCGTAGAGGCCGAGGGTTGGTTGGAAGGACGGAGAGAGTTTTCGACAGGATGAATTGCGAACGATGAGAGGTTCGATTATCTGGTGTCACCTTGTTGCGAGGCCCAACATATAAGTGGTGGAAGGCGTGCGAGCGGTACCACCGGGCCTTGCTTCTTGTCGTGGGCTGAGTTTACGAGGGCCTTGAGGATAATTATATGCCCAAGGTCTATCTTGATATGAAGATCAGGAGTTTGGGCTGAAGCGAGGTCGGATGTCGGTGGCGAATATGAGGTGAAATTTAATGGTGATGGATTATGCCATGTGATGATCCCGACCGAGGCTGATAAGTGCGGAGGTTCGAGAATAGCCTCAATCTGAGATCCGTACAGGTTGGCTCGGTCGGACATGGGTACATTTATTGATTGAGGTTTGCTTGCCATTAGAGTGGAAGCGGTGATGAGACGAGATAGGTTGAGATTGGGTCCGGGTGGCGACCAGTGATAGTCGAGGCAGCTCTAGCAAGAGCTTTAGTAAGCGCCTTGAGCGGGACTTCGAGTCTGGGAGGTTCGAGACGATCTGGTTTTAGGCGGAGGGGAGATTTGGACCGGTGGTAGTGGTAGTGGCGGGGCTCTGTACAAATTTCTCCAGTGTGCCCACATTGTGAGAGGAGACACGATGGGGAGTGTTAAGTGGCTTCTTGGAGCCTGCTTGAGGTCTTGACTCGACGAACATCAGTCGAGGATTGCGGATACTTTGAGAGTTCAACTTCTTTGGTAGTGGGCGAGTCGGGAGTAGTCTGTTGTCTGTGAGTAGAGTGGGTGGATCCGGACAGAGTGGCGAGGTAGAGGCCGTGGTAGAGTGAGGGTCCTTTGTGAGGGTGAGGGTCGGGCAGACCGACCACAGTCCCAGCGAGTATCGCCATGGCGTGACAGAGGCCCAGATTCCCCGATGTTGTAGCCGGTATGCTTCTCCTTTCGATATTGAGGCATTTGCTCTGCTGGATCTGGATCCACACATTCTTTCATTACACTCATATGGCATGTAGATTGCATGGGGATAGGGAGATGCTACTGATATGGGCTAGAGGTGAGTACACCTCTAGGTACTACTCTTGCATTGAGAGAGAGTGCATGGGGATGCTCGATCCAGATTGATCAAGCGATATTGAGGCGGACCTTATAGTATTGCCTCGAGAGATCGATGTGATTACGGGATGGGTGACTTATCGCCCATAGGGCTATCATGGTTGCTACACCAGGAGGTTGTCTTTGAGTCTCTGGTCGACTAGGCGGTGTTCAAAGGAGTTAGTCGGCGATGCCAGCCGGATGATCTCTTTCCTTAGTGCCACGAGATTGATGCGGGGAGGTTGTGAGGCATATCTGCTCATGTGGTTGACACGAGTTGAAAGCAGAGGCTTGGGATATTCCGTGGTTAGGGAATTTCCAGATGTGTTTCTGATGAGTTCTGGGTTTACCCGGATCGGAGACGAGTTTACTATTGACCTCGTTCAGTACCGCTCTATATCTATACCTCCATATAGGATGGCACCTGTGGCCCGAGGGAGTTGAAGGTTCGATTCTGGGAGTTGTTGGAGAAGGGTTTATCGGACCCGATGTCTCATGCAATCTATTTTTCGAGCCTAAGTGTGAGCAGATAGCTCCCTCGGACCTGTAGAGCCATATCTTGTGGATGGCGAGAGAAGCGATGGCTCAAAGGTCGGTCACCGGCTTTCTTTTGGAGACCTATAGTTAGATCTGTCTTTTGTACATTCTGATTATGTCATTTAGTGAGTAGTGTTTTGGAGCATGTGTAAACTAAACATATTGACGGTTTGTAAATTCTTGAGTTTTGAGTGAATGAAATGGAATCTAATTTGGTTTTAAAAGTGGTCAATTTCTTATTCTTGTGTTATGATTGTGATGCCATAAGGAGTGTAGTGGTTGTTGTCGGTAGTGGTCTCTTGTCGTAGGATATGTATCGGAATGACCTACAGGCGTTTGGTGGATACCCTATGGTGAGGGGCGCTACATTTAGTGGTATCGAGCATGGTTTGGCATCTTTGGGAATAGTAACAATGTAGGTATGAATCGGATGGAACTATTGGAAACTGATCAGAATTTTTGTTTTTGTTTTAGGTCTTCGCATTAGGTGATCGGGTTGAAGCGACCGGTGACCAAGGATCGATGGGAGCAAGTAGAGTCTTCTATGCCTCGTCTTGAGGATCTGCTCCTCGAGTTCGAGAGACGGGAGAGGAGGTATGATTTGTTGCGTGGCGGGGGTATGAGATTTCTATGGTAGTACAGACCCCGCCGAGGCTGAGGGATGGTTGGAGAGGACGGAAAGAGTCTTCGACCAGATGGATCGCGAACTGATGAGAGGTTCGATTATGCGTGTCATCCTTGCTGCGGGCCCGACATATAAGTGGTGGAAGACTGCGCGCGGTACCACCGGGCCTTGCTTCTTGTCATGGGTTGAGTTTGAGGGCCTTGAGGATAATTATATGCCCAAGGTCTATCTTGATATGAAGATGCGGAGTTTACGGGCTGAAGCGAGGTCGGATGTCGGTGGCGAATATGAGGTGAAATTTAATGAGTGATGGATTATGCCCTTTGTGATGATCCCGATGAGGCGATAAGTGCCGGAGGTTGAGAATGGCCTCAATATTGAGATCCGTACCAGGTTGGCTCGGTCAGACATGGGTACATTTATTCAGTTGAGGGCTGCTGCCATTAGAGTGGAGCAGCTGATGAGACAGAGATAGGTTGAGATTGGGTCCCGGGGTAAGCGGCCCAGTGATAGTCAGGGCAGCTCGGCAAGAGCTTTAGTAAGCGCCAGGGCAGGACTTTCAGGTCTCCGGGAGGTTCGAGACAGTCTGGTTTTGGGCAGAGGGGGAGATTTGGACCGACTGGTAGTGGTAGTGGCAGGGGCTCTGTACAAATTTCTCCAGTGTGCCCACATTGTGAGAGGAGACACAGTGGGGAGTGTTGGTGGCTTACTGGAGCTTGCTTGAGGTGCGGCTCGACAGACATCAGTCGAGGATTGCGGATACTTTGAGAGTTCAACTTCTTTGGTAGTGGGCGAGTCGGGAGTAATCTGTTGTCTGTGAGTAAGTGGGTGGATCCGGACAGAGGGGCCGAGGTAGAGGCCGTGGTAGAGCTGAGGGGTCCTTTGTGAGGATTGAGGGTCGGGGCAGCCGACCACAGTCCCAGTGAGTATCGCCATGTGTGCGGGAGGCCCAGATTCCCCGATGTTGTAGCTGGTATGCTTCTCCTTTCTGATATTGAGGCATTTGCTCTGCTGGATCCTGGATACACACATTCTTTCATTGCACCTCATATGGCATGTAGATTGCATGGGGATAGGGAGATGCTACAGTATGGGCTAGAGGTGAGTACACCTCTAGGTACTACTACTACATTGGGAGAGGTCTGTAGGGGATGCTCGATCCAGATTGATCAGCGATATTGAGGCGGACCTTATAGTATTGCCCCGAGAGAGATCGATGTGATTACGGGGATGGGTCGCTTACGCCCATAGGGCTATCATGGGCTGCTACACCAAGGAGCTTGTCTTTGGAGTCTCTGGTCGACTAGGCGGTGTTGAGAGGAGTTAGTCAAGCGATGCCAGCCGGATGATCTCTTTCCTTAGTGCCACGAGATTGATCGAGGAGGTTGTGAGGCATATCTCGCTCATATGGTTGACACGAGTTGAGCGGAGGCTTGGGATATTCCATGGTTAGGAATTTCGGATGTGTTTCTGATGAGTTCTGGGTTTACCACCGGATCGGAGGCGAGTTTACTATTGACCTCGTTCAGTACCGCTCTATATCTATACCTCCATATAGGATGGCACCTGTGGGCGAGGGAGTTGAAGGTTCGATTCAGGAGTTGTTGGAGAAGGGTTTATCGGACCAGTGTCTCACCATGGGGAGCTCGGTTTTGTTTGTGAAGAAAAGGATGGTACTTTGAGGTCAGTATCGATTATAGCAAATTGAATCGGGTGATATGAAAGAATAAATACCCACCGCCTAGGATTGATGACTTATTTGATCGATTCTGAGGGCTCGGTATTCACCAAGTTAGATCTACGATCTGGTTACTATCGATTGAAAATTGCAGAGCCGATGTGCCTAAGAGTGCCTTGAGGAGGTATGGGCATTTCGAGTTTCTAGTGATGCCGTTTGGTGTGCCCGGCAGCTTTATGGCCTTGATGAATAAGGTATTTCAGCCTACTGGATCGGTTTGTTATTGTTTTCATTGATGACATTTGGTGTATTCGAGGGATGAGCAGGGCATAGTGAGCATTTGAGGATTGTATTCTGAGCGATGAGGAGAGAGCAGTTATCGCCAAATTCAGCAAATGTGAATTTTAGCTGGATCGGTGATCTTTTGGGGCATATAGTGGTGGAGAGGGTATTGGTGGATCAAGTAAGGTTGAGGCGGTCTTGAAGTGGGAAGCTCCTAGGAATGTGCGGAGATTGGAGTTTCCTCGGATTAGCGGGTTATTACGGAGGTTTGTCGAGGATTCTCATTGATCTCGGCCCTCGACAAAACTTCGAGGAAGAATGTGCCATTCGGATGGACCGAGGAGTGTCGGAAGAGCTTTGAGGAGTGAAACATCGTTGACTCTTGCCGGTGTTGGCTATTCCATCTGGGACCTGGAGGATTTGAGGTGTCTGATGATGCATCACATCGAGGATTGGGATGTGTTACGATGCAACACGGTAGAGTCATTGCCTATGCCTCGAGGCAGTTAAGGTCTCACGAGGTAAATTATCTGTTCATGATTTAGAACTAGCTGCGTTGTGTTTGCCTTTGAAGATTTGGAGGCATTACATATGGTGAGACTTTTCAGATCTTCACTTACCACGAGTTTGAGATACCCTCTTGAGCAGAGAGAGTTGAATTTGAGGCGGAGGAGGTGGCTTGAGTTATTGAAGGATTATGGTATACTATCGAGTATCACCACAGGAAAGCTAATGTGGTGGCGGATGCTCGGTAGGAAGTCACATACTAATCTGACTTCATTAGGGCTATGAGGTTGCCTAACTTGATTGATTGAGAGCTTTGAATGTTCGGATGAATGGAGGCGGGATGGAGTCTTATTGGCTACATTGAGGCCGAGACCGATGCTCTTGGATAGGATCGGAGAGTTCGGATAAGGATCTGTTATGGTTAGGCGATTGAGAAAGTAAAAGGTGATTCGAGTTACGAGTTTGACTTGAGAGATGGGACTTTATGGATGGGACGGAGGCTTTGTGTGCTGATGTGGATGATCTGGCGAGAGATCTTGGAGGAGGCTCACGTGGCCACATATGCTATGCATCTGGTACTACCAAGATGTATAACACCTTAAGCAACATTTACGGTGGCTGGTATGAAGAAGCGGTGGCAGAGTTTATGTCTAGGTGTTTGGCGTGCCCGTGAGTTAAGTGAGCACCGGGCTCGATGGGAAGCTTCATTCGTTGCCGATTCGGAGTGGAAATGGGAATGAATCACCATGGATTTCATTATGGGGTTGCCTAGGGCCTTGAGGCGACATGGCGCTTATCTGGGTCATAGTGGACGGTTGACTAAATCGGCCCATTTTTGGCGATGAGGAGAATAATACTATGGATCAGTTGGCCCGAAGTATGTGGCGGAGATAGTGAGATTACACGGGGTCCAGATGTCGATAGTGTCAGCGAGGATCCCAGATTTACTTGAGGTTACGGCGAGTTTGCGATGCGCTATGGGTACTAAATTGAACTTGATCTGACGTTTCATCCTCGAACAGATGGGCAGAGTGAGAGGACGATTAAGACTGTTGAGGATATGCTTCGGGCTTGTGTATTGGAGTTCAGAGGAGCATGGGATCAGTATTTAGCCCTGATTGAGTTTGCATACAACAACCATTATCACAGTAGCATCGGGATGGCACCGTATGAGGCGTTATATGGGAGACCGTGTAGATCGCCTTTGTATTGGGATGAAGAGGGCGTGAGGATGATTGAGGTCTGAGTTGATTCGGATCTCTTGTTGATAAAGTGAGGCGATTGAATCGCATCAAGGCGGCTCAGGATAGACAGAAGAGTTATGTGGATCAACATAGGTGGGACATTGAGTATAATGTGGGCGACAGAGTATTCTTACGGGTGTCACCGTGGCGTGGTGTCTTGAGATTTGGGAAAAGGGTAAGTTAAGCCCTAGGTACATTGGTCCATATGAGATCCTTGAGAGGATCGGACCTTTGGCTTCTGGGCTAGCTTTACAGTGAGATGTCTCGATTACATGGCGTTTTCATGTGAGTATGCTTGAGATATCGGTCGGATCCGACACATGTGATCTGGCTCGGAGATTGAGGTCTCGATGTCGAGTTATGTGGAGGCCGATCCAGTTATCGGGTCTCGGGTGAAACAATTGAGGAATAAGAGTATTCCATTGGTGAAGGTTCTCTGGAGGAACCATTCGTTGAGGAGGCTACAGGAGACCGAGGAGCATATGAGGAGACAATATCCTCATCTTTTCGATCAATCGGTAAAATTTGAGGACGAAATTTTTTAGGAGGAGAATTGTAACATCCCTCTCCTATAGGAAAAGGGTATTTTGGTAATTAGGGCGGGTTCGGGATATTAAATTATATCTCGGCATGCGCATCTGACATATAGCCTTTACGATTCTTGATTGGTTGCACATGCACACGATATACGCATGCATGACATTTTTAAACAGGTTTTAAATGGAACTTCGTGTGAAATTAATGGAGTAATTGAGTTTGGAAAATTATTTGGATTGCACCATAAATTGTTTTACATTTTTAGGAATTTTTAGGAATTTTTTTGGATTTTTCCGGAGAAAATTCCTGGACCGGAAAAATCGCCAAGTGGCGAACCGGTCAATTTTAGTGTAAAATTTCTACCCAATGGCCTTTGTAATATTGGGTATATTATTTTGGGACTAAAATTAGGATCATTGGAGTTAATTGGAGTAAAAATTTTGGACTGGATTAAACAAATACTACTTTGACTTTTCTTTGATTTTTTAAACCAATGGAAACTTGCCATTTAGAAGCATCATTAAATGCTTCCTTCAATGCTCTCGGATGAGTATGTTTAAAGAAAGAAAGGATGAGATGTTAAGCCTTATTATTCCCCCATCCGAAACACACACACTCTTCTTTACATTTAACCATCGAAATTTTGCTCCTTTTCTCATCTTTCTTGTAACTTTAAGCTACCATCTCTTAATCCATCAAAGCTAGAAGATGAGTTTGGTACATGCTTGGGAAGGGAAGGAGGTTGGTACTTTGGTGTAGAAGTTAGAAGTTAGAAGTTGAAGCTTGAAGGAGGTTTTGTATTAGGTAAGTTTTCATTTAAGGTTTGAGTTTTAAATGAGATTTGCATAAGGAATTTAATGCCATGATAGTGAATAAAAGGGTTTAAAGCATGTATTAGGTTCATGTAGGCATTAAAGTGATGATTATTATGATTTCAAGAAATGGGTATGAAATTAGGTGAAGATGTATTGAAATTAATGATATGGTTTGATTTTGAGTTGAGTATGGATGATTATTTGAGTATATGAATTGAGGAATTTAATGCTGCCAATTTTTCAGTATTAGCCCTAGTATATGTATGACTGTAGTAATATTTAATTGGTATTTATTTGGATGTCTAGTGATGTGAAAAAGGCATTGGAAATGTTAGAACTAAGGTTAACATTAAATCTGGAAAGTTAGGGTTGAAATTGATGTTACTGATTTATTCATAACTTATTGTGTAGGAATGCAAATGAGGTAAGGTTAGTGGCTTCTGAAATAGGTGTTGTTGAATTTCAATGATAGAAGGGTGAATTTTTGCATGGAAAGTTACTGTTCCATTGCTGTGAGCGATAGCTTTGCAACTATGACATCTGAGTTTTGTTGATTTTTATGAATTAATGGAGATGGAATTAGGGAAAATGGTCTTCATGGAAGTTGTATCATATTGAATTATCTTTCCATTGCTACTGATCTTGCTATTTTTAGAATTTTATATTGGGAGATATGAATTGATTACTAATGACTGGTTTTGAGCATTTTGGATGAAACCTAGTCTAAGTGTGATTTTGTGAGTTTTCGGATTGGAGGCAATTTTAACATTTTATGTGGACTGAATTGGTGTGAGTGAGCTTCTGAAGAATTGTAGAGGAAGAGATTACCTTGAAATTGTTATATGTTGTGTAATTTTTAGAAGTCAGAATTGGGAGTTATGATTTTTCAAAAATTGACCCTACATTAGGTTATGAATGGCTGATCATAACAGTAGCTTCCATAACAGTTTTGAAATTGATAGAGATCGAATTGGATGATGAGTGCTTCATGAAAATTGAAGTTTGAGATGTTATCTTTTCAGGGATATAAAGGTCGGATTTTACTGACTTGTATACAGGGAGTTATGCTTGTTATAAGGTTACTGCCCAAATTGGAGCATTTCAGGGACAGTAACATTAGATGAGTTAATTGACTTGTTTAGCAATAGAATTTGATTTTGGATTGTTCATGAAAGTTGTTGAAGACATTGTGAACTTATTGAACATATTTTTTGGGTAATTTATTACTGAAGAATCAGTGAGTTATGAAATTGCCACTGTACTGCCCTGTGTTGAGGGAAATTGAGTAGGCAGTAGGTTTGATGGAGCTTTTGACACCCTTAGGGTTGGAATTGATTTTTATTGTCTTCTTGAGAATTGTAGAGCTTTTCATAAGCTTTCCAACAAGGTATAGTTTGCATTTTTCATAAATGTGTAGAAAGAGTTATGGGTGTTGGAAATTTGGTTGGAAATCGAGAAAATAAAGGGAAATAAGGGTTATATATAAAATATAAATTGTTGAGTTTTGGTTTCTTTCGTGAATAACTTTTCCGTTCGACGTCCGATTGACCTGATTCTTGAGGCATCGGATTCATTGAATATTTAATTTCCTTTTCTGAGAGATTCGGGATTTTTAGGCGGAATTTGGCGTAGCCGGGTAGCAGACGGTGAATCAACATTTTATTTAATTGGGGACCTATAGAGGTCCAATTATGCTTCCGTCGGCGCTATGGATTCCTCATTTTTATAGAATTCTATTATGGGAATTATTGAATTAGGGTCGGGATGCCATGAACATGCATTATACACATTTGACTGATTTCATGTGCATTGTTTAGTCATTTAAAGTACACAGTTAGTAATGGTTATTCATTTAATTTGCTATAGAGGCTCAGTGGACCATCGTTCCACGGACTTGGCGAGACTTCCGGCACTAGCGTGGAAGTTATTAGGTGAGTAACCTAGTTGGTTATTCAATCTATGTGTTTCTTGTGATTTGATTGCCTACGGGATTACATGGATTATTACTTTGAATTGATTGCCTACGGGGATTCGTGGACTACATGTGGTTTTATTGATTTGCTTAATGAGGCTGTATAATTGGACTGAATATTGGACTGTGAAATACCATGTTTACTGCTATGGACCATGTGCATTCATGCAAAATGCATCCTGCTTATTAAAGGAAAGTTGTGAGCAAGGGCCTTTGTCTTGAGCCGAGCCTGAGAGCTCGATATCTTGAACCAAGAACCTCGAGCTCGATGGGAGATAATTCTCCCCGAACCGTCTATCTTGATCAACATTATCGCTCGGTCACAATCTGAAATGAACTGGAAAAGAGTCACATGTGCATTGCATCTTTGGACTGAATATTTGGCAATGTTTTGGTGGTTCTTTATATCTTTATTACGAGATCGTATCTTGTAATTATCTTGTGATTGTTTGAATCGTGTGTTTTGTATAATTGTTGAATGAGTCTTGTATCATGCTTATATGATGCATGAATTGGGAGAAACATCAATGATGGTTTCTCATTGAGTTATAAACTCATCCAAAATTGCAATCTATTTTTCAGGGCCTAAGTGTGAGCAGATAGCTCCTCGGAATTTGTAGTAGTATCTTGTGGAATTTGGCGAGAAGCGATGGCTCAAAGGTCGGTCAGTGGGCTTTCTTTTGGAGACCTATAGTTAGATCTGTCTTTTGTACATTCTGATATGTCATTTAGTGAGTAGTGTTTTGGAGCATGTAAAAACTAAACATATTGACGGTTTGTAAATTCTTGAGTTTTGAGTGAATGAAATGGAATCTAATTTGGTTTTAAAAGTGGTCAATTTCTTATTCTTGTCTTATGATTGTGATGCCATGAGGAGTGTAGTGGTTGTTGTCGGTAGTGGTCTCTTGTCGTAGGATATGTATCGGAATGACCTACAGGCGTTCGGTGGATACCTATGGTAAGAGGCGCTACATTTATATTGACAAAAGAATTCATTGAGCCAAGTAATGACCATAAGGTTCGCAATTTATAAAAGTCCATTTATAGACTTAAGTAAGCATCTAGGTCTTGGAACATTAGGTTTGATAAGTCTATCAAAACCTATAGGTTTATAAAAAACCTAGATGAGCCTTGTGTTTATAAAAGAATACAAGAAGGTAAGGTTACTTTCCTAATCCTGTATGTGTTGTATCGAAAAAACAAAGCATGTTATATTTGGAGAAACGGTAGATTTCCAAACTTTTAAAAAATCATTACTTGCAGCGGAAGCAACAAATCTAAATCATCATACTAATCCATACATGATATGGTATAAGGATAATAAAACATAAACAAGATCAGGAGTATTACCGACTCCTTTGCTACAGCTTTAAATCCTCACTGCGCTATCCTCTCCTTCTTCTTGTATCCAAATCCTTTTCCTTTGAATCTTTTCCTTTAGCAATCTACTTTCTCCTTGTTGTTGTATCCTCAACTAATTAGATTTACCACTTATTCTTCAAGGACAATTAGGTTAACAAAATCCTTTGGTGGGAAAGGAGAAGAAATGTTTGGAGGAGATTTTATTAGAAGAAGAAGAACCAAAAATGAAACTCTTTCAATTGGTATTTTCGATTCTTCCTTGCATGAAAGGAGAGAAGGTGTTAAGAACATACAAGATGTCTTTCTTACACTCCAATTTTGGTTATGCATGATTGGAAGAAGAGAGAGGCATCCAATGCATCACTTCTTGCATTAATCAATCATAAAATTGCCAACAAATGAGACTCTCTTCATTTATCTTTAAAATGGCTATATGAAAAGACTATAACCTAAAATTAAATGACCAATTTCGGTTTTGGCAAGAAGAAAGAAGGAAGATCGTCCATCTAATTTATATCTTTCATCTTTAATCTAATGAATGCAAATAGGTTAAATGCTAACATTAAAAATAACCATTAAACCATTTAATGGTAAGTTCATAACTCCATTTAATGATGATAAACCATAATAAATATCATCTTTATTTTAGCATTTTAATGTCAAATGTGTAGCTTCACATTTCACCTAACAAAACCGAAATTGTTACTTCTCCTTTTAAAAAAATTGTTTTAATATAATTAATTACATTAAACCAAAATCTAGCCCATTTCTAAATATACATTTGGGCTTCTAATTAACCATTAATTAGACCAAGCCCAACATTCAATTATGGGCTTCTAAAAACTCCATTTATATTTCTTACTTAGCTTGATTACCTTCCTTAAAGCCAAGTGGGGAATCTTATTGGACTTTGATAATTCAAGCTCCAATAAGCCCAGAATTAATTCAATATCATTATAATTAATTCTAGCTTATTAACTAAATGTCATTCTACTAAAGACAATTAGTTGAACTCTTGAATTATTAAATATTATAAGAATACATATTTTATGTCCAATTGCAAACCCTATTTAGAACCTTATTATAGCCATCCGCACAACAAAGGGTAAAATTACCATTTTGCCCTTATGTTGGTTTTTCCTTTTAGATCTCCCGTTTTACATTGTATGGTGATTAACACACAAGATCTCATCTTAGTGTGAAGTCTTGATGGGTAGCTAGTCAATCAAACTACTGGCGCCAGTTTAATCACCAAATCTCCTTAAAACATCTAGAAGTGATGATAGCACTATAAACTCTTTATTTGAGTGAATGTTCCCTGATACATGTTTCAATTAATAATTCCAATATGCAGACACTGGATAAATACTCTATAAAAATCCATTCTGATCATGTCAAGAATTGTAATGAAACATATATGAGTTCACCACTCACCAAGATTATGATTCATAATAAGCGAATGCTTAAGTTGTATGTTTTAAGATTAAAGTAACGGCCCACTTTATTCTTGAAAACATACTTGATTTCAGATTTATTCAATAGTGCCATTAATTATAGTCTACTTGTTGAGTCCTGATACCGGAACCCAACTACCTAAACTGAACCCATACTTATACATGATTCGGGTCTCAACCGGAAGGTGAAACGAAAGAGCAGAAACAAAAGCAAATCGAAGGCTCGGAATCAAAAGTGAAACGAACCGAAAGGCATAAAGCTGAAGCAAAGTCAACCAAATCGAAACACAATGCAACCAAGTCAAAGCAAACAAAGGGTTCAACCGGACTTAAGGGCAAATTTTTCAAGAAATTCAACTTAATCTGAACATGTTACACTTGACAGAGGGTAGAAAACTTCTGAGAAAATCAATGGTTTGAATTTCGTGCAAATCGGAGGTCAAATGGAGAAGAAACAAAGAAAATAAGAAAAAGGGTGAATCGAAGGCCAAACGAGAAAGTTACAAGAGAAAATGCATAGCTTTGTACTTAGAACTTGAAATTGTTCAAATGTGGTGTCAAAAGGAAGTTAAACTGAAACTCTACAACTTTCAAGAAAGATTTGTAACCTAATTCGGCCTTTAAGGAGGTTCAAAGTTGCTTTATAGCTACTTACCAAAAGAATAGTAAGATTTTGACCAAATGAATAGTGATTGGCTAATTCCGTCCCTCATATCTTTTTACTCCTAACTCCGAACATCGCATACTATACCTCGTTGGAAAGGTAAAAAGGTAATCTACAACTCTTAGAAGGGAGTAAAAGCAAAATCAGTCATTAGGAGAGGTAAAACCTACTGAAAGATTCAGCCCAAATAGAAAATCAATGGAGCAGTAATTTTGCAGCATGAGCGATGTGAAATCTTCAAATGCTCATAACTTCTTACTCTCATATTCAAACATCATAAATCATACATCAAATTATAATAGGAAAAGATAAGCTACATTTTCTATGAAGAAAGCAAAACTTGAAACTGTCTACAGAAGGTGAAAACGCCTCTACAGATTCTGCAAAATGCGAATGAGCGATGTCATGAATAGAAATCTGAAAACTTGCAAACCCTATAACTTCTTCATTTGAAGTTCGAAAATGACCCATTGCATACCATTTTAAAGATCTTAACGCGGTCTACAAACTTCAAGAAGACTTCCCATTCAAATGCAAACCCTAACATGGCCTAAAACCTAAAACAAGTGGCTGCCCATTTTAAAAAAAATGGACAACACCTCCCCGAAAATGCATCTAGCCAAATCTTCAATTTCATTCATCCCAACTTCAAACCTGCATAAAACCACTTCAATCTTCCAAACACCATAGCACATCCCAAACATCAACTCAAAAGAGCAATATCACAATCTTAGGCATCTCTCATTTCATCATTTCAATTCCTAATGAAACACCATCTCATCTTTTCTTTTAACATTTTCAAACATACAACCATACATCCATACATACTTAGGACATACATAACCTTAATATTTAAATAAGCAAATATAATGCTTTAAAGGGCTTCCAGCCCGATTACATTCAAAGAGATAAAAACAAGTACAAAGAACAAACTAATGCCTTGTTTTGTCAAACATGACTTTAAAAACACATTGCATCGGAGTTGCCTCAATCCCGATGCGGTTACTCAATTTCTCGCTTGCTACCTGAAGAGGGAAATAGGGGGTGAGCACGAAGGCTCCGTGGATAACACATTTATAATGGAACATAAGCAAAACCTTTTTAAACTCCTTTTCCATTAATCATATTACACAGTAAAAATCCTTTTCAAAACGTATTTCTTAAACCTTTCCGTTTTTCTTCAAAACAGTCATAAACATTGAAATCATCAATACCGTATTCCTTCAAAAATCTCTATTTTCAAGAATATATGAACCATTCAATTTAGGTATGCACCACATAACACCTAATCATGCACTATCCATAACTATACGAAAATGCAATGCACAATCAATTGGCTCGAGAGTTAGTAGAAACGAGACGGATAACTCGAGGTTATCTAAATAAGCAGAGACGAGTCCGTTTCCGGATCTCGTAGGCCCTCAAGTCATATAATTCTTTTAATACTAACAATGCCTCACCAAATAATAATTTCTCAACAAATCGAATTTCACTAAATCCCTTCATTTAATACTCAAAACCTACCCAATAAAATCCTCAATTTATTCCAACCAAATTAAAAATATCACATTAAACCTCAAAATAATTTAAACATGCTTAATGCGAATCGGGGCCTAACATTTCTCCCCCTCTTAAAAGAATTTCGTCCTCGAAATTCCTACTGAATAATCATCAAGTCATTTATTCTCTCAATTAACTTCTTCACTCGAATAATTCTCCCAATTGATCTCAGTCAATAGACTCACTTAAATCAATCAATCATTTATTATAATTCACTTGCTTACCGAATTCTTCAAATGATTCTCACAAATAACACATTATGACTGCTGATGATGCATTCATCAAAATCTAAGTTAGATCTCATATACATACTTCATCTCTTATGCTCAAGTCCCCACTAGGGATAAGGCTCCAAAATTGACTTTCAATTTTATTTCATATTCATTCCTGATTTGTTCTTTTATTTATCATTCTTAATATAACACCATCCGACTTTGCTTAACTTACTTCAAAAATTTTGTACAGACACTAATTTATATCCTACACGAATAATCCTTTGATCTCCATTTATCTTTGACAATATTTGCTTCACCTCAATTAAACAATCATGTTCAATTTTTAATTCAACCTTTCCATTCTTCTTTACTTGTACTCAAATCTTATCATTTCACCTATGTCTTTATTCTTCCTTAATCGATCCATGAAACCCTTTTCACATCCATAGTAATTCAAGTACGTATGCACCACAAAATTTCTGTTTCTCTATTCACTACCATAATCCCAAACTGAATCTATGTCTAACATAGCAGACTGTTTCACAATTCTTATTGCTAGCAGACTACGCTATATTTCTTATTGCTAAAAATCTATAACTTTCCTTACCATAAACTCTATTGAACACCACTCTTTTCTCGCTTTCGCGATAGACACATATCCGAAAGATTGCCCATAAATCATCATTCTCGTCATCTAAATCAATCACTTAGCACAGACTTCCAAAGTTAATCTTAACAAACCTATAGCCCATGTAAGATCATAAAACCTGTCTCTGATACCATAAATGTTGAGTCCCGATACCGGAACCCAACTACCTAAACTGAACCCATACTTATACATGATTCGGGTCTCAACCGGAAGGTGAAACAAAAGAGCGGAAACAAAAGCAAATCGAAGGCTCGGAATCAAAAGCGAAACGAACCGAAAGGCATAAAGCTGAAGCAAAGTCAACCAAATCGAAACACAATGCAACCAAGTCAAAGCAGACAAAGGGTTCAACCGGACTTGAGGGCAAATTTTTCCGAGAAATTCAACTTAATCTGAACATGTTACACTTTGGCAAGAGAGGGTAGAAAACTTACTGAGAAAATCAATGGTTTGAATTTCGTGCAAATCGGAGGTCAAATGGAGAAGAAACAAAGAAAATAAGAAAAAGGGTGAATCGGAGGCCAAACGAGAAAGTTACAAGAGAAAATGCATAGCTTTGTACTTAGAACTTGAAATTGTTCAAACGTGGAATCAAAAGGAAGTTAAACTGAAACTCTACAACATTCAAGAAAGATTTGTAACCTAATTCGGCCTTTAAGGAGGTTCAAAGTTACTTTCTAGCTACTTACCAAAAGAATAGTAAGATTTTGACCAAATGAATAGTGATCGGCTAATTCCGTCCCTCATATCTTTTTACTCCTAACTCCGAACATCGCATACTATACCTCGTTGGAAAGGTAAAAAGGTAATCTACAACTCTTATGAAGGGAGTAAAAGCCAAATCAGTCATTAGGAGAGGTAAAAACCTACTGAAAGATTCAGCCCAAATAGAAAATCAATGCAACAGTAATTTTGCAACATGAACAGTAACAGAAATCTTCAAATGCTCATAACTTCTTACTCCCATATTCAAACATCGCAAATCATATATCAAATTATAAGAGGAAAAGATAAGCTACATTTTCTATGAAGAAAGCAAAACTTGATACTGTCTCTAAGAAGGTGAAAACGCTCTCTGATTCTGCAAAAATGCAGAATGAACAGTAACCGCGAATAGAAATCTGAAAACTTGCAAACCCTATAACTTCTTCATTCGAAGTCCGAAAATGACCCATTGCATACCATTTTAAAGATCTTAACGCGGTCTACAAACTTCAAGAAGACTTCCCATTCAAATGCAAACCCTAACATGGCCTAAAACCTAAAACAAGTGGCTGCCCATTTTAAAAAAAATGGACAGCACCTCCCCGAAAATGCATCTAGCCAAATCTTCAATTTCATTCATCCCAACTTCAAACCTGCATAAAACCACTTCAATCTTCCAAACACCATAGCACATCCCAAACATCAACTCAAAAGAGCAATATCACAATCTTAGGCATCTATCATTTCATTATTTCAATTCCTAATGAAACACCATCTCATCTTTTCTTTTAACATTTTCAAACATACAACCATACATCCATACATACTTAGGACATACATAACCTTAATATTTAAATAAGCAAATACAATGCTTTAAAGGGCTTCCAGCCCGATTACATTCAAAGAGATAAAAACAAGTACAAAGAACAAACTAATCCCTTGTTTTCTCAAACATGACTTTAAAAACACATTGCATCGGAGTTGCCTCAATCCCGATGCGGTTACTCAATTTCTCGCTTGCTACCTGAAGAGGTAAATGGGGGGTGAGCACAACGGCTCCGTGGATAACACATTTATAATGGAACATAAGCAAAACCTTTTTAAACTCTTTTCCATTAATCATATTACGGTAAAAATCCTTTTCAAAGCGTATTTCTTAAACCTTTAGTTTTCTTCAAAGCAGTCATAAACATTGAAATCATCAATATCGTATTCCTTAAAAAATCTCTATTTTCAAGAATATATGAACCATTCAATTTAGGTATGCACCACATAACACTTAATCATGCACTATCCATAACTATACGAAAATGTAATACATAATCAATTGGCTCGAGAGTTCCGTAGAACAGGACGGATAACTCGAGGGTTATACCGTAAACAGGACGAGTCCGTTTCTGGATCTCGTAGGCCCTCAAGTCATATCATTCTTTTAATACTAACAATGCCTCACCAAATAATAATTTCTCAACAAATCGAATTTCACTAAATCCCTTCATTTAATACTCAAAACCTACCCAATAAACTTCTCAATTTATTCCAACCAAATTAAAAATATCACATTAAACCTCAAAATAATTTAAACATGCTTAATGCGAATCGGGGCCCAACACTACTACTATCATGATATGAAACTCATCAATCCCTTTAAGTAAACTCCTTTACTTATATGGAGATAAATCGCAACACTACAGTCTAAACCATAATCAAGTGACCAACTTGATTATTCAACTGTGAATTAATTAATTCAGATTCTAATAATATACATGTTTCCCATACATGTTGGACCCCGAACTTTTCTTGAAATTTTGAAGTATAAATTGACATTAGATGAGGAATTTTTGGTGAATTATTCATATGCAAAGAAAAAGACAATTCAAGAATGTGAATTGTTATATGAGATTAAGATCGGCGAAATATGCTTTTGTTATTGATGTTTATGATTAATTATGGCCTAAAATGGTGTTTTGAGTTTAAATGGAATGGATAGTGAATGAATTGCTTTAAATGGAGTTGAAAAGCAAGAAGTGATTAGTTAAAGTGTTAGATTTTGGAGAATTAAGAAATTCTGAAATTTTGAGGATGAATAGTAGCAGAAAATGGCAATTTGGATGTGAAATCTTTGTGAATTTTTCTGGGTTGATTCAGGTAGAGTTTGATAAAATTATCTTCATAAAAATTGTAGCTTCTATTGAAAGCTTTCTATCGCCTTAAAGTATGACATTTTTCGATATCGGGATTGAAAGTTATGACCATTCGAAGTTAAGTGTATTTTGTTTTGCTTTTCAAAAATGTCCATTAAGTGTAGGATTGTGTACTGTGTTTTGAGGCAAATTCTGGACGGATATGTTTTTAATTGGAGTAATTGGTCTACATGAAAGTTATATATAATTTTCATAGATTTTAAATGATGTATAATATGTTATTTGTGGATATGGGAATTGGAAGATATGAAATTTTAAAGTTTGGATGTGGTATAGGATGACAATTTCTGAACAAAAAATTTGATTGACAATTTGACTTAGTTAGAGGTTGACATTGCTTTTAAGTTCTTCATGAAAGTTTTAGATTATGTTTTGATCTTTCCATTGATGTAAAGTATGGAAGTTTTGGACCATGTAAGAGGAAGTTATGATTTTTAGAAGTTTTTGTTACCGTTGGGATGATCATTAGTGGACAGAAACTTTGAAGGGGTTTTTTACTCCCTTAGAGGCCAAATTGATTTTTCTGTCCTTCATGAAAGTTATAGGCTTCTTTTTTATCTTTTCATTGATAAAAAGGATGACATTTTTGGTACTTGGAGTTGAAAGATAGAAACTTTAGAAGTTGTGTTACTGTTTAGGGTGATCCAACCCTTGCCCATTCTTTTGCTTCTAAATTTTTCGTCCGACATCCGATTGACCTGATTTTTAAAGCGTTAGATTCCTAAGACATTCCTCTACCACTCTATGAAAATTGTGAATTTTTGAGATTAATCTGACAAAAGATTGATTGAATCAAAGAGAGAGAATTGACTAAAGAGTTTGAGTTGGACATTTTTTTTGAATATGCTTAGGTATTTTGGTGATATCTTGATCTGTAGAGATCCAATTAAGTTAATTTTTGTTTCTAAATAAAATAGAGACATGGATATACAAGCTATATGAAGGAATAGAATTTCAATTCAGTCCCTAAGATTTTCAATTTTTGAATTGAAGTATTAAAGTTATAAGAATATATAAGGGCAAATTGGGCATGACACTTAAGGTTATAAGATATAAGGCTTTTATTGAAGGGAAAAATGGACTTTTTAGAATAATAAAGGAAAAGAATAAGTTATTGTTTTTCTTGAAGAGAGAAGAAGAAGTCGTGGAAGAAGAGAAAGTTAGGGTTTGGAGATCTTTGAAGAATTTGAAGAATTTGAAGCCAAATCAAGTAAGTATAAGCATCATTCCTCTTGATTAGATGAATGAAACATGTTTTCATGTTAGTTAAGAGAGGATTATGTGTGAGAAGTTGTAGAATGGGTAAAAGCATATGTTTGGTTTTAGAGTTAATGATCAAAGATAGATTTTAATGTTTTTGTGAATGATATTGTGTTGGAATGAGTTTGAAAATGAAGTAGAAGAGATGGTTTAGGATTAGATGAGTTATAATTTGAAAGATGGGAAGAATATAGTTGAAGAATGTCAAAAATTAGGTTTTGGGAGGTTTTTGGTCACGCCGTCATGGCCTGGCATAAGCGCCTCGTCATGAGCTTCAGGTTTCACCACTGCGAAGCTCGATCTTACCATGGCGAGCTCAACTTTCCTGCACAGACATGTTTTGGTATTTTAGCCATAACTTTTTGTGTAGATGTGCAAATAAGGTGATTTTTTATTTGATGTACACTAGAGACTTAGGGCTATAGGTTTTATTAAGAAATTAAGTTTTCATTCAGTATTTAAAGATCTAAAAATTTGGTCAAAAGTTGAGTATAGATTCTTGTTTCAGCATAAGGATAGTCCCAACATGTTTGGAGTATAACTTTCGGATTTCTGAACCAAATTGAGTGAGTTTGGTTTCATTAGAAACTTAAGACAATGGGGAAATTTCTAGAAGATAATATTATCAGATTTTGTCATTTACTGGATCAGAGTGATCATGAAAAATTGACCCGAATGTTTAAACTTTTGGAAGAGTTTGAGTTTTTAGAATTTATCTTAGTGAATATGCAATATATGGGTCCTCAAATTGTATTCCTATTGAATGGGGATTTTGAATTTGATAAAGGGAATCAAGGAAGGCAAGAGGATCAAGAGGAGAGGTATCTTTTAAGCATGTGTACAAGCAAGGAATTCAGGTGGGTACATGTTTATAATAGAATCAATAAGCCACTACGGTTTTCTTTAAATCAAAGAAGTTTTCTGAATTTAAATGGCATCATAAGTGTTGCATCTATTTTTATGAATGATTTGAGCACATCTTTGATGATTCGGTATATGCACTTTTTTATGAATTTTGAAATATATTTTATGTTATGCCTTGAAACATGTCATGGCATTTTGTATGAATGTAAAGATAGAAAAGCTCGAAAGTTAGAGCATTTGATAAAATGATTTGAGCATGCTTATGTGCTTCTGTTTGGGTGAGAGTGGAACCATTCTGTTCGTCATGTGCACGTTAACAAGAGCCTTCTCCCGGCTGCCCGCTTGTGGCATATGAGCTCCAAAATGGACTCATTCTGTTCATGGGGTAAACTTCGATTTCCTCATTCTGTTTCCATGGAACCCTCGAGCCATTTGTTGTGTTTTGCATCTGTGAATTGCCAAGTCGATGCATTCATGATTTGCAACTTATGGATTTTAGCCGAAAGCCTAGAAAACATGCATTTTATAAACTCAATGAAAGCTTTCTAAGACAAGTGAACTGTTTTCAAGGTTTTTGCTTATCTTTTATTATAAACATGTTATCCACGAGCTGTAAAGCTCACCCCCTTTCATCCCCATCTCCAGGTATCAAGATGGAGATCGGATGAAAGAAAGTCTAGACGTCCGTTCCTTATGTATATGATTGGCTTTTAAGTTAATTTGTTGTAAGATTTAGATCTCAGACATGTTGAGAATTTTTGGGATTTTTGTATCTTGTGCATTTTGAATTTTGATATTAATGTTGTAACATGGCTTGAAATGCCATTAAGATTTTGTAAGCGTGTATTTCATGATGTAAATGAATTATGGATTTGTGCATAGAATCGAAATGTGAATGTGCCTTTGATATTGAAGTACGATATGTGTATATGAATGTGATTAATTACGTTTGGATTTTGAACAAGAGGTCCGATGATTCTGTGGGTTGGTTTGATATATATAGAAGTGCTACTTATGTATGGCTTGATTGTGTATAAGTCATGTGTGAGTTTTTATGGCAAAAAAAAAGAATACTAAGATTTTGATTAAATTGATGAGTTTTTGGTTGATGTATGAAGGATAAAATGTATCGAGGGATGGATAAATTTTCCTATTGGAGATTTGAATTTGCTTTGATTAAAGAATGGGAATTATAAGAAGAATCTTATGAATTGAGTTTTAATTGAGGATGAATTTCCAAAAAGGGAAATTGAGTTGCTTTGTCTGAGATTGACTAAAGAATGAAAAAAAATTAATACCGAATTGGATTGGTTTAGACCAAGTGTGTCTTGAGTTTCCAACGCTAGTTTTCTAAGGTACACGCTTCGGATGTCGGAATTTGTCATTCAGTTAGATTGAAGTGCTTCGTTTCCTCTGTTTTTCGATCTTCTGTTTCTTTGAGGTTGGGTTCCGGAAACGAGTCCCAACATTTGTGGTATCAAAGCCAAGTTAGATTACAAGGAACCACACTCAAGTATGATGGTATTTTGTTTAGAGTTGGAGAGGTCGAGGTCCTACAGATTGGATACTTAGGGGTATCCCATATCGACTGGAGAGGAGAACAAAGCATGCCTTATAAGGATGTAGAAACCTCTCCTTTGTAGACGCGTTTTTCATGCCCTAACGCACCGGATCCCATCAGAACTTCGAAGTTAAACGTGCTAGGGCCAGAGCAGTACCAGGATGGGTGACCTCCTAGGAAGTCCTATGGAAAAGTAAAACCGTGAGGGCGCAAGGCCCTAGAGGTCGAGGCCCAAAGCGGACAATATCTGCAAGCGGGTGGGCGCGAGGCCCGAGAGGTCGAGGCCCTTTGGAGGAGGCGAGGCTCGAGAGGCTGAGGTCTTACACTAAGAATGACCTTGATCCGATATCTGTAGAGCAAGTTATGCCAATTGTACCGAGATAAGTTCAATATGATTGAGGATAAAATCTTGTTGGATTCCTCCGGGCATAACTTCATCATCCGATCTTCAAACAAAGTGATTTTTAGACCAATAGATTTCTAACACAATTCTTTCTACCTCTCCATGAAAGTTATGGATTTTTATGTTGATTTAAAAAGGATTGAGTGAATCAAAGTAAGGGTATCGGTTAGAAGAGTACAAATTGGATATTGTATTAAACATACTTTGGTATTTTGATGATATCTTGATCTGTAGAGCTCAAAATGAGATGATTCATGTTTCAAAATAAACTAGAGACATGGAGTTACAAATTGTATGAAGAAATTGAAATCTAATTTAGTCTCTAGGGCTTTCAATTTCTGGGAAAAATTTAAGTATAGGGTATTGTTTCAATATAAGAATAGTCTAAAAGTGTTTGGGGAAATATTTTCAAAATTCTAAACCAAATTTAATGATCTTGGTGTCTTTAGAAACTTAAGACAACAGGAAAATGTTTCTAGAAGAAAGTGTTATGTCAGAATGTTCAAGGGTATTTTTGGCAAGACATTTAAGCATAAAAGACATAAGGCATAAATGGAAGGGAAAATTAGACAATTCTCAATCATTAAGGGCATAATTGGAAGAAGAAGTGTTTTCCTACATTTTAGGAAGAGAGAGGAATGAAAATTGAAGAAAAAAAAGAGGGAGTGTCATGAAGAAGAGAGATAAATACAAAGAGAAGAAGAGAAGGAGAGAAAGAAGAGAAAACAAGCTAGGGTTTAATTTTTCTTAGTCCTCAAGAGAGATTTTAGAGCTATTCAAGAAAGGAAAAAGGTAGAGGAAGAGAAGAGCTTCCTTTTGAGCTAAAGATCCCTTCATTTGGTGAAGAATCGAGGTAAGACCATTTTGGATCTTTTGGATTTTTGGAAGGATTTTAGTTCCTAAAGCTTCTTGCATGCTTCCCCAGAATCTCGAAGTAAACCGAGGGTCTCTATCAAAAAGTATGGAATCTGGAATCCCATATAGTCTCACTATCTCATCAATGTACTTCTTTGCATTTGCTAGCAAATGCAAACAATCAGTCTGTTTAATTGCCAAAAAATGGGCTGACTTCGTCAACCGATCCACAATAACCCATATGGCATCATGCTTCCTACTGGTCTTGGGCAAACCCATCAAAAAATCCATGGTTACCCTTTGCCACTTCCACTTAGGAATGGACAATGGCCTTAACTTGCCTGAAGGTGCCTGGTGTTTAGCCTTGACTTACTGACACACTAGACACTTACTTACATACTCTTCTACATCCCTCTTCATGCCCTTCCACCAGAAATGCTCTCTCAAATCCCTGTACATCCTGATGCTACCTGGGTGCATGGCATAAGGAGCATTGTGTGCCTCATCCAAAATCTCATCCTTCACTTCCTTGACATCTGGAATACAAAGTCTATTTCTTACTGTCATGAGCCCATCATCCCTAACTACTACTTCAGAATTCTTGCCATTCTGAATTTTTTCTCAAAGCTTGCTTAATTCTGCATCCAGTTCCTGTAACTCCCTAACCTTCTCCCTGAGTATTGGCCTCACTCTAAAGTTAGCTAGAAGGAAATTTGGTTCCTCCTGCTTCAAGCTTATCTTAAGCTTGGCCATCTCTTCCAATAAAGGTAGATAAACTATCTGAACATGGGCTATTGAGGATTTCCTACTCAAAACATATGCCACTACATTTGCCTTCCCTGGATGGTACTCAATCAGCAAGTCATAATCCTTAAGCAACTCAATCCACCTTCTCTGTCTCAAATTTAGTTCTTTCTGGCTTAGTAAATACTTGAGACTCTTATGATCAGTAAAGATCCTCGTCTGAACCCCATATAGATAATGCCTCCAAATTTTCAAGGCAAAGATCACTGCTACCAATTCCAAATCATAGGTCAGATAATTCAACTCATATGGTTTCAGTTGCCGTGAAGCATAAGCTATCACCCTATCTCCCTACATCAATACACAACCCAGACCCTTCCTCGAAGCATCACTATACACTGTATACCCTTCATCTCCAGTAGGCAAAATCAAAACTGGAGCACTCGTTAATCTACGCTTGAGTTCCTCAAAACTCTTCTGGCATTCCTCACTCTAGATAAAATTCTAATTCTTCCTCAATAACTTAGTAATCGAAGCAGCTATCATGGAGAATCCTTCCACAAACCTTCTGTAATAACCTGCCAGACCCAAAAAAACTCCTCACCTCTGTCACTGTCTTGGGTGCATGCTAATTCATCATTGCTGCAACCTTCTTTGGATCAACATGTACACCATCTTGCGAAATCACATGTCTGAGGAATGTCACCTTATGAAGCCAAAACTCACACTTGCTGAACTTAGCATAAAGTTCTCTCTCCCTCAGTGTCTGCAATACAGTTCTGAGATGCTCCTCATGCTCCTCTTCACTCTTGGATTACATCAGAATGTCATCTATAAACACTATGACAAACTGATTAAGATACTCCTTAAAGACCCTACTCATAAGATCCATAAAAGCAGCTGGATCATTGGTCAATCCAAATGGCATGACCAAAAATTCATAATGTCCATACCGAGTCCTGAAGGCTGTCTTGCTTACATCAGACTCCTTGATTCTGAGCTGATGATAGCCTGACCTGAGATCAATTTTGGAGAAGACCCTTGCTCTTGGCAGCTGGTCAAACAGATCATCTATTCAAGGCAGAGGATACTTGTTCTTAATTGTCACCTTGTTGAGTCTACGATAGTCAATACATAACTGCCATATTCCATCCTTTTTCTTACAAACAGAACCGGCGCTACCCAAGGTGACGAACTCGGTCTAACATACCCCTTCTCTAACAGTTCCTCCAACTGTTCCTTAAGCTCCCTTAACTCAGCTGGAGCCATCCTATAAGGCGGTACTGAAATAGGTGCGGTTCTAGGAATCAAGTCGATGGCAAACTCGATTTCCCTCACTGGTGGAAAACCTAGTAATTCCTCTGGGAACACATATGGAAACTCCCTCACAATCGAAAAATCCTGTAACTCCCCTTCACTCACATCGGTATCCATAACATGTGCCAAGAAGGCTCTACACCCCTGGCTCATCATTCTATCAGCCAGCATAGCCAAAATAATTCTTGGCGATGGTGTTTTCCTATCCCTTATGAAAATCACCTTCTCACCGTTGCCCAAATCAAATTCCACCTCTTTCAGGCCACAATCCAGCTTCGCCAAATATTTCTCCATAGTATCCATTCCCAATATAACATCTAACCCTTTTAGGTCTAGAGGTAGTAAGTCCACTACCAATCTAGCACCATCAATGAAGAGTTCACAACCCTTATATGCCTTACTGATCACCACATTCCTCCCTAGAGGAGTACTAACAAGCAAAGGATTATCCAAAGGCACTAAATTCACACCATGCAATGCTATGCTTACAGAAACAAAAGAATGCGTGGAACCAGAATCAATTAAAACATATATTCCGGAGTCAAATAACTGAGCCATACCTGTGACAACCTCAGGTGCAGGTGCAGCTTCCTCCCTTGTCATGGCAAACACCCTTGCCTGTGCCTGACCCCTTGGCCTTCCTGGAAGAATAACCTTCCTTGTAGTTTCAGAGTTGCCTACCTTAGTAACTGGCCTGGTTCCCACTGTTTCTGCTCACCTCGGAGCTTGAAACTGTGACCCCTCTTGTCTCGGTACCTGTGGACAATCCCTGATCATATGTCCCTTCTCTCCGTGTCGAAAACAGGCTCCAAGTAACTTGAAACACTCTCCTTGGTGAAGTCTCCCACAATGCTCACATTGGGGGTTTGTGTACCTACTCCTTCCTGCTCTTCCAGTGCCTCCCACATTAGAGGCTTGCCCTGATACTGCCTTTACCTGCTTGTTCTTGGTAAAGCCACTGCTACCCACTTCACTCTGTGTGAGATAACTCCTTGTGCTCCTCTCAAGCATTAGAGCACTCGTTCCTTTCTTAGAAGACTGCTCCCTGTTCTTCCTCTTTCTGCTTACTTCATTTCTTATATTCTCCAGTTTTTAAGCCTGGAGTGCAGCATCCACCAATTGTTGGTAGTCACAAAAGTTATGGATCAAGACTTTCTCCTTGATCCCCAAATGAAGACCTCCTCAAACTTACGGCATTTATCTTGCTCAGTTGCCACAATGTTGGCTGCATATCAGCAAAGCTGTGTGAACTTCAACTCATACACGCTCACAATCATGTCCCTCTGTGTGAGGTTCAGAAACTCCCTGACCTTCTCTTGCACATAAACCCTGGAGAGGTACTTCTTCCTGAACACTTCCACAAAGTCTCTCCATATCAGTACCAGTGGCATGACCTGACTGTGAGGCACTGATTCCCACCAATGCAGTGTGTCTCCCTGTAACAAACTAACTACATAGTCTAACTTCTCCTCATCTAAGCACTTCATCTAAAATAGAACCCTCTCGGTCCTCCTCAACCAGGCTTCAACCTCTTTCGGATTCGTCGTTCCATTGAAATCCACAGCCCCAAACTTACAGACTTGTCATCATCGTCCACATCTCTTGGAGCTTGCATCGGAACCTGAGACATTTGACCCATGGAATACGTGAAAGCCTGAGCAAAGGCTTGAAAGAAACTCAGATCTATGGGATTTGTTTGATGCATAGGAGGAGGCAGTGGAGGCACTTCTTGTTGCAAACTAGGTGCCTCAGAATTCGGAGTAGAATGTGTCCCAGCATCTTGTGGGACATGGGATTCATCCGTGAAGCAAGAATGAGATCGATTCATAGCTCCTCGAGTTCTCTTTCGAGGCGGCATTTTCACTCCTATATAAAACCATTGAAAACCTTTAGTTCAAGCAAAACAATATTCAAAGTATATAAAAACAGTTCAAATCATATAAAACAATTCAAATTGTGTAGAACAATTTAAAACAATGCAAGTTGTTCATTTAAAACAATGTAATGCAAACCTGGACCTAAACCTAGTTGCTCTGATACCATAACATGTTGGACCCCATTTCTAGAGCCCAACATCGGACACGGAAGCATGAAGCTTGAGCGTGGAGGAAAGACTTGGAACTTGAAAATTTAGAAGAAAAGTGCTTCGGAAGCAAAGGTGGGCGTCACCGCGACGACTGCGATCTCGCCGCGATGAACACAGGCGAGAACATACGTCACAGAAAATGATCTATCATTCGTTGCAACGAGCTTGCGAGATTTACGTCATGACGAGCGATTAATCATTCGTCGCGACGAACATGCGATTTTAACCTCGTCGCGACGATCAAGTGGGTCTCGCCGCGAGGAACACACCCGACCTCAAATAATGCAAACTTAAACTCTTTCAACTACTCAACCCCAACATTTACTCTACTAGATGCAACCCTAACTTCCCAACAACTATCATTAATTCAAACCCAAAACAAAAATGAACTTATACAAAAACACATGAAATTTTCAAAATCCAAAATCATATTTCATTAAAAACAAAAGTAAGAGTTTTACAATGCTTTAATGGAATTTCAAGCCATAATACATCATTTGAGTTCAAGAACCAAAAATACAAAATACACTTGAACTAATAAAACTTGAAATGTGGCTAAAGCCTTGAATTCCCAAAATCTAACTTGAAAATACAAAAATATGACAATTCGGAGTGATGTCGTAACTCTTGACCTACTCGATCTCTTACTCATCACCTTAATAAGGGGAGGAGAATGGGGGTGAGCTATAAAGCTCGTGGGTAACAGATTTATAATAAAGAAACATGCAAAACTATTTCAAAATTCATTTTCATTGTCCATTTTTGATACCATAGTAATTTCACATGTAGATATCATCATCTCAAAATGCTTGATTTTCAAACAATTCATGAGCAATTTTAAATCATGTATGCATCAAACGTGTTAACAGATCATAAGCACATAAGCACAGCAGAATGGTTTGGGTAAGTCCAAATTCATGATGCACTACACATTCCCATATAATGATCCTGTGTAGCCGTAAAATTCTTGAGGGAGTCCTTGAGGGAGCTCCATGCCACTAGCGGACAGGCGGGAGAAGCCTATACTTGGGTCAACATGCACGTGACGATTCTTAAGGAACTACCACAAGCCCACATAACACATCTAGTTCAAAATCTTATAATCATGTTGCGTAGCATGGCACATTTCTTGAAAACTTGCTTTTCATAAACTTGATATCCTTGCAACAATCATTTGAGCAAACATAATTTCATGAACATGTATTCTTTTAAAGAGAAACCCTTTTCAAAGTCTTTTCATCAATCATCAATACAAATCACATAGCAAAAATATAACAATTTCACAATTCACTCAAAAAGCAAATAAGGCAACATTGATGATGCAATTTAAATCATTAAATCTTTCTTGATTTGAAGAAAACAATGAGTGGCTTATTTAGTCTATTATAAATGTGTACGCACCTTGAGTTCCTTGGTTATAAACTTGCTTAGGAATGTCTTTCCTCTTTTTCCTCTTGCTCCTCTTGCCTCACTTGATTTCCTTAAACAAAATCCAAAATTCCAATCAATTTGGTATAGAAATTGGAAAGTCATACTTTGACAATTTGAACTATAAATTATGCTGAAACAAAAATTCTATGCTCAACTTCCATTAAAAATTTTAGATTCTTATATACTGAATTTCAATTTCATTGCTTCACAAAACTTGTATCCCTATGTCTCAAGTTTACAACGAATTAAAAATTACCTCATTTGGACATCTACAGCAAAAGTTATGCCCAAAATACCAAAACATGTCGGTGCAGAAAAATGGGTCCTCGCCGCGATGAGGATGCTGGCGCACGCCGAGACGTGCACTTAAGCACGTCACGACGTGCGAGGCCAAAATCCTCTGAAAACTTGTTTTTTCCACATTCTTCAACCATATTCCTCCCATCTTTCAAATATAACACATCTAAACCCTAAACCATCTCTTATACTTCATTTCTAAGCTCATTCCAACCCAATATCATTAACAAAATATCAAAATCTAACTTTGATCATTAACCAAACAATAAAACCCTCACATAAACCATTCCTCAACAACTTCCTACCCACATTCAACCTTGGTTTTGCTTATAACTAACCCTAACTATGCTTCATTCAACAGCCAAGAAGGGTTTATGCTTATACTTGTTGATGCTTCAAACTCTTCAAGATTTCCCAAAACCCTAGCTTTTCTCTCTTTTCTTCCTCTCTTCCACGACACTCTCTTCTTTCCCTCTTCTTTTTATTTTTCTTCTTCTAATTTCCACTCCTAATAACCATCAAATGTCTATTATACCCTTCAATATAAGCCTTATACCTCTTAACCTTAAGTGATCTTCCCATTTTACCCTTATACCTTTTTACTTCTTCATTTTCACTTACACTATACTATACTGTAACTTAATCTTAATTTCTTCATTTAATACTTCTAATCCCATCAATCTAAGCAATAAATCCTCCAAAAAAAGTAATAAATCAATCAAAACCTAAAAAATTAATTGAAATCATACTTATTCAATAAGAAATGAATTTTGGGGCCAACATAACCCTAGGTTTAAAACAATCCCTCAAAACTTGATGTTCTTGAGTGTCTGTGTGTCAACCCGATGCAGGCCACAATCATGGGCCACTTCCTAGGCTTCTATCACTATCTTGGCATAGGCCAAATCTGATACTTCTGTCACGATCGTGTCCTGAGATGCCACCATCATGGGTCAATGTTTAGGCCCGAATGTCTCCAAACTTCTCCGTTCTTCGACGTTGACGCTGAAACACTAGTAAACACATCAAGATACCTCAAAAACATAATATTTAAGCTCAAAAAATTATACTAATATAAAAGACTTCAAACATAAATAATTAACAAATTAACATAATTATAACCTAAACACATACTAAATGATTGAATTAACAGGTAAACACCTATCAAACTATGCCCTAAAACACGATGCAATTTACACTTATCACATTACTAACCACTCATACAATCCATATTTAGTTTTAAATTCCATTGTCCATTCATCTCCTTCTTTCATGCGAATTTGATAGTAGCCATTCTTTAAATCAATCATAGAAAACGAGCATGAGCCGTGCAATTCATCAAGCATATCATGTAATTAAGGGATAGGATGTCTATATTTAACTATTATTTTGTTTATGGCCCAACAATCTACACACATGCACCATATTCTATCTTTCTTTGCGACTAAGATTATAGGAATTGAACATGGGCTAAGATTTTCTCGCACAAATCCCTTTTGCACCAAGTCATCAATTTGTCATTGTATTTCCTTTGTTCTCTCAGGATTGGTTCTATAGGCAAGTCGAGTAGGAATAGTGGAGTATGAAATTTATTTGAAGTTTAATGCCTCTTAAAGGTGGTAGTACATATGGTATCTCTTCGAGAAAAAGGTCCTCAAACTCTTGTAATAAATAAACAACCACACTAGGCAAAGTAGGGTTAAAGTCATCAGTAAAAAAATAAACATCCCTATACATTAGTACAAGTTGTGGCTGCCTTGCGAACTTAGCACTCTTAACCTCACTTTTTCTGACAATTACATTTAATTTCTTAGTTTTTAAACACCTCTATCTTGATTTTTCCTATCGGCCTCAGTCTCTTTCTTTTATCTCATTTGTTGTTTTTCTTTCTTTTTTTTCTTCTTAGTCACTAATCTGATTTCCTCTCATTTTATACTCACTTGCTATCCTAATATGATCCTCATTAGCTTGCAAAGGTTTAAGAGGAGTTAGTATAATGGTTCAGTTATTAAGTATAAAAGAGTAATAGTTTGTTTACCCATAATGTCTAACCTTCCAATCAAATTGCCATAGATGGCCTAATAAATGTGTACAGTATGCATTGGTCACAATGAACTTCATCTCTATTTTTGTCAACAGAAAAAGACATTAAAACTTGTTTGGCCACCTTAATTTCTCCACTTTGTAACTTACGACTGAATATTTTCATCCTTAGATTGAATATTTAGTGCACACCTTATGACTAGTATATCTCTATTTATGGGTTCCTTAACATCAACATCAGAATAGTACTCTAATGGTGGCATTTCATCACCACTTGAACCAACACTCTCTACATCACCATTCTCCAACATGATCACAACCCTTTTATTTGGACATTGAGAAGCAATATGTCTAAGCAAGCCCTTGAAACCTAATGCACTTAATATCGTGAGATTTAAAAGAAGATTCAGTTTTGGTTTTACTTTTAAAACTAGTAACTGAATCTTTTAGCTTTGCATCTCCTTTTGATTTGAAGGTCGAGTTGGTGTCTTTGTCCTTCCAAGTTGACTTCCAACAAGTGTTAGAAGTTAAACCCGATTTTCTTGATTTTTTTGTTTCTTCACCTTAATGGCCTTATATAGCAATTCCTCCATCTCCTCATAGTGTTATAAGTCTACCATATTAGCAATCTCTTTGTTTAAACCACCTATGAATCTTGCCATTATTTCCTCTCAAAACTCCACTATGTTTGCTCTAATCATAGCCACCTCCATCTCTTTGCAGTAGTCTTCAACACTCTTGGACCCTTGAACTAGCCCTTGCAACTTTCTATGAAAATATCTATAGTAATGGCTAGGTATAAATCTCTTGTGCATTACGATCTTCATTTCTTTATATGAATGAATTGGTCTCTCACCATTCCTTCTTCCATTTATCACTAATTGGTCCCACCAAATACTTGCATAATCTATGAATTCAATAGCTACAAGTTTCACTTTCTTCTCCTTGAGTAGTTATGGCAATCAAATATGCTCAACCATTCTTTCCTACTCCAAATAGAGCTCGGAATCATTCTTTCCTTGAAAGGCTAGAATCATCATCTTTATGTGACAAAAATTGTTATCCCTTTTGGAAATACCCTTCTTGCCTCTTCTAGAGTTGGGATCTTCATACTTTGATTTGTCTTCCTCTTCCTCCTCAAACACACAGCTTCTAATGGATTTAGGAGCTAATGAAGATTGCAAATCATCCAACCTTGTATTCAACTTCTTAAATTGTTCATTGGCAGCCTTCGTGAACAATTTCATGTCAATTTTGTATTTTTCTCCTTCATTACTCATGTATATAAACTATAAGAAAATGTTAGAAGCAAAACAGAACAGGATCCTCACACTCACTCACATTTTTACACTCGAAATAATGTAAGTTCCACTCATGTTTCACTTCATTTTTGGCTTTTCACGATGCTGATCTCACCACTCTTGCCTTTTTTCACTCAAGCTAGACCTCCTTTTTATGTTCTTAAGAGAATCAAGATTAAAAAATAAAAAGGAGTAATCGATTAGATGATGGAAAATCTTAAAAACCAGAACTTTAAAAACTTAGCTAAGGAAAATGGTAAACACAACGAAAATAATAATTAAGGAGTCAAGGAAACAAGATAACTTTAGGAGGAAGCCAAAGACATGCAAAAGAATGTATTAGAACATAAAAAGAGAAATGAACAACTTCTGATTGATCTATCACACATGAATTGTCTAACAAAGAGAGGAGCATGAAATTATTCAAGAATTAGACAAATGATCTGGAATTAATTAACCAAATTCAGAAAAGGAAAGAAAATATCTTATGAATAATTGTCTTAGAATATGATTCTTTGATTACAAAAATGTTATTAGTGGGCCTTAGGCCAATGGACATATATGTGATTCATGTATTAACACTATGACTTCTTAATAATATATTATGAGGTATTACTTTTATATATGCATGTATGTTGTTTATGTAATGTGATTTACATTCCATGAATGGTACTAGACTTATGTCATCAAGTATGTGACTTGATAGTAAAACCATAAGCATTATAACACTATTCTAAACTATCCCTGGTCGATCGTTATTGGTGGAACAATAATGAATTAAGGCTAATATGTGTTCTGATTGATGATTATATTTTACTGATCATGGATATGAGTTATCAAATCAGAAACATAGATATATGTTAGAGAACATATATTGGACCGACCCACAAAGAGAACACTACATGGTTTCATGTCATTAGTGATTCTCAATATGGTTTGACTTTAGTACTCTGACCTGAAGTCATCATGGTTCCCTACATGAGGAATTTAGTATTTTGATATTAGACTAAGTTATCTTTAATTGAATAATAAATAGTCTTATGTTGGACATTAATTAAATCATGCGGAGGGATATGAATGACGTAGATGAGATTTGTACCTCTCTTAAATGAGAGAGATATCATTTGGCCTCTTGATAAGTTGAATGAAGAAATGCATGGCCCTGCTCAAATGAATTGATGATGAGTCATCAATGTCATTTGTTATAATCAGTCAACTTAGGGATCAAGAAACTATGATTAATCAAAGGTTGACATGTACCATGCCTTGTGATTAATCTTGATATCGTGTTGCAAATGGACTGAGCTTATAACCATGGTTACAGGTTAAATCGGATTACCAATCCTCATTTGATTTAGGTAGTCATAATGTCTTGCTAGAGGCCACTTATGACTTATGGGCCTTAAAGTGAGATCAAGCCCATTGCCAACGTCAAATGAGCCTATAGGGTCACACACAAAGAGTGATGTGATTTGGGCTTATCTCTTGGGCCTAATTTATTAGGCATTGAATAAATATATGTGGATATATTTATTGGGCTAAATTGATTTAAGTTGTCAGACTTTTATTATATGAGATATAATGGGCTGAAACTTATTGGGCTTCAATGGGAATAGGTTTTCTCTATAAATAGAGAAATTTAGGTCTCATTAGAAGAAGGAAGAAGAAGGAGACGAAACGCTAGCCACACTCCGAGAGAAAACTGTGCGGCATTCGGAAAGAGTTTCAAGACGTGCTAGCACACGATAGCTGCTATCCGGATCATTCATACTTGTGTGCATACCGGTATTCGGGTATTGCAGTGTCTACGAATCTAAAAAAAATAACCAATCCGCGTCAAAAAGGTATTTTCGTACATCCTGTGTATTTTCAGTTATACTTCATGTTATTTTATGATCTTTTCTGCAGCGTATTATGAATACTCGGGTCATACGCGATCTAACAAAAAATGAATCAAATTGCAATTCTAATAGATAACTCAATCAGATGCAAGATACACAAATCAATTCACAACGTCTCTTTTCTTTTTTTTTTGTATTTTTTTAAACGTGGTTTTCTTCATCCTTTTTCTTGAGAACGAAACTAATTCAAAATGAAAAGATCGATTTGAGCTTTAAAAAATAGAAACAAAAGAATTGCATTGAATCTAAGACCAGCCTTAGGTAAAAGAATGAATTCAAATTGTAAATCACAAAGACTCCAATAAGGATAAAGGAAACAAACACCAAACAAAAAGTATAGAAACTTAGAGCGCATCTTAGAAGCCATGACACGAGCCATGTCTACATTATCTAGTGCCATCAAGTGCATTCAGAAAGTTTACATTGAAGTGACTTTTAGAAGCAAAGTCACACGACTGGCATTCATATGTACCATATATACGGTATGGAAGACCAGGAATGCTATTCAATTAGATTTTTCTTCTGTTTTGAGCTTTGATGTAGTTTCTACAATAAAAACTATAATGTATAAGATCTTGTATAGATTGTACCCCACGGAACTAATTACCTTTTGATATTTTGGATGTATAGATGATATTGATGTTATGATTACAAACTTTGGTCGGGGTATGCCCCAAGGACCGTGCACATATTTTTTATTCAATATATTTACCTTTCATCAAAAAAATGAAAAAGGATAGAAACCTGAATTCTACAAACCTAAGGCTCTGATACCAAATGATATGAACCCACTGGGCGACTGGCCTTAGGAACTCTTGATCCATTCATTATACATGCCCAGATTCCTAAAAAACAAGTTGAACAATCAGATTAGAACCTTAAGGAAGCTAAATCATTAAAACTCCGTTCTTAAGACGCCACAAAAGTTTATCTATCCTTTGATAAGTCAGATTTGTATTCCACCAAGAACACAAAAGAACAAGCAAAACTTGTTGGAAAATAACTCAATTTTTATTGATAGTGATGATGATCTTGTAATACAGCAGATGGCCCTTTAAATAGGCATCATAATATCCTAATCTTATACGAAAAGGGCGTTTTTAGATATTCCTAGTTCACACCTAAGTAGGAAAAACCTCAATAAGAAAGGAAATCCTTAATTTGAGGATACAAATCAGTTTTGAATGTGAATATCTCATAAATTAAGTAAACAATCTAATTTATCAAGATATGAATGAAATTATTAAGGAACAAGTCTTAATAAGGCCTTATTCTCTCAAAAAAAACATAAATTTGGGCTTAATTAAATTAACATAACGAGCCCATTTGTTGATTGCTTCTTAATTTTGCATATTGGACTTCCTTCACCCATTTATGATGATCAGCCTTGTATCTTAGGTTATACGCTTAGTTCACCATGTACTATGTCTTTTCCTACATCTTGTACATGAAGATAAGTAATTAATCTTGGTAATGCCTTAGAACCTTCAATAACAACCTCCTTTTCTTGCATCTCCATGATTAATTCTTACAAAGCTTCTTTCATTCATTTTGTTTGTTATTGCCTTAGTCATTAGACCTCTAATTCCTTGAAATGGGTCTCGAGAAAATTTGCTAACATCATTTAGAGCCATTTGGTCAGTATCTTGAAACCCATCAAGTAGCCATCCCTTAAATACCTATGCATCCCTATCTTATCCACCAAACTATATTAAAGAGGCCACTAACCAGTCTATGGCACAATTTACAAAAAGAATTGGAAATTAGAATAGTTAATTCTTAATATATATAAGAAGTCCTTGTTTGACAAAAATCAATCCTCAGCAACATCTACATATAATAGTGCTCAAATCTCTTTCTTCTTTTCACCTAAACCAAGTAAATTAAAAGAGTTCTTAGAAGCTTCTTATAGATAGGTTAAAAAGGGATGACTCTTCAAAGTTTAAAGTTAAATGGTCTAAAGTTTTCTTTTTTGGAATGTGTAAAATAATATTAATAGAAAAGCTCCAAAAGGAGTTATATAAAGAGAGTCATTCTTGTTCTAGTTATCAAATCATAATGATGTATTTTTACCATGATAATCTTACCACTAAAGCACATTTCAAGAATTTCCTTTAACCTTAGCAATTAGCTGATGAACCTTGAATGTGAGGTTAAGTGTTGGGACCCGTTTCTGGAACCTAACATCGAAATCATAAATCGAAAAACAAAGTGGGCGAAAACAAAAGAAATCAAAAGGGGAATCAAATAAAGCGCGTGAGGCAGAAAACGAAGGAAATCAAAAACCAAAAGTGGGCCAACTTCGGATATAAAACCAAAGGAATCGAAAGCGCGTGCGGAAATAAAGAAAACAAAAACGCTTAAGGGCAAAACTCTTAACTCCGACATCCGTAAACGCAAACTTTAGAAAAATACAAACGCGTTGGAAAACTACAAAGACGATCTGATCTACCTCAATCCGCTTAGACAATTGGGTCTAATCCAAAACCAAATTGGTATAATTTTTTTTCTTTTTTTTTTAACTTCAATCAAAGTGACTTCAATATCCAATTGAAATCATTCACACTCAAACTCAATTTATTTTCTTCTTCATATGCAATCATAACTCATCATTTGCAAGTCTTATTTTATTTTTTCTTTTCCATAAAGCATCTCACACACATATCTCAATCCATAAGCACATCAGGATGGTTTGGGTTGGTCTAGAAACAGAACGTACTACACATTTCCGCATAGCGGTCCTGTATAGCCGTGAACTTATGGGAGTCCTCAAAGGAGCTCCAATGCCACTAACGGGCAGGCGGGAGAAGCCTTTTTGACAAATGCACTTGACATCTTATAGGACCTAACCAAAACCCACATAACAAAACATTTCACACATGAAATCGGACTGTCAAAGGCACCTTTCAAAAACTTAATTTTTATACGCATGTTATATTTCAAACATATTTACATTCACAATTCGTCAATTAAATTCACGTCAATCAAATTCACATAACAATTTCTTAGTCATTCAAAACCAAAGAATGCAACACTTTTAGCAATATTATCAAATCATTCAAAATAATGAATGTAACAATTGTATCAATTTTATCAAATCATTCAAAACAATGAATTTAACCATTGTAGCAAATTATCGAATCATTTGAAAACAATGTATTTGAAAATCGTTTATCTTCTTGATTTTTCGAAAACATATAAGTGGCTCATAATTCAAATTACAAACATGGTACCCACCTCATATCCATGCTTGAAACTTGTCTAAAGCCTCTTCTCTTGCCTTTTCTTGTCTTTCATTATTCCTTCATAATAGCAAAATTCCCAAATCAATAGGAATCAAAATTGAACAACTCCAAAGAAACAATCACCAAAATTGACTTTAGAAAGTTCAAACCCATACATTTCTCAAGCTATCTAAACCAAAACCTTGTCATAAATCCACAAATCAAACATTGCCCTTACCTTGATCTTTCACCAAATGAGAAATTCCGTGGCTCAAAAGGAAGCTCTCATGCTCCTCTTCCTTTTTCCTTCATGAATAAACATCAAAAACCCTCTTTAAAACTAAGAAAAATCAAAACCCTAATTTTCTTTCTTCTTTCTCCTTTTCTCCATCCGAACACAACACTCTCTTATTCTTCTCTTTTCTTCTTTGTTTCTTTTCATTCCAATTTCGTGCTTCTCTTCTTCTTATACGAAAGCCCACACTTCTTCTTTACAAAAGTGCCATTAATGAGTGAGAAATGACCCTTATACCCTTCCTTATAAGCCTTATAACCTAAAAGCTTAAGTGTTCTTTCAATTTTTGCCCCTCATGGATTTTTTAACACCTTAATTCAATTTAATCCATGTCAAATGGTCTTACTTACATGAACATGCTAATTACTCACATTAACATGCCAATTAATTCCTCAAAATCATATCATAATCTATCAATGCCTCAAAAATTCATTTAATTCATGCTTAACTCAAGAAATTTTTTTTCTAATCATCAAATTGAAGGAATTTGCTAACACTTCCTTCTAGAAAAATGTTCCTCATTGTCTCAATTTTATAATGACACCAAAATCATTTAATTTGATTCAATACTCCAAAAGTTATACTCCAAACATTTCTAGACTGTTCTTATACTAAAACATTATCATGTGCTTGAATTCTATCCAAAAATTGACACTCTTATAGACTGAACTAAATTCAATTACATCAAAAATTTGTAGCCCTATATCTCTAGTTTAATCCAAATCAAGAATCATCACATTCGGATGACTATAGCAAAAGTTATGGCCTAAACACTTTCAGCTCTTACTAATCCAAGACTGAACACTAAACCCAACTTCAATTCAGAAATTGAAAGTCTTAGGGGCCGAATTAAAATTTAGTTCCTTCATATAACATGTATATCCATGTCTTTAGGTTAATTAGAAACAAAAATCAACTCAATTGGATCACTATAGATCAAAGTATCACCAAAATACCTAAGCATGTTCAGAAAAATGTCCAACTCAAACTCTTTAATCAATCCTCTCACTTTGATTCAATCAATATTTTTCAAATTAATCTCAAAAATGCAAAATTTTCATGGAGAGGTATAAGAATGTCTTATAAATCCAACACTTTGAAAATCAAGTCAATCGGAAGTCGGACGAAAAAGATATAAACAAAAGAATGACAAAGGGTCGGATCACCCTCACGAGGAGGTCGCGAGGCGACTAAGTCGCCCTCGTGAGCTGGTCACGAGGCTACGAGGTCACCCTCGCGATGCGTCGCCATCACGAGGAGCGGCTCCAAATGCGACACTCGTGATCGTGAGATGCGTCAGGCAAGCGCAAGTGCGTCGCGTCGCCGCACTCGCGAGCTGACTGAAACCAATTTCTGATATGTTTTCCAACTTTCAAACTTCTAAACTTTCTAACTTTTGACTAAGAACTCCAAATTTGACAAATTTGTTATCACAAGAAAGCTAAAAGGAAGCTCTAAAACTTCCATGAAGAACTAGAAAACCAATTTGGCCTCTAAGGGAGTCAAAAATTCAATCAAAGTTACCGTCCAATAAATGTTACCCTAAACAGTAACAGAATTTCTAAAAATCATAACTTCCCATTTCATGGTCCAAAAATTCCATTCTTTATATCAATGGAAAGATAAAAACAAATCTACCACTTTCATGAAGAACTTAAAAGTAATTTTTACCTCTAACTTGGTCAATTTTTCAATCAAAGCTTCTGTCCAATTAAATTTACCCTAAATAACATCCAAACTTCAAAAATTCATATCTTTCAATTCCCACATCCACAAATGACATATTACACATCATTGTATAGCTATGAAATCCCTCTATAACTTTCAAGAAGGCTACTTGATCCATATCAAACCATATCAATCCAGAATTTGCCTCAAAGTACAGTACACACAAGCCTACCCTTATGAGAATTTTCAAAAACAAAGCAAAATAAACTTAAATTCGACTGATCATAACTTTCAATCCCGATATCGAAAAATGTCATACTTTATAGCGATAGAAAGCTATCAACAAAAACTACAACTTTCATGAGATTATTTTATCAAAATCTGCCTAGTTCAACCCAAAAAAATTTACAAAGTTTCAGATCAATAATGCAACTTTCTGCTACTATTCATCCCAAAAATTTAAGACTTTTGATTCTCCAAAATCTAACACTTTCACTATTCATTTCTTGATTTTTAATTCCAGTCAAATCAACACTTTTCATCACTCACAACACAAACCTACACAAACACCCATTTCTAACCAAAATAAATGTTCATGCTTTAACCTCAAAATATCATTTCAATTTCACAAATTTACATTGCCCAAACAAAACATTAAACACAACTTACTTGATTCACCTAACTGAATCCTGCATATCATTTAAATTCATGAATTTTCCTTTTCTTTGCACATGAATAATTCACCACAAATTCCTAATTTAATCTCATTTAATAATTCAAATTTTTCAAGAAAAGTTCGGGGTCTAACATTAAGCTTCTAACTTCCTAATACTATAACATACATTGATTTAAAAAGCCCTTTATAACTTATAAACTACCCTAATTTTTAATTAAAAATTAAATGAGATGAAAGAATTTTATATTATAATCATCTTGAACTCTTAGACTCGTTCTTGCTCAATCTTTTCACTTAATGCTATTTTCATACTTCTATATTTGTTTCCATTTTGTCTTGTCTTTTTGAAATATTTTGTTATTTTCTAATAATAATAAAATAATAATAATAATGTTGATGATAATAAGAAGAATAAGAATAATAAGAATAAGAATAAAAATAAAAATAAGAATAAGAATAAGAATAATAATAACAATAACAACAATATTTTATGTTATTAAATCTTAATTTCAATTCCTTTTAGTTTACATGTATTTGGTTGATGATAAGAATACAAGAAATTCAGATTATAAAAATATGGTAATTCCAATTTCTAGATGTGAGGAAATTGACTTTAATTTAGAAATTATTTTAATATAAATGTGCAATCAAGAGTGAAAGTATATCCCATCGTAGGAAGGAATAAAAAATTATTTTAATTTCAATTTTAGGACGTGAGGAAATTAACTTTAATGTAGAAATTATTTTAATATAAATATGTGGTCAAGAATGGAAGTTGGTTAGGTCGGATGTGCTAGGCCCAGGCCCAGGTCCACGCGTCCACGGCCCATTCGCAGGTGGAAACTTCCCATGCATACGTGAAGACCTAAACCTAGCATCTATTCCATATATAAGGTACTACTTTGCCATGATACAGGTACGACATTAGAATCCTGACATTCTTTATTTACAGCCACCAAAACCTTCACCAAAAGACTAACTTGAGCGTCGGAGGGGCCTGTCGACTATCAAACCCCGACGTGCCTTGTGCTGTTTTGCAGGTATTTTCTTGCTAAAGACAACCAATCTCATGGATCCAAACAGTAGCGTCCTGCCTCACCAGAATCAGGCAGAACCAGTTGGCACCCACCGTGGGGCCCGACATCAGGGCACCACGTCCAGAAACACTCAGATCAGTCAGGCGGCAGCAGCCAACCTGATATAGCCACCGTTGCGGCACTTGCGCTACAACGGATGGGTTTGCAGTTACCTGCCACTCTCCCGCCAACACATCATGATTCCCGCACACAATCTTCGCACCCGAATGATCAACCACAACCTCAGAACCCAGATCAAGAAGAACAGAGCGTAGCCCTGGAGGACAATGCTTTGAGACCAATACGCATCCAAATTTCCAGCACCTCCTAGATACAAATCCTCCTGCACCACAACAAACCTCCCTCACCTGAAAACAGATCGAGGAAGCGGTTGATCTATTGATTCGTCAAATTTTACAGTCTCAGTAGGAACAACAGCAGACACCTACACGGCAGATTGATATGATAGTCGATCGTCATTCTGCTGAAGCCCTAGAAAAAATCGTGGACGATCGAATCAATGTGGCCATGAATTCCCGTCCGGATCATCCATCAGCACAATATAGCTCTCCCTTCATCCTGGCAATCTTGGATAGCCTCCCAGCGTTCGGCACCAAAATACTGACACCTGAAAAATATACTGGAAAGACCGATCCCCTAGACTATCTGCAGCACTTCCAGTCGATGATGAACCTACATTGCGTCCCCGACGCCATTCAATGTAAGACATTTTGCACTACCTTTCAAGAAGGAGCCTGGCAATGGTTCAATAGTTTACCCCCATGTTGCATTACTTGCTTCGAGGATTTTAAGCCGCTCTTCCTCAATCAATTTGCTACAAGTAAACGACCACAGAAGACCACCTTGGAAGTGATGCAGTTGACCCAAGGAAGGAACGAAAGTTTGTGGGAGTTCATCACTCAGTTTAATAATGAAGCTGTCGAAGTCCCTGACCTCACTTACTCGTCCATGTTGGCGGCACTGATGAGCAACACAAAGGATGAAGAGTTTAAGAAGTCACTGGCCCTCGATCAGCCTAAGTCTATTCAAGAGATAAGAAATCGGTCGGACAAGTATATCCAGCTCAAGGAAGTGTTAAAAACACAAAGCGTGATCGAGACGACCAAGGGCGAGTGGTGGGCGGATGATTCCTGGCGGACGAAGGATCAGTCGAGCTGGAGAAAGCCGACCGATCGACAGGGACATCGACGAGAATTCTTCACCCCTCTCAACAGGCGATATGCAGAAGTATTGGCGGCCATGAGAGCAAATGGGGAACCCCTCCGAGAACCCAATAAGTTGAAGACTCCCCTCAAGAAGAGGGACCCTGATTTATATTGTCGCTTCCATAGAGACATCGGTCATGACACGGAGGATTGTTGGGACTTGAAAAAAGAAATCGAACTCCTTATCCAAAGGGGAAGGCTGGGTCGATTTTTGAAGTACGGAAAGAATGTTGATCGAGACAATGAGAATAAGAGCGGTCGGTCCGACAATTGGCGATAGCCTTGGAGACGAAACGATAGGAATGATGGAGGGAGGTAGAATGGGAATACTGACGATTGACGCGAAGCGAGAGGACAGCCCAGGACAAGAGGTGACAAAAACACCAGACAACAAGATGACCAACCGGTTAGGGTCATTAACACGATCTTTGGTGGTAGTACAGCAGGCGGGTCCATTGTTAAAGGAAGAAAGAGGTATGCCAGGCAGGTCGGTGAAGACTTGTCGGCCAAGAGAAAGAAGCAAAACGATGGGATGATACCATTCAATGAATCTGATCTAGATGGTGTTAGTTGTTCTCATGATGACGCGCTCGTAGTAAATCTGAACATGGATGGTAACGAGGTGAAACGGGTAATGATCGATACGGGCAGGTCAGTCAACCTATTTTATTATGATGCCTTCAAGAAGATGGAGATACTAGAGGATCGATTACTGCCTATAGAATGACCTATCAAAGGGGTAACTGGAGCATCAGTCTACCCATTTGCCCGAGTCTTTTTGAAAGTAAAATTTGGACAAAAGTCGTGTCAGATAGAGAAGGACGTTGAGTTCCTGGTTGTGAAGTTTGTAGGGGCATACAATGCGATAATCGGACGAGCCACTCAAAATGCCCTCAGAGCAGTTGTCTCCACCTACTACCAAGCAATGAAGTTCCTAACGTCCCATGGAATCGGTGTTGTCAGGGGTCAGCAGAGAATCGCTAGAGAATGCTACTTAGCGAAAATAAGGACACTAGACGAGGCAGTAGTCTTGACAAGCTCTCTTGACGGGAGAGCTGATGAAGAAACGGAGAGGATGAACCCCGTAGAAGAAACGCAGTAGGTCATATTGGATGAAGCAGACCGCTCCAAGTTCACAAATCTAGGTTCCAAGCTTCAGAAGGGCCTAGTCAAAGAAATCACGGATTGCTTGGTAGAAAATAGATCGGTTTTTGTCTGGGTACTGAGCGATATGCCTGGAATTGCTAGATCGGTGGCATCGCATTCTCTCGGTATCTGAAAAGATTGCAAGCCAGTTAGACAGAAGAAGCGGTGGCAAAGCAAAGAGAGGCAGGAACTGATTGAGAAAGAAATAGAAAAGTTGCTTAGTGCTGGGTTCATTCGGGAAGTCAAATACCCTGAATGGTTAGAAAATGTTGTACTTGTGAAGAAGAAAAACAAAAAGTGGAGAATGTGCATTGACTTCACCGACTTAAACAAAGCGTTCCCAAAGGACAGCTTCCCCTTGCCCAAAATCGATCAGCTGGTAGACTCCACGTCAGGGCATGAACTTCTCAGCTTCTTAGATGCTTTCTCGGGCTACCATCAGATTCAAATGAGTCTCGAAGATGAAGAGAAGACAGCTTTTATAACTAACCAGGGCACATATTGCTACCAAGTAATGCCGTTCAGCTTGAAGAATGCAGGGGCCACTTATCAGTAGCTCGTCATGGAAGTTTTTAAGAAATAGATTGGTCGATTAGTTGAGGCCTATGTGGATGATATGGTGGTCAAAAGTAAGACAGCCGCTGAGCATGTGGAAGATCTCAAAGAAATCTTCCAGACCCTTAATAAATTTCAGATGAAACTGAACCCGAAAAAATGCATCTTTGGTGTGGCATCTGGAAAATTCCTGGGGTTTATGATTACTCAGCGGGGGATTGAAGCTAATCCAGAAAAGATCGAAGCTATCGTCCAAATGCTCTCGCCGCGGTGCTTGAAAGATGTTCGGATATTGACCGGGCGGATAGTTTCTTTGAGCATATTCGTCTCCAAGATGGGGGACAAGTGCCTCCCGTTTTTCAAAATTTTGAGAAAAGCGGATGTGACCCAGTTCCAATGGCCGGATGACTGCTAAAGAGCATTTCAACACTTGAAGTAGTATCTGACTAGTCCACCCATTTTGCAGAGCCCCGTTGAGGGGAAGAGTCTGATTATTTATCTGGCATTCACAGAGGGGGTGATCCGCGCAGTTCTAGTCCGATCGGACGGTAGTGAACAATTCCCGATCTACTATGTCAGTAAAGTACTGAATGGACCAGAGACGCGGTATGCACCTATTGAAAAGCTGGCCCTTTCATTGATAACCGCAGTGCGGAAACTTAGGCCCTACTTCCAGAGTCACACCATCGAGGTATGGACCCACCAACCCTTAGACAAGTGCCTTGAAGCACAAACCTCGGACGGTGGTAAAATAAAGGTAGAACTGGGGAGTTTGATATCTGATATAAGCCATGACGACAATCAAAGCTCAAGTATTGGCGGACTTTGTAGCGAAATGAGTCAACCTACCTCGAATGAACTACATCCTACTTGGAGCTTATTTGTTGATGGATCCTCTAATCTTTGAGGATGCTGGGCGAGAGTGGTCTTGATCAGCCCACACCAGAAGAAAATGTAGAGTGCGCTCTCGATTAGACTTTAAGGCATCTAACAATGAGGCGGAATCTGGGCGCTAATAATAGGTCTTGATTAGTAAGAGATGAGGTGAAATATTTGAAGGTGTATAGCGATAGCCAAATAGTGGTCGGTCAGGTTACGAGGCAGTACGAGGCCAAAGGGAACAACATGGTCAAATATTTGGAATTGGCGAAGCAAGAGTTCAATAATTTTGAAGACTACTCGGTTAGCAGGATAGAAAGGATGCAAAACGCTCGGGCAGATGCGCTTTTCAAAATGGCTTCCGATCGAGATGCGAAAAATAACGTTTTGGTCGAGCGGCTTGTTGGAGTTATGTAAATATAGTGCCCTGGAAAGTAAGTGTATTTACATGTAACTTTATCTTCTTCAGTTACAGTTTTGTAATGAAAATATTTATTATTAATAAAATAAAAGAGTTTGGTTTTATCTGTATGAGCATTATATATCTGGTCATAAGGTACCAAGATTCATTTGTAAATAATATACATATACATAGAGATGTATGGGAAACATGTATATTATTAGAATCTGAATTAATTGATTCACAGTTGAATAATCAAGTTGGTGTTTGATTATGGTTTAGACTGTAGTGTTGCGATTTATCTCCATATAAGTAAAGGAGTTTACTTAAAGGGAATGATGAGTTTCATATCATGATAGTAGTAGACTATCGATAATGGCACTATTAAATGAATGCGGAATCAAGTATGTTTTCAAGAATAAAGTGGGCGTTACTTTAATCTTAAAACATACAACTTAAGCATTCGCTAACTTATGAACCACAATCTTGATGAGTGGTGAACTCATATGTGTTTCATTATAATTCTTGATATGATCGGAATGGATTTTTACAGGTATTAATCCGATTGTCTGCATGTTGGAATTAGTAATTGAAACATGTATCGTGAACATTCACTCGAATAAAGAGTTTATAGTCTTATCATCTTTTCTAGATGTTTTAAGGAGATTTGGTGATTAAGCTGGCGATGGTTTGATGGACTAGCTACCCATCAAGTCTTAACACTAAGATGAGATCTTATGTGTTAATCACCATATAAAGTAAAATGAGAGATCTAGAAGGAAAAACCAACATAAGGGCAAAACGGTAATTTTACCCTTTGTTATGCGAATGGCTATAATAAGGTTCTAAATAGGGTTTGCAATTGGACATATTCTCATAATATTTAATAATTCAAGAGTTCAACTAATTGTCTTTAGTGGAATGACATTTAGTTAATAAGCTAGAATTAATTCCAATGAGATTGAATTATTTCTGGGCTTATTGAAGCTTGAATTATCAAAGTCCAATAAGATTTCCCACTTGGCTTTAAGGAAGGTTATCAAGCTAAGTAAGAAGTAGTTTGGAGGCTTTAGAAGTCCATAATTGAATGATGGGCTTATACTAATTAATGGTTAATTGGAAGCCCATATGTTCATTTAGAAATGAGCTTGTTTTGGTTTAATGTAATTGATTAGATTAATTATATTAAAACAATTTTTTTTTAATGGAGAAGAAGCAATTTCGAAATTGTGTTAGGTTAGATGTGTAACCACACATTTGACATTAAAATACTAAATAAAGATGGTCTTTATTATGGTTCATCATTATTAAATGTAGTTATGAACTTACCATTAAATGGTTTAATGGTTGGCTTTTAATGTTGGCATGTAACCTATTTGCATTCATTAGATTAAAGAAGAAAGATGTGCATTAGATGGACCATCTTCCTTCTTTCTTCTTATAAAACCGAAATGGGTATTCAATTATAAGTTATGGTCTTTTCAAATAGCCATTTTAAAGATAAATGAAGTAAGTCTCATTTATTGGCTATTTGATGAGTGATTAATGTAAGTGATGCATTGGATGCCTCTCACTTTTCCATTCATGCATATTTCGAAATTGAGATGTAAGAAAGGGTTCTTGCATGGTTTTAGACATTCTCTCCTTTCATGCAAGGTAGAACCGAAATTCCTAAGTGAAAGAATTGAAAGAGTTTCAATTTTGGTTCTTCTTCTTCTAAGAAAATCTCCTCCAAATATTTCTTCTCCTTTCCCACCAAAGGATTTTGTTAACCTAGTTGTCCTTGAAAAACAAGTGGTAAATCTAATTGGTTGAGGATACTACAACAAGGAAGAATATAGATTGCTAAAGGAAAAGACTCAAAGGCAAAGGATTTGGATATAAGAAGGAGAGGATAGCGCAATGAGGATTTAAAGTCATGGCGAAGAATTCGGTAATTCCTTTTATCTTGTTCTTGGTTTTATTATCCTTATACCATATCATGTATGAATTAGCATGTTGATTTGAATATATTGCTTCCGCTGCAAGATGATTTCTTAAAAAGTTTTGAAATCTATCGTTTCTCCATACTAAGCATGCTTTCTTTTTCCGATCCAACACGGCTAGACCAACCTAGCATTCAGAAAGCCAAGGAAGTCCTTGACGCAAATGCTGAGCAATCAAGTTGGATGGAACCAATTAAACAGTACCTCCTCGAGGGAACACGACCAAAAGAAACCTTGGAGGCCAAAAAACTATGGGTAAAGGCGGCCGAATATGCGATCGTTAATGGCACCTTGTACAAGCGATCTTATGACTGGCCACTACTACGATGCTTGAGCGAAGAAGAGGCAGAACAGGCAATGGCTAAAGTCCACGAAGGAATGTGCGAAAATCACGTAGGAGGCAGAATGTTGGCTCATAGATTGATTAAACAGGGGTATTATTGGCCGACAATGAAGAGAGACTGCCAGGAGAAAGTCAACCAATGTGAGGTTTGCCAGAAAAACAGTAATCTGTCTCACCAGCCGACTGAGAGGATCAAAATCGTGAGCCATCCTATCCCCTTTGCTCAATGGGGAATGGATATACAAGGACTTTTCCCTCTCGGTCCTGGACAGAAGAAATTTTTGATAGTATCAGTGGAATACTTCACCAAATGGGTAGAAGCGGAAGCGGTCGCTATAATTACTGAACAGAAGGTGGAAAATTCTGTAAGAAGAAACATACTAAGTTGCTTTGGGATGCCTATGGTGTTGGTTATAGACAACGGTCGGCAGTTCTACAACGATAAGTTCAGAGATTTATGTGAGCGACTAAAGATAAGGCTCCAATTGACTTCAGTAGCTCATCCTCAAAGCAACGGTCTTGCGGAGAACACTAACAAAAAGATAATGAGTGCCCTCAAGAAGCGCTTAAATGGACGTAAGACTTTGGTAGATGAACTAGATGAAGTATTGTGGGCGTACAGAACTACCCCAAATGGAGCCACAGGGGAAACACCGTTCAAGATGATCTTTGGGGCAGAAGCCCTAGTTCCAGTAGAAGTGGTGTTGCACAACCAAAGAGTGTCGAGTTATGAAGAAGAGCAGAATAATGAAGCCCGCCGGGCAGAACTTGTGCTTCTCTGTGAAGACAGGGATAGGGTAGCCGCTCGTTTAGAAGCCATCAGACAAAAAGCAACAAGGTTTTACAACGAAAGGGTAAGGCCGAACGACATAAAGATTGGCAGCTATGTTCTAAGAAAGGCCGAGGCGGCTGGGAAACATCCTGGAAAGCTCGGACAGGCGTGGGAAGGACCCTATCAAGTGGTCAAACAAGCTGAACACGACTCTTACATCCTGCGCAGCACTGATGACAAGATTCTACCGAGGCCATGGAACTCTCAAAACCTGAAGACATTTTATCAATAGATAAGCTTTGTTTTATTTATTTCTTTATCTTGTACTGTATTACTGCTTGCACATTTGTAGTGGGTACCTTTTTTCTGGCCTTGCCAATCAGGTTTTTTAACGGCCCACCCCCCTTATCATCATCAATCTTTGGTTTCAAGTTTCTCGGCAGACAGAGCCTCACCAAAATAAGTTAGAACGACGAAATAGACTAATTACCGTCCACATTGCTCGGCCAGGTTGCCAATACGAGATCTTTGGAACCAGGCGATGCCGAGAAGATTAATCTCGGATCGCTCGGCCTCGACTACTCTCAGTCGGGTTGCCAAGACAATATCCTTGGAACCAGGCGATGCCGAGAAGATTAATCTCGGATCGCTCGGCCTCGACTACTCTCGGCCAAGTTGTCAAGACAAGATCCTTGGAACTAGGCAATGCCGAGAAGATTAATCTCGGATCGCTCAGCCTCGACCACTCTCGGTCAGGTTGCCAAGAAAAGATCTTTGGAACCAGACGATGCCGAGAAGATTAATCTCGGATCACTCGACTTCAACCACTCTTGGCCAGGTTGCCAAGATGAGATCCTTGGAACCAGGTGATGCCGAGAAGATTAATCTCGGATCGCTCGGCCTCGACCACCTCGGCCAGGTTGCCAAGACAAGATCCTTGGAACCAGGTGATGCCGAGAAGATTAATCTCGGATCGCTCAGCCTCGACCACTCTCGGCCAGGTTGCCAAGACAAGATCCTTGGAACCAGGCGATGCTAAGAAGATTAATCTCGGATCGCTCGGCTGGTTTCTTTCGCATCGATCGGTCGAAGGATCTACCGACGCCCCCGCAAAATGAAAAAGAAGACCTTTATATGAAACTAATGACAATCTAAGTTACATTTGCAAAATTGAGAATACAGTGAAGGATAAGAATAAAATTTTTTATTTCCTCATATTTTTCCTGGTCACAAGCCCGACTAGGTGAGCTTTGAGGGTCCTATAGCACAAGTAAGTGGGGATCTTCAGGATGAGAAGCAGTTGGATCGACAGAAGGGGAGGTAGGCAAAGCAGTCGAGTCAGGACCAGAGTCTGCAGGAAGAACCGAAGAGATACCCCCGTGAGATCGCTCATCCTCCTTATCCGAGCTAAGGTCCAGCTCCTCATCCGGAATCGACGTTCGTTCTCCCTCGGCTATCTCCCTCACTTCCTCCAGAGAAAGGCCGAGAACGATGGGAAGCATCGGCTCGGCATAATCCTCGAATGAAGGACCATCTGACCCGTCAGGGATGCAAACGTTGAGGCAATTCTTCAGGATCAAAAGGCCCAAGTCACAAGCGAACTCTAGGCACTACTCCTGTAAGAACCGCCTTTTCCATCGCTTGATCGCCTCAACTCTCTGCTTTTTGATGGAGCCTTGCAACTCCATCAATCTATCCTCGGCCCTTAGTTTATCCCTCACCGCTTCATGAAAGTCCTGGAGGAATTTTGATCGAAGCTCCTGCTCCGTCTCCATCTTCCTCTTCAAGTCCTTACATTCCTTGGCCAGCCCGTCCTTCGCCGCAATCACCCTGCTCTTTTCCTCCTCCCCCGTAGAGAGTTGAGCTTTCAAAATGCTCCTCTCCTCCTCCCAAAATTTCTTCTCCTCCTCTAAGGAAGAGAGTTGAGCCCGGAAGACGTCTCTCTCTTCTTTGGCCTCTGAAAGCTCAGCCCTCAAAGTGTTCACTTGCTCAAGAAGATCGCGGACTTCCCGGTCCAGCGTTCGGGCTGTCCCGTCGAGCTGTTCGACACGTTGGCGCATCGCGGAGGTGAACACCAAATCCCTCGCACAGTTACGGATGAGACAGGCCGCCAGCTCCTGATTGCCCAACGAGTCTATAAACTTCTCGTCTGCAGGGGGAACGACCCTCTGAGCAATGTGAAGAGCCACATCGAAGTCCCCAAGCGACGCAGCCTTATCCAGACTGATCGCTGGCTCCCACTTCTAGGTGTTTGCCGCTCACCCTTTCCCCTTGCCTTTATCCGATCGGGCAACATGCTCTTCCCCCTTCTCTTTCTTCCTGCCTTGGTCCGATGGGCAGGGCGGTCGGTCGATAACCCGAACGGTCTTTTTCCTCTTAAGAGGTGGCTCAACCTCTTCCTCCTCCTCTTCTATGACCGCTAGGCCTTCACCAGCCAACCGGGTCATCATTTGTTGTTGCTAAAGATGCAATTTGCCGAGGCGAGGCTGCGCAGACGGCTTGGGAGCGATGGGACGAGCGACATCTGTTCGTAAGCAAGAGGGGCGAGCAACATCCGCGTTGGCCTCTCCTTTCTTGTCCTGCTCCTTTGTCTTCGTAGAGGACCTGACAACTTTGCGCTAGCCTCTGGTAGGGTTGGAGGACCCGGCGAAATCGTTGAGCCTTGCCATGGCTGCACAGCAATAAAAATAGGTTAGAAATCGAAACCAATACTTACAAATACAGTAAATAGTTCAACCACGAGGAGTCAACCAGAGGGGGCAGTTTCTTCTCCTAGCCCGCTAATTTGGGACGGGGGGTCGATTAGGAATGAATCGGCTGAGCCCCCCCCACGATATCCTAGAATGAGACGATCAAAGTCATACCGACCGAGCCCCTTAATGCGATCGACTATCTCCCACTCCTCTATAGTAAGAGACAAGCTCGACGCGTCGTTCCATCACTTGGCCAGAGGAGAGGAAGATCCCGGAGGCCTCACGAAAAAGTACTTCGTCCGCCAAGTTTGGATTTTTGAAGTCGTTCCGGCCGGGCGATATTGAGCATCTCTATACTGCTGATGAGGGACCCCGGCCCCAGCGCTTGAACTCTGGTTCATTCTTAAAAAATGGCGTAGGATGCCGACCGAAGGCGGACAGCCGAACTGATAGCACAACAAAGCCAAACCGTTAATGAATCTCCATCCATTCGGAGGAATTTGGCTTGGCTCAATCGGTAGACGACGCACACATCGTCAATGATCGGGCGTCTGAAGCTTCATGCCACCGACCAAGAAGAAGGCGTCGAAGCGATAAAATACCCTCCCAATTCTTTGGATCCGTTCGTCCTCGGAGGCCAGCCTAGGTCCCCAGGACGAAGGGATATTGTTCCTAATAATCGACCGATTCAACTCCCCGACGGTCATCGTTGATTCGTCTTTCGGTGGCTCCTCAACGACCAGCCCATCCTTCCGGTCACTCGCCGTGACTCCCTCAATACCTCTCACCCCAAGACCGCCACTACTTCTTAAGCGGCCCGACTAGTTGGGAGGCCCTCTCGGCGGTTTCATCCACAAGGCTAACCCCACTTCAGGGTGGTTGACGACATGCTTACAAAGAGGAAACTTAGAGGAAGAAGCGAGGAAAAGGGCGTACCTAGTTGGTGATTGAAGTTGGAATTTGAGCGCGGTTGAAAAAAACTCCGGAGGCTGTAGGCAAGAAGGTGCAAATGAAAGCGAATGAAAGCGGAGAACAAAACAAGCGGAAGAAAATCATGATATTCATCGATCCACGAGTATTTATAAAAGATCGATCGAATGGACGTTCAATCAACGCCGACGCATGGAGAAAATTCGAGCGAACTTCGGACACGTGGCGAAATCTGGTGAGGTGAATTAGGGTTATTAGAAATCCGAACGACGCAGCGGCGAGTAAAGGGCCTTTGGCAATTGCATGATCAAAGCTCAAAGCGTCGTGTGATCTGTCAAAGGGTGCGAACCGTCAGTAATGATTACACCTAGTGTTTCATTTAAGCCTTGATGTCCAATCGATCGGCCCTACCACTACACTCGCCCGATTGACCTCATCGTTGCACCTGGTCAACTTGCCATATCGCTATAGCCGATCGATCGGTTCTGTCATTACCCTCGATCGATCCACCGTGTCATTACATTTGATCGGTCGATCACATCACGATAATCGATCGATCGGGCCTAGCACGAGCTGCCTTGGAGACACGCTATATGATCCTTATGTACTCCTTCGACCTTTCTCTTAGGTCAGACTCGAGGAGTAGGGGGGCTTATGGTTAGGTCGGCTGTGCTAGGCCCAGGCCCAGGCCCAGGTCCACGCGTCCACGACCCATTCGCAGGTGGAAACCTCCCATGCATACGTAAAGACTTATGTAAAGACCTAAACCTAGCATCTATTCTATATATAAGGTACTACTTTGTCATGATACAGGTACGACATTAGAACCCTGACATTCTTTGTTTACAGCCACCAAAACCCTCACCAAAAGACTAACTTGAACGTTGGAAGGGCCTGCCGGCTATCAACCTCCGGCGTGCCTTGTGCTATTTTACATGTATTCTCTTCTTAAACCAATCTCTCGTGGATCCAAAACGGTGAGTCTGCGCCACCGTAATCAAAGAACCATAATTATATTTAATACTAAGAAGGAATGAGAAGTTTTAAGGGAAAATATCACATGTTTCATTTATTATGTACGTACTATGTTCCATCTCATCTAGAAGAGGTGATTTCATGTCAAAGCTTAAACAATCGGAAATGCAAAGATATCTAAAATTTTATTCAAGGAGTAGAATCTCAACGCCACATGGATATATTAAAAAAGAAGCATATTTCTCTTGAACTCTATAAATCCATGTAGCATTAAGCATAATATAGAAAATACAATCTACATGGCATTGAATATAGTACAATTCGATACGGCAACGAATATATAAACCTAATTGTAAGCTTTATAGATGGAATATCTCTTCTCTAGTCCTTAACTTGACCGGCTTCAATGTAAGTTGGTCAAAGTTATAAATTAACATTTAATATAGTAGATGCACATTTTTATATATTTAAAATAAAAGTCAGTATCTAAATTAAAAGATAAGAAAATAACTTTATTATTCTCTACTGAAACTTGACCAACTTCTATGTAAATGCACTTTTTATATATTTGAAGTAAAATTAATATTTAAATTAAAAATAGGAGAAAATAACTTTGCAATGAAACTTGGCCAATTTCTATGTAAGTTGGTGAAAATTATAAATTAAAAGGTAGATGCACTTTTTTAATCAATTTGAAATAAAATTAAATCTAAATAAAAAGATAGAAGCAAATAATTTTACTCTTCATTTTTTCCTAATTTCATATTTATTTTGGGGACTAGAATCTAATGTATTTACGAAATTTTTTAAAGTTTTATTAAAATACAATATCTTCTATTAAAAATGATCAATACTTTATTATGTAACGCTAACAAAACAAAATCTAAAATTCTTGATTCGAAAATCCAAATAATTTGTCCTCGTCTATAGCCACTTTCAATGTCTTATGGTAATGAAATCTCCATTTTCTTGTATGATAAATTTATGCTCGTAATAAGATAACCCAATATTGTTCGTTTATGGTAATTTGACCACAAATTCTGTAGAGGAACGGAAATTCAACATGGCATTTACTTGCCAGGAAAAGAAAAACTTGGCATTTGCCATTTAAGAATACCAAAATTGTATTTGGGACATCAACTTAGCAAACGACAGGACAAGAGCCAAATACGCAGAACTTGCTGCTATAATGCCCATACCAAACGTACCCCTCTCTTTTCCGGCATTAAATACAATCTAGACCATTCGGAAGAAGAAGACTTGGACACCGTCCGTAACTTGATGATGGAGGGATTGGTCTCACTGAAAGCAACACCCAAAATTTCGTTCCGGTCACCACCTTCTGTCTTTCACAGACCTTGCCTCTCAATCAGGCCATTTATGAACCCACTTGGAGCGAATCGTCATTCTGCAGCTTCCATCCGAGCTCAACAGGTTGCTTAACTTGAACAATGATCATTAGTCTTGAGTTTTCATTGTTTAGTGCTTAAAGATTATAACGTAAGTGCAGTTTATTTTGGGACTAATAAAGAGATTGCAATTGGTGTGTGTAGCCTGATGCAAAAGATGGGTCTGCTCTGGTTTCTACAGTAAGTGTGGAAAACAAGGAAATATCAGAGCTTAAAGTGAAGGAATGGGAAGTGGGTATGTTTCAAGAAGAAGTTGCTGCTTCTCAGGGTATTAGAATTAGAAGACGGCCACCGACAGGACCGCCATTACACTATGTTGGACCCTTTGAGTTTCGGATACAGAATGAGGGCAATACACCCAGGAACATCCTCGAGGAAATCATTTGGCATAAGGACACGGAGATTTCACAAGTAAAGTTTCTCTCTTTCTTTTACTTGGTTGTCTTTTCTTGTTTCCATAATGGGATTTTGTTATTAGGAGAATTGGAAATATGTATGCTTGCATTTTGTGTTAATGATGGTCTTTTCACAGATGAAGGAGAGACAGCCGCTCTCTTTGCTGAAGAAGGCTCTAGAGAATGCTCCTCCGACTAGAGATTTTGTTGGGGCTCTGAAGGAGGCTAATCATCGAACCGGACTGCCTGGTTTGATTGCAGAAGTGAAGAAAGCTTCTCCAAGTAGAGGAATCCTAAGAGAGGATTTTGATCCTGTTAGTCTCTCCCACTCCATCTAAAGTTTACATTTCATTCTTCAAATACATTTAGTTATGTAAATTGACGCCTTTTGACTTTTCTGTGAGACTGGATTAACCTAACATTTTGCAATCATGTGGATATATAGGACGAGTTGGGGTCTACACTTTTGGTATCTAGCATATTTCTTATGTTCTTATGTCAAAGAAATCTTTGTAGAGGCTTAATCTAGCATCTACTTGACCATAGGTTTATGTTCTCCCTTTCCATTTAACATACAGTATTGATGAGTTCATTCCATATTTTGATTTGATAAATTGCTGTTTCAAAGAGGATAGTCAAAACGCTAACAATTGAGAGAAAGAAATAGTTGAAAGAGTAGACAAAGAGAGGAATATAAATAGATGTGTAAAGAGAGGAAATTATGTCCATAATTTGTGGTTGTTTGTCCTAACAGTTGTCCTAACTAGCTTCCATTGGTAGCAAGAAACTTTTGGAAGCGAAATATATTTTCCTACATCCCCATTATGCTTTTATGGCATTAGTTGTTGATTTGTATACTTCCATATGCTCAAGTCCTTTCTAAATGATCTTATGTGGCACCTAGATATGAAATTGTGAACGAGTGATGTAGGGGTCGATTCTTCACCCATGAAATTTAGTTTGTTGCTTCCGTACTATTTTGTACTTTTGGTTGTCATCTATTCATTTTGTCTTCCTCTTTTTATTATTAATCTGTGTGTCTCTCTTATTAGGTTGAAATCGCCCTAGCCTATGAAAATGGTGGAGCAGCATGTCTCAGTGTTTTGACTGATGAAAAGTTTTTCAAGGTAAAAATAAACTTTATCTTTGTAAGAATATTATTGTGTACTTTCACTGTGCTCTTATGATCTTTCTAAGTTTGAGGAAAATAAAGCTACTATGGAACAATCAATTAGTTAACTCCTCTAACTATTCTTTTGATTTTGCAAAAGGGAAGCTTCTCAAATTTGGAGGCAATAAGAAATGCTGGTGTACAGGTATGGGGTGTGATTTTTTTGGGTTACTTTGTTAATAGCCTTCTACAGATGGTTTTTCATATCAATGATAAATATAAGCATCATTGTAATGATGGAAATTGTGCAGTGCCCATTGTTATGCAAAGAATTTATCATAGATGCATGGCAGATCTACTATGCCCGTATTAAAGGCGCAGATGCAGTTCTCTTAATAGCTGCGGTTTTGCCTGATCTTGACATCAAATACATGACCAAAATTTGCAAGATGCTTGGTTTGGCAGCACTTTTGGAGGTATGAATGGTGCTTCTCTCACTGTCCTCCAATAATTCTGTCGATGCTGTAATTAATATATGAACAGTTTGAGGATTATATGCTTTGAATGAATGTTTTTATGAATTGTATATCACTTGCATGTTAAATATTGGTTTCTTAATGCCTATATACTAAGCCCCACCTTTCTTCATCTTTATTTAGGATCTGCCTTTGTTCATACCAAGTTTCAAAGCTAGTCTTAGTATTAGTTTCTTGTATCTCATGAAGTTGAGCTGTATGCATTGATTTCTCTTCTGATAATGTGCATGATGTCTATGTCTGATTTCTTATATTAGAATTGAAATACTTATCACGCTGAAAGGCTTTCCTTGTTCTTTGTTATTAATGAATAGGTGCATGATGAAAGAGAAATGGATCGTGTTCTTGGAATAGAGGGAATTGAGTTAATTGGCATCAATAATCGTAACCTTGGTATGCTTGTTTGACATTTATAAATCTAGTTACTGCTGAAATTACATGATAGTTTTATCTACTTTAGCATAGTAACCTTAGTGTACTAATCATGAAATAATTCTTCAGTGAGATTTGTAAGTTGATACAAAATGTCTGTTGGCCTCAGAAACTTTTGACGTCGATATCAGTAATACAAGGAAGCTTCTTGAAGGTGCACGTGGCCAGCTTATCTCTCAAAAAGGCATAATTGTAAGTTGCTCTCTTGTTAATTGGACTGCTATTCGTTTGATGGACTTCTTTATTCTGTACGCTGCTTTGCTGAAGGAAGTATTCTGAAGCTGCTCACTAATGTTTATGAGCTGTTATTTTGTTCGTCTTTTCTGGTGGATGACTCAGGTTGTTGGGGAATCAGGGCTATTTACACCTGATGATATTGCTTATGTGCAAGAAGCTGGGGTTAAAGCGGTAAGCTTCATAAACTAATCACTATTTTAGATGAAAGTTCTGCACGTAATTTCCACTTGGTATTCGGGACTCGTCATTTCAAACCAAATGAAACATTTTGACTTGTCATGTGAGCTATTCATGTGGAGAGATTCCACATGACGTTTTCTTTGAGAATAAGCATTTATAACATGTATGCAAATGTTAAGACGTGTGTCATGTATTTTGCGTTTCTAAACATGTCCTAAATGGAAGCATTTCAAAGCATTGTGCATCTAGTCAATGCTTAACTTGTTTTACATTGCCGTAGGTTTTGGTTGGTGAGTCAATCGTAAAACAAAAGGATCCTCGGCTGGGGATAAGTGGACTTTTCGGCAAAGATATACTTGTGAGCTCATAGTAGCTAGAGTTACATATGGCAATCTTTGTTGTAACTGGCAGAGTGAACTATGCACAGGCACTGATTGATGCCTAGTTTCCAATAATGTACTAGAAACTTTTGTTATAGTTCCTTGAAGATTTGCATTTCATTTCTGTTACAGGCTTGTATGTTGAGAAAACTTTTTCTTTACTTAATAATAAACTTTTTATTCAGTCATAAGGTGACACCAATGACATCACTTTTGCTAGCAATAACATAACAGCAGATCATCTTAATCTTTGAACTTTTTTAATTTCCAATAGCATAATGCTCTTAAACTCTGTCGACATAAAGCACTTAAAAAAGGAGAAAATTAAGAGTCAAAATTTAAGAACATCAAATGTTAATTTATCAAAAATATACGCACAATTAAAATGACAAATATACAAAAGTTTACAAATATAGTTACCCCCAAACGCAGTCTTGAAGTATTCAGGCCAAAGTTTCTTGGAGTTATAATGAGATTCCTTTGATATTACATCGGATAAGATATATACCAACAATTTGCATATTGAAAGAGCTGGAGTTATATTGAGATTCATCCTCTCTCTCTTATATAAGGACGCTAATAACTGTGAAATATTCTCATATAAACACGGTCGAGCCTTCTCTAAGATAAGGATTAGAGTGCCTTAGTTGGAATAATTTTGGCACTTCTAACCTTCGTTCTATATCCTAGGAGTTCAACAAATCTACAAGCCCAACAAGACATTTTAGATTTAGCCTTTTGTAAGAACAAATGTGTCAATCACCCCCACTGATGTGAATCCCGTAAATCAAGATCTAGTAAGCCACGAACAAGTTGTTGAAATGAATTTCAAGAAAAGCTAAATTAGTTTTATTTTTAAGAAAACCTTGACCAATGTTTTAAGAAACACGAATCAAAATTATAAAGAAGAATATTAACGTCACACTCTAGGAAAAGAGATTGAAAGTGACAAGTCAGATAAACCACAAGGAATAACCTTGTTAAGTTCCAAGTTCAACGAAGAACCAACAAAGTGAATAATCTCACCAATTTCGTAAAAAAAACAATTCCAATGTCAATCCCTGTACAAAGATGAAAATTATATAGGCTAAAAGAAACCCTAATCAATCTATTAGCAATGACTTATTTCTAAAAATAAAAAATTCTTTTCAAAACTGATTCCTAAAGTGAAATATAGAAAGTGGACTTTTAGGTAGCCCAAATAAGTTAAAGATCTCCTAAAATCATCAAAATAGCGTGGTCTTCTAATTAGGCCTATTTAATGCGTGAATTAATGTTATAGGGTTGATTGATCTCTCCAAGCCTAAATCAGCTTTTATTGTTGCTTGTTTAGCCCAATCAGTCCATTAAAAGCTTCATTCATCCTTTTAGCTTTAACCCAAGTTATTAGACCTCCACCAATGTGTAATGGATCATGAAAATATGTTGAACTAGATTGCACCATTCTTTGGATGTCCTTAGTTAGGTTTCAATCATTCCCCCTCTCCTCAAAAGGATTCGTCCTAGAATCCTCATCACCTACATCAAATGGAGAGAGATAAAAAAATATTAAATGTAGCACTAACATTATACTCATCTGGTAGATCCAGCTTGTGTGCATTTTCATTAATATGCCCAATGACTTGTAATAGTCCATCTCCTCTCGGATGTAATTTAGAACGACATTTTACCATAAATTGTTCCTTCCTTAGATGAACCCAAACTCAAACCCAATCTCCTGGTTCAAAGATCACTTTCTTACGCCTTTTGTTGACTTGAGAAGTATATTGTTCCATCTTTTATTTTTATTTGAAGTCTAACCATTTCATGCAATTGCTTCACGAATTTAGCCTTCTTTATGCCATCTACGCTAGCATGCCCATCAATTGGTAAAGGTGTTAAAATCCATTGGAGTCAAGGGATTAAACCTATACATAACTTCAAAAGCTGAAAAGTTATTAGTAGAATGGACAAAATGATTGTAAGCAAATTCAACATATGGCAAACAATCTTCCCAATTCTTCAAATTCTTTTGAATGATAGCATGTAATAACAAAGACAAAGTTTTATTAACTACCTCAGTTTGCCCTTCAATTTGTGGATGGCAAGTTGTAGAAAATATTAGCTTAGTACCTAGCTTACCCCATAGCTTAAGAACTTGGCATCTCGATCAGAAACAATGCTCCTTGACATTCCGTAAGGGCGTACTATCTCATGAAAGAATAAGTCGACAATGTGACTAGCATCATCTGTATTATGGCATGTAATGAAACAAGCCATATTAGAAAACTTGTCCATAACAACAAAAACTGAATCATTACCTATTTTTGACCTAGGTAAACCTAAGACAAAGTCCATAGAAATATCTAACTATGGTGCACTGACTATTGGTAAAGGATTATATAATCCATGAGGGAAAGATCTAGATTTGGCCTGTTTGCTAGTTATACACTTCTCACAAATTCTTTCTACTTATAAAGCTAAAAGAAATGCTCAACAAGTTCATATGAAGTTTTTTGACCACCAAAATGTCCCATTAGGCCACCACCATGATTCTTACAAACCAGTAACTCCCTTAGAGAACAAATAGGCACACACAATTTATTTTCAAAAATAAAAAAACTTTATATATATAAAATTTGTCAAAGGAAGCATGTTCACAAGCTTCAAACACATTACCAAAATCAAAGTCAAAAGAATATAAATCCTTAATGTACTCAAAGCCTATCAATTTAGTATCCAACATAGAGATTAAGGTATACCTCTGAGACAAAGCATCTACAACCGTATTTTCCTTACCTTGTTTATACTTTATCATATAAGGAAAAGATTCAATGAACTCCACTCATTTTGCATGACATTTGTTCAACTTACCTTGGTCCTTTAAATGCTTCAAAGACTTATGATTAATGTAAATGACAAACTCCTTGGGCCACAAGTAATGTTTCCATATCTCCAAGGCCTTACTAAAGCATACATCTCCTTATCATAAGTTTGGTAGCTCAAGGCTACTTTCTTAGTTTTTCACTAAAATAAGCAAGAGGTTGGTTTTGTTGCATCAAAACAACCCTAATACCTATACCTGAAGCATCACACTCAACTTCGAAAGTTTTAGCAAAGTTAGGTAGAGAAAGTAATGGTGCTAAACTTAGCTCGTCATTAATCAAATTAAATGTTAATTCTTGATCACTACCCCTCTTAAATCCAACATTATTTTTAGCAAGTTCAGTTAATTGTGCAACAATGGTGCGTAAATCTGTAACAAACCTCCTATAAAAACTAGCCAACTCATGAAAGCTTCACACGTCAATTATAGATTTAGGTGTATGCCACTCATGAATAGCCTTAACCTTTCCTTCATCAACCTCTATAACCTTAGAACAAACTACATATCTAGGAAACACAATCTGACAAGTGCAAAGAGAACATTTCTTGAGGTTTGCATACAACTTCTCTTCACACAAAACACTAAGAACTTTGTGTAAATGTTCAAGATGCTCATCTATGTTCTTGCTATAAATCATAATATCATCAAATTACATAGTAATAAACTTACCAATGAAAGTAGGTAAGACATGGTTCATTAATCTCATGAAAGTACTTGGGCCATTAGTTAACCTAAAAGGTATAACTAGCCACTCATATAAACCATACTTAGTCTTAAAGAATATTTTTCATTCATCACCCTTTCGCATGCAAATTTGATGATAACCAAACTTCAAATCAATCTTAGTGAAAATATAAGAACCATTCAATTCATCAAGCATATCATTTTACTTAGGAATGGGATGACAATACTTTATCGTAATTTTGTTGATAATTGTACAACCAACACACGTTGTCCATGTTCCATCCTTCTTAGGCACAAGTAGAACAGGAATTGAACATGGATTCAAACTTTCTCTCACATCCTTCTTGCCTTTAAAGTTCCTTTGTCTCCTTGGGATTACTCCTCTAGGCTGGTCAATCAGGATTTGATGCACTGGGAATGAAATCTATTTGATGTTCTATTCCCCTAAATGGTGGTAAACCATTGGGAACTTCATCAATAAAGATATCAACAAATTCCTACAAAAGAGACATAGTTGAAGTGAATCACACATTAATACAAGACTTATTATGCGATGTATAAATGCACAAGAAGGGGGGGTTGAATTGTGTATTTTCCCTTTTTTGAAAATCCTTTAAAAAAATGTTTTGTTAAAAGAAACTTGTTCTTTTCACAAGAACTACTGTAAATCAAGGTTATAAAATGTTTTTCGAAAACTTGTTGAAGAACTAGTAAGATCAAAACTTTGAAAGATAAGAGAGATGGGGATAAAGAGTTGTAGGTACAACAATTTTTATACTGGTTCACCCCAAATCGTGGGCTACGTCCAGTCTTCAGAAGTCTTTCTGAGATTTCACTATCTCTCAACAACTTTACAAGTATTCTTTTTCTCTGAGGCTCTTCAGGTCTCTTTAAAGTCAATATTCTTTTACTCTTAGCCTCTGCAGGCTATTTGTATAACTTTTAACTGAAAGATATTTGAGCTTTTTTATATTAAGATAGCTCTAGACAAATAGCACAAAAATTTCTTTCAAGTATTGACAGCTTTTGTAACGTTCATGTGTGTAACTGAGTATCTAACTTTGTAATCTTCGACTTCGACTCATATTTATAGTCTTCGTCTGCAACTGCTTCTTGATTCTTGATTCTTGATTCTTGATTCTTGTTTCTTGCTTCTTTAATCTTGTTTCTTGAAAGAAGCGATTATTCAGTTGAGTTCTGTAACTAACTCAAACTGATTTTTGAATCAGACGCGATTCGCTTCCATCTGCTTTTGCTTTCGTCTATTTTTGTTTCCGTCTGCTTTTGTTTTCGTCTGCTTTTTCTTCTGTCTAATTTTGCTTTCTTCTGTTTTTTTTGCTTCCGTCTGCTTTTGCTTCCGTCTGCTTTTCTCCTTTCGTCTACTTTTCAGCTTCCGTCTGTTTTTCTCCTTTAAATGCCTTTTCGACTTCCGTCTGCTTTTCTCCTTTCGCTCGCCTTTTTTCACTTTCGTTTGTTTTTCTCCTTTCATTATTTGTACTTCATCAAAATCATTTATGTAAAGTCATTTTGACTTAACAATCTCCCCTTTTTTGATGATAACAAATAATCATACAAGTAAGATAAAAAACTGTAAGAAGATATATAGATAAGAAAAAATGGCTTCACTCTCTGTCTTCTTCTGACTTCTTCATTTTCTGCTTACTCTTCCTCCCCCTATCTTTTTCTGTCTTTTTCAAAAGTTCATCTCCTTCGTTCACCCCCTTTGATTTCTGCTTTCCATTCTCCCCCTATTTGTTATTAAAAAAAATGATTAGGACCGATGATGCTTCAACAATTCTTTCACCATCTCCTTCAACTCCTTGACTTCTCTACGTAGGTGCATTACCTCTGCTTGCAAGTCAAAAGATGAGGTGGGTTGGTCATCATCCTCCGGGTGTTCTTCTTCAAAAGCAATTGTAGTAGTGTATGTATCTGAAGATGGAACATATTCTTCAAAAATTTCAAAAGTAGGAGGTTGAACTGATAGGTTGGGCTCCGGAAGGTCTAAATCATAAGGAGCCGGTAGTCTTAACACTTGTCTTCCACGCAAGGGTAGAGCTTCTTCTTCAATCGAAGATGTATTCTAGTGGCCTAATACACACTATTGTCTGTACAAAGGATTCAGTGAACGTCCCTTTAGTAAGCTTTCCCCCCACTGGACAATGTTCATCCTTCGCTGTAGAACTGCTATTAGCTCTTGAAATATGATGGGAAATGAAGGTTCCCGTCATTGTCTTTTCTACAAAACATGCTTTATCAATGCTTCGCACCTGTTCTGCAATTTGATCTGCTGACAGATCATCTATCACCCCTTTTGGGTATAATTTCTTCTTCTCCTTATTATCATCCATGGGTTTCCTTGGTTGAAGGTCTGGTACAACCTTTATCACTGTTACCTCTGTAATTGGGTAAATAGTGTACGGTTGACTGGTCATTTTTGTAGGGTATGGTTTTGTAGCAGCATACCTCAAGGCTTCATAAAAATTCCTTTCATCTCCATTCAACAAATGCCATGTATAGCTATTTATCAGAATAGGTTGTAAGTATGCCTTCACTAACCTCCTCGGTGTATCCCTGATGATTATTGAAGTACTCCCTTTAGTCACAGGTTGAACTTATTCAATCAATCTGATTCCCAATTATTCTTTCCTCAAAAGTTGAGAATAGTTGTATGGAACTAGATTGAGTTCTTCTGATTCTTCTTGTTGAACCTGTACCAAACTAAGTTCTGTTGATTCCTGTTGTTGAACCTTAGTAGGAATAACATTTACCAGACTTAGTTCTGCTGTTGTCTCTTGTGGAATAGCAATAGGAGTATCCTATACCAGACTAAGCTTTGCTGGTTTCTCCTTTTGAACAACAATGGGAGTATTCTTCTGACTAACTTCTTTAGCAGTAGGAACACTCTTCTTCTGACTAACTTTTTTAGTCTTCTTCACTGTCTCAGTCAGTCTTGGAGTTTTCTGAGGTTGGGGTTTCTGCTTCTCAGACTTCAATTTTCTTTTCCTCTTAGTCTCCTTAGCTTGTTTGGCTGAATCTTCATTTAGAATAGAGACTAGAGACCTTGTAGCTTTCGGTGTGCCTGTCTCAGAGACTTCTGCCTGACTTCGTTCTCTGGACCTCTTTTCTTCCTGTTGTCTCAAGGTTCGAATCCTGGGTGATCTATTATTCGCCTTCTTTGGAATTTCACTCAGAAGCTTCTCCCCTTTTCTCTTCAAAGCACCTTCGTCTATCATCCGAACTTGGCTACATTCTTTCTGAGAAATCATCTTTTCCTTCAAAACTTCTTCAGATGATTTTCTTCTTTCAATCATGGGCATTCTTCCACTAACCTGATATTTAGAACTCTTTATAGGAGATTTCTTCTTGATATGCTCCCCATCAGTTCTTGCTTTTATCTCAAAATCTGCTTCTACTTTCTCCAGATTCTTTAAGCCCATTTTCGCTACAGTACCTGAGTTGATAGTACTCTTGACAGATATCTTCATTCTATTTCCTCTGTCAAGAAGAACTTCAAACTCCCTGAATATCCTTGTTAGCAACATTCTATAAGGATAGCTGTTAGTATCCTTCATCCCCTTAACCATATACTGAAAAATTAGAAATGGTAAGTCTATGAGTTGGCGATTCAGCAAGTAAAATAGGCATTGTTCATCCAAAGTAGTCACCAAATGCCTTGAACACGCTCTTGGTAAGACTTAGTTGAACAGTATCGCATGTAAGACCCTAGCCTTCGGCACCAGACTCGAGGTCTTCCTCTCCGTTGGGTCATTATCCCCATATAATTGTCGACTGACTTTGTCTTCCTTCATACTAAATTTCATCATCCATCTGGCTTTGCTTGTAAGCTTTTCTCCGACAGATGGACATTCATTCACCTTCTCAATCAACTCCCTTGTCACCACAATAGACAATCTATCTACTGACGAAACAATAGCATTGTCTACTAGCTGTACATTCTTCCAGGAATCGTACACTTCATTTTGATATACATATTCCCTCACCTGGAAGAACTTCCTCCATCCTGCTTCTATTATCTCTGGTTCGATATCCATGTCGTCTTTCTTCAAGGATTCAAAATCAACATGCCTCCCGTAGATCATTGCTTACTCCATTGATTCTTTGATGAGTAGAAACTGAGTTAACTGAGTTGTTCTTCAAAGGGTAAGGTTGGTTACAGAGATTTTGAGAGAGATGACAGCTGAAAGGTTTCTGAGTTGAGACTTCTCGAATGGTCTTTTCAGGCGTGTTCTAGAATAGGTGAGGTTCTCAAGGCTAGGTAACTTTCCCTCCAAGAGTTCCTTCTGTGAGAAGTTACCAGCTGTAACTCACTGATACTAACGCTGTTAACCTTGACGACCTTTTAACTTGCTTGTGACGTGTTAGAAGGTTGGTCATTTAACATCACCATGTTGAGATTCCGTTTGATTTCCTTGAATCGCTCTTCGCTTAATGGTTTAGTGAAGATGTCCGCCCATTGAAATTCTGTCTCAATAAACTGTAGACTCATAACCTTTCTCTGAACGTAGTCTCTCAAGAAATGATGTCTGACTTCGATATGCTTCACTCTTGAATGCTGTATAGGATTCATCGATAAGTTGATGGCACTAGTGTTGTCACAGAAGATTGGGATCTCCTCTTCTCGAACTGAAAAATCTTCTAGTTGGTATTTAATCCTCAATCTTTGTGAACAACAGCTTGCGGTAGACAAGTACTTGGCTTCGGCAGTTGATAAGGCGATTGAGCTTTGTCTCTTGCTTGACCAGGAAATTAGGTTTGAAGCAAGAAAGTGACAACCTCCACTCGTACTCTTCCTTTCAATTCTATCTCCGGCATAGTCCGCATCGCAGTATCTGATCAACTTGAAATCTTTACCTTCCTCAAACATTAAGCAAAGATCAGTAGTACCTGGGAGATATCTCATAATTCTTTTAAAAACAATATAATGAGACTCTCTAGGATCGGCCTGAAACCTTGCACACAAGCATACACTGAACAATATGTCAGGTCTGCTTGCTGTAAGATAAAGCAAAGAATTGATCATCCCTCTATACAGGGTTTGATCCACCTTCTTACCAACTTCGTCTTTCGAAAAAAGGTTCAAAGGATGCATCGGAGTTGCCATAGGCTTCACTTTATTCATATCAAATTTACACAACAATTCTTTCACATATTTCTTGTTAAGTCCAAATGACTTTACTTAGATATGATTTTGATGTATAACAAAGACAATCAATAAAAAGAAAAAAACAAGACAGACGAAGTCAGACAGACGAAGTCCTAAACAAAGCAAACGCAAACGCAAACGCTAAAGAAAGCAGACGCAGACGTAAACGCTAAGTAAAAGTAAAAGCAGACGCAGACGCGAAGAGTAAAAGCAGACGCAGACATAGAGACACAGACGCAAAAAATACAGACGAAGAAAAGAAGATGCGGAATTCAAAAAGAAGACGAAGGAGTCAGTTCAAGTTAGTTACAGAACTCAACTGAATAACCGTTTCTTTAAAGATTCAAGAAACAAGAATCAAGAAGCAGTTGGAGACGAAGGCTATAAATACAAGTCGAAGTCGAAGATTGCAAAGTTAGTCAAATCAGTGAAGTTAAAAAATTAGTAGATTTACAACTACGAGCTTATTGTTCGATTTAGCTGAGAGCTATTCTACTGTAACAAGTGTTCAAAAACTTTTCTGAGAAAAAGTAGAACAGATAGCCTGCAGAGGCTAAGTGTGAAAGAATACTGGTTGTAGAGACCTAAAGAGGCTCGCAAAGAATACTTGTAACGTTTGAAGAGATAGTGAAAATCTCAGAAGAAACTCTGAGGACTGGACGTAGCCCACGGTTTGGGGTGAACTAGGATAAATCTCTGTGTCAAACTACTCTCACTCTATATCTCTATATTTTAGATTCAAGTTTTATCAATACTTAATTCGTAAACAAAGTTTTCAAAGTTTTGATTAATCAGAATCTATCGGAAGTTCTGTAAAGAATTTTATTTCTAACAAACAGCCTTTGAAAGTTTTTTTTTAAGAGGAATACACAATTCAACCCCCCCTTCTCGTGCATTCTATATCGTTTTATAAGTATTGTATTAACGTGTGATTCAATTCAATTGGTATCAGAGCCTGGTATCCAAGGATCACTTTAGCAAAGTGTGGATCAAAGATAATGGCGGAATCACATATATACATCGCAGAAGGAGCCTCAGTCACTAGACCTCCAACATTCAACGGAGAAGACTATCATTACTGGAAAGATAGGATGCGGCTATTTATAGAATCTACTCATGTCGACCTATGGAACGTCATAGAAAATGGACCTTATACACCCGTAGACGAAGATGGCAATTCTATACCACGAATCAGATGGATGGCTGATCAAAAGGCAAGAATACAGTTGAAATCAAAGGCGAAGTTCTTCTTGACGTGTGCCCTAAGCAGGAGCGAGTATGAAAAATTCCACGGATGCGATACAGAAAAGGAGATGTGGGACACATTGTCCATCTCTCACGAAGGCACAAGCCAAGTTAAAAAATCCAAGATAAGTATTCTTGTGCACCAATATGAACTTTTCAGGATGAAAGATGAAGAATCTATTGATCAAATGTTTGGAAGATTTCAAACAATTATCAATGGATTGAAAGCTCTCGGAAGAACATACAACAATCAAGATCATGTTCGAAAGATCCTAAGAAGCCTTCTGAAGAGATGGAGACCTAAAGTTACTGCAGTGCAAGAAGCTAAAGACTTGAGCGTATTAAAGCTTGACGAGTTGCTTGGATCGTTGAAGATTCATGAAGTTGAACTCGATGCTGAAGACAAGCCCAAGCGGGACAAGTTGATAACGCTGAAGGCCGGACAGAAGAATCACAAGACTCAAAGAAGGAGGAAATCATCAAAAGCGTTGAAAATTGAAGAATCAAAGGATGACGACTCCAGCCAATCAGAACCAGAGTCAAGTGATGATGATGACGAACTATCTTTCATCTCCAGAAAGATAAGACGCATGTGGAAGAAGAAGTTCAAAGGAAATCAAACTTTCAAGAAGAATGGCAAAGATGAAGCCAAACCAGAAAAGTCATCTGTCATCTGCTACGAGTGCAATCAGCCCGGACACTACAAGTCCGAATGTCCGACTCTAAAGAAGAAACCAAAGAAGAGTAGAGAAGGCAAGAAAAGCATGATGGCAACGTGGGAGGACCTAGATTCATCATAATCAGATACAGGTTCCGAAACATCTAAACATGCAAACATTTGCCTGATGGCCGAGGACGATAGTGATGAGGAGGTAAAATCTGACTACGATAATTTGCATGATGCCTACTCAAAACTATTAGAAGATTCGCATGCTATTCTGAAACAGTACAAACTGTTAAAGAAAAAGTATGTAGAAAATATTAGACATACGGAAGAAATAGAGAGAGAAAATATCTGTTTGAAAAAGCAATTAGAAGAAAAGAATAAAGTTGTAGACAGATCAGAAGAGATTAATCAACTTAAACTAAGAATTAAAAATTTGTTAGCTGATCTAGCTACTTTCACAGAGAGCACTAAGAAAATGAATGAGATGCTTGGAAAATGTAGACATCCAAGTGATAAAACCGGATTGGGGTTTACTAGTAACAAGACTCAGTCTCATAAGAAACCTTTCTTTCAAAAGAGAAACCATAATAGATCTCATTTTAATCAACGTTTTAGTTATATGCATAAAAAAACTCATTATATGCATACTACTAACCATAATGGACTCAAAAAATTATAGGTACCAAAAAATAAGATAGTTTCTCCTGCAGATATCTTTCCTTGGAAAATACGGCAAGCACCATTGGTATTTAGACAGTGGATGCTCGCGACATATGATGGGAAGAAGGTCTATGTTCCTAGACCTTCAGTATAAGAAGGGAGGATCAGTAACTTTCGGAGACAACCAGCAGGGCAAGATTATTGGAATCGGTAAAATAGATAAAGATTCCTTTGCATGCATAAACAATGTACTGCTTGTTGATGGTCTGAAGCATAACTTGATTAGCGTCAGTCAATTGTGTGATTCTGGTTTCACAGTCACATTCAATCAAAATCTTTGCGAAGTTAGAAACAAAGATGGGTCTATACTTTTCTCTACCAAGAGAAGAAACAATCTTTACAGAATTGATTTAGAAGATTTTCAAAGTCAAAATATTTCATGTTTTCTATCTTCCGAAGAAGAAAGACTAATCTGGCATAAAAAGCTAGGTCATGTCTCTTTTAAACATATTTCAAAGTTGGCAAAACATGATTTGGTAAGAGGATTGCCAAAAATAAGTTTTGACAAAGAGTTTTTCTGTGAAAACTGTTTAAAAGGAAAACAAGTTACAACCTCCTTTTCTTCTAAAAGTTTTGTAACATCATCTAGACCTTTAGAATTGTTACATATGGATTTATTTGATCCAACTAGGACAATAAGTCTTGACAGAAAGAAATATGGACTTGTTATTGTTGATGACTTTACTCGATTTTGTTGGATATTATTTTTATCACACAAAGATGAATCTTTTAAGTGCTTTAGGACCTTATCCAGAAAGTTACAGAATGAAAAAGGAATGTCTATAGCCAGTATCAGGAGTGACCATGGTGGAGAGTTCGAGAATGAGAAGCTTAGATTATTCTGTGAGGAGAATGGAATTTCCCACAACTTCTCGGCTCCCAAAACTCCACAACAGAATGAAGTTGTTGAAAGGAAGAACAGGACGATTCAAGAAATAGCAAGGACCATGTTGTGTGAAATGAATCTTCCTAAGTATTTCTGGGCGGAAGCTGTGAATACAATAGGCTATATTCAGAATCGAATTTTGTTGCGACCCATGTTGAAGAAGACTCCTTATGAGTTATGGAATGGAAGAAGACCAAATATATCTTACTTTCATCCATTTGGGTGCAAATGTTCTATTCTGAACACAAAAGAGCTGTTGGATAAATTCGATTCAAAAACCTATCTAGGAATCTTTCTAGGCTACTCATCATCGTCTAAGGCATTTCGGGTGTACAACCTTACTTCAAAGACAGTTGAGGAGACCATCCATGTCAAGTTTGATGATAGTTCCCAACCCCATAAGGAAGATGACATGGAGAGTGAAGTTCCTTCAAAGAACTTAGATGATAGAACAGAAACTCCATCATCAGGAACATATGTAGACAAAGTTGAAGATATTCCAGAAACCATCGGATTGAAAAGAGACAGGAAATATAAAAGTTCTCATCCAGAAGAGTTGATTATCGGAGAGACTTTAGAAGGAGTTAGGACAAGGTCCAGATTCAGAAGAGAAGCTAATGTGGCTTTTATCTCTGAAATAGAATCGAAGAAGGTTGAGGAAGCTCTTCAAGACGAAGCTTGGGTGTTAGCCATGCAAGAGGAGCTGAATCAATTTACTAGAAACAATGTCTGGTCCTTAGTTCCGAAACCCCCTAAAAAATCCATAATAGGAACCAGATGGGTCTTTAAGAATAAGTTAGACGAATCAGGTAGAGTGAGTCGAAATAAGGCTAGATTAGTAGCACAAGGCTATAATTAGCAAGAAGGAATAGACTATAATGAGACGTATGCTCCAGTAGCAAGACTTGAAGCTATTAGGATTCCACTGGCATATGCAGTTTTTCATGATATAAAGTTATTTCAGATGGATGTAAAGAGTGCATTTCTGAATGGCTTTATAGACGAAGAAGTGTATGTTAAGCAACCACCTAGTTTCGAGGATGTTAAAAACCCAGACTATGTCTATAGACTTCATAAAGCCTTATACGGCCTGAAGCAAGCCCCTAGAGCTTGGTATGATTGTCTGAGTACTTTTCTTATTGAAAATGGTTTCAGTAGAGGTCAAGTTGATAAGACGCTCTTTAGGAAGAACTTTCAGAATGATTTTATTATAGTTCAGATTTACATTGATGATATTATTTTTGGTGCTACTTCAAAAGGATTATGCATGAAATTTGAAAGTTTAATGAAGAGAGAATTTGAAATGAGTATGATGGGTGAGTTGAAATTCTTTCTTGGGTTGCAAGTTAAGCAAACCGAAGAGAAAATCTTGATTCATCAACAAAAATATGTGAAAGAGTTATTGAACAAATTTGATATGCAAAATGTGAAGCCTATGGCGACTTGATGCATCCTTCAAACCTTTTGTGAAAGATGAACTTGGTAAGAAGGTGGATCAAACCACATATAGAGGATGATCGGTTCTTTCTTGTATCTTACAACAAGTAGACTGATATCTTGTTCAGGTGTATGTTTGTGTGCAAGGTTTCAAAGGATCTAGAGAGTCTCATTTCTTGTTGTTAAAAGAATTATGAGATATCTCACAGGTACTACTGATCTTTGCTTAATGTTTGAGAAAGGTAAAGATTTCAGGTTAATTGGATATTGCGATGCGGACTATGCCGGAGATAGAATCGAAAGAAAGAGCACAAGCGGAGGATGTCACTTTCTTGGCGCAAACCTAGTTTCCTGGTCAAGCAAGAGACAAAGCTCAATCGCTCTATCAACCACCGAAGCAAAGTATATGTTTGCTGCAAGTTGCTGTTCACAGACACTATGGATCAAGTATCAACTTGAAGATTACTCAGTTCGAGACGAGGAGATTCCAATCTACTGCGACAACAACAGTGCAATTAATCTGTCAAAGAATCCGATTCAACATTCTAGAGTGAAGCACATAGAAGTCAGACATCATTTCCTGAGAGACTACGTTCAGAGGAAGGTGGTACGTCTACAGTTCATCGAAACAGAGCATCAGTGGGCAGACATCTTCACCAAACCACTGAGTGAAAAATGGTTCCAAAAGATCAGACGCAACCTTAACATGGTTATGTTAAACAAACAGTCAGGCTAAAAGTAACGTCAAAACTAACGGCGTCAGATACAATGAGTTACAACTGGTAACTTCTCTGTCAAGAAAGTTTTGGAGGGAAAAATCTGATAATCTCGAGGATCTTAATGATTCTAGAACACACCGGACTATACCCCTACAAGTAGCCTGAAAGCAAAATCATTGCGGTTACTCTCATCTCCAGACGGTTCATCTTGCTTTCTAATTTTTTCAATCATTCTACCCTAGACGAAGAGTTTTCCAAAAAACAGTTTTCTTTCTGAAACAATGGAAGCAGCTATGATTTTCGGAAGACATGTGGATTTCGAGTCATTGAGGAATGATGGAATGGATGTAGAACCAGAGATTGAAAGAGTTGGTTGGAGGAATTTCTTCTAGGTATGAGAACCAGTATATACCAATGAGGTATTCGAGTTCTGGAAGAATGCTCAGCTTGTAGACAAAACTGTGGTATCTTCGGTAGATGGTATATCTGTCGTTGTCACTAAGGAGCTGATAAAGAAGATGACTGATTGTCCATCGGTTGGTGAGACTCTATCTACTAAGGCCGGTTGGATGTCCCAGTTTGGAATTAAAGAAGAAGATGTCAGAAGACAACTGTACGGAGTCAATGATTCATAGGAGAGGAAGACCTCTAGTTTGGTTCCAAAGGCTAGGGTTCTTCATGCGATTCTGTTTAACTACTGATTGAGCCAAGTTTACATTATAAATTGGCTACATTTTTATAGCTGCTTATGCATTCGTTGACTCCTAATTGATGATTTTTGTGCTTAAATTGGTTCCTCATACCGATCTCTTTTAATTCACAATTTGTCAGTAAATTGTCATGATTTGATACTACTTTCTCTATAATTTTCATGAGGACAATTGATACTGCAAATTGTTATTTTTATTGCAGGAGTAAAGGAGTCAACACATCAGGAAGTCAACAGTCATGAGGTCAATCCGCACGTCGCGACGAATATTAATCCGTACGTCGCGACGAGCAAATCATTTCCACACGTCGCGGCGAATATTAATTTATACGTCGCGACGAATATTAATTTGCACGCTGCGACGTACGAGCGGATATCTGACTTGAAATGAAAAGTTTGTCTCACTGCTCTGACCCGACCCGCATCCATTATATATAAACTTTGCTATTTTTAGGTCAGAAGCAGATGGGAGAGACTGGGATAATTGGAGACTTGAATATGCATACACGGAGAGACGCTTCAGAGGCAGCAGAAACAACATTTTACTCCACCATCGTTTCCATTTTTCATCATCGTCGACCATCACCACCATCATCGCCACCGTCAGTATCTTCTGCTAATATGAGTATCGCTCAATCTCCAGTAATCGAGGGACAGTCCGGAGCTATGCGTAGCTAAGTCACATTTCCTCTTGAAGATGTAGCAATGGCTTGAGTTCACCGGAAGCTTCAAAGGGGAGTAATCATATAGTGTCTGAAGTTTAGTTATATTTGTGTAAACTCTGAGTTAGAGGTTGCATCTGTATTGCGAGATTAGCATAGTTAACAGTTTAACCGTGTGCTGAACATTATGTTGCGATTTGGACAAAGTGATTTGTCGAACTTTTGATGCTTAATATATGAAGTCTCATATATGTCATTCGGATATTGCATTTACTCTTTTAATCTTCCTAGTTGTGTTTGATTTAGATGGTTGTGTTTTTATCCGATTGACCGATTGCATTTACTTGTCCAATTTTTACACTAATGTTTTTAACAAAGATTTAAATAATGGAGTTCATTAATTAAATCTTTGGACACAAAGAGTCCTTTAGGGTTGATCTTTCGAAACTTAGTGGATTCGATCCCCAAAAATTCATTTTTGAACTGTGATAGCCTGCGCCCATTTTCAAGAGGATTTATTATCATTTGCTCATTACCGAAAATTTCAAGTTCTTTTATTCTATCAAAAATCCAAAACATTCTTTTATTCTTTTTCTCCAATTTTAATCATTTTTATCAGTTTCGATCAAAATACCAAAACTCCCATTTTATCAACTTTGATTGCAATTTTTGACATTTAGGCTAGCTTAGACCTTTTTCGTTTGGTTCCAATTAAGTGAGACGACTCAAGGATTACAACCTATACCGCAATCTTGGAATTTATTATATTTGACCGGTTTTCAAGGATCGATCGTAAGATTGAATCGATAGAGTCGCGATCAACTGCATTCTACCCAGAGCAGGTTCAAGGCATTTGGTGACTACCCTGGATGAACAATGCTTGTTTTACCAGCTAAATCGTAGCCTTATTGATTTACCCTTCTTAATCTTTCACTACATGATTAAGGGGATGAAGGATACAAATAGCTATCCTTATGGCATGCTTCTGACAAGGATTTTCAGGAATCCGGAATCCTTCTTCACAAAGGAAATAGAAGGATTGTACCGGTGAAGAGTAAGATTGATGTAATCACAATACGGCGAATGGGTCTAAGGACAGTGACCAAAGAAGAAGCCGACTCTTCAAGGAGAACAATAACTGAGGGGGAGCGTGTTTCGAAAAAGACTCCCGCTTCAAGTTCTCGAACTCAACACAGTATAAGTGTTGGACCCTGCTGCCGGAACCCAACATCGGACATAAGAGCGTGGCGTGAAACATGCTAATAGTACATTTAAGAAAAAGACCCGCGGAAGATTAATGGGCCTGCTGGAAAATAAACTTGAAAACCTGCTTTCATGTGCTTTAAACAAACAAATTCATAATTCATGCTCCAAAATATGAGTTTCATAAAGCTTTAAGAATATCTCAAACCAAATTACAACTTTGAGTTCAAGAGCCAAAAGTACCAAATACTCTTGAACCAATAATACTTGAAATGTAACTCAAGCCTTGATTTCCAAAAATATAACATTGAAAATAAATAAACATGACAAAATGGAGTGCTGCCGTACTCGTGACTCACTCGATCTCTTGCTCGTCACCTGAATGGGGGAGATTAAAGGGGGTGAGCTATAAAGCTCGTGAGAATATATTCATAATATAGCAATAAGCAAAAGTATTCAAAAATAACTCATTATCGTGGTACTTGTTGAAATCATAACAATTGAGCATGTATGAGTCATTGTCTTGAGAAATGCTTGATTCTTAACCAATTCATGATGCATGGTTCATAATAACAAATCATAAAACACATAACATAACATAATGGTTTGGGTTGTCCCTGGTTCATGACGTACTACACATTCCATCGAAATGTTGATGTGTAGACGTAGTTTCGTGAGGGAATCTGTTGGGACCCGATCCGGGAACCGGATCCCAACCGAAAAACGGAACGAAAAGACGGAAAATCGAAAAACAAGAAATCGCTAATCGGAATGCAAATCGCATCATCGGAGCGAAACAAATACTCGGAAAATTGTGCATCGGAAATACGAATAACAAAGCGGAGAAGCTCGAAAGGCAGAATTCAGAATCGAATGCGAATCGAAATAATCAAACTGAAACAAACACCGACATCCGTTTCAAACATGAAGCATAGCAAACTCATCGCGTTGGAAACCTTACGACATTTCAAATCCGGTATAAATTTTTTTTTCTTATTCGTTCCTTTTCTCTTTAATCAATCTCATTCAAATCATAACCATTCCATACAATTCCCTTTTTTGGAAACTCATCTTCACCAATTTCAATTCACTTAATTCATCTTAATCATTTCTTATACAATCATATAAATCCTCAAACTAATTTCTTTAAACCCATTTTACAGAAATTTTACCAAAATTTCGGCAGCATAACGGCTGTATTTTGACAGCCCAAAAATTTAAAAACCAAAGAAACACACTTCTAATACACATAATCCAATAGCACAAGGCAACATCGGACCTCCCGTCCGACATCCAAACACCAGCAGAAACACAATCTTAGTTTTAAACACTTCATCATTCCAATCCATAATACATCTCAACTTAATTATCCACAATTCAATCACAAGCCATTCATATACATTACAATTGCCATTTATATCCATCTCAATTCAAATTTACGTACAAAATCTATTCCACAATCATACATAACTCATAACTAAAATACATCATAAATTTACATGATGACTTTTCAAGCCATAAACAAAAGCAATACATAATCCAAAAACCTTTTTCACAACTTCAAAACTAAACTCCAACATTACACATAAAACAAAGCATACAAAACTATCGGGTTGACATCATACTCGTCTTCCATCCGATCTCTGCGTGAAAACACGGAGATGGGGATGAAAGAAGCGAGCTCGAAGCTCGTGGATAATATATTTATAAACTGAACAATAAGCAAAAAAATCTTTTATTTTTCAAACTTTTCAAACATTTCCCATTGAAGAATTTCTCCAAAAACTCATTTTCAAACTTTTCAATTTCATCAACACTTTCTAAGATTTTTCTCAAAATTTTCATTTGTTTCAAAACATTTAAATCCAGTTTCAGGAATTTCATGTTTGAAAATTTTACTTTCTCGTTTCTCAAAATCTCAAACCTTTTTCAAAACACGCACAGTCTTAAACATGAATGCATCACATCATGGTGTATCACATCATAATCAAATTAAAAGCACATAAAACATCAGAATTGGTTTGGTTCGGTCCAAAAGAGACGTCTCGCACATTCCGTATAAGCGGTTACAGGCGTAGTGAATGAAGGAAGTCCGAGATCGAAACTCCTATGCCACTAGCGGGCAGCCGGGAGAAGGCTATAACAAGTAGAGACAGCGCTGACTCACAAAGGACATTACCAAACCCATATAGCACTTAAGCAAAACATAATTTCAGATGGCCCGAAGGCACTTTTCAAATATCTTGCTTTTCACATTTTTCATCTCATAACATCAAATTGTGTCATAAATGACACAAGCATATATTTACATGAATTCACATAATCAATCTAATGAAATGCACGTCACCAAATTAATCACATAATAATTACATTCATGACCAAACATGCACTAATTTCTTTAAATCATTTAAATCATAAATCACATAATTTGAAAACCATGAAATTCATAAGTCTTGTATTTTCTAAAACTCATTTTACTCCTTTGAAATCATAATTTCAAACATTTACATCTTTTTAAACATTTTATCCATAATAATTTATCAAAATCAAATTTTGCTTTCTTTAATTTTCAAAATTCACATTTAGCTTATAATTCAATAAATAAATATACTACCCACCTCATATCCATGCTAGCATCTTGTCCAATGCTTCAATTTGACCTTTTCTCCTTTCTTCCTTCCAATTGAAAATTTCCTAAATCAATTTCATCAAAATTTAATCTCATAAATAACTTAATCCTTCAATTTGATGCATAAGTCATCAATTCTTACTAATTCCAAGATAGTTACATCACTAATTCCAAAAACTCCCAAATTTCAAATTGAACCTAAATCAATCCAATGAAATTCAATATCATAATTAACTTAATTTCTCAAATTGAACTTAGGAAATATCAATTCCTCTCATATTCAAACTATTTCAATCTCCAATTTTTAAAATCCCCAATTTTCAAAATTGGCCTAAACCAATTTGCACAAATTCAATATCATAAAACATAATTCCTTCAAAATTGATTCCATATTTCATCAATTCATGCTATTATTGATAATTCTACACCATTAATTCACAAAATTTGGGAAAATCCCCAAATTCCAAATTAAGCCTAAAACTCCAATTTACAATTTTTCAAATTAAACTTCACCTAAAGAATAGACATCAAAATTAACTTAGGATATCTCAAATTCATCACTAATTCAAGCTATCTAAATCATCAATTTCAAAAACCCCCAAATTTTACTATTCATCATCTTCTTCACTAAGCTTTCTCTCTCTAGAATCTTCCATAACCAAAATTAACTCATTATACTTGACAATCACTAAATCCATAACCTTTCCAACCTATCTAAACCAATAAACTCATCAAAGATTCAAAATCAAAACTTTCTCTCTCTTACCTTTTTCTCCTCCATTTTCGAATTTCTTGGAAGCCATGGGGCCTTCACCTTCTTTCATCCTCTTTCCCCCTTGAAAACAAATGAAAATCTCTTAAAAATCATGGGGAAAAATCGCACATGTCACCTTCCTTCTTCTCCTCCTCTCTTTTTCTCCATACGAAGCTTCTCTCTTCTCTTCTCCAACGTTTTCTTTCTCTTATTTTGTTCTGATTTTCCAGACAAATTTCGTGACTTTACCTAGCTTAAAACGACATCCCATGTTGATTTTAAGGCCAGGTCATTTAAAATGGGGCACAAATGACCCTTATGCCCTCACTTGTTTGGTTATTTCCAAAATTGCCCCTGTAGAAACTTGAAAAATTGACTACTTGTGTCCTGTTTTCAAGCATCTAAACGAAATAATTTGGTCAAACTTTCTTCTTGAAAATTGTTCCTCTCGATCTTACAAATCCAACGCCACTGACGGCGCTCAATTCGGATCTAAAACGAAGAAGTTATAGCAGAAATACTATCGGACCTTCGAAAAATCCGAGACTGAACATTAACATAACTTCAGTCCAGAAATGGACAATCTTAGGGATGAAATTAAATTTCTATCCCTTCACAATAGTTGTAGCCCTATGTCTTAAATTTATTTTCCCTCAAGAATCAACTCAATCGGAGTTGTACAGCTCCCGAAAATCACAAAATACTGAACCATGTTCAGAAAATTATCCAACTTATAACCTATAACCCATCTCTTACTTTGGTTCAATCAATCTCATTTCATTTAATCTCCTAAAAATCATAATTCTTCATAAAAATGAACGTAATTGTCTTAGGAATCTAACGCTTCAAGAATCAAATCAATCGGATGTCAGACGAAGGATTTATAAGCAAAAGATTACAAAAGGGTCGGAGTTCAAACCAAGTTACAAGACTTAAAATACATACTTATACCTAAATTTTCCAAAAATCATATCTCTTAATCCCAAACTCAGAATTTGACGAATTTGGTGTCAATAAAAAGATCAAAGGAAGCTATACAACTTCCCTTAAGAACTCAAAATTAAATTAGGTCTCGAAAGAGGTTGAAAACTCAATCAAAGATTCTATCCAAAACAACTTTTCCTAAACAACTTCCAATTTTTAATCACTCATAACTCCTAGCCCCGATATCGAAAAATTACAAACTTTATGGCGTTGGAAAGATCGACATACAAGCTACAACTTTCAATAATACCACTTACTCCAATTCAGACTAAATCCATACGACGAGTAGCCTCGAAGCATAGAATACACAAATCTATTCTTAATAACATTTTCAAAACAAAGCATATCTTCTAAAAATCATATCTCTCAATCTCGACATCGAAAAATAGCAAACTTTATGTCCACGAAAAGCTCTCGACAGAGGCTACAAGTTTCATGTAGATCATTTTCTCAAATTTTGCCTCAATTAAAAAGTCAACTTTTTTCTCAAAGTCAAACTTCAAACGAACTTTGACTGATCATAACTCTCACTCCCGATATCGAAAAATATCAAACTTTATGTCTACGAAAAGCTCTTAATATAAACTACAAGTTTTCAGAAGATCATTTTCTCAAATTTTGCCTAAATCAAAAGTCAACCCTCAAAGGCCAAAAAGTCAAACTTCTTATAATTTTTTTTTTCATATTTTCACACTTTCTCTTTTCAGTCATGATTTTCAACTTAATTTCAATCAACTCATTTACTAAAATTCATAAACCATACCAATCTACTCAAAACCCCAAAGATATCAAAATCAAATCATTTCTTTTCTTCTCAATATTCTTTAAATTTTAAGCCATCTATTATACAATACATTCACCAAGCACTCCTTAAATTTTATTTTTCATAAGTCAAATTTCACTCAAAGATCGAGGTCCAACATTTCTCCCCCTCCTAAAAGAATTTCGTCCTCGAAATTCATACTAGATTAAACTCCAAGTACCTCATCCTTGCAAAACTGTCTTTCTAAACAAAGATCATCAAGCATTTTTTTTTTAAATTTGCTCATCATACATATTCTCAATCTCTTCACAATTTTCATTTCCTTAAATCACATACCACTCATATCATATCAAATCACTATAGTCATAACTCATTGATTCTACACTTATGGACACAAGTCAATGGTTCATTTCTTAAGGAACCCTAATATCGTTCAATCATCATTTAATCTTTATCATCATGACATCTTTCAAATAGTCATACTTTCATCTCAAAGAAGTATAATCAAATCAATTTCATCCAAATGTTATCATTCAGTTCAAATCTCAATTTTCCATCATCACAAACCTAAAATTCATTAAAGTTCTTAACCCTCATCGAACACTTAATTAGTTCTTCACATAATTCATAAAAATCCATCTCCATGCTCATCTTTCACTCACAAATGGATATACAAAATCAAGTCATCCTAATTCCTCATGAACTTCAAATCTCAATTTCATGCCAAATTTCCTAAAATCACTTAACATTCTTATCATCTTCATCTATCAAGCACTTTAGTATGCACTGTATCCTTATCACAATCTCACAAATTCAATTTTATGCTAGAACACTCTTATACAAATCAGTTAGACACAAACGCCCAAGTACGATCATAATACTGGGCTCTGATACCATAAATGTTGGGACCCGATCCGGGAACCGGATCCCAACCGAAAAACGGAACGAAAAGACGGAAAATCGAAAAACAAGAAATCGCTAATCGGAATACAAATCGCATCATCGGAGCGAAACGAATACTCGGAAAATTGTGCATCGGAAATACAAATAACAAAGCGGAGAAGCTCGAAAGGCAGAATTCCGAATCGAATGCGAATCGAAATAATCAAACTGAAACAAACACCGACATCCGTTTCAAACATGAAGCATAGCAAACTCATCGTGTTGGAAACCTTACGACATTTCAAATCCGGTATAATTTTTTTTTCTTATTCATTCCTTTTCTCTTTAATCAATCTCATTCAAATCATAACCATTCCATAAAATTCCCTTTTTTGGAAACTCATCTTCACCAATTTCAATTCACTTAATTCATCTTAATCATTTCTTATACAATCATATAAATCCTCAAACTCATTTCTTTAAACCCATTTTACAGAAATTTTACCGAAATTTCGGCAGCATAACGGCTGTATTTTGACAGCCCAAAAATTTAAAAACCAAAGAAACACACTTCTAATACACATAATCCAATAGCACAAGGCAACATCGGACCTCCCGTCCGGCATCCAAAAACCAGCAGAAACACAATCTTAGTTCTAAACACTTCATCATTCCAATCCATAATACATCTCAACTTAATTATCCACAATTCAATCACAAGCCATTCATATACATTCCAATTGCCATTTATATCCATCTCAATTCAAATTTACGTACAAAATCTATTCCACAATCATACATAACTCATAACTAAAATACATCATAAATTTACATGATGACTTTTCAAGCCATAAACAAAAGCAATACATAATCCAAAAACCTTTTAACAACTTCAAAACTAAACTCCAACATTACACATAAAACAAAGCATAAAAAAACTATCGGGTTGACATCATACTCGTCTTCCATCCGATCTCCTGCGTGAAAACCTGGAGATGGGGATGAAAGGGGGGTGAGCTCGGAAGCTCGTGGATAATATATTTATAAACTGAACAATAAGCGGAAAAATCTTTTATTTTTCAAACTTTTCAAACATTTCCCATTTAAGAATTTCTCCAAAAACTCATTTTCAAACTTTTCAATTTCATCAACACTTTCTAAGATTTTTCTCAATATTTTCATTTGTTTCAAAACATTTAAATCCAGTTTCAGGAATTTCAGGTTTGAAAAATTTACTTTCTCGTTTCTCAAAATCTCAAATCTTTTTCAAAACATGCACAGTCTTAAACATGAATGCATCACATCATGGTGTATCACATCATAATCAAATTAAAAACACATAAAACATCAGAATTGGTTTGGTTTGGTCCAAAACAAGACGTACTGCACATTCCCGTATAGCGGTTCTGTGCAGCCGTGAACAGAGGGGAGTCCGAGATTGAAACTCCTATGCCACTAGCGGGCAGCCGGGAGAAGGCTATAACAAGTAGAGACAGCGCTGACTCACAAAGGACCTTACCAAACCCATATAGCACATAAGCAAAACATAATTTCAGATGGCCCGAAGACACTTTTCAAATATCTTGCTTTTCACATTTTTCATCTCATAACATCAAATTGTGTCATTTATGACACAAGCATATATTTACATGAATTCACATAATCAATCTAATGAAATGCACATCACCAAATTAATCACATAATAATCACATTCATGACCAAACATGCACTAATTTCTTTAAATCATTTAAATCATAAATCACATAATTTGAAAACCATGAAATTCATAAGTCTTGTATTTTCTAAAACTCATTTTACTCCTTTGAAATCATAATTTCAAACATTTACATCTTTTTAAAACATTTTTATCCATAATAATTTATCAAAATCAAATTTTGCTTTCTTTAATTTTCAAAATTAACATTTAGCTTATAATTCAATAAATAAATATACTACCCACCTCATATCCATGCTAACATCTTGTCCAATGCTTCAATTTGACCTTTTCTCCTTTCTTCCTTCCAATTGAAAATTTCCTAAATCAATTTCATCAAAATTTAATCTCATAAATAACTTAATCCTTCAATTTGATGCATAAGTCATCAATTCTTACTAATTCCAAGATAGTTACATCACTAATTCCAAAAACCCCCAAATTACAAATTGAACCTAAATCAATCCAATCAAATTCAATATCATAATTAACTTAATTTCTCAAATTGAACTTAGGAAATATCAATTCCTCTCATATTCAAACTATTTCAATCTCCAATTTTGAAAATCCCCAATTTTCAAAATTGGCCTAAACCAATTTGCACAAATTCAATATCATAAAATATAATTCCTTCAAAATTGATTCCATATTTCATCAATTCATGCTATTATTGATGATTCTACACCATTAATTCACAAAATTTGGGAAAATCCCCAAATTCTAAATTAAACCTAAAACTCCAATTTACAATTTTTCAAATTAAACTTCACCTAAAGCATAAACATCAAAATTAACTTAGGATATCTCAAATTCATCACTAATTCAAGCTATCTAAATCATCAATTTCAAAAACCCCCAAATTTCACTATTCATCATCTTCTTCACTAAGCTTTCTCTCTCTAGAATCTTCCATAACCAAAATTAACTCATTATACTTGACAATCACTAAATTCATAACCTTTCCAACTTATCTAAACCAATAAACTCATCAAAGATTCAAAATCAAAACTTTCTCTCTCTTACCTTTTTCTCCTCCATTTTCGAATTTCTTGGAGCCATGGGGCCTTCACCTTCTTTCATCCTCTTTCCCCCTTGAAAACAAATGAAAATCTCGTAAAAATCATGGGGAAAAATCGCACATGTCACCTTCCTTCTTCTCCTCCTCTCTTCTTCTCCATACGAAGCTTCTCTCTTCTATTCTCCAACGTTTTCTTTCTCTTATTTTGTTCTGATTTTCCAGACAAATTTCGTGACTTTACCTAGCTTAAAACGACATCCCATGTTGAGTTTAAGGCCAGGTCATTTAAAATGGGGCACAAATGACCCTTATGCCCTCACTTGTTTGCTTATTTCCAAAATTGCCCCTGCAGGAACTTGAAAAACTGACTACTTGTGTCCTGTTTTCAAGCATCTAAACAAAATAATTTTGGACAAACTTTCTTCTTTAAAATTGTTCCTCTCGATCTTACGAATCCAACACCACTGACGGCGCTCAATTCGGATCTAAAACGAAGAAGTTATAGCCAAAATACTATCGGACCTACAAAAAATCCGAGACTGAACATTAACATAACTTCAGTCCAGAAATGGACAATCTTAAGGATGAAATTAAATTTCGATCCATTCACAAGAGTTGTAGCCCTATGTCTTAACTTTATTTTCCCTCAAGAATCAACTCAATCTTAGTTGTACAGCTCACAAAAATCGCAAAATACTGAACCATGTTCAGAAAATTATCCAACTTATAACCTATAACCCATCTCTTACTTTGGTTCAATCAATCTCTTTTCATTTAATCTCCTAAAAATCATAATTCTTCATAAAAATGAACGTAATTGTCTTAGGAATCCAACGCTTCAAGAATCAAATCAATGGATATCGGACGAAGGATTTATAAGCAAAAGATTACAAAAGGGTCGGAGTTCAAACCAAGTTACAAGACTTCAAATACATACTTATACCTGAATTTTCCAAAAATCATATCTCTTAATCCTGAACTCGGAATTTGACTAATTTGGTGTCAATAAAAAGATCAAAGGAACCTATACAACTTCCCTGAAGAACTCAAAATTAAATTAGGTCTCGAAAGAGGTTGAAAACTCAATCAAAGATTCTATCCAAAACAGCTTTTCCTAAACAACTTCCAATTTTTAATCGCTCATAACTCCTAGCCCCGATATCGAAAAATTACAAACTTTATGGCGTTGGAAAGATCGACATACAAGCTACAACTTTCAGTAATACCACTTACTCCAATTCAGACCAAATCCATACGACGAGTAGCCTCGAAGCATAGAATACACAAATCTATTCTTAATAACATTTTCAAAACAAAGCATATCTTCTGAAAATCATATCTCTCAATCCCGACATTGAAAAATAGCAAACTTTATGTCCACGAAAAGCTCTCGACAGAGGCTACAAGTTTCATGTAGATTATTTTTTCAGATTTTGCCTCAATTAAAAAGTCAACTTTTTCCTCAAAGTCAAACTTCAAACGAACTTTGACTGATCATAACTCTCACTCCCGATATCGAAAAATATCAAACTTTATGTCTACGAAAAGCTCTTAATATAAACTACAAGTTTCCAGAAGATCATTTTCTCAAATTTTGCCTAAATCAAAAGTCAACCCTCAAAGGCCAAAAAGTCAAACTTCTTATAATTTTTTTTCTTCATATTTTCACACTTTCTCTTTTCAGTCATGATTTTCTACTTAATTTCAATCAACTCATCTACTAAAATTCATAAACCATACCAATCCACTCAAAACCTCAAAGATATCAAAATCAAATCATTTATTTTCTTCTCAATATTCTTTAAATTTTAAGCCATCTATTATACAATACATTCACCAAGCACTCCTTAAATTTTATTTTTCATATGTCAAATTTCACTCAAAGATCGGGGTCCAACAGAATCCTTGTGAGAAACCCTGTGCCACTAGCGGGTAGGCAGGAGAAGCCTTTTCGTGAGTCAATGTGCACTTGACTATTCGTGAGGGACACCACAAAACCCACATAAATATGCATGATTCATGTTCTTGTAAACTTGCTTGTCATATATTTCGTAAAACATGATTTCAAGTACTTGTATTCATGAAAGGAGAACACCCCTTTGTGAAAACCTTGGTAATAATCATGAATGCAAATCACATAGCAGAATATAATCATTCATAATAGTACGTAATGCGATCGTGGATGATGCAATTTAAATGCCTTGAATCTTTCTTGATTTGAACAAAACAATATGTGACTTATTTACTTTATTATAAACATGAACCCACCTGATTTCCTTGCTTGTTCTTGCCTAGGAATGAGTTTCCTCTTGAGCCTCTTGATCCTCTTGCCTCACTTGATCTCCTAAAATAAGAATCAAAATCTTATTCAAAAACTCATGCTGAAACAATAATTCCATTCTTAACTTCCATCCAAAATTTCATATCTTTAGAAACTGATTCAGAACTTCACTACTTCATAAAACTTGTATGTCTATGTCTCTAGTTTACAACGCATCAAAAATCACCTCAAAAGGACTTCTGTAACATAAGATATGGTCAAAACACTAAAATCCATCTTTGCTGGAAACCGAAGACTCGTCGCGGTGAACAGCCTCCGCTCGTCGCGACGAAAGACATCGGGCTCACACGTCGCGGCGAAAGGCTTAGGTACGTTGCGACAAACAACCTTGCACGTCGCGACGAATAACCTTGTGCACGCCGTGGTGAATAACCTTGTCCACGCCACGGCGAATAACCTTGTGCACGTCGCGACGAACGCCTTGTTCACGTCACGACGTGCTAGTTTGGAGAACACCTCCGAACCCAGACTTTCGACATTTTCAAACCTTAAACCATTTCTTTCTCAACTACAACACATCTAACCCTTGAATCAAGTCTTATACTTCCTTTCTAGGTTGATTCTAACACAAAAATCGCCAACAAACACAACAACCCATGCAAAACTACCAAAGTTTACCCATAAATCCTAACTCCATCGATTTCTACTCAATCCATGCAAATCTAGGGTTTGATTCAACCCAAACAACAGTAGAAGAGTTTCACTTACCTGAAGAACGCTTCAAATCTGTCGAAAAATGCCTGAAACCTAGCTTCTTTTTCTCTCTTCTTCTTCTCCTCTCCTACGACTCTCTCCTCTTCTTCTTTTCTCTTCTTTCTATTTTCCCTTTCTTTTCTTTTCCTCTTTTCCTTTAACTCCTTAAACCTAAAAGAAGGTACAAAGACTCAAATGCCCTCCTTTGCTTAGCCTTAAACATCAAAACTTAAGTGCCTTGACCATTTTGCCCTTAAACATTTTTACTCTTCCATAAACATTTATTCCCTACTAAACTCAAATAAATCCAAATTTTCCATTAATACTTTCAATAAAATCAAACTATGTCATAAATCACACAATCAACTTAATTCATAATTAATAACATCAAGAAAAACAACAATAAGGTCGCCTACAGACGAACTAAGAAGAACATTAGGAAGACCGCTGATAAAACAGGCAAGTCCTAAAACCAAAGAAAGTCAGCCTCGGAGAACAGAACCAAGTGCGCCAAAAGGACAAGGAGAAAGTCTTTTAAGTGAAGTTACAAAGAAGGCAAAGAGATCTCCAAGGATTCGGACTCTAAGGCAACAAGAAGAGAAGATTGCCAGAGAACAGAGTCAAGAACAATCGTCTCAATTTCGAGCACATAAAGCAACAAGATCTTTAGTCTCTATTCTGGAAGAGGATACAGCCAGAAAAGCCAAAGAGACTGAGAAGAAAAGAAAATCGAATCGAGGAGAAAATCTCACGTGCGAAATCTTCAAGACCGATCAAGGTAAGACAAGACTAAGAAGATTAGTCGAAAGAAATCATCACAATTGTTTGGGAAGTTAGTGAAAAAAGAAACCTTTGAAGTCGCTCGAGTACGAAAAAAAGCGAAGCGGATCATAGTTCAGAAACCCCATTGCTCAACAGAGGAACCAGTGGAGCAAATCCCAGTTCAGAAGGATCCTATTGAAACACAATCAGAATCAACAATGTAATCGACTTTGGATGATGATGAACCTTGTCGATGGTATACAACTATCATCGCTTTTGAGAAAACATAAGCTGAAGATCAGAATGGTTGAAGTTGTTACCAGAAGGAGAACTGCTATTGCAATCTACAGTCAACCAGTGAAGAAGACAGTGGTTGTGGTACGACCTATGTCGATAAATAGTAACACATAGGACTTACTGAAAGAAGATGAAAAGAATTTCTACGATGCTTTGAGGGATGCTGCTACCAAGTCATACCCTACAAAAGTTCCCTGTAAGCCGTGTACTATTTTTCTGATTATAGAGAAGACCGAAATAAAGGTTGCACCAGATATCCAGCCAAGATATCCGTTGGATTTGACTAAGGGGAAGTCAAAGCTATTTCCTGAAGAAGATTTTGATGATCTGTCCGCAGATCAAATAGCTGAAGAAGTGCGTAAAATTGATGAAGCATGCGCTTCTACACAGAATAAAGAACAAGCGAGCTGCAGTTATACTGACAAGCGAGAAGACTGTCCAATGGGAGGACGAGTAATAATAGGAACGTTTATTGAGTTCCTTGTTCAGACAATTCTGCGTATTAGACCCTTGTCTAATACAATGTCTATTCAAGCAGAAGGACTACTCCTGCAAGGAAGACAGATTCTTGATGTCACTGCCCATTTGACTTAGATCTTCCTGAAGCTGATACGTTTATTCGTCCACCAACAATTCAGATCAATGATGAATACATTCCTACTTCTGATGCTTATACTACATCAATACCGTTCACTCCTCCCTCAAGAATGTTGATTAAGCCTCTCGTCGATTGACTCACCGATTTAACTCGTAAGATTACGCGAGAAGTCAATGAGATCAAGGAGACGATGAATGATCTGAAGAAGCTGATGACAGAACTGCTAAAGAGCCATCATCGTTAATCATTTTTTATTATAACAAATAGGGGGAGAAGAGCAGAAAAGAAGAGCAAAAGAGAAGAGCAGAAGAGAAGAGGATGATCAGGAAAAGAAGGTGTGACTGAAGTAGACAAAGAAAGGAAGAAGTCAAAGAAGAAGTTGAAGATAAGTTTTTTGTTTTTTAAACATTGTATTTTTTTCTTTTGTATATAATTTGTTATCATAAAAAAGGGGGAGATTGTTAAGTCCAAATGACTTTACTTAGATATGATTTTGATGTATAAAAAAGACAATCAATAAAAAGAAAAAAAGCAAGACAGACGAAGTCCTACAAACGAAGTCAGACAGACGAAGTCCTAAACAAAGCAGACGCAAATGCAAACGCAAACGCAAACGCTAAGGAAAGCAGACGTAGACGTAAACGCTAAGTAAAAATAAAAGCAAACGCAGATGCAAAGAGTAAAAGCAGACGCAGACGTAGAGACACAGACGCAAAAAATACAGACGAAGAAAAGAAGATGCGGAATTCAAAAAGAAGATGACAGAGTCAGTTTGAGATAGTTACAGAACTCAACTGAATAACCGTTTCTTTAAAGATTCAAGAAACAAGAATCAAGAAGCAGTTGGAGACGAAGGGTATAAATACAAGTCGAAGTCGAAGATTGCAAAGTTAGTCAAATCAATGAAGTTAAAAAATTAGCAGATTTACAACTACGAGCTTGTTGTTCAATTTAGCTGAGAGCTATTCTACTGTAACAAGTGTTCAAACACTTTTCTGAGAAAAAGTAAAACAGATAGCCTGCAGAGGCTAAGTGTGAAAGAATACTGGTTGTAGAGACCTGAAGAGGCTCGCAAAGAATACTTGTAACATTTGAAGAGATAGTGAAAATCTCAGAAGAAACTCTGAGGACCGGACGGAGCCCACGGTTTGGGGTGAACCAGGATAAATCTCTGTGTCAAACTACTCTCACTCTATATCTCTATATTTTAGATTCAAGTTTTATCAATACTTAATTCGTAAACAAAGTTTTCAAAGTTTTGATTAATCGAAATCTATCTAAGTTCTCAGAAGATTTTATTTCTAACAAAAAGCCTTTGAAAGTTTTTTTAAAAAAAGGAGAATACACAATTCAACCCCCCTTCTCGTGCATTCTATACCGTTTTATAAGTATTATATTAACGTGTGATTCACTTCATTTCTGTTGATGGATAAAGATCTTCTCTTCGGTTTGCTTAACTTGCAACCCAAGAAAGAGCTTCAACTCTCCCATCATACTCATCTCAAACTCATTTTACATTAAACTCTCAAAACTCACGCATAAATTTTTTAAAGTAGCACCAAAAATGATATCATCAACATAAATTTGCACTAAAATGAAATCATTATCATAGTTCTTCCTAAAAAGTGTCTTATCTACCTGACCTCTACTAAAACCACTCTCAATAAGAAAGGTACTTAGACGATCATACCAAGCTCTAGGAGCTTGCTTCAAGTTGTACAAAGCCTTATGAAGTCTATAGAGGTGATCTGGATACTTATCATCCTCAAAACCAGGAGATTGCTTCACACACACTTCTTCGTCTATAAAACCATTCAGAAACGCGCTTTTCACATCAATATGAAAAAGCTTTATATCATGACAAACAAAATATGCTAGAAGTATCCTAATTGCTTCAAGTCTCGCTACTGGAGCATACGTGTCATTATAGTTTATTCCTTCTTGCTGATTATAGCCTTGTGCTACTAATCTTGCTTTATTCCGACTTACTCTCCCTGATTCATCTAACTTATTCTTAAAAACCCATCTAGTTCCTATAATGGATTTTTTCGAGGGTTTAGGAACCAAGGACCAAACTTTATTCCTAGTAAATTGGTCCAGCTCCTCTTACATGGCTAAAATCCACGCTTCATCTTGAAGAGCTTCCTCAATCTTCTTAGGCTCTATCTCAGAGACAAAAGCTACATTAGCTTCTCTTTTGGATTTGGACCTTGTTCGGACTCCTTCTGAGGTCTCTCCAATAATTAACTCTTTTGGATGAGAACTCTTATATCTCCAATCTCTTTTTAACTCCAGAGTCTCTAGGATATCCTCAACCTTGTCTAACTGAGTTCGTGATGATGAAGCTTCTATAGTATCACCTAAGGGCATTGAAGGGACTTCACTATCCATGTCATCTTCCTTACTTAGTTGGGAACTATCATCAAACTTGACATGAATAGTCTCCTCAACAATCTTCGAGGTAAGATTGTAAACCCTAAAAGCCTTTGATGATAAAGAGTAGCCTAGAAAGATACCTGGATAGGTCTTTGAATCGAATTTATCCAACAACTCCTTTGTATTCAGTATAAAGAACTTGCAACCAAATGGATGAAGTAAGATATATTCGGTCTCCTTCCATTCCATAACTCATAAGGAGTTTTCTTCAATAAAGGTCGCAGCAATATTCTATTCTGAATATAACATGCTGTATTCACAACTTTTTCCCAGAAGTACTTAGGAAGATTCATCTCACATAGCATAGTCCTTGCCATCTCTTGAATCGTCCTGTTCTTCCTTTCAACAACTCCATTTTGCTGCGGAGTCCTAGGAGCAGAGAAATTGTGGAAAATTTCATTCTCCTCACATAATATTCTAAACTTCTCATTCTCAAAATTTCCACCATGATCTCTCCTGATACTGGCTATAGACATTCCTTTTTCATTCTGTAACTTTCTAGAAAGGTCCTAAAACACTTAAAAGACTCATCTTTGTGTGACAAAAATAATATCCAACAAAATCTAGTAAAGTCATCAACAATAACAAGTCCATATTTTTTTCCGCCAAGACTTATTGTCATAGTAGGACCAAATAAATCCATATGTAACAATTCTAGAGGTCTAGATGATGTTACAAAATTTTTAGAAGAAAATGATGTTTTGACTTGTTTTCCTTTCTGACAACTTTCACAAAAGAACTCCTTGTCAAAACTTATTTTTGGTAAACCTCGTACCAAATCATGTTTTAACAACTTTGAAATATGTTTGAAACTGACATGACCTAGCTTTTTATGCCAGATTAGTCTTTCTTCTTCAGTTGATAAAAAACATGAAAGATTTTGATTTTAAAAATCTTCTAAATCAATTTTGTAAAGATTATTTCTTCTTTTGGCAGAAAAGAATATAGACCCATCTTTGTTTTTGACTTCACAAAGACTTTGATTGAACGTAACTTCAAAACTAGAATCACACAATTGACTGACACTAATCAAATTGTGTTTCAGACCATCAACAAGTAGCACATTATCAATGCATGCAAACGAATCTTTACCTATTTTACCGATTCCAATTATCTTGCACTGCTGGTTGTCTCCGAAAGTTACCGATCCTCCCTTTTTATACTGAAGATCTAGGAACATAGATCTTCTTCCCATCATGTGTCGCGAGCATCCACTGTCCAAATACCAATAGTGCTTGCTACTTCTTCCAAGGAAGGATATCTGCAGGAGATACTATTTTATTCTTTGGTACCCAAATTTTCTTGGGTCCTTTTGAGTTAGTAAAATACACAGAATAATGCATTTGATAAGGTTGTTGATTAAAACATGATTTTTTAAACTTCTTTTTCTGAGGGAAAAACTTTCTTTCATGTTGAGGCTTATTTCTCGTAAATCCTAATCCGGTTTTATCATTCAGATGTCTACCTTTACCTAACATCTCATTCATTTTCTTCATACTTTCAGTAAAACTCGCTAGATCAACTGAAAGATTCTTAATCCTAAGCTTCAACTGATTGATCTCTTCAGATCTATCTACAACTTTCTTTTTCTCACTTTCCTCTACTTGCTTTTTCAAGCAGGTATTTTCTCTCTCTATTTCTTTTGTATGTTTGAGGTTTTCTACATACTTTTTATTTAACAGTTTGTACTGTTTTAGAATAACATGAGAATCTTATAGTAGTTCCGAATATGCATTATGCAAGTCATCATATTTAGAACTTACCTCCTCATCACTTTCCTCCTCGGCTATTAGGCAAATATTTCCATGCTCTGATGTTTCCGAGCTTGTATCTGATTCAGATGAATCTAGATCCTCCCAAGTTGCCATCTTGTTTTTCTTGAATTCTCTACTCTTCTTTGGTTTCTTCTTTAGAGTTGGACACTCGGACTTGTAATGTCTAGGTTTATTACACTCGTAGCATATGATGGATGTCTTTTCTACTTTTCCATCATCTTTGCCATTCTTCTTGAAGAATTGACTTCCTTTGGACCTCTTCTTCCACATCCGTCTGATCTTCTTTGAAATGAGAGATAGCTCGTCATCTTCATCACTGGACTCTTGTTCTGACTCACTGGAATCATCATTATTGGATTCTTCAATCTTCAGTGCTTTTGATGGATTCCTCCTTTTTTGAGTTTTACGATTCTTTTGTCCAGCCTTTAGTGCTATCAACTTGTCCCATTTGGGCTTGTCTTCAACATCGAGCTCAACTTCATTATTGTCAATGATCCAAGTAGTTCGTCAAGCTTTAATATGCTTAAGTCCTCAGCTTCCTGCCCAGTAGTAACTTTTGGTCTCCACCTCTTTGGTAGACTCCTCAGGATCTTACGCACGTGATCTTGGTTGTCGTAAGTTCTTTTGAGAGCTTTTAATCCATTGATAATTTTTTGAAATCTTCCAAACATTTGATCAATAGATTCTTCATCTTTCATCTTGAAGAGCTCGTATTGGTGCACAAGAATGCTTATCTTGGATTCTTTGACTTGGTTTGTACCTTCATATGCGATAGATAAGGTATCCCACATCTCCTCCGCAGCATCGCATCTGTGGACTTTGTCGTACTCACTTCTTCTTAGGGCACAACTCAAGAAGAACTTTGCTTTAGAGTTCAGTTGAAATCTTGCCATTTGATCAGCCATCCATCTAATTCGTGGAATGAGATTTCCTTCTTCATCCACCGGTGTGTGTGGTCCATTCTCTATTATGTCCCAAAGGTCAATATGAGTAGATTCGATAAATAACCGCATTCTGTCTTTCCGATAATGGTAGTCTTCTCCGTCGAACGCTGGAGGTCTAGTGACTGAGGCACCTTTCGTAATGTATGTATGTGATTCTGCCATAATCTTTAATCCACACGTTGTTAATGTGATCCTTGGACACCAAGCTCTGATACCAATTGAAGTGAATCACACGTTAATACAAGGCTTATTATACGATGTATAAATATACAAGAAGGGGGGGTTGAATTGTGTATTTCCCCATTTTGAAAATCCTTTCAAAAAATGTTTTGTTAAAAGAAACTTGTTCTTTTCACAAGAACTACTGTAAATCAAGGTTATAAAATGTTTTTCGAAAACTTGTTGAAAAACTAATAAGATTGAAACTTTGAAAGATAAGAGAGATAAGGATAGAGAGTTGTAGGCACAACAATTTTTATACTGGTTCACCCCAAACCGTGGGCTATGTCCAGTCCTCAAAAGTCTTTCTGAGATTTTACTATCTCTCAACGACTTTACAAGTATTCTTTTTCTCTGAGCCTCTTCAGGTCTCTTTACAGTCAGTATTCTTTTACTCTTAGCCTCTGCAGGCTATCTGTACAACTTTAAACTGAAAGATATTTGAGCTTTGTTACTTTAAGATAGCTCTAGACAAATCGCATAAAAATTTCTCTCAAATATTGACAGTTTTTGTAATGTTCATGTGTGAAATTGAGTATCTAACTTTGTAATCTTCGACTTTGACTCATATTTATAGTCTTCGTCTACAACTGCTTCTTGATTCTTGCTTCTTGCTTCTTTAATCTTGTTTCTTGAAAGAAGCGGTTATTCAGTCGAGTTCTGTAACTAACTCAAACTGATTCTTGAATCAGACGCGATTCGCTTCCTTCTGTTTTTCATCGTCTGCTTTTGCTTTCGTCTGCTTTTGCTTCCGTCTGTTTTTTTTGCTTTTGTCTGTTTTTGCTTCCGTTTGCTTTTGCTTTCGTTTGCTTTTGCTTTCATCTACTTTTTCTTTTGTCTGTTTTTTCTTATGTTTGCTTTTGCTTCCGTCTGCTTTTCTCGTTTCGTCTGATTTTCAACTTCTGTCTGTTTTTCTCCTTTCGTCTGCTTTTCAGCTTCCGTCTGTTTTTCTCCTTTCGTCTGCTTTTCAGCTTCCGTCTGTTTTTCTCCTTTCGTTATTTGTACTTCATCAAAATCATTTATGTAAAGTCATTTTGACTTAACAATAGTTACACTAGGAAAAGATGGGTTAAAATCATTTGTATTAAAATAAGCTTCTTTGCACAGAAGTACAATCATTGGGTGTTTTGGACAAAAGTTTTCTTAACCTCACTTTCTTTTGTATAAAAAATTGCTTTTTTTCTCTCTTGCTCTTGAAGCTTTTCCCTTTCTTCTTTTTTTGTGATTATTTCCTTTTTTAATATTCACTCTCACTCTTTCTTTTTTCACATTCAACCTAATTCTTTCTTTTCTCACACTCATTTTTTATCCTCACTTAATCTTCATATACTTACTGAGTTGTTAATGGTGCAAGAGTTATAAGTTTCCCATGCATTACAAAAGAGCATCTATTCTTGAATCCATCATACATAACCCTCCTATCAAACTACCATGGTCGACCAAAAACCAAATGACTAGCATTCATAGGTATAACATCACAAAGCACCTCGCCATGATACCTTCCAATGGGAAATGAGACCAGAACTTGTTTATTAACCTTGACTTCCTTGCACTCATTCAACCATTGGATTTTATAGGTCTAATATTTGAACCAAAAGATTGCTTACTACATTAGCACAACATCCCCCCTCTATAATCATGCTACATACCTTGTCCTTAATGTGACAACGTACATGGAAGATGTTGTCTCATTATGCTTCATCCTCCTTGATCACTTACACATTCAAAGCTCTCTTAGTGATAAGGATTTCACTAGCAACTGGATATACTTCATCATCACTTCCCTCAGATTGTGGCATGCAATCATTATCAGGTTCACCTTTGGTTTCACCATCTTCCCTTAAAATCATCAATTGCTTATTTGGGCACTGGGATGCAATGTGTCCTCGTCCCAAACACTTAAAACATTTAATATATCTATTTCACATTTAATATCTCTATTTCTAGAGGTTTCGGAGTTAGAATTATCTTCATCTAGGGTAGAACCAACATCCTTACTTTAAAATGATTCAAACTTGCTCTTAAGATCAACCTTATCATCCTTCTTGCTCCAATTTGGTTTCCAAGAGGAAGAACCCATTTTCTTCCCAAATCATAATGATTGTTGTTCTTTGAGTTGCCTCTCAATCTTCATGGCCATATATACCATATCCTCCAGCTCCATATAACGCTGCAACTCTACCACATTTGCAATTTCTTGATTTAAGCCATACAAAAACCATGCCATGGTTACCCTTCGGTCCTCCTCCATATTAGCCTTAATCATGGCTGTCTCCATCTCCTTATGATACTCCTCCATACTTTGAGATCCTTGGGTTAGGCCTTATAGTCACTAGTAAAAGTCCCTATAGTAATGAGATGGAATGAATCTCCTCCTCATACTAGCCTTAATCTCCTCCTAAGTTTCAATTGTCCTCTCACGATTTCCTCTCAAAGTCGAAACAAGTTGATCCCACTAAACAATAACATAGTCAGTAAACTCAATAGCAGTAAGTGTAATATCTTGTCTCCTAAAATTGTTAAAGATTCAACTATTAGATGGAGTCACATGAGTTATTTCATTTAAGAATTTACGAGATGCATTTCATTCACATGCATAATATTCATATACACATATGAATCATGATTTAGAAAAAATTCCAAGATAGTAATATGCACTCAATTGACATGTTACGGGGTATGAAAGGTTTTTATTGATCATGATGTACTTGTGTATTGATTTTGTCTTGAATTCTATTTTGATGGACTATAATTAGTAAATTAGGAATTTATCGTTACAATTGAGTAATTGATGAGGTGATATAAGCATCTAGTCTAAGAAAAATGTCAAAGAGCATGACAAATTGATACATGAGAATTTAGGTTGATTATGATGGAGTTATGTAAATATAGTGCCCTGGAAAGTAAGTGTATTTACATGTAACTTAATTTCTTCTAGTTACAGTTTTGTAATGAAAATATTTATTATTAATGAAACAAAAGAGTTTGGTTTTATATGTATGAGCATTAATATCTAGTCAAAAGGTAACGAGATTCTATTGTAAGTAATGGACATATATATAGAGATGTATGGGAACATGTATATTATTAGAATCTAAATTAATTGATTCACAGTTGAATAATCAAGTTGGTCGCTTGATTACAGTTTAGACTGTAGTGTGTGATTTTTATCCATGTAAGTAAAGGAGTTTACTTCAAGGGAATGATGAGTTTCATATCATGATAGTAGTTTACTATCAATAATGGTACTATTAAATGAATCTGGAATCAAGTATGTTTTGAAGAATAAAATGGGGCCGCTACTTTAATATTAAAACATTCAACTTAAGCAATTGCTTATTGTGGACTGCAATCTTGATGAGTGGTAAACTCATATGTGTTTCATTATAATTCTTGATATGATCAGAATGAATTTTTATAGAGTACTAATCTAGTGTCTACATGTTGGAATTATTAATTGAAACATGTATCAGGGAGCATTCACTCAAATAAATAGTTTATAGTGATATCATTACTTCTAGATGTTTTGAGGGGATTTGGTGATTAAACTGGCACCAGTAGTTTGATGGACTAACTACCCATCATGTCTTAACACCAAGATGAGATCTTGTGTGTTAATCACCATATGAAGTAAAACGGGAGATCTAAAAGGAAAAATCAACATAAGGAAAAAATGATAGTTTTACCCTTTGTTGTGCGGATGACTATAATAAGGTTCATGATAGGGTTTGCAATTGGACATATTATTTGAAATATGCATTCTCATAATATTTAGTAATTCAAGAGTTCAACTAACGATCTTCAGTGGAATGACATTTAGTTAATAAGTTAGAATTTATTCTAATGAGATTAAATTAATTTTGGGTTTACTGGAGCTTGAATTATCTAAGTCTAATAAGATTTCCCACTTGGCTCCAAGGAAGGTTATCAAGCAAAGTAAAAAATATAAATGGAGGTTTTAGAAGCCCATAATTGAATGTTGGGCATGCACTAATTAATGGTTAATTAGAAGCCCAAATGTACATTTAGAAATGGGCTAGATTTTGGTTTAATTTGATTAATTGGATTAATTAAATTAAAACAAAATTTTTAAGAAAGTAAAGTACAATTCCATTTTTTATTAGGGCTGAATGTGCAGCTGCACATTTAACATTAAATTGCTAAATAAAGATGGTCTTTATTATGATTTATCATCATTAAATGGAGTTATGAACTTACCATTAAATAGTTTAATGGTTATCTTTTAATGATAGCATGTAACCTATTAGCATTCATTGGATTAAAGAAGAAAGATGTACATTGGATGGACCATCTTCCTTCTTTCATTATCAAAAATGAAATTGATAGGTCTCATTTAGGTTAATAGACTTTTCATATAGTCATCTTAAAGACAAATGAGAAGAGTCTCATTTAATGACTTCTTTATGATTAATTAAATGAAGAAATTATGCATTGGTTGAAAAACTCTTCTTTCCTTTGTGGTTAACTGAAAGTGTGAGAGAGTAAGAAGTGGTTCTTACATTTTTATCACTCTCTCTCCTATCTTGCATGAAAAAAATGAAAATTACATGAGAGTGTCTCAATCTTGGTCTTCTTTCTTCTAAGAAAATTCTCTTCCAAATTTTTCTTCTCCTTTCCCACCAAAGGATCTTGTTAACCAAGTTGCCCAAGAAGAATAAGTGGTAGATTGGATTGGTCGAGGATACAATATCGAGAAAAGGAAACAATAACAAGAAGAAGAGGATACATCGCTTAGGAGAGGACATATCGCAGAGGATAGGATAGCACAACAAGGAGTTAAAGTTGTAGCAAAGGATTCGATAATATAATCTCTATCTTGTTTATGTTTATTATTATCCTTATACCATATCATGTATAGATTGGCATGATGATTTGGATATAATGCCTCCGCTGCAATTTAGATTTCTAAAAAGTTTTGAAATCTACCATTTCTCCAAATATGGCATGCTTTCTTTTTCCGATCCAACAGATTAGGCCTACGAAATGATGAAATGTGGCATTGAAAATAAGTGACAAATAGCTCAGTTAATTGGATGACAAGTGGCTTGAGTATATAAGGGACAAGTGGCCCTTTAAACTTGTGACAAATAACACTTTAGACTTATGACATGTGGAGTTTTAGAATGGTGACATATGTAGCTTTACAAATTATGACATATGTAGCCTTATAAATGGTGACATGTGTAGCCTTACAAGTACTGACATATATAGGTTTAAATAAGTGACATGTGGAGCTTAAAGTAAGTAACACATGGACCAATAGAATAGTGACATATGGACCAATAGAAGGATAACATATGTACCCATATAAAGGTAACACATGGACCAATAGAATTGTGACATATGGACCAATAGAAGGATAACATATGTACCAATAGAAGGGTGACACATGGACCAATAGAATGGTGACACATAGACCAATTTGACCTTCTTGAATTTTCTAGAGAAAATGGATGAAAAAGACAATGGAAGTGAGATTGGAGGTTGGCCATAATGTTAGAAGGAAGACAAAAACAAAAAATGAGAAGAGAAGGAAAGAAAAAAGGGAAGAGAAGAGGGGAATGAAAGAAGTTATCAAGGAATGTTGAAATTATGGTTTCAATTTCATCTTTCTATTTCGATCTGTCTTTCATATCCTTAGAGCACAAATTTGAAGAAACTTAAAGAATTAAAGTTATAGATATAGTTTAAACTTGACCTCTGTGAAAGTGGCTTGACAAAATAGTGACTAGAGCTCAAGTTATATTTATTTCCCTAATATTGCCTGTGATAGACCCCTATACAGAAACCTTGTATTATTTGCTAATTTTTGAGGACCTTAGAGTCTATATTAGTGAAAGTATAAAAAATGAAAATGATTATTGATGCCTTATTAATTCTTCTGTGAAACTGTTTGGTTAGGAGATGTCTCTATAGTGATGTATTGAAGGTTGAGTATTGGATGCCAGTCTATTTCTTACTAGAAATAGGACATAATTTGGATGGAGATTATTTTTTAAAGGGAGATGTTATTTTGTGTAATTTTTGGACATATTAAGACTAATAAGTTTAGTTTCAGGGGCATAAAAATCATGGCATTCGGATCTTTTTAGAGAGAGTTATGATTAAAAGAAGACAACTTGTTCATAAAGGAACATTAGGAAGAAAAGGATGTAAACATTGCACATAAGGTTAGGTTAGCTTGATGGTTAAGGGGACATTGAGCTGAACTAGAAAGTGAATTATTGACCTATTAACATATATTAGAATAACATTTATGATGATTGATTAGGTATTAATTTGGTTGTGGTGTTGGTATTGAATGTGTGTTGGGAATTTAATAAATGGATTGGTTATGTTCTGTTTTGATTTTTAATGCATGAAAGACCATAATTAGTGTTGGAACCCCTCCCCGGTGAGTCACGGGCTCGACGTCCTACGAGATGTCTGGACGCGCATCCCACGAGGGAGGGATTCCTCACCACGAAAGAAACCTCAAATCGAACTCAATTTAACGTCATCCGAACAAAACCTGGTAAATTCGCCCTAATTATCCTCCAATAAAATTGATTTGCTTAGGGCCCATAACAAAATCCAATTCCTAAGCTAAAATGCAAAACCATATCTCTGCGTTAATTAGAAATAGAAATCGCTTCAATCGGATCTCTATAGCTCACAAATCACCCGAAAACAGAAATACATCCGAAACCGTCACGTAATTGACTCTCATCAATATTACTCGTGAATTCTGACCCAAAACCCGACACTCTCATTTTACTAAAAAGGGGTATAAAATTTTCTTTAGAACCCAATGCTTCGAAAATTGAGTGAATCCGAGGCCAAACGAAAAAGTTGCAAACAAAAGAGTGACAGGACATTCAGAGATTAGACGAGGGCACGTCTAAGAGGTTTAGAGACTAGACATGGCCACGTCTAAGGATGAAGTCTGGATTTGCAGGAAAATTTCAGATTTTACAAACATCATAACTTTTGTTCCTGAAGTCTAAAATTCGTAAATTTGGTATTAATAAAAAGGTTAAAGGGAGCCCTACAACTTCATAGAAAGATTTAAAAACTACTTTAGTCATTAAGAGGGTCAAAATTTGCTTTAAAGTTGCTGCCACTAAAAATGTCAATTTCCCTACACAATACCAAAAATTTGAGAATTCATATCTTTTAGCACACAAGTCTAAAAAATGACACATTTTGTTGGGTCCAGGATTTGGTACCGAGGAAAACCGGCCCCGCATACCCCCGCGGCCCACACAATTGGTACTGTCCTCTTTGGTCAAGGGAATCCCCCTCCAGGATTCGAACACAAGACCTCAAGGTTTTATAGCTTCCACATGCTCGCCTCTTACCATTTGGCTAAGTTAGGTAATTTACTGTTCCATTGGCTAGTTTTCTTGGCTAAACCTTTGAGTGTGTTTTTACCCTAGTTAATGATTGAATTAATTTTTGCACCCTTCATGAAACTTGTAGAGCATCTTTTTATCTTTCCAATGAGGTAAAATGTGCCATTTTTAGATTTGTATGCTAAAAGATATGAATTCTCAAATTTATGTCAATGTGTAGGGAAAACTTAATTTTAATGGCAAAGAATCTTTGAAGCACTTTAGACCCTCTTAATGGCTAGGTTAGTGTTTAAATCCTCAAGGAAGTTGTAGAGCTTCCTTTTCCTTTTAAATTCTGAAATTTTCCGACATCCAGACTTCATCCTTAGACGTGCCCACGCCTAATCTCGGAAGATCCTCCTCGCACTCTTTTGGCTGTAACTTCTTCGTATTGACCTCAGATTCACTCAGTTTTCAAAGCAATTGAGTTTCTAAAACAAATTCATACCCCTTTTTGATAAAAACACTTTGTTATCCGATTCGATTCGTTTCAGTCTGTTTTGCTTTCGATTTCGAGCCTTCGATTTGCTTTGCAATTTGTTTCGGATTCAATTCTTTAGTCTTTGATTTTCATGTGCTTCGTAATTTGTTTTTAGTATGTTTCTTCATTTCCGTATGCTTTTCTTCCGTTCCGTTCGATTTACTTTTGCTTTGTTCCTCGTTTCGTTCTCCGGTTGAGACCTGAACCTTGTACAAGTATGATAATGGTTTTTAAGATGAATGAAAAAAAAATTTATATCGGGATTTTCGGATTAGAAATTGGATATTCGGTAATGGGTTATAAGAGTTCATAAGGAATCATGTGTACGTATTGAGGGAATATGTATAAGTAGTTGGGTTCCGGATTCGGGATCTAACATTTATGGTATCAGAGCCCAATAATAGGATCTTACTTGGGCGCATATATTTGAGTTACACGCATAAGTTTTTGGGGTGATAAAACGAGTGAAGAAAAGGATGATACTCTTTCAGGATATGAGAAAATGAAACGTTGTGGATACTTAGAGAAGCCCAGTAGTAGGATTTTACTTAGACTATATGTTTGTAAGATTGAATTAGGGAGAATGTGCTAAGTGATTGTTTGATTGAGATGATGAGAATGATGATTTTACATGGGTAATCTTCGGATGAGTGTCAGAGCGCCAATATTAGGAGCACATGTGTATAAGTTTCATACATAAGAAATTGTTAAGAGTTTCAGTTGATAGAATTAGTAGAAAGGAGAATCAGTGCATGGGTAAATATGGTAATTAGAGATTCGATGCCATTACATTAGAGGTGTCGAAAGTCTTTGGTTGAGAATTGGAGTCTCGGATTGTTAAGTTGACATCCTGAACGGTCGGATGATTTCGATCTCGATCAGAGTACGTAGATTCGAAATGTAAACTACGTGGGAGTGTACGGAAATATTGATATGATATGATATTGGTGTTATCGACACAAAAGGTGAAAGTGGTGAGTAATCTGAGATAGAATGAAGAACTAGTTAAGGAAGTGAACGACCAAATAAGGGATAGCAAGACTGGTAAGTCTATTGACTATGATCATGTATCAACAATTCTTCGAGTAAAGAAGTTACATGAGGAAATAAATGACATGATGATTATTCAGTGGGAATTTCGAGGACGAAATTCTTTTAAGAGGGGGAGAAATGTTGGGCCCTGATTCGCATTAAGAATGTTTAAATTATTTTGAGGTTTTAGTTTGATAAAATGTAATTTGGTTGGAATAAATTGAGGTTTTTATTGCTTAAGTTAGGATTATTAAATGAAGGGGTTTAGTGAAGTTCGATTTGTTAAGACATTATTATTTTGTGATGCATTGTTGATATTTAAAGAATTATATGAATTGAGGGTTATATATTTTTTAGGCTAATAAAGATTAAATGGAGGGATTAGAGTTTTATTACATTGTTAAGGTATATTAGGTGGGCTTTTAGCCCTTTTACATATATTATAAATGAAGAGTAAAGGAAGTGCATGGGCTAAGGTTCATTTAAATAGCAATTACATGAGAAAGATGGAAACTAGGTAACCTTGGGCTTGGAGTCTTGGGCTTAAGTATTAAGTTAAAGTGTTAGGTTAAGAAAATGAAAGGGAAACAAAATGATGGGCTAAGTCCATCTAAGTGATAAGTAAGTAAGTAAATATGTAGGATAAATTAAAAGAGAAAGAAGGAAATAAAATAGAAGAGAAGACAAATGGAGTTGTCGTATGAGAGAAGGGAAGAAAATGAAGAGTGTCGTTTTTAGCTTGGTTTAAGTGAGAATAAGAGAAGCTTCAAGAATTTCCTAGAAGAAGAGAAGATCGTTTTTTTAGAAAAGGGAGAGGAGTTTCAAATTCTAGAAAGAAAAGGAGGAGATGGGTTTCGGCTAGTGGAGAAGAAGGAGAAGAGAAAGAAAAGCTTGGGTTTTTGTGTTGTAAGCAAGAAGAAAGTGCAAAGAAAGAGTTTACCCTCCATTAGAAACAAGAAGAGGATTTCGTGGGTTTCATATAAGGTAAGGGATTTCGAAATTTCTTGGTTTTCTTGTTAGGATTTGTGTCTTCCTTGCTTAATCATGGTAGATTGAAGAGTTAATTGTGAAAGAACAAGAAAAGAAAAGAAGAAGAGTGATGGGAGTTTCCAAAATCTGATTTTCGTGGGAGGGGTTTCTAAGATTAGGAATTTCGAATTTTTTTGCTTATTTAGCTAAGTTTTGATGCTAATGATTTAATTAAAGTATGGGTAAGATGATATGAAATTAATGTCATGTTTTCGTTTCCTAAAGTTTATGATTTTTTGTTATCTCTTGTAAGATGGGATTTTGCTTTCATGTTTCAAATGGTGGGTGAAGAGTGTTGTATGTAGTGAATTAAGTAGGAAAGAAAGGAAAGAAGAAGAATACTTGAAACTTGGAAAAAAAAAAGAATCAGATTGTTGTGAGTGTGTATAAGGTGAGATTTTCGACAAGTGTGACTAGGTTTGAGGAGAGGTTATGGTTGTTATAGCATATGAATGGTATATGAAAGGTTTAAGTGAGGTTATGTAGGGTTAGATTCAAGTTTGATCTTTGTGGGAAAATTCCAGCATAGTGAATATGTGAGAGTTTTGCATTTTTGCTTAACATGGTGGTTTGAAGTGTGAATATGAAGGATAGGGAAGGTTAGGTTAGTTTAAATGCAAGTTTTTCCATTCCTTAAATTTTTCAGCATTGTCGTCTTTTGTTAATTGGGACTTTATGCTTTGATTAAGGTCAAATAAGGCAATTGGAGGTTGAGGAAAGACTAGCTAACCAATTGCAAAGCCAAAGGAATCAAGGTGGGTAATATATTTATAACGTGAATTATGAGCCAATTAATTGTTGTTGAAAAATAAAGAAAGTGAATTATTGATTCAAATGATTTGATAAAGAGCTACACCGTTTTTCTTGATAAAGAATTTTCATAAATTGCTATGATTTTTGCATTCCATGAGTTTATGTGATTTGATTGATTGAAATATGACCGCTCGTTAAGATCATATGATTTCGATTATATTATAAGATCACATGATATCGATAATATGTGTTATTTGGGTGAGAGAGTAACGCTCGATAGTCCGTGCACGCCGACTTATAGCCTTCTCCGGCTGCCGCTTTGGGCTACGAGATCCGAAATCGGACTCGCTCGTCTCTGATATAACCTTTGGGTTGTCCGCTCGCATTTCTGGACTCTCGAACTGCTTTGGTCATGCATTGCATTAGTGCATGAATGAGTGTTATGTGGTGCATATCTGAATTGCATAATTTATATATGGAAAGGTTTGAAAATATGTTTTGGAAAGGATTTCTACTGTAAAATGATTTAAAAGAGTTTAAAAGGTTTTGCTTGTGTTCCATTATAAATGTATTATCCACTTGAGCCGTCGTGCTCACCCCCCATTTTCCCCTCCTCAGGTAGCAAGCAAGAATCCGGGTCGTCGCATCAGGATTGAGGAAAATCCGATGCATTTTTGTTGGTTTAGAAGTCTCAAGACTTTAGTTTGTTCTTTGTAAATGCAGTTTTATCTTTTTGGTTGTATTTGGGCTAAAATGCCTTGAAAGCATTGTATTTACTTATGTCCGTGAAAATGTAAGAGTTTTGAAATTAAAGTGTATTGTTTGTAAGATTGGAAATGATAAAAACAAGGACGAGGTGGTATTCCTTTAGGAATTCAAATGATAAATGCCTATGATTGAGTTTTGGACTTGATGTTGAAATAATTAAATTGAAATTGTTGTTGAGATTGTTAGATTAGATTGTAGTTGGATGTTTGATAATGACAAAAAGAAAAGAATGGGATTGTAAGATTTTATGGATTGGAAATGAGTAGATGCTTAGGAGTGGAAATGCTTGATGATTTGAGAAATATGTAGAAGCCTAGGAGTGTGTTGCTGCCTTTAGATATTGAGTTTTTATGCAGGTACATGTGTTGGAATGAACCTAATTGAAGATTTTGGGTTAGATGTAAAATAGGGGAGGTGCTGTCCAATTTTTGTAAAAATTGGGCAGCAACTTTACCTAAGTTTTAGAGTATTTTAGAACCTGAATTAGCTTAGGTGGTCTTCTTGAAGAATGTAGAAGATGATTAGATCTTTCCAATGGAATAAATTTTGTCACAATCGGACGTAAGATGAAGAAGTTATAGGGTTTGAAAGTTTTCAGATTTTTCTACTCGGATACTGTTCATTCTGCATTTTTGCAGAATCTTTGGAGGCGTTTTTCACCCTCTTGGAGATTGATCTGATTTTTGTGTTCTTCACGAAAAATGTAGATTATCTTTCTACCTTTAAAATGAGGTATGATTTTCAGTAATTGGAGTTAGAAATGAAAAGTTATGGGGTTGGGAGAGTTGACAGTTACTGTTCACTTAGGTAATTTACTGTTCCATTGGCTAGTTTTCTTGGCTGAACCTTTGAGTGTGTTTTTACCCTAGTTAATGATTGAATTAATTTTTGCACCCTTCATGAAACTTGTAGAGCATCTTTTTATCTTTCCAATGAGGTAAAATGTGCCATTTTTAGATTTGTATGCTAAAAGATATGAATTCTCAAATTTATGTCAATGTGTAGGGAAAACTTAATTTTTAATGGCAATAATCTTTGAAGCACTTTAGGACCCTCTTAATGGCTAGGTTAGTGTTTAAATCCCTCAAGGAAGTTGTAGAGCTTCCTTTTCCCTTTTAAATTCTGAAATTTTCCTGATATCCAGACTAACCTAGCCACTCTTTTGGCTGTAACTTTTGGCTGATATCCTGATATCCCTTTTAAATCCTCCTCGCACTCTTTTGGCTGTAACTTCTTCGTATTGACCTAATTGAGTTTCTAAAACAAATTCATACCCCTTTTTGATAAAAACACTTTGTTATCCGATTCGATTCGTTTCAGTCTGTTTTGCTTTCGATTTCGAGCCTTCGATTTGCTTTGTAATTTTCTTCGGATTCAATTCATTAGTCTTTGATTTTCATGTGCTTCGTAATTTGTTTTCAGTATGTTTCTTCGTTTCCGTATGCTTTTCTTCCGTTCCGTTCGATTTACTTTTGCTTTGTTCCTCGTTTCGTTCTCCGGTTGAGACCCGAACCTTGTACAAGTATGATAATGGTTTTTAAGATGAATGAAAAAAAAAATATATCGGGATTTTCGGATTAGAAATTGGATATTCGGTAACGGGTTATAAGAGTTCATAAGGAATCATGTATACGTATTGAGGGAATATGTATAAGTAGTTGGGTTCCGGATTCGGGATCCAACACATTTTACCTCATTGGAAAGATAAAGAAAGGATCTACAAATTTTATGAAGGGTGCAAAAATTAAATCGGTCATTAAGGGAGGTAAAAACACACTTAACGTTTCAGCCTAAATGAAAAACCAATGGAACAGTAATTTGACACAATGAACAAAGAATCGTCAACATTCCAAACCTCATAACTTTTTATTCCTAACTCCAATAATTGCAAATCATACCTCATTTTAAAGATAGAAGGATAATCTACATTTTTCATGAAGAAAGTAAAAATCAGAACTGTCTCTAAAAGGGTGAAAGACCCATTCAAAGGGACTGCAAAATTTTTACTTCTATCAACAGCAGCTGAAACCTTTCACCTCTCATAACTCTTTCATTTTAAGTCCGATTGTGACAAACTTTATGTCATTGGAAAGATCTCAAGAAGTTCTACATTCTTCAAGAAGACATCTCATTTAAATTCAAACTCTAATAAGGTCAAAACATCAGTTGAAGGTTCTGCCCATTTTTAAGAAAAATGGACAGCACCTCCCCTAAAAGTGTAACTAGCCAAATTTTCAATCCAACTCAATAACCTGCATAAAAATTCATTCTTCCAACTTCCATAACACAACTCAAACCCAATATACTTCAAAAGCTGTAGCACACTCCTAGGATTCTAATTGTTTCCAAAACATCAATTAATCTAACTTAACTCTTTCTTTTGTCCAATGTACCCATTTCATGCTACATTTGAGAAAACATTACATAAGATGCATTTCAATATTCAAAACTCTTACATTTACATGGAAACAAGTCAATACTATGTCTCAAGGGCATTCTAGCCCTAATACATCCAAAACAACAAAAGTGAACTTACAAAGAATAACAATTATCTAAGATGTTAGCTAATGCTTTAAACATGACTTCAAAAGCAAAAAGGCATCGGAGTATTGTCCCAATCCCGATGCAGTGACTCGGTTTCTCGCTTGACACCTGTGGAGGGGAAATGGGGTGTGAGCTCGACGGCTCAGTGGGTAACAACTTAATAATCAAGCAATAAGCAAAAATCATCATTCTTTCCTTCATTTTCAAAACAATGTCACATTAATAAAAGCATTCTTACTTTTCAAATCTTTTAACAACATTTATCCCATCAAAAAATTTACAAACTTAACACATCATAAAACAACCAAACATTTCACAAAAGCACAAACAAAGTGGTTCGGGTGGATCCGAAACAGAATGTACTACACATTTCCGCGAAGCGGTCATGTGTAGCCGTGACGGATAGGAGCCTTTGAGAGGAACTCCACGGCCACTAGCGGGCAGGCGGGAGAAGCCTATGGGTAGACAGGTACACCTGACTCAGATGGGACCACCACAAACCCAAAGAAAGCATATAATTCACACAATTCGAAATTATTGGCCATAACTGGCCTTTTCAAAGTCACTTTCGCATAATTAGGCCAAACTGGCAAATCTTTTTCCGAAATCGCACATTCGAGTCTTTTTCACATAACAAAACATTATAAAACTGATTTCTCGCATAATTCACATTCAAAGAACATCACATACAAGTGAAAAACATAACAAGGAGTAATTCATACTAACATTTTAAGTCATTAGAAAACATCAATTTGCCAAAATCACATAATCAATCCTTTTCACTTATCAAATCATTTCGCCAACATTTCCAACATAAATCTACATTCAAGAGACATCACATTCAAATTTAAATCCTCACAAAGAATAATTGATACAAACTTCTTAAATCATTGGAAAGCATTAATTTGCATTTATTATAAAAACGTTAAATTGCCTATTAACTCAATTATTAAGGAATCACCCACCTTAATTCCTTTAGCTCTAGGATTGATTAATTTTCCTCTCCTCAACTTCCAATGGCCTCTCTAAACCTTCATTAAGCATAATAATCCCATAAGCATAAGAGATAGCAAAATTCATAATCCTTAGGAAGAGAAAACATGAATTAACACCTATCTAACTTTACCCATAACTTAACTAAGCTTTTAGCATCAAAACCCATCCATAAAACCATAAATTTCAAAAATTTTCTTACCTTAGAGAGAGACCCACGAAAATTTCTTTTGCTTCTAAGGAAGGATTAAACTCTTCCTCTTCCTCTTTCTTCTTAAAGATCACTCTAGTTCCCTTTTCTAAAGCAAAATAAGACAAAGCTTTAACTCTTCTTCTTTTTCTTCTTCTTCTTCTTCTTTTTCCTAGCTTGGCCGAAAGTCTCCTCTCCTCCTTTCTCTATTGTAAGTTTCGTAAATTTCTTTCCAAAGACTTAGCTAACTCTTGTCTTTAAACTTAAAAACCTAAGCTCAAAACTACGTAGTTTCAAAAGTCCCCTCCTTTCCTTGCAATTTTCGTCTCCTCTCCCTCATTCATAGGACAACTCCCTTGCTTCCCATTTAATTCATCACTTAATTTCTTCTTTCCTCATTTAGTGTCATGTAAAATGGGCTAAAAGCCCATCTTGATAAACCTTAAACATTAAAACCTAAGCAAACTTCCTAATTTACCCTAACTCCATCTTATTCTTTTTAATTCTATCAACTTATTAAAATTCTAATTTTAACTAAATTTCTCCAATTAATTTCTATTAACTAATTACTAAAACTCCCAAATTATTCTAATTGAAAGGAAATTAGCAAACTAATCCTCAAAATACATAAAACATGCTTAATGCGAATCGGGGCCCAACATTTCTCCCCCCTTAAAAGAATTTCGTCCTCGAAATTTTATCGATTTATTAGAGTGTAGGATGCTCCTCCGCTTCTCATTTAACTTCATCACTCGAAAACTTTCTTTCAAAGAATAGGATTCAGTAGACTCACTCGGTCATTCAATTCGGGGTTGGTCGTTCACTTGCTTAACTAGTTCCTCCTTATGCTTCAGATCACTCACAATTTCCACTTTTTATGGCGATAACACCCTAATCTTATCACATCAATATTTCCTTAACATACTCACGTATATCACATTTTGAATCCAAGTCATCTTTTGTCAGTAGCACTAATTCATAATAATTTCATACGACCCAATTCATAGCGACTTAACGAATTTTTTTTCCTAACTTGAGCACACCTTAGCAAGGTAATACCCTCCGAGACAATTCAGCTTTCACTTACTGATTCACATCCCATCTCATCACTTTAATCTCAGTTCATGTAACTCTTATGTCAATCTCCCGTATTCCATATCTTTGCCGTGAATCTACCTAATTCATTTATCTTCCTTGATTACTTAATTTCTAATACTGATTGACTTCACTTATCAACAACCTCTCCAATCGATCTAACATTTAATCATTTTTAGGCCTACTCATAATAATACAAAAGCGATGACGCTTTCTATCATCTAACTCCTCATACAGTATTCTATTGAAAACTCTATGACCACGATTGTGATGCTTAAGGTCAAATAGAACTATACATTGATCTCATGTTCCTACAAACGCTAAACTATAAACTTTAAGCATATCTCCGACAGTTAAAACCTTCGACAATACAAACTTTCAGTCACTTGACATATCTTCTAGGCTATATAGCTTAAATCACCATTTGCACTTTTCTCACAGTCTCTTTGCTTAATCATCTTAGCCGGTACACATACTTCTTATCTTGAATCACCCAATATCATTTTTCCTACTTGAACTCAAAATTCATACTCATTTCTAATTTCTTCGTAAGATTCACAAGTTCTGAATGTTCAATTTGGGCTTGGTTCCTATGAACTGATTTAAACCTCCAGTGACTAATGATTTTGCCAAACATTCAATTCCACATTCTACACTCTTTACTGCACTAGATTTGATAACTTCAATATCCAAATTTATAAAACACTGCTATTAAATTCTCTATTCAATACATCTGATCATAACACTAGCTTTATCAGTATAGTACTCTCTTATACAATCATAATCCTTCGAGTAACTCTATCTATTGCCTCTGTCTCATATTCAATTTTTTTTTTCAACTCAAGCATCGTTATTGATTTCTCATACTTCTTGCTTCACTCACCCTATATCCTTCTTCTCATTCAAACTTGCCACTTAGATTTGGTTTAAATCTCATAATCTCTTAATCTTGAATTTTGAGGTAAACCAAACCCTCTATTCAATGCTTTCTTTTGTATTAGTTCTGATAACCTCAAAATCAAATTTCTACTTACGGTATCGGATATATCACTTAACTTCTCGCTAGAACAATCATAGCCTTTTGGTGTTTATATCAATCTTCTGCGTCTTATACTTACTTCTCCCAATTCATTGATTGTCTCAAACTTTTACGATCTGCACTTGCATATGTATATTTAAGATATTCCTGTACATATACTGTCTTCAAACTTTCAAAATAATCATTAATGTAACAGTTCTCAATCATGTCTCAAATAATCAACTCATAGGTCTTCAGTTGTCTTCATACATATAAAAATCACGTTGTTACGCTACGTTGGATTTTAGCCAAATGTCTTATACCACACCAGTACATACTATAAAATTTCCAAATCTATATGATATAACTTACCTCAGCATAGTTCCTTCAAAATTCTCTTTACTTACGTTACTCATATGCTTTACACATTTTCTCCATATATTCAAACTATTTTTTTCTCAATTATTCGACTACTCTTAATACACCATCAAATCTTAAAACTCTTTAGTCTTCAATACCATAGGTGTTATTGGGCATTTATTAACTTAAGCAATTATTATCAAATGTCATATGTCTCCTGATTAGCCCTCATGAGTCCTTAAATAACTGATTCCTTAATGAGGTGCATTGTCTCACTTTCCTTTCAATCTCCGATAAACTTCCTTCCGCGACTGCTTGAATTTCCTCATATCTCTCTTGGACTTATTCTCATGTTTGCTCATTCATACAAATTTCTCCACATAGTGTAACTTCTCTGCAGACTTGACTTCTTGCTTTGCATACATTAATCAAATCGGATTTACATCTCTCGAACATACTTTCACATAATATAACTTGAACATACATAATCCTCATACTAGCAAATTCGTGTCTCCATAAATTAAAAAAATCCACTCATATGACCCTCTACATCAAACAAAAGTGCATACCTTTTTCGGTAACATATTTCACCTCCCTGCTTGATGCTCTGTTAGGGAGTGTCCTAATTTTCAAATCATTACATATTCTTTCATGATCAATTCTTCCATTGATCATCTTTAATATAAACTAGCTGATCTGCTTATTCTAACTTAACAATTTTTTTTTTCAATAAAGGGTTTCTTGCTACCATTTCTATACGATTTATGCAATCTTGATCAATCTCCTATTATCAGCTATTCTTAATACCGCGAGAAGACCAATTCCTATCTTCCCCACAAGGTCATAATGTTCAAATCACCCAAAACCCAAGGAAGTAATAAACATACTTATTGTCGTATATGCTTGGGTGGTGTCATCAAATTCATCCTATTCTGTCCACTTACTAATTCATATTTTCCATGCTTGATACTTTGATCTCCATTGATCCCAGACAATATTCTCATCAAATCAATTTATTTCTTATTGTGACATTTTTAACAATTCTCAATCTATTCCCACATGATCCTTATGAACACCTTCATATGTTACTCTAGTTTCTCCTCAAACTGTAGACTATGGGAGCTATGACTAACAAATATCCAATAAATTATAAGTTTCTTCCACTATCATCTCCACATATATGTATATAACCTACATGCTTAATATACTCACTTGTGTATGATGATGGGTCATCATATAGATACTCACAATGATAACAATGTAACCTTCTTGGACTTGTACAAATATTACCATCATTCATATAATCTTCCCATTTTCCTTCACATAACATCTTACATATATCAATTCACCATTGATATAAAAATCATCACACAATTTATAAATGTAAGAAAAATCATCACACAACTTACATATCAAACATGTAGCACATTTTTCAAATCAGTCACAAGCAAGAAAAGCAACATTTTTCCAGAAATTGAAAGCATTTCATTATCTTGATTCAAAAACAATCTTTTATTTCTTGATTCGGAAAAAGAAAACTTAAAGGCTCATTTCTCAAATTATAAACTATACCCACTTGCACCCACGTAGGTTCTGATTTCAGATTCTTAAGACCATAAGAACCTTTGTTTTCAATACTTTCCACTTGTTCACTTTAAGCTCAATGTTTCCACCTATATCCTTGTCTTCCTTAGACAAGCTATGTTCATACATTTACATCTATATCACATTCGGGGATATATCACCATAACGCCATACACTGCATTCCCCCCACTTCAATTTCATTGAATCATTTTCTGTCATATTACCCATATGCTGTTTCGCATTTCCATTTATCCAATGAAAGATTACCGTTTTTCTCACTAATTCGATCAGCCTAAACTCTTAACAATTGCTTATTTGAGTAACTTAAACATATGCGCCCATGTAAGATCTCAATTCCGGCGCTCTGATACCATAACTGTTGGAACCCCTCCCCGGTGAGTCCCGGGCCCGACGTCCTACGAGACGTCTAGACGCGCATCCCACGAGGGAGGGATTCCTCACCACGAAAGAAACCTCAAATCGAACTGAATTTAACGTCATCCGAACAAAACCTGGTGAATTCGCCCTAATTATCCTCCAATAAAATTGATTTGCTTAGGGCCCATAACAAAATCCGATTCCTAAGCTAAAATGCAAAACCATATCTCTGCGTTAATTAGAAACATAAATCGCTTCAATCGGATCTCTATAGCTCACAAATCTCCCAGAAACAGAAATACATCCAAAACCGTCACGTAATTGACTCTCATCAATATTACCCGTGAATTCTGACCCAAAACCCGACACTCTCATTTTACTAAAAAGGGGTATAAAATTTTCTTTAGAACCCAATGCTTCAAAAACCGAGTGAATTCGAGGCCAAACGAAAAAGTTACAAGCAAAAGAGTGAGAGGACATTCAGATATTAGACGAGGGCACGTCTAAGAGGTTTAGAGACTAGACGTGGCCACGTCTAAGGATGAAGTCTGGATTTGCAAGAAAATTTTAGATTTTACAAACATCATAACTTTTGCTCCCGAAGTCTAAAATTCGTAAATTTGGTATCAATAAAAAGGTAAAAGGGAGCCCCACAACTTCATAGAAGGATTTAAAAACTACTTTAGTCATTAAGAGGGTCAAAATTTGCTTTAAAGTTGCTGCCACTAAAAATGTCAATTTCCCTACACAATACCAAAAATTTGAGAATTCATATCTTTTAGCACACAAGTCTAAAAATGACACATTTTACCTCATTGGAAAGATAAAGAAAGGATCTACAAACTTTATGAAGGGTGAAAAAATTAAATCGGTCATTAAGGGAGGTAAAAACACACTTAACGTTTCAGCCTAAATGAAAAACCAATGGAACAGTAATTTGACACAATAAACAGTAACTGTCAACATTCCAAACCTCATAACTTTTTATTCCTAACTCCAATAATTGCAAATCATACCTCATTTTAAAGATAGAAGGATAATCTACATTTTTCATGAAGAAAGAAAAAATCAGAACTGTCTCTAAGATGGTGAAAAACCCATTCAAAGGGACTGTAAAATTTTTACTTCTATCAACAGCAGCTGAAACCTTTCACCTCTCATAACTCTTTCATTTTAAGTCCGATTGTGACAAACTTTATGTCATTGGAAAGATCTCAACAAGTTCTACATTCTTCAAGAAGACATCTCATTTAAATTCAAACTCTAATAAGGTCAAAACATCAGTTGAAGGTTCTGTCCATTTTTAAGAAAAATGGACAACACCTCCCCTAAAAGTGTAACTAGCCAAATTTTCAATCCAACTCAACAACCTGCATAAAAATTCATTCTTCCAACTTCCATAACACAACTCAAACCCAATATACTTCAAAAGCTGTAGCACACTCCTAGGATTCTAATTGTTTCCAAAACATCAATTAATCTAACTTAACTCTTTCTTTTGTCCAATGTACCCATTTCATGCTACATTTGAGAAAACATTACATAAGATGCATTTCAATATTCAAAACTCTTACATTTACATGGAAACAAGTCAATACTATGTCTCAAGGGCATTCTAGCCCTAATACATCCAAAACAACAAAAGTGAACTTACAAAGAATAACAATTATCCAAGATGTTAGCTAATGCTTTAAACATGACTTCAAAAGCAAAAAGGCATCGGAGTATTGTCCCAATCCCGATGCGGTGACTCGGTTTCTCGCTTGACACCTGTGGAGGGGAAATGGGGTGTGAGCTCGACGGCTCAGTGGGTAACAACTTAATAATCAAGGAATAAGCAAAAATCATCATTCTTTCCTTCATTTTCAAAACAATGTCACATTAATAAAAGCATTCTTACTTTTCAAATCTTTTAACAACATTTATCCCATCAAAAAATTTACAAACTTAACACATCATAAAACAACCAAACATTTCACAAAAGCACAAACAAAGTGGTTCGGGTGGATCCGAAACAGAACGTACTACACATTTCCGCGAAGCGGTCATGTGTAGCCGTGACGGATAGGAGTCTTTGAGAGGAACTCCACGGCCACTAGCGGGCAGGCGAGAGAAGCCTATGGGTAGACAGGTGCACCTGACTCAGATAGGACCACCACAAACCCAAAGAAAGCATATAATTTACACAATTTGAAATTATTGGCCATAACTGGCCTTTTCAAAGTCACTTTCGCATAATTAGGCCAAACTGGCAAATCTTTTTCCGAAATCGCACATTCGAGTCTTTTTCACATAACAAAACATTATACAACTGATTTCTCACATAATTCACATTCAAAAAACATCACATACAAGTGAAAGACATAACAAGGAGTAATTCATACTAACATTTTAAGTCATTAGAAAACATCAATTTGCCAAAATCACATAATCAATCCTTTTCACTTATCAAATCATTTCGCCAACATTTCCAACATAAATCTACATTCAAGAGACATCACATTCAAGTTTAAATCCTCACAAAGAATAATTGATACAAACTTCTTAAATCATTGGAAAGCATTAATTTGCATTTATTATAAAAACGTTAAATTGCCTATTAACTCAATTATTAAGGAATCACCCACCTTAATTCCTTTAGCTCTAGGATTAATGAATTTGCCTCTCCTCAACTTCCAATGGCCTCTCTAAACCTTCATTAAGCATAATAATCCCATAAGCATAAGAGATAGCAAAATTCATAATCCTTAGGAAGAGAAAACATGAATTAACACCTATCTAACTTTACCCAAAACTTAACTAAGCTTTTAGCATCAAAACCCATCCATAAAACCATAAATTTCAAAAATTTTCTTACCTTAGAGAGAGACCCACGAAAATTTCTTTTGCTTCTAAGGAAGGATTAAACTCTTCCTCTTCCTCTTTCTTCTTAAAGATCACTCTAGTTCCCTTTTCTAAAGCAAAATAAGACAAAGCTTTAACTCTTCTTCTTCTTCTTCTTTTTCCTAGCTTGGCCGAAAGTCTCCTCTCCTCCTTTCTCTATTGTAAGTTTCGTAACTTTCTTTCCAAAGCCTTAGCTAACTCTTGTCTTTAAACTTAAAAACCTAAGCTCAAAACTACGTAGTTTCAAAAGTCCCCTCCTTTCCTTGCAATTTTGGTCTCCTCTCCCTCATTCATACGACAACTCCCTTGCTTCCCATTTAATTCATCACTTAATTTCTTCTTTCCTCATTTAGTGTCATGTAAAATGGGCTAAAAGCCCATTTTGATAAACCTTAAACCTTTAAACCTAAGCAAACTTCCTAATTTACCCTAACTCCATCTTATTCTTTTTAATTCTATCAACTTATTAAAATTCTAATTTTAACTAAATTTCTCCAATTAATTTCTATTAACTAATTACTAAAACTCCCAAATTATTCTAATTGAAAGGAAATTAGCAAACTAATCCTCAAAATACATAAAACATGCTTAATGCGAATCGGGGCCCAAGAATTTGTGAACTACCGAATGAATGATTTGAATTGGAATTGGAGATGAAATAATGAGGAATTGAAAAATCTTTAAGGTATAATTGATGGACTATCTTAAAGGTGTCAAATTTTGAAAGAAAAGTGGAAGGAAAGTGAAGGTGAACTTTCAATTCACCCATCCCACGATTGTGGGAATTGTATTGTCCCTTTCCATGATTGGGGAAATGCTTGGCAATGACAAAGAATTGTGTTTTGTGTTCTGGATGAAACATATAAAGATAAGACACTATACATAGGTGTATTTGGACTTGATTAAGGCTTAAAATGAACTTAGTTTGTTGATGAATATATTGGTTAAGTGTTTGATGAGTTTAGGTTATTAATTGATGTTAAAATTTAAGGAATGGATTGTTTGATATCAATGCATATGAATTTGGGAAGTATTAGTTGATAATGGTATAAGGATGTTCCCATAAATGCAAATGTGATTAAAAGGACATGAAGAATGTGAATTATCCATAAATGAATGAGAATAGAGATCGTGGAAATGCTTGGCAGTGATAAAGAATTATGTTTTTTGCTCTGGTTGAATCATATAAGGATAAGGCATATATATTGGTGTATTTGGACTTGATTAAGGCTTAAAATAAACTTAGTTTGATGATGAATCAGTTGGTTAAGTGTTCGATGAGTTTAGGTTATTAATTGATGTTATAATTTAAGGAATGGATTGCTTGATATCAATGCATATGAATTTGGAAGTATGAGTTGATAATGGTATAAAGATGTTCCCATGAATGGAAATGTGAATTTGCAAGTATGAGTTACGTGTCATGTTCATTGCATGCTCAATTGTATGTTCAAAGGATATAAATAATGTGAATTATCTATAAATGACTGAGAATTGAGAAATTGTGTGAATATAAAACATTAGGAAAGGATCGATGATTGTATGATTGATGAATTAAGAGTGATCAAACTTACTTAAGGTATAAACCTAATTTCAAACAAGTTATGTACAAGTTATAATGAATGAATGATCAAGATTTGTGAATAAAGGATACATGCCGAGAATAGTCAATTGAGCATGCAATGAACATGACACTATACATGTGCGTGGAGGAATAATTATATAATCGACCAGCTTATTAATATGTGAATTATGTGTGTATTGCATGACAATAAAAACGCAATTACATTGATAGCATCTAGACATTATCAGATTGTCAAGGCAATAGCTATTCTAGAGCCAATCTATACATGATATGGTATAAGGATAATAATAAACATAAACAAGATAGAGATTATACTATCGACTCCTTTGCTACAACTTTAACTCCTCGTTGTGCTATCCTATCCTCTGCGATATGTCCTCTCCTAAGTGATGTATCCTCTTCTTCTTGTTATTGTTTCCTTTTCTCGATATTGTATCCTCGACCAATCCAATCTACCACTTATTCTTCTTGGGCAACTTGGTTAACAAGATCCTTTGGTGGGAAAGGAGGAGAAAACTTTGGAAGAGAATTTTCTTAGAAGAAAGAAGACCAAGATTGAGACACTCTCATGTGATTCAAAGGATATAAATAATGTGAATTATCTATAAATGACTGAGAATTGAGAAATTGTGTGAATATAAAGCATTAGGAAAGGATCGATGATTGTATGATTGATGAATTAAGAGTGACCAAACTTACTTAAGGTATAAACCTAATTTCAAACAAGTTATGTACAAGTTATAATGAATGAATGATCAAGATTTGTGAATAAAGGATACATGCCGAGAATAGTCAATTGAGCATGCAATGAACATGACACATATGCATGTGCGTGGAGGAATAATTATATAATCGACCAGCTTATTAATATGTGAATTATGTGTGTATTGCATGACAATAAAAACGCAATTACATTGATAGCATCCAGACATTATCAGATTGTCAAGGCAATAGCTATTCTAGAGCATACTATAAGTTGATCTAGATATGTAATCTCAATTACATATGTGTTTTGGTTTGAATTACGTGAGTTAACCTACTTTTTTTCTAACTATGTTTGATTTGTTTTTTATTAACCTTCAGATATTGAACTTTTGCTGATATAATTATGAAATTCCAAACCATCAATTGTTTGAGGAGATAAATATTCAGGACTGTATAGGAAGTACTTACTGATTGTATGAGAGTGTAAGAAAAATGTGCACTCAATTGAATGTTAAATGCTAGACTCTAATTTGATGATTATGATAACTGACTATGCACATCGAATGAAAATTACTGATAACATATTATGTGAAATGATGCATTCCATCACATGAATATGCATGATCAGATAAAGGAGTTGTGACTAGAGTGACCAATATTAAAAAAGAGCTTAAAACTCAGGAAATGTTCGCAAGCGTCATAGGCTTTGTTGATAATAAGTTCGATGTCTGCAACAGGTATGGGATAGTTATTAAGTGAGCCCGATATCTTTAACAGATATATGACAGTTATGAAATGAGCCTTGTATATACAACGAGTATGGGAAAATTAAACAAGTGCTCGATCACAATAAAAAAATAAAAATGAAAGTGGAGCCTTATGTGTATTGTCATATATATATCTTTACATGTATTATGTGAATAATTGCAAAAAATGACTCAATTGAGTTGATATAATGATATGTTATGTTTGTGTACATATGGAAGATATGAATGATTGAATTATTCTAAAATGATTGTATGAAATGCTTGGGTTCATAACGGACTTGTTAAAATATGATGTATATTGCAATCAGGTACTAAATTCTGAATGATGTGATATATGATATTTGATTATGAATGATGTGAGATACTGATTCAACTGTGTTATATACTTGTGATATTTATGTCTGTTTGAGCGAGCACATCGATGATGGTTCGCTCACTGAGTTTGCAAACTCATCAAAATTGCAATGTTGATTTTTAGGTTCAGAGGAGACCTAGCTAGTTTAGTTGAAGTAACTTCTGTATTTGGATATGGATCAGTGTCGAGATCAGTTATACTTGCAAATGTCTTAGTTATGTTGTATCAAGGATTGTATCTCTCTACTATTGTATATTGTACATATGAAATTTGGAAATGTAACGAGATTTGAGACTATATATGTTTGTGAATTAAAAGGGAACAACATGAATATTTAAATATTTTAGGTTATGTGTGATTGATTAAAAAAGTTAAAAAAATGAATTGATTAAACTATCTTAAAGTGCCTTTTTTTGTAGAGTATGTTCCTGAATATCCTTCAATATCTTGGACATATGCTCTATAGGAGTGGTACGTTACAACAAGTTTTACCTCAAAGTAGTTGTGACAATCAAAAACCAACTCCACTTTCTTCTCCCACTTTAAGTATGCATTAGGATCATTCTTGCACGAAAATGATGGAATCTTCATTTTAATGTTTCCTATGTTTTGATCATAATGATCTAGCTTTTCCCCCCTTCAACCACCTCTATTTTGATCAAATTTGTTGTTAGCCTCTCCCATATTAAAATCATCACTATCATCTTCCTCCTCATGTTCAACATGGTATTGTCATCTTTCTTATCTATGCACATTCAAAAGTTCATGGACTTGATTCCTTTTCAAAGTAGTAACGACAACATTTTGTCTTTCCATCTTGTCCAAGATTTCACCAAACCTAACCTCCATGCACTCAAAGTATTGATGCAAAGTTCTTTGTCCAAATTTCTCTCCTGTCCTACCTTCTTCCGTCATTATAGCAATTTGATAAAGAATGACTTTGCAAAGAAAGAAACCTCACAATAGTTTCGCTCAATAAGTGTTTCACTCTTTTAAGGCTTTGCCTAGAATGTAATCACTTTTTCCTTTTACCACTCAATTCACTTAAATTAGTTCTTTAAAGAAATAAAAGTTTACCAAGGTCTTAAAGTGGTAAGGAAAACATATTTGTTATTATTGATCGGTTTAGCAAAATGGCTCATTTTATTATATGTTCTAAAACCAATGATGTAACTGAAGGTGTAAGTCGACTTGTATGAAGATGTAAGTCAACTTATACCAGTTCGGTACTAATAAGTCGACTTGTATACCCGTGTAAGTTGACTTATGCGTGTACAGTACCGTGAGATTGTTAGAGTAGTGCCCTAAAGGCAATCCCCTTTAGCGCTTTTTGTTCATAGTCATGTACAGACTTTATGAAGAAATAAAAAAGGCATGTTTCATTTATTTGATGTTCTTTATGAATTGATATTGATCTTTAATCAAATTAATGAAGTCCATGATATATGACATAGCATGAAGTAAATTATGATGTGATCATAATCCTGAGATTCCTATCATGTGCAATTATGTCAAGATTCTAAATTCTCCTAGTCATAGGATTAATGAGAATGGACATCATTAATCCCACGGACTAGATATGTCATACTCCTTGATTGGATCAAGCAGTGGATCTCAGAAACTGTAAATATGGGATATTTAGAGTTGACATATGGATGCTTACTAGCGGTAGTAAGTACATTGGATGACCTGCCATGAGATTATCACATGGATGTCCTATTCTAATGTCAGTGATAATCTCATCATAGCAATGGTGCAAGTATCCTTAGACTTGAGGTACTCAAGGATATCTTGGATATTGATTCTATGCTTTGACTCCATTCCTTGTTGCCTTTCAGAGGTTACTCATAGGGTGGTGCTTGGGTACAGCTTGAGGTATTCGAAGGTAATTGAGTAGCCAATAAAGGATTCATCACTTCTGTGATAGCAGAAGAGATACCCTGGCCTCTTGTCAGGATCATTACTTTAAGTCTCTGGCCAGAGCAAAAATATGTCATGAAGAGTGTCTTCATGGACATATAAAGTAATGAGTCCTAAGAAAGGAACTGATATCACTTGGGCTAGACTTAGTCTAGTAAGAGTTGACACTTTGACCATACTCATAACCAAGTGGGGTATAGGATGATGAAAGGACGAATTGTACAGTAATTGTCTATGGAAGGGTTCGTGATCTGGTTCGTGATGAATTCATCAAACCAATTACTTTCCGGTCAATTGGGGGTCATGATATGTTGCTAGACGCCGCTCATGACTTGCTCAGATTAAGTGTTAATCTAAGTGGCCAATATAACCGGGAACCTAAAGGGTCACACGCATAAGAGTGTTTCAGAGAATCCGTAAAATAGTATTGGAAAGAGTACCAATTATGGAGAGCATTAGGATTAAATGGATCCCGATTAGATCGAGATATGTCCCGATGAGATCGCGACATCGATATTGCTGAAAAAGGTTTTCGGGGGTTTATCCCATACCGGGACCCGGTAGGCCGGTAGGACCGACCCCAATGTGACTGGACCACTTCAGCAATATATATATAATATGCACGTGGGATGGAGGAAGAATGGAGAAACTTCCATTAGGTTGCTTAGTCATTAAAGTAATAAATGACTAAAAGACAAAACCAAGAATAAGAAAAGAAGATGATGCTCGTAGATGATGGTGAGGAGGTTTAAAAAACAAGTTTTAAACCTAAGTGAGAGTGAGCTTGATCGTGGGTTGAGAAAAGAAGATAGAAAAGTGTTTTTCAAAGGTTCTTTTACTCTTCTCCAACGTTCTCTTCATCATCTCCAAGCTTCATCCTCTTTCCTTCTCCAAGTGTTCCAAAGTCAAATCTTAAGCTCTCCAAGGACAGAGGTAGGGTCTAGCAGCCTTTATTTTGTTCTAGCTATTCCCGGGTCAAAAGGGTTTGTCCCGGTTAGGTTTTCTGATCTCTGCGTGGATACCTTTAGAGATAGTCTCTATTGGCTATTCAGGTTTGAGTCTTCATACCGACACATAGATCCTGGCCTTCGGGAAGGTCCCGGTGAAAAAAATTTTTGTTTTCCGCACCTGGTACATGTGATGTACCTCCCGGGATTTTCCTACAGTAACACATATTACTGATTTGTTCTTTAAAGAGGTTTTTCGATTCCATGGATTGCACAAGACAATTGTTAGTGATAGAAATGTTAAGTTCTAATTCATTTTAGTGCACTTTATAGACTAAGTTAGGAACTAAACTCTTGTTTTATACCATTGCACTTCCCCAAATTATACCCAATTATTAACCTTTATCCTAATTTCTTTGAAACCTTTTTATTAATTTGAACCTTTAAGATTATTCACATTATTTGCTTGTTCGAAACTTGAAAATCTTGAAAGATTCATTATTTCTTTAATTATAGTACTGGATGCTCAAAATTTGTTGGACTGATTCAAAAAAAGAACATAGAATAGAGAAAAAGAAAAACAAATAGTACCATTGGTTTTATAATGAAAGGATCTATGTACATTGTAAACAAGTTTCTTGTAATGATTTTTTAGTTCCTTCAATTTTATCCCACTTATTTTCCTGACCATACTGTACCTTTGCCCTATTACAACATGCATGCTTTTCATTTTTGCTTCTAGTTTACGTAAGTGGTGGAGATGTGATAATGTTGCAAGCATAAGGTAAGAGTTGCCCTATTCTGATCTCTGCGTGGATACCTTTAGAGATAGTCTCTATTGGCTATTCAGGTTTGAGTCTTCATACCGACACATAGATCCTGGCCTTCGGGAAGGTCCCGGCAACAAAAATTTTTGTTTTCCGCACCTGGTACATGTGATGTACCTCCCGGGATTTTCCTACAGTGGTATCAAAGCCACTTGTGTCGTGTATGAAGCTAAAACCCTAGCTAGGTCGGACTTCCTATTTGAATTTGACGTTGATGCATGCATGCTGTCCAAATTTCGAATTAATATAGGGATATGTTTTTCGAAAATTTTCTTCCCAAAATTGTTCATAACATGTTATAGAATATGTCTGTGAAAGATGAGAATTTATCAATTTGATTTGATATAGTTTTGCTAATTAATTCCCTAAGGTTCTAGATGCTGTTTTGTGACACATTCTGTGAACAGGCATGTGTATAAATTCGATAATAAATTCTAGAAAAAAAAATTTTCGGATTGGCCTTCACCAACATGTCCCTAAGATGTTTTTGAATGTCTATGTGGATGGAAAAGTGTTTTAAAGGTGATTTTCTATTTATTCACGAATTTATTCTATGCTGTTGGGAATAGTTGTGTTGATGAACACAGATTTTGAATCGGTTTTGTTGCTTATGTTTACTGAGTTTTTGATGGCTATAAATCCTGGAAACATTCATGGGGCATGTCCTGAACATTTAGTAACCTGTGTAATTTTCTCATAATTTATTGAAATTGTTTCAATGATTATTTCGAGCAATGTGTAGTACTTGGCAGTTTTGTGAACATTGCTGGGACTGTTTTGCTTGGCATAATTGAATGTGTATTTTTCAGTTCCAATGCCTTGGACCATTTTTAATGTGATTGAAAATGAGTTATATTTATGTAGTATGCTTGCCAAACTGAATTGCTTGAAGTTGGTTTTCCAAGAATTTTCGGATGCCGAATAGGTCACATTAGCGTCTCGTTAGTGTATTTTATTATCTTGCTTGTTTTGGCCGTCATAATTTTTGTGACTAGTGCCGAAGTAATTTGATAACGTATGGACTAGCTAGAGATGCTTAGGGTGATAATTTGGTGTTTCCTAAATTGTTTGGATATTTATGAGTAATGACTCATTTTCAAGCTTTTCTTGTATGGTTTGACTGTATATGGCAATCATGTAACAATGAAGTGTTCATTGGTACATCAAATTAACAGATATTATCTTAGGTATGTTGGTATTGTGAATTGGGACTACACGGATTGAGAAATTAGCCGATTAGATAGCAATTTCGCTTGGATAAGTCGACTTACACAATGTGCAAGTCGACTTGTCCGTGCACTGTAGACGTATAAGTCGACTTGCACAATGGTACAAGTCGACTTGTTCGTGCACAGTTGCACAAGTCAACTTACACATGCATAAGTCGACTTACACAGAGGCATAATTCGACTTATACATACACAAGTCGATTTATAACATGCAAAGGTGGGATGATGGATGATTTTAGGTATAAATTCAATGTGATTGATGAAGTACCCTAAGTCATGCCATATAGTCATGGTGACTATAATCCTACGGCTTGGAGAAGAAGAAGATGAAACCTGAAAACCCTCAAATCATATGAAAACTAACGCCTTCCATTAATATGGTAAGAACCAGAGTTCTTATAGGGTTGGGTTGTTGGGTAAACCCAAGCTCGCTCTATACGGATATGTTCGAACCATGAAAATGTGATTTTCGGATTAATGGGTTGGTTTTCACTAGAAGCGTTGGTTTGTTGAGTAAACTCAAGGTCAACGTGACAGAGGCGAATTGGGTAGCATACATTAGATGTATGCGCATCAAAGAGTTGATAACCCAATGTAAGTGCACGCATCAACAAGTTGATAGCACTGATCGATAGTTGTGTCTAAGATGTAATTGGTATATCTGATACCTCCCGATACATAAGGTGGCTTGTTTGGTAAACCCAAGGTCATGCTTAATGTCGGTTATCGATGATGCAATTGGTATGTTCGATACCTACCGATTGACCTAAGTTGTGGCTTGTTGGGTAAACCCAAGGTCATTCTTAGCAATATCGGATATCAACCCACTAGACATTATGTCATCTTGTTTCTTTGGATTCAGAATGAGGGTTATGGATTCTATGAAACTAGTGGAGCTTTTGCATATCATTCAAGTCCTTATGATTATGCATCTATTCCTATTCTAACATTCTTTCTCTCTTTCCGCTTAGGTTGGTTGAAGATGTCTTCCAGTGAACTTACGCCGCTAATAGATTCCAACAAGTTAATCGGACCGAATTTTCTTGATCGGCTAAGGAATCGAGAATTGTTCTCGATCGAGGAACTGGATACATCCTAGATGTTCCACTTCTAGATGCACTGCTGTCGATGCTTCGATGAGGATCGAAGGCATATCGTAAGCATCTAAAGGATGATGACATGGCTACTTGCATTATGCTTGCCTCGATGTCACCAGAGTTGCGTAAGCGACGAGTCCATGGATGCTCACACTATATTATTTCATCTTAGGGAGTCGTTTGATGAGCAAGCTTTCGGTCTCGAAAGGTTCGAGACCTCAAGGCTTCTCTTCACCATTAAAGATGGCTCCAGGACATCTCGCATGCAAGATGCCACGAAGATGAATGGCTATATTGAGAGATTGGTCGTCTTAGGTTTTGTAATGGATTATGAGTTAAGTATAGACTTAATTCTGGTTAAATTGTCTGAGAGTTATTCACAGTTCGTGTTAAACTATCGGATGAACCAAATATCCACAACAATACCTGAGTTGATCAATCTGCTCAAGACAAATGAAAGCATCTATCAAGAATGATAGTAAGCAAGTGCTAATGGTGGTCGCTTCTTCTTCCGGTTCAAAGAAGAAAAAGAACTCAAAGAAGAAGAAGGCCAAGAAACCAAAGGGAAGTGCCATCAAGAAGAAGACCAAAGAAGCTGCCCCGAAAGGAACTTGCTTCTATTGTGGTAAAGATGGCCATTGGAGGCGCAATTGCAAAGTCTATTCGAGTCATCAAAGCGAAGAAGGCATCGATGCCTCAACTACTTCAGGTATGTATGTCATTGAGGTTAATACTGTTTCTGATCACAACATTTGGGTATTTGATACTGGTTGTGGCTCACACATATGTAATGATATGCAGGGCCTAAGGGACAGTAGACAGCTCATGAAGGGAGAAGTAGACCTGCGTGTTAGAAATGGAGCAAGAGTTGCTGCATTAGCCGTAGGAACCTATGTTTTGTCTCTCCCTACTGGGCTTGTACTCGAATTGGATGATTGTTATTTTTTACCCGTTTTGACAAAGAACATATTGTCTGTTTCTTGTTTAAATAGAGCTGGTTTCCATTTGAATTTTAATAGCAATGGTTGTTCTATTAATTCTAATGGAACGCTTTATGGTACTGGTACATTATGCAATGGTATTTACATATTAGATATGTCTCATCCAATTATGAATGTCAATGACACCAAACGGTATAAAAGAGATAATTTAAAGTCAACTTACTTATGGCATTGTCGGCTTGGCCATATAAATGAGACACGCATCGCTAAACTCCATAAGAGTGGCAGTTTAGGGTCATTTGATTATGAATCATATGACACATGCGAATCTTGTTTATTAGGCAAGATGACTAAGTTACCTTCAAGGAAAGGGTGAACGAAGATCGGAGTATTAGACCTAATACATTCAGATGTATGCGGTCCGATGTCCATCCATGCTAGAAGTGGTTGTCGTTACTTCATTACCTTTATCGATGATTATTCTCGATATGGGTACTTGTATCTGATGAGATACAAATCTGAAGCGTTTGAAAAGTTCAAACAATTCAGAAATGAAGTAGAAAACCAGCTTGGTAAAAGTATCAAGGCATTACGATCCGATCGTGGTGGAGAATACTTAGACTAACAGCTTCGGATTATCTCGTAGATAATGGCATTTTATCTCAATGGACTCCTCCTTACACACCACAGCACAATGGTGTGGCTGAAAGGAGAAATCGAACCTTGTTGGACATGGTACGATCAATGATGGGTTTCGCAAAGTTACCAAAATCGTTTTGGGGGTATGCGCTAGAGACAACTGTTTACTTGTTAAACAGAGTTCCCTCTAAGACAGTTGATGTTACTCCATATGAGATGTGGACTAACAGAAAACCTTATCTTTCTCATTTGAAAGTTTGGGGTTGTCCTGCTTACGTGAAGCGGATTCAGTCAGATAAGCTTGAAGCAAAGTCTGACAAGTGTTTGTTTGTAGGATATCCTAAAGAGACCATGGGATATCAATTCTACCTTGCTGAGGAACAAAAGGTGTTTGTTTCAAAGCATGCTGTCTTCTTAGAGAAAGAGTTTCTTCTGCAAGAAGACAATGGGAGCAAAGTTGAACTTGAAGAAGTTCAAGATGCTCAAATGCACCTGTATCAACCGCTCAACTCGAGACTATCACTCATTCGGATGAAGTAACAGTTCAACCTTCTACTACACACGAAGTTCGAGGGTCAAGAGGATACGACCGCCCCGAGAGATATGGATTTCGTAAGTGAACAGAATGACGATTGCTCATAGAAGATGATGAGCCTGCTACCTATGAAGAGGTTTTGAAAAGTTCGAGTTCGAAAATGGCTTTGCGCCATGAAAGCGAAATGGATTCCATGTACGAAAACCAAGTATGGACTTTGGTGATCGCACCAAGGAATCAAGCCCATAGGGTGCAAATGGGTTTTCAAGAAGAAACCGACATAGATGGTAATGTGATTACTTATAAAGCAAGGCTTGTGGCCAAAGGATTTCGCCGAGACAAGGAGTTGACTATGACGAGACCTTCAGCCCCGTAGCAATGCTTAAATCCATTCGGATACTCCTAGCCATTGCCGCTCATTATGATTATGAGATATGACAAATGGATGTGAAGACAACTTTCCTTAATGGAAATTTGGCCGAGGATGTGTACATGACACAACCGAGGGCTTCACTTCCATCGATGGCTAAAAGGTATGCAAGCTTCGTAAATCTATTTATGGATTGAAGCAAGCATCCAGAGTTGGAACATCCGTTTTGATGAGTCAATCAAAGAGTTTGGTTTCTCACAAAATCCGGATGAATACTGTGTGTATAAGAAGGTTAATGGGACTGCAATCGTATTCCTTGTGCTATATGTGGATGACATATTATTACTAGGAAACGATGTCTCGATGCTACAATCAGTTAAAATTTGGTTGTCCAAACAATTTGCGATGAAAGACCTTGGTGAAGCAACTTTTATCCTCGGGATAAAGATTTATAGAGATAGATCGAAGAGGTTGCTTGGTCTTTCACAATCATCGTACATAGAAAAGATGCTAAAGAGGTTTAGCATGGAGCAATCTAAGAGAGGGTTTCTTCCCATGTCTCATGGGATAACACTCTCGAAATCTATGTGTCCTAAGACACAAGATGAGAGGATGCGCATGGATCAGATCCCGTAGGCGTCTGCAGTAGGATCGATCATGTATGCTATGTTATGTACGAGGCCCGATGTATCGTATGCTCTGAGTGTCACGAGTAGATACCAATCGGATCCCGTGAGGGTCATCGGGTGGTCACAAGAATACCCCCAAGTACTTGCGAAGGACTAAGGATGTTTTCTTGATATATGGAGATGGAAATCTCCGAGTGAGCGGGCATACGGATGCCAGTTTTCAATCTGATAAGGATGATTCAAAATCCCAGTCAGGTTATGTTTTCACACTGAACGGCGGAGCAGTCAGTTGGAAGAGTTCAAAACAAGAGACGACGGCTGATTCAACGACCGAGGCAGAGTACATTGCTGCATCAGAGGCAGCAAAGGAAGCTGTTTGGATCAAGAATTTCATTACTGAACTTGGTGTGATTCCTAGCTGTGATGGGCCCATACAATTGTATTGTGACAACAATGGGGCTATTGCTCAGGAAAAAGGAACCAAGGTCTCACCAACGATCTAAACACGTACTGCGCAGATATCATCTGATTCGAGAGATCATTGCCAGAGGTGATGTCGCAATCGAGAGAATTCCCACAGAGCAGAACATTGCTGATCCGTTGACGAAGCCATTGTCACAGAAGAATTTTGATTCTCATGTACTCGCTTATGGTATTAGATACCAAGGCGATTGGCTTTAGGTCAAGTGGGAGATTTGAAGGTGTAAGTCGACTTGTATGAAGATGTAAGTCGACTTATACCAGTTCGGTACTAATAAGTCGACTTGTATACCCGTGTAAGTTGACTTATGCGTGTACAGTACCGTGAGATTGTTAGAGTAGTGCCCTAAAGGCAATCCCCTTTAGCGCTTTTTGTTCATAGTCATGTACATACTTTATGAAGAAATAACGAAAGGCATGTTTCATTTATTTGATGTTCTTTATGAATTGATATTGATCTTTAATCAAATTAATGAAGTCCATGATATATGACATAGCATGAAGTAAATTATGATGTGATTAAGTGTGCAATTATGTCAGTATCTAAATTCTCCCTATTCATAGGATTAATGAGAATGGACATCATTAATCCGGACAGACTAGCATATGTCATACTCCTTAATTGGATCAAGCAGTGGATCTCAGAAACTGTAAATAATGGATATTTAGAGTTGACATGTGGATGCTTACTAGCAGTAGTAAGTACATTGGATGACCTGCCATGAGATTATCACATGGATGTCCTATTCTAATGTCAGTGATAATCTCATCATAGCAATGGTGCAAGTATCCTTAGACTTGAGGTACTCAAGGATATCTTGGATATTGATTCTGTGCTTTGACTCCATTCCTTGTTGCCTTTCATAGGTTACTCATAGGGTGGTGCTTGGGTACAGCTTGAGGTATTCGAAGGTAATTTAGTAGCCAATAAAGGATTCATCACTACGTGATAGCGTAAGAGATACCTGCCTCTTATCAGATCATTACTTTAAGTCTCGGTCAGAGATAAATATGTCATGAAGAGTGTCTTCATGGACATATAAAGTAATGAGTCCTAAGATAGGAACTGATATCACTTGGGCTAGACTTAGTCTAGTAAGAGTTGACACTTTGACCATACTCATAACCAAGTGGGGTATAGGATGATGAAAGGACGAATTGCACAGTAATTGTCTATGGAAGGGTTCGTGATATGGTTCGTGATGAATTCATCAAACCAATTACTTTTCGGTCAATTGGGGGTCATGATGTGTTGCTAGACGCCGCTCATGACTTGCTCAGATTAAGTGTTAATCTAAGTGGCCAACATAACCGGGAACCTAAAGGGTCACACGCATAAGAGTGTTTCAGAGAATCCGTAAAATAGTATTGGACAGAGTACCAATTATGGAGAGCATTAGGATTAAATGAATCCCGATGAGATCGAGATATGTCCCGATGAGATCGCGACATCGATATTGCTGAAAAAGGTTTTCTGGGGTTTATTCCACACGGGACCCGGTAGGTTTGTAGGACCAATTCAGTGTGGATCGACCACTTCAGCAATATATATACATATATATATATGATTAATTAATTAAATAATTAATATATATATATATATATATGCTATGCACGTGGGATGGAGGAAGAATGGAGAAACTTCCATTAGGTTGCTTAGTCATCAAAGTAATAAATGACTAAAAGACAAAACCAAGAATAAGAAAAGAAGATGATGCTCGTAGATGATGGTGAGGAGGTTTAAAAAACAAGTTTTAAACCTAAGTGAGAGTGAGCTTGATCGTGGGTTGAGAAAAGAAGATAGAAAAGTGTTTTTCAAAGGTTCTTTTACTCTTCTCCAACGTTCTCTTCATCATCTCCATGCTTCATCCTCTTTCCTTCTCCAAGTGTTCCAAAGTCAAATCTTAAGCTCTCCAAGGACAGAGGTAGGGTCTAGCAGCCTTTACTTTGTTCTAGCTATTCCCGGGTCAAAAGCGTTTGTCCCGGTTAGGTTTTCTGATCTCTGCGTGGATACTTTTATAGATAGTCTCTATTGGCTATTCAGGTTTGAGTCTTCATACCGATACATAGATCCTGGCCTTCGGGAAGGTCCCGACGAAAAAAATTTTTGTTTTTCGCACCTGGTACATGTGATGTACCTCCCGGGATTTTCCTACAGTAACACATATTACTGATTTGTTCTTTAAAGAGGTTTTTCGATTCCATGGATTGCACAAGACAATTGTTAGTGATAGAAATGTTAAGTTCTAATTCATTTTAGTGCACTTTATAGACTAAGTTAGGAACTAAACTCTTGTTTTATACCATTGCACTTCCCCAAATTATACCCAATTATTAACCTTTATCCTAATTTCTTTGAAACCTTTTTATTAATTTGAACCTTTAAGATTATTCACATTATTTGCTTGTTCGAAACTTGAAAATCTTGAAAGATTCATTATTTCTTTAATTATAGTACTGGATGCTCAAAATTTGTTGGATTGATTCAAAAAAAGAGCATAGAATAGAGAAAAAGAAAAAGAAATAGTACCATTGGTTTTATAATGAAAGGATCTATGTACATTGTAAACAAGTTTCTTGTAATGATTTTTTAGTTCCTTCAATTTTATCCCACTTATTTTCCTGACCATACTGTACCTTTGCCCTATTACAACATGCATGCTTTTCATTTTTGCTTCTAGTTTACGAAAGTGGTGGAGATGTGATAATGTTGCAAGCATAAGGTAAGAGTTCTACTATTTACTGATTGGAGAATTTTGACCCTTTTCACCTTAAACACTTAAGGCATTGAGTGAAATCTTGGTGAGCGTTTAAAGGTTTATAGTTTTAATGTCAATGTGATTATTAATGTGATTCTATTAATATAGAGTTAAGAGGTTAATTTTAGGATACTTTGCTTCTAATTATATGTTAATTTGATTCAATATGACATTATGGTTTATAGTATAAATGGAAAAGTTAAGAATAACGCTAGATGGATGTTGTAAGATTTATAATTTTTATTATGGTTTGATTGAGTACAAGGAAAAAATTAAGTGCGGGATATTTAATAAACTCATATTTGACTGTATTTACACCTCATACTTAATGAATTTTTGTTTTGTATGTTATACTTTTATTGTATATTTGGTACATAATTAACTTCAATTGCATTTATAGGTTATAATGTAGCACCCTACTCTCGCAAGACATGTAACCGACATCCTGAATATGTAACCCATGAGGGTGGCATGTTAAAACAGTAAATGGTCGAAACTCATTGCAAATTGTTTTATACAATGTACACAAATTTGGCCCAATTTTTATTTATTTAAAACAGTAAATGATCGAAACTCATTGCAAATTTGGCCCAATTTTTATTTATAAACATTTTATTCACAAGAATTACAATCATTATTTAACTCATCAGGGTTTTAGTAGACATTTGGGTCCATTACAAAAATTAAAAACTTATAGTCACAATAACATTACATTTCAAGATCATTTTTTACAAATTGAATAACATTTAAGACTACATTTTTCAATACATCATAATGAAATACATATGCAATTGCACATTGATCCTGAACTGGAACTCGTACTTGGAGCCTCTCTAGAGTCCTTGACTAAACCCTGAAAGCCACATTGCAATTTTTTATGACTTTTGCGAACTCTGTTGAATAACTATCCTCGATAGCTCACTCATACAAAAAAACTCAATCATTATATAATCACACAGTTCATATTGTCAAATAGTTCATATCAAATAGTTCATATTGCAAATCATTCAATGAATTTCAATCATATATGACTGCTATATGTATAAGACTCACATTTGTTTTTATTTTTGTGACCGAGTGCCTATCACATACATATATAGATACTAGCTCATTGGGCTCAGTTAGAATAGAATCACAGAGCATAGATCTACGTGCAAAAATAGTAATTACAGAGTAAAGCTTTACGTGTAAGTGATTTAAAACTAGCTAGTTTGGTCAGAATGCCTTTACATTACATGCATTGAAATGATATATATGTCGCAAATCAGTCATCAATTCATTCACTTTCACTTGCATGTATTATCACAGTATAATAGTCTTAGTATCAGCAGTCATCAAACTAGGTCCGACATTCAACTTTTCAGTTGAGAATCAAAATTTTCAATTAGGCAGTCTTATTTATATACAAGTAGCACTTCCAATATTGTTTGCATGCATCAAATGCCTCGGACATATATTTTCCGAAATTCAGTACACAATTAGTCAATGTAGTTCAATAATATATTAATATAGTTTAGCAATATACAAAGTAGAATAAATAAAATGATACCATCTTAGGTTACTCACAGTTTCTCCCTTAAGCCTATTGCCTTGACGTTCTGAGAATATTTGGAAGCGATCGCTCTAATTGCACGTCTATATGCAATAAAAATCATATTATTATAACGCTTATGTAACAAAATAAACATATTTATCAATGTTTTATGTATCATGTATGTTCAATGACAAATTCAGGGGTATATTTATGTCATACATTGATGTAAATATTATTTGTATTCCAATTGTATAAAATTCAATTACTCATTCTCCATTTCAACTATTTCTGAAAACATTCCATTCAGGTCAATTATGTATGATCAACAAGATCTAAAAAATGAAAGATTTAAGTAACACTTCCTTCTAAACAATTGTTCCTCTATGTCTTAGTCTCTAATGACACCAATATCATTCAGTTTGGTTCAATATACTAAAAGTTATACTCCAAATACGTCAGTGTGTTCTTAAGCTATAACAAAACTCTTACTTTAAATTTAAAGCAGATTTTTGAATTTTTCACACCAGAGTTAAAGCTATAACAAAACTCTATTTTCATTTGAATTAAGAATCATTTCTGTTGGATCCCGTTACCGGAGTCCAACTCTTAAACCGTAAAATATGAAACTTGATCATCTTGCCTTGTAGGGTTTATTTCATTTAACCCTAATCTCAAATTGATTTCTCTTGTAAATCATAGCCTTATGACTCTTGTTTAATTTAAGACAAGGATTGCTTCAATCAGAGTTCTATAACTCAAGATATCGACAAAATACCAACATGTGATCATATCTCGATCACGCTCTCTCGACTGACCCTTTACTTGATTTCATGCCAACTCTTTCAATTTAACTCCAAATGACACAAATTCTTATGGGTAGGTACCTACATGTCGCATGAATCCATGGCTCAAAAATCACTTCATTTGGAGGTCTGATGAGGAAGTTATGATCAAAACAATCCTTCATATTCATATCCCGATGTATATTTGACATACTTTGGTAAAAACACCATAACTCTTGCTACAGATGTCGGATTGATGTCATCTTTATACCAATCAATATGTACACATCCTGATCTACAACTCATATTAGAGGCCTAAAAATGAAATTTGCACTCTAACTTGGTCGCGCCCGCGATTTACTTCTGTCGCGCCCGCGAGGAAGAGACGAACAGAAAGTTGAGGCTTCTCTGATTTTCTATGGTCGTGCCCGCGAGGTATTGAGCTCGCGCCCGCGCCCGCGAGGAAGAAATGACCAGAATGATGAGATTTTTCCCAAAACCTCTTAAACCCTCACCCATGCTTTCTAACTTATTCTTAACACCAAATACACTTGTAATCTTGCAAGATTCACTTACTCTACTACTAAATACTTCATAACAACTCCAAACATCCAACTTATTTTATCATTCTATCAATTCTTGATTTATTTGTCCATCAAACCCTAGATTCCTACGCAACCATCAAAGCTATCCTCATAAACAAAACTTATGCATCCTGCTAACTTTCAACCATTGTAACTCTCAACTTCCAACTTCTATTGTCTAACCAATTTAACACATCTACAAGACTTTGCACAATTAACCTCACACAAGCCTCATTCTCACCTTCATTACACATGCATGACCATCAATCCCAACCTCATAACATTTACCTACCTATATGATATTCATGCCATCTCATGCATCATCTCAAAAGATCAAAGGTCATACAGTCAAGCGTTATACATTAGGGTTTAAAATTCACTTTTGAATCATAACTCATTCATTCCATCTCCATCAAATCATGTCATATTTCATACAATGCTTTAGTGGGCATTTTAAGTCCAATTACATGAAACTTCAAAGTACAATATCATTCTCAAAATGCAACTAAAGCATTGTTTTACAAAAATCATTTCAATCACAAAACCAAAAGAAAACTCTTGGAGTAGATGCCTTTTAGATTGCTCCTCGGGATCCTGCTCATTTCCTGGAGAATTGAGGGGGGTGAGCTTTCGCTCTGCGGGTAACACATTTATATTTATATAACAAGCATGTCTATTTAGTTATTCACACATTAAGCAATCTTTCAATGAAATCATAATACATGCATCATGCAATTTTCATCAATACATAAACATAATTTCTCACAATTCAAACATTCATAATTCTTGCAATTTCATGTAATCACATCTGAAACACATCAAATGGCTCGGTAAGTCCATATTCATGGCAACCATATAGTCTCATTTCATGAGCTTATATGGGAAAATCTTGAGGAGTCCAAATAATGGATCATCCTATGCCACAATCGGGCAGGCGGGCAAAGCCTTTTCATGGTCGACGTGCACGTGACGGTTCTTGGGACTATACTTTACCCACATAACATAACAATCATGCATAACAATAAAATTAGACAGTTCTTGTCCAATTCACTGTTTTCTTTAAAATCTTATCTTTTATGCATATTTCATATTGTACATTTCATGCATAAGTCATATTGTGCATTCATACTCATTTAAGCTACTTCATTCAATACTAACTCAACCATCATCAAATCATCAACATACATTATTTTCATTTACACATAACTCATGATTAATGTCATCTAACCACAACTAACACAAGCATTTATAGCAATCATTTATACTCACTTACAAGTAACAAACATTCATTAGTGTCATTTATCAACTTGCATTAATTGCTCAGAAATATAAAGATAAATATGGAACCCACCTTTAAGACTTGCTAAATCCTTGGTTTCCTTGCTACAACTCTTGTTCCTCTTCTCTTCCTTCTCTCTTCATTAAAACCAAAACCCATGTAAATCTCACTTCAATTGAGAAACCATGTTACACCTTTCATGAAATCAACTTGGAAATCACTATACCCATTCCATTCTTAGTCTTTCTAACCAAAAACCCAACTAAAATCTAACACTTGAAATCATAACTTACCTTGATTCTTGACTCAACCCAAGAGTTTCTTGGTTCAAAATGTAGCTTAGCTCTTCCTCTACACTTTTCCTTCTTGAACTTTCTTCAAACTCTTGCTCAAACTCTTGGAAAGTCAAGACCTAGGCATGCTTTTCTCTTTTTTCTCCTTCTCCTTTCTCCTTCCACGACATCCTCCCTCTTCTCCCTTTAAATTTTCGTAACTCTCCTTCTTTTTCCTACTAACTCACTTATTTCCTCCCCTTTTATACTCCTTAATAACATTACTTAAGCCCATAGGCCCAAAGCCCATTCACTTCCTCTTCTCCCTCCTTATTTTCCTCTTTAAACTTCTTAAGCCCACTAATTCTTTGAGCCCATCATACTCTCTTCCTTTCCTACCTCATTAAGGCCCAACTAACACATTTAATTTCATTAACTCACCAACTAACTCTTTAATGCTATCACATATTAATTAATCTCAACTCAATTACTGCTAACATAACTTACTCAATTAATCTAATCATGCTTAATTTTAAAAAAAAAATTGGGGCTAACATTTCTCCCCCCTTAAGAAATTTCGTCCTCGAAATTCTTACCGTTCATCAAGAGGTGGGGTATCTTGCTCAGATTGCATCCCGAGGCTCCCACGCCTCTTCAACTGCATGATTCCTCCACAGGACCTTGACTAGCTTGATTATCTTATTCCTGAGGACTTTATTCTTGCTGTCCAGAATTGCCACAGGCATTTCTTCATAACTCAGATCATCCTTCAGCTGAACTTCTGAGGTCTGAATGATGTGAGAAGGATCTGATCTGTACCTTCTCAGCATGGAAACATGGAATACATCATAAAGCTGCGACAATTCTGGAGGCAATGCCAACCTATAGGCCAACGGCCCAATCCTCTCTAAAACTTCATACGGACCCACATACCGAGGGCTTAACTTCCCCTTCTTGCCGAGTCTCATAACTCCCTTCCATGGAGACGTCTTGAGGAACACCTTGTCACCCACTGCATATTCCATTTCTTTTCTGTTAGCATCGGCATAACTCTTCATTCTATCCTCGGTCGCCTTAAGCATTTGCTTGATTACATCCACTTTCTCAACTGCCATCTGACCAACTCTGGTCCCACTAATTTCCTCTCACCTTCTTCATCCCAACATATCGGAGTCCTGCATCTTTTGCCATAAAGGGCTTCATAAGGAGCCATCTGTATGCTCGAATGGTACGAATTGTTATAAGCAAATCCGACCAACGGCAAATGATCATCCCATGCCCTCCTCAAGTCCATGACACATGCTCTAAGCATCCCTCTAGAGTCTGGATTGTCCTCTCGATCGACCATCCATCCGAGGATGAAACGCCGATCGAAATTCAAATTAGTTCCTAATGCTTCTGCAAACTTCCCCAAAATCTCGATGTGAATCGAGGATCCCTGTCGGATACTATAGAATCCGGAACTCCATGCAACCTTACCTCTTCATCAATATACTTCCTGGCTAAGACTTGTAATGAATCTGTTTGCTTGATTGCCAAAAAATGGGCTGACTTGGTCAACCGATCAACAATAACCTAAATGGCATCATGCTTCTTGCTGGTCCTAGGCAAGCCCATCAAAAAATCCATCGTGATCCTTTGCCACTTCCATTCAGGAATGGAAAATGGCCTTAGCATGCCTGAAGGTGCCTGGTGTTCAGCCTTGACTTGCTGACACACTAGACATCTGCTCACATATTCAGCTACATCCCTCTTCATGCCTTTCCACCAGAAATGTTCCTTCAAATTTCTGTACATTCTGGTGCTGCCTGGGTGCATGGAATAAGGCGCATTGTGTGCCTCATCCATGATCTCATCCTTAACTGCCTTATCATTCGGAATACATAACCTGTTTCCGACTACCATTAGCCCATTATCCCTTACTTGCACTTCTCGATCGCTACCATGTTGAATTTCATCTCTCACCATTTAATTTCAGATCCCGCCCTGCAACTCCTTGACCTTCTCCCTAAGGATAGGTCTCACCACAATTGAGCAAAACACAACTGATTCATCCTGCTTAACTCGATCTTCAACTTGGCCATCTGCTCCAACAGAGGCAAGTAAACCGATTACACGTAAGATATGGATGACTTCTGCCAAAGCATCCGCCACTACATTCGCTTTGCCTCGGATGATACTCTATCATCGTGTCATAGTCCTTGAGCAACTCCAACCATCGCCTCGCTTTAAATTCAACTCTTTCGACTCATAATGTACTTAAGACTTTTGTGGTTCGTGAAGATCCTAGTCTGAACCCCATATAGGTAGTGTCTCCAAATCTTTAGGGCAAAATTACCGCTAACTCCAAGTCATGAGTCGGATAATTTAACTCATATCGCTTCAATCGCCGTGAAGCATAGGCTATTACCTCGCTATCCCGCATCAAGACACATCCTAAACCCTTCCTCAAGCATCATCAGAACCGTATACCCCTGGTCTCCATTGGGAAAAACCAATACTGGAGCACTTGTCAATCTGTTCTTGAGCTCCTCAAAGCTCTTTTGACATTCCTCACTCCATATGAACTGCTGATTCTTTCTTAACAGCTTAGTCATAGGGGTAGCTATCATTGAGAATCCTTCCACGAATCTCCTATAATAACCTGCCAAACCTAAGAAGCTTCTTACCTCTTTCATTGTCTTAGGCTCTTGCCAATTCACTACTGCTTCTACTTTTCTCGGATCAACATGGATCCCTTTGCTGGAAATCACATGTCCAAGGAAAACTACTTCATATAGCCAAAATTCACACTTGCTGAATTTGGCATATAGCTCCTGCTCTCTCAATCTCTGCAACACTATCCTGAGATGCTGTTCATGCTCTCCTTCATCCTTAGAATAGACCAGAATGTCGTCAATGAACATAATGACAAACTGATGTAAGAATTCATTAAACACCCTATTCATCAGATCCATGAAGGCAGCTGGAGCATTGGTCAATCCGAAGGGCATGACCCTGAATTTATAGTGCCCGTAACGGGTCCTGAAAGCTGTCTTGTTTACATTAGACTCCCTAATTCAGAGTTGATGATAACCTGATCTTAGGTCAATCTTCGAAAAGACCCTCGCTCCCTACAGCTGATCAAATAAATCATCTATCCGTGGCAACGGATACTTGTTCTGAATCGTCATCTTGTTAAGCTTCCTGTAGTCTATACACATCCTCCACGTTCCATCCTTCTTCCTAACAAACAGGACCGGAGCTCCCCAAGGTGAAGAACTCGGCCTGATGAACTGCTTCTCCAATAATTTCTGCAATTGCTCCTTGAGTTCTCTCAACTCAACTGGAGCCATTCTGTAGGGTGGTATGGAAATTGGCGCGGTTTCGGGAATCAAGTCAATTTCGAACTCAATTTCCCTCACCGGCGGCAACCCTGGTAATTCTTCTAGAAATACATCAGGAAACTCCCTCACAACCTAAAAATCTTCTAATCTGCCCACATTCACTTCTGGATCCACTACATGCGCCAAGAAGGCCTCACACCCTTGGCTCATCATATTGTCAGCTAACATAGACGAAATGATCCTCGGCACTGGCAGTTTCCTGTCCCCCTTGAAAACTTTCTTCTGATCATCTCCCAGATCAAATTCTACTTCCTTCAAACTACAATCTAGCTTCGCCTTGTATTTCTCCATAACATCCATCCTCAAAATGACATCCAACCCTTGAAGGTCTAGAGGTAGTAAGTCTACTACCAGTCTAGCACCGTCTATGTTGAGCTCACAGTTCTTGTAAATCAAACTGATCACCACCTTACTCCCTAAAGGAGTACTAACTACCAGAAAGTTATCCATAATCTCAGGACATGCAACATGCATATTCATACTTGCAAATACAAATGAATGGGTGGAGCCAGTATCAATCAACACATAAACTGGTAAATCAAATAGCATAGCCATACCCGTCACTACTTCCCTGGTCATGGCAAAGACCCAAGCTGGTGCTCGACCACATCCTCTCTAGGTCTCCTCGGATATGCCTTCCTTGCAGCCTCTGAATCGCCCACATCATGTATCGGTGAGATGCCACTGCTTACGCTTCTTGGGGCTCGAGATCGAGACCCTTCCTCGCTCGACGCCTGGGACAATCCTTGATTCAGGCCCTTTGGCCACACCAAAACATGCTCCTATCTTCAGCAGACATTCCCTTTGTGAAATCTCCCACAGTGATCACACTGGGATTTCCTACTGTCCATCCCGGCTTGCTACATGAAGCTTGCCTCGACATAGCCCTAGGTCGCTTGCTTCGAGTGGGGCCATCGCTGCCCACCTCACTGTATGTATCTTTGAGTTCGTGCTCCTTGCAGTGCCGGAGCACTCATGCCCTTCTTGAGAACCGCTTCGTTCTTTCTCTTCTTAGTCACTTCAAATACGATGTTCTCTAACTTTTCGCTTGAAGAGCAAAGATCAACCACCGCTTGGTAATCACGGAAGTTGTGAATTACCACCTTTCCTTGATCCCTAGTGCAATCCACCTCAAACTTTCGACATTTGTCTACTTCAGTCGCCACGATATTGGCTGCATATCGCGACAACTGAGTGAACTTCACCATAATCGCCACACTCGGCTCCTCCGAGTGAGATTCAAGAATTCCCTGGCCTTCTCGTGCATGTAGACCATCGAGAAATATTTCCTCTGAAAGGCCTCTAAGAACTCCCTCCATGTCGAGACTGGAGGTATTTCCGATCACGGGCACCGACTCCCACCAAAGGTAAAGGCATCCCTCGCAGAAGTCGATCGCATAATCGAGCTTCTCATCATCGTAACACTTCATCTCGATTCAGACCTCTCGGTCCTCTTCAACCATGCTTCGGCTTCCTCGGGATTAGTAGTCCCGCTGAAGTCAACTGCTCCATACTTCCGGAGCTTATCATAGTGGCCGCTCCTCTTTACTGGAGCTGGCACTTGAGCCTGTCTTTCTTGGCCCATGGCATAGGTGAAAGCCTGAGCAAATGCTTGAAAGAACTGGGGATCTATAGGGTTCACTTAAGGAGGAGGCGGCGAGGCGCCTCATGTTGCACACTGGTGCATCGAGTCTGAGACAGGAAGGTCCTCGATCCTGCGAACGCACGACTCATCCGCATTCCTTGGCCGAGAGTTGGGCCGAGATTGAGCTCCTCGAGTTCTCTTTCGAGGCGGCATAACTCCTTCAATTTAAAAATCAGTGAAAATCTTTAGTTCACATAAAACAAGTTCAATTCATGTAAATCAATTTAAAACAAGTCAATTCACTCATTTAAAAGCAATGTTGCATGTTATGCATTTAAAACAATGCACATAATTCATATAATTCATGTAGGAAAATGCATGATGACTTGACCCTTAGACAATCCCACTAAGGTTCCTAGGAAACCCTAAACCCGGTTTCGCTCTGATACCATAGATGTTGGATCCCGTTACCGGAGTCCAACTCTTGAACCGTAAAATATGAAACTTGATCATCTTGCCTTGTAGGGTTTATTTCATTTAACCCTAATCTCAAATTGATTTCTCTTGTAAATCATAGCCTTATGACTCGTGTTTAATTTAAGACAAGGATCGCTTCAATCGGAGTTCTATAACTCAAGATATCGACAAAATACCAACATGTGATCATATCTCGATCATGCTCTCTCGACTGACCCTTTACTTGATTTCATGCCAACTCTTTCAATTTAACTCCAAATGACACAAATTCTTATGGGTAGGTACCTAAATGTCTCATGAATCCATGGCTCAAAAATCACTTCATTTGGAGGTCTGATGAGGAAGTTATGATAAAAACAATCCTTCATATTCATATCCCGATGTATATTTGACATACTTTGGTAAAAACACCATAACTCTTGCTACAGATGTCGGATTGATGTCATCTTTATACCAATCAATATGTACACATCCTGATCTAATACTCATATTAGAGGACTAAAAATGAAATTCGACTTAACTTGGTCATACCATGAGGAAGAGACGAATGAAAGTCGAGGCTCCTCCGATTTTCTATGGTCATACCATGAGGTATCGAGCTCGCACCATGAGGAAGAAATGACCAGAATGATGAGATTTTTCCCAAAGCCTCTTAAACCCTCACCCATGCTTTCTAACTTATTCTTAACACCAAATACACTTGTAATCTTGCAAGATTCACTTACTCTACTACTAAATACTTCATAACAACTCCAAACATCCAACTTATTTTATCATTCTATCAATTCTTGATTTATTTGTCCATCAAACCCTAGATTCCTACGCAACCATCAAAGCTATCCTCATAAACAAAACTTATGCATCCTGCTAACTTTCAACCATTGTAACTCTCAACTTCCAACTTCTATTGTCTAACCAATTTAACACATCTACAAGACTTTGCACAATTAACCTCACACAAGCCTCATTCTCACCTTCATTACACATGCATGACCATCAATCCCAACCTCATAACATTTACCTACCTATATGATATTCATGCCATCTCATGCATCATCTCAAAAGATCAAAGGTCATACAGTCAAGCATTATACATTAGGGTTTAAAATTCACTTTTGAATCATAACTCATTCATTCCATCTCCATCAAATCATGTCATATTTCATACAATGCTTTAGTGGGAATTTTAAGTCCAATTACATAAAACTTCAAAGTACAATATCATTCTCAAATGCAACTAAAGCATTGTTTTACAAAATCATTTCAATCACAAAACCAAAAGAAAACTCTTGAGTAGATGCCTTTAAGCTTGCTCCTCGTGATCCCGCCATTTCTGGAGAATTGAGGGGGGTGAGCTTTCGCTCCGTGGGTAACACATTTATATTTATATAACAAGCATGTCTATTTAGTTATTCACACATTAAGCAATCTTTCAATGAAATCATAATACATGTATCATGCAATTTTCATCAATACATAAACATAATTTCTCACAATTCGAACATTCATAATTCTTACAATTTCATGTAATCACATATGAAACACATCAAATGGCTCGGTAAGTCCATATTCATGGCAACCATATAGTCTCATTTCATGAGCTTATATGGGCAAATCTTGAGGAGTCCAAATAATGGATCATCCTATGCCACAATCGGGCAGACGGGCAAAGCCTTTTCATGGTCGACGTGCACGTGATTTGTTCTTGGGACTATACCTTACCCACATAACATAACAATCATGATAATAATAAAATTGACCGTTTCTTGTCCAATTCACTGCTTTCTTTAAAATCTTATCTTTCATGCATATTTCATATTGTACATTTCATGCATAAGTCATATTGTGCATTCATACTCATTTAAGCTACTTCATTCAATACTAACTCAACCATCATCAAATCATCAACATACATTATTTTCATTTACACATAACTCATGATTAATGTCATCTAACCACAACTAACACAAGCATTTATAGCAATCATTTATACTCACTTACAAGTAACAAACATTCATTAGTGTCATTTATCAACTTGCATTAATTGCTCAGAAATATAAAGATAAATATGGAACCCACCTTTAAGACTTGCTAAATCCTTGGTTTCCTTGCTACAACTCTTGTTCCTCTTCTCTTCCTTCTCTCTCTTCATTAAAAACCAAAAACCCATGTAAATCTCACTTCAATTGAGAAACCATGTTACACCTTTCATGAAATCAACTTGGAAATCACTATACCCATTCCATTCTTAGTCTTTCTAACCAAAAACCCAACTAAAATCTAACACTTGAAATCATAACTTGCCTTGATTCTTGACTCAATCCAAGAGTTTCTTGGTTCAAAATATAGCTTAGCTCTTCCTCTACACTTTTCCTTCTTGAACTTTCTTCAAACTCTTGCTCAAACTCTTGGAAAGTCAAGACCTAGGCATGCTTTTCTCTTTTTTCTCCTTCTCCTTTCTCCTTCCACGACATCCTCCTTCTTCTCCCTTTAAATTTTCGTAACTCTCCTTCTTTTTCCTACTAACTCACTTATTTCCTCCCCTTTTATACTCCTTAATAACATTACTTAAGCCCATAGGCCCAAAGCCCATTCACTTCCTCTTCTCCCTCCTTATTTTCCTCTTTAAACTTCTCAAGCCCACTAATTCTTTGAGCCCATCATACTCTCTTCCTTTCCTACCTCATTAATGTTGGATCCTGCATTCCGGACCCAACTACTCATACAGATTCCCTCCTATGTACGCATGATTCCTTATAAACTCTTCTTGCTCTGATACCATAAATGGTGGCACCCGATCTGGGAACCAACTACATAAGCAGAACGGAAACCGAAGCAAACGGAACGGCGGAAGCGGAAATTTCGAAAAAATGCGAAGTTTAACAAATCCAAAAGTAGCGGCGGAAGCAAAAGCAAGCGGAAGCAAGAACTAATCGAATCAAACGAATAGATTGCAAAGCGAAAACGAAATGAAAGCGATACATCCGACATCCTAAACAATAATCAAAGAAAACTTATCGAATGAACATAATCGCGTTGGGAATCCTAAGACGCCCAAAATCCGTTATGAATTTTTTTCTTTTCTTATTCTCATTTCTTTTCTCGTTACTCAATCATCATAAATCCATACAATGTATATAATCGATATAAATCCATACCAATCTCAAATTTCTCAAACTCTTATATACACTTATACATATCCAAAATCTCACTTTTATCCAAATTTTTTTACCAAAATTTCGGCAGCATAACGGCTGCCTTTATCCTAACCCAAAATTTCCTGCAAAGGCAAAATACACTTCTATAATCCCTAATCAGAATATCGTAACCATCGGACTCTCCCGTCCGAATCCTAACACCAAAGAAACACAAACCTAAAACTAATACTTCCATATTTCTCAAGTCAATATACCAATCTCATAATTCAAGATCAATATATATCTCAAATTTATACAAATTCCCATATCAACCATACAATATGTTCTCAAATTCTCCATAATTTCCTATACAAATTTCACAATCATTCACAATACTTAACTTTATACACAAATACATTTTCTTTCAAACCTTTCTTAAACCACAAATGATCCATACTCAAAATCCAAAATACACAAAATCTAAGCGACACATATGTCGAAACTGATGTCTTCACATTCTTTCATCCGATCTCCCGTCAAACCACGGAGATGGGGATGAAAGGGGTGAGCTCTAAGCTCGTGGATAACACATTTATAAATTGATAAATAAGCGTAAAACATTTCTTTATAACTTTTGCCAAAAGGGCTAATATTTCAAACTTTTAACTTTGGAATATTTCTCTCACACTCTTTCCAATTTTCCCAAACTTCTCATAAAAATCTCATTTTCTCATTTTTCAAAATTCTCAATTCTTCATAAATATGAATGCAACCTAATTTCAATTTTCATTTCTCACTTTATAAACATGAATGCGTAACATAAAACAAATCAAAACACATAACATATCGAATGGTCTGCTAGTCCAAGCAGACGTCTTCGCAGTCCGATAATGGTCCTGCAGGCGATCGTGAATGAAACGTATTACACTTTCCCGCATCATGGTCCAACAGTAGCCGTGAAGGAGTCCGAACGAGTCCGTACACTAGCGAGCAGCTGGAGAAGGCTATACACATAGAGACAATACGACTCACCAAGGGACCTACCAAACCCATATAACACATAATCGAAAACGAAGAGTCTGATTGCTCAAGGCACTTTTCAATTTCTTAATTTTCCACACATTCACATAAAGCATACAATTTGATCAATTCATCATTCAATTCTAATTTCAAATCAAATCATTCAATGCATACACAACAAATGCATTTTTCGAATTTCTATCGGTTTATCAAAGCATTTAAAGCGTTGAATTTACGCTTGTAATAATTTTCCAAAATCATTCAAATAAACAAAGTACGAAAATCTTTTCTTTCATTTTCTCAAATTTTCAAAAGTAATATTTAACTTATAAATCAAAATATAAATATGCTACCCACTTTCGAAATGACGCTAAGCTTGTCTAAATAGTCAATTCTCCAAATTCCTTCTTCTTTCTTCAATTTAAAAAATCCTAAGCCAATAACATCCAAATTCATCATCATAATTTGCATAATTCTCAAACTCAACCATAGGAAAAACATAACTATCATAATTCCAAGCTATTTCAATCTCCAATTTTGAAAATCCCCAATTTTCAAAATTGGCCTAAACCAATACACCCAAATTCAATCTCATAAAACATAATTTCTTCAAAATTAATCTCACAATTCATCAATTCACATTAATTCCAAACTATTTAAATCCTCAATTTCAAAAATCCCCAAATCTTAAAATTGGCCTAAACCAATTTATCCCAATTCAATACCATAAAATACAAATTCTTCGAAATTGATTTCATATATCATCAATTCATCATATTTCCTATAATTCTACACCAAAATATCTCAAAATTCTCAATCATAAAATTAAGCCTAAACCTTAATCAATTTTTCATCCAAAATTAAACATAACCTAAAGCATTAATATCAAAACTAACATCATAAACCACAAACCCAAATCCTTTTTCACAATTCTAAACTAAAATTCATCAAAACTCAAAGTTTAAATATTTCTCTTACCTTTTTTCCTCTCTATTTTCAAATTTCTTGGTTCTTGAGGAAACTCCCATGCCCTTCCACCTTTTCCTCTTGAAATCTACTCAAAATCTCTAAGAAACAAGTAGAAAATCAAAACTAAGCTTTCTCTCTTTTCTCCTTTTTTTCTCTCATCCAAACTTCAATCTTCTTTTCTCTTCTTATTTTCCTTCTTTTCTCTAGAAAATCGTGAAGCTCCTCTTTAAAAATTTCCAGATCTTGTTTAAACGACAGCACATCATCAAATGGTGCCATGTCATTAAAATGGCTAAAAGACCAAAAGCCCTTGACTTGTTACCTTATGCCATTCTCATATGCGGTTTGATTCGCACTATCAATTTGAAGGAATTTGTCCAAACTTCCTTCTAGAGAAATGTTCCTCTCACTCATACGAATCCAACGCCACTGACCGCGCTCAATTCGGATCACTACATCAAAAGTTATCGCAAAAGTTCGGAAAATCCATATTCTAACACATTTCTTATGTACGATTAATTCAGTCCCAAAATTCACATTCTTAATCCTAGAATTGAAACTCAATGTCTTCATAACAATTGTATCCTTATGTCTCTAGTTTAATTCAAAACAAGAATCGTCTCATTTCGATTCCCAGATCAAAAGTTATACTCAAATTACTCACAGGTGTTCCCAATCCAAAATTACACCCCAATCCGAACTTAAATTCAAAATTAAAAGTCCTAAGGCAAAATTGACATTTCATGTCTTCATATGATTTGTAGCCCTTGTCTTATCTTTTATTTCGCCTCAAGAATCACTTCAATCGGATCTCTACAGATCCCGAATTTCACAAAACACTCAATCCCGCCGAAAATTTCCCGACTCACTTTGATTAAATTAATCACCATTAATTTAATCTCAAAAGTTCACAAATTTCTTATAAAATGAAATTCATTGTCTTAGGAATCCAACGCAAAAGAATCAACTCAATCGGATGTCAGACGGAAAAGATATAAGCAAAATAGTGAACAAAGGTCGGATTGGAGGAGGAAGCGAGCAAAAAACGATGTCGTTTGGGCAAGGAACGCTTGATCACCAGGCGACGCGTCGCCTGGTGATGCGAAGGAAAGTCAGATCGCCACGGCGATGCGTCGCCCGTAGTGATGGCGGCTGAGCGCTCGCCGTCGCTACGGCGATGCGTCAGCCAGAGTGACGGGATGCTTAATTAATTTTTTTTTAATCAAAACTTCCAAATTCATAACTTTTACTCCCAAACTCCGATTTTGACAAACTTAGTCTCTATAGAAAGCTTGAGAGAAGCTCTAAATCTTCCAAGAAGAACATAAAACTCAATTCAACTCCTACGGAGTCCATTTTCCGTCAAAGATACTATCTTCTATACAAACTTGTAAAAATCATACTTAATATTCCGAGATCGAAAAATTTCATACTTTATATCGAAATAAAGATCAAAACAAATCCTTCAATTTTATGAAAACATCAAAGCTCAATTAACCTCTAACTAGGTTAATTTCTCAGTCAAAGTTCCAACCAATATAAAAGTCAAACCCGATCAAACATAAACTTTGATCGATCATAACTTTCACTCCGATATCGAAAATTACAAACTTTATGTCCACAAAATCTCTTAACATAACCTACAAGTTTCCAGAAGACCATTTCATCAAATTTTGCCTAAATCATAAGTCAACTCTCAAAGTCAAACATTCTCTCTCCAAAAAGTCAAACTTTCTAAATCCTTCAAATTTTCACACTTTTTCTTTCTAATTCTTGCTATATAACTTCATTTCAATCAACTCATCCACTTGATCATTCATATTACTAAATCAAATTGTCACTCAAGGTTGGGTCCAACATTTCTCCCCCTCTTAAAAGAATTTCGTCCTCGAAATTCACTCTTACTTAAACTCCAAGTAACTCATTCTTGCATAAATTTCTTTCTAAACAATGATCATCAAGCACTTTCTTACTAATTTCTTTCCACAACTCATAATCAATTTCTTTTTTTTTCATCACTTTTACTCTTCATACATATTCTCAATCTCTTCAAAATTTTCACTTCCTTAAATCATATATCACTCATATCATATCAAAACACTATATCTATAACACATTATTTCTTCATATATGGGCACAAATTAATGGTCCATTTCTTAAGGAACCCTAATATGGTTTAATCATCATTATGTCATCATTCTTTCATCTATATCAATTCATCACAATTTCTCAAGAATTTCTAATCTTAATTTCCTCAACACATTCCGAAAATCAATCATATTCTTAACACTCAAATCAAACCAATCATTTGAATTCGTCAAATAGTCATGCACATCAATTTCAAATTCCTAAAGACCATCATATTTCTTTCATCAAAATCAAATGACCACCTAGCACACTCTCACAAATTCACTTTTATCTTTACAAACTCAGATCAATTCCTTATTCATACTCATACGCCCAAGTAAGATCATATTATCGGGCTCGATATTATAAATGTTGGATCCCGCATTCGGACCCAACTACTCATACAGATTCCTCCTATGTACGCATGATTCCTTATAAACTCTTCTTTCTCGATACTATAAATGTTGGCACCGATCCGGGAACCAACTACATAAGCGTAACGGAAACCAAGCAAACGGAAACGAAGGAAGCGGAAATTTCTAAACAAAATGCGAAGCGAACAAATCCAAAGTAGCGGGCGGAAGCAAAAGCAAGCGAAGCAAGAACTAATCGAATCAAACGAACAGATTGCAAAGCGAAAGCGAAATCAAAGCATATACATCCGACATCCTAAACAATAATCAAAGAAAACTTATCGAATGAACATAATCGCGTTGGGAATCCTAAGACGCTCCAAAATCCGTTATGAATTTTTTTTCTTTTCTTATTCTCATTTCTTTTCTCGTTACTCAATCATCTTAAATCCATACAATGACATAATCTGATATAAATCCATACCAATCTCAAATTTCTCAAACTCTTATATACACTTATACATATCCAAAATCTCACTTTTATCCAAAATTTTTACTAAAATTTCAAAAGATAACGCTGCCTTTATCCTAATCCAAAATTTCCTGCAAAGGCAAAATACACTTCTATAATCCCTAATCGTAATATCGTAACCATCGGACTCTCCCGTCCTAATCCTAACACTAGCGTAAACACAAACCTAAAACTAATACTTCCATATTTCTCAAGTCAATATACCAATCTCATAATTCAAGATCAATATATATCTCAAATTTATACAAATTCCCATATCAACCATACAATATGTTCTCAAATTCTCCATAATTTCCTATACAAATTTCACAATCATTCATAATACTTAACTTTATACACAAATACATTTTCTTTCAAACCTTTCTTAAACCACAAATGATCCATACTCAAAATCCAAAATACACAAAATCTAACTCGACACATATGTCGAAACCGATGTCTTCACATTCTTTCATCCGATCTCCCGTCAAACACGGAGATGGGGATGAAAGGGGGTGAGCTCTAAGCTCGTGGATAACACATTTATAAACCGATAAATAAGCGAAAACATTTCTTTATAACTTTTGCCAAAAGGGCTAATATTTCAAACTTTTTAACTTTGGAATATTTCTCTCACACTCTTTCCAATTTTCCCAAACTTCTCATAAAATCTCATTTTCTTATTTTCAAAATTCTCTAATTCTTCATAAATATGAATGCAACCTAATTTCAATTTTCATTTCTCACTTTATAAACATGAATGCGAAACATAGAAACAAATCAAAACACATAACATATCGTAATGGTCCAGCTAGGTCCAAGCAGACGCGCATTGCCCCAAGATAATGTCCTGCAATCGTGAATGAAACGTATTACACTTTCCGCATTGCGTCCAAGTAGTAAGTGAAGGAGTCCGAACGGAGTCCGTGCACTAATGCAAGCAGCCTGAGAAGGCTATACACATAGAGACAATACCGACTCACCAAGGGACCTACCAAACCCATATAACACATAATCGAAAACGAAGAGTCGGATTGCCCGAAGGCACTTTTCAATTTCTTAATTTTCCACACATTCACATAAAGCATACAATTTGATCAATTCATCATTCGAATTCTAATTTCAGAAATCAAATCATTCAATGCATACACAACAAATGCATTTTTCAGAATTTCTATCAGTTTATCAAAGCATTTAAAGCAGTGAATTTACGCTTGTAATAATTTTCCAAAAATCATTCAGAAATAAACAAAGTACGAAAATCTTTTCTTTCATTTTCTCAAATTTTCGAAAAGTAATATTTAACTTATAAATCAAAATATAAATATGCTACCCACCTCGAAATGACGCTAGAAGCTTGTCCAAATAGTCAATTCTCCAAATTCCTTCTTCTTTCTTCAATTTAAAAAAAATCCCTAAGCCAATAACATCCAAATTCATCATCATAATTTGCATAATTCTCAAACTCAACCATAGGAAAAACATAACTATCATAATTCCAAGCTATTTCAATCTCCAATTTTGAAAATCTCCAATTTTCAAAATTGGCCTAAACCAATACACCCAAATTCAATCTCATAAAACATAATTTCTTCAAAATTAATCTCACAATTCATCAATTCACATTAATTCCAAACTATTTAAATCCTCAATTTCAAAAATCCCCAAATCTTAAAATTGGCCTAAACCAATTTATCCCAATTCAATACCATAAAATACAAATTCTTCGAAATTGATTTCATATATCATCAATTCATCATATTTCCTATAATTCTACACCAAAATATCTCAAAATTCTCAATCATAAAATTAAGCCTAAACCTTAATCAATTTTTCATCCAAAATTAAACATAACCTAAAGCATTAATATCAAAACTAACATCATAAACCACAAACCCAAATCCTTTTTCACAATTCTAAACTAAAAATTCATCAAAAACTCAAAGTTTAAATATTTCTCTTACCTTTTTTTCCTCTCTATTTTCGAAATTTCTTGGTTCTTGAGGAAGCTCCCATGCCCTTCCACCTTTTCCTCTTGAAATCTACTCAAAATCTCTAAGAAACAAGTAGAAAATCAAAACTAAGCTTTCTCTCTCTTTCTTTTTTTCTCTCATCCAAACTTCAATCTTCTTTTCTCTTCTTATTTTCCTTCTTTTCTCTAGAAAATCGTGAAGCTCCTCTTTTAAAATTTCCAGATCTTGTTTAAAAGACAGCACATCATCAAATGGTGCCATGTCATTAAAATGGCTAAAAGACCAAAAGCCCTTGACTTGTTACCTTATGCCATTCTCATATGCGGTTTGATTCGCACTATCAATTTGAAGGAATTTGTCCAAACTTCCTTCTAGATAAATGTTCCTCTCACTCATACGAATCCAACGCCACTGACCGCGCTCAATTCGGATCACTACATCAAAAGTTATGCGCAAAACAGTTCGGGAAAATCCATATTCTAACACATTTCTTATGTACGATTAATTCAGTCCCAAAATTCACATTCTTAATCCTAGAATTGAAACTCAATGTCTTCATAACAATTGTATCCTTATGTCTCTAGTTTAATTCAAAACAAGAATCGTCTCATTTCGATTCCCAGATCAAAAGTTATACTCAAATTACTCACAGGTGTTCCCAATCCAAAAATTACACCCCAATCCGAACTTAAATTCAAAAATTAAAAGTCCTAAGGGCAAAATTGACATTTCATGTCTTCATATGATTTGTAGCCCCTTGTCTTATCTTTATTTCGCCTCAAGAATCACTTCAATCGGATCTCTACAGATCCCGAATTTCACAAAACACTGAATCCTGCTCGGAAAATTTCCCGACTCACTTTGATTAAATTAATCACCATTAATTTAATCTCAAAAGTTAACAAATTTCTTATAAAATGAAATTCATTGTCTTAGGAATCCAACGCAAAAAGAATCAACTCAATCGGATGTCGAACGGAAAAGATATAAGCAAAATAGTGAACAAAGGTCGGATTGGAGGAGGAAGCGAGAGCAAAACGATGTCGTTTTGGGCAAGGAAAACGCCAGATCACCAGTATGCGACGCGTCGCCTGGTGATGCGAAGGAAAGCTCGATCGCTACGGCGATGCGTCACCATAGTGACGGCGGTTGAACGCCGCCGTCACTACGGCGATCGTCACAGTAGTGACGAGGATGCTTAATTAATTAATTTTTTTAATCAAAACTTCCAAATTCATAACTTTTACTCCCGAACTCCGATTTTGACAAACTTAGTCTCTATAGAAAGCTTGAGAGAAGCTCTAAATCTTCCAAGAAGAACATAAAACTCAATTCAACTCCTACGGGAGTCCATTTTCCGGTCAAAGATACTATCCTCTATACAAACTTGTAAAAATTATACTTAATATTCCGAGATCGAAACATTTCATACTTTATATCGAAATAAAGATCAAAACAAATCCTTCAATTTTCATGAAAAACATCAAAGCTCAATTAACCTCTAACTAGGTTAATTTCTCAGTCAAAGTTCCAACCAATATAAAAGTCAAACCCGATCAAACATAAACTTTGACTGATCATAACTTTCACTCCCGATATCGAAAAATTACAAACTTTATGTCCACAAAAATCTCTTAACATAACCTACAAGTTTCCAGAAGACCATTTTATCAAATTTTGCCTAAATCATAAGTCAACTCTCAAAGTCAAACATTCTCTCTCCAAAAAGTCAAACTTTCTAAATCATTCAAATTTTCACACTTTTTCTTTCTAATTCTTGCTATATAACTTCATTTCAATCAACTCATCCACTTGATCATTCATATTACTAAATCAAATTGTCACTCAAGGTTCGGGGTCCAACATTTCTCCCCCTCTTAAAAGAATTTCGTCCTCGAAATTCACTCTTACTTAAACTCCAAGTAACTCATTCTTGCATAAATTTCTTTCTAAACAATGATCATCAAGCACTTTCTTACTAATTTCTTTCCACAACTCATAATCAATTTCTTTTTTTCATCACTTTTTACTCTTCATACATATTCTCAATCTCTTCAAAATTTTCACTTCCTTAAATCATATATCACTCTTATCATATCAAAACACTATATCTATAACACATTATTTCTTCATATGTGGGCACAAATTAATGGTCCATTTCTTAAGGAACCCTAATATGGTTTAATCATCATTATGTCATCATTCTTTCATCTATATCAATTCATCACAATTTCTCAAGAAGTTCTAATCTTAATTTCCTCAACACATTCCGAAAATCAATCATATTCTTAACACTCAAATCAAACCAATCATTTGAATTCGTCAAATAGTCATGCACATCAATTTCAAATTCCTAAAGACCATCATATTTCTTTCATCAAAATCAAAATGACCACCTAGCACACTCTCACAAATTCACTTTTATCTTTACAAACTCGTATCAATTCCTTATTCATACTCATACGCCCAAGTAAGATCATATTACTGGGCTCTGATACCATAAATGTTGGATCCCGCATTCGGGACCCAACTACTCATACAGATTCCCTCCTATGTACGCATGATTCCTTATAAACTCTTCTTTCTCTGATACCATAAATGTTGGCACCCGATCTGGGAACCAACTACATAAGCAGAACGGAAACCGAAGCAAACGGAAACGAAGGGAAGCGGAAATTTCGGAAACAAAATGCGGAAGCGAACAAATCCGAAAGTAGCGAAGCGGAAGCAAAAGCAAGCGGAAGCAAGAACTAATCGAATCAAACGAACAGATTGCAAAGCGAAACGAAATCAAAGCAGACACATCCGACATCCGGAAACAATAATCAAAGAAAACTTATCGAATGAACATAATCGCGTTAGGAATCCTAAGACGTTCCAAAATCCGTTATGAATTTTTTTTTTCTTTTCTTATTCTCATTTCTTTTCTCGTTACTCAATCATCTTAAATCCATACAGTCGTACATAATCTGATATAAATCCATGCCAATCTCAAATTTCTCAAACTCTTATATACACTTATACATATCCAAAATCTCACTTTTATCCAAATTTTTTTACCAAAATTTCAAGCAAGATAACTACCGCCTTTATCCTAACCCAAAATTTCCTGCAAAGGCAAAATACACTTCTATAATCCCTAATCAGAATATCAGAACCATCGGACTCTCCCGTCCGGAATCCTAACACCAGCAGAAACACAAACTTAAAACTAATACTTCCATATTTCTCAAGTCAATATACCAATCTCATAATTCAAGATCAATATATATCTCAAATTTATACAAATTCCCATATCAACCATACAATATGTTCTCAAATTCTCCATAATTTCCTATACAAATTTCACAATCATTCACAATACTTAACTTTATACACAAATACATTTTCTTTCAAACCTTTCTTAAACCACAAATGATCCATACTCATAATCCAAAATACACAAAATCTAACTCGACACATATGTCGAAACCGACAGTTTCACATTCTTTCATCCGATCTCCCGCCGAAACCCGGAGATGGGGATGAAAGGGGGAGCTCTAAGCTCGTGGATAACACATTTATAAACCGATAAATAAGCGAAAACATTTCTTTATAACTTTTTGCCAAAAGGGCTAATATTTCAAACTTTTAACTTTGGAATATTTCTCTCACACTCTTTCCAATTTTCCCAAACTTCTCATAAAATCTCATTTTCTCATTTTCAAAATTCTCAATTCTTCATAAATATGAATGCAACCTAATATCAATTTTCATTTCTCACTTCATAAACATGAATGCAGAACATAGAAACAAATCAAAACACATAACATATCATAATGGTCAGCTAGGTCCAAGCAGAGCGTCTTCGCATAGCCCGCATACGGTCCTGCGAATGTGAAATGTAACGTATTATACTTTCCGCATTGCGTCCAGTGTAGCCGTGAAGGAGTCCGAAATCGGAGCTCCGTACACTAATGGGTAGCCTGGAGAAGGCTATACACATAGAGACAGCGCTGACTCACCAAGGGACCTACCAAACCCATATAACACATAATCGAAAATGAAGAGTCGGATTGCCCGAAGGCACTTTTCAATTTCTTAATTTTCCACACATTCACATAAAGCATACAATTTGATCAATTCATCATTCAATTCTAATTTCAGAAATCAAATCATTCAATGCATACACAACAAATGCATTTTTCGAATTTCTATCGGTTTATCAAAGCATTTAAAGCAAGAATTTACGCTTGTAATAATTTTCCAAAATCATTCGAAATAAACAAAGTACTTAAAATCTTTTCTTTCATTTTCTCAAATTTTCAAAAGTAATATTTAACTTATAAATCAAAATATAAATATGCTACCCACTTCTAAATGACGCTAAGCTTGTCCAAATAGTCAATTCTCTAAATTCCTTCTTCTTTCTTCAATTTAAAAAATCCTAAGCCAATAACATCCAAATTCATCATCATAATTTGCATAATTCTCAAACTCAACCATAGGAAAACATAACTATCATAATTCCAAGTTATTTCAATCTCCAATTTTGAAAATCCCCAATTTTCAAAATTGGCCTAAACCAATACACCCAAATTCAATCTCATAAAACATAATTTCTTCAAAATTAATCTCACAATTCATCAATTCACATTAATTCCAAACTATTTAAATCCTCAATTTCAAAAATCCCCAAATCTTAAAATTGGCCTAAACCAATTTATCCCAATTCAATACCATAAAATACAAATTCTTCGAAATTGATTTCATATATCATCAATTCATCATATTTCCTATAATTCTACACCAAAATATCTCAAAATTCTCAATCATAAAATTAAGCCTAAACCTTAATCAATTTTTCATCCAAAATTAAACATAACCTAAAGCATTAATATCAAAACTAACATCATAAACCACAAACCCAAATCCTTTTTCACAATTCTAAACTAAAAATTCATCAAAAACTCAAAGTTTAAATATTTCTCTTACCTTTTTTTCCTCTCTATTTTCGAAATTTCTTGGTTCTTGAGGAAGCTCCCATGCCCTTCCACCTTTTTCCTCTTGAAATCTACTCAAAAATCTCTAAGAAACAAGTAGAAAAATCAAAACTAAGCTTTCTCTCTCTTTTCTCCCTTTTTTTTCTCTCATCCGAAACTTCAATCTTCTTTTCTCTTCTTATTTTCCTTCTTTTCTCTAGAAAAATCGTGAAGCTCCTCTTTTAAAAATTTCCAGATCTTGTTTAAACGACAGCACATCATCAAATGGTGCCATGTCATTAAAAATGGCTAAAAAGACCAAAATGCCCTTGACTTGTTACCTTATGTCATTCTCATATGCGGTTTGATTCGCACTATCAATTTGAAGGAATTTGTCCAAACTTCCTTCTAGAGAAATATTCCTCTCACTCATACGAATCCAACGCCACTGACCGCGCTCAATTCAAATCACTACATCAAAAGTTATTCGCAAAACAGTTCGGGAAAATCCATATTCTAACACATTTCTTATGTACGATTATTTCATTCCCAAAATTCACATTCTTAATCCTAGAATTGAAACTCAATGTCTTCATAACAATTGTATCCTTATGTCTCTAGTTTAATTCAAAACAAGAATCGTCTCATTTCGATTCCCAGATCAAAAGTTATACTCAAATTACTCACAGGTGTTCCCAATCCAAAAATTACACCCCAATCCGAACTTAAATTCAAAAATTAAAAGTCCTAAGGCAAAATTGACATTTCATGTCTTCATATGATTTGTATCCCCTTGTCTTATCTTTATTTCGCCTCAAGAATCGCTTCAATCGGATCTCTACAGATCCCGAATTTTACAAAACACTGAATCTCGCTTCGGAAAATTTCCCGATTCACTTTGATTAAATTAATCACCATTAATTTAATCTCAAAAGTTCACAAATTTCTTATAAATGAAATTCATTGTCTTAGGAATCCAACGCAAAAGAATCAACTCAATCGGATGTCGGACGGAAAAGATATAAGCAAAATAGTGAACAAAGGTCTGATTGGAGGAGGAAGCAAGGAGCAAAACGATGTCGTTTGGGCAAGGAAAACGCTTGATCACCAGGGCGACGTCGCCCTGGTGATGCGAGCTGAAAGTCAGATCGCTACGGCGATGCGTCGCCAGAGTGACGGGATGCTTAATTAATTTTTTTTTTAAATCAAAACTTCCAAATTCATAACTTTTACTCCCAATTCGATTTTGACAAACTTAGTCTCTATAGAAAGCTTGAGAGAAGCTCTAAATCTTCCAAGAAGAACATAAACTCAATTCAACTCCTACGGAGTCCATTTTCCGTCAAAGATACTATCCTCTATACAAACTTGTAAAATTATACTTAATATTCCGAGATCGAAACATTTCATACTTTATATCGAAATAAAGATCAAAACAAATCCTTCAATTTTCATGAAAACATCAAAGCTCAATTAACCTCTAACTAGGTTAATTTCTCAGTCAAAGTTCCAACCAATATAAAAGTCAAACCCGATCAAACATAAACTTTGACCGATCATAACTTTCACTCCGATATCGAAAAATTACAAACTTTATGTCCACAAAATCTCTTAACATAACCTACAAGTTTCCAGAAGACCATTTTATCAAATTTTGCCTAAATCATAAGTCAACTCTCAAAGTCAAACATTCTCTCTCCAAAAAGTCAAACTTTCTAAATCCTTCAAATTTTCACACTTTTTCTTTCTAATTCTTGCTATATAACTTCATTTCAATCAACTCATCCACTTGATCATTCATATTACTAAATCAAATTGTCACTCAAGGTTCGGGGTCCAACAATTAAGGCCCAACTAACATATTTAATTTTATTAACTCACCACCTAACTCTTTAATGCTATCACATATTAATTAAACTCAACTCAATTAATGCTAACATAACTTACTCAATTAATCTAATCATGCTTAATTTAAAAAAAAATTGGGGCTAACAATTTCATTTGGAACTCTACAAATCAAGATATAATCAAAATACCAAAGTATGTTCAGTAAATTATTCCAGTTCATTCTATTCCAACAGATTCTCACACTTTCATTCAGTCAGTCTTCTTCAAATCAATTCAGAAAGCTACCAATTTTTATTATGAGGTAGAACAATGGGTTAGGAATCTATTAGTTTAAGAATCAAGTCATTTGGATATCTGGTGAAGAAGTTATAACAAAATATCAAAGGGTATTTAGAAGTAAACTCAACGTTGAAGGTCACGATCATGCATCTACATGATTGCGATATCCTACCTGCGCCTACAATGTTGTGATTGTTCTTTTAGTAGAGTCGCAATCACACTTCAGACATCCAAAAAAAACATATTTATTTCCCTCATCTCAAGTTCGTGACTTTTATTCTCATTAATAACCCACAATATTTAGTCACGGGTGTGCAATCCTCATGCACACCCATGCGTGCATGCATGAGTTGTGCACTTTCACTCTCAGACCAATTTATTTTTCTTATTTTTGTCCCTTTTACTACTTTTTTCATTCCTAAACATATATCCGATCTTTCTACTCTAGCATAAAATCAAAACAAGTCGTATGCAAGCTAACTGAAACCTCACACAAACTTTCTCTCACTATTGTGTGACAAATGGATTAATAAGTTGATGACAATTGGCAACTGTGATTACATGACATATGACTTAGTATTATTGGTGACATATGGCAACATATTTACTTGATAAATGTTGTACATGCCTTTAGACATATGGAAATTTAATTTAATGACACAAGCCATTGTAGTAAGGTGACACCTAACACCTTAGGTGTACACTTCAGCAGCAACTCTAACTAAGCTCATTCTTGTTCTTTCTTCTTGTCACACACCACCAAAACACTCTTCTCTTTCATCTCCCTATGTTTGTTTATGATCATGTCCAATTTCTACACAAATAATCCATGTTTTACCTTCATAAAGTTAAGTAAAAGATCATATTGTTGTTGTTCATTGAACATAGATGAAATCCCTCCAAGTTCCACTTCGAATGCGTGATGATTTTGTATGTTTGGAGAATTGATTTTGCTGGGCCCTGCTTTCGAAGCCTAGCATTCGAAAATCAAACACAGAAGAAGATACTTGCCCTAAGCTATACTATGCCTATTTTGGGACATTTTAGCAAAACTTCCAACAGAGAACTCGGATTAATGTGTTCTTTAGATGATTTGAAAGAGAACTTTAAGGTCTACAACTTTCATGAAGACCTCGAAGACAAATTCCATCTTCTGAAGGATCAAAAATGGAACAAAAATGTAAGATAAACTGTAACCCAGAAGATAGATATCGAAGAAGTGAAAAGACAGAAGGAGCAAAGAGGCAGATGAAGCAAAACTAAGAAAAAGCAAAACTAAGAAGAAGCAAAACTAAGAAGAAGCAAAACTGAGAATAAGCAAAACCAAGAAAAAGCAAAAAGACAGACGAAGCAAAAAAAAAGAAGAAGCAAAATTGAGACGAAGCAAAATTGAGGAAAAATAAAAAAGCAGACGAAGCAAAACTAAGAAGAAGCAAAACTGAGAAAAAGTAAAACTGAGAAGAAGCAAAACTGAGAAGAAGCAAAAAGGTAGACAAAGCAAAAGTGAGAAGAAGCAAAAAGACAGACGAAGCAAAACTAAGAAGAAACAAAACTGAGAAGAAGCAAAAAGGCAGAAGAAGACATGTCAGCAAAATCCAGAAGAAGGCTCGTCAGCAAAACACAGAAGAAGACGCGTCAACAAAACACAAAAGAAGCAAGAGACAGAAGAAGCAAAAAGGTACAAGAAGACACGTCAGCAAAATATAGAAGAAGACGCATCCGTAAAACACAGGAGAAGACGCGTCAACAAAACACAGAAGAGTACGATTCAGTGAAACACGGAAGAAGACGCGTCAGCAAAATACAGAAGAAGATGCGTCAGTAAAACACAGAAGAAGCAAAAGACAAAAGAAGCAAAACATAGAAGAAGTAAAAGACAGAAGAAGCAAAGCACAGAAGGAGATGATGTCATCATAGAAGAAACATAAAAGAAGATGAAGTCATTACAGAAAAAGCAAAACTAAGAAGAAACGAAACATAGATGAAGCAAAACACAGAAGAAGATGACGTCATCACAGAAGAAACAAAACTAAGAAGAAGTGAAAGACAGAGGATACTTCTTCCTTTACAAGGACCCTAACTTTCAGCTTAGAAATCCAAAAATTTCGTACTATAAATCGTTGGAAAGCAAGAAGGATAAGCTACAACTTGCGGTGGACAACTTTAACAATTTTACCTCAATTGAGCCCTGATTTGCCCTAAAGATGGCACACGATTTCTACACCTAGAAAAGACTTAGATTTTGAAATGAATAACTATAAGGAGACAAGCACATACACCTGTGGAACTTTTCATTTCTAACTCCTTTACCAAAACAACAGAAAGCTCATTCATAACTTTAATTACATATCGACATTAAAACAAAAGCTTAACACAATTACAACGTATATGAGATGCTTAATGTCTAACATGCCTATGGAGTTGCCCAAAAGTGATTGAGCTAACTTAGTTACAAAACGTCTAATATCTTAGAGCTTTCGAAGCCTTACAAGGATTGCTGACCTTCTTGTTCTACACCTGAGGAGGGAGTAGTGGGGTTAGCGACTCAACTCAGTGGCTAATATATTCATAGCCATTGGCAATCGACCAAAGTCAAGCATATGTATATATATGTCTAGCATTTATACTTTATTTAACCAATATAAACATTTATCAATTTTAGCTCCTAACACATAACACTCAATACGCTTCATACTTGACAATTTAAAATGCAATGTACCAGAAACAGCTCGAGGGTTCCATGAAATAGAATGAGGAAACCAAAGTTTACCCCATGAACAGAATGAGTCAATTTTTTTTGGAGCTCATATGCCATAAGTAGGCAGCCGGGAGAAGGCTCTTGTCAACGTGCACGTGATGAATAGAAGGTTCCACTCTCGCCAAAATAGAAGCACATAAATATGCTCAAATCATTTTGTCAAATGCTTTCATACTTTTCATTTATACAAAATGCCATGATAAATATCAAGGTATAACATTGATCAAAACACAATTTATTTATATCACATATCCACACATAGGTAAGAATTTGCCTGAGCACACAATAACTATAAATACATTACCCACCTAATTAACTCGCGAATAGCAAGTCAAGCTTGCCTTTCCTTTTGCTCTTGGTTGGGGTTTCCTTGGTTCCCTACAATAACCAAGGTTTCATTCAAAACAACATTTTAATAAAATTCAAAAACTTTAAAAATTAAAAAAATTTCAACCAAACACAAACTAAACTCAAATCTAACCTACCCATAACCCATCTAGGTTCCCAAGACTTAATTTAGGAAGCCTAAAATCAATTGGGTTCTCCTACTCCATCTTCTTCCCACACTAACTTTTTCCATTGTCGACACTAACTCTTTTCCTTCAATAAAGCAAGAAGGAAAGATGCTTAACCTACCTTAACAAGTTTGATTTCTCTCCTTTCCTTCTTTCTCCGAAACCTTTCTCTTCCCTCTTTTAATTTCATTTTCTCTCTCTTCTCCCTCTTCAATTCACGATTTTCTCCTCTTCACAAACAAAACAACACATACTTATCCCATTTCTACCTTTAATGGGCCCAAAAAGTCCATCTTACCCTTAATTATAAGCTTATGTTCTTCTATGCTAAAGTGATCTCCCAAAAACGTCCTAAAACCTCCTTATTATATTAACACCTTAATTTCCACTTGCCAATTCAACAAATCCTACTAATCTTGACATAAGTATAGTTCCAAAATTAAATATATCAAAACTCCAAAATTATTTTAAATCATGCTTACTTTAAAAATTAATTTTCAGGGTCCAACAATTCTCTCCCGCTTAAAAAATTTCGTCCTCGAAATTCTTACCTGAGACATTGAAGTGGTGTGGATACTTCTCCCTTATGGCTTCTAAGGGTTCTCACATGGCCTCTTCTGTAGAATGGTTTCTCCACAGAACTTTAACCAACCTCACACTCTTGTTCCTCAAAACCTTTTCCTTTGAATCTAGGATCTCCACTGGTTGCTCCTCATAAGTCAAATCGTCCCTTAACTGAATCTCTGAAGGTTGAACTGTATGTGAAGGGTCTGATCGGTACTTCCTCATCATTGATGCATGAAAGAAATTGTGAATCTTAGATAACTCCAGTGGCAAAGCTAATTTATAGGCTAAAGGCCTAATCTTCTCAGTGATCTCATAAGGGCCTATGTATCTTGGACTGAGTTTTCCCTTCTTACCAAACCTCAAAACCCCTTTCCATGGAGAAGCTTTAAGAAACACTTTGTCTCCCACTTCGAATTCCATCTCCTTTCTATGTGAATTTGTATAGCCTTTCATTCTGTCTTGAGTTGCTTCAAGTCTCTGCTTAACTAATTTAATCTTATCAACAGTGACTTGCACTAACTTAGGTCCTACAAGTCTCCTTTAATCTTCTTCATCCCAACAAATAGGAGTTTTGCATCTCTTACCATACAAAGAATCATAAGGAGCCATCTGAATTCCTGAGTGATAGGAATTATTGTAAGCAAATTCGACTAAAGGCAAATGATCATCCCACGAACCTTTGAATTCCATAACACAAGCCCTTAACATTACCTCCAATGTTCGTTTTGTCCTTTCTGATTGACCATCAGTTTGTGGGTGAAAAGTTGTACTAAAATGCAATTTGGTTCCCAAAGCCTCCTGTAAGTTTTCCCAGAATCTGGAGGTGAACCTGGGGTCTCTATTTCAAACTATGGAGCTTGGAATCCCATGAAGTCTAACTATTTCATTGACATATTTCTTGGCCAAAGCATTCAAAGAATTTGTCTACTTAATCAGTAAGAAATGTGTGGACTTTGTTAGCCTATCCACAATCACCCATATTGCATCGTGCTTCCTACTAGTCCTCAGCAATTCCATCAAGAAATCCATCGTAATCTTATACCATTTCCATTTAGGAATCGGTAGAGGCTTAAGTTTGCCTGAAGGTGCCTGGTGTTCAGCTTTAACTTGCTGACACACTAAATATCTTTTTGCATATTCTGCAACTTCTTTCTTCATTCCTTTCCACCAAAAATGCTCTTTCAAATCCTAAACATTGTCGTACTTCCTGGGTGCATAGCATAAGATGCATTGTGTGCCTCATCTAAAATCTCTTCTTTTAACTCTAACATGTCTGGAATACACAATCTGTTACCTACCACCATCAATCCATCTTCCCTGATCTCCATTTCAGAAGGTTACCACTTTTAATATTTTCTCTGAGTCTGCTCAAATACTCATCTTATTCCTACAATTTTTTAATCTTCTCATTTAATACTGGCCTCACTCTAAAATTAGCCAGTACACAACCAGATTCGACTTTTCTCAATGTCACTTTAAGTTTGGCTAATTCCGTCAACAAAGGAAGGTATACTATCTCCACATGTGCCATAGTGGACTTCCTACTCAGTACATCTTCTATTACATTAGCTTTCCCTAGATGGTAGTCAATCATCAAATAATAATCTTTTAACAACTATAACCATCTTCTTTGTCTCAAATTCAACTCCTTTTGGGTCATCAGATATTTAAGATTCTTATGGTATGTAAACACCCTAGTCGTGACTCCATACAAATAATGTCTCCAAATCTTTAATGCAAAAACTATGGCAGCTAACTCCAAATCATGCGTAGGAGAGTTCATCTCATAAGGCTTTAATTGCCTAGAAGCATAAGCAATCACTCTATCACCTTGCATCAACACACAGCCTAATCCCTTCCTTGAGGCATCACTATATACTGTGTATCCTTCGCTATCCGAAGGTAAAGTCAAAACTGGTGCAGTTGTAAGCCTATTCTTTAATTCCTCAAAACTGTTCGTTCATTCCTCTGTCTATATAAATTTCTGATTCTTTCTTGTCAATTTGGAAAGTGGAGCTGCTATTATTGAAAAGCTCTTCACAAACCTTCTATAATACCCTACCAATCCCAAGAAACTTCTCACTTTGGCTACATTCTTAGGTACTTCCCATTTCACAACCGCTTCTATCTTCCTTGGATCTATATGAACTCCTTGCTCTGAAATCACTTATCCAAGAAATGTCACTTTCTTTAACCAAAAATTACATTTGTAGAATTTGGCATACAACTCATTCTTCCTCAATGTCTCTAAAGAATTCCTTAAGTGTTCCTCATGTTCCTTATTACTTTTAGAATAGACTAAAATATCATCAATAAAGACAATGACAAACTGGTATAAAAAAGGTATGAAAACTCTATTCATCAAATCCATGAAAGCTGCTAGTGCATTTGTCAACCCAAAAGGCATGACCAAAAACTCAAAATGACCATACCGTGTTCTAAAAGCAGTCTTTGACACATTGGACTCATTTATCCTCAACTGGTGGTAACCTGATCTCAAATCTATCTTAGAAAAGATCGTTGCCCCCTATAACTGATCAAATAAATCATCTATGCATGGGAGCGGATCTTTGTTCTTAATGGTGACATGGTTAAGCTTCCTATAATCCACATACATTCTCAAGGATCCGTCTTTCTTTTTTACAAAAAGAATCGGCGTCCCCTAAGGTGAAAAGCTCGGCCTAATATAACCTTTCTCTAATAAATCTTTCAATTGCTCCTTAAGCTCCTTCAATTCTGCTGGAGCCATTTTATAAGGTGAAATCGAAATTGGTGTTGTACCTGGATGAAGCTCAATGAGAAATTCAATTTTCCTAGATGACGGTAGTCTTCGTAACTCCTCGGGAAAGACATCCGAGAATTCCTTGACTACTGGCATATTTTTTAACTTCCCTCTACCTGCCCACGTGTCTACCACATAGGCCTAAAATGCCTCACACTATTTTTGTAGGAACATCCCGGGAGGTACATCATATGTACGGCAGCGGAAAACAAAATTTTTTGTTCCCGAGACTTTCTCGAACGCCAGGATCCAGGTATCGGTATGAAGACATCAACCTAAATAGCCAAAAGAGACTATCTCTAAAGGTGATCCACGCAGAGATCAGAGAACCTAACCGGATCAAACTCCTTTTGACCTGGAATAGCTAGAACAGATTAAAGCTCTGCTAGAGCCTACCTACATCCCGGAGAGTCGTGGAATGGACGTTGATTGAGCCTTGAGAAGAGAAGAATCGCTTGTGTCAACGAGAGGAAGCTTGAAAACTCATTTTCAAGAAAAACTTAACACTTAAGGTATTCTTCCATGTCTCTCATTCCTTCCACCGTCGACCATCCCACTCACCAAGCATTATATGTATTTCTTTAACAATTAAAGAGAATAGAAAAGCTTGGAGGAGGATGTCCCACGTTGGTGGCCATAAATAAGACACATTTCATGTAATTATTACTTTGACTAAGTCAAAGTTTATCTTCTCCTCTCTTAAGCTAATACCAACGTGCATATGTATATATATTAATTAATTAATTAATTAATTAATTAGTTAATTAATCAATTAATAAATAATTGCTAAGGTCCAGTCCAACTGGGGTCGGTCCTACCGGCCTACTGGGCCCCGGTACCGAAAAATCACCGGAAACCTTTCTTAGCAATATCGATGTCGCGATCTCATCGGGACATATCCCAATCCCATCGGGATCCATTTAATCCGAATGCTCTCCATAATTGGAACTCTGTCCAATTACTATTTTACGATTCTCCGAGACACTTTACGCGTGTGACCCTTTAGGCTCCGGTTATGTTGGCCACTTAGATTAACAATTAATCTGAGCAAGTCATGAGCGGTATCTAGCAACACATCATGACCCCAATTGACCGGAAAGTAATCGGTTTGATGTATTCATCACGAACCGGATCACGAACCCTTCCATAGTCATTATCTGCAATTCGTCCTTTCACCATCCTATACCCCACTTGGTTATGAGTATGGTCAGTGTCAACTCTTACTAGACTAAGTCTAGCCCAAGTGATTTTAGTTCTGTCCCAGATCCATTACTATATATGTCCCTCAAGACAATCTTCATGACATATCTGCTTTGGCCAAAGACTTTCAAGTAATGATCCTTACAAGAGGCTATGGGTATCTCTTCGTTATTCCGTAAGTGGTGAATCTTTATTGGCTACTCAATTACCTTCAATACCTCAAACTGCACTCTAAGCACCACCTTATGAGTTACCTCCGAAGGCAACAAGAAATGGAGTCAGCACGTGATCAAGATTCAAGATATCCTCGAGTACCTCAAGTCTAAGGATACTTGCACCATTGCTATGATGAGATTATCACCGACATTAGAATAAGATATCCATGTGATGATCTCATGACAGTCATCCAATGTACTTACTACCGCTAGTAAGCATCCACACGCCAATTCTAAATATCTTATATTTACAGTTTCTGAGATCCACTGCTTGATCCAATCAAGTGATATGACATGTGCTAGTCTATCCGGATTAACGATGTCCAATCTCGTTAATCCTATGACTAGGGTTAATTTCGATATTGACATAATTACACATGATAAGAATCTCGAGAGTATGATCGCATCATAATTTCCTTCATGCTATATCAAATATCATGGACTTCATTAATTCGATTAAAGATCCATATCAATTCATAAACAATGTTCATGAATATCAAATTAATGAAATATGCCTTTCTTTATTTATTCATAAAGTCTCAGATACGACTTTGAACAAAACGCTTAAAGGGATTGCCTTTAGGGCACAATTTAAACGAGCTCAGTCCTTGCATAAGTCAACTCACCCCATGTACATGTTGACTTATCGGATCAATGCGTGTAAGTCAACTTACACTTACAAATCTCCCACTGACCTAAAGCCAATCGCCTTAGTACCTAATACCATAAGCGAGTCCATGAGAATCACAATTCTCGTGTGACAACGGCTTTGTCAACGGAACAAAGAACACATTGCTCTGTGGAATTCTCTACGAGGATATCATTTCAACTAATGATCTCCCGAATCGGTGAGTACGATGTTCGGATCGTCGATAAGACCTTGGTTCCTTTGCTCACAAGACTAACCCCATTGTATCACAATATAATCCTATGGGCCCATCACAACCTAGGGACCGATCAAGTTTAGCAATGAACTTCGATCCAAACCGCTTCCTCTGCGCGATCTCATGCGGTAATGTACTTTGCCTCGGTTGATGAATCGGCAGTCCTCTCTTGTTTGAATCTTTCAAACCGACCGCCACGCTATTCAAGTGAATGTATATAACCCGATCATGATTCGTAATCATCCTTATCGATTAAATACTAGATCTAAATGCTCGCTCACTTGGAGATTTCCATCTCCAAAGATGAAGAAAACATCCTTAGTGCTTCACAAGTACTTGAGGGTATTCTTAATCGCCACCCAAAGGACCTCACCAGATCCGATTAGTATCCGCAGTAACACTTAGAGCATACGATACATCGGGCCTCGTACATAGCATAGTTCCATGCTAAACCCCTTCAACATCTCATCTATGTACGATGATTGTGAAAGACCAAGCAACCTTTTGATTTATCTCTATAAATCCTTATCGCGAGGATAAAAGTTGCTTTACCAAGGTCTTTCATCGCAATTGATTGGACAACCAAATTTTAACGATTGCAAAGATAGAGACATCGCTTCCTAATATCGGATGTCATCTACATACAACACAAGGAATACGATTGCGGTCCACTAACTTTCTTGTACACACAATATTCATCCGAATTTTGTGAGAGATCAAACTCTTTGATTGACTCATCAAAACGGATAATCTAACTCCTGGATGCTTGCTTTAATCCATACATGGATTTATAAAGCTTGCATACCTTTTCGCCATCATAGGAGGTGAAACCATCTGGTTGTGTCATACACATCCTCGGGTTAGATTTCCTCTCAGGAGATCTGTCTTCACATCCATTTTCCATATCTCATGACATGATGAGCGGCAATGGCTAGGAGTATCCGAATGGATTTAAGCATTGCTACTAGGCTGAAGGTCTCATCGTAGTCAACTCTTTGTCTTTGACGAAAACCTTTAGCCACAAGCCTTGCTTTATAGGTAATTAGATTACCATCCATGTTGGTTTTCATGGCACGAAGCCATTTTGCAGACTCTGAACCTTTCAGAACCTCTTCATAGGTAGCAGGCTCATCATCTCATATGAGCAATACGTCATTCTGTTCACTTACGAGAAATCCATATCTCTCGGAACAGTGCGTATCCTACTTGACCTACGAAATTCGTGTGTAGTAGAAGGTTGAACTGTTACCTCATCTATATGAGTGACAGTTTCAAGTTCAGGCAGTTGATCTATGTTTGTTCGAGCATCTTGAACTTTTCCAAGTTCAACTTTGCTCCCACTGTCTTCTTGTAAAAGAACTCTTTCTTCAAGAAAACATCAAGCTTTGAAACAAACAACTTTTGTTCCTAAGCAAGGTAGAATTAATATTCCACGAACAAACACTTGTCGCCTTTACATTAAATGTATCGGATCGTGTCCGCTTCACGAAGGTGACAATCCCAAACTTTCGATGAGAAAGATAGGACTTTCGCTAGTCCACATCTCATTATGGAGTAACATCAACTGCCTTTGAGGGAACTCTGCTTAGCAAGTAAACAGTTGTCTCGTGCACATATTCCCAAAATCGCAAAACCTATCATCAATCGCACCATGTTTAACAAGGTTTGATATCTCCTTTAGCCAGCTTAAAAGGTGGAGTATATCGATAAATTCCATTATCTCGAGATAACCCAAAAACTGTTGGTTTAAGTATTCCCACCACGATCGGATCGTAATGCCTTGATACTTTTACCAAGTTGGTTTTCGCTTCATTTCAATTATTTGAGCTTTTCAAATGCTTCAGATTTGTATCTCGTCGATACAAGTACCGATATCGAGAACACTTATCGATAAAGGCAATGATGTAGTACAACTACTTCGGCATGGATGGACATCGCACCATATACATCTCAATGTATTAGGTCTAATACCCACCACTGCTCACCCTTTCCTTTAAAGGTAACTTAGTCATCTTGCCTAATAAACAAGATTCACATGTGTCATATGATTCATAATCAAATGACTCTAACCTCCCACTCTCGTGGAGCTTAGAAATGTGTCTCTCATTCATATGGCTGTTCGACAATGCCATAAGTAAGTTGATTTTAAATTATCTCGATTATGTCTTTTCGTGTCATTGACATTCAAAACTAGATATGACATATCTAATATGTCAATTCTATTGCATAATGTACCAAGATACATAGAGCATTCCATTCAACTAAGAAAACAACCATTGTTTCTAAAATCAAATGGAAATCAGCTCTAATTAAACATAAAACATACAATATGTTCTTTGTTTAATACGGTACAAAATGTCAATCGTCCAATTTGAATACAAGCCCAAGAGGGAGTGACAAGACATAAGTGTTCACGGCTAATGTAGCAACTCTTGCGCATTACCTACACGAAGGTCTAGTTCTCCTTTTATGAGCTTTCATCGCTCCTCGAGGCCCCGCATATCATTTTATATGTGTGAGTCACAACCGTATCAAAGACCGATATGTTTTGATCAGAATAGTATTAACCTCAATGACAAACATAATTGAAGGAGTAGAGGCATCGATGCCTTTACCGCTTGTGGACTCCAGATAGATTTTACAGCTTTGCCTCTAGTGGCTAGACTTGCCACATTGAAAGCAAAACCTTTTAGGGCGCTTTCTTTGGTTTTTCCTTGATGGCACTTCCGCTTGGTTTTCTTGAACCGTAAGAAGAAGCATCCACCACTAGCACTTGCTAGCTATCTTGATAGCCACCACGGTTGTCATGAAAGCAGATTGATCACCAGAATTGTTGTGGATATTTGGTTTATCCGATAGTTTATCACTAACCGTGAATAACTCGTCGACAATCCAACCGAATTAAGTCTCTACTTAACTCATAATCCATTACAAATCCTAAGACGGCCAATCTCTCAATATAGCCATTCATCTTTAGGGTATACCGCAGCGCTTGTCCCCGAGCCATCTTTGTGATGAAGAGAAGCCTTGAGGTCTCGAACCTTTCGCATCGAAGCTTACTCATCAAACAGCTCCCTAAGATGAAATACTACAGAGTGAGCATCCATGGACTCATGCTGCTACTGCAGCTCTAGTGACATCAAGGCAAGCATAAAGCAAGTTTCCATATCACTGTCCTTTAGATGCTTACAGCTTGTTTTCGATCCCCATCAAGCATCGACAAGATGTGCAATCGGAAGTGGAACATCTAGACCTCGATCTAAGAACAATTATCAGAGTCCTCAGCCAATCAAGAAAATCGGTCCAAAAAGGAGAGCGAAAATTCACACTGAAAGACTTCTTCAATCAACTTAGCGCAATAGTAGAGAAGGAATGACAGAATAGATATGCCTGCATGATCATAAGGACTTGCATGACATGCATATGGCTCCCACTAGTTTCCTAGAATCCATAACCCTTTACTTAATCCAGAGAAACAATGTGACATAATGTCCTAGTGGGTCGATATCCGATATTGCTAAGAGTGACCTTGAGTTTGCCCAACAAGCCACTTCTTAGGTCAATCGGTAGGTATCGGTCATACCAATTGCATCATCGATAACCTACATTAAGAATGACCTTGAGTTTGCTCAACAAGCCACCTTATGTCTCGGAGGTATCGATATACCAATTACATCTTAGACATAACTATCGATCGCTTATCAACTTGTTGATGTGTGCACTTCATCAGTATCAACTTTTTGATGCGCATACATCCGATGTATGCTACCAAATTTCGCCTCATCCACGCTGACCTTGAGTTTGCTCAACAAACTAACGCCTCGGTGAAAACCAACCCATTAATCCGAAAATCATATTTTCATGGTTCAACATATTCAGATAGAGCGAGCTTGAGTTTGCCCAACAACCCAACTCTATAAGAACTCGGTTCTTACCATATTAATGGAAGGCGTTAGTTTTCATATACCGAGGAGGATTTAGAAACTCTAGATTCCAAGTCGAAAGATCATAGTCGCCAGACTATATGGAATGATTTAGGTTTCATCAATCCAATTGAATCAATCCTTATAATCATCCATCATCCAACTTATGCATGCCACAAGTCGACTTTCATCAAATGCAAGTCGACTTATGCATCTGCCCACACACAAGTCGACTTATGTCTCCTGCCCATGAACAAGTCGACTTATGTAGAGAACAAGTCGACTTATTCTAAAAACAAGTTTACTTATCGAACAAACAAGTCGACTTACGAAGCGAACAAGTCGACTTATTCTGCAAACAAGTCGACTTATCCAACAAACAAGTCGACTTATGTCCCATATAAGTCGACTTATTTGGGAGAATGCTATAATATCTAATCGGCTAATTCCTCAATCTATGCAATTCCAATTCACAATACCATCATAACTAAGGTAATAACTGTTAGTTTGATGTATCAATGAACAATTCATTGGACCATGAAAGCCTTATATGGTCAAACCATATGAAAAGCTTGAAATGAGTCAAAACTCATTAATTTCCAAACAATTTAGGAACACCCAAATTATCATCCTAAGCATCTCTAGCTAGCACATACATTATCAAATTTACTTCAGCACATGCCATAAAATTATGACGGTCAAAACAAACAAGATAATGCTATATACTAACGAGACGCTAATGTGACCAATTCGGCATTCAAAAATTCTTGGAAAAGCAACTTCAAGCAATTCAACTTGGCAATCATAATACATCAAGATAACACATTTTAATCACATTAAAATGGTGCATGGCATTGGAACTGAAAAGGCACACTCAATCAAGCCAAGCAAAACAGTCCCAACAATTTTCACAAAACTGTCCAGTTCTGTACATTGCTTGAAATGATCAATGAAACAATTTCAATAAATCATGAGAAAATTATATAGGTTACTACATGTTCAGAACATGCTACCTGAATTTTTTCAGGATTTTAGGCCATCAAAAACTCAGTCAACCTAAATAACAAAACCGATTCAAAATCTGTGTTCATCAGCACAGCAATTCCCAACAGCATAGAATAAATTCGTGAATAAATATCCAATCACCTTGAAATCCTGTTTCCATGCTCAAAGACATTCACCAACATCTTAGAGACATGTAGGTGAAGGAAATTCTGAAAAAACATTTTTCTAGAATTTATTCTCGATTTTATACTCATGCCTGTTCCAGAATCGTTTCACAAAACAGCATATGTAACCTTAGGGAATTAATTAGCAAAACTATATCAAATCAAATCGATAAATTCTGAAAATTCATAGACATATTCTCTAACATGTTATGAACAATCCTGGGCAGAAAAATTTCGAAAAGCATATCTCTATAGCAAAACGAAATTCAGACAGTATACATGCATCAAAATCAACAGCAATTAGGGTTTCTGATCTCGCTTAGGTTTTAGATTCATACGGGATACCAGACGCTCTGATACCACTGTAGGAACATCCCGGGAGGTACATCATATGTACGGCAGCGGAAAACAAAATTTTTGTTCGAGACTTTCCTAACGCCAGGATCCAGGTATCGGTATGAAGACATCAACCTAAATAGCCAAAAGAGACTATCTCTAAAGGTGATCCACGCAGAGATCAGAGAACCTAACCGGATCAAACTCCTTTTGACCCGGGAATAGCTAGAACAGATTAAAGCCTGCTAGAGCCTACCTCTGTCCTGGAGAGCTGTGGAATGGACGTTGATTGAGCCTTGGAGAAGAGAAGAATCGTTTGTGTCAACGAGAGAGGAAGCTTGAAAACTCATTTTCAAGAAAAACTTAACACTTAAGGTATTCTTCCATGTCTCTCATTCCTTCCACTGTCGACCATCCCACTCACCAAGCATTATATGTATTTCTTTAACAATTAAAGAGAATAGAAAAGCTTGGAGGAGGATGTCCCACGTTGGTGGCCATAAATAAGACACATTTCATGTAATTATTACTTTGACTAAGTCAAAGTTTATCTTCTCCTCTCTTAAGCTAATACCAACGTGCATATGTATATATATATATATATTAATTAATTAATTAATTAGTTAATTAATCAATTAATAAATAATTGCTAAGGTCCAGTCCAACTGGGGTCGGTCCTACCTACCATCGGGCCTCGCATCAAAAATCACCTAAACCTTTCTTAGCAATATCGATGTCGCGATCTCATCGACATATCCCAATCCCATCGGGATCCATTTAATCCGAATGCTCTCCATAATTGGAACTCTGTCCAATTACTATTTTACAGATTCTCTGAGACACTCTTATCGTGTGACCCTTTAGGCTCCGGTTATGTTGGCCACTTAGATTAACAATTAATCTGAGCAAGTCATGAGCGTATCTAGCAACACATCATGACCCCAATTGACCGGAAAGTAATCGGTTTGATGTATTCATCACGAACCGATCACGAACCCTTCCATAGTCAATTACCGTGCAATTCGTCCTTTCACCATCCTATACCCCACTTGGTTATGAGTATGGTCAAAGTGTCAACTCTTACTAGACTAAGTCTAGCCCAAGTGATTTTAGTTCCGCCCAGATCCATTACTATATATGTCCCCAAGACAATCTTCATGACATATCCGCTTTGCCAAAGACTTTCAAGTAATGATCCTTACAAGAGGCCATGGGTATCTCTTCATTATTCCGTATGGTGAATCCTTTATTGGCTACTCAATTACCTTCAATACCTCAAACCGTACTCCAAGCACCACCTTATGAGTTACCTCACGAAGGCAACAAGAAATGGAGTCAGCACGATCAAGATTCAAGATATCCTCGAGTACCTCAAGTCCAAGGATACTTGCACCATTGCTATGATGAGATTATCACTGACATTAGAATAAGATATCCATGTGATGATCTCATGACAGGTCATCCAATGTACTTACTACCGCTAGTAAGCATCCACACGTCAATTCTAAATATCTCATATTTACAGTTTCTGAGATCCACTGCTTGATCCAATCAAGTGATATGACATGTGCTAGTCTATCCGGATTAACGATGTCCAATCTCGTTAATCCTATGACTAGGGTTAATTTCGATATTGACATAATTGCACATGATAAGAATCTCAGTAGTATGATCGCATCATAATTTCCTTCATGCTATATCAAATATCATGGACTTCATTAATTCGATTAAAGATCCATATCAATTCATAAACAATGTTCATGAATATCAAATTAATGAAATATGCCTTTCTTTATTTATTCATAAAGTCTGTATACGACTTTGAACAAAACGCGCTAAAGGGGATTGCCTTTAGGGCACAATTTAAACAGTTCCGTCCTTGCATAAGTCAACTCACCCCATGTACATGTTGACTTATCGGTACTGAATGCGTGTAAGTCAACTTACACTTACAATTTTCTCATCATTTTCTTTACCATCAAAGCCGAAATAATTTTCGATGAGCTAAATTTCCTGTCTCCTATAAACATCACCTTTCTTCCATCATCCAACTCGAACTCCATTGTTTTCTGTTTACAATCTAAGTTGACATTTGTACTTATCTAAGACATCCATACCCAAAATCACATCTAATCCTCCCATCTTCAATGGCATTAAATCCATCACTAAGTGTCCCCCACCAATATGTATCTCATAATCTCTATAAATTTGACTAATCACAATACATTGGCCGATTGGAGTAATCACTATCAAAGGAGTATCCAATGGGCTCAAATCTTTACCCAACATAGTTTTACCTGATGAAATAAAGGAGTGAATAGAACCTAGATCAATCAAAACAATCACATCATCATCAAATAATTTAATCACACCCATCACAATTTTTGGAGCGGTCTCTGCGTCCTCCCGTGTCATTACAAACACTCTAGCCGGTGCTTGTCCCCTTGGTCTTCCTAGAGGATTCACCCTCCTTATTGCATCAGAGTTGCCCACTTCAGTTGCAGTCTTTTGTCCCACTACCTCAGTTCTCTTCAAAGTCTGCATTTGTGCTCCCTCTTTTCTTGCATACCGCGGACACTCTCTAGCCGTATGCCCCTTCTCTCCATATTTGAAACAAGCTCCAGTCAATCTGTAGCATTCCCCTCCATGGAACTTGCCGCAATGGTCACACTTAGGGACAAATGACTTTTCCTCTTCTCCCCTTCTACTGCCTCCCATCGCTGAGGCTTGATGAGAAACAATAGAAGTCCTCATCAGTTTAGGCCTGCTTGCACCACTGCTCCTCTCGTGAAACTGGACAGGGAAAGTCTTGGCACTCCTCTTAGGCATAGAAGTATCACATCCCCTCTTGAACTGTTCTCTCCCTTTTCTCTTTTTACTGACGGTGTTCTTTATGTTCTCGATGTTTTCAACCCTCAAAGCCGCCTCAACCAGCTGTTAGAAGTCACAAAAGTTCTGCACCACCACTTTTTCTGTTGGACCCCGATTTTTAAGTAGAATTTAGAAATAATAATTGAAAAGAAATGAGTGTTTTTGTGTTTATGTTCTGGTATTAATGTAATTTATACTAAAAGGAAAGTGATGAAGAAAGAATTGTTTGATTTTGATAAGTTTGGAATTTGAATAAATTTGGGATTTGAATAAATTTGTATGAGTTATAAAAAGTTAGAGTGAATGAGTGGAATGAAATAGAAGTTGAAAATCAAGAAATAAAGAGTAAAAGTGTGAAAATTTGGAGAATTAAGAAAGTTGACTTTTGGATATAGAAAGTTTGACTTGAGAGTTGACTTTTTGATTTAGGCAGAATTTGAGAAAATGATCTTCAGGAAACTTGTAGCTCCTGTTGAAAGCTTTCTGTCGCCATAAATTTTGATATTTTTTGATATCGGGAGTAAAAGTTATAGTCAGTCAAAGTCAAGGTTATTTTACTTTGACTTTGCAAAATGTTCTTAACTGTGGAAATTATACCTGTTGTGTTTTGAGGCAAATCACCGGATTGATGTAGTCTGAATTGGAGCAAATGGTCTACATGAAAGTTGTAACTTATATTCCGAGCTTTTTATCACCATAAAGTATGTAATTTTTCGATATCGGGGCTAGGAGTTATGATCGACAGAAAAATCAAGTTGTTTAGGAAGAGATGATTAGGACAGAAACGTTGAGTGGATTTTTGACTCCCTTAGAGGACAATTTGATTTTTCTGTCCTTCATGGAAGTTGTAGAGCTTCCTTTGAGCTATCTTTTGATACTAAATTTGTCAAATTTAGAGTTCGGGATCAAGAGATATGCTTTTTGGAAAATTTGGATATATATATGTGTTTATACATATATACATGTCTCTATTCTTATTTCTTATTATGTCCCTATTTCAATCTTTTGTTTATATCTTTTCCGTCCGACATCCGATTGACTTGGTTTTCAAAGCGTTGGATTCCTAAGACAATTATTTACATCCTCATGTGAAATTTGTATTTTTATGAGATTAAATTAAGGATGATTAATTTAATCAAAGTGAGTTGGATCATTTTCTAAACATGGTTCAGTCTTTCGAGAAATTCGGGATTTGTGGAGATCTGATTGAAGTGATTATTGAGGCAACATAAAATTGAGACATGAGGCTATAAATCATATGAAGAAAGTAAAATTCAATTTAGCCCCTAAGACTTTCAATTTTGAAATTGAATTTCAGATTAGGGTGCAGTCATGGATTAGGAACATCTGAAAGTAATTTGACTATAACTTTTGCTCTGGTAATCCAAATGGGGTGATTCTTAATTTGGATTAAACTAGAGAAACAGAGCTACAATTTTTATGAAGGACTCAAGTTTCTATTTTGTCTTTAAGAATGTCAATGTTTGGATGGAAATAACGTGATGGAAAATGTTTTTAGCATAAGACATGCCCGAATTGTTTTGAGCATAACTTTTGATGTAGTGCTCCAAATGGGATGATTTTGGTATCGTTATGAAATTAAGACAATGAGGAATATTTATCTAGAAGAAATTTTTGGCTAATTCCTTCAAATTGATAGTGAGAAAAATATTCGAAAGTAAACATGAAATAAAGTAAAGTGCAGGGGCAATTTTGGAAGTTTACTTAAGGAATTAAGTTTAAAGGCATACATGGGAGGGCAATATGGTCAATGGTCATTCATTAAAAGATTAGAGGAGAGTGTTGTCATTTTCTTAAGAAGCAACCCACGACATTTAGGAATAAAAAGAAGAGAAATAAAAGAAGAGAAGAAGAATGGCTTCGTTGGTGGAGAATAAGAAAGAGAAGAGAGGGAAAGCTCAGGGATTTCGATTTTATGGGGCTCCAAGCACGATTTTGGAGTAGATTCAAAGGAAAAAGGATAGAAGAATGTAAAAGCCTCCTTTCAAGCTCAATTAATCCGAAAATGGTGGAGAAAAGAGGTAAGAGAAATTTATAAGCTATGAGTTTTTCATAAATTTTTGGTTTAGAAACCTTGGAAATGATATGGGTTTGTGGATTATGAAGTCCATTTTGGTGATTGCTTGGTTTAATTGGGTTAATTTTGGATAATTGTGAATTAGGGTTTATGCCCAATTTTTGGATTTGGGGATTTTAAAAGTTTTTTATTTAGATAGCTTGATTATATGTGGAATTAGTGTTTTCGAAGCTCAATTTGAGGATTATGTCATTTATGATGTTGAATGTGGGTTAATTTGATTTAGGAAAATTTCAATTGGAAGAAAGAAAGAAGAAATGGTCAAATTGAAGCTAGGGACAAGCTTCTAGCATTGATTCGAGGTGGGTAACATGTTTATTTTTCTAATTATAAGTGAATTATGATATTTTTTTTTAAAAATTAAAGAAGTGAAATTACAAAAATTATTGTTTATGTTTTAAAAAAATAAAGAAAGAGGGTATTGATTTGAATTGTTTCCGAATGTTTTGGAAAATTGGACAAGTTTTTGATAAAATAAGGAATTTTCTGAAATTATGGAAATTGCTATAAAAGTTAGAATTATTGTTTAAAATGTTTTTGAAAAATTGTTATAAATTTCTGAAATTCGTTATGCTTGAAGGATTTTATTAATTATGAATTGATACTTTTGTTACATATATATGAATTATATAAAGTGCTGCATTTTTTGTGTTTATGAACGGTTGTGAAGTGAATATGATTTTGTTTATTATGTGATTGATTGAGGATTTGTAATTGCATTTTAAATTGCTATACGAATACATGTGATTGTGAATGTGTCGATTATGACACGATGTGAAAAATAAGATTTTCTTTAAAATCTGCCTTCGGGCAATTCGATTTTCAAGTATGATTATGTGATATGTGGGTTTGGTTAGGTCTCTTAAGCTAGAGTCAGTGCACTGGTCTCATTTTTAATAGGCTTCTCTCGCCTGCCCGATAGTGGAACTGGAGCTCCGATCTCGGACTCCCATAAGTCACGGCTACACTGGACCGCTATGCGGAAAAGTGTAGTACGTTCCGTTCACGGGTGCATAGGAGCGCTATGCGGGAATGTGCAGTACGTTCCGTTTTGGACCGACCCAAACCGTTTTGATATGTTATGTGTTTTTAGTTTGTGTATTTTGTGATGCATTGCATGTTCTGAATTTGATTATGAAATGTGAAAATTTGAGAAATTTTAGAACTGCGAAAGTGAGCGTTAAATCATGAAATTTTTTAATTGATTATGATGGTTTGATTTTGAAGAATTAAAAGTTTGAAAGTGAGCTTTTGAATCTCCAAATGAGAAATGTTTATAAATGTCAAACGCCTTGAAAAATGTTTTTGTTTATTATTCATTTTATAAACATTTTATTCACGAGCTTTGTGCTCACCCCGCCTTTCATCCCCATCTCTAGGTTTTCGAGCGGGAGATCGGATGAAAAAATGTCAAGATGTGTTATTCGATTTTGTATCGTTTGTATTTTGTGTAAATTGGGGATTTTGTATCGGTTTGTATAAGACTGGATTAGCCCATTATTGTATTACAAGTATTATTGCGGGATGTATATGAATTCTGGATTTGGGTATTGATTTGAGTTATGAATTGTATATGATTATAATTGGTTTAGGTTTTGGATTGATTTATGAAATTGTTTATGGAATTGAGATATGATTGTTGATTTGGCTATGGATGAGATGAATTATGAAATTGTGTATGGTTATGAAACATGTATGTAATTGGATAGGAATGGGGATTGTATATGTTTATGAATGTGAAGAATGCGATTTGGATATGGATAAATTCGATTGATTGAGACTTATTAAAGTTTTTTTAGAAATAGGATTACATTTGTTTGTGTATGAGTTTGGATTCCGGACGTGAGGTCCGAGGAGTTGTGTGTTGATTGAGCTGGTATTATAGAAGTTATTTTTAAACCCTTTGCAGGTTTGGGTTAGTTAAAATGCAGCCGTTATGCTATCAAAATTTTTATGAAAAAAGAAAGATAAGAATGAGATTTATGATTTTGTTAATAAGATGAGAAATGATGAATTAGAGGAATATTATGAATTGAATTGTTGGATTGAACATAAATTTCCAAAAAGGGCAATAAGATTACTTTGTATGAGTTGATAAAAAAAAATTATACCGGATTTCGGATCGGTTTAGTCTAGGTTTCCAACGCAATAATTATATGTTTTCGGATGTCAGAAATTAGTATTCGATTCGCTTTCATTTGTTTGCACCGTTTGTTTCATTCCGATTCGATTATTCGTTTAGTTCGTTTCGCCTTTCGCTTTGATCTGACTTTCGCTTTCATTTCGATTCGATTTGAATCAGCATTTGTTTTGTTTCAGTATTTGATTTGCTCCGATGCGTTCGTTTTTGTTTCCGTTCAGATTTGATATGTATTCATTTTCGTATTTGTATCCTTTGATTTCGTTTTCCGATTCGCATTCGCTTTCGCTTTGGTTTCGCTTCCGCCGTTTCAGTTTGTGTTTTCCAATTTTCTGTTTGGTTTAGTTTAAGCAAGTTGGGCTTGGGTTCCAACATTTTCCCCAATGGCTAGATGTAGTCCTGATTCAAATTTTCAGCACTTGGCCACCTCACTTAGCATCATCTCAGCTGCATATCAGGATAACTGTGTAAACCGACGCTCCTACTCACTTACTATCATTTCCCTCTAGGTGAGGCTCAGAAATTCCCTCTGCTTCTACTGAATATACACCTTAGACAGGTACTCCTTTTTATAAGCAGTTAAGAAGTCCTTCCATGCTAGCACGGGGGGTCTTATCTGGCTCCCTGCCACACTCTCCCACTAATGCAGAGCATCCCCCTGAAGTAAGCTAGCAGCATACACAACTTTCTTATCATCCTCGTAATCAATCTGATCCAATATCCTCTCGGTCTTCCTCAACCAAGTCTCAGCTTCTTCTGGGACTGTCGTCCCATAGAAATCCACTATCCCATACTTCCTGAGCTTGTCGAACTATTTCCCTTTCTTGACTGGGACCGGAACAGAAGATTGCGGCATCTGGCCCATGGCCTGAGCAAATGCCTGAATCATCCTCGAATCTAATGGAGCAAGCATTTGCTCCTACGGAAAAGGAGACTCCTGGGACTGGGACCGAACGGGCTCACTACCTTGCCCTACCAAAGCCTTAACATTCCCTAAGGCTATAGACTCATCAGTACTCTCCTCCCTTGGTGGAGAGTCAGGTGGAATTGATCTTTTCAATACTCCTCGTGTCCTTCTACGAAGTGACATCTTACTCCTTCAATGCAAACACTAACTCTTAGCTTATATTTCATTTTTGTCTTAATTCCTACATGTATGCATGATATACATGTCACTTAATGCAATTCAATCAATTTACTATGCAACCCGTGACCACATTGTAGGAAAATCCTGGGGTGTTCATCACATGAACACAGTGCGGAATTTAAAAATTTTGAGTCCCGAAACATTCCCAAAAGCCAGGATCCATGTGTATGTATAACTAGTCAAACTATAACGACCAAAGGAGACCGCTCTAACAGATCCACGCAGAGGTCGAAACCTAACCGGACAAACCCTTTGACCCGGAATAGCTAGAACAAGGTAAAGAGTGTGCTAGCACTAACCTTGATCTTGGAGAGCAAGTGAAATGACTAGGAGAAAACCTTGAGAAGAGAAGTCATGCGAACTTGTTGGAAGAGGAATAGAAAATCCAATTTTCTATATCTTAACACTTAAGATTTCAAGTGCTTCCAACCTCAATCCCGACTAACTCATCAATTCTTAGCTTTTATATGTCTCTTAACACTCTTAAAAGACATTAGAAAATGCTTGGTGGAGTCTCATCCACGTTGATGAGGAAGAAAGCAATAAACAAATCAACTTAATGATTGTTTTGACTTGGTCAAATGTGACTTAGTCATCTCCTTAAGGCTTCCACGAAATCTATATATATATATAATATAATTAATTAATTTTAATTAATTAATATATATATATATATTTATCAAGAGGTCCAATAAACTGGGTCGGCCCTACCTACTACCGGGCCCCGATGATCAAAAAATTGTCAAGACGATTTTCAGAATGTCGATGTCGCGATCTCATCGAGACATATCCCAATCTCATCGGGATCCATTTAATCCTATTGCTCTCCGATATTGGATCTCGTCCAAACTATTTTACAGATTCTCCAAGTCACTCTTATCGCTGTGACCCATTAGGTTCCGGCTATGTTGGCCACTTAGATTAACACTTAATCTGAGCAAGTCATGAGCGGTATCTAGCAACACATCATGACCCCAATTGACCGGAAAGTAATTGGTTTGACTAATGAAACCATATCACGAACCCTTCCATAGATAATTATTTGCAATTCGTCCTTTCAACATGCTATACCCCACTTGGTTTGAGTATGGGCAATGTGTCAACTCTTACTAGACCGATCGATCAAATCTAGTCCAAGTGTAATCAGTTCTCGTCCTAGACTCATTACTTGATATGTCCATGAAGACCCTCTTCATGACACATGTGTGCTCTGCGCCAGAGACTTTCAAGTAATGATCCCGATAAGAGGCTATGGGTATCTCTTCGTTATCACGTAGTGGTGAATCCTCTATTGGCTACTCAATTACCTTCAATACCTCAAACTGCACTCCAATCACCACCCTATGAGCGACCTCGAAAGGCAACAAGGAATGGAGTCAAAGCACGTAATTAGTACCAAGATATCCTCGAGTACCTCAAGTCTAAGGATACTTGCACCATTGCTATGATGAGATTATCACCGACATTTGTATAGACATCCATGTGATGATCTCATGGCAGTCATCCAATGTACTTACTACCACTAGTAAGCATCCACATGTCAAATCTAAATATCTCAATATTTACGGCTTTACGAGATCCACTGCTTGATCCAATCAAGGAGTTTGACATATGCTAGTCTATCCGGATTAACGATGTCCAGTCTCATTAATCCTATGACTAGGGATAATTTAGATACTGACATAATTGCACATGATAGGAATCTCAGTAGTATTATCGCATCATAATTTCCTTCATGCTATGTCATATATCATGGACTTCATAAATTTGATTAAAGATCACAATCAATTCATAATAAAATGAACATCAAGTAAATGAAATATGCCTTGCTTTATTTATTCATAAAGTCTGTACATGACTATGAACAAAACGCGCTAAAGGGGATTGCCTTTAGGGCACTACTCTAACAATCTTATGGTACTGTACACATACAAGTCGACTTACACGAGTGGACAAGTCGACTTATCAGTACCGAGCAAGCACAAGTCGCCTTACACATGGTACAAGTCGACTTACACTTACACACATAACATAACACTTCATCTTACTATGCATTCTAAGCCTAGGGAAAACCTAAGCTCTGTTACCAAACAATGCTGGACCCTGCTTCCCGGGGACAGCATTCGAAAATCAAACACAGAAGAAGACACTTGCCCTCAACTATACTATGCCTATTTTGAGACATTTTAGTGAAACTTCCCCTAGAGAACTCTGATTAATGTGTTCTTTACATGGTTTAAAAGAGGACTTTAAGGTCTACAACTTTTATGAAAACCCCAAAGACAAATTCCATCTTCTGAAGGATCAAAAATGGAACAGAAGATGTAAGATAAACAATAACTCAGAAGATAGATTCCAAAGAAACGAAAAGATAGAAGGAGCAAAAAGGAAGATGAAGCAAAACTATGAAGAAACAAAATTGAGAAGAAGCAAAAAGGCAGACGACGCAAAACTGAGAAAAAAAGAAAACTAAAAAGAAACAAAAAGGTAGATGAAGCAAAACTGAGAAGAAACAAAACTGAAAAGAAACAAAACTAAGAAGAATAAAAAAGGCAGATAAAGCAAAACTGAGAAGAAACAAAACTAAGAAGAAAAAAAAAAGGCAGACGAAGAAAAACTCAGAAGAAGCAAAACTGAAAAGAAGAAAAACTAAGAAGAAGGAAAAAGGTAGACGAAACAAAACTAAGAAGAAGCAAAACTGAGAAGAAGAAAAAAGGCAGACGAAACAAAACTAAGAAGAAGCAAAACTGAGAAGAAGAAAAAAGGTAGAAGAAGACACGTTAGTAAAATATAGAAGAAGACGCGTCAGCAAATCACAAAAAAAGATGCGTAAGAAAAACACAGAAGAAGACGCGTCAACGAAACACAGAAAAAGATGTGTAAGAAAAACACAAAAGAAGACGCGTCAACGAAACACAGAAGAAGACACGTCAGTAAAACACAGAAGAAGATGCATCAACAAAACACAGAAGTGAAGTGAATCACACGTTAATACAATGCTGAGAAAACAATATAAGAATGCACGAGAAGGGGGGGTTGAATTGTGTATTCCCGTTTTTAAAAATCTTTCAAAAATGTTTGTTAGAAATAAAATTCTTTTACAGAATTTCCGATAGATTCTAAGTAATCAAAAACTTTGAAAACTTTGTTTACGAACTAAGTAATGATAAAACTTGAATCTAAAAGAGAGATAGAGTAAGAGTAGTTGACACAACGATTTATCCTGGTTCACCCCAAACCGTGGACTACGTCCAGTACTCAGAATTCTTTCTGAGATTTCACTATCTCTTCAACTTTTACAAGTATTCTTTACGAGCCTCTTCAGGTCTCTACAATTAGTATTCTTTCACGCTTAGCCTATGCAGGCTATCTGCACTACTTTCTCACAAATAAGTGTTTGAACACTTGTTACAGTAAAAATAACTCTCGGCTAATTTGCACATAAAACTTTTACGATCACGTAGATGTAATTCAGCTAATTTCTCAATTATTCAACTTTTCAACTAACTTTGCAATCTTCGACTTCGATTTGTATTTATAGCCTTCGTCTCCAATTGCTTCTTGATTCTTGCTTCTTGAATCTTGTTTCTTGAAACTTTAACAGAAACGGTTTATCTGTTGAGTTTTGTAACTAACCTGAACTGACTCTTGCGTCTGCTTCTCAATTCTTCTTCTGCGTCTGTTTTTCTATTCGCGTCTTCGTCTTCTTTTTCTATTCGCGTCTTCGTCTGTTTTTCTATTCGCGTCTTCGTCTGTTTTTCTATTCCCGTCTTCGTCTATTTTTCTATTCGCGTCTGCGTCTGCGTCTGCGTCTGCGTCTGTTTTTCTCTTTTCGCCTCGTGTTCACGCCTTATCAGGCGTCTCAAGGCTCGCTTTTGCTTCGCCTCAGGTTGCTTGCCTCGCATTACTTCTTATGCTTTTGTTTTTCTTTTATTTTTCTCTTTGTTATACATCAAAATTATATCTAAGCAAAGTGATTTTGACTTAACAATCTCCCCCTTTTTGATGATAACAAATTATATACAAAAAGAAAACAAAATACAAAATACAATGTTTATAAAAGATAAAAAACATAAAAACTTATCTTCAGAATTCTTCTTTTCTTCGTCTGCTTCAGTCACACCTTTTGAAATTCTTTTCTGAACATTTTTTTCTCCTCCTCTGCTCATTCCCTTCTCCCCCTATTTGTTATAATAAAAAATGATTAATGACGATGGCTCTTCAACAGTTATATCATCATCTTCTTCAAATCATTCATCATCTCCTTTATCTCGTTTACTTCTCCACGTGTGCTGTTAGACCCCGTTCCCTTTTTCGTTATTAAATAGGTTTGTTTAAATTATTGGTAAGTTCATTATCTTTTGTCTAGTATTAATTGAAGTAATTAGGGTTTCAATTAGGGTTTTATGAGATTTCCGATTGGTTAGAATAATTTGGGATTTTTTTAAGAGCAATAATTAGTAACTGAAGAAATTGAGAGTTAGAATTTATTGCAAGAATATTAAATTTCAGGAATTTAGTTAAATTAGAATTTTAATATTGGTGTTAGATCTTAATTTAAGCAAAAAAATAGTGTTAGGAATAAATTAGAATTTGTTTAAATGGTTATAAGGTTTTAGGTTTATTAATTATGTGGGCTAGGGTTTGTATGGAAGATTAAATGTAAAGGAATGGAGCATTTGGGCTTGTAAGGGGGAGCCCACAAAAATTTAAGTTGGATGGAGGGAAAGATGAAAGTTTGGGAAATTTTAAGTTGGAAAGGAGGAAAGTTGACTTGGGCTTGGAGTTTTGGCTTAGATTGTTAAGGGTAAGGAAAGAAAGGAAGCTTCCTAAATAACCTAAGTCCTTAAGGAGAGTTGACCAACGACACTTGCAAGGGAGAGGCCAAGTGATGTCGCTTTTGGCATGGGAAATAAGTGAGAAAGAAGCTAACTTTAGGTCATTTGGGTTGGCCATCCAAACTTGCAAAGAGAGGGAGAGTGGGAGTAGCTTTCAAATTTGCAAGAAGAGAAGGAGAGGGTGAGGTTCGCCATCCAAAGGAGAAGGAGAAGAAGGTGTTTTCAAGCCCGAGCAAGGTAGATTCACGTGGGTTATGTAAGAAAAGAGGAAGGAAGGTGTTCTTTCATCTTTAGAAGAAGAAGAAATCGTGGGTTTCAACTCTAGGTAAGAAAATTTCGAATTTTGGCTACCTATTTAAGGTTTCCTTTTTTTGTTTAACATATATGGTTAGAAGTAGAAGATGAAGGTAAGAAGAGGAAGAAGAAATAAAATCAGATTAGGTTTGGTTAGGGTTTCAATTTATGGATTGGTTTGTTTAAGTTTTATCCTCTTTCATGTTTAAATGGATGATGGGATGAGTTTTTAGAGAAAGAATGAAAGAGGAAGGAGTTTCCTATTATTAGAATATAAGAGGGTTGATGTCGTGGGTGTCTAGGGGAAGTAGAAGTTGAAAGTTAATGGTTTTATTGTTAGTTTGATGAATAAAGGTGGTTTGAAAGGTATTGGTGAAAGAGAAATGAAAGAAGAAAAATTAAGAAAGCTTTGTTAAAATTCCAGCATGTGTTCATGGCTTAGGAGTGAGAAATTTTGAACTTTTAGAGTAGTTTTGATGGAGGTTTTATGTTGGTATAGCTTAGGAAATGTTTAGGATGGTTAGGTTAGATTAAAGTCAAGTTACTATGATTTTAGAAAATTCCAGCATAGGCATAATTGAGAAATTGGCCTAATTATGTGTTGATGAAGGGTTGTATGCCTTGGTTAAGGTAAATTAACATAATTGGAGATATAAGGAAGATTAGATTAGCTTAAATGTAAGTTTTTCATTTTTTATTTAAACTTCCAGCACTTTACTCTTTTAATTAATTAGCCTTATTATGATTGAATTAAGGTCAATTGCGGCGTTTGGAAATTGAGGAGGGTCAAAACAATTCATTGGGGCAAGTTAACCCAATTCCTAGCCATCAAATCAAGGTGGGTGACTTTTTAATCATTAAGTATTAGGCTATGATTTGTTGATTTGTAAATTTTGAATGTAATAGTGGTTGTGATTGTGTAAGTATGTGTTATGTGTCTTTTGGTGTTTATATGTGTAAAGGTTGGTGAAATTGGTTGTTAAATGATAAAGTGTCGAATATGCGAGGTTAGAGATTATATGAATGTGACTTGTTTCAATGGCCAATTGTGGCAAATCTTAGAATGATTGAATGTATGGCAATTATGTGGAAACTTGATAGAAAATGAGTTTGGAACCTTGCTTGAAAATGAGAAAGTGAGTATGTAATTTAGAAAGAATGTATAATGTGAAAATGCATGAATATGTGGGTTTGTAGTGATCCCTCGATTAGCAAGTCGCAAGATTGTCATAGGCTTCACTACCGCTCGCTAAGGGCATAGGAGATCCGTGTCGGACTCCCCTCATTCCGGCTACACATGGTCGCTTGTCGAACATGTGTAGTACGTCCTGTTAGGATCACTCTGACCATCTGTGATGTGCTCTTGTGATGTTATCTAATATTTGGTGATTTTATAAATGTCTTATTTGTTAGAAAATGAAATTGATAGTTGTTAACATGAAATTATCATTATTGATGCATGTGTTGGCTTATGCTTAATTATTAGACTGTCACCCACGGAGCCGTCGTGCTCACCCCCCTCCTTTCCCTCCACAGGTTTAGAGCGAGAAACTGGGTCGGCGCATCGGGAATAAAGGATACTCCGATGCTTTTGTTTTTAAAGTTAAACTTTTATAAAACGATGCTTTGGCTAGCATTTTAGACTTTCTTTTTGGAAGTTGATGTATTGGGGCTAAAATGCTCTTTAAAGCATTGTATTTGTGTATTTCATGTAAACTTTAAGGTTTTGAAGTTTCATTGTATATTTGTATATGATTGAGAATGTATGGTTATGTATGATTATAAGATTTCATGTTTGAGTTTGTAAAAGTAAAGATGGAATGGTATGTTTTAAAGAACTTAAATTGATGAATTGCTAGATACCTAGGCTTGTTGTTGCCAATTGGAGTTGGGATGGTTTAATTGCTGAATATGTTTGTGAATTGGAAGATAGAAGTGTTTTCATGCAGTAGGAGTTAGGTTGTAAATTTTGGGCTAGAGCGTTTTTAGGGAGGTGCTGTCCATTTTTTAAAAATGGGCAGCCACCTTAGAAGTGTGTATTAGACCATCTTAGAGTTAAAATTTGATAAAAGGTATTTCTTAAAGTTGATAGAGTTTGGCAAGATCTTTAAAAGGGATAAAAGGGTTAAGTTTCAATTAGGATGAAAAGTTATGGGCGTTTGAAATTTCCATATTACTATTCATTTGGTAAAAGTTACTATTCATTTGGTAATTTGCTTAATACCAACCTTAAACAAGTTTCCATTTCTTTTAATGATAAATATGACTTTTGTTTTCTTCCTAATTGGTTTAAATAACCTTATATTTTGCTGGGTTGGTTATATAGGGCATACTCGATTTCTTTTGGTTAAAATGTTATACATTTTCAACTTTTGCAAAGGTATGAAAAAGTAAGCTTGGTGAACCTTTAAAACAACTCATGGATGATTCTTTTTCTATGTTTATAAGTAAGATTTGATACGTTTAATTTTATTTGGAAAATTCGGATTTTGGGTAAAAAGGTTATAAATAGATCAAGTTGGATTTTAAGTGAACCCATAATAATCGTTTTCCTATTTTCTTTGTTTCTTTGTCTTTTGACCTTCGATTCACATGAGATTTGAAACGTTAGTTAACTAGCTCAATTTTCTATCCTTTTTGGGTAAAATGAGAGTGTCGGGCTTTATTTGGATTTTAGGGCCGATGAATGTCGTTTTTGCCCGAAAGGTCGTTTTGCGACCTACAAAGGTCCGATTGAGGCGTTTATTTCATTTGACCTAGAGGTCTAGGATTCATAGTAGCTTAGGTCTAAGAGCGATGATGGGCCCTAAATAGATCAAAGCTATTGGAAGAGACTTAGTGTCGAGCTATCCAACTTTATTCGGATGAAGTGAAACTAAGTCCAGTTTTAGATGAAATTAATGGTGAGGAATCCCTTCCTCGTGACGCGCGCGTCCAGATGTCACTCAGGACGTCGGACTCGTGTTGCACTGTGGAGGGTACCAACACTTATGGTATCGAGCTTTGCTTAGGTTCTGGTAGAAGGAGAACGTTAGGGATTGCATGATTTGTGTCCTTTTGTATTGTTTTCACTGATTTTACATGCCAATATGGTAATTTCGACTACATGATGAATTGTAACCTGATTTTAGCATGATTTTTTTTTGAACTATTTCACTGGTTTTATTTTGAAGGAGTGAATATGCCACCTCGGCGTAGGTCCCGCGGCACTCTTTCTCGCTCTAGTTCTCGCCAGGGGAGCACTGATGAGTCTCATGTCCCACAAGATGCAGGGACACACTCAGCTCCTAGTTCAGAAGCACCTAGTGTGCAACCTGAGGAGCAACCTCCTCCTCCTCCTCCTGCTATGCCTGCGATGGATCAGCAGTTTTTCCAGGCTTTTGCCCAGGCATTCACCGTAGCCTTGGGACAGGGATCTCGGGCTCAGCCGGCGACTCCAAAGGATTCGGGTGGGCAGATGACAAGTTACGGAAGTTTGGTGCGGTGGACTTTCATGGTACCACCAATCCTGAGGAAGCTGAGGCTTGGATGAAAAGAACAGAAAGGGTTCTGGTGCAGATGAAATGCACAGATGAAGAGAAGTTGGAGTATGCAGTGAGTCTTTTGCAGGGGAATGCTCTTCATTGGTGGGAGTCGGTACCACAGAGTCAGGCGGTACCTCCTGTGTTGTCATGGAAAAATTTTGGGGAATTATTTCGGAAAAAGTACTTCTCCCGGGTTTATATGCAAGAAAAGGCCAGAGAGTTTATGAATTTGGCTCAGAGGGAGCTGTCTGTTAGTGAGTATGAACTGAGATTCACCCAACTGTCTCGGTATGCAGCCTACATGGTGTCTAATGAGGAAGACAAGTGTAGGAAATTTGAGGGAGGCCTCCATCTGGGAATCAGGGAGAAGGTAGTGATTCATAATTTCACTGATTATCAGCAGCTAGTGGATGCGGCACTCGAGCGAAAAACCGAGAACATCGAGACAGAGGTGAGCAGAAAAGAAAGGGCAGAGAGTTTCCTAGGAGAGGGGTAGTGTTCAGACTGCCTGTGGGTGAGAAGAGTTTCGGTGCAGAGTCGTGGAGGCAAGAAGTGCCCTCAGCAGAAAGCAGTAATTGAGAGCAGAAGTCAAGACAGCCTCCTCGGTGGGAGGAGAGCAGGCGAGAGAGAAGCAGAACCCACCCCTCTATGTGAGCATTGTGGGAATCCACATCGGGAGTATGTCATGAGTTGACAGTGCCTGTTTCAAGTGTGGAGAGAAGGACACTGATTAGTAGCTCGCCCTCTGGGGGAGAGGGCGGATCACATCCACAAGTTCAAAGGAGAGTGGAGACAGTGGGGACGGACCGACTTCAGGTGGGTAGTTTGGGTGATGAAGAAGCCCATTCCTCCGGGGGAGACCGAGAGGGCAAGCCTGGCTCGGTGTTTGCTATGACTCGAGAGGAGGCTGCACTGCACTGAGGTTGTAACTGGTATGGCTCAGCTCTTTCATTCTGATGTATATGTTCTTTTTGACTCGGGTTCCACTCATTCCTTTGTCTCTGCGAGTTTGTTATTGCCTGGTATGCAGTCAGTTTTATTAGATGAGTTTCTATTTGTTAGTACTCCGTTAGGGAGGACTGATGTCGTGAGCCGGATCTTTAGAGATTGTGAGCTTGTGATTGATGGATCTAGTTTGATAGTGGATCTGCTACCTCTAGATCTGAAGGGGTTAGATGTGATCGTTGGAATGGATGTGATGGAAAAGTATAAGGCGAAGTTGGATTGTGGTAAAAAGGAAGTGGAATTTGATCTGGGTAAGGATCAGAAGGTAGTTTTCAGAGGAGACAGGAAGTTGACACCGCCGAGACTTATTTCAGCTTTGTTAGCTGCTAGACTAATGGGGAGAGGCTGTGAAGCCTTCTTGGCGTGTGTCATGGATACCAGTGTGAAGGAGAGTACAATGGAGGATATTCCCATTGTGAGGGAATTTCCTGATGTGTTTCCTGAAGAGTTGCCTGGGTTACCACCGGAGAGGGAGATTGAGTTTGCTATTGATTTGGCTCCCGGGACAGCTCCTATTTCGATTCCACCTTACAGGATGGCTCCAGCTGAGCTGAAGGAGCTGAAGGAGCAGTTAGAGGATTTGTTAGATAAGGGATTCATTAGACCGAGCACTTCACCCTGGGGAGCGCCGGTCTTATTTGTTCAAAAGAAAGATGGAACCTGGAGGATGTGCATTGATTACAAGAGAATTAATAAGGTAACCGTGAAAAACAAGTATCCATTGCCCCGGATTGATGACTTGTTTGATCAGCTGCAAAGAGCAACGGTCTTCTCCAAGATTGATCTCGTGTCCGCTACCATCAACTCGTGATTAAGGAGTCGATGTGAGCAAGACAAACCTTCAGACTCGGTATGGCCATTATGAATTTTGGTTATGCCTTCGGATGACCAATGCTCCTCGCCGCTTTCATGGATTTGATGAACAGGGTCTTTAAGGACTTTTTGGATCAGTTTGTTATCGTGTTTATCGATGACATTCTGGTGTATTCCAGGAGTGAGGTAGATCATGAGGAGCACTTAAGGATTGTGTTGCAGAGACTGAGGGAGAGAGAGTTATATGCCAAATTCACAAAATGTGAATTTTGGCTACGTGAGGTGGTCTTTCTTGGTCACATTGTTTCTAAGAATGGGGTGCATGTAGACCCAAAGAAAGTTGAAGCTGTAGTGAACTGGCACGCTCCGACGACAGTGAAAGAGGTGAGGAGCTTTCTGGGTTTAGCTGGTTATTATAGGAGATTTGTGGAGGGATTTTCCTTAATTGCTACTCCTTTGACTAAGTTGTTAAGGAAAAATCAGAAGTTTGTCTGGAGTGATGAATGCCAGAGAAGTTTTGAGGAGTGAAGCACGAGTTGACTAGTGCTCGATTCTAGCTTTGCCCACGGAGATGGGAGTTTTTCAGATATCTGGATGCTTCCAGAAAGGGGTTAGGATGTGTGCTTATGCAGGAAGATAAGGTGATAGCATATGCCTCACGACAGCTAAAGCCTTATGAGGTGAATTATCCGACCCATGATTTGGAGTTAGCAGCAATGATCTTTGCTTTAAAGATCTGGAGGCATTACCTATATGGGGTTCAGACGAGGATCTTTACAGATCACAAGAGTCTCAAATACTTATTGAGTCAGAAGGAGCTGAATTTGAGACAGAGGCGATGGATTGAGCTGCTCAAGGACTATGACCTGTTGATCGAGTATCATCCAGGTAAGGCAAATGTTGTTGCAGATGCCTTGAGTAGGAAGTCTTCCATAGCATATGTTCAGACAGTATATCTGCCGCTATTGGAAGAGATGGCTAAGCTAAGGATCAGTTTGAAACAGGAAGAGTCTGAGTGCATGATTGCTACTTTCAGGTTAAGACCGATCTTCAGAGAGAAGGTAAAAGACTTGCAGATTCAGGATCCCGAATTGAGTAAGCTGCGGGAAGAGGTGCAGAGAGGTAAGGAGTCTGATATGGTGCTAAGTGATGATGGAGTTCTGACAGTCAGGAATAGACTCTGTATTCCTGATGTCAAGGAGGTTAAAGATGAAATTTTGGATGAGGCGCACAATGCACCTTATGTTATGCACCCAGGCAGTACCAGGATGTACAGGGATCTCAGGGAACATTTCTGGTGGAGAGGTATGAAAAAAGATGTGGCTGAGTATGTGAGTAAGTGTCTGGTGTGTCAGCAAGTTAAGGCTGAGCATCAAGCACCTTCAGGACAGTTAAAGCCTTTATCTATTCCAGAGTGGAAGTGGCAGAAGGTGACTATGGACTTTCTGATGGGATTGCCCAGGACCAGTAGGAGACATGATGCCATATGGGTGATTGTGGATAGATTGACAAAATCAGCCCATTTTCTGGCAATAAGACAGACAGATCCTCTTCATGTGTTAGCTAAGAAGTATATTGATGAGGTGGTAAGATTGCATGGGATCTCGGATTCGATTGTATCTGATCGGGATCCTCGTTTTACTTCGAGATTTTGGGGTAGTTTGCAGGAGGCTATGGGCACTAAGTTGAGTTTCAGTACTGCTTTCCATCCTCAGACCGATGGTCTGTCTGAGAGGACCATTCGGACTCTTGAGGGAATGCTCAGGGCTTGTGTGATGGATTTTCGAGGAGCTTGGGATGAACACTTGCCATTGATCGAATTTGCTTACAACAATTCGTATCATTCAAGCATTCAGATGGCTCCTTATGAGGCTCTATACGGGAGGAGATGTCGGACGCCGGTGTGTTGGGATGAAGAGGGAGACAGGAAACTTTTGGGTCCAGAGTTGATTCAGATGACAGTGGATAAGGTCAATGTGATTAAGCACAGGCTGAAGGCAGCTCAGGACAGGATGAAAAGCTATGAGAATGCCCATAGGAAAGAGATGGAGTATGAGGTCGGTGATAAGGTGTTTCTTAAGACTTCTCCGTGGAAAGGGATTTTGAGATTCGGCAAGAAGGGGAAACTGAGTCCGAGGTATGTAGGACCTTATGAGATACTAGAGAGGATTGGTCTGTTGGCTTATAGGTTAGCCTTGCCTCCAGAGTTATCTCAGATACATGATGTATTTCATGTCTCTATGCTGAGGAGATATCGATCAGATCCGTCCCATGTCATTCAGGCTGATGAAGTTCGATTGAGTGAGGATTGAGTTATGAAGAGCTTCCAGTGTAGATTTTGGATACAAAAAAAAAGGTGCTTAGGAATAAGACAATACGGTTAGTAAAAGTGTTATGGAGGAATCATTCGGTGGAAGAAGCCACGTGGGAACCATTGGAAGCTATGAAAGAGAAATATCCTCAGCTCTTCCGTGATTCAGGTAAGAATTTCGAGGACGAAATTCTTTTGAGGGGGGGAGAAATGTTAGACCCCGTTCCCTTTTTCGTTATTAAATAGGTTTGTTTAAATTATTGGTAAGTTCATTATCTTTTGTCTAGTATTAATTGAAGTAATTAGGGTTTCAATTAGGGTTTTATGAGATTTCCGATTGGTTAGAATAATTTGGGATTTTTTTAAGAGCAATAATTAGTAACTGAAGAAATTGAGAGTTAGAATTTATTGCAAGAATATTAAATTTCAGGAATTTAGTTAAATTAGAATTTTAATATTGGTGTTAGATCTTAATTTAAGCAAAAAAATAGTGTTAGGAATAAATTAGAATTTGTTTAAATGGTTATAAGGTTTTAGGTTTATTAATTATGTGGGCTAGGGTTTGTATGGAAGATTAAATGTAAAGGAATGGAGCATTTGGGCTTGTAAGGGGGAGCCCACAAAAATTTAAGTTGGATGGAGGGAAAGATGAAAGTTTGGGAAATTTTAAGTTGGAAAGGAGGGAAAGTTGGACTTGGGCTTGGAGTTTTGGCTTAGGATTAAGTTAAGGGGTAAGGAAAGAAAGGAAGCTTCCTAAATAACCTAAGTCCTTAAGGAGAGTTGACCAACGACACTTGCAAGGGGAGAGGCAAAGTGATGTCATTTTTGGCATGGGAAATAAGTGAGAAAGAAGCTAACTTTAGGTCATTTGGGTTGGCCATCCGAAACTTGCAAAGAGAGGGAGAGTGGGAGTAGCTTTGAAATTTGCAAGAAGAGAAGGAGAGGTGAGGTTCGCCATCCAAAGGAGAAGGAGAAGAAGGTGTTTTCAAGCCCGAGCAAGGTAGATTCACGTGGGTTATGTAAGAAAAGAGGAAGGAAGGTGTTCTTTCATCTTTAGAAGAAGAAGAAATCGTGGGTTTCAACCTAGGTAAGAAAATTTCAATTTTGGCTACCTATTTAAGGTTTCCTCTTTTTTTGTTTAACATATATGGTTAAAGTAGAAGATGAAGGTAAGAAGAGGAAGAAGAAATAAAAATCAGATTAGGTTTGGTTAGGGTTTCGAATTTATGGATTAGTTTGTTTAAGTTTTATCCTCTTTCATGTTTAAATGGATGATGGGATGAGTTTTTAGAGAAAGAATGAAAGAGGAAGGAGTTTCCTATTATTAGAATATAAGAGGGTTGATGTCGTGGGTGTCTAGGGGAAGTAGAAGTTGAAAGTTAATGGTTTTATTGTTAGTTTGATGAATAAAGGTGGTTTGAAAGGTATTGGTGAAAGAGAAATGAAAGAAGAAAATTAAGAAAGCTTTGTTAAAATTCCAGCATGTGTTCATGGCTTAGGAGTGAGAAATTTTGAACTTTTAGAGTAGTTTTGATGGAGGTTTTATGTTGGTATAGCTTAGGAAATGTTTAGGGATGGTTAGGTTAGATTAAAGTCAAGTTACTATGATTTTAGAAAATTCCAGCATAGGCATAATTGAGAAATTGGCCTAATTATGTGTTGATGAAGGGTTGTATGCCTTGGTTAAGGTAAATTAACATAATTGGAGATATAAGGAAGATTAGATTAGCTTAAATGTAAGTTTTTCATTTTTTATTTAAACTTCCAGCACTTTACTCTTTTAATTAATTAGCCTTATTATGATTGAATTAAGGTCAATTCATGCGCTTGGAAATTGAGGAGGTCAAAACAATTCATTGGGGCAAGTTAACCCAATTCCTAGCCATCGAAATCAAGGTGGGTGACTTTTTAATCATTAAGTATTAGGCTATGATTTGTTGATTTGTAAATTTTGAATGTAATAGTGGTTGTGATTGTGTAAGTATGTGTTATGTGTCTTTTGGTGTTTATATATGTGTAAAGGTTGGTGAAATTGGTTGTTAAATGATAAAGTGTCGAATATGCGAGGTTAGAGATTATATGAATGTGACTTGTTTCAATGGCCAATTGTGGCAAATCCTTAGGAATGATTGAATGTATGGCAATTATGTGGAAACTTGATAGAAAATGAGTTTAGAACCTTTCTTGAAAATGAGAAAGTGAGTATGTAATTTAGAAAGAATGTATAATGTGAAAATGCATGAATATGTGGGTCAGTAGTGATCCCTCTACGATTAGCAAGTGCAAGATTGTCATAGGCTTCACTACCACCCGCTAGTGGCATAGAGATCCGTAATCGGACTCCCCTCTGTTCACGGCTACACATGGTCGCTTGTTGAACATGTGTAGTACGTCCTGTTAGGATCACTCTGACCATCTGTGATGTGCTCTTGTGATGTTATCTAATATTTGGTGATTTTATAAATGTCTTATTTGTTAGAAAATGAAATTGATAGTTGTTAACATGAAATTATCATTATTGATGCATGTGTTGGCTTATGCTTAATTATTAGACTGTCACCCACGGAGCCGTCGTGCTCACCCCCCTCCTTTCCCTCCACAGGTTTAGAGCGAGAATCGGGTCTCATGATCGAATAAAGGATACTCGATGCTTTTGTTTTAAAGTTAAACTTTTATAAAACGATGCTTTGGCTAGCATTTTAGACTTTCTTTTTGGAAGTTGATGTATTGGGGCTAAAATGCTCTTTAAAGCATTGTATTTGTGTATTTCATGTAAACTTTTAAGGTTTTAAAGTTTCATTGTATATTTGTATATGATTGAGAATGTATGGTTATGTATGATTATAAGATTTCATGTTTGAGTTTGTAAAAGTAAAGATGGAATGGTATGTTTTAAAGAACTTAAATTGATGAATTGCTAGATACCTAGGCTTGCGTTGTTGCCAATTGGAGTTGGGATGGTTTAATTGCTGAATATGTTTGTGAATTGGAAGATAGAAGTGTTTTCATGCAGGTAGGAGTTAGGTTGTAAATTTTGGGCTAGAGCGTTTTTAGGGGAGGTGCTGTCCATTTTTTTAAAAAAATGGGCAGCCACCTTGTAGTGTGTATTAGACCATCTTAGAGTTAAAATTTGGATAAAAGGTATTTCTTAAAGTTGATAGAGTTTGGCAAGATCTTTAAACGGGATAAAAGGGTTAAGTTTCAATTAGGATGAAAAAGTTATGGGCGTTTGAAATTTCCATATTACTATTCATTTGGTAAAGTTACTATTCATTTGGTAATTTGCTTAATACCAACCTTAAACAAGTTTCCATTTCTTTTAATGATAAATATGACTTTTGTTTTCTTCCTAATTGGTTTAAATAACCTTATATTTTGTCAAGTTGGTTATATAGGCATACTCGATTTCTTTTGGTTAAAATGTTATACATTTTCAACTTTTGCAAAGGTATGAAAAAGTAAGCTTGGTGAACCTTTAAAACAACTCATGGATGATTCTTTTTCTATGTTTATAAGTAAGATTTGATACGTTTAATTTTATTTGGAAAATTCGGATTTTGGGTAAAAAGGTTATAAATAGATCAAGTTGGATTTTAAGTGAACCCATAATAATCGTTTTCCTATTTTCTTTGTTTCTTTGTCTTTTGACCTTCGATTCACATGAGATTTGAAACGTTAGTTAACTAGCTCAATTTTCTATCCTTTTTGGGTAAAATGAGAGTGTCGGGCTTTATTTGGATTTTAGGGCCGATGAATGTCGTTTTTGCCCGAAAGGTCGTTTTGCGACCTACAAAGGTCCGATTGAGGCGTTTTCTTATTTCATTTGACCTAGAGGTCTAGGATTCATAGTAGCTTAGGTCTAAGAGCGATGATGGGCCCTAAATAGATCAAAGCTATTGGAAGAGACTTAGTGTCGAGCTATCCAACTTTATTCGGATGAAGTGAAACTAAGTCCAGTTTTAGATGAAATTAATGGTGAGGAATCCCTTCCTCGTGACGCGCGCGTCCAGATGTCACTCAGGACGTCGGACTCGTGTTGCACCAGGGAGGGGTACCAACATGTGCTCTTCCTTTCGATTCTATCTCTGGCATAGTCCGCGTTGCAATATTCGATTATCCTGAAATCTTTACCTTTCTCAAACATTAAACAAAGATCAGTAGTACCTGCGAGATATCTCATAATCCTCTTAACAGCAATATAATGAGACTCTCTAGGATCATCCTGAAACCTTGCACACAAGCATACACTGAACAATATATCAAGTCTACTTGCTGTAAGATAGAGTAAAGAACTGATTATCCCTCTATACAGGGTTTGATCCACCTTCTTACCAAGTTCATCTTTCGACAAAAGGTTTGAAGGATGCATCGGAGTAGTCATTGACTTCACATTTTGCATATCAAACTTATTCAATAATTCTTTCACATATTTTTGTTGATGGATAAATATTTTCTCTTCGGTTTGCTTTACTTGCAACCCGAGAAAGAACTTTAACTCACCCATCATGCTCATTTAAAATTCATTTTTCACTAGACTCTCAAACTTCATGCATAACTTCTTTGAAGTAGCACCAAAAATAATATCATCAACATATATATGTACAATAATAAATTCATTCTCATAATTCTTCCTAAAGAGCGTCTTATCAACTTGACCTCTACTAAAACCATTCTCTAAGAGAAAAATACTCAGACGATCATACCAAGCTCTAGGAGCTTGCTTCAGGCGTATAAGGCTTTATGAAGTCTATAGACATGGTCTGGATTCTTAACATCCTCGAAACCAGGTGGTTGCTTAACATACACCTCTTCGTCTATAAAACCATTCAGAAAGGGACTCTTGACATCCATTTGAAACAGCTTTATATTATGACAGATCGCATATGCCAGCAATATCCTTATGGCTTCAAGTCTTGCTACTGACGCATATGTTTCATTGTAGTCTATTCCTTCTTGCTGATTATAGCCTTGTGCTACTAATCTAGCCTTATTTCGACTCACTCTTCCTGATTCGTCTAACTTATTCTTAAAGACCCATCTGGTTCCTATGATGGATTTCTTAGGAGGTTTCGAAACTAAGGACCAAACATTATTCCTAGTAAATTGATTCAGCTCCTCTTGCATGGCTAACACCCAAGCTTCATCTTGAAGAGCTTCCTCAACCTTCTTGGGCTCTATTTTAGAGATGAAAGCCACATTAGCTTCTCTTTTGAATCTGGACCTTGTCTGTTGGACCCCACCCCCCACACCTGGGCTAATATTTTCCACCCAGCGTGTGTTTGCGGGTTATACCACGGCGGGTGTTTGCGGGTTATACCGCGGCATCCAACTTAATCAAGATCTTGTCCTCTTTGGTCAAGGTGAGGCCACGACTCAACCTCGACCTCAAGGTTTTATAGCTTCCACATGCTCGCCTCTTACCATTTGGCTAAGTAGCCAAAAGAGTGAGAGTCAGAAGTTCTCATGGCTCACTCACCAGTTGGACAAGATCGACAGTAAGCTGATGCATGATAACCCGCAACACCGCCGTGGTATAACTCAAGAACACTGGGGTGGTGGAATAGTCAGTGGGTGGGGTCCAACATTAAAAGCGCTTTTAATGTTGGACCCCACCCCCACACTGGCTAATATTTCCCACTCAGCGTGTGGGGGTGGGTCCAACATTAAACGCGCTTTAATGTTGACTCCACCCCCACACTGGCTAATATTTTCCACCCAGCGTGTGTTTGCATGGGTTATACCACGGCGGGTGTTTGCGGGTTATACCGCTGCATCCAACTTAATCAAGATCGTCCTCTTTGGTCAAGGGCGAGGCCACGACTCGAACCTCTTGACCTCAAGGTTTTATAGCTTCCACATGCTCGCCTCTTACCATTTGGCTACTTATATTAGCCCAAAGGGGTGGGGTCCAACATTAAAAATGGTAAAGGCGCTTTTAATGTTGGATTACACCACCTAAACTATTATCACCAGATGTGTTTGCAGGTTATACAGCGGGTGTTTGCAGGTTATACTGTGACATCCAGCAATCATCTTGTCTCGTTTGGTGAGGTGAGGCCACGACTCGAACCCTTGACCTCAGTTTATAGCTTCCACATGCTGCTTTCTTACCATTTGGCTAACTTAGCCAAATGGTAAGAGGCGCAGCATGTGGAAGCTATAAACCTCGAGGTCAAGGGTTCGAGTCGTGGCCTCACCGCTGACCAAAGAGGACAAGATCGATTGTTGGATGTCATGTATAACCCAAAACACCCGCCGTGGTATAACCCGCAAACACACGCTGGGTGAGAAATATTAGCCCAGGTGTGGGGGGTGGGGTCCAACATTGTCCTAACTCCTTCTGAGGTCTCTCCGATAATCAACTCTTCTGGATGAGAACTTTTATATTTCCAGTCTCTTTTCAGTCCAATATTTTCTGGAATATCTTCAACTTTGTCTTCTTGAGTACTTGGTGTTGGAGTTTCTGTTGTGTCGTCTAAAGTCTTTGAAGGACCTTCAGTCTCCATGTCATCTTCCTTATGGGGTTTGGAACTATCATCAAACTTGACATGGATGGTCTCCTCAACTGTCTTTGAAATAAGGTTGTACACCCGAAATGCCTTGGACGATACTGAGTAGCCTAGGAAGATTCCTGGATGAGTCTTTGAATCGAATTTATCCAATAGCTCCTTTGTGTTCAGAATAGAGCATTTGCACCCAAATGGATGAAAGTAAGATATGTTTGGTCTTTTTCCATTCCATAAATCATAAGGAGTCTTTTTCAGCATGGGTCGCAACAAAATTCTATTCTGAATATAGCATGTCAGATTCACGACTTCCTGTAAGTACTTAGGAAGATTCATCTCGCACAGCATAGTCCTAGCCATTTCTTGAATCGTCCTGTTCTTCCTTTCAACAACTCCATTCTGTTGTGGAGTCCTGGGAGCAGAGAAATTGTGGAAAATTCCATTCTTTTCACAGAATAACTTAAACTTCTCATTCTCAAACTCTCCACCATGGTCACTCCTGATACTAGCTATAGACATTCCTTTTTCATTCTGTAACTTTCTGGATAAGGTCCTAAAACACTTAAAAGATTCATCTTTGTATGATAAAAACAATATCCAACAAAATCGAGTAAAGTCATCAACAATAACAAGTCCATATTTCTTTCCGCCAAGACTTATTGTCCTTGTAGGACCAAATAAATCCATATGTAACAACTCTAAAGGTCTAGATGATGTTACAAAATTTTTAGATGAAAAAGAAGTTTTAATCTGTTTTCCTTTCAAACAATTTTCACAGAAAAACTCTTTGTCAAAACTTATTTTTGGTAATCCTCTTACCAAATCATGTTTTGCCAATTTTGAAATGTGTTTAAAAGAAACATAACCTAGCTTTTTATGCCAGATTAGTCTTTTTTCTTCATAAGATATAAAACATGAAATATTTTTACTTTGAAAATCTTCTAAATCAATTTTGTAAAGATTATTTCTTCTCTTGGCAGAAAAAAGTATAGACCCATCTTTGTTTCTGACTTCACAAAGATTTTGATTGAATGTGACTGTGAAACTAGAATCACACAATTGACTGACACTTATTAAATTATGTTTCAGACCATCAACAAGTAGTACATTATTGATGCATGCAAAGAAATCTTTACCTATTTTACCGATTCCAATAATCTTACCTTGCTGGTTGTCTTCGAAAGTTACCGATTCTCCCTTCTTATACTGAAGATCTAGGAACATAGACCTTCTTCCCATCATATGTCGCGAGCATCCACTGTCTAAATACCAATGGTGCTTGCTGTATCTTCCAAGGAAGGATATCTGTAGGAGAAACTATTTTATTTTTTGGTACCCATATTTTCCTGGGTCCTTTATGGTTAGTAGCATGCACATGATGAGTTCTTTGATGCATATTACTAGTACATTGATTAATACGAGATTTAATATAGTTTCTCTTTTGAGAGAAAGGGTTCTTATGAGGATGAGACTTATTGCTTGTAAATCCTAATCCGGTTTTATCACTCGGATGTCTACATTTTACAAGCATCTCGTTCATTTTTTTTGTGCTCTCAGTGAAAGTAGCTAAATCAAATGATGATTCTTAATTCTCGCCAAATGATTGATCTCTTCCGATCTGCTCACGACTTTCTTTTCTCCTCTAATTGCTTCTTCGCATGATATTTTCTCTCTCTATTACTTCTGTATGTCTAATGTTTTCGACATACTTTTTCTTTAACAGTTTGTACAGTTTCAGAATAGCATGAGAATCTTCTAACAACTCTGAGTAGGCATCATGCAAGTTATCGTAATCAGATTTTACCTCCTCATCACTATCTTCCTCAGCTACCAAGCAGATGTTTGCATGTTCAGATGACTCGGAACCTGTATCTGATCCTGAAGAATCTAGGTCTTCCCATGTTGCCATCATACTTTTCTTGCCTTCTCTACTCTTCTTTGATTTCTTCTTTAGAGTAGGACATTTGGACTTCTACTGTCCAGGCTGATTGCATTCATAGTAGATGACAGATGACTTCTCTGGTTTAGCTTCATCTTTGCCATTCTTCTTGAAATTCTGATTTCCTCTGGACTTCTTCTTCCACATGCGTCTTATCTTTCTAGAGATGAAAGATAATTCGTCGTCTTCATCACTTGACTCTTGTTCTTATTGGCTGGAGTCGTCATTCTTTGATTCTTCAATCTTTAACGCTTTTGATGACTTCCTTATTTTTTGAGTCTTGTGATTCTTTTATCCAGCTTTCAGCGCTATCGACTTGTCCCGTTTGGGCTTGTCTTCAGCATCGAGTTCAACTTCATGAATCTTCAAGGATCCAAGCAACTCGTCAAGCTTTAGCACGCTCAAATCTTTTGCTTCTTGCACCGCAGTAACTTTAGGTCTCCACTTCTCCGGAAGACATTTTAAGATCTTTCGAACATGATCTTGATTGTTGTATGTTCTTCTAAGAGCTTTCAATCCATTGACAATTGTTTGAAATCTTCCAAACATTTGATCAATAGATTCTTCATCTTTCATCCTGAAAAGTTCGTAGTGGTGCACAAGAATACTTATATTGGATTCTTTAACTTGGTTTGTGCCTTCGTGAGCAATAGACAATGTGTCCCACATCTCCTTCGCGGTGTCGCATCCGTGGACTTTGTCATACTCGCTCCTGCTTAGGGCACAGGTCAAGAAGAACTTCGCCTTTGAGTTCATCTGTATTCTTGCCTTTTGGTCAGCCGTCCATCTAATTCGTGGAATAGAATTGCCATCTTCATCTACTAGTGTATAAGGTCCGTTCTCTATAACGTCCTAAAGGTCAACATGAGTAGATTTTATGAATAGCCACATCCTATCTTTCCAGTAATGATAATCTTCTCCATTGAATGCTGGAGGTCTAGTGACTGAGGCTCCTTCTGCGATGTATACATGTGATTCCGCCATTATCTTTGATCCACACTTTGCTATAGTGATCCTTGGAAACCAGGCTCTGATACCAATTAAAGTGAATCACACGTTAATACAATGCTGAGAAAACGATATAAGAATGCACGAGAAGGGGGGGTTGAATTGTGTATTTCCCTTTTTGAAAATCTTTCAAAAATGTTTGTTAGAAATAAAATTCTTTTACAGAATTTCCGATAGATTCTAAGTAATCAAAAACTTTGACAATTTTATTTACGAACTAAGTAATGATAAAATTTGAATCTAAAAGAGAGATAGAGTAAGAGTAGTTGACACAGCGATTTATCCTGGTTCACCCCAAACCGTGGGCTACGTCCAGTCCTCAGAATTCTTTCTGAGATTTCACTATCTCTTCAACTTTTACAAGTATTCTTTACGAGCCTCTTAAGGTCTCTACAATCAGTATTCTTTCACGCTTAGCCTCTGCAGGCTATCTGCACTACTTTCTCATAGATAAGTGTTTAAACACTTGTTACAGTAAAAATAGCTCTCGGCTAATTTGCACAAAAAGCTTTTACGATCACGTAGATGTAATTCAGTTAATTTCCCAATTATTCAACTTTTCAACTAACTTTGCAATCTTCGACTTCGACTTGTATTTATAGCCTTCGTCTCCAACTGCTTCTTGATTCTTGTCTCTTAATTCTTGTTTCTTGAATCTTGTTTCTTGAAACTTTAATAGAAACGGTTAATCAGTTGAGTTCTGTAACTAACCCGAACTGACTCTTGCGTCTGCTTCTCAATTCTTCTTCTGCGTCTGTTTTTCTATTCACGTCTTCGTCTGCTTTTTCTATTCGTGTCTTCGTTTGTTTTTCTATTCGCGTCTTCGTCTGCTTTTCTATTCGCGTCTTCGTCTGTTTTTCTATTCCCGTCTGCGTCTGCGTCTGCGTCTGTTTTTCTCTTTTCTACGTCTGTGTCTACGTCTTATTGTGCGTCTACGTCTGCTTTGCTTCGTCTGCATTACTTCGTCTGTTTTTGTTTTTCTTTTATTTTTCTCTTTATTATGCATCAAAATTATATCTAAGTAAAGTCATTTTGACTTAACAAGAAGAAGCAAAAGACAAAAGAAGCAAAACATAGAAGAAGCAAAAAAGCAGAAGAAGACACATCAGCAAAATACAGAAGAAGACGCGTCAGCAAAACACAGAAGAAGACGCGTCAACAAAACACAAAAAAAGCAAAAAACAGAAGAAGCAAACATAGAAGAAGAAAACACAGAAGCAGCAAAACACAAAAGGAGATGATGTCATCATAGAAGAAACACAGAAGAAAATGACTTCATCACAGAAGAAGAGAAACTAAGAAGAAGCGAAACACAGAAAGAAATGACATCATCATAGAAGAAACACAGAAGAAGATAACGTCATCACAGAAGAGCAAAACTAAGAAGAAGTGAAGGACAGAGGATACTTCTTCCTTTACGAGGACCCTAACTTTTAGCTTAGAAATCCAAAAATTTTGTACTATAAATCGTTGGAAAGCTAGAAGAAGAAGTTACAACTTACGGTGGACAACTTTAACAAATTTTACCTCAATTGAGCCCTGATTTGCCTCGAAGATGGCATACGATTTCTACACCAAGAAAGGACTGGGATTTTGAAATGAATAACTATAAGGAGACAAACACATACACTTGTGGAACTTTTCAGTTCTAACTCCTTTACAAAAACAACCGAAAGCTCATTCATAACTTTAATTTCATATTGACATTAAAACAAAAGCTTAACACAATTACAACGTATGTGAGATGCTTAATGTTTAACATGCTTATGGAGTTGTCCAAAAGTGATTGAGCTAACTTAGTTACAAAGCTTCTAATATGTTGGAGCTTTCGATGCCTTGCAAGGATTGCTAACCTTCTTGTTCTACACCTAAGAAAGGAGTAGTGGGGTGAGCTACACAGCTCAGTGGCTAATATATTCATAGCTATTGGCAATCGACCAAAGTCAAGCATATGTATATATATGTCTAGCATTTATACTTTATTTAACCAATATAAACATTTATCAATTTTAGCTCCTAACACATAACACTCAATATGTTTCATACTTGATAATTTAAAATGCAATGCACCATAAACAACTCGAGGGTTCCATGAAACAGAATGAGGAAACCAAAGTTTACCCCATGAATAGAATGAGTCCAATTTTTCGGAGCTCATATGCCACAAACGGGCAATCGGGAGAAGGCTCTTATCAACATGCACGTGGTGAATAGAATGGTTCCACTCTCGCCCAAACAGAAGCACATAAATTTATTCAAATCATTTTATCAAATGCTTTCATACTTTTCATTTATACAAAATGTCATGACAAATATCAAGGCATAACATTGATCAAAACACAATTTATTTATATCACATATCCACACATAGGCAAGAATTTTCCCGATCACACAATAACTATAAATACATTACCCACCTAATTAGCTCGCGAATAGTAAGTCAAGCTTGCCTTTCCTTTTGCTCTTGGTTAGGGTTTTATTGGTTCCCTAAAATAACCAAGGTTTCATTCAAAACAACATTTCAATAAAATAAAAAAACTTCAAAAATTACAAAAATTTCAACCAAACACAAACTAAACTCAAATATAACCTACCCATAATCCATCTAGGTTAGAAAACCCAAGACCTAATTTAGGAAGCCTAAAATCAATTGGGTTCTCCTACTCCATCTTCTTCCCACACCAAAATTTTCCATTCTCCACACTAACTCTGTTCCTTCAATAAAGCAAGAAGGAAAGATGGTTAACCTACCTTAACAAGTTTGATTTCTCTCCTTTCCTTCTTTCTGTGAAACCTTTCTCCTCCCTCTTTTAATTTCATTTTCTCTCTCTTCTCCCTCTTCAATTCACAATTTTCTCCTCTTCACAAACAAAAAAATTCATACTTATCCCATTTCTACCATTAATGGGCCCAAAAAGTCCATCTTACCCTTAATTATAAGCTTATGTTCTTCTATACTAAAGTGATCTCCCAAAACGTCCTTGAACCTCCTTATTATATTAACACTTTAATTTCTACTTGCCAATTCAACAAATCCTACTAACATTGACATAAGTATAGTTTCAAAATTAAATCTATAAAAACTCCAAAATTATTTTAAATCATGCTTACTTTAAAGAAAAATTTTCTGAGGTCCAATAGATTTATAGTGACTTTTGACCTAGGATTAGAACTAAACAAGTAAGTAAAAGATTAGTGTTTATGGCATGTTATAATAGAGAATTGATGATGATGAATTAGGGTGAATTGTGAATGATGTTAATGATTGATTGTGTTGGAAATTTCTACATGAACTTGGGTACTTTTCTATTCTGGTAGAGGTCAGTTGTCTAAAGGGTAGACATATAGCCGACAATCACCACAGATGCCCAGTTGTGAGCACCATGCAAAGAAACATGGTGGAGAATGTTAGAGTTTAACGGGAGCTTATTTACGATGTAGCTCTCATGAGCATCAATTTAGAGGCTGTCCTGAAATTTCTAGGGCCTAATCTAGAGTGAGAGTGAGCTTAGTGACTAAGACGACTGTCTAGGAAAGTAGAGCCAGTGGAGTGGGACAGAGAGGCAGAGGTAGAGGTAGAACTAGTTCAGCAGGTACTAGTGTTAGGACTGAAGTACAAAGTAATCAGCCACAGTCTCAAACCAAAATTTTTGCCATCACTAGATAAAAGGCATAGAACTCCTCAGATGTTGTTGCAGGTGTGTTACATGTCTTTCAATTTGAGGCATTTGCATTATTAGATCCAGGATGCACACATTCATTCATTGAACCACATCTGGCATCTAAATTGCATTGTGAGAGAGAGGTGATGAAATGTGGCTTAGTAGTGAGTACTCCAGTAAGAAGCACTGCATTTAGTGGGGAAGTCTTTAAAGAGTGTATCATTCAAATTGATCAAGCAGAATTAAAGGTTGATTTGACAGTATTGTAGTTGAAGGAGATAGATCTCATATTAGGTATGGACTGGCTTACTACTTATAGGGCAGTAATGAATTGTTATACTAAGGAAGTGACTATTGAATCCCCTAATCAACCAAAGGTGGTATTTCAAGGTGTTAGTTAAGCAGTGCTAGCTAGATTGATTTCCTCAATGAATGCTCTCAGACTGATTAGAGGTGAATATAAGGCTTACTTAACTTATGTAATTGATACCCAAAACTGACCAAACTGTATAGGATATTATTTTTGTTAGGGATTTCCTAGATGTGTTCCCTATTGAATTACCAGGTTTACCCCCAGAAAGAGACACAAAGTTTATGATTGATTTAGTTCCCAGTATTGCTCCTATATCGACTCCTCTATATAGGATGGCACTAGTGGAACTAAAAGAACTTAAGACCCAGATGTAGGAATTGTTGGACAAGGGTTTCATCAGACCCAATGTGTCACCTTAGGGAGCTTCGATTTTGGTTGTGAAGAAGAAGGATGAGACCCTAAGATTGTGTATTGACTATAGACAGTTAAATCTGGTGACAGTGAAGAATAAATACCCATTACCAAGGATTAATGATTTACTAGATCAATTATAGGGAGCTCACGTGTTTACTAAGTTAGATTTGAGATTAGGTACTATCAATTGAAGATAGTAGAAGTTGATATACCTAAGAGTGCATTCAGGGCCAGATATGGACACTTTGACTTTTTAGTGATGCCTTTTGGGTTGACAAATTCTTCAACAGCTTTTATAGCGTTGATGAATAAGGTATTCCAGCCTTACTTATATCATTTTGTGATTGTGTTCATTGATGACATTTTGGTGTATTCCAGGAATAAAGAAGAGCATTATGAGAATTTGAGGCTAGTATTATAGATAATGAGGGAAAAGTAGTTGTATGCCAAGTTCATTAAGTGTGAATTTTGGCTTGATCAAGTAGTATTCTTGGGTCATATAGTGTCTGGACAGGACATACAGGTGGACCTAAAGAAAGTTGAAGCAGTAATGAAGTGAGAATTCCCAAAAAATGTGCCTGAGATCCAGAGTTTTCTCAGGTTAGCAGGTCATTATAGAAGGTTTGTCGAGGAGATTTCATTGATCTCAACCCCTTTAACAAAACTTCTAAGGAAGAATGTACCTTTCAGATGGACTAATGAGTGCCAAAGGAGTTTTGAGAAGGTTAAACACCGATTGACTACAGCACTAGCGTTAGCTATACCATGAGGATCTAGAGGATATGTTGTGTGTAGTTATGCTTCACACTAGGGGTTAGGATGTGTATTGATACAGTATGGTAGAGTGATTGCATATGCATCGAGATAGTTAAGGTCTCATGAATTTAATTATCCAGTTCATGATTTAGAACTTGTTGTGGTGGTGTTTGCTTTAAAAATTTAGAAAAATTATCTAAATGATGAGACATTTTAGATATTTACTGATCATAAAAGTTTGAAATATTTGTTGAGTCAGAAGGATTTGAATACGAGACAAAGGAGATAGATTGAGCTATTGAAAGATTATGATTGTACGATTGAGAATCATCTTGGTAAAGCTAATGTGGTGGCGGATGCATTGAGTAGAAAGTCTAATAGCAGTGTGGCACAGATTCAGATTTTGAGGTTATCGAGCCTAATCCAACTGAAAGCCTTGAATGTTGAGTTAAATTGGGCTAGAATGAAGTATTATTAGCTAAAATGAACCTTAAGTCAGTATTACATGAAAGAATCATAAAAGCTCAGAGTAAAGATCAAGAATTTTTTAAGCTTATTGAGAAGATGAAACAGAATTTGAATTTTGAGTTTGATTTGAGAGATGATACTTTATGGTTGAAGCAGAGATTGTGTTTGCTTGATGATGATGATCTAAGAAGAGAGATTTTAGAAGAAGTACATATGGCAGCTTATGCTATACATGCTGGTACTACCAAGATGTACAATACTTTAAAATAACATTTCTGGTGGCTAGGGATGAAGAAGCAAATGGTGGAGTATGTAGGTAAATGTTTAACTTGTCAGTAGATTAAGGGTGAGCGTCAAGGTACGGTTGGGAAGTTATAATCATTGCAAATTTTGGAGTGAAAATGGAGATAATTACTATGGATTTTATTATAGGATCATCGAGGATTCCGAGGCAACATGATGCTATTTAGGTCATTGTTGATAGATTTACGAAATCTGCCTATTTCTTACCTGCGAGAGAGAATAATACATTAGATCAATTGGTATGTTAATGAGATTGTAAGATTGTATGGTGTCCCAATATCTATTGTGTCTGATCAGGATCCCAGATTCACTTCCAAATTCTGAGGTAGTTTACAGGTAGCTTTGGGGTACAAAACTGAATTTCAATATAGCATTTCATCCTCAGCAGATGGACAGAGTGAGAGGACTATTAGAACTATTAAGGGTAGGCTCAGAGCTTGTGTTTTATAGTTCCAAGGAGAATGGGATTTGTTTATAGCACTTACTAATGGCAGGTATGGCTTATGAAGCCTTATATGGCAGGAAATGTCGGTCACCACTGTATTGGGATGAAGAGGGTTTAAGGATCATTAAAGGCCCAACATTAATTTAAGATACTGTGGATAAAGTGAAATTGTTGAAAATAGATAGAAGATTTATGTTGATTAGCATCGGAGGGATTGGAATACTAGATGGGTGATAAGGTGTTTCTGAGAGTATCACCTTGGGGAGGAGTGTTGATATTTGGTAAATAGGATAAGTTAATCCCTAGATACATTGGTTCATATGTGATTACTGAGAGAGTAGGACCCTTAGCTTATAGACTAGCATTATCGACTGAAATGGCTTAGATTCACAATGTGTTCCATGTGAGTATGCTTAGAAATATCAATCAGATATGACCCATATACTACCTATTCAGGAAGTTGAAGTTGTAACTAACCTGAGTTCTGTTGAAGAGCCGGTAAAGATAGTTGGTTATCAAACAAAACAGTTGACAAAATCGAGTCCTCCCATTAGTTAAAGTTCTTTGGAAGAATCATTCTAAAGAAGAAGTCAATTAGGCAATTGAAAAAATATGAAGAATTAGTACCCCCCACTTATTTAATCAAAAAGGTAAGAATTTCGAGGACAAAAATTCTTAAGGGGAGGAGAATTATAATAACCCATTCTCCATATTGAGGGTTAGAGCTTTAGTTGTCATGGGAATTCATGAATTACATTTCATTCACTTGGATACCATTAGCATACACTCATGAATTATGAATTATGATTTTGTACACATTGCAAGGAATGCATATGCACTCAATTGACTCATTCCAATGTATGAAAAGATTAAAACATTCATGATGTGAATTGTGAAACATTTATGCCTTGAATTTTGGTTTGATTAGGAAAAATGCCAAGTATTAAGAAAATTTGATACATGAAAATTAGGATGATTAAGTCTATAATTAAGTGACATTTGGCATTGATCATTTTGTGAAAAATAGATTAATAAGTTGATGAAAATTGGCAACTGTGATTACATGACACATGACTTAGTATTATTAGTGACATATGGCAGTACACTTACTTAATAAATATTGTACATGTCTTTAGATCTATGGCAATTTAATTTGGTGACACATGCCATTGTAGTAAGGTGACACCTAATACCTTAGGTGTAAGCTTCAGCAGGAGCAAGTCTAACTAAGCTCATTCCTGTTCTTCTTTCCTCTTACACACCACCGAAACACTCTTCTCTTTCACCTCCCTGTGTTTGTTTATGATCATGTCCAATTGCTGTTAAGTAAAAGATCATATTGTTGTTATTCATTGAACCTAGATGAAATCCATCCAAGTGTTGGATCGAAAACAAAATCATGTAAGATTTGGATAAAAAGGTAGATTTCAAAACGTTTTCTAAAATCAAAACATAATGGAAATAACATAACCAAATCAACATGTTTCAGTTATACATGATACGGTATAAGGTAAATAATTAACGTAAGAACAATATGGTATAAATATACCAACTCCTTGATACAGCTTTGACTCCTTGCTTTTGTATCCTCTCTTTGTCAATGTATCCTCTCCTTCTTAGTATATTCTTGACCAATTCGATCTACCAACATGAGACGCTCTTATTTTTGGTTATGGATGAAAGAAGGAAGAGAGAGTACATCAAATGTACCTCTTCCTTTCTATAATCAAATGAATACTAAAAGGTTGCATTACATGCCATCACTAAAAGACAACCATTAAACCATTTAATGATAAGATCATTACTCCATTTAATGATGATAAAGCATGATAAAAACCATATTCGATTTAGCAATTCAATGCAAAATGTGCAGATGAACATTTAGATACAAAAAATTGAAATATGCCCCCCCCCCTTTTTTAATAACTTTGTTTCAATTTAATTAATCTAATTAATAAAATCAAACTAAAGTCTAGCCCAATATTAAATGTTCATTTGGGCTTTTAATTAACAATTAATTAATGCAAGCCCAACATTCAATCATAGGCTTTAAAACCTCTATTTATATTTCTTGCTTTTCTTGATAATGATCCTAGAAGCCAAGTGGGGAATCTAATTGAACTTAGATAATTCAAGCTCCAATAAGCCCGAAATTAATTTATTCTCATTAGAATTAATTTCAACATATTAATCAAATGTCATTTTACTAAAGACAATTAGTTGAACTCTTGAATTACTAAATATTATAACAATACATGTTTCAAATAAGATGTCTAATTGCAAATTTTATTATGAAACATATAAGCCATCCACACATTAAAGGGTAAAATTACTGTTTTGCCCTTATGTTAGTTTTTCCTTCTAGATCTTTCGTTTTACTTTATATAGTGATTAACACACAAGATCTCATCTTGGTGTTAAGACTTGACGGATAGCTAGTCCATCAAACTACTGACACCAGTTTAATCACCAATCTCTATAAAACATCTAGAAGTGATGTTATCACTATAAACTCTTTATTTGTGTGAATGTTTGCTAATATATGTTTCAATTAATAATTTCAACATACAGACACGTGATTGGTACTATGTAAAAATTCATTATGATCATATCAAGAATTATAATGAAACATATTTGACTTCACCACTCATCAAGATTGTGGTTCATAATTAAAGAATGCCAAGGTGTATATTGTAAGATTAAGGTAACGACTTACTTTATTCTTTAAAAAACATAATTGATTCCAGATTCATTTAATAATGCCATTATTGATAGTAAACTATTATCAAAATATGAAACTCATCATTCCCTTGAAGTAAACTCGTTTACTTAGTCAAAGATAAATTGCAACACTATAGTCTAACCCATAATCAAGCGACCAACTTGATTATTCAACTGGGATTCAACTAATTTAGATTATAATAATATACTTGTTTCTCATAAATCTCCATGTATATGTATACTACTTACAAAAGAATATTGGTACCATATGACTAGATATATAATGCTCATACAAATAAAACCAAACTTTTTTGTTTTATTAATAATAAAAATTTTCATTACAAAAGTAACTGAAAAAGATTAAGTTATATGTAAATACACTTGCATTCCAGGGATGTTAGACCTCGTTTCTGGAGTCCAACTCTGGAATCATAAAACGTGAGCATTGACAAGGTGGCCACTTAAGGCAGTTGAGTGAAGGTCAAGTGAGAGGATAGTTGAAAACATGGAATTTGTAAAGAAAATCTTGGCGTCAGCATTGGCGAGTTCGCCGTGACAAAGTAATGTTTCGCCTTGGCGAAACTATGGAATCTTTTCTAAGGAACTTTTGGGACAAGTTCGCCGTGACCAACATTTGACTTCATCATGGAAAAGTCTAAAGGTCGAGCAAACGCACCCTTCGAGAAAAATATGTCGCGAAGAAAGCTTGGCTTTGCCGCGGTGAAGTTACAAGATAATATTAAAAACACCTTTCGAGAAAGGTTAGTCGAGGATAAAGTTGTGACTTTGCCGTGACGAAATGTTCAAACTCGTAACCCAAAACTTGAACATTCTAGCACTTATTACACATGCAATGTTATTCCCAAAAACACCATTTAACAACTCAACAAAAGATAAACATGAATAAATGTAAAAAATTTCTTCATTAACAACAAAAGAAAAGAGTTTTTACAAAGCTTTAATGGGCATTTCAAGCCACAATACATCATTGGTTTCATAACCCCAAAAATACAAAATATTCATGAACAAGTAATACTTAAATGAGGCTAAAACCTTGTGTTTTCCACAAACTAACTTAAAATACAAAAATATGCAGATTTGGAGTGATGGCTTGACTCTTGATCACTCGATCTCTTGCTCATCATCTAGAGGTGGGGAAGAATGGGGGTGAGCTTAAAAACTCGTGGGTAACAACTTTATAACAAAGAAACAAGCAAAACCATTGAAAATATTCATTGCCTTACCAAATTTGCAATGAATCCATATAACACCTATTTCTCAAATTCTCAACTTGTCAAGCAATTCATAACCAACATAAGTCATATATTCATCAAACTTGTCAACAAATCATAAACACATAAGAAATTAGAGTGGTTTGGGTAGATCCATAAACACGAGGGAGTTCTTGCGAATCTCCAACAATAACAGAATGGACTATCACAAACCAATGTAATGGTTTTGTGTAGTTCATAAACATAAGGGAGTCCATAAAGGAGCTTCATACTGCTAGTGGACAGGCAGGAGAAGCCTTTAACATGGAAAATGTACACTTGACATAACAGAATGGGCCACCACATACCCACACAAACTTAAATTTTATGACTTGTAAACATATTATCCAAAAGGCACATTTCGGAACCATGATTTCCATAAGCATAACATATTTCAAATACCATTTCCATCTTCATTTCATAAATCATCAACAAGATTCATGCACCAAATATGTAGTAATTTCTTAAATCATTTAAGGAGCAACAAATGCAACATTTACAAAGAGATTGAAATCATTTAACTCTATTGATTTGGAAAAATATTCATGGCTCATTAACTCCATTATACACATGTAACCCACCTAGATTCCTTGTTTAGAAACTTACTTAAAGGTGCCTCTCCTCTTGCTCCTCTTGCCTTTCTTAATTCCCTTTAACATTGGCAAAAATCTCATTTAATAGGAATACAGATTGAGAACCCATAAAGCATATTCACTAAAATTGATTCTACAGTACTTAATCCTATGCATTTCTTAAGCTTCATGAACTAAAACCCTTTCAAAAATCAAAAGGATTTAAGAATGAACTTACCTTAAATCTTCACCAAATAAAAAGATTTTTGGCTTAAATGGAAGCTCCTTTCTTGAACTATCTTTTTCTCTTCTTGAACAACCTTAAAATCACTCTTGAAAGCTCAGAAAAGATGAAACCCTAATTGATCTTCCTTCTTTTCTCTCCTCTCTCTCTTCTTTTTACATTTTTCTCTTCTTTTTCTCCCTCATTCACATTTTTTGCCTTTCTTAAGAGCAAGACTACACTTCTTGTTCCAATTATACCCTTAATAAGTGTGAAATGTCAACTTTGCCTTCCTTTATGCTTTATGGCTTTTATACTTAAGTGACATGCCAAAGTTTCCCTTTATGCTCTTACTACTTTAATTCAACTAACCAATGAAATAAAATCCTACTAACATTGACATAATAGTTGACTCAAAGAAATTAATCTATCAAGACCTCATAATTTCTTCAAATCATGCTTAACTTAGTAAGAAAAAAATATTTAGGGGCCAACATTTCTCCCCCTAAAAAAAAAAATTCATCCTCGAAATTCTTACCTGAGTCATTAAAGAGGCATGGATACTTCTCCTTCATGGCCTCCAAGGGCTCCCACGTGACCTCTTCCATAGAATGGTTTTTCCACAGGACTTTAACTAGTTGAGTTGTCTTGTTCCTGAGGACATTTTCCTTAGTGTCCAAAATCTCCACTAAAGTCTCCTCATAACTCATATCATCTCTCAATAAACCTCAATGATCTAAATGATCTGAGAGGGATCTAATCTATACCTCCTTAACATGGAAACATGTAGACATCACGTAATTGTGACAACTCTAGTGGCAGCGCCAACCTATAGACTAGTGATCTAATCCTCTCAACAATCTCGTAGGGATCCACATACCTTGGGCTCAACTTTCCCTTCTTACCAAAACTTATGATTCCTTTCCAAGGAGATGCATTAAGAAAGAATTTCTCACCAACTTCGTACTATATTTCTCACCAACTTCATTCTATCTTGAGCTACTTTAAGCTTTTGCTTAACTAGATTGACCTTGTTGACTATCATCTAGAGTAACTCTGGTCCTATTACTTTCCTTTCTCCTTCTTCATCCTGACATATAGTAGTTCTACATCTTCTTCCATACAGTGCTTCATAAGGAGCTATCTGAATGCTCGAGTGGTACAAATTATTGTAAGCAAATTTGACCACTAGAAAATGTTCATCCTAAACACCTTTGAAATACATCACGCATGCCCTGAACATTCCCTAAAGGGTTAGAATGACCCTCTCAAATTTTCCATCTGTTTAAGGATGGAAAGCAGTGCTAAAATTTAACTTAGTCCTTTGAGCTTTTTGCATGCTTTCCTAAACTTTCGAAGCAAACTGAGGATCTCTATTAGAAACTATAGAGCTTGAAATCCCATGTAGTCTCACTATCTCATCAATATACTTCTTTTCTAGCATATATAAAGAATCAGTCTATTTAATTACTAGAAAATGGGTTGACGTTGTCAAACAATTAACAATAACCTATATAGGATCATGCTTCCTATTGTTTTTGGGCAAACCCATTAAAAAATCCATGGTTATCCTTTGCCACTTCCACTCGGGAATGGATAATGGCCTTAACATGCCTGAAGGTGCCTAGTGTTCAGCCTTGACTCACTGACACACTAGACACTTGCTTGCATATTCTGCTACATCCTTCTTCATGCCTTTCCACCAAAAATACTCTTTCAAATCTCTGTACATCCTAGTGCTACCTGGGTGCATGACATAAAGTGCATTGTGTGCCTCATCGAGTATCTCATCCTTTACTTCCTTGACATTTGAAATACAAAGTCTATTTCCTACAACCATAAGTCCATCATCCCTCACTACCACTTTAGATTTCTTTCCATTCTTAATTTCTTTTCAAAGTTTGTTCAAATCTGCATCTTGTGCTTATAACTCCTTAACTTTCTCCCTGAGTATTGGTCTCACTCTAAAATTAGTAATCATGCAATCAAGTTCCTCCTATTTCAAGCTTATTCTAATCTTAGCCATCTCTTTCAACAACGGTAGATAAATTGTCTGAACGTGGGCTATGAAGGATTTCTTACTCAAGGCATCAACCACTACATTTGTCTTTCCTAGATGGTATTCAATCAACAAGTCATAATCCTTAAATAACTCTAACTACCTTCTTTGTCTCAATTTCAACTCTTTCTAGCTCAATAAGTACTTGAGACTTTATAATCTGTAAAAATCCTCTTCTAAACTCCATATACAAAATGTCACCAAATTTTGAAGGCAAAGATTATTTCTGCTAATTCTAGATCATGGGTTAGGTAATTCAATTCATAAGGCTTTAGTTGTCATGAGGCATAAGCTCTTACCTTGACTGTTTACATCAACACGCAACCCAAACCCTTTCTTAATGCATCACTATAAACTGTATAGCCCTCATCTCCTATAGGCAAGGTCAAAATTGGAGCACTTGTCGATCTGTGCTTAAGCTCCTCAAAGCTCTTCTAACATTCATCACTCTAGATAAACTTCTGATTTTTCCTTAATCATTTGGTCATTGGAGCAGTTATCAAAGAGAATCCTTCAGCAAACCTCCTATAATATCCTGCCAGACCTAAAAAAACTTCTCACTTCTATCACTGTCTTTGGTGCATGCCACTTCATCACTACTTCAACTTTCCTTAGATCAACAGGTACCTCGTCCTTCAAAATTACGTTTCCAAGGAATGTCACCTTATGAAGTCAAAATTCACACTTGTTGAATTTGGCATAAATCTCCTTCTCCCTTAGTGTTTGCAACACTATCCTAAGATATTCCTTATGTTCCTCTTCACTCTTGGAATAAACCAAAATGTCATATATAAATACTATGATAAATTGATCCAGATACTCCTTGAAGACCCTATTCATGAAATCCATGAGCACAGCTGGAGCATTGGTCAATCCAAATGGCATGATTAGGAACTCATAATACCTATAATATGTCTTAAAAGCTATCTTGTTTACATCAGATTCCTTGATTCTAAGCTAATGATAGCCTAATCTAAGATCAATTTTGGAAAAGACCTTTGTTCCCTGCAGCTAGTCAAATAGATCATCGATTCGTGGCAGAGGATACTTGTTGTTGGACCCCTCTGCCGGAGCCCAACATCAGACATGAGAGCGTGGCGTGAAACATGCTAATTATACATTTAAGGAAAAGGCCCGCGGAAGATTAATGGGCCTACTGGAAAACAAAGTTGAAACCTGCTTTCATGTGATTTAAATAAACAAGGTGAAACATGTAAATTAAATGATTAAGGAAGGAGACCATCGGAAGTTTAATGGACCCATCGTGAACAAACTGAAAACTTACTTTCATGCTTTAAAACAAACATATCCATAATTCATGCTCCAAAAGATGAGTTTCATAAAGCTTTAAGAATATCTCAAACCAAATTACAACTTTGAGTTCAAGAGTCAAACATACAAAATACTCTTGAACCAAAAATACTTGAAATGAAACTAAAGCTTAAAAATAAACATGACAAAATGGAGTGCCGCCATAACTCGTGACTCACTCGGTCTCTTGCTCGTCACCTGAATGGGGGAGATTAGAAGGGGTGAGCTATAAAGCTCGTGGGAACATATTCATAATATAGCAATAAGAAAAAGTATTCAAAAAAATAACTCATTGCCGTGGTACTTGTTGAAATCATAACACTTGAGCATGTATGAGTCATTGTCTTGAAAAATGCTTGATTCTTGAACAATTCGTGATGTATGGAACATAACAAAAAATCATAAACACATAACATAGCATAATGGTTTGGGTTGTCCCTGGTTCATGACGTACTACACATTCCATCGAAATGTTGATGTGTAGACGTAGTTTCGTGAGGGAATCCTTGTGAGAAACCCTATGCCACTAGCGGGCAGGCGGGAGAAGCCTTTTCGTGAGTCAATGTGCACTTGACTATTTGTGAGGGACACCGCAAACCCACATAAATATGCATGATTCATGTTCTTGTAAACTTGTTTGCCAAACTGGCACTTGCTTGTAAACTTGCTTGTCATATATTCGTAAAACATGATTTCATGTACATGTATTCATGAAAGGAGAAAAACCCCTTTTGGAATCCTTTTTATAATTCATGAATGCAAATCATATAACATCCGCTAATCATTCTTAATAGTATGTAATGCAATAGTGGATGATGCAATTTAAATGCATTAAATCTTTCTTGATTTGAACAAAACAATGAGTGACTTATTTACTCTATTATAAACATGAACCCACCTGGATTCCTTGCTTGTTCTTGCCTAGGAATGAGTTTCCTCTTGAGCCTCTTGATCCTCTTGCCTCACTTGACCTCCTAAAATAAGAATCAAAATCCCATTTAATAATTCATGCTGAAACAATATGTCCATTTTTAACTTCCATCCAAAATTTCATATTCTTAGAAACTGATTCATAACTTCATCACTTCACAAAACTTGTAGATCTATGTCTCTAGTTTACAACGCCTCAAAAATCACCTCAAAAGGAGTTCTGTAGCAAAAGATATGCTCCAATTACTAAAAACATCTTTGCCGGAAAAATTGGCCTCGCCGCGACTAGGCTCGCTCGTCGCGACGAGCGGCCTGGCATGTCGCGACGTGCGGTCTGGCAAGTCGCGGTGTGTGGCCCTTTCGCACGTCACGGCGTGCGGCCTCACGCACGTCGCGACATGCGGACGGGAGGGTCGACTCCCGAACCCAGATTTCTGACATTTTTCAACCTTTAATCCTTCCCTTTCTCAACTACAACACATCTAACCCTTTAATCAAGTCATATACTTCCTTTGTAAACTCATTCTAACACCAAAAACATCAACAACAAAACAACCCATGAATTTCTACCAAAGTTCTACCATAAACCCTAAACCAACGTTTCTACCCCATTTCAAGCAATACCAAGGTTCAATCCAACTCAAACAAGGATAAAAGAGTTTAACTTACCTGAAGGATGCTTCTAATCTGTCGAAAATCCTCAAGAAAACAATCCCCTTCTTCTTCCTCAAGCTCCCACGATAACTCCCTTCTCCTTCTTTCTTTTCTTCTTATTTTCTTTTCTTTCTTTCTCTTCTTTTAACTCCTTAAGCCTACAAGAAAGAGCAAAGACTATAATGCCCCTCTTAGTTAAGCCTTAACTTAGCCAACTTAAAAGCCTTGCCCATTATGCCCTTATAAAAATCTACTCTTTCATAACCATTTATTCCACACTAATCTCAAATAAATCCTAATTTCCGTTAATACTTTCAATAAAATCAAAATATGCCATAAATAACACAATCAACTTAATTCATACTTAATAACATCAAGAAAAACAAATTTCGGGCCCAACATTTCTCCCCCTCTTAAAAGAAAATTCGTCCTCGAAATTTACCTGAATCGTCAAAAAGACCTGGATACTTCTCTTTCATAGCGTCCAAGGGCTCCCACGTGGCTTCTTCCACTGAATGGTTCCTCCACAGAACTTTAACTAGCTGAACTGTCTTATTCCTGAGGACCTTTTCCTTGGTGTCCAAGATCTCTACTGGGATTTCCTCATAGATCAAATCATCTCTCAACTGAATTTCTGAAACCTGAATGACATGAGAAGGATCTGATATGTACCTCCTCAGCATGGAAACATGAAAGACATCATAAATCTGAGACAACTCTGGCGGCAACGCCAACCTGTAAGCTAGTGGTCCGATCCTCTCAAGAATCTCATAGGGACCTACATATCTTGGACTCAACTTGCCTTTCTTGCCAAACCTCATTACTCCCTTCCAAGGAGACGTCTTGAGGAACACTTTCTCACCGACTTCATACTCCATCTCCTTCTTATGAGCATCAGTGTAACTCTTCATCCTATCCTGGGCTGCCTTAAGTCGCTGCTTAACCAGATTGACTTTATCCACAGTTATCTGAATCAACTCTGGTTCTACCAGTTTCCTCTCCCCTTCTTCGTCCCAACATATCGGAGTTCTACACCTCCTTCCATACAATGACTCACATGGAGCCATCTGAATGCTCGAATGGTACGAATTATTATAAGAAAATTTAACCAACGGTAAATGCTCATCCTAAGCTCCTTCGAAATCCAACACACATGCCCTGAGCATTCCCTCAAGGGTCCGAATGGTCCTCTCAGATTGACCATCCATCTGAGGGTGAAAAGCCGTACTAAAATTCAGCTTTGTACCTAAAGCTTCCTGCAAGCTTCCCCAAAATCTTGAAGTGAACCGAGGATCCCTGTTAGAAACTATAGAATCTGGAATCCCATGCAATCTCACTATCTCATCAATGTACTTCTTTGCTAGCACATGCAAAGAATCAGTCTGCTTGATTGCCAGAAAATGGGCTGACTTCGTCAACCTATCCACAATAACCCATATGGCATCATGCTTCCTGCTAGTCTTGGGCAAACCCATCAGAAAATCCATGGTTACTCTTTGCCACTTCCACTCAGGAATGGACAATGGCCTTAATTTTCCTGAAGGCGCCTAGTATTCAGCCTTAACTTGTTGACACACGAGACACTTACTGACAAACTGTAACACCCCACTCCCACAAGACCTGAACCTGACATCGATGGTCATATCCGAGTTCGTGCCCCGCGAGGGTGGCGTGCTACATCACTTAGTCAAAACTCAGTATAATTTTTTTTTCTTTAACACATACACACACACATGATAATTTATGCGGAAAACAATTTACATAAACAATTCACTGGCCTCGAGGCCCTTTTCATAAACACATTTTATTTCTATCTGTTAACTTTACAAACTGACTTCATCAGTAATACAAAAATTCAGAAAATAAAAATACAATAATGCAGACACGAACTGATCCCGATCTGTTCTCTACTTCAATAACCAACAGATGTCATATGCCCGTTGCCTAACGGGGTATTCTTCTGAGTCCTGAAAAATAATTAAAAATTTTGGGTGAGTTTTGCAAACTCATTGAGAAACCATCATCGATGGTTCACTCAATTCATGCAACACAATAATTCACATATCACATATTTTCACATTGTTGCATAATTAAGCACATTGCACAATTGCACTTGAACATAGACAATGTGCCACATTCCATTTGCTTAAACATCTATACCCAATTGAATTTGTAAAACATTCAAACACAAGACAATTGTTTCCCAATTCACATTCAGAAATACACAGAATCACAAAGCAGTCAGCCTTTCATTCATTCAAAGAAATGCAATCCAATGCATATGTAAAACACATGTGACCCTTTCCAATTTATTACGGTGTTGTGACTGAGCGCCTAAACTTTCACAATATGGGCGCCTTAATCGGTGAGCCTGCGGCTCTAAACTATCCCAATATGGGCACATTAATCATTGAGCCAAAGGCTCTGGATCACTGTGGGGCTCGAGGCCCAATATAAACGTTAAACTTGTAGTTCTCGGTGGCTGCTCCGGTCACAACTCTCATTAACTGATCATACATTCATGCATGGAATGCATGTGTCACAACTAAACAATATTATATCATAATCGGATCCAAATTATCACATCCAAACAATCATTTCACAATGATTCACAGTATAATCACAATCACGATTTATAACCCCAAATTAACATATTCACACAATTGGTTCACAAACAATCACATTCCAATCACAATCACAAATAAATCACTCCTATGTCATAATCTCCCACATACATCGGAAACCTTCGGTCCGGAATATTGGCATAAACAAAAACAGTCCCACCATTATTCTCCACAGTGTTATAAGTGGAAAATTATAAACAATCAATAATCGAGAAACCATCTAGGTTACTCACCTTTGCTTCCGAAGCTACAACCTGGAAGTCTCGGCAATGTCTGTGAATTGACGTCCCAAATGTGTCTCTAAAACAGTCCAAATATCCAACATTACCAAATTTGGCAATCAGAAACATTTAATAATGCACATGTAGCAATTAAATGTGTACAATGCATGTTCGTGACATTCCCGGCACTAAAGCACAATTTCCCGTCGCCAAAATTTTCCTCTAAAAATGAGAAACCCATTGACACCGAAATCACCCAATTTGGACCTCTATAGGTCCAGTTATAAATAAAACATGCATCAGAAAAATCATTATTCAGTCCCCTCACTTCGACCTAACCAATTCCCGTCAATTTCGGCTCTAAAAATTCCCAATTTTACGAATAAACAAAATTAAATATTATACAAATCCGATGCTTCAAAATTCAGGTCAATCGGACGTTGGATGCGAAAGTAATTGACAAAAGAAATAATTAGGTCACATAAATCCCAAATTTCCTTCTTTTTTCCAAATTTCCAATTTTCACTAACTACCTTCTCCTCTTTCAAAACCCTTATCTATTTACACAAGTGTCTAAAAATTCAAAATTCGGTCTCGTTGGAAAGTTCTCAGAAAACCCAACAAATTTCATGAAGGGTACACAAATCAATTTCACCTCTACGGGTGTCAAAATTGCACTCAAAGACACTGCCAAATCACAAAATTGCCACAACAGTTCAGTACTTTACCAAAAATCATAACTTTTTATCCCCTTAGCTAAAAATTACAAATTGTATGTCAATCAAAAGAGAAAAAAAAAGGGCTACAACTTTCATGAACAAACTGAAAGCCAAATCCCTCATTAAACAACTCAATTTCTCAATCAAAGCTTCAGCCTATCCAAATCATTCTCAACAGTAACACATTCTTCCAAATTTCATAACTTTCACTCCCATGTTCGAAAAATTACATGCTCTATATCCCTGAAAAGATCAGACAACAAGCTACACTTCTTATGAAGGTCTCAGAGACAATTTCCTTCATTAACTAGTTCAAATTGGTCCATTAATATGACTTTCCTGTTAAACTTGTTCAAACAGCATAAAACCTAAAGCATATCCGAAATTGAAAAATTCATAACTTTCAATCCAGATATGCTAAATTCCATAAAATATCTCATTAGAAAGCTACAACAATCCTATACAATTTTTCAGAAGATTACCTAAGCCAATTTCCCCATTTACAGTCCCAAATAAATATCAGAACACAAACAGCCCAAAACCTATTCACTTAGAGCGTTGCACAACAAAGGCTGAATTTCCACTTGAACATTAACAGACCATAACTCTCAATTTACACATTGAAAAATATCATACTTAGTGGCGTTAGAAAGCTAACACAAAAGTCTTCAACTTTGATTAAGACTAATTTCACCAATTCACCCTACATCAATTTAGAAAAATGCATCAAAGTTTCAGGTCAGCAAGCTCGGGTACTGTTCACACAGCACCTCACAATTCACTTGGCATGCCAAAATTAAAATCCTTAAAGTCAGAATTGGACAAAACTTCCTTCATATGAAATCTAGCCTTACTTCTTAAGTGTAATTTAAAACAAACCTCAGCTCAATTCGACAACCCTATCAAAAGTTATGAGCAAAAATCTGAAACCTACACAAGTCCCATTTTCCAGATTTCAACCAAACCTCTACTTCTTTCATGCAAGCATCAATACTACATCAATAACCATCCCATTTAACCAAGAATTTAACCACAAATTTATCAAAACATTTACTTAAGTAATTGACCCCAATTGGCAACACACACTCATCCCCTCATCCATCATAGTTTACACTAATCTTTAATCATAATTTCACTTTCAATCATCTTAATTTCTCTACTTATATTCATTAGGTTTTGCCTCAACACTTCATCACTCAACCATCAATTAAACAACCAAATTACATAACCACATACACCAACATAGTTCTCATACAATTTAATGCATAGACAACACAAGGAATGCATTAAACTACCAATTTATACAAAAAGCATAATTCTTACCTATTTGAGTTTCAATTCTTCCAACCCTACAAATTCTCTTCCTTCACCACATACACAATCATCATCACTTGCAAAGGGTAGAGGTTTAGGTTGGGATTTGTTTTTGTGAACACATGAAGGGAATATAAGAGCTTTTGTGTGGGTGGAGGTTAACAAGAAGAAGAAAAATCAATGAAGAAGAGGAGATGAAGGAGGCTACGAAGGTGGAGAAAAAACTCTCCTTTTAAAACACCAAACCCCTTAGAAGAAAGGAGTGCCGTAGAAGACTCTCCCAATATATAAACAAACCAAATTAAATTCACAAGTAGGCAAGTGACACTTGTCACTTGCCACTTGTCCCTTTTTAAACACTCTACAAGTTTCTTTCCAACTCGGTTCCAAATTCTACTTCAATTTCCCGTCAAATTCCAACGGCTCAAGGTAATAAATTAAAAAATCATGTATCTAAATTTTCAATGCCATAGGTAGAAATTTTCGGTACTGGAAACCCACTCAGTCAGCTAGTTGGAAATTTTTCGGTCCGAACAAGTAACCCGAAAAATTCTAAAAAAATTCCCAAAAGTCACTAAAAATGGGAAACACACATAAATCCAATCCGATTAATTTTTCAAACACAAATAACACATTTTTCACAATAAACACATATGCCGGGTAAATGTCATGAATGCATGTACAATCCTGTGCATGTGCAGACATTTCAATTTATGTATATATGGAGGCCATATTAGGCATGACCATGCTGAGATACGTTTACACACTCGTAACTCATTCCAAATTACCAAATTACCCTTCCCATCGGTGATGGGATGTTACACAAACTCTGCTACATCCCTCTTCATGCCCTTCTACTAGAAATGCTCTCTCAAATCTCTGTACATCCTGTAGGAAAATCCTGGTGTGAGCATCACATGCCCACGGTGCGGAAAACAAAAAATTTTTATTCCGGGACCTTCCTGAAAGCCAGGATCCATGTGTCTATACAACAAAATCAAACCATAACGGCCAAAGGAGACCGTCTCTAACGGTATCCACGCAGAGATCGGAGAACCTAACCGGGACAAACCCTTTGATCCGGGAATTGCTAGAACAAGTTGAAGACTGCTAGATCTTACCTTGTTCTTGGAGAGCTAATGAAAATGACGATGGAGAATGCTTGGAGAGGAGAAAATGGAGAGCTTGGGAAATGATGCTCGTATATCTCTAAAGAAAGCATTGAAAAACTTTCTTTTTCATCTTCTTCTTTTAAGACCAACGAACAACCACCTTCCTCTCACCTTTTGCCATTTGTCTTTAGTCATTTAATATAACTAATGACTAAGAAAAAGAAGAAACTTCTTTTACTCATCCACATATAGCCATATATATATATATATATAAAGCAAAGTGATGCTTTTCCTCTCCTCCTCCATACACGTATGACACTTATATATATATATTTATTAATTAATTCTTTAAATAATTAATTATATATATATATATATATAAATGCTGAAGTGGTCCAGTCACACTGGGGTCGGTCCTACCGGCCTACCGAATCCTGGTATGGGAAAAATCCCCGAAAACGTTTTTCAGCAATATCGATATCGCGCTCTCATGGGGACATATCTCGATCTCATCGGGATCCATTTAATCCTTTTGCTCTCCAAATATTGGAACTCTATCTAAAACTATTTTACGAATTCTTCGAGACACTCTTATGCGTGTGACCCATTAGATTCCCGGTTATGTTGGCCACTTAGATTAACACTTAATCTGAGCAAGTCATGAGCGGTATCAAGCAACACATCATGACCCCCAATTGACCGGAAAGTAATTGGTTTGACGAATGAACATGTATTCATCATAAACCATATGACGAACCTTTCCATAGACAATTACCGTGCAATTCGTCCTTTCACCATGTTATACCCCACTTGGTTATGAGTATGGGCAATGTGTCAACTCTTACTAGACTGACTACGTCAAATCTAGTCCAAGTGATTTCAGTTCTTTTCCTGGGACTCATTACTTAATATGTCAATGAAGACATTCTTCATGACATATATGCTCCGGCCAGAGACTTCCAAGTAATGACCCTGACAAGAGGCCATGGGTATCATCTTCTGCTATCACAGAAGTAGTGAATCCTCTATTGGCTACTCAATTACCTTCGAATACCTCAAGCTGTACCCAATTACCACCCTATGACCGAGCTCTGTAAGGCAACAAGGAATGGAGTCAAAGCACAGAATCAGTATCCAAGATATCCTTGAGCACCTCAAGTCTAATGATACTTGCACCATTGCTATGATGAGATTATCACTGACAGTAGAATAGGACATCCATGTGATGATCTCATAGCAGGTAATCCAATGTACTTACTACCTCTAGTAAGCATCCACATCTCAACCCTAAATATCTCATATTTACAGCTTCTGAGATCCACTGCCTGATCAAATCAAGGAGCTTGAGATGTACTAGTCTCTTCAGATTACCGATGTCCAGTCTCAGTAATCCTATGACTAGGGATAATTTAGATACTAACATAATTGCACATGATAGGAATCTCAGTAGTATGATCACATCACAATTTCCTTCATGCTATGTCATATATCATGGACTTCATTAATTTGCTTATCGATCAATATCCATTCATAAATAATGAACAACAAGTTAATGAAATATGCCTTTCTTTATTTTTTCATAAAGTATGTACACAACTTTGCACAAAATGCGCTAAAGGCGATTGCCTTCAGGGCACTACTCTAACAATCTCCCACTTGACCTAAAACCAATCGTCTTGATATGTAATACCATAGGCGAGTACATGAGAATCAAAACTCTTTTGTGATAATGGCTTTGTCAACGGATCAGCAATATTCTACTCGGTGGGAATTCTCTCGATCTGGACATCACCTCGTCCAATGATCTCCCTGATCAGATGATATCTGCGGAGTATGTGTTTGGATCGTTGATGAGACCTTGGTTCTTTCGCCTGCGCAATAGCCCCATTGTTGTCACAATACAACTGTATGGGCCCATCACTGCTAGGAACCACACCAAGTTCAGTAATGAACTTCTTGATCCAAACTGCTTCCTTTGCTGCTTCTGAAGCGGCAATGTACTCTGCCTCGGTTGTTGAATCGGCAGTCGTCTCTTGTTTGGAACTCTTCCAACTAACCGCCCCGCCATTCAGTGTGAATACGTAACCTGATTGGGATTTGGAATCATCCTTATCAGATTGAAAACTGGCATCTGTATACTCGCTCACTTTGAGATCTCCATCTCCATATATCAAGAAAACATCCTTAGTCCTTCGCAAGTACTTGAGGATATTCTTGACAGCTACCCAGTGACCCTCACCAGGATCCAATTGGTATCTGCTCGTAACACTTAGAGCGTATGATACATCGGGTCTCGTACATAGCATAGCATACATGATAGATCCTACCGGAGATGCATACGGGACCATACTCATGCGCATCCTCTCATCTTGTGTCTTAGGACACATAGATTTCGAGAGTGTTATCCCATGAGTCACGGGAAGGTACCCTCTCTTGGATTGCTCCATGCTAAACCTTTTTAGCATCTTGTCTATGTACGTTGATTGTGAAAGACCAAGCAACCTTTTTGATCTATCTCTATAGATCTTTATCCCAAGGATATAAGTTGCTTCACCAAGGTCTTTCATGGCAAATTATTTGGACAACCAAATCTTGACTGATTATAGCATAGAGACATCATTTTCTAGCAATAATATGTCATCTACATACAGCACAAGGAATATGATTGTAGTCCCATTAACCTTCTTATACACACAGTGTTCATCCGAATTTTGTGAGAAACCAAACTCTTTGATTACCTCATCAAAACGGATATTCCAACTCCTGGATGCTTGTTTCAATCCATAGATGGATTTATGAAGCTTGCATACCTTTTTGCCATCATAGGAGGTGAAGCCCTCAGGTTATGACATATACACATCCTCAGCTAGATTTCCATTTAGGAAAGCTGTCTTCACATCCATCTGCCATATCTCATAATCATAATGAGTGGCAATGGCTAGGAGTATCCTAATGGATTTAAGCATTGCTACTGGGCTGAAGGTCTCATCGTAGTCAACTCCTTGTCTTTGACGAAAACCTTTAGCCACAAGTCTTGCTTTATAGGTAATTACATTACCATCCATGTCGGTTTTCTTTTTGAAAACGCATTTGCACCCTATGGGTGTGATTCCTTCGGGTGCCTCAACCAAAGTCCATACTTGGTTTTCATACATGGAATCCATTTCAACCTGCATGGCATCAAGCCATTTCTCAGACTCTGAACTCTTCAGAACCTCTTCATAGGTGGTAGGCTCATCATCTTCTATGAGCAATACGTCATTCTATTCATTCACGAGAAATCCATATCTCTAGAACAGGCGTATCTTACATGACCTACGAACTTCGTGTGTTGTAGAAGGTTGAATCACATTTCATCCGTATGAGTCACGGCTTGAGTTCGAGCTTGATCTGCGTCTGTTCGAGCATCTTGAACTTCTTCAAGTTCAATTTTGCTCCCACCGCCTTCTTGTAAAAGAAACTATTTCTCTAAAGACAGCATGCTTCAAACAAACACCTTTTGTTCCTCGTGAGTAGAATTGATATCCCATTGTTTCTTTAGGATATCCTACTAACAAACACTTGTCGACTTTGCATCAAGTTTATCGACTTTGTCCGCTTCACATAAGCGTGACAACCCCAAACTTTCAAATGAGTAAGATAGGGTCTTTTGTTAGTCCACATCTCATATGGAGTAACATCAACTGTCTTTGATGGAACTCTGTTTAACATGTAAACAGCTATCTCGATTGCATACCCCCAAAAGGATTTTGGTAACTTTGCAAAGCCCATCATTGATCGTACCATGTCTAACAAGGTTCGATTTCTCCTTTCTGCCACACCATTATGTTGTGGTGTGTAAGGAGGAGTCCATTGAGATAAAATCCCATTATCTCTGAGATAATCCAAAAACTCTTGGTCTAAGTATTCCCCACCACGATCTGATCGTAATATCTTGATACCTTTCCCAAGTTGGTTTTCTACTTCATTTCAAATTGTTTGAACTTTTCAAATGCTTGATTTGTATCTCATCGATACAAGTACCCATATCGAGAATAATCATCGATAAAGGTAATGAAGTAAAGACAACCACTTCGCATGGATGGACATCGGACCACATACATCCGAATGTATTAGGTCTAATACTCCGATCGCTCGCTCACCCTTTCCCTTAAAGGGTAATTTAGTCATCTTGCTTAATAAACAAGATTCGCATGTGTCATATGATTCATAATCAAATGACCCTAAACTACCACTCTTATGGAGCTTAGCTATCGTCTCTCATTTATATGGCCAAGCGACAATGCCATAAGTAAGTTGATTTTAAATTATCTCGTTTATGTCTTTTTGTGTCATTGACATTCATAATTGGATGTGACATATCTAATATGTAATTTCCATTGCATAATGTACCAGTACCATAAAGCATTCCATTCAAACTAATAGAACAACCATTGTTACTAAAAGTCAAATGGAAACCATTTTTATTTAAACAAGAAATGCATAATATGTTCTTTGTTAATACAGGTAGAAAATAGCATTCATCCAATTTAATTACAAGCCTAGTGGGGAGTGACAAAAAGTAAGTGCCTATGGCTAATGCAGCAACTCTTTCTCCATTTCCCACACGTAGGTCTAGTTCTCCCTTTATGAGCTGTCTACTGTCCCTGAGGCCCTGCATATCATTGCATATGTGTGAGCCACAACCGGTATCTAATACCCATATGTTATCGTCAGAAACAGTATTAACCTCAATGACAAACATACCTGAAGAAGTCGAGGCATCTGATGCCTTCTTCTGCTTCAATTCTTCCAGATAGACTTTACAGTTCCGCTTCTAGTGGCCAATCTTGCCACAATAGAAGCAAGTTCCTTTTGGTGCAGTCTCTTTGGTTTTCTTCTTGGCTACACTTCCTTTTGGTTTCTTAGACCTTTTCTTCTTCAGCTTCCTTTTCTTTGAACTAGAAGAAGAGTCCACCATAAGCACTTGTTTGCTATCCTTCTTGATAGCTTGCTCTGCTGTTTTGAGCAGATTGATCAACTCAGGGATTGTCGTGGATATTTGGTTCATCCGATAGTTTAACACAAACTGTGAATAACTATCAGACAATCCAACTAGAATTAAGTCAACACTTAATTCATAATCCATAACAAAACCTAAGACGGCCAACCTCTCAATATACCCATTAATCTTCAGTGCATACTACACTACAGATGAACCTGGAGTCATCTTAGTAGTGAAGAGTAGCCTCGAGGTCTCGAACCTTTCAGACCGAGCTTGCTCATCAAACAGCTCTCTAAGATGAAACACTATGGTATTAGCATCCATAGACTCATGCTGCTTCTGCAGCTCTGGTGACATCGAGGCAAGCATAATGCAGGTAGCCATGTCACTGTCTTTAAGATGCTTACGATATGCTTTCGATCCTCATCAAGCATCGGCGCAGTGGATCGGAAGTGGAACATCTAGGACATATCCAGTTCCTCGACACGAGAACAATTCTCGATTTCTCGACCAATCTAGAAAGTTAGGTCCAGTTAATTTGTTGGAGTCCATAAGCGAGCGCAAGTTCACACTGGAAGTCATCTTCAATAACCTATAGGAAAAAGAGAGAAAGAATGTTAGAGTAGGATTACATGCATGATCATAAGGACTTGCATGACATGCATATGGCTCCCACTAGTTTCAAAGAATCCATAACCCTCAGTACGAATCCAAGAAACATTATGACAAAATGTCCTAGTGGGTCGATATCCGACATTACTAAAATGACCTTGGGTTTACCCAACAAGCCACCTTAGGTCAATCGGTAGGTATCGGTCATACCAATTGCATCATAGATATCTGACATTACTAAAATGACCTTGGGTTTACCCAACAAGCCACCTTAGGTCTATCGGCAGGTATCGGTCATACCATTTGCTTCATAGATGCAACTATCGACTAGTGTTATCAACTCGTGATGTATGCACACACATTGGGTTATCAACTCTTGATGCGCGTACATCTGATGCACACTGCCCAATTTCGCCTCTGTCCGCGTTGACCTTGAGTTTACTCAACAAATCAACGCTTCTAGTAAAAACCGACCCATTAATCCGAAAATCTTATTTTCATGGTTCGAATATATCCGTATAGAGTGAGCTTGGGTTTACCCAACAACCCAACTCTATAAGAACTCTGATTCTCCCCATATTAATGGAAGGCGTTAGTTTTCATATGATGTGTGAGGGTTTTCAGCTCTCATCTTCTTCTTCTCCAAGCCGTAGGATTATAGTCACCATGACTATATGGAATGATTTAGGGTATTTCATCAATCACATTGAGTCTATACCTAAAATCATCCATCATCCCACCTTTGCATGTTGTAAGTCGACTTGTGTATGTGTAAGTCGACTTATGCTAGTGTGTAAGTCGACTTATGCATGTGTAAGTCGACTTATGCAACAGTATACTGCGAAAGTCGACTTGTACCATTGTGCAAGTCGACTTATGAGTCTACAGTGCACGGACAAGTCGACTTGTATCTTTATTAGTTGACTTATCCATGTGGAATTGCTATCTAATCGGCTAATTTCTCAATCCGTGCAGTTCCAATTCACAATACCAAGTGCAATATCCTTTACCTTGATGTACCAATGAAACACTTTCATTGTTGCTTACCATATATAGTCAAACTATACATAAAAAACTTGAAATTGATGAATACACTCTTATTCATTTCGATTTCCAAATAATTTGAGAATATGAAACTATCACCCTAAGTATCTCTAGGTAGTCTAAACTTTATCAAGACTACTTCGGCACATGTCACAAAATTTGTGACGGCCAAAATAATCAAGACAACGAATACACTAACGAGATGCTAATGTGACACATTTGACATCCGAAAAATATTTGGAAACCCAATTTCAAGAAATTAAATTTGGAAAGCATACAACATCAATATAAGACATTTTTAATCACATTAAAAATGATCCAAGGCATTGGAATTGAGAAATACACAATTTATCATTTCAAACAAAACAGCTCCAGCAACTTTCTCAAAACTGCCAAGCTCTGTTCTTTGCTTGAAAAACTCATTAAAAAAATTTCAATAAATTCTGAGAAAATTAAAGAGGTTACAAGATGTTCACAACATGTTCCATGAAATTTTTCAGGATTTATTTACAACAAAAACTCATCCAACCTCAGAAACAAAACCAATGTAGAATCTGTGTTCCTCAACACAGTTATTCCCAGAAGCACACAATAAATTCTCAAATAAATAGTAAATCACCTCGAAAACATTTTTACATTCTCATAGACATTCATAAACATCTTAGAGACATGTTGGTGAAAGAAAATATGAAAAAAAAAATTTCTATAATTTATTCTCGAATGTATAAGCATGCCTGTTCATTGAATGTGCACAAAGACAGCAACCAGAACATTGGGGAATAAATTAGCAAAACCATATCAAATCACATTAATAAATTCCGATCTTCCACAGAAATATGCAACAAAATCTTGTGAACATATCTGGATAAGAAAATTTCGAAGACTATATTTCTATACTGAATTCGAAATTCACACAATCAACATGCATCATCGTCACAAGCAATAGGCAACTCTGACGTAGTCATGGTTTCTTCGTTATATACGACACAAGTGGCTCTGATACCACTGTAGGAAAATCCCGATGTGAGCATCACATGCCCACGGTGCGAAAAACAAAAATTTTTTGTTCCGGGACCTTCCCGAAAGCCAGGATCCATGTGTCTATACAACAAACTTAAACTATAACGGCCAAAGGAGACCGTCTCTAACAGTATCCACGCAAAGATCGGAGAACCTAACCGGGACAAACCCTTTGACCCGGGAATAGCTAGAACAAGTTGAAGACTGCTAGATCTTACCTTGTTCTTGGAGAGCTAATGAGAATGACGATGGAGAATGCTTGGAGAGGAGAAAATGGAGAGCTTGGGAGATGATGCTCGTATATCTCTAAAGAAAGCATTGAAAAACTTTCTTTTTCATCTTCTTCTTTTAAGACCAACGAACAACCAACTTCCTCTCACCTTTTGCCATTTGTCTTTAGTCATTTAATATAACTAATGACTAAGCAAAAGAAGAAACTTCTTTTACTCATCCACATATAGCCACATATATATATATATATATAAAGTAAAGTGATGCTTTTCCTCTCCTCCTCCATACACGTATGACACTTATATATATATATTAATTAATTAATTCTTTAATTAATTAATTATATATATATATATATATAAATAAATGTTGAAGTGGTCCAGTCACACTGGGGTCGGTCCTACCGGCCTACCGGATCCCGGTATGGGAAACACCCCCGGAAACGTTTTTCAACAATATCGATATCGTGATCTCATCGGGACATATCTCGATCTCATCGGGATCCATTTAATCCTTTTTCTCTCCATATATTGGAACTCTGTCCAAAACTATTTTACGAATTCTCCGAGACACTCTTATGCGTGTGACCCATTAGGTTCCCGATTATGTTGGCACTTTAGATTAACACTTAATCTGAGCAAGTCATGAGCGGTATCTAGCAACACATCATGACCCCCAATTGACCGGAAAGTAATTGGTTTGACGAATGAACATGTATTCATCATGAACCATATGACGAACCTTTCCATAGACAATTACCGTTCAATTCGTCCTTTCACCGTGCTATACCCCACTTGGTTATGAGTATGGGCAATGTGTCAACTCTTACTAGACTGACTACATCAAATCTAGTCCAAGTGATTTCAGTTCTTTTCCTCGGACTCATTACTTAATATGTCAATGAAGACATTCTTCATGACATATATGCTCCGGCCAGAGACTTCCAAGTAATGATCCTGACAAGAGGCCATGGATATCAACTTCTGCTATCACAGAAGTGGTGAATCCTCTCTTGGCTACTCAATTACCTTCGAATACCTCAAGTTGTACCCAATCACCACCCTATGAGCGACCTTTGTAAGGCAACAAGGAATGGAGTCAAAGCACAGAATCAGTATCCAAGATATCCTTGAGCACCTCAAGTCTAAGGATACTTGCACCATTGCTATGATGAGATTATCACTGACAGTAGAATAGGAAATCCATGTGATGATCTCATAGCAGGTCATCCAATGTACTTACTACCTCTAGTAAGCATCCACATCTCAATCCTAAATATCTCAAATTTACAGCTTCTGAGATCTACTGCTTGATCAAATCAAGGAGCTTGAGATGTACTAGTCTCTCCGGATTACCGATGTCCAGTCTCAGTAATCCTATGACTAGGGATAATTTAGATACTAACATAAGTGCACATGATAGGAATCTCAGTAGTATGATCACATCACAATTTCCTTCATGCTATGTCATATATCATGGACTTCATTAATTTGCTTATCGATCAATATCCATTCATAAATAATGAACAGCAAGTTAATGAAATATGCCTTTCTTTATTTTTTCATAAAGAATGTACACAACTTTATACAAAATGCGCTAAAGGCGATTGCCTTCAGGCCACTACTCTAACACATCCTGGTACTACCTGGGTGCATGGCATAAGGCGCATTGTGTGCCTCATCCAAAATCTCATCCTTAACCTCCCTGCCATCTGGAATACAAAGTCTGTCCCCCACTGTCATGAGTCCATACTCTCTCACTACTACCTCAGAAACCTTACCATTCTGAATTTCCTCCCTAAGCTTGCTCAACTCTGCATCCTGTGCCTGCAACTCCTTAACCTTTTCCCTGAGAATCGGCCTCACTCTGAAATTTGCTAGAAGGCAATTTGGTTCATCCTGCTTCAAGCTTATTTTAAGCTTGGCCATCTCTTCCAATAAAGGAAGATAAACAGCCTGAACATGAGCAATAGAAGACTTCCTGCTCAAAGCATCCGCCACTACATTCGCCTTGCCTGGGTGGTACTCGATCAACAAATCATAATCTTTGAGTAACTCAATCCACCTTCTCTGCCTTAAATTCAATTCCTTCTAGCTCAGTAAGTACTTGAGGCTCTTATGATCGGTAAAGATCCTTGTCTGAATCCCATAAAAATAATGCCTCCAAATCTTCAAGGCAAAGATCATTGCTGCCAACTCCAAGTCATAAGTCGGATAGTTCACCTCAAACAACTTCAGTTGCCTTGAAACATAAGCTATCGCCCTGTCTCCTTGCATCAATACACAACCTAGACCCTTTCTCGAAGCATCACTGTACACTGTATAGCCCTCATCACCAGAAGGAAAAATCTGCACTGGAGCACTTGTCAACCGGTGTTTGAGCTCCTCAAAGCTCTTCTGGCATTCACCAGTCCAATTAAACTTCTGATTCTTCCTCAATAGCTTGGTCATCGGAGCAGCTATCATGGAGAATCCTTCTACAAATCTCCTGTAGTAACCTGCCAGACCCAGAAAACTCCTTACCTCTGTCACTGTCTTGGGTGCATGTCAATTGACCACTGCTTCAACTTTCCTCGGATCAACATGTACACCATCCTGCGAAATCACATGCCCAAGGAAAGTCACCTCATGAAGCTAGAACTCATACTTGCTGAACTTGGAATAAAGCTCTCTCTCCCTAAGAGTCTACAATACAATCTTGAGATGCTCCTCATGCTCTTCTTCACTCTTAGAATACACCAGAATGTCATCTATAAACATATGACAAAATGATCCAGAAACTCCTTGAAGACCCTATTCATAAGATCCATGAAAGCAGCTGGAGCATTGGTCAAGCCGAATGGCATAACCAAAAACTCATAGTGTCCATATCGAGTCCTGAATGCTGTCTTGCTTACATCAGACTCCTTAATTCTGAGCTGATGATAGCCTGACCTGAGATCAATCTTGGAAAAGACCCGTGATCCCTGCAGCTGATCAAACAGATCATCTATCCGTGGCAGAGGATACTTGTTCTTAATTGTCACCTTGTTAAGTCTCCGATAGTCAATGCACATCCGCCATGATCCATCCTTTTTCTTAACAAACAGAACTGGTGCTCCCCAAGGAGACGAACTAGGCCTGACATATCCCTTCTCTAACAGTTCCTCCAACTGTTCCTTAAGCTCCTTCAACTCAGCTGGAGCCATCCTATACAGCGATATTAAAATTGGCGCAGTTCTGGGAATCAAGTCAATGGCAAACTCGATTTCCCTCACCGACGGCAAACCTGGCAATTCCTCTGGGAACACATCTGGAAACTCCCTCACAATCGGGAAATCCTCTAACTTCCCTTCATTCACACCGACATCCACAACATGCGCCAAGAAAGCTTCACATCCCTGGCCCATCATCCTTTCAGCTAACATAGCTGAAATCAGTCTTGGTGACGATGTCTTCCTGTCTCCTCTGAAGATCACCTTCTCACCATTGCCCAGATCAAACTCTACCTCTTTCAGACCACAATCTAGCTTGGCCAGATACTTCTTCATAGTATCCATCCCCAGGATAACATCTAACTCTCTTAGGTCTAGCAGTAGAAAGTCCACTACCAATCTAGCACTATTAATGAAAAGCTCACACTGCTCATACACCTGACTGATCACCACTTTCCTCCCTAGAGGAGTACTAACAATCAAAGGCCTATCCAAAGGCACAGAACTCACACCATGCAATGCCATACTTGCAGAAACAAATGAATGCGTGGAACCAGAATCAATCAAAACAAATACTGTTGAATCAAATAACTGAGCCATACCCGTGACAACCTCAGGTGCGGCTGCAGCTTCCTCCCTGCTCATGGCGAACACTCTTGCCGGCGCCTGACCCCTTGGCCTTCCTGGAGGAACAGTCTTCCTTGCAGTCCCGGACCTACCTATCTCAGTAACTGGCTTGGTTCCCACTGTCTCTGCATGCCTTGGAGCTTGAAACTGTGACCCCTCTTGTCTTGGTGCCTGTGGACAATTCTTGGCTATATGTCCCTTCTCTCTGCATCTAAAATAAACTCCAAGTGACCTGAGGCACTCTCCCTGGTGATGTTTCCCACACTGGTCACATAAGGGATGGGTGAACCAGCTTCTTCCAGCTCTACCAGTGCCTCCCACATTAGAGGCTTGCCACGACATCGCCCTCACCCTTTGCTCTGGTAGCCCCATCATACCCACTTCACTCTGACTGTGAGAGCTCCTCGTTCTCCTCGTGCTCCTCTCAGCCAATGGAGCACTAGTACCCTTCCTGAAAGTCTGCTCCCTGTTCTTCCTCTTCTTGTTCGCTTCATTTCTGATATTCTCCAGCCACTCGGCAGAGCAAGATCCACCAACTGCTGGTAGTCACAGAAATTATGAATCAGGACTTTCTCCCTGATCCCCAAGTGAAGACCTCCTTCAAACTTACGGCACTTGTCTTCCTCTGTTGTCACAATGTTAATGATAACGGAAAGTCATGTGAACTTCAGCTCATACTCGCTCACACTCATGTCCCTCTGCATGAGATTCAGAAATTCCTTGGCCTTATCCTGCACATAAACCCTGGAGAGATACTTCTTTCGGAACACTTCTACAAAGTCCCTCCATGTCAGCACCGATGGAACAACCTGACTGTGAGGTACTGACTCCCACCAATGCAGTGCATCTCCCTGCAACAAACTGACTGCATAGTCTAACTTGTCCTCATCTGAGCATCTCATCTGAACTAGAACCCTCTCGGTCCTCTTCAACCACGCTTCAGCCTCTTCTGGATTTGTAGTCCCACAGAAATCCACAACCCCAAACTTCTGGAGCTTATCATACTGCTCACTCCTGTCTACTGGAGCTTGCATCGGCATCTGAGATCTCTGACCTATGGCATACATGAAAACTTGAGCAAAGGCTTGAAAGAAACTCGGATCCATAGGATTTCCCTGAGGCATAGGAGGAGGCGGTGGAGGCACTTCTTGTTGAAAGCTAGGTGCCTCAGAAATCGGAACAGAATGTGTCCCAGCATCCTGAGGAATATGGGATTCATCCGTGCTCCCCTGATGAGAATGAGATCGAGTCATAGCTCCCCGAGTTCTCCTTCGAGGTGGCATGTTCACTCCTTGAATAGAAAACCATTGAAAACTTCAGTTCAAGTAAGACAAGTTTCAAAATATGCAAAAACAGTTCCTATCGTGTAAAACAATGCAAGTTATTTCTTGAAAGCAATGTCATGCAGCCCTAGATCAAAAACCTACGTGCTTTGATACCACAACATGTTGGACCCCGCTACCGGAGCCCAACATCGGACATGAGAGCGTGGCGTGAAACATGCTAATTATACATTTAAGGAAAAGGCCCCCGCGGAAGATTAATGGGCCTACTGGAAAACAAAGTTGAAACCTGCTTTCATGTGATTTAAATAAACAAGGCGAAACATGTAAATTAAACGATTGAGGAAGGAGACCATCGGAAGTTCAATGGACCCATCGTGAACAAACTCAAAACTTACTTTCATGCTTTAAAACAAACATATCCATAATTCATGCTCCAAAAGATGAGTTTCATAAAGCTTTAAGAATATCTCAAACCAAATTACAACTTTGAGTTCAAGAGCCAAACATACAAAATACTCTTGAACCAATAATACTTGAAATGAAACTAAAGCTTAAAAATAAACATGACAAAATGGAGTGTCGCCGTAACTCGTGACTCACTCGGTCTCTTGCTCGTCACCTAAATAGGGGAGATTAGAGGGGGTGAGCTATAAAGTTCATGGGAACATATTCATAATATAGCAATAAGCAAAAGTATTCAAAAAAATAACTCATTACCGTGGTACTTGTTGAAATCATAACACTTGAGCATGTATGAGTCATTGTCTTGAAAAATGCTTGATTCTTGAACAATTCGTGATGTATGGAACATAACAACAAATCATAAACACATAACATAGCATAATGGTTTGGGTTGTCCCTGGTTCATGACGTACTACACATTCCACCGAAATGTTGATGTGTAGACGTAGTTTCGTGAGGGAATCCTTGTGAGAAATCCTGTGCCACTAGCGGGCAGGCGGGAGAATCCTTTTCGTGAGTCAATGTGCATTTGACTATTCGTGAGGGACACCGCAAACCCACATAAATATGCATGATTCATGTTCTTGTAAACTTGTTTGCCAAACTGGCACTTGCTTGTAAACTTGCTTGTCATATATTCGTAAAACATGATTTCATGTACATGTATTCGTGAAAGGAGAAAAACCCCTTTTGGAATCCTTTTCATAATTCATGAATGCAAATCACATAACATCCGCTAATCATTCTTAATAGTATGTAATGCAATCGTGGATGATGCAATTTAAATGCATTAAATCTTTGTTGATTTGAACAAAACAATGAGTGACTTATTTACTCTATTATAAACATGAACCCACCTGGATTCCTTGCTTGTTCTTGCCTAGGAATGAGTTTCCTCTTGAGCCTCTTGATCCTCTTGCCTCACTTGACCTCCTAAAATAAGAATCAAAATCCCATTTAATAATTCATGCTGAAACAATATGTCCATTTTTAACTTCCATCCAAACTTTCATATTCTTAGAAACTGATTCATAACTTCATCACTTCACAAAACTTGTGGATCTATGTCTCTAGTTTACAACGCCTCAAAAATCACCTCAAAAGGAGTTCTGTAGCAAAAGATATACTCCAATTACTAAAAAAATCTTTGCTGGAAAAACTGGCCTCGCCGCGATGAGGCTCGCTCGTCATGACGAAATGCTCAACTGCACGCCATGATGTCTTGGCTCGACACGTCATGGCGTCAGGACCTCATGCGTCATGACGTATGGACGGAGGGTCGACTCCAGAACCCAGATTCGACATTTTCAACCTTTAATCCTTCCCTTCTCAACTACAACACATCTAACCCTTTAATCAAGTCATATACTTCCTTTATAAACTCATTCTAACACCAAAAACATCAACAACACAACAACCCATGAATTTCTACCAAAGTTCTACCATAAACCCTAAACCAACGTTTCTACCCCATTTCAAGCAATACCAAGGTTCAATCCAATTCAAACAAGGATAAAAGAGTTTAACTTACCTGAAGGATGCTTCTAATCTGTCGAAAATCCTCAAGAAAATAATCCCCTTCTTCTTCCTCAAGCTCCCACGATAACTCCCTTCTCCATCTTTCTTTTCTTCTTATTTTCTTTTATTTCTTTCTCTTCTTTTAACTCCTTAAGCCTACAAGAAAGAGCAAAGACTATAATGCCACTCTTAGTTAAGCCTTAACTTAGCCAACTTAAAAGCCTTGCCCATTATGCCCTTATAAAAATCTACTTTTCCATAACCATTTATTCCACACTAATCTCAAATAAATCCTAATTTCCCATTAATACTTTCAATAAAATCAAACTATGCCATAAATAACACAATCAACTTAATTCATACTTAATAACATCAAGAAAAACAAATTTGGGGCCCAACACTTGTTCTTAATAGTCACCTTTGTTGAGTCTCCAATAGTCAATGCACATGCACCATGTTCCATCCTACTTTTTAACAAACAGAACCACCGCTCCCTATAGTGATGAACTTGGCCAGATATACCCCTTCTCTAACAATTCTTCCAACTGCTCCTTAAGCTCCTTCAGCTCAACGAGAGCCATTCTATATGGTGGTACGAAAATGGATGCGATACCTGGAATCAAATTGATGGAAAACTCAATTTCCCTTATTGGTGGTAAACTAGGTATGTTTTCTAGAAACACGTTTGGAAATTCCCTCACAATTGGAAAATCTTCTAACATTCCTTATTTCACATCAGTGTCCATAATGTGTGCCAAGAAGGCTTTATACCTTTTTCTCATCATCCTGTTAGCTAGCAAAGCAGAAATAATTCTTAGTGATGGTTTTATTTTGTCTTCTCTAAAAGTTACCTTCTCACCCTTACCAAGATCAAATTCTACTTCTTTGAGGCTATAATCCAACATTGCATGATATTTCTCCATGGTATCCATTCTAAGTATAACATCTAGTCCCTTTAGATCTAAAGATAGTAAGTCCGCTATCAGTCTAACACGATTAATAAAGAGTTTACAATCTTCGTACGCTTAACTGTAGGAAAATCCCGGTGTGAGCATCACATGTCCACGGTGCGGAAAACAAAAATTTTTGTTCCGGGACCTTCCCGAAAGCCAGGATCCATGTGTCTATACAACAAACTCAAACCATAACGACCAAAGGAGGCCGTGTCTAATGGTATCCATGCAGAGATCGGAAAACCTAACTGGGACAAACCCTTTGACCCGAGAATAGTTAGAACAAATTAAAGAGCACTAACTCTTACCTTTGTCCTTAGAGAGCTTGAGAATAACGATGGAAGAGAAGATGAAGAAGCCTTGAAGAAGAGATTGGAGGAGATGATCGTTGATGAGAGAACAATCTTCTCTCTTAGGTTTTCACAAAACCTTTCTTATTCTTCAAAAGCCACGAAGATCATCATCAAAAGAGAAAGAAACTCTTTCTTTTCCTTCTTGATCCATAAGCCACGATCATCCCTCTTCATCTCTTTATTTTTTTCTTTTTTCATTAAATGCCATTTGATGACTAAGCAAATAAGGAAGCTTCTCCACCCTTCTTCCATCCACATGATAACATATATATATATATATATATATATATATATATTATATCTTTAATTAATTAATCATATATATATATATATAAGCTGAAGTGGTCCAGTCACACTGGGGTCAGTCCTACCGTCCTACCAGGTCTCGGTATGGGAAAAACCCCCGAAAATCTTTTTCAGCAATATCGATATCGCGATCTCATCGGGACATATCTCGATCTCATCGGGATCTATTTAATCCTTTTTCTCTCCATATATTAGAACTCTGTCCAAAATTATTTTATAAATTCTCCGAGACACTCTTATGCGTGTGACCCATTAGGTTCCCGGTTATGTTGGCCACTTAGATTAACACTTAATCTGAGCAAGTCATGAGCGGTATCTAGCAACACATCATGACCCCCAATTGACCGGAAAGTAATTGGTTTGACGAATGAACATGTATTCATCATGAACCATATCACGAACCTTTCCATAGACAATTACCGTACAATTCGTCCTTTCACCATGTTATACCCCACTTGGTTATGAGTATGGGCAAAGTGTCAACTCCTTACTAGACTGAGTATGTCAAATCTAGTTCAAGTGATTTCAGTTCTTGTCCTCGGACTCATTACTTAATATGTCAATGAAGACATTCTTCATTACATATATGCTCCGGCCAGAGAATTCCAAGTAATGACCCTGACAAGAGGCCATGGGTATCATCTTCTGCTATCACAGAAGTGGTGAATCCTTTATTGGCTACTCAATTACCTTCGAATACCTCAAGCTTTACCCAATCACCACCCTATGAGCAACCTCTGTAAGGCAACAAGGAATGGAGTCAAAGCACAGAATCAGTATCCCAGATATCCTTGAGCACCTGAAGTCTAAGGATACTTGCACCATTGCTATGATGAGATTATCATTGACATTCGAATAGAACATCCATGTGATGATCTCATAGCAGGTCATCCAATGTACTTACTACCTCTAGTAAGCATCCACATCTCAACCCTAAATATCTCATATTTACGACCGAGATCCACCTTGATCAAATCGGGGAGCTTGAGATGTACTAGTCTCTCAGACACCGATGTCCGTCTCGGTAATCCTATGACTAGGGATAATTTAGATCTTGACATAATTGAACATGATAGGAATCTCAGTAGTATGATCACATCACAATTTCCTTCATGCTATGTCATATATCATGGACTTCATTAATTTGCTTATTGATCAATATCAGTTCATAAATAATGAACATCAAATTAATGAAATATGCCTTTCTTTATTTATTCATAAAGTATGTACACAACTTTGCACAAAATGCGCTAAAGGCGATTGCCTTCAGGGCACTACTCTAACAATCTCCCACTTGACCTAAAGCCAATCGCCTTGATATCTAATACCATAGGCGAGTACATGAGAATCAAAACTCTTTTGTGATAATGGCTTTGTCAACAGATCAGCAATATTCTGCTCGGTTGGAATTCTATCGCATCACCTCGTCCTATGATCTCCTTGATCAGATGATATCTGCGGAGTACGTGTTTAGATCGTTGATGAGACCTTGGTTCTTTCGCCTGCGCAATAGCTCCATTGTTGTCACAATACGACTGCATGGGCCCATCACTGCTAGGAACCACACCAAGTTCAGTAATGAACTTCTTGATCCAAACTACTTCCTTTGCTGCTTCTGAAGTGGCAATGTACTCTGCCTCGGTCGTTGAATCGGCAGTTGTCTCTTGTTTGAAACTCTTCCAACTAACTGCCCCGCCATTCAGTGTGAATATGTAACCTGATTGGGATTTGGAATCATGCATATCAGTTGAAAACTGGCATCTGTATACCCGCTCACTTTGAAATCTCCATCTCCATATATCAAAAAAACATCCTTAGTCCTTCGCAAGTACTTGAGGATATTCTTGACAGCCACCAAGTGACCCTCACCAGGATCCGATTGGTATCTGCTCGTAACACTTAGAGCATATGATACATCGGGTCTCGTACATAGCATTGCATACATGATAGATCCTACCGCAGATGCATACGGGATCATACTCATGCGCATCCTCTCATCTTGTGTCTTAGGACACATAGATTTCGAGAGTGTTATCCCATGAGTCACGGGAAGGTACCCTCTCTTGGATTGCTCCATGCTAAACCTCTTTAGCATCTTTTCTATGTACGTTGATTGTGAAAGACCAAGCAACCTTTTTGATCTATCTCTATAGATCCTTATCCCAAGGATATAAGTTGCTTCACCAAGGTCTTTCATGGCAAATTGTTTGGGCAACCAAATCTTCACCGATTGTAGCATAGAGACATAGTTTCCTAGCAATAATATGTCATCTACATAGAGCACAAGGAATACGATTGCAGTCCCATTAACCTTCTTACAAACACAGTGTTCATCCAGATTTTGTGAGAAACCAAACTCTTTGATTACCTCATCAAAACGGATATTCCAACTCCTGGATGCTTGTTTTAATCCATAGATGGATTTCTGAAGCTTGCATACCTTTTCGCCATCATAGGAGGTGAAGCCCTCAGGTTGTGTCATATATACATCCTCAGCTAAATTTCCATTTAGGAAAGTTGTCTTCACATCCATTTTCCATATCTCATAGTCATAATGAGTGGCAATGGCTAGGAGTATCCTAATGGATTTAAGCATTGCTACTGGGCTGAAGGTCGCGTCGTAGTCAACTCCTTGTCTTTGACGAAAACCTTTAGCCACAAGCCTTGCTTTATAGGTAATCACATTACCATCCTTGTCGATTTTTTTTTTTGAAAACCCATTTACACCCTATAGGTTTGATTCCTTCGGGTGCCTCAACCAAAGTCCATACTTGGTTTTCATACATGCAATCTATTTCAGCCTGCATGGCATGAAGCCATTTCTCAGACTCTGAACTCTTCAGAACCTCTTCATAGGTGGTAGGCTCATTATCTTCTATGAGCAATACGTCATTCTGTTCATTCATGAGAAATCCATATCTCTCGAGAATGTAGCATATCCTACATGACCTCACGAATTTAGGTGTGTTGTAGAAGGTTGAACTGCTACTTCATCATGATGAGTCACGCTTTGATTCAGCGGTTGATCACGTCTGTTCGAGCATCTTGAACTTCTTCAAGTTCAATTTTGCTCCCACCGCCTTCTTGTAAAAGAAACTCTTTCTCTAAAAAGACAGCATGCTTCGAAACAAACACCTTTTGTTCATCGCAAGGTAGAATTGATATCCCATTGTTTCTTTAGGATATCCTACGAACAAACACTTGTCGACTTTGCATCAAGTTTATCTGATCGTGTCCGCTTCACATAAGCGACAACCCCCCCAAACTTTCAAATGAGTAAGATAGGGTCTTTTGTTAGTCCACATCTCATATGGAGTAACATTAATCGCCTTTGATGGAGCTCTGCTTAACAAGTAAGCAATTTGTCTCGAGTGCATACCCCAAAAGGATTTTGGTAACTTTGCAAAGCCCATCATTGATCGTACCATGTCTATCAAGGTTCGATTTCTCCTTTGAGCCACACCATTATGCTTTGTGGTGTGTAAGGAGGATTCCATTGAGATAAAATCCCATTATCTACGAGATAATCTAAAACTGCTGGTCTAAGTATTCCCACCATGATCCGATCGTAATGTCTTGATACTTTTCCCAAGTTGGTTTTCTACTTCATTTCAATTGTTTGAACTTTTCAAATGCTTGATTTGTATCTCATCGAATCAGTACCCATATCGAGAATAATCATCGATAAAGGTAATGAAGTAAAGACAACCACTTCGCATAGATGGACATCGGACCACATACATCTGAATGTATCGTGTCTAATACTCCGATCGCTCGTTCACCCTTTCCCTTAAAGGGTAATTTAGTCATCTTGCCTAATAAACAAGATTCACATGTGTCATATGATTCATAATCAAATGACCCTAAACTACCACTCTTATGGAGCTTAGCTATCGTCTCTCATTTATATGGCCAAGCGACAATGCCATAAGTAAGTTGATTTTAAATTATCTCGTTTATGTCTTTTCGTGTCATTGACATTCATAATTGATGTGACATATCCAATATGTAAATTCCATTGCATAATGTACCAAGACCATAAAGCATTCCATTCAAACTAATAGAACAACTATTGTTACTAAAATTCAAATGGAAACCAAATTCTATTTAAACAAGAAATGCATAATATGTTCTTTGTTAATACAGGTACAAAATAACATTCATCCAATTTAATTACAAGCCCACTGGGGAGTGACAAGAAATAAGTGCCTACGGCTAATGCAGCAACTCTTTGTTGGACCCCGCTGCCGGATCCCAACGTCTGTCGTGAGAGCGTGGCGGGAAAACGTGATCATAATACATTTAAACGAAAAAGACCCGCGGAAGAGTAATGGGCCTGTTGGAAAAACATACTTAAAAACCTGCTTTCATGATACTTAATAAACAAAGCTAACATGTAAATTAACAAGTGCGGAAGGAACCCATTGGAAATGGAATGGACCCATCATGAGCATACTCAAAATGTGCTTCTAATCTTTAAAACAAACATATTAATGCTCCAAAAGATGAGTTTCATAAACCTTGAAGAATGTCTCATAGCAACTTACAACTTTGAATTCAAGAGCCAAAAATCTAAAACACTCTTGATCCAATGATAATTGAAATGTAACTAAAGTCTTGTCGTCCAAAACATAACATTTAAAAACAATAAACGCAACACAATGAAACCGGAGGATGCCGCACTCGTGACTCACTCAATCTACGCTCACACCGAATGGGGAGATTAGAGAGGGGGTGAGCTATAATGCTCGTGGGAACATATTTATAATATAGTAATAAGCAAAAATATTCAAAAATATCTCATTGTCGTAATACTTGTTGAAATCATAATATCTGAACAGGTATGAATCATTTCTTGTAAAGTACTTGATTCTTGAATAAATCATGATGCATGTCACATAACAAATCGTAGCACATAACATGATGGTTTGGGTGTCCCGGGTTCGTGACGTACTACACATAGCCATCGAAATGTTGATGTGTAGACGTAGTTTCATGAGGAAATCTATCTGAGAAACCCTATGCCACAATCGGGCAGGCGGGAGAAGCCTTTCTGAGTCAATGTGCACTTGACTATCGTGAGGGACACCACAAACCCACATAAGTTGCATAATTCGGTATTCTTGTAAACTGATTTGCTAACTGCACTTGTTTGTAATCTTGCTTGTAACTTGCTTGTCATGTATAATTCATAAAGCTTGAAGTCATGCACTTGTATTCGTGAAAGGAAAACACTCCTTTGTAAAATCTTGATAATAATCATGAATGCAATCACAATGCAGCATATCATCATTCATGGTAGTATGCAATGCGATTCGTGGATGATGAAATGCAAATGCATAAGATCTTGCTTGACTTGAACTAAATAATGAGCACTTATATACTTTATTATAAATATGAACCCACATGATATCCTGCTTGTTCTTGCCTAGGATTGAATTTCCTCTTGTGCCTCTTGATCCTCTTGCCTCTCTTGTTTTCCTAACAATAAGAATCAAATTCTCATTCAGAACTCATGTAGAAACCATAATGTTACCATTCTTAACTTCCAACTAAAATTTCACATCCTTAGAAACCAATTCATCACTTCATCACTTCATCTAACTTGTAGATCTATCTCTCTAGTTCACAAAGCCTCTAAAATCACCCCAAAAGTACTTCAGAGCGAAAGATATGATCAAAATTCTAAAATACTCATTCGGAAAAATTGGGCTTGTCGCGACGAGGCCAAGATCGCCATGACACGCCAAGGCGTCTTTCGGTTTCGCCATGACGTCTTGACTCGCTTCTAAGCTCGGCGTGAGGCCCTCACGCTGGCTCGCCATGACGCGCGAATGGGAACTTCGCCTTCCGAACCGAATCCGCCATTTCTAACCCCAAAACCTTCCTTTCTTCTTCTACAACACATCTAAGTCATGAATCAAGTCATAAACCTCCATTCTACACTTATTCTACCATCGAAACATAAAATACAACAATCCAAGCAAATCTAAAAATCTTCACCATAAACCCTAAACCAACGATTTCATCCTCTATCCAACCCATTCTAGGTTCCAAACCATGTCAAACACAGATAAAAGGAGTCTAACTTACCTATAGAATGCTTGAAAATCCGACGGAATCAACAAACGAAAGTTTCCTCTTTTCCTCTTCTCCTTCTCCTCTCACTGCCGCCGACCCTCTCTTCTTCGTTCTTTCTTCTTTCTAATTCTCTTTATTTCTTTTCTTCTTTTAATCTTAAAACCCTAAGATGCATAAGTACCAACATGCCCTTCCTTACTTAATCTAAAACATCCTAATTCATGTGTTATGCCTATTTTACCCTTCCATAAATATAATTTTCACCATAAACTCAATAAATTCCAAATTTTCCATGAATATTATCAATAAAATCAATCTAGACCATAAATCATAAATCAAAATAATTCATGCTTAATAACATCAAGAAAACAAAAATTTGGGGTCCAACATTTCTCCCCCTCTTAAAAGAAATTTCGTCCTCGAAATTTACCTGAATCATCGAAAAGACCTGGATACTTCTCTTTCATGGCATCCAAGGGCTCCCACATGGCTTTTTCCACTGCATGGTTCCTCCACAGAACCTTAACTAGCTGAACTGTCTTATTTCTGAGGACCTTTTCCTTGGTGTCCAAGATTGCTACTGGAATCTCCTCATAACTTAAGTCATCTCTCAACCGAATGTCTCAAACACGAATGACATGAGAAGGATCGATCAGACTTTCTCGGATGGAAACATGAAGGACATCATGAATCTGAGACAACTCTGGCGGCAATGCCAACCTGTAAGCTAGAGGTCCGATCCTCTCAAGAATCTCATAAGGACCTACATATCTTGGACTTAACTTGCCTTTCTTACCAAACCTCAAAACTCCCTTCCAAGGAGACGTCTTAAGAAACACTTTCTCACCAACTTCATACTCCATCTCCTTCCGATGAGAATCAGTGTAACTCTTCATCTTGTCCTGGGCTGCCTTAAGCCGCTGCTTGACTAGATTGACTTAATCAACTCTGGTTCGACTAGCTTCCTCTCTCCTTCTTCATCCCAACATATAGGAGTTCTACACCTCCTTCCATATAAAGCCTCATATGGAGCCATCTGAATGCTAGAATGGTACGAGTCATTGTAAGCAAACTTGACCAAAGGCAAATGCTCATCTCATGCTCCCTTGAAATCCATAACACATGCCCTGAGCATTCCCTCAAGTGTCCGAATGGTCCTCTCAGATTGACCATCCGTCTGAGGATGAAATGCTGTACTAAAATGCAGCTTTGTCCCTAAAGCTTCCTGCAAACTTCCCCAAAATCGAGAAGTGAACCTAGGATCCCTGTCAGACACTATGGAATCTGGAATCCCATGCAATCTAACTATCTCCTCAATGTACTTTCTGGCGAGCACATGCAAGGAATCATGCGCCTAATCGCCAGAAATGGGCTGACTTCACAACCGATCCACTATAACCCATATGGCATCGTGCTTCCTACTAGTCTTAGGCAAACCCATCGAAAATCCATGGTTACTCTTTGCCACTTCCACTCGTGAATAGACAATGGCCTTAACTTTCTCGAAGGCGCTGGTGTTCAAATTTTGACCTGCTGACACACGAGACACTTGCTGACATATTCTGCTACATCCGTCTTCATGCCCTTCCACCAGAAATGCTCTCTCAAATCTCTATACATCCTGGTGCTACCTGGGTGCATGGCATAAGGCGCATTGTGTGCCTCATCTAAAATCTCATCCTTAATCTCCTTGCTATCTGGAATACAGAGTCTGTCCCCCACTTTCATGAGTCCATCATCTCTCACCACTACCTCAGAAAGCTTACCATTCTGAATTTCCTCCCTAAGCTTGCTCAAACCTGCATCCTGAGCCTGCAACTCCCTAACCTTCTCCCTGAGTATAGGCCTCACTCTGAAAGTAGTTAAGAGGCAATCTGGTTCCTCCTGCTTCAAGTTTATCCTAAGCTTGGCCATCTCTTCCAATAAAGGAAGGTAAACTGTCTGAACATGAGCAATAGAGGACTTTCTGCTCAAAGCATCAGCCACTACATTCGCTTTGCCTGGATGGTACTCAATCAACAAATCGTAGTCCTTGAGTAACTCAATCCACCTTCTCTGCCTCAAATTCAACTCCTTTTGGCTCGAGAAGTACTGAGGCTCTTATGATCTGTAAAGATCTTTGTCTGAACTCCATAAAGATAATGCCTCCAAATCTTCAGGCAAAAATCATCGCTTGCTAACTCCAAGTCATGAGTCGGGTAATTCAACTCATATCGCTTGATTGCCTTGAAGCATAAGCTATCACCTTATCTCCTTGCATCAACACACAACCTAGACCTTTCCTCGAGGCATCATCAGATATCAGATAGCCCTCATCACCAAGGCAAAATCAACACTTGGAGCACTAGTCAATCTGCGCTTGAGCTCCTCAAAGCTCTTCCGCACTCATCGCCTAGATAAACTTCTTATTCTTCCGTAATAGCTTGGTCATAGGAGCAGCTATCATGGAGAATCCTTCTACAAACCTCCTGTAGTAACCTGCAAGACCCGTAAAACTCCTCACCTCATCATTTGTCTTGGGTGCATGCCAATTCACTCATCGCTTCAACCTTCCTTGGATCCACATGAACACCATCCGCGAAATCACATGTCTAAGGAAAGTCACCTCACGGCCGTAACTCACACTTGCTGAACTTAGCATAAAGCTCTCTCTCCCAAGAGTCGCAAAACAATCTCGAGATGCTTCTCATGCTCTTCTTCACTCTTGAAAACACCGTAATGTCATCTATAAACACTATGACAAACCGATCCGAAACTCCTTGAAGACCACATTCATGAGATCCATGAAAGTAGCTGGAGCATTGGTCGTCGAATGGCATAACCAAAACTCATAATGCCCATAACGGTCCTCGAATGTTGTCTTGCTTACATCGCACTCCTTGATTCTCGAAATGATGATAGCCTCGACACGAGATCTATCTTGGAAAAGACCCGTGCTCCCGGCAGCTGATCAAACAGATCTTCTATCCGTGGCAACGGATACTTGTTTTTAATTGTCACCTTGTTGAGCCTCCGATAATCAATGCACATTCGCCATGATCCATCCTTCTTCTTCACAAACAAAACCGGTGCTCCCCAAGGAGACGAACTAGGCCTGACATACCCCTTCTCTAATAGCCTCTAACTGTTCCTTAAGCTCTCTCAATTCACCGGAGCCATCCTGTAAGCGGGATAGAAATAAGCGCGATTCCGGAATCAAGTCAATGGCAAACTCAATTTCCCTCACCGTGGCAAACACGTAACTCATCCGGGAAAACATCTAGAAACTCCCACAACCGGAAATCCTCTAGCTTCCCTTCATGCACATCGGCATCTACAACATGCGCCAAGAAAGCTTCACATCCTCGGCCTATCATCCTTTCACTAACATAGTGAAATCGGTCTTAGTGATGGTGTCTTCCGTCCCCTCTGAAGATCACCTTCTCACCATTGCCAGATCAAACTCTACCTCTTTCCCACCACAATCTAGCTTGGCGGATACTTCTCCATAGTATCCATCCCTGTGATAACATCTAACCTCTAAGGTCTAGCGACAAGAAATCCACTACCAATCTAGCACCATCTATGAAGAGCTCACACCGCCATACACCGACTAATCACCACATTCCTCCCTGAGGAGTACTAACAATCAAGGGCCTATCCAAAGGCACAGTAACTCACACCATGCAATGCTATGCTCGCAGTAAACAAATGAATGCGAGGAACCGTAATCAATCAAAACAAACATCGCTGAATTATATAATCGAGCCATACCTGTGACCACCTCAAAGGCGGCAGCTTCCTCCACAGTCATGGCAAACACTCTTGCCGGCGCCTGACCTCTTGGCCTTCCTGGAGGAACAGTCTTCCTCGCAGTCCCAGAACTACCTACCTCAGTAACTGGCCTGGTTCCCACTGTCTGCACGCCTAGGAGCCTGAAACTGTGACCCCTCTGGTCTCGGTACTTGTGGACAATTCCTGGCTATATGTCCCTTCTCTCCGCATCTGTAGCAAACTCCAAGAGACCTGAGGCACTCTCCCTGATGATGCTTCCCACACTGGTCACATAAGGGAAAAGTGAACCCGCTTCTTGCAGCTCTACCGGCGCTTCCCACATTAGAAGCTTGCCCTGAAACAGCCCTCATCTGCTTGCTCCTAGTAGCACCACTGCTACCCACTTCACTCTGGCTATGAGTGGTCCTCGTGCTCCTCTCAGGCAATGGAGCACTAGTACCCTTCCTGAAACTCTGCTCCCTGCTCTTCCTCTTCTTGTTTGCTTCATTCCTGATATTCTCCAGCTTCTCAGCCTGGAGAGCAGCATCCACTAATTGCTGATAATCGCAGAAATTGTGAATCAGGACTTTCTCCCTGATTCCCAAATGAAGACCTCCCTCAAACTTGGGGCACTTGTCTTCCTCTGTTGCCACAATGTTCATTGATATCTGGAAAGTCAGGTGAACTTCAGCTCGAATCGCCACACTCATGTCCCTCTCGCATCGATTCATAAATTCTCTAGCTTTCTCCCGCACATACACCCCGGACAGTACTTCTTTACGAATACTTCCACAAAATCTCCATGTCAAGACTCAAGGAACAACTTGATCGTGGGGCACTTGACTCCCACCAATGCAAGGCATCTCCTCGCAACAAACCGATCAGATAGTCCAAATTGTCCTCATCTCGAGCACCTCATCTGAATTAGGACCCTCTCGGTCCTCTTCAACCAAGCTTCTGCTTCTTCTGGATTGGTAGTCCCACTGAAATCCACAGCCCCAAACTTCCGGAGCTTATCATACCGCCCACTCCTGCTCATCGGAGCTTGCATCGACATCTGCGATCCTCGCCCCATGGCATACGTAAAGCTGAGCAAAGGCTTGAAAGAAATTGATCCATGGGGTTCCACGAGGCATAGGAGGAGGTGGAGGAGGCACTTCTTGTTGCAAACTAGGTGCCTCTGAAATCGGAACAGAGTGTGTCCCGGCATCCTGAGGAATATGGGATTCATCCGTACTCCCCTGACGAGAATGAGATCGAGTCGTAGCTCCCCGAGTTCTCCTTCGAGGTGGCATGTTCACTCCTTGATAGAAAACCATTGAAAATTTTAGTTCAAGTACAACAATTTTCAAAATATGCGACAACAGTTCTAATCGTGTAAAACAATGCAAGTTATTTCTTGAAAGCAATGTCATGCAGCCCTAGATCAAAAACCTAGGCGCTCTGATACCAAACAATGTTGGACCCCGCTGTCGGAGCCCAACGTCTGTCGTGAGAGCGTGGCAGGAAAACGTGATCATAATACATTTAAACGAAAAAGACCCGCGGAAGAGTAATGGGCCTGTTGGAAAAACATACTTGAAAACCTGCTTTCATGATACTTAATAAACAAAGCTAACATGTAAATTAACAAGTGCGGAAGGAACCCATTGGAAATGGAATGGACCCATCATGAGCATACTCAAAACGTGCTTATAATCTTTAAAACAAACATATTAATGCTCCAAAAGATGAGTTTCATAAACCTTGAAGAATGTCTCATAGCAACTTACAACTTTGAATTCAAGAGCCAAAAATCTAAAACACTCTTGATCCAATGATAATTGAAATGTAACTAAAGTCTTGTCGTCCAAAACATAACATTTAAAAACAATAAACGCAACACAATGAAACTGGAGTGATGCCGTACTCATGACTCACTCGATCTCTGGCTCGTCACCTGAATGGGGGAGATTAGAGAGGGGGTGAGCTATAACGCTCGTGGGAACATATTTATAATATAGTAATAAGCAAAAATATTCAAAAATATCTCATTGCCGTAATACTTGTTGAAATCATAATATCTGAACAGGTATGAGTCATTTCTTGTAAAGTACTTGATTCTTGAATAAATCATGATGCATGTCACATAACAAATCATAGCACATAACATGATGGTTTGGGTGTCCCGGGTTCGTAACGTACTACACATAGCCATCGAAATGTTGATGTGTAGACGTAGTTTCATGAGGGAATCTATCTGAGAAACCCTATGCCACAATCAGCGGTAGGGAGAAGTCTTTCTGAGTCAATGTGCACTTGACTATCGTGAGGGACACCACAAACCCACATAAGTATGCATAATTCGTATTCTTGTAAACCGATTTGCTAATCCGCACTTGTTTGTAATCTTGCTTGTAACTTGCTTGTCATGTATAATTCATAAAGCTTGAAGTCATGCACTTGTATTCGTGAAAGGAAAACACCCTTTGTAAAATCTTGATAATAATCATGAATGCAATCACAATGCAGCATATCATCATTCATGGTAGTATGCAATGCGATTAAGTGGATGATGAAATGCAAATGCATAAGATCTTGCTTCACTTGAACTAAACAATGAGCACTTATATACTTTATTATAAATATGAACCCACCGATATCCTCGCTTGTTCTTGCCTTAGGATTGAATTTCCTCAGTGCCTCTTGATCCTCTTGCCTCTCTTGTTCTCCTAACAATAAGAATCAAATTCTCATTCGTAACTCATGTAGAAACCATAATGTTACCATTCTTAACTTCCAACTAAAATTTCACATCCTTAGAAACCAATTCATCACTTCATCACTTCATCTAACTTGTAGATCTATCTCTAGTTCACAAAGCCTCTAAAATCACCCCAAAAGTACTTCAGAGCGAAAGATATGATCAAAATTCTAAAATACTCTTTCGGAAAAATTGGGCTCGCCATGACGAGACCCACATCGCCATGACACGCAGCTGCTCGCCATGGCGTCTGACCCTCACGCTGGCTCGCCCATGACGTGCGAACGGAACTTCGCCTTCCCGAACCAGAATCCGCCATTTCTAACCAAGAAACCTTCCTTTCTTCTTCTACAACACATCTAAGCCATGAATCAAGTCATAAACCTCCATTCTACACTTATTCTACCATCGTAAACATAAAATACAACAATCCAAGCAAATCTAAAATCTTCACCATAAACCCTAAACCAACGATTTCATCCTCAATCCAACCCATTCTAGCTTCCAAACCATGTCAAACACAGATAAAAGGAGTCTAACTTACCTGTAGAATGCTTGAAAATTCGACGGAATCAACAAACGAAAGTTTCCTCTTTCCTCTTCTCCTTCTCCTCTCACCGCCACCCCCTATCTTCTTCGTTCTTTCTTCTTTCTAATTCTCTTTATTTCTTTTCTTCTTTTAATCTTAAAACCCTAAGATGCATAAGTACCAACATGCCCTTCCTTACTTAGTCTAAAACATCCTAATTCATGTGTTATGCCTATTTTACCCTTCCATAAATATAATTTTCACCATAAACTCAATAAATTCCAAATTTTCCATGAATATTATCAATAAAATCAATCTAGACCATAAATCAAAAATCAAAATAATTCATGCTTAATAACATCAAGAAAACAAAAATTTGGGGTCCAACACTCTTGCTCCATTTCCCACACGCAGGTCTATCTCTCCCTTCATGAGTTGTCTACTGTCCCTGAGGCCCTGCATATCATTGCATATGTGTGAGCCACGACCGGTATCTAATACTCATATGTTGTGGTCAGAAACAGTATTAACCTCAATGACAAACATACCTGAAGAAGTCGAGGCATCTGATGCCTTCTTCTGCTTCAATTCTTCCAGATAGACTTTACTGTTCCGCTTTCAGTGGCCAGTCTTGCCACAATGGAAGCAAGTTCCTTTTGGAGCAGTTTCTTTGGTTTTCTTCTTGGCTACACTTCCTTTCGATTTCTTAGACCTTTTCTTCTTCAGCTTCTTTTTCTTTGAACCAGAAGAAGAGTCCACCATAAGCACTTGCTTGCTATCCTTCTTGATAGCTTGCTCATTGCCTCGAAAGTGGCGATTGATCAACTCGTGGATTGTCGTGGATATTTGGTTCATCCGATAGTTTAACACAAACCGTGAATAACTATCGTAAATCAACCGAATTAAGTCAACACTTAATTCATAATCCATAATAAAACCTAAGACAGTCAACCTCTCAATATACCTATTCATCTTCAGTGCATACTGCACTGCAGATGAACCTGGAGTCATCTTAGTAGTGAAGAGTAGCCTCGAGGTCTCGAACCTTTCAGACCGAGCTTGCTCATCAAACAGCTCCCTAAGATGAAACACTATGGTATTAGCATCCATAGACTCATGCTGCTTCTGCATCTCTGGTGACATTGATGCGAGCATAATGCAGGTAGCCATGTCACTGTCTTTAAGATGCTTACGATATGCTTTCTGATCCTCATCAGAAGCATCAGCAGCAGGTGGATCAGGAAGTGGAACATCCAGACATATCCAGCCCTCGCACTGAGAACAATTCTCAGATTTCTCAGCTAATCTAGAAAGTTGGATCCAGTTAATTTGTTCGAGTCCATAAGCGAGCGCAAGTTCACACTTGAAGTCATCTTCAATAACCTATAGGGAAAAGAGAGAAAGAATGTTAGAATAGAATTACATGCATGATCATAAGGACTTGCATGACATGCATATGGCTCCCACTAGTTTCAAAGAATCCATAACCCTCAAGATTTAATCCAAGAAACATTATGACAAAATGTCCTAGTGGGTTGATATCCCACATTACTAAAATGACCTCGGGTTTACCCAACAAGCCACCTTAGGTCAATCGGTAGGTATCGGTCATACCAATTGCATCATAGATGTCCGACATTACTAAAATGACCTTGGGTTTACCCAACAAGCCACCTTAGATCTATCGGCGGTATCGGTCATACCATTTGCTTCATAGATGCAACTATCGACTAGTGCTATCAACTCGTGATGTATGCACACATTGGGTTATCAACTCTTGATGCGCATACATCTGATGTACACTACCCAATTTTGCCTCTGTCCACGCTGACCTTGAGTTTACTCAACAAATCAACGCTTCTAGTGAAAACCCACCCATTAATCAAAATCTTATTTTCGTGGTTCAACATATCCGATAGAGTGAGCTTGGGTTTACCCAATAACCCAACTCTATAAGAACTCGGTTCTCCCATATTAATGGAAGGAGTTAGTTTTCATATGATGTGTGAGGTTTTCAAGTCTCATCTTCTTCTTCTCCAAGCCGAGGATTATAGTCACTAAGACTATATGGAATGATTTAGGTATTTCATCAATCACATTGAGTCTATACCTAAAATCATCCATCATCCCACCTTTGCATGTTGTAAGTCGACTTGTATATGTGTCAAGAGACTTATGTTAGTGTGTAAGTCGACTTATGCATGTGTAAGTCGACTTATGCTATCAGTAATGCATACAAGTCCACTTTATACCAATGTGCAAGTCGACTTACGTGTTCATAAGATACCTGACAAGTCGACTTGTGCGTGTGTAAGTCGACTTATCCGAGCATACAAGTCGACTTATGCATGTATTAGTCGACTTGCCCATGTGGAATTGCTATCTAATTGGCTAATTTCTCAATCCGTGCAGTTCAAATTCTCAATACCAAGTGTAATACACTTTACCTTGATGTACCAATGAAACACGTTCATTGTTTCTTACCATATATAGTCAAACTATACATGAAAAACTTGAAATTGATGAATACACTCTTATTCATTTAGATTTCCAAATAATTTGAGAATATCAAACTATCACCCTAAGTATCTCTAGCTAGTCTACATTTTATCAAGATTACTTGCAATTGGTCACAAAATTGTGACGGCCAAAACAATCAGGACAACGAAATACACTAACGAGATGCTAATGTGACATATTTGACATCCGAAAATTTTTGGAAACCCAATTTCAAGAAATTCAATTTGGAAAGAATACAACATCAATATAACACATTTTTAATCACATTAAAAATGATCCTAGGCATTGGAACTATAAACTACACAATCATACATTTCAAACAAAACAGCTCCAGCAACTTTCTTAAAAATGCAAAGCTCTGTGTTTTGCTTGAAAAACTCATTGAAACAATTTCAATAAATTATGAGAAAATTACAGAGGTTAAAACATATTCACAACATGCTCCATGAATTATTTTAGGATTTATTTTCATCAAAAACTCAACCAACCACAGCAACAAAGCCAATGTAGAATCTGTGTTTTTCAACACAGTTATTCCCAGAAGCACACAATAAATTCTCAAATAAATAGTAAATCACAACGAAAACATTTTTCCATTCTCATAGACATTCATAAACATCTTAGAGACATTTAGGTGAAATAAAATCAGAAAAAAAATTTCTACAATTTATTCTCGAATTTACAATCATGTCTGTTCATTGAATGTGCACAAACACAGCAACCAGAACATTAGGGAATAAATTAGCAAAACCATATCAAATAACATTGATAAATTCCAAGCTTCCACAGACATATGCAACAACATCTTGTGAACATATCTGGTCAAGAAAATTTCAAAAAAAATATTTCTACACTGAATTCGAAATTAACATTTACAACATGCATCATCATCACAAGCAATAGGCAACTCCGACCTTGTCATGATTTCTTCGTTATATACGACACAAGTGGCTCTGATACCACTGTAGGAAAATCCCGGTGTGAGAATCACATGCCCATGGTGCGGAAAACAAAAATTTTTGTTCCGGGACCTTCCCGAAAGCCAGGATCCATGTGTCTATACAACAAACTCAAACCATAACGGCCAAAGGAGACCGTCTCTAATGATATCCACGCAGAGATCGGAAAACCTAACCGGGACAAACCCTTTGACCCGGGAATAGTTAAAACAAATTAAAGAGTGCTAGCTCTTACCTTTGTCCTTAGAGAGCTTGAGAATAACGATGGAAGAGAAGATGAAGAAGCCTTGAAGAAGAGATTGGAGGAGATGATCGTTGATGAGAGAACAATCTTCTCTCTTAGGTTTTCACAAAACCTTTCTTATTCTTCAAAAGCCACGAAGATCACCATCAAAAGAGAAAGAAACTCTTTCTTTTCCTTCTTGATCCATAAGCCACGATCATCCCTCTTCATCTCTTTATTTTTGTCATTTGTAATTAAATGCCATTTGATGACTAAGCAAATAAGGAAGCTTCTCCACCCTTCTTCCATCCACGTGATAACATATATATATATATATATATATATATATATATATATATATATATATTAATTCTTTAATTAATTAATTAATTAATTAATTAATTAAATATAACTGCTGAAATGTTCCAGTCACACTGGGGTCGGTCCTACCGGCCTACCGGGTCCCGGTATGGGAAAAACCCCAAAACCTTTTTTCAAGAATATCGATGTCGCGATCTCATCGGAACATATCTCGATCTCATCGGGATCCATTTAATCCTTTTGCTCTCCATATATTGGAACTCTGTCTAAAACTATTTTACGAATTCTCCGAGACACCCTTATGCGTGTGACCCATTAGATTCCCGGTTATGTTGGGCACTTAGATTAACACTTAATCTGAGCAAGTCATGAGCGGTATCTAGCAATACATCATGACCCCCAATTGACCGAAAAGTAATTGGTTTGACGAATGAACATGTATTCATCATGAACCATATCACGAACCTTTCCATAGACAATTACCGTGCAATTCGTCCTTTCACCATGCTATACCCCACTTGGTTATGAGTATGGGCAAAGTGTCAATTCTTTACTAGACTGAGTATGTCAAATCTAGTTCAAGTGATTTCAGTTCTTGTCCTGGGACTCATTACTTAATTTGTCAATGAAGACATTCTTCATGACATATATGCTCCGGCCAGAGACTTCCAAGTAATGACCCTGACAAGAGGCCATGGGTATCATCTTCGCTATCACGTAGTGGTGAATCCTTTATTGGCTACTCAATTACCTTCAATACCTCAAGCTGCACCCAATCACCACCCTATGAGCAACCTCTCGAAGGCAACAAGGAATGGAGTCAAAGCACGTAATCAAGATTCAAGATATCCTTGAGCACCTCAAGTCTAAGGATACTTGCACCATTGCTATGATGAGATTATCAACGACATTAGAATAGAACATCCATGTGATGATCTCATAGCAGGTCATCCAATGTACTTACTACCTCTAGTAAGCATCCACATCTCAACCCTAAATATCTCATATTTACAGCTTCTGAGATCCACTGCTTGATCAAATCAAGGAGCTTGAGATGTACTAGTCTCTCCGGATTACCGATGTCCAGTCTCAGTAATCCTATGACTAGGGATAATTTAGATAATGACATAATTGCACATGATAGGAATCTCAGTAGTATGATCACATCACAATTTCCTTCATGCTATGTCATATATCATGGACTTCATTAATTTGCTTATTGATCAATATCAGTTCCTAAATAATGAACATCAAATTAATGAAATATGCCTTTCTTTATTTATTCATAAAGTATGTACACAACTTTGTACAAAATGCGTTAAAGGCGATTGCCTTCAGGGCACTACTCTAACATTAACTTATTATCAATTTCCCCCTAAAGGAGTATTAACAATCAATGGAATATCCAATGGCACCAAATTAACACCATGTAATGTCATGCTTATAGAAAAAAAAGAATGCATAGAACCAGAATCAATCAGTAAATATCCTTATGAATTAAATATCTGAGCCATACATGTAACAACTTCAGGTGCGGTTGCAGCTTTATCTCTGATCCTGGAAAACACCTTTTCCTGTGCTTGACCCTTGTCCTTCCTAGAGGAATAACCTTCCTTGCCGCTCCAGAACTTCCCACCTCAGTGGTTGACTTGGTTCCTACTGTTTCAGCTCTTTTTGGAGCTTGCAACTGTGACCCATCTTGCCTTAGTGCTTAAGGACATTCCCTAACTGTTGGGAAATCGAATCTGGATCTAATCCGAACGCAGCGGAATAATCACAAAACTTTTTCGTGACTTTTGATTTCCCGAAAACCAAGATCTATTTAATTATATAAAATGATTAACACGAATCATAATAAAGTGGATTTAGTTTATACCTTATTCCGAAGCTTGATCTTTATCTTGATGCATCCCTCGAACTATTTCTGAAACCGATCTGTCTCAACCACCGTAGCCGCACAAGTGTCCGGCCTCTAACAGTATCCACATAATAGGTTGAGAGAACTCTGTAACTGTTACAGAGAGGGTTAAGCATGAAGTGCTAGCTCCATAGAGCTCAGGCCTATTTATAATAAGCTTAGGACGATTTAGTAATTTAATTGAAATTAAATATTAATTTCAATTAACCTTTAATTAGAATTACACGTAATTCTAATTAAATACCAATTATGCTCAAATAAGATTCAATATCTTATATTGATCCTTATTTATTAAACATCTCATATTTAATCATAAAGTTTCTCAAACTTTATAATCAAGTCCGACTTGATTAAATTAACTTTGCTCTCTCCAACCCATTCTATATGTATAACCCATTAGGTTCCCAAATATGTTGGCAATGAATATAAATTATAATTCTAATTCATAATTAGAATTAGATAAATTAAAACTCCTTTTAATTTATCTTTAATTTTCCAATTAAACAATTTATAATTATAGATCAAGATTAACGTCTAGCAACGTATCATGACCACCCAAATATTTAGGAATGTCAAAGTGGTTTTGACTAACCTTTCCGTGCATGATTTTTTCGTATAATTCAATCCTTTCATCAACTAATGTTACAATTAGACATAGAGCATGGAATAATTGTCTACTCTATTTTTAGTCCAATTATATTAGTTCTTTTCCATTAGCTATTGATTCAATTAATGATATTTGTAAACTGTTTATAAAATATCATTCCACCTTGTTAAGTCAAAACGACTTTACTTAGATATAATTTTGATGTATAACAAAGAGCAAAATAAAAGAAAAACAAAAGTAGACGAAGCGACAAAGAACAGACGCAGACGCAAGCAATACAGAAGAAGCAAAACAGACGAAGTAATACAGACGAAGAAACACAAACAAAGACGCAGACGCACTATAAGACGTAGACAAAGAACGCAGAAGAAATAAACAGACGCAGACACGAAATAAACAGAGACGAAGCAACACAGATGCAAAAGAGAAAAATAGACGCAGATGGAGACACAGTAGTAAAACAGACAAAGACGCGAATAGAAAAGAAGACGAAGGCCCAAATAGAAAAACAGACGCAGAAGAAGAATTGAGAAGCAGATGCAAAAGTCAGTTTGGGTTAGTTACAAAACTCAACTGATTAACCGTTTCTATTAAAGAAACAAGATTCAAGAAACAAGAATCAAGAAGTTGGAGACGAAGGCTATAAATACAAGTCGAAGTCAAAGATTGCAAAGTTAGTTGAAAAGTTAAAAAATTGCAAATTAGCAGATTTACATCTACGTGATCGTAAAAGCATTCTGCGCAAAATAGTTGAGAGCTATTTTTACTGTAACAAGTTTTCAAACACTTATCTATGAGAAAGTGGTACAGATAGCCTGCAGAGGCTAAGTGTGAAAGAATACTGATTGTAGAGACCTGAAGAGGCTCGTAAAGAATACTTGTAAAAGTTGAAGAGATAGTAAAATCTCAGAAAGAATTCTGAGGACTGGACGTAGCCCACGGTTTGGGGTGAGCCAGGATAAATCGCTGTGTCAACTACTCTCACTCTATATCTCTTTTAGATTCAAGTTTTATTATTACTTAGTTAGTAAACAAAGTTTTCAAAGTTTTTGATTACTTAGAATCTATCGAAAATTCTGTAAAAGAATTTTATTTCTAACAAATCATTTTTGAAAGAATTTCAAAAAAAAGGGGAATACACAATTCAACCCCCCCCTTCTCGTGCATTCTATATCGTTTTATAAGCATTATATTAACGTGTGATTCACTTCAATTGGTATCAGAGAAAGGTATCCGAGGATCACTTTATCAAAGTGTGGATCAAAGATAATGGCGGAATCACATGTATACATTGCAGAAGGAGCCTCAGTCACTAGACCTCCAACATTCAATGGAGAAGATTATCATTACTGGAAAGATAGGATGCGGCTATTCATAGAATCTACTCATGTCGACCTTTGGGACGTGATAGAGAACGAAACTTATACACCAGTAGATGAAGATGGCAATTCTATTCCACGAATCAGATGGACGGCTGACCAAAAGGCAAGAATACAGCTGAACTCAAAGGCGAAGTTCTTCTTGACCTGTGCCCTAAGCAAGAGCGAGTATGACAAAATCAACAGATGCGAAACTGCGAAGGAGATGTGGGATACATTGTCCATTGCTCACGAAGGTACAAGCCAAGTTAAAGAATCCAAGAAAAGTATTCTTGTGCACCAGTACGAACTTTTCAGGATGAAAGATGAAGAATCTATTGATCAAATGTTTGGAAGATTTCAAACAATTGTCAATGGATTGAAAGCTCTTGGAAGAACGTACAACAATCAAGATCATGCTCGAAAGATTTTAAGAAGTCTTCCGAAGAGATGGAGACCTAAAGTTACTGCGGTGCAAGAAGCCAAAGATTTGAGCGTGCTAAAGCTTGACGAGTTGCTTAGATCCTTGAAGATTCATGAGGTTGAACTCGATGCTGAAGACAAGCCCAAACGGGACAAGACGATAGCGTTGAAGGCCGGACGAAAGAATCACAAGACTCAAAGAAGGAGGAAGTCATCAAAAGCGTTAAAGATTGAAGAATCAAAGAATGACGACTCCATCCAATCAGAACAAGAGTCAAGTGATGAAGACGACGAGTTATCTTTCATCTCTAGAAAGATAAGACGCATGTGGAAGAAGAAGTCTAGAGCAAATCAGACTTTCAAGAAGAATGTCAAAGATGAAGCTAAACCAGAGAAGTCATCTGTCATTTGCTACGAGTGCAATCAGCCTGGACACTACAAGTCCGAATGTCCTACTCAAAAGAAGAAACCAAAGAAGAGTAGAGAAGGCAAGAAAAGCATGATGGCAACATGGGAGGACCTAGATTCATCATAATCAGATACAGGTTCCGAGTCATTTGAACATGCTAACATCTGCCTGGTAGTCGAGGAAGATAGTGATGAGGAGGTAAAATCTGATTACGATAACTTGCATGATGCCTACTCAGAGTTGTTAGAAGATTCTCATGCTATTCTGCAATAGTACAAATTGTTAAAGAAAAAGTATGCAGAAAATATTAGACACACAGAAGTAATAGAGAGAGAAAATATATGTCTAAAGAAGAAATTAGAGGAGAAAAAGAAAGTCGTAGACAGATCAGAAGAAATCAATTAGCTGAAACTAAGAATTAAGAATCTGTCAGCTGATTTAGCTACTTTCACCGAGAGTACAAAGAAAATGAACGAGATGCTTGGAAAATGTAGACATCCAAGTGATAAAACCGGATTAGGGTTTGCAGGCAATAAGTCTCATCCTCATAAGAACCCTTTCCCTCAAAAGACAAACTATATTAATCAACGTACTAGTAATATGCATCAAAGAACTCATCATGTGCATGCTATTAACCCTAAAGGACCCAAGAAAATATAGGTACCAAAAAATAAAATAGTTTCTCCTACAGATATCCTTCCTTGGAAGATGCGGCAAGCACCATTGGTATTTAGACAGTGGATGCTTGCGACATATGACGGGAAGAAGATCTATGTTCCTAGATCTTCAGTATAAAAAGGGAGGATCGGTAACTTTCGAAGACAACCAGCAGGGCAAGATTATTGGAATCGGTAAAATAGGTAAAGATTCCTTTGCATGCATCAATAATGTACTGCTTGTTGATGGTCTGAAACATAAGTTGATCAGCGTCAGTCAATTGTGTGATTCTGGTTTCACAGTCACATTCAATCAAAATCTTTGTGAAGTCAGAAACAAAGATGGGTCTATACTTTTTTCTACCAAGAGAAGAAATAATCTTTACAAAATTGATTTAGAAGATTTTCAAAGTAAAAATATTTCATGCTTTCTATCTTATGAAGAAGAAAGACTAATCTAGCATAAAAAGCTAGGTCATGTTTCTTTTAAACACATTTCAAAATTGACAAAACATGATTTGGTAAGAGGATTACAAAAAATAAGTTTTGACAAAGAATTTTTTTGTGAAAATTGTTTGAAAGGAAAACAGATTAAAACTTCTTTTTCTTCTAAAAATTTTGTAACATCATCTAGACCTCTAGAGTTGTTACATATGGACTTATTTGGTCCTACAAGAGCAATAAGTCTTGGCAGAAAGAAATATGGACTTGTTATTATTGATTACTTTTCTCGATTTTATTGGATATTGTTTTTATCACACAAAGATGAATCTTTTAAGTGTTTTAGGACCTTATCCAGAAAGTTACATAATGAAAAAGGAATGTCTATAGCTAGTATCAGGAGTGACCATGGTGGAGAGTTTGAGAACGAGAAGTTTAGATTATTCTATGAGGAGAATGGAATTTTCCACAATTTTTTGCTCCTTAACTCCACAATGTAATGGAGTTGTTGAAAGAAAGAACAGACTATTCACTTAAATGGCTAGGAATATGCTTTGTGAGATGAATCTTCCTAAGTACTTCAAGCGTAAGCGGTGAATACAAAGATGCTATATTCGTAATAGAATTCTGCATGCACCCATGTTGAAGAAGACTCTTATGAGTTATGGAATGGAAGAAGACCAAACATATCTTACCTTCATCCATTCAGTGTAAGTGCTTCTATTCGAAAGGAGTCATTGGATAAATTCGATTCAAAGACCTATCCAGGAATCTTTCTAGGCTACTCATCATCGTCTAAGGCATTCCGGGTGTATAACCTTATTTCAAAGACAGTTGAGGAGACCATCCATGTCAAGTTTGATGATAGTTCCCAACCCCATAAGGAAGATGACATGGAGAGTGAAGGTCCTTCAAAGAACTTAGACGACACAACAAACACTCCAGCACCAGGTTCTCAAGAAGACAAAGTTGAAGATATTCCAGAAACTATTAGACTGAAAAGAGACTTGAAATATAAAAGTTCTCATCCAGAAGAGTTGATTATCGGAGAGACCTCAGAAGGAGTTAGAACAAGTTCCAGATTCAAAAGAGAAGCTAATGTGGCTTTTATCTATGAAATAGAGCCTAAGAAGGTTGAGGAAGCCCTTCGAGACGAAGCTTGGGTGTTAGCCATGCAAGAGGAGCTGAATCAATTTTCTAGAAATAATGTTTGGTCCTTAGTTCCGAAACCCCCTAAAAAATCCATTATAGGAACGAGATGGGTCTTTAAGAATAAGTTAGACGAATCAGGAAGAGTGAGTCGTAATAAGGCTAGATTAGTAGCACAAGGCTATAATCAGCAAGAAGGAATAGACTACAATGAGACATATGCTCTAGTAGCAAGACTTGAAGCCATTAGGATATTGCTGGCATATGCGGTCTGTCATAATATAAAGTTGTTTCAAATGGATGTGAAGAGTGCCTTTCTGAATGGTTTTATAGACGAAGAGGTGTATATTAAGCAACCACCTGGTTTCGAGGATGTTAAAAATCCAGACCATGTCAATAGACTTCATAAAGCCTTATACTGCCTGAAGCAAGCTCCTTGTTAGGCCCCGAATTTTTTTTATGATGATATTAAGCATAAATTTTGATAATTGAGTAATTATGCCTTAAGTTTGATTAATTTGGGAGTATTTGTGGATAATTTCGGTTTATTTGAGCTTAAATCGTTATGATATGGTTTTACATGGGAATTTTGGATAAAAGTTTATGAGGGCATTTTAGGAAGTTTACTTATGTTGGAATGGATTTGGACTTAGCTAAGAGGGGTATTATGGTCTTTGCCCCATTCCTTTAGGTTTAAGGGAAAGAAATTAAAGAGAAAAGAAAGAGAAGAAGGAAAAGAAGGAAATAGAAGAGAAGAAAAAGAGGAGAAGCACCATCGGTGGAGAAGAAGAGGAGAAGAAGAGAGATTTTCGATCTTTGAGATTTCCGACAGTTTCGAATCATTTCCAGGTAAGTCTCATTTTGTTTAAGCTTGTTTTAGTTGGATTAAACCCTAAGATGGCTTGAATCTGTGAGAATCGAAGGTTTAGGGTTTTAGGGCATAAATGTAGGGAATTCCTTGGGTTGATGTGTTTGTGATGGATTTTAAGAATGGATTAGAAATGTAGTAGAGGACTTGATCTATAGTTTGGTTGTGTTGCATTTGAGATTGGGAAGGATTGAAGTTGGAAAATGCGGGAAAAAGGGGTTTGGAGTCACAGCTCCGACCCGCACGTCGCGACGTGTGCAAGAGCATGCCGCGGCGTGCGGAGAAATGGTGACACGCTGCGTGCACGATGTGCACGTACGTGCACGCTTCAACGCACGCCGCGGCGAGCCCCCCTATTTTTCGAAAGTGAAATTTTTAGTATTTTGGGCATATCTTTTGGTGTAGATGTCTAATTGAGGTGATTTTGGATTCATTGTGAACTAGAAATAAAAGGCTACGAGTTGTATGAAGAAGGGAAGTTTGGAATTTGTTTCAAAAGGTTCGAGAATTTAGATGGAAGTCGGATGGAGACCTTTAATGCTTTATTTTTTATTGTCAAGCTTTATGGAATATTTTCTATGGATTGTTAATTAAATGAGAACTTGGTTTATTATAGGGAACTAAGCTGATTTGACCCAATCGCAAGAGTAAGGACAGCAGTGAGTCTGATACTCAGGCGATACTAGGTGGGTAATATGTTTATGGTTATTGTGTGTATGGGCAAATTGCCTTGTGTGTGCTTACGTGCTTGCATGATATGACCTTGTTGGTATTGAATTACATGAGAAATATTGAACTTGCATTATGATTAAAATTATGCATGGCTTGATAGGCCTTATGGCAATGGACAAGAATGAGAATTTAGAACAATGTGAAAAATGCTTTGAGCATGAATCGAATGGATTATGTGATTTGTTTGGGTAAGAGAGTTACGGATGGAGTCACGCACGCCGACATAAAGCCTTCTCCTACCGCCGCTGAGGCCACGAGATCCTTAAGAAATCGGACTCGGATAGTTTACGGATTTAACTTCGGTTTATCCGGATCGTTTACCAAACTCTCGAGCCAATTGTTTGTGCATACACGATCGATTTGTTGAGTATAACACATGATGGATTTGACAGACTTGTTGCATAATGATTGATATGCTGAGAAATAGAAATTGCATAACCTATGTTTATATGAATGCGAATGAATTGATGAATTTTGATTTGCTAGTGATATATGTATATTGCTTGATTGTGTGGCTCGTTGCCAATGGCTATAAACATATATGCCACTGAGCTTCGCAACTCACCCCATTACTCTCCCCTCCTCAGGTGCAGATCAAGACGATTGTCGACCTTGCAAGGCATCGAAAACTTCGAGCTAGTTAGGAGTCTTGTATTAAGTTAGTACTTTGGTTAGCCCACCATCATTTCATCATGGCGCATACTTTTGTATTTTTGGGATTTACTTTCATTTTGTATTGTGCTACATTCTGAGACTACTTGGTGAATTCCTTCGAATGAGAATGACAGATGATTTATGCAATTGAAATGATGAATGTATGCATATGTATGAGTATATGTATTTGTGTTTGTAACGAATTTATGGATTTGTATAGATGTTGGGATCGGGTCCGAAGGTTCATGGAGCGCCCGTCGCAAGCGCGACCCGAGGGGCCGCCTCGGGGATCGAACATCTGGGGCCCGGGCCCAACATGTTTGGTATCAGAACGCCTAGGTTTAGTGTCCTCGGCTTAGAATGCATATAGGATGCACTGTGTGATATATGATTAATCGTTGCATTGATTAAGTGACATGCATATCATGCGTACATATAGATTGACTAGTAGCTAATCCTTAGTGTTTACCTGTGAAGGAGTATGATGCCACCTCGTAGAAGAACACGAGGAGTTATGCAAGGATCTGCTACACCTGACTCTCCGACTAGAGAGGAGAGGACTGATGAGTCACTGCCCTGTGGAATGCCGGGGCTTCAAGGCTTGTAGTGAGCCCGTTCCGTCGCCGACTCAGGAGTCGCCAGTTATGCAGGAGCAAGTGCCTCCACTTGATCCGAGGTTATTCCAGGCCTTTACCCAGGCATTTGTGCAGGCTATGGGCCAGATGCCGCAGTCATCTGTTTCAGCCCCAGCTTTGAAGGGAGACAATTCGATAGGCTAAGAAAGTATGGAGTAGTTGATTTCTTTGGGATATCAGATCCCGAGGAAGCCGAGATATGGTTACGGAAGACTGAGAGAGTGCTAGACCAGATGGAGTGTGAGGATGATGAGAGAGTCATCTATGCGGCGAGTTTGCTTCAGTGAGATGCTCTCCATCGGTGGGAGACTGCACTGTGGAGTCGATGAGGCCGAGGGGTTAGCATGGCGTGATTTTGTCAGGGCTTTCAGAATAAGTATTTGTCGAGGTTTTGTTCAAAGGTAGAGGGAGTTTCAGTCTCACTCGTAGGATATGACAACAATGAGTATGAGCGCGGTTTACACAAACCTATCCCAGATGCTTCAGATCCGATGTCGAGTGAAGTCGCTAGATGTCGCAGTTTGAGTCTGGATTGCACTTGGCCATCGAGAGAAGGTGATTGTGCAGAATTTCAGGATTTCCAAAGAATGGTCGAGGCACTCGAGAGTTGAAAATATAAAGAATATCAAGAGTCCAGTGAACAAGAAAAGAAAGGCGCAGAGAGTCCAAGAGAGGAGGTAGCACTAGTACTCCTATGCGAGCAGAGTGCTAGGAGCTTCCCATCAATCAGAGGAGAGGAGCAGCAGCAGCCGACCTAGATTTATGAGGACTTCTACTGCTTTCTCACCAAGCTTTAACGGTGGGTGGCGGTAGAAGGGAGATGGAGATAGGTCGTCATCCCAAGTGTGAGCACTGCGGAGATCTCATAGAGGAGAGTGCTTCAGACTGACAGGAGCTTGTTTCAACTGTGGGGAGAAGGGACACATTGCTAGAGAGTGTCCTCAGCCTCCACGACAAGAGAGAGGCCAGATGCAAGCTCCGAGGAGGACAAAGACCATGGGACAGAGGACTGCAACAGAAGTGGGCAGTTCAGATGCAGCCAAGAAGGTGAATCTTTCGGGGAGACCGAGAGGGCAGGCACCAGCTAGGGTGTTTGCGATGACTCGGGAGGATGCAGAGACCGCTCCTGATATTGTGACTGGTATGATTCGACTTTTTGCTGATGATGTGATAGCTTTGATTGATCCGAGTTCTACTCATTCGTTTGTTTCGTCGAGTAGACCTGTGTGTCATAGGATTATGAGCCCATTGGATACTCCGCTGATGGTGAGTACCCCAATCGGCCAGCACATTGTGATTAGTCAAGTGTATAGAGGTTGTGAGATTTGTATTGGTGGAGAACTTCTAGTGGTTGATTTGATGCCACTGAAGATGGGAGGATTAGATGTGATTTTGGGCATGGATACGTTGCAGAAGTACAATGCCTGTTTGGATTGTAAGTAGAAGACAGTGGAGTTCGAATTGGATGATGGCAGAAGAGTAGTGTTTACTGGGGACAGAAAAGTGATTCCGCCCAGAATTGTTTCAGTTTTGACAGCAGAGACAATGATGAGAAAGGGTTGTGAGGCATTTTTGGCTTATGCGATAGACTCCAGGACAGATGGAGGAAAGCTTGAGGATATTCTAGTAGTCAGGGAATTCTCGGACGTCTTTCCCGAGGAATTGCCAAGACTACCGCCAGCTAGGGAAATTGAGTTTCCCATTGAGCTTCGTCAGTATAACTGTCGATTTCACTTACGCCTTACCGGATGGCTCCGGTAGAATTGAAAGAGCTTAAGGAGCAGTTGGAGGAATTGTTGGAGAAGGGTATATTCGATCGAGCTCTTCGCCATGGAGTCTCTAGCACTCTTGTGAAGAAGAAAGATGGATCATTGAGGATGTGTGGACTACGTGAAGTTGAATCATGTTACCGTGAAGAATAGTACCCGCTTCCTCGCATTGATGATCCGCTTGATCAATTGCAAGGAGCGAGTCTTCAAGATAGATTTGAGGTCGTTATCATCGCTTGAGGATTAAGGAGTCGGATGTGCCAAGTCCGCCAGACTCGGTATGGGCATTTAGAGTTTTTGGTGATGCCCTTAGGATTGACGAATGCGCCTGTAGCGTTTATGGATTTGATGAATCGGGTTTTTAAGCCATTCTTGGACCAATTTATCATTGTCTTTATCGATGATATCTTGGTGTATTCCAAGAGTGATGAGGAGCATGAAGAGCATTTGAGGATTTCTTTGGAGACTTTGAGGAGACAGGAGCTATATGCCAAATTCGAGAAATGCGAATTTTGGCTGAGAGAAGTTTCATTTCTTGGACATGTGATCTCAGAGCAAGGAGTTCATGTGGATCCAAAGAAAATAGAAGCTGTGGTGAATTGGGAGGCACCGAAGAATGTAGCAGAGGTGAGAAGTTTTCTGGGTTTGGCAGGCTATTACAGGAGATTCATGGAGGGATTCTCCATGATAGCCGCTCCGATGATGAAGTTGTTGAGAAAAAATCAGAAGTTTGTTTAGAGTGAGGAGTGTAAGAGGAGCTTCGAGGAGCTCAAGCACCGATTGACGAGTGCTCTGATTCTGATGTTGCCTTCGGGTGATGAGGGCTATACTGTGTACAGTGATGCGTCGAGGAAGGGTCTTGGTTGTGTTTTGATGCAGGGAGATCGGGTGATTGCTTATGCTTCAAGGCAGTTGAAGCCTTATGAGTTGAACTACCCGACGCATGATTTGGAGTTGGCAGCTGTGATCTTTGCCTTGAAGATTTGGAGGCATTATTTGTATGGAGTTCAGACGAGGATTTTTACCGATCATAAGAGTCTGAAGTATTTGTTGAGCCAGAAGGAACTGAATTTGAGGCAGAGAAGGTGGATCGAGCTACTCAAGGATTATGACTTGTTGATTGAGTATCATCCGGGCAAGGCCAATGTAGTGGCGGATGCCTTGAGTAGGAAGTCTTCGATTGCTCATATGCGATCAGTTTATCTTCCTTTATTGGAAGAGATGGCCAAGCTTAAGATAAGCTTGAAGCAGGAGGAGTCGGAGTGTCTTCTAGCTAACTTCTGAGTGAGGCCGATTCTCAGAGAGAAGGTTAGAGAATTGCAGGCTCAAGATACAGATTTGAGCAAGCTTCGAGATGAAATTCGGAATGGCAAGATTTCTGAAGTAGAGGTGAGAGATGATGGGCTTATGACAGTGGGAAACAGATTGTGTATCCCAGATGTACAGGAAGTTAAGGCTGAGATTATGGATGAGGCACACAATGCGCCTTATGCTACGCATCCGGGTAGCACCAGGATGTACAGGGATTTGAGAGAGCATTTTTGGTGGAAAGGCATGAAGAGGGATGTAGCAGAGTTTGTCAGTAAGTGTCTAGTGTGTCAGCAAGTCAAAGCTGAACACCAGGCACCTTCAGGCAAGTTGAGGCCATTGTCCATCACGGAATGGAAGTGGCAAAGGGTGACGATGGATTTTCTGATGGGTTTACCTAAGACCAGCAGGAGGCATGATGCCATTTGGGTGATTGTGGATAGGTTGACCAAGTCAGCTCACTTTTTGGCGATCAAGCAGACTGATTCCTTGCATGTTCTAGCAAAGAAGTATATTGATGAGATAGTGAGATTGCATGGGATTCCGGATTCGATTATGTCTGATAGGGACCCTCGGTTTACTTCGAGGTTTTGGGGTAGTTTGCAGGAAGCTTTGGGGACGAAGCTGCATTTTAATACGGCTTTTCACCCTCAGACGGATGGTCAATCTGAGAGGACTATTAGGACTCTTGAGGGGATGCTTCGGGCATGTGTGATGGATTTTCGAGGAACTTAGGATGAGCATTTGCCTTTGGTCGAATTTGCTTATAACAATTCGTACCATTCGAGCATTCAGATGGCTCCATATGAGGCATTGTATGGTAGGAGATGTAGGACTCTGATCTGTTGGGATGAAGAAGGAGAGAGGAAATTGGAAGGACTAGAATTGATTCAGACGACGGTTAGGAAAGTCAATCTGGTTAAGCAGCGACTTAAGGTAGCACAGGATAGGATGAAGAGTTATGTTGATGCTCACCGAAAGGAGATGGAGTATGAAGTCGGTGAAAAAGTGTTCCTTAAGACATCTCCTTGGAAAGGAGTGATGAGATTTGGTAAGCAGGGTAAGTTGAGTCCGAGGTATATGGGTCCTTATGAGATCCTTGAGAGGATTGGACCACTCGCCTACAGGTTGGCGTTACCTCCGGAGTTGTCGCAGATTCACGATGTTTTCCATGTGTCCATGTTGAGGAGGTATAGATCGGATCCTTCTCATATCATTCAGACTAGTGAGGTTCAGTTGCGGGATGATTAGAGCTATGAGGAGCTTCCAGTGCAAATTTTGGATACCAAAGACAAAGTTCTCTGGAACAAGACGGTTCAGCTAGTCAAGGTCTTGTGGAGAAACCATTCGATAGAGGAGACTACATAGGATCCATTGGAAGCCATGCGGGAGAAGTATCCGCATCTCTTCGATGATTCAGGTAATAATTTCGAGGAAAAAATTTCTTTTAAGAGGGGGAGAAATGTTAGGCCCCGAATTTTTTTTATGATGATATTAAGCATAAATTTTGATAATTGAGTAATTATGCCTTAAGTTTAATTAATTTGGGAGTATTAGTGGATAATTTCGGTTTATTTGAGCTTAATTTGTTATGATGTGGTTTTACATGGGAATTTTGGATAAAAGTTTATGAGGGCATTTTGGGAAGTTTACTTATGTTGTAATGGATTTGGACTTAGCTAAGAGGGGTATTATGGTCTTTGCCCCATTCCTTTAGGTTTAAGGGAAAGAAATTAAAGAGAAAAGAAAGAGAAGAAGGAAAAGAAGGAAATAGAAGAGAAGAGAAAGAGGAGAAGCACCGTCGGTGGAGAAGAAGAGGAGAAGAAGAGAGATTTTCGATCTTTGAGATTTCGGCGAGCTGAATCATTTCCGGGTAAGTCTCATTTTGTTTAAGCTTGTTTTAGTTGGATTAAACCCTAAGATGGCTTGAATCTGTGAGAATCGAAGGTTTAGGGTTTTAGGGCATAAATGTAGGGAATTCCTGGGGTTGATGTGTTTGTGATGGATTTGAAGCTTAGAATGGATTAGAAATGTAGTAAAGGACTTGATCTATAGTTTGGTTGTGTTGCATTTGAGATTGGGAAGGATTGAAGTCGAAAAATGCGGGAAAGAGGGGTTCGGAGTCACAGCTCCGACCCGCACGTCGCGACGTGCGCAAGAGCACGCCGCGGCATGCGGAGAAATGGTGACACGCCACGTGCACCATGTGCACGTCGCGGCATGCACGAAAGACGTGCACGCCATGGCAAGTGCCTGGTGGGCACGCCACGGCGAAAGTGATGAGCACGCCATGATGCACACTTCGGTGCCGCCATGAGCCCCCTTTTTCCGAAAGTGAAATTTTTAGTATTTTGGGCATATCTTTTGGTGTAGATTTCCAATTGAGGTGATTTTGGATTCATTGTGAACTAGAAATAAAGGGCTACGAGTTGTATGAAGAAGGGAAGTTTGGAATTTGTTTGAAAGGGTTCGAGAATTTAGATGGAAGTCGGATGGAGACCTTTAATGCTTTATTTTTTATTGTCAAGCTTTATGGAATATTTTCTATGGATTGTTAATTAAATGAGAACTTTGTTTATTATAGGAACCAGTTGATTTGACCCAATCGCAAAGAGGAAGGACGAGTGAGTCCGATACTCAAGCCGATACTAGGTGGGTAATATGTTTATGTTATTGTGTATGGGCAAATTGCCTTGTGTGCTTACGTGTTGCATGATATGACCTTGTTGGTATTGAATTACATGAGAAATATTGAACTTGCATTATGATTAAAATTATGCATGGCTTGATAGGCCTTATGGCAATGGACAAGAATGAGAATTTAGAACAATGTGAAAAATGCTTTGAGCATGAATCGAATGGATTATGTGATTTGTTCGGGTAAGAGAGTTACGGATGGAGTCACGCACGCGCTGACATAAAGCCTTCTCCGGCTGCCCGCTTGAGGCCACGAGATCCTTGAGAAATCGGACTCGGATAGTTTACGGATTTAACTTCTGTTTATCCGGATCGTTTACGGAACTCTCGAGCCAATTGTTTGTGCATACACGATCGATTTGTTGAGTATAACACATGATGGATTTGACAGACTTGTTGCATAATGATTGTTATGCTAAGAAATAGAAATTGCATAACCTATGTTAATATGAATGCGAATGAATTGATGAATTTTGATTTGCTAGTGATATATGTATATTGCTTGATTGTGTGGCTCGTTGCCAATGGCTATAAGCGTATATGCCACTGAGCTTCGCAGCTCACCCCATTACTCTCCCCTCCTCAGGTGCAGATCGAGACGATTGTCGACCTTGCAAGGCATCGGAAACTTCGAGCTAGTTAGGATCCTTGTATTAAGTTAGTACTTTGGTTAGCCCGCCAGCATTTCATCATGGAGCATACTTTTGTATTTTTTGGATTTACTTTCATTTTGTATTGTGCTACATTCTGAGACTACTTGGTGAATTCCTTCGAATGAGAATGACAGATGATTTATGCAATTGAAATGATGAATGTATGCATATGTATGAGTATATGTATTTGTGTTTGTAACGAATTTATGGATTTGTATGGATGTTGGGATCGGGTCCGAAGGTTCATGGAGCGCCCGTCGCAGGCGCGACCCGAGGGGCCGCCTCGGGGATCGGACATCCGGGGCCCGGGCCCAACACTCCTAGAGCTTGGTATGATCGTCTGAGTACTTTTCTCTTAGAGAATGATTTTAGTATAGGTCAAGTTGATAAGACGCTCTTTAGGAAGAATTATGAAAATGAATTTATAATTGTACAGATCTATGTTGATGATATTATTTTTGGTGTTACCTCAAAGAAATTATGCATGAAGTTTGAGAGTCTAATGAAAAATGAATTTGAAATGAGCATGATGGGTGAGTTAAAGTTCTTTCTTGGGTTGCAAGTTAAGCAAACCGAAGAGAAAATATTTATCCACCAACAAAAATATGTGAAAGAATTGTTGAATAAGTTTGATATGCAAAATGTGAAGTCAATGACTACTCCGATGCATTCTTCAAACCTTTTGTCGAAAGATGAACTTGGTAGAAAGGTGGATCAAACCTCAGATAGAGGATAATCGGTTCTTTACTCTATCTTACTGCAAGTAGACTGATATATTATTCAAAGGTATGCTTGTGTGCAAGGTTTCAGGCCGATCCTAAAGAGTCTCATTATATTGCTGTTAAGAGGATTATGAGATATCTCGCAGGTACTACTGATCTTTGCTTAATGTTTAAGAAAGGTAAAGATTTCAGGTTAATTGGATATTGCGAGGCGGACTATGCCGGAGATAGAATCGAAAGGAAGAGCACAAGTGGAGGATGTCACTTTCCTGGTTCAAACATAGTTTCATGGTCAAGCAAGAGACAAAGCTCAATTGCTCTATCAACTGTCGAAGCAGAGTATATGTCTGCCGCAAGCTGTTGTTCACAAACGTTGTGGATCAAATATCAACTTGAAGACTTTTCAGTTCAAGAAGAGGAGATTCCAATCTATTGCGACAACACCAAAGGTAATCAATCACAAAGAATCTCGATCCAAAGATTCGAGAGTAAAACACATCAAAGTCAGACATCACTTCTTGAGAGACTATGTTCAGAGGAAGGTGGTTAAGCTATAGTTCATCGAAACAGAGTATCAGTGGGCAGATATCTTCACTAAACCACTAAGTGAAGAACGATTCCAGAAGATCAGACGCAACCTTAACATGGTTATGTTAAGCGAACAGTTAGGCTAAAGGGATGTCAGAGATAATGCTAATGTGGCTTTTTTCTCTAACAAGAAAGATTTAGAGGGAAACGCTTAGGATCTTTAGAATCCCGATGATGTTGGATCGAAAAAAGAAAGCATGCTTAGTATGGAGAAACGATAGATTTCAAAACTTTTTAAGAAATCATCTTGATGAGTGGTGAACTCATATGTGTTTCATTATAATTCTTGATATGATCGGAATGGATTTTTACAGGGTATTAATCCAGTGTCTGCATGTTGGAATTATTAATTGAAACATGTATCAGGGAACATTCACTCAAATAAAGAGTTTATAGTGTTATCATCTCTTCAGATGTTTTAAGGAGATTTGGTGATTAAGCTGGCGCCCGATGGTTTGATGGACTAGCTACCCATCAAGTCTTAACACTAAGATGAGATCTTATGTGTTAATCACCATATAAAGTAAAATGAGAGATCTAGAAGGAAAAACCAACATAAGGGCAAGCGGTAATTTTACCCTTTGTTGTGCGGATGACTATAATAAGCTTCTAAATAGGGTTTGCAATTGGACATATTCTCATAATATTTAACAATTCAAGAGATCAACTAATTGTCTTTAGTGGAATGACATTTAGTTAATAAGCTAGAATTAATTCGATGAGATTGAATTATTTACGGGCTTATTGGGGCTTGAATTATCAAAGTCAATAAGATTCCCACTTGGCTTTAAGGAAGGTTATCAAGCTAAGTAAGAAGTATTTTGGAGGCTTTAAAGTCCATAATTGAATGATGGGCTTATACTAATTAATGGTTAATTGGAAGCCCGTATGTTCATTTAGAAATGGGCTTGTTTTGGTTTAATGTAATTGATTAGATTAATTATATTAAAATAATTTTTTTTTAATGGAGAAGAAGAAATTTTGAAATTGTGTTAGGTTAGATGTGTAACCACACATTTGACATTAAAATACTAAATAAAGATGGTCTTTATTATGGTTCATCATTATTAAATGGAGTTATGAACTTACCATTAAATGGTTTAATGGTTGGCTTTTAATGTTGGCTTGTAACCTATTTGCATTCATTAGATTAAAGATGAAAGATGTGCATTAGATGGACCATCTTCCTTCTTTCTTCTTGCCAAAACCGAAATGGGTATTCAATTATAGGTTATGGTCTTTTCAAATAGCCATTTAAAGATAAATGAAGTAAGTCTCATTTATTGGCTATTTAATAGTGATTAATGTAATAAGTGATGCATTGGATGCCTCTCCTCGTTTCCATTCATGCATATTTCGAAATTGAGATGTAAGAAAGGGTTCTTGCATGGTTTTAGACATTCTCTCCTTTCATGCAAGGTAGAACCGAAATTCCTAAGTGAAAGAATTGAAAGAGTTTGATTTTGGTTCTTCTTCTTCTAAGAAAATCTCCTCCAAATATTTCTTCTCCTTTCCCACCAAAGGATTTTGTTAACCTAGTTGTCCTTGAACAAAAGTGGTAAATCTAATTGGTTGAGGATACTACAACAAGGAAGAAGATAGATTGCTAAAGGAAAAGACTTCAAAGGCAAAGGATTTGGATATAAGAAGGAGAGCATAAGCGAGGATTTAAAGGCATGGCGAAGGAATTCGGTAATTCCTTTTATCTTGTTCTTGGTTTTATTATCCTTATACCATATCATGTTTGGATTAGCATGTTGATTTGGATATATTGCTTCCGCTGCAAGATGATTTCTTAAAAGTTTTGAAATCTATCGTTTCTCCATACTAAGCATGCTTTCTTTTCGATCCAACAATTGGTATCGAGCCGGTTTTCATGCATGATTTGGTTCCTATATGGTGGATGCATGGGTTGGCAATCTTTTATGTATACTGCATATTTTATGTGATAGAAATATATATGGTGTATGTTGCTCTTTTGGTTGTCCATAGAAGTTAAATTTTATCTTGTAAGATTTCTTCGTTTAGTTTGTAACAAGGAGGGTGGTCTATCATCACCATGTTTCCTCCTTGGTTTCTTTTTCTATTTTATTTGATTTTGTAATGTACAAAATTGATGTAATGATGAAGAAGGAGCAGCCATGGATTGAAGAAATGGAAAGGTAAAATTTTGGTGTATCCTTTTGTGTTTTGGCATAAGTTTTGTGAAAACTAAGTTGCTGGAATTTTGTTTCAATGAATCATATTTTAGTTATGATTGGAAAACAAGTGCTGGTTTTTGTTTCAAAGAATCAATTTGGTTTGCTAAAATACTAAGTGCTGTTTTTATTTTTCATGAAATGAGTTTGGTTTAATAAAACAAGTGCTGGAATTTTTGTCAAAACAAAGATTTGGTTTCTAAAATCTAGTGCTGGAATTTTATTTTCAAAATGACAAAATTCTAATTTCATAAATACCATTACATTTGTTTTACCGAATGGGCGGATCATGTTAGCGAAGAGTTGAAGCGGAAGATCCAAGATGAAGAAACATATTTTGGGCCTAAAAGGCATGTAATTATTTATGTTTCTAGGATGGACAATCAAAAGTGGCTTTATTAGTTCATGTGATGAATGGAGAAATGAATGCTTGTAATATGTGATATTATGTGATTGCATGTCATTTAGAAAATTCCCAACCCTAGGCCTTGACATGCATTCATTATATATGAGATATATAATGAAACAATATAGGATGGATAATAAATTGCATCTAGACAAGATGGTATTTAAAACTTAAAGCCCAAAAAGATTTAGTGGGAGAGGATGCTCCTGTGAGAGTCCACGGTCTCCAAATGATGGCCCGTTTGCATGTGGTGAAGTGTTACTCCCCATCGGAGGGCATGGATCCTAGATCTTGCATGGTTTGGGTCTCATTAAGGATAAGTCCATAATGATAGCAAATGTGACCTCCCACCGAGGCATGATTTGTAGGTATCTTTAGTGAATGAATCAAATAGTTATACACTCAACATTTTTATCAATAAACCGCCCACCGTAGCTCATTGGTAAAAGTATGGACCAAATTAAGGCAGCTTCTTAAAAATTGAGCATGAGATGCTTGGTAGTTTTTGAGTGGGAGGGTCCCAGTTTTTCTTTTAATAGATAAGATGGCCCACCGTCACTTATACATTATAGATAAGAAAAATAACAAATCAGTATAATGTTTTAATTTTTAAGTTTTGTTAAATCTATCATCATGCATACATGCATCATGATTTTATACAAAGTTCCATAAATTGTTGACTAGTATGCTCATGTTTTAATAATTTATATTTTCAGACATAATCAACCACAAAATGAATCCACTCACCCCTTTCTTGACTAATAACAAATTGGAAAATGGAGACAAGTTTAATGAATGGAGCGTAACCTTGACATTGTTCTTCAATATGAGCGTATTTCATGGGTGTTAACGAAAATGAGCCTACACCTCTAAGTGGAGATGCAACTCTGAGCAAGTCCAACAACATGGCGTTGGTGAATCTTGACAAGACTACTAAGTGTTATATTAAAGCTACATCGTGGTATGTTGCAAAAGCAAATTGCTTGTATGAAAACTGCTAGTGCAATGGTCCATCACCTACATGAGATGTTTGGTGTGAGGACTAGGTCTGCAAGAGTGAAAGCTATCCAAACCTTTCATAATCTTAAGCGAAACTGGTGAGCGGTGCGGGATTACATGATGAAGGTAATCTCTGCGGTCCTTGAGGCTAAGATGCTTAGGCGGATATGGATGCGGACACGCAGATGATTATGATCATCAATAGATTAAACTCTTCTTTCAGCGGTTTAAGTTGGACTATGAGCTCAACAAAAGGATTACACTTGAGTGAGTTGATGAATACCCTCTGAAGAGCACGGAGAAATATTGAATATTAAGGCTCATGGGCCAAAAGCTAATGTAGCTTCTTCTTCTAAGCCCAGGGTAAGGGCAAGGAAAGAAGAAGGGTCCAATGAAAAGAAGGCCCGAATAGGGGTCGAGGCCAAACCCGTGAAAAGAAGGCGAAAGAGAACATCAAGGAAAGTGTTTCCCTTTGTAATGAGATGGGCCCTTTGGAAAAAGCTGTCGATCTACCTAGAGTCCCTCAAAAGCAAACAAGGTATGGGCTTCCTAAGTTTGTTAGGAACTAGAAATGTGTGCAGATTTATCTACTTCTTGGATATTAGATTAGGAGCCACTAACCATGTTTGTAATTCTTTGCGGGGGTTCAATGAAGAAAAAGACTTCCTAAGGCGATTTCAAGTTAAGATAGCGAGATGGTTCCTATGTTTCAGCAGAATCAATGGGAGTAGTTATCTTGGACTTTCCTAGTGGTCATAGGTTATATTTGGAAGATATTTATTACATGCCAATGATTGTAAGGAACATGATTTACTGTTTTTGTCTAATAAAATCATTTATTCCTTATATTTTGAAAAGGTTGTTTCAATATATGAGAATAAGGATTTTATTTGTGAAGCGATAATTAAATAGGGATTGTTTTTATAGAACCTATGAAAGGCTCACTAAACACCACGAAATTGATAAAACCAAGACAATCAATATCTCAGCATTAATTCAAAGTATCATGGCATCTAAGGATGGGTCGTATCAATCGAGAAAAAGACTTGGCAGGCTAGTAAAGGATGGGATCCTTATGGGCTTAGATAGTGATCCATTACCCACCTGTGAATCTTGTATTGAAGGAAAATGACAAAAGCCTCATTTCCTTCTAAAGAAAAGCGATTTGAATCCACATTGGACATGGTACATCTTGATGTGTGGGCCCGTGAATGTACAAGCTAGAGGAGGTTATGAGTATTTCATAACTTTTATAGATGATTACTCAAGACATGGCTATTTGTATTTGATGCATAAAAAGTGAATCTTTTGAAAAGTTCAAAAAATTCAAAGTGGCGAAAGCAACTTGGCAAGCCATTAAAACGCGACTTCGATCGGATCGAGGTGGTGAGTATTTATGCGAGAGTTCCAGCGATATTTAATTGACAATGGAATTGTTTCCAATTTATCAGCTCCTCGTACACCTCAATGAGAATGGTGTAACGTAGAGGAGAAATAGAACTCTATTGGAAATGGTAAGATCAATGATGTCTATGCTAGCCTTCGAGAATGGTTAAGGGATATGCCATCTAATGACAACATATCTTCTTAACTTTTCTCCATCAAATCGGTGCCTAAAACACCTAGGGAGTTGTGGATGGCAGTGCCTTCATTGAGGCACTTGAGGACTTAGGGCTGTCAGCCCGTGTTCTAAAGCCTGAATCCACAAAGAAGGAACCAAGTCAAGTATGTTTGTTTGTAGGATATCCTACGAACTCGAGGTACTATTTTACAGTCCTCATGATGTGTCGACAATGCAAACTTCTTAGAGGAAGAGTTTGTGAGAAATCACAAAGGAAGAAGTGAAGTAGTACTAAAGGAGTTAGCAATTTCATCCAAACCAAGAGTTGTTTTGATATGATGTAACAAGATGTCCAAATGGATTCAAGAGTTGATTCCACTACGCCAGGCACATCTTGATGTTCAGTTGCACTTCTCGATTCAACTCTTGAATCCATTTTGACATCTTGTTCATCATATCCAAAACAACTCTTGGTTCGATGAAATTACTAACTCCTTTAGTACTACTTCACTTCTTCCTTTGTGATTTCTCACAAACTTTTCCTCTAAGAAGTTTGCATTTGTCGACACAAATACCTTCCTATCATGAGGACCGTAAAATAGTACCCTCGAAGCTCAGTAGATATCCTACAAACAAACATACTTCTGACCTTGGTTCCATCTTTGTGGATTCAGGCTTTAGAACATGGGCTGGACAGCCCTAAGTCCTCAAGTGCCTCAATGAAGGCACTCGGCATCCACAACTCCCTGTGTGTTTTAGGCACCGATTTGGATGGAGAAAAGTTAAGAAGATATGTTGTCGCTTATGGCATATCCCCGTAATCCATTCCGAAGGCTAGCATAGACATCATTGATCTTACCATTTCCATATAGAGTTCTATTTCTCCTCTCTCTACACCATTCTGCTGAGGTACGAGAGTCGACAAATTGGAAACAATTCCATTGTTAATTAAATATTGTTGAACTCTCCGATAAATACTCACCACCTCGATCCGATCGGTCGTTTAATGGCTTGCCAAGTTGCTTCTCGACTTGAAATTTTGAATTCTTTGAACTTTTCAAAAGATTCACTCTTTTATGCATCAAATACAAATAGCCATGTCTTGAGTAATCATCTATAAAAGTTATGAAATATTCATAACCTCCTCTAGCTTGTACATTCATGGGCCCACACACATCAAGATGTACCATGTCCAATGTGGATTCAAATATGTTTCCTTTAGAAGGAAATGAGGCTTTGTCATTTTTCCTTCAATACAAGATTCACAGTGGGTAATGGATCACTATCCAAGCCCATAAGGATCCCATCCTTTACTAGCCTCACAAGTCTTTTCGATTGATATGACCCATCCTTAGATGCCATGATACTTTGAATTAATGCTAGAGATATTGGATTGTCTTGGTTTTATCAATTCGTGGTGTTTCCTCGCTTAATTATCGCTTCACAAATAAAATCATTATTCTCATATATTGAAACAACCTTTTCAAAATATAAGGAATAATGATTTTATTAGACAAAAAATGTAAATCATGTTCCTTACAATCATTGGCATGTAATAAACATCTTCCAAATATAACCCATGACCACTAGGAAAGTCCAAGATAACTACTCCCACCGATTCTATTTGAAACATAGGAACCATCTGCTATCTTAACTTGAAACCGGTCTTTGAAGTCTTTTCCTTCATTGAACCCCCGCAAAAGAATTACAAACATGGTTAGTGGCTCCTGAATCTAATATCCAAGAAGTAGATAAATCACATTTCTAGTTCCTAACAAACTTAGGAAGCCCATACCTTGTTTTTTTTCGAGGGACTCTGGTAGGTCGATGTTTCTTTTCCAGCCGCCCATCTCATCAAAGTGGAAACACTTTCCTTTGATGTTCTCTTTGGCTTTCTTTTCATGGGTTTGGCCTTGACTCTATTTGGGCCTTCTTTTCATCGACCCTTCTTGTTTTCCTTTCCTTACCCTGGCTTGTAAGAAGAAGCTACATTAGCTTCGCCCACGAGCCTTAATATTCAATATTTCCTCCGTGCTCTGAGGGTATTCATCAACTCACTCAAGGTGTAATCCTTGCTATTGAGCTCATAGTCCAACTTAAACTGCTGAAAAGAAGAGTTTAAGCTATTGATGATCATAATCATCTCGTGTCCGCATCCATATCCGCCTAAGCATCTCAAATTTCAAGGACCGCAGAGATTACCTTCATCATGTAATCCGCACCTGCTCACTGTGTTTCTTTCCGAGATTATGAAAGGTTTGGATAGCTTTCACTCTTGCAGACCTAGTCCTCACACCAAACATCTCATGTAGGTGATGGACCATTGCACTAGCAGCTTTCATACAAGCAATTTGCTTTTGCAACATACCGATGAAGCGTTAATATAACACTTAGTAGTCTTGTCAAGATTCTCGCCAACGCCATGTTGTTGGACTTGCTCAGAGTTGCATCTCCATTTAGAGGTGTAGGTTCATTTTCAGCTAACACCCATGAAATACGCTCATATTGAAGAACAATGTCAAGGTTACGCTCCATTCATTAAACTTGTCTCCATTTTCCAATTTGTTATTAGTCAAGAGCGGGGTGAGTGGATTCATTTTGTGGTTGATTATGTCCGAAAATATAAATTATTAAAACATGAGCATACTAGTCAACAATTTATGGAACTTTGTATAAAATCATGATGCATGTATGCATGATGATAGATTTAACAAAACTTAAAAATTAAAACATTATACTGACGGTTATTTTTCTTATCTATAATGATCTAAGATTGGTGGCCATCTTATCTATTAAAAGAAAACTAGACCTCCCACTCAAAAAACTACCAAGCATCTCATGCTCAATTTTTAAGAAGCGCCTTAATTTGGTCCATACTTTTACCAACAGAGCTACGGTGGGCGTTTATTGATAAAAAATGTTGAGTGTATAACCATTTGATTCATTCACTAAAGATACCTACAAATCATGCCTCGGTGGGAGGTCACATTTGCTATCATTAAGTGGACTTATCCTTAAGGAGACCCATACCATGCAAGATCTAGGATCCATGCCCTCCGATGGGGAGTAACACTTCACCACATGCAAACGGGTCATCATTTGGAGACCGTGGACTCTCACAGGAGCATCCTCTCCCACTCAATCTTTTTGGGCTTTAAGTTTTAAATATCATCTTGTCTAGAAGCAATTTATTATCCATCCTATATTGTTTCATTATATATCTCATACATAATGAATGGATGGAAAGGCCCAGGGTTGGCAATTTTCTAAATGACATGCAATCACATAATATCACAAATTACAAGCATTAATTTCTCCATTCATCACATGAACTAATAAAGCCACTTTTGATTGTCCATCCTAGAAACATAAAATAATTACAAGCCTTTTAGGCCCAAAATATGCTTCTTCATCTTGGATCTTCCGCTTGAACTCTTCGCTAACATGATCCGCCCATTCGTAAACAAAATGTAATGGCATTTATGAAATTAGAATTTTGTCATTTTGGAAAATAAAATTCCAGCACTAGATTTTAGAAAACCAAATCTTTGTTTTGACAAAAATCCCAGCACTTGTTTTATTAAAACCAAACTCATTTCATGAAAATTAAAAACAGCACTTAGTATTTTAGCAAAACCGAAATTGGATTTTTGAAACAAAAACCAGCACTTGTTTTCCAATCATAACTGAAATATGATTCATTGAAACAAAAATTCCAGCAACTTAGTTTTCACAAAACTTATGCCAAAACACAAAAGGATACACCAAAATTTTACCTTTCCATTTCTTCAATCCATGGCTGCTCCTTCTTCATCATTACATCAATTTGTACATTACAAAATCAAATAAAATAGAAAAAGAAACCAAGGAGAAAACATGGTGATGATAGACCACCCTCTTGTTACAACTAAACGAAGAAATCTTACAAGATAAAATTTAACTTCTATGGACAACCAAAAGAGCAACATACACCATATATATTTCTATCACATAAAATATGCAGTATACATAAAAGATTGCCAACCCATGCATCCACCATATAGGAACCAAATCATGCATGAAAACCTGGCCCGATACCAATTGTTGGATCGGAAAAGAAAGCATGCTTAGTATGGAGAAACGATAGATTTCAAAACTTTTTAAGAAATCATCTTGCAGCGGAAGCAATATATCCAAATCAACATGCTAATCCATACATGATATGGTATAAGGATAATAAAACCAAGAACAAGATAAAAGGAATTACCGACTCTTAGCTACGACTTTAAATCCTCACCGCTATCCTCTCCTTCTTATATCCAAATCCTTTGCCTTTGAAGTCTTTTCCTTTAGCAATCTATCTTCTTCCTTGTTGTAGTATCCTCAACCAATTAGATTTACCACTTGTTCTTCAAGGACAACTAGGTTAACAAAATCCTTTGGTGGGAAAGGAGAAGAAATATTTGGAGGAGATTTTCTTAGAAGAAGAAGAACCAAAATTGAAACTCTTTCAATTCTTTCACTTAGGAATTTCGGTTCTACCTTGCATGAAAGGAGAGAATGTCTAAAAACCATGCAAGAACCCTTTCTTACATCTCAATTTCGAAATATGCATGAATGGAAAAGAGTGAGAGGCATCCAATACATCACTTCTTACATTAATCACTCATCAAATAGCCAATAAATGAGACTTACTTCATTTATCTTTAAAATGGTTATTTGAAAAGACCATAACCTATAATTGAATACCCATTTTGGTTTTGGCAAGAAGAAAGAAGGAAGATGGTCCATCTAATGCACATCTTTCATCTTTAATCTAATGAATGCAAATAGGTTACATGCCAACATTAAAAGCCAACCATTAAACCATTTAATGGTAAGTTCATAACTCCATTTAATAATGATGAACCATAATAAAGATCATCTTTATTTAGTATTTTAATGTCAAATGTGTGGTTACACATCTAACCTAACACTATTTTGAAATTGCTTCTTCTCCAGAAAAAAATTGTTTTAATATAATTAATCTAATCAATTACATTAAACCAAAACAAGCCCATTTCTAAATGAACATATGGGCTTCAAATTATCCATTAATTAGTATAAGCTCATCATTCAATTATGGACTTCTAAAGCCTCCAAACTACTTCTTACTTAGCTTGATAACCTTCCTTAAAGCCAATTGGGGAATCTTATTGACTTTGATAATTCAAGCTCCAATAAGCCCGAAATAATTCAATCTCATTGAATTAATTCTAGCTTATTAACTAAATGTCATTCCACTAAAGACAATTAGTTGAACTCTTGAATTATTAAATATTATGAGAATATGTCCAATTGCAAACCCTATTTAGAACCTTATTATAGTCATCCGCACAACAAAGGGTAAAATTACCGCTTTTGCCCTTATGTTGATTTTCCTTCTAGATCTCTCATTTTACTTTATATGGTGATTAACACATAAGATCTCATCTTAGTGTTAAGACTTGATGGGTAGCTAGTCCATCAAACTATCGCGCCAGCTTAATCACCAAATCTCCTTAAAACATCTAGAAGAGATGATAACACTATAAACTCTTTATTCGAGTGAATGTTCCTCGATACATGTTTCAATTAATAATTCCAACATGCGGATAATCGGATTAATACCCTGTAAAAATCCATTCCGATCATATCAAGAATTATAATGAAACACATATGAGTTCACCACTCATCAAGATTGTGGTTCATAATAAGTTTAATGCTTAAGTTGTATGTTTTAAGATTAAAGTAACTACCGACTTTGTTCTTGAAAACATACTTGATTCCAGATTCATTTAATAGTGCCATTATCGATAGTCTACTACTATCATGATATGAAACTCATCATTCTCTTTAAGTAAACTCCTTTACTTATATGGAGATAAATCGCAACACTACAGTCTAAACCGTAATCAAACGACCAACTTGATTATTCAACTGTGAATCAATTAATTCAGATTCTAATAATATACATATTTCTCATACATCTCTATGTATATGTATATTACTTACAAATGAATCTTGGTACCTTATGACCAGATATATAATGCTCATACAGATAAAACCAAACTCTTTGTTTTATTAATAATAAATATTTCATTACAAAATCAGAATCAAGAAGATAAAGTTATATGTAAATACACTTGCTTTCCAGGCGTATATTGACATTGTAAGTACAAGTTCCACTTGTACTACTTGATAAGTCGACTTGTTCTTGAAAAGTACCGATAAGTCGACTTGTACATTGCATAAGTCGACTTATTCAAGGATCTTGATCGTTTATTTGCGCCCTAAAGGCAATCCCTTTAGCTGCTTTTATTCACAAATGTATGTAGATCGGATGAATAAATAAAGAAAAGGCATAATTCATTAATTTGATGTTCATGAACATTGTTTATGAATTGATTAGATCTTTAATCGATTAATGAAGTCCATGATATATGACATAGCATGAAGGAAATTATGATGTGATCATACTCCGAGATTCCTATCATGTGCAATTATGTCAATATCTAAATTCTCCTAGTCATAGGATTAATGAGACCGACATCATTAATCCGGATAGACTAGCACATGTCATATTCCTTGATTGGATCAAGCAAAGGATCTCGTAAACCGTAAATATGAGATATTTAGAATTGATACGTGGATGCTTACTAGCGTAGTAAGTTCATTGGATGACCCGCCATGAGATCATCACATGGATATCTTATCTAGTGTCGTTGATAATCTCATCATAGCAATGGTGCAAGTATCCTTAGACTTGAGGTACTCAAGGATATCTTGAATACCGATCCGTGCTTTGACTCCATTCCTTGTTGCCTTCGTAGGTAACTCATAGGGGTGGTGCTTGGGTGCAACTTGAGGTATTCAAGATAATTGAGTAGCCAATAAAGGATTCACCACTCGGATTAGCGTAAGAGATACCCACGGCCTCTTGTCAGATCGTTACTTGTAAATCTCGTCAGAGTGAATATGTCATGAAGAGTGTCTTCATGGACATATAGAGTAATGAGTCCTAGACGAGATCTGTTATCACTGGGCTAGACTTCGGTCTAGTGAGAGTTGATACTTTGACCATACTCATAACCAAGTGGGGTATAGGATGGTGAAAGGACAAATTGCACCAGAATTGTCTATGGAAGAGTTTGTGATCCGGTTAGTGATGAATACATCAAACCGATTACTTTCCATCAATTGGGGTCATGATGTGTTGCTAGATACCGCTCATGACTTGCTTCAGATTAATTGTTAATCTAAGTAGCCAACATAACCGGAGCCTAAAGGGTCACACGCTTAAGAGTGTTTGAGAGAATCAGAAATAGTAATTGGACAGAGTTCCAATTATGGAGAGCATTAGGATTAAATGGATCCCGATGGATTGGGATATGTCCCATGAGATCGCGACATCAATATTGCTAAGAAAGGTTTCGAGTCAAGCTTGACTTAGGGCCCGATAAACCAATGGGACCAACCCAGCTTGATGGACCTCTTAGTAATTATATATATATGTTAATTAATTAAATAATTAATTAATATATATAAATATATAAGTGTGCACGTTGGTTTTGGAGGAGAAAGTGATAAGCTTTGACTTTTCAAAGCTTATTACTTTAATCATTTAATAAGTAAATGGTTATAAACCCTTACACTGGTCAACTTCTCTTGGTTAGCCTTTCAATTAATAAAAGAGACATGTATAAGGGTATGGGTAGGATGATGGTCGACGGTCATGGGATGGAGAGGAAGAGCCAATTTTCTTAAGGGTTAAGGAAAGGTTTTGAAAAGAGTTTCATTCTTCTCCTCTCATCAAGCCATCATCGTTTTTCTCTTCTCCAAGGCAAGGTTCCAACGTCTCCTCAAGCTCTCTAGGACAGAGGTAGGCTCTAGCAAGCTTTAATCTGTTCTAGCTATTCCCGGGTCAAAGGGGTTTGACTCGGTTAGGTTTTCTGATCTCTGCGTGGATCACCTTTAGAGATAGTCTCTTTTGGCTATTTAGGTTGATGTCTTCATACGGATACCTGGATCCTGGGTTCGGGAAAGTCCCGGGACCAAAAATTTTTGTTTTCCGCTGCCTGTATATGTGATGTACCTCCCGGGATTTTCCTACAGTGGTATCAGAGCGTCTGGTATCCCGTATGAAGCTAAAACCAAAGCTAGATCAGAAACCGTAAGTGCTGTTGATGTTGATGCATGTGTACTGCCCAGATTTCGTTTCTGTATAGAGATGCATTTTTTGAAATTTTTCTGCCCAGAAATGTTCATAACATGTTAGAGAATATGTCTATGAATTTTCAGAATTTATCGATTTGATTTGATATAGTTTTGCTAATTAATTCCCTAAGGTTACAGATGCTGTTTTGTGAAACGATTCTGGAACAGGCAGTAGTATAAAATCGAGAATAAATTCTATAAACATCGTTTTCTGGATTTTCCTTCACCTACATGTCTCTAAGATGTTGGTGAATGTCTGTGAGCATGGAAATTGGATTTCAAGGTGATTGGATATTTATTCACGAATTTATTCTATGCTGTTGGGAATTGCTGTGCTGATGAACACAGATTTTGAATCGGTTTTGTTATTTAGGTTGACTAAGTTTTTGATGGCCTAAAATCCTGAAAATATTCATGTAGCATTTTCTGAACATTTATTAACCTATATAATTTTCTCATGATTTATTGAAATTTTTTCATTGATCATTTCAAGCAATGTACAGAACTGGACGTTTTTGGTGAAAATTGTTGAGACTGTTTTGCTTGGCTTGATTGAGTGTGATTTTTCAGTTCCAATGCCTTGCACCATTTTTAATGTGATTAAAAATGTGTTATCTTGATGTAGTATGATTTCCAAACTGAATTGCTTGAAGTTGTTTATCCTAGAATTTTCGGATGCCTAATTGATCACCTTTGTGTCTCGTTAGTATATTTCATTTTCTTGCTTGTTTTGGCCGTCACAATTTTTGTGACAAGTGCCGGAGTAAATTTGATAATGTATATGCTAGCTAGAGATGCTTAGGATGATAATTTGGGTATTCCTAAATTGTTTGAAATTAATGAGTTTTGACTCATTTCAAGTTTTCATATAGTTTGACTATTTAAGGCTTTCATGGTTCAATGAATTGTTCATTGATACATCAAATTTATCAGATATTACCTTAGGTATGTAGGTGTTGTGAATTGGAATTGCATTAATTGAGGAATTAGCGATTAGAAATTTTAGCAAATTTACCTGGATAAGTCGACTTGTATGTGAAATAAGTCAACTTGTTCAGGTTTTTAGGATAAATCGACTTGTCTATGAATAAAGTCGACTTGTTCAGATCTCAAGATAAATCCACTTGTAGTACCTTATAAGTCGACTTGTTCACGGGCAGGTGAAATAAGTCGACTTGTGTCATACAAGTTTACTTGTGTGGGTAGAAGCATAAGTCGACTTGCATTTGATGAAAGTCGACTTGTGGCATGCTCAGTTGGATGATGGATGATTATAAGGATTGATTCATTACGATTGATGAAACCTAAATCATTCCATATAGTCTTCGTGACTATAATCCTTCTACTTGGAGTCTAGAGACCAAATCCTCCTCGGTATATGAAAACTAACGCCTTCCATTAATATGGTAAGAACCGAGTTCTTATAGGTCGGGTTGTTGAGCTAACCTCAAGCTCACTCTATACCTAATATGTTCAAACCATGAAAATAAGATTTTCGGATTAATGGGTCGGTTTTTCTAGAAGCGTTGATTTGTTGAGCTAACCTCAAGGTCAACGTGGGACAGAGGCGAAATTGGGTAGCATACATTAGATGTATGCGATCAAAGAGTTGATACCCATGAAGTGCACACATCAACAAGTTGATAAGACCGATTGATAGTTGTGTCTAAGATGTAATTGGTATATTTGATACCTACCGAGACATAAGGTGGCTTGTTGAGCTAACCTCAAGGTCATTCTTAATGTCGGTTATCGATGATGCAATTGGTATGACCGATACCTACCGATTGACCTAAGTTGTGGCTTGTTGAGCAAACTCAAGGTCACTCTTAGCAATGTCGGATATCGACCCACTAGGACTTATGTCATATTGTTTTCTTTGATTCGGTAAAGAGGGTTATGGATTCTAGGAAACTAGTGGGAGCCATATGCATGTCATGCAAGTCCTTATGATCATGCAGGCATTTCTATTCTATCATTCCTTCTCTCTATCGCGTTTAGGTTGATTGAAGAAGTCCTTCAGTGTGAATTTACGCTCTCTATTTTGGACTGAATTTTCTTGATTGGCTAAGGAATCTGAGAATTGTTCTCAGATCTGAGGAACTGGGATATGTCCTAGATGTTCCACTTCCAGATGCACCTGCTGCCGATGCTTCTGATAAGGATCAGAAGGCATATCGTAAGCATCTAATGGACGGGGACATGGCTGCTTGTCTTGATGTCACCAGAGTTGCAGAAGCAGCACGAGTCCATAGATGCTCACGTTATAATATTTCATCTTATGGAGCTGTTTGATGAGTAAGCTCGGTCTGAAAGGTTCAAGACCTCAAGGCTTCTCTTCATCACAAAGATGGCTCTGCGGACAACTATTGGCAAGATACCCTGAAGATGAATGGCTATATTGAGAGATTGGTCGTCTTATGATTTGTAATGGATTATGAATTAAGTAGAGACTTAATTCTGGTTGGATTGTCTGATGGTTATTCACAGTTTGTGATAAACTATCGGATAAACCAAATATCCACAACAATTCTGAGTGATCAATCTGCTCACGACACCGAAAGCGTGCTATCAAGATAGATAGCAAGTGCTAATGGTGGATGCTTCTTCTTCTAGTTCAAAGAAGAAAAAGGCCAAGAAACCAAAGGGAAGTGCCAACAAGAAGAAAACCAAAGGGAAGTGCCATCAAGGAAAAACCAAAGAAACTGCCCCAAAAGGATTTTGCTTTCATTGTGGCAAGTCTAGCCACTAGAGGCGAAACTATAAAATCTATCTGGAGTCCCTGAAGCAGTAAAAGGCATCAGATGCCTCTATTCCTTCAATTATGTTTGTCATTGAGGTTGATACTATTCCTGATCAAAACATATCGGTCTTTGATACAGGTTGTGGCTCACACATATGAAATGATATGCAGGGCATCAGGGACAGTAGAAAGCTCATAAAAGAGAACTAGACCTTTGTGTAGGTAATGCAGCAAGAGTTGCTACATTTGCCGTAGGCACTTATGTCTTGTTACTCCCTACTGGGCTTATATTCAAATTGGATGATTGTCATTTTGTACCCGTTTTAAACAAAGAACATATTGTATGTTTTATGTTTAATTAGAGCTGGTTTCCATTGGACTTTTAGTAGCAATGGTTGCTATATTAGTTGGAATGGAATGCTCTATGGTACTGGTACATTATGCAATGGAATTGACATATGAGATATGTCATATCCAATTATGAATGTCAATGACTCGAAAAGACATAATTGAGATAATTTAAAATCAACGTACTTATGGCATTGTCGCCTTGGCCATATAAATGAGACACGCATAGCTAAGCTCCATGAGAGTGACAGTTTAGGGTCATTTGATTATGAATCACATGACACATGCGAATCTTGTTTATTAGGCAAGATGACTAAGTTATCCTTTAAAGGAAAGGGTGAGCGTGAATGGAATATTAGACACGATACATTTGGATGTATGTGGTCCGATGTCCATCCATGCCGAAGTGGTTATTTTACTTCATTACTTTTATCGGTGATTATTCACGATATAGGTATCTGTATCTAATGAGATACAAATCTGAAGCATTTGAATAGTTCAAATAATTCAGAAATGAAGTAGAAAACTAACTTGGTAAAAGTATGAAGACATTATGATCTGATCGTGGTGGAAAATACTTAGACCAACAGTTTTGGATTATCTCAGAGATAATGGGATTTTATCTCAGTGCACTCCTCCTTACACGCTGCAGCATAAGATGTGGCTGAAAGGAGAAATCGAACCTTGTTAGACATGGTGCGATTGATGATAGGTTTTGCACAGTTTTGGGAATATGCTTTCGAGACAAATGCTTACTTGTTAAATGAGTTCCATTAAAGACAGTTGATGTTACTCCATATGGAGATATGGACTAACTGAAAACCCTATCTTTCTTAGCTGAAAGTTTGGGATTGTCCGCCTTCGTGAAGCGGACACGGTCATTAGCTTGATGCAAAGGTGACAAGTGTTTGTTCGTGGAATATTAATTCTACCTTCTTTGAGGAAAAAAGTTGTTTGTTTCAAAGCATGTTGTTTTCTTAGAGAAAGAGTTTCTTCAGAAGAGGACAAGGGGAGCAAAGTTGAACTTAGAAGTTCAAGATGCTCGAACAAACACGTATCAATCGCTCGAACTTGAAACTGCCACTCATATAGATGAGGTAACAATTCAACCTTCTATTACACACGAATTTCGTAGGTTAAGTAGGATACGCACTGTTCCCGAGAGATATGAATTTCTCGTAAGGGAACAGAATGACGTATTACTCATACGAGATGATGAGCCTACTACCTATAAAGAGGTTCTGAAAAGTTCAAAGTCTGAAAAATGGCTTTGTGCCATGAAAGCCGAAATGGATTCCATGTATATAAACCAAGTATGGACTTTGGTTGTTACACCTGAAGGGATAAAACCCACAGGGTGCAAAGGGGTTTTTAAGAAGAAAACCAACATGGATGGTAATCTGATTACCTATGAAGCGAGGCTAATGGCCAAAGGATATCGTCAAAGACAAGGAGTTGACTATGACGAAACCTTCAGCCCCGTAGCAATGCTTAAATCCATTAGGATACTCCTAGCCATTGCCGCTCATTATGATTATGAGATATGGCAAGTGGATGTGAAGATAGCTTTCTTGAGAGGAAATCTACTCGAGGATGTGTATGACACAACCTGAGGGCTTCACTTCCATCGATGGCGAAAAGGTATGCAAGCTTCAGAAATCCATTAATGAATTGAAGCAAGCTTCCAGGAGTTGGATTATCCGTTTAGTTGAGTTAATCAAAGAGTTTGATTTCTCACAAAATTCGGATGATCATTGTGTGCATAAGAAGGTTAATGGGACTGCAATCGTTTTCCTTGTGTTGTATGTAGATGACATACTGTTACTCGGAAACGATGTCTCTATGCTGCAATCAGTTAAAATTTGGTTGTCCCAATAATTTGCCTTGAAAGACCTTGGTAAAGCAACTTATATCCTTAGGATATAGATTTATAGAGATAGATCAAAGGTTGCTTGGTCTTTCACAAGCATCGTACATAGATGAGATGCTAAAGAGGTTTAGCATGAAAAGATGCTATGTACGAAGCCCGATGTATCGTATGCTCTAAGTGTTACGAGCAGATACTAATCGGATCCTGGTGAGGGTCACTGGGTGGTTGTCAAGAATATCCTCAAGTACTTGCGAAGCACTAAGGATGTTTTCTTTATCTATGGAGATGGAAATCTCCATGTGAGCGGGCATTCAGATGCCAGTATCTAATCTGATAAGGATGATTCTGAATCACAATCAAGTTATATACATTCACACTGAATAGCGTGGCGGTCAGTTGGAAAGAATTCTAAACAAGAGAGGACTGCTGATTCAACAACCGAGGTAGAGTACCTGCCGCATGAGATGCGCAAAGGAAGCGGTTTAGATCAAGAAGTTCATTACTGAACTTGATCTGGTCCCTAGCTGTGGTGGGCCCATAGGATTGTATTGTGATACAATGGGGCTAATGCGCAGGCAAAGGAACCAAGGTCTTATCGACGATCCGAACTCGTACTCCGCCGATTCGGGAGGTCATTAGTTGAGATGATATCCTGATAGAGAGAATTCCCACAGAGCAAAGTGTTGCTGTTCCGTTGACAAAGCCATTGTCACAGGAGAATTGTGATTCTCATGGACTCGCTTATGGTATTAGATACTAAGGCGATTGGCTTTAGGTCAAGTGGGAGATTTGTAAGTACAAGTCGACTTGTACTACTGATAAGTCGACTTGTTCTTGAAAAGTACCGATAAGTCGACTTGTACATTGCATAAGTCGACTTATTCAAGGATCTGATTGTTTATTTGTGCCCTAAAGGCAATCCCTTTAGCTGCTTTTATTCACAATCGTGTAGATCGGATGAATAAATAAAGAAAAGGCATAATTCATTAATTTGATGTTCATGAACATTGTTTATGAATTGATTAGATCTTTAATCGATTAATGAAGTCCATGATATATGACATAGCATGAAGGAAATTATGATGTGATCATACTCCGAGATTCCTATCATGTGCAATTATTTCAAGATATCTAAATTCTCCCTAGTCATAGGATTAATGAGACTGGACATCATTAATCCGGATAGACTAGCACATGTCATATTCCTTGATTGGATCAAGCAGTGGATCTCAGAAACTGTAAATATGAGATATTTAGAATTGACATGTGGATGCTTACTAGCGGTAGTAAGTTCATTGGATGACCTGCCATGAGATCATCACATGGATATCTTATCTAGTGTCAGTGATAATCTCATCATAGCAATGGTGCAAGTATCCTTAGACTTGAGGTACTCAAGGATATCTTGAATCTTGATCACGTGCTGACTCCATTCCTTGTTGCCTTCGGAGGTAACTCATAGGGTGGTGCTTGGGTACAACTTGAGGTATTCAAGATAATTGAGTAGCCAATAAAGGATTCACCACTTCGATTAGCGTAAGAGATACCCATGGCCTCTTGTCGGGATCGTTGCTTGTAAATCTCGGCGAGTGAATATGTCATGAAGAGTGTCTTCATGGACATATAGAGTAATGAGTCTAGGGCGAGATCTGTTATCACTTAGGCTAGACTCGCCTAGTGAGAGTTGACACTTTGACCATACTCATAACCAAGTGGGGTATAGGATGGTGAAAGGACGAATTGCACTAAATTGTCTATGGAAGGGTTTGTGATCCGGTTCGTGATGAATACATCAAACCGATTACTTTCCGTCAATTGGGGTCATGATGTGTTGCTAGATACCGCTCATGACTTGCTCAGATTAATTGTTAATCTAAGTGGCCAACATAACCGGAGCCTAAAGGGTCACACGCTAAGAGTGTTTCAGAGAATCTTTAAAATAGTAATTGGACGAGTTCCAATTATGGAGACATTAGGATTAAATGGATCCCGATGGGATTGGGATATGTCCCGATGAGATCGCGACATCAATATTGCTAAGAAAGGTTTCCGGAGCTGTTTCAGCACCGGGGCCCGATAGGCCGGTAGGACCGACCCCAGTTTGACTGAACCTCTTAGTAATTATATATATATGTTAATTAATTAAATAATTAAATAATATATATAAATATATAAGTGTGCACGTTGGTTTTGGAGGAGAAAGTGATAAGCTTTGACTTTTCAAAGCTTATTACTTTAATCATTTAATAAGTAAATGGTTATAAACCCTTAAACTTGTCAACTTCTCTTGGTTAGCCTTTTAATTAATAAAAGAGACATGTATAAGGGTATGGGTAGGATGATGGTCGACGGTCATGGGATGGAGAGGAAGAGCCAATTTTCTTAAGGGTTAAGGAAAGGTTTTGAAAAGAGTTTCATTCTTCTCCTCTCATCAAGCCATCATTGTTTTTCTCTTCTCCAAGGCAAGGTTCCAACGTCTCCTCAAGCTCTCCAGGACAGAGGTAGACTCTAGCAGGCTTTAATCTGTTCTAGCTATTCCCGGGTCAAAGGGGTTTGACTCGGTTAGGTTTTCTGATCTCTGCGTGGATCACCTTTAGAGATAGTCTCTTTTGGCTATTTAGGTTGATGTCTTCATACGGATACCTGGATCCTGGGTTTGGGAAGGTCCCGGGAACAAAAATTTTTGTTTTCCGCTGCCTGTACATGTGATGTACCTCCCGGGATTTTCCTACAAACATAACTCCAACAGACGTGCACGTGACTCCATCCGTTACTCTCTCACCCAAACAAAGCACATAACAATTCACTTTATGCTTAAGCATTGTATCAAAGCTTTCATACTTTTCATTCTCTTTTCTTTCTTTTTCGAATATACAAAGTTCCATGAATTTTTCCCAGGCATGACATAAAATGTTCAATGCATTTTCATCTTTATTTTGAAATTCATCAGAAAAATTCATATGCTGAAACATGTAAAAACTTTGTAAATCATTCAATAGAAATCAAACGATATTTATAAAGTAATTGAAATCATTCTTGATTTGAGAGAAAACTTTAGTGGCTCATTACTAAATCATAAACATGAAACCCACCTGAAATCCTTGCTCGGATACATGCTTTAAAGATACCTCTCATCTTGATCCTCTTGTTTTCCTTGATTCCCTTTATCAAATGCAAAATTCCTATTCAAATAGGAATACAAATTAGGGACCCAAAAATCGTACATTCACTAAGATAAATTCTAAACAAACCCAACTCTGCCAAAGTCCAAATATTCGGGTCACCTTTCCCATAAAAGTTCTCATTGTCTTACATGTCTATTGACTTCAAAAACATTCAATTTGGTTCAAAAACCCGAAAGTTATACCCCAAACAAGTTGAGACTATCCTTATGCTGAAACAAGAATCTATACCCAACTTCTGACCAATCATTAAGATTCTTATAGTCTGAATTTCAATTTCATTGCTTCATAAAACTTGTAGAACTTTGTCTCTATTTTACAACGACTCCAAGATCACCTCATTAGACATCTACAGCCCAAGATATAACCAAAATAACAACATTCATCGCTGCTGGAAACAGGGGGCTCGCCGCGGCGAAGCCCCGCTCGTGGCGGCGAACGCCCGTGCTCGCCACGGCGTACACGCACGTCGCGGGGAACATAGGTTCGCACGTCGAGACAAACCCTTCCCCGCACGTCGCGGCGAATAAACATTTACTCGTCGCAACGTTGCTTCCCTTTCTCGCATGCCGCGGCGTGTTCATACGCACGTCGCGATGTGCGGGTCTGGAAAACGACTCCGAAACCCGATTTCCAGCATTTTCCAACTTCAATCCTTTCCTTTTTCTAATTACAACACATCTAAACCTTAGATCAAGTCCTACACTGCATTTCTAACCCATTAACAACTTCAAAACCTGCACAGAATCATCAACCCAAAGAAATCTAACCATTTTTCCCTTAAAACCCTAAACCACCGATTCTAACACATTCAATCGATCTTAGGGTTTAATCTAACCATAACAAGATTAAAAGAAGCTAAACTTACCAGGAAAGGCTTCGAATCTGTCGGAAATCACAAAGATCGAAAACTCCATTTCCTCTTCTCTTCTTCCTCTTTCACGGTTTCTTCTCTTCTCCTCTTCTCCTTCTTTTCCTTCTTTCTTCTAACTCTATCTTTTAATTCCACTTCATTGTCAAATGTCCATTTTACCCCTTTCAATTAAGCCTTAAGCCTTATAACCTTAACTGTCATGACCAAAATGCCCTTATGAAATTTACCCCTTTTAATACAACCAAACCATATAATAAATTTCAGCAACATTTACAAAGCAAGTAGGTCCAAAATTTTATCCATCAAACCTCATAATTTATTTAAATCATGCTTAATTCAATACGCAAAATTCGGGGGCCAACATCTATGATACCTTAAGGTATGCTGCTACAAGGACATACCCTACGAAAATGTCTTCTCGACCGTGCACTATTTATCCAGTCACAGAACAGTCGATAATAAAGGTTGTACCAGACATTCAGCCACGATATCCCTTGGATTTGTATAAGGGGAAATCGAAACTTTCTCTTGACGAAGAAGTTTGTGATGATCTGTCCGCAGATCAGATTGCAGAAGAAGTGTGTAGAATTGATGCAGAATGCGCTTCTAAGGAGAATGCTAGTGGAGCTAGTTGTAGCTATACTGATAAGAAAGAAGACTGTCCAGTAAGGGGAAGATTAATCACAGGGACTTTCATTGAATTCCTGGTCCAGACAGTTCTGCGTATTAGACCCTTATCTAATACCTCGCCTATCAAGTCAAGGCATACCCTTGCAAGGAAGACGATTCTCGATGCTACTGCTCCCTATGACTTGGATATTCCAGAGTCAAGAGTATTCATTCATCCACCCATATTTGCGATTAATGAAGACTATGTTCCATCCTCGGACGCATATGCTACAACAATTGCGTTCACTTCACCCTCTGAATATAATGATCAATCCTCATCAACGTTTGCCTCCCAAGCAGAAATCAGTCAATTACGTGGAGAAGTAAACGAGATAAAGGAGACGATGAATGATCTGAAGAAAATGATGACAGAACTGTTGAAGAGTCATCGTCATTAATCATTTTTTATTATAACAAATAGGGGGATAAGAGAATGAGCAGAAGAGGAATGGAAAACATCAAATTTTAAGGGTGTGATTGAAGGAGCTAAAGAAGAAGGAAGAAGAAGAAGATTTTTGTTGAAGATAAGTTTTTTTTTTCCTTTTCATACATTGTATTTTGTTTTCTTGATTGTATATAATTTGTTATCATCAAAAAGGGGGAGATTGTTAAGTCAAAATGACTTTACTTAGATATAATTTTGATGTATAACAAAGAGCAAAATAAAAGAAAACAAAAGCGCATTTGGCGACAAAGAATGTACGCAGATGCAAGCAATACGTAAGAAGCTAAGCGAGGCAATGTAATACGATTTAAGAAACACAAACACAGACGCAGACGCACTATAAGACTTAAATGAAGAACGCAGAAGAAATAAACAGACGCAGACACGAAATAAACAGAGACGAAGCAACGCATATGCAAAAGAGAAATACAGACGCAGATGGAGACACAGTAGTAAAACAGACAAAGACGCGAATAGAAAAGCAGACGAAGACGCGAATAGAAAAACAGACGCAGAAAAAGAATTGAGAAGCAGACGTAAGAATCAGTTCGAGTTAGTTACAGAACTCAACTGATTAACCGTTTCTATTAAAAAAATAAGATTCAAGAAACAAGAATCAAGAAGCAGTTGGAGACGAAGGCTATAAATACAAGTCGAAGTCGAAGATTGCAAAGTTAGTTGAAAAGTTGAAAAATTGCAAATTAGCATATTTACATCTACATGATCGTAAAAGCATTCTGTGCAAAATAGTTGAGAGCTATTTTTACTGTAACAAGTGTTCAAACACTTATCTGTGAGAAAGTGGTACAGATGGCCTGCAGAGGCTAAGTGTGAAAGAATACTGAATGTAGAGACCTGAAGAGACTCGTAAAGAATACTTGTAAAAGTTGAAGAGATAGTGAAATCTCAGAAATAATTCTGAGGACTGGACGTAGCCCACGGTTTGGGGTGAACCAGGATAAATCGTTGTGTCAACTACTCTCACTCTATATCTCTTTTAGATTCAAGTTTTATTATTACTTAGTTCGTAAACAAAGTTTTCAAAGTTTTTGATTACTTAGAATCTATTGAAAATTCTGTAAAAGAATTTTATTTCTAACAAATCATTTTTGAAAGAATAAAAAAAAAGGGAATACACAATTCAACCCCCCCCTTCTCGTGCATTCTATATCATTTTATAAGCATTATATTAACGTGTGATTCACTTCACACCTTGGCCAAGGATTTCCTGAACCAATATTAATCGAGAACAATGGAAAATTCTCCCTAATTACTTTAGGGTGATGAATCCTATCTTGATCATTCAACTATCTCCATATTGTTCATGCTATATCCAATGACTACCGTTTAACAACCTTTGATAAAATAGATCACGAGTAGTATCAAAACATAACAATCCCTATACAAGATAACTTTGATGACCTCAAGTCAAAGGATCACTTATACAATCATCACAATGAGAATTCCATAGATATACAAGTAATGTTTCAAATGGATTTCTCATATCGGGTCTGTTCAGTGAACTTGTTCTCTAACAAGCACCCACACATTTGTTTAAGTATCTCTATACCTTAGCCTATGAGATCGATTACTTCCTTCATAAGGATAAACAAAACGTGTGCTAGTCTTTTTCCGTTCTATTAATATCCAATCTTAATAGAACAATGACTAGGAACATTTAGGAATAATACATAAATGCAATATGAATCTCATAATTATAATCTCATTATAATTTCATTAGCAATGTATAATTATCCCATGGACTTTATCATATACATCTAAACATATACAAGATAAAGAATGCCTTTAAATAGTTTGTCACTAACTACAACCAAATCGATTGGCTATAGGGCATAAACCAACAATCTCCCACTTGCACTAAGCCAATCGTTTAAGTATCTTATACCATATCGCTATATGACGATTGTTTTACTACTGGCTTAATGAGAGAATTCTACATGATTCTCTATAGTGAGCACTTGCTTAAGTCTTACAATTCCTATCTTAATTATCATCATAATTAAGAACATTTGCCTAAACACATTCTTGGATCTTTGATGAGACATTAGCTCCTTATCCATACCTAATGGCTCTAATGTTCTGCAGTACGTTATTGTCTTGAACAATGCAAAGAAACTATATCAAGTTCACTAAAGAACTTGCTGATCCAATTAATCATTTCTACTAAATGAAAAATGTATTATAGCTTAATTAGCAACCATTGCTACGTTGGAACCTTTCCAACCCTAAATGATATTGTTCTAAGTAAATAAACCTTAATTAGGATTTACTTCTAAAGTTATATCCTCATCGTCTTGAACTCAAATATCAACTCATACATAGAATAAGGGATATCTTTGATACTTCATAAGTATCTGATATCTTACTTACTAAACATCTTTAGTACATTATCTATGCATTTGGACTTAGAATAAGCTAACAACGTCCAATCTATCTCTATAGATCTAATTCTTATAATTAAGTTGTTACCTTTTCATATCCAATAAGAGTCGTTTTTGGACAATTATATGTTCAACAATTGAAATTAGAACTGTTGTTCTCTGTGAGCAATATGTCTCCACATACTCCATCTAAAGAGGACAACTATACTCCCACTAACCTTCTTGTAGAAATGATAAATTCACAATCATTTCCAAAATATACTCTTTGAATTCATCATGAAAGTGAATTTTTCAATATCTCGTAGCCTTTCAACTATATATCAAATGTATCATTAAAGGCATTAGTTCCAATTAGATGTATAGTCATGAGATTTGAACCTTTCAAATTCCTTCTTACTCCCACTACTTATCTAGAGAACCATTCTCCTATAAGTATCCATTGAATAAAACAATTTGTTCAATAGGTCTGTAAGATTATATCCAACCTTTTGGATATCTCATAACCTTTTATTACCCATTTTAGTGCTAAACTAAATGGATAATATATGCTTCAGCTAAACACCACATCCTTAAACCATTAACTTTGACTATTTCAAAGACTTAGTTTCATATCTAATATGAAAACATGCTAATTGATTTAACTATAACTATAGAAGGTAAGTCAATGTACCAGGCATTGCTATAAAAGAAATACTATTGCATCATACAATATCTCATATTGTATTTTACTCTTTACATAAATCCATACACTTATGAATTTAATTGTGAAGAAATTCACTAAAGGATCTCATTCCTATAGATAATCAAAATTTAAACTTACCATAATGATCTCATAGATGTGCTTTAGCATTCTTAATGCTTAATTTCTACTTAGATTTAAACAGTTTGAACTTTTCAAAATTTTAAATCAACATTTCATTTAATACATATGACTATATCATATAAAGTCATTAGTTATATAATGAAATATAATATTATCCTTTATGAATTGTTATTCCATCCAATAAATCACATGTATAAGATTTAACAATTCAATACCATCATCATCCTTTCACCAAAGGTTGATTTGGTTATTCTTCAACTTTTCAAGTTTCACATGTTCCATACGATTCATAATCAAAAGGATAAATATATCCTAGTATGTAACTTTATGATTCTCGTTATGTTGATTTAACCAATATGGCATAAAAGGATAATCTTGGTTATCTAACTTTTATTATTCTTGTCATTTATGTTAAGCACAAGCCTCCTTTAATCCAACATATACAAACTCTTTGTATAAATTGGATCGACAACTTTTACTTAACAATCTATTTCTAACCATGCAATGAACATTACAATAATGCTGAATCTAAATTCAGTATCAAATACTCATAAGCATGAATTAGAAATACATATGATCTCAGCCATATCACATATAGGCAAGAAAAATAATGCATTCATTTTCTTCTTATGACAACTGTTGACATACTATAGCAAAGCCTTTAATTGTAGCCCAAACTTATGCTTTTAGTAGGCTAAATTAAGTGGAACAATTCCAACAAGGTACTATACCTTTCAACCTTCCTCCATGCAACCCCTTGCATTTTGCTATCATGGTCTTAACATACATCTTACATGTCATCGTCAAAGTTTACGAGACATTAGTCAACTAAAAATGTCAATATATTTTGTCATCTTTATGATTTTGACATATCTTTACAACTTTGTCACCATATCCTCAATAGGGATTATAGCAACATTGCATAATGAACATACAATTTTCTATCTAACTTTTGAGAACTTTTCTCAAACATATCCTATGTCCAAGAACTTGGGTTCACTAATTTATTATCAACTATACTAAACAAGGTGAATTCTACTAAGAACAAAATATAAATGTAAGAAAAACAAGTAATCAATTATATGCCATGACTACCAAATAAGATTAGGACTTTAATCATGCATTTGGTTACTCCCACTATTTTATTCGAAATAATAGCCCTCACTACTATTCGGAAAGATTACTCTAATCTTTCTAGTGGACTAGGATCCCATTCAAGTATAGTTGACCTTGAGTTTGCTCAACAAACCAACTATACTTAAATTAGGTAGATAACAACTTTATCAATCATATCGCATGTGACTCTTAGATCCGTTAGGTGACAACTCTTGCCACAACATATCTTATATGTCATTCCTAACCTTGCCTCTAAATTCATGTGATCATGAGTTTGCTCATCCAAATCACACAAATTTAGTTAAGTAAAACCCTCTATTATAAGACTAAACATATTCACTTTAAAGAGGCCTTGAGTTTGCTCAACAAGCCTTACAATAAACAGAACTCTGGTTTATTCTTAAAACAATGGAAGGCATCAATCACGTTCTTAACGTGTACTTAATATTTTAACGAGGGGTTTTAATTTCATATGTCTCATCAAACATAAATTGCATGCAAAATATCACACATATAAAATATACAATTTATCATGCATCCAATATATATATCAACCATATAAATAAAGTATGCAACTTATGCACTCATAATCAAATTATATGCATAAAACATCAAGCTTCGTTTGATTCTAGTTATTGATCTTCATAATCTAAAATAACATTTCCAACTCCTTGGAAAAATTAAATTAGATTAAAACAATTGATTCCTAAATAAATTAAATTTCTATTCCAAATAGAAATTTGATTTGATTTGAAACTAAATTTCAAATCCAATTTGAAACTATTTCCATTTTGTTTTTGACTCCTTTAATAATAATTTAATTGAAAACAATTTTCAATTAATTAATCTTCTTACTTATTATAATTTAGAAAACTTCTTTTCAAAATTATATAAGTAAGACATTCTAATCTAATTAGAAGACTATTTCTAATCTAATTAGAAATCACCATTTCTAATCTCATTAAAATTACTATCCCTTAATTAGAAAACTATTTTTAATATTAAAGGAAACTACTTTCAAAATTAAATAAAACACTTTTAAATTTAATTAAGAAAGTCTTTATATGTTATTTATTTAGAGATTTATTTCTTGACTAATTAGAAAACCTTTCTTTAATAAGTTAGAAAACTATTTTCAAAATATTAAAGAAAACACATTTTCTTAATAAATGAAAACACTTTTCAAAATTTAATCAAGAAAATACTTTATCTAAAAATCAAGATACTTATTATTCGTAAAGAAAGAAACAATTTCTAAATAGATTAAATAACAATTCTCTAAACAAATAAAACTTGAAATTTAATTTATCTCAATCAAATTGAAATAAATAATTTAATTAAGAAACATCTTTCTTAATTATTTAAGAAAACAATTTTCTCAATTTTAAGAAGTCTAATTAATTAATTTCAATCTAATTGAAAATAATTAATTCTAATTTTAGAAACAACTTTTCTAATTAATTAATTTCAATCTAATTGAAACTAATTAATTCTAATTTTAAAAATAATTTTTCCAATTAATTAATTTCAATCTAATTGAAACTAATTAATTCTAATTTTATAAACTACTTTCTAATTAATAAATTTCAATTTAATTGAAATTAATTAATTCTAATTTTAGAAACTATTTTCTAAAATTAATTAGGAATCAATATAATTATCAATCTTAATCAAATTAAGAAAAATAATTTTGCTAATTTTTAGAATTAATTTAATAATTAATTTAATTTAATAATTCAACATCTTGAAAATTTAAATTAAATTAAATCTCAAAATATACCTAATAAAATTTACCCTTTTGAAAACAATTTTCAACCAATCAAAAACACCCATCCAAACCTATTCTTCTTCTCCTCCCCGCAGATACTTATCCTATCTACTGTTTATGAAGGGACAATTAAAGGTTATGGTCATCACCACTATTCACGTTTCTTCAAACTCAGTAACTCCTTCTCACGATCGCTTCCCTCACGTCCAACGTTTGTGCTCCAGTGGCGTGCTGCATCTTATCCCTTTTATTGTGAATATCCGGATTCTGGGTTTCACAAATCAAACGGCTTCGGGTTTTGAAAAAAAAAACAATTTCCCAAAACTATTTCTAAGGGTTCGATAATCAGGCAGTTCACAACAACCAAACCCAAAATCTATCGAGTTTTACCAGAAACACAAACTGCCACATCGCAATCGCCAGATCCAACCACTAAAGCTCTTCCTCTTTGCTTAACTCGTCGATCCCATCTCATGGAATCGCGCGCAAACAAACGCGACTACCAACCAATCAATGATCTGGGTTTTTGCCTTTCCAGATCTGGGTGTGTCTAGATTTCACTAGCCACAAAACTAAAACCAGAACGAAACCCACCGCAATAAAAATCACGAAACATCAAGTCTCCAATCCAAACGTATAGTCAGTTTAGCAAACCCTTAATACAGTCGCCAATGCCTAGACTTGTTAATATTCTTAATCTGAATTTTTCAGATTATCTAGGGTAAATTCAATTCCAAATTTTCGATCAATAATAAGCAAACAAATTAATCCAATTATAGAAAAAAAATTCTGCTATGATATTACTGTTAGGAAATCGGATCCGGATCTAATCCGAACGCAACGGAATAATCACGAAATTTTGTTGTGACTTTTGATTTTCCGAAAACCAAGATCTATTTAATTTTATAAAATGATTAACACAAATCATAATAAAGTAAAATTTAGTTCTTACCTTATTCCGAAGCTTGATCTTTATCTTGATGCATCCCTCGAACCGTTTCTGAAACCGATCCGTTTCAACCACCGTAGCCGCACAAGTGTCCGACCTCTAATGGTATCCATATAATAGGTTGAGAGAATTATGTAACCTTTACAGAGAGAGTTAAGCATGAAGTGTTAGCTCCATAGAGCTCAAGCCTATTTATAATAAGCTTAGGACGATTTAGTAATTTAATTGAAATTAAATATTAATTTCAATTAACCTTTAATTACAATTTCAAATAATTCTAATTAAATTCCAATTATGCCCAAATAAGATTCAATATCTTATATTGATCCTTATTTATTAAACATCTCATATTTAATCATAAAGTTTCTCAAACTTTATAATCAAGTCCAACTTGATTAAATTAACTTTGCTCTCTCCAACCCATTCTATATGTGTGACCTATTAGGTTCCCAAATATGTTGGCAATGATTATAAATTATAATTCTAATTCATAATTAGAATTAGATAAATTAAAACTCCTTTTAATTTATCTTTAATTCTCCAATTAAACAATTTATAATCATAGATCAAGATTGACGTCTAGCAACGTATCATGGCCACCCAAATATTCAGAAATGTCAAAGTGATTTTGACTAACCTTTTCGTGCATGATTTTTCTGTATAATTCAATCCTTTCATCAACTAATGTTCCAATTAGACATAGAGCATGGAATTAATGCCTACTCTAGTTTGAGTCCAATTATATTAGTTCTCTGCCATTAGCTATTGATTCAATTAATGATATTTGTAAACTATTTACAAAATATCATTCCACCTTGGCTAAGGATTTCCTAAATCAATATTATTCGAGAACAACGGAACATTCTCCCTAATTACTTTAGGGTGATGAATCCTATCTTAATCATTCATGTTGGGTCCCGAATTTTTTTAATTATTTTTTTATTGATTTATTTATTTATTCGTTTACTTTTATTTATTCTCTATTTTGCTTTAATTGTTTTATTATTATTATTATTATTATTATTATTATTATTATTATTATTTAATAGTTGAGTCTTGAAATTAGCAAGTATGAATGGGAATTAGAAATTTGAAATTAGAATGAAGGGTTAGAATTAAGTTAGATTAATTTGTAGTAGGCTTGTAAGTGTAGAGCCATATGAGACAAAATAAGGGCAAAATGGGAAGGTCCTTGTAAGCGAAAGGCATTTTTGGGAGGAATAGGCTTTTGATGGTTTAAGTTAATGAATTAAAAGAAGAAGAAGCAAGTTGTCGTTGAAACCAAAAGGAAAGAAGACAAAAACGTAAGCTAGGAGAAGAAAGAAAGAAAGAGTCGTAGGAAGCTTGAAGGGAGGAAGAAAGAAGAAGAAAAAAGAAGAGAAACCCACTTGTTGGAGGTAAGTTACATCTTTGCTTATGCTAGATTCAAGAAGGGGATAAAATGGAGGTTAGGGTTTGTGTTGGGAATGAAGGAAGAAAGAAGAGAAGGGTAAAATTAAATGGATTTTGGGATTTCTAAGTTAAGGTTTTGGTTATTCTAGCATAGATGGCCCATGGGTAAGTTAGGTTTAAAGTTTATTTTATCTTTGTTTGATTCTTGAATGTTATGACTTTCTTTGGAATGTATTTATTGAATGGAAATTTGTCTAATTGAAGGGAACCAAGGAAACCTCACTCAAGAGAGAGAGGAAGGGCAATCTTAAACTTGGATTTCGACATTTAGGTGGGTAACATTTTTATAGTTGTTGTGCGATGGGCAAATGCCCTATGTGTGTATTTTGTTTAAATTGTGTACATGTTGAGTTGTGGTATATATTTGAAAGTGTATGATGAAATAGATACATTTTCCTTTGATATGAATGAAAAGTATGAAACTATGAGGATTCGATAAATGAAAGAAGCATAAAATGTCATTTTTGCGATTGAATATTTGAGCATAGATTGGTTGTGATTGGGCGAGAAAGAACTTATTTCGTTAGTCTCGTGCGCGATGATCTATAGCCTTCTCCCGGCTACCCGCTTGAGGCCACGAGATCATGAGAAATCAGACTCGTTTTGTTTACTGTGTAAACCGTTTTATTTATGGAACTCTCGAGCCATTTGTATGCATTTCACCATTAATTGTGATTATGATGCATAATACGTGTTATGACTTATAGAAGTTTCCATGTTATGCTTTATGTGATGAATTTGGTTGATTGTGCTTTATGTGATAAGGTTGGTTAATTATGCATAATATGATAAATTGCTAATGATTTGGATTTCTTGATTTATGTGTTGTATGGCTCATCACCGATGGCTATAAACGTGTTATCCACTGAGCCGTGTTACTGTAAGTGTAAGTTGACTTACACGCATTCAGTACCGATAAGTCAACATGTACATGGGGTGAGTTGACTTATGCAAGGACGGAACTGTTTAAATTGTGCCCTAAAGGCAATCCCTTTAGCGCTTTTGTTCAAAGTCGATATGACTTTATGAATAAATAAAGAAAGGCATATTTCATTAATTTGATATTCATGAACATTGTTTATGAATTGATATGGATCTTTAATCGAATTAATGAAGTCCATGATATTTGACATAGCATGAAGGAAATTATGATGCGATCATACTATTGAGATTCCTATCATGTGCAATTATGTCATTATCTAAATTATCCCTAGTCATAGGATTAATGAGACTGGACATCATTAATCCGGATAGACTAGCACATGTCATATTCCTTGATTGGATCAAGCAGTGGATCTCAGAAACTGTAAATATGAGATATTTTAGAATTGACATGTGGATGCTTACTAGCGGTAGTAAGTACATTGGATGACCTGTCATGAGATCATCACATGGATATCTTATTCTAATGTCAGTGATAATCTCATCATAGCAATGGTGCAAGTATCCTTAGACTTGAGGTACTCAAGGATATCTTGGATACTGATCCTGTGCTTTGACTCCATTTCTTGTTGCCTTCCAGAGGTAACTCATAGGGTGGTGCTTGGGTACAGTTTGAGGTATTCGAAGGTAATTGAGTAGCCAATAAAGGATTCACCACTTCTGGAATAACAGAAGAGATACCCATGGCCTCTTGTAAGGATCATTACTTGAAAGTCTTTGGCCAAAGCAGATATGTCATGAAGATTGTCTTCAGGGACATATATAGTAATGGATCCTGGACAGGAACTAAAATCACTTGGGCTAGACTTAGTCTAGTAAGAGTTGACACTTTGACCATACTCATAACCAAGTGGGGTATAGGATGGTGAAAGGACGAATTGCACGGTAATTGACTATGGAAGGGTTTGTGATCTGGTTCGTGATGAATACATCAAACCGATTACTTTCCGGTCAATTGGGGGTCATGATGTGTTGCTAGATACCGCTCATGACTTGCTTAGATTAATTGTTAATCTAAGTGGCCAACATAACCGGAGCCTAAAGGGTCACACGATAAGAGTGTCTCGGAGAATCAGTAAAATAGTAATTGGACGAGTTCCAATTATGGAAGCATTCGGATTAAATGGATCCCGATGGGATTGGGATATGTCCCATGAGATCGCGACATCAATATTGCTAAGAAAGGTTTCGAGTTTGTTTGATGCGGGACCCGATGGCCGTAGGACTGACCCAGTTGGACTGGACCTCAGCAATTATTTATATCATTAATTAATTAATTAATTATATAAATTAAGCCCATGTACGTGGACTTGAAGAAAGGAGAAGAGATGTGTTTTGAAAAGTCAAATATCATTACTTTATTCCTTAAATGGTGTGCCATCCATTTGGAAGCTTGTAATTGGTGTATTAAAAGTTAAAACACCATATATATAGGCTGAATTTCGTGGATGAAAGAGGATGGTTGGATGGCTTTTGAAGGAGGAAGAAAAGCTTAAGTGTTAAGCTTAAAGATGAAAGGTGTTTCATATTTTCCTTCTCTCTCAAAGCCATCATCGTTTTCTCTTCTCCAAGCATAAAGTTTTCAACGTGGTTTCCAAGCTCTCCAGGACAGAGGTAGGGTCTAGCAGCCTTTAATCTGTTATAGCTATTCCGGGTCAAAAGAGTTTGACTCGGTTAGGTTCTCGATCTCTCGTGGATCACCTTTAGAGATAGTCTCTTTTGGCTATTTAGGTTGATGTCTTCATACCGATACCTGGATCCTGGCGTTCGAAAGTCCAGGAACAAAAATTTTGTTTTCCGCTGCCGTACATATGATGTACCTCCGGGATGTTCCTACTGAGTGGTATCGAGCGTCTGGTATCCCGTATGAAGCTAAAACCTAAGCAAGATCAGAAAACCTAATTGCTGTTGATGTTGATGCATGTATACTGTCTGAATTTCGTTTTGCTATAGAGATATGCTTTTTGAAATTTTTCTGCCCAGGATTGTTCATAACATGTTATAGAATATGTCTATGAATTTTCAGAATTTATCGATTTGATTTGATATAGTTTTGCTAATTAATTCCCTAAGGTTACAGATGCTGTTTTGTGAAACGATTCTGGAACAGGCATGAGTATAAAATCGAGAATAAATTCTAGAAAATGGTTTTCAGATTTTCCTTCACCTACATGTCTCTAAGATGTTGGTGAATGTCTTTGAGCATGGAAATTGGATTTCAAGGTGATTGGATATTTATTCACGAATTTATTCTATGCTGTTGGGAATTGCTGTGCTGATGAACACAGATTTTGAATCGGTTTTGTTATTTAGGTTGACTGAGTTTTTGATGGCCTAAAATCCTGAAAAAATTCAGGTAGAATTTTCTGAACATGTAGTAACCTATATAATTTTCTCATGATTTATTGAAATTGTTTCAGTGATCATTTCAAGCAATGTACAGAACTGGACAGTTTTGTGAAAATTGTTGGGACTGTTTTGCTTGGCTTGATTGAGTGTGCCTTTTCAGTTCTAATGCCATGCACCATTTTTAATGTGATTAAAATGTGTTATCTTGATGTATTATGATTGCCAAGTTGAATTGCTTGAAGTTGCTTTTCCAAGAATTTTGAATGCGAATTGGTCACATTAGCGCCTCGTTAGTATATAGCATTATCTTGTTTGTTTTGACCGTCATAATTTTATGGCATGTGCTGAAGTAAATTTGATAATGTATGTGCTAGCTAGAGATGCTTAGGATGATAATTTGGGTGTTCCTAAATTGTTTGAAATTAATAAGTTTTGACTCATTTCAAGCTTTTCATATGGTTTGACCATATAAGGCTTTCATGGTCCAATGAATTGTTCATTGATACATCAAACTAACAGTTATTACCTTAGTTATGATGGTATTGTGAATTGGAATTGCATGGATTGAGGAATTAGCGATTAGATATTATAGCATTCTCCCAAATAAGTCGACTTATATGGGACATAAGTCGACTTGTTTGTTGGATAAATCGACTTGTTTGCGAAATAAGTCGACTTGTTCGCCACATAAGTCGACTTGTTCATGGGCGGGTGACATAAGTCGATTTGTATCACACAAGTCGACTTGTGTGTGGGCGGATGCATAAGTCGACTTGCATTTGATGAAAGTCGACTTGTGGCATGCATAAGTTGGATGATGGATGATTATAAGGATTGATTCAATTGGATTGATGAAACCTAAATCATTCCATATAGTCTGGCGACTATGATCTTTCAACTTGGAGTCTAGGTTTCTAAATCCTCCTCGGTATATGAAAACTAACGCCTTCCATTAATATGGTAAGAACCGAGTTCTTATAGAGTTGGGTTGTTGGGCAAACTCAAGCTCGCTCTATACTGAATATGTTCGAACTATGAAAATATGATTTTGGATTAATGGGTTGGTTTTCACCGAAGCGTTGGTTTGTTGAGCAAACTCAAGGTCAACGTGACAGAGGCGAAATTGGGTAGCATACATCGATGTATGCGCATCAAAGAGTTGATACCCAATGAAGTGCACACATCAACAAGTTGATAAAGACCGATCGATAGTTGTGTCTAAGATGTAATTGGTATATCGATACCTCCCAGACATAAGGTGGCTTGTTGAGCAAACTCAAGGTCATTCTTAATGTCGGTTATCGATGATGCAATTGGTATGACCGATACCTACCGATTGACCTAAGAAGTGGCTTGTTGGGCAAACTCAAGGTCACTCTTAGCAATATCGGATATCGACCCACTAGGACATTATGTCACATTGTTTCTCTGGATTCGTAAAGAGGGTTATGGATTCTAGGAAACTAGTGGGAGCCATATGCATGTCATGCAAGTCCTTATGATCATGCAGGCATATCTATTCTTCATTCCTTCTCTCTATTGCGCTAAGTTGATTGAAGAAGTCTTTCCATGTGAATTTTCGCTCTCCTTTCTTGGGACCGATTTTCTTGATTGGTGAGGACTTTGATAATTGTTCTTAGATCTGAGGAACTGGGATACGTCCTAGATGTTCCACTTCCAGTTGCATATGCTGTCGATGCTTCTGATGGGGATCAGAAAGCAAACTGTAAGCATCTAAAAGACAGTGATATGGAAACTTGCTTTATGCTTGCCTTGATGTCACTAGAGCTGCGTAGCAGCACGAGTCCATGGATGCTCACTCGTAGTATTTCATCTTAGGAGCTGTTTGATGAGTAAGCTTCGATCGAAAGGTTCGAGACCTCAAGGCTTCTCTTCATCACAAAGATGGCTCCAGGGACAACTGCTTTGCAGTATACCCTAAAGATGAATGGCTATATTGAGAGATTGGCCGTCTTAGGATTTGTAATAGATTATGAGTTAAGTAGAGACTTAATTGGGTTGGATTGTCGACGATTATTCACGGTCGTGATAAACTATCGATGAACCAAATGTCCACAACAATTCTGAGTGATCAATCACTTTCATGACAAATGGTGGCTATCAAGATAGCTAGCAAGTGCTAGTGGTGGATGCTTCTTCTTACGGTTCAAGAAGAAACCAAACGGAAGTGCCATCAAGGAAAACCAAAGAAATCGCCCCAAAAGAATTTTGCTTTCATTGTGGCAAGTCTAGCCACCAGAGGCAAACCTGTAAAATCTATCTGAGTCCTCAAGCGATAAAGGCATCGATGCCTCTACTCCTTCAATTATGTTTGTCATGGAGGTTAATACTATTCCTGATCAAAACATATCGGTCTTTGATACGGTTGTGGCTCACACATATAAAATGATATGCGTGGCCTCGAGAACGATGAAAGCTCATTCAAGGAGAACTAGACCTTCGTGTAGGTAATGCAGCAAGAGTTGCTACATTAGCCGTGAACACTTATGTCTTGTCACTCCCTCTTGGGCTTGTATTCAAATTGGACGATTGACATTTTGTACCAGTATTAAGCAGAGAACATATTGTATGTTTTATGTTTAATTAGAAATGATTTCCATTTGATTTTAGAAACAATGGTTGTTTTCTTAGTTCGAATGGAATGCTCTATCGTCTTGGTACATTATGCAATAGAATTGACATATTAGATATGTCATATCTAGTTTTAATGTCAATGACACGAAAAGACATAATCGAGATAATTTAAAATCAACTTACTTATGGCATTGTCGACGGCCATATAAATGAGAGACACATTGCTAAGCTCCACGTGAGTGGGAGGTTAGAGTCATTTGATTATGAATCATATGACACATGTGAATCTTGTTTATTAGGCAAGATGACTAAGTTACCTTTAAAGGAAAGGGTGAGCAGTGGATGGAGTATTAGACCTAATACATTGAGATGTATATGGTCTGATGTCCATCCATGCCAGAAGTAGTTGTACTACATCATTGCCTTTATCGATAAGTGTTCTCGATATCGGTACTTGTATCTGACGAGATACAAATCAAGCATTTGAAAAGCTCAAATAATTGAAATGAAGTAGAAAACCAGCTTGGTAAAAGTATCAAGGCATTACGATCCGATCGTAGTGGGAAATACTTAAACCAACAGGTTTTGGGTTATCTCAGAGATAATGGGAATTTATCTCAGTATACTCCACTTTTTAAGCCTGGCTAAAAGGAGATATCAAACCTTGTTAAACATGGTGCGATTGATGATAGGTTTTGCATTTTGGGAATATGTGCTCGAGACAACTGTTTACTTGCTAAACAGAGTTCCCTCAAAGACAGTTGATGTTACTCCATAACAGATGTGGACTAACTGAAAGCCCTATCTTTCTCATCTGAAAGTTTGGGATTGTCCTGCTTACGTGAAGCGGACAAAGTCAGATACATTTAATGTAAAAGCTGACAAGTGTTTGTTCGTGGAATATTAATTCTACCTTGCTTAGGAACAAAAGTTGTTTGTTTCAAAGCTTCTTTGCTTTCTTGAAGAAAGAGTTCTTTTACAAGAAGACAGTGGGAGCAAAGTTGAACTTGGAAAAGTTCAAGATGCTCGAACAAACATAGATCAACTGCCTGAACTTGAAACTGTTACTCATATAGATGAGGTAACAGTTCAACCTTCTACTACACAATTTACGAGGTTAAGTAGGATACGACTTTTCCCAGAGATATGGATTTCGTAAGTGAGCAGAATGACGTATTGCTCATATGAGATGATGAGCTGCTACCTATGAAGAGGTTACGAAAGGTTGAGAGTCTGCAAAATGGTTTCGTGCCATGAAAACCAACATGGATGGTAATCTAATTACCTATAAAGCAAGGCTTGTGGCTAAAGGTTTTGTCTAAGACAAAGAGTTGACTATGACAAGACCTTGACCTAGTAGCAATGCTTAAATCCATTCGAAACTCCTAGCCATTGCGCTCATCATGTCATGAGATATGGCAAATGGATGTGAAGAAGATCTCCGAGAGGAAATCTAACCCGAGGATGTGTATGACACAACGGATGGTTTCACCTCTTATGATGGCGAAAAGGTATGCAAGCTTTATAAATCCATGTATGGATTAAAGCAAGCATCCAGGAGTTAGATTATCCGTTTTGATGAGTCAATCAAAGAGTTTGATCTCTCACAAAATTCGGATGAATATTGTGTGTACAAGAAAGTTAGTGGGACTGCAATCGTATTCCTTGTGTTGTATGTAGATGTCATACTGATACTAGGAAACGATGTCTCTATCTTCAATCGCTTAAAATTTGGTTGTCAATCAATTGCGATGAAAGACCTTGGTAAAGCAACTTTTATCCTCGCGATAAGGATTTATAGAGATAAATCAAAAGGTTGCTTGGTCTTTCACAATCATCGTATATAGATGAGATCTTTGAAGGGTTTAGCATGGAACTATGCTATGTACGAGGCTCGATGTATCGTATGCTCTAAGTGTTACGACGGATACTAATCGGATCTGGTGAGGTCCTTTGGGTGGCGATCGAGAATATCCTCAAGTACTTGTGAAGCCTAAGGATGTTTTCTTCATCTTTGGAGATGGAAATCTCAGTGAGCGACATTTAGATCTAGTATTTAATCTGATAAGGATGATTCTGAATCATGATCAGGTTATATACATTCACACTGAATAATGTGGCGGTCAGTTTGAAAGATTCCAAACAAGAGAGGACTGCTGATTCATCAACCGAGGCAAAGTACATTACCGCATGAGATGCGCAGAGGAAGCGGTTTGGATCAGAAGTTCATTGCTAAACTTGATCTGGTCCCTAGCTGTGATGGGCCCATAGGATTGTATTGTGATACAATGGGGTTAGTCTTGTGCAAAGGAACCAAGGTCTTATCGACGATCCGGAACATCGTACTCAAATCGATTCGGGAGATCATTAGTTGAAATGATATCCTCATAGAGAGAATTCCCACAGAGCAATGTGTTGCTGTTCCGTTGACAAAGCCGTTGTCACACGAGAATTGTGATTCTCATGGACTCGCTTATGGTATTAGGTACTAAGGCGATTGGCTTTAGGTCAAGTGGGAGATTTGTAAGTGTAAGTTGACTTACACGCATTCGATCTAGATAAGTCAACATGTACATGGGGTGAGTTGACTTATCAAGGACTTTAATCGTTTAAATTGTGCCCAAAGGCAATCCCTTTAGCGCTTTTGTTCAAAGTCGATCTGACTTTATGAATAAATAAAGAAAGGCATATTTCATTAATTTGATATTCATGAACATTGTTTATGAATTGATATGGATCTTTAATCGAATTAATGAAGTCCATGATATTTGACATAGCATGAAGGAAATTATGATGCGATCATACTATTGAGATTCCTATCATGTGCAATTATGTCATTATCTAAATTATCCTAGTCATAGGATTAATGAGACCGACATCATTAATCCGGATAGACTAACACATGTCATATTCCTTGATTGGATCAGCGGTGGATCTCGAAACCGTAAATATGAGATATTTTAGAATTGACATGTGGATGCTTACTAGCGGTAGTAAGTACATTGGATGACCCGTCATGAGATCATCACATGGATATCTTATTCTAATGTCGGTGATAATCTCATCATAGCAATGGTGCAAGTATCCTTAGACTTGAGGTACTCGAGGATATCTTGAATCTTGATCCTATGCTTTGACTCCATTTCTTGTTGCCTTCGGAGGTAACTCATAGAATGGTGCTTGGGTGCAGTTTGAGGTATTGAAGGTAATTGAGTAGCCAATAAAGGATTCACCACTTCGGAATAACGAAGAGATACCCATGGCCTCTTGTAAGGATCATTACTTGAAAGTCTTTGGCCAAAGCGGATATGTCATGAAGATTGTCTTGAGGACATATATAGTAATGGATCTGGACAGAACTAAAATCACTTGGGCTAGACTTAGTCTAGTAAGAGTTGACACTTTGACCATACTCATAACCAAGTGGGGTATAGGATGGTGAAAGGACGAATTGCACCAGAATTGACTATGGAAGGGTTTGTGATCGGTTCGTGATGAATACATCAAACCGATTACTTTCCGATCAATTGGGGTCATGATGTGTTGCTAGATACCGCTCATGACTTGCTTAGATTAATTGTTAATCTAAGTGGCCAACATAACCGGAGCTAAAGGGTCACACGCGTAAGAGTGTCTCGGAGAATCAGAAAATAGTAATTGGACGAGTTCCAATTATGGAGAGCATTCGGATTAAATGGATCCCGATGGGATTGGGATATGTCCCGATGAGATCGCGACATCAATATTGCTAAGAAAGGTTTAGGAGTCGTTTGCATCGATGCGGGACGTTGGCCGGAGGGCCGAATTCATTGGATCGGACCTCGGCAATTATTTATATCATTAATTAATTAATTAATTATATAAATTAAGCCCATGTCGTGGACTTGAAGAAAGGAGAAGAGATGTGTTTGAAAAGTCAAATATCATTACTTTATTCCTTAAATGGTGTGCCATCCATTTGGAAGCTTGTAATTGGTGTATTAAAGTTAAAACACCATATATATAGGCTGAATTTCGTGGATGAAAGAGGATGGTTGGATGGCTTTTGGAAGGAGGAAGAAAAGCTTAAGTGTTAAGCTTAAAGATGAAAGGTGTTTCATATTTTCCTTCTCTCAAAGCCATCATCGTTTTCTCTTCTCCAAGCATAAAGTTTTCAACGTGGTTTCCAAGCTCTCCGGGACGAGGTAGGGTCTAGCAGCCTTTAATCTGTTCTAGCTATTCCCGGTCAAAGAGTTTGACTCGGTTAGGTTCTCGATCTCTGCGTGGATCACCTTTAGAGATAGTCTCTTTTGGCTATTTAGGTTGATGTCTTCATACCGATACCTGGATCCTGGCATTCGGGAAAGTCCCGGGAACAAAAAAATTTTGTTTTCCGCTGCCGTACATATGATGTACCTCCCGGGATGTTCCTACAGTTACTCACCCCACTTTCCCTCCCCAGGTGCAAATCAACTAAAGCACTGAACCTTGCAAGGCATCAAAAAAACTCCAAGACTTTAGATACTTTTGTATTAAGTTAGTGACAAGTTTTTGAATAGCTTTACAAGCATATCAAACATTGAGCATCTCATATATTTTGTATCTTGCGCTTAATTCATGATGGATATGTTGATATGTAACTAAAGCTACGTATGAACTCCTCTTATGATTGGAAAAGAGAATGAGAACTCTAGTATTCTCTTCTTCGTGTGTTTGTGTTGGGTTGCGAATTGGGTACGACTTTGCGAATTGTGTATGAATTGTGTATGTGCCTATTTATTCATTGTTAAGTTGTTGTTGGGTTTTGTTTTGGAATAGCTCTTTGGAAAATTGAAACGTTTTATGAGTTGCTGAAGTTGGGCGTAGGTGCTGTCAATTTCTAGGTTGATGTGTTCATAGGTTAATTTTGGATAAGTTAGGCATTAAGGCAAATTCTGGGCTGATATAGATTGAATGGGACTGAGTGGCCTTCTTGAGAATTGCAGAGGAGCTTTAGAGCTTTCCAATGATGCATAATGTGCTATTTTCGGATGTGTTAATTTGAAAATGTGAGTTGTTAAAGTTGAGTGCAGGTGCTGCCAAAATGGCAAAAATTCAGACAAAAACTTTGAGTCCATATTTGACCCTTATAGAGTTGGAAATTATTCTTACGATCTTCATGTAAGTTGTAGTACGTTCTTTTATCGTTCTATAGAGACCAAGTTTGTGAAATTTGTAGTTCTGGATCAAAAGTTATGATGTTTAGTGGTTTTGGTACTGTTTATGAGGAGCTTGTCGATCGGTCATCTTGGAGTAAGCTTTTGACTCCTTTAGAGACCGAACTTGCTTTTTAGTCCTGCTTGAAAATGGTAGATCTGTCTTCTATCTTTCCAATGGTACCAATTTTGTAAAATTTGGAGTCCTCCATGCTTTTATGCTTCCGAATGTTGGGCTTCGGAGACGGGGTCCAACATTATTTGGTATCAGAGCTTAGGTTCTCTCCTAGGCTTAGGATGCATAGTAGGGAAATTGTTTTTTTATGTGATTAAATTTTGCATTATGAATTGATTGTTTGCATTAAGTGACATGCATATCATGCATACATATAGGAACTAAGATTTAAAAAGGATTGTAGCTAATCATTAATATTTTCATTGAAGGAGTAAGATGTCACCTCATAGAAGGACACGAGAAATTCTGCAAGGTTCAATTGCACCTGACTCTCCACTAAGAGAGGAGAGCACCGATGAGTCGGTAGCCCCGGGAGTGGCTGAGACTTCTCTAGGGAAAAGTAGCGAGCCCCTCTGATCTCAGACGCAACAGTCGCCTAGTCAGTATGAGCAAGTGCCTACACTAGATCCGAGACTGTTCCAGGCATTTACTCAAGCCTTTGTTGAGGCTATGGGTCAAATGCCACAGGCTTCCATTTCGGCCCCAGCTAAGAAGGGGAGACAGTTTGACAAGTTGAGGAAGTATGGAGCAGTGGACTTCTACGGGACCACTGATCTTGAGGAAGCCGAGACCTGGTTGAGGAAGACCGAGAGAGTATTGGATCAGATGGAGTGTGAGGATGATGAGAGGGTTGTTTATCTTTGTCTCGCCTTGAGGATGCCTTGCATTGGTGGGAGTGTATACCGGGGAGCCAGCTGAAGCCAATAGGGTTGACATGGAAGGACTTCCTTGCTGTTTATGGGAAGAAATATTTTTTTGAGGTGTACATTCAGTAGAAGCAGAGGGAATTCCTGAGTCTCACCCAGAGCATTTTGTACAAATTGGTGTACATTCTTTATAAAGAAATAAAGAAAGACATATTTCATTAATTTGTTGTTCATTATTTATGAACTGATATTGATCTGTAATCAAATTAATGAAGTCCATGATATATGACATAGCATGAAGGAAATTATGATGTGATCATACTACTGAGATTCCTATCATGTGCAATTATGTCAGTATCTAAATTATCCCTAATCATAGGATTATTGAGACTGGACATCGGTAATCTGGAAAGACTAGCACATCTCAAGCTCCTTGATTTGATCATCACATGGATGTGGATTGAGATGTGGATGCTTACTAGAGGTAGTAAGTACATTGGATGACCTGCCATGAGATCATCACATGGATGTCCTATTCTAATGTCAGTGATAATCTCATCATAGCAATGGTGCAAGTATCCTTAGACTTGAGGTGCTCAAGGATATCTTGGATCTTGATTACGTGCTTTGACTCCATTCCTTGTTGCCTTCGCAGAGTCGCTCATAGGGTGATGCTTGGGTGCAGTTTGAGGTATTGAAGGTAATTGAGTAGCCAAAGAGGATTCACCACTTCGTGATAGCGAAGATGATACCCATAGCCTCTTGTCGGGGTCATTACTTAGAAATCTCGGCGGAGTATGTATGATCGGCGATTTATCGCTCAATATTAAAATTGATCCTGAAACCGGTCAAATTAAATTTATACCAAGGATTGCAATCAGGATGCAACCTCGGTCGACTCTCGAGAACCAATGCATCAATTGATCCTGACTAGCCTAATGTTTGAATGATGCATGCAATTAAAGCAATAGAAGGGGTTTGATTTGATTAATTAGAAATTAAACTAAGCCAAAATAAGAATAAATGTTTTAGAATTTTAGAAAACTAAATGATTGAAATTAAACAAGTTTGAAGTCAAATTACTAAAACTCTCCGAAAATGTAGCTCAGTCATCATCGTTCAAATAATGTTGGGGTTTGAAATCCACTAAGTTTGAAAATAAAACCTTAACAACTCGTTAAGTCCAAGAATTAATTAATCAACTCGATTAATTACAACTTTTAAAACCCTTAGTGTATGCATGGATTGATTAATGCACTAAATCAACCAAATAATAACACAACCAATTCAATCAAACACAACTAGGCGATTAAATTAGTTAATGCAATCATTTAAGCGATATACATGAACTCCATGTATTTAAGCACGATATTCAACAATAGTCAATCCATAACACAAATCAAAGTCTAACATCCTACTAAACTATAGCAGATTCAATCGAAATATATTGCAAAAATACCAACTCAGTTGTGCAAATACATTCTGAAATCTAAACTAAGATTGATTACCCGTGTTTAGTTACGGAACTCCAACCTCGCAACATTTCAGAAGACTATGAGCTTAGCCACTCATGACTACGGACGACTCCATCATTGTTGAAGTATCACCAAGACCATGCTCGAGACGGCGAATGCGGAAGAGTAGAGATGAAGGAAATGATCTGCGATGATCGTCGCAGTGACTAAACACGAAATCAAACACAGAATGAGAGAGGCATTAGATCAAAAACAGAAAAGCGAAAAGAAGAAAACGAAGAAAATCGAGAAGACGAAGAGAGAAAGCGAAGAACTCTTTTGTGGCGGCCCCCTCTCTCATTTGCCCTAAATGGTAAGGTTTTATAGGGGGCTATGCGGGTCGAAATAAAGGTGGATACTTTTGCCATTTTGGTCCGGTCACCCGACATTATTGCGCGAATATCGTAGTTCGTTCATGGCGAATGAATTTAGTCACTCGTCGCAATGAATGAATTAAACACCATTAATTAGCCGCGGCGAATGGAGAGTCTGATTAGTCCCAAATAACTTCATGGTGTTGACTTCTTAATTGTTGACTACTTTGGTCTACAAAATACAACCCATTTGCGATATCAATTGTCCCAATAAAGATTATGCGAAATTAATGACAAATGACAACAAAATATTGACAATATGCAATTTATCAAAACTCAATGTCGGGACCAAAATAAGCATGAAAATTATAGATCGAGAATTAACGGATGCATAATTACTAAAGAAAATGGGCCTGATTTATAGTATAAATTTGGTCCAATCAAATTCCCCCACACTTAAACCTTTGTACTCCTGAACAAAGCTTATAAGAGTCAAAAAGGTACAAGAGTAAAAGAAAATTCAACCCATGTTCAAACAATAACCAAAATTGACTCAATCCACTTTATCGTAAGTCGAGCGCAAAGAAATTGAAAGAGTGCTAATAAAACAAACATTGAAAGAATTTAAGCACATGAGATTGAACAACAGAGAATCACTCGGGATATGGTGTTTACGCTCAACTCACTTGTATAGTAGGAATATTTTTCTCTCAATCTGCTTAGTACATCTCCTACCATAGGCTTGTATCAATTTTATTTCTCCACTACAAGGACTATCAATTTGAAAATCAAGAGGTCTTTCAGGGTTGTAATGAGCGGAAGGCTAAATGAATGGATGAAGTGAAAGAAAGAAATAGTATGAGCATGCGCATGAAGTGAGGAATTGATGTCAACAACAAAACTAAAACTAGACACTGAGATAAATTGAATATACACACATTTTTTTTTGGCTATCTCATTTTGAGATGCTAATCCCTTTTTGGGATACAACACATTAGTATCCCTTTTCGGGATACACAAGACTAACACTTTTTTCCTTTTTCAAATTTTTTTTTTACAAAACATAGACTACTGACATCATCTTAATATGTATGCAAATGCTCATAACAAAAAGGCTCAAGGAGCTAGCAAGGGAAAAAGTATTTAAGGGTTGGTGTTTGGGGAAAGGGTTGAAAGAAGGAACGCCTCTATCATATCAACAAAAATCTAGTCCATCAAGCTTTGAGTAAAAACTGACACAAGTTCTAGAGAAGAATGGACTAAGTAGATGCACACACAAAATATAGAAGAAAAATTTGGCTCGAATATCCTTCCAACAAGGTTTTTGTCTCAATGATCAATCTCAAGTCTTAAAAACTTAAAATGCTACCTTGTTAGCATGCTCCCATTTACTTTGTTTTGAAAACTTCAAAAGTTAAAATTTTTGCCAAAACCAATTATCGTTCGAAGAATGGAGAGCATTTTCAAAACTTCAGTATCAGTTTGAAACTTATAAGGGTTTTGCATGCAAGGGCACAAAAGAACAAGTGCAGAAAATGTTTTGATTGAGTCCAAATTTATCAATAAAAGCAACGGGCCCACAAAATTATGCACAAGTTTTAATAGGTGTACAATGCAAAATATAAACGGGAACGACTCCCCCACACTTAAACATGGCATTGTCCTGATGACAAAAGTAGCGAGCAACTGAAGAGGCGAGAAAACACAAATAGACAAAATAGGGAATCAATTTATTGAAGCGAAATGAAAATCCTACTTAACTACAAATTATTCCTCTTGATGGGTTTCTTCCCCACACTTAAACAATACGTTCATGCAACACAACATTTCAAGTCAAATCAAATAATGTGCACAAATATATTGAAAATGCAGAAAAGAAACACACAGTGCTCAAGGTGGATCTTGTAGCTCGGGATGGACGTGCGGTTGATATCAAGCTCCATGTCAACGACTTGGGTCTGGGCAGCTCCATGTCCATTCCGTATCCGAATAAGCACCTGCACTATCATCAAAATAAAAACGCCTCGAAAGAGATCATTAGTGGTCGGGTTAGAGTTTACGCAAATTGAACAAGCATCATCAATCACAACATCAAGCATATTCACCCCAAGCAAGGAGTAATCCTCGTTAGGGTGCTTCATAGCTTCATACATGTTGAAGCTAACTTGTTGATCTCCAACCTCCATGGTGATCTTCCTTCCTTCATCTTGATCATTGTACTTGCCGTCCAAGGAAGGGTCGTCCAAGGATTAGAAAGTGTCTGCACCACTTGATGAACATGTCCAACACGTAAAATCGGCAGAAACACTAAACCTTTCACTTGTACTAGAATATCCTCAATGATGCCTACGGGATGCGGAAAGATCTGTCATTAAGCGTAACACTACCAAGTAGGTTTAACGCTCTTAACTCCTGGGCTTCATAGGCAGATTTTGGCATCACATTGATTGCCGCTCCCAAATCCAAAGAACGCTCTACCAATTGTCACCTTTCCTATGACACAGGAATGGTGAGCGATCTGAGTCTGACACTTCACAGAATTTGGGGCTTGAATAATGCGGACACGTTTGAGCTCACTGGACTCTCTCATTCGGCCTAAACTTACGCTTGTTTGTGCACAAGTCCTTCAAATATTTAGCGTGGTCGGAACTTTCTTAACCAGTCTAAAGGGCACATTCACCTCCACCTTCCCAAATAGGTCAATAATTTCCTTTTCATGTTTGATTCGTTGACCTTCTTACTCATCAGTAGGAATTTGGGAAGGAAAGTCCTTCGATTGACTTCCCTTTGTGTTGCTTCATTTTCACTAGATTTTTCCTTTGCAACACTTTCTCTGGGCCTTGATGGTTGCTCTGTTTCCTCGATGGTTAATTTCTTCTTTTCTTCAAGAATTCCTCTTGCGATCACTCTCGATCGCCACGACCTTCTTTTCTCTTACTTGAGGTGTCTCTTGAACCTCAATTTCTTGGCGATTCTTCTTCTTGAGAATGCTAAATTGCACTTTCTTTCCACTCCTTAATTCTATAGCATTCAGACTCTTAGGATTGATGACCGTGTTGGAGGGAATTGTCCCGCTGCTCCGAGCTTGGTTGTCACTCAAGTTGTTAGACAATTGAGTGACATAGGCGTTCATGTTCTCAGCCTTGGTCTCCCATTGCTCCATGCGTTTTCCAAGGCCTTTGAATCGGGCGGCATTCTTAGCGAGTCTGTTGGATGAGGTTCGCGATGGCGTTGAATTGATTTCTTGTGGATGTTCTTTCTTCCTTCATCAACGTCATCATACCATGCAGCGGTTGGTTGGTGTCCTCCTTGGGTGGCGGTGGTTGTTACCTTGTCAGCGCTTGTTGATCTGGGCTGGTTTGTAGATTGTCCACTCCACTCCCTTCTTTGAAAGCGGTTTGGTGCTCTTCCTCGTTACTCCTCCAACTAAAATTTGGGTGGGATCTCCATCCCTCATTATATGTGTTGGAATACGGGTCCCATTTCGATCCCGTCTACCTTGATACATTGCGGAGACTTCTTCATATCTGCCAGACAAACACTTGAAATGTGCATCATCGACCCACAAGATTATGCAACTAGGTGCGACTAGTTGATGGAAGTTGATGGGCGATGCACATTCAAATTCTTCATCTCCGCCATGATTGAGGATAGCGGGAAGTTATCCGATGTTCAAAAGAATCTACCTTGATTCGGACTCTCCATCCTCTTAGTTTGGTGACATTGCTCCCACTTCATTCACATTCACGGAATCGCGGACACTATATCGTTGATGATTGGGGCCATTCTCTTAATCGGGCCCCAAGCTTACGGCGCGGTGAGGTCAATCAATGAACCTCCGATCAGCATCAACATCCCTTTCTCTTGATTCTTCACCCCATCATAAAAATATTGAACGATTGTTCATCGGGGATCCGATGATGGGGCACCGAGATAACGAGATCTTGGAATCTGTTCCAAAGTCATATAAGGATTAAATAAGTAATCCTGCTTGGCGGAATAAATCTCTTTTCGCATTGACGAAGTCCTCGAGGCTGGAAAATATTTTTCCAGGAAAGCTTTTCTCAAGTTGGCCCAACTATGGTAGGCATTCACGACATGCCTTGGGAGGCTCATGTACCACTCCCGGGCCTTTCCTTCTAGGGATAAGTGAAACACCTTCCACAGCACATGATCTAGGGGAGCTCCTACGGGTTTCATGCTTTGACAAATCATTGTCGGTAGCTTGTAAATGCATGTAGGATCTTCTCCGCCAAACCGTGAAATTTGGGAGAGAATTGATCAATAGCCCTTAACTTCAAATTCACGTCGAAATTGAGGCAGTGCGGTGAAGGGTCATAATTGACGTCCGAGGTCGTAGCTTCTCTGATCGTTCTACGCCTGTTGTTCCCTATGTTCTCATCGACTCTTTCCTGATCACCATTTAATCCATGATCTCCGTTCCTAGGTTGGTGACCGGGATATTCTTGTTGTTCAGCCATCTCAGATTCTAATCGATCTAGTGTTCTAAGTCTTTCTTGCTCTCTCTTGTTCTTCCTAAGTTGTCTAAGGTGTCGCTCAATTTCAGGTTGAAAATGAACTAGCCTAAGTCTACGGGCATGCAAAGAGAAGTTCACTAAGATAGCTCACTAAAAGCGACAGCGGATAGCAAGGCTTCAATTCACTCAAGTTATTGCGGCGTGTAAGAACTTCATTGCGGCGAACTGAATAAATCTAGTAATGTTATTGCGGCGAATGAATAAAATCAGTAATGTTATTGCGGCGAATATAAACTCAACTGCAATGACGGATGAACTTCATTTGTGAAATGAGGAACTTCGTCACGACCAAGAAGCATGAACAAGCAAGGCAAACGAAATTAACTTAAAATTACGCACAATAAACAAGAACAATCAGAATAAACACTTAAAACAAAGCAGAATGAAATAACAAACAGGATTAACACTAAAAACACTTAAGCAGAACAGAAATTAAATGAAATTATGCAATGCAAACAAAAATTAAAATCAAAACAAACATTGGCTAACCTAGAGAACCAATTAATTTGATTCCCAAAGCATTTAACAAAATTTGATCGGCGGTTTATCGTTCAATATTAAAATTGATCCTCAGAAACCGGTCAAATTAAATTTATACCAAGGATTGCAATACAAGATGCAACCTCGGGTTGACTCTCGAGGAACCAATGCATCAATTGATCTAGACTAGCCTAATGTTTGAATGATGCATGCAATTAAAGCAATAGAAGGGGGTTTTGATTTGATTAATTAGAAATTAAACTAAGCCAAAATAAGAATAAATGTTTTTAGAATTTTTAGAAAACTAAATGATTGAAATTAAACAAGTTTGAAGTCAAATTACTAAAACTCTCCTGAAAATGTAGCTCGGGTCATCATCGTTGAAATAATGTTGGGGTTTGAAATCCACTAAGTTTCGAAAATAAAACCTTAACAACTCGTTAAGTCCAAGAATTAATTAATCAACTCGATTAATTACAACTTGTTAAAACCCTTAGTGTATGCATGGATTGATTAATGCACTAAATCAACCAAATAATAACACAACCAATTCAATCAAACACAACTAGGCGATTAAATTAGTTAATGCAATCATTTAAGCGATATACATGAACTCCATGTATTTAAGCACGATATTCAACAATAGTCAATCCATAACACAAATCAAAGTCTAACATCCTACTAAACTATAGCGAGTTCAATCGAAATATATTGCAAAAATACCAACTCGGATTGTGCAAATACATTCTCGAAATCCTAAACTAAGATTGATTACCCGTGTTTAGTTCGGAACTCCAACCCTCGCAACATTTCAGAAGACTATGAGCTTAGCCACTCATGACTACAGACGACTCCATCATTGTTGAAGTATCACGAAGACCATGCTCGAGACGGCGAATGCGGAAGAGTAGAGATGAAGGAAATGATCTGCGATGATCGTGCTTTGTGACTAAACACGAAATCAAACACGTAATGAGAGACATTAGATCAAAAATGCGAAAGCGAAAAGAAGAAAACGAAGAAAACTGGAGAAGACGAAGAGAAGAAAAACGAAGAACTCTTTTGTGGCGGCCCCCTCTCTCTCATTTGCCCTAAATGGTAAGGTTTTATAGGGAGCTATGCGGGTCGGGTTAAAACGATGGATACTTTGCCATTTTGGTCCGGGTCACCCGACATTATTGCGGCGAATATTATGATCATTCGCCGGCGAATGAATTTAGTCACTGTCGTGCGTGAATGAATTAAACACCATTAATTAGCCGGCGAATGGAAATCTGATTCGTCCCAATAACTCATGGCGTGTTGACTACTTTGGTCCTACAAAATACAACCCATTTGCAGTATCAATTGTCCCAATAAAGATTATGCAGAATTAATGACAAATGACAACAAAATATTGACAATATGCAATTTATCAAAACTCAATGTGCGGGACCAAAATAAGCATGAAAATTATAGATCAGGAGTCGACAGATGCATAATTACTAAAGAAAATGGGCCTGATTTATAGTATAAATTTGGTCCAATCAATGTATGTCGTGAAGAGTGTCTTCAGTGACATATAAAGTAATGAGTCCCAGGACAAGAACTGAAATCACTTGGACTAGATTTGACGTAGTCAGTCTAGTGAGAGTTGACACATTGCCCATACTCATAACCAAGTGGGGTATAGGATGGTGAAAGGACGAATTGCACGGTAATTGTCTATGGAAGGGTTCGTGATATGGTCCATGATGAATATATATTCATTCGTCAAACCAATTACTTTCCGGTCAATTGGGGGTCATGATGTGTTGCTAGATACCGCTCATGACTTGCTTAGATTAAGTGTTAATCTAAGTGGCCAACATAACCGGAACCTAATGGGTCACACGATAAGAGTGTCTCGGAGAACTTCGTAAAATAGTTTTGGACAGAGTTCCAATATATGGAAACAACAGATTAATTGGATCCCGATGAGATCGAGATATGTCCCGATGAGATCGCGACATCGATATTCTGAAAAAGGTTTAGGGAGTTTTCCCATCCGAGACCCAAGAGAATGACCCAGTGTGGTGGACCACTTCATAATATATATACATATATATATATGATTAATTAATTAAATAATTAATATATATATATATATATATGTTGAAAACGTGGAAAGGAATGGAAGATTCCATTCCATGCTTAGTCATCACTTTCATTAAATGACAAAAAGACAAAATAAGGAAGGTGGAAGAGAGATGGTCGTTGGCTTATGGTATAAGAAGAAAAGAAAGAGTCTTTTCTTTTTTCTTAAGATGATAATCATCGTTGGCTTTAAGAAAAATTGAAGAAAGAGTTTCTTCCTCTTTAAGCTCACGATCAAGCTTCCATCTTCTTCAAGTTTCTTCATCTTCTCCTCCATCATTCTCCAAGCTCTCCAGAACAAAGGTAAGATCTAGGAGTCTTCAATTTGTTCTAGCTATTCCCGGGTCAAAGGGTTTGTCCCGGTTAGGTTTTCCGATCTCTGCGTGGATACCGTTAGAGACGGTCTCTTTTGGTCGTTTGGTTTGAGTTTGTTATATATACACATGGATCCTGGCTTTCGGGAAGGTCCCGGAATAAAAATTTTTTTTTTCCGCACCGTGGGCATGTGATGCTCACACCGGGATTTTCCTACAGTGGTATCAGAGCCACTTGTGTCGTATATAACAACGAAACCATGACTAGGTCGGAGTTGCTATAGCTTGTGATGATGATGCATGTTGTATGTGTTGAAATTCGAATTCAGTATGAGATATAGTTTTCGAAATTTTCTTACCCAGATATGTTCACAAGATGTTGTTGCATATGTATGTGGAAGCCCGGAATTTATCAATGTGATTTGATATGGTTTTGCTAATTTATTCCCTAATGTGCTGAGTGCTGTCTTTGTGCACATTCACTGAACAGGCATGCCTATAAATTCGAGAATAAATTGTAGAAAAATGTTTTTTCGGATATTCTTTCACCTAAATGTCCCTAAGATGTTTATGAATGTCTATGTGGATGAAAAAATGTTTTCGAGGTGATTTACTATTTATTTGAGAATTTATTGTCTGCTTCTGGGAATAGCTGTGTTAAGGAACACAGATTCTGCATTGGCTTTGTTGCTGAGGTTGAATGAGTTGTTCATGGAAATAAATCCTGAAAATATTCATGGAGCATTTTGGAAACATGTAGTAACCTCTGTAATTTTCTCAGAATTTATTGAAATAGTTTCAATTAGTTTTTAAAGCAAAGCATATATCTTGGCAGTTTTGAGAAAGTTGCTGGAGCTGTTTTGTTTGGAATGAGAAATTGTGTAATTTTCAGTTCCAATGCCTTGGATCATTTTTAATGTGATTAAAAATGTGTTACATTGATGTTGTATGCTTTCCTAAATGAATTTCTTGAAATTAGGTTTTCAAATAATTTTCGGATGTCAAATGTGTCTCATTAGCGTCTCGTTAGTATATTCCCTTATCTTGATTGTTTTGGCCGTCACAAATTTTGTGACCAGTGCCGAAGTAGTCTTGATAAAGTGTAGACTACCTAGAGATACTTAGGGTGATAATTTGATATTCTTGAATTATTTGGAGATCCAAGTGAATAACAGTATATTCACCGATTTCAAATTCTTCATATATAGTTTGACTATATATGGTGAGCTACAATGAAAGTGTTTCATTGGTACATCAAGCTAAATTGTATTAGACTTGGTATTGTGAATTTGAACTACACGGATTGAGAAATTAGCCGATTAGATAGCAATTCCACACGGATAAGTCGACTTACACAATGAGCGAGTCGACTTGTCAAGTGCAGCTGTAAACGACGTAAACTTGCACGATGTTACAAGTCGACTTGTTGCAGTCTGCCGATTGCATAAGTCGACTTACACTTGCATAAATCGACTTATACGAGGCATAAGTCGACTTATACATACACAAGTCGACTTATAACATGCAAAGGAGGGATGATGGATGATTTTAGGTATAAACTCAATGTGATTGATCATATGCCCTAAATCATTCCATATAGTCATAGTGACTATAATCCTACGGCTTGGAGAAGAAGAAGATGAGACCTGAAAACCCTCAAATCATATGAAAGCTAACGCCTTCCGTTAATATGGGGAGAACTAGAGTTCTTATAGAGTTGGGTTGTTGGGCAAACCCAAGCTCACTCTATACGGATATGTTCGAACCATGGAAAATGAGATTTTCGGATTAATGGGTCGGTTTTCACTAGAAGCGTTGATTTGTTGAGCAAACTCAAGGTCAACGTGGACAGAGGCGAAATTGGGTAGTGTACATCAGATGTACACGCATCAAGAGTTAATAACCCAATGTGTGTGCATACATCAAAATTTGATAGCACTAGTCGATAGTTGCACCTAAGATGGAAATGGTATGATTGATACCTGCCGATTGAACTAAGGTGGCTTGTTGGGCAAACCCAAGGTCATTTTAAGAATGTCGGATATCTATCTATGATGCAATTGGTATGACCGATACCTACCGATTGACCTAAGGTGGCTTGTTGGGTAAACCCAAGGTCATTTTTAGGAATGTCGGATATCGACCCACTAGGACATTTTGTCATAATGTTTCTTGGATTCGTACTGAGGGTTATGGATTCTATGAAACTAGTGGGAGCCATATGCATGTCATGCAAGTCCTTATGATCATGCATCTATTCTATTCTAACATTCTCTCTCTCTATCCCTATAAGTTATTGAAGATGACTTCAAGTGTGAACTTGCGCTCGCTTATGGAATCCAACAAGTTAACTGGTGGCTGAGAAATCTGAGAATTGTTCTCGTGTGCGAGGCGGGATATATCCTAGATGTTCCACTTCTGATCCACTATTGCTGATGCTTGATGAGGATCGAAAGCATATCGAAAGCATCTTAAAGACGGTGACATGGCTACACGCATTATGCTTGCCTCGATGTCACCAGAGTAGAAAGCGGCATGAGTCTATGGATGCTCATACCATAGTGTTTCATCTTGGGGAGCTATTTGATGAGCAAGCTTGGTCTGAAAGGTTCGAGACCTCGAGGATACTCTTCACTACTAAGATGACTCGAGTTCATCTGCGGTGCAATATGCTTCAAGATGAATGGGTATATTGAGAGATTGGCGTTTAGGTTTTGTCATGGATTATGAATTAAGTATTGACTTAATTCGGTTGGATGTCGATAGTTATTCACGGTTTGTGTTAAACTATCGGATGAACCAAGTATCCACAACAATCCTCGAGTTGATCAATCGCTTTCGAGGCAATGAAACAAGCTATCAAGAAGGATAGCAAGCAAGTGCGATGGTGGACTCTTCTTCCGGTTCAAAGAAAAGCGAGAAGAAGAAAAGGTCTAAGAAACCAAAAGGAAGTATAGCGAAGAAAATCAAAGAGACTGCTCCAAAGGGACTTGCTTCCATTGTGGCAAGGCCGTCCTTTGGCGGGCTAGAAAGTCTATCTGGAGGCTGAAGCGTAAGAAGGCATCGGATGCCTCGACTTCTTCAGTATGTTTGTCATTGAGGTTATCTTGTTTCGATCATAACATATGGGTATTAGATACGGTTATGGCTCACACATATGCAATGATATCGGGGGCCTCGGGGACGATGAGCGGCTCGTGAAGGAGAACTAGACTGCGTGTGGGAAATGGAGCAAGAGTTGTTGCATTAGCCGTAGGCACTTACTTTTTGTCACTCCCACCGGGCTTGTAATTAAATTGGATGATTGTTATTTTGTACTGTATTAACAAAAACATATTATGCATTTCTTGTTTAAATAGATGGTTTCCATTTGACTTTTAGTAATAATGGTTATTCTATTAGTTTGAATGGAATGCTTTATGGTACTGGTACTTTATGCAATGGAATTTACATATTAGATATGTCACATCCAATTATGAATGTCAATGACACGAAAAGACATAAGCGAGATAATTTAAAATCAACTTACTTATGACATTATCGCTTGGCCATATAAATGAGAGGCGACAGCTAAGCTCCATAAGAGTGGTAGTTTAGGGTCATTTGATTATGAATCATATGACACATGCGAATCTTGTTTATTAGGCAAGATGACTAAGTTACCCTTTAAGGGAAGGGGTGAACGAGCGACTGGCGTATTAGACCTAATACATTCAGATGTATGTGGTCCGATGTCCATCCATGCTAGAAGTGGTTACCTTTATTTCATTACCTTTATCGATGATTATTCTCGATATGGGTACCTGTATCTGATGAGATACAAATCTGAAGCATTTGAAAAGTTCAAACAATTCAGAAATGAAGTAGAAAACCAACTTGGGAAAAGTATCAAGACATTACGATTTGATTGTGGTAGGGAATACTTAGACCAAGAGTTTTTGGATTATCTCAGAGATAATGGGATATTATCTCAATGGACTCCTCCGAACACACCACAGCATAATGGTGTTGCAGAAAGGAGAAATCGAACCTTGTTAGACATGGTACGATCAATGATGGGCTTTGCAAAGTTACCAAAATCCTTTTGGGGGTATGCAATCGAGACAATTGTTTACTTGTTAAGCGAGTTCCATCAAAGACGATTGATGTTACTCCATATGAGATGTGGACTAACAAAGACCCTATCTTACTCATTTGAAAGTTTGGGGCTGTCCAACATGTGAAGCGGACACGGTCGGATAAACTTGATGCAAAGTCGACAAGTGTTTGTTAGTAGGATATCTAAAGAAACAATGGGATATCGCCTCTACTTGCCGAGGAACAAAAGGTGTTTGTTTCAAAGCATGCTGTCTTTTTAGAGAAAGAGTTTCTTTTACAAGAAGACAGTGGGAGCAAAATTGAACTTGAAGAAGTTCAAGAAGCTCGAACAGACGCAGATCAACTGCCTGAACCTGAAACTGTAACTCATACAGATGAAGTAACAGTTCAACCTTCTACAACACACGAAGTTCGTAGGTCACGTAGGATACGATCTGTTCCTGAGAGATATGGATTTCTCGTGAATGAACAGAATGACGTATTGCTCATAGAAGATGATGAGCCTGCTACCTACGAAGAGGTTCTGAAGAGTTCAGAGTCTGAGAAATAGCTTCATGCCATGAAGGCCGAAATGGATTCCATGTATGAAAACCAAGTATGGACTTTGGTTGAGGCACCCGAAGGAATAAAACCCATAGGGTGCAAATGGGTTTTCAAAAAGAAATCCGACATAGATGGTAATGTAATTACCTATAAAGCAAGGCTTGTGGCTAAAGGTTTTAAATCGATGACAAGGAGTTGACTCTGACGAGACCTTGACCCGATAGCAATGCTTAAATCCATTAGAATACTCCTAGCCATTGCCACTCATTATGATTATGAGATATGGCAAATGGATGTGAAGACAACTTTCCTAAATGGAAATCTAGCTGAGGATGTGTATATGACACAACCTGAGGGCTTCACCTCCTTTGATGGCGAAAAGGTATGCAAGCTTCAGAAATCCATCTATGGATTGAAGCAAGCATCCAGAGTTGGAATATCCGTTTTGATGAGGTAATCAAAGAGTTTGGTTTCTCACAAAATCTGGATGAATCTTGTGTGTATAAGAAGGTTAATGGGATGCAAACGTATTCCTTGTGCTATATGTGGATGACATATTATTACTAGGAAGCGATATCTCAGTATGCTACAATCGATCAAGATTTGGTTGTCCAAACAATTTGCCATGAAAGACCTTGGTGAAGCAACTTATATCCTTGGGATAAGGATCTATAGAGATAGATCAAAAGGTTGCTTGGTCTTTCACAATCAACGATATAGACAAGATGCTAAAGAGGTTTAGCATGGAGCAATCGAGAGAGGTACCTTCCGTGACTCATGGGATAACACTCTCGAAATTTATGTGTCCTAAGACACAAGATGAGAGGATCGCATGAATATGATCCCATATGCATCTGCGGTAGGATCTATCATGTATGTTATGCTATATACGAGACCCGATGTATCATATGCTCTAAGTGTTACAAGCGGATACCAATCGGAACTGGTGAGGGTCCTTTGGGTGGTATCAAGAATATCCTTAAGTACTTGCGAAGAACTAAGGATGTTTTCTTGATATATGGGATGGAGATCTCGGTGGCGGGTATCTGATGCGATTTTCAATCGATATGGATGATTCCAAATTCCAATCAGGTTATGTATTCACACTTGAATGGTGGGGCGATCGGTTGGAAGAGTTCCAAACAAGAGACGGTCGTCGATTCAACAACCAAGGAGAGTACATTGCAGCTTGAAGCGAAAAAGGAAGCGGTTTGGATCGAAGTTCATTCTTGAACTTGGTGTGGTTCCTAGCATGATGGACCCATACGATTATATTGTGACAACAATGGGGCTATTCTGCAGTGAAGGAACCAAGGTCTCATCAACGATCCAAACACGTACTCGCAGATATCATTTGATAAGGAGATCATAGGGCGTGGTGATGTCGGATCGAGAGAGTTCCCACCGGCGCGAATATTGCGATCCGTTGACGAAGCCATTGTCACAAAGAGTTTTGATTCTCATGTACTACTTTATGGTATTAGATATCATGGCGATTGACTTTAGGTAAAGTGGGAGATTGTTAGAGTAGTGCCCTAAAGGCAATCGCCTTTAGCGCATTTTTTACAAATTGGTGTACATTCTTTATAAATAAATAAAGAAAGACATGTTTCATTAATTTGTTGTTCATTATTTATGAACTGATATTGATCTGTAATCAAATTAATGAAGTCCATGATATATGACATAGCATGAAGGAAATTATGATGTGATCATACTACTGAGATTCCTATCATGTGTAATTATGTCAGTATCTAAATTATCCCTAGTCATAGGATTATTGAGACTGGACATCGGTAATCCGGAAAGACTAGCACATCTCAAGCTCCTTGATTTGATCAGCGATGGATCTCGAAATTGTAAATATGAGATATTTAGGGTTAAGATGTGGATGCTTACTAGAGGTAGTAAGTACATTGGATGACTGCCATGAGATCATCACATAGATGTCCTATTCTAATGTCGGTGATAATCTCATCATAGCAATGGTGCAAGTATCCTTAGACTTGAGGTGCTCGAGGATATCTTGAATCTTGATTACATGCTTTGACTCCATTCCTTGTTGCCTTCGGAGGTCGCTCATAGGGTGGTGCTTGGAGTGCAGTTTGAGGTATTGAAGGTAATTGAGTAGCCAATAGAGGATTCACCACTACGTGATAGCGAAAGATGATACCCGTAGCCTCTTGTCGGGGTCATTACTTAGAAATCTCGGCGAGTATGTATGTCGTGAAGAGTGTCTTGATGACATATAAAGTAATGAGTCCCGTGACAAGAACTGAAATCACTTGGACTAGATTTGGCGTAGTCGATCTAGTGAGAGTTGACACATTGCCCATACTCATAACCAAGTGGGGTATAGGATGGTGAAAGGACGAATTACACGGTAATTGTCTATGAAAGGGTTCGTGATATGGTCCATGATGAATATATATTCATTAAATCAAACCAATTACTTTCCGTCAATTGGGGTCATCATGTGTTGCTAGATACCGCTCATGATTTGCTTAGATTAAGTGTTAATCTAAGTGGCCAACATAACCGGAACCTAATGGGTCACACGCATAAGAGTGTCTCGGAGAACTCGTAAAATAGTTTTGGACGAGTTCCAATATATGGAAACAACAGATTAATTGGATCCCGATGAGATCGAGATATGTTCCGATGAGATCGCGACATCGATATTGCTGAAAAAGGTTTCCGGGGGTTTTTCCCATACCGGGACCCGATAGGACCGACCCCAGTGTGACTGGACCACTTCAGTAATATATATACATATATATATATGATTAATTAATTAAATAATTAATATATATATATATATATATGTTGAAAACGTGGAAAGGAATGGAAGATTCCATTCCATGCTTAGTCATCACTTTCATTAAATGACAAAAAGACAAAATAAGGAAGGTGGAAGAGAGATGGTCATTGGCTTATGGTATAAGAAGAAAAGAAAGAGTCTTTTCTTTGTTCTTAAGATGATAATCATCGTTGGCTTTAAGAAAAATTGAAGAAAGAGTTTCTTCCTCTTTAAGCTCACGATCAAGCTTCCATCTTCTTCAAGTTTCTTCATCTTCTCCTCCATCATTCTCCAAGCTCTCCAGAACAAAGGTAAGATCTAGCAGTCTTTAATTTGTTCTAGCTATTCCCGGGTCAAAAGGTTTGTCCCGGTTAGGTTTTCCGATCTCTGCGTGGATACCGTTAGAGACGGTCTCTTTTGGTCGTTTGGTTTGAGTTTGTTATATATACACATGGATCCTGGCTTTCGGGAAGGTCCCGGAACAAAAATTTTTGTTTTCCGCACCGTGGGTATGTGTTGCTCACACCGGGATTTTCCTACAATAAGGACTTCTATTGTTTCTCACCAAGCCTCAACGGTGGGCGGCAGTAGAAGGGGAGATGGGGATAGGCCACCTTTTCCCAAATATGAGCACTGTGGGAGGCTCTATAAAGGAGAATGTTACAGATTAACAGGAGCATACTTAAATTGTGGACAGAAAGGATACATGGCCAGAGAGTGCCCAAAACTGGCCAGAAGAGAGGGATCACAGATGCAAGCTTGTAGGAGAACAGAGACAGTGGGATAGAAGACTATGACTGAGGTGGGTAGCTCTGAGGCAGCTAAGAGAGTACATCCTCTAGGAAGATCTAAGAGGCAAGCACCAGCTAGAGTGTTTGCAATGACACGAGAGGATGCAGAGACCGCTCCAGAAGTGGTGACGGGTATGGTTAAACTGTGCATAGGAAGAATCTAAGCCCATTGGATACTCCTTTGATGGTGAGTACCCCAATCGGCCAGTATATTATTATTAGTCAGGTTTATAAAGATTGTGAGATAGGGATTAGTGGAGGAAAATTGGTGGTAGATTTGATGCCCTTGAAGATGGGGGTATTGGATGTGATCTTAGGTATGGATACCTTAGGAAAGTATCATGCCAACTTAGACTGCAAGCAGAAGGCAGTGGAATTCGAGCTAGAGAATGGAAGAAAAGTGGTATTTATGGGATCCACCTCGGATTGTTTCGGCTATGACAGTAGAAAGAATGATGAACAAGGGGTGTGAAGCATATTTTGTCTATGTGTTAGACACGAAGGCAGATAGAGGGAGGTTGGAAGACATTTCTGTAGTCAAGGAATTCCCGGATGTCTTTCCCGAGGAATTGCCAGGACTACCTCCACCTAGGAAAATTGAGTTTCCCGTTGAGCTTCTTCCAGGTACTACGCGTGTAAGTGTAAGTCGACTTGTATCCTGATGTAACTGGACTTATGCTTGCACGGTTCTGATAAGTCGACTTGTAAGCTGGTGTAAGTCGACTTATGTGTGTACAGAACGTTAAGATTGTTAGAGTAGTGCCCTAAAGGCAATCCCCTTTAGCACGTTTTATTCATAGTCATGTACAGACTTTATGAATAAATAAAGCAAGGCATATTTCATTTATTTGATGTTCATTTTATTATGAATTGATTGTGATCTTGAATCAAATTAATGAAGTCCATGATATATGACATAGCATGAAGGAAATTATGATGTGATCATACTACTGAGATTCCTATCATGTGCAATTATGTCAGTATCTAAATTATCCATATTCATAGGATTAACGAGACTGGACATTGTTAATCCGGATAGACTAGCACATGTCATATTCCTTGATTGGATCAAGCAGTGGATCTCAGAAATTGTAAATATTGAGATATTTAGATTTGACATGTGGATGCTTACTAGTGGTAGTAAGTACATTGGATGACCTGCCATGAGATCATCACATCGGTATTCTATTATAATGTCAGTGATAATCTCATCATAGCAATGGTGCAAGTATCCTTAGACTTGAGGTACTCGAGGATATCTTGAATCTTGATTACATTCTTGACTCCATTCCTTGTTGCCTTACTGAGGTCGCTCATAGGGTGGTGCTTGGAGTGCGCTTTTAGGTATTGAAGGTAATTGAGTAGCCAATAAAGGATTCACCACTTACGGAATAGCGTAAGAGATACCCGTAGCTTCTTGTCGGGATCATTACTTGGAAGTCTCTGGCGGAGCACACCTGTCATGAAGAGGTCTTCGTGGACATATAAAGTAATGAGTCCCGACGAGACCCGATATCACTTGGGCTAGACTTCGATCTAGTGAGAGTTGACACTTTGACCATACTCATAACCAAGTGGGGTATAGGATGGTGAAAGGACTAATTGCACGATAATTGACTATGGAAGGGTTAGTGATATGGTTTCATTAGTCAAACCAATTACTTTCCGGTCGATTGGGGTCATGATGTGTTGCTAGGCGCGCTCATGACTTGCTCGATTAAGTGTTAATCTAAGTGGCCAACATAACCGGGAACCTAATGGGTCACACGCATAAGAGTGACTCGAAAATCTGTAAAATAGTTTTGGATAGTGATCCAATATCTGGAGAGCAATAGGATTAAATGGATCCCGATGAGATCGAGATATGTCCCGATGTGATCGCGACATCGACATTACTGAAAACCGTTTACGGTGATTTTTCGCCAATGGGCCCGCGGGCGGTAGGATCGACCCAGTTTGATGGACCTCTTCAGCAAATATATATATATTAATTAATTAATTAAGAATTAATTAATTATATATATATATATGTAAGTTCGGTGGATTTGTGAATAAGGAGAAGAAGATAAGTTTGAAAAGTCAAACTTAACTTTTCATTAATTACTTAGCCATCAACGTGGCCATGCCTCCACCAAGCCTTTCATATGCCTTTTAATGAGTGAATTAGTTATATGAGAAGGCTTAAGGAGACATGTTCGTGGATGAAGCCATGGGAGAGGATAGCATTGACTAAGTCACTTTTGACTAATTCAATGATGATGATTAACTTGTTTTAATAAGTTAATGGCCATCCACGTGACCTCCTCCCATCCAAGCTTTCATATATGCTTTAATTAGTTAAAGAATATATAAGAAGGCTTGGGAAAGCATGTTAGGCTCGTGGGTTTCAAATGGAGAAAGAAGAGATGGCCGAATGCTTAATGGGTAAGCATTGAAAAAATTTGATTTTTCTTAAGGTTTTCTCATCTCTCTCTCTAATCTTCAAGGTTCTTCCTCAAGGCTGAATCCTAAGCTCTCCTAGAATAAGGTAAGATCTAGCAGTCTTTAATTATTCTAGCTATTCCCGGGTCAAAGGGTTTTTCCCGGTTAGGTTTTTCGATCTCTGCGTGGATACCGTTAGAGACGGTCTCCTTTGGTCGTTATGGTTTGATTGTTTGTACATACACTTGGATCCTGGCTTTCGGGAATGTCCCGGGACAAAAATTTTTGTTTTCCGCACTGTGTCCATGTTATGGACACCCCGAGATTTTCCTACAGTGGTATCAGAGCCACTTGTGTTGTATAAACAGTTGAAATGATAACTAGGTCGGAGTTCCTTTGTGAATTGAGTTGTGTAGCATGCTGCCTATGTATATTTCGAATTCTGTCCAGAATTAGGGTTTTCGAAATTTTCTTGCATAGACCTGCTCATGAGATGTTGCTGAATGTGTCTATAAAAGGAAAAAATTTATCAATGTCGTTTGATATGGTTTTGCTAATTTAATTCCCTAAGTTTCGGATGCTGTCCTGTTGAATATTTCTGAAATAGGTATACTTGTAAATTCGAGAATAAATTCTAGAAAAATAGTTTTTCGGATTGGTTTTCACCTACACGTCCCTAAGATTTTTGTGAATGTCTCTGTGGATGGAAATATGTTTTCAAGGTGATTTACTATTTATTTCCGAATTTATTGTATGCTGCTGGGAATGTCTGTGTTGAAAAACACAGATTCTGTTTCGGCTCGATTGCTGAGGTTTGATGAGTTTTTGTTGGAAATAAATGCTAAAAATTTCATGGAGCATTTTGTGAACATGTACTAACCTCTGTAATTTTCTCAGCATTTATTGAAATTTTTTCAATGATTATTTCGAGCAAAAGGCCAAGCTTGGCAGTTTTGAGAAAGTTGCTGGGGCTGTTTTGTTTGAAATGATTGGTTGTGTATTTCAGAATTCCAGTGCCTTGAATCATTTTTAATGTGATTAAAAATGTTTTATATTGATCTGGTATGCATGCCAAAATGAGATTCTTGAAATTTGGTTTCCAATAATTTTTGGATGTCGAATAGGTCACTTTAGCGTCTCGTTAGATTATTCCGTTATCTTGGTTATTTTGGCCGTCGCAATTTTTGTGACAAGTGCCGGAGTAATCTTGATAACGTGTAGCCTACCTAGAGATACTTAGCATGATAATTTGATATTCTTAAAATTATGTGGAAATCTAGTGATTAATAGTGATTAATCGGTATCAAGTTTTTCCTATATAGTTTGACTATATGGCATGCATGATTTGATGAAAATGTTTCATTAGCACATTAATATAAAGGTTTATATACTTGTTATATTGGTGTTGTGAATTGGGAATGCTTGGATTGAGAATTAGCCGACTAGATAGCCATTTTCCTTGTGTAAGGCGACTTGTTCAGTTGGATAAGGTGACTTACATGTGCAAGAGTCGTATAAGGCGACTTGTACATGCGCAGCAGCATAAGTCGACTTGCATTGGATAAGTCGACTTATATCATGCCTTGGAGGGATGATGGATGATTTTCGGTATAAATTCAATGTGATTGATGCAATGCCCTAAATTACTCCATATAGTCATGGTGACTATAATCCCATAGCTTGGATGAGACCTGAATTGGAAATCCCTCCTCGTAATATGAAAACTAACGCCTTCCATTAATATGGTAAGAACCAGAGTTCTTCTAGGGTTGAGTTGTTGAGCTAACCTCAAGCTCACTTTATACGAATATGTTCGAACCATGAAAATAAGATTTTCGGATTAATGGGTCGGTTTTCCTAGAAGCGTTGATTTGTTGAGCTAACCTTAAGGTCAACGTGTATAGAGGCGAAGTTGGGTAGTGTACATCAGATGTACGCGCATCAAGTGTTGATAACCCAATGTTTGTGCACACATCAACCGTTGATAGCATTGATCGATAGTTGTGTCTAAGATGTAACTGGTATGTCTGATACCTCCCGAGACATAAGGTGGCTTGTTGAGCTAACCTCAAGGTCATTCTTAATGTCGGTTATCGATGATGCAATTGGTATGACTGATACCTACCGATTGACCTAAGAAGTGGCTTGTTGGGCAAACCCAAGGTCATTCTTAGCAATGTCGGATATCGACCCACTAGGACATTTTGTCACTTTGTTTCTTGGATTCATAATGAGGGTTATGGATTCTATGAAACTAGTGGGAGATGTATGCATGTCATTTAAGTCCTTATGATCATGCATTTAACTTAAATCCTGCATTTAAGTCTATTCTAACAGTCTTTCTCTCTCTCTATGGTTAGGTTGTTTGAAGATGTCTTCCGGTGAACTTGCGCTCACTAATGGACTCGAACAAATTATCTGGACTTAATTTTCTTGATTGGCTGAATGATCTGAGAATTGTTCTCAGATCTGAGGAACTAGGCAATGTTCCACTTCCTGATCCACTTGCTGTTGATGTTTCCGATAGAGATCGAGAAAGTAGGAAGAACGACCAAAAGAAACCAAAGGTCTTGCCCCAAAAGGAACTACTTCCATTGTGGCAAGGCCGCCACCTGAGGCTAAACTAAAAGTCTATCTGAGTCCTCGAAGCGAAGAAGGCATCGGATGCCTTGACTTCTTCGAGATATGTTTGTCATTGAGGTTAATACTATTTCGATCACAACATATGGGTATTAGATACGGTTGTGGCTCACACATATGTAATGATATCACGGGGCCTCGAGGGACGATGGCGACTCATTAAGGGAGATATGGACCTACGTGTTGGTAATGGAGCAAAAGTTCTGCATTAGCCGTAGGGACTTATATTTTGACACTCCCAGGTGGGCTTGTACTCAATTTGGATGATTGTTATTTTGTGCGGTTTTAACAAAGAACATATTATGCATTTCTTGTTTAAATAGAGTTGGTTTCCATGTAACTTTTGGGAGCAATGGTTGTTCTATTAGTTTAAATGGAATGCTCTATGGTAATCGGGTACATTATGCAATGGAATTTACATATTAGATATGTCACATCCAATTTTGAATGTCAATGACAAGAAAAGACATAAAGAGATAATTTAAAATCAACTTACTTATGGCATTATGCCTTGGCCACATAAATGAGAGACGCATTGCTAAGTTCCATAAGAGTGGATGTTTAGGTTCATTTGATTATGAATCATATGACACATGTGAATCTTGTTTGTTAGGCAAGATGACTAAGTTACCCTTTAAAGGAAAGGGTAAACGAGCGACTGGATTATTAGACCTAATACATTCGATGTATGTGGTCCGATGTCCATCCATGCGAAGTGGTTGTCGTTACTTCATTACCTTTATCGATGATTATTCTCGATATGGGTATCATGTCGATGAGATACAAATCTGAAGCGTTGAAAAGTTCAAACAATTCAGAAATGAAGTAGAAAAACAACTTGGGAAAGTATTAAGACATTACGATCGATCGTGGTGGCGAATACTTAGACTAAGAGTTTTGGATTATCTCGTAGATAATGGGATTTTATCTCGATGGACTCCACCTTACACACCACAAAGACAATGGTGTGGCGAAGGAGAAATCGAACCTTCTTTGGACATGGTTCGATCTATGATAGGCTTTGCACGATTACCAAAATCCTTTTGGGGGTATGCGCTTCGAAAGCATTTGTTTACTTTTTAAGCGAGTTCCATCAAAGGCAGTTGATGTTACTCCATATGAGATGTGGACTAACAAGAAACCTTATCTTTCTTATTGGAAAGTTTGGGGTTGTCTGCTTATGTGAAGCGGACAAAGTCGAGATAAGCTTGAAGCAAAGTCGGCGGTGTACATTAGTAGGATATCTAAAAAACAAGAGGATATCAATTCTACCTTCTTTGAGGAACAAAAGGTGTTTGTTTGACACATGCTTTCTTTTAGAAAGAGTTTCTTTTACAAGAAGACAAGGTGGGAGCAAAATTGAGCTTGAAGAAGTTCAAGATGCTCGGACGACGCAGATCAATGCTCGAACTCAAACTGTAACTCATACAGATGAGGTAGCAGTTCAACCTTCTACTACACACGTAATTTATAGGTCAAGTAGGATACGCTCTGTTCCCGAGAGATATGGATTTCTCGTGAGTGAACAGAATGACGTATTGCTTATAGAGAATGATGAGCCTACCACCTATGAAGAGGTTACGAAGAGTTGATGCGAAAAATGGCTTCGTGCCATGAAATCGAAATGGATTCCATGTACGAAAACCAAGTATGGACTTTGGTTGATGCACCTGAAGGGATAAAACCTATAGGGTGCAAATGGGTTTTTAAGAAGAAAACCGACATGGTTGGTAATGTGATTACCTATAAAGCGAGACTTGTGGCTAAAGGTTTTCGTCAAAGACAAGGAGTTGACTATGACGAGACCTTCAGTCCAGTAGCAATGCTTAAATCCATTAGGATACTCCTAGCCATTGCCGCTCATTATGATTATGAGATATGTCAAATGGATGTGAAGACGACTTTCTGAATGGAAATCGGCGAGGATGTGTATATGACACAACCTGAGGGCTTCATCTCCTATGATGGCGAAAAGGTATGCAAGCTTCAGAAATCCATTTATGGATTAAAGCAAGCATCCAGGAGTTGGAATATCCGTTTTGATGAGACAATCAAAGAGTTTGGTTTCTCACAAAATTCGGATGAACATTGTGTGTATAGGAAGGTTAATGGAAATGCAATCGAATTCCTTGTGTTATATGTAGATGACATATTGTTACTAGGAAACGATGTCTCAATGCTGCAATCAGTAAAAATTTGGTTGTCCATTTGCCATGAAAGACCTTGGAGAAGCAACTTATATCCTTGGGATAAAGATTTATAGAGATAGATCGAAGAGGTTGCTTGGTCTTTCACAGTCAACGTACATAGACAAGGTGCTAAAGAGGTTTTGCATGGAGCAATCCAAGAGAGGGTATCTTCCCATGTCTCATGGGATATCACTCTCGAAGTCTATGTGTCCTAAGACACAGGATGAGAGGATGCGCATGAATATGATCCGTATGCATCTGCGAGTAGGATCTATCATGTACGCAATGCTATATACGAGACTCGATGTATCATATGCTCTAAGTGTTCTGACGGATACCAATCGGATCTGGTGAAGGTCCTTTGGGTGGCTGTCAAGAATATCCTCAAGTACTTGCGAAGAACTAAGGATGTTTTCTTGATATATGGAGATGGAAATCTCAGTGAGAGGCATCTGATGCCGATTTTCAATCGATAAGGATGACTCGAGTCCCAATCAGTTATGTTTTCACACCGAATGGAGGAGCGATCGGTTGGAAGAGTTCAAGCGAGGCAGGCGATTCAGCGGCCAAGGTAGTAGAGTACATTGCCGCATCGACGCAAAGAAAGGAAGCGGTTTGGATCGAAGTTCATTACTGAACTTGGTGTGGTTCCTAGCTGTGATGGGCCCATACAGTTGTATTGTGACAACAATGGGGCTATTGCGCAGGCAAAGGAACCAAGGTCTCATCAGCGATCCAAACACGTACTCCGCCGATATCATCTGATTCGGGAGATCATTGCGCGGGGTGATGTCCTGATAGAGAGAATTCCCACAGAGCAGAACATTGCTGATCCGTTGACAAAGCCATTGTCACAGAAGAATTTTGATTCTCATGTACTCGCTTATGGTATTAGATACCAAGGCGATTGGCTTTAGGTCAAGTGGGAGATTGTAAGTGTAAGTCGACTTGTATCCTGATGTAACTCGACTTATGCTTGCACGGTTCTGATAAGTCAACTTGTAAGCTGGTGTAAGCCGACTTATGTGTGTACAGAACGTTAAGATTGTTAGAGTAGTGCCCTAAAGGCAATCCCCTTTAGCGCGTTTTGTTCATAGTCATGTACAGACTTTATGAATAAATAAAGCAAGGCATATTTCATTTATTTGATGTTCAATTTATTATGAATTGATTGTGATCTTGAATCAAATTAATGAAGTCCATGATATATGACATAGCATGAAGGAAATTATGATGTGATCATACTACTGAGATTCCTATCATGTGCAATTATGTCAGTATCTAAATTATCCCTATTCATAGGATTAACGAGACTGAACATTGTTAATCCGGATAGACTAGCACATGTCATATTCCTTGATTGGATCAAGCAGTGGATCTCAGAAACTATAAATATTGAGATATTTAGATTTGACATGTGGATGCTTACTAGTGGTAGTAAGTACATTGGATGACCTGCCATGAGATCATCACATGGGTATTCTATTATAATGTCAGTGATAATCTCATCATAGAATGGTGCAAGTATCCTTAGACTTGAGGTACTCGAGGATATCTTGAATCTTGATTACGTGCTTTGACTCCATTCCTTGTTGCCTTCCAGAGGTCGCTCATAGGGTGGTGCTTAGAGTACAGTTTGAAGTATTGAAGGTAATCGAGTAGCCAATAAAGGATTCACCACGGAATAGCGAAGAGATACCCATAGCTTCTTCAGGGATCATTACTTGGAAGTCTCGGCGCCGAGCACACCGTGTCATGAAGAGGGTCTTCATGGACATATAAAGTAATGAGTCGGACGAGACCCGATATCACTGGGCTAGACTCGATCTAGTGAGAGTTGACACTTTGACCATACTCATAACCAAGTGGGGTATAGGATGGTGAAAGGATGAATTGCGATGATTGACTATGGAAGGGTTAGTGATATGGTTCATTAGTCAAACCAATTACTTTCCGTCAATTGGGGTTAAATGATGTGTTGCTAGACGCCGCTCATGACTTGCTCGATTAAGTGTTAATCTAAGTGGCCAACATGTAACCGAACCTAATGGGTCACACGCATAAGAGTGACTCGGAAATCTGTAAAATAGTTTTGGATAGTGATCCAATATCTGGAGAGCAATAGGATTAAATGAATCCTGATGAGATCGAGATATGTCCCGATGTGATCGCGACATCGACATTGTTGAAAACCGTTTCCGGTGATTTTTCGCCGGCGGGGCCCGGCAGGCCGGTAGGACCGACCCCAGTTTGACTGGACCTCTTCAGCAAATATATATTAATTAATTAATTAATTAAGAATTAATTAATTAATTAATTAAGAATTAATTAATTATATATATATATGTAAGTTCGGTGGATTTGTGAATAAGGAGAAGAAGATAAGTTTGAAAAGTCAAACTTAACTTTTCATTAATTACTTAGCCATCAACGTGGCCATATGCTCCACCAAGCCTTTCATATGCCTTTTAATGAGTGAATTAGTTATATGAGAAGGCTTAAGGAGACATGTTAGTGGATGAAGCCATGGGAGAGGATAAGCATTGACTAAGTCACTTTTGACTAATTCAATGATGATGATTAACTTGTTTTTAATAAGTTAATGGCCATCCACGTTACCTCCTCCCATCCAAGCTTTCATATATGCTTTAATTAGTTAAAGAATATATAAGAAGGCTTGGGAAAGCATGTTAGGCTCGTGGGTTTCAAATGGAGAAAGAAGAGATGGCCGAATGCTTAATGGGTAAGCATTGAAAAATTTTGATTTTTCTTAAGGTTTTCTCATCTCTCTCTCTCATCTTCAAGGTTCTTCCTCAAGGCTGAATCCTAAGCTCTCCTAGAATAAGGTAAGATCTAGCAGTCTTTAATTATTCTAGCTATTCCCGGGTCAAAGGGTTTGTCCCGGTTAGGTTTTTCGACCTCTGCGTGGATACCGTTAGAGACGGTCTCCTTTGGTCGTTTTGGTTTGATTGTTTGTACATACACTTAGATCCTGGCTTTCGGGAATGTCCCGGGACAAAAAAAATTTTTTTTCGCACTGTGTCCATGTGATGGACACCCCGAGATTTTCCTACAACGCGATCTCAATTCTGCCTTACCGAATGACTCCGGCAGAATTGAAGGAGCTTAAGGAGCAATTGGAGGATTTTGTTGGATCGGAAAAAGAAAGCATGCTTAGTATGGAGAAACGATAGATTTCAAAACTTTTTAAGAAATCATCTTGCAGCGGAAGCAATATATCCAAATCAACATGCTAATCCATACATGATATGGTATAAGGATAATAAAACCAAGAATAAGATAAAAGGAATTACCGACTCCTTATTACTGACTTTAAATCCTCATTGCTATCCTCTCCTTCTTATATCCAAATCCTTTGCCTTTGAGTCTTTTCCTTTAGCAATCTATCTTCTTCCTTGTTGTAGTATCCTCGACCAATTAGATTTACCACTTGTTCTTCAAGGACAACTAGGTTAACAAAATCCTTTGGTGGGAAAGGAGAAGAAATATTTGGAGGAGATTTTCTTAGAAGAAGAACCAAAATTGAAACTCTTTCAATTCTTTCACTTAGAATTTCGGTTCTACCTTGCATGAAAGGAGAGAATGTCTAAAAACCATGCAAGAACCCTTTCTTACATCTCAATTTCGAAATATGCATGAATGGAAAGAGTGAGAGGCATCGATGCATCACTTCACATTAATCACTCATCAAATAGCCAATAAATGAGACTTACTTCATTTATCTTTAAAATGGCTATTTGAAAAACCATAACCTATAATTGAATACCCATTTCGGTTTTGGCAAGAAGAAAGAAGGAAGATGGTCCATCTAATGCACATCTTTCATGTTTAATCTAATGAATGCAAATAGGTTACATGCCAACATTAAAAGCCAACCATTAAACCATTTAATGGTAAGTTCATAACTCCATTTAATAATGATGAACCATAATAAAGACCATCTTTATTTAGTATTTTAATGTCAAATGTATGGTTACACATCTAACCTAACACAATTTCGAAATTGCTTCTTCTCCATTTTAAAAAATTGTTTTAATATAATTAATCTAATCAATTACATTAAACGAAAACAAACCCATTTCTAAATGAACATATGGGCTTCCAATTAACCATTAATTAGTATAAGCTCATCATTCAATTATGGACTTCTAAAGCCTCCAAACTACTTCTTACTTAGCTTGATAACCTTCCTTAAAGCCAAGTGGGGAATCTTATTGGACTTTGATAATTCAAGCTCCATAAGCCCGAAATAATTCAATCTCATTGGAATTAATTCTAGCTTATTAACTAAATGTCATTCCACTAAAGACAATTAGTTGAACTCTTGAATTATTAAATATTATGAGAATATGTCCAATTGCAAACCCTATTTAGAACCTTATTATAGCCATCGGCACAACAAAGGGTAAAATTACCGTTTTGCCCTTATGTTGGTTTTCCTTCTAGATCTCTCATTTTACTTTATATGGTGATTAACACATAAGATCTCATCTTAGTGTTAAGACTTCATGGGTAGCTAGTCCATCAAACTAAAGGCGCCAGTTTAATCACCAAATCTCCTTAAAACATCTAGAAGAGATGATAACACTATAAACTCTTTATTTGAGTGAATGTTTCACGATACATGTTTCAATTAATAATTCCAACATGCGGAACCTTTGGATTAATACCATGTAAAAATCCATTACGATCATATCAAAATTATAATGAAACACATATGAGTTCACCACTCATCAAGATTGTGGTTCATAATAGCGAATGCTTAAGTTGTATGTTTTAAGATTAAAGTAACGACCCACTTTATTCTTGAAAACATACTTGATTTCAATTCATTTAATAGTGCCATTATCGATAGTCTACTACTATCATGATATGAAACTCATCATTCCTTTAAGTAAACTACTTTACTTATATGGAGATAAATCGCAACACTACTGATCTAAACCATAATCAAGCGACCAACTTGATTATTCAACTGTGAATCAATTAATTGATTCTAATAATATACATGTTTCCCATACATCTCTATGTATATGTATATTACTTACAAATGAATCTTGGTACCTTATGACCAGATATATAATGCTCATACAGATAAAACCAAACTCTTTTGTTTTATTAATAATAAATATTTTCATTACAAAGCATGGCGAAGAAGATAAAGTTACATGTAAATACACTTGCTTTTGAGGAACTATATTTACATAACTCCAAAGAATCTCCCACTTGCCCTAAAGCAAGTTTGACATATCATTCATTCCCATCCCTTCTAGGTGACCCTCAAAGCTCTTTTGAGTCAATGTCTTTAATGAGCGGATCAGCGAGGTTTTGCTCAGAGGAATCTTTACCACATCCACTTCTCCACGTTGTATTATCTCCCTTATGAGATGATACTTTAACTCAATGTGTTTGGCAGCTTTGTGGTTTCGAGGTTCTTTAGAATTAGCCACCGCTCCTATTATCACAATAAAGTGTAATGGCTTTTACGCCTCTGGAACTACCTCCAAATCATTTAGGAACTTAGGAACTAGGCGCTTCCTTTTTGCTTCACAAGCGACAACATACTCAACCTCCATAGTCGAATCAACAATACAAGATTGCTTGACACTCCTCCAAACTATGGCTCCACCTCCTAAAGTAAATATAGAACGAAGTTGATTTCCTTGAATCAACATCGATTGAAATTAGAATCCGTATATCTGTCCGAATAAGATTACTTCGAGTAAACAAGCATTAAGTTCTTCATCCTACGAAGATACTTAAGTATACACTTAACATGATCCAATGTTCCATTCTGGATTAGATGAAATCGCTTACCCCATCTCTTGCGTAACAGATATCCGGTCTAGTGCTGACATTGCATACATCAAACTACCAACTGTCGAAGCATATGGAATGTTATGCATCGTTCAACCTCCTCTTGGGTTTTGGTGCTTGTTCCTTTGAAAGTTTGATTCCATGTCTAGTAGGGTGAAACCCCTCTTGGAATCTTGCATGGCGAACTTATTGAGCATATTCTCAATGTAGGTTAGTTGAGACAAAACTATCTTCTTGTTCTTACGATCCCTTATAAGTTTGATCCCTAGAACATAGGTAGCCTCTCCCAAATCCTTCATTGAAAACTGTTCATTCAGCCATCCATAACATGCAAATAACATTCCCACATCATTCCCGATGAGCGAGAATGTCATCAACATCTGAGGATTAGGAAAGTAACCTTACCTTCTTGTATTCTTTTGTAAACACAAGGCTCATCTAGGTTTTGTATGAACCCATAGGTTTTGATAGCCTTATCAAACCTAATGTTCCAAGACCTAGATGCTTGCTAAAGTCCATAAATGGACCTTTGCAACTTACAAACCTTATGCTCATTACCTAGCTCGATGAATCATACGGTTGGGCCATATAAATGGTCTCCTCAAGATCTCCATTCAAAATGCGGTCTTGACATCCATTTGCCATATTTCATAATCGAAATAGGCTGCTATGGCCAAAAGAATCTGATGGACTTAAGCATGGCAACCGGAGAAAAGTCTCCTCGTAGTCTATACCCTCCTTTTGAGTATAGCCTTTAGCTACCAATCTAGTTTTAAAGGTCTCTACCTTTCCATCCGATCCCTTTTCCTTTTGTAGATCCATTTACACCTATGGTTTTAGACACGGTGGTAGATCTCAGGACCTGAACTTCATTAGTATACATAGAATCTATTTACGATTCCATTGCCTTGAGCCATTTTCCAGCATCAACATCATTAATAGCTTGTGTATACGTAGCAGGATCTGTTTCTTCTTGATGCGAGATGGCAATTAAGCCTTCTCTAAACCCGAATACCTATCTGGTTGTCTCACACCCTCCCACTACGTCTAGGCACATCTTGATGTTGAGTTGCACCGATTCAACTCTTGAATCCATTTCGACATCTTGTTACATCATATCCAAAACAACTCTTGGTTTGGATGAAATTACTAACTCCTTTAGTACTACTTCACTTCTTCCTTTGTGATTTCTCACAAACTCTTCCTCTAAGAAGTTTGCATTTGTCGACACAAATACCTTCCTATCGTGAGGACCGTAAAAATAGTACCCTCGAGTTCCGTAGGATATCCTACAAACAAACATACTTGACCTTGGTTCCATCTTTGTGGATTCAGGGCTTTAGAACATGGGCTGGATAGCCCCAAGTCCTCAAGTGCCTCAATGAAGGCACTCGGCCAGTCCACAACTCCCTAGGTGTTTTAGGCACCGATTTGGATGGAGCAAAGTTAAGAAGATATGTTGCCGTTTATATGGCATATCCCCAGAATGATTATGGAAGGCTAGCATAGGACATCATTGATCTTACCATTTCCAATAGAGTTCTATTTCTCCTCTGCTACACCATTACATTGAGGTGTACGAGGAGTGACAAATGGAAACAATTCCATTGTCAATTAAATATTCTTTGGAACTCTCGGATAAATACTCACCACGTCGATCGATCGAAGTCGTTTTAATGGCTTGCCAAGTTTCTTCTCGACTTGACTTTGAATTCTTTGAACTTTTCAAAAGATTCACTCTTTTATGCATCAAATACAAATAGCCATGTCTTGAGTAATCATCTATAAAAGTTATGAAATATTCATAACCTCCTCTAGCTTGTACATTCATGGGCCCACACATCAAGATGTACCATGTCCAATGTGGATTCAAATCTGTTTCCTTTAGAAGGAAATGAGGCTTTTGTCATTTTCCTTCAATACAAGATTCACGGTGGGTAATGGATCACTATCCAAGCCCATAAGGATCCCATCCTTTACTAGCTTTGTCAAGTCTTTTTCGATTGATATGACCCATCCTTAGATGCCACAGATACTTTGAATTAATGCTAGAGATATTGGATTGTCTTGGTTTTATCAATTACGTGGTGTTTAGTGAGCCTTTCATAGGTTCTATAAAAAGCAGTCCTGTTTAATTATCACTTCACAAATAAAATCCTTATTCTCATATATTGAAACAACCTTTTCAAAATATAAGGAATAGCCAGATTTTATTAGACAAAAATAGAAATCATGTTCCTTACAATCATTGGCATGTAACAAACATCTTCCAAATATAACCTATGACCACTAGGAAAGTCCAAGATAACTTCTCCCACCGATTACTGCTGAAACATAGGAACCATCTGCTATCTTAACTTGGCGGCCTTTAAGAAGTCTTTTCCTTCTTTGGAACCCCTGCAAAGAATTACAAACATGGTTAGTGGCTCTTGAATCTAATATCCAAGAAGTAGATAAATCTGCCACATTTCTAGTTCCTAACAAACTTAGGAAGCCCATACCTTGTTTGCTTTTGAGGGACTCTAGGTAGGCCGGATGGTTTCTTTTCCGGTGGCCCATCTCATCACAAAGGAAACACTTTCCTTTGATGTTCTCTTTGGCCTTCTTTTTCATGGGTTTAGCCTTGACCCCTATTTGGGCCTTCTTTTCATTGGACCCTTCTTCTTTTCCTTGCCCTTACCTTGGGCTTAGAAGAAGAAGCTACATTAACCGGCCCATGAGCCTTAATATTCAATATTTCCTCCGTGCTCTCGGAGGTATTTATCAACTCACTCAAGGTGTAATCCGTCTTTGTTGAGCTCATAGTCCAACTTAAACTGCTGAAAAGAAGAGTTTAAGCTATTGATGATCATAATCATCTGCGTGCCCGCATCCATATCCGCCCCAAGCATCTCAGCCTCAGTGACCGCAGAGATTACCTTCATCATGTAATCCCGCACCGGTTCACCAGGTTTCTGTCTGAGATTATGAAAGGTTTGGATAGCTTTCACTCTTGCAGACCTAGTCCTCACACCAAACATCTCATGTAGGTGATGGACCATTGCACTAGCAGTTTTCATACAAGCAATTTGCTTTTGCAACATGCCGCTGACAGAAGCCAGAATATAACACTTAGTAGTCTTTTCAGCATTCTGCCAACATTCATGTTGTATGACTTACTCAGGAGTTGCATCTCCACTTAGAGGTATAGGCTCATTTTCAGTTAACACCTATGAAATACGTTCATATTGAAGAACAATGTCAAGGTTACGTCTCCATTCATTAAACTTGTCTCCATTTTCCAATTTGTTATTAGTCAAGAGCAGGGTGAGTGGATTCATTTTGTGGTTGATTATGTCTGAAAATATAAATTATTAAAACATGAGCATACTAGTCAACAATTTATGGAACTTTGTATAAAATCATGATGCATGTATGCATGATGATAGATTTAACAAAACTTAAAAATTAAAACATTATCTGACGGTTATTTTCTTATCTATAATAGACTAAGTGACGGTGGGCCATCTTATCTATTAAAAGAAAAGCTGGGACCCTCCCACTCAAAAACTACCAAGCATCTCATGCTCAATTTTTAAGAAGCGTCTTAATTTGGTCCATACTTTTACCAACAGCTACGGTGGGCGGTTTATTGATAAAAATGTTGAGTGTATAACCATTTGATTCATTCACTAAAGATACCTACAAATCATGCCTCGGTGGGAGGTCACATTTGCTATCATTAAGTGGACTTATCCTTAAGGAGACCCAAACCATGCAAGATCTAGGATCCATGCCCTCCGATGGGGAGTAACACTTCACCACATGCAAACGGGCCATCATTTGGAGACCGTGGACTCTCACATAAAACCAAGAACAAGATAAAAGGATGTATAACTCCAACAGATTTATTAGAGAAGGGTTACATTAGGCCGAACTCTTCGCCTTGGGGAGCTCCGGTTCTTTTTGTAAAGAAGAAGGATGGGTCATTGCGAATGTGTGTGGATTATAGGAAGCTGAATCATGCCACCATTAAGAATAGATATCCGCTCCCACGCATAGATGATTTATTCGACCAATTGCAAGGGGCGAGAGTCTTTTCCAAGATAGATTTATGTTGGACCCCGAATTTTTTTTATAATGTCATTAAGCATGGATTGAGTTAATTATGTGATTATGCCTTAGTTTGATTAATTATGGAGTATTATTGGGTAATTAAGGTTTAATTGTGGTTTAAATGAGAATGATAGGGTAAAAGTATGTGAGGGTATTTTTGGGAAGTTTACTTAGGTTGGAGTAGTTTAAGCTTTGCTAAGAGGGGTAAGTTAGTCTTTAGACATAAGGAAGAGTAAGAAAGAATTAGAAGAAAGAAAGATAGAAAAAAGGAGAAGAGAAAGAAGGAGAAGCGCAATCGTGAAGGAGGAAGAGAGGAGAAGAGAGATTTCGACCATTGAAGATTTTCGACAGTTTAACGTGATTTTCGGGTAAGTTCTGCTTGTGTTAATCTTGTTTTGGTTAGATGAAACTTAGAAGAATGTAGAATGTAGAGAATCGGTGGTTTTGGGGTTTTAGGACAAAAATGGTTAGATTTCGTGGGTTGATGAGTTTATGACTGATTTTGAGTTGTTGTTGGGATAGAAATGTAGTATAAGACTAGATCTAATGTTTAGATGTGTTGCATTTGCGTTTGGGAAAGGACTGAAGTTGGAAAATGCTGGAAATCGGGTTTCGGAGTCGTTCTCCAGGCCCGTATGTCGCGACGTGCGTTTGAACACGTCGCTGACGTCTTGAAGTTCGTCATGACGTCTTGAACTATGTTCGTCGCGACGTGCATGTACCATGGCGCAAGACACTTGTGCTGTCGCCTTGCGGCAGCACGGGCGTCATTGCGAATAAGCGGGCTTCGCCGCGGCGAACCCCTGTTTTCCAGCAAGGATAGATTTTGGTATTTTTGGGCATATCTTTTGGTGTAGATGTCCAACTGAGGTGATTTTGGATTCGTTGAGAACTAGAGATCAAGGGCTACAAGGTTTATGAAGAAGGGAAGTTCAGAATTTGCCTCTTAGGGTTCGGGATTTTATGAGGAAGTCGAATGTAGACTTTAAGTGTTTTATTTTGGATTTTCAAGATTTTGAATATTCCTTTTGTAGGAAAGTCCCGGTGCAAGTATCACATACTCGCGGTGCGGAAAACAAAATTTTTTGTTCTTGGGGCGTTCCATAAGCCGAGATCCAGTGTCGGTATGAAGACTCAAACCGTAATAGCCAATAGAGACTATCTCTAAAGGTATCCACGCAGAGATCGAAAAACCTAACCGGGACAAACCCTTTGACCCGGAATAGCTAGAACAAATTAAAAGGCATTAGACCTTACCTTTGTCCTCACGGAGAGCTAGGATTGAGCGTTGGAACACTCTTGGAAGAAGAGAAGTTGATGATGGCTTAAGAAAGAAGAATATGAAAACCCTTTTCAAGCTTACCTTAACACTTAAGGTTACCTTTTCTTAATCCTAAGGCCACCGTCGACCATCCACCATCACCCTCTCAAGCCTTCTCTTTATTTATCTCATGAATAAAACATGAAAAGGCAAGGAGGGTGAGAGTTAAGATATATTAAAAATGAGAGAGATGAGAGATAGCCTTTTAAATCGCAACCTTTAAGCTTTTCTATCTCTTATCTCTCCTCTCAACACTCACGACCACCATCCACAAACTTAGCTTCTTATTTGTCTCTTAACTAATGTAAAAGACAACAAAAGAACTTGGTGGAAGGAGATGCACGTGGATGGTGTTTGGCCATTCATTATTTAATGAATTAACTAAAGGATGCTTTGACTTTTCAAAGCTCATCCTCCTTCTCCATTTCCAACGAAGGCTAATGCTTATATATTATATATAATTAATTAATTAATTACTTAATTAATTAATTGATATATAATTGCTAAGGTCCAGTCCAACTGGGGTCGATCCTACCGGCCTACCGGGCCCCGGTACTGAAAAAGCTCCGGAAACCTTTCTTAGAAATATCGATGTCGCGATCTCATCGGGACATATTTCGATCTCATCGGGATCTATTTAATCCTAATGCTCTCCATAATTGGAACTCAGTCCAATACTATTTTACAGATTCTCTGAATCACTCTTATGCGTGTGACCCTTTAGGTTCCCGGTTATATTGGCCACTTAGATTAACACTTAATCTGAGCAAGTCATGAGCGGCGTCTAGCAACACATCATGACCCCCAATTGACCGGAAAGTAATTAGTTTGATGAATTCATCACGAACGGATCACGAACCCTTCCATGACAATTCCGTGCAATTAGTCCTTTCACCATCCTATACCCCACTTGGTTATGAGTATGGGCAATGTGTCAACTCTCACTAGACTAAGTCTAGCCCAGTGATATCGGTTCTCGTCTAGGACTCATTACTTTATATGTCCCTCAAGACACTCTTCATGACATATGTGCTTTGGCCAAAGACTTCCAAGTAATGATCCTGACAAGAGGCCATGGGTATCTGTTCTGCTATTCCAGAAGTGGTGAATCCTTTATTGGCTACTCAATTACCTTGAATACCTCAGCTGTACCCAAGCACCACCCTATGAAATGCGACCTCGGAAGGCAACAAGGAATGGAGTCAAAGCACATAATCAGTATCCAAGATATCCTTGAGTACCTCAAGTCTAAGGATACTTGCACCATTGCTATGATGAGATTATCACTGACATTAGAATAAGATATCCATGTGATGATCTCATAGCAGGTCATCCAATGTACTTACTACCCTTAGTAAGCTTTCACATGTCAAATCTAAATATCTCAATATTTACAGTTTACGAGATCCTTTGCTTGATCCAATCAAGGAGTTTGACATGTCTAGTCTATCCGGATTAACGATGTCGGTCTCGTTAATCCTATGACTAGGATAATTTGAATCTTGACATAATTGCACATGATAGGAATCTCAATAGTATGATCACATCATAATTTCCTTCATGCTATGTCATATATCAAGGACTTCATTAATTCGATTAAAGATCAATATCAATTCATAAACAATGTTCATGAATATCAAATTAATGAAATATGCCTTTATTTATTTATTCATAAAGTGCACTGCGACTTTGAATAAAAGCGCTAAAGGGATTGCCTTTAGGGCACAATTGAAACGATATCGTCCTTAAATAAGTCGACTTATCGGTACTTTTCACGTGTAAGTCGACTTACCAGAGTGTACTGATCGACTTACACTTAAAATCTCCCACTTGACCTAAAGCCAATCGCTTTGAGTATCTAATACCATAGCGATGCGGAAGAATCACAATTCTTACGTGACAATAACTTTGTCAACCGCTCAACAACACTTTGCTCTGTAGAATTCTCTCTCGGGACATCATCCCACCAATGATCTCCCGAATCAGATGGAATCGGCGAAGTACGTGTTTGGATTGTTGATGAGACCTTGGTTCCTTTGCCTGCACACTAGCCCCATTGTATCACAATACAATCGTACGGGCCCATCACATCTAGGAACCACACCAAGTTCGATAATGAACTTCGATCCAAGCCGCTTCCTCTGCGCATCTCATGCGGCAATGTACTCTGCCTCGGTTGTTGAATCGACGATGCGTCTTACATTTGGAACTCTTTCCAACTGATGCCCCATTGCTCGATGTGAATGTATATAACCGATTATGATTGAATCATCTTGATCACCACCCAAAGGACCCTCACTAGGCTCCGATTGGTATCTACTAAGTAACGTTTAGAGCATTTGATACATCGGATCTCATACATAGCATTGTACCATGCTAAACTTCTTTAGCATCTTATCTATGTACGTTGAATGTGAAAGACCAAGCAACCTTTGATTTATCTCTATAAATCTTTATTGCTTTACCAAGGTCTTTCATGGCAAATTGTTTGGACAACCAAATCTTAACAGATTGTAGCATAGAGATATCGTTTCCTAGTAACAATATGTCATCTACATATAACACAAGGAATACAATTGTAGTCCCATAAACCTTCTTGTACACACAATGTCTATCCGGATTTTGTGAGAAACCAAACTCTTTGATTGTCTCATTAAAATGGATATTCTAACTCCTGGATGCTTGCTTTAATCCATAAATGGATTTCTGAAGCTTGCATACCTTTTCGCCATCATAGGAGATGAGGCCCTCAGGTTGTGTCATATACACATCCTTAGTCAGATTTCCATTCAGGAAAGTTGTCTTCACATCCATTTGCCATATCTCATAATCATAATGGCGGCAATGGCTAGGAGTATCTAATGGAATTAAGCATTGCTCTTTGGGTGAAGGTCCGTCATAGTCAACTCCTTGTCTTTGTGAAAGCCTTTGCCACATGCCTTGTTTTATAGGTAATCACATTACCATCCATGTCGGTTTTCTTCTTGAAAACCCATTTGCACCCTTTAGGTTTTATCCCTTCAGGTGCATCAACCAAAGTCCATACTTGGTTTTCATACATGGAATCCATTTCAGATTTCATGGCATGAAGCCATTTTTCAGACTCTGAACTCTTCAGAACCTCTTCATAGGTAGTAGGCTCATCATCCTCTATGAGCAATACGTCATTCTGTTCACACACGAGAAATCCATATCTCTCGGGAACAGAGCGTATCCTACTTGACCTACGAATTACGTGTGTAGTAGAAGGTTGAACTGTTACCTCATCTGTATGAATTACAGTTTCAAGTTCAGGCAGTTGATCTGCGTTTGTTCGAGCATCTTGAACTTCTTCAAGTTCGACTTTGCTCCCACTGTCTTTTTGTAAAAGAAACTCTTTCTCTAAGAAAACAACATGCTTTGAAACAAACACTTTTGTTCCTCAGCAAGGTATATCCTACGAACAAACATTTGTCAGCTTTTACATCAAGTGTATCTGACTGTGTCCGCTTCACGTAAGCAGGACAACCCCAAACTTTAAGATGAGAAAGATAGGATTTTCTGTTAGTCCACATCTCATATTGAGTAACATCAACTGTCTTAGAGGGAACTCTGTTTAGCATGTAAACAATTGTCTCAAGCACATACTCCAAAAACTGTGCAAAACCTATCATCAATCGCACCATGTCTAACAAGGTTCGATTTCTCCTTTCAGCCACACCATTATGCTGCGGCGTGCAAGGTGGAGTCGATTGAGATAAAATCCCATTATCTCTGAGATAATCCAGAACCTGTTGGTCTAAGTATTCCCCACCACGATCGAATCGTAATGCCATGATACTTTTACCAAGCTGCTTTTCTACTTCATGTCTGAATTATTTGAACTTTTCAAACGCTTCAGGTTTGTATCTCATCGAATCTGAGATACCCATCTGAGAATAATTATCGATAAAGGTAATGAAGTAAAACAACCACTTCGGCATGGATGGACATCGGACTACATACATCTGAATGTATCGGTCTAATACTCAATCGTTCATCCTTTCCTTAAAGGGTAACTTAGTCATCTTGCCTAATAAACAAGATTCGCATGTGTCATATGATTCATAATCAAATGACCCTAAACGCCACTTTCATGGAGCTTAGCGATCGTGTCTCATTTATATGGCCAAGTCGACAATGCCATAAATGAGTTGAGTTTAAATTATCTCTTTTATGCCGTTTGGTGTCATTGACATTCATAATTGGATGTGACATATCTAATATGTCAAATCCATTGCATAATATACCGATACCATAGAGTATTCCATTGAACTAATAGAACAACCATTGCTACTAAAAGTCCAATGGAAACTCGCTTCTATTTAAACAAGAAACATATAATATGTTCTTTGTTAAAAGCAGACAAAATGACAATCATCCAACTTGATACAGGCCCACCGGAGGAACAAAACATAAGTGTCTACGGCTAATGTAGCAACTCTTGCTCCAATACCAACACGAAGGTCAAGTTCCCTTTTATGAGTCATCTCTGATCTACGAGGCCACGCATATCATTGCATATGTGTGAGCGGTTCTGGCCGTATCTAATACCCATATGTTGTGATCAAAATGGTGTTAACCTCGATGACAAACATATCTGAAGGAGTCGAGGCATCGATGCCCTCTTACGCTTGAGACTCGAATAGACTTCTGGTTTAGCCTCCGGTGGCGGTCTTGCCATAAGGGAAGCAAATTCCTTTTGGGGTAGATATTTTGGTTTTTCTTTTGGCTGCACTTCCTACTTTCTGATCTTCATCAGAAACATCAACAGCAAGTGTATCAGGAAGTGGAACATCTAGGACATAGTCCAGTTCCTCAAATTTGAGAACAATTCTCTGATTTCTCAACCAATCGAGAAAATTAAGTCCAGAAAAGGTGAGCGTAAAAACACACTGAAAGACATCTTCAACTAACCTAAACGAAAAGAGAGAATGAATGCTAGAATAGATTAGAAATGCTGCATGCTCATAAGGACTTGCATGACATGCATATGGCTCCCACTAGTTTCAAGAATCCATAACCCTCTTTCTGAATCCAAAGAAACAATATGACATAAAGTCCTAGTGGGTCGATATCCGACATTGCTAAGAATGACCTTAGGTTTACCCAACAAGCCACACCTTAGGTCAATCGGTAGGTATCGGTCATACCAATTGCATCATCGATAACCGACATTAAGCATGACCTTGGGTTTACCAACAAGCCACCTTATGTCTCGGGAGGTATCGGATATACCAATTACATCTTAGACACAACTATCGTCGGTCTTTATCAACTTGTTGATGTATGCACTTACATTGTGTTATCAACTCTTTGATGCGTATACATCGATGTACACTACCCAATTTAGCCTCATCCCACGTTGACCTTGAGTTTACTCAACAAACCAACGCTTCTAGTGAAAACCAACCCATTAATCCAAAATCTTATTTTCATGGTTCGAACATATCCAGATAGAGCGAGCTTGGGTTTACCTAACAACCCACCTATAAGAACTCGGTTCTTACCATATTAATGGAAGCGTTAGTTTTCATATTTCGAGGAGGATTTGAAACTCTAGTCTCATCGAAGCTTTAGGATTATAGTCATCATGACTATATGGAATGATTTAGGTTTCATCAATCGCATTGAATCTCTCCTTATAATCATCCATCATCCCACCTACGCATGTTATAAGTCGAGTTACATGAGAATGTAAGTAAGCCTTATGCTCTGTGCTCCATCAAGTCGTCTTGTATCCTACAAGTCGACTTATGCATCTGATCTGTCATAAGTCGACTTACCAAATGCACGTCGACTTATACTCTGCAGCGTGTAGAAGTGGAAGCTTGCATGATGTGCAAGTCGACTTTTACTAAGAATTGCTAACAAATCGGCTAATTTCTCAATCCGTTCATTTCAATTCACAATACCAATATACTAAGTATATTGTCCTTTATATTGATGTGCTAATGAAACATTTTCATTGTATCATGCTTGCCATATAGTCATACTATAGATGAAAATCTTGAAACAGATTAATCCACTATTAATCACTTAGAATTCCACATAATTCAAAAACATCAAATAATCACCCTAAGCATCTCTAGTTATTCTACACACTATCAAAACTACTTCGGCACTTGTCACAAAAATTTGTGACGGCCAAAACAATCAAGACAACGAAATATACTAACGAGACACTAATGTGACCTATTTGACATCCGAAAATTATTGGAAAACCAATTTCATGAAATTCAGTTTGGCAAGCATATCACATCAAGATAACACATTTATAATTACATTAAAAATGGTCCAAGGCATTGGAACTGAAAATTACACAAACAATCATGCCAAGCAAAACAGTCCCAGCAATTTTGACAAAACTGCCCAGTTCTGCATATTGCTCGAAATGATCATTGAAACAATTTCAATAAATTCTAAGAAAATTACATAGGTTTCTAAATGTTCAGAACATGCCTCATGAATTTTATCAGGATTTATAGCCATCAAAAACTCAATCAACCTAAGCAACAAAACTGATTCAGAATCTATGTTCATCTACACAGCAATTCCCAACAGCATAGAATAAATTCGAAAATAAATAGTCAATCACCTTTAAAACCATTTTCCATCCTCATATACATTCACAAACATCTTAGAGACATGTAGGTGAAGAAAAATCCGAAAAAATATTTTTCTAGAATTTATTATCGAATTTATACTCATGCCTGTTCACAGAATGTTTCAAAAAAAAGCATCTGGAACCTTAGGGAAACAATTAGCAAAACTATATCAAATCAAATCGATAAATTCTCATCTTTGACAGACATATTCTATAACATGTTATGAACAATTATGGGCAGAAAATTTTCGAAAAACCTATCTCTATAGAATTTCGAAATCTGGACAGCTTACAAGCATCAACATCAAATTCACATAGGGCTTCCGATCTAGCTAGGGTTTTATCTTCATACACGACACAAGTGGATTTGATACCACTTTAGGAAAGTCCCGGTGCAAGTATCACATACTCATGAAGCGGAAAACAAAAATTTTTTTGCGGGGCGTTCCGTAAGCCGAGATCAGGTGTCGGTATGAAGACTCAAACCGAATAGCCAATAGAGACTATCTCTAAAGGTATCCACGCAGAGATCGAAAAACCTAACGGGACAAACCCTTTGACCGGGAATAGCTAGAACAAATTAAAGCTGCTAGACCTTACCTTTGTCCTCTGGAGAGCTAGGATTGAGCGTTGGAACACTCTTGGAAGAAGAGAAGTTGATGATGGCTTAAGAAGAAGAATATGAAAACCCTTTTCAAGCTTACCTTAACACTTAAGGTTACCTTTTCTTCTAATCCTAAGGCCACCATCGACCATCCACCATCACCCTCTCAAGCCTTCTCTTTATTTATCTCATGAATAAAACATGAAAAGGCAAGGAGGGTGAGAGTTAAGATATATTAAGAATGAGAGAGATGAGAGATAGCCTTTTAAATCGCTTAACCTTTAAGCTTTTCTATCTCTTATCTCTCCTCTCAACACTCACGGCCACCATCCACAAACTTAGCTTCTTATTTGTCTCTTAACTAATGTAAAAGACAACAAAAGAACTTGGTGGAAGGAGATGCACGTGGATGGTGTTTGGCCATTCATTATTTAATGAATTAACTAAAGGATGCTTTGACTTTTCAAAACTCATCCTCCTTCTCCATTTCCAACGAAGGCTAATGCTTATATATTATAATTAATTAATTAATTAATTACTTAATTAATTAATTGATATATAATTGCTAAGGTCCAGTCCAACTGGGGTTGGTCCTACCGGCCTACCGGGCCCCGGTACTGAAAAAGCTCCGAAAATCTTTCTTAGCAATATCGATGTCGCGATCTCATCGGGACATATTTCGATCTCATCGGGATCCATTTAATCCTAATGCTCTCCATAATTGGAACTCAGTTCAATACTATTTTACATATTCTCTGAATCACTCTTATGCGTGTGACCCTTTAGGTTCCCGGTTATGTTGGCCACTTAGATTAACACTTAATCTGAGCAAGTCATGAGCGGCGTCTAGCAACACATCATGACCTCCAATTGACCGGAAAGTAATTAGTTTGATATATTCATCACGAACCAGATCACGAACCCTTCCATAGACAATTACCGTGCAATTCATCCTTTCACCATCCTATACCCCACTTGGTTATGAGTATGGGCAATGTGTCAACTCTCACTAGACTAAGTCTAGCCCAAGTGATATCAGTTCTCATCCTAGGACTCATTACTTTATATGTCCCTGAAGACACTCTTCATGACATATGTGCTTTGGCCAAAGACTTCCAAGTAATGATCCTGACAAGAGGCCATGGGTATCTATTCTGCTATTCCAGAAGTGGTGAATCCTTTATTGGCTACTCAATTATCTTCGAATACCTCAAGCTGTACCCAAGCACCACCCTATGAGCGACCTCTGGAAGGCAACAAGGAATGGAGTCAAAGCGTAATCGGTATCAAGATATCCTTGAGTACCTCAAGTCTAAGGATACTTGCACCATTGCTATGATGAGATTATCACTGACATTAGAATAAGATATCCATGTGATGATCTCATAGAAGGTCATCCAATGTACTTACTACCCTTAGTAAGCATTCACATATCAAATCTAAATATCTCAATATTTACGGTTTACGAGATCCTTTGCTTGATTCAATCAAGGAGTTTGACATGTCTTAGTCTATCCGGATTAACGATGTCGGTCTCGTTAATCCTATGACTAGGATAATTTAGAATCTTGACATAATTGCACATGATAGGAATCTCGATAGTATGATCACATCATAATTTCCTTCATGCTATGTCATATATCAAGGACTTCATTAATTCGATTAAAGATCAATATCAATTCATAAACAATGTTCATGAATATCAAATTAATGAAATATGCCTTTATTTATTTATTCATAAAGTGCACTTTACGACTTTGAATAAAAGCGCTAAAGGGATTGCCTTTAGGGCACAATTGAACAATCTGATCCTTAAATAAGTCGACTTACCGGTACTTTTCACGTGTAAGTCGACTTACCAGAGTGTACAAGTCGACTTACACTTACACCTTTAAATGTTAATTGAATGGAAACTTGGTTTGTTTTAGGAAACCAAGCTGACCCGATTCCATCGCAAGAGGAAGGACACTAGTGAGTCGGATACTCAAGCGATATTAGGTGGGTAATGTACTTATAGTTATTGTGTGACTAGGTAATTTCTTGCCTATGTATGAATATATGTTATATGTTATGTATGTTTAAATATGATGATTTGAATGATTTTGATTTCTTATACTTTGAAAGAATTATGAAAATGGATAGCATTAACTTTTGATTCTGAGCATGTTATGCCTCGACGTCGGTCATGGCATTTTGACTAAATGCAAAGTATGAAAGCATACCACGTCGACAAGAGCCTTCTCCCGGCTGCCCACTTGTGGCCTATGAGATCCGAATGGACTCATTTCGTTCAGGTTGTAAACTTCGGTTTCTCCCTTTTGTTTCCATAGAACCCTCGAGCCATTGTGATGTGCATTGCATATGCGAATTATTCGTTGTGAAGCATACTTTGTGACATATTTGTGAGTTGAACTAACTATGCTGAATGCGTGTATTATGGGCTTAACATGTAAAAGCTTGGATTGATGTAAGCACCTATATAATATATATACATTCATATGCTTGAATTTGTACTAGTTACTGATGGCTATAATTATATTAGCCACTGAGCTGCGTAGCTCAACCCATTACTTTCCCTCCTCAGGTGCAGAACAAGCCGATCGTTGATCTTGCAAGGCATCGGAAACTTCGAGCTAGTTAGGAGCTTTGTATTAAGTTAGTAATTTTGGTTGGCCCTCCGAGCATCTTATCATGGAGCATTTTCATGTATTTTGGATTGAAACTTTATTCTATATTTTGTATGATTATGCATACTTGTTAAATTTCTTTAGATTGTAATGGCATGAAGCCCCTTAGTTTATGGGGTGTTTAATTTATGTTTTAAATGCATGTGTAAGTGCTTGATTGTATGAGAATGTGTGTGTGTGAATTATGAATCGAACTATGTATGGATGTTGGGATCGGGTTCGATGTTATGAGGCGTCCGTCGCCGGCGTAGCCCGAGGTGTTGCCTCGGGAAAGGGGATCCGGGACCCGGGCCTAACATGTTTGGTATCAGAGCGCTAGGTTATGTGTTCTCAGCTTAGACTGCGTAGTAGGATGAATTGTGTGATCTATGATTATTTGTTGCATTAATTGATTTCATTAAGTGACATGCATATCATGCATATATGTAGATTGACCAGTAGCTGATCCTTAGTGTTTACCTGTGAAGGAGTACGATGCCACCTCGTAGAAGGACACGAGGAGTTCTGCAAGGATCTGCTTTTGACTCTCCGACTAGGGAGGAGAGGATCGATGAGTCGATAGCCCGAAATCTTGAGGCTTCTGTAGGGTTAGGCAGTGAACCCATGCTGTCGTAGTCTCAGGAGTCGCCGGTTTCGCAGGAGCCAGTGCCTCCACTTGATCCGAGGTTATTCCAGGCCTTCACCCAGGTATTTGTTCAGGCTATGGGTCAGATGCCACAGCCTTTTGCTTCAGCCCCAGCTCAGAAGGGGAGACGATTTGATAGGTTGAGAAAATATGGAGCAGTGGACTTTTATGGGACCGCTGATCCTGAGGAAACTGAGACTTGGATGAGAAAGACTGAGAGGGTGCTAGATCAGATGGAGTGTGAGGATGACGAGAGAGTTGTGTATGCTGCCAGCTTGCTTCAGGGCGATGCTCTTCACTGGTGGGAGACTATATCAGGGAGTCAGATGAGGCCAGTAGGGTTGGCATGACAGGACTTCCTTGCTGCTTTCAGGAAGAAATATTTGTCTGAGGTATATATTCAGCAGAAGCAGAGGGAGTTCCTCAGTTTAACTCAGAAGGAGATGACAGTCAGTAAGTATGAGCGTTGGTTCACGCAGTTGGCGAGGTATGCTTGGATCGATCTTTGAGTGAGGCTGCTAGATGTCGCCGGTTTGAGTCGGTGCATCTTGGCTATCGTGGCGAAGTGATAGTGTAGAACTTCTGTGACTTCCAGCAATTAGTTGAGGCAGCTTTGAGGGTGGAAAATATTGAGAATATCAAGAGTGTAGTGAACAAGAAGAGAAAGGGCAGAGAGTAGTCCAAGAGGGGAGGTAGCACTAGTACTCCTATGCCAGACAAGAGTTCTAGGAGCTTCCCTGTTCAGTCTGAAGAGAGGAGCAGTGGTGCCAGTCGACCGAGACCGATGAGGACTTCTACTGTTTCTCACCAAGCCTCGATGGTGGGCGGTAGTAGAATGGGAGATGGGGACAAGTCATTCGTTCCTAAGTGTGAGCACTGCGGCAATTTCCATAGTGGAGAGTGTTACCGATTGATGGGAGCATGTTTCAATTATGGACAGAAAGGACACAGGGCCAGAGAGTGTCCTCAGCCGCCTAGGAGAGAGGATCTCGGATCTGGCGTCCGGAGGCCGGAGGCGTGGGTCGAAGGACTGCAATGAAGTGGGTAGTTCGATGCAGCTAAGAGAGGGTCTTCGAGGTAGACCGAGGGCAAGCACTGGCTAGAGTGTTTGCAATGACTCGGGAGGATGCAGAGGCCACTCCAGATGTTGTCACTGGTATGGCTAGATTATTTGTTGATTATGTGCTTGTTTTGATTGATCCAGGTTCTACTCACTCGTTTGTTTCTTCGAGTAGACCTGTGTGTGATAGGATTGTGAGCCCATTGGATACTCCGCTGATGGTGAGTACTCCAATCTTCCAGTACATTGTGATTAGTCAAGTGTATAGAGGCTGTGAGCTATGTATTAGTGGAGCACGGTTGGTGGTAGATTTTATGCCACTGAAAATGGGAGGATTAGATGTGATTTTGGGTATGGATACGTTGGAGAAGTACAATGGCCGTTTGGATTGTAAGCAGAAGACAGTGGAATTTGATTTGGGTGATGGCAAAAGAGTGGTGTTTACTGGGGATAGAAAAGCAGGTCCGCCCAGAATTGTTTCAGCATTGACAGTAGAGAAGATGATGAGTAAGGGGTGTGAGGCATTTTTGGCCTATGTGGTGGACACCAGGGCAGATAAAGGGAAGCTTGAGGATATTCCAGTAGTCAGGGAATTCTTGGACATTTTTCCCGATGAATTGCCAGGACTACCGCCGCCTAGAGAAATTGAGTTTCCTATTGAGCTCTTTTCAGGTACGGCGCTAATTTTGATTCCGCCTTACCGGATGGCTCCGACAGAATTAAAGGAGCTTAAGGAGCAGTTGGAGGAGTTGTTGGAGAAAGATGCGTTAGATCGAGTTCTTCACCTTGGGAGCTCGGTCTGTTGTGAAGAAGAAAGATGGCTCGTTGAGGATGTGTGTGGACTACGGAAGTGAATCAATCAGTCACCGTGAAGAGCAGTATCCGCTTCCTCGCATTGATGATCTGTTTGATCAATTGCAAGGGGCGAAAGTCTTCTCTAAGATAGACTTGAGATCGGGTTATCATCAGTTGAGGATAAAGGAGTCGGATGTGCTAAAGACTGCTTTTAGGACGCGGTATGGGCATTTTGAGTTTATGGTTATGCCTTTTGGATTGACGAATGCCCCTGCAGCATTTATGGATTTGATGAATCAGGTCTTTAAGCCATTCTTGGACCAATTTATCATTGTCTTTATTGATGATATATTGGTTTATTCCAAGAGTGATGAGAAGCATGAAGAGTATTTGAGGATCACTTTGGAGACTTTGAGGAGAAATGAGTTGTATGCCAAATTCGATAAATGCGAATTCTGGCTGAGAGAAGTTTCATTTCTTGGACATGTGATCTCAGAGTAAGGAGTGCATGTGGATCCAAAGAAAATAGAAGCTGTGGTGAATTGGGAAGCACCGAAGAATATAGCAGAGGTGAGGAGTTTTTTGGGTTTGGCAGGTTACTACCGGAGATTTGTGGAGGGATTCTCCATGACATCTGCTCCGATGACGAAGTTATTGAGGAAGAATCAGAAGTTTTTCTGGAGTGATGAGTATCAGAAGAGTTTTGAGGAACTTAAGCACAGATTGACGAGTGCTCCGATTCTGATTCTGCCTTCAGGAGATGAGGGTTATACCGTGTATAGTGATGCTTCGAGGAAGGGTCTCGGTTGTGTTTTGATGCAGGGTGATAGAGTGATTGCTTATGGTTCGAGGCAGTTGAAGCCTTATGAGTTGAACAATCCGACCCATGATTTGGAGTTAGCAGCTGTGATTTTTGCTTTGAAGATTTGGAGGCATTATCTGTATGGAGTTCAGATGAGGATCTTTACTGATCACAAGATTCTTAAGTATTTATTGAGCCAGAAGGAATTGAATTTAAGACAGCAAAGGTGGATCGAGTTGCTCAAGGATTATGACTTGCTGATTGAGTATCATCCGGGCAAGGCCAATGTAGTGGCAGATGCTTTGAGCAGGAAGTCTTCGATTGCTCATGTTCGAACGGTTTATCTTCCTTTATTGGAAGAGATGGCCAAGCTTAAGATAAGCTTGAAGCAGGAGGAGTCGGATTGCCTTCTAGCTAACTTTCGAGTAAGACCGACAATCAGGGAGAAAGTTAGAGAGTTGCAGATTCAAGATGCAGATTTGAGCAAGCTTTGAGATGAAATTCGGAATGGTAAGATTTCTGAAGTAGAGGTGAGAGATGATGGGCTTATGACAATGGGGAACAGGCTGTGTATCCTAGATGTGCAGGAGGTTAAGGATGAGATTATGGATGAGGCACATAATGCACCTTATGCTATGCATCCGGGTAGCACCAGGATGTACAGGGATTTGAGAGAGCATTTTTGGTGGAAAGGCATGAAGAGGGATGTAGCAGAGTTTGTCAGTAAGTGTCTAGTGTGTCAGAAAGTCAAAGCTGAACACCAGGCACCTTCAGGCAAGTTGCGGCCATTGTCTATTCCGGAATGGAAATGGCAAAGGGTCACCATGGATTTTCTGATAGGTTTGCCCAAGACCAGTAGGAAGCATGATACCATTTGGGTTATTGTGGATCGGTTGACCAAGTCAGCTCATTTTCTAGCGATTAAACAGACTGATTCTTTGCATGTGTTGGAAAAGAAGTATATCGATGAGATAGTGAGATTGCATGGGATTCTAGATTCTATAGTTTCTGACAGGGATCCTCGGTTTACTTCGACATTTTGGGGAAGTTTGCAGGAAGCCTTGGGGACTAAGCTGAATTTTAGTATGGCTTTTCACCCTCAGACGGATGGTCAATCTGAGAGGACCATTCGGACGCTTGAGGCGATGTTTAGGGCTTGTGTGATGGACTTTCGAGGAGCTTGGGATGAGCATTTTCTATTGGTCGAATTTGCTTATAACAATTCGTAACATTCTAGTATTCAGATGGCTCCATATGAGGCTTTGTATGGGCGGAGATGTAGGACTCCGATCTGTTGGGATGAAGAAGGAGAGAGGCAATTGGAAGGACTAGAATTCATTCAGACGATAATTGAGAAAGTTAATCTGGTTAAGCAGCGGCTTAAGGCAGCCCAGGATAGGATGAAGAGTTACATTGATGCGCATCGAAAGGAGATGGAGTTTGAATTCGGTGAGAAAGTGTTCCTTAAGACGTCTCCTTGGAAAGGAGTAATGAGATTTGGCAAAAAGGGTAAGTTGAGTCCGAGGTATGTGGGTCAGTATGAGATTCTCGAGAGGATTGGACCACTCGCGTACAGGTTGGCGTTACCTCCAAAATTGTCTCAGATTCATGATGTTTTCCATGTGTCTATGTTGAGGAGGTATAGATCGGATCCTTCTCATATCATTCAGACTAGTGAGGTTCAGTTGAGGGATGATCTGAGTTATGAGGAGCAACCAGTGCAAATTTTAGATTCAAAGGAAAAAGTCCTCAGGAACAAGATAGTTCAGTTAGTTAAAGTCCTGTAGAGGAATCATTCGGTTGAGGAGGCTACATGGAAGCCATTGGACGCTATGAAGGAGAAGTATCTGTATCTCTTCGATGACTCAGGTAATTATTTCGAGGACGAAATTTCTTTTAAGAGGGGGAAAAATGTTGGACCTCGAATTTTTTTTATAATGTCATTAAGCATGGATTAAGTTAATTATGTGATTATGCCTTAGTTTGATTAATTATGGAGTATTATTGGGTAATTAAGGTTTAATTATGGTTTAAATCAGAATGATAGGGTAAAAGTATGTGAGGATATTTTTGGGAAGTTTACTTAGGTTGGAGTGGTTTAAGCTTTGCTAAGAGGGGTAAGTTAGTCTTTAGACATGAGGAAGAGTAAGAAAGAATTAGAAGAAAGAAAGATAGAAAAAAGGAGCAGAGAAAGAAGGAGAAGCGCAGTCGTGAAGGAGGAAGAGAGGAGAAGAGAGATTTCGACCATTGAAGCTTTTCGACAGTTTAACGTGATTTTCGGGTAAGTTCTTCTTGTGTTAATCTTGTTTTGGTTAGATGAAACTTAGAAGAATGTAGAATGTAGAGAATCGGTGGTTTTGGGGTTTTAGGGCAAAAATGGTTAGATTTCATGGGTTGATGTGTTTATGACTGATTTTGAGTTGTTGTTGGGTTAGAAATGTAGTATAAGACTTGATCTAATGTTTAGATGTGTTGCATTTGTGTTTGGGAAAGGATTGAAGTTGGAAAATGCTGGAAATCGGGTTTCGGAGTCGTTCTCCAGGCCCGTACGTCGCGACGTGCGTATGAACACGCCGCGACGTGCCAGTTCGTCGCGACGAGTGAAAATTAAATTCTTCGCGACGTGCGGGGAAGGGTTTGTCGCGACGTGTGAACCAATGTTCTCCGCGACGTGCGTGTACACCGCGGCGCACACTTGTGTGCTCGCCGCGGCCAGCACGGGCGTTCGCCGTGACGAGCGGGGCTTCGCCGCGGTGAACCCCTGTTTTCCAGCAAGGATAGATTTTGGTATTTTTGCGCATATCTTTTGGTGTAGATGTCCAATTGAGGTGATTTTGGATTCGTTGAGAACTAGAGATCAAGGGCTACAAGGTTTATGAAGAAGGGAAGTTCGGAATTTACCTCTTAAGGTTCGGGATTTTATGAGGAAGTCGAATGTAGACTTTTAGTGTTTTATTTTGGATTTTCAAGATTTTGAATATTCCTTTAAATGTTAATTGAATGGAAACTTGGTTTGTTTTAAGAAACCAAGCTGACCCGATTCCATCACACGAGGAAAGACACTAGTGAGTCGGATACTCAAGCGATATTAGGTGGGTAATGTACTTTTAGTTATTGTGTGACTAGGCAATTTCTTGCCTATGTATGAATATATGTTATATGTTATGTATGTTTAAACATGATGATTTGAAAGATTTTGATTTCTTATACTTTGAAAGAATTATGAGAATGGATAGCATTAACTTTTGATTCTGAGCATGTTATGCCTCGACGTCGGTCATGGCATTTTGACTAAATGCAAAGTATGAAAGCATACCATATGATAAAATGATTATGAGCATGATTATGTGTTTTTGTTTGGGTGAGAGTGGAACCATTTCGTTCGTCACGTGCACGTCGACAAGAGCCTTCTCCCGGCTGTCCGCTTGTGGCCTATGAGATCCGAATGGAGTCATTTCATTCAGGGTGTAAACTTCGGTTTCTTCCTTTTGTTTCCATGGAACCCTCGAGCCATTTTGATGTGCATTGCATATGCGAATTATTCATTGTGAAGCATACTTTGTGACATATTTGTGAGTTGAACTAACTATGCTGAATGCGTGTATTATGAGCTTAACATGTAAAAGCTAAGATTGATGTAAGCACCTATATAATATATATACATTCATATACTTGAATTTGTGCTAGTTACTGATGGCTATAATTATATTAGCCACTGAGCTGTGTAGCTCAACCCATTACTTTCCCTCCTCAGGTGCAGAACAGGCCGATCGTTGATCTTGCAAGGCATCGGAAACTTCGAGCTAGTTAGGAGCTTTGTATTAAGTTAGTAATTTTGGTTGGCCCTCCGAGCATCTTATCATGGAGCATTTTCATGTATTTTGGATTGAAACTTTATTTTGTATTTTGTATGATTATGCATACTTGTTAAATTTCTTCATATTGTAATGGCATGAAGCCCCTTAGTTTATGGGGTGTTTAATTTAAGTTTTCAATGCATGTATAAGCGCTTGATTGTATGAGAATGTGTGTGTGTGAATTATGAATCGAACTATGTATGGATGTTGGGATCGGGTCTGATGCTATGGGGCGTCCGTTGCCGGCGCAGCCTGAGGGGTCGCCTCGGGAATGGGGATCCGGGACTCGGGCCTAACAATTTGAGATCGGGTTACCATCAGTTTAGGATAAAGGAGACCGATGTGTCAAAGACTGCTTTTAGAACTCGGTATGGCCACTTTGAGTTCTTGGTTATGCCTTTCGGGTTAACGAATGCTCCTACAGTTTTTATGGATTTGATGAATAGAGTCTTCAAGTCTTTCTTAGATCAATTTATCATTGTCTTTATTGATGATATATTGGTTTATTCTAAGAGTGATAAGGAGCATGAGGATCATTTGAGGGTTGCCTTGGAGATTTTGAGAAAGAACGAATTGTATGCCAAATTCGATAAATGCGAATTTTGCCTAAGAGAAGTGGTATTTCTTGGGCATGTGATTTCAGAGCGCGGAGTGCATGTGGATCCACGAAAGATAGAAGCGGTTATGAAATGGGAATCACCTAGGAATGTAGCTGAAGTGAGAAGTTTCTTGGGATTAGCCTGGTATTACAGGAGGTTTGTAGAGGGTTTTTCTATGATAGCTGTTCCACTTTCCAAATTGACAAGGAAGAATCAAAAATTTGAGTGGACTGGGGAGTGCCAGAGCAGTTGTTGGGCCCCGATTTTTTTTTTTTTTTTCAAGTCAACAAGCTTGATTAAATTATTTGGAGGCATAATTAAACTATTTTGAGGTCTAGATTGATAATTGTAATTTGATTGGAATAAATTGAGGATTTTATTGCTTAAGTTATGATTATTTAATGAAAGGATTTAGTGAACTTTGATTTGTTGAGAAATTATTATTTTGTGATATATTGTTAATATTTAAAAAGAATTATATAAATTGAGGTTGCTATGAATTTAGGTGATGGAGATTAAAATTGAATTAGAGCTTGTATGGATTTTAGAAATTCAATGAATAAGAAGGTTAGAGGATGATCGTTTTAATTGATGGAATTGAGAAGTCTAATTTGGAATTTGAGATTTTAGTTCTTAGGTAAGAATTATTAATTGAAGGAATTGAGTTAAATTAGAATTTGATTTTGGTACTAGACTTGAAAAGAATAAAATGGTGTTAGGATAAATTTGGATGATGATATATGGTTATATATCTTTTAGCCCTTTTAAATTGTAGTTAAATGAAGGAGAATGAAGTAATTGGGCTAGGTCCATTAGCTAGTAATTGAACATGTATTAAATGAAAAAGAAAGGGAGCATTTGGGCTTTTAAGTGGGAGCCCACGAAACTTTAAATGGGAAGGAGGGAAATGAAAATTTGGGGAAAGATTATAAGGAGGGAAAAGACTTGGGCTTGAAAAATTGGACTTAGGTTTAAGTTAAAGAGTTAAAGAATTAGGTTTTAAGTTAAAGAGTTAGGTTTTGTAAGGAAGGGTAAGGAAGTTTCCTAAAGCTTTAAGGAATAATATGGCCAACTAAATTTTAAGGAGGGAGGCCAAAGAGGTGTCGTTTTGGCTTGGGAAATAAGTGGGAAAGAAGCAAACTTTAGGTCATTTTGGGTTAGACCATCCGAAAGTTACAAAGAGAGAAGGAGTGTGAAGGTTTGGCTATCAAGGAGAAGAAGAAGATGAAGTTAGGTAAGGTTTCTAAGTTTGAGCAAGGAGGATTCATGTGTTTTATGTAAGAAGGAAGGACAAAGGAAGAGATTCTTCATCTTTAGAAAGCAAGAGAAGATTTCGTGGGTCTCCTACAAGGTAAGAGGAATTGAAAATCTTGGTTTTATGGTTAGGATCTTATCTTTCTTGTCTCATATTGTTGATTAGAAGAGTGAGTAGAGGATTTGTTGTGTTGTAGGAGGAGGAAAAAAATCAGATTTGTGGTTAGGGTTACGAAATTGTCTCAACATATGGTTAGATTTTGCCTTTTCCTTGGTTAATATGATGATTGATGATGATTGGGTTAGGAAAGAATGGGAAAAGAGAAGAGACTTGATGTTTGGAAATTTTCAGCTTTGTGTATGGTTTAGGTTTTGGAAATTTCAAAATTTTGGAATAGTTTTGAAGGGAGTTTTAGTTGAAATAGCTAAGAAAAGGTATAAGTGAGATTATAAGTGAGATTTTGTAAGGTTTAAGCCAAGTTTTTCATTCCTTTAAAAATTCCAGCAATGGGTAATTGTGTTAAAATGTGTTTATGAAAGTGGTTTGAATGAGTTTTGATGTTGTTAACGATTTAGATAGAATATAAGTGAGGTATATGAGGTTATGTAGATTGAAAGTCAAGTCATTCTTGAAAAATTGCAGCATGTTGATCTTATGTTAAGTAAGAGTTTTAAGCCTTGATTCAAGTCAAATAAAGTAATTGAAGGTATAAGGAAGTTAGGAAAGTTGAAATGGAAGTTTTTCCATGCATTGTTAAAATTCCAGCAATGTTCCCATTTGTTACTTCATAGATGTTTTTGGTGTTAAAGATGAGTTTTAATGTAAATTGTTGAGCTAAGTCATGGGTAAGATGATGTTGAAGAAATTTCATGTTTTCCTTGAATTAAAATTTCAGCATGGGTATTAGTTGGTTAATTCATGGTTTTTGTTGGTCGTTTGTTTAATGACGGTGGTTTGAAATGTATTGATGAAGGATTGATGAGGAAAGAAAGAAAAATAATTTAGTTTTCAAGAAAGAAGCAAAATCTGAAATTTTTGGGTTTTCATATAGGTAAGGGATTTTTCAAAAGTTGATGGCTATTGAGCTTTGATGTTAAAGGTTAGGTTAAAGTATAGGTAATATGATGTTGCATGAATTTTAAGTTTTCCCATTCTTGGAAATTTCCAGCACTTGATTTGTTGTTAAATTGTGCATCTAAGATGGGATTTTGCTTAGTTTAGAGATATGTTTTGATGGTAATGACTTAGATAAAGGATGGCTAAGATGATGGCAAAGAAATTACATGTTTTCCTTGTCTTTGAAAAATTCCAGCATGTGTATTATTTGGTTAATTCATGATTTTGCTTAGAATTTGTTTTTCTTGGTTATCATGGTGATTTGAATGAATGATTGGTGAGGGGATAAGGAAAGAATATGAAAAGCATGAAAAAGGGAAAAATTTCAGCATGTATGGATGGCCTAGAGTTGATGATTTTCAACAAAATATGGATTAAATTGATAAAGGTTATGATTGGTATAGCTTGGAAAAGGTGTTGTTAAAGTTAGTTAGTATTTAAGTTAAGTTTTTATATGCTTGGGAAAAATTCCAGCATTGAGGTATTTGGGTTATTGTGTTCAATATGTTTAGTGAAGATGGATTGAAGAGTTAGTGGATGAAAGGATAAGGAAAGAAGAAGGATTATGGAAATGGAAAGAAGAAAATCAGCATTGGTGGATCTTTGTAGAGCATGAGATTGATGAAACTTTGGATTACGCTTGAGAAGGGATTTGATAGTTATAATTGAAGAATGGCATAGTTACAATTGGATAGGTTTTAATTCATGTTTTGCATTCTTTAGAAAATTTCAGCATATGATTTTTATTAATTAGGACTTTTATGTTTTGAAAAGGCCATTAAAACAATGGAGGTTGAGGAAGATCAATTTGACCAATTGCAAGCCAAAGGATAAGAGGTGGGTAATTATTTAATATTTGAGATGTGAGTTCTGGAATTGTTGTGAAATAAATGCTAATCGTGTTTTCCGATGACTTGTAAAGTGTTGGGTTACATTATTAATTGCAATGGTATGAACTTGTATTAAGTGCTTTGTATTATTATGTGCAATGAAATGCATAATCAATTGTCAAAGAAATTGCGAATGGAAAAAAAGTGAATTATGAGATTTTGATGCCATGTTAGGCAAGTATGTGTGAATAATGTGCAAATACATGAATATGTGGGTTTGTAGTGATTCCCTCGATTAGCAAGTGCAAGACTTGTCATAAACCCGCACTTGCCCGCTAATGGCATAGGAGCTCCGAATCGGACTCCCCTCTGTTCACGGCTACACATGGTTGCTTATCGAACATGTGTAGTACGTTCTGTTAGGATCACTCAAACCATTTGATATGTGATTTTGTGCTATTACGTGATATTTGTTGACTTTGTCAATATTCCATTTTGTTATGTGCTTTGTAGACGTTGTAAATCCATTGGTTTTGTGAATATGTGTTTTGTGTTATAAGTGTTAACTTTGGCTGGTGTGTTTTATCGGAAAGATGATAATTGTAATTATTATCTTGAAAATGATTTATTCGAAATGTTTTGTCTTATTGGAAAATGATTTTGACAAAAATAGTTTTGAAACTAATTGTTTAAGACAATTTAGTGCTTATTTCTCTTTTATTAAATTTTTACCCACGGAGCCGTCGTGCTCACCCCCTTATCTCCCTCTTCAGTTTTGAACAAGAAATCGAGTTCGCATCGAGATTGAAACAAATTCGATGCATCTTGCTTTTGAAGTTATGTTGTAAAAGAAAGGCATTAGTTTATTCTCTATTCGTTTGTTTTTGTTAAATTAGTTGTAATCGGGCTAAATGCCCTTTGATGAGTTGTATTAGTTTATTGTCATGTAAATTATAAGGTTTTGAGGTTCCAAATGTACTTTATATATATCTATATATCCTTTGAAATTTTAAAGTTCAAATGTAATGTATAAGTTAATGTATGATTGTAAGATTGGAAAAAAAAAAGATGGGTTGGTATTGTTGTATGGATTGAAATGGTTAGAATTCTTAAGATTGCAATGTGGCCCTTTGAGTTGGAGATGGACTGTGCTATCGAGTTGAAAGATAGAAGTGGTTTTATGCAGGTTTAGAGCTTGGATGGATAGATTAGGATTTTTGGCTAGATCAATTTTAGGGGAGGTGCTGTCCAATTTTTCTTAAAAATGGACAGAAACTTCACTTAGGTTTTAGACTATGTTAGAGCTTGAATTTGAAATGGGTAGATTTCTTGAAGTTTGTAGATAATGTCAAGATCTTGAAAACGAGATAAAATGGGTCATGATTGGACTTAAGATGAAAAAGTTATGAACGTTTGAAAATTCTGATTTACTATTCTTTTGGTAAGATTTCACTATTCATATGGTCATGAGCTTAAACAAGGTTTTAATTCTTTCAATGATTGAAGTGAGCTATGAAATTGTTTTGCTTAAGATTGAGGTTTATAGAATAAAGTGAAAAGGAATGAGAACAAATTAGTATGAAAATGAATTTTAAGATGAATAAGATGAAAAAAAAATTATCGGGATTTTTTTCGGATTAGTCGAGGTTTTCTAAGGAATCATGTATGCGTACGAGGAAATCTGTATGATTAGTTGGGTTCCGGAAACGGGATCCAACAGCAGTTTTGAGAAATTGAAGAATAGGCTCACTATTGCACCAATTTTGACATTGCCTTCTGGTGATGATGGATACATTGTATACAGTGATGCCTCTAGGAAGGGTTTAGGGTGTGTATTGATGCAAGGAGAGAAAGTGGTTGCCTATGTTTCTAAGCAATTAAAGCCTTATAAAATGAAGTATCCTATACATGACTTGGAATTGGCTGCTATAATTTTTGCATTAAAGATTTGGAGACATTACTTGTATGGAGTTACCACTAGGGTGTTTACAGACCATAAGAGTCTTAAGTACCTGTTGAGCCAGAAAGAGTTGAATTTGAGACAGAGGCGAAGGTTAGAATTGTTAAAAGATTATGACTTGATGATAGACTACCATCCGGGGAAAGCTAATGTGGTAGCAAATGCACTGAGTAGGAAGTCCAATATAGCACATGTGGAAACGGTGTATCTTCCCTTGCTGAAGGAATTAGCCAGACTTAATGTGACGTTGAGACAAGTTAAACCTGATTGTGTCTTGGCAAATTTTAGAGTGAGATCAGTATTGAAGGAGAAGATTAAAGAATTGCAGAAATAGGATGAGTATTTGAGCAGGCTTCCAGAAGAGTTTAAAAGTGGTAAACAGTCTAAGATAGAGATAAGAAAAGATGGATTGATGGTTATGGGCAACAGATTGTTTCCCAGCATGTTAGAGCTAAAGGATGAGATTCTTAATGAGGCGCACAATGCTCCTTATGCAATTCACCCAGGGAGTTCTAGGATGTATCAGGATTTGAAAGAGCATTTTTGGTGGAAGGGAATGAAGAAGGATGTGGCAGAGTATGCTAAAAGATTTTTAATGTGTCAGCACGTTAAAGCTGAACACCAAGCACCTTCAGGCAAGCTTAATCCTTTGCCGATTCCGGAATGGAAATGGGAGAAGATTACAATAGATTTTCTGATGGGATTACCGAGGACTAGCAGGAAGCATGATGCAATATGGGTGATTGTTGATAGGTTGACCAAGTCAGCACACTTCTTGCCAATTAGATAGACAGATTCTTTGAATGTTTTGGCTAAGAAGTATGTGGATGAGGTAATCAAACTTCATGGGATTCCAAGCTTGATAGTTTCTGATAGGGATCCTAGGTTTACCTCCAGATTTTGGGAAAGCTTGCAGGAGGCTCTGGGGACTAAATTGCATTTTAGTACGGCTTTTCATCTACAGACTGATGGAAAATCGTAGAGGACGATACAGACTTTGAAGACGATGTTGAGAGCTTGTGCTATGGATTTTAAAGGTTCGTGTGATGATCACCTACCTTTAATTGAGTTTGTTTACAATAATTCCTATCACTCGGGAATTCAGATGGCACCTTATGAGGCTTTGTATGGTAGGAGATGCAAAACTCCTATTTATTGGGATGAGGAAGGTGAAAGGAAACTTGTAGGACTTGAGTTGGTACAGGTTACAGTTGACAAAATTAAATTGGTAAAACAGAGGCTTAAAGCAGCTCAAGATAGGATGAAGAGCTACACGGATGCCCATAGAAAAGAGATGGAATTTGAAGTGGGAGACAAGGTGTTTCTTAGAGCTTCTCCATGGAACGGTGTTTTGAGATTTGGTAGGAAGGGCAAGCTTAGCCCGAGGTACATAGGCCCATATGAGATCATTGAGAGGATTGGGCCTTTGTCTTATAAGTTAGATTTGCCAATGGAGTTATCTAAGATTCACAATGTGTTCCACGTATCGATGCTGAGGAAGTACCGATTGGATCCTTCACATATAGTTCAACCTTCATAGGTTCAGTTAAGGGAGGATTTGACTTATGAGGAGCAACCACTGGAGATCTTAGATTCAAAGGAAAAGGTGTTAAGGAATAAGATTGTAAAGCTGGTTAAGGTCTTGTGGAGGAACCATTCGACGGAGGAGGCAACTTGGGAGCCTTTAGAAGCCATGAAGGAGAAGTATCCATACCTCTTCATGGACTCGGGTAAGGATTTCGAGGACGAAATTCTTTTAGGAGGGGAGAATTGTTGGGCCCCGAATTTTTTAAATTATTTTTTTTATTGATTTATTTATTTATTCGTTTACTTTTATTTATTCTCTATTTTGCTTTAATTGTTTTATTATTATTATTATTATTTAATAGTTGAGTCTTGAAATTAGCAAGTATGAATGGGAATTAGAAATTTGAAATTAGAATGAAGGGTTAAGATTAAGTTAGATTAATTTATAGTAGGCTTGTAAGTGTAGAGCCATATGAGACAAAATAAGGGCAAAATGGGAAGGTCCTTGTAAGTGAAGGGCATTTTTGGGAGGAATAGGCTTTTGATGGTTTAAGTTAATGAATTAAAAGAAGAAGAAGCAAGTTGTCGTTGAAACCAAAAGGAAAGAAGACAAAAACGTGAGCTAGGAGAAGAAAGAAAGAAAGAGTCGTAGGAAGCTTGAAGGGAGGAAGAAAGAAGAAGAAAAAAGAAGAGAAACCCACTTGTTGGAGGTAAGTTACATCTTCGTTTATGCTAGATTCAAGAAGGGGATAAAATGGAGGTTAGGGTTTGTGTTGGGAATGAAGGAAGAAAGAAGAGAAGGGTAAAATCAAATGGATTTTGGGATTTCTAAGTTAAGGTTTTGGTTATTCTAGCATAGATGGCCCATGGGTAGGTTAGGTTTAAAGTTTATTTTATCTTTGTTTGATTCTTGAATGTTATGACTTTCTTTGGAATGTATTTATTGAATGGAAATTTGTCTAATTGAAGGGAAACAAGGAAACCTCACTCAAGAGAGAGAGGAAGGGCAATCTTAAACTTGGATTTCGACATTTAGGTGGGTAACATTTTTATAGTTGTTGTGCGATGGACAAATGCCCTATGTGTGTATTTTGTTTAAATTGCGTACATGTTGAGTTGTGGTATATATTTGAAAGTGTATGATGAAATAGATATATTTTCCTTTGATATGAATGAAAAGTATGAAACTATGAGAATTTGATAAATGAAAGAAGCATAAAATGCCGTTTTTGCGATTGAATATTTGAGCATAGATTGGTTGTGATTGGGCGAGAGAGAACCTGTTTCGTTAGTCTCGTGCACGATGACCTATATCCTTCTCCCGGCTGCCCGCTTGAGGCCACGAGATCCTGAGAAATCGGACTCGTTTTGTTTATGGTGTAAACCGTATTGTTTATGGAACTCTCGAGCCATTTGTGTGCATTTCACCATTAATTGTGATTATGATGCATAATACGTGTTATGACTGATAGAAGTTTCCATGTTATGCTTTATGTGATGAATTTGGTTGATTGTGCTTTATGTGATAAGGTTGGTTAATTATGCATAATATGATAAATTGCTAATGATTTGGATTTCTTGATTTATGTGTTGTATGGCTCATCACCGATGGCTATAAACGTGTTATCCACTGAGCCGTGTTGCTCACCCCACTTCCCCTCCCCAGGTGCAAATCAAGTCAAGCACTGAACCTTGCAAGGCATCGGAAAAACTCCAAGACTTTAGATACTTTTGTATTAAGTTAGTGACTAGCTTTTGAATAGCTTTACAAGCATATCAAACATTGAGCATCTCATATATTTTGTATCTTGTGCTTAATTCATGATGGATATGTTGATATGTAACTAAAGCTATGCATAAACTCCTCTTATGATTGGAAAAGAGAATGAGAACTCTAGTATTCTCTTCTTCGTGTGTTTGTGTTGGGTTGCGAATTGGGTACGACGTTGCGAATTGTGTATGAATTGTTTATGTGCCTATTTATTCATTGTTAAGTTGTTGTTGGGTTTTGCTTTGGAATAGCTCTTTGGAATTTTGCAACGTTTTATGAGTTGCTGACGTTGGGCGTAGGTGCTATCAATTTCTGGGGGGCTGATGTGTTCATAGGGTTAATTTTGGGTAAGTTAGGCATTAAGGCAAATTCTGGGCTGATGTGTTCATAGGGTTAATTTTGGGTAAGTTAGGCATTAAGGCAAATTCTGGGCTGATATAGATTGAATGGGATTGAGTGGCCTTCTTGAGAATTGCAGAGGAGCTTTAGAGCTTTCCAATGATGCATAATGTGCTATTTTCGGATGTGTTAATTTGAAAATGTGAGTTGTTAAAGTTGAGTGCAGGTGCTACCAAAATGGCAAAATTTCAGACTAAAACTTTGAGTCCATATTTGACCCTTATAGAGTTGGAAATTTTTCTTATGATCTTCATGTAAGTTATAGTACGTTCTTTTATATTTCTATAGAGACTAAGTTTGTGAAATTTGGAGTTCTGGGTCAAAAGTTATGATGTTTAAAAGTTTTGGTACTGTTTATGAGGATCTTGTCGATCGGTCATCTTGGAGTAAACTTTTGACCCCTTTAGAGACCAAACTTGCTTTGAGTCCTTCTTGAAAATGGTAGATCTGTCTTTTATCTTTCCAACGGTATCAAGTTTGTAAAATTTGGAGTTCGGAGCCAAAAGATATGAAGGGTAGAAGTTAGGAGGTCGGAATCGCGTGGCCGACCGTTCGGCCGTTCGGCCGCTCGCCCGAGTGCACGTCCGAGAGCCCGAGCGCTCGGCCGCTGGCCTGATCGAGCGAGCATCGCCCGTGCGGGTCTGCCGCGCGTCCCGCGCAGTCGATTTTCGACCGACCGTCCTCTCTTCCTTCTTTTGGCCATAACTTTTTTGTCCGACCTTCGATCGACCTAATTTTTGAAGCGTTTGACTCCTAAGAAATTTTTATATCTCTCCATACCTTGTTGATCGGTCTTGCTATTAAATTGAAAAAGGTGGATTGAAACAAAGTGTAAAGATCGGTTGAAAAAGTCTGACTATGCTTCAGTATTTTGGTAATATCTTGATCTGTAGTGATCCGAATGAGGCGATTCTTCTTCCAAATTAAAATAGAGACATGGGGCTATAACTTATCTGAAGCAATAAAATTTCAATTCAGGCCCTAAAATTTTCAATTTTTGACATGAATTTGGATATAGCATTCAGTCTTGGTTGATTTTTTTTCCGACAGGATTTTGGTCATAACTTCCCCATTTCTAAACCAAATTGAGCATTTTTTGTGGCGTTAGAATCGTAAAGCAGTGGGGATCAATGCTCTTAAGAAGTCGATCTGAATATTTTTTTAGTTAGAATTTTTCCCCAAATTTTTTATCGGTAAGTTATTAGAAATGAGTCCTCCATGCTTTTATGCTTCCGAATGTTGGGCTTCGAAAACGGGGTCCAACATTGTTTAGTTCAATGGTAAGAGGCGTGCATTTAAATGCAACAAAACCTTGAGGTCTCGAGTTCGAGTAACAGAGAGAACAATACCTTTGAGGGTTGTGGTCGCGTGCTAACTTGAGGTATGCGGGGCCCAGTTCGCCCCGGTATGCAAAACACGGACCCAACATTAAAAGGTGCCTTTTAAAGTTTGATTCCATGTATAATAGGTATGAAACCCCTCTTGGAATCATGTATGGAAAAGTTATTGATCATGTTCTCAATGTATGTTATTTGAGACAAGGCTATCAATTTGTTCTTACGATCCCTTATATGCTTGAGCCTAGAACATAGCTAGTCTCTCCTAAATCCTTCATTGAGAACTATTCATTCAACCATCCCTTAACCATAAATAACATTCCTACATCATTCCCAATGAGCAGAATGCCATCGGCATATAGGATGAGGAAAGTAACCTTGCCTTCTTGTATCCTTTTATAAACACAAAGCTCATCTAGGTTTTGTATTAACCCATAGGTTTTGATAGAATTATCCAACCTAATGTTCTAAGACTTAGATGCTTGCTTAAGTCCATAAATCAACCTTTTCAATTTGCATACCTTATACTCATTACCTGGTTTAATAAATCCTTCTAGTTGGGCCATATAAATGGTCTCCTCAAGATCCCCATTAAAAAATGCAATATTGATGTCCATTTGCATATTTCATAATCAAAATAGGCTGCTATGGCCAAAATAATTCTGATGGACTTAAGCATGGAAACTGGAGAAAAAGTCTCCTCATAGTCTATACCCTCTTTTTGAGTATAACTTTTAGCTACCAATCTAGCTTTAAAATTCTCTACCTTTCCATTAGATCCTCTTTTCCTTTTGTAGATCCATTTACACCCTATGACTTTTACATCTGGTGGTAGATTTACAAGGATCCAAACTTCATTGGTGTACATGGAATCTATTTTTTATTCCATCCCCTTGAGCCATCTTTTAGCATCAACATCATTAATAGCCTGTGTATAAGTAATAGGATCTGTTTCTTCTTAGTCCGAGTTGGAAATTATGCCTTATCCTAGAATTAGATACCTTTCTGGTTATCTCACAACCCTCCTACTATGTCTAGACATTACTTGACGTTCAGGCTACTCTTCTGATTCAACTCTTGAATCCATTTCAACACTTATTATGCTATATCCAAATCAACTCTTGGTTTAGATGAAACAGCTAACTCCTTTAATACTACTTCACTTCTTCCTTTGTAATTTCTCACAAATTCATCCTCTAAGAAGGCCACATTTGTCGACAAAAGTACCTTCTTGTCCTGAGGGCTATAAAAATGGTACCCTCGTGTAACTATAGGATATCCTACAAACAAATATACTTCTGACCTTGGTTCTATCTTTGTGGATTCAAGCCTTAAAACATGAGCTGGGTAGCCTTAAGTCTTTAAGTACCGCAATGAAGGCACTCAGCCAGTCGATAACTCCCTAAGTGTTTTAGGCACCGATTTGGATGGAGCAAAGTTAAGAAGATAAGTTGCCATTTGTATGGTGTTGGATCCCGTTACCGGAACCCAACTACATACGCAGAACAGAAAACGAAGCAAACGGAAACGAAGGGAAACGGAAATTTATAACTAATCAAATCAAACGAATAGATTTCGAAGCGAAACGAAATGCAAATCGGACTACAAAGCGAATTGAATCAAATCAAACTAAAAGTAGCGAAGCGGATCGAATACAAATCGCAAGCAGAAACAAATGCCGACATCCGAAAGCGCAAGAAGGAACACAGGATCACAATCGCGTTGGAAACTCTAAGACGTTCCAAAATCCGGTATAATTTTTTTTTCTTCTTATACCCATTTATCAAACTCATACAAAGAAATCTTATATCCTTTTTCCTTGGAAATTCTTTCTCATGCAAACTCTCAAAACTAACCATATTCTTACACATTGGTATTAATCCCAAAAATCATATTCATCCTAATTTTTATTGAAATTTCGGCAACATAACGGCTGCCTTTATCCTAACCCAAAAATTTCTGCAAAGGCAAATAAACACTTCTATAATCTCAAACAGACCTCAGAATCATCGGACACTCCCGTCCGGAAATCCAAACACCAGCAAAGCGCAAACCTAACATCTAAATCTTCCATAAGTCTCAAATCAATCAATACCAAACACATAATTCAATCAAATTCCCAAATCAATAATACATATATATTCCCAAATTATCCATAATTTCATATACAAATTTCACAATCATTCACAATTCTCAACTTTATACACAAATACATTTTTCCCAAACTTATCTAAAGCCATATACATATCCATACTCAAGATCCAAATTACTCAAAAGCTAACGTATTCAAATGTCGAAACTGACGTCTTCACATTCTTTCATCCGATCTCCTGCTCGAAACCTGGAGATGGGGATGAAAGGGGGTGTAGCTTCGCTCGTGGATAACACATTTATAAAATGACCAATAAGCGAAATCATTTCTTTCATAAACTTTTTGCAAAAGGGCTAATTTTTCAAACTTTATAATTTTTCAAACAATTTCCTCAAACTTTTTTCATATTTTCAAAACTTTTCATAGTAATCCCACTTTTCTTATTTTTCAAATATTCTCAAATTTTTTTATAAATATGAATGCAACACTCGAAACAAAATTGAAACACATAACATATCGAATGGTGCAGCTAGGTCCAAGCAGAGCGTCTTGCAGTCCGCATAAGCGGTCCCATGCGATCGTGAATGAAACGTATTACACTTTCCCGCGTAAGCGGTCCAAGTAACCATGAGGAGTCCGAATCAGACTCCGTGCCCTAGCGAGCAGCCGGAGAAGGCTATCTGAATAGAGGCAGTCTTGACTCACCAAAGGACCTACCGAACCCACATAACACATATCGAAAACGGAAATTCAAATTGCCCGAAGGCACTTTCCAAAATTTTACTTTTCTAACATTATTTCATCAACTTAAAACAATCTCACAAATTCACACATATCATATAATTCAATTAATTCAATTAATCAATAAATGCAACAATATGCATAATTATCAATGCATACACAACAAATGCATTTTCAAAAATTTTTATCAATTTATCAAATCAGCTTATAATAATTTTTCAGAAAACCTTCGGAAATCAAAATTTCAAACTTTTAATCAATTCGTATTTTCAAACATTCACAAACTATAATATATCAAAATCCAAACTTTTGCTTTCTTTCATTTTTGAAAATTCGTATATTGCCTATAAATCAAAATATAAATATGCTACCCACCTCGAAATGACACTAGGAACTTGTTCCAAGCTCCAATTTGATCCTTGCTTCTTTCCTTCATTCAATTAAAATCGACCTACGCCATAATCATTCAATTTCACATCATAAATTTGCATAAGTCTCAAAATTAACTATCGAAAATTCATAATTATCATACTTCTAAGCTATTTCAATCTCCAATTTTGAAAATCCCCAATTTTCAAAATTGGCCTAAACCAATATACCCAAATTCAATCTCATAAATAACTTAATTTTCAAAATTAATCTCACAATTCATCAATCCACATTAATTCCAAAATATCTAGATCCTCAATTTCAAAAATCCCCAAATCTTAAAATTGACCTAAACCAATTTATCCAAATTTAATACCATAATTCACAATTTTCTCAAAACTAATTTCATATTCCACAAACCCATATTATTATCTTTCATTCTACACCAAAAATTCACCAAATTCTCAACCATAAAATTTTGCCTAAACTTTAAACAAATTTCCATCCAAAATTAAACCCAACCTAAAGCATTAATATCAAAACCAACTTCATAAATCACAAACCCATATCATTATCTATATTTCTCAATCAAAAATTCAACAAAATCTCAAAGTTGAAAATTTTTCCTTACCTCATTTCTCCACCAAATTCGAATTTTCTTGGTTCCTTAGGAAGCTCTCATCATTCTTCACTCTTTTCCTTCTTGGAAAAATCCCAAAAGCCTTAAGAATTGACTAGAAAAATTAAAACTAATCTTTCTCCCTCTTCTTTCTCCATATACGATGCTTCTTCTTCACTTTCTCTCTCATTTCTTTTATTTTTTCTCCTTTCTTCTATAATTTTCCAGACTTCTCCAGCCCATTCGTGGCTTTTAATAAGCCAAAACGACACTCCTCAAGTGTGTTTCATTAAATGATAGATAAATGACCATTTTGCCCTTCCATTGTTACTTTATGTCATGCTCACTTGCGGTTTGATTCGCACTATCAAGCTGAAAGAATTTTCCCAAACTTCCTTCTAGAGAAATGTTTCTCTCAATCATACGAATCCAACGCCACTGACCGTGCTCAATTCGGATCACTACACCAAAAGTTATGCATAAAACAGTTCGGTTATATCCACATTCTAACATATTTTTCATGTACGATTATTTCCGTCCAAAAATTCACATTCTTAATCCCAGATTTGAAACTCCTTATGTCTCTAGTTTAATTCAAAACAAGAATCACCTCATTTCGATTCCCAGATCAAACATTATGCTCAAAACACTCCTAGGTGTTCCAAATCCAAAAACTGCATACGAATTTCGACTTCCATCCATAATTTGAGGGTCTTAGGGGCAAAATTGACATCTCATGTCTCATATGATTTGTAGCCCCTTGTCTTATCTTTATTTCGCCTCAAGAATCACTTCAATCAGATCTCTACAGATCCCAAATTTCACAAAACACTGAACTATGCTTGGAAAATTTCACGACTCACTTTGATTAAATTAATCACCATTAATTTCATCTCAAAATTTCACAAATTTCTGTGAGGATGTAGATAATTGTCTTAGGAATCCAACACTGTAAGAATCGACTCAATCGGATGTCGGACGGAAAAGATATGAGCAAAACAGTGAACAAAGGTCGGATCGGATGAGGAAGCAAGAAAACTGAAGGAGCAAAACGACGTCGTATTAGGGCGAGGATAGGGCACGGTCACTACGGCGACGCGGACGTCGCCCTAGCGACGCGAGCCAAAATGCTCACCATCGCTACGGCGATGCGCGTCGCCGTAGCGACGGCGGCGCTGAACGTTCGCCATCGCTATGGCGATACGCGTCGCCCTAGTGACGAGGATAAATCATTTTCCATTTTCATTTTTTTTTTCCCGTAAACTTCTAAAATTCATAACTTTTAATCCCGAACTCCGATTTTGACAAACTTAGTCTCTATAGAAAGCTTAAAGAAAGCTCTACATCTTTCACGAAGGACATAAAACTCAATTCTACTCCTTCGGAAGTCCATTTTTCGGCCAAAGATACTATCCTCTATACAAACTTGTAAAAATCATAACTTATCATTCCGAGATCGAAAAATTGCATACTTTATATCGAAATAAAGATCAAAACAAACCCCTTCAATTTTCATGAAGAACATCAAAACTCAATTAACCTCTAACTAGGTTAATTTGTCAGTCAAAGATTCAGTCATCATAATTAAAGTCAAAAGTCAACCTTATCACACATAAACTTTGACTGATCATAACTTTTACTCCCAATTTCGAAAAATTGCAAACTTTATGTCTACAAAAAGCTCTTAACATAATCTACAAGTTTCATGTAGATTATTTTATCAAATTTTTCCTTAAAAAAAAGTCAACTCTCAAAGTCAAACATTCTCTCTCTAGAAAGTCAAACATTCTAATTTCTTCAAATTTTCACATTTTTTTTCAACTCTAATTAAATCAACTCATCCACTTGATCATTCATATTACTAAATCAAATTGTCACTCAAGGTTCGGGGTCCAACATTTCTCCCCCTCTTAAAAGAATTTCGTCCTCGAAATTCATATTTACTTAAACTCCAAGCAACTCATTCTTGCATAAATTTCTTTTTAAACAAAGATCATCAAGGACTTTCTCACTAATTTCTTTCCAAACTCATAATCAATTACCTTTTCATCAAATTTACTCATCATACATATTCTCAATCTCTTCACAATTTTCATTTCCTTAAATCATATACCACTCGTATCATATCAAAACACTATATCTATAACTCATTATTTCTTTAAATATGGACACAGGTCAATGGTCCATTTCTTAAGGAACCCTAATATGGTTCAATCATCATTATGTCGTCATTCTTTCATCTATATCAATTCATCACAATTTCTCATGAAGTTCTAATCTTAATTTCCTCAACACATTCCGAAAATCAATCATATTCTTAACACCCAAATCAAACCAATCATTTGAATTCGTCAAATAGTCATGCACATCAATTTCAAATTCCTAAAGACAATCATATTTCTTTCATCAAAATCAAATGACCACCTAGCACACTCTCACAAATTCACTCTTATCTTTACAAACTCGTATCAATTCCTTATTCATACTCATACGCCCAAGTAAGATCATATTCTCGGGCTCGATATTATAAATGTTGGATCCTGCTATCGAACCCAACTACATACGCAGAACAGAAAACGAAGCAAGCGGAAACGAAGGGAAACGGAAATTTATAACTAATCAAATCAAACGAATAGATTTCGAAGCGAAACGAAATGCAAATCGGACTACAAAGCGAATTGAATCAAATCAAACTAAAAGTAGCGAAGCGGATCGAATACAAATCGCAAGCAGAAACAAATGCCGACATCCGAAGCGCAAGAAGGAACACAGATCACAATCGCGTTGGAAACTTTAAGGCGTTCCAAAATCCGTATTTTTTTCTTCTTATACCCATTTATCAAACTCATACAAAGAAATCTTATATCCTTTTCCTTGGAAATTCTTTCTCATGCAAACTCTCAAAACTAACCATATTCTTACACATTGGTATTAATCCCAAAATCATATCCATCCTAATTTTTATCGAAATTTCGCAAAGATAACTACCCTTTATCCTAACCCAAAATTTCGCAAAGGCAAATAAACACTTCTATAATCTCAAACAGACCTCAGAATCATCGGACACTCCCGTCCGGAAATCCAAACACCAGCAAAGCGCAAACCTAACATCTAAAACTTCCATAAGTCTCAAATCAATCAATACCAAACTCATAATTCAATCAAATTCCCAAATCAATAATACATATATATTCCCAAATTATCCATAATTTCATATACAAATTTCACAATCATTCACAATTCTCAACTTTATACACAAATACATTTTTCCCAAACTTATCTAAAGCCATATACATATCCATACTCAAGATCCAAATTACTCAAAAGCTAACGTATTCAAATGTTGAAACTGACGTCTTCACATTCTTTCATACGATCTCCTGCTCAAAACCTGGAGATGGGGATGAAAGGGGGGGTGAGCTCGGAAGCTCGTGGATAACACATTTATAAAATGACCAATAAGCAGAAATCATTTCTTTCATAAACTTTTTGCAAAAAGGGCTAATTTTTCAAACTTTATAATTTTTCAAACAATTTCCTCAAACTTTTTTTTCATATTTTTCAAAACTTTTCATAGTAATCCCACTTTTTCTTATTTTTCAAATATTCTCGAAATTTTTTTTTATGAATATGAATGCAACACTCAGAAACAAAATTGGAAACACATAACATATCGTAATGGTGCAGCTAGGTCCAAGCAGAGCGTCTTGCAGCCCCGCACGGCGGTCCATGCGATCGTGAAACGAAACGTCTTACACTTTCTCGCATAATGGTCCAAGGTAGCCGTGAGGGAGTCCGAAATCGAGACTCCGTGCCACTAGCGGGCAGCCGGAGAAGGCTATACTAATAGAGACAATGACTCACCAAAGGACCTCACCGAACCCACATAACACATATCGAAAACGGAAATTCAAATTGCCCAAGGCACTTTCCAAAATTTTACTTTTCTAACATTATTTCATCAACTTAAAACAATCTCACAAATTCACACATATCATATAATTCAATTAATTCAATTAATCAATAAATGCAACAATATGCATAATTATCAATGTATCACAACAAATGCATTTTCGAGATTTCTATCAATTTATCAAATCACTTATAATAATTTTTCGAAAACCTTCTAAATCAAAATTTCAAACTTTTAATCAATTCAGTATTTTCAAACATTTACAAACAATAATTTATCAAAATCCAAACTTTTACTTTCTTTCATTTTGAAAATTCAGATATTGCCTATAAATCAAAATATAAATATGCTACCCACCTCGAATGACACTAGAACTTGTTCCAAGCTCAATTGATCCTCGCTTCTTTCCTTCATTCAATTAAAATCGACCTACGCCATAATCATTCAATTTCACATCATAAATTTGCATAAGTCTCAAAATTAACTATCGAAAATTCATAATTATCATACTTCCAAGCTATTTCAATCTCCAATTTTGAAAATCCCCAATTTTCAAAATTGGCCTAAACCAATATACCCAAATTCAATCTCATAAATAACTTAATTTTCAAAATTAATCTCACAATTCATCAATCCACATTAATTCCAAAATATCTAGATCCTCAATTTCAAAAATCCCCAAATCTTAAAATTGACCTAAACCAATTTATCCAAATTCAATACCATAATTCACAATTTTCTCAAAACTAAATTCATATTCCACAAACCCATATTATTATCTTTCATTCTACACCAAAAATTCACCAAATTCTCAACCATAAAATTTTGCCTAAACTTTAAACAAATTTCCATCCAAAATTAAACCCAACCTAAAGCATTAATATCAAAACCAACTTCATAAATCACAAACCCATATCATTATCTATATTTCTCAATCAAAAATTCAACAAAATCTCAAAGTTGAAAATTTTCCCTTACCTCATTTCTCCACCAAATTCGAATTTTCTTGGTTCCTTAGGACACTCCTCAAGTGACACTCCTCAAGTGTGTTTCATTAAATGATAGATAAATGACCATTTTGCCCTTCCATTGTTACTTTATGTCATGCTCACTTGCGGTTTGATTCGCACTATCAAGCTGAAATAATTTGCCCAAACTTCCTTCTAGAGAAATGTTCCTCTCAATCATACGAATCCAACGCCACTAACCGTGCTCAATTCGGATCACTACACCAAAAGTTATGCACAAAATAGTTCGGGTATATCCACATTCTAACATATTTTTCATGTACGATTATTTCCGTCCAAAAATTCACATTCTTAATCCCAGATTTGAAACTCCTTATGTCTCTAGTTTAATTCAAAACAAGAATCACCTCATTTCGATTCCCAGATCAAACGTTATGCTCAAAACACTCCTAGGTGTTCCAAATCCAAAAACTGCATACGAATTTGGACTTCCATCCATAATTTGAGGGTCTTAGGGGCAAAATTGACATTTCATGTCTTCATATGATTTGTAGCCCCTTGTCTTATCTTTATTTCGCCTTAATAATCACTTCAATCGGATCTCTACAAATCCCGAATTTCACAAAACACTGAACTATGCTTGGAAAATTTCACGACTCACTTTGATTAAATTAATCACCATTAATTTCATCTCAAAATTTCACAAATTTCTGTGAGGATGTAGATAATTGTCTTAGGAATCCAACGCCGTAAGAATCGACTCAATCGGATGTCGGACGGAAAAGATATGAGCAAAACAGTAAACAAAGGTCGGATCGGATGAGGAAGCAAGAAAACTGAAGGAGCAAAACGACGTCATATTAGGGCGAGGATAGGGCACGGTCACTACGGCGACACGGACGTCGCCCTAGCGACGCGAGCCAAAATGCTCACCATCGCTACGGCGATGCGCGTCCAAAATTCATAACTTTTAATCCCGAACTCCAATTTTGACAAACTTAGTCTCTATAGAAAGCTTAAAGAAAGCTCTACATCTTTCACGAGGACATAAAACTCAATTCGACTCCTTCGGAAGTCCATTTTTCGGTCAAAGATACTATCCTCTATACAAACTTGTAAAAATCATAACTTATCATTCCGAGATCGAAAAATTGCATACTTTATATCGAAATAAAGATCAAAACAAACCCCTTCAATTTTCATGAAGAACATCAAAACTCAATTAACCTCTAACTAGGTTAATTTGTCAGTCAAAGATTCAGTCATCATAATTAAAGTCAAAAGTCAACCTTATCACACATAAACTTTGACTGATCATAACTTTTACTCCCAATTTCGAAAAATTGCAAACTTTATGTCTACAAAAAGCTCTTAACATAATCTACAAGTTTCATGTAGATCATTTTATCAAATTTTGCCTCAAACAAAAGTCAACTCTAAAAGTCAAACATTCTCTCTCCAGAAAGTCAAACTTTCTAATTTCTTCAAATTTTCACATTTTTTTTTGTTTTTCGACTCTAATTAAATCAACTCATCCACTTGATCATTCATATTACTAAATCAAATTGTCACTCAAGGTTCGGGGTCCAACATATGGCATATCCCCAGAACAATTATGGAAGGCTAGCGTAGGACATCATTGATATTACCATTTCCAATAGAGTCCTACTCCTCCTCTCTGCTCCACCATTCTCTTGAGGTGTTCGAGGAGCTGACAAGATGGAAACAATCCTATTGTCAATTAGAAATTGTTGGAACTCTCCAGATAAGTACTCACCACCTCAATCCGATCAAAGTTGTTTTAATGGCTTGCTTAGCTACTTTTCAGCTTCAGCTTTGAACTCTTTGAACTTTTCAGATGACTCATTATTTTTATGCATCAAATACAAATAGCCATTTCTAGAGTAATCATCTATAAAGGTTAAGAAATATTCATAATCTTCTCTAGCTTTTACACTCATGGGCCCACATACATCAGTATATACCTATCCAATGTGGATTCTTATCTGTTTCCTTTGAAAGGAAATGAGGCCTTGGTCATTTTTCCTTTAATACAAGATTCACAGGTGGGTAATGGATCATTATCCAAGCTCACAAGGATCCCATCCTTCACTAACCTATCAAGTCTCTTTTGATTGATATGACTCATTCTTAAGTGCCATAGATATTTTGAATTAATTCTAGAATCATTGGATTATCTTGGTTTTATTAATTATGTGGTGTTTAGTGAGCCTGGAGGGTATTCATCAACTCACTCAAGGTATAATCGTTGTTGTTGAGCTCATAGTCCAACTTAAATTGCTACAAAGATGAGTTTAAGCTATTGATGATCATAATCATCTGCGTGTTCGCATCCATATCCACCCCAAGCATCTCAACCTTAGTAACCGCATAGATTATCTTAAGCATGTAATCCCGCACCAGTTCACCAGGTTTTGTCTGAGATTATGAAAGGTTTGGATAGATTTCACTCTTACAAACCTAGTCCTCACACTAAATATCTCGTGTAGGTGATGGTGTTGGATCGCATATGGTCCGAGTATTCACAATACGCTGCGGAAGAGACCATACAAAATTATCAAGTATAATCGAAAACACGAGGATTAATGAAAATACCTTATTTTCGTGGATGGATTGCTTCTTTTGATTCCAAGACACTGCAAATCGCTAATGTCCTCTACCGTATCCACACGAGCATGCACGATCCGGTCAAGCGGTCAGTAGTGTGCTAGACGTCCGAAAACCTTTCGAACGCCGCACGATCTTTCTCTTGGCGGCTAGGGTTTCTTGACAATTATTTCGTCCACCTAATGAGACCTAAGCTTCTCTATTTATAGAGAAACCCTAATCTTATTCAGGCCCTATTAAGTTTCGGCCCATTATATCATATATATAATAAAAGCCCGACAACTTAATTAAATCTAGCCCAATAAATATATCTAAATATATTTATTTAACACCTAATAAATTAGGCCCAAGAGAATAAGCCCAGATCACATCACTCTTTGTGTGCGACCCTGTAGGCTCATTTGATGTTGGCAATGGGCTTGATTACACTTCAAGGCCCATAAGTCATAAGCGGCCTCTAGCAAGACATTATGACTACCCAAATCAAATGAGGATCGATAATCCGATTTAACTCAGAATCATGATTATAAGCTCATCCTTTTGTAACACGATATCAAGATTAATCACAAGGCATGGTACATGTCAACCTTTGATTAATCATAGTTTCTTGATCCGCAAGTTGACTGATTATAACAAATGACATTGATGACTCTTCATCAATTCATTTGAGCACGACCATGCATTTCTTCACCACACTTGTCAAGAGGCCCAAATGATATCTCTCTCACTTAAGAGAGGTACAAATCCGCTCACGTCATTCACATCCCTCCGCATGATTCATTTAGTGTCCAACATAAGACTATTTGTTATTCGGTTAAAAATAACTTAGTCTAATATCAAAACACTAAATTCCTCATGTAAGGAACCATGATGACTTCAGTCAAAGGACTAAAGTCAAAACATATTGAGAATCACTAATGACATGAAACCATGTAGTATTCTCTTTTGGATCGATCCAATATATGTTCTCTAAAATATATCTATGTTTCGATTTGATATCTCATATCCATGATCAAGAAACGTGATCATCAATCGAAACACATACTAGCCTTAATTCATTATTGTTCCACCAATAATGATCGACTAGTGACGATCTAGAATAGTATTATAACACTTATGGTTTTACTATCAAGTCACATACTTGATGACATAAGTTTAATACCATTCATGGAATGTAACTCACATTACATAAATGAAATACATGCATATATAAAATGAATACCTCATAATATATTATTAACAAATCATAATGTTAATACATGAATCACAAATGTTTATTGGCCTAGGGCACACTACTAACAATCTCCCACTTGCACTAGGCCCAATCAGTCAGATATCTAATACCCATAGACCTCGTATGACTCTCATGTTTAGGCTGTGGAAGAGGCTTAGTAAGTGGATCGGCAATGTTGTCATCTGTGCCCTCTCAGATATCTTCACGTCTCCTCTCGCAATGATCTCTCGATCGATGGAAACGTCTGAGTATGTGTTTGGATCTATGATGCGAATTTGGTTCCTTAGCCTGTGCTATAGCCCCATTATTATCACAATAAAGGTCTATAGGATTTGCAATGCTAGGAACAACCCCAAGCTCTGTGATGAACTTCCTGATCCAAACAGCTTCCTTAGCTGCATCCGAGGCAGCAATGTACTCGACTTTCAATGTAGAATCGACAATGATGTCTTGCTTTGAACTTTTCCACTCACTTGCACCTCCATTCAAGCAGAACACAAAACCGATTGCAATCTGAAATCATCTATGTCAGACTGAAAACCAGCATCAGTGTAACCATTTACAACTAGCTCTCCTTCAAGTCCTCCATAGACTAGGAACATATCCTTAGTTCTTCTCAAGTACTTAAGGATGTTCTTAACTGCTATCCAGTGACTCTCACCATAATTAGATTGGTATCTACTTGTTATGTTCAAAGCATATGAGACATCTGGTCGAGTACATAACATGGCATACATGATAGATCCAATTGCAGATGCATATGGAATCTTACTCATGCGCCAAGCTCTTTATCCAAGTAGGACAATCCTTCTTAGAAAGCTTGATTCCATGTGACATAAGCAAGAATCCTCTCTTGGAATCTTGCATACTGAACCTTTTCAGTATCTTATCTATGTATGTACTCTGACTTAGGCCTATAAGCTTTCTTGATCTATCTCTATAGATCTTAATGCCTAAAATATAGGCAGCCTCACCTAAGTCTTTCATTGAGAAATGTTTCCTTAACCAAATCTTGACACTCTGTAAGGTCGGAATATCGTTTCCAATGAGCAATATGTCATCAACATATAAAGCTAAAAGACAACAAGACTCCCACTAACCTTTTGTAAACACAAGGTTCATCTTCATTCTTGATGAATCCAAACTCTTTAACAACTTCATCAAAACGAAGATTCCACTTCTTGATGCTTGCTTCAATCCATAAATGGATCTCTGAAGCTTGCACACTTTCTTGAATTCTTAGGATGGACAAAACCCTCAGGCTGTATCATATATACATCCTCAAGTAAGTTTCCATTAAGGAAAGTCATTTTGACATCCATTTGCCATATCTCATAATCATAGTATGCAGCTATGGCAATAAGAATTCTAATGGATTTGATCATGACCACTGGAGAAAATGTCTCATCATAATCAATTCCATGAACTTGTCGGTAACCTTTAGCAACAAGTCTTGCTTTATAAGTATGCACATTTCCATCCATGTCGAGTTTCTTTTTGAAAACCCATTTGCATCCAATGGTCTTCAAGCCATCAGACGGATCAATCAAAGTCCAAACTTGATTGTCATACATGGATTGCATCTCTGCTTTCATGGCCTCTAACCATTTAGCAGATTCTGGACTTTCCATAGCTTCTTGATAGGTTGTGGGCTCATTATGTTCGATGAGCATCACATTATCATCATCAGTAACGAGAAATCCATATCTCTCGGGTTCATGACGAATCCTATCGATCTCGTAGGCCTTGTGTTGTTGAAAACTGCTCATCAACAGCTTGTGAGCTCGCTTCAATCTCCTTTGCAGGCTCAATGTCATTTTGTGAAACTTGAATTTCTTCAAGTTGTACTTTACTCCCACTATTTCCTTTGGAAACAAATTCCTTCTCTAAGAAGAAACCATTTCGAGCAACAAACACTTTGTTCTCTGATGGGATGTAAAAGTAATATCCTTCAGTTTCTTTAGGATATCCCACAAAATAACATTTTTCAGATTTGGGTGCCAACTTGTCAGCAATTGGACGCTTCACATAAGCCTCACAACCCCAAATCTTTAGAAAAGATAAATTGGGACGCTTCCCAGTCCATATCTCATAAGGTGTCTTTTCTACAGCCTTTTAAGGAATACGGTTCAATATGAATGCTACGGTTTCTAAAGCATAGCCCCAGAAGTATTTTGGAAGATCAGTTTGACTCATCATTGATCGAACCATATCCAATAGAGTTCGATTTCTCCTTTCAGAAACACCATTCCATTGAGGTGTTCCTGGAGGAGTCAATTGTGAAACGATTTCACAATCCTTAAGATAATCATCAAACTCTTGGCTTAAATATTCACCTCCTCGATCAGATCGAAGGATTTTAATATTCTTGCCAAGCTGATTTTGTACTTCATTCTTATACTCTTTGAACTTTTCAAAAGATTCAGATTTGTACTTCATTAAATAGACATACCCATATCTATTAAATAGACATACCCATATCTACTGAAGTCATCTGAAAAAGTAATGAAATACAAATAACCTCTCTTTCAGTTCTTCCAAACGGAGTTTGCGCTTCTTTTCAATGACCGGGTTCATTGCGGTGAAAGCAAACTCCTCCTTGGGTGCCTTTAGTCTTAGCTTTAGGCTTGCGCTTGGACTTGGACTTGGGTACTTTACCTTGTTCTTTTCTATGCCCTTCCTTTTGAAAACCTTTCCTTTTGAACCACAAGAACTTCATTGGTGGTCTTAACCTTTCCTTTAAGTTCTCTTGACGCTTTCAGCATCCCATGCAATTCTTCAATGGACTTCTCCATATTATGCATGTTGTAGTTAAGAATGAACTAATCATATTCATCAGTCAAAATTGATAGAATAAGATCAGTTGTCAATTCTTGACTAACAAGTGCACCTAATTTCTCAAGATGATGAATGTAACTCTTCATCTTGAGAACATGAGCACTCACGGATGTGCCAGGAATCATCTTGCATGAATTCAATGCTTTAGTGGTTCTAAACCTCTCTTGGCGTGCTTGCTCTTGAAACATAGTTTTCAATTGAGCAAGCATGTCATAGGCCTCCATTTCCTCTAAATCCTTCTGAAGGTCAGAGATCATGGCGCCTAACATAAGGCATGACACATCCGTAGAGTCTTTGATATGCTTCGTGTAAGCATCCTTTTGAGCCTTAGGTGCAATTGCTGGGGTTCCTCAGGGATGGGCTCTTCTAAGACATAAAGCTTTCTTTCTTGCTTGAGAACAATTCTCAAGTTCCTATACCAATCTAGGAAATTTGTTCCATTAACTTTTCTTTCTAAGATAGATCGCATAGAAAGGTTTGTGGATGGAGTAGCCATAATCTACAAGAATTATGCAATAAGGGTCAACATTCATATATTATGAGGTATTAGCTCCCACTCAAATAAATAACCCTCAATAGAAAAATGGGAGAAAACAAGATCCATATTTCACTAAGTCCTAAGAAAGCTTTGGCTTAACACTCAAAACTTAGTTATTTAGGTAGAAAACTCTTTTCAATTACATCACATGTAACTCTTGATGGGCTTATGTTAAAATACATCTTATGTATCGCATGTATGTAAAACCCAATCTTATGCCCTAAGCCCAAAACCGTTTTGATAGCTTAGTTAAGTTTAACCATACTTTACCTATGAATAGCACCATTATTCAAATGTCTTCCTAGATAATCCCCACATGCCTTGCTTTGGCAATGACCCACATAAGGATGAGCTAGAAATAAACATTGGTAAAGATTTATGGAAGGCATATAAACTTAAAATTACGATGAGGGTCGTTTCTTAGAAGGTTATTAATCCTTATAAAGAATTATGGAAGATTACAAAACGCTTGTTACAACCTTGGCTTGATTCTAATTGTTGATTTGAAAAAATTTAACTTAATAATTCAACTCTTGAAAAATTAAATTAAATTCCAAACACCCTTTCCTAACAAATAATCCTTTGAAAACAATTTTCAAATTTAATAAACACCTTTTATTTTATTAGAGTATTTATTAATTTAATCTCTATTAAATTAATAAAAGACAAGTTGAGTTTGAAATTAAGTTAAATTCCAAAACCCTTTCCTAATAAATAATCCTTTGAAAACAATTTTCAAATTTAATAAAACACCTTTTATTTTATTAGAGTATTTATTAATTTAATCTCTATTAAATTAATAAAAGACAAGTTGGGTTTAAAACAATTTTAAAAACCATATATAAAAAAATTAAAAGGAAGGGGTAGCGTGCAGGCGCGTGCGGTTACACGCGCCAGCCATTGCACGCGTGGAGCGTGCCCACGCCTCTGGTAGACGCGGCGCGTGTCCCACACGCGCCGTCGTCTTCTCAACATGTCGCCCCTTCTTCTGGTTTTCCTCATTTTTCTTCTGGATCTTCTTTCCACAACCACGCCACGCACCCGTCGCCGCACGCACAACCGCTTAACTCCGCGGAAAACGAACCTCTAACAGTGGGTCTCCACCCGACGGTTTCGCAGCCCATGGCGTCACCGGAGACGTCATTTCACGGCGACACCATCATCTAGTGATGGTGTTGCGTCGCCAATCAATGGGTGTTACTCACCCATCAATTTTCCGAAAACACAAGGAGGGAGAAAAACGCAAATCCATGGAGGGACGAAACGCAGATAGAGAATTCGAAACAATTCCATATGCAATATCGAGAACAATCGCAAGTATATGATTCAACAAAACTCGCAAGTATATGATTCAACAAAACACAAGTAATTCCGAAGCCAAGATCGCAAATTAGGGTTAGACAAATTTCGGAAAAAAATCCCTAGTCATTCAAAATTGCAAGATTTCGGATGTTAAAACATATGGCTTGAATAATCGCATAAACTCCTTCATGCTTTTGTTTAAAACAAATCATGTATCATCATAAAACATGGGTGCGGCAATGGAGGAAACTATTTCCGGATGGACAACAAAACATCTTATTTGAATCATGCGTCAATACCAAGGATATTAGAAAATCCAAAGAATACGCACATACCCAAAACCCACAAACGCGTACGATTTATGAGTTTGAAAAGCATATGAAAGGGCGACGAAATTAGGGATTTCATAAAACCCTAGATTTTTCAGAACATGTATAGTCATCGATTTGTAAATTGATTTCCGAGAAAACATATACATTCAAGAACACAAACAAACAAGAAACAATTTCCAGTGGAGGATAGCTTCGGGAAACAATTTCCAAAAACACAGTATACATAAAAGCAGAGACCTTTTCTACAGTATATTGCGTTTCTGAAGCATCAAAACAAATAAACAATAAAATCAAGCCTTTAATCCAAGATTAACGATTAAACCTGGCTCTGATACCACTGTTAGATCGCATATGGTCCGAGTATTCACAATACGCTGCGGAAGAGACCATACAAAATTATCAAGTATAATCGAAAACACGAGGATTAATGAAAATACCTTATTTTCGTGGATGGATTGCTTCTTTTCGGATTCCAAGACACTGCAAATCGCTAATGTCCTCTACCGGTATCCACACGAGCATGCACGATCCGGTCATGCAGTACGTAGTGTGCTAGCACGTCCTGAAAACCTTTCAGAACGCCGCACGATCTTTCTCTTGGCGGCTAGGGTTTCTTGACAGTTATTTCGTCCACCTAATGAGACCTAAGCTTCTCTATTTATAGAGAAACCCTAATCTCATTCAGGCCCTATTAAGTTTCGGCCCATTATATCATATATATAATAAAAGCCCGACAACTTAATTAAATCTAGCCCAATAAATATATCTAAATATATTTATTTAACACCTAATAAATTAGGCCCAAGAGAATAAGCCCAGATCACATCACTCTTTGTATGCGACCACAGAGGCTCATTTGATGTTGGCAATGGGCTTGATTACACTTCAAGGCCCATAAGTCATAAGCGCCTCTAGCAAGACATTATGACTACCCAAATCAAATGAGGATCGATAATCTGATTTAACTCGTAATCATGATTATAAGCTCGATCCTTTTGTAACACGATATCAAGATTAATCACAAGGCATGGTACATGTCAACCTTTGATTAATCATAGTTTCTTGATCCGAAGTTGATGATTATAACAAATGACATTGATGACTCTTCATCAATTCATTTGAGCACGACCATGCATTTCTTCACCACACTTGTCAAGAGGCCCAAATGATATCTCTCTCACTTAAGAGAGGTACAAATCCGTCTCGTCATTCACATCCTCCAGTATGATTCATTTAGTGTCCAACATAAGACTATTTGTTATTCGGTTAAAAATAACTTAGTCTAATATCAAAACACTAAATTCCTCATGTAGGGAACCATGATGACTTCAGTCAAAGGACTAAAGTCAAAACATATTGAGAATCACTAATGACATGAAACCATGTAGTATTCTCTTTTGGGTCGATCCAATATATGTTCTCTAACATATATCTATGTTTCGATTTGATATCTCATATCCATGATCGAGAAACGTGATCATCAATCGAACACATACTAGCCTTAATTCATTATTGTTCCACCAATAATGATCGACTAGTGACGATCTAGAATAGTATTATAACACTTATGGTTTTACTATCAAGTCACATACTTGATGACATAAGTTTAATACCATTCATGGAATGTAACTCACATTACATAAATGAAATACATGCATATATAAAATGAATACCTCATAATATATTATTAACAAATCATAATGTTAATACATGAATCACAAATGTTTATTGGCCTAGGGCACACTACTAACAGATGGAACATTGCACCAGTAGTTTTCATGCATACAATTTGCTTTTGCAGCATTCCAGTGATAGAAGCTAGAATATAACACTTAGTAGTCTTATCAACATTCTCCCATCACTCATATTGTTGGACTTGCTCAAAAGTTTAATTACCACCCAGAGATGTAGGTTCATTGTTCGTTAATACCCATGAAATTCGTTCATATGGAAGAACAATGTCCAGGTCACGTCTCCTTTCATTAAAATTCTCTCAATTTTTCAATTTGTTATTAGTCAAGAGCAAAGTGAGTAGATTCATATTGTGGTTGATTATATCTGAAAATATAAATTATTAAAGCATAAGTATACGAGTCAGCAATATTAGAACTTTGTTTAAAATCATTATGCATGTATGCATAATGATAAATCTAAAAAAAATTTAAAACTTTATACGACGGTTATTTTTCTTAACTAAGTGACAATGGGCCATCTTATCCATTAAAAGAAAAATTGGGACCCTCCCACTTAAAAAACTACCAAGCATCTTTATGCCTAACTTTTTTTAGAAGCACCATAATTTGGTTCATACATTTATTAACAGAGCAATAATGGCAGGTTATTGATAAACTATATTGAGTGCGTAACCATTTGATTCATCCATAAAAAATACTTGCAAACCATACCTCGGTGGGAGGTCACATTTGCTACCAATAAGTGGACTTTCCTTTAACCATGCAAGATCTAGAATTCATATCCTCCGGTGGGGAGTAACACTTCACCACATGTTAATGGGCCATCACGTGGAGACCGTGGACTCTTACATGAACATCCTCTCTGATTGAGCCCAAGTTTATCTTATTAATTGGCTACAGTTTCATAACTGTTAATGAACTTTTTGACTCCTAATTGTAACTTTTGTGCTTAAATTAGTTCCTTATATTGAGCTCATATGATTTGCAATTTGTTAGTAAAATTGTCACAAATTGATATTAATTGCATTATAATTTTTCTAAGGACAATTAATACTGCAAATGGCTATTTTGTTTTGTAGGAAAACTAAGGAGTCAACTCATCAGAAAGTCAACAGGACGTGAGTCTTCCATGCACGTCACGGCGCATCCAGCAGAAAGCACGTCGCGGCGTCAAACAATTCTTACATCGCAGCGTATGATCGAGCAACAGCACGTCACGACGTCTAACAATTCACACGCCGCGGCTAGAGAACAAGCAGCTGCGCGTCGCGATGTCAAATAATTCACTCGTCGCGACATGTAGACGGATACCCGGACTCCAAATAGAAATTTCTCTCACTGTACCGACCCGACCCATGACCCATCCTTTAAATCTTGTCGAATTAGGTTAGAACAATCATCTTTTGGGGGATCGACATTCATTCGTGGAGAAAAAGGAGACCGACGAGCGAAGAGAGAAGAAGAGGAAGCACTCATGTTTACCACCCAGGGTTCCCTGTAGGAAAATCCCGGTGTGTGCATCACATGCACACGGTGCGGAAAACAAAAATTTTTGTTCCAGGACCTTTCCGAAAGCTAGGATCCATGTGTCTATATAACAATGTCAAACCATAACGACCAAAAGAGACCGTCTCTAACGGTATCCACGCAGAAATCGGAGAACCTAACTGGGGCAAACCCTTTGACCCGAGAATAGCTAGAACAAGGTGAAGACTGCTAGATCTTACCTTATTCTTGAAGAGCTAAGGAATCAACGATGGAGGAGAAGCTTGGAGAAGATGAAGCTTGAAGATGATGAAGAAGAGACCTTGTCTTTTGATTTTAAAACCCTTCTATTTAAAACCAACGATCATCAATCCCATTTTCACTTTTAGTCTTCAAATAGGATTTTTCTTCTCATGGCCACATGTCACACACGATGACCAACTTCTTTTTGTCCTTTAGTTCATTTTGTATTTAACATTTAAAGGCATTAAAAGCTACTTTTGACAAGGCTAAAAGAAGTTTCCTCTCCTTTCCACGTTGATCACATATATATATATATATATATATATATATATACTTAATTAATTAATAAAAAATATATATGTATATAAATGCTGAACTGGTCCAGTCACACTGGGGTCAGTCCTACCGGATCCCGGTATGCAAAAAACACCGAAGACCTGTCTCAGCAATATCGATGTCACGATCTCATCGGGATCTATTTAGTCCTATTGCTCTCCATATATTGGATATCTGTACAAAACTATTTTACGAATTCTCTGAATCACTCTTATGCGTGTGACCCATTAGGTTCCCGATTATGTTGGCCACTTAGATTAACACTTAATCCAAGCAAGTCATGAGCGGTATCTAACAACACATCATGACCCCCCATTGACCGGAAAGTCATTGGTTTGACGAATGAACCTATGTTCATCACGAACCATATCACGAACCTTTCCATAGACAATTACTGTGCAATTCGTCCTTTCACCATGCTATACCCCACTTGGTTATGAGTATGGGCAAAGTGTCAACTCTTACTAGACTGACTACGTCAAATCTAGTCCAAGTGATATCAGTTCTTGTCCTGGGACTCATTACTTTATATGTCACTGAAGACACTCTTCATGACATATGAACTCCGGCTAGAGATTATCAAGTAATGACCCTGACAAGAGGCCATGGGTATCATCTTCTGCTATCACAGAAGTGATGAATCCTTTATTGGCTACTCAATTACCTTCGAATACCTCAAACTGTACCCAATCACCATCCTATGAGCGACCTCTGCAAGGCAACATGGAATGGAGTCAAAGCACATAATCAGTATCCAAGATATCCTTGAGTACCTCAAGTCTAAGGATATTTGCACCATTGCTATGATGAGATTATCACTGACATTAGAATAGGAGATCCATGTGATGATCTCATAGCAGGTCATCCAATGTACTTACTACCTCTAGTAAGCATTCACATCTCAACCCTAAATATCTCATATTTACAGTTTCTGAGATCCATCGCTAATCAAATCAAGGAGCTTGACATATGTTAGTCTCTCGGATTACCGATGTCGATTTGATAATCCTACGACTAGGGATAATTTAGATATCGACATAATTGCACATGATAGGAATCTCGGAGTATGATCACATCACAATTTCCTTCATGCTATGTCATGTACCATAGACTTCATTAATTTGCTTATAGATCAATATCAATTCATAAATAATGAACACCGAATTAATGAAATATGCCTTTCTTTATTTATTCATAAAGTATGTACACAACTTTGTACAATGCGCTCTAAAGGCGATTGCCTTTAAGGCACTACTCTAACAAAATCTCCCACTTGACCAAAAGCCAATCGCCTTGATATCTAATACCATAGGCGAGTACATGAGAATCAAAGCTCTTCTGTGATAATGGCTTCGTCAATGGATCGACAATATTCGCTCGGTGAATTCTCTCTATCTCGACATCACCTCGACCAATGATCTCCCTAATCGTGATATCTGCGGAGTACGTGTTTGGATCGTTGATGAGACCTTGGTTCCTTCGCCTGCGCAATAGCCCCATTGTTGTCACAATACAACTGTTTGGGTCCATCACAGCTAGGAACCACACCAAGTTTAGTAATGAACTTTTTGATCCAAACTGCTTCCTTTGCTGCGTCTGAAACGGCAATGTACTCTGCCTCGGTTGTTGAATTGGCAGTTGTCTCTTGTTTGGAACTCTTCCAACTGACCGCCCCGCCGTTCAGTGTGAATATATAACCTGATTGAGATTTAGAATCATCCTTATCAGATTGAAAACTAGCATCTGTATGCCCGCTCACCTGGAGATTTCCATCTCCATATACCAAGAAAACATCCTTAGTCCTTCGCAAGTACTTGAGGATATTCTTGACAGCCACCTAGTGACCCTCACCAGGATCCGATTGGTATCTGCTCGTAACAGTTAGAGCATATGATACATCGGGTCTCGTACATAGCATAGAATACATGATAGATCCTACTGCAGATGCATACGGGATCATATTCATGCACATCCTCTCATCTTGTGTCCTAGGACACATAGATTTCGAGAGCGTTATCCCATGAGTGAAGGGAAGGTACCCTCTCTTGGATTGTTCCATGCTAAACCTCTTTAGCATCTTGTCTATGTACGTTGATGGTGAAAGACCAAGCAATCTTTTTGATCTATCTCTATAGATATTTATCCCAAGGATATAAGTTGCTTCACCAAGGTCTTTCATGGCAAATTGTTTAGACAACCAAATCTTCACAGATTGTAGCATAGAGACATCGTTTCCTAGTAATAATATGTCATCTACATATAGCAAAAGGAATACGATTGTAGTCCCACTAACCTTCTTATACACACAGTGTTCATCCGGGTTTTGTGAGAAACCAAACTCTTTGATTACCTCATCAAAACGGATATTCCAACTCCTGGATGCTTGTTTCAATCCATAGATGGATTTTTGAAGCTTGTATACCTTTTCGCCATCATAGAACGTGAAGCCCTCTGGTTGTGTCATATACACATCCTCAGCTAGATTTCCATTTAGGAAAGCTGTCTTCACATCCATTTGCTATATCTCATAATCATAATGAGTGGCAATGGCTAGGAGTATTTTAATGGATTTAAGCATTGCTACTGGGCTGAAGGTCTCGTCGTAGTCAATTCCTTGTCTTTGACGAAAACCTTTAGCCACAAGCCTTGCTTTATAGGTAATCACATTACCATCCATGTCGGTTTTCTTTTTGAAAACCCATTTACACCCTATGGGTTTTATTCCTTCGGGTGCCTCAATCAAAGTCCATACTTGGTTTTCATACATGGAATCCATTTTAGCCTTCATGGCATGAAGTCATTTCTCAGACTCTGAACTCTTCAAAACCTCTTCATAGGTGGTAGGCTCATTATCTTCTATGAGCAATACGTCATTCTGTTCATTCACGAGAAATCTATATCTCTCGGGAACAGAGCGTATCCTACGTGACCTACGAACTTCATGTGTTGTAGAAGGTTGAACTGTTACTTCATCCGTATGAGTCACGCTTTGAGTTCGAGCGATTGATCTACGTCTGTTCGAGCATCTTGAACTTCTTCAAGTTCAATTTTGCTCCCACTGTCTTCTTGTAAAAGAAACTCTTTCTCTAAAAAGACAACATGCTTTGAAACAAACACCTTTTGTTCCTTAGCAAGGTAGAATTGATATCCAATTGTTTCTTTAGGATATCCTACGAACAAACATTTGTCAAACTTTGCATCAAGTTTATCTGACTGTATCCGCTTCACATAAGCAGGACAACCCCAAACTTTTAAATGAGTAAGATAGGGTCTTTTGTTAGTCCACATCTCATATGGAGTAACATCAACTGTCTTTGATGGAACTCTGTTTATCAAGTAAACAGCTGTCTCGAGTGCATACCCCCAAAAGGATTTCAGTAACTTTGCAAAGCCCATCATCAATCGTACCATGTCTAACAAGGTTCGATTTCTCCTTTCTGCCACACCATTATGCTGTGGTGTGTAAGGTGGATTCCATTGAGATAAAATCTCATTATCTCTGAGATAATCTAAAAATTTTTGGTCTAAGTATTCCCCACCACGATCGGATCGTAATGTCTTGATACTTTTCCCAAGTTAGTTTTCTACTTCATTTCTGAATTGTTTGAACTTTTCAAATGCTTCAGATTTGTATCTCATCAGATACAAGTACCCATATTGAGAATAATCATCGATAAAGGTAATGAAGTAAAGATAACCACTTCTAGCATGGATAGACATCGGACCATATACATCTGAATGTATTAGGTCTAATACTTCAGTCGCTCGTTCACCCTTTCCCTTAAAGGGTAACTTAGTTATCTTGCCTAATAAACAAGATTCACATGTGTCATATGATTCATAATCAAATGACCCTAAACTACCACTCTTATGGAGCTTAGCTATGCGTCTCTCATTTATATGGCCAAGACGACAATGCCATAAGTAAGTTGATTTTAAATTATCTCGTTTATGTCTTTTCGTGTCATTGACATTCATAATTGGATGTGACATATCTAATATGTAAATTCCATTGCATAATGTACAAGTACCATAAAGCATTCCATTCAAACTAATAGAACAACCATTGTTACTAAAAGTCAAATGGAAACCAAATTCTATTTAAACAAGAAATGATAATATGTTCTTTGTTAAAACAGTACAAAATAACATTCATCCAAATTTTAATTACAAGCCCACTGGGGAGTGACAAAAATTAAGTGCCTACGGCTAATGCAGCAACTCTTTCTCCATTTCCTACACGCAGATCTAGTTCTCCCTTCATGAGCTGTCTACTATCCCTGAGGCCTTGCATATCATTGCATATGTGTGAGCCACAACCGGTATCTAATACCCATATGTTATGGTCAGAAATAGTATTAACCTCAATGACAAACATACCTGAAGGAGCTGAGGCATCTGATGCCTTCTTCTGCTTCAATTCTTCCAGATAGACTTTACGCTTTAAACCACAGTGGCGGCTTGCCACAATGGAAGCAAGTTCCTTTGGTCCGATTTCTTTGGTATTTTTTGGCTGCACTTCCTTTTGGTTGCTAGACCTTTTCTTCTTGATTTCTTTTCTTTGAACCGTAAGAAGTAGAGTCCACCACGAGCATCGGCTTGCTATCCTTCTTGATAGCTTGCTCTCTTGCCTTGAAAGATTGATCATCTCTGGGATTGTCGTGGATATTTGGTTCATCCGATAGTTTAACACAAACTGTGAATAACTATCAGACAATCCAACCAAAATTAAGTCAACACTTAATTCATAATCCATAACAAAACCCAAGACAGCCAACCTCTCAATATACCCATTCATCTTCAGTGCAAACTGCACTGCAGATGAACCTGGAGTCATCTTAGTAGTGAATAGTAGCCTCGAGGTCTCGAACCTTTCAGACCGAGCTTGCTCATCGAAAAGCTCTCTAAGATGAAACACTATGGTATTAGCATCCATAGACTCATGTTGCTTCTACAGCTCTGGTGACATAGAGGCGAGCATAATACAGGTAGCCATGACACTGTCTTTGAGATGCTTACGATAAACTTTCTGATCCTCATTAGAAGCATCAACAGCAGGTGGATCAGGAAGTGGTACATCTAGGACATAGCCCAGTTCCTCAGATCTGAGAACAATTCTCAGATTTCTCAGCCAATCGAGAAAATTAGGTCCAGTTAATTTATTAGAGTCCATAAGTGAGCGCAAATTCACACTGAAAGACATCTTCAATAAACCTAAAGGGAAAGAGAGAAAGAATGTTAGAATTTTAATATATGCATGATCATAAGGACTTGGATGACATACATATTGCTCCCACTAGTTTAAAAAATCCATAACCCTCTTTACGAATCCAAGAAACATTATGAAAAAATGTCCTAGTGGGTCGATATCCGACATTACTAAAAATGACCTTGGGTTTACCCAACAAGCCACCTTAGGTCAATCGGTAGGTATCGGTCATACCAATTGCATCATAGATATCTGACATTACTAAAATGACCTTGGGTTTACCCAACAAGCCACCTTAGATCAATCGGCAGGTATCGGCCATACCAGTTACATCACAGGTGCAATTATCGACTAATGCTATCAACTCGTGATGTATGCACACACATTGGGTTATCAACACTTGATGCGCGTACATCTGATGTACACTACCCAATTTCGCTTTTGTCTACGTTAACCTTGAGTTTACTCAACAAATCAACGCTTCTAGTGAAAACCGACCTATTAATCCAAAAATCTTATTTCCATGGTTCGAACATATCCGTATAGAGTGAGCTTGGGTTTACCCAACAACCCGAACTCTATAAGAACTCTGGTTCTCCCTATATTAATGGAAGGCGTTAGTTTTCATATTATGTGTGAGGGATTTCAAACTCTGGTCTCATCCAAGCTGTAGGATTATAGTCACAATGACTATATGGAATGATTTAGGGCATTTCATCAATCACATTGAGTCTATACCTAAAATCATCCATCATCCCACCTAAGCATGTTGTAAGTTGACTTACCTGAGAATGCAAGTCGACTTATGCATGTGGGATTGCTCTCTAATCGGCTAATTTCTCAATCCGTGCAGTTCAAATTCATAATACCAAGTGTAATATACTTTACTTTGATGTACCAATGAAACACTTTCATTGTATCATGCTTACCATATATAATCATACTATACTTGAAAAACTTGAAATGGATTAATACACTATTATTCTCTTAGATTTCCAAATAATTTTGCGAATACCAAATAATCTTCCTAAGTATCTCTAGGTAGTCTACACTTTATCAAGACTACTTGACATCGTCACAAAATTGGTGACGGCCAAAACAATCAAGACAAGGAAATATACTAACGAGACGCTAATGAGACACATTTGATATCCGAAAATTTTTGGAAACCCAATTTCAAGAAAATCAGTTTGGCAAGCATAAAACATAAATTTAACATATTTTTAATCACATTAAAAATGATCCAAGGCATTGCAACTGAAAAATACACAATCAATCATTCCAAACAAAAACAGTTCCAGCAACTTTCTCAAAACTGCCAAGCTCTATTTTTTTCTTGAAAACATCATTGAAACAATTTCAATAAATTCTGAGAAAATTACAGAGGTTACAAAATGTTCACAAAATGCTCCATGAATTTTTTCAGGATTTATTTCCAACAAAAACTCAACCAACCTCAGCCACAAAGCCAATGTCAAATCTGTGTTCCTCAACACAGATATTCCCAACAACACACGATAAATTCTCAAATAAATAGTAAATCACCTTGAAAACATTTTTCCATCCTCATAGACATTTATGAACATCTTAGAGACATGTCGGTGAAAGAAAATTAAAAAAAAATCTACAATTTATTCTCGAATTTACAAGCATGCCTGTTCAAGGAATGTGCACAAATACAGCAACCAGAACATAAGGGAATAAATTAGCAAAACCATATCAAATCACATTGATAAATTCTGTTCTTCCACAGACATATTCAACAACATCTTATGAGCACATCTAAGCAAGAAAATTTAGAAAACAAGATTTCTATACTGATTTCGAATTTAACACAGTCAACATGCATCATCGTCACAACCAATAGGCAGCTCCAACCTTGTTACGATTTCTTCGTTATATATGACACAAGTGGCTCTGATACCACTGTAGGAAAATCCCGGTGTGTGCATCACATGCACAAGGTGCAGAAAAAAAAATGTTCCGGGACCTTCCCGAAAGCCAGGATCCATGTGTCTATATAACAACGTCAAACCATAACGACCAAAAGAGACCGTCTCTAACGGTATCCACGCAGAGATCGGAGAACCTAACCGGGGCAAACCCTTTGACCCGAGAATAGCTAGAAAAAGGTGAAGACTGCTAGATCTTACCTTATTCTTGAAGAGCTAAGGAATCAACGATGGAGGAGAAGCTTGGAGAAGATGAAGCTTGAAGATGATGAAGAAGAGACCTTGTCTTTTGATTTTAAAACCCTTCTATTTAAAACCAACGATCATTAATCCCATTTTCACTTATTTTTCTTCTCATGGCCACATGTCACACACGATGACCAACTTCTTTTTTTCCTTTAGTTCATTTTGTCTTTAACATTTAAAGGCATTAAAAGCTACTTTTGACAAGGCTAAAAGAAGCTTCCTCTCCTTTCCACGTTGATCACATATATATATATATATATTATTTAATTAATTAATAAAATATATATATGTATATAAATGCTGAAGTGGTCCATCCACTGGATCGGTCCCTTGGGTCCCTATGGAAAAACACCAAGACTGTCTCAAGAATATCGATGTCGCGATCTCATCGGGACATATCTCAATCTCATCGGGATCCATTTAGTCCTATTGCTCTCCATATATTGGATCTCTGTCCAAAACTATTTTACGAATTCTCCGAATCACTCTTATGCGTGTGACCCATTAGGTTCCCGGTTATGTTGGCCACTTAGATTAACACTTAATCCAAGCAAGTCATGAGCGGTATCTAGCAACACATCATGACCCCCAATTGACCGAAAAGTCATTGGTTTGACGAATGAACCTATGTTCATCACGAACCATATCACGAACCTTTCCATAGACAATTACTGTGCAATTCGTCCTTTCACCATGTTATACCCCACTTGGTTATAAGTATGGGCAAAGTGTCAACTCTTACTAGATCGACTACGCCAAATCTAGTCCAGTGATATCGCTTCTTGTCACGGGACTCATTACTTTATATGTCATCAAGACACTCTTTATGACATATGAACTCCACCGTAGATTTCAAGTAATGAACCTGACAAGAGACCATGGGTATCATCTTCTGCTATCACAGAAGTGATGAATCCTTTATTGGCTACTCAATTACCTTCGAATACCTCAAGCTGTACCCAATCACTATCCTATGAGCGACCTCTGCAAGGCAACAAGGAATGGAGTCAAAGCACAGAATCAGTATCCAAGATATCCTTGAGTACCTCAAGTCTAAGGATATTTGCACCATTGCTATGATGAGATTATCACTGACATTAGAATAGGACATCCATGTGATGATCTCATAGCAGGTCATCCAATGTACTTACTACCTCTAGTAAGCATTCACATCTCAACCTTAAATATCTCATATTTACAGTTTCTGAGATCCACTGCTTGATCAAATCTAGGAGCTTGACATGTGTTAGTCTCTCCAGATTACCGATGTCCAGTTTCAGTAATCCTACGACTAGGGATAATTTAGATACTGACATAATTGCACATGATAGGAATCTCAGTAGTATGATCACATCACAATTTCCTTCATGCTATGTCATGTACTATGGACTTCATTAATTTGCTTATAGATCAATATCAATTCATAAATAATGAACACCAAATTAATGAATTATGCCTTTCTTTATTTATTCATAAAGTATGTACACAACTTTGTACAATGCGTGCTAAAGGAGATTGCCTTTAGGGCACTACTCTAACATTCCCTAGGGACAATTTCACATAGGTTTTCTTTTCCATTTTCACCGCCGACTCCTTCATGGGTAGCTTGGATTCGTCACGAGTTGTGAAGTTTTCGAGTACAATGAATGGTTAGGCATTCATTTTCTCCTGAAGATGGAGTGATGGTTGGATTTCACCGAGCTTCAAAGGGGAGTAGCTTAATCCGTAGTTTAGCTATGATTTATGAATGCCTAGGTCTAGGATTTGTAACTTGTAGTGAAACTACTCGATTGTAGCTTAATTAAATGTTGGACATTTAATGTGTTGTTTGGATTAGTAGTTTACATTGTCACGTTTAACTACTTTGTTATGAACAGCCGAGTTGGGGTTTATTGCTTTGTAGTTAGATTTGCTTAACTAGATTTTAATTAAGCGTTGAACAATGTAAGGTGTTGTGGATTTGTTTATGTAGAATTCTGTGCTTAAATATATGAAGTCTCATATATGTCAACTTGTGATCTTGTTGATTCTCTTTTATCTGCCTAGTTGTGTTTCATATTGAGTTGATGCTAGATTTCATTTGACTCATTGCATTGGCAAATCCACCGCACACACTAAGATGCTTTTAACAAGGTTTTAAGCAACGGAGTTCATTGATTAAAGCCTTAGACTTAAAGAATCCTTTAAGGTTCTGAGGCTCAAGAGCGCTCAATGGGATCTTAGGAAATGGAGTTCATTGATCAAGATCCTGGACTTAAAGAGAGTCCTTTAAGGTTTATCATTTCAAACTTAGTGATTTTTAATTCACCGCACACACTAAGATGCACTTAACGGGATCTTGAGCAATGGAGTTCATTGATCAAGATCCTGGACTTAAAGAGTCCTTTAAGGTTCTAAGGCTTAAGAGCACTTAATGGGGTCTTGAGAAATGGAGTTCATTAATCAAAACCCTGGACTTAAAGGGAGTCCTTTAAGGTTTACCATTCAAACTTAGTGATTTCTAATCCCATCAAATTAGTTTTGAACGGTGATAGCCAAAGCTCATTTTCAAGGGGATTTTATCACTTGTTTTAATCTTTTCATTTTCTTTTCCAAAAACTAAAAAAATATTTTTCACACTGCATTCCAGTGTAGTTAATGTTTTCAAAAAACAAAACCCACCTTTCCTTACTAACTTCGCTTGTACTTTATGAAATATAGGCTAGCTTAGGTCAATTTCATTAGGTTCCGATTAAGTGAGACGACCCAAGGTTGCAACCTATACTGCAATCTTGAAATTTATTATTTTTGACCAGTTTCCAAGGATCGATCTTAAGGTCGAATCGACAGAGCCACGATCACTCTCCCATTTAATCTTTTTGGGCTTTAAGTTTTAATAAATACTATCTTGTCTAGACCCAATTTATTATCCACCTTATATTGTTTCATTTTATATCTCATACATAATGAATGCAAGGCAAAGCCTAAGGTTGACAATTATTCTAAATGACATACTATCACATAATATCACATATTATTAACATCCATTCATCTAATGAATAATAACACTACTTTTGATTGCCCATCCTAAAACATAAAAATAAATTACAAGGCTCTTAGCCCAAACAAAAAATTTTCTTAGACTTGGATCTGTTGGACCAATGGTGGTTGACAAATTAAATCCCACTTATGTTTTGATAATAATAAAATGTATAGAATTGGTTAAGAAATTGTTTCAGGTATTTTGGGATTATTATTGTGCAAATCAAGATGGACAAGTGATAAATCATTGAAGAATCAAGAAGGAAGTTTCCTATAAGTGAAAGAGGCTTAAATAATGAAGATTATAGAAGATTTGAGTGGATATTACCGTTGAAGCTTACATAAGTCGACTAGAACATCATATGTCGACTAATATATGAAGATATGTCAACACAAGTCGACTAATAGCATACAAGTCAACTTATCGTGGACCACAAGTCAACTTACACATCACAAGTCGATTTATAGAAGAGCGGAGATGCAAGTTTACGTAAAATGTTGTCACAAGTCGACTTATACAACTCGACAAGTCAACTTATGGTCACAAGTCGACTTATACAACTCGACAAGTCGACTTATGCGTACAACAAATAAATTCCAACGGTCCAATTAGTCAAAAATGGAAGGGAGATTGTTAAGGAACGGTCATAACAATCATGCAACGGCTATATGGGTTCCCAACAGCTATATTTCTTCAAGTATAAATAGAGGATGATGGAAGAAGAGTTTATATAGTTCTACAAGTCTACATACTCTTCAATTGCTCCAAAATTGCTCATTATTGTTCTTACTTTGTTACAAATGTATTGAGCACTTGTTCTTCAATCTTTATCATATTTCTCTTACAATTTGAGTGACTAGTGAAAGGTCACGTGTGAGGTAGCTTGAGCTGAAAATCAAGTGGTGTTGGTAGGATTTGTGCCGGAAGACAAATCATTTGTAAAGGTAGCTTGAGCCGGAAATCAAGTGGTATTGGTAGGATTTGTGCCGTAAGACAAATCAAGTGTAAAGGTAGCTTGAGTCGGAAATCAAGCGGTATTGTAAGAGTTCACACTGAACTACAAAGTGTGTAATAAAGTGTTTGCAAAATCCTAAGTGGGAGCTTAGGTAGAGGACGTAGGTCTTAGCACCGAACCTCTATAAAAACAGTGTTTGATCTTCTTCCCTACTCTTTTATATTTAAATTTGTTTAAATTATTTTTGTGTGAATTAACTTCTGATTTTATTGTAGAAAATTACAAAAAGCTTAAAGATCTATTCAACCCCCCTTCTAGATCGCTAACAATTGGTATCAGAGCAGAAGTATCCGGGGTGGCACACAACAAACTAGCGGAAGAAGGTAACACAAATTATCGCCCTCCTTTATTTAATGGTACTAACTATTCATCTTGGAAAAATCCTATGAAGTATCACATCATGAGCGAAGGAGTGGAATATTATAAGATAATTATCTTCGGTCCACAACCACCATTAAAAGAAAATGGTGAGTTAAAAACGGAGCTGGAATACGATGACAATGAATGGAGGCAAGCTTACATCAACGCGAAAGCAATGAATCTAATTTATTGCACTCTCACGGTTGAGGAAAGAAACAGAGTTAACTCGTGTACCAGCACCAAGGAAATGTGGGAAAGACTTCGCATCACCCATGAAGGAACCAACCAAGTCCGGGAGAGAAAGATCAACATGCTTCTCCATGACTATGAAATGTTTGTCATGAAGGAAGGTGAGTCTATTTCCATTATGCTTGATCGTTTTGTAGAAATCATAAATGAATTAGGCAACCTCGGAAAGCATATGACGGATAGTGAGAAGGTGAAGAAGATTCTTCGCTCTCTACCAAAAGAATGGGATTCGCAAGTCACCGCTATTATGGAATCCAAGGATCTCAATCACTTGGAATTCAACGCCTTGGTGGGATCTCTCATCAACTATGAGATCATTCTAAAATCAAGAGGAGGAAGAGGTAAGTCACAAAAGTCAATTGCTTTAAAAGCTAATGTTTCTTCTCTTAATGAAAGTGATAAAGAAATAAATAAAGAAGAAGAAGATGAAGAAATATCAATGTACACCAGAAATTTGAGAAAGTTCAAAGGACTGCTCAAAAATAGGAGAAAAGAATTAAGTGGCGGAAGAAATGGAGAAACGAAGAAGTATACTGTAGAAAGAAGGTCTAAGGGCTATGAAGAAAAGAAGAGTTCAAATCTCCAGAAAAATGACAAAGGGAAAAAAAAAGCTAGCCTTATAGCCACGTGGAGTGATGATGAGGAAGCATATCAAAGCAATGATGAAAACAACCTTGCCCTTATGGTAGATAGCTTCTCAACAAGTGATGATGAAGATGAGGTAACTTTCATTGATCAAGATCTTATAGATTCTTTTAATGCTTTACAAATTGATTTTGAAGAAGCTATTGAGATCAATAAAAATTGAGAAAGAAAATAAGAGAACTAGTTGCTGAAAATAATGCTTTGCATGAGATGATTGATGATTTAGATTGTCTTAAGGAAGATCATTCTGCATGTCTTGCTGAAAAAGAAAGTCTTACTTGTGAGCTTGATAGACTTAGAAAGGAATTTTCTTATGTGGTTGGAAAATTTGCTGGTGGAAATGCAAAGTTTGAAGAGATGTTGTCTTTACAAAGATATTCTATTTCTAAACATGGTTTGGGATATGATCCTTATAATAGAGATTGTTCTTTGATTTCTAAATTTACTAAAGATGTCAAAGTTGCTAAATGTGCTAGATGCTTAGAAGATGGTCATATAGAAATTGCATGCAAAAGTATTAGAAGATGCATTAATGTGAAGAAAATCTGGGTAGTAAAAGGTACAGCTCCTCCTAATGTGGTTTATATGACTAACCAAAATGGACCCAAGATGGCTTGGGTACCAATGAGAAGAAAGGATGTTTCAGTTGTAGGTACAAGCAAGGAATGAAGATCAACCAAGCACATGGTACATTGATAGTGGATGTACACAGCACTATAGAAATGAAGAAATTTCAGGATAAGTCGACTTATAAAAATCAACAAGTCGACTTATGAGGGTCGATAAGTCGACTTATGGAGGTAAAACAAGTCGACTTATGTTTACACGAGTTCCATTGTTGGATTGTTATGTTATGTAATGACTTTGAATTTTCTTTGTGTTTGTTTATGAACTGTCAGTCGAATATAAGTTATCTGGGTCTTCTTTAAAAAATTCTCTTTTTCCAAAATCTCCGAAAACATATTCTTTTCTACTTTTGAGATTTATTCATGATGATGTTTTTCCACCATGATGGTTTTTGTTTCTAGCCAAGACCAACATTTTCATATTATTTGTGTTTGCTTGCTACTTGAGACTATTTGTGTTTGATGACTTGCTTCTTTATTTCATGTGATTGCGATATTTCATCTATTGTTGGTTTGTATTAGTTGTTTTGATTATGACAAAAAGGGGGAGAAATTGAGAAATTGGATATTCTTTAGTTACTTGATTAAGGGGGAGTATGTGATAATTGTCTTTAATTTAAGTCTATCATGATTTCAAATTACTTTTATAAAATTGATCTTACAAGGTTATTAAATTCAATGATTTATATGATTGAGGGGGAGACTTCTAACCAAAATGACAAGGTATAAAAACCTTGATCAATGTTTCTTTGTTTTCATTTCTTAAACAATTTCTAAGTGTTTTGTCATTATCAAAAAGGGGGAGATTGTTGGACCAATGTTGGTTGACAAATTAAATCCCACTTATGTTTTGATAATAATAAAATGTATAGAATTGGTTAAGAAATTGTTTCAGGTATTTTGGGATTATTATTGTGCAAATCAAGATGGACAAGTGATAAATCATTGAAGAATAAAGATGGAAGTTTCCTATAAGTGAAAGAGGCTTAAATAATGAAGATTATAGAAGATTTGAGTGGATATTACCGTTGAAGCTTACATAAGTCGACTAAAACATCATATGTCGACTAATATATGAAGATATGTCAACACAAGTCGACTAACAACATACAAGTAGACTTATCGTGGATCACAAGTCGACTTACACATCATAAATCGACTTATAGAAGAGCAGAGATGCAAGTTTACGTAAAATGTTGTCACAAGTCGACTTATACAACTCGACAAGTCAACTTATGCGTACAACAAATAAATTCCAACGGTCCAATTAGCCAAAAATGGAAGGGAGATTGTTAAGGAACAGTCATAACAATCATGCAACGGCTATATGGGTTCCCAACAGCTATATTTCTTCAAGTATAAATAGAGGATGATGGAAGAAGAGTTTATATAGTTCTACAAGTCTACATACTCTTCAATTGCTCCAAAATTGCTCATTATTGTTCTTACTTTGTTACAAATGTATTGAGCACTTGTTCTTCAATCTTTATCATATTTCTCTTACAATTTGAGTGACTAATGAAAGGTCACGTGTGAGGTAGCTTGAGCCGAAAATCAAGTGGTGTTGGTAGGATTTGTGCTGGAAGACAAATCATTTGTAAAGTTAGTTTGAGCCGGAAATCAAGTGGTGTTGGTAGGATTTGTGTCGTAAGACAAATCAAGTGTAAAGGTAGCTTGAGCCGGAAATCAAGCGGTATTGTAAGAGTTCACACTGAACTACAAAGTGTGTAATAAAGTGTTTGCAAAATCCTAAGTGGGAGCTTAGTTAGAGGACGTAGGTCTTAGCACCGAACCTCTATAAAAACAGTGTTTGATCTTCTTCCCTACTCTTTTATATTTAAATTTGTTTAAATTATTTTTGTGTGAATTAACTTTTGATTTTATTGTAGAAAATTACAAAAAGCTTAAAGATCTATTCAACCCCCCTTCTAGATCGCTAACAGGATCTTCCACTTTGAACTCTTCATCGACTTAGCCTGGCCCATTTGGTAAAAAGTGTGTAATGGCATTTTCATAAAACTGAATTTTGTCACTTTGAAAACAAAAATTACAGTAATGTTTTTGAAAAATCCAAAACTCAAAAAATTCTAGCACTTGTTTTGGCAAAATCGAAACTTAAAAAATTCTAACACTTGTTTTATAAAAACCAAAACTTTGTTACAATCGAAACTTTGCCAATACACTAAAAATTCCAATATTTTTGTTTTCATAAAAACCAAAATTTTGTTACAACAAAAATTCCAGCATTTTGGTCTTTCATAAAACCAAAACCTTGCCAATACACCAAAGGATACACCGAAACCATTACCTAGTCTTTTCTTTGATCCATGGCTGCTCCATATTCAATATTACAAATATTTGTACATAACAAAATCAAAGAAAATAGAAAAATCAAGCCAAGGAGGAAATATGATGATGTTAGGCCACCCTCTTTGTTACAAACCAAATGAAGAAACTTACAAAGTAAAACTATATTCTATGGAAAACCAAAAGAGCAACACATACACCATATATATTTTTATCACATACAAATATGTAGTATACAAAATTTAATTGTCAACACATAAATCACATATAGGAACTGAAATCATGCATAATAAAATGGCTCTCATACCAATTGTTGGATAGAAAACAAAAGCATACAAGATTTGGCTAAAACGGTAGATTTCAAAACTTTTTCTTAAATCAAAACTGAACGGAAACAACATAACCAAATCAACATGTTTCATCCATACATGATACAGTATAAGGTAAATAATTAACATAAGAACAACATGGTAGAAATATACCGACTCCTTGCTATAGCTTTGACTCCTCACTTTTGTATCCTCTCCTTGTCAATGTATCCTCTCCTTGTTATTGTATCCTCGACTAATTTGATCTACTACTTATTCTACTTAGACAATTTGGCTATATGAAAAGACCAATAATCTAAATGAGACCCTCTCATTTTGGGTTATGAATGAAAGAAGGAAGAGACAGTACATCAAATGCACCTTTTCCTTTCTTTAATCAAATGAATGCTAAAAAGTTACATTACATGCTATCATTAAAAGACAACCATTAAACCATTTAATGATAAGATCATTACTCCATTTAATGATGATAAAGCATGATAAAAATCATCTTTAATTTAACAATTCAATGTTAAATGTGCAGCTACACATTTAGCTACAAAAAATCAAAATATGCCCTCCCTTTTTTCAATAGCTTTATTCAATTCAATTAATCTAATTAATCAAATCAAACCAAATTCTAGCCCAATATTAAATGTTCGTTTGGGCTTCTAATTAATAATAAATTAGTCTAAGCACAACATTCAATCATAGGCTTTAAATCCTTTGTTTATATTTCTTACTTTTTTTGATAACCTTTCTAGAAGCCCAGCAGGGAATCTAATTGAACTTAGATAATTCAAGCTCCAATAAGCCCGGAATTAATTTAATCCATTATAAGTGATTCCAGCTTATTAACCAAAGGTCAATCCACTAAAGACAGTTCAACTTATTAACCAAATGTCATTCCACTAAAGACAATTAGTTGAACTCTTGAATTACTAAATATTATAAGAATACATGTTTCAAATAAGATGTCCAATTGCAAATTTTATTATGAACCATATTATATCCATCCACACAATAGAGGGTAAAATTACTATTTTGCCCTTATGTTGGTTTTCCCTTCTAGATCTTTCATTTTACTCTATATGGTGATTAACACACAAGATCCCATCTTGGTGTTAAGACTTAACAGATAGCTAGTCCATCAAACTACTGGTACCAGTTTAATCACCAATCTCTATAAAACATCTATAAGTCATGATATCACTATCAACTCCTTATTTGAGTGAATGTTCCCTGATACATGTTTCAATTAATAATTCCAACACGTAGACACTGGATTGATACTATGTAAAAATCCATTCCGATCATATCAAGAATTATAATAAAACACTTATGAGGTCACCACTCATCAAGATTATGGTTTGTAAGAAAAGAATGCTAAGGTGTATGTCTTAAGATTAAGGTAACAGCTATTTCAAATTCATTTAATAGTGCCATTATTGATAGTCAACTTCTATCATGATATAAAACTCATCATTCCCTTAAAGTAAACACTTTTACTTAGACAGAGATAAATTGTAACACTGCAGCCTAAACCATAATCAAGCGACCAACTTGATTAGTCAACAGTGAATCAACTAATTTAGATTCTAATAATATACATGTTTCCTATACATCTCCATGAATATGTATATTACTTACAAAAGAATCTTGGTACCTTATGACTTGATATATAATGCTCATACAAATAAAACCAAACTCTTTTTGTTTTATTAATAATAAAATTTTCATTACAAAAGTAACTGGGAGAAGATTAGGTTATATGTAAATACACTTACTTTCCTGGCCACTATATTTACATAACTCCAACACTATGTTCCACCTTGAATGTGTGATGATTCTGTAAGTTTGGAGTACTAATTTAAAGTGACTTTTGAGCTGGGATTAGAACTAAACAAGTAAGTAAAAGATTAGTGTTTATGGCAATAGAGAAATGATGATGATGAATTAGGATGAATTGTGAATGGTGTTAATGATTGATTGTGTTGGAAATTTTTATATGAACATGGGTACTTTTCTTTTCTGTTTTTGCATGTACGAAAATAGTAGGTTATAGAATGTTAAATAGATCATTTATATTGAGATTTGATGTATAAATGAAGGTGGATTCATGTTAAAGATAGGTGATATTGAAGTGTTCTTGAATATGGGAAATTGGAGCTGTAGGTCAAAATTACGGTTTCAATTTCATCTTCCTCTTTCGATCTATTTTACGTATCTTTAGGGCATGAATTTGACAAAACTCAAAGAATAAAAGTTGTAGTTATAGTCTTAGCTTGACCTCTGTGACATTGGCTTGATAAAATAATGATTAGAGCTTGAGTTATGCTTGTTTTCCTAATACTGCCTATGATAGACCCCTGTGCAGGAAGCTTAAATTATTTCCTAATTTTTGGGGACTTTAGAGCTTGAATTAGTCAAAGTATAAAACATGAAAAATGTTTATTGATGTCTTATTAATGCTTTATGAAACAGTTTGGCCAGAAGATATCTTGATAAGTTTATGTAGCTAATTGAAGTCATAACCTAAAGAAGGGACTATTTTGATGTGGTTGAGTTCAAATTTGGAAAATTACGGTTTGTTAAAGGAATAAATGTGTTCTTTTAATGCAAACATGATCTTAAGAACATCATAAATTTGTATAAGGTATGTATGAATGAGCGTTGAAGAACATGGGGTAATTATGAATGAGAATTAAGTAAGTGTATGAAATTATATCGCTGGAAAAAGTTTGGTGAATTTATAGATTTAGCTTCCTAAAGTTCTAGGTTTAAAGTAACAATTTTGTGTGTGTTATAAGAGGATTTTGATCATGAGAATGTTCAAGGATAAGTGCACAGGACCGTATCTAAAGTGAGTCTGGTATCCACAACAGATACGGGATAGTTAAATAGGCGCTGGGTCACAACAAAATAAAAATAGAAGTGAGTTTCATGTGCATTTGCATCTATATCTTTACATGCACATTCACAATATAGCACATTGTTCATACAAAACATACATCAATTATAATTGGCAATGCACGTGAGACTCAATTTCATTTATTATTGTCGTTATGACCGAGTGCCTTTTTACCAGTTCATCTCTTCATGGATGTTGAGCTTTGTCGTATAATGTCCCATATCCCTTAGTGGATATCGGGTACAGTCGCATCTGAGCCCTAGGCTCTATTCACATTCTGAGCTTTAAGCTCTTTGTCTTGGCGACTCTGGTCATAACTTCCTTATCTTACATGCATTCATGTAATGAATATTTCACATAACATAACCTCAATCAATCACATGGATGCACATTCACATTTAGATCACATTCATCATCGGACCTTAGTCCGGCATTCAGCAGAAATGCTGAGCACGTTTATGCATTCATATGCACATTCACAATTTTCACAATTAGGAGCACTTAAATAACTCATTCAAACCATATTCTAAAACAGACAATTAATTAAGTGAGACCATCTAGGTTACTCACAAGTTTCTCCCGAAGCTAATGCCTGGAAGATTCGACAACGTCTGGAAGTGGACGTTCCAGTTGCTTCTCTATAACAAATAGCATACACGATATCACAATTTGTACCATTATAAATACTCAATAATGCACATGTATGAAATGAATTATGTACAATGCATGTTCATGATAAATCTCGGGTATCGCTACTTGATTCTTCCTAGCACTATCCCCATACCAAAACTCATTTAAGTAAACTAACACTTAGGCTTATGCCTCATTAGAACCATTGAGAACACAATTCATTACTCATTAACTTACCTTCAGACTTTTTAAATCACACCATTCGGGTTTACTGTTCACATTCAATAAGAAGGCAAAACTCGTGAACTTTGAGCCCACTCTCTTCTATAAAAGTTTTCCTCTATCTTTTATCTTTCCATTGACACCAAAATCACTCAATTTGGTTCAGTAATTTGGAAGATATGCCTCAAACATTTTCGGACTGTTCCTCTCCAAAACAGTGTACTATATCTAATTTCCATCTAAAAATTGAACACCTTAGAGACTGGATAAAGATTCAGCTTCTGCATATGATTTTTAGTCCTATTACTCTAGGTTACTAAAAATCAGGAATCACTTCAACTGGAATCCTACAGACCAAGATATCATCAAAATACTAAAATATGTTCAGTAAAATATCCAGTTCATGCTCCTTCCACTGATACCGTTACTTTGATTCAATCAATCATTTTCAATTTAATACCAAAAACCATAAATTTTTGTGGAGAGATAAAGAAATGTGTTAGGAATCCAATGCTTCAAAAAACAGGTCATTTGGAGGTCTATAGAAGAAGTTATGAACAAAAGAGTCCAGTATATTTTTGCTTTTGTCTTAGTTCTATCTTCTCATTTCTATCGTCTCATTTCTATCGTCTACTTTTTTTTCCGTCTGCTTTTTATCGTCTACTTTTTTTCGTCTGCTTTTTATCGTCTAATTTTTTTCCATATGCTTTTTATCGTCTACTTTTTTCCGTCTTCTTTTCATAGTCTACTTTTTTTCCGTCTGCTTTTTATCGTCTACTTTTTTCCGTCTGCTTTTCATCGTCTACTTTTTTCCGTCTGCTTTTTATGTCCAAAACGTATCCACTTATAAGAATCATAACTTTTGACTTCGATGTCAAAAGTTTTCATATAATATACCATTGGAAAGATAAAAGAAATATCTACAACTTTTCGGAAGGCAACTTTTCCAGAATCTATCTAAATTAGGTCCAGATTTCCTCCCGAAGTTGGAACACGAATTTTTACTCAACTCTCAACGTCCTGCACCCAGTTCTCAGCTTCGTGGCATTTTAAAACTCTTAGAGACAGAACTGAAATTCGATGTCTTCATAAAAAATGTAGCCATACGTTCCTAGTTTACTCCGAATTAAGAATCATTTCGTTTGGATCACTAGAGAAAAAGTTGTGGCTAAAATACTGAAGCATATTTAGTGAGCCTTTTTCCAGATTTTTCCAACTTTCAACACTTCACCTTTAATAATTCTTCCACCTAAATTATCTCTTCCATCCAACTTCAGTTGGGAGATGATTTGAGTTATGAAAAAATTCCAGTGGAGATTTTGGACACCAAAGAATAGGTCCTCAGGAACAAGACGGTTCAGTTAGTCAAAGTCCTGTGGAGGAACCATTCGGTGGAAGAGGCCACGTGGGAGCCATTGGAAGCCATGAAGGAGAAGTATCCTCAACTATTTGATGATTCAGGTAATAATTTCGAGGACAAAATTTCTTTTAAGAGGGGGAGAAATGTTGGGCCCCAAATTTTTCTTTTATTGATGTTATTAGGTATGGATTATGTTGATTGTATGATTTATTGCATAGTTTGATTTTATTGGAAGTGATAGTGGAAAATTAAGATTTATTTGAGATTAGTATGGAATAAGTAGTGAAAAAAGAGTAAAAGTTTGTGAGGGCAATTTGGGAAGCTCACTTAGGTAGGGAAGGTTAAGGCATAACAAGGAGGGGCATGATGGTACTTGTGCCTCCTTATAGGCTTAAGGAAAAGAGTTAGAAGGAAGAAAGAAAGAAGGAAAGTGAGAAAAGGAGAAGAGGGTGTCGTGGAAGAGAAGAAGAAGAAGAGAAAGATAGGGTTTTGCCATTCTTGAGGTTTTGGAAGGATTTGAAACAATCTCTGGTAAGTTCAAGCTCATTAAACCCTAGATTAGAGTTACATGAGCTAGATCCGTTGGTTTTGGGGTTTTCGGAAAAATGGTTAGATTTCCTTGGGTTGTTAATTTTGTGATGGTTTTAAGGTTTAAATGAGTTAGAAATGAAGTATAAGACTTGAATCAAGGTTTAAGTGTGTTGCTTTTACAAAAAGGGAAGGATTGAGGTTAGTAAATGCTGGAAAAATCGGGTTCGGAGACGTTCTCCAGACCCGCACGTCGCGACGTGCAAGGAAGGTGTGCACGTAGCGACGTAGGAATTTTTGTTCATCGCGACAAGCGTGGCCTTCGCCGCGACAAGCCCCCAGTTTCCAGCAAAGATGAATTTTTGTATTTTGGGCATATCTTTTGCTGTAGATGTCCAAATAAGATGATTTTTGATTCGTTGTAAACTAGAGACATAGATCTACAAGTTTGTGAAGGAATGAAGTTATAAATCAGTCTCTAAAGATCTGAAATTTTTAGGTGGAAGTTAAGAATAGAATTATTGTTTCAGCATGAGTTTTTCCTCGAATTGTTAAAGTTGACTTTCCGATTTCTACACCAAATTGAATGGGATTTTGGTTATTGTTGAAGGAAATCAAGTGAGGCAAGAGGAGCAAGAGGATCAAGAGGAAAGGCATTCCTAAGCAAGTATAAGCAAGGAATTTCAAGGTGGGTTCATGTTTATAATAGAGTAAATAAGTTACTCATTGTTTTGTTCACATCAAGAAAGATTTAATGCTTTTAATTGCATCATCAATGTTGCCTTATGTGCTATTGTGAATTGATTATATGTTTTCTATATGATTGGCATTCATGATTATTGAAAAGGTTTCAAAAAGGGGTTTTCTCTTTTCAAGAATGCATGCGCATGAAATCATGTTTTCTGAAATGTATGAAAAGTAAGTTTACAAGCAAGAGCCAGTTTGGCAATAAAGTTTACAAGACTTTGAATCATGCATGTTATGTGGGTTTGTGGTATGTCCCTCAAGAACCGTCATGTGCACGTTGACTCATGAAAAGGCTTCGCCCGCTGCCCGCAAGTGGCATGGAGCTCCCTACAAGGACTCCCTCAAGAAACTATGACTACACATAACCATTTCGATGGGAATGTGTAGTACATCATGAACCCTGACTAACCCAAACCATCATGCTATGCTTATGTGTTTATGATTTGCTATCATGTTTCATGCATTCATGTTTTGAACTCTACTCATGAATTGTTCAAAAATCAAGCATTTCAAGATGATGACTTTTACATACTCACTTACTATGATTTCAAATTATATCACGACAATGAGTTATTTTTTAAATAGCTTTGCTTATTTCTATATTATAAATGTGTTCCCACGAGCTTTATAGCTCACCCTTTTTACCCTCCCCATTCAGGTGACGAGCAAGAGACTGAGTAAGTCAAGGGTTATGGCATCACTCCGATTTATTGTGTTTATGTATTTTCAAGTGGTACCTTTAGAAGCCAAGGCTTTAGTTTCATTTCAAGTTTTATTGGTTCAGGGGTATTTTGTATTTTTGACTCTTGAACTCAAAAGTTGTAATTTGGTTTGAAATGTTATTAAAGCTTTGTAAAACTCATCTTTTGGATATTAATGAGCTATGATGTTTATCTTTCGCATGAAATCATTTAGTTATGGCTTGAGTGTATGTTGTCAAGTTTTGGAATGGGTTGTTTTAATAAAATGAGAGAAAATTTCAGGTTTTGTGCTTCCAAGGGATTTCCTTTGTTCTTTTAATTTACATATTTCAACTCCAAGGCCTCCCCTCATGTACCAAGCACCGCGCTTTCATGTCTGATGTTGGGCTCCGGAAACGGGGTCCAACATGTTGTGGTATCAGAGAAACTAGGTTTTGGTCCAGGGTTGCATGACATTGTTTTCAATAAATAACTTGCATTGTTTTACCTGATTTGAACTGTTTTTGCATACTTTGAAAATTGTTTTGCTTGAACTAAAGGTTTTTTATGATTTTATATTGAAGGAGTGAAAATTCCACCTCGAAAGAGAACTCGAGGAGCTATGACTCGATCTCATTCTCGTCAAGGGAGCACGGATGAATCCCATGTCCCGCAAGATGCTGGGACACATTCTGCTCCGATTTCTGAGGCACCTAGCTTGCAACAAGAAGTGCCTCCATCGCCTCCTCCTATGCCTTAAATGAATCCCATGGATCCGAGTTTCTTTCAAGCCTTTACTCAGGCTTTCACGTATGTCATGGGTCAAAGATCTCAGATTCTAATGCAAGCTCCAGTAGACAGGAGTGGGCAGTATGACAAGCTCCGTAAGTTTGGGGCTGTGGATTTCAATGGGACGACTAATCCAGAAGAGGCTGAAGCCTGGTTGAAGAGGACCGAGAGGGTTCTAGTTCAGATGAAATGCACGGATGAGGAGAAGTTAGAATATCGATCGCTTTATTCTGAGGACGACCTTGCATTGGTGGGAATCAGTGCCTCACAATCAGGTTGTTCCTTCGGTGCTGATATGGAGAGACTTTGTGGAAGTTTTCAGAAAGAAGTATCTCTCCATAGTGTATGTACAAGAGAAGGCCAGGGAGTTTCTGAACCTCACTCAGAGGGACATGAGTGTGAGCGAGTATGAGCTGAAGTTCACACAGCTTTCTCATTATGCAGCAAACATTGTGGCAACAGAGGAAGACAAATGTCGTAAGTTTGAGGGAGGTCTTCACTTGGGGATCAGGGAGAAAGTCTTGATCCATAACTTCTATGACTACCAACAATTGGTGGATGCTGCACTTCAGGCTGAAAAACTGGAGAACATAAAAAATGAAGTAAGCAGGAGAAGGAAGAATAGGGACCAGTCTTTTAAGAAAGGAACAAGTGCACCGATGCCTGAGAGGAGCACAAGGAGTTTTCGTACTCATAGTGAAGTGGGTAGCAGTGGCTCTACCAGGAACAGGCAGGTGAAGGCAGTATCAGGGCAAGCCTCTAATGTGGGAGGTACTGGAAGAAGCTGGTTCACCAACCCCCTATGTGAGCATTGTGGAAGACGTCACCAAGGAGACTTTCTCAAGTTACTTGGAGCCTGTTTTAGATGCGGAGAGAAGGCGCATATTTTCAGGGATTGTCCACAAGTACCGAGACAATAGGGGTCGCAGTTTCAAGCCCCAAGGCGTGCAGAAACAGTGAGAACCAGACCAGTTACCGAGGTAGGCAGCTCTGGGACTGCAAGGAAGACTATTCCTCCAGGAAGGCCAAAGGGTCAAGCTCAGGCTCAGGAAAGGGTATTTGCCATGACTAGGGAGGAAGCCGCAGCTGCACCTGAGGTTGTCACGGGTATGGCTCAGTTACTTGATTCAGCAGTATTTGTTTTAATTGATTATGGTTCCACGCATTCTTTTGTTTCTGCAAGCATAGCATTGCATGGTGTGAATTCAGTGCCTTTGGATAAGCCTTTGCTTGTTAGTACTCCTCTAGGGAGGAATGTAATGATCAGTCAAGTATATGAGGATTGTGAGCTTTTCTTCGATGGTGCTAGATTGGTAGTGGATTTACTACCTCTAGACCTAAGAGGGTTAGATGTTATTCTGGGGATGGATACTATGGAGAAATATCTGGCCAAGCTGGATTGTGGTCGGAAAGAGGTAGAATTTGATCTAGGCAATGGTGAGAAGGTGATTTTCAGGGGGGACAGGAGTACACCATCACCAAAACTGATTTCGGCTATGCTAGCTGAAAGAATGATAGGCCAGGGATGTGAAGCCTTCTTGGCACATGTTGTGGATGCCGATATGAATGAAGGGAAGCTAGAGGATTTTTCGATCGTGAGGGAGTTTCCGCATGTGTTTCCAGAGGAATTACCAGGTTTGTCGCCGGTTAGGGAAATCGAGTTTGCTATCGACTTGATTCCCAGAACCGCACCTATTTTAATACCGCCTTACAGGATGGCTCCAGCTGAGTTGAGGGAGCTTAAGGAACAGTTGGAGGAACTATTAGAGAAGGGGTATGTTAGGTCGAGTTCGTCACCATGGGGAGCACCGGTTCTATTTGTCAAGAAGAAGGATGGAACATGGCGGATGTGTATTGACTATCGGAGACTCAACAAGGTGACAATTAAGAACAAGTACCCTTTGCCACGGATAGATGATCTATTTGACCAGCTGCAGGGAGCAAGGGTCTTCTCCAAGATTGATCTTAGGTCAGGCTATCATCAGCTCAGAATCAAGGAGTCTGATGTAAGCAAAACAGCCTTCAGGACTCGGTATGGACATTATGAGTTTTTAGTCATGCCATTTGGTTTGACCAATGCTTCAACTGCTTTTATGGATCTTATGAATAGGTCTTCAAGTAGTATCTGGATCAGTTTGTCATAGTGTTTATAGATGACATTCTGGTATATTCTAAAAGTGAAGAAGAACATGAGGAGCATCTCAGGATTGTGTTGCAGACTCTGAGGGAGAGAGAGCTTTATGCTAAGTTCAGCAAGTGTGAGTTTTGGCTTCATGATATGACATTCCTTGGACATGTGATTTCACAAGATGGTGTACATATTGATCCAAGGAAAGTCGAAGCAGTGGTGAATTGTCATGCACCCAAGATAGTGACAGAGGTGAGGAGTTTTCTAGGTCTGGCAGGTTACTACAGGAGGTTTGTAGAAGGATTCTCCATGATAGCTGCTCCAATGACTAAGCTATTGAGGAAGAATCAGAAGTTTATCTGGACTGATGAGTGCCAGAAGAGCTTTGAGGAGCTCAAGCACAGATTGACAAGTGCTCCGGTTTTGATTCTGCCTTCTGGTGGTGAGGGCTATACCGTGTATAGTGATGCGTCGAGGAAGGGTCTTGGTTGTGTATTGATGCAGGGAGACAGGGTGATAGCTTATGCTTCAAAGCAACTGAAGCCATATGAGTTGAACTATCCGACTCATAATTTGGAGTTGGCAGCAGTGATCTTTACCTTGAAAATTTGGACGCATTACCTATATGGGGTTCAGACGAGGATCTTTACTGATCATAAGAGTCTCAAGTACTTACTAAGCCATAAAGAACTGAATTTGAGGCAGAGAATATGGATTGAGTTGCTTAAGGATTATGATTTGCTGATTGAGTATCATCCAGTCAAGCCAAATGTAGTGGCGGATGCTTTGAGTAGGAAGTCGTCAATTGACCATGTTCATGTAGTTTATCTTCCTTTATTGGAAGAGATGGCCAAGCTTAAGATAAGCTTGAAGCAGGAGGAACCAAATTGCCTTCTAGCTAACTTCCGAGTAAGGCCGATACTCAGGGAGAAGGTTGTAGGAAAATCCCGGTGTGAGCATCACATGCCCACGGTGCGGAAAACAAAAATTTTTATTCCGGGACCTTCTCGAAAGCCAGGATCCATGTGTCTATACAACAGACTCAACCATAACGGCCAAAGGAGATCGTCTCTAACGGTATCCACGCAGAGATCAGAAAACCTAACCGGGACAAACCCTTTGACCCGGGAATAGCTAGAACAAAGTAAAGAGTGCTAGCTCCTACCTTTGTCCTTGGAGAGCTTGGATAAACGATGGAACTTGGAGGAACTTGAGAAGAAGATGAAGAAAGTTTGAAGAAGATGAACTTCCCATGATGATCTTCTTTCAAACTTCAAGCTTAGGTTTTAAAACCTTCTTCTTTTTCAAAACCTACGAGAATCATCTTCCATCCCCTTCATATGGCATGTGTCTTTAGCTTTTAAAGACTCATTAAATGCCAAAAATGTGGACCATCCACGTATAGCTATATATATATATATATATATATATAAAGCTTAATGATAAAGCTTCCTCCTCTCCATCTTCCACGTATATACATATATATATATATTAATTAATTAATTCTTTAATTAATTAATTATATATATATATAAATAAATGTCAAGTGGTCCAACACACTAGGGTCGGTCTGTCGGCCTCTAGGGTCCGGCATAGGAAAAACCCCCGGAAATGTTTTTCAGCAATATCGATGTCGCGATCTCATCGGGACATATCTCGATCTCATCAGAATCCATTTAATCTGATTGCTCTCCATATATTGGAACTCTGTCCAAAACTATTTTACAAATTCTCCGAGACACTCTTATGCGTGTGACCCATTAGGTTCCCGGTTATTTTGGCCACTTAGATTAACACTTAATCTAAGCAAGTCATGAGCGGTATCTAGCAACACATCATGACCCCCAATTGACCGGAAAGTAATTGGTTTGACTAATGAACATGTATTCATCATGAACCATATCACGAACCTTTCCATGACAATTCTCGTGCAATTCGTCCTTTCACCATGCTATACCCCACTTGGTTATGAGTATGGGCAAAGTGTCAACTCTTACTAGACCGAGTAAGTCAAATCTAGTCCAAGTGATATCGGTTCTTGTCACGGGACTCATTACTTAATATGTCACCAAGACACTCTTCATGACATATATGCTCCGCCAGAGACTTTCAAGTAATGACCCCGACAAGAGGCCGTGGGTATCATCTTCGCTATAATGTAGTGGTGAATCCTCTATGGCTACTCAATTACCTTGAATACCTCAAGTCGCACTCCAAGCACCACCCTATGAGCGACCTCTGTAAGGCAACAAGGAATGGAGTCAAAGCACGTAATCAAGATTCAAGATATCCTTGAGCACCTCAAGTCTAAGGATACTTGCACCATTGCTATGATGAGATTATCACTGACATTAGAATAGGACATCCATGTGATGATCTCATAGCAGGTCATCCAATGTACTTACTACCTCTAGTAAGCATCCACATCTCAACCCTAAATATCTCATATTTACAGCTTTTCGAGATCCACTGCTTGATCAAATCAAGGAGCTTGAGATGTGCTAGTCTTTCCGGATTCCGATGTCGGCCTCGGTAATCCTATGACTAGGATAATTTAGATCTTGACATAATTGCACATGATAGGAATCTCGGTAGTATGATCACATCATAATTTCCTTCATGCTATGTCATATATCATGGACTTCATTAATTTGATTACAGATCAATATCAGTTCATAAATAATGAACAGCAAATTAATGAAATATATGCCTTTCTTTATTTATTTATAAAGAATGTACACAAATTTGTACAAAATGCGCTAAAGGCGATTACCTTGAGGCACTACTCTAACAATCTCCCACTTGACTTAAAGCCAATCGCCTTGATATCTAATACCATAAAGCGGTACATGAGAATCAAAACTCTCTCAGGACAATGGTTTTGTCAACGGATCGACAATATTCGCTTTCTGTGGAATTCTCTATCTCGCACATCACCTCGACCAATGATCTCCACGATCGGTGATATCTGCGAGTATGTGTTTGGATCGTTGATGAGACCTTGGTTCCTTCGCTGCAAGAATAGCCCCATTGTTGTCACAATACAATCAGATGGGCCCATCATCGCTAGAACCACACCAAGTTCAAGAATGAACTTCTTGATCCAAACCGCCTCCTTCGCTTCATACGAAGTGGCAATGTACTACTGCCTCGATCGTTGAATCGGCAGTCGTCTCTTGTTTGGAACTCTTCCAACTAACCGCCCCGCCGATCAGTGTGAATACATAACCTGATTGGGATTTGGAATCATCCTTATCAGATTGAAAACTGGCATCTGTATACCCGCTCACCTGGAGATTTCCATCTCCATATATCAAGAAAACATCCTTAGTCCTTCGCAAGTACTTGAGGATATTCTTGACAGCCACCCAGTGACCCTCACCAGGATCCGATTGGTATCTTCTCGTAACACTTAGAGCATATGATACATCGGGTCTCGTACATAGCATAGCATACATGATAGATCCAACCGCAGATGCATACGGGATCATATTCATGCGCATCCTCTCATCTTGTGTCTTAAGACACATAGATTTCGAGAGTGTTATCCCATGAGTGATGGAAAGGTACCCTCTCTTGGATTGTTCCATGCTAAACCTCTTTAGCATCTTGTCTATGTACGTTGATTGTGAAAGACCAAGGAACCTTTTTGATCTATCTCTATAAATCTTTATCCCAAGGATATAAGTTGCTTCACCAAGGTCTTTCATGGCAAATTATTTGGACAACCAAATCTTGACTGATTGTAGCATAGAGACATCGTTTCCTACCAATAATATGTCATCTACATACAGCATAAGGAATACGATTGCAGTCCCACTAACCTTCTTATACACACAGTGTTCATCCGGATTTTGTGAGAAACCAAACTCTTTGATTACCTCATCAAAACGGATATTCCAACTCCTGGATGCCTGCTTCAATCCATAGATGAATTTTTTAAGCTTGCATACCTTTTCGCCATCATAGGAGATGAAGCCCTCAGGTTGTGTCATATACATATCCTCAGCTGGATTCCCATTTAGGAAAGCTGTCTTCACATCCATTTGCCATATCTCATAATCATAATGAGTGGCAATGGCTAGGAGTATCCTAATGGATTTAAGCATTGCTACTGGGCTGAAGGTCTCGTCGTAGTCAACTCTTTGTCTTTGACGAAAACCTTTAGCCAGAAGCCTTGCTTTATAGGTAATTACATTACCATCCATGTCGGTTTTCTTTTTTGAAACCCATTTGCACCCTATGGGTTTTATTCCTTCGGGTGCCTCAACCAAAGTCCATACTTGGTTTTCATACATGGAATCCATTTCAGCCTTCATGGCATGAAACCAATTCTCAGACTCTGAACTCTTCAGAACCTCTTCATAGGTGGTAGGCTCATCATCTTCTATGAGCAATACGTCATTCTGCTCACTCACGAAATCCATATCTCTCGTGAATGAGCGTATCCTCGTGACCTACTGAACTTCGTGTGTTGTAGAAGGTTCAAGTGTTACTTCATCTCAGATGAGTCACGCTTTAGCTTGAGCGGTTGATCTGCCTGCTCGAGCATCCTGAACTTCTTCAAGCTTAATTTTGCTCCCACTGTCTTTTTGTAAAAGAAACTCTTTCTCTAAAAAGACAACATGCTTCGAAACAAATACCTTTTGTTCCTCAATAAGGTAGAATTGATATCCCATTGTTTCTTTAGGATATCCTACGAACAAACACTTGTCAGACTTTGCATCAAGTTTATCTGACTGTGTCCGCTTTACATAAGCAGGCCAACCCCAAACTTTCAAATGAATAAGATAGGGTCTTTTGTTAGTCCACATCTCATATGGAGTAACATCAACTGTCTTATATGGAACTCTGTTTATCAAGTAAACAGCTGTCTCGAGTGCATACCCCCAAAAGGAATTTGGTAACTTTGCAAAGCCCATCATTGATCGTACCATGTCTAACAAGGTCCGATTCCTCCTTTCTGCCACACCATTATGCTGTGGTGTGTAAGGAGGAGTCCATTGAGATAAAATCACATTATCTCTGAGATAATCCAAAAACTGTTGGTCTAAGTATTCCCCACCACGATCGGATCGTAATGTTTTGATACTTTTCCCAAGTTGGTTTTCTACTTCATTTCTGAATTGTTTGAACTTTTCAAATGCTTGATTTGTATCTCATCGATATAAGTACCCATATCGAGAATAATCATCGATAAAGGTAATGAAGTAAAGACAACCACTTCTAGCATGGATGGACATCGGACCACATACATCTGAATGTATTAGGTCTAATACTCCAGTCGCTCGTTCACCCTTTGCCTTAAAGGGTAACTTAGTCATCTTGCCTAATAAACAAAATTCACATGTGTCATATGATTCATAATCAAATGACCCTAAACTTCCACTCTTATAGAGCTTAGCTATGCGTCTCTCATTTATATGGCCAAGGCGACAATGCCATAAGTAAGTTGATTTTAAATTATCTCGTTTATGTCTTTTCGTTTCATTGACATTCATAATTGGATGTGACATATCTAATATCTAAATTCCATTGCATAATGTACCAGTACCATAAAGCATTCCATTCAAACTAATAGAACAACCATTGTTACTAAAAGTCAAATGGAAACCAAATCTATTTAAACAAGAAATGATAATATGTTCTTTGTTAATATAGGTACAAAATAACATTCATCCAATTTAATTACAAGCCCAGTGGGAGTGATAAGAAATAAGTGCCTACTGGCTAATGCAAAGAACTCTTGCTCCATTTCCTACACACGTGTCTATCTCTCCCTTCATGAGTTGTTCATCGTCCCGAGGCCCCGCATATCATTGCATATGTGTGAGCCACAACCGTATCTAATACCCATATGTTATGATCGAAACAAGATAACCTCAATGACAAACATACCTGAAGAAGTCGAGGCATCTGATGCCTTCTTCTGCTTCAGTTCATCCAGATAGACTTTACAATTCAACTTCCAGTGGCCAGTTTTGCCACAATGGAAGCAAGTTCCTTTTCGTGCAGTCTCTTTGGTTTTTTCTTCGTCAGTATTTCCTACTTTCGATCTTCATCGAAGCATCACCAGCAGTGAATCAGAAGTAGAACATCTAGGACATAGCCCAGTTCCTCAGATCTGAGAACAATTCTCAGATTCCTCAGCCAATTTAGAAAATTTGGTCCAGTTAATTTGTTCGTATCCATAAGTGAGCGTAAGTTCACACTGGAAGACATCTTCAATCAACCTTTAGGGAAAGAGAGAAAGAATGTTAGAATAGAATTACATGCATGATCATAAGGACTTGAATGACATGCATATGGCTCCCACTAGTTTCAAAGAATCCATAACCCTCAGTACGAATCCAAGAAACTTTATGACAAAATGTCATAGTGGGTCGATATCCGACATTGCTAAGGATAACCTTGGGTTTACCCAACAAGCCACCTTAGGTCAATCGGTAGGTATCGGTCATACCAATTGCATCATAGATATCCGACATTACTAAAATGACCTTGGGTTTACCCAACAAGCCACCTTAGATCTATCGGCAGGTATCGGTCATACCACTGGATTCATAGATGCAACTATCAACTAGTGCTATCAACTCGTGATGTATGCACACACATTGGGTTATCAACTCTTGATGCGCGTACATCTGATGTACACTACCCAATTTCGCCTCTGTCCACGTTGACCTTGAGTTTACTCAATAAATCAACGCTTCTAGTGAAAACCGACCCATTAATCTGAAAATCTTTTTTTCATAGTTCGAACATATCCGTATAGAGCGAGCTTGGGTTTACCCAACAACCCAACTCTATAAGAACTCTGGTTCTTCCCATATTAATGGAAGGCGTTAGTTTTTCATATGATGTGTGAGGGATTTCAGGTCTCATCTTCTTCTTCTCCAAGCTATAGGATTATAGTCACCATGACTATATGGAATGAGTTAGGGTATTTCATCAATCACATTGAATCTATACCTAAAATCATCCATCATCCCACCTTTGCATGTTGTTGTAGTCGACTGGTGCATGTTCTAGTCGACTGGTGCATGTTCCAGTCGACTAGAACTTGTGCTAGTCGACTACTATAAGTTATGCGTTCGCTCATTGAATCGAATTTCTTTCCAATGACCGCATGTTCTCATTTGGAATGGACGTGCCGACCGAACATGTGCTAATCGATCGGTTTTGGCCTGCTCTCTAATCGCTAATTTCTCAATCCGTAGATCAAATTCACAATACCAAGTGTAATATCCTTTATTATGATGTACCAATGAAACACTTTCATTGTACCATGCTTACCATATATAGTCAAACTATACATGAAACTTGAAATTGATGAATACACTCTTATTCATTTAGATTTCCAAATAATTTAAGAATATCAAATTATCACCCTAAGTATCTCTAGTAGTATACACTTTATCAAGACTATTTTGGCACCTGTCACAAAATTTGTGACGGCCAAAATAATCAAGACAACGAAATACACTAACGAGATGCTAATGTGACACATTTGACATCCGAAAAATATTTGGAAACCCAATTTCAAGAAATTCATTTTGGAAAGCATACAAAATCAATATAACACCTTTTTAATCACATTAAAAATGATCCAAGGTATTGGAATTGAGAAATACACAATTTTTTATTTCAAACAAAACAGCACCAGCAACTTTCTCAAAACTGCCAAGCTTTGTCTTTTGCTTGAAAAACTCATTGAAAAATTTCAATAAATTCTGAGAAAATTACAGAGGTTACAAAATGTACACAACATGTTCCATGAATGTTTTCAGGATTTATTTCTAACAAAAACTCATTCAACCTCAGCAACAAATCCAATGTAGAATCTGTGTTCCTCAACACAGTTATTCCCAGCAGCACACAATAAATTCTCAAATAAATAGTAAATCACCTTGAAAACATTTTTCCATTCTCATAGACATTCATAAACATCTTAGAGACATGTTGGTGAAAACGAATCCGAAAAACAATTTTTCTACAATTTATTCTCGAATTTATATGCATGCCTATTCATTGAATGTGCACAAAGACAGCAACCAGAACATTTGGGAACATTGATAGCAAAACCTTATCAAATCACATTGATAAATTCCAAGCTTCCACAGACATATGTAACAACATCTTGTGAACATATCTGGGCAAGAAAATTTGGAAAACAAGATCTCTATACTGAATTCGAAATTCACACAATCAACATGCATCATCGTCACAAGCAATAGGCTGCTCCGACCTAGTCATAGTTTCTTCGTTATATACGACACAAGTGGCTCTGATACCACTGTAGGAAAATCCCGGTGTGAGCATCACATGCCCACGGTGTGGAAAACAAAAAATTTTATTCCGGGACCTTCCCGAAAGCCAGGATCCATGTGTCTATACAACATACTCAAACCATAACGGCCAAAGGAGACCGTCTCTAACGGTATCCACGCAGAGATCGGAAAACCTAACCGGGACAAACCCTTTGACCTGGGAATAGCTAGAACAAAGTAAAGAGTGCTAGCTCCTACCTTTGTCCTTGGAGAGCTTGGATCACCGATGAAACTTGGAGGAACATGAGAAGAAGATGAAGAAAGTTTGAAGAAGATGAACTTCCCACGATGATCTTCTTTCAAACTTCAAGCTTAGGTTTTAAAACCTTCTTCTTTTTCAAAACCTAAGAGAATCATCTTCCATCCCCTTCATATGGCATGTGTCTTTAGCTTTTAAAGACTCATTAAATGCCAAAAATGTGGACCATCCACGTATAGCCATATATATATATATATATATATAAAGCTTAATGATATAGCTTCCTCCTCTCCATCTTCCACGTATATACATATATATATATATTAATTAATTAATTCTTTAATTAATTAATTATATATATATATATATAAATAAATGCTGAAGTGGTCCAGTCACACTGGGGTCGGTCCTACCGGCCTACCGAATCTCGGCATGGGAAAAACCCCCGGAAATGTTTTTCAGCAATATCGATGTCGTGATCTCATCGGGACATATCTCGATCTCATCGGGACATATCTCGATCTCATCGGGATCCATTTAATCCAATTGCTCTCCATATATTGGAACCCTGTCCAAAACTATTTTACAAATTCTCTGAGACACTCTTATGCGTGTGACCCATTAGGTTCCCGGTTATTTTGGCCACTTAGATTAACACTTAATCTAAGCAAGTCATGAGCGGTATCTAGCAACACATCATGACCCCCAATTGATCGAAAAGTAATTGGTTTGATGAATGAACATGTATTCATCATGAACTATATCACGAACCTTTCCATAGACAATTACCGTGCAATTCGTCCTTTCACCATGCTATACCCCACTTGGTTATGAGTATGGGCAAAGTGTCAACTCTTATTAGACTGAGTAAGTCAAATCTAGTCCAGTGATATCGCTTCTTGTCACGGGACTCATTACTTAATATGTCATCAAGACACTCTTCATGACATATATGCTCCGACGAGACTTTCAAGTAATGACCCGACAAGAAGCCATGGGTATCATCTTCGCTATCACGTAAGTGGTGAATCCTCTATTGGCTACTCAATTACCTTCAATACCTCAAGCCGCACCCAAGCACCACCCTATGAGCGACCTCAGTAAGGCAACAAGGAATGGATTCAAAGCACGAATCAAGATTCAAGATATCCTTGAGCACCTCAAGTCTAAGGATACTTGCACCATTGCTATGATGAGATTATCACTGACATTAGAATAGGACATCCATGTGATGATCTCATAGCAGGTCATCCAATGTACTTACTACCTCTAGTAAGCATCCACATCTCAACCCTAAATATCTCATATTTACAGCTTCTGAGATCCACTGCTTGATCAAATCAAGGAGCTTGAGATGTGCTAGTCTTTCCGGATTACCGATGTCCAGTCTCAGTAATCCTATGACTAGGGATAATTTAGATACTGACATAATTGCACATGATAGGAATCTCAGTAGTATGATCACATCATAATTTCCTTCATGCTATGTCATATATCATGGACTTCATTAATTTGATTACAGATCAATATCAGTTCATAAATAATGAACAACAAATTAATGAAATATATGCCTTTCTTTATTTATTTATAAAGAATGTACACAAATTTGTACAAAATGCGCTAAAGGCGATTGCCTTCAGGGCACTAATCTAACAAAGGTTAGGGAGTTGCAGGCACAGGATGCAGATTGGAGCAAGCTTCGAGAGAAAATTCAGAATGGTAAGAATTCTGAAGTAGTAGTGGGGGATGATGGACTCATGACAGTAAGAAACAGGCTTTGTATCCCGGATAGCAAGGAGGTGAAGGATGAGATATTGGATGAGGCACACAATGCGCCTGATGTCATGCACCCAGGTAGCACCAGGATGTACAGAGATTTGAGAGAGCATTTCTGGTGGAAGGGCATGAAGAGAGATGTAGCAGTATGTCGAGAAGTGTCTAGTGTGTCGTGAAGTCAAGGCTGAACACCAGGCACCTTCAGGCAAGTTAAGGCCATTGTCCATTCCTGAGTGGAAGTGGCAAAGAGTGACCATGGATTTCCTGATGGGTCTGCCCAAGACCAGTAGGAAGCATGATGCCATATGGGTTATTATGGATAGATTGACAAAGTCAGCCCATTTTCTGGCAATCAAGCAGACTGATTCCTTGCATGTGCTAGCAAAGAAGTACATTAATGAGATAGTGAGATTGCATGGGATTCCAGATTCCATAGTTTCTGATAGAGACCCTCGGTTTACTTCGAGATTTTGGGGAAGCTTGCAGGAATGCTCAGGGCATTTCACTTTCTGATAGATTTAGCACGGCATTTCACCCTCAGACGGATGATCAATCTGAGAGGACCATTCAGACACTTGAGGGAATGCTCAGGGCATGTGTGTTGGATTTAAAAGGAGCTTGGGATGAGCATTTGCCATTGGTCGAATTCGCTTATAATAATTCGTACCATTCGAGCATTCAGATGGCTCCATATGAGGCTTTGTATGGAAGGAGGTGTAAAACTCCAATATGTTGGGATGAAGAAGGAGAGAGGAAACTGGTAGGACCAGAATTGATTCAGATGACAGTGGATAAAGTCAATCTGGTTAAGCAGCGGCTTAAGGTAGCTCAGGATAGGATGAAGAGCGATACTGATGCACATCGGAAGGAGATGGAGTATGAAGTCAGTGAGAAAGTATTCCTTCAGACGTCTCCTTTGAAAACTTTCGAAATTGAAAGTTTCAATTTCTCATATCATTGAACATATAACAAAATTTCTAAAGTCATTCTGAAAGTAAAGAATTTCATCAAACAAAAATCAAACAATTACATAAACGATATTTTATAATTAATTCCCAAAAACATTCGGAAATCATAGTTTTTCCTACTTTCCAAAACAGTCAGAAATCATGATTTTCCAAACTTTTTTTTCCAAAAACAACATTTTTATACCTATTTCAAAAAAATTTAGAAATCATAATTTTCCAATCATTTTCGTAAGAAATATTTTTATAACAAATTCGAAACATTCAAAAATCTTACAAAACCAATCTTTTATCACTAATTCCGAAACTATTCGGAAATCATAAATGTTTCCAAACGTTTTTGTAAACGATATGTTATAAACGATTTAAAAAACAATCACTTTCCAAACCTTTATTTAAACACGATTTTAAAATCAATTCCAAAATATTCGAAAATCCAAATTTTCAAACACTTAGAACTTGGAGCAATTTTCCAAACCATTTGAAATCAATACCAAAATTCGATACTTTCTTTCTTCCACCTTCTCGAAATCATTCGGAAATCCAAATTTCAAATCTTTACATAAATAATTTCGGAAATCATAATTTTTTTAAACACTTTTATAAATAATTTCGAAAATCATAAACTTTTTAAACACTTTCGGAAATCATAAACTTAGATAAACCATATTTTATAAATAACGTCAAGAATGTTCGGAAATCATCATTTTCAATTACTTTTATAAACAACATTTTTGTATTATTTCATAAACATTCGGAAATCATAAGCTTTCAAATCTTTACATAACTATATTCAATAAATATTTTCACAAATATTTGGAATTTATAATTTTCAAACATTTTCTTAATAAAATCGAAATACTTTCCTTCTAGGTTTTCCAAAAGTATACACAGTAAACTTTCAAAGCATTCATCTTCTAAATTTTTGTTTTTTTTAAAACTCAAACAAACAATCTTTCAATTGTATCAAAGTATTCAAAACAATAAATTTACAATATCCGAAACAACACATTTTCAAACACTTTCACTTTCGGATTTTTTTTTTCAAGAACACTTACAAAGCTCATAATTTCGTAAATAAATATGATACCCACCTTATTTCCATGCAAGCATCTTGTCCAATGCTTAACTTTGACCTTTGCTTCTCTCTCTCTTCCAATTTAACAAAACCTAAACCATAATCATCCAAATTCACATCATAAATAAAAAAATCTTCAAAATTAACTTAGGAATTCACCAATTCCATATAAATTCAAGCTATTTAAATCTCCAATTTTGAAATTCCCCAATTTTCAAAATTGGCCTAAACCAATTTACACAAATTCAATACCATAAATCACAATTTCTTCAAAATTGATTTCATATTTCACCAATTCCTACTATTATTGATGATTCTACACCATTAATTCACAAAATCTCCAAATTTCTAATTTGACCTAAACCCCCAATTTATAATTTTTCAAATTAAACTTCACCTAAAGCATAAACATCAAAATTAACTTAGGATATCTCAAATTCATCACTAATCCAAACTATCTAAAGCATCAATTTCAAAAATCCCCAATTTTCAATTTTGGGTATAATCCCCAATTCAAAATTTTCCAAAATTAAACACAATTATAGCCTAATCTCTTCAATTAATCATAGATAAACTAAATACATAACCATTCCAAGCCATCTAACATCATAAACTCATAAAAAAATTCAAAACTCAACTTTCTCTCACTTACCATTTTTCCACCATTTTCGTTATTTTTGCTCCAAGACAAGCTTTCATCTTCTTCCTCCCTTGAAAACAAACGAAAACTCTTGAGAATCATGGAGAAAAATCAAAAATTTCACCTTCCTTCTCCTTCCTTCCACCATAGCCGATTCTCTCCTTCCCTCTCTTCTTCTCCAACGTTTTTTTCTTCTCTCTTCTTCTTATTTCTTTCTTTTATTTCTCTCCCTTTTCGTGAATCTTCTGCTGTTTTTTGGGAGTAAAAACGACAGCCCTCTTGTGTGTTTCATTAAATGAAACACAATTTACCATCTTGCCCCTCCAATTAAGCCTATTTCCAAGTTTGCCCCTGCACAGGATTTTGAAAAACTGATAACTTGCGTCCTGATTTCCAGCATCTAAACGAAATAATTTGGACAAACTTTTTTCTTAAAAATTGTTCCTCTCGATCATACGAATCTAACGCCACTGATCGCGCTCAATTCAGATCAGAAACGAAGAAGTTATAGCCGAAATACTATCGGACCTGCGAAAAATCCGAGACTGAACATTACGCGAATTTAATTTCAGAAATTAATAATCTTAGAGATGAAATTAAATTTCGATCCCTTCACAAGAGTTGTAGCCCTATGTCTTAACTTTATTTTCCCTCAAGAATCAACTCAATCAGAGTTGTACAGCACCCGAAAATCGCAAAATACTGAACCATGTTCAGAAAATTATCCAACTTATAACCTATAACCAAATCTCCTACTTTTGGTTCAATCAATCTCTTTCCATTTAATCTCCTAAAAATCATAATTCTTCAAGAAAATGAAATTAATTGTCTTAGGAATCCAACGCTTCGAGAATCAAATCAATCGGATGTCGGACAAAGGAATTATAAGCAAAAGATTACAAAAGGGATCGGATTAAAAACAAAGTATCGAAACTTCAAAACCGAACTTTTCCAAAATCATATCTCTCGATCCCGAACTCGGAATTTGACAAATTTTGTGTCAATAAAAAGATCAAAGGAAGCTCTACAACTTCCCTGAAGTACTCAAAATCAAATTAGGTTTCGAAAGGGGTCAAAACCTCAATCAAAGATTCTGTCCCAAAATAGCTTTTCCTAAACGACTTCCAATTTTTAATCGCTCATAACTCCTAGCCCCGATATCAAAAAATTGCAAACTTTATATCAATGGAAAGATAAAAACATCATCTAAAACTTTCATGAAGACCACTTACTCTAATTCAAACTAAATCCATACGACGAGTGGCCTCGAAGCATAGAACACACAAATCTATACTTAATAGCATTTTCAAAACAAAGCATATCTTCAGAAATTCATATCTCTCAATCCCAACATCGAAAAATAGCAAACTTTATGTCCACAAAAATCTCTCGACAGAGGCTACAATTTTCATGTTAATCATTTTCTCGAATTTTGCCTAAATCAAAAAGTCAACTTTTTCCTCAAAAAGTCAAACTTCAAGTGAACTTTGACTGATCATAACTCTCACTCCCGATATCAAAAAATATCAAACTTTATGGCCACAGAAAGCTCTTGACATAATCTACAAGTTTCCAAAAGACAAATTTCTCAAATTTTGCCTCAAACAAAAAGTCAACTCTCAAGTCAAACTTTCTAAATTCTTCAAATTTTCACACTTTTTCTTTTTTATTCTTGCTATTTAACTTCATTTCAATCAACTCATCCACTTTCTTCTCATAATCCATATAAGTTCACTCAAATATCAAAGTCCTTAAAATTAAACAATTCTTTTCTCATAAATTTTTTTTTTAATTTCATCAAATTTCCTTAAATTCATAATTTTCTCACCAATTTCTTTCTCACTTAAATTCATTTTAATATTTCTAATTTTCATCAAAAGTTCGGGGTCCAACACCGCGCTTTCATGTCCGATGTTGGGCTCCGAAAACAGGGTCCAACAGTTTACTACTTACCTGCTGAAACTCTAAAATTTTCAAGCCCTGATCTCCACAAAATTTTCGTACTTCACTGAGTGAAATGATCAGTTTCTGGTTTTTCTTAGGGTAGAGGACACAAATGGCAAAGTAGGTTTGGTGAAAAAAAGGAAAAACACAGAAGTCTCTTAGAAGGTATTTGATGGAAAACTCTGGGTCTCAAAAGGAAGTTTTAGAAAGATGATAATAAAGAAGGGACTTGGACAAGACTTAACCTGTCTATTCTCAAAGAATAGTAACCTACTTCTAGCAAGAGTACAAAAGCCTAAGTGACACTTGTCACTTACCCAATACCCAAGTTCCAACTTAGTTTCTTTTGAAACTAACTCCCTTGACTGTCATCTTTACAATCCAACTATCTCCAAAGTTTCTTTTAATTTCTTGTTTCCTATTATATATATATCTTTCTCAATACTTCATAATTTTCAAAAGGAAACTACTAAATTCACCAACATACACAAATATGATATTTTCACCAATCACTAATATTTCCAATGTAAAAACATTCATAATTCTCAAATCAATCCAATTATACCCGGAATTATTCATGAATGCATGTACAATTATTTTCATGTGCAAATAAATTTACTATTCATGTGTAAGTGTATGGCATATCATGCATGAACATGGAAATGCATCTCTAACTCTCATTAGCCACTCACATTTACCATTCTAACCCTCCCACAAGTAATGGGATGTTACACAAAGTGCAAACATGGTTGGTCAAAAAATAAATTCAGATTATGATGTAAAAGTCAACAAAATGTGGATGTGATTTTTGTTTTAATTTAAAAATAAATTAATATGTAATCTTATTCAAATAGAAAACATGGTTGCATCTTCAAATCCTTAATTTCCAAAATCCATTCCATTTTCAAAATACAAACATATTAAATTATTGTTAACCTTTTTCAAAGCCCAACTTCAGAGTCATAAAATGTGAGTGTAATCCAATGAAATCTCCTTAACCATCTTCGATTCATCTTTATGCTTTAATACCATAAATGCTGGGTCCCTGGGGCGAGTGGGTTTGCTGCAACGAATGGATGAGAACTGCTATGGAGACCCTTCGGGAAAAGTTCGCCTTGGCAAAGTTCATATATTAGACCTAAGCACCTCTCAGGATAAATACAAGTTTCTCACCGTGGCGAAGATGCACAATTGACCATAATAATACCTTTTAGGAAGGGTTCACTCAAGAGCCTTCGCTACGCGTCTCCATCTATCCAATCCTTACTTTTACTCTAAGTTTTCCCAAATTCACTTCCTCTAATGCAACATCATTTCATGTCAATTCAACTGCCAACATTATTTCATAAAACTCTCTAATCTTTACTCATTTGATTCCTTACTTACCACTAATTCTCATCCTCCTCAAATTCCTATTTTTTTCTTTACCATAACAAATCTCACTTATATGTAACAACAATTCATATTCAAAATTTATCATCTCAAACCGAGAACTTCCTTAAGTATACCTAAGTTCAACTCAACCTCATCCATACACAAACTCATATTTTATTAACCTCAAAAGGACAGAGTTTTGCAAAGCTTTAATAGGTATTTTAGCCACAATACATCAATGCCTCAAAATCTCAAACTAAAAAAAGTTACATAAAATAATAATCCTTAAAATGCGACTAAAGCCTTGTGTTTACAAAATCTAGCTCAAACTACAAAACATGCAGAATTCGGAGCAATGCCTTGACTCTTGATCGCTAGATCTCATTTTCTTCACCTGAAGATGGGACGAAGGGGATGAACTTAAAAGCTCGTGGGTAACAATTTTTTAACTAGTAACAAGCAAAACCATTGGAATACTTATTTCCATTGTAACGAAAATTCACATTAAATCATAAAGTACATATTTCTCAAATTCTCAACCAAATTCACAATAATGCAAATCAGGTATGCATCAATCTTGTCAACATATCATAGGCACATAAGCACATCAAAATGGTTTGGAAGGTCCATAAATAGAACAAACTAACACATTCCCATATAATGGTCCTATGTAGTCGTGAACATAACGAACTAACACAATCCTATAGTGATTTTGTATAGTTGTAAACATGAGGGAGTCCATGATGGAGCTCCATGCTACTGCGGGTAGGCGGAAGAAGCCTTTAGTCGAAGTGCACTTGACATACATAATAGATCAAACCAAACCCACATAACATGTATCTCAATACTTGTAAACTTATTGCCAAAAATGGTACATTTTCAAAACTTGATTTTACAAACATAGTATCTTTTCAAAAATCATTTTCATATTCTTTTCATAATACCTCATCACAATATGCTTATACTAAACATATAACACTTTTTCAAAGCATTCAAAGAGTTATAATGTGCATTCATTTAATAGTTGAAATCATTTACTTCCATAATTTGAAAAAAAACATTAATGGCTTATTACTTAATTAGAAAACTTTAACCCACCTTGAAGTCCTTGTTTAAACCTTGCTCAAAGATACCTCTCCTCTTGATCCTCTTTGATTCTCTTTATCAAAGACAAAAATTCTCATTCAATAGTAATACAATTTGAGGACCCATATATTGCATATTCAATAAGATAAATTCTAAATACTCAAACTCTTCTAAAAGTCCCAACCTTCGGGTCAATTTTTCATGATCATTCTGATAAGGTAAATGAAGAAATTTGATACCATTTCCTACTAGAAAATGTTCCCCATTCAATTTGGTTCAGAAATTAGAAAGTTATAACCCAAACATTTTAAGACTGTTCTTATGCTAAAATAATATTCTATGCTCAATTTCCATCCAAAAATTAAGATTTTTAGAGACTGAATTAAATCTCTATTTCATCAAACAATTTGTATCCCTAAGTCTCTAGTTTATCCTAAATCAAAATTGACTCCATTTGGATAAATACAGGGCAAGATATCATTAAAATACTAAAACATGTTTATGCAGGAAAGTTGACTTTGTCGCAGCGAAGTCAGGAGTTCGTCGCGGCAAACTTATTCAGAAGCCTACGAAAGTTCCAGACCTCATCCCATTTTCCAGATTTTTCACATCCAACATCTACACCTAACACATCTTATGCAAAAATCATCCCTTTCTACCTTATTGACACTTCGTCCTCTACTCCATTTCAACTCAGTATCATCTATAAACAAATCATAATCTATCTTTGATCATTAGCTAAAATAAAACATTTACATATACCATTCATCAACAAGCTCATGTATATATTCCACTTCATTTTCACTTCTAACTTTCACTAAATATGCTTCATTCAACAAATCAAGAAGGGTAAATGCTTATATACTTACTTGTTTAGCTTCAATGTCTTCAAAATCTCCAAGATCTCAAAAACCTTAGCTTGATGTTCTTTCATTTTTCTCTCATTCTCTTCCTCTCTTAGTTATTTTCTCTTCTTCTCTCCCTCTCATGATGCTTCTCTTCTTTTTTCTTTAACAAGATCACATTTTGGTCTTGTTCTTCCAAAAATACCCCTCCTCTGCTTTGGTCTTCCCATTTTGCCCCTTCCTTCATTTACCTCCTAACTCCTTTAATCTTCTTAAACACCATATTAATTCTAACTTAATTCAAATATTTCCATCTAATTTCAAATCTCTATTTATTCCCATCAAATTAATGACTCAATTCTAAAAATAATGAAACAAATAAATTAATGATAATTGAAAAAATTTTCAAAGTCCAACAATCCCCCTCCCTCTAAAATAATTTCGTCCTCGAAATTCTTAGCTAATTAATCAGGAAGGCAAGATGTTCCTCCGTTTCCCATTTAACTTCATCCCTTGAATAATTTCTTTCAAATGAGTCAATAGACTCACTCGATCTTTTAATCCTTTAGTTGGTCATTCACTTTCTTAACTTGTTCCTCATTATGTTTCATATTACTCATAATTTTTCCACTTCCTGTGTCTATAGCGTCAATATCATATCATATCAATATTTCTTAACAAACTCATATATATCACATTACGAATCTAAGACATCTTTCATCAGTATCACTAACTCATAATAATTTCATACTGATCAATTCATATCAGACGTAGCTAATCCTTTTTCCTAACCTGAGCACACCTTGAACTTAATGTAAGCACACCTTAGCAAGGTGATACTTTCAGAGACAATTTATCTTTCACTTAATAATTCACATCACTGTAGTGTTAATACATTCAACTCTTATATTCATCTCAGTATACTCCATACCTTCGATGTTGATCCACCAACTCCTTTATCTTTTTTTAATCACTTAATTTCTATTACAGATTCATTTCACACATCAACAATATCCTTTGAGTTACTCCTGACCTTGAACCATTTTGGGCCTTATTCATTTCAAGTGTAAGGGCAGACGACTCCTTTTATCTTATAATGCCCCATACAATATTTTAATGATATCACTGCGATAATGATTGTTATGGTTAAAGTCAATCAAAGTTGTATATTGATCTCATATTCCTATAAATTCTAAACATATAAGCTTTAAGCATATCTACAAAAGTCAAGATTGTTAGTAACTCACAAGTGTGGTCATTTGCTTCTACCTCTTTAGCCATCAAATGCTATCTCGGCGTATTCCTACTAGGATGCATATCATAGGTTGTTATTTATGCTTATCTAACGATCTTTTTGCTCAATCATCTTTATCGGTACACATACTTCTTATTTCAATCACAAAATATCATTTTTCCTATTAGAAATCAAAATTCGTATTCATTTCCAATTTCTTAGTAAGATTCACAATTTTTTAATCCTCAGTTTGGTCTTTATTAATCCTTTCATGTGAAACTGATCTTTAATTCCATAGCAAATAGTACTTTGATTTGCCCAAAATTCATCTCCACATTCTATGCTCCTTTTTGCACCAAATCTGATAACCCCAATATCTAAATTCATGCTTCATTGCTATCAGGATTTCTGCTTAATTATCAGATACAACACTAACTTTACAGGAAATACTCATTTGTACAATCATAATCCTTCAAATAACTCTATCTATTGTCTCAGTCTCGTATTCAATTTTTTCAACTTAATTATTACCTCAAAGTTTAATGATCTGTATATTTCAAAATGTTTTTGTACTTATAAAGTCTCCAAACTTTCAAGCGATCACTATTGCAGCAAGTTTTAATTCATGTATCAAGTAATCAACCAGTAAGGTTTCAATTGTCTCCATGTATATGAAATCACCTATCATGCTACATTGGATTTTATCCTAATCTCTTATACAACATCATTGTATACTATAAAATCTCCAAATCTAGACGATATAATTAATATCGGTGTTATAATTCCTTAAAATTCTCTTTACTTTCATTACTCATACGATTTACACGTTTTTCCTCAAGTATTCAAACTATTCTTCTAAACTTTTCGAATACATTTAATATATCATCAAATTTTGCTTGGATTGTTTTAATCTTCAATACCATAGTACTGTCAGGACAATTGTTAACTCAAACAATTATTATCAATCTCCATATGCCCCTAATTAGTTCTTGTAATTCCTTAAGTAACTAATTCCTCAATGAGGAAATGTTATCTCTTGTTATACAATTGATACTTTGATCTCCATTGATCCTGGATAATATTTCTCTCTCTCTTTCCTCACTTCTGTCTCATTTTCCTATTCTCATTTTTTCTTCCATATGTATATCCTCAATCAATTCAGAATTATTGATGCATAATCATTATGAAATTATGATCTCAATTCCACTAATTTCTTCTTACGGTGGATTAAAACTCTTGTCGCATTAATCGAACAACCACTTTGGTTTCAATTTCCTCTTCTTAAGATCATAACAAGGTTATGTTTTCATTGCATTATGCTTGTACAGTCTAATCTCATCATTTATACTTATATCCTTATATTCGGGAAACAATCCAAGACAATACATTCACGTCTATATCACATTCGGGGATATATCACCACAGTGCAATATTAATGTCATATTCAATAATGTGTCCCCCAATCCAAATACATTGAATCATTATCTGTCATATTTACCCATATACTATTTCTCATTTCTATTTATCCACAACTTTCATTTTCTCATATCATGAAAGAGTATCATTTTTCTCACTAATTCTATAAGCTCAAGCTCTTAACAATTGCTCATGTGTGTGACTCATACACTTGCAACTCAGACTAGGGATAAATTACTACTGTCTACTATGACATGGCACGTAACTTGACACATGTTTCGAAAAATGCCCATATAAGATACTAATTTTGATGCTTTGATATCATAACATGTTAGACCCCATTTTTGGTTCATCTTTATTCTTTGATATCATAAATGTTGGGTCCCTGGGTCCTGGAAGGTGGGTTCGTTGCGGCAAACTTTATGTTTCTCCGCGGCAAACAGACGAGAACTTTTGCGGAGACCCTTCAGGAAAAGTTCGCAGCGGCGAACTCTTGACTTTGCCGCGGTGAAGTTCACATATTATACCTAAGCACCTCTCGAGATAAATACACCGTAGCAAGAAGCTTGACTTCACTACGGCTAAGATGCACAATTAACCATAATAATACCTTTCAGGAAGGGTTCACTCAAGAGTCTTCCCTATGTGTTTCCATCTATCTAATCCTTACTTTCACTCTAAGTTTTCCCAAATTCACTTCCTCTAATGCAACATCATTTCATGTCAATTCAACTGCTAACATTATTTCATAAAACTCTCTAATCTCTACACATTTGATCCCTTACTTACCACTAATTATCATCCTCCACAAATTCCTATTTTTTTCTTTAACATAACACATCTCACTTATATGTAACAACAATTCGTATTCAAAATTTATCATCTCAAATCAATAACTTCCTTTATACCTAAGTTCAACTCAACCTCATCTATACATAAACTCATATTTTATTAGCCTCAAAAGGACAGAGTTTTACAAAGCTTTAATGGGCATTTTAGCCACAATACATCAATGCCTCAAAATCTCAAAATAAAAAAGTTACATGAACTAATAATCCTTAAAATGCGACTAAAGTCTTGTGTTTACAAAATCTAGCTTAAACTACAAAACATGCATAATTCGGAGCAATGCTTTAACTCTTGATCACTAGATCTCATTTTCTTCACCTAAAGATGGGACGGAAGGGGATGAGCTTAAAAGCTCGTGGGTAATAATTTTTTAACCAATAACAAGCAAAACCATTGAAATACTTATTTCCGTTGTAATGAAAATTCACGTTGAATCACAAAGCACATATTTCTCAAATTCTCAACCAAATTCACAATAATGCAAATCAGGTATGCATCAATCTTGTCAACATATCATAGGCACGTAAGCACATCAAAATAGTTTGGAAGATCCATAAATAGAACGAATTAACACATTCCCATATAATGGTCCTCTATAGTCGTGAACAGAACGAACTAACCCACTGTAACATCCCATCACCGATGGGAAGGGTAAAATAGTAATTTGGGACGGGTTATGAGCTTGAAAACTAGTCTTGGCATGTTCATGCATAATATGGCCTCCATATATGCATCCATTGTAATTTTTGTATATGCACATGATTGTACATGCATTCATGACATTTTCCGGCATATGTGTTTATTGTGAATAATTTGTTATTTGTGCTTGAAACATTGAATTGGAGTGATTTATGTGTGTTTTCCATTTTTGGGGACTTTTAGGAATTTTTCTAAAATTTTTGGGGGACAATGTTCGGACCGAAAAAATTGCCAAGTAATGATGATTGGATTTTCAGTCTTTGAAAATGGTATCCAATGTCACCAAAAATTAGATACATGATTTTAGGATTTATTACTTTGAGCCATTAGAATTTGGAGAGAAATTGGGCTAGAAATTGGAAGGGAATTAAAAAAAATAAAAAAAAATTGAGGGATTGACATGTGGCAAGTGACATGTGTCACTTGCCTAACATGCCTTGTCTTATTTAATTAAAAGCCCCTCTCTTGCATTCATTCTCGATTGTTCCTTACATGAGGACAAAAATCCCTTGTTCTTCCTTCCCTCCTCCGTAGCCCTTCACCTCTTCTTAATTTTTGTTGGTTTCTTCCTTTCTCTTGTAAAATTGCTATTCACCTCCATCCACACAAGAACCCCTCCTATGGTATGTGCTTCCTCTTCCTTTGTTCACAAAGAAAAATCCTAAGCTAAGCTTTGAGAGTTGATGGTCGTATATGATAGGGAAAGTTGGAGAGTTTGTGAGAAGTTAGGAAGATTGGAAGATTGAAGTTTAAATAGGTAAGAGTTTGTTTTATGTTAGTTAAATGCATAATTGTGACATCTTGTACATCTAATTGCATGAGAATTGGTTTTTGTGCAGGCAGTAACTTTGGTTGCATGTTTGACACCATTAGAGATAAAATTGGTTTTTGTGTCCTTCATGAAACTTGTAGAGCTCTCTTTTATCTTGAAATTGATACCAAGTTTGTCCAATTTGGAGTTTTGAGTAAGGAGTTATGACTTATAAAAGTTGGGATGTCGGCAGAAGAAAGAATAAAGCTTCCAGTCGGTCATCATGAGTCGACCTAGTCATTCTGACCTCCACTAGTCATTAGGAAATGTATTTTTCCTGAACTGACCTCTCTCCACTATTTTGTTTATAACTTTTCCGTCCGACATCCGATTGACCTAATTCTCGAGGCATCGGAGTCGTGAAATATTTAATTTCATTTCTATGTGACATTGAGAAATTTTAGAGATAAAATTGACGTGGATTGGTTAGGTCAAAGTGAGGGGACTAGGTAATCGTTTTTCTGGTCTATGTTTTATCAATAATTGGACCTATAGAAGTCCAAATTGCATGATTTTGGTACCTATGGTTTCCTAAGTCATAGGGGAATCTCTTGTGATGTGAATTACGGGATAATGTCGAGAATGTCACGAACATGCATTGTACACATTTTAATTGCTACATGTGCATTATTAAATATTTCTGATTGTACATTTGGTAATGTTTGAATATTTTGATTGTTTTAGTGGCGCATTTGCAACGTCAACCCACAGACGTTGCGAGACTTCAAGGCATTGGCTCGGAAGCTATTTGTGAGTGACCTAGATGGTTTCTCAATTATTATTTGTTTATAATTTTGTGCTTATAACTCTATGGAGAATAATGGTGGGTTTGTGAGTTATTTATGACTGGATTCCGGACAGAAGGTCCGATGTATTGGGAGATTATGACATAGAAGTGTTATTTGTCTGAGAATTTGAGACCTCCGTGTTTTCAATGTGACAAATTGTGATTGTGATTTTAATGTAAATAATTGTGAACTAATTGTTTGAATGTGATAATTTGGGTTTGATTGTGATGTGATATTGCTCAATTGCAACATATGCATTCCATGCATGAATGCATGATCAGTTAATGACAGTTGTGACCGGAGCAGCCACCGAGAGCTGAAAGCTCAATGTATTTGGGCATCGAGCCTACAGTGATTCAGAGCCTCAGGCTCAACAATTAATGCGCCCATATTGGGACAGTTCAGAGCCTCAGGCTCAATGATTAATGTACCCATATTGGGACAGTTCAGGCACTCGGTCACAACACCGAAATAAATTAGAAAAGTGTCACATGCACTGGTCATATGCATTTGATTTAATCATTTTGATTGAGTGAAAGGCAAAATGCCTTATGCTTCTGTTGTACCAATCATATGGTACTTCTGAAGGTGAATCATGAAACAACTATATTATGCTTGAGTGTTGTATGAATTCAATTGGATATGTATGTCTAATCGAATGAAATGTATCAAATTGTCTGTGCTCAAGTGAAATTGTGAAATGTGATCAAATATGCAACAATGTGAATATATATTATGTGAATTAATGTGTTGCATGAATTGAGTGAACCATCGATGATGGTTACCTCACTGAGTTCGCAAAACTCACCCAAAATTTGTAATTATTTTTTAGGACCCAGAAGAATACCCCGTTAGGCAACGGGTGTATAACATCTGCTTGTGAGTAAGAGAAGGGGGTCGGGATCAGTTTGTGTCTGTATTAGTGTCTGATACAATTGTACTTTCTGAATTTTTTTTTGTATTAATGATTAGGTCTTTTTGTAAAGTCAACAGACTGAAATTAATTGTATTTATAAAAAAGGTCCCCGTGGTTATTGAATTTACCGAGGATTGTTTATGTAAATTGTTTTTCTGCATAATATATAATGTATGTGTATGTTTCAAAAAAAAATTATACTGAGTTTTAACTGAGTGATGTAGCACGCCTCCCTCGCAGGGCACGGACTCGGATATCACCATCGATGTCAGGTTCGGGTCATGCGGGAGTGGGGTGTTACACCCACATAGTGGTTTTGTGTAATCGTCAACATGAGGGAGTCCATAAAGGAGCTCCATATCACTAGCGGGTAGGCAGATGAAGTCTTTATTCGAAATGCACTTGACATATAGAATGGACCAAACCAAACCAAACCCACATAACACATATCTCAAAACTTGTAAACTTGTTGCCCAAAATGACACATTTTCAAAACTTGATTTTACAAACATAGTATCTTTTCAAAAATCATTTTCACATTCTTTTCATAATTCCTCAACATAATATGCTCATACCAAACACATAAAACTTTTTCAAAGCATTCAAAGAGTTATAATGTGCATTCATAAAATAGTTGAAATCATTTACCTCCATCATTTGAAAGAAAACACTAATGGCCTATTACTTAATTATAAAACTGTAACCAACCTTGAAATCCTTGCTTAAACCTTTTTCAAAGATGCCTCTTCTCTTGATCATCTAGCCTTTCTTGATTCTCTTTATCAAAGAAAAAAATTTCCATTCAATAGGAATACAATTTGAGGACCCATATCTTGCATATTCACTAAGATAAATTCTAAATACTCAAACTCTTCCAAAAGTCCCAACCTTCGGATCAATTTTTCATGATCATTCTGATCAGGTAAATGAAGAAATTTAATAACACTTCCTTCTAGAAAAATGTTCCCCATTGTCTTAAGTTGCTAATGACATCAAAATCATTCAATTTGGTTCAGAAATCTGAAAGTTATAAACCCAAACACTTTTGGACTGTCTTATGCTGAAACAATATTCTGTGCTCAACTTCCATCAAAAAATTGAGTTAGAGATTGAATTAAAACTCTATTTCATCAAACAATTTGTATCCATATATCTCTAATTTTCTCTAAATCAAAAATCACTCCATTTGGATAAATACAGAGCAAGGTATCGTCAAAATACTAAAATATGTTCATGCAAGAAAGTTGACTTTGCCGCCGCGACGAACTTGTCCAGAAGCTTACGAACTTTCCAACCCTCATCCCATTTTCCAGATTTTTTACATCCAACATCTACACCTAACACATCTTATGCAAAAATCATCCCTTTCTACCTAATTTGCATTTCATTCTCTACCTCATTTCAACTCAATATCATCCATAAAGAAATCATAATCTATCTTTGATCATTAGCCAAAAATAAAACATTTACATATACCATTCATCAACAAGCTCCTATACATATTCCATTTCATTTTTACTTTCATGTCACTTCAAGAAGGGTAAATGCTTATACTTACTTGTTTAGCTTCAATGTCTTCAAAATCTCCAAGATCTACAAAACCCTAGGTTGATCTTCTTTTCTTTTTCTCTCCTTCTCTTTCTCTCTTCGTTATTTTCTTTTTTTTTCTTCTTCCAAAAATACCCCTCCTCTCCTTTGGTCTTCCCATTTTGCCCCTTCTTTCATTTACCATCTAACTCCTTTAATCTTCTTAAACACCATATTAATTCAAACTTAATTCAAATCTTTCCATCTAATTTCAAATCTCTATTTATGCCCATCAAATTAATGACTAAATTCTAAAAATAATGAAAAAAATAAATCAATGATAATTGAAAAAAATTCGAGGTCTAACATTTATCCCCGTTGAAAGATCCATATAGAAAAAAAAATAATCAATCCCTATCTAAATACCCTATGGATAACTTATTTGACACTTAATGATTTAACTTTCTTGCCAAAGCGAAGAAAAGATTACAAAAATATTTTGTATTATTAAATAGAATTAAGATAAATATCTTAATTTCAAACTAATCAATAAAATTCACTTTCAAATCAATTGATAAAATTCATATTGATCATAATATAAGTAGAAAATAGCTTTGACACTAATGTAAGAAATAAAAATTCTCAGATAACATGATAAGATTGAAACATACTTGCATCACTAATCCATTGAACAAAATTACTTACAAACTTTTATTTTAATCCATGGGATATGAAACTTGTAGAATCTTAAAACTTGTAGAATTTCTATTCGTTTTTTATGATACTTATCTTCGTGGCAAAACATATCTTATATAAGATTTTTCTAGTAATTATGATGTTTAAAATTATTAACTTATTATAGGTGCTTATCAATTAGTGACAAATTTTCTGTTGTTGTTGTTAACCTTTTATAACCCCTTGGGGTACCAAATTCTTTAGGCAATTTCTTTAGTATATTTCACAAACACAGTCTATCTTATAGGGATATAGATCTTCTGTACCCCCTATCATGTACCTATCTAATATCATTTTGATCTCAACTATCCAATGCAATAAATTAGATGGTTGAGAATAAAAGAAAAAGGAGGGCACTGAATAGGGGTACAGAAGATCTGTTCCCATCTTATAGTAAGGAATACCACCTCAATGATGTCAATATACTTTTGTACTCCTTTGTAATCATAGCATCCGTTGACTTCTTGTTCATATACGTCAACCACATACGAAAAAGTTAACAAAAACTACAGATCGTCTTGTTGCCAAATAGTGTATAAGCAAGCAATATAGACTACCTATGATGGTCTACACTGAAAAACAGAGCATACTTTTGACACAAATCACAAAAAACTTTTGAACTTTCAAACTTCATTCCCACTTAAAATATCACCTTTGTCTCAATTTCGTACACCCCGACTAGGTGAGCTCTCGTCATATCTAAACAACTCTCATCATTCTCCATTTTCTTACTCATCTCCAATACACTACTGCATTATAGGACAAATATATATTATTAAAAAAATACCATTAGATCACACAAAATATAATACTAGATGATATAATAGATACTAAAATATGTCATATGTACCAAAATATACTACACAGCAAATAGATGGGAGCCAAATTAAAATTTCAGCACTAGAATAATGACACGATATTCTTCTTTTCAAATTATTCCTCTCACTACACCAAATTTTACTCTTAATCAATTACAAGACATTGGAATAATGTTAATCACAAAATTTTGTTTTACATTTTATAGATATTTAACAATGAAACTTTATTTTTCTGACCATTACCACTTCAAACTCTCATACATTTGTATGTAATTTTCAAAACTTTATTATACTAAGATCTTTACAACTAATAAAGGCATCTTTCCATTTACGATTTAAAGTAAACTCGACAATGCACCTTATTCAATCCATAATACTCATGTTAGGGAACAATCAACAACTGCATACAAACAGTTTTTTGATACCATACCGACATGCTTGTTACGTGAATAAAACAAAATCAACAGTTGATAGCAAATGACAATGTCAATTACAAGCTTATAAGGTGGACATTTTCAATTTCAAGTTCAAACAAAATGATAAGTATGTGTATGTTAAGGTGGAGGATTTTTGCTTACCAATAATCTTACATGTTTTGATTGGGTTAATTAGGTATGTTTATTTTTGCGCCGTCAGTTATTATTATTATTATTATTTTGTCTATCATCTACCATTAAACAACAAAAGTATTGTCATATTTTTATCCTAATTGATTGTTTAATGATGTCAACCATGAAGCTGAAGGGGTAAGAGGTAACTATTACAAATAGAATTCATTTTTGGGAGACCAAATGCTATCAAGCTATGAAGGTTTTTACGTAATGAAGTTTCCATCCATTAAAAAGAAATCAGATGAATTCCCAGTAACAGTAACTCTCGTAATCAAAACACAGATTTGGAAAGGTCCCAACAATTACCACATACACTGGTTGCCTGCAAAGTTAGAAAGTAGTGCTTATTCGTAAGAGGACCCTAATCTCGCCACTAGTAACTCTCCTATCACACATGAACCTAGTAACAAACCATTGCGTGATGACTTGGATATTATCACAAAGCCCATGCATTGGAGATTCTCTCATTTAAAGAGGTTCCTGAGCCCACTGAAAAATTTTAACGCTCTCAATTCACCACTTCTTATATCCCTCAGCCTTCTTCTCAGTACCTGTACCACCACTCAGAATAAGAGAGGAGCATCAAATAATAAAACGTCGATCAACACGCTGCTCCCTATAATATCTTCTATTAAGCTGAAAAAATGGAAACTAACGATGAAACAGAATGGTTGTGTTATTTGTTTCTTTACTGTTATCGGTGTTCAGAAGAGAGAGATGCTTGGCCAAACTTGATCATTTTCATGTTATAATATATGATTGTAACTCTAGAATGAAGAAAAGAACTTTGAAAACAAAAGTCATGAACCGTGCATTTATTCGAGAACAATGATGACGATGCTAGGAAAAGTACGATCAAAGCATAAAAGCAATACAAATCTCACATTTTGAGCACGAAATAGTATCCTTCGCTCACTGTTGCACAAATCTACAGCTAGCTGTTTCAAGAACAATCTTCTGTTCAGTTGCTTTGGAGATGTGACATCCAAATCCATTGATCCACTGGCCTTAAATTCAAACAGGAAATGAAGCACTATCAATGAGTTATCTTAGATGAAGACTATTGACAACAATTTTGAAGGACCTAATGGTAAGACATTAAAGCAATCGTTGAAGGAACATTTTAAATAAGGTCATTAACGATCATTTTCCTTATAAGATCATTACATTGGAGTTCTGCATGGTCACAACTCTAGTAGAGCATAGTTTCGTAAAAGATGTTTAACCTGCAGGAATTTGGTATATTTCGATATGCTCGACTCACAAATCTCCAATATGAATTGTAATGTCTGTTCCTCAATTTCAGGGTATCTGATATCCTTCTTCGATTTTATCTTATTTGCAGCTGTGGCAGCCATCTGGAGCAAAAATTCTTCGAAACTCAATGGTAGATATAGATATAATTGACAGATAAATTAAGAAGATAAGATAGACACCTCTTCAAATTGTTTGCTCATACTTGGAGGGCTGACTACTAAATAAGCAAATGCCATCAACTCCAATGGCCAGCCAGTGACTCTCAGAGGAAAACATGCGGATCTGCCATTGTATGGATAAAATGGTGCACTCAACAATATAATTAGAAATGATGATGCAATAAGTAAAGTTAAAAAACATAAATCAAATATGTTAAGGTTTCTATTTCATCAAATGTTTGTGACCTATAAGAGATTGAAACTTGATGGAAGGTTAAGTGAGAGCAAAAGTAGCAGAAAGATAGAGAACATCATTGTACTGCCCACCAATACTTACGCAGACAAACCATGCTTCCTCAGAACTTCTAGCTTCTCTTCGTAACATTTATCAGATTTGTTCAGAGACAATGACAATTCTACTGAATCACTAGGATTGGTGCCCTCCTTGGGAACAAATCCATATGATAACAATAACTCACCATTAGATTTCTTTCCATATGATATGAAAACCTGCAAAAGTGACAGCATTTTACTAGAAAGTTTTGAAACCAGTTAAAAAAACGTTTACCAACCTGCTAAAGTTGCTTATTAATACATAATATATATAGAATTCTAGGTTATTGGCTAAGTTTGTAATTTATAATAATTTGATTATTGATAAAAATTATCTATTTGAGAGGTGGAAAATAAGAAGATAGGTGTCACAAAAGACTTTAAAGTCTATAAAAGAAATAAAATAAGAGAAATTAGTCAACCACAAGCTTTAGTTTGATGGGATGAAGAGTGAGAATTGAGTTGACAGCAAAGACAATTAGGGCTGAAATTTAGATTATGCTGGGATTTCTAATTAGATAAGAAAAGGAAATCGGATATATTATTCTAGTTTTAAATATGTAATATTAGTTGTCGGGGCTTCAATTTACAGAATTCTTATTAGACTAAGATCTAAATTTATTAGGAACCTTATCATACTAAAATAAGGGTTCTAAAACTATAAATATATGTTGAAGAATATTGAGAGGAAATATTCTTTATTTCTCTCTACCCTTTTGGGTTACAATGCACCAGAATATATACAATAAGTCTTAGATACAGAACAGGAAATCAAGAAATAGAGAAAATCTTAACTAAAATCCCTCAAATTAAGGGATATCATTAACACCCCTAATATCTATCAAATAATAATAGCATTTACAGCTAATATATATCTCAATACGCCCCTTCAAGCCGAGGAGCAAATATCTTCCATTCCCAGCATGGAAATATTATCATGAAAATTGGAGTTATTCAACCCTTTGGTAAGAACATCTACTGAGTTGGTACCCTGTTGGAATATAAGGTAGGCATTCTAGTCCCTCCTCTAATTTCTCTTTGATGAAATGTCTGTCAATCTAGATATGCTTAGTCCTATCATGATGTATAACATTATAAGCAATGTTGATAGTAGATTTGTTATCACAAGAGAGTTTCATGGGACCTTCCCACTTGACTCTTAAGTCGCTTAGTATAAATCTTCAGCCATAGCATCTCACACAAACCTTGAGCAATTGCTCTGAATTCTAGTTCGACTAATGATCTAGCTACAACATTATGTTTTTTACTCCTCCGTGTTATAACATTGCCTCAAAAAAACGTACAGTACCTAGAAGCTAATCGTCTATCCACTATAGATCCTCCATAATCTGGATCCATGTAGGCTTCAAGAGCAAGATCCTTTTGTCTTTTGAACAGGATTCCTTTTCCTGGATTTCCTTTCAAATATTATAACACTCTATAAGTGGCTTGTAGATGTGACTCCTTCGGATCATGCATAAATTGACTAATTACACTTACAGAGTATGCTACGTCTGCTCGAGTATGAACAATGTAGATGAGCCTCCTTACAAGCCTCTAGTACATTTTCCTATCCACAGGAGGTTCTTCTTTTGCTTCTCCAAGTTTTTTATTAGCTTCTATTGGTGTAGATATCATCTTACATCCAGTTTTCCCTATCTCCTTTAATAAATCAAACACATATTTTTGTTGGGATATGAAAATCCCCCTTCTGGAGTATGCCATCTCAATAACTAGAAAGTACTTCAATCTCCCAAGCTCCTTTATCTCAAATTCCTTGACCAGTTGTTGTTTCAGTCCTATTTTTCCTTTTCATCATTCCCGATGACAATGATGTCAACCACATACACAAGAAAGTGTTGTCACTCCCCTTGTAGATGAGTGCTTTATGAAAAGAGTATGATCACCTTGATTCTGTTGGTATCTAGATGTTTTCATAACTTTGGTAAACCTTCCTAACCATGCTCTTGGTGATTGTTTTAATCCATAAAGGGTCTTCTTCAACTTGCAAATCCTAGAGGGATATCCATGTAAATTTCTTCATCTAAGTCTCCATGAAGAAATGCATTCTTTACATCGTATTGTAAAAGCTGCCAATCAAAATGTGTTGCAAGGGATAGCAAAATCGTAACAGTGTTCATTTTGCCACAGGTGCAAATATCTCCTAATAGTCTACCCCATAAGTCTGAATATATCCCTTATCCACCAACCTTGCTTTATATATCTCAAGTGATCCATCAAACTTATACTTAGGTGTAAAAATCCACTTACAACTGACTATGTTCCCCTTTGGTCTATCCACAATACCCAATGTTTGATTCTTTTCTAGAGCAGCCATCTCCTCTTTCGTGGCATTTCTCCATTCTCTTTTTGACAATGCCTCAGATACAGTAGTAGAGATAAAATTGGAGTTGAGGCTAGTAATGAATTTTCTATGGTTTGGTTTAAGTGACACGTAGCGAGACAATGAGTACATGAGTCTTTGGTGCATTCTCTACTGCCTTTTCTAATAGCTATAGGAAGGGGCATGTCATCAATAAGTGGTTCTACTGACTGTGTGCTTAGGGTTGGATCTAATCTTACCGTGAGGTTCATGTCAAAGATCAAGTTGGATTCTTGAACTTGTTGCAAGTCCTCCTCCTAGTATATACCTATGAAAATCTTGGAGAATTATGAATAATCTAGAACTTGAGAAGATATAGTTTCAAGAACCTAGGCTGGACTCGGATTAGATTCTGCAAAAGTAGAAATTGATGATGGACTCTGATTTAATGAAGGAACAGACTCTAATTGAGAACTAGGGAGTGATACTAACTCTACTGGATGATTAGGGAGATCAAGGGTACAAGTACTATCAAAATTACTATCTTCTAGTAGGGATGTAGTCTTCCCTTGAAGTATGGACTGTTTGAAGTATGGTTGGTGTTCTATGAAAGTCACATTAGCTGACACATAAAAGTTTTCTGGTTATAGGACTATAGCATTTGTAGCCTTTTTGTCTAGAAGAATAACCACGAAAAACACACTTGCGTACTCAGGGATCTAATTTTCCTCTTTGGTGACTATGAATGTGAACGAAAGTTGTGCAACCAAACATTCTAGGAATGAGTCCATTAGAACTTCAAAACTCTGGATAAAAGGTGTTGAGGACCTCCATGGGACTTTTATTGGATAAAATTCGAGAGGGCAATCTATTGATCATATGAGTAGCTACGAGGACGGCCTCCCCTCAGTAAGATTTTGGAACATTTCCTTGAAAAAGTAAGGCCATAGTCACATTAAGTATGAGCCCACTTTTACATTAAGCCACACCGATTTGTTGGGGTGTCTCAACACAAGAAGAATCAAGAATAATCCCCTGCTTTTGAAAGTATGGAGTCATTGTGTAGTTGAAGTATTCCCTAGCATCGTCTAACCTAAAATTCTTAATTTTGACCCCAAATTGATTGTGAATCATAGAAACAAAAGTAGGGATAACAGTGCTAACATTATATTTCTATTTGAGTAAGTAAAGCCAAGTAAGTCGAGTACAATCATCTATAAATGTAACAAACCATCTAACACTAGAAATATTTGAAATAGGAGAAGGACCACATACTTCTATGAATCAAATGAAAAGGTTTAGAACTTCTTTTATTGTTGATAGGAAAAGATATTCGAGTGTGTTTTGCTAACTCACAAATTTCACAATGACAATCTGAAATGTCTAATCCTTTGAACAAGTTAGGAAACAAGAATTTAAGGACTTTAACCGTAGGATGACCAAGAAGAAGATGATAGAGCCAAATGGTCTCTTTATTGGAAGAACTAAACAAAGACATAGACAAATTATTCATAATACTCTCAGAAGAATCAAGGTGATAGAGGCCATTCCTTTCATTAGCAAGTCCAATCTTCCTCTTAGAGCCCTAATCCTGCAAAACACAATAAGTAGGAGAAAAAATTGCAAGGCATTTAAGATCGTGAGTAAGTTTTTTGATTGAAACAAGGTTGATTCATAATTTTGGCACATGAAGCACATTTTCAAGAGTGAGGGTAGGTGTAACCATGATGTTTCCTACGCCTACAACAGTGGCCAAGGATCCATTTGCCACTATGATCTTCCTATTACTAGGGCAAGGGTTATAGGTATTGAAAAATCGTTATAATTTGATATATTTATGTAACTGGCTGAATAATCTCTTCATGAGGATTCTTTCCACTAAATAGGAGTTGCTGTACAATCCATTTTTGGTAAGAAAATATACACAACTAACACACTAATTACAATTATTCTAATATAGGTAAGAATATATGTATACAGCTAATACACTAATTATGGTAAATAAATCACATAATTTTGACCCATAATTTCTGCCACTGATAATGATGAGTCATGTGGTTTGTGGCTCTGGAATCAATTATCCATAAGTTGGTATAGGTTGTATCTGAGACATTCACGCAAGTGGAGAACGAAGACTTACCTGAGAGAGCCAATGAACAAGCCCCATATGGTTTTTCATGGGAATCTAGAAAGTTTTTCAGTTTCTCTATCACCTCACTGCTGAATCCACCATTATCAACCTTTACTTCCTCATTGAATTGTTCTACTGAGTGAGCTTGAGGTTGATTTCTTTGCTGGAACCTTGGTTGCCCGCCACGGTTTCCCCACTCATGACTTGGTAGTTTACTATTTAATTTCTAGCATCTTTCTTTAGTATGTCTCGGCTTCTTGTAATATGTACACCACTGGCTGTCTTTGTTATCCTTCAACTGAGGATTTTTGTTAGTCCTCCATCTCTCCTGAAGATCTCCTTTTGTTGCTAGTGCAGTCCCTTCGGTTGTTGGAACTTCGAACATGATGTTTCTTCTACTCTCCTCAGCTCTAATTAATGAGATTCACTCTTCCAATGATGGTATCTCTTCTTTACCAATAATCTGGACTCTTACCTGGTCAAATTCTAATCATAAACCCAATCTTTGTCAATAAAATTCTTTAGGATTGCAGCATCCTCTGCAAACTTCATCTCAAATACTTGATAATGATCAAGTTCCTGCTACAAATTCTACAGAAGATTGGCATATTCTGTAACAGTTTTATCTCCTTGTTTTGCTGCCCCAATTTTGATTTTTACCTCATAAATTCTGGTTGCATCACGATCCTTTGAATAGGTATGCCAGATCGGTCAACAAACTACACTTGATGCTGGGAGTGGAGAAAGTAAAATCCAAGAAAATGAGGTCAAAACTAATCAACAAGAAGTCAGGTTAGGAAACCAATGCCTACCGGTAGATCCAAAATAAAGAACTAACAACCAACACTTGAAAGTGCATGTGAGACTTTAGAGGTCAAGAAAGAGTTGAAACACATTACGTACTTGATGATATTACTAAAGAAGCTTGTGTTGAAGCAAAAGACTAGTACCATATCTTAGAAGATCAAAAAGTCCAATTTGCAAAGATGACGTTAGTTGGATACGCTAAAATCTAGTAGATGTCAATAGAGGATAGACTTCTAAAAAAAGCAGGCCAGCCACCAATTGCAAATTAGGAAGAGATGAAGCTGAAGTTTTAAAAAAAATTACTTAACATTTAATTATCAAGAAGATCTCCAAAATCAATTCACAGCCATTAGACAAGGAATTACGTCTGTAACTGAACAACTACAAAACTTCTCAAGGAGCTAAACTAAAGGCAAAATTATATTTGAGATTGGAACAAAGGAGGTATCAATGACAAGAAGTGTTTATGATGTAATATGCCTAGATTTAGGTGTTTTCAATGACCAACTTATGGCCCAGGCCCAGGCCCAACCCGACTCGAGGTCCAATTTTTCTAAGCAAAAAGGCATCATTTTTCTTAAAAGAATTGGGCCGCAGGCAAATCAGGGCCTAGGCAACCCAGGCCCAGACTCAATTAAAAAAAAGACGTTTTACACTTTTAATTTTAACAAAAATTATTTTTAAAACATTGACGGGACCGGCCCATTATCATCCCTAAAGAAAAGAAAAAATCTAATGAATAAGTGAGTGAAAACGAAGCAAGAGAGGAGTTGGAAAGAGACATATAATTATAGCCCTTAAGGCGGAAAAACAAGAAGAATGGCTTTATATTGCTAATTTTTCACTCAAGTTAGATGCAGTGATAAAATATGCAAGCTTATAGTTACTATCGTAAGTAGTATGAACGTGGCATTGGAGAATATAGTGAAGCAATTGAATTTACTTTTGGAGAGACATCCATATCCCTATAAAGTTAATTGGGTGGATGATAGGCCTATACAAGTTGCTCGAAGGTGTTTGGCGTCTTTCAAATTAGGAAAGACTCTATTTGGTGTGAAGTTATTCCTATGAAGGTATCTCATATTTTACTTGGTCGATTATGGCTTTATGATCAAGATGTGTAGCATTTTGCAAAAGCTAGCGCCAATCAACTTATGTTTCCATATTTTAAAACCGATAAAGGTGGACAAGGTACGAAGGCAAAGAGAAAGCAATAAAGCAACCATAAATGCCAAGAAAAGCCTCTTACTATCCTAAAGGAGAGAGACTTTAAAGTTATTAGTAAGAAGGGCATTATGTTTGCAATGGTAGTGGAGAATTAACAGAAACAACATTCAAAATATCCCTTACCTTACAAAAAGAAGTGGGTGAACTACTGGCTAATTTATCAAGTTTACAAGATATTCATCATACTATTGACTTGGTACCTAAATTTGCTATACTAGATCTTCCAACCTATCACCTAAATCCTATTGACAATGAAAAGCTGAAGAGAAAAGTAGCGAAGCTACTGAAAAACGGATCCATTTAGAAGTCCTAGTTCATATACAATTTCAGCATTATTGACTTCTAAAAAATATGAAAGTTAGCAAATTTGCATTAATTGTGAGGCAATAAATGTTATCACATTGCCTTGACGACATGTTGACTGGAGTTACTATCTTTACCGAGATAAGACTTACAAAATGGGTACCATCAAATTAGAATTAGAGTTCCAAACAAATAGAAAACAACTTTCAAGGATATAGAGGGGCTTTATGAATAGTTATTGATGCCATTTGGACTCACAAATGCACCAAATACTTTTATGAGCCCGGTGAATCGTTTTAACCATTTATAGGCATATTTTTTATGGTTTATTTTGATAATATATTAATATACAGTAAAGACTAAGGAAGACCATCTATTACATCTATAACAAGTTTTGAGAGTTTTTTAAGTAAGAGAAACGTTATATCAACTTAAGGAAATATTCTTTCATGAAATCAAGTGTTGCATTTTTAGATTTTATTGTATCCTATCAAGGAGTGGAGATGGGACACGAGAAAAATAAGCTCATTAGTCCAAAGGATGTGCATGAGACACTTAGTTTCCAAGGCCTATCAACATTCTATAGTTGATTTATTCATAATTTTAGCACCATAATGGCACCTATTACTAATTGTATGACGAAAGGACAATTTACTTGGTCAAACTGCAACAACTAAAGCCTTTGAAGAAATCAAAACAAAGATGATTGAATCTCCTACTTTGCAACTTCCAAAATTTTCATGTGGAAATTGAAGGCATACTCAGCCAAGAGGGATACCCAGTTGGATACTTCAATGAAAAGTTAAGAAGAATAACATTTGAGCTATGACAAAGAATTTTATGTCATGGTATCTACTCTTTACAATTAGCGTCATTATCACAGATAATAAGGAATTTATTATATATTCGGATCATGAATATCTGAAGCACTTCAAGTTGTAGAGAATCCCGTGATAATAGATAGTCCTTTAATTAAGGGATTATCCTTATAGATTATCCTTAGCTATAATATCTAGCTATATTAGGGATATTTTCAAATAAGGAGTCTTCCTAATTAGGAAGACTCCCATAAATATGTACCCTAACTCTATATAAGAAAAGCAGCATCTGTACAAATCTGAATAAACAGAGAAGTTTTTACATGGTATCAGAGCCTCACGCTCTTCCATGAATTACAAGGCTACAATGGTAGGATCTCGATCTTCATCCCTATGAAATCGACCTAATTTAGTTAGCATACAACCAGAAAATTCCCTACATATTTCAATCCAGAAGCTGAATGGAAGAAATTACCTAGAATGGTCCCAATCAGCCTGTCTAGTAATCACTGGAAAAGGAAAAATAGGGTACATAACAGAAGCAATCCCAATTCCAAGACCAGAAAACCCCAATTTCCACCAGTGGAGCTTGGAGAATGCCACGATTACAGCCTAGCTCATCAACTCCATGGAACCAAAGGTTGGAATACCCTTTATTTTTCTCCCAATAGCCAAAGATGTATGGGAAGCAGTCAAAGAAACATATTCAGACCTGGAAAACTATGCTCAACTGTTTGAACTCAACTAAAAAATGTGGAAGATGCAGCAAGGTGAGCAAGATGTGACTGCATATTATAATGAGTGCGACAACAGTATCCTTCTATAAAATGGTGAAAACTCAATTTCAAAAGAAGATTAGAATGTTAAGAAGTGATAATGGGAAGGAGTATGTGAACTTGGCAGTAAAAAATTTTCTAGATAGCAAAGGAATTATCCACCAAACCTCCTGCAATTACACCCCACAACAAAATGGAATTTCTGAAAGAAAAAACTGACATCTTTTAGAGGTAGATAGGGCCATTAGCTTTCAAACACATGTCCCGAAATACCTATGGGGAGAAGCAGTTCTCACTGCCAACTTTTTGATCAATAGACTTCCCTCCAAAACCTTAAAATTCCAAGCCCCATTACAAATCTTCTCTTCTTTCTTCCCTAACACAAAACCAAACCCACCTTTCCCTCTGAAAATATTTGGCAGCACTGTGTTTGTTTATAACCATGATCCCAAGAAATCCAAACTAGATCCTAAAGCTATCAAGTGTATTTTTGTTGGATACTCTAGAACCCAAAAGGGATATAGATGTTTTGACCCAATATCTTGAAAGTTTTTTACCTCTATGGATGTTTCATTTTTTAGGGTAGACCATAAGATAGCCACACTCATCTTCAAGGGGAGTATTTCAATAAGGAAGATGAGAGGTCTAATGTAAAAAAAAAAAACTGAGATATTGAACCTAGAAAGATCAACAATAGAGAAGATTACTAGTCAGGGGGAGTAAACAGAAAATCAGGAAGAAGACAATGTTGAAAAGGAAGCTGAAAAACAGAAAACACTCCACGGTGCAGTATATAGCAGGGGAGCAAGGGAAGTAATCTTTGATACAACCCAATTATCATCTCCGAATCTAAGTCCTAATATCTCTCAATCCGAAACTGAGATCAATAGCACCCAATCAGGTAACTCAAATGATCTCCATATTTTTCTTCCTATTGCAATGAGAAAAGGGAAAAGATCATGCACACAATACCCTGTTTCCAACTTTGTCTCTAATGCAAAATTGTCTCCAACTTTTGCTGCCTTTATTTCCGCACTAACCAGTGCAGAAATTCCATACAATATACATGATGCTTTAGTTGTTCCTGAGTGGAAGGAGGTAGTTTTGGAAGAGTTAAAGGCCTTGCAAAAGAATGGCACGTGGGAGAAAACAAATCTACCAAGAGGAAAGAAATTGGTTGGATGCTGGTGGATATTTACCATTAAATACAATGCAGATGAGTCAATAGAAAGATTTAAAGCTCGGTTGGTGGCAAAGGGTTATACTCAAAACATTTGGGGTGGACTACATAAAGACATTCTCCCCAGTGACAAAGTTGAATACTATCAAGATCTTATTATCAGTGGCTGCATGTTTAGACTGGCCTCTGTTAGGAGCTACGGGGGTGAGAGGAAAGACAGGGGCTAGGAGGGTGATGTCAGAGTTAGTTAGAGTGGGGCTGAGGTGGCTAGGTGGTTAGAATAACCGAATATACTAGGGGACAGAAGAGAATAAAAGGAGGGGAGAAGAGAGAGTGAGGGCGGGAAGAAAATATTAAGAGTTTAGACAGAGAGAATCTCCATTCTCCCTGAGGAGCATTACGGCTCTGGTATAGGAGGAGCTTATTCAGCTCTGGATACAAGGCATTCATAGTGAATCACCTTGTAATTGCCTTATACGGCTATTATTATTAATATCAGTATAGTAAAACTCTAGTGTATTTAACTAGAGTTCCTAACAGTGGTCCGACCTGCCGGATCTGAAGGGAGAGGAGGACCAGCTTTTCGGAGGATTTTTCACAAACACAAAAAACAATTTCAGAGTAACATACCTTGATGCCACCGAAGATGTCAGACAGAGTTGAGCTTTTGGAATCGCGTATGGCCAGTCTTGAAGCGGGGATAGAAGAGATGCAGTCATCCATGCGAATGGCCATGATGGAGATGCAACGAAACTTACTGCTGGAAATGAGCAAAGTGATGGGTAAACGACCGGAGGAAGGGCAAGGTAGTGGCAATGCTTCCGGACGGGGGCCTCATGCTACAGAAGAGCGGAATGCACATCAAGGACAGTTCAACCCGATGGCACACTCCGATGACTCCATGGATGAATATCGAATGTCTGTCCGCAAAGTGGACTTACCTATGTTTGGTGGTTCTGATCCCGTAGGGTGGATCACACGGGCTGAGATGTATTTTGAAGTGCACAACACGTCGGATCAAGTCAAAATGAAGCTGGCGTTATTGAGTATGGAGGGTTCCACCATACCTTTGGTTTAATCTTCTTCGGAAAGAGGTGAACTTGGGTGGGAGAAGTTCAAGCGAGCCCTCATAGATCGCTATGGAGGGCGAAGGTTCGAAAACCCATTTGAGGAGCTATCAGACTTGCGACAGACAGATTCGGTGGAAGAGTACATCGAAGCTTTTGAATTCATCTCATCGCAGGTGGGTCGCTTACCCGAGGAGCAATATATGGGGTACTTCATGAGTGGTTTGAGGGCTGACATCCGTCGACGGGTGAGGACATTCGGGCCAGTGAATCGTTACCAGCTGATGAAGATTGCCAGGGCAGTGGAGGAAGAACTCGTCGGTGATGAGGAAGGGACCGAACACTCCAGATCGCGCACATGCGTCTGGACGCCACATCGAGGAAGTTTTTTTAGGGGTGGTTTGCGGGTCAGTCCGAACCACAACGGCATGGAGCCTCCACACCCGATGGGTCGCGGGAAGGTGGTAGACGGATATGGGTCGGGCGGGACCCGAGAGTCTTATGGGTCACAGACCCACTTGCCTGCGCTGAGCCGAGGAGGAGATTCCAACCTCGCAACTCCTACCAGACGTCCGGATGGTGATCGAAGGGGGTCGACGGAGAAGAACAGGGGTCTGCGACATCTCTCCTATCACGAGCTCATGGACCGGAAGGCCAAGGGCCTTTGCTTCAGGTGCGGGGAGAGATTCCACCCTCTCCATCAGTGCGCCGAGAAACAGTTGAGGTTGTTGATATTGGATGATAACGAGACTTTGACTGAGAATGGAGAAATTCTCGCCTTGGAAGCAGAACCGGAGGAAGATGGAGATATAACTCTGGAAGGCCGCACCATGGGTCCTCACTTCAGCCTTGAGGACAAGGTTGTTCTTCGGGGAGGCGGCAATGTTAGGAGCTACGGGGGTGAGAGGAAAGACAGGGGCTAGGAGGGTGATGTCAGAGTTAGTTAGAGTGGGGCTGAGGTGGCTAGGTGGTTAGAATAACCGAATATACTAGGGGACAGAGGAGAATAAAAGGAGGGGAGAAGAGAGAGTGAGGGGGGGAAGAAAATATTAAGAGTTTAGACAGAGAGAATCTCCATTCTCCCTGAGGAACATTACGGCTCTGGTATAGGAGGAGCTTATTCAGCTCTGGATACAAGGCATTCATAGTGAATCACCTTGTAATTGCCTTATACGGCTATTATTATTAATATCAGTATAGTAAAACTCTAGTGTATTCAACTAGAGTTCCTAACAGCCTCTAATACAATTAGATGTAAAAATTGCCTTCTTGAATGGTGATTTGGAAGAGGAAGTGTACATAGAGCCACCTCCTGGGTTTGAGAAAAGCTTTGGAGACAAAGTGTGCAAACTTAGAAGGCCCCTATATGGACTAAAACAGTCCCCAAGAGCTTGGTTTGACAGATTCACCAAATTTGTAACAAGGGGTATTCCTAAGGCCGATCAGATCATACCCTGTTTACTAAAAAGAATAGGGAAGGTAAGATTGTTATCCTAATAGTGTATGTGGATGATATCGGAACCATTGAAAGTGATCAAGTGGAGATAGAGAAATTACAGGCTCAGCTCGGGAAGGAATTTGAAGTAAAAAACTTGGGACAGCTTAGATATTTCCTTGGTATGGAAGTAGCTCAATCCAAGAAGGGAATTGTGGTGACTCAAAGAAAGTATATGTTGTGGACGCATTCTTGGGGAAAAAATATGAAAGAAAAAAACATTAATTTGGATCTCTTATTTTTATTGCTTTGTTAGATAATTTACTGTAGCTGTTTTATAGTTATTTCTTTATTAGGGACTTAATAAAGTAGGAATCATAGTATCGGTAGGAATCCTATTATCATAAGGAAACCTACCTGAAGTAGAGTAGGAATCATGGTATCGGTAGGAATCCTATTATCATAAGGAAACCTACCTGCAATAGGAAACTTGCCTAAAGTAGGAATTCTATTATTGTAAGGAGACTTGGCTATTTAAAGGCAATTAGAAGCAATTAAAGGTAAGTAAGAATTTATTCAAATAAGAGATCAGAGTTCTCTTTATCGAACTCTAAGGTATCAACCTCTCTTTGAAGAGCTGAAATTCTACTCAAGATAGGTCGACCAAAAAAATAGTATAGTCGCCCTGTGACTCGATCCCAAACACAAGACCATAACAGTATACTTTGAATTTATTAAAAGAAACAGGTTTAAGTGACTGTAAACTGTGTGATACACCAGTGGAACAAGGGAAAAGACTTGGGTAGCCCGAAAATGGTACTCTAGTAAACAAGGAAAGGTACCAAAGACTTGTTGGGAAACTAATTTACTTATCTCACACCAGGCCAGATATAGCATTTGCAGTGAGCTTGGTAAGTAAATTTATGCACTCATCATATGAAAAACATTGGGAGGCTGTTATCAAAATTTTGAAGTATCTAAAGGGAAGGGGTTGTTCTTTGAAAAGAAGGAAGAAAGAAGCATAGAAGTCTACACGGATACAAACTATGCTGGCTCCATTACTAACAAAAGGTCAACATCAGGCTACTACACCTATCTATGGGGGAATATGGTCACATGGAGGAGTAAAAAGCATAATGTAGTAGCTAGAAGTAGGGCAAAAGCTGAGTACAAGGCTACGGCTAAAGGAGTGTGTGAAGTTTTATGGCTCCGAAGAGTTATGTCGGAGTTAAATTTGGAAGTTAAGCCTCCTATGAAGTTGTATTGTGACAATAAGGCAGCCATTAATATTGTACACAATCCAGTACTTCATGAAACGACAAAGCATATAGAGGTTGATAAGCACTTTATAAGGGAAAAAAATGGAAGATGGATGCATATGTATCCCATTTGTTCCTACTAAAGAACAAAGAGCAAATGTCTTCACAAAGGGGCTATTCAGACAACCATTTGAAGAACAAATTAGCAAGTTGGGCATGGTAGACATCTTTGCACCAACTTGAGGGGGAGTGTAGAGAATCCCGTAATAATAGATAGTCCCTTAATTAAGGGATTATCCTTATAGATTATCCTTAGCTGTAATATCTAGCTATATTAGGGATATTTCCAAATAAAGAGTCTTCCTAATTAGGAAGACTTCCATAACTATATACCCTAACTCTATATAAGAAAAGCAACATCTGTACATCTATTTTATCTAAATAAAGAGAGAAGTTTTTACACAAGTCATAAAAGAACTTCAACAAAAGGCATACCTTATGGAATGAATTTTTGAAGCAACTTTGTTATTAAACATCAGGCAGGAATTGACAATAAGGTGACAAATGCATTAAGCAAAAAGAGCCATTTGCTTAACACTTTGGTGGTAAAAATTGTAGGATTTAAAGTCCTAAAGGGAGAATATGTTTTAGATCGAAATTTTGGAACAATTTACTCAAAAATTGCCACCAAACAAGGGGACAATCACTTCCTTTTTGTGATCCATGATGACTATCTTTTCAAAGAAAATCAACTTTGCCTACATGATAATTTTATAAGGAAGAACGTGATTTGAGAACTAAATGGAAAAGGGGTAGCAAGTCACTTTGGAAGAAACAAAACCATATCCATGGTTGTAAGTTCGCTTTTATGGGCCCTCTTTAAAACACAACGTGTCTTTAAATCATACAACAATGTTAAACATGTTAATTAGCTAAAGGAACGAAGCAAAATTTTTAATTATTCACACCATTCCGCATGTCTCATGATTATGGCAAGACATAAGTATCGATTTTATCTTGGAAATTCCTAAATCTATATGAGGTTATGATTCTATTCTTGTAGTGGTGGATAAATTTTCCTAGATGAGTCATTTTATTCCATTGTTCCAAGACTTAATGCTGTCTATATTGCTAAACTCTTCCTCAAAAAGGTTGTATGTATCTATGGATCACCTTTAACCATCATCTAATATGAAGTTTATGAGTTATTTTTGAAGAACTCTATGAAAAATATTGAATACTAAGCTCCAATTTTCATGCTCTTTTCATCCCCAAATCAATGGACAACAAAGGTGGTAGATAGAAATTTGGGAGACTTGTGAAGATGTTTAGCTGGAGACAATATAAATAATTGAGACCTAATTCTTCCTGTGGAAAAATTTGCATACGATAGTTCTAAAAATAGGTCAACTATTAAGAGCCATTTTGACATAGTTTTGCGAGTTCAATCATGAAAACCTATTGATCTGGTTCCTTTACTACAAACAACACAAGACAATGTTGAAGTTTAAGGTTTTGCACAACATATGAGGGATGTCTTTGATGAGGTATAATGAAATATAACAACTAGCAACTTGACTTATAAAGAACATAATGATCAACATCGCCAATTGGTGGAATTCAATTAATGGTGATGATAAGGATTCGCTTAGAGGGTCTTCCAAAAGGAAAATATAAGAAACTTCATTTGCAAAGCGTTAGAACTTATAAAATCTTCAAGAAGATAAGTTCTAATTGGATATGATGATAGACAATCTCTTACTGTAGCTGTAACAATTTCAGCAACTCCTCGTCTTAAAGAGGAGACAGAGGATGCTCGTGATGAACAAGTTGTGGCCATAAGAATTAGAGGATATTGACAATTGCTTATTAATTGGAAAGGAAGATCACTTTTTGACAGCACTTAAAAGTTTAGAATCTGAATTTCATAAGCTGAATCCAGACTTATATAATTAGTATTTTTCACATTCTATGTCAAGGACAACTTCAAATAGGGGTGAGCATTATTCGGGCCGGCCCAATTACCCGGCCCGGCCCGAATTAATTCGGGTAAGAAAATGTTAAATTTCGGGTAATTCGGGCCAGCCCAGGTATTACTTGAATTATTTTCGGGCCGAGACGGGTAACTCCAAAAAAATTCGGGCCGGCCCGATTACCCGAATTAGGTTTAAAAAAATTATGAAAATACATTTCGTTATTTTTCTTGTAGAATTAACAGATTTGTTATGCTAGTTAATTGAAATATTTGGTTATATTATTAGTGAATTCAACTATTTGTTGAGATATGAAAATGTAATTCAAGTATTTAGTTATTTCGTGTAATTTTTGAAAAAGAACCAAATAAAATTTCGGGTAATTCAGGCCGGGTAAATTCAGGTAATGAAATTTCGGGTTCGGGCTGGGTAAGATGGAAAAAATTTTAGATAATTCGGGCCGGGCCCGAACAGTAAAAATTGGGCCCGAATTACCCGAATGCTCACCCCTAACTTCAAATAATTTGGGAAGAATTAATGCAAAAGAGCTTAAAGTCTATAAAAAAATAAGGAAGAAAAATTAGTCAACCACAAGCATTAATTTGGTGCGATGAACAATGAGAATTAATTTGGTAGCAAAGATATGTAATTCTCATTTAGATACATTATCATAGTTGTTTAGGACTTAAATTTATAGAATTTTTATTATAATAGAATTTAAATTTATTATGAATCCTTTCACACTAGAATAAGAATCTAAGAACTTCCTTAAATAGTTGTACTCAGCAATACAATAATAAAATATCCTAAATTTTTTCTACAAACTTGAGTTTTCAATTAAAATTTATGATTCTTCTAGGAGTGATTGTTAGACTCTAGGATTGATTCCTAGTTCCCTATCCTCCGTTCCTTATTCACCTAACTAAAATTCTAACAGCCAAAACCTTGAAATCATATCCTAAATTTAAATAATCAAACACTAAAATCTCAGCTATACTCAAATCTGAAATTCAACTACTCCAAGCTGAAATGCAGACCAAAAACTTCATATTTCAGCAACCTAATACCAACTATATGTCATAATTTTTATAAGTTTTAGCTATTAATTAATATTTCTTCTATTTTTCCTACGTCAATAGGGTTGTCTACATTTTTCCTCTTTGTGCCACCATTAGATGTGATAATGCAGTTACATGAAAAGATGAAGGTTGCTTTCCAATCCAAAAGCATCAGTGAAGCAAGCATCATTCTTCATAAAAACTTCGTTATTAATATTTAATTATAGTCAACCAACGCAAAAATAAAGTCAACAAAAACACCTAGAATCATCTTTCTAATTTTAAGGAAATATAAAAACAAAAAAATCACTTCATGTCATTCTCCAGAAGAAACATTCTTTACCTGCTCACCTGGTTGGTAAGAGCGGTCAGTTGTGAAGACAACTCCCAATGAGGACTTGTCATAATCCAAAAAAGTGTCCACCTAGCTCAGCCAATTGCAAGGTACGTTCTTATAACGACCAAGCTCAAATTCTTTAACGCTAAATAAATAAAGAAAAACTAATTTACACACCTCACAACTATGATTCATCATGTCAGCCCAGGGAACCAAGGCAACTTTTCCATCCATCAAGGGTAAACGAACCTTTGCAAGGGAGACCAATCAAGTCAGATAACCACGAAAAAACTAAATGTTCAATTCAATTCATGTAACTAAGGAGAAGACTTCTATAAAGTTAGAGGAAGTCAAGAAAATGCTAATAGCTATCTACTTTCCTAATCAGTAAAACAAATGATAAGGGTTTTTTTTTCCATTAACAGCAATTCAGACTAGTAATCTTTCATTTTCAGGATATCAAAAGAAAAGCAATAATTTCAAGAGTTTAGGAGTTAATTCCAATAAGAGAAAGAAAAGAAACTATAATTGGACGTGAAAGACAAACTGCCTTTGGTTTTTCATCACTTCAAAATTATTTATCATTGTTTTGATGCATCAATCTGGCCAAATCTTCATAACATGAAATTTTAACCTATGGATTTATGAGCAAAGCAGCCTATTCCACTTAATATTAAAAGAAATTCATTGTAGTTTGATTATCACGGATAAATCAGGGAACAAGTTTACAAAATAATAAAACTTTACTCACCAATCGGGAGAAAAGAATGCCAAATGACCACATGAAAGTATCAAGATTGTATACCTGGAAGGGAGATGAAATTCAAGTTCCAACAAGGTATGGGTTTAAGCAATAGTACATGCAACACTGGACAATCACTGGTTGTCTCATTGTGCCTCTTGCATCCCAAGAATAAAGGAGCAGAGGTCCAAAAGTATGTAAAATGCCTATCAAGTTTAATGTCCCTGCGTTGATTGGATAAAACTTACAACTACTTCGCAAACCAGTTTTTAGGTTTAGCAAGATAATATAATCTTTTCTTTTTTTGAAAGATGATGATATATAGATCTTTACAAAAATTATATCACAAAAGGATCTGTAACTTGTGTTATCACAACCAAAAACAAAATAGTCAAGGAATTTTCTCAATACCTCTTCAGGAAATAGGTGAGGATACTTGGAAAATATCCTTAGTCTTAAATCATTATATCTGCAAGGGAGAAGCATGTTCAAGTGAAAATCTTAAATCAAGATGAGCTAGTAATGTGACGAGAACATAAACCAAATCAGGCACATACGTTCCAATAACATTGGTAATCCGTTCAACTGCCCGCTCTCTGATTTGTGAAGCTTCTAAGTACCTATCTAGTTCTTCGCGTGTCCTGAAAGCATACAAAAAAGCTATAGGAAAAGAAACTGAGAGTAGACCCTTTCTGTTCACAGGGGAAGAAACGTGAACCAAATGAGAAGAGCTTACCAGTACAAAAGTGAATAGGGCTGTCTCGGTAGGGCTGAAATGTAATTGCACCATCTTGATGATTGCTGAAGACTTGCTTCACTGATCAGGTAGGTTGCCAGCAATGGCCAATCAGGCACAAAGTATCTTTTCAACACCTCACCAGCCTCGGGACAACTCCACTCCTAGCATTATAATTTTCAACGCCCAGCAATATTGAATGATACTTTTATAACAATAAAAACCAAGAAAACTTTAACTGCGACAATATTTGCTCTGAATCAATATAGATCAAACAACATTTTTCATGAACCACAGGTGTGACCAAATAGATAACAATTGCTGGTTTGATTTAAGATATTCCAAATTGAGGGGAAAAAAGACAATTTTGATCATCATACTGCATGATTTACATTCCCACTTCAGCTCTACCACTATAAATTTTTACTTCTCTAAAGTCATCATATCTGTAACAACATTAAAAACATAGTCTTTATTGTGAATACAACTGCACTAGGAAAGTGAAAAACGACCACCCAACTTTATGAACAAGAAACTTACGGAGTCAGCAGTAATAACAAGGGAGGGAGGCACAAAAAGCAACTTCTCACCCTTCCTGACATTCTTCAAAGCAACCAAACCTCTCTCACCAACTTCCACTTTCTGTATGGCCATTTTCTGCGAAGGTAGCCCAGACAGGTAAAGCCAATTCTGCAAAGCTTCCGCGTTCTCCAAAGAATCGATGTTGCAGCCCCATGGAACTATCTGGGTCCCGTTTTTCGTTTTGGTGGTGGTGTCTCCCATTGAAACTGATGAGGAGGAGCAGCGAACCATCCTTAAGTAGTATCGTTTTTTCATAGAAAATGACGGGTAACAAACAGCTAAGAACGGTCTATTGGGTTTTCGGAGAGGGGTGAACGGGGGAAGAAGAGAAGTGTGGGAATTTGTTGAAGTTGCCTCCGCCATGGTTGTGCAGAGAGAGAGACGGAGACAGTGGAGAAGAACAGCAGATAAGGTGATGAAAAGACATTGATTGGCTGTGAATGGATTGTGATCGTTTTTACAGTAATCAAACAGCGTCGTTTGGCTTTATCAATTATACGGAGCCTTAGGCAATGTTTTTTCTACCTACTTGTCTGGCAGTGAAGGATTCCAACTCCATCTGTACTTGAGCATTGGGTAGCTTGCTTGGCCGCAAACAAACCAGGCATTGAGTTCCAGGGAGACGGTTGTGATTACACAAGATTCGTGAAAAGGACAATCACGTATTTATCGTTTATGCGGACGTAATATAATAGTTATTTTTAAAAATAAAAAAAGGATAAGAAATAAAATAAAATAAGTATTATTTTTGTTTAAATTACTGCTAAGGATTTTTATATTAATTTTTAATTTAAAATATAAACTTGAAATGATAAATGAATAATTAAAAAATTATTAATATTATTTTTAGTTTTATTAATTTATTTTTAATTATTATTGTTATTATTATTATTATTATTCTATTTACTATTCTTATTTTTAATAATTTTATTAATTATTAGTATTATTAATAAATTCCTTATTATTATTAATTATTTTTGCTATTATTATTATTAATTTATTATTATTAATTTTATTCTTCTTATTATTATTATTAATTTTCTACTTATTATTGTTAATTTTAGTATTTTATTAATTATATTTTATTTTGTTATTATTATTAAATTCTTTATTATTATTAATTTTCTTCTTCTTCTTCCTAATTTTAATATTATTAATATTATTGTTATTATTAAATTCCTTATTATTATTAATTCTCTTATCATATGACTTTTCATAATTTATAATGGTTAATTTGTCCTGTCTAACTCATGTTAGCATTCATTATATAGTCATATCTATAATATAAAATAACAATATAACGATATTGAAAATAAATATAACATAGGGCTTTAAATTGTTAAAAATTTATTTAGTTAAACAAAAATTAAGTTTCAGTCTTATTTTAAATAACTAGACAAAATATTAAAATTTAATATAACCTTCAATGTACGCAAAAAACCTCCTCACCTACTATGAAAACTATGCTCATATTAATCTTCACCACCTTCATTTGATCCACTTGCACCTTCTCACCTTTTCATTTCTTCGAGAATATCTATAACAGTGATTTGAACCAATCTGGAACTATGGAAGAAGTTCGAACAATGGACATTTCGAGGGGTCCTATTACTAGGGCAAGAGCTAAGAGACTTCTGGGATTTATTGAAGAAGTTATCGGGCAAGGAGTCATCTTAGAGACACCTGTGGAGTTGCATCAAATCATTAGGATTGAGATTGATGATGCACGAGCCGAGATGGCTAACGTGGACAACAAAAACAATGCCTCTTGAGCTACAAACCACGTCGGTTGCTAGAGGTGGAATTAAATGAAATTAGTTACGTAATTGCTGAGATGGGGCCATTTTATGCACCCAGAATTCCATCATTTGCCTTCAGGAGTTCTGGGTGGGCAATCAAGAGCTTGTTCACTTGTACGAGAAGCGTCTAGGTGACGCTGGCTATGTCTTCTTCAAGCTTGGACGCATCAGTAACCGCGGTGATGGTATCTTCTTCTTCTTGTCCTTCGTCCTTTTTTCGTTACTTTCTTCTTTTATTTACATTATAATTATATATTTTGTCTCCTTGCCATTTCCATTCCAATCTATGGCTTCTTGCTTGTTCCCTTTTCTTCTTCTTTCTTGTTAATTACAACTTTGTTCTATGCTCTAATCTCCTTCTGGGCAAATCTGTTTTTGTGTAAAGCTGATTCTATGCTTTAATCTGTGACTTTTTTTTCGTTTTTGAGTAATTTCCCTTATCTGATTCTTAGTAAAGACGTATAGGAGGTTGCTAGCCTAGGCGTGATTGTTACGATCTGGGCTTCTGCTTTATCTATTGTACATATACATATATCTCTATCTATGTAACGTAAGAGGAGGAGGAGGTCGACATTGAGTAGGTCGGTGCCTTAGCAACCATGCATCAAGAGTAGGAGAGAGAGACGGAGAGAGAGAAAGCAAGCATGGGGGTTGTTCAAGGTCGAGCTGTCGAGCATCCTCGTGTAGTCCCAAAGATGGTGGTGTGCAGGGAAGAGTTTACTAAACCTTCGACGGGTAAACATTGCTTGTAACATCCCATCACCGATGGGAAGAGTAAATTGGTCAATTGGGACAGGTTAGTAGGTCACATTGCATATTTTGATTTGTTCATTCATTTGGCCTCTCGATATAGAGAGGAATGAGACATTTTGCACATGCACTTATATGTACATGCATTCATGATATTTTTCGGCATTCATGTGTGAATCTGAATTGTTTGTGAATTATGAAATAATTGTGTCTGAAAATCTAAATTGAATTGTCTTAAGAGTGATTTTCAGTTGTTAGAGTGATTCTTAGAAATTTTTTGGCAATTTGGGAGAAAGAGTCTGGACCGAAGAATTTTACAAGTGACAGACTGATTGTTGGAACCTGATCCAGAGACCGGACCCCAACTGCTTATAACTTAATATTCTTATTCTTGCTTTAATTCCACATCTATTGGGTCCAAATCCAGAGCCTAATTCCGGAGTCCTAAAGCTTTGTGCTTATTTCCTTACAGGATCCTTAGCTGTACCTCTATATTCGTGGCGAGCGCACGCTATTTAAACACCAAAATCATAAGTTGACTTATTCATAAGAGTTGTAGCTCTATGCCTCAAGTTCGTTTCGCAACAAGAATCACCTCAAACGGAGTTGTATAACTCAAGTTATGCTTAAAAATCTTAAAAGAGCTCATACTCCAAATATGATCTCCAAACCGACCTCTCACTTACTTTAATGCAAACTTTTTCAATTTGACTCAAAATGATACCAATTTTTTTGGATAGGAAGACATATGTCTTAGGAATGTAATGGTTCAAGCCTCACCTCAATTGAAGGTTGGATGGGGAATTTATGCCCAAAAGAGTCAAGTATGTTCATGCCCTAAATCAGTTTGAAACTCTTTTGGCGCGATCTCCATAACTTTTGATCCACAAATCAGAATTCTTTCGTTTTTGAACCATTAGAAAGTAAACATCTAGATCTACAACTTTCATGAAGACCACAAAACGAGATTCGGCTTCTATAAATTCGACAATTCACCATCTTTCCCGTAGCTGTCCGTTAAACGGACACATTCGGGTGAAAGTGTCCCAAAAGCTTCGAAAATGTCCGTTAAACGGACATGGGCAAGCCAAGGGGTGTTTTTGCACCCGAGGCTGTCCGTTTAACGGACATCCATGTCCGTTTAACGAATATGCCATTCTTCCCAACTACAAAACCTTTTCCAAACATCTCACCTTCAATCTAACTTCATAACCGCTTACATTTTTCACAAACTTAATTTATTCTAAAGTATAAACACTTCACAACACCTTAAACACCAAGTTCAACTCACCAAATTCACAAATTACAACTTAAATGGTTAATCAAATCCATGAATTCAATCCTTAGTCCTCAAATCTATCTTAACCTCACAAGCTATATGAACAACAAAATGACTTTAACTGTTTACTTCCAATCTTCATAAATTCTTACTCCTAACTCCAATACTTGCATATTATACCTCATTGGAAATATAACAAGATGCTCTACAAATTTTGTTAAGGATGCAAAACTCAATTCCATCATTAAAGGTGGTAAAAACTCACTCAAATGACTTACTCATATAAGGACCAATAAAACAGTAAAATTTGCAGTATGAACAATAACTGAATGTGTTTCCATCATCATAACTTCTTCATCCTAAGTTCGAAAGTGACAAATTCTATATCATTTGGAAAGCTATCAACAAGTACTATAATCTTCAAGAACACACCTCAATTCAATTCCAACACTAAGATGGTCTAAAACTCAAGTGAAGTTCTGTCAAACTTTGTAAAACTTTGACAGCACCTCCTTTGGAATTTCAACTAGCCAAACCTCAATCTACCGACCTACCGGGCCCCGGTACCGAAACAGCCCCGGAAACCTTTCTTAGCAATATTGATGTCGCGATCTCATCGGGACATATCCCAATCTCATCGGGATCCATTTAATCCTAATGCTCTCCATAATTGGAACTCTGTCCAATTACTATTTTACAGATTCTCTGAATCACTCTTATGCGTGTGACCCTTTAGGTTCCCGGTTATGTTGGCCACTTAGATTAACACTTAATCTAAGCAAGTCATGAGCGGTATCTAGCAACACATCATGACCCCCAATTGACCGGAAAGTAATCGGTTTGATGTATTCATTACTGAACCGATCACGAACCCTTCCATGTATTCTTATCGCAATTCGTCCTTTCACCATCCTATACCCCACTTGGTTATGAGTATGGTCAAAGTGTCAACTCTCACTAGACTGAGTCTAGCCCAAGTGATATTAGTTCTCGTCCTAGGACTCATTACTCTATGTGTCAATGAAGACACTCTTCATGACATATATGCTGGCCAGCCTTAGTAATGATCCCGACAAGAGGCCACGGTATCTCTTACGCTAATCCGTAGTGGTGAATCCTTTATTGGCTACTCAATTATCTTCGAATACCTCAAGTCGCACTCCAAGCACCACCCTATGAGTTACCTCCGAAGGCAACAAGGAATGGAGTCAAAGCACGGATCGAGATCCAAGATATCCTTAAGTACCTCAAGTCAAGGATACTTGCACCATTCTATGATGAGATTATCACCGACACTTAGATAAGATATCCATGTGATGATCTCATGGCAGTCATCCAATGAACTTACTACCACTAGTAAGCATCCACATGTCAATTCTAAATATCTCATATTTACAGCTTCGAGATCCACCGCTGATCCAATCAAGGAATATGACATGTGTTAGTCTATCCGGATTAATGATGTCGGTCTCATTAATCCTATGACTAGGAGAATTTAGATATCGACATAATTGCACATGATAGGAATCTCGGAGTATGAGCACATCATAATTTCCTTCATGCTATGTCATATATCATGGACTTCATTAATTCGATTAAAGATCCAATCAATTCATAAACAATGTTCATGAACATCAAATTAATGAAGTATGCATTTCTTTATTTATTCATAAAGTCTCGACACGACTTTGAACAAAATGCGCTTAAAGGGATTGCCTTTAGGGCACAATATAAACAAGATCGTCCTTCGTATAAGTCGACTTACCCCATGTGACAAGTCGACTTATCGATCTTGAATACGATAAGTCGATTTACCCATATGTACAAGTCGACTTGCACTTACAAATCTCCCACTCGACCTAAAGCCAATCGCCTTAGTATCTAATACCAAAAGCGAGTACATAAGAATCACAATTCTCGTGTGACAATGGCTTTGTCATCGGATCAACAACACTTTGCTCTGTGGAAATTCTCTATAAGGACATCATCTCAACCGATGATTTCCGAATCAAATGGAATTGGCGAGTGCGTATCCGGATCGATGATGAGACCTTAGTTCCTTTGCTCACAAGACTAGCCCCATTGTATCACAATACAACCTATGGGCCCATCACGGTAGGAACCGATCAAGTTCAAAATGAACTTCTTGATCCAAACTGTTTCCTTTGCTGCATCTGATGGGGCAATGTACTCTGCCTCAATTGTTGAATCAGCAGTCCTCTCTTGGTTGGAACTCTTTCAAACTGACCGCCAGGCCGTTCAGTGTGAATGTATATAACCTGATCGTGATTCAAAATCATCCTTATCAGATTAAAGCGGCATTTGTATGCCCGCCACTGAGATTTTCATCTCCACGTGTCAAGAAAACATCCTTAGTGCTTCGCAAGTACTTGAGGATATTCTTGACACCACCCAAAGACCTCACCAGGATCCGATTAGTATCTACTCGTAACACTTAGAGCATATAATACATCGGGTCTCGTACATAACATTGTTCCATGTTAAACCTCTTTAGCATCTTACCTATGTACGTTGATTGTGAAAGACCAAGCAACTTCTTTGATCTATCTTTATAAATCTTTATCCCAAGGATATAAGTTGCGTCACAAAGGTCTTTCATGGCAAAATGTTTGGACAACCAAATCTTAACCGATTATAGCATAGAGACATCGTTTTCCTAGTATTAATATGTCATCTACTTATAACACAAGGAATATGATTGCAGTCCCATGAACCTTCTTATACATACAATGTACATCCGAATTTTGTGAGAAACCAAACTCTTTGAGTACCTAATCAAAACGGATATTCCAACTCCTGAATGCTTGCTTCAATCCATACATGGATTTCTGAAGCTTGCATACCATTTCGCCATCATAGGAGGTGAAGTCCTCTGGTTGTGTCATATACATATCCTCTGAAGATTTCCATTCAGAAAGTCGTCTTCACATCCATTTGCCATATCTCATAATTATAATGAGCGGCAATGGCTAGGAGTATCCGAATGGATTTAAGCATTACTAAGGGGCTGAAGGTCTCGTCATAGTCAACTCCTTGTCGCTGACGAAATCCTTTGGCCATAAGCCTTGCTTTATAAGTAATCACATTACCATCCATGTCGGTTTTCTTCTTGAAAACTCATGTACACCCTATGGGCTTTATTCCTTCGGGTGCAACAACCAAAGTCCAAACTTGGTTTTCTTACATGGAATCCATTCACATTTCATGGCACAAAGCCATTTTTCAGACTCTGAACTTTTCAGAACCTCTTCATAGGTAGTAGGCTCATCATCTCGTATGAACAATACGTCATTTTGTTCCCCACGAGAAATCCATATCTCTTAGGAACAGAGCGTATCCTACATGACCTACGAAATTCTTGTGTAATAGAAGGTTGAACTGTTACCTCATCTATATGAGTTACTGATTGTAGGTTCGAGCGATTGATCTGCGTTTGTTCGAGCATCTTGAACTTCCTCAAGTTCAACTTTGCTCCCACCGTCCTCTTGTAAAAGAAACTCTTTCTCTAAGAAAACAAGATGCTTTAAAACAAACAACTTTTGTTCCTCGGAAGGTAGAATTGATATCCCACGATATCTCATTTAACAAACACTTGTCGACTTTGCATCAAGCTAATCTGACCGTGTCCGTTCACATAAGCGGGACAACCCCAAACTTTCACCAAGAAAGATAGGGCTTTATGTTAGTCTACATCTCATATGGAGTAACATCAATCTGTCTTTAATGGAACTCATTTAACAAGTAAACAGATTGTCTCGAGCGCATACCCCAAAAACTGCGTAAAACCTATCATTAATCGCACTATGTCTAACAAGGTTCGATATCTCCTTTCAACCACACCATTGTCTTTGCGGCGTGCAAGGTGGAGTGTATCGAGATAAAATTCGATTATCTCGAGATAATCCAAAACTGTTGGTCTAAGCAATTTCCACCACGATCGATCGTAATGTATTCATACTTTTACCAAGTTAGTTTTCTACTTCATTTCAATTATTTGAACTTTTCAAACGCTTGATTTGTATCTCATCGACATCAGTACCCATATCGTGAATAATCACCGATAAAAGTAATGAAGTAAAGACAACCACTTCGCATGGATGGACATCGGACCACATACATCCAAATGTATCGGTCTAATATTCCATTCACTCGTTTTCCTTTCCCTTAAAGGATAACTTGGTCATCTTGCCTAATAAACAAGATTCGCATGTGTCATAGGATTCATAATCAAATGACCCTAAACTGCCATTCTTATAGAGCTTAGCGATGCGTGTCTCATTTATATGGCCGTCGACAATGCCATAAGTAAGTTGATTTTAAATTATCTCGATTATGTCTTTTCGCGTCATTGACATTCAGAATGGATATGACATATCTAATATGTCAATTCCATTGCATAATATACCAAGAGCATAGAGCATTCCATTCAACTAATAGAACAACCAATGCTACTAAAAGTCTAATGGAAACCAAATTTATTGAAACAAGAAATGCATAATATGTTCTTTGTTAAAACAGGTACAAAATGACAATCATCCAATTTGAATACAAGCCCACTAGGGAGTGACAAGACATAAGTGTCTACGACTAATGTAGCAACTCTTGCTCCATTACCTACACGAAGGTCTAGTTCTCCCCTTTATGAGCTTTCATCGTCCCCGAGGCCCCGTGATATCATTATATATGTGTGAGCCACAACCGGTATCAAATACCGATATGTTTTGATCAGGAATAGTATTAACCTCAATGACAAACATATTTGAATGAGTAGAGGCATCTGATGCCTTCTTCTGCTTCAAGGACTCCAGATAGATTTTACAATTTCGCCTCTAGTGGCGAGTCTTGCCACAATGAAAGCAAAATCCTTTTAGGCGAGATCTTTGGTTTTCCTTGATGGCACTTCCATTTGGTTTCTTGGCCCTTTCTTCTTTGGACCGAAGAAGAAGCATCCACCATTAGCACTTGCTTGCTATCCTTCTTGATAGCACCTTTCACTGTTTCGAAAGCAGATTGATCATTCAGAATTGTTATGGATATTTGGTTCATCCGATAGTTTAACACGAACCGTGAAAAGCGTGGATAATCCAACCGTAATCAAGTCTATACTTAACTCATAATCCATTACAAATCCTAAGACGACCAATCTCTCAATATAGCCATTCATCTTCAAGGCATACTGCACAGCAGTTGTCCCTGGAGCCATCTTTGTGGTGAAGAGAAGCCTCGAGGTCTCGAACCTTTCGCATCGAAAGCTTACTCATCGACTCCCTAAGATGAAATACTATAGTGTGAGCATCCATGGACTCGTCGCTTTCGCACTCTGGTGACATCGAGGCAAGCATAATGCAAGTAGCCATGTCATCGTCTTTAGATGCTTACGATATGCTTCGATCCTCATCGAAGCATCGACAAGCAGTGCATCTGGAAGTGGAACATCTAGGACGTATCCCAGTTCCTCAGATCTGAGAACAATTCTCAGATTCCTCAGCCGATCAAGAAAAATCGGTCCAAAATAGAGAGCGAAAATTCACACTGAAAAACTTCTTCAATAAACCTAAACGCGATAGAGAGAAGGAATGATAGAATAGAAATGCCTGCATGATCATAAGGACTTTCATGACATGCATATGGCTCCCACTAGTTTCCTAGAATCCATAACCCTCTTTACGAATCCAGAGAAACAATATGACATAATGTCCTAGTGGGTCGATATCCGACATTGCTAAGAGTGACCTTGGGTTTACCCAACAAGCCACAACTTAGGTCAATCGGTAGGTATCGGACATACCAATTGCATCATCGATAACCGACATTAAGAATGACCTTGGGTTTACCCAACAAGCCACCTTATGTCTCGGGAGGTATCAGACATACCAATTACATCTTAGACACAACTATCGTCCAGTGCTATCAACTTGTTGATGTGTGCACTTACATCAGTATCAACTCTTTGATCTGCGTACATCTGATGTACACTACCCAACTTCGCCTCTGTCCACGTTGACCTTGAGTTTATTCAACAAACCAACGCTTCTAGTGAAAACCAACCCATTAATCATAAAATCTTATTTTCATGGTTCGAACATATCCGTATAGAGTGAGCTTGAGTTTGCCCAACAACCCAAATTTCTATAAGAACTCGGTTCTTACCATATTAATGGAAGCGTTAGTTTTCATATTCCGAGGAGGATTTCAAATTCTAGACTCCAAGTGAAGGATTATAGTCGCCAGACTATATGGAATGATTTAGGTTTCATCAATCACATTGAATCAATCCTTTTAATCATCCATCATCCAACTCGAAGACGCCACAAGTCGACTTACAACGAATGCAAGTCGCCTTATGCCCGCCTTACACACAAGTCGCCTTGTATCATAATACAAGTCGTCTTGTCTTCGCTTCGCACAAGTCGACTTATCGATATAAGTCGCCTTATGCACTTTTACACACGCACAAGTCGCCTTGTACAATCGTAAGTCGACTTTACGAGAGATCTGAACAAGTCGCCTTATACTCCAAATAAGTCGACTTGTCCAACAGAATTTGCTATAATTCTATAATCGGCTAATTCCTCAATCCTTACAATTCCAATTCACAACACCTAGATACCTAAGGTAATATCTGATAAATTTGATGTATCAATGAACAATTCATTGAACCATGAAAGTTCTTTAAATAGTCAAACTATATGAAAAGCTTGAAATGAGTCAAAACTCATTAATTTCCAAACAATTTAGGAACACCCAAATTATCATCCTAAGCATCTCTAGCTAGCACATACATTATCAAATTTACTTCAGCACATGCCATAAAAAATATGACGGTCAAAACAAACAAGATAATGCAATATACTAACGAGACGCTAATGTGATCAATTAGGCATCCGAAACTTCTAGGATAAACAACTTCAAGCAATTCAGTTTGGAAATCATACTACATCAAGATAACACATTTTTAATCACATTAAAAATAGTGCAAGGTATTGGAACTGAAAAAGCACACTCAATCAAGCCAAGCAAAACAGTCCCAACAATTTTTCACAAAACTGTCCAGTTCTGTACATTGCTCGAAATGATCAATGAAACAATTTCAATAAATTCTGAGAAATTTGCATAGGTTAGTACATGTTCAGACCATGCTACCTGAATTTTTTCAGGAGTTTTAGCCATCAAAAACTCAGTCAACCTAAATAACAAAACCGATTCAAAATCTGTATTCATCAGCACAGCAATTCACAACAGCATAGAATAAAATAGAAAATAAATATCCAATCACCTTGAAATCCAATTTCCATGCTCATAGACATTCACCAACATCTTAGAGACATGTAGGTGAAGGAAAATCAGAAAAACCATTTTTCTAGAATTTATTATCGAATTTATACTACTGCCTGTTCCAGAATCGTTTCACAAAACAACATCCGAAACTTAGGGAATTAAATTAGCAAAACTATATCAAATCAAATTAATAAATTCTGAAAATTCATAAACTTATTCTCTAACATGTATTGAACAATCCTGGGCAGAAAAATTTCGAAAAAAATATCACAATATAAATTCGAAAATTGGACAGCAAGCATGCATCAACAGAAAATTCCATTAGAGTTTCTGATCTCGCTTAGGTTTTAGCTTTATACGGGACACCAGACGCTCTGATACCACTGTAGGAAAATCCCAGGATGTACATCACATGTACCGGCAGCAGAAAACAAAAATTTTTGTACCCGGAACTTTCCCGAAACCCAGGATCCAGGTGTCGGTATGAAGACATCAACCTAAATAGCCAAAAGAGACTATCTCTAAAGGTGATCTACGCAGAGATCAGAAAACCTAACCGGGACAAACCCCTTTGACCCGGGAATAGCTAGAACAGATTAAAGGTTGCTAGACCCTACCTCTGTCCTTGGAGAGCTTGGATCAACGTTGAAAAGAAAGAAAACTTGGAGAGGAAGCTTTGGTGATCGATGAAGAACATTAGGATTTCTCAAATCCTTTTCCAATGCTCACGACCATTCCATCTTTCACTTGCTTTTTAACATATATATCTTTTAACACTTAAAAGACATATTAAAAGCTAATGGTGGATGAGTGTCCACGTTAGCCTATATAGATATATATATATATAAAAGTTTAAGATGACAAGGCTTCCTCCTTTGGCTTCCACGTGCATGCATATATATATATTAATTATTTAATTAATTAATCATATATATATATGTATATATATTGCTGAAGTGGTCCAGTCACCACCTGGTCGGTCCTACCGACCTCACGGGCCCCCGCATCAAACAGCCCGAAACCTTTCTTAGTAATATTGATGTCGCGATCTCATCGGGCATATCCCAATCTCATCGGGATCCATTTAATCCTAATGCTCTCCATAATTGAACTCGTCCAATTACTATTTCTGATTCTCTGAATCACTCTTATGCGTGTGACCCTTTAGGTTCCCGGTTATGTTGGCCACTTTGATTAACACTTAATCTAAGCAAGTCATGAGCGGTATCTAGCAACACATCATGACCCTCAATTGACCGGAAAGTAATCGGTTTGATGTATTCATTACGAACCGGATCACGAACCCTTCCATGTACAATTCTTCGCAATTAGTCCTTTCACCATCCTATACCCCACTTGGTTATGAGTATGGTCAAAGTGTCAACTCTCACTAGACTGAGTCTAGCCCAAGTGATATTAGTTCTCGTTCTAGGACTCATTACTCTATGTGTCAATGAAGACACTCTTCATGACATATATGCTGGCCAGCCTTAATAATGATCCCGACAAGAGGCCATGGGTATCTCTTCTGCTAATCCAGAAGTGGTGAATCCTTTATTGGCTACTCAATTATCTTCAATACCTCAAGTTGCACTCCAAGCACCACCCTATGAGTTACCTCCGAAGGCAACAAGGAATGGAGTCAAAGCACGATCGGTATCCAAGATATCCTTAAGTACCTCAAGTCTAAGGATACTTGCACCATTGCTATGATGAGATTATCACTGACACTTAGATAAGATATCCATGTGATGATCTCATGGCAGGTCATCCAATGAACTTACTACCACTAGTAAACATCCACATGTCAATTCTAAATATCTCATATTTACAGCTTCGAGATCCACCGCTTGATCCAATCAAGGAATATGACATGTGTTAGTCTATCCGGATTAATGATGTCGGCCTCATTAATCCTATGACTAGGAGAATTTAGATACTGACATAATTGCACATGATAGGAATCTCAGGAGTATGAGCACATCATAATTTCCTTCATGCTATGTCATATATCATGGACTTCATTAATTCGATTAAAGATCCAATCAATTCATAAACAATGTTCATGAACATCAAATTAATGAAGTATGCATTTCTTTATTTATTCATAAAGTCTGCACACGACTTTGAACAAAATGCGCTAAAGGGGATTGCCTTTAGGGCACAATATAAACAGTACTGTCCTTGCATAAGTCGACTTACCCCATGTACAAGTCGACTTATCGGTACTGAATACGTGTAAGTCGATTTACCCCATGTACAAGTCGACTTGCACTTACAATACAATCATAATCCTTCGAAGAACTCTATCTATTTCCTCAATCTCATAATCCGTTAATCCCTAATTTGGGATAAACTAAACCCTCTATTTTATGTTTTCCTTGCATTAGTTCTGATAACCTCAAAATCGCATTTCTACTTAAGGCATCTTACATACCACTTAGCTTCACTTGAACTTTCTCGCTAGAACAATCATAGCCATTCGATATTTATATCAATCTCCTGCGTCTTATAACTATTTCTCCCAATTCATTGATTGGCTCAAACTTTTACGATCTGCACTTGCATACTTATGTTGAAGATATTCCTATAGATATACTGTCTTCACACTTTCAAAAATAATCATTAATGTAGCAGTTCTAAATCATATATTAAATAGTCAACCTATAGGACTTCAATTGTCTTCATACACATGAAATCACTTTGTTACCCTGCATTAGATTTCAGCCAAATGTCTTATACAATATCAATGCATACTATAAAATCTCCAAATCTCTATGATATAATTTACCTCAGCATGGTTCCTTCAAAATTCTCTTTACTCACATTACTCATACGCTTTAAACATTTTTTCTCCCTGTATTCAAACTATTTTTCTCAATTCTTAGAATGTCTTTAATACATCTTCAAATCTTGAATCTCTTTAGTCTCCAATACCATAGTTCTATTAGGCATTTGTTAACTCAAGTAATTATTATCAAATTTCATATATCTCTTGATTAGCCCTTATGCATTCTTAATATAACTGTTCCTTAATGAGGTACATTGTCTCACTTTCTTTTCAATAGCCTACTTGACTTCTTTCCACGAATAATTTTCTCCATTCCTTGAATTTCCTTCAATCTCTCTTAGACTTAATCTCATGATTGATCATTCATACAAATTTCTCTACACATTGCAATTTATTTGCAGACTTAACTTCTTGATTTTAAGACATTCATCAAGATAGATTTGTATCTCCCGAACATACTTGCATAGGATATAACACGAACCTATATACTCTGTCTATTTGGAATCAACATCTCCCCAACATACTTTCACATAATGTAACTTAAATGTACATACTCCTCCTACTAGCAAATTTGTGTCTCCATAGATTCAAGAATCCACTCATGTGACCCCTTTACACCAAACAAAATACATATTCCTTCATGTTCAGTTCGTTCTTTGATCATCCTTAATATAAACTATCTGATCTGCTTATTCTAACTTAACAAAATTTTTCTTCAAAAGAGAGTTTCTTGTTACCATCTTCCATACTCTTTATGCAATCTTGATCGATCACTTATTAACAACTAGTCGTAATATCGTGGGAAGACCAATTTCTATTTTCCTCCCAAGGTCATAATGTTCAAAACACCCAAAACCCAAGGGAGTAAAGAACATACTAATTGTCACACATGCTTGGGTAGCGTCATCAAATTCATCCTATGTTGACCACTTACCAATTCATTGATCTCCATTAACCCCAGACTATATTCTTCTCAGATCAATTTATTTCTCACTGTGACATCTTTAACAAAATCTCAATCTATTCCCACATGATCATTTTGAGCACCTTCATATGTTACTCTAGTTTCCCCTCAAACTTTAGACTATGGGAGTTATGACTAACAATTATTCACTAAGTCATAAGTTTCTTCCTCTATCACATCCACATATATATATTACCTATATGCTTAATATACTCACTTGTGTATGATGAAGGGTCATCATACAGATACTTACAATAACAACCATTTAACCCTCTTGGAATTGTACAAATATCAACTTCATTCATATAATCTTCCCATGATCCTTCACATAACATCTTACATATATCAATTTACCATTAATTCAAAAATCATTACACAATTTATCAATATAATAAAATCATCACACAACTTACATATTAAACATGTAGCACACTTGTTTTCAAATCAATCACAAGTAAGAAAAGCAACATTTTTCAAGTAATTCAAAGCATTTCATTTTCTTGATTCAAAAACAAACTTTTATTTCTTGATTAGGAAAAAGAAAATTTAAAGGCTCATTTCTCAAATTATAAGCTTGTACCCATTGAGGTTCGGATTTGTTTTCTATACATTTCACTTGTTCACTTTAAGCTCAACGTTTCCACTTATATCCTTGTCTTCCTAAGACAAGTCATGTCTATACTTTTACATCTATGTTACATTCGGGGCTATATCGCCATAATGTCTTACAATGCATCTTCCCCTGCACTTCAGTTACATTGAATCATTTTCTATTATATACCCATATGCTATTTCGCATTTCCATTTATCCAATGAAAAATTATCATGTCTCCTCACTGATTCGGTCATCCAAAACTCTTAACAATTGCTTATCTGAGTAACTTATATACATGCGCCCATCAAAGATCTCAATTCCGGCGCTCTGATACCATAAATGTTCGAACCCGATCCAGAGACCGGACCCCAACTGCTTATAACTTAATACTCTTATTCTTGCTTTAATTCCACATCTATTGGGCCCAAATCCAGAGCCTAATTCCGGAGTCCTAAAGCCTTGTGCTTATTTCCTTACAGGATCCTTAGTTGTACCTCTATATTCGTGGCGAGCGCACGCTATTTTAAAACCAAAATCATAAGTTAACTTATTCATATGAGTTGTAGATCTATGCCTCAAGTTCGTTTTGCAACAAGAATCACCTCAAACAGAGTTGTATAACTCAAGTTATGCTTAAAAATCTTAAAAGAGCTCATACTCCAAATATGATCTCCAAACTAACCTCTCACTTACATTAATGCAAACTTTTTCAATTTGACTCAAAATGATACCAATTTTTGTGGATAGGAAGAAATATGTCTTAGAAATCTAATGGTTCAAGCCTCATCTCAATTTAAGGTCGGATGGGGAATTTATGCCCAAAAGAGTCAAGTATGTTCATGCCCTAAATCAGTTTGAAACTCTTTTCGCGCGATCTCCATAACTTTTGATCCACAAATCAGAATTCGTTCATTTTTAGACCATTAGAAAGCAGACATCTAGATCTACAACTTTAATGAAGACCACAAAACGAGATTCGGCCTCTATAAATTCGACAATTCACCATCTTTCCCGTAGCTGTCCGTTAAACGGACAGCCATGTCCGTTTAACGGACACATTCGGGTGAAAGTGTCCCAAAAGCTTCAAAAATGTCCGTTAAACGGACATGCAAGTCCGTCTAACGGACATGGGCAGGCCAAGGGGTGTTTTTGCACCCGAGGCTGTCCGTTTAACGGACATCCATGTCCGTTTAACGGACATGCCATTCTTCCCAACTACAAAACCTCTTCCAAACATCTCACCTTTAATCTAACTTCATAACCACTTGCATTTTTCACAAACTTAATTTATTCTAAAGTATAAACACTTCATAACACCTTAAACACCAAGTTCAACTCACCAAATTCACAAATTACAACTTATATGGTTAATCAAATCCATGAATTCAATCCTTAGTCCTTAAATCTAACTTAACCTCACAAGCTATATGAACAACAAAATGACTTTAACTGTTTACTTCCAATCTTCATAAATTCTTACTCCTAACTCCAATACTTGCATATTATACCTCATTGGAAAGATAACAAGATGCTCTACAAATTTTGTTAAGGATGAAAAACTCAATTACATCATTAAAGGTGGTAAAACTCACTCAAATGACTTACTCATATAAGGACCAATGAAACAAAGAAATTTGCGATATGACAAGAATCGAATGTGTTTCCATCACCATAACTTCTTCATCCTAAGTCCGAAAGTGACAAATTCTATATTGTTTGGAAAGCTATCAACAAGTACTATAATCTTCAAGAAGACACCTCAATTCAATTCCAACACTAAGATGGTCTAAAACTCAGTGAAGTTCTCACAAATTTTGTAAAACTTTGACAAAGACCTCCTTTGGAATTTCAACTAGCCAAACCTCAATCTAATAAACATCACCTGCATAAAACTCAATATTCACAATCTTCAATCCCCAAAATCATCAACCAAAACCAAAAATCCCACAACTACTTAAATGGCAGCAAAACGCAACTTATATCTCTAATCATTCTCAATCCATAAAGCAATCCTCAACCTACTCTATTTACCAATTCCAAACCATACTATGATGCATTTGAATAAGACATGCAAATGTTTATAAATTACATTCAAACCCAACATTCTTGCATTTACATTAACAATCTGAGTTATTACAATGCCTTATAGGGCATTTAGCCCGATTACAAACCCAAATGTCAAATGTCAAAATACAGGTTGAACCAAATCTCCAAAATGTAACCTAATACTTCATTTCTAAAAAAAATGACTTCTAAACTGGAAAATGTTGAAGTGATGCCTCAATCCCAATACTTTAACTCGTATTCCCGCTCGTTACCTGTGGAGGGGAAAGGGGTGTGAGCTCGACGGATCAGTGGGTAACAGCTTAATAATTAAGAAATAAGCAAAAACATTCTTTATTTCTTATTCTCAAAGCAACTTTTAGATTGATAAAAATCTTTCAAACTTATCAAGACCAATTTTCATTGGTCAAAAGCACTATCACTTCATCAAAACTCCTTGTTTTTAAAACCAATATCGCATTGATCGAAACTTTATAAGTTTATCAAAACCTTTATGAAAAACTCATTTCATCCCAGCAATCACATCAAGATCACATAAGCATAGAGAAAGCAATAAGTTAATTTATCAAAAGCATTTATTAAATAACATAACATATAAAAACAACATAATAAGCATATCACATGATCACATATAACATAGTTTGGTGGATCCAACAGACGACTACACATTTCCAGAGAGCGGTCATGTAGTAGTGAACACATGAAGGAGTCCGTGAGAGCTTCATTGCCACTAATGGGCAGTGGGAGAAGGCTATAATTTTGACAGGTGCACCTATCACACATGAGGGACCACCACAAACCCAAAAAAGCATGTATATCACATAATTTACAACAATTCATGATCATTAGCCTCAATTGGCTCTTGCAAATATTCACTTTCACATAATTTCCCAAATTGTCGTTTTTTTAAAATCAAGTATCCAAACTTTTTCACTTCACAAATCATTTCACAATTACTTCCCAAAATGTAAAACATCTCATACTAGTTCAACCCATCACAAAGAATCATTTATACAACTTTATAAACCATTTAAAACATTAGATAACATTTATTTCAAAACAAATGAGTAGCTTTATTATCCAATCATTAAAACATTACCCACCTCAATCCTTTAGCCTTGCAATTAGTCAATTGACCTTGCTTCTAGCTCTTATAACCTCTCTTCACCTTCATTAAGCAATAACAACCCCATTAACATGATGATAACCCAAATTAAGCATTTCTAGGAGAGGAAAGCATGGAGAAAGGCCTATCTAACTTTACCCAAACCTTACCCAAGCTCTAAGCATCAAAACCCACTTATAAATCCAAAGAATTTCACATTTTTCTTACCTTAAAAGGAGACCCACGAAATTTCTCTTTTGCTTCAAAAGGAAGCTTGATCCATCTCCTTTCCCTTTTTCCTTTTGATAGAAATCTTAGAACTCTTCTCTAAAGCAAGAAAAACCATAGCCTTAATCTCTTTCTTCTTCTCTCTTCTTCTTCTTCTTCTTCTTCTTCTTCTCTTCCACGAAGACTCACCCTCTCCTTTCTCCCTTCTAGAATTTTCGTAAGACCCTCCTTTAATGAACTAATAGTTGTCTTTTTATAAAACCTAAACTCTAACCTTAAACTACGTAGTTTTGGCCATCCCATTCATAAAACTTGAAAATTTCCTATAGCTTCCTCTTTACCCACGTAACTTATCACTTTCTTCAATAATTTTCCATTTTTAATAACCACTTAAAGACTAAAGAGCCCTTCCTTATTAGCCTTTAACCTTAACAACATATGCAAGCTTCCTAAATTGCCCTCAAGCCATCTTATTCTTTTCAATTTCTAACAACTAAATCAACTCTAATTTAAACTTATTCCATCATTTACTTTCCATTTTTTTAAGAGCTAACACCTCCAAATAATCTAGACAATGCCTCAAATAATTTAGACATGCTTAAATAATAAAAAAAAAATTCAGGGGCCAACACTGATTGACTTAATAGTATTGAATAATTGTCAAATGGCCATGGGAAAATTAGACACTTGATTTTAGGAATAAAAATGTGAAACCATTGGAAATTGGGGACAATTAAACTAGAAATGAAATTGAAAAGAGAAAGAGCTTAAGATTGTTGAGGAAATGACATGTGGCATGTTTCTATTGATGGAGGCATATTTGATTAACCTTTAAATTCCTTAGGTTTTAAAGCTTGGCAGAAAACTTATCTCCTCTATCCTATGGCATGTCCTCCTTCTCCTTCGATTGATTCTCGTTTCCTTCTTCCTACTCGATTCTTGCTTGCTTCTTCTCCTTGTGCGAAGCCAAGCTTAAACCCTAAAGAGAAGATGAAGATTTGGGAGATTTTGGGAGAGAGCCGTAGGTGTTAAAGGCTTAGAGAAATTTTCGGGAGTTTGAGGAGAGGAAGTTTGATTTGGTAAGTAAATGGATTATATGTTGTTTATTTGTTAGTTAAATGCATTGATGGGTTTAAATGTGAAAGATTAGGGGTAGTTATGTTGAGTTATAGCTGATTTTAGAGAGAGAAAATGTGGGAAAATGATCGGAGAAGACGAACAGGAGCCCGCATGTCACGACGAGCGGTTAATTACTCGTCACGACGTGTGTGAGGGCCTCGTCGCGACGAGCTCGTAAATCCTCGTCGCGACGAGCGATCTCGTGTCGTCCCGGCGTGCGTCCTTTCGCCGCGACGAGACTGACTTTTCTGAACTAATGTGATTTAGTTTTAGGTCACAACTAAGGATGTAGACCTCCAATTAAAGTGATTTTTGATTCGTTATAAACTAGAGAAAGAGGTCTACAATTGATGTAAAGAAAGAAATTTTGAATTCAGGTTTTTAAGATCTCAATTTGTGAATGAAAGTTGGGTTTAGATTTCGATTACAACCTAAGGGTTGTTTCATGATGATTGGAGGATAATTTTGAGACTTCTGACATACATTCAACACTTTTGGGGTTTTTAGAAACTTAGTATTATGGGTGAATTTGACCAAATGAATAGTAATTTTGACTTTGAGATCTTTCTTGAGAATTAAAGGGTATTGCCTAAATGTTATAGTAAATAGAGAATGAAAAGTTGGTTTCGAGACAAAAGAAAGTGGAATTTGGGAAATAGCGCCGGGAATGTCACGAACATGCATCGTACGTCTTTTAATTGCGACATGTGCATCATTGAATCTTTCTGATTGTGTATTTAGTAATGGTTGATCATTTGACTGTTATAGAGGCACCGTTGGAACGACATTTCACGGATATTGCTGGGACTTCCAGGCAGTAGCTCGGAAGTTACAAGTGAATAACCTAGTTGATTCCTCAATCTTTGATTGTTAAATGTTCTGTACTTGAAATTTTGTGGGGAATAATGATGGATATATGTGAATGTGAAATGTTCATGTTTTAATATAATAAATTATGAATGGATGGTAAAGTGTAATTGAGAATTGTTATGACTAAAATACCGGACCGAAGGTCCGAGGGAATGAGAATTTGACATTGAAGTGTTAATTGCATGTGATTGAGAAACTTTTATGCTTCCAATGTGATAGGTCGTGACTGTGAATTATTGTAAATAATTGAGAATGAATTGTCTGTTTGGGTAAATTGATTGTGATTGCAATGTGATATCGTAAAATTGTGATAAACGAATTCTGTGCATGATCATTTATAACGGTTATGACTGGAGCTACCACCGAGAGCTACAAGCTCGACTACTGGAAAAGAGCCTCGAGCTCGAAAAGGGAATAGTGCATACCCAAAGGGCTCTCCTATCCCTAAGATGCGTGGAAAGTAGTGTATACCCAGAGGGCTCTCCTACCCCTAAGACGCGATCAATGCTTAATGAGCCCAAAAAGGGACAGTTTAGAGCTATATGCTCAACGTTTAATGCGCCCGAAAAGGGACAGTTCAAAGCGATATGCTCAACGTTTAATGCGCTTGAAAAGGGACAGTTCAGAGCGATATGCTCAACGCTTAACGAGCCCGAAAAGGGACAGTTCAGAGCTATATGCTCAACGTTTAATGTGCCCGAAAAGGGACAGTTTAGAGCCACAAGCTCATTGATTAATGTGCCCAGATTGGGACAGTGTAGGCGCTCAGTCACAACAATGTAATAAAATGGGAAAATGTCATGTATCCATTACTTATGCATTTGATTGAATTCTGGATTGGGAAAAAGGAAGAATACCTTGCAATTATGTGATCTTCTGAATGTGCTATTGTGAAATGATCTGTAAACTGCTATGCGATATTTCGGACTGTATTATTTCTAAATGCGTGAGTATCGAAATCTATAAATTGGTTACAGCAAGTAATATATGGAAATGTGTTACATAAGCACTGCATCGATATTTGGTTAAATATTGGATTGGGTGAAAGGCGAAATGCCTCATACTTGTGCGAAAATAGCTATGTGGTATTTCTGATTGTAATACCGTGTAGTAATAAGCTATGAATTGCTTGACTATGCATGAGTTGAGTGAACCATCGATGATGGTTTCTCACTAAGTTCGCAAAACTCACCCAAAATTTGTATTTATTTTTCAGGGTTTGAAGAGTACCCCGTTAGACAAACGAGAGTATACCTACTGCATGCAAGTCAGAGATTGAGGTTGGAATCAGTTCACGTCTGTATTAGTGTCATTCTGTTCTTGTGTAAATTTGTATTTCCGCAAATTTTTGCAGAATAGGGCTTTTATTTCAGTGGGTCCCAATTGGTTAATGTTGTATTTGTAATGTGATCACTGAAAGCGTTCATGATCAGCAATAGGCCCAATTTGGTTATGGATTTTTGTACATGAAATGGTTAAATACTGTTGAGTGTCTTTTTATGACCGAAATTGTGTTGTGATCGAAAATGTTTTTGAATTCGCGGCCCCAAATCGTTTACTGAATTCCGCGCTTACAATTATAAAGAAAAAGAAAATGTCTTATTGAGTTTTTGGACTGTTATTGGGTGCTCTAGTATACCACCCTCGTGAGGCACGAGTTCAGATATCACCCTCGATGTCGAGTTTGGGTCTTGCGGGAGTAGGATGCTACATTGCTAGACTACTTCAATATTTTTCTTGCCTGTCTTTAGCTTTTCTCAGGGAAGTTGGGGCAAGTTCAAGCAACCAAAGTGCCTCCTCAATATCTGAAAATTTCAAGGGCTGTAGAACATGCAAGCAATCTATTTTGTTAACAACATCTATATTTTCGAAGATCCTCCATTCAGTGAAGGTAATAGATAGTTTTATTGTTTTGCTAATATATGTAGGGCATGAGGACACCGCTCCAGATAGTTCCCAGGTGAGCATCGTTCACTTTGTGCTTTTTACATTGTTTATTTAGATTCGTAGCTATTTCTTTACTAAGCCTGCTCCCTCGAGTTATGCTTGTTCGTGTGTGTTGGTAATGGAGGTTATTTTTTTTAGTCGGGAGTTTTGGTGGGTTCTGGAAGATGTCTTTAGTTGTTGAGGAGGATGAAGCACATGGATTTTTCAGCGTTGGTGTAGTTTTGGTGTCCCTCTTCAGTGTTACTTTTCCTATCTAGAGCTCACTCGGTCATTTTGTCTCTATAGTCCTACAGCCTACTCTTTCTTTTCACCTTTTTCGACAGCGTTGGAATATTTGACTTCATGTTACTTATTTTGGCTCTGTGCCTATTGTTTGGTGTCTGACGTATGCCTGTTGTTGAGCCGCCTGACATATTCGCTGCAGTAAGAAAGCGGCGGCCTACCGTTTCTTGTGTGTATCGTTGAGTGCTCACTCTAGATCCTTGCCCAAATATTTATTCGAGACATTCCCGAAGCTGTTTCCCATCCCTTTTTCCTAACTCTTCATCATTCAATAAAAGCCTTCAAGACCAGAATCCTAGGTTGAGGTTTTCTAAAAGACATAGTTCTTCCTAGCGTGTTTTGATATTTTTCCTTGCATTTCCTTATTGTTCCTAGTAACTCTCCTTTTTTCACATGCCCTTCCCATTTTATGTCTTTTGCTTTGGTTTATTGTTAAATACTGCTTTCAATTAACTTTACCTTTGGTTGTGCCGTATCAATTGTTTCTCCTGTATTGTTACTTTTAGTATTTTTTTAATTATATTTACCATTATTCTTCTACTTTTACCCTTTTACTAAGTTTATCATTACCTTTCATTTGCACATTATTTTCTTTAGTCTTTTATTCTTTTATCCAAGTTATTGGATTATTCATTTTTTCCTTTTTCATTATTTTCTTACGCTTAAGTGTTTAGTGAGATTATTATTATTTTATTATTATTAGTGGTATTCTACTATTAATACCCTTTTCCGTAGTCTCTCTTTAGCTTTAGTTTTTCAAGATTATTTTCTTATTCGTATTATATTAAAATTTTCTTATTATTCTTATTTTTAATACTGTTATTATTATTATTATTATTATTTGAGATTAGTATTATTAGTACTATTTGCATTTATTTTCCTATACTTTGAAGTTCTTTGTATTTTTATTGGTACTATTATTTTGTTATAATTATCATTATTAGTTTAATCTTATTTAGTAGAATTATATATAATATATATTGTTACTACTGCCATTATCATTACTACTATTATTATTATTATTTTTTTATTATTACTACTACTACTACTACTATTATCGCTATCGCTACCATTACTACTATTACTATTATTATTACTATTACTACTACTACTTCTATTATTATTATTATTATTATTATTTCCAATAATTAATGGTAATCCGATTCTTTTGAAAGATGAGGAACTATAAAAGTATAATTTTCAATAATAAGAGTATTATAATAACTGACATACCATATGGAGTTAAAACTTCCATCTGCAATTTTTACTTGCAATGGTTTATTCAATTTTTTCCATTTTAATGCTAGTTGTTTTGATACTATACAAATAGTAGCTCCTGTATCTATATATGCATGTACTTTAGTTTTCGTGGTCTGAACTATTACTTGAATAAAAGTCAAATTGGAATTCGGTGTTTGATTCAGAGTTTTTGATATTTGATTCATGTGAAGATGATTCAGATTCATAGATATAAAGAGTAGTATCAGTATTGTAGTCTGATTCAATTGGTAGTCTGATTCAATTGGTTCTAACTGATTTTCTAAAGCTGAATATAAAATTTGTACTTTATTGTTATATTGTTTGTCTTTCTTTTTTGGACATTCATTGGCATAATGACCTTCTTCTTTGGATAACCAACATTTACAATCTTTTTTCTTTTTAGGACAATATTGTTGTTTTTTCTTGTATTTAGGATTATATTTATATCGTCTAAAATATTTTGGGTATGTTTTTGGTTGATATTTTTGTGGTCTATATCTTTTCCATTTATATTTCCGTGAATAGTTTTTCCTATATGCTGATAACGTCCTTCACATCCATATTGTTGTGGTACATCTGCATTTTGATCACAACATAATTTTAAATTTTTATGTTTTAATGTTTGTTTTAATTTTGCTTTTAAACAAAAATCAACTAGTAAATCACATGTTACTAATATCGCTCCTCCTAAATTGTGAGCTATGGTATGATTTTCTATTCGTTCATAGAATTGTTGTTGTACCTTTATATTAAAAGGATATGGTAATTTTCGAATAAAAACATGAATATACATTTCTTGTTCTACTCTTGGTAATTTATAATAGTGTTTTTGGAATTCACAAATAAAAGAGTTTAGATAATATATATCACAAATATGCAAATTATTTATGTTGGACCCATTGTTTGAGCCCAACGTCTGTAGAAAGCGTATGGAAAACGTGATCATAATACATTTAAACGAAAAAGACCCGCGGAAGATTAATGGGCCTGCTGGAAAACATACTTGAAACCTGCTTCATGTTATTTGAATAAATGCGTCGAAACATGCAAATTTAACGGTTTAGAAAGGAACCCATTGGAAGTTCAATGGACCCATCGTGAAACTTTCATGCTTTTAAACATATTCATAATTCATGCTCCAAAGAAGAGTTTCATAAAGATTTACTAATATCACAAATCGAGACCACAACTTTGAATTCAAGAGCCAAAATCTAAAACACTCTTGAACCAATGATACTTGACATGTAACTAAGGTCTTGTCGTCCAAAACATAACATTGAAAATAAATAAACATAATGAAATGAAAACGGAGTGTTGCTTGAAACTCGTGACTCACTCGATCTCCGCTCACACCGTATGGGGAGATTAGAGGTGAGCTATAAAGCTCGGGGAACATATTTATAATATCGCTATAAGCAAAATATTCAAAATATCTCATTGTCGTGATACTTGTTGAATTCATAATACTAGAGCATGTATGAGTCATTTCTTGCAAAATGCTTGATTCTTGAACAAATCATGATGCATGTCACATAACAAATCATAGCACATAACACGATGGTTTGGTGTCCGGGTTCGTGACGTATACACATAGCCATCGAAATGTTGATGTGTAGACGTAGTTTCGTGAGGGAATCCTTGTGGGATAACCACATGCCCACAACAGGCAGGTGGGAGAAGCCTTTTCGTGAGTCAATGTGCACTTGACTATCGTGAGGGACACCACAAACCCACATAAGTATGCATAATTCAACTTGTTCTCAGAAACTTGTTTGCCAACTGCACTTGCTTGTAAACTTGCTTGTCATAAATATTTCAGAAACTTGATTTCATGCACTTGTATTCGTGAAAGGAAGACATTCCTTTGTAAAATCTTGATAATAATCATGAATGCAAATCATAATGCGAATATAATCATTCATGGTAGTATGCAATGCGATCGTGGATGATGTAATGTAAATGCATGAGATCTTGTTTGATTTGAACTAAACAATGAGTAACTTATATACTTTATTATAAACATGAACCCACCTGAATTTCCTTGCTTATCTTGCCTAGGAATGAGTTTCCTCTCGAACCTCTTGATCCTCTTGCCTTTCTTGGTCTCCTAAAATAAGAACCAAAATTCCATTTAATAACTCATGCTGAAACAATAATTATAGTCTTAACTTCTATCCAAAATTCCACATTCTTAGAATCCAATTCATCACTTCATCACTTCACATAACTTGTAGATCTATGACTCTAGTTCACAACGCCTCAAAAATCACCCCAAAAGGACTTCTGTAGCGAAAGATATGATCAAAATATCAAAAATAATCTCTGCTGGAAAAAAAATTTTGAGTTTCGCCGCGACGAACAACTCTGGAGCCACAAGGCCAACTTCCTCGCCGTCTCACCACTAATATAATCGCCTTGCCACAAGGCAGCATATCAAGACGTCAAAGCGTGCGGGTTACAGAAACTCATCCGAACCCAGTTTTTCCCAAATTTTCGCAGAACAATCAACTCCTTTTTGCTCATTCAACACCCTTAACCTATAGATCATGCATCATACTCTCTTTTCTAAACTCATCTAACAACAACATTAACCAAAACATAACCAAATCAACAAATCTACCCAAGTTCACCCTAAACCCTAATCCATCGATTTCTTCTCATTTCCAGCAAAACAAAGGTTCAATCCAACACAAACAAGGATAGAAGAGTTAAACTTACCTTAAGGACACTTGAAATCCGTCGAAAATCCTCAAACGGTAGCTTTCCTTTTCCTCTTCTTCTCCTCCCTCACACTGATTAGACTCTCTCTTCGCTCTTTCTCTTCTCCTTTCTAGTTCTCTTTCTTTCTTTTCCTTACTTTAGTTCCTTAAACCTACATGAGAGGACAATGACTAAAATTCCTCCATGCTTAACCTAAAACATCCTAACTCACGTGCCTCAACCATATAGCCCTTAAACATATATACCCTTCCAAACACATATTTTATACTAAACTCAATTAAATCCAAATTTTCCATGAATATTTTCAATAAAAAAATCAAACTAGACCATAAATCATAAATCAAATAAATTCATGCTTAATAACTTCAAGAAAACAAAAATTTAGGGCCCAACATTTCTCCCCCTCTTAAAAGAAATTTCGTCCTCGAAATTTACCTGAATCATCGAAAAGACTTGGATACTTCTCTTTCATGGCGTCCAAAGGCTCCCGTGGGCTTCTTCCATCGAATGGTTCCTCCACAAACCTTAACCAAACCGAATCGCCTTGTTTCTAAGGACTTTTTCCTTGGTGTCTAAGATTTCTACTGGAATTTCCTCATAACTTAAGTCGTCTCTCAACTGAATGTCTGAAACCTGAATGACATGATAAGGATTTGATCTGTACCTCCTCAGCATGGAAACATGAAAGACATCATGAATCTGAGACAACTCAAGCAGAACGCCAACTCAGAAGCTAGAGGTCCGATCCTCTCAAGAATCTCATATGGACCTACATATCTTGGACTCAACTTGCCTTTCTTGCCAAACCTCATTACTCCCTTCCAAGGAGACGTCTTGAGAAACACTTTCTCACCAACTTCATACTCCATCTCCTTCCGATGAGCATCTACATAACTCTTCATTCTATCCTGAGCTGCCTTAAGACGTTGCTTGATCAAACTAACCTTATCCATTGTCATTTGAACCAATTCTAGTCCTACCAGTTTCCTTTCACCCTCTTCATCCCAACATATTGGAGTCCTACATCTCCTGCCATACAGCGCTTCATAAGGAGCCATCTGAATGCTCGAATGGTATGAATTGTTATAGGCAAATTCGACCAACGGCAAATGTTCATCCTATGGTCCTTTGAAATCCAAAACACATGCCCTGAGCATTCCCTCAAGCGTCCGAATGGTCCTCTCAGATTGACCATCCGTCTGAGGGTGAAATGTCGTACTAAATGCAGCTTAGTACCTAAAGCTTCCCGCAAGCTTCCCAAAATCTCGAAGTGAACCGAGGATCCTCGCGAAACTATGGAACTGGAATTCCATGCAATCTTACTACCTCATCAATGTACTTCCGGCTAGTACATGCAAAGAATCACCGCTGATTGATTGCGGAAAATGGGGTGACTTCACAACCGATCTACTATAACTCATATGACATTATGCTTCTTATTGGTTTTGGGCAAACCCATCGAAAATCTATGGTTACTCTTTGCCACTTCCACTCGTGAATGATAATGGCCTTAACTTTCTGAAGGCGCTGGTGTTCAACCTTGACTTGCGACACACTAGACACTTCATCGACATACTCGCTACATCCTCTTCATGCCCTTCCACCGAAATGCTCTCTCAAATCTCTGTATATCCTGGTGCTACCTGGGTGCATGGCATAAGGCGCATTATGTGCCTCATCTAAAATCTCATCCTTAATCTCCTTGCTATCTGGAATACAGAGTCTGTCCCCCACTGTCATGAGTCCATCATCTCTCACTACTATCTCAGAAACCTTACCATTCAGAATTTCCTCCCTAAGCTTGCTCAAACCTGCATCCTGAGCCTGCAACTCCCTAACCTTCTCCCTGAGTATAGGCCTCACTCTGAAAGTAGCTAAGAGGCAATCTAGTTCCTCCTGCTTCAAGCATATCTTAAGCTTGGCCATCTCTTCCAATAAAGGAAGGTACATCGCCCAACATGAGCAATAGAGGACTTCCCGCTCAAAGCATCCGCCACTACGTTAGCTTTGCTCGGGTGATACTCAATCAACAAATCATAGTCCTCGAAAGCATTTCAATCCACCTTCTCTCGCCTCAAATTAACTCCTTCGCTCGTGAGTACTTGAGGCTCTTGTGATCCGTAAAGATCCTTGTCGCACCCCATAAAGATAATGCCTCCAAATTTTCAAGGCAAATATCACTGCTGCTAACTCCAAGTCATGAGTCGGATAATTCAACTCATATCGCTTCAGCTTTGCAAGCATAAGCTATCACCCTATCTCCTTGCATCAATACACAACCTAGACCCTTCCTCGAGGCATCATCAGACATCGATAGCCCTCATCACCAGAAGGCAAAATCAACACTGGAGCACTTGTCAATCTGAGCTTGAGCACCTCAAAGCTCTTCTGGCACTCATCGGTCCAGATAAACTTCTGATTCTTCCTCAACAGCTTGGTCATCGGAGTAGCTATCATGGAAAATCCTTCTACAAACCTCCTATAGTAACCTGCAAGGCCCAGAAAACTTCTTACCTCTGTCACTGTCTTGGGTGCATGCCAACTTACTACTGTTTCAACTTTTCTCGGATCAACATGTACACCATCCTGTGAAATCACATGTCCAAGGAATGTCACCTCATGAAGCCAGAACTCAAACTTGCTGAACTTGGCATAAAGCTCTCTCTCTCTAAGAGTCTGCAAAATAATCCTGAGATGCTCCTCATGATCTTCTTCACTCTTAGAATACACCAAAATGTCATCTATGAACACTATGACAAACTGATCCAGAAACTCCTTGAAAACCCTATTCATGAGATCCATGAAAGCAGCTGGAGCATTGGTCAAACCGAATGGCATGACCAAAAACTCATAATGCCCATAACGGGTCTTGAATGCTGTCTTGCTAACATCAGACTCCTTGATTACGAAATGATGATGATAGCGACACGAGATCAATTTTGGAGAAAACCCTAGCTCCCTGCAGCTGGTCAAACAGATCATCTATCCGTGGCAACGGATACTTGTTCTTGATTGTCACCTTATTGAGCCTCCGATAATCAATGCACATCCGCCATGATCCATCCTTCTTCTTCACAAACAAAACCGGTGCTCCCCAAGGAGACGAACTAGGCCTGACATACCCCTTCTCTAACAGTTCCTCCAACTGCTCCTTAAGCTCCTCAACTCACCGGAGCCATCCCGTAAGCGGGATAGAAATAGCGCAGCCGGAATCAAGTCAATGGCAAACTCGATTTCCCTCACCGGCGGCAAACCTGGTAACTCATCTGGGAACACATCTGGAAATGCCCTCACAATCGGGAAATCCTCTAACTTCCCTTCATGCACATCGACATCTACAACATGCGCCAAGAAAGCTTCACATCCCTGGCCCATCATCCTTTCAGCTAACATAGCTGAAATCAGTCTTGGCGATGGTGTCTTCTTATCCCCTCTGAAAATCACCTTCTCACCATTGCCCAGATCAAACTCTACCTCTTTCTGACCACAATCTAACTTGGCCAGATATTTCTCCATGGTATCCATCCCCAGGATAACATCTAATCCTCTAAGGTCTAACGGTAGTAGGTCCACTACCAATCTAGCACCATCTATGAAAAGCTCACACTGCTCATACACCTGACTGATCACCACATTCCTCCCTAAAGGAGTACTAACAATCAAAGGCCTATACAATGGCACAGAACTCACACCATGCAATGCTATGCTCATAAACAAATGAATGCGAGGAACCGTAATCAATCAAAACAAAGATCGCTGAATTATATAATCGAGCCATACCGTGACCACCTCAAAGCGGCCGCAGCTTCCTCCTCGTCATGGCAAACACTCTTGCCGCGCGCCGACCTCTTGGCCTTCCTGGAGGAACAGTCTTCCTCAGCCCCAGGCGCCACCTCAAGAATCGGTCCTGTTCCCACTGCCTCTCGCACGCCTAGAGCTCAAATCGGACCCCCTCTGGTTTCGTGCACATGGGCAATGCTTGGCTATATGCCCCTTCTCTCCACATCTGAAACAAACTCCAAGTGATCTGAGGCACTCTCCCTGATGATGCTTCCCACACTGGTCACATAAGGGGTAGGTGAACCCGCTCCTTCCAACTCTACCTGAACCTCCCACATTAGAGGCTTGCCTAAAAAACAACCGACACCTTGCTCTGGTAGCCCCACTTCTACCCACTTCGCTCTGACTGAAAGAGCTCCTTGTGCTCCTCTCAGGCAATGGAGCACTAGCACCCTTCCTGAAACTCTGCTCCCTGTTCTTTCTCTTCTTATTCGCTTCATTCCTGATATTCTCCACTTCTCAGCTTGGAGAGCAGCATCCACTAACTGCTGATAATCACAGAAATTGTGAATCAGGACTTTCTCCCTGATTCCCAAGTGAAGACCTCCTCAAACTTGCGACACTTGTCTTCCTCTCTTGCCACAATGTTTCTTGCATATCGTGAAAGTCATGTGAACTTCACTCGTGCTCGCCACACTCATGTCCCTCTACATAAGATTCAAAAACTCTCTGGCCTTATCTTGCACATAAACCCTGGAGAGATACTTCTTCCTGAACACTTCCACAAAGTCCCTCCATGTCAAGACCAAGAAGAACAACTGACCGTGAGGCATCGATTCCACCAATGCAAAGGCGCCACCTCGCAACAAACTGACAAAGATAATCTAGCTTGTCCTCATCTGAGCATCTCATCTAAACTAGGACCCTCTCGGTCCTTTTCAACCAGGCTTCAGCCTCTTCTGGATTGGTAGTCCCGCTGAAATCCACAGCCCCAAACTTCCGGAGCTTGTCATACTGTCCACTCCTGTCTACTGGAGCTTGCATCGGCATCTACGATCCCTGTCCCATGGCATACGTAAAAGCCTGAGCAAAGGCTTGAAAGAAATTCGGATCCATGGGAGTTCCCTGAGGCATAGAAGGAGGCGGAGGAGGCACTTCTTGTTGCAAACTACGTGCCTCTGAAATCGGAACAGAGTGTGTCCAGGCATCCTGAGGAATATGGGATTTATCCGTACTCCCCTGACGAGAATGAGATCGAGTCGTAGCTCCCCGAGTTCTCCTTCGAGGTGGCATGTTCACTCCTTGATAGAAAACCATTGAAAATTTTAGTTCAAGTACGACAATTTTCAAAATATGCAAAAACAGTTCTAATCGTGTAAAACAATGCAAGTTATTTCTTGAAAGCAATGTCATGCAATTTCTAGATCAAAAACCTAGGCGCCTCGATACCAAACATGTTGGACCCACGCCGAGCCCAACGTCTGTCAATGAGAGCGTGGCGGTAAAACGTGATCATAATACATTTAAACGAAAAAGACCCGGAAGATTAATGGGCTCATTGAAAACATACTTGAAACACGCTTCATGTTATTTGAATAAATGCAATAAACATGCAAATTTAACGGTTTAGAAAGGAACCCATTGGAAGTTCAATGGACCCATCGTGAAACTTTCATGCTTTTAAACATATTCATAATTCATGCTCCAAAGAAGAGTTTCATAAAGATTTACTAATATCTCAAATCGGACCACAACTTTGAATTCAAGAGCCAAAATCTAAAACACTCTTGAACCAATGATACTTGACATGTAACTAAGGTCTTGTCGTCCAAAACATAACATTGAAAATAAATAAACATAATGAAATGAAAACGGAGTCTTCTTTGAAACTCGTGACTCACTCGATCTCCGGCTCACACTGTATGGGGAGATTAGAGGGTGAGCTATAAAGCTCATGGGAACATATTTATAATATCGCTATAAGCAAAAATATTCAAAATATCTCATTGCTGATACTTGTTGAATTCATAATACTAGAGCATGTATGAGTCATTTCTTGCAAAATGCTTGATTCTTGAACAAATCATGATGCATGTCACATAACAAATCATAGCACATAACATGATGGTTTGGGTGTCCGGGTTCGTGACGTCTATTACACATAGCCATCGAAATGTTGATGTGTAGACGTAGTTTCGTGAGGGAATCCTTGTGGGATAACCTCGTACCCACATCGGGCAAAAGGGAGAAGCCTTTTCTTGAGTCAATGTGCACTTGACTATCGTGAGGGACACCACAAACCCACATAAGTATGCATAATTCAACTTGTTCTTGTAAACTTGTTTTCCAATCTGCACTTGCTTGTAATCTTGCTTGTAAACTTGCTTGTCATAAATATTTCAGAAACTTGATTTCATGCACTTGTATTCGTGAAAGGAAGACATTCCTTTGTAAAAATCTTGATAATAATCATGAATGCAAATCATAATGCAGAATATAATCATTCATGGTAGTATGCAATGCGATCGTGGATGATGTAATGTAAATGCATGAGATCTTGCTTAATTTGAACTAAACAATGAGTAACTTATATACTTTATTATAAACATGAACCCACCTGAATTTCCTTGCTTATCTTGCCTAGGAATGAGTTTCCTCTCGAACCTCTTGATCCTCTTGCCTTTCTTGGTCTCCTAAAATAAGAACCAAAATTCCATTTAATAACTCATGCTGAAACAATAATTATAGTCTTAACTTCTATCCAAAATTCCACATTCTTAGAATCCAATTCATCACTTCATCACTTCACATAACTTGTAGATCTATGACTCTAGTTCACAACGCCTCAAAAATCATCCCAAAAGGACTTCTGTAGCGAAAGATATGATCAAAATATCAAAAATAAAAAAAAATTTGAGTTTCAACTCGCTGTCATGACAGGACAAGGCCATTCGCCATGGCCATGCGACGACTTGTGAGTCATGGCGTGGTTAACTTGCTTTCGCCACAGTCTGAGTTTTCAGACGCCATGCAAGGCGTTTCATGAACACGTCGCGGCATGCGGGTTACAGAAACTCATCCGAACCCAGTTTTTCCCAGATTTTCGCAGAACAATCAACTCCTTTTCGCTCATTCAACACCCTTAACCTATAGATCATGCATCATACTCTCTTTTCTGCACTCATCTAACAATAACATTAACCAAAACATAACCAAATCAACAAATCTACCCAAGTTCGCCCTAAACCCTAATCCATCGATTTCTTCTCATTTCCAGCAAAACAAAGGTTCAATCCAACACAAACAAGGATAGAAGAGTTAAACTTACCTTAAGGACACTTGAAATCCGTCGAAAATCCTCAAACGGTAGCTTTCCCTTTTCCTCTTCTTCTCCTCCCTCACACGGCCGACTCTCTCTTCGTTCTTTCTCTTCTCCTTTCTAGTTCTCTTTCTTTTCTTTTCCTTACTTTAGTTCCTTAAACCTACATGAGAGGACAATGACTAAAATGCCCCTCCATGCTTAACCTAAAACATCCTAACTCATGTGCCTTGACCATATAGCCCTTAAACATATATACCCTTCCAAACACATATTTTATACTAAACTCAATTAAATCCAAATTTTCCATGAATATTTTCAATAAAAAAATCAAACTAGACCATAAATCATAAATCAAATAAATTCATGCTTAATAACTTCAAGAAAACAAAAATTTGGGGCCCAACAATTTAAATGTCTTAATGCTTTTAATCTTTTGACTTTAAGAATATCTGCTTGATGAAAGATAATATCTTTTCCAAAAAATTGTTTATATATTTCTTCTCCAATAACATTAAATTTGTCGTCATCAGTTACTTGACTAAGATAATGAGGGGTATTTTGTAATGCTTGAGCATTTTCTCGTAAAAAATCTTGAACAATTCCGGATGTTTTGTAAATAACAAAATTCCAAAGAGAATCTTTATTATCTGTTCTATTTCCAAAGGGATTTTCTACTTGTAATAATAATAATATTTTTGCAAACCATTCTTGAAATATTTCTTCGGCATTAGTAGTACAATCGAGATTTAATATACTATCGGATCCTAATTTTGAAATTTTTGGTTTACATTCATCGGGGTATTTTCGAATTTTAGTACCTTTATAATAATAGCCTTGTTGATTTAAAAAGTCATCCTTATTTTCAGGTATCCATGAATAATTTGTAGGTTGAAATTCTTTTTTACGTTTATCACCTAATTTTCCTTTTAGTTTTAATTCCTGTGTATTACTACTTTATGGTTTTTCATCCTTATCCATAAAAAGGTCTTGATCTTGATCAAATTCATATCCAATAATAATTTCATCTTTATGATCATTTGAAAAAACTGGACATACTTGTTCTGTACGTTTTAAAGGTGTCAGATGTAATTTATGTATTAAGTCTGTTAATTCGGTCAATTGTTGTTGAATATTCTTTTCAATGTCTTCTGATGATTGATCCTGCATTTAACCTCGTTGTCGGGGTATTTTTGTAATTACTAGCTCTGATATCATTTTCGGGGGCGGTTTCTTTATAATTAATTGGTCATTTGTCTGTAGTCTAAGTTGCCAATATCCAGACTTAGCATCTAATGTGGTAAACCAGGTGTGTCCTTTTAATTTATTGATAATATAATCTTTTCGTAGTAATTTATTATTACAAGTAGAAAATCCCTTTGGAAATAGAACAGATAATAAAGATTCTCTTTGGAATTTTGTTATTTACATATTATTATTATTATTATTATTATTATTATTATTATTATTATTATTATTATTATTATTATTATTATTATTATTATTATTATTATTATTCATATTTATTATTATTATTATTATTATTTTATATTTTATATTTTATATTTTATATTTTATATTTTAGTAAAGTAGTTACTACTTAGTGGGTTTTGTTATTATTACTAGTATTAGCCTTATTGGTATTATCATTATTAGTTTAATCTAATTTAGTAGATTTATATTTACTTTTATATTATATATATAATTTTCCTACTACTATTACTATTACTATTTTTTTTTGGCTACTATTACTATTATTATTACTACTACTATTATTATTATTATTATTATCTTTTATTTTATTTTGTATTATTATTATTATTATTTTATTTTTCTTATTTTCAATATTTTGATCATTTTATTTTTATTATTTTGTTTTATTTCTTTTATTTATTTATATTTATTTATTTTTATTGTTTTTCTCGCTAGGTGACTATACTTTAGTTTTGTTGTTAGTACTAGGGCCAAATTTTTTTAGTAACTCCTCAAACGTAGACCTGAGGGACAAGTGTAGGCTCGAGGCAAGAATGATGCCTTCACTTCGCACAGTTGGGAGAAATACGTGCAGGTTGGTGCGTGCAGTAGGCCAAGAAAAACAGGACGTGGATGTATTAAGATTCGGCTCTTGGAACATTGGGACCCTGACGGGTAAGTCCTTAGAATTAGTGGACATTTTATACAAGTATAGGATACACATAGCCTGTATTCAAGAGACCAAATGGGCCGGAGCTAAAGTGATGTAGGAGCATTTAGTTTAGATTCCTAGTTAATATTGGATTTGTTACTATTTAGTACTTCTTAAGTTATTTGGATTCCTAGTTATCATAGGATTAGCATATTACTTCTTAATTAGTATTTCCTTTTCCTATTAGGACTTCTTAATTAGTATTTCCTTTTCCTATTAGGAGTTGTCCTATACTAGTATAAATAGACAGCCTATGCTTGATTTTTAGGTATGTCTTTTATCAATCAAATAATTTTATACTTTTAGAGGTTTTTCTACAAACCCTAAGCCCTATTTTCAAGTTCCAGCTACAATCTACTTCAATTATAGCCTATTCTATTCTACTTATCTTTATTTTTCCTTCCCACACTACGTTAAATTGGTATCAGAGCAAGTTAGATCCTTAGATTTTGATTGCTTAGTTATGGTTGGACGCGGTAGAACACGTGGATGTGGAAATCATGATAACGAAGGAGAGATGGATGAGTTGAAACGTATGATTACATACTTGTCGCGAGCTGTGCAAGATTTGCAGCAGTGACGGGAACCAGTGGCAGCCCGAATGGAGATCCCGGAAGGCAACCACGACCCGTCGGATGTACCGGAAGGTAGTTTTGAGGCTGAAACTGCAGACTCAGTGGATGACAACCCCTTTCATGCAGCTGGACCCACAAACAATGTGGTAAGAGGTGGATTGGAAGAGAGGTTAGTGCATGCCCTTGAATTGAATGGTGGTGGAATTAGAATTGAAGTTGCTGATTTTCATGGAAAGATGCATGTGGAGGACTATTTGGATTGGGAGGCAAGTTTAGAGACTTATTTTGAATGGAAACCTATGGCTGAAGCTAGAAAAGTGTTGTTTGTTAAGCTTAAATTGAAGAGCACTGCACTTCAATGGTGGAAGCGAGTTGAGGAGCACTGTGCACGACAAGGCAAGCCTAAAATTAGCACTTGGGAACACATGAAAGCGAAATTGCGCAACCAATTTTTACCAATTGATTACTTAATAGAATTGTATGAAAAGTTCCATTCATTGAGACAAAGGAGCTTAAGTGTGGAGGAATACACGGCGGAGTTTAACAACCTCTCAATTCGAGTAGGGTTGAATGAAACTAATGAACAATTGACCTCTCGATATCTAGCAGGTTTGAATCAATCACTTATGGATGAGATGGGAGTAGTTCGATTGTTTAACCTTGAAGAAGCAAGGCAACATGCCTTAATGACAGAAAAACTAGTCTGGAGGTATGGTTCTAGAAGGCCTTTGTTTGGAAGAATCGAAGGAGCTATTCAAAGGAGTGCTGGAGCTATTCGCAATGAAAGAACAGGTCAATCAACCCCTAAAATCAGTCGCGAGAGCGCCAACATGAGCCAAGCTAATGGAGGAAATATGGGTAATATTGAAAAAGGGAAGGCTTTGGTGAAGTTTGGAGCAGCAAACATCTCTAATCCTAATAATTTTAAAGCTGGCAGTAGCTCACAGATTCGGTGTTTTACTTGTGGAGAAAAGGATCATGCTTCTTATGCTTGTCCGGAGTGAAGGGTGAATCTCGCTGAACTAGAAGAAGAAGAGGAGGACGTGTCAGACCCTGTGGATGATTATGGTGTGAAAGAAAGTGAGGAGATAGGTGTGTACCCAGTTCAAGGAGAATCTGTAGTGGTTCGACGAGTAATGACAACCACTAACAAGTGTGAAGGAGAAGATTGGAGATGTCGTAGCATATTTCGAACCCGTGTTAATTGTGGAGGTAAGATGTGCAATCTAGTTATTGATGGAGGTAGCATGGAGAATGTTATTTCAAAAGATGCAGTAGAAAAGCTTAAACTTACCACTGAAAGGCATCCTCGTCCTTACAAGATTGGTTGGCTTAAGAAAGGTCAAGAGATTCCAATCACTTCTAGGTGCTCGGTCAAATTTACTATGGGTTCAAATCTAGATGATGAAGCTTTGTGTGATGTTGTGCCTATGGATGTTGGCCATATTCTTGTGGGTAGACCTTGGTTATATGACCATGACATGGAACACCTCACTAAACCAAACACTTTCAGTTTTCGTAAAGGCAACAAGACTTACACCTTACAACCTTTAAAGGAAGAAGCCAAAGAGACCTCTAAATCTTCAAAAGGTGGCAAGGTTAACGGATATACAGCAGCTAAAAGGTTTGAATCAGAATGGGAAGAGTCAGAGGTGGTGTATGCTTTAGTTAGTAAGGTTGTGAAGGATGACAAAGCCAGAAATTTGATTCAACAACCTCCTAAAATCCATCAATTGTTGAAGGAATTCAAAGAGTTGGTCAGCAATGATTTGCCCTCAAGTTTACCGCCCATAAGAAGCATTCAACATGCTATTGATTTGGTGCCTGGAGCACCTCTACCTAATTTGCCAGCATATAGAATGCCACCTATGCAGCGTGTCGAGATACAAAAATAGGTTGGTGAATTACTTAGTAAGGGATTGGTGCGAGAAAGTAAAAGTCCTTGTGCTTGTCTAGCTCTACTTGCTCTATAAAAGGATGGTTCTTGGAGAATGTGTGTTGACAACAATTATCAACAAAATAACATCAAGTCTGATTTCCTATTCCTCGTTTGGATAATATACTTGATCAACTAGGTGGTTCTAAAGTGTTTTCAAAGATTGATTTGAAGAGTGGGTACCATCAAATCAGATTGAGGAGTGGAGATGAATGGAAGACAGCTTTTAAAACACCAGATGGACTTTTTGAATGGTTTGTGATGCCGTTTGGTCTTTCTTAATGCACCTAGTACGTTTATGAGAACCATGAGTGAAGTACTTAAGCCATTCTTGAACTCTTTCGTAGTTGTTTACTTCGATGACATTTTAATCTATAGTCGGAGTGTAACATCCCATCACCGATGGGAAGGGTAAAATAGTATTTCGGGACGAGTTATGAGTGAGTAAACTGGTCTCGGTATGTTCATGCATAATATGGTCTCCATATATGCATAAATTGTAATTTTTGTAAATGCACATGATTGTACATGCATTCCTACATTTCCGATATGTGTTTATCAGGAAAATATGAATTGGTGCTTGAACATGAAATTGAAGTGGATTTTGTGTGTTTACATTTTTGTGGAAATTTAGAATTTTTTTTGGAAATTTTTCGAGATACCTTTCCGGACCGAAAAAATTGACAAGTTTACGATCGATTGGATTTCGCATGAAAAATGACTTTCCAATGGCACTGAAAATTTGATATATTTTTGAGGAATTATGAACATCGAGCCATTGGAATTTGAAGTGGAAATTAGATTATATTTGGAGAAAGACACAAACATGTTTTAAACCGGATAAGTGGCAAGTGACACATGTCACTTGCCTATTTTCTCATTTTTTATATAAATATCTAGAGCTTGGCAAGCTTCCACGATATTCTAAGTAGGAAAGAGTTAAAACTTGTTTTAATTGCAAACTTTCTCCTCTCACCAGTAGCTTCCATTCTCCTCTCCTTCTTCTTTGGTTTTCTCCTCCTTCATTGAAATTGCTACTCCTCATCTACCTAAAGTGCTTCCTTATCATATATCCAAGCCTAAGCCTCCTACACCCTTGAAAATGGTGATTTTGTATAAGTAAAGTGAGGTGAAGGAATTGGTGTCATTTGGAGGATTTGAAGAATTTAAAGCTTGTAACTTGTTTAAGGTAAGAATTGTGTATTGTATTCTTTAATTGGTAGTTAGAAGCATTTATGGGGATTAATTGTGTATTAATTTCATAAAGATAGTGGTAGGTTTGTATGGGTTTAAGTGTAAGTTTGTGTGAGGATGAATGATGAATGTAAGTGTAATAGGTATTGTATGAAAATTAGGATGGATTGAAGTGGATTTTGTGATTTAAGATGAGTGGAAACAAATGAAAATTTATTGTGTGGTTGCTGTCATTTTTATGGCTAGGTGATTAAGTGGATGACTTGATGAATTTGTGGCTGAATTAGAGGTCCAAATGGATGCATATTGATGTAGGTAAAGTGATGAAATGAAAAGAGTTGAGGTAGGGAGGAAATCTGGAAAAAATGTGAGTTGTGTAGGTTTCAGATTTTGACTCATAACTTTTGATATGGTTGTCCAATTGAGTTGAAGTTTGTTTTAAATTAAACTTAAGAAGTATGGCTAGATTTCATATGAAGGAAGTTTTGTTCAATTATGATCTTACAGATTTTAATTTTGGCATCCAAAGTGAATTGTTAGGTGCTGTGTGAACAGTATCCGAACCTTATGATCTGAAACTTTGATGATTTTTTTAGGATTGAATTGGATTGAATTTGCTACTTTGGTCTTCATGAAAGTTGAATATTTTTGTGTTAGCTTTCTAACGCCACTAAGTATGAATTTTTTTGATTTGTACATTGAAAGTTATGATCTGTTAATGTTCAAGGGGTAATTCAGCCTTTGGTGTGCAATGCTCTAAGTGTATAGGTCTTGTGCTTTTTGTGTTCTGCTATTTATTTGGGACTGTTAAGGGTGAAATTGGTTCAAGTGACCTTCTGTAAAGTTGTAGAGGATTGTTGTATCTTTCTAATGAGGTATTTTGTGTGAATTTTGGATGTAAGGATTGTTAGATATAAATTTGCAAAGTGTTGTTATGGTAGGTTAAATGCTGATTTCTTAAACCCTAACAGGGCAGCCACCTTAATTAGAGGATTTGACCTAGTTTTAATGGGAATTTGCTTTGGAGTCCTGGAGAATTGTAGTTTATTGTCTAAGCTTTTTATTTCTATATGGTATGTATTTTTTCGACAATTGGTTGGAAAGTTATGAATGTTGGAAGATTCTGTTACTGTGAGAATGAGACTTATTTAGGCAGAAGCTTTGCTTGAGAATTTGAGTTGTTTAGAGGTTGATTTTGCTTCCAAGTTATTCATGAAACTTGTAGAACATGTTTTGATCTTTCTCTGGAATAAAACTTGGAATTTTTCACATAAGGAATGGAAAGATAGGATTTTATTTGTAGAGTGCGCATCTTTGCTCATATGGTAGTTTTACTTTCATTAAGCGTAACCTTGGTTTGGGTTTTGACCCTCTTATAGATTGAATTGGATTAAGGTGTCTTCTTGAAGATTGTAGAAAATGTTTAGATATTTCTAATGGTGTATAATGTACCTTAATTGGAGTTATGAGTAAAAAGTTATGAGGATTGGAAGAACAAAGTTACTGTTCATATGATCATTTATGGGCAGTAACTTTGAAGGAGTGTTTAGCACCCTTAGAGGTGAGATTGGTTTGTGAGACCTTCATGGAACTTGTAGGGTTTTTTGTTATCTTTCCAATGAGATCTTGTTTGTAATTTTTCGATAAGTGTGTAAAAAGTTATGCATGTTAGAAATTCAGATGGTGGAAGAGATGGAAATAGGGCAAACACTCTTATCTTTTGTTTTGTCCTAAAGCTTCTTTGTCATCCGACCTCCGATTGATCTGATTCTCGAGGCGTCGGATTCATAAGTCAATGATCTACCTCTCCATGTGGAATTGTGAACTTGTAGGATTTTAATTGAGATTTAGGGATTGAATCCAAGTGAGAGAATTGAGTAAAGTTTGGCAATATCCGGACCTATAGAGGTCCAAATTGAGTAATTCTGGTGTCTATAGGTTCCTAAGCCATAGGGGAATCTTTTGTGATGTGAATTATGGGAAATGCCGAGAATTTCACGAACATGCATTGTACACATCTAAATTGCTACATGTGCATTATTTAATATTTCTAATTGTGCATTTGGTGACATGTGAATATTGTGATTATTATAGAGGCACAGTTAGAACGTCATCCCACGGACGTTGCCGAGACTTCTCGGCATTAGCTCGGAAGCTATTTGGTGAGTAACCTAGATGGTTCCTCGATTAGTAAGTGTTTATAATTCTGCACGTATAACTCTGTGAAAAATAATGGTGGGACGATTGCGTTTGTTTATGATTGGATTCCGGACAAGAGGTCCGATATATTGGAAGAGTATGACATAGAGGTGTTATTTGTCTGAGAATTTGAGACCTTCGTGTTTCCATCGTGATTGTGATTATATTGTGAAAAATAAGTGTTTGAATGTAATAATTGGGGTTCGATTGTGATGTGGTAAATTGTGATACGGGAATTGGTTGTGATACAGTTACTGCCTATTTGTAACATGTGGATAATTGTGATGCATTTACTGTTAAATTGGGATATATGTAGTTCATACATGAATGCATGTTCAGTTAATGAGAGTTGTGACCGGAGCAGCCACCGAGAGCTAAAAGCTCAATGTATTTGGGCCTCGAGCCCACAGTGATTCAGAGCCTTCGACTCAATGATTAATACGCCCATATTGGGACAGTTCAGAGCCTCAGGCTCACCGATTAATGCGCCCATATTGGGACAATTTAGGCGCTTGGTCACAACACCGTAATAAATTGGAAAAAGGGTCTCATGCGCATTACATATGTATTAGATTGTTTTTCTTTGATTGAGTGAAAGGCAAAATGCCTTATGCAATTGTGACATGCTTGAATGGGTTATGAATTCATTTGGTTATGTATGTAGAATAAAATGAAATGTATAAATGGACTGTGCTTAAGTGAAATTGTGAAATGTGATCGAATATGCAACAATGTGAATATATGTTATGTGAAATGCTGTATTGCACGAATTGAGTGAACCATCGATGATGGTTTCTCACTGAGTTCGCAAAACTCACCCAAAATTTGCAATTATTTTCAGACTCGAAGAATACCCGTTAGGTAACGGCATATGGAATCACCGTTAGTGAGAAAAGGGTTGATCGCCAAGCGTCAGCATTAGTGTATTTTATTTTTGAATTAATGAGTAGGTCAATTTGTAAAGTCCACAAACTGAAAAAACTTTGTATTTATAAAAAGGACCCTCGTGGCCAATGTACTTTTTAATGATTGTATGTTTATTGTCTTCCGCATTGTGCATGTTTGCGTTTCAAAAAAAAAGTTTTATATTGAGTTTTAACTGAGTGATGTAGCACGCCACCCTCACAGGGCACGGACTCGGATATCACCGTCGATGTCAGGTTTGGGTCATGCGAGAGTGGGGTGTTACACGGAGCAAGGAAGAACACTTGGTTCATTTGCACCAAGTTTTGGAAGTGCTGCGTAAGGAGATGCTTGTTATAACTTTGAAGAAGTGCACTTTCTTATGTGATGAAGTTGTGTTTTTGGGGTTTGTTGTCTCTGCTGAAGGGATAAAACCAGATTTTGAGAAAGTTCGAGCGATCATGGAATGGCCAAAACCTCAAAGCATCAAAGATGTTCGAAGTTTTCATGGTTTGACCTCTTTCTATAGGAGGAATTTTAGTGCTGTAATGAGTCCTATAACTGAATGTTTGAAGAAAGTTGCTCCAGAGTTGCATGCTGAAGTTTTGAAGGTTTTCTCGCCGGAGTCGAGTCTTTCAACCCGAGGGGATTGATGCAGGAGCATTTAGTTTAGATTCCTAATTAATATTGGATTTCTTACTATTTAGTACTTCTTAAGTTATTTGGATTCCTAGTTATCATAGGATTAGCATATTACTTCTTAATTAGTATTTCGTTTTCCTATTAGGACTTCTTAATTAGTATTTCCTTTTCCTATTAGGAGTTATCCTATACTAGTATAAATAGACAACCTATGCTTGATTTTTAGGTATGTCTTTTATCAATCAAATTATTTTATACTTTTAGAGGTTTTTCTACAAACCCTAAGCCCTATTTTCAAGTTCCAGCTACAATCTACTTCAATTATAGCCTATTCTATTCTACTTATCTTTGTTTTTCCTTCCCATACTACGTCATAAAGCGAAGGAGATAGGAGATTTCAAACTATGGTATTCGGGAAGTACTCAGAAGCAGAATGGGGTAGGTATCCTGGTGGAAGATGAACTTATAAGTAGAGTGGTGGGGATTATAAGGGTCAATGATAGGATTATGGTGGCTAAAATTGTTGTTAGCAATGTGGTTCTCAATGTCGTTTGTGTGTATGCACCTCAAGCGGGTTCAGACGAACAATAGAAACGTCCGTTCTGGGAAGTACTAGAGGGGGTGCTGCAACAATTCGTTGATACGGAGCAGATCATCATTGGTGGTGACTTTAATGGGCATATAGGGGCAGGTACGGACGGTTATACAGGAGCACATGGTGGCTTCGGTTACGGCATTAGAAATGATTCTGGGATTGTTTTATTGGACCTGGCCGTAGCATATGAGTTAGTTATCGTTAATTCCCTTTTTCAGAAAAATGTATCGCACTTGGTAACTTTTCAAAGTAACACCTCCAAGACACAAAAAGATTATCTCCTTGTCAAGAGAAGTGCTAGATCATGGTGCAAGGATTGCAAAGTACTGCCGGCTGCTTGCATATCGACTCAACATAAATTGTTAGTTCTTGATTTTGGGATTAAAGGATGGAGGTCACAGTCTTTTACCCGGCATTATCTTAGAATTAAGTGGTGGTGATTAAGAGGGGCCAAGATGGAACAATTTAGGGCACAGGTTCGGTCAAATGCAACATGGTTTGTACGCGGGGATGCAAACTTGATGTGGGAGGGGATAGCATCTGTAGTGCGTGCGACGGCTACAAATCTCCTAAGGGTATCCAAAGGGGTCCCTAAAAGGCAAGGAGGTGGGCAGATGGAAGGTTGGTGGTGGTCAAACGAGGTCCAGGAGACGGTCAAGGCAAAGAATAAAGCTTTTAAAGATCTTATAGACAGTCCAACAGAGGAAGAAAGGGAAATTAACAAGGTAAGGTATAGGTTGGTGAAACAGAAGGCTAAGCAAACTATTGCTGTGGCTAGAGGAGAAGCATATGAGACTATGTACAGGGACTTGGATACGTTTAGTGGAGGACAAAAGATTTTTATGCTAGCACGAGATAGGGCACGTGGAGCGAATGATTTCAACCAAGTTTGTTGTATACATGATGAAGCAGGACAAGTACTCACTGAGCCCCAAGCCATCAAGAGAAGATGACAGAGATACTTCCATATCCTTTATAACGGAGAGTTAGTGGGCGACATAGAGTTAAGAGAACCCTCTGTGTCAGGGCATGCACATGATAGGGACGCATAGGTAAAGATTACGAGAACTTACAAAGGTGTTGAAAGAGATGCGGAGCGGTAGGCCGTAGGGCCAGACGAGATCCCTATAGAGGTGTGAAAACGGATGGGAGTTTTCGGTAGGTTAAGTAGGTTGATCCCCTTATACAAAGCCAAAGGACATGTCCAATAATGTCACAACTATAGAGGCATCAAAATAATAAGTCATACCATGAAGCTGTGGGAGAAGGTAATCGAGAAGAGGATCCGGAGGGTTGCTTCTGTATCGAGCAACCAATTCGGATTTATGCCTGGTAGGTCCACAACAGAAGCGATACATCTACTCCGTAGACTTATGGAATACTACAGGGAACGAAAACGAGATTTGCATATAGTTTTTATTGACTTGGAGAAGGCGTATGACAGGGTCCCTAGAGACCTCTTATGGAGATGTTTAGAAGCTAAGGGCATTCCTATCACCTACATTAAAGTAATTAGGCAAATGTATGAAGGCGCACTAACTAGCGTTAGGACGGTAGGTGGGGAGACAGAAGCGTTCTCTATCAGTGTAGGTCTCCACCAAGGATCGAAGTTAAGTCCTTTGTTGTTCACTTTAGTGTTAGATGAGATTACCAAACATATTCAAGGAGAGATACTTGGTGTATCTTATTTGCGGACGATATTGTCCTAGTGGATGGAACCAAGGAAGGAGTCAATGCCAAGTTAGAATGCTAGAGAGAGGCGTTAGAATCAAAAGGTTTTAAGTTGAGCAGGTCTAAGACGGAGTATTTAGAATGTAACTTTCTAGGAAACCGAGTGGAGCCTGAGGTGGCAGTTGCAATTGGTACCGATGTCATACCACAGAGGACGAGTTTTAAGTATCTCGGGTCTGTCATTCAGAGTGATGGTAATATCAATGCGGATATTGTACAACGTATTAGATCAGGCTGGACCAAATGGCGAAGTGCTTTAGGGGTTTTATGTGACAAGAAAATTCCCTTAAAACTGAAGGGGAAGTTTTATAAAACGGTGAATCGTCCAACCATATTATATGGGGTGGAGTGTTGGCCTCCTAAACGTAGGCATATCAGACAGTTGTTGGTAGCAGAAATGCGTATGCTTAGGTGGATGTGTGGTTTTTCCAGGAGAGATAAAGTTAGGAACTGGGTGGTGAGAGCGAGACTAAGGGTAGCCAGCTTTGCAGACAAGTTGAGAGAGACTAGGCTTAGGTGGTATGGGCATGTGCGGAGGAGGCCCTCCGATGCTCCGGTATGAAACTGTGAGGGCATCACACTTAGTGACTATAAGAGGAGGAGAGGGAGGCCATACAAGAATTGGCGGGAAGTGATCAAGGCGGATATGTCAGAGTTAGCCCTTAATGAGGTGATTGCTCAAAATAGAAAAGTTTGGCAGGATGGGATAAGGCTAAAGTATTAACTGTTCCAGTTACCTAATCCCCTTACTTAGTGAGTGACAAAGAGGGATGGACTGTGTATACTACTAGGTTCTTGCGGCTTTTGTCCTCCTTCAGGTATTCCCCATCTTTTTTCTTTCTTCATGTATTATTTTTGGTATACCACATCATTCTTATATTGTCTCATTTACATGCGGGTCCACTGGAAACAACCTCTCTATTATGTAGGGGTAAGGCTGTGTATTATCGAACCTCTCCAGACCCTGCTTAATTGAGAAATTTCAGACTGGGTGATGATGATGATGATGATGATGATGAGTTACGTAAAAAAATTAAAAGTTATTTAATAAAGTCTGAACGTTTACAATCTTAAGCAAATGATCAACCTTTTATTTTTTTTTCTACTTAAAGAATGATTGTAGTCTATTTTACGGATAAAAAAAAATACAGACATCAAATATCTTTATAAACAAGTCTATTTTTGTTTTCTTCGATTAAACTGAGATAGTTTAATTGTTTTGGTAAGTGTATCCCAGACCAATGATTCACCGAGCTATCTAGCGACTAGAAAAGATTAGGTGGAGTCCGGTTTCTTGAATCAAAATCCGTTCATACAAACTCTTCGTCGTGTGATGATTCTATCTTGTTGTTCCGCGGCTTAGAGTGATCATCCTTATGCATGCATCAGTTGGCATTAGAGATTGGTAACGAGTGAGATTGAATACGTATCCATTTCTATTTTCCAATTGAAATTTTGTTTTTATCTCATGATTTGTGATTGTTGATTATTATTATAAAAAAATTATTATTATTGTTTGGTTTTTATTTTAGCAGGCTCGACAATTTCACAAAAATGAAAAAAATATTAAATGTCAAGCTAGGAATTAGTCTTAGTAGCTTATTTTTTGTTGTAATTTTGGAATTGGCTCTATTTGTTTGCGATTGCTAGGAATTATTATCTTGTTCCTTTTTTTTGGTTTTACAGATTTTGATCGATTGGATTTGGTTTCATTAAATTTTGATTCGGTCATGTTTTAGCTCTCTGAAGAGTTTGGTGGTGGGATATTGAGAGAAAAAAGGCAAGAGAGTTGTGAGTTTTTTTTTTAAATTGAGTGTAAACACTTTAGGAATTAGATATTGATGAGGCCTTGTGTTAGCCCTATTTTTTTTTAAATTAAGCATGATTAGATTAATTGAGTAAGTTATGTTAGCATTAATTGAGTTGAGATTAATTAATATGTGATAGCATTAAAGAGTTAGGTGGTGAGTTAATGAAATTAAATGTGTTAGTTGGGCCTTAATGAGGTAGGATAGGAAGAGAGTATGATGGGCTCAAAGAATTAGTGGGCTTGAGAAGTTTAAAGAGGAAAATAAGGAGGGAGAAGAGGAAGTGAATGGGCTTTGGGCCTATGGGCTTAAGTAATGTTATTAAGGAGTATAAAAGGGGAGGAAATAAGTGAGTTAGAAGGAAAAAGAAGGAGAGTTACGAAAATTTAAAGGGAGAAGAGGGAGGATGTCGTGGAAGGAGAAAGGAGAAGGAGAAAAAAGAGAAAAGCATGCCTAGGTCTTGACTTTCCAAGAGTTTGAGCAAGAGTTTGAAGAAAGTTCAAGAAGGAAAAGTGTAGAGGAAGAGCTAAGCTACATTTTGAACCAAGAAACTCTTGGGTTGAGTCAAGAATCAAGGTAAGTTATGATTTCAAGTGTTAGATTTTAGTTGGGTTTTGGTTAGAAAGACTAAGAATGGAATGGGTATAGTGATTTCCAAGTTGATTTCATGAAAGGTGTAACATGGTTTCTCAATCAAGTGAGATTTACATGGGTTTTGGTTTTAATGAAGAGAGAGAGGAAGAGAAGAGGAACAAGAGTTGTAGCAAGGAAACCAAGGATTTAGCAAGTCTTAAAGGTGGGTTCCATATTTATCTTTATATTTATGAGCAATTAATGCAAGTTGATAAATGACACTAATGAATGTTTGTTACTTGTACGTGAGTATAAATGATTGCTATAAATGCTTGTGTTAGTTGTGGTTAGATGACATTAATCATGAGTTATGTGTAAATAAAAATAATACATGTTGATGATTTGATGATGGTTGAGTTGGTATTGAATGAAGTAGCTTAAATGAGTATGAATGCACAATATGACTTATGCATGAAATGTACAATATGAAATATGCATGAAAGATAAGATTTTCAAGAAAACAGTGAATTGGACAAGAACAGTCCAATTTTATTGTTATGCATGATTGTTATGTTATGTGGGTAAGGTATAGTCCCAAGAATCATCACGTGCACGTCGACCATGAAAAGGCTTTGCCCGCCTGCCCGATTGTGGCATAGGATGATCCATTATTTGGACTCCTCAAGATTTGCCCATATAAGCTCATGAAATGAGACTATATGGTTGGCATGAATATGGACTTACCGAACCATTTGATGTGTTTCAGATGTGATTACATGAAATTGCAAGAATTACGAATGTTCAATCAGAGAAATTATGTTTATGTATTGATGAAAATTGCATGATGCATGTATTATGATTTCATTGAAAGATTGCTTAATGTGTGAATAACTAAATAGACATGCTTGTTATATAAATATAAATGTGTTACCCATGAGCTTAAAGCTCACCCCTCAATTCTCCAGAAATGAGCAGGATCCCGAGGAGAAAGCTTAAAGGCATCTACTCCAAGAGTTTTCTTTTGGTTTTGTGATTGAAATGATTTTTGTAAAACAATGTTTTAGTTGCATTTTGAGAATGATATTGTACTTTGAAGTTTCATGTAATTGGACTTAAAATGCCCACTAAAGCATTGTATGAAATATGACATGATTTGATGGAGATGGAATGAATGAGTTATGATTCAAAAGTGAATTTTAAACCCTAATGCATAATGCTTGATTGTATGACCTTTGATCTTTTGAGATGATGCATGAGATGGCATGAATATCATATAGGTAGGTAAATGTTATGAGGTTGGGATTGATGGTCATGCATGTGTAATGAAGGTGAGAATGAGGCTTGTGTGAGGTTGATTGTGCAAAGTCTTGTAGATGTGTTAAATTGGTTAGACAATAGAAGTTGGAAGTTGAGAGTTATGATGGTTGAAAGTTAGCAAGATGCATAAGTCTTGTTTATGAGGATAGCTTTGATGGTTGCGTAGGTGTAGGAAAATCCCGGGGTAGGCATCACATGCCCACAGTGCGGAATTTAAAATTTTGAGTCCCGGGACATTCCCGAAAGCCAGGATCCATGTGTAAGTACAAACAATCAAACCATAACGACCAAAGGAGACCGTCTCTAACGGTATCCACGCAGAGGTCGAAAAACCTAACCGGGACAAACTCTTTTGACCCGGGAATAGCTAGACTAAAGAAAAGAGTGCTAGCTCTTACCTTAGCCTTGGAGAGCAAATGAAATGATCTTGGTGGAGCCTTGGAGAAGTAGAAGCAATCTTGAATGGAAGATAGGAAGAAGATGAAAAACAAAATTTTCAAGCTTAACTCTTAAGCTTTCGGCTCTTCTCCTTCAACCTACGTACAAGCTTCCTTTCAATGCCTTCTTATATGTTTATTTAACAACTTAAAAGACATATGAAGGCTTGGTAGAATGGCTATCCACGTTGGTAGCTTAATATACATTGAAATGCTAAATAATGATTAGGTTTGACTTTTCAAACCATTTCATCTCCACCATTTAATGGCTCCACCAAAAATCATATATATATATATATAATTAATTAATTAATTACTTAATTAATTAATATATATAATTGCTGAAGTGGTCCATCAAGCTGGGTTGAGTCTCTCATCGCTGCTTAGGCCCCGGCCGCTGAAAAATCATCTAAACGATTTTCAAGAATGTCGATGTCGCGATCTCATCGGGACATATCCCAATCTCATCGGGATCCATTTAATCCTATTGCTCTCCGGATATCGGATCTCCGTCTCAAACTATTTTACGATTCTCCGAGTCACTCTTATCGTGTGACCCATTAGGTTCCGGTTATGTTGGCCACTTAGATTAACACTTAATCCGAGCAAGTCATGAGCGGTATCTAGCAACACATCACGACCCCCAATTGACCGTAAAGTAATTGGTTTGACTAATGAAACCATATCACTAACCCTTCCATAGACAATTACTGCGTGCAATTCGTCCTTTCACCATGCTATACCCCACTTGGTTTGAGTATGGGCAATGTGTCAACTCTTACTAGACCGATCGATCAAATCTAGTCCAAGTGTAATCGGTTCTCGCCCTAGGACTCATTACTTTATATGTCCATGAAGACCATCTTCATGACATATGTATGCTCCTGCGCCAGAGACTTCAAAGTAATGATCCCGATAAGAGGCTACGGGTATCTCTTCTGCTATAATGTAAGTGGTGAATCCTCTATTGGCCACTCAATTACCTTCGAATACCTCAAGTCGCACCCAATCACCACCCTATGAGCAACCTCCGAAAGGCAACAAGGAATGGAGTCAAAGTACGTAATCAAGACTCAAGATATCCTCGAGTACCTCAAGTCTAAGGATACTTGCACCATTGCTATGATGAGATTATCACTGACATTTGTATAGGACATCCATGTGATGATCTCATAGCAGGTCATCCAATGTACTTACTACCACTAGTAAGCATCCACATGTCAAATCCAAATATCTCAATATTTACAGCTTTACGAGATCCACCGCTGATCCAATCAAGGAGTTTGACATGTGCTAGTCTATCCGGATTAACGATGTCCAGTCTCATTAATCCTATGATTAGGGATAATTTAGATACTAACATAATTGCACATGATAGGAATCTCAATAGTATGATCACATCATAATTTCCTTCATGCTATGTCATGTATCAGGGACTTCATTAATTTGATTAAAGATCATTATCAATTCATAATAAAATGAATATCAAATAAATGAAATATGCCTTGCTTTATTTATTCATAAAATCTGTACATGACTATGAACAAAATGCGCTAAAGGGGATTGCCTTTAGGGCATTACTCTAACAATCTCCCACTTGACCTAAAGCCAATCGCCTTGGTATCTAATACCATAAGCGAGTACATGAGAATCAAAATTCTTCTGTGGCAACGGCTTTGTCAACGGATCAACAATATTCTGCTCTGTGGGAATTCTCTCTATCAGGACATCACCTCGAGCAATGATCTCCGAATCAAATGGTATCGGTGGAGTACGTGTTTGATCGCCGATGAGACCTTGGCTCCTTTGCTCACAAGAATAGCCCCAAAGTTGTCACAATACAATCAGATGGGTCCATCACAGCCTAGGAACCACACCAAGTTCGAAATGAACTTCGATCCAAACCGCTTCCTTTCTTTGCGCCTAATGCGGCAATGTACTCTGCCTCGATCGTTGAATCGCAGATCGCCTCTGCTTGGAACTCTTCCAACCGATCGCCCGCCATTTAGTGTGAAAACATAACCTGATTGGGACTCGAGTCGCCCTTATCGATTGAAAATCGCATCAGATGCCCGCCACTGAGACTTCCATCTCCATATATCAAGAAAACATCCTTAGTTCTTCGCAGTACTTTAGATATTCTTGACACCACCCAATGACCTCACCAGATCCGATTGGTATCCGTCAGAACACTTAGAGCATATGATACATCGGGTCTCGTATATAGCATTACGTGCATAATAGATCCTACCGCAGACGACACGGATCATATTCATACACATCCTCTCATCCTGTGTCTTAGGACACATAGACTTCGAGAGTGTTATCCCATGAACAATGGAAGAAACCCTCTCTTGGATTGCTCCATGCTAAACCTCTTTAGCACCTTGTCTATGTACGTTGACTTTGAAAGACCAAGCAACCTCTTCGATCTATCTCTATAGATCTTTATCCCAAGGATATAAGTTGCTTCTCCAAGGTGTTTCATGAAAATTGTTTGACAACCAAATTTTCTTGATTGCGAGATTGAGACATCGCTTCCTAGCAACAATATGTCATCTACATATAATACAAGGAATACGATCGCAGCTCCATTAACCTTCTTGTACACACAAAGGTTCATCCGGATTTTGTGAGAAACCAAACTCTTTGATTGTCTCATCAAAACGGATATCCCAACTCCTGGATGCTTGCTTCAATCCATAAATGGATTTCGAAGCTTGCATACCTTTTCGCCATCACCGAAATGAAGCCCTCGAGTTGTGTCATGTACACATCCTCGCCTAGATTTCCATTCAGAAAGTCGTCTTCACATCCATTTGCCATATCTCATAATCATAATGAGCGGCAATGGCTAGGAGTATCCTAATGGATTTAAGCATTGCTATCGATCAAGGTCTCGCCATAGTCAACTCCTTGTCTTTGACGAAACCTTTAGCCACAAGCCTTGCTTTATAGGTAATCACATTACCATCCATGCCGCTTTTCTTGAAAACCCATTTGCACCCTATAGGTTTTATCCTTCAGTGCATCAACCAAAGTCCATACTTGGTTTTCATACATGGAATCCATTTCGATTTCATGGCACGAAGCCATTTTTCGACTCAACTCTTCGTAACCTCTTCATAGGTGGTAGGCTCATCATCCTCTATGAGCAATACGTCATTCTGTTCACTCACGAAATCCATATCTCTCGTGAATGAGCGTATCCTACTTGACCTACAATTTCGTGTGAAGTGTAAGGTTGAACTTTTACCTCATCTGTATGAGTTACGCTTTGAGTTCAGCAGTTGATCCGCGTCTGTCTGAAAGCATCTTGAACTTCTTCAAGTTCAACTTTGCTCCCACCGTCCTCTTTTAAAAGAAACTCTTTCTCTAAAGACAGCATGCATCAAACAAACACCTTTTGTTCCTCAAGAGGTAGAATTGATATTCTCTTGTTTCTTTAGGATATCCTACGAACAAACACTTGTCAGATTTTGCTCCAAGCTTATCTGACTGTGTCCGCTTCACATAAGCAGGACAACCCCATACTTTCAAATAAGAAAGATAAGGTTTCTTGTTAGTCCACATCTCATATGGAGTAACATCAACTGCTTTGATGGAACTCGCTTAACAAGTAAACAAATGCCTCAAGTGCATATCCCCAAAAGGATTTTGGTAATCGTAAAAGCCCATCATAGATCGAACCATGACCAACAAGGTTCGATTTCTCCTTTCTGCCACACCATTATGCTGTGGTGTGTAAGGAGGGGTCCACTGAGATAATATCCCATTATCTCTGAGATAATCCAAAAACTCTTGGTCTAAGTATTCACCACCACGATCGGATCGTAATGTTTTGATACTTTTATCAAGTTGTTTTTCTACTTCATTTCTGAATTGTTTGAACTTTTCAAACGCTTCAGATTTGTATCTCATCAGATACAGGTACCCATATCGAGGATAATCATCGATAAAGGTAATGAAGTAACGACAACCACTTCGCATGGATGGACATCGACCACATACATCCGAATGTATTAGGTCTAATAATCCAATCGCTGCTCACCCTTTCCTTAAAGGTAACTTAGTCATCTTGCCTAATAAACAAGATTCACATGTGTCATATGATTCATAATCGAATGACCCTAAACTTCCACTCTTGTGGAGTTTAGCGATGCGTCTCTCATTTATATGGCCAAGGCGACAATGTCATAAGTAAGTTGATTTTAAATTATCTCTTTTATGTCTTTTAGTGTCATTGACATTCATAACCGGATGTGACATATCTAATATGTTAATTCCATTGCATAATGTACCAAGACCATAAAGCATTCCATTTGAGCTAATAGAACAACCATTGTTACCAAAAGACAAATGGAAACCAAATTTATTTAAACAAGAAATGAGACAGATGTTCTTTGTTAACACGGTACAAAATAACAATCATCCAAGTTAAGTACAAGCCCACTTGGGAGTGTCAAAACATAAGTTCCTACGGCTAATGCAAAGAACTCTTGCTCCATTGCCAACACGCAGTCCATATCTCCCTTTATGAGTCGCCATCGTCCCCGAGGCCCTGCGATATCATTGCATATGTGTGAGCCACAACCGTATCTAATACTCATATGTTATGATCGAAAACAGATTAACCTCAATGACAAACATACCGAAGAAGTCGAGGCATCCGATGCCTTCTTCGCTTCAGCTTCTTCCAGATAGATTTTGCGCTTCGCCCAATGATCGCCTTATCGAATGGAAGCAGTACCTTTTAGTGCGTCTCTTTGGTCTTCTTCTTGCCTTTCGCTGCACTTCCTTTCGCTTCGAGCCTTTTTCTTCTTCTCGCTTCCTCTTCGAAGCAGAGGAAGAAGAATCCACCAATAGAACGCCTTGCTATCTTGCTTGACAAATTGTTACTTCATTGCTTCGAGCGGATTGATCACTCGGGAATTGTGGTGGATATTTGGTTCATTCGATAGTTCAACACAAACCGTGAATAACTATCGACAAACCAACAAGAATTAAGTCTATACTTAACTCGTAATCCATCACAAAACCTAAGACGGCCAACCTCTCAATATAGCCATTCATCTTCAATGCATATTGCATCGCAGATGAACCAGAGTCATCTTCGTTGTAAAGAGCAACCTTGAGGTCTCGAACCGCTCGGACCATGCTTGCTCATCAAACAACTCTCTAAGATGAAACACTATCGCAGTGAGCATCCATAGACTCGTCTTTGCTTCGCACTCAGTGACATCGATGCAAGCATAATGCAGTAGCTATGTCACCGCCTTTTAGATGCTTACGATATGCCTTCGATCATCATCAAAAGCTCCTTCAGAAGTGGATCCGAAGCGGAAAATCAAGGATGTATCCTAGATCCTCGATCTCGAGAACAATTCTCGATTCAGACCAATCAAGAAAATTTGGTCCAGATTAATTTGTTTGCATCCATTAGTGAGCGAAGATTCACACTAGTCGACATCTTCAATCAACCTAAACATAGAGAGAGAGAGAAAGTTAGAATAGAATTAAATGTATGCTCATAAGGACTTAAATGACATACATATGGCTCCCACTAGTTTCAATAGAATCCATAACCCTCATCATGAATCCATGAAACAAAATGGCTCATTGACCTAGTGGGTCGATATCCGACATTGCTAAGAATGACCTTGAGGTTAGCTCAACAAGTCACCTTAGGTCAATCGGTAGGTATCGGTCATACCAATTGCATCATCGATGACCGACATTAAGAATGACCTCGAGGTTAGCTCAACAAGCCATCTTATGTCTCGGGAGGTATCGTACATACCAATTACATCTTAGACACAACTATCGATCAGTCTATCAACAAATGATGTATGCACATACATTGGGTTATCAACACTTGATGCGCGTACATCCGATGTACACTACCCAACTTCGCCTCTGTCCACGCTGACTCTTGAGGTTAGCTCAACAAATCAACGCTTCTAGGAAAACCGACCCATTAATCCGAAAATCATATTTTCATGGTTTGAACATATTCAGATAGAGTGAGCTTGAGGTTAGCTCAACAACCCAACCCTATAAGAACTCGGTTCTTACCATATTAACTAAGGCGTTAGTTTTCATATTTTAAGTGAGGGATTTTGGTCTCATCTAATTAATCTCATCCAAGGATCATAGTCACCATGACTATATGGTCCGATTTAGGCATCGCATCAATCACATTGAATTTATACCGAAAATCACCCATCATCCCACCAAGGCATGATATAAGTCGACTTGTATATGTATAAGTCGACTTATGGCTCTATAAGTCAACTTATGCATGTGTAAGTCGACTTGTGCAATCTGTGCATGAACAAGTCGACTTGTCCCATCGCAAGTCGACTTATTAGTCTGATGCACAAACAAGTCGACTTATGAACATATAAGTCGACTTGTTCATTTGTGCATTTGGAATTGCTATCTAATCGGCTAATTCTCAATCCAAGCATTTCCAATTCACAACACCAATATAACAAGTATATAAACCTTTATATTAATGTGCTAATGAAACATTTTCATCAACTCATGCATGCCATATAGTCTAACTATATATGAAAACCTTGAAACCGATTAATCCACCATTAATCACTAGATTTTTACATAATTCAAGGACACCAAATAATCATGCTAAGTATCTCTAGGTAGGCTACACGTTATCAAGATTACTCCAGCACTTGTCACAAAAATTGCGACGGCCAAAATAACCAAGATAACGGGATAAACTAACGAGACGCTAAAGTGACCTATTCGATATCCAAAAATTATTGGAAACCTCAATTCAAAAATCTCAACTTGGCATGCATACCACATCAATATAACACATTTGTAATCACTATAAAAATGATTCATGGCATTGGAACAGAAAATAACACAACCAATCATTCCAAACAAAACAGCCCCAGCAAGTTTCTCAAAACTGCTAAGCTCAACATTTTGCTCAAAATGACCATTGAAACACTTTCAATAAATACTGAGAAAATTAAAGAGGTTAAAACATTTTCCCAACATGCTCCATGAATTTTTCCAGGATTTAGTTCCCACAAAAACGCATTGAACCTCAGCAATATAGTCGAACAAGAATCTGTGTTCTCCAACACAAACATTCCCATCAGCACACAAGAAATTCGGAAATAAATGGTAAATCACCTTGAAAACATTTTTCCATCCACAGAGACATTCACAAACATCTCAGGGACATGTAGGTGAAAACCAATCCTAAAAAAAGTTTTTCTAGAATTTATTCTCGAATTTACAAGCATACCTGTTTCAGAAACGTTCAACAAGACAGCATCCGAAACTTGAGGGAATTAAATAGCAAAACCATATCAAATCAAATTGATAAATTCTCATCTTTCACAAACATATTCTATAACATGTTATGAACAATTATGAGTAAGAAATTTCGAAAACATGCATCTCTATACTGATTCGAAATTCACACAAATAACATGCATCAGCAGCTCAATTCACTAAGGAACTCCGACCTAGTTATCATTTCGACTGTTTATACAACACAAGTGGCTCTGATACCACTGTAGGAAAATCCCGGGGTAGGCATCACATGCCCACAGTGCGGAATTTAAAATTTTGAGTCCCGGGACATTCCCGAAAGCCAGGATCCATGTGTAAGTACAAACAATCAAACCATAACGACCAAAGGAGACCGTCTCTAATCAGATCCACGCAGAGGTCGGAAAACCTAACCGGACAAACTCTTTTGACCCGGGAATAGCTAGACTAAAGAAAAGAGTGCTAGCTCTTACCTTAGCCTTGGAGAGCAAATGAAATGATCTTGGTGGAGCCTTGGAGAAGTAGAAGCAATCTTGAATGGAAGATAGGAAGAAGATGAAAAACAAAAATTTTCAAGCTTAACTCTTAAGCTTTCGACTCTTCTCCTTCAACCTACGTACAAGCTTCATTTCAATGCCTTCTTATATGTTTATTTAACAACTTAAAAGACATATGAAGGCTTGGTAGAATGGCTATCCACGTTGGTAGCTTAATATACATTGAAATGCTAAATAATGATTAGGTTTGACTTTTCAAACCATTTCATCTCCACCATTTAATGGCTCCACCGAAAATCATATATATATATATATAATTAATTAATTATTTACTTAATTAATTAATATATATAATTGCTGAAGTGGTCCAACAAACTGGGTCATCCTACTACTTGCCGGACCCACGCCGCTAAAAATCACCGAAACTTTTCAAGAATGTCGATGTCGCGATCTCATCGAGACATATCCCAATCTCATTGGGATCCATTTAATCCTATTGCTCTCCAGATATCGGATCTCTGTCCGAAACTATTTTACTGATTCTCCGAGTCACTCTTATGCGTGTGACCCATTAGGTTCCGGTTATGTTGGCCACTTAGATTAACACTTAACTGAGCAAGTCATGAGCGGTATCTAGCAACACATCACGACCCCCAATTGACCGGAAAGTAATTGGTTTGACTAATGAAACCATATCACGAACCCTTCCATAGACAATTACCGTGTAATTCATCCTTTCACCATGCTATACCCCACTTGGTTTGAGTATGGGCAATGTGTCAACTCTTACTAGACCGATCGATCAAATCTAGTCCAAGTGTAATCGCTTCTCGCCCTAGACTCATTACTTTATATGTCCATGAAGACCATCTTCATGACATATGTATGCTCCGGCGCCAGAGACTTCAAAGTAATGATCCCGATAAGAGGCTATGGGTATCTCTTCTGCGCTATAATGAAGTGGTGAATCCTCTATTGGCTACTCAATTACCTTCAATACCTCAAGTCGCACTCCAATCACCACCCTATGAGCAACCTCTCGAAAGGCAACAAGGAATGGAGTCAAAGTACGTAATCAAGACTCAAGATATCCTTGAGTACCTCAAGTCTAAGGATACTTGCACCATTGCTATGATGAGATTATCACCGACATTTGTATAGACATCCATGTGATGATCTCATAGCAGGTCATCCAATGTACTTACTACCACTAGTAAGCATCCACATGTCAAATCCAAATATCTCAATATTTACGCTTTACGAGATCCACCGCTGATCCAATCAAGGAGTTTGACATGTGCTAGTCTATCCGGATTAACGATGTCCATCCTCATTAATCCTATGACTAGGATAATTTAGATATCGACATAATTGCACATGATAGGAATCTCAATAGTATGATCACATCATAATTTCCTTCATGCTATGTCATGTATCAGGGACTTCATTAATTTGATTAAAGATCATTATCAATTCATAATAAAATGAATATCAAATAAATGAAATATGCCTTGCTTTATTTATTCATAAAGTCTGTACATGACTATGAACAAAATGCGCTAAAGGGGATTGCCTTTAGGGCACTACTCTAACAGTAGGAATCTAGGGTTTGATGGACAAATCAATCAAGAATTGATAAAATGATAAAATAAGTTGGATGTTTGGAGTTGTCATGAAGTATTTAGTAGTAGAGTAAGTGAATCTTGCAAGATTACAAGTGTATCTGGTGTTAGGAATAAGTTAGAAAGCATGGGTGAGGGTTTAAGAGGCTTTGGGGAAAAATCTCATCATTCTGGTCATTTCTTCCTCGCGGGCGCGAGATCCATACCTCGCGGGCGCGACCATAGAAAATCAGAGGAGCCTCAACTTTCTGTTCGTCTCTTTCTTGCGGGCGCGACAGAAGTAAATCGCGGGCGCGACCCAGTTAGAGTGGGAATTTCATTTTTAGGCCTCTAATATGAGTTGTAGATCAGGATGTGTACATATTTATTGGTATTAAGATGACATCAATCCGACATCTGTAGCAAGAGTTATGGCATTTTTACCAAAGTATGTCAAAAATACATCGGGATATGAATATGAAGAATTGTTTTGATCATAACTTCCTCATCAGACCTCCAAATGAAGTGATTTTTGAGCCATGGATTCATGAGACATGTAGGTACCTACCCATAAGAATTTGTGTCATTTGGAGTTAAATTGAAAGAGTTGGCATGAAATCAAGTAAAGGGTTAGTCGAGAGAGCGTGATCGAGAGATGATCACATGTTGGTATTTTGTCGATATCTTGAGTTATAGAACTCCGATTGAATCGATCCTTGTCTTAAATTAAACAAGAGTCATAAGGCTATGATTTACAAGAGAAACCTAATTTGAAATTAGGGTTAAATGAAATAAACCCTACAAGGAAAGATGATCAAGTTTCATATTTTACGGTTCAAGAGTTGGACTCCGGTAACGGGATCCAACACCTTGTTTATTACTAACTGTTTCCTTGCAAGTTAAAAAAAGATGGTTAATATTATGGAACAAAGAAATGTAAGGAACATGCATAATTGGGGAGATCAAAATAATGAACCAACAATCATGGAAGTTATGGGAGAGTTACAACTTTTGCGGAAGCAATAAATGAGCAAAACACAAGAATGACCACTTTGGAGATGGCATAAAAAACTTCGCAGCAAAGACCACATCGAGGAAGAGAGACAGTACAAGTGGTACATCCACAATATGGCCATTCATTAGAGTCAACCCCAGAGTTTAAAGGATGTATATTGTTTGGTCCAATAAATTCTGATAGTGAAGCTAAGCCAAGAGTGGAAAATAGAAGAGGTTGTGATGTGATGCTCGTAATATTCAGGGGAAGATTCCAAAATTCCAAGGGAAAACTGATCCTAAAACATATTTTGAATGGGAACATCGGGTTGAATTTGTTTTTTATTGTAACAGTATTTTGAAAGGAAGAAGTTTAAGCTTGCTATAATGTCATTTAGGGATTATGCCATACCATAATGGGACCAAGAGAAGCTTAGACGATAATAGAGACATCATAGGCCTGTTGAAACATGGGACGAGTTGAAGACCGTGATGCGACGACGTTTTGTGCCTAACCGTTATTTCTGTAACTGGCTTAAACGGTTGTAGGGATTAAATTAGGGTTCTAAAAGTGTTGAGGAATATTACCAAGAAATGGAGGTTGCTTTAATGCGTGCTAGAATTGATGAAAGTCAGGAAGTCACCATGGCCCAATTCCTACAGGGACTTAATATGAGTATTTTCAATGCGGTAGAAACGTATCCTTACATAGACTTAGAAGACTTATATCATAACGCCATTAAGATTGAGAAGTAACAAAAACAAAAAGGCATTACGATGAGTTCTTATGGTGGTGGTTCGAATTTGAGTAACACATGGAAGTCTAGTTCTTCTAGAAGGGAAGACAAAGCACCAATGTGACCAAGAGAAAATGACTAACGAAAGGTTGCCGACTCGAGAGCGAGAGGAATAATACGAATAAATATGAATAAATGTTTAGGCGTTGCGCATAAATGTTTTGCAAGATGGTGGTTGGGCATAAATATTACATGTCATAAATGTTTAGGCGTTGGGCATAATACAAAAAAATGTTCGAATAAAGCTAACATGGTTTTGCGAGATGGTGGTTATGAGACTGAAATAGTGATGGAAGAAGATACACATTTGGAGGATTCTAGTGATGTTGAACATCCAGAGCAAGGTTCGTTGATGGGCCTTAGAAGAGGCCTTAACAAGTAGGTTCAAGATGATAAAGAAGTTGTTCTCATTACAAGTGGAAGGAGAAACATTTAATTTGATCGTTGATGGTGATAGTTGTGCCAACGTCATAAGTACTTTGTTGGTGGAGAAGCTTAGGTTGACAACTTTGCCACATCCAAAGCCGTAAAGTTACATTGGTTGAACTATAGTGGAGAAGTTCGAGTGTTTTCCTTTTATAGTTTAACATAAACATAATTGTCATGCTAAAGCATTTTAAGAATTTTTATGACTTGTTTCAATTGCTAATAACACCATTTATTCAATATTCAATTTGAAGTTCACATAGAATTAAGTTAAGTTATAATCTGCTATTCTAAACAAGTTAACTTATGCAGTAGTGGTTTACATCACAATAGTTACTTATGTGTTCATCCAATATCCCTTTATATATACACTACTATATTTATCCCTTTACTTATGCTTGAGACTATGTAATGCTATATATGCCTTACATTTATTTCTTTTCAACTTTAAGCCTTATTCTCTATTTTCACATTTAAAAATGAACAATAATTTATCAATGCTCCAACAAGTTTATCGATGATGAAATTCCATTAAGACCAGTAATAATATTCTCTCTAAAGATGATTAATAAATTTTCCTATCTTCCACAATATGAAGATAACGCATTGAACCAGTCTCTCCATATACATTCATACCATATATAGTTTATTGAAAGAAATAAAAATTTCGTTAATGGCTAAATTCATTCATTATTAATTTTAACTACTAGCGGTCTCCTCTTCTAGTTTTTTCTCTAATGCAAATCTATCTAAAAACAAAATCTTCTAGTCAGTTCCATAATCTAGATAACACATACACTCTACTAGCATTTGGATTCCCTTTACAAATGGGTCAAGTTGGTTTTTACAAAACAAATTGAAGAAATAAGCAATTACCGACGACAAATGTTGGGGGAAAGCTTGTGCTTACCGATTCAATGCAACCGATCAATAAATGTTGGAGAAAACAATCGATACTTTGAAGAATGAGAGCCAGAGACAATCGTGAACCAAACCATACCAAAGAGTGGAGAAAAGAGACGAGAGCATGAAGAGGAAGAGAGAGCCACTGGGAATGAGTGAGAACAGACAGATTATGCTGCTGCATGAGTGAGAGTACCGTGGGGGTAGGAGATGACAAAGTTGTAATGTTTAACATTTACCTATTCTGGACATGCGTGGAATAGGTAAAGAAAAGGGTTAATTATCTTTAACTATTCTCCACTTTCCAGGATTACCTAATCCACAGAATGGTTATTCTGTGGGTTTTTTAAAAACCAAACACAGAATTCCTAACAATTAGGAATAGATATGTAACACCCCACTCCCGCGTGACCTGAACTCGACATCGTTGGTGATATCTGAGTCCGTTCCTCGCGAGGGTGGCGTGCTACATCAGTCAGTCAAAACTCAGTATGAAATTTTTTGTTCATTACACTCATGTGCGCGGAATAGACAGTAAACAATCTGAGCCCACGTTCATAAATAAACATTTTCAGTTATTACAATCATTCAATAATAATTTACAAAAGCCATTTAATGAACAAAAGGCCATAACCAAATTGGGCTCACTATAAATACAGAGCATTCTTTTACAAAGATTTCAGAATATAATTTATAAGACACTAATGCAGACGTAAGCTGATCCTGACCTCTATCTGTCCCTTGCATACGGTAGACATACTCCCGTGTCAAACGGGGTACTCTTCAAGACCTGAAAAATAGATGCAAATTTTGGGTGAGTTTTTGCGAACTCAGTGAGGAACCATCATCGATGGTTCGCCGAATTCATGCAGCACACAAACAATTCACAATTTTGGAAGGCATTATGGCCTTGTTCCCATTTCTAGTATTCAGTCAAGTATGTATGCAATGCACATGTGACACCCAGTTGATTACAGTGTTGTGACCGAGCACATAAACATTGAATAATGTACAGTAGACGTGTCTAGGGAGTAGGAGAGCCCTCTGGGTATGCACTAACTCCCTTCGAGCTCGAGGCTCTTTTTCAAGATCGATTTGGCATGGCTCGTCACAACTGTTGTTATTATCCGGTTATGCATTTGTGTATGAAATGCATATGCCCAATTAACAATCCATATCCAACAGTCTGCCCCAGTAGAGGCAACGAAATGAAGCACAGTGTAGCAAGCAATGCACAATGTGCACATCTAGAACACTTCAAGCAATTAATCACAGTATCACAGTAATAGCAAACAATTCACATTCATATAGCACAATTCTATCAGTCACAATTAATCACATCACAATTAAGCATTAACTGTACAATCAATTCATGTATCACAATTTCACACAGTAGGAGTAATTTAGCTCAGAGAATCACAACCAGATACACTTCTATGGCAGTTCTCCCAATTCATCGGACCACCTATCCGGAACCCAGTCATAAACAAACACAATCCTAATCCCTCCATTATTTCCCAACATTGAACATATAATAATTGAATGAACCATCTAGGTTACTCATCTATACTTCCGAGTTAGTACCTGGAAGTCTCAGTGACGTCGGTGGATCGACGCTCCAAAAGTACCTCTATAACAGTTACAGTTTATAAACATTACCAATTCGTCATTTAGAAACATTGCAAACCATATCTCGTTGGAAAGATCATGAAAACCTCTACAAGTTTTATGAAGACCATAAAAATCAATTTCACCCCTAAGGGTGTCAAAAATCCAATTGAAGCTACTGCCTAGTCAATGCCTCTCTAAACAGTGCAGTATTTTGTAAAATCCATAACTTCCCCTTTATTTAGTCAAAAATTACCAAATAAATGCCAATAGAAAGATCAAAACAATACCTACAACTTTTAGGAACAATATGAAATGAAATTCAATTACTAACTAGGTCAAACAATTCAGTGAATGAGTCTGCCCCTTAAAACCACCTAAACTGAACAGTAATTTTTTAAAAATCATAACTCCTTGAAAAAAAGTTAAATAATTGCATACTTTATACCCCTGAAAAGATAAAACACAATACTAAACTTCTCATGAAGGGCATAAAAACCAATTCCATCTCTAACAAACTCAAAACTGTCATGCAAGTTTCTGCCCTGACCACTAGTCAATGACCTAACTTCAGTCCAATCTTTGAAAATTCATAAGTCCCAATTATTTAATCCAAAATTAACATACTATATCTCATTTTCAAGATAATTGCTTCCTATACAACTTTCTAGAAGATCATTTGTGCCAATTCAAATCACAAAAATCTCTAAATTTGTCTTTAATCACAATGCTCACAAAACCTACACTGATGGCTAGGTTTCAACAAAATGCACATAACTAGTCAACATTCAACAGATCATATCTCCCAATATACATATCAAAAAATTGCAAAATCAGTGGTAATGGAAAGCTAACAAGATAAGCTTCATATTTCATGGAGACCATTTTCACTGATTCCTTCTACATAAATCTAGAAAAATCACCGAAGTTTCTGATTATCACTTTCTGATACTATTCATACAGTCAATAACATTAAATTTTCAAGCCAAAATTCAACCTCTTAAGGCTACAATTAGACAACACCTATTTCACAAGAAATCTTAGCCAATCAACTAAATTTTCATTTGGTTCAAACCTCACCTCATTTGCTTAACCATACAATTTGTTATGATCAAAACAGTGCAATAGGTACAAATCCATTTTTCAGCTCTATTCACTTCCTTTCATTTTAACACCTTTCCTACGTCCATAAGAATTAAATTTAATCACTCAATCAACCAATATATCATTCAATCATCCCCTTAAACACTTAGCCATAAACATGGTAGCAACACTCATTGCCTCATTCATACACCTCTTACACTACTCTTTATGTATCACTTCACTTTTAATCATCTTAACAACTCTCCTTACATTCATTAGGTTTTACCCTATCAATATATCAATCAACCATCAATTAAATAACCAATTTACATACCCATCTAGTCAAAGCACAAATTCATGTAATTGATGCACAAGATGTCAAAATTATACATGCAATAAACATAGAACATCCTCTTACCTATTTAAGCTTTAATCTTCTTCAACTTATCCAACTTTTCACAAACTTCCTACATTTCTCTAACACCCACGATCATCATCTTCTTCCCAACATCACTCATAATCATCACCATGTAAAGGAGGTAGAACACTCAAGCTTGTATCCATGCTAGGAAGGCACTTAAGGGAGAAGAGAAGAGTAATTCTTTAGGAAGCTAATTAAAGAAACCAAATGAAAGAGATGGAAGAGAGGTTTCGGATGGAGGAGGAGCCAAAAGCAAACACCAAAACCATCTTTTTCTTTCCTTCCCTTTTAAGACACCGAAAATACAATGAAGGAATAAGACAAAAACATTTAAAAGGTGTAGGAAAAGTGACATTTTGAAGAAAAAGACAAAATGAGAAAAGGACAAAAACATGTAATAGGATTTCTTAAGAAACCCTAATGAAATTTGACCCAATCAATTCCAATGGCCCTCATTTCAATCCCAAAATAATATGCCTAATATTGTAGTGCCATTGGATAGAAATTTTCGCTACTGAATATCAACCAGTTCGTCACTTGGCAATTTGTCCGGTCCGGAAATTTTCTCCGAAAAAGTCTAGAAAAATTTCTAAAAATCCCTTAAAATGTAAAACACACAATGGATCACTCCAATAAAATTTTCAAACACAATTTCCACATTATTCACTATAAAATTCCATTTAGACCCAATACCGGGAAATAATCATGAATGCATGTACAGTTATTTTTCATGTGCAAAAATTTACTATTCACCAATACCAGTATGCATGGAAATTCCTAGTTAGTCCTAATCACTCTCATCCTTTTCTAAATTACGATTTTACCCTTCCCATCGGGGGTGAGATGTTACAACTCCCCCCTCCTAATAAAAATTTCGTCTGCGAAATTCTCAGTCGATGGTTCAATATGGTAGACACTGATCAGTGGTCATATGCCCCTACTTGTCCCATACACTTCATCACTCAATGACTCATTTTCTGAAAGATCACAGTAAGGCTGTCCGTTACTTATGTGGCTATCACTATCTTACCTATCTCAGTTTATTTCAGAGTAGATCATTATTTCCGAACCTATGCACTTATCACATTTTATCAAGCCTTTACCTTTTTCACCAGTAACATGCAGACTAAGTCATGCTCCATTGATACCCTTTTTTCCAATTCTGAGTACACCTTACCAAGGTAATACTTACAATAAAACCTTTCATCTCGTCTTTGACACTTCCCTTTCCTTTGGTACTAACACAGTGACACTTATGTCCATTTTTCTATAACCGGTGTTAATTTACCTAACCCATTTTGCCTTTATATCACATTGACTCTTAGTTCAGATTCATCTCTCCTTTGACAATTCACTGTGCTTTAGTGCTCACCCACTCTATTTGTATATGCATTTTACGTTATTTCATTTGTCCAATCCTGATCCACCTCCTCTAATCCATTTAGTTTTCCTAAGTCACTTTCTTTTGTTTCACTCATCACAAGTATCTCAGCTCAATTTGGTCTTTGACTCTTGTTAGGCATGTTTCCGTGTTCTACAAACGTGTACAATCCCTTCTTGTGATCACCATTAGCCCTATAGTTATTCGGTCAAAACTATATACCAAGGGCATATTCCTCTGAAGTCCAAAACACTTAAGCACTTTTCCTGTGGAACATTCAAACCTATAATCACTTGAACCTATAATCACTTCGTTCTATACTCATAGTAACTCAATTTCACTCTTCGCGTATTCTTACTAGAATGTCTAGCTTTGATTGTTCAATTTCTTTGCTCACCAATTCACTTTTGTCAGGTACATATGCTTCTTCCTTGAATCACCTAATATCGTTCTTCCGATTGCACTCGAAAATTCAGACTCATTATGGGACTCACCACTGTAACTCCTGAACTCTTAAACTTTCTTGCTACAAATTTACCTCTGTCCAGCAAAACTAAATCTAAAACTTCAATACTCTAGTAACACTTCATGTTACCCCATATTCTACTTGACATTTTTCCTTCTTCATTATTCTAGCTTTGGAAACCCCAATGTCTGCACTTGGTCTGTTCATTTCAGAATTGTCAGTTCTCTATTTGAGACTACACTCGACCTTTAGCAGTATAATATTCATTTGTGTATGCCGTTCAAACTCTAAACTTTTCTCAAGTTACATGATGTATACCTTATAGGAATCTAAGGTCTCCAAGGCTTTAAAAAATTTCGATCATAGCACCAATACCATTTATCAAAAACCATTCCTCAATTATTCCTCTAACTCTTTTACTTTCCAACACTTTCAAACACATTACATATATGATTATAGTCATCAGTTGATACCATTCGTGTATCTCACATCAATCTCTATTGGGGTATTGTCGAATTCAACAGACATTACTCACATTTTTGTTGTTCATTGGGTCTATGATTACTTTATTTTCAATCCCTTAATGAAGTTAACATTCCTTCATGTCAGTCTCAGTGTCCCACTAGGACTTCTTGTCTCTACTTCTTTTCTCTTCATTCCACTTCTGTTAATGCACATCGACATATGCCACTGCCTATTCATTTTCTGTATTTCCTTACATTCCACTCCATTTGAATATTACATTCCACTCCATTTGAATATTTTGCTTTGCGGTTTGGGATTATTTTAATCTTAGATCCAATTTACGATCTCCCAACATTTATTCGTAGTATCTCCCAGAAATCAATGTAAACGATACTTATTTTCTCACTACGAACAATTTTTATGCTATGACTTGATTAGAAACATCCTTTGCACTCGGGTTCTGTAAGGCACTAAACAGTTGCTTTCATAATACTTAAAACCTCAGGAGTATTCCATCGTAAGCTCGAGTCTCCTCTTGAGATATGACTCAATTTCACTTTTAATTTAGTACATACTAAATTTCAATTTGTTCCTGTCATGACAGCTCTGACCGTGAATTCATCTTAACTCGCTTCGAGAAATGCTTCTTTGAAAGAAGATTTCTTACTACAATCAGTGATACCGTTCATGCAATTCGCATCAACCAACTATTTTCTATCAAATGTCAGTTCATCTTATCCAAAAACTCATTAGTAGCTTATACTACTCAGGATTCCCTAAAACTCCTTTTCGTTTGTGCCAATCCGCGAATAGAGAAACTATGCTGTTTGGAGACGGATCCTTCTTCTTTCCTCAAATTCTGTACATATGATGCATCATTTAAAATTGTACTTTCTTCCCAAACAAACAGTCTAAATTCCTTGACCTATAGGAACTATGATTAGCACTTATTCGCTAAATCACCGATCGTTTCCTCTATTATTTCCATGCATATTTTTCACATAAGCCCCATTGTTTCACTAATCATGGTGAATTCACTATTCAATGAATACTCCCACAGGTAAATCAACCTAAATGCGACAACTCTGTTCATATAGCACTATGATTGTTTCATTATCATTGTCATTGTTTCACTATCACTATCATTGTTTCATTTTCCACTTATCATTGTACTTCATTTCACATAGTTTCCTTCTCATATCATTTACGTGCCAGCTTGACCTTTATCCACTTGCTTATACACTTTAATCTCATTTTTGCTACTTATCTCTTTATTTTCCTCATTCAATCCAGGATAGGGTATGCACATTTCTATCACATTCGAGGACACATCACCCAAAACACAACAACATATTACGCTCATTGCATCTTTATCTGCTTACCCATCCATTTACCATTTCGTGTCCATATACATATTCAACCAATCCGAATTTTCCGATGCACAATCAGTAGAAATTTCCAGTCTTCCTTTTACCCTACTATCCTCTTATACTGATTCAATCAACTCTTAGCACAATATTCGCATAACCATTTTAGTCCCAAACTCATGATCATAACCGTTTCACGATAGTTCATCTGTACACTTTCGTCTCACCATTTCTACTTCTTCGCTCTTTACGTTCTTTTGTTTAATCTCATTGCAATCTCGCTATCATCATCTATGATATCCACTAACACAAATGTAGTGAATCCATATATGCCTGATCGGACCATATACTTTTTGCTCATTTCCAGTTATCCCCATTTCGTTGAATATACAAGTCACAACTCTAATTACCTAATCATCTCAAACTTTTACTCTCACAAAAGCATACTTTAGCCACTATGTTTCTCATATCCACAGTGAACCTTTCCAAGCCATAGACATTTCCGTTTTCTTTCGCCGTAAGATTGCCACTTTCAATCCCCTGATTCATTTTGATATCATTCTTTCCTCAATCAGCTCATGCTAACGTAGTCATACTTATACCACATTTCGGGTTTATAACAACAGTACAATATAAGTCTCATTATCCATTTTTCTTTTTTTTCCCTTCCTAATAGCTCATACTCTTTCATGGGTTCACATTCTGATACATTCTCACTTTTCTCACACTTAATCACGTAACACATGTTCACACGTAGGATTTCTACTCGTGCAACTTAGACTGGGGATCAGTTGCTATGGTCTGCAACGACACAACTCAAATGCATGCAACTTAACTTATGTTTCAGACTATGCCCAGATACATTCGTATTGCTGGGCTCTGATACCACCTAAATTGTAAAACCCCACTCCCGTGTGACCCGAACTCGACATCGTTGGTGATATTCGAGTTCGTGCCCCGCGAGGGTGGCGTGCTACATCAGTCAGTCGAAACTTAGTATGATTTTTTTTCATTACACTCATGTGCACGGAATAGACAGTAAACAATCTGAGTCCACGTTCATAAATAAACATTTTCAGTTATTACAATCATTCAATAATAATTTACAAAAGCCATTTAATGAACAAAAAGCCATAACCAAATTGGGCTCACTATAAATACAGAGCATTCTTTTAAAAAGATTTCGGAATATAATTTATGAGACACTAATGCAGACGTAAGCTGATCCCGACCTCTATCTGTCCCTTGCATACGGTAGACATACTCCCGTGTCAAACAGGGTACTCTTCAAGACCTGAAAAATAGATGCAAATTTTGGGTGAGTTTTTTCGAACTCAGTGAGGAACCATCATCGATGGTTCGCCCAATTCATGCAGCACACAAGCAATTCACAATTTTGGAAGGCATTCTGGCCTTGTTACCATTTCCAGTATTTAGTCAAGTATGTATGCAATGCACATGTGACACCCAGTTGATTACAGTGTTGTGACCGAGCGCATAAACATTGAATAGTGTACAGTAGATGCGTCTAGGGAGTAGGAGAGCCCTCTGGGTATGCACTAACTCCCTTCGAGCTCGAGGCTCTTTTTCAGTATCAATATCAATGGCGACTCTGGTCGCAACTGTTGTTATTATCCGGTTATGCATTTGTGTATGAAATGTATATGCCCAATTAACAGTCCATATCTAACAGTCTACCCCAGTAGAGGCAACAAAATGAAGCACAGTGTAGCAAGCAATGCACAATGTGCACATCCAGAACACTTCAAGCAATTAATCACAGTATCACAGTAATAGCAAACAATTCATGTTCATATAGCACAATTCTACCAGTCACAATTGATCACATCACAATTAAGCATTAACTGTACAATCCATTCATGTATCACAATTTCACACAGTAGGAGTAATTTAGCTCAGAGAATCACAACCAGATACACTTCTATGGCAGTTCTCCCAATTCATCGGACCACCTATCCGGAACCCAGTCATAAACAAACACAATCCTAATCCCTCCATTATTTCCCCACATTGAACATATAATAATTGAATGAACCATCTAGATTACTCATCTATACTTCCGAGTTAGTACCTGGAAGTCTCAGTGACGTCGGTGGATCGACGCTCCAAAAGTACCTCTATAACAGTTACAGTTTATAAACATTACCAATTCGTCATTTAGAAACATTACAAAACCATATCTCGTTGGAAAGATCATGAAAACCTCTACAAGTTTTATGAAGACCATAAAAATCAATTTCACCCCTAAGGGTGTCAAAAATCCAATTGAAGCTACTGCCTAGTCAATGCCTCTCTAAACAGTGCAGTATTTTGTAAAATCCATAACTTCCCCTTTATTTAGTCAAAAATTACCAAATAAATTCCAATAGAAAGATCAAAACAATACCTACAACTTTTAGGAACAATATGAAATCAAATTCAATTGCTAACTAGGTCAAACATTTCAGTGTATGAGTCTGCCCCTTGAAACCACCTAAACTGAACAGTAATTTTCTAAAAATCATAACTCCTTGCACAAATGCAACCAAATTGCATACGTTATACCCCTGAAAAGACAAAACACAATACTACACTTCTCATGAAGGCCTTAAAACCAATTCCATCTCTAACAAACTCAAAACTGTCATGCAAGTTTCTGCCCTGACCATTAGTCAATGACCTAACTTCAGTCCAATCTTTGAAAATTCATAAGTCCCAATTATTTTATCCAAAATTAACATAATATATCTCATTTTCAATATAATTTCTTCCTCTACAAATTTCCAGAAGATCATTTGTGCCAATTCAAATAACAAAAATCTCTAAATTTGTCTTTAATCACAACGCTCACAAAACCTACACTGATGGCTAGGTTTCAACAAAATGCACATAACCAGTCAACATTCAACAGGTCATATCTCCCAATATACGTATCGAAAAATTAGAAAATCAGTGGAAATGGAAAGCTAACAAGATAGACTTCATCTTTCATGAAGACCATTTTCACTAATTCCTTCTACATAAATCTAGAAAAATCACCAAAGTTTCAGATTATCACTTTCCGATACTGTTCATACAGTCAATAACATTAACTTTCCAAGCCAAAATTCAACCTCTTAAGGCTACAATTATACAACACCTATTTCACAATGTAAAGGATGTAGAACACTCAAGCTTGTATCCATGCTAGGAAGGCACTTAAGGGAGAAGCGAAGAGTAATTCTTTAGGAAGCTAATTAAAGAAACCAAATGAAAGAGATGGAAGAGAGGTTTCGGATGGAGGAGGAGCCAAAAGCAAACACCAAAACCATCTTTTTCTTTCCTTCCCTTTTAAGACACCGAAAATACTATGAAGGAATAAGACAAAAATATTTAAAAGGTGTTGGACAAGTATCATTTTGAAGAAAAAGACAAAATGTGAAAAGGACAAAAACATGTAATAGGATTTCTTAAGAAACCCTAATGAAATTTGACCCAATCAATTCCAATGGCCCTCATTTCAATCCCAGAATAATATGCCCAATATTGTAGTGCCATTGGATAGAAATTTTTGCTACCGAAAATCAACCGGTTCGCCACTTGGCGATTTGTCCGGTCCGGGAATTTTCTCCGGAAAAGTCCAGAAAAATTCCTAAAAATTCCTTAAAATGTAAAATACACAATGGATCACTCCAATAAATTTTTCAAACACAATTTTCACATTATTCACTATAAAATTCCATTTAGACCCAATACTAGGAAATAATCATGAATGCATGTACAGTTATTTTTCATGTGCAAAAATTTACTATTCACCAATACCAGTATGCATGGAAATTCCTAATTAGTCCCAATCACTCTCATCCTTTGCTAAATTACGATTTTACCCTTCCCGTCGGGGGTGTGATGTTACAAGATAGGTAATAGAATACCTATTACCGTGAACCAAACATACCATTATTGTTTAAGGTTTAATTCTTTATACTCATCTTTATATTGCTAATTCTCTACTTAATATTCAAATTTTTTTGGCTTCAAAATTGAGTAAAGTATCTAATGAAATAACAGTCTAAGTTTTAAACTATAAATAATTTTTTTCAATTTCTCGTATGTCTTTATTGTTGGCAATTATCAAATATCTTTCTTCTGCAATCTGTAGATGAATGTCTTCTTAAGTTATACATCAAAAGGTAATGACTATAATACTAATTTTAAAGACATATCAAATTATCAATAATTTGACCATGCTAGGAAATAAAATAAATTCTTTTATCATATCTAACCTACTAATAAGATTAAATATTATAAATATTTGAAACAAACCTTCATCTTCTAATTTATCATTATTTACTATAATATTAGTAACTTTTTGAAAAATAGAGGTAATTATCTTATTTATAGATTTTAAAAATCTAAATATATTCTAGATAATCCATATATAAATTTTTCTAGAAAATAAGAGGCCATGATTTAACTATATACAAAATAATTTTAAAATTTCCAAATTAAAGGGTCTATTATAATTTTATAATTGTATCTTTAGTTTTTTACCGTAACTTTACTAGGTTTTTGTCAAGTTGTTTAATGAGTATTCCAGCTCTAACCTTATATTCAGGTATTGACACTCATTCAGCAAAGTCCAGTATAACCTTAATTCATTTCCTACTTTAAGGCAGATACTAAAGATTTAGGAGAAGAATAAGGTTTATATAGACATTGTGAGTTGTATCTATAGTGTTGGACCCTGATAAATTTTTCTTTAAAGTAACCATGATTTAAAATAATTTTGGAGTTTTGGTAGATTTAATTTTGGGACTATACTTAGGTTAAGGTTAGTTGGATTTGTTGAATTGGTAAGTGAAAATTAAAGTGTTAATATAATAAGGATGTTCAAGGACGTTTTTGGGAGATCACTTTATCATAGAAGAACATAAGCTTATAACTAAGGGTAAGATGGACTTTTGGGCTCATTAAAGGTAGGAATGGGAAAGGAATGTGTTGATTTCCTTATAAAGAGGAAAAAAATCGTGAATTGGATAGGGAGAAGAGAGGGAAAACGAAATTAAAAGAGAGAGGAGGAAGGTTTCGGAGAAAGAAGGAAAGGAGAGAAATCAAACTTGTTAAGGTAGGTTAACCATCTTTCCTTCTTGCTTTATTGAAGGAAAAGAGTTAGTGTAGAGAACGGAAAAGTTAGTGTAGAAAGAGATGGAGTAGGAGAACCCAATTGATTTTAGGGTTCCTAAACTAGATCTTGGGTTTTCTAACCAAGATGGGTTATGGGTAGGTTAGATTGGAGATCTGTTTGTGTTTCGTTGAAATTTTTGTAATTTTTAAAGTTTTTAAATTTTATTGAAATGTTGTTTTGAATAGAAACTTGGTTATTGTAGGGAACCAAGGAAATCCTAACCAAGAGCAAAATGAAAGGCAATCATGACTTGCTATTTGTTGGATTAGAAAAACAAAGCATGCTATATTTAGAGAAACGGTAGATTTCAAAACTTTTAAGAAATCATTACTTGCAGCGGAAGCAACAAATCCAAATCATCATGCTAATCCATACATGATATGGTACAAGGATAATAAAACATAAACAAGATCAGGAGTATTACCGACTCCTTTGCTACAACTTTAAATCCTCGCTGCGCTATCCTCTCCTTCTTCTTGTATCCAAATCCTTTGCCTTTGAATCTTTTCCTTTAGTAATATACTTTCTCCTTGTTGTTGTATCCTCAACCAATTAGATTTACCACTTGTTATTCAAGGACAATTAGGTTAACAAAATCCTTTGGTGGGAAAGGAGAAGAAATGTTTGGAGGAGATTTTCTTAGAAGAAGAAGAACCAAAATTGAAACTCTTTTAATTGGTATTTTCGATTCTTCCTTGCATGAAAGGAGAGAAGGTGTCAAGAACATGCAAGATGTCTTTCTTACACTCCAATTTCGGTTATGCATGAATGGAAGAAGAGAGAGGCATCCAATGCATCACTTCTTGCATTAATCAATCATAAAATTGCGAATAAATAAGACTCTCTTCATTTACTTTAAAATGACTATATGAAAAGACTATAACCTAAAATTGAATAACCAATTTCGGTTTTGACAAGAAGAAAGAAGGAAGATGGTCCATCTGATGTACATATTTCATCTTTAATCTAATGAATGCAAATAGGTTACATGCTAACATTAAAATACAACTATTAAACCATTTAATGGTAAGTTTATAACTCCATTTAATGATGATAAACCATAATAAAGACCATCTTTATTTTAGCATTTTAATGTCAAATGTGTAACTTCACATTTCACCTAACAAAACCGAAATTGCTACTTCTCCTTTTAAAAAAAATTGTTTTAATATAATTAATCTAATTAATTACATTAAACCAAAATCTAGCCCATTTCTAAATGTACATTTGGGCTTCTAATTAATCATTAATTAGACCAAGCCCAACATTCAATTATGGGCTTCTAAAACCTCCATTTATATTTCTTACTTAACTTGATAACCTTCCTTAAAGCCAAGTGGGGAATCTTATTGAACTTTGATAATTCAAGCTCCAATAAGCCCAGAATTAATTCAATTAATTCAATCTCATTCGAATTAATTTTAGCTTATTAACTAAATGTCTTTCCATTAAAGACAATTAGTTGAACTCTTGAATTATTAAATATTATGAGAATACATATTTTATGTCCAATTGCAAACCCTATTTAGAACCTTATTATAGCCATCTGCACAACAAAGGGCAAAATTACCGTTTTGCCCTTATGTTGGTTTTTTCTTCTAGATCTCCCGTTTTACATTATGTGGTGATTAACACACAAGATCTCATCTTGGTGTCAAGAATTGATGGGTAGCTAGTCCATCAAACTACTGGCGCCAGTTTAGTCACCAAATCCCCTTAAAACATCTAGAAGTGATGATAGCACTATAAACTCTTTATTTGAGTTAATATTCCCTGACACATGTTTCAATTAATAATTCCAACATGTAGACACTGGATAAATACTCTGTAAAAATCCATTATGATCATATCAAGAATTATAATGAAACATATATGAGTTCACCACTTATCAAGATTATGGTTCATAATAAGCGAATGCATAAGTTGTATGTTTTAAGATTAAAGTAACGAACCACTTTATTCTTGAAAACATACTTGATTCCAAATTCATTTAATAGTTCCATTATCGATAGTCTACTACTATCATGATATGAAACTCATCATTCCCTTTAAGTAAACTCCTTTACTTATATAGAGATAAATCGCAACACTACAGTCTAAACCATAATCAAGTGACACCAACTTGATTATTCAACTGTGAATCAATTAATTCAGATTCTAATAATATACATGTTTCCCAATATACATGTTTTCCATACATCTCTATGTATATGTATATTACTTATAAAAGAATCTTGGTACCTTTTGACCAGATATATAATGCTCACACAGATAAAACCAAACTCTTTTGTTTTATTAATAATAAATATTTCCATTACAAAACTATAACTAAAGAAGCTAAAGTTACATGTAAATACATTTGCTATCTAGGGCACTATATTTACATAACTCCAACAATCTCCCACTCGCCCTAAAGCAAGTTTGACATATCCCTCATTCTCATCCCTTCTAGGTGAACCTCAAAGCTCTTTTGAGTCAATGTCTTTGTGAACGTATCAACAAGGTTTTGGTCTGTGGGAATCTTTACCACATCCACTTCTCCATATTATATTATCTCCCTTATAAGATGATACTTTCGCCCAATATGTTTGGCAACTTTGTGGTTTCGAGGTTCTTTAGAATTAGCCACTGCCCCACTATTATCACAATAAAGTGTAATGGCTTTTTCTGCCTCTGGAACTACCTCCAAATCATTTAGGAACTTCTGAAGCCAGACTGTTTCCTTTTGCTGCTTCACAAGCAGCAACATACTCAGCCTCCATAGTCGAATCAACAATACAAGATTGCTTGACAATCCTCCAAACTGTGGCTCCACTTCTTAAAGTAAATATAGAACTAAAAGTGGATTTCCTTGGATCAACATCTGATTGGAAATCAGAATCTGTATATCCTCTCGGAATACAGCCATCCCTTAATAGCAGATAACATTCCCACATCATTCCCAATGAGAAAAACGTCATCAACATATAGGATTAGGAAAATAACCTTACCTTCTTGTATTCTTTTATAAACACAGGGATCATCTAGGTTTTGTATGAACCCATAGGTTTTGATAGCCTTATCAAACCTAATGTTCCAAGACCTAGATGCTTACTTAAGTCCATAAATGGACCTTTGCAACTTGCAAACCTTATGCTCATTACTTGGCTCAGTGAATCCTTTTGGTTGAGCTATATAAATGGTCTCCTCAAGATCTCCATTAATAAATGCGGTCTTGACATTCATTTTCCATATTTCATAATCGAAATAGGCTGTTATGACCAAAAGAATCCTGATGGACTTAAGCGTGGCAACCAGAGAAAAAGTCTCCTCATAGTCTATACCCTCTTTTTGAGTATAGCCTTTAACTACCAATCTAGCTTTAAAGGTCTCTACCTTTCCATCCAATCCCTTTTTCCTTTTGTAGATCCATTTACACCCTATGGCTTTTAGACCTGGTGGTAGATCTACAAGGACCCAAACTTCATTAGTATACATGGAATCTATTTCTCATTCCATCACCTTGAGCCATTTTCCTGCATCAACATCATTAATAGCCTGTGTATACGTAATGGGATCTATTTGTTCTTGGTCTGAGATGGCACTTAAGCCTTCTCCTAGACCCAGATACCTATCTGGCTGTCTCACAACCCTCCCACTACGTCTGGGGACAACTTGATGTTCAGGTTGCATTTTTATTCAACTCTTGAATCTATTTTGACATCTTGTTCTGTCATATCCAAACCAACTCTTGCTTTGGATGACATAGCTAACTTCTTTAGTACTACTTCACTTATTCCTTTGTGATTTCTCACAAACTCTTCCTCCAAAAAGGCCACAATTGTTGACACAAATACCTTCCTTACCTGAAGATCGCGACTGTAAAAATAGTACCCTCAAGTTCCAATAGGATATCCTACAAATAAACATACTTCTGACCTTGGTTCCATCTTTGTGGATTCAGGCTTTAGAACATAGGTTGGGTAGGCCCAAGTCCTCAAGTGCCTCAATGAAGGCACTCGGCTAGTCCACAATTCCCTAGGTGTTTTAGGCACCATTTTGGATGGAGCAAAGTTAAAAAGATATGTTGTCGTTTGTATGACATATCCCCAGAACGATTCTGGAAGGCTAGCATAGGACATCATTTATCTTACCATTTCTAATAGAGTTCTATTTCTCCTCTCTGCTATACTATTCTATTGAGGAGTTCGAGGAGCTGACAAATTGGAAACAATTCCATTGTCAATTAAATATTGATGGAACTCTCCAGATAAGTACTCCACCTCGATCAGATCGAAGTTGTTTTAATGGCTTGCTAAGTTGTTTCTCAGCTTCAACTTTGAATTCTTTGAACTTTTCAAAGGATTCACTCTTTTTATGCATCAAATACAAATAGCCATATCTTGAGTAATCATCTATAAAAGTTATGAAGTATTCATAACCTCCTCTAGCTTGTACATTCATGGCCCCACACACATTAGTATGTATCAGGTCCAATGTGGGTTCAGATATGTTTCCTTTAGAAGGAAATGAGGCTTTGGTCATTTTTCCTTCAATACAAGATTCACAGGGGGGTAATGGATCACTATCCAAGCCCATAAGGATCTCATCCTTTACTAACCTGTCAAGTCTTTTCTGATTGATATGACCCATTTTTAAGTGCCACAAATACTTTGAATTAATGCTAGAGATATTGGAATGTCTTGGTTTTATCAATTCTGTGGTGTTTAGTGAGCCTTTCATAGGTTTTATAAAAAACAATCCCTGTTTAGTTATCGCATCACAAATAAAATCCTTATTCTCATATATTGAAATAACCTTTTCAAAATATAAGAAATAACCAGATTTTATTAGACAAAAAATAGAAACCATGTTCTTTACAATCATAGGCATGTAATAAACATCCTCCAAATATAACCTATGACCACTAGGAAAATCCAAGATAACTACTCCCACTGATTCTGCTGAAACATAGGAACCATCTGCTATCTTGACTTGAAACTAGCCTTTAGGCAGTCTTCTCCTTTGCAAGAACCCCTACAACGAATTACAAACATAGTTAGTGGCTCCTGAATCTAATATCCAAGAAGTATATAAATCTGCCACATTTGTAGTTCCTAACAAACTTAGGAAACCCATACATTGTTTGCTTTTGAGGGGCTCTAGGTAGACTGGACAGTTTTTTTTTCCAGTGACCCATCTCATCACAGTGGAAACACTTTCCTTTGATGTTCTCTTTGGCCTCTTTTTCATGGATTTGGCCTTGACCCCTTGTTGGATCCCAAATTGTTCTTGGAAGTTAGAACTATTATATGTGAAATGTTGGAGGTGAAAAGTTGGAAAATATAGTTGGAACATGTTCATTGAGCATGCTTCGATGTTTTGGCCATACATTTTTCTCTAGTTACCGAAATGAGACAATTTTTGATTTGGATTAAACTAGAGAAATAGGGCTACACTTGTTATGAAGAAACTGAGTTTCAATTTTGTCTTTAAGAATGTCAATTTGAGGATGGAAATAATGTGCTGGGAAATGTGTTAGCATAAGACAAGTCTGAAATATTTTGAGCATAACTTTTGATATAGTGCTCCAAATTGAATGATTTTGGTGACGTTATGAAATTAAGACAATGATGAACATTTTTCTAGAAGGAAGTGTTAGCAAATTCCCTCAATTGTTCTATGATAGTTAGTTAAGAAGTTAGAAGTATAAGATGTGAGTTTAAAAGACCAAAGGAGGGTGAAATGGGAAGGACCAAGTTAATGAAGGGTAAAATGGGAAAAAACCAAATAAATAGGTTTTAAATAAGAAGAAGAGGAGAGTTGTCGTGAACCATAAGAGAGAAGAGAGAAAAAACGTTAAGGGAGAAGAGAAGAAGGAGAAAATCGTGGAAGAAGAGAGAGAAGGAAGAAAGATGAAGAAAAGAAGAGGAAATCAAGCTTGTAAGGTAAGATCTATGCTATTTTGTTCTTGTTTGGTTTGAAAAAGGAAATAGAAAGATGGGTTTTTGTGTTGGGAATAAATGGAGAAATTTTAGAGAGAGAAAGGGGTTTGTGTTGTAAATGGTTGGAGGAAGAAGAAGAAGGTGAAATCCATAGGGTTTTTGGGTTTCTAAGCTAAGTTTGGAGTTTTCTAACCTATATGAGCCTTGGGTAGGTTGGATTTGAGTTTGATTAGGGTTTATTGCATTTGATTAAGATTATGAAAAATTGGGAATTTTCCAATTGAGTTGAAATTTATGGAAATTTGGTTGGTTATTTTAGGAAATCAAGAGGCTATTCAAGAGCAAGAGGAAGGAGGCAATTGATTTTGGATTTTCAAGAGTTATAATGTGGGTAATTTATTTATGGTTATTGTGTAATGAGCAAAATGTATTGTGTATGCAATATGTGCTAAATGAATTGCTTGAATTTCTATGATATGGAAATCGCTTTATGTTGTGTTCATGTCATGATATGCATTGATCTTTTGATATAATTGTCATGCCATTGAATTTAATCATGGCATTTTGTATATGAATGAGTGAATTATGAGAATGATTGTCATGTTATGTGATGAAAGATGAATGAATTTTTGTATGATGAACTATGACCACGTCATACCTTGAAAAAGGTTATGACATTTTGAATTGTATATGAGCATGATTATGCTATGCCTTATGGCATTTTGATCAAATGGAAAGAACAAAAGTATGAGATTATGAAATTGTGAAGAATTGATTTGAGCATGAAAATGCGATTATGTGCTTTGTTTGGGCGAGAGAGGAACCGTTTCGTAAGTCACGTGCACGTCGACGTAAAAGTCTTCTCCCGGCTGCCCGCTTGTGGCCCACGAGATCCGAAATGGACTTGTTTCGTTCACGGTATAAACCTCGATTTATCCGTTTTGTTTCACGGAACCCTCGAGCCATTTGATTGTGCATTTGCATCTTAATGTGCTAAGCTATTCTTTGGATTGAATTGCATTCAAATATGTATTATGTGATGATGTTATGAATTATGGAGTTGGAATTGAATTGTGAACTGCAAATGTTAAATTTTCATGTTGATGAATATGCCTATATGAATGTTGGACCACGAATTTTTTTTATGATGATATTAAGCATGAATTTTGATAATTATGTGCTTCTGGCTTAGTTTGATTAAATTGGGTGTGCTAGTGGTTAATTGGAGTATAATTGAGATTAAATATGGTTTAAATAAGGCATTAGAGGATTAAATTGTGTAAGGGCATTTTGGGAAGTTTACTTAAGTTAGAATGAATTTAGGCTTCTTAGGAGGGGTATTTTGGTCTTTGACCACCCTAGGTAGGTTTTAAAGAAAGAATTAGAAGGAAATAGAAAGAAAGAGGAAAAAGAAAAGAAGAGGAGTAGCGCCGTCGGTGGAGGAAGAGAGAAGAGAAGAGAGGTTTTGCGATCTTTGAGTTTTCCGATTGATTTGAAGTAATTTCTGGTAAGTTTAGCTTCCTTCAAACTTGTGAGGAGAGGACTGATGACTCAGTTGCCCCAGGGAATGCTGAGGCTTCTGTAGGGCTAGGTAGCGAGCCCCTTCCGTCGCCGACTCAGGAGTCGCCAGTTCCACAAGAGCAAGTGCCTCCTTTGGATCCGAGGCTGTTCTAGGCGTTCACTCAGGCATTTGTGCAGGCTATGGCTCAGATGCCACAACCTTCTGGTTCAGCCCCATCTCAGAAGGGGAGATGATTTGATAGGTTGAGGAAGTACGGGGCAGTTGATTTCTTTGGGACATCAGATCCTGAAGAAGCTGAGACTTGGTTGAGAAAGACTGAGAGAGTGCTGGATCAGATGGACTGTGAGGATGACGAGAAAGTCATCTATGCTGCGAGTTTGCTTCTGGGAGATGTTTTGCATTGGTGGGAGACTATGCCAGGGAGTCAGATGAGGCCAGTAGGGTTGTCATGGTAGAATTTATTGGCTGCTTTTAAGAAGAAGTTTCTGTCTGAGGTATACATTCAGCAGAAACAGAGGGAGTTCCTCAGTTTGACTCAGAGGGAGATGACAGTCAGCGAGTACGAGCATCGGTTCACGCAGTTGGCGAGATATGCTTCAGATCTGATGTTGAGTGAGGCTGCTAGATGTCGCCGGTTTGAGTCGGGCCTGCACTTGGCCATCAGAGAGAAGGTGATTGTGCAGAACTTCTGTGATTTCTAACAGCTGGTTGAGGCAGCTCTGAGGGTAGAAAATATAGAAAATATCAAAAGTGGAGTGAACAAGAAGAGAAAGGGCAGAGAGCAGTTCAGGAGAGGAGGTAGCACTAGTGCTCCTATGCCAGACAGGAGTGCTAGGAGTTTCCCAGTTTAGTCAGAGGAGAGGAGCAGTGGTGCGAGCCGACCTAGACCGATGAGGACTTCTACTGTTTCTCACCAAGCCTCAACGGTGGGTGGCAGTAGAAGGGGAGATGGGGATAGATCTTTCGTCCCGAAGTGTGAGCACTGCGGGAGATCTCATAGAGGAGAGTGCTTCAGATTGACAGGTGCTTGTTTCAACTATGGGGAGAAGGGACACATTACCAGAGAGTGTCCTCAGCCTCCATGACAAGAGAGGAGTCAGATGCAAGTTCCGAGGAGGACAGAGATCATGGGAAAGAGGACTGCAACAGAAGTGGGCAGTTCAGATGTAGCCAAGAGGGTGAATCTTTCGGGGAGACCGAGAGGGCAGGCACCAGCTAGGGTGTTTGCGATGACTCGGGAGGATGCAGAGACAGCTCCTGATGTTGTGACTGGTATGATTCGACTCTTTGCTGATGATGTGATAGCTTTGATTGATCTGGGTTCTACTCATTCGTTTGTTTCTTCGAGTAGACCCGTGTGTGATAGAACTGTGAGCCCTTTGGATACTCCGCTGATGGTGAGTACTCCAATCGGCTAGTACATTGTGATTGGTCAAGTGTATAGAGGCTGTGAGTTATGTATCGGTGGAGAACTTCTAGTGGTGGATTTGATGCCACTGAAGATGAGAGGTTTAGATGTGATTTTGGGCATGGATACTTTGGAGAGGTACAATGCCCGTTTGGATTGTAAGCAGAAGACAGTGGAATTTGATTTGGGTGATGGCAGAAGAGTGGTGTTTACTGGGGATGGAAAAGCAGATCCGCCCAGAATTGTTTCAACTTTACAGCAGAGAAGATGATGAGGAAAGGATGTGAGGCGTTTTTGACCTATGTGGTGGACACCAGTGCTGATAGAGGACAGTTGGAGGATATTTCAGTAGTAAGGAAATTCTCGGATGTCTTTCCCGAGGAATTGCTAGGACTACCGTCGCCTAGAGAAATTGAGTTTCCTATTGAGCTTTTGTCAGGTACAGCGCCAATTTCAATTCCGCCTTACCGGATGGCTCCGACGGAATTGAAAGAGCTTAAGGAGCAGTTGGAGGAGTTGTTGGAAAATGGGTATATTCGGCCGAGCTCTTCGCCTTGGGGAGCTCCAGTTCTTTTTGTGAAGAAAAAAGATGGATTGTTGAGGATGTGTGCGGACTACAAGAAGCTGAATTAGGTTACGGTGAAGAATCAGTATCCGCTTCCTCGCATTGATGATCTGTTTGATCAATTGCAAGGAGCGAGAGTCTTCTCTAAGATAGACTTGAGATCGGGCTATTATCAGTTGAGGATTAAGGAGTCGGATGTGCCGAAGACCGCTTTCAGGACCCGGTATGGGCATTTTGAGTTATTGGTTATGCCCTTTGGATTGACAAATGCGCCTGCAACGTTTATGGATTTGATGAATCGGGTTTTTAAGCCATTCTTGGACCAATTTATCATCGTCTTTATCGATGATATCTTGGTTTATTCCAAGAGTGATGAGCAGCATGAGGAGCATTTGAGGATCTCTTTGGAGACTTTGAGGAGGAACGAGCTGTATGCCAAATTCGATAAATGCAAATTTTAGCTGAGGGAAGTTGCATTTCTTGGACACGTGATCTCAGAGCAAGGAGTTCATGTGGATTCAAAGAAGATAGAAGCTGTGGTGAATTGGGAGGCACCGATGTTGGACCCTTTACCGTAGGTGTTTGCGAGTTATCTTGCGGCGGTGTTTCTTGGGTTATACATGAAGATTCAACCTAATCGAGATTGTCCCTTTGGTCACGGGTGAGCCACGGCTCGAACCCACGACCAAAGAGGACAATCTTGATGGAATGTTGATGCCGATATAACCCAAAACACTCGCCGCTGAGATAACTCGCAAACACCTACGGTAAAGGGGTCCAACATTAAATGCGCTTTTAATTTTGGACCCCACCCCACCGTAGGTGTTTGCGAGTTATCTTCACGGCGAGTGTTTCTGGGTTATACCGCCGCATCCAACCTTAATTAGCATTGTCCTCTTTGGTCATGGGTCAGAGGCGTTCACATAAAGTGGAATAAAACCTTGAGGTCATGGGTTCGAGCCGTGGCTCACCCATGACCAAAGAGGACAATACTGATTAAGGTTGGATGCCACGGTATAACCCGCAAACACTCGCCGCAGTATAACCTGCAAACACCTACGGGTGGGGGGTGGGGTCCAACAACCGAAGAATGTAGCAGAGGTGAGGAGTTTTCTGGGTTTGGCAGGCTATTATAGGAGGTTTGTGGAGGGATTCTCCATGATAGCCGCTCCGATGATGAAGTTGTTGAGGAAAAATCAGAAGTTCGTTTGGAGTGAGGAGTGTCAGAGGAGCTTCGAGGAGCTCAAGCACAGGTTGACGAGTGCTCTGATTCTGATTTTGCCATCGGGTGATGAAGGTTATACTGTGTGCAGCGATGCTTCGAGGAAGGGTCTTGGCTGTGTTTTGATGCAGGGAGATCGGGTGATAGCATTTGCTTCGAGGCAGTTGAAGCCTTATGAGTTGAACTATCTGAGGCATGATTTAGAGTTGGCGGCAGTGATCTTTGCCTTGAAAATTTGGAGGCATTATTTGTATGGAGTTCAGACGGGGATTTTTACCGATCATAAGAGTTTGAAGTATTTATTGAGCCAGAAAGAATTGAATTTGAGGCAGAGAAGGTGGATCGAGTTACTCAAGGATTATGATTTGTTGATTGAGTATCATCCGGGCAAGGCCAATGTGGTGGCAGATGCCTTGAGTAGGAAGTCTTCGATTGCTCATGTTCGATCAGTTTATCTTCCTTTATTGGAAGAGATGGCCAAGCTTAAGATAAGCTTGAAGCAGGAGGAGTCAGATTGTATTCTAGCTAACTTCCGAGTGAGGCCGATACTCAGGAAGAAAGTTAGGGAATTGCAGGCTCAAGATGCAGATTTGAGTAAGCTTCGGGATGAAATTCGGAACGACAAGATTTCTGAAGTAGAGGTGAGTGATGATGGGCTTATGACAGTGGGAAACAGATTGTGTATCCCGGATGTGCAGGAGATTAAGGATGAGATTATGGATGAGGCACACAATGCACCTTATGCTATGCATCCAGGTAGCACCAGGATGTATAGGGATTTAAGAGAGCATTTTTGGTGGAAAAGCATGAAGAGGGATACAGCAGAGTTTGTGAGCAAGTGTCTAGTGTGCCAGCAAGTTAAGGCTGAACACCAGGCACCCTCAGGCAAGTTGAGGCCATTGTCCATCCCGAAATGGAAGTGGCAGAGGGTGACTATGGATTTTCTGATGGGTTTGCCCAGGACCAGCAGGAGGCATGATGCCATTTGGGTTATTGTGGATAGGTTGACCAAGTCAGCTCACTTCTTGGCGATCAAGCAGACTGATTCTTTGCACGTGTTAGCAAAGAAATACATCGATGAGATAGTGAGATTGCATGGGATTCCAGATTCGATTGTGTCTGATAGGGATCCTCGGTTTACTTCGAGGTTTTGGGGCAGTTTGCAGGAAGCCTTAGGGACGAAGCTGAATTTTAGTACGGCTTTTCATCCTCAGACGGATGGTCAATCTGAGAGGACCATTTGGACACTTGAGGGAATGCTTCGAGCTTGTGTGATGGATTTTCGAGGAGCTTAGGACGAGCATTTGCCGTTGGTCGAATTTGCTTATAACAATTCGTACCATTCGAGCATTCAGATGGCTCCATAAAAGGCGTTGTATGGGTGGAGATGTAGGACTCCGATCTGTTGGGATGACGAAGGAGAGAGGCAATTGGAAGGACCAGAATTGATTTAGACGACGGTTAAGAAAGTCAATCTGGTTAAGCAGCGGCTTAAGGCAGCACAGGATAGGATGAAGAGTTATGTTGATGCTCACCGAAAGGAGATGGAGTATGACGTTGGTGAGAAAGTGTTCTTTAAGACGTCTCTTTGGAAAGGAGTGATGAGATTTGACAAGCAGGGTAAGCTGAGTCCGTGGTATGTGGGTCCTTATGAGATCCTTTAGAGGATTGGACCACTCGCCTACAGGTTGGCGTTACCTCCTGAATTGTCTCAGATTCATAAAGTTTTCCATGTGTCTATGTTGAGGAGGTATAGATCGGATCCTTCTCATATCATTCAGGCTAGTGAGGTTCAGCTGGGAGATGATCTGAGTTATGAGGAGTAACCAGTGCAGATTTTGGATACCAAAGACAAGGTTCTCAGGAACAAGACGGTTTAGTTAGTCAAGGTCCTATGGAGAAATCATTCGGTAGAGGAGGCTACATGAGAGCCCTTGGAAGCCATGCGGGAGAAGCATCCGCATCTCTTCGATGGTTTAGGTAAATTTCGAGGACGAAATTTCTTTTAAGAGGGGGAGAAATGTTAGACCCCAAATTTATTTTTATGATGATATTAAGCATGAATTTTGATAATTATGTGTTTCTAGCTTAGTTTGATTAAATTGGGTGTGCTAGTGGTTAATTGGAGTATAATTGAGATTAAATATGGTTTAAATAAGGCATTAGAGGATTAAATTGTGTAAGGGCATTTTGGGAAATTTACTTAAGTTGGAATGGATTTAGGCTTCTTAGGAGGGGTATTTTGGTCTTTGACCACCCTAGGTAGGTTTTAAAGAAAGAATTAGAAGGAAATAGAAAGAAAGAGGAAAAAGAAAAGAAGAAGAAAAGAAGAGGAGTAGCGCCGTCGGTTGAGGAAGAGAGAAGAGAAGAGAGGTTTTGCGATCTTTGAGTTTTTCGACTGATTTGAAGTAATTTCTGGTAAGTTTAGCTTCCTTCAAACTTGTTATGGTTAGATTTAAACTTAGAAGATTGTAGGAATGAAGAGAATCGAAGGTTTTAGGGTTTTCGGAAGGAAATGGTTAGAACTTTCTGGGTTGTTGCGTTTATGATGGATTGGAAGCTTAGAATGGGTTAGAAATGTGGTATAAGTCTTGATATAATGTTTTGATGTGTTGCATTTGTGTTGGTGAAAGGATTATAGTGTGGAAATGTAGGAAACTGGGTTTCGGAGTCGAGCTCCAGACCCGCACGTCACGACGTGCGTATGAACACGCCGCGACATGGAGCTCGTCGCGACGTATAATAAATAAATTTGTCGCGACGAGCGGAGAGGCGTCGTCGCGACGTGCGAAGGAGGCACGCCGCGACGTGCGAGAGAAGCGTTCGTCGCGACGTGCGAGGATGGCTCGTCACGACGTACAAAGAAATTTGGCTCGCCACGGCGAACACCCAAGTTTTCTGAAGGAGATTTTTGGGCATATCTTGGGTTGTAGATGTCCAGTTGAGATGATTTCAGATTTTTTATGAACTAGAAATTAGAGCTACGAGTTTTATGAAGAAGGGGGTTCGGAATTAGCCTCTAAGGGTTCAGAATTTTAAATGGAAGTCGGATATAGACATTTAATGCTTTATTTTGGATTTCCAAGCTTTGAATATTTACTATGGATATTGATTGAATGAGAACTTGGTCTATTATAGGAAACCAAGCTGACCCGATTCAATCGCAAGAGGAAGGACACCAGTGAGTCGAAAACTTGAGCGATATTAGGTGGGTAATATGTTTATGGTTATTATGTGTATGGGCAAATTGCCTTGTGTATGCTTGCTTGCATTGTGTGACATTACTTGTGTTAAAATATTGAACATGCATTGTGATTATGATTATGCATGGCCTTGATAGGCCTTATGCATTTTGTGAGAATGGAAAGAATGAAAAATTGAAAGCTTTGAAAAATGCTTTGAACATGGAACGAATGGTTATGTGTATTGTTTGGGTGAGAGAGTTACGGATGGAGTCACGTGCACGTTGACATAAAATCTTCTCCCGGCTGCCCGCTTGAGGCCACGAGATCCTTGAGAAATCAGACTCGGATAGTTTATGGATTTACCTTCGGTTTATCCGGATCGTTTACGGAACTCTCAAACCATTTGTGTGCATTCATGATTGATTTGATGGAAATGATGCATAATGATTGTTATGTTGAGAAACAAAAATTGTATGACTTATGTTTCTATGAATGTGAATCATTGGATAAATCTTGAATTATGATATGCTGGTATATATACATATTGCTTGATTGTGTGGCTCGTTGTCAATGGCTATAAACGTATATGCCACTGAGCTTCGTAGCTCACCCCATTACTCTCCCTCCTCAAAAGTGATCGAGACGATTATCGACCTTGCAAGGCATCGGAAACTTCGAGCTAGTTAGGAGCCTTGTATTAAGTTAGTACTTTGGTTAGCCCGCCAGCATTTCATCATGGAGCATACTTATGTATTTTGGATTTTAACTTTCATTTTGTATTATGTTAGATTTCGAGAATACTTGTTGAATTTCTTTGAATGCAAATGACAGTTGGTTTATGCATGTGGAATGATGAATGCCTGTTTAGAATGTATGAGTGTATGATTGTATGAATCGACTTAAGTGTTTGTATGGATGTTGGGATCGGGTCCGAAAGTATATGGAGCGCCCGGTGCCGGCGCGACCCGAGGGACCGCCTCGGGAATGGGGATCCGGGACCCGGGCCCAAAAATGAATGTATGTATAAATATGACAATATGGTTGACTGTGTGGTTCAATGCCAATGGCTATAAATATTTTAGCCACTGAGCTGTGAAGCTCAACCCATTTTTTCCCACTCCTCAGGTGCAGAATAAGAAGAATTAGCGATTCTTGCAAGACAATTGGACAACTTCGAGATAGATAGCCTTTGTACTAAGATAGTTTGAATTCTTTGTATAGCTTAATAAGTATGTTGAAAATTGAACATTCGTTTGTATTGTTCTCAATTTATGATGTGTATTTTGATTTGTAAATAAAGTTTGTTCAATGATTTACTTTGCATAGAAATGAGAACAGGAAATCGAGGATTTCCTTTTGTATATGTATATGTCTTTTTAAGGTTGGAATTTATGATAATGAAAATGGCTCGTGTGTATGCATATGATTCTTCGTTGAGATTGTAAATTGTTGTTCGTTTTAGAATAGGATGTTAGTGATTGGAAAGGTTTCATGGGATGAATTAATTGAGTTGGAATTAAGCAAACTTAAAAAGGAAATCCTTTGAGTTGATGAACTTTGAATATGAGTGTTATATATGTGTGAGATATTATGGAAAAGCAATAGAGGAGCTTGGTGATTGATAAGATTTTATTGAATTTAAGAAATCATATGAATTGAGGTGGAATGATGTATGAATGCCAATTGGAGTTGGGAATGATGTTGTGATAGAAGAAGTTCGTTGGGATGAATGTGCTAAGTTTTCATAAGGGAAATTGTATATTCTGATTTCCAATGAAAAACTGTATTGATTTAGGTAGAATTAGACAAAGTGGCCTTCTTAAAGATTGTAGTTCGTCTTTATAGCTTTCCAACGCTATAGAGTATGCAATTTTTCAATATCGGAGTTGAGAGTTATGCTTATTACAAGTTAGGATGTCGTGTAGGACGAAATTCCTGAACCATTTGAGTTTATGAAGTGATATCGGGCTCGAAAGAGTGGATTTTGGCAAGATTATGAGTATATGAGAAGTTAGGATGGATTTAGGACCCTTGGGAGGGGTCTTGGAGGGTAAAAATTTGTTTTACTCTAGGGTTACATGGCCTGCCCGTGTGAATTTACACGGGCCGTGTATTTTCCAGCGCAGGGACACCATTTCACCCGAAGGTTACACGGGCTGACCGTGTGATTTTACACGGTCCGTGTATTTTGGACCTCTTAACAACAGAATTTTAAATTTTGGTCTTCATAAACGTTTTATGCCTAGATGTCTATTTTCTAAAGGTCTAAGAACGAAATCAATCCTACATCTATAGTGAGAGTTATGGCGTTTGCGCCAAAGTATGTTCAGTAGGAATCAAGATATGAACATATCGAATTCCTTTGGTCATAACTTCTTTGTCCGACCTTCGATTGAGGTGATTCTTAAGGCGATAGATTCCTAACACGTTATTCTACCTCTCCATGAAAATTTATAGCCCTTGGAGTTAAATTCAAAAAGTTTGATGGAAAGGAAGTGAGGGGTCGGATTGGAGAGCTTGATCGGGTTATGAATATACTTTCGATTTTTGAGCATATCTCGAGCTATAGAGCTCCGATTGAGGTGATTCTTTCTTATAAATGAACTAGAGACTAAGGGATACCATTTGGAAGAAGTCAATTGTGATTATTGTTGTGATTTCATTGTCTGGGCTTGCCTTTGCAGCTTGAGATGTCATGTAAGTGAGGACTGCTCGAAGAGGGTTAAAGAGATTTCATTGAAATAACCTTATAGGGTGCTATGTGCACGTCTTATATTATGATATTTGGTGCGATTGTTGGGCCTTGGAAACAGGGCCCAACACCCCTATTTGGGCATTCTTTTTATTGGACCCTTCTTCTTTTCCTTGCCCTTACCCTTGGGCTTAGAAGAAGAAGCTACATTAGCTTCTGGCCCATGAGCCTTAATATTCAATATCTCCTCCGTGTTCTGGAGGGTATTCATCAAATCACTCATGGTGTAATCCTTGTTGTTGAGCTCATAGTCCAACTTAAATTGCTAAAAAGAAGAGTTTAAGCTATTAATGATCATAATCATCTGTGTGTCCGCATCCATATCCGCCTCAAGCATCACAGCCTCAGTGACCGCAGAGATTACCTTCATTATGTAATCCCGCACCGGTTCACCAGGTTTTTCTCTGAGATTATGAAAGGTTTGGATAGCTTTCACTCTTGTAGACCTAGTCCTTACACCAAATATTTCATGTAGGTGATGGACCATTGCACTAGAAGTTTTCATACAAGCTATTTGCTTTTGCAACATGCCACTGACAGAAGCCAGGATATAACACTTAGTAGTCTTGTCAACATTCTGCCAACGCTCATGTTGTTGGACTTGCTCAGGAGTTGAAGCTCCACTCGGAGGTGTAGGCTCATTTTCAGTTAACACCCATGAAATACGTTCATATTGAAGAACAATGTCAAGGTTACGTCTCCATTCATTAAAATTGTCTCCGTTTTCCAATTTGTTATTAATCAAGAGAAGGGTGAGTGGATTAATTTTGTGGTTGATTATGCCTGAAAATATAAATTATTAAAATATGAGCATACTAGTCAACAATTAATGGAACTTTGTATAAAATCATGATGCATGTATGCATGATGATAGATTTAACAAAACTTAAAAAATTAAAATCTTATACGACGGTTATTTTTCTTATCTATAATAGACTAAGTGACGGTGGGCCATCTTATCCATTAAAAGAAAAACTGGGACCTTCCCACTAAAAAAACTACTAAGCATCTCATACTCAATTTTCTAAGAAGCGTCTTAATTTGGTCCATACTTTTACAATCAGAGCTACGGTAGGCAGTTTATTGATAAAAAATGTTGAGTGTTTAACCATTTGATTCATACACTAAAGATACCTGCAAACCATGCCTTGGTGGGAGGTCACATTTGCTATCAATAAGTGGACTTATCCCTAAGGAGACCCACACCATGCAAGATCTAGGATCCATGCCCTCTGATGGGGAGTAACACTTCACCATATGCAAATGGGCCATCATTTGGAGATCGTGGACTCTCACATGGACATCCTCTTCCACTCAATCTTTTTGGGCTTTAAGTTTTTAATTACCATCTTGTCTAGATGCAATTTATTATCCATCCTATATTGTTTCATTATATATCTCATACATAATGAATGCATGGCAAGGCCTAGGGTTGGCAATTTTCTAAATGACATGCAATCACATAATATCACATATTATAAGCATTCATTTCTCCATTCATCACATGAACTAATAAAGCCACTTTTGATTGTCCATCCTAGAAACATAAAAAATACAAGCCTTTTAGGCCCAAAAGTATTCTTCTTAGACTTGGATCTTCCGCTTCGAACTCTTCGCTCACATGATCCGGCCCAAAAGTATTCTTCTTACTTTAAGTGGGTTGATAAAGAGCAACCTTTCATCAAAGTTTTAAGAGCATTTCATTAGAGAATAAGGAATATAGATCATGGATTCTTTTCTTTCTTATGCTTCTTCTAAATGTTTGATGTTTTTTTTCATTTTCTATATTTAGGAACTAAGTTTATTTAGTGTCTAGGTAACCTTAAATAGGGATGGATAGTGTGATTTGATCTTTTATTTAATGCAATTTGAATGATAGACTTATTGAGATTGAATTATGAATTTTTTATTCTTGAGTTAATATGTTTGGGATATTGTTCAATGTTTGATTTCATATGATTGAGATTTATAAATCTATTTGTAAGAATAGATCTACCATAATTTGAAGGAGTTATATGCAAACTTAGAGATAGGTTAGTATAAATCATCTAGATCACAGTCAAACCTAACAGAGAAAATTATGAATCGAATAATGTGATCTTGGGGGTTTAAACTATAAAGAGGTTTTAATTAATCAGTAGAGGATTAGTTCTTAATAGTCTTAAGAAAGATATTAACATAAGACAGGAATTTTCACGATCCATTGATCAATAATTGAATTTAATGGAAAAGGGTTAATATTTAAGAAATCTTAGGGGGATTCATTACCTAGGTACTAGCTATTTGGTATTGATTAATCCTGTTGCTATCTATGCTCTAGTTCATTATTATGTTCAACTTTAATCTACCTTCGTTTTAAACTAAATCATTATCTTATTCATCGATTAGATAATAGAAAAAGAGGTTATTACTAGTACTTGTATTTTTTGTGGGATCGACCCATACTTGCTAGTATTAGCTACAACTACACTATACACTTATGATTTGAAACATTAAAATATACATAATTAAGTTTTTGGCATCATTATTAGGGACTAGAATATTAGGAAAACCTTGCTTTTGTTAATCTAGACATTTAAGGAGATGTTAAGGAAGTGCCCATATCATGGTCTACTATTATGGATGCAAATTCATACCTTCTATAAGAAAGTACACTTTAGTATAAATGATTATTTAGATTAAAAAATAAGAATAAAGTTCTTTTTAATAGATGAAGACATTGAATTATAGATAATCGACCTATTCATTACCCCTTCAAAAAAATTTAGATGATAAGAAAGTTCTTATAAAAGAGGAAGAATGGGATCTTTGTAACATGAAGCATATTTCCTTAAATAACCAAACCACTCACATTCTATTTTGTCAATTGTGAAGGAATAAGTTTAATAAAATATCTATATATGCAATGGCATATGAAATTTGGCATGTATTAAAAGTGACATAAGATGAAATTAACTAATTCAAGAAGAGAGAAGTGAGCATGCTCATACATTAATATGAATTGTTTCAAATGAAATAATAAGGATAAGTTGGTTATAAAATCGTTTAGATCTCTTTCAAAGACTTAGAAAGCAAAAGTGACGACCATTAGTGAGCATAAAATATATCCATATTTCTCCATATACTTTTTTATGTTTTCCATATAAATTACAATAGTCTAATTGATTTATATTATGTCCAAGGTAATTATTAAAAAGGTTGCCTTAAAATGAGCATTCCCTATATAATTAAGATGCTTGGGCTATAGTGCTTTACAATCTTGACCTAGATGGAGGAACTAACTTGACATAAGAGAAAAAAATGTAAAATAATGGGGTCATTTATCATAGGTTATTCAATCTAATTAGTGGAAAACTAATTAGTCATCAAGTTATTAATAACTAGTTGATAGTTACAACAATGTTTTAGATAGAATGGGTGGATTGTATCTAGTAAGGGTATTAACTTATGGGTACCATAATCGAACATGTTCTTTACTAGCCATCTTGCTTCAAACTAGTTATAATGTATGTGTTTACTGATAGTTTAATATGGATTGTTAATATAAAGATCGCAATAAAATTTTGGGAACGATCTTTAGCACTAAAAGGGGTCTTAAGAACCTTTTGTGAGAGTTTCATTATGCTCATGTGTGTGCGAGTATGATAGAGACTTTATTGCATTGTGCGGATAAGAGAGTCAAAACATTAGTAAAGCTTTATGCTTTAATATAAATGATTATTTAGATTAAAAAAAGAATAAAGTTCTTTTTAATAATTGAAAACATTGAATTATAGAAGATCGACCTATTCATTACCCCTAAAAAAAATTAGATGATAGGAAAGTTCTCAAAAAAGAGGAAGAATTGGATCTTCGTAACATGAAACATATTTCCTTAAATAACAAAACCACTCTTATTCTATTTTGTCAATTGTGAAGGAATGAGTTTAATAAATATATATGCAATGGCATATGAAATTTGGCATACATTAAAAGTGACATAAGAGGAAATTAACTAATTTAAGGAGAGAAAAGTGAGCATGCTCATACATTAATATGAATTGCTTCAAATGAAATAATAAAAATAAGTTGGTTAGAAAATTGCTTAGATCTCTTTCAAAGACTTAGGAAGCAAAAGTGACGACCATTAGTGAGCATAAAATATATCCATATTTCACCATGAACTTTTTTATGTTTCCCATATAAATTACAATGGTCTAATTGATTTATATTATGTTCTAGTTAATTATTAAAGAGGTTACTTTAGGATGATATTTGTCAAGAATAAAAAAGAATTGAATTCTAAAACATAGAAAATTACAATTCTTAGTTGAAAAAGACCTAGTGCACACCTATTTGCTGGTCTGTGTTCATTAATGATCAGATGAAGAAGAAGATATAGCCTAGAACATGGCTTGGGGAGAGACCGCGTGATGATAAAGAAAATTCATAGAGTAATATAGCCTAAACCATGTCTTGCCAAAAAATGTATAAAAATCATAAAAGAAATAGGAAGATCTATAATCTAGAGCACAGTGTGTCAAAACCAACATCCTGTCCCCAAAGGAACTAAAGAGATCCATAGTTTACAAACACATATGTATTAGAGTCCATGATCCTATCTAAAAGGATTTTCAAGACAACTTCTACACTACTTCGTAAATTGGTCAACTTTCTTATCTAAACTCTAATTTAGGTGATTCAAGCAACTATAAATAGTCATGACTTGTATTAAGTTTAATGAGTTGCTAAGAGATCCATGATCAAAACTATGATCATGGCCTAAAACATATTATAGGTAAATAATATGTACTTAAGACATAGGAAACCCTAATTTTATAATGCTCTTTATATTCTTTCATTCTAAAATTAGGGTTAGGTGATAAGAGGAAAGAAATGCCCTAGATGATCAAAGATTAATTTTTTTTAAAGAAAAATATTGAAATCGTCCTAATAACACATATCAAATATCAAACTATTAAGATTAATTATATAAATCTTTTATTTCTGATTTATTTTATTTATTTATTATGTATATTGGTTTAAATATGATGAGTGAATGATTATTTCATATGTCTAGATAGGATAGAACCCTATTATTATTTTTGAATAGATTGATTTATTTTGATTTATAAATGGGATATATTTCTTTGAATTATCTTTAATCGAACTTAATGCATAATTAAGTTATGTTTGCAACCAAATTTCATTTAAACTAATATGTAAATTTCTTGAGAGAGTCTCCTTAGAAGTGAACCATGACTTAGGTAACAGTGGTTGAGAGAGAACTATATGATTGTTCTAATGTTAGGGTGAAACCTTTAATAGGATGGTACATATCTTAATACATTTAAAAGGATGTTAACTTGCTAGTGATGTGACTTAGCAATTGGAGAGTAGGTGGTTGTAGTTCAAGAGAGTGTTGTTTTAATGTCTAAGAGACCTTTTTTGGTCCAAATTAATATATCTATTTTAAGTTGATTAAATAATGACATCTAAGATGATACTAGGGAGAGTTCTTATCTAGTTGATATTTTTAAATGCTTTCTTCACTAAGTTACATCCTTTGTTTTTTTATATAGATATCTAATGTAATGGCACCTGGTAGAAATAAAGGAAAGAATGCCGCAGCTGTAAAAATTGTAGAATGTAGGAATGTATAACTGCAAGTAGACCATTCAATTGATGGCAGAAATTCAATTCCTACCCAATAACAACATTCTACCTCAAAAGACAATGAAATTAGTAAAGTTTGAAATTTCTCTATAATTTCAAGTATATATGTGTGTATATATATATATATATATTCAAACATATATCTTTACAACTTAAAACTTTTTCTTATCATATTCTTTTGTTGATATAGGAAATAGAGCACATTCCAGTATAGTGCCACAATATAGTAACAACAATTTTCTGCCTTTAATCATACACAACAACGTGATTCTGCCTTAAACAAAAATGAAGCAACTAATGCAAGTTTGTAATTTTTAAATACCTTCGCCTATTCTTATGTGTAACTATGTATTTATTATTCTAAAAATTTTCTTATCATATTCATTTGTGGTTAGATTCTAATGCTAGTACAAGAAAAAGAGGTAAAGGTAAAACTGGAGTTTGTGAATTGTAACAAATGAATGTTGAAATGAATTTCAAGTTATCTATACATATTGATGCTTGGTAAGGTCATCCTCTAGACAAGGTCTAATTTGAGAAATTTTCAAGTGAGTTGGGAAATTATTGCTAGAATAGAACTACCTTATCTAAAACATGTTAAGCACTTAAGGAAAGACAAGTTGCTTGAAAATGCTTTAGAAAATGTTTATGTAAATAATTGATGTCATAACCTAAAGAAATATTTGTTTGTATTGATGTGGTTGTATTCAAAGCTGGAAATTATGATTTGTTAAAGGAATAAATGTGTTCTTTTAATGCAAACATGATCTTAAGGACATGAGAAATGTGTATAAGGTATGGATGAATGAGCATTAAAGAACATGGGGTAATTGTGAATGAGAATTGGCTAAATGTATGAGTATATATTGATGAAAAAAGTTTGGTGAATGTATAGATCTAGCTTATTGAAATTTTGTATTTAAAGTAACAATTATGTGTGTGTTATAAGAGGCTTTTTTATCATGAAAATGTACAAGGATAAGTGTAATGTATGTTTAATCAATTTGGAGTAAATCAAGCTATCTTAAAGGTATAAACGTGATTGCAAAATGGTAGTATACAAGTTGTAATGTTTGAATGGACTTAGGGTGTATAAGCACAATTGAATAGTCAAAATCCATGCATAAGAATACATGCCTGAAAAGTCAATTGAACCTACATTGAAACATGACACATATATATGTGCAAAGATTGTATATTTATATGATTAAACGACTTAGTGATTTGTGAACTATGTGTGTATGTATTGCATGATGATAGATGTTGATTACAAAACAAACTACTTGTTTTACGCTTAAAGCTACAAGTATACAAGTTGTAACTTATAGTAAAAAGTGAATATCGATCCCACAAGGATTGTGCTTAAGCACCACTTAATTTAGGTTGTTCTTTGTTTAAGAAACTGATTCAATCAAATTTAAATAGACAAGTAAAATAAAGACAAACTAAAGGTAAATGGAAACAACATAACCGAAACCAAAATCGTAAACTAAAACTTGGAGAAAATCAAGATTAAGACTTAGGATATGTAATAATCCATATTTGCTCCCCTTTGGTTAATTGATTCAACTTATGTTTGACCCAAGATTTCCTAAAATTTTAGCTACCCTCTATTAAGGTGCAGTTAAATGTCATTAGTTAAATAAATTAAGATTAACTTTGGGATCTCTTAATATGCAAAGCCTTTCCTAAACATGCAACTACATATGAAGCTATCCTATAGGCAGTATATCAATCTATTGAAATCTCTTCCTAATAAATCGATAACTTTTTATTTATAAGTCTATTAAATGTCAAATCTTATTGTACATTTAACACAAATTACTAAGCTCACCTCTCCATTTATTGCAAGTTTAAGGTCAACAAATATCATAAACATTTATATTATTAAGTCAACAATGAAGGTTCATAAATAACTTAAACAACAAACTTTAAAAAATGTTTTTGCCACTCATAATATCATCAAAAACCCTAACAACCAAACAATCTACGTTAAATATGCTCAAAGAGAAAGAAATCAAAATAAGAACTAGATGGGGTAGCTCCTCTTCTTCATTGCCCAAATCTAGAAAATCTAGATGACGAGGTGCTCTTTGCCCAATTGGGAATGAAAACCTTGATTCTCCACCTATCTCTAGGCTCTTAATATGTCTTTTAGCTCTAAGAGGCAAGTTCCATGACACACCTCCTCCCTGGGGATTTTTTTACAATATATATATATATCAAGAAAAGTCATAAAATCCTTAAAAAAAATAAGTGAAACTCGTGTGTTTCTTCGTGTTAAGCATCCCATGATCATGGCAATTATCCTTGTGCTTCCCATGATCATGGGTTAATGTGATGTGAACTTTCTCCATAGATTTCCCACGATCATGGGAAACATGCCCTTTCCTACGGTCGTGCATTCTTGTTCTTCAACAACTCAACTTCTCTTATCTTCTTTTGGTCCCTGGCTCAATCAAAAAGGTGTCCACACTCCATTCTTACACCAAAATGATCAATTCTTACCATAAACCAACATCAAACAAAAAAAGAACAACCATGAAGATCAAGTTAAACCAAAAAACACAAAACAAGTCCTGAAACACAATAATACTAACATATTATGTAAGATAACACATGCCAAATACTTAGAAAAACACATACTAGTGCACAACTATCAACTTCCCCACACTTAAATCTTTACTTATCCTTAAGCAAAATTAAACACAACTAATCAATTCTCTGACTTCATTTTCACAAAGATCAAAGCAAGCAATCCCTTAAAGTTTGGCCAACTCAAATGACAAGCTATTACACATATCATGACTACTTTTCATTAGTGTACAAAAGCAAACTCAACTTATGGCACCATCACTCAAAGATAAGTATAAATGTAAAATGAATCTTCCTCACCATTTCACTCATTTATCTCAAGTGTTTGATGGTTAGTGTTTTGCTCAAGCTCCCTATAGGAAACTACAGTTCCATAGGCTCGATATACCAATTCTCCTCTATAATTGTAGCACCCCACTCCCGCAAGACCCGAACCCGACATCGATGGTGATATCTGAGTCCAAGCCCCACGAGGTGGTGTGTTAAAGTACTCAATCATTCAAAATTCGATATATATATATTTTTTCTTTTTCTCAGACACACATGCGGAAGCCAATAATCAAATAGGCCATAAGCCATTTCCCATCATACAATTCCATTTACAAAATTTATGGCCATTTGGCCCTTTCACAAATGCAAACAATTGAGTCATTTCAAAATATAATTTATACTAAAATTGTGGAATAAAAAATTTAATACAAAATATAGACATGTAATGCAGACGCGAACTGATCCCGACCTCTACCCTTCGTTTGAATGTTGTAGGTATACTCCCGTTGGCCTAACGAGGTATTCTTCTTATCCTCAAAAATAGTTGCAAATTTTGGGTGAGTTTTGCGAACTCAATAAGTGACCATCCTCGATGGCTCACCCAGTCACATATCACAACCACATATGTCATACAAAATTCAAATTTCACATTCAAATCCTTTAGACATTCATATGATGCATATGCCACTTGAATGAGACTCATGTTTGTTTTTATTATTGTGATTGAGTGCCTCTCACATATACAGAGTACTAGCCCGTATGCTTAGTCGAATCAGAATACCAGCCCATAGGCTTAGTCGAATCAAAATACCAGCTCGTAGGCTTAGTCGAATCACATAATCACGGAGCATAGCTCTACATGGAAGCGCTTCACATAGGTCACTCAATTCACAACTCCTTTATATTTCATGCATTCATGAGATGGAATGCATCACTTACATTGCATGCACTTATTCGATCACATTCACTTTAATACTTCATATTCATTACACTTAATCATTCATATTATGCATATGTAATGCACATGAGACTCATTTTCTATTTGTTACTTTGTTGTGATCGAGTGCCTAAACTGTCCCTTAAAGGGCTCATTAAACTGTCCCATGTAGGGCTCATTGATGACTGTCCCATGTAGGGCTCATTGATAACTATCCCACGTAGGGCTCATTGAATGTTGAGCTTGCAGCTCTGATCGGTGGCTACTCAGGTCACAAATACTATTTTGTTTTATGCATTCATGCAATGGAATGCATCACTCACAATTACTCATCCCATTCAATCACTTTCTCATAACATCGGATCTTAGTCCGACAATCCACATTAAAGTGGAGCATTTCAGAATTTCATTTATGTGCCAATACACGATTAATAATCACATTCACATACAATTAACACTTCAATATCTCATTCATTTAGCACCTTCATCGGACCTTCATTTTATCAATTTCAACAATCAAGACACATTCATAATTAGTAATAATCATTCAATTTACAACATAAACAAAACAAACAATAAGGTAAGACCATCTAGGTCTACTCACAGTATGCTCCAAAATAGCATTTGCTTCCCGATTCTGGAACGTTAGAATGTGGATACTTGACCTGCACAACCTATTTATACAAGACACACATTGCACACTCATCAATAATTGTACACATAACAACATTCATTTTTGTACAATTGTAATAATGGACTATGTACAATGCATGTTCAATGAAAATCCCGGGTATATGTTCTAATATACACTTTATGCTCATTTCCATTTCAAAATTCATATACGTTTCATATACTTCATTAGTACATGATCGTTCTAATTTCTCCTTTCAATCTTTGCCCTTTTTATAAGTCTAGCTTATTCATAAGCTTACACTTCAAGAACACTTGGTTACTCTATATCATAACTCAATTTTTCATCATCTCTTTTCTAACCTCACATGATCTCATAATATCAAATCCCCATTCATAGCTTAGCAATTTAAACATATGAACAAATTGAGGCTTATTGCCTATTTACACAAAAACCATAAATACATATATTACCCACCTAGTTTTCTTGCAAAACTTTGAGTCAATTTGTCTCTCTCCTTATTTTTGGGTAGAATTCTCTTAGTTTCCTAAAACAAACCAAATCTCTTTCAGTAGAAATCCACTTAAAATTTTCACAATGCAAAATCTTCAAAATTGATTCTAGGACATTTAAACCCAACCAATTTCTAAACTCAATAAGTTAGAATCCTTCCAAAATTCCAAAAGATTAAAAAAGATCTTACCTTGATTCATCACCAAAAAGAGATCTTTAGCTCAAATGAAAGCTCTCATCTTCCTCTTCCTTATTCTCTTCTTGAACAACTTTAAAATCTCTCTTAAAGGCTAAGGAAATTAAAACCCTAGCTTGTTCTCTCTTCTTTCTCTCTCTCTCTTTCTTCTTCTCTTCGTATTTCTCTTTCTTCTTTATGATATTTCTCTTTTTTTTGGTCTATTTTCGTTCTCCCCTTAATTTATGAGCTAGACCATACTTTTTTTTCCATTTATGCCCTTAGTGAGTCCAAAAAGTCCATTTTATCCTTCCTTATAGGCTTATGTTCTTTTAAACATAAGTGTCTTGCCAGAAATATCCTTGACCATTCTTACACATCACTTTCTTCTAGAAGACTCTTCTCTATTGTCTTACAGGTCTAATATCACTAAAAAGCATTCAATCTGGTTCAATGATTCAGAGGTTACACTTTAAACATTTTGGACTGTTCTTGTCCATAACAGTACACTATGCCTAACTTCCATAAGAATTTTAGACATCCTAGAGACTGAATAAGATTCTGATTGCTTCATACCATTTGTAGCTCCATGTCTCTAGTTCTCCACGAATTAAAAATCATCTCATTTTGATTTCTATAATTCAAGATATCATGAAAATACCGAAGTATGTTCAGTGGGATAACACCAGTTCATATCCTTTAAGAACATACTCACTGTACCCGTCTCACTCTTTTCACTAAATCTTTCTCCATTAGTTTCATATGATTATTATTCTTGGTGGAGATGTAGGGTAATGTCTCACGAATCTAATAGTTGAAGAATCAAGTCATTTGGAGGTCCAGAGAAGAAGTTATGGCCAAAAGACTCCAACACGTTTCTGTCCTCACCTGAAATGTACATGTCTCAGTACGAATGCTATAAATTTTTCTATAGATGTCAGATTTTAGACCATTGAAAAGAAGACTTCAAGATATACAACTTCTATGAAGACCTCCAAGGCTAATTATATCTTCTACATTCAGTATCGTCTCATTTTTCTATCGTCTGCTTTTTGCGTCTGTACATGTCTCAGTGCGAATACTATAACTTTTGCTACAGATGTCCGATTGACTTCGTTTCTGGACCATTGGAAAGAGGACTTCTGGATCTAAAACTTTAGTGAAGACCTCAAAGGCCAATTCTATCATTTTAAGGGTAGAAAATGGATCAGAAGGTAACAATGTATTATGGCGGGGACGGTCAAACCGAGGCGTAAAAGTCAAACGAGGCGATGAGCGATGGCGAGACGATAAAAATAACTCGAGACGGTCAAACTGAGATGCAAAAAGTTAACTAACATGATGAACAGTAACTGAGACGATGAACAGTAACTCAGACGATCAAACTGAGACGCAAAAAGTCAACTGATACGATGAACAGTAACTCAGACGGTCAAATTGAGTCGTAAAAAGTCAACTGAAGTAGATGAAGAAACCTCATAACTTGTAATTCTTGTATCTTTCAACTCCGAAATCCAAACTCTACAAACTTTACATCGTTGGAAAGATAAAAGAATTATCTACAACTTTCCAGAAGGAAATTTTGTCAAAATCCATATTTATCAATCCCAAAATTTCCCCTAGAGTCCGAAGACAAATTTTTCATTCATACATCAACACTGCACCCAATTCTTCACTTCATGACAATATTTGGGACTCTTAGACACATAATTGAAATTCAATGTCTTCATACAAAATGTAGGCATATATCTCTAGTTTAATTCAAATTAAGAATCATCTTGTTTGGATTACTAGAGAAAACATTGTTGCTAAATGACTGAAGCATATTCAGTGAATATTTTCCAGATCACTACCAATCTTGTTTCTAAATCTTTCCTTATTACAACTCATACCAAGATCACTCTTTCTACTCCTTCTACTCCTTATTTTCAAAACATTCACATTTAATATCAATTATACCTGGAAGTTTTCAATGAATGCATGTACCATTTTTTTTATGCGAAAACATTCCGTTTTTATGTGCATATATGCTAACATGATGCATGAGCAAGAGAATGCTTTATCTTAATTTCTCTTTGAGCTCGCATGTACTGAAATTTCAGGTCATAACCCTTAATATGGGGACGGGATGTTACAATAATGATTACATGCATAAATAGAACAAAAGGACTTGTTTTGGCTTGTAATGTGGTAAGGGTTAACGTGGTCAGAAAGGGTAAAGGGTTTTTAACACAAGAATTCATAAAGTAATAAGTGAATAAAGGGATAACAAAACATATTTCTGAGATAAAAAAATGTAGATATATTACTACTCTGCACTTATTGATGCTACCAAAGTGTTCTTCTTTTTATATATATATAATTGAAGAAATAATAAACAAAATTGCAATTAAGTGCAATGTGATCCAAGAGTAGAAGTGTCACTTAACTCATCTCAGAAACAAAAAATTGTAGGAAAAAATCCCAACTAGCCATCACTTAATAATCTATTAAGCTTGTGAATGGGTAGGCTAATGGGGTTTTAGGTTTTAAAATATTGGGTGTTTTCAAGAAACAAAAAGGTTAAGGCTCAACGGGGGTAGTAAGGGATAGTAAAGATATGTCATTTAAGCCAAAGGTTAATACAAAAGGGGCCTTAATCATCTCTATTAAGCATACATCTAGTAGACTCAAACTTATTCAAAGCAAGTTTTGAAGGTAGTGACCTAAGGAAGCATCACACAATCAAAGAAATAAAATGACTATAGAGTCATATAGGCTCACTCCTCATATTAACTCAAATGAAATTTCATTATGCATCTCTACCCTACCTTATTGATCAAGTGTCAAATTTTAAGTAAGCTCATGCAACCAATTACTTTTCATCTCTCAACATGGTTCACTCTCTCTCAAGTAGCCTAATTCAAGTTTATGCATGCATTCAATCTCATTTCAACTATCATGACAGAATCTCATGGCAAAACAAATCAAAATGATTCAAGTGTGGTTCCATTGCTTAACATAAAATAACACCAAATAACAACCTAATATGCCTAAAACCATCTCTATTAAGCATACATCCAGTAGACTCAAACTTATTCAAAGCAAGTCTACCTAAGGAAGCATCACACAATCAAAGAAATAAAATGACTATAGATGGAGTCATATAGGCTCAATCCTCACATTGGCTCAAATGAAATTTCATTATGCATCTCTACCTACACCAGCAGCACCCCTACCATGAGAATGCGACCGGGCCGTGGATCATTCAGCGATATCCCACAATAAGGGAGAGCTACGATCAATCACTACCGTACTCATCATGGCATCAATATAAAAAAACCGCAATATAAAAATCACTATACTTTAAAACCCAAAAGCTTTCTCATTTCATATCCTCAAATAGAAATATATACAAGTCTATCAGTTTTCCACTGTCTAAATACATTACTCCAAAAAGAAAATCTGATACAAAAGTCTATACTAGGTCATCCCCAAAATCAATCCCAGCTGACCGACCTGTATCCCATCACTTCTCTTGCCAACGCGCTCACACGGCAGGAAAAATCTATCTCTGGAGCTAGGAGTCTAATCTATCGATCCTGAAAAATAGATGTAATTTTGGGTGAGTTTGCGAACTCAATGAGAAACCATCATCGATGGTTCACTCAATTCATGCATTACGCCAAAGCGTACAGATTATCACCATAACACAGTCAGATCATCATAAAGAAATTTACCGATTCTCATAACAGTGTATTCAGAAATTTCGTAAATCAGTTATCACAATGTGTATGTAATGCATATGTGACTCTTTCCCATTTTATTATAGTGTTGTGACCGAGTGTTTAAGCAAATGGGCGGTGTTCGATGAAGCAGCGTCTAGGGAGTAGGAGAGCCCTCTGGGTATGCACTAACTCCCTTTGAGCTCAAGGCTCTTTTTCAGTGATCGAGCTCAAGGCTCTTTCTCAGTATCAGTGGCGACTCAGGTCACAACTTGTAGGAAAATCCCGGTGTGTGCATCACATGCACACGGTGCGAAAAACAAAAATTTTTGTTACGGGACTTTTTCGAAAACCAGGATCCATGTGTCTATATATCAAAGTCAAACCATAACGACCAAAAGAGACCGTCTCTAACGGTATCCAGGCAGAGATCGGAGAACCTAACCGGGACAAACTCTTTGACCCGGGAATAGCTAGAACAAAGTAAAGACTGCTAGATCTTACCTTTGTTCTTGGAGAGCTTGAAAAAACGATGAGAAGAAGGAGGATGAAGCTTGGAGATGATGAAGATCGTTGATGAGAAGAGTGAAAAACCTATTTTTCTTAAAACCCTTTCTTCCTTTTTATATCCAACGATCATCTCCTCTTCTTTTCCACTTGCCACATGTCTTTAACCTTTACAGACTCATTAAATGCAAAGTGGATTAGCTTTCCACGTTAGGCACTTTATATATATATATATATATATAATAAAGTGAAAATGATAAGCTTCTCTCCTCCTTCATCCATGTAAACACATATATATATATATATATATTAATTCTTTAATTAATTAATAAGATATATATATGTATATAAATGCTGAAGTGATCCAGTCACACTGGGGTTGGTCCTACCGGGTCCCGGTATGGAAAAACCACCGGAAACCTTTTTCAGCAATATCGATATCGCGATCTCATCGGGACATATCTCGATCTCATCGGGATCCATTTAATCCCATTGCTCTCCATTTATTGGATCTCTGTCTAAAACTATTTTATGAATTGTCCGAGTCACTCTTATGCGTGTGACCCATTAGGTTCCCGATTATGTTGGCCACTTAGATTAACACTTAATCTGAGCAAGTCATGAGCGGTATCTAGCAACACATCATGACCCCCAATTGAACGAAAAGTAATTGGTTTGACGAATGAACAAATATTCATCATGAACCATATCACGAACCTTTCCATAGACAATTACTGTGCAATTCGTCCTTTCACAATGCTATACCCACTTGGTTATGAGTATGGGCAAAGTGTCGACTCTTACTAGGCTGACTACGTCAAATCTAGTCCAAGTGATATCGAGTTCTTGTCACGGGACTCATTACTTTATATGTCACTGAAGACACTCTTCATGACATACGTACTCCGGCCAAAGATTTCCAAGTAATGACCCTGACAAGAGGCCATGGGTATCATCTTATGCTATCATAGAAGTGGTGAATTCTCTATTGGTTACTCAATTACTTTCGAATACCTCAAACTGTACCCAATCACCACCTATGGCGACCTCGTAAGGCAACAAGGAATGGAGTCAAAGCAGAATCGGTATCCAAGATATCCTTGAGCACCTCGAGTCTAAGGATATTTGCATCATTGCTATGATGAGATTATCATGACATTAGAATAGGACATCCATGTGATGATCTCATAGCGAGGTCATCGATGTACTTACTACCTCTAGTAAGCATTCACATCTCAACCATAAATATCTCATATTCTGGTTTACGAGATCCTTTGTGATCAAATCAAGGAGCTTGAGATGTCTAGTCTCTCGGATTACATTGTCTGTTTTAGTGATCCTATGACTAGGGATTATTTAGATATTGACATAATTGCACATGATAGGAATCTCAGTAGTATGATCACATCATAATTTCCTTCATGCTATGTCATATATCATGGACTTCATTAATTTGGTTATAGATCAATATCCATTCATAAATGATGAACAACAAATTAATGAAATATGCCTTTATTTATTTATTTATAAAGTATGTAAACAACTTTGTACAAAACGCACTAAAGGCGATTGTTTTTAGGGCACTACTCTAACAAAATCTCCCACTTGACCTAAAGCCAATCGCCTTGATATCTAATACCATAGGCGAGTACATGAGAATCAAAATTCTTCTGTGATAATGGCTTTGTCAACGGATCAAAAATATTTTGCTCGGTGGGAATTCTCTCTATCTGGACATCACCTCGTCCAATGATCTCCCTAATCAGATGATATCTGCAGAGTACGTGTTTGGATCGTTGATGAGACTTTGGTTCCTTCGCTGTATAATAGCCCCATTATTGTCACAATACAATATGTATGGGCCCATCACGACTAGGAACCACACCAAGTTCAATAATGAACTTTTGATCAAAGCTGCTTCGCTTTCTTTGTATGCGAAGTGTTAGAGTAGTGCCACAAAGGCAATAAGTCTTTAGCGTTTTGTTCAAAGTTGTATGAACTTTATAAATAAATAAAGAAAGGCATATTTCATTACTTTGTTGTTCATTATTATGATATTAATCAATAAACAATGTGAAGTCATGATATATAGAGTCAAGAAAATTTGAAATGAATAATCGATGATTAATTATGATCGAATTACGAATGGTAATCATGATAGACATTGAAAGTGAGATTTGAGATGAAATGATTGCAATTAGATGAAGATGTTAAATGATTAATGATGAATAAATTCATCGTCAAACCAATGTGCTTTGTTCTAATGTTAATTTTGGACTGTTAAGGGTGAAATTGACTCAAATGACCTTCTGGAAAGTTGTATAGGATTGTTGTAGCTTTCTAATGAGGTATAACATGCGAATTTTGGATGTAAGGGTTGTAAGTTATGAATTTGTAAAGTTTGGCTATGGTTTAGGTCATATGTTGTTTTAACACTTCTAAACAGGGCAACAACATTAATGGGTGAATTTGACCTAGTTAGAATTGAAATTTGGTTCTAAGTCCATCATGAGAATTGTAGCTTGTGTTCTGCTCTTTTCAATGACACCAAGCCTGGAATTTTTCGCCAAGGGGATGTGGAGTTATGAATTTTGGAAGATTGGGTTATTGTTGAGAATAATTTGGGTAGGAAGAAGTTTTGCTATAGAATTTGATTTGGTTAGAGATGGAATTGGCTTCCAAGTTGTTCATGAAAGTTGTAGCATTTGTTTTGTTCTTTTGATTGATATAAAATTAGGAATTTTTGGCAAAGTGGATGAAAAGTTATGATTTTTAGAAAGATGTTGTATTGTTGTGATAAATGTGTGACTAGGCAGTGTCTTTGAGTGCGTTTTTGACACCCTTATTGGATTTTTAGCTCTTCATAAAACTTGTAAGATTTTTCAAGATCTTTCCAGCGAGACCTAATTTGTGAATTTTGGATGTGTGTGTTAAAAGTTGTGTAGTGTGAAAGAAAAGAGAGTTGGTTTTTGCAAAATAGAAAATGGTTTTTTTTTAAATAGAAAATTTGGGCGATGCTCGCACCTCTCGAGGTCGCGAGGGCGAGCAGCCCTCGCAGTCTGCTGAGTGCGAGGGCTGCGTTATATATATATATATATTAATATTATTATTATTATTATTTGATTTATTTGTGATTTAATTTGGCCAATTTGTTTCTTTTGTCAATTACTTTTTCATCCGACGTCCGATTGACCTGGTTCTTGAGGCATCGGATTCGTATAATATTTAATTTCATTTATTTGTAAAATTGGGAATTTTTAGAGCTAAAATTATCAGGGATTGGTTAGGTCGAAGTGAGGGGACTGGGTAATGATTTTTCTGATCTGTCTTTTATTTATAATTGGACCTATAGAGGTCCGAATTGAGTAATTTTAGTGTCTTTGCATTTCTAATTTTTAGAGGAAATTTTTGTGATGGGAAATTTTGAAATAGTGCCGTGAATGTCACGAACATGCATTGTACACATTTTAATTGCTACATGTGCATTATTTAATAATTCTGATTGTGCATTTGGTAATGTGTGAATATTTTAGGTTGTTATAGAGGCACAATTGGAATGTCATCCCACGGACATTGCCGAGACTTCCCGGCATTAGCTCAAAAGCTATTGGTGAGTAACCTAGATGGTTTCTCAATTATTAATTGTTTATAATTTTGCACTTATAACACTATGGAGAATAATGGTGGGCTTGTGCATTTGTTTATGCCTGGATTCCGAACCGAAGGTGTTCGATGTATTGGGAGATTATGACATAGGAGTGCTTTACTTGTGATTGTGACTTTAATGTGATTGAGTGTGAACTATTTGTTGACTGTGTTGATTTGGGATCGATTATGATGTTGGCTTTGCTTTATTTAAACATATGCATTCCGTGCATAAAGGCATGATCAGTAATTGACAGTTGTGATCGGAGCAGCTACCGAGAGCTTAAAGCTCAACATAATTGGGCCTCGAGCCCACAGTGATTCAGAGCCTCAAGTTCAACAATTAATGTGCCCTTATTGGGACAGTTTAGGCGCTCGATCACAACAATGTAATAAATTGGAAAAAGGGTCACATATGCATTACATATGCATTTAATTGAATGTCTTGAATGAGTGAAACGCAAAATTCGTTGTGATCATGTGAATAATCATGTGGTACTTCTGAATAGGCTATTATGATATAACTGTGATCTATTTGACTATGTATGAATTGGGTGAACCATCGATGATGGTTCCTCACTGATTTCACAAACTCACCCAAAATTGTAAATTATTTTTCAGGACCGAGAGAGTAGACTTCTAGTTCCAGAGAGACTTTTCCTGTCGTGTAGATCGTGTTGGCAACAGAAGTCATGGCTCACAGGTCGACCAGCTGGCATTTTTTAGGGATGACCTAGTTAGGCTTTTTGTGTTAGATTTTTTTTGGAGTAATGTACAGACAGTGAAAAACTGACAGTTATGTAAATTACTACTTTTGATGATATGAAATGACAAAAATTTATGGTTTCAAAAAAATTAGTGATTTTCATATTGATGCTTTATGATTATTGATGCCATGATAGGTACAGTAGTGATTGTTCGTAGTTCACCCTTATCGTAGGATATGTATCAGAATGACCTACGGGCGTCCCGGTGTATACCCTATGGTAAGGGGGTGCTACATTTAGGAGGTATCAGAGCATGGTTTGGCATCTGTTGGGACTAGTCAAATATTTAGGCTTGGGATTACTGTGAGAAATGCATAAACTAATCGAGATTATTGTTTTGTTATAGGTCATCCGTTCTTGGTGATCAGATTGATCAACCAGCTGACCAGGGATCAGTCGGAGCTAGTAAGGAGTCATCGGTGCCTCGTTACAGGGCGCCTCCTAGAGTTCCAGTGAGGCGGGAGGAGGTATGACGATTGCGTGGCGGTACATGGACTTATGGCAGCCTTGAGAGAGTCTTGACGGATGGTATGATTCAGATGAGAGATTTGACTATGCAATATCTGTTGGAGTTATGTAAATATAGTGCCCTGGAAAACAAGTGTATTTACATGTAACTTTATCTTCTTGATTCTGATTTTGTAATGAAAATATTTATTATTAATAAAACAAAAGAGTTTGGTTTTATCGTATGAGCATTATATATCTGGTCATAAGGTACCAAGATTCATTTGTAAGTAATATACATATACATAGAGATGTATGGGAAACATGTATATTATTAGAATCTGAATTAATTAATTCACGTTGAATAATCAAGTTGGTGCGTTTGATTATGGTTTAGATTGTAGTGTTGCGATTTATCTCCATATAAGTAAAGGAGTTTACTTAAAGGGAATGATGAGTTTCATATCATGATAGTAGTAGACTATCGATAATGGCACTATTAAATGAATACGGAATCAAATATGTTTTCAAGAATAAAGTGGGTTGTTACTTTAATCTTAAAACATACAACTTAACATTAAACTTATTATGAACCACAATCTTGATGAGTGGTGAACTCATATATGTTCATTATAACTCTTGATATGATGGAATGGATTTTTCGGGTATTAATCCGATTATGCGCATGTTGGAATTATTAATTGAAACATGTATCGAGAACATTCACTCGAATAAAGAGTTTATAGTGTTATCATCTCTTACAGATGTTTTAAGGAGATTTGGTGATTAAGCTGGCGCCCGATAGTTTGATGGACTAGCTACCCATCAAGTCTTAACACTAAGATGAGATCTTATGTGTTAATCACCATATAAAGTAAAATGAGAGATCTAGAAGGAAAAACCAACATAAGGGCAAAGCGGTAATTTTACCCTTTGTTGTGCGGATAGCTATAATAAGGTTCTAAATAGGGTTTGCAATTGGACATATTCTCATAATATTTAATAATTCAAGAGTTCAACTAATTGTCTTTAGTGGAATGATATTTAGTTAATAAGCTAGAATTAATTCAATGAGTTGAATTATTTACGGGCTTATTAGACTTAATTATCAAAGTTCAATAAGATTCTCCACTTGGCTTTAAGGAAGGTTATCAAGCAAAGTAAGAAGTAGTTTGGAGGCTTTAGAATTCCATAATTGAATGATGGGCTTATACTAATTAATGATTAATTGGAAGCCCATATGTTCATTAGAAATGGGCTTATTTTGGTTTAATGTAATTGATTAGATTAATTATATTAAAACAATTTTTTTTAAATGGAGAAGAAACAATTTCAAAATTGTGTTAGGTTAGATGTGTAACCACACATTTGACATTAAAATACTAAATAAAGATGGTCTTTATTATGGTTCATCATTATTAAATGGAGTTATGAACTTACCATTAAATGGTTTAATGGTTGGCTTTTAATGTTGGCATGTAACCTATTTGCATTCATTAGATTAAAGATGAAAGATGTGCATTAGATGGACCATCTTCCTTCTTTCTTCTTGCTAAAACCAAAATGGGTATTCAATTATAGGTTATGGTCTTTTCAAATAGCCATTTTAAAGATAAATGAAGTAAGTCTTATTTATTGGCTATTTGATGAGTGATTAATGTAAGAAGTGATGCATTGGATGCCTCTCACTCTTTCCATTCATGCATATTTCGAAATTGAGATGTAAGAAAGGGTTCTTGCATGGTTTTTAGACATTCTCTCCTTTCATGCAAGGTAGAACCGAAATTCCTAAGTGAAAGAATTGAAAGAGTTTCAGTTTTGGTTCTTCTTCTTCTAAGAAAATCTCCTCCAAATATTTCTTCTCCTTTCCCACCAAAGGATTTTGTTAACCTAGTTTTCCTTGAAGAACAAGTGGTAAATCTAATTGGTTGAGGATACTACAACAAGGAAGAAGATAGATTGCTAAAGGAAAAGACTCAAAGGCAAATGATTTGGATATAAGAAGGAGAGGATAGCGCGGCGAGGATTTAAAAATGTGCGAAGAATTCGGTAATTCCTTTTATCTTGTTCTTGGTTTTATTATCCTTATACCATATCATGTATGGATTAGCATGTTGATTTGGATATATTGCTTCCGCTGCAAGATGATTTCTTAAAAAGTTTTGAAATCTATCGTTTCTCCATACTAAGCATGCTTTCTTTTTTCGATCCAACAATTGGTATCAGAGACAGGTTTTTCATGCATGATTTCGGTTCCTATATGGTGGATGCATGGGTTGGCAATCTTTTTATGTATACTGCATATTTTTATGTGATTGAAATATATATGGTGTATGTTGCTCTTTTGGTTGTCCATAGAAGTTAAACTTTATCTTGTAAGATTTCTTCATTTGGTTATAACAAATAGGGTGGTCTATCATCACCATGTTTCCTCCTTGGTTTCTTTTTTCTATTTTATTTGATTTTGTAATGTACAAATTGATGTAATGATGAAGAAGGAGCAGCCATGGATTGAAGAAATGGAAAGGTAAAATTTTCGGTGTATCCTTTTGTGTTTTGGCATAAGTTTTGTGAAAACTAAGTTGCTGGAATTTTTGTTTCAATGAATCATATTTCAGTTATGATTGGAAAACAAGTGTTGGTTTTTTTGTTTCAAAGAATCCAATTTCGGTTTTGCTAAAATACTAAGTGTTGTTTTTAATTTTCATGAAATGAGTTTCAGTTTTAATAAAACAAGTGCTGGGATTTTTTGTCAAAACAAAGATTTGGTTTTGTAAAAATCTAGTGCTGGAATTTTATTTTTCAAAATGACAAAATTCTAATTTCATAAATGCCATTACATTTGTTTACGAATGGGCGGATCATGTTAGCGAAGAGTTGAGCGGAAGATCCAAGATTAAGAAGCATATTTTGGGCCTAAAAGGCTTGTAATTATTTTATGTTTCTAGGATGGACAATCAAAAGTGGCTTTATTAGTTTATGTGATGAATGGTGAAATGAATGCTTGTAATATGTGATATTATGTGATTGCATGTCATTTAGAAAATTGCCAACCCTAGGCCTTGCCATGCATTCATTATGTATGAGATATATAATGAAACAATATAGGATGGATAATAAATTGCATCTAGACAGATGGTATTTAAAACTTAAAGCCCAAAAGATTGAGTGGGAGAGGATGCTCTGTGAGAGTCCACGGTCTCCAAATGATGGCCCGTTTGCATGTGGTGAAGTGTTACTCCCCATCGGAGGGCATGGATCCTAGATCTTGCATGGTTTGGGTCTCCTTAGGATAAGTCCATTAATGATAGCAAATGTGACCTCCCATGAGGCATGATTTGTAGGTATCTTTAGTGAATGAATCAAATGGTTATACACTCAACATTTTTATCAATAAGCGCCCAAGTAGCTCTGTTGGTAAAAGTATGGACCAAATTAAGGCGCTTCTTAAAAATTGAGCATGAGATGCTTGGTAGTTTTTGAGTGGGAGGTCCCGATTTTCTTTTAATAGATAAGATGGCCCAAATCAACTTGTACATTATAGATAAGAAAAATAACAGTCGTATAATGTTTTAATTTTTAAGTTTTGTTAAATCTATCATCATGCATACATGCATCATGATTTTATACAAAGTTCCATAAATTGTTGACTAATGCGCTCATGTTTTAATAATTTATATTTTGGACATAATCAACCACAAAATGAATCCACTCACCTACTCTTGACTAATAACAAATTGGAAAATGGAGACAAGTTTAATGAATGGAGCGTAACCTTGACATTGTTCTTCAATATGAGCGTATTTCATGGGTGTTAGCGAAAATGAGCCTAAACCTCTAAGTGGAGATGCAACTCTGAGCAAGTCCAACAACGTGGCGTTGGCGAATCTTGACAAAACTACTAAGTGTTATATTTTGGCTTACATCGGCATGTTGCAAAAACAAATTGCTTGTATGAAAGCTGCTAGTGCAATAGTCCATCACCTACATGAGATGTTTGGTGTGAGGACTAGGTCTGCAAGTGAAAGCTATCAAAACCTTTCATAATCTCGGACGAAAAACAGGTGAGCAGGTCGGGATTACATGATGAAGGTAATCTCTGCGGTCACTTGAAATTTGAGATGCTTAGGCGGATATGGATGCGGACACGCAGATGATTATGATCATCAATAGCTTAAATTCTTCTTTTCAGTAGTTTAAGTTGGACTATGAGCTCAACGACAAGGATTACACCTTGGTGAGTTGATGAATACCCTCAGAACCTGAAGGAAATATTGAATATTACGGCTCATGGGCGAGAAGCTAATGTAGCTTCTTCTTCTAAGCCAAGGGTAAGAGCGAGGAAAGAAGAAGGGTCGATGAAAAGAAGGCCCAAATAGGGTCAAGGCCAAACCCGTAAAAAGAAGGCCAAAGAGAACATCAAGGAAAGTGTTTCCTTTGTGATGAGATGGGCCTGGAAAAAACTGTTAGACCCCAAAATTTTTTTTTATGATGATATTAAGCATGAATTGTGATAATTGTGGTATTTTGTCTTAGTTTGATTAAATTGGGAATATTATGGATAATTATGGTTTAATTGAGGTTTAAATGAGCATTTGAGGATGTAAGGTGTGTAAGGGCTTTAAGTTGTTTTAGGCTTGGGCTTAGTAGGAAGGGCCCATGCCCTTAGAGTTTAAAGAAGAGACTTAGAATAGAAATAGAAAAGAAAAAGGAAAGGAAAAAGGAAAAATAGAACAAGAAGAGAAGAGAGGGTGCTGTAGCCGTGGGAGGAGAGGAAGAAGAAGAGAAGAGAATTTACGATTTTTGAGGTTTTCGACCGATTCAAAGTGCTTTCCGGGTATGTTACGTTCATTCCTTCTTGTTGTAGTAAGATTGAACCTTAAGATAGCTTGGATTGGGAGAAATCAAAGGTGTTAGGGTTTTGAGTGGAAAAATTGGGAGAATCGTTGGGTTGATGTGTTTTTGTGAGATTTGAAGTCTAGAATGGGTTAGAAATGTTGTAGAGGGCTTGATCTATGTCTTAGATGTGTTGCATTAGAGTTTGGAATGGATTGGGGTTGGAAAATCTGAGATTTTCGGGTTGAAACGTTTTCCCTGATCCATGCGTCATGACGATGCTCAAGAACCTTGCCTGGCGCTTTGCATGGCGTTTCACCTCAGACCTTCGTACGGTGAAGCCTTCGCCAACTAACAGAGCCTTTAATGCAGCGAGGCCTCTGTTTTCGAAAATGAGATTTTTGGTATTTGGGCATATCTTTTGGTGTAGATGTCCAATTGAGGTGATTTTGAGCCGTTGTGAACTAAAAGATCGGGGCTACAAGGTGTATGAAGAAGGAAGTTGGAGATTGTTTGAAGGGTTTGAGAATTTTAAGAGAAAGTCGAATGTAGACTTTAACGCTTTACTTTTGGTTTTGAGCTTTCTTGAATATTTGCTATGGATATTAATTGTATGGAAACTTGGTTTATTATAGGAACCAAGTGATTTGACAATCGCAAGAGGAAGGACGACAGTGAGTCGATACTCAGCGATACTAGGTGGGTAATATGTTTGTGATTATTGTGTGTATGGGCAATTGCATGATGTGTGCTTGCTTGCATTATATGATCTTGATTGTATTGAATTACATGAGAACTTTTGACTATGCCTTTGAGTATGATAGAATTATGCATGAATTGATAGGCCTTTATGGCAATGGACTAGAATGAGATGTGAGAAAATGTGAAACATGCTTTGAACATGGATCGAATGGACTATGTGCCTTGTTTGGGTAAGAGAGTTACGGATGGAGTCACGTGCGTTGTGATAAAGCCTTCTCCATTTGCCGCTTGTGTGCGAGATCCTTGAAATCGACTTCGGATGGATTCTGGTTTACCTTTGGGTTATCCGGATGGATTCTGGAACTCTCGAAGCCAATTGATTGTGCATACCTGATGGATTTGTTGAGCATAACACATGATGAGTTTGTGACTATGTTGCATATTGCTTGATATGTCGAGAATAGTAAATGCATGACTTATGTTATATGAATGTGAATTGAATTGATGAATTATGAATTTCTAGTGATATGTATATGTATATACTTGATTGTGTGGCTCGTTGCCAATGGCTATACGTATATGCCATTGAGCTCGTAGCTCACCCATTACTCTCCCTCCTCGAGTGCGGATCGGTAGATTATGGGCCTTGGGGCATCGAAACTTCGAGCTAGCTAGGAATTTGTATAAGTTAGTCCTTTGGTTGGCCCTCCGAGCATGTCATCATGGAACATACTTTGTATTTGAGATTTCATGTTATTTTGTATTCTGCTGCATTTGAGAATAGTGTTGAATGCTTTTGTATGACAATGACGGATGAATTATGCTTATGGAATGATTAAGGCATGTTTAGAATGCATGTGTAGAATATGTATATGTATGCGTTTATGTGTGTGAAGCGGATCGATTGGTTATTTGTATGGATGTTGGGATCGGGTCCGATGGTATATTGGTCATGAATCTTGAAGCGCCCGAGACGACTCTCGGGGATTTGGACGTATGGGGCCCGGGCCCAACATGTTTGGTATCAGAGAGCCTAGGTTTAGGTGTCCTTGGCTTAGAGTGCATAATAGGATTGTGTGATCTATGGTTATTTGTTGCATTGCTTAAGTGACATGCATATCATGCATACATGTAGATGCCATATAGCTAATCCTTAGTGTTTCTATTTGAAGAGTGCGATGCCACCTCGTAGAAGGACACGAGGAGCTATCTGAGGTTTCTTTTTGACTCTCCGACTAGGGAGGAGAGGACCGATGAGTCTGTAGCCCCAATGCATGTTGAGGCTTACGTAGGGCTAGAGAGTGAGCCCGTCGTTCGCCACTCGAGAATCGCCGATTCCGCCAGGTCAAGTGCCCCAGTTTGACCCAAGGATGTTTCAGGCCTTTACTCAGGCGTTTGTTCAGGCTATGGGCCAGATGCCACAGCCTTCTGCTCCGGCCCCAGTGAAGAGGGGAAAATAGTTCGACAAGCTGAGGAAGTATGGAGCAGTTGACTTCTTTGGGATAGCGGATCCTGAGGAAGCTGAGACATGGTTGCGGAGAACAGAAAGGGTGCTGGATCAGATGGATTGCGAGGCAGATGAGCGAGTGGTGTATGCTGCCAGTTTGCTTCAGGGAGATGCTCTACATTGGTGGGAGACCGTGCCGGGCAGTCAGATGAGGCTAGTAGGGTTGGCATGGCCAGGATTTTGTGGCTGCGTTCAAGAAGAAATATCTGTCGAGAGGTTTATGTCTAAGCGAAGCGAGGGAGTTTTGAGTCTCACTCGAGAGGATATGCGATTCTTGAGTATGGCGTAGGTTCACAGATTATCCGGTATGCTTGAGACTTGATCTTTGAGTGAGGTTGCGGATGTCATCGGTTGAGTCGGGACTACATTGGCTATCAGGAGAAAGTAATTGTCGCAAATTCGGTGATTTTCAGCGATTAGTTGAGGCGACTCTTGGTGGAGAACATAGAGAACATCGAAGTCTTTGTGAATAAGAAGAGGAAGGCAGAGAGCATTCTAGGAGAGGGGTAGTACTAGTACTCCTATACGAGCGAAGTGCTAGGAGCTTCCATTTATTGAGAGGAGAGGAAGCGATGGGGCTGGCCGTAGGCGATGAGGACTTCTCATCTCTCTCACCAAGCTTCAGCGGTGGGTGGCGATAGAAGAGAGAGGAGATAGATCGGTTATCGGCGTGTGAGCAACCTTGCGAAACCTCATAGAGGAGAGTGCTTGAGGGCAGAGGAGCTTGTTTTAGCTGTGGAGAAGGGACATATTGCGGAGAGTGTCCTCGGCCTCCACGACGGAGAGAGGTCGGATGCCGACTCGAGGAGGGCAGAGACCATGGGTCGGAAGGGCTGGGGCAGAGGTAGGTAGTTACGATCTTTGTCGGGAGGCGAATCTTCGGGGAGACCGAGAGGCGGAACCTTAGCCATGGTGTTATTATGGTAGGGGAGGATGCTAAGACCGCACGGATGTTATCAGATGCAGTACATTTATTTTATGATGATGTGATAGTCTTGATTGATCCGGGTTCTACTCATTTTCTTCGAGTAGACCGTGTGTGATTGATTGTGAGGCCATTGGATGTTCCGCGATGGTGAGTACTCCCATCGCCGGTGCATTGTGATTAGTCAAGTGTATAGAGGTTGTGAGATTCGCATTGGTGGAGGACTTCTAGTGGTAGATCGATGCCCTTTGGAGATGGCGGTTTAGATGTGATTTTGGGCATGGATACATTGGAAAAGTACAATGCCCATTTGGATTATAAGCAGAAGACGGTGGGTTTGAATTGAATGATGGCGGAAGAGTAGTGTTCTTTGGGGACGAGAAGCGAGTCCGCCTAGGATTGTGTCAGCATTGACAGCGAGGAAGATGATGAGTAAGGGTTGTGAGGCGTTTCTAGCTTATGTGATAGACTCCAGAGCTGATAGAGGGAAGCTGGAGGATATTCGGTGAGTTAAGGATTTCTCGAGCGTCTTTCAGAATTGCGGGACTACTTGACTCGGAGATTGAGTTTCCTATTGAGCTTGTGTCAGGTACAAGACCGATTTCAATTCCGCCTTATCAGATGGCTCCAGTGGAATTGAAAGAGCTTAAGGAGCAGTTGGAGGAGTTATTGGAGAAAGGATATATCAGACCAAGCTCTTCGCCTTGGGGAGCTCCGGTTCTTTTTGTGAAGAAGAAAGATGGATCCTTAAGGATGTGTGTGGACTACAGGAAGCTGAATCAGTTAACGGTGAAGAACAAGTACCCGCTTCCTCGCATTGATGATCTGTTTGATCAATTGCAAGGAGCGAGAATCTTTTCGAAGATAGATTTGAGATCGGGATATCATCAGTTACAGATTAAGGAGTCGGATGTGCCGAAGTCTACTTTCAGGACTCGGTATGGGCATTTTAAGTTTTTGGTGATGCCTTTCGGATTGACGAATGCTCCGGCAGCGTTTATGAATTTGATGAATCGGGTTTTTAAGCCATTCTTAGACAAATTTATCATTGTCTTTATTGATGATATATTGGTGTATTCCAAGAGTGATGAACAGTATGAGGAGCATTTGAGGATGGCTTTGGAGACCTTGAGAAGCAATGAGTTGTATGTCAAATTCAAGAAATGCGAATTTTGGCTGAGGGAAGTTTCATTTCTTAGACACGTGATCTCAGAGCAAGGAGTTCATGTGGATCCAAAGAAGATAGAAGCAGTTGTGAGTTGGGAAGCGCCGAAGAATGTGGCAGAAGTGAGGAGCTTTTTGGGTTTAGCAGGCTATTACAGGATATTTGTGGAGGGATTCTCTATGATATCCGCTCCGATGATGAAATTGCTGAGGAAGAATCAGAAGTTTGATTGGAGTGAGGATTGTTAGAGGAGCTTTGAGGAGCTCAAGCGCAGATTGACGAGTGCCCCGATTTTGATTTTGCCATCGGGTGATGAGGGTATTCGGTATATAGTGATGCTTCGAGGAAGGGTCTTGGATGTGTTTTGATGCAGGGAGATTGGGTAATTGCTTATGCGTCGAGGCAGTTGAAGCCTTATGAGCTGAATTATCCGACGCATGATTTGGAGTTAGCAGCGGTGATATTTGCCTTGAAGATTTGGAGGCATTATCTGTATGGAGTTCAGACTCGGATCTTCACTGATCATAAGAGTCTGAAGTATTTGTTGAGTTAGAAGGAATTGAATTTGAGGCAGCGGAGGTGGTTGGAGCTACTAAAGGATTATGATTTGCTGATTGAGTATCATCCGGGCAAGGTCAATGTTGTGGCGGATGCCCTGAGTAGGAAATCGTCGATTGCGCATGTTCGATCGGTTTATCTTCCTTTATTGGAAGAGATGACCAAGCTTAAGATAAGCTTGAGGCAGGAGGAGTTGGAGTGCCTCCTAGCTAACTTTCGAGTGAGGCCGATTCTCAAGGAGAAGGTTAGGGAGTTACAGGCTCAGGATGCAGATTTGAGCAAGCTTCGGGATGAGATTCAGAATGGCAGGGTTTCTGAGATAGATGTGCAGGATGATGGGCTTATGACAGTTGGGAGTCGATTGTGTATTCCTAATGTGCAGGAGGTTAAGGATGAAATTATGGATGAGGCACACAATGCGCCTTATGCCATGCATCCAGGTAGCACCAGGATGTATCGAGATCTGCGAGAGCACTTTTGGTGGAAAGGTATGAAGAGGGATATCGCGAGTTAAATCGATAAGTGTCTTGTGTGTCAAGTCAAGGTGAACACCAAGCACCTTCGAGCAAGTTGAGACCGTTGCCTATTCCGGAGTGGAAGTGGCGGCGGTGACGATGGACTTTGATGGGATTGCTAGGACGGCGGGAGGCATGATGCCATTTGGGTGATTGTGGATCGGTTGACTAATTCAGCCCACTTTTTGGCGATTCGACAGACTGATTCTTTGCATGTGCTAACAAAGAAATATATTGATGAGATAGTGAGATTGCATGGGATTCCGGATTCGATTGTGTTGGATCGAGATCCTCGGTTCACTTCGAGATTTTGGGGCAGTTTGCAGGAAGCTTTGGGGACAAAGCTAAATTTCAGTACGGCTTTTCACCCTCAGACGGATGGTCAATCTGAGAGGACTATTCGGACACTTGAGGGGATGCTTCGGGCTTGTGTGATGGATTTTCGAGGAGCATGGGATGAGCATTTGCTGTTGGTCAAATTTGTTTATAACAATTCGTACCATTCGAGCATTCAGATGGCTCCATATGAGGCATTGTATGGACGGAGATGTAGGACTCCGATTTGGAGAGAGGCAATTGGAGGGAACAGATTTGATTCAGATGACTGTTGAGAAAGTCAATCTGATTAAGCGGCTGACTTAAGTGACACGAGGACCGGATGAAAGTTATGTTGATGCTCACCAAAAGGAGATAGAGTATGAGGTCGGTGAGAAGGTGTTCCTTAAGACATCTCCTTGGAAAGGAGTATTGAGATTCGGCAAGAAAGGGAAGTTGAGTCAGAGGTATGTGGGTCCTTATGAGATCCTTGAGAGGATTGGACCACTCGCCTCTGATTGGCGTTACCTCGGGAATTATCAGCAGATTCCACGACGTTTTCATGTGTCCATGTTGAGGAGGTATAGATCGGATCCTTCTCACATCATTCGGACTAGTGAGGTTCGATTAAGGGATGATTTGAGCTATGAGGAGCTTCCAGGTCTGATTTTGGATACCAAGGACAAGGTTCTCGGGAATAAGGCAGTTCGATTGGTCAAAGTTCTTTGGAGGAACCATTCGATGAGGAGGCTACTTAGGAGCCATTGGAGGCTATCTTGGAGAAGTATCCGCATCTCTTCGATGATTCAGGTAAATTTCGAGGACGAAATTTCTTTTAAGAGGGGGATAAATGTTAAACCCCGAAATTTTTTTTAATGATGATATTAAGCATGAATTGTGATAATTGTGGTATTTTGTCTTAGCTCGATTAAATTGGGAATATTATGGATAATTATGGTTTAATTGAGGTTTAAATGAGCATTTGAGGATGTAAAGTGTGTAAGGGCTTTAAGTTGTTTTGGGCTTGGGCTTAGTAGGAAGGGCCCATGCCCTTAGAGTTTAAAGAAGAGACTTAGAATAGAAATAGAAAAGAGAAAGGAAAGGAAAAAAGAAAAATAGAAGAAGAAGAGAAGAGAGGGTGCTGTAGCCGTGGGAGGAGAGGAAGAAGAAGAGAAGATATTTTACGATTTTTGAGGTTTTCAACCGATTCAATGTAACATCCCGTTACTGTCAGTGAGGGTATTATGGTAATATTGGGACAGACTGGTAGGATTTCACTGCATTCATTGACTGAGCATATTACTGGCCTCTAATCATAGAGGAACTGGTCTACTGCATATGTATATATTCATGGGTACATGAATCCACGATTTTTCGGTATTTAATTGTAAATTGGAATTATTTGAAATTGGTGGGTGGTGAACGAATCTTGTTGGCTTCGATCAATTGGGGACTGATTGAGAAATTAGAGTAATTGGGTTCAATTGACTGATTTAATATTGAATCTGAAAGTATTGGTAATTTATAGTGGCTTATAGGAGATTTTGGGAAATTAGGAGAAATTGCCCGGCCAAAATATTTGGGTGATTGCTGATTGACCACATATTCTTGAAAGAACATCGAATGGCAATGGAAAAATTAGAATTTCTTGATAGGAAATAAATATGTTGAGCTATTGAAATTTAGAGGTGAAATTTGGGTGATATGGAGACTTAGGTCTATAAATAGCTAGGGATTGACAAGTTGGGGAAAAATTTGGAAAGGCTCTTCGTTCTTCCTCTTCTCTACGGCGTTTGATTTTCCTCCAACGGTGAGAGATCCTTGATTTCTTCTTATGGTTCTCCTTTATTGTGTTAATCTAACATGTTTATGATGATTGGTAAAGGTTAGAGGCTCTGGGATTAGTGAATCGTTGAGTTTGAAGGATTATAGGGTTACGGTGATTTGAGATCTGTGGAGAAATCGATTGGTAAGTTTTTATTGGTTTTAATGTTGTCCCTGATGGTTGTTGCATATATTTATGGCATTTATTGGGTTAGATAGAGTAGTTGAATGTGTTAGTGGAGGTTTGAATGTGTATTAATGGCGGAAGTCGATCGGAGAAGACGATCTGGTCTTCGCACGTTGCGACGAGCGCAGAAGCTTAAGGGCTTCGTCGCGACGAGTAATTGGATTTAATTAAATTTATTAGTCGCGGCAAGCTCGGGTAGACGTCGTGTGGCGTGGATTAATGCGTCGCGACGAGTGGTTTCTCGTCGCGGACGGCGTGGTTTGTCTTGACGCGACGAGCAGCGTTCACATCGCGACGAGCGGGCTTTTCCTCGACGCATCAAGCGGACGTAGGTCGCGACGAGGAAGGGAAATTCTGATTTGTTGATTGTTGGTTAATTGGGCATAACGTATGGTGTAGACCTCCAATTGAGGTGACTCTCGATTCACTGTGAACTAGGGAAAGAGGTCTACTATTGAGGAAGTATTAAGAGTTGGCATTTAATTTAAATGGTACTGATTCTTGAGATTTAGGTTAATTGTGATTCATAGTGTGACCTAAGTGTCAAATTGAGACTATTGGAGTTTTAATTGGAGATCGCAATAGAGGTTTTCACCCAATGGATAGGAAATTGTTATAAGAAGTAGGAATATAGGAGATTGGACCGAATCATAGGATTGGATCGATTATTGCCAAGAAATTGAGTGAGAAAGTGGAATTGGGCTTAAGGTATCGAAATTGGGATTTAGCAGGGAATCGTGAACATGCATTGTACATTATTTCACCGAGAAACATGCATTCTTGGGCGATCAATTGAGTAATTAGTAATGGGTCATATTTCTTTGTTATAGAGGAACCTTTGGACCGTCGTTCCACGGACATTCTTTGGGACTTCGGGCAATAGCTCGAAGTTCTGGTGAGTAACCTAGTTGGTTTCTCAAATTCAGTTTGCTTACATACTTCTTGTGAATTACATGCGAAGGTGAACTGTATGATTCTTGGCATGTGTAGGATTGGACCCTTTGTATGCTTCTTGAAATGAGTATGATTTTCTTGGTCGAATCTGTACTAATACATGACATCGAAACTAAATTCTTGAAAGCACCGCTACTTTGGGCTTTCATGGCCGTATATTGTAGAATCTTGATCACGAAATTCTGAACCACTTGCCTTTGCATTGCATGCATAAATGCATGATCGAGATAATGGAATGTGTCCCAGTTGCTAAAATCACCGAAAAGAGCTTGAGCTCAGCTGTCTTGATCGGGCATAGCAGAGGATTTATCCTGACGCGTCCCCATTGAACCTTGTTGAACACTTGGGCCTGACATCGAATAAGCTGGAAAAGAGTCTCATATGCATTGCATACACGAATAGTGACTGTGACAATGACATGATTTACTGTGAACTGTAATGTGATACTGCCAAATGTTTTGTGGTTCTTGTTTCTTGCTAAATGTTACGTACTCAGAAATTGTACAATATGATCTTTGTTAAGTATTCACGTAAAGCTGTATGTGATTCTTGTGAACCAGCATATAGTATTGAAGCCGATATATGATAGTACTGAAATTGGTTATATGATACTGATAACTAAATACTACTGTATTGTGCTGTACGCGCTACGCGTAATGCATGATTTGAGTGAATCATCGATGATGGTTTCTCACTGAGTTCGCAAACTCACCCAAAATTTCATCGTATTTTTCAGGACTGATAGCGTAGACTCCTAGCTCCGAAGATCTTCTTTTCTGCGATGCATTTTTGGCTAGGCGATGGCTCAAAGGTCAGTCAGCTGGGTTAGCGTTTTGAGAATGACCTAGGAAAGATGTTTGTATCAACTTCCTTTTTGGTTTTGTTAGGAAACTGATAGACGGGTCTATTCTGTCATTGGATGACTGTACAAGATGATTGTTATTTTTTTTAAAGATTTTAATTTACTGATTACTATTATATTGTGATTTAATTACTGCGATGCCATGTGGATATTAGTAGAACTGTTCTGGTAGTGCGCCTTTATCGTGGGATACGTGTCGAGAGTCCCGATGTGTACCCTACGGTGAGGGGGCGCTACATTCAAAGTGCTTTCCGAGTACGTTACGTTCATTCCTCGTTGTAGTAAGACTGAACCTTAAGATAGCTTGGATTGGGAGAAATCGAAGGTGTTAGGGTTTTGAGTGGAAAAATTGGGAGAATCATTGGGTTGATGTGTTTTTGTGAGATTTGAAGTCTAGAATGGGTTAGAAATGTTGTAGAGGGCTTGATCTATGTCTTAGATGTGTTGCATTAGAGTTTGGAATGGATTGGGGTTGGAAAATCTGAGATTTTCGGATTGAAACGTTTTCCCGATCGGCATGTATAGCGTGCTCAAGAACACTTGCTGCGGCGTCTGAATTAATTTAATAATGCCTTGCAGCGCTCGCATCTTGTCTTGGCCTTGCATGCGTAATGTCTTAATTAGCGTTCGCCTTGAGACTTGGCGAGAAGAAGCCTTCATGCCATGACGAACAGAGCCTTCGTCATGGCGAGGCCTCTGTTTTCAAAAATGAGATTTTTGGTATTTTGGGCATATCTTTTGGTGTAGATGTCCAATTGAGGTGATTTTTGAGCCGTTGTGAACTAGAGATCGGGGGCTACAAGTTGTATGAAGAAGGGAAGTTCGGAGATCGTTTCAAAGGGTTTGAGAATTTTAAGAGAAAGTCGAATGTAGACTTTTAACGCTTTACTTTTTGCTTTTCGAGCTTTATTGAATATTTGCTATGGATATTAATTGTATTGAAACTTGGTTTATTATAGGAAACCAAGCTGATTTGACCCAATCGCAAGAGGAAGGACGACAGTGAGTCTGATACTTAAGCGATACTAGGTGGGTAATATGTTTATGGTTATTGTGTATACGGGCAATTGCGTGATGTGTGCTTGCTTGCATTATATGATCTTGATTGTATTGAATTACATGAGAACTTTTGACTATGCCTTTGAGTATGATAGAATTATGCATGAATTGATAGGCCTTTATGGCAATGGACTAGAATGAGATGTGAGAAAATGTGAAACATGCTTTGAACATGGATCGAATGGACTATGTGCCTTGTTTGGGTAAGAGAGTTACGGATGGAGTCACGTGCGTTGTGATAAAGCCTTCTCCGGCTGCCGCTTGTGCAACGAGATCCTTAAAATCGAACTCGGATGGATTACGGATTTACCTTTGGGTTATCCGGATGGATTCTGGAACTCTCAAGCCAATTGATTGTGCATACCTGATGGATTTGTTGAGCATAACACATGATGAGTTTGACAGCTATGTTGCATATTGCTTGATATGTCGAGGAATAGTAAATGCATGACTTATGTTATATGAATGTGAATTGAATTGATGAATTATGAATTTCTAGTGATATGTATATGTATATACTTGATTGTGTGGCTCGTTGCCAATGGCTATACACGTATATGCCACTGAGCTTCGTAGCTCACCCCATTACTCTCCCCTCCTCAGGTGCAGATCGAGCCGATTGTCGACCTTGTAGGGCATCAGAAACTTCGAGCTAGCTAGGAATTTGTATAAGTTAGTCCTTTGGTTGGCCCTCCGAGCATGTCATCATGGAACATACTTTGTATTTGAGATTTCATGTTATTTTGTATTACGCTGCATTTGAGAATAGTGTTGAATGCTTTTGTATGACAATGAAGGATGAATTATGCTTATGGAATGATTAAGGCATGTTTAGAATGCATGTGTAGAATATGTATATGTATGCGTTTATGTGTGTGAAGCGGATCGATTGGTTATTTGTATGGATGTTGGGATCGAGTCCGATGGTATATTGGGCGCCGAATGCCGGCGCGGCCCGAGGGGCAGCTCTCGGGGATTTGGACGTACGGGGCCTGGGCCCAATAGAAACTGTCCAGTCTACCTAGAGTCCCTCAAAAGCAAACAAGGTATGGGCTTCCTAAGTTTGTTAGGAACTAGAAATGTGGCAGATTTATCTACTTCTTGGATATTAGATTCAGAAGCCACTAACCATGTTTGTAATTTTTGCGGGGGTTCAATGAGAGGAAAAGACTTCTAAAGGCCGGTTTGAAGTTAAGATAGCAGATGGTTCCTATGTTTCAGCAGAATCAGTGGGAGTAGTTATCTTGGACTTTCCTAGTGGTCATAGGTTATATTTGGAAGATGTTTATTACATGCCAATGATTGTAAGGAACATGATTTCTATTTTTTGTCTAATAAAATCTGCTATTCCTTATATTTTGAAAAGGTTATTTCAATATATGAGAATAAGGATTTTATTTGTGAAGCGATAATTAAGCAGGGATTGTTTTTTATAGAACCTATGAAAGGCTCACTAAACACCACAGAATTGATAAAACCAAGACAATCCAATATCTCTAGCATTAATTCAAAGTATCTGTGGCATCTAAGGATGGGTCATATCAATCGAAAAAGACTTGTGAGGCTAGTAAAGGATGGGATCCTTATGGGCTTGGATAGTGATCCATTACCCACTGTGAATCTTGTATTGAAGGAAAAATGACAAAAGCCTCATTTCCTTCTAAAGGAAGCGATTTGAATCCACATTGGACATGGTACATCTTGATGTGTGTGGGCCCATGAATGTACAAGCTAGAGGGGTTATGAATATTTCATAACTTTTATAGATGATTACTCGAAGACATGGCTATTTGTATTTGATGCGAGAAAAGAGTGATTCTTTTGAAAAGTTGAAAGAATTCAAAGTTGAAGTGAGAAGCAACTTGGCAAGCCATTAAAACAACCGATCGGATCGAGGTGGTGAGTATTTATCTGGAGAGTGCCAGCAATATTTAATTGACAATGGAATTGTTTCCAATTTATCGACTCCTCGTACACCTCAATGAATGGTGTAGTAGAGGAGAAATAGAACTCTAATGGAAATGGTAAGATCGATGATGTCTATGCTAGCCTTCGGAATCATTATGGGATATGTCATACAAGCGGCAACATATCTTCTTAACTTTGCTCCATCCAAATCGGTGCCTAAAACACCTAGGGAGTTGAGGATCGGCCGAGTGCCTTCATTGAGGCACTTGAGGACTTAGGGCTGTCGACCCATGTTCTAAAGCTTGAATCCACAAAGATGGAACCAAGGTCAAGTATGTTTGTTTGTAGGATATCCTCACGAACTCGAGGTACTATTTTTACAGTCCTCATGATAGGAAGGTATTTGTGTCGACAAATGCAAACTTCTAAGAGGAAGAGTTTGTGAGAAATCACAAAGGAAGAAGTGAAGTAGTACTAAAGGAGTTAGCAATTTCATCGAACCAAGAGTTGTTTTGGATATGACAAACAAGATGTCGAAATGGATTCAAGAGTTGAATCGGAAGTGCACCTGAACATCAAGATGTGCCTAGATGTAGTGGGAGGTTGTGAGACAACCAGATAGGTATCTGGGTTTAGGAGAAGGCTTAATTGCCATCTCGGACCAAGAAGAAAGCAGATCCGTTCACGTATACACGGGCTATTAATGATGTTGATGCGAGGAAAATGGCACGAGGCAGCGGAATGGGAAATAGATTCTATGTATACTAATGAAGTGCGAGTCCTTGTAGATCTACCACCAGTCTAAAAACCATAGGGTGTAAATGGATCTACAAAGGAAAGGGATCGGATGGAAAGGTAGAGACCTTTAAAGCTAGATTGGTAGCTAAAGGCTATACTCAAAAGGAGGGTATAGACTACGAGGATAATTTTTCTCCGGTTGCCATGCTTAATTCCATCAGGATTCTTTTGGCCATAGCAGCCTATTTCGATTATGAAATATGACAAATGGATGTCAAGACCGCATTTCTGAATGGAGATCTTGAGGAGACCATTTATATGGTCCAACCAGAAGGATTCATTGAGCTAGGTAATGAGCATAAGGTTTGCAAGTTGCAAAGGTCCATTTATGGATTTAAGCAAGCATCTAGGTTTTGGAACATTAGGTTTGATAATGCAATCAAAACCTATGGGTTCATACAAAACCTAGATGAGCCTTGTGTTTACAAAAGAATACAAGAAGGTAAGGTTACTTTCCTAATCCTGTATGTTGATGACATTACGCTCATTGGGAATGATGTGGGAATGTTATCTGCGGTTAAGGATGGCCCGAATGAAGAGTTTTCAATGAAGGATTTGGGAGAGGCTACCTATGTTCTAGAGATCAAACTTATAAGGGATCGTAAGAACAAGAAGATAGTTTTGTCTCAACTAACCTACATTGAGAATATGCTCAATAAGTTAAGCCATGCAAGATTCCAGAGGGTTTCACTCCTACTAGACATTGAATCAAACTTTCAAAGGAACAAGCACCTAAAACCCGAAGAGGAGGTTGAGCATGTGTAACATTCCATATGCTTGGCGAGTTGGTAATTTGATGTATGCAATCTTGTGCACTAGACCGGATATACATTACATTGATGGGATAGTAGCGATTTCGATCCAATCGAGAATGGAACATTGAATTGCGGTTAAGTGTATATTTAAGTATCTTCGTGGACGAAGAACTTAATGCTTATTTACTCTGGAAGTAATCTTATTCGACGGGATATCTGGATTCGATTTCCAATCGGATGTTGATTCAAGAAATCAACTTCGGTTCTATATTTACTTTAGGAGGTGGAGCCATAGTTTGGAGGAGTGTCAAGCAATCTTGTATTGCTGATTCGATTATGGAGGCTGAGTATGTTGCTACTTGTGAAGCGTGAAAGGAAGCGATCGCTCGGAAGTTCCTAAATGATTTGGAGGTAGTTCGAGGCGTAAAAGCGATTACACTTTATTGTGATAATAGTGGGGCGTTGGCTAATTCTAAAGAACCTCGGAACCACAAAGATGCCAAACACATTGGCGAAAGTATCATCTCATAAGGAGATAATACAACGTGGAGAAGTGGATGTGGTAAAGATTCTGAGCAAAACCTTGCTGATCCGTTCACAAAGACATTGACTCAAAAGAGCTTTGAGGGTCACCTAGAAGGGATGGGAATGAAGGATATGTCAAACTTGCTTTAGGGCAAGTGGGAGATTGTTGGAGTTATGTAAATATAGTGCCCTGGAAAGCAAGTGTATTTACATGTAACTTTATCTTCTTGATTCTGATTTTGTAATGAAAATATTTATTATTAATAAAACAAAGAGTTTGGTTTTATCTGTATGAGCATTATATATCTGGTCATAAGGTACCAAGATTCATTTGTAAGTAATATACATATACATAGAGATGTATGGGAAACATGTATATTATTAGAATCTGAATTAATTGATTCACAATTGAATAATCAAGTTGGTCGTTTGATTATGGTTTGAAGCGTAGTGTTGCGATTTATCTCTATATAAGTAAAGGAGTTTACTTAAAGGGAATGATGAGTTTCATATCATGATAGTAGTAGACTATCGATAATGGCACTATTAAATGAATCTGGAATCAAGTATGTTTTCAAGAATAAAGTGGGTCGTTACTTTAATCTTAAAACATACAACTTAAGCATTCGCTTATTATGAACCACAATCTTGATGAGTGGTGAACTCATATGTGTTTCATTATAATTCTTGATATGATCGGAATGGATTTTTACAGGGTATTAATCCAGTGTCTTCATGTTGGAATTATTAATTGAAACATGTATCAAGGAACATTCACTCAAATAAAGAGTTTATAGTGTTATCATCTCTTAGATGTTTTAAGGAGATTTGGTGATTAAGCTGGCGCCCGATAGTTTGATGGACTAGCTACCCATCAAGTCTTAACACTAAGATGAGATCTTATGTATTAATCACCATATAAAGTAAAATGAGAGATCTAGAAGGAAAAACCAACATAAGGGCAAAACGGTAATTTTACCCTTTGTTGTGCGGATGGCTATAATAAGGTTCTAAATAGGGTTTGCAATTAGACATATTCTCATAATATTTAATAATTCAAGTGTTCAACTAATTGTCTTTAGTGGAATGACATTTAGTTAATAAGCTAGAATTAATTCCAATGAGATTGAATTATTTCTGGGCTTATTGGAGCTTGAATTATCAAAGTCCAATAAGATTCCCCACTTGGCTTTAAGGAAGGTTATCAAGCAAAGTAAGAAGTAGTTTGGAGGCTTTAGAAGTCCATAATTGAATGATGGGCTTATACTAATTAATGATTCATTGGAAGCCCATATGTTCATTTAGAAATGGGTTTGTTTTGGTTTAATGTAATTGATTAGATTAATTATATTAAAACAATTTTTTTTAAATGGAGAAGAAGAAATTTCAAAATTGTGCTAGGTTAGATGTGTAACCACACATTTGACATTAAAATACTAAACAAAGATGGTCTTTATTATGGTTCATCATTATTAAATGGAGTTATGAACTTACCATTAAATGGTTTAATGGTTGGCTTTTAATGTTGGCATGTAACCTATTTGCATTCATTAGATTAAAGATGAAAGATGTGCATTAGATGGACCATCTTCCTTTTTTTTTCTTGCCAAAACTGAAATGGGTATTCAATTATAGGTTATGGTGTTTTCAAATAGCCATTTTAAAGATAAATGAAGTAAGTCTCATTTATTGGCTATTTGATGAGTGATTAAAGTAAGAAGTGATGCATTGGATGCCTCTCACTCTTTCCATTCATGCATATTTCGAAATTGAGATGTAAGAAAGGGTTCTTGCATGGTTTTTAGACATTCTCTCCTTTCATGCAAGGTAGAACCGAAATTCCTAAGTGAAAGAATTGAAAGAGTTTCAGTTTTGGTTCTTCTTCTTCTAAGAAAATCTCCTCCAAATATTTCTTCTCCTTTCCCACCAAAGGATTTTGTTAACCTAGTTGTCCTTGAAGAACAAGTGGTAAATCTAATTGGTTGAGGATACTACAACAAGGAAGAAGATAGATTGCTAAAGGAAAAGACTCAAAGGCAAAGGATTTGGATATAAGAAGGAGAGGATAGCGCAGCGAGGATTTAAAGTTGTAGCGAAGGAGTCGGTAATTCCTTTTATCTTGTTCTTGGTTTTATTATCCTTATATCATATCATGTATGGATTAGCATGTTGATTTGGGTATATTGCTTACGCTGCAAGATGATTTCTTAAAAAATTTTAAAATCTATCGTTTCTCCATACTAAGCATGCTTTCTTTTTCCGATCCAACAATTAGTCTCAGAGACAGGTTTTTCATGCATGATTTCGGTTCCTATATGATGGATGCATGGGTTGGAAATCTTTTTATGTATACTGCATATTTTTATCTGATAGAAATATATATGGTGTATGTTGCTCTTTTGGTTGTCCATAGAAGTTAAATTTTATCTTGTAAGATTTCTTCATTTGGTTGTAACAAGGAGGGTGGTCTATCATCACCATGTTTCCTCCTTGGTTTCTTTTTTCTATTTTATTTGATTTTGTAATGTACAAATTGATGTATTGATGAAGAAGGAGCAGCCATGGATTGAAGAAATGGAAAGGTAAAATTTTCGGTGTATCCTTTGTGTTTTGGCATAAGTTTTGTGAAAACTAAGTTGCTGAAATTTTGTTTCAATGAATCATATTTCAGTTATGATTGGAAAACAAGTGCTGATTTTTTGTTTCAAAGAATCCAATTTGGTTTTGCTAAAATACTAAGTGCTGTTTTAATTTTCATGAAATGAGTTTGGTTTTAATAAAAAAGTGCTGGGATTTTTGTCAAAACAAAGATTTGGTTTCTAAAAATCTAGTGCTAAATTTTATTTTTCAAAATGACAAAATTCTAATTTCATAAATGCCATTACATTTTGTTTACCGAATGGGCCGGATCATTTTAGCGAAGAGTTCGAAGCGGAAGATCCAAGATTAAGAAGCATATTTTGGGCCTAAAAGGCTTGTAATTATTTTATGTTTCTAGGATGGACAATCAAAAGTGGATTTATTAGTTCATGTGATGAATGGAGAAATGAATGCTTGTAATATGTGATATTATGTGATTGCATGTCATTTAGAAAATTGCCAACCCTAGGCCTTGCCATGCATTCAATATGTATGAGATATATAATGAAACAATATAGGATGGATAATAAATTGCATCTAGACAAGATGGTATTTAAAACTTAAAGCCCAAAAAGATTGAGTGGGAGAGGATGCTCCTGTGAGAGTCCACGGTCTCCAAATGATGGCCCGTTTGCATGTGGTGAAGTGTTACTCCCCATCGGAGGGCATGGATCCTAGATCTTGCATGGTTTGGGTCTCCTTAAGGATAAGTCCATAATGATAGCAAATGTGACCTCCACCGAGGCATGATTTGTAGGTATCTTTAGTGAATGAATCAAATGGTTATACACTCAACATTTTTATCAATAAGCCCACCGTAGCTCATTGGTAAAAGTATGGACCAAATTAAGGCGCTTATTAAAAATTGAGCATGAGATGCTTGGTAGTTTTTGAGTGGGAGGGTCCAGTTTTTCTTTTAATAGATAAGATGGCCCACCGTCACTTAGTACATTATAGATAAGAAAAATAACCGTCAGTATAATGTTTTAATTTTTAAGTTTTGTTAAATCTATCATCATGCATACATGCATCATGATTTTATACAAAGTTCCATAAATTGTTGACTAGTATGCTCATGTTTTAATAATTTATATTTTCGAGACATAATCAACCACAAAATGAATCCACTCACCCCGCTTCTTGACTAATAACAAATTGGAAAATGGAGACAAGTTTAATGAATGGAGCGTAACATTGACATTGTTCTTCAATATAAGCGTATTTCATGGGTGTTAGCTGAAAATGAGCTACACCTCTAAGTGGAGATGCAACTCTGAGCAAGTCCAACAACATGAGTGTTGGCGAATCTTGACAAAACTACTAAGTGTTATATTAAAAGCTTCATCGTGGCATGTTGCAAAAGCAAATTGCTTGTATGAAAACTGCTAGTGCAATAGTGCATCACCTACATGAGATGTTTGGTGTGAGGACTAGGTCTGCGCAAGAGTGAAAGCTATCAAAACCTTTCATAATCTCAGATGAAACACAGGTGAGCCGGTGCGGGATTACATGATGAAGGTAATCTCTGCGGTCCTTGAAATTTGAGATGCTTAGGGCGGATATGGATGCGGACACAGATGATTATGATCATCAATAGCAAACTCTTCTTTTCAGCGGTTTAAGTTGGACTATGAGCTCAACAGCAAGGATTACACCTTGAGTGAGTTGATGAATACCCTCCGAGCACGGAGGAAATATTGAATATTAAGGCTCATGGGCGAAGCTAATGTAGCTTCTTCTTCTAAGCCAAGGGTAAGGGCAAGGAAAAGAAGAAGGGTCGATGAAAAGAAGGCCCAAATAGGGGTTAAGGCGAACCCATAAAAAGAAGGCCAAAGAGAACATCAAAGGAAAGTGTTTCCCTTTGTGATGAGATGGGCCCTTTGGAAAAGAAACATCCGATCTACTAGAGTCCCTCAAAAGCAAACAAGGTATGGGCTTCCTAAGTTTGTTAGGAACTAGAAATGTGGCAGATTATCTACTTCTTGGATATTAGATTGAAGCCACTAACCATGTTTGTAATTCTTTGCGGGGTTCGATAAAGGAAAAGACTTCCTAAAGGCGATTTCAAGTTAAGATAGCGAGATGGTTCCTATGTTTCAGCGAGAATCGGTGGGAGTAGTTATCTTGGACTTTCTAGTGGTCATAGGTTATATTTGGAAGATGTTTATTACATGCCAATGATTGTAAGGAACATGATTTCTATTTTTGTCTAATAAAATCTGGCTATTCCTTATATTTTGAAAAGGTTGTTTCAATATATGAGAATAAGGATTTTATTTGTGAAGCGATAATTAAGCAGGGATTGTTTTTATAGAACCTATGAAAGGCTCACTAAACACCACGAATTGATAAAACCAAGACAATCCAATATCTCAGCATTAATTCAAAGTATACTGTGGCATCTAAGGATGGGTCATATCAATCGAAAAAGACTTGACAAGGCTAGTAAAGGATGGGATCCTTATGGGCTTGGATAGTGATCCATTACCCACTGTGAATCTTGTATTGAAGGAAAAATGACAAAAGCCTCATTTCCTTCTAAAGGAAATGATTTGAATCCACATTGGACATGGTACACCTTGTGTGTGGGCCCATGAATGTACAAGCTAGAGGAGGTTATGAATATTTCATAACTTTTATAGATGATTACTCAAGACATGGCTATTTGTATTTGATGCATAAAAAGAGTGAATCTTTGAAAAGTTCAAAGAATTCAAAGTTGAAGTGAGAAGCAACTTGGCAAGCCATTAAAAGCGACTTCGATCGGATCGAGGTGGTGAGTATTTATCTGGAGAGTTCAGCAATATTTAATTAATAATGGAATTGTTTCCATTTGTGGCTCCTCGTACACCTCAACGAGAATGGTGTAGCGAGAGGAGAAATAGAACTCTATTGGAAATGGTAAGATCGATGATGTCCTATGCTATCCTTCCATAATCATTCTGGGGATATGCCATACAAACGGTAACATATCTTCTGAACTTTGCTCCATCCAAATCGATGCCTAAAACACCTAGGGAGTTGTGGACTGGCCGAGTGCCTTCATTGAGGCACTTGAGGACTTGGGCCTATCCAGCCCATGTTTTAAAGCCTGAATCCACAAAGATGGAACCAAGGTCAGAAGTATGTTTGTTTGTAGGATATCCTACGGGTACTCGAGGGTACTATTTTTACAGTCCTCATGACAGGAAGGTATTTGTGTCGACAAATGCAAACTTCTTAGAGGAAGAGTTTGTGAGAAATCAAAAAGGAAGAAGTGAAGTAGTACTAAAGGAGTTAGCAATTTCATCGAAACCAAGAGTTGTTTTGGATATGATGAACAAGATGTCGAAATGGATTCAAGAGTTGAATCGAAGTGCAACTGAACATCAAGATGTGCCTAGATGTAGTGGGAGGTTGTGAGACAACCGAGATAGGTATCTCGGGTTTAGGAGAAGGCTTAATTGCCATCTCGGACTAAGAAGAAACAGATCCCGTTCGTATACACAGGCTATTAATGATGTTGATGCGGGAAAATGGCTCGAGGCAGCGGAATCGAAATAGATTCTATATATACTAATGAAGTGCAGGTCCTTGTAGATCTACCACCAGGTCTAAAAACCATAGGGTGTAAATGGATCTACAAAAAGAAAAGGGGATCGGATGGAAAGGTAGAGACCTTTAAAGTTAGATTGGTAGCTAAAGGCTATACTTAAAAGGAGGGTATAGACTACGAGGAGACTTTTTCTCCGGTTGCCATGATTAAGTCCATCAGGATTCTTTTGGCCATAGCAGCTTATTTCGATTATGAAATATGGAAAATGGATGTCAAGACCGCATTTCTGAATGAAGATCTTAAGGAGACCATTTATATGGCCCAACAAGAAGGATTCATTGAGCTAGGTAATGAGCATAAGGTTTGCAAGTTGCAAAGGTCCATTTATGGACTTAAGCAAGCATCTAGGTCTTGGAACATTAGGTTTGATAAGGCTATCAAAACCTATGGGTTCATACAAAACCTAGATGAGCCTTGTGTTTACAAAAGAATACAAGAAGGTAAGGTTACTTTCTAATCACTGTATGTTGATGACATTATGCTCATTAGGAATGATGTGGGAATGTTATCTGCGGTTAAGGATGGCTGAATGAGCAGTTTTCAATGAAGGATTTGGGAGGGCTACCTATGTTCTAGGGATCAAACTTATAAGGGATCGTAAGAACAAGAAGATAGTTTTGTCTCAACTAACCTACATTGAGAATATGCTCAATAAGTTAGCCATGCAAGATTCCAAGAGGGTTTCACTCTACTAGACATGGAATCAAACTTTCAAAGGAACAAGCACCTAAAACCCAAAGGAGGTTGAGCGCGTGCGTAACATTCCATATGCTTGACGGTTGGTAGTTTGATGTATGCAATCTTGTGCACTAGACCGGATATACATTACGCAGATGGGGTAGTAGCGATTTTAGTCCAATCCAGAATGGAACATTGAATTGCAGTTAGCTATATATATTTAAGTATCTTCGTGGGACGAAGAACTTAATGGTTGTTTACTCGAAGTAATCTTATTCCGCGAGTTATCGGATTCGATTTCCAATCGGATGTTGATTCAAGAAATCAACTTACGGTTCTATATTTACTTTAGGAGGTGGAGCCATAGTTTGTAGGAGTGTCAAGCAATCTTGTATTGCTGATTCGACTATGACGCCGAGTATGTTGCTGCTTGTGAAGAAGCAAAGGAAGCGATCGCTCGGAAGTTCCTAAATGATTTGGAGGTAGTTCGAGGCGAGGCGAAAAAGCCATTACACTTTATTGTGATAATAGTGGGCGATGGCTAATTCTAAAGAACCTCGGAACCTGAAAGCTGCCAAACACATTGGCGAAAGTATCATCTCATAAGGGAGATAATACAACGTGGAGAAGTGGATGTGGTAAAGATTCCTCTGAGCAAAACCTTGCTGATCCGTTCACAAAGACATTGACTCAAAAAGCTTTGAGGGTCACCTAGAAGGATGGGAATGAAGGAGATGTCAAACTTGCTTTTGGGCAAGTGGGAGATTGTTGGAGTTATGTAAATATAGTGCTCGGAAAGCAAGTGTGTTTACATGTAACTTTATCTTCTTGATTCTGATTTTGTAATGAAAATATTTATTATTAATAAAACAAAAGAGTTTGGTTTTATCTGTATGAGCATTATATATCGGTCATAAGGTACCAAGATTCATTTGTAAGTAATATACATATACATAGAGATGTATGAGAAACATGTATATTATTAGAATCTGAATTAATTGATTCACAGTTGAATAATCAAGTTGGTGGTTTGATTATGGTTTGAGGCGTAGTGTTGCGATTTATCTCCATATAAGTAAAGGAGTTTACTTAAAGGAAATGATGAGTTTCATATCATGATAGTAGTAGGCTATCGATAATGGCACTATTAAATGAATTTGGAATCAAGTATGTTTTCAAGAATAAAGTGGGTGCGTTACTTTAATCTTAAAACATACAACAAAGCATTCCTTATTATAAACCACAATCTTGATGAGTGGTGAACTCATATGTGTTTCATTATAATTCTTGATATGATCGGAATGGATTTTTACGAGGTATTAATCCGATTATGCGCATGTTGAAATTATTAATTGAAACATGTATCGTGGAACATTCACTCAAATAAAGAGTTTATAGTGTTATCATCTCTTCTAGATGTTTTAAGGAGATTTGGTGATTAAGCTGGCGCGATGGTTTGATGGCCTAGCTACCCATCAAGTCTTAACACTAAGATGAGATCTTATGTATTAATCACCATATAAAGTAAAATGAGAGATCTAGAAGGAAAAACCAACATAAGGGCAAAACGATAATTTTACCCTTTGTTGTGCGGATGGCTATAATAAGGTTTTAAATTGGGTTTGCAATTGGACATATTCTTTTAATATTTAATAATTCAAGAGTTCAATTAATTGTCTTTAGTGGAATGACATTTAGTTAATAAGCTAGAATTAATTCAATGAGATTGAATTATTTACGGGCTTATTGGACTTGAATTATCAAAGTCGAATAAGATTCCCCACTTGGCTTTAAGGAAGGTTATCAAGCAAAGTAAGAAGTAGTTTGGAGGCTTTAGAAGTCCCTAATTGAATGATGGGCTTATACTAATTAATGGTTAATTGGAAGCCCATATGTTCATTTAGAAATGGGCTTGTTTTGGTTTAATGTAATTGATTAGATTAATTATATTAAAACAATTTTTTTTAAAATGGAGAAGAAGCAATTTCGAAATTGTGTTAGGTTAGATGTGTAACCACAGATTTGACATTAAAATACTAAATAAAGATGGACTTAATTATGGTTCATCATTATTAAATGGAGTTATGAACTTACCATTAAATGGTTTAATGGTTGGCTTTTAATGTTGGCATGTAACCTATTTGCATTCATTAGATTAAAGATGAAAGATGTGCATTAGATGGACCATCTTCCTTCTTTCTTCTTGCCAAAACCGAAATGAGTATTCAATTATAGGTTATGGTCTTTTCAAATAGCCATTTTAAAGATAAATGAAGTAAGTCTCATTTATTGGCTATTTGATGAGTGATTAATGTGAAGTGATGCATTGGATGCCTCTCACTCTTTCCATTCATGCATATTTCGAAATTGAGATGTAAGAAAGGGTTCTTGAATGGTTTTAGACATTCTCTCCTTTCATGCAAGGTATAACAAAATTCCTAAGTGAAAGAATTGAAAGAGTTTCAATTTTGGTTCTTCTTCTTCTAGAAAATCTCCTCCAAATATTTCTTCTCCTTTCCCACCAAAGGATTTTGTTAACCTAGTTTTTCTTGAAGAACAAGTGGTAAATCTAATTGGTTGAGGATACTACAATAAGGAAGAAGATAGATTGCTAAAGGAAAAGACTCAAAGGCAAAGGATTTGGATATAAGAAGGAGAGGATAGTCGGCGAGGATTTAAAGGCATGGCGAAGAAGTCGGTAATTCCTTTTATCTTGTTCTTGGTTTTATTATCCTTATACCATATCATGTATGGATTAGCATGTTGATTTGGATATATTGCTTCCGCTGCAAGATGATTTCTTAAAAAATTTTGAAATCTATCGTTTCTCCATACTAAGCATGCTTTCTTTTTCCGATCCAACAGTATCTCTCTTGCAGGGCCCAGCTTATTAGTGGTGGAAGACTGTGTCGGGCAGTACCACCAGGCCTTGCCTACTGACCTGGGAGGATTTTATGAGGGCATTTAAAGACAATTACATGCCCAAGGTGTATCTTGAGATGAAGATGCAGGAGTTCTTAGAGTTGAAGCAGGATAGGATGACAGTGACAGAGTACGAGGTGAGGTTTAATGAGCTTATGGGATATACTACTGCTTTGATTTCCACTGAGGCTGATAGGTGTCGGAAGTTCAAGATTGACCTCAATTTGGAGATCCACACCAGGTTGGCCTGATCTAATATGGGCACTTTTGTTGAGCTGAGAGCTGCTACAGTGCGAGTTGAGCAGCTAATGAGACAGCGAAAGGTTAAGATTGGTCAGGGGTCCAGGGGGAAAAGATCGAGTGATAGTCAGGACATTCTGAAAGAGGTTTTAGTAAGAACCAGAGTAGGACCTTCAGGTCACCAGGTGGATCCAGGCAGTCTGGTTTTGGACAGAGAGGGAGGTTTACAGTGGCGATGGCGATTGTAGAGGTGCAGGCGATTCTCGGTTTGTGAGCATTGCGACAAGAGACACAGTGGGGAGTGTTGGCGATTGACTGGATCCTGTCTCAAATGCGGCTCTATGGATCATCATATCATGGATTGCCCTGCTACTGTGAGAGCTCAATCTGCAGTTAGTGCGAGATCAGGTAGTACTACTACGGTGCAGCAGAGTAGAGGTGGTAGATCCGGGTAGAGTGGTCGAGGTAGAGGCCGTGGTAGAGCTGAGGGATCCTTTGTGAGGACTGAGGGACGAGGAATCCGACCATAGTCCCATGCCAGGGTCTATGCCATGACTAGGTAGGAGGCCCAGGATTCTCTAGATGTAGTAGCTGGTATGCTTCTTATTTCTGATATTGAGGCATTTGCACTACTGGATCCAGGATCCACACATTCATTTATTGCACCACATTTGGCATGTAGATTGCATGGGGATATGGAGATGTTACAGTATGGTTCAGAGGTGAGTACACCTCTAGGTAGTACTACTGCTCTAGGAGAGGTCTACAAGGGGTGCTTGATCTAGATTGATCAATCAGTGTTGAGAACAGACTTTATAGTGTTACCATTGAGAGAGATCGATGTGATTCTGGGTATGGACTGGCTTACTGCCCATAGGGCCATCATGAACTGCTATACCAAAGAGGTTGTCTTAGAGTCTCCTGGTCAGCCTAGAATAGTGTTCAGAGGAATTAGTCAGGTAGTGCCAGCCCTGATGATCTCTTTCCTGAGTTCCCTGAAGTTGATGCAAGGAGGATGTGAGGCCTATCTGGCCCATGTTATTGACACCAGAGTCGAGCAGAGGCTGCAGGATATTTCCGTGGTTAGGAAATTTTTAGATGTGTTTCATGATGAGTTACCGGGTTTACCGCCGGATCGGGAGATAGAGTTTACTATTGACATAGTTCAGTCTATCTCCTATATCTACCCTCCATATAGGATGGCACCGTGGGCGAGAGGGAGAAGGCTCGATTCAGGAGTTACTAGAGAAGGGTTTTATTAGGCCCAGTGTCTCATCTTGGGGAGCTCCAGTATTGTTTGTGAAGAAGAAGGATGGGACTCTGAGATTGTGCATCGATTACAGGCAGCTGAATCGGGTGACAGTGAAGAATAAGTATCCACTGCCTAGGATCGATGACTTGTTTGATCAGTTGCAAGGAGCTCAGGTTTTCACTAAGTTGGGCATGAGGTCAGGGTATTATCAGCTGAAGATAACAGAGGCTGATGTGCCTAAGAGTGCCTTCAAGAGTAGGTATGGGCATTTTGAGTTTCTGGTGATGCCGTTCGAGTTGACTAATGCCCCAGCAGCTTTTATGGCCTTGATGAATAAGGTCTTTCAGCCCTACCTAGATCAATTTGTCATTGTATTCATTGATGACATATTGGTGTATTCGAGGAGTAAACAGGAGCATGCTGAGCATTTGAAGTTGGTTTTGCAGCTTATGAGGGAGAAACAGCTATATACCAAATTCAGTAAGTGTGAAATTTGGTTGGATGAGGTCGTGTTTCTTGTTCACATAATGAACGGAGAGGGTATTCAGGTCGATCCTAATAAGATTGAGGCAGTGATGAAGTGGGAAACTCCAAGGAATGTGTCAGAGATTCGGAGTTTCCTAGGATTGATCGGTTATTACCGGAGGTTTGTCGAGAGGTTTTCACTGATCTCAGCCCCTCTGACAAAACTTTTGAGGAAGAATGTGACATTCAGATGGACTGAGGAGTGCCAAAAAAGCTTTGAGGAGCTGAAACATCAGTTGACCACTGCACCGGTGTTGGCTATCCCATCTGGGATTGGTAGTTATGAGGTGTATAGTGATGCATCGCATCAGGGATTAGGGTGTGTTTTGATACAGCATGGCAGAGTGATTGCCTATGTCTCGAGACAGTTGAGGTCTCATGAGGTAAACTATCCAGTGCATGATTTGGAGTTAGTTGCAGTTATTTTTGCCCTAAAAATTTGGAGAAATTACTTATATGGTGAGACATTTCAGATTTACACTAATCATAAGAGTTTGAGGTATTTGCTGATTCAAAGAGAGTTGAATTTGAGGCAGAGGAGATGGATAGAGTTGCTAAAGGATAATGATTGTACGATTGAGTACCACCCAGGGAAGGCTAATGTAGTGGTAGAAGCATTGAGCAGGAAGTCTCACATCAGTGCAACTCAGATTCAGGTATTAAGATTGCCTAATTTGATTCAGTTGAGAGCTTTGAATGTTCAGTTGAATCTGGAGCATGATGGAGCTTTGGTAGCCACTCTGAAGCTCAGACCGATGCTACATGACAGGATCAGGAGAGTTCAGGACAAGGATCCTGCTATGGTGAAATTGATTGAGAAAGTGAAAGCTGATTTGAGTTCTGACTTTGAAGTGAGAGATGGGACATTATGGTTGGGGCAGAGGTTATGTGTGCCAGATGTAGATGATTTGAGGCGAGAGATTATGGAGGAAGCACATATGGCCGCCTATGCTATGCATCCTGGTACTACCAAGATGTATAACACTCTTAAGCAACATTTCTGGTGGCCTGGCATGAAGAAGCAGCTAGCAGGTTAAGGCTGAGCACCAGGCTCTAGTGGGGAAGCTTCATTCGTTGCCTATTCCTGAGTGGAAATGGGAACGAATTACTATGGATTTCATTATAGGATTGCCTACGACGCCGTTGCAGCATGATGCTATCTAGGTCATAGTGGACCGGTTAACTAAATCGGCCTATTTCTTGCTAGTGAGGGAGAAAATTTCTCTTGATCAGTTGGCCCAAAACTAAGTGATTGAGATAGTGTGACAGCATGGGGTTCCATTATCTATAATGTCAGATCGGGATCCCAGATTTACTTCGAGGTTCTGGAAGAGTTTGCAGTCTGCTATGGGTACTAGGTTGAATTTTAGTACAACATTTCATCCTTAGACAGATGGGCAGAGTGAGAGGACGATTAATGTAGGAAAATCCCGGTGTGAGCCTCACATGCCCACGGTGCGGAAAACAAAAATTTTTTATTCCGGGACCATCCCGAAAGCCAAGATCCATGTGTTTATACAACAAACTCAAACCATAACGGCCAAAGGAGACCGTCTCTAACGGTATCCACGCAGAGATCGAAGAACCTAACTGGGACAAACCCTTTGACCCGGGAATAGCTAGAACAAATTAAAGAGTGCTAGCTCTTACCTTTGTCCTTGGAGAGCTTGAATCAACGATGAAGAGAAGGAGAAGCTTGGAGAAGAAGATGAAGATCGATGATGTGATGAAGAAGAGAGAAAACTATTTTCTCAAAACCCTTTCATCTTTCACCCAAAACCAACGATTATCATCAATGAAGGAGAGGAAACTCTTTCATTTTCCTTTTTTTTCATAAGTCACGATTATCCTCATCTTTTATCTTCAATTTTTGTCTTTTGTCATTAAATGAATTAATGACTAAGCATGAAAGGAGAAGCTTCCTTTCTCCTTTCCACGTATACACACACACATATATATATATATATATATATAAATTATTTAATTAATTAATTAATTAATTAATTATATATATATAAATCTTTGAAGTGGTCCAACACACTGGGTTGGTCTACCGACCTCTAGGGTCCCGTATGGGAAAAACCCCTGGAAACGTTTTTCAGCAATATCGATGTCGCGATCTCATCGGGACATATCTCGATCTCATCGGGATCCATTTAATCCTTTTGCTCTACATATATTGGAACTCTGTCTAAAACTATTTCTGAATTCTCGAGACACTCTTATCGTGTGACCCATTAGGTTCCGGTTATGTTGGCCACTTAGATCAACACTTAATCCAAGCAAGTCATGGCGGTATCTAGCAACACATCATGACCCCCAATTGACCGGAAAGTAATTGGTTTGACGAATGAACATGTATTCATCATGAACCATATTACGAACCTTTCCTTAGACAATTACCGTACAATTCGTCCTTTCACCATGCTATACCCCACTTGGTTATGAGTATGGGCAATGTGTCAACTCTTACTAGACTGACTAAGTCAAATCTAGTCCAAGTGATATCAGTTCTTGTCCTGGGACTCATTACCTTATATGTCAATGAAGACATTCTCCATGGGTATCATCTTCTGCTATCACAGAAGTGGTGAATCCTCTATTGGCTACTCAATTACCTTCGAATACCTCAAGCTGTACCCAATCACCACCCTATGAGATACCTCTGTAAGGCAACAAGGAATGGAGTCAAAACACAGAATCAGTATCCAAGACATCCTTGAGCACCTCAAGTCTAAGGATACTTGCACCATTGCTATGATGAGATTATCACTGACATTAGAATAGGACATCCATGTGATGATCTCATAGCAGGTCATCCAATGTACTTACTACCTCTAGTAAGCATCCACATCTCAACCCTAAATATCTCATATTTACAGCTTTTGAGATCCACTGCTTGATCAAATCAAGGAGCTTGAGATGTACTAGTCTCTCCGGATTACCGATGTCCAGTTTGAGAATCCTATGACTAGGGATAATTTGAATCTTGACATAATTGCACATGATAGGAATCTCGATAGTATGATCACATCACAATTTCCTTCATGCTATGTCATATATCATGGACTTCATTAATTTGCTTATTGATCAATATCAGCTCATAATTAATGAACATCAAGTTAATGAAATATGCCTTTCTTTATTTATTCATAAAGTATGTACACAACTTTGTACAAAATGTGCTAAAGGCGATTGCCTTCAGGACACTACTCTAACAATTAAGATTGTTGAGGATATGCTTCGGGCGTGTGTATTGGAGTTTAGAGGAGCATGAGATTAGTATTTGGCCTTGATTGAGTTTGCCTATAACAATCACTATCACAGTAGCATCGGGATGGCACCATATGAGGCTTTATATAGAAGACAGTGTCGATCACCTCTATATTGGGATGAAGAAGGTGAGAGAAAGATTGAGGGTCTAGAGCTGATTTAGGATACCGTGGATAAGGTAAAACTGATTCGGAGCTGAATAAAAGCGGCTCAAGATAGACAGAAGAGTTATATGGATCATCATCGGAGGGAGATGGAGTATAATATGGGAGGCAAGGTCTTCCTACGAGTGTCACCGTGGAGAGGAGTACTGAGATTCGGGAAAAAGGGCAAGTTAAGCCCTAAGTACATTGGTCCATATGAGATCATTGAGCATATAGGACCTTTGGCCTATAAGCTGGCCTTACCGAGTGAGATGTCTCAGCTGCATAATGTCTTCCATGTGAGTATGCTCCGGAGGTATCAGTCGGACCCAACATATGTGATACCAGCTCAGGAGATTGAAGTAGCTAGCAATTTGAGCTATGTTGAGGAACCGATCCAGATTGTGGGATCAAGGGTTAAACAGTTGAGGAACATGGTTATTCCATTGGTGAAAGTCCTATGGAGGAACCACTCAACTAAGGTAGCAACTTCGGAGACCGAGGAGCATATGAGGAGACAGTATCCTCACCTGTTCGACCAAGCACGTAAGAATTTCGAGGACGAAATTTTATTAGGAGGGGAGAATTGTAACATCCCATCACAGATGAGAAGGGTAAATTGGTCATTTGGGATAGGTTAGGCGAGTGTAACTATACCTCCGTATGTTCATGCATCATATAGCCTCTATATAGATATGAATGGTAATTTTTTTGCACATGCACATGATTGTACATGCATTCATGACATTTTCCGGCATATGTGTCTAAATGTAAATTCTTGTGAAATATGTTATAATTGTGTTCGAAAAATTTAATTGGAGTGACTTATGTGTTTTTACATTTTTAGAGACTTTTAGGAAATTTTCTGGAATTTTGGGAGAAAAATGTCCGGACCGGAAAAATTGCCAAGTGGCAGGCTGATTGAATTTTCGGTACTGGAAATGACTGTCCAATGGCACTAAACTATTAGATATATGATTTTAGGAATTATGAACTTTGAGCCATTAGAATTTGGAGACAAATTGGACTAGAAATTTAACTGCAATTGGAAAGAGCCTTAAGAGGAATTAGAAGAAGACAAGTGTGTCACTTGCCTACTTAGTCTTAGACTTAAAATAACCTAAGCAGTGCTTGTATTCCATGACTCTTCTCCTTGAAACATTTAAAAATCACTTTGAAAGCTTATTTTTCCCTTCATCCGTAGTTTCCTCCTTTCCTTCCTCCTTCAAGTGTTTTCTTTTCCTCCCATACAAGAAGCTTTCCTTGCTACTTACTTGTTTCTCCTTTATTCACCACCAAGTCCAAACTTAAGCCTTGTGATGATGATGATTTGTGTGTGTATTGGAGTGATGGCTGTAGGTGTTGGTGAGTGGTAGAAAGTTGAAATGATTTGGAGATTGATGAATTTAAAGCTTGTAACTTGTTTAGGTGATAATTATGTATTGTATTCTTTCATTTGGTGGTTAGATGCATTTATTGTGATGAATTGTGCATTAATTTCATAAAAATTGTGGTTGGCTTGTTTGGGTATGAGTGTAGGTATGTATGAGGTTGAATGATTAACATGTTTTGGATTGGTTTTGATGTTTGAATAATGTTAGATAAGTGGTAAATTCAAGTAAGAAGATTGTGTGTTGTGTGCTGCCAAATTGTGATTATTTATGCAAGTGAATGTCTAGATGAACTTGGGGCTGAATTTGAGACTAAATTGGATGCTTATTGAAGTAAGATTGGTGTTGGAATGAAAGAAGTTGTGTTAGATATTAAATCAGGAAAATTTTACTTTGTGTAGGTTTCAGATTTTTGCTCATAACTTTTGATATGGTTGTGCTATTGAGATGATCTTTAGCTTGAATTAAACTTAAGAAGTTTGGCTAGAATTCTTATGAAGGAAGTTCTGCCCAATTGGGGTTTTAAGGAGCTTGAATTTGGCCTTGAAAGTGAGTTGTAGGTGTTGTATGAACAGTAATCCGAACCTTGTGACCTGAAAGTTTGATGATTTTTTTTGGTTGATTTAGATTGAATTTGCTAATTTGGTCTTCATGAAAGTTGAATATTTTTGTGTTAGCTTTCTAACTCCACTAAGTATGAATTTGTTTGAGGTGTATATTGAAAGATATGGTCTGTAAAAGTTCAGGTGGTAATTCAGTCCAAAATGTGTTTTGTGTGCAAGTGACTCTAAGTGCGTAGGTTTTCTGTTTTTTATGTTCTGATGTTAATTTTGGACTGTTAAGGGTGAAATTGGCTCAAGTGATCTACTGGAAGGTTGTAGAGGATTGTTGTAGCTTTCTACTGAGGTATAACATGCGAATTTTGGATGTAAGGGTTGTAAGTTATGAATTTGTAAAGTTTGGCTATGGTTTAGGTCATATGTTGTTTTAACACTTCTGAACAGGGCAGCCACATTAATGGGTGAATTTGATCTAGTTAGAATTGGAATTTGGTTCTAAGTCCATCATGGGAATTGTAGCTTATGTTATGCTATTTTTAGTGATACCAAGCTTGGAATTTTTTGCCAAGGGGATGTGAAGTTATGAATTTTGGAAGATTGGGTTATTGTTGAGAATAATTTAGGTAGGTGATCGTCGGCTTATCGTTCAATATTAAAATTGATCCTCGGAAACCGGTCAAATAAAATTTATACCAAGGATTGCAATACAGGATGCAACCTCGGGTCGACTCTCAAGGAACTAGTGTACTAACTGATCCTAGACTAGCCTAATGTTTGAATGATGCATGCAATTAAAGCAATAAAAAGGGGGTTTTGATTTGATTAACTAAAAATTAAACTAAGCCAAAGTAAGAATAAATGTTTTTGGGATTTTTAGAAAACTAAACGATTGAAATTAAACAAGTTTGAAATCAACTTACTAAAACTCTCCACGAAAATGTAGCTCGGGTCATCATCGTTCAAAATAATATCGAGGTTTGAAATCCACTAAATTTCGAAAGCTAAACCTTAACAACTCGTTAAGTCCAAAAATTAATTAATCAACTCGATTAATTAAAATTCGTTAAAAACCTTAGTGTATGCTATAGAATGATTAATGCAACAGGTTAATCAAATAAACACAAAATTAATTTAACCAAACACAACTAGGTAGATTAAATCAACTCATGCAAATCTGTTTAACATACATGAGACTTCATGTATTTGGCACAAACTTCAACAGAAATCGATCCATACCATAGATCATAGTTAACATCCTACTAAACTATAGCAAGATTCAATCAGAAATACATTGCAAAAATACCAACTCGGATCATTGCAAATACAAATCTGAAATCCTAACTATAATCGATTACCCCTTGTTTAGCTCACGGAACTCCAACCATTGCTACATTTCAGAAGATAGTACACTTAGCCGACCATGGTGCGGATGAAATCTTATTTGTTGAAGGATCACCTCGGTTCATGTTTCCACCGACGAAACGAGCAGATGAGAAAGCGATGGAAGAGATGAATGAGGCTGGCGTCGTCCGGTGAAGCGGCGAATCTGCAAAACAAACGAAAACGAAACTATTAGAAGCGAAGGAAGAAGAGAAGAAAACTCTATGCGGTCGTCTCTGTTTTGCCTAAATGGCAAAGTTTTATAGGGATGCGTCGGGCCGGGTCGAAACGAGTGGAACTTTTGCCAAATATAGGCGGATTATCCGACTTTCGCTGCGGCTAATGGCCGTTAAGCTGCGTGACGTTGAATGGTCACTTCCATTGTGCGAAAGAATTAAATACCATTAATTAGCCTCGGCGAATGGAGAGTTTAGTTCGCCCAAATAATCTCGCGGCGTGTTGACTTGTTGAATGTTGACTCCTTTGGTCCTACAAAATACAACCCATTCGCGATATCAATTGTCCCGATAAAATTATGCAAAATTAATGACAAATGACAACAAAATACTAACAATGTGCAATTTATCAAAAATCAATATGCGGGACCAAAATAAGCATAAAATCATAAATCGAGTCAACAAATGCATAATTACTAAAGAAAACGGGCCTAATTTATAATATAAATTTGGTCGAATCAAATCCCCACACTTAAACCTTTGTACTCTGAACAAAGCTTATAAGAGTCAAAAGGTACAAGAGTAAAAGAAAATTCTGCCCATGCTCAAACAACAACCAAAATTGACTCAATCCACTTTATCGAATTCTAACGCAAAGAAATTGAAAGAGTGCTAATAAAACAAACATTGAAAGAATTTAAGCACAAGAGATTGAACAACGAGAGAATCACTCGGGATATGGTGTTTACGCTCGTCTCACTTGTATAGTAGGGATATTTTTTCTCAATCTGCTTAATACATCTCCTACCATAGGCTTGTATCAATTTTATTTCTCCACTACAAGGACTATCAATTTGAAGATCAAGAGGTCTTTAAGGGTTGTAATGAGCGGAAGGCTAAATGAATGGATGATGTGAAAGAAAGAAAAAAATATGAGCATGCGCATAAAGTGAGGAATCGATGTCAACAGCAAAACTAAAACACTACACTAAAATAAATTGAATACACACAATTTTTTTTTTTTTTGGCTATCTCATTTTGAGATGCTAATCCCTTTTTGGGATGCAACACATTATGATCCCTTTTCGGGATACACAAGACTAACACTTTTCATTTTTCAATACTTTTTTTTTCAATAGCTAATAACTAAACACAGACTACCGATCATCTAAGAATGTATGCAAATGCTCATAGCAAAAGGCTCAAGGGGCTAGCAAGAGGAAAAAGTGTTTAAGGGTTGGTGTTTGGGGAAAGAGCTGAAAGAAAGAACGCCTCTATCATATCCACAAAATCTAGTCCATCAAGTTTTGAGTATAAATTGACACAAGTTCTAGAGAAGAATGAACTAGCGGATGCACACAAAAATATAGAAGAAAATTTGGCTCGAATATCCTTTCAACAAGGTTTTGTCTCAATGATCAATCTCAAGTCTTAAAAACTTAAAATGCTACCTTGTTAGCATGCTCCCATTTACTTTGTTTTGAAAACTTCAAAAGTTAAAATTTTGCCAAAACCAATTATCGTTCAAGAATGGAGAGCATTTTCAAAACTCAAGTATCGCTTGAAACTTATAAGGGTTTTGCATGCAAGGGCACAAAAGAACAAGTGCAGAAAATGTTTTGATTGAGTCCAAATTTATCAGTAAAAGCAAAGGGCCCTCAAAATTATGCACAAATTTTAATAGGTGTACAATGCAGAATATAAAAGGAACAGTTCCCCACACTTAAACATGGCATTGTCCTGATGGCGTGAGAACCTGAAATAGAAGCATGAAACAACTAGAACACAAAGAGAACGGGATATATCATTAAGCTCAAAAAAATGTACAAAAATAATAGGAGCCAAAGAACTAACTAAAATTACAACGAAGAAAAGAAAATACAGGGAAAAGAACAATGACAAAAGCGAAAAAGAAATGCCTAAACTATTACTGGGATCATCACGGGCGGATCCGGAGGCGTGGCAGAAGAGCTGGGGCAGAGGCGGAATAGGTAGCCCGAGGTGAGTTGCAATCATGGTCAACATCGAGCGATCGAACTCATGGTTGGCCGTCATCTGGGCCTCGAAAAAGTGAACAAGACCTCAAGCCGAAGGCGTCTGGCCAGCAGAGCCACCTCGGAAGGAGCAGGGAGCGAAGGTGGGAAGACACTGGGGTAGGGATAGGAGGCGGAGAGGAAACAGGAGGAAGGACGGGAGGGGTGGGAGAAGGTGCTCGAGGGGATACAGGGCGAGGAGGAGGTGAGGGAGAGGAAGGAGTTGTGGGGGCAGGCTGGGCAGGAGGCTTACCGAGACGGACGTAGATAAAAGGGGAAGCAGGCGAAAAGGTGAGATCGACATGATGCTCCGGGACTCGATAGGCCCGGAACAGGTCGGAAATAAGATGGGGAAAAAGGAGTTTGAGTTTGGGGTTGGTGGCGAGGACACACTGGCGGAGGGCGGAGGATATGGCGGAAGCTAGGTCCACAGGGTGGCCAATCATAACCAGATATATGTCTGAGCCCTCCTTTGGAATGTTGGTGAGGTGGAAGTAGGTAAAATGTTGTTACATATAAAATGTAACCATGGGCGGGCTTGTGGGAGGAGGTCGAACGCCGGGATATAGCTGAGCCCCCGGGTTGAAACCACCGAGTACCCTCAAGGCGGAGATACGAATGACATCATCCTAGGGGTATCAAATGATCATTTGAATAGTAACAACGAGGGACAACAGGAGGTGGTAGTGCTCTCGGATAATGGCGGATGTGAAAGCATTTGGGATAGAAACACCCGAAATTAATTCCGTAGGTGTGAGAGTGAGCATGGGTGTAATCTTGGCGTACAAAGGTAAGGTTGCCCCGTGGCCGAGGTGGGCGAGGCGGTCAACTCTAGTTGAAAGAGTTGACCCACAAAAGGTTAATGGCAAGTAAGTGGGAATGGCTTTTACGTGAGTATGGTCTGCTCATGACTCGCGTGGCTAATCGAACATACTCGGGATCTGCTAGGTGAGAGGAAAGCAGGAAGGTTGCGAGGAAGGGAAAGGGTGTGATCGGAGGAAGAAGAGGATGGTCATTTGCTCGGTCTGGTGGCTTGTTTCATTCTAGGCATAATTTTGCACAAACAAGCGTTAGAATAGGCATTAAACTAAGAAAATTATCTGTAATCAAAGTCTTGACCATTCATTGCGACAAACAAGAACGTTACGCAATGGCGAAAGTCCTCTTCCATTATTTGCACCAGCGGTGTAATCGCCGCATGAATGGGCATCTGTGAAACCCTAAGTTCGCGGGCGAGATATGAATGTAGTCGCGGCGAATGGCGATTCTGCGACGATCGCGTGAAACGGCGTTCTTTGTTTGCCTCAAATCTCGATTAATCAACGAAAATGGACAAGAGGAAGGAATAGGAACACTTACGGAAGGGTGAAAACACGGTTGGAAGAAGATTGGAGGAGATTGGGAGCTTCAAGCAAACAGATGGCAAAGAGAGAGCGACGGCGAAAGCGAGAAAAGCGGCAAATAAATGAGGAGGAAAGGAGAAAGAAGAAGAAGAAAAGAGGAAGACGGGAGGCGAAAAGGCGAGAGAAAAAGACCAAAAGGGCCTCGGACAAAAGAGATGTCCAACGGTCCGAGGGTAGAGATGTCCTTATTAGCGCGACGAAGTAGTCGCTAACCCATGGCGAACAAGCGAAAAACCCTAGATTAGCCGCGGCGAACAACGATTCTCGCCATGCGACAAACTACCCGCAGATTACATTAAGGATCCTACTCGGTTTACCTGATCGGTCAATTAATCAATGCACAATTCACCCAATCTCTTCAATCTAATCATGCTTCATTAAACTAGGAAGAACATAGAGCTAACGGAGAAACACTTTATTCAAGCGGAAGAAATCCTACCTACTACTCTAAACCTCTTCGTTGGAGTTCTCCCCACACTTAATCAACACATTCATGCAAAGACAACATATCAAATCAAATCAAAGAACGTGCACAAATATATATCGAAAATGCGGGAAGAGAAACACCGGTGCTCACGGTGGATCTTGTAGCTCGGGCTGACGGGCGGTCGATATCCAAGCTCTATGTCAGCGGCTTGGTTCTGGGCAGCTCCATGTCCATTCCCATATCCGAATAGGCACCGCACTATCATCAAAATAATCTTCTCAGAAGAGAGTGTCGATGGGATGAGTCAAGGTGTGGCGAAATCAACACATGCATCATCCACAAGCACATCGAGCATATTCACTCCTAGCAAGGAGTAGTCCTCGTTAGGGTGCTTCATAGCTTCATACATGTTGAAGCTAACGTGTTGATCACCAACCTCCATGGTGATCTTTCCTTCCTTCATGTTAATCATTGTGCTCGCATGATCCATGGAAGGGTCGTCAAGGATCGGAGAAGTGTCATGTACCACTTCAAAGGTCATGTCTAACACGTAAAATCCGCAGAAACACTAAGCCTTTAACTTTGGACGAGTAATGTCTTCAATAATTCCCACGGATGCCTAAATGACCTATTAGCTAACTGGAGAATAATGATGTGGGCTTAATACTCTTCACTCCCAAGGCCTTATATCTTGACTCGGGCATCACATTTATCGCTGCCCTAGATCTAGCAAAGCTCTACCTATGGTCACTTTCCCTAAGGTGCAAGGGATGGTAAAAGATCCGAGGTCCCGACATTTCTTGGTATCTGCGGCTTAAACAAGGTGACATATTTGAGCTCACTGGACACGTTCATTAGGCCTAAATTTTAACTTGTTCGTACACAAGTCCTTGGTACTTGGCGTGGTGGCACTTTCTTAATCAAATCCAGCGAGGGCACATTGACTTCAACCTTCCTAAACAGGTCAATAATTTCCTTTTCATGTTTTAGCTCATTGACCTTCTTGCTCATCGGATATGAGTTCGGAAAGGGAGGTCCTTTAAGTCGACTTCCTTCTTGGTGGTTCATTTACCTTTCGATTTATCCTTATCATTTCTTCTTCCTAATATGCTCGATGATTGCTCTTTATCCTCAATTGTTGATTGCTTCTTGTTCCTCAACAATTCCTCTTGCGACCACTCTCGATCGCACAACTTGCTTCTCTCTCACTTGAGCGCTTCTTCAACCTCAATTTCTTGATGCATTCTTCTTCTTGAGAATGTCGAAATGCACTTTCTTTCCACTCCTCACCTCAATTGCATTTAAACTCTTAGGGTTAATGACCGTGTTGGAGGAATGGATCCGCTGCTCTAACTTGATTGTCCTCAAATTATTAGACAATTGAGTGACATCGAGTTCAGTTCTCGACCTTGGTCTCCCATTGATCCATGCATTTTCCAAGCGCTAAAACAGGCAGCATTCTTAGCGGAGTCTGTTGGATGAGGTTTACGATGGCGTTGAATTGAGTTCTTTGTCGAAGTTCGTTCCTCTTTCATCAACGTCATCATACTATGCGCGTGATTGGTTGGTGTCCTCCTTTGGTGGCGGCGGTTGTTGCACCGTCAACGCTTGTTGATCTGGGCTGGTTTGTAGATTGACCAGCTCCACTCCCTTGCTGAAATCGGTTTGGTGCTCTTTCCGCGTTATTCCTCCAACTAAAATTTGGGTGGGATCTCCATCCCTCATTATCGTGTTGGAATCGGGTCCCATTTTCGATCTGTCTACCTTGATACATTCTTGAGACTTCTTCATATCTGCCGGACAAACACTTGAAATGTGCATCAACGACCCTTACTATCACAACCGGGTGCGACCGGTTCGATGGAAGGTGATGGGCGATGCACATTCAAATTCTTAAGTTCAGCCAGTGATCGAGGATAACTGGAAGTTATCCGATGTTCAAAGAATCTACCTTCGATTCGGGCTCTCCATCCTCTTAGTTTGAGCCGACATGGCTCCCTCTTCATTCACGTTCACGGAATCACGGACACTATCTCGTTGATGATTGAGGGCCATTCTCTGTCGGGGCCCAAGCTTACAGTGCGGTGAGGTCAATCAACGAACCTCCCGACGCAAACATCCACATTCCTTTCTCTTGATTCTTCACCCCATCATAAAAATATTGAACCAATTGTTCATCGGGGATCGATGATGGGGCACCGAGACAACAGATCTTGGAATCTGTTCCAAAATCATCTGAGGACTCGTCACAATCTTGTTTGGCGAGAATATATCTCCTTTCTCATCGACGATGTCCTAGAAGCTGGAAAATACTTTTCCAAAAACTTTCCATAAGTTGGCCCAACTGTGATAGGCATTTGCGACATGCCTTGGGAGGCTCATGTACCACTCCGGGCCTTTCCTTCTAACGACAAGTGGAATACCTTCCACAACACCTGGTCCAGATGTGCTCCTACAGGCTTCATACTCTGACAAATCATGGTAAGGGCTTGAAGATGCATGTAGGGGTCCTCTCCCGCCAAACCGTGAAATTTGGGGAGAGAGTTGATCAATAAACCTTTAACCCGAAATTGGCGTCGAAGTTAGGGCGAGCGACGATGAAAGGATCGTAGTTTACGTCCGGTTGTAACCAGCGGATTGTTCTCGTCTAATGTTAGCATTGTTGTCATCTCACGTTCCTCGGTCACCGTTAAGACCGTGATGTCCATTTCGGGTGGGTGACCGGGATATTCTTGTTGTTCACCATCTCGATTCTAGTCGATCTAGTGTGTTAAGTCTTTCTTGCTCTCTTGTTTTTCCTAAGTTGTCTAAGGTGTCGCTCAATTTCAGGTTGAAAATGAACTAGCCTAAGTCTACGGGGCATGCACAAGAGAAGTTCACCTAAGATAGCTCACTAAAACGACAGCGGATAGCAAGGCTTCAATTCACTCGGGTTATTTAGCGTGTAAGAACTTCTTGCGTGAATCGAGTAAAATTGTAACTTTTGTTTCGGCGAATATATGAACTTCATTGCGGTGATGATGAACTTCATTTGTGACGAACAATGAACTCGTCACGACCAAGAAGCCTGAACCGGCAAAGCAAGCGAAATTAACTAAAAATTAAGCACAATAAACAAAAACAATCAGACTAAACACTTAGAACAAAGCAGAATGAAATCACAAACAGAATTAACACTAAAAACACTGAAGCATAACAGAAATTAAGAATGAAATTATGCAATGCAAATAAAATGCAAACAATAAAAATTAAAATCAAAACAAACACTGGCTAACCTAAAGAACCAATTAATTTGATTCCCCGGCAACGGCGCCAATTTGATCGTCGACATCGTTCAATATTAAAATTGATCCTCGAAACCGGTCAAATAAAATTTATACCAAGGATTGCAATACAGGATGCAACCTCGAATCGACTCTCGAGGAACCAAAGTACTAACCGATCTAGACTAGCCTAATGTTTGAATGATGCATGCAATTAAAGCAATAAAAAGGGGTTTTGATTTGATTAACTAAAAATTAAACTAAGCCAAAGTAAGAATAAATGTTTTGGGATTTTAGAAAACTAAGCGATTGAAATCAAACAAGTTTGAAATCAACTTACTAAAACTCTCCCGAAAATGTAGCTCGGGTCATCATCGTTCAAAATAATATCGAGGTTTGAAATCCACTAAATTTGAAAGCTAAACCTTAACAACTCGTTAAGTCCAAAATTAATTAATCAACTCGATTAATTAAAATTAGCTTAAAAACCTTAGTGTATGCTATAGAATGATTAATGCAACGAGTTAATCAAATAAACACAAAATTAATTTAACCAAACACAACTAGGTAGATTAAATCAACTCATGCAAATCTGCTTAACATACATGAGACTTCATGTATTTGGCACAAACTTCAACAAATCGATCCATACCATAGATCATAGTTAACATCCTACTAAACTATAGCAAGATTCAATCGAAATACATTGCAAAATACCAACTCGGATCATTGCAAATACAAATCAAATCCTAACTATAATCGATTACCCTTGTTTAGCTCACGGAACTCCAACCATTGCTACATTTCGAAGATAGTACACTTAGCCGACCATGGTACGGATGAAATCTTCGCTGTTGAAGGATCACCTCGGTTCATGTTTCCAACGACGAACGAATGCGATGAGAAGCGATGGAAGAGATGAATGAGGCTGGCGTCGTCCGGTCAAGCGGCGAATCGCAAAACAAACGAAAACGAAAACTATTAGAAGCGAAGGAAGAAGAAAAGAAAACTCGTGCGGCCGTCTCTGTTTTTGCCCTAAATGGCAAAGTTTTATAGGGATGCGTCTGGTAGGGTCGAACAATGGAACTTTTGCCAAATATAGGCGGATTATCCGACTTTCGGCTGCGGCTAATGGCCGTTCGTTCGTGACGTTGAATGGTCACTCGCATGGCGAAAAAATTAAATACCATTAATTACGCCTCGGCGAATGGAGAGTTTGGTTCGCCCCAGCGAATCTCGCGGCGTGTTGACTTGTTGAATGTTGACTCCTTTGGTCCTACAAAATACAACCCATTCGCAGTATCAATTGTCCCAATAAAAATTATGCAAAATTAATGACAAATGAAAACAAAATACTAACAATGTGCAATTTATCAAAAATCAATGTGCGGGACCAAAATAAGCATAAAAATCATAAATCAGGAGTCAACAAATGCATAATTACTAAAGAAAACGGGCCTAATTTATAATATAAATTTGGTCCAATCAGTAGGCAGAAGCTTTGCTTGAGAATTTGATTTGGTTAGATATGAAATTGGCTTCCAAGTTGTTCATGAAAGTTGTATCATTTGTTTTTCTCTTTTGATTGATATAAAATTAGGAATTTTTGGCAAAGGGGATGAAAAGTTTTGATTTTTAGAAAGATGTTGTACTGTTGTGGTAAATGTGTGACTAGGTAGTGTCTTTGAGTGCATTTTTTACACTCTTAAAGGTGAAATTGGATTTTTAGCTCTTCATGAAACTTGTAGGATTTTTCAAGATCTTTCCAACAAGACCTAATTTGTGATTTTTGGATGTGTGTGCTAAAACTTGTGTAGTGTGGAAGAAATGAGAGTTGGTTTTTGCAAAATAGAAAATTGTTTTTTTTTTAAATAGAAAATTTGGGCGATGCTCGCACCTCGCGAGGGCAAGCAGCCCTAGCACTCTGCTGAGTGCGAGGGTTGCGTTATATATATTTTTTTAATTTTTTTTTTTATTATTATTATTTGTGATTTAATTTGGTCAATTTGTTTCTTTTGTCAATTACTTTTTCATCTGACGTCCGATTGACCTGGTTCTCGAGGCATCGGATTCGTATAATATTTAGTTTCATTTATTTGCAAAATTGGGAATTTTTAGAGCTGAAATTGTCGGGGAATGGTTAGGTCGAAGTGAGGGGACGGGGTAATGATTTTTCTGATCTGTGTTTTATTTATAATTGGACCTATAGAGGTCCAAATTGAGTGAATTTAGTGTGTATGGCTTTTTAATTTTTAGAGAAAATTTTTGTGATGGGAAATTTTGAAATAGTGTCGGGAATGTCACGAACATGCATTGTATATATTTTAATTACTACATGTGCATTATTTAATAATTCTGATTGTGCATTTGGTAATGTGTGAATATTTTTGGTTGTTATAGAGGCACAGTTGGAACGTCATCCCATGGACATTGTCGAGACTTCCTAGCATTAGCTTGAAAGCTATTGGTGAGTAACCTAGATGGTTTCTCAATTATTAATTGTTTATAATTTTGCACTTATAACACTGTGGAGAATAATGGTGGGCTTGTGCGTTTGTTTATGCCTGGATTCCGGACCGAAGGTGTCCGATGTATTAGGAGATTATGACATAGGAGTGCTTTACTTGTGATTGTGACTTTAATGTGATTGAGTGTGAACTATTTGTTGACTGTGTTAATTTGGGATCGATTATGATATTGGCTCTGCTTTATTTCGACATATGCAATCCATGCATAAAGGCATGATCAGTAATTGACAGTTGTGACCGGAGTAACCACCGAGAGCTTAAAGCCCAACGTAATTAGGCCTTGAGCCCACAGTGATTCAGAGCCTCAGGCTCACCGATTAATGCACCCTTATTGAGACAGTTTAGGCGCTTGGTCACAACAACGTAATAAATTAGAAAAAGGGTCACATACGCATTACATCTGCATTTGATTGAATGTCTTGATTGAGTGAAAGGCAAAACACCTTGTGATCATGTGAATAATCATCTGGTACTTCTGAATAGGCTACTTTGATATAACTGTGATCTGTTTGATTATGCATGAATTGGGTGAACCATCGATGATGGTTCCTCACTGAGTTTGCAAACTCACCCAAAATTGTAAATTATTTTTCAGGACCGAGAGAGTAGACTCCTAGCTCCAGAGAGACTTTTCATGCCGTGTAGATCGTGTTAGCAAGAGAAGTCATGGCTCACAGGTCAGTCAGCTGGCATTTTTTAGGGATGAACTTGTAGCACCCCCTTACCATAGGATATGTATCGGGACGCCCGTAGGTCATTCTGACACACACCCTACGATAAGGGTGCGCTACGAACAACCACTAACACTCTACATGACATCAAAATCATAAAGCATTGATATGAAATCCACTAATTTTTGAAACCATAAATTCTCATTTCATAACCTCAAAGCAGTAAATTTACACAACTGGTATGTTTTGTACATTACTCCAAAAGAAAATCAAACAAAAAGGCTAGCTAGGTCATTCCTCAAAAAGTGTCAGCTGACCGACCTGCGTGCCATGACTTCTCTTGCCAACTCAATCTATACGGCAGGAAAAGTCCCTCTGGAGCTATAAGTTTACTCTCTCGGTCCTGAAAAATAATTTGCAATTTTGGGTGAGTTTGCGAACTCAGTGAGGAACCATCATCGATGGTTCACCCAATCATGCATATACACATACATAACATGATCGCACAATTATCTCACCAAATCCGTTTACTAGTACCACATAATTTTCATAACAATCCAAAGAACCAATTCAAATGCACATGAAATGTGTATGAGGCGCTTTTCAATTTATTACGTTGTTGTGGTGAGCACCTAAAAGCTGTCCCATTAAGGCGCATTAAGCGGTGAGCCATAGGCTCAAATCATTTATGGGCTCAGGGCCCAATCGCGTTGAGCTTTAAGCTCTTGTTGGCTGCTCTGGTCACAACTGCTAATTACTGATCATGCAATTATGCATGAAATGCATATGTCCAAATAAAACAATACCAACATCATATCAGATCCCAATTCAACATATACACATAAGTCTCGTACATGTAATCACAAGAAAATCACATATGACACTTCTATGTCAGAATTCTCCAATCCATCGGACCTCCGGTCCGCAATCCAGGCACAAACAAGCACAATTTTCCCACCATTATTCTCCACAGGGTTCTAAGTGCAGAATTATAAACACTTACTAACCAAGGAACCATCTAGGTTACTCACCTAATAACTTCTGAGCTAATGCCGGGAAGTCTCTGCAACGTCCGTGGGATGACGTTCCAACTGAGCCTCTATAACAATTAAAATAAATAAACATTACCAACTGAATAGTCAAACAATGCACATGGAATAAGTAAAACGTGTATAATGCATGTTCATGGCATTCCTGGCCCTAATCCAACATTTTCCCATAATAAAATCCATCTAAAAATTAGAAACCTATTGGCGCTGACGGTGCGCAATTCGGATCTCTATAGGTCCCCAATTAAACAAAACAGTGATTGAATGCTCCATTACCCGGGGCTACGTCAATTTCCCGTCCAAAAATTCCCAATTTCTCACAAAATGAAATTAAATGTTCTACAAATCCGATGCCTTAAGAATCAGGTCAATCGGACGTCGGACGGAAAAGAAATTGATAAAAGAAGCAAGAAATCTTAAAATACCAATTAACAAATAAAATAATAAAATAAAATTAAAAAAAAAGAACCAGCCTCGCTGGGGCGAGACGTCACCCTAGCGGGGCTGACTCATCCGGCCTCGTCGCTAGGGTGAGGCGTCTCCCTAGCGATGCCGACCCTTTCTAAGCCTCGTCATTAGGGTGAGGCGTCGCCCTGGTGACCAGGCGAGGTTCAACTTCCTTCTCTTTTTTTTTCTATATCCAAACCGAATTTTCAATACCCATAACTTTTTGCACACAAATCAAAAAAATACAAAACATAGCTTGTTGGAAAGATCATGAAAAATTCTACCATTCTCATGGAGACCATAAAAATCAATTTCACCCCTAAGGGTGTCAAAAATCCATCCAAACCTACTGCCCACTCAAAACCCATCAACACAGGACAGTACCTTGCAAATTCAAGAACTCACTGATTATTCAGCCAAAACTTACCACATAAATATGCCCAATAAGTTCACAATGTCATCTACAACTTTCATAAACAACCCAAAATCAAATTCCATTGCTAAACAAGTCAATTAATTCACTCAATATTGCTGTCCCTGAAATCATTCAATTTGAGCAGTAAACTTATACTAAGTATAACTCCCTGTACACAAGTCAGAAAAATCAGAACTTTATATCCCTGAAAAGCTAAGATCCCAAACTTCAATATTTATGAAGAACTCAAACTCCAATTCGATTTCTAACAATTTCAAAACTTTTATGGAAGTTAATGCCATTATCATCAATTCACAACCTAATGCAGGGTCAGTTTTTGCAAAATCATAACTCCCAACTCTGACCTCTAAAAATTACACACCATAAATCATTTTCAAGATAATTTCTTCCTCTACAACTTTTCAGAAGATCACTCACACCAATTAAGTCCACAAAAATTGATAAAATTGCTCCCAAGTAGAAAGCTCACAAAATCAACACTTTGACTAGGTTTCTCCAAAAAGCATAAAACCAATCAATAGGAATCAGTTCATATCTCCCAATATACAACTCGAAAATTAGCAAGATCAGTGGAAATGGAAAGCTAACTTAATATTCCTCAACTTTTATAAAGACCATTTTTCCTAGTTCCATATCAATTCATTTAGAAAAATCAACAAAGTAATCAGGTCATATATGCGGGTATTGTTCACAGGCAATAAAACAGTAATTTTCCATGCAAAATTTCGCCCTTCTAGCATTACAATTTAACAACACCTATTTCACACAAAATTGTAGCCAACATCCCAAAGTTTAATTGGGCACAAACTTCACCTCATTTTCACACCTACACAATACGTTATGATCAAAACATTCCAATAGGTCAAACACCAATTTTCCAGATTTCAACATTACCCTAACTCCTATCACTTCTAACATCAATAACACATCACTAAGCATCCATTCCTACCTCTAATTCAACCACAAATTCATCACAACATACACTTCTATAATGACACAAAAATTGGCAGCACCTACACAAATGATCTTCCTAAGTTTTCCATTCATCTAACCTTACAAACTCAATCCAAAACCAAGCTAAAATCAATAAAAAGTATAGTCATTCATTCATCCATACACAAGCACACATTTACTCCCATTCAAACCTACCCTTGTCATGTTCAAGTACATACATAAATGCTCTCCATGAAAGCCTCTAACCACCAAAAGAAGGAAAAACAACTCTATTCCTTACCTTAATAAATTGCAAGCTCTCAAATCTCCAAGCCTTTAAACCTCCCACACTTCCTACCTTAATCAAGCTACAAAGTCTCAACACTCACGGATCTCTCCTCTACAGATGCATATAATCATCCTCTCAAGGCTTAAGGAAAGACTTGGCTGTGACTAGTGAAGAAGCAAGCAAGGGACAAGTGGAACTTAGATGGAAGAAGAAGGAACTAGTCGAAGGAGGAGAACAAAAGTGAAGAGATTACAAGCTTCGGATGAGAGAAGATTTATGAGAATAATAATGCTTTCAAGTGATCCCTTTATTGAAAAACACAAGGAGAAGTCGTATATGATGATAAGAAGAGGACAAAATGCATTAAGAAAAAGGGGACACTTGGCTTTTGAAATGGAGAAAAGACAAAATAACTTAAGTAACATAATTTAATCATAATCTAATCTCATTTACTCCCACTTAAACACTAATCATGACTCTCACATAATTCCCACAATTAATTTATTCCATAATCCTATGCCATTATGCAGACCCTTTTTAGTTATAGAGAAGCTCACTCGGTCAAATTTGTTGGAATTTTTAGATCAAGACACGAATCTCGAAAAATTCTAGAAAAATTCCCATAAATCCCCAAAAATGTAAAACAATTTATGGCGCACTCCAAATAATTTTTCAAATACAATTATCCCATAAATTTCACAAAAAATCTCAATTTGAAACCTAAGCCGGAAAATGTCATGAATGCATGTATACCATGTGCAAGTACAAAACAATCATCAGTTATAGAGGCTATATGTTGTATGAGCATGTCGAGATATAATCCAATTCTCCTAACCCGTCCCAAATTACCAATAAACCCTTCCTATGGGAGATGGGATGTTACAGAACTAGTTAGGCTTTTTGTGTTAGATTTCTTTTGGAGTAATGTACAGATAGTGAAAAAATGACAGTTATGTAAATTACTACTTTTGATGATATGAAATGACAAAAACTTATGGTTTCAAAAAAAATAGTGATTTTCAGATTGATGCTTTATGATTATTGATGCCATGAGAGGTACAGTAGTGATTGTTCGTAGTTCACCCTTATCGTAGGATATGTATCGGAATGACCTACGGGCGTCTCGGTGTATACCCTATGGTAAGGGGGTGTTACATTCTTTGTCACTCCCTCATAATTTTACATCCTTCTTCTAAGTTAATCCTACACATCACCACATTGGGGCTAATCCCCCTAATATCATAAATTTGTCACCCCATGGCTCTCTTCATCTTCCTAGTGATCTCCACCACTTTCTCTTCTTGCTCACAATCTACTTGGTTAGAGATAATGATGGGTAAGGTATAGTTCTTACCTAAAAGCGTGTATCTCAAGTGGGAAGGTAAGGGTTTAAGCTCTAAAGTGGGGGGTTTAACAATGGAAGGTAGGGTGGGTATATCTGTTCTCTCCAACTTTTCTAGTTCAACTTCTCATATAATTCCTCTTCTCTCACACTCTCATCCCTGTGCACTTCAATAACTTCATTAACTTCCTCTTCAACCTCCTTCACTCACTCATCCATAACATCAATTTTCATATTTGTAGTACAATCCATTGATTTCTTCAAAGATTTAGACATGTTAAATTTAACTTACTTATCACCAATTCTTAAAACAAGTTTTCCTTTTGCACATCAACTAAAGCCTTACTAGTATTCATAAAGGGCTTGCCCAAAATAAATGGACAGTTTCTATTAGCTTTAAAATCCAACACAACAAAATCAACATGAATAATAAATTTATCCACTTTTACCAACACAACTTCTATAACTCTAAATGGCCTCTTGATGGATTAATCCGCAAGTTGAATTAGCATGGATGTTAGCTTGACCTCTCCTAGTCGCAATTTCTTGAAAATAGACAAGGGCATCATACTCGCACCTAAATCATATAAGCATTTAGAAAATTCAAAGTCACCAACAACATATGGAATAGTAAAACTCCCTGGATCTTATAGTTTTTAAGGCATTATGCTTTAGATGATTGAATTATAATTCTTCATCAAAGTTATCGTCTGATTGTCCTCCCAAGTGCATTTATATGTCAGTATGTCCTTAAGAAATTTCACATACTTGGGCATGCACTCCAAATATTCCACCAATGACAAGTTAATCTGAACCTTCTTCATTTTCTCCAAAAACATGAAAAACTATGTGTCTACCTAATGTTTTCTCGCCCTTTGTGGATATGGAAGTTTAGGCTTGTAGGGTGGTGGTGGTACATAAGGCCTCTCTTTTTCTTTCTCTTCTTTTATCTCCTTTCCTTTCCCCTTTTCTTGGCTATCCTTTTGCACACTTGGTTCCTCCATCTGCTTACCACTTTGAAGTGTAATAGCCTTGAGTTGTTCCCTTGGGATGGCCTCAGTGTTGCTTGGTAGGCTACCTGTACTTCTAGAAGACAAAACATTAGTAAGTTGACCTACCTGTACCTCTAAGTTGTGGATGGAAGAGGTATGGTTCTCTACAATCTAATTAAACTTTTCCTTCATCCTTGAAAACATCCTCTTTTAGTTCTCTTCTTGATTTGCCAGTCTGGAACCCAAAACATCCATCAACTTGTCCATTCTATTCTCTAAAGATCTAAGGTCATCTTGCTGAAATCCAGGAGGTCCTTAAGGTCTTACTTGGGCACTTACATTGTTATTACTCCAAGAAAATTTTGGGTGGTTTTTCCACCCCAAATTATAAGTATTAGAGTACGGATTGTTACCTTACTGTGGTTGACCCAAGTAATTTACCTGTTTAGTAATTTACTGGCTCCAAACAAAAAACATTATGTTGTGCAATGGTTGTCTTGCCTACATAACTCACACTATAATTACATAGCTTTAACTGTAGACAAAATTGCTCCTTACTTGTTGCTCAACTGCTTAATGAAGGCTGTTATCTACGTTTTTGGTCCTTTTGCCCCTGCCTACTCCTCTCAATTGACCACATATAACTATTGCTCTCCAATTCTTCCAAAAGGTCATGAGCTACATCTATAATTTTTCTCATCAAAGATCTACAACGACATCTATGGTTCCTCTTGTGCTCTGATTTACACCATTGTAGAATGTTTGCATGAGGATCTCCCTCAGAAGGTTATGATGGGGGCAACTTTGTAACATCCCACCCCCAATGGGAAGGGTAGAATGGTAATTTAGCAAAGGATTAAGAGGGTTTAGGATTTATTTTACAATGTTCATGCACATCTGATTCATGAATAGTGAAATTGCACATGAAAATGACTGTACATGCATTCATGACATTTCCCGGTAATTGTGCCAAAATGGGATTTTATTTTGGAAAATGTGGTTTATGGGCTTGAAAATTTAATTGGAGTGGATTGTTATGTGTTTTATATTTTCGGAGAATTTTAGGAATTTTTTTGGACTTTTCCGGAGAAAATTCCCAGATCGGAAAAATCGTCAAGTGGCGAATCGGTTGATTTTCGGTAGTAAAAATTGATGTCCAATGGCACTACAATATTGGGTTTATTATTTTGGATTTAGAATTTGGGCCATTAGAATTGAATGGGTCAAATTTCATTAGGGTTTCTTGATAAATCCTATTACATGTTTTTATCTTATCCTTCTTTTGTCCTTTTTTTCTAAATGGACAAGTGTCCTACACCATTAAATGGTTTTGTCTTATGCTTACCTATGAAAGTCAACAACTTCAACTTTAAAGAAGGAAAAAAATTCATTTGTTTGCTTATATCCTCCTTCATACGAAACTTCACTCTTCCTTCTTCTCCATTTGATGTTCTTTAAGTTTCCTAGTGTTTAGCTCTTCCTTCCACTTTGTTCTTTCTAAAGAGGGCCAAGCATACACTCCTTTCTCTTTTGGCATGATGATGTTTATGTATGGTGTGGAAAAGAAGAGGATTGGTGTATTAGGAGAAGGATTGGAACATTGAAAGACTTGATTAGGTAAGTTGTTGTTTTAAGCTTTAGTTATGCATTTAATGAATGAATTGGTAGTTAGATGCATTAAATGGGAATTATTGTGCATGAATTATGATGTATTGTATATAAATTTCATAAAGCTTAGGGTTTGATTTAATGGGTAGGTTACTTCCTTGATTTGGTTTATGATTGGTAAAAGATAAATGATTAACATGTTTGGGTTGGTTTTGTGATGATTGATGAATGGAAATTTAGGGATGATAATTGTTTGTGTGGTGTACTGCCATTTTTTAGGCTAGGTGCTTAGGTTAAGGCCTTGATGACCTAAATTCTTGCCTCAATTGGATGCTTGTTGATATGTAATTGGCATTGGAAGTGATAGAATATAAGTGTAGGAGCAAAGCTGGAAAATGCAAATTGTTGGGCCCCGAGTCGTAATAAGCATGTGTCAATTATTTTGAGGCATGTTTAAATTATTTTAAGGTTTTAGTTTGATGATTTTTTTTAATTTGGTTGGAATAAATTGAGGTATTAAATGAAGAAATTAGGGAAATTAGATTTATTGAGAATTATTATTTTATGATGTATTGTGAGTAATAAAAAGAACTATATGCATTAAGAGTGTTAAGAGTTATTGGAATTTAATTAGAATAAGATGGTATTGGTTTATAAAGATGGGCCTTGTAATGATTTTTATATTAAGGAATGAAGAAGAATTGGGCTCTTATTTTGAGGTTTAGATTAATGAATTTGGAATTTTAGTGCTTAAGTAAGAATTATTAATTGAAGGAATTGAGTTAAATTAGGATTTGATTTTGGTACTAGACTTGAAAAGAATAAAATGGTGTTAGGATAAATTTGGATGATGATATATGGTTATATATCTTTTAGCCCTTTTAAATTGTAGTTAAATGAAGGAGAATGAAGTAATTGGGCTAGGTCCATTAGCTAGTAGTTGATTATGTATTAAATGAAAAAGAAAGGGAGCATTTGGGCTTTTAAGTGGGAGCCCACGAAATTTCAAATGGGAAGGAGGGAAATGAAAATTTGGGAAAGGTTATAAGGAGGGAAATTTTGGGCTTGAAACTTGGGCTAGGGTTTAAGTTAAGAGTAAGAGTTAGGTTTTAGTTAAAGAAAAGAGTTAGGTTTTAGAGAAAAGAAGAGTGACCAACGAAAATTTCATGGAGGGAGAGGCTTAAGGTGATGTCGTTTTGGTGTATGGAATAAGTGAGTTAGAAGAAAAAAATCTAGGTCATTGTAGCAAACCATTCGAAAGTTGCAAGAGAGGAAGATTTTGTGAAGTGTTCGAAATTTTTCAAAGGAGAAAAAGAAGAGTGAGATTTGACCATCAAGGAGAAGAAGAAGAAGAAGAAAAAAGCGTGAAGACCTTGGGTTTCTTGGAGATTTTCGTGAAACCTAAGGGAAAAAGAAGAGTTGTCTTCCATTTGAGCCAAAGGAAGAAGCTTGCGTGGGTGGTCTTGAAAGGTAAGACTTTGAAACTTTCTTGACTTCTTGATAGGGTTCTTGCTTTCCTTGCTTAAGCATGGTGTTAGAGGTTGTTAGATGAAGAAAGAAGAAGGTTTGAATGGATGTTCAAAATTTCAGATTTGGGGATAGGGTTAGGATTACGAAATTGTCTCAACATGTGGTTAGATTTTGCCTTTTCCTTGGTTAATATGATGATTGATGATGATTGGGTTAGGAAAGAATGGGAAAAGAGAAGAGATTTGATGTTTGGAAATTTTCAGCTTTGTGTATGACTTAGGTTTTGGAAATTTGAAATTTTGGAATAGTTTTGAAGGGGTTTTAGTTGAAATAGCTAAGAAAAGGTATAAGTGAGATTATAAGTGAGATTTTGTAAGGTTTAAGCCAAGTTTTCATTCCTTTAAAATTCCAGCAATGGGTAATTGTGTTAAAATGTGTTTATGAAAGTGGTTTGAATGAGTTTTGATGTTGTTAACGATTTAGATAGAATATAAGTGAGGTATATGAGGTTATGTAGATTGAAAGTCAAGTCATTCTTGAAAAATTGCAGCATGTTGATCTTCGTTAAGTAAGAGTTTTAAGCCTTGATTCAAGTCAAATAAAGTAATTGAAGGTATAAGGAAGTTAGGAAAGTTGAAATGGAAGTTTTCCATGCATTGTTAAAATTCCAGCAATGTTCCCATTTGTTACTTCATAGATGTTTTGGTGTTAAAGATGAGTTTTAATGTAAATTGTTGAGCTAAGTCATGGGTAAGATGATGTTGAAGAAATCTCATGTTTTCCTTGAATTAAAATTTCAGCATGGGTATTAGTTGGTTAATTCATGGTTTTGTTGGTAGTTTGTTTAATGATGGTGGTTTGAAATGTATTGATGAAGGATTGATGAGGAAAGAAAGAAAAAAATTTAGTTTTCAAGAAAGAAGCAAAATCTGAAATTTTGGGTTTCATATAGGTAAGGGATTTTCAAAAGTCGATGGCTATTGAGCTTTGATGTTAAAGGTTAGGTTAAAGTATAGGTAATATGATGTTGCATGAATTTTAAGTTTTCCCATTCTTGGAAATTTCCAGCACTTGATTTGTTGTTAAATTGTGCATCTAAGATGGGATTTTGCTTAGTTTAGAGATATGTTTTGATGGTAATGACTTAGATAAAGGATGGCTAAGATGATGGCAAAGAAATTACATGTTTTCCTTGTCTTTGAAAAATTCCAGCATGTGTATTATTTGGTTAATTCATGATTTTGCTTAGAATTTGTTTTTCTTGGTTATCATGGTGATTTGAATGAATGATTGGTGAGGGGATAAGGAAAGAATATGAAAAGAATGAAAAATGGAAAAATTTCAGCATGTATGGATGGCCTAGAGTTGATGATTTTCAACAAAATATGGATTAAATTGATAAAGGTTATGATTGGTATAACTTGGAAAAGGTGTTGGTAAAGTTAGTTAGTATTTAAGTTAAGTTTTTAGATGCTTGGGAAAAATTCCAGCATTGAGGTATTTGGGTTATTGTGTTCAATATGTTTAGTGAAGATGGATTGAAGAGTTAGTGGATGAAAGGATAAGGAAAGAAGAAGGATTATGGAAATGGAAGAAGAAAATCAGCATTGGTGGATCTTTGTAGAGCATGAGATTGATGAAACTTTGGATTACGTTTGAGAAGGGATTTGATAGTTATAATTGAAGAATGGCATAATTCTGATTGGATAGGTTTTAATTTATGTTTTGCATTCTTTAGAAAATTTCAGCATATGATTTTTTATTAATTAGGTTTCTTTTTATGTTTTGAAAAAGGCCATTAAAACAATTGGAGGTTGAGGAAGATCAATTTGACCAATTGCAAGCCAAAGGATAAGAGGTGGGTAATTATTTAATATTTGAGATGTGAGTTCTGAATTGTTGTGAAATAAATGCTAATCGTGTTTTCCGATGACTTGTAAAGTGTTGGGTTACATGATTAATTGCAATGATATGAACTTGTATTAAGTGCTTTGTATTATTATATGCAATGAAATGCATAATCAATTGTCAAAGAAATTGCGAATGAAAAAAAAAGTGAATTATGAGATTGTGATGCCATATTAGGCAAGTATGTGTGAATAATGTGCAAATACATGAATATGTGGGTTTGTAGTGATCCCTCTGATTAGCAAGTGCGCTTTGTCATAAACCTTACGCCTGCCCGCTAGTGGCATAGGAGCTCGAATCGGACTCCCCTCATTCCTGACTACACATGGTCGCTTGTCGAACATGTGTATACGCTCTATTAGGATCACTCAAACCATTTGATATGTGATTTTGTGCTATTCGTGATATTTGTTGACTTTGTCAATATTCCATTTTGTTATGTGCTTTGTAGGCGTTGTAAATCCATTGGTTTTGTGAATATGTGTTTTGTGTTATCGTGTTAACTTTATAATGGTGTGTTTTATCGGAAAGATGATAATTGTAATTATTATCTTGAAAATGATTTCTTGAAATGTTTTGTCTTATTGGAAAATGATTTTGACAAAAATAGTTTTGAAACTAATTGTTTAAGACAATTTCAGCGTGCTTATTTCTCTTTTGTTAAATTTTTACCCACGGAGCCGTCGTGCTCACCCCCCTTATCTCCCTCCTCAGGTTTTGAACAAGAAATCGAGTTTTCACATCGAGATTGAAACAAATTCGATGCATCTTGCTTTTGAAGTTATGTTGTAAAAGAAAGGCATTAGTTTATTCTCTATTCGTTTGTTTTTGTTAATTTAGTTGTAATCGGGCTAAATGCCCTTTGATGAGTTGTATTAGTTTATTGTCATGTAAATCATAAGGTTTTGAGGTTCCAAATGTACTTTATATATCTATATATCCTTTATTATTTGAAGTTCAAATGTAATGTATAAGTTAATGTATGATTGTAAGATTGGAAAAGCAGAAAAAAGAAGAAGATGAGTTGGTATTGTTGTATGGATTGAAATGGTTAGAATTCTTAAGATTGCAATGTGGCCCCTTTGAGTTGGAGATGGGCTGTGCTATTGAGTTGGAAGATAGAAGTGGTTTTATGCAGGTTTGGAGCTTGGATGGATAGATTAGGATTTTTGGCTAGATCAATTTTAGGGAAGTCTGTCGATTTTTCTTAAAATGGACAGAAACTTTACTGGGTTTTAGACTATGTTAGAGCTTGAATTTGAAATGGGTAGATTTCTTGAAGTTTGTAGATAATGTCAAGATCTTGAAAACGAGATAAAATGGGTCATGATTGGACTTCAAATGAAAAAGTTATGAACGTTTGAAAATTTTGATTTACTATTCTTTTGGTAAGATTTCACTATTCATATGGCCATTAGCTTAAACAAGGTTTTAATTCTTTCAATGATTGAAGTGAGCTATGAACTTATTTTGCTTAAGATTGAGGTTTATAGAATAAAGTGAAAAGGAATGAGAACAAATTAGTATGAAAATGAATTTTAAGATGAATAAGATGAAAAAAAAAATTATCGGGATTTTCGGATTAGAAATTCGATATTCGGTAACGGGTTATAAGAGTTCATAAGGAATCATGTGTACGTATTGAGGGAATATGTATAAGTTGTTGGGTTCCGGATTCGGGATCCAACATTAATTGATCATGGTTTAATGTTTTTGCCATAACTAATTTTGGGGTTAAGAAAATGAGGTGAGGTTTGTTCTAAATTAAACATTAGATATATGGCTTCAATTTCTTGTGAAATAAGTGTTGTCTAATGGTAACTTGAAGAGGTTGAATTTCTACCTTCAAAGTGAACTATACTGGCTGTGTGAACAGTATCCAAATTAGATGACCTGAAACTTCGATGAGTTTTCTAGATTGATTTAGGAGGAAATGGTGAAAATGGTCTGAATGAAAGTTGAAGCCTATCTTGTTAGCTTTCCATTTCCACTGATTTTGCAATTTTTCGATATGTACGTTGGGACTTATGAATTGTTGACTATTGACCGGTTATGTTTGGTGAAACCTAGCCATAAGTGTAGGTTTTCTGAGTATTGTGATTGGAAGCAAATTTAGAGATTTCTTTGATTTGTTTTGGCTCAAGTGATCTTCTGTAAAGTTGTAGAGGAAGCAATTATCTTAAAAATGAGATATACTATACTATTTTTGGATTTCATAATTGGGAGTTATGAATTTTCAAAGACTGGACTTAAGTTAGGTCATTGGCTAGTGATCAGGGCAGCCATTTGCATGACAGTTTTGAGTTTGTTAGAGATGTAATTGGCTGTTACGCCCTTCATGAGAAGTGTATTATTCTGTTTTATCTTTTCACAGGTATAAAGTATGCAAATTTTTGACATTTGTGCAAGAATTTATGCTTTTTATAAAATTGTTGTTCGATTCGAATTGGTTTCGATGGGTGAGAATCATTCATTGAATTGTTTGACCTACTTAGCAATTGAATTTGATTTCATGTTGTTCATGAAAGTTGTAGGTCACATTCCGATATTTCATTTGGAATAAATCTTGTAATTGTTAGCAAAGGGAATGAAAAGTTATGGATTTTATAAAATGTTGCACTATTTTGACAAAATGTTGCACTGTTTTGAAAAGCATTGTGAAGGCAGTAACTTTGAGTGTATTTTTGACACCCTTAGAGGTGAAATTAGTTTTTATGTCCTTCATGAAACTTGTAGAGCTCTCTTTTTTCTATAAAATAAATACCAAGTTTGTCCAATTTGAAGTTTGGAGTAGGGAGTTATTCCCTGTGGAAGTTGGGATGTCGAAGGACGTTTATTCCAGATCTGCCATTGTAGTAACATAAGTCGACTAGGACATACACAGTAGCATAAGTCGACTAGGATTCTCAGGCAAGTCGACTAGGATCATATATTTTTCCTTCTTTTGCTTATAACTTTTCCGTCCGACATCCGATTGACCTAATTCTTGAGGCATCGGATTCGTGAAATATTTAATTTCATTTTATGAGAAATTGGGATTTTTTGGACGGAAAATTGACGTGGGTCTGGGTAATGGTTCTTTAGTCACTGTTTTGTTTATTTTTGCACCTATAGAGGCTCAAATTGAGTAATTTCGGTGCCGTTAGATTTCTAATTTTTAGATGGAATATTTGTGATGGAAATATTGGATTAAGGCCAGGAATATCATGAACATGCATTGTACACATTTTAAATCTCTACATGCGCATTCATAAATATTTCTGATTTGGACAATTGGTAATGTTTATATACTATAACTGTTATAGAGGCACATTTGGAGCATCGATCCACCGACGTTACTGAGACTTCCAGGTATTAGCTCGGAAGTACAGGTGAGTAACCTAGATGATTCTGTCAATTATTATATGTCTAATGTGGGGAATAATGGTGGGATTAGTGATTGTGTTTGTTTATGATTGGGTTCCGGACACGGATGGTCCGATGAATTGGGAGATTTGACATAGAAGTGTCCTTTATGTGCTGATTGTCAAATTGCTTGCTATTACTGTGCTTCATTGCATTGCCTCTATTGTGACTGCGTGACAGACTGTTTTATAATGACTGTGATATATTGAGCATATTGCATTTCATACCCAAATACACGAACGGATAATAATAGTTGTGACTAGAGTCATCACTGATACTGAAAAAGAGCCTCGAGCTCGAAGAGGGATAGTGCATACCTAGAGGGCTCTCCTACTCCCTAGATGCGTCTACTGCCTACTATTTACTGTTTAAGCGCTCGGTCATAACACTGTAATAAAATGGGAAAGTGTCACATATGCATTGCATACACATTTTGATTGGATACAGTAAATGGGAAAAAGGCAAGGGTGCATTACATAATTGTGATTCACTTCTTCTGAACGTGTTATTGTATACACTTTCTAAATTGCTTGAGTGATGAATGAATTGGGCGAACCATCGATGATGCTTCCTCACTGAGTTCGCAAAACTCACCCAAAATTTGCAATTATTTTTCAGGCCTTGAAGAGTACTCTGTCTGACACGGGAGTATGCCTACTGCATGCCAGGGAAAGATAGGGGTCGGGATCAGTTCGCGTCTGCATTTGTGTCTCATAAAATTGTATTCCGCAATCTCTGTAAAATAATGTTTTGTATTTACAGTGAGCCCAAGTTGGTTGTGGATTTGTGTACATTAAATGGCTACGTTAAATTATTATTGAATGTTTGTAATGACTGAAAATGTTGACTAATTAACATGGTCTCAAATTGTCTACTGTTTTTCGTGCGTATGAATGTCTTTATAAAATTTTATATTGAGTTTTGTCTGAGTGATGTAGCACGCAACCCTCGCGGAGCACGGACTCGGATATCACCATCGATGTCGGGTTCGGGTCACGTGGGAGAGGGGTGTTACATTCTGTGTAGTTCTTTAAACCTTTCCCAAGCTTCATATAAAGAATCCCCATCACTTTGTTGAAAATTTGTGATTTCCTTTCTGATCCTTTTTATCTTTATCAATGGGAAATATTTAGCGAGAAATGCCTAGGCTAGCTATTCCCAAGTAGTAATCTACCCCTAAATTGAGTGAGTTGTATCATGCTTTTGCCCAACCTCTCAAAGTGGAAAAAAATAGTCGCAATCTCACGACAAACATCAAATTAAACTAGAAGGTGTCGTATATCTCCAAAAAGTTAGCGAGATGGGCATTGGGATCTTCATTAGATAACCCATAAAACTGGACACTACTCTAAAGGATGTTGAGGAGTGCCGGCTTGATCTCAAATTTGTTAGATTGAATTGCTGGCCTTGCAACTCCTTAAGGACTGAATCCTAGCCTCATAAAGTCCATCAATGTCTTTTCGGCCCCTCCTTGTTCTCCTTCTTTCGACATTTTTTTGTATAATGTCTTAGTGCTTCACTCTTCTTAACTATCGATCGTGCCTTGTGATATCTAACAACTCTTCGTCACGAAATTTAGTAGTTCTTTACAAGTTCCTTGTTTATACACCTGCAAAGAGAAACTCATAATGCTAGACCCTGCCTCTGAAGCCCAGCATTCGGAATCAAACTCAGAAGCAGTACTTGCCCTTAACTATACTGTGCCTATTTCGGGACTTTTAACAAAACTTCCCTTAAAGAACTTGGATTAATGTGTTCTTTAGATGGTTTGAAAGAAAACTTTAGGGTCTACAACTTTCATGCAGACCTCGAAGACATAATCTATCTTCTGAAGGGTCAAAATGCAACAGAAGATAGGTACAGAAGAAGTGAAAAGAAAAAAGAAGCAAAAAGATAGAAGATAGCAAAACACAGAAGAAACGGAACACAAAAGAAGCAAAAGGTAGAAGATAGCAAAACATAGAAGAAACAAAAAGCAAAAAGAACAAAACACAGAAGAAGACACGTCAGCAAAACACATAAAAAGATGCGTCAGCAAAACATAAAAGAAGACGCGTAAACAAAACATAGAAGAACACGTGTCAGCGAAGAAAAAGTAGAAGAAGCAAAACAAAAAAGAAGCAAAAGGCAGAAGAAGCAAAAGGCAGAAGAAGCAAAAGGCAGAAGAAGCAAAAAGGCAGAAGAAGAGAAAGGCAGAAGAAGAAAAAAGGCAGAAGAAGCAAAAAGGCAGAAGAAGCAAAAGGCAAAAGAAGCAAAAGACAGAAAAAGCAAAAGACAGAAGAAGTAAAAAGGCAGAAGAAGCAAAAGACAGATGAAGAAAAAGACAGATGAAGCAAAAAGGCAGAAGAAGAAAAAAGACAGAAGAAGCAAAAACGCAGAATAAGCAAAAAGGCAGAAGAAGCAAAAAGACAGAAGAAGCAAAAGACAAAAGAAGCAAAAGATGGAAGAAGCAAAAAGGCAGAAGAACCATAAGGCAGAAGAAGCAAAAGTCAAAAGAACCAAAAGACAGAAGAAACAAAAGGCAGAAGAAGCAAAAGACAGAAGAAGCAAAAAACAGAAGAAAAAAAAAAAGAAGCAAAAAGGAAGAAGAAGTAAAAGATAGAAGAAGCAAAAGACAAAGAAGCAAAAAGGCAGAAGAAGTAAAAGAAAAAAGAAGCAAAAGATAGAAGAAACGAGAGGTAGAAGAAGAAAAATACAGAAGAAGATGATGTCATCATAGAAGAAACACAGAAGAAGATGATGTCATCACAGAAGAAGCAAAAGGTAGAAGATACTTCTTCCTTTATAAGGACCTTAACTTTTAACTTAGAAATCCAAAAATTTCATACTATATATCGTAACTAGAAGGATAAGCTACAACTTTAACAAATTTTACCTCAATTGAGCTCAGATTTGCCCCCAAAGATGGCACACGATTTTTACACCTAGAAAAGACTTGGATTTGAGATGAATAACTATAAAAGAAACATGCATATACTCCTGTGGAACTTTTCAGTTTTAATTCTTTTACCAAAACAACCCAAAGCTCATACATAACTTTAATTACATTATTAACATTATAAAAAAAAACTTGACATAAAATACAACGTATAAGATGTTCAATGTTTTTAACATGCTATGAAGCTGTCCAAAAGTAATTGAACTAACTTAATTACAAAAGTTTCTAATATCTTGGAGCTTTTGATGCCTTGCAAGGATTGCTAACCTTCTTGTTCTGTACCTGAAGAGGGAGTAGTTGGGTGAGCTACATAGCTCAGTGGCTAATATATTCATAGCCATTAGCAATCGACCAAAGTCAAACATATGTATATATATATATATATATATATGTGTGTCTAGCAATTCTAGCATTTATACTTCATTCAAACAATACAAACATTTATCAAATTTAGCTCATAACACATAACACTCAATATGCTTCATAGTTGACAATTTAAAATGCAATGCACAACAAATGGCTCGAGGGTTCCATGAAACAGAATAAGGAAACCGAAGTTTACCCCATGAACAAAATGAGTCCATTTTTCAGAGCTCATATGCCACAAACAGGCAGCCAGGAGAAGGCTCTTATCAACGTGCACATGACGAACAAAATGGTTCTACTCTCGCCCAAACAGAAGCATATAAACATGCTCAAATCTTTTTATCAAATGCTTTCGTACTTTTCATTTATACAAAATGCCATGAAAAATATCAAGGCATAACATTGATCAAAAACACAATTTATTTATATCACATATCATACTTCTTCCACAGTATGACAAAATAAAAGAAATCATCATGTATTTTCTTCAAGTCAGTTTAACACATATCCACACATAGGCAAGAATTTGCCTAATCATACAATAACTATAAATACATTACCCACCTAAATAGCTCGCGAAAACTAAGTCAAGCTTGCCTTTCCCCTTCCTTTTGGCTAGGATTTCCTTGCTTCCCTACAATAACCAAGGTTCCATTCAAAACAACATTTCAAAACTTCAAAAAACTTTAAAAAATTAAAAAATTTTCAACCAAACACAAAACCAACTCAAATCTAACCTACCCATAACCCATTTAGGTTAGAAAACCCAGACCTAGTTTAGGAACCCTAAAAATCAATTGGGTTCTCTTACTCCATCTTCTTCCCACACCAACTTTTCCATTCTCTACATTAACTCTTTTCCTTTCTAACTCCTTCTTCCATAACACCACTCATTCCTTCAATAAAGCAAGAAGGAAAGATGGTTAACCTACCTTAATAAATTTGATTTCTCTTCTTTCCTTCTTTCACCGAAACACTTCTCCTCTCCTCTCCTCTCTCTCTTAATTTTGTTTTCTCACTCCTCACCCTCTTTAATTCACATTTTTCTCCTCTTTATAAGCAAAACAACATATTCCTTTCCCATTCCTACCCTTAATGAGCCCAAAAAGTCCATCTTACCTTTAATTTTAAGCTTATGTTCTTCTATGCTAAAGTGATCTCCAAAATTAACCTTGACCTAAGTATAGTTTTAAGCTTATGTTCTTCCATAACACCACTCATTCCACTTACCAATTCAACAAATCCTACTAACCTTGACCTAAGTATAGTTCCAAAATTAAATCTATCAAAACTCCAAAATTATTTTAAATCATGCTTATTTTAAAGAAAATTTTTCTAGGGTCCAACACTTAAATTAAAGTAACCCAAAATAAACAAGATACTAAACAATGAATCCCGAACAACGGTGCCAAAAGCTTGTATAGTACAAAACAAACAACTCGTTTTACGCTCAAAATCATAAGTATACAGGTTGTAACTTGTAGCAAAAAATAGATATCGATCCCACAAGGATTATTCTTAGGCACCACTTAATTCAAGTTATTTTTTGTGTAAGAAACCAATTCAATCAAATTTAAATAGATAAGTAAAATAAAGAAAAACTAAAGGTAAAAGGAAACAACGCAACCAAAACCAAAATCATAAACTAAAACTTGGAGAAATTCAAGATTAAGAATTAGGACTTTTCATTATCCTTATTTGTTCTTCTTTGGTTAATTGATTCAACTTATGTTTAGCACAAGATTTCCTAAAATTTTAACTACCCTCTCTCAAGGGGAAATTTAATATAAATCAATTAAATAAAGTAGGATTAACTTTGGGATCTTTTGATATACAAAGCCTTTCCTAAACATTTAACTACATATGAAGCTATCCTATAGGCAATATTTCAATATATTAAAATCTCTTCCTAATAAATCAATAACTTGTTATTTATAACTTTATTAAATGTCAACTCTTGTTGAACATTTAACACAAATTACCAAGCTCGCTCTCTCAATTTGTTGCAGGGTTTAAATGTTTGAACATAAATGTTTATATTATTGAATCAACAATCGAAGGTTCACAAATAGTTCAAACAACAAACCCTAAAAAATGTTTTAGCCACTCATAATATTATTAGCATCCCCAACAACCAAACAATCCATGTTAAACATGTTAGAAGAGAAAGAAATCGAAATGAGAATTAGATAGGGTAGCTCCTCCTCTTCTTTGCCCAACTCTAAAAAATCTGGATGATGAGATGCTCTTTGCCTAATTGGAAATGAAAACCTTGATTCTCCACCTATCTCTAGGCTCTCAATCTGTCTTTTAGCTCCAATAGGCAAGTTCTATGATACACCTCCACCCAAGGGATTTTTTTACAATATATATATCAAGTGAAGTCATAAAACCCTAAAAAAAGTGAAACTCATGGGACTCTTCGTGTTAAGCATCTCATGATCATAGGAATTATCCCTATGCTTCCCACGATCGTGGGAAATCTATGGAGAAAGTTTATGTCACATATTATCCTTGTGTTTCCCACGATTGTGGGTTAATATGACATAAAATTTATCCATAGATTTCCTACGATCGTGGGAAACGTGCCCTTTCCCACAGTCTTGGGTTCTTGTTCTTCAACATCTCCACTTCTTTTCTCTTCTCTTAGTCCCTAGCTCAATCATAAGGGTGTCCACCCTCAATTCCTACCCTAAAATGATCATACCCTAAACCAATTTCAAACATAAAAAAACAACCATGAAGATCAAATTAATCAAAAAGACTTAAAACAAGTCCTAAAACATAATAATACTAACATATTATGCAAGAAACACATGCTAAATGCTTAGTAAAACACATACTGATGCATAAATATCAATAGATGTGCAAGGTGATCGTCAACATCCTAACATTACTGGATGATTGAACCCAAGTTTATTATATAAATTGACGAGACTTTCACGGCTTTTACTATACTTTTTGACTCATAATTCTTGATTTTTATGCTTAAATTAACCCTTGAGTGTGCACTTTCATTTTATGCAATTTGATATTAAAATTTTTTACAAATTGGTATTAATTACACAACTTAATTTTCATGTGAACAATTGATAATGCAAATTGCTATTATTGGTTATAGGAACCTCAAGGAGAAGGGAGTCAATGTTCTGAATTGAAGTTAACAGGAGACTAGCGTTACAAGAAACTGCGGCGAAACACCAAAAAATATAGGTTGAACCTTTCAGGAAAAGTTCGTCATGACAAAGGATCCAGCAAGGAGCGAGAAATTTTACGAAAAGTTCACTACGGTGAAAGATCCAGAATAGATGCAAAACCTTTTGAGAAAAGTACACCACGACAAACCGTCAAAAACCTAAAACATATTTAGAAAAATCTCTCACTGTTTGAGCTAACCCACCGACCAAATGTTTAAAAACCTAGTAAACTAGGTTTTATAAGATGAGACAACACTACACATAGAGAGCCGACACACATCTCATATACACTTCTCATCTCTCTCACTCTCTACCTTCATCCATCAATCCATTCCATTTTTCATCGTCGCTTTCATCATTTGCTACTGTTGCCATGGATGCTATCGGTGTGTTTACAGCTGTGAGTGCTCCCAAAGTGATGCTTAGCTAAGCACCATTTCCTCTTGAAGATGTAGCGATGGCTTGAGTTCAATGGCCTCAAAGAGGAGTAGTTCATTTATGTTTAACTACATTGTTATGAACTGCTTAGTTAGGATTTATGCTTTGTAGTTGGATTCTCTTGATTATAGTTTAATCAAGTGTTGAATAATGTATTGTGTTATGGATCTGTTGAATGTCTTTTTAGTGATTGTGTTAATTCTCTTTTATTTGCCTAGTTGTGTTTGATATTGAGATGATGCTTGATCCCAATTGACCACTTGCATTAACTTACCTATTACACACACTAAGATGCTGATTGAGCCAAGTTTACATTATAAATTGGCTATATTTTCATAGCTGTTTATGCATTCGTTGACTCCTAATTGATGATTTTTGTGCTTAAATTGGTTCCTCATACCGATCTCTTTTAATTCACAATTTGTCAGTAAATTGTCATGATTTGATACTACTTTCTCTATAATTTTCATGAGGACAATTGATCGCAATTTGTTATTTTTATTGCGAGGCGAAGGAGTCAACACATCGAAGTCAACGATCATGAGGTCAATCCATGAAATCGCGACGAATATTAATCTGCACGTCGCAACGAGCAAATCATTTCCACACGTCGCGACGAATATTAATTTATACGTCGCAACGAGCAAGCAATTCCATACGTCGCGATGAATATTAATTCGCACGTCGCGACGTACGAGTGGATATCCAACCTGAAATGGAAAGTTTTTCTCAATGCTCTGACCCGACCCGCATCCATTATATATAAACTTTGCTATTTTTAGGTCAGAAGAAGATGGGAGAGACCGGGGGATAATTGGAGACTTGAATACGCATACACTTAGAGACGTCTAGAGGCAGCAGGAAGACTACACACTACTCCACATCATTTTTCGTTTCCATCATCATCGACCATCGCCATCATTATCGCCACCGTCAGCATCTCCTGCTAATATGAGTATCGCTCAATCTCTAGTAGTCGAGGGACAGTCCGGAGCTATGCGTAGCTAAGTCAAATTTCCTCTTGAAGATGTAGCAATGGCTTGAGTTCACCGGAAGCTTCAAAGGGAAGTAATCATATAGTGTCTGAAGTTTAGTTGTATTTGTGTAAACTCTGAGTTAGAGATTGCATTTGTATGGCTAGATTAGCATGGTTAACAGTTTAACCGTGTGCTGAACACTATGTTGCTATTTGGACTGAGTGATTTGTAGAACTTTTGATGTTTAATATATGAAGTCTCATATATGTCATTCGGATATTGCATTTACTCTTTTAATCTGCCTAGTTGTGTTTGATTTAGATTGTTGTGTTTTTATCCGATTGACCAATTGCATTTACTTGTCCATTTTTCACACTAAGACTTTTAACAAAGATTTAAATAATGGAGTTCATTAATTAAATCTTTGGACCTAAAGAGTCCTTAGGGTTGATCTTTCGAAACTTAGTGGATTCTATCCCCGAAAATTCATTTTTGAACTGTGATAGCCTACGCCCATTTTCAAGAGGATTTATTATCATTTGCTTATTACCAAAAATTTCTAGTTTATTTATTTTATTAAAAATCCAAAAACATTCTTTTATACTTTTTCTCCAATTTTAATCACTTTTATCAGTTTCGATCAAAATACCAAACCCCCATTTTATCAACTTTGATTGCAATTTTTGACATTTAGGCTAGCTTAGACCTTTTACGCTTGGTTCCAATTAAGTGAGACGACCCGAGGATTGCAACCGATACCGCAATCTTGGAACTTTTTATATTTGACCGGTTTCCAATGATCGATCGTAAGATCGAATCAATAGAGCCGCGATCAAATTGGCGCCCTTGCCGGAGAACCAAGAAATTGGTTTACCGTAGGATAGCCATTGTCATTTATTTGAATTGTCGTTGATAATCAGAATCATTTTTTTTTCTTGCATTTAGGATAGTTTAATTTTCACACTTGTTCATAGTATAGGTTTTGATTTTCATTTGCATAAGCATACTCCATACTTTGATTTTGTCTCTTACTTTGCACATTTTTCACACATACACACTCATACATACATCATACACTCATACACTAGCATTCATCGCATTTCACTTTTATCGATTTTGTGTGTTGAGAAATTTTGTTACCATTCCTTTTATTTGTGGATTGATTTTTGTGCATGCCCAGGAGAGGTAGACTTGTTCAATTCCAACCTAAAGTTGAGAGACATTTGAGGAGACTTAAGAAAGAGAGGAAAGAACAAGAGAGAAGGAGAATAGTTGAGCGAGACGGTGAGAATATGGTGAGAATCAAACATTTTCCCAAATCCGATTTTCTGTCCACCAACCTAGAAATGGGACTAATGGAGAAATGGTGAGCATGAGAGAGTAGGAGAGAACAATGAGAACCAGAGACGAAGAACCATTAGGGAAGCAACAACTTCTGATGTGCATTATGATCCATTTACTGCTGCTTGCCCTAATTTTGATGTTAATTTTGAGATTAAAGGTTTGTTGATTAATTCTCTTCCTAAATTTCATGGCTTGGCAGGAGAAGATTCGTACATGCACCTACAAGCTTTGATGATGATCTGTCAGAGTATGAAGCCAGTGGGAGCTACTTTGGACCAAGTGCTATGGAAGGTGTTTCATTTATCCTTGGAAGGAAAAGCACGAGAGTGGTACATGAGTCTTCCGAGGCATGTGCCAATGCCTATCATAGCTGGGCCAACCTGAGGAAAGCATTTTTGGAGAAATATTTTCCAGCCTCCAGGACATCTTCGATGAGGAAGGAAATTTACTCGGCCCTTGAGTATGATGAATCAACAGTAAGACTATTGGAACCGCTTCAAGATCTTACATCCGAGATGCCCCATCACCAAATTCCTGATGAACAATCGGTGTAGTATTTTTATGATGGGTTGAAGAGTCAAGAGAAAGGTATGTTAGATGCTGCATCTGGAGGATCTCTGATTGACCTTACAGCAGTGGAAGCATGGGATTTGATAAAGAAGATGGCCTTAAACTATCAACGATACAGTGTGAGAGATTCTAGAGGATTGAATGAATTGGGAGTTTTAACAGCTCAAGTCAAGAGAATGGAAAGTTTGGAAACGAAGGTAGATTCGCTAGAGAACAGGATAACTGTAACATCCCGTTACCGTTAGCAAGGGTATTTTGGGTAATTGGGACGGACTAATAGGTTTCATTGCATTTACCGATTGAACATGTTATTGGCCTCTGATCATAGAGAAACAGGTTTCTTGCATATGCATTTATTCATAGGTACATGCATTCATGATTTTCCGGTATTTTATTGTGAGTATGAATTGATTGGATTGCAAACTGGAAACTGACTGAACTTGTAACACCCCACTCCCGAGTGACCCGAACCCGATATCGTTGGTGACATCCGAGTCCGTGCCTTGAGATGGCGTACTAACGATCGGTCGGTAAAACTCGGTATTTTTTTTAAAATGCACATACGTACACATCACATATTATGCAGAAAACTATTTACATAAACAATTCACTGGCCTCGAGGCCCTTTTCATAAACACAATTTATTTCATCGGTTAACTATACAAACCGACTTCATCGATGTCTAAAAATTCAGAAAATAAAAATACAATAATGCAGGCCTGGAACCGATCCCAACCCTACCTCAACTTGCACCTGGCGTACTCCGTGTCAAGCGGGTACTCTTCTAGTCTGAAAATAGATTACAATTTTGGATGAGTTTGTGAACTCAATGAGAAACCATCATCGATGGTTCTCCCAATTCATGCATCACATAAGCATGATACGATGCGCATCCAATAATTATACAAAACACAATACTAATACAATCAAAGTACAATTCGACATCGATCACGATTCTGATCGTAGAACGATGTATATATCCGATCAATCTGATGCCAAATATTCAGTCCGGTATGCAATGCACATGTGACTCTTTCCAGTTCATTACTGATATTATGACCGGCGCATAACGGTGATCGGTATAGGCGGCGTCTGGGAGAATCATCTCCGTCGAGCTCGAGCTCGGTTCGATATATCGAGCTCTGGCTCGGTTCGATCTGATGGCGTCTCGGTTCACAATTTTCCTTTTAACGATGGGATGCATTTGTGCATGAATGCACATGTTCCATAGCGATAAACATGATAATACGGTCAAATATTCAGTCAATTAGGCGGTTGCCTCATGTAAATCACGATCGGTAATGCCACATATAATCCACGTAATCCCGTAGAAACAATCAAATCACGATTATAATCACGTAATTCCGTAGAACAATCAATCACAATAAACACATAGATTGGAATAACCAACTAGGTTACTCACCTAATAACTTCCACGCTAGCGCCGGAAGTCTCTGCCAAGTCTGTGGAACGATGGTCCACTTAAGCCTCTATAGCAAGTTAAATGAATAACCATTACCATTGGTATAAATGACTAAACAATGCACATGAAATCAGTCAAATGTGTATAATGCATGTTCATGGCAATCCGGCCCTAATCAATATTTTCCCATAATAAAATTCTATCAAAAATTTAGGAATCCATAAGCGCCGACGGTCGCAATTCGGACCTCTATAGGTCCCCAATTAAATAAAACAGTGATTCACCGTTCCGTTACTCGGGGCTACGTCAAATTCCCGTCTAAAAAACCCGAATCTCTCAGAAAATGAAATTAAATATTCAATGAATCCGATGCCTCAAGAATCAGGTCAATCGGGCGTCGGACGGAAAAGTTATTCACGAAAGAAACCAAAACTCAACAATTTATATTTTTATATATATAACCCTTATTTCCCCCTTTATTTTCTAATTTCCAACCAAACTTCCAACACCCATAACGTTTTCTACACATTTCTGAAAAATGAAAACTATACCTTGTTGGAAAGATAATGAAACTCTCTACAAGTTTCATGAAGATCATAAAAATTACTTTCACCCCTAAGGGTGTTAAAAACCCACTCAAACCTACTGCCCACTCAAAACCTATCAAAACAGGGCAGTATGTTTCAAATTCAGTAACTCTCCGATTCTTCAGTCAACAATGACACACTAAATATGCTCATCAAGATCACCATGTTATCTATTACGTTCATGAACAATCCAAAATCAGATTCATTTGTTAACTATGTCAAACAATTCACCAAAGTATCAACCTACTGAAACCAACCAATCTGAATAGTAACTTCCCAAACAGCATATCTCTTAACACAAATGTCACCAAATTCTCTACCTTATATCCCTGAAAAGATAAGATCACAAACTTCAAGTTTCATGAAGAACTCACACTCCAATTCGATTTCTAACAATTTCAAAACTACTATGCAAGTTACTGCCATGATCAGCCATTCACATCCTAATGCAGGATCAGGTTTTGCAAAATCATAAATCCCATCTATGACTTCTAAAAATTACATGCCATATATCATTTTCAAGGTCATTTCTTCCCCTACAACTTTTCAGAAGATCACTCATACCAATTCAGTCCACATAAAATGTTAAAATTGCCTCCAATCCGAAAACTCACAAAATCACACTTAGACTAGGTTTCATCAAAATGCTCAAAAACCAGTCAATAGTAATCAGTTCATATCTCCCAATATACAACTATACAAATAGCAAGATCAGTAGCAATGGAAAGCTAATTAAATATGCTACAACTTTCATGAAGACCATTCACCCTAATTCCATCTCAATTAATTCAGAAAAATCAGCAAAGTTCATATGTTGTGGTTTCGGTTACTGTTCACAGGCAATGGAACAGTAACTTTCCATTCAAAACTTCACCCTTCTATCATTAAAATTCAACAACACCTATTTCACACTAAATTGAAGCCAACATCCCAAAGTTTCAGTGGCCACTAACCTGACCTCATTTTCATTACTACACAATAAATTATGAGTAAAACAGTAACATCAATTAAAACCTTCATTTTCCAGATTTAGTGTTAAACCTTAGATCTATCATTTCCAATGCCTTTGTCACATCACTAGACATCCAATTAAATACAAATTAGGTCTTACCACATTCATACATATACTAGGGCTAATACTAAAAAATTGCAGCACTTAATTCCTCAATTCAGATACCCAAAGTAGTCATCCATATTCCATTTAAAATCAAACCATATCATACTACTTTCAATACAACCATCACTTAACCTTATACCCACTTAATCCAAGCAATAAAAGACATCAATATCATGCATCCCTAAGCATAATAGATGCTCCCAACCTCTCATTCAAAGCTTCTACCAACCATGACATGCAAGTCATTCTAACAACATCATTAAACATAATAATTAAAGAACTTACCTATTAGCTTTTCCTCCCTTCTCTTCCCTTCAATTCTTTCCTATACTTTCTACCTACTTCTACTAACATCCAACAAGCTCATGACTCTTCATGAAGAGGGTAAGACACTAAGTTAGTTGGAAGTAGGAGAATCCTCCTTATAAAAATTTCGTCCTCGAAATTTCCAGTCAACAGTTCACTGACAGTCATCAAATGTCCCTACATGTCCCATACACTTTTTTTTCCCTTAATAATTCATTTTCTCGAAAAGTCACAGTAACCACACTAAGTCAATTGTTCAGTCACTTATGTAGCTAACTCACTATCACTCATCACAGTAGACGGATTCAACAAGATTGTCAGTTGGCGATCTTACTATCTTACTATCTCACTTGCCATTTTCAAAGTAACCACTATGACTCAGCTCCTTTCCGAACTTGTTCACTTATCAAATTTTATCAATCAATACCTTTTACGCCATAACATGAAAACTAATTAGTGTCCCATTGATACCCTTTTATCACTTCGAGTACAGGTAACAATTAGGTCCATTTATTTATAACCGGTGATAATGTACCTAATGCTTTCTTTATAATCCATTGACTTTCTGTTCAAATTCAACTCTCTTTAAACCATTCACTGTTCTATAGTGTTCACACACTCTATTCAGATATGCATTTAACTCTATTTCATTTTCCACGTATCATTAAACTTTTCATATCCGTCATGTGCAAGCTTGATCTTATAAGATCATAACAGCTTGACTTATACACTATCATCTCTTTATTACTACGTATCCCTTTATTTTCCTCAAACAGTCTTTGATAAGATATTCACAGTCCTCAATACACAACAGAATCGTTAAAACAACTCTACTCTGTCTCTATCCAGGCATCTATTTACCCATCCGCTTATCATTTCTGTGTCTATATACATCTTTTCAACCAAATCTAGAACTTTCCGATACACAATCAGTAGAAAATTGTCAGTCTGTCTTTTTCCCTTACCATCCTTTGATACTAGTTTCCAAACTCTACGCACAATATTCACATAATCATTTCAGTCTCACACTTAGGCGCTCATAATCATAACCGTTTCCCCAAGTCATTTCAATTTATCCCTACACTTTCATCTCACTATGTCTTTTTTTTTTTTTGCTTCTCAGACAGATACGCCCAGTCCTCTTATGTCTTACTGTAATCCCTTATAAACTTTACACTTATAGTCACTCTAATCATTCACCGATCATTTCCTTTACTATTTCCATGTATATCTCACATACGTTTCATTACTCATAATCAACTTTACTGTCCAATAGCTACTCCCAACATTAAATCGACTTAAATGAGACAATTGTGTAATGAAGAAGGTGAAAGTCGATGGTGAGAAACAAAAAGAAGGAAGGAGGCTTCGGATGAGTTAAAAAAAATAGCAAGAATGCTTCTTCCAATGAAGCAAACCGATAGGCATTAAGAAGTGGCATTAAAGAAGGTAATTTGGTGGCAAACTATGGTTGGTCACACTTTTTAAGGAAAAGTCAAAGTAATCATTTAATAATCCAGATCAAAAATAAACCCAATCAACTCAAATGACCCTAATTTCAATCCCAAAATAATATACCCAATAATACAAGTATCATTTGGTAGCAATTTTAACTCTAGAAAATCAACCGGTTAAGCCAACTTGGCGATTTTATCGATGCAGGACTTTCAAGAATTTCCCGAATTATTTTTGAAAATTAATGAAATTCCCAAAATCGTAAAGCATATAACGATGCACTCAAATAATTTTCAATCGGAAAATCACATTTTCTACAAAAAACACAGTGAGGCCATTTCTGGCGATTTTGTCGATCCGGAAATGTTCTCCGGAAAAATCGAAAAATTCCTATAATTCCGGTCAAATACAAAACACTCGATTGGTGCACTCAGACTAATTTTTCAAACCAATAACCACGTTAATCCCAATAAAATTGCATTAGGCCCAATTCACGGAATGTCATGTATGCATGTACCGTAATTTCATGTGCACAATTTCCTTTGGTGACTAGTACCAATATGCATGGACGGTCCTAAGTCATTCGATCCATCTCATCCTATGCCAATTTTACTATTTTACCCTTCCAGTAGGGGGTGGAATGTTACAGAACTGACTGGATTAGGATTGATTAATCGAGAATTAGGAGTAAGTGGGTTCGAATGACTGATTTAGAATAGTCTAAGTGTAATTGATTATTGATAGTGGCTTATAGGAAATTTTCGAGAAATTCGGGAGAAAATGCGGACCGAAAATTTTGGAGTGATGAGATCGATTATTGTATAATCTTGAAAGAATTGTCCAATGGCGATGAAAAATTAGATTTTCTTGTTAGGAATTAAAATGTTGAGCCATTGAAATTTAGAGGCGAAATTTGGAATGATTTGGAGACCTATGTCTATAAATAGGTAGGTTTGAGAAATTGGGAATTTTACCTAAGGCATTATCGCATTCTCCTTCTCTTCTCTACGGCGATCTCCGATTCCTTCCTCATTGGTGAGGATTCTTTGATCTTTCTTTATGGTTTTCATCTCCTTATGCTAGCCTAACTGGTTTATTGTGATTGATGAAGGTTGAGAAGGATTGAGAGTGGATTAATCGTTGATCTGAGAAAGTTTTAGGGTTACGGTGATTTGTTGTTTTGATCTTCGATTGGTAAGTTTTTATGGCTTTAATGTTGTTATTACTGGTTGTTTGAGCATTTATGGCATGTATTGGGTTAGATTGAGTAGTTAGGGTGTTAAATGTTGAGTTTTAATAGAATTAATGTCGGAAAATCGATCGGAGAAGAAGGTGACACAGTAGCACGTCGCGACGTCTGGCGTGCCTCGCCGCGGCGAGAAAATTTGATCTTCGCCCTTGACGACCTTGCCGGAACGCCTTGGCGCGCGCTGATCTGCGTCGTGGCGAGCCTTACAGCTTACGTCGCGACGAAGCGGAAAAGGACGCTTTGTCGCGGTGGCGTGCTTTACGCCACGGCGAGTGGCCGTATCGTCATGACGAGTCGCATGGTCGTGCGAAAGGGCTTTTCGATTGAATGAGTGTTTGTTTTTAGGCATAACTTACGGTATAGACCTCCGATTGAGGTGATTCTGAATCGTTATGAACTAGAGAAAGAGGTCTACAATTGAGGATAATTATGGGCATTGGAATTTATTTAAATGGTATTGATTCATAGAGAATAAGGTCAATTATGGTTCATAGTGTGACCTAAGTATTGAATTGAGACAATTGGAATTTTAATTGGGATTTTCAATAGAGTTTTTGACCCAATGGATAGGGAATTGCTATAGGGAGTATGAATTGAGGTAATTGAACTGAATTTTAGGATTTGATCAATTATTTTCGATCAATTGAGCGAAGAGTTGGAATGGGACATAAGAGTTCAAAATTTGGTTTTAGCGCCGGGAAAATCGTGAACATACATTGTACATAATTTCATAGAGACATATGCATCACTGAATTGTTTAATTGAGCATCTAGTAATGGGACTGTATTTTACTGTTATAGAAGCGCCGTTGGATCGTTATTCCACGGACATTGCTGGAACTTCCAGGCAGTAGCTCGGAAGTAACAGGTGAGTAACCTAGTTGGTTTCTCAAATTCCTGACTGTCTAATTGCTCAACGTGAAGTTACTTGCCAATGTGAAATTGCATGATTACTTAATTATACATGATTGAATGGCATGTTTCTACTGTATTGGATTGGACTACTGTATTGGTGTTGGAACCCGATCTTTGAGTGAAATTTGAATTATGAAAATGAAATTTAAGGAGTGCTTGGTGAATGTATAGTATAATAGATGGCTTAAAATTTAAAGAATATTGAGAAGAAAAGAAATGATTTGATTTTGATATCTTTGGGGTTTTGAGTGGATTGGTATGGTTTATAAAATTAAGTAGATGAGTTGATTGAAATTAAGTTAAAAATCATGACTGAAAAGAGAAAGTGTGAAAATATGAAAAATTGTAAAAAAAAGTTTGACTTTTTGGCCTTTGAGGGTTGACTTTTGATTTAGGCAAAATTTGATAAAATGGTCTTCTGGAAACTTGTAGTTTATGTCAAGAGCTTTCTGTAGCCATAAAGTTGTTATTTTTCGATATCGGGAGTGGAAGTTATGATCAGTCAAAGTTGAGTATGAAATTTGTTTGAAGTTTGACTTTTGGGGTTGACAGTTGACTTTTGATCTAGGCAAAATTTGAGAAAATGATCTACATGAAATTTGTAGTGTTTGTTGAGAGTTTTCTGTGGCCATAAAGTTTGCTATTTTTTTATGTCAGGATTGAGAGTTATGATTTTCCGGAGTTAAGTGATCTAGCTTTGTTTTCTATAAATGACCTAAGTGTATATTTGCATGTGCTATACTTCGAGGCCACTCGTCGTATGGATTTAATCTGAATTGGAATAAGTGGTCTTAATGTAAGTTGGAGCTTGTATTTCGATCTTTCCGACGCCATAAAGTATGTAATTTTTTTGATATCGGGGCTAGGAGATATGATCTTTGGAAAATTCAGGTATAAGTATGTATTTGAAGTTTTGTAACTTGGTTTGAACTTGACCCTTTTGTAATCTTTGCTTATACATCCTTAAATCGACATCCGATTGATTCGATTCTTGAAGCGTTGGATTCTTAAGACAATTACGTTCATTTTTATGAAGAATTATGATTTTTAGGAGATTAAATGTAAAGAGATTGATTGAACCAAAGTAAGAGATGGGTTATAGGTTATAAGTTGGATAATTTTCTGAACATGGTTCAGTATTTTGCGATTTTCGGGAGCTGTACAACTCCGATTGAGTTGATTCTTGAGGGAAAATAAAGTTAAGACATAGGGATACAACTCTTGTGAAGGGATAAAAATTTAATTTCATCCCTAAGATTGTTAATTTCTGGAATTAAATTCGCGTAATGTTCAGTCTCAGATTTTGTGAAGGTCCGATAGTATTTTGGCTATAATTTCTTCATTTTAGATCCGAAATGAGCGCCGTCAGTGGCGTTGGATTCGTAAGATCAAAAGGAACAATTCTTTAGAAGAAAGTTTGTCCAAATTATTTCGTTTAGCTGCTCAAATTCTGGACGCGAAATGACAGTTTTTTTTAGACACATTGAAGGGCAATTTTGGAAATAGGCTAAAAAGAGGGGGCATAAGAGTCTTTAGCCTATCATTTTTAATGACATGGCAATCAGATTAAGAAGTGGATGTCGTTTGTTCTGGGGAATTCATGATGGTTCTAGAAATAATAAGAGAAGAAGGAAGAAAAGAAAAAGAGATGGGAAAGAAGAAGAAGCTTATGGCAATGGAGAGAAGAAGAAGAAAGAAAGGAATTTTATGGGTTTTTTTAGAGATTTTCGTGGGTTCCAAGAGAAAAGAGGAGGAAGAAGAACAAAGGGGAAGAAGAAGATTTCGTGGGTCTCATTCTTCAAGGTAAGGGTTTCGAAATTTCTTGGATTTATGGGTAGATTCTTGTCTTTCATGCTTACTAAGGGTGATTAGAAGAGTTCTTGAGTTGAGCTTGAATAAGAAAAAAAAGGGTTAAGTTTTCATGGAAGAGAAGAAAATCTGATTTTCTTAGGTTAGGGATTTCGGAAATTTTCTTGGTTCTCTTATTGGGGTTTTCCCTTTCTTGCTTAAACATGGTGATTTAAAGAGGTATTTATGAAAGAACAAGGAAAAGAAGAGCTTTGGAAGCTAAGTGAAAATTTTGTTTTCGTGGGTTTCATAGAGGTGGGGAGATTTTCGAATTTTATGGGTTATATGGATGAGTTTTGATGTTAATGGGTTAGATAAGGTTTGGGTAAGGTTAGGTTGGTTGAAATTCAAGTTTTGTCATTCTTGGGAAAATTTCAGCATTGTGACATTATGTTCATTAGGATTTTATACCTTGATTACGGTTAAATAAAGCATTTGGGGTTTAAGAAAAAATCAGATTTGTGTTGGTCTTTTAAGGCATGAGATTGTTGAAAATTTTGATTCAATTGGATAGTTGTTGATCTATTGGTTTAGTTAAAGTATAGGTGAGATTATTTTGGTTGAAAGTCAAAGTTTTCCCATTCTTTAAAATTTTCAGCATTGAGTTCTCTTGGTAAATTGGGAATTTTTTTTTTGTTTTTGATGAAGGAGAATTGAGGCAATTAAGGAAGAGCCAAGGTATTGACCAATTCTAGAGTTAAAAGAAACGTCTTTGGTCAGAGAAGAAAAGCTTAAGGAAATTGATTGGGTAGTATATTTATTTATTGAATTATAAGCTAAATGTGAAATTTTGAAAATTAAAGAAAGCAAAATTTGATTTTGATAAATTATTATGGATAAAATGTTTGAAAAAGGATGTAAATGTTTGAAATTATGATTTCAAAGGAGTAAAATGAGTTTTAGAAAATACAAGACTTAAGAATTTCATGGTTTTCAAATTATGTGATTTATGATTTGAATGATTTAAAGAATTAGTGCATATATTGATATGTGATTTCGTGAATTGCATTAGATTCATTATGTGCAATTATGTGGATATATGCTTGTGTCATCTATGACACAATTTGATGATATGAGTTGAAAAGGTAAAAAATCAAGATTTTCGAAAAGTGCCTTGAGCAATCTGAATTCGTTTTAGTTATGTGTTAAGTGGGTTTGGTCGAGGTCCTTTTGTGAGTCAACCTTGTCTCTACTGTTTAAGCCTTCACCATTGCTGCGATAGGCAATGGAGATCCGATTACGGACTCCTTTCACGGCTACACTAGGCGCTATGCGAGAAAGTGTAATGCGTCTGCTTCACTTTGCATGACCGTTATCTTGGGAATATGCGATGCGTCTGTTAGACCGAACCAAACCAATTCGATGTGTTATGTGTTTTAATTTGATTATAATGTGATACACTATGATGTGATGCATTCATGTTTAAGGCTGTGCATGTTTTGAAAAGGTTTGAGATTTTGAGAAGCGAGAAGTAAAATTTTCAAGTATGAAATTCTGAAATGGATATAAATGTTTTGAAACAAATGAAAAATTTTGAGAAAAATCTTAGAAAGTGTTGATGAAATTGAAAAGTTTGAAAATGAGTTTTTGGAGGAATTCTTAAATGGGAAATGTTTGAAAAGTTTGAAAAATAAAAGATTTTTCCGCTTATTGTTCAGTTTATAAATATATTTTTCACGAGCTTCCGAGCTCACCCCCCTTTCATCCCCATCTCCCGGTTTTCACGCAGAAAATCGAATGGAAGACGAGTATGATGTTAACCCGATAGTTTTTGTATGCTTTGTTTTATGTGTAATGTTGGAGTTTAGTTTTGAAGTTGTGAAAAATGTTTATGGATTATGTATTGCTTTTGTTCATGGCTTGAAAAGTCATTATGTAAATTTATGATGTATTTCATTTATGAGTTATGTATGATTGTGGAATAGATTTTGTACGTAAATTTGAATTGAGATGGATATAAATGGCAATTGGAATGTATATGAATGGTTTGTGATTGAATTGTGAATATTTGAGTTGAGATGTATTATGGATTGGAATGATGAAGTGTTTAGAACTAAGGTTGTGTTTACTTTGGTGTTTGGGTGCTTGGGACGGAAGGTCCGATGTTGCCTTGTGCTATTGGATTATGTATTAGAAGTGCGTTTCTTTGGTTTTTAAATTTTTGGGCTGTCAAAATATAGCCGTTATGCTGCCGAAATTTCGGTAAAATTTCGATAAAATGGGTTTAAAGAAATGAGTTTGAGGATTTATATGATTGTATAAGAAATGATTAAGATGAATTAAGTGAATTGAAATTGGTGAGGATGAGTTTCCAAAAAGGAAATTGTATGGAATGGTTATGATTTGAATGAGATTGATTAAAGAGAAAAGGAATGAATAAGAGGGAAAAAAATTATACCAGATTTGAAATGCCGTAAGGTTTCCAACGCGATGAGTTTGCTATGTTTTATGTTTGAAACGGATGTCGGTGTTTGTTTCAGTTTGATTCTTTCGATTCGCATTCGATTGAAATTACGCCTTCGAGTTTCTACGCTTTGTTATTCGTATTTACGATGCACAATTTTCCGAGTATTCGTTTATCTCGATGATGCGATTTGTATTCCGATTAGCGATTTCTCGCTTTTCGATTTTCCGTCTTTCCGTTCCGTTTTTCGGTTGGGATCCGGTTCCCGGATTGGGGCCCAACAATTGGATTAGATTACTGTATGATACTGAGGAATGTAATACTGGGCTTTTATAGCCATACACTGAATTACTGAACACTGCATTGCATGCATAAATGCATGATCAGATAATGGAAATGTGACCCAAACACTGTACTGACCGGGCCTCGAGCCGGAGGGGAGAAATCCCTGACGCGTCTCCCACTGAATACTGACTGAGCACTTGGGCACAATACTGAATAACTGGAAAAGAGTCACATATGCATTGTATACATATGAATGATTGTTGTATAACACTGACTGATTACGTGATGCCATGATTTACTGTAAATTGGGATATGATCATCGTAAAGCGTTATATCTATTGTAAATTGCTACTTATATCATACCGTTATAGACTACGTAAATTGTTATATAATGATGTTAATTGAATATTCTTGTGCGTCTTTATGCATGATTTGCGTAATGCATGATTTGAGTGAACCATCGATGATGGTTTCTCACTGAGTTCACAAACTCACCCAACATTGCAATTATTTTTCAGGATTTGGCTAGTACCCCGTTAGATAAACGGGAGTATGATTTCAGCAAGCAAGTCAGAGTTCAGGTCGGGATCAGTCTCATGTCTGCATTTGATTCTTTCTGATTTATGAATTGTACTGTTATTTTAGAAGGCCCCAACTGATTAATATTGTATTGTGAATTGATTGTTGAAATAGTGTTTGATTTAAAATGTTTCCATATCGCGGGCCCCAAATTGTTTATTGATTTCTACGCACTCGAGTGTTTTCAAAAAGAAAAAGATGTCATAATGAGTTTTAAAACTGCATAGTATGCTCTAGCATACCACCCTCGCTGGTCATGGGCTCGGATATCACCATCGATATCGGGTTCGGGTCTGACGGGAGTGGGGTGCTACAATAACCTCACAGTTGTCTTGTATTACTGCAGAGTTAAAGAACTTGAACGTGCATCGCCCATCATCTTCTATGGATATTACTGCACCCAGTTGTGACAATTGTGGGTCGGTGATGCACATATCAAGTGTATACCCTGGAAGATATGAAGAGGTGTTAGCAGTGTATCGGGGAGAGCCAATCGAAGTGGGATCCATACTCCAACACATACAATGAAGGATGGAAGTCTAATCCTAGATTCAGTTGGAGGAATGAGGAGAACAGGGCTCAAAACAGATTTTCACAAGGGGGAGGAGCTGGTACTTCCACTAGCCAGTTCCCAAATCAACAGCAAGCAGGAGGTATTAGCCACGACCAGCTACAAGGAGCCAAACTTAACGCCAGAAGAAAAAGGGAGTGATCTCTTTTCTCTTTAACTTCATAAATTGACTCCTTCTGTTGTGAAACCTCTTGAGCTTGAGCTCAAACCCCTTCCTTCAACCTTAAAGTATGCCTATCATGAATCTAATGAGCGATTACCTGTAATAATTGCTAGTACCTTGTCCGACATTGAGGAAGAGAGACTTATGAATGTTTTGAGGAAGCACAAGAGAGCAATAGGGTAGACTCTAGCAGATATACCAGGCATTAGCCCATCCATTTGCACACACCGAATCTTATTGAGTGAGGGGTCAAAATCGGTGAGGCAACCTCAAAGAAGGCTTAACCCGCTTATCTTAGATTTGTGAAGAAGGAAATCACAAAGTTGTTAAGTACAGGGATAATATATCCCATTTTTTATAGTGAGTGGGTTAGTCCAATTCATGTAGTGCCTAAAAAGAGTGGAATAACAGTGGTCAAAAATGATAGGGATGAGTTTATTCCTACTAGAGTGCAAAATTCATGGCGTGTGTGTATAGATTATAGAAGATTGAATGATGCCACCAGAAAAGACCATTTCCCTCTTCCTTTTATTGATCAAATGCTTGAAAGGCTTGCGGGCAAATCACATTATTATTTCTTGGATGGTTTTTCTGGATACTTTCAGGTACCCATTGCACTGGAGGACCAGGAAAAAACTACATTTACATGCCCTTTTGGCACCTTCGCATATCGAAGGATGCCTTTTAGTTTAATGTAATGCCCGGAACTTTCGGCGTTGTGTGATGGTGTTTTACGTGAATTTTAGAGGAATGTATGGAAGTATTCATGGATGATTTCACAGTCTATGGTGATTCTTTTGATGCTTGTTTGTCCATCCTTGCAAGAGTTTTACAAAGATGCATTGAAAAGAATTTGATTTTGAACTTTGAGAAATGTCATTTCAGGGTCAGTAAAGGTATCGTGCTTGGTCATTTAATTTCTAGCAAGGGGATTGAAGTGGATAAAGCTAAGATCGAGGTTATATCTTCTTTGCCTTACCCTACTTGTATTCGTGACATACATTCATTTTGGGTCATGCGAGATTTTGGTAGCGCCATAAAGGATTTCAGCAAAATTGCGTTACCTCTCTCCAAGCTTTTACAAAAAGATGAAAAATTTCAATTTGATGATTCTTGCAAGAGTACCTTCAACATGTTGAAATCAAAACTCATTTCTCCACCTATTCTAGTTGCTCCTGATTGGAATTTACCTTTTGAGCTTTCATGTGATGCATCTAATTGTGCTGTAGGGGCTATGCTGGGTCAACGTGAGGAGAGGTTACCAAGAGTTATTGCATACGCCTCGAAGAAACTGGATCCAGCTCAGATCAACTATACAACAACTGAAAAAGAGTTGTTTGCAGTATTTTTTGCTTTGGAAAAATTTAGGCAATATCTGTTGAACTCACATGTTACCATTTTTACTGATCATACAACTGTTCGGTATCTCCTCAAGAAGCCACAATCTAAGCCTAGGTTGATACGGTGGGCATTGTTGCTCCAAGAATTTGATATCGAGATAAAGGATCGTGCGGGAGCAGTAAACCACGTGGCTGATCATTTGAGAAGAATACCAAACCACACACAGGGAATGGATTCTTCTAACCTTACCTGTGATTCATTTCTTGATTCTTTCCTATGTGCTCTAATTATTAAAGAACCTTGGTATGCACATATTGTTAACTACCTAATGTCTAGACTCATTCCTCCTTTTATGTCTCAGGCACAGGCTCAGAAGCTTAAGAGCGGAGCTCAACATTACATTTGGGGTGCCCTTCATCTGTGGAGAATGTGCAGTGACTAAGTGATCAGAAAATGTGTGCCTCATGAAGAGTATGATGATATAATTTCGGCTTGTCATTCAATGGTTTGTGGTGGGCATTTCAGTGCAAGGAAAACATCTAGGAAAATTCTCGAGTCTGGTTTCTATTGGCCTATCATTTTTAAGGATTCATTTAACTTTTGTCGATCATGTGATAAATGTCAACGTTTTGGAGGATTAGGCAAACGACATGAAATGCCACAACAACCTCTCTTATTTTGTGAAATCTTTGATGTTTGGGGAATTGATTTCATGGGCCCATTTCCCCCATCTTTTGGATTTGTGTATATCCTTTTAGCTGTGGATTATGTGTCAAAATGGATAGAGGCCATCCCTACTAGAAAAGATGATGCTCAAGCCGTGTCTAAGTTTCTTAAGTCCAACATTTTTGTCGATTTGGTATCCCAAGAGCTGTGGTGAGTGATAGGGGAACCCATTTTTGTAATAGAGTCATTGATAACTTATTATTGAAATTTGGGGTCACTCACAAAGTCTCCACCGCATATCACCCACAAACCAATAGACAAGTCGAAGTTTCCAACAGAGAGGTGAAGCACATTTTTGAGAAAATAGTAAAGCCATCCAAGAAGTATTGGAGCCTTCGTCTCGAGGAAGCACTATAGGCATATCGGACTGCTTATAAATCCCCTATAGGTATGTCCCCTTACCGCTTGATTTATGGAAAGGCTTGCCATTTACCTGTGGAATTGGAGCATAAAGTATATTGGGCAATCAAACAATGCAATATGGACTTAGAATCTTTCAGAATGGAGAGGAAGTTGCAACTTTAAGAGCTCGAGGAATTAAGGTTGGAAGCATATGAGCATGCATTACTCTACAAAGAAAAAGCAAGATTGATGCATGGCAAACTCATTCGGCGAAAAAGTTTCAAAGAAGGAGACAAAGTCTTATTATTCAAAGCTCGTTTCACTTTTAAACATGGGACTTTCAATACTCGTTGGGAGGGACCGTATTTGGTCACGAAGGTGCAAAACTTTGGTATGGTAGAGCTTCTACATGAAGGAACGGGAACAAGACTCAAAGTGAATGGCCATCTCTTGAAACTCTATTATGAAAACCAAAAACCGCCGTAAATATCAAGTTTTTCATCTCCTTCACTTGTTTCTTTACTTTTTGGGCTTCGCATTTACTATTTATCTTCACAAGTTTGGAGGAGAGCCATTTAGATAAATAGCTTCTTTTGTTTTCCTTTCATTTTCCAATAATACTTTCTTAGTCCCTTCATGAACTTCTATGCATTTGAGCTTCATCTACATTTTCATTGAGGACAATGTGTGCTTTAAGTGTGGGGGAGTTGTTTCCCCATTTATCTTTCATATTGGATGACTGTTGACATTATGATTATGACTTGTTGGCCAATTGGTGCATTCTGCCGATAAATTTGGTGAATTTTACACTTTTCTGTCATTCTGCATCTCTTCGCCGCGACGAACGATCACACGTCGCGGCGAAACTATTCTTTCGAGTGCTCATACGTCGCGACGTCACCCATGTCATACGTCGCGACGTCCGCACATTACAACGTCTAATTCTGCACGCCGCGACGTCACATGTATGCATGAATGAATTTTTCCTAATTCTTCCATTCAATCAAACACTTTCTGCACTGGATTTTTGTGACTATTGTCTTCAAAGTTTTTACTAGTTTCAAAATGATGCTTGAGTTTTTGAAAACATCTCCCATTCTTTTAATGATTGTTGGAATTGACAAAAATTTTGCTCTTCATGTTTTCAAAGCACAGTGAATGGAAACATGCTAACAAAGTAGCATTTTAAGTTTTTGAGACTTGAGATTGTTCACAGAGATAATACCCTTGTTGGAAGGATATTTGAGCCAAAATTTTGTTTTATCTTTGTGTGCGTCTGCTTATTTCATTCTTCTCTAAAACTTGTTTTAATTCTTACTTGAAGTTTAATGGACTGGATTTTGTTGATGTGATAGAGGCGTTCCTTCCTCAACCCATTTTCCTAAACACAGTCCCTTACATATCTATCCCTTGCTAGCCCTTTGAGCCCTCTTGTTATGAGCATTTGCATTCATATTTTTATGGTGTCATTAGTTATTTTGCTTATTTTTTTTAAAAAAAGGTGTTCCACAAAGGGACAGATAGTGTTTTTCAATTATTAAAAAAAACGAGAGAAAAGAAAGAAAAAAACAAGATCAATAACAATTTATGCAGAATGTATTGCATTTAAAATAAATTTATGCATTCTGTTTATGCATACGTTTAGTTTCAGAAAACTATTGACATCAGTTCCTTGTTTAGTGCATGTGCTCATACTATTCTTTCTTTCTTTCACTTCATCCATTCATTTAGCCTACCATACATTGCAACCCTAAAAGTCCTCTTGATCTTAAAAAATGATAGTTCTTGTGGTGGAGAAATAGAATTGACACAAGCCTATGATAGGAGATGGATTAAGCAGACTGAGAGCAAAAATATCCCTAGACACAAGTGAGATGAGCATATACACTATATCCCGAGTGATTCTCTTTTGTTCAATCTCTTGTACTTGAATTCTTTCAATGTTTGTTTTATTAGCACTCTTTCACTTTATTGTGGTTTATTTTTGAGGAAGTGAGTTGCGTCAATTTCCTTTTATTGTTTTGAGCATGGCAGATATTTTCTTTCCCTCTTGTATTCTTTTTGACTCTTGTAAACTTTGTCCAGGAGTACAGAGGTCTAAGTGTGGGGGAATTTGATTGAGCCAAGTTTACATTATAAATTGGCTACATTTTCATAGCTGCTTATACATTCGTTGACTCCTAATTGATGATTTTTGTGCTTAAATTGGTTCCTCATACCGATCTCTTTTAATTCACAATTTGTCAGTAAATTTTCATGATTTGATACTACTTTCTCTATAATTTTCATGAGGACAATTGATACTGCAAATTGTTATTTTTATTGCAGGAGCGAAGGAGTCAACACATCAGAAAGTCAACAGTCATGAGGTCAATCCGCACGTCGCGACGAATATTAATCCGCACGTCGCGATGAGCAAATCATTTCCACACGTCGCGGCGAATATTAATTTATACGTCGCGACGAGCAAGCAATTCCATACGTCGCGACGAATATTAATTCGCACGCCGCGACGTATGAGCGGATATCCGACCTGAAATGGAAAGTTTGTCTCACTGCTCTGACCCGATCCACATCCATTATATATAAACTTTGCTATTTTTAGGGCAGAAGCAGACGGGAGAGACCGGGGGATAATTGGAGACTTGAATACGCATACACTTAGAGACGTCTGGAGGCAGCAGCAAGACTACACACTACCCCACATCATTTTTCATTTCCATCATCATCGACCATCGCCATCATTATCGCCACCGTCAGTATCTCCTGCTAATATGAGTATCGTTCAATCTCCAGTTGTCGAGGGACAGTCCGGAGCTATGTGTAGCTAAGTCACATTTCCTTTTGAAGATGTAGCAATGACTTAAGTTCACCGGAAGCTTCAAAGGGAAGTAAGCATATAGTGTCTGAAGTTTAGTTGTATTTGTGTAAACTCTGAGTTAGAGATTGCATTTGTATGGCTAGATTAGCATGGTTAACAGTTTAACCGTGTGCTGAACACTATGTTGCGATTTGTGTAAGTGGTAAGTCGACTTGTACCATGTGTAAGTCGACTTATGCTTGCTCGGTAACGATAAGTCGACTTATACATTGGATAAGTCGACTTATTCAAGGACGGTACTGTTTATTTGTGCCCTAAAGGCAATCCCCTTTAGTGCGTTTTATTCACAGTCGTATGCAGACTGAATGAATAAATAAAGAAAAGGCATAATTCATTAATTTGATGTTCATGAACATTGTTTATGAATTGATTGGATCTTTAATCAGATTAATGAAGTCCATGATATATGACATAGCATGAAGGAAATTATGATGTGATCATACTCCTGAGATTCCTATCATGTGCAATTATGTCAGTATCTAAATTCTCCCTAGTCATAGGATTAATGAGACTGGACATCATTAATCCGGATAGACTAGCACATGTCATATTCCTTGATTGGATCAGCGGTGGATCTCGAAGCGTAAATATGAGATATTTAGAATTGACATGTGGATGCTTACTAGCGGTAGTAAGTTCATTGGATGACCTGCCATGAGATCATCACATGGATATCTTATCTAAGTGTCAGTGATAATCTCATCATAGCAATGGTGCAAGTATCCTTAGACTTGAGGTACTCAAGGCTATCTTGGATACTGATCCTGTGCTTTGACTCCATTCCTTGTTGCCTTCGGAGGTAACTCATAGGGTGGTGCTTGGGTGCGTTTGAGGTATTCGAAGATAATTGAGTAGCCAATAAAGGATTCACCACTTCTGGATTAGCAGAAGAGATACCCATGGCCTCTTGTCAGGATCATTACTCGAAAATCTCTAGCCAGAGTGAATATGTCATGAAGAGTGTCTTCATGGACATATAGAGTAATGAGTCCTAGGACGAGAACTGTTATCACTTGGGCTGGACTTGGTCTAGTAAGAGTTGACACCTTGACCATACTCATAACCAAGTGGGGTATAGGATGGTGAAAGGAAGAATTGCACAGTAATTGTCTATGGAAGGGTTCGTGATCTGGTTCGTGATGAATACATCAAATCGATTACTTTCTGGTCAATTGGGGGTCATGATGTGTTGCTAGATACCGCTCATGACTTGCTCGATTAATTGTTAATCTAAGTGGCCAACATAACCGGAACCTAAAGGGTCACACGATAAGAGTGTTTGAGAGAATCAGAAAATAGTAATTGGACGAGTTCCAATTATGGAGACATTCGGATTAAATGGATCCCGATGGGATTGGGATATGTCGATGAGATTGCGACATCAATATTGCTAAGAAAGGTTTCAGAGTACATTTTCAAAGATCGGGGCCCTAGAGGCGGTAGTAGACCGACCCAGTTGGACTGGACCTTAGCAAATATATTCTAATTAATTAATTAAGTAATTAATTAATTAATTATTATATATATATATGTCCATGTATGTTGGAATGGAGAGGAAGAGGATAAAACTTTGACTTTTCAAAGTGTGAATATTTAATTCATTAAATAAACTAATGGATATAAAGCCTCCATTTGTAAGCTTCTTATGGATTGTTTTTAAGTGTTAAAAAACAACATAAGGTGGCTTTTGGAGGATGATGGTCGTGGGTTTTGGCTAGAGGAAAAGGAGAAAGCTTAAGAGTTAAGCTTAAGGTGAAAAGGTGATTTCATTTTTCTTCTTCTTCATCAAGCCATCATCGATTTCTTCTCTTCTCCAAGCACAAGGTTCCAACATTTTCTCAAGCTCTCCAGGACAGAGGTAGGGTCTAGCAGCTCTTATTCTATTCTAGCTATTCCCGGGTCAAAGGGGTTTGACTCGGTTAGGTTTTCTGATCTCTGCGTGGATACCTTTAGAGATAGTCTCTATTGGCTATTCAGGTTTGAGGTCTTCATACCGACACCTGGATCCTGGGTTTCGCGAAAGTCCCAGGAACAAAAATTTTTGTTTTCCGCTGCCGGTACATGTGATGTACCTCCCGGGATTTTCCTACAGTGGTATCAGAGCGTCTGGTGTCGTGTATGAAGCTTTAACTGAAGCTAGATCATAAACCCTAATTGCTTGTGATGTTGATGCATGCTTGCTGTCCAATTTTCGAATTGCTATATAGATAGGGTTTTCGAAATTTTTCTGCCCAGGAATGTTCATAACATGTTAGAGAATATGTCTATGAATTTTCAGAATTTATTGATTTGATTTGATATAGTTTTGCTAATTAATTCCCTAAGCTTACAGATGCTGTTTTTGAAACGATTCTGTGAACAGGCAGTAGTATAAAATCAAGAATAAATTCTAGAAAAATCATTTTCTGGATTTTCCTTCACCTACATGTCTCTAATATGTTGTTAAATGTCTTTGAGCATGAAAATTGGATTTCAAGGTGATTGGATATTTATTTTCGATTTTATTCTATGCTGTTGGGAATTGCTGTGTTGATGAACACAGAATTTTAATCGGTTTTGTTATCTTGGTTGACTGAATTTTTGATGGCCTAAAATCCTGAAAAAATTCAGGTAGCATGTTCTGGACATGTAGTAACCTATATAATTTTCTCAGAATTTATTGAAATTGTTTCATTGATCATTTCAAGCAATGTACAGAACTGGACAGTTTTGGTGAAAATTGTTGGGACTGTTTTGCTTGGCTTGATTGAGTTTGCTTTTTCAATTCCAATGCCTTGCAGCATTTTTAATGTGATTAAAAATGTGTTATCTTGATTTAGTATGATTGTCAAATTGAATTGCTTGAAGTTGTTTTTTCCAAGAATTTTTTAATGCCGAATTGGTCACATTTGTGTCTCGTTAGTATATTTCATTTTCTTGCTTGTTTTGGCCGTCACAAATTTTGTGACAAGTGCCGGAGTAGTTTTAAGAGTGTATACACTAGCTTGAGATGCTTAGAATGATAATTTGGGTGTTCCTAAATTGTTTGGAAATGAATGAGTTTTGACTCATTTCAAGCTTTTCATATAGTTTGACTATTTAAGGCTTTCATGGTTCAATGAATTGTTCATTGATACATCAAATTTATCAGATATTACCTTAGGTATGTAGGTGTTGTGAATTGGAATTGCAATGATTGAGGTATTAGCCGATTAGAAAGTATAGCAATTCTTTTTGGATAAGTCGACTTGTTTTATACATAAGTCAACTTGTTCAAAGTTTTTGGATAAGTCGACTTGTACTATACATAAGTCGACTTGTTCAAAGTTTCTGGATAAGTCGACTTGTATTGTACATAAGTCGACTTGTTCAAAGTTTGTGCAGAAGTCGACTTATATTAGACAAGTCGACTTGTGTGTGGGCAGGAGCATAAGTCGACTTATATCAGACAAGTCGACTTGTGTGTGGGCAGTGGCTTAAGGCGACTTGCATTTGATGTAAGGCGACTTATGACATGCTCTAGTTGGATGATGGATGATTATAAGGATTGATTCAATGTGATTGATGACACCTAAATCATTCCATATAGTCCTAGTGACTATGATCCTTCACTTGAGTCTAGAGTTTCTAAATCCTCCTCGGATATGAAAACTAACGCCTTCCATTAATATGGTAAGAACCGAGTTCTTATAGGGATGGGTTGTTGGGTAAACCCAAGCTCACTCTATACGGATATGTTCAAACCATGAAAATATGATTTTTGATTAATGGGTTGGTTTTCCTTTGGGCGTTAGTTTGTTGAGTAAACTCAAGGTCAACGTGGGCGAGAGGTGAAATTGGGTAGCATATATCGGATGTATGCGCATCAAAAGTTGATACCCAATGTAAGTGCACACATCAACAAGTTGATAGCGATCGATAGTTGTGTCTAAGATGTAATTGGTATATCGATACCTCCAGAGACTTAAGGTGGCTTGTTGGGTAAACCCAAGGTCATTCTCAAAGTCGGTTATCGATGATGCAATTGGTATGACCGATACCTACCGATTGACCTAAGTTGTGGCTTGTTGGGTAAACCCAAGGTCACTCTTAGCAATGTCGGATATCGACCCACTAGGACATTATGTCACTTTGTTTCTCTGGATTCGTAAAGAGGGTTATGGATTCTAGAAAACTAGTGGGAGCCATATGCATATCATGCAAGTCCTTATGATCATGCAGGCATATCTATTCTATCATTCCTTCTCTTTATCGCGTTTAGGTTGATTGAAGAAGTCTTTTAGTGTGAATTAATGCTCTCCTTTTTGGACCGATTTTCTTGATTGGCTAAGGACTCTGAGAATTGTTCTCAGATCTGAGGAACTGGGATATGTCCTAGATGTTCCACTTCCAGATGCACCTGTTGTCGATGCTTCTGATAAGGATCAGAAAGCATATCGTAAGCATCTAAAGGACAGTGATATGGTTACTTGCATTATGCTTGTCTTGATGTCACGGAGTAGTAGCGGCAAAGACGGGTCCATGGATGCTCACTCTATAGTATTTCATCTTAGGGAGTTGTTTGTTGAGCAAGCTCGGTCTGAAAGGTTCGAGACCTCAAGGCTTCTCTTTATCATTAAAGATGGCTCGAGGATATCTGGCATGCGGTATGCCACAAGATGAATAGCTATATTGAGAGATTGGCCGCCTTAGGATTTGTAATGGATTATGAGTTAAGTAGATACTTAATTATGGTTGGATTGTCTGATGGTTATTCACAGTTTGTGATAAACTATCGGATAAACCAAATATCCACAACAATTCCTGAGCTAATCAATCTGCTCATGACAGCTGAGCAGGCTATCAAGAGAGATAGCAAGTGCTAGTGGTGGACCCTCCTTCTTCTGGTTCTAGAAGAAAACCAAAGGGAAGTGCCATCAAGGAAAAACCAAAGATTCTGCCCCAAAAGGATTTTGCTTTCATTGTGGCAAGTCTAGCCACTAGAGGTGAAACTGTAAAATCTATCTGGAGTCCCTGAAGCAGTAAAAGGCATCAGATGCCTCTACTCCTTCAATTATGTTTGTCATTGAGGTTGATACTATTCCTGATCAAAACATATCGGTCTTTGATACCGGATGTGGCTCATACATATGAAATGATATGCTCGGCCTCAGGGATAGTAGAAAGCTCATTCAAGGAGAACTAGACCTTCGTGTAGGTAATGCAGCAAGAGTTGCTACATTTGCCGTAGGCACTTATGTCTTGTTACTCCCTACTGGGCTTGTATTCAAATTGGATGATTGACATTTTGTACCTGTTTTAAATAAAGAACATATTGTATGTTTTATGTTTAATTAGAGCTGATTTCCATTTGACTTTTAGAAGCAATGGTTGTTCTATTAGTTCGAATGGAATGCTCTATGGTACTGGTACATTATGCAATAGAAATGACATATTAGATATGTCATATCCAGTTATGAATGTCAATGACGCGGAAAGACATAATCGAGATAATTTAAAATCAACTTACTTATGACATTGTCGGCTTGGCCATATAAATGAGACACGCATCGCTATGCTCCATAAGAGTGGATGTTTAGGGTCATTTGATTATGAATCATATGACACATGCGAATCTTGTTTATTAGGCAAGATGACTAAGTTATCCTTCAATGGAAAGGATGAACGATTGGATTATTAGACCTAATACATTCAGATGTATGTGGTCCGATGTCCATCCATGCCAGAAGTGGTTGTCGTTACTTCATTACTTTTATCGATGATTATTCACGATATGGGTACATGTATCTGATGAGATACAAATCTGAAGCGTTTGAAAAGTTCAAACAATTCAGAAATGAAGTAGAAAAGCAGTTTGGTAAAAGTATCAAGGCATTACGATCTGATCGTGGTGGAAAATACTTAGACCAACAGTTTTGGATTATCACAAAGATAATGGGATTTTATCTCAGTTCACTCCACCTTACACGTCGCAGCACAATGGTGTGGCTGAAAGGAGAAATCGAACCTTGTTAGACATGGTGCGATTGATGATAGGTTTTGCACAGTTTTAGGGGTATGCGCTCGAGACAGCTGTTTACTTGTTAAACAGAGTTCCATTAAAGACAGTTGATGTTACTCCATATGGAGATATGGACTAACTGAAAGCCCTATCTTTCTCAGCTGAAAGTTTGGGGTTGTCCTGCTTATGTGAAGCGGACACAGTCAGATTAGCTTGATGCAAAGTCTGACAAGTGTTTGTTCGTGGAATATTAATTCTACCTTGCTTAGGAACAAAAGTGTTTGTTTCAAAACATGCTGTTTTCTTAGAGAAAGAGTTTCTTCTGTAAGAGGACAGTGGGAGCAAAGTTGAACTTGGAGAAGTTCAAGATGCTCGAACAAACATAGATCAACTGCCTGAACCTGAAACTGTCACTCATATAGATGAGGTAACAGTTCAACCTTCTATTACACACGAATTTCGTAGGTCACGTAGGATACGCTCTGTTCCTGAGAAATATGGATTTCTCGTGGGGAACAGAATGACGTATTGCTCATATGAGATGATGAGCCTGCTACCTATGAAGAGGTTCTGAAGAGTTCAGAGTCTGGAAAATGGCTTCGTGCCATGAAATCTGAAATGGATTCCATGTATGAAAACCAAGTATAGACTTTGGTTGTTACACCTGAAGGGATAAAACCCACAGGGTGCAAAGAGGTTTTAGAAGAAAACCAACATGGATGGTAATCTGATTACCTATGAAGCGAGACTAATGGCCAAAGGATTTTGTCAAAGACAAGGAGTTGACTATGACGAGACCTTCAGCCCCGTAGCAATGCTTAAAACCATTCGGATACTCCTAGCCATTGCCGCTCATTATGATTATGAGATATGGAAAATGGATGTGAAGACAGCTTTCCTTAACGGAAATCTGGCCGAGGATGTGTATATGACACAACCAGAGGGCTTCACATCTTATGATGGCGAAATGGTATGCAAGCTTCAGAAATCCATGTATGGATTGACGCAAGCATCCAGAGTTGGAATGTCCGCTTTGACGAGTTAATCAAAGAGTTTGGTTTCTCATAAAATCCGGATGATCATTGTGTGTATAAGAAGGTTAATGGGATTTGATCGCTTTTCCTTGTGTTGTATGTAGATGACATACTGTTACTCGGAAACGATGTCTCTATGCCGCAATCAGTTAAAATTTGGTTGTCCAAACAATTTGCCTTGAAAGACCTTGGTAAAGCAACTTATATCCTTAGGATATAGATTTATAGAGATAGATCAAAGGTTGCTTGGTCTTTCACAAGCATCGTACATAGATGAGATGCTAAAGAGGTTTAGCATGAAAAGATGCTATGTACGAAGCCCGATGTATCGTATGCTCTAAGTGTTACGAGCAAATACCAATCAGTTCCTAGTGAGGGTCACTGGGTGGCTGTCAAGAATATCCTCTAGTACTTTTCAAGCACTAAGGATGTTTTCTTTATGTTTGGAGATGGAAATCTCCACGTGAGCGGGCATTCAGATGCCAGTATCTAATCTGATAAGGATGATTCTGAATCATGATCAGGTTATATACATTCAAACTGAATAGCGTGGCGGTCAATTGAAAGAGTTTCAAAAGAAGAAAGGACTGCTGATTCAACAACCGAGGCAGAGTACCTGTCGCATGAGATGCGCAAAGGAAGCAGTTTGGATCAAGAAGTTCATTACTGAACTTGATCTAATCCCTAGCTGTGATAGGCCTATAGGATTGTATTGTGATACAATGGGGCTAGTGCGCAGGCAAAGGAATCAAGGTCTCATCGACGATCCGAACATCTACTCCGCCAATTCGGGAGATCATTAGTCGAGATGATGTCCTGATAGAGAGAAATCCCATAGAGCAAAGTGTTGCTGATCCGTTGACAAAGCCATTGTCACAGGAGAATTGTGATTCTCATGGACGCGCTTATGGTATTAGATACCAAGGCGATTGGCTTTAGGTCAAATGGGAGATTTGTAAGTGGTAAGTCGACTTGTACCATGTGTAAGTCGACTTATGCTTGCTCGGTACCGATAAGTCGACTTGTACATTGGATAAGTCGACTTATTCAAGGATCTTCGTTTATTTGTGCCCTAAAGGCAATCCCTTTAGCACGCTTTATTCACAATCGTATGCGCATGAATGAATAAATAAAGAAAAGGCATAATTCATTAATTTGATGTTCATGAACATTGTTTATGAATTGATTGGATCTTTAATCGATTAATGAAGTCCATGATATATGACATAGCATGAAGGAAATTATGATGTGATCATACTCACGAGATTCCTATCATGTGCAATTATGTCAAGATCTAAATTCTCCTAGTCATAGGATTAATGAGACCGACATCATTAATCCGGATATACTAGCACATGTCATATTCCTTGATTGGATCAAGCGGTGGATCTCGAAGCGTAAATATGAGATATTTAGAATTGACATGTGGATGCTTACTAGCGGTAGTAAGTTCATTGGATGACCTGCCATGAGATCATCACATGGATATCTTATCTAAGTGTCAGTGATAATCTCATCATAGCAATGGTGCAAGTATCCTTAGACTTGAGGTACTCAAGGCTATCTTGGATAATGATCCTGTGCTTTGACTCCATTCCTTGTTGCCTTCCAGAGGTAACTCATAGGGTGGTGCTTGGGTACAGTTTGAGGTATTCGAAGATAATTGAGTAGCCAATAAAGGATTCACCACTTTTGGATTAGCAGAAGAGATACCCATGGCCTCTTGTCAGGATCATTACTCGGAAATCTCTAGCCAGAGTGAATATGTCATGAAGAGTGTCTTCATGGACATATAGAGTAATGAGTCCTAGGATGAGAACTGTTATCACTTGGGCTGGACTTGGTCTAGTAAGAGTTGACACCTTGACCATACTCATAACCAAGTGTGGTATAGGATGGTGAAAGGACGAATTGCACAGTAATTGTCTATGGAAGGGTTCGTGATCTGGTTCGTGATGAATACATCAAACCGATTACTTTCCGATCAATTGGGGGTCATGATGTGTTGCTAGATACCGCTCATGACTTGGTCAGATTAATTGTTAATCTAAGTGGCCAACATAACCGGGAACCTAAAGGGTCACACGCATAAGAGTGTTTCAGAGAATCTGTAAAATAATAATTGGACAGAGTTCCAATTATGGAGAGCATTCTGATTAAATGGATCCCGATGGGATTGGGATATGTCCCAATGAGATCGCGACATCAATATTGCTAAGAAAGGTTTCCGGAGTTGTTTCAAAGATCGGGGCCTAGAGGTAGGTAGGACCAATTCAGTTGGGCTCGACCTTAGCAATATATTCTAATTAATTAATTAAGTAATTAATTAATTAATTATTATATATATATATGTCCATGTGCGTTGGAATGGAGAGGAAGAGGGTAAAACTTTGACTTTTCAAAGTTTGATTATTTAATTCATTAAATAAACTAATGGATATAAAGCCTCCATTTGTAAGCTTCTTATGGATTGTTTTTAAGTGTTAAAAACAACATAAGGTGGCTTTGGAGGATGATGGTCGGGTTTTGGCTAGAGGAAAAGGAGAAAGTTTAAGAGTTGCTTAAGGTGAAAAGGTGATTTCATTTTTCTTCTTCTTCATCAAGCCATCATCGATTTCTTCTCTTCTCCAAGCACAAGGTTCCAACATTTTCTCAAGCTCTCCGTGAGACGTAGGTAGGGTCTAGCAGCTCTTATTCATTTCTAGCTATTCCCGTCAAAGGGTTTGACTCGGTTAGGTTTTCGATCTCTGCGTGGATACCTTTAGAGATAGTCTCTATTGGCTATTCAGTTTGAGGTCTTCATACCGACACTGGATCTCAGGTTTCGGAAAGTCCCAGGAACAAAAATTTTTGTTTTTCGCTGCCGGTACATGTGATGTACCTCCCGGGATTTTCCTACAATTTGGACTGAGTGATTTGTAGAACTTTTGATGCTTAATATATGAAGTCTCATATATTTCATTCGGATATTGCATTTACTCTTTTAATCTGCCTAGTTGTGTTTGATTTAGATTGTTGTGTTTTTATCCGATTGACCAATTGCATTTACTTGTCCATTTTTCACACTAAGGCTTTTAACAAAGATTTAAATAATGGAGTTCATTAATTAAATCTTTGGACCTAAAGAGTCCTTAGGGTTGATCTGTCGAAACTTAGTGGATTCTATCCCCGAAAATTCATTTTTGAACTGTGATAGCCTACGCTCATTTTCAAGAGGATTTATTATCATTTGCTCATTACCAAAAATTTCAAGTATCAGATTCAGGAAGATCTAAGTCAAACGGAGCAGGCAGCATCAACAACTGTCTTCCTTACAGGGGTATGCCTTCAGCTTCAATAGACATTGTACTAGATAAAGGTCTAATACGCAAAACTGTCTGAACAAAGAATTCTATAAACTTCCCTGTGATAACTCTTCCCCCACTGGACAGTCTTCTTGCTTATCAGTATAGCTGCAGCTCGCTTCATCTTTATTCTGTGTAGAAGCGCATGCATTATCAATTCTAAACTTCTTCTTCAATTTGATCTGTGGACAGATCATCACAAACTTTTTTAGGAAATAACTTCGACTTCCCCGTAGTCAAATCCAAAGGATATCTTGGCTGGATATCCGGTACAACCTTTATTTCTGTTTTTTCTTTGATCGGAAAAATAGTACACGGTTTGCAGGGATTTTTTTAGGGTATGGCTTCGTAGCAGCATCCCTCAAAGCATCGTAGAACATCTTTTCATCTTCTTTCAGTAAGTCCCATGTGTCACTATTTATTGAAATAGGTTGTACGAAAGCCACTGTCTTCTTCATTGGTTGACTACCGATGACGATAGCTGTTTTCCTGGTAACAAAATGAACCATTATGATCTTCAGCTTATGTTTTCTCAAAAACTTATGATAGTTGTATACCATCAGACAAGGTTCATCATTATCCAAGTCTGAATCTGCTGTTGCCTCTGTTTGTGTTTCAATAGGATTCTCCTGAACCAGGCTTTGCTTTTACTGGTTCCTCCTGTTGAGCAATGGGGATTTCCTGAACTCTGCTCTGCTTAGTTTCTTTTTCCTTTTGAGCAGCATCAAAGGTTTCTTTCTTTCGACTAACCTCCCCAACAGTTGACACGGTCTTCTTTCGACTAATCTTCTTAGTCTTGTCTTCTACTTCAGTCAGTCTTGAAGATTTCTATACTTGTGATTTTTCTCTTTTAGATTCTAATTTTCTCTTCTTGTTAGTCTCTTTGGCTTTTCTGGCTGTATCCTCTTCTAGAATAGAAACTAACGACCTTGTCGCTTTAGGTGCATGAGATTGAGGAGTTTGTTCCTAACTCTGTTCTCTGGCATTCTTCTCTTCTTGTTTCCTTAGAGTCTGAATCCTTGGTGATCTCTTCGCCTTCTTCGTAACTTCACTTAAAAGACTTTTTCCTTGTCTTTTTGGCGCACCTTCTTCTGTCCTTCGAGGTAGACTTACTTCGACTTGAGGACTTGCCCGTTTTATCAGCGGTCTTCCTATCAGTCTTCTTATTTCATCTGCAGGCGATCTTATACTCACTTGAGTTCGGAGACTTGAAGCGGGAGACTTCTTCGATACACACTCCCCCTCAGTTCTTGTTCTCCTTGAAGAGTCTGTTTCTTCTTTGATCACTGTCCTCAAACCCATTCGTCGTATAGTGATTGAGTCAATCTTACTTTTCACTGGTACAATACTTCTATTTCCTTTGTGTAGAAGGATTCCAGATTCCTTAAAAATCCTTGTAAGAAGCATGCCGTAAGGATAGCTATTTGTATCCTTCATCCCTTTAATCATATAGTGAAAAATTAAGAAGGGTAAATCGATGGGATTGCGATTCAGTAGGTAGAACAGGCATTATTCATCCAGGGTAGTCACCAAATGTCTGGAACCTACTCTGGGTAAGATGCAATTAAACAGAATCGCATGGAGAACCCTAGCTTTTGGGACCAGACTTGACGTCTTCCTCTCCGAAGGGCCGTTCACTCCATATAACTGTTTGCTAACATCTTCTTCCTTCATATTGACCATTGTCATCCATTTAGCCTTGGTTGACAAAGTCTCACCAACCGATGGACAATCGGTCACCTTCCTTATCAGCTCCTTAGTCACAATAACAGTTATACCGTCTACTGATGATACAATAGTATTGTCTACAAGTTGAGCGTTTTTCCAAAAATCGAATACCTCATTGGTGTAGACTGGTTCTCGTACCTGGAAGAAATTCCTCCAACCAGCTCTTTCAATCTCTGGTTTTACATCCATACCATCCCTCCTTAGTGACTCAAAATCCACATGTCTTCTGAATATCATAGCTGCTTCCATTGTTTCAAAACGAAAACTGTAGCGCCCCCTCACCGTAGAGTATACACCGGGTTGCCCGTAGGTCGTACCGATGCACAACCTACGACGAGGGTGCACTACCAAACTATCATTTCTATAACCTCATGGCATCCATACAAAGAAAGCAGTAATATCAAATTCGCTTAGAATTTAAAACCAAAAGATTCATTTCCATTTATTCATGAAATCACAATACATCATCGATCGTATATATATACATCTGTACGACCCAAAAGGACTAACATAGCTCCTACATAAGTCATCCACAAAATACCCCCAAAAGATCCCCAGTTGATGACACATGTGGGCCATGCTCCTCTCGCCGGTACACATAGCAGGATAGTTCTCACTGACCGGAGCTAGAAGTCAAACTATCGTTGCTCAAAATAGTCGCAATTTGGGTGAGTTTATAAACTCAATGAGTAACCATCGTCGATGGTTCACCCAACTCATGCATATACGCATAATCACATAATATCGCATATTATCACATTCAAGAAATCACATGCAGTCAATTCACCCTTATAAGGCGATTTGCCTTTCACACAATTCACATGTAATCATTCATATATGCAATGTGCATGTGACTCTTTCATTTTCTTTCGTTGTTGTGACCGTGCGCCTGAGCTCATATACATTGAGCCATTGGCTCTGAAAACATTGGGCTCAAAAGCCCTAATCCGTTGAGCGTAAAGCTCTGCAAATCGTTGGGCATGAAGCCCTGTGCGTTGAGCTTAAAGCTCTGAATACGGTGGCTACACCGGTCACAACTGCCTTTATCTGATCATACTGTTATGCATGTACGCACATGTCCACTTTACAATACATGCATCATATTAAAATCCCATATACCTAATTCTCACCATTTGAAATCAATTATGAACAATTTATGCACAATCAACACTTCTATATCACAGTCCAAATATCCCAAACACCCGTGGTCCGGAATCAATCAAATCAAACACATATAACCCGTCCTTAACTCCACACGGCATATTTGCATAAAATTAAACACATAAAGGTTGAGAAACCAACTAGGTTACTCACCTCAGAACTTCCGAGCTACTGCCTGGAAGTCTCACCTACGTCTAATAATCGGCGATCCACTTGAGTCGCTATAACAATCAAAATATAAATAGCATTATAAATTGTACCAATTCTAATGTCCAATGATGCATATGAATCGAATAATGTACGTACTATACGTGTTATGACATTTCCAACACAAATCCAAATTTCCCGATCTCAATTTCTAATTCCCGAATTCATAATCTCCAAATTGAATTTAATCCATAATCAATTGAATCATCAAATTCCTAAATCCCATTCTCTAAATCCTCCAATTTCAATTTTTCAGCATTCCTCGCCGCGACATCAGATCCTTCGCCACATGCATGAGTACCCATTTTCGCCATGTTATGGCGCCACGCATCTCTCGTCGCGACGTACACATGCGTACGTTGCGACGTGCGCCGTCCATCCTCGCCGTGGCGCGCCTTCCACGCACGTTGCGGCGTCGCGACGATTCTGCTCGCCATACGTGTTCTTCAGCGCGCATCGCGCGTGCGACCATAAACACGCCTAAAACCAGAAAATCTCGATTCTCGACAAGAATCACCACCAAATTTAGGTTTTCTCCTCACAAATCACTCTTAAATAATTCCATACGATCATACAACTAATTTTAGCTTCTATTTCATCAAACAATCATTTTCCCAAATCTAAACCCTAAAATCACCGAAAACCCTATCGAAACCCTAACTCACAAATCCTTTAATATACCAACTAAATCACCAAACAACTTTATAAATCAAATAATCAAACCATAAGAGACAAGATAGAAGTAACTTACTTGATTTATAACCTCAAATCTTCAAGGATTTCTCAACTCCAAGATCATCGACACCCACGACTATCACCAAATAAAATTCCATCAACTTCTTCTATTCTTTTCCAAGCCAAAGGAATGATCAATGACAAAAGAAGAAAGCAATTGGCACAAAGAAATCGAGTAGCAATCCAAAGAAAGAAGATCACGAAGAAGAAAGCTTCAGAAAGATAAAGATTTCAAAGGGTAAGGGTTTAAATATCAAAGGAACAAGGGCTCAGATGGCTAATAGAATTTCCACTAGTCCAAATCCGAACAAATTCAAACTAATTTCAATTCTAATTTCTCCCAATTCCAATGACTAAACCCTAATTCCTCAATTCAATTTCTAACTCGTCCGAGCCATTGATAATCAATTTCGAACCGAAAATCCAATTATCCAATATCGATCAATTTTCCTATTCGGGCCTATTTCTCGAAAATTCCGAAAAAATCCTATAAATCCTCAAAAATAGAAAACTAATTATCATATACTCCAATTTCATAATTCAACTTCCTAACATCCATTTCTAATTCAAATTCAATCATAGAGCCTATTTTGACCAAATTCTCACACATGACCTAATCATATCCAAATTCAAATTATCCAAATTAAGTCGAAATATGTCATACATGTATGTACGCATAAATGCTAATTATACACAAATTCTATAATGCATGCTCGTACAAATACGATGCAATGAATCGTACACATCCCATCGGTGACGGATATTACAATTTTCCTTCCTAATAAAAATTTCGTCCCAAATTTTCTTACTGACCGATCAAACAGATGAGGATACGCCTCCTCATGTGCTCCTCGCCTCTCCAAGTCACCTCCTCGATGAATGGTTCTTCCAAAGGACTTTCACTAATGGAATAACCCGAGACCTCAACCGCTTGACCCATGATCCAATAATCCGTGACCGACCTCAATATAACTCAAGTCATCGCAATCTCTACCTCCCGAGCCTAATCACATGAGTCGGGTCAGATCGATATCTCCGAAGCATACTCACATGAAAGACGTCATGCAACTGAGACATCTCACTCGGCAAGGCTAATCTATACGCCAACGATCTGATCCGCTCGGTAATCTCATACGGACCAATATACCGAGGACTCAACTTGCCCTTACGGCCAAATCTGAGAACTCCTCTCCACGGAGACACTCTGAGGAACACTCTATCTCCCATAGCATACTCCATATCTCTCTGATGCTGATCCACATAACTCTTCTGCCTATCTTGAGCCGCCTTGATGCGACTCCGAATCAACTGTATCTTATCAACAGTGTCTTGGATCAGCTCGGGACCCTCTAACATCCTCATACCCTCTTCATCCCAGTAAAGAGGGGATCTACACGGTCTCCCATAGAGTGCCTCGTACGGTGCCATCCCAATGTCGCCTGTATGCGATTATTATAAGCAAACTCCACCAGAGGTAAACATCGATCCCATACACCCTAACTCTAACACACAGGCTCTCAACATATCCTCAACAATCAATAGTCTTCTCACTCGCCCATCCGTCGAGGATGAAACGATGTCAAGTTCAATCTGCATCTATAGTCGATCGCAGCTCCTCTAGAACCTCGAAGTAACTGGGATCCCTATCTCGACACTATCGAAATCGGGACCCCATGCAATTGAACTATCTACGCTACATATTTACGGGCCAACTGATCGAGGGTATTACTCTCCTCATCGAAAAAGTGAGCCGATGAATAATCGGTCCACTATGACCCAGATAGCATCACTCGCCTCGGCGTTTTAGGCAACCCCATAATAAAATCCATCGTAATACGCCCTATTTCCACCCGTAATGGGCAACGAATGCAATCTCCCGATCGGGCTGGTGCTCACTTTAACTTGTTGGCACGCCAAACACCGAAACATACTCCGCCACATGCCTCTTCATACCCGCCACCGTAAATGCAACTTAAGAGTGCGATACATCTTGGTGACACCAGATGCATGGCATAAGCACCAAATGAGCCTCCTCCAAAATCTCCCGCCCAAATCATCTATATCAGAACACACAACCTCCGCCCATCCACAAAGTACCATCCCTCAGCTCAAACTCAGACTGCCATCCTGATCTGACTCTATCCATCAGTCTCACCAATACTGGATCCCGATCCGATCATGCAATACTAGCCTCAGCCTCAAGGTCGCTATTAGAGCTCCCTCCTGACTCAAATCCATCTGCACATTGAGAGCTCTCAACTGAACTAAGCACGGCAACCTCGAAACCTGAATCTGAGCTGCACTACCATGCGATCTCCTACTCAATGCATCAACCACCACATTGGCCTTTCCTGGGTGGTAGTCGATAGTGCAGTCATAATCCTTAAGCAGCTCTAACCACCTCCTCTACCTCAGATTCAGCTCTCGTTGACTCAATAAATACCTCAAACTCTTATGATCGGTGAAGATCTAGAACGTCTCCCCATACAGATAATGTCTCCAGATCTTCAGAACAAATACAACTGCTGTTAACTCCAAGTCATGCACAGGATAATTACTGTTGGACCCTGCTGCTGGAGCCCAACGTCTATCGTGAGAGCATGGCGGGAAAACGTGCTGATAATACGTTTAAGAAAAAGACCCATGGAAGAGTAATGGGCCCGTTGGAAAAACATACTTGCAAACTCGCTTATTTAAACAATTACATCCAAACATGCAAATTAAATGATTTAGAAAAGAGACCATCTAAGTTCAATGGACCCATCGTGAAACTTTCGTGCTTTTAAACATATTCCTAATTCATGCTCCAAAGAAGAGTTTCAAAAGATTTACTTAATATCTCAAATCGGACCACAACTTTGAATTCAAGAGCCAAAAATCTAAAACACTCTTGAACCAATGATACTTGACATGTAACTAAGGTCTTGTCGTCCAAACTTAACATGGAAAATAAATAATCATAATGAAATGAAAACGGGAGTGCTGCCGAAACTCGTGACTCACTCGATCTCTGGCTCGTCACCTTCATGGGGGAGATTAGAGGGGGGTGAGCTATAAAGCTCGTGGAGACATATTTATAATATCGCTATAAGCAAAAATATTCAAAATATCTCATTGCCGTGATACTTGTTGAAATCATAATACTAGAGCATGTATGAGTCATTTCTTGCAAAATGCTTGATTCTTGAACAAATCATGATGCATGTCACATAACAAATCATAGCACATAACATGATGGTTTGGGTGTCCCGGGTTCGTGACGTACTACACATAGCCATCGAAATGTTGATGTGTAGACGTAGTTTCGTGAGGGAATCCTTGTGGGATAACCCTGTGCCACAGTCAGGCAGGCGGGAGAAGCCTTTTTGTAAGTCAATGTGCACTTGACTATCGTGAGGGACACCACAAACCCACATAAATATGCATAATTCAACTTGTTCTTGTAAACTTGTTTGCCAATCTGGCACTTGCTTGTAAACTTGCTTGTCATAAATATTTCGTAAAACTTGATTTCATGCACTTGTATTCGTGAAAGGAAGACATTCCTTTGTAAAAATCTTGATAATAATCATGAATGCAAATTACAATGCAGAATATAATCATAGTATGCAATGCGATCGTGGATAATGTAATGTAAATGCATAAGATCTTGCTTGATTTGAACTAAACAATGAGTAACTTATATACTCTATTATAAACATGAACCCACCTGAATTTCCTTGCTTATCTTGCCTAGGAATGAGTTTCCTCTCGAACCTCTTGATCCTCTTGCCTTTCTTGGTCTCGTAAAATAAGAACCAAAATCTTATTAAAAAATCATGTTGAAACCTTAAATTCCATTCTTAACTTCCATCCGAAATTCCATATTCTTAGAAACTAATTCATAACTTCATCACTTTATAAGACTTGTAGATCTATGTCTCTAGTTCACAACGCCTCTAAAATCACCCCAAAAGGACCTCTGTATCAAAACATATGCGTAAAACACTAAAAACAAAACAGTAGAAACATTTTGAGTTCGCCATGAGAACGACTCGGTACACAAGGGCAGGGTCACAGACGCTTTCACGCCACAAGCGAGGGCCAGCCTCTCTCCGCGTTGAGCAAAAAATCACGCACGCCGCGGCGTGCTCATGAGCACGTCGCGACGTGCGGACGGGAGGGTCGACTCCCGAACCCAGATCTCTGACATTTTCAACCCTAAATCCTTCTCTTTTTCAAGTACAACACATTTAAGCCATAAATCACGTCATATACTTCCATTCTACACTTATTCTAACACCAAAAACATCAACAACTCAACAACCCATGCAAATCTACCAAAGTTTCCCATAAACCCTAAACCAACGATTTCTACTCAATCCATGCCAATCTAGAGTTTGATTCAACCTAAACAAGAGTAGAAGAGTATAACTTACCTTAAGAGTGCTTGAAATCTGTTGAAAAACGTCGACACTTAGCTTCCTCTTCTTCTCCCTCTTCTTCCTCTCCTACGATGCTCTTCTCATCCTCCCTTCTTTCTATTTCTTCTTTTAATTCCTTAACCCTTCAAGGAAGAGCAATGACTAAAATGCCCTCCTTGAAAAGCCTATCACCCCTTACCCTTGGGTGACTTTCCTTATAAGCCCTCATAAAATTTTACTCTTTCAAAACCATTTATTCCATAATAAACTCAATTAAATCCATATTTTTCCATTAATACTTTCAAAAACTCAAACCATGCCATAAATCATAAATCAAATAAATTCATGCTTAATAACATCAAGAAAAACAAATTTGGGGCCCAACATTTCTCCCCCTCTGAAAAGAAATTTCGTCCTCAAAATTTACCTGAATCATCGAAAAGACTTGGATACTTCTCCTTCATAGCGTCCAAGGGCTCCCACGTGGCTTCTTCCACTGCATGGTTCCTCCACAGAACCTTAACTAGCTGAACTGTCTTGTTTCTAAGGACTTTATCCTTGGTGTCCAAGATTGCTACTGGAATCTCCTCATAACTTAATTCATCTCTCAACTGAATGTCTAAAACCTGAATGACATGAGAAGGATCTGATCTGTACCTTCTCAGCATGGAAACATGAAAGACATCATGAATCTGAGACAACTCTGGCGGCAATGCCAACCTGTAAGCTAGAGGTCCGATCCTCTCAAGAATCTCATAAGGACCTACATATCTTGGACTTAACTTGCCTTTCTTACCAAACCTCAAAACTCCCTTCCAAGGAGACGTCTTAAGAAACACTTTCTCACCAACTTCATACTTCATCTCCTTCCGATGAGAATCAGTGTAACTCTTCATCCTCTGAGGCCGCCTTAAGTCACCGCTGACTATATTGACTTTATCCACGACCAACTCAATCAACTCGTCCGACTAGCTTCTCTCTCTCTTCTTCATCCCAACATATAGGAGTTCTACACCTCCTTCCATATAAAGCCTCATATGGAGCCATCTGAATGCTAGAATGGTACGAGTTATTGTAAACAAACTCGACCAAAGGCAAATGCTCATCCCATGCTCCCTTGAAATCCATAACACATGCCCTGAGCATTCCCTCAAATGTCCAAATGGTCCTCTCAGATTGACCATCCGTCGAGGATGAAATGTCAGACTAAATGCATTTTAGTACCTAAAGCTTCCCGCAAGCTTCCCCAAAATATCGAAGTGAACCGAGGATCCCTGTCAGAAACTATGGAATCTGGAATTCCATGCAATTTTACTACCTCATCAATGTACTTCCTGGCTAGTACATGCAAAGAATCAGTCTGCTTCATTGCCAGAAAATGGGCTGACTTCATCAACCGATCCACTATAACCCATATGGCATTATGCTTCATCGGTTTTGGGCAAACCCATCGAAAATCCATGGTTACTCTTTGCCACTTCCACTCGTGAATGAGACAATGGCCTTAACTTTCTGAAGGCGCTCGTGTTCAAATTTGACTTCATCGACACACTAGACACTTATCGACATACTCGCTACATCCTCTTCATGCCCTTCCACCAGAAATGCTCTCTCAAATCTCTGTACATCCTGGTGCTACCTGGGTGCATGGCATAAGGCGCATTGTGTGCCTCATCTAATATCTCATCCTTAACTTCCCTGCTGTCTGGAATACAAAGTCTGTCCCCTACTATCATGAGTCCATCCTCTCTCACCACTACCTCAGAAAGCTTACCATTCTGAATTTCCTCCCTAAGCTTGCTCAACTCTGCATCCTGAGCCTGCAACTCCCTAACCTTCTCCCGGAGTATAGGCCTAACTCTGAAAGTAGTGAGGAGGCAATCTGGTTCCTCCTGTTTCAAGCTTATCTTAAGCTTGGCCATCTCTTCCAATAAAGGAAGGTAAACTGCCTGAACATGAGCAATGGAAGACTTCCTGCTCAAAGCATCAGCTACTACATTTGCCTTGCCTGGGTGGTACTCAATTAACAAATCATAGTCCTTGAGTAGCTCAATCCACCTTCTCTGCCTCAAATTCAACTCCTTCTGGCTCAGTAAGTACTTGAGGCTCTTGTGGTCTGTAAAAATCTTTGTCTGAACCCCATAAAGATAATGCCTCCAAATCTTCAAGGCAAAGATCACTGCTGCTAACTCCAAGTCATGAGTCGAATAATTCAACTCATACTGCTTCAGTTGCCTTGAAGCATATGCTATCACCCTGTCTCCTTGCATCAATACACAACCGAGACCCTTTCTCGATGCATCATCAGACACTACATAGCCCTCATCACCGTAAGGCAAAATCAAGACTTTGGAGCACTTGTCAACTGCGCTTGAGCTCCTCAAAGCTCTTCCGCACTCATCACCCGTATAAACTTCGATTCTTCCGTAATAGCTTAGTCATCGGGCAGCTATCATGGAGAATCCTCCACGAACCTCCCGTAGTAACTGCAAGACCCGTAAAACTCCTCACCTCATCCATCGCCTTGGGTACATGCCAACTTACTATCGCTTCAACTTTTCTCGGATCAACATGTACCCCATCCCGCGAAATCACATGTCCAAGGAAAGTCACCTCACGAAGCGTAACTCACACTTCTTGAACTTGGCATAAAGCTCTCTCTCTCTAAGAGTCTGCAAAACAATCCTGAGATGCTCCTCATGATCTTCTTCACTCTTAGAATACACCAAAATGTCATCTATGAACACTATGACAAACTGATCCAGAAACTCCTTGAAAACCCTATTCATGAGATCCATGAAAGCAGCTGGAGCATTGGTCAAACCGAATGGCATGACCAAAAACTCATAATGCCCATAACGGGTCCTGAATGTTGTCTTGCTAACATCAGACTCCTTGATTCTGAGCTGATGATAGCCTGACCTGAGATCAATCTTGGAGAAAACCCTAGCTCCCTGCAGCTGGTCAAACAGATCATTTATCTGTGGCAACGGATACTTGTTCTTAATTGTTACCTTGTTGAGCCTCCGATAGTCAATGCACATCCGCCATGATCCATCCTTCTTCTTAACAAATGTAACCGTGCTCCCCAAGGAGACGAACTAGGCCTGACATACCCCTTCTCTAACAGTTCCTCCAACTGTTCCTTAGCTCCTTCAACTCAGCTGGAGCCATCCTGTAAGACGGGATAGAAATAGGCGCGGTTCCGGGAATCAAGTCAATGGCAAATTCGATTTCCCTCACCGGAGGCAAACCTGGTAACTCATCTGGAAACATATCTAGGAATTCCCTCACAATCGGAAAATCCTCTAACTTCCCCTCATGCACATCGGTATCCACAATATGTGCCAAGAAAGCTTCACATCCCTAGCCCATCATCCTTTTAGCTAACATAGCTGAAATCAGTCTTGGTGATGGTGTCTTCCTGTCCCCTCTGAAGATCACCTTCTCACCATTACCCAGATCAAACTCTACCTCTTTCCGACCACAATCTAGCTTGGCCAGATACTTCTCCATAGTATCCATCCCCAGGATAACATCTAACCCTCTAAGGTCTAGCAGCAATAAATCCACTACCAATCTAGCACCATCTATAAAGAGCTCATACTGCTTATACATCTGACTGATCACCACATTCCTCCCTAGCGGAGTACTAACAACCAAAGGCCTATCCAAAGGCACAGAACTCACACCATGCAATGCTATGCTAGCAGAAACAAAAGAGTGTGTGGAACCAGAATCAATCAACACAAATACTGAAGAATCAAATAACTGAGCCATATCCGTGACAACCTCAGGTGCGGCTGCAGCTTCCTCCCTGGTTATGGCAAACACTCTTGCCGGCGCCTGACCCTTGGCCTTCCCTGAGGAACAGCCTTCCTTACCCCAGGCGCCTACCTCATTTATTGGCTCGGTTCCATTTGCCTCGCACGCCTAGGAGCTCAAATCGAGACTCCTCTTATCTCGGTGCCTGTGGACAATGCTTGGCTATATGCCCCTTCTCTCCACATCTCAAACAAACTCCAAGTGATCTCGAGGCACTCTCCCGATGATGCTTCCCACATCGGGTCACATAAGGGGTAGGTGAACCCTCCTTCCAACTCTACTCAACCTTCCACATTAGAGGCTTGCCTCAAACAACCCTAACTCGCTGCTCTCGGTAACCCCATCGCTACCCACTTCGCCTCGATCGAAAGAGCTCCTTGTGCTCCTCTCGGGCAATGGAGCACTAGCACCCTTCCCAAACTCGCTCCCTTTTCTTTCTCTTCTTATTCGCTTCATTCTCGATATTCTCTAGCTTCTCACTGAGAGCAAAGATCCACTAATCACGACAATCATAAAATTGTGAATCGTGACTTTCTCCCGATTCCCAAGTGAAGACCTCCTCAAACTTACTAAGACTTGTCTTCCTCTCATGCCACCATGCTCGCTGCATAACGAGAAAGCTGTGTGAACTTCAGCTCATACTCGTACACACTCCATATCCCTCTGCATGAGATTCAGAAATTCTCTAGCCTTCTCCTGCACATAGACCCTGGATAGGTACTTCTTTCTGAACACCTCTACAAAATCCCTCCATGACAAAGACCAAGGAACCACCAGATCGTGGGCACTGCCTCCCACCAATGCAAAGGCATCACCACCAACAGATCGATCGCATAATCCAGCTTATCCCCATCTGAGCATCTCATCTAAACTAGGACCCTCTCGGTCCTCTTCAACTAAGCTTCAGCCTCTTCTGGATTGGTAGTCCCACTGAAATCCACAGCCCCAAACTTCCGGAGCTTGTCATACTGTCCACTCCTGTCTACTGGAGCTTGCATCGGCATCTGCGATCCCTGTCCCATGGCATACGTGAAAGCCTGTGCAAAGGCTTGAAAGAAACTCGGATCCATGGGAGTCCCCTGAGGCATAGGAGGAGGCGGAGGAGGCACTTCTTGTTGCAAACTAGGTGCCTCTGAAATCGAAACAGAGTGTGTCCCGGCATCCTGAGGAATATGAGATTCATCTGTACTCCCCTGACGAGAATGTGATCGAGTCGTAGCTCCCCGAGTTCTCCTTCGAGGTGGCATGTTCACTCCTTGATAGAAAACCATTGAAAACTTTAGTTCAAGTACGAAAATTTTCAAAGTATGCAAAAACAGTTCAAAGCGTGTAAAGCCGTGCAAGTTATTTCTTGAAAGCAATGTCATGTAGCCCTAGATCAAAAACCTAGGCGCTCTGATACCAAACATGTTAGACCTCGCTGACGGAGCCCAACGTCTGTCGTGAGAGCGTGGCGAGAAAACATGCTGATAATACGTTTAAGAAAAAGACCCGCGGAAGAGTAATGGGCCTGTTGGAAAAACATACTTGCAAACCTGCTTATTTAAACAGTTACATCCAAACATGCAAATTAAATGATTTAGAAAAGAGACCATCGGAAGTTCAATGGACCCATCGTGAAACTTTCGTGCTTTTAAACATATTCCTAATTCATGCTCCAAAGAAGAGTTTCATAAAGATTTACTTAATATCTCAAATCGTATCACAACTTTGAATTCAAGAGCCAAAATCTAAAACACTCTTGAACCAATGATACTTGACATCTAACTAAGGTTTTGTCGTCCAAACATAACATTGAAAATAAATAATCATAATGAAATGAAAACGGAGTGTCATTAAACTCGTGACTCACTCGATCTCCGACTCGTCACCGCATGGGGAGATTAGAGGGGTGAGCTATAAAGCTCGGGGACATATTTATAATATCGCTATAAGCAAAAATATTCAAAATATCTCATTGCCGTGATACTTGTTGAAATCATAATACTAGAGCATGTATGAGTCATTTCTTGCAAAATGCTTGATTCTTGAACAAATCATGATGCATGTCACATAACAAATCATAGCACATAACATGATGGTTTGGGTGTCCGGGTTAAGTGACGTCTTACACATACCAACGAAATGTTGATGTGTAGACGTAGTTTCGTGAGGGAATCCTTATGGGATAACCCCGTGTCACACATCAGGCAAAGGGAGAAGCCTTTTCGTGAGTCAATGTGCACTGACTATCATGAGGGACACCACAAACCCACATAAGTATGCATAATTCAACTTGTTCTTGTAAACTTGTTCGCTAATCTGCACTTGCTTGTAATCTTGCTTGTAAACTTGCTTGTCATAAATATTTCAGAAACTTGATTTCATGCACTTGTATTCGTGAAAGGAAGACATTCCTTTGTAAAAATCTTGATAATAATCATGAATGCAAATTACAATGCAGAATATAATCATAGTATGCAATGCGATCGTGGATAATGTAATGTAAATGCATAAGATCTTGCTTGATTTGAACTAAACAATGATTAACTTATATACTCTATTATAAACATGAACCCACCTGAATTTCCTTGCTTATCTTGCCTAGGAATGAGTTTCCTCTCGAACCTCTTGATCCTCTTGCCTTTCTTGGTCTCGTAAAATAAGAACCAAAATCTTATTCAAAACTCATGTTGAAACCTTAAATTCCATTCTTAACTTCCATCCGAAATTCCATATTCTTAGAAACTAATTCATAACTTCATCACTGTAGGAAAATCCCGGGGTAGGCATCACATGCCCACAGTGCGGAATTTAAAATTTTGAGTCCCGGGACATTCCCGAAAGCCAGGATCCATGTGTATGTATAAACAATCAAACCATAACGACCAAAGGAGACCGTCTCTAACGGTATCCACGCAGAGGTCGGAAAACCTAACCGGGACAAACTCTTTTGACCCGGGAATAGCTAGACTAAAGAAAAGAGTGCTAGCTCTTACCTTAGCCTTGGAGAGCAAGTGAAATGATCTTGGTGGAGCCTTGGAGAAGAAGAAGCCAAGTTGAATGGAAGAGAGGAAGAAGATGAAAAACCAATTTTTCAAAGCTTAACTATTAAGCTTTCGACCTTCTCCACTTCATCACCGTCCAAGCTTCCTTCATAACCTTCTAATTTTTATGTATTTTAACACTTAAAACACAATATCAAAGGCTTGGTGTAAGGGCATCCACGTTGGAGGCAGAAAATGCCTTAAAATGATAAATCATCATTACTTTTGACTTTTCAAACTTACAAACTTCTCCACCAATTTTTCTTCCACCGAATCACCATTTATATATATAATTAATCAATTCTTAATTAATATATATATATATATATATTTGTCAAGAGGTCCACCAAATTGGGGTCGGTCCTACCGCCTACATCGCCCCGCCGCTGAAAAATCACCGAAACGGTTTTCAAGAATGTCGATGTCGCGATCTCATCGGACATATCCCAATCTCATCGGATCCATTTAATCCTATTGCTTCCAGATATCGGATCTCCGTCTCAAACTATTTTACAGATTCTCCGAGTCACTCTTATCGTGTGACCCATTAGGTTCCGGTTATGTTGGCCACTTAGATTAACACTTAATCTGAGCAAGTCATGAGCGGTATCTAGCAACACATCATGACCCCAATTGACCGGAAAGTAATTGGTTTGAATAATGAAACCATATCACGAACCCTTCCATAGACAATTACCGTGCAATTCGTCCTTTCACCATGCTATACCCCACTTGGTTTGAGTATGGGCAATGTGTCAACTCTTACTAGACCGATCGATCAAATCTAGTCCAACTGTAATCGCTTCTCGCCCTAGACTCATTACTTTATATGTCCATGAAGACCATCTTCATGACATATGTATGCTCCTACGCCAGAGACTTCAAAGTAATGATCCCGATAAGAGGCCACGGGTATCTCTTCGCTATAATGTAAGTGGTTAATCCTCTATTGGCTACTCAATTACCTTCGAATACCTCAAGTCGCACCCAATCACCACCCTATGAGCGACCTCGAAAAGGCAACAAGGAATGGAGTCAAAGTACGTAATCAAGACTAAGATATCCTCGAGTACCTCAAGTCTAAGGATACTTGCACCATTGCTATGATGAGATTATCACCGACATTTGTATAGGACATCCATGTGATGATCTTATACCAGTCATCCAATGTACTTACTACCACTAGTAAGCATCCACATGTCAAATCTAAATATCTCAATATTTACGCTTTTACGAGATCCACCGCTGATCCAATCAAGGAGTTTGACATGTGCTAGTCTATCCGGATTAACGATGTCCAGCCTCATTAATCCTATGACTAGGATAATTTAGATACCGACATAATTGCACATGATAGGAATCTCAATAGTATGATCACATCATAATTTCCTTCATGCTATGTCATGTATCGTGACTTCATTAATTTGATTAAAGATCATTATCAATTCATAATAAAATGAATATCAAATAAATGAAATATGCCTTGCTTTATTTATTCATAAAGTCATGTATATGACTATGAACAAAATGCGCTAAAGGGATTGCCTTTTAGGCACTACTCTAACAATCTCCCACTGACCTAAAGCCAATCGCCTTGGTATCTAATACCATAAGCGAGTACATGAGAATCAAAATTCTTCCGTGGCAACCGCTTTGTCAACGGATCAAGAATGTTCTCGCTTCAGGAATTCTCTCTCGTGACATCACCTCGAGCAATGATCTCCGAATCAAATGGTATCGGCGAGTACGTGTTTGGATCGCCGATGAGACCTTGGCTCCTTTGCTCACAAGAATAGCCCCAAAGGTTGTCACAATACAATCAGATGGGTCCATCACACTAGGAACCACACCAAGTTCGAAATGAACTTCGATCCAAACCGCCTTCCTTTGCTGCGATCGATGCGCAATGTACTCGCCTCGATCGTTGAATCGCCATCGTCTCTGCTTGGAACTCTTCCAACCGATCGCTCCGCCATTTAGTGTGAAAACATAACCTGATTGGGACCTAGAGTCGCCCTTATCGATTGAAAACTTGCATATGTATGCCGCCACTGGAGACTTCCATCTCCATATATCAAGAAAACATCCTTAGTTCTTCGCAAGTACTTTAGGATATTCTTGATACCACCCATCGACCCTCACCAAGATCCGATTGGTATCCGCCGTAACATTTAGAGCATATGATACATCGGGTCTCGTATATAGCATTAACGTATATAATAGATCCTACTGCAGACGATACGGATCATATTCATACGCATCCTCTCATCCTGTGTCTTGGGACACATGGACTTCGAGAGTGTTATCCCATGAGTAATGGGAAGAAACCCTCTCTTGGATTGCTCCATGCTAAACCTCTTTAGCGCCTTGTCTATGTACGTTGACTATGAAAGACCAAGCAACCTCTTCGATCTATCTCTATAGATCTTTATCCCAAGGATATAAGTTGCTTCTCCAAGGTAATTGTTTGGACAACCAAATTTTTACTGATTGCAGCATTGAGACATCGTTTCCTAGCAACAATATGTCATTTACATATAACACAAGGAATACGATCGCAGTTCCATTCACCTTCTTGTACACACAATGTTCATCCGGATTTTGTGAGAAATCAAACTCTTTGATTGTCTCATCAAAACGGATATTCCAACTCCTGGATGCTTGCTTCAATCCATAAATGGATTTCTGAAGCTTGCATACCTTTTCGCCATCAACGAAATGAAGCCCTCGGTTGTGTCATGTACATCCTCGGCCAGATTTCCATTCAGGAAAGCTGTCTTCACATCCATTTGCCATATCTCATAATCATAATGAGCAACAATGGCTAGGAGTATCCTAATGGATTTAAGCATTGCTACTGGACTGAAGGTCTTGTCATAGTCAACTCCTTGTCTTTGACGAAAGCCTTTAGCCACAAGCCTTGCTTTATAGGTAATCACATTACCATCCATGTCAGTTTTCTTCTTGAAAACCCATTTGCATCCTATAGGTTTTATCCCTTCAGGTGCATCAACCAAAGTCCATACTTGGTTTTCATACATGGAATCCATTTCAGATTTCATGGCACGAAGCCATTTTTCAGACTCTGAACTCTTCAGAACCTCTTCATAGGTGGTAGGCTCATCATCCTCTATGAGCAATACGTCATTCTGTTCACTCACGAAATCCATATCTCTCGAGAACAGAGCGTATCCTACTTGACCTCACAATTTCGTGTGTAGTGGAAGGTTGAACTGCTACCTCATCTGTATGAGTTACGCTTTGAGTTCAGCGATTGATCCGCGTCTCGTCCGAAAGCATCTTGAACTTCTTCAAGTTCAACTTTGCTCCCACCGTCCTCTTTTAAAAGAAACTCTTTCTAAAAAAGACAGCATGCATCAAACAAACACCTTTTGTTCCTCAAAGAAAGTAGAATTGATATCCTCTTGTTTCTTTAGGATATCCTACGAACAAACACTTGTCGATTTTGCTCTAAGCTTATCCGACCGTGTCCGCTTCACATAAGCGACAACCCCATACTTTCAAGTAAGAAAGATAAGGTTTTTGTTAGTCCACATCTCATATGGAGTAACATCAATCGCTTTGATGGAACTCGCTTAACAAGTAAACAAATGTCTCAAGTGCATATCCCCAAAAGGATTTTGGTAATCGTAAAAAGGCCATCATAGATCGTACCATGTCCAACAAGGTTCGATTTCTCCTTTCTCGCCACACCATTATGCTTTGTGGTGTGTAAGGAGGGTCCATTGAGATAATATCCCATTATCTCGAGATAATCAAAACTCTTGGTCTAAGTATTCACCACCACGATCGGATCGTAATGTTTTGATACTTTTACCAAGTTGTTTTTCTACTTCATTTCTGAATTGTTTGAACTTTTCAAACGCTTCATTTGTATCTCATCGAATCAGTACCCATATCGAGAATAATCATCGATAAAGGTAATGAAGTAACGACAACCACTTCGCATGGATGGACATCGACCACATACATCCGAATGTATTAGGTCTAATAATCCAATCGCTGCTCACCCTTTCCTTAAAGGTAACTTAGTCATCTTGCCTAATAAACAAGATTCACATGTGTCATATGATTCATAATCGAATGACCCTAAACTTCCACTCTTGTGGAGCTTAGCGATCGTCTCTCATTTATATGGCCAAGCGACAATGCCATAAGTAAGTTGATTTTAAATTATCTCTTTTATGTCTTTTAGTGTCATTGACATTCATAACCGGATGTGACATATCTAATATGTAAATTCCATTGCATAATGTACCAGCACCATAAAGCATTCCATTTGAACTAATAGAACAACCATTGTTACCAAAAGATAAATGGAAACCACTCTATTTAAACAAGAAATGACGGATGCTTTTTGTTAACACAGTACAAAATAACAATCATCCAAGTTAAGTACAAGCCCACTGGGAGTGTCAATACATAAGTCCCTACGGCTAATGCAGAACTCTTGCTCCATTGCCAACACGCAGTCCATTTCTCCTTTATGAGTCGCCATCGTCCTCGAGGCCTGCATATCATTGCATATGTGTGAGCCACAACCGTATCTAATACCCATATGTTATGATCGAAGCAGATTAACCTCAATGACAAACATACCGAAGAAGTCGAGGCAATGATGCCTTCTTCGCTTCAGCTTCTTCCAGATAAACTTTGCGATTCGCCTCAATGACCAGCCTTACCGCAATGGAAGCAGTACCTTTTAGTGCAGTCTCTTTGGTCTTCTTCTTGCCTTTCGCTGCACTTCCTTTCGCCACGAGCCTTTTTTTCTTCTGTTTCCTCTTCTTGGAACCAGAGGAAGAAGAATCCACCAATAGCAACGCTTGCTATCTTGCTTGACAAATTGTTCTCATTGCCTTGGCAGATTGATCACTCGGGAATTGTGGTGGATATTTGGTTCATTCGATAGTTCAACACAAACCGTGAATAACTATCGACAAACCAACAAGAATTAAGTCTATACTTAACTCAGAATCCATCACAAAACAAAAGACGGCCAACCTCTCAATATAGCCATTCATCTTCAATGCATATTGCACTGCAGATGAACCAGGAGTCATCTTCGTTGTAAAGAGCAACCTTGAGGTCTCGAACCGTTCGGACCGTGCTTGCTCATCAAACAACTCTCTAAGATGAAACACTATCGTGTGAGCATCCATAGACTCGTCTTTGCTTCGCAGCTCAGTGACATCGATGCAAGCATAATGCGGTAGCTATGTCACCGTTTTTAGATGCTTATTATATGCCTTCGATCATCATCAGAAGCTCCTTCAGGAAGTGGATCCGGAAGCGGAAAATTAAGGATGTATCCTAGATCCTCAGATCTGAGAACAATTCTCAGATTCTGCAGCCAATCAAGAAAATTCGGTCCAGTTAATTTGTTGGCATCCATAAGTGAGCGAAGATTCACACTAGTCGACATCTTCAATCAACCTAAACGTAGAGAGAGAAAGAAAGTTAGAATAGGATTAAATGTATGATCATAAGGACTTAAATGACATACATATGGCTCCCACTAGTTTCAATAGAATCCATAACCCTCATCATGAATCCATGAAACAAAATGACACATTGACCTAGTGGGTCGATATCCGACATTGCTAAGAATGACCTTGAGGTTAGCTCAACAAGTCACCTTAGGTCAATCGGTAGGTATCAGTCATACCAATTGCATCATCGATGATCGACAGTAAGAATGACCTTGAGGTTAGCTCAACAAGCCATCTTATGTCTCGGGAGGTATCAGACATACCAATTACATCTTAGACACAACTATCGCCCAGTGCTATCAACAGTTGATGTATGCACATACATTGGGTTATCAACACTTGATGCGTACAACCGATGTACACTACCCAACTCGCCTCATCCACGCTGACGCTTGAGCTTAGCTCAACAAATCAACGCTTCTAGGAAAACCGACCCATTAATCCGAAAATCATATTTTCATGGTTTGAACATATTCGTATAGAGTGAGCTTGAGGTTAGCTCAACAACCCAACCCTATAAGAACTCTGGTTCTTACCATATTAATGGAAGTCGTTAGTTTTCATATTTTAAGTGAGGGATTTTAGGTCTCATCTTATCAATCTCATCCAAGGATCATAGTCACCATGACTATATGGTCTGATTTAGGGCATTGCATCAATCACATTGAATTTATACCGAAAATCGCCCATCATCCCACCAAGGCATGATATAAGTCGACTTGTATATGTATAAGTCGACTTATGTCTCTGTATAAGTCGACTTATGCATGTGTAAGTCGACTTGTGCAACTGTGCATGAACAAGTCGACTTGTACCATTGTGCAAGTCGACTTATTAGTTCTGATGCGCAAACAAGTCGACTTATGCACATATAAGTCGACTTGTTCATTTGTGCATTTGGAATTGCTATCTAATCAGCTAATTCTCAATCCAGGCATTTCCAATTCACAACACCAATATAACAAGTATATTATCCTTTATATTAATGTGCTAATGAAACATTTTCATCAATACATGCATGCCATATAGTCTAACTATATAGGAAAACCTTGAAACCGATTAATCCACCATTAATCACTAGATTTCCACATAATTCAAGGACACCAAATTATGATGCTAAGTATCTCTAGGTAGGCTACACGTTATCAAGATTACTCCGGCACTAGTCACAAAAAATTGCGACGGCCAAAATAACCAAGATAACGGAATAAGCTAACGAGACGCTAAAGTGACCTATTCGATATCCAAAAATTATTGGAAACTTAATTCAAGAATCTCAACTTGTAATGCATACCACATCAATATAACACATTTTTAATCACTATAAAAATGATGCAAGGCATTGGAACTGAAAATAACACAGCCAATCATTCCAAACAAAATAGCCCCAGCAAGTTTCTCAAAACTGCTAAGCTCAACATTTTGCTCAAAATGACCATTGAAACACTTTCAATAAATACTGAGAAAATTACAGAGGTTAAAACATGTTCCCAACATGCTCCATGCATTTTTCCAGGATTTATTTCCCACAAAAACTCATTAAACCTCAGCAATCTAGCCGAACCAGAATCTGTGTTCTCCAACACAAACATTCCCATCAGCACACAAGAAATTCGGAAATAAATGGTAAATCACCTTGAAAACATTTGTCCATCCACAGAGACATTCACAAACATCTTAGGGACATGTCGGTGAAAACCAATCCGAAAAAATTTTTTTCTAGAATTTATTCTCGAATTTACAAGCATACCTGTTTCAGAAACTATCAACAAGACAGCATCCGAAACTTGAGGGAATTAAATAGCAAAACCATATCAAATCAAATTGATAAATTCTCATCTTTCACAAACATATTCTATAACATGTTATGAACAATTCTGAGCAAGAAATTTCGAAAACATGCATCTCTATACTGATTCGAAATTCACACAAATAACATGCATCAGCAGCTCAATTCACTAAGGAACTCCGACCTAGTTATCATTTCGACTGTTTATACAACACAAGTGGCTCTGATACCACTGTAGGAAAATCCCGGGGTAGGCATCACATGCCCACAGTGCGGAATTTAAAATTTTGAGTCCCGTGACATTCCCGAAAGCCAGGATCCATGTGTATGTATAAACAATCAAACCATAACGACCAAAGGAGACCGTCTCTAACGGTATCCACGCAGAGGTCGGAAAACCTAACCGGGACAAACTCTTTTGACCCGGGAATAGCTAGACTAAAGAAAAGAGTGCTAGCTCTTACCTTAGCCTTGGAGAGCAAGTGAAATGATCTTGGTGGAGCCTTGAAGAAGAAGAAGCCAAGTTGAATGGAAGAGAGGAAGAAGATGAAAAACCAATTTTTCAAAGCTTAACTATTAAGCTTTCGACCTTCTCCACTTCATCACCGTCCAAGCTTCCTTCATAACCTTCTAATTTTTATGTATTTTAACACTTAAAACACAATATCAAAGTCTTGGTGTAAGGGCATCCACGTTGGAGGCATAAAATGCCTTAAAATGATAAATCATCATTACTTTTGACTTTTCAAACTTACAAACTTCTCCACCAATTTTGCTTCCACCGAAATCACCATTTATATATGTAATTAATCAATTCTTAATTAATTAATATATATATATATTTGCTGAAGAGGTCCAGTCAAATTAGGGTCGGTCCTACCGCCTTACCGGGCCCCGCCGGTGAAAAATAACTGGAAACGATTTTCAGCAATGTCGATGTCGCGATCTCATCGGGACATATCCCAATCTCATCGGGATCCATTTAATCCTATTGCTCTCCAGATATCAGATCTCTGTCTGAAACTATTTTACAGATTCTCCGAGTCACTCTTATGCGTGTGACCCATTAGGTTCCCGGTTATGTTGGCCACTTAGATTAACACTTAATCTGAGCAAGTCATGAGCGGTATCTAGCAACACATCATGACCCCCAATTGACCGGAAAGTAATTGGTTTGACTAATGAAACCATATCACGAACCCTTCCATAGACAATTACTGTGCAATTCGTCCTTTCACCATGCTATACCCCACTTGGTTTGAGTATGGGCAATGTGTCAACTCTTACTAGACTGATCAGATCAAATCTAGTCCAATCAGAATCGCTTCTCGTCCTAGGACTCATTACTTTATATGTCCATGAAGACCATCTTCATGACATATGTATGCTCGGCGCCGAGACTTCAAAGTAATGATCCCGATAAGAGGCCATGGGTATCTCTTCCGCTATAACGAAGTGGTTAATCCTCTATTGGCTACTCAATTACCTTCGAATACCTCAAGCTGTACCCAATCACCACCCTATGAGCGACATCTGAAAGGCAACAAGGAATGGAGTCAAAGTACAGAATCAGTACCCAAGATATCCTTGAGTACCTCAAGTCTAAGGATACTTGCACCATTGCTATGATGAGATTATCACTGACATTTGTATAGGACATCCATGTGATGATCTCATACCAGGTCATCCAATGTACTTACTACCACTAGTAAGCATCCACATGTCAAATCTAAATATCTCAATATTTACAGTTTTACGAGATCCACCGCTGATCCAAGCAAGGAGTTTGACATGTGCTAGTCTATCCGGATTAACGATGTCGGTCTCATTAATCCTATGACTAGGGATAATTTGATCTTGACATAATTGCACATGATAGGAATCTCAATAGTATGATCATATCATAATTTCCTTCATACTATGTCATGTATCAGGGACTTCATTAATTTGATTAAAGATCATTATCAATTCATAATAAAATGAATATCAAATAAATGAAATATGCCTTGCTTTATTTATTCATAAAGTCTGTACATGACTATGAACAAAATGCGCTAAAGGGGATTGCCTTTAGGGCACTACTCTAACAATCACTTCATAAGACTTGTAGATCTATGTCTCTAGTTCACAACGCCTCTAAAATCACCCCAAAAGGACCTCTGTATCAAAAGATATGCGTAAAACACTAAAAACAAAACAGCAGAAACATTTTGAGTTCGCCATGGCGTAAACGACACATCTTGCCATGTGGCGAAGGTCACAGACGCTCAACACGTCGTCGGCGAGGGCCAGCCTCTCACCACCTCGAGCAAAAAATCACGCACGCCGCGACGTGCTTGTTTGCACATCGCGACGTGCAACCCTTCCCATCATTGCAAGGGCGTGCTTCATGAGCACGTCATGACGTCGCGACGGAGGGTCGACTCCCGAACCCAGATCTCCGACATTTTCAACCCTAAATCCTTCTCTTTTTCAAGTACAACACATCTAAGCCATAAATCATGTCATATACTTCCATTCTACACTTATTCTAACACCAAAAACATCAACAACTCAACAACCCATGCAAATCTACCTAAGTTTCCCATAAACCCTAAACCAACGATTTCTACTCAATCCATGCCAATCTAGAGTTTGATTCAACCTAAACAAGAGTAGAAGAGTATAACTTACCTTAAGAGTGCTTGAAATCTGTCGGAAAACGTCAAAACTTAGCTTCCTCTTCTTCTCCCTCTTCTTCCTCTCCTACGATGCTCTTCTCATCCTCCCTTCTTTCTATTTCTTCTTTTAATTCCTTAACCCTTCAAGGAAGAGCAATGAATAAAATGCCCTCCTTGAAAAGCCTATCACCCCTTACCCTTGGGTGACTTTTCTTATAAGCCCTCATAAAATTTTACTCTTTCAAAACCATTTATTCCATAATAAACTCAATTAAATCCATATTTTTCCATTAATACTTTCAAAAACTCAAACCATGCCATAAATCATAAATCAAATAAATTCATGCTTAATAACATCAAGAAAAACAAATTTGGGGCCCAACAATTACCCTCATGGGCTCTCGACTGTCTCGAAGTGTACGCGATGACTCTCCCATGCTGCATCAACACACAGCCTAAACCCTGCTGCGAAGCATCACTGAACACCTCAAATCCTCCTGCTCCCGAAGGCGGGGCTAACACCGGCGCCGTCGTCAACCTATGTATCAACTCATCGAAACTCCTCTGACACTCATCTGTCTAACTGAAGGCAACTTCCTTCCTCAGAAGTCTTATCAAGGGGGCGGAGATCACTGAGAACCCCTCGACAAACCTCCGGTAATATCCGGCCAATCCGAGAAAACTCCTCAACTCTGACACGTTCCTCAGAATCTCCCAACTCTTCACTGCCTCAATCTTGTGAGGATCCACCCGGATACCCTCACCAGACACGATATGACCTAGGAACACCACCTCATCTAGCCAAAATTCACACTTGGTGAATTTGGCATACAGCTGCCTATCCCTCATAATCTGCAACACTATCCTCAAATGCTCTGCATGCTCCTGTCTAGAACTCGAATACACCAGAATATCATCAATGAATACGATCACAAACTGATCCAGGTATGGCTGAAAAACCCTATTCATCAAGGCCATGAAGGCTGCTGAGGCATTAGTCAACCCGAACGGCGTCACTAAGAACTCGTAATGCCCATACCTGCTCCTAAAAGCGCTCTTAGGCACATCGGCCTCTGCGATCCTCAACTGATAATAACCGGATCTCAAATCCAACTTGGTGAACACCTGAGCTCCCTGTAACTGATCAAATAAGTCATCGATCCTAGGCAGTGGGTACTTATTCTTAACAGTAACCCGATTAAGTTGCCTATAGTCGATGCAAAGTCTCATAGTCCCGTCCTTCTTCTTCACAAACAACACTGGAGCTCCCCACGGTGAAACACTCGGCCTGATGAACCCCTTATGCAATAACTCCTTAAGCTGAGCCTTAAGTGTTGGGACCTGATCCGGGAATCGGATCCCAACCGAAAAACAGAAACGAAAAAGAAAAAAAAGCGAAACAAAGTGCGGAATCGAACAAATGAAAACTTCGGGCGTCTCGAAGCGAAATACACATCGGTTTAAATCGAAATCAAGTGTCCGACATCCGGTAACGAAGATTGGTCGAGAAACGAAACGAGATGCGTTGGATAACCTAGACTAAGCATCTGAAACCGATATAGTTTTTTTTTTCTTTCTTTCTTTTTTTTTATTTTCTTATTCATTCCTTTTCCTTTTACTCAATCACATTCAAATCATAATCAATCCATACAATTTCCTTTTTGGAAATTTATCCTCATATAACACTAAATTCATATAATTTGTCTTAATCACACAAATCTCATCTTTACCAAACTAATTTTTTTATTCTTATTCTTATCTTAACCCGATTTTTACCGAAAATCGGGCAGCAGATAACGACTGTATTTTGAAAGCCCAAAATATGCAAAGGCAAAATACACTTCTATAAACCAAATCCAATCACACAAAGTCATCGGACTCCCGCTTCGAATCGAAACACCGGCAAACACACACATCTATATCTAAGCACTTCATAATCTCAATCCATCATACATACTTCAATTCAAATACAATTCAATCATATTCATATAAACTAACATGATCTACTTAAATAATCCAATTCCACTATCATACATAAATTCAATTTCATAACTTAACTCAAATACATCATCAATAGCAAAGTGACATTTTCAATCCACGATATCAAACCAAAAACCACAATCTCAACGAACCCTATTACTGACACATGCAGAATTGATGACTGGACCGTCTTCATCCAATCTCCTTCTTGGAAACCTGGAGATGGGGATGAGAGGTGGGTGAGCTTGATGACTCGATGGGTAACATACGATAAATGAAACATAAGCGAAAATTTTCTTTTCAAACTTTTCAAATCTTTCCCATTCGGAAATTTATAAACCTTCGTCAATATTTTCTAAGATTTTTCTCATCATCTTCATTTATTTTAAAATCCTCATAAACTGTTTGCGAAATTTCGTGATTGAAAATTAACCATTATTTCTCAAATTCTCAAACTTTTCACAAATTATGCACCATTTCAAACATGAATGTATCACATCATAGAATATCACATACAAGCAGAGCAAGATCATCTAACACATCATTGGTTTGATGTTGGACCCCACACCCCACCCGTAGGTGTTTGCATGTTATACTGCGGCGTGTGTTTGCGGGTTATACCGCGGCATCCAACACCAAGCACATAACACATTAAATGATTTGGGTCGGTCCTAACATGACGTACTGCACATTCCCGCATAGCGGTCGTGTGTAGCCGTGAACAGAGGGGAGTCCGAAATCGAAACTCCTATGCCACTAGCGGGCAGCCGGGAGAAGGCTATCAGAGGGAAACCAGTGCACTGACTCATCGGAGGGGACCTTACCAAACCCACATAACATATATCAAACTCGAAAATCATATTGCCCGGAGGCACATTTCAAAAACTTGATGTTCATATCATCTCACATTATCATTCATAATTTCACATAATTCACATAACAAAATCAAATACCATCACAATTCATCAATCACTTTTATACCGATTCACAATCATATTCGGTTTGTAACTATGCATAATTAAAGTATGCAACACAAAATAGATAACAACTTTATCAATTCCTTTGAAACATACAATACACATGTCCCATCCAAAATTTAAACCACGATTTTCACCTTTTATTTAAAACAATAAAAATCACTAATCATTTTAATTTCTTAAATCGATTTCCAAAAACATTTCTCTCCTTGATTTTTCAAGACATAATAACAATCTCTAAAAATTTTCGAATATACTGAATAACAATTTCTTCATTCAATTTTAAAAATCTTTAGAAACAATAAATCTAACTTTTGTAATAATTTTACGTAATTCGGATATGCTCGAAATCTATCAATACTTAAAACCTTTGAAAACTTTCAAATTGAAAGTTTCAATTTCTCATATCATTGAACATATAACAAAATTTCTAAAGTTATTCCAAAAGCAAAGAATTTCATCGAATCTAAAATGAAACGATTACATAAACAATATTTTATAATTAATTTCTAAAACATTCGCAATCATAGATTTCCCTACTTTCCAAAATAGTCAGAAATCATGATTTTCCAACTTTTCAAACACGTAGAACTTGGAACAATTTTCCAAACCATTTGAAATCAATACCAAAATTCGATACTTTCTTTCTTCCACCTTCTCGAACTCATTCGGAAATCAAAATTTCAAATCAACCAACCCATCATTCAAAATAATAAATCGAATCATTTTAACTATTTTCGAAACCTTCTTCTTTTCTTGATTTTTCGAAAACATACACAATAAATTTGCAAAAAAAATTTCTCCATTCAGTACAAAATCAAGGAATTTAAGCCTTTGAAGCATTCGAAATTAATAATTGGAATTCCAAAATCATTGAATATATAACAATTTCTACAGAAATTCCGAAAGCAAGGAATGTACTCAACGGAGATTAAGATTTTTAAACATTTTCATAAACAAGAGTTTATAACTAATTCCGAAGGTAATTGAAAATCATAAACTTTAAACATTCGCATAAACCATATTTTCTACACGATTTCAAATGCATTTTCGGAAATCAAAATCTTCTATCATTCATGTAAAGAATACTTTCTAAACACTTCCAAGTTTATTCGGAAATCAAGGTTTTCAAACCCTTTTTTATATAAACTATAATTTATAAACACTTTAAAAATCTTGAGAATCATAAATTGTCAAACACTTTTATAGCGATATTTTCTAACATTTTCAAAGCTTTCGAAATCCTAGTTTTTAAACACTTTCATAAACCGTGGTTTTATAAAATTCCAAAGCATTAACGTCCATCATTCTAACCCAAGGATTTCTCAAATATCAAATATCAAAAGTACAAATCTTGTCATAAGAAATCATTTTATCAAACAGTTAAATTACCAACTATTTCATTCTTTATCAAAACATTCAAAAGCGATGAATGTAATCAATTGAATCATCTTGTTTGCTTTGTCCGAACAAAACAATTTCTTTGAGTAATTCAAACGTCATGAATAACAATTTCTTAAACAAATTTTCGAAATCTTTTCTCTTCTTGGTTCTTCAAAAACATAATTTCCTTAACTTATTTCAAATATCATATAACATCGCTTTTTTTAATTAAACCTTCAAAATCAATACTTGCAACAATTTTCATAAACAACAATTTTCCAAAAACATTTTCATTCTTGATTTTTCACAAACTTGTACAAAGCTTAAAATTCGAAATACAAATACGTTACCCACCTCGAATCGATGCTAACATCTTGTCCAAAGCTTTACTTTTTCGAAATCCTTCTTCTTTCCTCAACTTTAAAATACCTAAGCCATAATCATCCATATTTAATATCATAAAAATCAAAATCCTCACAATTAACTTAAGCAAACACTAATCCCACATATATCCAAACTATCTACCTTAACAATTTCCAACATCCCCAAATCTACAAACTTAACATAAATCCCTAATTCATCAAATCCAAAATGAAACCTCACTTAAGGCATAAACACCATAAATAACTTCATAAATCACAAATCCATATAAACCTTAAGTCACTTAACCAAAAATCTTACTAAAACCTCATAGGCATAAACCCCACATTCATTAAATCAACATAACCATAGTCTAATCTCTTCAATAAACTTTAGAAAACTTAACTTCATAACCTTTCCAAGCCAAATCAACCAACAAACTCATCAAAATTTCAAAATCAAAACTTTCTCTCTCTTACCTTTTTCTCCTCCATTTTCGTTATTTTTTTAGCTCCAAGACAAGCTTTCCTTCTTCTTCTATCTCTTCCTCTTGAAATAGCATCAAAGTCCCTTTTGAAACCATCAAAACCAAATTAGCTTTCTTTTTTTCCCCTTCATCTTCTTCTCCTTCAACCTCCACGCAAGTTTCTCTTCTCTTCTCTCTTCTTCATCTTTTCTTTCTTTTATTTCTCTCTTATTTTCTTTCTTGTTTTGCTGCTTATTTCGTGCATTCCAGATGCTTAATACGACAGTCCCAAGTGAGTTTTGCCATGTCACTTAAAATGGTGCCAAAATGACCCTTATGCCCTCACTTGTTTGCTTATTTCCAAAATTGCCCCTGCAGGAATTTGAAAAACTGATACATTTTGACCTGATTTCGAGCTAAACGAAATAATTTGGACAAACTTTCTTCATTAAAATTTTTCCTTTCGATCTTACGAATCCAATGCCACTGACGGCGCTCAATTCGGATCTAAAACGAAGAAGTTATGGCCGAATTACTAACTGACCTGCACAAAATCTGAAACTGAACATTAACATAACTTCAATACAGAATTTCACAATCTTAGGGATGAAATTAAATTTCGATCCCTTCACAAGAGTTGTAGCCCTATATCTTAACTTTATTTTCCCTTAAGAATCAACTCAATCGGAGTTTTACATCTCCCGAAAATCGCAAAATACTGAACTATGTTCAGAAAATTATCCAACTTATAACCTATAACTCATCTCTTACTTTGGTTCAATCAATCTCTTTCCATTTAATCTCCTGAAAATCATAATTCTTCATAAAAATGAACGTAATTGTCTTAGGAATCCAACGCTTCAAGAATCAAATCAATCGGATGTCGAACGAAGGATGTATAAGCAAAAGATTACAAAAGGGTCGAAGTTCAAACCAAGTTATAAGACTTCAAATACTTACTTTTACCTGAATTTTTCAAAGATCATATCTCCTAGCCCTGATATCAAAAAATTACATACTTTATGGCGTCGGAAAGATCGAAATACAAGCTCCAACTTTCATTAAGACCACTTATTCCAATTCAGATTAAATCCATACGACGAGTGGCCTCGAAGTATAGCACATGCAAATATACACTTAGGTCATTTATACAAAACAAAGCTAGATCACTTAACTTCAGAAAATCATAACTCTCAATCCCGACATCGAAAAATAGCAAACTTTATGTCCACGAAAAGCTCTCGACAGAGGCTAATAGTTTCATGTAGATCATTTTCTCGTATTTTGCCTCAATTAAAAAGTCAACTGTCAACCCCAAAAGTCAAACTTCAAACAAATTTCATACTTAACTTTGATTGATCATAACTTCCACTCCCGATATCGAAAAATATCAAACTTTATGGCTACGGAAAGCTCCTGACATAATCTACAAGTTTCTAAAAGACCATTTTATCAAATTTTACCTAAATCAAAAGTCAACCCTCAAAGGCCAAAAAGTCAAACTTTTTTACAATTTTTCATATAATCCATGTAAGTTCACTCAAATATCAAAGTCCTTAAAATTTATAATTTTATCAAATTTCCTTAAACTCAACATTTTCTCACCAATTTTTTTCTTACTTAAATTCATTTTAATATTTCTAATTTTCATCAAAAGTTCGGGGTCCAACATTAAGCTCCCTTAGTTCCACCGGTGCCATCCTATACGGAGGTATCGATATAGGAGCGGTACCTGGAATGAGGTCTATCTCGAATTCTGTCTCCCGATCCGGCAGCAAACCCGGTAACACCTCGGGAAACACATCTAGGAACTCCCTAATCACAGGGACATCCTGCAACCTCTGCTGCACTCTAGAGTCCACCACATGCGCCAAATAAGCCTCACAGCCACCTCTCATCAACCTCAAAGCACTCACAAACGAAATCATCCTGGCTGGTACTGCTTGACTATCACCTCGAAATACAGCCCTCGGCTGACCAGGAGACTCCAATACTACCTCCTTGGTATAACAATCCAAAATAGCCCTATGGGCAGTGAGCCAGTCCATCCCCAAAATCAAATCAATCTCCTGAAGGGGTAACACAATCAAATCGGCACTCAATATTGCTGAATCTACCCGAATCGGGCATCCCCTGCAGATCTCACCTAAAGCAGTGGTACTACCCAAAGGTGTACTCACCTGCAACCCATACTGTAACATCTCCCAATCCACAAGCAATCTACATGCCACATGCGGTGCAATAAATGAATGCGTGGACCCTGGATCTATCAATGCATACACCTCTATATCTGAGAGTAGAAGCAAACCTGCAACAACCTCGGGAGAATCCTGGGCCTCTTGCCTGGTCATGGCGTAGACCCTGGCCTGGGACTGCGGCCTGCTGCCTCATCCCTCAGTCCCCACAAAAGAATCTCCGCCTCTACCCTGGACTCTGCCTCGGCCCCTAAATCCAGGTCCACCGCCACGGCTCTGCTGCACCATCGAGCTACTACCAGCTCTCCCACTAGCGGCTGACTGAACTCCCAAAGTCAAAGGACAATTCCTGATCATATGGTCCATCGAACCACAAGCTAAACAAGCTCCTGTCACTCGCCAAAGACTTCCATCGTGCCTCTTATCACAATGTATACAGACTGGCAAAGCTTGACCTGCCCCTCTGCCACCACTGCTGCTACCACTGCCAATCAGTCCAAATCTCCCTCTCTGACCAAAACCCGATATGCAGAATCTCCCAATGATCTAAACTCGCTCTGGCGTCGCTCGTGCTCTCTAGGAGATACCCATCACATCGGATCTCTTACCTCCAGATCCCTGACCGGTCTCAGCTCGGCTCTGCCTTAAGAGCTGCTCAATCCTAACAGCAGCTGATCTCATCTCCACAAAGGTACCCATATCTGATCGGACTAACCTGGTACGAATATCCAAATTCAACCCTCCGTCAAGTCTCCGGCACCTATCAGCCTCGGAGGCAATCAAACGGACGATGTCTGTTGACAAAATCATTAATCGACCTCATAATCTGCCACTTTCATCGATCCCTGTCTCAACTCTAAAAAGTCCTGCATCTTCATATCCAAATACTCCTTGGGCATAAAATTGTCTCGAAAAGCCCTCAGAAAGTCAGCCCAAGTCAACACACACGGCCTGGTGGAACTACCCGGGACAGTCTTCCACCACTGATAAGCCGGACCCTGGAGCAAAGAAATAGCATAATCGAAGCGCTCCTCAGGGTCGCAATCCATCTGATCTAGGACCCGCTCGGTCCTCTCCAACCAACCCTCAGCCTCAGCAGGGTCTATGCTACAGTAGAAATCAACAGCCCCCTGCTTACGCAGGCGATCATACCTCCGTTCCCGTCTCATGGGAACTACCGGAGGCTGCTCCTCAAACATCGGCACAGAAGACTCCCTACTCACTCCGACTGATCCTTGGTCAGTTGGTTGATCAACCTGATCACCAAAAATGGATGACCTACAATAAAGTCACAAATCTAATCAATTTCTTGCCTTTTGTACGAAATTCAAGCCTAAAATATACTATGCCCAAAAGATGTCAAACCATGCTCTGATACCACCTAATGTAGCGCCCCCTCACCGTAGAGTATACACCGGGTCGCCGTGGAGTCGATTGATGCACAACCTACGACGGGGTGCCTACCAAACTATCATTTCTATAACCTCATGGCATCCATACAAAGAAAGAAGTAATATCAAATTCGCTAGAATTTAAAACCAAAAGATTCATTTCCATTTATTCATGAAACCGTTAATACATCATCAGTCAGATATATATACATCATGCGACCCAAAAGGACTAACATAGCTCCTACATAAGTCATCCACAAAATACCCGCAAAAGATCCCCAGGTGACAGACACATGGGCCATGCTCCTCTCGCCGGCACACACAGTAGGATAGGTCTCGCTGACCGGAGCTAGAAGTCAAACTATCGCTGCCACGAAAATAGTCGCAATTTGGGTGAGTTTATGAAACTCAATGAGTAACCATCATCGATGGTTCACCCAACTCATGCATATACAGACAATCACATAATATCGCATATTATCACATTCAAGAAATCACATGCAGTCAAATTCACCCTTATAAGGCGATTTGCCTTTCACACAATTCACATGTAATCATTCATATATGCAATGTGCATGTGACTCTTTCATTTTCTTTCGTTGTTGTGACCGTGCGCCTGAGCTCATATACATTGAGCCATTGGCTCTGAAAACATTGGGCTCAAAAGCCCTAATCCGTTGAGCGTAAAGCTCTGCAAATCGTTGGGCATGAAGCCCTGTGCGTTGAGCTTAAAGCTTTGACTACGGTGGCTACACCGGTCACAACTGCCTTTATCTGATCATACTGTTATGCATGTATGCACATGTCCACTTTACAATACATGCATCATATTAAAATCCCATATACCTAATTCTCACCATTTGAAATCAATTATGAACAATTTATGCACAATCAACACTTCTATATCACAGTCCAAATATCTCGAACACCCGTGGTCCGGAATCAATCAAATCAAACACATATAACCCGTCCTTAACTCCACATGGCATATTTGCATAAAATTAAACACATAAAGGTTGAGAAACCAACTAGGTTACTCACCTCAGAACTTCCGAGCTACTGCCGGAAAGTCTCACCTACGTCTGATGATCGGCGATCCACTTGAGCCGCTATAACAATCAAAATATAAATAGCATTATAAATTGTACCAATTCTAATGTCCAATGATGCATATGAATCGAATAATGTACGTACTATACGTGTTATGACATTTCCGACATAAATCCAAATTTCCCGATCTCAATTTCTAATTCCCGAATTCATAATCTCCAAATTGAATTTAATCCATAATCAATTGAATCATCAAATTCCTAAATCACATTCTCTAAATCCTCCAATTTCAATTTTTCAGCATTCCTCGCCGCGGCATCAGATCCTTCGCCGCGGCGAGTACCCATTTCTCGCCACGTTCGCCGCGGCGCCTCACGCATCTCTCGTCGATACGTACACACGCGTACGTTGCGACGTGTGTCATTCATCCTCGCCGCGGCGCGCCTTCCACGCACGTCGCGGCGTGCGAAGCATTCCTGCTCGCCGCGGTGTGTTCTTCGCGCGTCGCGGCGTGCGACCATAAACACGCCCAGAAAACCCAGAAAATCTCAGATTCTCGACAGCAATCACCACCAAATTTAGGTTTTCTCCTCACAAATCACTCCTAAATAATTCCATACATATCATACAACTAATTCTTAGCTTCTATTTCATCAAACAATCATTTTCCCCAAATCTAAACCCTAAAATCACCGAAAACCCCTATCGGAAACCCTAACTCACAAATCCTTTAATATACCAACTAAATCAGTCAAACAACTTTATAAATCAAAAAATCAAACCGTAAGAGACAAGATAGAAGTAACTTACTTGATTTATAACCTCAAATCTTCAAGGATTTCTCAACTCCAAGATCATCGACACCCACGACTATCACCAAATAAAATTCCATCAACTTCTTCTCTATTCTTTTCCAAGCCAAAGGAATGATCAATGACAAAAGAAGAAAGCAATTGGCACAAAGAAATCGAGTAGCAATCCAAAGAAAGAAGATCACGAAGAAGAAGAAAGTTTCGTGGAAGATAAAGATTTCAAAGGGTAAGGGTTTAAATATCAAAGGAACAAGGGCTTGTATGGCTAATAGAATTTCCACCAATCCAAATCCGAACAGCCTCAAACTAATTTCGAATTCTAATTTCTCCTGAATTCCAATGACTAAACCCTAATTCCTCAATTCGAATTTCTAACCTGTCCGAGCCATTGGATAATCAATTTTGAAACCGAAAATCCAATTATCCATTCATCGATCAATTTTTCGGTCCGGGCCTATTTCTCCAAAAATTCTAAAAAAATTCCTATAAATCCTCAAAAAAATAGAAAACTAATTATCATATACTCCAATTTCATAATTCAACTTCCTAACATCCATTTCTAATTCAAATTCAATCATAGAGCCTATTTTGACCAAATTCTCACACATGACCTAATCATATCCAAATTCAAATTATCCAAATTAAGTCGGAAATATGTCATACATGTATGTACGTACAAATGCTAATTATACACAAATTCTATAATGCATGCTCGTGCCAAATACGTATGCAATGAACTGTACACATCCCATCGGTGACGGGATGTTATAAAAACTGTCTTTGGTAAGCTTTTCTTCTAGGGTAGGATGATTGATAGAATTTGGAAAACAAGATGAACCGTCTGGAGATGAGAGTAACCGCAATGATATCAACTTCAGGCAACTTGAAGAGTCTTATCACGCGTATTCTAGAATCATAGGGATTCTAAAGATCGTGGGGCATTTCCCTCCAAAACTTCCTTGTCAGAGAAGTTACCATCTGTAACTCACTATTCCTGACGCCGTTAATTTTGACGTCCCTTTAGCCTGACTGTTCTCTTAACATAACCATGTTAAGGTTGCGTCTGATCTTCTGGAAACGTTCTTCACTTAATGGTTTAGTGAAGATGTATGCCCGCTGATACTCTGTTTCGATGAACTGTAGACGCACCACCTTCCTCTGAATATAGTCTCTCAGAAAGTGATGTCTGACTTCGATGTCCTTCACTCTAGAATGCTGAATCGGATTATTTGACAGATTGATTGCACTTGTGTTGTCGCAGTAGATTGGAATCTCCTCTTCTCGAACTAAATAGTCTTCAAGTTGATATTTGATCCACAACGTCTGTGAACAACAGCTTGCGGCAGACATATATTCTGATTCGGCAATTGATAGAGCTATCGAGCTTTGTCTCTTGCTTGACCAGGAAACTAGGTTTGCACCAAGAAAGTGACATCCTCCACTTGTGCTCTTTCTTTCAATTCTATCTCCGGCATAGTCCGCGTCGTAATATCCGATTAACTTGAAATCTCTACCTTTCTCAAACATTAAGCAAAGATCAGTAGTACCTGCGAGATATCTCATAATTATTTTCACAGCAATAAAATGAGACTCTCTAGGATCGGCCTGAAACCTTGCACACAAGCATACACTGAATAAAATATCAGGTCAACTTGCTGTAAGATACAGTAAAGAACCGATCATCCCTCTATACAGGGTTTGATCCACCTTCTTATCAAGTTCATCTTTCGACAAAAGGTTTGAAGGATGCATCGGAGTAGTCATTGACTTCACATTCTGCATATCAAATTTGAGCAACAATTCTTTCACGTACTTTGTTGATGAATAAAAATCTTCTCTTCGGTTTGCTTAACTTGCAACCCAAGAAAGAACTTTAATTCACCCATCATGCTCATTTCAAACTCTTTCTTCATTAGACTCTCAAACTTCATACATAGCTTGTTTGAAGTAGCACCAAAAATAATATCATCAACGTAAATCTGAACTAAAATAAAATCATTCTGAAAATTCTTCCTAAAGAGCGTCTTATCAACTTGACCTCTACTAAAACCATTCTCTAAGAGAAAAGTACTCAGACGATCATACCAACCTCTAGGAGCTTGCTTCAGGCCGTATAAGGCTTTATGAAGTCTATAGACATGGTCTGGATTCTTAACATCCTCGAAACCAGGTGGTTGCTTAACATACACCTCTTCGTCTATAAAACCATTCAGAAAGGCACTCTTTACATCCATCTAAAATAGCTTTATATTATGACAGACTGCATATGCCAGCAATATCCTAATGGTTTCAAGTCTTGCTACTGGAGCATATGTCTCATTGTAGTCTATTCCTTCTTGCTGATTACAGCCTTGTGCTACTAATCTAGCCTTATTTCGACTTACTCTTCCTAATTCGTCTAACTTATTCTTAAAGAACCATCTGGTTCCTATGATGGATTTCTTAGGGGGTTTCGGAACTAAGAACCACACATTATTTCTAGTAAATTGATTCAGCTCCTCTTGCATGGCTAACACCCAAGCTTCGTCTCGAAGAGCTTCCTCAACCTTCTTAGGTTCTATTTCGAGATAAAAGCCACATTAGCTTCTCTTCTGAATTTGGACCTTATTCTAACTCCTTCTGAGGTCTCTCCGATAATCAACTCGTCTAGATGAGAACTTTTATATTTCCAGTCTCTTTTCAGTCCGATAGTTTCTGGAATATCTTCAATTTTGTCTACTTGAGTTCCTGATGATGAAGTTTCTGTTCTATCATCTAAGTTATTTGAAGGACCTTCACTCTCCATGTCATCTTCCTTATGGGGTTGGGAACTATCATCAAACTTGACATGGATGGTCTCCTCAACTGTCTTTGAAGTAAGGTTGTACACTCGAAATGCCTTAGATGATGATGAGTAGCCTAGAAAGATTCCTGGATAGGTCTTTGAATCGAATTTATCCAATAGCTCCTTTGTATTCAGAATAGAGCACTTGCACCCGAATGGATGAAAGTAAGATATGTTTGGTCTTCTTCCATTTTATAACTCATAAGGAGTCTTCTTCAACATGGGTCGCAACAGAATTCTATTTTGTATGTAACATGTTGTATTCACCGCTTCAGCCCAGAAGTACTTAGGAAGATTCATCTCACACAGCATGGTCCTAGCCATCTCTTGAATCGTCCTGTTCTTTCTTTCAACAACTCCATTTTTTTGTGGAGTCCTGGGAACAGAGAAATTGTAGAAAAATCCATTCTCCTCACAGAATAACCTAAACTTCTCATTCTCAAATTTTTCACCATGGTCACTCCTGATACTGGCTATAGACACTCCTTTTTCATTCTGTAACTTTCTGGATAAGGTCCTAAAGCACTTAAAAGATTCATCTTTGTGTGATAAAAACAATATCCAACAAAATCGAGTAGAGTCATCAACAATAACAAGTCCATATTTCTTTCCGCCAAGATTTATTGTCCTTGTTGGACCAAATAAATCCATATGTAACAATTCTAAAGGTCTAGATGATGTTACAAAATTTTTAGAAGAAAAAGAAGTTTTAACTTGTTTTCCTTTCAAACAGTTTTTGTTGGACCAATGGTGGTTGACAAATTAATTCCACTTATGTTTTGATAAAAAATAAAATGTATAGAATTGTTTAAGAAATTGTTTCAGGTATTTTGGATTGATATTCAACAAAAGAATTGTGCAAATCAAGATGAGTTAGTGACAAATCATTGAAGAATCAGATGAGAGTTGTCCTCTAAGTGAAAATGACATAAAATATGAGGTTTGTAGAGAATTTGGTCGGATGTTATCATAGATGGCTAAACAAGTCGACTTATAGGAAACAAGTCGACTTATCGAGGTAAACAAGTCGACTTATAGTAAACAAGTCGACTTATCGAGATAAACAAGTCGACTTATATATAACAAGTCGACTTATTGGAGAGCGGAGATGAATTTTTCGTAAATGGTTGAAACAAGTCGACTTATGAATTCGACAAGTCGACTTATGTATGTAGCAGATCAACTCCAACGGTCCAATTAGCCAAAAATGGAAGGGAGAGAATTAAGCAACGGCTATAACAATCAAGCAACGGCTATATGAGTTACATAATGCTATATTTCTTCTTATATAAAGGGTGGATGATTGATGAAGAATATAGAGAAGTGACATATGCTCAAATACTCTCATATTGCTTCAAATTGCTCATTATTGCTCTTATATTGTTACAAATTGTTTTGAGCATTTGTTCTTTATTCTTTGTATTGTTTTATTACAATTTAAGTGACGAGTGAAAAGGTCACGTGAGGTAGGATTTATGCCGTAAGACAAATCGAGTGTAAAGGTTGCTTGAGCGAAAATCAAGCGGTGTCGGTAGGATTTGTCTGCCGAAGACAAATCGAGTGTAAAGGTAGCTTGAGCCGAAATCAAGCGGGATTGTAAAAGTTCACACTCAACTACAAACTGTGCAATAAAGTGATTGGCAAAATCCTAAGTGGGAGCTTAGGTAGAGGACGTAGGTCTTAGCACCGAACCTCTATAAAAACAGTGTTTGATCTTCTTCTTTACACTTTTCAATTAAGTTTATCAAAATTATTTTTGTGTGTTTTAACTTCTGATTTTCTTGTAGAAATTATCAAAGAGTTTTAAGATCTATTCAACCCCCCCTTCTAGATCGCTAACAATTGGTATCAGAGAAGAAGTATCCGGGGATGGCATACAATAAACTAGCGGAAGAAGGTAACACAAATTATCGCCCTCCTTTATTTAATGGTACTAACTATTCTTCTTGAAAAAATCCTATGAAGTACCACATCATTAGCGAGGGAGTAGAATATTGGAAGATAATTATCTTCGGTCCTCAACCACCGTTAAAAGAAAATGGTGAGTTAAAAACGGAGCTGGAGTATGATGTTAACGATTGGAGGCAAGCGTACATCAACGCCAAAGCTATGAAGCTGATATATTGTGCATTAACGGTCGAGGAAAGAAACCGGCTAAATTCTTGCACCACTGCCAAGAAAATGTGGGAGAGACTTCGAGTAACTCATGAAGGGACAAATCAAGTACGGGAGACAAAGATCAACATGCTTCTCCACGACTACGAGATGTTCATCATGAAGGAAGGTGAGTCAATTTCTACAATGCTTGACCGTTTTGCAGAAATCATAAATGAATTAGGCAACCTTGGGAAGCATATGACGGATAGCGAGAAGGTGAAGAAGATTCTTCGTTCACTGCCGAAGGAATGGGATTCTCAAGTCACCGCAATTATAGAGTCAAAGGATCTCAACCATCTGGAATTCAACGTTTTGGTGGGATTACTCATCAACTATGAGATTATTCTCAAATCGAGAGGGGGAAGAGGTAAGCCACAAAAGTCGATTACTTTAAAAACTAACGTCTCTTCTTTTTATGAGAGTGATGAAGAAATAGATGAAGAAGAAGATGATAATGAAGTAGCGATGTATGCTCGAAATCTAAGAAAGTTCAAAGGACTTCTCAAAAATAGAAGAAAAGAATTACGTGGTGGAGAAATTGAGGAAAGGAAAAGGTACACCACGGAAAAGAGAAATAAAGGCTATGAGGAAAAAAGGAACAATGAAGAATCTTTGGAAGTGCGGAAAAGAGGTCACATCGCTAGAGAATGCAAAAGCTCTTCGTCTATTCAGAAAAATGACAGGTATGACAAAGGAAAGAAGAAAACAAGTCTAGTAGCAACTTGGAGTGATGACGAGGAAGCTTACCAAAGCAACGATGAGAACAACCTAGCTCTCATGGCAAGTAACTCCTTGACTAGCGATGATGAAGATGAGGTAACTTTAACCTATCAAGATCTTAGAGATTCTTTTGATGCTTTGCAAACTGATTTTGAAGAAGCTATTGAGATTAACAAAAAATTAAGAAAGAAAATACGTGAATTGATTGCTGAAAATAGTGTTCTACATGAAACAATTGATGATTTAGATAGCCCAAAAGAAGATCATTTCGTATGTCTTATTGAAAAAGAAAATCTTATTTGCGAACTTGATAGACTTCGAAAAGAATTTTCTTATGTGGTTGGAAAATTTGGTGGTGGAAATGCAAAATTTGAAGAGTTGTTGTCTTTACAAAGATATACTATTTCTAAACATGGTTTGGGATATGATCCTTTTAATAGAGATTGTTCATTGATTTCTAAATTCACTAAAGATGGACAAGTTGCTAAATGTGCTAGATGTTTGAAAGATGGTCACATAGAACTTGTTTGCAAAAACACTAGGAGATGTATTAAGGTCAAGAAAATTTGGGTAGAAAAAGGGAATATACCTTCTAATGTGATTTACGACTAACCAAAATGGACCCAAAATGGCTTGGGTACCAATGAGAAGAAATGATGCTTCAACAGTAGGTACAAGCAAGGAATGAAAATCAACCAATTGTTGACTAATTGGTGACAAATCTGCAAACAAGTCGAATTATGTCTACACGGATTCTTATGTTATTTCAAGTGTGTGGTGCTTCTTATAACTTTCTGATATTTGTATTAATTGTTGGATTGTTATGTTATGACTATTGCCTTTATTTGTGTTTGCTGTTTTGTGGCTATTTTTTCATTTTTCATATTGGTTTTTAATTATGACAAAAAGGGGGAGTAATATTGAAAATTGATAATTGGTATCTTTTAGTCACCGTCATTTTATTGAGGGGGAGTGTGTTTGATTTGAGACTATTTGTGTTTGATGACTTGTTTCTCTATTTAATGTGATTGCGATATTTCATCGATTGTTGATTTGTATTAGTTATTTTGATTATGACAAAAAGGGGGAGAAAAATGAGAAATTGGATTTCCTTTAGTTACTTGATTAAGGGGAGTTTGTTAAAATTTTATTTGTTCTTACAAGGTTATTAAATTCAGTGATTTATATGATTGAGGGGGAGACTTCTAACCAAAATGACAAGGTATAAAAACCTTGATCAATGTTTCTTTGTTTTCATTTCTTAAACAATTTCTAAGTATTTTGTCATTATCAAAAAGGGGGAGATTGTTGGACCAATGGTGGTTGACAAATTAATTCCACTTATGTTTTGATAATAATAAAATGTATAGAATTGTTTAAGAAATTGTTTCAGGTATTTTGGATTGATATTCAACAAAAGAATTGTGCAAATCAAGATGAGTTAGTGACAAATCATTGAAGAATCAGATGGGAGTTGTCCTCTAAGTGAAAATGACATAAAACATGAGGTTTGTAGAGAATTTGGTCGGATGTTATCATAGATGGCTAAACAAGTCGACTTATCGAGGTAAACAAGTCGACTTATAGTAAACAAGTCGACTTATCGAGATAAACAAGTCGACTTATATATAACAAGTCGACTTATTGGAGAGCGGAGATGAATTTTTCGTAAATGGTTGAAACAAGTCGACTTATGAATTCGACAAGTCGACTTATGTATGTAGCAGATCAACTCCAACGGTCCAATTAGCCAAAAATGGAAGGGAGAGAATTAAGCAACGGCTATAACAATCAAGCAACGACTATATGAGTTCCCAACAGCTATATTTCTTTTTATATAAAGGGTGGATGATTGATGAAGAATATAGAGAAGTGACATAAGCTCAAATACTCTCATATTGCTTCAAATTGCTCATTATTGCTCTTATATTGTTACAAATTGTTTTGAGCATTTGTTCTTTATTCTTTGTATTATTTTATTACAATTTAAGTGACGAGTGAAAAGGTCACGTGAGGTAGGATTTGTGCTGTAAGACAAATCGAGTGTAAAGGTTGCTTGAGCCAAAAATCAAGTGGTGTTGGTAGGATTTGTGCCGGAAGACAAATCGAGTGTAAAGGTAGCTTGAGCCGGAAATCAAGCGGGATTGTAAAAAGTTCACACTCAACTACAAAGTGTGCAATAAAGTGATTGGCAAAATCCTAAGTGGGAGCTTAGGTAGAGGACGTAGGTCTTAGCACCGAACCTCTATAAAAACAGTGTTTGATCTTCTTCCTTACACTTTTCAATTAAGTTTATCAAAATTGTTTTTGTGTGTTTTAACTTCTGATTTTCTTGTAGAAATTATCAAAGAGTTTTAAGATCTATTCAACCCCCCCTTCTAGATCGCTAACAGTTTTCACAGAAAAACTCTTTGTCAAAACATATTTTTTGCAATCCTTTTACCAAATCATGTTTTGCCAACATTGAAATATGTTTAAAAGAGACATAACCTAGCTTTTTATGCCAGATTAGTCTTTCTTCTTCGGAAGATAGAAAACATGAAACATTTTGACTTTGAAAATCTTCTAAATCAATTTTGTAAAGATTGTTCCTTCTCTTGGCAGAGAAAAGTATAGACCCATCTTTGTTTCTGACTTCGCAAAGATTTTGATTGAATGTGACTGTGAAACCAGAATCACACAATTGGTCGCGCTAATCAAGTTATGCTTGGACCATCAACAAGCAGTACATTATTTATGCATGCAAAGGAATCTTTACCTATTTTACTGATTTCAATGATCTTGCCCTGCTGGTTGTCTCCGAAAGTTACCGATCCTCCCTTTTTATACTGAAGGTCTAGGAACATAGACCTTTTTCCCGTCATATATCGCGAGCATCCACTGTCTAAATACCAATGGTGCTTGCCGTATTTTCTAAGGAAGGATATCTGCAAGAGAAACTATTTTATTTTTTGGTACCCAAATTTTCTTGGGTCCTTTATGGTTAGTAGTATGCATATGATGAGTTCTTTGATGCATATAACTAGAACGTTGATTAAAATGAGATTTATTCTTGTTTCTCTTTTGAACGAAAGGTTTTTTATGAGACTGAGTCTTGTTAGCTGTAAACCCTAATCCGATTTTATCACTCGGATGTCTACATTTTCCAAGCATCTCATTCATTTTCTTAGTGCTCTCTGTGAAGGTAGCTAAATCAGCTAACAAATTTGTAATTCTTAGTTTAAGCTGATTAATCTCTTCTGATCTGTCTATGACTTTATTTTTCTCCTCTAATTGCTTCTTTATACAGATATTTTCTCTCTCTATTACTTCCGTATATCTAATATTTTCTGCATACTTTTTCTTTAATAGTTTGTACGGTTTCAGAATAGCATGAGAATCTTCTAACAATTCTGAGTAGGCATCATGCAAATTATCGTAGTCAAATTTTACCTCCTCATCACTATCTTCCTCGGCTACCAGGCAGATGTTTGCATGTTCAGATGATTCGGAACCTGTATCTGATTCTGATGAATCTAGGTCCTCCCATGTTACCATCATGCTTTTCTTGCCTTCTCTACTCTTCTTTGGTTTCTTTTTAAGAGTAGGACATTCGGACTTGTAATGTCCAGGCTGATTGCCCTCGTAGCAGATGACATATGACTTCTCTGGCTTAGCTTCATCTTTGACATTCTTCTTGAAAGTCTGGTTTGCTCTGGACTTTTTCTTCCACATGCGTTTTATCTTTCTAGAGATGAAAGATAACTCGTCGTCTTCATCACTTGACTCCGGTTCTGATTGGCTGGATTCGTCATCCTTTGATTCTTCAATCTTTAATGCTTTTGATGATTTCCTCTGTCTTTGAGTCTTGTGATTCTTATGTCCGGCCTTCAGCGCTATCGAGTTGTCCCGTTTGGGCTTGTCTTCAGCATCAAGTTCAACTTCATGAATCTTCAAGGATCCAAGCAACTCGTCAAGTTTTAGCACGCTCAAATCTTTGACTTCTTGCACCGCAGTAACTTTAGGTCTCCACCTCTTTGAAAGAATTCTTAAGATCTTTCAAACATGGTCTTGATTGTTGTACGTTCTTCCAAGAGCTTTCAATCCATTGACAATTGTGTGAAATCTTCCAAACATTTGATCAATAGATTCTTCATCTTTCATCCTGAAAAGTTCATACTGGTGCACAAGAATACTTATCTTAGATTCTTTAACTTGGCTTGTGCCTTCGTAAGCGATGGACAATGTGTCTCACATCTCCTTCGAGGTATCGCATCCGTGGACTTTGTCATACTCGCTCCTGCTTAGGGCACACGTCAAGAAGAACTTCGCCTTTGAGTTCAGTTGTATTCTCGCCTTTTGGTCAGCCGTCCATCTGACTCGTGGAATGGAATTGCCATCTTCGTCTATTGGTGTATAAGGTCCGTTCTCTATTACGTCCCAAAGGTCGACATGAGTAGATTCTATGAATAGCCACATCCTATCTTTCCAGTAATTGTAGAAAAATCTCGGTGTGTGCATCACATGCACACGGTGCGGAAAATAAAAATTTTTGTTCCGGGACTTTCTCAAAAGCCAGGATCCATGTGTCTATATAACAAACTCAAACCATAACGGCCAAAAGAGACCATCTTTAACAGTATCCACGCAGAGATCGGAGAACCTAACCGGGGCAAACCCTTTGACCCGGGAATAGCTAGAACAAATTAAAGAGTGCTAGCTCTTACCTTTGTTCTTGGAGAGCTTGGAATCACGATGGTGAAGAAGGCTTGGAGAGGAGATGAGCTTGATGAGAGAAGATCGATGATGAGAGAACCAATTTCTCTTAGGTTTTCACAAAACCCTTCTTTATTCTCTTATTATCAAAGCCAACGATCATCACCTCTTTTTCATCTTCCAATTTTTGTCTTCTAGTCATTAAATGGACTTGATGACAAAGCATAAAAGAAGAAGTTTCTAATGCTTCTTCTCCTCTTCCACGTAAGGCTATATATATATATATATATATATATTAATTCTTTAATTAATTAACAATATATATATGTATATAAATCTTTGAAGTGGTCGATCCTGCTGGGTTGGTCCTACCGGCCTACCGGGTCCTGATATGGAAAAACCACCGGAAACTTTTTTCAGCAATATCGATGTCGCGATCTCATCGGGACATATCTCGATCTCATCGGGATCCATTTAATCCTATTGCTCTCCATTTATTGGACCTCTGTCTAAAACTATTTTACCGAGTCACTGTTATGCGTGTGACCCATTAGGTTCCCGGTTATGTTGGCCATTTAGATTAACACTTAATCTGAGCAAGTCATGAGCGGTATCTAGCAACACATCATGACCCCCAATTGATCGGAAAGTAATTGGTTTGACGAATGAACATATATTCATCACGAACCTTTCCATAGACAATTACCGTGCAATTCGTCATTTCACCATGCTATACCCCACTTGGTTATGAGTATGGGCAAAGTGTCAACTCTTACTAGACTGACTAAGTCAAATCTAGTCCAAGTGATATCAGTTCTCGTCCTGGGACTCATTACTTTATATGTCACTGAAGACACTCTTCATGACATACGTACTCCGGCCAGAGATTTCCAAGTAATGACCCTGACAAGAGGCCATGGGTATCATATTCTGCTATCACAGAAGTGGTGAATCCTTTATTGGCTACTCAATTACCTTCGAATACCTCAAGATGTACCCAATCACCACCCTATGAGCGACCTGTGTAAGGCAACAAGGAATGGAGTCAAAGTACAGAATCAGTATCCAAGATATCCTTGAGTACCTCAAGTTTAAGGATATTTACACCATTTCTATGATGAGATTATCACTGACATTAGAATAGGACATCCATGTGATGATCTCATAGCAGGTCATCCAATGTACTTACTACCTCTAGTAAGCATTCAAATCTCAACCCTAAATATCTCATATTTACAGTTTCTGAGGTCCACTGCTTGATCAAATCAAGGAGCTTGAGATGTGCTAGTCTCTCCGGATTCTGATGTCGATTTCAGAATCCTATGACTAGAGATAATTTAGATACTGACATAATTGCACATGATAGGAATCTCATTAGTATGATCACATCACAATTTCCTTCATGCTATGTGATATATCATGGACTTCATTAATTTGCTTATTGATCAATATCAGTTCATAAATAATAAACATCAAATTAATGAAATATGTCTTTCTTTATTTATTCATAAAGTCTGTACACAAATTTGTACAAAACGCGCTAAAGGCGATTGCCTTTAGGGCACTACTCTAACAATCTCCCACTTGACCTAAAGTCAATCGCCTTGATATCTAATACCATAGGCGAGTATATGAGAATCAAAACTCTTTTGTGACAATGGCTTTGTCAACGGATCAGCAATATTCTGCTCTGTGGGAATTCTCTCTATCTGGACATCACCTCGTCCAATGATCTCCCTTATCAGATGATATCTGCGGAGTACATCTTTGGATCGTTGATGAGACCTTGGTTCCTTCGCCTGTGCAATAGCCCCATTGTTATCACAATACAACTGTATGGGCCCATCACAGCTACGAACGACACCAAGTTTAGTAATGAACTTTCTGATCCAAACTGCTTCCTTTGCTACGTTTGAAGCGACAATGTACTCTGCCTCGGTTGTTGAATCAACAGTCGTCTCTTGTTTGGAACTCTTCCAACTGACTGCCCCGCTGTTCATTGTGAATATGTAACCTGATTGGGATTTGGAATCATCCTTATTAGATTGAAAACTGGCATCTGTATACCCGCTCACTTTGAGATCTCCATCTCCATATATCAAGAAAACATCCTTAGTCCTTCGCAAGTACTTGAGGATATTCTTGACAGCCACCCAGTGACCCTCACCAGGATCCGATTGGTATTTGCTCGTAACACTTAGAGCATATGATACATCGGGTCTCGTACATAGCATTACGTACATGATAGATCCTACCGCAGATGCATACGGGATCATATTCATGCGCATCCTCTCATCTTGTGTCTTAGGACACATAGATTTCGAGAGTGTTATCCCATGAGTCACGGGAAGGTACCCTCTCTTGGATTGTTCCATGTTAAACCTCTTTAACATCTTGTCTATGTACGTTGATTGTGAAAGACCAAGCAATCTTTTTGATCTATCTCTATAGATCTTTATCCCAAGGATATAAGTTGCTTCACCAAGATCTTTCATGGCAAATTGTTTGGACAACCAAATCTTCACAGATTGTAGCATAGAGACATCGTTTCCTAGTAATAATATGTCATCTACATATAGCACAAGGAATACGATTGCAGTCCCACTAACCTTCTTATACACACAGTATTCATCCGGATTTTGTGAGAAACCAAACTCTTTGATTACCTCATCAAAACGGATATTCCAACTCCTGGATGCTTGTTTCAATCCATAGATAGATTTCTGAAGCTTGCATACCTTTTTGCCATCATAGGAGGTGAAGCCCTCAGGTTGTGTCATATACACATACTCAGCTAGATTTCCATTTAGGAAAGCTGTCTTCACATCCATTTGCCATATCTCATAATCATAATGAGTGGTAATGGCTAGGAGTATTCAAATGGATTTAAGTATTGCTACTGGGCTGAAGGTCTCGTCGTAGTCAACTCCTTGTCTTCGACGAAAGCCTTTAGCCACAAGCCTTGCTTTATAGGTAATCACATTACCATCCATGTCGGTTTTCTTTTTGAAAACCCATTTACACCCTATGGGTTTTATTCCTTCGGGTGCCTCAACCAAAGTCCATACTTGGTTTTCATACATGGAATCCATTTCAGCCTTCATGGCATGAAGTCATTTCTCAGACTCTGAACTCTTCAGAACCTCTTCATAGGTGGTATGCTCGTTATCTTCTATGAGCAATACATCATTCTGTTCACTCACGAGAAATCCATATCTCTCTGGAACAGAGCGTATCCTACGTGACCTACGAATTTCGTTTGTTGTAGAAGGTTGAACTGTTACTTCATCTGTATGAGTTACAATTGCAGGTTCAGGCAGTTGATCTACGTCTGTTCGAGCATCTTGAACTTCTTCAAGTTCAATTTTGCTCCCACTGTCTTCTTGTAAAAGAAACCCTTTCTCTAAAAAGATAGCATGCTTTGAAACAAACACCTTTTGCTCCTCAGCAAGGTAGAATTGATATCCTATTGTTTCTTTAGGATATCCTACAAACAAACACTTGTCAGATTTTGCATCAAGTTTATCTGACTGTGTCCGCTTCACATAAGCAGGACAACCCCAAACTTTCAAATGAGTAAGATAGGGTGTTTTGTTATTCCACATCTCATATGGAGTAACATCAACTGTCTTTGATGGAACTCTATTTAGCAAGTAAACAGTTGTCTCGAGTGCATACCCCCAAAAGGATTTTGGTAACTTTGCAAAGCCCATCATTGATCGTACCATGTCTAAGAAGGTTCGATTTCTCCTCTCAGCCACACCATTATGCTGTGGTATGTAAGGAGGAGTCCATTGAGATAAAATCCGATTATCTCTGAGATAATCTAAACACTGTTGGTCTAAGTATTCCCCACCACGATCGGATCGTAATGTTTTGATACTTTCTCCAAGTTGGTTTTCTACTTCATTTCTGAATTGTTTGAACTTTTTAAATGCTTCAGATTTGTATCTCATCAGATACAGGTACCTATATCGAGAATAATCATCGATAAAGGTAATGAAGTAAAGACAACCACTTCTAGCATGGATGGACATCGGACCACATACATCTGAATGTATTAGTTCTAATACTCCAGTCGCTCGTTTACCCTTTCCTTTAAAGGGTAACTTAGTCATCTTGCCTAATAAACAAGATTCACATGTGTCATATGATTCATAATCAAATGTCCCTAAACTTCCACTCTTGTGGAGCTTAGCTATGCGTCTCTCATTTATATGGCCAAGACGACAATGCCATAAGTAAGTTGATTTTAAATTATCTCGTTTATGTCTTTTCGTGTCATTGACATTCATAATTGGATGTGACATATTTAATATGTAAATTTCATTGCATAATGTACCAGTACCATAAAGCATTACATTCAAACTAATAAAACAACTATTGTTGCTAAAAGTCAAATGGAAACCAGCTCTATTTAAACAAGAAACAGACAATATGTTCTTTGTTAAAACAGGTCCAAAATAACATTCATCCAATTTAATTACAAGCCCACTGGGGAGTGACAAGAAATAAGTGCCTACGGCTAATGCAGCAACTCTTGCTCCATTTCCTACACGCAGGTCTATCTCTCCCTTCATTGCATATGTGTGAGCCACAACCGGTATCTAATACCCATATGTTATGGTCAAAAACAGTATTAACCTCAATGACAAACATACCTGAAGGAGCTGAGGCATCTGATGCCTTCTTCTACTTCAATTCTTCCAGATAGACTTTACAGTTCCTCTTCCAGTGGCCAGTCTTGCCACAATGAAAGCAAGTTCCTTTTGGTGCAGTTTTTTTGGTTTTCTTTTTGGCTGCACTTCCTTTTGATTTCTTAGACCTTTTCTTCTTCAATTTCTTTTTCTTGAAACCAGAAGAAGAGTCCACCATAAGCACTGCCTTACTATCCTTTTTGATAGATTGCTCTGCTGTCTTGAGCAGATTGATCAACTCAAGGATTGTCGTGGATATTTGGTTCATCCGATAGTTTAACACAAACTGTGAATAACTATCAGACAATCCAACTAGAATTAAGTCAACACTTAATTCATAATCCATAACAAAACTTAAGATAGCCAACCTCTCAATATACTCATTCATCTTTAGTGCATACTGCACTGTAGATGAACCTGGAGTCATCTTAGTAGTGAAGAGTAGCCTCGAGGTCTCGAACCTTTCAGATCGAGCTTACTCATCAAACAGCTCCCTAAGATGAAACACTATGGTATTAGCATCCATAGACTTGTGTTGCTTCTGCAGCTCTGGTGACATCGAGGCGAGCATAATGCAGGTAGCCATGTCACTGTCTTTGAGATGCTTACGATATGCTTTCTAATCCTCATCAGAAGCATCAACAGCAGGTGGATCAGGAAGTGGAACATCTAGGACATAGCCCAGTTCCTCAGATCTGAGAACAATTCTCAGATTTCTCAGCCAATCGAGAAAGTTGGGTCCAGTTAATTTATTCGAATCCATTAGTGAGCGCAAGTTCACACTAGAAGTCATTTTCAATAACCTATAGGGAAAGAGAGAAAGAATGTTAGAATAGAATTACATACATGATCATAAGGACTTGCATGACATGCATATGGCTCCCACTAGTTTCAAAGAATCCATAACCCTCATTACGAATCCAAGAAACATTATGACAAAATGTCCTAGTGGGTCGATATCCGACATTACTAAAATGACCTTGGGTTTACCCAACAAGCCACCTTAGGTCAATCAGTAGGTATCGGTCATACCAATTGCATCAAAGATATCCAACATTACTAAAATGACCTTGGGTTTACCCAACAAGCCACCTTAGATCAATCGGCAGGTATCGGTCATACCAATTGTATCACAGATGCAACTATCGACTAGTGCTATCAACTCGTGATGTATGCACACACATTGGGTTATCAACTCTTGATGCGCGTACATCTGATGTACACTACCCAATTTTGCCTCTGTCTACGTTAACCTTGAGTTTACTCAACAAATCAACGCTTCTAGTGAAAACCGACCCATTAATCCGAAAATTGTATTTTCATGGTTCGAACATATCCGTATAGAGTGAGCTTGGATTTACCCAACAATCCAACTCTATAAGAACTCTGGTTCTCCCCATATTAATAGAAGGCGTTAGTTTTCATATTATGTGTGAGGGATTTCATGCTCTGGTCTCATCATCTTCTTCTCCAAGCTGTAGGATTATAGTCACCATGACTATATGGAATGATTTAGGGCATTACATCAATCACATTGAGTCTTTACCTAAAATCATCCATCATCCATCATCCCACCTTTGCATGTTGTAGTCGACTGGTGCATGTGCTAGTCGACTGGTGCATGTGCTAGTTCACTACTTTTGACTACTGTGCACGAACTAGTCGACTGGTGCATATGCTAGTCGACTATTTTTTTGGCATGCTCTCTAATCGGCTAATTTCTCAATCCGTGTAGTTCAAATTCACAATACCAAGTGTAATATCCTTTACTATGATGTACCAATGAAACACTTTCATTGCATCATGCTTACCATATATAGTAATACTATACATGAAACTTGAAATCAATGAATACACTCTTATTCATTTAGATTCTAAATAATTTGAGAATATCAAACTATCACCCTAAGTATCTCTAGCTAGTCTACACTTTATCAAGATTACTTCGGCACTGGTCACAAAATTGTGACGGCCAAAACAATCAGGACAATGAAATACACTAACGAGACGCTAATGTGACACATTTGACATTCGAAAATTTTTGGAAACCCAATTTCAAGAAAATCATTTTGGAAAGCATACAACATCAAGATAACATATTTTAATCACATTAAAAATGATCCAAGGCATTGGAATTGAGAAATACACATTCATTCATTCCAAACAAAACAGCTCCAGCAACTTTCTCAAAACTGCCAAGCTTTGTCTTTTGCTTGAAAAACTCATTGAAACAATTTCAATAAATTCTGAGAAAATTACGGAGGTTACTAAATGTTCACAAAATGCTCCATGAATTTTTTTAGGGTTTATTTCCAACAAAAACTCATCCAACCTCAGCAACAAAGACAATGTAGAATCTGTGTTCCTCAACACAGTTATTCCCAGCAGCACACAATAAATTCTCAAATAAATAGTAAATCACCTTGAAAACATTTTTCCATTCTCATAGACATTCATAAACATCTTAGAGACGTGTCGGTGAAAGAAAATCCAAAAAAAAATTCTACAATTTATTCTCGAATTTACAAGCATGCTTGTTCAAGGAATGTGCACAAACACAGCCAGGATCCATGTGTCTATATAACAAACTCAAACCATAACGGCCAAAGGAGACCGTCTCTAATGGTATCCACACAAAGATCGAAGAACCTAACCGGGACAAACCCTTTGACCCGGGAATAGCTAGAACAAATTAAAGAGTGCTAGCTCTTACCTTTGTTTTTGGAGAGTTTGGAATCACGATGGTGAAGAAGGCTTGGAGAGGAGATGAGCTTGATGAGAGAAGATCGATGATGAGAGAACCAATTTCTCTTAGGTTTTCACAAAACCCTTCTTTATTCTCTTATTATCAAAGCCAACGATCATCACCTCTTTTTCATCTTCCAATTTTTGTCTTCTAGTCATTAAATGGACTTGATGACAAAGCATAAAAGAAGAAGTTTCTAATGCTTCTTCTCCTCTTCCACGTAAGGCTATATATATATATATATTAATTCTTTAATTAATTAACAATATATATATGTATATAAATGCTGAAGTGGTCCAGTCACACTGGGGTCGGTCCTACCGGCCTACCGGGTCCCGGTATGGAAAAACCACCGGAAACCTTTTTCAGCAATATCGATGTCGCGTTCTCATCGAGACATATCTCGATCTCATCGGGATCCATTTAATCCTATTGCTCTCCATTTATTGGACCTCTGTCCAAAACTATTTTACGAGTCCTCCGAGTCACTCTTATGCATTTGACCCATTAGGTTCCCGGTTATGTTGGCCACTTAAATTAACACTTAATCTGAGCAAGTCATGAGCGGTATCTAACAACACATCATGACTCCCAATTGACCAGAAAGTAATTGGTTTGACGAATGAACATATATTCTTCACGAACCATATCACGAACCTTTCCATGGACAATTACCGTGCAATTCGTCCTTTCACAATGCTATACCCCAGTTGGTTATGAGTATGGGCAAAGTGTCAACTCTTACTAGACTGACTATGTCAAATCTAGTCTAAGTGATATCAGTTCTCGTCCTGGGACTCATTGTTGGATCGAAAAAAGAAAACACGCTTAGTATGGAGAAACGATAGATTTCAAAACTTTTTAAGAAATCATCTTGCAGCGGAAGCAATATATCCAAATCAACATGCTAATCCATACATGATATGGTATAAGGATAATAAAACCAAGAACAAGATAAAAGGAATTACCGACTCCTTCGCCATGACTTTAAATCCTCATTGCGCTATCCTCTCCTTCTTATATCCAAATCCTTTGCCTTTGAGTCTTTTCCTTTAGCAATCTATCTTCTTCCTTGTTGTAGTATCCTCAACCAATTAGATTTACCACTTGTTCTTCAAGGAAAACTAGGTTAACAAAATCCTTTGGCGGGAAAGGAGAAGAAATATTTGGAGGAGATTTTCTTAGAAGAAGAAGAACCAAAATTGAAACTCTTTCAATTCTTTCACTTACGAATTTCGGTTCTACCTTGCATGAAAGAAGAGAATGTCTAAAAATCATGCAAGAACCCTTTCTTACATCTCAATTTCGAAATATGCATGAATGGAAAGAGTGAGAGGCATCCAATGCATCACTTCTTACATTAATCACTCATCAAATAACCAATAAATGAGACTTACTTCATTTATCTTTAAAATGGCTATTTGAAAAGACCATAACCAATAATTGAATACCCATTTCGGTTTTGGCAAGAAGAAAGAAGGAAGATGGTCCATCTAATGCACATCTTTCATCTTTAATCTAATGAATGCAAATAGGTTACATGCCAACATTAAAAGCCAACCATTAAACCATTTAATGGTAAGTTCATAACTCCATTTAATAATGATGAACCATAATAAAGACCATCTTTATTTAGTATTTTAATGTCAAATGTGTGGTTACACATCTAACCTAACACAATTTTGAAATTGCTTCTTCTCCATTTTAAAAAAATTATTTTAATATAATTAATGTAATCAATTACATTAAACCAAAACAAGCCAATTTCTAAATGAACATATGGGCTTCCAATTAACCATTAATTAGTATAAGCCCATCATTCAATTATGGACTTCTAAAACCTCCAAACTACTTCTTACTTAGCTTGATAACCTTCCTTAAAGCCAAGTGGGAATCTTATTGGACTTTGATAATTCAAGCTCCAATAAGCCCAGAAATAATTCAATCTCATTGGAATTAATTCTAGCTTATTAACTAAATGTCATTCCACTAAAGACAATTAGTTGAACTCTTGAATTATTAAATATTATGAGAATATGTCCAATTGCAAACCCTATTTAGAACCTTATTATAGCCATCCGCACAACAAAGGGAAATATTACCATTTTGCCCTTATGTTGGTTTTTCCTTCTAGATATCTCATTTTACTTTATATGGTGATTAACATATAAGATCTCATCTTAGTGTTAAGACTTGATGGGTAGCTAGTCCATCAAACTACTGGCGCCAGTTTAATCACCAAATCTCCTTAAAACATCTAGAAGAGACGATAACACTATAAACTCTTTATTTGAGTGAATGTTCCACGATACATGTTTCAATTAATAATTCCAACATGCGGAACCTCGGATTAATACCTGTAAAATCCATTCCGATCATATCAAGAATTATAATGAAACACATATGAGTTCACCACTCATCAAGATTGTGGTTCATAATAGCGAATGCTTAAGTTGTATGTTTTAAGATTAAAGTAACGGCCACTTTATTCTTGAAAACATACTTGATTCAATTCATTTAATAGTGCCATTATCGATAGTCTACTACTATCATGATATGAAACTCATCATTTCCTTTAAGTAAACTCCTTTACTTATATGGAGATAAATCGCAACACTACTGATCTAAACCATAATCAAACGACCAACTTGATTATTCAACTGTGAATCAATTAATTGATTCTAATAATATACATGTTTCCCATACATCTCTATGTATATGTATATTACTTACAAATGAATCTTGGTATCTTATGACCAGATATATAATGCTCATACAGATAAAACCAAACTCTTTTGTTTTATTAATAATAAATATTTTCATTACAAAGCAGAATCAAGAAGATAAAGTTACATGTAAATACACTTGCTTTCGAGGCACTATATTTACATAACTCCAACAATCTCCCACTTTTCCTAGAGCAAGTTTGACATATCCTTCATTCCCATCCCTTCTAGGTGACCCTCAAAGCTCTTTTGAGTCAATGTCTTTGTGAACGAATCAGCAAGGTTTTGCTCAGTGGAATCTTTACCACATCCACTTCTCCACGTTGTATTATCTCCTTATGAGATGATACTTTACTCAATGTGTTTGGCGACTTTGTGGTTCCGAGGTTCTTTAGAATTAGCCACTGCCCCACTATTATCACAATAAAGCGTAATGGCTTTTTCTGCCTCTGGAACTACCTCCAAATCATTTAGGAACTTCCGGAGCCAGACTGCTTCCTTTGTTGCTTCACAAGCAACAACATACTCAACCTCCATAGTCGAATCAACAATACAAGATTGCTTGACACTCCTCCAAACTATGGCTCCACCTCCTAAAGTAAATATAGAACCGAAGTTGATTTCTTTGAATCAACATCGATTGGAAATCGAATCAGTATATCCCGTCGGAATAAGATTACTTCCAGAGTAAACAAGCATTAAGTTCTTCTTCCTACGAAGATACTTAAGTATACACTTAACCGCAATCAATGTTCCATTCCTAGATTGGACCGAAATCGCTACCGGTCCCATCAAGTAATGATATCCGGTCTAGTGCACAACATTGCATACATCAAACTACCAACTGCCAAGCATATGGAATGTTACGCATCGTTCAACCTCCTCTTGGATTTTAGGTGCTTGTTCCTTTGAAAGTTTGATTCCATGTCTAGTAGGGTGAAACCCTCTTGGAATCTTGCATGGCGAACTTATTGAGCATATTCTCAATGTAGGTTAGTTGAGACAAAACTATCTTCTTGTTCTTACGATCCTTATAAGTTTGATCCCTAGAACATAGGTAGCCTCTCCCAAATCCTTCATTGAAAGCTGCTCATTCAGCCATCCTTAACCGCAGATAACATTCCCACATCATTCCCAATGAGCGTAATGTCATCAACATACGAGGATTAGGAAAGTAACCTTACCTTCTTGTATTCTTTTGTAAACACAAGGCTCATCTAGGTTTTGTATGAACCCATAGGTTTTGATAGCCTTATCAAACCTAATGTTCCAAGACCTAGATGCTTGCTTAAGTCCATAAATGGACCTTTGCAACTTGCAAACCTTATGCTCATTACCTAGCTCAATGAATCCTTCTGGTTGGGCCATATAAATGGTCTCCTCAAGATCTCCATTCGAAATGCTGTCTTGATATCCATTTGCCATATTTCATAATCGAAATAGGTCTTTATGGCCAAAAGAATCTGATGGACTTAAGCATGGCAACCGGAGAAAAAGTCTCCTCGTAGTCTATGCCCTCCTTTTGAGTATAGCCTTTAGCTACCAATCTAGCTTTAAAGGTCTCTACCTTTCCATCCGATCCCCTTTTCCTTTTGTAGATCCATTTACACCCTATGGTTTTTAGACTTGGTGGTAGATCTACAAGGACCCAAACTTCATTAGTATACATAGAATCTATTTCCGATTCCATTGCCTTGAGCCATTTTCCTGCATCAACATCATTAATAGCCTGTGTATACGTAACGGGATCTGTTTCTTCTTGGTGTGAGATGGCAATTAAGCCTTCTCTTAAACCCAGATACCTATCTGGTTGTCTCACAATCCTCCCACTACGTCTAGGCACATCTTGATGTTCAGGTTGCACTTCTGATTCAACTCTTGAATCCATTTCGACATCTTGTTCTGTCATATCCAAAACAACTCTTAGTTTGGATGAAATTGCTAACTCCTTTAGTACTACTTCACTTCTTCCTTTGCGATTTCTCACAAACTCTTCCTTTAAGAAGTTTGCATTTGTCGACACAAATACCTTCCTATCACGAGGACTGTAAAAATAGTACCCTCGAGTTCCCGTAGGATATCCTACAAATAAACATACTTCTGACCTTGGTTCCATCTTTGTGGATTCAGGCTTTAGAACATGGGCTGGACAGCCCCAAGTCCTTAAGTACCTTAATGAAGGCACTCGGCCAATCCACAACTCCCTAGGTGTTTTAGGCACCGATTTGGATGGAGCAAAGTTAAGAAGATATATTGTCGTTTATATGGCATATCTCCAGAACAATTCTGGAAGGCTAGCATAGGACATCATTGATCTTACCATTTCCAATAGAGTTCTATTTCTCCTCTCTACTACACCATTCTGTTGAGGTGTACGAGGAGTCGACAAATTGGAAACAATTCCATTGTCAATTAAATATTGCTGGAACTCTCAGGATAAATACTCACCACCTCGATCCGATCAAGTTGTTTTAATGGCTTGCCAAGTTGCTTCTCGACTTGACTTTGAATTCTTTGAACTTTTCAAAAGATTCACTCTTTTATGCATCAAATACAAATAGCCATGTCTTAAGCAATCATCTATAAAAGTTATGAAATATTCATAACCTCCTCTAGCTTGTACATTCATGGGCCCACACACATCAGTATGTACCATGTCCAATGTGGATTCAAATCTGTTTCCTTTAGAAGGAAATGAGGCTTTTGTCATTTTTCCTTCAATACAAGATTCACAGGTGGGTAATGGATCACTATCCAAGCCCATAAGGATCCCATCCTTTACTAGCCTGTCAAGTCTTTTCTGATTGATATGATCCATCCTTAGATGCCACAGATACTTTGAATTAATGCTAGAGATATTGGATTGTCTTGGTTTTATCAATTCTGTGGTGTTTAGTGAGCCTTTCATAGGTTCTATAAAAAACAATCCCTATTTAATTATCGCTTCACAAATAAAATCCTTATTCTCATATATTGAAACAACCTTTTCAAAATATAAGGAATAGCCAGATTTTATTAGACAAAAATGTAAATCATGTTCCTTACAATCATTGGCATGTAATAAACATCTTCCAAATATAACCTTTGACCACTAGGAAAGTCCAAGATAACTACTCCCACCGATTACTGCTGAAACATAGGAACCATCTGCTATCTTAACTTGAAACTAGCCTTTAGAAGTCTTTTCCTTCTTTGAACCCCGCAAAGAATTAAAACATGGTTAGTGGCTCCTAATCTAATATCCAAGAAGTAGATAAATCTGCCACATTTCTAGTTCCTAACAAACTTAGGAAGCCCATACCTTGTTTGCTTTTGAGGGACTCTAGGTAGATCGAGTTTCTTTTCCATGGCCCATCTCATCACAAAGGAAACACTTTCCTTTGATGTTCTCTTTGGCCTTCTTTTTCATAGGTTTGGCCTTGACCCTATTTGGGCCTTCTTTTCATTGGACCCTTCTTCTTTTCCTTGCCCTTACCCTTAGGCTTAGAAGAAGAAGCTACATTAGCTTCGGCCCATGAGCCTTAATATTCAATATTTCCTCCGTGCTCTGGAGGGTATTCATCAACTCACTCAAGGTGTAATCCTTCTTTGTTGAGCTCATAGTCCAACTTAAACTGCTGAAAAGAAGAGTTTAAGCTATTGATGATCATAATCATCTGCGTGTCCGCATCCATATCCGCCTAAGCATCTCAAATCGGGGACCGCAGAGATTACCTTCATCATGTAATCCGTGCACGGTTCACCATGTTTACATGCGAGATTATGAAAGGTTTGGATAGCTTTCACTCTTGCAGACCTAGTCCTCACACCAAACATCTCATGTAGGTGATGGACCATTGCTAGCAGTTTTCATACAAGCAATTTGCTTTTGCAACATGCCACCGATGTGAAGCGAATATAACACTTAGTAGTCTTATCAACATTCGCCAACGCCATGTTGTTAGACTTGCTCAGGAGTTGCATCTCCACTTAGAGGTGTAGGCTCATTTTCAGTTCACACCTATGAAATACGTTCATATTGAAGAACAATGTCAAGGTTACGTCTCCATTCATTAAACTTGTCTCCATTTTCCAATTTGTTATTAGTCGAAGCGGGGTGAGTGGATTCATTTTGTGGTTGATTATGTCCGAAAATATAAATTATTAAAACATGAGCATACTAGTCAACAATTTATGGAACTTTGTATAAAATCATGATGCATGTATGCATGATGATAGATTTAACAAAACTTAAAAATTAAAATATTATCTGACGGTTATTTTTCTTATCTATAATGAGACTAAGTGACGATGGGCCATCTTATCTATTAAAAAAAGCTGGGACCCTCCCACTCAAAAACTACCAAGCATCTCATGCTCAATTTTTAAGAAGCGTCTTAATTTGGTCCATACTTTTACCAACAGAGCTACGATGGGCGGTTTATTGATAAAAATGTTGAGTGTATAACCATTTGATTCATTCACTAAAGATACCTACAAATCATGCCTCGGTGGGAGGTCACATTTGCTATCATTAAGTGGACTTATCCTTAAGGAGACCCAAACCATGCAAGATCTAGGATCCATGCCCTCCGATGGGGAGTAACACTTCACCACATGCAAGCGGGCCATCATTTGGAGACCGTGGACTCTCAGGAGCATCCTCTCCCACTCAATCTTTTGGGCTTTAAGTTTTAAATACCATCTTGTCTAGATGCAATTTATTATCCATCTATATTGTTTCATTATATATCTCATAAATAATGAATGCATGGCAAGGCCTAGGGTTGGCAATTTTCTAAATGACATGCAATCACATAATATCACATATTACAAGCATTCATTTCTCCATTCATCACATGAACTAATAAAGCCACTTTTGATTGTCCATCCTAAAAACATAAAATAATTACAAGCCTTTTAGGCCCAAAATATGCTTCTTCATCTTGGATCTTCCGCTTCGAACTCTTCGCTAACATGATTAGGCCCATTCGGTAAACTAAATGTAATGGCATTTATGAAATTAGAATTTTGTCATTTTGAAAAATAAAATTCTAGCACTAGATTTTTAGAAAACCAAATCTTTGTTTTGACAAAAAATTCCAGCACTTGTTTTATTAAAATCGAAACTCATTTCATGAAAATTAAACACAACACTTAGTATTTTAACAAAACCGAAATTGAATTCTTTGAAACAAAAAACCAGCACTTGTTTTCCAATCATAACTGAAATATGATTCATTGAAACAAAAATTCCAGCAACTTAGTTTTCACAAAACTTATGCCAAAACACAAAAGGATACACCGAAAATTTTACCTTTCCATTTCTTCAATCCATGGCTGCTCCTTCTTCATCATTACATCAATTTGTACATTACAAAATCAAATAAAATAGAAAAAAGAAACCAAGTATGAAACATGGTGATGATAGACCACCCTCCTTGTTACAACCAAATGAAGAAATCTTACAAGATAAAATTTAACTTCTATGGACAACCAAAAGAGCAACATACACCATATATATTTCTATCACATAAAAATATGCAGTATACATAAAAAGATTGCCAACCCATGCATCCACCATATAGGAACCGAAATCATGCATGAAAAACCGGCTCTGATACCAATTGTTGGATCGGAAAAAGAAAGCATGCTTAGTATGGAGAAACGATAGATTTCAAAACTTTTTAAGAAATCATCTTGCAGCGGAAGCAATATATCCAAATCAACATGCTAATCCATACATGATATGGTATAAGGATAATAAAATCAAGAACAAGATAAAAGGAATTACTGACTCCTTCGCTACAACTTTAAATCCTCGCTGCGCTATCCTCTCCTTCTTATATCCAAATCCTTTGCCTTTGAGTCTTTTCCTTTAGCAATCTATCTTCTTTCTTGTTGTAGTATCCTCAACCAATTAGATTTACCACTTGTTCTTCAAGGACAACTAGGTTAACAAAATCCTTTGGTGGGAAAGGAGAAGAAATATTTGGAGGAGATTTTCTTAGAAGAAGAAGAACCAAAATTGAAACTCTTTCAATTCTTTCACTTAGAAATTTCGGTTCTACCTTGCATGAAAGGAGAGAATGTCTAAAAACCATGCAAGAACCCTTTCTTACATCTCAATTTCGAAATATGCATGAATGGAAAGAGTGAGAGGCATTGATCGTCGGCTTATCGTTCAATATTAAAATTGATCCTCGGAAACCGGTCAAATAAAATTTATACCAAGGATTGCAATACAGGATGCAACCTCGGGTCGACTCTCAAGGAACCAGTGTACTAACTGATCCTAGACTAGCCTAATGTTTGAATGATGCATGCAATTAAAGCAATAAAAAGGGGGTTTTGATTTGATTAACTAAAAATTAAACTAAGCCAAAGTAAGAATAAATGTTTTTGAGATTTTGAAAAGATAAGGCAATTGAAATTAAAAGGGACTAAAAACAATTAATAAAAACTCTCCTGAAAATGTAGCTCGGGTCATCATCGTTCAAAATAATATCGGAGTTTGAAATCCACTAAGTTTCGAAAGCTAAACCTTAACAACTCGTTAAGTCCAAAAATTAATTAATCAACTCGATTAATTAAAGTTTGTTAAAAACCTTAGTGTATGTATATAATGATTAATGCAATAAATCGATCAAACAATAACACAACCAACTCAATCAAACACAACTAGGCAGATTAAATCGATTAATGCAATCATCCAACTGATATACATGAACTCCATGTATTTAAGCACAACATTCAACAATAATCAATCCATAACATATATCAAAGTTTAACATCCGATTAAACTATAACCGGATTCAATCCATCATACAATGTATTCTCCAACTCGGAGTTAATACGAAAATATAACAAATCTAAAACTAAGATCGATTACCCAGTTAAGCTCACGGAACTCGCACCCTTACTCCATCTTCAAGAGATCGAGACTTAGCCACACATCACGGCAGAAGAGTCCATCACTTCTGGACACCGACGTTGCTCATGACTCAAACGGTGAAGGATGGAGGAATAGTCGCGAAATGAAGGCGGAAGAGAAGGTGGTGAATGTGGGCGATGTCATTGCCTCCAATCAAAACCGCAAAACCAGAGAAAACAAAACCTATTAGATTAACCGAGAAAACAGAGAAGAAGAAGTTAACCTCGGGAGAGCGGCCGCTTGCTTTTTGCCCTAAATGGCAAAGTTTTATAGGGATGCGTCTGGGCGGGTGAACAAAGGAACTTTTGCCAAATATAGGCGGATTATCCGACTTTCGCTGTGGCTAATGGCCGTTCGCTCCAACGAGCGTTGAATGGTCACTTCGCGCGGTGAAATAATTAAATACCATTAATTCGCCTCGGCGAATGGAGAGTTTGGTTCGCCCCAGCGAATCTCGCGGCGTGTTGACTTGTTGAATGTTGACTCCATTGGTCCTACAAAATACAACTCATTCGCAGATCAATTGTCCCAATAAAATTATGCAAAATTAATGACAAATGACAACAAAATACTAACAATGTGCAATTTATCAAAATCAATATGGGGACCAAAATAAGCATAAAATCATAAATCGAGTCAACAAATGCATAATTACTAAAGAAAACGGGCCTAATTTATAGTATAAATTTGGTCCAATCAAATTCTCCCACACTTAAACCTTTGTACTCCTGAACAAAGCTTATAAGAGTCAAAAAGGTACAAGAGTAAAAGAAAATTTTGCCCATGCTCAAACAACAACCAAAATTGACTCAATCCACTTTATCAGAATTCTAACGCAGCAAATTGAAAGAGTGCTAATAAAACAAACATTGAAAGAATTTAAGCACAAGAGATTGAACAACAGAGAATCACTTAGGATATGGTGTTTACGCTCGTCTCACTTATATAGTAGGGATATTTTTCTCTCAATCTGCTTAATACATCTCCTACCATAGGCTTGTATCAATTTTATTTCTCCACTACAAGGACTATCAATTTGAAGATCAAGAGGTCTTTAAGGGTTGTAATGAGCGGAAGGCTAAATGAATGGATGATGTGAAAGAAAGAAAAAATATGAGCATGCGCATAAAGTGAGGAATCGATGTCAACAGCAAAACTAAAACACTACACTAAAATAAATTGAATACACACTTTTTTTTTTTTTTTTTTGGCAATCTCATTTTGAGATGCTAATCCCTTTTTGGGATGCAACACATTATGATCCCTTTTCGGGATACACAAGACTAACACTTTTCATTTTCAACACTTTTTTTTCAACGACTAATAACTAAACACGACTACCGATCATCTAAGAATGTATGCAAATGCTCATAAAGAAAAGGCTCGAGGGCTAGCAAGAGGAAAAGTGTTTAAGGGTTGGTGTTTGGGAAAGAGCCGAAAGAAAGAACGCCTCTATCATATCCACAAAATCTAGTCCATCAAGCTTTGAGTAAAATTGACACAAGTTCTAGAGAAGAATGGACTAGCGGATGCACACACAAAATATAGAAGAAAAATTTTGCTCGAATATCCTTCCAAAGAAGGTTTTGTCTCAATGATCAATCTCAAGTCTTAAAACTTAAAATGCTACCTTGTTAGCATGCTCCCATTTACTTTGTTTGAGAACTTCAAAGTTAAAATTTTGCCAAAACCAATTATCGTTCAAGAATGGAGAGCATTTTCAAAACTCAAGTATCATTTGAAACTTATAAGGGTTTTGCATGCAAGGGCACAAAAGAACAAGTGCAGAAAATGTTTTGATTGAGTCCAAATTTATCGGTAAAAGCAACGGGCCCACAAAATTATGCACAAGTTTTAAGAGGTGTACAATGCAAAATATAAAAGGAACTAGCTCCCCACACTTAAACATGGCATTGTCCACATGGCGAAGTAGCAGCACAATAGAAGCATGAAACATGCGGAGCTAACAAGAGGAATCAATTTATTGAAGCGAAATGAAAATCCTCACGTAACTACAGCTATTCCTCTTTGGATGGGTTGCTCCCCCCACACTTAATCAACACATTCATGCAATACAACATTTCAAGTCAAATCAAATAATGTGCACAAATATATTGAAAATGTAGGAAAAGAAACACCTGGTGCTCACGGTGGATCTTGTAGCTCGGGATGGACGTGCGGTTGATATCCAAGCTCCATGTCAACAGCTTGGGTCCTGGCAAGCTCCATGTCCATTCCCGTATCCGAATAAGCACCTGCACTATCATCAAAATAAAACGCCTCCAAAGAGATCATTAGTGGTCGGGGTTAGAGTTTCTGCAAATTCAGAACAAGCATCATCAATCACAACATCAAGCATATTCACCCCAAGCAAGGAGTAATCCTCGTTAGGGTGCTTCATAGCTTCATACATGTTGAAGCTAACGTGTTGATCACCAACCTCCATGGTGATCTTCCTTCCTTCATCTTGATCATTGTACTTGCCGTCCAAAGGAAGGGTCGTCCAAGGATTAGAAGTATCTGCACCACTTCATGAGACATATCCAAAGACGTAAAATCAGCGAGGAAACACTAATCCTTTCACTTGGACCGAATGTCCTCAATGATGCCTGCAGGTGTCGGAAGGATCTGTCGACCAACCGTAACACTTCCAAGTAGGTTTTACGCTCTTAACCCCGTGACTTCATAGACGATTTTGGCATCACATTGATTGCCGCTCCCAAATCCAAAGAACGCTCTTCCAATTGTCACCTTTCTATGACACAAGGAATGGTGAGCGATCCCGGTCTTTACACTTTACCGGAATTTGGGGCTTGAATAATGCGGAAACATTCGAGCTGACCTGGACTCTTTCGTTCGGCCTAAATTTCTTCTTGTTGGTGCACAAGTCTTTCAGATACTTGGCATAAGTCGGCACTCTCTTAACCAGGTCCAAAAGGGGCACATTCACTTCCACCTTCCCAAAAAGGTCAATAATTTCCTTTTCATGTTTTAGCTCATTGACCTTCTTGCTCATCAGATATGAGTTCGAAAAAGGGAGGTCCTTTAAGTCGACTTCCTTACTGGTTGGTTCATTTCCACTAGATTTTTCCTTTGCAGCACTTTCTCCTGGACTGCTTGATGGTTGTTCTTTTCTCAACTTCTCTTCTTGTTCACTCTCGGATCTCACATCCGGTTTTTCCTTAATTTGAGGCTCCTCTTCAACCTCGATTTCTTCGGTGCATTCTTCTTTATCAGGAATGTTAAACTGCACTTTCCTTCCGCTCCTTAGCTCAATAGCATTCAGACTCTTTGGATTTATGACCGTGTTGGAAGGAATTGATCCGCTATTCCTCGCTTGGCTTTCACTCAAATTGTTAGACAATTGAGTGACATATGAGTTCAGGTTCTCAGCCTTGGTCTCCCACTGTTCCATCCGTTTTTCCAAGGCACTAAAGCGGGCAGCATTCTTGGCGGAATCCTGTTGGAGTAAGTTTGCGATGGCGTTGAATTGATTAGCCGTGGAGGTTCTTTCTTCCTTCATCAACGTCATCATACCATGTAGCAGTTGGTTGGTGTCCTCTTTTGGCGGTTGTGGTTGCACCATCAATGCTTGCTGATTAGGGAACTGGTTTATAGATGGTCCAGCTCCACTCCCTTGTTGAAAACGGTTGGGTGCTCTTCCCTCATTACTCCTCCAACTAAAGTTAGGATGAGATCGCCATCCTTCATTATACGTGTTGGAGTACGGTCCCACTTAGGATTTTGTCTCCCGGGTACACCGCAGACTTCTTCATACCTCCGGGACGGAACATTTGGTTATGTGCATCACCGATCCGCAAGAATCGCAACTAGGTGCGGCGATTCGATGGAAGCGATGGCGATGTGCATTCAAATTCTTTAACTCCGTCGTGTCGAGGACAACCGTGAAGTTATCCGATGTTCGAGGAATCCACCTTTGATTCCGGGCTTTCCATCCTTTTATGCGAGCCGACATGGCTCCCACTTCATGGACACTCCGGAATCTCGACACTATATCTGCGATGATTTAGGGCCATCCTCTTAATCAAGGCCCACGCTTCAAAGCGGTGAGGTCGATCAACGATCCTCCCAAGCGAAGATCCAAATTCCTTTTCCCGATTCTTCACCCCATCATAGAAATATTGAGCGAGTTGTTCATCCGGGATTTGGTGATGGGGGCACCGAGACAATAGATCTTGGAATCTGTTCCAATAGTCATACAAGGACTCATCATAGTCTTGCTTGGCAGAATAGATCTCTTTCCTCATTGACGATGTCCTCGAGGCTGGAAAGTACTTTTCCAGGAAAGCTTTTCTCAAGTTGGCCCAACTATGGTAGGCATTCGCGACATGCCTTGGGAGGCTCATGTACCACTCCCGGGCCTTTCCTTCTAGGGACAAGTGGAATACCTTCCACAGCACCTAGTCCAGATGTGCTCCTATAGGCTTCATACTCTGACAAATCATGGTAAGGGCTTGAAGATGCATGTAGGGGTCCTCACCTGCCAAACCGTGAAATTTGGGTAGGGAGTTAATCAATAAACCTTTAACTTCGAAATTTACGTCGAAGTTAGGGCAGGCAGCAGTGAAAGGATCGTAGTTTACATCCGAGGTTGTAGCTTCTCGGATGGTTCTACGTCTGATGTTCGCATTGTTGTCATCAACTCTCTCCTGGTCACCATTTAATCCATGATCTCCGTTCCTTGGTTGGTAACCGGGAAAATCTTGTTGTTCAGCCATATCAGTTTCTAATCATTCTAGTGTGCTAAGTCTTTCTTGCTCTCTCTTGTTTTTCCTAAGTTGTCTAAGGTGTTGCTCAATTTCAGGTTGAAAATGAACTAGCCTAAGTCTACGGGGCATGCACAAGAGAAGTTCACCTAAGATAGCTCACTAAAATGACAATGGATATGAGGTTTCAATTCACTCGAGTTCGCGGCGTGTAAGAACTTCTTTGCGCGAATCGAGTAAAATTGTAACTTTCGCTGCGGCGAATATATGAACTCGCTGTGACGAACAATGAACTCGTCACAGCCAAGAAGCACAGACCAGCAAAGCAAACGAAATTAACTAAAAATTAAGCACAATAAACAAAAACAATCAGACTAAACACTTAGAACAAAGCAGAATGAAATCACAAACAAAATTAACACTAAAAACACTTAAGCAGAACAGAAATTAAGAATGAAATTATGCAATGCAAATAAAATGCAAACAACAAAAATTAAAATCAAAACAAACACTGGCTAACCTAAAGAACCAATTAATTTGATTCCCGACAGCGGCGCCAAATTTGATAAATCGACTTATCGTTCAATATTAAAATTGATCCTCGAAACCGTCAAATAAAATTTATACCAAGGATTGCAATACGAGATGCAACCTCGAATTGACTCTCAAGGAACCAAAGGTACTAACCGATCCTAGACTAGCCTAATGTTTGAATGATGCATGCAATTAAAGCAATAAAAGGGGTTTTGATTTGATTAACTAAAAATTAAACTAAGCCAAAGTAAGAATAAATGTTTTGAGATTTTGAAAAGATAAGGCAATTGAAATTAAAAGGACTAAAAATAATTAATAAAACTCTCCGAAAATGTAGCTCGGGTCATCATCGTTCAAAATAATATCGAGTTTGAAATCCACTAAGTTTGAAAGCTAAACCTTAACAACTCGTTAAGTCCAAAATTAATTAATCAACTCGATTAATTAAAGTTTGTTAAAACCTTAGTGTATGTATATAATGATTAATGCAATAAATCGATCAAACAATAACACAACCAACTCAATCAAACACAACTAAGCGATTAAATCGATTAATGCAATCATCCAACCGATATACATGAACTCCATGTATTTAAGCACAACATTCAACAATAATCAATCCATAACATATATCAAAGTTTAACATCCGATTAAACTATAACCGATTCAATCCATCATACAATGTATTCTCCAACTCGGAGTTAATACGAAAATATAATGTAAATCTAAAACTAAGATCGATTACCCCGATTAAGCTCACGGAACTCGCAGACCCTTACTCCATCTTCAGAGATCGGAGACTTAGCCACATCACGGCAGAAGAGTCCATCATCGCTGGACACCCGACGTTGCTCATGACTCGAGCGGTGAAGGATGGAGGATTAATCATGCGAAATGAAGACGGAAGAGAAGGTAGTGAATGTGGACGATGTCTGTTGCCTCCGAATCAAAACTGCAAAAACCAGAGAAAACAAAACCTATTAGACGAACTGAGAAAACAGAGAAGAAGAAGTTAACCTCGGGAGAGCGGCCGCTTCTATTTTTGCCCTAAATGGCAAAGTTTTATAGGGATGCGTGCGGGCCGGGTCAGAACAGTGGAACTTTTGCCAAATATAGGCCGGATTATCCTACTTTTGCTGCGGCTAATGGCTTCGTTCTCTGCAGCGAACGTTGAATGGTCACTTGCCGCGGAGAAATAATTAAATACCATTAATTCGCCTCGGCGAATGGAGAGTTTGGTTCGTCCCAGCGAATCTCGCGGCGTGTTGACTTGTTGAATGTTGACTCCTTTGGTCCTACAAAATACAACTCATTCGCAGTATCAATTGTCCCAATAAAAATTATGCAAAATTAATGACAAATGACAACAAAATACTAACAATGTGCAATTTATCAAAAATCAATATGCGGGACCAAAATAAGCATAAAAATCATAAATCAGGAGTCAACAAATGCATAATTACTAAAGAAAACGGGCCTAATTTATAGTATAAATTTGGTCCAATCAGGCATCCAATGCATCACTTCTTACATTAATCGCTCATCAAATAGCTAATAAATGAGACTTACTTCATTTATCTTTAAAATGGCTATTTGAAAAGACCATAACCTATAATTGAATACCCATTTTGGTTTTGGCACGAAGAAAGAAGGAAGATGGTCCATCTAATGCACATCTTTCATCTTTAATCTAATGAATGCAAATAGGTTACATGCCAACATTAAAAGCCAACCATTAAACCATTTAATGGTAAGTTCATAACTCCATTTAATAATGATGAACCATAATAAAGACCATCTTTATTTAGTATTTTAATGTCAAATGTGTGGTTACACATCTAACCTAACACAATTTCAAAATTGCTTCTTCTCCATTTTAAAAAAAAATTGTTTTAATATAATTAATCTAATCAATTACATTAAACCAAAATAAGCCCATTTCTAAATCAACATATGGGCTTCCAATTAACCATTAATTAGTATAAGCCCATCATTCAATTATGGACTTCTAAAGCCTCCAAACTACTTCTTACTTAGCTTGATAACCTTCCTTAAAGCCAAGTGGGGAATCTTATTGGACTTTGATAATTCAAGCTCCAATAAGCCCAGAAATAATTCAATCTCATTGGAATTAATTCTAGCTTATTAACTAAATGTCATTCCACTAAAGAAAATTAGTTGAACTCTTGAATTATTAAATATTATGAGAATATTTCCAATTGCAAACCCTATTTAGAACCTTATTATAGCCATCTGCACAACAAAGGGTAAAATTACCGTTTTGCCCTTATGTTGGTTTTTCCTTCTAGATCTCTCATTTTACTTTATATGGTGATTAACACATAAGATCTCATCTTAGTGTTAAGACTTGATGGGTAACTAGTCCATCAAACTACTGGTGCCATTTTAATCACCAAATCTCCTTAAAACATCTAGAAGAGATGATAACACTATAAACTCTTTATTTGAGTGAATGTTCCCTGATACATGTTTCAATTAATAATTCCAACATGTCGACACTGGACTAATACCCTGTAAAAATTCATTCCGATTATATCAAGAATTATAATGAAACACATATGAGTTCACCACTCATCAAGATATATAATGCTCATACAGATAAAACCAAACTCTTTTGTTTTATTAATAATAAATATTTTCATTACAAAACTGTAACTGAAAAAGATAAAGTTACATGTAAATACACTTGCTTTCTAGGGCACTATATTTACATAAATCCAACACTCATTACTTTATATGTCACTGAAGACACTCTTCATGACATACGTACTCCGGCCGGAGATTTCCAGGTAATGACCCTGACAAGATGCCATGGGTACATCTTCTGCTATCACATAAGTGGTGAATCCTTTATTGGCTACTCAATTACCTTCGAATACCTTAAGCTGTACCCAATCACCACCCTATGAGCGACCTGTGTAAGGCAAAAGGAATGGAGTCAAAGTACAGAATCAGTATCCAAGATATCCTTGAGTACCTCAAGTCTAAGGATATTTGTACCAATACTATGATGAGATTATCACTGACATTAGAATAGGACATCCATGTGATGATCTCATAGTAGGTCTTCCAATGTACTTACTACCTCTAGTAAGCATTCACTTCTCAACCCTAAATACCTCATATTTACAGTTTCTAAGATCCACTGCTTGATCAAATCAAGGAGCTTGAGATGTGTTAGTCTCTCCGGATTACCGATGTCCAATTTCAGTAATCCTATGACTAGGGATAATTTAGATACTGACATAATTGCACATGATAGGAATCTCAGTAGTATGATCACATCACAATTTCCTTCATGCTATGTCATATATCATGGACTTCATTAATTTGCTTATTGATCAATATCAGTTCATAAATAATGAACATCAAATTAATGAAATATGCCTTTCTTTATTTATTCATAAAGTCTGTACACAACTTTGTACAAAACACGCTAAAGGCGATTGCCTTGAGGGCACTACTCTAACAGTAATGATAATCCTCTCCGTTGAATGTTGGAGGTCTAGTGACTGAGGCTCCTTCTGCGATGTAGACATATGATTCCGCCATTATCTTTGATCCACACTTTGCTAAAGTGATCCTTGGATACCAGGCTCTGATACCAATTGAAGTGAACCACACATTAATACAATACTTATACAACGATATAGAATGCACGAGAAGGGGGGTTGAATTATGTATTCCCCTTTTTGAAAAATCTTTCAAAACTGTTTGTTAGAAATAGAATTCTTTACAGAACTTTTGATAAATTCTAATTAATCAAAACTTTGTTTACTGATTAAGTACCGATAAAACTTGAATCTAAAATAGAGATAGAGTGAGAGTAGTCGACACAGCAATTTATCCTGGTTCACCCCAAACCGTGGGCTACGTCTAGTCCTCAGAGTTCTTTCTGAGATTTCCACTATCTCTTTCAACGTTACAAGTTATTTTTGCGAGCCTCTTCAGGTCTCTACAACCAGTATTCTTTCACACTTAGCTTATGCAGGCTATCTGCACTACTTTCTCTCAGATAAGTGTTTGAACACTTGTTACTGTAAAATAGCTCTCAGCTAATTCGCACAACAAGCTCTTTACGATCACGTAGATGTAATTCAGCTAATTTTTCAACTCGACTTTTTCTGCTTTTTTGCTAACGTTGCAATCTTCGACTTCGACATGTATTTATAGCCTTCGTCTCCAACTGCTTCTTGATTCTTGTTTCTTGAATCTTTAAAGAAACGGTTATTCAGTTGAGTTATGTAACTAACTCGAACTGAGTCCTTCGTCTTCTTTTTCAAATTCGCATCTTCTTTTTCTCGTCTGTATTTTATCGTCTGTGTTTCTGCATCTGCGTCTGCGTCTGCTTTTACTATTTCACATCTTCGTCTGCTTTTCATTTTACGTCTGTTTCATTTAGCGTCTGCGTGTGTGTTCCTTCGTCTGTGTTCCTTCTTCTGTATGACTTCATATGTCTTTCTGACTTCGTCTGTATGTCTGACTTCATCTGCTTTTGTTTTTCTTTTATTTTGCTCTTTTGTTATACATCAAAATCATATCTAAGTAAAGTCATTTTGACTTAACAGCTTTAACTCCTCGTTGTGCTATCCTATGCTCGAAAATATATCCTCTCCTAAGTGATGTATCCTCTTCTTCTTGTTATTGTTTCCTCTTCTTGATATTGTATCCTCAACCAATCTGATCTACCATTTGTTCTTCGTGGACAACTTGGTTAACAAGATCCTTTGGTAGGAAAGGAGAAGAAAACTTTGGAGGAGAATTTTCTTAGAAGAAAGAAGACCAAGAATGAGACACTCTGATGCAATTTTTTTGATTTTTTCATGAAATATAGGAGAGAGAGTGATAAAATGTAAGAACCCCTTCTTACTCGCTCACACTTTCAGTTAACAACAAAGGAAAGTAGAGTTTTCCAACTAATGCATCATTTCTTCATTTAATCAATCATAGAGAAGCCATTAAATGAAACTCTTCTCATTTTTCTTAAGATGACTATATGAAAAGTCTATTAACCTAAATGAGACCTATCAATTTTGTTTTTGATGATGAAAGAAAGAAGATGGTCCATCCAATGTACATCTTTCTTCTTTCGTCCAATGAATGCTAATAGTTTACATTCTATTATTAAAAGATAACCATTAAAACATTTAATGGTAAGTTCATAACTCCATTTAATGATGATAAACCATAATAAAGATCATCTTTATTTAGCAATTTAATGTTAAATGTGCAGATGCACATTCAGCCCTAATGAAAACGAAATTGCACTTTACTTTCTAAAAAAAATTGTTTTAATTAATTAATCCAATTAATCAAATTAAACCAAACTCTAGCCCATTTCTAAATGAACATTTTGGCTTCTAATTAACCATTAATTAGTGCAAGTGCAACATTCAATTATGGGCTTCTAAAACCTCCATTTGTATTTCTTACTTTGCTTGGTAACCTTCCTTGAACCCAAGTGAAGAATCTTATTGGACTTAGATAATTCAAGCTCCAATAAGCCCATAATTAATTTAATCTCATCAGAATAAATTCTAGCTTATTAACTAATTTTCATTCCCCTAAAGACAATTAGTTGAACTCTTGGATTACTAAATATTATGAGAAGACATATTTCAAATAATATGTCCAATTATAAACCCTATCATGAACTTTATTATTGTTGGAGTTATGTAAATATAGTTCCCTGGAAAGCAAGTGTATTTACATGTAACTTTATCTTCTTGATTCTGCTTTGTAATGAAAATATTTATTATTAATAAAACAAAAGAGTTTGGTTTTATCTGTATGAGCATTATATATCTGGTCATAAGGTACCAAGATTCATTTGTAAGTAATATACATATACATAGAGATGTATGGAAAACATGTATATTATTAGAATATGAATTAATTGATTCACGATTAAATAATCAAGTTGGTCGTTTGATTATGGTTTGATCAGTAGTGTTGCGATTTATCTCCATATAAGTAAAGGAGTTTACTTAAAGGGAATGATGAGTTTCATATCATGATAGTAGTAGACTATCGATAATGGCACTATTAAATGAATTGGAATCAAGTATGTTTTCAAGAATAAAGTGGTAGTTACTTTAATCTTAAAACATACAACTTAAGCATAAACTATTATGAACCACAATCTTGATGAGTGGTGAACTCATATGTGTTTCATTATAATTCTTGATATGATCGGAATGGATTTTTACAGGTATTAATCCGATTATGCGATGTTGGAATTATTAATTGAAACATGTATCGTGAACATTCACTCGAATAAAGAGTTTATAGTGTTATCATCTCTTCAGATATTTTAAGGAGATTTGGTGATTAAACTGGTGCGATGGTTTGATGGACTAGCTACCCATCAAGTCTTAACACTAAGATGAGATCTTATGTGTTAATCACCATATAAAGTAAAATGAGAGATCTAGAAGGAAAAACCAACATAAGGGCAAAAGCGGTAATTTTATCCTTTGTTGTGCGGATGGCTATAATAAGGTTCTAAATAGGGTTTGCAATTGGACATATTCTCATAATATTTAATAATTCAAGAGTTCAACTAATTTTTTAGTGGAATGACATTTAGTTAATAAGCTAGAATTAATTCCAATGAGATTGAATTATTTACGGGCTTATTGAGCTTAATTGTCAAAGTCAATAAGATTGCCCACTTGGCTTTAAGGAAGGTTATCAAGCTAAGTAAGAAGTAGTTTGGAGGCTTTAGAAGTCCATAATTGAATGATGGGCTTATACTAATTAATGGTTAATTGGAAGCCCATATGTTCATTTAGAAATGGGCTTGTTTTGGTTTAATGTAATGATTAGATTAATTATATTAAAACAAAATTTTTAAAATGGAGAAGAAGCAATTTCGAAATTGTGTTAGGTTAGATGTGTAATCACACATTTGAAATTAAAATACTAAATAAAGATGGTCATTATTATGGTTCATCATTATTAAATGGAGTTATGAACTTACCATTAAATGGTTTAATGGTTGGCTTTTAATGTTGGCATGTAACCTATTTGCATTCATTAGATTAAAGATGAAAGATGTGCATTAGATGAACCATCTTCCTTCTTTCTTCTTGCCAAAACCGAAATGGGTATTCAATTATAGGTTATGGTCTTTTCAAATAGCCATTTTAAAGATAGATGAAGTAAGTCTCATTTATTGGCTATTTGATGAGTGATTAATGTAAGAAGTGATGCATTGGATGCCTCTCACTCTTTCCATTTATGCATATTTCAAATTTGAGATGTAAGAAGGGGTTCTTGCATGGTTTTTAGACATTCTCTCCTTTCATGCAAGGTAGAACCGAAATTCCTAAGTGAAAGAATTGAAAGAGTTTCAATTTTGGTTCTTCTTCTTCTAAGAAAATCTCCTCCAAATATTTCTTCTCCTTTCCCACCAAAGGATTTTGTTAACCTAGTTGTCCTTGAAGAATAAGTCGTAAATCTAATTGGTTGAGGATACTACAACAAGGAGGAAGATAGATTGCTAAAGGAAAAGATTCATAGGCAAAGGATTTGGATATAAGAAGGAGAGGATAGCGCAGTGAGGATTTAAAGTCAGAAATAAGGAGTCGGTAATTCCTTTTATCTTGTTCTTGGTTTTATTATCCTTATATCATATCATGTATGGATTAGCATGTTGATTTGGATATATTGCTTCCGCTGCAAGATGATTTCTTAAAAAATTTTGAAATCTATCGTTTCTCCATACTAAGCATGCTTTCTTTTTCCGATCCAACAATTGTAGCCATCCGTACAACAAAGGATAAAATTATCATTTTGCCCTTATGTTGATTTTTTCTTCTAGATCTCCTGTTTTACTTTATATGGTGATTAACACACAAGATTTTATCTTGGTGTTAAGACTTGATGGGTAGCTATTCCATCAAACTACTGGCACCAGTTTAATCACCAAATCTCCCTAAAACATCTAGAAGTGATTATATCACTATAAACTCTTTATTTGAGTGAATGTTGTAAGTGTAAGTCGCCTTGTTCACCAGTGTAAGTCGACTTATGTGTGTACAGTACCGTAAGATTGTTAGAGTAGTGCCATAAAGGCAATCCCCTTTAGCGCGTTTTGTTCATAGTCATGTACAGACTTTATGAATAAAGAAAGCAAGGCATATTTCATTTATTTGATGTTCATTTTATTTATGAATTGATGTTGATCTTTAATCAAATTTATGAAGTCCATGATATATGACATAGCATGAAGGAAATTATGATGTGATCATACTACTGAGATTCCTATCATGTGCAATTATGTCAGTATCTAAATTATCCCTAGTCATAGGATTAACGAGACTGGACATCGTTAATCCGGATAGACTAGCACATGTCATACTCCTTGATTGGATCAAGCAGTGGATCTCAGAAACTGTAAATATTGAGATATTTAGATTTGACATGTGGATGCTTACTAGTGGTAGTAAGTACATTGGATGACCTGCCATGAGATCATCACATGGGTGTTCTATTATAATGTCAGTGATAATCTCATCATAGCAATTGTGCAAGTATCCTTAGACTTGAGGTACTCAAGGTTATCTTGGATACTGATCCTGTGCTTTGACTCCATTCCTTGTTGCCTACCAGAGGTTACTCATAGGGTGGTGCTTGGGTACAGATTGAGGTATTCGAAGGTAATTGAGTAGCCAATAAAGGATTCACCACTTCTGGAATAGCAGAAGAGATACCCATGGCCTCTTGTCAGGATCATTACTTGGAAATCTCTAGCGCTAGAGTGATCATGTCATGAAGACTGTCTTCATGGACATTTACAGTAATGAGTCCGGACGAGACCCGATATCACTTGGGCTAGATACAGTCTAGTAAGAGTTGACACTTTGACCATACTCATAACCAAGTGGGGTATAGGATGGTGAAAAGATGAATTGCACGGTAATTGTCTATGGAAAGGTTCGTGATCTGGTTCCTGATGAGCTCGGGTTTATTAGTCAAACCAATTACTTTCCAGTCAATCGGGGGTCATAATGTGTTGCTAGACGCCGCTCATGACTTGCTTAGATTAAGTGTTAATCTAAGTGGCCAACATAACCGGGAACCTAATGGGTCACACGCATAAGAATGGCTCGGAAATCTGTAAAATAGTTTTGGATAGTGATCCAATATTTGGAGAGCAATAGGATTAAATGGATCCCGATGAGATTTGGATATGTCCCGATGTGATCGCGACATCGACATTGCTGAAAAAGGGTTTTCGCCGATTTTTGGGTACCGGGGCCCGATAGGCCGGTAGGACCAATTCTCAGCTTGATGGACCACTTGAAGAACCCATATATCAATTAATTAATAAGATTAATTAATTAATATATGAGTGGACACATGTCATTTGATGAAGGAGGAGATGAAGTTTGAAAAGTCAAACTTCATCTTTTAATTGATTTTTAATCACCTTTAAGGCCACTCACGTGGCTCTCCTTGCTGACTTTAGTTGGCTTTTCATTAAGCTAAAAAGCCATATGAGAGGCCTTAAGGATGAAGCATGTTCGGTGGAAGCAAGCCTTAAGGAGGATGAGATCATTGACTAGTCAAAAGTCATTAAATAATGAGATTATTGAATGGTTTTATGCCTCCCACGTGGGGCTTTCCCTTCCAAGACTTTCTATTGCCTTTTAATTAGTTAAAAGGTATTAGAAAGAAGCCTTAAGTGAAAAAAAAAGAAGCTTGGTCGTGGGTGATGGAGAGAAGGCCGAGTAGCTTAAAGAGTTAGGTTTTGGAAATTTGATTTCTAAGGCTTTCTTCTTCTTCTCTCATCTTCAAGTCTACTTCCACAAGGTGTAATCCTAAGGTTTTGTCCCGGTTAGGTTTTCCGACCTCTGCGTGGATACCGTTAGAGACGGTCTCCTTTGGTCGTTATGGTTTGACTATTCATACTTACACAAGGATCCTGGCTTTCCCGGAACAAAAAAGTTTTGTTTTCCGCACTGTGTCCATGTGATGGACACCCCGGGATTTTCCTACAGTAGTATCAGAGCCACTTTTGTTGTATAAACAGTTAAAATGATAACTAGGTCGGAGTTCCTTTGTGAATTGAGCTGTGTAGCATGCTGCCTATGTATATTTCGAATTCTGTCCAGAATTAGGGTTTTCGAAATTTTCTTGCATAGACCTGCTCATAAGATGTTTCTGAATGTGTCTATAAAAGGGAAAAATTTATCAATGTCATTTGATATGGTTTTGCTATTATATTCCCTCAAGTTTCGGATGCTGTCTTGTTGAACTTTTCTGAAACAGGTATACTTGTAAATTCGAGAATAAATTCTAGAAATATTTTTTTTCAGATTGGTTTTCACCGAAACGTCCCTAAGATGTTTTTGAATGTCTCTGTGGATGGAAAAATGTTTTCAAGGTGATTTACTATTTATTTCCGAATTTATTGTATGCTCCTAGGAATGTCTGTGTTGGAGAACACAGATTCTGAGTTGGCTAGATTGCTGAGGTTTGATGAGTTTACATGGGAAATAAATCCTGGAAAAATTCATGGAGCATGTTGGGAACATTTACTAACCTCTGTAATTTTCTCAGAATTTATTGAAATTCTTTCAATGATTATTTCGGGCAAAAGGCAGAGCTTGGCAGTTTTGAGAAAGTTGCTGGGGCTGTTTTTTTTGGAATGATTACTTGTGTTATTTTCGGTTCCAATGCCTTGAATCATTTTTAATGTGATTAAAAATGTGTTATATTGATGTGGTATGCAAGCCAAAATGAGATTCTTGAAATTAGGTTTCCAATGATTTTTGGATGTCGAATAGGTCACTTTAGCGTCTCGTTAGATTATTCCATTATCTTGGTTATTTTGGCCGTCGCAATTTGTGTGACAAGTGCTGGAGTAATCTTGATAACGTGTAGCCTACCTAGAGATACTTATCATGATAATTTGATGTTCTTAAAATTATGTGGAAATCTGGTGATTAATAGTGATTAATCGGTTTCAAGCTTCTCATACATAGTTTGACTATATGGCATGCATGTTTTAATGAAAATGTTTCATTAGCACATTAATATAAAGTATTATATACTTGTTATATTGGTGTTGTGAATTAGGAATGCTTGGATTGAGAATTAGCCGACTAGATAGCAATTTTCCTTGTGTAAGGCGACTTGTTTATTTGGATAAGGTGACTTACATGTGCAAGAGTTGTATAAGGCGACTTGTATATTGATACAAGTCGACTTGTACATGCGCAGCAGCATAAGTCGACTTGCATTGGATAAGTCGACTTATATCATGCCTTGGCGGGATGATGGATGATTTTCGGTATAAATTCAATGTGATTGATGCAATGCCCTAAATTACTCCATATAGTCATGGTGACTATAATCCCATAGCTTGGATAAGACCTGAATTGGAAATCCCTCCTCGTAATATGAAAACTAACACCTTCCATTAATATGGTAAGAACCAGAGTTCTTCTAGGGTTGAGTTGTTGAGCTAACCTCAAGCTCACTCTATACGAATATGTTCGAACCATAAAAATAAGATTTTCGGATTAATGGGTCGGTTTTCCTAGAAGTGTTGATTTGTTGAGCTAACCTCAAGGTCAACGTGGACAGAGGCGAAGTTGGGTAGTGTACATCAGATATACGCGCATCAAGTGTTGATAACCCAATGTTTGTGCACACATCAACCGTTGATAGCACTGATCGATAGTTGTGTTTAAGATGTAATTGGTATGTCTGATACCTCCCGAGACATAAGGTGGCTTGTTGAGCTAACCTCAAGGTCATTCTTAATGTCGGTTATCGATGATGCAATTGGTATGACTGATACCTACCGATTGACCTAAGAAGTGACTTATTGGGCAAACCCAAGGTCTTTCTTAGCAATGTCGGATATCGACCCACTAGGACATTTTGTCACTTTGTTTCTTGGATTCGTAATGAGGGTTATGGATTCTATAAAACTAGTGGGAGCTATATGTATTTCATTTAAGTCCTTATGATCGTGCATTTAAGTCTATTCTAACATTCTTTTTCTCTCTCTATGGTTAGGTTGTTTGAATTGTTTCATGATGTCTTCCAGTGTGAACTTGCACTCACTAAATGACTCAAACAAATTAAATGGACCTAATTTTCTTAATTGGCTGAATGATCGGAGAAATGTTCTCAGATCTGAGGAACTAGGCAATGTTCCACTTCCTGATACACTTGCTGTTGATGTTTCTGATAGCGATCAGAAAGTAGGAAGTATAGCCAAAAGAAAACCAAAGGTACTGCCCCAAAAAGGAACTCGCTTCCATTGTGGCAAGACCGCCACTAGAGGCTAAAAAAGTCTATCTGAGTCATTTGAAGCGAAGAAGGCATCAGATGCCTCGACTTCTTCAGATATGTTTGTCATTGAGGTTAATACTATTTCTGATCACAACATATGGGTATTAGATACTGGTTGTGGCTCACACATATGCAATGATATGCAGGGCCTCGTGGATGATGGCGACTCATTAAGGGAGACCTGGACCTACGTGTTGGAAATGGAGCAAGGGTTGCTGCATTAGCCGTAGGGACTTATGTTTTGACACTCCCCAGTGGGCTTGTACTCAAATTGGATGATTGTTATTTTGTACCGGTTTAACAAAGAACATATTATGCATTTCTTGTTTAAATAGAAATGGTTTCCATGTAACTTTTGAGAGCAATGGTTATTCTATTAGTTTAAATGGAATGCTCTATGGTACTGGTACATTATGCAATGGAATTTACATATTAGATATGTCACATCCAATCATGAATGTCAATCACAATAAAAGGCATAAAAGAGATAAGTTAAAATCAACTTACTTATGGCATTGTCTCCTTGGCCATATAAATGAGAGCCGCATGACTAAGCTCCATAAGAGTGGATGTTTAGGGTCATTTGATTATGAATCATATGACACATGTGAATCTTGTTTATTAGGCAAGATGACTAAGTTACCCTTTAAGGGAAAGGGTGAACGAGCGACTGGATTATTAGACCTAATACATACAGATGTATGTGGTCCGATGTCCATCCATGCCAGAAGTGGTTGTATTTACTTCATTACCTTTATCGATAATTATTCTCGATAGGGGTATTTGTATCTGATGAGATACAAATCTGAAGCGTTTGAAAAGTTCAAACAATTCAGAAATGAAGTAGAAAAACAACTTGGGAAAAGTATTAAGACATTACGATCTGATCGTGGTGGCGAATACTTAGACCAAGAGTTTTTGCATTATCTCAGACATAATGGGATTTTATCTCAATGGACTCCACCTTACACACCACAAAGACAATGGTGTGGCGAGAAGGAGAAATCGAACCTTCTGGACATGGTTCGATCTATGATGGCTTTGCACGCTTACCAAAATCCTTTTGGGGTATCGCTCGAGACATTTGTTTACTTGTTAAACAGAGTTCCATCAAAGACGATTGATGTTACTCCATATGAGATGTGGACTAACAAGAAACCTTATCTTTCTTATTTGAAAGTTTGGGGTTGTCCTGCTTATGTGAAGTGGACAAAGTCGATAAGCTAAAGCAAAGTCCGACGGTGTACGTTAGTAGGATATCCTAAAGAAACAAGAGGATATCAATTCTACCTTCTTTGAGGAACAAAAGGTGTTTGTTTGATGCATGCTGTCTTTAGAGAAAGAGTTTCTTCTACAAGAAGACGGTGGGAGCAAAATTGAGCTTGAAGAAGTTCAAGATGCTCGGACAGACGCAGATCAATCGCACGAACTCAAATCAGAACTCATCTGATGAGGTAGCAGTTCAACCTTCGACTACACACGAAATTCGTAGGTCAAGTAGGATACGCTCTGTTCCCGAGAGATATTGATTTCTCGTGAGTGAACAGAATGACGTATTGCTCACAGAGGATGATGAGCCTACTACCTATGAAGAGGTTCTGAAGAGTTCAGAGTCTGAAAAATGGCTTCGTGCCATGAAATCTGAAATGGATTCCATGTACAAAAACCAAGTATGGACTTTGGTTGATGCACCTGAAGGGATAAAACCTATAGGGTGCAAATGGGTTTTCAAGAAGAAAACCGACATGGATGGTAATGTGATTACCTATAAAGCAAGGCTTGTGGCTAAAGGCTTTCGTCAAAGACAAGGAGTTGACTATGACGAGACCTTCAGTCCGGTAGCGATGCTTAAATCCATTAGTATACTCCTAGCCATTGCCGCTCATTATGATTATGAGATATGGCAAATGGATGTGAAGACAACTTTCCTGAATGGAAATCTGGCTGAGGATGTGTATATGACACAACCTGAGGGCTTCATCTCCTATGATGGCGAAAAGGTATGCAAGCTTCAGAAATCCATTTATGGATTGAAGCAAGCATCCAGGAGTTGGAATATCCGTTTTGATGAGACAATCAAAGAGTTTGGTTTCTCACAAAATCCGGATGAACATTGTGTGTATAAGAAGGTTAATGAAACTGCAATCGTATTCCTTGTGTTATATGTAGATGACATATTGTTACTAGGAAACGATGTCTCGATGCTGCAATCAGTAAAAATTTGGTTGTCCAAACAATTTTCCATGAAAGATCTTGGAGAAGCGACTTATATCCTTGGGATAAAGATCTATAGAGATAGATCGAAGAGGTTGCTTGCTCTTTCACAGTCAACGTACATAGATAAGATGCTAAAGAGGTTTAGCATGGAGCAATCCAAGAGAGGGTATCTTCCCATGTCTCATGGGATATCGCTCTCGAAGTCTATGTGTCCTAAGACACAGGATGAGAGGATGCGCATGAATATGATCCCGTATGCATCTGCAGTAGGATCTATCATGTATGCAATGCTATGTACGAGGCCCGATGTATCATATGCTCTAAGTGTTACGACGAGATACCAATCGGATCCGGTGAAGGTCATCGGGCGGTATCAAGAATATCCTAAATACTTGCGAAGAACTAAGGATGTTTTCTTGATATATGGAGATGGAAATCTCAGTGGCGAGCATCTGATGCGATTTTCAATCTAATAAGGGCGACTCGAGTCCCAATCAGGTTATGTTTTCACGCTGAATGGCGGAGTAGTCGATTGGAAGAGTTCCAGCAAGAGACGGCTGGCGATTCAACGATCGAGGCGAGTACATTGCGACATCGCATCGCAAAGAAAGGAAGCGGTTTGGATCGAAGTTCATTCTCGAACTTGGTGTAGTTCCCAGCTGTGATGGGCCCATACAATTGTATTGTCACAACAATGGAGCTATTGCGCAGGCGAAAGAACCAAGGTCACATCAACGATCCAAACACGTACTTCGCCGATACCATCAGATTCGGGAGATCATTGCTCGAGGGATGTCCTCGATAGAGAATTCCCAGCAGCGTAACATTCTTGATCCGTTGACAAAGCCATTGTCACGTAAGAATTTTGATTCTCATGTACTCGCTTATGGTATTAGATACCAAGGCGATTGGCTTTAGGTCAGTGGGAGATTTGTAAATGTAAGTCGACTTGTACCATCGTAAGTCGACTTATGCTTGGTTTCGATCGATAAGTCGCCTTGTTCACCAAAGGTAAGTCGACTTATGTGTACATGCATCTGTAAGATTGTTAGAGTAGTGCCTAAAGGCAATCCCTTTAGCGCGTTTTGTTCATAGTCATATGCGACTTTATGAATAAAGAAAGCAAGGCATATTTCATTTATTTGATGTTCATTTAGTTATGAATTGATGTTGATCTTTAATCAAATTTATGAAGTCCATGATATATGACATAGCATGAAGGAAATTATGATGTGATCATACTACTGAGATTCCTATCATGTGCAATTATGTCAGTATCTAAATTATCCCTAGTCATAGGATTAACGAGGCTGGACATCGTTAATCCGGATAGATTAACACATGTCATACTCCTTGATTGGATCAGCGGTGGATCTCGAAGCTGTAAATATTGAGATATTTAGATTTGACATGTGGATGCTTACTAGTGGTAGTAAGTACATTGGATGACCCGCCATGAGATCATCACATGGGTATTCTATTATAATGTCGGTGATAATCTCATCATAGCAATGGTGCAAGTATCCTTAGACTTGAGGTACTCGAGGTTATCTTGAATCTTGATCCGTGCTTTGACTCCATTCCTTGTTGCCTTCGAGAGGTTACTCATAGGGTGGTGCTTGGAGTGCAGTTGAGGTATTGAAGGTAATTGAGTAGCCAATAAAGGATTCACCACTTCGGAATAGCGAAGAGATACCCATGGCCTCTTATCGGGATCATTACTTGGAAATCTCTAGCGCTAGAGTGATCATGTCATGAAGACTGCCTTCATGGACATTCTGATAATGAGTCCGGACGAGACCCGATATCACTGGGCTAGATACGATCTAGTAAGAGTTGACACTTTGACCATACTCATAACCAAGTGGGGTATAGGATGGTGAAAAGATGAATTGCAGTAATTGTCTATGGAAAGGTTCGTGATCCGGTTCTGATGAGCTCGAGTTCATTAGTCAAACCAATTACTTTCCGTCAATTGGGGTCATGATGTGTTGCTAGGCGTCGCTCATGACTTGCTTAGATTAAGTGTTAATCTAAGTGGCCAACATAACCGGAACCTAATGGGTCACACGATAAGAGTGGCTCAAAATCAGAAATTGTTTTGGATAGTGATCCAATATTTGGAGAGCAATAGGATTAAATGGATCCCAATGAGATTGGGATATGTCCCGATGTGATCGCGACATCGACATTCTTTGAAAAAGGGTTTCACGATTTTTCGATCTGCAAGGGGCCCGATGGTAGTAGGACCGACCCAGCTTGATGGACCACTTGACAACCCCATATATCAATTAATTAATAAGATTAATTAATTAATATATGAGTGGACACATGTCATTTGATGAAGGGAGGCGATGAAGTTTGAAAAGTCAAACTTCATCTTTTAATTGATTTTTTAATCACCTTTAAGGCCACTCACGTGGCTCTCCCTTGGCCAAGCTTTAGTTGGCTTTTCATTAAGCTAAAAAGCCATATGAGAGGCCTTAAGGATGAAGCATGTTCGGTGGAAGCAAGCCTTAAGGAGGATGAGATCATTGACTAGTCAAAAGTCATTAAATAATGAGATTATTGAATGGTTTTATGCCTCCCACGTGGGGCTTTCCCTTCCAAGACTTTCTATTGCCTTTTAATTAGTTAAAAGGTATTAGAAAGATGCCTTAAGTGAAAAGAAAAGAAGCTTGGTCGTGGGTGATGGAGAGAAGGCCGAATAGCTTAAAGAGTTAGGTTTTGGAAATTTGATTTCTAAGGCTTTCTTCTTCTTCTCTCATCTTCAAGGCTACTTCCACAAGGTGTAATCCTAAGCTCTCCTAGAATAAGGTAAGATCTAGCAGTCTTTAATTATTCTAGCTATTCCTGGGTCAAAGGGTTTGTCCCGGTTAGGTTTTCCGACCTCTGCGTGGATACCGTTAGAGATGATCTCCTTTGGTCGTTATGGTTTGACTATTCATACTTACACAAGGATCCTGGCTTTCGGGAACTTCCCGGAACAAAAAAGTTTTGTTTTCCGCACTGTGTCCATGTGATGGACACCCCGGGATTTTCCTACAAATGTTCCCTGATACATGTTTCAATTAATAATTCCAACATGCAGACACTCGATTAATACTCTATAAAAATCCATTATGATCATATCAATAATTATAATGAAACATTTATGAGTTCACCACTCATCAAGTTGTGGTCCATAATAAGCGAATGCTTAAGTTATTTTTTTTAAGATTAAAGTAACGACCCACTTTATTCTTTAAAACATACTTGATTCTAGATTCATTTAATAGTGACATTATTGATAGTTAACTAATTTCATGATATGAAACTCATCATTCCCTTAAAGTGAAATCCTTTACTTACATGGAGATAAATCGCAACACTACAGTCTAAACCATAATCAAGCGAACAACTTGATTATTTAACTATGAATCAATTAATTTAGATTATAATAATATGCATATTTCCCATACATCTCTATGCGTATATCTATTGCCTACAAAAGAATCTCGATACCTCTTGACTAGATATATAATGCTCATACATATAAAACCAAACTCTTTTGTTTCATTAATAAATAATATTTTCATTACAAAACTGTAACTGGAGGAAAATTAAGTTACATATTAGTACACTTACTTTCCAGGGCACTATATGTTAGAGTAGTGCCCTAAAGGCAATCCCCTTTAGCGCATTTTGTTCATAGTCATGTACAGACTTTATGAATAAATAAAGAAAGGCATGTTTCATTTATTTGATGTTCTTTATGAATTGATAGTGATCTTTAATCAAATTAATGAAGTCCATGATATATGACATAGCATGAAGGAAATTATGATGTGATCATACTCACGAGATTCCTATCATGTGCAATTATGTCAAGATCTAAATTTTCCTAGTGATAGGATTAATGAGACCGACATCATTAATCCGGACGGATAACATATGTCATACTCCTTGATTGGATCAGCGGTGGATCTCGAAGCTGTAAATATGAGATATTTAGAGTTGACATATGGATGCTTACTAGTGGTAGTAAGTTCATTGGATGACTGCCATGAGATCATCACATGGATTTATGTCGGTGATAATCTCATCATAGCGATGGTGCAAGTATCCTTAGACTTGAGGTACTCGAGGATATCTTGAATCTTGATCACTGCACTGACTCCATTCCTTGTGGCCTTCGGAGGTTACTTATAGGGTGGTGCTTGGGTGCAGTTTGAGGTATTCAAGGTAATTGAGTAGCCAATAAAGGATTCATCATTTCGTGAAAATGAAGAGATACCTGCCTCTTGTCGGGATCATTACTTTAAGTCTCGGCGAGCATGACTATGTCATGAAGAGTGTCTTCATGGACATATAAAGTAATGAGTCCTAAGGCGAGAACTGATTTCACTTGGGCTAGACTTAGTCTAGTAAGAGTTGACATATTAGCCATACTCATAACCAAGTGGGGTATAGGATGATGAAAGGACGAATTGCACAGTAATTGTCTATGGAAGGGTTCGTGATCTGGTTCGTGATGAATTCATCAAACCGATTACTTTCCGGTCAATTGGGGGTCATGATGTGTTGCTAGATACCGCTCATGACTTGCTCGGATTAATTGTTAATCTAAGTGGCCAACATAACCGAAACCTAAAGGGTCACACGCTTAAGAGTGACTCGGAGAATCAGAAAATAGTAATTGGACAGAGTTCCAATTATGGAAACATTAGATTAAATGGATCCCAATGGGATTGGGATATGTCCCATGAGATCGCGACATCAATATTGCTAAGAAAGGTTTAGAGTGTTTTGACATCGGGGCCGATGGCCGGTAGGACCAATTCCAGCTTGATCGATCTTTAGCAATTATATATATTAATTAATTAAGTAAATAATTAATTAATATATATAAATATATAGTCATGTGAGTTGGAATGGGAGGAGAAGAGAAAATGGTTTGAAAAGTCAAACCTTATTTCTTTATTAAGTTAAAGAATGAATGGTTATTAATCTTCCACTTGGCATCTTCTTATGGTGACTTATTAAACTTAAGAGTTAAGTAAATAAATCACAAAGAGATGAGCCTAAGGTGGTGGTCGACGGTTATGGCTAGAGAAAATAGAAGATGAAAGCTTAATGGTTAAGTTTGCTTGAAAAGGTGATTTCTTCTTCTTCATCAAGCCATCATCAATTCTCTTCTTCTCCAAGCAAGTGGTTCCAACGTCTGATCTCAAGCTCTCCAGGATAGAGGTAGGGTCTAGCAGCTCTTATTCTGTTCTAGCTATTCCCGGGTCAAAAGGGTTTGACTCGGTTAGGTTTTCTGATCTCTGCGTGGATACCTTTAGAGATAGTCTCTATTGGCTATTCAGTTTGAGTTTTCATACCGACACGGGATCCTGGTTTTCGGAAGGTCCGGGACCAAAATTTTGTTTCCGCTGCTGGAACATGTGATGTTCCTCCCGGATTTTCCTACAGTGGTATCAGAGCGTCTGGTGTCGTGTATGAAGCTTTAACTGAAGCTAGATCATAAACCCTAATTGCTTGTGATGCTGTAGCATGTTTTCTGTTCAATTTTCGAATTGCTATAGAGATAGAGTTTTCGAAATTTTTATGCCCAGGAATGTTCATAACATGTTAGAGAATATGTCTATGAATTTTCAGAATTTATTGATTTGATTAGATAAAGTTTTGCTAATTATTTTCCTAAGCTTACAGATGCTGTTTTTGAAACGATTCTGTGAACAGGCAGTAGTATAAAATCAAGAATAAATTCTAGAAAACTCGTTTTCTGGATTTTCCTTCACCTACATGTCTCTAAGATGTTGGTGAATGTCTGTGAGCATGGAAATTGGATTTCTAGGTGATTGGATATTTATTTTCGATTTTATTCTATGCTGTTGGGAATTGCTGTGTTGATGAACACAGAATTTTAATCGGTTTTGTTATTTTTTTTGACTGCGTTTTTGATGGCCTAAAATCCTGAAAAAATTCAGGTAGCATGCTCTGAACATGTAGTAACCTATATAACGTTCTCAGAATTTATTGAAATTTTTTCATTGATCATTTCAAGCAATGTACAGAACTGGACAGTTTTGGTGAAAATTGTTGGGACTGTTTTGCTTGGCTTGATTGAGGTTGCTTTTTCAGTTCCAATGCCTTGCAACATTTTTAATGTGATTAAAACTGTGTTATCTTGATGTGGTATGATTGTCAAAGTGAATTGCTTGAATTTGTTTTTCCAAGAATTTTTGAATGCCGAATTGGTCACTTTTGTGTCTCGTTAGTATATTTCATTTTCTTGCTTGTTTTGGCCGTCACAATTTTTGTGATAAGTGCCGGAGTAGTTTTGAGAGTGTATACACTAGCTTGAGATGCTTAGGGTGAGAATTTGGGTGTTCCTAAAGTATTTGGATATTTATGAGTTTTGACTCATTTCAAGCTTTTCATATAGTTTGACTATTTAAGGCATTCATGGATCAATGAAGTGTTCATTGATACATCAACTAACAGATATTAACTTAGGTATGAGGGTATTGAGAATTGGAATTGCATTGATTGAGGAATTAGCCGATTAGAGATTTTAGCAAAATTCCCTGAATAAGTCGACTTGTATATGGAATACGTCGACTTGTTCAAGGTTTTTGGATAAGTCGACTTGTGAATAGAATAAGTCGACTTATTCAAGATTTCAGTATAAGTCGACTTGTAGCTTCTTGTAAGTCTACTTATACATGGGCAGGTGAAATAAGTCGACTTGTGTCAAACAAGTCGACTTGTGTGTGGGCAGATGCAATAAGTCGACTTGCATTTGATGAAAGTCGACTTGTGGCATGCTAAGGTTGGATGATGGATGATTACAAGGATTGATTCAATGTGATTGATGAAATAGCCTAAATCATTCCATATAGTTTTCGTGACTATGATCCTTCAGCTTGGAGTCTAGAGTTTCCAAATCCCTCCTCGGTATATGAAAACTAACGCCTTCCATTAATATGGTAAGAACCAGAGTTCTTATAGGGTTGGGTTGTTGAGCAAACTCAAGCTCACTCTATACGGATATGTTCGAACCATGAAAATATGATTTTCGGATTAATGGGTTGGTTTTCACTAGAAGCGTTAGTTTGTTGAGCAAACTCAAGGTCAACGTGGACGAGGCGAAATTGGGTAGCATACATCGGATGTATGCGCATCAAAGAGTTGATACCCAATGTAGTGCATACATCAACAAGTTGATAGCAGATTGATAGTTGTGTCTAAGATGTAATTGGTATATCGATACCTCCGAGACATAAGGTGGCTTGTTGGACAAATCCAAGGTCATTCTCAATGCTCTGTTATCGATGATGCAATTGGTATGACCGAAACCTACCGATTGACCTAACTTGTGGCTTGTTGGACAAATCCAAGGTCATTCTTAGTAATATCGGATATCAACCCACTAGGACATAATGTCATTTTGTTTCTTTGGATTAAGAATGAGGGTTATGGATTCTATGAAACTAGTGGAGCTCTTTTGCATATCATTCAAGTCCTTATGATTATGCAGCTATTCCTATTCTAACATTCTTCCTCTCTTTTCGTGTAGGTTGTTTGAAAATGTCGTCAAGTGTGAACCTTCGCTCGCTAATGGAGTCAAACAAGCTAAGCTGACCGAATTTTCTTGATTGGTTAAGGAACACGAGAATCGCTTCTCGGATCTGAAGGTGCAGGATATATACTAGATTTTCCACTTCCGGATGCACTGTTGTCGATGCTTCGATGATGATCGGAAGGCATATAGTAAGCATCTTAAGGATGATGACATGGCGACTTGCATTATGCTTGCATCGATGTCACCGAGCTGCGAAGCGACGAGTCCATGGATGCTCACACAATAGTTTTTCATCTTAGGGAGCTGTTTGACGAGCAAGCCCGGTCCGAAAGGTTCGAGACCTCAAGGCTTCTCTTCACCACTAAGATGGCTCGAGGACATCTGGCATGCGATGCATACGAAGATGAATGGCTATATTGAGAGATTGGCCGTCTTAGGTTTTGCAATGGATCATGAATTAAGTATAGACTTAATTCTCGTTGGATTGTCCGGCGATTATACGCGATTAAGTGCTAAACTATCGGATGAACCAAATATCCACTACAATACCGAGTGATCAATCTGCTTTCAAGACAGTGACGGAACTATCAAGAATGATAGTAAGCAAGTCTTGGTAGTAGCTTCTTCTTCTTGAGTTCAAAGAAGAAAAGAACCCAAAGAAGAAGAAGGCTAAGAAACCAAAGGGAGGCGCCATCAAGAAGAAGACCAAAGAAGCGCCCAAAAGGAACTTGCTTCCATTGCGATAAAGATGGCCATTGGAGCGCAATTGCAAAGTCTATCTCGAGTCGCCAAGCGTAAGAAGGCATCGATGCCTCGACTACTTCAGTTTGTATGTCATTGAAGTTAATATTATTCTTGATCACAACATCCGGGTATTTGATCTTGGTTGCGGCTCACACATATGTAATGATATGCAGGGCCTCGTGACGATGGGCAACTCATGAAGGAGAAGTAGACTGCGTGTTGGAAATGGAGCAAGAGTTCTTTGCATTAGTAGTAGAAACCTATGTTTTGTATCTCCCTCTTGGGCTTCTTTGGAATTGGATGATTGTTATTTTGTACCGTTTGACAAAGAATATATTATACATTTCTTGTCTAAATAGAATTTGGATTCCATATGAATTTTAGTAGCAATGGTTGTTCTATTAATTCTAATGGAATGCTTTATGGGCCGGTACATTGTGCAATGGTATTTACATATTAGATATGTCTAATCCAATTTTAAATGTCAATGACACCAAACGGCATAAAAGAGATAATCTAAAATCAACTTACTTATGGCATTGTCGACTTGGCCATATAAATGAGACACGCATCGCTAAACTCCACAAGAGTGGTAGTTTAGGGTCATTTGATTATGAATCATATGACACATGCGAATCTTGTTTATTAGGCAAGATGACTAAGTTACCCTTCAAGGAAAGGGTGAGCGAAGCGATTGGAGTATTAGACCTAATACATTCGAGATGTATGCGGTCCGATGTCCATCCATGCCGAAGTGGTTGTCGTTACTTCATTACCTTTATCGATGATTATTCACGATATGGGTACTTGTATCTGATGAGATACAAATCTGAAGCGTTTGAAAAGTTCAAACAATTCAGAAATAAAGTAGAAAACCAGCTTGGTAAAAGTATCAAGGCATTACGATCCGATCGTGGTGGAGAATACTTAGACCAACAGTTTGAGATTATCTCGTAGATAATGGCATTTTATCTCGATGGACTCCTCCTTACACGCCGCAAGACAATGGTGTGGTGAAAGGAGAAATCGAACCTTGTTGGACATGGTTCGATCAATGATGGGTTTCGCAGTTACCAAAATCGTTTTGGGGTATCTTGCTAGAGACATTTGTTTACTTGTTAAGCGAGTTCCCTCTAAGACGATTGATGTTACTCCATATGAGATGTGGACTAATAGAAAACCTTATCTTTCTCATCGAAAGTATGGGGTTGTCACCTTCGTGAAGCGGATTCGGTCGATAAGCTTGAAACGAAATCGACAAGTGTTTGTTTGTAGGATATCCTAAAGAGACCAAAGGATATCAATTCTACCATCTTGAGGAACAAAAGGTGTTTGTTTCAAGGCATGCTGTCTTTAGAGAAAGAGTTTCTTTTACAAGAAGATAGTGGGAGCAAAGTTGAACATGAAGAAGTTCAAGATGCTCAAACAAGCCTGAATCAATCGCTGAACTCAAGCTGCCACTCATTCGGATGAAGTAACAGTTCAACCTTCCGTGACACACGTTAAGTAGGTTAAGTAGGATGCGCCTTTGTTCGAGAGATATGGATTTCGTAAGTGAGCAGAATGACGTATTGCTCATAGAAGATGATGAGCACGCTACCTATGAAGAGGTTACGAAATGTTCGAGTCGAAAAATGGCTTTGTGCCATGAAAGCGAAATGGATTCCATGTACATAAACCAAGTATGGTCTTTGGTTGATGCACTGAAAGGATAAAACCTATAGGGTGCAAATGGGTTTTCAAGAAGAAAAGCGGCATGGATGGTAATGTGATTACCTCAAAGCAAGGCTCGTGGCGAAAGGATTTCGTCAAAGACAAGGAGTTGACTATGACGAGACCTTGACCTAGTAGCAATGCTTAAATCCATTCGGATACTCCTAGCCATTGCAGCTCATTATGATTATGAGATATGGCAAATGGATGTGAAGACGACTTTCCTTAACGGAATCGGCGAGGATGTGTACATGACACAACCAGAGGGCTTCACTTCGATGATGGCGAAAAGGTATGCAAGCTTCGAAATCCATTTATGGATTGAAGCAAGCATCCGGAGTTGGAACATCCGTTTTGATGAGTCAATCAAAGAGTTTGGTTTTCTCAAAATCCGGATGAGTCTTGTGTGTACAAAAGGTTAATGGGAATGCAATCGTTTTCCTTGTGCTATATGTGGATGACATATTGTTACTCGGAAGCGATGTCTCAATGATCTGTCGGTTAAAATTTGGTTGTCCAAGCAATTTGCGATGAAGGGCCTTGGTGAAGCAACTTATATCCTTGGGATAAAGATCTATAGAGATAGATCAAAGAGGTTGCTTGGTCTTTCACAATCATCGTACATAGACAAGATGCTAAAAAGGTTTAGCATGGAGCAATCCAAGAGAGGGTTCCTTCCCATTACTCATGGGATAACACTCTCGAAATTTATGTGTCCTAAGACACAAGATGAGAGGATTCACATGGATCGATCCGTATGCATCTGCGAGAGGATCGATCATGTATGCTATGTTATGTACGAGGCCGATGTATCATATGCTCGAGTGTCACGGCGATACCAATCGGATCTGGTGAGGGTCCTTCGGTGGTGTCAAGAATATCCTCAAGTACTTGCGAAGGACTAAGGATGTTTTCTTGATATATGGAGATGGAAATCTCCAAGTGGCGAATATCTGGATGCGGCCTCCAATCGACAAGGATGACTCGGATCCCAACGAGTTATGTTTTTACGCTAAGCGGCGGAGCGGTTAGTTGGAAGAGTTCAAACAAGAGACGATCACGATTGACGATCGAGGCGAGTACATTCTTTGCATCGAGGCGGCAAAGGAAGTCGTTTGGATCGAAGTTCATTTCGAACTTGGTGTGGTTCCTAGGCGTGATGGACCCATACGGTTGTATTGTGACAACAATGGGGCTATTGCTCGAGCAAAGAACCAAGGTCTCACCAACGATCTAAACACGTACTCCACGGATATCATCGATTAGAGATCATTGCTAGAGGTGATGTCGCGATCGAGAGGATTCCTACGAACGAACATTCTTGATCCGTTGACGAAGCCATTGTCACGTAAGAATTTTGATTCTCATGTACTCGCTATGGTATTAGATACCAAGGCGATTGGCTTTAGGTCAGTGGGAGATTTGTTAGAGTAGTGCCTAAAGGCAATCCCTTTAGCGCATTTTGTTCATAGTCATGTATGCACTTTATGAATAAATAAAGAAAGGCATGTTTCATTTATTTGATGTTCTTTATGAATTGATAGTGATCTTTAATCAAATTAATGAAGTCCATGATATATGACATAGCATGAAGGAAATTATGATGTGATCATACTCCCGAGATTCCTATCATGTGCAATTATGTGAGTATCTAAATTTTCCTAGTCATAGGATTAATGAGGCTGGACATCATTAATCCCATGACGATAACATATGTCATACTCCTTGATTGGATCAGCGGTGGATCTCGAAGCTGTAAATATGAGATATTTAGAGTTGACATATGGATGCTTACTAGTGGTAGTAAGTTCATTGGATGACTGCCATGAGATCATCACATGGATTTATGTCGGTGATAATCTCATCATAGCAATGGTGCAAGTATCCTTAGACTTGAGGTACTCGAGGATATCTTGAATCTTGATCACATACTGACTCCATTCCTTGTGGCCTTCGGAGGTTACTCATAGGGTGGTGCTTGGAGTGCAGTTTGAGGTATTCAAGGTAATTGAGTAGCCAATAAAGGATTCATCATACGTGAAAGCGAAGAGATACTGGCCTCTTATCGGGATCATTACTTTAAGTCTCTAGCGAACATGACTATGTCATGAAGAGTGTCTTCATGGACATATAAAGTAATGAGTCCTAAGGCGAGAACCGATTTCACTTAGGCTAGACTTAGTCTAGTAAGAGTTGACATATTAGCCATACTCATAACCAAGTGGGGTATAGGATGATGAAAGGACGAATTGCACAATGGTTGTACATGGAAGGGTTAAATGATCCGGTTCGTGATGAATTCATCAAACCGATTACTTTTCGGTCAATTGGGGGTCATGATGTGTTGCTAGATACCGCTCATGACTTGCTCAGATTAATTGTTAATCTAAGTGGCCAACATAACCGGAAACCTAAAGGGTCACACGCTTAAGAGTGACTCAGAGAATCTGTAAAATAGTAATTGGACAGAGTTCCAATTATGGAAACATTAGGATTAAATAGATCCCAATGGGATTGGGATATGTCTGATGAGATCGCGACATCAATATTGCTAAGAAAGGTTTAGGAGTCGTTTGACATCGGGGCCCATGGCCGAGTAGGACCAGACCCAGTTTGGTGGATCATGAAGCAATTATATATATTAATTAATTAAGTAAATAATTAATTAATATATATAAATATATAGTCATGTCGTTGGAATGGGGAGGAGAAGAGAAATGGTTTGAAAAGTCAAACCTTATTTCTTTATTAAGTTAAAGAATGAATGGTTATTAATCTTCCACTTGGCATCTTCTTATGGTGACTTATTAAACTTAAGAGTTAAGTAAATAAATCACAAAGAGATGAGCCTAAGGTGGTGGTCGTGAGTTATGGCTAGAGAAATAGAAGATGAAAGCTTAATGGTTAAGTTTGCTTGAAAAGGTGATTTCTTCTTCTTCATCAAGCCATCATCAATTCTCTTCTTCTCCAAGCAAGTGGTTCCAACGTCGATCTCAGCTCTCCGGATGTAGGTAGGGTCTAGCGGCTCTTATTCTCATTCTAGCTATTCCAGGGTCAAAAGGGTTTGACTCGGTTAGGTTTTCGATCTCTGCGTGGATACCTTTAGAGATAGTCTCTATTGGCTATTCAGGTTTGAGTTTTCATACCGACACCGGGATCCTGGGTTTTCGGGAAGGTCCCGGGACCAAAAATTTTTGTTTCCACTGCTGGAACATGTGATGTTCCTCCCGGGATTTTCCTACACTATATTTACATAACTCCAACAATATCACTTGTGGAACTTAAAGAACTTAAAATTTAGCTGTAGGAGTTGTTAGATAAGGGTTTTATCAGACCTTAGGTTGCTCCATTTATGTTTATGAAGAAAAAGGATAGGACTTTCAGATTTTGCATTGAGTATAGGCAATTAAATCAGGTGATAGTGAAGAATAAGTATCCCCTACTGAGATTAGATGATTTACTTGATCAATTATAGGGAGTTCAAGTCTTTACTAAACTACATTTGAGATCAAGGTTTATCAATTGAAAATAGTAGAAGCTGATGTACCAAAAAGTACATTCAAAACCAGATATAAACACTTCGAGTTTTTGGTGATGCCTTTTGGATTGATGAATGCTCTGGTTTCCTTTATGATATTGATGAATAAAGTATTCCAACCTGACTTAGATCACTTTTTTATTGTATTTATAGATGATATCTTGGTGTATTCGAGGAGTAGAGAGGAAAATTCTGAGCATTTGAGGTTAATTTTATAAATAATAAGAGAGAAGCAATTGTATGTAAGGTTCAGAATGTGTGAATTTTGGCTTGATCAGGTGGTATTTTTGGGTCATATAGTATCTAAACAAGGCATACAGCTAGTCCGAAAGAAAGTTGATGTAGTGATGAAGTGGAAAGCATCTAGCAATATGTCAGAGATTCGGAGTTTTCTTGGACTAACAGGTTATTATAGGAGGTTTATTGAGGGGTTTTTATTTATCCTAGCCCCTTTGATAAAGCTTTTGAGGAAGAATGTACATTTTCAATGGACTGATGAATATCAAAGGAGCTTTGAGGAATTAAAACATCGATTAACTATAGCACCAGTATTAACTATTCCATTTGGATTTGAAGGGTATGTTGTTTATAGTGATGCTTCACACCAACGGTTAGGGTGTGTTTTGATGTAGTATGGTAAAGTGGTTGCTTATTCTTTGAGACAATTAAGGCCTTATGAGTTCAATTATCTAGTTCATGATCTAGAGCTTGCTACATTAGTATTTACTCTAAAAATTTGGAGACATTATTTATATGGTGAAACGTTTTAGATTTTTACAAATCATGGAAGTTTGAGATATTTTTAAAGTCAACAGGAAATTAATATAAGCCAAAGGAGGTGGATTGAGTTGCTTAAGGATTATGATTATATAATATATTACAATCTAGGTAAGGCTAAGGTTGTAGCTGATGCATTAAGTAGGAAATCTAATAGCAGTGTAGCACAAATTCAAGCATCAAGGTTACCAACTCTATTTCAACTAAGTGCACTAAATGTTGAGCTAAGTTTAGGGTAAAATGAAGCATTACAAGCTAAGTTTAAACTTAGACTAGTATTATAGGATAGGATCAGAAAAGCTCAAAGCAAGGACCTAAAATTAGTGAAAAATATAGAGAAGTTAACAAAGAATTCGGGTTCTGAGTTTGAGTTGAGAAATATTACATTGTGGTTGAATCAGAGATCATATGTACCATATGTTGATGGTCTAAAAAAAATCTTGGAGGAAGCACACATAGTAGCCCACGTTATGTATCCTGGTACTACCATGATGTACAATACTCTGAAACAACATTTTTGGTGGCCAAGGATGAAGAAACAAGTGGCTGAGTATGTTACCAAATGTTTGATATGCCAACAAGTTAAGGCAGTGCATCAGTTACCAGTTTGGAAACTACAATCATTACCTATTCTAGGGTAGAAATGGGAGAGGATGATAATGGATTTTATTATGGGTTTGCCGAGATCTCCAAGGCAGAATGATGTTATATGGGTCATTATTGACAGATTGAGAAAAGAAGCTCATTTCTTACCTATTAGAGAGAATAACACACTAGATCAATTAGCTCAGAGATGTGTAAATGAGATAGTAAGGTTACATGGAGTTTTGATGTCTATTGTATCATATCGAGATCCTAGATTTACTTATAGATTTTAGGGTAGTCTATAGACAGCATGGGTACAAAGTTGAATTTTAATACAATGTTTCATCCTCAGACAAACCGACAAAGTGAGAGGAGTATTCAAATTGTTGAGGACATTCTTAGGGTGTGTGTTTTTGAGTTTCAAGGAGGATGGGATGTGTATGTAGCTCTCATTGAATTTGCATACAATAGTCATTATCATAGTAGTATTGATATGGCTCCATATGAGGCGTTATATGGCAGAAGGTGTCGAGCACCTTTGTATTTGGATGAAAAAGGCCTAATGATTTGTTGGATCGTGTACGGTTCCAGTATTCACAATACGCTACGGAAAAAACCATACAAGAACATCACGTATAATCAAAAACACAAAGGATTAACGAAAATACCTTATTTTCGTGGGTGGACTGCTTCTTTTCGGATTCCAAGACACTGCAAAACGCGAATGCCCTCTACCGGTATCCACACGAGTATGCACAATCCGGGCTGCGACTATGGTGTGCTAGCATGTCCTGAAACTCTTCCGAACGTCGCACGATTTTTCTCTCAGATGGCGGCTAGGTTTTTAGACAATGATGTCTTCCTCTCTTAACCTAATGAGACCTAAGCTTCTCTATTTATAGAGAAACCCTAATCCCATTTAGGCCCCATTAAGTTTCGGCCCATTATATCATATATAAGAAAAGCCCGACAACTTAATTCAATCTAGCCCAATAAATATATCCACATATATTTATTCAATACCTAATAAATTAGGCCCAAGAGAATAAGCCCAGATCACATCACTCTTTGTGTGTGACCCTGTAGGCTCATTTGATGTTGGCAATGGGCTTTATCACACTTCAAGGCCCATAAGTCATAAGCGGCCTCTAGCAAGACATTAGGACTACCCAAATCAAATGAGGATCGATAATCCGATTTAACTCAGAACTATGGTTATAGGCTCGATCCTTTTGTAACACGATATCAAGATTAATCAAAAGGCATGGTACATGTCAACCTTTGATTAATCATAGTTTCTTGATCCCCAAGTTGACTGATTATAACAAATGACATTGATGACTCTTCATCAATTCATTTGAGCACGGCCATGCATTTCTTCAGTCACACTTGTCAAGAGGCCCAAATGATATCTTTCTCATTTAAGAGAGGTACAAATCCCATCTACGTCATTCACATCCCTCCGCATGATTCATTTAGTGTCCAATATAAGACTATTTGTTATTCGGTTAAAAATAACTTAGTCTAATATCAAAACACTAAATTCCTCATGTAGGAAACCATGATGACTTCAGGTCAAAGGACTAAAGTCAAACCATATAAAGAATCACTAATGACATGAAACCATGTAGTATTCTTTATGTGGATTGGTCCAATATATGTTCTCTAACATATATCTATGTTTCTGATTTGATATCTCATATCCATGATCAGTAAAACGTGATCATCAATCAAAACACATACTAGTCTTAATTCATTATTGTTCCACCAATAATGATCGACCAGGGACAGTCTAGAATAGTGTTATAACACTTATGGTTTTACTATCAAGTCACATAATTGATGACATAAGTCTAATACTATTCATGGAATGTAAATCACATTACATAAACGAAATACATGCATGTATAAAGGAATACCTCATAATATATTATTAACAAGTCATAATGTTAATGCATGAATCACAAATATCCATTGGCCTAGGGCACACTACTAACAATCTCCCACTTGAACTAGGCCTAATCGGTCAGATATCTAATACCCATAGACCTCGTATGACTCTCATGTTTAGGTTGTGGAAGAGGTTTAGTAAGTGGATCGACAATGTTGTCATCTGTGCCCACTTTGCATATCTTCACGTCTCCTCTCCCAATGATCTCTCTAATCAGATGGAAACGTCTGAGTATGTGTTTGGATCTATGATCCGAGTTTGGTTCCTTGGCCTATGCTATAGCCCCATTATTATCACAATAAAGGTCTATAGGACTTCCAATGCTAGGAACAACTCCAAGCTCAATAATGAACTTCCTGATCCATACAGCTTCCTTAGTTGCATCCGAGGCAGCAATGTACTCAGCTCAGTTGTAGAATCAGCAACAGTGTCTTGTTTTGAACTTTTCTAGCTCACTGCACCTCCATTCAAACAGAACACAAAACCTGATTGCGATCTAAAATCATCTATGTTAGACTGAAAACCAGCATCAGTGTAACCATTTACAACGAGCTCTCCTTCAAGTCCTCCATAGACTAGGAACATATCCTTAGTTCTTCTCAAGTACTTAAGGATATTCTTAACTGCTATCCAGTGACTCTCACCATAATTAGATTAGTATCTACTTATTATGCTCAAAGAATATTAGACATCTGGTCGAGTACATAACATGGCATACATGATAAATCCAATTGCAGATGCATATGGAATCTTACTCATGCGCTCAAGCTCTTTACCTGAAGTAGGACAATCCTTCTTAGAAAGCTTGATTCCATGTCACATAGGCAAGAATCCTCTCTTTGAATCTTGCATACTAAACCTTTTCAATATCTTATCTATGTATGTACTCTGACTTAGGCCTATAAGCTTTCTTGATCTATCTCTATAGATCTTAATGCCTAAAACATAGGCAGCCTCACCTAAGTCTTTCATTGAGAAACATTTCCTTAACCAAATCTTGACACTCTGTAAGGTTGGAATATCGTTTCCAATGAGCAGTATGTCATCAACATATAAAGTTAAAAAGACAACAGCACTCCCACAAACCTTTTTGTAAACACAAAGTTCATCATCATTCTTGATGAATCCAAACTCTTTGACAACTTCATCAAAACGAAGATTCCAGCTTCTTGATGCTTGCTTCAATCCATAAATGGATCTTTGAAGCTTGCACACCTTTCCCGAATTCTTAGGATGGATTAAAACCTCGAGTCAGTATCATATATACATCCTCAAGTAAGTTTTCATTAAGGAAAGCCATTTTCACATCCATTTGCCATATCTCATAATCGTAGTATGCAGCTATGGAAATAAGAATTCTAATGGATTTGATCATGATCATTGGAGAAAATGTTTCATCATAATCAATTCCATGAACTTGTCGATAACCTTTAGCAACAAGTCTTGCTTTATAAGTGTGTACATTTCCATTCATGTCGAGTTTCTTTTTGAAAACCCATTTGCATCCAATGGTCTTCAAGTGTTAGAGTAGTGCCCTAAAGGCAATCCCCTTTAGCGCTTTTTGTTCATAGTCATGTACAGACTTTATGAATAAATAAAGAAAGGCATGTTTCATTTATTTGATGTTCTTGATAAATTGATATTGATCTTTAATCAAATTAATGAAGTCCATGATATATGACATAACCTGAAGGAAATTATGAAGTGATCATAATCCTGAGATTCCTATCATGTGCAATTATGTCAAGATCTAAATTTTCCTAGTCATAGGATTAATGAGGCCGGACATCATTAATCCCACGACTAGATATGTCATACTCCTTGATTGGATCAGCGGTGGATCTCGAAGCTGTAAATATGAGATATTTAGAGTTGACATATGGATGCTTACTAGTGGTAGTAAGTTCATTGGATGACTGCCATGAGATCATCACGTGGATTTAATGTCGGTGATAATCTCATCATAGCAATGGTGCAAGTATCCTTAGACTTGAGGTACTCGAGGATATCTTGAATCTTGATTACGTGCTTTGACTCCATTCCTTGTTGCCTTCGGAGGTTACTCATAGGGTGGTGCTTGGGTGCGGCTTGAGGTATTGAAGGTAATTGAGTAGCCAATAAAGGATTCATCACTTCTGTGATAGCAGAAGAGATACCCTGGCCTCTTGTCAGGATCATTACTTTAAGTCTCTGGCCAGAGCATAAATATGTCATGAAGAGTGTCTTCATGGACATATAAAGTAATGAGTCCTCAGACAGGAACTGATTTCACTTGGGCTAGACTTAGTCTAGTAAGAGTTGACATATTAGCCATACTCATAACCAAGTGGGGTATAGGATGTTGAAAGGACGAATTGCACAAGAATTGTCATGGAAGGGTTAAATGATCGGTTCGTGATGAATTCATCAAACCGATTACTTTCCGGTCAATTGGGGGTCATGATGTGTTGCTAGATACCACTCATGACTTGCTCAGATTAATTGTTAATCTAAGTGGCCAACATAACTGGGAACCTAAAGGGTCACACGCATAAGAGTGACTCAGAGAATCTATAAAATAGTAATTGGACAGAGTTCCAATTATGGAGAGCATTAGGATTAATTGGATCCCAATGGGATTGGGATATGTCCCGATGTGATCGCGATATCAATATTGCTAAGAAAGGTTTAGAATGTTTTCAAAGATAGGGGCCGATGAGTAGGTAGGACCGACCCAGTTTGATGGACCTCTTAGTAATTATATATATGTTAATTAATTAAGTAATTAATTAATGAATATTATATATATAAGCCCATGTGCGTGGAATGAGGAGGAGAGGTTAAGAGTTTGACTTTTCAAACTTGTTATTTTAATCATTTAATGGATTAATGGTTAAAATGACTTACACATGTCTAACCTTATGGAGGCTTTTAATTAGTTAAAAAGAACATAAGGAGGCTTTAGTTCATGTGGGTATCGACGGCAACTAGGGTTCCAAAGAAGAAGAAAAACTTAAAGTGTTAAGTTGAAAGGTTTTCTTCATTTTCTCTTTCCTTAAGCAACCATCGATTTCTCTTTACTCCAAGCAAGGGTTCAACGTCGATCTCAAGGTCTCCGTGATGAGGTAGGGTCTAGCAGCTCTTATTCGTTTCTAGCTATTCCGGGTCAAAAGTGTTTGATCCGGTTAGGTTTTCGATCTCTGCGTGGATACCTTTAGAGATAGTCTCTATTGGCTATTCAGGTTTGAGTTTTCATACCGACACCGGATCCAGGTATTGGGAAGGTCCCGGAACAAAATTTTGTTTTCATTCTTTGGAACATGTGATGTTCCTCCCGGATTTTCCTACAATGGTATCGGAGCGTCGTGTGTAGTGTATGAAGCTTTAATCAAGCTAGATCATAAACCTTAATTGCTTGTGATGTTGTAGCATGCATTTTGTTGATTTGAATTGCTATAGAGATAGGGTTTTCAAATTTTTCGCCTGTGATTGTTCATAACATGTTATAGAATATGTCTATGAATTTTCAGAATTTATCAATTTGATTTGATATAGTTTTGCTAATTAATTCCCTAAGGTTCCAAGGTGATTGGATATTTATTCACGAATTTATTCTATCTTTGTTGGGAATTCTTGTCTTTGATGAACCTGATTTTGAATCGGTTTTGTTATTTTGGTTGACTGAGTTTTGATGGCCTAAAATCTGAACAAATTCAGGTAGCATTTTAGAAAATGTAATAACCTATTTAATTTTCTCAAATTTATTGAAATTGTTTCATTGATCATTTCGAGCAATGTCTGAAGCTCGACGCTTTTGGTGAAAATTGTTGGGACTGCTTTTGCTTGGCTTGATTGAGTGTGCTTTTCAGTTCAATGCCTTGCACCATTTTAATGTGATTAAAAATGTGTTATCTTGATGTGGTATGATCTCCAAAGTGCATTTCTTGAAGTTGTTTTTCCAAGAATTTTTGAATGCCGAATTGGTCACATTTGTGTCTCGTTAGTATATTTCATTTTCTTGCTTGTTTTGGCCGTCACAATTTTTCTGACAAGTGCCGAAGTAGTTTTGAGAGTGTATACACTAGCTTGAGATGCTTAGGGTGATAATTTGGGTGTTCCTAAATTATTTGGAAATCTTAGAGTTATGACTCATTTCAAGCTTTTCATATAGTTTGACTATTTAAGGCATTAATGAATCAACGAAGTGTTCATTGAGGCATCTATTCTGATATTACCCTAGGTATGATGGTATTGTGAATTGGAATTGCATGGATTGAGGAATTAGCCGATTAGAGATTTTAGCAAATTTCCTTGGATAAGGCGACTTGTGTATGGAATAAGTCGACTTGTTCAAGGTCTTAGTATAAATCGACTTGTAGCACATTACAAGGCGACTTGTACATCAAGCAGTGCCATAAGGCGACTTGTTTCATACAAGTCGACTTGTGTGTGAGCGAAGCATAAGGTGACTTGCATTCGATGAAAGTCGACTTGTGATATGCTCGAGTTGGATGATGGATGATTATAAGGATTGATTCAATTTGATTGATGAAACCTAAATCATGCCATATAGTCTAGTGACTATGATCCTTGACTTGAGTCTAGAGTTTCTAAATCCTCCTCGGTATATGAAAACTAACGCCTTCCATTAATATGGTAGAACCAGAGTTCTTATAGGGATGGGTTGTTGGGTAAACCCAAGCTCACTCTATACGGATATGTTGAACCATGAAAATATAATTTTCGATTAATGGGTTGGTTTTCCTTTGAAGCGTTGGTTTGTTGAGTAAACTCAAGGTCAACGTGGACGAGAGGTGAAATTGGGTAGCATACATCGGATGTATGCGCATCAAAGAGTTGATACCCGATGTAGTGCATACATCAACAAGTTGATAGCGATCGATAGTTGTGTCTAAGATGTAATTGGTATATCGATACCTCCGAGACATAAGGTGGCTTGTTGGGTAAACCAAGGTCATTCTCAATGGGTTATCGATGATGCAATTGGTATGTTCGATACCTACCGATTGACCTAAGTTGTGGCTTGTTGGGTAAACCCAAGGTCATTCTTAGCAATATCGGATATCAACCCACTAGGACATTATGTCACTTTGTTTCTTTGGATTCAGTAATGAGGGTTATGGATTCTATGAAACTAGTGGAGCTCTTTTGCATATCATTCAAGTCCTTATGATTATGCAGCTATTCCTATTCTAACATTCTTCCTCTCTATCTGTGTAGGTTGTTTGAAAATGTCGCCGAGTGTGAATCTTCGCCGCTTATGGATTCAACAAGTTAATTGAACCAATTTTCTTGATCGGTTAAGGAATCGAGAATAGTTCTCGATCGAAGGTGCAGGATATATCCTAGATTTTCCGCTTCGGATGCACTCGCCGTCGATGCTTCTGAAGATGATCAGAAGGCATATAGTAAGCATCTAAAGGATAGTGACATGGCTACTTGCATCATGCTTGCCTCGATGTCACTAGAGCTGCAGAAGCAGCACGAGTCCATGGATGCTCACACTATAGTTTTTCATCTTAGGGAGCTGTTTGACGAGCAAGCCCGGTCCGAAAGGTTCGAGACCTCAAGGCTTCTCTTCACCACAAAGATGGCTCCAGGGACATCTGCTGTGCAGTATGCCCTGAAGATGAATGGCTATATTGAGAGATTGGTCGTCTTAGGTTTTGCAATAGATCATGAGTTAAGTATAGACTTAATTCTGGTTGGATTGTCCGACAGTTATGCACAGTTTGTGTTAAACTATCGGATGAACCAAATATCCACTACAATACCTGAGCTGATCAATCTGCTTTCGATAACGGTGTAGACTATCAAGAGTGATAGTAAGCAAGTCTTGGTAGTAGCTTCTTCTTCTTGAGTTCGAAGAAAAAAGAACCCAAAGAAGAAGAAGGCAAAGAAACCAAAGGGAAGCGCCATCAAGAAGAAGACCAAAGAAGCTGCCCGAAAGGAACTTGCTTCCATTCATGGTAAAGATGGCCATTGGAGGCGCAATTGCAAAGTCTATCTGAGTCATTTGAAGCGAAGAAGGCATCGGATGCCTCGACTACTTCAGGTTTGTATGTCATTGAAGTTAATCATTCTCGATCACAACATTTGGGTATTTGATACTGGTTGTGGCTCACACATATGTAATGATATGCGGGCCTCGTGGGACGATGGCAACTCATGAAGGAGAAGTAGACCTACGTGTTGGAAATGGAGCAAGAGTTGCTTTGCATTAGCCGTAGGAACCTATGTTTTGTATCTCCCTCTTGGGCTTGTCTTGGAATTGGATGATTGTTATTTTGTACCCGCTTTGACAAAGAATATATTATCTGCTTCTTGTCCGAATAGATTGGATTCCATATGAATTTTAATAGCAATGGTTGTTCTATCAATTCTAATGGAATGCTTTATGGAACCGGTACATTGTGCAATGGTATTTACATATTAGATATGTCTAATCCAATTTTAAATGTCAATGACACCAAGCGGTATAAAGAGATAATCTAAAGTCAACTTACTTATGGCATTGTCGACAGCCATATAAATGAGACATGCATCGCTAAACTCCATAAGAGTGGCGGTTTAGGATCATTTGATTATGAATCATATGACACATGCGAATCTTGTTTATTAGGCAAGATGACTAAGTTACCCTTCAAGGAAAGGGTGAGCGGCGATTGGAGTATTAGACTTAATACATTCAGATGTATGCGGTCCGATGTCCATCCATGCGAAGTGGTTGTCGTTATTTCATTACCTTTATCGATGATTATTCACGATATGGGTACTTGTATCGATGAGATACAAATCTGAAGCGTTTGAAAAGTTCAAACAATTCGAAATGAAGTAGAAAACCAACTTGGTAAAAGTATCAAGGCATTACGATCGATCGTGGTGGAGAATACTTGAGACCAACAGTTTCGGATTATCTCGGGGATAATGGGATATTATCTCGATGGACTCCTCCTTACACGCCGCAAACAATGGTGTAGCTGAAAGGAGAAATCGAACCTTGTTGGACGTGATACGATCAATGATGGGTTTCGCAGTTACCAAAATCGTTTTGGGGTATGCGCTAGAGGCAATTGTTTACTTGTTAAACGAGTTCCCTCTAAGACAATTGATGTTACTCCATATGAGATGTGGACTAGCGAAAACCTTATCTTTCTCATCCGAAAGTATGGGGTTGTCCCGCTTCGTGAAGCGGATTCGATCGAGATAAGCTTGAAGCAAAGTCCGACAAGTGTTTGTTTGTAGGATATCCTAAAGAGACCATGGGATATCAATTCTACCTTGCTGAGGAACAAAAGGTGTTTGTTTCGAAGCATGCTGACTTTTTAGAGAAAGAGTTTCTTCTACAAGAAGACAGTGGGAGCAAAGTCGAACTTGAAGAAGTTCAAGATGCTCAAACAAGCACGGATCGACTACAGAACACGAGGCATCACTCATTCAAATGAAGTAACAGTTCAACCTACAGGACACACGAAGTTCATAGGTCAAGTAGGATGCGACTGTTCCCGAGAGATATGGATTTCGTAAGTGAACAGAATGACGTATTGCTCATAGAAGATGATGAGCTGCTACTATGAAGAGATTACGAAAGTTGAGTCCGAAAAATGGCTTTGTGCCATGAAAGCGAAATGGATTCCATGTACATAAACCAAGTATGGACTTTGGTTGATGCACTGAAGGATAAAACCTATAGGGTGCAAATGGGTTTCAAGAAGAAACCGACATGGATGGTAATGTGATTACCTCAAAGCAAGGCTTGTGGCGAAAGGATTTCGTCAAAGACAAGGAGTTGACTATGGCGAGACCTTGACCCCGTAGCAATGCTTAAATTCATTCGGATACTCCTAGCCATTGCCGCTCATTATGATTATGAGATATGGCAAATGGATGTGAAGACACTTTCCTTAGCGGAATCGGCCGAGGATGTGTACATGACACAACCAGAGGGCTTCACTTCGGAGATGGCGAAAAGGTATGCAAGCTTCGTAAATCCATCTATGGATTGAAGCAAGCATCCAGGAGTTGGAACATCCGTTTTGATGAGTCAATCAAAGAGTTTGGTTTCTCACAAAATCCGGATGAGCATTGTGTGTACAAAAAGGTTAATGGGAATGCAATCGTTTTCCTTGTGTTGTATGTAGATGACATACTATTACTCAGAAACGATGTCTCATTGATGCAATTAGTTAAAATTTGGTTGTCCAAGCAATTTGCGATGAAAGACCTTGGTGAAACAACTTTTATCCTTGGGATAAAGATCTATAGAGATAGATCAAAGAGGTTGCTTGGTCTTTCACAATCATCGTACATAGACAAGATGCTAAAGAGGTTTAGCATGGAGCAATCCAAGAGAGGGTTTCTTCCTATTACTTATGGGATAACACTCTCGAAATCTATGTGTCCTAAGACACAAGATGAGAGGATTCGCATGGATCAGATCCCGTATGCATCTGCAGTAGGATCGATCATGTATGCTATGTTATGTCACGAGGCCGATGTATCGTATGCTCACGAGTGTCACGGCGGATACCAATCGGATCCTAGTGAGGGTCCTTTGGGTAGGTATCGAGAATATCCTCAAGTACTTGCGAAGGACTAAAGATATTTTCTTGATATATGGAGATGGAAATCTCAGTGGCGGCATCGGATGCTAGTTTCCAATCGACAAGGATGACTCGGATCGATCGGGTTATGTTTTCACGCTAAGCGCTGAGCGGTCAATTGGAAGAGTTGCAAACAAGAGACGACTGCTATTTTGACGACCGAGGCAGAGTACATTGCTGCATCAGAGGCGGCAAAGGAAGCTAAGTTCATTTCTGAACTTGGTGTGGTTCCTAGCTGTGATGGACCCATACAGTTGTATTGTGACAACAATGGGGCCATTGCTCAGGCAAAAGAACCGAGGTCTCACCAACGATCTAAACACGTACTCCGCAGATATCATCTGATTTGAGAGATCATTGCTAGAGGTGATGTCGCGATCGAGAGGATTCCCACAGAGCAGAACATTGCTGATCCGTTGACGAAGCCATTGTCACAGAAGAATTTTGATTCTCATGTACTCGCTTATGGTATTAGATACCAAGGCGATTGGCTTTAGGTCAAGTGGGAGATTGTTAGAGTAGTGCCCTAAAGGCAATCCCCTTTAGCGCTTTTTGTTCATAGTCATGTACAGACTTTATGAATAAATAAAGAAAGGCATGTTTCATTTATTTGATGTTCTTGATAAATTGATATTGATCTTTAATCAAATTAATGAAGTCCATGATCTATGACATAGCATGAAGGAAATTATGATGTGATCATAATCCTGAGGTTCCTATCATGTGCAATTATGTCAGTATCTAAATTTTCCCTAGTCATAGGATTAATGAGACTGGACATCATTAATCCGGATAGACTAGCATATGTCATACTCCTTAATTGGATCAGCGGTGGATCTCGAAGCGTAAATATGAGATATTTAGAGTTGACATATGGATGCTTACTAGTGGTAGTAAGTTCATTGGATGACTGCCATGAGATCATCACATGGATTTAATGTCGGTGATAATCTCATCATAGCAATGGTGCAAGTATCCTTAGACTTGAGGTACTCGAGGATATCTTGAATCTTGATTACGTGCTTTGACTCCATTCCTTGTTGCCTTCGGAGGTTACTCATAGGGTGGTGCTTGGGTGCGACTTGAGGTATTAAAGTAATTGAGTAGCCAATAAAGGATTCATCACTTATGATAGCGAAGAGATACCACGGCCTCTTGTCGGGATCATTACTTTAAGTCTCGGCGGAGCATAAATATGTCATGAAGAGTGTCTTCATGGACATATAAAGTAATGAGTCCTCGACAGAACCGATTTCACTTAGGCTAGACTTAGTCTAGTAAGAGTTGACATATTAGCCATACTCATAACCAAGTGGGGTATAGGATGTTGAAAGGACGAATTGCGGTAATTGTACATGGAAGGGCTCGTGATCCGTTCGTGATGAATTCATCAAACCGATTACTTTTCGGTCAATTGGGGTCATGATGTGTTGCTAGATACCGCTCATGACTTGCTCAGATTAATTGTTAATCTAAGTGGCCAACATAACCGAGAACCTAAAGGGTCACACGCATAAGAGTGACTCAGAGAATCTGTAAAATAGTAATTGGACAGAGTTCTAATTATGGAGAGCATTAGGATTAAATGGATCCCAATGGGATTGGAATATGTCCCGATGTGATCGCGACTTCAATATTGCTAAGAAAGGTTTCCTGAGTCGTTTGAGATCGCCAGACCGATGGCCGTAGGACCGACCCCAATTTGACTGGACCTCTTAGTAATTATATATATGTTAATTAATTAAGTAATTAATTAATGAATATTATATATATAAGCCCATGTCCGTGGAATGAGGGAGGAGAGGTTAAGAGTTTGACTTTTCAAACTTGTTATTTTAATCATTTAATGGATTAATGGTTAAAATGACTTACACATATCTAACCTTATGGAGGCTTTTAATTAGTTAAAAGAACATAAGGAGGCTTTAGTTCATGTGGGTATCGACGGCAGCTAGGGTTCCAAAGAAGAAGAAAAGCTTAAAGTGTTAAGTTGAAAGGTTTTCTTCATTTTCTTCTTTTCCTTAAGCAACCATCGATTTCTCTCTACTCGAGCAAGGGTTCAACGTCGATCTCAAGCTCTCCGGATGTAGGTAGGTCTAGCAGCTCTATTCATTCTAGCTATTCCGGTTCAAAAGTGTTTGATCCGGTTAGGTTTCGATCTCTGCGTGGATACCTTTAGAGATAGTCTCTATTGGCTATTCAGTTTGAGTTTTCATACCGACACCGGGATCCTGGGTTTTCGGGAAGGTCCCGGGAACAATATTTTTGTTTTCTGCTGCTGGAACATGTGATGTTCCTCCCGGGATTTTCCTACATCAAGCCATCAGACGGATCAATCAAAGTCCAAACTTGATTGTCATACATGGATTGCATCTCTGCTTTCATGGCCTCTAACCATTTAGCAGATTATGGACTTTCCATAGCTTCTTGATAGGTTGTGGGCTCATTATGATCGATGAGCATCACATTATCATCATCAGTAACGAGAAATCCATATCTCTGGGCTCATGAAGAATCTATCGATCTAAGTGGGCCTTGTGTTGTTGAAGGCGCTCATCAACGACTTGTGAGCTCGCTTCAATCTCCTTTTCAGGCTCAATGTCATTTTGTGAAACTTGAATTTCTTCGAGTTGTACTTTACTCCCACTGTTTCCTTTGGAAACAAATTCCCTCTCTAAGAAGAAACCATTTCGAGCAACAAACACTTTGTTCTCTGTTGGGATGTGAAAGTAATATCCTTTAGTTTCCTTAGGATATCCCACAAAATAACATTTTTCATATTTGGGTGCCAACTTGTCGGCAATTGGACGCTTCACATAAGCTTCACAACCCGAAATCTTTAGAAAAGATAAATTGGGATGCTTCCTAGTCCATATCTCATAAGGTGTCTTTTCTACAGCCTTTGAAGGAATACGGTTCAATATGAATGCTGCATTTTCTAAAGCATAGCCCCAGAAGTATTTTGGAAGATCAGTTTGACTCATCATTGATCGAACCATATCTAATAGAGTTCGATTTCTCCTTTCAGAAACACCATTGCATTAAGGAGTTCCTGGAGGAGTCAATTGTGAAACGATTCCACAATCCTTAAGATAATCATCAAACTCTTGTGATGGCAGACCCAATAGGAATTTGTCCTAGAGAACCTTCATCAAGATGAAACTATGCCCGGGAGTAGATAGAATCAAACAGACACATGGAATCACAAGAAACAAAGTTGAAAAGATAGAAACAGAACACAAAGAAAATGGGAGGTGAGAAGAATGTTGATCGATGAAAAGAACCCTAAGAGAACTTGTCTCTTAGAACTCTAGCAAGAATGTTGGTCAATGGAAAGAACCCTAAGAGAACTTGTCTCTTAGAACTCTAACCTTAAGACGCCACAAAGGAAAACCACTCCTTTGATAAGTCAAGTATTCTCAAAGAATACAAAGAAAGCAAGAAAGCTCTCAATATTATTTCAATCAAAGACCTCCTTCAAAGTACATAGAGGGTGCCTATTTATAGGAAAACTTCCTAACTTAATGTCCTAAAGAAGATACTAAATAAAAGGTAACAAATCAATCCCTAAAAGGAAACAAAATAAACTTATAAAGGTGTTGACTAGATCACCTTATTTAGAGGAAACAAAAAGGAAACTAAATAAAATGTGATCTTAACATGTTGGACCATAGGGATCACGTCCATATCCTTATTTTAAGTGGCACATGCTTGTCACATGGTACTTTAAGTGAGTTCTCCCAATTGGACTCCATGTGGGCCTTTGGACACTTTATGTTGGGTTTCAAGGAATAAGACAATGCCTCTTGGACCTTTATGAGATGAAATCGACTCAACAATATGGGTTCTATCTCTTGAAGGTCTTGTATTAAACAATTCAATGCTTGCTTCATTGCTTTGGCCCTAGCTCTTGTCATTGGGCCTCCAACATCTTGTAATGGATCTTTAGGAATATTAGACTTGAATGTTGGGCCTTTGATATGGGAATTTCGTTCATCCCTTGCCTTGAATATTTAGACTTCAAATCGATCAATTTCAGCTCCTAAGCCTCCTTTTGCAAGCTCATGTCCATCAAGTCACGTCCTAGGCTTTCTTGAGGCGAATCACGCCATGGATGCTTCTCTTCTTGTCTTTCACATGCCTATGGTTCTTCATCATTCCTCCCTCCTCAAAAGATTAGTCCTCGAATCTGCAACATCCTGAGGGATAAATCGATACATTGAATGTAGCACTCACATTACCATAGGAGCTAGGCAAATCAATTTTATAAGCATTATCATTAATCCTTTCTAAAACTTGAAAAGGGCCATCTCCTCTTGATTGTAGCTTAGATTTCCTTTGTTCGAAACCTCTCCTTTCTCAAGTGCACCCAAACCCAATCACCGTGTTCAATATGACACGCCTTGACTTTTATTAGCTTGCTTTGCATATTGTTCATTTCTCTTCTCAATGTTGGCTCTAACTTTAGCATGCAACTCTGTACAAATTTAGCTTTTTCATACCGTCAAAGTTAGTAAACTCATTAGAAGGCAATGGAAGAATTTCCAAAGGTGTCAAAGGATTAAACCCATAAACAATCTCAAAAGGAGAAAATTGAGTAGAAGAATGAAGAGCACGATTATAAGCAAACTCAATGTGTGGAGACACTTTTCCCAATTCTTCAAGTTCTTTTGGATGATCGCACGCAACAATGTTGTCAAAGTTCTATTTACCACTTCAGTTTGACCATCCGTTTGAGGATGTGCAACGATGAAAACAAGAGTTTAGTGCCAAGTTTATTCCATAGAGTTCTCCAAAGTGACTAAGAAATTTCACATCTCTATCACTCACAATAGTCTTTGGCAACCCATGCAATCTTACAACCTCTTTAAAGAACAAATCAGCAACATGAACAGCATCATTGGTTTTAGAACAAGCAATAAAGTGAGCCATCTTGCTAAATCGATCAACCACCACAAAGATACTATCCTTTCCACTAGATGATCTAGGCAATCCAAGCACAAAGTCTATAGATATATCAACCCAAGGATGAGAGGGGACGGATAATGGAGAATATAAACCATGTGATTGTACCTTATATTTTGCATGCCTACAAGTAATACATTTAGCACAAATAGAAACAACATCCTTTCTCATGTTAGCCAATAAAATGTTCATGCAAAAGAGCTAAAGTTTTCTCGACACCAAAGTGACCCATCAATCCACCTCCATGTGTCTCTAACAAGTAATTCACGATAGAGCAAGATGGAATGCAAAGTTTATCCTTTTGAATAGAAATCCATCAAATCTATAGAAATTATCATTACCATGTTTTCACAAGATTTCCAAATTTTGCAAAGTCACAATCGATTCATACATGCCTTTCAACATCTCAAAACCAAGTAATCTAGCATGCATAGAGCTAAGAAGAGAGTATCTCCTAGAAGAGCATCAGCCACAATGTTTTCTTTCCTTGTTTATGTTTAATAACATAAGGAAAAGTTTCAATAAATTCCAACCACCTAGCATGTCTCTTGTTCAATTTACCTTGGGACTTGAAATTTCAAACTTTCATGATCGAGTGAATGATAAATTCTTTTAGCCACAAGTAATGTTGCCAAGTCTCTAAAGACCTTTTAAAGCATACAACTCTTTATCATAAGTGGAGTAATTCAAAGCAGCACCACTTAGTTTTTCACTAAAATAAGCAATGGGTTTAGAATCTTGCATTAAAACAAAGACCAATGTCTATTCCGAAGCATCACATTCAACCTCAAAACTTTAGAAAATCGGGAAGAATAAGAAGAGGAGCATTGGTCAATTTTTCTTTCAAGCTATTAAAAGCAACCTCTTGTGAATCACTCCATTTAAAATCACATTCTTTTTACCAATTCATTCAAAGGGGCTACAATGGTAGAGAAATCCTTCACGAATCTCCGATAGAAGCTAGCCAAGCCATGGAAGCTTCAACCTCATTCGCATTCTTGGGAGTTGGCCATTCTCTAATTGCTTTCACTTTCTCTTCATCAACTTGAAGTCCTTTAGCACCTACAATAAAACCAAGAAACACAACAGTATCCATGCAAAGGAACATTTTTCTAAATTGGCGTAAAGCTTATTTTCTCTTAAAAGTTCAAACACATCATTCAAGTGTTTCACATGTTCGCCTAAACTCTAGAATACACTAGAATATCATCAAAATAGACGACCACATACTTTCCAATAAAAGGACGAAACACATGATTCATCAAACTCATGAAAGTACTAGGTGCATTAGTCAAGCCAAAAGGCATAACTAACCACTCATACAACCCAAACTTAGTTTTGAAAGCGCTTCCACTCATCACCCTTTTTCATGCGAATTTGATGATACCCATTTCTAAGATCAATTTTGAAAATATACAAGCACCATGCAACTCATCAAGCATATCATCTAAACGAGGGATAGGTAAGCGATATTTCACCGTGATTTTATTGATGGCTCTCTTCACAACACACATTCTCCATTTGCCATCTTTCTTAGGAACAAGTATAAGCGCACAAACCTACGGGCTCAAGCTTTCTCTCAAAAAGCCCTTTTCATAAGCTCTTCAACTTGTCTTTGGATCTCCTTAGTTTCTTCCGGATTGGCTCTATACGCAGGCCTATTCGAATTGAAGCTCCGGAAGGAAGTCTATACGATGCTCAATGCCTCTCAAAGGGGCAATCCATCGGGAATGTCCTCCTAAATAAGTCGTTGAAGTCCTGCAACAAAGACAAAACACTAGATTCGGCAAAGATGGATCAAGCTCATTAATAGTTAAGAAAACATCTTTATATAAAAGTATATAAGATTCTTCACATTTTAAAGCTCTCTTGATCTCACTTTTCCAATGAAACAAAGTCACTCTCTTTTCTTCATTTTTTCACTCGTTTACTTTCTCTCCCTTTTTTTTCTTTTCGACGCTCTCTCTTTCTTTTCTTTTGCCTTCAATTTGCATTCTTTCTCAATCCTCACTTGATCCTCATAAGCTTGAATGGGCCTAAGAGGTTTCAACACCATATTTTTACCATGAAAAGGAAAAGAATAACAATTTTATATCCATCATGCCTAACTTTTCTATCAAATTGCCATGGCCTACCAAGCAAAACATGCCCAAAGATACATTGGTGCAACATCACATAAAATCTCATCATGATACTTACCAACGTAAAATGCAACCATCACTTGTTTGGTGACTTTCACCTCACCACAATCATTTAACCATTGCAATTTATATGGTCTAGGATGTTTCAAAATAGGCAAATTAAACTTGTCAACGAGTAAAGTACTAGCAACATTGGTACAACTTCCACCATCTATGATCATGCTACAAACTTTACCGTTAATGAGACACCTTGTATGAAAGATGTGCTCACGTTGCTCTTCATCAAGATCTTCTTTTGGTTGGATATTAAGAGCACGCCTAGCCACAAGTGCTTCACCAACCTCGAAGATCACAATCAACATCGGAAGCATCCGTCAATGGAGCCACATCATCATAGTCATCACCGCCACTACTTTCACTAGCAACATCACCATTCTCAAGTAAAATCATAGTTTTTTGTTAGGGCATTGAGAAGCAATATGACCAAAACCTTGACATTTAAAGCACTTAACTTTATAAGAAGGATTAGAAGAAGAAGAGGTTTAGAGTCATGTTTACCCTTGGGATTTGGAGTAGAGAATTTAGGCTTACTTTCTTCTTTTGGTCGGATGTCTCCTTTGGATTTGAATGAAGTTTTGGACTCCTTCAAGGTTTTCTTCCAAGAACTCGACCCAAAGACCATTTTGGATCTTTAATTGCTTTTCTACCATAATGGCCTTATGTAACAACTCATCCATGTCAAGAAAATTTTGCAGTTCTACAATGGAAACAATTTCAAGGCGCAAACCATCAAGAAATCTTCTCATGGTAGCTTCCATGTCTGTTAGTAGTGTGCCCTAAGCCAATAAACATTTGTGATTCATGTATTAACATTATGATTTGTTAATAATATATTATGAGGTATTCATTTTATATATGCATGTATTTCATTTATGTAATGTGAGTTACATTCCATGAATGGTATTAAACTTATGTCATCAAGTATGTGACTTGATAGTAAAACCATAAGTGTTATAATACTATTCTAGATCGTCACTAGTCGATCATTATTGGTGGAACAATAATGAATTAAGGCTAGTATGTGTTCGATTGATGATCACGCTTTCTTGATCATGGATATGAGATATCAAATCGAAACATAGATATATGTTAGAGAACATATATTGGATCGACCAAAAGAGAATACTACATGGTTTCATGTCATTAGTGATTCTCAATATGGTTTGACTTTAGTCCTTTGACCTGAAGTCATCATGGTTCCCTACATGAGGAATTTAGTGTTTTGATATTAGACTAAGTTATTTTAACCAATAACAAATAGTCTTATGTTGGACACTAAATGAATCATGCGGAGGATATGAATGACGTGACGGATTTGTACCTCTCTTAAGTGAGAGAGATATCATTTGGGCCTCTTGACAAGTGTGGTGAAGAAATGCATGGTCGTGCTCAAATGAATTGATGAAGAGTCATCAATGTCATTTGTTATAATCGATCAACTTGCGGATCAAGAAACTATGATTAATCAAAGGTTGACATGTACCATGCCTTGTGATTAATCTTGATATCGTGTTACAAAAGGACTGAGCTTATAATCATGATTACAGGTTAAATCGGATTATCGATCCTCATTTGATTTGGGTAGTCATAATGTCTTACTAGAGGCCGCTTATGACTTATGGGCCTTGAAGTGTAATCAAGCCCATTGCCAACATCAAATGAGCCTCTGTGCTCGCACACAAAGAGTGATGTGATCCGGGCTTATTCTCTTGGGCCTAATTTATTAGGTGTTAAATAAATATATTTAGATATATTTATTGGGCTAGATTTAATTAAGTTGTCGGGCTTTTATTATATATATGATATAATGGGCGAAACTTAATAGGCCTGAATGAGATTAGGGTTTCTCTATAAATAGAAGCTTAGGTCTTATTAGGTGAGCGACACAACCGTCAAGAAACCCTACCGCCAAGAGAAAGATCGTGCGGCGTTACGAAGGTTTTCGGGGCGTGCTAGCACACTACGACCGCAGCCCGATCGTGCATGCTCGTGTGGATACCGGTAGAGGACATTAGCGATTTGCAGTGTCTTGAAATCCGAAAAGAAGCAATCCATCCACGAAAATAAGGTATTTTCATTAATCCTCGTGTTTTCGATTATACTTGATAATTTTGTATGGTCTCTTCCGCAGCGTATTGTGAATACTCGGACCATATGCGATCCAACAATGTCTTCCTCAACATTGGCCCTAATCATGATGATCTCCATCTCTTGGTGGTACTCTTCAACACTCATAGATCCTTGCCTCAATCTTTGTAGTCGCTTGAACAAGTCTCGATAGTAATGACTTGGAACAAAGCGCTTTCTCATGATGGCTTTCATTTCTTGCCATGTACGGATTGATCTTTCAAGATTTCGTCTTCTATTTATTTGCAATTGATCCCACCAAATACTAGCATAGTCACACAATTCAACGATAGCAAGTTTTATCTTTTTCTCTTCACTATATGTATGACACTCAAATACATGTTCAATTTTCCTCTCCCACTCTAAATATAATTCAGGATCATTTTTCCGTGAAAGGAAGGATTTTCAGTTTTATGTTTTCCAGCTCATTACGAGAAGAAGCTTGTCTACCTCTCCTAATGTTGGGGCCTTCATCATCGGATTGCACATCTTCATCTTCTCCATAGAACACTCTTCTAGGACCTTTGGAGTTTGACGTGGATTGGATGTCATCCAACCTAGCATTCAACCTCTGGAATTGGTCTTGCATGCCTTCATAAAGACTTTAAGATCTTGCTCACTGATTCATCTTCTTGAGACATATTTATGAATTCTAAAATGTTAGCGAACAAAAAAAAAAACAATATGGACCTTACCACTCTCCTCATGTATACACTCAACTAAGTCAAACAACTCGTGTTTCACACAAAATTGGCTTTTTCTATAATGTAAACACTCTTGCCTTTTTCCACTCAACTTGCTTTTTATAGTATTCTTATTCAAACAAGACACAATCAAATAGAAGTAATCAAACCAAGTGACGACTAAGATTAGAATCCCAAGATAAAATTCTCAAAGAATCCAAAGGGAAATAGAGTGTGAAAAAATAGTATAAGGAATGAATTAAGGAAGTGATTACCTTGGAAAGTCAAACTTGAAGCTAAAGAAAGATTAATAAGGCAAGAAATGAAATAGGAAGCGAAAAGCAAAATAGGAAAGTAATCAAATAAGGAAGTGAAGCAAATAGGAAAGCAATCAAGTTCCAAGCAATACAAGATAGGAAAGTGAAGCAAATAGGAAAGTAATATGGCAAGTTCAAGCAATACAAGATAGGAAAGTACTTGCAATTAGGAAAGTAGCAAACTTGGACTCCACTTCTAAAACTTGCATCACACACTCGATTGTTTTCTTTTTTACCTCTTTTTTTGTCGATTTTTTCTTTTTTTGACTAATTTTGTTTTCACTTCTACTTTTTGTTTCTTTTTTTTCGACAATTTTTTCTTCTTCTTTTTTCTTTTTTTGACTTCTACTTTTTTTTCGTGTGGATGCTCTCAATTTAGATTTTGTGTAACTTGCTCTAGAAAGCTTGGATTTGAGTGATCCCAAGACGAAAATAAAGAAGAGATTTTGAACTTGAAGAAATTCCTATTATTTTGCCAAAACTCAAGCAAATAGGTACACGAACTAGTAGACGCAAAATGGACAGAAATCAATAACGAAAAAGAAACAACAAAGGATAGTTATTTGAAATCTAGCAACCAAAGCGCCTCGATACCAAATGATGGCGGACCAATAGGAATTTGTCCTAGAGAACCTTCATCAAGATGAAACTATGCCCGGAGTAGATAGAATCAAATGCAGACACATGGAATCACAAGAAACAAAGTTGAAAAGATAGAAACAGAACACAAAGAAAATGGGAGGTGAGAAGAATGTTGATCGATGAAAAGAACCCAAGAGAACTTGTCTCTTAGAACTCTAGCAAGAATGTTGGTCAATGGAAAGAACCCCAAGAGAACTTGTCTCTTAGAACTCTAGCAAGAATGTTGGTCAATGGAAAGAACCCCAAGAGAACTTGTCTCTTAGAACTCTAACCTTAAGACGCCACAAAGGAAAACCACTCCTTTGATAAGTCAAGTATTCTCAAAGAATACAAAGAAAGCAAGAAAGCTCTCAATATTATTTCTGAATCAAAGACCTCCTTCAAAGTACATAGAGGGTGCCTATTTATAGGGAAAACTTCCTAACTTAATGTCCTAAAGAAGATACTAAATAAAAGGTAACAAATCAATCCCTAAAAGGAAACAAAATAAACTTATAAAGGTGTTGACTAGATCACCTTATTTAGAGGAAACAAAAAAAACTAAATAAAATGTGATCTTAACATGTTGGACCATAGGGATCACGTCCATATCCTTATTTTAAGTGGCACATGCTTGTCACATGGTACTTTAAGTGAGTTCTCCCAATTGGACTCCATGTGGGCCTTTGGACACTTTATGTTGGGCTTCAAGGAATAAGACAATGCCTCTTGGACCTTTATGAGATGAAATCGACTCAACAATATGGGCTCTATCTCTTGAAGGTCTTGTATTAAACAATTCAATGCTTGCTTCATTGCTTTGGCCCTAGCTCTTGTCATTGGGCCTCCAACATCTTGTAATGGATCTTTAGGAATATTAGACTTGAATGTTGGGCCTTTGATATGGGAATTTCGTTCATCCCCTTGCCTTGAATATTTAGACTTCAAATCTGATCCAATTTCAGCTCCTAAGCCTCCTTTTGCAAGCTCATGTCCATGCAAGCCACGTCCTAGGCTTTCTTGAGGCGAATCACGCCATGGATGCTTCTCTTCTTGTCTTTCACATGCCCATGGTTCTTCATCATCTTGGCTTAAATATTCACCTCCTCGATCAGATCGAAGGATTTTAATATTCTTGCCAAGTTGATTTTGTACTTCATTCTTATACTCTTTGAACTTTTCAAATGATTCAGATTTGTACTTCATTAAATAGACATACCCATATCTACTGAAGTCATCTGTAAAAGTAATGAAATACAAATAACCTCCTCTCGTTGATGTGCTAAAAGGACCGCATACATCGGTATGTATAAGGCCCAATAGCTCATTGGCTCTTTCCCCTTTACCTGTGAAGGGGGGCTTTGCAATCTTACCTAGTAAACAAGAATCACACATTTCAAAAGATTCAAAAGAATCAATGAATCCATCTTGATGGAGTTTTGAAATGCATTTTTCGTTTGCATGGCCTAAACGACAATGCCAGAGATATGTTGGCTTCAAATCATTAGATTTAAGCTTCTTGGTATTTATGTTATAGATGGGCTCATTTGTAACAAACTCAGTGTCTAGAGTATAAATGCCATTTAATTGACGCGCAATTCCATATAAAATGTCATTCTTATAAATGGAAATACTTCTATTCTCAATAGAAAATTTAAATCCATCATTCTCTAAACAAGCAAAAGAAATAATGTTCCTACTCATAGTAGGTACATAATAACAATTCTTGAGTTCCAAAATGAGCCCAGTAGGCAAAATAAGATCATAAGTCCCCACGAAAAAAGCAACAACTCTTGCTCCATTTCCCACGTGCAGGTCGATCTCACCAGACATCAATCTTCTAATCCTTCTTAGACTTTGCACATTAGTACAAATGTGAGTTGCAGCTCCGGTATCTAATACCCAAGATGCAAAAGGAGTAAAATTGATTTCTATAACAAACATACCTGAAGAAATAGTCGCACTATTCTTCTTCTCTTTCAGCTCTTCCAAATAGAGTTTGCAGTTCCTTTTCCAATGACCAGGTTCATTATAATGGAAGCAAACTCCCTCCTTGGGTGCCTTAGTCTTAGCTTTGGGCTTGGGCTTGGACTTAGGTACTTTACCTTTGTCCTTTGTTGTGCCCTTCTCCTTGAAAGCCTTTCTTTCTTGCTTGAGAACAATTCTCGAGTTCCTATACCAATCTAGGAAATTTGTTCCGTTAAACTTTTCTTTCTCTAGGATAGATCGCATAGAAAGGTTTGTGGATGGAGTAGCCATAATCTACAAAAATTATGCAATAAGGGTCAACATTCTTATTATAATCAGGTATTAGCTCCCACTCAAATAAATAACCCTCAATTGAAAAATGGGAGAGACAAGATCCATATTTCACTAAGTCCTAAGAAAGCTTTGACTTAACACTCAAGACTTAGTTATTTAGGTAGAAAACTCTTTTCAATTACATCACATGTAATTCTTGATGGGCTTATGTTAAAATACATCTTATGTACTGCATGTATGTAAAAACTCAATCTTATGCCCTAAGCCCAAAACCGTTTTGATAGCTTAGTTAAGTTTAACCATACTTTACCTATGAATAGCACCATTATTCAAATGTCTTCCCTAGATGATCCCTACATGCCTTGCTTTGGCAAAAACCCACATAAGGATAATCTAGAGATAAACATTGGTAAAGATTTATGGAAGGCATATAGACTTAAAATTATGAAGAGGGTCGTTCTTAGTACATTATGAAAGTTATTAATCCTGTAAAGAACTATGGAAGATTACAAAACGCTTGTTACAACCTTGGCTTGATTCTAATTGTTGATTTGAAAATTTTAACTTAATAATTCAACTCTTGAAAAATTAAATTAAATTTCAAAAACCCTTTCCTAATAAATAATCCTTTGAAAAAAAAATTCAAATTTAATAAAACACCATTTTATTTTATTAGGAGTATTTATTAATTTAATCTACATTAAATTAATAAAAGAGAAATTAGGGTTTTTAAAACAATTTTAAAAATAAAATTTAAAATCGGAAGAGGGGGTAGCGTTTGGCGCAGCACTGCACGCGCCAGCGCTGGCACGCGTGGAACGTGTCCACGCTCCTAGAAGACACAGGCGCGTGTGGGACACGCGCCTGTCATCTTCCCCAAGCTTCCTCCTCTCTCCACTATCGTTCTCTCCTTTTTTTTCTGGTTTTTCGGTTTCTCCCACGTTTTCACTAGCAATCGTTCCACGTTTCCACGACCCATCAACCGCAACCACGTTCCCACACGATCCTACGCATGTCGGGTCTCCAAGGAAAAATGAACCTTCAATCGTGGGTCTCCACCCGACGGTTCTTGCAGCTTGTGGCGTCACCGGAGACGCCATCAACGCCGGCGACACCATCATCTAGTGATGGTATCACGTCGCCACTCGATGGGTGTTAATCATCCATCAATTTTTCCAGAAACTCATGGAGAAAACACAAGGGAGGGGAGAAAACGCAGATCCAAGATACCCAGAAAAACGCAAAACAAATGGGAGAACAAAAACGCAATTAGCAGATACAATGGATGTATATGAACAATCTGAAAACAATTTTCAAAAACTTAAGCATGTGATTCAATCCAAATGCAAGCACTTACACCAGCCAAAAAATTATAAATTAGAGTTAAGAAAATTTTGGGGATTTCAAAACTAAAAGGCAACTAGCGTAAAGAGTTAAGAAATCCCTAAGCACATAGCATGGTCATCGCATAACCACAGATGAAAAATCCAGAATCACCACAAAACATGTATCGTATAATAATGATTTCAAAAACCACTTAGCACCGTATATGCTTTAGAAGACAAGTCCAGATCATGCATCAACGATTAACACAAATCAGATTGGAAATAATTTCCAGCTTCGGGAAATTATTTCCAAAACACGATATACATTAAAACAGAAACCTTTTCTACAGTATAGTGCGTTTCCGAAGCATCAAAACAAATCAACAATAAAATCAAGCCTCTAATCCAAGATTAACGATTAAACCTGGCTCTGATACCACTGTTGGATCGCGTACGGTCCCAGTATTCACAATACGCTGCGGAAAAGATCATACAAGAACATCACGTATAATCGAAAACACAAAGGATTAAGAGAGGTACAAATCCCATCTACGTCATTCACATCCCTCCGCATGATTCATTTAGTGTCCAATATAAGACTATTTGTTATTTGGTTAAAAATAACTTAGTCTAATATCAAAACACTAAATTCCTCATGTAGGGAACCATGATGACTTCAGGTCAAAGGACTAAAGTCAAACCATATAAAGAATCACTAATGACATGAAACCATGTAGTATTCTTTATGTGGGTCGGTCCAATATATGTTCTCTAACATATATCTATGTTTCTGATTTGATATCTCATATACATGATCAGTAAAGCATGATCATCAATCAAAACACGTACTAGTCTTAATTCATTGTTGTTCCACCAATAATGATCGACCAGGGACAGTCTAGAATAGTGTTATAACGCTTATGGTTTTACTATCAAGTCACATACTTGATGACATAAGTATAATACTATTCACGGAATGTAAATCACATTACATAAACGAAATACATGCATATATAAAGGAATACCTCATAATATATTATTAACAAGTCATAATGTTAATACATGAATCACAAATATCCGTTGGCCTAGGGCACACTACTAACAGGATTGTTGAAGGCCTATAGTTGATTAAAGATACTATTGATAACGTAAAATTGATCTGCAGTAGGATTATGGAGGCTTAAGACAGGCAAAAGAGTTATAAAAATTAGCACCCGAGGGATATAGAGTACCAAATTGGAGATAAGGTATTTTTGAGAGCGTCGCCTTGGCAAGGAGTGCTAAGGTTTGGTCAAAAGGGAAAGTTAAGCCTAGGTATATCGTTCCTTATGAGATTACTAAGAAAGTAGGTCAATTGGCTTACAAATTAGCATTACAACAAAAAATGGCTCAGATTCATAATGTGTTTCATGTTAGTATGCTTAGGAGATATCGGTCAGATCCAATGTATGTATTACTAGCACAAGAGGTTGAGATTGCAACTAATTTGAGTTAAGTAGAGGAATCAATTAAAATAGTTGGATATCAGACTAAGCAATTAAGGAACCGTGTAACTCCTTTAGTTAAAGTCCTTTGGAGAAATCATTCAAGAGAGGAAGCTACGTAGGATACTGAGAAGAACATGAGAAAATATTACCCCCATCTATTTGATTAATTAAGTAAGAGTTTCGAGAAAAAAAATTTTTAAGGCGGGGCGAATTGTAATAGTTGGTCTTCAAAACTACTAAGGCTTAGAGTATTAGAATACTGAGTTGAATGAGTTACATCATTATAGAATTAATTTGAAGCATTTAGGCGATGATTTTATAATTTCATTCATATGCATAATATTAGCATGCACATATGAATTATGATTCAGAAAAAATACAAAGATTTTATGTGCATTTAATTGACTTGTTCTAGGGTATGAAAGTTTCAAAATGATTATGACACGATTGTGCATTTCTAATGTCTTGTATTTTGGTTTAGCATTAAAAGAATTGATGGATTATTCACCGTGTGTCGTTACGCTAGTCAAAATAAAATAACTAAACTATTACTATAGTAGTGGCGAGTTTAGGTCTGTTAGATCGGAAAAAGAAAACATGCTTTGTTTGGAAAAATGGTAGATTTCAAAACTTTTAAGAAATCATTACTTGCAGCGGAAGCAACAAATCCAAATTAACATGTCAATCCATACATGATATGGTATAAGGATAATAAAATATAAACAAGATTAGGAGTATTACCGACTCCTTCGCTACAGCTTTAAATCCTCGCTGCGCTATCCTCTCCTTCTTCGTGTATCCAAATCCTTTGCCTTTGACTCTTTTCCTTTAGCAATCTACTTTCTCCTTGTTGTAGTATCCTCAACCAATTAGATTTACCACCTGTTCTTCAAGGACAATTCGGTTAACAAAATCCTTTGGTGGGAAAGGAGAAGAAATGTTTGGAGGAGATTTTCTTAGAAGAACAAAAAACAAAATTGAAACTCTTTCAACTGGTATTTTCGATTCTCTCTTTCATGAATGGAGAGAAGGTGTTAAGAACATGCAAGAACTCTTTCTTGCCTACCAATTTCGTATATGCATGGATGGAAGGAGAGAGAGTCGTCAAATGCATCACTTCTTTCATTAATCACTCATAAAATAGCCAATAAATGAGATTATCTTCATTTATCTTTATGATGGCTATTTGAAAAGACCATAACCTAAAATTCAATACCCAAATTTAGCTTTGCCAAGAAGAAATAAGGAAGATGGTCCATCTAATGTACATCTTTCATCTTTAATCTAATGAATGCAAATAGGTTACAAGCCAACATTAAAAGACAACCATTAAACCATTTAACGGTAAGTTCATAACTCCATTTAATGATGATTAACCATAATAAAGAACATCTTTATTTAGCATTTTAATGTCAAATGTGTGGTTACACATTTAAACTAGAAATAACCAAAATTTCTATCTTCTTCTTAATTTTTTTTTTAAATATAATTAATCTAATTAATTACATTAAACCAAAAAACCAAGGCCATTACTAAATGTACATTTGGGCTTCTTTAATTAGATCAAGCCCAAGATTCAATTATGGGCTTCTAATTAACCTCCATTTATATTTCTTACTTAGCTTGATAACCTTCCTTAAAGCCAAGTGGGGAATTTTATTGGACTTTGATAATTGAAGTCGATAAGCCCGTAATTAATTCAATCTCATTGGAATTAATTCTAGCTTATTAACTAAATGTCATTCCACTAAAGATAATTAGTTGAACTCTTGAATTATTAAATATTATGAGAATATGTCCAATTACAAACCCTATTTAGAACCTTATTATAGCCATCCACACAACAAAGGGTAAAATTACCTTTTTGCCCTTATGTTGGTTTTTCCTTCTAAATCTCTCATTTTACTTTATATGGTGATTAACACATAAGATCTTATCTCAATGTTAAGACTTGATGGGTAGCTAGTCCATCAAACTACTGGCGCCAGTTTAATCACCAAATCTCCTTAAAAAATCTAGAAGAGATGATAACACTATAAACTCTTTATGTGAGTGAATGTTCCCTGATACATGTTTCAATTAATAATTCCAACATGCAAACACTGGATTAATACTCTATAAAAATCCATTCCGATCATATCAAGAATTATAATGAAACATATATAAGTTCACCACTCATCAAGATTATGGTTCATAATAAGTGAATGCTTAAGTTGTATGTTTTAAGATTAAAGTAACGACCCACTTTATCCTTGAAAACATACTTGATTCCATATTCATTTAATAGTGCCATTATCGTTAGTCAACTACTATCATGATATGAAACTCATCATTCCCTTGAAGTAAACTCCTTTAATTATATGGAGATAAATTGCAACACTACAGTCTAAACCCTAATCAAGCGACCAACTTGATTATTCAACTGTGAATCAATTAATTCAGATTCTAATAATATACATATTTCCCGTACATCTCTATGTATATATATATTACTTACAAAAGAATCTTGGTATCTTATGACCAGATATATAATGCTCATACAGATAAAATCAAACTCTTTTGTTTTATTAATAATAAATATTTTCATTACAAAACTGCAACTGAAGAAGATAAAATTACATGTAAATACACTTGCTTTTCAGGGCACTATATTTACATAACTCCAACAATCTCCCACTTGCCCTAAAGCAAGTTTGACATATCCCTCATTCTCATCCCTTCTAGGTGACCCTCAAAGCTCTTTTGAGTCAACGTCTTTGTGAACGGACCAGCAAGGTTTTGCTCGGTGGGAATCTTTACCACATCCACTTCTCCACGTTGTATTATCTCCCATATAAGATGATACTTTCGCTCAATGTGTTTGGCAACTTTGTGGTTCTGAGGTTCTTTAGAATTAGCCACTGCCCCACTATTATCACAATAAAGTGTAATGGCCTTTTCTTGTTGGGCTCGGGTCCCGAATCCCTATTCCCGAGGTGGCCCCTCGGGCTGCTCTAGCGATGAGCTCCTAAACATTCAGACCCGATCCCAACATCCATACAAAACCATACATAATTTTTGATTCACACAAACATATACCCATACATACACACATTCTACACATGCATTCTAAACATGCAGTAATCATCCCAATTAGATAAGCCATCATGTCATTATCATTCGGAGAATTTCAACAAGTATTCTCAACCATACATAATACAAAATAAAGTCTAAATCCAAAATACATGAAGATGCTCCATGATGATATGCTCGGAGGGCCAACCAAAATACTAACTTAATACAAAGCTCCTAACCATCTTGGAGTTTCCGATGCCTTGCAAGATCAACGATCATCTCGTTCTGCACCTAAGGAATGGGAGATAATAGGGTGAGCTGCGAAGCTCAGTGGCATATACGTTTATAGCCATTGGCAACGAACCACACATTCAAGCATATACATATATATATACATAAGCATATAGCAAGTCATCAATCTATCAATTTACAATCCTCACAAGAATATGTCATATGATTACACAATATAACAATTCATTATGCATCATGCCCAAAAAATCAATAATGAATGCACACAAATGGCTCGAGAGTTCTGTAAAACAATCCGGATAAATCGAAGTTTATACCGTAAACTATCCTAATCCGATTTCTCAAGTATCTCGTGGCCTCAAGCGGGCAGCCGGAAAAAGGCTATACGTCAATGTGCACGTGACTAACGATCCGTTACTCTCTAACCCAAACAAAGCACATAACAATTCGTTTCATGCTCAAAGCATTTTATCAAAGCTTTCATACTTTTCGTTGTTTTCATTCTTGCAAAAATGCCATAATGCCTATCAAGGCAGTACATAATCATGATCACAATGCATTTTCAATATTTCTTATAATTCAACACAAACAGTGTCACACACATGCAAGCAAGCATACACATATTGCTCATACACACAACAACCATAAATATATTACCCACCTAATATCACTTGAGAATCCAACTCACTGTTGTCCTTCCTTTTGCGATTGGATCAGGTCGGCTTGGTTTCCTATAACAAACCAAGTTTCTATTCAAACAATATTCAAAGGAAATATTCAAAAGCTTGAAAATCAAAAGGAAAAGCACGAAAAGTCTACATTCGACTTCCACCTAAATTCCCGAATCCTAAGAGGCAAATTCCGAACTTCCCTTCTCCATAAAACTTGTAGCCCTTTATCTCTAGCTCACAACGAATCCAAAATCACCTCATTTTGGACATCTACAGCCCAAGTTACAATCAAAATACCAAAATTCATCGCTGTTGGAAACAGGGAGCTCGCCGCAACGAAGGCCACACTGGCCGCGGCGAAAGCCCGTGCTCGCCGCGGCACCATTTCCTCGCACGTCGCGGAGTGCTCCTTTACGCACGTCGCGACGTAGGCCTGCTGCTCGCCGCAACGTACACAAATTTGCACGTCGCGACGTGCATACCTTCCTCGCAAGTACACAACCCAACTTTCTAGTATTTTTCCAACTTCAATCCTTCCCTTTTTCAAATGCAACACACCTAAACCTTGATTCGAGTCCTATACTATATTTCTAACCCATAACAACCTAAAAACAGGCACAAAATCATCAACCCAAAGAAATCTATCCATTTTTGCCTTTAAACCCTAAACCACTGATTCTAACACATTCAATCCATCTTAGAGTTTAATCTAACCACAATACAATGGACTGAACTCAAGCTTACCAGGAAATTGCTTCAAATCTGTCGAAAATCACTAGGATCGAAAACTCACCTTTTTTTTTCCTTCTTCCTCAAGCTACAACACTCTCCCCTCTCTTTTCTCCTTTCGTCTTCTTTTCCTTTCCTTCTAATTCTTCTAACTCTTTCTTAAGTCTAAAGGGGGACAAAGACCAAGTTACCCCTCTTTGTAAAGCCTTAACCCAATCCAACCTAAGCAATCTCCCCAAAATACCCTCGAACATATTTACCCTTTAATTCCCATATAAATCGCAAAAACTCAACTTAATCTCAATTATCCACTAACACTCCCAATTTAATCAAACCAAGCCTTAAGCACATAATTAACACAATTCATGTTTAATAACATCAATAAAAAAATTCAGGGCCCAACATTTCTCCCCCTCTTAAAAAATTTTGTCCTCAAAATTATTACCTGAAACATCGAAGAGATAAGAATACCTCTCCTTCATGGCTTCCAATGGCTCCCATGTAGCCTCCTCTACCGAATGATTCCTCCACAGGACTTTGACTAGCTGAACTATCTTATTCCTGATGACTTTTTCCTTGGTATCCAAAATCTCCACTGGAAGCTCCTCATAACTCAAATCATCTCTCAACTGAACCTCACTAGTTTGAATAATATGAGAAGGATCCGATCTATACCTCCTCAACATGGAAAGATGGAAAACATCATGAATCTGAGACAATTCTGGAGGTAACGCCAACCTGTAGGCGAGTGGTCCAATCCTCTCAAGGATCTCATAAGGACCCACATACCTCAGACTCAACTTGCCCTTCTTGCCAAACCTCATTACTCCTTTCCAAGGAGATGTCTTAAGAAACACTTTTTTACCGACTTCAAACTCCATCTCCTTTCGATGCGCATCAATATAACTCTTCATCCTATCCTGTGCTGCCTTAAGTCACTACTTAACCAGATTGACTTTCTCAACTATCGTCTGAATCAATTTTGGTCCTACCAGTTTCCTCTCTCCTTCTTCATCCCAACATATCAGAGTTCTACATCTCCTCCCATACAATGTCTCATATGGAGCCATCTGAATGCTTGAATGGTACGAATTATTATAAGCAAATTCGACCAATGGCAAATGCTCATCCCAAGCTCCTCTGAAATCCATAACGCATGCCCTGAGCATTCCCTCAAGTGTCCAAATGGTCCTCTCAGATTGACCATCCGTCTGAGGGTGAAAAGTCGTACTAAAATTTAGCTTAGTCCATAAAGCTTCCTGCAAACTTCCCCAAAACCTTGAAGTAAACCGAGGGTCTCTATCAGACATAATCAAATCTGGGATCCCGTGCAATCTCACTACTTCATCGATGTACTTCTTTGCTAGCACATGCAAAGAATCAGTCTGCTTAATTGTCAGAAAGTGAGTTGCTTCGTCAACCGATCCACAATAACCCAAATTGCATCATGCTTCCTACTGGTCTTAGGCAAACCCATCAGAAAATCCATGGTCAACCTTTGCCACTTCCATTCCGGGATGGACAATGGCGTCAACTTGCCTGAAGGTGCCTGGTGTTCAGCTTTGACTTGCTAACACACTAGACACTTACTCACAAAGTCTGCTGCATCCCTCTTCATTCCCTTCCACCAAAAATGCTCTCTCAAATCCCTGTACATCCTGGTATTACCTGGATGCATGGCATAAGGCGCATTGTGTGTCTCATCCAAAATCTCATCCTTAACCTCCTGCACATCTGGGATACACAACCTGTTCCCCACTGTCATAAGTCCGTCATCACTCACTACCACTTCAGAAATCTTACCATTCTGAATTTCATCTTGAAGCTTGCTCAAAACTGCATCTTGAGCCTGCAATTTCCTAACCTTCTCCCTGAGTATCGGTCCAACTCGGAAGTCAGCTAAAAGGCAATCTGGCTGCTCCTACTTCAAACTTATCTTAAGCTTGGCCATTTCTTCCAACAAAGGCAAGTAAACCGTCCGAACATGAGCAATCGAAGACTTCCTGCTCAAAGCATCCGCCACTACATTGACCTTTCCTGGATGATACTCAATCAGTAAATCATAATCCTTAAGCAACTCGATCCATCGTCGCTATCTCAAATTCAGTTCCTTCTAGCTCAACAAATACTTAAGACTCTTATGATCGGTAAAGATCCTCGTATGAATCCATACAAATAATGCCTCCAAATCTTCAAGGCAAAGATCACTACTGCCAACTCCAAATCATGTGTCGGATAGTTCAACTCATATGGTTTCAATTGGCTCGAACCATAAGCTATCACCCTGTCTCCCTGCATCAATACACAACTAAGACCCTTCCTCGAAGCATCACTATATATGGTATAACCCTCATCTCCAGAAGGCAAAATCAGAATTGGAGCACTCGTCAATCTATGCTTGAGCTCCTCAAAGCTCTTCTGGCATTCCTCACTCCAAATAAACTTCTGATTCTTCCTCAATAACTTAGTCATCGGAGCGGATATCATAGAGAATCCCTCCATAAACCTCCTGTAGTAACCTGCCAAATCCAGAAAACTCCTCACCTCTGCTACATTCTTCGATGCTTCCCAATTCACCACAGCTTCTATTTTTTTTGGATCCACATGCACTCCTTGTTCTGAGATCACATGTCCAAGAAATGCAACTTTCCTCAGCCAAAATTTGCATTTATCGAATTTCGCATACAACTCGTTTCTCCTCAATGTCTCCAAAGAAATCCTCAAATGCTCTTCATGCTCCTTATCACTCTTGGAATAAACCAATATATCATTAATAAAGAAAATGATAAATTAGTCTAAGAACGACTTAAAGACCCGATTCATCAAATCCATAAAGGCTGCAGGGGCATTTGTCAATCCGAAAGGCATAACCATAAACTCAAAATGCCCATACCGTGTCCTGAAAGCGGTCTTCGACACATCAGACTCCTTTATCCTCAACTGATGGTAACCCGATCTCAAATCTATCTTGAAGAAGACTTTCGCCCCTTGCAATTGATCAAACGGATTGTTAGACCCTGAATTTTTTTTTTAATGATATTATTCTACATGAATTGTGAAAATTATGTGATTAAGGCTTAGTTGATTTATTTTGGAGTATTAGTGGATAATTGAGGTGTATTTGCATTTAATGGGGTTTAAATGAGACTTAAGGGTAAAAATATATGAGGGCATTTTAGGAAGATTGCTTAGGTTGAAATGGGTTTAGGCTTGTGAGAAGGGTAACTTAGTCTTTGTCCATTTAGAATTAAGAGTTAGAAAAGAAAGAAAGATAGAAAAAGGAAAGAAAGGAAAAAGAAAGAAGAAGAAGAGAAGAGTCGTGGGAAAAGAGAAGAGAAGAGAAAAGAGAGTTTGCAATCTTTGAGGATTTCCGATAGTTTGGAGCGATTTCCAGGTAAGTTATGCTTTATTTAACTTTGTTTCGGTTGGATTAAACCTAAGGATAGGTTGAATGTGTGAAAATCGATGATTTAGGATTTTTGGGTGAAAAAGATGGGTAGATCTTTGGGTTGATGTGCTTGTGATGGATTTGAAGCTTAGAATGGGTTAGAAATGTAGTAGAGGACTTGATCTATAGCTTGGTTGTGTTGCATTTGAGTTTGGGTAAGGATTGAAGTTGGAAAATGCAGGAATCTGGGTTTCGGAGTCGAGCTCCAGACCTACACGTCGCGACGTGCGTATGAACACGCCACGACGTGGAGCTCGTTGCGACGTTTATTAAATAAATTCGTCGCGACGAGCGGAGAGGCGTTCGTTACGACCTACGAAGAAGTTTGGCTCGTCGCGACGTGCGAAGTACCTTCGTCGCGACGAACGTCCAATTTTACTAAAGGAGATTTTTGGTATCTTGGGCATATCTTGGGCTTCAGATGTTCGATTGAGGTGATTTTGGATTCGTTATGAACTGGAGAGAAAGGACTACAGGTTGGGAGGTTCGGAATTAGCCGTTTAGGATTTGGGAATTTGAGGAGGAGATCGAAGATAGACTTTTAGTGTGTTATTTTGAATTTGCAAGAATTGATTATTTTCTGTGGATTTTGATTGAATACGAACTTGGTTTATTATAGGAAACCAAGCTGATTTGACCCAATCGCAAGAGGAAGGACACCAGTGAGTCGGATACTCGAGCGATATTAGGTGCGTAATTTGTTTATAGTTATTGTGTGTATGGGCAAATTGCCTTATGTATGATTGCTTGCATTATGTGCTGAAGTGAATCACACGTTAATACAGCACTTAGAAAATGATATTAGAATGCACGAGAAGGGGGGGTTGAATTGTGTATTCCCCTTTTTTATAAATCTTTTCAGAACTAGTTGTAAGAAATAAAATTCTTTACAGAATTTTATAGATTTTGATTAATCAATCTTTTCAATATTGTGTATATAAAAAATAAGTAATGACATATTTTGAAACTAAAATAGAGATAGAGAGTATGAGTGGTAGACACAAAGATTTATCCTGGTTCACCCCAAACCGTGGGCTACGTCCAGTCCTCAGAGTTTCTTCTGAGATTTCACTATCTCTTCAATCGTTACGAGTATTCTTTCACGAGCCTCTTCAGGTCTCTACAACCAGTATTCTTTTACACTTAGCCTCTGCAGGCTATCTGTACAACTTTTCTTCTTGAAAAATATTTGAACACTTGTTACAGAAAAATAGCACTCAACAAAATCACTTTTTTCTCACGTAGTAATTTTTCTTACTATTTCGTATAAGTATCTGTAAGCTCTTTGTAAAACTGTTTTGTGTAAGCTTTTCGTAACTTTCAGTAAGTTTTTGTAACTTTTCAATCTTCGACTTCAAATTGTATTTATAGCCTTCGTCTCCAACTGTTTCTTGATTCTTAAATCTTGAATTTTTAAAGAAACGGTTAATCAGTTGAGTTCTGTAACTAACTCGAACTGACTCTTGCGTCTGTTTCTTTTACTGCGTCAAGGCTCGCTTTGCATTTAAGTCTGCGTCTAATTTCATTTCAGGTCCGACTTAAATGCAGTATGCATCTTCGCCTCAGTATCGACCTCGTCTGTTTTGTTTTTTTTATATTTGAGCTCTTTTTGTTATACATCAAAATCATATTTAAGTAAAGTCATATTGACTTAACAATCTCCCCCTTTTTTAGTATAACAAATTATATACAAGAAAAAGAAAAAAAATACAGATTTGCAAAAGTAAAACAAAACTTATCTTCATCCCTTCTGCATCTGCTGCGGTCACACCTTTTTTTTGTCTGAACATCATCCTCTCCTCTTCCTTTTCTTCTTTTCCTGCTCTCCTCTTCCTTTTCTTCTCTCCCCCTATTTGTTATTATCAAAAATGATTAATGATTCTGGCTCTTCAGCAGTTCTGCTATCATTTTTTTCAGATCATTCACCGTCTCCTTCATGTTGTTGAGTTCACCACGTAATCTGCTGACTTCATCTGGTGGATCAACTGACGAAGAGGCTTGAGCAACTTCTGCTGATGGAGGAGTGAAGGGAATTGAAGTAGTGTAAGCATCAGAGGATGGAGTGTAATTGTAGTGCCCCCTTACCATAGGGTATCTACCGGAACGCCCGTAGATCATTCCGATAAATATCCCACGACAAGAGACCACTACTGACAACAACCGCTACACTCCTCATGGCATCACAATCATAAGACAGTAATAAGAAATTGACTACTTTTTAAAACCAAATTGGATTCCATTGCATTCATTCAAAACTCAGTAATTCACAACTGTCAATACTTTTTAATTTACACATATTCCACACACTGTACTGTACAATAAACAGATCTAACTATCAGTCTCCAAAGGAAGCCCAGCTGACCGACCTTTGAGCCATTGCTTTTCTCGCCAATCCACAGTATACGGCTCTACAGTCCTGAGGGAGCTATCTGTCTATGCTAGGCCTGAAAAATAAGTTGCAATTTTGGGTGAGTTTGCGAACTCAATGAGAAACCATCATCGATGGTTCTCCCAATTCATGCATCATATAAGCATGAAACAGTATACACGCAGTAATTATATAAAACACAATATTAATACAGTCACAGAACAATTACAGTCACAGAACAGTAAATATACACCCAGTAAAAAAAATGTTGTCATATATAGAATCCAGTATGCAATGCACATGTGACTCTTTTTCCAGTTCATTTCAGTATTGTGACCGAGCGCATAATAAAGGATCAAGATAGACGTGCTGGGAGAAGTATCTCCGTCGAGCTCGAGGCTCGGTTCAATATATCGAGCTCTAGGCTCGGTTCAAGATCTGATGGCGTCTCGGTTCACAATTTTCCTTTTAACATGGATGCATTTGTGCATGAATGCACATGTCCCATAGCGATATACATGGTATTACATTCAATTTTCAGTCCAATTATAAAGTCTCATTGAGCGATTAATAAAACCACATAATCCCGTAGGGCAATCAATTCTGATCATAATCCATGTAATCCCGTAGGCGCCAAGTCACAACAATAATTCATGTATTCCCGTAGGCAATCAATTTACAGATTAACACATAGATTGGAATAACCAACTAGGTTACTCACCTAATAACTTCCACGCTAACGCCGGAAGTCTCGCCAAATCAGGAACGATGGTCCACTGGAGTCTCTATAGCAAATTAAATGAATACTCATTACCATTTGTAAATGATTAAACAATGCACATGAAATCGGTAAATATGTATAATGCATGTTCATGGCAAATCCGGCCCTAATCCAATATTTCCTCATAATAAAATTCGATGAAAATTAGAAATCCATAAGCGCCGACGGTGCATAATTCGGACCTCTATAGGTCCCCGATTAAATAAAGCAGTGTTTACAAGTTCCGCGATAGGTGGCTACGTCCAATTCCGTCTAAAATTCCCGTTTTCTCAGAAAATGAAATTAAATATTCAACCAATCCGATGCCTCTGGAATTAGGTCAATCGGACGTCGGACGGAAAGTAATTGACAAAGAACAATTTTACCAATTAATATCAAATAATAATCAAAATAAAATAAAATATATATATATATATATATGACGGAGGCGAAATCGCCTCTCAGTCATGAGGGCGGGCGTCGCCCTCGCGACCGACCCCTAATGCTCGCCCTCGCGCAAATCTCGCCCTCGCGAGATGGCGAGCCTGTCTCGCCTCCGCTGAGGCGACTTGTCGCCTCGCGAGGTGACCCCTTCTCTTGCTTTCCTTCTTTCCAGATTACAAACTTAACTTCCAACTTCTAACTTTAAGCACACAACTCAGAAAATACCCACTATACCTCATTGGAAAGCTTATGAAAAGCTCTACAACTCTCAAGAAGACCATAAAATCAATTCCAACCCTAAGAATGTCAAAAATCCCATCAAACCTTCTGCCTACTCAATTCTCAACTAACACAGGGCAGTACATTAACAATTTCACAACTCACATATTCTTCAGTAATAAATTACCACAAAAATATGGTCAATAAGTTCACAATGTCCTCTACAACGTTCATGAACAACCCAAATTCAAATTCTATTGCAAACCAAGTCAATTAATTCACTCAATGTTACTGTCCCTGAAACCATGCAATTTGAGCAGTAAATTTATAACCAACATAACTCCCTGTAGACAAGTCATTAAAATCAGAGCTTTATACCCCTGAAAAGATAGAATCCCAAACTTCAATTCTTCCTGAAATAACCAAACTCCAATTCAGCCTCTAACATTTTCAAATCTGTCATGCAAGTTTCTGACCTAAACAACACTTAATATCACAATGTAGGTCCAGATTTTGAAATTCCATATTTCCCACATCTGACCTCCAAAACTTATAAGCCATATACCATTTTCAAGATCAATCTGATATCTAAAACTCTTCAGTACAATGCAAACCCCAAATCAAGTCACAAAAATTCCTAAAATTCCTCCAAACCCGAAAATGCACTAAATGTGCCAATCCAGCTAGGTTTCAGCCAATGCATGAAAACAGTCATCAGTAATCAGGTCATATCTCCTAACATACAACTCGAAAAATAGCAAGATCAGAGGCAATGGAAAGATAATCATATATGCTACAACTTCCATGAAGACCATTTTCCCTAATTCCATCTCAATTAATTCACAAAAATCCACAAAACTCAGATGTCATGTTTGCGGTTACTGTTCACAGGCAATGGAACAGCAACTTTCCACACAGAAATTGACCCTTCTAACATTGAAATTCAGAAATACCTATTTCACACTAAATTGAAGACAACATTCCAAAGTTTCAGTAGCCACTAACCTTACCTCATTTGCATTTCTATACTATAAGTTATGAATAAAACAGTAACATCAATTCAAATTCCAATTTTCCAGACTCAAGGCTAACCTTAGTTCAATCACTTTCAATACCTTTTTCACCTCATTAGACATCAAAATAAATTCAAATTAAATATCACTACAGTCATACATACACTAGGGCTAACACTGAAAAATTGGCAGCATTAAATTCCATATGCAAACCTCATTTAAAACTCAACCCTTAAATGAAAACTTACCTAACACCAAATCTCCTTCAAACCTACAAGAACCAACTTCTAAATCCTACACCAAGGTCTCAACTACCTTTCCTTCCCAAGCATGTACCATACTCATCATCATCTAGCTTTGATGGAATCAAAGATGATAGCTTAAAGATATGAAGAAAGATGAGTAAAGAGCAAACAAAGTCGATGGTTTTATGAAGAGTTTAAGTTGTAAGAGTTTCGGATGAGATAACCAAAATGTCTAACCATTTATCCTTCCTTTAAACACTTACACGTTCCAGAACAATGAAAAGAAGCATTAAATGTTGCTTTTAGATGGCAACATGTAATTGGCTCCTTTTCTTCTTTCTTTTTTTTTTTGAAAAGTCAAAATATTAGTTAATTAATCCGATCTAAAATTTTACTCCATTTAACTCTAATGACCTTACTTTCGGTCCCAAAATAATATACCCCATATTATCAGTACCATTGGGTAGCAATCTTTGCTACCAAGAATCGATCGATTCAGCTAATTGGCGATTTTACGGTCCGGAATTGTCTCCGAAAAATCCAGAAAAATTCCTAAAAATCCCTAAAAATGTAAAACAATTAATGGTGCAGTCCAAATAATTTTTCAAACTCAATTACTCCATTAACTTCACACAGAAGTTCAATTTAAAACCTAAGCCGGAAAATGTCATGAATGCATGTATACTATGTGCATGTGCAACCAATCAGTAATTATAGAGACTATATGCTGTATGTGCATGCCGAGATATAATTTAATATCCCGAACCCATCCTAATTACCAAAATGCCCTTCCTATAGGAGAGGGGATGTTACAGTAATCTTCATCGATCTCAAAGGTAGGTGGATGAATGAACGTTTCAGCTTCAGGAATATTTAAGTCAAAGGGCACAGGCAGCATCAGTAACTGTCTTCCTTGCAGGGGTAGCGCTTGTGATTGTATAGACAGTGTACTAGACAAAGGGCTAATACGCAGAGCTGTCTCAACAAGGTATTCAATAAATGATCCTATTATTAGTCTTCCCCTTACTGGACAGTCTTCCTCCTTCTTAGTATAGCTGCAATTTGCTTTATCTGGATCCTGTGCAGAAGTGTTTGCTTAATCAATTTTTCGCACTTTTTCTGCAATTTGATCTGCGGACAGATCATCACTGGCATTATCTTCAGGACATAATTTTGACTTTCCCCTGGTAAAATTTTTTGGATACCTTGGCTGTATATCCGGTGCAACCATTATCTCTGTGTTTTTTTGTGATTGGGAAAATAGTGCATGTATAGCAGGGTCGTTTTGAAGGATATGGCATTGTAGCAGCAAATCCCAAAGTATCATAGAAGATCTTTTCGTCTTCTTTGAGTAACTTCCATGTGTTACTATTAATCACCATAGGTTGTACCACAGCTACTATCTTCTTTATTGGTTGAACACCGATTACAATAGCAGTCCTCTGTCTGGTACCTACTTCTACCATTTTGATCTTCAACTTCTGTTTCCTCAAGAACTTATGGTAGTTGTATACCATCGTATTACACGGTTTATCATCATCCTAATCGATACTCATCATTCTTGATGTGCTTGATGAGTCATCTGAACCGACTTTCATCTCTGGCTCCTCTGTTGAGCAATAGGATTTCTGAGCGTATCTCGCTCGGTTTACCTTCTACTTGAACAGCATCAATAGTTTCGTTTTGTTTACTATCTTCCTCATCAGTTGAAGTGGTCTTCTTTCGACTAACCTTCTTAGTCTTTCCCTCTGCTTCAATCAGTCTTACCGATTTCTTTGCTGGAGATTTTCCTCTCTCAGTCTTTGATTTTTTCTTCCTCTTAGTTTCTTTGGCTTTTTTGGTCGTATCTTCTTCCAGAATAGAGACTAAGGATCTTGTGGCTCTAGGTGCACAAGATTTAGAAGTTTCTTCTCGACTCTGTTCTCTGGCAATCTTTTCTTCTTGTTGCCTCAGAGTCCTAATCCTCGGAGATCTTTTTGCTTTCTTCACAACTTCGCTCAAAAGACTTTCTCCTCATCTTTTTGGGGCACTTTGTTCTGACCTCTGGGATTGGCTTTCTTCGAGAGGAGGACTCGCCTGTTTCATGAGAGGTCTTCCTAACACTCTCCTTAGTTCATCAGCAGGCGATTTGATACTCTCTGGAGATTGAGAACTTGAAACGGGAGTCTTCTTTAATACACGCTCCCCCTCAATTCTTGACTTCCTTGAAGAGTCGGCTTGGTCTTTGTCTACTGTGCTCAGACCCATTCGCCGTATTGTATATGCATCCATCTTGCTCTTCACAGGAACAGTTCTTATTTCCTTGGTGCATTTAATACAGATTCCTTAAAATCCTCGTCGAAGCATGCCATAAGGATAACTCGTCGTTTCCTTTATCCCTTAATCATATAATGAAGGATCAAGAAGGGTAAATCTATGGGTTTCGATTCAAGAGGTAGAAACGAGACATTGTTCATCCAGAGTGGTCACCAGATGTCTTGAACCAACTCTGGGAAGAATGCAATTGAACAAAATTGCGTGAAGCACCCTAGCCTTTGGAATCAAATTGGATGTCTTCCTCTCCCTTGAATCATTCTTGCCATATAGTTGCCTCTTGATATCTTCTTCGTTCATACCGACTTAGGACATCCATCTGGCCTTGGTAGACAGTTTCTCACCAACCGATGGACAGTCAGTCACCTTCTTTATGAGCTCCTTTGTTACGAAGAATGATATCCTATCTACGAAGATACGATGGTGTTGTCTATTAGATCAGCGTTCTTCCAAAACTCATATACCTCATTCGTGTACACAGGTTCTTGCGTCTGGAAGAAATTCCTCCAACCAGCTCTTATGATTTCTGGTTCTACATCCATTCCGTCTCTTCTTAGTGACTCAAAGTTCACAAGTCTTCCAAAAATCATAGCTGCTTTCATTGTAGAGCAAAAACTATCTTCTGGAGAATCTTTTGAGTGAGATGTTTTGAGAGAATTGGTAAAGCTGAGATGAACCGTCAGAAGATAATGAAAAGACTGCAATGATTTCACCTTCAGTCTGTTTGTAGGATTATAGTCTGGTGAGTTCTAGAATCATTAAGAACCTCGATATCATCAGATTTTTCCCTCCAAAAATCTTCCTTGTGAGAGAAGTTACCAGCTGTAACTCACTGTAACTAACGTCGTTAGTTTTAACGTTACTTTAGTCCTGACCGTTCACTTAACATGACCATGTTAAGGTTTCGTCTAATCTTCGAACCGTTCTTCACTCGGTGGTTTAGTGAAGATATCCTTATCGTAGCTCTATTTCAACGAATCGTAGAAGCACCACCTTTCTCTGAACATAGTCTCTCAGAAAGTGATGTCTGACTTCTATATGCTTCACTCTGGAATGTTGAATTGGATTCTTTGATAGATTGATTGCACTAGTGTTGTCGCAAAAGATTGGAATCTCCTCTTCTTGGACTGAATAGTCTTCAAGCTGGTACTTGATCCACAGCGTCGATGAAGCAGAACTTACTTAGCACATATATTCTCCTTGACGGTTGATAGTGCAATTGAGATTTGTCTCTTACTTGACCAGGAGATTAGATTTCCTCCAAGAAAATGACATCCTCCACTTGTGCTTTTCCTTTCGATTCTATCCCCGGCATAGTCCGCATCGCAATATCCAATTAACTCGAAATCTTTACCTTTCTCAAACATCAAGCAAAGATCGTAGTACTGCGAGATATCTCAAAATTCTTTTAACAAAGAATAAAATGAGACTCTCTAGATCGGCTTGAAATCTTGCACACAAGCATACACCTGAATGAATATCGTGTCTACTTGTCAGTAAGATACAATAAAGAACCGATCATCCCTCTATATAGGGTTTGATCCACCTTCTTACTAAGTTCGTCTTTCGATAAAAGGTTTGAAGGATGCATCGGAGTTGCCATAGGCTTCACATTATTCATATCAAACTTATTCGACAACTCTTTCACATACTTTTGTTGATGAATGAAGATCTTCTCTTCGGTCTGCTTAACTTGCAATCCAAGAAAGAACTTTAACTCACCCATCATACTCATTTCAAACTCTTTCTTCATTAGCCTCTTAAACTTCAAGAACAACTCTTTTGAAGTAGCACCAAAAATGATATCATCAACGTAGATCTGTACTAAGATAAAATCATTCTGAAACTTCTTCCTAAAGAGCGTCTTATCAACTTGACCTCTACTGAAACCATTTTCTATTAAGAAGGTACTCAGACGATCATACCAAGCTCTAGGAGCTTGCTTCAGGCCGTATAAGGCTTTATGAAGTCTATAGACATAGTCTGGGTTTTTAACATCTTCAAAGCCAGGTCGTTGTTTCACATACACCTCTTCATCTATAAATCCATTCAGAAAAGCACTCTTAACATTCATCTGAAACAACTTTATATCATGACAGATCGCATATGCCAATAAAATCCTTATAGCTTCAAGTCTTGCTACTGGAGCATATGTTTCATTGTAGTCTATTCCTTCTTGCTGATTATAGCCTTGTGCTACTAATCTAGCCTTATTATGACTCACTCTTTCTGATTCGTCTAACTTATTCTTAAAAACCCATCTGGTTTTAATAGTGGATTTCTTAGGGGGTTTCGGAACTAAGGACCAGACGTTATTCCTAGTAAATTCATTCAGCTCCTCTTGCATGGCTAACACCCAATCTTCGTCTTGAAGAGCTTCCTCAACCTTCTTAGGCTCTACTTCAGAGATAAAAGCTACATTAGCTTCTCTTCTGAATCTGGACCTTGTCCTAACTCCTTCTGAGGTCTCACCGATAATTAATTCTTCTGGATGAGAACTTTTATACTTCCAATCTCGTCTTAGTTCAATAGTTTCTGGAATATCCTCAATTTTGTTCTCATGAGTGTCTGATGAAGGAGTTTCTGTGGTATCATCTAAGTTCTTTGAAGGACCTTCATTCTCCATGTCATCTTCCTTATGGAATTGAGAACTATCATCAAACTTGACATGGATCGTCTCTTCAACAGTCTTTGAAGTAAGGTTGTAAACTCGAAAAGCCTTAAACGATGATGAGTAACCTAGGAAGATTCCTGGATAGGTCTTCGAATCGAATTTAACCAACAGCTCTTTTGTATTCAAAATAGAACATTTGCACCCGAATGGATGAAAGTAAGATATGCTTGGTCTTCTTCCATTCCATAACTCATAAGGAGTTTTCTTCAACATGGGTCTCAACAGAATTCTATTCTGAATATAGCATGCTGTATTCATAGCTTCTGCCCAGAAATACTTAGGAAGATTCATCTCACATAGCATGGTTCTTGCCATCTCTTGAATCGTTCTATTCTTCCTTTCAACAACTCCATTCTGTTGTGGAGTTCTAGGGGCCGAAAAGTTGTGGAATTACATTCTCTTCACAGAATATTCTGAACTTCTCATTTTCAAACTCTCCACCATGGTCACTCCTGATACTGGTGATTGGACCAAATTTATACTATAAATCAGGCCCATTTTCTTTAGTAATTATGCATCTGTTGACTCCTGATCTATAATTTTCATGCTTATTTTGGTCCCGTACATTGAGTTTTGATAAATTGCATATTGTCAATATTTTGTTGTCATTTGTCATTAATTCTGCATAATCTTTATTGGGACAATTGATAGTGCAAATGGGTTGTATTTTGTAGGACCAAAGTAGTCAACAATTAAGAAGTCAACACGCGCGAGTTATTTGGGACGAATCAGACTCTCCATTCGCCATGGCTAATTAATGGTGTTTAATTCATTCACATGCGACGAGTGACCAAATTCATTAGCCGAACGAACTACGGTACCATTCGCCGCAATAATGTCGGTGACCCAACCAAAATGGCAAAAGTATCCACCGTTATTCCGGCCGGCCCAGCCCCTATAAAACCTTACCATTTAGGGCAAATGAGAAGGAGGGCCGCTTCAAAAGAGTTCTTCGTTTTCTCTTCTCTTCGTCTTCTCGCTTTTCTTCGTTTTCTTCTTTTACATTTTTGCTTTTGATCTAACATCTCTCATTACATGTTTGATTTCAGGTTTAGTCACAAGCGACGATCATCGCAGTCATTTCCTTCATCTCTACTCTTCCGCATTCGCCGTCTGAGCATGGTCTTCGGTGATACTTCAACAATGATGGAGTCGTCCGTAGTCATGAGTGGCTAAGCTCATAGTCTTCAAATGTTGCGAGGTTGGAGTTCCGTAACTAAACACGGGTAATCAATCTTAGTTTAGGATTTCAAGAATGTATTTGCACAATCCGAGTTGGTATTTTGCAATATATTTCGATTGAATCTCGCTATAGTTTAGTAGGATGTTAGACTTTGATTTGTGTTATGGATTGACTATTGTTGAATATCGTGCTTAAATACATGGAGTTCATGTATATCAGTTAAATGATTGCATTAACTAATTTAATTTGCCTAGTTGTGTTTGATTGAATTGGTTGTGTTATTATTTGGTTGATTTAGTGCATTAATCAATCCATGCATACACTAAGGGTTTTAACAAGTTGTAATTAATCGAGTTGATTAATTAATTCTTGGACTTAACGAGTTGTTAAGGTTTTATTTTCGAAACTTAGTGGATTTCAAACCCCAACATTATTTCGAACGATGATGACCCGAGCTACATTTTCAGGAGAATTTTAGTAATTTGACTTCAAACTTGTTTAATTTCAATCATTTAGTTTTCTAAAAATTCTAAAAACATTTATTCTTATTTTGGCTTAGTTTAATTTCTAATTAATCAAATCAAAACCCCCTTCTATTGCTTTAATTGCATGCATCATTCAAACATTAGGCTAGTCTAGGATCAATTGATGCATTGGTTCCTGAGAGTCGACGAGGTTGCATCCTGTATTGCAATCCTTGGTATAAATTTAATTTGACCGTTTCGGGGATCAATTTTAATATTGAGCGATAAACCGCCGATCAAATTTTAAGGCGTCGTTCTTAGGAATCAAATTAATTGGTTCTTTAGGTTAGCCGATGTTTGTTTTGATTTTAATTTTGTTTGCATTTTGTTTGCATTGCATAATTTCATTTAATTTATGTTACGCTTAAGTGTTTTTAGTGTTAATCTGCTTGTTATTTCATTCGCTTTGTTTTAAGTGTTTATTCGATTGTTCTTGTTTATTGTGCGTAATTTTAAGTTAATTCTGTTTGCCTTGCTTATTCATGCTTCTTGGTCGTGACGAGTTCCTCATTAAATCACAATGAGTTCATCCGTCATTGCTGCGAGTTTATATTCGCCGCAATAACATTCTGATTTATTCATTCGTCGCAATGCGAGTTCTTACACGTCGCAGCGAACTTGAGTGAATTGAAGCCTTGCTATCCGTTGTCGTTTTAGTGAGCTATCTTAGGTGAACTTCTCTTGTGCATGCCCCGTAGACTTAGGCTAGTTCATTTTCAACCTGAAATTGAGCGACACCTTAGACAACTTAGGAAGAACAAGAGAGAGCAAGAAAGACTTAGAACACTAGATCGATTAGAATCGAGATGGTCGAACAACAAGAATATCCCGGTCAACCACCCGAGATGGAGATCACGGTCTTAACGGTGACCGAGAACGCGTAGATGACAACAATGCGAACATCGGGCGTAGGACCATCCGAGAAGCTACAACCTCGGACGTACACTACGATCCTTTCACTCATCGCTCTTCCCTAACTTCGATGTAAATTTGAAGTCAAGGTTTATTGATTAACTCTCTCCCAAATTTCACGGTTTAACGGGAGAGGACCCTACATGCATCTTGAGGCCCTCACCATGATTTGTCGAGTATGAAGCACAGCAGGGAGCACATCTGGACCAGTCTTTGTGGAAAGTCTTCCATTTGTCGTTAGAAGGAAAGGCCCGGAGTGGTACATGAGCCTCCCAAGGCATGTTGCGAATGCCTATCACAGTTGGGCCAACTTACGAGCTTTTACGGAAAAGTATTTTCCAGCTTCTAGGGCGTCGTCAATGAGAAAGGAGATATATTACGCCAAACAAGATTATGACGAGTCCTCAGATGATTTTGGAGCAGATTTCAAGATCTTTGTCTCGGTGCCCCATCATCGGATCCACGATGAACAAGCTGTTCAATATTTTTATGATGGGGTGAAGAATCAAGAGAAAGGGATGTTGGATGTCGCGTCGGGAGGTTCATTGATTGACCTCACCGCGCGTAAGCTTGGGCCCGATTAAGAGAATGGCCTGAATCATCAACGATATAGTGTCCGCGATTCGGGAATGTGAATGAAGTGGAGCCATGTCACCAAACTAAGAGGATGGAGAGCACGGAATCGAAGGTAGATTCTTTTGAACATCGGATAACTTTCCAGTTATCCTCAATCACGCGGAGTGAAGAATTTGAATGTGCATCGCCCATCAACTTCCATCAACTAGTCGCACCTAGTTGCGAATCTTGTGGGTCGATGATGCACATTTCAAGTGTTTGTCTGGCAGATATGAAGAAGTCTCCGAATGTATCAAGGTAGACAGATCGGAAATGGGACCCGTATTCCAACACATATAATGAGGGATGGAGATCCCACCCAAATTTTAGTTGGAGGAGTAACGAGGAAGAGCACCAAACCGCTTTCAAAGAGGGGAGTGGGCTGGACAATCTACAAACCAGTTCAGGATCAACAAGCGTTGATAAAGGCAACAACCACCGCCACCCAAGGAGGACACCAACCAAGCTGCTGCATGGTATGATGGCGTTGATGAAAGAGGAACGAACTTCTACAAAATCAATTCAACGCCATCGCAAACCTCATCCAACAGACTCGACTAAAATGCTGCCCGCTTTAGTGCCTTGGAGAAACGCATGGATCAATGGGAAACCAAGGCCGAGAACCTAAACTCATATGTCACTCAATTGTCTAATAATTTGAGTGACAACCAAGCTAGAGTAGCGGATCCATTCCTTCTAACACGGTGATTAACCCAAGAGTTTGAATGTTATAGCCCTCGAGAGTGGAAAGCAAGTAAGGTTCAAGCCTCAAGAAGAAGATGAGATTTGTAAAGATGAGATTGAGTGTGAGCTAGTACCTCCACCACATGATAAGATGAAGAGATCGAGAAAGTGTGAGGAAGAAGAGCTTACGAGAGAGAGGAGCAAGCCTCAAAAACAAGGGAACTACTTTAGAAAGTTCCACGAGATAAAGTCAAGATGGAGAAATGAGTAGGCAATCCAAAGAAAGGTAAAGAGGTAAGTATACAAGACCTTCCTTTTCCAAACTCTTATTTGATGAGCAAGCGCTTAAGAAAAACAACATGAAAAGAAATCATTGACTTGTTTGGGAAAGTGGAAGTGAATGTGCCTTTGCTAGATTTGGTAAAGCGAGTTAAGCCTCGCTAAATATTTAAAGGATCGTGTACAAATAAGAAGAAGTTTAGGCCCAATGAGAGAGTGCGGGTGAGCTCGAATGTTTCAGCCTTGTTTAAGCCACGATACCAAGAAAATGTCGGGACCACGGATCTTTTACCATCCCTGCACATTAGGGAAAGTGACCATAGGTGAGCTTTACTAGATCTAGGGGCAGCGATAAATGTGATGCCCGAGTCGAGATATAAGACCTTGGGAGTGAAGAGTATTAAGCCCACATCTGTTATTCTCCAGTTAGCTGATAGGTCATTTAGGCATCCCGTGGGAATTATTGAGGACATTCTGGTCTAGGTCAAAGGCTTAGTGTTTCCTGCGGATTTTTACGTGTTGGACATGACCTCTGAAGTGGTGCATGACACTTCTCTGATCCTTGGACGTCCCTTTCTTCGGACAGCAAGTACTATGATTAGCATGAAGGAAGGGAAGATCACCATGGAAGTGGGCGATCAAAAAGTTAGCTTCAACATGTATGAAGCTATGAAGCACCCCCATGAAGATTATTCCTTGCTTGGTGTCAACATGCTTGATGTGGTGATTGACGATGCTTGTTCTGAATTTGTAGAAACTTTGACTCCTACCACTGACAATATTTTTGGGAAAGTTTCTCCTTTGATGATTTTGCAGAGCACATCTGGTGCGAGTATGGACGTGGGCGACTAACAACCAAGCTTCTTGGTGGAGCTTGGATATCGAACAGTCGTCCATCCCGAGCTACAAGACCCACCTTGAGTGCCAAGTTTTCTCTTTCCTTCATTTACTATATAATTGTGCTATGTTTTATACCAACGTGCATATTGTTGAACATGATTATATTGTTTAAATGTGGGGAGGATCAAACCAATAGAATTAGAGTAGTAGGTAGGATTTCCCTTTACGCTTGAATAAAATGTTTCCCTTTGTTAGCTCTGTGTTCTCCCTAATGAAACATAATTAGATTGAAGAAAATGGTTCATATTTGGGATGATTAATTGAATGATTGTGCAAACCGAGTAGAATCCTTATATCGTGTGATCTTTCAGGTGGTTAAATCAGAAGCGAGCATCGCTGTCACGCGGCTAACCTAGGGTTTTTCATCTTATTTGTCGCGCTAGCGACCGCTTCGTCAGCAATAATAAGGACTTTTGCCCTTCGGATCGTTGGATTTCTCTTTTGTCCGAGGCCCTTTTGGTCTTTTCCTCTCTCGCGTCCTCTCATCTCCGCTCTTTCTTCTTTTCTTCTTCTTCCTTCCCTTTCCTTCTCACTTCGCCGTCTTCCTCGCCGCCTCGCCGTAGTCCTCTCCGTGCCTTCTGCCGTTTGGCCTTCCATTCTCCTCAAATCCCTTCCAACTGCGTTTCACCCTTCGTAAGTGTTTCTATTCCTTCCTCTTGTCCATTTTCGTTGTTATTCGTTAGATTTAAAGGCAAGCAATGACGCCGTTCGCCGTGATTCGTCATGAATCGCCATTCGCCACGGGCGAAATTCATACTTCGCCATGACGAACTTAGGATTTCAGCTCATGCTGCGACGAATGTCTTTGTTAGCCGCAACGACGAAGGTACCGATTATTGCAATAACATCCTGATGATCTACAATAATGGCGAAGTCTCCTCTCGCCGCAATAATGATCTTGTTAGGCTGCGGCAAATGGCTAAAAGACTTGATTACGTATGATTTTGTCGATAAATTATCATTTCTAACTTTTGTGTGTGCGAGGATCATGCCTAGAATGAAACAAGCCACCGCACCGGGCAAAGCAGTCATCCTCTTCTTCCTCCGATCACACCCTTTCTCCTTCCTCGCAACCTTCCTGTTTCCCTCTCACCTAGCGAGATCCCGAGTATATACGAGTTAGCCACGCGAGTTGCTAGCCAAACTTTACTAAAAGAAAAATCATTTCCTCTTACTCCGGCTACCAACCCTTTTGTAGGTCAACTCTTCCAACTCGAGTTGACCGGCCTCGCCCAACCTCGGACCACTGGCAACCTTTCCTTTGTGCGCCAGTATTATACCCATGCCCGTCAATCTCACACCTACTGAATTAACTTCCGAGGTGTTTCTATTCCAGATGCTTTTACATCTGTCATAATCCGAGAGCACTACCACCTCCTGTTGTCCTCGTTGTCCCTATTACAGGCGATCGCTGCATACCCACGACGGCGGCGTCATTCGTACTCTACGCCTACGAGGGTACTCAAGGGTTTAACCCCGGGGCTCGGCTATATCCAGCGTTACGATCTCCTTCCACAAGCCCGTCCATGGTTACATTTTATATGTAACAACATTTTACCACCTCCACCTCACCAACATCCCAAAGGAGCAGCCTGTACATATACACCTTATGATCGGCCACCACAATAGACCTAGCTTCTGCCATTTCCTCCGCCCTCCGCCAGTGTATCCTCGCCACCAACCCCAAACATAAACTCCTCTTTCCCCATCTCATTTCTGACTTATTCCGGCCTTCGAGTCCCAACATCCAAATTGACCTCACCTTCCCCCCTCTCCATTTGTCTATGTCCGTTTAGGACAGCCACGTGCCATTCCACCACCACCTCCTGCCCAACCAGCTTCCTCTTCTTCTCCCTCTCCCCCTCCATCCCCTCCAGCCCCCTCTTCCGCACCTCCCGTCCTTCCTCCTGTTTCCTCTCCGCCTCCTATCTCTACACCCGTGTCTTCCCTCCTTCGCTCCACTGCTCCTTCGAGGTGGCTCTGCTGCCAAGATGTCCTTGACTTGGCCTTGGCTATCTACTTCGAGGCCCAATGACCGCCGACCATGAGTTCACTCGCCGATCTTGACCATGATTGCGGCTCACCTCGGGCTGCTATTCGACTCCCCTTGACTCTTCTGCAATGCCTCTCTGATCCGCCTGCCATCGATCCCGCAGAATAGTATAAATTGTTTATTTCCTTTCTTTTATCGTTATTGTTTTCCTTTATTTTCTTTTCTTCGTTGTAATTTTAGTTAGTTCTTGGATTCTTCATTTCGTCCACACTTTTGAGTTTAATGATATATCCACATTTACATTTTATCTGCTTTATGGTCTCCTCTATGCCCTACTATTTTTGCCATTGTGGACCATGCCATGCTTAAGTATGGGGAGCCATTCCTTTTATATTTTGCATTGTACACCTTTAGAACATTATGCATAATTTTGTGGCCACTGCTTTAACTGATAAATTTGGTCCCCAAATCAAACAATTTCTGCACTTGTTCTTTTGTGCCTTACATGCAAAGCATTTATAAGTTTCAACTTGATACTTGAGTTTTGTAAAATGCTCTCCATTCTTGAACGATAATTGGATCGACAAAATTTTAACTTTTAAAGTTTTCAAAACTAAGTAAATGGGAGCATGCTAACAAGGTAGCATTTAAGTTTTAAGACTTGAGATTGATCATTGAGACAAAACCTTGTTGGAAGGATATTCGAGCCAAATTTTTCTTCTATATTTTTGTGTGTGCATCTACTTAGTCCATTCTTCTCTAGAACTTGTGTCAGTTTTTACTCAAAGCTTGATGGACTAGATTTTTGTTGATATGATAGAGTGTTCCTTCTTTCAACCCTTTCCCCAAACACCAACCCTTAAATACTTTTTCCTTGCTAGCTCCTTGAGCCTTTTGTTATGAGCATTTGCATACATATTAAGATGATGTCGAGAGTCTATGTTTTGTAATTAAAAAAAATTTGAAAAAGGAAAAAGTGTTAGTCTTGTGTATCCCTAAAAGGGATACTAATGTGTTATATCCCAAAGGGATTAGCATCTCAAAATGAGATAGCCAAAAAAAAATGTGTATATTCAATTTATCTCGATGTCTAGTTTTAGTTTTGTTGTTGACATCAATTCCTCACTCCATGCGCATGCTCATACTATTTCTTTCTTTCACTTCATCCATTCATTTAGCCTTCCGCTCATTACAACCCCGAAAGACCTCTTGATTTTCAAATTGATAGTCCTTGTAGTGGAGAAATAAAATTGATACAAGCTTCATGGTAGGAGATGTACTAAGCAGATTGAGAGAAAAATATTCCTACTATACAAGTGAGTTGGCGTAAACACCATATCCCGAGTGATTCTCTCGTTGTTCAATCTCATGTGCTTAAATTCTTTCAATGTTTGTTTTATTAGCACTCTTTCAATTTCTGCGTTAGACTTACGATAAAGTGGATTGAGTCAATTTTGGTTATTGTTTGAACATGGGCAAAATTTTCTTTTACTCTTGTACCTTTTGACTCTTATAAGCTTTGTTCAGAGTACAAAGGTTTAAGTGTGGGGGAATTTGATTGGACCAAATTTATACTATAAATCAGGCCCATTTTCTTTAGTAATTATGCATCTGTTGACTCCTGATCTATAATTTTCATGCTTATTTTGGTCCCGTACATTGAGTTTTGATAAATTGCATATTGTCAATATTTTGTTGTCATTTGTCATTAATTCTGCATAATCTTTATTGGGACAATTGATAGTGTAAATGGGTTGTATTTTGTAGGACCAAAGTAGTCAACAATTAAGAAGTCAACACGCCGCGAGTTCGCTGGGACGAATCAGACTCTCCATTCGCCGCGGCTAATTAATGGTGTTTAATTCATTCGTTGTGACGAGTGACCAAATTCATTCGCCGCAATAACTACGATCATCGCCCGCGGCGAATGTCGGGTGACCCGGACCAAAATGGCAAAAGTATCCACCGTCCAATTAGGCCCGCCCTTGCAGCCCTATAAAACCTTACCATTTAGGGCAAATGAGAAGGAGGGCCGCCTACAAAAGAGTTCTTCGTTTTCTCTTCTCTTCGTCTTCTCCGGTTTTCTTCGTTTTCTTCTTTTACATTTTGTTTTTGATCTAACAGTCTCTCATTACGTGTTTGATTTGAGTTTAGTCACAGCGATGACGATCATCGCATCATTTCCTTCATCTCTACTCTTCCGCATTCACCGTCGAGCATGGTCTTGGTGATACTTCAACAATGATGGAGTCGTCCGTAGTCATGAGTGGCTAAGCTCATAGTCTTCAAATGTTGCGAGGTTGGAGTTCCGAACTAAACACGGGTAATCAATCTTAGTTTAGGATTTCATAATGTATTTGCACAATCCGAGTTGGTATTTTGCAATATATTTCGATTGAATCTCTCGCTATAGTTTAGTAGGATGTTAGACTTTGATTTGTGTTATGGATTGACTATTGTTGAATATCGTGCTTAAATACATGGAGTTCATGTATATCGCTTAAATGATTGCATTAACTAATTTAATCGCCTAGTTGTGTTTGATTGAATTGATTGTGTTATTATTTGGTTGATTTAGTGCATTAATCAATCCATGCATACACTAAGGGTTTTAACAAGTTGTAATTAATCGAGTTGATTAATTAATTCTTGGAATTAACGAGTTATTAAGGTTTTATTTTGAAACTTAGTGGATTTCAAACCCCAACATTATTTGAACGATGATGACCCGAGCTACATTTTCGGAGAATTTTAGTAATTTGACTTCAAACTTGTTTAATTTCAATCATTTAGTTTTCTAAAATTCTAAAACATTTATTCTTATTTTGGCTTAGTTTAATTTCTAATTAATCAAATCAAAACCCCCTTCTATTGCTTTAATTGCATGCATCATTCAAACATTAGGCTAGTCTAGGATCAATTGATGCATTGGTTCCTTGAGAGTCGACCCGAGGTTGCATCCTGTATTGCAATCCTTGATATAAATTTAATTTGACCGGTTTCCAGGGATCAATTTTAATATTGAACGATAAACCGCCGATCAACTGGCTATGGACATTCCTTTTTCATTCTGTAACTTTCTGGATAGAGTTCTAAAGCACTTAAAAGACTCATCTTTGTGTGATAAAAATAATATCCAGCAAAATCGAGTAAAGTTATCAACAATAACAAGCTCATATTTCTTTCTGCCAAGACTTATTGTCCTTGTTGGACCAAATAAATCCATATGTAACAGCTCTAAAGGTCTAGATGAGGTTATAAAATTTTTAGAAGAAAAAGAGGTTTTAACTTGTTTTCCTTTCAAACAATTTTCACAGAAAAATTCTTTGTCAAAACTTATTTTTGGCAAACCTCTTACTAAATCATGTTTTGCCAATTTTGAAATATGTTTCAAAGAGACATGACCTAGCTTTTTATGCCAGATTAGTCTTTCTTCTTCAAAAGATAGAAAACATGAAATCTTTTGACTCTGAAAATCTTCTAAATTGATTTTGTAAAGATTGTTTCTTCTCTTGGCAGAGAAAAGTATAGACACATCTTTGTTTCTGACTTCGCAAAGATTTTGATTGAATGTAACTGTGAAACCAGAATCACATAATTGACTGACGCTAATCAAGTTATGCTTCAGACCATCAACAAGCAGTATATTATTTATGCATGCAAAGGAATCTTTACCTACTTTCCTGATTCCAATAATTTTGCCCTGTTGATTGTCTCCTAAAGTTACTGATCCTCCTTCTTATCTTTGATCTAGGAACATAGACCTTCTTCCCGCGTGTGTCGCGAGTATCCACCGCCTAAATACCAATGGTGCTTGCCGTATCTTCCAAGGAAGGATATCTGCAGGTGAAACTATTTTATTTTTTGGTACCCAAATTTTCTTGGGTCCCTTACGGTTAGTAGTATGCATGTGATGTGATTTTTTATGCATGTAACTAGGTCGTTGATTAAAATGACATATCTTATAGTTTCCTTTTTTAGAGACAAATTTTTTACGTGACTGAATCTTGTTTCCTGTAAACCCTAATCCAGTTTTATCACTTGGATGTCTACATTTTCCAAGCATTTCATTCATTTTCTTTGTACTTTCTGTGAAATTAGTTAAATCAGTGATAAATTCCTAATCCTAAGTTTAAGTCGATTGATCTCTTCCGATCATCTACAATTTTCTTTTTATCTTCTAATTGTTTCTTTAGACAAATATTTTCTCTCTCTAATATCTCAGTATGTCTAATATTCTCTACATACTTTTTCTTCAACATCTTATACTGTTTCAGAATAGCATGAGAATCTTCTAACAGTTCTGAGTATGCATCATGCAAATTATCGTAGTCAGATTTTACCTCCTCATCACTATCTTCCTTGGCCATCAGGCAGATGTTCGCATGTTCTGATGACTCGGAACCTGTATCTGATTCGGATGAATCTAGGTCCTCCCAAGTTGCCATCATGCTTTTCTTGCTTTCTCTACTCTTCTTGGGTTTCTTCTTGAGAGTAGGACATTCGGACTTATAGTGTCCAGGCTGATTGCATTCGTAACAGATAATAGAAGACTTCTCTGATTTAGCTTCATCTTTCCCATTCTTTCTGAATGTCTGGTTTCCTCTGGGCTTCTTCTTCCACATGCGTCTTATTTTTCTGGAGATGAAAGATAATTCGTCATCTTCATCACTTGACTCTGATTCGGATTGACTGGAGATGTCATCCTTTGAGTCTTCAATTTTCAACACTTTTGATGACTTCCTCCTTCTCTGAGTCTTATGATTCTTCTGTCCGGCCTTCAGTTCTATTGACTTATCCCGCTTAGGCTTGTCTTCAGTGTTGAGTTCAACTTCATGAATCTTTAAGGATCCCAAAGAACTCATCCGACTTTTAATAGGCTCAAGTCTTTGGCTTCTTGCCCGCAGAACTTTAGGTCTCCATCTCTTGGAAGACTTCTTAGAATCTTTCGAACATGATCTTGATTTTTGTATGTCCTTCCAAGAGCTTTCAATCCATTGACAATTGTTTCAAATCTTCCAAACATTTGATCAATAGATTCTTCATCTTCCATCCTGAAAAGTTCATATTGATGCACAAGAATACTTATCTTGGATTCTTTAACTTGGCTTGTGCCTTCGTGAGCAATAGACAATGTGTCCCACATTTCTTTTGCAGTGTCGCAACCGTGCACTTTGTCGTACTCGCTCCTGCTTAGGGCACACGTCAAGAAAAATTTTACCTTTGAATTTAGCTGTATTCTTGTTTTTTGATCGGCCGTCCATCTGTTCCGTGGAATAGAATTACCTTCTTCATCTACAGGTGTATAAGGTCCGTTCTCTATTACGTCCCAAACGTCGACATGAGTAAATTCGATGAATAACCGCATCTTATCTTTCCAGTAGTGATAGTCTTCTCCGTTGAATGCTGGAGGTCTAGTGACTGAGGCTCCTTCAGCGATGTATACATGTGACTCCGTCATTATCTTTAATCCACACTTCGCCAAAGTGATTCTTGGATACCTTGCTCTGATACCAATTGAAGTGAATCACACGTTAATACAACACCTAGAAAACGATATTAGAATGCACAAGAAGGGGGGGTTGAATTGTGTATTCCCCTTTTTTATAAATCTTTTGTAACTAGTTGTAAGAAATAAAATTTTTACAAATTTTATAGATTCGATTAATCAAACTTTTCAATATCAGGTATATAACAAATAGGTAATGAGATTTTTTGAAACTAAAATAGAGATAGAGAGTAAGAGTGGTAGACACGAAGATTTATCCTGGTTCACCCCAAACCGTGGGCTACGTCCAATCCTCAGAGTTTCTTCTGAGATTTCACTATCTCTTCAATCGTTACAAGTATTCTTTCACGAGCCTCTTCAGGTCTCTACAACCAGTATTCTTTCACATTTAGCCTCTGCAGGCTATCTGTACAACTTTTCTTATCGAAAAATATTTGAACACTTGTTACAGAAAAATAGCACTCAACAAACTCACTTTTTCTCGCGTAGTAATTTTTCTCGCTATTTCGTATAAGTATCTGTAAGCTCTTTGTAAAACTATTTTATGTAAGCTTTCCGTAACTTTCAGTAAGTTTTTGTAACTTTTCAATCTTCGACTTCGACTTATATTTATAGCCTTCATCTCCAACTGTTTCTTGTTTCTTGAATCTTGAATCTTTAAAGAAACGGTTAATCGATTGAGTTACAGAATTAACTCGAATCGACTCTTTGCGTCTGCTTTTTTTTCGTCGTATCGCTTTGCATTTGCGCTTTATGTGCTTTTGCATTTGCGTCAAGCGTCTGCTTTGCATTTAAGGTCGCATCTAAGTTCGTTCGTGTCCGACTTCGCTGCATTTTACGCTTCGTCTGGTTCCGACCTCGCCTCATTTTGTTTTCTTTGTATTTGAGCTCTTTTTGTTATACATCAAAATCATATTTAAGTAAAGTCATATTGACTTAACATGTGCCCTTGCTTGTATGGAATTATATGAGAAATATTGAATTTGCATTATGATTATGATTTTGCATGGCTTTGATCGGCCTTATGGCATTTTGTGAAAATGAAAAGAATGAGAACTTTGAAAGCTTGCTAAGATGCTTTGAGCATAAAACGAATGGATTATGTGTCTTGTTTGGGTAAGAGAGTTACGGATGGAGTCACGTGCACGTTGACATAAAGCCTTCTCCCAGCTGCCCTTTTGAGGCCACGAGATCCTTGAGAAATCGGACTCGGATAGTTTACGGATTTAACTTCGGTTTATCCGAATCGGAACTCTCGAGCCAATTGTTTGTGCATACACGATCGAATTGTTGAGCATAACACATGATGGATTTGACGGACATGTTGCATAATGATTGTTATGTTGAGAAACAGAAATTGCATGACCTGTGTTTATATGAATGTGAATAAATTGATGAATTTTGATTTTCTAGTGATATATGTATATTGCTTGATTGTGTGGCTCGTTGTCAATGGCTATAAACGTATATGCCACTGAGCTTCGCAGCTCACCCCATTAGTCTCCCCTCCTCAGGTGCAGATCGAGACAATAGTTGACCTTGCGAGGCATCGGAAACTTCAAGCTAATTAGGAGCCTTATATTAAGTTAGTATTTTGGTTAGCCCGCCAACATTTCATCATGGAGCATACTTATGTATTTTGGATTTTAATTTTCATTTTGTATTATGTTATATTTCGAGAATACTTGTTGAATTTCTTTGAATGCAAATGACAGTTGGTTTATGCATGTGGAATGATGAATGCCTGTTTAGAATGTATGAGTATATGATTTTCTGAATCGACTTATGTGTTTGTATGGATGTTGGGATCGGGTCCGAGGGTATTTGGGCTCCCGGTGCCGGCGCGACCCGAGAGGCCGCCTCGGGAATCGGGGATCCGGGGCCCGGGCCCAACATGTTTGGTATCAAAGCCCTAGGTTTAGTGTCCTTGGCTTAGACTGCATAATAGGATGAATGGTGTGATATATAATTAATTGTTGCATTGATTAAGTGACATGCATATCATGCATACATGTAGATTGACCAGTAGCTAATCCTTAGTGTTTACCTGTGAAGGAGTACGATGCCACCTCGTAGAAGGACACGAGAAGTTATGCAAGGATCTACTGCACCTGACTCTTCGACTAGAGAGGAGAGGATTGATGAGTCAGTTGCCCCAGGGAATGCTGAGGCTTCTGTAGGGCTAGGTAGTGAGCCCGTTCTGTCACCGACTTAGGAGTCGCCAGTTATGCAAGAGCAAGTGCCTCCATTAGATCTGAGGTTGTTCCAGGCGTTCACTCAGGCATTAAATGCGGCATGGGTCGATTCCACACCTTTCGTTCAAATTTCACTCGAAGAGGAGACGATTGATAGGTTGAGGAAGTATGGGGCAGTTGATTTCTTTGGGACATCGGATCCAGAAGAAGCTGAGACATGGCTGAGAAAGACTGAGAGAGTGCTAGATCAGATGGACTGTGAGGATGACGAGAGAGTCATCTATGCTGCCAGTTTGCTTCAGGGAGATGCTCTGCATTGGTGGGAGACCGTGCCAGGTAGTCAGATGAGACCCGTAGGGTTGTCAAGGTAGAATTTCTTGGCTGCCTTTAAGAGGAAGTATCTGTCTGAGGTATATGTTCAGTAGAAGCAGAGGGAGTTCCTCAGTTTGACTCGAGAGGATATGACAACAATGAGTATGAGTGCCGGTTTACACAGCTATTCCGGTATGCTTCGGATTTGATGTTGAGTGAGGCTGCACAATGTCGCAGGTTTGAGTCGGGACTGCACTTGGCCATCAGAGAGAAAGTTATTGTACATAATTTTTTTGATTTCCAGCAGCTGGTTGAGGCAGCTCTGAGGGTAGAAAATATAGAAAATATCAAGAGTGCTGTGAACAAGAAGAGAAAGGGCAGAGAGTAGTCCAAGAGGGGAGGTAGCACTAGTGCTCCTATGCCAGATAGGAGTGCTAGGAGCTTCCCGGTTCAGTCAGAGGAGAGGATCAATGGTGCGAGCCGACCTAGGTCGACGAGGACTTCTACTATTTCTCACCAAGCCTCAACGATGGGTGGCAGTAGAAGGGGAGATGGGGATAGATCTTTCATCCCGAAGTGTTAGCATTGCGGGAGATCCCATAGAGGAGAGTGCTTCAGATTGACAGGAGCCTGTTTCAACTGTGGGGAGAAGGGACACATTGCCAGAGAGTGTCCCCAGCCTCCACGACAAAAGAGAGGCCAGATGCAAGCTCCGAGGAGGACAGAGACCATGGGACAGAGGACTGCAACAGAAGTGGGCAGTTCAGATGTATCCAAGAGAGTGAGCAATCCGGGGAGACCCAGAGGGCAGGGACCGGCTAGGGTGTTTGCTATGATTAGAGAGGATGCAGAGACCGCTCCTGATGTGGTGACTGGTATGGTTCGACTCTTTTCTGATGCTGTGATTGCCTTGATTGATCCAGGTTCTACTCACTAGTTTGTTTCTTCGAGTAGACCTGTGTGTGATAGAATTGGGAGCCCTTTGGATACTCCGCTGATGGTGAGTAATCCAATCGGCCAGTATATTATTGTCAGTCAAGTGTATAGAGGTTGTGAGATTCGCATTGATGGAGAACTTCTAGTGGTCGATTTGATGCCACTGAAGATGGGAGGTTTGGATGTCATATTGGGTATGGATACTTTAGAGAAGTACAATGCCCGTTTGGACTGTAAACAGAAGATAGTGGAATTTGATTTGGGTGATGGCAGAAAAGTGGTGTTTGTGGGGGACAGGAAAGCGAGTCCACCCATAATTGTTTCAGCTTTGACAGCCGAGAAGATGATGAGTAAGGGGTGTGAGGCATTCTTGGCCTATGTGGTGAACACTAGGAAAGATGGAGGGAAGCTTGAGGATATTCCAGTTGTCATGGAATTCTCGAACGTCTTTCCCGAGGAATTGCCAGGACTACCGCCAGCTAGGGAAATTGAGTTTCCCATTAAGCTTCTGTCAGGTACAGCGTCGATTTCAATTCCGCCCTACCGGATGGCTCCGGCGGAATTGAAAGAGCTTAAGGAGCAGTTGGAGGAGTTGTTGGAAAAGGGGTATATTTGGCCGAGCTCTTCTCCTTGGGGAGCTCCAGTTCTTTTTATGAAGAAGAATGATGGATCGTTAAGGATGTGTGTGGACTACAGGAAGCTGAATCAGGTTACGGTGAAGAATCGGTATCCGCTTCCTCGCATTGATGATCTGTTTGATCAATTGAGAGGAGTGAGAGTCTTCTCAAAGATAGATTTGAGGTCGGGTTATCATCAGTTGCGGATTAAGGAGTCGGATGTGCCGAAGACTGCTTTCAGGACTCGGTATGGGCATTTTGAGTTTGTGGTGATGCCTTTTGGATTGACGAAGGTGCCTACAGCGTTTATGGATTTGATGAATCGGGTTTTTAAGTCATTCTTGGACCAATTTATCATTGTATTTATCGATGATATCTTGGTTTATTCCAAGAGTGATGAGGAGCATGAAGAGCATTTGTGGACTTTTTTGGAGACTTTGAGGAGGCGTGAGCTGTATGCCAAATTCGAAAAATGCGAATTTTGGCTGCGAGAAGTTTCATTTCTTGGACATGTGATCTCAGAGCAAGGAGTTCATGTGGATCCAAAGAAGATAGAAGCTGTGGTGAATTGGGAAGCCCCGAAGAACGTAACAAAAGTGAGGAGCTTTCTGGGTTTGGCAGGCTATTACAGGAGATTCGTGGAGGGATTCTCCATGATAGCCGCTCTGATGACTAAGTTGTTGAGGAAGAATCAGAAGTTTGTTTGGAGTGATGAGTGTTAGAGGAGCTTCGAGGAGCTCAAGCGTAGATTGACGAGTGCTCCGATTCTGATGTTGCCTTCGGGTGATGAGGGTTATACTGTGTATAGTGATGCGTCGAGGAAGGTTCTTGGTTGTGTTTTGATGCAGGGAGACCGGGTAATTGCTTATGCTTCGAGGCAGTTGAAGCCTTATAAGCTGAATTATCTGACGCATGATTTTGAGTTAGCAGCGGTGATTTTTGCCTTGAAGATTTGGAGGCATTATCTGTATGGAGTTCAGACGAGGATATTTACCGATCACAAGAGTTTGAAGTACTTATTGAGCCAGAAAGAATTGAATTTGAGACAGCGACGGTGGATCGAGTTGCTTAAGGATTATGATTTGTTGATTGAGTATCATCCGGGCAAGGCCAATGTAGTGGCTGATGCTTTGAGCAGGAAGTCTTCGATTGCTCATGTTCGATCGGTTTATCTTCCTTTATTGGAAGAGATGGCCAATCTTAAGATAAGCTTGAAGCAGGATGAGTCGGAGTGCCTTCTAGCTAATTTCTGAGTGAGACCGATTCTCAGAGAAAAGGTTAGGGAATTGCAGGCTTAAGATGCAGATTTGAGTAAGCTTCGAGATGAAATTCAGAAGGGTAAGATTTCTGAAATAGAGGTGAGGGATGATGAGCTTATGACAGTGGGAAACAGATTATGTATCTCGGATGTGCAAGAGGTAAAAGATGAGATTATGGATGAGGCACACAATGCGCCTTATCCCATGCATTCAGGTAGTACCAGGATGTACAAGGACTTGAGAGAGCATTTTTGATGGAAAGGCATGAAGAGAGATGTAGCAGAGTTTGTGAGCAAGTGTCTAGTGTGTCAGCAAGTTAAAGCTAAACACCAGGCGCCTTCAGGCATGTTGAGGCCATTGTCCATCCCGGAATGGAAGTGGCAAAGAGTGACTATGGATTTTTTGATGGGTCTGCCTAGGACCAGCAGGAGGCATGATGCCATATGGGTTATAGTGGATCGGTTGACCAAGTCAGCTCACTTTTTGGCAATTAAGCAGACTGATTCTTTGCATGTGTTGGCAAAGAAGTATATTGATGAGATAGTGAGACTGCATGGGATTCCGGATTCGATTGTGTCGAACAGGGATCCTCGGTTTACTTCGAGGTTTTGAGGCAGTTTGTAGGAAGCTTTGGGGACGAAGCTGAATTTTAGTACGGCTTTTCACCCTCAGACGGATGGTCAATCTGAGAGGACCATTCGGACACTTGAGGGGATGCTTCGGGCTTGTGTGATGGATTTCAAAGGAGCATGGGATGAGCAATTGTCGTTGGTCAAATTTGCTTATAACAGTTAGTACCATTCGAGCATTCAGATGGCTCCACATGAGGCATTGTATGGTAGGAGATGCAAGACTCCGATCTGTCGGGATGAAGAAGGAGAGAGGCAATTGGAAGGACAATAATTGATTCAGACGACAGTTGAGAAAGTCAATCTGGTTAAGCAGCGGCTTAAGGCAGCACAGGATAGGATGAAGAGTTATGTTGATGCTCACCGAAAGGAGATGGAGTATGAAGTCGGTGAGAAAGTGTTCCTTAAGACGTCTCCTTGGAAAGGAGTATTAAGGTTCGGCAAGAAGGGTAAGTTGAGTCTGAGGTATGTGGGTCTTTATGAGATTCTTGAGAGGATTGGACCACTCGCCTACAGATTGGCGTTACCTCTGGAGTTATCGCAGATTCACGATATCTTCCATGTGTCTATGTTGAGGAGGTATAGGTCGGATCCTTCTCACATTATTCAAAATAGTGAGGTTCTGTTGCAGGATGATCTGAGTTATGAGGCCACGAGATCCTTGAGAAATCCTTGAGAAATCGGACTCAGATAGTTTACAGTATAAACTTCAGTTTATCCGGATCATTTTACGGAACTCTCGAGCCATTTGTGTGCATTCATTATTGATTTGTTGGGCATGATGCATGATGAATTGTTATATTGTGTAATCATATGACATATTCTTGTGACGATTGTAAATTGATAGATTGATGACTTGCTATATGCTTGTGTATATATATATGTATATGCTTGATTGTGTGGCTCGTTGCCAATGGCTATAAACGTATATACCACTGAGCTTCGTAGCTCACCCCATTACTCTCCCCTCCTCAGGTGCAGATCGAGACAATAGTTGACCTTGCGAGGCATCGAAAACTTCAAGCTAATTAGGAGCCTTATATTAAATTAGTATTTTGGTTAGCCCGCCAGCATTTCATCATGGAGCATACTTATGTATTTTGGATTTTAACTTTCATTTTGTATTATGTTATATTTCGAGAATACTTGTTGAATTTCTTTGAATGCAAATGACAGTTGGTTTATGCATGTGGAATGATGAATGCCTGTTTAGAATGTATGAGTATATGATTGTGTGAATCGACTTATGTGTTTGTATGGATGTTGGGATCGGGTCCGAGGGTATTTGGGCGCCCGGTGCAGGCGCTACCCGAGGGGCCGCCTCAGGAATTGGGGATCTGGGATCCGGGCCCAACACAGATCATCAATGCGTGGAAGCAGATATCGGTTCTTCACTGTAATCTGATTAAGCTTCTGGTAATCCACACACATCCTCAACGATCCATCTTTCTTCTTTACAAAAAGGACCGGAGCTCCCCAAGGTGAAGAGCTCAACCTTATGTACCCCTTCTTCAATAACTCCTCCAACTGCTCCTTAAGCTCCTTCAATTCCGCCGGAGCCATCCGGTAAGGTGGAATTGAAATTGATGCAGTACCTGAAAGAAGGTCAATAGGAAACTCAATTTCCCTAGCCCGCAGTAGTCCTGACAATTCCTCGGGAAAGACATCCGAGAATTCCATGACTACTGGAATATCCTCAAGCTTCCCTCTATCTGCCCTGGTGTCTACCACATAGGCCAAAAATGCCTCACATCCCTTCCTCAACATCTTCTCTACTTTCATGGATGAAACAATTCTTGGCGGACTTGCTTTTCTGTCCCCTGAAAACACCACTCTTCTGTCGTTATCCAATTCAATTTCCACTGTCTTTTGCTTAAAATTCAGCTGGGCATTGTACCTCTCTAAGGTGTCCATACCCAAAATCACATCCAATCCTCCCATTTTCAGTGGCATTAAGTCAACCACTAGAAGTTCCCCACCAATACCAATCTCACACTCTTTATACACTTGACTGATAATAATATACTGGCCGATTGGAGTACTCACCATTAGTGGAGTATCCAAAGGGCTCAAATCTCTACCACACACAGGTCTACTCGAAGAAACAAACGAATGAGTAGAACTCGGATCAATCAAGGCAATCACATCATCAAAAAAGAGTTTAACCATACCAGTGACAACATCTGGAGCGATCTCTGCATCCTCCCGAGTCATTGCAAACACCCTAGCCGGTGCCTACCCCCTCGGTCTCCCTAAAAGACTCACCCTCTTGGCTGCATCAGAATTGCCCACTTCTGTAGAATTCTTATGTCCCATAGTCTCAGATCTCTTGGAAGCTTGCATCTGGCTTCTCTCTTTTCTTAGAGGCTGAGGACACTCTCTAGCAATGTGCCCCTTTTCCCCACAGTTAAAGCAAGCTCCTGTCAATCTGTAGCACTCTCCTCTATGGGGTCTCCCGCAGTGCTCACACTTCGGAATAAATGGTCTATCCCCATCTCCCCTTCTACTGCTGCCCACCGTTGAGGTTTGGTGAGAAACAGTAGAAGTCTTCATAGGTCGAGATCGGCTAGCACCACTTCTCCTCTCCTCAGATTGCATAGGGAATCTCCTGGCACTCCTGTTGGGCATAAGAGTACTAATACTACCTCCCCTCTTAAACTGCTCTCTCCCCTTTCTTTTCCTTTGAACTGCACTCTTGATATTCTCTATGTTCTCAACCCTCAGTGCTGCCTCAACCAACTGTTGAAAGTCACAAAAGTTCTGCACTATCACTTTCTCTTTGATGGACAAATGCAGTCCCGACTCAAACCGATGACATCTAGCAGCCTCACTCAGCATCAAATCCGAAGCATACCTCGCCAACTGAGTGAACCGATGCTCATACTCACTAACTGTCATCTCCCTCTGGGTGAGACTGAGGAACTCCCTCTGCTTCTGCTGAATGTACACCTCAGACAGATATTTCATCCTGTAAGAAGCAAGGAAGTCCTGCCATGCCAACCCTACTGGCCTCATCTGACTCCTGCGTCTGCGATGGAAGGGTCTCACTACCTAGCCCTACAGAAGCCTCAACATTTCCTGGGGCTACCGACTCATCAGTCCTCTCCTCTCTAGTCGGAGAGTCAGGTGCAACAAATCCTTGCAGAACTCCTCGTGTCCTTCTACGAGGTGGCATCGTACTCCTTCAAATCCAAACACTAAGGATTAGCTACATGTCAATCTAAATTCCTACATGTATGCATGATATGCATGTCACCTAATGCAATCAATCAAATGCAACACATAACCATATACCAAACCATTCATCCTACTATGCATTCTAACCCGAGGACACATAACCTAAAGCTCTGATACCAAACATGTTGGGCCCGGATCCCAGATCCCTATTCCCGAGGTGGCCCCTCAGGCTGCGCCAGCGATGAGCTCCCAAACATTCAGACCCGATCCCAACATCCATACAAAACCATACATAATTTTCGATTCACACAAACATATACCCATACATACACACATTCTACACATGCATTCTAAACATGCAGTAATCATCCCAATTACATAAGCCATCATGTCATTATCATTCGGAGAATTTCAATAAGTATTCTCAATGTAACACCCCACTCCCACTCCCGCGAGACCCGAACCCGACATCTACAGTGATGTCCGAGCCCTTGACCCACGAGGGTGGCATGCTAACCACTCGTTCAGAAAATCGGTACATTATTTTTTATAACATATATGCAGAATTCTATGCTCAAACTTTGGTACTCGTTCAATCACATTCAATTGGATACACACATTTTCAAAAGCCATTGAGGTTAATTTTACAAATACAATTAAACACTTTAGTACAAAAGTAAAGACATGCAATGCGGAACCTGGTGATCCCGACCTCGACCTTCACTTGAATCTGCAACATACTCCGTTTTGCTAGCGGGGTACTCTTCAATTCTGAAAACAATTGCAATGTTGGGTGAGTTTGCGAACTCAAGTGAGAAACCATCATCGATGGTTCACTCAAATCATGCATTACGCAAATTATGTATAACACGACACAAAGAATATCAATTAACGGTATTATATAACAGCTTTACAACGATATATCAATATTAGTAATAATAATACAATAGTGTGGAACATTTTTAGTAATCTATAACGTATGCGATATCGAATATTACAATAACAATAAATGCAGTTTACGTAGTATATAACGAGATACGATAATAATAATAATAATACATGAACGTAGAGCAGTTTATATAACGATTATACATGAGTCTATGTCAAGATACTCGGTATCGATATGATATTACAAAGAGCTTAGCACGATTCACGATATCACATCACAATTTGCGATAAATCATGGCATCACACGGTTCGTAAATCATCACAATTTAGCAACTCAATCACCATGTATATAATGCATATGAGACTCTTTCGGTTATTCGATGTTGTGCCCAAGTGCTCGCTTAGTAAGCGATGGGGGCGTCGTCGAGATTTCCCCCCTAAGGCTAAGCTGACAAGATCAAATGTTCGAGCTCTAGGCTCTTTTCAAAGAGATTAGCAACTGGGTCACGATCCTTTATCTAATCATGCATTTATGCATGCGATGCGAAGTACATAAATTCAGATTCATAGCTCAAGATATGGCTATAAAAGCCCAAGAGTGTATCTCTCATAAACATACATAATTCAAGATTTAGTGATTCAAGAATTTACGATGCATGGCTATAAAGCCCTATTGATGTCGCACATGTATCAAGACAGTTTAGTTCAAGAAGAGCATGCAATTCAATCCAAAACATACCAAGAATCATACAAGAGTTATACAATTCATCTTTGCATGTACTTCACATAGAGCATGTAGCGATCGAAATTGAGAAACCAACTAGGTTACTCACCAGAAATTCGAAGCTCTTGCTCGAAGTCCCAAAGAATGTCCGTGGAACGACGATCCAACGACACCTCTATAACAGTAGAGTACAGTCTATTATTAATTGCTCAATTAACCAGTTCAATAATGCATATGTCTCAGTGAAATGATGTACAATGCATGTTCACGATTTTCGGTGCTAAAACCCAATTTCGGTACTTTAAGCTCAATCCTATCTCTTTGTTCAATGGGTCGACAAATATTTGATCCATTCATAAAATCCAGTCAATTTTCCTCAATTCGAATCCCCTATAGCCATTTCCTATATATCGGGTCAAAACCTCAATTACAAATCCCAATCAAAACTCCAATAGTCTCAATTTGACATTTAGGTCACACTATAAACTCTAATTGACCCTAATCTCGATAAATCAATACCAATTAAATTAAATTTCAATCCTCTAATTATCCTCAATTGTAAACCTCTTTCCCTAGTTCATAACAAATCTAGAATCGCCTCAATCGGAAGTCTATACCATGAATTATGCCCAATAAACCAAATTAAATCCAAATGGAATAGTCCCCTTCGCCGCGGCGCAGAAAGGCTCGCTCGCTGCGACGTGAAGATTGCTCGTCGTGGCGAACAATTCAAATCGGGCGCGCCGCGAGGCGAGGGTAGCACGTCGTGGCGTCAAAATTAAATGACGCTCACCGCGGCGCCCCACGCTAGCTCGCCGCGGTGAACGAATATATATTAAATGTCCGTCGGGCTCACGTCAGTCGCGTCGCGATTTAACTCCTTCGTCTTCTCGATCGCTCCTCTCACCAAAACCACCATTAATACACTCCAACCACTCAAATCTACTCTAATAAAAGCCATAAATGCAGTGGGATTCATCAATAACAACATTAAAGCTCTTAAAACTTACCAAATCACGATCAATCCATGAACTCTCAAAATCCACCGTAAACCCTAGAAATCGCTTAACTCCTCCGATCTACCAATGTCAAAGCTTCCAACCTTTAACAACCATTATAACATGTTAGACTAACATCAATGAAGAGAACCCATAAAGAAAATCAAGAAATCCTCACCAATGAGAGGAGATCAAGAACGCCAGTAGGGGAAGAGGAGAAGCTTCAATGCCTTAAGACATTTTCCCCAATTTCGTTTACACCTCATATATATAGACCTAAGTCTCTCAATCACCCAAATTTCAGTCTCTAAATTTCGTGGACTCATCATATTTATTTCCTATCGGTCCCATTCTAACTTTTCGATTGCCATTGGACAATTCCTTGATGCTTATACAATCGATCGGTCAATCTCTCAAATATTTCGGTCCGGGCATTTCTCCTAATTTCCGAAAATTTCCTATAAGCCTCTATAAATTACCGAACACTCATAAACAGTTCTAAATCAGTCATTTGATCCCAAGAACTCCCAATTTCTCAATCAATCACAATCCAAATCAATTCACTCGATTGAGAATTCCAATTCACAATTCACTACCAGAAATCATGAATGCAAGTACCAATGAATAAATAAATATGCCTATGCAAAGAAACTGTTCCTCTATAATTATAGGCCAAGAATATATTCAATCGAGGAATGCAATGATACCTATCAGTATGTCCCAATTTACCAGAATATCCTTGCTAACAGTAACGGGATGTTACAATTCACCCCACCTAATAAAAATTTCGTCCTCGAAATTTCACATACAATAGATCAGTAGAACAGGGGAATTGATCCGCTCCTTTCTGTTCTGATTCACGCTCATTTCCTTATATGACCAGGTTCTGTCAATTTACGGAAATCAATACAATCAGTACGCTTTTTGCTTTCTCAGTTTCTACACTGCCTTAACTGTTTTCTCATAGTCACTTGCAATTTTCACGTTCAGTACCAATAACACATTTATCAGATCTTAACAATATTTTTTTTATATTCCAGGCCATAAAACACTTGATAAATCAGAATCATCTTTTTGTTATAAACCACCTTACCAATCTATTCATAATTTCTGCCAATGAACTGAATCAATGCGATCAACAACCATTCACTTTTTTCAGACTCAACATCTGTCTCACTATTTTATTAAAATTACTCAAAATTCGCCACTTTTAATATCAATAACACATATCGGATCCCAACAATATTTCCTAATCTCAGATATGTAACAATTTGATCCAAACCTCTTTTCTTGATTACCAATCCATAGCTCAATTCACATCACAATCCACATAGAGGTTACTTATAACAAATTCAGTTTCTCCTTTTATGCTCTTATCCTCATCTAAGTGCATCTATACCGTAGTGATACACTTGAAACATTTCATTTATCGCTTATCAAATTACATCTCCTTTCAGTAGCAGATTTTATTTCTTACACTTGAATCTCAGCTCAGATTATGACTCCCAAGTTAACCTGTAATTCATTTCACATTAATCTCTATATTGCCCTTTCATTAATCACTTTCAAACCGACTCATTTGATCAACGCATCTAATTCCGTAAGATTTCATTTGTTTTCATCGATACCATTTATAAAATTTATCTCTCAACAACTATCGTCATCATTTCTTGTTAATCATTTTCAATATCATAGGAAATCAATTCCAGCTATACTCAATATCCCCTGCAGATCAATCCATGCCATAATCCACATACCCAAAACATCATTTTTTTTACACTGTTCATTACGGTACATACCGTCGAGAATCATTGCGTCAATATACCAATCTGTCACTCACGCTAAGGATACTTTGTTTCCATAAAATTTTGACCACACTTTCTCTTTTTACAGTCGTTCCCAATCGTGAGGGTCATAACCACTCTCCATTCATTCTGATCACTATAGTCACTTTCGTCTCTTTTTCTAACTCATATTGACTACAATTAGCACTCAGCCACTAACTCATCAATTTCTTCCCATATAATCTCGACAAATATAAAACAATTGAGCTTTAAGTTTTTCACTCGCCATAAGGCTCCCATAATCAGGTGTTCGTTTACTTAGACACTTTAACTAAACCTTTACCACTCAGTCATCTATCATTATCGAGATCTTATATTTCAATCCTTTCATTAATGCACCATACCCATGGATTTTCACTCTCAATTCAATATCATAGACGTACAATCATTCTGGATTCCTTACTAACATAATCTGACTCAAGTCATAACTCTTATACACTACCTCTTGTTTCAGTAATCAATTCCAATTTTTAACTTTTCTAGATCACAGAACATTTTATTATACCCGCTCTATCAATACACTTTCAATCTTGCCATTCCTATCATATCTCTATTTACCTTTATCAATCCATAACTATAACGTCATACCCTATATTCCGGATATGCCCCGATATAACACGGTGTCGCAATCAGAATATATCCACCAATATCGATACCGATACACTTAATCGCCTTTATCGATCAAACTATACACTTTCTGTTATTCCATGATATCCACAGTTTCCATCTATCACATTCTAACATGTCATCTTTTCCTTGCCACTTCCAACCACTTAAACAATTGGGACATACTCCTGTGACTCTACTAGGGATCAGTTACTACCGTCTGCTATGACTACTTTAATGCATGCGACTCAGTACAAATTTCAGAACGCCCATGTACAATCGTACTTCTGGGCTCTGATACCACAAATGTAACACCCCACTCCCACTCCCACGAGACCCGAACCCGACATCTACAGTGATGTCCGAGCCCTTGACCCACGAGGGTGGCATGCTAACCACTCGTTTAGAAAATCGGTACATTACTTTTTATAACATATATGCGGAATTCTATGCTCAAACTTTGGTACTCGTTCAATCACATTCAATTGGATACACACATTTTCAAAAGCCACTGAGGTTAATTTTACAAATACAATTAAACACTTTAGTACAAAAGTAAAGACATGCAATGCAGACACGAACTGATCCCGACCTCTGACCTTCACTTGAATCCTGCAACATACTCCCATTTTGCTAGCGGGGTACTCTTCAATTCCTGAAAAACAATTGCAATGTTGGGTGAGTTTGCGAACTCAGTGAGAAACCATCATCGATGGTTCACTCAAATCATGCATTACGCAAATTGCGTACAGCACGACACAGTAATATCAATTAACAGTATTATATAACATTTTACAACAGTATACAGTATTAGTAATAATAATACAATAGTGTGGAACATTTTTAGTAATCTATAACGATTATGCGATGATCGAATATTACAATAATAATAATAAATTTACAGTTATAACAATAGTATATAACGATATCTGATAGAACAATAATACAATAGCGTAGAACGGTTTATATAACGATTATACGATAGTCTATGTCAAGATATCTGACATCGATATGATATTAAGATAGCTTAGCACGATTCACGAGATCACATCACAATTTGCAGTAAATCATGGCATCACACAGTTCAGAAATCATCACAATTTAGCAACTCAATCACTCATGTATATAATGCATATGAGACTCTTTCTGGTTATTCAGTGTTGTGCCCAAGTGCTCGATCGATGAACAGATGGGGATGCGCGTCGAGATTTCCCCTACAGCTAAGCTTGACACGATGCGAGGTTCGAGCTCTAGGCTCTTTTCAGTGAGATTAGCAACTTGGGTCACAGTCCTTTATCTAATCATGCATTTATGCATGCGATGTAGTGTACAGTAAATTCAGTATTCAGTAGCTCGGCATATGGCTATAAAAGCCCAGTAGTGTATCTCTCATAAACATACAGTAATTCAGTATTTAGTGATTCAAGAATTTACGATTGCATGGCTATAAAGCCCGGTATTCAATGTCGATGTCATGTATCGATGCAGTTTAGTTCAAGAAGAGCATGCAATTCAATCCAATACATACCAAGTAATCATCAAGAGTCATACAATTCATCTTTGCATGTACTTCACATAGAGCATGTAAGCGATCGGAAATTGAGAAACCAACTAGGTTACTCACCAGAACTTCCGAACTCTTGCTCGAAGTCCCAAAGAATGTCCGTGGAACGACGATCCAACGGCACCTCTATAACAGTAGAGTATAGTCTATTATTAATTGCTCAATTAACCAGTTCAATAATGCATATGTCTCAGTGAAATGATGTACAATGCATGTTCACGATTTCGGTGCTAAAACCCAATTTGGTACTTTAAGCTCAATCCTATCTCTTTGTTCAATGGGTCGACAATTATTTGATCCATTCATAAAATCCATCAATTTTCCTCAATTGAATCCCCTATAGCCATTTCCTATATATCGGTCAAAACCTCAATTACAAATCCCAATCAAAACTCCAATAGTCTCAATTTGACATTTAGGTCACACTATGAACTCTAATTGACCCTAATCTCAATAAATCAATACCAATTAAATTAAATTCCAATCCTCTAATTATCCTCAATTGTAAACCTCTTTCCCTAGTTCATAACAAATCTGGAATCGCCTCAATCGGAAGTCTATACCATGAATTATGCCCAATAAACCAAATTAAATCCAAATGGAATAGTCCCTTCATTGCGGCAGAAGGCTCGCTTCATTGCTGACGTGAAGATTGCTTTCGCCGCGTAACAATTCAAATCGGATAGCCCATGGCGTAGGTAGCACGTCGTGGCGTCAAAATTAAATGACGCTCACCGCGGCGCCCCACGCTAGCTCGCCGCTGTGAACGAATATATATTCGTCGTCGTCGGGCTCGCGTGCAGGTCGCGGCATGCGACGAACTCCTTCGTCTTCTCCGATCGTTCCTCTCACCAAAAACCACCATTAATACACTCCAACCACTCAAATCTACTCTAATAAAAGCCATAAATGCAGTGGGATTCATCAATAACAACCTTAAAGCTCTTAAAACTTAACAAATCACAGATCAATCCGCAAACTCTCAAAATCCACCGTAAACCCTAGAAATCGTTTAACTCCTCCGATCTACCAATGTCAAAGCTTCCAACCTTTAACAACCATTATAACATGTTAGACTAACATCAATGAAGAGAACCCATAAAAGAAAATCAAGAAATCCTCACCAATGAGAGGAGATCAAGAACGCCGTAGAGGGAAGAGGAGAAGCTTGATGCCTTAAGACATTTTCCCAATTTCGTTTACACCTCATATATATAGACCTAAGTCTCTCAATCAGTCCAAATTTCAGTCTCTAAATTTCAGGGACTCATCATATTTATTTCCTATCAGTCCCATTCTAACTTTTCGATTGCCATTGGACAATTCCTTCGGTACTATACAGTCAATCGGTCAATCTCTCAAATATTTCCGGTCCGGGCATTTCCTCCCAAATTTCCCGAAAATTTCCTATAAACCTCTATAAATTACCAGTCACTCATAAACAGTTCTAAATCAGTCATTTGATCCCAAGAACTCCCAATTTCTCAATCAATCACAATCCAAATAATTGATCGATTCGGTAAATTCCAATTCACAATTCACTACCAGGAAATCATGAATGTAAGTACCAATGAAAAAATAAATATGCCTATGCAGCAAACCTGTTCTTCTATAATTATAGGCCAGTAACATGTTCAGTCAGTGAATGCAATGATACCTATCAGTATGTCCCAATTTACCAGAATATCCTTGCTAACAGTAACGGGATGTTACACTCAACCATACATAATACAAAATAAAGTCTAAATCCAAAATACATGAAGATGCTCCATGATGATATGCTCGGAGGGCCAACCAAAATACTAACTTAATAAAAAGCTCCTAACTATCTTGGAGTTTTTGATGCCTTGCAAGATCAACGATCATCTCGTTCTGCACCTAAGGAGTGGGAGATAATAGGGTGAGCTGCGAAGCTCAGTGGCATATACGTTTATAGCCATTGGCAACGAGCCACACATTCAAGTATATACATATATATATACACAAGCATATAGCAAGTCATCAATCTATCAATTTACAATCCTCACAAGAATATGTCATATGATTACACAATATAACAATTCATCATGCATCATGCATCATGCCCAACAAATCAATAATGAACGCACACAAATGGCTCGAGAGTTCCGTAAAAAGATCCGGATAAACCGAAGTTTATACCGTAAACTATCCGAGTCCGATTTCTCAAGGATCTCGTGGCCTCAAGCGGGCAGCCGGGAAAATGCTATACGTTGATGTGCACGTGACTAACGATCCGTTACTCTCTCACCCAAACAAAGCACATAACAATTCATTTCATGCTTAAAGCATTTTATCAAAGCTTTCATACTTTTCGTTCTTTTCATTCTTGCAAAAATGCCATAATGCCTATCAAGGCAGTACATAATCATGATCACAATGCATTTTCAATATTTCTTATAATTCAACACAAGCAGTGTCACACACATGCAAGCAAGCATACACATATTGCCCATACACACAACAATCATATATATATTACCCACCTAATATTGCTCGAGAATCCAACTCACTGTTGTCGTTCCTCTTGCGATTGTATCAGGTCGGCTTGGTTTCCTATAACAAACCAAGTTTCCATTCAAACAATATTCAAAGGAAATATTCAAAAGCTTGAAAATCAAAAGGAAAAGCACGAAAAGTCTACATTCGACTTCCACCTAAATTCTCGAATCCTAAGAGGCAAATTCCAAAATTCCCTTCTTCATAAAACTTGTAGCACTTTATCTCTAGCTCACAACGAATCCAAAATCACCTCATTTGGACATCTACAGCCCATGTTACAACCAAAATACAAAAATTCATCGCTGCTGGAAACAGGGGGCCCGCCGCGACAAGGGCCACGCTTACCGTGGCGAATGCCCGTGCTCGCCGCGGCGTGCATCATTTCCTCGCACGTCGCGGCATGCTCCTTTACGCAGGTCGTGATGTAGGCCTGCTGCTCCCCGCGACGTACACAAATTTGCACGTCACGACGTGCATACCTTTCTCACACATCGCAACGTGCTCATCTGCACGTCGCGACGTGCGGGTCTGGAGAACGACTCCGAACCTGACCTTCCATCATTTTTCGAACTTCAATCCTTCTCTTTTTCAAATGCAACACACCTAAACCTTGATTCAAGTCCTATACTACATTTTTAACCCATAACAACTTAAAAACAGGCACAAAATCATCAACCCAAAGAAATCTATCCATTTTTGTCTTTAAACCCTACACCACCGATTCTAACACATTCAATCCATCTTAGAGTTTAACCTAACCACAATACAATGGAATGAACTCCAACTTACCTGGAAATTCCTTTAAATCTGTCGAAAATCACTAGGATCGAAAACCCACTTTTCTTTTCCTTTTTCCTCAAGCTACGACACTCTCCCCTCTCTTTTCTCCTTTCCTTTTCTTTTCCTTTCCTTCTAATTCTTCTAACTCTTTCTTAAGTCTAAAGGGGGACAAATACCAAGTTACCCCTCTTTGTAAAGCCTTAACCCAATCCAACCTAAGCAATCTCCCCAAAATACCCTCGAACATATTTACCCTTTAATTCCCATATAAACCGCAAAAACTCAACTTAATCTCAATTATCCACTAACACTCCCAATTTAATCAAACCAAGCCTTAAGCACATAATTAACACAATTCATGCTTAATAACATCAATAAAAAAAATTCGGGGCTCAACATTTCTGCCTCTGGAACTACCTCCAAATCATTTAGGAACTTAGGAACGGATCGCTTCCTTTCTTTGCTTCACAAGCAACAATATACTCGACCTCCATAGTCGAATCAGCAATACAAGATTGCTTAACACTCCTCCAAACTATGGCTCCACCTCCTAAAGTAAATATAGAACCAGAAGTTGATTTCCTTGAATCAACATCTGATTGGAAATCAGAATCTGTATATCCTGTCAGAATAAGATTACTTCCAAAGTAAACAAGCATTAAGTTCTTCGTCCTACAAAGATATTTAAGTATACACTTAACCGCAGTCCAATGCTCCATTCCTGGATTAGACTGAAATCTACTTACCAGTCCCACTGCGTAACAGATATCCGGTCTAGTGCACAGCATTGCATACGTCAAACTACTAACTGCCGAAGCATATGGAATGTTACGCATGCATTCAACCTCCTTTTGCATTTAGGTGCTTATTCCTTTGAAAGTTTGATTCCATGTCTAGTAGGAGTAAAACCCCTCTTGGAATCTTGCATGGCGAACTTATTGAGCATATTTTCAATGTAGGTTAGTTGAGACAAAGCTATCTGCTTGTTCTTTCGATCCCTTATAAGTTTAATCCCTAGAACATAGGTAGCCTCTCCCAAATCCTTCAATGAAAACTGTTCATTCAACCATCCCTTAACCACAGATAACATTCCCACATCATTCCCAATGAGTAGAATGTCATCAACATACAGGATTCGGAAAGTAACCTTACCTTCTTGTATTCTTTTATAAACACAAAGCTCATCTAGGTTTTGTATGAACCCATAGGTTTTGATAGCCTTATCAAACCTAATGTTCCAAGACCTAGATGCTTACTTAAGTCCATAAATGGACCTTTGCAACTTGCAAACCTTATGCTCATTACCTGGCTCAATGAATCCTTCTGGTTGGGTCATATAAATGGTCTCCTCAAGATCCCCATGAAGAAATACGGTCTTGACATCCATTTGCCATATTTCATAATCGAAATAGGCTGCTATGGCCAAAAGAATCCTGATGGACTTAAGCATGGCAACCGGAGATAAAGTCTCCTTATAGTCTATACCCTCCTTTTGAGTATAGCCTTTAGCTACCAATCTAGTTTTAAAGATCTCTACCTTTCCATCCGATCCCCTTTTCCTTTTATAGATCCATTTATACCCTATGGCTTTTAGACCTGTTGGTAGATCTACAAGGACCCAGACTTCATTAGTATACATAGAATCTATTTTCGATTCCATCGTCTTGAGCCATTTTCCTGCATCAACATCATTAATAGCCTGTGTATACGTAATGGGATCTATTTCTTCTTGGTCTGAGATGGCAATTAAGCCTTCTCCTAAACCCAGATACCTATCTGGCTGTCTCACAACCCTCCCACTACGTCTAGGCACACCTTGATGTTCAGGTTGCACTTCTGATTCAACTTTTGAATCCATTTCAACATCTTGTTCTGTCATATCCAAAACAACTCTTGGTTTGGATGAAATAGCTAACTCCTTTAGTACTACTTCACTTCTTCCTTTATGATTTTTCACAAACTCTTCCTCTAAGAAGGTTGCATTTGTCGACACAAATACCTTCTTATCATGAGGACTGTAAAAATAATACCTCGAGTTCCCGTAGAATATCCTACAAACAAACATACTTCTGACCTTGGTTCCATCTTTGTGGATTCAGGCTTTAGAACATGAGCTGGGCAGTCCCAAGTCCACAAGTGCCTCAATGAAGGCACTCGGCTAGTCCACAACTCCCTAGGTGTTTAAGGCATCGATTTGGACGGAGCAAAGTTAAGAAGATATGTTGTCGTTTGTATGGCATATCCCCATAACGATTCTGGAAGGCTAGCATAGGACATCATTGATCTTACCATTTCCAATAGAGTTCTATTTCTCCTCTCTACTACACCATTCATTGAGGTGTACGAGGAGTCGACAAATTGGAAACAATTCCATTGTCAATTAAATATTGTTGGGCTGTCCAGATAAATACTCACCACCTCGATCGATCAAGTTGTTTTAATGGCTTGTCAAGTTGCTTCTCGACTTGACTTTGAATTCTTTGAACTTTTCAAAAGATTCACTCTTTTATGCATCAAATACAAATAGCCATGTCTTGAGTAATCATCTATAAAATTATGAAATATTCATAACCTCCTCTAGCTTGTATATTCATGGGCCCACACACATCATGACGTGCGGGTCCAATGTGGATTGAGATCTGTTTCCTTTAAAAGGAAATGAGGCTTTGGTCATGTTTCCTTCAATACAAGATTCACAGGTGGGTAATGGATCACTATCCAAGCCCGTAAGGATCTCATACTTTACTAGCCTATCAAGTCTTTTCTGATTCATATGACCCATTCTTAAGTGCCACAGATACTTTGAATTAATGCTAGAGATTTTGGATTGTCTTGGTTTTATCAATTACATGGTGTTTAGTGAGCCTTTCATAGGTTCTATAAAAACAATCCTGTTTAGTTATCGCATCACAAATAAAATCCTTATTCTCATATATTGAAAAACCTTTTCAAACTATAAGGAATAACCAGATTTTATTAGACAAAAAATGTAAATCATGTTCCTTACAATCATTGGCATGTAATAAACATCCTCCAAATATAACCTATGACCACTAGGAAAGTCCAAGATAACTTCTCCCACCGATTCTCTTGAAAAATAGGAACCATCTGCTATCTTGACTTCAAACGGCCTTTAGGTAGTCTTTTCCTTTCTTTGGAACCCTGCAAAGAATTACAAACATGGTTAGTGGCTCCACGAATCTAATATCCAAGAAGTAGATAAATCCATACATTTATAGTTCCTAACAAACTTAGGAAACCCATACCTTGTTTGCTTTTGAGGGACTCTAGGTAGGCGGATAGTTTCTTTTCGGTGGCCCATCTTATCACAAAGGAAACACTTTCCTTTGATGTTCTCTTTGGCCTTCTTTTTCATGGATTTGGCCTTGACCCTGTTTGGGCCTTATTTTCATTGGACCCTTCTTCTTTTCCTTGCCCTTACCCTTGGGCTTAGAAGAAGAAGCTACATTAACCGGCCCCATGAGCCTTAATATTCAATATCTCCTCGTGCTCTGGAGGGTATTCATCAACTCACTCAAGGTGTAATCCTTGCTGTTAAGCTCATAGTCCAACTTAAACTGCTGAAAAGAAGAGTTTAAGGTATTGATGATCATAATCATCAGCGTGTCCGCATCCATATCCGCCCCAAGCATCTCAGCCTCAGTGACCGCAGAGATTTCCTTCATCATGTAATCCCACACCGGTTCACTAGGTTTCTGTCTGAGATTATGAAAGGTTTGGATAGCTTTCACTCTTGCAGACCTAGTCCTCACACCAAACATCTCATGTAGGTGATGGACCATTGCACTAACAGTTTTCATACAAGCAATTTACTTTTGCAACATGCCGCTGACAGAAGCCAGAATATAACACTTAGTAGTCTTGTCAGCATTCTGCCAACGCTTATGTTGTTAGACTTGCTCAGGAGTTGAATCTCCACTTGGAGGTGTAGGCTCATTTTCATTTAACACCCATGAAATACGTTCATATTGAAGAACAATGTCAAGGTTACGTCTCCATTCATTAAAATTGTCTCCGTTTTCCAATTTGTTATTAGTCAAGAGCAGGGTGAGTGGATTCATTTTGTGGTTGATTATGTCTGAAAACATAAATTATTAAAACATGAGCATACTAGTCAACAATTTATAGAACTTTGTATAAAATCATAATGCATGTATGCATGATGATAGATTTAAAAAAACTTAAAAATTAAAACATTATATGACGGTTATTTTTCTTATCTATAACAGACTAAGTGACGGTGGGCCATCATTAAAAGAAAAACTAAGACCCTCCCACTCAAAAACTACCAAGCATCTCATGCCCAATTTTTTAAGAAGCGTCTTAATTTGGTCCATACTTTTACCAACAAAGCTACGGTGGGTAGTTTATTGATAAAAAATGTTGAGTGTTTAACCATTTGATTCATTCACTAAAGATACCTACAAACCATGCCTCGGTGGGAGGTCACATTTGCTATCGTTAAGTGGACTTATCCTTAAGGAGACCCAAACCATGCAAGATCTAGGATCCATGCCCTCCGATGGGCAGTAACACTTCACCACATGCAAATGGGCCATCATTCGGAGACCGTGGACTCTCACAGGAGCATCCTCTCCCACTCAATCTTTTTGGGCTTTATGTTTTAAATACCATCTTGTCTAGATGCAATTTATTAGCCATCCTATATTGTTTCATTATATATCTCATACATAATGAATGCATGGTAAAGCCTAGGGTTGGTAATTTTTTAAATGACATGCAATTACATAATATCACATATTATAAGCATTCATTTCTCCATTCATCACATGAACTAATAAAGTCACTTTTGATTGTCCATCCTAGAAAAATTAAATAATTACAAGCGTTTTAGGCCCAAAGTATTCTTCTTAGACTTGGATCTTCCACTTCGAACTCTTCACAAACATGATCCGGCTCATTCGATAAACAAAATGTAATGGCATATATTAAAATCGAATTTTGTCACTTTGAAAAATAAAATTCCAGAACCAGATTTTTAGAAAACCAAATCTTTGTTTTGACAAAAAATTCCAGCACTAGTTTTCATTAAAACCGAAGCTCATTTCATGAAAATAAAAAACCAGCACTTAGTATTTTAGTAACACCGAAAATTGATTCTTTGAAACAAAAATCCAGCACTTGTTTTTACAATAACTTATGCCAATACACAAAAGGATACACCGAAAATTTTACCTTTCCATTTCTTCAAATCCATGGCTGCTCCATCTTCATCATTACATCAATTTTTACATTACAAAATCAAAGAAAATAGAAAAAAGAAACCAAGGAGGAAACATGGTGATGATAGACCACCCTCTTTGTTACAACCAATGAAGAAATCTTACAAGGTAAATTTAACTTCTATAGACAACCAAAAGAGAAAACATACACCATGTATATTTCTATCACATAAAAATATGCAGCATACACAAAAAGATTGCCAACCAATGCATCCAATATATACGAACCGAAATCATGCATCAGAAACTGGTTATGATACCAATTGTTGGATCGGAAAAAGAAAGCATGCTTTGTTTGGAAAAATGGTAGATTTCAAAATTTTTAAGAAATCATTACTTGCAGCGGAAGCAACAAATCCAAATCAACATGCCAATCCATACATGATATGGTATAAGGATAATAAAATATAAACAAGATCAGGATTATTACCGACTCCTTCGCTACAACTAAATCCTCGCTGCGCTATCCTCTCCTTCTTCGTGTATCCAAACCCTTTGCCTTTGACACTTTTCCTTTAGCAATCTACTTTCTCCTTGTTGTAGTATCCTCAACCAATTAGATTTACCACCTGTTCTTCAAGAAAAATTAGGTTAACAAAATCCTTTGGTAGGAAAGGAGAAGAAATGTTTGGAGGAGATTTTCTTAGAAGAAGAAGAAGCAATATTGAAACTCTTTCAATTGGTATTTTCGGTTCTCTCTTTCATGAAAGGAGAGAAGGTGTAAAAAACATGCAAGAACTCTTTCTTACCTACCAATTTCGTATATGCATGGATGGAAGGAGAGAGAGGCATCAAATGCATCACTTCTTTCATTAATCACTTATAAAATAGCCAATAAATGAGATTATCTTCATTTATCTTTATGATGGCTATTTGAAAAGACCATAACCTAAAATTCAAAACCCAATTTCGGTTTTGCCAAGAAGAAAGAAGGAAGATGGTCCATCTAATGTACATCTTTCATCTTTAATCTAATGAATACAAATAGGTTACAAGCCAACATTAAAAAACAACCATTAAACCATTTAATGGTAAGTTCATAACTCCATTTAATGATGATTAACCATAATAAAGACCATCTTTATTTAGCATTTTAATGTCAAATGTGTGGTTACACATTTAACCTAGGAATAACCGAAATTGCTATCTTTTTCTTTAAAAAAATTTTTTAAATATAATTAATCTAATTAATTACATTAAACCAAAAAACCAAGCCCATTACTAAATATACATTTGGGCTTCTTTAATTAGACCAAGCCCAAGATTCAATTATGGGCTTCTAATTAACCTCCATTTATATTTCTTACTTAGCTGGATAATCTTCCTTAAAGCCAAGTGGGGAATCTTATTGGACTTTGATAATTCAAACTCTAATAAGCCCAAAATTAATTCAATCTCATTGGAATTAATTCTAGCTTATTAACTAAATGTCATTCCAATAAAGACAATTAGTTGAACTCTTGAATTATTAAATATTATGAGAATATGTCCAATTGCAAACCCTATTTAGAACCTTATTATAGTCATTTGCACAACAAAGGGTAAAATTACCGTTTTGCCCTTATGTTGGTTTTTCCTTCTAGATCTCTCATTTTACTTTATATAGTAATTAACACATAAGATCTCATTTCAATGTTAAGACTTGATGGGTAGCCTGTCCATCAAACTACTGGCGCCAGTTTAATCATCAAATCTCCTTAAAACATCTAAAAGAGATGATAACACTATAAACTCTTTATTTGAGTGAATGTTCCCTGATACATGTTTCAATTAATAATTCCAACATGCAGACACTAGATTAATAATCTGTAAAAATCCATTCCGATCATATCAAGAATTATAATGAAACATATATGAGTTCACCACTCATCAAGATTATGGTTCATAATAAGTGAATGCTTAAGTTGTATGTTTTAAGATTAAAGTAACGACCCACTTTATTCTTGAAAACATATTTGATTCCAGATTCATTTAATAGTGTCATTATCATTAGTCAACTATGAAGTGAATCACACGTTAATACAGCACTTAAAAACACAATAGAATGCACGAGAAGGGGGGGTTGAATTGTGTATTCCCCTTTTTGAATATCTTTTAGAATTACTTGTTATAATTAAGATTCTTTACAGAATTCTTATTAATCTGATTGATCAAACTTTTCAATGCTAAGTATATGAATAGTAAATAAAGATCAACTTTGAAACTAAAAGTGAGATAGAGTGAGAGTAGTAGACACGCAGATTTATCTGGTTCACCCTAAACCGTGGGCTACGTCCGGTCCTCGAGTTTCTTACCGAGATTTCACTATCTCTTCAAGCGTTACGATATTCTTTCACGAGCCTCTTGGATCTCTACAACCAGTATTCTTTCACACTTAGCCTCTGCGGGCTATCTCATACAACTTTTCTTTTAGAAAATATTTGAACACTCATTACGTAAGGATAGCGTTAACTAATTCGCACTTAATCGCTTTTTGCTTTGTGTAATTTTTCTCAAAGCAAGAAGCTCTTGAGTTTTCGACTTGACTTGTATTTATAGCCTTCGTCTCTAAATGCTTCTTGATTCTTGAATCTTGAATCTTTAAAAGCAGTTAATCGGTTGAGTTACAGAACTAACTCGAATCGACTCTTTGCGTCTGTTTCTTTTCTGCGTCTGCGTCTGCGTCTTTTATTGTCTTATGTCATCTGCGTCTGTGTTGACTTTTTACTTTGACAAAATTAAATCGATATTTTGATTTATCTGTAATGCGTCAGATCGACTTTTCAACTTAGTGCATGTCAACTTCGATCATATCGTCATCTTCGCCTCATCTCCGAATTAAATGCATATCGTCGTGGTGATTTTTTTTTTTTCTTGTATTTGATCTCACTATGTTTGTTATACATCAAAATCATTTTTATGTAAAGTCATTTTGACTTAACAATCTCCCCCTTTTTGAATATAAAAATTACATACAAGAAAACAAAACAAAACAAAACAACAAAAAATTCTGAGATGTTGCAAAACTTATCTTCTTCCTGTCTTAAATCATTGTGGTCACACCTTCTTCATCTGAACATCCTCTCCTCTTCTGATTATTTTCTTCTTTTCCTGCTCTCCCCCTATTTGTTATAATAAAAAATGATTATCGATTATGGTTCTTCAGCAGTTCTGCTATCATCTTCTTTAGATCATTCACCGTCTCCTTCATGTCATTGAGTTCACCACGTAATCTACTGACTTCATCTGACGAAGAGGCTTGATCTACTTCTGCTGATGGAGGAGCGAAAGGAATTGTAGTAGTATAGGCATCAGAGGATGGAGTGTAGTCTTCATTAATCTCAAAAGTCGGTGGACGAATGAATGTTGCGGCTTCGGAAGATTTAGATCAAAAGGAACTGGCAGCATCAACAACTGTCTTCCTTGTAGGGATAGGGCATGTTCTTGATAGAGCGATGTATTAGACAAAGGACTATCTGAAGAACTGCGAACAAGGAACTCGATAAATGTTCTGTTTTATACTTCCCCTCTCGGGCGGTCTTCCTTACGATTTGTATGGCTGCGGCTCGCTTGATCTCGAGTCTTGTGCGAGAATGCATGCTTCATCAATTTTCTCGCACTTCTTCGCAATCGATCTGCGGACGGATCATCATCAACATTATCTTGTGAAATAATTTTGACTTTCCTTTGTAAAATCTTTTGGACACCTTGGTTGAATATCGGAACAACCTTTATCTCTGTGTTCTCTGTGATTGGGAACATAGTACACGGTGGGCGGACGCGTCTTGAGGATATGACAAGCGATCGATAAGCCTCAAGGTATCGTAAAAGACTTCTCTTTTTCGTTTAGTAACGATCACGTGATACCATTAATCAACATAGGTTGCACGAGAGCTACTATTTTCTTCACCGGTTCAACACCGATTATAATAGCATTGCTCGAGTTGGTAATAACTTCTACCAATTTGATTTCCAGCCTATATTTCCTCAAGAACTTCATTAGTTATATACCTTGAGACTTGGTTCATCATCGACCAAATCTGAATGCTGCTTGCTTCGATTGTGTTCCTTAGAAGTTTCTGAATCGGCCATTCTTCTTTGGTTCCTCCTTTATAATGTCGGTGTCTCATGAGCCGTGCTTTCATCCATGGTTCTTCTTGTTGAGCACTAGAATTTCTTGAACTGTCTGATGCTCGGTTTACGTTTCAATTTGAACGATGTCGTGATCTCTTTTGTAGACTAACGTCCTCGGCAGTTGAGATGCTCTTCTTTTGACTAACCTTCTTAGTCTTTTCTCGGCTTGATTAGTTTTGCTGATTTCTTCACGAGGATTTTCCTTTAACAGATGTTGCTTTTCTCTTCCTCTCGGTCACTTTAGATCTTCCGCGTATCCTCTTCGAATAGAGACTAAGGATCTTGTGGCTTTGGCTGCACAAGATTTAGAAGTTTCTTCTCGTCTTTGTTCTCTGGCAATCTTCTCTTCCTGTTGCCTCAGAGTCCTGATTCTTGGAGATCTCTTGGCTTTCTTCACAACTTCGCTCAAGAGCCTTTCTCCTTGTCTCTTTGGCGCACTTTGCTTTGCCCTCTGAGATTGACTTTCTGCAACAAGAGGACTCGCTATTTTCATGAGGTCTCCCTAGCACTCTCCTTAATTCTGCAGTAGGCGATTTGATACTTACAGGTGATTGAGAACTTGAGACAGGAGTCTTCTTCAATATACGCTCCCCCTCAGTTCTTGGTTTCTTTGAAGAACCGGCATGATCTTTGTCTACTGTATTCAGACCCATTCGTCGAATAGTATGAGCATCAATCTTGCTCTTCATTGGAGCAGTTAAGTCTTATACCTTAGTGCGGGCGAATCTTCGGATTCCATAAAGATCCTCGTCAAAATCATACCATAAGGATAGCTGGAAGTTTCCTTTAACCCATAACCATATAGTGAAAGATTAAGAAGGGTAGATCTATAGGATTTGATTGAGAAGAAAGAATGGACATTGTTAGTCTAAAGTAGTCACCAAATGCCTTGAACCAACTCTAGGAAGAATGCAATTGAATAGGATTGCATGCAGAACCCTAGCCTTTGGAATCAGATTTGATGTCTTCCTTTCTCTTGAATCATTTGTTCCATAGAGCTGCCTTTTGACATCTTCTTCTTTCATTCCAACTGAGGACATCCATCCGGCCTTGGTAGACAGTTTTCACCAGCGGATGGGTAATCAGTTATTTTCCTTATCAAATCCTTTATGACAATAATCGATATTCTATCCACGAGAGGATACAATAGTGTCTTCTATCGGAAGAGTTCTTCCGAACTCATATACCTCATTTATATAGACAGTTCTTGTATACGAAAGAAGTTCTTCTAGCCGACTTTTATAATCTCAGGTTCTACATCCATGCCGTCACCCCTTAGTGATTCAAAGTTCACAAGTCTTCCATAAATCATTGCTTCTTCCATTGTATAGAGCGAAAGATTATCTTCTGGAAAGCTTTTGAGTGAGAACATTTTTAGAGAATTGGTAAAGTAGAAATGAACCGTCAGGAGATGATGAAAAGATCGCTATAATATCATCTTGATCTACTTATAGGGTTATGGACTGATGGGTTCTCGAATCATTAAGAACCTCGAGTTTATCAGATATTTCCCTCCAAAAATCTTCCTTGTGAGAAAAGTTACCAGCTGTAACTCACTGTGGGTTCTCACGTTATTTTAGCCTAACTGCTCATTTAGCATCACCATATTGAGATTGCGTCTTATCTTCTGAAAACGTTCTTCACTCGGTGGTTTAGTGAAGATGTCCCCCATTGAAGCTCTGTTTCAGCGAACTTTAGAAGCACCACCTTTCTCGAGCGTAGTCTCTCGAAATGATGTCGACTTCTATATGCTTTACTCGGAATCTTTGAATTGGATTCTTTGACGGGTTTATTACCTTTGGTGTTGTCGCAATAAATTGGAATCTCCTCCTCCTTAACGAATAGTCTTGGTCGATACTTGATCCACAGCGTCAGTGAACAACAACTTGCAGCAGACATGTATTCTGCTTCAACGGTTGATAGAGCAATTGATCTTTGTCTCTTGCTTGACCAGGAGACTAGATTTCCTCCAAGAAAGTGACATCCTCCACTTGTGCTCTTTCTTTCAATTCTATCTCCGGCATAGTCCGCATCACAGTATCCGATTAACCTGAAATCTTTAACTTTCTCAAACATTAAGCAAAGATCAGTAGTACCTGCGAGATATCTCAAAATTCTTTTAACGGTAAAATGAGACTCTCTAGGATCGGCGAAATCTTGCACACAAGCATACACTTGAACAAAATATCAGGTCTACTTGTAAAGATACAATAAAGAACCGATCATCCTCTATATAGGGTTTGATCCACCTTCTTACCAAGTTAGTCTTTCGACAAAGGTTTGAAGGATGCATCGGAGTTGCCATTGGCTTCACATTATTCATGTCAAACTTATTCACAACTCTTTCACATACTTCTATTGATGAATGAAGATCTTCTCTTTAGTGCAGCAACTTGCAACCCAAGAAAGAACTTTAATTCACCCATCATACTCATTTCAAATTCTCTTTTCATTAGTCTCTCAAACTTTAAACACAACTCTTTTGTAGTAGCACCAAAGATAATATCATCAACGTAGATCTGTACTAAGATAAAATCATTCCGAAAACTCTTTCTAAAGAGCGTCTTATCAACTTGACCTCTGCTGAAATCATTTTTATTAAGAAGGTACTCGACGATCATACCAAGCTCTAGGGGCTTGCTTTAGGCGTATAAGGCTTTGTGAAGTCTATAGACATAATCTGGATTTTTAACATCTTCAAAGCCAGGAGGTTGTTTCACATAGACTTCTTCGTCTATAAAACCATTCAGAAATGCACTCTTAACATCCATCTGAAACAACTTTATATCGTGACAGATTGCATAGGCCAACAAAATCCTTATAGCTTCAAGTCTAGCTCTTTGGAGCATATGTTTCGTTTTAGTCTATTCCTTCTTGCGATTGTAACCTTGTGCTACTAATCGGCCTTATTACGACTCACTCTTCCCGATTAGTCTAACTAATTCTTGAAAACCCATCTTGTTCCTATAATGGATTTCTTAGGAGGTTTTGGAACTAAGGACGAGACGTTATTCCTTGTGAATTGGTTCACTCTTCTTGCATGGCTAACACCCAAGCTTCGTCTTGAAGAGCTTCCTCAACCTTCTTAGGTTCTACTTGAGATAAAAGCTACATTAGCTTTTAAATGCGAATCTAGACCTTGTCCTAACTCCTTCTAAGGTCTCACCGATAATTAACTCTTCTGGATGAGAACTTTTATACTTCCAATCTCGTCTTAGTTCTATAGTTTCTGGAATATCTTCAATCTTATTCTCATGGGCGTCGGCGAGGGAGTTTACGAGGCATCATCTAGGTTCTTTGAAGGACCTTCAATCTCCATGTCATCTTCCTTATGGGTTTGAGAACTATCATCAAATTTGACATGGATCGTCTCTTCAACGATCTTTGAAGTCGGGTTGTAAACTTCGAAATGCCTTAGGCGATAATGAGTAACCTAGAAATATTCTGGATAGGTCTTTGAATCGAATTTATCCAATGACTCTCTCGTATTGAGAATGGAACATTTGCACCGAATGGATGAAAGTAGGATATGCTTGGTCTTCTTCCATTCCATAACTCGTAAGGAGTTTTCTTGACATAGGTCGCAACAAGATCCTATTCTCGAATATAGCATCTTTGTATTCACGACTTCGCCCATAAATACTTAGGAAGATTAGTCTCACTTAGCATAGTCCTTGCCATCTCTTGAATCATCCTATTCTTTCTCTCAACAACTCCATTCATTGTGGAGTTCTAGGGGCGAGAAGTTGTGGGAAATTCCATTCTCCTCACGTAAAACTCTAAACTTCTCATTCTCAAATTCTCCGCCATGATCACTCCCGATACTAGCTATAGACATTCCTTTTTCATTCTGTAACTTTACGGATAGAGTTCTAAAGTACTTAAAGACTCATCTTTGTGTGATAAAACCATATCCAACAAAATCGAGTAAAATCATCAACAATGACAAGTCCATATTTCTTTACGCTAAGACTTAATGTCCTTGTAGGACCAAACAAATCCATATGTAATAGTTCTAAAGGTCTTGAAGAAGTTACAAAATTTTTAAAGAGAAAGAGGTTTTAACTGTTTTCCTTTCAAACAATTTTCACGAAAAAATTATTTGTCAAAACTTATTTTGGTAAACCTCTTACCAAATCATGTTTTACCAATTTTGAAATATGTTTCAAAGAGACATGACCTAGCTTTTATGCAGATTAGTCTTTCTTCTTGGAAGATAGAAAACATGAGATATTTTGACTTTGAAAATCTTCTAAGTTGATTTTGTAAAGGTTGTTTCTTCTCTTGGCAGAGAAAAGTATAGACCCATCTTTGTTTCTGACTTCACAAAGATTTTGATTGAATGTAACTATAAAATCAGAATCACACAACTGACTCACACTAATCAAGTTATGCTTTAGACCATCAACAAGCAGTACATTATTTATGCATGCAAAGGAATCTTTACCTATTTTCCTGATTCCAATGATTTTTCCCTGCTGGTTGTCTCCGAAGTTCTTGATCCCGCTTTCTTATCTTTGAAGTTCTAGGAACATAGACCTTCTTCCCGTCATGTGTCACGAGCATCCACTGTCTAAATACCAATGGTGCTTGTCGTATCTTCCAAGGAAGGATATCTGCAGGAGAAACTATTTTATTTCTTGGTATCCAAATTTTCTTGGGTCCTTTATGGTTAGTAGTATGCACATGATATGATCTTTGATGCATATTACTCGGACGTTGATTAAAATATGTTATCCTATTTCTTCCTTTTGAGAGACAAATTTATTACGAGGCCGAGTATTGTTTCCAGTAAACCCTAATCCAGTCTTATCACTAGGATGTCTACATTTTCCTAGCATATCATTCATTTTCTTTGTACTCTCTGTGAAAGTAACTAGATTAGATGATAGATTCTTGATCCTCAGTTTGAGTTGATTAATCTCATCGATCATCTCTGAGTTTCCTTTAACTTCTAACTCCTTTTTTAAGCAAATATTTTCTCTCTCTATTTTCTCAGTATTTCTAATATTCTCTGCATACTTTTTCTTCAACAGCTTGTACTATTTCAGAATAGCATGAGAATCTTCTAACAGTTCTGAATATGCATCATGCAAATTTTCGTAGTCGGATTTTACCTCCTCATCACTATCTTCCTCGGCCATTAGGCAAATGTTTGTGTGTTCTCATGACTCGGAGCCTGTATCTGATTCAGATGAATCTAGGTCCTCCCATATTGCCATCATGCTTTTCTTGCCTTCTCTACTCTTCTTGGTTTCTTCTTGAGAGTAGGGCATTCGGACTTGTAGTGTCCAGGCTGATTGTACTCGTAACAAATGATAGAAGACTTTTCTGGCTTAGCTTCATCTTTTCCATTTTTTCTGAATGTCTGGTTACTTCGGGGCTTCTTCTTCCTCATGCGTCTTATCTTTACGAAATGAAGATAATTCGTCATCTTCATCACTCGATTCGAATCGATTGGCTAGAGTTGTCATCCTTGATTCTTCAATTTTCAATGCTTTTGATGACTTCCTCCTTCTTTGAGTCTTATGATTCTTTTGTCCGACCTTCTTCTTTATTGACTTCTCTCGCTTGGGCTTATCTTGACGTTGAGTTCAACTTCATGAATCTTTAAGGATCCCAAAACTCATCTAGCTTTAATATGCTCAAGTCTTTGGCTTCTTAGACTGCCAGTAACTTTTGGTCTCCATCTCTTGGAAGACTTCTTAGAATCTTGCGAACGTGATCTTGATTATTGTATGTCCTTCCAAGAGCTTTCAATCCATTGATAATTGTTTGAAATCTTCCAAATCATCTTTAATCCTGAAAAGTTCATATTGATGTACAAGAATACTTATCTTGGATTCCTTAACTTGACTTGTGCCTTCATGAGCAATGGACAATGTGTCCCACATTTGTTTTGCTGTGTCGCAACCATGCACTTTGTCGTATTCGCTTCTACTTAAGGCTGCGTTAAGAAAATTTTGCCTTTGAATTGATTTGTATTCTTGCTTTCTAATCACCATCCATCATTTCGTGGAATAGAACTACCTTCGTCATCTCTGTATATATAGGTCCGTTCTCTATTACGTCCCAAAGGTCTACATTTGTAGATTCGATGAATAACCGCATCCTATCTTTCCATAATGATAGTCTTCTCCATTGAATCTTTGGAGGTCTAGTGGTGAGGCTCCTTCAATGATGTATACATGTGACTCGCCATTATCTTTAATCCACACTTCGCCAAAGTGATTCTTGGATACCAAGCTCGATACCAATTGAAGTGAATCACACGTTAATCTGACTTAAAAACACAATAGAATGCACGAGAGGGGGTTGAATTGTATTCCCTTTTGAATATCTTTTAAATTACTTGTTAGAATTAAGATTCTTTACGTAATTCTTATTAATCTGATTGATCAAACTTTTCAATGCTAAGTATATGAATAGTAAATAAAGATCAACTTTGAAACTAAAAGTGAGATAGAGAGTGAGAGTAGTAGACACGCAGATTTATCCCGGTTCACCCCAAACCGTGGCTCGTCCAATCCTCGAGTTTCTTACGAGATTTCACTATCTCTTCAAACATTCTGATATTCTTTCACGAGCCTCTTGAGTCTCTACAACCAAGATTCTTTCACACTTAGCCTCTGCGGGCTATCTGCATAACTTTTCTTTTCAGAAAATATTTGAACACTCTTATTACTATGGATAGTGTTCACTAATTCGCAACTTAATCGCTTTTTAGCTTTGTAATTTTTCTCAAAATAGCAAGCTCTTGATTTCGACTTGACTTGTATTTATAGCCTTCGTCTCTAACTACTTCTTGATTCTTGAATCTTGAATCTTTAAAGAAACGGTTAATCAGTTGAGTTCTGTAACTAACTCGAATTGACTCTTGCATCTGTTTCTTTTCTACGTCTGCGTCTGCGTCTGCGTCTGCGTCTTTTATTGTCTTGTGTCATCTGCGTCTATGTTGTCTTTTTACTTTGACAAACTTAAATACGTGTTTTGATTTATGCGTAATGCCTGCATGATCGACTTTTTCAACTTAGTCTGTGTCAACTTCGCTCAGATCGTCATCTTCGCCTCTGCATCTCCGAATTAAATACAGATAACGCCCGTGATCGCTTTTGTTTTTCTTGTATTAGATCTCACTATGTTTGTTATACATCAAAATCATTTTTATGTAAAGTCATTTTGACTTAACAAACTACTATCATGATATGAAACTCATCATTCCCTTGAAGTAAACCCCTTTACTTATATGGAGATAAATCGCAACACTACAGTCTAAACCATAATCAAACGACCAACTTGATTATTCAACTGTGAATCAATTAATTCAGATTCTAATAATATGCATGTTTCTCATACATCTCTATGTATATATATATTACTTACAAAAGAATCTTGGTATCTTATGATCAGATATATAATGCTCATACAGATAAAACCAAACTCTTTTGTTTTATTAATAATAAATATTTTCATTACAAAACTGTAACTGAAGAAGATAAAGTTACATGTAAATACACTTACTTTCCAGGGCACTATATTTACATAACTCCAACAAGGTCGATCCCACTGAGAGTGTGTGTAAAGTTTATGAAATGAAATTAACCGATGTTTATTAAAAAGAGGAGTTTTGGATTTTGAAAGAAGAAAATAAAATAAAACTAACTAATAAAAACAAATTAAAGGAAATAAGCAAAAATTAATAAAAGTGGAGAATTCGGTAGGGACCTAATTCTTTGATTCAATCTCGACCTACACCTTGATTAAGCATTTTTTTTTAACCTCTCCTAGCAACTATTAATCATGAGTTAATAATTAACTCGAGTATTTCCTTAGGTTTTGTTTAATCAAGATACAATCGTTAATTAAACCTAACTACCGAATAACCTAGGATACAATCTCTAGATTTAATTAGGCAGTAGCATTATGAATTAGGAAAATCGATTAATCAAGACAATAACCACATATGATGCATCATTTAACTTAGGTCATGTTATCCCTAATGATTACGAATCATTAGTCGCTACACATGAATTTCAACATAACAATTATGGATTATATTGAAATTCTAGCAATGAGTTTGAAATTAACGATTCAATGAGTGCATTAAAATCATCAATTCATAATACCCAACAGGTTTGTACACAATTAACTTAACAATAACGAAAATCTGATTATCCATACATAAAACTCAAATCAATTAACATAAGATAACACAATCAATTCGTAATGATTGAAAATACTTAACTCGGGTCATCGACATCGATGTCACCTCCGAACTGGCATCAAGGCGTCTAGCTCTTCATGGATTTTTCCCAAAAAATTACTTCAGTCCTCATTTCAATCCCTAGCCAAAACTCCCTAATTAACTCTTAATTTGTTTTAACCTAACCTCACCACTGTTCATGATATGATGATTTAATGTTGGAGTTTTCCACTGTTCATTGCACTTCTCTTCTCCAGACCATCCACGTTTCTCCAACAAGCCGAAGATCCTCTCCCCACGCCTGCAGTTCCACTCCACGGCTGCACTACTCCTTTGTAGCTCGCCCAAAATGTCACACCTCATTTGCATTTAACACAGACCTCCATGCACGCTATCTTCCGCTAAAACTGTTGCCACACTCTAGCTTGTCTCTGTAGCACTGATGGGACGAATAAATGTCCCTCTCAATTAAACCCTCCTTTGTGTCTTTTGCTCAGCACTACGTTTCTGCAAACGCAGAATGACTGCGTCGTCTGCGTTTCACGCCTGTTGTTCCCGCCTGCAACTGCTCTTATTTCCTTCTTTATCGTTTTATGCTTCATTTTTCTTGTATTAATTTTTTTCTTCTTGCTATGTGAAGGCAAGCAAATAAAAATAAATCTTTATAAAATAACCCATTTGTAGCATTTTCAACTCACTTTAATTTTTTTGCTTCCAAATTGTACCTAAAATCATATATAAATTAAAGTGAGTATCTTAAGCATTTTCATGTCATTAATTACTAAATGTAAATGATTAAATATATCAACAATTAAACATATATCAATGTTCCCCAGATTTAGCTTTTGACCGTGCTCGGGCAAAAAATTCAAATTAAGCTCAAAGACTTAAAACATTGACTCAATTTCCACATTTTTCTAAGACTATATAATCATAAACAAAGATGAATGACTTTCAAAAATCATAGCACGATGTCAACATTCCAATCTTTTACTCATAATCAATCAACATTCATCATCTTCAAAAATTGAGCAATCTAACGGTAGATTTGAAAAATATGTTTAATTAAAATATATTCATGGGTACACTCAACATCATTCATGATCATGACAATCCATAACTTTGCATATCATTTCATTTCTGCACCACTAATGTTCACATGCAAAATCATGAATCAAAGGATTTTTCAAGGTTGTAATGTGGACAAAGGTGAGGTGAGATATATTTGGGTCAAGTAGCATGAAAGTCATCAAAGCTAGTGAAACAAAGCAATACTCAGTAAAAACTGGGTACCGTCAGTTATGAAGAATGTAACATTTACATTCCGCAACCCCAGTCAGCTCTCGTACACAAACCACATAAAGCCTATACCAATCCGAAGGAATCACTGATACAATTTATGCCAATGAAATCACAAAAGTGAACCTTACAAGCCAACCTCTACCTCATATCCAACATACTCAAAACATAACACATCCATTACAACTCTAGGAAGATGCATAAACCATAAACAACTTTTCAACACATATGTAATTCTTCCTTTATACATTTATTTTAAACAATTTTTTCTTTTTTTCTTTTTCTTTTTTTTCTTTTCTTTGTATAAAAAAATAAAATAAACTACAACAACATGGAAATTTCAATGATAAGACATAAAATAACATCCCAACATTATAACCATCACATATGTACACTCCCACACTTAGAATTTTGTATATCCACAAACTCAACAATTACAAATGTTCTACTAGCTTAATGACTTGGCAAGACATTTGGTTAAGTTTAAAAGCTTAAAATATGGTTTATACAAAAAGAATATTAAAGATCAAATGATTTTATCAAGGGAAAAATCATGTCAATAGGATAGGTTATTTGGCCAATGTAATTTATGAAAAACAAAGAAGGCCTAATCATATCCATGTTAATGCATGTGATAAAATTGTGGTCTCGAATAGAAATTCAACGCAAAATCTAGATGTACATATCATGAAGGTCACACATTATCGACAATGAGACTGATATAGATTTTTCAGCAAAATAAGGCTCAAAATCTCACCGGCTTTGTCTATCATTAGTCACTACTCTTCTAAAGATAATGCATATCGATCAATCACAAAAGTAAAAATACATGCTAGAATTGCAATGAAATTCTCTAGTCAATCAACACTCTAATCATGATTATATAATCCTAGAAGCAATAGAAAATAAAAAAATGTTTGTTTCATTTGTTTTATTCTTTCCCTCATTTTGATTGAAAACTTAAAAACAAGTAAAACAAACAAATTCAAAAACACACATGCAAATAAAAAGTTATGCGAAAATATAAAGGAAAAGAAATTTACTTCACTTGGGTTGCCTCCCAAGAAACGCCTTTGTTTGGGGTCACTGGCTTGACTCCTTGTTTCCTCCTCATGTGACAAAATTATGATCTTCGAGAGTTACAGTTAGTGTCACTTCGACGTGAGGTAGTTTCAGATAGGGACTTAGTTGATCATCATCCTCATTCAGCGTCTTCCTTATCCTCAAACTCTTAATTCTGACTTATTCCATACACTCTGAAAATATTTCAAACATCTCTTCATCATTGAATTCGTTCAGACTGTTATGTAAAGGTAAAGAGTTAGTTTCAAAAATAATCATAGACTCAGTACTTACCTTCGAGTTAAAAGATGTGTCCTTTTCAGCTTCGAGCTCGTTCCCAACTTCTTCAGCACAAACAATTCGTTAAGGGTTGACCTCAAAATTCTTAAGCTCCTCATCATTTTGCAAATTTTTCGCACAGATGACCATTGGATACACCTCGGGTTGATACGGCTGCTCCTCTTCGCTTTGTGATTCTAGGCAATTAAGCCTTATTGCCATCTAACCCATTTGGTGTTCCATCTTCTGTTGCCTTGTTTTTGTCTCTTGTCGGAATTCTTGCAACTGCTGCTGTGTATCCTAATGAAATTGTAAAGTGTTAGTAGCTAGATTCTTAACAAGTTCTTCTAAAGATGCACCTAAATCGTGTTGGCTCTCTAAATTTTGGGCGTTAGACCTTGTGTTTTTTGAAAATTGCCCTCCATCCTTCTAGAATTGTAAAGTACTCTCCTGCAATTGCAAAATCAACTCTTCCAGAGATGGATCGGAGTCGTGATAGGATGCTTCTGGTCTGTACGAGAATTGTTGTGCATCCTACAGACTATCATGGAAGTAATTATGGTGATTATCCCATTCATAACAAAAGTTAGGTTGATCAGTCCAAACATTGTTATAGGATTGAAAATATAAGCTGTAAAAGAAATTACTTCCGTCCATAAAAATATTTTTTTAAAACACAAAACAAAAAAGGAACAAATCAAAAAATAACAGGAAAGAAATAAATTATGAACAAATATATACAAAACACCATTAACTCACAAACAAAGACTAAAACACCACACTACCTGGCAACAGCGTCAAAGTTTAATCGCGCATTGTTACACTAGTCAAAGTAAAATAACTAGACTACTACTATAGTAATGGTGAGTCTAGGTCGATCCCACAGAGAGTGTGTGTAAAGTTTATGAAATGAAATTAACCGGTGTTTATTAAAAAGGGGGTTTTTGATTTTGAAAGAAGAAAATAAAATAAAACTAACTAATAAAAACAAATTAAAGGAAACATGCAAAAAATAATAAAAGTGGAGAATTCAGTAGGGACCTAGTTTTTTGGTTCAATCTTGGCCTATAACCTGATTAAGCATATTTTATTAATTTTTTCTTCTTTAACCTCTCCTAGCAACTATTAATCGTGAGTTAATAATTCACCTGAGTTTTCCCTTAGGTTTTGTTTAATCAAGATACGTTCGTTAATTAATCATAACCATCGAATAACCTAGGATACGATTTCTAGATTTAAATAGGCAGTAGTTCTACGAATTAGGAAAACCAATTAATCAAGGCAAAAACTACATATGATGCGTCATTTAACCTAGGTTATGATATCCCTAATGATTACGAATCATTAGTCGCTATACATGAATTTCAACATAATAATTGTGGATTATATCGAAATTTTAGCAATGAGTTTGAAATTAATGGTTCAATGAGTGCATTAAAATCATCAATTCATAATACCCAACAAGTTCGTACACAATTAACCGAACAATAACAAAAATATGATTATCCATACATAAAATCCAAATCAATTAACATAGGATAACACAATCAATTCCTAATGAGAGAAAGAAAAAACAAAATAATAAAAAAAATACTTAACCCGAGTCGGTGGCATCGATGTCACCTCTGAACCGGCATCGAGACGTCTAGCTCTTCATGAGTCTTTTCTGAAAAAATTCTTCAGCCCTTATTTCAATCCCTAGCCAAAACTCCCTAATTAACTCTTAATTTGTTTTAGCCCAACCTCGCCACTATTCATGATGTGATGATTTAATGTTGGACTTTTTCACTGGTCATTGCACTTCTCTTCTTCAGACCAACCATGTTTCTCCAACCAGCCAAAGATCCTCTCCCCATGCCTGCAGCTCCACTCCACGCCTGCACTTCTCCTTTGTAGCTCGCCCAAAATGTCGCACCTCGTTTGCATTTAACGCAGAAAATCTGCATTAAACGCAGACCTCCACGCACGCTGTCTTGCGCTGAAGTTGTTGTCACACTCTAACTTGTCTCCTGTAGCGCTAATGCGATGAATAAATGTCCCTTTCAATTAAAACCTCCTCTGTGTCTTCTACTCATTGTTGCATTTACGCAAATGTGAGCGTCTCTGTCGCTTCTTTGTCGTTCTCAGAATGCTCTTATTTCCTTCTTTGTCGTTTTGTGCTTCATTTTTCTTGTATTAATTTTTTTCTTCTTGCTCCATGAAGGCAAGCAAACAAAAATAAATATTTGGAAAATGACCCATTTGTAACACTTTCAACTTACTTTAATTTCTTTGCTTCCAAATTGTACATAAAATTATATATGAATTAAAGTGAGTATCTTAAGCATTTTCATGTCATTAGTCGCTAATTGTAAAAGATTAAATATATCAATAATTAAAAGCATATCAATTATAATTAATAACTTGGAGTTAATTGTCACGATTGGAAGATTGATGAACTAATATGTGCATTCTGTCTAGGAAAATTTTCAAGTGGCAAGATAAGTTGACATATGAAAATTTACGAAGACTAAGCCTATCAAATGAGTGACAAATGACTTGGAGAATTAAATGACAAATGACCTAGGAATTAAGTGAAATTTGGTAGCCAAGAGGAGGACATGTAACTTACTTAATTACATGTGACAAGTGTCTTTAAAGAGATACCACTCATTTTACACCATATATATGTAGGAAAATCCTGGGGTAGGCATCACATGCCCACAGTGCGGAATTTAAAATTTTGAGTCCCGGGATATTCCCGAAAGCCAGGATCCATGTGTATGTATAAACAATCAAACCATAACGACCAAAGGAGACCGTCTCTAACGGTATCCACGCAGAGGTCGAAAAACCTAACCGGGACAAACTCTTTTGACCCGGGAATAGCTAGACTAAAGAAAAGAGTGCTAGCTCTTACCTTAGCCTTGGAGAGCAAGTGGAGATGAACAATTGAAGCCTTGGAGAAGAAGAAGCCAACTTGAATGGAAGAGAGGAAGAAGGTGGAAAATCAAATTTTCAAGCTTAACATGTAAGCAATCGGTTCTTCCCTTTTTTCCACGACCAAGCAATGCTTCCAATCCCTTCTTTTTATGTATTTTAACACTTAAAACACAATATCAAAGGCTTGGTGTAAGGGCATCCACGTTGGAGGCATAAAATGCCTTAAAATGATAAATCATCATTACTTTTGACATTTCAAACTTACAAACTTCTCCACCAATTTTGCTTCCACGAAATCACCATTTATATATATAATTAATCAATTCTTAATTAATTAATATATATATATATATTTGCTGAAGAGGTCCATCAAATTGGGGTCGGTCTCTACCCTCCTAGGGCCCTCGTGGCGAAAAATCACCGGAAGCGGTTTTCAATGAATGTCGATGTCGCGATCTCATCGGGACATATCCCAATCTCATCGGGATCCATTTAATCCTATTGCTCTCCGGATATCGGATCTCGTCGAAACTATTTTACTGATTCTACGAGTCACTCTTATCGTGTGACCCATTAGGTTCCGATTATGTTGGCCACTTAGATTAACACTTAATCGAGCAAGTCATGGCGGTATCTAGCAACACATCATGACCCCAATTGACCGGAAAGTAATTGGTTTGACTAGTGAAACCATATCACGAACCCTTCCATAGACAATTCTTTGTGCAATTAGTCCTTTCACCATGCTATACCCCACTTGGTTTGAGTATGGGCAATGTGTCAACTCTTACTAGGCGATCGGATCAAATCTAGTCCAAGTGTAATCGGTTCTCGTCCTAGGACTCATTACTTTATATGTCCATGAAGACCATCTTCATGACATATGTATCTCTCGGCGCCAGAGACTTCAAAGTAATGATCACGATAAGAGGCCATGGGTATCTCTTCGCTATAATGAAGTGGTGAATCCTCTATTGGCTACTCAATTACCTTCGAATACCTCAAGCTGTACCCAATCACCACCCTATGAGCGACCTCTGAAAGGCAACAATGAATGGAGTCAAAGTGCAGAATCAGTACCCAAGATATCCTTGAGTACCTCAAGTCTAAGGATACTTGCACCATTGTTATGATGAGATTATCACTGACATTTGTATAGGACATCCATGTGATGATCTCATAGCAGGTCATCCAATGTACTTACTACCACTAGTAAGCATCCACATGTCAAATCTAAATATCTCAATATTTACAGTTTTACGAGATCCACCGCTTGATCCAATCGAGGAGTTTGACATGTCTTAGTCTATCCGGATTAACGATGTCGATCTCATTAATCCTATGACTAGGGATAATTTGAATCTTGACATAATTGCACATGATAGGAATCTCAATAGTATGATCACATCATAATTTCCTTCATGCTATGTCATGTATCAGGGACTTCATTAATTTGATTAAAGATCACTATCAATTCATAATAAAATGAATATCAAATAAATGAAATATGCCTTGCTTTATTTATTCATAAAGTGCATACATGACTATGAACAAAATGCGCTAAAGGGGATTGCCTTTAGGGCACTACTCTAACAATCTCCCACTTGACCTAAAGCCAATCGCCTTGGTATCTAATACCATAAGCGAGTACATGAGAATCAAAATTCTTACGTGACAACGGCTTTGTCAGCGGATCGACAATGTTACATTTTGTAGAATTCTCTCTATCGAGGACATCACCTCGAGCAATGATCTCCGAATCAAATGGTATCGGTAGAGTACGTGTTTGGATCGTGATGAGACCTTGGTTCCTTTACTGCATAATAGCTCCATTGTTGTCACAATACAAGCGTATGGGTCCATCACAAATAGGAACCACACCAAGTTGAAATGAACTTCTTGATCAACGGCTTCTTTTCTTTGCGTCGATGCGGCAATGTACTCTGCCTCGGTCTTTGAATCGTGATGCGTCTCTGTTTGGAACTCTTCCAACCGATCGCTCCACCATTTAGTATGAAAACATAACTTTGATTGCGACACAGAGTCGTCCTTATCGATTGAAAACCGACATCTGTATGCCCGCTCACTTGGAGACTTCCATCTCCATATATCAAAAAACATCCTTAGTTCTTCGCAGTACTTTAGGATATTCTTGACACCACCCATGACCCTCACCAGGATCCGATTGGTATCGCTTTCGTAACACTTAGAGCATATGATACATCGGGTCTCGTACATAACATTAACGTACATAATAGATCCTACTGCAGACGATACGGGATCATATTCATACGCATCCTCTCATCCTGTGTCTTAGGACACATAGACTTGAGTGTTATCCATGAGTAATGGGAAGAAACCCTCTCTTGGATTGCTCCATGCTAAACCTCTTTAGCACCTTGTCTATGTCGTTGATTTGTGAAAGACCAAGCAACCTCTTGATCTATCTCTATAAATCTTTATCCCAGGATATAAGTTGCTTCTCAAGGTCTTTCATGGCAAATTGTTTGGACAACCAAATTTTTACTGATTGCAGCATTGAGACATCGTTTCCTAGCAACAATATGTCATCTACATATAACACAAGGAATACGATCGCAGTTCCATTCACTTTCTTGTACACACAGTGTTCATCCGGATTTTGTGTGAAACCAAACTCTTTGATTGTCTCATCAAAACGGATATTCCAACTCCTGGATGCTTGCTTCAATCCATAAATGGATTTCTGAAGCTTGCATACCTTTTCGCCATCAGCGGAAATGAAGCCCTCAGGTTGTGTCATGTACACATCCTCAGCCAGATTTCCATTCAGGAAAGCTGTCTTCACATCCATTTGTCATATCTCATAATCATAATGAGCGGCAATGGCTAGGAGTATCCTAATGGATTTAAGCATTGCTACTGGACTGAAGGTCTCGTCATAGTCAACTCCTTGTCTTTGACGAAATCCTTTAGCCACAAGCCTTGCTTTATAGGTAATCACATTACCATCCATGTCAGTTTTCTTCTTGAAAACCCATTTGCACCCTATAGGTTTTATCCCTTCAGGTGCATCAACCAAAGTCCATACTTGGTTTTCATACATGGAATCCATTTCAGATTTCATGGCATGAAGCCATTTTTCAGACTCTGAACTCTTCAGAACCTCTTCATAGGTGGTAGGCTCATCATCCTCTATGAGCAATACGTCATTCTGTTCACTCACGAGAAATCCATATCTCTCGAGGACAGGCGTATCCTCTTGACCTCACAATTTCGTGTGTAGTAGAAGGTTGAACTGTTACCTCATCTGTATGAGTTACAGTTTCAGGTTCAGGCAGTTGATCCGCGTCTGTCCGAGCATCTTGAACTTCTTCAAGTTTAACTTTGCTCCCACTGTCCTCTTTTAAAAAAAACTCTTTCTCTAAAAAGACAGCATGCATCGAAACAAACACCTTTTGTTCCTCAGCAAAGTAGAATTGATATCCTCTTGTTTCTTTAGGATATCCTACGAACAAACACTTGTCAGATTTTGCTTCAAGCTTATCTGACTGTGTCCGCTTCACATAAGCAGGACAACCCCATACTTTCAAATAAGAAAGATAAGGTTTCTTGTTAGTCCACATCTCATATGGAGTAACATCAACTGTCTTTGATGGAACTCTATTTAACAAGTAAACAGCTGTCTCAAGTGCATATCCCCAAAAGGATTTTGGTAACTGTGCAAAGCCCATCATAGATCGTACCATGTCCAACAAGGTTCGATTTCTCCTTTCTGCCACACCATTATGCTGTGGTGTGTAAGGAGGGGTCCACTGAGATAATATCCCATTATCTCTGAGATAATCCAAAAACTCTTGGTCTAAGTATTCACCACCACGATCGGATCGTAATGTTTTGACACTTTTACCAAGTTGTTTTTCTACTTCATTCTGAATTGTTTGAACTTTTCAAGCGCTTGATTTGTATCTCATCGAGATCTGGTACCTATATCGAGAATAATCATCGATAAAGGTAATGAAGTAACGACAACCACTTCTGGCATGGATGGACATCGAACCACATACATCTGAATGTATTAGGTCTAATAATCCAGTCGCTCGTTCACCCTTTCCCTTAAAAGGTAACTTAGTCATCTTGCCTAATAAACAAGATTCACATGTGTCATAAGATTCATAATCGAATGACCCTAAACTTCCACTCTTGTGGAGCTTAGCGATGCGTCTCTCATTTATATGGCCAAGGCGACAATGCCATAAGTAAGTTGATTTTAAATTATCTCTTTTGTGTCTTTTAGCGTCATTGACATTCATAACCGGATGTGACATATCTAATATGTAAATACCATTGCATAATGTACCAGTACCATAAAGCATTCCATTTGAGCTAATAGAACAACCATTGTTACCAAAAGACAAATGGAAACCAGCTCTATTTAAACAAGAAATAGACAATATGTTCTTTGTTAACACGGGTACAAAATAACAATCATCCAAGTTAAGTACAAGCCCACTGGGGAGTGTCAATACATAAGTCCCTACGGCTAATGCAGCAACTCTTGCTCCATTGCCAACACGCAGGTCCATTTCTCCCTTTATGAGTCACTCATCGTCACGAGGCCCCGCATATCATTGCATATGTGAGCCACAACGGTATCTAATACCCATATGTTATGATCGAAACAGTATTAACCTCGATGACAAACATACGAAGAAGTCGAGGCGGTGATGCCTTCTTACGCTTCGCTTCTTCGAGATAGATTTTGCGATTCGCCTCCGATGACCGATCTTACCGCAATGGAAGCGGTACCTTTTAGTGCAGATCTCTTTGGTCTTCTTCTTGCCTTTCGCTGCACTTCCTTTGACTTCGAGCCTTTTCTTCTTCTTTTCCTCTTCTTGGAACGGAGGAAGAAGAATCCACCAATAACGCGCTTGCTATCTTGCTTGACGACTTGTTACGCTTTCTTGAGCAGATTGATCATTCGGGAATTGTGGTGGATATTTGGTTCATTCGATAGTTCAACACAAACCGTGAATAACTATCGACAAACCAACAAAATTAAGTCTATACTTAACTCGAATCCATCACAAAACCTAAGGCGGCCAACCTCTCAATATAGCCATTCATCTTGATGCATATTGCCCGCAGATGAACCGAGTCATCTTCATCGTAAAGAGCAACCTTGAGGTCTCGAACCGTTCGAGCCGTGCTTGCTCATCAAACAACTCTCTAAGATGAAACACTATCGTGTGAGCATCCATAGACTCATCTTTGCTTTTGCGGCTCGGTGACATCGATGCAAGCATAATGCGGTAGCTATGTCACTTTGTCTTTTAGATACTTACGATATGCCTTCCGATCATCATCGAAGCTCCTTCAGAAGTGGATCCGAAGCGGAAAATCAAGGATATATCCTAGATCCTCGGATCGAGAACAATTCTCGATTCCGCACCAATCAAGAAAATTCGGTCCGATTAATTTGTTTGCATCCATTAGTGGCGAAGATTCACACTAGTCGACATCTTGATCAACCTAAACATAGAGAGAAAGAAAGTTAGAATAGAATTAAATGTATGCTCATAAGGACTTAAATGACATACATATGGCTCTCACTAGTTTCAATAGAATCCATAACCCTCATCATGAATCCAAGAAACAAAATGGCACAATGACCTAGTGGGTCGATATCCGACATTGCTAAGAATGACCTTGGGTTTGCCCAACAAGCCACTTCTTAGGTCAATCGGTAGGTATCGGTCATACCAATTGCATCATCGATGACCGACATTAAGAATGACCTTGAGGTTAGCTCAACAAGCCATCTTATGTCTCGGGAGGTATCAGACATACCAATTACATCTTAGACACAACTATCGATCAGTGCTATCAACAGTTGATGTATGCACATACATTGGGTTATCAACACTTGATGCGTGTACATATGATGTACACTACCCAATTTCGCCTCTGTCCACGTTGACCTTAAGGTTAGCTCAACAAATCAACGCTTCTAGGAAAACCGACCCATTAATCCGAAAATCATATTTTCATGGTTTGAACATATTCGTATAGAGTGAGCTTGAGGTTAGCTCAACAACCCAACCCTATAAGAACTCTGGTTCTTACCATATTAATGGAAGGCGTTATTTTTCATATTTTAAGTTGAGGGATTTTAGGTCACATTTAATTAATCTCATCCAAGGATCATAGTCACCATGACTATATGGTCTGATTTAGGGCATTGCATCAATCACATTGAATTTATACCAAAAATCACCCATCATCCCACCAAGGCATGATATAAGTCGAATTGTATATGTATAAGTCAACTTATGGCTCTGTATAAGTCGACTTATGTATGTGTAAGTCGACTTGTGCAACTGTGCATGAACAAGTCGACTTGTACCATTGTGCAAGTCGACTTATTAGTCTACAGTGCACCAAACAAGTCGACTTATGAACATATAAGTCGACTTGTTCATTTGTGCATTTGGAATTGCTATCTATTTGGCTAACTCTCAATCCAGGCATTTCCAATTCACAACACCAATATAACAAGTATATAAACCTTTATATTAATGTGCTAATGAAACATTTTCATCAAATCATGCTTGCGAAATAGTCATACTATATGAGAAAAACTTGAAACCGATTAATCCACCATTAATCACTAGATTTCCACATAATTCAAGGACACCAAATTATCATGCTAAGTATCTCTAGGTAGGCTATACGTTATCAAGATTACTCCGGCACTTGTCACAAAAATTGCAACGGCCAAAATAACCAAGATAACGGAATAAGCTAACGAGACGCTAAAGTGACCTATTCGATATCCAAAAATTATTGGAAACCTAAATTCAAGAATCTCAACTTGGAATGCATACCAAATCAATATAACACATTTTTAATCACTATAAAAATGATGCAAGGCATTGGAACTGAAAATAACACAGCCAATCATTCCAAACAAAACAGCCCCAGCAAGTTTCTCAAAACTGCCAAGCTCAACATTTTGCTCAAAATGACCATTGAAACACTTTCAATAAATACTGAGAAAATTACAGAGGTTACAACATGTTCCCAACATGCTCCATGAATTTTTCCAGGATTTATTTCCCACAAAAACTCATTGAACCTCAGCAATCTAGCCGAACCAGAATCTGTGTTCTCCAACACAAACATTCCCATCAGCACACAAGAAATTCGGAAATAAATGGTAAATCACCTTGAAAACATTTTTCCATCCACATAGACATTGACAAACATCTTAGGGACATGTCGGTGAAAACCAATCCGAAAAACAATTTTTCTAGAATTTATTCTCGAATTTACAAGCATACCTATTTCAGAAACTATCAACAAGACAGCATCCGAAACTTGAGGGAATTAAATAGCAAAACCATATCAAATCAAATTGATAAATTCTCATCTTTCACAAACATATTCTATAACATGTTATGAACAATTCTGAGCAAGAAATTTCGAAAACATGCATCTCTATACTGATTCGAAATTCACACAAATAACATGCATCAGCAGCTCAATTCACTATGGAACTCCGACCTAGTTATCATTTCGACTGTTTATACAACACAAGTGGCTCTGATACCACTGTAGGAAAATCCCGGGGTAGGCATCACATGCCCACAGTGCGGAATTTAAAATTTTGAGTCCCGAGACATTCCCGAAAGCCAGGATCCATGTGTATGTATAAACAATCAAACTATAACGACCAAAGGAGACCGTCTCTAACGGTATCCACGCAGAGGTCGGAAAACCTAACCGGGACAAACTCTTTTGACCCAGGAATAGCTAGACTAAAGAAAAGAGTGCTAGATCTTACCTTAGCCTTGGAGAGCAAGTGGAGATGAACAATTGAAGCCTTGGAGAAGAAGAAGCCAACTTGAACGGAAGAGAGGAAGAAGGTGGAAAATCAAAATTTCAAGCTTAACATGTAAGCAATCGGTTCTTCCCTTTTTTCCACGACCAAGCAATGCTTCCAATCCCTTCTTTTTATGTATTTTAACACTTAAAACACAATATCAAAGGCTTGGTGTAAGGGCATCCACGTTGGAGGCATAAAATGCCTTAAAATGATAAATCATCATTACTTTTGACTTTTCAAACTTACAAACTTCTCCACCAATTTTGCTTCCACCGAAATCACCATTTATATATATAATTAATCAATTCTTAATTAATTAATATATATATATATATTTGCTGAAGAGGTCCAGTCAAATTGGGGTCGGTCCTACCGCCCTACCGGGCCCCGCCGGCGAAAAATCACCGGAAACGGTTTTCAGCAATGTCGATGTCGCGATCTCATCGGGACATATCCCAATCTCATCAGGATCCATTTAATCCTATTGCTCTCCAGATATCGGATCTCTGTCCGAAACTATTTTATAGATTCTCCGAGTCACTCTTATGCGTGTGACCCATTAGGTTCCCGGTTATGTTGGCCACTTAGATTAACACTTAATCTGAGCAAGTCATGAGCGGTATCTAGCAACACATCATGACCCCCAATTGACCGGAAAGTAATTGGTTTGACTAGTGAAACCATATCACGAACCCTTCCATAGACAATTACTGTGCAATTCGTCCTTTCACCATGCTATACCCCACTTGGTTTGAGTATGGGCAATGTGTCAACTCTTACTAGACCGATCGGATCAAATCTAGTCCAAGTGTAATCGGTTCTCGTCCTAGGACTCATTACTTTATATGTCCATGAAGACCATCTTCATGACATATGTATCTCCGCCGCCAGAGACTTCAAAGTAATGATCACGATAAGAGGTCATGGGTATCTCTTCTGCTATAACGAAGTGGTGAATCCTCTATTGGCTACTCAATTACCTTGAATACCTCAAGTACCCAATCACCACCCTATGGCGACCTCACGAAGGCAACAAGGAATGGAGTCAAAGTACGAAATCGAGACTCAAGATATCCTTGAGTACCTCAAGTCTAAGGATACTTGCACCATTGTTATGATGAGATTATCACCGACATTTGTATAGGACATCCATGTGATGATCTCATAGCGGTCATCAATGTACTTACTACCACTAGTAAGCATCCACATGTCAAATCTAAATATCTCAATATTTACGGTTTTACGAGATCCACCGCTTGATCCAATCAACGAGTTTGACATGTGCTAATCTATCCGGATTAACGATGTCCAGTCTCATTAATCCTATGACTAGGGATAATTTAGATACTGACATAATTGCACATAATAGGAATCTCAATAGTATGATCACATCATAATTTCCTTCATGCTATGTCATGTATCAGGGACTTCATTAATTTGATTAAAGATCACTATCAATTCATAATAAAATGAATATCAAATAAATGAAATATGCCTTGCTTTATTTATTCATAAAGTCTGCACATGACTATGAACAAAATGCGCTAAAGGGGATTGCCTTTAGGGCACTACTCTAACAATATATAGAAGTTATGGTCATTTCCCTTGCCTTAAAATTTTAGTTGTCATATACTCTCTCCTTCTTCTCCCTCTCATTACCAAAACCTTCATCTCACCCACACCTTGAATTTTAGCCTTAGTTCTGTCCATCACCACCCTAAAACCATGCATAATCCTTCATAAAGAGAGTTAGAGAGGTTGAATGTTGATTCATATCTTGTTGTCAAAAATTTATCTTCATTTTCTAGTCATGACCAAACCCATCATACTCCCTCAATGTTCTTGAATTATTCTTGCATGTGAGGCTAAACAAGCTTGACATTTGAGGTAGCATTCAACCTAATCAAGTAAGTTAAATACTGACCTATTATGGTATATGTTAGCTGAATTTTATTATTACTAATTAAGGGTGGATTGAATGTGGTGTTTTTGTTAAAGATGTGCTGAAAATGAAGAATGAATGGGTACTTTTTTGTTCTATTTTTGCATATACGAAAACAATCATTTATGGTGTAAGGCCCCAAATTACACCCTTGTAGGAATATTACATGCCCTTGAAAGTATACGTGAAAGGAGTTAATGATTATGATTTAATTGTGAATTGCATATGTCTTGAGTTTTGGTTTGATGGATTATAATTAGTAACTTGGAATTTATTGTTACAATTGGAAAAAATTTGATGAACAAAAATATACAATTGGACTAGGAAAAATGTCAAGTGCCAAGACATGTTGACACATTAAAAAATTAAGATGACTAAGCCTATGAGTGAGTGACAAATGGCTTCGCCTAATGGTGACACTTGGCTGTACAAAGTGAAGACATGTAGGTTACTCCATGTAAGGACATGTGTCCTTTTAAAATTAGGAAACCTTGCAAAGCAAGTGCAAAATCACTCCTTCACCTTTGATGTTTCTACTGTCTTCTCTCTATACCTTTCTCCTCACCATCGAAACCTTCACACAAACTCATAACTCTTGGATTTTTTGCTTCAATTTGGATCATCATCATTTAAAATCCTTGCAAGACACTGCATTAAGGAAGTTAGATCCTGTTATCTTCTATATTATTGTCTTTTTGGTGTGAAGATCATCCTACTTTCACTTAGATCTTGGAATTGTGCTTATTGCATGTAAGGCTTGATTGGCTTGTCCGTTGAAGTAGGAGTTTAAGCTAAACATGTAAGCGGAATTCTAAACTTGATGGCATGTAGTAATACAAATTCTTTAATGCTTGAATTGGAATAGAATATGAGTTTTGTTGATGATGCAATGAGGTCTACAAAATGATGCTGGTATGATAGATTTTTTTTTTAGTTTTTGATGCATGAATGATAATGATTTGTGAGCTAACAAATTATTGATTTTGAATTGGAATTGGATATGAAGTTAAAGAGTAATTGAATCATAATTTGTAGGGACCCGATCCGGGAACCGGATCCCCACCAAAAAACGAACGGAAGTTGCCGAAATCAAACGGATTGAAATTGGAGAATTTGAATTCGAAGGCGAACGAATAACAAATTTCCGATCGACAACTAAAGTTAACGAAATCTGAAACAAAACATAAGGCGAAAGTCAACCTGAACGAAAGTCAACTAATCACATCGGGCCAAAAACGGAAGGAAATGGAAACAAAATCCGACATCCGAAAACAAAGAACAAAGTAATCTGATCGCGTTGGAAATCTTAAGGCGTTCCAAAATCCGGTAAATTTTTTTTTTCATCTTTATTCAAACTCATTCACTCATAACCACTCATACAAAACATAACCAATCCATAAATTTCTATTCGTTTCCACTTCATTCATTTTAATCATTTCTTATACATCTAAAACATCTTAATACAACTAAATCTCTTCTTATCTTAGCCCGATTTTTACCGAAAATCGGGCAACATAACGATTGTATTTGGACAGCCCAAAAATTTAAAACACAAGAAACACACTTCTAATATTACAACTCAACAATACCAGGCAACATCGGACCTCCCGTCCGGCATCCAAACACCAGCAGAAACACAAACCTAAATCTAATACTTCCATAATTCTCAATTCAATACCAAACTCATAATTCAATCAAATTCCCAAATCAATCATACATATATATTCCCAAATCATTCCCACTTCTCAATTCAATATACATGTACGTAATTCATTACACAACCTTAATTCACTTTCCATTTTATATACAAACCCATAAATCAATTTCATCATAACATACAAGCCATACACAATCGAACAAACGGTTTTGACCGTCTTTCATCCAATCTCCCGCTCAACTACCTGGAGATGGGGATGAAAAGGGGGTGAGCTTATAGCTCGTGGGTAACAGGTTTATAACGAAGCATAAACAAAACTGTTGAAAAAGTTCATTTGTTATACAAAATTCATATTAAGTCCATAAAACGTTTTGCTCCCAAATTCTCAGTCAAATCTGAAATTCTGAGTTCAAACCCATAGCTGAAAAGTGTCATTGCATAGTGAAAAGTATTATCACATCAACACAACATGTTCAATCAATCATCAATATCAAATGCTCAAATTATGCACATACTTGACAAGTCATAGATGCAATGCACAAGCAAATGGCTCGAGGGTTCCATGGAAACAAAAGGGAGAAACCGAAGTTTACACCCTGAACGAAATGAGTCCATTCGGAACTCATAGGCCACAAGCGGGCAGCCGGAACTCATAGGCCACAAGCCTCTCCTCTTGTTCCCCTTGCTCCTCTTTCCTCACTTGGTTTCCTAAAACAACCAAGTTCCATTTATTCAATATTCATAGTAAATATTCAAAGCTTGGAATCCAACATATAGCATTATAAATCTATCTTCGACCTTCTCCTAAAATTCTGAACCCTTCAAGGCTAATTCCGAACTTCCCAACTTTATAGCACTTGTAATCTTTGATCTCTAGATCATAACAAATCTGAAATCACCTCAATCGGATATCTATAACAAAAGATATGCCCAAAATACTACAACTCTCACTTCAGCCAAACGGACGTTCGTCGCGGCGAAGGCCTTCGCACGTCGCGACGAACAAGCTGTCACACGTCGCGGTGAATGAATATCACACGTCACGACGACTCCTGCGTTCCACACGTCGTGCCGAATAATGATAAAATTATTTACACGTCGCGACGTGGCTCCCTTCCTCACACGTCGCGGCGCTATTCATACGCACGTCGCGACGTCTGGTCTGGAGTTTGACTCCGAACCCAGATCTCTGCAGAACCCAACTTCGATTCTTTCCCTTAACCAAATCCAACACATCTCAACAATAGATCAAGAACTATAATGCATTTCTAACCCATTCTAAGCTTCCAATCCATCCTAAAATCATCAACCCAGCAATTTCTAACTATTTTCCCCATAAACCCTAAACCATCGTTTTCTACTCAATCCATGCAAATCTAGGGTTTAATCCAACTCAAACTAAGATAAAAGGGTTAGAACTTACCAGGTATTGCTCCAAATTCGTCGGAAATCGTAAGGATCAAAAACCCAAATCTCTTCTTCTCTCTTCTCCTCCTACGACTTCCTCTTCTCTCTTATTTTCCATTTCTTTCTTTTTCTCTTTCTAATTCTTATTTTCCTCTTTTATATCACCCTCTTAATGAGTGGGGAATAGTCCATATTGCCCTCCCACACAAACCTTAATACTCTTAGACTTAAGTACCATGCCCAAATTACCCTTATATATTCTTATAACCTTAATACCTCAAGTTCATAAATTCAAAAAATCTTCGGAACTGAAGAAAATTTTGATTCCTTCAAATAATTGCAGTCCCATGCCTCTAACTTATTTAGAAACAATAATCAACTTGATTAGATCTCAACCGATCAAGATATCATCACAATCTTGAGCCGTGCTCGAAGATATCTAACTCACTTGACTCAAACAATCCTTAAACAATCATAATTTCCATCATGAGGTAGGTAATTGTCTTAGGAATCCAACGCTTCAAAACTCAGATTAATCGGATGTCGGTCGGAAAATGTAAAGCAACAAAAAGAAAGAGGGCTAATCACCCTGACAGTAACGAAATTTCTGAAATTGCTATCTGTACATGCCAAGGTCCAAATTTGCATACTTATAACAATGAAAATATCAGAATATAATCAAAAATGTTCACGAGGAATTCAAAAGCAATAGCAACCTCTAATTAGGTCAGTTCGTCGATCGAAACTTCTGTCTAGAAATGTCTCATCCTATACTTCATCCAAACTCATAACATTTCATATCTCCCAAATTTCATAACCGAAATAACATATTCTACATCATTGATGACTAGGATACTCTTCATATCTTTTATATAGATCAACGAACTTAATTCAAAACATGTCTATCTATAATTTTCCTCAAATCACATTACACACCTAAATGTACGCTTATGAGCAGTTTCACAAATACTTAACTTGTCTCAAGCACCGCGTATACAATTCTACACTAAGAACATTTATAAAAGCAAAGTCAAATGTCCGCGACTTTGACTGATCCTAACTTCCACTCCCGATATCAAAACATATCATACTTTATGGCTACAAAGAGCTCTCACAAAAGCTACAATTTTCCTTAAGATCATTTTCTCAAAATCTGCTTAAATCAAAAGTCAACTCTTTCTACTCCAAAAAGTCAACTTTCTCAGTTCTTCAAATTCTCATTCTTTCACTATTTATTTATTTCATATTCGTCAACTCCATTTCAATCAACTCATTCACTTTAACTTTTCTAATAATTTTCATAATACAACCGAATCTACTCAAACCTCGTATCGAACTCATTTCATGTACTAACCTCAAAACATCATCTTAATTTGTCCAAACTAACATTGTTCACCCAAAACCTTAAACATAACCATTCAAATTCATAATTTCTCTTCCTTTACACATGACTAAGTCACCTCAATGTCCTTGTTAAATGTCAAATTACAATTCACAAACTTGAGAAAAGTTCGGGGTCCAACATTTCTCCCCCTCTTAAAAGAATTTCGTCCTTGAAATTCCTACATGAGTAATCATCAAGTAACTTATTCTCTCAAATAATTTCTTCCAAAGATCGTAGTCACTTACTTTCTTATCTAATTCCTCATCATACATATATCTCAATTTATTCACAATCTTTCACTTCTTGTATCGAATACCACCAATACCATATCAACATTACTATATCCATAAATCAATGTTACACAAGTCAATAGTCCAATTCTTAATAACCTTAATATGGACCCATTATCATTCAAGATCACCCTTGTAAACTTCTATACATACATATCTCTCTCATTCATCTCATGTTTCAAGTATTTCGCTATTACATCTCATATATATATTTTCGAAGTCAAATCATTCAAATTCATCATGCCCTTCTAATCTTAATTTCCATACATACAATCTTAAAAGCAATCATCCTCTTGACACTTAAATCAACAGTCACTTTAATTCCTCGAATAATTTATGAAACTTATTCACATCAATATCTCATTCTCACTAATTCAATCATATAACTCATCACCTTCATCAAACAATCATCTAGATTAAATCGAATAATTCATGATGAGACAAACACATCATGCACACATTGTCATAAGATTAATCTTATCCTCACAAACTCTTATCCATTTCTTACTCATACTCATATGCCCAAGTAAGATCATATTACTGGGCTCTGATACCATAAATGTAGGGACCCGATCCGGAAACCGGATCCCCACCGGAAAACGAACGGAAGTTGCCGAAATCAAACGGATTCAAATTGGAGAATTTGAATTCGAAGGCGAACGAATAACAAATTTCTGATCGACAACTAAAGTTAACGGAATCTGAAACAAAACATAAGGCGAAAGTCAACCTGAACGAAAGTCAACTAATCACATCGGGCCAAAAACGGAAGGAAACGGAAACAAAATCCGACATCCGAAAACAAAGAACAAAGTAATCTGATCGCGTTGGAAATCTTAAGGCATTTCAAAATCCGGTAATTTTTTTTTTCATCTTTATTCAAACTCATTCACTCATAACCACTCATACAAAACATAACCAATCCATACATTTCTATTCGTTTCCATTTCATTCATTTTAATCATTTCTTATACATCTAAAACATCTTAATACAACTAAATCTCTTTTTATCTTAGCCCGATTTTTACCGAAAATCGGGCAGCATAACGGCTGTATTTGGACAGCCCAAAAACTTAAAACACAAGAAACACACTTCTAATATTACAACTCAACAATACCAGGCAACATCGGACCTCCCATCCGGCATCCAAACACCAGCAGAAACACAAACCTAAATCTAATACTTCCATAATTCTCAATTCAATACCAAACTCATAATTCAATCAAATTCCCAAATCAATCATACATATATATTCCCAAATCATTCCCACTTCTCAATTCAATATACATGTACGTAATTCATTACACAACCTTAATTCACTTTCCATTCTATATACAAACCCATAAATCAATTTCATCATAACATACAAGCCATACACAATCGAACAAACGGTTTTGACCGTCTTTCATCCAATCTCCCGCTCAACTACCTGGAGATGGGGATGAAAAGGGGGTGAGCTTATAGCTCGTGGGTAACAGGTTTATAACGAAGCATAAGCAAAACTGTTGAAAAAGTTCATTTGTTATACAAAATTCATATTAAGTCCATAAAACGTTTTGTTCCCAAATTCTCAGTCAAATCTGAAATTCTGAGTTCAAACCCATAGCTGAAAAGTGTCATTGCATAGTGAAAAGTATTATCACATCAACACAACATGTTCAATCAATCATCAATATCAAATGCTCAAATTATGCACATACTTGACAAGTCATAGATGCAATGCACAAGCAAATGGCTCGAGGGTTCCATGGAAACAAAAGGGAGAAACCGAAGTTTACACCCTGAACGAAATGAGTCCATTCGGAACTCATAGGCCACAAGTGGGAAGCCGGGAGAAGGCTCTTGTCGACGTGCACGTGACGAACGAAATGGTTCCACTCTCGCCCAAACAAAAGCACATAATCATACTCTTTCGTGCTCTTTTCTTTCATTTTTGAATATACAAAATGCCATGAGTTTCACAAGGCATGACATAAATGTCTCAATGATATGACATAAATATTTCAATGCATTCTCATCTTTATTTTTGCAAATCATTCACAGGTAACAAAATAATATTTACGAAATAGTTGAAATCATTCTTGATTTGGGAGAACACTTTAGTGGCTCATTATTAAATTATAAACATGAAACCCACCTGGAATTTCCTTGATTATAAACTTGTTTAGGTATGCCTCTCCTCTTGTTCCCCTTGCTCCTCTTTCCTCACTTGGTTTCCTAAAACAACCAAGTTCCATTTATTCAATATTCATAGTAAATATTCAAAGCTTGGAATCCAACATAAAGCATTATAAATCTATCTTCGACCTTCTCCTAAAATTCCGAACCCTTTAAGGCTAATTCCGAACTTCCCAACTTCATAGCACTTGTAATCTTTGATCTCTAGATCATAACGAATCTGAAATCACCTCAATCGGATATCTATAACAAAAGATATGCCCAAAATACTACAACTCTCACTTAAGCCAAGCGGACGTTAAATCATGCGAAGGCCTTCGCGCGTCATGACGAACAAGCTACACACGTCATGCGAATGAATATCACACGTCGCGACGACTCCTGCATTCCACACGTCGCGACTAATAATCGTAAAATTATTTACACGTCGCGACATGGCTCCCTTCCTCACACGTCGCGGCGCTATTCATACGCACGTCGCGACGTCTGGTCTGGAGTTCGACTCCGAACCCAGATCTCTGCAGAACCCAACTTCGATTCTTTCCCTTAACCAAATCCAACACATCTCAACAATAGATCAAGAACTATAATGCATTTCTAACCCATTCTAAGCTTCCAATCCATCCTAAAATCATCAACCCAACAATTTCTAACTATTTTCCCCATAAACCCTAAACCATCGTTTTCTACTCAATCCATGCAAATCTAGGGTTTAATCCAACTCAAACTAAGATAAAAGGGTTAGAACTTACCAGGTATTGCTCCAAATTCGTCGGAAATCGCAAGGATCAAAAACCCAAATCTCTTCTTCTCTCTTCTCCTCCTACGACTTCCTCTTCTCTCTCATTTTCCATTTCTTTCTTTTTCTCTTTCTAATTTTTATTTTCCTCTTTTATATCACCCTCTTAATGAGTGGGGAATAGTCCATATTGCCCTCCCACACAAACCTTAATACTCTTAGACTTAAGTACCATGCCCAAATTACCCTTATATATTCTTATAACCTTAATACCTCAAGTTCATAAATTCAAAAAATCTTCGGAACTGAAGAAAATTTTGATTCCTTCAAATAATTGTAGTCCCATGCCTCTAACTTATTTAGAAACAATAATCAACTTGATTAGATCTCAACCGATCAAGATATCATCACAATACTGAACCGTGCTCAGAAGATATCTAACTCACTTCGACTCAAACAATCCTTAAACAATCATAATTTCCATCATGAGGTAGGTAATTGTCTTAGGAATCCAATGCTTTAAAACTCAGATTAATCGGATGTCGGTCGGAAAATGTAAAGCAACAAAAAGAAAGAGGGCTAATCACCACAGCGAATGTGAAATTTCTGAAATTGCTATCTGTACATGCCAAGGTCCAAATTTGCATACTTATAATAATGAAAATATCAGAATATAATCAAAAATGTTCACGAGGAATTCAAAAGCAATAGCAACCTCTAATTAGGTCAGTTCGTCGATCGAAACTTCTGTCTAGAAATGTCTCATCCTATACTTCATCCAAACTTATAACATTTCATATCTCCCAAATTTCATAACCAGAACTAACATATTCTACATCATTGACAGACTAGGATACTCTTCTATATCTTTTATATAGATCACTGAACTTAATTCAAAATATGTCTATCTATAATTTGCCTCAAATCACATTACACACCTAAATGTACGCTTATGAACAGTTTCACAAATACTTAACTTGTCTCAAGCACCGCATATACAATTCTACACTAAGAACATTTATAAAAGCAAAGTCAAATGTCCGCGACTTTGACTGATCCTAACTTCCACTCCCGATATCGAAACATATCATACTTTATGGCTACAAAGAGCTCTCACAAAAGCTACAATTTTCCTTAAGATCATTTTCTCAAAATCTACTTAAATCAAAAGTCAACTCTTTCTACTCCAAAAAGTCAACTTTCTCAGTTCTTCAAATTCTCATTCTTTCACTATTTATTTATTTCATATTCGTCAACTCCATTTCAATCAACTCATTCACTTTAACTTTTCTAACAATTTTTATAATACAACCGAATCTACTAAAACCTCGTATCGAACTCATTTCATGTACTAGCCTCAAAACATCATCTTAATTTGTCCAAACTAACATTGTTCACCCAAAACCTTAAACATAACCATTCAAATTCATAATTTCTCTTCCTTTACACATGACTAAGTCACCTCAATGTCCTTGTTAAATGTTAAATTACAATTCACAAACCTGAGAAAAGTTCGGGGTCCAACATAATTAAGGTATAATTGAGGTGTAGTAATTGGACTATGATGAAGGCATGTTGATTTTGGTATAAGGATGTGGAAATCTAGAAATGTTTTGAAGGAAATGGATGGTGAATTTTCAGTTCACCCATCCCATGATCGTGGGAATTATATTAGCTCCTTCCCATAGTTGTGGGAAATACTTTGAAATAGTTTAGTTTTGTGCAATTGTTGAACCATATAAGGTTAAGACACTTTATAATGGTATATTTGGACTTAACCAGGCTTGAATTGAACCTAGTTTGATATGGATTTAGTTAACTAAAGGTTGAATAAGGTTTGGATTATTAATTGAGGTGAAAACTTAAGGAATGGAATATTTGATACCAATGTATCTAATGTTGGAATATATGATTTTGTTCTAAGATAAAGGTGTTCTTATGAACACAAATGTGATTCAAAGAATAAAAGTAATGTGAATTAGGTATGAATGTTTGTGAATTGGGAATTTGTGTGAACATATATAATGTGTAATCACTTAAGGCTATCATTGGTGCATTGTTGCAAATGCTTAAATTCATAAGGCATATTGAATTGGTTTCGTTATGATTTAATTCATTCAATTTGTGCATAAGGAAATAAATTCATACTTTTGCATTATTTCATCGTCATGTGATTATGAAATGTGATATGTTTTGTTTTAAATGTATCTAGTCCAAGTTGTGGGTAAACAAGCATGCCTAAAAGGATCTGCAGTTGCTCCTGTACTTTGATACTACGGTGATTCTTAGACACTACAGTGTCTTCTATTTTCGAGACATAAGTCCCTTCTGTTTCTATTGATACCAATCATTTGTATCTCCTGTTTTGTTCCCATTAACCACCTCTGTCAAAAGGATTAGTAGGCTATTCTGTTTGTGTTTTGGTATATGTTCAGTTTTGATGCAAATGTTCTAATACTTTTATGTTCTATTATGATGTATGTATGTTCTGTTTTGAAACATTTATATTCTATTCTGAGATACTTACATTATGTTCTGATGCTATTAATAGTATGTTATTCTTCAAGCTGAACAATTAAAGATTGCTTGTGATATGACATAATTCAAGGCATGTGAATGCTAGATGGCTATTAGAAGCAGTCATCATTTTATATCTTGTTTATTTATTCCCCACTAAGCTATATGCTTAGCATGGTTGTTTTGCCTCCGTGTAGGTTCTAATATGAAGACTTAAGGCTAGGACAATTGCAGTGGCCAATGAAGGACGTAATATGTTTTTAAAAATGTTTTGTTTGAGTTGTTTTTAAGTTTTAACCAATGTTATTAGCCATATTTATATTTCATATAAATGGTATGTAATAATTATAATACAAGGTGGATCTGTACTTAAGGCATGTATTTGATAAATACAATATGTATAATGTATCCTGTTTATTTATGTCAACAATCCATGAATGTGAAGTACGTTGCCTTATTTTCAAGGAATTTATGGAATATCTTAGTATGTTTTAGGTATGTTTTATATGCCATCCATATATCTTCTTAAGGGATATTTGGGTGTTATATATGGGATGTTGTATGGATGATTTAAGTTGGGATTTGAAGTATAATTGATGATGAATTCATGTTAAAGATAGGTGTTATTAAGCAGAATTTTGTAAGCCTTAGTGTAACCAATATAGAAGTTATATTAACTTGAAATGAATTAACTTTAAAAGACTTGAAATTTGGAAACTTTTCGGTGTTATTAATGTTTCTAATCTTGGAAAATTCGTAAAGCATTGAAGGTAGTAAAGTTAAACACATTAGTGATGTTGATGACAAATTCTGGAATTTCAATTTAAGCCTTGTGTATATGTCAAACTAGCTGAGAAAATTCACTCTAAATTGGTATATTTGGACTTCATTAAGTCTAAGAATGAGCCTGGATTATTGCTTGATTAATTGGTTAAAAGCTTGATAAGTTTATGTAGTTAATTGATGTCATAACCAAAGAATGGACTATTTTGATGTGGTTGTATTCAAAGTTGGAAATTATGATTTGTTAAAGGAATAAATGTGTTCTTTTAATGCAAACATGATCTAAGGGCATGCGTAATGTGTATAAGGTATGGATGAATGAGCATTAAAGAACATGGGGTAATTATAAATGATAATTGGGTAAATGAATGAATATATATTGCTGCAAAAACTTTGGTGAATGTATAGATCTAGCTTATTAAAATTCCAGATTTAAAGTAACAATTATCTGTGTGTTATAAGAGGCTTTTTGGTCATGAAAATGTACAAGGACAAGTTTAATGTATGGTATATGAATTTGAAGTAAATCAAGCTAACTTAAAGGTATAAACTTGATTACAAAATGTAGTATACAAGTTGTGTTTGAATGGTCTTAGGGTGTATAAACACAAATTGAATAGTCAAGATCTATGTATAAAAATACATACTCAGAAAGTCAATTGAGCATGCATTGAAACATGAAACATATGTATGTGTATGATTATATATTTATATGATTAAACAACTTAGTAATTTGTGAACTATGTGTGTATGTATTGCATGATGATAGATGCACAAGGTGATTGTCAACATCCAGACATTACTGGAAAATCGAGGCAATAACATTTATGGAGTGTACTGTGAGTCAACTTAGATGTGTAAACTCACTTCTATGTGCTTCTATGTCAATTGTATGTTTAATATGAAATGCGTGTACAACTGATTGATAAATATTAAACTTAGGTTCGAGGGGTCAGATATATGGTATAAAAATGCTGAAATGAAAGGTAATAAAAACATAGAATATGAAATGATACATCTTATCGTATTGAAATGCATGATCAGATAAAGGAGTTGTGACTAGAGTGACCGATGTGTAAAAAAGAGCTTGAGCTCAGAATTATGAAAATAAGCCTTAGGCTTTGATATCAAGGACTTGGTATCACATTGGGTCTAGGCCATCCATGAACTCGGTACTCACAAAGGGTACATGACAACAAAATGTGTTGATAGGCACTTGATCACAACAAAATAAGATGAGAATGAAAACACATGTGCATTTGCATTTGCATCCCTACATGTTTCATATGATTGAATCAAAATGATTTGTTGAATTGCTTTGAAATAGTGAAATACAGCTGAAGTCAACGGAGAATGTGATATGATATACAATACTGACTTATATGATATACTTGTTGAAGTGTAATAAATTGTGATATGACTTGTGTGAGTGCATTTATGATGGTTTACTCACTAAGTTCACAAACTCATTCAAATTGTAACATCTTTTTTCAAGTTCAGGGGAGTTCTAGCTACTAAAGCAATCTAATTTGTTTAGTACTTACATTTTGGGGACGAAAATGGCTCAAAGGTCTGATCAGATGAATCTGTGGAGCCTGATTAGAGTCTTTTGCATTAGCATCCCATATCATGTGTTCGATCCCGCTTGATTCTGAAATCCAACTCTTGCTCTGATACCACAATTGTTCGATCCCGCTTGATTTTAAAATCCAACTCTTGCTCTAATACCACCACTGTTCGATCCTGCTTGATTCCAAAATCCAACTCTTACTCTCATGCCACATCTGTTGGACCTCGCTTATTTCTAGAATCCAACGCTTTCTCTGATACCATAATGATCCGGAGCCCAACAACCGAAGTCATAAACCTTATGCTTATTACCCGGGAGGGTTATTGCCATCATTCCATAAGGTTGGTGTGCCCACACCAGTCAATCCCCCAAAATACAACTTGACTTCTTCAAAAATATTTGCAGCTCTATGTCTCTAGTTTAAATTGAAGCAAGAACCATCTCAAAACGGAGCTCTATGGATCAAAATATGCTTAAAAATCCAAAGGGTGTTCACAACCAAATCTTGCCCTACCAACCAATCCCTCACTTCCCTTCCATTAATCTTTTAGAATTCAACACTAATGGCTATCAATTTGGGAAGGAAGAAAAATGTGTTAGGAATCTAACGCTTCAAGAATCATCTCAATCGGTGGTCGGACGAAGAAGTTATGGCCAAACGAATCCAACATGTTCATGCCCTTACTCATTTTGTACATGCATTGGCACAATTGTCATAACTCTCACTATAGATGTCGGATTGACTTTGTTCTTGAACCATTTGAAAGAAGACTTCTAGATCTACAATTTTGTGAAGACCTTAAAATGATCAGAAATAGGATAGAAGATGATAATACAAACTAAGATGGTGCTAACGTCATACTAAAACGATGTTGATGTCATACTAAGACGCAAAACTAAGACGAAAGGTGCCAAAACTAAGACTAAAGAAGACTAAGACGATTCTGATGTCATACTAAGATGATGTTGACGTGATACTAAGATGCAAAACTAAGACGAAGCATCTGACATCATACTAGGACGATGCTAACATCATACTAAGATGCAAAACTAAGACGAAGCATCTTATATACCAAAACTAAGACGAAAGAAGATTAAGATGATGCTGACGTCATACTAAGATGATGCTGACATCATACTCAGATGCAAAACTAAGACGAAGCGTCTTAGGTACTAAAAATAAGATGAAAGAAGGCTAAGACAATGCTAACGTCATATTAAGACGATAATGACGTCATACTAAGATGCAAAACTAAGACGAAACGTCTTAGGTACCAAAACTAAGACGAAAGAAGACTAAGGCAATGCTGACGTCATACTAAGACGATACTGACGTCATACTAAGACGCAAAACTAAGACGGAGCGTCTTCGGTACCAAAACTAAGATGAAAGAAGACTAAGATGATGCTGACACCATACTAAGATGATGCTGACATCAAACTAAAACACAAAACTAAGACAAAACATCCTAGGTACCAAAACTAAGACGAAAGAAGACTAAGACGATGCTGATATCATACTAAGATGATGCTAGTGTCATACTAAGATGCAAAACTAAAACGAAACGTCTTAGGTACCAAAACTAAGACGAAAGAAGACTAAGATGATGCTGACGTCATACTAAGACGATGCTGATGTCATACTAAGACGCAAAATTAAGACGAAGCATCTTAGGTATCAAAACTAAGACGAAAGAAGACTAAGACGATAATGATGTTATACTAAGATGATGCTGACGTCATACTAAGATCAATCTCCATAGCTGCCATATACATACATCCTATGCAACGTCATAACTTGTAATGCTCATATCTCTCAACTTCGATATCTAAAATTTACCATCTTTATATTGTTAGAAAGCTGGAAGGATCTTCTACAACTTCCAAGAAGACCATTATGCCAAAATTTATCTAGATCAATTCAAAATTCCCCCTAACTTCAGAGAACGAATTTCTCCCTCATGTAACCTTGAAAATCATGGGCGAATTTCATCCCAAGCTCCCTTGAAATCCATTACACATGCTCTAAGCATTCCCTCAAGCGTCTGAATGGTCCTCTCATACTGGTCATTCATCTAGGGATGAAAAGCCATACTAAAATTCAACTTGGTTCTGAGAGCCTCTTGCAAGCTTCGCCAGAATCTTAAAGTGAATCGAGGATCTTTATTAGAGACTATTGAATCCGGAATCCCATGTAATCTTACTATCTCTTCAATATACTTCTTGGCTAGCACATGTAGAGCGTTAGTTTGCTTTATTGTCAGGAAATGGGCCGATTTTGTCAACCGATCAACAATGACCCATATGGCATCATGCTTCCTACCCGTCTTAGACAAACATCAGAAAATCCATAGTTATCCTTTGCCACTTCCACTTAAGAATAGAGAACGACCTTAATTTGCTTGAAGGTGCCTGGTGCTCAGCCTTGAATTGCTGACACACTAGAATCTTGCTCACATATTTTGCTACATCCCTCTTCATGCCTTTCCACCAGAAATTTTCTTTCAAATCTTTGTACATCCTAATGCTATCTGGGTGTATGGCATAAGGCTCATAATGTGCCTCATCCAGTATTTCATCCTTTACTTCCTTGAAATTCGGGATACAAAGTCTATTTCCTACAACCATAAGTCCATCATCCCTCACTACTACTTCAGATTTCTTGCCATTTTGAATTTCTTCTCGAAGCTCACTCAATTCTGCATCCTGTGCTTGTAACTCCTTAACTTTCTCCTTGAGTATCGGTCTCACTCTGAAAGTAGCAACAATACATTCAGGTTCCTCCTGTTTCAAACTTATCCTAAGTTTAGCCATCTCCTCTAATAATGGCAGATAAACTGTTTGAACATGAGCTATAGATGATTTCCTGCTCAAGGCATCCGCTACCACATTCACCTTTCCTGGATGGTACTCAATCAATTGATCATAATCCTTGAGCAACTCTAACCACCTTCTCTGTCTCAAATTCAATTCCTTTTGGCTCAACAAATACTTAAGACTTTTATGATTAGTGAAAATCTTCATTTGAACCCCATACAGATAATGTCTCCAAATCTTCATGGCAAAAACTATTGCTGCTAACTCCAAATCATGGGTCGGGTAATTCAGTTCATAAGGCTTTAGCTACCGCGAGACATAAGCTATTACCTTAGCTTCTTGCATCAACACACAACCCAAACCCTTTCTCGAAGCATCACTGTATACTATATAACCCTTATCTCCCAAAGGCAAAATCAAAACTGGAACACTTGTTAACCTGCACTTAAGCTCTTCAAAGCTTTTCTGACATTCCTCACTCCAGATAAATTTATGATTTTTCCTCAATAACTTAGTCATCGGAGCAATTATCATAGAGAATCCTTCAACGAATATCCTGCCAAACCTAGAAAACTCCTTCCCTCTGTCACTGTCTTAGGTACGTGTCAATTTACCACTGCTTCAACCTTCCTTAGGTCAACATGTACCCCACCTTTCGAAATCACATGCCTAAGGAAAATCACTTCATGAAGCCAAAACTCACATTTGTTGAACTTGGCATATAGTTCCCTCTCCCTTAATGTCTGCAACACAACCCTGAGATGCTTGTCATGTTCCCCTTCACTCTTGGAATACACCAGAATGTCATCGATAAATATTATGACAAATTGATCTAGATATTCCTTAAAGACCCTATTCATAAGATCCATAAAAGTAACTGGAGCATTGGTTAATCCAAAAGGCATGACTAAAAACTCATAATATCCATATCGTGTTCTGAAGGCTGTCTTGCTTATATAAGACTCCTTGATTATGAGCTAATGATAGCTTGACCTGAGATCAATTTTGAAAAAGACCCTTGCTCCTTGAAGATGGTCAAATAAATCATCAATCCGAGGCAGAGGATACTTATTCTTAATTGTCACCCTATTGAGTTTCTGATAATCAATACACATGTGCCATGTTCCATCCTTCTTCTTAATAAACAAAATTGGTGCTCCCCAAGGTGACGAATTCAGCCTTGTGAAACCCTTCTCTAGTGGTTCTTCCAACGGATCCTTAAGCTCCTTCAGCTCAGCTAGAGCCATTCTATAAGGTGGTATCGAAATAGATGCAGTTTCAGGAATCAAGTCGATGGCGAACTCGATTTTCCTTACCAGTTGCAAACCAGATAAATCCTCTGGGAATACATCTGGAAACTCCCTCACAACTAAAAATTCTTCCAACTTCCCTTCATTCCCATCAGTGTCCATAACATGCGCTAAGAAGGCTTCACACCCCTTTCGTATCGTCTTGTCAGTTAACAAAGCAGAAATGATTCTTGGTGATGGTGTTTTCTTGACCCCGCTGAAAATCACCTTCTCACCATTGCCCAAGTCTAATTCCACCTCCTTAAGGCTACAATCTAACTTTGCATGATACTTCTCTATAACATCCGTGCCCAATATGACATATAGCCCCTTTAACTCTAGGGGTAGCAAGTCCACCACTAATTGAATACCCTCAAAGAAAAGTTTACAATCTTTATACACTTGATTTATTATCACATGCCTCCCTAGAAGAGTGCTAATAACTAAGGGACTTTTCAATGGCATCAAAATAACATCATGTAATGTCATGCTTGCATAAACAAATGAATGCGTGGAGCCAAAATCAATCAACACATATATAGCAAAATTAAATAACCGAGCCATACCCGTGACAACTTTAGATGCAGCTGTAGCTTCCTCTCTAGTCATAGCAAAAACCGTGGCCTGTGCCTGACCCCTTGGCCTCCCTAGAGGAATAGTCTTCTTTGTAGTTCCAAAGCTACCCACCTCTGTGACTGATCTGGTTCCCACAGTTTCTGCTCTTCTTGCGGCTTGCATCTAGAACCCCTCTTGTCTTGTTAATTAGGGAGAGTCTTTGACCAAGTGTCCCTTTTCTCCGCATCGAAAACATGCTCCAAGTAGCTTAAAGCATTCTCCCTTGTGAAGCTTCCCACAATGCTCACATTGAGGGTTTGTGAATTTGCTCCTCCCCGTCCTTCCAGTGCCTCATACACTCGAGGCTTGTCCCAAGACTGCTCTTGCCTGCTTGTCCTTGATAGGGCCAATGCTCCCCACTTCACTCTAAGTATGGTAACTCCTTGTACTCCTCCCATGCCTTGGAGTGCTCATTCCATTTTTAGTGGACTGCTCCCTATTCTTCCTCTTCCTACTCACTTCATTTTTGATATTTTCTAACTTCTCAGCCTGGAGTGTAGCATCTGCCAATTATTGGTAGTCACAGAAATTATGCATCAGGACTTTCTCCTTGATCCCCAAATGTAGTCCTCCTTTAAATTTGCGGCACTTATCCTCCTCATTAGCAACAATGTTGTCCGCATACCATGACAGCTGGGTGAACTTTAACTCATATTCACTCACACTCAAATCTCTCTGTGTGAGATTTAGAAACTCCCTAGCCTTCTCTTAGACATACACCCTCGAGAGGTACTTCTTCCTGAACACTTCCACAAAATCTCTCTAGGATAAAACCGAAGGCATCACTTAACTATGGGGCACTAATTCCCACCAATGAAGAGCATCTCCTTGTAGCAAGATCACTGCATAATCTAACTTCTCTTCATCTGAGCACTTCATTTGAGCCAGTCCTCTTCAACCAGGCTTCAGCCTCTTCGGGATTTGTAGTCCTATGAAAATCTACAGCTCCATGCTTGCAGACCTTATCATACTGACTACTCCTCTCCACTAGAGCCTGCATCGGACCTTGCGACCCTTAGCCCATGGCGTACGTGAAAGCCTGGGCAAAGGCCTGAAAGAACTGTGGGTCCATAGATGGTATAGAAGGAGGAGGCGGTGGCACTTCATTATGCACGCTAGGTGCCTCAGGATTAGGAGCAGGGTGTGTCACCGCATCTTGTGGGACATAGGATTCATCCATGCTCTCTTAGCGAGAGCCAGATCCAGTCATAGCTCCTCGATTTCTTCTTCGAGGCGGTATTTTTCACTCCTTGAATAGAAACCATTTAAAATCTTTAGTTCATACAAAACAAATTTCAAAGTATATAAACCGGTTCAAATCATATAAAATAATTTCAAATCATGAGAAACAAATTTAAACTTTCATTTCTTAAGCTACCCATTTCATACTCAGGATACTCCAAAACCTAGTCCCAAACTTGGACCTAAACCTAGTAGCTCTGATACCACAACTGTTCGATCCCGCTTGATTTCGAAATCCAACTCTTGCTCTGATACCACAACTGTTCGATCCCGCTTGATTATGAAATCCAACTCGTGCTCTCATGCCACATCTGTTGGACCTCGCTTGTTTCTAGATTCCAACGCTTTCTCTGATATCATAATGATCCGGAGCCCAACAACCGGAGTCATAAACCTTATGCTTATTACCTGGGAGGGTTATTGCCATCATTCCATAAGGTTGGTGTGCCCACACCAGTCAATCCCCAGAAATACAACTTGACTTCTTCAAAATAAATTTGCAGCTCTATGTCTCTAGTTTAAATTGAAGCAAGAACCATCTAAAAACGAAGTTCTATGGATCAAAATATGCTTAAAAATCCAAAGGGTGTTCACAACCAAGTCTTGCCCTACCAACCGATCCCTCACTTCCCTTTCATTAATCTTTTAGAACTCAACACCAATGGCTATCAATTTGGGAAGGAATAAAAATTTGTTAGGAATCTAACGCTTAAAGAATCATCTCAATCAGAGGTCGGACGAAGAAGTTGTGGCCAAACGAATCCAACATATCCATGCCCTTACTCATTTTGTACATGCATTGGAACAATTACCATAAATATCACTAAAGATGTCTGATTGACTTTGTTCTTAAACCATTTGAAAGAAGACTTCAAGATTTACAACTTTTGTGAAGACCTCAAAATGCGATTCTGTCGCTAAAATGATCAGAAATAGGACAGAAGCTGACGATACAAACTAAGATGATGTTGACGTCATACTAAGACGATGCTGACGTCATATTAAGACGAAAAACTAAGACGAAGCGTCTTAGGTACCAAAACTAAGATGCAAGAAGACTAAAACGATGTTGACGTCATACTAAGATGATGCTGACATCATACTAAGATGCAAAACTAAGATGAAGCATCTTAGGTACCAAAACTAAGACGAAAGAAGACTAAGACGATGCTGAAGTCATACTAAGATGATGCTGACATCATACTAAGATGCAAAACTAAGACGAAGCGTATTAGGTACCAAAACTAAGACGAAAGAAGATTAAGACGATGCTGACGTCATACTAAGATGCAAAACTAAGACGAAGCGTCTTAGGTACCAAAACTAAGACGAAAGAAGACTAAGACAATGCTAACATCATACTAAGATGATGCTGACGCCATACTAAGACGCAAAACTAAGACAAAGGGTCTTAGGTACCAAAACTAAGACGAAAGAAGACTAAAACGATGCTGACGTCATACTAAGATGCAAAACTAAGACGAAGCGTCTTAGGTGCTAAAACTAAGACGAAAGAAGACTAAAACGATATTGTCGTCATACTAAGACGATGCTAACATCATACTAAGACGATGCTGACGCCATACTAAGACGCAAAACTAAGACGAAGGGTCTTAGGTACCAAAACTAAGACGAAAGAAGACTAAAACGATGCTGACGTCATACTAAGATGCAAAACTAAGACGAAGCGTCTTAGGTGCTAAAACTAAGACGAAAGAAGACTAAGACGATATTGTCGTCATACTAAGACGATGCTGGCATTACACTAAGACGAAAGAAGATTAAGACGATGCTGACGTCATACTAAGATGCAAAACTAAGACGAAGCGTCTTAGGTACCAAAACTAAGACGAAAGAAGACTAAGACGATGCTAACGTCATACTAAGACGATGCTGACGTCATACTAAGACGTAAAACTAAGACGAAGCATTTTAGGTACCAAAACTAAGACGAAAGAAGACTAAAACGATGCTGACATCATACTAAGATGCAAAACTAAGACGAAGCGTCTTAGGTACCAAAACTAAGACGAAAGAAGACTAAGACGATGCTGACGTCATACTAAGATCAATCTCCATAGCTGCCACATACACACATCCTATGCAATATCACAACTTGTAATGCTCATATCTCTCAACTCCGATATCCAAAATTTACAAACTTTATATCATTGGAAAGTTGGAAGGATCATCTACTACTTCGAAGAAGACCATTTTGCCAAAATTTATCTAGATCAATCCAGAATTCCTCCTGACTTCAGAACACGAATTTCTCCCCTATGTAACCTTGAAAATCATGGGTAAAACCCAAAATCATAAACCATTGGAATGAAAAGATCGTAATTTCACAAAGCTTTTGTGGTCATTTCAAGTCCCTAATACATAAATGTTTCAAAAATATCCCAAAATATAAAGGATACATGAACGATAAATTGCTCAAAATGCAACTAAAGCCTTGGTTTACTAGATTTTCTTAACTAAAACAACATTTAAAAAATGGAGTGATGCCTTGGCCCTTTGACTACTCAATCTCTTACTCATCACCTGCTTATGGGGAGGAAAATGGGGGTGAGCTTAAAGCCCATGGGTAACAATTTCATAGTTTGCAACAAGCAAAGACATTTTTAAAATATTTTTCATGCAGAAATTCATGGGTATTCAAATCATGAATGCATTACTCCAAGCAACTTGTCATGAACACATAAACACATCAAATGGTCTTGGTAAGTCCGAAACAATACGCACTACACATTTCTAATGAAATGGTCCTATGTAGTGGTGAATTCTTAAGGGAGTCCTTGAGGGAGCTTCATGTCACTAGCGGGCATACGGGAGAAGCCTATACTTGGGTTAACATGCGCGTGACGGTTCTTAAGGGACTACCACAAACCCACATAACACATAGATTTAAAAATCTTAAAAACGTGATGCCCAAGAAGGCACATTCTCTTCAAAACTTGCTTTTCATATGGTTATTATATCTTAAAAACCATTTCCAAAAATATGGTTTCATAATCATGCATCATTTCAAAGAATCATTTTAAATTTAACTTTCCATAATATTACACAAATCATGTATATGCATATAGGACAATCTTGCAACACTTAACAACATTAAATGCACATGAATGAGATGGTTGCAAGATTTATTGCTGTCATTTCTTGACAAAAAACTTTTATTAGCTTATCACCTAACTATAAAAGTGAAACCCACCTTGAAGTCCTTGACTATGGCTTGTTCAAATATACCTTTCCTCTTGTTCCTCTTGTCCTTCTCAATTTTCTTCAACATTGACAAAAAAAGATCCCAAATCATAAAAATTCAAATAGGAAAACCCAAAGAACCAGATGCATAAAATTGATCCTAGAATACTTAAACCCATACATTTACTAAGCTCTTGAAACCAAAACCCTTCCAAAAATCCAAATCCTTACCATGCTCTTACCTCAAATCTTCTCCAAATGAAGAAATGCTTAGTTTAAAAGAAAGCTATTATCTTCCTCTACCTTTTTCCCTTCTTGAACAACACCAAAATCTCTCTAGAAGGCTTAGAAAAGATAAAACCCTAGCTCAACTCTCTTCTTTCCTCTCAACCACCGAAACCTCTTTTCTTCTTCTCTTTGGTTTTGTTATTTCACTTCCTCCTCTCCCATTTTCGTTTTTCTCTCTCTTAAGGAAGGAAACAACACTTCTTTCTTCTCATTTTACCCTTAATGAATGATAAAAGTCCACCTTTCCCTTCCTTTAATGCCTTATGGTTTTTAAACTTAAGTGACTTGCCAAATTTGGCATTACACTCTCCCACTACTTTAATAGTTCAATGCCCTTAACCTATACCATATTATCTTACCCACATTAACAAGCTAATCTATTCCAACATAAATAATCTAGCAAGATCCCAAAATTTAGTCTTATCATGCTAAAAAAATTTTTCAGGGGCCAACATCATAATACAAAATATCTCTAGTGTGTAACTTTTGTAATATAGGTTTGCACTAGGATTGAACTCGAAATTGATGTGTGATGTCTATGATGGATTATGATTTATGTTGATATATGTGACCTTATATATTTGTGAAAGAAATGGGAAGAAATGAATATTTTGAATGCTTATCATATGCTCGATGTCTAAGATCTAGTTAATTTGATTGCCCTAATGTATCATTTTTGTAAAGTATGTCCTCGAATATCCTCTGGTATGTTCAGGATTATGCTCTATGAGAGTGGTATGTTACAATTTGTAATTCTAATTAAAGTTTAACTAAAAATATAATTTAATTTCAATTAACTTACTAAAATGTCTAAAGTTTATTATAAATAAGCTTAAATTCTATGGAGCTAGCACTTCTTGCTTAACTCTCTCCATAAGAGTTACAGAGTTTTCTTAACTTATTATGTGGATACTGGTAGAGGTCAAACATTTGTGCGTCTATGGTGGTTAAGATGAAACGGTTTTGGAAATAGTTCGAGGGATACGACAAGATAAAGATCAATTTCAAAAAAAGGTATGAATTACGATTCATGTTTGGTTATGATTTATGTGTTATTTATTTTATATAATTAAATTGATTTTGGTTTTCAAAAAATCAAAAGTTACGAAAAGTTTCGTAATCATTCCACTACGATCAGGATTGATTCTCAACCTGATTTCCCAACAGGTAACAATTCTGTTGTAAGTTCTACAACTCTGGAAACTTATGAGCATACCTTAGAAAGAAAATATAGAAATCCTAGAAAACAATAGCAACTCCAATAAGAATGGTGAGGGACAAAATAAGAAAGCATAATAGAACATAAATAGTGAAGAAAAAACAGAGAAGAGTAGCTTCTATAAAGTGAATCAGCAACTGCATATAGAGCAAAATAAAGGGCAAACTGTAGCTTTCTCAGTACCATAAGTATAATTGGGAACACACAATTGATAGTTTAGTTAAAGAAGAGAAGAGTTTTAAATTTATGCATATGTTGCTTATAAGCATCTACTTCTACGCACAAAAGTAAAATGAGATCAAAGATTAATATTGGTAGTCATGTTTCACAAAACGTCAAATCTTTTTTCCATTAGAGAACATCATGCTTGAGTTAAGATTGTTGAAAAATCGGGTCGAGATTTGATCCTAACTGTAGCAAAATAATCATAAAACTTTTCTGTGACTATTAATTTCCTAAAAACCAAGATCTACTTAATTCTATAAAATGATAAACACGAATCAAAATAAAGAGGCAATTTAATTCATAACTTATTCCAAAACTTGATCTTTATCTTGTTTTATCCTTCGAATCATTTCCGAAATCGATCCATCTTAACCATCTTAGTCGTACAAGTGTCCGGCCTCTAACGATATCCTCAAAACAAGTTGAGAGAATTGTGTAACTCTGACAAAGAGAGGTAAGCATGAAATGCTAGCTTCTTAGAGCTTAAACCTATTTATAATCAGCTTTGGATATTTTAGTAATTTAATTGAAATTAAACTTTAATTAGAATTACTAATAATTCTAATTAAATACTAATTATTCCCAAATAAGATTCAATATCTTATATTAATCCTTATTTATTAAATATTTCATATTTAATCATAAAGTTTTTCAAATTTTATAATCAAATCCAACTTGATTAAATCAACTTTGCTCTCTCTAACCCATTCTATATGTGAGACCTATTAGATTCTCAAATATGTTGACAATGATTATAAACTATAATTCTAATTCATAATTAGAATTAGATAAATTAAAACTCCTTTTAATTTATCTTTAATTCTCCAATTAAATAACTTATAATCATAGATCAAGATTGGCATCTAGCAACGCATCATGACCACCCAAATATTTAAAAATATCAAAGTGGTTTTGAATAACATTTCCGTACATAATTTTTTATATAATTCAATCATTTCATCAACTAATAGAGCATGGAATTAATGTCTACTATATTTTAAGTCCAATTATATTAGTTCTCTGCCATTAGCTATTGATTCAATTAATAATATTTATAAACTGTTTACAAAATATCACTCCATCTTGACCAAGGATTTCCTGAATCAATATTAATCGAGAGCAATGAAACATTCTCCCTAATTATTTTAGGATGATGAATTCTATCTTGATCATTCAACTATCTCCATATAGTTCATGCTACATCCAATGACTACCGTTTAAATGACCTTTGATAAAATAAATCACGAGTAGTATCAAAACATAACAATTCTCATACAAGATAACTTTGATGACCTCAAGTCAAAGGATCACTTATGTAATCATCACAATGGGAATTCCATAAACATACAAGTAATATTTCAAATGAATTTCTCATATCGGGTCTCCTCAGTGAACTTGTTCTCTAGCAAGTTCTCTAGCAAGCACCCTCACATTTGTTTAAGTATCTCTATACTTTAACCCATGAGATCGACTACTTCCTTCATAAGGAAAAACAAAATGTGTGTTATTCTTTTTCCGTTCTATTAATGTCCAATCTTAATGAAACAATAACTAGGAACATTTAGAAATAATATATAAATACAATATGAATCTCATAATTATAATCTCATTATAATTTCATTTGCAATGTACAATTATTTCATAGACTTTATCATACTTATCTAAACATGTACAAGTTAATGAATGCCTTTAAATAATTTGTCACTAAACTATAACTAAATCGATTGACTGTAGGGCGTAAACCAACAAAGATCACCGTTGTTAACCTTGAATCACCCAAAAATGGGATTTGCAAGAATTGCTTTAATGTAGAAGAAGAGGACCACCCCTGCCAGTGTTTGATGAGGAAACAAAACAGTAAATGGACATAGACAGCGCGAGATTGTCCAAAAACTCACAAGAATTTAAATTTTATTATATATACATATATATTTAGATCAACTCTTTAAATTATTAAAATTAACTCAAAATACTATCAAATATTTAATAATCAATCATATGCTAATTTATATTAAAAAAATTTTAACGAAATTTTTTTAAAAAATACATATGACATCATAAAATATACATTTTAAATAGTATAAATTAGAAGTCCCATCCTTTTAGTATCATTTAAAACTTATTTAATGCTATAATTAAAATATTATTCAATTTTAATACTTGAACTAAAAACATTGCTACTAAGATTTGTAAAACCAAAATTTCCGTCTTGACCAAATTAATTTAACATATTACATGTTGCGAAATTGTCCAAAAGACAAAAAAGAAAAAAGAATTTTCCCATTCGCTCCATCACAACAGAAATAAAGATTCACTATTCAGGTAATAAAATGTTGCAACAGTATAGACCAAAATCTGGTCACTAAAGTGATAATACCGGTTGCTTAAACATTGAACGGGGAATGCGATGCGTATAGCTTGCTAGTGCAAAATCCTTGAAGGAAAGAAGCCTTCCAAGCAGAAGGGCGAAAAAAGATTTAAAAGAAAAGGACCAATCAGAACCAGAAGAAACCCAAGATTCGAATCTGCATCTGTAATCTGTATCACAGTAACTAAATCTAATATAGTAACAAAAAGAGAGTAGAGTAAATCTAATACAGTAACAAAAAGAGAGTAGAATATATGCAATCGTGTAAAAGGTCAAAAATAAATCAGAATTATGTATACAGAAAGCATGCCAACGACTTCCAGGACCCCATAACAAGTCAAAAGGGCTAAAACATTTGGACCAGTATCTGATATGCAGCTAGGACGCTCTAGAAGCCATAGGTAGGCCAGAAGCTCAAGCAAATGATGGTTTAATCACAGCTCCTTGTACCCGTTGAAATTTCTATAATTCAACATGAAATGGCCTTATCCCATGTTTGGAAATATTCCTGAAAAATTTGGTATTTTATCAACATGTTTTAGGGCACGCTCAGCAATTTGTCGTGTTCTGTAATCAGCATGCTGGAATGCATCAACAAGTGCAGTACTTACATTTGGATCACCAGAAACTTGATACGCTATTTCTTCAGTACGCAAAAGTCTCTCCACAACCCAAACAGCCCTTCTTCTGAGATTCTCAGTCCTTTTCTCCAATAAAACTTCAAGTATTGGTCCAATTCCCTCTGCTTCACATAACATTTTCACCCCATATTCAATGTCAACACCGTCATCTAGTAAGGTAGATATTGCTGCCAAGGCTGCCTCCACTACCTTCTCATTTGTGTGGTCCAAAAGTGCGACCAGCTTCTCAACAGCTTGCCCGTCTAAAAGACAAAATGTTTCCTTCAGTGAACAAGATCCACGGTGGAGTTGGCACAACCCATTAATGACTGGCTGTTGACTAAGGCATGGAAAGATTGCTGCACAAAAACCAGGTGGGGGCAACTCAGGCAATTTTGTTAAATTTTTGGACTCTTGAGATAAGTTTTCCAATGCCATGGCAGAAACCATCTGTACATTGTCAAGGCCAGTGGACTGGAGCAGTTCAATGAAGAGAGCAGCAAGATTATGCTCACGGCAGAATGCAATTGCATCAAACTCTTCAGCCAAAGCAAATGTAACCCTTGCAAGAACTCGTACAAGTCCCTCTACAAATGGTGTCATGAATCGGATACCCCTAGTTTCTCCTTGTCGGATCCTTACAACTCTAGAGAATATTATCTGAAATGCACCCTCATCCAGCATCTGTCGTGTCAGACCCAAATCTCTCTCCGGGAGTTCGGCTAGGAGGCCAACAGCTGCTGCCTGCTCCTCTGTGATTCCTGTATTTTCTGATATGACTTTGATCAAGCTTCCAAGCTGCCCAACAGTGCCACGAAGAGCATCAGCTAGTTCCTGTCCCATGCATGGTGAGAGGTTCTGGAGAAGTTTTATGGAAGCCAAACGCAGATCCTTCTGTGGAGCCTCAATAAACTGAACCAAACTTACCATAGCACCAGAGCTTTTGATGGCAGTAACAACATTCAAAACAGTAGTGGGAGAACTAGTCAATCCAACAAGGACTTGAAGAAGTTTGCATTCGATAGCTGGACCAGTGTTACTAATCAAATGGAGTAGATTATGGACTATATCTTCTGAGACAAGAGTCTGATGGTCAGGTCCAACTGTAATTGAATCAAGATCATAACCTGAATTTACAACATTTGCAAGAACTGTTGCTGCAACCTCTTTCAAACGCATGGGCAGCTGATTGGCACCTACCATAAACAGGTCCCTCACAAGTGGAGGAAGAATGCCTGCCTCGATTAGAACTTCTGCACTTGCCTCATAAGAGGAGATTTGGTTCAAAGCTTTTAAAGCAGCTTCTCTTGACTGCATGTTGCCACTTCTCATGATATTAATCAGTGATGAACCAACTATTCTAGCCACATGGACCTTCACATCATTGTTCAAAACAAGTTCACCAAGGTATGAAGCCATGGACAATTTAGTTTCTGGGGAGCCTGCACAATCATAGGGTTAACATAATCTGAGAAAAATAGCATATGATCCAACTTCACTGTATAGAAGGGTATCTTTCTTCTCTGCTCCAAGTTAAATAAATAAATAAATTTGAGAGGGCAACAATGAACCATGATTACGTGAGGAAGAGAGTAGTTAACAAGGCATGCACAGTAATATCTACCCAGAACATCACATACTACATCAAAAGCAAGCAGCATACTTCATAACAGACAAAAGAAATATTGTAAAATTAAAAATTTGTAATTCCTATGGCAAAATTCAACATTGAATTTTATGTCTTACATATACTTGAGTGAAGATAAATTCACTTGCCTTTTCTTTTATTCAATAGATTCCCGTACGCTTATAAATATTACGGAAAAGGAGGACTGTATCATCAATCCAAGATGTTTAGATAAGGCTGCATTGATTGCTCTTATATGCATATATTCGCTATAAGACCAAAGAAAGTAGCAGAAGCAGAAAGCGAAATGAAACAAAGTAGCAGAAGCAGAAAGCAAAATGAAAGAAAGTAGCAGATAGCACCTCAGTATGAGAACCATTAGAATCTGTTAAAGATGTTTCAATAAAATTTCTCCAATTAAACTAGACAAGAAAGATGAAAAGCAAACGATACTAACACAATAATACATTCAAACAGACTCCAAAATAATGCTCTCATGAAATTGATGAAAGCAAAGAATGTGGTGGCATCTAGAGGTACCTTCAAGAATTTGATTCAGGAGGGGCTGCAATCTACCATTTTCAGCCATCTGTCGCACATTGTTTTCACACTTTTCCAGATTTTCCAGAGTTTTTCCAGCCTTCTCAACTGTCAATAGATTTTCAGATTTACTGCTGGTCATTCCAACCAATATTAGAATAGCTCCATTGATGGAACCAATCTTCTCACACAAGGGTTCTGATTCAGAGAGCTCATATAGCAAGGAGACTGCTTCTTCCCTTTCTTTGGACGGTTCATGAGATAAGAACTTAACTATGGTGCGGACAGTGTCACCCTCACCCAATATAGCCTGAAAAAAGAAAAGCCAAGTCCATATATATGAGCAAAGCAATGGATCAGTACTAACAATGATATTTAAAGCTGAATTGTGGATCAGAGGCACGGAAAACCTTGTTATCAGAATCTCCCTCAATCACTATTCGAAGTGTTTCAAGAGCTTTACATCGAACCCTACGGCTGCTGCTCTTTAACACATCAACAATCATAGGAATGACCTCACCATTGCGTACTAAATGCTTATTTGATCTGCTCTTTTGACATAAGTACTGGACATATTTCAAAGATTGCAGAACATCACTTTCTGTACTTGTCAGATTCAGAGACCTATGTGCCATTTCAAGTTGAACGTTTTCATTTCTAGCAGTCCATTCTTCGATGGTGTTTCGCAAAGCTATGCTTGGGTTGAGGTCAGCACTTTTCAGTTCCTTTTGTGTAAGAGGGCAAACTAACTTCCTTCCACTTTCTCTGCACTCTCTGAACCACTTTTCTATTGCTTCCCGTTCAAATGTTTGCCCGTTTTCTAATGTGACAGGATTACGCATAACTTGTTTTGTTAAAGGGCACACAAATGCATCATAAATAGGTTCTATATGAAGTCTTTCAAAATGATAACTCTCGTCAGACTGGCTGCCAGGGTCGTAACTTCCATCCCAGCTTTCATCCATCTGATATAAATGAGTTGCTACAACAGACCATGACAAATAGGTGAATCCGAGTGATGGAAGTAAAGCAGTCGAACCAACATTAGCTAACGAAGCCGTAAACTACAGGATGGGTGAAAATCAAATAAAGTTGAACTCAAGATGATAAAAGTTGACCATAAACATTCAATAAAATTTTAAATTCACCAAAGAGAATGATAGATGAAGCAGGAGGATATTCACTTTCCGATTATAGACAAAGATAGAGGTTAATTCAGGTAATTTGGACAGAAAAGAAAGTCAAATTCTTCAACTTTAAGCCTGATAGCTCTAAGTCTATTCATTAGGCAAAGCGCCTTAAAACACTGTAAAGTGAACCAAAAATAATAAATATGAGTGCCTCCTATAGCATAAGATTAGAACTCTTTCTTCTATATATGCAAGACAAAAACATACCTATAGACATATTCAGTAACCGAAGAATTGAATTATATACAAATACACGAAAATCAAGCAACCCAATCATAAATCAGAACTAAACCCAACAGATACAAGCCTGTTAGGCTATGACTTGGGACACTTTCAACCTAAAGCAAGAAAGAGGCAAGAGAAACGAACCCTAATATAGTAGCTGAGGCAGGCGATGAAGCAGCTTCAGAAAACCAAAGAGAAAGTTGACTTCAAAGACACAGTAGCTGTCCTTTTTAACTTCCACTGAAAACCGCCAGAAGGTTTTGCGTTAGACAGTGGGTCCGCTTTTTTCAACTTCCACTGTTGAGGACCCTACCAAAGCATTTCGGTGGCACACAGCCTGCCTTGTTAGCTGGAGCCTTTTTATCCTTGCATTTTCTTAATTTTATTTTACTTTGTTTAGTTTCACATATAATTTTATTGCAATAATTTTTTTGTTTTTTAATTTTTGTTTTCATTTTTATTCTTTAAATAAATAAAAATATTTTTTAGATTTATAATAAACATTAAAAATAAAAACCTATTAAGATGAGATTTATAACAAATAACTTAAAATAAATAAATATCTTATTTCATCATGTTTTTATTTTGTTCTTATTATACTATAAGATATTAATATTAAACTATAGTTTAATTTATTCATATCAAATTTTATTCCTAAACTTATTAAATAAGAATAAAATGAATAAAAATATATCAATATTTGATATAATTAAAGAAATTTATACATTAATTTTATTTGTTAAGAGTTTATTAAAAATATAAAATTGCATTAACTAATTCTAATTAAATAATTAAATATGTTCATTGTGCTACAATGCTTTTGTAATACCCCACTCCCGCGAGACCCGAACCCGACATCGACGGTGATATCCGAGCCCGCGACCCGCGAGGGTGGTATGTTAGAGAAGTCAATGCAGTGTAAAAACTCATTATGATTTTTTTTTTTTGAAACAGTCGAGTGCGCGGAATTAAAAATAAACGATTCGGGCCAAAGATCACTTTTCAAACAATATTTATCAATTAGGGCCCTCAAACAATTCAGTACTATTTTTGCGGAATATAAATTTACACATAAGTCAAAATAACACAAATGCAGACGTGAACTGATCCCGACCTTAACTCTGACTTGCAATTGGTAATCATACTCCCGTGCTCAACGAGGTACTCTTCAATCCTCGAAAATATTTGTAATTTTGGGTGAGTTTATAACTCAATGAGAAACCATCATCGATGGTTCACTCAATTCATGCATAAACACACAATTTACCAATTATCACATACAATCACAATTCACAAATGTAAGGCGTATCACCTTTCATACAGTCCACATTTAATCATACCATATATGTAATGCACATGAGACCCTTTTCATTTTCATTACGTTGTTGTGACCGTGCACCTAAGTTCAATAACGATGAGCCAGTGGCTCTGAAATTTCGTTGGGCTTGAAGCCCTGATACATTGAGCCTGAGGCTCTGAATACGTTGGACCTGAGATCCTGTGCATTGAGCTGAAAGCTCTCATATACGTTGGACGTGATATGCCCCGATACGGTGGTCGTTCGGTCACAACCGCTTTTATCGATCATACCAATATGCATGAATGCATATGTTCCAATTTCCATTTACATTTCATGTCATTTCTATTCCTTCTGGACCTTTGGTCCGTATGTCAATCATATCATTTTCAATTTATCGCATTGATGCATCATAATCATTTACACATAATAGCACTTCAATATCACATTTCCAATATTTCAACACCCATGGTCCAAATCAATCAAAATCAAACACACATAAACCCTCCATTATCTCCACATGACATCAATGCGTCATATTAAACACACATAGATTGAGAAACCAACTAGGTTACTCACCGTATTCCGAGCTAATATCTGAAGTCTCGGTAACGTCGGTGAATCGACGCCCAAATGTGCCTCTATAATAATCGAAAATATACTCATTACCTCTTGTCCAATCGTAACTATTTAATAATGCATATGAAGCAATTTACAGTGCACAATGCATGTTCATGATATTCCCAGCCCTAATCCTATTTTTTCTATTAGAAAATCCGCCTAAAAATTAGAAACCTATTGGCGGCCGACGGCATGCAATTCGGACCTCTATAGGTCCCCAATCAAACAAAACAGTGATTAAAGGCTCCGTTACCCGGGGTCACGTCAATTTTCCATCTTAAAATTCTCAATTTCTCACAAAATGAAATTCAATATTCTATGCATCCGATGCCTCAAGAATCTGGTCAATCGGACGTCGGACGGAAAAGTAATTGATAAAAGAAACAAGAAATCACAAAATAATAATAAAATAAAAAGAAACAAACCAGCCTCGCTGGGGCGAGACATCACCCTAGCGAGGCCGCTTGATCCGGCCTCGTCGCTAGGGCGAGGCGTCGCCCTAGCGATGCCGTCTGATCCGAGCCTCGTCGCTAGGGCGAGGCGTCGCCCTAGCGACCGGGCGTGAATCCACATTCCCATTTCCTTTTTTCCTGATTTTCAATCCAATTTTCAACACCAATAACTCATTGCACATAATTCAGAAAATTACCAACTATATCTCATTGAAAAGATCATGAAACCCTCTACAATTCTCAAGAAGACCATAAAAATCAATTTCACCTCTAAGGGTGTCAAAATTCCCATCAAAGCTACTGCCTACTCAAAACCCATCAACACAGGACAGTACCTTGCAAATTCAAGAACTCACTGATTATTCAGCCAAAAATTACCACATAAATTTTCTCAATAAGTTCACAATGTCATCAACAACTTTCATGAACAACCCAAAATCAAATTCCATTGCTAAACAAGTCAATTAATTCACTCAATGTTGTTGTCCCTGAAATCATTCAATTTGAGCAGTAAATTTATAACAAGCATAACTCCCTGTACACAAGTCAGAAAAATCAGAACTTTATATCCCTGAAAAGATAAATCCTCAATCTTCAATATTTCCTGAAATAACCAAACTCCAATTCAATTTCTAACAATTTCAAAACTGTCATGCAAATTACTGCCATGATCAGAAATTCATAACCTAATATAGGTTCAATATTTGAAAAATCATAACTCCCAAATCTGACCTCTAAAAATTACACACCATATATCATTTTCAAGATAATTCCTTCCTCTGAAACTTTTCAGAAGATCACTCACACCAATTCAGTTCACATAATTTGCTAAAATTGCCTCCAATCCGCAAGCTCACAAACTCAACACTTAGGCTAGGTTTCATCAAAATACTCAAAACCAGTCAATAGTAATCAGTTCATATCTCCCAATATACAACTCTAAAATTAGCAAGATCAGTGGAAATGGAAAGCTAACTCAATATGATTCAACTTCCATGAAGACCATTTTCCCAAATTCCATCTCAATTAATTTAGAAAAATCAGCAAAATAATCAGGTCGTCTATGCGGGTACTGTTCACAGACCCTACAAACAGAAACTTTCCATGCAAAAATTCACCCTTCTAACATTACAATTTAACATCACCTATTTCACACAAAGTTGAAGCCAACATCCAAAAGTTTAAGTGGCCACAAACTTCACCTCATTTGCTCACCTATACAATTAGTTATGAACAAAACATGACAGTAGGTTCAAAACTCAATTTCCAGCTTTCATCAACAACCTAACTCCTATCACTTCTAACATCAATAACATATCACTAAGCATCCAATTATACCTCTAATTCAACCACAAATTCATCACAACATATACTTATATGATTATACAAAAGTTGGCAGCACCCTCACAACACCACTTCCATACTTTATTTACATTTATCTAACATCATAACATCATTAACAACATGTAAATTCACAAGCTTCACTACTCTATCCTCTTCCTCACTCAAGCATGCATTAAACCCATTCAAATCTACCCTTATCATCAAATAAATTCTCAAAGGATTCCCATGCATGCTTCTAATTACCATGGCATTCAATACCTATTAAAACATCATTGAAAACTAAAAAAACCTTACCTATCAAGCTTCCAATCTTTACTTCCTTCTTAACTACCCTTGCTAACCACTTCTTCCAACTCTAAGTAAATACATCATCATCAAGGCAAGGCAAGAACTTAATTGTATAGAAGAGAAAGCCTTGAATTTGGAAGAAAGGATGAGTGAAAAGATGAAATCGATGGAGGTAAGAGTGAAGGATAAGTTGTTTTCGGATGATGTTCTATTTCACTTTCAAAATAACCCCTTTTTCAACTTTCAAGGTGATATACTTATACACTTAGAGGAATATCCGAGAATGCTTAGAGGGAAAAGACAAAATCATTTAATGGCAAGGGAAACTTGTCCTAAATGAAAAAAAAAACAAAGAAAAATTAACTTAATTAACATAATTTATCATACCTCTAATTCAATTTAATCTTAATCCAGCACATGCTAAAGGTTCTATAACAATTCCCACAATTATTTATTCCATAATCCAATGCCATTTAATGTCTTTTCGGTACAAAATAGCTCACTCAGTCAGTCAGTTGAAATTTTTCGGTCCGAAAATTTTCGGGAATTTCCCCGAATAATTTTTTTGAAAATTACCTAAATTGCCCAAAAATGTAAAACATATGACAGTCCACTCCCAATAATTGTTCAAACACGAAAATCACATTTTCCACAACAAAAACACATTTAGGCCATTTACCGGCGATTTTGCCGGTCCGGGAATTTTCTCCGGACAATTCCAGAAAAATTCCTGAAAATCCCATAAAATGTAAAACAATTTATGGCGCACTCCAAATAATTTTTCAAATACAATTATCCCATAAATTTCACAAAGAATCTCAATTTGATACCTAAGCCGGGAAATGTCACGAATGCATGTATACCATGTGCATGTGCAACAAATCATCAATCATAGAGGTTACATGCTGTACGTGCATGCCGAGATATAATTTAGTACTCCTGACCTGACCCAATTTACGAAAAAATACCCTTCCTATCGGAGATGGGATGTTACAATTCTCCCCTCCTAATAAAAATTTCATCCTCGAAATTTCATATACGATTGATCAGGAAGGCAGGGGAGTCTTTCTGATTAATACTCTATGTTTCCCACTGTTTTCACTACACGACCAAATTCTGTCAATGAACGGAGATCAAAACAATCAATTACTCTCTTTCCCTTTTCAAACTTTCCATGATTTTACTGCTTTCTCATGATTACGCCGCAATTAAATCATCGCAATATCAATAACATATATATCGGATCCTAACAATATTTCCAATTATATCTATGAAACACTTTGTGAATCCGAATCATCTTTTAGGTTTTAGCCTAACTTACCAATCCATAATTCTATTCACACCACAATCACATAGAGGCCCCTCATCACGAATTCAATTTCTCTTAACTACACCTTTATTTCCATCTAAGTACATTTTGGCCGAGGCCATACCTTTGAAAATATTTCATTTATCGCTTATCAGATGTCGTTATCATCAAAACACAAATCTTATAACCTCGTGTGAATCAATTTAACTCATTGTCACCATCTTAAATTACTTAACTTACCACTTTATTGCCCTGATCACAGAATATAGAGATAATGACTCCTTTTTGGCAGTAAGACCCCTTATACGCTTTTCGAATGGTGACACCAATATAATGATTGACATGCCATAATCCCTTTGCACTATACATCAATCTTATATCCTAATGAAATCCAAAAATACCTGTTGGTTAATCACTTCACTTTGACAGACTATACCATCAATTGCTTTTCCACAATACTTTTACTAGAACATAACGCTTCGATTGTTTCTTATGCTTTCTCGAACCATTTACTTATGATCATTCGATTTCCCATTCTAACCTTTCAATTACTCTTCCAATACGCTCATACTAGAACATAAAGCTTCGATCATTCCTTACATTTTCACTAACAGTTCCCGTAATGAGTTTCACCCATATTTCTTAATTTGAACTATACCTATCACTTTCCTCAACAATTGGAATTATCTTCAGTTATTCGATACGGTTTACAATTTCTACATCCTTACTTCGGGTTTTGCCAATCCGTTTTGATGCACACCTACTTTGAAATTCCCATAACTAATAATGCTTTCTTTTGCCCCCTTTTTGTCAGTTCGACTATTAACACTCAATAATACACTAGATTTGATAACCTTATTACCCAAATTTTGATCTTCTGCAATTGAATTTATTTATTTCTTTGCTCAATCCCTTGAATTGCACCATTAGCTTAGTTTGGAGTAATCAGCCGCTGAATCCTTTTCAAATCATTCAAATGCACGAAATAACTCAATCGGTATCGATTTGCATATTCATAGACATCTCTAAACTATTTCTGTACGATTAATATCTCCAAGTTTCTAGGCCACACTCAGTGTAACAAATTTCTAATCATCAATCAGAATACCGCCCATGGACTCATATTTGTCCCAAGGTGCATAAAATCACTTTATCCAATTTCCATAGATCACATCAGAACCCTTACTGGAGCACTTCAATAAAGATAGTAAATTCTTCAAATGTCTCCTTTATGATCATCAGTCATAACATTCACATGTTTTCCTCAGTTATTCTTGTCGATTTGCTAAACCAGAAAATCTTTGACGATTGATGAATGCATCCAGCATTCCATTAGTTCTAATGAATTCCAAATTCCGCATACTTTCGCATTTTATCAATACCAATATCTTGATTAATTCTTCCAATATCCCATGTTCACATACTAATTCATCCCTTATTTCACTCTTATGAAACTTGCATGATAACCAATCTCCTCACCTATACCAATGTATCTATTTCATTTTCCAAATGCGTTCAATTGATTATTTATGCATATATCCATTATCCACTCCAAACACAATTGAGACATGTTTCTTTTCAGTCATACAATAAACTTCTTATACCCATAGTTGATTCATATAACTCTTTACTTATCGAACGTTTCCGATGAGGAAAAATTTTCTTATAATTTTCTCAGCATAACATATTCTTCCATATGTTCCTTACCTTAATTTCTCCACATAACTTCATTTATTCGTGATAAATCACTCACTGACTTGAATAAACAATCGTTATTTCGATCTCTTACTTTCAGAACATAATTCCACAATGTATACACGAACCTTTAATCCCTTCAACTTCGCAATTAATATTTCCTTAATATTCAGTAATTCTCTTACATAATCAGAGTCATCTCATTAACATAATGTACACTCTTTCAAGAATATAGTGTAGCTCTTACGCTAGAGTCTCGCTAGATGTAATACAAATCATAAAACTTTATCAATCAACTATTTTCATCACTATATAGATATACATATCGCTTACTCTTGATACTTCACTAAGATCAATCTCGAGGGCACTTAAACAATTTCTTTTCCTCTACTATCTTACCATACATCACCATAATCATCACATCCTATCTGACAATATATCTCTATAGTCCCATCAATTTTCCCATTAACAGATCATACTGCTAAGAATACCTTAATTGCATTTATTGATCATGGGGACCTTACTATATTCATGTCCCTCTTTTTATTCCCTCAAGCTCATTACCAATGCGAACATATTTAACTGTCTCACTTCTTTCTCAATTGATCATTCTGAACATTCTCATGCCTTACTCTCACTCATTTTGAACTTGAGCTACTGGCATTATAATCAGAGCTTACGTAATAGGCCACTGATTACCTCCTATATCATGTTCACGCAAATTATTCATTTATGCTTAATCATTTCACCCATGATGGTAATCCCACTATCAGATATACACTTACAAAGGACAATATATTAGGAACTCAAAGAACCTTCTTGTATACACCCGTCCTCGTTCGTGAGGATCATATACAATCTCAATTCATTCACAACTGATCATTATAAGCACTTTCATTTCTTCTTCTAACCCATAAAGGGATTTTTTTTTACAAGAATTCTGGCTAGCAATTATCCATTAATTTATCAATTACAGCTTAGCATTTTCACTTACCACAGGGCTCCCATAAGCAGGTGTGCATTTACTTAGGAACAACTTTTTCATCTACCAATTTCATTGTCTACATTTCAATCTTTTCATTATTGCATTATACTCATATATTTCCGCACTCAAATCAATATCACAGATATGAAATCATTCTTGATTTTTGCACTTAATATATTTTGACTCCAAATCACCAATCCTTATTTATAACTCTCATCACGGTAATCAATCCCAGTTGTAACTTTTCTATATCATAGATGTAACATCCCGCTACTGTTAGCAAGGGCATTCTGGTAAATTGGGACAGACTGATAGGTTTCATTGCATTCATCGATCGAACATGTTATCGGCCTCTAATTATAGAGGAACAGATTTATTGCATATGCATTTATTCATAGGTACATGCATTCATGGTTTTCCTAGAGCGCAATTGTGAATTAGAATTTATCGAATCGATCAATTGATCGGATCGTGACTGATTGAGAAATTAGGAGTTACTTGGGTTCAAATGACTGATTTAGAATAATTTAAGAGTGATTGGTAATTGATGGTGGCTTATAGGAAATTTTCGAGAAATTCGGAGGAAATGCCCGCATCGAAATATTTGAGAGATCGATCGATCGATCAGATAATCTTGAAAGAATTGTCCAATGGAAATGGAAAAGTTAGAGGGACCGTTAGAAAATAAATATGTTGAGCTACTGAAATTTAGAGACTGAAATTTGGACTGATTTGGAGACCTATGCCTATAAATAGCTAGGTTTGAAGGAAATTGGGGAAAATTTTCCTAAGGCTATCGCGAGTTTCTTCTCCTCCTCCCACGGCGTTCTTCGTTTCCTCTCATGGGTGAGGATTCTTTGATTCTCTCTTGTGGATTTCCTCTTATTGTGTAAGGCTAACAAGTTTATTGTGATTGATAAAGGATTGAGGAGCTTAGAGTGGGTCATCGTTAGATTTGAAACATTTTAGGGTTTATGGCGTTTTTGAGCGATCGGTGGATTTGAGGCTTGATTGGTAAGTTTTAATGTCATTTATATAGTTATTGATGGTTTCTACTGCATTTGTGGCTTTTATTATGGTATTTGAGAGTGTTAATGGGAGTTTTAGAGAGAGACTGGATGGAAAACGATCAGAGAAGACGAAGGATTCATCGCACGCCGCGCTTAATTTTTATTCGCTAGCCGCGGCGAGTGAGAAGGGGACGTCGCGGCGAGCGTCAAATTGTTGATGCCGCGGCGAGCCTCTTCGCCTCGCGGCGTGCATCCGAATTTGATTGTTCGCCGCGGCAAGCAGACCTCACGCCGTGGCGAGCAACCATTTCACGCCGCGGCGAAAGCCTCTTGGCCGCGGCGAAGGGACATTTCTGATTGGATTTAATTTGGTTTATTGGGCATAATTTATAGTATAGACCTCCGATTGAAGTGATTCCAGATTCGTTGTGAACTAGGGAAAGAGGTCTACAATTGAGGATAAATATGAGAATTAGAATTTAATTATAATGATACTGATTTACAGAGATTAAGGTCAATTATGGTTCATAGTGTGACCAAAGTATTGAATTGAGACAATTGGAGTTTAATTGGGATTGCAATAGAGGTTTGAACCGAATGAATAGGAAATTGTTATAGGGAGTGCGAATTGAGGAAATTGACTGAATTATAGGAATGGATCAAATCATTACCGATCAACTGAGCAAAGAGGTAGGGTTGAGCATAAGATATCAAAATTGGGTTTTAGCGCCGGGGAAAATCATGAGCATGCATTGTACATCCTTTCATCGAGACATATGCATTATCGAATCTGCTTAATTGGGCATTTAGTAATGGTTTATATTTTATCGTTATAGAGGCACCGTTGGACCGTCGCTCCACGGATATTGCCGGGACTTCGAGCAAGAGTTCGGTTACAGTGAGTAACCTAGCCGGTTTCTCAAATTCTCGATCGCTTAAATGCTCTACGTGAATTACTTGCCAAATGTGAAATCAGATGATTACTTGAAATATACATGATCGGATGGTATGCCTCATCGTATTGGACTGTGAAAATGTACATGATTAAATTACACGCTTTCTCAGATCGATCAATTATCAGATGATATCGGGAACCGATATATTTGGGTTTTGTAGCCATACACCGTAAATTATTGAATCATCAATATCAATTATCGAACATCGCACCGCATGCATAAATGCATGATCAGATAATGGACGTGTCCCAAGTTGCTATTATCACTGAAAAGAGCCTCGAGCTCGAACACTGTACTGACCGGGCTTAGTCCGAGGGGAGAAATCCCTGACGCGCGTCCCCCACTAAACACTGACTGAGCACTTGGGCACAACACTGAATAACCGGAAAGAGTCACATACACATTGCATCTACACGCATGACTGTTCTGTGACAATACTGAATTACGTGATGGCATGATTGATTGTAAACTGATTACGTGATGGCATGATTGATTGTAAACTGATTACGTGATGACATGATTGACTGTAAACTGATTACGTGATGACATGACTTCATCAGAAATTGTTATATTGTACCGATAATTGAATATTATCAGACAGTCAGACGCCATGTGCGTAATGCATGATTTGAGTGAACCATCGATGATGGTTTCTCACTGAGTTCGCAAACTCACCCAACATTGCAAATATTTTTCAGGGATTGAAGAGTACCCGTTAGATTTAACGAGTATGTCTCGCACCGGAGTCGAGGCTAGGGTCGGGATCAGTTTGCATCTGCATTAGTGTCTTTCTGAGTTGTGTGTAAATGAGTCTTTCTGATTGATGTGTAAATTTGTGTTTCCGCAGGATATTATTATTATTATTATTATAGAGGGCCCCCAACTGACTAATAGAGTATCATGAATTGATTATTGAAAAAGTGTTTTGATTGAAAATGTTTCCGCATCGCGGGCCCAAATGGTTTATTGTTTTCACAGACTCCAATGTTTTCAAAAGAAAAAGATGTTTTATTGGGTATTTGACTGTTTTGATTGTTTAGATACCACCTCATGGTCACGGGCTCGGATGTCACTGTAGATGTCGGGTTCGGGTCTGGCGGGAGTGGGGTGTTACATTTGTGGTATTAGAGCCCAGAAGTACGATTGTACATGGGCATTCTGAAATTTGTACCGAGTTACATGCATTAAAGTCGTCATAGCAGACTGTAGTAACTGATCCCTAGTAGAGTCACATGAGTATGTCCCAATTGTTTAAGTGGTTAGAAGTGGCAAGGAAAAGATGATATGTTAGAACATGATAGATGGAAACTGTGGATAACATGGAATAACAGAAAGTGTATAGTTTGATCTGATAAAAGATGATTAAGTGTATCGGTATTGGTGGATATATTACGGATCATGACACCGTGTTATATCGGGGCATATCCTTGAATGTAGGGTATGAAGTTATAGTTATGGATTGATAGAGGTAAATAGAGATATGATAGGAATAACAAGATTGAAAGTGTATTAATAGAGCGGGTATAATAAAATGTTCTGTGATCTAGAAGAGTTAAAATTGGAATTGATTATTGAAACAAGAGGTAGTGTATAAGAGTTATGAATTGAGTCAGATTATGTTAGTAAGGAATCCAGATTGATTGCACGTCTATGACATTGAATTGAGAGTGAAAATACATGGGTATGGTGCATTAATGAAAGGGATGGCAACATAAGATACTGATAATGATAGATGACAGAGTGGTCAAAGTTTAGTTGAATTGCCTAAGTAACCGCACACCTGATTATGGGAGCCCTATAGCGAATGAAAATTTTAAGCTCAATTGTTTCATATGTGTAAAGATTATATGGGAAGATTTTGATGAGTTAGTGGCTAAGTGCTAGTTGTAGTCCTTATCGTTTAAAGTTCAATATGAGTTAGAATAAGAGACAAAAGTGATTATAGTGATCAGAATAAATGGAGAGTGGTTATGACCCTCACGATTGGGAACGATTGTAAAAAGAGAAAGTGTGGTCAAAATTTTATGTAAACGAAGTATCCTTAGCGTGAGTGACAAATTGATATATTGACGTTAATGATTTTCAACGGTATGTACCGTAATGAACAAAGGTTAAAAAGGACGCTCTTGGGCTGTGGATTATGGCATAGATTGATCTACAGGGGATACTGAGTATAGCTGAAATTGATTTCCTATGGCATTGAAAATGATTGACAAGAAATAATGACGATAGTTGATGAGAAATAAATTTTTATAAATGGTATCGATGAAAATCGAAAGAACTTTATGGAATTAGGTATGATGATCAGATGAGTTGGTTTGAAAGTGAGTAATGAAAGGGAAATATAGAGATTATGTCAAATGAATTACAGGTTAACTTGGGAGTCATAATCTGAGCCGAGATTCAAGTGTAAGAAATAAAATCTGCTACTGAAAAGAGATGTCCTATGGATAGTGTAAGGAACCCGATTGTGTAATAGGCTTAATGACCAGTAAGGAGATAGTGTTGGCGAATAAAATGAATTTGTAATAGGGGTGAGTGATCCAAGTCAATGTCAATGAGTCGAATTGATTATTATTGAAGTAATGAGAATCTTATGAGATTAGTATTTTATCATTAAAGAGATGTAATTTGATAAGCAATAAATGAAATGTTTCCAAGTGTATCACTACGGTATAGATGCACTTAGATGAGGATAAGAGCGAAAAAGGGAGAAACTGAAATTGTTATAAGTAACCTCTATGTGACTGTGATGTGAATTGAGCTATGGATTGGTTATTCAGTAAAAGAGGTTTCGGATCCAAATTGTTACATGGCATGTGATTAGGAAATATTGTTGGGATCCGATATATGTGTTATTGATATTGAAAGTGACAAATTATGAGTAATTTTAATGAAATAGTGAGACAGTGTTGAGTACGAAATAAAGTGAATGGTTATTGATCGCGTTGATTTCAGTTCATTGGCGGAAATTACTCGAGTAGCGATTTAAACGGGGAAACTAAATTCGTTATTAAATGGCCTCTATATGACTGTGGTATGAATAGATTGGTAAGGTGATTTATAACCTAAAAGATGATTTTGAATTATCAAGTGTTGTATGGACTGGAATAAGAAACAGTGGTAAGATATGATAAATGTGTTTCTGGTACTGAATGTATGGATTTCGAAAAATTATAAAGATATGAGTGTGAATCAGAATAGAATGGAGCGAATCAATTCCCCTATCTTCCTGACCAATTGTATATGAAATTTCGAGGATGAAATTTTTATTAGGAGGGGAGAATTGTAACATCCCGCTACTGTTAGCAAGGGCATTCTGGTAAATTGGGATAGACTGATAGGTTTCATTGCATTCACTGACTGAACATGTTACTAGCCTCTAATTATAGAGGAACAGATTTATTGCATATGCATTTATTCATAGGTACATGCATTCATGATTTTCCGGTAGCGAATTGTGAATTAGAATTTATCGAATCGATCGAATTGACGGATCGTGACTGATTGAGAAATTAGGAGTTATTTGGTTCAAATGACTGATTTAGAATAATTTAAGAGTGATTGGTAATTGATGGTGGCTTATAGGAAATTTTGAGAAATTCGGAGGAAATGCCTGCACCGGAAATATTTGAGAGATCAATCGATTGATCAGATAGTCTCGAAAGAATTGTCTAATGGAAATGGAAAAGTTAGAGTGGACTGTTAGAAAATAAATATGTTGAGCTACTGAAATTTAGAGACTGAAATTTGACTGATTTGGAGACCTATGCCTATAAATAGCTAGGTTTGAAGGAAATTGGGAAATTTTTCCTAAGGCTATCGCGAGTTTCTTCTCCTCCTCCCACTGCGTTCTTCATTTCCTCTCATGGGTGAGGATTCTTTGATTCTCTCTTGTGGATTTCCTCTTATTGTGTAAGGCTAACAAGTTTATTGTGATTGATAAAGGATTGAGGAGCTTAGAGTGGGTCATCGTTGGATTTGAAACATTTTAGGGTTTATGGCGTTTTTGAGCGATCGGTGGATTTGAGGCTTGATTGGTAAGTTTTAATGTCATTTATATAGTTATTGATGGTTTCTACTGCATTTTTGGCATTTATTATGGTATTTGAGAGTGTTAATGGGAGTTTTAGAGAGAGACTGGATGGAAAATGATCGGAGAAGACGAAGGATTCATCGCACGCCGCGACCTATCTGCTGAGCCTCGCCATGACAATTTTTATTCGCCATGCATGCGAGTGAGAAGGGACGTCATGGTGAGCCTCTTCGCCATCATGGCGTCGCCAATTTGATTGTTCGCCATGTAGCAGACCTCACGCCCATGCGAAGCAACCATTTCACGCCGCCGAAGGGACATTTCGATTGATTTAATTTGGTTTATCAAGCATAATTTATGGTATAGACCTCCGATTGAAGTGATTCCAGATTCGTTGTGAACTAGGGAAAGAGGTCTACAATTGAGGATAAATATGAGAATTAGAATTTAATTATAATGATACTGATTTACAGAGATTAAGGTCAATTATGGTTCATAGTGTGACCAAAGTATTGAATTGAGACAATTGGAGTTTAATTGGGATTGCAATAGAGGTTTGAACCGAATGAATAGGAAATTGTTATAGGGAGTGCGAATTGAGGAAATTGACTGAATTATAGGAATGGATCAAATCATTACCGATCAACTGAGCAAAGAGGTAGGGTTGAGCATAAGATATCAAAATTGGGTTTTAGCACCGGGGAAAATCATGAGCATGCATTGTACATCCTTTCACTGAGACATATGCATTACTGAACTGTTTAATTGGGCATTTAGTAATGGTTTATATTTTACTGTTATAGAGGCACCGTTGGACCGTCGTTCCACAGATATTGCTGGGACTTCCAGGCAGTAGTTCGGAAGTTACAGGTGAGTAACCTAGCTGGTTTCTCAAATTCCTGACTGTTTAAATGCTCTACGTGAATTACTTGCCAAATGTGAAACTGTATGATTACTGAAATATACATGATCGGATGGTATGCCTCTACTGTATTGGACTGTGAAAATGTACATGATTAAATTACACGCTTCTCTATCAGATCGATCAATTATCAGATGATATCGAATCGATATATCGGGCTTTGTAGCCATACATCGTAAATTATCAATCATCAATATCAATTATCGAACATCGCACCGCATGCATAAATGCATGATCAGATAATGGACGTGTCCCAATTTGCTATTATCACTGAAAAGAGCCTCGAGCTCGAACACTGTACTGACCGGACTTAGCCCGAGGGGAGAAATCCCTGACGCGCGTCCCCCACTGAATACTGACTGAGCACTTAGGCACAACACTGAATAACCGGAAAGAGTCACATACGCATTGCATCTACACGAATGACTGTTCTGTGACAATACTGAATTACGTGATGGCATGATTGATTGTAAACTGATTACGTGATGGCATGATTGATTGTAAACTGATTACGTGATGACATGATTGACTGTAAACTGATTACGTGATGGCATGACTTACTGTAAATTGTTATATTGTACTGATAATTGAATATTATCAGACAGTCAGACTCCATGTGCGTAATGCATGATTTGAGTGAACCATCGATGATGGTTTCTCACTGAGTTTGCAAACTCACCCAACATTGTAAATATTTTTCAGGGATTGAAGAGTACCCCGTTAGGCTTAACGGGAGTATGTCTCTTCGTGACCGGAGTCGAGGCTAGGGTCGGGATCGGTTTATCGCATTAGTGTCTTTCGAGTTGTGTGTAAATGAGTCTTTCGATTGATGTGTAAATTTGTGTTTCCACAGGATATTATTATTATTATTATTATAGGGCCCCAATCGACTAATAGAGTATCATGAATTGATTATTGAAAAGTGTTTTGATTGAAAATGTTTCCGCGTCGTGGGCCCAAATGGTTTATTGTTTTCTGCGCACTCCAATGTTTTCAAAAGAAAAAAAAAATGTTTTACCGGGTATTTGACTGTTTTGACTGCTCTAGCATACCACCCTCGCGGGTCACGGGCTCGGATGTCACTGTAGATGTCAGGTTTCGGGTCTGGCGGGAGTGGGGTGTTACAATAGAACACTTTATTGTCATTTACCTTATACACTGGAAATCTTACCATTACCACATCTCTATTTTCCTCTATTAATGTACAACTATAATCTTTATTTCTAACTCATATTCAAGGATATACCCAATATAACTCCAATATTATATTTCACAAGATATCCGTCAATACCAGTACACTAAATATTCATCTGTCTGATCGAACCATACACTTTTTCCTATTTTGCGATATCCATTTCTTCCTTTTATCACATTCTAACACATTATCCTTTTTCTCACTTTTTCTAACCGCTTAAACGACCGAGACATACTTATGCATACGACTCATATACGACACTGGGGATCAGTTGTCACTGTCTGCCGTGACATGACTTAAATGCACGTAACTTGACACACATTTGTTTTTTGAAAGCCCATGTAAGATTATACTTCTGGGCTCTGATACTACAAATGTAGCACCCCCCTCCCGAACCCGACATCGACGGTGATATTCGAGCCCGCGACCCGCGAGGGTGGTATGCTAGAGCAGTCAATGCAATGTAAAAACTCATTATGATTTTTTTTAAACAGTCGAGTGCGCGGAATTAAGAATAAACGATTCGGGCCCGTGATATAAAAACCCATGTCAGTCATACATTTTATCAAAGATCACTTTTCAAACAATATTTATCAATTAGGGCCCTCAAACAATTCAGTACTATTTTTGCGGAATATAAATTTACTCATAAGTCAAAATAACACAAATGCAGACGTGAACTGATCCCGATCTTAACTCTGACTTGCAATTGGTAATCATACTCCTGTGCCCAACGGGGTACTCTTCAATCCCTGAAAAATATTTGCAATTTTGAGTGAGTTTGCGAACTTAATGAGAAACCATCATCGATGGTTCACTCAATTCATGCATAAACACACAATTTACCAATTATCACATACAATCACAATTCACAAATGTAAGGCGACGCTTTCATATAAATCCACATTTAATCATACCATATATGTAATGCACATGAGACCCTTTTCATTTTCATTACGTTGTTGTGACCGTGCACCTGAGTTCAATAACGGTGAGCCAGTGGCTCTGAAATTTCGTTGGGCTTGAAGCCCTGATACATTAAGCCTGAGGCTCAATACGCTGGACCCGAGGTCTCATGCGCTGAGTGAAAGCTCATATACGTTAGGCGATATGCCCCGATACGGTGGTCGCTCCGGTCATAACTACCTTTATCGATCATACCAATATGCATGAATGCATATGTTCCAATTTCCATTTACATTTCATGCCATTTCTATTCCTTCAACCTTTGGTCCCAGATGTCAATCATATCATTTTCAATTTATTGCATTGATGCATCATAATCATTTACACATAATAGCACTTCAATATCACATTTCAATATTTCTGACACCCATGGTCCGAAATCAATCAAAATCAAACACACATAAACCCTCCATTATCTCCACATAGCATCAATGCGCCATATTAAACACATAGATTGAGAAACCGACTAGGTTACTCACCCGCATTCCGAGCTAATATCTGAAGTCTCGGTAACGCCGGTAGATCGACGCCCAAATGTGCCTCTATAATAATCGTAAAATATACTCATTACCTCTTGTCAATCGAACTATTTAATAATGCATATGAAGCAATTTACAGGTGCACAATGCATGTTCATGATATTCCGCCCTAATCCCATTTTTTTCTATTAGAAAATCCGCCTAAAATTAGAAATCTATCAAGGCCGACGGCACACAATTCGGACCTCTATAGGTCCCCAATCAAACAAAATAAAGGATTAAAGGCTCATTATCGGGGCCACGCCAATTTTCTGTCTAAAATTCCCAATGTCTCACAAAATAAAATTCAATATTCTATGCATCCGATGCCTTAAGAATCAGGTCAATCGGACGTCGGACGGAAAAGTAATTAATAAAAGAAACAAGAAATCACAAAATAATAATAAAATAAAAAGAAACAAACCAGCCTCATTGGGCGAGACGTCGCCTAGCGAGGCCGCTGATCCGCCTCGTCAGCTAGGGCGAGGCGTCGCCTAGCGATGCCGTCGATCCGAGCCTTGTCGCTAGAGGCGGGCGTCCGCCTAGCGACCCAAGGCGTGAATCCACATTCCCATTTCCTTTTTTCCTGATTTCCAATCCAATTTTCAACACCAATAACTCATTGCACACAATTCAGAAAATTACCAACTATATCTCATTGAAAAGATCATGAAACGCTCTACAATTCTCAAGAAGACCATAAAAATCAATTTCACCTCTAATAGTGTCAAAAATCCCATCAAAGCTACTGCCTACTCAAAACCCATCAACACAGGACAGTACCTTGCAAATTCAAGAACTCACTGATTATTCAGCCAAAAATTACCACATAAATATTCTCAATAAGTTCACAATGTCATCAACAACTTTCATGAACAACCCAAAATCAAATTACATTTCTAAACAAGTCAATTAATTCACTCAATGTTGCTGTCCCCGAAATCATTCAATTTGAGCAGTAAACTTATAACAAGCATAACTCCCTGTACACAAGTCAGAAAAATCAGAACTTTATATACCTGAAAAGATAAATCCTCAAACTTGAAATTTTCCTGAAATAACCAAACTTCAATTCAATTTCTAACAATTTCAAAACTGTCATGCAAATTACTGCCATGGTCAGCAATTCATAACCTAATATAGGTTCAATATTTGAAAAATCATAACTCCAAAATATGACCTCTAAAAATTACAAACCATATATCAATTTCAAGATAATTCCTTCCTATGCAACTTTTCAGAAGATCACTCACACCAATTCAGTTCACATAATTTTCTAAAATTGCTTCTAATCCGCAAGCTCACAAACTCAACACTTAGGCTAGGTTTCATCAAAATACTCAAAACCAGTCAATAGTAATCAGTTCATATCTCCCAATATACAACTCTAAAATTAGCAAAATCAGTGGCAATGGAAAGCTAACTCAATATGCTTCAACGTCTATGAAGACCATTTTCCCAAATTCCATCTCAATTAATTTAGAAAAATCAGCAAAATAATCAGGTCATCTATGCAGGTACTGTTCACAGACCCTACAAACAGAAACTTTCCATGCAAAGATTCACCCTTCTAACATTACAATTTAACATCACCTATTTCACACAAAGTTGAAGCCAACATCCCAAAGTTTAAGTGGCCACAAACCTCACCTCATTTGCTCACCTATACAATTAGTTATGAACAAAACATGACAGTAGGTTCAAAACTCAATTTCCAGCTTTCATCAACAACCTAACTCCTATCACTTCTAACATAAATAACATATCACTAAGCATCCAATTATACCTCTAATTCAACCACAAATTCATCACAACATATACTTATATGATTATACAAAAGTTGGCAGCACCCTCACAACACCACTTCCATACTTTATTTACATTTATCTAACATCATAACATCATTAACAACATGTAAATTCACAAGCTTCACTACTCTATCCTCTTCCCTCACTCAAGCATGCATTAAACCCATTCAAATCTACCCTTATCATCAAATAAATTCTCAAAGGATTCCCATGCATGCTTCTAATTACCATGGCATTCAATACCTATTAAAAACATCATTGAAAAACTAAAAAAAAAACCTTACCTATCAAGCTCCCAATCTTTACTTCCTTCATAACTACCCTTGCTAACCACTTCTTCCAACTCTAAGTAAATACATCATCATCAAGGCAAGGCAAGAACTTAATTGTATAGAAGAGAAAGCCTTGAATTTGGAAGAAAGGATGAGTGAAAAGATGAAATCGATGGAGGTAAGAGTGAAGGATAAGTTGTTTTCGGATGATGTTCTATTTCACTTTCAAAATAACCCCTTTTTCAACTTTCAAGGTGATATACTTATACACTTAGAGGAATATCCGAGAATGCTTAGAGGGAAAAGACAAAATCATTTAATGGCAAGGGACACTTTGTTAGAGTAGTGCCCTAAAGGCAATCCCCTTTAGCGCATTTTGTTCATAGTCATGTACAGACTTTATGAATAAATAAAGCAAGGCATATTTCATTTATTTGATATTCATTTTATTATGAATTGATAATGATCTTTAATCAAATTAATGAAGTCCCTGATACATGACATAGCATGAAGGAAATTATGATGCGATCATACTATTGAGATTCCTATCATGTGCAATTATGTCAAGATTCAAATTATCCTAGTCATAGGATTAATGAGACCGACATCGTTAATCCGATAGACTAGATACGTCAAACTCCTCGATTGGATCAAGCAAAGGATCTCGTAAAACCGTAAATATTGAGATATTTAGATTTGACATGTGGATGCTTACTAGTGGTAGTAAGTATATTAGATGACCTGCTATGAGATCATCACATGGATGTCCTATATAAATGTCGTTGATAATCTCATCATAGAATGGTGCAAGTATCCTTAGACTTGAGGTACTCAAGGATATCTTGGTACCGATTCTGTACTTTGACTCCATTCCTTGTTGCCTTTCGAGGTCGCTCATAGGGTGGTGATTGGGTGCACTTGAGGTATTCAAGGTAATTGAGTAGCCAATAGAGGATTCACCACTTCATTATAGCGAAGAGATACCCATGGCCTCTTATCGGGATCATTACTTTGAAGTCTCGCGCCGAAAGATACATATGTCATGAAGATGGTCTTCATGGACATATAAAGTAATGAGTCCTAGGACAAGAACCGATTACACTTGGACTAGATTTGATCGATCGCCTAGTAAGAGTTGACACATTGCCCATACTCAAACCAAGTGGGGTATAGCATGGTGAAAGGACGAATTGCACGGTAATTGTCTATGGAAGGGTTCGTGATATGGTTTCATTAGTCAAACCAATTACTTTCCGGTCAATTGGGGGTCATGATGTGTTGCTAGATACCGCTCATGACTTGCTCAGATTAAGTGTTAATCTAAGTGGCCAACATAACAAGAACCTAATGGGTCACACGATAAGAGTGACTCGGAGAATCAGAAATAGTTTGACACAGAGATCCGATATCTGGAGAGCAATAGGATTAAATGGATCCCGATGAGATTGGGATATGTCCCGATGAGATCGCGACATCGACATTGCTGAAAACCGTTTCCGGTGATTTTTCGCCGGCGGGGCCCAGAGGTTAAGTAGACCGAATTCCCAGCTTGATGGACCACTTAGAATTATATATATTAATTAATTAAGTAAATAATTAATTAATATATAAATATATAAAGTGATTTTCGGTGGACCATTGAATGGAGAAGAAAGATTAAGTTTGAAAAGTCAAAAGTAATGATTATTTAGCATTTTAAGACATTTTTCATGTCTTATACGTGGATGCCCCATCCACCATGCTTTTGACATGTATTTAAGTGTTAAAATACATATAAGAAGCAATAAGAAAAATGCTTGCACGGTTTTGAGAAGAGAAGAATCGAAAATTGCTTAAGGGTTAAGCTTGAAAACTTGTTTTCATTTTCTTCATCTCTTCCATTCAACATTGCTTCTACTTCTCCAAGGCTCCACCAAGATCATTTCACTTGCTCTCCAAGGCTAAGGTAAGAGCAAGCACTCTTCTCTTTAGTCTAGCTATTCCCGGGTCAAAAGAGTTTGTCCCGGTTAGGTTTTCCGACCTCTGTGTGGATACCGTTAGAGACGGTCTCCTTTGATCGTTATGGTTTGATTATTTATACATACACATGGATCCTGGCTTTCGGGAATATCCCGGGACTCAAAATTTTAAATTCCGCACTGTGGGCATGTGATGCCTACCCCGGGATTTTCCTACACACTTGTCCTAAATGAAAAAAAAAACAAAGAAAAACTAACTTAATTAACATAATTTATCATACCTCTAATCCAATTTAATCTTAATCCAGCACATGCTAAAGGTTCTATAACAATTCCCACAATTATTTATTCCATAATCCAATGCCATTTAATGTCTTTTCTAGATAAAAAAAATTTCACTCAATCGATCGGTTGAATTTTTCGTCCGAAATTTCGAATTTCCTAATAATTTTTTGAAAATTACCTAAATTGCCCAAAATTGTAAAACATATGACAGTCCACTCCCAATAATTGTTCAAACACGAAAACCACATTTTCCACAACAAAAACACATTTAGGCCATTTACCGGCGATTTTGCCGGTCTAGGAATTTTCTCTGGACAATTCCAGAAAAATTCCTGAAAATCCCATAAAATGTAAAACAATTTATGGCGCACTCCAAATAATTTTTCAAATACAATTATCCCATAAATTTCACAAAGAATCTCAATTTGAAACCTAAGCCGGGAAATGTCACGAATGCATGTATACCATGTGCATGTGCAACAAATCATCAATCATAGAGGCTACATGATGTACGTGCATGCCGAGATATAATTTAGTACTCCTGACCCGACCCAATTTACGAAAATACCCTTTCCATCGGAGATGGGATGTTACAGCTTTAAAGTATCAATTATGAAAAAAAATCAATCAATCATAATGTGATGCCCGAAGACCCCCTTAGAGGATATGCGGGTGTCATATAGAACACAATCAGAATTGAACTAAACAGAACCAACCAACTGAAGCATAGCAAAGCAAAGCAATCTAAGTCTTCTATAAACCAATGTAAAGCAAACATACATTATATTACATAAACTTAATACAAATTTGTTCCAAACACCAGGATCAGTCTGAACTATTGTTATTACAAACTTACAACCATTTAAAGTCATACACTTTATGTACAAGCTAAAATAAACTAAAAAATATAATTTTATTAAAAAAACTCAAATTCTATTGGCCATTAAGGTTGACTTATCTCAATCTTTATAATCCTAGCTCTAAACCTATATGAGGCAAATTCACCATGCTAAGCATATATCTTAGTGAGTAATAACTAATCTACGTTTAACCACAACATATACAAAATCATGTGATAGGATAATCATCTCAAGATAATGAATTACACAAACATAGTATGATTTATTAAAGAAAACACTTTGCATGCTAAAGTCAATCACTTCAATAGCATAATAGAATATACAGAATACAGAACTAATTTTTAGAATAGGGTGTTAACCCATTAGATCAATTATGGTTTGTTTCGTATCAAAACTTATTAGAGATCAGAATACAAAATCACATGACTGTTAATCCATTTACAAAAGCGGGTAACGAGGCTTATACAGGAGAGACCGAAGTCTCAACACCGAAGTGTCCAGAAGAGACTAAAGTCTCGACACTGAAGTGTCACAGGAGAGACCGAAGTCTCAACATCGAAGTGTCATAGGAGAGACAAAATCCTCAGCACCAAAGTGCCATCGAAGCAGTTGTAGACCCTTCTAGGGATGCCTATTTACCCACAACTAGGACTTAACAAATTAAAAAAGAAAAAAAATATTTGAAATTCAATTGACATATCAATCAATGTTTCCATATCATGTATTCAAGCATATCACATTCTTACAGCTTTGCAAATCATTCAATGATCCAAATCAATAGCAAACAAAACAGTTAAAGCAAAACTATCAAAAATTACTTACTGAATTACTTACAAATATTTATTAAGATTTACTTACAAATAAGACTATCTAAATTACTTACTAAATCTCCCTTTTTGTTTATTGCCTCGAAATCCCGGTAATATCTGGAAGTGATCGCTCTATGCGTTCCTCTATAATAATTAACATACACACATCATTATTGTGCATGATTAAGAATTCAATAATGCACTTTCATATATATTGAATATGTATGATGCATGTTCATGACAAATTATGAGTTTTTTGTCCTTAATCTTGTCACACTATCAATCATGTGAAACCATACTCAATTGATCAATCCATATTTATCTAATAAACAACTTTCTGGTCCACTTTGCTTAATTATTCACATCAAGAAATTGAGGTAATTTGATAGCACTTCTTTCTAGAAAGTTGCTCTCCCATGTCTTAAGTTTCTAATGATACTAAGTTCATTCCTTTTGGTTCAGTATACTGAAAGTTATACTTAAAAGATTTCATACTGTTCTTAAGCTTCAACAGAACTCACTTTCATTCAATTAATCTTCTTCAAATCAATTGAGAATGCTACCAATTTTTATAGAGATATAGTACAATGTGTTAGAAATCTATTGATTCAAGAATCAAGTCATTTGGAAATCATATGGCAAAGTTATGGCTAAAAGAATCAAAGTAGTTTAGGTTTGGAAAAACCTTCGGGCTCACGATCGTGACCTTTCATGATTGTGAGTTGCCTATGTAACCAGCAGACTCACGATTGTGAGTTCCAAGTTTCCAGAACTGACGCAGAAATGCTTTCCAAATTTTCTTCTTTTATCCTTAATCCATCCTTAATTTATATTCTCTTCATTTTTACACCCATGTAGCTTATCTTATACTAAAACAACTCAAAATGCAAGATTAGTTACAAATACTAAAACCAAAATTTATTCACAACTATTCATCATCTTTTACATTTGTTTACATCATTTTTTGCACTTATCACATTACTAATTTCACAGTTTATTCATTCTGTACATAACCGAAGTACCCTTACATTCACTCCTTTATTTCACTTCCATATCATCTCAACCCATTCTCAAAACCACTCAAAACTCAAGAATCAAAATCAAAGTTCAAAACTGAATATGCAAGCTATGCTTTCTCTCTCTACTGCTATGTTTATTTCCAGTAAAGCCCATTCTTCACAACCACTCAACTCATCTGAAACCTTTCTACTTCACTAAGTTTCTTTTTAAGCTCATGCAATCGGTATTACTCCTCTTGTACCTTTCCACTGTACCATATTATTAACTAATCTCATCATCACTTTCACCAAAATCGCTCAACTTATATAATTCATGCAAGTGTTTATTTTCTAGCACTAATACATCATCAGGATCATTCACATAACTCAAAAAGTTAGAAACATCACTTACCTTGTTTCTTCAACAAAACCTAGCTTTGATAGTGAAGAACAGGGTTTCGGTGTTGAAAGAAGACCAAAGCAAAAATCAAAGAACAATAAAGAGCTACAACATTTTTACCTTACACAACTGTGATATCATGGTTTAATAACTCATTGACACGTGGCCCTATTGCATGTGGGCCATTTGTCATCCATATAAAGATGCTACATGTCATTAAGTCATTTGTCTTTTTTTCCTAATATCCCAAAATTCTTAGAAAAATTCCTAAAATTTCCAAAATTTTTGAAATATTACTAATAATCTCCAAATAAATTTTTACGACCAATAATCCACAATTCAAGATTTAATCTCATTTATATATCCATTTTACCCAAAAAAAATGTCGATGAATGCATGTGTAGTTATTTGTTTGTGTCAAAAATTCATATGCACATATCAGTGAATACTCAATTATGCAAAGCATACAATGCACTGAAATTCTTCAATTTTCTAACCCCTAACATGGGGTATAACACGTAACTTTCATTAATATAAGCATTTCACATTTATCTAATAATTTTCATCCTATTTTGAGATATAATTTGATATTTTATTAGAGTGATATTGTATTCTATTTGAGAATTTACATAGTCATTTAAATTGTCCATAATTTACTCTTTATTTTTAGCATAGTCGTCAAATAATTAAGTGTTGTGACAAGAGTATATTTTGCTTCTTCAAATTATAACTAGATATGTTTGAAAGTATATGGAGTATTACTTTTAGAATGTCGATTTTTTAATAATGTTTCTTAATAAAAATGTCTATAATAAAACAATTCTTATAGACTTTGAGATCTTATTCTTCCTCTATAATCTTGTAAAATATATCTCTAACATCAATAAGGTAAAAAAAAATCCAAGTACATTAATATAGTCTAAGTTAACTGTTGGAACTTACTTAATATAATGAACTTAAAATTAACAAAAGTCCAATAAAAAGTAATTGTAATTACTATATTTATTAACAATAATGTAATACCTTATGGAGAAAATTGGCTCGTGATAATTGTCACTATTTTTAAAAGATATTGAGTCATTTATAGCATCTTCCTACCTAATCACTATATATGTCAAATGCATGCCAAAAGCGCAATAACACTTAATATTTAGAGTTAGATCAATTCTTTTACCCTCAGATAGTATTTGTTCATTATTTTGAAGATGTGCACTAATATATATACCATTTATTACTCATATAAGATCTTATAAAATGAAATTATATTATTAAAATAATTAATTAAATAAAAGGTATAGTGAAAAATAGCATGTATTGGATATACTTGAAATATGGAAAGTATTTTGAATTATATTGAATTTCATGAGATGTTATGGGTAAGGATAATGGAGTAATAATGACTCTTTTTGCCAGACAATTAACTACATATAAGACTTTAGTAAAATACCATGGAATTGTTTAGATCAAATGTTAAAAGCGCTCTATAGTGACTCCAGTTTTCTCATTACGGCCTATCATCATCAAATAATTTGCAACTTACTCCTTAAATCATCAAACAATCTATTCCTTAAATTATAACATCAATTAATAACGTAAACTTATCAAAAACTTAATCAATTAATCAATCAACCGTCACGTGCACGTTAACTGACCGCGCGCCGTAACGCTAGTCAAAATTAATTAACTAGACTACTACTGTAGCAGTGGCGAGTCTAGGTCGATCCCACAGAGAGTGCGTGTAAAGTTTATGAAGTAAAATTAATCGGTGTTTACACTAACAGGGGGTTTTGGATTTTTAAAAGAACAAAAATAAAAATGAAACTAACTAATAAAAACAAATTAAAGAAAACATGCAATAAAATGATAAATGTGGAGAATTTGGTAGGGACCCAGTTCTTCGGTTCAATTTCAGCCTAAACCTTGACTAAGCATATTTTATTAATTTGTTGTTCTTTAACCTCTCCTAGAAATTATTAATTGTGGATTAAAAATTAACCCGAGTTTTCCCTTAGGTTTTGTTTAATCAAGATACGATCGTTGATTAAACCTAACCACCTAACAACCTAGGATACGATCTCTAAATTTAATTAGGCGATAGCATTACGAACTAGGAAAACCGATTAATCAAGGCAACAACCACATACGCCCGGGTCATTTAACCTAGGTCATGTTATCCCTAATGATTACGAATCATCAGTCGCTACACATGAATTTCAACATAACAATTATGGATTATATTGAAATTCTAGCAATAGGTTTGAAATTAACGATTCAATGAATACATTAAAATCATCAATTTAAAACACCCAAAGGGTTCATACACAAATAACTGAATAATAACAAAAATCCTATTATCCATACACGAAACCCAAATCAGTTAAAGTCGGACAACACAATCAATTTCTAATGAGAGAAAGAAACAACAAAATAATTTAAATAATACTTAACCCAGGTCGTCAGCATCGATTTTACCTCCAAACCGGCATCGGGACGTTTAGCTCTTCATAGGTATTTTTCAAAAAATAGTTTCAGCCCCTATTTTATAACATCAACCGAATATCCCTTTGAATCTCCTTCACGCAGCTCTAGACTAACTCTCCTCTACTGTTCAGTGACAAGACCATTAAAGGTCTACATCACTTAAAACATTTGCTCCTCTCTGCGTGTGCTTGTTCTCTTCTCCTGCGGCTGCTCAATCTCGTAAGCTTCACTCCACGCCTGCGCTGCTCCAGCCTAAGTTGCAGCTCACGCTGCTTCGCGCCTCCCTCTAAGTCTCCTGCACTGATGCTTATTTATTCCTTTACTCTCTACTTGTGTACTGTGCAGTGACTAGACAATTAAGGGTCACACTCATTAAAACCTTCCTCTCCACTGTGCGTATTGCTCTGCGTTTTAATCAAAATGCCCACTCCTCTATTTGGAACACAGCCCCTGGGTCACGCCTGTTGCGTGATGATCTATGTAGTCCTTAGACAATTAATTTGTCTCCATTTGTTCTCCACGTTGCGTTTCGTCTCTCCTTTGTGCGTTTTTCTCCTCAACGCCTGCTAGAATTTGCGTTTTTGCCTCTGCGTCGTCGTTCCCCTATCCACGCTGTAGCTTGCTGCCTCAACTTGATTTCATTTTGCTCCTTTTAAATCATCGAAGATTTAATTGATGTTGACAATTAAAATGCAACTCTTCTAAAATCCCTGCTGTAGGAAAATCCCGGTGTGTACATCACATGCACACGGTGCGGAAAACAAAATTTTTTTATTTCGGGACCTTCCCGAAAGTCAGGATCCATGTGTTTATATATCGAAATCAAACCATAACGGCCAAGGGAGACCGTCTCTAACGGTATCCACGCAGAGATCGGAGAACCTAACCGGGGCAAACCCTTTGACCCGGGAATAACTAAAATAAAATAAAGACTGCTAGATCTTACCTTTATTCTTGGAGAGCTATGGAGAAACGATGAAGAGAAGAAGCTTGGAGAAGAGCTTGAAGATGATCGATGATGAAGATAGCTTGAGAGAGAAACTCTTTCTTTTCAAACCTTTCTTCTTCTTACAAAAACCCACGATCATCAACCTCATTTTAGTCGTCAAATAGCTTTTTGCTTCTCATGGACACTTGTCATCCACGATGATCACCTTCCTTTAGCATTTTGTCTTTTAGTCAATTTTGTCTTTAACCATTTAAAGACAATAATGACTAAAGACATTTGGTCTTCTCCCCTCCATCCACGTTGATACATACATATATATATATATATTAATTAATAAGATATATATATATATAAATGCTGAAGTGGTCCAGTCACACTGGGGTCGGTCTTACCGGGTCCCGGTATGGATATATATATATATGTATATATTAATTAATAAGATATATATATATATAAATGCTGAAGTGGTCCAGTCACACTAGGGTCGGTCCTACCGGGTCCCGGTATGGAAAAACATCGAAGACCTGTCTCAGCAATATCGATGTCGCGATCTCATCGGGACATATCTCGATCTCATCGGGATCCATTTAATCCTAATGCTCTCCATTTATTGGATCTCTGTCCAAAACTATTTTACGAATTCTTCAATCACTCTTACGCGCAGGACCCAAGAGTTCCGGTTATGTTAGCCACTTAGATTAACACTTAATCTGAGCAAGTCATGAGCGGTATCTAGCAACACATCATGACCCCCAATTGACTAGAAAATAATTGGTTTGACGAATGAACCATATCACGAACCTTCCATAGACAATTACTGTGCAATTCGTCCTTTCACCGTGCTATACCCCACTTGGTTATGAGTATGGGCAAAGTGTCAACTCTTACTAGACTACTACGTCAAATCTAGTCCAAGTGATATCAGTTCTTGTCCTGGGACTCATTACTTTATATGTCACTGAAGACACTCTTCATGACATATTAACTCCGGCCAGAGATTTCCAAGTAATGACCCTGACAAGAGGCCATGGGTATCATCTTCTGCTATCACAGAAGTGATGAATCCTTTATTGGTTACTCAATTACCTTCGAATACCTCAAGCTGTACCCAATCACTACCCTACGAGCGACCTATGTAAGGAAACAAGGAATGGAGTCAAAGCACAGAATCAGTATCCAAGATATCCTTGAGTACCTCAAGTCTAAGGATACTTGCACCATTGCTATGATGAGATTATCACTGACATTAGAATAGGACATCTATATGATGATCTCATAGCAGGTCGTCTAATGTACTTACTACCTCTAATAAACATTCACATCTCAACCCTAAATATCTCATATTTACAGTTTCTCAGATCTACTGCTTGATCAAATCAAGGAGCTTGAAATATGCTAGTCTCTCCAGATTACCGATGTCCAATTTCAGTAATCCTATGACTAAGGATAATTTAGATACTGACATAATTGCACATGATAGGAATCTCAGTAGTATGATCACAACGTAATTTCCTTCATGCTATGTCATGTACCATGGACTTTATTAATTTGCTTATAGATCAATATCCATTCATCAATAATGAACATCAAATTAATGAAATATGCCTTTTTTTATTTATTCATAAAATATGTACACAACTTTGTACAAAACGCGCTAAAGGCGATTACATTTAGGGCACTACTCTAACACCTGCTTGTGTCTTCGGTGCTCATGCTTATATATTTTCTATTTCTCTTGCCTTTTGTTATGTTTTTTTCTTCTTCCTCCATGAAAGCAAGTATATAATAAATCTTCAAAAAATGACCCAAGTTTATTGCTTCCGACTCACTTTAATATCTTTACTCTCAAATTATACCTAAAAATAAATATGAATTAAAGTGAGTATTTTAATCATTTTTGTATCGATAATCGCTAAGTGAAAATAATTAAAAATATCAATAATTAAACACATATCAAATACCCCCACACTTAGCTTTTGACCGTCCTCAGGCAAAACATCAAAATTAAGCTCATGACCCAAAACATTTACTCATTTCCCACATTTTCTAAGACAATATAATCATAAACAAAGATGAATAACATTTAAAAATCATAGCAAGAAATCAACCTTCTAAGCTTTTACTCATGATCAATCAACATTTAATATCTTAAAAAACTGAGCAATCTAATGGTAGACTAGGAAAATGTGTTTAATTAAAATATATCAAAGGGTACTCTCGACACCATTCATGAACATGACAATCCATAACTTTGCATATCATTTCATTTCTCCACCACTAATGTTCACACGCAAAATCATGAATAAAAGGACTTTTCAAGGTTGTAATGTGGGCAAGGGTAAGGTGAGGTAAATTTAGGTCAAGTAGTATGAAAGTCATCGAAGCTAGTGAAACAAAAGTAACACTTAATAAAAAATTGGGTACCGTCAGTTATGACGAATGCAACATTTACATTTCACAAACCCATTTAACTCTCACACACAAACCACATGAAGCATATATTAATCCAAAGGAATCACTCATACAATTTATCTCAATGAAATCAAAAGAGTGAACCTTTCAAGCAAACCTCAACATCATATTCAACATTATCAAATAACTCAATCATTACAACTCTAGGAAGATGCATAAATCATAAACAACTTTTAAACACATATGCAATTCTTCCTTGATAATTATTTTCAATAATTCCTTTTTCTTTTCCATTCTTTTCTTTTTTTTCTTTTTTTTTCTTTTCTTTTCCTTGTAAAAATTAAAAGAAACTACATCAACATGGGAATCGCAATGATAAGAAATAAAATAACATCCCAAGATTATAACCAACCCTTACATATATACACCCCCGCACTTAGAATTTTGTACATCCACAACCTCAACAATCACAAATATTCCACTAGCTTTATGACTTAGGTAAGACATTTGGTTAAGTTTAAAAGCATAAAATGTGGTTTATACAAAAAGAAAGGTTAAAGCTCAAAGGGGTTTATCAATGGATAAATCATGTCAATAGGGTAGGTCATTTGGCCAATGTAGCTTATGAAAAACAAAGAATGCCTAATCATATCCATGTTAATGCATGTGATAAAAATGTGGTCTCGAATAGAAATTCAACGCAAAATCAAGATGTACATATTATGAAGGTCACACATTATCAAAAAGCAATGAGACTGATATGGATGTGTCAGTCAAATATGGCTCAAAATCTCACCGGCTTTGTCTACCATTAGTCACTACTCTTCTAAAGATAATACATATCGACCAATCACAAGAGCAAAAGTACATGCTAAAGTTGCTATGAAATTATCTAGTCAATTAACACTCCAATCATGATTATATAATCCCAGAAGAAATAGAAAATGAGAAAATGCTTGTTTCATTTTTTTTATTATTTCTCTCATTTTGATTGAAAACTTAAAAAAAGTAAAACAAACGAATTCGAAAACACACATGCATAAAAAAATAATATGAAAATGTAAAGGAAAAGAAATTTACTTCCCTTGGGTTGCCTTCCAAGAAATGCCTTTGTTTAGGGTCTTTGGCTCGACTCCTTTTTCTTTTCACGTGACAAAATTGTGATCTTCATGTATCACCTGTGGCTCCTCTACGTGGGCTAGTTCCGGATAGGGCCTTTGTTGATCATCATCCTCCTTCAGTATCTTCCCTATCACCAACTTCTCAATCTTGACTGATTCCATACAATTTGGAAATATTTCGAACGTCTCATCACCTTTTTCTTCATCATTTAACTCCTCCAATCTGTAATGTAAAGGTAAAGAGTTAGTCTAAAAAATAATTATAGACTCAGTACTTACCTTGGAGCTAAAAGATGTATCCTTTGTGACTTCGAGCTCCTTCTCCACTTCTTCGACACAAACAATTCGTTGAGGGTTGACCGTAAAATTCTCAAGCTCCTCATCACTTTGCAAATTTTCCGAGCAGACTTCAATTGGATACACCTCGGGTTGATAGGATTGCACCTCTTCTCGTTGTTACTCCAGGTGATCAAGGCTTATTACCATCTGACCCAGTAGGTTTTCCATCCTTTATTGGTGTGCCTTTGTCTCCTGATGAAATTGCAAAGTGTTATCACAAAGTTTGTTAACCAGTTCTTCTAAAGATGCACCTGAACCAGGTGGGCTGGCTTTTGTCTATTATCGGAATTCTTGCATCTCCTGTTGCATATCCTGCTGAAATTACAAATTGTTAGTAGCCATAGTATTAACCAGTTCTTCTAAAGATGCAAGTGAATTATGTTGGCTCTCCGGATCTTGGGCATTAGAATATGTGTCTTTTGAAAATTGCCCTCCATCATTATGGAATTGTAAAGCATTCTCTTGCAATTGTAACATCAATTCTTCCAGAGATGGTCCAGAGTTGTGATAGGAAGCTTCTGGTCTGTACCAGAATCGTTGTGTGTCCTGCAAACTATCATGGAAGTAATTCTGCTAATTATCCCATCCATAACAAAAGTTAGGTTGATCAGTCCAAACATTGTTATAGGATTGAGAATATGAATTATAAAAGAAATTACTTCCGTCCATAACAATTTTTTTTGTTTTTTTTTCAAACACAAAATAAGAAAATGAAAAGATCACCAAAGAACAAAAAAGAAATTAATCACGAACAGATATATACAAAACACCAATTAAATCACAAACAAAAACTAAAACACCACACTCCCCGACAACGGCGCCAAAATTTGACCGCTCGTCGTAACGCTAGTTAAAATTAATTAACTAGACTACTACAGTAAAGTTTATGAAATAAAATTAATCGATGTTTACACTAACGGGGGGTTTTGGATTTTTAAAAGAACGGAAATAAAAATGAAACTAACTAATAAAAACAAATTAAAGAAAACATGCAATAAAAAGATAAATGTGGAGAATTAGGTAGGGACTCAGTTCTTCGGTTCAATTTTAGCCTAAACCTTGACTAAGCATATTTTATTAATTTTTTTTTCTTTAACCTCTCCTAGAAATTATTAATCGTGGATTAAAAATTAACCCGAGTTTTCCCTTAGGTTTTGTTTAATCAAGATACGATCGTTGATTAAACCTAACCACCTAACAACCTAGGATACGATCTCTAGATTTAATTAGGCTATAGCATTACGAACTACGAAAACTGATAATCAAGGCTACAACCACATACGCCTAGGTCATTTAACTTAGGTCATGTTATCCCTATTGATTACGAATCATCAGTCGCTACACATGAATTTCAACATAACAATTACGGATTATATCGAAATTCTAGTAATAGGTTTGAAATTAACGATTCAATGAACAAATTAAAATCATCAATTTAAAACACCCAAATTGTTGGATCCCGTTACCGAAACCCAACTACATACGCAGAACGGAAAACGAAGCAAACGAAAACGAAGGGAAACGGAAATTTCGGATCGAAATTTCAAATCGGAAACAAAATGCGGACGCCAATCGAATAAACCTACCGAATCGGATAACAAATTACGAATAACAAAATCGAGGGCGAGACGAAATCAAGTAGAACAGATCCGACATCCGAGCACAATACTCAAAGAAAACGATCGGATGAACATAATCACGTTGAATTCCTCGACTAATTCGATCGCGAAATCCGATATAATTTTTTTCTTTTCTTTCTTTTCTTATTCTCATTTCTTTTCTCATTACTCCAACACATACAGAATCATCTTCACTCCATACAACATACACAATCTTATATAAATCTGCACCAATCTCAAATTACATTTTAACCCAGATTTTATCAAAATTTCGAAAGATAACTACCGTATTTTGACAAATTCAAAAATTTAAAACAACGCAAACGCACTTCTAATATCGTAATCCATCCAATAACACAAGGCAACATCGGACCTCCCGTCCGGCATAGAAACACCAGCAGAACACAATCTTAATTCTAAACACTTCATAAATTCAATCCATAACCATCTCAACTCAAAATTTCAACCAATCCCAACCACATTCAAAATCCAATCTCATACATAAAGTATAATCATACTTATAACTCATTCCGAACACAATACAATCTTATACATTTACTGGCCACAAGCAAAACCATTCATATACAATCGGACTAAAATACACTTTACTAGCTTTCTAACTATCCATAAAGATCTAATACCACATCAAACTTTAAACATAATACGAACATACACAAGTCCAAGCATGATCATACTCGTCTTCCATCCGATCTCCTGCGTAAAAACCTGGAGATTTGGGGATGAAAGGGGGTGAGCTCGGAAGCTCGTGGATAATACATTTATAAACCGAACAATAAGCGAAAAAATATTTTCTTTTCAAACTTTTCAAAAATTTCCTATTTAAGCATTTATCCAAAATCTCATTTTCAAACTTTTCAAAACTTACATAAACCTTCCGAAATTTCATGATTATAAATTTATTGTCTTATTTATCAAAATCTCAACCTTTTCAAATCATGCACGACTTTAAATATGAATGCATCACATTATAAACAAATCAAAACACATAACACATCGAATTGGTTTGGTTCGGTCCAAACAGTAACGCATTACACTTTCTTAATGTTGGACCCCACACTGGCTAGCATTTCTCACCCAGCGTGTGTTTGCAGAGTTATACCAACATCCAACACAAATCAGTCCAGATCATGGTCTAGTATAACCGTGAAGGAGTCCAAATCGAAGCTCCACGACACTAAGCGGGCAAAATGCGGCGAAGGCTAAAACAGTAGAGACAATGACTGACTCACAAAGGACCTGACCAAACCCACTTAACACATAACGAAAACGGAATTCAGATTGCCCGAAGGCACCTTTTTAAAATCTCTTGATTTTTCATATTTTTCAACTCATAATGTTGGACCCCGAACCTTGAGTGACAATTTGAGTTAGTAATATGAATGGCCAAGTGGATGAGTTGACTGAAATGAAGCTAAATAGCAAGAATTAGAAAGAAAAAGTGTGAAAATTTGAAGGATTTAGAAAGTTTGACTTTTTGGAGAGAGAATATTTGACTTTGAGAGTTGACTTATGATTTAGGCAAAATTTGATAAAATGGTCTTCTGAAAACTTGTAGGTTATGTTAAGAGATTTTGTGGACATAAAGTTTGTAATTTTCGATATCGGGAGTGAAAGTTATGATCACCAAAGTTTATGTTTGATCGGGTTTGACTTTTATATTGGTTGAACTTTGACTGAGAAATTAACCTAGTTAGAGGTTAATTGAGCTTTGATGTTTTTCATGAAAATTGAAGGATTTGTTTTGATCTTTATTTCGATATAAAGTATGCAATTTTTCGATCTCGGAATATTAAGTTATGATTTTTACAAGTTTGTATAGAGGATAGTATCTTTGACCGGAAAATGGACTCCCGTAGGAGTTGAATTGAGTTTTATGTTCTTCTTGGAAGATTTAGAGCTTCTCTCAAGTTTTCTATAGAGACTAAGTTTGTCAAAATCGGAGTTCGGGAGTAAGAGTTATGAATTTCGGAAGTTTCTGATTTTTAAGTGGAAAAAAAAAAAAAGTTTGATGTTGCTGCGGCGCCTCGCTAGTATAAGGCTCGCCCTAGCGGGGCGGGCGCCAGCGTGCGCCCTCGCTAGGGCGACGCCTCACCCTAGCGAGGCGGGCTGCTCTCGCCCTCGCGAGGGCAAGGCTCGCCCTCGCGAGTTGGGCGTCCGTACGCCATCCGACGCCGTTTTGCTTCTTAAATTTCTTGATTTATTTGTTTTCAATCCGACCTTTGCTCACTATTTTGCCTATATCTTTCCGTCCGACATCCGATTGAGTTGATTCTTTTGAGTTGGATTCCTAAGACAATGAATTTCATTTTATAAGAAATTTTGAACTTTTGAGATTAAATTAATGGTGATTAATTTAATCAAAGTGAGTCGGGAAATTTTCCGAGCATGATTTGTTTTAGAAATTCGGGATCTGAGAGATCCGATTGAAGCAATTATTGAGGCGAAATAAAGATAAGACAAGGGATACAAATCATATGAAGACATGAAATGTCAATTTTGCCCTTAGGACTTTTAATTTTGAATTTAAGTTCGGATTGAGGTGTAATTTTGGATTGGGAACACCTGTGAGTAATTTGAGTATAACTTTTGATCTGGGAATCGAAATGAGACGATTCTTGTTTTGAATTAAACTAGAGACATAAGGATACAATTGTTATGAAGACATTGAGTTTCAATTCTGGGATTAAGAATGTGAATTTTGGGACTGAAATAATCGTACATAAGAAATGTGTTAGAATATGGATTTTCCCGACTGTTTCAAGACATATAACTTTTGATGTAGTGCTCGGAATTGAGCGCAGTCAGTGGCGTTGGATTCGTATGAGTGAGAGGAACATTTCTAGAGAAGGAAGTTTGGACAAATTCCTTCAAATCGATAGTGCGAATCAAACCGCAAGTAAGCGTAACTTTAAGTTTTGAATGGAGGGCAATTTGGTCTTTTGACCTTCAATTAATGAAACACATGCAAGAGATGTCGTTTTGGCTTATTAAAAGCCACGAAAGTGTCTGGAAAATTTCAGAAGAAGAGAAAGAGAAATAAGAAGAAGAAGAGAGTGGAAGCTTCGGTTATGGAGGAAGAGGAGAGAGAAAGTTATTTTCGATTTTTCTTCTTATTTCTTAAGGATTTTGGGATGGTTCCAAGAGAGAAAAAGGTAGAGGAGCATAAGAGCTTCCTTTCAAGCCAAAAAAATTCGAATTTGGAAGAGAAAGAGGTAAGAGAAATTGTTCTACTTTGAGATTTTGATTAATTTTCGGTTTAGAATTATGACATATGAGATGGGTTTATGGATTGTGGAATTAATTTTGATGTATATGCTTTAGGCTGGGTTTAATTTTGGATGAAAAATTGATTAAGGTTTAGGCTTAATTTTATGATTGAGAATTTTGAGATATTTTGGTGTAGAATTATAGGAAATATGATGAATTGATGATATATGAAATCAATTTCGAAGAATTTGTATTTTATGGTATTGAATTGGGATAAATTGGTTTAGGCCAATTTTAAGATTTGGGGATTTTTGAAATTGAGGATTTAAATAGTTTGGAATTAATGTGAATTGATGAATTGTGAGATTAATTTTGAAGAAATTATGTTTTATGAGATTGAATTATGAGAATAGTAGATCGACTTACAAATATGAGAATGTTTTAGAAATAGGTTTGTGGTTATCTGCTGATATCCCGGACGGAGGGTCCGGTGGATTCTGATGTGTGTGTGATTGTTTGGAAATTTTAGAAGTGTTGTTTTGAACACTTTGCAGGTTTGGGTTTTTAATGTTGGACCCCACCCCCCACACCTGGGCTAACATTTCTCACCAAGCGTGTGTTTTCGGGTTATACCACGGCGGGTGTTTGCGGGTTATACATGACATCCAACCCAATCGATATTGTCCTCTTTGGTCATGGGTGAGCCACGGTTTAGCCAAATGGTAAGAGGCGAGCATGTGGAAGCTATAAAACCTTGAGGTCATGGGTTGAGCCGTGGCTCACCCATGACCAAAGAGGATATCTTGATTAAGGTTGGATGTCACAGTATAACCCAAAACACCACCGTGGTATAACCCGCAAACACACGCCAAGGAAATGTTAGCCAGTGTGGGGTGGGGTCCAACATTAAAAGCGCTTTTAATGTTGGACCCCACCCCACCCGTAGGTGTTTGCGAGTTATATCACGGCGAGTGTTTCATGGGTTATACCATGACATCCAACCTTAATCAGTATTGTCCTCTTTGGTCATGGGTGAGCCACGGCTCGAACCCATGACCTCAAGGTTTTATAGCTTCCACATGCTCGCCTCTTACCATTTGGCTAAGGATGCCGCGGTATAACCCGCAAACACCCGCCGTGGTATAACCCGCAAACACATGCTGGGTGGGAAATGTTAGCCCAGGTGTGGGGGGTGGGGTCCAACACATAACATCAAATTGTGTCATAATGACATAAGCATATATCCACAAAAATTCACATAATCATCTAATGCAATTCATAGCATCAAATAAATCACATAATAATCACATTCATGACAAAATATGCACTAATTTCTTTAACTCTTTAAATCATAAATCAAATAATTTGAAAACCATGAATTTCATAAATCTTGTATTTTCTAAAACTCATTTTACTCCTTTGAAATCATAATTTCAAACATTTACATCCTTTTCAAACATTTTTATCAATAATAATTTATCAAAAACCAAACTTTGCTTTCTTTAATTTTTAAAATTTCACATTTAGCTTATAATTCAATAAATAAATATACTACCCACCTCAATTATTGTCGAAACTTGATTTCAAGCTCCAATTGCTCCTCGCTTCTTTCCTTCTTTCAATTAAAATTTACCTAAACCATAATATCCAAATTTCACATCACAAAGTGCATAATTCTCACAATTAACTATCGAAATTCATAATCATCGCTTCCAAGCTTTCTAAAACCAGAATTTTAAAATTAAATTCCAAATTTGACCTAAACCGAATTAGTCAAATTAAATCTCATAAATCACTTACTTACTCAAATTAAACTTAGAAAACACCAATTCCATATAAATTCAAGCTATTTCAATCTCCAATTTTGAAAATCCCCAATTTTCAAAATTGGCCTAAACCAATTTATCCAAATTCCATGTCATAAATCATAATTTCTTCAAAATTGATTTCATATTTCATCAATTCCTACTCTTAATTATGATTCTACACCATTAATTCACAAAACCCCAATAATTCACAAAACCCCAAATTTCTAATTTGGCCTAAACTCTAAATTTACCATTTTCAAATTAAACTTCACCTAAAGCATAAACATCAAAATTAACTTAGGATATCTCAAATTCATCACTAATTCAAGTTATCTAAATCATCAATTTCAAAAACCCCCAAATTTTACTATTCATCATCTTCTTCACTAAGCTTTCTCTCTCTAAAATCTTCCATAACCAAATTAACTCATTAATCACTAAATAAATCTCATAGCACATAAACCCACATCATTTCTAATTAATCTAAACCAAAATTTCAAGAATAACTCAAAACTCTTACCTCTTTCTCTCTCTAAAATTTTGAAATTTTTAAGCTCCAAAGGTAGCTTCATCTTCTTTCTCCTTCTTTCCTCTTGAAACTACTTCAAAATCCTTTAAAAACCCAAAAGAAATTCACACTCACCTTCCTTTTCTTCTTTCTCCAACACTATCTGAAACTTCCTCTTCTATCTCCTCTCTTCTTCTTTTCTCTCTTCGTTTCTTTCTTAATTTTTTTGCCTAACTCATGTTTCTTCCTTCTTTAAACGACAGCACACATGTAATTCTGCCATGTCATTAAAATTTTGAGCCAAAAGACCCTTATGCCCTCACTTGTTTGCTTATTTACGAATTTGCCCCTGCAGGAACTTGAAAAACTGACTACTTGCGTCCTGATTTCCAGCATCTAAAAAAAATAATTTGGACAAACTTTCTTCATGAAAATTGTTACTCTAGATCATACGAATCCAACGCCACTGACGGTGCTCAATTCGGATCTAAAACGAAGAAGTTATGGCCGAATTACTAACTGACCTGCACAAAATCCAAAACTGAACATTAACATAACTTCAATCCAGAATTTGACAATCTTAGGGATGAAATTAAATTTCGATCCCTTCACATGATTTGTATCCCTATGTCTTAACTTTATTTTACCTCAAGAATCACCTCAATCGGAGTTGTATAACTCCCAAAAATCGCAAAATACTAAACCATGTTCAGAAAATTATCCAACTTATAACCTATAACCCATCTCTTACTTTGGTTCAATCAATCTCTTTCCATATAATCTCCTAAAAATCATAGTTTTTCATAAAAATGAACGTAATTGTCTTAGGAATCCAACGCTTCAAGAATCAAGTCAATCGGATGTCGGACGAAAGATTTATAACAAAAGATTGCAAAAGGGTCGGAGTTCAAGCAAAATTTTCAAAACCTTAAATACCCACTTATAACTGAATTTTTCAAAAATCATATCTCTTAATTCCGAACTCGGAATTTGACGAATTTTGTTTCTATGGAAAGGTAAAAGGAAGCTCTACAACTTCCCTGAAGAACAGAAAAATCCAATTGGCTTTCAAAGAAGTCAAATTTCTACTCAAAGATTCTGTCTTAATCAGCTTTTCCTAACCAACTTCCAATTTTTAATCGCTCATAACTCCTAGTCCCGATATCGAAAAATTACAAACTTTATGGCGTCGGAAAGATCGAAATACAAGCTCCAACTTTTATTAAGACCACTTATTCCAATTCAGACTAAATCCATACGACGAGTGGCCTCGAAGTATAGCACATGCAAATCTATACTTAATAACATTTTCAAAACAAAGCATATCTTCCGAAATTCATATCTCTCAATCCCGACATCGAAAAATAGTAAACTTTATGTTCACGAAAAGCTCTCGACAGAGGCTACAAGTTTTACGTTGATCATTTTCTTGAATTTGACCTAAATCAAATAGTCAACTTTTTACCCTAAAAGTCAAACTTCCAAGCCAACTTTGACTGATCATAACTCTCACTCCCGATATCGAAAAATGTCAATCTTTATGGATACAGAAAGCTCTTAACATAACCTACAAGTTTCATGTAGCATATTTTCTCAAATTTTGCCTAAATCAAGAGTCAACTCTCCAAGGCCAAAAAGTCAACTATTTCACAATTTTCATATTTTCACTCTTTCTTTCTTTATTTCATGATCTTCAACTTAATTTCAATCAAGTCATCCACTTTTGAAAACTTCTTATTTTCACTCAAAGGTCGGGGTCCAACACAAATGGTTCATACACAAATAACCGGATAATAACGAAAATCTGATTATCCATACACGAAACCCAAATCAGTTAAAGTCGGACAACACAATCAATTTCTAACGAGAGAAAGAAACAAAAAAAATAATTTAAATAATACTTAACCCAGGTCGTCGGCATCGATTTCACCTCCGAACCGGCATCGGGACGTTTAGCTCTTCATAGGTCTTTTTTAAAAAATAGTTTCAACCCCTATTTTATAGCATCAACCGAATATCCCTTTGAATCTCCTTCACGCAGCTCTCAACTAACTCTCCTTTACTGTTCAGTGACAAGACCATTAAAGGTCTACATCACTTAAAACATTTGCTCATCTCTGCATGTGCTTGTTCTCTTCTTCATACTTGCTCCATTGAAGTCATGCATTTCACGCCGCTTGGCGGTCCCTCCAAGTCTCCTGCGACCGATGCTTATTTATTCCTCTACTCTACTTGTGTCTTGCAAAGGACTTGACAATTAAGGGTCACACTCATTAAAACCTTCCTCTCCACCGTGCGTGCTGCTCTGCGTTTTAATCAAAACGCCCACTCCTCTATTTGTAACACAGCCCCTGGGTCACGCCTGTTGCGTGAAGATCTGTGTAGTCCTTAGACAATTAATTTGTCTCCATTTGTTCTCCACGCTGCGTTTCGTCTCTCCTTTTTGTGTTTTGCTCCTCAACGCCTGCTAGCATTTGCGTTTTTGCCCCTGCGTCATCATTCCTCTATCCACGCTGTAGCTTGCTGCCTTAACTTGATTTCATTTGCTCCTCTTAAATCACTGAAGATTCAATTGATGTTGACAATTAAAATGCAACTCTTCTTAAATCCCTGCTTGTGTCTTCGGTGCTCATGCTTATATATTTTCTATTTCTCTTGCTTTTTGTTATGTTTTTTTCTTCTTCCTCCATGAAAGCAAGTATATAATAAATCTTCAAAAAATGACCTAGGTTTAATGCTTCCGACTCACTTTAATATCTTTACTCTCAAATTATACCTAAAAATAAATATGAATTAAAGTGAGTATTTTAATCATTTTTGTATCGATAATCGCTAAGTGAAAATAATTAAAAATATCAACAATTAAGCACATATCAAATACCCCCACACTTAGCTTTTGACTGTCCTCGGCCAAAACATCAAAATTAAGCTCATAACCCAAAACATTTACTCATTTCCCACATTTTCTAAGACAATATAATTATAAACAAAGATGAATAACTTTTAAAAATCATAGCAAGAAATCAACATTCTAAGCTTTTACTCATGATCAATCAACATTTAATATCTTCAAAAACTGAGCAATCTAATGGTAGACTAGGAAAATGTGTTTAACTAAAATATATCAAAGGGTACTCTCCACACCATTCATGAACATGACAATCCATAACTTTGCATATCATTTCATTTCTCCACCACTAATGTTCACACGCAAAATCATGAATCAAAGGACTTTTCAAGGTTGTAATGTGGGCAAGGGTAAGGTGAGGTAAATTTAGGTCAAGTAGTATGAAAGTCATCAAAGCTAGTGAAACAAAAGTAACACTTAAGCAAAAACTGGGTACCGTCAGTTATGACGAATGCAACATTTACATTTCACAACCCCATTCAACTCTCACACACAAACCACATGAAGCATATATTAATCCAAAGGAATCACTCATACAATTTATCTCAATGAAATCACAAGAGTGAACCTTTCAAGCAAACCTCAACCTCATATTCAACATTCTTAAAAAACTCAATCATTACAACTCTAGGAAGATGCATAAATCATAAACAACTTTTAAACACATATGCAATTCTTCCTTGATAATTATTTTCAATAATTGCTTTTTTTCTTTTCTTTTCTTTTCCTTTTTTCTTTTTTTCATTTTCTTTTCTTTTCTTTCCTTGTAAAATTAAAAGAAACTACATCAACATGAGAATCTCAATGATAAGACATAAAATAACATCTCAAGGTTATAACCAACCCTTACATATATACACCCCCACACTTAGAATTTTGTACATCCACAACCTCAACAATCACAAATATTCCACTAGCTTTATGACTTAGGTAAGATATTTGGTTAAGTTTAAAAGCATAAAATATGATTTATACAAAAAGAAAGGTTAAAGCTCAAAGGGGTTTATCAATGGATAAATCATGTCAATAGGGTAGGTCATTTGGCCAATGTAGCTTATGAAAAACAAAGAATGCCTAATCATATCCATGTTAATGCATGTGATAAAATTTTGGCCTCGAATAGAAATTCAACGCAAAATCAAGATGTACATATTATGAAGGTCACACATTATCAAAAAGAAATGAGACTGATATGGATGTGTCAGTCAAATATGGCTCAAAATCTCACCGGCTTTGTCTACCATTAGTTACTACTCTTCTAAAGATAATGCATATCGACCAATCACAAGAACAAAAGTACATGCTAAAGTTGCTATGAAATTATCTAGTTAATTCACACTCCAATCATGATTATATAATCCCAGAAGCAATAAAAAATGAGAAAATGCTTGTTTCATTTGTTTTATTCTTTCTCTCATTTTGATTGAAAACTTAAAAACAAGTAAAACAAACGAATTCGAAAACACACATGCATAAAAAAATAATGCAAAAATGTAAAGGAAAAGAAATTTACTTCCCTTGGGTTGCCTTCCAAGAAGCGCCTTTGTTTAGGATCGCTGGCTCGACTCCTTTTTCTCTTCACGTGACAAAATTGTGATCTTCATGTATCGCCTGTGGTTCCTTTACGAGGGCTAGTTCCGGATAGGGCCCTTGTTGATCATCATCCTCCTTTAGTATCTTCCCTATCATCAACTTCTCAATCTTGACTAAGTCCATACAATATGGAAATATTTCGAACGTCTCATCACCTTTTTCTTCAGCATTTAACTCCTCCAATCTGTAATGTAAAGGTAAAGAGTTAGTTTAAAAAATAATTATAGACTCAGTACTTACCTTGGAGCTAAAAGATGTATCCTTTGCGACTTCGAACTCCTTCTCCACTTCTTCGACACAAACAATTCGTTGAGGGTTGACCTCAAAATTCTCAAGCTCCTCATCACTTTACAAATTTTCCGCACAGACTTCAATTGGATACACCTCGGGTTGATACGATTGCACCTCTTCTCGTTGCGACTCCAGGAGATCAAGGCTTATTGCCATCTGACCCAGTAGGTTTTCCATCCTCTGTTGGTGTGCCTTTGTCTCCTGATGAAATTGCAAAGTGTTATCACAAAGTTTGTTAACCAGTTCTTCTAAAGATGCACCTGAACCAGGTGGGATGGCTTTTGTCTCTTGTCGGAATTCTTGCATCTCCTGCATCCTGCTGAAATTGCAAATTGTTAGCAGCCATAGTATTAACCAGTTCTTCTAAAGATGCAAGTGAATTATGTTGGCTTTCCGGATCTTGGGCGTTAGAATATGTGTCTTTTGAAAATTGCCCTGTTGGAGTTATGTAAATATAGTGCCCTGGAAAGCAAGTGTATTTACATGTAACTTTATCTTCTTGATTCCATAGCTTTGTAATGAAAATATTTATTATTAATAAAACAAAAGAGTTTGGTTTTATCTGTATGAGCATTATATATCTGGTTATAAGGTACCAAGATTCATTTGTAAGTAATATACATATACATAGAGATGTATGGGAAACATGTATATTATTAGAATCAATTAATTGATTCACAATTGAATAATCAAGTTGGTCATTTGATTATGGTTTAGATCGTAGTGTTGCGATTTATCTCCATATAAGTAAAGGAGTTTACTTAAAGGGAATGATGAGTTTCATATCATGATAGTAGTAGACTATCGATAATGGCACTATTAAATGAATTGAATCAAGTATGTTTTCAAGAATAAAGTGGTAGTTACTTTAATCTTAAAACATACAACTTAAGATTCGCTATTATGAACCACAATCTTGATGAGTGGTGAACTCATATGTGTTTCATTATAATTCTTGATATGATTGGAATGAATTTTTATAGGGTATTAATCCAGTGTTGGACCCCGAACTTTTGAATGGAGAAAGAATTGGTGAGAATGAGAATGAATTTAAGGAAATTTGATGAACTTAAGAAAAATTTATGAGAAATGAATTGTTTAATTTTGAGGACTTTAATATTTGAATGAATTTATATGGATTATGAGAGGAAAGTGGATGAGTTGATTGAATTAAAAAGAAAAAGTGTGAAAATTTGAGGGATTTAGAAAGTTTGACTTTTTGGAGAGAGAATGTTTGACTTTAAGAGTTGACTTTTGATTTAGGCAAAATTTGATAAAATGATCTACATGAAACTTGTAGATTATGTTAAGAGCTTTCTGTAGCCATAAAGTTTGCAATTTTTCGATATCGGGAGTGAAAGTTATGATCAGTCAAAGTTTATGTTTGATAGGGTTTGACTTTTATTATGGTTGAAACTTTGACTGACAAATTAACCTAGTTAGAGGTTAATTGAGTTTTGATGTTCTTCATGAAAATTGAAGGGTTTGTTTTGATCTTTATTTCGATATAAAGTATGCAATTTTTCGATCTCGGAATAATAAGTTATGATTTTTACAAGTTTGTATAGAGGATAGTATCTTTGACCGAAAAATGGACTTCCGTAGGAGTCGAATTGAGTTTTATGTTCTTCGTGAAAGATTTAGAGTTTCCCACAAGCTTTCTATAGAGATTAAGTTTGTCAAAATTGAAATTCGGGATTAAGAGTTATGAATTTCGGAAGTTTTGGATTTTAAGTGGAAAAAAAAGAGGAAAATGAAGTACCCCCGTCGCTAGGGCGACGCATTGCCGTAGCGATGACGAGCGTCCGGCTCGCGTCGCCAGGGCGACCTCGCCCTCGCCACGCGCAGCACGCGGGCATTTTCGCTTGGTGTGACGCCGTTTTTGTTTCTCCAAAACGGCGCCGTTTTGATTCCTTTGTTAGCCTCCTTTCACAAATTCGACCTTTGTTCACTATTTTGCTCATATCTTTTTCGTCCGACATCCGATTGAGTTGATTCTTTCGGCGTTGGATTCGTAAGACAATTCCCTACATTCTCATGGGAAGTTTGTAATTTTATGAGATTAAATTAATGGTGATTAATTTAATCAAAGTGAGTCGGGAAATTTTCCGAGCATAGTTCAGTGTTTTGTGAAATTCGGGATCTGTAGAGATCCGATTGAAGCGATTCTTAAGGCGAAATAAAGATAAGACAAAGGGCTACAAATTATATGAAGACATGAAATGTCAATTTTACCCCTAAGACTTTTAATTTCTGAATTGAAGTTCTAATTAGGGTGTAATTTTTGGATTAGGAACATCTAAGAGTATATTGAGTATAACTTTTGATCTGTGAATCGAAATAAGACGATTCTTGTTTTGAATTAAACTAGAGACATAAGGCTACAATTGTTATGAAGACATTGATTTTCAATTTTGGGATTAAGAATGTTAACTTTTGGACGGAAATAATCGTACATGGAAAATGTGTTAGAATATGGATATACCCGAACTGTTTTACGCATAACTTTTGATATAGTGGTCCGAATTGAGCACGGTCAGTGGCGTTAGATTCGTATGATTGAGAGGAAAATTTCTATAGAAGGAAGTTTGGACAAATTCCTTCATCTTGATAGTGCGAATCAACTCGGAAGTAAGCATGACTTTAAGCTTTGAATGGAGGGTAAAATGGTCAATTAACCATCATTTAATGAAACACAAGAATGAGTTGTCGTTTTGAGCTATTAAAAGCCACGAAAGTGGCTGGAAAATCATAAGAAAAGGGAGAAGAAAATAAAAGAAAGAAGAGAGGAGAAGATTTCGTCCATGGAGAAAGGAAGAGGGAGAAAGGTAAGCTTGATTTTTCTACTTGATTCTTAAGGATTTTCATGTTGATCCAAGAGAAAAAGGTTGGAAATGAAGAAAGCTTGCTTTGGGAACCAAGAACCGAAAATAGAAGGAGAAAGAGGTAAGAGAAAATTTTCGACTTTAAGTTTTTGATGAATTTTTGATTGAGAAGTATGGAAAAGGGCTTGGGTTTGTGATTTATGAAGTTGATTTTGGTATATATGCCTTAGGTTGTGTTTAATTTTGGATGAAAATTTGATTAAAGTTTAGGCTTAATCTTGTGATTAAGAATTTCGTGATATTTTGGTGTAGAATGATAGATAATGATATGGTTTTGTGGAATATGAAGTTAATTTTGAAGAGATGTGTTTTATGGTGTTGAATTTGGATAAATTGGTTTAGGCCAATTTTAAGATTTGGGGATTTTTGAAATTGAGGATTTAGATATTTTGGAATTAATGTGAATTGATGAATTGTGACATTCATTTTGAAAATTAAGTTATTTATGAGATTAAGTTATTTTGAGCAGGAGATCGGATGAAAAATGTGAAGACATCAGTTTCGACATTTGTGTCAGTTAGATTTTGTGTAATTTGGATCTTTAGTATGAATATGTTTATGGCTTAAGATAAGTTTGGGATAAATGTATTTGCCTATAAAGTTGGGATAATGGAAATTGTGTATAAGTTTGGAAATGAGATTGAGTTATGAGATCAATATATTGTATTATAGTTATGAGAATGTTTTAGAATTAAGTTTGCGTTTGTTCTGCTAAGATCCCGGACGGAGGGTCCGGTTGATTTTGATGATTGTTTGATTTATTGGGCTTTTATAAGTGTTGTTTTGAACACTTTGCAGGTTTGGGTTAGGATAAATGCAGCCGTTATGCTGCCGAAATTTCGATAAAGTGAGAATAAAGTGTAATTTGAGATTTGTATGGATTTGTATAAGATTTTGTATGATTGCTAAGTTTTGGGTTTAAGATTGAATTTCCTATGGGAAATTATATGGATGTGATTGATGTAAGAAATGAGAATAAGAAAGAAAAAAAATTATACCGAATTTTGGAACGTCTTAGGGTTTCCAACGCGATTGTGATCCTGTGTTCCTTCTTGTTCTCGGATGTCGGACATTTGTTAAGTATCGATTCCGCTTCGTTTCGTTTTGCTTCAGCACATTTGTTATGCTTCCGTTTTGATTTCTGAATTCGACTCACTTTTCGATTCCATGTTACTTTTTATGCTTTCGTTCGTTATTTATGATTCGATTCTATATTCGATTTGCAATTTCGATACGAAATTTCTGTTTCCATTCGATTCCGTTTCCTTCGTTCTCTTCGTTTTTCGGTTGGGATCCGGTTCTCGGATCGGATCCAAACATCCAGTGTCTGCATGTTGGAATTATTAATTGAAACATGTATCAGGGAACATTCACTCAAATAAAGAGTTTATAGTGTTATCATCTCTTCTAGATGTTTTAAGGAGATTTGGTGATTAAATCGGCGCCATGGTTTGATGGACTAGCTACCCATCAAGTCTTAACACTAAGATGAGATCTTATGTGTTAATCACCATATAAAGTAAAATGAGAGATCTAGAAGGAAAAACCAACATAAGGGCAAAACGGTAATTTTACCCTTTGTTGTGCGGATGGCTATAATAAGGTTCTAAATAGGGTTTGCAATTGGACATATTCTCATAATATTTAATAATTCAAGAGTTCAACTAATTTTCTTTAGTGGAATGACATTTAGTTAATAAGCTAGAATTAATTCCAATGAGATTGAATTATTTCTGGGCTTATTGGAGCTTGAATTATCAAAGTCCAATAAGATTCCCCACTTGGCTTTAAGGAAGGTTATCAAGCTAAGTAAGAAGTAGTTTGGAGGCTTTAGAAGTCCATAATTGAATGATGGGCTTATACTAATTAATGGTTAATTGGAAGCCCATATGTTCATTTAGAAATGGGCTTGTTTTGGTTTAATGTAATTGATTAGATTAATTATATTAAAACAATTTTTTTAAATGGAGAAGAAGCAATTTCGAAATTGTGTTAGGTTAGATGTGTAACCACACATTTGACATTAAAATACTAAATAAAGATGGTCTTTATTATGGTTCATCATTATTAAATGGAGTTATGAACTTACCATTAAATGGTTTAATGGTTGGCTTTTAATGTTGGCATGTAACCTATTTGCATTCATTAGATTAAAGATGAAAGATGTGCATTAGATGGATCATCTTCCTTCTTTCTTCTTGCCAAAACCGAAATGGGTATTCAATTATAGGTTATGGTCTTTTCAAATAGCCATTTTGAAGATAAATGAAGTAAGTCTCATTTATTGGCTATTTGATGAGTGATTAATGTAAGAAGTGATGCATTGGATGCCTCTCACTCTTTCCATTCATGCATATTTCGAAATTGAGATGTAAGAAAGGGTTCTTGCATGGTTTTTATACATTCTCTCCTTTCATGCAAGGTAGAACCGAAATTCCTAAGTGAAAGAACTGAAAGAGTTTCAATTTTGGTTCTTCTTCTTCTAAGAAAATCTCCTCCAAATATTTCTTCTCCTTTCCCACCAAAGGATTTTGTTAACCTAGTTGTCCTTGAAGAACAAATGGTAAATCTAATTGGTTGAGGATACTACAACAAGGAAGAAGATAGATTGCTAAAGGAAAAGACTCAAAGGCAAAGGATTTGGATATAAGAAGGAGAGGATAGCAATGAGGATTTAAAGTCATGCGAAGGAGTCGGTAATTCCTTTTATCTTGTTCTTGGTTTTATTATCCTTATACCATATCATGTATGGATTAGCATGTTGATTTGGATATATTGCTTCCGCTGCAAGATGATTTCTTAAAAATTTTTGAAATCTATCGTTTCTCCATACTAAGCATGCTTTCTTTTTCTGATCCAACATGCCCTCCATCATTCTGGAATTGTAAAGCATTCTCCTGCAATTGTAACATCAACTCTTCCAGAGATGGTCCAGAGTTGTGATAGGAAGCTTCTAGTCTGTACCAGAATTGTTGTGTGTCCTGCAAACTATCATGGAAGTAATTTTGCTGATTATCCCATCCATAACAAAAGTTAGGTTGATCAGTCCAAACATTGTTATAGGATTCAGAATATAAATTATAAGAGAAATTACTTCCGTCCATAACAATTTTTTTTGTTTTTTTTTTCAAACACAAAATAAGAAAATGAAAAGATCACCAAAGAACAGAAAAGAAATTAATCACGAACAGATATATACAAAACACCAATTAAATCACAAACAAAAACTAAAACACCACACTCTCCGGCAATGGCGCAAAAATTTGACCGCGCGTCGTAACGCTAGTCAAAATTAATTAACTAAGCTATTACTGTAGCAGTGGCGAGTCCAGGTCGATCCCACAGAGAGTGCGTGTAAAGTTTATGAAATAAAATTAATCGGTGTTTACACTAACGGGGGGTTTTGGATTTTTAAAAGAACGAAAATAAAAATGAAACTAACTAATAAAAACAAATTAAAGAAAACATGCAATAAAATGATAAATGTGGAGAATTCGGTAGGGACCCAGTTCTTCGGTTCAATTTCGGCCTAAACCTTGACTAAGCATATTTTATTAATTTGTTGTTCCTTAACCTCTCCAAGAAATTATTAATCGTGGATTAAAAATTAACCTGAGTTTTCCCTTAGGTTATCTTTAATCAAGATACGATCGTTGATTAAACCTAACCACCTAACAACCTAGGATACGATCTCTAGATTTAATTAGGCGATAACATTACGAACTAGGAAAACCGATTAATCAAGGCAACAACCACATACGCCCGGGTCATTTAACCTAGGTCATGTTATCCCTAATGATTACGAATCATCAGTCGCTACACATGAATTTCAACATAACAATTACGTATTATATCAAAATTCTAGCAATAAGTTTGAAATTAACGATTCAATGAACACATTAAAATCATCAATTTAAAAAACCCAAAGGGTTCATACACAAATAACCGAATAATAACAAAAATCTAATTATCCATACACGAAACCCAAATCAGTTAAAGTCGGATAACACAATCAATTTCTAATGAGAGAAAGAAACAACAAAATAATTTAAATAATACTTAACCCAGGTCGTCGACATCGATTTCACCTCCGAACTGGCATCTGGACGTTTAGCTCTTCATAGGTATTTTTCGAAAAATAGTTTCAACCCCTATTTTATAGCATCAACCGAATATCCCTTTGAACCTCCTTCACGCAGCTCTCGACTAACTCTCCTCTACTGTTCAGTGACAAGACCATTAAAGGTCTACATCACTTAAAACATTTGCTCCTTTCTGCGTGTGCTTATTCTCTTCTCCTGCGGCTGCTCAATCTCGCAAGCTTCACTCCATGCCTGCGCTGCTCCAGCCCAGGCCGCAGCTCACACTGCTTCGCGCCTCCCTCCAACTCTCCTGCACTGATGCTTATTTATTCCTCTACTCTCTACTTGTGTACTGTGCAGTGACTTGACAATTAAGGGTCACACTCATTAAAACCTTCCTCTCCACCGTGCGTGCTGCTCTGCATTTTAATCAAAATGCACACTCCTCTATTTGGAACACAGCCCCTGGGTCACGCCTGTTGCGTGATGATCTGTGCAGTCCTTAGACAATTAATTTTTATCGATTTGCTCTCCACGCTGCGTTTCGTCTCTCCTTTGTGCATTTTTCTCCTCAACGCCTGCTAGCATTTGCGTTTTTGCCTCTGCGTCGTCGTTCCTCTATCCACGCTGTAGCTTGCTGCCTCAACTTGATTTCATTTTGCTTCTCTTAAATCACCGAAGATTTAATTGATGTTGACAATTAAAATGCAACTCTTTTTAAATCCCTACTTGTGTCTTCGGTGCTCATGCTTATATATTTTCTATTTCTCTTGCTTTTGTTATGTTTTTTTTCTTCTTCCTCCATGAAAACAAGTATATAATAAATCTTCAAAAAATGACCCAAGTTTAATGCTTCCGACTTACTTTAATATCTTTACTCTCAAATTATACCTAAAAATAAATATGAATTAAAGTGAGTATTTTAATCATTTTTGTATCGATAATCGTTAAGTGAAAATAATTAAAAATATCAATAATTAAGCACATATCAAATACCCCTACACTTAGCTTTTGACCGTCCTTGGGCAAAACATCAAAATTAAGCTCATGACCCAAAACATTTACTCATTTCCCACATTTTCTAAGACAATATAATCATAAACAAAGATGAATAACATTTAAAAATCATAGCAAGAAATCAATCTTCTAAGCTTTTACTCATGATCAATCAACATTTAATATCTTCAAAAACTGAGCAATCTAATGGTAGACTAGGAAAATGTGTTTAACTAAAATATATCAAAGGGTACTCTCAACACCATTCATGAACATGAAAATCCATAACTTTGCATATCATTTCATTTCTCCACCATTAATGTTCACACGCAAAATCATGAATCAAAGGACTTTTCAAGGTTGTAATGTGGGCAAGGGTAAGGTGAGGTAAATTTAGGTCAAGTAGTATGAAAGTCATCAAAGCTAGTGAAACAAAAGTAACACTTAATCAAAAACTGGGTACCGTCAGTTATGACGAATGCAACATTTACATTTCACAACCCCATTCAACTCTCACACACAAATCACATGAAGCATATATTAATCCAGATGAATCACTTATACAATTTATCTCAATGAAATCACAAGAGTGAACCTTTCAAGCAAACCTCAACCTCATATTCAACATTCTCAAATAACTCAATCATTAAAACTCTAGGAAGATGCATAAATCATAAACAACTTTTAAACACATATGCAATTCTTCCTTGATAATTATTTTCAATAATTGCTTTTTTTTTTCCTTTTTCTATTTCTTTTCCCTTTTTTTTCTTTTTTTCATTTTCTTTTCTTTTCTTTTCCTTGTAAAAATTAAAAGAAACTACATCAACATGGGAATCTCAATGATAAGACATAAAATAACATCCCAAGATTATAACCAACCCTTACATATATACACCCTCGCACTTAGAATTTTGTACATCCACAACCTCAACAATCACAAATATTCCACTAGCTTTATGACTTAGGTAAGACATTTGGTTAAGTTTAAAAGCATAAAATGTGGTTTATACAAAAAGAAAGGTTAAAGCTCAAAGGGGTTTATCAATGGATAAATCATGTCAATAGGGTAGGTCATTTGGCCAATGTAGCTTATGAAAAACAAAGAATGCCTAATCATATCCATGTTAATGCATGTGATAAAAATGTGGTCTCGAATAGAAATTCAACGCAAAATCAAGATGTACATATTATGAAGGTCACACATTATCAAAAAGCAATGAGACTGATATGGATGTGTCAGTCAAATATGGCTCAAAATCTCACCGGCTTTGTCTACCATTAGTCACTACTCTTCTAAAGATAATGCATATCGACCAATCACAAGAGCAAAAGTACATGCTAAAGTTGCTATGAAATTATCTAGTCAATTCACACTCCAATCATGATTATATAATCCCAGAACAATAGAAAATGAGAAAATGCTTGTTTCATTTGTTTTATTCTTTCTCTCATTTTGATTGAAAACTTAAAAACAAGTAAAACAAACGAATTCGAAAACACACATGCATAAACAAATAATGCGAAAATGTAAAGGAAAAGAAATTTACTTCCCTTGGGTTGCCTTCCAAGAAGCACCTTTGTTTAGGGTCGCTGGTTCGACTCCTTTTTCTCTTCACGTGAAAAAATTGTGATCTTCATGCATCACCTGTGGCTCCTCTACGTGGGCTAGTTCCGGATAGGGCCTTTGTTGATCATCATCCTCCTTCAGTATCTTCCCTATCATCAACTTCTCAATCTTGACTGAGTCCATACAATATGGAAATATTTCAAACGTCTCATCACCTTTTTCTTCATCATTTAACTCCTCCATTCTCAAGCTCCTCATCACTTTGCAAATTTTCCGCACAGACTTCAATTGGATACACCTCGGGTTGATACGATTGCACCTCTTCTCGTTGCGACTCCAGGTGATCAAGGCTTATTGCCATCTGACCCAGTAGGTTTTCCATCCTCTGTTGGTGTGCCTTTGTCTCCTGATGAAATTGCAAAGTGTTATCACAAAGTTTGTTAACCAGTTCTTCTAAAGATGCACCTGAACCAGGTGGGTTGGCTTTTGTCTCTTTTCGGAATTCTTGCATCTCCTGCTGTATATCCTTTTGAAATTGCAAATTGTTAGTAGCCATAGTATTAACCAGTTCTTCTGAAGATGCAAGTGAATTATGTTGGCTCTCCGGATCTTGGGCGTTAGAATATGTGTCTTTTGAAAATTGCCTCCATCATTCTGGAATTGTAAAGCATTCTCTTGCAATTGTAACATCAACTCTTCCAGAGATGGTCCAGAGTTGTGATAGGAAGCTTCTGGTCTGTACCAGAATTGTTGTGTGTCCTGCAAACTATCATGGAAGTAATTCTGCTAATTATCCCATCCATAACAAAAGTTAGGTTGATCAGTCCAAACATTGTTATAGGATTGAGAATATGAATTATGAAAGAAATTACTTCCGTCCATAACAATTTTTTTTTGTTTTTTTTTCAAACACAAAATAAGAAAATGAAAAGATCACCAAAAAACAGAAAAAAAAATTAATCACGAACAGATATATACAAAACACCAATTAAATCACAAACAAAAACTAAAACACCGCACTCCCCGGCAACGATGCCAAAATTTGACCGCGCGTCGTAACGCTAGTCAAAATTAATTAACTAGGCTACTACTGTAGCAGTGCGAGTCTAGGTCAATCCCACAGAGAGTGCGTGTAAAGTTTATGAAATAAAATTAATCGGTGTTTACACTAACGGGGGGTTTTGGATTTTTAAAAGAACGAAAATAAAAATGAAACTAACTAACAAAAAAAAATTAAAGAAAACATGCAATAAAATGATAAATGTGGAGAATTCGGTAGGTACCCGGTTCTTCGGTGCAATTTCAGCCTAAACCTTGACTAAGCATATTTTATTAATTTGTTGTTCTTTAAACTCTCCTAGAAATTATTAATCGTGGATTAAAAATTAACCCGAGTTTTCCCTTAGGTTTTGTTTAATCAAGGTACGATTATTGATTAAACCTAACCACCTAACAACCTAGGATACGATCTCTAGATTTAATTAGGCGATAGCATTACGAACTAGGAAAATCGATTAATCAAGGCAACAACCACATATGCCCGGGTCATTTAACCTAGGTCATGTTATCCCTAATGATTACGAATCATCAGTCGCTACACATGAATTTCAACATAACAATTACGGATTATATCGAAATTCTAGCAATAGGTTTGAAATTAACGATTCAATGAATGCATTAAAATCATCAATTTAAAACACCCAAAGGGTTCATACACAAATAACCGAATAATAATGAAAATCCGATTATCCATACACGAAACCCAAATCAGTTAAAGTCGGACAACACAATCAATTTCTAATGAGAGAAAGAAACAACAAAATAACTTAAATAATACTTAACCCAGGTCGTCAGCATCGATTTTACCTCCGAACCGGCATTGGGACGTTTATCTCTTCATAGGTCTTTTTCGAAAATTAGTTTTAGCCCCTATTTTATAGCATCAACCGAATATCCCTTTGAATCTCCTTCACGCAGCTCTCGGCTAACTCTCCTGTACTGTTCAGTGACAAGACCATTAAAGGTCTACATCACTTAAAACATTTTCTCCTCTCTGCGTGTGCTTGTTCTCTTCTCTTGTGGCTGCTCAATCTCGCAAGCTTCACTCCACGCTCAGGCCGCTCCAACCTAAGTCAGAGCTCACGCCTTCGCACTCCTCTAATTCTCCCTGACCGATGCTTATTTATTCCTCTACTCTCTACTTGTGTACTGTGTAGTGACTTGACAATTAAGGGTCACACTCATTAAAACCTTCCTCTCCACCGTGCGTGCTACTCTGCATTTTAATCAAAACGCCCACTCCTCTCTTTGGAACGCAACCCCTGGGCCACGCCTGTTGCGTGATGATCTGTGTAGTCCTTAGACAATTAATTTGTCTCCATTTGCTCTCCACGTTGCGTTTTGTCTCTCCTTTGTGCGTTTTTCTGCTCAACGCCTGCTAGCATTTGCGTTTTTGCCTCTCCGTCATCGTTCCTCTATCCACGCTGTAGCTTGCTGCCTCAACTTGATTTCATTTTGCTCCTCTTAAATCACCGAAGATTTAATTGATGTTGACAATTAAAATGCAACTCTTCTTAAATCCCTGCTTGTGTCTTCGGTGCTCATGCTTATATATTTTCTATTTCTCTTGCTTTTTGTTATGTTTTTTTTCTTCTTCCTCCATGAAAGCAAGTATATAATAAATCTTCGAAAAATGACCTAAGTTTAATGCTTCCGACTCACTTTAATATCTTTACTCTCAAATTATACCTAAAAATAAATATGAATTAAAGTGAATATTTTAATCATTTTTGTATCGATAATCGCAAAGTGAAAATAATTAAAAATATCAACAATTAAGCACATATCATTGACCCAAGTATAGGCTTCTCCCGCCTGTCCGCTAGTGGCATGGAGCTCCCTCAAGGACTCCCTCAAGAATTTTACGGCTACACAAGACCATTATATGGGAATGTGTAGTGCGTCATGAATTTGGACATACCCAAACCATTATGCTGTGCTTATGTGCTTATGATCTGTTAACACGTTTGATGCATACATGATTTAAAATTGCTCATGAATTGTTTGAAAATCAAGCATTTTGAGATGATGATATTTACATGTGAAATTACTATGGTTTCGAAAGTGTACAATGACAATGAGTGAGTTTTGAAAATAGTTTTGCTTGTTTCTTTATTATAAATATGTTACCCACGAGCTTTATAACTCACCCCCATTCTTCTCCCCCTATTCAGGTGATGAGCAAGAGATCGAGTAGGTCAAGAGTTACGGCATCACTCCGAATTGTCATATTTTTGTATTTTCAAGTTAGATTTTGGGAATTCGAGGCTTTAGCTGTATTTCAAGTTTTATTAGTTCAAGTGTATTTTGTATTTTTGGTCCTTGTACTCAAATGATGTATTATGGCTTGAAATGCCATTAAAGCTTTGTAAAACTCTTCTTTTGATTATCAATGAGATATGGTTGATGTTGGACCCCAAATTATTATTTTTATTTATTAAGCATGATTTAAATAAATTATGAGGTTTGATGGATAAAGGTTTGGAGCTACTTGTTATGTAAATGTTAGTAGAATTTATTATATGGTTTGGTTGTATTAAAAGTGGTAAGATTTTATGACATAGATTAAGTGAATTGAAGCATTAAAGTGGTAAGAATGCATAAAGGCATTTTAGGCAAGTCGCTTAAGGTTATAAGACTTAAGGCTTAAATGAAAGGGCAAAATGGACATTGCACACCTATTAAGGGTATAAAAAGAAGAAGAAATGGTTGTATTGTTTGAAAAAATGGAAGAAGGAGCCGTGGAAGAGAGGAGAAGAAGAGGAAAGCTAGGGTTTGGAGAGTTTGAAGATTTTGAAGAATGTGAAGCATCCACAAGTAAGTACAAGACTCAACCCTTCTTGATTTGTTGAATGAATCATGTCTAGTGATCGTTAGAAGAGAGAAATGGGGTTAAATGTGGGTAGGATGATATTGATGAACGGTGTTCTAGGGTTAATGATTTTGTTGTGTTTGTGAATGATTTTTGTGTTTGGAAATAATCAGTGAAATTAAATGAGTGGTTTTATATGTATATTGTGAAATAAAAGTAATTATGCTTTGAGAAAATTCATAAGAAAAGAATGATTTTGATTTTGATACCTTCAGGTTTTGAGTAGATTGGTATGGTTTATGAAAGTAAAGTGGATGAGTTGATTGAAATGAAGTTAAATAGCAAGAATTAAAAAGAAAAAGTGTGAAAATTTGAAAAATTTAGAAAGTTTGACTTTGGGGATGAATAGTGATAAAATGTTTGACTTGAGAGTTGACTTTTTGTTTGAGGTAAAATTTGAAAAAATTGTCTTCTGAAAACTTGTAGTTTATGTTAAGAGCTTTCTGTCGCCAAAAAGTTTGCAATGTTTCGATATCGGGAGTGAAAGCTATGAGCAGTCAAAGTTTAGTATAAATTTGACTTTGTTTGAAAAATGTTATGGGTTGACCTCGTATATGGCTGAAGCTTTGACTGAAAAATTTACGTAGTTAGAGGTTGATTTAGCCTTTAAGTTCTTCATGAAAGTTGAAGAGTTTCTACTGTGAAATGTTTAAAAATGAAAAACGTCTTGAAAATAATTTTTCACTTATTGTTCAATTTATAAATATGTTACCCACGAGTTTCCGAGCTCACCCTCCCTTTCATCCCCATCTCTAGGTATTCGGGCAAGAGATCGGATGAAAGACTGTCAGGACACCAGCTCGATTTGTGTATGTTTCTGTATTTTAAATAATTTGGATTATGGCTTGGAAAGCCATTAAGGTTCTGAAAATGTTCGACTCATGAAAGTATTAAGTTATGAAATTGTATATAGATTGGAATTGTGTATGGCTAAGGTTATGAACTTGTGTATAATTTTGAGTACAATGTATTTGAATTATAAGATTGTATATTAATGTAAATTATGGATTTATATGTTGAGTTGAGGTTCAAAGTTTGTGTATGATGATGAGTTATGGTTATGCATGGGAATGGTTGAAGTGTTTAGAACTACGATTGCGTTTATTTCTGCTGAGATCCCAGATGGAGGGTCCGGTGGATATGATGATTGTATGATTGATTGGGATATATTTTAGAAGTATATTTTGATGCTTTGCAAGTTTGGGTTAGAGGAAAAACAGCTATTATGCTGCCGAAATTTTGTTAGATAACAAGTTTGAATAAAGAGTAAAAATAAGATTAAAGATGTTTAAGGATGGTTTATGGGTTTTGTATGATTGTATAAGTATTGAAGGATGATTTTGCAAAGATGGGAAAAATCGTTTGTTTGGTTTGTGATGGAATAAAATGAATATCAAGGAAAAAGAAAGAAAGAAAAATTTATACCAGTTTTGGAATGTCTTAGTATTTCCAACGCGTTAGTTTGTCTATCATATTTGTTATGGATATCGGAATTTGCTTCAGGTCAACTTGATCCGCTTGTTTGCTTTGCTTGCGATCTGTATTCGATTTGCATTCGATTTAATTCCGCGTTCGCTTTGTTGTCTTTATCGACTTCGCCTGTTTATTCGATCCGCTTGTTTGCTTTGCTTGCGATCTGTATTCGATTTGTATTCAATTTAATTCCGCATTCGCTTTGTTGTCTTTATCGACTTCGCCTGCTTATTCGATTCGTTTCGCTATTTTCGCTTACGCTTTTGTCTCCGCTCTGTACTTTGTTTCCGTCTTTTGTTATTCATTTTAGCTATCTACCATTTCGTTCGTCGTATTCGTTTCTATTTTTCGGTTGGGATCTGGTTCCCGGATCAGGTCCCAACAGCATGTGCCCACGATGCGGCGTGTGCGAGTGCCCTCGTCGTGGCGAGCTTCCGTTTTCGCCGCGGCTAGCTTCTGTTTTCCTACACAAACATGTTTTGGTATTTTGGACATAACTTTTGATGTAGATGTGCAAATGAGGTGATTTTTGATTCGTTGTAAAATAGAGACAAAGGTCTAAAAGTTTTATAAAGAAATTAAGTTTTGAATCAATCTTTACAGATCCAAAAGTTTGGATGGAATTTGAGTATAGATTCTTGTTTCGTTATAAGGATAGTCCCAATATGTTTGGAGTATAACTTTTGGATTTCTAAAATAAATTTAATAATTTTGGAGTCATTAGAAACTTAAGACAATGGGGAACATTTTTCTAGAAGAGAATATTACCAGATTTTGTCATTTACTTGATCAAAGTGATCATGGAAAATTGACCCGAATGTTTGGACTTTTGGAAGAGTTTGATTTTTTAGAATTTATCTTAGTGAATATACAATATATGGGTCCTTAATTTGTATTCCTATTGAATGAGAATTTTGCATTTGAAAAAGGGAATCAAGGAAGGCAATAGGATCAAGAGGAGAGGCATCTTTTAAGCATGTATCTAAGCAAGGAATTTATGTGGGTTTCATGTTTATAATTTAGAAATGAGCCAATAAAGTTTTCTCCCAAATCAAGAATAATTTCAATTACTTCATAAATATTTTTTTTGTTTCTTTTGAATGATTTGCAAAATTGCTACATGTTTCGGTATATGAACTTTGTTGATGAATTTCAAAATAAAGATGGGAATGCATTGAAACATTTTATGTTATGTCTTGGAAAATTCATGGCATTTTGTATATTTGGAAAAAAAGAAAGAGCATGCAAAGCATGAAAGAATTTGATAAAATGATTTGAGCATGATTATGTGCTTCTGTTTGGGCGAGAGTGGAACCATTCTGTTCGTCACGTGCACATCGACAAGAGCCTTCTTCCGGCTGCCCGTTTGTGGTATATGAGCTCTGAAAATGGACTCATTCTGTTCAGGGTATAAACTTCGGTTTCTCCCTTCTGTTTCCATGGAACCCTCTAGCCATTTGTTTGTGCATTGCATCTTTGAATTGTCAAGTATGTTGCATAAATTGAGTGTTTTGTATTGATGGTTAAATGGATATGCTATGTTGATGTGATGACATTTCTAACTATGAGTTTTGACTTCAAAATTTCGAATTTGACTGAGAATTTGGGAACAAAGCATTTTATGAATTCATTATGATTTTTATATGAAAAATGAACACTTCCACGGTTTTGCTTATTCTTCGTTATAAGCATATTACCCACGAGCTATAAGCTCACCCCCCTTCATTCCCAACCACAGGTGATGAGAAGAAGATCGGGTGAAGGGAAGTGAAGGTTTTTGTTTGTATGTGTACATATTGTAGTGTTTTTAAGTTAGATTGTTGTTGAGAATTTTGGGAGTTTTGTATTTTGTATATTCGGATTTCGATATTGATATTGTATTATGGCTTGGAATGCCATTAGAGCTGGTAAAATTCTATTCTTTTCATGTTAATGCATTATGTATGGATGATGTTGAGTGGGAATATGAAATTTCATATGGATAAGGTTGAATTGAAATTAAAGTATACTTGAGGAAGTTATCGATTTGAGATGATAAATCATGAATACGAATTATTGTCATGTATATATATTTATAAGTGAGATGTGTTATGGAAAAAGGGACATATAAATGGTATGAGACTTTAAGCTTCACGATTTCTTCGAATTACGCCAACGTTTATGGTTCAATGGTTGGACTCCAAAAATGGGGCTCATCATGTTTGGTATCGAAGCAAGAAAAGATTACAAGGAACCACGCTTAAGTATGATGGTATTTTATTCTGAGGCTGGGTTCCGAAAACGGGATCCAGCATTTGTGGTATCAAAGCAAGAAGATGAATCAATGAAGGTTAAGGAAACTTCATCGGAATACAATCATGTCATAGGGTATCCGTTTTAGAGTTGGGCTCTGGAAACAGGGCCCAGCAGTTGATATTGTTTTAGCTTCAAACTTTTGCATTGAATCATTTTACCATGAGAATATGATTTTAGAAGATTGCTTGAGTGTATGTTTAAGTTTGCTTTTTGACTTTATTTTGGGTTGTGTTGTTTTGATGAAAATGGCTGAAAATTTTAAGTTATGGGTTCTTTGGAAAAAGGCTTTCGTCGCGACGGGACCATTTGCTCACCGCGGCGAAAGGGCATTTGCTTGCCGCGGTGCACGTCCCCGAAAGGTTTTGTCACGGTGAAACATCATACGCTGCGGCGATGCCCACCTTTGCTTCCGAGGGACTTTTCTTCTAAATTTTCAACTTCTAAATCTTCCCTCCAAGCCCAAGCCCAAGGCTCATGCTTCAGTGTCCGATGTTGGGCTCCGAAAATGGGCTCCAACATGTTGTGATATCAGAGCGACTAGGTTTAGTTCCAGGTTTGCATTGCATTGTTTTAAATGAACAACTTGCATTATTTTAAATTGTTCTACACAATTTTAATTGTTTTATATGATTTGAACTATTTTTACATACTTTGAATATTGTTTTGCTTGAACTAAAGGTTTTCAATGGTTTTATATGGAAGGAGTGAAAATGCTGCCTTGAAAGAGAACTCAAGGAGCTATGACTAGATCTCATTCTCGCCAAGGGAGCATGAATGAATCCCATGTCCCACAAGATGTTAGGACACATTCTGCTCTGAATTTTGAGGCACCTAGTTTGGAACAAGAAGTGCGCCACCGGCTCCTCCTATGCCTCAAGCAAATCCCATGGATCCGAGTTTCTTTCAAGCCTTTGCTTAGGCTTTCACGTATGCCATGGGTCAAGGGTCTCAGGTTCCGATGCAAGCTACAGTAGACAGGAGTGGACAGTATGACAAGCTTCGTAAGTTTGGGGTTGTGGATTTCAATGGAACGACAAATCTGGTAGAGGTTGAAGCCTAGTTGAAGAGGACCGAGAGGGTTCTATTTCAGATGAAATGCTCAGATGAGGAGAAGTTAGACTATGCAGTTAGTTTGTTACAGGGAGATGCACTGCATTGGTCGGAATTAGTGCCTCACAGTCAGGTCATGCCACCGGTACTGATATAGAGAGACTTTGTGGAAGAGCTCAGAAAGAAGTACCTCTCTAGGGTTTATATACAAAAGAAGGTCAGAGAGTTTTTGAACCTCACACAAAGGGACATGAGTGTGAGCGAGTATGAGTTGAAGTTCACACAGCTTTCTCGATATGCAGCCAACATTGTGGCGACTGAGGAAGATAAATGTCGTAAGTTTGAGGGAGGTCTTCATTTGGGGATCAAGGAGAAAGTCTTGATCCACAACTTCTGTGACTACCAACAATTGGTGGATGCTGCACTCTAGGCTGAAAAACTGGAGAATATAAGAAATGAAGTAAGTAGGAAGAGGAAGAACATGGAGCAGTCTTCTAAGAAAGGAACGAGTGCTCCAATGCTTGAGAGGAGCACAAGGAGTTATCACACACAGAGTGAAGTGGGTAGCAGTGGCTCTACCAGGAACAAGCAGGTAAAGGTAGTATCAGGGCAAGTCTCTAATGTGGGAGGCACTGGAAGAGCAGGAAGGAGTAGGTACACAAACCCCTAATGTGAGCATTATGGGAAACTTCACCAAGGAGAGTGCTTCAAGTTACTTAGAGCCTTTTTTTGATGCAGAGAGAAGGGACATATGATCAGGGATTGTCCACAGGTATCGAGACAAGAGGGGTCATAGTTTCAAGCCTCGAGATAAGCAGAAATAGTGGGAACCAGGCCAGTTACTGAGGTAGGCAGCTCTGGAACTGCAAGGAAGACTATTCCTCTAGGAAGGCCAAGGGGTCAGGCACAGGTAAGGGTGTTTGCCATGACTAGGGAGGAAGCTGCACCTGCACCTGAGGTTGTCACGAGTATGGCTCAGTTATTTGATTCAGCAGTATATGTTTTAATTGATTCTGGTTCCACAAATTCTTTTGTTTCTGTAAGCATATCATTGTATAGTGTGAATTCAGAGCCTTTGGATAACTTTTTGATTGTTAGTACTCCTTTAGGGAGGACTGTGGTGATCAGTCAAGTATATAAGGGTTGTGAACTCTTCATTGATGGTGCTAGATTGGTAGTAGACTTACTACCTCTAGACCTAAAAGGGTTAGATGTTATATTGGGAATGGACACTATGGAGAAATATTTGGCGAAGCTGGATTGTGGCCTGAAAGAAGTGGAATTTGATTTGGGCAATGGTGAGAAGGTGATTTTCATAGGGGAAAGAAAAACACCATCACCAAGAATTATTTCGGCCTTACTAGTTGACAGAATGATGGGCAAGGGGTGTGAAGGCTTTTTGGCACATGTTGTGGATACCGATGTGAATGAAGGGAAGTTAGAGGATTTTTCGATGGTGAGGAAGTTTCCAGATGTGTTCCCAAAGGACTTACCTGGTATGCCACCGGTAAGGGAAATCGAGTTTGCCATCGACTTGATTTCTGAAACTGCACCTATCTCGATACCACCATATAGAATGGCACCAATTGAGTTAAAAGAGCTTAAGGAGCAATTGGAGGAACTGTTAGACAAGGGATATATACGGCCAAGTTCATTACCTTGGGAGCGCTTGTTTTGTTTGTGAAAAAAAAAGGATGGAACATGGCGGATGTAACATCCCATCACCGATGGGAAGGGTAAATTGGTCATTTGGGACGGGTTAGGCGTGTGTAAACATATCTCGGCATGTTCCTGCATCATATGGCCTCTATATATATATGAATGGTAATTTTTGCACATGCACATGATTGTATATGCATTCATGACATTTCCTAGCATATGTGTCTATAAATGTAATTTTTTGTGAAAAATGTGTTTGAAAATTGAATTGGAGTGATATAAGTGTATTTTACATTTTTAGAAAATTGTAGAAATTTTTCTAGAATTTTTCGGAAAAAATTTTCGGACCGGAAAAAATTGCCAAGTAGCAGACTGCATGGATTTTCGGTACTGAGAATGACTGTTCAATGGCACTGGAAAATTAGAGACATGATTTTGAGGAATTATGATGAATGAGCCATTGAAATTTGGAGTAGGAATTAAATTGTGTTTGAAAAAAAAACCTGAGGAGTGTTTAAAACCAAGACAAATGGCAAGTGACACATGTCACTTGCCTACTTAGTCTTATTATTAATGGTTATTTAATAATCTAATGGGTATAAGCTTCCACGACATTCTAAGTGTGAAAGAATAAGTGGTGATCTTAAAGTGTTTGCCTTCTCCTGCATCTGTTGGTGCTACCCTTCCTCCTTCGTTGGTTTTTCCATCCACCATACAAGAAGCTTTTCCTTGTTATTTGCTTGCTCTTTTTCTCTTCACACATAAATACAAACTTAAGCCTTGGGATGATGATGATTGTTGTGTGGGTGAGTGATGGTCGTAGGTGGTGTTGAGAGGTACAGAATTGGAGTAGTTTGAAGAATTGAAGAATTGAAGCTTTGAAGCTTGTTTAGGTAATAATTAAGTTGTATATTCTTTCTTTGGTAGTTAGAAGCATTTATTGTGATTTATTGTGCATTAATTTCATGAAGCTTATGGTTTGATTGTATGGGTATGTTGCTTATTTGATTGATTGATGATTGGTAAATGATGAATTAGAAGTTAATGGATGAGATGTTATGTTGTATTAAGTTGTTTTGGGTGGTTAGGAAGGTTGTTAAATGAGTGTTTCTTAATGGGTGATGGTTGAGGGTAGTTGCTGCAAATTTGTGGACTTGTATTAAAGGATAGGTTGTGACTTGTTTATGGTGCATATGTGGAGTAAATTGAATGTTATTTGGGTTAGAAATGGTATGGAAGATGTAGGATGTGAGTTAGGTTATAAATCTGGAAAATTTTACTTTGTTTATGTTTCAGATATTTGATCATAACTTTTGATATGGTTATGCTATTGAGTTGAGGTTTGGTTTGTATTAAACTTGAGAAGTTTTTTTAGATTTCTTATGAAGAAAGTTCTATCCAATTGTGGCTTGAAAGGTTTGGAATTTTGCTTTGAAAGTGAGACATATGTGCAGGGTGAATGTTGGTGAGGCTAACATTAACGATTTTGTGACCAGAAACTTGGGAATTTTTTCTAGGCTAAAGTAGACTGATTTTGTGAAATTGGTCTTCATTAAACTTGGAGGATTTCTTGTTAGCTTTCTATCACCACTAAGTATGATATTTGTTGATTTTTAGGTTGAAAGTTATGGCTGGTTAACTTTCAGATGGTAATTTATGTCTTAATGTGTTTTGATGTGTGTAATATCTCTGAGTATGGATTTTGGTGATTTCTGTGTTCTGACGCTAATTTTGGAATATTATGGTTGAAATTAACTCAAGTTATCTTATGGAAAGCTGTATAGGAATGTTTTAGCTTTGTAATGAGGTATAATATGTGAATTTTGGATGTAGGGATTGTACGTTATGAATTTGAAAAGTTTGGATATAGTTTAGGTCATGTGCTGATTTAACAAGCTTTAACAGGGCAGCCATAATAATGGGAAAATTTGACTTAGTTAGAGATGGAATTTGCTTCTAAGTCTTTCATGAGACTTGTAGAATGAGTTTTGATCTTTTCAGTGATATAGAGTATGTAATTTTTTGATAATGGGATAGAAAGTTATGCTTTGTGGAATATTGTATTACTGTTGAGAATGACTTATATAGGCAGAAACTTTGATTGAGAATTTGATTTGTTTACAGGTTGAATTTGCTTCCAAGTTGTGCATGAAAGTTGTATAATATGTTTTGCTCTTTTGATTGATATGAAACTTGGATTTTTTTTTGCATAAGGAATGGAAAGATAGGATTTTTAGTAGAGTGTTGTACTGTTTTGGAAAATATGGGATTAGGCAGCAACTTTGATTGCATTTTTGAGGATTTTCTGTTCTCTTTCCAATGAGTCCTTAATTGTAATTTTTGGACATTTGTGTGAAGAGTTATGTAGTGTGGAATAAGGGAAGGTTTATAGCCCTTTGTTTTATTTTTTTAATTAATTATTTTTTTCTTAATTTGTTATTTATTTTAGCCTAATTGAGACTGAGACCGATGCTACTGGACAGGATCAGGAGAGTTCAGGACAAGGATGCTGTTTTGGTTAGACTGATTGAGAGAGTAAAAGCTGATTCGAGTTCTGAGTTTGACTTGAGAGATGGGACTTTATGGATGGGACAGAGGCTTTGTGTGCCTGATGTGGATGACTTGAGGCGAGAGATATTGGAGGAGGCTCATATGGCCACATATGCTATGCATCCTGGTACTACCAAGATGTATAACACTCTGAAGCAACATTTCTGGTGGCCTGGCATGAAGAAGCAGGTAGCTGAGTTTGTGTCTAGATGTTTGACGTGCCAGCAGGTTAAGGCTGAGCACCAGGCTCCAGTAGGGAAGCTTCATTCGTTGCCGATTCTGGAGTGGAAATGAGAACGAATCACCATGGATTTCATTATGGGGTTGCCTAGGACGCCGAGGCAGCATGATGCTATCTGGGTCATAGTGGACCGGTTGACTAAATCGGCCCATTTCTTGGCAGTGAGGGAGAATAATACTATGGATCAGTTGGCCCAGAAGTATGTGGCGGAGATAGTGAGATTGCACGGGGTCCCAGTGTCGATAGTGTCTGACAGGGATCCCAGATTTACTTCGAGGTTCGGCGAGTTTGCGATCACTATGGGTACTAGGTGAACTTGATCTGCTTCATCCTCGCATGATGGGCGAGTGAGAGGACGATTAAGACTGTTGAGGATATGCTTCGGGCTTATGTATTGGAGTTCAGAGGAGCGTGGGATCAGTATTTAACCCTGATTGAGTTTTCATACAACAACCATTATCACAGTAGCATCGGGATGGCACCGTATGAGGCGTTATATGGGAGACCGTAGATCACCTTTGTATTGGGATGAAGAGGCGTGAGGATGATTGAGGGTCCTGAGTTGATTCAGATCTGCTGATAAAGTGAGATCGATTCGAGTCGCATCGAGGCTGCTCAGGATGAGCGTAAGAGTTATGTGGATCAAAGATAGGAGGGACATTGAGTATAATGTGGGCGACAGAGTGTTCTTACGGTGTCACCGTGGCGTGGTGTCGAGATTTGGGAGAAAGGGTAAGTTAAGCCCTAGGTACATTGGTCCATATGAGATCACTGAGAGGATCGGACCTTTGGCCTACAGGCTAGCTTTACCGAGTGAGATGTCTCAGTTACATGACGTTTTTCATGTGAGTATGCTTCATAGATATCGGTCGGATCCGACACATGTGATACCGGCTCAGGAGATTGAGGTCTCCAGTAATCTGAGTTATGTGGAGGAGCCGATCTAGATTATCGGGTCTCAGGTGAAACAATTGAGGAATAAGAGTATTCCACTGGTGAAGGTTCTTTGGAGGAACCATTCGACTGAGGAGGCTACCTGGGAGACCGAGGAGCATATGAGGAGACAGTATCCTCATCTTTTCGATCAATCAGGTAAGAATTTCAAGGACGAAATTTTTGTTAGGAGGGGAGAATTGTAACATCCCCTCTCTTATAGGAAAAGGGTATTTTGGTAATTAGGACGGGTTCGGGATATTAAATTATATCTCGGCATGCACATACAGCATATAGCCTTTCTGATTACTGATTGGTTGCACATGCACACAGTATATATGCATTCATGACATTTTCCGACTTAGGTTCTAAATTGAACTTCTGTGTGAAATTAATGGAGTAATTGAGTTTGGAAAATTATTTGGACTGCACCATAAATTGTTTTACATTTTTAGGGATTTTTAGGAATTTTTTTGGATTTTTCCGGAGATAATTCCCGGACCGGAAAAAAATCGCCAATTGGCGAACCGATCGATTCTCGGTAGCAAAAATCGCCACCCACTGGTACTGTAATATTGGGTATATTATTTTGGGACTAAAATTAGGGTCATTGGAGTGGATTGAGGTAAAATTTTGATCTGGATTAAAGAAATAATATTTTGACTTTTCTTATATAAGTGGACCAATGAGAAATTGCCATTTATAAAGCTTCATTAAATGCTTCCTTCCATGCTCTCGGTGTTGCTTGTGTTAAAAGAAGGAAAGGATGAAATTTTAAGGCTTTTGTTTTAAACTCACCCGAAACAAACTTCTCTTTACAAACCATCGAATTTTGCTCTTTTTCTCATCTTTCTTTACAACTTCAAGCTACTCTCTTTGATCCCATCAAAGCTAGAAGATGAATTTTGTGCATACTTGAGAAGGGAAGGAGGTTGGTACTTTGGTGTAGAAGTTAGAAGTTAGAAGTTGAAGCTTTAAAGGAGGTTCTAAATTAGGTATGTATTCATTTAAGGTTTAAGCTTTAAATGATGTTTGTATATGGAATTAAATGCCATGATAGTAAGGAGTGATTAATAAAAGGTTTAGAGCATTTACTAGGTTCAGGTATGCATTAAAGTGATGATTAATATGGTTTGAAGTAATGGGTGTAAGGCTAAGTGTTTGATGAATTGAAAGTAGTATGATATGGTTTGATTTTAAATGGAATATGGATGATTATTTGGGTATCTGAATTGAGGAATTAAGTGCTGCAATTTTTCAGTATTAGCCCTAGTATATGTAGGAATGTGGTAAGACCTAATTTGTATTTAATTGGATGTCTAGTGATGTGAAAAAGGCATTGGAAATGATAGATCTAAGGTTAACACTAAATCTGGAAAATTAAGGTTTTAATTGATGTTCCTGTTTTATTCATAATTTATTGTGTAGAAATGAAAATGAGGTAAGGTTAGTGGCCACTGAAACTTTGGGATGTTGGCTTCAATTTAGTGTGAAATAGGTGTTGTTGAATTTTAATGATAGAAGGGTGAATTTTTGAATGGAAAGTTACTGTTCCATTGCCTGTGAACAGTAACCGAAACCACAACATATGAACTTTGCTGATTTTTCTGAATTAATTGAGATGGAATTAGGGAGAATGGTCTTCATGAAAGTTGTAGAATATTTAATTAAATTTCCATTTCTACTGATCTTGCTATTTTTAGAGTTGTATATTGGGAGATATGAACTGATTACTATTGCCTGGTTTTGAGCATTTTGATGAAACCTAGTCTAAGTGTGATTTTGTGAGTTTTCGGATTGGAGGCAATTTTAACATTTTATGTGGACTGAATTGGTGTGAGTGAGCTTCTGAAGAATTGTAGAGGAAGAGATTACCTTGAAATTGATATATGTTGTGTAATTTGTAGAAGTCAGAATTGGGAGTTTTGATTTTTCAAAGATTGACCCTACATTAGGTTATGAATGGCTGATCATAACAGTAGCTTCCATAACAGTTTTGAAATTTATAGAGATCGAATTGGATGATGAGTGCTTCATGAAAATTGAAGTTTGAGATGTTATCTTTTCAGGGATATAAAGTTCTGATTTTACTGACTTGTATACAGGGAGTTATACTTGTTATAATGTTACTGCCCAAATTGGAGGATTTCAGGGACAGTAACATTGAATGAATTAATTGACTTGTTTAGAAATAGAATTTGATTTTGGGTTGTTCATGAAAGTTGTTGAGGACATTGTTAACGTATTGACCATATTTTTGTGGTAATTATTAACTGAATAATCAGTGAGTTCTTGAATTAGGAAGATACTGTCCTGTGTTGATCCATTTTGAGTAGGCAGTAGCTTTGATAGGATATTTGACACCCTTAGGGTTGGAATTGATTTTTATGGTCTTCTTGAGAATTGTATAGCTTTTCATAAGCTTTCCAACAAGGTATAGTTTGCATTTTTCAGAAATGTGTAGAAAGAGTTATGGGTGTTGGAAGTTTAGTTGGAAATCAGGAAATAAAGGGGGAAATAAGGGTTATATATAAAAATATAAATTGTTGAGTTTTGGTTTCTTTCGTGAATAACTTTTCCGTCCGACGTCCGATTGACCTGATTCTTGAGGCATCGGATTCATTGAATATTTAATTTCCTTTTCTGAGAGATTCGGAATTTTGAGACGGGAATTTAACGTAGCCCCAGGTAACGGAACGGTGAATCACTGTTTTATTTAATTGGGGACCTATAGAGATCCGAATTGCGCACCGTCAGCGCCTATGGATTCCTAATTTTTGATAGAATTCTATTATGGGGAATTATTGAATTAGGGTCGGGATGCCATGAACATGCATTATACACATTTGACTGATTTCATGTGCATTGTTTAGTCATTTATACCGATGGTAATGGTTATTCATTTAATTTGCTATAGAGGCTCAAGTGGACCATCGCTCCACGGACTTGGCGAGACTTCCGGCACTAGCGTGGAAGTTATTAGGTGAGTAACCTAGTTGGTTATTCCAATCTATGTGTTTATCAGATTTGATTGCCCTACGGGGATTACATGGATTATTACTGTGAATTGATTGCCCTACGGGGATTACGTGGACTACATGTGGTTTTATTGACTGCTTAATGAGACTGTATAATTGGACTGAATATTGGACTGTGAAATACCATGTTTACTGCTATGGACCATGTGCATTCATGCACAAATGCATCACACTGTTAAAAGGAAAGTTGTGAACCGAGACACCACTGTACTGAACCGAGCCTAGAGCTCGATATACTGAACCGAGCCTCGAGTTCGACGGGAGATAATTCTCCCCAGACGCGTCTATACTGATCACTGTTATGCGCTCGGTCATAATACTGAAATGAACTGGAAAAGAGTCACATGTGCATTGCATACTGGACTGAATATTTGGCAATGTTTTGATTGGTTCTTTATGTACTGTTCTGAGATCTGTATACTGTAATTGTACTGTGATTGTTTCAATCGTGTGTTTTGTATAATTGTTGAATGAGTACTGTATCATGCTTATATGATGCATGAATTGGGAGAACCATCAATGATGGTTTCTCATTGAGTTCGCAAACTCATCCAAAATTGCAATCTATTTTTCGGGCCTAAGTGTGAGATGATAGGCGCCTCGAGTACAGAAAGTATCTTGTGGATTGGAGAGAAGCGATGGCTCAAAGGTCGGTCAGCTGGGCTTTCTTTTGGAGACCTATAGTTAGATCTGTTTTTTGTACATTACAGTACGTCATTTAGTGAGTAGTGTTTTGGAGCATGTGTAAACTAAACATATTGACAGTTTGTAAATTACTGAGTTTTGAGTGAATAAAATGGAATCTAATTTGGTTTGAACAAGTGGTCAATGTCTTATTACTGTCTTATGATTGTGATGCCATGAGGAGTGTAGTGGTTATTGTCGGTAGTGGTCTCTTGTCTTAGGATATGTATCGGAATGACCTACGGATGTTTCGGTGGATACCCTATGGTAAGGGGGCGCTACACATTGTACACATTTTAATTTCTCCATGTGCATTATTAAATATTTCTGATTGTACATTTGGTAATGTTTAAATATTTTGACTATTATAGAGGTGCATTTGGAACATCAACCCGCCGATGTTGCCGAGACTTCTAGGCATTAGCTCAGAAGCTATTGGTGAGTGACCTAGATGGTTCCTCAATTATTATTTGCTTATAATTTTGTGGTGAATAATGGTGGGATTGTGTTATGATTATGGATTCCAGACAGAAGGTCCGATGTATTGGGAGATTATGATATAGAAGTGCTATTTGTACGATTTAATGTGATTGTGATGTTAATGTGATTAATTGTGAACTATTTGTTCGAATGTGATAATTTGGAAATGATTGTGATGTGGATATTGCTTTATTGCGACATATGCATTCCATACATGAATGCATGATCAGTTAATGACAGTTGTGACCGGAGTAGCCATCGAGAGCTAAAAGCTCAATGTATTTGGGCCTCGAGCCCACAGTGATTCAGAGCCTCAGGCTCAACGATTAATGCGCCCATATTGGGACAGTTTTAGGCGCTCGGTCACAACACCGTAAGAAATTAGAAAGTGTCACATACGCATTTCATATGCATTCAATTTGAATTTCTTTTCCTGCCGTTTAGATCGTGTTGGCAAGAGAAGTCATAGCTCACAAGTCGGTCAGCTGGGACTTTTGGGGGATGACCTAGTTAGGCTTTTTGTATTAGGTTTCTTTTGGAGTGATGCACAGACAGTAAACAATGACAGAAATGTACATTCATGGTTTCTATGACATGAAATGAGAAAGCAAATTTTGGTTTCAAAAGTTTCTGATTTTTATACTGATGCTTATTATGATGCCATGTGAAGTGTTATAGTGATTGTTCGTAGCTCACCCTTATTGTAGGATATGTATCAGAATGAAATACAGGCATCCCGATGTATACCCTATGGTAAGGGGGCACTACAACGGATGTGTATCGATTATCAGAGACTCAACAAGGTGACTATTAAGAATAAGTATCCTCTACCACGGATAGATGATTTATTTGCCCAGCTGCAGGGAGCAAGGGTCTTCTCCAAAATTGATCTCAGGTCAGGCTATCATAAGCTCAGAATCAAGCAGTCTGATGTATGCAAGACAGCCTTCAGGACTCGGTATGGACATTATGAGTTTTTAGTCATGCCATTTGGTTTGACCAATGCTCCAGCTGCTTTCATGGATCTTATGAACAGGGTCTTCAAGGAGTATCTGGATCAGTTTGTCATAGTGTTTATAGATGACATTCTGGTGTATTCTAAGAGTGAAGGGGAACATGAGGAGCATCTCAGGATTGTATTGCAGACATTGAGGGAGAAGGAGCTTTATGTTAAGTTCAGCAAGTGTGAGTTTTGGCTTCATGAGATGACATTCCTTGGACATGAGATTTCGAAAGATGGTGTACATGTTGATCCGAGGAAAGTTGAAGCAATGGTGAATTGGCATGCACCCAAGACAGTGACAGAGGTAAGGAGTTTTCTGGGTCTGGCAGGTTGTTACAGGAGGTTTGTGGAAGTATTCTCCATGATAGCTGCTCCGATGACTAAGTTATTGAGGAAGAATCAGAAGTTTATCTAAAGTGATGAATGCCAGAAGAGCTTTGAGGAGCTTAAGCACATATTAACAAGTGCTCTAGTTTTGATTCTACTTATTGGAGAAGAAGGGTATACAGTGTATAATGATGCTTCGAGGAAGGGTCTGGGTTGTGTATTGATGCAGGGAGACAGGGTGATAGCTTATGCTTCAAGGCAACTGAAGCCATATGAGTTGAATTATCTGACCCATGATTTGGAATTGGCAGTAGTGATCTTTGCCTTGAAAATTTGGAGGCATTATCTATATGGGGTTCAGACGAGGATCTTTACTAATAATAAAAGTCTCAAGTACTTACTAAGCTAGAAAAAACTGAATTTGAGACGGAGAAGGTGGATTGAGTTGCTTAAGGATTATGACTTGCTAATTGAGTACCATCCAGGGAAGGAAAATGTTGTAGCACATGCCTTAAGTAGGAAGTCTTCCATAACCCATGTTCAGATAGTTTATCTACCGCTATTGGAAGAGATGGCTAAGCTTAGAATCAGTTTGAAACAGGAGGAGCCTGATTGTGTTGTAGCTAACTTCAGAGTGAGGTCAATACTGAGGGAGAAGGTTAGGGAGTTACAGGCACTGGATGCAGAATTAAGCAAGCTTCGAGAAGAAATTCAAAATGGCAAGAATTATGAAGTAGTAGTGAGGGATGATGGGCTCATGATAGTAAAAAACAAACTTTGTATTCCAAATGTCAAGGAGGTGACGTATGAGATTTTGGATGAGGCACACAATGTGCCTTATGTCATGCACCCAGGTAGCACCAGGATGTACAGGGATTTAAGATAGCATTTCTGGTGGAAGGGCATAAAGAGGGATGTAGCAAGTATGTAAGTAAGTGTCTAGTGTGTCAGCAAGTCAAGGCTGAACACTAGGCACCTTCAGGCAAGTTAAGGTCATTGTCCATTCCTGAGTGGAAGTGGCAAAGGGTAACCATAGATTTTTTTTATAGGTTTGCCCAAGACTAGTAGGAAGCATGATGCCATATGGGTTATTGTGGATCGGTTGATGAAGTCAACCCATTTTTTGGCAATTAAACATACTGATTCTTTGCATGTGCTAGCAAAGAAGTACATTAATGAGATGGTGAGATTACATGGGATTCCAGATTTCATTGTTGCCAATAGAGAACCTCGGTTTACTTCGAGATTTTGGGGAAGCATGCAAGAAGCTTTAGGAACTAAGCTAAATTTTAGCACGGCTTTTCACCCTCAGACGTATGGTCAATCTGAGAGGACCATTCGGACACTTGAGGGAATACTCAAGGCATGTGTGATAGATTTCAAAGGAGCTTGGAATGAACACTTGCTATTGGTCGAATTTGCTTACAATAATTCATACCATTCGAGCATTCAGATGGCTCCTTACGAGGCACTGTATGGAAGAAGGTATAGAACTCCGATATGCTGGGATGAAGAAGGAGAGAGGAAACTGATAGGATCAGAATTAATTCAGATGACAGTTGATAAAGTCAATCTGGTTAAGCAATGGCTTAAGGCAGCTCAGGATAGAATGAAGAGCTATACTGATGCACACCGAAAAGAGATGGAGTATGACGTCGATGAGAAAGTGTTTCTTAAGACGTCTCCTTGGAAAGGAGTAATGAGATTTGGCAAGAAGGGCAAGTTGAGTCCGAGATATGTGGGTCCCTATGAAATTCTTGAGAGGATTAGACCACTAGCCTACATGTTAACATTACCCCCAGAATTATCTTAGATCCATGATGTCTTTCATGTCTCCATGCTGAGGAGGTATAGATCGGATACTTCTCATATCATTCAGACCACTGAGGTTTAGTTGAGAGATGATTTGAGATATGAGGAGATTCCAGTGGAAATTTTGGACACCAAGGAAAAGGTCCTCAGGAAAAAGACAGTTCAGCTAGTCAAAGTCCTATGAAGAAATCATTCGGTGGAAGAGGCCACGTGGGAGCCATTGAAAGCTATGAAAGAGAGGTATCCACATCTCTTCAATAACTCAGGTAACAATTTTGAGGACGGAATTCTTTTAAGAGGAGGAGAAATGTTAGCCCCCGAATTCTTTTCTTATTGAATAAGTATGATTTCATTTTGTTTTGAGGTTTTGATTGATTACTTGTTTTTATTTGGAGTTAAGTTGGCATGTCAATGATTGGAAGATTTATTGATTAAATTGATGCAATTAGAATTATTAAATGGAGAAATTAAGATTAAGTTAGAGTATAGTATGGTGTAAGTGAAAAAGAAGAAATAAAAATTGTATAAGGGCAAAATTGGAAGATCACTTAAGGTTAAAAGGTATAAGGCTTACATGGAGGGGCATAATGGACATTTGATGGTTATTAGACATGGAAATTAGAAGAAAAAAAATAAAAAGAAGAGTGAAAGAAGAGAGTGTCGTGGAAGAGAGGAAAAAAAAGAGAGAAAAGCTAGGGTTTTGGGAAATCTTGAAGAGTTTGAAGATTTTGAAGCATCAACAAGTAAGTATGAGTTTATTCCATCTTGTTTTGGTTAGATGAAACCCCAAATATAGCTTAACATGTATGGAAAGTGTTAGTGAATGCTATATGCAAGTGTTCTCTTTTAGGGTTAGTGATGAAAGATAGATTTTGATGTTTTGTTAATGATATTGGGTTGGAATGAGCTTAGAGATAAAGAATAAGAGATGGTTTAGGGTTTAGATGTGTTATATTTGAAAGATGGGAGGAATATGGTTGAAGAATGTGGAAAAACAAGTTTTTAGAGGATTTTGGCCTCGCACGTCGTGACGTGCTCATGCGCACGTCGCGGAGGGCGCTAGCATCCTCGTCGCGACGCACATTGATAAATTCGCCGCGGCGAAGTCCAATTTTCTACACAGACATGTTTTGGTATTTTGGGCATAACGTTTGTTGTAGATGTCCAAATGAGGTTATTTTTGATTCTTTGTAAACTAGAGACATAGGGATACAAGTGTTGTGAAACCATGAAATTGAAATTCAGTCTCTAAGAATCTATAATTTTGTATGGAAGTTGAGAATAAAATTTTTATTTCAGCATAAGTTATAGTTCGAATTGTTAAAGTATGACTTTCCTATTTCTACACCAAATTGAATGGAATTTTGGTTATTGTTTAAGGAAATCAAGTGAGGCAAGATGAGTAAGAGTAAAAAGAGGAAAGATATTCCTAAGCAAGTTTATAAGCAAGGAACTCAAGGTGGGTACATGTTTATAATAGAGTAAATAAGCCACTCATTGTTTTCTTCGAATCAAGGAAGCTTCATGATTTAAATTGTATCATCAATGTTGCCTTTATTTCTTTTTTAATGAATTGTGAAATATGTTATATGTTTGCTACATGAATTGTGTGATGTTTTATGAAAGTGTTTGTCGTTTGAAAAGAACGCACGTTTATACAATCATGTTTTTAAGAATGATTTTCAAGACATATGTAATGTATATGAAAAGAAAGTTTTCAAGAAAATGTGCCATTTTGGGCAAAAAGTTTTCAAGTTCATGAAATATGTGTTATGTGGGTTTGTGGTAGTCCCTTAAGAACCGTCACGTGCACGTTGACCCAAGTATAGGCTTCTCCTGCCTGCCCGCTAGTGGCATGGAGCTCCCTCAAGGACTCCCTTAAGAATTTTACAGCTACACAGGACCATTGTATGGGAATGTGTAGTGCGTCATGAATTTGGACTTACCCAAACCATTCTGCTAGGCTTATGTGCTTATGATCTGTTAACACGTTTGATGTATACATGATTTAAAATTGCTCATGAATTGTTTGAAAATCAAGTATTTTGAGATGATGATATTTACATGTGAAATTACTATGGTTTCGAAAGTGTACAATGGCAATGAATGAGTTTTGAAAATAGTTTTTCTTGTTTCTTTATTATAAATAGGTTACGAGTTTTATAGCTCACCCCCATTCTCTTCCCCCTATTCAGGTGATGAGCAAGAGATCGAGTAGGTCAAGAGTTACGACATCACTCCGAATTGTCATATTTTTGTATTTTCAAGTTAGATTTTGGGAATTCAAGGCTTTAGCCGCATTTCAAGTTTTATTAGTTCAAGTGTATTTTGTGTTTTTGGTCCTTGAACTCAAATGATGTATTATGGCTTGAAATTCCATTAAAGCTTTGTAAAACTCTTCTTTTGATTATCAATGAGATATGGTTGATATTGTTTTAGCTTCAAACTTTTGCATTGAATCATTTTACCGTGAGAATAAGATTTTAGAAGATTGCTTGAGTGTATGTTTAAGTTTTCTTTTTGATTTTATTTTGGGTAGTGTTGTTTTGATGAAAATGGCTGAAAATTTTAAGTTATGGGTTCTATGGAAAAAGGCTTTCGTCGCGACGAGATCATTTGCTCGCCGCGGAGAAGATTAAATCACGGGTTTGCTGCGGCGAAAGGGCATTTGCTTACCGCGGAGTACGTCCCCGAAAGGTTTCGCCGTAGCAAAACATCATACGCCTTGACGATGCCCACCTTTGCTTTCGAGGGACTTTTCTTCTAAATTTTCAACTTCTAAATCTTCCTCTAAGCCCAAGCCCAAGCCCAAGCCTCATGCTTCAGTGTCCGATGTTGGGCTCCGAAAATGGGCTCCAACAGTACTTCAAAATTCAATCTAATTCATTCATAAAACAGACAATATCATACATTTTTCTACATCAAGAACAAAGCATTAAAGTATCTAAGTTCATCCAGCATGTTCTAACACATCTCATCATCAACATCATATAAAATCCATCCCAATTCAATCATCATAAACTCTCTATTATAACAGCCCATAAAGAACAATCCTTTACTTACTTGTCTAGCTCAAATTTCCACCCTAATGATCAAGCTAACTCAGCTATCCATGGACACAAAATCATCCAAACACAATATGAAAGTAGGATGTTTTCAGCAAAGGCAAAATGATGATAGTTATCTTAAAGTAGATTATGGTTATCTTTGAGCAAATTTTTATGTGGATTTTAAGTGACTATAAACAAAAGGGAAGCAAGATGCATAAGTTATAAGGGCTTCGGTGGTAAGAGTAAGGGAAAAGGGAAGAATGAACAAAGTTGAAAGTACTCCTGCAGAAGTTTTACACATTAGGTGCTAGGTGTCACCTTATTATTTTGACGTATGTCACTAGGCATGCCTTCCATTTGTCCCATAAATAAGTTGCCAAATGTCATACTTATACTGGGCCATTTGCCACTCAATGATCAATGCCATTTGTCAATTAATTAGCTATTCCAAATGTCACTTATTTATATATGCCAAATGTCACTTAGTTATAGGCTTAGTCATCCTAATTTCTCATATGTCCACTTGTCTTACCACTTGGCATTTTTCTTAGTCCAAATGTACATTTTAATTCATCAATTTTCCAATTGAAACAATAAATTCCAAGCTTACTAATTGTAATCAATCAAACTAAAATTCCAGACACAAACATTACATAATTCATATCACGATCATTTTAAACCTTTTATACCCCAGAATAAGTTAATTGAGTGCATATACTATCTTTGCAATGTGTATAATTCTTAATTCATATGTGTATATGCTTATGTTATGCATGTGAATGAAATGCATTCCATGAATTCTCAATGATATGGCTGTTGGAGTTATGTAAATATAGTGCCCTCGAAAGCAAGTGTATTTACATGTAACTTTATCTTTTCGCTTATAGTTTTGTAATGAAAATATTTATTATTAATAAAACAAAAGAGTTTGGTTTTATCTGATGAGCATTATATATCTGGTCATAAGGTACCAAGATTCTTTTTAAGTAATATACATATACATAGAGATGTATGGGAACCATGTATATTATTAGAATCTAAATTAATTGATTCACGCTTGAATAATCAAGTTGGTCGCTGATTATGGTTTAAACCTATAGTGTTGCGATTTATCTCCATATAAGTAAAGGAGTTTACTTGAGGAATGATGAGTTTCATATCATGATAGTAGTTGACTATCGATAATGGCACTATTAAATGAATTGAATCAAGTATGTTTTCAAGAATAAAGTGGACTGTTACTTTAATCTTAAAACATACAACTTAAGCATTCGCTATTATGAACCATAATCTTGATGAGTGGTGAACTCATATATGTTTCATTATAATTCTTGATATGATTGGAATGGATTTTTACAAAGTATTAATCCAGTGTCTACATGTTGGATTTATTAATTGAAACATGTATCAGGGAACATTCACTCAAATAAAGAGTTTATAGTGTTATCATCTCTTCTAGATGTTTTAAAGAGATTTGGTGATTAAACTGGCGCCAGTAGTTTGATGGACTAGCTACCCATCAATTCTTAACATTAAGATGAGATCTTATGTGTTAATCATCATATAAAATAAAGTGAGAGATCTAGAAGGAAAAACCAACATAAGGGCAAAACGGTAGTTTTGCCCTTTGTTGTGCGGATGGCTATAATAAGGTTCTAAATAGGGTTTGCAATTGGACATATTCTCATAATATTTAATAATTCTAGAGTTCAACTAATTGTCTTTAGTAGAATGATATTTAGTTAATAAGCTAGAATTAATTCCAATGATATTGAATTAATTCTGGGCTTATTGGAGCTTGAATTATCAAAGTCCAATAAGATTCCCCACTTGGCTTTAAGGAAGGTTATTAAGCTAAGTAAGAAATATAAATGGAGGTTAATTAGAAGCCCATAATTGAATTTTGGGCTTGGTCTAATTAAAGAAGCCCAAATGTACATTTAGTAATGGGCTTGGTTTTTGGTTTAATGTAATTAATTAGATTAATTATATTAAAACAATTTTTTTAAGAAGAAAATAGCAATTTCGGTTATTCCTAGGTTAAATGTGTAACCACACATTTGACATTAAAATGCTAAATAAAGATGGTCTTTATTACGGTTAATCATCATTAAATGAAGTTATGAACTTACCATTAAAAGGTTTAATGGTTGTCTTATAATGTTGGCTTGTAACCTATTTGCATTCATTAGATTAAAGATGAAAGATGTACATTAGATGGACCATCTTCCTTCTTTCTTCTTGGCAAAACCAAAATTGGGTATTGAATTTTAGGTTATGGTCTTTTCAAATAGCCATCATAAAGATAAATGAAGATAATCTCATTTATTGGCTATTTTATGAGTGATTAATGAAAGAAGTGATGCGTTTGATGCCTCTCTCTCCTTCCATCCATTCATATACGAAATTGGTAGGCAAGAAAGACTTCTTGCATGTTTTTTACACCTTCTCTCCTTTCATGAAAGAGAGAATCGAAAATACCAATTGAAAGAGTTTCAATTTTGCTTCTTCTTCTTCTAAGAAAATCTCCTCCAAACATTTCTTTTCCTTTCCCACCAAAGGATTTGGTTAACCTAATTTTCCTTGAAGAACAGGTGGTAAATCTAATTGGTTAAGGATACTACAACAAGGAGAAAGTAGATTGCTAAAGGAAAAGAGTCAAAGACAAAGGATTTGGATACACGAAGAAGGAGAGGATAACGCAACGAGGATTTAAAGTTGTAGCGAAGGAGTCGGTAATACTCCTGATCTCGTTTATATTTTATTATCCTTATACCATATCATGTATGGATTGGCATGTTGATTTGGATTTGTTGCTTCCGCTGCAAGTAATGATTTCTTAAAAGTTTTGAAATCTATCGTTTTTCCAAACAAAGCATGTTTTCTTTTTCCGATCCAACAATTGGTATCAGAGCCAGTTTCTAATGCATGATTTCGGTTCCTACATATTGGATACATGGGTTGGCAATATTTTTGTGTATTCTGCATATTTTTATGTGATAGAAATATACATGTTGTATGTTTGTTCTTTTGGTTGTCCATAGAAGTTAAATTTACCTTGTAAGATTTCTTCATTGGTTGTAACTAGGAGGGTGGTCTATCATCACCATGTTTCCTCCTTGGTTTCTTTTTTTCTATTTTCTTTGATTTTGTAATGTAAAAATTGATGTAATGATGAAGATGAAGCAGCCATGGATTGAAGAAATGGAAAGGTAAAATTTTCGGTGTATCCTTTTGTATATTGGCATAAGTTTTGTGAAAACATAGTTGCTGGAATTTTGTTTCAATGGATCACTTTTTGGTTTTTATTGTAAAAACAAGTGCTGGATTTTTGTTTCAAAGAATCAAATACTAAGTGCTGGTTTTTTATTTTCATGAAATGAGCTTCGGTTTTAATGAAAACTAGTGCTGGAATTTTTTTTCAAAACAAAGATTTGGTTTTCTAAAAATCTGGTGCTGGAATTTTATTTTTCAACGTGACAAAATTCGATTTTCATATATGCCATTATATTTTGTTTACCGAATGGGCCGGATCATGTTTGTGAAGAGTTCGAAGTGGAAGATCCAAGTCCAAGAAGAATACTTTGGGCCTAAAAGGCTTGTAATTATTTAATTTTTCTAGGATGGACAATCAAAAGTTGCTTTATTAGTTCATGTGATGAATGGAGAAATGAATGCTTATAATATGTGATATTATGTGATTGCATGTCATTTAGAAAATTGTCAACCCTAGGCTTTGCCATGCATTCATTATGTATGAGATATATAATGAAACAATATAGGATGGATAATAAATTGCATCTAGACAAGATGATATTTAAAACTTAAAGCCCAAAAAGATTGAGTGGGAGAGGATGCTCCTGTGAGAGTCCACAGTCTCCAAATGATGGCCCGTTTGCATGTGATGAAGTGTTACTCCCCATCGGAGGGCATGGATCCTAGATCTTGCATAGTTTGGGTCTCTTTAAGGATAAGTCCACTTAATGATAGCAAATGTGACCTCCCACCGAGGCATGGTTTGTAGGTATCTTTAGTGAATGAATCAAATGGTTAAACACTCAACACTTTTTATCAATAAACTGCCCACCGTAGCTCTGTTGGTAAAAGTATGGACCAAATTAAGACGTTTCTTAAAAAATTGGGCATGAGATGCTTGTTAGTTTTTGAGTGGGAGGGTCCCAGTTTTTCTTTTAATGGATAAGATGGCCCACCGTCACTTAGTCTGTTATAGATAAGAAAAATAACCATCGTATAATGTTTTAATTTTTTAATTTTTGTTAAATCTATCATCATGCATACATGCGTCAAGATTTTATACAAATTTCCATAAATTATTGACTAGTATGCTCATGTTTTAATAATTTATATTTTCAGACATAATCAACCACAAAATGAATTCACACACCCTACTCTTGACTAATAATAAATTGGAAAACGCTGACAATTTTAATGAATGGAGACTTAACCTTGACATTTTTCTTCAATATGAACGTATTTCATGACTGTTAACTGAAAATGAACCTACACCTCTAAGTGGAGATTCAACTCCTGAGCAAGTCCAACAACATGAGCGTTGGCAGAATGCTGAAAAGACTACTAAGTGTTATATTTGGAGGATGTTTATTACATGCCAATGATTGTAAGGAACATGATTTCTGTTTTTTGTCTAATAAAATCTAGTTATTCCTTATATTTTGAAAAGGTTGTTTCAATATATGAGAATAAGGATTTTATTTGTGATGCGATAACTAAACATGGATTGTTTTTTATAGAACCAATGAAAGGATCACTAAACACCACAGAATTGATAAAACCAAGACAATCCAAAATCTATAGCATTAATTCAAAGTATATGTGGCACTTAAGAATGGGTCATATCAATCAGAAAAGACTTGACAGGCTAGTAAAGGATGGGATCCTTATGGGCTTGGATAGTGATCCATTACCCACCTGTGAATCTTGTATTGAAGGAAAAATGACCAAAGCCTCATTTCCTACTAAAGGAAACAGATCTAAATCCACATTGGACCTGGTACATACTGATATGTGTGGGCCCAAGAATGTACAAGCTAGAGGAGGTTATGAATATTTCATAATTTTTATAGATGATTACTCAAGACATGGTTATTTGTATTTGATGCATAAAAAGAGTGAATCTTTTGAAAAGTTCAAAGAATTCAAAGTTGAAGCTGAGAAGCAACTTGGCAAGCCATTAAAACAGCTTCGATCAGATCGAGGTGGTGAGTATTTATCTGGAGAGTTCCAGCAATATTTAATTGACAATGGAATTGTTTCCAATTTGTCAGTTCCTCGTACACCTCAACAGAATGGTGTAGCAGAGAGGAGAAATAGAACTCTATTGGAAATGGTAAGATCAATGATGTCCTACGCTAGCCTTCCAGAATCGTTCTGGGGATATGCCATATAAACGACAACATATCTTCTTAACTTTGCTCCGTCCAAATTGGTGCCTAAAACAACTAGGGAGTTGTGGACTAGCCGAGTGCCTTCATTGAGGCATTTGAGGACTTGGGGCTGCCCAGCCCATGTTCTAAAGCCTGAATCCACAAAGATGGAACCAAGGTCAGAAGTATGTTTGTTTGTAGGATATTCTACGGGAACTCGAGAGTACTATTTTTACAGTCCTCATGATAAGAAGGTATTTATGTCGACAAATGCAACGCTCTTAGAGGAAGAGTTTGTGAAAAATCACAAAGGAAGAAGTGAAGTAGTATTAAAGGAGTTAGCTATTTCATCCAAACCAAGATTTGTTTTGGATATGACAGAACAAGATGTCGAAATGGATTCAAGAGTTGAATCAGAAGTACAACTTGAACATCAAGGTGTGCCTAGACGTAGTGGGAGGGTTGTGAGATAGCCAGATAGGTATCTGGGTTTAGGAGAAGGCTTAATTGCCATCTCGGACCAAGAAGAAATAGATCCCATTACATATACACAGACTATTAATGATGTTAATGCAGGAAAATGGCTCAAGGCAATGGAATCGGAAATAGATTCTATGTATACTAATGAAGTCAGGGTCCTTATAGATCTACCACCAGGTCTAAAAGCCATAGGGTGTAAATGGATCTACAAAAGGAAAAGGGGATATGGAAAGGTAGAGACCTTTAAAGCTAGATTGGTAGTTAAAGGCTATACTCAAAAGGAGGGTATAAACTATGAGGAGACTTTTTCTCCGGTTGCCATGCTTAAGTCCATCAGGATTCTTTTGGCCATAGCAGCCTATTTTGATTATGAAATATGAAAAATGGATGTCAAGACAACATTTCTTAATGGGGATCTTGAGGAGACCATTTATATGGCCCAACCAGAAGGATTCATTGAGCCAGGTAATGAGCATAAGGTTTGCAAGTTACAAAGGTCCATTTATGGACTTAAGCAAGCATCTAGGTCTTGGAACATTAGGTTTGATAAGGCTATCAAATTCATACAAAACCTAGACGAGCCTTGTGTTTATAAAAGAATACAAGAAGGTAAGGTTACTTTCCTAATCCTTTATGTTGATGACATTCTGCTCATTGGGAATGATGTGGGAATGTTATCTGCGGTTAAGGGATGGCTAAATGAACAGTTTTCAATGAAGGATTTAGGAGAGGCTACCTATGTTCTAGGGATCAAACTTATAAGGGATTGAAAGAACAAGCAGATAGCTTTGTCGTAACTAACCTACATTGAGAATATGCTCAATAAGTTCGCCATGCAAGATTCCAAGAGGGGTTTTACTCCTACTAGACATGGAATCAAACTTTCAAAGGAACAAGCACCTAAAACCCAAGAGGAGGTTGAACGCATGCGTAACATTCCATATGCTTCGGTAGTTGGTAGTTTGATGTATGCAATGCTGTGCACTAGACCGGATATCTGTTACGCAGTGGGACTTGTAAGCAGATTTCAGTCCAATCCAGGAATGGAACATTGGACTGCAATTAAGTGTATACTTAAGTATCTTCGTAGGACAAAGAACTTAATTCTTGTTTACTCTGGAAGTAATCTTATTTCGACAGGATGTACGGATTCTGATTTCCAATCAGATGTTGATTCAAGGAAATCAATTTCTGGTTCTATATTTGCTTTAGGAGGCGGAGCCATGGTTTGGAGGAGTGTCAAGCAATCTTGTATTGCTGATTCGACTATGGATGTTGGACCCCACCCCCACCCTTAGGTGTTTGCTGGTTATACCATGGCGGGTGTTTACAGTTTATACCACGGCATCCAACTTAATCAGTATTGTCCCCTCTGGCCTCAGGTGAGTTCTAGCCCTCGAACCCAATACCTTAAGGTTTTGTTCCACTTTAAGTGGATGCCTCTCACCAATGGCTCAATGGTGAGAGGCGTCCACTTAAAGTGGAACAAAACCCTGAGGTCTTGGGTTCGAGGGCTAAACTCACCGAGGCTGAGGGGACACTATCGATTGTTGATGCATGGTATAACCCGCAAACACCGCCGTGGTATAACTCAAAACACCTAAGGTGGGGGGGGTCCAACATTAAAGGCGCTTTTAATGTTGGATCCACCCCACCCTAGGTGTTTGGGTTATACCACGAAGGATATTTGCGGGTTATACCACGGCATCCAACTTAATCAGTATTGTCTCCTCTGGCCTCAGGTGAGTTCTAGCCCTCGAACCCAAGACCTCAGGGTTTTGTTCCACTTTAAGTGGACGCCTCTCACCATTGAGATGGATGTCGTGGTATAACCCGCAAACACCCGCCGTGGTATAACCCACAAACACCTAAGGGTGGGGGGTGAGAACAAAGCATTAAAGTATCATCTTATGAGGGAGATAATACAACGTGGAGAAGTGGATGTGGTAAAGATTCCCACCGAGCAAAACCTTACTGATCCGTTCACAAAGACATTGACTCAAAAGAGCTTTGAGGGTCACCTAGAAGGGATGAGAATGAGGGATATGTCAAACTTGCTTTAGGGCAAGTGGGAGATTGTTGGAGTTATGTAAATATAGTTCCTTAGAAAGCAAGTGTATTTACATGTAACTTTATCTTCTTCAGTTACAGTTTTGTAATGAAAATATTTATTATTAATAAAACAAAAGAGTTTGGTTTTATCTGTGTGAGCATTATATATTTGGTCAAAAGGTACCTAGATTCTTTTGTAATTAATATACATATACATAGAGATGTATGGAAAACATGTATATTGGGAAACATGTATATTATTAGAATCTGAATTAATTGATTCATAGTTGAATAATCAAGTTGGTGTCACTTGATTATGGTTTAGACAGTAGTGTTGCGATTTATCTCCATATAAGTAAAGGAGTTTACTTCAATGGAATGATGAGTTTCATATCATGAAAGTAGTTGACTATCGATAATGGCACTATTAAATGAATCAGGAATCAAGTATGTTTTCAAGAATAAAGTGGGTCGTTACTTTAATCTTAAAACATACAACTTAAGCATTCACTTATTATGAACGATAATCTTGATGAGTGGTGAACTCATATATGTTTCATTATAATTCTTGATATGATCGGAATGGATTTTTACAAAGTATTAATCCACTGTTTACATGTTGGAATTATTAATTGAAACATGTATCAGGGAACATTCACTCAAATAAAGAGTTTATTGTGTTATCATCTCTTCTAGATGTTTTAAGAAGATTTGGTGATTAAACTGGCGCCAGTAGTTTGATGGACTAGCTACCCATCAAGTATTAACACTGAGATGAGATCTTATGTGTTAATCACCACATAAAGTAAAATGAGAGATTTAGAAGGAAAAACCAACATAAGGGCAAAATGGTAATTTTACCCTTTGTTGTGTGGATGGCTATAATAAGGTTCTAAATAGGGTTTGCAATTGGACATATTCTCATAATATTTAATAATTCAAGAGTTCAACTAATTGTCTTTAGTAGAATGACATTTATTTAATAAGCTAGAATTAATTTCAATGAGATTGAATTAATTCTGGGCTTATTGGAGCTTGAATTATCAAAGTCCAATAAGATTCCCCACTTGGCTTTAAGGAAGGTTATCAAGCTAAGTAAGAAATATAAATGGAGGTTAATTAGAAGCCCATAATTGAATTTTGGGCTTGGTCTAATTAAAGAAGCCCAAATGTACATTTTGTAATGGGCTTGGTTTTTGGTTTAATGTAATTAATTAGATTAATTATATTAAAATAATTTTTTTTAAGAAGAAGATATCAATTTCGGTTATTCCTAGGTTAAATGTGTAACCACACATTTGACATTAAAATGCTAAATAAAGATGGTCTTTATTATGGTTAATCATCATTAAATGGAGTTATGAACTTACCATTAAATGGTTTAATGGTTGTCTTTTAATGTTGGCTTGTAACCTATTTGCATTCATTAGATTAAAGATGAAAGATGTACATTAGATAGACCATCTTCCTTCTTTCTTCTTGTCAAAACTGAAATTGGGTATTGGATTTTAGGTTATGGTCTTTTCAAATGGCCATCATAAAGATAAATGAAGATAATCTCATTTATTGGCTATTTTATGAGTGATTAATGAAAGAAGTGATGCATTTGATGCCTCTCTCTCCTTCCATCCATGGATATACGAAATTAGTAGGCAAGAAAGACTTCTTGCATGTTCTTTACACCTTCTCTCCTTTCATGAAAGAGATAATCGAAAATACCAATTGAAAGAGTTTCAATTTTGCTTCTTCTTCTTCTAAGAAAATCTCCTCCAAACATTTCTTCTCCGTTCCCACCAAAGGATTTTGTTAACCTAATTGTCCTTGAAGAACAGGTGGTAAATCTAATTGGTTGAGGATACTACAACAAGGAGAAAGTAGATTACTAAAGGAAAAGAGTCAAAGGCAAAGGATTTGGATACACGAAGAAGGAGAGGATAGCGCAGCGAGGATTTAAAGCTGTAGCGAAGGAGTCGGTAATACTCCTGATCTTGTTTATATTTTATTATCCTTATACCAAATCATGTATAGATTGACATGTTGATTTGGATTTGTTGCTTCCGCTGCAAGTAATGATTTCTTAAAAGTTTTGAAATCTACCGTTTTTCCAAACAAAGCATGTTTTCTTTTTCCGATCCAACAATGGCCATGTGAAATAATCTATGGTTCTAATCCTCAATATGGAAAACAGGTTATTATAGTTCTCCCCCTTAAGAAATTTCATCTTCAAAATTCTTACCTAATTAATTAAACAAATGAGGGTATTGTTTCCTCATATTCTCTTCAGTCTCTCGTGTAGCTTCTTCTCTTGAATGATTTTTCCAAATGACTTTAACCAATGGGATCATTCTGTTCCTCAATTGTTTAGTCTAATAGCCTATTATTTTAACCGGTTCCTCCACATAACTTAAACTACTTACAACTTCAACCTTTTAAGCCAGTAAAATGTGTCACATCTGATTGATATTTCTTGAGCATACTAATATAAAATACGTTATGAATCTGATTCATCTCTATTGGTAATGCTAACCTTCATGCCAATGGCCCAACTCTCTCAGTAATCTTATATGGACCAATGTATTTAGTGTTAGGTTTTGATCATGCTTCTCATAAATAATATATATCAAATATACGAAGTGGAAATAAAACACAACCTCAAGAACTAGATCTACTCATGCATATAGATATAGAAAAAACAAAAACATGAACTATAAGATGTTTACATACTTTTCTGATGATCTCCTTCGTTTTTTAATCTTCTCCACATTAGGTTGTTGTAAACCACAATGATCAATGCAGACCATCTCTAATGAAAGTCCACGTGAGGATAAGGATGAAACCTCACTAGGAGATGACTAGAATTCTTTCTTTGTGCTAGTAAAGACAAGAACTCTTAAGAGAGTTAGAGAGAAAAAGTGTATGGGTAAGAAAAAGAACCTTTTTTTTTCTTTTTATGTGGATTACACAAGATGAAAAAAAATCATCTCAATTTTTTGCATTATTTGGCCTTTCATAACCCCCATCATTAATGGAAAGTTATGGGAAGTTAATGGTTATGAATAACATGCATTAATGGAAGTTGTCGGAAGTTAATGACTATGAATAACATGCATTAATGGAAGTTATGGGAAGTTGATGACCATGAATAACATGCATTAATGGAAGCCAACAACACTTGTTTCTAATCCATTACATGCAATTTTTTCTACCATAATCACATCTACAATCCTAAAACACCCTCTCATATCTTAAATCACCATTCAAGACCATTTTACTCATCCTTCGGATCTCCTATATGTGTGACTCATTAGGTTCTTAGTTATGTTAGCTACTTGAATTAACACTTAATTTAAATAAGTCAAGAGTAGTATCTAACAGCACCTCATGACCCCTAATTGACCAAAAAGTTAGTGATTTGACTGCGAACCCATCCATATACAATGTTACCATGCAATTTATCCTTCCACCATCTATACCCCACTTGGTTTAGAGTATGGTCAAAGTGTCAACTCCTACTAGATTGACTACGTCACATCTAGTCCAAGTAATATAAGATCTTGTCCTGAGGATCTCATTACTCCATGTATCATTAAAGACTCTCTTCATGACACATATCTACTCTAGCTAGAGACTCTCAAATAATGACCCTGACAAGAGGCAATGAGTATCATCTCCTTTTATTAATAATGGTGAATTTTTTATTGGCTACTCAATTATCTCTGAATACCTCAAGCTATAACCAATCACCACCCTATAAGTAACCCTTGAAAGGCACTGATGAATGGAGTCAAAAAATAGGATTAGTATCCAAAATAACCTTGAGCATCTCAAGTCAAAGAATTTTTTCACTATTGCTATGATGAGACTATTGTTGACACTGGAATAGAATATCCATATGATTGTCTCATAGTAGGTCAATCCAATGTACTTACTACCCTTAGTAAACATCTATATGTTAACTCTAAACAACTCATGTCTATAGCTTTTAAGATCTACTGTTTGATATAATCAAGGAGTATAACATGTGCTAGCCAATCTAGAATAATGATATCCCATCTGATTAATCATATGACTAGGGAAAGTTTAGATACTAACATAATTACACATGATAGGAATCTCATTATCATGATCTCATCATAATTTCCTCCATGTTATATTTTGTATCAAGGACTTCATTAAATAAATTTAATATCAACATCAAATCCATAAACGTATGAACATCGAAATAATGAAAAATGTCTTTATTAATCATAAACACTTTTGGGAAATAGACGTAGTCAATGAATCAGCTATATTATGTTCAGTGGAAACTCTCTCTATCTTGATATCATTTTTACCAATTATCTCTCTAATCAAATGGTAGCATTTGAGTACATGTTTGTGTAAGTGTAAGTCGACTTGTACATGGGGTAAGTCGACTTACACGTATTCAGTACCGATAAGTCGACTTGTACATGGGGTAAGTCGACTTATGCAAGGACGATACTGTTTATATTGTGCCCTAAAGGCAATCCCCTTTAGCGCGTTTTGTTCAAAGTCGTGTGCAGTCTTTATGAATAAATAAAGAAAGGCATATTTCATTAATTTGATGTTCATGAACATTGTTTAAGAATTGATTGGATCTTTAATCGAATTAATGAAGTCCATGATATATGACATAGCATGAAGGAAATTATGATGTGCTCATACTCCTGAGATTCCTATCATGTGCAATTATGTCAAGATTCAAATTCTCCTAGTCATAGGATTAATGAGACCGACATCATTAATCCGGATAGACTAGCACATGTCATATTCCTTGATTGGATCAAGCGGTGGATCTCGTAAACCGTAAATATGAGATATTTAGAATTGACATGTGGATGCTTACTAGTGGTAGTAAGTTCATTGGATGACCTGCCATGAGATCATCACATGGATATCTTATCTAAGTGTCGCGATAATCTCATCATAGCAATGGTGCAAGTATCCTTAGACTTGAAGTACTCAAGGATATCTTGATACTTGATCCTGCTTTGACTCCATTCCTTGTTGCCTTCCAGAGGTAACTCATAGGGTGGTGCTTGGGTGCGACTTGAGGTATTCAAGATAATTGAGTAGCCAATAAAGGATTCACCACTACGGATTAGCGTAAGAGATACCCATGGCCTCTTGTCGGAATCATTACTTGTAAGGCTGTGTAAGTGACAAGTCGACTTGTACCATGTGTAAGTCGACTTACACATGTTCGATCATCGATAAGTCGACTTGTTCATTGGATAAGTCGACTTGTTCAAGGCGATCTTCGTTTATTTGTGCCCTAAAGGCAATCCCTTTAGCTGCGTTTTATTCAAAGTCGTGTGCACTTTATGAATAAATAAAGAAAAGGCATTATTCATTAATTTGATATTCATAAACATTGTTTATGAATTGATTGATCTTTAATCAATTAATGAAGTCCATGATATATGACATAGCATGAAGGAAATTATGATGTGATCATACTACCGAGGTTCCTATCATGTGCAATTATGTCAAGATCTAAATTCTCCTAGTCATAGGATTAATGAGACCGGACATCATTAATCCGGATAGACTAGCACATGTCATATTCCTTGATTGGATCAGCGGTGGATCTCGAAACCGTAAATATGAGATATTTAGAATTGACATGTGGATGCTTACTAGCGGTAGTAAGTTCATTGGATGACCGCCATGAGATCATCACATGGATATCTTATCTAAGTGTCGATGATAATCTCATCATAGCAATGGTGCAAGTATCCTTAGACTTGAGGTACTCGAGGATATCTTGAATCTTGATCCCGTGCTTTGACTCCATTCCTTGTTGCCTTCGGAGGTAACTCATAGGGTGGTGCTTGGGTGCGACTTGAGGTATTCAAGATAATTGAGTAGCCAATAAAGGATTCACCACTTCGGATTAGCGTAAGAGATACCCATGGCCTCTTGTCGGGATCATTACTAAGGTTGGCGGCATGTATGTCATGAAGAGTGTCTTCATTGACATATAAAGTAACGAGTCCCGTGACGAGAACCGATATCACTGGGCTAGACTCGGTCTAGTGAGAGTTGACACTTTGACCATACTCATAATCAAGTGGGGTATAGGATGGTGAAAGGACGAATTGCATGGTAATTGTCTATGGAAGGGTTCGTGATCTGGTTCGTGATGAATAAATCAAACCGATTACTTTTCGGTCAATTGGGGGTCATGATGTGTTGCTAGATACCGCTCATGACTTGCTCAGATTAATTGTTAATCTAAGTGGCCAACATAACCGGGAACCTAAAGGGTCACACGCATAAGAGTGATTCACAGAATCTGTAAAATAGTAATTAGACAGAGTTCCAATTATGGAGAGCATTAGGATTAAATGGATCCCAATGGGATTGGGATATGTCCCGATGAGATCGCGACATCAATATTGCTAAGAAAGGTTTAAAATCATTTTAAGACGGGACCCTAGAGGTTTGGTAGGACCGACCCCAGTTTGACTGGACCGCTTAGTAATTGTATATATATGTTAATTAATTAATTAATATATATATATATGTAAAAACGTGGAGGATAAAAGAAGGGAATGGAAGCTTCCAAAGTTGCTTAGTCATTAAGTTGCATTTAATGACAAAATGACAAAATAAAGGTGATAAAGTGTGATGCTCGTAGGTGAGGTGAGGAGAGGATACGATCCTCATCTTTTCTTCATCTTATGAGAAGGTTTTGAAGAAAAACCTAAGGTCTCTTGGAGAAGTGATCTTCGTGGGTTAAAAGAAAGAAGAAAGCAAAATGGTTTTAAAAGCTTCTTTCTCCATCATTCTCTTCTTCATCTCCAAGCAAGCTTCATCCTCCTCCAACGTTAATCCAAGCTCTCCAAGGACAGAGGTAGGGTCTAGCAGCTTTTAATCTGTTCTAGCTATTCCCGGGTCAAAGGGGTTTGATCCGGTTAGATTTTCTGATCTCTGCGTGGATCACCTTTAGAGATAGTCTCTTTTGGCTATTTAGGTTGATGTCTTCATACCGATACCTGGATCCTGGGATTCGGGAAAGTCCTGGGAACAAAAATTTTTGTTTTCCGCTGCCGTACATGTGATGTACCTCCTGAGATTTTCCTACAGTGGTATCAGAGCGTCTGGTATCCCGTATGAAGCTAAAACCTAAGCGACATCAGAAACCCTAATGGAATTTTCTGTTGATGCATGCTATCTGTTCAGATTTCGAATTTATATTGTGATATGCTTTTCGAAAATTTTCTGCCCAGAATTGTTCATAACATGTTAGAGAATATTTCTATGAAATTTGAGAATTTATCGATTTGATTTGATATAATTTTACTAATTAATTCCCTAAGGTTACAGATGTTGTTTTGTGAAACGATTCTGGAACAGGCATGAGTATAAAATCGAGAATAAATTCTAGAAAAATGGTTTTTCGGATTTTCCTTCACCTACATGTCTCTAAGATGTTGGTGAATGTCTGTGAGCATGGAAATTGGATTTCAAGGTGATTGGATATTTATTCACGAATTTATTCTATGCTGTTGGGAATTGCTGTGCTGATGAACACAGATTTTGAATCGGTTTTGTTATTTAGGTTGACTGAGTTTTTGATGGCCTAAAATCCTGAAAACATTCATGTAGCATTTTCTGAAGATGTAGTAACCTATGTAATTTTCTCAGAATTTATTGAAATTGTTTCATTGATCATTTCGAGCAATGTACAGAACTGGACAGTTTTGTGAAAATTGTTGGGGCTGTTTTGTTTGGTTTGATTGAGTGTGCTTTTTCAGTTCCAATGACTTGAACCATTTTTAATGTGATTAAAAATGTGTTATCTTGATGTAATATGATTTCCAAACTGAATTGCTTGAAGTTGCTTTTCCAAGAATTTTTGAATGCCGAATTGATCACATTAGCGTCTCGGTAGTATCTTGCATTATCTTGTTTGTTTTGACCGTCATATTTTTATGGCATGTGCTGAAGTAAATTTGATAATGTATGTGCTAGCTAGAGATGCTTAGGTTGATAATTAGGGTGTTCCTAAATTATTTGGAAATTAATGAGTTTTGACTCATTTCAAGCTTTTCATATAGTTTGACTATTTAAGGCATTCATGAATCAATGAAGTGTTCATTGAGGCATCAATTCACAGATATTACCCTAGGTATGATGGTGTTGAGAATTGGAATTGTACTGATTGAGGAATTAGCCGATTAGAGATTTTAGCAAAATTCCCTGAATAAGTCGACTTGTATATGGTATAAGTCGACTTGTTCAAGATATTTGGATAAGTCGACTTGTGGATAGAATAAGTCGACTTGTTCAAGATCTCAGTATAAGTCGACTTGTAGTTCCTTGTAAGTCGACTTGTTCATGGGCAGATGACATAAGTCGACTTGTGTCATACAAGTCGACTTGTGTGTGGGCAGGAGCATAAGTCGACTTGCATTTGATGAAAGTCGACTTGTGGCATGCATAGGTGGGATGATGGATGATTTTAGGTATAGACTCAATGTGATTGATGAAATGCCCTAAATCATATCATATAGTCATGGTGACTATAATCCTACGGCTTGGAGAAGAAGTAGATGAGACCCGAAATCCCTCCTCGGTATATGAAAACTAACGCCTTCCATTAATATGGTAAGAACCAGAGCTCTTATAGAGTTGGGTTGTTGAGCTAACCTCAAGCTCGCTCTATACGAATATGTTTGAACCATGAAAATAAGATTTTCGGATTAATGGGTCGGTTTTCACTGGAAGCGTTGGTTTGTTGAGTAAACTCAAGGTCAACGTGGACAGAGGCGAAATTGGGTAGCATACATCAAATGTATGCGCATCAAAGAGTTGATACCCAATGTAAGTGCATACATCAACAAGTTGATAGCACTGATCGATAGTTGTGTCTAAGATGTAATTGGTATATCTGATACCTCCCGAGACATAAGGTGGCTTGTTGAGCAAACTCAAGGTCATTCTTAATGTCGGTTATCGATGATACAATTGGTATGACCGATACCTACCGATTGACCTAAGTTGTGGCTTGTTGGGTAAACCCAAGGTCACTCTTAGCAATGTCGGATATCGACCCACTAGGACATTATGTCACTTTGTTTCTCTGGATTCGTAAAGAGGGTTATGGATTCTAGGAAACTAGTGGGAGCCATATGCATGTCATGCAAGTCCTTATGATCATGCAGGCATTTCTATTCTATCATTCCTTCTCTCTATCGCGCTAGGTTGATTGAAGAAGTCTTTCAGTGTGAATTTTCGCTCTCTATTCTGGACCAAATTTTCTTGATTGGCTAAGGAATCTGAGAATTGTTCTTAGATCTGAGGAACTGGGATACGTCCTAGATGTTCCACTTCCAGTTGCACCTGCTGTTGATGCTTCTGATAAGGATCAGAAAGCATATTGTAAGCATCTAAAGGACAGTGATATGGATACTTGCTTTATGCTTGCCTCGATGTCACTAGAGCTGCAGGAGCAGCACGAGTCCATGGATGCTCACTCTATAGTATTTCATCTTATGGAGCTGTTTGATGAGCAAGCTCGGTCTGAAAGGTTCGAGACCTCAAGGCTTCTCTTCACCACAAAGATGGCTCTAGGGATATCTGTTGGGCCCCGATTCTTTTTTTTCAAGTCAACAAGCTTGATTAAATTATTTTGAGGCATAATTAAACTATTTTGAGGTCTAGATTGATAATTGTAATTTGATTGGAATAAATTGAGGATTTTATTGCTTAAGTTATGATTATTTAATGAAAGGATTTAGTGAACTTTGATTGTTGAGAAATTATTATTTTGTGATATATTGTTAATATTAAAAAGAATTATATAAATTGAGGTTGCTATGAATTTAGGTGATGGAGATTAAAATTGAATTAGAGCTTGTATGGATTTTAGAAATTCAATGAATAAGAAGGTTAGAGGATGATTGTTTTAATTGATGGAATTGAGAATTCTAATTTAGAATTAGAATTTGAGATTTTAGTGCTTAAGTAAGAATTTGAGGTAAATTAGAATTTTAATTTTGGTATTAGATTTTTCAAAGAATAAGGAAATATTAAATTAGGCCTTAAAATATTGTTATGAATAAATTCGGTTTTGTTTAAATGGTTATAAGGCTTTAGGTTTATTAAAATGGGCTTTTAGCCTTTGGAATGATTTGTAAATGATGGGGAAGCAATTATGTGGGCTAGGGTTGTTATGGTTAAGTAAATGAAAAAGAAGGGAGATAAGTGGGCTTTTAAGTGGGAGCCCATTTAATTTAAGGTTTAAGGAGGAAAGATGAAAATTTGGGAAAACAATTTAAGGTTTAAGGAGGGAAAAGTAGCTTGGGCTTTTAAACCTTAGGTAATAACATTACATTAAGTGTTAAATGAAGAATGAAGGAGGAGATGGAAGCAATGGGCTTTGTAGTCCATTGAAGTAGAAATTAAATGAGATAAATGAAAACTAAAGGGATGTTGTCGTTTTAGCTTAGGTTTAAGTTAGAAAATTAAGTCTTCCCTACAACACTCACGACATTTCTAGAAGCCAAGAAGAAAAGAAGACTTTCGAAAACAACAAGGAAGAGAAGGGATTTCGTTAGCCAAAGGAGAAAGGAGGTAGGTTTATTTTCTTTAAGTCTCACTTGTAGAAGCCATTCAAATTTTCAAGAAGAGAGGAAGAGAAGAGGAATTCGTGGGTCTCTATAAGGTTAGGGTTTGAAAATCTCTTGGGTTTCTTGTTATAGTTCTTCTTTTCTTGCTTACCTATGATGTTTGGAAGTTGATTGATGAAGAAAGAAGAAGGTTTATATGAAGGTTAAAATTTCAGATTTGGATGAGTTAGGGTTTGAAATTTTCCTTAGTATTTTGTTAGGTTTTTCTCTTTTCTTGGTTAATATGGTGATTGAAAAGTATTGGGGTAGGAAAGAAAGGAAAAAGAGAAGAGCATGAATGTTTGAAAAATTTCAGCAAGCATAGGACTTGGGAATTTCGAAAATTCAATTAGTTTTGAAGGGGGTTTTAGTTAATATAGCAAAAGAATGGCACAAGAAAGGTTTTGGTAAGGTTCGTGAACTCAATATCAAGTTTCGACAATTGTGGAAAATTTCAGCATGCATGTATGGCCTTAAAGTTGATAATTTTCGAAACTTTGGATTGGTTTTAAAGGGGGTTTCAATTGGAATAGCTTTAGGAAGGTGTAGATAAGGTTATATGAAATAATCTCATGTTTTCCTTGTCTTTGGAAAATTCCAGCATTGGTCATGTTTGGAAATTCATGGTTTTCTAGTAGGATTTGTGTTTTAATGATGGTTGTGATGATAATGGGTTAGATAAAATATAGGTGAAAGTATGTAAGTTGAATTCAAGTTTTCCAAGGTTGAAAAACAAAATTCCAGCATAGGTTATGTTTGTAAATTCATGATTTTGTTGCTTGGGTTGTTCCTATTCTTGGTTAATATGATGGTTTGAAGAGTATTGGCTTAGAAAAGAAAAGAAGAAGGATGTTAAAAACAAAGAAAAATTCAGATTTGTGTAGGTATTTGTTTTTTAGTTGAGATTTTTGCAAATTTGGATTAGGTTTAAGATGAGTTTTGATTGTTATAGCTTAAAAAGAGTATAAGGGAGGTTAGGTTAGAGGCGATGGCAATTTGTCCATTTTGTTAAAAATTTCAGCATGTGAATTTTTGGGAATTATGAGTTTATTGGTAAGGGTTTTGCTTAACATGGTGGTTTGAGCATGGTGGTTGAAAGAGTTAGTGATGAAGGTCAAGTTTCGACATTTGTTTAAAAATTCAGCATCGCCTTATTGTGTTGATTAGGGTTTTATGGTAGAGTTTGCATTTCTTATTTCAAAATGGTGGATTGAAGAGTTATTTGATGAAAGAACTAGAAAAGAGGAGGAGTTTTGGAAGGTAAATAAAATCAGAATCTTCGTGGGGAAAGTTCTCAACTTAGAGATTTTCAAAGTTTTATTAATTATTTAGATAGGTTTTGATGAGAACGGTTTAGTTAAAGTATAAATGAGCTTATGGAGAGTTAAAGTCAATTTGTTCCATGCTTTTAAAATTTCCAGCATATGTCTCTATATTCATTCATGGTGTTTTGTTAGATTTTTGGCCTTTCTTGCTTAGAAAGGAAGGTGTAAGAGGTTTCTTGGAGAGTAAAGTGGAAAGAAGAAGGATTTTAGAAACAAAAGCGTAAAATTTCAGATTTGAGTTGTTGGCTTTAAGGCATGAGATTCTTGAAAATAATTGATAAGATTGAGATAGGTTATGATGGTTATAGTTTAGTAATGAATAGGCAAAGTTGAGTAAGTTTAAAGTCAAGTTCTCGCATTCTTGAAAAATTTCAGCATTTGAGTTTTTGGTAATTAGACCTTGTTATGCTTTGTTTAGGTCTCTTAAGGCAAGTGAAGATTGGAAAAGAACAATTTGACAAATTGCAAAGCCAAAGGATAAGAGGTGGGTAACTTTTTAATCATTAAGTATTAGGCTATATTCCTATGATTTGTGAATTTTTGAACAAAGGATTATTTGTGATATTTGAGTCTGTACTATGCACCGTTCTATGCACTATTGTGTGTAAAGATTAGTAATATTGTTTGTTAAGTGATCAAAATTCCGAATATGTGAATTACATGTTTATGTGAGCGTATCTTGTTGAAATGGCCATTCGTGGCAAAGCTTGATGAATAATGGAAAAGAATGTGAATATGAGATTTAGGAAGAATGCCTAATATGATCATGTATGATTTTGTTGGGTTTGTAGTGATCCCCTCTGTTTAACAAGTGCGCACTTGTCATAAACCCATACTTTGCCCGCTTAGTGGCATAGGAGTTCAATCGGACTCCCCTCATTCCTGACTACACATGGTCGCTTGTCGAACATGTGTAGTACGTCCTGTTAGGATCACTCAAACCATCTGATATGTGCTTTTGTGCTGTTATTTGATATTTGGTGATTTTGTAATTGTTTTAATTGTTAGAAAATGAAATTGATGGTTATCGACTTGAAATTATTATTATTGATGCATGTATTAGCTTATGCTTAATTATTAGACTGTTACCCACGGAGCCGTCGTGCTCATCCCCCTATCTCCCTCCACAGGTTTTAAACAAGAAACTGAGTCTCGCATCGGGCAAGGCAACTCCTATGCTTTTGGTTTTAGGAGTCATGTTTGAAGAAACTTTGTATGTGTACTTTAAGATTTTGATGTAACCGCTAAATGCCCTTTGATGTTGTGTCTTGGTTTAATTCCTTGTAAATATAAAGGTTAGATAGTTTCAATGTATGTTGTATCGGTTTCTTATGTATATGTGCTTGTATAGTGATTTTGGATATAAAGACAGTGAGTGAAATTGTTGTATGTTTTGAAATCAATTAGAATTCTTAAGATTGCAATGTGGCCCTTTAAGTTGGAGTTGGGCTGTGCTATTGAGTTGGAAGATAGAAGTGGTTTTATGCAGGTTTGGAGCTTGGATGGATAGATTAGGATTTTTGGCTAGATCAATTTTAGGGGAGGTGCTGTCCAATTTTTCTTAAATTTGGGCAGTAACTTCGCTTAGAATTTAGACCTCCGAAACGATTGAATTGGAACAAGAGGTCTTCTGGAAAGTTGTAGAGCAAGTTAAGAACTTTAAAACGGTATAAAATGGGTTAGTTTTCGACTTAGGATGAAAAAGATATGAGCGTTTTAAGTTTGCTGCCCATTATGCATTTGGGTTTCCCGAATTACTATTCATGGGCAATTTTGGGCTGAACCTTCGGATGGGTTTTTCGCCGCTTTAGAGCGGGAATTGAAATTTCTGTCCTTCATGACAATTGTAGAGGGTCTTGACATCTTTAAAATGAGATATGGTGCGTCCTAATCGGAAATCAGAGTAAAAAGATATAAGGGTCGGAAATTGGCCGGTTACTATTCATATGGTCAAATACTATTCCTTTGGTCATTTTACATTTTCTCTTATAACTCTCTCATTTGGCCTCCGATTTACCTGAAATGCGAACCAGTGATTTTTCATCAAGTTTCCTACCTTTCCTTGCAAAAATGTCTAATTGTTATCTTAATTGAATTTTGTCGGAATCAGCCCTCACGTTTGTCTGCGGTTGTTTTGCCTACTTAAATTATGCTTGAGATGTTAAACTTTGCTTCCTTATGCCTTTCAAACCGATGTGCTTTTGTTTCCCCTTTTGTTTTATTTTCTTTCACCTTATACCTTTCGGTTCGAGTTGCTTTGGCTTCCGTTTTCGTTTGTTTCCACACTTTGTTATCCGATTCGATTCGTTTCAATCTGTTTTGCTTTCGATTTCGAGCCTTTGATTTACTTTGTAATTTGCTTCGGATTCAATTCTTTAGTCTTTGATTTTCATGTGCGTCATAATTTGTTTTCAGTATGTTTCTTCGTTTCCGTATGCTTGTCTTCCGTTCCGTTCGGTTTACTTTTGTTTTGTTCTTCGTTTCGTTTTCCGGTTAAGACCTGAATCATGAAAATGGAGTTAAGATGAATAAGAGAAAAAAAAAATTTATACCCGGATTTTCGGATTAGAGATTGGATATCCGGTAACGGGTGATAAGAGTTCATAAGGAATCATGTATGCGTACGAGGAAATCTGTATGATTAGTTGGGTTCTAAAAACGGGATCCAACAATATCTGCTGTGCAGTATACCCTGAGGATGAATGGCTATATTGAGAGATTGGATGTCTTAGGATTTGTAATGGATTATGAGTTAAGTAGAGACTTAATTCTAGTTGGATTGTCTGATGGTTATTCACAGTTTGTGATAAACTATCGGATAAACCAAATATCCACAACAATTCTGAGTGATCAATCTGCTTTCGAAGATTGACCGAAAGCTATCGAAGGATAGCAAGCAAGTGCGAATGGTGGATGCTTCTTCTTCTAGTTCAAGAAGAAAAGGCTAAGAAACCAAATGGAAGTGCCATCGAGGAAAAACCAAAGCGCCCCAAAAGGATTTTACTTTCATTGTGGCAAGTCTAGCCACTAGAATGGCTGTAAAATCTATTCGAGTCCTTGAAGCGAAGAAGGCATCGATGCCTCTACTCCTTCAATTATGTTTGTCATTGAGGTTAATACTATTCCTGATCCAAACATATCGGTATTTGATACGGATGTGGCTCATACATATGAAATGATATCACGGGGCCTCGGGGACGATGAAAGCTCATTCAAGGAGAACTAGACCTTCGTGTAGGTAATGCGGAAGAATTGCTTCATTAGCCGTGAACACTTATGTCTTGTTCCTCCCTAGTGGGCTTATATTCAAATTGGATAATTGATATTTTGTACCTGTTTTAAACAAAGAACATATTGTATGTTTTATGTTTAATTAGAGCTGGTTTCCATTGGACTTTTAGTAGCAATGGTTGTTATATTAGTTGCAATGGAATGCTCTATGCTATTGGTACATTATGCAATTGAATTGACATATTAGATATGTCATATCCAGTTCTGAATGCCAATGACGCGGAAAGACATAATCGAGATAATTTAAAATCAACTTACTTATGGCATTGTCGGCTTGGCCATATAAATGAGACACGCATCGCTAAGCTCCATAAGAGTGGATGTTTAGGGTCATTTGATTATGAATCATATGACACATGCGAATCTTGTTTATTAAGCAAGATGACTAAGTTATCCTTTAAAGGAAAGGGTAAACGAGTGAATGGAATATTAGACCTAATACATTCGGATGTATGTGGTCCGATGTCCATCCATGCCATAAGTGGTTGTTTTTACTTCATTACCTTTATCGATGATTATTCACGATATAGGTATCTGTATCTGATGAGATACAAATCTGAAGCGTTTGAAAAGTTCAAATAATTCAGAAATGAAGTAGAAAACTAACTTGGTAAAAGTATGAATACATTACGATCTGATCGTGGTGGAAATTGCTTAGACCAACAGTTTTGAATTATCTCAGAGATAATGGGATTTTATCTCAGTATACTCCACCTTACACGCCGCAGCACAATGGTGTGGCTGAAAGGAGAAATCGAACCTTGTTAGACATGGTGCGATTGATGATAGGTTTTGCACAGTTTTGGGAATATGCGCTTGAGACAGCTGTTTACTTGTTAAACAGAGTTCCATTAAAGACAGTTGATGTTACTCCATATGAGATGTGGATTAACTGAAAGCCCTATCTTTCTCATTTGAAAGTTTGGGATTGTCCTACTTACATGAAGCGGACACAGTCAGATACATTTGATGTAAAAGCTGACAAGTGTTTGTTCGTGGAATATCAATTCTACCTTGCTGAGGAACAAAAGTTGTTTGTTTCCAAGCATGTTGTTTTCTTAAAGAAAGAGTTTCTTTTACAAGAGGACAGTGGGAGCAAAGTTGAACTTGGAGAAGTTCAAGATGCTCGAACAAACATAGATCAACCGCTCAACTCAAACTGCCACTCATATAGGCGAGGTAGCAGTTCAACCTTCTACTACACACTAATTTACGTAGGTTAAGTAGGATACGACCTTTGTTCTGAGAGATATGAATTTCTTGTAAGTGAGCAGAATGACGTATTGCTCATATGAGATGATGCGCTTACTACCTATGAGCAGTTACGAAAAATTGATCCGGAACATGGCTTTGTGCCATGAAATCAAATGGATTCCATGTATGAAAACCAAGTATGGACTTTGGTTGTTACACTTGAAGGATAAAACCCACGAGGGTGCAAAGGAGTTTTCGAAGAAAACCAACATGGATGGTAATTTGATTACCTATAAAGCAATGCTTCGGTTAAAGGATTTCGTCACGCACAAAGAGTTGACTATGACAAAACCTTGACCCGTAGCAATGCTTAAATCCATTAGGATAGTCTAGCCATTGCCACTCATTATGATTATGAGATATGGCAAATGGATGTGAAAACGACTTTCTGAGAGGAAATCTGCCCGAGGATGTGTAAGACACAACACGAGGGCTTCACTTCCATCGATGGCGAAAAGGTATGCAAGCAAAATCCATGTTTGGATTGAAACAAGCATCCAGGAGTTGAATATCCGTTTTGATGAGGTACTCGAAAGAGTTTGATTTCTCAAAATCGATGATCATTGTGTGTATAAGAAGGTTAATGGAACTGCAATCGTATTCCTTGTGTTGTATGTAGATGACATAATGTTACTAGGAAGCGATGTCTATGCTTCAAATCGATTAAAATTTGGTTGTCCAATCAATTTGCGATGAAAGACCTTTGTGAAGCAACTTATATCCTAGGGATATAGATTTATAGAGATAAATCAAAAGGTTGCTTGGTCTTTCACAATCATCGATACATAGATGAGATGCTAAAGAGGTTCAAAGATGGAATAATGCTATATACGAGACCCGATGTATTATATGCTCTAAGTGTTACGAGTAGATATTAATCGGATCTGGTGAGGGTCCTTTGGGTGGCTGTCGAGAATATCCTCAAGTACTTGCGAAGCCTAAGGATGTTTTCTTGATCTATGGAGATGAAAATCTCAGTAAGCGGGCATTCGATGCTAGTATTTAATCGATAAGGATGATTCGAATCACAATCAGGTTATATACATTCACACTTGAATAGCGTGGCGGTGAATTAGAAAAGTTCCAAACAAGAGAGGACTGCTGATTCATCAACCGAGGCGAGTACATTGCGCGTGAGATCAGTGAAGCGGTTTGGATCGAAGTTCATTCTTGAACTTGATCTGGTCCCTAGGCGTGATGGGCCCATAGGATTGTATTGTGATACAATAGGGCTAGTCTTGTGAGCAAAGGAACCAAGGTCTTATCGACGATCCGAACTCGTGCTTGTCGATTCGGAGATCATTAGTCGAGATGATATCCTAATAGAGAATTCCCACGAGCAAAGTGTTGCTTGTTTTCGTTGACAAAGCCATTGTCACGGGAGAATTGTGATTCTCATGGACTCGCTTATGGTATTAGATACAAAGGCGATTGACTTTAGGTCAAGTGGGAGATTTGTAAGTGATAAGTCGATTTGTACCATGTGTAAGTCGACTTACACATGTTCGATGTAGATAAGTCGACTTGTTCATTGGATAAGTCGACTTGTTCAAGGTTGGTCTTGTTTATTTGTGCCTAAAAGGCAATCCCTTTAGCGCGTTTTATTCAAAGTCATGTGCGAGACTTTATGAATAAATAAAGAAAAGGCATTATTCATTAATTTGATATTCATAAACATTGTTTATGAATTGATTGATCTTTAATCGAATTAATGAAGTCCATGATATATGACATAGCATGAAGGAAATTATGATGTGATCATACTACCGAGGTTCCTATCATGTGCAATTATGTCAAGATCTAAATTCTCCTAGTCATAGGATTAATGAGGCTGGACATCATTAATCCGGATAGACTAACATGTCATATTCCTTGATTGGATCAAGCGGTGGATCTCGAAGCCGTAAATATGAGATATTTAGAATTGACATGTGGATGCTTACTAGCGGTAGTAAGTTCATTGGATGACCGCCATGAGATCATCACATGGATATCTTATCTAAGTGTCGGTGATAATCTCATCATAGCAATGGTGCAAGTATCCTTAGACTTGAGGTACTCGAGGATATCTTGAATCTTGATCACGTGCTTGACTCCATTCCTTGTTGCCTTCGGAGGTAACTCATAGGGTGGTGCTTGGGTGCGACGAGGTATTCAAGATAATTGAGTAGCCAATAAAGGATTCACCACTTACGGATTAGCGTAAGAGATACCCGTAGCCTCTTGTCGGATCATTACTAAAGGTGGCGACATGTATGTCATGAAGAGTGTCTTCATTGACATATAAAGTAATGGGTCCCGGGCGAACCGATATCACTGGGCTAGACTCGGTCTAGTGAGAGTTGACACTTTGACCATACTCATAACCAAGTGGGGTATAGGATGGTGAAAGGACGAATTGCACTGTAATTGTCATGGAAGGGTTCGTGATCCGGTTCGTGATGAATACATTAAACCGATTACTTTCCGGTCAATTGGGGGTCATGATGTGTTGCTAGATACCGCTCATGACTTGCTCAGATTAATTGTTAATCTAAGTGGCCAACATAACCGGGAACCTAAAGGGTCACACGCATAAGAGTGATTCACAGAATCTGTAAAATAGTAATTGGACAGAGTTCCAATTATGGAGAGCATTAGGATTAAATGGATCCGAATGGGATTGGGATATGTCCCGATGAGATCGCGACATCAATATTGCTAAAAAAGGTTTTCGGGGTTGTTTCAGCACCGGAGCCCGGTAGGCCGGTAGGACCGACCCCAGTTTGACTGGACCGCTTAGTAATTGTATATATATGTTAATTAATTAAGTAATTAATTAATTAATATATATATATATATATATGTAAAAACGTGGAGGATAAAAGAAGGGAATGGAAGCTTCCAAAGTTGCTTAGTCATTAAGTTGCATTTAATGAAAAAATGACAAAATAAAGGTGATAAAGTGTGATGCTCGTAGGTGAGGTGAGGAGAGGATACGATCCTCATCTTTTCTTCATCTTATGAGAAGGTTTTAAAGAAAAACCTAAGGTCTCTTGGAGAAGTGATCTTCGTGGGTTAAAAGAAAGAAGAAAGCAAAATGGTTTTAAAAGCTTCTTTCTCCATCATTCTCTTCTTCATCTCCAAGCAAGCTTCATCCTCCTCCAACGTTAATCCAAGCTCTCCAAGGACGGTAGGTAGGTCTAGCAGCCTTTAATCTGTTTCTAGCTATTCCCGGTCAAAGGGTTTGATCCGGTTAGATTTTCGATCTCTGCGTGGATCACCTTTAGAGATAGTCTCTTTTGGCTATTTAGGTTGATGTCTTCATACCGATACCGGATCCCAGGATTTGGGAAAGTCACGGAACAAAAATTTTGTTTTCACTTGCGGTACATGTGATGTACCTCCGGGATTTTCCTACAGTGTGGCCGACAAATATGTCATGAAGAGTGTCCTCATTGACATATAGAGTAATGAGTCTGGGACAAGAACTAATTTCACTGGGCTAGACTCGGTCTAGTGAGAGTTGACACTTTGACCATACTCATAACCAAGTGGGGTATAGGATGGTGAAAGGACGAATTGCAGTAATTATCTATGGAAGGGTTCGTGATGCAGTGCGTGATGAATTCATCAAACCGATTACTTTCCGGTCAATTGGGGTCATGATGTGTTGCTAGAGCGCCGCTCATGACTTGCTCAGATTAATTGTTAATCTATGTGGCCAACATAACCGGAACCTAAAGGGTCACACGCATAAGAGTGTTTGAGAATCAGAAATAGTAATTGGACGAGTTCCAATTATGGAGAGCATTAGATTAAATGGATCCCGATGGGATCGGGATATGTCCCGATGAGATCGCGACATCGATATTGCTAAGAAAGGTTTACGGAGCTGTTTTAGTACCAAGGGCCCAGGGTAGGTAGGACCTAACCAGTTGGATCGGACCTTAGCAATTATATTCTAATTAATTAATTAAGTAATTAATTAATTAATTATTATATTTATATAAGCATGTATGCGTGGATGATGAAAAGGAGGATGAGAAGATTCTTTTTAAGCTTAGTCATCGCTTGTAATTAATGACAAAAAGACAAAAATGATGTGATGAAAGATGAGAATCGTTGGCTTATGGTATAAGAAGAAACGAAAGAGTCTTTTCTTTGATCTTTGGAAGATCATCTTCGTAGGTTTTGGAAAAAGGAAAGAAAGAGTTTCTTTCTCTAACTCTTCTCCAACGATTCTTCATCCTCTCCTCCAAGCTTTTTCATCCTCCTCCAACGTTGATCTATGCTCTCCAAGGACAGAGGTAGGGTCTAGCAGCCTTTAATCTGTTCTAGCTATTCCCGGGTCAAAGGGGTTTGTCCCGGTTAGGTTTTCTGATCTCTGCGTGGATCACCTTTAGAGATAGTCTCTTTTGGCTATTTAGGTTGATGTCTTCATACCGACACCTGGATCCTGGATTTCGGGAAAGTCCCGGGAAAAAAAATTTTTGTTTTCCGCTGCCGGTACATGTGATGTACCTCCCGGGATTATCCTACAGTGGTATCAGAGCGTTTGGTGTCCCGTATGAAGCTAAAACCTAAGCGAGATCAGAAACCCTAATGGAATTTTCTGTTGATGCATGCTTGCTGTCCAATTTTCGAATTTATATTGTGATATGTTTTTCGAAATTTTTCTGCCCAGGATTGTTCATAACATGTTAGAGAATATGTCTATGAAATTTGAGAATTTATCGATTTGATTTGATATAGTTTTGCTAATTTAATTCCCAAAGTTTCGGATGCTGTTTTGTGAAACGATTCTGGAACAGGAAGTAGTATAAATTCGATAATAAATTCTAGAAAAATGATTTTTCGACTTTTCCTTCACCTACATGTCTCTAAGATGTTGGTGAATGTCTATGAGCATGGAAATTGGATTTCAAGGTGATTGGATATTTATTTTCGATTTTATTCTATACTGTTGGGAATTGCTGTGCTGATGAACACAGATTTTGAATCGGTTTTGTTTTTTAGGTTGACTGAGTTTTTGATGGCTAAAATCCTGAAAAACTTCAGGTAGCATGTTCTGAACATGTACTAACCTATGCAATTTTCTCAGAATTTATTGAAATTGTTTCATTGATCATTTTGAGTAATGTACAGAACTGGACAGTTTTGTGAAAAATTGTTGGGACTGTTTTTCTTGGCTTGATTGAGTGTGCTTTTTCAGTTCCAATGCCTTGCACCATTTTTAATGTGATTAAAAATGTGTTATCTTGATTTATTATGATTTCCAAACTGAATTGCTTGAATTTTCATTTCCAAGAATTTTCGGATGCCTAAGTGATCACATTAGCGTCTCGTTAGTATATTGCATTATCTTGTTTGTTTTGACCGTCATATTTTTTATGGCATGTGCTGAAGTAAATTTGATAATGTATGTGCTAGCTAGAGATGCTTAGGATGATAATTTGGGTGTTCCTACATTATTTGGAAATTAATGAGTTTTGACTCATTTCAAGCTTTTCATATGGTTTGACTATATAAGGCTTTCATGGTTCAATGAAGTGTTCATTGAGACATCAAAGTAGAAGATATTACCTTAGGTATGTTGGTATTGTGAATTGGAATTGCAAGGATTGAGGAATTAGCCGATTAGAGAATTATAGCAAATTCTGTTGGACAAGTCGACTTATTTGGAGTATAAGGCGACTTGTTTAGGGTCTGTGCATAAGTCGACTTGCGATGTACAAGGCGACTTGTCTTGTGCGCTAGTAGCATAAAGCGACTTATATCGATAAGTCAACTTGTGCGAAAGGCGAAGACAAGGCGACTTATATTACGATACAAGGCGACTTGTGTATGGGCGAGGGCATAAGGCGACTTGCATTCGTTGTAAGTCGACTTGTGGCATGCTCAGGTTGGATGATGGATGATTAAAAGGATTGATTCAATGTGATTGATGAAACCTAAATCATTCCATATAGTCATGGTGACTATAATCCTACGGCTTGGAGAATATGAAGATGAGACCCGAAATCCCTCCTCGGAATATGAAAACTAACGCCTTCCATTAATATGGTAAGAACCAGAGTTCTTATGGGGCTGGGTTGTTGGGCAAACTCAAGCTCACTCTATACGGATATGTTCGAACCATGAAAATAAGATTTTCGATTAATGGGTTGGTTTTCACCGAAGCGTTGTTTGTTGAGTAAACTCAAGGTCAACGTGACGAGGTGAAGTTGGGTAGTGTACATCGGGATGTACACACATCAAGGAGTTGATAACCCAATGTAAGTGCACACATCAACAAGTTGATAGACGATCGATAGTTGTGTCTAAGATATAATTGGTATATCTGATACCTCCCGAGACATAAGGTGGCTTGTTGGGCAAACCCAAGGTCATTCTCAATGTCGGTTATCGATGATGCAATTGGTATGTCCGATACCTACCGATTGACCTAAGTTGTGGCTTGTTGGGCAAACCCAAGGTCACTCTTAGCAATGTCGGATATCGACCCACTAGGACTTTATGTCACTTTGTTTCTCTGGATTCGTAAAGAGGGTTATGGATTCTAGGAAACTAGTGGGAGCCATATGCATGTCATGCAAGTCCTTATGATCATGCAGGTATTTCTATTCTATCATTTCTTCTCTCTATCGCGTTTAGGTTGATTGAAGAAGTTTTTCAGTGTGAATTTTCTCTCTCTATTTTGGACCGAATTTTCTTGATCGGCTGAGGAATCGAAATTGTTCTCGATCGAGGAACCGGATACGTCCTAGATGTTCCACTTCCAGATGCACCTGCTGTCGATGCTTCTGATGAGGATCAGAAAGCATATCGTAAGCATCTAAAGGACAGTGACATGGCTACTTGCATTATGCTTGCCTCGATGTCACCAGAGCTGCAGAAGCAGCACGGGTCCATGGATGCTCACACTATAGTATTTCATCTTAGGGAGCTGATGAGTAAGCTCGGTCTGAAAGGTTCGAGACCTCAAGGCTTCTCTTCATCACAAAGATGGCTCCAGGGACATCTGCTGTCCAGGTTTCCCTGAAGATGAATGGCTATATAGAGAGATTGGCTGTCTTAGGATTTGTAATGGATTATGAGTTAAGTATAGACTTGATTCTGGTTGGATTGTCTGACAGTTTTTCATAGTTCGTGTTAAACTATCAGATGAACCAAATATCCACAACAATTCCTAAGCTGATCAATCTGCTCAAGACAGCTGAGCAGGCTATCAAGAAGGATAGCAAGCAAGTGCTAGTGGTGGATGCTTCTTCTTCTGGCCCAAAGAAGAAAACGGCCAAGAAACCAAATGGAAGTGCCATCAAGGAAAAACCAAAGGAACTGCCCCAAAAGGATTTTGCTTTCATTGTGGCAAGACTGGCCACTAGAGGCGAAACTGTAAAGTCTATCTGGAGTTCCTGAAGCAGAAGAAGGCATCAGATGCCACTACTCCTTCAAATATGTTTGTCATTGAGGTTAATACTGTTTCTGATCAAAACATATGGGTATTTGATACCGGTTGTGGCTCATACATATGAAATGATATGCAAGGCCTCAGGGACAGTAGAAAGCTCATAAAAGGAGAACTAGACCTTCGTGTAGGTAATGCAGCAAGAGTTGCTACATTAGCCGTAGACACTTATGTCTTGTCACTCCCTAGTGGGCTTGTATTCAAATTGGATGATTGTCATTTTGTACCTGTTTTAACAAAGAACATATTGCCTGTTTTTTATTTCAATAGAGCTGGTTTCCATTGGACTTTTAGTAGCAATGGTTGTTCTATTAGTTCGAATGGAATGCTCTATGCTACTGGTATATTATGCAATGGAATTGACATATTAGATATGTCATATCCAGTTCTGAATGTCAATGACGCGAAAAGACATAATCGAGATAATTTAAAATCAACTTACTTATGGCATTGTCGACTTGGCCATATAAATGAGACACGCATCGCTAAGCTCCATAAGAGTGGCAGTTTAGGGTCATTTGATTATGAATCATATGACACATGCGAATCTTGTTTATTAGGCAAGATGACTAAGTTACCCTTCAAGGGAAAGGGTGAACGAGTGATTGGAGTATTAGACCTATTACATTCAGATGTATGTGGTCCGATGTCCATCCATGCCAGAAGTGGTTGTCTTTACTTCATTACTTTTATCGGTGATTATTCACGATATGGGTACCTGTATCTGATAAGATACAAATCTGAAGCGTTTGAAAAGTTCAAATAATTCAGAAATGAAGTAGAAAACTAACTTGGTAAAAGTATGAATACATTACGATCTGATCGTGGTGGAAATTGCTTAGACCAACAGTTTTGGATTATCTCGAGATAATCGAATTTTATCTCAATACACTTCACCTTGCACGCCGCAAAGACAATGGTGTGGCTGAAAGGAGATATCGAACCTTGTTGACATGGTGCGATTAATGATAGGTTTTGCAGCTTTTGGGGTATGCGCCGAGACAATTGCTTACTTGTTAAACAGAGTTCCATTAAAGACAGATTGATGTTACTCCATATGAGATGTGGATTAACCGAAAGCCTATCTTTCTCGATGAAAGTTTGGGGTTGTCACTTATGTGAAGCGCATACGCGGTCGATTAACGATGCAAAATCGACAAGTGTTTGTTCGTAGAATATCGTGGGATATCAATTCTACCTTGCTGAGGAATAAAAGTTGTTTGTTTTAAAGCATGCTGTTTTCTTAGAGAAAGAGTTTCTTTTACAAGAGGACAGTGGGAGCAAAGTTGAACTTGAGGAAGTTCAAGATGCTCGAACAAACGCAGATCAACTGCCTGAACCTGCAACTATAACTCATGTACATGAGGTAACAGTTCAACCTTCTATTACACAAGAATTTCGTAGGTCATGTAGGATACGCTCTGTTCCTGAGAGATATGGATTTCTCGTGAGGAACAGAATGGCATATTGCTCATACGAGATGATGAACTTACTACCTATGAAGAGGTTCTGAAAAGTTCAGAGTCTGAAAAATGGCTTTGTGCCATGAAATCTGAATGGATTCCATGTAAGAAAACCAAGTTTGGACTTTGGTTGTTGCACCCGAAGGAATAAAGCCCATAGGGTGCACATGGGTTTTCAAGAAGAAAACCGACATGGATGGTAATGTGATTACTTATAAAGTAAGGCTTGTGGCCAAAGGATTTCTTCAGAGACAAGGAGTTGACTATGACGAGACCTTCAGCCCCGTAACAATGCTTAAATCCATTCGGATACTCCTAGCCATTTCCGCTCATTATGATTATGAGATATGGAAATGGATGTGAAGACAACTTTCCTGAATGGAAATCTTCCCGAGGATGTGTATATGACACAACCAGAGGACTTCACCTCCTATGATGGCGAAAAGGTATGCAAGCTTCAGAAATCCATGTATGGATTGAAGCAAGCATTCAGGAGTTGGAATATCCGTTTTGATGAGGTACTCAAAGAGTTTGGTTTCTCACAAAATTTGGATGTACATAGTGTGTATAAGAAGGTTCATGGAATTGCAATCGTATTCCTTGTGTTATAAGTAGATGACATATTAATACTAGGAAAACGATGTCTCTATGCTACAATCAGTTAAGATTTGGTTGTTCAAACCCTTTTGCGATGAAAGACCTTGGTAAAGCAACTTATATCCTTGGGATAAAGATTTATAGAGATAGATCAAAGAAGTTGCTTGGTCTTTCACAATCAACGATACATAGGTAAGATGCTAAAGAGGTTTAGCATGGAATAATGCTATATACGAGACCCGATGTATTATATGCTCTAAATGTTACAGTAGATACTAATCGATCTTGGTGAGGTCATTTGGGTGGTATCAAGAATATCCTCAAGTACTTGCGAAGCACTAAGGATGTTTTCTTGACACATGGAGATGAAAATCTCCAAGTGAGCGGGCATACAAATGCCAGTTTTAATCTGATAAGGATGATTTTGAATCACGATCAGGTTATATACATTCACACCGAATAGCTTTGGCGGTCGGTTTGAAAGAGTTCAATCAAGAGACAATCTGCGATTCAACAACCGAGGCAGAGTACATTGCGCATGAGATGCGCAGAGGAAGCGCTTTGGATCAATCCTAGGCGTGATGAGCCCACGTGTTGTATTGTGATACAATGGGGCTAGTCTTGTGAGGAAAGCAACCAATGTCTCATCACTGATCCAGACTCGTAATCCGCCGATTCCATTTGATTCGGGAAATCATCGGTTGAGATGATGTCCTTATAGAGAGAATTCCCACAGAGCAAAGTGTTGCTGATCCGATGACAAAGCCATTGTCACACGAGAATTGTGATTCTTATGTACTCGCTTTTGGTATTAGATACTAAAGGCGATTGACTTTAGGTCAGTGGGAGATTTGTAAGTGCAAGTCGACTTGTACATGGGGTAAGTCGACTTACGTATTCAAGACCGATAAGTCGACTTGTATATGGGGTAAGTCGACTTATGCAAGGACGATCTTGTTTATATTGTGCCCTAAAGGCAATCCCTTTAGCGTTTTGTTCAAAGTCGTGTGCGGACTTTATGAATAAATAACGAAGGCATATTTCATTAATTTGATGTTCATGAACATTGTTTATGAATTGATTGGATCTTTAATCGAATTAATGAAGTCCATGATATATGACATAGCATGAAGGAAATTATGATATGCTCATACTCCTGAGATTCCTATCATGTGCAATTATGTCAAGATATCTAAATTCTCCTAGTCATAGGATTAATGAGATCGGACATCATTAATCCGGATAGACTAGCACATGTCATATTCCTTGATTGGATCAAGCAGTGAATCTCAGAAACTGTAAATATGAGATATTTAGAATTGACATGTGGATGCTTACTAGTGGTAGTAAGTTCATTGGATGACCCGCCATGAGATCATCACATGGATATCTTATCTAAGTGTCGATGATAATCTCATCATAGCAATGGTGCAAGTATCCTTAGACTTGAAGTACTCAAGGATATCTTGAATCGATCCGTGCTTTGACTCCATTCCTTGTTGCCTTCGGAGGTAACTCATAGGGTGGTGCTTGGGTGCGACTTGAGGTATTCAAGATAATTGAGTAGCCAATAAAGGATTCACCACTACGGATTAGCGAAAGAGATACCCATAGCCTCTTGTCGGGATCATTACTTGTAAGGTGGCGCGCAAATATGTCATGAAGAGTGTCCTCATTGACATATAGAGTAATGAGTCCTAGGACAAGAACTAATTTCACTGGGCTAGACTCGGTCTAGTGAGAGTTGACACTTTGACCATACTCATAACCAAGTGGGGTATAGGATGGTGAAAGGACGAATTGCACGTAATTGTCATGGAAGGGTTTGTGATCGATTCTTGATGAATTCATCAAACCGATTACTTTTCGGTCAATTGGGGTCATCATGTGTTGCTAGACGCGCCATGACTTGCTCAGTTAATTGTTAATCTAAGTGGCCAACATAACCGGAACCCAAAGGTCACACGCATAAGAGTGTTTCAGAGAATCTGTAAAATAGTAATTGGACAGAGTTCCAATTATGGAGAGCATTAGGATTAAATGGATCCCGATGGGATCGGGATATGTCCCGATGAGATCGCGACATCGATATTGCTAAGAAAGGTTTAGGATCTGTTTGATCTGCAGGGGCGGTGGCCGGTAGGACCAGTTGGACTGGACCTTAGCAATTATATTCTAATTAATTAATTAAGTAATTAATTAATTAATTATTATATTTATATAAGCATGTGTACATGGATGATGAAAAGGAGGGATGAGAAGATTCTTTTTAAGCTTAGTCATCACTTGTAATTAATGACAAAAAGACAAAAATGATGTGATGAAAGATGAGAATCGTTGGCTTATGGTATAAGAAGAAAAGAAAGAGTCTTTTCTTTGATCTTTGGAAGATCATCTTCGTAGGTTTTGGAAAAAGGAAAGAAAGAGTTTCTTTCTCTAACTCTTCTCCAACGATTCTTCATCCTCTCCTCCAAGCTTTTTCATCCTCCTCCAACGTTGATCTATGCTCTCCAAGACGGAGGTAGGGTCTAGCGACCTTTAATCTGTTTCTATATTCCCGGTCAAAGGGGTTTGTCCGGTTAGGTTTTCGATCTCTGCGTGGATCACCTTTAGAGATAGTCTCTTTGGCTATTTAGGTTGATGTCTTCATACCGACACCTGGATCCTGGGTTTCGGGAAAGTCCCGGGAACAAAAATTTTTGTTTTCCGCTGCCGGTACATGTGATGTACCTCTCGGGATTATCCTACAGTTTGGACCTCTGATGAGACCTCAATTCGTTCACCTATGCTATAGCCCCATTGTTATCACAATACAAATGCACTAGGTTAGTGATGCTCATAACCACACCAAGTTCCATTATGAACTTCTTCATCCAAAACACTTTCTTTGCTGCTTTTAAAGCTGCAATGTAGTCCGCCTTTACCATCGAATCAGTAGTCATCTCTTGTTTGGATCTTTTCCAACTAACTGCACCACCATTTAGTGTGAAAACATAACTAGACTAGGATCTGGAGTAATCCCTATCGAATTGGAAGTTGGCATCAATATGCCCCCTTACCATAAGATCATGCTCTCTGTATACCAAGAATACATCTTTAGTTCTTCTCAAGTAATTAAGAATATTCTTGACAGTCACCCATTAATCCTTACCAAGTTCTGACTGGTATCTACTTGTAACACTTAGAGCATACGATATATTGGGTCTAATACATAACATAGCATAAATGATCGATCCTATAGCTGAATCATAAGGAATCAAACTCATGTAAGTCCTCTCATCTTGTGTCTTTGTGCATATAGATTTAGAGAGAGTAATCCCATATACCATAAGAAGATAACCTTTCTTGGATTGTTCCATGATAAACCTCTTTAGCATCTTGTCTACTCTCCATGAAATTTTATATCTTTTGATGTTTTCTTTGAAAAGGATTGATTGAATCAAAGTAAGGGTATGGGTTGCAAGAGTATGAATCGGATATTTTGCTGAATATATATTGGCATTTTGATGGTATCTTGATCTGTAGAGCTTCGAATGAGATGATTCTTGTTTCTAAATAAAATAGAGACATATAGATACAAATTATATGAAGGAATAGAATTCTAATTAAGTCCCTAAGACTTTCAATTTTTGGATGGAAGTTGGGTGTAGTTTATTATTTCAGTTTAATAATAGTCTAAAAATGTTTGGGCCCTAACTTTCATATTTTTGAACCAAACTGAATAATTTGGTGTCATTAGAAACCTAAGACAATGGGGAATAATAAATGTTCTGAAGAAGTCAAATTGCAATCCCAGTTGAGGCTTCCCAAAATTGATCCTAAAGTTGGAGAAATGTGTTTGCTCATGTTTTATGACTCCGAGAGTTAGGCTCTAAAAGCAGGGGCCCAACAGTTGTGGTATTAGAGTGCCTAGGTTTAGTATCTTACATGGGCATTTTTAGAAATATGTATCAAGTTACATGCACTCATGACTAACATGTCTTAGCATACGATAGCAACAGATCCTCAGTCTGAGTCACATGTGTATAAGTTACACGCAGTAGTAATTATTAAGAGTTTGAGCTGATAGAAATAGTAAGAAGAGGATGATGATCTGACAGAATGTGGGAAAATGAAAGTTTTTGGATACTTAGAAATGGGAAATAGTACATAGTTGGATATGATAAATAATGATTCAATGCAATTGTATTGGAGGATGTATTATTGAATGCGACATCAATATTATACTATGAAGGTATACCCTTGAATGTGATATAGATGTGAATATATTGTCATTGATTGTTTGAGGAAATTAGAGATATAAGTAGAAATGATGAGATTAAAGTGTGCAAGTAGAATGTAAGGAAAACATAAATTGTTATGATCTTAAGAAGATGAAATTGGAACCGAAGTGGTTGTTTGATTAATGTGATAAGAGTTATGATCCGGTTGTTAGAGTTATGTAAATATAGTGCCCTAGAAAGCAAGTGTATTTACATGTAACTTTATCTTCTTGATTCTGCTTTGTAATGAAAATATTTATTATTAATAAAACAAAGAGTTTGGTTTTATCTGTATGAGCATTATATATCTGGTCATAAGGTACCAAGATTCATTTGTAAGTAATATACATATACATAGAGATGTATGGGAAACATGTATATTATTAGAATCAATTAATTGATTCACAGTTGAATAATCAAGTTGGTCGTTTGATTATGGTTTAGATCGTAGTGTTACGATTTATCTCCATATAAGTAAAGGAGTTTACTTAAAGGGAATGATGAGTTTCATATCATGATAGTAGTAGACTATCGATAATGGCACTATTAAATGAATTGAATCAAGTATGTTTTCAAGAATAAAGTGGGCCGTTACTTTAATCTTAAAACATACAACTTAAGCATTAAACTATTATGAACCACAATCTTGATGAGTGGTGAACTCATATGTGTTCATTATAATTCTTGATATGATCGGAATGGATTTTTACAGGGTATTAATCCAGTGTCTGCATGTTGGAATTATTAATTGAAACATGTATAAGGGAACATTCACTCAAATGAAGAGTTTATAGTGTTATCATCTCTTCTAGATGTTTTAAGGAGATTTGGTGATTAAATTGGCGCCAGTAGTTTGATGGACTAGCTACCCATCAAGTCTTAACAGTAAGATGAGATCTTATATGTTAATCACCATATAAAGTAAAATGAGAGATCTAGAAGGAAAAACCAACATAAGGGCAAAACGGTAATTTTACCCTTTGTTGTGCGGATGGCTATAATAAGGTTCTAAATAGGGTTTGCAATTGGACATATTCTCATAATATTTAATAATTCAAGAGTTCAACTAATTGTCTTTAGTGGAATGACATTTAGTTAATAAGCTAGAATTAATTCCACTGAGATTGAATTATTTCTGGGCTTATTGTAGCTTGAATTATCAAAGTCTAATAAGATTCCCCACTTGGCTTTAAGGAAGGTTATCAAGCTAAGTAAGAAGTAGTTTGGAGGCTTTAGAAGTCCATAATTGAATGATGGGCTTATACTAATTAATGGTGGAAGCCCATATGTTCATTTAGAAATGGGCTTATTTTGGTTTAATGTAATTGATTAGATTAATTATATTAAAACAATTTTTTTTTAATGGAGAAGAAGCAATTTCGAAATTGTGTTAGGTTAGATGTGTAACCACACATTTGACATTAAAATACTAAATAAAGATGGTCTTTATTATGGTTCATCATTATTAAATGGAGTTATGAACTTACCATTAAATGGTTTAATGGTTGGCTTTTAATGTTGGCATGTAACCTATTTGCATTCATTAGATTAAAGATGAAAGATGTGCATTAGATGGACCATCTTCCTTCTTTCTTCTTGCCAAAATCGAAATGGGTATTCAATTATAGGTTATGGTCTTTTCAAATAGCCATTTTAAAGATAAATGAAGTAAGTCTCATTTATTAGCTATTTGATGAGTGATTAATGTAAGAAGTGATGCATTGGATGCCTCTCTCTCTTTCCATTTATGCATATTTCAAAATTGAGATGTAAGAAGGGGTTCTTGCATGGTTTCTAGACATTCTCTCCTTTCATGCAAGGTATAACCAAAATTCCTAAGTGAAAAAATTGAAAGAGTTTCAATTTTGGTTCTTCTTCTTCTAAGAAAATCTCCTCCAAATATTTCTTCTCCTTTCCCACCAAAGGATTTTGTTAACCTAGTTGTCCTTGAAGAACAAGTGGTAAATCTAATTGGTTGAGGATACTACAACAAGGAAGAAGATAGATTGCTAAAGGAAAAGACTCAAAGGCAAAGGATTTGGATATAAGAAGGAGAGGATAGCGCAATGAGGATTTAAAAGCTAGCGAAGAGTCGGTAATTCCTTTTATCTTGTTCTTGGTTTTATTATCCTTATACCATATCATGTATGGATTAGCATGTTGATTTGGATATATTGCTTCCGCTGTAAGATGATTTCTTAAAAAGTTTTGAAATCTATCGTTTCTCCATACTAAGCATGCTTTCTTTTTCCGATCCAACACCGGTATAAGAAGATATTATTGGAATTGAGATTGTTGATGATGTTACAATGAGTAAATGAATTTAAAGATAAAGAGAAAAATATTGTCTATGATCAATGAAGATCAAAGTATCAATTGTGTAATATATGAATTAGGGAATTATTGGAGATAAATATGTGGACAAAATAGCGTGAAGTTGATGATATCCAGCTAAGCATATATGGCAGTAATTATGTTTACTACTTCATTGAGTTTTGGTAATTAGAATATTATGACATTGTAAGAACGATAGAAATTGGTCTTCTCAAGGTATTAAGAATGGCTGATAATATGATGATGATAACAGATGATTGATAAAGATTGCATGAATAGTATAGATGATAGTAGCACGAAATCTTCTTTCTAAGAAGAATTTCACTTAATTAGATTAAGCAGATCAAATAGTTTATGTTAAGAATGATCAATGAAAGAACAAATCAGAAATGAATACGTAATGATTCAAAAGTAAATATTGGAGTCATATCCCTAGCGGAGACCTAAGCATAAGAGGTAGAATGTACTACTGAGAATCTATGTACTTTTGTTTGATGTAAGGTATCCAACTATATGAGTGGATTCCTAAATTTGAGGAGACATTAATTACTAATATGAGGAGTATATAGGTCTATGTTATATTCTGTGTAAATATTTTCGGGAGATACAAATTTGACCTGATGAATGTATTACAACACTGGAAGTTAATATTGAAAATAAATTGAAATGCGTGGAGAAATTCGTATGAATGAGCAGACAATAGAATAATACAATGTGAAATTAGAGGAAATCAAATGAATTGAGAAAGGAAGTCAATTGAGAAATTGAAAATAACATGAGACAATGTTGCCTCATTGAGGAATTAATTATTTAAGGAATTACGAGAACTAATCAGAGGGCACATGGAGTTTGATAATAATTGTTTGAGTTAATAATTGTCCCAACAGTACTATGGTATTGAAGATTAAAGCCAAACAAAATTTGATGATATATTAAATGTATTCGAAAAGTTGAGAAGAATAGTTGAATACTTGGAGAAAACATGTAAATCGTAGAGTAATGAAAGTGAAAAGAATTTTGAGGAATTATACTGATATTAATTATATCGTATGGATTTGGAGATTTATAGTATACAATGATGTTATATAAGAGATTTGGATAAAATCCAATGCAACATAATAAAGTGATTTTATACATATGGAGCCAACTAAACCTATGAATTAATCATTCAATATATGATTTAGAGTCGCTATAGTAGTGATTGTTTTGAAAGTTTGGAGACAATATATGTATAGGAACATCTTGAATATATATATATACATGTACAGAGGTAATTATTAAGTTGAGAAAATTGAATACGAGACTGAGACAGTGGATAGAAGTACTGAAAGACTATGATTGTACAAATGAGCATTTCCCAGTAAAGTTAGTGTTGTATTTGATACGGTAAGCAAAAATCCCAATAGCAGTGAAGCACGAATTCAGAGATTGAGGTTATCAGATCTAGTGCAAAAAGAAGCATAGAATGTGAAGTTGAATTTTGGGCAAATCAAGGTGCTATTTTTTATGAAATTAAAGATCAGTTTCATATGAAAGGATTTACCAAGCCCAAATTGAGGATTCAAAAATTGCAAATCTTATTGAGAGATTGTAAACAGATCTAAATTTTGGGTTCAAATAGGAAGAATGATACATTGTGATTGAAATAAGAAGTATGTGTATCGATAAAGGTGATAGAGCAAAGAGATTGTTAGAAAAGTAAAAATGGTAACGTAAGTTATATATCTTAGTAGGAATATGCCGGAACATCATTTAACGGCTAAGAATGTAGAATCAAGTGACTGAATGTTTCAATTCGATGATCTTAACTGTCGGAAATATGCTTAAAGCTTATATTTTGGATTCCATAGGAACATGAGATCAATGTATAGTTCTATTTGATTTTAAGCATCACAATCATTATCATAGTGATTTCATTATAATACTGTATAAGGAGTTAGATGACAGAAAGAGTCGTTCGCTCTTACATTGTGATGATTAGGGCTTAAAAATGGTTAAAGGCCATAATCGATTGGAGAGATTGTTGATAAGTGAAATCGATCAATATTAAAAATTAAGTGATTCAAGAAAGATGAATGAGCAACACCAAAGGTATGGAATATAGTGAGATAGACATAAGAATTAAGTGTATTAACACTACAATGATGTGAATTATTAAGTGAAAGATAAATTATCTATGAGAGTCTCACTGTGTGAAGGTGTGCTCGGGTTAGGAAAAAGGATTAGCTAAGCCTAACAGGAATTGGTCTGCAAGAAATAATTATAAGGAGTGCTACTGACCAAAGATGTCTTAGATTCATAATGCGATATATGTGAGTATGTTAAGAAATTAATTGACTGATGAAGTTAAATAGAAAACAGAGGAGCATATGAGGAGGAGACATACCCCTACCCCTAGATTAATCAGATAAAAATTTCGAGGACAAAATTCTTTTAAGAGGGAGAGAAATGTTGGCCCCCAAATTTTTTTCCTTGATGAATAAAAATGATTTAAATAATTTTGAGGTTTTGATAGATTAAATTTTTTTAATTATTTAATTATGTCAAAGTTAGTAGGATTTATTGAATGGGTATATGGAATTAAAGTGTTAAAGTTATAAGAATGTTCAAGGGTAGTTTTGGCAAGATACTTAAGGTTAAAAAAATAAGCCTATAAGGAAGGGTGAAATGGACTTTGTGGGATTTTTAATTGGATTCCTATTGAATGGGTTTTTGCCATTGATGAAGGAAATCAAGAAAGGCAAGAGAATCAAGAGGAAAGGCATTATGAGCAAGCCTTTAAGCAAGGAAATCAATGAGGGTACATGTTTATAATAGAGTAAATAAGCCACTAATGTTTTCTTTGAATCAAAGAAGTTTAATGATTTCAGTTGTATCATAAATGTTACATTTATTACTTTTGAATGATTTGAGAAATTTCAATATGTTATTTTATGAATTGTGTGATCAATTATGAAAAGGCCTGAAAGTGAATTTTTTAAAAGATATCATGTTTATGAAGTCATGTTTTCTGAAAATTAAGTGTTGGAAAAGTGCCATCTTGGGCGATATGCTTACAAGATGTGAAATGCATGATTATGTGAGCTTGTGGTGGTCTCCTAAGTTAAATCAAGTGCACTTGGACAAAAGACTTCTCTCTCCTACCTGTTAGTGGCATGGAGCTCCTTCCTGGAATCCCATAAGTTCAAGGCTACGCAAAACCATTATGTGGAATTGTGTTAGTACATTCTGTTCACAACTACAAAGGACCCTAATGGGAAATGTGTAGTACATTCTATTTTGGATCCACCCAAATCATTCTGATGTGCTTATGTGCTTATCATATGTGAACAAGTTTGATGTATTCATGTTTTGTAGTTTGATAATTTGACTACATGATAAGAATTTGAGAAACATGTGTTTTATGAACTCAATGAGAATTTTCAATGACAAGTGAATGTTTTCAAAGATTTTGCTTATTTTTCCATTATAGACTGTTACCCACAAGCTTTCAAGCTCACCCCCTTTTCATCCCATCTTTAGGTGAAGAAAATAAGATCAAGTAACCAAGAGTCAAGGAATCATTCTACTTTTGAAATGTTTGTGTAAATTAAGTTAGATTTTGTATAAGCAAGACTTTAGACGCATTTCAAGAATTATTAGGGTTTTGTATCTTTTGTATTTTAGAATTTGATACCAATAATGTAATGTGGCTTGGAATGCCATTAAGGCTTTGCAAACACCTATTTTTTGTTGTAAATGAAATATGAATTGTGTATAGATGATGTTGAGTTGAAATTAGGTATATCTAACGAAGTTATCAACCTAAGATGATGATTTTGAACATGAATTGCTGCTATATATATATATATATATAAAGATTTTATGGAAAGAAAGGTAGGAATTACGAATGATGGGATGTAGTTAAATGGGATGAGTCAAATGAGTTGAGATTTGAGAGTTTAATGAAATCAATTTGGTAGTTGAATGGTTATGCTCAGAACATTCTAAGTTGTATAGTGCAAATTTCAAGTCTTTCATAGGGAAAAATTGTGTTCTGACTTCAGTGAAAAAAACTAGATTAATCTAGGTTGAATTAGATAAAGCTATCTTCTAGAAAGTTGTAACTTATCTTTGTAGCTTTACAACGATATGTAGTATGAAATTTTGGGACATCTGAGTCGAAAGTTTATGATCTATATAAGTGGAGATGCTCTGGAGAGTGTAGAAACCTTCCTTCTTATGCACTATAGACTGAAACCTTCCTTCTTATGCACTGTAGACTGAAACCTTCCTTCTTATTCACTGTAGACGGAAACCTTCCTCTTATGCACTGTAGAATGAAACCTTCCATCTTATCCACTGTAGATTGAAACCTTCCTTCTTATCCACTGTTGACTAAATCATCTAACCTATCATCTAGTCCTGTTCTGACCCTTTGGATAACAAAATCTCACTTTGATGTCCTCATGAAAGTTATGGATCTGTAAGTCCTCTTTTAAACAGTCTAAGAATGACCTTAATTATACGTCTATAGATAAGTTTATGCCAATTGTCCCAAAACAAGTTCAATATGATTGAGGATAAAACCTTATTTGATTATTTCAGCCATAACCTTGTTATCTGACCTCCAAATGAAGTGATTCTTGGACCAATAGATTCCTAAGACATTTCTCTCTACCTTTCATGAAATTTTATAGCTTTTTATGCTATTTTGGAAAGGATTGATTGAATCAAAGTAAGGGTAAGAGTATGAATTGGATATTTTATACTGAACATATCTCATAATTTTATTGGTATCTTGATCTTTAAAGCTCTGAATGAGATGATTCTTATTTCTAAATAAACTAGAGACATAGAGATACAAATTATCTGAAGGAATAGAATTCTAACTAAGTCCTTAAGACTTTCAATTTCTAGATGGAAATTTGGTGTAGTGTATTGTTTCAGTTTAATAACAGCCTGAAAATGTTTGGGCCCTAACTTTCAGATTTCTGAACCAAATTGAATGATTTTGATGTCATTAGAAACCTAAGGCAATGGGTAATAAGTATTCTAAAGAATTCAAATTGTAATTCCAGTTAAGGCTTGATTGAACCCAAGTTGCTTTTATCAATTGGTGACATTTTAATGGTTTTTATTACACTTCTTGGCTCTTATTTTCATATTTTATGCTCAATTTGACTCTTGAGTGTTTGTCTTTACTTTATGTAGTTTAAGGGTAAAATTGTCACAAATAATTAGTAATTGCACTAAATTAATTTTCTAGAACAATTGCTACTGCAAACTACTATTTTTTTTATTGTAGGAGACTTATGAAGTAGAGCCAATTGCTACTTCGGGAAAAGTTCACCACGGTGAAGATTATGTTTGCACCGCAGCGAAAGTTAAAGCTTAGTTAATAAAATCTTTTGAAAAAAGCTTGCCGCAGTGACACATGTGCTCGCCACGGTGAAACATTCGAATCGGCACCGACTCTGACCATTTTCAGCAAAGTAACCCATTATACAACCTGATCCATCAACCCATTTTGTGAAAAATACCTATTTTAGGTTAAGTGACAATGGGAGTAGCAGGCTGACACACTCCACTCACACTCTTCATCATCTTTCTCTCATCTCCATCTAAGCATACCTTTGTTCTCTTTTCTGCACCATCTTTCATCCATTTTTCCACCATCGGTTGCTACCATGGGTATCTCTAGTAGGTTTTCGGTTGTGAAGTCTCTTAGAGCTATGCTTGGCTAGACATCCCAATCCTTTTGAAGATGTAAAAATGGCTTAAGTTCAACGGGTTTAAAAGGAGAGTAGTTAATCCATGTTTAGCTATAATTTATGAACTCCTAGGTATAGGATTTGTAATTTGTAGTTGAAAATTCTTGATTAGAGTTTAATCAAGTGTTAGATATTTATTGTGTTGTTGGGATTTGTTGATGTAGAACTTTGAGCTTAAATATATGAAGTCTCATATATGTCTATTTGTGAACTTTTTGAATCTCTTTTATCTTGCCTAGTTATGTTTGATATTGAGTTAATTTGAGATCTCGAAATGACTTATTGCATTTACTTACCCACTACACACACTAGGAGCATTTAACAAGGTCTTAAGAAATGGAGTTTATTGATTAAGACCTTGGATTTAAAGAGTTCTTTAAGGTTTACCCATTTGAAACTTAGTGATTCCCACTCTTATTGAAAATTGATATCGAACTATGATAGCCAAAGCTCATTTTCAAAAGGATATTATCATAATTATTTATCTTCCTATTTTTACATTCCTAAAAATCCAAAAATACTTTTTGACACATTTTCCTTATAACTCCTTTTAATTTAGTAAAGATTTCCAAAGACAAAAAAAACCCTTTCTTACCAATTTAGCTTGCATTTCATGACATATATAGGTTAGCTTAGGTCTATTCAATTAGGTTCCGATTAAGTGAAACAACCTGAGGTTACAACCTATATTGCAATCTTTGGATTATATTTTTGATTTGACCTTTAAGGGTAAGTACTAAGGCTCGAATCAAAATGGCCTCGTTTCCAGGGAACCAAACGATTGGTCCTTCAAATTAGCTTTTGTCATTTTTACTGCTAAGTGAGGTTAGGAACCTTGGTTTCGATTGCATTTTAGATGATTTAGTTTTATACTTGTCAATAGTATAGGATTTCATTTTCTTTACTTAGCATAAAATTTTGAAAACACAAACAAATAGGATACTGAACATTTTACACTTTTCATACTTAGAATTTTTGCACCCACATAGTTTTGAACATTTCTTTGATTGGATTTTTCGGATACATACACATTTTACTTGCATAGTTTACTCTAACACTTACTTTCATACACCTACACACTTGCATCCATCACATCTCGCCTTTTTGTTTGATTTTGTGTGCTTGCAAGTAATTTTGTTACTTTTTATTTTCATCTGAATTGTTCCTGTGCATGCCCTGGAGAGCTAAAAATTTGTCTTTCTACCCCGAAATTAAGAGACGTTTGAGAAAGATTAGAAAGGAGAGGAGAGAAAAAGAGAGAAGTTAGGTAGTTGTAGAAGAAGAGTCTGTAGTGAGAGCGATTCGATAGAAGGAGTGATCATGGCTAAGAACCCAGATTTTTTGCAAAACCCTAACCATAATGCTAATCAGCCTAGAAATGGTGATAATGGAGGTAATGGGGAGTAGGAGCGAGTTGGTGAGAATAATGGAAATCAACAAAGAAGGACCATTAGGGAAGCAACTACCTCGGATGTGAACTATGATCCATTTACTACTACTTGTCCTAATTTTGACATGAATTTTGAAGTTAAAAGATTACTCATTAACTCTCTTCCTAAATTTCATGGCTTGACAGGAGAAAATCCCTACATCCATTTGTAATCTTTTTCAATGATTTGTCAAAACATGAAACTTATAGGAGCTTCACTTGATCAAGTATTATGGAAGGTTTTTCACCTATCCTTAGAGGGAAAAGCAAGGGAGTGGTATATGAGCCTCCCAAGACATGTGGCAAATGCGTATGATAATTGGGCCAATTTGCGAAAGGCATTCCTAGAGAAATATTTTCTGGCCTCTATGATACGACAGCAACCTAGAATCAATGTCTAGATCATCTTCGTTTCAATGATTGCTCTCAAACCTAAATTCAATAAATCTAACAAGACCCTTCACCCCCAAAACAACAAGGAATTGGTTTATAGGAATTGAATTAATGCCATAAGTTAGAACTTACTTGATAAGTTGAATCAATCCTTAAGGTAAAACAAGCAAGAATCTGAATTTTCTTTTAAAGAATGCTTTTTAATTCTATTCACCTCTTAAACTCTTGTTCATGTCTAAAGCAAGGGTTTAAATACCCTTATGCAATACAAACCCTAACAAAGATAACCTAAAAATCCTAAAGAAAGCCCAAAATATCAAAAAGGCTTTCTTGAAACAAATCTACCTAAGAATAAACAAATCCCACACAGATTTGGGCTTCAAAACTAATTAAATTGACTAGTCCTATCCAAAATAAGATAAGAAAACAACAAAAATAGAAGAATAATTTAAAAGGGGCGAATTGGGTTTCTAAACTAGGCGCACATGCTTGTTTCCTTAAAATCAAACATGCACATGACTTTTTTAATGAAGCACATGTGCACTTAATGCAAATCAGCCCATGAAAAAGCCTAAAAGAAGTCTACACGTCCTTTATAAGATAAAATAAGACCAATCCCATTAATTAGACTTGTGTTTATGAAAACTGGCTAAGTGTTAGCCCTCTTAGTTTGATGCCTCCAATGTGCACACACGCTTAGGCATCTTCCTAAGCTCTTCCCCAAGCTTGATCAAAAAAACTTCTTAAAATTTTTGTGAAACAAAAGCTTGTGCATAAATCTTAAATTGTGCTTTGACCTTGTTGGAGCATGACCTTGTAATTGGACCCATTGGCATCCTCAAGTCTCCATTACTGTTAGGCACTGACTCTGGAACCCAACTCTTGCTCTAATACCAAAACTATTGGGCATCGATTCTGGAACCCAACTCTTGCTCTGATATCAAATAATGTTGGATCCTGTTTTTGAAGCCCAACATTCGGAATCACAAAATGTGAACAAACTCATTCTTCTATTTCAGAACAGATTTTGGGAAACTTCAAATTGGAATTTCAATTTGGATTCTTCATAACATTTATTAATCAATGTCTTAAGTTTCTAATGACACCAAAATCATTCAATTTGGTTCAGAAATCTAAAAGTTATAGCCCAAACATTTTTGGATTGTTGTTATACTAAAATAGTACACTATGTTCCACTTCCATCTAGCAATTTAAAGTCTTAGAGACTGAATTAAAATTTTATTCCTTATGATAAGTTGTATGTCTATGTCTCTAGTTTATTTATAAATAAGTATCATCTCATTTAGAGCTTTACAGATCAAGATATCACCAAAATACTGAAGCACGTTTAGTGCTAACTGATACCCTTGGTTTGATTTGATCAATCCATTTTGAATCAAAACCAAAAGTTATTTTTATGGAGAGATAGATAAACTTTCTATGAATCCAGTTATTTAAAAATCAGGTCATTTGGAGGTCATAAGAAAAAGTTATGATCAAAATAGTGAAACATGTTTAGGTTAGGGGGAGAGGCGGCGAGGAGTGTGCGCAATGCGCGATCTTGACATTTCAATATCCCAACTTCTAAACTCCATAATTTTTGATCTAGAATTCCAAATTTTGCCCACTTTATATCAATGGAAAGCTATGAAAAAGATCTAAAACTTCCATGCAGAACTTAAAAATAATTTATGCCTCTATAAGGGTCAAAATTTTCAAACAATACAGCTATCCCTAACATCCATCCTATGCAACATCACAAATTTCTAATAATCATATCTCTCAACTCCATTGTTGAAAATTTTCATACTTTATACAGTTGGAAAGCTAAAAAGATATGCTAAAACTTTTATGAAGACAAATTTGTCTAATTCTATTGGACCCTATTTTCGAAGTCCAACTCTTATAGACAATCATAAGACTTGAGCAGTTTCTAATTCAAAACACCTTAACCATTGTCGGCTCAACTTCATGCCCTGCTACCAAAGCTGTTGGGTCTTGATTTTTTCGGAGTACAACTCTTGGAACTTATGTAAAACCGTGAGCGTCTTACTGTTGAAAACCCTTCATTTGCAAGGGAAAATCCTTCGAAAGCAAACAACGGGGTTTGCCACGACGAACTGCTTGTTTCGCCACAGCAAACACATGCAAGAAAATCGCCTGGATCTTCGAGAATTTTACGCCACGGTGAACCATTTAACTTTCACCACAACGAACTTGAAATTTTATTTTCATCACGGTGAGAAAGTTAACTTTCGCCACAACGAACCTATAAGGCTATTTTTGCTGCGGCGAAACCTTGGAAACTCAACCCCTAAACCTAAAATTTCCAATGGTTTTTACATCACTCTTACCTTTTTGTCAATTTACATTGTCCCAAATTCACTTCCTCTGACGTATCATAATTTTGTAACCATTCCACCACCAATATTATCTCATCAAACTCTCTAAGATCTTTTCATTTAATTCATTACTTACAACTAATTCTCATTCTTCATAATTTCCTATCTTTCTTTTTTCCATAACATCTCACTTATGTGTGGCAACAATTCCTGTTCAAAATTCATCATCTCAAATCGATAGCTTTTTTTAGTATACTTAAGTTCAATTCAAGCTCAGCCATATGCAAATTCACAATTCATTAACATCAAAAGATAAGAGTTCTTACAAAGCTGTAATGACATTTCAAACCACAATACACCGATGTCTCAAAATTCCAAAACACATAAGATACTTGAACAATAATCTTTGAAATGCAACTAAAACCTTATGGTTACATAATCTATCTTAAAATACAAAATAAGCATAACTCGAAGCGATGTCATGACTCTTGATCACTCAATCTTATTTGTTTCACCTGAGGATGGGACGGAAGGGGGGTGAGCTTAAAAGCTCGTGGGTAATAATTTTATAACAAAGAATAAGAAAAAATCATTGAAATGTTCATTTGTTAGAGAAATTTCATATTGAATGTATAAAACTCAGTTTTCAAATTCCCAAGAAAATTCATAATTTCGGCTCAAAAATTTATAGTTAGAGAAATACCATCACCTAAACATAAAATATACATGTAACCATCAAAGCATAACACTCAATTATGCAACATTCTAGACAATGCAATGATGCAATGTATAAACAAATGGCTCGAGAGTACCATGAAACAAAACGGATAAATCAAAATTTATACCGTGAACAAAACGAGTCTGATTTTTCAGGATCTCGTGATCTCAAGCGGACAGCTAGGAGAAGGCTATATTTTGAGGTGCACGTGACTAACGAAACGTTCTTCACTTGCTTAAACACAATCAAATTGATGCCTAAATCATTTCATCATACTTTCATGCTTTTTCTTGTTTTCCAAATATACAAAATGCCATGACATTTTCAAGGCATAACATAACAAGTTTCAATGCATTTCCATCATTATTTCAAAATTCATCAACAAAATTCATTTATCGGACATATAAAGATTCCTCAAATTATTTAAAAGCAATTGATACAACAATTATGAAGCAATTTGAAATCATTTTATTCTTTTGATTTAATAGAAAACATTTAAGGCTCATCACTTCTATTATAAACATGAAACCCACCTTAGAAATCCTTGCTCAATTACTTGCTCAAAGGTGCCTCATCCTTTTCTCCTCTTACCTTCCTTGATTTCGTTTAAAAATAAGAAACATGTCCATTCAATAGGAATACAATTTGAGGACCCATATATATCATATTCACTAAGACAATTTCTAAAAACTCAAACTCTTCCAAAAGTCCAAACAATTGGGTCAATTTCCATGATCATTATGATCAAATAATGACAAAATCTGATAATAATTTCTTCTAGAAACATTCCCTATTGTATTAAGTTTCTAATGAATCCAAAATCATTCAATTTGGTTCAATATTCTAAAAGTTATGCCCAATCATTTTTGGTTTGTTCCAATACTAACACAACATTCTATGATCAACTTCCATCCAAAATGTAAGATCCTTAGAGACTGAATTTGAACTCAATTCCTTCTTATAATTTGTATCCCTATGTCTCTAGTTTACACCAAATTAGAAATAATCTTATTTGGACATCTATACAAAAATTTATGGCCAAAATATCAAATCATGCCTGTGCAGGAAAATTGGGCTTCGTCGCGGCGAAAGTCTCTAGAAACCCACACCGATGACCTATTTTGCTACATTTTCCATCCTTTCACTTCCCCCTTTCATATACAACCCATATTAATACAAACCCATCTTTTATACTTCATTTTCAACTTCATTCCAACCTAATATCATTGACAAAAACATCAAAATCTATCTTTGATCGTTAACCCTAAAAACTAAACATATGCATTTACCGATTCTCAACAACTTCTCACACATATTCATCTCTTAACTAGCATCAAAACATGTTTCATTCATCTAATCAAGAAGAATGATGCTTACACTTACTTTTTGAAGCTCCAAATTCTTCAAACTCTTCAAGGATCTCCAAACCCTATATTTTCTCTTCTTTTTCTATTCTTTTCTTCCTTTCTCTTCTTGATCAACCTCAAAATCACCTTAGATCTTCCTTCTTTTCTCTCAAGAACAAAACCCTCTCTTTTCTTCTCCCATTTTTGTATTTCTCTTCTTCTCTTCCTCACTCACGTTGTTCACTTCTTCTTAAATGCAAGACCCCTCTTCTTATTTCAATTGATACACTTAATGGGTATAAAAACTCCATTCTACCCTTCTTTTTATGGATTATGTCTTATAACCTTAAGTGTCACGCCCAATTTTCCCTTATACAATCTTACAATTAATCTAAGTCGTATAATCTTACCAACATTGACATAATAATTAACTCCACAAAATAATCCCTTAAGGACCTCATAGTTTATTTAAATCATACTTGATCCTCAAGAAAAATTTAGGGAGCCAACATTTCTCTCCCTCTTAAAAGAATTTCATCCTCGAAATTCTTTTCTAACTGATCGAGAAGGTAGGATGTTCCTCTATTTCCCACTTAGCTTCCTCACTTGGATACTTTCTTCTAATTGATCATATTCGATAGACTTACCAAGTCTTTCTATCCCTTATTTGGTCATTCACTTTCTTAACTAGTTTCTCATTAGGTTTTAGATTACTCACAAATTTTACTTATTGTGCTGACATTTCATCTATGTAAGATCATGTCGATATTTCTTAACATACTTACAATAACACATCATTGTTGGTAATACCAACTCGTAAGTCATTGGTTCAGTTCTTAGTAACTTCATATGGACCATTACAATTCAAAATTAGTTGATTCTTTGTCCTAACCTGAGCTCATCTTGTACTCAATGTAAGCATGCCTTTGGAAGGTGATACTCTCGGAAACATTTATTCTCTTGCTTCATAGTTCACATCTCTTAGTATCAATACATTTAACTCCTATGTATATCTCACTGTATTCTATGTCTTTGGCATGGATCTACGAAATTCATTCATCTTTCTTGAATCACTTAATTTTTTATACTGATCAATTTCACTTGTCAACATAATCGTCATAAAACAGAAGCGAAAAACTCTTTCTATCATCTAACTCCTCATACAGTATTCCAATGAAATCACTATAATAATGATAATGATGCTTAAAGTCAATCAAAGGTGTACATTGATATCATATCAAGTGACTGAATCAAAGGTGTTCCGATATATTTCTACTAAGATGAATATCATAAGTTACTATTTATACTTTTCTAACAATCTCTTTGCTCTATCATATTTATCAATTACACATACATCTTATTTCAATCAAAAAGTATCATTCTTCCTATTCAAACTCAAAATTCATATTTATTTCCAATTTCTTAGTAAGGTTCATAATTTCTGAATCCTCAATCTGGGCTTCGTTCATGTGAACCTGATCTTGAATTTTCAGTGACTAATTAATTTGCCCAAAATTTAATTCCAAATTTTATGCTCCTCTTTTTGCACTAGATCTGATAACCTTAATATCTGAATTCATGTTTCACTACTATCGGGTTCTTTATTCAATGCACCTAGTTACAACACTAGCTTTACTAGTTTAGTACTCATTTGTACAATCATAATCCTTTGAATAACTTTATCTATTGTCTCGGTATCATATTCAATTCTTTCAACTTAGTATTTACCTCAAAATTACATGATCTACATATTTCAAAATATTTTTGTACTTATAATGTCTCCAAACCTTCAAGCAATCACTATCGCAACAAGTTTTAACTCATGTATCAAACAATCAACCCATGAGGTTTCAGTTGTCTCCATGCATATGAATTCACTTCATTATGCTGCGTTGGATCTTATCCTGATCTCTTATACAAACATCATTGTATACTATAAAATCTCCAAATCTAGACGATATATTTAATATCGGTGTTATAATTGCTCAAAAATTTTCTTTACTTTCGTCCCTCATACTATTTACTCATTTTTTCTCAAGTATTCAGACTATTCTTCTGAACTCTTCGAATACATTTAACATATCATCAAACTTTGCTTGGATTGCTTTAATCTTCAATACCGTAGTATTGTCGGGGCATTTGTTAACTCGCACAAATATCGCCAAAACTCCATATGCCCATGATTAGTTCTCGTAATTCCTTAAATAACTGATTCCTTAATGAGGTAATATTATCTCTTGTTATTTTCAATTTTCCAATTGTCTTACCTTTCTTTGACTTATTTTCTCCATTCTTTAGATTTCCTTATATTTCACATTGACGTATTCTGATGTCTGCTCATTCATACTTATTTCTACACACTCTAATTTCTTTGCAATCTTAACTTCCTGTGATTGTGACACCTTCCTCAGGTCAAATTTTCATATCCCAAACATATTTGCTCAGAACATAATAGGAACCTATATACTCCTCATATTGGAAATCAATGTCTCCTCAAATTCAAGAATCCACTCATATAGTTGGATACTTTACATCAAACAAAACACATGCTTTTTCAATAACATATTTTACCTCTTTTGCTTGAGTCTCTGTTAGGGATATGACCTCAATACTCACTTTTGAATCATTATATATTCATTTCTAACTTGTTCTTTCATTGATCATCCTTCATGTAAACTATCTGATCTACTTAACCTAATTCAATGAAATTCTTTCTTGAAAGAAAATTTCTTACTACTATCATCTATACCATTCGTGCAATCTTTATCCATCGATTGTTATCATCATTGCATTATCAGCCATTCTTAATACCTCAACAAGACCAATTTCTATCATTCTTACAATGTCATAATGTTCCAATTATCAAAACTCAATGAGGTAGTAAATAGAATTACTGTCACATATGCATAGGTATGCATCATCAAAGTCATGCCATTCTATCCACAGATTTATTCCTGAAAATCACCAAATTATATCTTACACAAATGATACTTTGATCTCAATTGATCTTAAACAACATTTCTCTGTTCATCAAACATACTAACACCAATTGTATTCTAGTTTTCTAGAATTCACCTTTTCTAATGCTATATCATCTCATAATGAGTCAGCTACCATATTGAGTGCATCTAATCTTCCCATTAAATTCTTCATCATTTTTTTAATCTCATTTATGCATAAAATCCCATCTTATACACACTTTTAACCTTCCCCATACTACATATCATTTCATTTATCTCACGTAAAGTCATTTATGTCTATTTCATTTCCCTTTCTCTATTTCCTCATTTCTGTCTCATTTTCCTATTATCATTCATTTCATCTTCCACATGTATATCCTTAATTAATTCAACATTATCGATGCATAGTCATTATAAAATTATGATCTCAAGTCCATTAATATGTTCTTACTGTAGATCATAACTCTTGTCGCATTAATCAAACAGCCAATTTGGTTTCAATTTCCTCTTCTTAAGATCATAACAAGGTTATGTTTTCATTGCATTTTGTTTGTACACTCAAATATCATAGTTCATACTTATATTTATCCACAACTTTCATTTTCTCACTTTCTGACAAATCATTATCCTTCTCACTGTTTCCATCAGCTTAAACTCTTAATAATTATTCATGCATATAACTCATACATATGTGCCCATGTAAGATCGTAATTTCGACGCTCTGATACCAAACATGCTGGACCCCGTTTTTGGAGTCCAACTCTTGTAGAAAATTATAACACTTGAGTTGTTTCCAATTCAAAATACCTTAACCATTATCGGCTTAACTTCATGCTCTGCTACCAAAACTGTTGGGTCTCAATTTTTCAGAGCACAACTCTTGGACCTCATGTAAAATCGTGAGCGATAGTAAGCGTCTTACTATCAAAACCCCTTCATTTGCAAGGAAAAATCCTTCGGAAGCAAACAACTTGTTTCACTACGACGAACTGCTTGTTTCGCCGTGGCAAACACACGCGAGAAAATCCCCTGGACCTTCGGGAATTTTACACCGCGGCGAACCATTTCACTTTCGCTACAGAGAACCTGAAATTTTATTTTCGCCGCGGCAAGAAAGTTAACTTTCGCGTAATGAACCTATAAGGCTATTTTCGCCGCGGTTACCCTTGGAAACTCAACCCCTAAAGCTAAAATTTCCAATGGTTTCTACATCACTCTTACCTTTCTTTCAATTTACATTGTCCCAAATTTACTTCCTCTAACACAACATAATTTCTTAACCATTCCACCACCAATATTATCTCATCAAACTCTCTAGGCTCTTTTCATTTAATTCATTACTTACAACTGATTCTCATCCTTCATAATTTCCTATCTTTCTTTTTCCATAACATCTCACTTATGTGTGACAACAATTCATGTTCAAAATTCATCATCTCAAATCGATAGCTTTTTCGAGTATACTTAAGTTTAATTCAAGCTTAGCCATATGCAAATTCACAATTCTAAAACATCAAAAGATAAGAGTTCTTACAAAGTTGTAATGAAATTTCAAACCACAATACACCGATGTCTCAAAATTCCAAAATGTATAAGATATTTAAGCAATAATCCTTGAAATGCAACTAAAACCTTATAGTTACATAATCTAGTTTAAAGTACAAAATATGCATAACTCGAAGCGATGTCTTGACTCTTGATCACTAGATCTTATTTTCTTCACCTGAGGATGGGACAGAAGGCGGGTGAGCTTAAAATCTCGTGGGTAACAAGTTTATAACAAAGAATAAGCAAAAACCATTGAAATGTTCATTTGTTAGAGAAATTTCATATTGAATGCATAAAACTAATAGTTTTCAAATTCTCGACCAAATTCATAATTTTGGCTCAAAAATTCATAGTTACCATCACATAAACATAACCTATACATGTAACCATCAAAGTATAACACTCAATTATGCAACATTCTAGACAATGCAAAGATACAATGCACAAACAAATGACTCGAGAGTTTTGTGGAACAAAACAGATAAATCGAAGTTTATATCATGATCAAAATGAGTCCGATTTCTCAGGATCTCGTGACCTCAAGCGGGCAGCTAAGGGAAGGCTATATGTCAACGTGCACGAGACTAACGAAAGTTCCTCTCTTACCCAAACACAATCAAATTGATGCTCAAATCATTTCATCATACTTTCATGCTTTTTCTTTTTTTCCAAATATACAAAATGCCATGACATTTTCAAGGCATAACATAACAAGTTTCAATGCATTTCCATCTTTATTTCAAAATTCATCAACAAAATTCATTTATCGAACATATAAAGATTCCTCAAATCATTTAAAAGAAATACATACAACAATTATGAAGCAATTTGAAATCATTTTATTCTTTTGATTTAATAGAAAACATTTAAGGCTCATCACTTCTATTATAAACATGAAACCCACCTTAGAAATCCTTGCTCAAAGGTGCCTCACCCTTTGCTCCTCTTGCCTTCCTTGATTTCCTTTAACAATAACAAACATGTCCATTCAATAGGAATATAATTTGAGGACCCATATATATCATATTCACTAAGATAAATTCTAAAAACTCAAACTCTTCCAAAAGTCCAAACATTTGGGTCAATTTTCCATGATCATTACGATCAATTAAATGACAAAATCTGATAATAATTTCTTCTAGAAACATTCCCTATTGTATTAAGTTTCTAATGACTCCAAAATCATTCAATTTGGTTTAATACTCTAAAAGTTATGCCCCAATCATTTTTGGTTTGTTCCAATACTAACACAAGATTCTATGATCAACTTCCATCCAAAATTTAAGATCCTTAGAGACTGAATTTGAACTCAATTCCTTCGTACAATTTGTAGCCCTATATCTCTAGTTTACACCAAATTAGAGTTAATCTCATTTGGACATCTACACAAAAATTTATGGACAAATTACAAAATCATGCCTGTGTAGGAAAAATGGGCTTCGCCGCGGCGAAAGTCTCCAAAAACCCACACCGACGACCTATTTTGCTACATTTTCCATCCTTTCACTCCCCCCTTTCATATACAACCAATATTAACACAAACCCATCTTTTATACTTCATTTTCAACTTCATTCCACCCTAATATCATTGAAAAAAACATCAAAATCTATCTTTGATCATTATCTCAGTTATATATATATATATATATATATATATATATCCACAATTCATGTTAAAAAGTCATCATATCAAGTTGATAACTTCTTCAAGTGTACCCAATTCCAACTTAACCTCATGCTTAATTAATTCATAATTCATTAACAACAAAATAGGAGTTTACAAAGCGTTAATGGCAATCCAAGCCACATTACATCATCGGTATCAAAATCCAAATTACAAAAGATACCAAACCTAATAATTCTTGAAATGCATCTAAAGTCTTGCTTTTAAATTAATCTAACTTAAAATACAAAAATATGCATAATCGAATGAATGCCTTAACTCTCTTTCACCCGATCTCGTTCTCATCACCTGGAGATGGGAGTGAAAGGGAGTGAGCTTGAAAACTCGTGGGTAACAGTTTATAACATAATAAAAAGCAAAACTTTAGAAAACATTCACTTTTCATAGAAAATTCCCATTGAGTTCATAATACACATGGCTCTAAAATTCTCATCATATTGTCAAATTCACAAACTACAAAACATGAATGCATCAAACTTGTTCACATATCATGAACACATAAGCACATCAGAATGGTTTGCGTAAATCCATGAATATGATGTTGGAGTTATGTAAATATAGTGCCCTGGAAATCAAGTGTCTTTACATGTAACTTTATCTTCTTCAGTTATAGTTTTGTAATGAAATTATTTATTATTAATAAAACAAAAGAGTTTGGTTTTATCTGTATGAGCATTATATATATGGTCATAAGGTATGAAGATTCTTTTGTAAGTAATATACATATACATAGAGATCTATGGGAAACATGTATATTATTAGAATCTGAATTAATTGATTCACAGTTGAATAATAAAGTTGGTCGCTTGATTATGGTTTAGACTGTAGTGTTGCGATTTATCTCCATATAAGTAAAGGAGTTTAATTCAAGGGAATGATGAGTTTCATATAATGATAGTAGTTGACTATCGATAATGGCACTATTAAATGAATTTAGAATCAAGTATGTTTTCAAGAATAAAGTGGTCGTTACATTAATCTTAAAACATACAACTTAAGCATTCGCTTATTATGAACCATAATCTTGATGAGTGGTGAACTCGTATATGTTTCATTATAATTCTTGATATGATCGGAATGGATTTTTACAGAGTATAAATCCAGTGTTTGCATGTTGGAATTATTAATTGAAACATGTATCAGGGAACATTCACTCAAATAAAGAGTTTATAGTGTTATCATCTCTTCTAGATGTTTTAAGGAGATTTGGTGATTAAACTGGTGCTAGTAGTTTGATGGACTAGCTACCCATCAAGTCTTAACACTGAGATGAGATCTTATATGTTAATCACCATATAAAGTAAAATGAGAGATCTAGAAGGAAAAACCAACATAAGGGCAAAATGGTAATTTTACCCTTTGTTGTACGGATGGCTATAATAAGGTTCTAAATAGGGTTTGCAATTGGACATATTCTCATAATATTTAATAATTCAAGAGTTCAACTTGTTAGGACTCTTTTCCTTTAGCAATCTACTTTCTCCTTGTTGTAGTATCCTCAACCAATTAGATTTACCACCTGTTCTTCATGGAAAATTAGGTTAACAAAATCCTTTAGTGGGAAAGGAGAAGAAATGTTTGGAGGAGATTTTCTTAGAAGAAGAAGAAGTTAAATTGAAACTCTTTCAATTGGTATTTTCGATTCTCTCTTTCATGAAAGGAGAGAACGTGTAAAGAACATGCAAGAAATCTTTCTTGCCTGCCAATTTCGTATATGCATGGATGAAAGGAGAGAGAGGCGTCAAATGCATCACTTCTTTCATTAATCACTCATAAAATAGCAAATAAATGAAATTATCTTCATTTATCTTTATGATGGCTATTTGAAAAGACCATAACCTAATATTCAATACCCAATTTCAGTTTTGCCAAGAAGAAAGAAGGAAGATGGTTAATCTAATGTACATCTTTCATCTTTAATCTAATGAATGCAAATAGGTTACAAGCCAACATTAAAAGACAACCATTAAACTATTTAATGATAAGTTCATAACTCCATTTAATGATGATTAACCATAATAAAGACCATCTTTATTTAACATTTTAATGTGAAATGTGTGGTTACACATTTAACCTAGGAATAACCGAAATTACTATCTTCTTCTTAAAAAAAATTGTTTAATATAATTAATCTAATTAATTACATTAAAACAAAAATCAAGCCCATTACTAAATGTACATTTGGATTTCTTTAATTAGACTAAGCCCAAGATTCAATTATGGGCTTCTAATTAACCTCCATTTATATTTCTTACATAGCTTGATAACCTTCCTTAAAGCCAAGTGGAGAATCTTATTGGATTTTGATAATTCAAGCTCCAATAAGCCTAGAATTAATTCAATCTCATTGGAATTAATTCTAGTTTATTAACTAAATGTCATTCCACTAAAGACAATTAGTTGAACTCTTGAATTATTAAATATTATGAGAATATGTCCAATTGTAAACCCTATTTAGAACCTTATTATAGCCATTCGAACAATAAAGGGTAAAATTACCATTTTGCCCTTATGTTGGTTTTTCCTTCTAGATCTGTCATTTTACTTTATATGGTAATTAACAAATAAGATCTCATCTCAGTGTTAAGACTTGATGGGTAGCTAGTCCATCAAACCATCAAGCGCCAGCTTAATCACCAAATCTCCTTAAAACATCTGTAAGATATGATAACACTATAAACTCTTTATTTGAGTGAATGTTCCCTGATAAATGTTTCAATTAATAATTCCAACATGCGGACATTGGAATAATACTCTGTAAAAATCCATTCTGATCATATCAAGAATTATAATGAAACATATATGAGTTCACCACTCATCAAGATTATGGTTCATAATAAGTTTAATGCTTGTTGTATGTCTTAAGATTAAAGTAACGACCCACTTTATTCTTGAAAACATACTTAATTCCGATTCATTTAATAGTGCCATTATCGATAGTCAACTACTATCATGATATGAAACTCATCATTCCTCAAGTAAACTCCTTTACTTATATGGAGATAAATCGCAACACTATAGCTTCAAACCATAATCAAGCGACCAACTTGATTATTCAACTGAATCAATTAATTCAGATTCTAATAATATACATGTTTCCCATACATCTCTATATATATGTATATTACTTACAAAAAATCTTGGCACCTTATGACCGATATATAATGCTCATACAGATAAAACCAAACTCTTTTGTTTTATTAATAATAAATATTTTCATTACATAACTGTGACTGAAGAAAATAAAGTTACATGTAAATACACTTGCTTTCTAGGACACTATATTTACATAACTCCAACAATCTCCCACTTTCCCTAAAGCAAGTTTGACATATCCCTCATTCTCATCCTTTTTAGGTGACCCTCAAAGCTCTTTTGAGTTAATGTTTTTGTGAACGGATCAGCAAGGTTTTGCCCGGTGGGAATCTTTACCACATCCACTTCTCCACGTTGTATTATCTCCCTTATAAGATGATACTTTCGCTCAATGTGTTTGGCAGCTTTGTGGTTTCGAGGTTCTTTAGAATTAGCCATTGCCCCACTATTATCACAATAAAGTGTAATGGCCTTTTCTAACTCTGGAACTACCTCCAAACCATTTAGGAACTTCCGAAATTAATGCTTGTTCCTTTGAAAGTTTGATTCCATGTCTAGTAGGAGTAAAACCCCTCTTGGAATCTTGCGTGGTGAACTTATTGAGCATATTCTCAATGTAGGTTAGTTGAGACAAAAGTATCTGCTTGCTCTTTTGATCCCTTATAAGTTTGATCCCTAGAATATAGGCAACCTCCCAAATCCTTCATTAAAAAATGTTCATTCAGCCATCCCTTAACTGTAGATAACATTCCCACATCATTCCCAATGAGCAGAATGTCATCAACATACAGGATTAGGAAAGTAACCTTACCTTCTTGTATTCTTTTATAAACACAAGGCTTATCTAGGTTTTGTATGAACCCATAGGTTTTGATAGCCTTATCAAACCTAATGTTCCAAGACCTAGATGCTTGCTTAAGTCCATAAATGGACCTTTGCAACTTGCAAACCTTATGCTCATTACCTGGCTCAATGAATCCTTCTAGTTTGGGCCATATAAATAGTCTCCTCAAGATCCCCATTAAGAAATGCGGTCTTGACATCCATTTGCCATATTTCATAATCAAAATAGGCTGCTATGGCCAAAAGAATCCTGATGGACTTAAGCATGGCAACCGGAGAAAAAGTCTCCTCATATTCTATACCCTCCTTTTGAGTATAGCCTTTAGCTACCAATCTAGCATTAAAGGTCTCTACCTTTCCATCCGATCCCCTTTTTCTTTTGTAGATCCATTTGCACCCTATGGCTTTTAGACCTGGTGGTTGATCTACAAGGACCCAGACTTCATTAGTATACATAGAATCTATTTCCGATTCCATCGCCTTGAACCATTTTCCTGCATCAATATCATTAATAGCCTGTGTATACGTAATGGGACCTATTTCTTCTTGGTCCGAGATGGTAATTAAGCCTTCTCCTAAACCCAGATACATATCTGGTTGTCTCACAACCCTCCCACTATGTGTAGGCACACCTTGATTTTCAGGTTGCACTTCTGATTCAAATCTTGAATCCATTTCGACATCTTGTTCTGTCATATCCAAAACAACTCTTGGTTTGGATGAAATAGCTAACTCCTTTAGTACTACTCCACTTCTTCCTTTGTGATTTTTCAAAAACTCTTCCTCTAAGAAGGTTGCATTTGTTGACACAAATACCTTCTTATCATGAGGACTGTAGAAATAGTACCCTCGAGTTCCCGTAGGATATCCCACAAACAAACATACTTCTGACCTTGGTTCCATCTTTGTGGATTCAGACTTTAGAACATGTGCTGGGCAGCCCCAAGTCCTCAAATGCCTCAATGAAGGCACCCGGCCAGTCCACAACTCCCTAGGTGTTTTAGGCACCGATTTGAACGGAGCAAAGTTAAGAAGATATGTTACCGTTTGTATGGCATATCCCCATAATGATTCTGGAAGGCTAGCGTAGGACATCATTGATCTTACCATTTCCAATAGAGTTCTATTTCTCCTCTCTGCTACACCATTCAGTTGAGGTGTTCGAGGAGCTGACAAATTGGAAACAATTCCATTGTCAATTAAATATTGTTGGAACTCTCCAGATAAATACTCACCACCTCGATCTGATCGAAGCTATTTTAATGGCTTGCCAAGTTGCTTCTCAGCTTTAGCTTTGAATTCTTTGAACTTTTCAAAAGATTCACTCTTTTTATGCATCAAATACAAATAGCCATGTCTTGAGTAATCATCTATAAAAATTATGAAATATTCATAACCTCCTCTAGCTTGTACATTCATGGGCCCACACATCAAGATGTACCAGTCCAATGTGGATTCAGATCTGTTTCCTTTAGAAGAAAATGAGGCTTTGGTCATTTTCCTTCAATACAAGATTCACAGTGGGTAATGGATCACTATCCAAGCCCATAAGGATCCCATCCTTTACTAGCCTGTCAAGTCTTTTCTGATTGATATGACCCATTCTTAAGTACCACAGATATTTTGAATTAATGCTAGAGATTTTGGATTGTCTTGGTTTTATCAATTCTGTGGTGTTTAGTGAGCCTTTCATAAGTTCTATAAAAAACAATCCCTGTTTAGTTATCGCATCACAAATAAAATATTTAATCTCATATATTGAAACAACCTTTTCAAAATATAAGGAATAACCAGATTTTGTTAGACAAAAAATAGAAATCACGTTCCTTACAATCATTGGCATGTAATAAACATCCTCCAAATATAACCTATGACCACTAGGAAAGTCCAAGATAACTACTCCCACTGATTCTGCTGAAACATAGGAACCATCTGCTATCTTGACTTGAAACTGGCCTTTACGTAGTCTTTTCCTTTGCTGGAACCCCTGCAAAGAATTACAAACATGGTTAGTGGCTCCTGAATCTAATATCCAAGAAGTAGATAAATCTGCCACATTTCTAGTTCCTAACAAACTTAGGAAGCCCATACCTTGTTGGCTTTTGAGGGAATCTAGGTAGACTGGACAGTTTCTTTTCCAGTGGCCCATCTCATCACAGTGGAAACACTTTCTTTTGATGTTCTCTTTGGCCTTCTTTTTCATGGATTTGGCCTTGACCCCTGTTTGGGCCTTCTTTTTCATTGGACCCTTCTTCTTTTCCTTGCCCTTACCCTTGGGCTGAGAAGAAGAAGCTACATTAGCTTCTGGCCGATGAGCCTTAATATTCAATATCTCCTCCGTGCTCTGGAGGGTATTCATCAACTCACTCAAGGCGTAATCCTTGTTGTTGAGCTCATAGTCCAACTTAAACTACTGAAAAGAAGCATTTAAGCTATTGATGGTCATCATCATCTGCGTGTCCGCATCCATATCTACCCCAAGCATCTCAGCCTTAGTGACCATAGGGATTACCTTCATCATAATCCCGCACCGGTTCACCAGGTTTCTGTCTGAGATTATGAAAGGTTTGGATAGCTTTCACTTTTGCAGACCTAGTATTCACACCAAACATCTCATATAGGTGATGGACCATTGCACTAGCAGTTTTCATACAAGCAATTTGCTTTTGCAACATGCCGCTAACAGAAGCCAGAATATAACACTTAGTAGTCTTGTCAGCATTCTGCCAACGCTTATGTTGTTGGACTTACTCAGGAGTTGAATCTCCACTTGGAGGTGTAGGCTCATTTTCAGTTAACACCTATGAAATACGTTCATATTGAAAAACAATGTCAAGGTTACGTCTCCATTCATTAAAATTGTCTCCGTTTTCTAATTTGTTATTAGTCAAGAGCAGGGTGAGTGGATTCATTTTGTGGTTGATTATGTCTGAAAATATAAATTATTAAAATATGAACATACTAGTCAACAATTTATGGAAGTTTGTATAAAATCATGATGCATGTATGCATGATGATAGATTTAACAAAACTTAAAAATTACAACATTATACTGACGGTTATTTTTCTTATCTATAATGTACTAAGGATCGTGTGGTCCATCTTATCCATTAAAAGAAAAACTGGACCCTCCCACTAAAAAACTACCAAGCATCTCATGCTCAATTTTTAAGAAGCTTCTTAATTTGGTACATACTTTTACCAATGAGCTACGATTAGGCGGTTTATTGATAAAAATGTTGAGTGTTTAACCATTTGATTCATTCACTAAAGATACCTACACACCATGCCTCGGTGGGAGGTCACATTTTCTATCATTAAGTGGACTTATCCTTAAGGAGACCCAAACCATGCAAGATCTAGGATCCATGCCCTCTGATGGGGAGTAACACTTCACCACATGCAAACGGGCCATCATTTGGAGACCGTGGAATCTCACAGGAGCATCCTCTCCCACTCAATCTTTTTGGGCTTTAAGTTTTAAATACCATCTTGTCTAGATGCAATTTATTATCCATCTTATATTGTTTCATTGTATATCTCATACATAATGAATGCATGGCAAAGCCTAGGGTTGGCAATTTTCTAAATGACACGCAATCACATAATATCACATATTATAAGCATTCATTTCTCCATTCATCACATGAACTAATAAAGCCACTTTTGATTGTCCATCCTAGAAAAATTAAATAATTACAAGCCTTTTAGGCCCAAAGTATTCTTCTTAGACATGGATCTTCCGCTTCGAATTCTTCACAAACATGATTCGGCCCATTCGGTAAACAAAATGTAATGGCATATATGAAAATCGAATTTTGTCACTTTGAAAAATAAAATTCCAGCACCAGATTTTTAGAAAACCAAATCTTTGTTTCGAAAAAAAATTCCAGCACTAGTTTTCAATAAAACCGAAGCTCATTTCATGAAAATAAAAAACCAGCACTTAGTATTTTAGTAAAACCAAAATTTGATTCTTTGAAACAAAAATCTAGCGCTTGTTTTTACAATAAAAACTGAAAAGTGATCCATTGAAATAAAATTCTAGCAAATATGTTTTCACAAAACTTATGCCAATACAGAAAAGGATACAACGAAAATTTTACCTTTCCATTTCTTCAATCCATGGCTGCTCCATCTTCATCATTACATCAATTGGTACATTACAAAATCAAAGAAAAAAAAACCAAGGAGAAAACATGGTGATGATAGACCACCCTCGTTGTTACAACCAATGAAGAAATCTTACAAGGTAAATTTAACTTCTATGGACAACCAAAAGAGAAAACATACACCATGTATATTTCTATCACATAAAAATATGCAGCATACACAAAAAGACTGTCAACCCATGCATCCAATATATAGGTGTTGGACCCCAAATTTTTGTTTTCTTGAAGTTATTAAGCATGAATTATTTTGATTTATGATTTATGGTATAGTTTGATTTTATGGAAAATATTATGGAAATTTTGAATTTTTGAGATTGGTATGGAATAATGTTTATGGAAGAGTAAAATGTTTAAGGGCAAAATAGTCAAGGTATTGGAGTTTAGAAGTTTTAGGCTAAGTGTAGGAGGGTATTATAGTCCTTGCCCATGTTTTTAGGTTTAAGAAAGAAAGAAGAAAAGAGGAAGAGAAAATAGAGGAGAAGAACGAAGAGAGTCGGGTGAGGGAGAAGAAGAGAAGTTTGTTCCAAAGGTTTCAAACAAATTTCAAACATTCTTAAGGTAAAATTAACTCTTTTATCTTAGTTTGAGTTGGATTGAACCCTTGTTTTGCTGGAAATGTGTAGAAATCGTTGGTTTAGGGTTATGGTGAAGATTTGTAGATTTGCTTGGGTTGTTGTGTTTTTTATGTTTTTGGTGTTAGAATAAGTTCAGAATGATAGTATATGACTAGATTTATGGGTTGGATGTGTTGTAATAGAAGAAGGGAAGGTTTTGTGGTTGATAATGGCTGATTCTGGGTTCTGGAAGACGAAGCTCCGTCCATCGTCATGACGTGCGAGGGCCTGCCTTGACGCACGACGACGAGACCACGCGTTGCGGCGAAGACGGCCATTGTCATGACGAAAGGCCTCGTCCGTGTGAGCCCAATTTTTCTAGAATGGTTATTTTTAGTGTTTTGATCATATCTTTTGCTACAGCAGTCCTTTTGGGGTGATTTTAGAAGCGATGTGAACTAGAGAGATAGATCTACAAGTCTTATGAAGTGATGAAGTGATGAATTAGTTTCTAAGAATATGGAATTTTGGATGGAAGTTAAGAATGGAAATATTGTTTCAGCTCGAGTTATTAAATGGAATTTTGGTTCTTATTTTAGGAGAACAAGAGATGCAAAAGGATCAAGAGGCTCAAGAGGAAACTCATTCCTAGGCAAGAACAAACAAGGAAATTAGGTGGATTCATGTTTATAATAGAGTAATTAAGTACTCATTGTTTTGTTCAAATCAAGAAAGATTCAATGCATTTAATTTGCATCATCCACGATTGCATTACATACTATTATGAATGATGATATTCTGCTATGTGATTTGCATTCATGAATTATGAAAAGAATTCCAAAAAAGGTGGGGGGGGGGTTTCTCCTTTCACAAATACAAGTACAAGAAATCATGTTTTATGAATATATGACAAGCAAGATTATAAGCAAGTTTTCAAGCAAGTGACAGTTTGGCAAACAAGTTTACAAGAACATGAATCATGCATACTTATGTGGGTTTGCGGTGTCCCTCACGAATAGTCAAGTGCACATTGACTCACGAAAAGGCTTCTCCCGCCTGCCCGACTGTGACATAGGGTTTCTCACAAGGATTCCCTCACGAAACTACGTCTACACATCAACATTTCGATGGCATGTGTAGTACGTGACGAACCAGGGACAAACCAAACCATCATGTTATGTGTTATGATTTGTTATGTGTCATGTATCATGAAATGTTCAAGAATCAGACATTTTTTTTAAGAACATGACATATACATGATCAATGACTATGATTTCAACAAGTACCACGACAATGAGATATTTTTGAATATTTTTGCTTATTGCTATATTATAAATATGTTCCCACGAGCTTTATAGCTCACCCCCTCTAATCTCCCCCATTCAGGTGACGAGCAAGAGATCGAGTGATTCACGAGTGCAAGAAGACTCAGTTTCATTTTGTTACGTTTATTTATAAATGTTATATTTTTGGAAGTCAAGACTTTAGTTTCATTTCAAGTATCATTGGTTCGAGAGTGTTTTATATTTTTGGCTCTTGAATTCAAAGTTGTAAATTGTTTTGGGATCTTCGTAAAGCGTTATGAAACTCATCTTTTGGAGCATGAATTATAGATATGTTTGTTTTAAAAGCATGAAAGTTTCACGATGGGTCCATTGAAATTCCGATGGTCTCCCTTTCTCAACTGTTTAATTTACATGTTTAGCCTTGTTTATTAAATCATATGAAAGCAGGTTTCAAGTATGTTTTCCAGTAGGCCCATTACTCTTCCGAGGGTTATTTCTAAATGTATTATTAGTACGTTTTCTCGCCACACTCTCATGTCCGACGTTGGGCTCCGACAGCGGGGACCAACATGTTTGGTATTAGAGCGCCTAGGTTTTTGATCTAGGATTGCATGACATTGCTTTCAAGGAATAACTGCATTGTTTTACATGATTGGAATTGTTTTTGCATATTTTGAAAAGTGTCTTACATGAACTAAAGTTTTCAATGGTTTTTTATTCAAGGAGTGAACATGCCACCTCGAAGGAGAACTCGGGGAGCTACGACTGCCTCATTCTCGCTGGGAGTACGGATGAATCCCATATTCCTCAGGATGCCAGGACACATTCTGTTTCGATTTCAGAGGCACCTAGTTTGCCACAAGAAGTGCCTCCTCCGCCTCCTCCTATGCCTTAGGGAACTCCCATGGATCCGAGTTTCTTTCAAGCCTTTGCTCAGGCTTTCACGTATGCCATGGGACAGGGATCTCAGATGCCGATGCAAGCTCCGGTAGACAGGAGTGAACAGTATGACAAGCTCCGGAAGTTTGGGGCTGTGGATTTCAGTGGGACTACCAATCCAAAAGAGGCTGAAGCCTGGTTGAAGAGGACCAAGAGGGTTCTAGTTCATATGAGATGCTCAGATGAGGACAAGCTGGATTATCGATCGGTTTGTTGCAGGTGACGCATCTTTGCATTGGTGGAGTCTGTGCCTCGCGACAAAGTTGTTCCTTGGTCTTGGCATGGAGGGACTTTGTAGAAGTGTTCAGAAAGAAGTACCTCTCTAGGGTGTATATGCAAGAGAAGGCGGAGAATTTCTGAATCTTATGCGAGAGGGACATGAGTGTGGCGAGTATGAGTTGAAGTTCACGCAGACTTTCACGATATCATTAACATTGTGGCAACAGAGGAAGACAAGTGCCGCAAGTTTGAAGGAAGTCTTCACTTAAGGATCAAGGAGAAAGTCCTGATTCATAATTTTTGTGACTACCAACAGTTAGTGGATGCTGCTCTCCAGGCTGAGAAGCTGGAGAATATTAGGAATGAAGCGAACAAGAAGAGGAAGAACAAGGAGCAGACTTTCAGGAAGGGTGCTAGTGCTTCATTTCCTGAGAGGAGCACGAGGAGCGCTCACAGTCAGAGTGAAGTGGGTAGCAGTGGGGCTACTAGGATCAAGCAGGTGAGAGCTGTTTCAGGGCAAGCCTCTAATGTGGGAGGCACAGGTAGAGCTGGAAGGAGCGGGTTCACTTATCCCTTATGTGACCAGTGTGGGAAGCACCATCAGGAAGAGTGCCTCAGTTCACTTGGAGATTGTTTCAGATGCAGAGAGAAGGGACATATAGCCAAGCATTGTCCACAGGCACCGAGACCAAAGAGGTCACAGTTTCAGGCTCCTAGGCGTGCAGAGACAGTGGGAACCGACCGATTCTTGAGGTAGGCGATTCCTGGACTGCAAGGAAGACTGCTTCCTCCAGAAGGCCAAGGGTCAGCGCCAAGAAGAGTGTTTGCCATGACCGGGAGGAAGCTGCGATGCTTTGAGGTTGTCACGGTATGGCTCGATTATTTGATTCAAGATAGTATTTGTGTTGATTGATTCGGTTCCACGCACTCTTTTGTTTCTGCTAGCATAGCATTGCATGGTGTGAGTTCTGTGCCTTTGGATAGGCCCTTGATTGTTAGTACTCCTCTAGGGAGGAATGTGGTGATCAGTCAGGTGTATGAGCAGTGTGAGCTTTTAATAGATGGTGCTAGATTGATAGTGGACTTAGAGATTTAGATGTTAATCTGGGGATGGATACCATGGAGAAGTATCTGGCCAAGTTGGATTGTGGTCGGAAAGAGGTAGAGTTTGATCTGGGCAATGGTGAGAAGATGATCTTCAGGGGAGATAGGAAGACACCATCACCAAGATTGATTTCAGCTATGTTGGCTGAAAGGATGGTGGGTCAGGGATGTGAAGCTTTCTTGGCGCATGTTGTAGATCCCGATGTGCATGAAGGGAAGTTAGAGGATTTCCCGATTGTGAGGGAGTTTCCAGATGTGTTCCCAGATGAGTTACCAGGTTTGCCGCCGGTGAGGGAAATTGAGTTTGCCATTGATTTGATTCCCAGAACCGCGCCTATTTTTATCCCGCCTTACAGGATGGCTCCGGTAGAGTTGAGGAGCTTAAGGAGCAGCTTGGAGGAACTGTTAGAAGGGGTATGTCGAGCCTAGTTAGTCTCCTTGGGGAGCACCAGCCTACATTTGTTAAGAAAAAGGATGGAACATGACGGATGTGCATTGATTATCGAAGACTTAATAAGGTGACAATTAAGAACAAGTATCCGTTGGCACGGATAGATGATCTGTTTGATCAGCTGCAAGGAGCGCGGGTTTTCTCCAAGATTGATCTCAGGTCAGGCTATCATCAACTCCGAATTAAGGAGTCTGATGTGAGTAAGACAACATTCAGGACTCGTTATGGGCACTATGAGTTTTTGGTTATGCCTTTCGGCTTGACCAATGCTCCAGCTGCTTTCATGGATCTTATGAATAGGTTCTTCAGGGAGTTTCTGGATCAGTTTGTCATAGTGTTTATAGATGACATTCTGGTGTATTCTAAGAGTGAAGAAGAGCATGAGGAGCATCTCAGGATTGTATTGCAGACTCTTAGGGAGAGAGAGCTTTATGCCAAGTTCAGCAAGTGTGAGTTTTGGCTTTATGAGGTGACCTTCCTTGGACATGTGATTTCGCAAGATGGTGTGCATGTTGATCCGAGGAAAGTTGAAGCAGTAGTGAGTTGGCATGCACCCAAGACAGCAACAAAGGTAAGGAGTTTTCTAGGTCTGGCAGGTTACTACAGGAGGTTTGTAGAAGGATTCTCCATGATAGCTGCTCCGATGACCAAGCTATTGAGGAAGAATCAGAAGTTCATCTGACCGACGAGTGCGGAAGAGTTTTGAAGCTCAAGCACAAGGTTGACAAGTACTCAGTCTTGATTTTGCCTTCCGTGATGAGGGCTATCTGATGTCTGATGATGCCTCGAGGAAGGGTCTAGGTTGTGTATTGATGCAAGGAGACAGAGTGATAGCTTATGCTTCAAGGCAACTGAAGCAGTATGAGTTGAATTATCCGACTCATGAGATGGAGTTAGCAGCAGTGATCTTTGCCTTGAAGATTTGGAGACATTATCTTTATGGTGTTCAGACCAGGATCTTTACAGATCACAAGAGCCTCAAGTACTTATTGAGCCAGAAGGAGTTGAATTTGAGACAGAGAAGGTGGATTGAGCTGCTCAAGGACTATGATTTGTTGATTGAGTGCCATCCAGGTAAAGTGAATGTAGTGGCGGATGCTTTGAGCAGAAAGTCTTCCATTGCTCATGTTCAGACAGTTTATCTTCCTTTATTGGAGGAGATGGCAAAGCTTAAGATAAGCTTGAAGCAGGAGGAACCAAATTGCCTCCTAGCTACTTTCAGAGTGAGGCCTATACTCCGGGAGAAGGTTAGGGAGTTGCAGAGCACAGATGCGAGTTGAGCAAGCTTTAGGAGGAAATTCAGAATGGTAAGGTTTCGGAGGTAGTGGTGAGAGAGGATGGACTCATGACAGTGGGGGACAGACTTTGTATTCCAGATAGCAAGGAAGTTAAGGATGAGATTTTGGATGAGGCACACAATGCGCCTTATGCCATGCACCCAGGTAGCACCAAGATGTATAGAGATTTGAGAGAGCATTTCTGGTGGAAGGTCATGAAGAGGGATGTAGCAGAGTATGTCAGTAAGTATCTCGTGTGTCAGCAAGTCAAGGCTGAACACCAGGCGCCTTCAGGCAAGTTAAGGCCATTGTCTATTCCTGAGTGGAAGTGGCAAAGAGTAACCATGGATTTTCTGATGGGTTTGCTTAAGACTAGTAGGAAGCACGATGCCATATGGGTCATAGTGGATCGGTTGACGAAGTCAGCCTATTTTTTGGCAAACAAGCAGACTGATTCGTTGCATGTGCTAGCCAAGAAGTACATTGATGAGGTAGTAAGATTGCATGGGATTCTAGATTCCATAGTGTCTAACAGGGATCCTCGGTTTACTTCGAGATTTTGGGGAAGCTTACAGGAAGCTTTAGGTACTAAGCTGCATTTTAGTACAGCATTTCACCCTCAGACGGATGGTCAATCTGAGAGGACCATTCGGATACTTGAGGGAATGCTCAGAGCATGTGCGATGGATTTTAAGGGAGCATGGGATGAGCATTTTCCATTGGTCGAGTTTGCTTACAATAACTCGTACCATTCGAGCATTCAGATGGCTCCATATGAGGCTTTGTATGGAAGGAGGTGTAGGACTCCTATATGTTGGGATGAAGAAGGAGAGAGGAAACTGGTAGGACCAGAGTTGATTCAGATGACTGTGGATAAAGTCAATCTAGTTAAGCAGCGGCTTAAGGCAGCCCAGGATAGGATGAAGAGTTACACTGATTCTCATCGGAAGGAGATGGAGTATGAATTCGGTGAGAAAGTGTTTCTCAAGACGTCTCCTTGGAAGGGAGTATTGAGGTTTGGCAAGAAAGGCAAGTTAAGTCCAAGATATGTAGGTCCTTATGAGATTCTTGAGAGGATCGGACCTCTAGCTTACAGGTTGGCATTGCCGCCAGAGTTACCTCAGATCCACAATGTTTTTCATGTTTCCATGCTGAGAAGGTACAGATCAGATCCTTCTCATGTCATTCAGGTTTGAGACATTCAGTTGAGAGATGACTTAAGTTATGAGGAAATTCCAAGAGAGATCTTGGACACCAAGGAAAAGATCCTCGTGAATAAGACGATTCAGCTAGTTAAGGTTACGTGGAGGACCATTCATGGAAGAAGCCACGTGGGAGCCCTTGGGCGCCATGAAAGAGAAGTATCCAAGTCTTTTCGATGATTCAGGTAAATTTCGAGGACGAAATTTCTTTTAAGAGGGGGAGAAATGTTGGACCCCAAATTTTTTTTTCTTGAAGTTCTTAAGCATGAATTATTTTGATTTATGATTTATGGTATAGTTTGATTTTATGGAAAATATTATGGAAAATTTGAATTTTTTAGATTAGTATGGAATAATGTTTATGGAAGAGTAAAATGTTTAAGGGCAAAATGGTCAAGGTATTGGAGTTTAGAAGTTTTAGGCTAAGTGTAGGAGGGTATTATAGTCCTTGCCCATGTTTTTAGGTTTAAGAAAGAAAGAAGAAAAGAGGAAGAGCAAAATAGAGGAGAAGAACGAAGAGAGTCGGCGGTGAGGGAGGAGAAGAGGAAGTTTGTTCCAGGCGGTTTTCCGACAAATTTCAAGCATTCTTAAGGTAAGATTAACTCTTTTATCTTAGTTTGAGTTGGATTGAACCTTTGTTTTGCTAGAAATGAGTAGAAATCATTGGTTTAGGGTTATGGTGAAGATTTGTAGATTTGCTTGGGTTGTTGTGTTTTTGATATTTTTGGTGTTAGAATAAGTTCAGAATGATAGTATATGACTTGATTTATGGGTTATATGTGTTGTAGCAGAAGAAGGGAAGGTTTTGAGGTTGATAATGGCGGATTCTGGGTTCAGGAAGACGAAGCTTCTGTCCGCACGCCGTGGCGAGCACGGCCGCTCGTCGCGACGAGGGGGCCTCGTCGCGGCGAGCCCAATTTTTCCAGAATGGTTGTTATTTTTAGTTTTTGATCATATCTTTTGCTACAGAAGTCCTTTTGGGGTGATTTTAGAAGCGATGTGAACTAGAGAGATAGATCTACAAATCTTATGAAGTGATGAAGTGATGAATTAGTTTCTAAGAATATGGAATTTTGGATGGAAGTTAAGAATGGAAATATTGTTTCAGCTCGAGTGATTAAATGGAATTTTGGTTCTTATTTTAGGAGAACAAGAGAGGCAAAAGGATCAAGAGGCTCAAGAGGAAACTCATTCCTAGGCAAGAACAAGCAAGGAAATCAGGTGGGTTCATGTTTATAATAGAGTAATTAAGTACTCATTGTTTTGTTCAAATCAAGAAAGATTCAATGCATTTAGTTTGCATCATCCACGATTGCATTACATACTATTATGAATGATGATATTCTGCTATGTGATTTGCATTCATGAATTATGAAAAGAATTCCAAAGGGGGGGGGGTTTCTCCTTTCACGAATACAAGTATGTGATTTGCATTCATGAATTATGAAAAGAATTCCAAAGGGGGGGGGGTTTCTCCTTTCACGAATACAAGTACAAGAAATCATGTTTTATGAATATATGACAAGCAAGATTACAAGCAAGTTTTCAAGCAAGTGCCAGTTTGGCAAACAAGTTTACAAGAACATGAATCATGCATACTTATGTGGGTTTGCGGTGTCCCTCACGAATAGTCAAGTGCACATTGACTCACGAAAAGGCTTCTCCTGCTTGCCCGACTGTGACACAGGGTTTCTCACAAGGATTCCCTCACGAAACTATGTCTACACATCAACATTTCGATGGCATGTGTAGTACGTCACGAACCAGGGACAACCCAAACCATCATGTTATGTGTTATGATTTGTTATGTGTCATGCATCATGACATATACATGATCAATGACTATGATTTCAACAAGTACCACGACAATGAGATATTTTTGAATACTTTTGTTTATTGCTATATTATAAATATGTTCCCACGAGCTTTATAGCTCACCCCCTCTAATCTCCCCCATTCAGGTGACGAGTAAGAGATCGAGTGAGTCACGAGTACGGCAGCACTCCAGTTTCATTTTGTTACATTTATTTATAAATGTTATATTTTTGGAAGTCAAGACTTTAGTTTCATTTCAAGTATCATTGGTTCGAGAGTGTTTTATATTTTTGGCTCTTGAATTCAAAGTTGTAAATTATTTTGGGATCTTCGTAAAGCGTTATGAAACTCATCTTTTGGAGCATGAATTATAGATATGTTTGTTTTAAAAGCATGAAAGTTTCACGATGGGTCCATTGAACTTAGATGGTCTCCTTTCTCAACCGTTTAATTTACATGTTTAGCCTTGTTTATTAAATCATATGAAAGCGATTTCAAGTATGTTTTCCAATGGGCCCATTACTCTTCATGGGTTATTTCTAAATGTATTATTAATACGTTTTCCTGCGCTCTCATGTCCGACGTTGGGTTCGGCGGCGGGACCAAATAATAGGAACCAAATCATGCATTAAGCGTCTCAATACCAATTGTTGGATCGTAAAAAAAAAACATGCTTTGTTTGGAAAAACGGTAGATTTCAAAACTTTTAAGAAATCATTACTTACAGCGGAAGCAACAAATTCAAATCAACATGCCAATCCATACATGATATGGTATAAGGATAACAAAATATAAACAAGATCAGGAGTATTTCCGACTCCTTCGCTACAGCTTTAAATCCTCGCTGCGCTATCCTCTCCTTCTTCGTGTATCCAAATCCTTTGCCTTTGACTCTTTTCCTTTAGCAATCTACTTTCTCCTTGTTGTAGTATCCTCAACCAATTAGATTTACCACCTGTTCTTCAAGGACAATTAGGTTAACAAAATCCTTTGGTGGGAAAGGAGAAGAAATGTTTGGAAGAGATTTTCTTAGAAGAAGAAGAAACAAAATTGAAACTCTTTCAATTGGTATTTTCGATTCTCTCTTTCATTAAAGGAGAGAAGGTGTAAAAAATATGCAAGAACTCTTTCTTGCCTACCAATTTCGTATATGCATGGATGGAAGGAGAGAGAGGCAACAAATGCAACACTTCTTTCATTAATCACTCATAAAATAGCCAATAAATGAGATTATCTTCATTTGTCTTTATAATGGCTATTTGAAAAGACCATAACCTAATATTCAATACCCAATTTCGGTTTTGCCAAGAAGAAAGAAAGAAGATGGTCCATCTAATGTACATCTTTCATCTTTAATCTAATGAATGCAAATAGGTTATAAGCCAACATTAAAAGACAACCATTAAACCATTTAATGGTAAGTTCATAACTCCATTTAATGATGATTAACCATAATAAAGATCATCTTTATTTAACATTTTAATATCAAATGTGTGATTACACATTTAACCTAGGAATAACTGAAATTGCTGTCTTCTTCTTAAAAAAATTGTTTAATATAATTAATCTAATTAATTACATTAAACCAAAAACTAAGCCCATTACTAAATGTACATTTGGGCTTCTTTAATTAGACCAAGCCCAAGATTCAATTATGGGCTTCTAATTAACCTCCATTTATATTTCTTACTTAGCTTGATAACTTTCCTTAAAGCCAAGTGGGGAAAGTTATTGGACTTTGATAATTCAAGCTCCATCAAGCCCAGAATTAATTCAATCTCATTGGAATTAATTCTAGCTTATTAACTAAATGTCATTCCACTAAAGACAATTAGTTGAACTCTTGAATTATTAAATATTATGAGAATAAGTCCAATGGCAAACCCTATTTAGAACCTTATTATAGGCATTCGCACAACAAAGGGTAAAATTACCGTTTTGCCCTTATGCTTGTTTTTCCTTCTAGATTTCTCATTTTACTTTATGTGGTGATTAACACATAAGATCTCATCTCAGTGTTAAGAATTGATGGGTAGCTAGTCCATCAAACTACTGGCGCCAGTTTAATCACTAAATCTCCTTAAAACATGTAGAAGAGATGATAACACTATAAACTCTTTATTTGAGTGAATGTTCCCTGATACATGTTTCAATTAATAATTCCAACATGCAGACACTAGATTAATACTCTGTAAAGTCCATTACGATCATATCAAAATTATAATGAAACATATATGAGTTCACCACTCATCAAGATTATAGTTCATAATAGCGAATGCTTAAGTTGTATGTTTTATGATTAAAGTAACGCCCACTTTATTCTTGAAAACATACTTAATTCGAATTCATTTAATAGTGCCATTATCGATAGTCAACTACTATCATGATATGAAACTCATCATTCCTTGAAGGAAACTCCTTTACTTATATGGAGATAAATCCACGACCTTACTGATCAAACCATAATCAAGCGATTTAACTTGATTATTCAAGCGTGAATCAATTAATTTAGATTCTAATAATATACATGTTTCTCATACATCTCTATGTATATGTCTATTACTTACAAAAGAATATTGGTACCTTATGACCAGATATATAATGCTCATGCAGATAAAACCAAACTCTTTTGTTTTATTAATAATAAATATTTTCATTACAAAATTGTAACTGAAGAAGATAAAGTTACATGTAAATACACTTGCTTTCCAGGGAACTATATTTACATAACTCCAACACTAGCTTGATCAACAAAACTTCTTGAAGTTCTTGTGAAACAAATGTTGGAGTTATGTAAATATAGTACCTTGGAAAGTAAGTGTAGTTACATGTAACTTTATCTTCTTCAGTTACAGTTTTGTAATGAAAATATGTATTATTGATAAAACAAAAGAGTTTGGTTTTATTTTTGCGACCGTTATATAGCTGGTCAAAAGGTACCAAGATTCTTTTGTAAGTAATATACATATACATAGAGATGTATGGGAAACATGTATATTATAAGAATCTAAATTGATTGATTCAAAATTGAATAATGAAGTTGGTCGCCTTATTATGGTTTAGATTGTATTGTTGCGATTTATCTCCATATAAGTAAAGGAGTTTACTTAAAGGGAATGATGAGTTCCATATCATGATAGTAGTAGACTATCGATAATGAAACTATTAAATGAATCTAGAATCAAGTATGTTTTTAAGAATAAAGTGGGCTGTTACTTTATTCTTATAACATACAACTTAAGCATTCGCTTATTATGAACCATAATCTTGATGAGTGGTGAACTCATATGTGTTTCATTATAATTCCTGATATGATCAGAAGGGATTTTTACGGAGTATTAATCCAGTGTCTACATGTTGGAATTATTAATTGAAACATGTATTAGGGAACATTCACTTAAATAAAGAGTTTATAGTGCTATCATCACTTCTAGATGTTTTAAGGTAATTTGGTGATTAAACTGGCGCCAGTAGTTTGATGGAATAGCTACCCATCAAGTCTTGACACCAAGGTGAGATCTTGTGTGTTAATCACCATATATTGTAAAACGAGAGATCTAGAAGGAAAAACCAACATAAGGGTAAAACGGTAATTTTACCCTTTGTTGTGCGGATGACTATAATAAGGTTCTAAATGGGGTTTGCAATTGGACATGAAATATGTGTTCTCATAATATTTAATAATTCAAGAGTTCAACTAGTTATCTTTAGTGGAATGACATTTAGTTAATAAGCTAGAATTAATTCTAAGAGATTAAATTAATTCTAGGTTTATTAGAGCTTGAATTGTCAAAGTCTAATAAAATTCTCCACTTGGCTTTAAGGAAGGTTATCAAGCTAAGTAAAAAATATAAATGGAGGTTTTAGAAGCCCATAATTGAATATTGGGTTTGCTCTAATTAATGGTTAATTAGAAGCCCAAATGTACATTTAGAAATGGGCTAGATTTTGGTTTAATGTAATTAATTAGATTAATTATATTAAAACAAATATTTTAAAGAGAGAAGTAGCAATTTCAGTTTTCTTACGTTAAATGTGCAGCTGCACATTTGACATTAAAATGTTAAAATAAAGATGGTCTTTATTATGGTTTATCATCATTAAATGGAGTTATGAACTTACCATTAAATGGTTTAATGGTTATCTTTTAATGTTAACATGTAACCTATTTACATTCATTAGATTAATGAAGAAAGATGTACATTGGATGGACCATCTTCCTTCTTTCTTCTTACAAAAACCGAAATTGATAATTCAATTTTAGGTTATGGTCTTTTCGCGTAGTCATTTTAAAGATAAATGAAGAGAGTCTCATTTATTGGTTGCTTTATGATTGATTAATGAATGAAGTGATGCATTGGATGCCTCTCTCTTCTTCCATTCCATGCATAACAAAATTTGATAGTGTAAGAAAGTGTTCTTGTGTGTTTTTAGTCACACTCTCTCCTTTCATGCAACGGTGAACCGAAATTACCAAGTGAAAGAGTTTCATTTTTGGTTCATCTTCTTCTAAGAAAATCTCCTCCAAACATTTCTTCTCCTTTATCACCAAAGGATTTTGTTAACCTAGTTTTCCTTAAAGAATAAATGGTAAATCAAATTGGTTGAGGATACAAAAACAAGGAGAAGATATATTACTTAAGGAAAAGATTCAAAGGTAAAGGATTTGGATATAAGAAGAAGGAGAGGATAGCGCAGCAAGGATTTAAAACTGTAGCAAAGGAGTCGGTAATACTCCTCATCTTGTTTATGTTTTTATTATCCTTATACAATATCATGTATAGATTAGCATGATGATTTGGATTTCTTGCTTCCGCTGGAAAAATGATTTCATAATAGTTTTGAAATCTACCGTTTCTCCAAATATAGCATGCTTTCTTTTTCCGATCCAACAACAAAAGCTTGTGCATAAATCTAAAATTGTGCTTTGAGCTTGTTGGAGCGTGACCTTGTAATTGGACCCATTGGCATCCTCAAGTCTCCATTGCCTTGGTGCGTTGCATCACTCCAGAATGTCGTCAATGAGGAAGGAGATCTATTCAGCACGATAAAATTATGACGAGTCACTCTATGACTATTGGAATTACTTCCAAGACTTATTATCCAAATGCCCCCAGCATCAGATACCTAATGAGCAACTAGTGCAATATTTCTATGATGGACTGAAAGGTCAAGATAAAGGTATGCTAGATTTGGCATATAGAGGTTCCTTGATTGATCTTACATCTTCAGAGGCATGGGATTTGATCAAGAAGATGGCCTTGAATCATGAACAATATAGTGTTAGAGAAACCAAAGGAGTACATGAGTTGGGAGCTTCGACAACCCAATCTAGGAGAATGGAGAATCTAGAGTCTAAGGTTGACTCTTTAGAGAGCAAAGTGACCTCACAGTTGTCCTTCATCATTGCAAAATTGAAGAACATGAATGTGCATCGCCCAACACCTTCTATGGATCTTACTGCACCCAATTATAATACTTGTGGGTCAGTAACACACAAATCTAGTGTCTGCCTTGGTTGATATAAAGAGTTGTCCGTTGTATATCAGGGTCAATCTAATCAGAAATGGGACCCCTATTCGAAAACCTATAATAAGGGATGGAAAGCAAATCCTAAGCTCAGTTAGAGGAATGAGGAAGGAAGAGGACTGAATAGATTTCAACAAGGTGGAGGAGCTAATATGTCTACAAACCAGTTTCACAACCAACAACGAGCTCTGACCAAAGGAGGACACCAACCACCTTCTACATAATATGATGGCACTAATTAAGGCGGAAAGGACTTCGAACAACAACCAGCTCAATCCAATAGCCTCTCTCATTGAACAGAATTCCTCTAAAATCATAGCTCGATTTAATACTCTGGAAAAGAGAATGGAGTAATGGGAGACGAAAGCTGAGAACATCAATTCCTACATCACCCAATTGTTCAATAGCATGAGTGAGAATCAAGCAAGAAGCAGTGGAGCAATCCCCTCCCATACCATTATGAACCCCAAAATTTTGAATGTCATAACTCTCCGCATTGGGAAACAAGTGAGGTTCAGAAATCAAGATGAGGGAGAAGAAGAAGAGGAGAATAAGAGCAAAGAATTGCCTTTAACAAATGAGAGAGTTAAGAAGTCCGAACGTTGCAAGGAGAAAGCACTCTTGGCTGAAAAGGAGTCATCATAATTGAAGAGCAAGGAAGCAAATTCAAAAACCAACCAAGAGTTAAGCAAGTAAGGAGCCCAGGAAGCAAACGACAAGGAGGTAAGTCTAAAAGAACTTCCTTTTCCTAATTTATATTTGCTTAGCAAAAGGATGACTGATTGTAAACATGAAAAAAATGTCATTGACTTGTTTGGGAAAGCAGAAGTCAACATCCCTTTGCTTGATCACTGAAAAGGGTTCCTGCTTATGATAAATATCTTAAGGACTTGTGCACTAACAAAAGAATGTTTAAACTTAATGAGAGAGTACAAATCAGCTCAAAATACAGTGGGGATCATAGTAGACATTTTGGTCCAGGTAAAGGATTTGATTTTTCCAATTGACTTTTATGTACTTGACATGTCTTCTAAAGTTGTTCAGCATACTACCTTGACTCTTGATAGACCCTTCTTAAGGACTGCTAGTACTATGATTAGCATGAATGAAGGTACAATCACCATGGAGGTGGGAGATCAACAAATGATTTTTAACATATATGAAGCTATGAAACACCCCTATGAGGATTATTTGCTTTTAGGAGTTAACATACTAGATATTATAATTGTTGATGCATGCTCTGAGTTTGAACTCCAACGTGTTTGCTCTAACTCCATAGTGAACCCATTGAATGCTTTGATTGTCACTGATGGCCTCTTGTAAGAAGGGTTTTTTGCTAATGTTTCAGATGAATCAAGAAAAGTGGACTCATCCTATCGCCACGAATGTTCCTTAAAATCTTTCAGGTAAATTCACCACGGCGTGAACTCATCCTCTCTCCACGACAAACAACCTCATTTTTTTTGTTTCTCTCAGGTAACCTTCACTGTGGCGTAGAGTGTGTGTTACCGAAGTAAATAAACCTTATTTCTTTATTTTCCTCTCAGGTTTATTTTGCCATAGCATGCATCCCACATCATCGCAGCGAACTTCCCAGAATTCTTGCTTATTCCTTTCGGGTTAATTTTGCCGCAATGTAACTTCATGCTGCTACCGCAAAACATCCCTATTTCACTGAATTTTATGACTAGGGTCAGGTTCACCGCAGTGAAAGTTCAATCTACACAAAATTAACGCGATTAAGTTATCCTTCCACCCTTATTTTCCCTTAACCCTTCGTCTTCCTTCTATCCTTTTTTGTAATTTCCAGCCTAAAACCTATGTAAACCACTGACCACCCCTCTTCTCCGTTTCTTCTCCTCTTTCTTTGTCGCGATGATCTCCATCATTCCATCTTCTCCAACTCTTTTGACAATTTTCTCCGCCCTTTTCGTAAGTTTTCCCCTCTTTTCTTTATTTCTTCTTATTTATGTATTATTTAGGGTAGGTTAAGTTTATTATTTAGTTCTCTTTTTCCGTTTTCCATTTTAGTTTCATTTTTTTTAGGATAGTTATTTTAATCCTTTCTTTATCTTCTATTTCCATGTGTATTTTCACAGAACAATGCCTCGTGTTAAGATTCCAACCTGTATTACTTCCACTACGCCTTCTAGTCCACCTAGTGATTCTGATTATTCGGACAGTGATAGTTTCACTTTTGCAAAAATAATCAAAAAAGTAGACACTAGGTGTAACATCCCGGTACCAGCGGGAAGGGTAAAATAGGAAATATGGGTGTTTAGTGAGAGCTTAGTAATGCAATTGCACGTTCATGCATTTTGTGACATACTTGTAGTAATGCAATTGCACGTTCATGCATTTTATGACATACTTGTATTGTGAAAATTGAATTTATTGCACATGAAATTTTTGTACATGCATTCATTGACATTCCCGGTATATTTGGTTCTACTTGTGAATGGGTTAAGAATTGTGGGTTAACGATTTTAAAAATTTATTTGGAGAGTGACATTATTGATTTTATATTTTTGGAGAATTTTAGGAATTTTTCTGAAATTTTTCGGGGGTAAATCCCGGACTAGGAAAAATGCCGAGGGACAGACCAACTGATAATCGGTATTAATATTTAGTGTCTATGGAATTGAATTTTGGCCATCTGGTTATAAGAATAATTGACAAGTGTTATTTATGGGAAATTCGGCTTGAAATAGATTAGATTAAGAAGGAATTGCTTGAAGCTTGACATGTGTCATGACACATGGCAACTTAATAGCCATGTATTTAATTAGCTTATATTTAATTAAGCTCCTTTTTGTTGTATCTCACGACACTTACCTTCATACAACTCTTTGGAGCTTTTGATTGGGTCTTCTCCTTCTCTCCTTCGTGGCTATCTTCTTCATGGGTGGTGACTTCCTCCAACCCTAGCCTAGCTTACATCTTTGGCTTGCTTCCTTGCCAATTTTCTCTCTCTCCCTTGGTTACCATAAAAACCTATTTCTATCCCTTTGAAGATGATGATCGTTGGTGATGGTTGAAGCTAGGGTTTGGTGGTGTTCTTGGAGAATTCAATGATGAGGTGGCTTCACCAAGTAAGTTCCTTTCAAATGTTATGGGTATGGCTAAATAAAGCTAAATTGATGATGAACTTGAGTATCTTGATGTATTCTTTCCAACCGTCCAAGAACGAAGTCATTCCGACATCAATAACGAAAGTTATGGCATTTGCGACAAAGTATGTTAGATAGGAGGACAATTATGATCATGGTTGCTTCTTTCGACCATAACTCCTTCGTTAGACCTCCAAATGACTTGGTTCTTGCGGCAATGGGTTCCTAACATATTTTCCTACTTCTGAACAAACTTTTGTATTAATTGGAGTTAAATTGAAAGAGATTGATCAAATGCAAGTGTGAGAGTCTATTGGAACATTGTCAACGGGAGTAATTTTACCAAACATATTTCAATGTTTTGCCTATATCTAGAGCTATAGGATTCCAAATCAGATGATTCTTTCTTTGTAGTTAATTTAAGATATAGGGCTACAAATCATATGCAGAACATAAATTTTGTTTCAATTCTTAAGATGTTCAAATTCGTGATAGAATTGGGTTTAGTATACTTAGAACAATCCTCCAATGTTTGAGGTATATCTCCCAATCTACTGAACCAAATTGAGTGATCTTGGTGTCAATGGATTCATAAGACATAGGCGAACACATGTCTAGAAGAGGGCATGACCAAATTTTATCAGTTTCACTTTCTTATTGAACGTGAATAGTGGACTCGAAAGTGCATTTTGGAAAAATACCCAGGATTGTCATGAACATGCATTCTACATATATGTGCATGAATAAATTCTTATAATGGTGCAACATTATTAATGTGTGTGTAAAGTATTGCATAAATGGGTTGTGCAGGTCACAAGTCTGCAAACAGGAGTTTCCAGAAATTGGAAGCAACTGCTAATTTGGAGCGTACTGTGAGTAGACCTAGATGGTCTTACTTTATTGTTTGTTAATTGAATTCTGATATTATTTGACTATTGGATGATTGTGTAAATGTGATTGAATATGTGGTGTTTCGGACAGGAGTTCCGATGATTGTGATGATTGACTTGGATATTGAAGTGCTATTTATTTGTGAATTGGAAGAACTAAATGTATTAAGTGATTGTTACGTGTTTCCTGAATGTGTAAATTGCATGCAAGTGACAGTGAGATTTCTCAACTATCTGTTGTATACTAGACTACGGTCCGTTGATAAGCAAATATGATTGAATGAGAGCATGAAATTATGAGTGATGCATTTCAATGTATATGAATGACGATTGAATTCTCAACACTAAGGTTAAATGCCGAACTAAGGTCCGATAATATGGGAATGAATGGGTTTACAAAATTGTGAGTGATGCATTTCATTTCATGAATGCATGTCATATAATGGCTGTTGTGAGTAGAGTAGCCACCGATCAGAGCTACAAGCTCAATGATTAATGAGCCCTATATGGGAAAATTATCAATGAGGCCTATATGGGACAGTTATCAATGAGCCCTACATGGGACAGTTATCAATGAGCCCTACATGGGACAGTTATTAATGAGCCCTATATGGGACAGTTATAAATGAGCCCTATACGGGACAGTTCAGGCACTCGATCACAACAGAGTAACAATTGGAAAGTGAGTCTCATATACACTGAGTATGCATGATATAAATGATTAAATGATATTGAACATGAAATAATTGAACAAGTTTATGTGATTCAATATGGTTGTTAATGAAATGAGATGAATATGGGAAATAATGTGATATAAGAAATAAAGTGAGATTGGTTCAGTGATTGAATGTGAAATAATACGATCATGTGCGATCAGTATTAAATATATGTCTTATGTGATATGTGATGAGTGAGCCATCGATGATGGTCACTCACTGAGTTCGCAAAACTTACCCAAAATTTGCAATTATTTTTCAGGATCGGAAGAATACCCCGTTAAGCCAACGGGAGTGTATTTGCAGGATTCAAGTGAAGGAAAGAAGTCGGGATCAGTTCGCGTCTGCATTGCATATCTTTATTTATGTAATAAAGTGTATTTTTGTATTTGGGAAATGGGCCAGAGTGGCTATTGGAAATTGTGCATAATGAAATTGTATATGATTGAATGAGGACCCAAATTATGCCTTGAATTCTGCATATATTGTTTTCAAAAAAAATGTACCGATTACTGAATGAGTGTTTTAGCACGCCACCCTCACGGGGCATGGACTCGAATATTACCGTCGATGTTGGGTTTGGGTCGCGTGGGAGTGGGGTGTTACATATGTGGTATCAGAGCCCAGAAGTACTATCTTATATGGGTAGTTTTTGAAATATGGGTCAAGTTACATGCATTTTACATGCATTTAAGTCATGTCATAGCAGACGACGGTAACTGATCCCTAGTCTAAGTCACATGAGTATAAGTCACACGCATGAGCAGGTGTTAAGTGTTTAAGCTGAAATACATAGTGAGAAAAGTGATGATATGTTATATTGTGAGAAAACGGAGGCTGTGGACATGGAGAAAGGAGAAATTGTATATGAAGAGATATGACGGACAAAGATTTAATAAAATTATATGTGATTAATTGGTGAATGTATTATGGGATACGATGTTAATATTCAACTGTGAGGATATATCCTCAAGTGTAAACATAATATGAATGCATTGTTGTGGATTGTTTGAAGAAAATGTCTAAACCGTACGAAGAAGGAATGTGAAAAAAAAATTGAGGAAAATATAACCTTGAAGTTCATTATGCCATTTGGATGTGAAGATTATGCAGTATATAGTGAAGTTTCACATCGGAGATCAAGATACAATCTATTCTAAGAAGATAAGGTGGTTTCGTATGTTTAAAGACAATTAAAGTCTCATAGGCTGATTTTTATGCATGATTTAGAATTGTTATCATAGTGATTGCTTTGAGAATTTGGAGACACTAGATATATCGAGACATCTCGGTAATGTACAGATTGAGTAGAATATCTATGAAATTTATGAGACTAAAGTGTATAAGCCCGGTTAAAGGGAATAAATTTTGTATGACCGCGAAAGGTTAGACTTGGATTTGAAACAAATGTCGGATTTACCGTAATAATATGTCTGTGATACTGAAATTAAATTCCTTGATGTTTCTGCATTTAAAATACTGAAGGGATTGAGGATAGACATATAGACGATGAAATGATGGACAATAGGCAAATGAGATTAAAATGAAGGAAAGAAAATAGGCGATGAATGATGTATAGTACAGAGAAAGTGAGAGATGTGCATAAGTTTGGACTTTATGTATGAACATGATGAAGGAAAGGATAAGGAATGAAATGAGACGAGCGGATGCACTTACCAATTATTATGTAATGATGTAGTATTAGAAGAAGTAAATTCTTGAAGAATGGAGTAGAATTGATGGTAAGAAGTGTGTTAAAGTGTAGGGTACGATAGTGGCCTACAACAACTAGGTTTATGTCACGATTGTATTGAGGTACCCCAATTGTAGGCAAGAACAAAGATAGAAGTGTTATCTGGAATCAATTTGGATTCAAGGATCACTAGCAACTACAATTAATTGGTTAATTAATTGGGGCATATGCCAAGGTACTTTGCTTAGTGCCTTATTGAGCCTTCTTATAAGGATGTTCTAATTATAAAAGCTATGATACCAATTGATCTTATTAACATATTATGAAATGTTGAAATTGATGTTTCTTGAGGTACTAGGAATGATTGATAGATAATCATGGGAAATAGCTGACTAATAAGGATTTTATGAACAATATCAATGATAGTACCAAGAAATCACTGATATAGGGTCAAAAATCAATGAAGGATTAAATGAGTCAAAAGTGAATGTTGGAGTTACATTCCTAGTGAAGATTCAAGCATAAGAGTTAAAAAAATGTTATAGAGAGTGTATGCATGTTGATTTTGTAGAGTACCAACTATGTAAGTGGATTTGTGGATTCAAGGGGACACTGTTCTAATTTAAGAGGAACTTAGGTCCATATTATACTCTGTGTCTATATGTTTGGGAATATACATTATATATGATGAATGTGTTACCAACACAGGAAGTTATGTTTCCTAAAAAGGGGAAATGTCTGGAGAAACTGGCATGAATGAACAGACATTAGAATAAGTCAATGAGAAATCACAGGAAATCGAATGAAATGAGGAAATCAGTCAAGAAAGGGAGTTAATTGGGAAATTGAGAATAACGTGTGATAATACTACTGCACTGGGGAATTAGTGACTTAACCAGGTATTAAAACAAATTATGGGCAGAAAGAGTCTTCGGCTATATTTGTCAGAGTTAACAATGTCCCCGACGGTCATATGTTATTGGAGGTTCAAATGATCCAAACAAAATTGTATCAATTAGTTCCTCCGAGCATAGATGGCAGTGTGAAAGTGTTTTAAAAAGTGAGATGAAATTTTGACTATTTGCGGAATATTATGTAAGCTGTGTCAGTGAGGAAGGTAAAAAGAAATTTTGAGGAATGATACAGATTTGATTTGGAGATTTTACTATGTATCACGAATTTTCCCATTAAAGAGTGAGATGCAATCTGTTGCAATTATATGAAGGGATGTTTGTAACTATGGACAATTAGAGCCTCATGAGCTGAAATTGGATATTTGACTGGAAATTTACTAATTGGTTTGAAAGTTGGGAGACATTCTTTGTACAGAAATATTTTGGGAGATATATTTATGAATATGCAGATCAGTAAAGATTGATGTAATTAGTGAGTTGGAAAGGATTGAAAGGAATTGTGCAAATAAGTATTCCCCAATTAAGCTAGTGTTGTCAATTAATACATTGAATAGACGATTCAATAGTAGAGTATCAAATTTGGACGCTAAGATTATCAAATCGAGTGTGCTAATGAGTGTAGAATGTTGAACTACAAGGGGAAAAAAGAAAATATTATTAGCTATCGAATGTAAACTCAGTTGTGTATAAAAGGATTTGACAAAGCCCAAATTGAGGGTTTAGAAATGGCAAACTTTATCGAGGAATTGAAAATGGATCCCCAACTTTTGGGTAAATGAGATTTATGATTGCCTTAAGAAGTAGGCGTAATATCTGATAAAGAGACTGTTAGAGAAAACACAAGAAAGAAACAAAGCTATATGTCCTCGTAAGAGTACATCGAAAGAGCAATTGAGGGCCAACATTTTTGACAGTTGGAATAAGTGTACAGTTTATATTTTGGAAGATTATAAGAACATGAGATTATTGTTTAGTTCAAATTGACTGCAGCCATATCAAACGTGATATTGACGATACCATTAGAAGAGTGTATAAGGGGTCATCTGACAAAAAGGGAGTTATTTGTCCCTACATTGAAATGAAGAGGGTATAAAAATGGTTAAAGAATATAATTGTTTTGAGAGAATATTGATAAGTGAAATGAATCGGTGCTAGAGGTTAAGTGATTCAAGATAATGACGAACAAGTTAAGTGGATCAATATTGAGGTTATGGGATATCATGAGATAGATATAAGAGTTAAGTGTATTAATATCGATGAGAAGTGAAAAAGACGACTTGTTTTTTAGAGTATCACCTTTTCCAAGGTGCTCTTAGATGGGGATAAAGTTGTAAATAGAGGAAAATGAAGTTCGACATAAATTGGTCTATATGAACCTATGGGGAGAATAGGACCATGAAATTATATGAGTCAATATAAATCCTAACAGATGTTTTGGATTCATACAGTATTACATGGATTTGGTTAAGAAGATATTGAGACTGGAAGTGAAAATAACTTACCAAGGAAATAATTAAGTGTGATAGTTAAACAAGGGATTGATAAACCTCTTGAATCTATCAACTGTAGTCTCAAAAGAAAGTATTCGAGTGGCGAAGTGATATAGGAAACAGAGAAGTAGATGAGATAATAGTGCCCCTGCCTTATTGCTTAATCAGATATTAATTTCGATGACGAAATTTCTTTAAGAAGGGGAGAGTCGTAACATCCCGGTACTAGCGGGAAGGGTAAAATAGGAAATATGGGTGTTTAGTGAGAGCTTAGTAATGCAATTGCACGTTCATGCATTTTGTGACATACTTGTATTATGAAAATTGAATTTATTGCACATGAAATTTTTGTACATGCATTCATTGACATTCCTGGTATATTTGGTTCTACTTGTGAATGGGTTGAGAATTGTGGGTTATTGATTTTGAAAATTTATTTAGAGAGTGAAATTATTGATTTTATAATTTTGGAGAATTTTAGAAATTTTTTTGAAATTTTTTGGCGGTAAATCCCGAATTAGGAAAAATGCCGAGGGGTAGACCAACTGATAATCGGTATTAGAATTTAGTGCCTATGGAATTGAATTTTGGCCATATGGTTATAGGAATAATTGACAAGTGCTATTTATGGGAAATTGGGCTTGAAATAGATTAGATTAAGAAGGAATTGCTTGAAGCTTGACATGTGTCATGACACATGGTGACTTAATAGCCATGTATTTAATTAGCTTACATTTAATTAAGCTCCTTTTTGTTGTATCTCACGACACTCACCTTCATACAACTTTTTGGAGCTTTTGTTTGGGTCTTCTCCTTCTCTCCTTCTTGGCTATCTTCTTCATGGGTGGTGACTTCCTCCAACCCTAGCCTAGCTTACATCTTTGGCTTTCTTCCTTGCCAATTTGCTCTCTCTCCCTTGGTTACCATAAAAACCTATTTCTAGCCCTTTGAAGATGATGATCGTTGGTGATGGTTGAAGCTAGGGTTTGGTGGTGTTCTTGGAGAGTTCAATGATGAGGTGGCTTAACCAAGTAAGTTCCTTTCAAATGTTATAGGTATGGCTAAATAAAGCTAAATTGATGATGAACTTGAGTATCTTGATGATTTGAGTTTTGTTAGAGTTATGTATGTATCTTGGATGATGCAAAGTTATGTTCGTATATGGTTGTTGTATGTATAGGATAAGTGAGAAAGCATCTATAGAGGTTTAGAGATGGATTGATGTTCAAAGAGATGCATGAATGAGTATAAACTTGATTATAATTAGATATCTATGTATATTCACTGCTTCTGGTAATTGTTAAATGATAGATCATGGGTTGTTTGAGAGTGAGTTATTGAATTGAATTAGGTAGGGATTGATGAAGTATAATAGAAATGATGATTTAAATAGATGAGTTGAATGTTAAGATTGAATGGTGGAAAATTTGGAAATTTGCATAGTCATAATTTCTTCTATAGTTGTCCAAATGAGTTGAGGCTTGGTTTAAATGAAACTAGAGGAAATTTACTACAATTCTTATGAAGATGTTGATTGTGAATTTTGTCTTGAAGAATCTCAAATGTGAGTGTTGAAATTGTTGTGAATAAAGGTATAGGATTGTGTTTCATTTAGAGTGTTTGATTAACTAGGGGATATTGCTTGTGTATGAATGGTTTCCATATCTCGGAATGAATGATCTTAAGCTTGGAGTAATTCTATGTTGAACTAAGGTAGGTTATAGAAAAAGAGTGGAAAATTGGGAAGGATAAGGTGAAGTTGAGATTGATGGATGAAAGCAGTGAAGGAAGTGTAACTAGTATTTAATGATTTTGGAGTGATAATTGCTTAAGAATAGGTGATTTGGTGATGTTTAAGAGTGTATGAAAGGTTAGAATGGGTTTAGGACCTTTTGGAGGAGTTTTAGAAGTTAAAAATTTAGTTAATCCGTAGCTTAAATGGTCTGCCCGTGTACCATTACACAACCTGTGTAAATCCAGGCTCAAGGGACACATTTCACCTGAAGGTTACACGGTCTGACCGTGTGGCTTTACACGGTCCGTATGTTTTGGACCTTTTAACGACAGAATTAGAATTTTTGGTCTTCATGAAAGTTCTATCCCTAGATGTCTTCTTTCTAACCGTCCAATAACGAAGTCATTCCTACATCTAGAACGAACGTTATGGCATTTACGCCAAAGTATGTTCTATTGGAGCACAGTTATGATCATGGTTGCTTCTTTCGACCATAACTCCTTCGTTAGACCTCCAAATGACTTGGTTCTTACGGCAATGGGTTCCTAACACATGTTCCTACTTCTGAAAAAACATTTGTATTAATTGGAGTTAAATCGAAAGAGATTGATCAAATGCAAGTGTGAGAGTCTATTGGAACATTGTCAACGGGAGTAGTTTTACCGAACAAAGTTCAATGTTTTACTTATATCTAGAGCTATAAGATTCCAAATGAGATGATTCTTTTTTTGTAGTAAATTTAAGATATAGGGCTACAAATAATATGAAGAAGATAAATTTTGCTTCATTTCTCAAGATGTTCAAATTCGAGATAGAATTTGGTTTAGTATAATTAGAACAATCCTCCAATGTTTGAGGTATATCTCCCAATCTACTTAACCAAATTGAGTGATCTTGGTGTCAATGGATTCATAAGGCATAGGGGAACACATTTCTATGAGAGGGTATGAAAAAATTTTATCAGTTTCACTTTCTTATTGAACGTGAATAGTGGACTCGAAAGTGCATTTTGGAAAAATACCCAGGATTGTCTTGAACATGCATTGTACATATATGTGCATGAATAAATGCTTATAATGGTGCAACATTATTAATGTGTGCACAACGTATTGCATAAATGGGTTATGCAGGTCATAAGTCCGTAGACAGGCGTTTCCAGAAATTGGAAGTAACTGCTAATTTGTAGCGTACTGTGAGTAGACCTAGATGGTCTTACTTTATTGTTTATTAATTGAATTCTGGTATTATTTGACTATTGAATGATTGTGTAAATGTGATTGAATATGTGGGGTTTCGGACAGGAGGTCCGATGATTCTAATGATTGACTTGGATATTGAAGTGCTATTTGTTTATGAATTGGAAGAACTAAATGTATTGAGTGATTGCTACGTGTTTCCTGAATGTGTAAATTGCATGCAAGTGACAGTGAGATTTCTCAACTATCTGTTGCATACCAGACTACGGTCCGCTGATAAGCAAATATGATTGAATGAGAGCATGCAATTATGAGTGATGCATTTCAATGCATATGAATGACGATTGAATTCTCAATACTAAGGTTAAATGCCAGACTAAGGTCCAATAATATGGGAATGAATGGGTTTACAAAATTGTGAGTGATGCATTTCATTTCATGAATGCATGTTATATAATGGCTGTTGTGACTAGAGTAGCCACTGCTCAGAGCTACAAGCTAAACGATTAATGAGCCCTATATGGGACAATTATCAATGAGCACTATATGGGACAGTTATCAATGAGCCCTACATGGGACAATTATCAATGAGCCCTACATGGGACAGTTATTAATGAGCCATATATGGGACAGTTATCAATGAGTCCTATACGGGACAGTTCAGACACTCAGTCACAACAGAGTAATAATTGGAAAGTGAGTCTCATATACACTGAATATGCATGATATAAATGATTAAATGATATTGAACGTGAAATAACTGAACAAGTTTATGTGATTCAATATGGTTGTTAATGAAATGAGATGAATATGGGAAATAATGTGATATAGGAAATAAAGTGAGATTGGTTCAGTGATTGTATGTGAAATAATACGATCATGTGCAATCAGTATGAAATATATGTCTTATGTGATATGTGATGAGTGAGCCATTGATGATGGTCACTCACTGAGTTCGCAAAACTCACCCAAAATTTGCAATTATTTTTCAGGATCGAAAGAATACCCCGTTTAGCCAACGAGAGTATATTTGCAGGATTCAAGTGAAGGGTAGAAGTCGGGATCAGTTCACGTCTTCTTTGCATATCTTTATTTATGTAATAAAGTGTATTTTTGTATTTGGGAAATGGGCCAGAGTGGCTATTGGAAATTGTGCATAATGAAATTGTATATGATTGAATGAGGACCCAAATTATGCATTGAATTCCGCATATATGGTTTAAAAAAAAGTACCGATTACTGAATGAGTGTTTTAGCACGACACCCTCGCGGGGCACGGACACGGATATCACCGTCGATGTCGGGTTCGGGTCGCGTGGGAGTGGGGTGTTACACTAGGCCATTCATTAAAGAGCGACCTTTCCTTTTAGCTCCACTCGACAGTCCCTTTGTCTAACAACTATTCAAATCTCAACTTACGGGATTAGTCCAACCCTAAGACCTAGGCAACGATAAATTTGTTCGCCATTTCTACACATATGCCCGATTCCATAACAACATGGAACTTAATTTTTATGGCGTTAAAGCCCCCAATGCATTCAACATAGCTAGCATTTGCTGCCATTACAACCTTCCTCGTATTCTCCATTTCCATTATGACTATTTGATCCACAATTATCCCTTAAACAATGTAATTCACACCCGCTGTCAAGAGGGCGCTAAATGGCATCGAACTAGGTACTACCAATTGTACCTTAAGAGATATGATCTCTAACTCGCAGCTCATCCTTGGCTTTATCTTGTGTGTAACAATATCATTCCAACCACCCATCTCCCGTACATCACTAAACAACAAGCCCTCCACATCTACCTTCTCATGATTGGTCGCCTAGTCGATATAGCTAATGCCATTGCCTTCGCTTTACATGACTCCATCACCACCGTAAAATTCACCAATGCCGTTACCTTTCCACATGTTGGACCCCGAACTTTCGGTGGAAATTGGAAATATCAAAATGAATTCAATGGGTGTTTTCGGATATGAATTGTGTTATAGAAGTCTTTATGCCTTGAGGAAATTGATGAGAAAAAGAATTTATTGGTTTTGATGACTTTGAAGATTAGTTTTAGTTATGGAAGTTTAAGTGGATGTGATGATTGAAATGGAAGTTGAAATCAAGAAATAGAAAGTGAAAGTGTAAAATTTTGAAGAAATTAGAAAATAAAGACAATTTGTTTGGTTATGCATGTTGTGTTTTAAGTTAGATTATTTTAAGAATAAGATTTCAGTCATATGTGGAGAATGGTGGAGTTTTGTATCTTTTGTATTTGGACTTGAATACTGTGAAGTTCCTCTCAAGGACTCCTATCCGTCACGGCTACACATGACCGCTTCGCGAAAATGTGTAGTACGTTCTGTTTTGGATCCACCCGAACCATCTTGTTTGTGATTTTGTGAAAAGTTAGATTGTTTTGTGATATGTTATAATTGTAAATTGTTTGATGTGATAAATTCTACGAAAAGATTTTAAAATTGTCAATGTTTTCCTTAATGTGATGTTGTTTTGGAAATGAAAGAATGAATAATAATTTTTGCTTTTATTCTCGTTTATTAAGTTATTACCCACTGAGCCGTCAAGCTCACCCCCCATTTTCCCTCCACAGGTGTTGAACGAGAAACCGAGTCACCGCATCGGGATTGAGGCAACTCCGATGCATTTTGCTTTTGAAGTCATGTTTTGAGAAATCAAAGTATTAGCTTGTTCTTTATAATTTTTCTTTTGCTATTTTGGGATGTAATCGGGCTAAATGCCCTTTGAAGCTTTGTATTGACTTATTTTCATGTAAAAACAATGGTTTCGAAGTTTAAATGTATCTTATGTATGTTTTTTTTAAGAATGTATTGTTGTATGGTTGAGAATGACCAAAAAGGAAAGAATGAAAGCATGTAACTTTATGGATTGGAAATGAGTAGATAATTAGGAGTGAGATTGCCTTATGGTTTGAGAAATGTTTAGAAGCCTAGGAGTCTGTTGCTACCATTGGATATTGAGTTTTCATGCAGGTACTTGAGTCGGGATGAATTGAATTGAAGAGTTTGGTTAGTGACATAATAGGGGAGGTGCTGTCAAATTTTTCCTAAAATTGGGCAGCAACTTCACTTAGGTTTTAGAACACTTTAGAGCTTGAATTAATTTGGGTGGTATTCTTGAATAATGTAGAACATGTTTAGATCTTTCCAATGACATAAAGTTTGTCATAATTGGACTTAAAATGAATAAGTTATGAGAGCTGAAAGGTTTCAGCTACTGTTGTTGTCCATAAAATTTTGCAGAACCTTTGGAGGGATTTTTCACTCTCCTAGAGACAGTTTTGATTTTTTTCTTTCTTCATGAAAAATGTATATTGTCTTTATATCTTTAAAATGAGGTATAATTGGTCAAATTTAGACTTAGGATAAAGAAGTTATGAGGTTGAGAAGATGACAGTTACTATTCATTTGAATTGAGTTATTGTTTTATTGGATTTATACAGGCAGAAAATTTGAGAGAGTTTTTAACCCTTTAAATATTTGAATTGATTTTTTCTCCCTTCATGAAACTTGTAGATAATCCTTTCTTCTTTCTATTGAGGTATTCCATGCCTTATTTCGAGTTAGTAGTAAAAAGTTATGGGAATTAGACTTAGTTTAGTTACTGTTCATTTGGCAATTTTGGACAGAACCTTTGGGAGGGTTTTTCACCCCTTTATAGATTGTTTTGGTTTTTCCATCCTTCATAGAACATGTAGATTATCTTTTACCCTTTCCAATGAGGTATCATTTGCAATTATTGGAGTTAAGAATAAAAAGATATGAGTTTGGGAATGTTGACAGTTACTGTTCATTAAGCTAAATTACTGTTCCATTGATTTTCACTTAGGCTGAAACTTTGAGAGTGTATTTACTCCTTTAATTGATTGAATTGATTTTTGTTTCCTTCATGAAACTTGTAGGTCATCTTATTATCTTTCCAATGAGGTAAAATGTGTCATTTTTAGACTTGTGTGCTAAAAGATATGAATTCTCAAATTCTTGGTATTGTGTAGGGAAATTGACATTTTTTGTGGCAGCAACTTTAAAGCAAATTTTGACCCTCTTAATGGCTAAAGTAGTTTTTAAATCCTTCTAGGAAGTTGTAGAGCTTCCTTTTAACTTTTTATTGATACCAAATTTATGAATTTTGGACTTCGAGACCAAAAGTTATGATGTTTGTAAACTCTGAAATTTTCCTACAAATCCAGACTTCATCCTTAGACGTGGCCACGTCTAGTCTCTAAATCTCTTAGACGTCCCCACGCCTAATCTCTGAATTTCCTCTCACTCTTTTGCTTGTAACTTTTTCGTTTGGCCTCGGATTCACTCAGTTTTCGAAGCATTAGGTTTCAAAAAAAAATTTATACCCCTTTTTAGTAAAATGAGAGTGTCGGGTTTGGGTCGGAATTCACGGATAATATTGATGAGAGTCAACTACGTGACGGTTTCGAATGTATTTCCGTTTTCGGGCGATTTTGTGAGCTATAGAGATCCGATTGAAGCGATTTCTGATTCTAATTAACCCAAAGATATGGTTTTTCATTTTAGCTTAGGAATCGGATTTTGTTATGGGCCCTAAGCAAATCAATTTTATTGGAGGATAATTAGGTCAAATTTTTCAAGTTTTGTTCGGATGATGTTAAATTAAGTTCGATTTGAGGTTTCTTTCGTGGAGAGGAATTCCTCCCTCATGAGATGCGCGTCTAGATGTCATGTAGGACTTCGGGCATGCGATTCACCAGGGAGGGGTTCCAACACACTCATTCCCAAATGTGAATACTGCGAAACGTTTCATAGAGGAGAATGTTACCGATTGACTAGAGCATGCTTCAATTGTAGGGAGAAAGGACACATGACAAGTGTTAATGGGCATTTTTATATTAATTTTAGGTACATAATTTGTTAAACTCTTGTCCATTTAACAATTTTGGAAGATAAAAAGAATGAGGGTTTTTGCATAAAGTAGGACACCCAAAGGAATAAAAATATACGCAGAAAAAGAATAGAAAGTTGCAGCACAACATAGAAGAAAGTCAATACAGAGAAGAGTTGATGGGTGGTGACAAAAGGAGAAAAAAACAAAGTTGCTGGCAGTGGAGAGATTAGTGTGCGTGAACAAGGTATTAGACCAAAAACCATATTAAAAAATGAAGACATGAAGACAGGGGACGTAAGCATGAGTGAAGGGCATGAGCTGATGGATATGTATTACATAAGAGACAAAAAAAAGCATGAGTTTGCATGGTAGACATTAAATGGAGAGGAAACAAAAGAATCAAGGGCGGCAACATACATGTGAATAGTGAAAGTGGATCAAAACCCTTCTCATTTAATTGTCCCATCAATGAATAGTGATAGTATGAGTTTGTATGAAACAAAGAGAAGTTAGTGGGCGTGAAAAGAGGAGAACGAAGCTAACAACACGTGCATGAAAGGTGGCCAAAATCTCTCCTAGAATCACGAAGAAAGAAGACAGCTAGTGCAGTGAAGAAAGGTGGTAATTCGTGAGCTGAGGGACATGAAATGAAGGGAGATGTCTGCGGGTATGGTGCTGGGATGTGAGAAAAAAAAACACATAAGTGGTGTGTGTGCATGGTGAAGGAGAGTAAAGTTGGCAGTGTTGTACGTGAGTTGCAACAAGGAGATGTTGAAGCAAAAATGTTGAAGCTACATTTGTTGGAGTTATGTAAATATAGTACCCTGGAAAGCAAGTGTATTTACATGTAACTTTATCTTCTTTAGTTACAGTTTTGTAATGGAAATATTTATTATTAATAAAAAAAAGAGTTTAGTTTTATCTGTGTGAGCGTTATATATCTGGTCAAAAGGTACCAAGATTCATTTGTAAGTAATATACATATACATAGACATAGAGATGTATGAGAAACATGTATATTATTAGAATCTGAATTAATTGATTCACAGTTGAATAATCAAGTTGGTCACTTGATTATGATTTAACCTGTAGTGTTGCGATTTATATCCATATAAGTAAAGGAGTTTACTTAAAGGGAATGATGAGTTTCTTATCATGATAGTAGTAGACTATCGATAATGGCACTATTAAATGAATCTGGAATCAAGTATGTTTGAAGAATAAAGTGGGTCGTTACTTTAATCTTAAAATATACAACTTAAGCATTCACTTATTATGAACCATAATCTTGATGAGTGGTGAAATCAGATATGTTTCATTATAATTCTTGATATGATTGGAATGGATTTTTACAGAGTATTAATCCAGTGTCTGTATGTTGGAATTATTAATTGAAACATGTATAAGGGAACATTCACTCAAATAAAGAGTTTATAGTGTTATCGTCACTTCTAGATGTTTTAAGGAGATTTGGTGATTAAACTGGTGCCAGTAGTTTAATGGACTAGTTGCCCATCAAGTCTTGACACCAAGATGAGATCTTGTGTATTAATCACCATATGATGTAAAACGAAAGATCTAGAACGAAAAACCAACATAAGGGCAAAATGGTAATTTTACCCTTTGTTGTGCGGATGGCTATAAGAAGGTTCTAAATAGGGTTTGCAATTGGACATAAAATATGTATTCTCATAATATTTAATAATTGAAGAGTTCAACTAATTGTTTTTAGTGGAATGACATTTAGTTAATAAGCTAGAATTAATTATAATTAGATTGAATTAATTCTTGGCTTATTGGAGCTTGAATTATCAAAGTCCAATAAGATTCCCTATTTGGCTTTAAGGAAGGTTATCAAGTTAAGTAAGAAATATAAATAAAAGTTTTAGAAACCCATAATTGAATGTTGGGCTTGGTCTAATTAATGGTTAATTAGAAGCCCAAATGTACATTTAGAAATGGGCTAGATTTTGGTTTAATGTAATTAATTAGATTAATTATATTAAAACAATTTTTTTTAAAGGAGAAGTAGCAATTTTTTGTTTTTTTAGGTGAAATGTGAAGCTACACATTTGATATTAAAATGCTAAAATAAAGATGGTCTTTATTATGGTTTATCATCATTAAATGGAGTTATGAACTTACCATTAAATGGTTTAATGGTTGTCTTTTAATGTTAGCATGTAACCTATTTGCATTCATTAGATTAAAGATGAAAGATGTACATTAGATGGACCATATTCCTTCTTTCTTCTTGCCAAAACCGAAATTGGTTATCAAATTTTAGGCTATAGTCTTTTCATATAGCCATTTTAAAGATAAATGAAGAGTCTCATTTATTGGCAATTTTATGATTGATTAATGCAAGAAGTGATGCATTGGATGCCTCTCTCTTCTTCCATTCATGTATAATCAAAATTGGAGTGTAAGAAAGACATCTTGCATGTTATTGACACCTTCTCTCCTTTTATACAAGGTAGAATCGAAAATACCAATTGAAAGAGTTTCGTTTTTGGTTCTTCTTCTTCTAAGAAAATCTCCTCCAAACATTTCTTCTCCTTTCCCACTAAAGGATTTTGTTAACCTAATTATCCATGAAGAACAAGTGGTAAATCTAATTGGTTGAGGATACAACAACAAGGAGAAAGTAGATTGTTAAAGGAAAAGATTCAAAGGCAAAGTTCTCTCTTTATCAAACATACTAACACCAATTGTATTCTAATTTTTCCAGAATTAACCTTTTCTGATGCTATATCATTTCATAATTAGTCAATTACCATATTGAGTGCATATAATCTTGTCATTTAGTTCTTCATCCTTCTTCTTAATCTCAGTCATGCAAAAGATCCCATCTTATACGCACTTTTAATTTTTTTCTCCATACTACATATCATTTCATTTATCTCATATAAAGTCACTTATGCCTATTTCATTTCCCTTTCTCTATTTCCTCACTTTTATCTCATTTTCCAATTATCATTTATTTCATCTTTCACATGTATATCCTCAATCAATTAGAAATTATCGATGCATAATCATTATGAAATTCTGACCTCAATTCCACTATTTTCTTCTTACTGCAAATCATAACTCCTGTCATATTAATCGAACAACCACTTCGGTTCCAATTTCCTAGTAGTAAGATCATAACAAAGTTATTCTTCCATTACACTCTACTTGTACACTCTAATCTCATCATTGATACTTATATCCCTATATTTTTCCAAACAATCCATGTCAATATATTCGCATCTATATCACTTTCGAAAACATATCACCACAGTACAATATTGCTATCATGTTCAATAGTACATCCTCCAATACAATTGCATTGAATCATTATCTGTTACGTTTACCCATCCTCTATTTCTCCTTTCTAATTATCTGCAACTTACTTTTTCTCATATCATGAAAGAGTATCATCATTTTCTCCCCTCAAATTCTTAACAATTTCTTATGCGTGTAACTCATACACATGCGCCCATTCAAGATCATAATGCTGGCGCTCTGATACCACAAATGCTGGATCCCGTTTTCGAAACCTAACTCTTCCAGAAAACCAACATACTTAAGCGTGGTTCCTTGTAATCTTTTCTTGCTCTGATACCAAACATGATGAGCCCCATTTTTTGAGTCCAATCATTGAACCATAAACGTTAGCGTAATCTAAAGAAATCATGAAGCTTAAAGTCTCATACCATTTCTATGTTCCTTTTTCCATAACACATCTCACTTATATATATATATGTAACAACAATTCACTATCAAAATATTCATATCAAATCGATAACTTCCTCAAGTATACCGACTTTCCACTCAACCTGATCCATATACACAAATGCATACTTCCACTAAACATCATCCATACATAATTCATAATTCCTTAACATCGATAGATAGAGTTTTACAAGCTCTAAAGGCATTCCAAGCCACAATTACAACAATAATCCAAAATCTCAAAAGATAAAAGTTACATGAACTAGAAATCCTGGAAAAGTGACAAATCTTGTATTTTACATAAATAACTCAAATTTCAACATGAGCAAATTGTGAGTGATGCCTTAACTCTCTTTCACTCCATCCCTTGCTCAGCACCTGAAGGTGGGGACAGAAGGAGGGTGAGCTTATAGCTCGTGGGTAACAAGTTTGTAACGAAGAATAAGAAAAACCGTTGAAGTGTTCATTTGTTATATAAAAACCATAATAAATTAATAAAATGCTTTGTTCCCAAATTCTCAGTAAAATTCGAAATTTGAATTAAAAAATCATAGTTAAAAATGTCATCACATCAACTCAGAGATGCTTAACCATCTAGCACACTCAATTTATGCAACATACTTGACAATTCAAAGATGCAATGCACAAAAAAATGGCTCGAGAGTTCCGTGGAACAAAACAGATAAATCGAAGCTTATACCGTGAACCAAATGAGTCCAATTTCTCAGTATCTCGTGGCCTCAAACGGGCAGTCGGGAGAAGGCTATATGTCGACATGCACGTGACTAACGAAACGTTCCTCTGTCGCCCAAACAGAAGCACATAATCATGCTCAAAACATTTTATCAAATGCTTTCATGCTCTTTTCTTTCTTTTCATCCACACAAATACCATGACATTTTTCAAGGCATAACATAAAATGTTTCAATGCATTCCTATCTTTATTTAAAATTCATCAACAAAGTTCATATATTGAAACATGTAGAAATTTTGCAAATCATTCAAAAGAAACAAAAACAATATTTATGAAGTAATTGAAATCATTCTTGATTTGGAAGAAAACATTATTGGCTCATTACTAAATTATAAACATGAAACCCACCTGAATTCCTTGCTTGGATACATGCTTAAAAGATGCCTCTCCTCTTAATCCTCTTACCTTCGTTGATTCCCTTTATCAAATGCAAAATTCCCATTCAATAGGAATACAATTTGAGGACCCAAATGTTGCATATTCACTAAGATAAATTCTAAAAACTCAAACTCTTCTAAAAGTCCAAACATTTGGGTCAATTTTCCATGATCACTATGATCAAGTAAATGAAAAATATGGTAATATTCTATTCTAAAAAATGTTTCCCCCATTTTCTTAAGTTTCTAATGACTCCAAAATCATTCAATTTATTTCATAAATCCAAAAGTTATACTCCAAACATATTAGGACTATCCTTATGTTGAAACAAGAATATACACTCAACTTCCATCCAATATTTGAGAACTTTGAAGACTGACTCAAAACTTTCTTTCTTCATAAAACTTGTAGACCTTTGTCTCTATTTTACAACGAATAAAAATCACCTTATTTGGACATCTACATCAAAAGTTATGGCTAAAAATACTAAAATATGTCTATACAGGAAAGTTGAGCTCGCCGCGGCAAAACCCAGAAGCTCGCCACGACGTAGACTCCTGCGCGCGCCGTGACGTGGACTCTTACGCGCACCACGACATGGACTCTTGCACGCCGCGACGTGGACTCTTGCGGGTGCCGCAACGTGCGTGACCAGAAAACTCCCGAAAACTTGTTTTTCGACATTCTTCATCTACATACTTCCCATATTTCACAAATAACTCGTCTTAACAATAAATCGTCATTCCTACTTCATTTCTAAACTCATTCCAACCTAAAATCATTCATAAACACAACATAATCATTAACCCTAGAAGATTACAACATTTTCATACACCATTCAACAACAACTCATTTCACACATTCCACTTCATTTTCACTTGTAACTATCATTAAACATGATCATTCAACAAATCAAGAAGGGTTGAGTCTTGTACTTACTTGTTTAGCTCCAAGATTCGTCAAATTCTTCAAGATCTCCAAAAACCCTAATTTTCTCTTCTTCTCTTCTTCTTCCACGACTTCTTCTTCCCTCTTCAAGCAAAACACAATAACTTCTTCTTTTTATGCCCTTTAGTATTCTAAAAAGTCCATTTTGCCCTTCAATAAAAGCCTTATATCTTATAACCTTAAGTGACTTGCCTAAAATGCCCTTATGCATTCTTACCACTTTTAATACAACCAAACCATATAATAAATTCCACTAACATTTACATAACAAGTAGATCCAAAACTTTATCCATCAAACCTCATAATTTATTTAAATCATGCTTTGTTTAATAAGAAAAATTTGGGGGCCAACACAAAGGATTTGGATACTAGAAGAAGGAGATGATAGCGCAGCGATGATTTAAAGCTATAGCAAAGGAGTCGGTAATACTCCTGATCTTGTTTATGTTTTATTATCCTTATACCTTATCATGTATGGATAAGCATGATGATTTGGATTTGTTGCTTCGACTGCAAATAATGATTTCTTAAAAGTTTTCAAATCTACCGTTTCTCCAAATATAGCATGCTTTATTTTTCCGATCCAACAATTGGTATCAGAGCTGGATTCTAATGCATGATTTCGGTTCCTATATATTTGATGCATGGGTTGGCAATTTTATGTGTATGCTGCATATTTTTATGTGATAAAAATATATATGGTGTATATGTTGCTCTTTTGGTTGTTCATAGAAGTTAAATTTGCCTTGTAAGATTTCTTCATTTGGTTGTAACAAGGAGGGTGGTCTATCATCACCATGTTTCCTCCTTGGATTCATTTTTCTATTTTCTTTGATTTTGTAATGTACAAGTTGATGTAATGATGAAGATGGAGCAGCCATGGTTTGAAGAAATGGAAAGGTAAAATTTTTCCGGTGTATCCTTTTGTGTATTTGCATAAGTTTTGTGAAAACAAAGATGCTGGAATTTTGTTTCAATGGATCACATTTCTGTTTTTATTGTAAAAACAAGTGCTGGATTTTTGTTTCATAGAATCCAATTTTGGTTTTGATAAAATACTAAGTGCTGGTTTTTTATTTTTATGGAATAAGTTTCGGTTTTAATAAAAACTAGTGCTGGAATTTTTAGTCATAAAAAAGAATCGGTTTTCTAAAAATCTAATGCTGGAATTTTTTTTTTAAGTGACAAATTTCGGTTTTAATATATGCCATTACATTTTTCAAAGTGCAGGTATCATTAGTGTATGAATCAAACGGTTAAACACTCAACATTCTTTATCAATAAACTGCCTACCGTAGCTCTGTTGGTAAAAGTATGGATCAAATTAAGGTGCTTCTTAAAAAAATTAAGCATGAGATGCTTGGTAGTTTTTTGAGTGGGAGGGTCCCAGTTTTTCTTTTAATGGATAAGATGGCCCACCGTGTTGGGCCCGGGTCCCGGATCCCCAATCCCGGGGCGGCCCCTCTAGTTGCACCAGTGACGAGCTCCTAAACGTACGGACCCGATCCTAACATCCATACAATTTCCACACATACAAACATACATACACATATATGCATTATACACATGCATTTCATCGATGAAATAGACACCCTATATACCAAGGGAATTCAAGCCACAACAATTCGAAGGAAATATCAAACAAACATTCTCAACACAGTATAATACCGAATAAAGTGTAAATCCAGAATACATGAGAAATACTCCATGATATCATGCTTGGTGGGCTAACCAAACATACTAACTTAGAAGAAAAACTCCTAACTATCTTGGAGTCTCCGATGCCTTGCAAGGGTCAATGATCGTCCTGATCTGCACCTGAGGAGGGAAAGTAATGGGTTGAGCTACACAGCTCAGTGGCTAATATAATTATAGCCATCGGTAACTAGCACAAATCTAGACATATGTATGTATATGTATATATACATGCAACCATTCTAGCACTCACAAATAAACCAAGCAATTCGCGCATTCAGCATAATTCATTTAACGTACAAACATGTCACAAGTATGCTTCATAGACAACAAATCAAATATGCTATGCACATCACATGGCTCGAGGGTTCCATGGAAACAAAAGGGAGAAACCGAAGTTTACACCCTGAACAAAATGAGTCCATTCGGATCTCATAGGCCACAAGCGGGCAGCCGGGAGAAGGCTCTTGTCAACGTGCACGTGATGAACGAAATGGTTCTACTCTCGCCCAAACAAAAGCATATAACCATGCTCAGAATCATTTTATCAAATGGTATGCTTTCATGTTTTTCATTTATTCAAAATGCCATGACCGAAGTCGAGGCATAACATGCTCATAATCAAAATTTACTTCTATCAATTCTCATGCTTCTTACAAGTCATTCAAATCTTATAACAAATCACGTTCAACAATTAACCACGTATTCTATCAAAATGTCTTACATTTCATCACACATAACACATAATATATATTCACACATAGGCAAGAATTTGCCTAACTACACAATAACTATAATTACATTACCCACCTAATATCGCTTGCGAGTCCAAAATCACTGTTGTCCTTCCTCTTGCGATTGGAGTAGATCGGCTTGGTTTCCTATAACAAACCAAGTGCCAAATCAAGCAATATTCAAAAGAAATAATCAACAAGCTGCGAAGATCAAAAACGCTAACTCTAACAATCTATACTCGACTTCCCTCTACATTCTCGAATCTAAGAGACTAATTCCAAACTTCCTTTCTTCATAAAACTGATAGCTCTCTAACTCTAGATCACAACGAATCCAAAATCACCTCATTTGGACATCCACAGTCAAAGATATGCCCAAAAGACTAAAATTTTCTGCGCTGGAAAACTGGGGTTCGCCGCGGCACACGCTTCGCACATCGCGGTGTGCACAGCTTTCTCGCACGTCGCGGCATGCCTTTCCTCGCACGTCGCAGAGTTTTCCTTCTCACACGTCGCGGTGAATATAAATCCACACGTTGCGGCGTGTTCATACGACGTGCGCGGCGTGTTCATACGCACGTCGCGTCGTGCAGGCTTGGAGAAAGACTCCGAACCTGATTTTCCAGCATTTCCACACTTCAATCCTTCCCCAAACACAAATGCAACACATCTAAACCTTGATTTAAGTCCAATACTAAATTTTTAACTCAATCAAACCTTAAAAACAAGCACAAACTCATCAACCCAAGGATCTCACTTAGGTTTCTCTGAAAAACCCTAAACCATCGATTCTAACATAATACCAAGCCATTCTAAGGTTTAATCCAACCAAAACAAGATGAAAAGAAGTCAACTTACCAAGAATGTGCTTCAAATCAGTCGAAAATCTCCTAGGATCACAAACCATATTTTTCTCTTCTTCTTCCTCAACCTACGACAACTCTTCTTCTTCTTTCTTCTTCTTTTCTTCTAATTCTCTCTTTTAAGCCTAAAGGATAGGACAATGACTAACATACCCTCCTAAGCAAAGCTTCACCCATTCCAATCTAAGTAATCTTCCCAAAATGCCCTCACACATTTTACCCCTTAATTTTCATTAAAACCACATTAAACTCAAATAAACCTCAATTATCCACTAATGTTCCCAAAATAAATAAAACTAGGCCTTAATCATACAATTAACACAATTCATGTTTAATGACATCATAAAAAAAATTCGGGGCCCAACATTTCTCCCCCTCTAAAAAAAAATTTCGTCCTCGAAATTATTACCTGAATCATCAAAGAGATGCGGATACTTCTCCTTCATGGCTTCCAATGGCTCCCATGTAGCCTCCTCTACCGAATGATTTCTCCACAGGACTTTGACTAGCTGAACCGTCTTATTCCTGAGGACTTTTTCCTTGGTATCTAAAATTTCCACTGGAAGCTCCCCATAGCTCAAATCATCTCTCAACTGAACATCACTAGTCTGAATGATATGAGAAGGATCCGATCTATACCTCCTCAATATGGACACATGGAATACATCGTGAATCTGAGACAATTCCAGAGGTAATGCCAACCTATAGGCGAGTGGTCCAATCCTCTCAAGGATTTCACAAGGACCCACATACCTCGAACTCAACTTGCCCTTCTTGCCAAACCTCATTACTCTTTTCCAAGGAGACGTCTTAAGGAACACTTTATCACCGGCTTCAAACTCCATCTCCTTTCGGTGTGCATCAATGTAACTCTTCATTCTATCTTGTGCTGCCTTAAGCCGCTGCTTGACCAGATTGACTTTCTCAACCGTCGTCTGAATCAATTCTGGTCCTACCAGTTTCCTCTCTCCTTCTTCATGCCTTTCCACCAAAAATGCTCTCTCAAATCTCTATACATCCTGGTGCTACCTGGATGCATGGCATAAGGCGCATTGTGTGCCTCATCCATAATCTCAGCCTTAACCTCCTGCACATCTGGGATACATAGCCTGTTCCCCACTATCATAAATCCATCATCTCTTACTACCATTTTAGAAATCTTACCATTCTGAATTTCCTTTCTGAGTCTGCTTAATTCTGCATCTTGTGCCTGCAACTCTCTAACTTTCTCCCAGAGTATCGGTCTCACTCGGAAGTTATCTAGAAGACAATCCGGCTCCTCCTGCTTTAAGCTTATCTTAAGCTTAGCCATCTCTTCTAATAGAGGAAGATAAACGGTCCGAATATGAGCAATCAAAGATTTTCTGCTCAAGGCATCCGCCACTACATTGGCCTTGCCTGGATGATACTCGATCAGCAAATCATAATCCTTAAGCAACTCAAGCCACCTTCGCTGCCTCAAATTCAGTTCCTTCTGGCTCAACAAGTACTTAAGGCTCTTATGATCTATAAAGATCGTCGTCAGAACTCCATACAGATAATACCTCCAAATTTTTAAGGCAAAGATCACCGCTGCCAACTCCAAATCATGTGTCAGATAATTCAACTCATAAGGCTTCAACTGCCTCGAAATATAAGCAATCACCCTATCTCCCTGCATCAAAACACAACCAAGACCCTTCCTCGAAACATCACTATACACGGTATAACCCTCATCTCCAGAAGGCAGAATCAAAATTGGAGCACTTGTCAATATCTGCTTAAGTTCCTCAAAACTTTTCTGGCATTCCTCACTCCAAAAAAACTTTTGATTCTTCCTTAATAACTTAGTCATCGGAGTGGATATCATGGAGAATCCCTCCACAAAACTCCTCACCTCTGCTACATTCTTCGGGGCTTCCCAATTAACCACAGCTTCTATTTTCTTTGGATCCACATGTACTCCCTGTTCTGAGATTACATGTCCAAGAATTGTAACTTCCCTTAGCCAAAATTCGCATTTATCGAATTTGACATACAAGTCATTTCTCCTCAATGTCTCCAAAGAAATCCTCAAATGCTCTTCATGCTCCATATCACTCGTGGAATAAACCAATATATCATCAATGAAGACAATGATAAATTGATCCAAGAATGGCTTAAAAACCCGATTTATCAATTCCATGAAGGCTGCAGGGGCATTCATCAATCTAAAAGGCATCACCAAAAACTCAAAATGCCTATACCACGTCCTGAAAGTAGTCTTTGGCACATCCGACTCTTTTATCCTCAACTGATGATAACCCTATCTCAAGTCTATCTTAGAGAAGACTTTCGCCCCTTGCAATTGATCAAACAGATCATCAATGCGGGGGAGCGGATATCTGTTCTTCATCGTGACCTGATTCAGCTTCTAGTAGTCTACACACATCCCCAGCGATCCATCTTTCTTCTTCACAAAAAGAACCGGAGGTCCCCAAGGTGAAGAACTCGGCCGAATATACCCTTTCACCAACAACTCCTCCAATTGCTCTTTAAGCTCCTTCATTCTGCCGGAGCCATCCGGTAGGGCAGAATTGAAATTGGTGCAGTACCTGAAAAGAGCTCAATGGGAAACTCAATTTCTCTAGGTGGCAGTAGTCCTGGCAATTCCTCAGGAAAGACATCCAAGAATTCCCTGACTACTGAAATATCCTCTAACTTCCCTCTGTCTGCTCTGGAGTCTACCACATAGGCCAAAAATGCCTCACATCCCTTCCTTATCATCTTCTCTATCGTCAAAGCTGAAACAATTCTGGGCAGACTTACTTTTCTGTCCCCAGAGAACACCACTCTTTTGCCGTCATCCAATTCATATTCCACTGTCTTTTGCTTACAATCCAGACGGGTGATGTACTTCTCCAAAGTGTCCCCATCTTCAGTGGCATCAAATCCACCACTAGGAGTTCTCCGCCAATACAAATCTCACACTCTCTATACAATTGAATAATAATAATTTATTGGCCGATTGGAGTACTCACCATCAGCGGAGTATCCAAAGGGCTCAAATTCCTATCACACACAGGTCTACTCGAAGAAACAAACGAATGAGTAGAACCCGAATCAATCAAAGCAAGCACATCATTAGCAAATAATCTAACCATACCAGAGACAACATCTGGAGCGGTCTCTGCATCCTCCTGAGTCATCACAAACACCCTAGCTGGTGCTTGCCTCCTTGGTCTCCTCGGAATGTTCACCCTCTTGGCTGCATCCGAACTACCCACTTCTGTTGCAGTCCTCTGTCCCCCAGTCTCTGTTCTCCTGGAAGCTTGCATCTGTGCTCCCTCTCTTCTGGACGGCTTGGGACACTCTCTAGCCAAGTGTCCTGTTTGTCCATAATTGAAACATGCTCCTATCAGTCTGTAACATTCGCCACCATAAAAACTGCCTTAATGTTCACACTTAGGGATGGATGACCTGTCCCCATCCCCCTTTCTGTTGCCTCCTACCGTAAAGGCCTGATGAGAATAAGCAGGAGTCCTCATCGGTCTAGGCCTACTTGCACCACTGCTCCTCTCCTCTGACTGCATAGGGAAGCTCTTAGCACTCCTGTCAGGCATAGGAGTACTAGTGCTACCTCCCCTCTTGAACTGCTCTCTTCCTTTTCTCTTCTTGTTCACAGCACTCTTGATATTCTCTACGTTCTCAACCCTCAAAGTTGCTTCAACCAACTGCTGAAAATCACAGAAGTTCTACACTATCACTTTCTCTCTGATGGCCAAATGCAGTCCCGACTCAAACCGGTGACATCTAGCTACCTCACTTAACATCAGATCCGAAGCATACCTCGCCAACTGAGTGAACCGACGCTCATACTCATTGACTGACATCTCCCTCTGAGTGAGACTGAGGAACTCCCTCTGCTTCTGTTGAATGTATACCTCAGACAGATATTTCTTCTTGAAAGCAGCAAGGAAGTCCTGCCAAGCCAACCCCATCGTCTCATCTCGACTCCACAGCACGCCTCCCACCAATGCAAAGCATCTCCCTGAAGCAGACTGGCAGCATAAATGACTCTATCATAATCCTCACACTGCATCTGATCCAGTACCCTCTCGGTCTTCCTCAGCCATGTCTCAACTTCCTCGGGATCAGTGGTCCCGTAAAAGTCCACTGCTCCATACTTCCTCAACTTGTCGAACCGTCTCCCTTCTTAGTTAGTCAAAGCGGCGTAGGCATGGCATCGACCCATAGCTTGAACAAATACCTGAGTGAATGCCTGGAACAACCTCGGATCTAATAGAGGCACTGGCTCCTGCGAAACTGGCGACTCCTGAGTCTGCGATGGCATAGGCTCACTACCTAGCCCTACAGAAGCCTCAGCATTTCCTGGGGCTACTGACTCATCAGTCCTCCCCTCTCTAGTCGGAGAGTCAGGTGCAACGAATCCTTGCAAAGCTCCTCGTGTCCTTCTACGAGGTGGCATCGTACTCCTTCATGTATAAACACTAAGGATTAGCTACGTGTCAATCTTAAGTCCTACATGTATGCATGATATGCATGTCACTTAACGCCATCAATCAAATGCACCAAATAATCATATACCACACAATTCATCCTATTATGCCTTCTAAGCCGAGGACACTAAACCTAGGCGCTCTGATACCAAACATGTTGGGCCCGGGTCCCGGATCCCCAATCCCGAGGCGGCCCCTCGGGCTGCACCAACGACGAGCTCCTAAACGTACGGACCCGATCCCAACATCCATACAATTTCCACATATACAAACATACATACACATATATGCATTATACACATGCATTCCATCTATGAAATAGACACCCCATATACCAAGGGAATTCAAGCCACAACAATCCGAAGGAAATATCAAACAAACATTCTCAACACAGTGTAATACTGAATAAAGTGTAAATCCAGAATACATGAGAAATGCTCCATGATATCATGCTCTGTGGGCTAACCAAACATACTAACTTAGAAGAAAAACTCCTAACTATCTTGGAGTCTCCGATGCCTTGCAAGGGTCAACGATCGTCTTGATCTGCACCTGAAGAGGGAAAGTAATGGGTTGAGCTACACAGCTCAGTGGCTAATATAATTATAGCCATCGGTAACTAGCACAAATCCAGACATATGTATGTATATGTATATATACATGCAACCATTCTAACACTCACAGATAAACCAAACAATTCGTGCATTCAGCATAATTCATCTAATGTACAAACATGTCACAAGTATGCTTCATAGACAACAAATCAAATATGCTATGCACATAACATGGCTCGAGGGTTCCATGGAAACAAAAGGGAGAAACCGAAGTTTACACCCTGAACAAAATGAGTCCATTCGGATCTCATAGGCCACAAGCGGGCAGCTGGGAGAAGGCTCTTGTCAACGTGCACGTTGTTAGTAGTGTGCCCTAGGCCAATGAACATTTGTGATTCATGTATTAACATTATGATTTGTTAATAATATATTATGAGGTATTATGTTTCATATATGCATGTATTTCATTTATGTAATGTGATTTACATTCCATGAATGGTATTAAACTTATGTCATCAAGTGTGTGACTTGATAGTAAAACCATAAGTGTTATAATACTATTCTAGACTATCCCTAGTCGATCATTATTGGTGGAACAATAATGAATTAAGGCTAGTATGTGTTCTGATTGATGATCACGTTTTACTGATTATGGATATGAGATATCAAATCAGAAACATAGATATATGTTAGAGAACATATATTGGATCGACCAAAAAAGAGAATACTACATGGTTTCATGTCATTAGTGATTCTCAATATGGTTTGACTTTAGTTCTTTGACCTGAAGTCATCATGGTTCCCTACATGAGGAATTCGGTGTTTTGATATTAGACTAAGTTATTTTTAACCGAATAACAAATAGTCTTATGTTGGACATCAAATGAATCATGCGGAGGGATGTGAATGACGTAGATGGGATTTGTACCTCTCTTAAATGAGAGAGATATCATTTGGGCCTCTTGACAAGTGTGATCAAGAAATGCATGGTCGTTTCAAATGAATTGATGAAGAGTCATCAATGTCATTTGTTATAATCAGTCAACTTGGGGATCAAAAAACTATGATTAATCAAAGGTTGACATGTACCATGCCTTATGATTAATCTTGATATCGTGTTACAAAAGGATTGAGCTTATAACCATGGTTATAGGTTAAATTGGATTATCAATCCTCATTTGATTTGGGTAGTCATAATGTCTTGCTAGAGTCCGCTTATGACTTATGGGCCTTGGAGTGTAATCAAGCCCATTGCCAACATCAAATGAGCCTACAGGGTCGCACACAAAGAGTGATGTGATCTGGGCTTATTCTCTTGGGCCTAATTTATTAGGTATTGAATAAATATATTTAGATATATTTATTGGGCTAGATTGAATTAAGATGTCGGGCTTTTATTATATATGATATAATGGGCCGAAACTTAATGGGGCCTAAATGGGATTAGGGTTTCTCTATAAATAGAGAAGCTTAGGTCTCATTAGGTTAACGACACAATTCTCAGAAAACCCTAGCCGCCATCCAAGAGAAAGATCGTGCGGCGTTCAGAAAGGTTTTCAGGACGTGCTAGCACACTACAGCCGCAGCCCAGATCGTGCATGCTCGTGTGGATACCGGTAGAGGGCATTAACGATTTGTAGTGTCTTGGAATCTGAAAAAGAAGCAATCCACCCACAAAAATAAGGTATTTTCGTTAATCCTTCGTGTTTTCGATTATACGTGATGTTCTTGTATGGTCTTTTTCGCAACGTATTGTGAATACTCGGACCGTACGCGATCCAACAGTGGTATCAAAGCCAGGTTTAATCGTTAATCTTGGATTTAGAGGCTTGATTATTGTTGTTGATTTGTGTTTAATGATTCAGGAAAGAACAAATAACATTGGTGAATGTTTTTTGTTAAAGTTTGGAACTTGTCTCCCGATGCTGTTTTGGAAATTGTTTCCCGAAGGCTTGAAATTGTTTCTGTTTGATTTGTTTTAATCGTTTATGCATTGATCTGGAAATTTCATTCTATACGCATATACGGTGATTAATGGGTTTCTGAAATCCTTGTTATTCAATGCATGTTTTGTTGTCCTTTTGGAAATTGTTTCCTCCACTGTCGCATACATGTTTTCGATTATACATGTTTTCGGGGTTTCTCTGTTTTAGGTTTATGCATGCGATCTGATTTGATTTTTGCATATGCTTCTGCGTGTATAGATATGGAAATCAAATTTTTAGGGTTTATTTATTCAAATCCCTGATTATCTAACCCTAATTTGCGACGTTTGATTTCTGTAATGTCTTGTGTTTTGGATGAATCACATACTTGTGTTTCTGGAAATTGTTTCCAGATTGTTGTAGACGTTCCCTTTGTGCTATCTGCGTTTTCCCCTCCTTTGAAATTTTATGGCTTTTCCTCCATGGATCTGCGTTTTCTCCTCTCCCTTGTGTATTCTTTATGGATTCTGGAAAATCGATGGGTGAGTAACACCCATCGACAAGCGACACGACACCATCATTAGATGATGGTGTCGCCGGCGGCGATGGCATCTCCGGTGACGCCATGGGCTGCGAAAACCATCAGTTGGAGACCCGATGGTTGAAACTTTTCAATTTTTCTTGGAGACCCGACATGCGTAGGATCGTGTGGGAACGTGGAAGGATTGGTATGGAAAACGTGGGAGAAACCGAAAAAAAACCAGAAGAAAAAAGGGGAGAAATCTTGGAGAGAGGAGGCAGCTTGGGGAAGACGAAAGGCGCGTGTCCCACATGCGCCTGCATCTTCCAGGAGCGTGGACACGCTCCACGCGTGTCAGCGCTGGCGCGTGCGGTGTGCACGCGCCAGACGCTGCCCCCCCACCCTCTTTCCGATTTTAATTTTTTTTTGAGATGTTTTTAAAAATTGTTTTAAAAACCCTAATTTATCTTTTATTAATTTAATAGAGATTAAATTAATAAATACTCCTAATAAAATAAAAGGGTGTTTTATTAAATTTGAAAATTGTTTTCAAAGGATTATTTATTAGGAAAGGGTTTTGGAATTTAATTTATTTTTCAAGAGTTGAATTATTAAATTAAATTTATTTTCAAATCAACAATTAGAATCAAGCCAAGGTTGTAACAAGCGTTTTGTAATCTTCTATAATTCTTTAAGAATTTATAGCCTTCATAATGTACTAAGAACGACCCTCTTCATAATTTTAAGTTTATATGCCTTCCATAAACCTTTACCAATGTTTATCTCTAGCTTATCCTTATGTGGGTTTTTGCCAAAGCAAGGCATATGGGGATCATCTAGGGAAGACATTTGAATAATGGTGCTATTCATAGGTAAAGTATGGTTAAACTTAACTAAGCTATCAAAACGGTTTTGAGCTTAGGGCATAAGATTGGGTTTATACATACATGCAGTACATAAGATGTATTTTAACATAAGCCCATCAAGAGTTACATGTGATGTAATTGAAAAAAGTTTTCTACCTAAATAACAAAGTTTTGAGTGTTAAGCCAAAGCTTTCTTAGGACTTAGTGAAATATGGATCTTGTTTCTCCCATTTTTCAATTGAGGGTTATTTATTTGAGTGGGAGCTAATACCTCATAAAAATAAGAATGTTGACCTTTATTGCATAATTTTTGTAGATTATGGCTACTGCATCCACAAACCTTTCTATGCGATCTATCCTAGAGAAAGAAAAGTTTAATGGAACAAATTTCCTAGATTGGTATAGGAACTTGAGAATTGTTCTCAAGCAAGAAAGAAAGGCTTTCAAGAAGAAGGGAACAGCAAAGGACAAAGGTAAAGTACCTAAGTCCAAGCCCAAGCCCAAAGCTAAGACTAAGGCACCTAAGGAGGGAGTTTGCTTCCATTGCAATGAACCTAGTCATTGGAAAAGGAACTGCAAACTCTATTTGGAAGAGCTGAAAGAGAAGAAGAATAGTGCGGCTATTTCTTCCTGTATGTTTGTTATAGAAATCAATTTTACTCCTTCTGCATCTTGGGTATTAGATACCAGAGCTGCAACTCACATTTGTACTAATGTGCAAAGTCTAAGAAGGACTAGAAGATTGATTTCTGGTGAGATCGACCTGCGCGTGGGAAATGGAGCAAGAGTTGCTGCTTTATTCGTGGGAACTTATGATCTTATTTTGCCTACTAGGCTCATTTTGGAACTCAAGAATTGTTATTATGTACCTACTATGAGTAGGAACATTATTTCTTTTGCTTGTTTAGAGAATGATGGATTTAAATTTTCTATTGAGAATAGAAGTATTTCCATTTATAAGAATGACATTTTATATGGCATTGCGCGTCAATTAAATGGCATTTATACTCTAGACACTGAGTTTGTTACAAATGAGTCCATCTATAACATAAATACCAAGAAGTTTAAATCTAACGATTTGAACCTAACCTATCTCTAGCATTGTCGCTTAGGCCATGCAAATGATGGATACATTGATTCTTTTGAATCTTTTGACACGTGTGATTCTTGTTTACTGGGTAAGATGACAAAGGCCCCCTTCATAGGTAAAGGGGAAAGGGCCAATGAGCTATTGGGCCTTATACATCTTGATGTATGCACGTCCTTTTAGCATATCGTGAGAGGAGGTTATTTGTATTTCATTACTTTTACAGATGACTTGATGAGATATGGGTATGTCTATTTAATGAAGTATAAATCTGAATCTTTTGAAAAGTTCAAAGAGTATAAGAATGAAGTATAAAATCAGCTTGGCAAGAATATTAAAATCCTTCGATCCGATCGAGGAGGTGAATATTTAAACCAAGAGTTTGATGATTATCTTAAGGATTGTGGAATCGTTTCACAATTGACTCCTCCAGGACCGCTTTCGATGGAATGGTGTTTCGAAAGGAGAAATCAAACTCTATTAGATATGGTTCGATCAATGATGAGTCAAACCGATCTTCCAAAATACTTCGGGGCTATGCTTTAAAAATCGCAGCATTCATATTGAACCGTATTCCTTCAAAGGCTGTAGAAAAGACACCTTATGAGATATGGACTGGGAAGCGTCCCAATTTATCTTTTCTAAAGATTTGGGGTTATGAGGCTTATGTGAAGCGTCCAATTGCTGACAAGTTGGCACCCAAATCTGAAAAATGTAATTTTGTGGGATATCCTAAGGAAACTAAAGGATATTACTTTTACATCCCATCAGAGAACAAAGTGTTTATTGCTCGAAATGATTTCTTCTTAGAGAAGGAATTTATTTCCAAAGGAAATAGTGGGAGTAAAGTACAACTTGAAGAAATTCAAGTTTCACAAAATGACATTGAGCCTGAAAAGGAGATTGAAGCGAGCTCACAAGCTGTTGATGAGCAGCCTTCAACAACACAAGGCCTACGTAGATCTGATAGGATTTGTCATGAGCCCGAGAGATATGGATTTCTCGTTACTGATGATGATAATGTGATGCTCATCGATCATAATGAGCCCACAACCTATCAAGAAGCTATGGAAAGTCCAGAATCTGCTAAATGGTTAGAGGCCATGAAAACAAAGATGCAATCTATGTATGACAATCAAGTTTGGACTTTGATTGATCCGTCTGATGGCTTGAAGACCATTAGATGCAAATGGGTTTTCAAAAAGAAACTCGACATGGATGGAAATGTGCACACTTATAAAGCAAGACTTGTTGCTAAAGGTTATCGACAAGTTCATGGAATTGATTATGATGAGACATTTTCTCCAGTGGTCATGATCAAATCCATTAGAATTCTCATTGCCATAGCTGCATACTACGATTATGAGATATGGCATTACTTGAGGATGTATATATGATACAACCTGAGGGTTTTGTCCATCCTAAGAATTCGAGAAAGGTGTGCAAGCTTTAAAGATCCATTTATGGATTGAAGCAAGCATCAAGAAGCTGAAATCTTCGTTTTGATGAAGTTGTCAAAGAGTTTGGATTCATCAAGAATGAAGATGAACCTTGTGTTTACAAAAAGGTTAGTGGGAGTGTTGTTGTATTTTTGGCTTTATATGTTGATGACATATTGCTCATTGGAAACGATATTCCAACCTTACAGAGTGTCAAGATTTCGTTAAGGAAACGTTTCTCAATGAAAGACTTAGGTGTTAGAGTATTGCCCTGAAGGCAATCGCCTTTAGCATTTTGTACAAAGTTGTGTACATACTTTATGAATAAATAAAGAAAGGCATATTTCATTAATTTGATGTTCATTATTTATGAACTGATATTGATCAATAAACAAATTAATGAAGTCCATGATATATGACAAAGCATGAAGGAAATTGTGATGTGATCATGCTACTGAGATTCCTATCATGTGCAATTATGTCAGTATCTAAATTATCCCTAGTTATAGGATTACTGAGATTGGACATCGGTAATCCAGAGAGACTAGTACATCTCAAGCTCCTTGATTTGATCAAGCAGTGGATCTCAGAAGCTGTAAATTGTTGGATTGGAAAAAGAAAGCATGCTTAGTATGGAGAAACGATAGATTTCAAAACTTTTTAAGAAATCATCTTGCAGCGGAAGCAATATATCCAAATCAACATGCTAATCCATACATGATATGATATAAGGATAATAAAACCAAGAACAAGATAAAAAGAATTACCGACTCCTTCGCTACAGCTTTAAATCCTCGCTGCGATATCCTCTCCTTCTTATATCCAAATCCTTTGCCTTTAAGTCTTTTCCTTTAGCAATCTATCTTCTTCCTTATTGTAGTATCCTCAACCAATTAGATTTACCACTTGTTCTTCAAGGATAACTAGGTTAACAAAATCCTTTGGTGGGAAAGGAGAAGAAATATTTGGAGGAGATTTTCTTAGAAGAAAAAGAACCAAAATTCAAACTCTTTCAATTCTTTCACTTAGGAATTTCGTTCTACCTTGCATGAAAGGAGAGAATGTCTAAAAACCATGCAAGAACCCTTTCTTACATCTCAATTTCGAAATATGCATGAATGGAAAGAGTGAGAGGCATCCAATTCATCACTTCTTACATTAATCATGTAGGAAAATCCCGGGGTGTTCATCACATGAACACAGTGCGGAATTTAAAATTTTGAGTCCCGGGACATTCCCGAAAGCCAGGATCCAAGTGTATGTACAAACAATCAAACCATAACGACCAAAGGAGACCGTCTCTAACGGTATCCACGCAGAGGTCGGAAAACCTAACCGGGACAAACCCCTTTGACCCGGGGATAGCTAGAACAAGGTAAAGAGTGTGCTAGCACTAACCTTGATCTTGGAGAGCAAGTGAAATGACTAGGAGAAAACCTTGGAGAAGAGAAGCTTACATGAACTTGTTGGAAGAGGAATAGAAAATCCAATTTTCTATATCTTAACACTTAAGATTTCGGTGCTTCCAACCTCAATCACGACTAACTCATCAATTCTTAGCTTTTATATGTCTCTTAACACTCTTAAAAGACATTATAAAATGCTTGGTGGAGTCTCATCCACGTTGATGAGGAAGAAAGCAATAAACAAATCAACTTAATGATTGTTTTGACTTGGTCAAATGTGACTTAGTCATCTCCTTAAGGCTTCCACCGAAATCTATATATATATAATATAATTAATTAATTTTAATTAATTAATTAATATATATATATTTGTCAAGAGGTCCATCTAACTGGGTTGGTCCTACCGGCCTCTACCGGCCCCACGGTGAAAGATCGCCGGAAACGGTTTTCAGCAATGTCAATGTCGCGATCTCATCGAGAGATATCCCAATCTCATCGGGATCCATTTAATCCTATTGCTCTCCGGATATCGGATCTCATGCAAACTATTTTACAGATTCTCAGAGTCACTCTTATCGTGTGACCTATTAGGTTCCGGTTATGTTGGCCACTTAGATTAACACTTAATCGAGAGCAAGTCATGAGCGGTATCTAGCAACACATCATGACCCCCAATTTACCGAAAGTAATTGGTTTGACTAATGAAACCATATCACGAACCCTTCCATAGACAATTCTTGTGCAATTAGTCCTTTCACCATGCTATACCCCACTTGGTTTGAGTATGGGCAATGTGTCAACTCTTACTAGGCGATCGAGATCAAATCTAGTCCAAGTGTAATCGATTCTCGTCCCATGACTCATTACTTGATATGTCCATGAAGACTCTCTTCATGACACATGTGCTCCGGCCAGAGACTTGCAAGTAATGATCCCGATAAGAGGCCATGGGTATCTCTTACGCTATCACAGTGGTGAATCCTCTATTGGCTATTCAATTACCTTGAATACCTCAAACTGCACCCAATCACCACCCTATGGCGACCTCTGAAAGGCAACAAGGAATGGAGTCAAAGCACGTAATCAAGTACAAAGATATCCTTGAGTACCTCGAGTCTAAGGATACTTGCACCATTGCTATGATGAGATTATCAACGACATTTGTATAGGACATCCATGTGATGATCTCATGGCAGTCATCCAATGTACTTACTACCACTAGTAAGCATCCACGTATCAAATCTAAATATCTCAATATTTACAGTTTTACGAGATCCTTTGCTTGATCCAATCAAGGAGTTTGACATGTCTTAGTCTATCCGGATTAACGATGTCGGTCTCATTAATCCTATGACTAGGGATAATTTAGATACTGACATAATTGCACATGATAGGAATCTCAGTAGTATGATATCATCATAATTTCCTTCATGCTATGTCATATATCATGGACTTCATAAATTTGATTAAAGATCACAATCAATTCATAATACAATGAACATCAAATAAATGAAATATGCCTTGCTTTATTTATTCATAAAGTCTGTACATGACTATGAACAAAACGCGCTAAAGGGGATTGCCTTTAGGGCACTACTCTAACAATCTTATGGTACTATACACATATAAGTCGACTTACACGAGTGGACAAGTCGACTTATCAGTACCGAGCAAGCACAAGTTGCCTTACACATATTACAAGTCGACTTACACTTACAAATCTCCCACTTGACCTAAAGCCAATCGCCTTGGTATCTAATACCATAAGCGAGTACATGAGAATCAAAATTCTTCTGTGATAATGGCTTTGTCAACGGATCAGCAATATTTTGCTCTGTGGGAATTCTCTCTATCAGAACATCACCTCGAGCAATGATCTCCCGAATCAAATGGTATCGGCGGAGTACGTGTTTGGATCGCTGATGAGACCTTGGTTCCTTTTCCTGCGCAATAGGTCCATTGTTGTCACAATACAACTGTATGGGTCCATCATAGCTAGGAACCACACCAAGTTCAGTAATGAACTTCTTGATCCAAACGTCTTCTTTTGCTGCGTCTGATGCGGCAATGTACTCTGCCTCGGTCGTTGAATCAGCAGTCGTCTGCTGTTTGGAACTCTTCCAACTGACTGCTCCGCCGTTCAGTGTGAAAACATAACCTGATCGGGACTTGGAATCGTCCTTATCAAATTGAAAACTGGCATCCGTATGCCCGCTCACTTGGAAATTTCCATCTCCATATATCAAGAAAACATCCTTAGTTCTTCGCAAGTACTTTAGGATATTCTTGTGACCACCCAAGACCTTCACCAGGATCCGATGGGTATCTGCTCGTAACACTTAGAGCATATGATACATCGGGTCTCGTACATAGCATTGCATACATAATAGATTCTACTGTAGACGCATACGGGATCATATTCATACGCATCCTCTCGTCCTGTGTCCGAGGACACATAAACTTCGAGAGTGTTATCCCATGAGCAATGGGAAGAAACCCTCTCTTGGATTGCTCCATGCTAAACCTCTTTAGCACCTTGTCTATGTACGTTGACTGTGAAAGACCAAGCAACCTGTTCGATCTATCTCTATAAATCTTTATCCCAAGGATATAAGTTGCTTCTCCAAGGTCTTTCATGGCAAACTGTTTGGACAACCAAATTTTTACAGACTGCAGCATAGAGACATCGTTTCCTAGTAACAATATGTCATCTACAGTGTTCATCCGGATTTTGTGAGAAACCAAACTCTTTGATTGTCTCATCAAAACGGATATTCCAACTCCTGGATGCTTGCTTCAATCCATAAATGGATTTCTGAAGCTTGCATACCTTTCCGCCATCGTGAAATGAAGCCCTCAGTTGTGTCATGTACACATCCTCGGCCAATTTCCATTCAGAAAGCTTTCTTCATCCATTTGCCATATCTCATAATCATAATGAGCGGCAATGGCTAGGAGTATCTAATGGATTTAAGCATTGCTCTTGGATCAAGGTCTCGTCCATAGTCAACTCCTTGTCTTTGACGAAAGCCTTTAGCCACAAGCCTCGCTTATAGGTAATTACATTACCATCCATGTCGGTTTCTTCTTGAAAACCCATTTGCACCCTATAGATTTTATCCCTTGGTGCATCAACCAAAGTCCATACCGGTTTTCATACATGGAATCCATTTCGATTTCATAGCATGAAGCCATTTTCGAGACTCAACTCTTGTAACCTCTTCATAGGTCGTGGGCTCATCATCCTCTATGAGCAATCGTCATTCATTCACTAACGAAATCCATATCTCTCGAGAACAGGCGTATCCTACTTGACCTACAATTTTTCGTGTGAAGTAGAAGGTTGAACTGCTACCTCATCTGTATGAGTTACGCTTTGAGTTCGAAGCGATTGATCTGCGTCATCCGAGCATCTTGAACTTCTTCAAGTTCAACTTTGCTCCCACCGTCCTCTTTAAAAGAAACTCTTTCTCTAAAAAGACAGCATCGTTGAAACAAACACCTTTTGTTCCTCAAAGAAGGTAGAATTGATATCCTCTTGTTTCTTTAGGATATCCTACGAACAAACACTTGTCGATTTTGCTTCAAGCTTATCTCGACTTTGTCCGCTTCACATAAGCGGGACAACCCCATACTTTCAAATAAGAAAGATAAGATTTCTTGTTAGTCCACATCTCATATGGAGTAACATCAAGCTGCTTTGATGGAACTCTGTTAAACAAGTAAACAATTGTCTCAAGTGCATACCCCAAAAGGATTTTGGTAATCTGTAAAGCCCATCATAGATCGTACCATGTCCAACAAGGTTCGATTTCTCCTTTCGCCACACCATTATCTTTGTGGTGTGTAAGGAGGCGCCCATCGAGATAAAATCCCATTATCTACGAGATAATCCAAAACTCTTGGTCTAAGTATTCACCACCACGATCGGATCGTAATGTTTTGATACTTTTACCAAGTTGTTTTTCTACTTCATTTCTAAATTGTTTGAACTTTTCAAACGCTTCAGATTTGTATCTCATTAGATCTGATACCCATATCGAGAATAATCATCGATAAAGGTAATGAAGTAACAAAACCATTTTGGCATGGATGGACATCGGACCACATACATCCGAATGTATTAGATCTAATAATCCATTCGCTTCGTTCACCCTTTCCTTAAAAGGTAACTCACCATCTTTCCTAATAAACAAGATTCACATGTGTCATAAGATTCATAATCGAATGATCCTAAACTTCCATTCTTATGGAGCTTAGCAATGCGTCTCTCATTTATATGGCCAAGGCGACAATGCCATAAGTAAGTTGATTTTAAATTATCTCTTTTATGTCTTTTTGCGTCATTGACATTCATAACCGGATGTGACATATCTAATATGTAAATACCATTGCATAATGTATCAGTACCATAAAGCATTCCATTTGAGCTAATAGAACAACCATTGTTACCAAAAGACAAATGGAAACTAGCTCTATTTAAACAAGAAATGCATAATATGTTTTTTTTAACACGGGTACAAAATAACAATCATCCAAGTTAAGTACAAGCCCACTGGGAGTGTCAAAACATAAGTCCCTACGGCTAATGCAAAACTCTTGCTCCATTACCAACACGCAGTCCATTTCTCCCTTTATGAGTCAGCCATCGTCCTCGAGGCCCTGCATATCATTGCATATGTGTGAGCCACAACCGTATCTAATACCCATATGTTATGATCGAAGCAGTATTAACCTCAATGACAAACATACACAAGAAGTCGAGGCATCGATGCCTTCTTCGCTTCGCTTCCAGATAGACTTTGCGATTCGCCTCCGATGACCGGTCTTACCGAATGGAAGCGGTACCTTTTGGTGCAATCTCTTTGGTCTTCTTCTTGCCTTTGGCATGCTTCCTTTTGGATTTTCCTTGGGTTTCTTACCCTTCTTCTTCTTCTGTTTTTTTTTCTTGGAACCAGAGGAAGATGAATCCACCAATAGCAACGCTTGCTATCTTGCTTGACAAATTGTTCTGCATTGTCTTGAGCGGATTGATCACTTCGAATTGTGGTGAATATTTGGTTCATCCGATAGTTCAACATAAACCGTGAATAACTATCGACAAGCCAACAAGAATCAAGTCTATACTTAACTCACAATCCATCAAAACCTAAGACAGCCAACCTCTCAATATAGCCATTCATCTTCAATGCATATTGCACTGCAGATGAACCAGGAGTCATTTTCGTTGTAAAGAGCAACCTTGAGGTCTCGAACCGTTCGGACCGAGCTTGCTCATCAAACAACTCTCATAGATGAAACACTATCGTGTGAGCATCCATAGACTCGTGCTGCTTCTGCAGCTCAGGTGACATCGATGCAAGCATAATGCAGGTGGCTATGTCATCGCATCTTTTAGATGCTTACGATATGCCTTCTGATCATCATCAGAAGCTCCTTCAGCAAGTGGATCCGGAAGCGAAAAATCAAGGATATATCCTAGATCCTCAGATCTGAGAACAATTCTCAGATTTTGTAGCCAATCAAGAAAATTTGGTCTAGTTAATTTGTTTGAGTCCATTAGGGTGCGAAGATTCACACTGGTCGACATCTTCAACCAACCTAAACATAGAGAGAGAAAGAAAGTTAGAATAGAATTAAATGTATGATCATAAGGACTTAAATGACATACATATGGCTCCCACTAGTTTCAATAGAATCCATAACCCTCATCATGAATCCAAGAAACAAAATGGCACAATGACCTAGTGGGTCGATATCCGACATTGCTAAGAATGACCTTGGGGTTAGCCCAACAAGTCACCTTAGGTCAATCGGTAGGTATCGGTCATACCAATTGCATCACGAATGCAACTATCGCTCAGTGCTATCAACAGTTGATGTATGCACATACATTGGGTTATCAACACTTGATGCGTGTACATCTGATGTACACTACCCAATGTCGCCTCTGTCCACGTTGACCTTGAGGTTAGCTCAACAAATCAACGCTTCTAGGAAAACCGACCCATTAATCCGAAAATCACATTTTCATGGTTTGAACATATTTGTATAGAGTGAGCTTGAGGTTAGCTCAACAACCCAACCCTATAAGAACTCTGGTTCTTACCATATTAATGGAAGGCGTTAGTTTTCATATTATAAGTGAGCGATTTTAGGTCTCATCTTTCTGATCTCATCCAAGCTATAGGATCATAGTCACCTTGACTATATGGACTAATTTAGGGCATTATATCAATCATATTGAATTCATACCGAAAATCATCCATCATCCCACCTCAGCCTGATACAAGTCGACTTATTCTGATACAAGTCGACTTACACTGTTGTGCACGTACAAGTCGCCTTATACCAGTGTGCAAGTCGACTTATACGACTCTTTCAAACTATTTATGAAAACTTTGAAACCGATTAATCCACCATTAATCACTAGATTTCCACATAATTCAAGGACACCAAATAATCATAGTAAATAGCTCTAGATAGTCTACACATTATCAAGATTACTCCGGCACTAGTCACAAAAATTGCGACGGCCAAAATAAGCAAGATAATGGAATAAGCTAATAAGACGCTAAAGTAACCTATTCACCATCCGAAAATTATTGGAAACCCAATTTCAAGAATCTCATTTTGGGATGCATGCCACGTCAATATAACACATTTTTAATCACTATAAAAATGATTCAAGGCATTGGAACCGAAAATAACACAAGCAATCATTTCAAACAAAACAGCCCAACATGTTTCTCAAAGCGCCAAGCTCGCCTTTGCTCAAAATGATCATTGAAACAATTTCAATAAATGCTGAGAAAATTACAGAGGTTTTTCAACACAGACATTCCCAACAGCATACAAGAAATTCGGAAATAAATAGTAAATCACCTTGAAATCATTTTTCCATCCACAGAGACATTCAAAAACATCTTAGGGACATGTCGGTGAAAACCAATCCGAAAAACAATTTTTCTAGAATTTATTCTCGAATTTACAAGCATACCTATTTCAGAAACGTTCAACAAGGCAGCATTCGAAACTTGAGGGACTTCAATAGAAAAAACATATCAACCGACATCGATAAATTTTTTCCTTTTATAGACACATTCAGAAACATCTTATGAGCAGGTCTATGCAAGAAAATTTCGAAAACCCTAATTCTACACTGGTTCGAAATTGCACACAACGAGATGCTACACACTCAATTCACAAAGGAACTCCGACCTAGTTATCATTTCGACTGTTTATACAACACAAGCGGCTCTGATACCACTGTAGGAAAATCCCGGGGTGTTCATCACATGAACACAGTGCGGAATTTAAAATTTTGAGTCCCGGGACATTCCCGAAAGCCAAGATCCAAGTGTATGTACTAACAATCAAACCATAACGACCAAAAGAGACCGTCTCTAACGGTATCCACGCAGAGGTCGGAAAACCTAACCGGGACAAACCCCTTTGACCCGGGAATAGCTAGAACAAGGTAAAGAGTGTGCTAGCACTAACCTTGATCTTGGAGAGCAAGTGAAATTACTAGGAGAAAACCTTGGAGAAGAGAAGCTTGCATGAACTTGTTGGAAGAGGAATAGAAAATCCAATTTTCTATATCTTAACACTTAAGATTTCGGTGCTTCCAACCTCAATCACGACTCACTCATCAATTCTTAGCTTTTATATGTCTCTTAACACTCTTAAAAGACATTAGAAAATGCTTGGTGGAGTCTCATCCACGTTGATAAGGAAGAAAGCAATAAACAAATCAACTTAATGATTGTTTTGACTTGGTCAAATGTGACTTAGTCATCTCCTTAAGGCTTCCACCGAAATCTACATATATATATAATATAATTAATTAATTTTTAATTAATTAATTAATATATATATATTTGCTGAAGAGGATCAAATTAAATTGGGTCTTCTTACCTACTATCGAACCCGCCGGTGAAAGATCGCCGGAAACGATTTTCAGCAATGTCAATGTCGCGATCTCATCGGGACATATCCCAATCTCATCGGGATCCATTTAATCCTATTGCTCTCCAGATATCGGATCTCTGTCCGTAACTATTTTACAGATTCTCCGAGTCACTCTTATGCGTGTGACCCATTAGGTTCCCGGTTATGTTGGCCACTTAGATTAACACTTAATCTGAGCAAGTCATGAGCGGTATCTAGCAACACATCATGAGACCGGAAAGTAATTGGTTTGACTAATGAAACCATATCACGAACCCTTCTATAGACAATTACTGTGCAATTCGTCCTTTCACCATGCTATACCCCACTTGGTTTGAGTATGGGCAATGTGTCAACTCTTACTAGGCCGATCGGATCAAATCTAGTCCAAGTGTAATCGCTTCGCCCTAGGACTCATTACTTGATATGTCCATGAAGACCCTCTTCATGACACATGTGTGCTCGGCGCGAGACTTCCAAGTAATGATCACGATAAGTGGCCATGGGTATCTCTTCGCTATCACGAAGTGGTGAATCCTCTATTGGCTACTCAAATACCTTGAATACCTCAAACCGCACTCAATCACCACCCTATGAGCGACCTCCGAAAGGCAACAAGGAATGGAGTCAAAGCACGAATCGAGACTCAAGATATCCTTGAGTACCTCAAGTCTAAGGATACTTGCACCATTGCTATGATGAGATTATCAACGACATTTGTATAGGACATCCATGTGATGATCTCATGGCGAGATCATCCAATGTACTTACTACCACTAGTAAGCATCCACATGTCAAATCTAAATATCTCAATATTTACGGTTTTACGAGATCTCTTGCTTGATCCAATCAAGGATTTGACATGCTAGTCTATCCGGATTAACGATGTCGGTCTCATTAATCCTATGACTAGGGATAATTTGAATCTTGACATAATTGCACATGATAGGAATCTCGATGAGTATGATCGCATCATAATTGCCTTCATGCTATGTCATATATCATGGACTTCATAAATTTGATTAAAGATCACAATCAATTCATAATAAAATGAACATCAAATAAATGAAATATGCCTTGCTTTATTTATTCATAAAGTGCATACATGACTATGACCAAAACACGCTAAAGGGATTGCCTTTGTGGCACTACTCTAACAATCTTATGGTATCAGACATATAAGTTCGACTTACGAGTGGACAAGTCGATTTATCGATCTGAAACAAGCACAAGTCGCCTTACACATGGTACAAGTCGACTTACACTTACAAATCACTCATCAAATAGCCAATAAATGAGACTTACTTCATTTATCTTTAAAATGGCTATTTGAAAAGACCATAACCTATAATTGAATACCCATTTCGGTTTTGGCAAGAAGAAAGAAGGAAGATGGTCCATCTAATGCACATCTTTCATCTTTAATCTAATGAATGCAAATAGGTTACATGCTAACATTAAAAGCCAACCATTAAACCATTTAATGGTAAGTTCATAACTCCATTTAATAATGATGAACCATAATAAAGACCATCTTTATTTACTATTTTAATGTCAAATGTGTGGTTACACATCTAACCTAACACAATTTCGAAATTGCTTCTTCTCCATTTAAAAAAAAATTATTTTAATATAATTAATCTAATAAATTACATTAAACCAAAACAAGCCCATTTCTAAATGAACATATGGGCTTCCAATTAACCATTAATTAGTATAAGCCCATCATTCAATTATGGACTTCTAAAGCCTCCAAACTACTTCTTACTTAGCTTGATAACCTTCCTTAAAGCCAAGTGGGGAATCTTATTGGACTTTGATAATTCAAGCTCAATAAGCCCGAAATAATTCAATCTCATTGGAATTAATTCTAGCTTATTAACTAAATGTCATTCCACTAAAGACAATTAGTTGAACTCTTGAATTATTAAATATTATGAGAATATGTCTAATTGCAAACCCTATTTAGAACCTTATTGTAGCCATCCGCACAACAAAGGGTAAAATTACCGTTTTGCCCTTATGTTGGTTTTCTTCTAGATCTCTCATTTTACTTTATATGGTGATTAACACATAAGATCTCATCTTAGTGTTAAGACTTGATGGGTAGCTAGTCCATCAAACCATCGGCGCCAGCTTAATCACCAAAGCTCCTTAAAACATCTAGAAGAGATGATAACACTATAAACTCTTTATTTGAGTGAATGTTCCACGATACATGTTTCAATTAATAATTCCAACATGCGAACACTCGGATTAATACCTGTAAAAATCCATTATGATCATATCAAAATTATAATGAAACACATATGAGTTCACCACTCATCAAGATTGTGGTTCATAATAGCGAATGCTTAAGTTGTATGTTTAAGATTAAAGTAACGACCCACTTTATTCTTGAAAACATACTTGATTCAATTCATTTAATAGTGCCATTATCAATAGTCTACTACTATCATGATATGAAACTCATCATTCCCTTTAAGTAAACTCCTTTACTTATATGGAGATAAATCGCAACACTACGCCTAAACCATAATCAAACGACCAACTTGATTATTCAACTGTGAATCAATTATTTGATTCTAATAATATACATGTTTCCCATACATCTCTATGTATATGTATATTACTTACAAATGAATCTTGGTACCTTATGACCAGATATATAATGCTCATACAGATAAAACCAAACTCTTTTGTTTTATTAATAATAAATATTTTCATTACAAAACGATGGCGAAGAAGATAAAGTTACATGTAAATACACTTGCTTTCGGGCACTATATTTACATAACTCAACAATCTCCCACTTGCCCTAAAGCAAGTTTGACATATCCTTCATTCCTATCCCTTCTAGGTGACCCTCAAAGCTCTTTTGAGTCAATGTCTTTGTGAGCGGATCGAGAAGGTTTTGCTCTGGGAATCTTTACCACATCCACTTCTCCACGTTGTATTATCTCCCTTATGAGATGATACTTTACTCAATGTGTTTGGCGACTTTGTGGTTCCGAGGTTCTTTAGAATTAGCCATTTGCCCCACTATTATCACAATAAACTGTAATGGCTTTTTTCGCCTCGGAACTACCTCCAAATCATTTAGGAACTTCGAGCCGATCGCTTCCTTTGTTGCTTCACAAGCAGCAACATACTCAGCCTCCATAGTCGAATCGATAATACAAGATTGCTTGACCTCCTCCAAACTATGGCTCCACCTCCTAAAGTAAATATAGAACCGAAGTTGATTTCCTTGAATCAACATCGATTGGAAATCAGAATTTGTATATCCCGTCGAATAAGATTACTTCCAGAGTAAACAAGCATTAAGTTGTTAGTCCCCACGAAGATACTTAAGTATACACTTAACCGCATCCAATGTTCCATTCTGGATTGGATGAAATCGCTACCGATCCCCTGCAAGCGTATGATATCCGATCTAGTGCAAGATTGCATACATCAAACTACTAACTCTTGAAGCATATGGAATGTTACGCATCGTTCAACCTCCTCTTGGGTTTTAGGTGCTTGTTCCTTTGAAAGTTTGATTCCATGTCTAGTAGGGTGAAACCCTCTTGGAATCTTGCATGGCGAACTTATTGAGCATATTCTCAATGTAGGTTAGTTGAGACAAAACTATCTTCTTGTTCTTACGATCCCTTATAAGTTTGATCCCTAGAACATAGGTAGCCTCTCCAAATCCTTCATTGAAAACTGCTCATTCAGCCATCCTTAACCGCAGATAACATTCCCACATCATTCCCAATGAGCGAAATGTCATCAACATACGAGGATTAGGAAAGTAACCTTACCTTCTTGTATTCTTTTGTAAACACAAGGCTCATCTAGGTTTTGTATGAACCCATAGGTTTTGATAGCCTTATCAAACCTAATGTTCCAAGACCTAGATGCTTGCTAAGTCCATAAATGGACCTTTGCAACTTGCAAACCTTATGCTCATTACCTAGCTCAAGGAATCATACGGTTGGGCCATATAAATGGTCTCCTCAAGATCTCCATTCAGAAATGCGATCTTGACATCCATTTGCCATATTTCATAATCGAAATAGGCTGCTATGGCCAAAAGAATCCTGATGGACTTAAACATGGCAACCGGAGAAAAAGTCTCCTCGTAGTCTATACCCTCCTTTTGAGTATAGCCTTTAGCTACCAATCTAGCTTTAAAGGTCTCTACCTTTCCATCCGATCCCCTTTTCCTTTTCTAGATCCATTTACACCTTATGGTTTTTAGACCTGGTGGTAGATCTATAAGCACCCAGACTTCATTAGTATACATAGAATCTATTTCCGATTCCATTGCCTTGAGCCATTTTCCTGCATCAACATCATTAATAGCCTGTGTATACGTAACAGGATCTATTTTTCTTGGTCAGAGATGGCAATTAAGCCTTCTCTTAAACCCAGATACCTATCTGGTTATCTCACAACCCTCCCACTATGTCTAGGCACATCTTGATGTTCAGGTTGCACTTCTGATTCAACTCTTGAATCCATTTCGACATCTTGTTCTGTCATATCTAAAACAACTCTTGGTTTGGATGAAATTGCTAACTCCTTTAGTACTACTTCACTTCTTCCTTTGTGATTTCTCACAAACTCTTCCTCTAAGAAGTTTGCAATTGTCGACACAAATACCTTCCTATCATGAGGACTGTAAAAATAGTACCCTCGAGTTCCCGTAGGATATCCTACAAACAAACATACTTCTGACCTTGGTTCCATCTTTGTGGATTCAGGCTTTAGAACATGGGCTGGACAGCCCCAAGTCCTCAAGTGCCTCAATGAAAGCACTCGGCCAATCCACAACTCCCTAGGTGTTTTAGGCACCGATTTGGATGGAGCAAAGTTAAGAAGATATGTTGTCGTTTGTATGGCATATCCCCAGAACTATTCTGGAAGGCTAGCATAGGACATCATTGATCTTACCATTTCCAATAGAGTTCTATTTCTCCTCTCTGCTACACCATTCTGTTAAGGTGTACGAGGAGCTGACAAATTGGAAACAATTCCATTGTCAATAAAATATTGCTGGAACTCTCCAGATAAATACTCACCACCTCGATCTGATCGAAGCTATTTTAATGGCTTGCCAAGTTGCTTCTCAGCTTCAGCTTTGAATTCTTTGAACTTTTCAAAAGATTCACTCTTTTTATGCATCAAATACAAATAGCCATGTCTTGAGTAATCATCTATAAAAGTTATGAAATATTCATAACCTCCTCTAGCTTGTACATTCATGGGCCCACACATCAGTATGTACCATGTCCAATGTGGATTGAAATCTGTTTCCTTTAGAAGGAAATGAGGCTTTTGTCATTTTTCCTTCAATACAAGATTCACAGGTGGGTAATGGATCACTATCCAAGCCCATAAGGATCCCATCCTTTACTAGCCTGTCAAGTCTTTTCTGATTGATATGACCCATCCTTAGATGCCACAGATACTTTGAATTAATGCTAGAGATATTGGATTGTCTTGGTTTTATCAATTCAGTGGTGTTTAGTGAGCCTTTCATAAGTTCTATAAAAAATAATCCCTTTTTTAGTTATCGATTCACAAATAAAATCCTTATTCTCATATATTGAAACAACCTTTTCAAAATATAAGGAATAACCAGATTTTATTAGACAAAAAACAGAAATCATGTTCCTTACAATCATTGGCATGTAATAAACATCTTCCAAATATAACCTATGACCACTAGGAAAGTCCAAGATAACTACTCCCACTGATTCTGCTGAAACATAGGAACCATCTGCTATCTTAACTTGAAACTGGCCTTTAGGAAGTCTTTTCCTTTCTTTGGAACCCTGCAAAGAATTACAAACATGGTTAGTGGCTCCTGAATCTAATATCCAAGAAGAAGATAAATCGCCACATTTCTAGTTCTTAACAAACTTAGGAAGCCCATACCTTGTTTGCTTTTGAGGGACTCTAGGTAGGCGGACGGTTTCTTTTCGGTGGCCCATCTCATCACGGTGGAAACACTTTCCTTTGATGTTCTCTTTGGCCTTCTTTTTCATGGGTTTGGCCTTGACTCTATTTGGGCCTTCTTTTCATTGGACCCTTCTTCTTTCCTTGCCCTTACCTTGGGCTTAGAAGAAGAAGCTACATTAACCGGCCCATGAGCCTTAATATTCAATATTTCCTCCGTGCTCTAGATGGTATTCATCAACTCACTCAGGTGTAATCCTTGTTTGTTGAGCTCATAGTCCAACTTAAACTGCTGAAAAGAAGAGTTTAAGCTATTGATGACCATAATCATCTGCGTGTCGCATCCATATCCGCCCAAGCATCTCAAATCGGTGACCGCAGAGATTACCTTCATCATGTAATCCCTTTTGATTCACGGTGTTTACATGCGAGATTATGAAAGGTTTGGATAGCTTTCACTCTTGCAGACCTAGTCCTCACACCAAACATCTCATGTAGGTGATGGACCATTACCTAGCAGTTTTCATACAAGCAATTTGCTTTTGCAACATGCCACGACGAAGCGAATATAACACTTAGTAGTCTTGTCGACGATTCTCGCCAATGCTTATGTTGTTGGACTTGCTCGGAGTTGCATCTCCACTTAGAGGTGTAGGCTCATTTTCAGTTAACACCCATGAAATACGTTCATATTGAAGAACAATGTCAAGGTTACGTCTCCATTCATTAAACTTGTCTCCATTTTCCAATTTGTTATTAGTCAAGAAGCGGGGTGAGTGGATTCATTTTATGGTTGATTATATCTCGAAAATATAAATTATTAAAACATGAGCATACTAGTCAACAATTTATGGAACTTTGTATAAAATCATGATGCATGTATGCATGATGATAGATTTAACAAAACTTAAAAATTAAAACATTATCTGACGGTTATTTTCTTATCTATAACAGACTAAGTGACGGTGGGCCATCTTATCTATTAAAAGAAAAGCGGGACCCTCCTACTCAAAAACTACCAAGCATCGATGCTCAATTTTTAAGAAGCGTCTTAATTTGGTCCATACTTTTACCAATGAGCTACGGTGGGCAATTTATTGATAAAAAATGTTGAGTGTATAACCATTTGATTCATTCACTAAAGATACCTACAAATCATGCCTCGGTGGGAGGTCACATTTGCTATCATTAAGTGGATTTATCCTTAAGGAGACCCAAACCATGCAAGATCTAGGATCCATGCCCTCCGATGGGGAGTAACACTTCACCACATGCAAACGGGTCATCATTTGGAGACCGTGGACTCTCACAGGAGCATCCTCTCCCACTCAATCTTTTTGGGCTTTAAGTTTTAAATACCATCTTGTCTAGATGCAATTTATTATCCATCCTATATTGTTTCATTATATATCTCATACATAATGAATGCATGGCAAGGCCTAGGGTTGGCAATTTTCTAAATGACATGCAATCACATAATATCACATATTACAAGTATTCATTTCTCCATTCATCACATGAACTAATAAAGCCACTTTTGATTGTCCATCCTAGAAACATAAAATAATTACAAGCCTTTTAGGCCCAAAATATGCTTCTTCATCTTGGATCTTCCGCTTCGAACTCTTCGCTAACATGATCCGGCCCATTCGGTAAACAAAATGTAATGACATTTATGAAATTAGAATTTTGTCATTTTGAAAAATAAAATTCCAGCACTAGATTTTTTTTTTTTTTTAGAAAACCAAATCTTTGTTTTGACAAAAAATCCCAGCACTTGTTTTATTAAAACCGAAACTCATTTCATGAAAATTAAAAACAGCACTTAGTATTTTAGCAAAACCGAAATTGGATTCTTTGAAACAAAAAACCAGCACTTGTTTTCCAATCATAACTGAAATATGATTCATTGAAACAAAAATTCCAGCAACTTAGTTTTCACAAAACTTATGCCAAAACACAAAAGGATACACCGAAAATTTTACCTTTCTATTTCTTCAATCCATGGCTGCTCCTTCATCATTACATCAATTTGTACATTATAAAATCAAATAAAATAGAAAAAAGAAACCAAGGAGGAAACATGGCGATGATAGACCACCCTCCTTGTTACAACCAAATAGAAGTTACAAGATAAAATTTAACTTTTATGGACAACCAAAAGAGCAACATACACCATATATATTTCTATCACATAAAAATATGCAGTATACATAAAAAGATTGCCAACCCATGCATCCACCATATAGGAACTGAAATCATGCATGAAAAACCGGCTCTGATACCAATTGTTCGATCGGAAAAAGAAAGCATGCTTAGTATAGAGAAACGATAGATTTCAAAACTTTTTACGAAATCATCTTGCAGCGGAAGCAATATATCCAAATCAACATGCTAATCCATACATGATATGGTATAAGGATAATAAAACCGAGAACAACATAAAATGAATTACCGACTCCTTCGCTACAGCTTTAAATCCTCGCTGCGCTATCCTCTCCTTCTTATATCCAAATCCTTTGCCTTTGAGTCTTTTCCTTTAGCAATCTATCTTCTTCCTTGTTGTAGTATCCTCAAATAATTAGATTTACCACTTGTTCTTCAAGGACAACTAGGTTAACAAAATCCTTTGGTGGGAAAGGAGAAGAAATATTTGGAGGAGATTTTCTTAGAAGAAGAAGAACCAAAATTGAAACTCTTTCAATTCTTTCACTTAGGAATTTCGGTTCTACCTTGTATGAAAGGAGAGAATGTCTAAAAACCATGCAAGAACCCTTTCTTACATCTCAATTTTGAAATATGCATGAATGGAAAGAGTGAGAGGCATCCAATGCATCACTTCTTACATTAATCACTCATCAAATAGCCAATAAATGAGACTTACTTCATTTATCTTTAAAATGGCTATTTGAAAAGACCATAACTTATAATTGAATACCCATTTCGGTTTTGGCAAGAAGAAAGAAGGAAGATGGTCCATCTAATGCACATCTTTCATCTTTAATCTAATGAATGCAAATAGGTTACATGCCAACATTAAAAGCCAACCATTAAACCATTTAATTGTAAGTTCATAACTCCATTTAATAATGATGAACCATAAAAAAGACCATCTTTATTTAGTATTTTAATGTGAAATGTTTGGTTACACATCTAACCTAACACAATTTCAAAATTGCTTCTTCTCCATTTAAAAAAAATTGTTTTAATATAATTAATCTAATAAATTACATTAAACCAAAACAAGCCCATTTCTAAATGAACATATGGGCTTCCAATTAACCATTAATTAGTATAAGCCCATCATTCAATTATGGACTTCTAAAGCATCCAAACTACTTCTTACTTAGCTTGATAACCTTCCTTAAAGCCAAGTGGGGAATCTTATTGGACTTTGATAATTCAAGCTCCAATAAGCCCATAAATAATTCAATCTCATTGGAATTAATTCTAGCTTATTAACTAAATGTCATTCCACTAAAGACAATTAGTTGAACTCTTGAATTATTAAATATTATGAGAATATGTCCAATTGCAAACCCTATTTAGAACCTTATTATAGCCATCCGCACAACAAAGGGTAAAATTACCGTTTTTGCCCTTATGTTGGTTTTTCCTTCTAGATCTCTCATTTTACTTTATATGGTGATTAACACATAAGATCTCATCTTAGTGTTAAGACTTGATGGGTAGCTAGCCCATCAAACTACTGGCGCCAGTTTAATCACCAAAGCTCCTTAAAACATCTAGAAGAGATGATAACACTATAAACTCTTTATTTGAGTGAATGTTCCCTGATCCATGTGTCAATTAATAACTCCAACATGCAGACACTGGATTAATACCCTGTAAAAATCCATTCCGATCATATCAAGAACTATAATGAAACACATATGAGTTCACCACTCATCAAGATTGTGGTTCATAATAAGCGAATGCTTAAGTTGTATGTTTTAAGATTAAAGTAACGGCCCACTTTATTCTTGAAAACATACTTGATTCCAGATTCATTTAATAGTGTGATCGTCGGCTTATCGTTCAATATTAAAATTGATCCTCAGAAACCGGTCAAATAAAATTTATACCAAGGATTGCAATACAGGATGCAGCCTCGGGTCGACTCTCAAGGCACCAGTGTACTAACTGATCCTAGACTAGCCTAATGTTTGAATGATGCATGCAATTAAAGCAATAAAAGGGGGTTTTGATTTGATTAACTAAAAATTAAACTAAGCCAAAGTAAGAATAAATGTTTTTGGGATTTTTAGAAAACTAAACGATTGAAATTAAACAAGTTTGAGATCAACTTACTAAAACTCTCCTGAAAATGTAGCTCGGGTCATCATCGTTCAAAATAATATCGAGGTTTGAAATCTACTAAATTTTGAAAGCTAAACCTTAACAACTCGTTAAGTCCAAAAATTAATTAATCAACTCGATTAATTAAAATTCATTAAAAACCTTAGTGTATGCTATGGAATGATTAATGCAACAGGTTAATCAAATAAACACAAAATTAATTTAACCAAACACAACTAGGTAGATTAAATCAACTCATGCAAATCTGTTTAACATACATGAGACTTCATGTATTTAAGAACAACATTCAACAATAATCAATCCATAACATAAATCAAAGTTTAACATCCGATTAAACTATAACCGGATTCAATCCATCATACAGTGCATTCTCCAACTCGGAGTTGATACAAAAATATAACAGAAATCTAAAACTAAGATCGATTACCCCTGTTAAGCTCACGAAACTCAGACCCTTACTCCATCTTCAAGAGATCGGAGACTTAGCCACACATCACGGCAGAAGAGTCCATCACTGCTGGACACCCGACGTTGCTCATGACTCAGACGGTGAAGGATGAAGGAATGGTCGCAAAAATGAAGGCGGAAGAGAAGGTGGTGAATGTGGGCGATGTACATTGCCTCCGAATCAAAACTGCAAAAACCAGAGAAAACAAAACCTATTAGACGAACTGAGAAAACAGAGAAGAAGAAGTTAACCTCGGGAGAGCGGCCACCTTGTTTTTGCCCTAAATGGCAAGATTTTATAGGGAGTTGTGCGGGCCGGGTCGGATCAGTGGATTAATTTCCATTTATAGGCCGGGTTACCCGACATTCGCTGCGGCGAGTAGCTGTAGTTCGCTGCGGCGAAGTCCGGATGGTCACTCGTCGCGGCGAATACATTAAATACCATTAATTTGCTGCGACGAATGGAGGGTCTTGATTCATCATGCTAATCTCGCGGCATGTTTACTTCTTAAATGTTGACTCCTTTGGTCCTACAAATACAACCTATTTGCAGTATCAATTGTCCCAATAAAAATTATGTAGAATTAATAACAAATGACAACAAAATACTGACAATGTGCAATTTATCAAAACTCAATGTGCGGGACCAAAATAAGCATAAAAATCATAGATCAGGAGTCAACAGATGCATAATTACTAGAGAAAACGGGCCTAATTTATAGTATAAATTTGGTCCAATCAAATTCCCCCACACTTAAACCTTTGTACTCCTGAACAAAGCTTATAAGAGTCAAAAAGGTACAAGAATAAAAGAAAATTCTGCCCATGCTCAAACAACAACCAAATTTGACTCAATCCACTTTATTAGAATTCGAACGCAGCAAATTGAAAGAGTGCTAATAAAACAAACATTGAAAGAATTTAAGCACAAGAGATTGAACAACGGAGAATCACTCAGGATATGGTGTTTACGCTCAAATCACTTGTATAGTAGGGATATTTTTCTCTCAATCTACTTAATACATCTCCTACCATAGGCTTGTATCAATTTTATTTCTCCACTACAAGGACTATCAATTTGAAGATCAAGAGGTCTTTAAGGGTTGTAATGAGTGGGAGGTTAAATGAATGGATGAAGTGAAAGAAAGAAAAATATGAACATGCGCACTAAATGAGGAATTGATGTCAACAACCAAACTAAAACTAAACACTGAAATAAATTGAATACACACTTTTTTTCACATTTGGCTATCTCATTTTGAGATGCTAATCCCCTTTTTGGGATACAACACATTATTATCCCTTTTTGGAATAAACAAGACTAACATTTTTTTTCATTTTCATTTTTCAACAACTTTTGATTGATTTTTTTTTTCAACAAACTGACTATTGACATCATCTGAAAATAATGCATGCACATGCTCATAGCAAGAAGGCTCAAAGGGGCTAGCAAGGGAACGGTGTTTAGGGGTTGGTGTTTGGGGAAAGGGCTGAAAGAAAGAACGCCTCGATCATATCCACAAAAATCTAGTCCATCATGCTTTGAGTAAAAACTGACACAAGTTCTAGAGAAGCATGAACTAAGCAGATGCACACACAAAGATATAAAAGAAGAATTTGGCTTGAATATCCTTCCAACAAGGGTTTTGTCTCAATGATCAATCTCAAAACTTAAAAACTTAAAATGCTGCCTTGTTAGCATGCTCCCATTTACTTTGTTTTGAAAACTTCAAAAGTTAAAATTTTTGCCAAAACCAATTATCGTTCGAAGAATGGAGAGCATTTTCACAAAACTCAAGTATCGGTTTGAAACTTATAAGGGCTTTGCATGCAAGGCCAAAAAAAGAACGAGTCAGAAAATGTTTGATTGAGTCCAAATTTATCGAGAAAAGCAATGGGCCCACAAAATTATGCACAAGTTTTAATAGGTGTACAATGCAAAATATAAAAAGGGAACTAGCTCCCCACACTTAAACATGGCATTGTCCACATGGCGAAGTATGTGAGCACACATAGAAGCATGAAACATGCGGAGCTAACAAGAGGGAATCAATTTATTGAAACAGAAATGAAAATCCTACTTAACTACAGCTATTCCTACTGGATGGGTTGCTCCCCCCCACACTTAATCAACACATTCATGCAACACAACATTTCAAGTCCAATCAAATAATGTGCACAAATATATTGAAAATGCAGGAAAAGAAACACCTGGTGCTCACGGTGGATCTTGTAGCTCGGGATGGACGTGCGGTTGATATCCAAGCTCTATGTCAACAGCTTGGGTCTGGGCGACTCCATGTCCATTCCGTGTATCTGAATAAGCACCTGCACTATCATCAAAATAAAACGCCTCCAAAGAGATCATTAGTGGTCGGGGTTAGAGTTTCTGCAAATTCAGAACAAGCATCATCAATCACAACATCAAGCATATTCACCCCAAGCAAGGAGTAATCCTCGTTAGGGTGCTTCATAGCTTCATACATGTTGAAGCTAACGTGTTGATCACCAACCTCCATGGTGATCTTCCTTCCTTCATCTTGATCATTGTACTTGCCGTCCGAAGGAAGGGTCGTCGAGATTAGAAGTGTCTGCACCACTTCATGAGACATATCCGGCCGACGTAAAATCGGCGGGAACACTAATCCTTTCACTTGGACCGAATGTCCTCAATGATGCCCACAGGTGTCGGAAGGATTTGTCGATACCGTAACACTACCAAGTAGGTTTCGCTCTTAACCCCTGTGGATTCATAGACGATTTTGGCATCACATTGATTGCCGCTCCCAAATCCAAAGAACGCTCTACCAATTGTCACCTTTCTATGACACAAGGAATGGTGAACGATCCTGGGTCTTGACACTTTACCGGAATTTGGGGCTTGAATAATGCGGAAACATTCAAGCTGACCTGGACTCTTTCGTTCGGCCTAAATTTCTTCTTGTTGGTGCACAAGTCTTTCGGATACTTGGCATAGGTGGCACTCTCTTAACCAGTCCAAAAGGGCACATTTACTTCCACCTTCCCAAATAGGTCAATAATTTCCTTTTCATGTTTCAGTTCGTTGACCTTCTTGCTCATCAAGTAGGAATTGGGAAGGAAGGTCCTTGATTGACTTCCTTTGTGTTGCTTCATTTACATTTCTTTGTTCCTTTTCGGCTCTTACTTGCAGATAGCTTGATTGTTGTCCTTTTCGCAACTTCTCTTCTTGTTCACTCTCGGATCTCACATCCGCTTTTCCTTAATTTGGCGCCTCTTCAACCTCGATTTCTTGATGCATTTTCTTTATCGGGAATGTTGAATCGCACTTTCCTTCCTCTCCGTAGCTCAATAGCATTCAGACTCTTTGGATTTATGACCGTGTTGGAAGGAATTGATCCGCTATTCCTCGCTTGGCTCTCACTCAAATTGTTAGACAACTGAGTGACATATGAGTTCAGGTTCTCAGCCTTGGTCTCCCATTGTTCCATCCGTTTCTCCAAGGCACTAAAGCGGGCAGCATTCTTAGCAGAGTCTTGTTGGATGAGGTTCGCGATGGCGTTGAATTGATTTGCTGTGGAAGTTCGTTCCTCTTTCATCAACGTCATCATACCATGCAGAAGCTGATTAGTGTCCTCTTTTGGTGGCTGTGGTTGCACCGTCAACGCTTGCTGATCGGGAAACTGGTTTGTAGATGGTCCAGCTCCACTCCCTTGTTGAAAATGGTTGGGTGCTCTTCCTTCATTATTCCTCCAACTGAAGTTAGGATGAGATCTCCATCCTTCATTATATGTGTTGGAGTACGGGTCCCACTTAGAATTTTGTCTGCCAGGGTAAATAGCGGACACTTCTTCATACCTTCTGGGACAGACGCTGGAAATGTGCATCACCGATCCACAAGATTCGCAACTAGGTGCGACCAGTTCAGTGGAAGGTGACGGGCGATGCACATTCAAATTCTTAAGCTCCGTAGTGATTGAGGATAACTGGAAGTTATCCGATGTTCCAAGAATCTACTTTCGATTCGGGCTCTCCATTCTCTTAGTTTGAGCCGTCATGGCTCCTACTTCATTCACATTCACGGAATCGCGAACACTATCTCGTTGATGATTCAGGCCATCCTCTTTATCGGGGCCCAAGCTTACGGCGCGTCAGGTCAATCAACGAACCTCCGACGCACATCCAACATTCCTTTTCTTGATTCTTTACCCCATCATAAAATATTGAACCAATTGTTCATCAGGGATTTGATGATGGGGGCACCGAGATAACAGATCTTGGAATCTGTTCCAAAAATCATACAGGGACTCGTCATAATCTTGTTTGGCAGAATATATCTCCTTTCTAATCGACGACGTCCTAGAAGCTGGAAAATACTTTTCCAGAAAAGCTTTTCGCAAGTTGGCCCAACTGTGATAGGCATTCGCGATATGCCTTGGGAGGCTCATATACCACTCCCGGGCCTTTCCTTCTAACGACAAGTGGAATACCTTCCACAGCACCTGGTCCAGATGTGCTCCTACAGGCTTCATACTTTGACAGATCATTGTGAGGGCCTGAAGATGCATATAGGGGTCCTCTCCCGCCAAACCGTGAAATTTGGGAAGGGAGTTAATCAATAAACCTTTAACTTCAAATTTACGTCGAAGTTAGGGCGAAGAAGCGAAAGGATCGTAGTTTACGTGCGAGGTTGTAGCTTCTTGGATGGTTCTCGTCGATGTTCGCATTGTTGTCATCTACGCGCGTTCTGGTCACCGTTAAGACCATGATCTCCATTTCGGGTGGTTGACCGGATATTCTTGGTGTTCACCATCTCGATTCTAGTCGATCTAGTGTGCTAAGTCTTTCTTGCTCTCTCTTGTTTTCCTAAGTTGTCTAAGGTGTCGCTCAATTTCAGGTTGAAAATGAACTAGCCTAAGTCTACGGGCATGCACAAGAGAAGTTCACCTAAGATAGCTCACTAAAGCGACAATGATAGCAAGGCTAAAATTCACTCGGGTTCACTTTGACGTGTAGTAATTACGCTGCGACAAATGAATAAATTGTAACTTTATTTGCGGCGAATATATGAACTTCATTGCGGCGACTAATGAACTTCATTGTGATTTAATGATGAACTCGTCACGACCAAAAATACTGAACTAGTAAAGCAAACGAAATTAATTTAAAATTAAGCACAATAAACAAAAACAATCAGAATAAACACTTAAACAAAGCAGAATGAAATCACAAACAGGATTAACACTAAGAACACTTAAGCAGAAGAGAAATTAAGAATGAAATTATGCAATGCAAATAAAATGCAAACAACAAAAATTAAAATCAAAACAAACACCGGCTAACCTAAAGAACCAATTAATTTGATTCCCGAACGAGCGCCAATTTGATAAATCGACATCGTTCAATATTAAAATTGATCCTCGGAACCGTCAAATAAAATTTATACCAAGGATTGCAATACAGGATGCAACCTCGGGTCGACTCTCAAGGAACCAGTGTACTAACTGATCCTAGACTAGCCTAATGTTTGAATGATGCATGCAATTAAAGCAATAAAAGGGGTTTTGATTTGATTAACTAAAAATTAAACTAAGCCAAAGTAAGAATAAATGTTTTGGGATTTTAGAAAACTAAGCGATTGAAATTAAACAAGTTTGAGATCAACTTACTAAAACTCTCCACGAAAATGTAGCTCGGGTCATCATCGTTCAAAATAATATCGAGGTTTGAAATCCACTAAATTTGAAAGCTAAACCTTAACAACTCGTTAAGTCCAAAATTAATTAATCAACTCGATTAATTAAAATTAGTTAAAAACCTTAGTGTATGCTATGGAATGATTAATGCAACAGTTAATCAAATAAACACAAAATTAATTTAACCAAACACAACTAGGTAGATTAAATCAACTCATGCAAATCTGTTTAACATACATGAGATTTCATGTATTTAAGAACAGCATTCAACAATAATCAATCCATAACATAAATCAAAGTTTAACATCCGATTAAACTATAACCGGATTCAATCCATCATACGATGCATTCTCCAACTCGGAGTTGATACAAAATATAGCAAATCTAAAACTAAGATCGATTACCTGTTAAGCTCACGGAACTCAGACCCTTACTCCATCTTTAAGAGATCGGAGACTTAGCCACACATCACGGCAGAAGAGTCCATCACTACTGGACACCCGACGTTGCTCATGACTCAGACGGTGAAGGATGAAGGAATGGTCGGCGAAATGAAGGCGGAAGAGAAGGTGGTGAATGTGGGCGATGTCTGTGCCTCGAATCAAAAGCGCAAAAACCGGAGAAAACAAAACCTATTAGACGAACTGAGAAAACAGAGAAGAAAAAGTTAACCTCAGGAGAGCGGCCACCTTGTTTTTGCCCTAAATGGCAAGATTTTATAGGGAGTTGTGCGGGCCGGGTCGAATCAGTGGATTAATTTCCATTTATAGGCCGGGTTACCCGACATTCGGCAAGCAAGAGTAAATGTAGTTCATCTGGCGAAGTCCGGATGGTCACTCGTCATGGCGAATACATTAAATACCATTAATTTCTTGCGGACGAATAGAGGGTCTTGATTATTGCGGCGAATCTCATGACATGTTTACTTCTTAAATGTTGACTCCTTTGGTCCTACAAATACAACCTATTTGCAGTATCAATTGTCCCAATAAAAATTATGCAGAATTAATAACAAATGACAACAAAATACTGACAATGTGCAATTTATCAAAACTCAATGTGCGGGACCAAAATAAGCATAAAAATCATAGATCAGGAGTCAACAGATGCATAATTACTAGAGAAAATGGGCCTAATTTATAGTATAAATTTGGTCCAATCATAGTGCCATTATCGATAGTCTACTACTATCATGATATGAAACTCATCATTCCCTTTAAGTAAACTCCTTTACTTATATGGAGATAAATCGCAACACTACAGTCTAAACCATAATCAAACGACCAACTTGATTATTCAACTGTGAATCAATTAATTCAGATTCTAATAATATACATGTTTCCCATACATCTCTATGTATATATATATTACTTACAAATGAATCTTGGTACCTTATGACCAGATATATAATGCTCATACAGATAAAACCAAACTCTTTTGTTTTATTAATAATAAATATTTTCATTACAAAACTGTAACTGAAGAAGATAAAGTTACATGTAAATACACTTGCTTTCCAGGGCACTATATTTACATAACTCCAACATAAATATGAGATATTTAGGGTTGAGATGTGGATGTTTACTGGAGGTAGTAAGTACATTGGATGAACTGCTATGAGATCATCACATGGATGTCCTATTCTAATGTCAGTGATAATCTCATCATAGCAATGGTGCAAGTATCCTTAGACTTGAGGTGCTCAAGGATATCTTGGATACGGATTCTGTGCTTTGACTCCATTCCTTGTTGCCTTACAGAGGTCGCTCATAGGGTGGTGATTGGGTACAGCTTGAGGTATTCGAAGGTAATTGAGTAGCCAATAGAGGATTCACCACTTCTGTGATAACAGAAGATGATACCCATGGCCTCTTGTCAGGGTCATTACTTGGAAGTCTCTGGCCGGAACATATATGTCATGAAGAATGTCTTCATTGACATATAAAGTAATGAGTCTCAAGATAAGAACTGAAATCACTTGGACTAGATTTTTGACGTAGTCAGTCTAGTAAAGAGTTGACACATTGCCCATACTCATAACCAAGTGGGGTATAGCATGGTGAAAGGACGAATTGCACGGTAATTGTCTATGGAAAGGTTCGTTATATGGTTCATGATGAATACATGTTCATTCGTCAAACCAATTACTTTCCGGTCATTTGGGGATCATGATGTGTTGCTAGATACCGCTCATAACTTGCTCAGATTAAGTGTTGATCTAAGTGGCCAACATAACCGGGAACCTAATGGGTCACACGCATAAGAGTGTCTCGGAGAATTTGTAAAATAGTTTTGGACAGAGTTCCAATATATGGAGAGAAAAAGGATTAAATGGATCCCGATGAGATCGAGATATGTCCCGATGAGATCGCGACATCGATATTGCTGAAAAATGTTTCCGGGGGTTTTTCCCATATCGGGACCCAGTAGGCCAGTAGGAGCGACCCTAGTGTGACTGGACCACTTCAGGATTTATTAATATATATATATATATGTATATACGTGGGAGGAAAGAAGAAGCAAAAGGAAGCTTCTTTGACATGCCTTGTCACCATAAGGCATTAAATCACAAAATGACAAAAGAATGAAATAAGAAGGAAGAATGATGATCGTTGGTGATAGATGAAGAGTGATGATCGTTGTTTAAGGCTTTTGAAGCAAAAGAAAGAGTTTCTTTCTCCATGGAAGATGATGATCTTCGTGACTTTTAAAGAATTGGAAAGGTTTTGTGAAAACCTAGTTCTCTCATCAACGATCATCTTCAAGCTCCTCTCCAAGTCTTCTTCCTCTTCATTCTTCTTCATCGTTGACTCAAGCTCTCCAAGAACAAGGTAAGATCTAGCAGTCTTCAACTTGTTCTAGCTATTCCCGGGTCAAAGGGTTTGTCCCGATTAGCTTCTTCGATCTCTGCGTGGATACCGCTAGAGACGGTCTCCTTTGGCCGTTATGGTTTGAGTTTGTTGTATAGACACATGGATCCTGGCTTTGGGAAAGGTCCCGAAACAAAAATTTTTGTTTTCCGCACCGTGGGCATGTGATGCTCACACCGGGATTTTTCTACATTAGGTGAGGCTGCCTATGTTTTAGGCATTAAGATCTATAGAGATAGATCAAGAAAGCTTATAGGCCTAAGCTATAGTACATACATAGATAAGATACTGAAAAGATTCAGTATGCAAGATTCCAAGAGAGGATTCTTACCTATATCACATGGAATCAAGCTTTCCAAGAAGGATTGTCCTACTTCAGATAAAGAGCTTGAGCGCATGAGTAAGATTCCATATGCATCTGCAATTGGATCTATCATGAGCGCATGTTAGATGATTTCAGATCGCAATCAGGTTTTGTGTTCTGTTTGAATGGAGGTGCAGTGAGCTGGAAAAGTTCAAAGCAAGACACTGTTGATGATTCTACAACTGAAGCTGAGTACATTGCTACCTCGGATGCTGTTAAGGAAGCTATATGGATCAGGAAGTTCATCACAGAGCTTGGAGTTGTTCCTAGCATTGCAAGTCCTATAGACCTTTATTGTGATAATAATGGGGCTATAGCACAGGCTAAGGAACCAAATTCGCATCATAGATCCAAACACATACTCAGATGTTTCCATTTGATTAGAGAGATCATTAGAAGAGGAGACGTGAAGATATGCAGAGTGGGCACAGATGACAACATTGCCGATCCACTTACTAAGCCTCTTCCACAGCCTAAACATTATATTCATACGAGGTCTATAGGTATTAGATATCTGACTGATTGGGCCTAGTGCAAGTGGGAGATTGTTAGTAGTGTTCCCTAGGCCAATGAACATTTGTGATTCATGTATTAACATTATGATTTGTTAATAATATATTATGAGGTATTCTGTTTCATATATGCATGTATTTCATTTATGTAATGTGATTTACATTCCATGAATGGTATTAAACTTATGTCATCAAGTGTGTGACTTGATAGTAAAACCATAAGTGTTATAATACTATTCTAGATCGTCCTTAGTCGATCATTATTGGTGGAACAATAATGAATTAAGGCTAGTATGTGTTACGATTGATGATCACGTTTCTTGATCATGGATATGAGATATCAAATCGAAACATAGATATATGTTGGAGAACATATATTGGATCGACCCAAAAAGAGAATACTACATGGTTTCATGTCATTAGTGATTCTCAATATGGTTTAACTTTAGTCCTTTGACCTGAAGTCATCATGGTTCCCTACATGAGGAATTCGGTGTTTTAATATTAGACTAAGTTATTTTTAACCAATAACAAATGATCTTATGTTGGACATCAAATGAATCATGCGGAGGGATGTGAATGACGTAGATGGGATTTGTACCTCTCTTAAATGAGAGAGATATCATTTGGGCCTCTTGACAAGTGTGACTGAAGAAATGCATGGTCGTGCTCAAATGAATTGATGAAGATTCATCAATGTCATTTGTTATAATCAGTCAACTTGGGGATCAAGAAAATAAGATTAATCAAAGGTTGACATGTACCATGCCTTATGATTAATCTTGATATCGTGTTACAGAAGGACTGAGCTTATAACCATGGTTATAGGTTAAATTGGATTATCAATCCTCATTTGATTTGGGTAGTCATAATGTCTTGCTAGAGGCCGCTTATAACTTATGGGCTTTGAAGTGTAATTGTTGGATCCCGCTTTTGAAATCCAACTACTTAAACTTAACACTTTCACTCTATGCTCTGATACCATAAATGTTGGGACCGAGACCCAACTACATAAGCAGAACGGAAACCGAAGCAAACGGAAACGAAGGAAAGCGGAAATTTCGGATCGAAATTTCGAATCAGAAAACAAAGCCCATCGCAAACAGAACGGAAAACGGAAATGTCGAATCGAAAACAAAATGTGGAAGCGAACAAATCCGAAAGTAGCGAAGCGGAAGCAAATGCAAGCGGAAGCAAATACTAATCGAATCTAACGAACAGATTGCAAAGCGAAACGAAATCAAAGCAGACACATCCGACATCCGGAAACAATAATCAAAGAAAACTTATCGAATGAACATAATTGCGTTGGAATTCCTTAGACTAATCCGATGCGAAAATCCGGTATAATTTTTTTTTCTTTTCTTATTCTCATTTCTTTTCTCGTTACTCAATCATATACCAATCATCTTAAATCCATACAAATCGTATATAATCGATATAAATCCATACCAATCTCAAATTTCTCAAACTCTTATATACACTTATACACATTCAAAATCTCACTTTTATCCAAATTTTTTTACCAAAATTTCGGCAGCATAACGGCTGCCTTTATCCTAACCCAAAATTTCCTGCAAAGGCAAAATACACTTCTATAATCCCTAATCAGAATATCAGAACCATCGGACTCTCCCGTCCGGAATCCTAACACCAGCAGAAACACAAACCTAAAACTAATACTTCCATATTTCTCAAATCAATATACCAATCTCATAATTCAAAATCAATATATATCTCAAATTTATACAAATTCCCAAATCAACCATACAATATGTTCTCAAATTCTCCATAATTTCCTATACAAATTTCACAATCATTCACAATACTTAACTTTATACACAAATACATTTTCTTTCAAACCTTTCTTAAACCACAAACAGATCCATACTCAAAATCCAAAATACACAAAAGCTAAGCGACACATATGTCGTAAACTGATGTTCACATTCTTTCATCCGATCTCACGCCGAAACACGGAGATGGGGATGAAAGGGGTGAGCTCAAAGCTCATGGATAACACATTTATAAAATGACAAATAAGTCAAAACATTTTTCATAATCTTTTTGCCAAAGGGCTAATTTTCAAACTTTTCAACTTTCAAATATTTCTCTCAAACTCTTTCCAATTTTCCCAAACTTCTCATAAAAATCTCATTTTTCTCATTTTTCAAAATTCTCGAATTCTTCATAAATATGAATGCAACATAATTTCAATTTTCATTTCGCACTTTATAAACATGAATGCCGAACATAGAAACAAATCAAAACACATAACATATCAGAATGGTCTGGCTAGGTCCAAATAGAGCGTCTTGCCCCATAAGCGGTCTGTGCGATCGTGAATAGAAACGTCTTACACTTTCCCGCATTGCGGTCCATTATAGCAAGTGAAGGAGTCCGAATCGAGACTCCGTGCCACTAGCGGGCAGCCTGGAGAAGGCTATACACATAGAGATAGCGCTGACTCACAAAGGGACCTACCAAACCCACATAACACATAATCGAAAACGAAGAGTCGGATTGCCCGAAGGCACTTTTCAAAATTTTACTTTTCTAACATAAATTCATCAACCTAAAACAATCTCACAAATTCTCACATACCACATAATTCAATTAATTCAATCAATCAATAATTACAACAATATGCATAATTATCAATGGGTACACAACAATGCATTTTCAGAAATTTCTATCAATTTATCAAATCGGCTTATAATAATTTTTCAGAAAACCTTCGGAAATCAAAATTTCAAACTTTTAATCAATTCTTATTTTCAAACATTTACAAACAATAATTTATCAAAATCCAAACTTTTGCTTTCTTTCAATTTTTTTTTCAAGATTCGTATTAAGCTTACAAATCAAAATATAAATATGCTACCCACCTCGAAATGACGCTAAAAGTTTATCCCGAGCTTCAATTTGATCCTTGCTTCTTTCCTTCTTTCACTTAAATCGACCTAAACCATAATCACCCAAATTCACATCATAAATTTGCATAATTATCAAAATTAACTATCGGAAATTCATAATTATCATATTTCCAAGCTATTTCAATCTCCAATTTTGAAAATCCCCAATTTTCAAAATTGGCCTAAACCAATACACCCAAATTCAATCTCATAAATAACTTAATTTTCAAAATTAATCTCACAATTCATCAATTCACATTAATTCCAAGACATCTAAATCCTCAATTTCAAAATCCCCAAATCTTAAAATTGGCCTAAACCAATTTATCCAAATTCAATACCACAAAATACAATTTCTTCAAAATTAACTTCACATATCATCAATCCATAGTATTTTCCATAATTCTACACTACCAATTTCCAAAAACCCCAAATTTTACTATTCATCATCTTCCTCACTAAGCTTTCTCTCTCTAAAATATTCCATAACCAAAATTAAACATAACCATAGTCTAATCTCTGCAAATAATCATAGAAAACTTCAATTCATAACCATATTAAGCTAAATCAACCAATAACTCATCAAAATTCAAACATAAAATTTTCTCTCTTACCTTCTCTCTGAAAGTTTCGGATTTAAGCTCCAAAGATAAGCTTTCCTTTCCTTCCATAAGTTTCCTCTTGAAACTACTTCAAAACAAGCATGAAATCTCCAAAAAAAAAATCAAACTCTCTAAGTTTTTCTCCTTCTCCACCGTCGACCTTCATCTTCTCCATTCTTCTTCTTATTCTTTCTTTCTGCTAAAAATCGATTTTCCTCTCTTCTTTTAACATTCCAGATCTTTCTAAACGGCAACACCTCACATGTTGGTGCCATGTCATTAAAAAATGATAAAAAGACCAAAATGCCCTTACATTTATCTTTTAGTCATGCTTACTTGCGGGTCGATTCGCACTATCGAGTTGAAGGAATTTATTAAAACTTTCTTCTCGAGAAATGTTCCTCTCAATTATACGAATCCAACGCCATCAACCGTGCTCAATTCGGATCACTACATCAAAAGTTATGCGCAAAACAGTTCGGGTATATCCATATTCTAACACATTTTCCATGAACAATTATTTCAGTCCCAAAATTCACATTCTTAATCCCAGAATTGAAACTCAATGTCTTCATAACAATTGTATCCTTATGTCTCTAGTTTAATTCAAAACAAGAATCGTCTCATTTCAATTCCCAGATCAAAAGTTATACTCAAATTACTCACAGGTGTTCCCAATCCAAAAATTACACCCCAATCCGAACTTAAATTCAAACATTAAAAGTCCTAAGGGCAAAATTGACATTTCATGTATTCATATGATTTGTAGCCCCTTGTCTTATCTTTATTTTGCCTCAAGAATCACTTCAATCGGATCTCTATAGATCCCGAATTTCACAAAACACTGAATCATGCTCGGAAAATTTCCCGACTCACTTTGATTAAATTAATCACCATTAATTTAATCTCAAAGTTCTAAATTTCTTATAAAATGAAATTCATTGTCTTAGGAATCCAACGCAAAAGAATCAACTCAATCGGATGTCGAACGGAAAAGATATGAACAAAGCGGTAAACAAATGTCGAATTGGAGAAAGAAAGTCAAGAAATCGGGGAGCAAAACAGGCGTCGTTTGGGCAAGGAAAACGCTTGCATCACCAGGCGACGAGTCGCCTTCAGCTCGTGATCGCTTCGGCGATGCGTCGCCAGAGTGACGGCGGCTGAGCCTTCGCCGTCGCTACGGCGATGCGTCGCCGTAGTGACGGGGATGCTTAATTTTTTTTTTTTTTAAACTAAAACTTCCGAAATTCATAACTTTTACTCCCGAACTCCGATTTTGACAAACTTAGTCTCTATAGAAAGTTTGAGAGAAGCTCTAAATCTTCCAAGAAGAACATAAAACTCAATTCAACTCCTACGGGAGTCCATTTTCCGGTCAAAGATACTATCCTCTATACAAACTTGTAAAAATCATAACTTATTATTCCGAGATCGAAAAATTGCATACTTTATATCGAAATAAAGATCAAAACAAATCCTTCAATTTTCATGAAGAATATCAAAGCTCAATTAACCTCTAACTAGGTTAATTTCTCAGTCAAAGTTTCAACCATGATAAAAGTCAAACCCGATCAAACATAAACTTTGACTGATCATAACTTTCACTCCCGATATCGAAAAATTACAAACTTTATGTCCACAAAAATCTCTTAACATAACCTACAAGTTTCCAGAAGACCATTTTATCAAATTTTGCCTAAATCATAAGTCAACTCTCAAAGTCAAATATTCTCTCTCCAAAAAGTCAAACTTTCTAAATCCTTCAAATTTTCACACTTTTTCTTTCTAATTCTTGCTATTTAGCTTCATTTCAGTCAATTCATCCACTTGACCACTCATATTACTAACTCAAATTGTCACTCAAGGTTCGGGGTCCAACATTTCTCCCCCTCTTAAAAGAGTTTCGTCCTCGAAATTCATATTTACTTAACTCCAAGTAACTCATTCTTGCATAAATTTCTTTCTAAACAATGATCATCAAGCACTTTCTTACTAATTTCTTTCCACAACTCATAATCAATTTCTTTTTCATCACTTTTTTACTCTTCATACATATTCTCAATCTCTTCAAAATTTTCACTTCCTTAAATCATATATCACTCATATCATATCAAAACACTATATCTATAACTCATTATTTCTTCATATATGGGCACAAATTAATGGTCCATTTCTTAAGGAACCCTAATATGGTTTAATCATCATTATGTCATCATTCTTTCATCTATATCAATTCATCACAATTTCTCAAGAAGTTCTAATCTTCATTTCCTCAACACATTCCGAAAATCAAACATATTCTTAACACTCAAATCAAATCAATCAGTTGAATTCGTCAAATAGTCATGCACATCAATTTCAAATTCCTAAAGACCATCATATTTCTTTCATCAAAATCAAATGACCACCTAGCACACTCTCACAAATTCACTTTTATCTATACAAACTCGTATCAATTCCTTATTCATACTCATACGCCCAAGTAAGATCATATTACTGGGCTCTGATACCATAAATGTTGGATCCCGCTTTCGAAATCCAACTACTTAAACTTAACACTTTCACTCTATGCTCTGATACCATAAATGTTGGGACCGAGACCCAACTACATAAGCAGAACGGAAACCGAAGCAAACGGAAACGAAGGAAAGCGAAAATTTCGGATCGAAATTTCGAATCAGAAAACAAAGCCCATCGCAAACAGAACGGAAAACGGAAATGTCGAATCGAAAACAAAATGCGGAAGTGAACAAATCCGAAAGTAGCGAAGCGGAAGCAAATGCAAGCGAAAGCAAATACTAATCGAATCTAACGAACAGATTGCAAAGCGAAACGAAATCAAAGCAGACACATCCGACATCCGGAAACAATAATCAAAGAAAACTTATCGAATGAGCATAATTGCGTTGGAATTCCTTAGACTAATCCGATGCGAAAATCCGGTATAATTTTTTTTTCTTTTCTTATTCTCATTTCTTTTCTCGTTACTCAATCATATACCAATCATCTTAAATCCATACAGTCGTACATAATCTGATATAAATCCATACCAATCTCAAATTTCTCAAACTCTTATATACACTTATACACATCCAAAATCTCACTTTTATCCAAATTTTTTTACCAAAATTTCGGCAGCATAACGGCTGCCTTTATCCTAACCCAAAATTTCCTGCAAAGGCAAAATACACTTCTATAATCCCTAATCGTAATATCGTAACCATCGGACTCTCCGTCCTAATCCTAACACCAAAGAGTAAACACAAACCTAAAACTAATACTTCCATATTTCTCAAATCAATATACCAATCTCATAATTCAAAATCAATATATATCTCAAATTTATACAAATTCCCAAATCAACCATACAATATGTTCTCAAATTCTCCATAATTTCCTATACAAATTTCACAATCATTCACAATACTTAACTTTATACACAAATACATTTTCTTTCAAACCTTTCTTAAACCACAAATGCAGATCCATACTCAAAATCCAAAATACAAAAAGCTAAGCGACACAAATGTCGAAACTGATGTCTTCACATTCTTTCATCCGATCTCCTGCTCGAAACCTGGAGATGGGGATGAAAGGGGGGTGAGCTCGAAAACTCGTGGATAACACATTTATAAAATGACAAAGAAGCTGAAAACATTTTTCATAATCTTTTTGCCAAAAGGGCTAATTTTCAAACTTTTCAACTTTCAAATATTTCTCTCAAACTCTTTCCAATTTTCCCAAACTTCTCATAAAAATCTCATTTTTCTCATTTTTCAAAATTCTCGAATTCTTCATAAATATGAATGCAACATAATTTCAATTTTCATTTCGCACTTTATAAACATGAATGCGAACATAGAAACAAATCAAAACACATAACATATCGTAATGGTCAGCTAGGTCCAAGCGAGCGTCTTGCAGCCCGCAGATAGCGGTCCTGCGATCGTGAAACGAAACGTATTACACTTTTCCGCATTGCGGTCCAGTGTAGCCGTGAAGGAGTCCAAATCAGACTCCGTGCCACTAGCGAGCAGCTGGAGAAGGCTATACACATAGAGACAACTGACTCACAAAGGACCTACCAAACCCATATAACACATAATCGAAAACGAAGAGTCGGATTGCCGAAGGCACTTTTCAAAATTTTACTTTTCTAACATAAATTCATCAACCTAAAACAATCTCACAAATTCTCACATACCACATAATTCAATTAATTCAATCATTCAATAATTGCAACAATATGCATAATTATCAATGCGTACAACAATGCATTTTCGAAATTTCTATCAATTTATCAAATCGACATAATAATTTTTCAGAAAACCTTCTAAATCAAAATTTCAAACTTTTAATCAATTCTTATTTTCAAACATTTACAAACAATAATTTATCAAAATCCAAACTTTTGCTTTCTTTCAATTTTTTTCAAGATTCAGATTAAACTTACAAATCAAAATATAAATATGCTACCCACCTCGAAATGACGCTAGAAGTTTATCCCGAGCTTCAATTTGATCCTTGCTTCTTTCCTTCTTTCACTTAAATCGACCTAAACCATAATCACCCAAATTCACATCATAAATTTGCATAATTATCAAAATTAACTATCGGAAATTCATAATTATCATATTTCCAAGCTATTTCAATCTCCAATTTTGAAAATCCCCAATTTTCAAAATTGGCCTAAACCAATACACCCAAATTCAATCTCATAAATAACTTAATTTTCAAAATTAATCTCACAATTCATCAATTCACATTAATTCCAAGACATCTAAATCCTCAATTTCAAAAATCCCCAAATCTTAAAATTGGCCTAAACCAATTTATCCAAATTCAATACCACAAAATACAATTTCTTCAAAATTAACTTCACATATCATCAATCCATAGTATTTTCCATAATTCTACACTACCAATTTCCAAAAACCCCAAATTTTACTCTTCATCATCTTCCTCACTAAGCTTTCTCTCTAAAATATTCCATAACAAAATTAAACATAACCATAGTCTAATCTCTGCAAATAATCATAGAAAACTTCAATTCATAACCATATTAAGCTAAATCAACCAATAACTCATCAAAATTCAAACATAAAAATTTTCTCTCTCTTACCTTCTCTCTCAAAGTTTCAGATTTAAGCTCCAAAGATAAGCTTTCCTTTCCTTCCATAAGTTTCCTCTTGAAACTACTTCAAAACAAGCATGAAATCTCCAAAAAAATCAAACTCTAAGTTTTCTCCTTCTCCACCGTCGACCTTCATCTTCTCCATTCTTCTTCTTATTCTTTCTTTCTGCTAAAAATCGATTTTCCTCTCTTCTTTTAACATTCCAGATCTTTCTAAACGGCAACACCTCACATGTTGGTGCCATGTCATTAAAAAATGATAAAAAGACCAAAATGCCCTTACATTTATCTTTTAGTCATGCTTACTTGCGGGTCGATTCGCACTATCGAGTTGAAGGAATTTATTAAAACTTTCTTCTCGAGAAATGTTCCTCTCAATTATACGAATCCAACGCCATCGACCGCGCTCAATTCGGATCACTACATCAAAAGTTATGCGCAAAACAGTTCGGGTATATCCATATTCTAACACATTTTCCATGAATGATTATTTCAGTCCCAAAATTCACATTCTTAATCCCAGAATTGAAACTCAATGTCTTCATAACAATTGTATCCTTATGTCTCTAGTTTAATTCAAAACAAGACTCGTCTCATTTCGATTCCCAGATCAAAAGTTATACTCAAATTACTCACAGGTGTTCCCAATCCAAAAATTACACCCCAATCCGAACTTAAATTCAAAAATTAAAAGTCCTAAGGACAAAATTGACATTTCATGTCTTCATATGATTTGTAGCCCCTTGTCTTATCTTTATTTTGCCTCAAGAATCGCTTCAATCGGATCTCTACAGATCCCGAATTTCACAAAACACTGAATCATGCTCGGAAAATTTCCCGACTCACTTTGATTAAATTAATCACCATTAATTTAATCTCAAAAGTTCACAAATTTCTTATAAAATGAAATTCATTGTCTTAGGAATCCAACGCAAAAAAAATGAACTCAATCGGATGTCGAACGGAAAAGATATGAACAAAACGGTAAACAAATGTCGAATTGGAGAAAGAAAGTCAAGAAATCAGGGAGCAAAACGGCGTCGTTTCGGGCAAGGAAAACGCTTGCATCACCAGGGCGACGAGTCGCCCTTCAGCTCGCATCGCTACGGCGATGCGTCGCCGTAGTGACGGCGGCTGAACGCTCGCCGTAGTGACGGGGATGCTTAATTTTTTTTTTTTTTAACTAAAACTTCTGAAATTCATAACTTTTACTCCCGAACTCCGATTTTGACAAACTTAGTCTCTATAGAAAGCTTGAGAGAAGCTCTAAATCTTCCAAGAAGAACATAAAACTCAATTCAACTCCTACGGGAGTCCATTTTCCGGTCAAAGATACTATCCTCTATACAAACTTGTAAAAATCATAACTTATTATTCCGAGATCGAAAAATTGCATACTTTATATCGAAATAAAGATCAAAACAAATCCTTCAATTTTCATGAAGAACATCAAAGCTCAATTAACCTCTAACTAGGTTAATTTCTCAGTCAAAGTTTCAACCATAATAAAAGTCAAACCCGATCAAACATAAACTTTGACCGATCATAACTTTCACTCCGATATCGAAAATTACAAACTTTATGTCCACAAAATCTCTTAACATAACCTACAAGTTTCCAGAAGACCATTTTATCAAATTTTGCCTAAATCATAAGTCAACTCTCAAAGTCAAATATTCTCTCTCCAAAAAGTCAAACTTTCTAAATCCTTCAAATTTTCACACTTTTTCTTTCTAATTCTTGCTATTTAGCTTCATTTCAGTCAACTCATCCACTTGACCACTCATATTACTAACTCAAATTGTCACTCAAGGTTTGGGGTCCAACATTAATCAAGCCCATTGCCAACATCAAATGAGCCTACAGGGTCGCACACAAAGAGTGATGTGATCTGGGCTTATTCTCTTGGGCCTAATTTATTAGGTATTGAATAAATATATTTAGATATATTTATTGGGCTAGATTGAATTAAGATGTCGAGCTTTTATTATATATGATATAATGGGCCGAAACTTAATGGGGCCTAAATGGGATTAGGGTTTCTCTATAAATAGAGAAGCTTAGGTTTCATTAGGTTAACGACACAATTGCCAGGAAACCCTAGCCGCCATCCAAGAGAAAGATCGTGCGGCGTTCAGAAAGGTTTTCAGGACGTGCTAACACATTACAGCCGCAGTCCGGATCGTGCATGCTCGTGTGGATACCGATAGAGGGCATTAGCGATTTGTAGTGTCTTGGAATCCGAAAAAGAAGCAATGCACCCACGAAAATAAGGTATTTTCGTTAATCCTTCGTTTTTTCGATTATACGTGATGTTCTTGTAGCACCCCACTCCCGTCAAGACCCGAACCCGACATCAACAGTGATATCCGAGCCCGAACCCCGCGAGGGTGGCGTACTAATACAATCACTACCTTTTTAAAACTAGTTATAACATTTATCTTTTCTTTCAAAAGCAGTTGAGTGTACGAAAAACGGTAAACAATTTGTGCCCACTTCAATTCGAAATCATTTTCAGTAGAACAATATTATTCAAAAGGGGCACTCATTTACATTTATCAATAAAACACAGATTCCCAAACGGGCTCACTTCTATTTCTAACATTTACAAATACACTATACAATACATTTACACATAATCAATAGGACCCATCAAACAAATCACTACACTAATGCAGGCGTGAACGACATCGATCCCGACCCGAAAACTCTGTCTTGCTAGTGGCAGACATACTCCCGTGTGTCAAATGGGGTACTCTTCATTTCCTGAAAAATAGATGCAATGTTGGGTGAGTTTGCGAACTCAGTGAGAAACCTTCATCGATGGTTCACCCAACTCATGCATTCACAATCATATACACATAACACACAGTAACATTTACAGTAATATCACATGCAATTTCCTTATTCACAATTTTCAGTCATTTACAGTCAATTCGCATTTTTCACGACATATACATATGCAATGCGCATGTGACACTTTCATTTTCTTTTCGTTGTTGTGACTGAGTGCCTATCACTTATCAGAAATCGGACGCGTCTAGGGAGTAGGAGAGCCCTCAGGGTATGCACCAACTCCTCTCAGTTCAGTAACAGTATTCGCATTTTTGGCGAGTAGGAGAGCCCTCTGGGTATGCACTAGTCCCCTCGAGCTCAAAGCTCGGTTCAGTACAGTGGCGTCTCAGGTCAACAACTATCTTTATCTGATCGTTCAATTACGCATGAATGCATATGTCACTTTCCAATTCGATATCACTTTTCATTTCTTCGGACCTTTGGTCCGACATTTCAGTCATAGGCAATTCAATTCATTTTTCACTAATGCATTTACTATTCAATTCAGTCATGCACTCATACACATTTACTCATCTTTGCACTTCAATATCACAATCCAATATTTCGAACACCCATGGTCCGAAATCAATCAAAAGCAGTCACACATGTATCCATCCTTAACTCCAGATGGCATAAGTACATATAATTAAACACATAAGGCTGAGAAACCAACTAGGTTACTCACCTGCACTTCCGAGCTACAGCCTGGAAGTCCCAGCATATCCGTGGAATTGCTCCATCGGTGCCTCTATAACAATCAAATAATTGCACATCACTAATTATACCCATTTCAATAATCAATCATGCATGTTTATCAAATGCAATAAATACTATACATGTTATGACATTCTCAATCCTATTCCTGAATTTCTCAATCTGATCACTCTCACTCTAATTCATAACAGTTCTCAATACCATAATTCAATTCCATACTCTATAGTCACATTCCAATTAAAATCATAATCACTATTCATTTACCACTCAACTCCGATAATCATCTAATTACATTCCGAATTCCCATCCTTATCAATTCAATATTCTTAGTCTCTAAATTCCAATTAATCATTTAGGAACCCATTCATTTGAAATCAGCCTTAAATTCATTACTTGTAACAATCATCTTATAATCACTTAATTTCATTTCTTCTAAATTGAAATTCCTATTCTCTCAAATGCCATTTTGATCCATAACTAATCCAAATTGGATCCCAAAATTCTCCAATTCAAAAACCTCAATAATCTACTTCTCAGAAATAAGTCTCCTTCGCCGCGACGTCCGATCCTTCGTCGCGGCGTGAAATCATTGTCAAATCATGACGTCGTTCGCCGTTAAATCGCGACGTCGGACTAAGCTTGCTTTCGTCATGGCAAGACAGCCCGCTTCGTCACAAGGCAGCGTCATCGATTCTGCTCATCGCGCGCATTTAATAAAATATTCGTTGCGACGTGCAAGTAAAGGAGGCTCGCTGCGGCGTGTTCATCACACGTCGCGACGTGCGAACCCAGAAACTTCGTCTGAAACCCAGAAATTCACCTGATCTTTTGATATAAATCCATTCAATTCACTTCATATCACTCCCAAACAATTATATACACTACACTTAATTCATTTCTAACCTCAAATCCATCTAAAACTCATTATTCATCAAAATCCCAAATCAAACTCAACATTTTTCTTAAAAACCCTATCATCCGAAACTTTCAAATTCTCAAACAATTTATAACCTCATTCAATGCTCAAATCAAACTATTTAAAACATAAACAAGTAGAACTTACTTGATTTAAGTCTCAAATCTTCAAAGATCAACCCACCTAAGCTCATCGACATCCACGATGAAGGAAGGAGAATTTTCTTCTTTCAAAAGTCATAAGCATCGTGGAAAGCAACAGTTTAGAGGTTAGGGTTTAAATACAATGGAAATAAGGCTTATTTTGGCAAATTTAATTGCCACAAGTCCAAATCTTAGGGTCTGTCAATCCAATTCCTATTCTAATTTCCTCATAAAATCGCAATAACCATCCATAATAAACCCTAAAATCTCAACTCCAATTGTTTATATCAATTGTCAATCAATCTCGGACCCGGAATCAAATTAATCACTCACTAAGCCAATTTTTCTATCCGATCCAACACTCTAAAATTTCAGAAAAATTCTATAAATTCACAAAATTAGGAAATATCTAATCCTATATTCCAATTTTAATTTCCAAATCCTCTCAATTCAATCTCACTCCAATTCTTTATTCAAAAATTCAATTTATACACTTATCACTCAGTTTCCAATTTTCACAAATCAATCAGGAAATTGTCATACATTTCCGTCACACCGGTAACGGGATGTTATAGTTCTTGTATGGTCTTTTTCGCAACGTATTGTGAATACTCGGACCGTACGCGATCCAACACACGTGACGAACGAAATGGTTCCACTCTCGCCCAAACAAAAGCATATAACCATGCTCAGAATCATTTTATCAAATGGTATGCTTTCATGTTTTTCATTTATTCAAAATGTCATGACCGAAGTCGAGGCATAACATGCTCATAATCAAAATTTACTTCTATCAATTCTCATGCTTCTTACAAGTCATTCAAATCTTATAACAAATCATGTTTAACAATTAACCACGTATTCTTTCAGAATGTCATGCATTTCATCACACATAACACATAATATATATTCAAACATAGGCAAGAATTTGCCTAACTACACAATAACTATAATTACATTACCCACCTAATATCGCTTGCGAGTCCAAAATCACTGTTGTCCTTCCTCTTGTGATTGGATTAGATCGGCTTGGTTTCTTATAATAAACCAAGTGCCCAATCAAGCAATATTCAAAAGAAATAATCAACAAGCTGCGAAGATTAAAAATGCTAACTCTAACAATCTATACTCGACTTCCCTCTACATTCTCGGATCTAAGAGACTAATTCCACACTTCTTTTCTTCATAAAACTGATAGCTCTCTAACTCTAGATCACAACGAATCCAAAATCACCTCATTTGAACATCCACAGTCAAAGATATACCCAAAAGACTAAAATTTTCTGCGTTGGAAAACTGAGGTTCGCCGCGGCGAATGGCCTGTGCTCGCCGCGGTGCACGCTTCACACGTCGCGGTGAATATAAATCCACACGTCGTGACGAACTCGCACGTCGCAGCGTGTTCATACGCACGTCGCGACGTGCGGGCCTAGAGAAACACTCCGAACCTGATTTTCTAGCATTTCCACACTTCAATCCTACCCCAAACACAAATGCAACACACGTAAACCTTGATTTAAGATCAATACTACATTTTTAACTCAATCAAACCTTAAAAACAAGCACAAACTCATCAACCCAAGCATCTCACTTAGGTTTTTCCGAAAAACCCTAAACCATCGATTCTAACATAATACCAAGCCATTATAAGGTTTAATCCAACCAAAACAAGATGAAAAGAAGTCAACTTACGAAGAATGTGCTTCAAATCAGTCGAAAATCTCCTAGGATCACAAACCCTATTTTTCTCTTTTTCTTCCTCAACCTACGGCAACTCTTCTTCTTCTTTCTTCTTCATTTCTTCTAATTCTCTTCTTTAAGCCTAAAGGATAGGACAATGACTAACATACCCTCCTAAGCGAAGCTTCACCCATTCCAATCTAAGTAATCTTCCCAAAATGCCCTCACACATTTTACCCCTTAATTTTCATTAAAACCACATTAAACTCAAATAAACCTCAATTATTCACTAATGTTCCCAAAATAAATCAAACTAAGCCTTAATCATACAATTAACACAATTCATGCTTAATGACATCATAAAAAAAAATTCGGAGCCCAACACACCGTCACTTAGTCTATTATAGATAAGAAAAATAACCGTCGTATAAGGTTTTAATTTTTTAAGTTTTGTTAAATCTATCATCATGCATACATGCATCATGATTTTATACAAAGTTCCATTAATTATTGACTAGTATGCTCATTTTTAATAATTTATATTTTCAGACATAATCAACCATAAAATGAATCCTCTCACCTTGCTCTTGACTAATAACAAATTAGAAAATGGAGATAATTTTAATGAATGGAGACATAACCTTGAAATTGTTCTTCAATATAAACGTATTTCATGGGTGTTAATTGAAAGTGAGCCTACACCTCCGAGTGAAGCTTCAACTCCTGATCAAGTCCAACAACATTAGTGTTGACAGAATGCTGACAAGACTACTAAGTGTTATATTCTGGCTTCTGTCAGCGACATGTTGTAAAAGCAAATTGCTTGTATGAAAATTTCTAGTGCAATGGTCCATCACCTACATGAGATGTTTGACGTGAGGACTGGGTCTGCAAGAGTGGAAGCTATCCAAACCTTTCATAATCTCAGACAAAAACCTGGTGAATCGGTGTGGGATTACATGATGAAGGTAATCTTTGCGATCACTAAGGCTGTGATGTTTGGGGCGGATATGGATTCGGACACGCAGATGATTATGACCATCAATAGCTTAAACTCTTCTTTTTAGTAGTTTAAGTTATGAGCTCAACAACAAGGATTGCACCTTGAATAAGTTGATGAATACCCTCCAAAACACGGAGGAGATATTGAATATTAAGGCTCATCGGCCAGAAGCTAATGTAGCTTCTTTTTCTAAACCCAAGGGTAAGGGAAAGGAAAAGAAAAAGGGTCCAATGAAAAAGAAGGCCCAAACAGGGGTCAAGGCCAAACCCATGAAAAAAGAAGGCCAAAGAGAACATCAAAGGAAAGTGTTTCCACTGTGATGAGATGGGTCACTGGAAAAGAAACTGTCCAGTCTACCTAGAGTACCTCAAAAGCAAACAAGGTATGGGTTTCTGAAGTTTGTTAGGAACTAGAAATGTGGCAGATTTATCTAGTTCTTGGATATTAGATTCAGGAGCCACTAACCATGTTTGTAATTCATTGCAGGGGTTCTTACAGAGGAGAAGACTGCCTAAAGGCTAGTTTCAAGTCAAGATAGCAGATGGCTCCTATGTTTCAGTAGATCAGTGGGAGTAGTTATCTTGGATTTTCCTAGTAGTTATAGGTTATATTTGGAGGAAGTTTACTACATGCCTATGATTGTAAGGAACATGGTTTCTACTTTTTGTCTAATAAAATCTGGTTATTCCTTATATTTTGAAAAGGTTGTTTCAATATATGAGAATAAGGATTTTATTTGTGATGCGATAACTAAACAGGGATTGTTTTTTATAGAACCTATGAAAGGCTCACTAAATACCATAGAATTGATAAAACCAAGACATTCCAATATCTCTAGCATTAATTCAAAGTATCTGTGGCTCTTAAGAATGGGTCATATTAATCACAAAATACTTGATAGGTTAGTAAAGGATGGGATCCTTATGGGCTTGGATAGTGATCCGTTACCCCCATGTGAATCTTGTATTGAAGGAAAAATGACCAAAGCCTCATTTCCTTCTAAAGGAAACAGATCTGAATCCACATTGGACCTGGTACATACTGATGTATGTGGGCCCATGAATGTACAAGATAGAGGAGGTTATGAATATTTCATAATTTTTATAGATGATTACTCAAGACATGGCTTTTTGTATTTAATGCATAAAAAGAATGAATCCTTTGAAAAGTTCAAAGAATTCAAAGCTGAAGCTGAGAAGCAACTTGGCAAGCCATTAAAACAACTTCGATCAAATCGAGGTGATGAGTATTTATCTGGAGAGTTCCAACAATATTTAATTGACAATGGAATTATTTCTAATTTGTCAGCTCCTCGAACACCTCAACAGAATGGTGTAGCTGAGAAGAGAAATAGAACTCTATTGGAAATAGTAAGATCAATGATGTCCTATGCTAGTCTTCCAGAATCATTCTGGGGATATGCCATATAAACGGCAACATATCTTCTTAACTTTGCTCCATCCAAATTGGTACCTAAAACACCTAGGGAGTTTGGTACTGGCCGAGTGCCTTCATTGAGGCACTTGAGGACTTGGGGTTGCCCAGTCCATGTTCTAAAGTCTGAATCCACAAAGATGGAACTAAGGTCAGAAGTATGTTTGTTTGTAGGATATCCTATTAGAACTCGAGGGTACTATTTTTACAGTCCTCAGGAAAGGAAGGTATTTGTGTCGATAAATGCGACCTTCTTGGAGGAAGAGTTTGTGAGAAATCACAAAGGAAGAAGTGAAGTAGTACTAAAGGGGTTAGCTATGTCATCCAAACCAAGAATTGCTTTGGATATGACATAACAAGATGTCGAAATGGATTCAAGAGTTAAATTAAAAATGCAACCTGAACATCAAGTTATGCCTAGACATAGTGGGAGGGTTGTGAGATAGCTAGATACGTATCTGGGTCTAGGAGAAGGCTTAATTGGCATCTCAGACTAAGAAGAAATAGATCCCATTACGTATACACAGGCTATTAATGATGTTGATGTAGGAAAATGGGTTAAGGCGATGGAATCAGAAATAGATTCCGTGTATACCAATGAAGTCTGGGTCATTGTAGATCTACCACCAGGTCTAAAAGCCATAGGGTGTAAATAGATCTACAAAAGGAAAATGGGATCGGATGGAAAGGTAGAGACCTTTAAAGCTAGATTGGTAGCTAAAGGTTATACTCAAAAAGAGGGTATAGACTATAAGGAGACTTTTTCTCCAATTGCCGTGCTTAAGTCCATCATGATTCTTTTGGCCATAGCAGCCTTTTTCGATTATGAAATATGGCAAATGGATGTTAAGACCGCATTTCTTAATGGGGATCTTGAGGAGACCATTTATATGGCTCAACCAGAAGGATTCAATGAGCCAGGTAATTAGCATAAGGTTTGCAAGTTGCAAAGGTCCATTTATGGACTTAAGCAAGCATATAGGTCTTGGAACATTAGGTTTGATAAGGCTATCAAAACCTATGGGTTCATACAAAACCTAGATGAGCCTTTTGTTTATAAAAGAATACAAGAAGCTAAGGTTAATTTCCTAATCCTGTATGTTGATGACATTTTGCTCATTGGGAATGATGTGGGAATGTTATCTGCGATTAAGGGATGGCTGAACGAACAGTTTTCGATGAAGGATTTGGGAGAGGCTAACTATGTTCTAGGGATCAAACTTATAAGGGATCGTAAGAACAAACAAATAGCTTTGTCTCAATTAACCTATATTGAGAATATGCTCAAAAAGTTTGCCATGCAAGATTCCAAGAGGGGTTTCACTCCTACTAGGCATGGAATCAAACTTTCAAAGGAACAAGCACCTAAAACTTAAAAGGAGCTTGAACGCATGCGTAACATTCCGTATGCTTCGACAGTTCGAAGTTTAATGTATGCAATGCTTTCCACTAGACCGGATATCTATTATGCAGTGGGACTGGTAAGCAGATTTCAGTCTAATCCAGGAATGGAACATTGGACTGCGGTTAAGTGTATACTTAAGTATCTTCGTAGGACGAAAATCTTAATGCTTGTTTACACTGGAAGTAATCTTATTCCGACAGGATATACAGATTCTGATTTCCAATCAGATGTTGGTTCAAGGAAATCAACTTCTTGTTCTGTATTTACTTTGGGAGGTGGAGCCATAGTTTGGAGGAGTGTCAAGCAATCTTGTATTGCTGATTCGACTATGGAGGCGATGTATGTTACTACTTGTGAAGCAGCAAAGGAAGCAGTCTGACTCTGAAAATTCCTAAATGATTTGGAGGTAGTTCCAGAGGTAGAAAAAGTCATTACACTTTATTGTGATAATAGTGGGGCAGTGGCTAATTCTAAAGAATCTTGGAACCACAAAGCTACCAAACATATTGAGCGAAAGTATCATCTCATAAGGGAGATAATACAATGTGCAAAGGTGGATGTCGTAAAGATTCCCACAGAGCAAAACCTTGCTGATCCGTTCATAAAAACATTAACCTAAAAGAGCTTTGAGGGTCACCTAGAAGGGATGGGAATGAGGGATATGTCAAACTTGCATTAGGGCAAGTGGGAGATTGAAATATAATGCCCTGGAAAGTAAGTGTATTTACATGTAACTTTATCTTCTTCAGTTACAGTTTTGTAATGGAAATATTTATTATTAATAAAACAAAAGAGTTTGGTTTTATTTGTGTGAGCGTTATATATCTTGTCAAAAGGTACCAAGATTCTTTTGTAAGTAATATACATATACATAGAGATGTATGGGAAACATGTATATTATTAGAATCTGAATTAATTGATTCATAGTTGAATAATCAAGTTTGTCACTTGATTATGGTTTAGACTGTAGTGTTGTGATTTATCTCCATATAAGTAAAGGAGTTTACTTAAAGGGAATGATGAGTTTCATATCATGATAGTAGTAGACTATCGATAATGGCACTATTAAATGAATATGGAATCAAGTATGTTTGAAAAATAAAGTGGGCCGTTACTTTAATCTTAAAACATACAATTTAAGCATTCGCTTATTATGAACCATAATCTTGATGAGTGGTGAACTCATATATGTTTCATTATAATTCTTGGTATGATTGGAATGGATTTTACAGAGTATTAATCCAGTTTCTGCATGTTGGAATTATTAATTGAATCATGTATTAAGGAACATTCACTCAAATAAAGAGTTTATAGTGTTATCATCACTTCTAGATGTTTTAAGGAGATTTGGTGATTAAACTGGTGCCAGTAGTTTGATGGACTAGCTACCCATCAATTCTTGACACCAAGATAAGTTCTTGTGTGTTAATCACCATATAATGTAAGATGGGAGATTTAGAAGAAAAAACCAACATAAGGGTAAAACGATAATTTTACCCTTTGTTGTGCGAATGGCTATAATAAGGTTCTAAATAGGGTTTGCAATTGGACATAAAATATGTATTCTCATAATATTTAATAATTCAAGAGTTCAACTAATTGTCTTTAGTGGAATGACATTTAGTTAATAAGCTAGAATTAATTCTAATCTCTAGCATTCTAATGAGATTGAATTAATTCTGGGCTTAATAGAGCTTGAATTATCAAAGTCCAATAAGATTCTCCACTTGGCTTTAAAGAAGGTTATCAAGCTAAGTAAGAAATATAAATGGAGGTTTTAGAAGCCCATAATTGAATGTTAGGCTTGGTCTAATTAATGGTTAATTAGAAGCCCAAATGTACATTTAGAAATGTGTTAGATTTTGGTTTAATGTAATTAATTAGATTAATTATATTAAAACAATTTTTTTAAAAGTAGAAGTAGCAATTTCAGTTTTGTTAGGTGAAATGTGAAGCTACACATTTGACATTAAAATGCTAAAATAAAGATGATCTTTATTATGGTTTATCATCATTAAATGGAGTTATGAACTTACCATTAAATGGTTTAATGGTTGTCTTTTAATGTTAACATGTAACCTATTTGCATTCATTATATTAAAGATGAAAGATGTACATTAGATGGACCATCTTCTTTCTTCTTGCCAAAAAAGAAATTGGTTATTCAATTTTAGGTTATAGTCTTTTCATATAGTCATTTTAAAGATAAATGAAGAGTCTCATTTATTGACAATTTTATGATTGATTAATGCAAGAAGTGATGCATTGGATGCCTCTATCTTCTTCCATTCTTGCATGTTCTTGACACCTTATCTCCTTTCATGCAAGGTAGAATCGAAAATACCAATTGAAAGAGTTTCATTTTTGGTTCTTCTTCTTCTAAGAAAATCTCCTCCAAACATTCCTTCTCCTTTCCCACCAAAGGATTTCGTTAACCTAATTGTCCTTGAAGAACAAGTGGTAAATCTAATTGGTTGAGGATACAACAACAAGGAGAAAGTAGATTGCTAAAGGAAAAGATTCAAAGGCAAAGGATTTGGATATTAAAAGAAGGAGAGGATAGCACAACGAGGATTTAAAGCTACAGCAAAGGAGTCGGTAATACTCCTGATCTTGTTTATGTTTTATTATCCTTATACCATATCTTGTATGGATTAGCATGATGATTTGGATTTGTTTCTTCCGCTGCAAGTAATGATTTCTTAAAAGTTTTTAAATCTACCGTTTTTCCAAATATAGCATGCTTTGTTTTTCCGATCCAACAACGTTGAAACAAAGTTGGTAGCTAGTGGCACAACCTAGTTGAAACAGCACCTGGTGGCAAGAAAAATGTAGCGCCCCCTCACCGTAGGGTACACACCGGGACGCCCGTGGGTCGTTCCGACGCATAGCCCACAGTAAGGAAGTACTACGATCACAAACGATCACTAAACACTCGCATGGCATCTATAAAATAAACCACAACATGCAATTCACTAAAATTTAAAACCACAATATTTCTTTCATTTCACAATATCAATCCAAAATATAGACGGACTATCACCCCCACAACTATATACAACAATCCAAAAGGGAAACTGATAAAACGTCTATACTAGGTCATCCCAAAATATAAATGTTGCTCCAATGACCGACACTGTGATCCATCACGCACTTGATCACGAACTCTCACCGCAGAAAACTATCACGAGAACTAGAGTCCCACAGACGTTGTCCCGAAAATGTATTGCAATGTTGGGTGAGTTTGCGAACTCAATGAGAAACCATCATCGATGGTTCACCCAACTCATTCATATACACATAATATATCTCATAGATATGTTTTAACACAATTTACAACACTATAAACACTTTACATAATTTACGAGTTACACTATCACATATCTCGGACATATCAATTCACACTTTGCACACATCACACGTATTCACAATTTCGCTACAACGACAAATGCATAATGTATGCAATTTCTCATTTTATGATGTCGTTGACTGAGCGTCAATGTTCACATTTTGGCAAGTAGGAGAGCCCTCGTGGTATGCAATACACCCACTCACTTTAGGAATAGGAGAGCCTCCGGTATGCACTATTTCCTTTTGGCCTCAGCCCATTCACTAATATCGAGCTTAAAGCTCGATCACTAAGCTCCAAATCTGGCTGATTAATTACCACTTATGTTCATGCTTAGCATGCACTAACACTTGCACAGCCTCTAACACATTTATATCACTTGGCTCACTTGTCACAATCAAACACTTACGCCAAATTATATACAATCGATTCTCAATTCACAGCTATTCACATTTATATATCACACTTGATGAAATCACAATCACTTATCACATTTAGCTCATTCACTTCACATTTATATCACTCACTTTTACACTTAATTCACACACATTCACAAAGACATTTAATCACATAAAAGTCGAGGAACCAACTAGGTTACTCACCAGAACTTCCGAGCTATTGCCTGGAAGTACCAGCAATGTCCGTGGTCTATCGATCCAACGGCGCCTCTATAACAATTCAAATGAATTATCATCACTACTTGCTCAATTAAATCAATTCACTTATGCACATGTCTCAATTCAAACTATATGATGCATGACCATGATTTCCAGCTCTCTAGTCCAATTTCACTAACTCTCACTTCATCAGCAGAATTCACTATTCACTAAGTCCATCTCATTCTCTATTTCATAATTCTCCAATTCATACTCAAATTGGTCACAATCGACAATTCACGATCCCTCTAGATATCATTCAACTCTCAATAATACTGCACTTGAAGACTTCTTTTTCTAGTTCACAATGAAACAAGAATGCTCTCAATAGGAGGTCTACACTAAAAGATATGCTCAAAAGACTCAACTAATTCACTTCAGCATTTCACTCCTCGTCGCGACGTTTGACCACTCGTCGCGACGTACAGGTTGGTCGTCGCGGCGCCTTCCTACGGTTCGTCGCGACGCACAAGACCACGCTCGTCGCGACGTCAAATTAAGCTCGTCGCGACGTCCCAAGCAATTCCCACGCTCACGCTCGTCGCGACGTCAAATTAACATTTAATTTATTCGTCGCGACGTACGACTAGTTCGTCTTCTCCGATTCTCATTTCCGCCATTAATACTCTTAACTCAACATTGCAAACACTCTAACTACCCAGATTCCTCACATTTATGCTCATTAATGCAACAATCACAATAAATATCAACCTTAAGCACATTAAAACTTACCAAATCACCGAATCGGACGAAACCCTAAAACCACCAAAATCCACAGCTCTTCCTCTCTTCTTCCTCAACCACGATGATTCTCCACTAACAAGCTAAACATCAGCCTCTCCAACGATCCAGCAAATCTCTAGCCACAAGGAAGAGAAACTAACGAAATCTCCAAGAGGAAGGAACAAAATCGTCGACGGCAACGAAGGAGGAAGAAGAAAATGAAGGGAAGATGTTTTTATCCCTCATTCAAACCTAACACAAATATATATATAGGGTTTAATTTAAACCTATAAATTACAATCCTCAAATTCAGTCAATCTCATTCTCTAAATTCCACTGGCTCATCACAAAAATTCTTAAACGCTTAACTCTAAATTTTCAAGCTGATTGCCACTCACTTTCGGAACCGGAATCTAAAATCGGTCTCTAAGTCAATTCCACGGTCCGAGCTCATATCTCTAAAAATTCCAGAAAAATTCTCATAAATTCACAAAAATATAAAACACTCGATTCTATGCTCAAATCTCAATTTTCAACTCCCAAAATTCAATTCACACACTAACTCAGCTATACAACTCAATTTCTCTCAAATTCTCAATCAAGTCACAATCCACTGATTTAACTCTTCAATTCTAATTATTCCTCAATTCTCAATAAATCACTCTTCACTCAACTCACAATCTAACTCAAGGGATTACTCAATTACACTTATCGCTTAATTCTCAATAACTCATATCTCACACAAATTTCACAATTAAATGCTGGAATAATCATGAATGCATGTCATTATATATGCATGTGCAATTAACTCAATTAATCTCATTTATCACTGATGCAAAACTCACTATGCGAGTAATTCAATCATGAATGCACTCACTGCTCACTCATCCAAATTACCGATATGCCCATCACACCGATAACGGGATGTTACAATTCTCCCCTTCTAATTAAAATTTTGTCTCGAAATTTCATACCTGACTGGTCGAACAGATTAGGGTACTGCCTCCTCATGTGTTCCTCAGTCTCCCAAGTTGCTTCCTCTGATGAATGGTTCTTCCATAGGACTTTCACCAATGGAATCACCCTGCTCCTTAATTGCTTGACCCTCGCTTCGATAATCTGCACCGGCTCCTCAACATAACTCATATCACTCGCTATCTCAATCTCATGGGCCGGGATCACATGCGTCGGGTCCGAGCGATATCTCCGAGCATACTCATGAAACACATCATGCAACTGGGACATCTCACTAGGCAATCTCACCTATAGGCCAACGGTCCAATCCTCTCAAGAATCTCATACGGACCGATATACCGGGACTCAACTTACCCTACGGCCAAATCTCAACACTCCTCTCAAGGTGACACTGAGAAACACTCTGTCGCCTACATCAGACTCCATCTCACGCCGATGTTGATCCACATAACTCTTCTGTTTATCCCGAGCCGCTTGATGCGACTCCAAATCACTCTCACTTTACCCATCAGATCTGGATCAGCTCGGGGCCCTCAAGCATCCTCACACCCTCTTCATCCCAAAGAAAGAGGTGATCTACACGGCTCGCCATACAAGGCTTCATCGGTGCCATCCCAATATCGCTCTGTATCGATTATTATACGAAACTCAATCGAGCCAAGCATCGTCCCAAGCACCTCTCAACTCTAATACATGAGCTCTCGGATATCCTCGCAGTCTTGATCGTCCTCTCACTCTGCCCATCTGTCTGAGGATGAAACGCTGTACTAAAGTTTAGTCTCATACCCAAAGCTGACTGCAGGCTCCTCCAGAACCTCAAAGTAAATCTGGGATCCCTATTTGACACTATCGACACCGGAACCCCATGCAGTCGCATAATCTCTGCCACATATTTCTGGGCCAACTGATCGAGAGTATTATTCTCTCGCACTGGCAAGAAGTGAGCCGATTTGGTCAATCAGTCCACTATGACCCAGATCGCATCACACTATCTCGGCGTCCTAGGCAACCCCATAATAAAATCCATAGCGATCCGCTCCCATTTCCACTCCGGAATGGGCAACGAATGCAATCTTCCAACTGGGGCCTGGTGCTCACTTTAACTCGCTTGGGCACGCCAAACACCGAGAGATCTAACTCGCCACTTGCCTCTTCATACCGCCACCGTAAATGCAACTTAAGAGTATTATACATCTTGGTGACACCAGATGCATCGATAGGCAGCCACATGCGCCTCTCTAGAATCTCTCGCCTCAACTCATCCACATCGCATACATAATCTCGACCCATCCAAAGAGTCTCATCTCTCAACTCAAAATCAACTCGACCAAATCTAACTCTATCCATCAATCTCACTAACACCGGATCCTCGACATCAAACTCTCCCGATCCGATCCTATAACATCGGCCTCAATCTCGTAGTAGCTATCAAGGCTCCATCCCGAGCCAAATCCATCTCGCACATTAAGCGCCTCAATCAATCAAACGGGCAATCTCTCACTCAATCTGAAACGACCGACATGAGATCTCCTACTCAAAGCATCCGCCACCACATTGGCCTTCCTCGATGATACTCAATCGCGGTCATAATCCTTCAACAAATCAATCAACCTCCTCTCGCTCAGATTCAACTCTCACGACTCAACAGATATCTCAAACTCTTATGATCCGTGAAGATCCGAACGCCTCACCATACGATAATGTCTCCAGATCTTCAAGCAAACACTCTCGCAGCCAACTCTAAGTCATGCACTGGTAATTCCTCTCATGAGACCTCAACTGCCTCGAGGCATACGCTATCACTCTACCATGCCGCATCATCACACAACCCAATCCTGCCGCGAAGCATCACTGAAAACCTCAAATCCTCCGGACCACGACGGCAAAGCCAACCACGAGCCGTAGTCAATCGATGCCTAAGCTCCTCAAAGCTCCTCCGACACTCATCCGTCCATTTGAAACCACATTCTTCCTCGGTTTCACAAAGGGCCAAATCACCGAAAACCCTCGAAAACCTCCGTAATACCACCTCTAGTCCGAGGAAACTCCTCAACTCGACGTTCCTCGGAACCTCCCAACTCAAGATCGCTTCAATCTTGTGAGGATCCACCCGGATACCCTCACCAAACACAATATGGCCTAGGAAAATGACCTCATCTAGGCAAAATTCACACTTAGTGAATTTGGCAAACAGCTGCCTCTCTCTCATGATCTGCAACACTATCCTCAAATGCTCCGCATGATCCTGCCTACTCCTCGAATACACTAGGATATCATCAATGAACACAATCATAAATTGATCAAGGTAGGGCTGAAATACTTTATTCATCAAAGCCATGAAGGCTGCCAGGGCATTGGTCAACCCAAACGGCATCACTAGGAACTCGAAATGCCCATACCTACTTCTGAACGCACTCTTAGGCACATCGGCCTCCGCTATCCTCAACTGATAATATCCTGACCTCAAGTCCAACTTGGTAAACACTCGAGCTCCCTGCAACTGATCAAATAGATCATCGATCCTAGGCAATGGGTACTTATTCTTGACAGTAACCCGATTGAGCTGCCTATAATCGATACACAGTCTTAAAGTCCCATCTTTCTTCTTCACAAACAACACTGGAGCTCCCACGCCAAACACCGGGTCTAATAAACCCTTATCCAATAACTCCCTGAATCGAGCCTTTAAGCTCTCTCGCCCACGGTGCCATCCTCAGACGGAGGTTTAGATATAGGAGCAAGACTGAACGAGATCTATCACAAACTCGCCTCCGATCCGGCAGTAAACTCGGAACTCATCTGGTAACACATCCAAAACTCCACGATCACGGAACATCCCGCAAACTCGCTGCACTCTAGAATCCACCACATGAGCCAAATAGGCCTCACAACCCCTCGCATCAATCTCGAGCACTCATGAAGGAAATCATCCTAGGCGGCATCGCCTCAGCTAATACCTCAAAAACTCTCTGTGACCGGGAGAATCTAACACGACCTCCTTGGTAAAGCAATCCATCACACTCTATGGACGATGAAGTCACCCATCCCTAGGATCACTTCAATCTCTCTCAAAGACAACACTATAAGGTCCGCTCTCAACTCTGCTCGATCAATCACTATCCGACACCCCTGCGCACCTCTCCAACATCAGTCGTACTACTGAGGTGTACTCACCTCTAGCCCACAATCGCAATCTCTCTATCACAATGCGTCTACATGCCACATGCGGTGCAATAAATAAATGAGTGGATCCAGATCCATCAATGTATATGCTTCAAAACCAGAAATTAGAAGCATACCCAGAACGACTTCTGAGACTCCTGCGCCTCCGCCGAGTCATAGCATAGACTCGCTTGGGACCGCCCTTGCTGCTCTGTCCTCGGATCTCACCATCGATCCTTCGCTCGGCCTCGGCCTCTCGCTTTCTTCAACCAGAGCCACCTCCATGGCTCACAGCATCAAGTAACTCGCCACTCTACGGCCGCAGCAGATCGAGCCTCCACAAAGAAGGGCACTTTGAGCCGGTGGTCCATAGAACCACACTTGAGGCATGCTCAAGAGCCCTCCAAAGACTCTTCACTGTGCCTCCTCTCGCAGAACTCACATAGCGGGATACTCGTCCCAACCTCTAGCACCGCCGCGACCACCACTAGACCGGGCAAATCGCCTCTCGCCTAAAATCAAACTGTCTACCACCTCCAGCACTTACCAAGGATCCGCTCTGTAAACTTCATCGACCCTCTCGCTATCACCGCCTCGACCACATCGGGCCTCTTGCCCTAGGTCCCAATCCGGTCTTTAGATTGCCTCTGTCTCAACAATTGCTCAATCTCACTGACGCCTCACCAATAAAATCGCCATGTCCGATCGCCAACAGGTACGGATCTCAAATTGAGTCCGCCAAAACGTCGACACTTGTCACCTCAAAACCACTAATGAGGAAGCATACACCAACAATCGTTGAACCAAACCTCATAGTCGGCCACGCATAATCGCCTCGCCCCACTCTAAGAACTCCTGCAATTTCATGTCCAGATAAATCTTGGGCATGAAATTATCCTCAAACGCCTCAAAAATCCTCCCAACTCAGAGTGCGGGTCTGCGGTACCGCCTGCCGGAGCCTTCCACCATCGATATGCGTAACCCTAAAGCAAAGAAACTGCATAGTCGAACCGCTCCTCAGAATCACAGTCCATCTGGTCGAGGACTCTCTCTGTCCTCTCTAGCCATCCCTCAGCCTCCGCAGGTCGGCTACTACATAGAAGTCAACCGCCTCGCCACGCAGCAAATCATATCTCCTCTCCCAACTCACGGGAACTCTGGGAGGCATCTCATCAGAACGAGGCATAGGGGACTCTCTACTAGCTCCCATGGATCCTAGGTCACCGGTCGATCCACTTGATCCCCAAGAACGGATGACCTACAACAAAAAAATCTGATCACTTTATGTTTTCTCATCAAATCCAAGCCTAAAAGACACTATGCCCAAAAGATGCCAAACCATGCTCTGATACCACCTAATGTAGCGCCCCCTCACCGTAGGGTACACACCGGGACGCCCGTGGGTCGTTCCGACGCATAGCCCACAGTAAGGAAGTACTATGATCACAAACGATCACTAAACACTCGCATGGCATCTATAAAATAAACCACAACATGCAATTCACTAAAATTTAAAACCACAATATTTCTTTCATTTCACAATATCAATCCAAAATATAGACCAGACTATCAGTCTCCTACAACTATATACAACAATCCAAAAAGGGAAACTGATAAAAACGTCTATACTAGGTCATCCCAAAAATATAAATGTTGCTCCAGCTGACCGACCTATGATCCATCGCTGCACTTGATCACGAACTCTCACTGCAGGAAAACTATCACGAGAACTAGAGTCCTACAGATGTTGTCCTAAAAAATGTATTGCAATGTTGGGTGAGTTTGCGAACTCAATGAGAAACCATCATCGATGGTTCACCCAACTCATTCATATACACATAATATATCTCATAGATATGTTTTAACACAATTTACAACACTATAAACACTTTACATAATTTACATAGCTACACTATCACATATCTCGGATATATCAATTCACACTTTGCACACATCACACGTATTCACAATTTAGCTACAATCGACAAATGCATAATGTATGCAATTTCTCATTTTATGATGTCGTTGTGACTGAGCGTCAATGTTCACATTTTGGCAAGTAGGAGAGCCCTCAGGGTATGCACTACAGCCCACTCACTTTAGGAATAGGAGAGCCCTCTAGGTATGCACTATTTCCTTTTTGGCCTCAGGCTCATTCACTGATATCGAGCTTAAAGCTCTGATCACTAAGCTCCAATCACAACTGATTAATTACCACTTATGTTCATGCTTAGCATGCACTAACACTTGCACAGTCTCTAACACATTTATATCACTTCGCTCACTTGTCACAATCAAACACTTACGCGCAATTATATACACTGATCCTCAATTCACAGCTATTCACATTTATATATCACACTTGATGCAATCACAATCACTTATCACATTTAGCTCATTCACTTCACATTTATATCACTCACTTTTACACTTAATTCACACACATTCACAGCACATTTAATCACATAAAAGCTTAGGAACCAACTAGGTTACTCACCTGTAACTTCCGAGCTATTGCCTGGAAGTACCAGTAATGTTCGTGGTCTGTCGATCCAACGGCGCCTCTATAACAATTCAAATGAATTATCATCACTACTTGCTCAATTAAATCAATTCACTGATGCACATGTCTCAATTCAAACTATATGATGCATGACCATGATTTCCAGCTCTCTAGTCCAATTTCACTAACTCTCACTTCATCAGCAGAATTCACTATTCACTAGGTCCATCTCATTCTCTATTTCATAATTCTCCAATTCATACTCAAATTGGTCACAATCGACAATTCACGATCCCTCTAGATATCATTCAACTCTCAATAATACTGCACTTGAAGACTTCTTTCTCTAGTTCACAATGAAACAAGAATGCTCTCAATAGGAGGTCTACACTAAAAGATATGCTCAAAAGACTCAACTAATTCACTTCAGCATTTCACTCCTCGTCGCGACGTTTGACCACTCGTCGCGACGTACAGGTTGCTCGTCGCGGCGCCTTCCTACGGTTCGTCGCGACGCACAAGACCACGCTCGTCGCGACGTCAAATTAAGCTCGTCGCGACGTCCCAAGCAATTCCCACGCTCACGCTCGTCGCGACGTCAAATTAACATTTAATTTATTCGTCATGACGCATTTAATCGTTCTTCTCCGATTCTCATTTCCGCCATTAATACTCTTAACTCAACATTACAAACACTCTAACTACCCAGATTCCTCACATTTATGCTCATTAATGCAACAATCACAATAAATATCAACCTTAAGCACATTAAAACTTACCAAATCACCGAATCGATTTAAACCCTAAAACCACCAAAATCCACAGCTCTTCCTCTCTTCTTCCTCAACCACGATGATTCTCCACTAACAAGCTAAACATCAGCCTCTCCAACGATCCAACAAATCTCTAGCCACAAGGAAGAGAAACTAATGAAATCTCCAAGAGGAAGGAACAAAATCGTCGACGGCAATGAAGGAGGAAGAAGAAAATGAAGGGAAGATGTTTTTATCCCTCATTCAAACCTAACACAAATATATATATAGGGTTTAATTTAAACCTATAAATTACAATCCTCAAATTCAGTCAATCTCATTCTCTAAATTCCACTGACTCATCACAAAAATTCTTAAACGCTTAACTCTAAATTTTCAAGCTGATTGCCACTCACTTTCTAACCTAATCTAAAATCAGTCTCTAAGTCAATTCCACGGTCCGAGCTCATATCTCTAAAAATTCCAGAAAAATTCTCATAAATTCACAAAAATATAAAACACTCGATTCTATGCTCAAATCTCAATTTTCAACTCCCAAAATTCAATTCACACACTAACTCAGCTATACAACTCAATTTCTCTCAAATTCTCAATCAAGTCACAATCCACTGATTTAACTCTTCAATTCTAATTATTCCTCAATTCTCAATAAATCACTCTTCACTCAACTCACAATCTAACTCAAGGGACTACTCAATTACACTTATCGCTTAATTCTCAATAACTCATATCTCACACAAATTTCACAATTAAATGCTGGAATAATCATGAATGCATGTCACTATATATGCATGTGCAATTAACTCAATTAATCTCATTTATCACTGATGCAAAACTCACTATGCGAGTAATTCAATCATGAATGCACTCACTGCTCACTCATCCAAATTACCGATATGCCCATCACACCGGTAACGGGATGTTATAAAAAACTCAACATACTCTCCACTCACAGGAAGCAACTGATGTAAGGAAGGAAGTAGCTAGTGGCATATAAAGAAGAAGAGAAAAAGAAAGCTGCTGCACATAGGAAGTTGGAACAAAAACGTGGTTATGATGAAAGAGAGTGAGGTGTGTGAAGTGAATGTGTGTGGACCAAACCACAATTTTATTTGTGACATCAAAGTATAGGCTAGAAGAGGAAGCATAGGTTGGCGGAAGAATGGAGCAAATAAGACTGCAGTAGCTGTGCACGAATAGAAGGGATCAACTGCGTGAGAGAAAATACAGCAGTGGGAGAAATTAAACATTAGGTGTTTTTAATTTTAATTTTTTTATTCCTTATTTATTTTAATTGTGTGGATTTAATCAATGCAAACATATATTATGACCATGATTTATGTTACATTGATGAATATGTGTGAGTAAGTTTTTTTTTTCTGTTAAGGTTAAGATTGATATTAGATTAGGATATATTTTATGGTACTGATTTTTGCTTGATTGAATGCATATTTAGTCATAATTTAGCTTGATCACCAAGATTAAGACCTTAGATGATTGAATGCCATAACCAATGGGATTTAATTTGTTGGAAAATTAATCAAGCAACATACTTGAGACTAAAGTGTAAACTAACCTTAGGATCTTATGTGAGGATACCTACAATTAACGAACTTAGTTTTAGGCTTCTTGTATTTAACGCCTTTTATTCCAAATTATCTATAAACCAAGTGGGTGACTTAGATTTAAAAGGGAAGAGAACACCCATGAACATTGGGTTTAACTTACTTAAGTGAAGTATTTCCTAAATCAATCCACCGTTACAATTTTATTTTTAGTGTCCAATCCAATTGAAATCTAATACGTTAACCGATTTCTGTCATTTGATTAAATCTAGTTGTTTTAATTCATACATTGCAATTTTCATATTTCCTTGATTTGCTTACTATATTTTCAAATCAATCAATTTTTTATCATTTAATTTAATTGTCTTACGTGTTGGAATTTCCCTTAGGTACGATATCACATTCTTACCGTTTTATATTACTTGTCGACGAGGTGCACTTGCCTCTAATTAGTCTAGATAGAATTTAATTTATATTGTTTTGTTTAGATCGCAACAACAAGAGAGTGCCCTCAAAATACAAGACATGAGAGAAGTTAGATGCAAGCTTCAATAAGGGTTAAGATGGTGGGACACAGGACAGTAACGGAAGTGGGCAGTAGAAGTTCTGATACGACCAAGAAAGTGAGCTCTTCAGGGAGACCGAGAGGCAAGCACCAGCTAGAGTATTTGTTATGACAAGGGAGGATGTAGAGACAGCTCTGGAAGTCATAACTAGTATGATTAAATTATTTGATGGGGATATTGTTGTTTTGGTTGATACAGGTTCCACCCATTCATTTATTTCATCAAGTAGAATTATGAATAGTAGAGAATTGAGCCCATTGGATACTCCTTTGATGGTAAGTACTCCAATCGGTCAATGTATTATTATTAGTTAAGTATATAGAGACTGTGAAATACATATTGGAGGGGAATAATTAGCGGTGGAACTAATGCCATTAAGGATAGGAGGATTAGATGTGATTTTGGGTATGGACACCTTAGAGAAGTATAACGCCAACTTGGATTGCCAAAAAAAGATTGTGGAGTTTGAAATTGGCAATGGTAGAAAGGTGACGTTCATGAGGGACAGAAAAGCGAGTCCGATTAGAATGGTTTCGACTCTAACAACAAAAAAACTGATAAGGAAATGATGTGAAGCATTGTTGGCCTATGTGGTAGACATAAAGGCAGATAGAGGGAAGTTAGAAGAAATACTTGTGGTCATGGAATTCCCAGATGTCTTTCCTGAGGAATTACTAGGACTACTACCACGTAGGGAAATTGAATTTCCCATTAAGCTTCTTCCGTGCACAATGTCAATATCGATTATGCCTTATAGAATGACTCTAGTGGAATTGAAGAAGCTTAAGGAGCAATTGGGAGAATTATTGGAGAAAGGGTTCATAAGGCCGAGCTCTTCACCTTGGGGAGCTCTAATCCTTTTTGTAAAGAAGAAAGATGGATCGTTGAGGATGTGTGTGGATTATAGGAAGCTTAACCATGTCACCATCAAGAACAGATATCCACACCCACGCATCAATGATTTGTTTGATTAGTTGCAAGGGGCAAGGGTCTTCTCTAAGTTCGATTTGAGATCAGGTTACCACCAATTGAGGATAAAGTAGTCCGATATATTAAAGACTAATTTTAGAACATATTATGGCCATTTTGAGTTCTTGGTCATGCCTTTTGGGTTAACAAATGCATTTGCAGCTTTTATGGACTTAATGAACCCAGTCTTTAAGTCCTTATTAGACCAATTTATCATTGTGTATATTGATGATATATTGGTTTATTATAAGAGTGACAAGGAGCATGAGGAACATTTGGGGGTTGCCTTGGAGACATTGAGGAAGAATGGGAAGCACTTAAAAATATAGTAAAAGTGAAGAGTTTCTTAAGCTGGGTATTACAAGAGGTTTGTAGAGGGCATTTTCATAATAGCAGCTCCACTTACCAAATTGACCAGGAAGAATTAGAAGTTTGTGTGGACAGTTGAATGTCAGAAAAGCTTTGAGGAGCTTAAGTACATATTGAAGAGTGCACCAATTTCGACTTTGCCTTTGGGTAATGATCGATACATAGTGTATACTGATGCCTTGAGCAAAGGATTAGGTTGTGTGTTGATGTAAGGAGATAAGGTGATTGTTTATGCTTCTAGGCAATTGAAACATTATGAGATGAATTATCCTACGTATGACTTGAATAGCTTCCATAATTTTTGCATTGAAGATATGGAGGCATTATCACTATGGAGTCACTACTAGGGTATTTATAGTCCACAAGAGTCTTAAATATTTTATGAGTCAAAAAGAGTTGAACTTGAGATAAAGAAGATGGGTAGAATTGTTAAAGGATTATGATTTAATGATTGATTATCACCTAGGAAAGGTGAATGTAGTAGCAGATGCACTGAGTAGAAAATCGACCATGGCACATGCGGAGAGAGTGTATCTTCCTTTGTTGAAGGAATTAGCTAAACTCAGGGTGATATTGAGACAAGCCGAATCTAATTATATATTAGTTAACTTTAGGGTAAGGCCAATATTGAATGAGAAGATTAAGGAATTGTAGGAACAGGATTAGTTCTTGAGCAAGCTCAGAGAAGAGATTAAAAATGGTAAACCTTCTAAAATAGAGGTAAGGGAAGATGGATTGATGGTGGCAGGGAACAGACTATGTATTCCTAATATGCAAGAGCTGAAAGATGAAATTCTTAATAAGCACACAATGCGCCTTACGCAATACACCCAAGAAGTACGAAAATGTATAGAGATTTGAAGGAACTTTTCTGGTGGAAAGGAATGAAGAGAGAAGTTGCAAAATACACTAAAATAGCCATGTATAGAGTAATCATTTATAAAAGTTATGAAGTATTCATAACATCCTCTAGCTTGTACATTCATAGGCCCACACACATTAGTGTGCACCAGGTCCAACCTGGATTCGGATCTGTTTCCATTGGAAGGAAATGAGGCCTTGGTCATTTTTCCTTCAATACAAGATTCATAGGTGGGTAATGGATCATTATTCAAGCCCATAAAGATCCCATCCTTTACTAACTTGTCAAGTCTATTCTGATTGATATGACCCATTCTTAAGTGCGACAAATATTTTGAATTAAAGCTAGAGTCATTGGATTGTCTTGGTTTTATTAATTATATGGTATTCAGTGAGCCTATCATAGGTTCTATACAGAACAATCCTTGTTTAATTATCTCATTACAAATAAAATCCTTATTCTCATATTATTGGGCCCTGATTTTCGAAGCCCAACTCTCGAAGTCATAAAATGTGAGCAAACACATTTCTCCAACTTCAGGACTGATTTTAGGAAGCCTTGATTCGAGCCTTAGCACTTACCTTTGAAGGTCAAATAAAAAATATAATCCAAGGATTGCAATATAGGTTTCAACCTCAGGTCATTTGACTTAATCGGAACCTAATTAAATGGACCTAAGCTAACCTATATGTCATGAAATGCAAGCTAAATTGGTAGTAAAGGGGGTTTGTTTTGTCTGTGCAAATCTTTACTAAATTAAAAGGAATTATAAAGAAAATGTGTTAAAAAGTATTTTTGGGTTTTTGGGAATGTAAAAACAGTAAGATAAAGAATGATGATAATATTCTTTTGAAAATGAGCTTTGGCTATCATTGTTCGATTTCAATTTTCAATGGGAGTGGGAATCACTAAGTTTCAAATGGGTAATCCTTAAAGAACTCTTTAATTCCAAGGTTTAAATCAATGAACTCCATTTCTTAATACCTTGTTAAATGCCCTTACGGTGTGTAGTGGGTAAGTAAATGCATCAAGTCATTTTGGGATCTCAAATCAACTCAATATCAAACACATTATGCAAGATAAAAAGAGATTCAAAAGGATTGCAAATAAACATATATGAGACTTAATATATTTAAGCTCAAAGTTTTGCATCAACAAATCCCAACAACACAATGAATATCCAATACTTGATAAAACTCTAATCAAGAATATTCAACTACAAATTACAAATCCTAAACTTAAAAGTTCATAAATCATAGCTAAACATGGATTAAGCTACTCCCTTTTTAAGCTCGTTGAACTCAAGCCATTGCTACATCTTGAAAAGGATCGGGATGTCTAGCCAAGCATAGCTTCAAGAGACTTCACAATCGAGAACCTACTGGAGATATCTATGGTCGCAACCAATTGTGGAGGATAAAAGTTGGTGTAGAAGAGAGAACGAAGGTGTGCTGAGATGGAGATGAGAGAAAGATGATGGAGAATATGAGTGGAGTGTGTTAGCCTCCTACTCCCATTGTCACTAAACCTAAAATAGGTATTTTTCACAAAATGGGTTGATGGATCAGGTTGTACAGTGGGTTACTTTGCTAAAAAGGGTCCGGCTTAGCGCCAAGTCGAAGGTTTAACTGTGGCGAGGAGATGCGTCACTGCGGCAAACTTTTCCTAAAAGATTTTGTTAACTCAGCTTTAACTTTCGCTGCAGTGCAAGCGTAATCTTTATCGCGAAAAACTTTTTCCAAAAGGTGTCTGTAGTAATTCCTCATACTTCGGCGTGGTGAACTTTCCTGTTGTCCTGTTGACTTATCATCTTTAGCCTTCACTCCTTGCTCTACTTCTTAAGTTTCCTACAACAAAAAATGGTTGTTTACAGTATCAATTATTCTAGAAAATTAATTTAACGCAATTACTAATTATTTGTGACAGGTTTTCAAACTACATAAAGTAAAGGCAAGCACTCAAGAGTCAAATTAGCATAAAATCCGAAAATAAGAGCCAAGAAGTGTAATAAAAACCATGAAAATGTCACCAATTAATATAAGAAACTTGGGTTCAATATGTTGGAATGCGTATGGCCTGAGTATTCACAATACACTGCGGAAAAGACCATAACACAACATGAAGTATAACTGAAAATACACAGGATGTACGAAAATACCTTTCTGACGTGGATTGGTTGTTTCTTTTTCGGATTCGTAGACACTGCAATATGCAAATGCCCTGTACCAGTATCCACACGAGTATGAATGATCCGGGCAGCAGCTATCGTGTGCTAGCACATCCTGAAATTCTTTCCGAACGCCACACAATTTTCTTTAGGAGGGTGGCTAGTGTTTCGTCTCCTTCTTCTTCTTACATCTAATGAGACCTAAGTTTCTCTATTTATAGAGAAAACCTAATCCCATTGAAGCCCAATAAGTTTTGGCCCATTATATATCATATAATAAAAGCCTGACCACTTAATTTAATTCATTCTAATAAATATATCCATATATATTTATTCAATGCCTAATAAATTAGGCCCAAGATAATAAGCCTAAATCACATCACTCTTTGTGTGCGACCCTGTAGGCTCATTTGATGTTGGCAATGGGCTTGATCTCACTTCAAGGCCCATAAGTCATAAACAGCCTCTAGCAAGACATTATGACTACCCAAATCAAATGAGGATCGGTAATCCGATCTAACCTATAACTATGGTTATAAGCACAGTTCCTTTGTAACACAATATCAAGATTAATCACAAGGCATGGTACATGTCAACCTTTGATTAATCATAATTTCTTGATCCCCAAGTTGACTGATTATAACAAATGACATTGATGGCTCCTTATGAATTCATTTGAGCACGGCCATGCATTTCTTCAGTCACACTTATCAAGAGACCCAAATGATATCTCTCTCATTTAAGAGAGGTACAAATCCTATCTACGTCATTCACATCCCTCCGCATGATTCATTTAATGTCCAACATAAGACTACTTGTTATTCGGTTAAAGAATAACTTAGTCTAATGTCAAAACACTAAATTCCTTATGTAGGGAACCATGATGACTTCAGGTCAGAGGACTAAAGTCAAACCATATTGAGAATCACTAATGACATGAAACCATGTAGTGTTCTCTTTGTGGGTCGGTCCAATATATGTTCTCTAACATATATCTATGTTTCTGATTTGATAACTCATATGCATGATCAGTAAAATGTGATCATCAATCAGAACACATACTAGCCTTAATTCATTATTGTTCCACCAATAACGATCGACCAGACACAGTTTAGAATAGTGTTATAATGCTTATGGTTTTACTATCAAGTCACATACTTGATGACATAAGTCTAGTACCATTCATGGAACGTAAATCAGATTACATAAACAACATACCTGCATATATAAAAGGAATACCTGATAATATATTATTAACAAGTCATAATGTTAATACATGAATCACATATATGTCCATTGGCCTAGGGCACACTACTAACAATCTCCCACTTACACTAGGCCTAATCAGTCAAATATCTAATACCCATAGACCTCGTATGATTCTCATGCTTAGGCTGTTGAAGAGGCTTAGTAAGTGGATCGACAATGTTGTCATTTGTACCCACTTTGCATATCTTCACGTCCCCTCTCCCAATGATCTCTCTAATCAGAAGGAAACGTCTGAATATGTGTTTGGATCTATGATGTGAGTTTGGTTCCTTAGCTTGTGTTATAGCCCCATTATTATCACAATAAAGGTTTATAGGACTTGTAATGCTAGGAACAACTCCAAGATCAGTGATGAACTTCTTGATCCATACAGCTTCCTTAGCTGCATCCGAGGCAGCAATGTACTCGACAGGTTGTAGAATCGAGAACGGTGTCTTGCTTTGAACTTTTCCAACTCACTGCACCTCCATTCAAATAGAACACAAAACCTGATTGCGATCTAAAATCATCTATGTCAGACTTAAAACCAGCATCAGTGTAACCATTTATAAGTAGTTCTCCTTCAAGTCCTTTATAGACTAGGAACATATCCTTAGTTCTTCTCAAGTAGTTAAGGATATTCTAAACTGCTATCCAATGACTCTCACCATAACTAGATTGGTATCTACTTCTAATCGAGTACATATCATGGCATGCATGATAGATCCAATTACAGATGCATATAGAATCTTACTCATGCACTCAAGCTCTTTTGTTGGGCCCCGAAAATTTATTTATTTATTTTTATTATTATGGATTTATTTAATTATTCGCTTACTTTAATTATTTTATTTTTGCTTTAATTAATTTAATTAAGTGTTTATATAGATTTTTTATGTTGGGCTTGGAAATTAGAAGTTGGGACTTTTAATGAAGGATTGGACCTAATGTTAGAAAGTATGGGCTTTAGGTAAGTGGAATAAGAAGGAGGATTAGAAATAAGTGGGCTAAGGTATAGTGGTCTTGTAAGTTATAAGAGGAAGAGCCCAAAGGAGTTAAAGAGAGCTTTGGGAGAGCTCAAAACTATGTAGTTTTGATGGAGGGCTTTAAGTGAAAGCTAAGAGTTAAGTTATTAAGGGAGAGGAGTAGCAATGAGTGTAGTAAGTCTCCAAAGAAAGAAAAAGGGAAAGCCAAAAACGTGAACAAGAGAAAGGAGAGCTTCGGCCAAGAGTAAGGAGAGCCGTAGGAGGCTTGAAGGAAAGAAGAAAGAAGAGGAAATAAGAGAGAAAGCTACTTGTAGAAGGTAAGATCTATCCTTTCTTGTGTTAGGTTCAAGTATGGGATGAAATGGAAGTTAGGTTTTGTGTAGAGATTTGAGAAAGATGAAGAGAATGGTAAAATCTATGGATTTTAGGGACTTTTAAGCCAAGGTTATGGTTATTCTAGCTTAAATGTCCTATGGGTAGGTTAGGTTTAAAGTTTATTTTCATCCTAGCTTGATTTATGAATATTATGACTTTCTTTTAAAATATATTTATTGAATGAAGTGTGTTTTAATTGAAGGAACTCAAGAAAATCCCACTCAAGATAAAGAGGAAGGGAAATCTTGAATTCGGATACCGACGATAGGTGGGTAACATTTTTATGATTGTTGTGTAATGTGCAAATGCCCTATGTGTGCTATCTTTGTTATATTGTGTGTATATTGAAAGTGTATTCCTAATGATTTGAAAGAAAAGTACGAAACTATGATGATTTGATACAATGAAAGAAGCATAAAATACTATTTTTGTGTTTGATATGTGAGCATAAATTGATTGCGATTGGGCAAGAGAGAGCCTATATCGATAGACACATGCACGTGGACCCCCTAGCCTTCTCCCGGCTGTCCGCTTGTGGCCTACGAGATCCAAAAATGGACTCGATGTGTTTACGGTAAACTTCAGTTTCCGTCGTGTTTACGATAAACTTCGGTTTATTCGTTGTGTTTGTGAAACTCGCGAACCAAATGTGTGCATCCCATCATTTTTTGTGTTTATGATGCATAATATGTGGTTGATTGCTATAAACTTTCATGTTATGCTTGTGTGATGATTTTGGGTTATTTGAGTTTTATATGATAAATTGCCATTGTTTCGGATTGTTAAATTGTGTGTTGTGTGGCTCATTACCTGATGGCTATAAACATGTTAGCCACTGAGCCGTGTTAGTTCACCCCATTCTCCCTCCTCAGGTGCAAATTCAAGTTGAGAATTGAACCTTGCAAAGCTTCGGGCATCACTCCAAGAAATTTAGCTACTTTTGTATTAAGTTAGTAACTAGCTTTTGGAATAGCTTTGTAAGCATATTGATCATTGAGCATTTCATCTTTTGTATTTTGTACTTGATCTTGATGAATATGCCAATATGTAACCAAAGCTATGCATGAATCTTTGTGATAATTTAGAATGTGAATGAGAGCCCTAGTACTCTCCATCATGTGAAAATGTTGATTTCCGATCTGTGTCTGGCCTTGAAATAGTATGTGTATGATTCTTGTAATTATATGAGTTGCTGTTGGGTTTTGGCTTTGGGAGAGGTCGCTGGAATATTTGCTATGGTCTATGTGTTGTTGAAGTTGAGAAGAGTGCTGCAGAAAGGCTGGGTTGAAGTGTTCATGTGGCAAATTTTGGGGTTGTTGTGTTTTCTGCAAATTTTTGGGTTAATATGGGTTGTATGGGATCATTTAAATCTCTTGAGAGTGGTAGGCGAGCTGTAGGACTCTCCCAGGATGATTTATGAGCCATTTATGATGAGTTAAATTGGTAGGTATGAGTCGTTCGATTTAAATGCAGGTGTTGTCCAAGTGACAAATTGTCAGGTAGAGCTTGGAGTCTACTTTTGAGTCTCATAGAGTTAGAATATAGATTGGTTGTCTTCATGAAAGTTGTAGATAATTCGTTTACCTTTCCATAGACACTAAGTTGGCTAAATTTGGAGTTCTGGGTCAAAAGTTATGGAGGTCGCAAGTTCTGGTGCTGTTTGTGGAGAGCTAGTCGATCGGCCTTTGAGTAAAATTTCAATTTCCTTAGTGGCCGAACTTGTCTTTAAATCCTTCTTGAAAAATGTAGATTTTTCTTCTAGCTTTCCAACGCTTCTGACCGTGTCTGATTTGGAACTCGAAGTCAAAAGTTATTGAAGTTAGAAGTCTGATAGGTCGGATCGCCGAACAGGTCGCTCGGCTCGGCACGCTAGCGCTCAAGGCGCTCGACAGCCGAGCGAGGCGAGCGACGAGCTGGTCGCTCGCCCCTCGGCCATGCCGAGCGAGCGAGCATTTGGGGGTCGGTTTTTGCCGACCGACCCCTCTCCCTTCTTTTGGCCATAACTTTTTGTGCAGACCTCCGATTGACTCTATTTTCAAAGCGATGGATTCCTAAGAAAATTTTCTATCTTTCTAAACCTAATTTACCAGTATTTCTTTTAAATTGAAAAAGATGGTTTGAAACAAAGTGTGGAGGTCGGCTGATCAAGTCTGAATATACTTCACTAATTTTTAAATATCTGGAGCTATAGGGCTCGAATCGTATCGATTCTTGTTTTAAATGAAACTAGAGACATAAATCTACACTTTTTATGAAGGAGACAATCAGTAATTCAGCTTCTAAAGTTTTCAAATTTTGACATGAAATTGGTAGAGGGACTATTTTCACTGTTTTCTTTAAGATAGTATTTTTGCCATAACTTTTTCATTTCTAATCCAAAATGAACGATTTCAGTGGCGTTAGAATCGTGAGATCATGAGGAAAAATTTTCTTAAAAAGAAAATCCCAAATTCTTTCTATTAAAAGTTTCTCTATTTGTGGTCGGTATGTGTTCGATTTGGGTCTTCCATGCTTATATGGGTCCGAATGTTGGGCCTCGGAGACGGGGTCCAACATTGTTTGGTATCAGAGCTTAGGTTTCACTCCTAGGCTTTTGTTTTGATATATGATTAAATGTTTGCATTATGAATTGATGGTTTGCATTAAGTGACATGCATCTCATGCATACATATAGGAACTAAGATTAAAAAGAAATGTAGCTAATCAATAAATGTTTTCATTGAAGGAGTAAGATGCCACCTCGTAGAAGGACATGAGGAGTTCTGCAAGGTTGTATTACGCCTGACTCTCCACTGAAAGAGGAGAGCACGGATGAGTCCGTAGCCCCGGGAGTGGCCCCAGCTGAGGCTTCTCTAGGGCAGAGTAGGGAGTCCCTTCGATCTCAGACTCAGCAGTTGCCTACTCAGTCTGAGCAAGTGCCTGCTTTTGATCCGAGATTGTTCCAGGCATTTACCCAAGCATTTGTTCAAAGCATGGGTCAATGACACAAAGCTTCAGTTGGAACCAGCAAGGAAGGGGAGACAGTTTGACAGAAAGAGAAAGGGAAGAGAGCAGTTCAAGAGGAGAGGTGGTACTCCAATTCCCAAGAGAAGTGTCAAAACCTTCCCTATGCAGCCTGAGGAGAGGAGTACCGGTGGGAGCCGGCCTAGACCGATGAGGACTCCTACCGTCTCTCACCAAGCTCCATCGGTGGACGGCAGTAGGAGAGGAGATGGGCCAGTTTATTGTTATCAGTCAAGTGTATAGAGACTGTGAGATAGAGATTAGTGGAGGGAAGTTTGTGGTGGATTTGATGCCTTTGAAGATGGGAGGATTGGATGTGATCCTAGGTATGGATACCTTAGAGAAGTATTATGCCAATCTAGACTGCAAGCAAAAGACAATGGAATTCGAGTCAGAGAATGGCAGAAAAGTGGTATTTGTGGGAGATAGAAGAGCCAATCCGCCTCGGATTGTTTCAGCTATGTCAGCAGAGAGATTGATGAGTAAGGGGTGTGAAGCGTATTTGGCCTATGTGTTAGACGCGGAGGCAGATAGAGGGAGGTTAGAGGATATTCCTGTAGTCAGGGAATTCCCGGACGTCTTTCCCGAGGAATTGCCAGGACTACCTCCTCCGAGGGAAATTGAGTTTCCCGTTGAGCTTCTTCCAGGTACTACGCCGATTTCGATTCCGCCTTACCGAATGGCTCCGACAGAATTGAGGGAGCTTAAGGAGTAATTGGAGGATCTTTTAGAGAAGGGTTACATTAGGCCGAGCTCTTCACCTTGGGGAGCTCCGGTGCTATTTGTGAAGAAGAAGGATGGGTCGTTGCGGATGTGTGTGGATTATAGGAAGTTGAATCATGCCACCATTAAGAACCGATATCCGCTCCTGAGCATAGATGATTTGTTTGATCAGTTGCAAGGGGCGAGAGTCTTTTCCAAGATATATCTGAGATCGGGTTATCATCTGTTGAGGATTAAGGAGACCGATGTGTCAAAGACTGCTTTTAGGACGAGGTATGGCCACTTTGAGTTTCTATTTATGCCTTTCGGGTTAACGAATGCTCTGTAGGAAAATCCCGATGTGAGCATCACATGCCCACGGTGCGAAAAACAAAAAATTTTATTCTGGGACCTTCCCGAAAACCAGGATCTATGTGACTATATAACAAAGTCAAACCAAATGACCAAAGGAGACCGTCTCTAACGGTATCCACGCAGAGATCGGAAAACCTAACTGGGACAAAAAATTTGACCCAGGAATAGCTAGAACAAATTAAAGACTGCTAGATCATACCTTTGTTCTATGAAGAGCTTGGAAAAAGATAGAGAAGCTTGAGAATAAGATGCTTGAAGATGGAGAAGCACGATGATGAGAAGAGTTAGAAACTTTTTTCTTTCAACTTCTCTTCAAAGCCAACGATGATCATAAGCAAAAAGACCTTGAGAAACTCTTTCTTTTTCTTCTTCTATATCCCACGATCATCATCTTTACTCCATCAACTTGTATTTTGTCTTTTAGTCATTAATGACTTAATGACTAAGCAAAATGATGGAAGGTTCTTCCATCTTCCTCCTTCATACACACATGTATATATATATATTAATTAATTATTTAATTAATTAATCATATATATATATGTATATATATTGCTGAAGTGGTCCAGTCATACTAGGGTCGAACCTACAGGCCTACCAGGTCCCAGTATGGGAAAAACCCCTGGAAACATTTTTCAGCAATATCGATGTCGCGATCTCATCGGGACATATCTCGATCTCATCGGGATCTATTTAATCCGTTTGCTCTCCTTTTATTGGAACTCTGTCCAAAATTATTTTACGAGTTCTCCGAGACACTCTTATGCGTGTGACCCATTAGGTTCCCGGTTATGTTGGCCACTTAGATTAACACTTAATCTAAGCAAGTCATGAGCGGTATCTAGCAACACATCATGACCCCCAATTGACCGAAAAGTAATTGGTTTGACGAATGAATCTATATTCATCATGGACCATATCACGAATCTTTCCATAGACAATTACCATGCAATTCATCCTTTCACCATGCTATACCCCACTTGGTTATGAGTATGGGCAATGTGTCAACTCTTACTAGACTGACTATGTCAAATCTAGTCCAAGTGATGTCAGTTCTTGTCCTGGGACTCATTTCTTAATACTTAATATGTCAATGAAGACACTCTTCATGACATATGTACTCTGATCAGAGATTTCCAAGTAATGACCCTGACAAGAGGCCATGGGTATCATCTTCTGCTCTCACAGAAGTGGTGAATCCTCTATTGGCTACTCAATTACCTTCGAATACCTAAAACTGTACCCAATCACCACCCTATGAGCGACCTCTGTAAGGCAACAAGGAATGGAGTCAAAGCACGTAATCAAGATTCAAGATATCCTTGAGTACCTCAAGTCTAAGGATACTTGCACCATTGCTATGATGAGATTATCACTGACATTAGAATAGGACATCCATGTGATGATCTCATAGTAGGTCATCCAATGTACTTACTACCTCTAGTAAGCATCCACATCTCAACCCTAAATATCTCATATTTACAGTTTCTGAGATCCACTACTTGATCAAATCAAGGAGCTTGAGATGTGCTAGTCTTTCCGGATTACCGATGTCCAGTCTCAGTAATCCTATGACTAGGGATAATTAAGATACTGATAAAATTGCACATGATAGGAATCTCAATAGTATGATCACATCATAATTTCCTTCATGCTATGTCATATATCATGGACTTCATTAATTTGCTTATTGATCAATATCAGTTCATAAATAATGAACATCAAATTAATGAAATATGCCTTTTCTTTATTTATTCATAAAAACTATACACAAATTTGTACAAAATGCTCTAAAGGCGATTGCCTTCAGGGCACTACTCTAACAATCTCCCACTTGACTTAAAGCCAATCTCCTTGATATCTAATACCATAGGCGAGTACATGAGAATCAAAACGCTTCAGTGACAATGGCTTTGTCAACGGATCAGCAATATTCTGCTCTCTGGGAATTCTCTCTATTTGCACATCACCTCGACCAATGATCTCCCTGATCAGGTGATATCTGCGGAGTAAGTGTTTGGATCGTTGATGAGACCTTGGTTCCTTCGCTGCTTGAATAGCCCCATTGTTGTCACAATACAAGCAGATGGGCCCATCACTACTGGGAACCACACCAAGTTCAAGAATGAACTTCTTGATCCAAATCGCTTCTTTCTTTGCGTCAGGCGGCAATGTACTCTGCCTCGGTCGTTGAATCGCAAGATCATCTCTTGTTTGAACTCTTCCAACCGATCGCCTCATTGCTTCGGTGTGAATATGTAACCTGATTGGGATTTGGAATCATCCTTATCAGATTGAAAACTGGCATCTGTATACCCGCTCACCTGGAGATCTCCATTCCCATATATCAAGAAAACATCCTTAGTCCTTCGCAAGTACTTGAGGATATTCTTGACAGCCACCCAGTGACCCTCACCAGGATCCGATTGGTATCTGCTCGTAACACTTAGAGCATATGATACATCGGGTCTCGTACATAGCATTGCGTACATGATAGATCCTACCGCAGATGCATACGGGATCATATCCATACGCATCCTCTCATCTTGTGTCTTAGGACACATAGATTTCGAGAGTGTTATCCCATGAGTGATGGGAAGGTATCCTCTCTTGGATTGCTCCATGCTAAACCTCTTTAGCATCTTGTCTATGTACGTTGATAGTGAAAGACCAAGCAACCTTTTTGATCTATCTCTATAGATCCTTATCCCAAGGATATAAGTTGCTTCACCAAGGTCTTTCATGGAAAATTGTTTGGACAACCAAATCTTGACTGATTGTAGCATCGAGACATCGTTTCCTAGCAATAATATGTCATCTACATACAGCACAAGGAATACGATTGCAGTCCCACTAACCTTCTTATACATATAGTATTCATCCGGATTTTGTGAGAAACCAAACTCTTTGATTACCTCATCAAAACGGATATTCCAACTCCTGGATGCTTGCTTCAATCCATAGATGGATTTCTGAAGCTTGCATACCTTTTTGCCATCATGGGAGGTGAAGCCCTCAGGTTGTGTCATATACACATCCTCAGCTAGATTTCCATTTAGAAAAGTTGTCTTCACGTCCATTTGCCATATCTCATTATCATAATGAGTGGCAATGGCTAGGAGTATCCTAATGGATTTAAGCATTGCTACTGGGCTGAAGGTCTCGTCGTAGTCAACTCCTTATCTTTGAAGAAAACCTTTAGCCACAAGCCTCGCTTTATAGGTAATCACATTACCATCCATGTCGGTTTTCTTCTTGAAAACCCATTTACACCCTATGGGTTTTATTCCTTCGGGTGCATCAACCAAAGTCCATACTTAGTTTTCATACATGGAATCCATTTCAGCTTTCATGGCTTGAAGCCATTTCTTAGCCTCTGAACTCTTCAGAACCTCTTCATAGGTGGTAGGCTCATCATCTTCTATGAGCAATACGTCATTCTGTTCACTCACGAGAAATCCATATCTTTCGGGAACAGAGCGTATCCTACGTGACCTACGAATTTCGTGTGTTGTAGAAGGTTGAACTGTTACTTCATTTATATGAGTTACGCTTTGAGTTCGACGCGATTGATACGTAATACATTCACGATCTTGAACTTCTTCAAGTTCAATTTTGCTCCCACTGTCTTCTTGTAAAAGAAACTCTTTCTCTAAAAAGACAACATGTTTTGAAACAAACACCTTTTGTTCCTCAGCAAGGTAGAATTGATATCCCATTGTTTCTTTAGGATATCCTACGAACAAACACTTATCAGATTTTGCATCAAGTTTATCTAACTGTGTCTGCTTCACATAAGCAGGACAACCCCAAACTTTCAAATGAGTAAGATAGGGTCTTTTGTTAGTCAACATCTCATATGGAGTAACATCAATTGTCTTTGATGGAACTCTGTTTAGCAAGTAAACAGCTGTCTCGATTGCATTACCCCAAAAGGATTTTGGTAACTTTGCAAAGCCCATCATCGATCGTACCATGTCTAACAAGGTTCGATTTCTCCTTTCTGCCACACCATTATGTTGTGGTGTGTAAGGAGGAGTCCATTGAGATAAAATCTCATTATCTCTGAAATAATTCAAAAACTGTTGGTCTAAGTATTCGCCACCACGATCTGATCGTAATGTCTTGATACTTTTCCCAATTTCGTTTTCTACTTCATTTCTGAATTGTTTGAACTTTTCAAATGCTTCAGATTTGTATCTCATCAGATACAGGTACCCATATCGAGAATAATCATTGATAAAGGTAATGAAGTAAAGATAACCACTTCTAACATGGATGGACATCGGACCACATACATCTAAATGTATTAGGTCTAATACTCCAGTCGCTCGTTCACCCTTTCCCTTAAAGGGTAACTTAGTCATCTTGCCTAATAAACAAGATTCGCATGTGTCATATGATTCATAATCAAATGACCCTAAACTACCGCTTTTATGGAGCTTAGCTATGCGTCTCTCATTTATATGGCCAAGGCGACAATGCCATAAGTAAGTTGATTTTAAATTATCTCGTTTATGTCTTTTCGTGTCATTGACATTCATTATTGGATGTAACATATCTAATATGTAAATTCCATTGCATAATGTACCAGTACCATAAAGCATTCCATTCAAACTAATAGAACAACCATTGCTACTAAAAGTCAAATGGAAACCAGCTCTATTTAAACAAGAAACAGACAATATGTTCTTTGTTAAAACAGGTACAAAATAACATTCATCCAATTTAATTACAAGTCCACTGGGGAGTGACAAGAAATAAGTGCCTACGGCTAATGTAGCAACTCTTGCTCCATTTCCCACACGCAGGTCTAGTTCTCCCTTCATGAGCTGTCTACTGTCCCTGTGGCCCTGCATATCATTGCATATGTGTGAGCCACAACCGGTATCTAATACCCATATGTTATGATCAGAAACAATATTAACCTCAATGACAAACATAACTGAAGAAGTCGAGGCATCTGATGCCTTCTTCTGCTTCAGTTTATCCAGATAGACTTTACAGTTTTGCTTCCAATGGCCAGTCTTGTCACAATGGAAGCAAGTTCCTTTTGGTGCAGTCTCTTTGGTTTTCTTCTTGGCTGCACTTCCTTTGAGATGCTTACGATAAACTTTCCGATCCTCATCAGAAGCATCGACAGCAAGTGGATCAGGAAGTGGAACATCTAGGACATATCCCAGTTCCTCTGACCTGAGAACAATTCTCAGATTTCTCAGCCATTCTAGAAAGTTTGGTCCAGTTAATTTGTTGGAATTCATTAGTGAGCGAAGATTCACACTAGAAGACATCTTCAATAACCTATAGGGAAACGAGAGAAAGAATGTTAGAATAGGAATAGATGCATAATCATAAGGACTTGCATGATATGCATATGGCTCCCACTAGTTTCAAAGATTCCATTACCCTCATAACGAATCCAAGAAAAATTATGACATAATGTCCTAGTGGGTCGATATCCGACATTCCTAAAAATGACCTTGGGTTTGCCCAACAAGCCACCTTAGTTTAATCGGTAGGTATCGGTCATACCAATTGCATCATAGATAGATATCCGACATTCCTAAAATAACCTTGGGTTTGCCCAACAAGCCACCTTAGTTCAATCGGCAGGTATCAATCATACTATTTCCATCTTAGGTGCAACTATCGACTAGTGCTATCAACTTTTGATGTATGCACACACATTGGGTCATCAACTCTTGATGCGTGTACATCGATGTACACTACCCAATTTCGCCTCTCATCACGTTGACCTTGAGTTTGCTCAACAAATCAACGCTTCTAGTGAAAACCGACCCATTAATCCGAAAATCTCATTTTCCATGGTTCGAACATATCCGTATAGAGTGAGCTTGGGTTTGCCCTACAATCCAACTCTATAAGAACTCTGGTTCTCCCCATATTAATGGAAGGCATTAGTTTTCATATTATTTGAGGGTTTTCAGGTCTCATCTTCTTCTTCTCCAAGCGATAGGATTATAGTTACCATGACTATATGGAATGATTTAGGGTATTTAATCAATCACATTGAGTTTATACCTAAAATCATCCATCATCCCACCTATACATGTTGTTGTAGTCGACTGGTGCATGTTCTAGGCGACTGGTGCATGTGCCAATCAACTGGAACTTGTGCTAGTCGACTATAGGTTACTGTGCACGTTCCAGTCGATTGGAACATGTTCTAGTCGACTGGAATTGATTACTGTGCACTTTCCAATCGACTGGAACATATTATAGTCGACTGGAATCCACTTTCCAGTCGACTGGAACATATTATAGTCGACTGGGTTTTGGCCTGCTCTCTAATCGGCTAATTTCTCAATCCATGTAGATCAAATTCACAATACCAAGTGTAATATCCTTTATTATGATGTACCAATGAAACACTTTCATTGTACCATGCTTACCATATATAGTCAAACTATACATGAAACTTGAAATTGATGAATAAACTCTTATTCATTTAGATTTCCAAATAATTTGAGAATATCAAATTATCACCCTAAGTATCTCTAGGTAGTCTACACTTTATCAAGACTATTTCGGCACCTGTCACAAAATTTATGACGGCCAAAACAATCAAGATAAGGGAATATACTAACGAGACGCTAATGAGACACATTTGACATCCTAAATTGTTTGGAAACCCGATTTCAAGAAAATCATTTAGGCAAGCATAAAAAATCAATGTAAAAATTTTTTAATCACATTAAAAATGATCCAAGGCATTGGAACTGAAATCTACACAATTTCTTATTTCAAACAAAACAGCTCCAACAACTTTCTCAAAACTACCAAGCTTTGCATTTTGCTTGAAAAAATCATTGAAACAATTTCAATAAATTCTGATAAAATTACAGAGGTTACAACACGTTCACAAGATGCTCCAGGAATATTTTCAGGATTTATTTCCATCAAAAATTCATTCAACCTCAGCAACTAAGCCAATGTAGAATCTGTGTTCCTCAACACAGTTATTCCCAGCAGCACATAATAAATTCTCAAATAAATAGTAAATCACCTCAAAAACATTTTTCCTTTCTCATAGACATTAATAAACATCTTAGAGACATTTAGGTGAAAGAAAATCAGAAAAAAAAAATTCTACAATTTATTCTCGAATTTATAAGCATGCCTGTTCAAGGAATGTGCACAAAGACAGCAACCAGAACATTAGGGAATAAATTAGCAAAATCATATCAAATCACATTGATAAATTCCGGGATTCCACAAACATATGTAACAACATCTTGTAAACATATCTGGGCAAGAAAATTTCGAAAACTATATCTCATACTGAATTCGAAATTCAACACATACAACTTGCATCATCATCACAAGCATTAGGCAACTCCGACCTAGTCATGGTTTCTTCGTTATATACGACACAAGTGGCTCTGATACCACTGTAGAAAAATCCCGGTGTGAGCATCACATGCTCATGGTGCGGAAAACAAAAATTTTTGTTCCGGGACCTTCCCGAAAGCCAGGATCCATGTGACTATATAACAAAGTCAAACCAAACGACCAAAGGAGACCGTCTCTAACGGTATCCACGCAGAGATCGGAAAACCTAACCGGGACAAACCCTTTGACCCGGGAATAGCTAGAACAAATTAAAGACTGCTAGATCTTACCTTTGTTCTATGGAGAGCTTGGAAAAAGATGGAGAAGCTTGAGAAGAAGATGCTTGAAGATGGAGAAGCACGATGATGAGAAGAGTTAGAAACTTTTTTCTTTCAACTTCTCTTCAAAGCCAACGATGATCATAAGCAAAAAGACCTTGAGAAACTCTTTCTATTTCTTCTTTTATATCCCACGATCATCATCTTTACTCCATCAACTTGTATTTTGTCTTTTAGTCATTAATGACTTAATGACTAAGCAAAATGATGGAAGGTTCTTCCATCTTCCTCCTTCGTACACACATGTATATATATATATTTATTAATTATTTAATTAATTAATCATATATATATATGTATATATATTGCTGAAGTGGTCCAGTCACACTGGGGTCGATCCTACCGGCCTACCGGGTCCCGGTATGGGAAAAACACCCATAAATATTTTTCAGCAATATCGATGTCGCGATCTCATCGGGACATATCTCGATCTCATCGGGATCCATTTAATCCGTTTGCTCTCCTTTTATTGGAACTCTGTCCAAAACTATTTTACGAGTTCTCCGGGGCACTCTTATGCGTGTGAACCATTAGGTTCCCGGTTATGTTGGCCACTTAGATTAACACTTAATCTAAGCAAGTCATGAGCGGTATCTAGCAACACATCATGACCCCCAATTGACCGGAAAGTAATTGGTTTGACGAATGAATCTATATTCATCATGGACCATATCACGAACCTTTTCATAGACAATTACCGTGCAATTCGTCCTTTCACCATGCTATACCCCACTTGGTTATGAGTATGGGCAATGTGTCAACTCTTACTAGACTGACTATGTCAAATATAGTCCAAGTGATATCAGTTCTTGTCCTGGGACTCATTACTTAATAATTAATATGTCAATGAAGACACTCTTCATGACATATGTACTCTGATCAGAGATTTCCAAGTAATGACCCTGACAAGAGGCCATGAGTATCATCTTCTGCTATCACAGAAGTGGTGAATCCTCTATTGGCTACTCAATTACCTTTGAATACCTCAAACTGTACCCAATCACCACCCTATGAGCGACCTCGATAAGGCAACAAGGAATGGAGTCAAAGCACAAAATCAGTATCCAAGATATCCTTGAGTACCTCAAGTCTAAGGATACTTGCACCATTGCTATGATGAGATTATCACTGACATTAGAATAGGACATCCATGTGATGATCTCATAGCAGGTCATCCAATGTACTTACTACCTCTAGTAAGCATCCACATCTCAACCCTAAATATCTCATATTTACAGTTTCTGAGATCCACTGCTTGATCAAATCAAGGAGCTTGAGATGTGCTAGTCTTTCCGGATTACCGATGTCCAGTCTTAGTAATCCTATGACTAGGGATAATTAAGATACTGACATAATTGCACATGATAGGAATCTCAATAGTATGATCACATCATAATTTCCTTCATGTTATGTCATATATCATGGACTTCATTAATTTGCTTATTGATCAATATTAGTTCATAAATAATGAACATCAAATTAATGAAATATGACTTTTCTTTATTTATTCATAAAAACTGTACACAAATTTGTACAAAATGCGCTAAAGGCGATTGCCTTCAAGACACTACTCTAACAATCTCCCACTTGACTTAAAGCCAATCGCCTTGATATCTAATACCATAGGCGAGTACATGAGAATCAAAACTCTTCTGTGACAATGGCTTTGTCAACGGATCAGCAATATTATGCTCTGTGGGAATTATCTCTATCTGCACATCACCTCGACCAATGATCTCCCTGATCAGGTGATATCTGCGGAGTACGTGTTTGGATCGTTGATGAGACCTTGGTTCCTTCGCCTGCGCAATAGCCCCATTGTTGTCACAATACAACTGTATGGGCCCATCACTACTGGGAACCACACCAAGTTCAGCACTGAACTTCTTGATCCAAACTGCTTCCTTTGCTGCGTCTGAAGCGGCAATGTACTCTACCTCGGTCGTTGAATCAGCAGTCGTCTCTTGTTTGGAACTCTTCCAACTGACTGCCCCGCCGTTCAGTGTGAATATGTAACCTGATTGGGATTTGGAATCATCCTTATCAGATTGAAAATGGGCATCCGTATACCCGCTCACCTGGAGATCTCTATCCCCATATATCAAGAAAACATCCTTAGTCCTTCGCAAGTACTTAAGGATATTCTTGACAGCCACCCAGTGACCCTCACCAGGATCCGATTGGTATCTGCTCGTAACACTTAGAGCATATGATACATCGGGTCTCGTACATAACATGCATATGATAGATCCTACCGCAGATGCATACGGGATCATATCCATACGCATCCTCTCATCTTGTGTCTTAGGACACATAGATTTTGAGAGTGTTATCCCATGAGATGCTTACGATAAACTTTTCGATCCTCATCAGAAGCATCGACAGCAAGTGGATCAGGAAGTGGAACATCTAGGACATATCCCAGTTCCTCTGACCTGAGAACAATTCTCAGATTTCTCAGCCAATCTAGAAAGTTTGGTCCAGTTAATTTGTTGGAATTCATTAGTGAGCGAAGATTCACACTAGAAGACATCTTCAATAACCTATAGGGAAAAGAGAGAAAGAATGTTAGAATAGGAATAGATGCATAATCATAAGGACTTGCATGATATGCATATGGCTCCCACTAGTTTCAAAGAATCCATTACCCTCATAACGAATCCAAGAAAAATTATGACATAATGTCCTAACGGGTCGATATCCGACATTCCTAAAAATGACCTTGGGTTTGCCCAACAAGCCACCTTAGTTCAATCGGTAGGTATCGGTCATACCAATTGCATCATAGATAGATATCCGACATTCCTAAAATGACCTTGGGTTTGCCCAACAAGCCACGTTAGTTCAATCGGCAGGTATCAATCATACTATTTCCATCTTAGGTGCAACTATCGACTAGTGCTATCAACTTTTGATGTATGCACACATATTGGGTCATCAACTCTTGATGCGTGTACATCTGATGTACACTACCTATTTTCGCCTCTGTCCACCTTGACCTTGAGTTTACTCAACAAATCAACGCTTCTAGTGAAAACTGACCCATTAATTCGAAAATCTCATTTTCCATGGTTCGAACATATCCGTGTAGAGTGAGCTTGGGTTTACCCAACAACCCAACTCTATAAGAACTCTGGTTCTTCCCATATTAATGGAAGGCATTAGTTTTCCTATGATTTGAGGGTTTTCAGGTCTCATCTTCTTCTTCTCCAAGCCGTAGGATTATAGTCACCATGACTATATGGAATGATTTAGGATATTTCATCAATCACATTGAGTCTATACCGAAAATCATCCATCATCACACCTTTGCATGTTGTTGTAGTCGACTGGTGCATGTTCTAGTCGACTGGAACATGTGCTAGTCGACTACAATGGGTTACTGTGCACATTCCAGTCAACTGGTGCATGTTCTAGTTGACTGGAATCCACTTTCCAGTCGACTGGTGCATGTTCTAGTCGACTGGATTCCACTTTCCAGTCGACTGGTGCATGTTCTAGTTGATCCGAATCCACTTTCGGTCGATCAGTGCATGTTCTAGTCATTCGGATTCCACTTTCCAATCATTGGTGCATGTTCTAGTGTAACATCCGTTCTGAGGTGACGGGTATATCTATAAATTTGGATCGAGTTAAGATTGTGTACAGGCTAATGTAAATTGTGCATGCATTATAACTTCTATAGTTACTAGTAAATGAACTATTGTTGCATAAGCATATGTATATACGTACATGTATGACAATTTCCCGATTGAATTGTGGAAAATTGGAAATTGTGTGATAAGAGTATATGAGTTTTGAATATGGAATTGGAATGAGAAAATTGAATTTAGAGGATTGAATTATGAGATTGGAGTGTAGGAGTATGTAATTCCTAATTTTGTGAATTCATGGAACTTTTTCTGGAAATTTTTAGAGTTTTAGATCCGAACTGGAAAATTTAGCTAAGGGACTGATAAATTGGATTCCAGGTCCAAGATTGATTGGCAATTGATATGAGATAATGTGACATATGATTTTGGGTTTTATTATTAATGATCATTGCAAAATTGGGAGAAAAATAGAATAAGAATTAGACTGATAGACGTTAAGATTCGGACTTGTGGCAACTAAATTGCCAAACAAGCCTTTAAAGCTCACATATATATATATGTTAAACGTTTATTTCATCATCGATGATCGTGGGTGAGCATTTGGCGATTTGGAGTTTCTTGGAGGATTCTCAATGGATTGAAGCTTGAATCAAGTAAGTTTATACTTGTTTATGAGTTAAATCGTTTCATTTGATCATTGATTTGAGTAAGAAATTGGTTAGAAAGTTTGAAAGTTTGGATGATTAGAGTTTTGTGATTTTCGTTGGTTTTGATTTGGGTTTTGATAAATAATGGTTTAAATGAGGATTGAGGCTAGAAATGAGTTTAGTGTAGTATACTAAGTTGATTGGGAGTCATTTGGAGTGATTTGGATGAATAGATATCGAAAATCAGAAATTTCGGTTTCGTCGCGATTTTGCGATCGCCGCGCGACATCGAGGAACACGCCACAAGCGAAACCAACCCGATGTGCGTACGTCGCGATTTAATTAAAAATATTTTAATTTATGCGCCGCGGCGAGGAAGACAAGGCATACGCCGCGACGAACGCGTGCGTACGTCGCGACGTGGGATGCCCGGTTCGCCGCGGCATCGAGGGATGCTTTCCGAAAATGAATTTGAGGTTTTTGAATTTGGAGAATTTTGGGATTTAAATTGGATTTGTTATGGATCAAAGTGGCACTTGAGAAATAGGAATTTCAATCTAGAAGAAATGAAATTAAAGGATTATAAGGTGATTGTTACAAGTAATGAGCTTGAGGATTGATTTTCAAATGAATTGGTTTCTAAATGACTAATTGGAATTTGGAGACTAAGAATATTGAATTGATAAGAATGGAAATTCGGAATGTAATTATATGATTATTGGAATTGAGTGGTAAACGATTAGTGATTGTGATTCTAATTGAAAGGGTTATGGATTAGTAAGAGAGTGATCAAATTGAGGAATTCGGGAATTTGATTGGGAATGTCATAACATGTATAGTATTTATCGTATTTGTTATTGGTTATTGATATTGGCCAAAATGGTAATGTGAATTATTTGAATTGACATAGAGGTTCCGATGGATCGACACTCCACGGACGATATTGGGACTTCCAGGCTGTAGCTCGGAAGTGCAGGTAAGTAACCTAGTTGGTTTCTCAACCTTATGTGTTTATTAATTATATGCATTGATTGCTATGAGGAAGCAAGGATGGATATATGTGATTGAGTGATTTGATTGATTTCAAACCATGGGTGTTCGAAATATTGGATTGTGATATTGAAGTGCAAATGTGAATAAGTACGTGTAAATGCATGAGTAAATTGGATTGTAAATGTGTTAATGAAATGAAATGTAAATGCATAGGAATGAAATACCGGACTAAAAGTCCGAAGATATTGGAAAATGATCGGAAATGCAATAATTGGAAATTGGAAAGTGACATGTGCATTCATGCATAGTAAATGATCGATAATAGTAGTTGTGACGGTGGTACCAGCGTATGCAGAGCCACGAGCTCAATGCACTTTGCTCAAATCATTTGGGTTTTCGTGGCACATCATGCCCAATGTATATGATAGAGCTTTAAGCTCAACGCACAGACCTCGGGTCCAACGATCGATAGAGCCTCGGGCTCACCGCAGGCATATCAAGCCTAACGATTTGAGCCAGCCACCGCTCAACGTAAATGATCGGTATGCGGTCACAACAACGAAACGAAAATTGAAAGTGTCTCATGGGCATTGCATCAGATATGGTGATTGAAAATGTAAATTATTTGTGAATGGTATGAAATGTGAATAAGGAAATTGCATGTGATATTCTTGTAAGTGCTTCTTGTGTGTTATGTGTATATGATTGTGAATGCATGAGTTGGGTGAACCATCGATGATGGTTTCTCACCGAGTTCGCAAACTCACCCAACATTGCATCTATTTTTCAGAAGTGAAGAGTACCCGTTAGACACACGGAGTATGTCTACCGCTAGCAAGGCGTATATCGAATTGGGATCGGTGTCGTCACATCTCGCATTAGTATAGTGATTTGTTCAAAGGGCCTAACTAGATAAATGTAAAATTGTATTGTGTTTTAGTGATTACTAAAATGTGTTCAGAAATGGCATTGGAACCCGGTTGGGTCATGCCTTTACCTTATGCTGTGATTGAGCACTATTGAGTGCCTTTTGTGACCGAAATCGTATTTGATTGAAAATATTTTAAGTAGCAAATTGGGCTAAAGTGTTTATTGATTTCATTGTTTAACTGTTTTGAAAAAGAAAAGTGTTACAAAGAGTTTTAAATTGATAATGATTGCTCTAGCATGCCACCCTCGCGGGTCACGGGCTCGGATATCACCGTCGATATCGGGTTCGGGTCTCGTCGGGAGTGGGGTGCTACATCTAGTCGACTGGAATGGACGTGCCAGTCGACTGGAACATGTGCTAGTTGACTGGTTTTTGGTCTGCTCTCTAATCGGCTAATTTCTCAATCCGTGTAGATCAAATTCACAATATCAAGTGTAATATCCTTTATTATGATGTACCAATGAAACACTTTCATTGTTCCATGCTTACCATATATAGTCAAACTATACATGAAACTTGAAATTGATGAATACACTCATATTCATTTAGATTTCTAAATAATTTGAGAATATCAAATTATCACCCTAAGTATCTCTAGGTAGTCTACACTTTATCAAGACTACTTCGGCACCTGTCACAAAATTTGTGACGGCCAAAACAATCAAGATAAGGGAATATACTAACGAGACGCTAATGAGACACATTTCACATCCTAAATTGTTTGGAAACCCGATTTCAAGAAAATCATTTAGGCAAGCATACAACATCAATGTAACACATTTTTAATCACATTAAAAATGATCCAAGGCATTGGAATTGAGAAATACACAATTTTTCATTTCAAACAAAACAGCTCCAGCAATTTTCTCAAAACTGTCAAGCTTTGTCTTTTGCTTGAAACACTCATTGAAAAAATTTCAATAAATTCTGAGAAAATTACAGAGGTTAAAACATGTTCACAAAATGTTCCATGAATTTTTTCACGATTTATTTCCATCAAAAACTCATCCAACCTCAGCAATAAAGCCAATGTAGAATCTGTGTTCCTCAACACAGTTATTCCCATCAGCACACAATAAATTCTCAAATAAATAGTAAATCACCTTGAAAACATTTTTCCATTCTCATAGACATTCATAAACATCTTAGAGACATTTTGGTGAAAGAAAATCTGAAAAAAAAATTCTACAATTTATTCTCGAATTTATAAGCATGCCTATTCATTGAATGTGCACAAAGACAGCAACCAGAACATTAGGGAATAAATTAGCAAAATCATATCAAATTACATTGATAAATTCCGAGCTTCCACAGACATATGCAACAACATCTTGTGAACATATCTGGTCAAGAAAATTTCGAAAACTATATTTCTATACTGAATTCGAAATTCACACAATCAACATGCATCATCGTCACAAGCAATAGGCAATTCCGACCTAGTCATGGTTTCTTCGTTATATACAACACAAGTGGCTCTGATACCACTGTAGGAAAATCCCGGTGTGAGCATCACATGCCCACGGTGCGGAAAACAAAAATTTTTGTTCCGGGACCTTCCCGAAAGTCAGGATCCATGTCTCTATACAACAAACTCAAACCATAACAGCCAAAGGAGACCGTCTCTAACGGTATCCACGCAGAGATCGGAGAACCTAAGCGGGACAAACCCTTTGACCCGGGAATAGCTAGAACAAATTAAAGACTGCTAGATCTTACCTTTGTTCTTGGAGAGCTTGAGAATCACGATGGAGAAGGAAGATTGGTGAAGAAGAGATGAAGCCTTGGATGAAAGATGATGAACTTTAGGATTTTAGAAACTCTTTCTTCAACCCACGATGATCACCAAAGAGTCCTACCGGCCTACCGGGTCCTGATATGGGAAAAACCCCCGGAAACCTTTTTTAGCAATGTCGATGTCGCGATCTCATCGGGACATATCTCGATCTCATCGGGATCCATTTAATCCGATTGCTCTCCATATATTTGAACTCTGTCCAAAACTATTTTACGAATTCTCCGAGACGCTCTTATGCGTGTGACCCATTAGGTTCCCGGTTATGTTGGCCACTTAGATTAACACTTAATCTAAGCAAGTCATGAGCGGTATCTAGCAACACATCATGACTCCCAATTGACCGGAAAGTAATTGATTTGACGAATGAACATGTATTCATCATGAACCATATCACGAACCTGTCCATAGACAATTACCGTGCAGTTCGTCCTTTCACCATGCTATACCCCACTTGGTTATGAGTATGGGCATAGTGTCAACTCTTACTAGACTGACTAAGTCAAATCTTGTCCAAGTGATATCAGTTCTTGTCCTGGGACTCATTACTTAATATGTCATTGAAGACACTCTTCATGACATATATGCTCCGGCCAGAGACTTTCAAGTAATGACCCTGACAAGAGGCCATGGGTATCATCTTCTGCTATCACAGAAGTGGTGAATCCTCTATTGGCTACTCAATTACCTTCGAATACCTCAAACTGTACCCAAGCACCACCCTATGAGCAACCTCTGTAAGGCAACATGGAATGGAGTCAAAGCACAGAATCAGTATCCAAGATATCCTTGAGTACCTCAAGTCTAAGGATACTTGCACCATTGCTATGATGAGATTATCACTGACATTAGAATAGGACATCCATGTGATGGTCTCATAGCAGGTCATCCAATGTACTTACTACCTCTAGTAAGCATCCACATCTCAACCCTAAATAACTCATATTTACGGTTCGAGATCCACCGCTGATCAAATCAAGGAGCTTGAGATGTGTTAGTCTTTCCGGATTCTGATGTCCATCTCGAAATCCTATGACTAGGGATAATTAAGATACTGACATAATTGCACATGATAGGAATCTCAATAGTATGATCACATCATAATTTCCTTCATGCTATGTCATATATCATGGACTTCATTAATTTTCTTATTGATCAATATCAGTTCATAAATAATGAACATCAAATTAATGAAATATGCCTTTTCTTTATTTATTCATAAAAACTGTACACAAATTTGTACAAAATGCGCTAAAGACGATTGCCTTCAGGGCACTACTCTAACAATCTCCCACTGGACTTAAAACCAATCGCCTTGATATCTAATACCATAGGTGAGTACATGAGAATCAAAACTCTTCTGTGACAATGGCTTTATCAACGGATCAGCAATATTCTACTCTGTGGGAATTCTCTCTATTTGCACATCACCTCGACCAATGATCTCCCTGATCAGGTGATATCTGCGGAGTACGTGTTTGGATCGTTGATGAGACCTTGATTCCTTCGCCTGCGCAATAGCCCCATTGTTATCACAATACAACTGTATGGGCCCATCACTGCTAGGAACCACACCAAGTTCAGCAATGAACTTCTTGATCCAAACTGCTTCCTTTGCTGCGTCTGAAGCGGCAATGTACTGTGCCTCGGTCGTTAAATCAACAGTCGTCTCTTGTTTGGAACTCTTCCAACTGACTGCCCCGTCGTTCAGTGTGAATATGTAACCTGATTGGGATTTGGAATCATCCTTATCAGATTGAAAACGGGCATCTGTATACCCGCTCACCTGGAGATCTCTATCCCCATATATCAAGAAAACATCCTTAGTCCTTCGCAAGTACTTAAGGATATTCTTGACTGCTACCCAATGACTCTCACCAGGATCCGATTGGTATCTGCTCGTAACACTTAGAGCATATGATACATCGGGTCTCATACATAGTATAGCATACATGATAGATCCTACCGCAGATGCATACGGGATCATATTCATGTGCATCCTTTCATCTTGTGTCTTAGGACACATAGATTTCGAGAGTATTATGCCATGAGTCACGGGAAGGTACCCTCTCTTGGATTGCTCCATGCTAAAACTCTTTAGCATCTTGTCTATGTACGTTGATTGTGAAAGACCAAACAACCTTTTTGATCTATCTCTATAGATTCTTATCCCAAGGATATAAGTTGCTTCACCAAGGTCTTTCATGGAAAATTGTTTAGACAACCAAATCTTGACTGATTGTAGCATCGAGACATCGTTTCCTAGTAATAATATGTCATCTACATACAGCACAAGGAATACGATTGCAGTCCCACTAACCTTCTTATACACACAGTATTCATCCGGATTTTGTGAGAAACTAAACTCTTTGATTACCTCATCAAAATGGATATTCCAACTCCTGGATGCTTGCTTCAATCCATAGATGGATTTTTGAAGCTTGCATACCTTTTCGCCATCATAGGAGGTGAAGCCCTCAGGTTGTGTCATATACACATCCTCAGCTAGATTTTCATTTAGGAAAGTTGTCTTCACATCCATTTGCCATATCTCATAATCATAATGAGTGGCAATGGCTAGGAGTATCCTAATGGATTTAAGCATTGCTCTTTGGTCAAGGTCTCGTCGTAGTCAACTCCTTGTCTTTGACGAAAGCCTTTAGCCACAAGCCTTGCTTTATAGGTAATCACATTACCATCCATGTCGGTTTTCTTTTTGAAAACCCATTTGCACCCTATGGGTTTGATTCCTTCGGGTGCCTTAACCAAAGTCCATACTTGGTTTTCATACATGGAATCCATTTCAGCTTGCATGGCATGAATCCATTTCTGAGACTCTGAACTCTTCAGAACCTCTTCATAGGTGGTAGGCTCATCATCTTCTATAAGCAATACGTCATTCTGTTCATTCATGAGAAATCCATATCTCTCGAGAACAGACCGTATCTTCGTGACCCTCTTAACTTCGTGTGTTGTAGAAGGTTGAATGTTATTTCATCTGTATGAGTTACGCTTTGAGTTCGAGCAGATTGATCTGCGTATGCATTGAGCATCCCAACTTCTTCAATTTCAAATTTGCTCCCACTGTCTTCTTGTAAAAGAAATTCTTTCTCTAAAAAGGCAGCATGCTTCGAAACAAACACCTTTTGTTCCTCAGCAAGAGTAGAATTGATATCCCATTGTTTTTTAGGATATTCTACTTAACAAACACTTGTCGACTTTGCATCAAGTTTATCTCGACCGTGTCCGCTTCACAAGCGTGACAACCCCAAACTTTCAAATGAGTAAGATAAGGTCTTTTGTTAGTCCACATCTCATATGGAGTAACATCAATTTTCTTTGATGGAACTCTGTTTAGCAAGTAAACAGCTGTCTCTATTGCATACCCCCAAAAGGATTTTGGTAACTTTGCAAAGCCCATCATTGATCGTACCATGTCTAACAAGGTTCGATTTCTCCTTTCTGTCACACCATGATGCTGTGGTGTGTAAAGAGGAGTCCATTGAGATAAAATCCCATTATCTCCGAGATAATCCAAAAACTGTTGGTCTAAGTATTCCCCACCACGATCTGATCGTAATGTCTTGATACTTTTCCCAAGTTAGTTTTCTACTTCATTTCTGAATTGTTTGAACTTTTCAAATGCTTGATTTGTATCTCATCGAATCTGGTACCCATATCGAGAATAATCATCAATAAAGGTAATGAAGTAAAGACAACCACTTCGGCATGGATGGACATCGGACCACATACATCCGAATGTATTAGGTCTAATACTCGAACATACGTTCACCCTTTCCCTTAAAGGGTAATTTACTCATCTTGCCTAATAAACAAGATTCGCATGTGTCATATGATTCATAATCAAATGACCCTAAACTTCCACTCTTATGGAGCTTAGCTATGCGTCTCTCATTTATATGGCCAAGACGACAATGCCATAAGTAAGTTGATTTTAAATTATCTCATTTATGTTTTTTTCGTGTCATTGACATTCATAAATGGATGTGAGATATCTAATATGTAAATTCCATTGCATAATGTACCAGTACCATAAAGCATTCCATTCAAACTAATAGAACAACCATTGTTACTAAATGTCAAATGGAAACCAACTCTATTTAAACAAGAAACAGACAATATGTTCTTTGTTAATACAGGTACAAAATAACATTCATCCAATTTATTTACAAGCCCAGTGGGGAGTGACAAAAAGTAAGTGCCTACCGCTAATGCAACAACTCTTGCTCCATTTCCCACATGCAGGTCTAGTTCTCCCTTCATGAGTTGTCTACTGTCCCTGAGGCCCTGCATATTATTGCATATGTGTGAGCCACAACCGGTATCTAATACCCATATGTTATGGTCAGAAACAGTATTAACCTCAATGACAAACATACCTGAAGAAGTCGAGGCATTTGATGCCTTCTTTTGCTTCAATTCTTCCAGATAGACTTTACAGTTCTGCTTCCAGTGGCCAATCTTGCCACAATGGAAGCAAGTTCCTTTTGGTGCAGTCTCTTTGGTTTTCTTCTTGGCTGTACTTCCTACTTTCTGATCTTCATCAGAAGCATCACCAGCAGGTTAATCAGGAAGTAGAACATCTAGGACATAGCCCAGATCCTCAGATCTGAGAACAATTATCAGATTTTTCAGCCAATCTAGAAAGTTGGTCCAGTTAATTTGTTGGAATCCATTAGTGAGCGCAAGTTCACACTGGAAGTCATGTTCAATAACCTATAGCAAAAGAGAGAAAGAATGTTAGAATAGAATTACATGCATGATCATAAGGACTTGCATGATATGCATATGGCTCCCACTAGTTTCAAAGAATCCATAACCCTCAGTACGAATCCAAAAAACATTATGAAAAAATGTCCTAGTGGTTCGATATCCGACATTCCTAAGGATAACCTTAGGTTTACCCAACAAGCCACCTTAGGTCAATCGATAGGTATCGGTCATACCAATTGCATCATAGATATCCGACATTACTAAAACGACCTTTGGTTTACCCAACAAGCCACCTTAGATCAATCGGCAGGTATCGGTCATACCACTTGATTCATAGATGCAACTATCGACTAGTGCTATCAACTCGTGATGTATGTACACACATTGGGTTATCAACTCTTGATGCGCGTACATCTGATGTACACTACCCAATTTCATCTCTGTCCACGTTGACCTTGAGTTTACTCAACAAATCAACGCTTCTAGTGAAAACCGACCTATTAATCTAAAAATCTTTTTTTCATGGTTCGAACATATCCGTATAGAGTGAGCTTGGGTTTACCCAACAACCCAACTCTATAAGAACTCTGGTTCTCCCCATATTAATGGAAGGCGTTAGTTTTCATATGATTTGAGGGTTTTCAGGTCTCATCTTCTTCTTCTCCAAGCCGTAGGATTATAGTCACCATGACTATATGGAATGATTTAGGGTATTTCATCAATCACATTGAGTCTATACCTAAAATCATCCATCATCACACCTTTGCATGTTGTTATAGTCGACTGGTACATGTTCTAGTCGACTGGAACATATGCTAGTCGACTATATGGGTTATCTTGTGCGTTCGGTGATCGGTGCATGTTCTAGTCATTGAATCCACTTTCCAATGATCGGTGGTGCATGTTCTAGTCCTTTGAATAGACGTGCGGTCATTGGAACATGTGCTAGTCGACTGGTTTTTGCCCTGCTCTCTAATCGGCTAATTTCTCAATCCGTGTAGATCAAATTCACAATACCAAGTGTAATATCCTTTATTATGATGTACCAATGAAACACTTTCATTGTTCCATGCTTACCATATATAGTCAAACTATACATGAAACTTGAAATTGATGAATACACTCTTATTCATTTAGATTTCCAAATAATTTGAGAATATCAAATTATCACCCTAAGTATCTCTAGGTAGTCTACACTTTATCAAGACTACTTCGGCACCTGTCACAAAATTTGTGACGGCCAAAACAATCAAGATAAGGGAATCTACTAACGCGACGCTAATGAGACACATTTGACATCCTAAATTGTTTGAAAACCCGATTTCAAGAAAATCATTTAGGCAAGCATACAAAATCAATTTAACACATTTTTAATCACATTAAAAATGATCCAAGGCATTGGAATTGAGCAATACACAATTTTTCATTTCAAACAAAACAGCTCCAGCAATTTTCTCAAAACTGCCAAGCTTTGTCTTTTTCTTGAAACACTCATTGAAACAATTTCAATAAATTCTGAGAAAATTAAGGAGGTTAAAACATGTTCACAAAATGTTCCATGAATGTTTTCACGATTTATTTCCATCAAAAACTCATCCAACCTCAGCAATAAAGCCAATGTAGAATATGTGTTCCTCAACACAGTTATTCCCATCAGCACACAATAAATTCTCAAATAAATAGTAAATCACCTTGAAAACATTTTTCCATTCTCATAGACATTCATAAACATCTTAGAGACATTTCGGTGAAAGCAAATCTGAAAAAAAAAATTTATAATTTATTCTCGAATTTATAAGCATGCATGTTCATTGAATGTGCACAAAGACAGCAACCAGAACATTAGGGAATAAATTAGCAAAACCATATCAAATCACATTGATAAATTCCGAGCTTCCACAGACATATGCAACAACATCTTGTGAACATATCTGGTCAAGAAAATTTCAAAAACTATATTTCTATACTGAATTCGAAATTCACACAATCAACATGCATCATCGTCACAAGCAATAGGCAATTCCGACCTAGTCATGGTTTCTTCGTTATATACGACACAAGTGGCTCTGATACCACTGTAGGAAAATCCCGGTGTGAGCATCACATGCCCACGGTGTGGAAAAAAAAAATTTTGTTCCGGGACCTTCCTGAAAGCCAGGATCCATGTGTCTATCTAACAAACTCAAACCATAACAGCCAAAGGAGACCGTCTCTAACGGTATCCACGCAGAGATCGGAGAACCTAACCGGGACAAACCCTTTGACCCGGTAATAGCTAGAACAAATTAAAGACTGCTAGATCTTACCTTTGTTCTTGGAGAGCTTGAGAATCACGATGGAGAAGGAAGATTGGTGAAGAAGAGATGAAGCCTTGGATGAAAGATGATGAACTTTAGGATTTTAGAAACTCTTTCTTCAACCCACGATGACCACGAAAGAGTCATTTCTTCATATATCTTTCTCAAAGATCAAGAAGAGAAGATCATCGTTTTTCACTCTTCTTTCATCACCAACGAGCATCTCCTCCTTCTCCTCATTCTTTTTTGTCATTTAGTCATTAAAAGCCATTTTGATGACTAAGCCAATAAGGAAGCTTCTAAATGCTTCTTTTTATCCTCCCACGTATTCATCATATATATTAATTAATTAATTAATTAATTACTTAATTAATTAATAATATATATATATATAAATAAATGCTGAAGTGGTCCAGTCACACTGGGGTCGGTCCTACCGGGTCCCGGTATGGGAAAAACCCCCGAAAACCTATCTCAGCAATATCGATGTCGCGATCTCATCGGGACATATCTCGATCTCATCGAAATCCATTTAATCCGATTGCTCTCATTTTATTGAAACTCTGTCCAAAACTATTTTACGATTTCTCCGAGACACTCTTATGCGTGTGACCCATTAGGTTCCCGATTATGTTGACCACTTAGATTAACACTTAATCTAAGCAAGTCATGAGCGATATCTAGCAACACATTATGACCCCCAATTGACCGGAAAGTAATTGGTTTGAAGAATGAACATGTATTCATTATGAACCATATCACGAACACGTCCATGAACAATTCTTAGTGCAATTAGTCCTTTCACCATGCTATACCCCACTTGGTTATGAGTATGGGCAAAGTGTCAACTCTTACTAGACCGACTAAGTCAAATCTAGTCAAGTGATATCGGTTCTTGTCACGGGACTCATTACTTAAAATTTCACCGAAGACACTCTTCATGACATATATGCTCCGGCCAGAGACTTTCAAGTAATGAACCTGACAAGAGGCCATGGGTATCATCTTCTGCTATCACGTAAGTGGTGAATCCTCTATTGGCTACTCAATTACCTTGAATACCTCAAACTGTACCCAAGCACCACCCTATGAGCAACCTCTCGTAAGGCAACAAGGAATGGAGTCAAAGCGTAATCGAGATCCAAGATATCCTTGAGTACCTCGAGTCAAGGATACTTGCACCATTGCTATGATGAGATTATCACCGACATTAGAATAGGACATCCGTGTGATGATCTCATAGCAGTCATCCAATGTACTTACTACTTCTAGTAAGCATCCACATCTCAACCCTAAATATCTCATATTTACAGTTTCTGAGATCCACTGCTTGATCAAATCAAGGAGCTTGAGATGTGCTAGTCTTTCCTGATTACCGATGTCCAGTCTTAGTAATCCTATGACTAGGGATAATTTAGATAATGACATAATTGCACATGATAGGAATCTCAGTATTATGATCACATCATAATTACCTTCATGCTATGTCATATATCATGGACTTTATTAATTTGATTACAGATCAATATCTGTTCATAAATAATGAACAACAATTTAATGAAATATATGTCTTTCTTTATTTATTTATAAAGAACGTACACAAATTTGTACAAAATGCGCTAAAGGCGATTGCCTTCAGGGCACTACTCTAACACCTCCCACTACGTCTAGACACATCTTGATGTTCAGGTTGCACTTCTGATTCAACTCTTGAATCCATTTCGACATCTTGTTCTGTCATATCTAAAACAACTCTTGGTTTGGATGAAATTGCTAACTCCTTTAGTACTACTTCACTTCTTCCTTTGTGATTTCTCACAAACTCTTCCTCTAAGAAGTTTGCATTTGTCGACACAAATACCTTCCTATCATGAGGACTGTAAAAATAGTACCCTCGAGTTCCGTAGGATATCCTACAAACAAACATACTTCGACCTTGGTTCTATCTTTGTGGATTCGGGCTTTAGAACATGGGCTGACAGCCCCAAGTCCTCAAGTGCCTCAATGAAGGCACTCGCCACCCACAACTCCCTAGGTGTTTTAGGCACCGATTTGGATGGAGCAAAGTTAAGAAGATATGTTGCCGCTTGTATGGCATATCCCGTAACGATTCTCGAAGGCTAGCATAGGACATCATTGATCTTACCATTTCCAATAGAGTTCTATTTCTCCTCTCTGCTACACCATTCTGTTGAGGTGTACGAGGAGCTGACAAATTGGAAACAATTCCATTGTCAATTAAATATTACTGGAACTCTCCAGATAAATACTCACCACCTCGATCTGATCGAAGCTGTTTTAAGGCTTGTCAAGTTGCTTATCAGCTTCAGCTTTGAATTCTTTGAACTTTTCAAAAGATTCACTCTTTTTATGCATCAAATACAAATAGCCATGTCTTAAGTAATCATCTATAAAATTTATGAAATATTCATAACCTCCTCTAGCTTGTACATTCATGGGCCCACACACATCAGTATGTACCATATCCAATGTGGATTCAAATCTGTTTCCTTTAGAAGGAAATGAGGCTTTTGTCATTTTTCCTTCAATACAAGATTCACAGGTGGGTAATGGATCACTATCCAAGCCCATAAGGATCCCATCCTTTACTAGCTTTGTCAAGTCTTTTACGATTGATATGACCCATCCTTAGATGCCACAGATACTTTGAATTAATGCTAGAGATATTGGATTGTCTTGGTTTTATCAATTCGTGGTGTTTAGTGAGCCTTTCATAGGTTCTATAAAAACAATCCATGTTTAATTATCGCTTCACAAATAAAATCCTTATTCTCATATATTGAAACAACCTTTTCAAAATATAAGGAATAGCCAGATTTTATTAGACAAAAATGTAAATCATGTTCCTTACAATCATTGGCATGTAATAAACATCTTCCAAATATAACCTATGACCACTAGAAAGTCCAAGATAACTACTCCCACCGATTCTCGCTGAAACATAGGAACCATCTCGCTATCTTAACTTGAAAATGGCCTTTAGAAGTCTTTTCCTTTCTTGAACCCTGCAAAGAATTACAAACATGGTTAGTGGCTCCCTAATCTAATATCTAAGAAGTAGATAAATCGCCACAATTCTAGTTCCTAACAAACTTAGGAAACCCATACCTTGTTTGTTTTGAGGGACTCTAGGTAGACTGGATGCTTCTTTTCCAAAGGCCCATCTCATCACAAAGGAAACACTTTCCTTTGATGTTCTCTTTGGCCTTCTTTTTCATGGGTTTGGCCTTGACCCCTATTTGGGCCTTCTTTTCATTGGACCCTTCTTCTTTCCTTGCCCTTACCTGGGCTTAGAAGAAGAAGCTACATTAGCTTCGGCCCATGAGCCTTAATATTCAATATTTCCTCCGTGTTCTGAGGGTATTCATCAACTCACTCAAGGTGTAATCCTTCTTTGTTGAGCTCATAGTCCAACTTAAACTGCTGAAAAGAAGAGTTTAAGCTATTGATGATCATAATCATCTGCGTGTCCGCATCCATATCCGCCCAAGCATCTCAAATTTCAAGGACCGCAGAGATTACCTTCATCATGTAATCCCAAGACCGGTTCACCTGTGTTTCGTCCCGAGATTATGAAAGGTTTGATAGCTTTCACTCTTGCAGACCTAGTCCTCACACCAAACATCTCATGTAGGTGATGGACCATTGCACTAACAGCTTTCATACAAGCAATTTGCTTTTGCAACATGCCACGATGAAGCTTTAATATAACACTTAGTAGTCTTGTCAAGATTCTCGCCAACGCCATGTTGTTGGACTTGCTCAAGAGTTGCATCTCCACTTAGAGGTGTAGGCTCATTTTCGCTAACACCCATGAAATACGCTCATATTGAAGAACAATGTCAAGGTTACGCTCCATTCATTAAACTTGTCTCCATTTTCCAATTTGTTATTAGTCAAGAGTAGGGTGAGTGGATTCATTTTATGGTTGATTATGTCCGAAAATATAAATTATTAAAACATGAGCATACTAGTCAACAATTTATGGAACTTTGTATAAAATCATGATGCATGTATGCATGATGATAGATTTAACAAAACTTAAAAATTAAAACATTATACTGATTTATTATTTTTCTTATCTATAATGTATCTAAGTGATTTGTGGGCCATCTTATCTATTAAAAGAAAAATTGGGACCCTCCCACTCAAAAAACTACCAAACATCTCATGCTTAATTTTTAAGAAGCGCCTTAATTTGATCCATACTTTTACCAATGAGCTACGCGGGCGCTTATTGATAAAAATGTTGAGTGTATAACCATTTGATTCATTCACTAAAGATACCTATAAATCATGTTGGACCCATCACGAGCCCAACGTCAGTGTTAGAGTAATGCCCAAAGGCAATCCCTTTAGCGCTTTTTGTTCATAGTCATGTATGAGACTTTATGAATAAATAAAGAAAGGCATGTTTCATTTATTTGATGTTCTTTATAAATTGATATTGATCTTTAATCAAATTAATGAAGTCCATGATATATGACATAGCATGAAGGAAATTATGATGTGATCATAATCCCGAGATTCCTATCATGTGCAATTATGTCAAGATTCAAATTTTCCCTAGTCATAGGATTAATAAGACCGACATCATTAATCCCATTGACTAGCATATGTCATACTCCTTGATTGGATCAAGCAAAGGATCTCGTAAACTGTAAATATGAGATATTTAGAGTTGACATATGGATGCTTACTAGTGATAGTAAGTTCATTGATGACCGCCATGAGATCATCACATGGATTTAATGTTAGTGATAATCTCATCATAGCAATGGTGCAAGTATCCTTAGACTTGAAGTACTCAAGGATATCTTGATACCGATCCTCGCATTTTGACTTCATTCCTCGTGGCCTTCAAAGGTTACTCATGGGTTGTGCTTGGGTACAACTTGAGGTATTCAAGGTAATTGAGTAGCTAATAAAGGATTCATCACTTCGTGAGAATGTAAGAGATACCTGCCTCTTGTCAGATCATTACTTTAAGTCTCTCGCGAGCATGACTATGTCATGAAGAGTGTCTTCATGGACATATAAAGTAATGAGTCCTCGACAGAACCGATTTCACTTGGCTAGACTTAGTCTAGTAAGAGTTGACATATTAGTCATACTCATAACCAAGTGGGGTATAGAATGATGAAAGGACTAATTGCACAAGAATTGTCATGGAAGGGTTCGTGATCCGTTCGTGATGAATTCATCAAACCGATTACTTTCCGGTCAATTGGGGTCATGATGTGTTGCTAGATACCGCCATGACTTGCTCAGATTAATTGTTAATCTAAGTGACCAACATCACCGGAACCTAAAGGGTCACACGATAAGAGTGTTTCAGAGAATCAGAAATAGTAATTGGACAGAGTTCCAATTATGGAGAGCATTAGGATTAAATGGATCCCGATGAGATTGGGATATGTCCCATGAGATCGCGACATCAATATTGTTAAGAAAGTTTTCCTGAGTCGCTTTTAAGATCGGGGCCCTAGAGGCGGTAGGACCAATTCAGCTTGAATCGACCTTAGCATTTATATTCTAATTAATTAATTAATTATTATATAAAATTAAGACATGTGTCGTTGGTGTTAGTGTAAAGTGATAAACTTTTGACTTTTCAAAAGTTTATTCATTTAATGCTTAGCCAAATGTATGGTTATTAATCCACCACATATCTTGATCTTATGGAAGCAATTTTTAAGTGTTAAAAATTAACATAAGATGGCTGGAATTAAGGGGTTGCCGTCGATGCTTTTGGCTTGAAAGGGAAGAACAATTTTCCTTAAGTGTTAAGGTTACAAAGTTTGAAAAGGTTTCAAGTTTCTTCTTCTCCTTAAGGCATCAACGTGTATTTCCTTCTCCAAGCAAGGTTTCAACATCGATCCAAGCTCTCCACAGGACAGAGGTAGGCTCTAGCAGGTTTTATTCTGTTCTAGCTATTCCCGGGTCAAAAGTGTTTGACTCGGTTAGGTTTTCTGATCTCTGCGTGGATACCTTTAGAGATAGTCTCTATTGGCTATTCAGGTTTGAGGTTTTCATACCGACACCGGGATTCTGGGTTTTGGGAAGGTCCCGGGAATAAAAAATTTTTGTTTCCGCTGCTGGAACATGTGATGTTCCTCCCGGGATTTTCCTACAGTGGTATCAGAGAGTTTGGTGTCGTGTATGAAGCTTTAACTGAAGCTAGATCATAAACCCTAATTGCTTGTGATGTTGTAGCATGCATTCTGTCCAGATTTCGAAATGCTATAGAGATAGGGTTTTCGAAATTTTTCTACCCAGGATTGTTCATAACATGTTAGAGAATATGTCTATGAATTTTCAGAATTTATCAATTTGATTTGATATACTTTTGCTAATTATTTCCCTAAGCTCACAGATGCTGTTTTGTGAAACACTCTGTGAACAGGCAGTAGTATAAAATCGAGAATAAATTCTAGAAAAATGGTTTTTCGGATTTTCCTTCACCTACATATCTCTAAGATGTTGGTGAATGTCTATGAGCATGGAAATTAGTTTTCAAGGTGATTGGATATTTATTCACGATTTTATTCTATGCTGTTGGGAATTGCTGTGCTGATGAACACAGATTTTGAATCGATTTTGTTATTTTGGTTGACTGAGTTTTTGATGGCCTAAAATCCTGAAAACATTCAGGTAGCATTTTATGAACATTTAGTAACCTATATAATTTTCTCATAATTTTTTGAAATTTGTTCATTGATCATTTAGAGCAATGTACAGAACTGGACAGTTTTGGTGAAAATTGTTGGGACTGTTTTGCTTGGCTTGATTGAGTGTGCTTTTTCAGTTCCAATGCCTTGCACCATTTTTAATGTGATTAAAAATTTGTTATCTTGATGTGGTATGATCGCCAAAGTGCATTGCTTGAATTTGCTTTTCCAAGAAATTTTGAATGCCGAATTGGTCACATTTGTGTCTCGTTAGTATATTTCATTTTCTTGCTTGTTTTGGCTGTCACAATTTTTGTGACAAGTGCCGGAGTAGTTTTGAGAGTGTATACACTAGCTTGAGATGCTTAGGGTGAGAATTTGGGTGTTCCTAAATTATTTGGATATTTATGAGTTTTGACTCATTTCAAGCTTTTCATATAGTTTGACTATTTAAGGCATTCATGAATCAATGAAGTGTTCATTGAGGCATCAATTTACAGATATTACCCTAGGTATGATGGTATTGTGAATTGGAATTGCATGGATTGAGGAATTAGCCGATTAGAGATTTTAGCAATTTTCGTTGGATAAGTCGACTTATACAGGACATAAGTCGACTTGTTCAAGGTCGTGCCATAAGTCGACTTGTATCATGATATAAGGCGACTTGTGCATGGGCAGGGGCATAAGACGACTTGAATTCTTTGTAAGTCGACTTGTGACATGCTCAAGAGGGATGATGGATGATAATAAGGAAAGATTCAATGTGATTGATGAAACCTAAATCATTCCATATAGTCCTGGCGACTATAATCCTTCATCTTGGAGTCTAGAGTTCGAAATCCCTCCTCGGTATATGAAAACTAACGCCTTCCATTAATATGGTAAGAACCAGAGTTCTTATAGGGATGGGTTGTTGGGTAAACCCAAGCTCACTCTATACGGATATGTTCGAACCATGAAAATATGATTTTCTGATTAATGGGTTGGTTTTCACTGGAAGCGTTGGTTTGTTGAGTAAACTCAAGGTCAACGTGGATAGAGGTGAAATTGGGTAGCATACATCGGATGTATGAACATCAAAGAGTTGATACCCAATGTAAGTGCATACATCAACAAGTTGATAGCACTGATCGATAGTTGTGTCTAAGATGTAATTGGTATATCTGATACCTCCCGAGACATAAGGTGGCTTGTTGGGTAAACCCAAGGTCATTATCAATGTCGGTTATCAATGATGCAATTGGTATGTTCGATACCTACCGATTGACCTAAGTTGTGGCTTGTTGGGTAAACCCAAGGTCATTCTTAGCAATATCGGATATCAACCCACTAGGACATTATGTCACTTTGTTTCTTTGGATTCAGAATGAGGGTTATGGATTCTATGAAACTAGTGGGAGCTCTTTTGCATATCATTCAAGTCCTTATGATTATGCAGCTATTCCTATTCTAACATTCTTCCTCTCTATCCGTGTAGGTTATTTGAAAATGTCGTCAAGTGTGAATCTTCGCCGCTTATGGATTCCAACAAGTTAATCGGACCGAATTTTCTTGTTGGTTAAGGAATCAAAATAGTTCTCGATCCAAGGTCCAGGATATATCCTAGATTTTCCGCTTCAGATGCATTTATTGTCGATGCTTCGATGATGATCGAAAGGCATATAGTAAGCATCTAAAGGATGGTGACATGGCTACTTGCATCATGCTTGCCTCGATGTCACCAGAGTCGCGAAGCGACGAGTCCATGGATGCTCACACTATAGTTTTTCATCTTAGGGAGGCTGTTTGACGAGCAAGCCCGATCCGAAAGGTTTGAGACCTCGAGGCTTCTCTTCACTATTAAAGATGGCTCCAGGGACATCTCGCATGCAAGATGCCCGAAGATGAATGGCTATATTGAGAGATTGGCCGCCTTAGGTTTTGCAATGGATCATGAGTTAAGTATAGACTTAATTACGGTTGGATTGTCCGACGCTTATGCATACCAGTGTTAAACTATCGGATGAACCAAATATCCACTATAATACTGAAATGATCAATCGCTCAAGACAAATGAAAGCGCACTATCAAGAGTGATAGTAAGCAAGTCTTGGTAGTAGCTTCTTCTTCTTCGTGTTCCAAGAAGAAAAGAACCCAAAGAAGAAGAAGGCAAAGAAACCAAAGGGAAGCGCCATCAAGAAGAAGACCAAAGAAGTCGCCCAAAAGGAACTTGCTTCCATTACGGTAAAGATGGCCATTGGAGGCGCAATTGCAAAGTCTATCTCGAGTCGTTGAAGGTAAGAAGGCATCGATGCCTCGACTACTTGTGTTTGTATGTCATTGAAGTTAATCTTCACTCGATCACAACATTTGGGTATTTGATACTAGTTGTGGCTCACACATATGTAATGATATGTGGGCCTCGTGGGACGAGGGCAACCCATGAAGGGAGAAGTAGACCTACGTGTTGGAAATGGAGCAAGAGTTCTTTGCATTAGCCGTAGGAACCTATGTTTTGTATCTCCCTCTTGGGCTTGTCTTCGAATTGGATGATTGTTATTTTGTACCCGCTTTGACAAAGAATATATTGTCTGCTTTCTTCTCGAATAGAAATGGATTCCATATGAATTTTAATAGCAATGGTTGTTCTATCAATTCTAATGGAATGCTTTATGGAACTTGTACATTGTGCAATGGTATTTACATATTAGATATGTCTAATCCAATTTTAAATGTCAATGAAACCAAACGGTATAAAAGAGATAATCTAAAGTCAACTTACTTATGGCATTGTCGATTTGGCCATATAAATGAGACACGCATCGCTAAGCTCCACAAGAGTGGCAGTTTAGGGTCATTTGATTATGAATCATATGACACATGCGAATCTTGTTTATTAGGCAAGATGACTAAGTTACCCTTCAAGGAAAGGGTGAACGAGCGATTGGAGTATTAGACCTAATACATTCGATGTATGCGGTCCGATGTCCATCCATGCGAAGTGGTTGTCGTTATTTCATTACCTTTATCGATGATTATTCACGATATGGGTACTTGTATCTCGATGAGATACAAATCAAGCGCTTGAAAGGTTCAAACAATTCGAAATGAAGTAGAAAACCACTTGGTAAAAGTATCAAGGCATTACGATCCGATCGTGGTGGAGAATACTTAGACCAACAGCCAGATTATCTCGTAGATAATGGGATATTATCTCGATGGACTCCTCCTTACACGCCGCAAGACAATGGTGTGGCTGAAAGGAGAAATCGAACCTTGTTGGACATGGTACGATCAATGATGGGTTTCGCAGTTACCAAAATCGTTTTGGGGTATGCGCTAGAGACAATTTGCTTACTTGTTAAACGTAGTTCCTCTAAGACAGCTTGATGTTACTCCATATGAGATGTGGACTAACAGAAAACCTTATCTTTCTCATCTGAAAGTATGGGATGTAGGAAAATCCCGGGAGGTACATCACATGTACAGGCAGCGGAAAACAAAATTTCTGAAGCTTGCATACCTTTTCGCCATCGATGGAAGTGAAGCCCTCAGGTTGTGTCATACATATCCTCGGGTAGATTTCCTCTCAGGAAAGCTATCTTCACATCCATTTGCCATATCTCATAATCATAATGAGCGGCAATGGCTAGAAGTATCCTAATGGATTTAAGCATTGCTACGGGGCTGAAGGTTTCGTCATAGTCAACTCCTTGTCTTTGACGATATCCTTTGCCATTAGCCTCGCTTCATAGGTAATCGACACCATCCATGTTGGTTTTCTTCTAAAACCTCTTTGCACCCTGTGGGTTTTATCTCTGCAGGTGTAACAACCAAAGTCCATACTTGGTTTATGTACATGGAATCCATTTCGATTTCGCTTAAAGCCATTTCTCGCACTCAACTTTTCGTAACCTCTTCATAGTAGTAGGTTCATCATCTCGTATGAGTAATACGTCATTCTGCTCCTTACGAAATTCATATCTCTAGAACAGTGCGTATCCTACTTAACCTACGTAAATTGTGTGTAATAGAAGGTTGAACTGTTACCTCATCTATATGAGTGATGTTTGATTCAGATTCGATTGATCTGTGTTTGTTCGAGCATTTTAAACTTCTCCAAGTTCAACTTTGCTCCCATCGTCCTCTTGTAAAAGAAACTATTTCTTTAAGAAAACAGCAGAAGCTTTGAAACAAACAACTTTTGTTCCTCAAAGAAGGTAGAATTGATATTCCACGAACAAACACTTGTCGCCTTTACATCAAATGTATCTCGATCGTGTCCGCTTCACGTAAGGTGACAATCCCAAACTTTTAGCTAAGAAAGATAGGTTTTCGCTAGTCCATATCTCCATATGGAGTAACATCAATCGCTTTTGATGGAACTCGCTTAGCAAGTAAACAATTTGTCTCGAAAGCGCATATTCCCAAAATCTGTAAAACCTATCATTAATCGCATCATGTCTAACAAAGTTCGATTTCTCCTTTCAGCCACACCTCAGGCGGCGTGTAAGGTGGAGTGTATCGAGATAAAATCTCATGATCTCTCGAGATAATCCAAACTGTTAGTGTAAGCATTTTCCACCACGATCGATCGTAATGTATTCATACTTTTACCAAGTTAGTTTTCTACTTCATTTCAATTATTTGAACTATTCAAATGCTTGATTTGTATCTTATCGACATGATACCTATATCGTGAATAATCACCGATAAAAGTAATGAAGTAAAACAACCACTTACGCATGGATGGACATCGGACCACATACATCCGAATGTATTAGGTCTAATATTCCATTCACTGCTCACCCTTTCCTTTAAAGGATAACTTAGTCATCTTGCCTAATAAACAAGATTCGCATGTGTCATATGATTCATAATCAAATGACCCTAAACATCCACTCTTATGGAGCTTAGCTATGCGTGTCTCATTTATATGGCCGTTTCGACAATGCCATAAGTAAGTTGATTTTAAATTATCTCAATTATGTCTTTTCGCGTCATTGACATTCATAATTGGATATGACATATCTAATATGTCAATTCCATTGCATAATGTACGAGTACCATAGAGCATTCCATTGCAACTAATATAGCAACCATTGCTACTAAAAGTCAAATGGAAATCAGCTCTAATTAAACATAAAACATACAATATGTTCTTTGTTTAAAACGGGTACAAAATGACAATCATCCAATTTGAATATAAGCTCACCAGGGAGTGACAAGACATAAGTGCTTACGGCTAATGTAGCAACCCTTGCTGCATTACCTACACAAAGGTCTAGTTCTCTTTTATGAGCTTTCTACTGTCCCTGAGGCCCTGCATAACATTTCATATGTATGAGCCACATCCGGTATCAAATACCGATATGTTTGGATCAGGAATAGTATTAACCTCAATGACAAACATATTTGAAGAAGTAGAGGCATCTGATGCCTTCTTCTGCTTCAAGGACTCCAGATAGATTTTACAGTTTCACCTCTAGTGGCTAGACTTGCCACAATGAAAGCAAAATCCTTTTTGGGAACAATACTTTGGTTTTTCCTTGATGGCACTTCCCTTTGGTTTCTTGCCCCTTTTCTTCTTTGAACCAGAAGAAGAAGCGTCCACCATTAGCACTTGCTATCTATCTTGATAGCTCCTTTCATTGTTACGAAAGCAGATTGAATGACTCAGAATTGTTGTGGATATTTGGTTCATCCGATAGTTTAACACGAACTGTGAATAACCATCAGACAATCCAACCAGAATTAAGTCTCTACTTAACTCATAATCCATTACAAATCTTAAGACGGCTAATCTCTCAATATAGCCATTCATCTTGGGTATATTGCAAGCGAGCTTGTCCCTCGAGCCATCTTTGTGATGAAGAGAAGCCTTGAGGTCTTGAACCTTTCAGACCGAGCTTACTCATCAAACAGCTCCATAAGATGAAATATTATAACGTGAGCATCCATGGACTAGTGCTGCTTCTGCAGCGCTGGTGACATCAAGACAAGCATAATGCAAGTATCCATATCACTGTTCTTTAGATGCTTACGATATGCCTTCTGATCCTTATCAGAAGCATCGGCAGCAGATGCATCTGGAAGTGGAACATCTAGGACGTATCCCAGTTCCTCAGATCTGAGAACAATTCTTAGATTCCTTAGCCAATCAAGAAAATCGGTCCGCATGTAGAGCGAATTACATCGAAAGACTTCTTCAATCAACCTAAACGCGATAGAGAGAAGGAATGATATAATAGAAATGCCTGCATGATCATAAGGACTTGCATGACATGCATATGGCTACCACTAGTTTCCTATAATCCATAACCCTCTTTACGAATCCAGAGAAACGATGTGACATAATGTCCTAGTGGGTCGATATCCGACATTGCTAAGAGTGACCTTGATTTTGCTCAACAAGCCACAACTTAGGTCAATCGGTAGGTATCGGTCATACCAATTGTATCATCGATAACCCATATCGAGAATGACCTCGATTTGTCCAACAAGCCACCTTATGTCTCGGAGGTATCGATATACCAATTACATCTTAGACACAATTATCGATCATCGCTATCAACTTGTTGATGTGCACTTCATCGGGTATCAACTTTTGATGCGCATACATCCGATGTATGCTACCCACTTCGCCTCTGTCCACGCTGACCTCGAGGTTAGCTCAACAAATCAACGCTTCTAGGAAAACCACCCATTAATCCGAAAATCTTATTTTCATGGTTTGAACATATTCAGATAGAGTGAGCTTGAGGTTAGCTCAACAACCCAACCCTATAAGAACTCGTTCTTACCATATTAATGGAAGCGTTAGTTTTCATATTCCGAGGAGGATTTCAATTCTAGACTCCAAGTCAAGGATTATAGTCGCCAGACTATATGGAATGATTTAGGTTTCATCAATCACATTGAATCAATCCTTTTAATCATCCATCATCCAACCTTAAGATGCCACAAGTCGACTTTCATCAAATGCAAGTCGACTTATGCTTCTGCTTTACACAAGTCGACTTGTATGACACAAGTCCACTTATTTCACCTGCCTGATGAACAAGTCGATTTATAAGGTACTACAAGTCGATTTATTCTCGAGATCCCAACAAGTCGACTTATTCTATAGACAAGTCGACTTATCCCAAAAACCTTGAACAAGTCGACTTATTTCACATACAAGTCGACTTATTCAGGGAATTTTGCTAAAATCTCTAATCGGCTAATTCCTCAATTAATGCAATTCCAATTCACAACAGCTACATACCTAGGGTAATATCTGTGAATTGATGCCTCAATGAACAATTCATTGATTCATGAATGCCTTAAATAGTCAAACTATATGAAAAGCTTGAAATGAGTCAAAACTCATTAATGTCCAAACAATTTAGGAACACCCAAATTATCATCCTAAGCATCTCTAGCTAGCATATACATTATCAAATTTACTCCGGCACTTGCCATAAAAAATATGACGGTCAAAACAAACAAGATAATGCAAGATACTACCGAGATGCTAATGTGATCAATTCGGCATTCAAAAATTCTTGGAAAAGCAACTTCAAGCAATTCAGTTTGGAAATCATACTACATCAAGATAACACATTTTTAATCACATTAAAAATGGTTCAAGGCATTGGAACTGAAAAAACACACTCAATCAAGCCAAGCAAAACAGTCCCAACAATTTTCACAAAACTGTCCAGTTCTGTACATTGCTCGAACTGATCAATGAAACAATTTCAATAAATCATGAGAAAATTACATAGGTTACTAAATGTCAGAAAATTCTACATGAATTGTTTTCAGGATTTTAGGCCATCAAAAACTCAGTCAACCTAAATAACAAAACCGATTCAAAATCTGTGTTCATCAGCACAGCAATTCCCAACAGCATAGAATAAATTCGTGAATAAATATCCAAACACCTTGAAATCCAATTTCCTTGCTCACAGACATTCACAAACATCTTAGAGACATGCAGGTGAAGGAAAATCCAGAAAAAGATTTTTCTAGAATTTATTCTCGATTTTATACAACTGCCTGTTCCAGAATCGTTTCACAAAACAGCATCTGTAACCTTAGGGAATTAATTAGCAAAAGTATATCAAATCAAATCGATAAATTCTGAAAATTCATAGACATATTCTCTAACATGTTATGAACATTTATGGGCAGAAAAATTTCGAAAAACCTATCTATATAGCAATTCGAAATCTGGGCAGTACACATGCATCAACATCAACAGCACTTAGGGTTTCTGATCTAGCTTAGGTTTTAGCTTCATACGGGATACCAGACGCTCTGATACCACTGTAGGAAAATCCCGGGAGGTACATCACATGTACAAGCAGCGGAAAACAAAATTTTTATTCCCGGGACTTTCCCGAAACCCAGGATCCAGGTATCCGTATAAAGACATAAACCTAAATAGCCAATAGAGACTATCTCTAAAGGTGATCCACGCAGAGATCAGAAAACCTAACCGAGTCAAACCCCTTTGACTCGGGAATAGCTAGAACAGATTAAGAGCTGCTAGATCCTACCTCTGTCCTGGAGAGCTTGAGATCAGACGTTGAAACCTTGTGCTTGGAGAAGAGAAATCGATGATGGCTTGATGAGTAAGAAGAAGAAGATTCAAAGCTTTCAACCTTAACACTTAAGGAAACTCACTTCTCTTCTCACCCATGCTCCAACCGTCGTCCATCATACTCCACCAAGCCATCTTATGTTGATTTTTACCATTTAAAAATACTTCCATAAGATGAAGCCAAGTGGTGGCTTTATATCCATTCATTTCTTTTATGGAATAAACTAATAAGCTTTGACTTTTCAAAGCTTATCTCTTCTCCCTTCCCCATTCCAACGAAAATGTACATCTTTAATTAATTAATTAATTAGTTAATTAATCAATTAATAAATAATTGCTAAGGTCCAGTCCAATCTGGGTCACCCTACTGCCCTCGGCCCCGGCGTCAAAAAATGACTAAACCTTTCTTAGCAATATTGATGTCGCGATCTCATCGGGACATATCCCAATCCCATTGGGATCCAATTAATCCTAATGCTCTCCATAATTGAAACTCTGTCCAATTACTATTTTACGGATTCTCTGAAACACTCTTAGGCATGTGACCCTTTAGGCTCCCGGTTATGTTGGCCACTTAGATTAACAATTAATTTGAGCAAGTCATGAGCGGTATCTAGCAACACATCATGACCCCCAATTGACCGGAAAGTAATCGGTTTGATGTATTCATCACGAAACGGATCACAAACCCTTCCATAGACAATAACCGTGCAATTCGTCCTTTCATCATCCTATACCCCATTTGGTTATGAGTATGGTCAAAGTGTCAAATCTTACTAGACTGAGTCTAGCCCAAGTGATAACAGATCTCGTCCTATGACTCATTACTCTATATGTCCATGAAGACACTCTTCATGACATATTCACTCGCCGAGATTTACAAGTAATGATCCCGACAAGAGGCCATGGGTATCTCCTCCGCTAATCCGTATGGTGAACTTTATCGGCTACTCAATTATCTTCAATACCTCAAGTGCACTCAGCACCACCACTATAAGTTACCTCCGAAGGCAACAAGGAATGGAGTCAAAGTACAGGATCAGTATCCAAGATATCCTTGAGTACCTCAAGTCTAAGGATACTTGCACCATTGCTATGATGAGATTATCACTGACACTAGATAAGATATCCATGTGATGATCTCATGGCAGGTCATCCAATGAACTTACTACCGCTAGTAAGCATCCACATGTCAATTCTAAATATCTCATATTTACAGTTTCTGAGATCCACTGCTTGATCCAATCAAGGAATATGACATGTGCTAGTCTATCCGGATTAATGATGTCCAGTCTCATTAATCCTTTGACTAGGGAGAATTTAGATACTGACACAATTGCACATGATAGGAATCTCAGTAGTATGATCACATCATAATTTCCTTCATGCTATGTCATATATCATGGACTTCATTAATCTGATTAAAGATCCAATCAATTCATAAACAATGTTCATGAACATCAAATTAATGAATTATGCCTTTTCTTTATTTATTCATTCAGTCTGCATACGACTGTGAATAAAACGCGCTAAAGGGGATTGCCTTTAGGGCACAAATAAACAGTACCGTCCTTAAATAAGTCGACTTATGCAATGTACAAGTCGACTTATCAGTACTTTTCAAGAACAAGTCGACTTATCAGTAGTACAAGTCGACTTGTACTTACATGGGATTGTCCTGCTTATGTGAAGCGGATTCAGTCAGATAAGCTTGAAGCAAAATCTGACAAGTGTTTGTTTGTAGGATATCCTAAAGAGACCATGGGATATCAATTCTACCTTGCTGAGGAACAAAAGGTGTTTGTTTCGAAGCATGCTGTCTTTTTAGAGAAAGAGTTTCTTCTACAAGAAGACAGTGGGAACAAAGTCGAACTTGAAGAAGTTCAAGATGCTCAAACAAGCACAGATCAACTGCCTGAACCTGAGACTGTCACTCATTCGGATGAAGTAACAGCTCAACCTTCCGTGACACACGGCTCGTGGGTCAAGTAGGATGCGACTGTTCCCCGAGAGATATGGATTTCGTAAGTGAACAAAATGACGTATTGCTCATAGAAGATGATGAGCCTGCTACCTATGAAGAGGTTCTCGAAAAGTTCGAGTCCAAAATGGCTTTGTGCCATGAAAGTTAAATGGATTCCATGTACATAAACCAAGTATGGACTTTGGTTGATGCACTGAAGGATAAAACCTATAGGTTGCAAATGGGTTTTCAAGAAGAAACCGACATGGATGGTAATGTGATTACTTACAAAGAAGGCTTCATGCCAAAGGATTTCGTCCAAAGACAAGGAGTTGACTATGACGAGACCTTCACCAGTAGCAATGCTCAAATCCATTCGATACTCCTAGCCATTGCCGCCATTATGATTATGAGATATGGCAATGGATGTGAAGACAGCCTTTCCTTAACGGAATTCGCCGAGGATGTGTACATGACACAACCAGAGGGCTTCACTTCGGTGGATGGCTAAAAGGTATGCAAGCTTCGTAAATCTATCTATGGATTGAAGCAAGCATCCAAGAGTTGGAACATCCGCTTTGATGAGTCAATCAAAGAGTTTGGTTTCTCAAAAATCCGGATGAGCATTGTGTGTACAAAAGGTTAATGGAATGCAATCGCTTTCCTTGTATTGTATGTAGATGACATATCGTTACTCGTAAACGATGTCTCATTGATGCAATCGTTAAAATTTGGTTGTCCAAGCAATTTGCGATGAAAGACCTTGGTGAAGCAACTTATATCCTTGGGATAAAGATCTATAGACATAGATCAAAGAGGTTGCTTGGTCTTTCACAATCATCGTACATAGACAAGATGCTAAAGAGGTTTAGCATGGAGCAATCCAAGAGAGGGTTTCTTCCCATTACTCATGGGATAATACTCTCGAAATCTATATGTCCTAAGACACTAGATGAGAGGATTCGCATGGATCAGATCCCGTATGCATCTGTAGTAGGATCGATCATGTATGCTATGTTATGTACGAGGCCCGATGTATCGTATGCTCTGAGTGTCACGAGCAGATATCAATTGGATCCTGGTGAAGGTCACTGGGTGGCTGTCAAGAATATCCTCAAGTACTTGCGAAGGACTAAGGATGTTTTCTTGATATATGGAGATGGAAATCTCCAAGTGAGCGGGCATACAGATGCCGAGCCTAATCGACAAGGATGACTCGGATCCCAACAAAGTTATGTTTTCACGCTAAACGGCAGAGCGGTCAGTTGGAAGAGTTCCAAACAAGAGACGACTGCTGATTCGACGACCGAGGCAGAGTACATTGCTGCATCAGAGACGGCAAAGGAAGCTATTTGGATCAAGAAGTTCATTTATGAACTTGGTATGGTTCCTAGCTGTGATGGACCCATACAGTTGTATTGTGACAACAATGGGGCTATTGCTCAGGCAAAAGAACTGAGGTCTCACCAACGATCTAAACACGTACTCAGCAGATATCATCTGATTCGAGAGATCATTGGTAGAGGTGATGTCGCGATCGAGAGGATTCCCACAGAGCAGAACATTGCTGATCCGTTGACGAAGCCATTGTCACAGAAGAATTTTGATTCTCATGTACTCGCTTATGGTATTAGATACCAAGGCGATTGGCTTTAAGACAAATGGGAGATTGTTAGAGTAGTGCCCTAAAGGCAATCCCCTTTAGCGCTTTTTGTTCATAGTCATGTACAGACTTTATGAATAAATAAAGAAAGGCATGTTTCATTTATTTGATGTTCTTTATAAATTGATATTGATCTTTAATCAAATTAATGAAGTTCATGATATATGACATAGCATGAAGGAAATTATGATGTGATCATAATCCTGAGATTCCTATCATGTGCAATTATGTCAAGATTCAAATTTTCTAGTCATAGGATTAATGAGACCGACATCATTAATCCCATGAATAAGATATGTCATACTCCTTGATTGGATCAAGCAAAGGATCTCGTAAACCGTAAATATGAGATATTTAGAGTTGACATATGGATGCTTACTAGTGGTAATAAGTTCATTGGATGACCTGCCATGAGATCATCACGTGATTTAATGTCGGTGATAATCTCATCATAGCAATGGTGCAAGTATCCTTAGACTTGAGGTACTCAAGGATATCTTGATATCGATCCTGCATTTTGACTCCATTCCTTGTGGCCTTCGGAGGTTACTCATAGGGTGGTGCTTGGGTACAGACTTGAGGTATTCAAGGTAATTGAGTAGCCAATAAAGGATTCATCACTTCGTGAGAATGAAGAGATACCTGCCTCTTGTCAGATCATTACTTTAAGTCTCCGGCAGAGCATGACTATGTCATGAAGAGTGTCTTCATGGACATATAAAGTAATGAGTCCTCGACAGAACTCGATTTCACTTGGCTAGACTAAGTCTAGTAAGAGTTGACATATTAGCCATACTCATAACCAAGTGGGGTATAGGATGATGAAAGGACTAATTGCACAAGAATTGTTCATGGAAGGATTCGTGATCGGTTCGTGATGAATTCATCAAACCGATTACTTTCGGTCAATTGGGGTCATGATGTGTTGCTAGATACCGCCATGACTTGCTCAGATTAATTGTTAATCTAAGTGGCCAACATAACCGGAACCTAAAGGGTCACACGATAAGAGTGTTTCAGAATCAGAAATAGTAATTAGACAGAGTTCCAATTATGGAGAGCATTAGGATTAAATGGATCCCGATGAGATTGGGATATGTCCCATGAGATCGCGACATCAATATTGTTAAGAAAGATTTAGAGTCGTTTCAAAGATCGGGTCTTGAGAGGCCAGTAGACCAATTCAGCTTGGATCGACCTTAGATTTATATTCTAATTAATTAATTAAGTAATTAATTAATTAATTATTATATAAAATTAAGACATGTGTCGTTGGTGTTAGTGTAAAGTGATAAACTTTGACTTTTCAAAAGTTTATTCATTTAATGCTTAGCCAAATGTATGGTTATTAATCCACCACATGTCTTGATCTTATGGAAGCAATTTTAAGTGTTAAAATTAACATAAGATGGCTGGAATTAAGGGTTGCCGTCGATGCTTTTGGCTTGAAAGGGAAGAACAATTTTCCTTAAGTGTTAAGGTTACAAAGTTTGAAAAGGTTTCAAGTTTCTTCTTCTCCTTAAGGCATCAACGTGTATTTCGCTCTCCAAGCAAGGTTTCAACATCGATCCAAGCTCTCTACAGATGTAGGTAGGCTCTAGCAGGTTTTATTCGTTTAGCTATTCCGGGTCAAAAGTGTTTGACTCGTTAGGTTTTCCGATCTCTGCGTGGATACCTTTAGAGATAGTCTCTATTGGCTATTCAGGTTTGAGGTTTTCATACCGACACCGGGATTCTGGGTTTTGAGAAGGTCCCGGGAATAAAAAAATTTTGTTTTCGCTGCTGGAACATGTGATGTTCCTCCCGGGATTTTCCTACACGTCGGACATGAGAGCGTGCTGTGCAACCTGCTAAAACATGCTAATAATACATTTCGGGAAAAAGACCCGTGGAAGACTTATGGGCCCGCGGAAAAACATACTTGAAAACCTGCTTTCATGATACTTAATAAACAAGGCTAACATGTAAATTAAAAAGTGCGGAAGGAACCCATTGGGAATGGAATGGACCCATCATGAGCATACTCAAAACGTGCTTATAATCTTTAAAACAAACATATTATTGCTCCAAAAGATGAGTTTCATAAACCTTGAAGAATGTCTCATAGCAACTTACAACTTTGAATTCAAGAGCCAAAAATCTAAAACACTCTTGAACCAATGATACTTGAAATGAAATTAAAGTCATGAAAAAAATAAACATGACGAAATATAACTGGAGTGCTGCCGTACTCGTGACTCACTCACTCGATCTCCGGCTCACACCGAATGGGGAGATTAGAGGGTGAGCTATAACGCCGATGGGAACATATTTATAATATAGTAATAAGCAAAAATAATATTCAAAATATCTCATTGCCGTAATACTTGTTGAAATCATAATACTGAACATGTATGAGTCATTTCTTGTAAAATGCTTGATTTCTGAATAAATCATGATGCATGTCACATAACATTTCATAACACATAACATGATGGTTTGGGTGTCCCGGGTTCGTGACGTACTACACATAGCCATCGAAATGTTGATGTGTAGACGTAGTTTCATGAGGGAATCTATCTGAGAAACCCTGTGCCACAGTCGGGCAGGCGGGAGAAGCCTTTCTGAGTCATAGGACTTGTAGATCTATCTCTCTAGTTCATAAAACCTCTAAAATCACCCCAAAAGTACTTCTGTAGCGAAAGATATGATCAAAACACTAAGAATAACCATTCTGGAAAAATTGGGCTCGCCGCGACGAGGCCCGCATCTGCCTTGCGCACGTCGCGACGTGCGAACGGGAACTTCGTCTTCCCGAACCAGGCTTCTGCCATTTCTAACCCTAAAACCTTCCCTTCTTCTTCTACAACACATTTAAGTCATGAATCAAGTTATAAACTTCCACTCTACACTTATTCTACCACCAAAAACATCAAAAACACAACAACCAAGCAAATCTACAAATCTTCACCATAAACCCTAACTTCACCGATTTCCACTCATTTCCAGCAAAACAAAGGTTCAAACCAACTCAAACTAAGATAAGAGAGTCTAACTTACCTTAAGGAAACTTGAAATCATCGAAAATCCTTAAACGGCTTTCTTTTCCTCTTCTTCTTCCTCTCTTCACCGCCACGACTCCTTCGCTTCTTCTTCTTTTCTATTTTCTCTTCTTTTCTTCTTTTCTTATCTTATTTTCCTTACTTCCTTAAATCCCTAAACCCTAAAAGTCCAAATACTCAAAAGCCCATTCTTACTAAGCCTATGAGTCATAACTCATGTACTTGACCAATATGCCCTAAACTATAATTACCCTTTCATAACCATTTTTACTCTTCCTAACACTTATTCCATAAACACATATTTCATACCAAACTCAATAATTCAAATTTTCCACGAATATTCTCAATAAAATCAAACTATGCCTTAAATCATAAATCAAAATAATTCATGCTTAATAACATCAAGAAAACAAAAATTTGGGGTCCAACATTTCTCCTCCTCTTAAAAGAAATTTCGTCCTCAAAATTTACCTGAATCATCGAGAAAACTTGGATACTTCTCTTTCATGGCGTCCCTAGGCTCCCACGTGGCTTCTTCCACTGCATGGTTCGTCCACAGAACCTTAACTAGCTGAACTGTCTTATTTCTGAGGACCTTTTCCTTAGTGTCTAAGATTGCTACTGGAATTTCCTCATAACTTAAGTCATCTCTCAACTGAATGTCTGAAACCTGAATGACATGAGAAGGATCTGATCTGTACCTTCTCAGCATGGAAACGTGAAAGACATCGTGAATCTGAGATAACTCTGGCGGCAACGCCAATCTGTAAGCTAGAGGTCCGATCCTCTCAAGGATCTCATAAGGACCTACATATCTTGGACTTAACTTGCCTTTCTTACCAAACCTCATAACTCCCTTCCAAGGAGACGTCTTGAGAAACACTTTCTCACCAACTTCATATTCCATCTCTTTCCGATGAGCATCCGTGTAACTCTTCATCCTATCCTGGGCTGCCTTAAACCGTTGCTTGACTAGATTGACTTTATCTACGATCAACCAATCAACTCTGTCCGACTAGCTTCCTCTCGTCTTCTTCATCCCAACAGATAGGAGTCCTGCACCTCCTTCCATATAAAGCCTCATATGGAGCCATCTGGATACTAGAATGGTACGAGTTATTGTAAGCAAACTCGACCAATGGCAAATGCTCATCCCAAGCTCCCTTGAAATCCATAACACAAGCCCTGAGCATTCCCTCAAGTGTCCGAATGGTCCTCTCAGATTGACCATCCGTCTGAGGGTGAAATGCAGCTTTGTCCCCAAAGCTTCCTGCAAGCTTCCCCAAAATCGAGAAGTGAACCTAGGATCCCTGTCAGACACTATGGAATATGGAATCCCATGCAATCTAACTATCTCCTCAATGTACTTCCTGGCGAGCACATGCAAGGAATCTGTCTGCCTAATCGCCCAAAAATGGGCTGATTTCGTCAACCGATCCACTATAACCCATATGGCATCGTGCTTCCTACTATTCTTAGGCAAACCCATCAGAAAATCTATGGTTACTCTTTGCCACTTCCACTCAGGAATAGACAATGGTCTCAACTTGCCTGAAGGCGCCTGGTGTTCAGCTTTGACCTGCTGACACACGAGACACTTGCGACATATATTCGCTACATCCTCTTCATGCCCTTCCACCGTAAATGCTCTCTCAAATCTCTCAGACATCCCGGTGCTACTGGTGCATGGCATAAGGCGCATTGTGTGCCTCATCCAGAATCTCATCCTTAACTGCCCCGCTGTTTGGAATACAAAGCCTGTCCCCCACTGTCATGAGTCCATCCTCTCTTACTACAACTTCAAAAACCTTACCATTCTGAATTTCCTGCCTAAGCTTGCTCAACTCTGCATCCTGCGCCTGCAACTCCTTAACCTTCTCCCGGAGTATAGGCCTAACTCTGAAAGTAGCTAAGAGGCAATCTGGTTCCTCCTACTCCAAGCTTATCCTAAGCTTGGCCATCTCTTCCAATAAAGGAAGGTAAACTGTCTGAACATGAGCAATAGAAGACTTTCTGCTCAAAGCATCAGCCACTACATTCGCTTTACCTGGGTGGTACTCAAAAAACAAATCGTAGTCCTTGAGTAACTCAATCCACCTTCTCTGCCTCAAATTCAACTCCTTTTGGCTCAGCAAGTACTTGAGGCTCTTGTGATCCGTAAAGATCCTTGTCTGCACCCCATAAATATAATGCCTCCAAATCTTCAAGGCAAATATCACTGCTGCTAACTCCAAATCATGAGTCGGATAATTCAACTCATACTGCTTCAGTTGCCTTGAAGCATAAGCTATCACCTTATCTCCTTGCATCAACACACAACCTAGACCTTTCCTCGAGGCATCATCAGATATCTTGATAGCCCTCATCACCTGAAGGCAAAATCAATACTGGAGCACTAGTTAATCTATGCTTGAGCTCCTCAAAGCTCTTCTGGCACTCATCGGTCCAGATAAACTTCTGATTCTTCCTTAATAGCTTGGTCATAGGAGCAGCTATCATGGAGAATCCTTCTACAAACCTCCTGTAGTAACCTGCAAGACCCAGAAAACTCCTCACCTCACGTCATTTGTCTTGGGTGCATGCCAATTCACTACTGCTTCAACCTTCCTTGGATCCACATGAACACCATCCTGCGAAATCACATGTCCAAGGAAAGTCACCTCATGAAGCCAGAACTCACACTTGCTGAACTTGGCATAAAGCTCTCTTTCCCTAAGAGTCTGCAAAACAATCCTGAGATGCTCCTCATGCTCTTCTTCACTCTTAGAATACACCAGAATGTCATCTATAAACACTATGACAAACTGATCTAGAAACTCCTTGAACACCCTATTCATGAGATCCATGAAAGCAGCTGAAGCATTGGTCAAGCCGAACGGCATAACCAAAAACTCATAGTGCCCATAACGGGTCCTGAAAGCTGTCTTGCTAACATCAGACTCCTTGATCCTGAGCTGATGATAGCCTAACCTGAGATCAATCTTAGAGAAAACTCTAGCTCCCTGCAACTGGTCAAACAGATCATCTATCCGTGGCAACGGATACTTGTTCTTAATTGTCACCTTATTAAGTCTCCGATAATCAATGCACATACGCCATGATCCATCCTTCTTCTTGACAAACAGAACGGGCGCTCCCCAAGGAGACGAACTAGGCCTGACATACCCCTTCTCTAACAGTTCTTCCAACTGTTCCTTAAGCTCCCTCAACTCAGCTGGAGCCATCCTGTAAGGCGGTATAGAAATAGGCACGGTTTCGGGAATCAAGTCAATGACAAACTCGATTTCCCTCACCGGCGGCAAACCTGGTAACTCATCCGGGAAAACATCTGGGAATTTCCTCACAATCGGGAAATCATCTAACTTCCCCTCATGCACATCGGCATCTACAACATGCGCCAAGAAAGGTTCACATCCCTGACTCATCATCCTTTCAGCCAACATAGCTGAAATCAGTCTTGATGCTGGTGTCTTCCTGTCTCCTCTAAAGATCACCCTCTCACCATTACCCAGATCGAACTCTACCACTTTCTGACCACAATCCAGCTTGGCTAGATACTTCTCCATGGTATCCATCCCCAGGATAACATCTACCCCTCTAAGGTCTAGCGGCAGTAAATCCACTACCAATCTAGCACCATCTATAAAGAGCTCACACTGCTCATACACCTGACTGATCACCACATTCCTCCCTAGAGGAGTACTAACAATCAAGGGCCTATCCAAAGGTAGGGAACTCATACCATGCAAATCTATACTAGCAGAAACAAAAGAGTGCGTGGAACTAGAATCAATCAACACAAACACTGGTAAATCGAATAACCGAGCCATACCCGTGATAACCTCGAAAGGCTGCGCTTTCCTCCTCGTCATGGCAAACACTCTTGCCGGCGCCACCCTTGGCCTTCCCGGAGGAATGTCTTCCTTGCGCTTCCCGAGCTGCCTACCTCAAGAATCGCCCGTTCCCACTGCCTCTGCACGCCTAGGAGCTCAAATCGGACCCCTCTGGTCTCGGTGCTTGCGGACAATGCTTGGCTATATGCCCCTTCTCTCCACATCTGAAGCAAACTCCAAGAGATCTGAGGCACTCTCCCTGATGGTGCTTCCCACACTGGTCACATATGGGGTAAGTGAACCCGCTCACCGCTTTACTCAAGGCCCCACATTAGAGACTTGCCCTGAAACAGCTCTCATCTGCTTGTTCCTGGTAGCCCCACTGCTACCCACTTCACTCTGAGTGTAAGAGCTCCTCGTGCTCCTCTCAGGCAACGGAGCACTAGCACCCTTCCTGAAACTCTGCTCCCTGTTCTTCCTCTTCTTGTTTGCCTCATTCCTGATATTCTCCAGCTTCTCAGCCTGGAGAGCAGCATCCACTAACTGCTGGTAGTCGCAGAAATTATGAATCAGTACTTTCTCTCTGATTCCTAAGTGAAGACCTCCCTCAAACTTGCGGCACTTGTCTTCTTCTGTTGTCACAATGTTTGCTGCATATCTGGAAAGTCATGTGAACTTCACGTGCATCGCCACACTCATGTCCCTCTCGCATCGATTCAGAAATTCTCTAGCTTTCTCCTGCACATACACCTGGACAGTACTTCTTCCTGAATACTTCCACAATCTCTCCATGTCAAGATCAAGGAACAACCCGACCGTAGGCACCGACTCCACTAATGCAAAGGTATCACCACGCAATGATCGATCGCATAATCTAGCTTATCTCCATCCGAGCATCTCATCGAACTAGGACCCTCTCGGTCCTCTTCAACCAAGCTTCGGCCTCTTCGGGATTCGCAGTCCCACTGAAATTAACAGCCCCAAACTTCCGGAGCTTGTCATACTGTCCACTCGCTCTCACCGAGCCTGCATCGACATCTGAGATCCCTGTCCCATGGCATATGTAAAAGCCTGTGCAAAGGCTTGAAAGAAACCCGGATCCATGGGAGTCCCCTGAGGCATATGAGGAGGCGGAGGAGGCACTTCTTGTTGCAAACTAGGTGCCTCTGAGATCGAAACAGAATGTGTCCCGGCATCTTGAGGAATATGGGATTCATCCGTACTCCCCTGACGAGATTGAAATCGAGTCGTAGCTCCACAAGTTCTCCTTCGAGGTGGCATGATCACTCCTTGAATAGAAAACCATTGAAAACTTTAGTTCATGTAAGACACTTTTCAAAGTATGCAAAAATGGTTCAAATCGTGTAAAACAATGCAAGGGTAAAACAATGCGAGTTATTTCTTGAAAACCATGTCATGAAGCCCTAGATCCAAAAACCTAGGCGCTCTGATACCAAACATGTTGGACCCCGCTGCCGGAGCCCAACGTCGGACATGAGAGCGTGCCGTGCAACCTGCTAAAACATGCTAATAATACATTTCGGGAAAAAGACCCGCGGAAGACTTATGGGCCCGTGGAAAAACATACTTGAAAACCTGCTTTCATGATACTTAATAAACAAGGCTAACATGTAAATTAACAAGTGCAGAAGGAACCCATTGGGAATGGAATGGACCCATCATGAGCATACTCAAAACGTGCTTATAATCTTTAAAACAAACATATTAATGCTCCAAAAGATGAGTTTCATAAACCTTGAAGAATGTCTCATAGCAACTTACAACTTTGAATTCAAGATCCAAAAATCTAAAACACTCTTGAACCAATGATACTTGAAATGAAATTAAAGTCATCAAAAAAAATAAACATGACGAAATATAACTGGAGTGTTGCCGTACTCGTGACTCACTCACTCGATCTACGGCTCACACCAATGGGGAGATTAGAGGGTGAGCTATAACGCCGATGGGAACATATTTATAATATAGTAATAAGCAAAAATAATATTCAAAATATCTCATTGCCGTCATACTTGTTGAAATCATAATACTGAACATGTATGAGTCATTTTTTGTAAAATGCTTGATTTCTGAATAAATCATGATGCATGTCACATAACATTTCATAACACATAACATGATGGTTTGGGTGTCCCGGGTTCGTGACGTACTACACATAGCCATCGAAATGTTGATGTGTAGATGTAGTTTCATGAGGGAATCTATCTGAGAAACCCTGTGCCACAATCAGGCAAAGGGAGAAGCCTTTACGAGTCAATGTGCACTTGACTATCATGAGGACACATGAAACCCACATAAGCATGCATAAATCGTATTCTTGTAAACTGGTTTGCCAATCCGGCACTTGCTTGTGATCTTGCTTGTCATATATAAATATTTCGTAAACCTTGAATTCATGCACTTGTATTCGTGAAAGGAAAAACATTCCTTTGTAAAACTCTTGATAATAGTTATGAATGCATAACACAATGCAGAATATGATCATTCATGGTAGCATGCAATCCGATCGTGGAATGCTGTAATGTAAATGCATAAGATCTTGCTTGATTTGAACTAAACAATGAGTACCTATATACTGTATTATAAACATGAACCCACCTGAATTTCCTTGCTTGTTCTTGCCTAGAAATGAATTTCCTCTTGAGCCTCTTGATCCTCTTGCCTCTCTTGTTCTCCTAACGATAAGAATCAAATTCTCATTCAGAACTCATGTTGAAACCTTAAATTCCATTCAAAATTTCACACTTTAGAAACTAATTCACAACTTCATCACTTCATAGGACTTGTAGATCTATCTCTCTAGTTCACAAAGCCTCTAAAATCACCCCAAAAGTACTTCTGTAGCGAAAGATATGATCAAAACACTAAGAATAACCATTTTGGAAAAATTGGGCTCATCATGACGACGCATCGTTGTGACCTGGACATGGGCAAGGCTGGCTTCGCTTTCGCCATGTCATGGGCCCTCACGTCTGGCTCGCCCGGCGTGCGGCCTCAAGACGTCATGCACGCGTCTGACTTTACAGACGTCATTGCAGGACCTTGCAGACGTCATGACGTCTTAACGGAACTTCGTCTTCCGAACCAAAGCTTCCGCCATTTCTAACCCTAAAACCTTCCCTTCTTCTTCTACAACACATTTAAGTCATGAATCAAGTTATAAACTTCCACTCTACACTTATTCTACCACCAAAAACATCAAAAACACAACAACCAAGCAAATCTACAAATCTTCACCATAAACCCTAACTTCACTGATTTCCACTCATTTCCAGCAAAACAAAGGTTCAAACCAACTCAAACTAAGATAAGAGAGTCTAACTTACCTTAAGGAAGCTTGAAATCTGTCGAAAATCCTTAAACGAAGCTTTCTCTTTTTCCTCTTCTTCTTCCTCTCTTCACCGCCGCCGACTCCTTCGTTTCTTCTTCTTTTCTATTTTCTCTTCTTTTCTTCTTTTCTTATCTTATTTTCCTTACTTCCTTAAATCCCTAAACCCTAAAAGTCCAAATACTCAAAAGCCCATTCTTACTAAGCCTATGAGTCATAACTCATGTACTTGACCAATATGCCCTAAACCATAATTACCCTTTCATAACCATTTTTACTCTTCCTAACACTTATTCCATAAACACATATTTCATACCAAACTCAATAATTCAAATTTTCCACGAATATTCTCAATAAAATCAAACTATGCCTTAAATCATAAATCAAAATAATTCATGCTTAATAACATCAAGAAAACAAAAATTTGGGGTCCAACAAATCATGCCTCGATAGGAGGTCACATTTGCTATCATTGAGTGGACTTATCCTTAAGGAGACCCAAACCATGCAAGATCTAGGATCCATGCCCTCCGATGGGGAGTAACACTTCACCACATGCAAACGGGCCATCATTTGGAGACCGTGGACTCTCACAAGAGCATCCTCTCCCACTCAATCTTTTTGGGCTTTAAGTTTTAAATACCATCTTGTCTAGATGCAATTTATTATCCATCCTATATTGTTTCATTATATATCTCATACATAATGAATGCATGGCAAGGCCTAGGGTTGGCAATTTTCTAAATGACATGCAATCACATAATATCACATATTACAAGCATTCATTTCTCCATTCATCACATGAACTAATAAAGCCACTTTTGATTGTCCATCCTAGAAACATAAAATAATTACAAGCCTTTTAGGCCCAAAATATGCTTCTTCATCTTGGATCTTCCGCTCAACTCTTCGCTAACATGATCCGGCCCATTCGGTAAACAAAATGTAATGGCATTTATGAAATTAGAATTTTGTCATTTTGAAAATAAAATTCCAGCACTAGATTTTAGAAAACCAAATCTTTGTTTTGACAAAAATCCCAGCACTTGTTTTATTAAAACCAAACTCATTTCATGAAAATTAAAATAGCACTTAGTATTTTAGCAAAACCAAATTGGATTCTTTGAAATAAAAACCAGCACTTGTTTTCCAATCATAACTGAAATATGATTCATTGAAACAAAAATTCCAGCAACTTAGTTTTCACAAATCTTATGCCAAAACACAAAAGGATACACCAAAAATTTTACCTTTCCATTTCTTCAATCCATGGCTGCTCCTTCTTCATCATTACATCAATTTGTACATTACAAAATCAAAGAAAATAGAAAAAAGAAACCAAGGAGGAAACATGGTGATGATAGACCACCCTCCTTGTTACAACCAAATGAAGAAATCTTACAAGATAAAATTTAACTTCTATGGACAACCAAAAGAGCAACATACACCATATATATTTCTATCACATAAAAATATGTAGTATACATAAAAGATTGCCAACCCATGCATCCACTATATAGGAACCAAATCATGCATGAAAACCTATTCGATACCAATTGTTGGATTGGAAAAGAAAGCATGCTTAGTATGGAGAAACGATAGATTTCAAAACTTTTTAAGAAATCATCTTGCAGCGGAAACAATATATCCAAATCAACATGCTAATCCATACATGATATGGTATAAGGATAATAAACCAAGAACAACATAAAATGTATTACCGACTCCTTCGCTACAGCTTTAAATCCTCGCTGCGCTATCCTCTCCTTCTTATATCCAAATCCTTTGCCTTTGAGTCTTTTCCTTTAGCAATCTATCTTCTTCCTTGTTGTAGTATCCTCAACCAATTAGATTTACCACTTGTTCTTCAAGGACAACTAGGTTAACAAAATCCTTTGGTGGGAAAGGAGAAGAAATATTTGGAGGAGATTTTCTTAGAAGAAGAAGAACCAAAATTGAAACTCTTTCAATTCTTTCACTTAGGAATTTCGGTTCTACCTTGCATGAAAGGAGAGAATGTCTAAAAACCATGCAAGAACCCTTTCTTACATCTCAATTTCGAAATATGCATGAATGGAAAAAGTGAGAGGCATCCAATGCATCACTTCTTACATTAATCACTCATCAAATAGCTAATAAATGAGACTTACTTCATTTATCTTTAAAATGGCTATTTGAAAAGACCATAACCTATAATTGAATACAAATTTCGGTTTTGGCAAGAAGAAAGAAGGAAGATGGTCCATCTAATGCACATCTTTCATCTTTAATCTAATGAATGCAAATAGGTTACATGCCAACATTAAAAACCAACCATTAAACCATTTAATGGTAAGTTCATAACTCCATTTAATAATGATGAACCATAATAAAGACCATCTTTATTTAGTATTTTAATGTCAAATGTGTGGTTACACATCTAACCTAACACAATTTCGAAATTGCTTCTTCTCCATTTAAAAAAAAATTGTTTTAATATAATTAATCTAATCAATTACATTAAACCAAAACAAGCCCATTTCTAAATGAACATATGGGCTTCCAATTAACCATTAATTAGTATAATCCCATCATTCAATTATGGACTTCTAAAGCCTCCAAACTACTTTTTACTTAGCTTGATAACCTTCCTTAAAGCCAAGTGGGGAATCTTATTGGACTTTGATAATTCAAGCTCTAATAAGCCCAGAAATAATTCAATCTCATTAGAATTAATTCTAGCTTATTAACTAAATGTCATTCCACTAAAGACAATTAGTTGAACTCTTGAATTATTAAATATTATGAGAATATGTCCAATTGCAAACCCTATTTAGAACCTTATTATAGCCATCCGCACAACAAAGGGTAAAATTACCGTTTTGCCCTTATGTTGGTTTTTCCTTCTAGATCTCTCATTTTACTTTATATGGTGATTAACACATAAGATTTCATCTTAGTGTTAAGACTTGATGGGTAGCTAGTCCATCAAACTACTGGCGCCAGTTTAATCACCAAATCTCCTTAAAATATCTAGAAGAGATGATAACACTATAAACTCTTTATTTGAGTGAATGTTCCCTGATACATGTTTCAATTAATAATTCCAACATGCAGAAACTGGATTAATACCCTGTAAAAATCCATTCCGATCATATCAAGAATTATAATGAAACACATATGAGTTCACCACTCATCAAGATTGTGGTTTATAATAGCGAATGCTTAAGTTGTATGTTTTAAGATTAAAGTAACGCCCACTTTATTCTTGAAAACATACTTGATTCAATTCATTTAATAGTGCCATTATCGATAGTCTACTACTATCATGATATGAAATTCATCATTCCCTTTAAGTAAACTCCTTTACTTATATGGAGATAAATCGCAACACTACGATCTAAACCATAATCAAACGACCAACTTGATTATTCAACTGTGAATCAATTAATTCAAATTCTAATAATATACATGTTTCCCATACATCTCTATGTATATGTATATTACTTACAAATAAATCTTGGTACCTTATGACCAGATATATAATGCTCATACAGATAAAACCAAACTCTTTTGTTTTATTAATAATAAATATTTTCATTACAAAACTCAGAATCGAAGAAGATAAAGTTACATGTAAATACACTTGCTTTCTAGGGCACTATATTTACATAACTCCAACAAATAATTCTCAATCAAAAATCAGAAATATCGGACCTCCTATTCGGAACCCAAACACAATCAATCACATTCATAATCATATGTAATTTGTATACAAAACCATAATTCACTTTTCTATTCTATACACAAATCCATAATCCAATTACATACTCCAAAAGAAATACATCACCAAGCAAAAGTGGCATTTTCAAGCCACGGTACAACATCAATTCCAAAATTCAAAAATACACAAGAACATAATAATTCCAGAATCCTTCACAAAATTATAAAATCTTATTCTTACAAAAAATGAACTTAACCCTACAACATAAATACAAATGAACAGACGTCATCACTTTCTTTCATCCGGTCTCCTTTTTGATACCTGGAGATGGGGATGAAAGGGGGTGAGCTTTACAACTCATGGATAACATGTTTATAACAGAAAAATAAGCAAAAACATTTTTCAAAACTTTGCCATTTTATGGAAATTTCACAGTAGAACTTTAGCAAAATGCTAATTTCTTAAACTTTTTAACTTTTCAAAACATTTATAACCAATTTAAAAAATTTCACGTTTGAAAACCTCAATTGCTCATTTCTCAAAATTCTCAAAATTTTCACAATTTATGAATAATTCCAAAACATGAATGCAGCACATTATAACACACATAAGCATATAACACATCACAAATTTGGTTTGGGTCGGTCCGAGAAATGAACGTCATCGTCTCAAGATAAGCGGTCTTATGTAGTCATGAATAGAGGCGTATTACACCTTCCCGCATAGCGGTCCGGTGTAGCCGTGAACTTATAGGAGTCCTTAACGGAGCTCCAATGCCACTAGCGGGCAGGCGGGTGAAGCCTAGACAAGTGCACTTGACCCTCTTATAGGACCTAACCAAACCCACATAGCAGACAGTTCATACTTGAAAATCAAATTGCCCGACGGCATATTTCAAAAACTCAATTTTCATGTCATGTCATATTCAAACAAAATGTCATACAAATTCACATATCAAATTCTCAATCATTCAAACACAAGGAATGCGAAAATCATAGCAATTTCTTAAAATCATAATTCAAACAAATTCCCATTCACATTGTACATTCATCATCCAAAATTCATACGGCAATTTCACCTTCATTCAAAAACAATGAAATCATCAATTATTACAATTTCTTAAATCATTCTAAAAACAATGAATTTAATCATTCGAAACCATAATTTAAAAATATTTTTACTTTCTTGATTTTTCGAAAACCCACAATTAGCTTATAATTTAAATTATAAACATGGTACTCACCTCATATCCATGCTTGGAACTTGTTCAAAGCCTCAATTTCTCCATTTCTTTCCTTCATCCAAATTAAAATTCCCTAATCAATAAACACCCAAATTGAATAATTCACACCATGCAATCACCAAAATTAACTTTAGAAATCACAAACCCATAGCATTCTTAAGCTATCTAAACCAAAATCCCTTTAAAAATTCAAAGATCAAAATCTTCTCTTACCTTAAATCTTCTCCAATTTTGAAATTTCTTGGCTCATATTGGAGCTCTCATCTTCTTCCATCTTTTTACCTCTTGAATCTTCATCAAAATTGTGCTAGAAATCTAAGAAGATTCAAGCCCTAACCTTTTTTTTCTTCTTTCCTTTCTCTCCATCGAAGCTTTCCGTCTTCCTTTCTCTTCTTTCTTCTTTCTTTTCTTTTTAACTCACAATTTCGTGCTTCCTTCAATTTATACAAAGGCCACATGTCTAAATTTCAAAATTGCCATTAATGAATAAGTAATGACTCATTTGCCCTTCCTTATAAGCTTTGAAACTTAAAACCTTAAGTGTTCTTCCAAGTTTGCCCCTAAAATTCATTTTAATTCATGCTTACTTTAGGATATTTTTCTAACCATCAAATTGAAGGAATTTGCTAAAACTTCCTTCTAGAGATATGTTACTCATTGTATCAATTTCATAACGCCACCAAAATCATTTAATTTGGTTGACTACTCCAAAAATTTCGGACTATTCTTATGCTAAAACATTTTCCTGTGATTTATTTCCATCCAAAAATTGGCATTCTTAGAGACTAAATTGAAACTCAATTTCTTCATAACATTTGTATTCCTATCTCTCTAGTTTAGTTCAAATTAAGAATCACCTCATTTGGATGACTAGAGCAAAAGTTATTCCCAAAACACTTTCAGCTCTTACTAATCCAAGACTGAACATTTGACCCAACTTCAATTCAGAAATTGAAAATCCTAGAGTCCGAATTAAAATTCAGTCCTTTCAGATAAATTGTAGCCCCATGTCTCTAGTTTATTTTGAAATAGGAATAAATTTAATTGGATCTCTACTGATCAAAAATTTACCAAAATACTGAACCATGTTCAGAAAATTATCCAACTCAAACACATTAACCAATCCTCTCTCTTTCATTCAATCAATCTTTTTAAATTTAATCTAAAAAATCATAAATTTTCATGGAGAGATAGAGAGGTGTCTTAGGAATCTAACTCTTTAAAAATCAAGTCAATCAGATTCTGGACAAAAAGTTATGGCCAAAATAGTGAAAGATGTTCAAGTCAGGAAGTCGCGATCGCGAACTGCAGGGCGAATGCTCGATTTCGCGACCGCAATGTGTCGCGATCGCGAAATCCTCCTTCCTCCTTTGCTTTTTCTTCTTCCGACATTCCAATTTCCAAAACCCGTATCTTTTGACTCGGAACTCCACATTTTGCAAACTTAGTATCATTGGAAATCTAAAAGAATGCTCTATAACTATCATGAAGGACCCAAAAACCAATTCCATCTCTAAAGGGGTCAAAAATCTACTCAAAGTTTCTGTCCAAAAATGCCATCCTAAAACTGCAACACAACTCCCATAAATCATAACTTTGATTCCATGGTCCAAAAATTTTATACTTTATATCAATGGAAAGATCAAAACATAATCTAAAACTTTCATGAAGAACTTAAAGGCAATTTGAACCTCTAACTAGGTCAATTTTTCAATCAAAGTTTCTACCAAAATTTTGTCATCCTATACCACATCCAAACTGTTAGAGTTATGTACATATAGTGCCTTGGAAAGCAAGTGTATCTACCTGTAACTTTATCTTCTTCAGTTACAGTTTTGTAATGAAAATATTTATTATTAATAAAACAAAAGAGTTTGGTTATATCTGTATGAGCATTATATATCTGGTCATAAGGTACCAAGATTCTTTTGTAAGTAATGTACATATACATAGAGATATATGGGAAACATGTATATTATTATAATCTGAATTAATTGATTCGCAGTTGAATAATCAAGTTGGTCGTTTGATTATGGTTTAGACTGTAGTGTTGCGATTTATCTCCATATAAGTAAAGGAGTTTACTTCAAGAGAATGATGAGTTTCATATTATGATAGTAGTTGACTATCGATAATGGCACTATTAATTGAATCTGGAATCAAGTATGTTTTCAAGAATAAAGTGGGTCGTTACTTTAATCTTAAAACATACAACTTAAGCATTCACTTATTATGAACCATAATCTTGATGAGTGGTGAACTCATATATGTTTCGTTATAATTCTTGATATGATCGGAATGGATTTTTACAGAGTATTAATCCAGTGTCTGCATGTTGGAATTATTAATTTCCTAGTGTCCTTGTCAAACATGGATACTTGTGGTTTCCTATTCCAAATCCGTGTCTTATATGGTAGAAAACCCTAGTAGCCATCACCTAGGCATCTTTGACCATAACCCTAGACACCACCTTTTGAACGAAGTTTCGGTTATCATTATATGTCATGGCCAAAACACTTTTGGCTGAGACAAACATGACAATAAAATCTCATGCCCGAAGTCATTCTTCGCCGAAACAAGCCATAACCAAAAATACATCTCATTGTAATCAACTTCCATGGCCAAACACTTGATCCTTGTCATATATTCAAATTAGTACTAAGAGAATCAACAAATCCGAAAACAACATGCTTAAACATAAATAACATTCCTATCAGGCATCCAAATCCGTGAGCACATGTAATCAAAACATGCATATTTTTAACTATACAGGATCCAAATCCGTAATCACATATAATCACAACATGTATATTTTCGATTATACAAAAAAACCTGGATTTGATACCATTGTTGGAACACATATGGCCCGAGAATTCACAATACATTGCGGAAAAGACCATAACACAACATGAAGTATAACCAAAAATACAGAGGATGTACATAAATACCTTTCTGACATGGATTGGTTGTTTCGTTTTTAGATTCGTAGACACTACAATTCGCGAATGCCCTCTACTAGTATCCATACGAGTATGAACGATCCGGGTAGTGGCTATCGTGTGCTAGCACGTCCTGAAACTCTTTTCGAATGCCGCACAGTTTTTCTCGTGGAGGGTGGCTAGGGTTTCGTCTCCTTCTTCTTCCTACATATAATGAGACCTAAGTTTCTCTATTTATAGAGAAAACCTAATTCCATTGAAGCCCAATAAGTATCAGCCCATTATATCTCATATAATAAAAGTCCGACAATTTAATTCAATTCAGCCCAAAAAATATATCCACATATATTTATTCAATGCCTAATAAATTAGGCCCAAGAGAATAAGCTCAAATCACATCACTCTTTGTGTGCGACCATGTAGGCTCATTTGATGTTCGCAATGGGCTTGATCTCATTTCAAGGCCAATAAGTCATAAGCGGCCTCTAGCAAGATATCTAGCAAGAAATTTTGACTACCTAAATCAAATAAGGATCAGTAATCCGATTTAACATGTAACTATGGTTATAAGCTCAGTCCCTTTGTAACACGATATCAAGATTGATCACAAGGCATGGTACATGTCAACCTTTGATTAATCATAGTTTCTTGATCCCCAAGTTGACTAATTATAACAAATGAAATTGATGACTCCTCATAAATTCATTTGAGAATAGCCATGCATTTCTTCAGTCATACTTGTTAAGAGGCCCAAATAATATCTCTCTCATTTAAGAGAAGTACAAATCCCATCTACGTCATTTACATCCCTCTGCATGATTCATTTAATGTCCAACATAAGACTACTTGTTACTCGGTTAAGAATAACTTAGTCTAATGTCAAAACATCGAATTCCTCATGTAGGAAACTATGATGACTTCAGGTCAGAGGAATAAAGTCAAACCATATTGAGAATCACTAATGACATGAAACCATGTAGTGTTCTCTTTGTGGGTCGGTCCAATATATGTTCTCTAACATATATCTATGTTTCTGATTTGATAACTCATATCCATGATCAGTAAAATGTGATCATCAATCAAAACACATACTAGCCTTAATTTATTATTGTTCCACCAATAACGATCGACCAGGGACAATTTAGAATAGTGTTACAATGCTTATGGTTTTACTATCAAGTCATATACTTGATGACATAAGTCTAGCACCATTCATGGAACGTAAAACACATTACATAAACAACATACATGCATATATAAAAGGAATACCTCATAATATATTATTAACAATTCATAATGTTAATACATGAATCACATATATGTCCATAGCCTAGGGCACACTACTAACACAATCAAAGTCACCCACACTTAGACCTTTGTACTGTTGGATAAAGTTTATAAAAGTCAAAGGACACAAGTGTAAAAGAAAATTCTGACCGTGTTTAAAAATGAGAGTAGAAAAGCAGTGAAGTCACTTCCTCAGAAATCAGCCCAAGTAGGTTGAAAGACCGTTAAGAAAATAAACACTATAAGCATTTAATCCAAGAGATTGGTCAAAAGAGATTTCTCTCAAAGTAATGTGTTTAATCTCTCAACTCACTTGTCTTGGGATAATTTCACTCTACAATCTGCTTAGTTCATTCTCTTCCATAAGCAAGAACTATAATTTTGAAAATCAAGAGGACTTTTCATAGTTGTGATGTACGGAAGGCTAAATGAAATGGATTGAATGGAAGAAGGAAAAAAGAGTACATGCACCACAATTACTTTTCTCATGAAACAAACTCCAACTATAAGTAAGAAAATATTTATAAAAAATAAACATAATTTAACACATTTTTATTACATTTCTCTTTTGAAAAATTTTGCTTCTTTTTCTTTTTTTTTCACGTTTTTGGAATTTTTGAAACTCTTTTTCTTTCTTTCCTTTGGTATAGAAACCCTTTTTTTCGCATCAGCTTAAAATAGAGATGAGATACTCATAATAATTGTGAAATAGGCATGCACAAGAAGGCTCAAATGGGCTAACAAAGGTTAAGTGTTTGAGTAATTAGGGTTTGGAAAGAAACGCCTCTATCCTATTAACAAAATTTTAGTTCATCAAGCTTTGATCAAGAATTAGGGCAAGTTCTACCGAGATATGAAATTAAGCAGATACATACAAAATTGAAAAAATTTAGGCCCGAATATCCTTCCAACAAGGGTAGAATCTCAATTAAGCAATCTCAAGGTTTGAAAACACATAATGCTACTCTCTTAGCGTACCCTCACTTGCTTCTCGTAAAAACATTGAAAATGAAATTAACCGAAATCAACTATCATTTAAAAATACAGATGGTATTTTCAAAAACACTAGGACCACTTTGAAATTTATAAATTCTTCAAGATACAAGAGTGAAAAGAATCTAATAAGGGGAGAATTATTGAAATGCGGAAATTTTAAAACAATTATGCATTAAAAGGGAAGTGTAAGGCTATTGAAGAACAATACATTGAAAAAAGTACAAAGAGAATTATATAAATAACCAGCCATTAATTTTGTACATGACAAAAATGTAACTGAGTATCCGACAAACTAAAAACTAAAACAAAACTAAGGAAAACACAAAAAACAAGTGACTCAAGTTGCTTCATAGCATGATCATTCCAAGAGCAAGAGGGACCTGTTCTTGATGTGTCAGCACCACTCAGGGGGTCATCTTCATCAGATGGTAGCTGGAAGTGAAGGTGCTCGATGAGCAATGCATCCATCCATAGGTGATACTGCCTATCTCTATCCTACTTGGCTATCTCCTGAAGGAAGGTGTCCTAGAGAGTAGCGAGATCTGCACAAAAGTCATCGACTCAGCCAACGAGGTTCTATAAGGTCACAAGTCCAGGAGTGTCCTGAGTTGGAGGATCGTCCTCATCTGGTACACAACTGTAGAGGTTGTACCAATATCAAGAACCTGGGTGGAGGGTTGAGGTGGGTGGATGGTGGGTTGTTGGAGGCAGGTGTACCTAAAAAGAGGGGCCAGTTCAAAATAGTTGTCATTATTGAATTCCATGACATTATGGGCCCGTAATACGTCGGTAATGAGATGTGGTGTTGGGACCCGATCCGGAAATCGGATCCCAACTGAAAAATGAAGGAAACAAAGCGAATTCAAATAGGATAAATTGAATCCGAAGGCGAATCAATAACAAAATACGGAAGCAACGAATCGAATACAAATAGAATCGAAACCGGTTTCTGACATCCGTGAACAAATATCTTAGAGAATACGATCGCGTTGGAAACCTAGACTATCCGATCTGAAAAATCCGGTATAAATTTTTCTTTTTCTTTTCTTTCTTCTTCCTTAATCAATTTCTCAATTCATAATCATTTTCTTATACACTCATTTGAATCTCAATTTTCGTTTTCATACCCATTTTACCAAAAATTTTCGGCAGCATAACGGCTGCATTCTAACTAACCCAAACCTGCAAAGTGTTCAAAATACACTTCTATATTTCTCACACAATAGCCAGAATCATCAAACTCCCCGTCCGGAATCCAACTCAACACACGCAATCCTATATCTACATATCCATATCCTTTAACATATTATATCAACATAATTCCCAATAATCATACACAAACTTATATCTCAATTCCATACTCAAATCACAATTCATTTTAGCATTCCATATACAAATCCATAGTGTATATACGTCATGAATACGTGCTTACCAAATATTCCATAATACAACATCGATAATAAAATCCGAATACACAATACACAATATACGAAAACCTTCACTTTCTTTCACCCGATCTTCTTCTCATCACCTGTGGATGGGAATTAAGGGGGTGAGTTTATAGCTCGTGGGTAATAGTTTATAACAAATAAATAAGCAAAACCCTTGAAATTCTTTTTTTTCTTTTCTGATCTTAGAAAACATTTCTTGGAAACCCAAAAAGCACATTTTCAAGCACATTTTCAAAAAGTTCTTTTCTTGCTGTAGTCAAAGTCGCCATTTGCAAAACGTATGATTCTTAGGCTTTCAGCCATAAATCCATAAGTTACAAAACATGAATGCATCAATTTGACAATTTATAGATGCAATGCACACAAATGGCTCGAGAGTTCCGTAAACACGACGGATAAACCAAAGTTTATACCGTAAACTATCTGAGTCCGATTTCTCAGCATCTCGTGGCCTCAAGCGGGCAGCCGAAAAAAGGCTATAATTTTCCATACGTCGACGTGCACGTGACTAACGATCGGTTACTCTCTCACCCAACAAAGCACATAACAATTCGTGCTCAATTAATTTATCGAATGTTTCCATACTTTCAAGCTTTTCTATCTTTTCATTCATGCAAAATGCCATAACATATTTTAATGGCATAACATGAGCATAACTCACCAATTGAAATGCAATTTCAATGATCATAATAATTCAACAATTTAATCACGTATAGATCAAAGTCAGAACAATGAATGCAAGTTATTTCTTTAACACATAAACCAAACATATGCAGATTCATAAAGCACATTTATTCAAAAACATAATTTGCATAAATCTTGTATTTTCTAAAAAAAAATTCCGAAAGTATTTTCATAACTTATCGAATTTATCGAAAATAACGAATTTAACAATTTACGCGATTTCTTAAATCCCAACCACTGAAATGAATTTCAAAATCTTTCTTTATTTCTCAATTCATTTTAAAACTCGTAACCCTTTTTTCAAAAATATTCGGGAACAATAAAATTCAATACTTTCTCAATTTTCAATCAATCTCCCAAATCATTTGAAGACCAGAAATTAAACCTTTGTGTCATTTTTCAAAACTTCAGAAATTTTCTTAATTTATCAACCATTTAAAACTTGTGTAATTTCTTAAAACAATTTCTAAAACCATTTTAAAAGTAAGGAATCTAATCATACGAAGATCAAAGACTTCAAACACTTACATAACCAACATTTTTAAACAATTTCAAACGCATTTCAGAAATCGTACTTTTCAATATTTAAATAAACCTTATTTTCTAATAAATTTCAAACGCATTTCGGAAATCACACTTTGTCAAAAATTTTTATAAACAAGTTCAGAAATCGTAAACTTTTCAAACACTTTTATAAACAATGTCGGAAATCATAAATTTTTAAATACTTTTATAAACAATGTCGGAAATCATAATTTTTGAAATACTTTTATAAACAATGTTTTCTAGCTAATTCCGAAAGTATTGGGAATCATAAATTTTCAAACATTTGCATAAACCATTTTCTAGACAATTTCAAAGCATTTTTGGGAATCAAAATTTTTCAAATATTTCCATAAATAATATTTTCTAAACACTTCCGAATTTATACGGAAATCACAAGTTTTCAAACCTTTACATAAAACCATATTTTATAAACGCTCTTAAAACTAATCGGAAATCATAACTTTTCAAACCTTTATCATATTCAAGCTCAATATCATTTATCGAATGCTCTTTTTCGAATATACAAAAAGCCATGGAATCTTTCAAGGCATAACACAAATGTATTTTTGCAATTCATCAAAAGTTCATGTATTGAATCGATAATGATTTTTCAAATCATTCATACAATGATGCAACATTTACGATGCAATTGAAATTAGAAAATCTCTTTGTTTAAAGAAGGCAGTAGTGGCTTATAAATTCTATTATAAACAGGTACCCACCTCGAATCGATGCTAGAAACTTATTCCTCGCTCCAATTTGTCCATTGATTCCTTCTTTCTTCTAATTTAACTTCACCTAAAGCAATTTCACCCAAATTCAACATCATAAAAAATCATAATCCTCACAATTTATTATAGGAAACTCATAATCATCATGTTTCCAAGCTTTTTAAAGCAAGAATTTCTAAAATCTCCAATTCACAAAAATTGACCTAAACCCTAACTCACATAAATCCAAAATTAAACTCATAATACTTAGCAATCATCAATATTGACTTTATACTCCACAAACCCATACCATTTTCCATATTTCTAAACCAGAAATTCATCAAAATTCACAGATCTCAAAATTTCGCATCTTACCTTCTCTCACACCATTTTCGGATTTTTGGGCTCCATAAGAAGCTTTCATCTTCTTCTTCCCCTTTCCCTTTGAAAAGCACCAAAAACCCCTCAAGAAACTTGGAGAAAACTGAACCTTTGGAAGCTCTCTTCTTCTTCTCTTCGGTTCTTCTCCACCGAAACAAGCTTTCTCTCTTCTCTCCTCTTATTTCTTTTAAGTCTTTTGGGCAATAATCGTGATTCTCCTCCAAATTAATGAATAAGGAATGACCCATAAGCCCCTCCATTTAAGCCTATAAACTTAATCCTTTAAGTAAACTTCCAAAATTGCCCCTTCATTGGTCTTTAAAACTAACATCTTGTCTGATTATTTCGATCAGGTAAATGAAGTCATTTGATAAAACTTTCTTCTAAAGAAATGTTCCTCTATGTCTTACGAATCCATCACTTTAAGAATCAGATCAATAGGAGCTCTATAGCTCAAGATATCTCCAAAATACTGAACATTGTTCAGACCATTACAAAGTTGAGACTCAACACTACACTTAACATCGACCGATAAATTGAAAGTCTTAAAGGCCAAATTGTTGATTGGTTCCTTCATAACATTTGTAGCCTTATATCTCTAGTTTAATTAGAAACAAGAATCAACTCAATCCGAGCTCTATAGCTCAAGTTATCTTCAATTTACTGAAGCATAGTCAGACTTAATCAACTGATCGTCATACTTTGTTTCAATGCACCTTTTTCAATTTAGTGCTAAAACTGATCAATTTAGTATATAAAGATAGAAAAATGTCTTAAGAACCTAACGCTTCAAAAATTAGGTCGATCGGATGTCGAACGAAGAAGTTATGGCCAAAACAAGGAAGAGAGGTCGGTCGGCTGAAAATCGATCGCAAAGGTCGCACAGCAGGTCGGTCGCCCACACCAGGTCGGTCTCCCGCATCAGGTCGGTCACTCGCGCGGGCACACGGGGGTGGGCGATCAACTATGCGATCCGACCTCCAAACTTCAAACGTTCATATCTTTTGACTCCGAGCTCCAAATTAGACACGGTTTGTTTCTTCGGAAAGATAAAAGACAGATATACAATTTTCAAGGACTCACAAACAAGCTCGGACTCTAAAGGGATCAAAAGTTTACATAAAGATGACTGATCAATAATTTCTCAACAGTACCAAAACTTGCAAACATCATAACTTTTGATCCAAAACTCCAAATTTAACAAACTTGGTGTCTATGGAAAGCTTGAAGAAAGATCTGCAACTTTTATGAAGTTCACCAATCCTAATTCCAACTCTATAAAGGTCAAAAGTGGCCTCAAAGATCTGTCTGTGATCTGCCATTTAGACAACATGTAACATCCCCTCTCCTATAGGAAATGGCATTTTGGTAATTAGGACGGGTTCGGGATATTAAATTATATCTCGGCATGCGCATACAACATATAGTCTCTATGATTAATGATTGGTTGCACATGCACATAGCATACATGCATTCATGTCATTTTCCGGCTTAGAGTTGAAATTGAACTTCTGTATGAAATTAATGGGATAATCGAGTTTGAAAAATTATTTGGACTATGCCATAAATCGTTTTACATTTTTAGGGATTTTAAGGAATTTTTCTGGATTTTTCCGGAAAAAATTCCCAGACCGGAAAAATCACCAATTGGCGAATCGGTCGATTTTCGATAACAAAGATCGCTACCCAATGGCACTGTAATATTGGGTATATTATTGTGGGACTGAAAGTAGGGTCACTGGAGTTTAATGGAGTAAAATTTTAGACTGGATTAAATAAGTCATATTTTGACTTTTCAAATAAAAAGGAACCAATCATCAATTGCCATTGAAAAAAGTTACATTAAATGCTCACTTTGCTCCCTCCCACGGTTTTCACTTAATAAAGAATGGAAAAGATGAATTTTGCTTCTTAAAAACCTCTCATCCGAAACCTTCATCTCCTTCTCCATATCCATTGATTTTCTTCTTCTCTTCTCTCATCTTCCTTGTAACTTCAAGCTATCATCTAGAAATCCATCAAAGCTAGAAGATGAATATTGTGTATACTTGAGAAGGGAAGGAGGTTGGTACTTTGGTGGGTGTAGAAGTAGAAGTTAAAAGTTAAAAGTTGAAGCTTTGAAGGAGGTTTTGTCTTAGGTATGTATTCATTAAAGTTTTGATCTTTAAATGGTACTTTCATATGGAATTAGTATGGGGTAGTTAATAAAAGGGTTTAAAGCATGTATTAGGTTTATGTAGGCATTAAAGTGATGATTATTATGATTTGAAGAAATGGGTATAAGGCTAGGTGATGGTTGAATTGAAAGTAGTATGATATGGTTTGATTTTAAATGGAATATGGATGATTATTTGGGTATTTGAATTGAGGAATTTAATGCTGCCAATTTTTCAATATTAGCCCTAGCATATGTATGACTGTAGTCATATTTAATTTGTATTTATTTTGATGTCTAGTGATATGAAAAAGGCATTGGAAGTGATTGAACTAAGGTTAACATTGAATCTGGGAAATTGGAAGTATAATTGATGTTACTGTTTTATTCATAACTTATTTTTTAGAAATGCAAATGAGGTAAGGTTAGTGGCCACTGAAAATTTGGAATGTTGGCTTCAATTTAGTGTGAAATAGGTGTTATTGAATTGCAATGATAGAAGGATGAATTTTTGAATGGGAAAGTTCCTGTTCCATTGCCTGTAAACAGTAACCGCAACCATGACATCTGAGTTTTGTTGATTTTTCTGAATTTATTGGGATGGAACTAGGGAAAATGGTCTTCATGGAAGTTTTAGCATATTGAATTATCTTTCTATTGCTACTGATCTTGCTATTTGTATAATTGTATATTGGTAGATATGAATTGATTACTAATGACTGGTTTTGAGCATTTTGGATGAAACCTAGCTTAAGTGTGATTTTGTGAGTTTACTGATTGAAGGCAATTTTAACATTTTATGTGGACTGAATTGGTGTGAGTGAGCTTCTGAAAAGTTGTAGAGGAAGAGATTACCTTGAAAATGATATATGGTGTGTAATGTTTAGAAGTTAGAATTGGGAGTTATGATTTTGCAAAAACTGACCCTACATGAGGTTATAAATGGCTGATCATAACAGAAACTTCCATAACAGTTTTGAAATTGTTAGAGATCGAATTGGATGTTGAGTGCTTCATCAAAATTGTAGTTTGAGATGTTATTTTTACAGGGATATAAAGTTCTGATTTTATTGACTTGTATATTGGAAGTTATGCTTCTTGTAAGGTTACTGCCCAAATTGAAGGATTTCAGGGACAGTAACATTAGAGGAATTAATTGACTTGTTTAGAAATAGAATTTGATTTTGGGTTGTTCATGAAAGTTGTTGAGGACATTGTGAAATTATTGAACATATTTTTGTGGTAATTTATTACTGAAGAATCAGTGAGTTATGGAATTGCCAATGTACTGCCCTGTGTTGATGGAAATTGAGTAGGCAGTAGGTTGGATGGAGTATTTGACACCCTTAGGATTGGAATTGATTTTATGGTCTTCTTGAGAATTGTAGAGCTTTTCATAAGCTTTCCAACAAGGTATAGTTTGCATTTTTAGAAATGTGTAGAAAAGTTATGAATGTTGGAAGTGGGTTGGTGTGTTAGGACAAAGGGGAAAGGGGATTTTATTAATTATTAATTGGCATATAAAAGAGTTTTGACTTCTTTTGTCAATTACTTTCCCGTCCGACGTCCGATTGACCTAATTCCAGAGGCATCGGATTCGTTGAATATTTAATTTCATTTTATGAGAAAACGGGAATTTTTAGATTGGAATTTGACGTAGCCCCTATTAACGGAACATTGAAACACTATTTTATTTAATTGGGGACCTATAGAGGTCCGATTGGCGCACCGTCAGCGCCTATGGATTTCTAATTTTTAATATAATTTTATTATGGGGAAATATTGGATTAGGGCCGGGATTGCCATGAACATGCATTATACACATTTTACTGATTTCATGTGCATTATTTAGTCATTTCAAGTATACCGATGGTAATGGCTATTCTTTTAATGTGCTATAGAGGCTCAAGTGGACCGTCGTTCCACGGACTTGGCAGAGACTTCCCGGCACTAGCGTGGAAGTTATTAGGTGAGTAACCTAGTTGGTTATTCCAATCTATGTGTTTACTGTGATTGATTGCCCTACGGGGATTACGTGGATTACGACTGTGAATTGACTGCCCTACGGGGATTATGTGGTTATATATGGCCCAATTGACTGTGAAATAAGTATTAGGCAACTATTAATTGGATTGTATGATTATATTGTGTATTTGGACTGTGTATTACCATGTTTACTGATATGGGACATGTGCATTCATGCACAACTACATCACACTGTTAAAAGGAAAATTGTGAACCGAGACGCCACTTTACTGAACCGAGCCTCGAGCTCGACGGGAGATAATTTTCCCCAGACGCGTCTATACTGATCACTGTTATGCGCTCGGTCACAATACTGAAATGAACTGGAAAAGAGTCACATGTGCATTGCATACTGAACTGAACATTTGACAATGTTATTGATTTCAGATATTTACTTTGTGGTGAATTATTATTGTGTTTTGTATAACAACTGAGTGAATATTGTTACATGCTTATATGATGCATGAATTGGGAGAACCATCGATGATGGTTTCTCATTGAGTTCGCAAACTCATCCAAAATTGCAATTTTTTCAGGCATAAGCATAGATGATAGCTCCTCAGAATTTGTAGAGCCGATCTTGTGGATTGGCGAGAAAGCGATGGCTCAAAGGTCGGTCAGTGGGCTTTCTTTTGGAGACTTATAGTTAGATCTGCTTTCAGACAAAGATCAATATGACACTTAAGGTGCAGATGTTTGGATCATGTGTAAATTAAAAATCTTGATAGTTGTAAATTACTGAGCTTTGAGTGAATGAAATAGAATCTAATTTGGTTTTAAAAAGTGGTCAATTTCTTATTACTGTCTTATGATTGTGATGCCATGAGGAGAGTAGTGATTGTTGTCAGTAGTGGTCTCTTGTCGTAGGATATGTATCGGAATGATCTACGGGCGTTCCGGTGGATACCCTATGGTAAGGGGGCGCTATACAACACCTGCACCTAACTCTAGTAACTCACATATTGCAATTTAACACCTCCAAAACTAGCTCATACACATCATGGACAGGCTCTACAGCTCGGCTAACCCCCTTTGAAAGTATAAATGATCCTATCTGATCTATATTAGTCTAGAAATTGCAGCACAACATAACATACCCAAAATTGACCACATGAGCACATCAGCCCAGAATTAGCATCATCTACACTCAACTTCAACAACTCATGTCATTCATACACAATTTACATGTCATATCCATACACAATTGATCTTTCATATCCATATATAAATCCATGTCTCATTAACATCATAAGATAAATGTTTATAAAATTAAATGGCATTCCAAGCCATATTACAACATCTTTGCCCTACAGAAGCCTCAGCATCTCCTGACGCTCTAGACTCATCCGTGCCCTCCTTTCTTAGCAGAGGATCAAGTGCAACCGATCCTTGCAATATTCCTCGTGTCCTTCTATAAGTTGGCATTTCACTCCTTTAATGGAAACACTAGCGATTAGCTTACATTTTATTCCTACATGTATGTACGATATGCATGTCATTTAATACAATCAATCAATTTCACAATGCAAACAATTAATCACATTGTAGGAAAATCCCGGGGTAGGCATCACATGCCCACAGTGCGGAATTTAAAATTTTGAGTCCCGGGACATTCCCGAAAGCCAGGATCCATGTGTAAGTACAAACAATCAAACCATAACGACCAAAGGAGACCGTCTCTAATGGTATCCACGCAGAGGTTGAAAAACCTAACCGGGACAAACTCTTTTGACCCGGGAATAGCTAGACTAAAGAAAAGAGTGCTAGCTCTTACCTTAGCCTTGGAGAGCAAGTGAGATGATCTTGGTGGAACCTTGGAGAAGTAGAAGTAACTTGAGAGGATGATAGGAAGAAGATGAAAAACCAATTTTCAAAGCTTAACTCTTAAGCTTTTCGACTCTTCTCCAACAACCCACGCATAAGCTTCTTCCAATGCCTTCTTATATGTTTATTTAACACTTAAAATACATATAAAGGGCTTGGTGGATGCTCATCCACGTAGGAGGCATAAAATGCCTTGAAATGTAAAATAATCATTAAGTTTGACTTTTCAAACTTAACTTATCTCCACCATTTATGGCTTCCACGAAAATCAACATATATTTATATAATTAATTATTTATTTACTTAATTAATTAATATATATAATTGCTGAAGTGGTCCATCAAATTGGGGTTGGTCCTACCACTTCCTATCAGACCCCATGCGAAAAAATCGCGGAAAGCGGTTTTCAAGAATGTCGATGTCGCGATCTCATCGGACATATCCCAATCTCATCGGGATCCATTTAATCCTATTGCTCTCCGGATATCGGATCTCGTCCAAACTATTTTACAGATTCTCCGAGTCACTCTTATGCGTGTGACCCATTAGGTTCCCGGTTATGTTGGCCACTTAGATTAACACTTAATCTGAGCAAGTCATGAGCGGTATCTAGCAACACATCATGACTCCCAATTGACCGGAAAGTAATTGGTTTGACTAATGAAACCATATCACGAACCCTTCCATAGACAATTACCGTGCAATTCGTCCTTTCACCATGCTATACCCCACTTGGTTTGAGTATGGGCAATGTGTCAACTCTAACTAGACCGACGATCAAATCTAGTCCAAGTGTAATCGCCTCGTCTTAGACTCATTACTTTATATGTCCATGAAGACCATCTTCATGACATATGTATGCTCGGCGCCAGAGACTTCAAAGTAATGATCCCGATAAGAGGCCATGGGTATCTCTTCCGCTATAATGTAGTGGTGAATCCTCTATTGGCTACTCAATTACCTTCAATACCTCAAGTCGCACCCAATCACCACCCTATGAGCAACCTCTGAAATGCAACAAGGAATGGAGTCAAAGTACGTAATCGGACTCAAGATATCCTCGAGTACCTCAAGTCTAAGGATACTTGCACCATTGCTATGATGAGATTATCACCGACATTTGTATAGGACATCCATGTGATGATCTCATAGCGAGTCATCCAATGTACTTACTACCACTAGTAAGCATCCACATGTCAAATCTAAATATCTCAATATTTACAGTTTTCTGAGATCCACTGCTTGATCCAATCAAGGAGTTTGACATGTGCTAGTCTATCCGGATTAACGATGTCCATTCTCATTAATCCTATGACTAGGGATAATTTAGATACTGACATATTTGCACATGATAGGAATCTCAATAGTATGATCACATCATAATTTCCTTCATGCTATGTCATGTATCAGGGACTTCATTAATTTGATTAAAGATCACTATCAATTCATAATAAACTGAATATCAAATAAATGAAATATGCCTTGCTTTATTTATTCATAAAGTCTGTACATGACTATGAACAAAATGCGCTAAAGGGGATTGCCTTTAGGGCACTACTCTAACAATCTCCCACTTGACCTAAAGCCAATCGCCTTGGTATCTAATACCATAAGCGAGTACATGAGAATCAAAATTCTTCTGTGACAATGGCTTTGTCAACGGATCAGCAATATTCTGCTCTGTGGGAATTCTCTCTATCAGGACATCACCTCGAGCAATGATCTCCCGAATCAAATGGTATCGGCGGAGTATGTGTTTGGATCGTTGATGAGACCTTGGCTCCTTTGCCTGCGCAATAGCCCCAGTGTTGTCACAATACAATCAGATGGGTCCATCACGACTAGGAACCACACCATGTTCGAAATGAACTTCGATCCAAACTGCTTCCTTTCTTTGCGTCGATGCGGCAATGTACTCGCCTCGATCGTTGAATCGTGATGCGTCTCTGTTTGGAACTCTTCCAACCGATCGCTCCGCCATTTAGTGTGAAAACATAACCTGATTGGGACTCGAGTCGCCCTTATCAGTTGAAAACTGGCATCTGATGCCCGCTCACTTGGAGATTTCCATCTCCAAATATCAAGAAAACATCCTTAGTTCTTCGCAAGTACTTTAGGATATTCTTAATACCACCCAAAGACCTTCACCGAATCCGATTGGTATCTGCTCGTAACACTTAGAGCATATGATACATCGGGTCTCAGATATAGCATTACGTACATAATAGATCCTACTGCAGATACGGGATCATATTCATACGCATCATCTCATCCTCGTGTCCGAGGACACATAGACTTCGAGTGTTATCCATGAACAATGGGAAGAAACCCTCTTTGGATTGCTCCATGCTAAACCTCTTTAGCACCTTGTCTATGTCGTTGATTTGTGAAAGACCAAGCAACCTCTTCCATCTATCTCTATAGATCTTTATCCCAAGGATATAAGTTGCTTCTCCAAGGTCTTTCATGGCAAATTGTTTGGACAACCAAATTTTCTTGTTCAGTAGCATTGAGACATCGTTTCCTAGTAACAATATGTCATCTACATATAACACAAGGAATACGATCGCGAGCTCCATTAACCTTCTTGTACACACGGTGTTCATCCGAATTTTGTGAGAAACCAAACTCTTTGATTGTCTCATCAAACGGATATTCCAACTCTGGATGCTTGCTTCAATCCATAAATGGATTTACGAAGCTTGCATACCTTTTCGCCATCTGAAAATGAAGCCCTCGAGTTGTGTCATGTACACATCCTCGGCAGATTTCCATTCGGAAAGTCGTCTTCACATCCATTTGCCATATCTCATAATCATAATGGCGGCAATGGCTAGGAGTATCCTAATGGATTTAAGCATTGCTCTTTGATCAAGGTCTCGTCATAGTCAACTCCTTGTCTTTGACGAAAGCCTTTAGCCACAAGCCTTGCTTTATAGGTAATCACATTACCATCCATGTCGATTTTCTTCTTGAAAACCCATTTGCACCCTATAGGTTTTATCCTTTCGGTGCATCAACCAAAGTCCATACTTGGTTTTCATACATGGAATCCATTTCGATTTCATGGCACGAAGCCATTTTTCGGACTCGAACTCTTCGAACCTCTTCATAGGTGGTAGGCTCATCATCCTCTATGAGCAATACGTCATTCTGCTCACTCACGAAATCCATATCTCTCGGGACAAGGTCGTATCCTACTTGACCTCACAATTTCGTGTGTAGTAGAAGGTTGAACTATTACCTCATCTCGTATGAGTTCTGCTTTGAGTTCGAGCGGTTGATCCGCGTCTGTCAGAGCATCTTGAACTTCTTCAAGTTCAACTTTGCTCCCATCGTCCTCTTTTAAAAGAAACTCTTTCTTTAAAAGACAGCATGCATCGAAACAAACACCTTTTGTTCCTCAAAGAAAGTAGAATTGATATCCTCTTGTTTCTTTAGGATATCCTACGAACAAACACTTGTCGATTTTGCTCCAAGCTTATCTCGATGTGCTTCACATAAGCGTGACAACCCCATACTTTCAAATAAGAAGATAAGGTTTCTATTTAGTCCACATCTCATATGGACTAACATCAACTGCTTTGATGGAACTCGCTTTAACAAGTAAACAAATTGTCTCAAGTGCATATCCCCAAAAGGATTTTGGTAATCTGCAAAGCCCATCATAGATCGTACCATGTCCAACAAGGTTCGATTTCTCCTTTCTCGCCACACCATTATCTTTGTGGTGTGTAAGGAGGGTCTCTTCGAGATAATATCCCATTATCTCTCGAGATAATCAAAAACTCTTGGTCTAAGTATTCACCACCACGATCGGATCGTAATGTTTTGATACTTTTACCAAGTTGTTTTTCTACTTCATTTCTGAATTGTTTGAACTTTTCAAACGCTTGATTTGTATCTCATCAGATACAGGTACCCATATCGAGAATAATCATCGATAAAGGTAATGAAGTAACGACAACCACTTCTGGCATGGATGGACATCGGACCACATACATCTGAATGTATTAGGTCTAATAATCCAGTCGCTCGTTCACCCTTTCCTTTAAAAGGTAACTTAGTCATCTTGCCTAATAAACAAGATTCACATGTGTCATATGATTCATAATCGAATGACCCTAAACTTCCACTCTTGTGGAGCTTAGCGATCGTCTCTCATTTATATGGCCAAGCGACAATGCCATAAGTAAGTTGATTTTAAATTATCTCTTTATGTCTTTTAGCGTCATTGACATTCATAACCGGATGTGACATATCTAATATGTAAATTCCATTGCATAATGTACCAAGTACCATAAAGCATTCCATTTGAGCTAATAGAACAACCATTGTTACCAAAAGACAAATGGAAACCACTCTATTTAAACAAGAAACCGACAATATGTTCTTTGTTAACACGGCACAAAATAACAATCATCCAAGTTAAGTACAAGCCCACTGGGAGTGTCAAACATAAGTCCCTACGGCTAATGCAAAGAACTCTTGCTCCATTGCCAACACGCAGTCCATATCTCCCTTTATGAGTCGCCATCGTCCTCGAGGCCTGCGATATCATTGCATATGTGTGAGCCACAACCGGTATCTAATACCCATATGTTATGATCGAAACAGATTAACCTCAATGACAAACATACCGAAGAAGTCGAGGCATCGATGCCTTCTTCTGCTTCAGTTCTTCCAGATAGATTTTGCAGTTATGCCTCCAATGACCAGTCTTACCGCAATGGAAGCAGGTACCTTTTGGTGCAGTCTCTTTGGTCTTGTTCTTGCCTTTCGCTGCACTTCCTTTCGGCTTCTGAGCCTTTTTCTTCTTCTGTTTCCTCTTCTTGGAACCAGAGGAAGAAGAATCCACCAATAGCAACGCCTTGCTATCGTTCTTGACAGCTTGTTCTGCTGTCTTGAGCAGATTGATCAGCTCGGGAATTGTGGTGGATATTTGGTTCAGTCGATAGTTCAACACAAACTGTGAATAACTATCTGACAAACCAACAAGAATTAAGTCTATACTTAACTCGTAATCCATCACAAAACCTAAGACAGCCAACCTCTCAATATAGCCATTCATCTTGATGCATATTGCAATCGCAGATGAACTAGAGTCATCTTCGTTGTAAAGAGCAACCTTGAGGTCTCGAACCGTTCGGACCGTGCTTGCTCATCAAACAACTCTAAGATGAAACACTATCGTGTGAGCATCCATAGAATCGTCTTTATTCGCAACTCGGTGACATCGATGCAAGCATAATGCGGTGGCTATGTCACATCTTTTAGATGCTACGATATGCCTTCCGATCATCATCGAAGCTCCTTGAGAAGTGGATCCGAAGCGGAAAATCAAGGATATATCCTAGATCCTCGGATCCGAGAACAATTCTCGATTCCGCAGACCAATCAAGAAAATTTGGTCCGATTAATTTGTTTGCATCCATTAGTGGCGAAGATTCACACTAGTCGACATCTTCAATCAACCTAAGCGTGGAGAGAAAGAAAGTTAGAATAGAATTAAATGTATGACCATAAGGACTTAAATGACATACATATGGCTCCCTAGTTTCAATAGAATCCATAACCCTCATCATGAATCCAAGAAACAAAATGGCACAATGACCTAGTGGGTCGATATCCCACATTGCTAAGAATGACCTTGAGGTTAGCTCAACAAGTCACCTTAGGTCAATCGGTGAGTATCGGTCATACCAATTGCATCATCGATGACCGACATTAAGAATGACCTTGAGGTTAGCTCAACAAGCCACCTTATGTCTCGGAGGTATCGGACATACCAATTACATCTTAGACACAACTATCGATCGGTGTTATCAGCGGTTGATGTATGCACATATATTGGGTTATCAACACTTGATGCGTGTACATCGATGTACACTACCCAATTCGCCTCTGTCCACGTTGACCTTGAGGTTAGCTCAACAAATCAACGCTTCTAGGAAAACCGACCCATTAATCCGAAAATCATATTTTCATGGTTTGAACATATTAAGTATAGAGTGAGCTTGAGGTTAGCTCAACAACCCAACCCTATAAGAACTCGGTTCTTACCATATTAATGGAAGGCGTTAGTTTTCATATTTTAAGTGAGGGATTTTAGGTCTCATCTAATTAATCTCATCCAAGGATCATAGTCACCATGACTATATGGTCGATTTAGGCATTGCATCAATCACATTGAATTTATACGAAAATCACCCATCATCCCACGAGGCATGATATAAGTCGACTTGTATATGTATAAGTCGACTTATGGCTCTATATAAGTCGACTTATGTATGTGTAAGTCGACTTGTGCAATCAATGCATGAACAAGTCGACTTGTACCATTGTGCAAGTCGACTTATTAATCTGATGCACCAAACAAGTCGACTTATGAACATATAAGTCGACTTGTTCATTAATGCATTTGGAATTGCTATCTAATCGGCTAATTCTCAATCCAGGCATTTCCAATTCACAACACCAATATAACAAGTATATAAACCTTTATATTAATGTGCTAATGAAACATTTTCATCAACTCATGCATGCCTTATAGTCTAACTATATATGAAAACCTTGAAACCGATTAATCCACCATTAATCACTAGATTTCCACATAATTCAAGGACACCAAATTATCATGCTAAGTATCTCTAGGTAGGCTACACGTTATCAAGATTACTCCGCACTTGTCACAAAAATTGCGACGGCCAAAATAACCAAGATAACTAATAAGCTAACGAGACGCTAAAGTGACCTATTCGATATCCAAAATTATTAGAAACCAAATTTCAAGAATCTCATTTTGGGATGCATTCCACATCAATATAACACATTTTTAATCACTATAAAAATGATTCATGGCATTGGAACAGAAAATAACACAATCAATCATTCCAAACAAAACAGCCCCAACAAGTTTCTCAAAACTGCCAAGCTCAACATTTTGCTCAAAATGACCATTGAAACACTTTCAATAAATACTGAAAAAATTACAGAGGTTAAAAAATGTTCCTAACATGCTCCATGAATTTTTCCAGGATTTATTTCCCACAAAAACTCATTGAACCTCAGCAATCTAGCCGAAACAGAATCTGTGTTCTCCAACACAAACATTCCCATCAGCACACAAGAAATTCGGAAATAAATGGTAAATCACCTTGAAAACAATTTTCCATCCACAGAGACATTCAAAAACATCTTAGGGACATGTCGGTGAAAACCAATCCGAAAAACAATTTTTCTAGAATTTCTTCTCGAATTTACAAGCATACCTGTTTCAGAAACGTTCAACAAGACAGCATCCGAAACTTGAGGGAATTAAATAGCAAAACCATATCAATCGACATCGATAAATTTTTTTCCTTTTATAGACACATTCAGAAACATCTTATGAGCAAGTCTATGGCAGAAAATTTCGAAAACCCTAAGTCTATACTGATTTCGAAATTCACAGAAGCAGCATGCTACACAGCTCAATTCACAAAGGAACTCCGACCTAGTTATCATTTCAACTGTTTATACAACACAAGTGGCTCTGATACCACTGTAGGAAAATCCCGGGGTAGGCATCACATGCCCACAGTGCAGAATTTAAAATTTTGAGTCCCGGGACATTCCCGAAAGCCATGATCCATGTGTAAGTACAAACAATCAAACCATAACGACCAAAGGAGACCGTCTCTAACGGTATCCACGCAGAGGTCGGAAAACCTAACCGGGACAAACTCTTTTGACCCGGGAATAGCTAGACTAAAGAAAAGAGTGCTAGCTCTTACCTTAGCCTTGGAGAGCAAGTGAGATGATCTTGGTGGAACCTTGGAGAAGTAGAAGTAACTTGAGAGGATGATAGGAAGAAGATGAAAAACCAATTTTCAAAGCTTAACTCTTAAGCTTTTCGACTCTTCTCCAACAACCTACGTACAAGCTTCTTCCAATGCCTTCTTATATGTTTATTTAACACTTAAAATACATATAAAAGGGCTTGGTGGATGCTCATCCACGTAGGAGGCATAAAATGCCTTGAAATGTAAAATAATCATTAAGTTTGACTTTTCAAACTTAACTTATCTCCACCATTTATGGCTTCCACGAAAATCAACATATATTTATATAATTAATTATTTATTTACTTAATTAATTAATATATATAATTGCTGAAGTGGTCCAGTCAAATTGGGGTCGGTCCTACTGCCTATCGGGCCCACCGTGAAAAAAAATCGCCTGAAAGCGGTTTTCAAGAATGTCGATGTCGCGATCTCATCGGACATATCCCAATCTCATCGGGATCCATTTAATCCTATTATTCTCCAGATATCGGATCTCTGCCTGAAGCTATTTTACAGATTCTCCGAGTCACTCTTATCGTGTGACCCATTAGGTTCCGGTTATGTTGGCCACTTAGATTAACACTTAATCTGAGCAAGTCATGAGCGGTATCTAGAACACATCATGACCCCCAATTGACGTAAAGTAATTGGTTTGACTAATGAAACCATATCACGAACCCTTCCATAGACAATTACCGTGCAATTCATCCGCTCACCATGCTATACCCCACTTGGTTTGAGTATGGGCAATGTGTCAACTCTTACTAGACCGATCGGATCAAATCTAGTCCAAGTGTAATCGCCTTCTCGCCCTAGGACTCATTACTTTATATGTCCATGAAGACCATCTTCATGACATATGTATGCTTCGGCCAAAGACTTCAAAGTAATGATCCCGATAAGAGGCTATGGGTATCTCTTCTGCTATAATGAAGTGGTGAATCCTCTATTGGCTACTCAATTACCTTCAATACCTCAAGTCGCACTCCAATCACCACCCTATGAGCGACCTCCGAAGGCAACAAGGAATGGAGTCAAAGTACGAATCAAGACTCAAGATATCCTCGAGTACCTCAAGTCTAAGGATACTTGCACCATTGCTATGATGAGATTATCACCGACATTTGTATAGGACATCCATGTGATGATCTCATAGCAGGTCATCCAATGTACTTACTACCACTAGTAAGCATCCACATGTCAAATCTAAATATCTCAATATTTACGGTTTTACGAGATCCACCGCTGATCCAATCAAGGAGTTTGACATGTGCTAGTCTATCCGGATTAACGATGTCCAGTCTCATTAATCCTATGACTAGGGATAATTTTGTAAGTGATAAGTCGACTTGTACCATGTGTAAGTCGACTTACACATGTACGGTACCGATAAGTCGACTTGTTCATTGGATAAGTTGACTTGTTCAAGGCTCGAGATTGTTTATTTGTGCCCTAAAAGGCAATCCCTTTAGCGCTTTTATTCAAAGTCGTGTGCACTTTATGAATAAATAAAGAAAAGGCATTATTCATTAATTTGATATTCATAAACATAGTTTATGAATTGATTGATCTTTAATCGAATTAATGAAGTCCATGATATATGACATAGCATGAAGGAAATTATGATGTGTTCATACTCACGAGATTCCTATCATGTGCAATTATGTCAATATCTAAATTCTCCTAGTCATAGGATTAATGAGACCGGACATCATTAATCCGGATAGACTAGCACATGTCATATTCCTTGATTGGATCAAGCGGTGGATCTCGAAACTGTAAATATGAGATATTTAGAATTGACATGTGGATGCTTACTACGGTAGTAAGTTCATTGATGACCGCCATGAGATCATCACATGGATATCTTATCTAAGTGTCGTTGATAATCTCATCATAGCAATGGTGCAAGTATCCTTAGACTTGAGGTACTCGAGGATATCTTGAATATTGATCCTGCTCTTTGACTCCATTCCTTGTTGCCTTCCGAGGTAACTCATGTGGTGGTGCTTGGGTACAACTTGAGGTATTCAAGATAATTGAGTAGCCAATAAAGGATTCACCACTTCGGATTAGCGAAGAGATACCCATGGCCTCTTGTCGGATCATTACTAAGGTTGGCAAGATGTATGTCATGAAGAGTGTCTTCATTAACATATAAAGTAATGAGTCCCGTGACGAGAACCGATATCACTGGGCTAGACTCGCCTAGTGAGAGTTGACACTTTGACCATACTCATAACCAAGTGGGGTATAGGATGGTGAAAGGACAAATTGCACTGTAATTGTCTATGGAAGGGTTCGTGATCCGTTCGTGATGAATACATCAAACCGATTACTTTCCGGTCAATTAGGGGTCATGATGTGTTGCTAGATACCGCCATGACTTGCTCGGATTAATTGTTAATCTAAGTGGCCAACATAACCGGAGCCTAAAGGGTCACACGATAAGAGCGTTTGAGAGAATCAGAAAATAGTAGTTGGACAGAGTTCCAATTATGGAGAGCAATGGATTAAATGGATCCCAATGGATTGGGATATGTCCCATGAGATCGCGACATCAATATTGCTAAGAAAGGTTTCAGGTGATTTTTTGAAGATCGGGGCCGGTAGAGGCTTGTAGGACCAACCCGCTTGGACTGGACCTTAGCAATTATTAATTAATTAATTAATTAACTAATTAATTAATTAATTAATTAATTAATTTATATACATGTGCGTTGGAGTGTGGGAGAAGTGAATGGAAAGATAAGCTTTGACTTTTCAAAGCTTTATTAGTTTATTCATTAAAGAAATGAGTGGCTATTAAGCTTACACTTGGCCATCTCTTATGTAACTCTTTTAAGAGTTAAAAGAGACACATATAAAGGCTAAAGAGAGTGATGGTCGACGGTGGTTTAATGGGAGAGGAGGTTTTGGAAGCTTAAGAGTTAAGCTTTCCTTTGAAAATGGGTTTTCATGTCTTCTTCTTCAAGCCATCATCGATTCTCTTCTTCTCCAAGCACAAGGTTTCAACATTCTCCTTCACTCTCCGGACGGGTAGGGTCTAGCGCCTTTAATCTGTTCTAGCTATTCCCGGTCAAAGGGTTTGACTCGGTTAGATTTTCGATCTCTGCGTGGATCACCTTTAGAGATAGTCTCTTTTGGCTATTTAGGTTGATGTCTTCATACGGATACCAAGATCCTGGTTTCGGAAAGTCCCGGGAACAAAATTTTGTTTTCATTGCGGTACATGTGATGTACCTCCCGGGATTTTCCTACAAATTTAGATACTGACATAATTGCACATGATAGGAATCTCAATAGTATGATCACATCATAATTTCCTTCATGCTATGTCATGTATCAAGGACTTCATTAATTTGATTAAAGATCACTATCAATTCATAATAAACTGAATATCAAATAAATGAAATATGCCTTGCTTTATTTATTCATAAAGTCTGTACATGACTATGAACAAAATGCGCTAAAGGGGATTGCCTTTAGGGCACTACTCTAACACACATAGCATAACAATTTGTCCTACTATGCATTCTAAGCCTAAGAAAAATCAAAGCTTTGATACCAAAAGATGTTGGACCCCATTCCTGGAGCCCAACTATCATTCCGAAGTCAAAAAGCCTGAGCGGGTTTACTAGTAGGGTTATTCCAATGAACCCTCACTTTGTCATCATCTCATAAGGGTGGCTTGCCCATAGTAGCCAATCACCAGTATCACAATTGACTTCTTCAAGACAATTGTAGCTCTATGTCTTTAGTTTATTTTGAAACAAGAACTATCTCATTCGGAGCTCTATAGCTCAATATATACTTAAAAATCCAAAGTATGTTCATAACCTAATTATGCCCTTCCAACTGATCCCTCATTTTCCTTCCGTCAATCTTTACCAAATTAACCCCAAAAGCTACAAATTTTTATTTAGAGATTTGAAAATGCGTCAGAGATCTATTTCTTCAAGAATCACTTAATTTGGAGGTCGGTTTATGAAGTTATGGCAAAAAGAATCAACCATGCTCATGTCCTCAATCACGTTGTACCTATCTTGGAAAAATTGGCATAACTTTCACTAGGGATATCATAATAAGGTATTATTTGAATGGTTTCAAAGAGGACTTCTAGATCTACAACTTTTGTGAATAACTAGAAATGAGATTTTGTCATTTTGAGGGTCAAAACATGGGTCGTGTGAAACTATATGGGCAGACCGTGTAACCTTCGGGTCTAGAAATTTTTCTGCATCAGGAATACACGACCAGTATGAATATACACGGTTTGACCATGTAACCTTCAGGTGTAATGAAACTTTTCACCCTCCAAGACCCCTCAAATGGATCCTAACTCCATTATAACATCCCTTTTACTCATAATCTCCTCAAATCCATCTCTTCTAGTGCAATACCACTTCAATCTCCATAGTTGTTCCATTTATACATCCTTTGCAACATCCTAATTTGTAATGGTCATAACTCTCAACTCTGATATCCAAAAATTGCATACTTTATATCATTGGAAAGCTAGAAAGACAAACTACAACTTTCATGAAGATAAATTGGGTTAATTTTACCTAGATCGATGCATTTTTTTTTAATTCAGAAGACAATCTCTCCACCTATGAAAGCTTGCAAAATGTAATATCTCTTTATATCAATCCAACTACTAAATACTTCTAAATCTCACCTCAATCATTCATCACATGCAATCCTTCCAACTCTAACATGCGATTCTAATACTAAAAACAATTTGCAATCTCAACAAAGAAAAATATGCACATACACATTCCATTATACTCAACATTTAAAATAACATAATCATACACAAAAAGAAACTTCTCAATTTCTCATCCTCATTTCTAAACAAAATAAATGTTGGAACAAGCTTTACTTACATATCAACATACACATCAAACTTAATACAAAATACAAAAGGATGATCATGTTTGATATGCCTATAAAGCTATCCAAAATAGTCACTAGCTTAGTACAAAAGATTTTTAGCTATCTTGGAGTTTCGAATGCCTTGCAAGAATCGCTAATCTTCTCGATCTACACCTGAGGAAGGAAAATTATGGGTTGAGCTACATAGCTCAATAGCTAATATATTTATAGCCATTGGCAACAAGCCATACAATTAAACATATATAAATATTCATATAGGCATACACATCTTGTCTTAATCCAGTAATGAAATTTCAGCATTCACAATTCCAATTCACATCTCATAATTCAACACATCATCACATAGAACATATTGGATGTAATTTATCATCAAAGTACAACACTCAAATTGCATGATAACTTGACATAAAAAATGCAAATGCATAAACAATTGGCTCGAGGGTTTCGTGAAACAAAACGGAGAAACCGAAGTTTACGTTGTGAATGAAACCAGTCTATTTTTCAGATCTTGTGTGCCACAAGTGGGCAGCTGGGAGAAGGCTTTATGTCGACGTGCACATGACTACAAAACGGTTCCACTCTTTCCCAAACACAATCAATCTTTGATGCTCAATTCAACCAATCACAAATTCATATTCTCATGCTTTTCTTCTTTCCATTTAAATCAAAATGCCATGATACAATTCCAAGGCATAGCATGATCATATTCACAATTCAATCATCTCAAAATGTCATACATCTTTCACTGCATAACATAACATAAAACACATCGTAATACATTTTCCACATCACAAAATTTCATAATTTAGAATTAAAGCATATACACACACATAGGCACATTGCCCGTTTACACAATAACCATAAATATTTTACCCATCTTATAACTCTTGAAAATCCAAACTCAAATTGGCCCTTCCCCTTACTCTTGCGTAGGATTTTCTTCATTTCCTAAAACAAACCAATTTCTCATCAAAATCTAATTCAATAAAACCCCTAAAACTTCAAAATCATAATAAATGAAACAATTGCTAAATTGGATTTAGCATTAACTTACCCATGGTCTATCTAGGTTAGAAAAGTCAAAACCTAGCTTAGAAACCCTAAAAATCAAATGGGTCTCTCAATCATCTTCTTCCTCCATTCATTCCCAACACAAAAACCCATTTTTTCTACTTCCTTTTTCAAGAAAAAAAGAAGAAAATAGCATGGAGCTTACCTTAACAAGATGATTCCTCTTCTTTTCTTCTTCTTTCCTTCTCTCTTCTCATACGATTTTCTTCTTCTTTTTCTCTCCTACATTTTTCTCTCTTCCTCTCTTCTCTTCCATGACTTTCTTTATTCTCTTATTCTCTTTCTTATTTCAAGCCTTATCTTTAGCTTATTCTTCCAAAATTGCCCCTCACTTACTTGCCCTTTCCAATTTTGCCCCTCCTTTCATTTAATCCATCTACTAACTCCTTTAATCTTCTCAATACAAAACTCTAATTTAATTATAACATGCCCATTTAAAAATTATAATTTCTACTTATGCCCACTAAATTAATTACCCAATTCTAAAATAAATAATTAAACAAACAAACAAAATATAAGTAAATAATTAAACAAATAATAAGTAATTTAGAAAAAAAAAATTCAGGATCCAACATCAAAGTTATAAAGGATCGTAAGAACAAACAAATAGCCTTGTCTCAATTAACCTACATTGAGAACATGCTAAATAAGTTTACCATGCAGGATTTTAAGAGGGCTTACACACCTACTAGACATAGAATCAAATTTTCAAATGAGCAAGCACCTAATACCCAAGAGGAGCTCGAACAAATGCACAACATTCCATATGCTTTGGCAGTTGGAAGTTTAATGTATGTACGATTTGCACTAGACTGGATATCTGTTACGCAGTGGGCTAGTAAGTAGATTCTAGTCCAATCCAAGAATGGAGCATTGGACTGTGGTTAAGTACATACTGAAGTATCTTCGTAAGACGAAGAACTTAAAGCTTGTTTACTCTAAAAGTAACCTTATTTTGATAGGATATACAAATTCCGATTTTCAATCATATGTTGATTCAAGGAAATCAACTTCTGGTTCTATATTTGCTTTAGGAGGTGGAGCCACAGTCTGGAGTAGTGTCAAGAATTCTTGTATTGTTGATTATAGAGGCTGAGTATTTTGCTACTTTTGAAGTAGCAAAGGAAGCAGTCTAGCTTTGCAAGTTCCTAAATGATTTTGAGGTAGTCCCAAAGGCAAAAAAAGCCATTACACTATATTGTAATAATAGTGGAACAGTGGCTAATTCTAAAAAATCTCGGCACCATAAAGTTGCCAAACACTTTGAGAGAAAGTATCATCTCTTAAGGGAGATAATACAATGTGGTGAGATGTATGTGGTAAAGATTCCCACAGACCAAAACCTTACTGATCCATTTACGATGACGTTGACTTAAAAGAGTTTTGAGGGTCACCTAGCAAGGATGGGAATGAGGGATATGTCAAACATGCTTTAGAGCAAGTGGGAGATTATTGGAGTTATGTAAATGTAGTGCCTTGGAAAGCAAGTGTATTTACATATAACCTAATCTTTTTATGTTACAGCTTTGTAATGAAAATATTTATTATTAATAAAACAAAAAAGTTTGGTTTTTAAGAGCATTATATATCTAGTCATAAGGTACTGAGATTCTTTTGTAAGTAATATACATATACATAAATATGTATGAGAAACATGTATATTATAAGAATCTAAAATAATGGATTCACAGTTGAATAATCAAGTTGGTCGCTTGATTATGGTTTACACTGTAGTGTTGCGATTTATCTCCATGTAAGTAAAGGAGTTTACTTCAAGGGAATGATGAGTTTCATATCACGATAGTATTTGACTATCTATAATGGCACTACTAAATGAATCTAGAATCACGTATGTTTTTAAAGAATAAAGTAGGTCATTTCTTTAATCTGAAAACATACACTTTAGCATTCGTTTTTATTGACCACAATCTTAATGAGTGGTGAACTCATATGTACTTTATTATAATTTTTTATATGATTGGAATGGACTTTTACATAGTATCAATCCAGTGTCTACATGTTGGAATTATTAATTGAAACATGTATCAGGGAACATTCACTCAAATAAAGAGTTTATAGTGATATCATCATTTATAGATGTTTTACAGAGATTGGTGATTAAACTTACACTAGTAATTTGATGGACTAGCTACTGATCAAGTCTTAACATCAAGATGAGATCTTATGTGTTAATCACCACATAGAATAAAACGGGAGATTCAGAAAGAAAAAAAACCAACATAAGGGCAAAACGGTAATTTTATCCTTTAATATGTGAATGACTATAATATGGTTCATAATAGACTTTACAATTGGACATCTAATTAGAAAAATTTATTCTCATAATAATTAGTAATTTAAGAGTTTAGCTAATTGTCTTTAATGGAATGACATTTGGTTAATAAGTTGGAATTAATGCTAATGAGATTAAATTAACTTCGAGTTTATTGGAGCTTGAATTATATAAGTCCAATTAGATTCCTCACTTGGCTTCTAAGTGTTAGAGTAGTGCCCTAAAGGCAATCGCCTTTAGCGCGTTTTGTACAAAGTTGTGTACATACTTTATGAATAAATAAAGAAAGGCATAATTCATTAATTTGATGTTCATTATTTATGAACTGATATTGATCAATAAGCAAATTAATGAAGTCCATAGTACATGACATAGCATGAAGGAAATTGTGATGTGATCATACTACTGAGATTCCTATCATGTGCAATTATGTCAGTATCTAAATTATAACTAGTCATAGGATTACTGAAACTGGACATCGATAATCCGGAGAGACTAGCACATCTCAAGCTCCTTGATTTGATCAAGCAGTGGATCTCAGAAACTGTAAATATGAGATATTTAGGGTAGAGATGTGAATGCTTACTAGAGGTAGTAAGTACATAGGATGACCTGCTTTGAGATCATCACATGGATGTCTAATTCTAATGTCAGTGATAATCTCATCATAGCAATGGTGCAAATATCCTTAGACTTAAGGTACTCAAGGATATCTTGGATATTGATTATGTGCTTTGACTCCATTCCTTGTTGCCTTACAGAGGTCACTCATAGGGTGGTGATTGGGTACAGCTTGAGGTATTCGAAGGTAATTGAGTAGCCAATAAAGGATTCACCACTTCTGTGATAGCAGAAGATGATACCCATGGCCTCTTGTCAGGGTCATTACTTGGAAATCTCTGGTCGAATACGTATGTCATGAAGAGTGTCTTGATGACATATAAAGTAATGAGTCCCTGACAAGAACTGATATCACTGGACTAGATTTGACGTAGTCGGTCTAGTAAGAGTTGACACTTTGCCCATACTCATAACCAAGTGGGGTATAACATGGTGAAAGGACGAATTGCACAGTAATTGTCTATGGAAAGGTTCGTGATATGGTTCATGATGAATATAGGTTCATTCGTCAAACCAATTACTTTCCGGTCAATTGGGGGTCATGATGTGTTGCTAGATACCGCTCATGACTTGCTCAGATTAAGTGTTAATCTAAGTGGCCAACATAACCGGGAACCTAATGGGTCACACGCATAAGAGTAACTCGGAGAATTGGTAAAATAGTTTTGGATAGAGATCCAACAAATGAAGAGCAATGAAATTAAATAGATCCCGATGAGATCGAGATATGTCCCGATGAGATCACGACATCGATATTGCTGAAAAAGGTTTCCGGTGGTTTTTCCATACCGGGACCCGGTAAGCCGGTAGGACCTACCCCAGTGTGACTGGACCACTTCAGCATTTATATATATAGATATCTTATTAATTAATTAATTAATTAATTAAGTAATTAATTAATTAATATATATATATATATGTCATACATGGAAAGGAGAGGAAGCTTCATTTGGATTATATATATATATATATATAAAGGCTAACGTGTTAGCCTTGTCACCACTTTGCATTTAATGAGTCTTTAATTGTTAAAGACAAATTAATATAAGATGACAAAAATGAAGGCTTGAAGAGGGTATGGTCGTGGGTTTTGAGAAAACCTAAGGTTTAAGAGAGAAAAGTTCTTCTCCTTAAGCTCATCTTTATCATCTTTCAAGCTTCAAGCTTCTCTCCAAGCTTCTCTTCATCGTTTCTCCATAGCTCTCCAAGAACAAAGGTAAGATCTAGCAGTCTTTACTTTATTCTAGCTATTCCCGGGTCAAAGGGTTTGCCCCGGTTAGGTTCTCCGATCTCTGCATGGATACCGTTAGAGACGGTCTCCTTTGGCCGTTATGGTTTGATATCGTTATATAGACACATGGATCCTGGCTTTCAGGAAGGTCCTGGAATAAAAATTTTTGTTTTCCACACCATGTGCATGTGATGCACACACCGGGATTTTCCTACAGTGGTATCAGAGCCACTTGTGTCGTATATAACGAAGAAATCATAACAAGGTTGGAGCTGCCTATTGGTTATAACGATGATGCATGTTGACTGTGTTAAATTCGAAATCAGTATAGAAATATTTTGTTCAAAATTTTCTTACCCAGATGTGCTCATAAGATGTTGTTGAATATGTCTGTGGAATACCGGAATTTATCAATGTGATTTGATATGGTTTTGCTAATTTATTCCCTAATGTTCTGGTTGCTGTGTTTGTGCACATTCCTTGAACAGGCATGTTTATAAATTCGAGAATAAATTATATAAAAAAAATTTGTATTTTCTTTCACCGACATGTCTCTAAGATGTTTATGAATGTCTATGAGAATGGAAAAATGTTTTCGAGGTGATTTACTATTTATTTGAGAATTTATTGTGTGCTGCTGGGAATAACTGTGTTGAAGAACACAGATTCAACATTGGCTTTGTTGCTGAGGTTTGATGAGTTTTTGTTAGAAATAAATCCTGAAAACATTCATGGAGCATGTTGTGAACATGTTGTAACCTCTGTAATTTTCTCAGAATTTATTTAAATTGTTTAAATGAGTTTTTCAAGCAAAAGACAGAGGTTGGCAGTTTTGAGAAAGTTGTTGGAGCTGTTTTGTTTGAAATGATTGGTTGTGTATTTCTCAATTCTAATGCCTTGGATCATTTTTAATGTGATTAAAAATATGTTAAATTGATTTTGTATGCTTTCCAAAATGATTTTCTTGAGATTGGGTTTCCAAAAATTTTTGGATGTCAAATGTGTCACATTAGCGTCTTGTTAGTATACTTCGTTGTCTTGATTGTTTTGACTGTCACAAATTTTGTGACCAGTGTCGAAGTAGTCTTGGTAAAGTGTAGACTACCAAGAGATACTTAGGGTGATAGTTTGATATTCGCAAAATTATTTGGAAATCTAAGTGAATAATAGTGTATTCATCAATTTCAAGTTTTTTTCATGTATAGTATGATTATACATGGTAAGCATGATACAATGAAAGTGTTTCATTGGTACATCATAATAAAGGATATTACACTTGGTATTGTGAATTGGAACTGCACGGATTGAGAAATTAGCCGATTAGAAAGCAATTCCACATATATAAGTCGACTTACACATGCATAAGTCGACTTGTATTCTCAGGTAAGTCGACTTACACATGCATAAGTCGACTTGTTCGTGCACATAAGTCGACTTGCACAATGGTATAAGTCGACTTGCACAATGGTATAAGTCGACTTGTACGTGTACAGTATCATAAGTCGACTTGCACAATGGTATAAGTCGACTTGTACGTATACAGTAGCATAAGTCGACTTACAAGATGCAAAGGTGGGATGATGGATGATTATAGGTATAGACTCAATGTGATTGATGAAATGCCCTAAATCATTCCATATATTCATGCTGACTATAATCCTATAGCTTGGAGAAGAAGAAGATGAGACCAGAGCTTGAAATCCCTCACACAAAATATGAAAACTAACTTCTTCCATTAATATGGGGAGAACCAGAGTTCTTATAGAGTTCGGGTTGTTAGGTAAACCCAAGCTCACTCTATACGGATATGTTCAAACCATGACAATAAGATTTTCGGATTAATGGGTCGGTTTTCACTACAAGCGTTGATTTGTTGAGTTAACTCAAGATCAACGTAGACAGAGGCAAAATTGGGTAGTGTACATCAGATGTGCGCGCATCAAGAGTTGATAACCCAATGTGTGTGAATACATCACGAGTTGATAGCACTAGTCGATAGTTGCATCTAGATGCAATTGGTATGACCGATACCTGCCGATTGATCTAAGGTGGCTTGTTGGGTAAACCCAAGGTCATTTTAGTAATGTCGGATATCTATGATGCAATTGGTATGACTGATACCTACCGATTGACCTAAGGTGGCTTGTTGGGTAAACCCAAGGTCATTTTAGTAATGTCGGATATCGACCCACTAGGAAATTTTGTCATAATGTTTATAGGATTCGTATTGAGGGTTATGGATTCTTTGAAACTAGTGGGAGCCATATACATCTCATGCAAGTCCTTATGATCATGCATGTAATTCTATTCTAACATTCTTTCTCTCTTTCCCTTTAGGTTATTGAAGATGACTTCTAGTGTGAACTTGCGCTCACTCATGGACTCCAATAAATTAACTGGACCCAACTTTCTTGATTGGCTGAGAAATCTGAGAATTGTTCTCAGATATGAGGAACTGGGTTATGTCCTCGATGTTCCACTTCCTGATCCACCTGCTGTTGATGCTTATGATGAGGATCAGAAAGCATATCGTAAGCATCTCAAAGACAGTGACATGGCTACCTACATTATGCTCGCCTCGATGTCACCAGAGCTGCAAAAGCAGCAAGAGTCTATGGATGCTAATACCATAGTGTTTCATCTTAGGGAGCTTTTTGATGAGCAAGCTCGGTCTAAAAGGTTCGAGACCTCGAGGCTACTCTTCACTACTAAGATGACTCCAGGTTCATCTGCAGTGCAGTATGCATTGAAGATGAATGGGTATATTGAGAGGTTGGCTGTCTTAAGTTTTTTATGGATTATGAATTAAGTGTTGACTTAATTCTAGTTGGATTGTCTGATAGTTATTCACAGTTTGTGTTAAACTATCGGATGAACCAAATATCCACGACAATCCCTGAGTTGATCAATCTGCTCAAGACAGCAGAGCAAGCTATCAAGAAGGATAGCAAGCAAGTGCTTATGGTGGACTCTTCTTCTTCTGGTTCCAAGAAAAAGAAATTGAAGAAGAAAAGGTCTAAGAAACCAAAAGGAAGTGCAGCCAAGAAGAAAACCAAAGAAACTGCACCAAAAGGAACTTGCTTCCATTGTGGCAAGACTGGCCACTAGAAGCGAAAATGTAAAGTCTATCTGGAAGAATTGAAGAAGAAGAAGGCATCAGATGCCTCAGCTCCTTCAGGTATGTTTGTCATTGATACCGGTTGTGGCTCACACATATGCAATGATATGCAGGGCCTCAGGGACAGTAGACAGCTCATGAAGGGAGAACTAGACCTACGTGTAGGAAATGGAGCAAGAGTTGTTGCATTGGTCGTAGGCACTTATTTTTTGTCACTCCCCAATGGACTTGTAATTAAACTGGAAGAATTTTATTTTGTACCTATTTTAACAAAGAACATATTGTCTGTTTCTTGTTTAAATTGAGCTAGTTTCCATTTGACTTTTAGTAACAATGGTTGTTCTATTAGTTTGAATGGAATGATTTATAGTACTGGTACATTATGCAATGGAATTTACATATTAGATATTTCACATCCAATTATGAATGTCAATGACATGAAAAGACCTAAACGAGATAATTTAAAATCACCTTACTTATGGCATTGTCGCCTTGGCCATATAAATGAGAGACGCATAGCTAAGCTCCACAAGAGTGGTAGTTTAGGGTCATTTGATTATGACACATGTGAATCTTGTTTATTAGGTAAGATGACTAAGTTACCCTTTAAGGGAAAGGGTGAACGAGCGACTGGAGTATTAGACCTAATACATTCAGATGTATGTGGTCCGATGTCCATCCATGCTAGAAGTGGTTGTCTTTACTTCATTACCTTTATCGATGATTATTCTCGATATGGGTACCAGATCGATGAGATACAAATCAAGCATTTGAAAAGTTCAAACAATTCAGAAATGAAGTAGAAAACTAACTTGGGAAAAGTATCAAGACATTACGATCCGATCGTGGTAGGGAATACTTAGACCAACAGTTTTTGGATTATCTCAGAGATAATGGGATTTTATCTCAATGGACTCCTCCTTACATACCACAGCATAATGGTGTGGCAGAAAGGAGAAATCAAACCTTGTTAGACATGGTACGATCAATGATGGGCTTTGCAAAGTTACCAAAATCTTTTTGGGGGTATCCACTCGAGACATCTGTTTACTTGCTAAACAGAGTTCCATCAAAGACAGTTGATGTTACTCCATATGAGATGTGGACTAACAAAAGACCCTATCTTACTCATTTGAAAGTTTGGGGTTGTCCTGCTTATGTGAAGTGGATACAGTCAGATAAGCTTGATGCAAAGTCTGACAAGTGTTTGTTTGTAGGATATCCTAAAGAAACAATGGGATATCAATTCTACCTTGTTGAGGAACAAAAGGTGTTTGTTTCAAAGCATGCTGTCTTTTTAGAGAAAGAGTTTCTTTTACAAGAAGACAGTGGGAGCAAAATTGAACTTGAAGAAGTTCAAGATGCTCGAATGACGCAGCTTCAACCGCCAAACCTGAACTGGCTGTGACTCATACAGATGAAGTAACAGTTCAACCTTCTACAACACACGAAGTTCGTAGGTCACGTAGGATATGCTCTGTTCCTGAGAGATATGGATTTCTCATGAATGAACAGGATGACGTATTACTCATAGAAGATAATGAGCCTACCACCTATGAAGAGGTTCTGAAGAGTTCAGAGTCTGAAAAATGGCTTCAAGCCATGCAAGCTGAAATGGATTTCATGTATGAAAACCAAGTATGGACTTTGGTTGAGGCACCTGAAGGAATAAAACCCATAGGGTGTAAATGGGTTTTCAAAAAGAAAACCGACATGGATGGTAATGTAATTACCTATAAAGCAAGGCTTGTGGCTAAAGGTTTTAAATCAAGACAAGGAGTTGACTACAAAGAGACCTTGACCAATGCAATGCTTAAATCCATTAGGATACTCCTAGCCATTTCCACTCATTATGATTATGAGATATGGCAAATGGATATGAAGACAGCTTTCCTAAATGGAAATCAAGCTGAGGATGTGTATATGACACAACCTGAGGGCTTCATCTCCTATGATGGCGAAAAGGTATGCAAGCTTCAAAAATCTATCTATGGATTGAAACAACCATCCAGGAGTTGGAATATCCGTTTTGATGAGGTAATCAAAGAGTTTGATTTCTCACAAAATCCGTATGAATATTGTATGTATAAGAAGGTTAGTGGGACTGCAATCGTATTTCTTGTGCTATATGTAGATGACATATTATTACTAGGAAACGATGTCTCTATGTTGCAAGCTGTGAAGATTTGGTTTTCCAAACAATTTTCCATGAAAGACCTTGGTGAAGCAACTTATATCCTTGGGATAAAGATTTATAGAGATAGATCAAAAAGATTGCTTGGTCTTTCACAATCAACGTACATAGACAAGATGCTAAAGAGGTTTAACATGGAACAATCCAAGAGAGGGTACCTTCCCGTGACTCATGGGATAACGCTCTCGAAATCTATGTGTCTAAGACACAAGATGAGAGGATCGCATGAATATGATCCGTATGCATCTGCGGTAGGATCTATCATGTACGCAATGTTATGTCGAGACCCGATGTATCATATGCTCTAAGTGTTCTGACGAGATACCAATCGGATCTGGTGAGGGTCCTTTGGTGGTGTCGAGAATATCCTCAAATACTTGCGAAGGACTAAGGATGTTTTCTTGGTATATGGAGATGGAAATCTCAAAGTGAGCAGGTATACAGATGCTAGTTTTCAATCTGATAAGGATGATTCTAAATCCCAATCAGGTTATATATTCACTTGAACGGCGGGGCAGTCAGTTAGAAGAGTTCCAAACAAGAGACGACTGCCCATTCAACAATCGAGGCAAAGTACATTACCGCTTCAGACGCAGCAAATGAAGCAGTTTGGATTAGAAAGTTCATTACTGAACTTGATGTGGTTCCTAGCAGTGATGGGCCCATATAGTTGTATTGTAACAACAATTGGGCTATTGCGCAGGCGAAGGAACCAAGGTCTCATCAACGATCCAAACACGTACTCCGTAGATATCATCTAATTAGGGAGATCATTGGACGAGGTGATGTCCAGATAGAGAGAATTCCCACCGAGTATAATATTGCTGATCCATTGACGAAGCCATTATCACAAAAGAGTTTTGATTCTCATGTACTCGCCTATGGTATTAGATATCAAGGCGATTGGCTCTAGGTCAAGTGGGCAATCGCCTTTAGCGCATTTTATACAAAGTATTGTACATACTTTCTGAATAAATAAAGAAAGGCATATTTCATTAATTTGATGTTCATTATTTATGAACTGATATTGATCAATAAGCAAATTAATGAAGTCCATGGTACATGACATAGCATGAAGAAAATTATGATGCGATCATACTACTGAGATTCCTATCATGTTCAATTATGTCAGTATCTAAATTATCCCTAGTCATAGCATTACTGAAACTGGACATCGGTAATCCGGAGAGACTAGCACATCTCAAGCTCCTTGATTTGATCAAGCAGTGGATCTTAGAAACTGTAAATATGAGATATTTAGGGTTGAGATGTGAATGCTTACTAGAGGTAGTAAGTACATTGGATGACCTGCTATGAGATCATCACATGGATGTCCTATTCTAATGTCATTGATAATCTCATCATAGCAATGGTGCAAATACCCTTAGACTTGAGGTACTCAAGGATATCTTGGATACTGATTCTGTGCTTTGACTCCATTCCTTGTTGTCTTACAGAGGTCGCTCATAGGGTGGTGATTGGGTACAGCTTGACGTATTCGAAGGTAATTGAGTAGTCAATAAAGGATTCACCACTTCTGTGATAGTAGAAGATGATACCCATGGCCTCTTGTCAGGGTCATTACTTGGAAATCTCTGGCCGGAGTACGTATGTCATGAAGAGTGTCTTCAGTGACATATAAAGTAATGAGTCCGCAGAAAAGAACTGATATCACTTGGACTAGATTTGACGTAGTCGATCTAGTAAGAGTTGACACTTTGCCCATACTCATAACCAAGTGGGGTATAGCATGGTGAAAGGACGAATTGCACAGTAATTGTCTATAGAAAGGTTCGTGATATGGTTCATGATGAATATAGGTTCATTCGTCAAACCAATTACTTTCCGGTCAATTGGGGGTCATGATGTGTTGCTAGATACCGCTCATGACTTGCTCAGATTAAGTGTTAATCTAAGTGGTCAACATAACCGGGAACCTAATGGGTCACACGCATAAGAGTGACTCAGAGAATTCGTAAAATAGTTTTGGACAGAGATCCAATAAATGGAGAGCAATGGAATTAAATGGATCCCGATGAGATCGAGATATGTCCCGATGAGATCGCGACATCGATATTGTTGAAAAAGGTTTCCGGTGGTTTTTTCATACCGGGACCCGGTGAGCAGTAGGAGGACCAACCCAGCAGGATCGGTATGTTAAGTCAAAATGACTTTACATAAAAATGATTTTGATGTATAACAAACAAAGAGAGATCATATACAAGAAAAACAAAGCAGACGCAGACGCAGACGCAAATGCAAAGCAGACGCAGACACAAATGATAAGCAGACGCAGACGCAAATGCAAAGCAGACGCAGACGCAAATACAAAGCAGACGCAGACGCAAATGCAAAGCAGACGCAGACGCAAATGCAAAGCAGACGCAGACGCAAATGCAAAGCAGACGCAGACACAAAAACAAAGCAGACGCAGACTCAAATGCAAAGCAGACGCAGACACAAATGCAAAGCAGACGTAGACCCAAATGCAAAGCAGACGCAGACGCAAATACAAAATAGACGTAGACGCAAATACAAAGCAGACGCAGACGCAAATACAAAACAGACGTAGACGCAAATACAAAGTAGACGCAGACCCAAATGCAAAGCAGACGCAAACGCAAAAGCAAAGCAGACGCAGACGCAAATGCAAAGCAGACGCAGACGCAAATGCAAAGCAGACGCAGACGCGCAAATGCAAAGCAGACGCAGACGCAAATGCAAAGCAGATGCAAACGCAAATGCAAAGCAGACATAGACGCAAATGCAAAGCAGACGCAGACGCAAAAGCAAAGCAGATGCAAATGTGAAGCAGATGCAGACGCAGTAAAGAAACAGACGCAAGAGTCAGTTCGAGTTAGTTACAGAACTCAACTGATTAACCGTTTCTTTAAAGATTAAAGATTCAAGATTCAAGAATCAAGAAGCAGATAGTGACGAAGGCTATAAATTAAAGTCGAAGTCGAAAACTGAAAAGCTGCTGTTTTTAGAAAAATTACACAAAGTGAAAAAGCGATTAAGTGCAAACTAGCCGAAAAGCTATCTTCTTCAGAACAAAGTATTCAAATATTTTCTGAAAAGAAAAGGTGTACAGATAACTGCGAGGCTAAGTGTGAAAGAATCTGGTTGTAGAGACTCAAGAGGCTCGTGAAAGAATACTTGTAACGATTGAAGAGATAGTGAAATCTCGGAAGAAACTCGAGGATCGGGCGTAGCCCACGGTTTGGGGTGAACCAGGATAAATCCGCGTGTCTACCACTCTTACTCTCTATCTTGTTTTTAGTTTCAAATTTTATCATTACTTATCGCTCATATACATAGTATTGAGAAGTTTGATCAATCGGAATAAATAAAAATTCTGTAAAGATTTTTATTCCTAACAAGTAATTCTGAAAAGACTTATAAAGAGGGGAATACACAATTCAACCCCCCTTCTCGTGCATTCTATTATTGTTTTCTAAGTGTTGTATTAACTTGTGATTCACTTCAATTGGTATCAAAGCAAGGTATCCAAGAATCACTTTGACGAAGTGTGGATTAAAGATAATGGCGGAGTCACATGTATACATCGCTGAAGGAGCCTCAGTCACTAGACCTCCGAAGATTCAACGGAGAAGACTATCACTCTTTGGAAAGATAGGATGCGGTTATTCATTGAATCTACTCATGTTGACCTTTGGGACGTTATAGAAACAGCACCTTACACACCGTAGATGAAGAAGGCAATTCTATTCCACTAATGATGGACGATCGATCGTAAAGCAAGAATACTGATTAAATTCAAAGCGAAATTTTTCTTGACATGTGCCTAAGCATGAGCGAGTATGACAAAGTGCACGGTTGTGACACTTTGCAAAGAGATGTGGGACACATTGTCTATTGCTCACGAAGGCACAAGTCAAGTTAAAGAATCCAAGATAAGTATTCTTGTGCATCAATATGAACTTTTCAGGATGGAAGATGAAGAATCTATTGATCAAATGTTTGGAAGATTTCAAACAATTGTCAATGGATTGAAAGCTCTTGAAGGACATACAACAATCAAGATCATGTTGAAAGATTCTAAGAAGTCTTCCTAAGAGATGGAGACCTAAAGTTCTGCGGTCAAAGAAGCCAAAGACTTGGCGTGTTAAAGCCGGATGAGTTCTTTGGGATCCTAAAGATTCATGAAGTAGAACTCAACGTCAAGACAAGCCCAAGCGAGATAAGTCAATAACCTTTGAAGGTGGACAAAAGAATCTTAAGACTCAGAGAAGGAGGAAGTCATCAAAAGCATTGAAAATTGAAGAATCAAATGATGACAACTCCAGCCAATCCGAATCAGACTCAAGTGATGAAGATGACGAATTATCTTTCATTTCCAGAAAGATAAGACGCATATGGAAGAAAAAGCCCAGAGGGAACCAGACATTCAGAAAGAATGGGAAAGATGAAGCTAAACCAGAGAAGTCTTCTATCATTTGCTACGAGTGCAACCAGCCTGGACACTACAAGTCCGAATCTCCTACTCTCAAGAAGAAACCAAAGAAGAGTAGAGAAGGCAAGAAAAGCATGATGGCAACATGGGAAGACCTAGATTCATCTGAATCGAATCTGAGCTCAGTCATCGTAACATGCAAACATTTGCCTAATGGCCGAGGAAGATAGTGATGAGGAGGTAAAATCGGATTATGATAATTTGCATGATGCCTATTCAGAATTGTTAGAAGATTCTCATGCTATTCTAAAACAAGACAAGTCAAAAAAGAAGAAGTATGTAGAAAATATTAGACATACTGAGGTGATAGAGAGAGAACATGTTTGTTTAAAGAAACAATTAGAAGATAAAAAGAAAATTGTAAACAGATCAGAAAAGATTAATCAACTTAAACTAAGGATTAAGAATTTATCAGTTGATTTAGCTACTTTCACATAAAGTACAAAGAAAATGAATGAGATGCTTGGAAAATGTAGACATCCGAGTGATAAGATGGATTAGGGTTACTGAGGAAACAAGATTGATCTCATAAAAATCATCATTCAAAAAGAAGATATAGGATGATTCACTTTAATCAACATTCTAATAATATGCATCATAGATCTCATCATATGCATACTACTAACCATAAAGGACCCAAGAAAATTTGGGTACCAAGAAATAAAATAGTTTCTCCCGCAGATATCCTTCCTTGGAAGATACTGGCAGCACCATTAGTATTTAGGCGGTGGATGCTCGCGACACATGACGGGAAGAAGGTCTATGTTCCTAGATATCGAGATATAAGAAGGAGGATCGGTAACTTCGGAGACAACCAAATAGGCAAAATTATTGCAATCGGGAAAATAGGTAAAGATTCCTTTGCATGCATAAATAATGTACTGCTTGTTGATGGTCTAAAACATAACTTGATTAGCGTCAGTCAATTGTGTGATTCTGGTTTCACAGTTACATTCAATCAAAATCTTTGCGAAGTCGAAAACAAAGATGGGTCTATACTTTTCTCCGCCAAGAGAAGAAACAACCTTACAAAATCAATTTAGAAGATTTTCAAAAACAAAATATTTCATGTTTTCTATCTTACAAGAAGAAAGACTAACTGGCATAAAAAGCTAGGTCATGTCTCTTTGAAACATATTTCAAAATTGGTAAAACATGATTTGGTAAGAGGTTTGCCAAAATAAGTTTTGACAAAGAACTTTTACTGTGAAAATTGTTTGAAAGGAAAACAAGTTAAAACCTTTTCTCTTCTAAAAGTTTTGTAACCTCATCAAGACCTTTAAACTGTTACATATGGATTTATTTGGTCCTACAAGGACATTAAGTCTTAGCGAGAAAGAAATATGGACTCGTCATTGTTGATGACTTTACTCGATTTTGTTGGATATTATTTTTATCACACAAAGATGAGTCTTTTAAGTGCTTTAAATTCTTATCCAGAAAGTTACAGAATGAAAAAGGAATGTCCATAGCTAGTATCAGGAGTGACCATGGTAGAGAATTTGAAAATGAGAAGTTTAGAGTATACTGTGAGGAGAATGGAATTTCCCACTTCTCAAATTTCTAGAACTCCACAAAAATGGAGTTGTTAAAAGAAAGAATAGGACGATTCAAGAGATGGCAAGGACAATGCTATGTGAGACGAATCTTCCTAAGTATTTCTAGGCAGAAGCTGTGAATACAGCATGCATTATTCAGAATAGGATCATGTTGCGACCTATGTTGAAGAAGACTCCTTACGAGTTATGGAATGAAAGAAGACCAAGCATATCTTACTTTCATCCATTTGGGTGCAAATGTTCCATTCTGAATACGAAAGAGCTGTTGGATAAATTCGATTCGAAGACCTATCTAGGAATCTTCCTAGGCTACTCATTATTGTCTAAAGCGTTTCGAGTTTACAACTTGACTTCAAAGACTGTTGAAGAGATGATCCATGTCAAGTTTGATGATAATTCTCAACCCCATAAGGAAGATGACGTGGAGAATGAAGGTCCTTCAAAGAACTTAGATGATACCTCAGAAACTCCCTCGTCAGACACTCATGAGAACAAGATTGAAGATATTTCAGAAACTATTGAACTAAGACAAAATTGGAGATATAAAAGTTCTCATCCAGAAGAACTAGTTATCGGTGACACCTCAGAAGGAGTTAGGACAAGGTCCAGATTCAGAAGAGAAGCTAATGTAGCTTTTATCTCTGAAGTAGAGCCTAAGAAAGTTGAGGAAGCTCTTCAAGACGAAGCTTGGGTGTTAGCCATGCAAGAGGAGCTGAATCAATTTACTAGAAATAACGTCTGGTCCTTAGTCCCAAAACCTTTTAAAAAATCCATTATTGGAACCAGATGGGTTTTCAAGAATAAGTTAGACGAATCAGGAAGAGTGAGTCGTAATAAGGCTAGATTAGTAGCACAAGGCTATAATCAACAAGAAGGAATAGACTACAATGAATCATATGCTCCAGTGGCGAGACTTGAAGCTATAAGGATTTTGTTAGCATATGCGATCTGTCATGATATAAAGTTGTTTCAGATGGATGTTAAGAGTGCATTTCTGAATGGTTTTATAGATGAAGAGGTGTATGTGAAACAATCACCTGGCTTTGAAGATGTTAAAAAACCAGACTATGTCTATAGACTTCACAAAGCCTTATACGGTCTGAAGCAAGCTCCTAGAGCTTGGTATGATCGTCTGAGTACCTTCCTAATAGAGAATGGTTTCAGTAGAGGTCAAGTTGATAAGACGCTCTTTAGAAAGAGTTTTCAGAATGATTTTATCTTAGTACAGATCTACGTTGATGATATCATTTTTGGTGCTACTTCAAAAGAGTTGTGTTTAAAGTTTGAGAGCTTAATGAAGAAAGAATTTGAAATGAGTATGATGGGCGAATTAAAGTTCTTTCTTGGGTTGCAAGTTAGACAGACCGAAGAGAAGATCTTCATTCATCAACAAAAGTATGTGAAAGAGTTGTTGAATAAGTTTGATATGAATAATGTGAAGCCTATGGCAACTCCTATGCATCCTTCAAACCTTTTGTCGAAAGACTAACTTGGTAAGAAGGTGGATCAAACCCTATATAGAGGATGATCGGCTCTTTCTTGTATCTTCATGACAAGTAGACACGATATTACATTCAGGTGTATGCTTGTGTGCAAGATTTCAAGCCGATCCTAGAGAGTCTCATTTATTCTTTGTTAAAGAATTTTGAGATATCTCGCAGTACTACCGATCTTTGCTTAATGTTTGAGAAAGGTAAAGATTTTAGGTTAATTGGATATTGCGATGCGGACTATGCCGAGATAGAATCGAAAGAAAAAGAACAAGTGGAGGATGTCATTTTCTGAGGAAATCTAGTCTCTGGTCAAGTAAGAGACAAAGCTCAATTGTTCTATCAACCGTCAAGGTAATATATATCTGCCAGTAAGTTCTTTGCTCACGACGCTGTGGATCAAGTATCGACTTGAAGACTATTCAGTTAAAGAGAGGAGATTCCAATTTATTGCTACAACACCAACAAGATAAATATATCAAAGAATCCAATTCAGATTCAGTGAAGCATATAGAAGTCGACATCATTTCACGAGAGATTATGTTCAGAGGAAAGTGGTGCTTCTACGCTTGTTGAAACAAGAACTTCAGCAAGTACATCTTCACTAAACCACTAAGTGAAAACGGCTTCGAAGATAAGACGAATATTAACATGGTGATGTTAAATGAGCGACGAAGCTAAAGTAACGTGAAACTAACGGCGTAAGTTACATTAAGTTACATTGGTAACTTCTCTCTCAAGAAAGATTTTGGAGGAAAAATCGATAATCTCGAGGTTCTTAATGATTCTAGAACCCACCGACCATAACCCTATATGTAGAAAGATGAAATTATAGCATTCTTTTCATCATCTCCCCATTTATTCATTTCGCTTTACCAATTCTCTCAAAAACATTTCGCTCAAAAAGTTCTCCAGAAGATATTTTTCACTATATACAATGGAAGCAGCCATGATTTATGGAAGACTTGTGGACTTTGAGTCACTAAGAAGAGACGGCATGGATGTAGAACCCGAAATCATAAGAGCTGGTTGGAAGAACTTCTTTCAGATACAAGAACCAGTCTATACGAATGAAGTATATGAGTTCTGGAAGAACGCTCGTCTGATAGATAACACCATTGTATCCTCTGTAGAGAGAATATATATTCTTGTCACAAAGGATTTGATAAAGAAGGTGACCGACTGTCCATCAGTTGGTGAGAAATTGTCTACCAAGGCCGGATGGATGACCTCAGTCGGAATGGAAGAAGAAGATATCAAGAGGCAACTATATGGCACAAATAATTCAAGGGAGAGGAAGACATCAAACTTGATTCCAAAGGCTAGGGTGCTTCACGCAATTTTGTTTAATTGCATTCTACCCAGAGTTGGTTCAAGACATTTAGTGACCACTCTGGATGAACAATGTCTGTTCTACCTACTGAATCGAAGCCCCATAGATTTACCCTTCTTAATCTTTCACTATATGGTTAAGGGGTTAAAGGAAACTACCAGTTATCCTTATGGTATGATTTTGACGAGGATTTTTAAGGAATCCAGTATTCGTCTGCACCACGGTATCAGACAAACTGTTCCTGTGAAGAGCAAGATCGATGCAAACACGATACGACGAATGGTTCTGAACACAATAGACAAAGATCAAGCCGACTCTTCAAGGAAGTCAAGAACTGAGGGGGAGCGTGTATTGAAGAAGACTCCTGTCTCAAGTTTTCAGTCTCCAGTAAGTATCAAATCACCTACTACTGAACTAAGGAGAGTGCTAGGTAGACCTCTCATGAAAATGGCGAGTCCTCTTTTCAAAGAAAGCCAATCTCAGAGGACAAAACAAAGTGCGCCAAAGAGACAAGGAGAAAGTCTTTTGAACGAAGTTGTGAAGAAAGCAAAGAGATCACCAAGAATTAGGACTCTGAGGCAACAGGAAGAAAAGATTGCCAGAGAACAGAGTCGAGAAGATACTTCTAAATCTTGTGCACCCAGAGCCACAAGATCCTTAGTCTCTATTCTGGAAGAAGATACGGCCAAAAAATCCAAAGAAACTGAGAGGATGAGAAAAGCAACATCTGAGAAAAGAAAATCTCCAACGAAGAAATCAAAAATTAATCAAGCGGAGAAAAAGACTAAAAGGTTAGTCGAAGAAGATCATTTCAATCTACGAGGACGTTAGTCAACGAAAGAAATTATTAATGTTGTTCAAGTAGAAGCATGTGGCGGTTTACGATCAGATATCCCTATTGTTCAACAAGAAGAACCACCATTAAAGAAAGCACTTGTTCAGAAACACTGTTGCTCAACAGAGGAGCCATAGATGAAAGCCCTGGTTCAGATGACTCTAATGAAGCACATCAAGAAGCAACAAGATGATCGATTCGGAGGATGATAAACCGTGTCTAATGGTATACAACTACCACAAGTTTTGAGGAAACGAAGTTGAAGATCAAAATGGTGGAAGTAGTTACGACGTAAGACCGCTATTGCAATCGGTGTTCAACCAAGAAGAAGATAGTAGGCTGTGGTACAACCTATGGTGATTAATCATAACACATGGGAGTTACTCAAAGAAGACGAAAAGATCTTCTATGATACTTAGGGATTTGTCGCTACTATGCTATATCCTACAAAACGTCCACGCCATCCGTGTACTATTTTCCCAATCACTAAAATACGAAATAATGGTTGCACGGATATACAGCCAAGATTCTCAAAAGATTTTACCAGGGAAAATCAAAATTATATCTGAAGATGATGCTAGTGATGATCCGTCCGCAGATCAAATTGCGTAAGAGGTGCGAAAAATTGATGAAGCATGCACGCTGCATGAAGTCGATAAAGCGAAATGCAGCCATACTAATAGTGAGGAAGACGTCCCATGAAGGGAAGAATAAGAACAGAACATTTATCGAGTTTCTCGTTCAGACAGTTCTTCGTATTAGCCCTTTGTCTAATACACTGTCTATTGAAGCACAAGCCCTATCACTGCAAGGACGACAGTTGCTGATGCTGCCTTCTCCTTTTGATTTAGATCTTCCTGAAGCTGAAACGTTCATTCGACCACTTACCTTTGAGATCAATGAAGACTACATCCCATCCTCTGATGCTTACACTACTTCAATTCCTTTCGCTCCTCCATCAGCAGAAGTTGATCAAGCCTCTTCGTCGGTTGATCCACCAGATGAAGTTAGCAGATTACGAGGTGAACTCAACGACATGAAGAAGACGGTGAATGATCTGAGAAAGATGATAGCGAATCTGCCAAGATCGAGAATCGTTAATCATTTTTATTATAACAAATAGGGGAGAGCGGGAAAGAAGATAATCAATGAGAAAAGGAGAGGATGTTCGACAAAGAAGGTGTGACCACAATGCATTTAAGAAAGGAAAAAGATAAGTTTTTTTTCTACTTTGCAAAATTTGTAAATTTACTTTGTTTTGTTTTCTTTTCTTGTATGTAATTTGTTATATTCAAAAAGGGGGAGATTGTTAAGTCAAAATGACTTTACATAAAAATGATTTTGATGTATAACAAACAAAGAGAGATCATATACAAGAAAAACAAAGCAGACGCAGACGCAAATGCAAATGGAAAGCAGACGCAGACGCAAATGCAAAGCAGACGCAGACGCAAATGCAAAGCAGACGCAGATGCAAATATAAAGCAGACGCAGACGCAAATGCAAAGCAGACGCAGACACAAATGCAAAGCAGACGCAGATGCAAAAGCAAAGCAGACGCAGACGCAAATGCAAAGCAGACGCAGACACAAATGCAAAGCAGACGCAGACGCAGACGTAAATACAAAGCAGACGCAGATGCAAATGCAAAGCAGACGCAGACACAAATGCAAAGCAGACGCAGACGCAAATGCAAAGCAGACGCAGACACAAATGCAAAGCAGACGCAGACTCGCAAATGCAAAGCAGACGCAGACGCAAATGCAAAGCAGACGCAGATGCAAATGTAAAGCAGACATAGACGCAAATGCAAAGCAGACGCAGACGCAAAAGCAAAGCAGATGCAAATGTGAAGCGATCTGAGACGCAGAAAAAAGCAGACGCAAGAGTCGATTCGAGTTAATTCTGAAACTCAACTGATTAACCGTTTCTTTAAAGATTAAAGATTCAAGATTCAAGATTCAAGAAGTAGTTAGAGACGAAGGCTATAAATTAAAGTCGAAGTCAAAACCTAAAAGTCATTGCTTTTAGAAAAATTACACAAAGTGAAAAGCGATTAAGTACAAACTAGCCGAAAAGCTATCTTCTCAGAACAAAGTATTCAAATATTTTTCTAAAAGAAAAGGTGTATGAGATAACTGCAGAGGCTAAGTGTGAAAGAATCTTGGTTGTAGAGACTCAAGAGGCTCGTGAAAGAATACTTGTAACGATTGAAGAGATAGCGAAATCTCAGAAGAAACTCTGAGGACTGGACATAGCCCACGGTTTGGGGTGAACCAGGATAAATCTGCGTGTCTACCACTCTTACTCTCTATCTTATTTTTAGTTTCAAATTTTATCATTACTTACTGTTCATATACATAGTATTGAGAAGTTTGATCAATCGGAATAAATAAAAATTCTGTAAAGATTTTTTTTCCTAACAAGTAATTATGAAAAGACTTATAAAGAGGGGAATACACAATTCAACCCCCCCACCTTCTCGTGCATTCTATTATTGTTTTCTAAGTGTTGTATTAACTTGTGATTCACTTCAATTGGTATCAAAGCAAGGTATCCAAGAATCACTTTGACGAAGTTTGGATTAAAGATAATGGCGGAGTCACATGTATACGTCGCTGAAGGAGCCTCAGTCACTAGACCTCCAGCATTTAACGAAGAAGACTATCACTACTGGAAAGATAGGATGCGGTTATTCATTGAATCTACTCATGTTGACCTTTGGGACGTTATAGAGAACGGACCTTACACACCTGTAGATGAAGAAGGCAATTCTATTCCATGGAATGATAGACGGTGATCGAAAAGCAAGAATACTGATTAAATTCAAAGGCAAAATTTTTCTTGACATGTGCCCTAAGCAGGAGCGAGTATGACAAAGTGCACGGTTGTGACACTGCAAAAGAGATGTGGGACACATTGTCTATTGCTCACGAAGGCACAAGTCAAGTTAAAGAATCCAAGATAAGTATTCTTGTGCATCAATATGAACTTTTCAAGATGGAAGATTGTTGGCCCCTGAATTTTATTTATTTATTTAAGCATGTCTAGATTATTTTGAAGTATTATCCAAATTATTTTGAGGTTTTAGCTCTTAAGAAATGGAAGAGAAATGATGGATTAAGTGTAAATTAGAGTTGAATTAGTTGATTAAAAATTGAAAGGATTAAGATGGCTTAAGGGCATTCTGGGTAGAGCACAAATGTGTTTTAAGTCTAAGGCTTTTAAGGAGGGCTAGTTTGGTCCTTTGAGCTTAAGTAAAACAAGGAGAAGGAAAATTAAAAGTATAAGAGATGAAGAAAATGAGTGGTAGCCTTATATGTGAGGATAAGAGACAAAATTGTTTTGTTTAAAGGGAATAGGTAAAACGACGTAGTTTTGGCTAGGGATTTAAGATGGGAAGCAAGTTGATTAAGCCATTTGAAAGAGAGGGTTCGAAAATATCAAAGGAAAGAAGAGAGAGGCAGTTTTCGTGGGTGGAAAGAAGGAGATGAGGTTAGGGCTTCTTAACCTCTTGCTTTAGAGAAGAGATGGAGAGTTCCTTGAGAAGGGAAAGAGAAGGAAAAGATCAAGTCTCCATCAAAGCCAAGAAGAGGGAATTTCGTGGGTCTCTCTCTCTAAGGTAAGAAATGTGAATTCTTTTGGATTTATGATTGGGTTTTAATGAAAATAGCTTAGGTATGGTATGGGTAAAGTTAGATGGGTTTAGTTTCATGTTTCCATCTCCTTAAAATGGTCAATTTTGAGATTTCATGCTTCCTATGGGATTTATTGTTTGATGAAGGTTAAGAGAATGAATAGAAGTGAAGGAAATGGCCATTGTTCAAGCTCCTAGCTAAAGGAATTGAGGTGGGTAATGTTTTAATGATTGAGATTATAAATATCGCTTGTTTTAAAATAAATGTTATCTAATGTTTTAAATGGTTTATAAAGTTGTATAAATGATTCTTTGTGATGGGTTGAATTAGTATGAGATGTTTTACATTTTGGGAAATAATTGTGAAATGATTTGTGAAGTGAAAAAGTTGGATACTTGATTTTGGAAAAACGACAATTTGGGAAATTATGTGAAAGTAAATATTTGCAAGAGCCAATTGTGGCTAATGATTATGAATTGTATGAATTATATGATATGCATGCTTGTTTGGGTTTGTGGTGGTCCCTCATGTGTGATAGCTGCACCTGTCAAAATTATAGCCTTCTCCCGGCTGCCCGCTAGTGGTAATGGAGCTCCTCACAGACTCCTTCATGTGTTCACGGCTACACATGACCGCTTTACAGAAATGTGTAGTACGTCCTGTTTGGATCCACCCAAACTATCTTATATGCGATTATGTGGTATGCTTGTCTATGTGGTTACTGTGAGTTATGTTGTTTGATAAATGCTTTTGATTAATTGACTTATTGTTTTCTCCATGCTTATATGATCTTAATGTGAAATTGCTTGATGAAATGAGTTTTTCAAAAAGGTTTTGATAAATTTATAAAGTTCCGATCAATGTGATATTGGTTTTGAAAAAAAGGAATTTTGATGAAATGAAAGTGTTTTTGACCAAAGTAAATAGGTTTTGATAAGTTTGAAAGATTTTATAAATCTGAAAGTTGTTTTGAGAATGAAAATAAAGAACGTTTTGGCTTATTTTCTTAATTATTAAGTCATTACCCATCGAGCCGTCGAGCTCACACCCCCTTTTCCCTCCACAGTAACGGCGGGAATACGAAGTTAAAGTATTGGGATTGAGGCATCACTTCAATGTTCTTAAGTTAGAAGTCTTTTGTTTTGATATGAAGCATTAGGTTTCATTTGGAGATTTGTTTCAATATGTACTTGACATTTGACATTTGATTGTAATCGGGCTAAATGCCCTATAAAGCGTTGTATTGACTCAGATTTGTTATATAAGTACAAGAGTGTTGAGTTTTAATGTATTTTGTGCAATTCATATATGCTTTATCACAATGTATCATTGTATGGATTGAATTTGACAAGAAAGGGAAAATGAACTACTTTATAGTTTGGATTTGATTAGAATGATAGGAGTGTGGATTGTTGCCTTGAATTGAGTATGGAGATACTCTTGTGATTGAGTTATGATATATGAGGTTGGATGTTAAGTTTTGTGCAGGTGGAGGTACTGGGAATGAAGATTGGTTAGTTAAAGTTTTAGTGGAGGTGCTGTCAAAATTGTTGTAAAATTTGACCAGAACTTCTCTTTAGTTTTAGGTCCTCTTAAGGTTTGAATTGGAACAAAGAGTCTTCATGAAGATTGTAGTAGAAGTTCAAATCTTTCTAAGGGTATATCATTTGTCTCTTTTAGACTTGGGGTTAAAAAGTTATGAGGATTAGATCACATTCAGTCACTGTTCATTTAGCCATGTTACTGATATATTGGTCTTTAATGAGCAGTGTTTTTGAGTGGCTTTTTACCCTACTTAATGACGAAATTAACATTTTCATCCTTCTTGATTGTTGTAGAACATCTTGTTATCTTTCCATTGGGGTATAATATGTACTTTTTAGAATTTGGAGCAAGAAGTTATGACAATTGAAAGATAACAACTAAGGTCCATTTTGGTTGTTCATGTAGCTTATTAGTTTATGATGACTTTGATGAAAAGTGATTGAAATCCATGATTTGATTAATCAATGGAGCTAGAGATTTTGAAGTTGATGAATTAAACTTGAAGTTTAAGATGTTATGAAGTGTTTAGGTTTTGGAATGAGTAAATTTGGAAGGGTATAAATGGTTATGAAGTTAGGTTGAAGTTTGAGATGCATTGGATGAAGATTTGAAGTTTTGGGAATTTGCGTGTCCATTAAACGGACAGCCTCGGGTGTAGAAATACCCCTTCCCTTGCCCGTGTCCATTAAACGGACTTGCATGTCCGTTTAATGGACATTTGCGAGCCATTTGGTACCATTTCACCCGTACCTGTCCGTTAAACGGACATGGCTGTCCGTTAAACAGACAGCTACGGGAAAGATGGTACATTTTTGAATTTTTAGAGGCCTATTATCGTTTTTTGGTCTTCATAAAAGTTGTAGATCTAGATGTCTACTTGCTAATGGTACAAAAACGAAAGCTATCCGACTTATATATCAAAGATTATGGTGATCGCGCCAAAAGAGTTTCAACTGATTTAGAATGTGAACATACTTGATTCTTTTGGGCATATTTCCCTCATCCGACGTCCAATTGAGGTGAGGTTTGAACCATTAGATTCATAAGGCATATATATTTCTCTCCACCAATTTTTGTGTCATTTTGAGTCAAATTGAAAAAATTTACATTGAAACAATTGAAAGGTCGGTTTGGAGATCATATTTGGAGTATGAGCTCTTTTAGGTTTTTAAAGCATAACTTGAGTTATACAACTCCATTTGAGGTGATTCTTGTTGCAAAACGAACTTGAGGTGTAGGGCTATAATTCATATGAATAAGTCAACCTTTGATTTTGGTGTTTACATAGTGTGCGCTCGCTACGAATGTGGAGTTACAGCTAAGGACCCTGCAAGGTATTAAGCACAGGGCTTCAGGACTCGGGAAATTGGGCTCTGGAGATGGGTCCAATAAACGTGGAATTAAAGCAAGAGTGATAGTGTGAGGTTTTAAGCAGTTGGGGTCCGGTCTCCGGGTCAGGTTCCAACAAAGATGAAGAATCTATTGATCAAATGTTTTGAAGATTTCAAACAATTGTCAATGGATTGAAAGCTCTTGGAAGGACATACAACAATCAAGATCATGTTCGAAAGATTCTAAGAAGTCTTCCTAAGAGATGGAGACCTAAAGTTACTGCAGTGCAAGAAGCCAAAGACTTGAGCGTGTTAAAGCTGGATGAGTTGCTGGGATCCTTAAAGATTCATGAAGTAGAACTCAACGCTGAAGACAAGCCCAAGCGAGATAAGTCAATAGCACTGAAGGCCGGACAAAAGAATCATAAGACTCAGAGAAGGAGGAAGTCATCAAAAGCGTTGAAAATTGAAGAATCAAAGGATGACAACTCCAGCCAATCCGAATCAGACTCAAGTGATGAAGATGACGAATTATCTTTCATTTCCAGAAAGATAAGACGCATGTGGAAGAAAAAGCCCAGAGGGAACCAGACATTCAGAAAGAATGAGAAAGATGAAGCTAAACCAGAGAATTCTTCTATCATTTGCTACGAGTGCAACCAGCCTGGACACTACAAGTCCGAATGTCCTACTCTCAAGAAGAAACCAAAGAAGAGTAGAGAAGGCAAGAAAAGCATGATGGCAACATGGGAGGACCTAGATTCATCTGAATCAGATACAGGCTCCGAGTCATCAGAACATGCAAACATTTGCCTAATGGCCGAGGAAGATAGTGATGAGGAGGTAAAATCAGATTATGATAATTTGCATGATGCCTATTCTGAATTGTTAGAATATTCTCATGCTATTCTGAAACAGTACAAGCTGTTAAAGAAGAAGTATGTAGAAAATATTAGACATACTGAGGTGATAGAGAGAGAAAATGTTTGTTTAAAGAAACAATTAGAAGATAAAAAGAAAATTGTAGATGATCGGAAGAGATTAATCAACTTAAACTAAGGATTAAGAATTTATCACCGATTTAGCTACTTTCACGAAAAGTACAAAGAAAATGAATGAGATGCTTGGAAAATGTAGACATCCGAAAGTGATAAGATTTGATTAGGGTTTACAGAAACAAGATTCAGTCTCGTAAAAATCATCATTCAAAAAGAAGATATAGGATGATTCACTTTAATCAACATTCTAATAATATGCATCATAGATCTCATCATATGCATACTACTAACCATAAAGGACCCAAGAAAATTTGGGTACCAAGAAATAAAATAGTTTCTCCCGCAGATATCCTTCCTTGGAAGATACGGCAAAGCACCATTAGTATTTAGACGGTGGATGCTCGCGACACATGAAGGGAAGAAGGTCTATGTTCCTAGACCTTCATATAAGAAGGAGGATCGAGAACTTTCGGAGACAACTAGCGAGGCAAAATTATTGGAATCGGAAAATAGGTAAAGATTCCTTTGCATGCATAAATAATGTAATCGCTTGTTGATGGTCTAAAGCATAACTTGATTAGCGTCGACCAATTGTGTGATTCTGGTTTCACAGCTACATTCAATCAAAATCTTTGCAAGTCGAAACAAAGATGGGTCTATACTTTTCTCTCGCCAAGAGAAGAAACAACCTTTACAAAATCAATTTAGAAGATTTTCAAAAACAAAATATTTCATGTTTTCTATCTTACAAGAAGAAAGACTAATCTGCATAAAAGCTAGGTCATGTCTCTTTGAAACATATTTCAAAATTGGTAAAACATGATTTGGTAAGAGGTTTGCCAAAAATAAGTTTTGACAAAGAACTTTTCTGTGAAAATTGTTTGAAAGGAAAACAAGTTAAAACCTTTTCTCTTCTAAAAGTTTTGTAACCTCATCAAGACCTTTAGAATCATACATATGGATTTATTTGGTCCTACAAGGACATTAAGTCTTAAGCGAAAAGAAATATGGACTCGTCATTGTTGATGACTTTACTCGATTTTGTTGGATATTATTTTATCACACAAAGATGAGTCTTTTAAGTGCTTTAGAATCTTATCCGAAAGTTACTGTAATGAAAAGGAATGTCCATACCGATGTCGGGAGTGACCATGGTGGAGAATTTGAAAATGAGAAGTTTAGAGTATACCGTGAGGAGAATGGAATTTCCACAACTTCTCAGCCTAGAACTCCACAACAAAATGGAGTTGTTGAAAGAAAGAATAGGACGATTCAAGAGATGGCAAGGACAATGCTATGTGAGACGAATCTTCCTAAGTATTTACAAGCGAAGTCGTGAATACAGCATGCTATATTCAGAATAGGATCATGTTGCGACCTATGTTGAAGAAGACTCCTTACGAGTTATGGAATGGAAGAAGACCAAGCATATCTTACTTTCATCCATTTGGGTGCAAATGTTCCATTTGAATCTGAAAGAGTCATTGGATAAATTGATTCAAGACCTATCCAGGAATCTTCCTAGGCTACTCATTATCGTCTAAAGCATTTCGAGTTTACAACTTGACTTCAAAAACTGTTGAAGAGATGATCCATGTCAAGTTTGATGATAATTCTCAACCCCATAAGGAAGATGACGTGGAGAATGAAGGTCCTTCAAAGAACTTAGATGATACCTCAGAAACTCCCTCGTCAGACACTTATGAGAACAAGATTGAAGATATTTCAGAAACTATAGAACTAAGACGAAATTGGAGATATAAAAGTTCTCATCCAGAAGAACTAGTTATCGGTGACACCTCAGAAGGAGTTAGGACAAGGTCCAGATTCAGAAGAGAAGCTAATGTAGCCTTTATCTATGAAGTAGAGCCTAAGAAGGTTGAGGAAGCTCTTCAAGACGAAGCTTGGGTGTTAGCCATGCAAGAGGAGCTGAATCAATTTACTAGAAATAACGTCTGGTCCTTAGTGCCAAAACCTTTTAAGAAATCCATTATTGGAACCAAATGGGTTTTCAAGAATAAGTTAGACAAATCAGGAAGAGTGAGTCGTAATAAGGCTAGATTAGTAGCACAAGGCTATAATCAGCAAGAAGGAATAGACTACAATGAAACATATGCTCTAGTGGCGAGACTTGAAGCTATAAGGATTTTGTTAGCATATGCGATCTGTCATGATATAAAGTTGTTTCAGATGGATGTTAAGAGTGCATTTCTGAATAGTTTTATAGATGAAGAGGTGTATGTCAAACAACCACCTGGCTTTGAAGATGTTAAAAAACCAGACTATGTCTATAGACTTCACAAAGCCTTATACGGTCTGAAGCAAGCTCCTAGAGCTTGGTATGATCGTCTGAGTACCTTCCTAATAGAGAATGGTTTCAGTAGAGGTCAAGTTGATAAGACGCTCTTTAGAAAGAGTTTTCAGAATGATTTTATCTTAGTACAGATCTACGTTGATGATATCATTTTTGGTACTACTTTAAAAGAGTTGTGTTTAAAGTTTGAGAGCTTAATGAAGAAAGAATTTGAAATGAGTATGATGGGTGAGTTAAAGTTCTTTCTTGGGCTGCAAGTTAGGCAGACCGAAGAGAAGATCTTCATTCATCAACAAAAGTATGTGAAAGAGTTGTTGAATAAGTTTGATATGAATAATGTGAAGCCTATGGCAACTCCTATGCATCCTTTAAACCTTTTGCCGAAAGACGAACTTAGTAAGAAGGTGGATCAAACCCTATATAGAGGGATGATCGGCTCTTTCTTGTATCTTCTGACAAGTAGACCGATATTCTATTCAAGGTATGCTTGTGTGCAAGATTTCAAGTCGATCCTAGAGAGTCTCATTTTATTCTTTGTTAAAAGAATTTTGAGATATCTCGCAGTACTACCGATCTTTGCTTAATGTTTGAGAAAGGTAAAGATTTCAGTTAATTGGATATTGCGATGCGGACTATGCCGAGATAGAATAGAAAGAAAAGCACAAGTGGAGGATGTCATTTTCTGAGGAAATCTAGTCTCTGGTCAAGCAAGAGACAAAGCTCAATTGCTCTATCAACCGTTGAAGCAGAATATATATCGCATGATTGTTGCTCACGACGCTGTGGATCAAGTATCGACTTGAAGACTATTCATTAAAGAGGAGGAGATTCCAATTTATTGCTACAACACCAGCGAATAAATCTATCAAAGAATCCAATTCAAAGATTCCGAGTGAAGCATATAGAAGTCGACATCATTTCACGAGAGATTATGTTCAGAGGAAAGTGGTGCTTTTACGGTTTGTTGAAACAGAACTTCAACAAGCGACATCTTCACTAAACCACTAAGTGAAGAACGGTTTGAAGATAATCTTAACATGGTGATGTTAAATGAGCGATCGAGGCTAAAGTAACGTGGAAACTAACGGCGTTAGTTACATTGAGTTACACCGGTAACTTCTCTCAAGAAAGATTTTGGAGGTAAAATCGATAATCTCGAGGTTCTTAATGATTCTAGAACCCACCGGACCATAACCCTATATGTAGATCAAGATGAAATTATAGCAGTCTTTTCATCATCTCCCCGACGATTCATTTCGCTTTACCAATTCTCTCAAAACATTTCGCTCAAAAAGTTCTCCGAAGATATTTTTCACTCTATACAATGGAAGCAGCCATGATTTATGGAAGACTTGTGGACTTTGAGTCACTAAGAAGAGATGGCATGGATGTAGAACCAGAAATCATAAGAGCTGGTTGGAAGAACTTCTTTCGATACAAGAACCGATCTATACGAATGAAGTATATGAGTTACGAAGAACGCCGTCGTCGATAGATAACACCATTGTATCCTCTCGTAGAGAGAATATCTGTTCTTGTCACAAAGGATTTGATAAAGAAGGTGACCGACTGTCCATCAGTTGGTGAGAAATTGTCTACCAAGGCCGGATGGAAGACCTCAGTCGGAATGGAAGAAGAAGATATCAAGAGGCAACTATATGGCACAAATAATTCAAGGGAGAGGAAGACATCAAACTTGATTCCGAAGGCTAGGGTGCTTCACGCAATTTTGTTTAATTGCATTCTACCCAGTCGGTTCAAGACATTTAGTGACCACTCGGATGAACAATGTCTGTTTCTACCTACTAAATCGAAGCCCATAGATTTACCCTTCTTAATCTTTCACTATATGGTTAAGGGTTAAAGGAAACTACCGCTTATCCTTATGGTATGATTTTGACGAGGATTTTATGAATCCAAGATTCGCTCCGCACTGCGGTATCGATAAACTGTTCCTGTGAAGAGCAAGATCGATGCACACACGATACGGCGAATGGGTCTGAACACAATAGACAAAGACCAAGCCGACTCTTCAAGGAAGTCAAGAACTGAGGGGGAGCGTGTATTGAAGAAGACTCCTGTCTCAAGTTCTCAGTCTCCAGTAAGTATCAAATCACCTACTGCTGAACTAAGGAGAGTGCTAGGTAGACCTCTCATGAAAATGGCGAGTCCTCTTTCAAAGAAAGCCAATCTCAGAGGACAAAACAAAGTGCGCCAAAGAGACAAGGAGAAAGTCTTTTGAACGAAGTTGTGAAGAAAGCAAAGAGATCACTAAGAATTAGGACTCGAGGCAACAGAAGAAAAGATTGCCGAGAACGTAGTCGAGAAGATACTTCTAAATCTTGTGCACCCAGAGCCACAAGATCCTTAGTCTCTATTCTGGAAGAAGATACGGCCAGAAAATCCAAAGAGACTGAGAGGAAGAGAAAAGCAACACCTGAGAAAAGAAAATCTCCAACGAAGAAATCAAGAAACTAATCAAGCAGAAAAAAGACTAAAAGGTTAGTCGAAGAAGATCATTTCAACTGCTGAGGACGTTAGTCAACAGAAAGAAATTATTAATGTTATTCAAGTAGAAACAGAAGCTGAGCAGTTTACAGATCAGGATATCCCTATTGTTCAACAAGAAGAAGAACCAGCTAAAGAAAGCACGGTTCAGAAACACTGTTGCTCAACAGAGGAGCGATAGATGAAAGCCTTGTTCGATGACTCCTAATGAAGCACATCAAGAAGCAACAAAGATGTGATTCGGAGGATGATAAACCGTGTCTAATGGTATACAACTACCACAAGTTTTTGAGGAAACAAAAGTTGAAGATCAAAATGGTGGAAGTAGTTACCAGACAGAAGACTGCTATTGCAATCGGTGTTCAACCCGTGAAGAAGATAGTAGCTGTGGTACAACCTATGGTGATTAATCATAACACATGGGAGTTACTCAAAGAAGACGAAAAGATCTTCTATGATACTTTGGGATTTGCTGCTACTATGCTATATCCTACAAAACGTCCCTGCCATCCGTGTACTATTTTCCCAATCACTAAAAATACAGAGATAATGGTTGCACCAGATATACAACCAAGATTCTCAAAAGATTTTACCAGGGGGAAATCAAAATTATATCCTAAAGATGATGCTAGTGATGATCTGTCCGCAGATCAAATTGCAAAAGAGGTGCAAAAAATTGATGAAGCATGCACACCTGCACAGAAGTCAGATAAAGCGAGCTGCAGCCATACTAATAGTGAGGAAGACTCCCAAGAGGGGATGAATAAGAACAGAACATTTATCGAGTTCCTCGTTCGACAGTTCTTCGATTAGCCCTTTGTCTAATACATGCCTATTGAAGCACAAGCCCTACCATCGCAAGGAAGACAGCTCTTTGAAGCTGCTGCTCCTTTGATTTAGATCTTCCGGTTTGAAACGCTCATTCGACCACTTACCTTTGAGATCAATGAAGACTACATCCCATCCTCGATGCTTACACTACTTCAATTCCTTTCGCCCTCCATCGCCAGAAGTTGATCAAGCCTCTTCGTCGGTTGATCCACCGATGAAGTTAGCGATTACAAGGTGAACTCAACGACATGAAGAAGACGGTGAATGATCCGAGAAAGATGATAGCGAATCTGCTGAAGATCCGAATCGTTAATCATTTTTATTATAACAAATAGGGAGAGCAGAAAAGAAGATAATCAACGAAAAGGAGAGGATGTTCGATACGTAAGGTGTGACCACAACAGATTTAAGAAAGGAAAAGATAAGTTTTTTTCTACTTTGCAAAATCAGAATTTACTTTGTTCGCTTTTCTTGTATGTAATTTGTTATATTCAAAAAGGGGGAGATTGTTAAGTCAAAATGACTTTACATAAAAATGATTTTGATGTATAACAAACAAAGAGAGATCATATATAAGAAAAATAAAGCAGACGCAGACGCAAATGCAAAGCAGACGCAGACGCAAATGCAAAGCAGACGCAGACACAAATGCAAAGCAGACGCAGACGCAAATACAAAGCAGACGCAGACACAAATGCAAAGCAGATGTAGACACAAATGCAAAGCAGACGCAAACGCAAAAGCAAAGCAGACGCAGACGCAAATGTAAAAAAGACACAGACGCAAATGCAAAGCAGGCGCAGACACAAAAACAAAGCAGACGCAGACGCAAACGCAAATGCAAAGCAGACGCAAACACAAATGCAAAGCAGACGCAGACGCAAAAGCAAAGCAGACGCAGACGTAAAAGCAAAGCAGACGCAGACGCAAATGCAAAGCAGACGCAGACGCGCAAATGCAAAGCAGACGCAGACGCAAATGCAAAGCAAACACAGACGCAAATGCAAAGCAGACGCAGACGGAAAAGTAAAGCAGACGCAAATGTGAAGCAGATGCAGACGCAGTAAAGAAACAGACGCAAGAGTCAGCTCGAGTTAGTTACAGAACTCAACTGATTAACTATTTCTTTAAAGATTAAAGATTCAAGATTCAAGAATCAAGAAGCAGTTAGAGACGAAGGCTATAAATTAAAGTCGAAGTCGAAAACTGAAAAGCTGCTGTTTTTAGAAAAATTACACAAAGTGAAAAAGCGATTAAGTGCAAACTAGCTGAGTGCTATCTTACAGTAATAAAGTATTCAAATATTTTCTGAAAAGAAAAGGTGTACAGATATAACTGCGCAGAGGCTAAGTGTGAAAGAATCTTGGTTGTAGAGACTGAAGAGGCTCGTGAAAGAATACTTGTAACGATTGAAGAGATAGTGAAATCTCGGAAGAAACTCGAGGATCGGACGTAGCCCACGGTTTGGGGTGAACCAGATAAATCTGCGTGTCTACCACTCTTACTCTTTATCTTGTTTTAGTTTCAAATTTTATCATTACTTACTGCTCATATACATAGTATTGAGAAGTTTGATCAATCGGAATAAATAAAAATTCTGAAAGATTTTTATTCCTAACAAGTAATTCTGAAAAGACTTATAAAGAGGGAAATACACAATTCAACCCCCCCTTCTCGTGCATTCTATTATTGTTTTCTAAGTGTTGTATTAACTTGTGATTCACTTCATGGACCACTTCAGCATTTATATATATAGATATCTTATTAATTAATTAAGTAATTAATTAATTAATTAATATATATATATGCCATACGTGGAAAGGAGAGGAAGCTTCATTTGGATTATATATATATATATATATAAAGTCTAACGTGTTTGCCTTGTCACCACTTTGCATTTAATGAGTCTTTAATTGTTAAAGAAAAATGAATATAAGATGACAAAAATGAAGGCTTGAAGAGGGTATGGTCGTGGGTTTTGAGAAAACCTAAGGTTTAAGAGAGAAAAGTTCTTCTCCTTGAGCTCATCTTCATCATCTTTCAAGCTTCAAGCTTCTCTCCAAGCTTCTCTTTATCGTTTCTCCATAGCTCTCCAAGAACAAAGGTAAGATTTAGCAGTCTTTACTTTGTTCTAGCTATTCCCGGGTCAAAGGGTTTGCCCCGGTTAGGTTCTTCGATCTCTGCGTGGATACCGTTAGAGACGGTCTCCTTTGGTCGTTATGGTTTGATATCGTTATATAGACACATGGATCCTGGCTTTCGGGAAGGTCCCAGAATAAAAAATTTTGTTTTTCGCACCGTGTGCATGTGATGCACACACCGGGATTTTCCTACACTAAAAAGGTTATCAAAGAATGTAAGAAAAATAAATAGAGGTTTCTGGAAAGGAAAATGAGACAGAAAAGAAAGGAGTGGCCAAATTAGATTTGGAATACAAAAATCAGAACAATTTAATCAAGAATTAATTAAAGTAGGTTTTAAAGCCTATGATTAAATGTTAGGCTTACACTAATTAATTGTTAATTAAAAACATAAATGAACATTTAATATTAGGCTGGACTTTGGATTTATTTGATTAATTAGATTAATTTAATTGAAACAAAGTTATTAAAGATAAAAGGATGGCAAATTTCGATTAAATGGACTAAATGGACAGCTACACATTTAAGGTGAATTTTTATCATGCTTCATCATCATTAAATAGTTTAATGGTGTCATCATTAAATGGTTTAATGGTTTTCTTTTAATGATGGCATATAACCTTTTAGCATTCATTTGAATAAAGAAGGAAGAGGTGTATTTGATGTACTCTCTCCCTTCTTTCATCTCATAACCAAAAATAAGAGGGTTTCATTTAGGTTATTGGTCTTTTCATATAGCCATCTTAAGCAAATGAGAGTGTCTCATTTATTGGCTTCTTTATTTTGATTAAAGAATGAAGTGATGCATTGGATGCACATCACTATCTTCTTTCATCTTTAACCAAAACTGAGAGGTTCCATTTTGTTTCTTTTTGTCTTTTCATTTATCCATATTAAAACAAATGAGAATGTCTCATTTATTGGCTTCTTCTTCATTTTTGAAAAAAGTGAAGAAGTTGTTGCATTTTTTACTCACTCTCTCCTCTCTTTCATGAACTAGCCAAAATTTGTAATGAGATTGTCTCATTTTGGTTCTTTCAACTAGTTGATCATAAAAGGTAAACCTCGTCAATATTTCTTCTCCTTTCCCACCAAAGGATCTTATTAACTAAGTTATCCAAGGAGAAAAAGTGGTAGATCGAATTGATCAATAATACAATAACGAGGAGAGGATACATTAACAATGAGAGGATAAAAAAGCAAGGAGTCAAAGTTGTAGTAAGTTGTTGATATAAATTCCATCTTGTTCGTATGTTAGTTATTTTCCTTGTACCGTATCATGTATGGATCAAAACATATTGATTTGGTTTTTATACTTCCGCTGCATTTTGGTTTCAAAAATTTTTTTTGAAATCTACCATTCAGCCAAATCTAGTATGCTATTATTTTTTGATCCAACGATTCGGAATCTTCAATATAGAAATTAAGTCTAAAGTTTTCTTCAATTTGTGAAATTTTCCTCTTTTTTATTTAACAAGAATTTAAATTTGTATAACTTTGGTTCTAATCGATGGGATTAGTTAGGGTCAAGTTTCCCTACTTGATTTAAAGATGATCCTATAATTCTAATTCTTTAGGATTCAGTTTTTAGGTAGTTTTCAGCCTAATTTTCACTTTAAGTTTTCTCTTGAGTAATCCCACTCAACCTTTCATCATTCATGTTGCGACCTAAATAGACACATCATCTCTAGATCTCAATGTATGAATCCAATTATTGAACCTTCAATTTTCATTCTTTTATTTTAAACCAACGTAAGAATATGAGTTAATCTCAAGAAATTGAAAGTTTCATTTAATCAAACTTCACATCCTAAAGTCCATCCTACCTATAACTATATCCAATTAGTCCATGAATAATAGGAAAACAACACAAAATAGAGAAGAACAAAAGATAAAGGAAACATCTTCATAATTCTAAAATTTTTAAATTCTTCTTGAATCTTGACGTGTATCTTGCTCCTCTTTCAAGATTGTCTTTCCTTTTGATCTTTATAGTTTTTGATTTGTTCCTAATTGAATCCTTTTGCACCAAAACTTATTTGTGCAAAAAAAAACTCCCTTCTTTTTCAGTTGTTTTCTTTTAATAAGCAAACCCTAATTATTTTGCCCAATATGATACCAATACGAGACTATGTTAGGCTAAGTGTTGCTTTACCTCCTTTTTAGAACTTTTACATGATTGATCATAGCTAAGATGGGGTTAAACATTGGGTCGTGTAATCATCATGTTGGTAAAAATTGGAGGAACATGAGGTTGTATTCGTTTCACTTGAAAAAATAGAATACCCCTACTGTGAACATAGCCTAGACATGATAAGGGGTTGGTATCATGTTCCTTAGGAAAAAATTCTCCTTAAGAGACATAATAGGGCATGCTAGGATACGTATGAAATACATTACCATATGATGGGTCCTTTATTTATATCTTTTAAAGTTGTTATAAATTGACTCAATTATTCTCCAAATTTATTACTTTTCTTTAAAGAGACTAAAACAATAACTAAAATAAATTATAACTCATTCAAGCATCAAATCATATAGGAATATCCAAAAAAAAACAAGCACAATGCTCTTAAAAATCATGTTAAAAGCAAAGTCTATTAAATACATATCATTTGGCTTAAAATGACCTGCCAAGAGAGTATGAATACAAGAACCTAAAAAAGAGCATATTGGGAGGGAGCGTAATGATCTATTATACCCAATAATATCTTTGATTCATTATGGTCATTAATTGTTAGATTTTTTAAAAAATTTTTACATGTTTCTTTTATTTTTATTTAGTATATCTTTTTCATTTTGATTGCTTGTGTTGTTTATTTATTTTATGTGCAAGTACTCAATTATTAAATGATTCTTATGGACTTAAATCAATGATACATCCAGAATTCGGCTTAGAGAAGCTCCTCTATCTTTAGTTTCATTCTTCTTTTGCATACGGCTTATTTGTTATAGGCTTAATATTGGTCCATTGAGAATAATATATAATTTAAATATGAGCTTAATATTTGTCCATGAAGGATATGTACAATCTTTGTTATTAGCAATGCGTCATTTTCTATTTATTATTGATAATGCGTCATTTTTTAAGTATGCTTCATATCGAATACCCATTCCATTTTAATCTATGCACTGCCAATTTATTTATTGAGTAATTATTGCTAACAATTTGTCATTGTTCAACCTATTTTATTTTTTGTTCCTGTTGAAGTATCGTTGTATCTTTTCCCAACATCATCTTAATTGTTGTTTCACTCTTCACGGCTAGTCTTGTCATCGTCATTATCTTGAATCCAAATTTTAATATTTTATACAATTGCTCAAAATAATTATCAATCGTCTTTTATTTCGAAATAAAGGGATAAGTAAATCATCATGGTTGCCCATCTTTAACTAACTTTGGCCAAATTTCGCTTCAATTTATTTTTCTTAAGATTTATTATTGTCATGTAATAACAGTCTACTAATGCATTTAATTTCACTAAATATTTAACCGTTGCCAATTAATTCTAATGATAGATTTTCATATAATTATATAAATTGTGTCCAAAGTTTTCTAGCTTTAAATGTGTCTAGTTGCGTCTAGTTTATTATTTCATTTGGTTGTATTTTGAGTAACGATCGTGAAATCCTTAGATCCTGTTTGATTAAATGTTAATTAATAGAATAAAATGAAATGGAATTGAACGGTTTATAATAAAAGGGAACGCAATATAGTAAAAAGTTATTTGGGAGGAATAGAAGAGTTCATAATATAATGTAGTAAAATATTATTAGGAAGATAGATGAAATAGAATGTAATGTATAATAAATGACTTTTATACCCTTTATATTAAAATAGTTGTTCTGGAGGTTTATTATTTTATTATTAATTATATAAAATATTAGTATTAATTATTTAATATATATATTTTATTTTATGTGATTTATATTTAAAATAATTTATTTATATTTTATTTATATAAAAATATATACATACAAATAAAGAATAATTTTATATATTTTCTATTTTCATTAATAAAATTTTATTTTATTATTAATTATATACAATTCATTAATAAAATTTTATTAATTTTTATTTTATTATTAATTATATACAATTTATTATTAATTATTTAATATAATTTATTTTATTTTTATTTATATAGAAATATATACAAACAATTAAAGAATAATTTTAAATATATTTTCTATTTTCATTAATAAAATTTTATTTATTTTTATTAATTAAATATAATTTATTATTAATTATATAAAATATTATTACTAATTATTAATAAATTTTATTACATTAAAATTTGATCTATATTTAAAATAATTTATTTATATTTTTATTTATATAGAAATATATACAAGAGTAATTTTAATATATTTTTATTAATGAAAATAAAAAATATAATTATTATTTAATTGTTTGTATATATTTGTATATAAAATAAATAAATATAACATTTTATTTTATTATTAAATATATAATTGATTATTAATAATATAAAATATTATTATTAATTATTTAATAAAATTTATTATATTAAAATTTATTATATTATATTTAATATATTAATATTATAATTTGTTTAGAGTTAGTATTAAGAAGAATTATTAAGATTACATTAGGTAATATGTATTTATTAGTTTATATTCGATCATAAACTCTCTGGTTAAAAGTTTTTATTTTCACTATTTAGGATAAAATAAGATGTAACATAAAATCATCCGCTTTTATCTTATTTTATTTAATTATAAAACCCTTAAACAAACGATAAAAATATATTACATTATATCCTCTGTCATCTCTAACTCCTAATCAAACAGGCCATAAAAATCGAATGTTGTACTGTTAACGTCGGCTCAAATAACAATTAAAAAAAAAAAACAAGTTCTTAGTCCCATAATAATTATGACAATACTATATTCTCAGTTTATTTGTCATGAAGATGCAACCGTGGTTCTCCAACTCATTTCTTATTTAGCCGGAACCAAAACACTTCAACCCTGGAAACAGAGAAGGAGATCGTTTCTCTGGTCAAAAGATGCCCCAGCGCCCGCGTTCTTCGCCAAATCCACTCACGTGTCCTTACAACCTTCCGCCCTTTCTCTTCTTTCTCTTTCCTGCTATCCAAAATCCTCTCCTTTTATGCTATATCTCCCCTTGGTGACATCAATTATGCGTGCAAAGTTCTTGTTCAAATCCCTACTCCCGCCATTTATGCCTACAATTCTATTTTAAGGGGCTTTTTGATTGCTGAAAACCCATCAAGGCAACCGATTTATTTGTTTAGAAAGATAGTGAAGAGAGGATACCCAAAACCTAACACGTTTACATTGGCTTTTGCACTCAAAGCCTGTTCCATCCTAGCAGCTTGTGAAGAAGGCAGGCAGGTACACACCTGTGTTATACGATCTGGGTTTGGGTCAAATGCTTATGTTCAGACCGCATTGTTGAATTTTTATGTCAAATGTGAGGATATAGAGCATGCTGAGAAGGTGTTTGAAGAAATTACTGACAGGAATTTGGTTTCTTGGAGTGCCATGATAAGTGGATATACAAGAGTGGGAATGGTCAATGAGGCTTTAGGTTTGTTCAGAGAAATGCAGAAGGTAGGTGTTGAACCGGATGAAGTTTCACTTGTTAGTGTGATTTCTGCGTGTGCTGCTGCTGGGGCGCTGGATATAGGGAGGTGGATTCATGCATTTATCAAGAGAAGGATGATCAATATGGATCTGGAGCTTAGTACATCATTGGTTAACATGTATGCCAAGTGTGGTTGTATTGAAAAAGCAAAAGAAATTTTTGATGAAATGCCGGTCAAAGACAGTAAAGCTTGGAGCTCAATGATCAACGCATTTGCCATTCATGGTCTTGGAGGGGATGCAGTGGAGGAGTATACTAGAATGGAGGAAGCAAAGGTAAAGTATTACAGAAGAGTAAGTTTAACATCGTTTATACGTGTTTGTACGCTGGATAATTTGGACGTCTAAACATATTTTGAGATTTTTCAGTCGGCAATCTGTGTTGAAGAATTTCTAAGATCATAATTTTTGGTTAAGCGTAAACATACAAGTGGTGAAAAGTTTTAATGAAATAATGGAATAACGTTACTGGATTTTGGATGTGAATGAGATTAGATGTGCTTCTTTTCCTATTCATGGGAACTCGTTTAATCTGACTGGGTGATTAGTTCAAACAGATGATACTGTGAATGATGTTATAAGCGTGTCAGCTTATTTATCTTAATCTTAAATTCAAATTTTGAGTTGCACTGCTTACTAAATTCATGATGTGTTCAATTCTTCTCAGGTCAAGCCCAATCATATAACCTTCCTTGGCCTATTATCTGCATGCGCCCGTGGTGGATTAATTTCTGAGGGTCGAAGATTTTGGTCAGCTATGCTTGAGTTAGGAATAGAACCATCTTTGGAGCACTACGGTTGTATGATTGATTTACTATGCCGAGTTGGGCTTGTTGACGAGGCTTTCAGATTTGTTGAAACCATAACAGTTCCAGCAGATCCAGCAATTTGCCGAACATTACTTTTGGGTTGCAAGAAAAATGGATTGTTGCAGCAAGCTCAAATAGTTTCCAATCACCTTCTAAAACTAGAACCGCTAAATCCAGAAAATTATATAATTGTTGCAAACTTTTATGCCTCAGCTTCACAGTGGGAGATGATGAGCCATGTGAGGAAAAGGATGAAGGAGACAGGCATTAAGACTGTGCCAGGGTGCAGCTCCATTGAGGTTGGTGGTTTAGTGCATGAGTTTGTACGGGGTGGCCAGTCACATCCTGAGGCACAAGAAATAAAAGAATTTTTGAAAGATGCTTATGTGGCAATTCATGACACTGGGCACAAACCAATAGTATCTTCTGAATTGCCCAATGTGGGTGAAGAAGTGAAAGAGGACGCGCTGTATGAGCATAGTGAGAGGTTGGCAATTGCTTATGGCCTGTTAAAGACCAAAGCACCAGCTGTAATTAGAATAATGAAGAATCTAAGATTGTGTGAGGACTCTCATGAAGTAGCAAAGTTTCTCAGTAAAATATATAAACGAGAAATTATTGTTAGAGATCGTTTTTGTCTCCACAAATTTTTTAATGGCAAATGCTCATGCGCAGATTATTGGTAATGTATATCTTATATTCTCATTGCACCTTAGTCATATCTTTCAAGCCTGTGGTTGTCTACCAAATCTTCCCCTTCCTCCCTATTCCTCTTTGATTTGTTAGGCTAGAATAGAGTTAAAGCTATAATTTTAACCTTTGATTGAAGATCTTCAATGCAGCAATTTTTCATATTCAGACTTGTGGGTACACATATAGTCTCAGCAGTTTCGTAGCATCTGGATCTTAGATCTCGTATAAGAACACAGAGTGCTTTACAACTCTGAAACTTAATTTGTTTCAATGGCAAACAACTTCATTATTCATAATAAGTGATTAATATCAATGTAGCTTTCTTGAATAGGGAGTGGGAGAGCTTCATGTTTCTAGTCTGATAATTAGCCCAAGTTAAACCCTCTAGACACGTACATTTCCATCAAATCATCCACCAAGGACCTTACTATATTAGAGATAATTCTTTAGAGTATTATGAGTTATTGAAAATAACATCCTATCTATTCTCCAAACCATAATGAGGAAGGCATAATTTAATGGGATAACAATTCTTTGAACAATTTTACTAACAAATCTACCAATAAGGTTCTACTCTACCTCCATTTAATAGTTCAATTATTGCATTTCTAAGACAAGCTTAACTATGTGATTTGGCTATCAAGCAAAAGTAGAAAACTAAGCATAAGCTTCACTTCTCGAACTTATCCTCTTTATATCCCCTGTAATAATAACGTGAAAAGTCATGATCATATTTTATACAAGTGTAGCTATTGTAAAACCATCTATAAGTCACTAATCCACCTTTGCCTTACAGACTGGAACGACCTTTCATGGCAAGAAACCATCAATGGGCTCTTATTATCAACCATTCTCAAGTTGTCTTTCGGTTATTGCATTTATGGCTTACGGTATGAAAGAAACAAGTAGGATATTTTAGATGAAATATAAAATATTGGAAAATCGAGATATGATCTTTTAATTACGTATTGAGCTAGTTTTATATATAATAAAATTCTCAATACTTGTAAGTATGCGAATCGTATCTTGTAGAATAAGAAGTTATCGTTACCATGAGAATTATGAAAGAGCTAAAAATTTGAACCTACTTTGCCTAAGGTATTTAGAAATTAACTTGAATTAAATTTAAATAATAGAAGTTGAAACAAATAAATAAACGAAACAAGTAATTAAATAAATAACGGGTTGCCTATAAAAATCAAGGTTTGATCAAGATTGAATACTTAGGAACTATTCTTTCCTTATTTTGATTCCTTTAATCATGTTGATCAATTTATTGTTTGATCATAGATTTTCTAGAATTTTCATTACTCTCTCGCAAGGTCTAATCAATTAACCTTAATTGAATTCGAAATTCTCATGTTTGCGTTTCTAGATTCACAAAACTATTCATAATTTATTCAATTAGATCTAAAGCAATCTATTAGATAATTAATTTCACAACCAAGATCTCTCTTTGATTGATCACTTATTTGATAATTGTAGGTCTATTAAATTGCCAACTCTTATTGTATAGCCTAACACTAATTACTTTGAATAACTCTCTTGATTTATTGTCAAATTTAGGCATGAACAATTATCACAAACAAGTAATTATGTATTGAAATAAAAAATGAATAAAGTCAAAAAATAAATCTAGAATAATTCCTAATCTGAGTTTAGAACCCTATATACATGTTTAACATCTAGGAAGTCAAATTATACATCAACGATAATGAAAGAAATAAAGGAAGAGATTAAAACTCTATTGAAGACTTGATCTCCCACTTTTGATTCACTTCGATGCAATGTTTGCTATGTCTTTTGTTATATTTCACGTTCTTAAATAGTGGTTTATGATTTTGGGGATGTTTCTAGGGTTTTTCCTTTTTTTTAATTCCAAAAATAGCCCTGAATCATTAAAAAATTGACGCTTAAAAAAGACTCTATCACAATCATAACCTTGGATTCATGATTATGCTCCTACTGTTCAACCTCTACCACGATCATGCTCAATTATGCATGATCATGACACCTTCAAGCTTCCTCCATCATCTTAATTCTTCAATTTCTTGATTCCTAACACTGACAAACACATCAAACACCTCTTGAAATATAAAATCATGATCCAATTCTTGTTGTAAACCAAACAAACACTTATAACACATACAAAACACTTATAACACATACAAACATTAATAAGAAAATAATCTTAAGCTTATACACATGATAATCATCAAAGAAATACTTAAAAACATACTTAAACATCTAGAAAAATATAACATAATCTACACCAGTCAACATCCTCACATTTAAACCTTTGCTTGTCCTTAAGCAAACCTAAAAACTACAAACATACAAAACACAAAACCAAATTCATGAAACAACACAATAATGGTACAATGATATCAAATCTAATGAAATTAACTTAACCTCAAACACCAATCACTCAAAAAGTGCCAAAATGCTAACTTATTCCTTTCAAGTTTAAGTGTTTTGAATTGAATATACATATCAATACAAATATTAACATCCTATTTGTTGGACCCCAAACTTTTCTTGGAAGTTAAAACTATTATATGTGAAATGTTGGAAGTGATAAGCTGAAAAATGTAGATGAAACATGTTCACTGAGTATGCTTTGATGTTTTAGCCATAACTTTTTCTCTAGTTATTCCAATTAGATGATTCTTAATTTGGATTAAACTAGAAAAATAGGGTTACAAATTGTCTGATAAAATTGAGTTTTAATTCAATCTCTAAGAATGTCAATTTTTGGATGGAATTCGAGCACATAAAATTATTTCAGTATAAGAATAGTTTGGAAATGTTTAGGGATATAACTTTCAGATATCCAAAAAAATTTGAATAATTTTGATGTCATTAGAAACTTAAGACAATGAGGAACATTTTCTAGAAGGAAGTGATATCAAATTCCTTCAATTTCCCATGATCATTAGTTAAGATAGTAAGATTGCATAAAGGGAAAAATTGGCAAGTCACTTGAGCATTTACGTTACAAGGCATATAAGGAAGGGTATATGGGTCTTTGTGCACTCATTAATGGAAAAATTGTAAAAAGAAGAGTGGGTTTTCTTTTAAGGAAGAAGGAAGAACGAAATTGAGAGAAGAAACAAAGAGAAAGAAGAAAGAAGAGAGTTCGGTGGAGAGAAGGAGAGAAAAGAAAGAAGAAGAGCTAGGTTTTGATTTTTCTAAGCCTTCAAGAGTGATTTTGAAGTTGTTAAAGAAGGAAAAAAGGTAGAGGAGGAAGAGAGCTCTCATTCAAGCCAAGAAACTCTTTATTTGATGAAGAATCAAGGTAAGAGCATTTTTGATTTGTTGGATTTTTGAAAGAGTTTTGGTTCATGGAGCTTAGGAAATGTATGGGTTTAATAATTCTAAGATCAATTTTATGATTATGCATTGTGGGTTTCTCAATTGGAATGCCTATTAATTTGGGGATTTGTCAATATTGAAGAAAATGAAGAGAGACAAGAGGAGCATGTTGGACCCCGAACCTTGAAGCGAAATTTAGAAATAATAAATGAAATTAAATGAGTGTTTTGTATGTGATTTGAGTTATAGATGAGGAAATGTGATTTATGTATGATGATGGGCTGAGAAGCCTTAAGCATGAATCATGTTTAGCTATGTAAGACCCTATGAAAAATCAAGAGATTATGAATGACAAGATGATATGGAGTGTAGGAAATCATATGATTTGAGGTTGAGATTTGTAAATTTCCAAATGATAGTTGCATTGTTATAAATGATGTGCAATTTAAGAAAGTGAAGTTAGGATGAATGTTAAACGTATATGCTGATTTAAGGAAAATTAGAGAATGATTGAAATAGAATTGGCCAAAGTTTCCTTCTATGAAGTTGTAGCTTACTCTTTTATCTTTCCAACGAGACTAAGTATGTGAGATTTCGAGATCGGAGTTAAGAGTTATAGTTGATCCAAGTTATGATGTTATTTGAGTTAGATGTTAGTGATAGCTATGATTAATTTTTGAAAGTTGAGGTTTTGATGAACCAATTTAGTTGAGATTTGAAAAGTTCATGAATTTAAATTGTTGCTTGAAGTGTTATGAAGTGTTTAAGTTTTTGAATAAGTGAATATGTGGAGATTATAAGAGTATGTGATGGTAGTTTGAATGAGAGAAGCATAGGAAAAAGATTGAAGAAGTTGTGAAAATTAACATGTCCGTTAAACGGACATGGGAGTCCGTTTAACGGACAATTGTATAGAAGCCCAATTAAAACAAACATTAAAACATAAGAATTTAAAAATGTGTTGCGATCAAAATGCTGACGTACCTCAACAATATGGATGTAATAAAACTTACTCTAACTATATAAAGAAAAAGAAAATATTTAATCCTAGATATAAGAAACGTTATTCACGTAAATTTAAATGGAGAAGATATAAACCACAACGCTATCAGCCTAAAACATATCCAAAATATTTTCAGAGATATAAATATAATCCAAAATATAAAAATAGAAAACAATTTTGTCCTAAAAAGAAAAAGATTGTAAATGTTGGCTATGTAAAGAAGAAGGTCATTATGCAAATGAATGTCCTAAAAAGAAAGATAAACAATATAATAATAAAGTACAAATTCTAAATTCAGCTTTAGAACATCAATTAGAACCCATTGAATCAGATTATAATACAGATATATCCCTCTATATCTATGAAACTCAATCTAATGAATCAGATAACCAAAACTCTGAATCAAACCCCGAATTCCAATTCAACCTTTATTCAAGTACTGATTCAGAAAACGAATATTAAAGTACATGCATATATAGATACTGGAGCAACTATCTGTATAGCATCAAAACAATTAGAATTAAAATGGAAAAAATTACACAAACCATTACAAGTAAAAATAGCTGATGGAAGTTTTAATTCTATCCGGTATGTTAGTTATTATAACACTATTATTATTGAAAACTACACTTTTATCATACCTTCAATCTATCGAAAGAATCGGGATTACCTTTAATACTTGGAAATAATTTTCTTAAATTATATAACCCTTTTTGTCAGTATTTACATTACATTACTTTGCGAACCCCTTATATTAAGGAAATAAACTAGAAATCTATTATTTTGCGAATCCTATTTATCATACGCCTTATTATCAACAATTAAAAACAAATCAATGAGAAACTTAATATCTTACATTTTATCTATTGAATAATACAACCATACAAACCGATGTCGATAATTTATTAGATCATGTATGTAGTGAAAATCCATTAGATCCTACCAAAAATCATAATATAGAAATTATTGAAATTAAATTAAAAGATCCTCTTCAGGAAGTCAATATTAAGAATAACATACCATATACTCCCTTAGATGTAAAAGAATTTACACAAGAATGTAAAGAATTACTTGAAAAGGATTAATTACACCCAAGACTAGTAAACATTCTCGCACTGACTTTTTATGTCAATAATTCAAATTTGAAAAGAAACGAGAAAACGAAGAATGGTTATAAATTATCGAAAACTCAACGAAGCAACTATAGGAGATGCTTATAAATTACCACGAAAAGACTATATTATTAATAAACTAAAAGGTCATATTTGGTTTACAACATTAGATGCAAAATCAGGCTATTGGCAATTGAGATTACATGATAATACAAAAGCATTAACAGCATTCACTTGTCCACCGCAAAAACATTATCAATGGAATGTATTACCCTTTGGATTAAAACAAGCACCAAGTATTTACCAACGATTTATGGATAATAATCTTATAGGATTAGAAGAATATACTTTTGTGTATATTGATGATATTATTATTTATTCAAATCAGGATAAATTAGATCATTTAAAGAAAGTTAAAATTGTCTTACAAAGATGTAAAGACAAAGGTTTAATATTAAGCAAACGATATCATTTTCGGGGGCGGATCCTTTATGATTAACTGTTCATTTGTATCTTGAATTTTCTGCTATATTTGTTGTATTAATGATACTATTTCTATTTGGGTCTGTATAATAGCTTCAATTTTTTGTTCTATTATTTCTTGTGTTTGAGCTATTGATTCTAGATTTTGAGTAAGATTTGTTAATGATGTCATAGTTTCTGAACTAAATAGGTGGATAGTGTAGACAATTGCTGTTGGATTTCTTCTAATTGTCGGGTCTGATGGTTTGGTTCGGTTATTCGTAAAGGTCTTTCTATATAAAGAGGTTTTTGATGTCTTAATGACGTAGATCTAAGCAGATGAGGAATATTTGATGTTGATTCAGAAAAAGAATGTCTTCTTTCAATTAATGGAATTGATTCAAATGGTTGTTGTATTGCTGGAAGTGGTTGTAATTTTGGTTGAATTTTAATTCCTACTTTAGCAACTTCTTGGAATAATTGATCTAGATAGATTTGTTCTGTATTTTTGAAATCTATACTATGATGTGAATTGGTTAATGCATAACTAATTTGATAAGTTAAAGAAAAAGGGTATTGTCCTGGAGTCATTAAATTATTTCTATAAAATTTATATGGAATGGTAATTGCTTTATCTAATTCAGATGAGATTAAGGGAATACCTAATTTTAATCGAGTATTGAATTTAATTTTTCCATATTGTAAATTTCCATTCATCATTCCTAAAATTTGATCATTTAGATTATTCATTCTTTCATCTAAAATTGCCATTCTAATGGGGGTATCGATTCCGTTTTGAAAAGTGGATTTTACTAATATTTGTATAGTGGATAATTGAATATATCCAATTTTCTTTCGTTTTGATTCTGGTAACAATTGTAATTGTCTATGAATTTGTTCGGGATTAATTAAACTAATTCTTAAATTTCCATGACATTGATCAATTCTAATAGGCTGTTCTTGAATAATTTTTCCATAATAAATAAGATTTTGTCTATTAAAGATTTGTTTTATCATTGATTTGTGAATGTCTTGATCTTTCTTTAAATCTAATTGAGCTTTTGCAATTTGATTTTTCTTATCTTGAGTAATTAGTGTTGAAACTTGAAAAGTTCCTAATGATTCCGTTAATTCTAAATTATCTACATCGAGGATTGTTGAAGATTGAGAGGTCATAATGTATTGGGATGATACGGATGATAACAATGATGATCAGTTTGAATTTGTTCTAATTGTAATAATTGTTCTGTATATTGTTGATGTAATCGTTGTACTACAGATAAATGTTCAATATAAGGTTGTCTGCTGAGACGATTTATTCCTATAAATATAAGATCATTAATACGATTTTCATTGTATTGTATATGATCGTGATAATGATTTATAGCTTGTTGTGTGTATTGAATTCTGTCTTGTAAATCCAAACAAATTGGACAATTCATTTAATAATCTTCAGGGAAAGTACTACAATCGACATTGTCTAAATCATAATTAATATCTTCATCTATATTTTCATAATCATTACTGATGATTTCTATATCTTCTTCGATATCAGATGGAAATAATTGTGAAATTGATTCTGAACAATATAATTGTTGTTGTAGTTCATTATCTAAATCTCTTTGAATTTGTTCTAAAACAATATCTTGTTGTATTTGTGTTAATCTTTCTACTTCTTCTTCATCTTCTAATAATTCAAATGTTTCTGATTCTTCCTCAGACGGAGGTGAGAAATCAAAAATAATATCTCTATCATCGAGTCGTACTAGATAACCGACACGAGTATTGAGTCCTAATATAGTTCTATATAAGTAATTAAGAGTAATATCAATATGTTGACAACTAATTGCAAAATAATGACAAAGTATTTCATGAGGAATAAATAATCTACTTGCAATAATAAAGAAAAGTAAAGGTCATGCATGAAATAAAGTAAAAGCATAAAGAGATATTTGATGTATCATAATAGGTAAACAATAATTAATAAAATATGATAAATGAAATGTCATGCTGATGTAATGCTTAATCAATAAGTAACTCCATTTCTTGTTCAAGTTCATATCTATCGCTTTTAACTGAATTATAAATATATAATGTTTGATCTAATAAAATTCTTGCATTTATTAAAAGTTGAAAACATTGATTTTCTTTTGCCATTTTTATATGTTCATGATATAATTCAAGAAACTTTCTTTGTTCAGTTTCTATTTCTTTATAAAAACGAATTCTTTGTTTAAGAGATCGTCGATGTTCAAAATAAGCCATTTTATTAGATAATAAGAAGGGATAATTTGGATACATAATAGTTTCGTGTTGAAATACAGTCAAGAATACAATAATCTAAAAAACGAATTAATTCTGCTGATTCTTCGATCATTTGTTTTGCTGTAGAGATAATTTCTTGTTCTTCAGTATAAAAAGGATGATTGGGAGAATTCTTAAAACGTGGATCAGTATAAATATCATTTGCTTTTTTATTTCTGACGATGGTTTTGATCTTTAGTTCTTCATATTCTTCTTTCTGGACTTCTATAGCTTTGATGCGTTGCTTCAAAGTTCTTTTGAGATGAAAATAAGTCATTCTGAAATTAAAATCTTGTAAGTCGTGAAAATATTTTAAAGAGAAGGATAATAAATTGAATAATTTTTAAGATACCAATGAGTGTATAACAGATGATTGCATGAATAATTGCAATAATAAATAAAACAATAAGAAGTATAATTTGATAAAATATATGCATGAGTGCTTGAATTACTTAACGTGACAAAAAGTAACCATAATCACTCTAACCTATTTTTTCTGGCTCGCTTGAACGTCACTCTGGACTTAGCGCGAAGAGAGAAGAAAGAGAGAGTAATGTATGGAAAGCTTGTTGTACCCATTAAGGATACCCAAGACGTCTATTTATAATCGCAGAAGGGAATAACATAGTACAGACAGACTTAACATAAAGAAAAAGAACAAAAGAAAAAGTGACATAAAGTATGACATAAAGAAAAGCTAAAGAAAAAGACATACAGGTGGACAGTTAAAAGACTGCCGAAAGTAAAAAGACTACATTATTGTGATAGTAGTGCTTCGAACGTGATCTGACGTTTTATTCTTCAATGATAATGAGTTCGTCATCAGGGTTGCTTGTGACTTCTCCTTGTGCTTGAGAGGATGGACAATGTTTACATCTGTGCGTGGGGTATTCTTGTAACTGCTTACAAAGTGCTTCACGCCAAGCAATGCTAAGAGTATGAAAACATTCTGATAAGTCATTGAACGGTGTTTGAAAACGCTGTAAGACTGGTAATTCATGTGCTAGGATTGGATGCTTCCATATTGAAGTGAATAAGATGTTATTGCCACGATAGTTAATCTTGATGGTTGAATCTGCTTAAATCTTGAGGCATTGATTATAAATTCCTTCAAAACAATTCAAATTGAATTTGTTTACCAAATCCCAATTGAATTCGTAATGAGGTGCTTCGTCGATGGGAGGATACTGCATGTTGCTTATGCCAATCTGGAGAAAGGCAATTCTTGAAGTAGTTATGGCGGCTTGACTAGCTGTTTCTGCTTCGGATGCTTCAAAGATTGGATAACTGCTGTAGACTTTAATATAAATTTCTCTTTCGCGTGCAAAGCGATCCTTGAATTGCTTAATAGCATGGACTAACCCTGAGGGAAAGTCAGCTAATAACTTCATATCTTGTAGATAAATTGTGTCAGCTAATCCACTCTGAAATAATAAATAAGTTGTTAATGGTTCTGCTCCAGGGAAGATTACTGCTTTGGGACCATATTTTCCTCGATTCTGAGGGTAGTACTGAAACTGCTTCATTTCGTCTATCCAGTGATTTAATGCTTGGAAACAATCCATAAACATTCCAGAAGTGAGGACTTTTGATTCTTCATGTAGTGCTTTAGTAGGAACGGCATGAATTCGTTCCATGTCAATTGCTTTGCCCAATGTAGTTAACTTGGACAGTGGTGGTGCTGGTGTTTGAAGTACTGTCTTGTATTGTGGTCGAAGTGTTGGATGCTGAAATTCTTGGAAAGATTTTTCAGCTTCTGCTTTAGTAGAAAAACTTTTATGAATAACACTGCTTTTGCCAGTAATATGGATGGCTGCCTTATGCCACTGATCATAGAGACCAGCAAAAGGACCATTATATATCACATAGTGCTTTGATTCTTGATTATCAGCAACCTTTTGAGGTACTGATGAGGAAGTAATATATGGTTTCACAGGAAGTGAAACTGGTGCTTTAGATACTTGTATTTCAGGGACCTTGGAAGGTGCGACCTGAATAGCTTCTTGTATTACCTGAACTGTGTAGGAAAATCCCGGGAGGAACATCACATGTTCCAGCAGCGGAAACAAAAATTTTTGGTCCTGGGACCTTCCGAAAACCAGGATCCCGTGTCGGTATGAAAACTCAAACTGAATAGCCAATAGAGACTATCTCTAAAGGTATCCACGCAGAGATCGAGAAAACCTAACCGAGTCAAACCCTTTTGACCCGAGAATAGCTAGAACAGAATAAGAGCTGCTAGACCCTACCTACATCTGGAGAGCTTGAGAATAACGTTGGAACCACTCGCTTGGAGAAGAAAAATCGATGGTGCTTGATGAAAGAAGACTTGAAAAACTCTTTTCAACTTCAAAGCTTAACCTTTAAGCTTTCTTCCTCTTCTTCTTGTCAAAACCGTCGACCCATCACCATTCCATAAGCCTCCTTATGTTTATTTTTAACCTTTAAAAATCCTTCCATAAGCTTATGACAAATGGATGATAAATGGCCTTTCATTTCTTTAAAGGATTAAAGTAATAAAGCTTTGACTTTTTCAAAGCTTATCTCTTCTCCCTCTCCCATTTCCAACGAAAACACATATATAATTAATTAATTAATTAATTAATTACTTAATTAATTAACATATATATATAATTACTAAGAGGTTCACCAAATGGGTTGGTCCTATCGGCCATCGGGCCCGATCTTTGAAACAAATTCTAAACCTTTCTTTGCAATATGGATGTCACGATCTCATCGGGACATATCCCAATCCCATTGGGATCCATTTAATCCTAATGCTCTCCATAATTGGAACTCAGTCCAATTACTATTTTACAGATTCTCTGAAACACTCTTAAGCGTGTGACCCTTTAGGTTCCCGGTTATGTTGGCCACTTAGATTAACAATTAATCTGAGCAAGTCATGAACGGTATCTAGCAACACATCATGACCCCCAATTGACCGGAAAGTAATTGGTTTGATGAATTCATCACGAACCAGATCACGAACCCTTCCATAGACAATTACTGTGCAATTCGTCCTTTCATCATCCTATACCCCACTTGGTTATGAGTATGGCTAATATGTCAACTCTTACTAGACTAAGTCTAGCCCAAGTGAAATCAGTTCCTGTCTGAGGACTCATTACTTTATATGTCCATGAAGACACTCTTCATGACATAGTCATGCTCTGGCCAGAGACTTAAAGTAATGATCCTGACAAGAGGCCAGGGTATCTCTTCTGTTTTCACAGAAGTGATGAATCCTTTATTGGCTACTCAATTACCTTCGAATACCTCAAACTGTACCCAAGCACCACCCTATGAGTAACCTCTGGAAGGCCACAAGGAATGGAGTCAAAGTACAGGATCAGTATCCAAGATATCCTTGAGTACCTCAAGTCTAAGGATACTTGCACCATTGCTATGATGAGATTATCACTGACATAAATCCATGTGATGATCTCATGGCAGGTCATCCAATGAACTTACTACCACTAGTAAGCATCCATATGTCAACTCTAAATATCTCATATTTACAGTTTCTGAGATCCACTGCTTGATCCAATCAAGGAGTATGACATATGCTAGTCTGTCCGGATTAATGATGTCCAGTCTCATTAATCCTATGACTAGGGAAAATTTAGATACTGACATAATTGCACATGATAGGAATCTCAGGAGTATGATCACATCATAATTTCCTTCATGCTATGTCATATATCATGGACTTCATTAATTTGATTAAAGATCACTATCAATTCATAAAGAACATCAAATAAATGAAACATGCCTTTCTTTATTTATTCATAAAGTCTGTACATGACTATGAACAAAATGCGCTAAAGGGGATTGCCTTTAGGGCACTACTCTAACAAATCTCCCACTTGACCTAAAGCCAATCGCCTTGGTATCTAATACCATAAGCGAGTACATGAGAATCAAAATTCTTCTGTGACAATGGCTTCGTCAACGGATCAGCAATGTTCTACTCTGTGGGAATCCTCTCGATCGCGACATCACCTCTAGCAATGATCTCGAATCAGATGATATCTGCGGAGTACGTGTTTAGATCGTTGGTGAGACCTTGGTTCTTTTGCCTGAGCAATAGCCCCATTGTTGTCACAATACAACCAGTATGGGTCCATCACGACTAGGAACCACACCAAGTTCGAAATGAACTTCGATCCAACGACTTCCTTTGCCGCCTCGATGCAAAGAATGTACTCGCTTCGATCGTCGAATCGCCATCGTCTCTTGTTTGGAACTCTTCCAATTGACCGCTCCTCCGTTCAGCGTGAAAACATAACCTGACTGGGATCTGGAGTCATCCTTGTCAGATTGGAAACTGGCATTCGTATGCCCGCTCACTTGTAGATTTCCATCTCCATATATCAAGAAAACATCCTTAGTCCTTCGCAAGTACTTGAGGATATTCTTGATACCACCCAATGACCCTCACCAGATCCGATTGGTATCTCTCGTGACACTCGTGAGCATACGATACATCGGGTCTCGTACATAACATAGCATACATGATCGATCCTACTGCAGATGCATACGGATCGATCCATGCGAATCCTCTCATCTTGTGTCTTAGGACACATAGATTTCGAGAGTGTTATCCATGAGTAATGGGAAGGAACCCTCTCTTGGATTGCTCCATGCTAAACCTCTTTAGCATCCTGTCTATGTAACGATAATTGTGAAAGACCAAGCAACCTCTTTGATCTATCTCTATAGATCTTTATCCCAAGGATATAAGTTGCTTCACCCAGTCCTTCATCGAAAATTGCTTGGACAACCAAATTTTAACCGATTGCATCATTGAGACATCGCTTCCGAGTAACAATATGTCATCCACATATAGCACAAGGAAAACGATTGCATTCCCATTAGCCTTCTTGTACACACAGTGTTCATCTGGATTTTGTGAGAAACCAAACTCTTTGATTGACTCATCAAAACGGATGTTCCAACTCCGGATGCTTGCTTCAATCCATAAATGGATTTACGAAGCTTGCATACCTTTTCGCCATCATTTGAAGTGAAGCCCTCTGGTTGTGTCATGTACACATCCTCGCCGATTTCGCTATGAAAGTCGTCTTCACATCCATTTGCCATATCTCATAATCATAATGAGCGCAATGGCTAGGAGTATCCGAATGGATTTAAGCATTGCTACGGGTCAAGGTCTCGCCATAGTCAACTCCTTGTCTTTGACGAAATCCTTTGGCCACGAGCCTTGCTTTGAGGTAATCACATTACCATCCATGTCGGTTTTCTTCTTGAAAACCCATTTGCACCCTATAGGTTTTATTCCTTCAGTGCATCAACCAAAGACCATACTTGGTTTATGTACATGGAATCCATTTCGCTTTCATGGCACAAAGCCATTTTTCGACTCAACTTTTCGAACCTCTTCATAGGTAGCAGGCTCATCATCTTCTATGAGCAATACGTCATTCTGCTCACTTACGAAATCCATATCTCTCGGGACAAGGCGCATCCTACTTGACCTACGAACTTCGTGTGTCACGGAAGGTTGAATCACATTTCATCCGAATGAGTGACAGCTTGAGTTCAGCGATTGATTCAGGCTTGTTTGAGCATCTTGAACTTCTTCAAGTTCAACTTTGCTCCCACCGCCTTCTTGCGAAGAAACTCTTTCTCTAGAAGACAGCATGCCTTGAAACAAACACCTTTTGTTCCTCAAAGAAGGTAGAATTGATATCCTTTGGTTTCTTTAGGATATCCTACAAACAAACACTTGTCAGATTTTGCTTCAAGCTTATCTCGATCAATCCGCTTCACGTAAGCGTAACAACCCCATACTTTCGGATGAGAAAGATAAGGTTTTCTGTTAGTCCACATCTCATATGGAGTAACATCAACTGCCTTAGAGGAACTCGCTTAACAAGTAAACAATTTGTCTCTAGCGCATACCCTAAAACGATTTTGGTAACTTTGCGAAACCCATCATTGATCGTACCATGTCCAACAAGGTTCGATTTCTCCTTTCAACCACACCGTTGTGCTGCGGCGTGTAAGGAGGAGTCCACTGAGATAAAATGCCATTATCTCTGAGATAATCCTGAAACTGTTGGTCTAAGTATTCTCCACCACGATCGGATCGTAATGCCTTGATACTTTTACCAAGTTGGTTTTCTACTTCATTTCGAATTGTTTGAACTTTTCAAACGCTTGATTTGTATCTCATCGATACAAGTACCCATATCGTGAATAATCATCGATAAAGGTAATGAAGTAACGACAACCACTTCGGCATGGATGGACATCGGACCGTATACATCCGAATGTATTAGGTCTAATACTCGATCGCTCGTTCACCCTTTCCTTGAAGGGTAACTTAGTCATCTTGCCTAATAAACAAGATTCACATGTGTCATATGATTCATAATCAAATGACCCTAAACTACCACTCTTGTGGAGTTTAGCGATGCGTGTCTCATTTATATGGCCAAGTCGACAATGCCATAAGTAAGTTGACTTTAGATTATCTCTTTTATGCCGTTTGGTGTCATTGACATTTAAAATTGGATTAGACATATCTAATATGTAAATATCATTGCACAATGTACCGTTCCATAAAGCATTCCATTAGAATTAATAGAACAACCATTGCTACTAAAATTCATATGGAATCCAAATCTATTTAGACAAGAAATGATAATATATTCTTTGTCAAACGGGTACAAAATAACAATCATCCAATTCCAGACAAGCCCAAGAGGGAGATACAAAACATAGGTTCCTACGGCTAATGCAAAGAACTCTTGCTCCATTTCCAACACGCAGTCTACTTCTCCTTCATGAGTTGCCCATCGTCACGAGGCCCCGCATATCATTACATATGTGTGAGCCACAACCAGTATCAAATACCCGGATGTTGTGATCGAATGTGATTAACTTCAATGACATACAAACTGAAGTAGTCGAGGCATCGATGCCTTCTTCGCTTCAACGACTCCAGATAGACTTTGCAATTGCGCTCTAATGGCCATCTTTACCGCAATGGAAGCAAGTTCCTTTAGGGCAGCTTCTTTGGTCTTCTTCTTGATGGCGCTTCCTTTGGTTTCTTAGCCTTCTTCTTCTTTGGGTTCTTTTTCTTCTTTGAACCTGAAGAAGAAGAAGCTACTACCAGCACTTGCTTACTATCATTCTTGATAGTCTGCTCAGCTGTCTTGAGTAGATTGATCAGCTCAGGTATTGTAGTGGATATTTGGTTCATCCGATAGTTTAGCACGAACTGTGCATAACCGTCGGACAATCCAACGAAATTAAGTCTATACTTAATTCATGATCCATTGCAAAACCTAAGACGGCCAATCTCTCGATATAGCCATTCATCTTCGTATGCGTCGCATGCCAGATGTCCCCGAGCCATCTTGGTGGTGAAGAGAAGCCTTGAGGTCTCGAACCTTTCGGACCGGGCTTGCTCGTCAAACAGCTCCCTAAGATGAAAACTATTGTGTGAGCATCCATGGACTCGTCTTTGCTACAGCTCGGTGACATCGACGCAAGCATAATGCAAGTCGCCATGTCATCGCCCTTAAGATGCTTACTATATGCCTTCGATCATCATCGAAGCATCGACAAAGAGTGCATCCGAAGCGAAAAATCTAGGATATATCCTGCACCTTCGATCCGAGAACGATTCTCGTGTTCCTTAACCAATCAAGAAAATTCGGTCCGATTAGCTTGTTTGACTCCATTAGCGGCGAAGGTTCACACTTGCGACATTTTCAAACAACCTACACGAATAGAGAGGAAGAATGTTAGAATAGGAATAGCTGCATAATCATAAGGACTTGAATGATATGCAAAAAGCGCTCCCACTAGTTTCATAGAATCCATAACCCTCATTACGAATCCAAAGAAACAAAATGAAATTATGTCCCAGTGGGTTGATATCCGATATTACTAAGAATGACCTTGGATTTGTCCAACAAGCCACAAGTTAGGTCAATCGGTAGGTATCGGTCATACCAATTGCATCATCGATAACCGACATTGAGAATGACCTTGGATTTGTCCAACAAGCCACCTTATGTCTCGGGAGGTATCAGATATACCAATTACATCTTAGACACAACTATCAATCGCTCTTATCAACTTGTTGATGTATGCACTTACATTGAGTATCAACTCTTTGATGCGCATACATCCGATGTATGCTACCCAATTTCGCCTCTGTCCACGTTGACCTTGAGTTTGCTCAACAAACCAACGCTTAGTGAAAACCAACCCATTAATCCGAAAATCATATTTTCATGGTTCGAACATATCCGTATAGAGTGAGCTTGAGTTTGCTCAACAACCCAACCCTATAAGAACTCTGGTTCTTACCATATTAATGGAAGGCGTTAGTTTTCATATACCGAGGAGGGATTTGGAAACTCTAGACTCAAGTCAAGGATCATAGTCACGAAAACTATATGGAATGATTTAGGTTATTACATCAATCACATTGAATCAATCCTTATAATCATCCATCATCCAACCTAAGCATGCCACAAGTCGACTTTCATCAAATGTAAGTCGACTTATTGCATCTGCCCACACACAAGTCGACTTGTTTGACACAAGTCGACTTATTTCACCTGCCCATGTATAAGTCGACTTACAAGAAGCTACAAGTCGACTTATACTGAAATCTTGAACAAGTCGACTTATTCTATACACAAGTCGACTTATCCAAAAACCTTGAACAAGTCGACTTATTCCATATACAAGTCGACTTATTCAGGGAATTTTGCTAAAATCTCTAATCGGCTAATTCCTCAATCAATGCAATTCCAATTCTCAATACCCTCATACCTAAGGTAATATCTTTCAGTTGATGTATCAATGAACACTTCATTGATCCATGAATGCCTTAAATAGTCAAACTATATGAAAAGCTTGAAATGAGTCAAAACTCATAAATATCCAAATAATTTAGCAACACCCAAATTCTCACCCTAAGCATCTCAAGCTAGTGCATACACTCTCAAAACTACTCCGGCACTTGTCACAAAAATTGTGACGGCCAAAACAAGCAAGAAAATGAAATGTACTAACGAGACACTAATGTGACCAATTCGGCATTCAAAAATTCTTGGAAAAGCAAATTCAAGCAATTCACTTTGGCAATCATACCACATCAAGATAACACATTTTTAATCACATTAAAAATGTTGCAAGGCATTGGAACTGAAAAAGCAACCTCAATCAAGCCAAGCAAAACAGTCCCAACAATTTTCACCACAACTGTCCAGTTCTGTACATTGCTTGAAATGATCAATGAAAAAATTTCAATAAATTCTGAGAAAATTATATAGGTTACTACATGTTCAGAAAATGCTACCTGAAGTTTTTCAGGATTTTAGGCCATCAAAAACTCAGTCAACCAAAATAACAAAACCGATTAAAATTCTGTGTTCATCAACACAGCAATTCCAAACAGCATAGAATAAAATCGAAAATAAATATCCAATCACCTTGAAAGCCAATTTCCATGCTCACAGACATTCACCAACATCTTAGAGACATGTAGATGAAGGAAAATCCAGAAAACGATTTTTCGAGAATTTATTCTTGATTTTATACTACTTCCAGTTCACAGAATCGTTTCAAAAACAGCATCTGTAAGCTTAGGAAAATAATTAGCAAAACTATATCAAATCAAATCTATAAATTCTGAAAATTCATAGAAATATTCTCTAACATGTTATGAACATTCCTGAGCAGAAAAATTTCGAAACCCCTATCTCTATAGCAATTCGAAAACTGAACAGAAAACATGCTTCAACATCACAAGCAATTAGGGTTTATGATCTAGCTTCAGTTAAAGCTTCATACACGACACCAGACTCTCTGATACCACTGTAGGAAAATCCCGGAGGAACATCACATGTTCCAGCAGCGGAAACAAAATTTTGGTCCCGGACCTTCCGAAAACCAGGATCCCGTGTCGGTATGAAAACTCAAACCTGAATAGCCAATAGAGACTATCTCTAAAGGTATCCACGCAGAGATCAGAAAACCTAACCGAGTCAAACCCTTTTGACCGGGAATAGCTAGAACAGAATAAGAGCTGCTAGACCCTACCTCTGTCCTGGAGAGCTTGAGAATAACGTTGGAACCACTTGCTTGGAGAAGAGAAAATCGATGGTGCTTGATGAAAGAAGACTTGAAAAACTCTTTTCAACTTCAAAGCTTAACCTTTAAGCTTTCTTCCTCTTCTTCTTGTCAAAACCGTCGACCCATCACCATTCCATAAGCCTCCTTATGTTTATTTTTAACCTTTAAAAATCCTTCCATAAGCTTATGACAAATGGATGATAAATGGCCTTTCATTTCTTTAAAGGATTAAAGTAATAAAGCTTTGACTTTTTCAAAGCTTATCTCTTCTCCCTCTCCCATTTCCAACGAAAACACATATATATATATAATTAATTAATTAATTAATTACTTAATTAATTAACATATATATATAATTACTAAGAGGTTCATCAAGCTGGGTCGGTCCTACTACCTCTCGGGCCCGAATCTCAAAAGCGACTCGAAACCTTTCTTAGCAATATGGATGTCACGATCTCATCGGACATATCCCAATCCCATTGGGATCCATTTAATCTAATGCTCTCCATAATTGGAACTCAGTCCAATTACTATTTTACTGATTCTCGAAACACTCTTAAGCGTGTGACCCTTTAGGTTCCGGTTATGTTGGCCACTTAGATTAACAATTAATCTGAGCAAGTCATGAGCGGTATCTAGCAACACATCATGACCCCAATTGACCGAAAGTAATTGGTTTGATGAATTCATCACGAACCGGATCACGAACCCTTCCATGTACAATTCTTGTGCGATTCGTCCTTTCATCATCCTATACCCCACTTGGTTATGAGTATGGCTAATATGTCAACTCTTACTAGACTAAGTCTAGCCCAAGTGAAATCGGTTCTGTCGAGGACTCATTACTTTATATGTCCATGAAGACACTCTTCATGACATAGTCATGCTCTGCCGAGACTTAAAGTAATGATCCCGACAAGAGGTCAGGTATCTCTTCATTTTCACGTAGTGATGAATCCTTTATTGGCTACTCAATTACCTTGAATACCTCAAATGTACCCAAGCACCACCCTATGAGTAACCTCTGGAAGGCCACAAGGAATGGAGTCAAAGCACGTGATCAAGATCCAAGATATCCTTGAGTACCTCAAGTCTAAGGATACTTGCACCATTGCTATGATGAGATTATCATCGACATAAATCCATGTGATGATCTCATGGCGAATCATCCAATGAACTTACTAGCAATAGTAAGCATCCATATGTCAACTCTAAATATCTCATATTTACAGCTTACGAGATCCACCGCTTGATCCAATCAAGGAGTATGACATATCTTAATCCGTCCGGATTAATGATGTCCAGTCTCATTAATCCTATGACTAGGAAAATTTAGATCTTGACATAATTGCACATGATAGGAATCTCAGGAGTATGATCACATCATAATTTCCTTCATGCTATGTCATATATCACGGACTTCATTAATTTGATTAAAGATCACTATCAATTCATAAAGAACATCAAATAAATGAAACATGTCTTTCTTTATTTATTCATAAAGTCTGTACATGACTATGAACAAAATGCGCTAAAGGGGATTGCCTTTAGGGCACTACTCTAACAAACTGATGCTTTGGTAGATGTTGGAATTTGAGTAATTATGGAAGCAACAGGATTGATCCTGGATGCTGATGTTGATGCTTTAGTACTTGGTTGCTCCTTTGGTTTTAAAACCAAGAGTGTCTGCTTTAGCTGTTCAAGTTCACTAGTAATTTGTTCTTGCTTTACCTGAATATTGATACTTTGAAGATGTAATTCGGTTAGTTCTGCTTCCTTTAATTCAATTGTACTTTCGAGCTGAACGATTAATGCTTCCATTCTCTTGTTAATATATCTGCAAGAAAATTGTTAGCAGATTTAATATAATGAATATGAAATTGATACTGACCTAATTCTAATTGCCATCTGATCAGTCGTCTTTGATTATAATTTGTACTTGATGAAAGCTGATATCTTGTGAATCCACATAAGTATTGAGAATCTGTATGAATTGTGAATTTTACTGGTAATAGATCTATTCGCCATTTTCTCAAAGTTTTGAGACAAAGCTAATGCTTCTTTTTCATGAATAGGATAATTTAATTCATGAAATTAAATGTTCCATTTATATATTTACAAAGTGGTATTTTTATCTTTGAGGAGGTTTGGCTAAAAGACAACCTGCCCATATATCATTGCTTGCATCTAATTGAACTAATAATTCATCATTTTGCTGATAATTATAAAGTTTCAGAAGATTTTTACAGAGAAGTTTTAATCGTTGAACTGCTTCAGTATCGTGATTATTCCATTGCCATTGTAGATTGCTGCTACATTTTTTACGTAAAAGTGTTCGTTCTTTTGCTAATTCTTTCAAAAACCTTGATCGATATATAGTTTAATAAACCTAAAATTGTTGAACATGTTTTCTATTTGATAGTTGATTAGGAAATTCTTGTAATTTTGCAAAATATTAGGTTGTAGTTGTAAATAACCATGATGATTGAATTGAATACCTAAATATTCAATTGTTTGTTGTCTATTTTGCTTTTCGTTTGCTTAATATTAAACCTTTGTCTTTACATCTTTGTAAGACAATTTTAACTTTCTTTAAATGATCTAATTTATCTGATTTGAATAAATAATAATATCATCAATATACACAAAAGTATATTCTTCTAATCCTATAAGATTATTATCCATAAATCGTTGGTAAATACTTGGTGCTTGTTTTAATCCAAAGGGTAATACATTCCATTGATAATGTTTTTCGGTGGACAAGTGAATGTTTATTAATGCTTTTGTATTATTATGTAATCTCAATTGCCAATAGCTTTGATTTTGCATCTAATGTTGTAAACCAAATATGACCTTTTAGTTTATTAATAATATAGTCTTTTCGTGGTAATTTATAAGCATCTCCTATAGTTGCTTCGTTGAGTTTTCGATAATTTATAACCATTCTTCGTTTTCCTCGTTTCTTTTCAATTTGAATTATTGACATAAAAAGTCAAAGCGGAATGTTTACTAGTATCTTGGGTGTAATTAATCCTTTTCAAGTAATTCTTTACATTCTTGTGTAAATTCTTTTACATCTAAGGGAGTATATGGTATATTATTCTTAATATTGACTTCAAGAGGATCTTTTAATTTAATTTCAATAATTTTTATATTATGATTTTTGGTAGGATCTAATGGATTTTCACTACATACTTGATCTAATAAATTATCGACATCGGTTTGTATGGTTGTATTATTCAATAGATAAAAATGTAAGATATTAAGTTTCTCATCGATCGCTTATAATTGTTGATAATAAGACGTATGATAAATAGGGATTCGCAAAATAATAGATTTCTGGTTTATTTCCTTAATATAAGGGGTTCGCAAAGTAATGTAATGTAAATACTGACAAAAAGGGTTATATAATTTAAGAAAATTATTTCCAAGTATTAAAGGTAATCCTGATTCTTTCTGATAGATTGAAGGTATGATAAAAGTGTAGTTTTCAATAATAATAGTGTTATAATAACTAACATACCAGATAGAATTAAAACTTCAATCGGCTATCTTTACTTGTAATGGTTTGTGTAATTTTTTCCATTTTAATTCTAATTGTTTTGATGCTATACAGATAGTTGCTCCAGTATCTATATATGCATGTACTTTAATATTCGTTTTCTGAATCAGTACTTGAATAAAGGTTGAATTGGAATTCGGGGTTTGATTCAGAGTTTTGGTTATCTGATTCATTAGATTGAGTTTCATAGATATAGAGGGATATATCTGCATTATAATCTGATTCAATGGGTTCTAATTGATGTTCTAAAGCTGAATTTAGAATTTGTACTTTATTATTATTTTGTTTATCTTTCTTTTTAGGACATTCATTTGCATAATGACCTTCTTCTTTACATAGCCAACATTTACAATCTTTTTTCTTTTTAGGACAAAATTGTTTTATGTTTTTATAGTTTGGATTATATTTATATCTACGAAAATATTTTGGATATGTTTTAGGTTGATAGCGTTGTGGTTTATATCTTCTCCATTTAAATTTACGTGAATAACGTTTCTTATATCTAGGATTAAATATTTTCTTTTTCTTTATATAGTTAGAGTAAGTTTTATTACATCCATATTGTTGAGGTACGTCAGCATTTTGATCGCAACACATTTTTAAATTCTTATGTTTTAATGTTCGTTTTAATTGGGCTTCTATACAATAATCAACTAATAAGTCTCGGGCTACTAATATTGCTCCTCCTAAATTATGAACTATGGTGTGATTTTCTATTCGTTCATAGAATTGTTGTTGGACTTTAAGATTAAAAGGGTATGGTAATTTTGAATAAAAATGTTAATATACATATCTTGTTCGACTCTAGGTAATTTATAATAATGTTTTTAAATTCACAAATAAAAGCTTCTAAGTAATTAATATCACATATCATTAAATTGTTTAAATGTCTTAAGGCTTTTAATCGTTTTTTTTAGTATATCTCATTGATGAAAAATAATATCTTTTCCAAAAATTCTTTATATATTTCTTCTCCAATAATTTCAAATTTATCTTCATCGGTAAGTTGACTAAGATAATGAGGTGTATTTTGTAAAGCTTGTGCATTATCTCTTAAAAATTCTTGTACTATTCCGGATGTTTTATATATGACAAAATAATATAGAGAATCTTTAGTTGCAGATTTATTACCAAAAGGTTTTTCTACTTGTAATAATAATAAAATTTTGGAAAACCATTCTTGAAAGATTTCTTCGGCATTTGTTGTACAATCTAGATTTAATATATTATCAGTACTTAATTTTGAAATTTTGGGTTTATATTCATCTGGGTATTTGCGTATTTTTGTACCTTTATAATAATATCCTTGTTGATGTAAAAAATCATCTTTATCATTTTTCCAAGTATAACTTGAAGGTTGAAATGTTGTTTTTCGTTTATCTCCTAATTTTTCTTTTAATTTTAATTCTTGAGTGTTACTACTTTCAGGTTTTTTGTCATTATCCATAAAAAGTTCTTGATCTTGATCAGATTCATAACCTAAGATTATTTCATCCTTATGTTCATTTGAAAATACGGGACAAATATATTCTTCTTTTTCTAAAGGGGTAAGATGTAATTTTTTATTTTTGATTTCTCACCTCCGTCTGAGGAAGAATCAGAAACATTTGAATTATTAGAAGATGAAGAAGAAGTAGAAAGATTAACACAAATACAACAAGATATTGTTTTAGAACAAATTCAAAGAGATTTAGATAATGAACTACAACAAGATTATATTGTTCGAATCAATTTCACAATTATTTCCATCGATATCGAAGAAGATATAGAAATCATCAAGAATGATTATGAAAATATAGATGAAAATATTAATTATGATTTAGACAATGTCGATTGTAGTACTTTCTCAAGTTCATATCTATCGTTTTTAACTGAATTATAAATATATAATGTTTGATCTAATAAAATTCTTGCATTTATTAAAAGTTGAAAACATTGATTTTCTTTTGCCATTTTTATATGTTCATGATATAATTCAAGAAACTTTCTTTATTCAACCAAAATTACAACCACTTCCAGCAATACAACAATCTTTTGAATCAATTCCATTAATTGAAAGAAGACATTCTTTTTCTGAATCAACATCAAATATTCCTCATCTGCTTAGATCTACGTCATTAAGACATCAAAAACCTCTTTATATAGAAAGACCTTTACGAATAACCGAACCAAACCATCAGACCCGACAATTAGAAGAAATCCAACAACAATTGTCTACACTATCCACCTATTTAGTTCAGAAACTATGACATCATTAACAAATCTTACTCAAAATCTAGAATCAATAGCTCAAATTACTAGCTTTGATACCATTTTCGTAAGTACTATCTCTGATACCATTTTCGGGGGCGGATCCTTTATGATTAACTGTTCATTTGTATCTTGAATTTTCTGCTGTATTTGTTGTATTAATGATACTATTTCTATTTGGGTCTGTATAACACTGCTTTTGCCAGTAATATGGATGGCTGCCTTATGCCACTGATCATAGAGACCAGCAAAAGGACCATTATATATCACATAGTGCTTTGATTCTTGATTATCAGCAACCTTTTGAGGTACTGATGAGGAAGTAATATATGGTTTCACAAGAAGTGAAAATAGCCGATGGAAGTTTTAATTCTATCTGGTATGTTAGTTATTATAACACTATTATTATTGAAAACTACACTTTTATCATACCTTCAATCTATCAGAAAATAATCAATGCCTCAAGATTCAAGCAGATTCAACCATCAAGATTAACTATCGTGGCAATAACATCTTATTGACTTCAATATGGAAGCATCCAATCCTAGCACATGAATTACCAGTCTTACAGCGTTTTCAAGCACCGTTCAATGACTTATCAGAATGTTTTCATACTCTTAGCATTGCTTGGCGTGAAGCACTTTGTAAGCAGTTACAAGAATACCCCACGCACAGATGTAAACATTGTCCATCCTCTCAAGCACAAGGAGAAGTCACAAGCAACCCTGATGACGAACTCATTATCATTGAAGAATAAAACGTCAGATCACGTTCGAAGCACTACTATCGCAATAATGTAGTCTTTTTACTTTCGGCAGTCTTTTGACTGTCCACCTGTATGTCTTTTTCTTTAGCTTTTCTTTATGTCATACTTTATGTCACTTTTTCTTTTGTTCTTTTTCTTTATGTTAAGTCTGTCTGTACTATGTTATTCCCTTCTGCGATTATAAATAGATGCCTTGGGTATCCTTAATCGGTACAACAAGCTTTCCATACATTACTCTCTCTTTCTTCTCTCTTCGCGCTAAGTCCAGAGTGACGTTCAAGCGAGCCAGAAAAAACAGGTTAGAGTGATTATGGTTACTTTTTGTCACATTAAGTAATTCAAGCACTCATGCATATATTTTATCAAATTATACTTCTTATTGTTTTATTTATTATTGCAATTATTCATGCAATCATCTGTTATACACTCATTGGTATCTTAAAAATTATTCAATTTATTATCCTTCTCAATAAAATATTTTCACGACTTATAATACTTTGTCATTATTTTGCTGAGACGATTTATTCCTCATGAAATACTTTGTCATTATTTTGCAATTAGTTGTCAACATATTGATATTACTCTTAATTACTTATATAGAACTATATTAGGACTCAATACTCGTGTCGGTTATCTAGTACGACTCGATGATAGAGATATTATTTTTGATTTCTCACCTCCGTCTGAGGAAGAATCAGAAACATTTGAATTATTAGAAGATGAAGAAGAAGTAGAAAGATTAACACAAATACAACAAGATATTGTTTTAGAACAAATTCAAAGAGATTTAGATAATGAACTACAACAGCAATTATATTGTTCAGAAATCAATTTCACAATTATTTCCATCTGATATCGAAGAAGATACATTTTTATCTATTGAATAATACAACCATACAAACTGATGTCGATAATTTATTAGATCAAGTATGTAGTGAAAATCCATTAGATCCTACCAAAAATCATAATATAGAAATTATTGAAATTAAATTAAAAGATCCTCTTCAGGAAGTCAATATTAAGAATAATATACCATATACTCCCTTAGATGTAAAAGAATTTACACAAGAATGTAAAGAATTACTTGAAAAAGGATTAATTACACCCAGTACTAGTAAACATTCTGCACCATCTTTTTATGTCAATAATTCAGCTGAAAAGAAACGAGGAAAACGGAGAATGGTTATAAATTATCGAAAACTCAACGAAGCAACTATAGGAGATGCTTATAAATTACCACGAAAAGACTATATTATTAATAAACTAAAAGGTCATATTTGGTTTACAACATTAGATGCAAAATCAGGCTATTGGCAATTGAGATTACATGATAATACAAAAGCATTAACAACATTCACTTGTCCACCGCAAAAACATTATCAATGGAATGTATTACCCTTTGGATTAAAACAAGCACCAAGTATTTACCAACGATTTATGGATAATAATCTTATAGGATTAGAAGAATATACTTTTGTGTATATTGATGATATTATTATTTATTCAAATCAGGATAAATTAGATCATTTAAAGAAAGTTAAAATTGTCTTACAAAGATGTAAAGACAAAGGTTTAATATTAAGCAAACGAAAAGCAAAAATAGCACAACAAACAATTGAATATTTAGGTATTCAATTCAATCATCATGGTAATTTACAACTACAACCTAATATTTTGCAAAAATTACAAGAATTTCCTAATCAACTATCAAATAGAAAACATGTTCAACAATTTTTAGGTTTATTAAACTATATATCAGATCAAGGTTTTTTGAAAGAATTAGCAAAAGAACGAACACTTTTACAGAGAAAATGTAGCAGCAATCTACAATGGCAATGGAATAATCACGATACTGAAGCAGTTCAACGATTAAAACTTCTCTGTAAAAATCTTCTGAAACTTTATAATTATAAGCAAAATGATGAATTATTAGTTCAATTAGATGCAAGCAATGATATATGGGCAGGTTGTCTTTTAGCCAAACCTCCTCAGCATAAAAAATACCAGCTTTGTAAATATATAAATGGAACATTTAATTCTGCGGAATTAAATTATCCTATTCATGAAAAAGAAGCATTAGCCTGTCTCAAAACTTTGAGAAAATGGCGAATAGATCTACTACCAGTAAAATTCACAATTCATACAGATTCTCAATACTTATGTGGATTCACAAGATATCAGCTTTCATCAAGTACCAATTATAATCAAGGATGACTGATCAGATGGCAATTAGAATTAGGTCAGTATCAATTTCATATTCATTATATTAAATCTGCTAACAATTTTCTTGCAGATATATTAACAAGAGAATGGAAGCATTAATCGTTCAGCTCGAAAGTACAATTGAATTAAAGGAAGCAGAACTAACCGAATTACATCTTCAAAGTATCAATATTCAGGTAAAGCAAGAACAAATTACTAGTGAACTTGAACAGCTAAAGTAGACACTCTTGGTTTTAAAACTAAAGGAGCAACCAAGTATTAAAGCATCAATATCAGCATCCAGGATCAATCCTGTTGCTTCCATAATTACTCAAATTCCAACATCTACCAAAGCATCAGTTCAGGTAATACAAGAAGCTATTCAGGTCGCACCTTCCAAGGTCCCTGAAATACAAGTATCTAAAGCACCAGTTTCACTTCCTGTGAAACCATATATTACTTCCTCATCAGTACCTCAAAAGGTTGCTGATAATCAAGAATCAAAGCACTATGTGATATATAATGGTCCTTTTGCTGGTCTCTATGATCGGTGGCATAAGGCGACCATCCATACATCGGGCAAAAGCGGTGTTATTCATAAAGTTTTTCTACTAAAGCGAAGCTGAAAAATCTTTCCAAGAATTTCAGCATCCAACACTTCGACCACAATACAAGACAAGATTTCAAACACCAAACCACCACTGTCCAAGTTAACTACATTGGGCAAAGCAATTGACATGGAACGAATTCATGCCGTTCCTGCTAAAGCACTACATGAAGAATCAAAAGTCCTCACTTCTGGAATGTTTATGGATTGTTTCCAAGCATTAAATCACCGGGGCGATTTAAATGAAGCGGTTTAAGATTACCCTCGAATTGTGGAAAATATGGTCCCAAAGCAGTAATCTTCCCTGGAGCAGAACCATTAACAACTTATTCAACCAAAATTACAACCACTTCCAGCAATACAACAACCTTTTGAATCAATTCCATTAATTGAAAGAAGACATTCTTTTTCTGAATCAACATCAAATATTCCTCATCTGCTTAGATCTACGTCATTAAGACATCAAAAACCTCTTTATATAGAAAGACCTTTACGAATAACCGAACCAAACCATCAGACCCGACAATTAGAAGAAATCCAACAACAATTGTCTACACTATCCACCTATTTAGTTCAGAAACTATGACATCATTAACAAATCTTACTCAAAATCTAGAATCAATAGCTCAAACACAAGAAATAACTTGAACAGCTAAAGCAGACACTCTTGGTTTTAAAACCAAAGTAGCAACCAAGTACTAAAGCATCAACATCAGCATCCAGGATCAATCCTGTTGCTTCCATAATTACTCAAATTCCAACATCTACCAAAGCATCAGTTCAGGTAATACAAGAAGCTATTCAGGTCGCACCTTCCAAGGTCCCTGAAATACAAGTATCTAAAGCACCAGTTTCACTTCCTGTGAAACCATATATTACTTCCTCATCGAGACCTCAAAAGGTTGCCGATAATCAAGAATCAAAGCACTATGTGATATATAATGATCCTTTTCTTTGGTCTCTATGATCGGTGGCATAAAGCGACCATCCATATTATTGCAAAAGCAAAGTTATTCATAAAAGTTTTTCTACTAAAGCAGAAGCTGAAAAATCTTTCCAAGAATTTCAGCATCCAACACTTCGACCACAATACAAGACAGTACTTCAAACACCAGCACCACCACTGTCCAAGTTAACTACATTGGGCAAAGCAATTGACATGGAACGAATTCATGCCGTTCCTGCTAAAGCACTACATGAAGAATCAAAAGTCCTCACTTCTGGAATGTTTATGGATTGTTTCCAAGCATTAAATCACTGGACAGACGAAATGAAGCAGTTTCAATACTACCCTCAGAATCGTGGAAAATATGGTCCCAAAGCAGTAATCTTCCCTGGAGCAGAACCATTAACAACTTATTTATTATTTCAGAGTGGATTAGCTGACACAATTTATCTACAAGATATGAAGTTATTAGCTGACTTTCCCTCAGGGTTAGTCCATGCTATTAAGCAATTCAAGGATCGCTTTGCACGCGAAAGAGAAATTTATATTAAAGTTTACAGCAGTTATCCAATCTTTGAAGCATCCGAAGCAGAAACAGCTAGTCAAGCCGCCATAACTACTTCAAGAATTGCCTTTCTCCAGATTGGCATAAGCAACATGCAGTATCCTCCCATCGACGAAGCACCTCATTACGAATTCAATTGGGATTTGGTAAACAAATTCAATTTGAATTGTTTTGAAGGAATTTATAATCAATGCCTCAAGATTCAAGCAGATTCAACCATCAAGATTAACTATCGTGGCAATAACATCTTATTGACTTCAATATGGAAGCATCCAATCCTAGCACATGAATTACCAGTCTTACAGCGTTTTCAAGCACCGTTCAATGACTTATCAGAATGTTTTCATACTCTTAGCATTTACTGATGATTTCTATATCTTCTTCGATATCAGATGGAAATAATTGTGAAATTGATTCTGAACCATGTCCGTTTAACGGACAGCCTAGGGTCAAAAGGACCCCTCCCCTTGCTCATGTCCGTTAGGCGGACATGTATGTCCGTTTAATGGACTTTCTCGGATGGTTTGGTATCATTTTGACCGTACGTGTCCGTTAAACGGACATGCCTGTCCGTTTAACGGACAGCTACGGGTCACCTTTGAAAATTTGTGATTTTGACCCTTTTTGAGGCCTAATCTCGCTTCGAGGCCTATAATACGAGTTGTAGATCTTGATCTTATCGTTGAAATGGATCAAGAACGAAGTCATTTAGATATTTGTAGAGAAAGTTATGGCATTTGCGCCAAAAGCGTTTCAAATCGATTTCTGTTTTCAACATGTTGAGTTGTTTTGATCATAACTCACGTATCCAACCTCGGCTTGAGGTGATTCTTAAAGCATTGGATCCCTAACATATGCATCTTTCTCTCCATAAAAATTTGTATCAATTGGATTTGAATTGAAAAAGTTTGAATGAATCACATGATAATCAGAATGTTTTGTCTCATTCTGAGCTTGCTATTTTCCTTCCTCATCCGGCTTTGTCAAATCATTTGCTTATATCTTTTCCGTCCGACATCCGAATGACTCGGTTCTTGAAGCGTTGGATTTCTAAGACAATGAAGTTCATGATTATGTGAAAATTATAAATTTCAGAGATTTAATTGAGCAAGATTATGTGAATCATAGTGAGTCAAGAAAGTTTCTGAACATAGTTCAGTACTTTGTGAATTTCGGGATCTGTAGAGATCCGATTGAAGCGAGGTTTCAGGCGAAATAAAGTTAAGACATGGGGCTACAATTGTTATGAAGAAATGAAATTTTATTTTAGCCTTTAAGAATGTTTATTTGTGGAAGGAAGTGAATTCTAGAAACTGTGATAGTAAAAGGATATGTCTAACATGTTTGGACTATAACTTTTGATATAGTGCTCCGAATTGGACGATTCTTGAGGCATTATGAAGTTAAGACATAGAGGAACAATTCTCTAGAAAGAATTTTAAGCAAATTCCTTCATTTATATGTGAGAATAATTGTTCAAAAGTAAGCATGACTTAAAGAAAAGTTCAGGGGCATATTCGGAAGTTCACTTAAGGTTTTGAGTTTAAAGCTTATGAGACAAGGGCAAAAGGGTATTTACACTCCAATTAAATGTTTTGGCCTATAAAAGAGGAGGAAGAAGTCGTGGGTTGGGAGAAGGCTCACGAATTTTCTAGAAAAAAGAAGAAGAAAGAAGAAAGAGGAAGAGAGAAGGGGAAGAATCGTGAAGAAGAAGAAGAAGGGGGAAGAAGAGGTAAGTTTTTGGACTCTCCAAGCTTCTCTTCTACATGGATTCTTGAAGGAAAAGAGATAAGGAGAAGAGACTTACTCTCTAAGCCATGAGGATTTTGAAATTTAGGGAGAGAAAGGTAAGAGATGTTTTTAAATGTTTGAGTTTTTCTTGAGTTTTTAGTTGATTTATCCTGATATGGTTATGGGTTTGTTATATATGAGGTTAATTTTAGTGATTTTACTTTGGTTATTTTGAATTAGGGATGAGAAATAAGTGGGGTTTTATGCTAAAGTATATGAGTAGAGATTTTGATGTAGAGAGGTTAGAATCTAAATAGGTTTGTGATTTCTTGGATTAGTGTTGAAAGATTTCTTGATGAATTGAATTATTTATGGATTTATGTGAGTTAAAGGTTTGGTTAAAGTTTGAGAAACGAAGATTGTAGGAATTCTTGTTTTGGAAAGGTTGAAAAGATGATGAGTGCTAATTTCCTATAGTTGAATTTGAGAAGTATGAGGTTTATGATTTTGGGAATTGGTTGATTTTGGTTTAGGTGACTTATATGGGAAGAAAGAGTGAAGGAAAGAGCAATGTGAGGAATGGAACAAGCTTAAGGCATGGAATTAAAGGTGGGTGATATGTTTATTTTTCAAATTATGAGCAATTCTAATTGTTGGTTTTATAAGATATGGTCTTACCAATGATTGAACCAATTGCAATTGAAAAGGTTTATAAAATGTGAACGTCATTGTTTTGAAATGATTTATGAAACTTTCCGCAATGGTTCGGACGATTTCTCTATAAATGACTTGAACTGTCTATTAAATGGATTTTTGAAGTTAAATTGTTAAAGATGACATATTCATTGAGTTCATTGTGTTTTATTGATTAATAAGTTGAGTATGTGAATGAGTGTGAAATGGTGTTTGCATGTTCTTCAAAGATTGTAATGTGTGCATTTATTTGGGTGATATTGTGATTGATAAGTATTACATTGAATATTAGACGACATGAAAAGTTCAATCTTTGAAAATGTGCCTTCGGGCAATATGAGCTTTCAAGCATGAATACGTGTTACATGGGTTTGGTTAGGTCCTTCATGTGGAGTCGATTGCTTGGTCTCATTTTAAAGCCTTCTCCGGCTGCCCATGAAGTGGCAAAGGAGCTCCGTTTTCGGACTCCCCATGTGTTTCACGGCTGCACATGACCGCTTTGCGGGAATGTGCAGTACGTCCTGTTTTATGGACCGACCCAAACCGATTGATGTGTTAAGTGTTTTTGTTTTGTTTGGAATGTGCTGCATTTATGCGTGATGCATTTCATGTTCTTAAATGACTTGAAATTACGACAAATGAGAAATTTGGGATTTTCCAACGATGATGGTTTGAAAGCAGTTTGTAAATGTTTATGAAAGATTTTAAAAATTAAAGAGTTTTTTGGAAAATAAATCTTCGATGTTTTTTAGCAACAAAAAGCAAGGTTTGAAAATATTTTGCTTATCATTTGTTTAATAAACATGTTATCCACGAGCTTCCGAGCTCACCCCCCCTTTCATCCTCATCTCCAGGTATTCGAGCAGGAGATTGGATGAAAGACATCAGGATATCAGCATTTGTACATGATTTGTATTTGTGTATTTGGTTTAAGTTTTATGGAAATGAATTATGGCTTAGAATGTCATTAGAACATTGTAAGCTTTTGGTTCATAATGTATTTTGGATTATGCAATTGTGTAAGATTTCAGTTTATGGGAATTAACCAAAGTTTTGACTATGGATAGTGTTTATTGGTTTTGTATATAAAAGTGAATCGATTTATGAATGTATTTGGGATATGTTTATATGAATATGGATGAATGTACTGGATGATGGAATATGAGTTTTAATGTGATCATAATGAATTGTTATGAAAATGATTTGAAGTGGATTAGCAATAGGTTTGCGTTTCTTTGAGATCCGGACGAGGGGGCCTGTTGATCATGATGTATGTGTGATGTTATTAGAAGTGAAAATTTACTATTTGCAGATTTTTTGATAGGTTAAAGTGCAGTCGTTATGCTGCCGGATTTTATATGACAGTATATGAATAAGAGAAATTTGAGTATGATTGTATGATTTGATTAACATGAGTATGAGTTTAAGGATAAGTTTCCACAGAGGGAAACTATTTGTTTTTGATATGAAATAAAATGGATTAAATGATGAAAAAAAAAGGTACATCGACTTTCGGATAGGTCATTTCTTTAGGGTTTCCAACGCTACAAGCTTTCTATTTTCACGCTTCGGATGTCGGGATTTGAACTTTCAGTGTCAATTGATCTATTTGATTCCCATTGGTATTTGGATTCGACTTATTCGATATTCGATTTCACATTTGTATTTCAATTCCATTAGCTTCGCATTTGATTCGTCTCATTCGCTTTGGCTGTCGATTTTTCATTCCGTTTCAAGAGTGGTTATGAGAGATCATGTTCAGTTTAAGCAATGAAAGCGTATTAAGTGTTTAAGCAGTTGGGTCTCGAAAACGGGATCCAACATTTATGGTATCAGAGCCCAGTAATATGGTCTTACTGGGGCATATGTGTATGAGTGATTTGCATGAGAAAATGATAAGATTTTGTAAGGCTAAGTTTGATTTTGGGAGAATGTGATATGGATGTGAATAAAGTTGCATGAATTATTTGAAGAATCTATGTGATTGTTTGATTAAGGTGAAGAATTATGTTTGAGTTTGGATTATGATGCTAGAAATTAAGATTTGAAATTCATGACGAATTTAGAGGATGTGACTTCAAATATATGTGAGATGTGAATATGAATTTTTAAAGATGAGCTTGATGATAGGAATACATGTATAGAAGTTAAAAGAGATTGAGATTGGATGGTTTTGGTCCATATTGAGGTTCTGAATAAATTAGATCATTCATCGGCACATGTGAAGAAATAGTTGTTTGATATGATAGTGACGATTCAATCTTATAAAGAAGAGAACATTGGTGAATGAGATAAGAATATAAGTGATAAGAATTTGAGTGATATTCGGTTTGTGGAAATGAAAATGAGAGTAACATTTGATGATGATTTAGGTTGTTGATTTTGAATATGCATCTATGAGAGAACTAAGGAAGATTTGCAACAGGAGTTAAATCTATGTATTTGCGAAAATATGATAAGAACTATTTAAGTGTGAATATGATATAGATGGTATATGATATAAGAGATGGATGGTATATGATCTAGGAGGTGAAAAAAAAAACATTAAGAATATGTGTTGTAGGATTATTTGGAATACATGAGTTAAGAGAATGTACTTACTGGGTGTTTGCTTAACTATGAATTTTGAGGACAAAATTCTTTTAAGAGGAGGAGAAATGTTGGACCCCGAACCTTGAAGCGAAATTTAGAAATAATAAATGAAATTAAATGAGTGTTTTGTATGTGATTTAAGTTATAGATGAGGAAATGTGATTTATGTATGATGATGGGCTGAGAAGCCTTAAGCATGAATCATGTTTAGCTATGTAAGACCCTATGAAAAATCAAGAGATTATGAATGACAAGATGATATGGAGTGTAGGAAATCATATGATTTGAGGTTGAGATTTGTAAATTTCCAAATGATAGTTGCATTGTTATAAATGATGTGCAATTTAAGAAAGTGAAGTTAGGATGAATGTTAAACGTATATGCTGATTTAAGGAAAATTAGAGAATGATTGAAATAGAATTGGCCAAAGTTTCCTTCTATGAAGTTGTAGCTTACTCTTTTATCTTTCCAACGAGACTAAGTATGCGAGATTTCGAGATCGGAGTTAAGAGTTATAGTTGATCCAAGTTATGATGTTATTTGAGTTAGATGTTAGTGACAGCTATGATGAATGTTTGAAAGTTGAGGTTTTGATGAACCAATTTAGTTGAGATTTGAAAAGTTCATGAATTTAAATTGTTGCTTGAAGTGTTCTGAAGTGTTTAAGTTTTTGAATAAGTGAATATGTGAAGATTATAAGAGTATGTGATGGTAGTTTGAATGAGAGAAGCATAGGAAAAAGATTGAAGAAGTTGTGAAAATTAGCATGTCCGTTAAACAGACATGGGAGTCCGATTAACGGACAGCCTCAGGTCAAAAGGACCCCTCCCCTTGCTCATGTCCGTTAGGCGGACATGTATGTCCGTTTAATGGACTTTCTCGGATGGTTTGGTATCATTTTGGCCGTACGTGTCCGTTAAACGGACATGCCTGTCCGTTTAACGGACAGCTATGGGTCACCTTTGAAAATTTGTAATTTTGACCCTTTTTGAGGCCGAATCTCGCTTTGAGGCCTCTAATACGAGTTGTATATCTTGATCTTATCTTTAAATTGGATCAAGACCTAAGTCATTTAGATATTTGTAGAGAAAGTTATGACATTTTCTCCAAAAGAGTTTCAAATCGATTTCTGTTTTGAACATGTTGAGTTGTTTTGATCATAACTCACGTATCCGACCTTGGATTGAGGCGATTCTTGAAGCATTGGATCCCAAACATATGTATCTTTCTCTCAATAAAAATTTGTATCAATTGGATTTGAATTGAAAAAGTTTGATTGAATCACATGATAATCAGAATGTTTTGTCTCATTCTGAGCTTGCTATTTTCCTTCCTCATCCGGCTTTGTCAAATCATTTGCTTATATCTTTTCTGTCCGACATCCGAATGACTCGGTTCTTGAAGCGTTGGATTCGTAAGACAATGAAGTTCATGATTATGTGAAAATTATAAATTTTAGAGATTTAATTGAGCAAGATTATGTGAATCATAGTGAGTCAAGAAAGTTTCTGAACATAGTTCAGTACTTTGCAAATTTCGGGATCTGTAGAGATCTGATTGAAGCGAGGTTTGAGGTGACATAAAGTTAAGACATGGGGCTACAATTTTTATGAAGAAATGAAATTTTAGTTACGCTTTAAGAATGTTTATTTGTGGAAGGAAGTGAATTCTAGAAACTGTGATAGTAAAAGGATATGTCCGACATGTTTGGACTATAACTTTTGATATAGTGCTCCGAATTGGACGATTCTTGAGGCATTATGAAGTTAATACATAGAGGAACAATTCTATAGAAGGAAGTTTTAGTAAATTCCTTCATTTATATGTGAGAATAATTGTTCAAAAGTAAGCATGACTTAAAGAAAAGTTCAGGGGCATATTCGGAAGTTCACTTAAGGTTTTGAGTTTAAAGCTTATGAGACAAGGGCAAAAGGGTATTTACACTCCAATTAAATGTTTTGGCCTATAAAAGAGGAGGAAGAAGTCGTGGGTTGGGAGAAGGCTCACAAATTTTCTAGAAAAAAGAAGAAGAAAGAAGAAAGAGGAAGAGAGAAGGGGAAGAATCGTGAAGAAGAAGAAGAAGGGGGAAGAAGAGGTAAGTTTTTGGACTCTCCAAGATTCTCTTCTACATGGATTCTTGAAGGAAAAGAGAGAAGGAGAAGAGACTTACTCTCTAAGCCATGAGGATTTTGAAATTTAGGGAGAGAAAGGTAAGAGATGTTTTTAAATGTTTGAGTTTTCTTGAGTTTTTAGTTGATTTATCCTGATATGGTTATGGGTTTGTTATATATGAGGTTAATTTTAGTGATTTTACTTTGGTTATTTTGAATTAGGGATGAGAAATAAGTGGGGTTTTATGCTAAAGTATATGAGTAGAGATTTTGATGTAGAGAGGTTAGAATCTAAATAGGTTTGTGATTTCTTGGATTAGTGTTGAAAGATTTCTTGATGAATTGAGTTATTTATGGATTTATGTGAGTTAAAGGTTTGGTTAAAGTTTGAGAAATGAAGATTGTAGGAATTCTTGTTTTGGAAAGGTTGAAAAGATGATGAGTGCTAATTTCCTATAGTTGAATTTGAGAAGTATGAGGTTTATGATTTTGGGAATTGGTTGATTTTGGTTTAGGTGACTTATATGGGAAGAAAGAGTGAAGGAAAGAGCAATGTGAGGAATGGAATAAGCTTAAGGCATGGAATTAAAGGTGGGTGATATGTTTATTTTTCAAATTATGAGCAATTCTAATTGTTGGTTTTATAAGATATGGTCTTACCAATGATTGAACTAATTGCAATTGAAAAGGTTTATAAAATGTGAACGTCATTGTTTTAAAATGATTTATGAAACTTTCCGCAATGGTTCGGACGATTTCTCTATAAATGACTTGAACTGTCTATTAAATGGATTTTTGAAGTTAAATTGTTAAAGATGACATATTCATTGAGTTCATTGTGTTTTATTGATTAATAAGTTGAGTATGTGAATGAGTGTGAAATGGTGTTTGCATGTTCTTCAAAGATTGTAATGTGTGCATTTATTTGGGTGATATTGTTATTGATAAGTATTACATTGAATATTAGACGACATGAAAAGTTCAATCTTTGAAAATGTGCCTTCGGGCAATATGAGCTTTCAAGCATGAATACGTGTTACATGGGTTTGGTTAGGTCCTTCATGTGGAGTCAGTGCACTGGTCTCATATATGACCGCTTTGCGGGAATGTGCAGTACGTCCTATTTTATGGACCGACCCAAACCGATTGATGTGTTAAGTGTTTTTGTTTTGTTTGGAATGTGCTGCATTTATGCGTGATGCATTTCATGTTCTTAAATGACTTGAAATTACGACAAATGAGAAATTTGGGATTTTCCAACGATGATGGTTTGAAAGCAGTTTGTAAATGTTTATGAAAGATTTTAAAAATTAAAGAGTTTTTTGGAAAATAAATCTTCGATGTTTTTTAGCAACAAAAAGCAAGGTTTGAAAATATTTTGCTTATCATTTGTTTAATAAACATGTTATCCACGAGCTTCGAAGCTCTTCCCTTTCATCCTCATCTCCGGTATTCGAAAGGGAGATTGGATGAAAGACATCAGGATATCAACATTTGTACATGATTTGTATTTGTGTATTTGGTTTAAGTTTTATGGAAATGAATTATGGCTTAGAATGCCATTAGAACATTGTAAGCTTTTGGTTCATAATGTATTTTGGATTATGCAATTGTGTAAGATTTCGGTTTATGGGAATTAACCAAAGTTTTGACTATGGATAGTGTTTATTGGTTTTGTATATAAAAGTGAATCGATTTATGAATGTATTTGGGATATGTTTATATGAATATGGATGAATGTACTGGATGATGGAATATGAGTTTTAATGTGATCATAATGAATTGTTATGAAAATGATTTGAAGTGGATTAGCAATATGTTTGCATTTTGCTGAGATCCCAGACGGAGGGCCCGATTGATCATGATGTATGTGTGATGTTATTAGAAGTGAAAATTTACTATTTGCAAATTTTTGGATAGGTTAAAGTGCAGTCGTTATGCTGCCGGATTTTATATGACAGTATATGAATAAGAGAAATTTGAGTATGATTGTATGATTTGATTAACATGAGTATGAGTTTAAGGATAAGTTTCCACAGAGGGAAACTATTTGTTTTTGATATGAAATAAAATGGATTAAATGATGAAAGAAAGAAAAAAAGGTACATCGACTTTCGGATAGGTCATTTCTTTAGGGTTTCCAACGCAACAAGCTTTCTATTTTCATGCTTCGGATGTCGGGATTTGAACTTTCAGTGTCAATTGATCTATTTGATTCCCATTGGTATTTGGATTCGACTTATTCGATATTCGATTTCACATTTGTATTTCGATTCCATTAGCTTCACATTTGATTCGTTTCATTCGCTTTGGCTGTCGATTTTTCATTCCGTTTCAAGAGTGGTTATGAGAGATCATGTTCAGTTTAAGCAATGAAAGCGTATTAAGTGTTTAAGCAGTTGGGTCTCGGAAACGGGATCCAACAAAGCAAGAGTAGAGACTTTTTGAGCAAGGTTTTCAAGCAAGGAAATCAAGGTGGGTACATGTTTATAATAGAGTAAATAAGCCAATTTTGTTTTCTTTAAGTTGAGGAAATTTAATGATTTAAATTGCATCATAAGTGTTGCATTAATTGTGTCTTGAATGAATTGAGATATTGCTACATGTGTGATATGTGAATTGTGTGATGATTTATGAAAATGATTTCTTTTGAAAAGATCGTATGTTATGAAATCATGTTTTTGGATAGAGTTTTCGAAATATATCAAGTATATGAAATCAAGTTTTCGAAAAAAATGCCATTTTGGGCAACAAGTTTTGAAATACATTTATGTTGGTTTGGCGTAATCCATCCAAGAATTGTCACGTGCACGTTAACCAAGAAAAGAATTCTCCCGCCTGTCTGCTAGTAACATGGAGCTCCTTCATGGACTCCCTTAAGTTTATGCCTACGAAAAACCACTATGTGGGATTGCGATAGTGCCTCAAGTTTACGATTACACAAGATCATTATGTGGAATTGTGTAGTTCGTCATGTTTATGGATTTACCCAAACCATTCCAACATGCTTATGTGCGTTATGAGATCTGAACAAGTTGATGCATTCATGTTTTGTGGTTTGTAAATGTGACTACATGATGAGATTTTGAGAAACAAGTGTTTTATGGATTTCAACAATAAATTTCTATGACAATGAACTTTTGAATAGTTTTTTTTATTTTTTTGTTATAATCATGTTATCCACGAGCTGTAAAGCTCATCCCCACTCTCTTTCCCCAATTCAGGTGATGAGCAAGAGATCAAGTGAAAGTAAATCAAGGCATAAACCCGAATTTACATGTTTTGTGTTATTTTTGGAGTAATTTATGTAAAACAAAGTTGTAATTGCATTATGAGCAATTATTATTCAATTGTAATATGTAATTTGGAGATTTTGTAATATTAATGTATTGTGGCTTGAAATGCCATTAAAGTCTGTAAAACTCTTATTTTATGACGTTAATGAAAAATGGATTTGTGTATGGACATGAAATGTGAATTTGTGAATGGATAAAAATGATGTGCAATAGAGGAAATGAAGTTGGGAAAATTTTCAAGTTTTCATGAGGGTAAAATGTGTGTTCTAAATTCCAGAGGAATTCTATATTAATATATGATGATTTTGACCAAGTTGTCTTAATAGAAGTTACAGATGATCCTTCTAGCTTTCCGACGCTATAAAGTATGTAAATTTTGGATATCGGAGTTGAGAGATATGAGCATTATAATTGATGATGCTGCATGGGAAATATGAACATGATAGCTATGGAGAATGATGAGAATTATTGCATGAGATGAATCATTTGAGTTGCGAATTGGGTGATTTATGAAATAATTTTGGTAACTAGACATTTAAGAAGTGATATTACATTAGAAGAAGTGAATTTGGGAAGATTAAGAGTGAATATGAGGTTATATTGGATGTAGGAAGCATTGGAGAGGCTTTGGAGGGGTTTTGGGACCCTATGTCCGTTAGACGGACTTTAGGTCCGTTAAACGGACCTTCTCGGGTGAGAACGGACTAGTAAGGCAGTATATGTCCATTAAATGGACATGGATGTCCATTAAACGGACCTTCTCGACCAAAAAGGACTTCCAACCCCGACAATGTCCATTAAATGGACATGGATGTTTGTTAAATGGACATTCACAGGTCAGCTTCAGTAAATTGCGATTTTTGACCCCTTTTAGAGGCAAAATATCACTTTGTGGTCTTCATAAACGTTATATCTATAGAAGTTTACTTTCAAATGGTCCAAGAACAAACTCAATAATACATTTGTAGAAAAAGTTATGATAATTGCGCCAAGAGAGGTACAGAATGATTAAGGACATAAACATGTCAGTTTCTTTTGGCCATAGCTCCCTCATCCGATCTCCGAATGAGGCGATTCTTAAAGCGATAGCTTCCTAACACATGTATCTACCTCTCCATAAAAATTGAATCTTTTTTAATTGATTTGAAAAAGTTTGCATTAGAGAAAGTGAGGTGTCGGTTTAGAGAGCATGATTGGGGTATATAAGTTCAAGGTTTATGACTCCAGTTGTTGGGCTTCGAAAACGGGGTCCAACATTATTCATATACTTATGCACTTGTAAGCATGAATTTATTATTATTGATTAATTAAAAAGGCAAACTATCATTGAGTAACCTTTCATGAAAATTCTTACGATTAAAAAAAATCAGTGGGTTTATTTATTATAACACCATTTTTATATTTTTTTGAATAATAACCTAGTCTTTTGATGCAAAGGCAAACATCTTGTCATGAATGTTCCCTAGTTACTAAACTAGGTTACATTTTTTATTTAGTTTGGTTAGAGCGTCATTCTAACCTTTTGACACAAAGACAAATATTTTGTCGTTAATGCCTCCAGTTACTCAACTATATCACAACTCTTAGTGGTTCCCAACCTATTCTTAACTTAATTTTCTTAGAAAGGGCCAGTAAAATATTTTTATTTAAATTTCTTAATTTAATGTCTTAGCCTACCTCATTTCTTTTTATTCAATCATTCTTATGAAAGAGTACAAATAATATTAACCAATTCAGTTGACTATAATAATAAATGTATACTAACAACCTAAAGAGAAAGAATAGGTTTCATATCCTAGTTAACATGCATATTCATCCTAAAGACACTTAAAACATATAATTCATAAGTTACTATGCCTTTACAATGACCATGTTCAAAGCTAAACTAATCCCAATCAATTCTTGCCATGGATACATTCACACATCACAATGCCAACCTAATGAAGAACTATGCAATTGTTAAATTCACACACACATGATATATACAAGTGCACTTGATATATACAAATGCATATACATCATCAATTTGTTGAGCAAATTTTTTATATAATAAAACTCTCAATACTCGTAAGTATACAAATCGTAGTATAAGAGGTCATCGTTCCTATGAGGATTATGCAATTACTAATAATCTAAGCCTAATGTTTATAAGGAATTCAAATTTTGATTTGAATCAAATTTAAATAACAGAAATCAAAACAATAATAGTCAAATAACATTGAAGTGAGTTGCTAATTAAAATTAGGGTTTGATCAAGGTTTAATACTTAGAAACTATTCTTTCCTTATTTTGATTCTTTTAATCTTGTTGATTTAATTTATGTGTTTGATCCTATATTTTCTAAGGTTTTGATTACTCTCTCTCAAGATCTAATCAATTGACCTTAATTGAATTCAAAATTCCTACATTTGCAATCTCTCGATTCACAAAACTATCCCTATATTATTCAATTGGATATGAAGCAATCTATTAGATAGTTAATTTCACAACCAAGATCCTTCTTTGATTGATCATTAATTTTATAATTATGGGTCTATTAAATTGCCAACTCTTGTTGTACAACCTAACACTGATTACTTCACTTACTTTCTCAATTTGTTGTCAAGTTTAAACATGAACAATTATCACAAACATATGATTTTGTATTGAAATCAATAATGAATAAAGTCATAAAATAAATATATAATGATTCCTAACCTGAGTTTAGAACTCCATAGAATGTTTAAAATCAAAGAAATTAGATTACAAATTAAGAATAATGAAAGAAATAAAGGAAAAGAATAAAAACTATGTTACTAGAATGCTGGAATTTTTTGATGTCTTATTGATCATCCAACTTTGATTCACTTTGATGCAATGGTTGCTACACTATTTATTGTATTTCTTGTTTTTAAATAGTGTTTTAGGGTTCTAGGGATGTGTGTAGGGTTTTCCCACTTTATTTGGTCCTAGAAATATCCTCGAACCCTGAAAAATAGGAAAGAAACTCACGCCTGGAAAAGCCTCTATCATGTTCATAACCTTAGAGTCCTAATTGTGCTCTTGTTATTCAACCTCTATCACAATCTTGCTCAATTGTGCACAATTGTGACACCTTCAAACTTCCTCCATCTTCTTCGTTTTTCAAATTCCTGATTCCTAATACTTAGAAACACATCAAACATCTCTTAAAACAAAAAATTAAGATCAAAATTTTCTACTTTTGTATGTAGATGATAACTTGACCTTGTTACTTGAGATTAAGTAACTATGGACAATCAATTTGACATGAAGGACCTTGGTGACTCATCTTTTATCCTTGGAATTCATATTCACTAGGATAGATCTCAAAAATTCTTATATCTCTCACAAAAATTCTTATATCTCTCACATCCTAGTAGAAATCTCACTAAACAAAATCTAGAGAGGTCTAGAAGTATGTAACCTTACCCCTAACTAGTAGAGATATTGTTTTTGACAGACACACATGAAAAAATCAATAAAAGATATATATTAAAATAATAAAGTAATAAAATCAGCATAAACATAAACATAAAAGATGATGATGATGATGATGATGATGATGATGATGATGATAAATGAAAATAAATAAATAAACATGGACAAATACAAATATAAAAATAATTAATACAATAAATATAGAATAAGGTAACGAATAAACAATTGAAGATAAAATAAGTAAACAAATATAAAGCAGAAACAAGATAAGTAAATAAATAAAATAAACAAGACATTAGAAGAAAATGTTTATGCTAGATAAGAAAATATGCAGACTAAATAACTAGGAGGGATGTACTACATCTTACATGTTTAGACTAAATATAAGATATAAGACTCGAAGAAAATGTTTAAAAGACCTATGAGAAAGAAAAGGTGTTGGACCCCGATCTTTGAGTGAAAAATTGAATTATGAAAATGAAATTTAAGGAATGCTTTGTGTATATATTGTATAATATATGACTTAAAATTTAAAGAATATTGAGAAGAAAAGAAATGATTTGATTTTGATATCTTTGGGGTTTTGAGTGGACTGGTATGGATTATGAGAAGAAAGTAGATGAGTTGATTGAAATGAAGTTAAATAGCAAGAATTAAAAAGAAAAAGTGTGAAAATTTGAAGAATTTAGAAAGTTTGACTTTTGGAGATAAAATGTTTGACTTGAGAGTTGACTTTTTGATTTTGGGAGAAATTGAGTAAAAATGGTTATAAGGAAAAAAGAAAACAAAAATTTATACCGGATTTCGGAATGGTACGTCTTAGGGTTTCCAACGCGATTATGTTCATTCGATCGTTTTCTTTTATTATTGTTTCCGGATGTCGGATGTGTTTGTTGTGATACGTTTCACTATTTTTCGCTTCCGCATTCGCTTTGCTTCTGCTTTGATTCCGCTTCGGTTGTTTCGTTTCCTCCGTTCTTTCGCGTTTTCGGTTGGGATCCGATTTTCCGGATCGGGTCCCAACATAGATGGTATCAGAGCCCAGTAATAGGATCTTAGTTGGGCATATGAGTATGAGTAAGAATTTGAGAAGAGTTTGTAATGATAAGAGTGAATTTGTGAGAATGTACTAAATGATCATTTGATGTTGATAAGAAGTATAATTGACTTTAGGAATGTGAAATTGATGTGTATGACTTGTCATGAGTTATTTGAAGAATTAAAGTGATTGGTTTGATTTGAGTGACAAAAATTATGATTGATTTTGATTTTAGTAAATGAAATTAAGATGTGAAATTTTTTTATGAATTGGGATGAAATGGTTTGAATATGAGTAGTATGAGATTCAAGAATTGAGAAATTGTGGAGAGATTGAGATATATATGCTGAGGAAGTTAGATAAGAAAAAAAAGTAATCGATTATGATTTTGGAAAGAAATTGGTAAGAAAGTGCTTGATGATCTTTGTTTAGAAAGAAATTTGTGCAAGAATGAGTTACTTGGAGTTTAAGTAAGTATGAATTTCGAGGACGAAATTCTTTTAAGAGAGGGAGAAATGTTGGACCCCGATCTTTGAGTGAAAATTTGAATTATGAAAATGAAATTTAAGGAATGCTTTGTGTACATATTGTATAATATATGACTTAAAATTTAAAGAATATTGAGAAGAAAAGAAATGATTTGATTTTGATATCTTTGGGGTTTTGAGTGGACTGGTATGGATTATGAGAAGAAAGTGGATGAGTTGATTGAAATGAAGTTAAATAGCAAGAATTACAAAGAAAAAGTGTGAAAATTTGAAGAATTTAGAAAGTTTGACTTTTGGAGATAAAATGTTTGACTTGAGAGTTGACTTTTTGATTTTGGGAGAATTTGAGAAAATGATCTTCTGGAAACTTGTAGTTTATGTCAAGAGCTTTCTGTAGACATAAAGTTTGCAATTTTTCGATATCGGGAGTGAAAGTTATGATCAGTCAAAGTTTATGTTTGATAGGGTTTGACTTTTATTATGGTTGGAACTTTGACTGAGAAATTAACCTAATTAGAGGTTAAATTGAGCTTTGATGTTCCTCATAAAAGTTGAAGGATTTGTTTTGATCTTTATTTCGATATAAAGTATGCAATTTTTTTATCTCGGAATAATAAGTTAAGATTTTTTACAAGTTTATATTGTGGTTTTAGCATGATTATTAGAGGATAATATCTTTGACCTGAAAATGAACTCCCGTAGGAGTCGAATTGAGTTTTATGTCCTTCGTGAAAGATTTAGAGCTTCCCTCAAGCTTTTTATTGACACCAAATTTGTCAAATTCTGAGTTCGGGATCGAGAGATATGATTGTGGAAAAGTTCGGTTTTGAAGTTCCGATACTTTGTTTTTAATCAGATCCCTTTCGTAATCTTTTGCTTATAATTCCTTTGTCTGACATCCGATTGATTTGATTCTCGAAGCGTTGAATTTCTAAGACGATTAATTTCATTTTCTTGAAGAATTATGATTTTTAGGAGATTAAATAGAAAGAGATTGATTGAACCAAAGTAAGAGATGAGTTATAGGTTATAAGTTGGATAATTTTCTGAACATAGTTCAGTATTTTGCGATTTTTGGGAGCTGTACAACTCCGATTGAGTTGATTCTTGAGGGAAAATAAAGTTAAGACATAGGGCTACAACTCTTATGAAGGGATCGAAATTTAATTTCATCCCTAAGATTGTTAATTTTTGGAATTAAATTCGCGTAATGTTCAGTCTCGGATTTTGTGAAGGTCTGATAGTATTTCGGCTATAACTTCTTCATTTTAGATCCGAATTGAGCGCCGTTAGTGGCGTTGGATTCGTATGATCTAGAGGAACAATTTTTAAGAAGATAGTTTGTCCAAATTGTTTCGTTTAGATGCTTGAAATCAGGTCGCAATGTATCAGTTTTTCAAATTCCTGCAGGGTAATTTTGGAATTAGGTCAACAAGTGAAGGCAAAATGGTCATTTACCCTCCATTTTAATGACATGGCAGAAAACATAAGGGATTGTCGTTTTTACATCTGCAACTTACGAAATAAGTAGAAAAGAAGAGAAGAAAAAGAAGAAGAGAGGGGAAAGAAGAAGAAGCTTACGGCAATGGAGAGAAGAAGAAGAAGGAAGGGGATTTTATGGGTTTTCTTAGAGATTTTCGTGGTTTCCAAGAACAAAGAGGAGGAAGAAGAACATGGAAGCTTGCAACATGGTGAAATCCGAAATTAGAGAGAGAAGGTAAGAGAGAGAAAGCTTGAGTTTTGAGTTTTTTATTTGTTTGATGGTTGATTAAGCTTGGAATGGTTATGAATTTAGCTTATCTATGATTATTTGAAGAGATTAGACTATGGTTATGTTTAATTTTGGTTATGGAAGATTCTAGAGAGAGAAAGCTTAGTGAAGAAGATGATGAATAGTAAAATTTGGGGGTTTTTGAAATTGTTGCTTTAGATTGCTTGAATTAGTGATGAATTTAAGATATCCTAAGTTAATTTTGATGTTTATGCTTTAGGTGAAGTTTAATTTGAAAAATTGTAAATTGGAGGTTTAGGCTTAATTTGGAATTTGGGGATTTTCCCAAATTTTGTAAATTAATGGTGTAGAATCATCAATAATAGCATGAATTGATGAATTATGGAATCAATTTTGAACAAATTATGTTTTATGATATTGAATTTGTGTAAATTGGTTTAGGCCAATTTTGAAAATTGGGAATTTTCAAAATTGGAGATTGAAATAGCTTGAATATGAGAGGAATTGATATTTCCTAAGTTCAATTTGAGAAATTAAGTTAATTATGATATTGAATTTGATTGGATTGGTTTAGGTTCAATTTGTAATTTGGGGGGTTTTTGAAATTAGTGATGTAACTATCTTGAAATTAGTAAGAATTGATGACTTAAGCATCAAATTGAAGGATTAAGTTATTTATGAGATTAAATTTTGGATGAAATTGATTTAGGAAATTTTCAATTGGAAGGAAGAAAGGAGAAAGGTCAAATTGAAGCATTGGACAAGATGCTAGCATGGATATGAGGTGGGTAGTATATTTATTTATTGAATTATAAGCTAAATGTGAATTTTGAAAATTAAATAAAGCAAAATTTGATTTTGATAAATTATTATTGAAAAAAATGTTCAAAAGGATGTAAATGTTTGAAATTATGATTTCAAAGGAGTAAAATGAGTTTTAGAAAATGCAAGACTTATGAATTTCATGGTTTTCAAATTATGTGATTTATGATTTGAATGATTTAAAGAATTAGTGCATATATTGTGATGCATATGTGATTTACGTGAATTGCATTAGATTGATTATATGCAATTATGTGGATATATGTTGGTGTCATTTATGACACATTATGAATATATGATATGAAAAATTTAAAGAAAATGTGAAATTTCGAAAAGTGCCTTCGGGCAATCTGCTTGTTTTAAGCATGAATATGTGAATTTTATGGGTTTGGTCAGGGTCCCTCCATAGAGTCGATTAATCGTCTCCCTCGATAGCCTTCTCCCACGCCTGCAAGTGGCTTAGGAGTTCCAATTTCAGACTCCCCTACATTCACGCAGTAGCATGACCGCTATCTGAGAATGTGCGATCACGTCTATTAGACCGAAACCAAACCATTTATTATGTTATGTGATTTTGATTTTGTTTATGTCGTGAAATTTCTGAGGTGATTGCATTCATGTTTATGAGAAATTTTGAAAAATGAGAAAAGGGTTTTCAACCATGAAATTATAGAAATTTGATATGAAAATTTGGAAAATTGAAAAGGGTTTGAGAAAAATATTTGAAAGTTGAAAAGTTTGAAAACTAAGCCTTTTGGCAAAAGTTTATGAAAATTGATTTCGCTTATTATTCAGTTTATAAATATGTTACCCACGAGCTTAAAGCTCACACCCTTTCATCCCCATCTCCGGGTTTCGTGCGGAGATCGGATGAAAGAGTGTCAAAAATTGATTCGATTTTTTAGTATTTGGATTTTGTGTAAATTGAGATTTTGGTATTAAAATTGGATATGGCTTAAATTGCCATGTAAGTATATGATTTATGAAGTTTGTATGTAATTGTGTATATTAGGTTGACGAAAAGAATGAAGAGGTTGATGTACGGATTTAAAATCTGTAATTGTAAATAATTTTAGAAATTGTATATGAAATTGTGTATGATTTTGGGAAAATATATTGTTAATTGATATGGGAATTTGATTGAATTGTTTAGAACTAAGATTGCGTTTGTTCTTTGGTGTTTGGATTCGGGACGGAGAGTCCGATGATTACGGATTTTGTGATATTAGAAGTGTATTTTGGCTTTGCGGAATTTTTGGATAGGATAAATGCAGCCGTTATGCTTTTTAATTTTCGTTAGAAAATAAATTGAAAAAGAAGAAAATTAAAATTTAGATGTATGAAAGATGGATTTATGAGATTGGTATTAATGTTAAGAAGTTTATTATGATTTGAGTGCGATTTAGGATTTGTATGAGTATCCAAGCATATGATGATTTTGTATGTAATGAAATAAAGTGATTAAGAATGAAAAGATAAGGAATAAGAAAGAAAGAAAGAATGGGAATATGAGATTAAATTATGCGTGAGTAAAAAAAAAAAATTATACCGGATTTCAGAATGGTACTTCTTAGGGTTTCCAACGCGATTATGTTCATTCGATCGTTTTCTTTGATTATTGTTTCCGGATGTCGGATGTGTTTGCTGTGATACGTTTCGCTATTATTCGTTTCCGCATTCGCTTTGCTTCTGCTTTGATTCCGCTTCGGTTGTTTCGTTTCCTCCGTTCTTTCGCTTTTCAGGTTGGGATCCGATTTTTCGGATCGGGTCCCAACAAAAGGACATCTCTATGTAAGATCTTTTACCTATGTTCTAGTAGCCAAAGTTTTTTATTAAAGGTCACTTCCTTAGTAAGTTCCAGTAGCACCATATCAATAATGGAGCAATCCAATAATAAGGTTATGGTACACGTGGAGAAATTGGTACTCATTTAAAATCCAATAATGGAGGTATCAATAGCAATGCGAAGGCCTTGGCTGAATATAGCTTGGAGCAACAAGCTTCAACTCATCCAGTGAGGATCAAATGATGTTTAATAAATTGGAACGAGTTTGTGCATTAAGATGATATGAAGTTTATGAGAGAAATTAGAGAGCCACTTGCAAGCATGAGTTATTGTTGCAGTATTTTATTTTCAGTAAAATTGTGCTACTATCATTCTATTTTAGTTTTGTTCTATTTGGTTAGACTACAAGGGTCATTCGTAAAATGATTGGCTTTTGATAAGCATAAAACCTAGAAGTTATTGGCAATGAGACAAAGAAGAATATTTTCATTTCCATATTTTGTTTGGGGGGTTTTTTCCCTATCTTCAAATTTAGGGAGTAATATCTATCATTTTTTCATGCTTTCATTATTGTTTGAGCATGGATGAAAATACTTATTCCAAAGCTATGACCGATTGCTCGGAGGAAGTCATAAATAAACTTATTTCTTCTCAATCCATCCTTACTATCGAAAACACCAACTTGAATTCCAAGTTGGATGAGCTAATAGCTAAAGTGGCAGCCATGGAAACCCCCTATTTTCAACCTCCATCCTTAAGCCATGAGCATATTCCTACTCCCTCCTCTTCTTTGGCACATCCATCTAACAGTCATCTGCCTCATCTTTAATCCCTAGCAATGATCTTTCTTATAAATGTCCTCATATGAAATTGAAGGTCCTATATTTTTGTCACATCCCACTACCATAAAGTATTGTTGGAGTTATGTAAATATAGTGCCCTGGAAATCAACTGTATTTACTTGTAACTTAATTTTCTTCTAGTTACAGTTTTGTAATGAAAATATTTATTATTAATGAAAGAAAAGAGTTTGGTTTTATATGTATGAGCATTATATAACTAGTCATAAGGTACCAAGATTCTTTTGTAAATAATATACATATACTTGGAGATGTATGGGAAACATGTATATTATTAGAATCTAAATTGTTGATTCACAGTTGAAAAATCAAGTTGGTCGCTTCATTATGATTTAGTCTATAGTGTTGCGATTTATCTCTATGTAAGCAAAGGAGTTTACTCCGAGAGAATGATGAGTTTCATATCATGATAGTAGTTGACTATCGATAATGGCACTATTAAATGAATCTGGAATCATGTGTGTTTTACATAATAAAGTAGGTCGTTATTTTAATCTAAGCATTTTCTTATTATAGACCATAATCTTGATAAGTGGTGAACTCATTTATGTTTCATTATAATTCTTTATATGATCAGAATGGGTTTTTATAAAGCATCAATCTAGTGTCTGCATGTTGGAATTATTAATTGAAACATGTATTAGGAAACATTCACTCAAATAAAGAGTTGATAGTGATATCATCACTTCTAGATGTTTTATGGAGATTGGTAATTAAACTGGCGCCAATAGTTTGATGGACTAGCTACCCATCAAGTCTTAACACTAAGATGAGATCTTGTGTGTTAATTACCATATAGAGTAAAACAGGAGATCTAGAAAGAAAAACCAATATAAGGGCAAAATGGTAATTTTGCCCTTTATTGTGCGGATGACTATAATAAGGTTCATAATAGGATTTGCAATTAGACATCTTATTTGAAATATGTGTTCTCATAATATTTAATAATTCAAGGTTTTAACTAATTGTCTTTAGTGGTATAACATTTAGTTAATAAGCTATAATTAATTCTAATGAGATTAAATTAATTCTAGGCTTATTGGAGCTTGAATTATCTAAGTCTATTAAGATTCCCCACTTGGCTTCAAGGAAGGTTATTAAAAAAATAAGAAATATAAATGGAGGTATTATAATTGAATATTGGGCTTGCACTAATTAATGGTTAATTAGAAGCCCAAATGAACATTTAGAAATGGGCTAGAAATTGGTTTATAATTAGATTAATTATATTAAAAAAAATTCTTAAAGAAATGAATTGTATGTTTGGTTTTTAATGGCTGAATGTGTTGGACCCCTAATGATTCATAAAAGTTAGAACTATTTGAAGGAGAAATTTTGGCTAGTAGTCATAAGTAAAGAGCAAATGATTGAAAATTTTTGAACCAAGAAATGATAGGAAAGGTTAAAGTGGCAAATGAGAAATGTGGATATGTCCAAGTTTTACTTTGGTGTTGCTAGTGGATAAAAGATTTTGAAGTAAGAGGAATTAAGGTAAAGTTTAGAAGTAGAATGAAAGCCAAAAATGAAGTTGCATTCGTGTAGTAAGTTGATGAAGAATATGTACATATGTGTATGTTCTGCTATTGGTGTTCATGATTAATCATGGATTTAAAATTTCCTTATGGAAGATATTGATTTGAAAACAAGATGAGAATGAGGAATAAATGAAGTAGAAAAGGGTAATCTTGGTATAAGTTGTGTTAAAGAAAGATTGTGAAACAAAATGGGTGGTTGATAAGGAAAATTGTTCAGGGCGTATGCTTCAATCCTTTAGCCATAACTTCTTCTCTAGTTATCCAAACAAGATGTTTCTTGATTTGGATTAAACATGGCTACGTTTTCTTATGAAGACATCGAATTTCAATTTTGTCTCTGAGAGTCTCAAAATTTGTCACAAGTGAGAATTGAGTGTAGTACATTAGTGGATGAATGCAAAATTCATCTTCAGAATTTAGGGGAAAAATTGGGATTGACCTATATAGATTTTGGAAAAGTTTCCTTCTTGAGAGTTGTAAATCTTCCTTTTCATCTTCCCAATAGTATATAGTATGAAAACTATAGACATCTGAGCTGAGAGTCAGAGTCGTTATATTGAAAGATGTTCAAAAGTGAAATTTACTTCTTCCGTCTTTTGCTTCTTCTATGATGACATCATCTTCTTCTGTGATGACGTCATATTCTTCTGTGATTTGTTCCTTCTGTGTTTGGTATTGTCTACCTTTTGTATCTTTTGCCTTTTGTATCATCTGCCATTTGTATCGTCTACCTTTTGTTGTTGGATCGTAAAAAGAAAACATGCTTTGTTTGGAAAAACGGTAGATTTCAAAACTTTTACGAAATCATTACTTTCAGCGGAAGCAATAAATCCAAATCAACATGCCAATCCATACATGATATGGTATAAGGATAATAAAATATAAACAAGATCAGGAGTATTACCGACTCTTTCGCTACAGCTTTAAATCCTCGCTGCGCTATCCTCTCCTTGTTCGTGTATCCAAATCCTTTGCCTTTGACTCTTTTCCTTTAACAATCTACTTTCTCCTTGTTGTAGTATCCTCAACCAATTCGATTTGCCACCTGTTCTTCAAGGACAATTAGGTTAACAAAATCCTTTGGTGGGAAAGGAGAAGAAATGTTTGGAGGAGATTTTCTTAGAAGAAGAAGAAGCAAAATTGAAACTCTTTCAATTGGTATTTTCGATTCTCTCTTTTATGAAAGGAGAGAAGGTGTAAAGAACATGCAAGAACTCTTTCTTGCCTACCAATTTCATATATGCATGGATGGATGGAGAGAGAGGCATCAAATGCATCACTTCTTTCATTAATCACTCATAAAATAGCCAATAAATGAGATTATCTTCATTTATCTTTATGATGGCTATTTGAAAAGACCATAACCTAAAATTCAATACCCAATTTCAGTTTTGCCAAGAAGAAAGAAGGAAGATGGTCCATCTAATGTACATCTTTCATCTTTAATCTAATGAATGCAAATAGGTTACAAGCCAACATTAAAAGACAACCATTAAACCCTTTAATGGTAAGTTCATAACTCCAATTAATGATGATTAACCATAATAAAGACCATCTTTATTTAGCAATTTAATGTCAAATGTGTGGTTACATATTTAACCTAGGAATAACTGAAATTGCTATCTTCTTCTTAAAAAAAATTGTTTTAATATAATTAATCTAATTAATTACATTAAACCAAAAACCAAGCCCATTACTAAATGTACATTTGGGCTTCTTTAATTAGACCAAGCCCAAGATTAAATTATGGGCTTCCAATTAACCTCTATTTATATTTCTTACTTAGCTTGATAACCTTCCTTAAAGTCAAGTGGGAAATCTTATTGGACTTTGATAATTCAAGCTCCAATAAGCCCAGAATTAATTCAATCTCATTCGAATTAATTCTAGCTTATTAACTAAATGTCATTCCACTAAAGACAATTAGTTGAACTCTTGAATTATTAAATATTATGAGAATACATATTTTATGTCCAATTGCAAACCCTATTTAGAACCTTATTATAGCCATCCGAGCAAAAAAGGGTAAAATTACCGTTTTGCCCTTATGTTGGTTTTTCCTTCTCGATCTCTCATTTTACTTTATATAGTGATTAACACATAACATCTCATCTCAGTGTTAAGACTTGATGGGTAGCTAGTCGATCAAACCACTGGCGCCAGTTTAATCACCAAATCTCCTTAAAACGTCTAGAAGAGATGATAACACTATAAACTCTTTATTTGAGCGAATGTTCCATAATACATGTTTCAATTAATAATTCCAATATGCAGACACTAGATTAATACTCTATAAAAATCTATTCTGATCATATCAAGAATTATAATGAAACATATATGAGTTCACCACTCATCAAGATTATGGTTCATAATAAGCGAATGCTTAAGTTGTATGTTTTAAGATTAAAGGAACGGCCCACTTTATTCTTGAAAACATACTTGATTTCAGATTCATTTAATAGTGCCATTATCGATAATCAACTACTATCATGATATGAAACTCATCATTCCCTTGAAGTAAACTCCTTTACTTATATGGAGATAAATCGCAACACTACAGTCTAAACCATAATCAAGCGACCAACTTGATTATTCAACTGTCAATCAATTAATTCAGATTCTAATAATATACATGTTTCCCATACATCTCTATGTATATGTATATTACTTACCAAAGAATCTTGGTACCTTATGACCAGATATATAATGCTCATACAAATAAAACCAAACTCTTTTGTTTTATTAATAATAAATATTTTCATTACAAGACTGTAACTAAAGAAGATAAAGTTATATGTAAATACACTTGTTTTCTAGGGCACTATATTTACATAACTCCAACAATCTCCCACTTTCCCTAAAGCAAGTTTGACATATCCCTCATTCCCATCCCTTCTAAGTGACCCTCAAAGCTCTTTTGAGTCAATGTCTTTGTGAACGGATCAGCAAGGTTTTGCTCAGTGGGAATCTTTACCACATCCACTTCTCCACGTTGTATTATCTCCCTTATAAGATGATACTTTTTCTCAATGTGTTTGGCAGCTTTGTGGTTCCGAGGTTCTTTAGAATTAGCCACTGCCCCACTATTATCACAATAAAGTGTAATGGCCTTTTCTGCCTCTGTAACTACCTCGAAATCATTTAGGAACTTTCGGAGCCAGACTGCTTCCTTTGCTGCTTCACAAACAGCAACATACTCAGCCTCCATAGTTGAATCAGCAATATAAGATTGGTTGACACTCGTCCAAACTATGGCTCCACCTCCTAAAGCAAATATAGAACCAGAAGTTGATTTCCTTGAATCAACATCTGATTGGAAATCAGAATCCGTATATCTTGTCGGAATAAGATTACTTCCAGAGTAAACAAGCATTAGGTTCTTCGTCCTATGAAGATACTTAAGTATACACTTAACCCCAGTCCAATGTTCCATTCCTGGATTGGACTGAAATCTACTTACCAGTCCCACTGTGTAACAGATATCCAATCTAATTCACAGCATTACATACATCAAACTACCAACTGCAGAAGCATATGGAATGTTACGCATGCGTTCAACCTCCTCTTGGGTTTTAGGTGCTTGTTCCTTTGAAAGTTTGATTCCTTGTCTAGTAGGAGTAAAACCCCTCTTGGAATCTTGCATGGCAAACTTATTGAGCATATTCTCAATGTAGGTTAGTTGAGACAAAACTATCTGCTTTTTCTTTCGATCCCTTATAAGTTTGATCCCTAGAACATAGGTAGCCTCTCCTAAATCCTTCATTGAAAACTGTTCATTTAGTCCTCCCTTAACCGCAGATAACATTCCCACATCATTCCCAATGAGAAGAATGTCATCAACATACAGGATTAGGAAAGTAACCTTACCTTCTTGTATTCTTTTATAAACACAAGGCTCATCTAGGTTTTGTATGAACCCATAGGTTTTGATAGCCTTATCAAACCTAATGTTCCAAGACCTAGATGCTTGCTTAAGTCCATAAATGAACCTTTGCAATTTGCAAACCTTATGCTCATTACCTGGCTCAATGAATCCTTCTGGTTGGGCCATATAAATGGTCTCCTCAAGATGCCCATTAAGAAATGCGGTCTTGACATCCATTTGCCATATTTCATAATCGAAATAGGCTACTATGGCCAAAAGAATCCTGATGGACTTAAGCATGGAAACCGGAGAAAAAGTCTCCTCATAGTCTACACCCTCCTTTTGAGTATAGCCTTTCAATACCAATCTAGCTTTAAAGGTCTCTACCTTTCCATCCGATCCCCTTTTCCTTTTTTAGATCCATTTACACCCTATGGCTTTTAGACCTGGTGGTAGATCTATAAGGACCCAGACTTCGTTAGTATACATAGAATCTATTTTTGATTCCATCGCCTTGAGCCATTTTCCTGCATCAACATCATTAATAGCCTGTGTATACGTAATGGGATCTATTTCTTCTTAGTCCGAGATGGAAATTAAGCCTTCTCCTAAACCCAGATACCTATCTGGCTGTCTCACAACCCTCCCACTACGTCTAGGCACACCTTGATGTTCAGGTTGCACTTCTGATTTAACTCTTGAATCCATTTCGACATCTTGTTCTGTCATATCCAAAACAACTCTTGGTTTGGATGAAATAGCTAACTCCTTTAGTACTACTTCACTTCTTCCTTTGTGATTTTTCACAAACTCTTCCTCTAAGAAGGTTGCATTTGTCGACACAAATACCTTCTTATCATGAGGACTGTAAAAATAATACCCTCGAGTTCCCGTAGGATATCCTACAAACAAACATACTTTTGACCTTGGTTCCATCTTTGTGGATTTAGGCTTTAGAACATGGGCTGGGTAGCCCTAAATCCTTAAATGTCTCAATGAAGGCACTCAGCCAGTCCACAACTCCCTAGGTATTTTAGGCACCGATTTGGACGGAGCAAAGTTAAAAAGATATGTTACCGTTTGTATGGCATATCCCCAGAACGATTCTGGAAGGCTAGCGTAGGATATCATTGATCTTACCATTTCCAATTGAGTTCTATTTCTCCTCTATGATACACCATTCTGTTGAGGTGTACGAGGAGCTGACAAATTGGAAACAATTCCATTGTCAACTAAATATTTTTGGAACTCTCCAGATAAATACTCACCACCTCGATCTGATCGAAGCTGTTTTAATGGCTTGCCAAGTTGCTTCTCAGCTTCAGCTTTGAATTCTTTGAACTTTTCAAAATATTCACTCTTTTTATGCATCAAATACAAATAGCCATGTCTTGAGTAATCATGTATAAAAATTATGAAATATTCATAACCTCCTCTAGCTTGTACATTCATGGGCCCACACACATTAGTATGTACCAGGTCCAATGTGGATTCAGATCTGTTTCCTTTAGAAGGAAATGAGGCTTTGATCATTTTTCCTTCAATACAAGATTCACAGGTGGGTAATGGATCACTATCCAAGCCCATAAGGATCCCATCCTTTACTAGCCTGTCAAGTCTTTTCTGATTGATATGACCCATTCTTAAGTGCCACAGATACTTTGAATTAATGCTAGAGATTTTGGATTGTCTTGGTTTTATCAATTCTGTGGTGTTTAGTGAGCCTTTCATAGGTTCTATAAAAAATAATCCCTGTTTAGTTATCGCATCACAAATAAAATCCTTATTCTCATATATTGAAACAACCTTTTCAAAATATATGGAATAACCAGATTTTATTAGACAAAAAAACAGAAATCATAATCCTTACAATCATTGGCATGTAATAAACATCCTCCAGATATAACCTATGACCGCTAGGAAAGTCCAAGACAACTACTCCCACTGATTCTGCTGAAACATAGGAACCATCTGCTATCTTGACTTGAAACTGGCCTTTAGGTAGTCTTTTCCTTTGCTGGAACCCCTGCAAAGAATTACAAACATGGTTAGTGGCTCCTGAATCTAATATCCAAGAAGTAGATAAATCTGCCACATTTCTAGTTCCTAATAAACTTAGGAAGCCCATACCTTGTTTTCTTTTGAGAGACTCTAGGTAGACTGGACAGTTTCTTTTCCAGTGGCCCATCTCATCACACTGGAAACACTTTCCTTTGATGTTCTCTTTGGCCTTCTTTTTCATGGATTTGGCCTTGACCCCTATTTGGGCCTTCTTTTTCATTGGACCCTTCTTCTTTTCCTTGCCCTTACCCTTAGGCTTAGAAGAAGAAGCTACATTAGCTTCTGGCCCATGAGCCTTAATATTGAATATCTCCTCCGTGCTCTGGAGGGTATTCATCAACTCACTCAAGGTGTAATCCTTGTTGTTGAGTTCATAGTCCAACTTAAACTGCTGAAAAGAAGAGTTTAAACTATTGATGATCATAATCATCTGCGTGTCTGCACCCATATTCGCCCCAAGCATCTCAGCCTCAGTGACCGCAGAGATTACATTCATCATGTAATCCTGCACCGGTTCACCAGGTTTCTGTCTGAGATTATGAAAGGTTTGGATAACTTTCACTCTTATAGACCTAGTCCACACACCAAACATCTCATATAGGTGATGGACCATTGCACTAGCAGTTTTGATACAAGCAATTTGCTTTTGCAACATGCCGCTGACAGAAGCCAGAATATAACACTTAATAGTCTTGTCAGCATTCTGCCAAAGCTCATGTTATTGGACTTGCCTAGGAGTTGAATCTCCACTTGGAGGTGTAGGCTCATTTTCAGTTAACACCCATGAAATACGTTCATATTGAAGAACAATGTCAAGGTTACGCCTACATTCATTAAAATTGTCTCCGTTTTCCAATTTGTTATTAGTCAAGAGCAGGGTGAGTGGATTAATTTTGTGGTTGATTATGTCTGAAAATATAAATTATTAAAACATGAGCATACTAGTCAACAATTTATGGAACTTTGTATAAAATCATGATGCATACGCATGATGATAGATTTAACACAACTTAAAAAATTAAAACATTATATGACGATTATTTTTCTTATCTATAACAGACTAAGTGACGGTGGGCCATCTTATCCATTAAAAGAAAAAACTGGGACCCTCCCACTCAAAAACTACCAAGCATCTCATGCCCAATTTTTTAACAAGCGTCTTAATTTGGTCCATACTTTTACCAACAGAGCTACGGTAGGCAGTTTATTGAAAAAAAATATTGAGTGTTTAACCATTTGATTCATTCACTAAAGATACCTACAAACCATGCCTCGGTGGGAGGTCACATTTGCTATCATTAAGTGGACTTATCCTTAAGGAGACCCAAACCATGCAAGATCTAGGATCCATGCCCTCCGATGGGGAGTAACACTTCATCACATGCAAACGGGCCATCATTTGGAGACCGTGGACTCTCACAGGAGCATCCTCTACCACTCAATCTTTTTGGGCTTTAAGTTTTAAATATCATCTTGTCTAGATGCAATTTATTATCCATCCTATACTGTTTCATTATATATCTCATACATAATGAATGCATGGCAAAGCCTAGGGTTGACAATTTTCTAAATGACATGCAATCACATAATATCACATATTATAAGCATTCATTTCTCCATTCATCACATGAACTAATAAAGCCACTTTTGATTGTCCATCCTAGAAAAATTAAATAATTAAAAGCCTTTTAGGCCTAAAGTATTCTTCTTGGACTTGGATCTTCCGCTTCGAACTCTTAACAAACATGATCTGGCCCATTCGGTAAACAAAATGTAATGGCATATATGAAAATCGAATTTTTTCACTTTGAAAAATAAAATTCCAGCACCAGATTTTTAGAAAACCAAATCTTTGTTTTGACAAAAAAATTCCAGCACTAGTTTTCATTAAAACCGAAGCTCATTTCATGAAAATAAAAAACCAGCACTTAGTATTTTAGTAAAACCGAAATTTGATTCTTTGAAAAAAAAATCCAGCACTTATTTTTACAATAAAAACCGAAAAGTGATCCATTGAAACAAAATTCCAGCAACTATGTTTTCACAAAACTTATGCCAATACACAAAAGGATACACCGAAAATTTTACCTTTCTATTTCTTCAATACATGGCTGCTCCATCTTCATCATTACATCAATTTGTACATTACAAAATCAAAGAAAATAGAAAGAAAAAAACCAAGGAGGAAACATGGTGATGATAGACCACCCTCCTTGTTACAACCAATGAAGAAATATTACAAGGTGAATTTAACTTCTATGGACAACCAAAAGAGCAAACAAACACCGTGTATATTTCTATCACATAAAAATATGCAGCATACACAAAAAGATTGCTAACCCATGCATCCAATATATAGGAACCGAAATCATGCAATAGAAACTGGCTCTGATACCAATTGTTGGATCATAAACAGAAAACATGCTTTGTTTGGAAAAACGGTAGATTTCAAAACTTTTAAGAAATAATTACATGCAGCAGAAGCAACAAATCCAAATCAACATGCCAATCCATACATGATATGGTATAAGGATAATAAAATATAAACAAGATCGAGTATTATCACTTTTCGCTCTAACTTTAAATCCTCATTGCTTATCCTCTCCTTCTTCATGTATCAAAATCCTTTGCCTTTGACTCTTTTCCTTTAGCAATATACTTTCTCCTTGTTGTAGTATCCTCAACCAATTAGATTTACCACCTGTTATTCAAGGACAATTAGGTTAACAAAATCCTTTGGTGGGAAAGGAGAAGAAATGTTTGGAGGAGATTTTCTTAGAAGAAGAAGAAGCAAAATTGAAACTCTTTCAATTGGTATTTTTGATTCTCTCTTTCATGAAAGGAGAGAAGGTGTAAAGAACATGAAAGAACTCTTTCTTGCCTGCTAATTTCGTATATGGATGGATGGAAGGAGAGAGAGGCATCAAATGCATCACTTCTTTCATGAATCACTCATAAAATAGCCAATAAATGAGATTATCTTCATTTATCTTTATGATGGCTATTTGAAAAGATCAAAACTTAAAATTCAATACCCAATTTCAGTTTTGCCAAAAATAAAGAAGGAAGATGGTCCATCTAATGTACATCTATCATCTTTAATCTAATGAATGCAAATAGGTTACAAGCCAACATTAAAAGACAACCATTAAACCATTTAATGGTAAGTTCATAACTTAATTTAATGATGATTAACCATAATAAAGACCATCTTTATTTAGCATTTTAATGTCAAATGTGTGGTTACACATTTAACCTAGGAATAACTAAAATTGCTATCTTCTTCTTTAAAAAAATTGTTTTAATATAACTAATCTAATTAATTACATTAAACCAAAAACTAAGCCCATTACTAAATGTACATTTGGGCTTCTTTAATTAGACCAAGCCCAAGATTCAATTATGGGCTTCTAATTAACCTCCATTTATATTTCTTACTTATCTTGATAACCTTCCTTAAAGCCAAGTGGGGAATCTTATTGGACTTTGATAATTCAAGCTCCAATAAGCCTAGAATTAATTCAATCTCATTGGAATTAATTCTAGCTTATTAACTAAATGTCATTCCACTAAAGACAATTAGTTGAACTCTTGAATTATTAAATATTATGAGAATATTTCCAATTACAAACCCTATTTAGAACCTTATTGTAGCCATCCGAACAACAAAGGGTAAAATTACCGTTTTGCCCTTATGTTGGTTTTTCCTTCTAGATCTCTCATTTTACTTTAGATGGTGATTAACACATAAGATCTCATCTCAGTGTTAAGACTTGATGGGTAGTTGGTCCATAAAACTACTGGCGCCAGTTTAATCACCAAATCTCCTTAAAACATCTAAAAAAGATGATAACACTATAAACTCTTTATTTGAGTGAATGTTCCCTAATACATGTTTCAATTAATAGTTCCAACATGCGCATAATCGGATTAATACTACAGTAAAATCCATTCCGATCATATCAAGATTTATAATGAAATATATATGAGTTCACCACTCATCAAGATTATGGTTCATAATAAGCAAATGCTTAAGTTGTATGTTTTAAGATTAAAGCAACGACCCACTTTATTCTTGAAAACATACTTGATTCCAGATTCATTTAATAGTGCCATTATCGATAGTCAACTACTATCATGATATGAAACTCATCATTCCCTTGAAGTAAACTCCTTTACTTATATGGAGATAAATCGCAACACTACAGTCTAAACCATAATCAAACGACCAACTTGATTATTCAACTGTCAATCAATTAATAAAGATTCTAATAATATAAATGTTTCCCATACATCTCTATGTATATGTATATTACTTACAAAAGAATCTTGGTACCTTACGACCAGATATATAATGCTCATACAGATAAAACCAAACTCTTTTATTTTATTAGTAATAAATATTTTCATTACAAGACTGTAACTGAAGAAGATAAAGTTACATGTAAATACACTTGCTTTCCAGGGCACTATATTTACATAACTCCAACATTTGTATCGTCTACTTTTTGTATCGTCTGCCTTTTATATCTTCTGTCATTTGTATCATCTGCCTTTTGTATCTTCTGCCTTTTGTATCGTCTGTGTTTTGTATCTTTTGTGTTTTGTATCGTCTGTCTTTTGTATCGTCTGCCTTTTGTATCTTCTACCTTTTGTATCGTCTGTCATTTGTATCTTCTTCCTTTTGTATCTGTTGTGTTTTGTATCGTTTGCCTTTTGTATCTTATGCCTTTTTTGTATCCTCTGCCTTTTTATCTTCTGTGCTTTGCTGACGCGTCTTCTTCTGTGTTTTGCTGACGTGTCTTCTTCTTTCTTTTGCTGACGCATCTTATTCTACTTTTTTGCTTCTTTTTGGTTTTGCTTCTTCTGACTTTTGCTTCTTATGAGTTTTGTTTCACCTGCCTTTTGCTTCTTCTGAGTTTCTGCCTTTCGTTTCTTTTGTTTTCGTTTCTTTTGTGTTTTGCTATCTTCTGCCTTTCGCTTCATCTGTTTTCACTTCATTTGTGTTTTGTTGTCTTCTGGGTTACTATTCATCTTATATCTTTTGTTCCATTTTCGATCCTTTAGAAGATAGAATCTGTCTTTAAGGTCTTCATGAAAGTTGTAGATCTTGAAGTCTTCTTTCCAACCATATAAAGAACATCTTAATATGATATCTGTAGGGGAAGTTATAGCAATTTTTCCACTTCTTCTGTTTTTTCCCATTCTTCTGTTTTTTTCCTTTGGCTTTGTCTAATCCTATCGTCTGACCCATTTTGACCCTTCAGATGATAAAAATCTGATCTCAAGGTCTTCTTCAAAGTTGTAGATTTCAAATTTATCTTTGAAATCGTCCTAAGATGATCTTAATCCAACATCTCTAGTCAGAGTTATGTCATTTGTCCCTAGACAAGTTCAATATGATTGAGGACCAAACCTTAATTGATTCTTCAGCCATAATTTGGTTATCCGATCTCCAAATGAAATGATTCTTGAACCCTTAGATTCCTAACACTTTTATTTTTGCTTCTCCATTAAAGGTCATATCTTTTAGTGTTTATTTGAAAGGGATGGATTGAACCAAAGTAAGGATATAATTTGGAAGAGTAGGAATTGGAATACTTTACTGAACATGCTTCAATATTTTGATGATTTATGGATCAGTAGAGCTCCGAATAACATAACTCTTGTTTCAATATAAACTAAATACATGGAGCTACGAATGATATGAAGAAGTTAAAGTGAAATTCAATTTCTAAGAGGTTTAAATTTCCAATAAGAGTTGTGCATAGTATGCTAATTTGGACAAGAACAGTCCAAAAAGGTTTGAAGTGTATCTTTTGAATCACTGACCCTAATGGAATGATTTTGGTGTCATTAGAAATGTAAGACAATAGAGAAGATTCTTATAGAATAAAGTGTTATGTCAGAATATTCAAGGGTGCTTTTGGCAAGACACTTACGTGTAAAAGACATAAGGCATAAATGGAAGGGAAAATTTGGAAGAAGAAGTGTTGTCTTGCCTATAAATGGAAGGAAGCAGAAGAGAATAAGAAAAGGAGAAAGAGAGAATGTCATGAAAAAAGAGAGAAATACCAAGAGAGGAAGAGAATGAGAGAGAGAAGAGAAACCAAACTAGGGTATCAATTTCCTTAACCTATAAGAAAGATTTTTAGGTGGTTCAAGAAGAGAAAAAGGTAGAGGAAGAGAAGAGCTTCCATTTGAGCCACAGACCTCCTCATTTGGTGAAGAACCAAAGGGATCGAGGAGACCTATTTCAGTTAGATCAGCTCACGAAGCACATATTAAATGTAGCGCCCCCTTACCATAGGGTATCCACTGAAACGCCCGTAAGTCATTCCGATAAATATCCCACGACAAGAGACCACTACTGACAACAACCGCTACACTCCTCATGGCATCACAATCATAAGACAGTAATAAGAAATTGACTACTTTTTAAAACCAAATTGGATTCCGTTTCATTCACTTAAAACTCAGTAATTTACAACTGTCAGTACTTTTTAATTTACACATGATCCAAACACTGCACATTAAGTATCATACTGTACTGTACAAGAAACAGATCTAACTATAAGTCTCCAAAAGAAAGCCCAGCTGACCGACCTTTGAGCCATTGCTTCTATCGCCAATCCACAGTATACGGCTCTACAGTCCTGAGGGAGCTATCTGTCTATGCTTATGCCTGAAAAATAATTGCAATTTTGGATGAGTTTGCGAACTCAATGAGAAACCATCATCGATGGTTCTCCCAATTCATGCATCATATAAGCATGTAACAGTATACACTCAGATGTTATACAAAACACAATAGTAATTCAGTCACAGACAGTAAATATACAGGCAGTCAATAACATTGTCAAATGTTCAGTTCAGTATGCAATGCACATGTGACTCTTTTCCAGTTCATTTCAGTATTGTGACCGAGCGCATAACAGTGATCAGTATAGACGCGTCTGGGGAGAATTATCTCCCGTCGAGCTCGAGGCTCGGTTCAGTATATCGAGCTCTAGGCTCGGTTCGATCTGATGGCGTCTCGGTTCACAATTTTCCTTTAACAAGATGATGCGATTGTGCATGAATGCACATGTCCCATATCGATAAACATGGTAATACACACCAAATACACAATATAATCATACAATCCAATTAACAGTTGCCTAATGCTTATTTCACGACCAATTGGGCCATATATAACCACATAATCCCGTAGGCGCCAATTCGAGTCTTAATCCACGTAATCCCGTAGGCAATCAATTTACAACAATAATTCATGTATTCCCGTAGGCAATCAAACCACGCTTAACACATAGATTGGAATAACCAACTAGGTTACTCACCTAATAACTTCCACGCTAGTGACGGAAGTCTCTGCCAAGTCCGTGGAACGACGGTTCACTTGAGCCTCTATAGCACATTAAATGAATAGCCATTACCATCGGTATACTTGAAATGACTAAATAATGCACATGAAATCAGAAATGTGTATAATGCATGTTCATGGCAATCCCGCCCTAATCCAATATTTTCCCATAATAAAATTCTATCAAAATTAGAAATCTATAGGCCGACGGCGCGCCAATCGGACCTCTATAGGTCCCCAATTAAATAAAACGATGGTTCACATGTTCCGTCAATAGGGGCTATGTCAAATTCCGTCTAAAATTCCCGCTTTCTCATAAAATGAAATTAAACATTCAACTAATCCGATGCCTCTGGAATCAGGTCAATCGGACGTCGGACGGGAAAGTTATTCACGAAAGAAACCAAAACTCAACAATTTATATTTATATAACTAACCCTTATTTCCCTCCTTTTTTTTCTGATTTCCAACCAAACTTCCAACACCCATAACTCTTTCTACACATTTCTGAAAAATGCAAACTATACCTTGTTGGAAAGCTTATGAAAAGCTCTACAATTCTCAAGAAGACCATAAAAATCAATTCCAACCCTAAGGGTGTCAAATATCCCATCAAACCTTCTGCCTACTCAATTCCATTTAACACAGGGCAGTACATTGGCAATTCATAACTCACTGATTCTTCAGTAATAAATTACCACAAAAATATGGTCAATAAGTTCACAATGTCCTCAACAACTTTCATGAACAATCCAACATCAAATTATATTGCTAAACAAGTCAATTAATTCATCTAATGTTACTGTCCCTGAAATCCTTCAATTTGGGCAGTAACCTTACAAGAAGCATTACTTCCAGTATACAAGTCAATAAAATCAGAACTTTATATCCCTGTAAAGATAACATCATAAGCTTCATTTTTCATGAAGCACTAAGCATCCAATTCGATCTCTATCAATTTCAAAACTGTTATGGAAACTACTGTTATGATCAGCCATTCATAACCTAATGTAGGGTTCATTTTTGAAAAATCATAACTCCCAATTCTGACTTCTAAAAATTACACACCATATCTCATTTTCAAGGTAATCTCTTCCTATACAACTTTTCAGAAGCTCACTCACACCAATTCAGTCCACATAAAATGTTAAAATTGCCTCCAATCAGTAAACTCACAAAATCACACTTAAGCTAGGTTTCATCCAAAATGCTCAAAACCAGTCATTAGTAATCAATTCATATCTCCCAATATACAATTCTAAAAATAGCAAGATCAGTAGAAATGGAAAGATAATTCAATATGCTACAACTTCCATGGAGACCATTTTCCCTAATTCCATCTCAATTAATTCATAAAAATCAACAAAACTCAGATGTCATGGTTGCGGTTACTGTTCATAGGCAATTGGGACAGTAACTTTCCATGCAAAAATTCACCCTTCTATCATTGAAATTCAACAACACCTATTTCACACTAAATTGAAGCCAACATCCCAAAGTTTCAGTGGCCACTGACCTTACCTCATTTTCATTACTACACAATAAATTATGAACAAAACAGTAACATCAATTCTAATTCCAATTTTCCAGATTTAAGGTTAACCTTAGTTCAACCACTTCAATGCCTTTTCACATCACTTGACATCCAAATAAATAAAATTAAATATTTCTACAGTCATACATATACTAGGGCTAATACTGAAAAATTGGCAGCACTAAATTCCTCAATTCAAATACTCAAATAATTATCCATATTCCATTTAAAATTAAGCCATAATCACTTCTATCATACTACTTTTAATTCATCCATAACCCTAACCTTATACCCATTAATCCAAGCAATAAAGACATCAATATCATGCATCCCTAAACATACTAGATGCTCCCAACCTCTCATTCAAAGCTTCTACCAACCATGACATGCAAGTCATGCTAACAACATCATTAAACATAAGAATTAAAGAACTTACCTATTAGCTTTTCCTCCCTTCTCTTCCCTTCAATTCTTTCCTATGCTTTCTAAAAATCTTACCCTCTTCATGAAGAGTCACGAGCTTGTTGGATGTTAGTAGAAGTAGGAGAATCCTTGAATGTTTGGAGGAAGGTGACTTAAGAGAGAAACAAAAAGAGAAATCAAAGGAGATGTAAAGGAAGTGGGTTTTCGGTGGAGGAGTTTTTAGCATTCAAAACAATTCTCTACTTCTATTCCTTAAGACATAACCGTGGGAGATAGTAAAGGAGCAATTAATGATAGCAAAAGATGGCAAAATATGATTGGTTCCAAAATTAAAGAAAAGTCAAATTATCAATTGTTTAATCCAGTCTAAAATGTTACTCCATTTAACTCTAATGACCCTACTTTCAGTCCTAAAATAATATACCCCATATTACTGTGCCATTAGGTAGCGATTTTTGCTACCAAAAATCGACCGATTCGCCAATTGGTGATTTTTCCGGTCCGGGAATTGTCTCCGGAAAAATCCAGAAAAATTTCTAAAAATCCCTAAAAATGTAAAACAATTTATGGTACAATCCAAATAATTTTCCAAACTCGATTATCCCATTAATTTCATACTGAAGTTCAATTTCAACCCTAAGTTTAAAATGACATGAATGCATGTATACTATGAGCATGTGTAACCAATCAGTAATTATAGAGGCTATATGCTGTATGTGCATGCCGAGATATAATTTAATATCCTGAACCCGTCCCAATTACTAAAATACCCTTCCTATAGGAGAGGGGATGTTACAATTCTCCCCTCCTAACAAAAATTTCGTCCTCGAAATTCTTACCTGATTGATCGAAAAGGTGAGGATACTGTCTCCTCATATGCTCCTCGGTCTCCCAGGTAGCCTCCTCAGTCGAATGGTTCCGCTAGAGAACCTTCACCAGTGGAATACTCTTATTCCTCAGTTGTTTCACCTGAGACCCGATAATCTGGATCGGCTCCTCCACATAACTCAGATTACTGGAGACCTCAATCTCCTGAGCCAGTATCACATGTGTCGGATCCGATCGATATCTGCGGAACATACTCACGTGAAAGACGTCATGTAACTGAGACATCTCACTTGGTAAAGCTAGCCTGTAGGCCAAAGGTCCGATCCTCTCAGTGATCTCATATGGACCAATGTACCTAGGGCTTAACTTACCCTTTCTCCCAAATCTCAGTACACCACGCCATGGTGACACCCGTAAGAATACTCACACACCCACATCATACTCAATGTCCCTCCTATGCCGATCCACATAGCTCTTCATCTTTCATCCCGAGCCGCCTTGATGCGACTCGAATCGATCCTCACCTTGTCAACAAGATCCTGAATCACCAGACCCTCAATCATCCTCTCACCCTCTTCATCCCAATACAGAGGCGATCTACACGGTCGCCCATACAATTCCTCATATGGAGCCATCCCGATGCTACTATGATAATGATTGTTATAAGCAAATTCAATCGTGGCTAGATATCGATCCCATGCTCCTCGAACTCCAATACCTGCCCAAGTATATCCTCAACAGCTTAATCGTCCTCTCACTCGCCCATCCGTGCGAGGATGAAATGTCAGATCGAAATTCAACTTAGTACCCATAGCAGATCAGAACTCTGCGTAACCTCAAGTAAATCTGGGATCCTCGCCGATACTATCGACACCGGGACCCCATGCGCCTCACTATCTCGCCACATACTTCGGGCCAATCGATCCATGGTATTATTCTCCTCCTTTGGTAAGAAATGGGCCGATTTAGTCAACCGTCCACTATGACCCAGATAGCATCATGTCCTCGGCGTCCCTAGGCAACCCCATTGCTCAATCGAGCCGCATTACTAGTGTGTGACTTCCTACTGTAACATCCGCCACCACATTGGCTTTCCCAGGATGATACTCGATAGTACAATCGTAGTCCTTCAACAACTCCAGCCACCTCCTCATCTCAAATTTAACTCCTCTCGCTCAAGAATATCTCAAACTCTTATGTTCAAGAAGATTTGAAAGGTCTCACCATCTGTAATGCCTCCAAATCTTCAGTGCAAATACAACTGCTGCTAGCTCTAAATCATGAACAGGATAAGTTACCTCATGAGACCTCAACTGTCTCGAGGCATAGGTAATGACCCTACCATGCTGCATCAGAACACACCCCAATCCCTGATGTGATGCATCGCTGTACACCTCAAATCCTCCAGTCCCAGATGGAATAGCCAACACCGTGCAGATAGTCAACCGATGTTTCAACTCTCAAAACTCTTCCGACACTCCTCGGTCCACCAGAATGGCACATTCTTCCTCGAAGTTTTGTCGAGGGCCGAGATCAATGAGAACCCTCGACAAACCTCCGTAATAACCACCAATCCGAGAAACTCCAATCTCGGCACATTCCTAGGAGCTTCCCACTTCAAGACCGCCTCCACCTTACTCGGATCCACCAATACCTCTCCGGTCACTATGTGCCCCAAAAGATCACTGATCCACCAAAATTCACATTTTCGAATTTGGCGTATAACTATCTCTCCTCATCGCTGCGTAACACAATCCTCAAATGCTCACTATGCTCCCGCTCATTCCTCGAATACACCAAAATGTCATCAATGAAAACAATAACAAACCGATCCAGGTAGGGCTGAAATACCTTATTCATCAAGGCCATAAAAGCTGTCGGGGCATTAGTCAACCCAAACGGCATCACTAGAAACTCGAAATGCCCATACCTGCTCCTGAATGCACTCTTAGGCACATCGGCCTCTGCAATCTTGAACTGATAGTAACCAGATCGCAGATCTAACTTGGTGAATACCTGAGCTCCTGAATCGATCAAACAAGTCATCAATCTTAGGCAAGGGTACTTGTTCTTCTGATCACCCGATTCACCGCCTATAATCGATGCACGACCTCAAAGTCCCATCCTTTTTCTTCACAAATAAAACTGGAGCTCCCCATGGTGAGACACTGGGTCTGATAAACTCCTTCTCCAACAACTCCTGCAACTGAGCCTTCAACTCCCTCAGTTCCACAGGTGCCATCCTATATGGAGGTATAGATATAGAGCGACTGAACGAGGTCAATAGTAAACTCCGTCTCCGATCCGTGGCAAACCCAGAACTCATCAGAAACACATCCGAAATTCCCTAACCACGGAATATCCTGGAGCCTCTGCTTTCAACTCGTGTCAACCACATGAGCCGAGATATGCCTCACGGCCTCCTGCATCAATCTCGTGGCACTAAGGAAAGAGATCATCCGGCCGGCATCGCCGACTAACTCCTCGAACACCGCTCTAGTGACCAGAGACTCCAACACAACCTCCTTGGTATAGCAGTCCATGATAGCCCTATGGGAACATCGGCCATCCATCCCGTAATCACATCGATCTCTCTCAAGCAATACTATAAGGTGCGCCTCAATATCGCTGATCAATCTGGATCGAGCATCCCCATGCAACCTCCTAATGTAGTAGTAATACCTAGAGGTGTCTTGACCTCCATTATCATACAGTAACATCTCCCTATCCCCATGCAATCTACATGCCATATGAGGTGCAATAAAGGAATGTGTGGATCCAGGATCCAGCAGAGCAAATGCTTCAATATCAGAAAGGAGAAGCATACTAGCTACAACATCAGGGGAATCCTGGGCCTCAGAGCATCATGGCGTATACTCTACTTTGGGGCGTGGTCGGTGCCTCACCTCGGTCCTCACAAAGGACCCTCACTCTACCACGGCCTCTACCTCGGCTCCTCCGTGCTCGATCCACCCACTTACTCACAGACAACAGTACTACTCCCGACTCGTCCACTACCAGCAGGTTGAACTCTCAATGTATCAGGGCAATCCCTGACCTGATGCTCCGTCGAGCCGCACCTCAAGCAGGCTCTAGTAATCCACCAACACTCCCCACTGTGTCTCCTCTCAATATGCGGGCACACTGGGAAATCATCGAGCTCGCCACTACCACTACCACCGGTCCAAATCTCCCTACGCCTAAAACCAGATCGTCTCGAACCTCCCGGAGACTGAAGTCCCGCCTTACAGCGCTTACTAAAGCTCCTGCCAGAGTGCCTCGACTCTCATTGGGCAGCTTACCGGGACCCAATCTCACCGCCTCTCTCTCATCACCGCTCCACTCTAACGGCAGCAGCTCTCAACTCAATAAATGTCCCCATGTCCGACCGAGCCAACCTGGTACGAATCTCAGTGTTGAGGCCATTCTCGAACCTCCGGCACTTATCAGCCTCAGTCGGGACCATCACTGTGGCATAATCTATCAACTCATTGAATTTCACCTCATACTCTGCCACCGACATCCGTCCCTGCTTCAGTTCCAGAAACTCCTGCATCTTCATATCAAGGTAGACCTTGGGCATATAATTATCCTGAAGGCCCTCGAAACTCAAATTTGCGATGGCAAGGCTCGGTGGTACCGCCGCACGATCTTCCACCACTTATATCTTGGGCCCTGCAATGTGATACAAGATAATCGAACCTCTCATCAGGTTCGCAGTCCATCTGGTCGAAGACTCTCTCCGTCCTCTCCAACCATCCCTCGGTCTCGGTCTCAGTGCATCGCCATAAAATCTCTGACCCCCACAAGAAGAAGTCATACCTCCTCTCCCGTCTCACGGAAACGCGAGGAGGCAGATCCTCAGTACAAGACATAGACGACTCTCTACTTGCTCCCACTGATCCTTGGTCAGCTGGCTGCTCAACCTGATCACCTAATGCAGAAGACTTAAAACAAACAAAAATTCTGATCAGTTCCAATAGTTCCATCCGATTCATACCTATATTGTTACTATTCCCAAAAGATGCCAAACCATGCTCTGATACCACCAAATGTAGCGCCCCCTTACCATAGGGTATCTACCGGAACGCCCGTAGGTCATTCCGATAAATATCCCACGACAAGAGACCACTACTGACAACAACCGCTACACTCCTCATGGCATCACAATCATAAGACAGTAATAAGAAATTGACTACTTTTTAAAACCAAATTGGATTCCGTTTCATTCACTTAAAACTCAAGAATTTACAACTCATCAAGATTTTTAATTTACACATGATCCAAACACTACACATTAAGTATCATCTTTGTCTTGAGTAAGAAATGATCTAACTATAAGTCTCCAAAAGAAAGCCCAAATGACCGACCTTTGAGCCATTGCTTCTATCGCTAATCCACGATATCGACTCTACAGTCCCGAGGGAGCTATCTGCCTACGCTTATACTGAAAAATAATTGCAATTTTGGATGAGTTTGCGAACTCAATGAGAAACCATCATCGATGGTTCTCCCAATTCATGCATCATATAAGCATGTAACAAGATACACTCGATGTTATACAAAACACAATAGTAATTCATCCAGACGGTAAATATACTGACGATCAATAACATTGTCAAATGTTCAGTTCAGTATGCAATGCACATGTGACTGTTTTCCAGTTCATTTCAGTATTGTGACCGAGCGCATAACAGTGATCAGTATAGATGTGTCTGGGGAGAATTATCTCCCGTCGAACTCGAGGCTCGATTCAGTATATCGAGCTCTAGGCTCGGTTCAGTACAGTGGCGTCTCGGTTCACAATTTTCCCGTCTAAAAATTCCCGTTTTCTCATAAAATGAAATTAAACATTCAACGAATCCGATGCCTCTGGAATCAGGTCAATCGGACGTCGGACGGGAAAGTTATTCACGAAAGAAACCAAAACTCAACAATTTATATTTATATAACTAACCCTTATTTCCCCCCCTTTTTTTTTGATTTCCAACCAAACTTCCAACACCCATAACTCCTTCTACACATTTCTGAAAAATGCAAACTATACCTTGTTGGAAAGCTTATGCAAAAGCTCTACAATTCTCAAGAAGACCATAAAAATCAATTCCAACCCTAAGGGTGTCAAATATCCCATCAAACCTTCTGCCTACTCAATTCCCATTAACACAGGGCAGTACATTGGCAATTTCATAACTCACTGATTCTTCAGTAATAAATTACCACAAAAATATGGTCAATAAGTTCACAATGTCCTCAACAACTTTCATGAACAATCAAACATCAAATTATATTGCTAAACAAGTCAATTAATTCATCTAATGTTACTGTCCCTGAAATCCTTCAATTTGGGCAGTAACCTTACAAGAAGCATAACTTCCAGTATACATGTCAATAAAATCAGAACTTTATATCCCTGTAAAGATAACATCATAAGCTTCATTTTTCTTGAAGCACTAAGCATCCAATTCGATCTCTATCAATTTCAAAACTGTTATGGAAACTACTGTTATGATCAGCCATTCATAACCTAATGTAGGGTTCATTTTTGAAAAATCATAACTCCCAATTCTGACTTCTAAAAATTACACACCATATCTCATTTTCAAGGTAATCTCTTCCTATACAACTTTTCAGAAGCTCACTCACACCAATTCAGTCCACATAAAATGTTAAAATTGCCTCCAATCAGTAAACTCACAAAATCACACTTAAGCTAGGTTTCATCCAAAATGCTCAAAACCAGTCATTAGTAATCAATTCATATCTCCCAATATACAATTCTAAAAATAGCAAGATCAGTAGAAATGGAAAGATAATTCAATATGCTACAACTTCCATGGAGACCATTTTCCTAATTCCATCTCAATTAATTCATAAAAATCAACAAAACTCAGATGTCATGGTTGCGGTTACTGTTCACAGGCAATTGGGACAGTAACTTTCCATGCAAAAATTCACCCTTCTATCATTGAAATTCAACAACACCTATTTCACACTAAATTGAAGCCAACATCCCAAAGTTTCAGTGGCCACTGACCTTACCTCATTTGCATTACTACACAATAAATTATGAACAAAACAGTAACATCAATTCTAATTCCAATTTTCCAGATTTAAGGTTAACCTTAGTTCAACCACTTCCAATGCCTTTTTCACATCACTTGACATCCAAATAAATACAAATTAAATATTTCTACAGTCATACATATACTAGGGCTAATACTGAAAAATTGGCAGCACTAAATTCCTCAATTCAAATACTCAAATAATTATCCATATTCCATTTAAAATTAAGCCATAATCACTTCTATCATACTACTTTTAATTCATCCATAACCCTAACCTTATACCCATTAATCCAAGCAATAAAAGACATCAATATCATGCATCCCTAAACATACTAGATGCTCCCAACCTCTCATTCAAAGTTTCTACCAACCATGACATGCAAGTCATGCTAACAACATCATTAAACATAAGAATTAAAGAACTTACCTATTAGCTTTTCCTCCTTCTCTTCCCTTCAATTCTTTCCTATGCTTTCTAAAATCTTACCCTCTTCATGAAGAGTCACGAGCTTGTTGGATGTTAGTAGAAGTAGGAGAATCCTTGAATGTTTGGAGGAAGGTGACTTAAGAGAGAAACAAAAAGAGAAATCAAAGGAGATGTAAAGGAAGTGGGTTTTCGTGGAGGAGAAGTTTTTAGCATTTAAAACAATTCTCTACTTCTATTCCTTAAGACATAACCGTGGGAGATGGTAAAGGAGCAATTAATGATAGCAAAAGATGGCAAAATATGATTGGTTCCAAAATTAAAGAAAAGTCAAATTATCAATTGTTTAATCCAGTCTAAAATGTTACTCCATTTAACTCTAATGACCCTACTTTCAGTCCCAAAATAATATACCCCATATTACTATGTCATTAGGTAGTGATTTTTGCTACCGAAAATCGATCGATTCGCCAATTGGTGATTTTTCCGGTCCGGGAATTGTCTCCGGAAAAATCCAGAAAAATTCCTAAAAATCCCTAAAAATGTAAAACAATTTATGGTGCAATCCAAATAATTTTCCAAACTCGATTATCCCATTAATTTCATACAGAAGTTCAATTTCAACCCTAAGCCGGAAAATGACATGAATGCATGTATACTATGAGCATGTGTAACCAATCAGTAATTATAGAGGCTATATGCTGTATGTGCATGCCGAGATATAATTTAATATCCTGAACCCGTCCCAATTACTAAAATACCCTTCCTATAGGAGAGGGGATGTTACAATTCTCCCCTCCTAACAAAAATTTCGTCCTCGAAATTCTTACCTGATTGATCGAAAAGGTGAGGATACTGTCTCCTCATATGCTCCTCGGTCTCCCGGTAGCCTCCTCAATAATGGTTCCGCTAGAGAACCTTCACCAATGGAATACTCTTATTCCTCGCTTGTTTCACCCGAGACCCGATAACTGGATCGGCTCCTCCACATAACTCGACATCGGAGACCTCAATCTCCCGAGCCAAGATCACATGTGTCCGGATCCGATCGATATCTCATGAACATACTCACGTGAAAGACGCCATGTAACCGAGACATCTCACTTGGTAAAGCTAGCACAGAGGCCAAAGGTCCGATCCTCTCGGTGATCTCATATGGACCAATGTACCTAGGGCTTAACTTACCCTTTCTCCCAAATCTCAAGACACACGCCATGGTGACACCGTAAGAATACTCACACCCACATCATACTCAATGTCCCTCCTATGCCGATCCACATAGCTCTTCTGCTATCCCGAGCCAGCCTTGATGCGACTCAATCGCCTCACCTTGTCAACAAGATCCTGAATCACGGGACCTCAATCATCCTCTCACCCTCTTCATCCCAATACAGAGGCGATCTACACGTCGCCCATACAAGGCCTCATATGGAGCCATCCCGATGCTACTATGATAATGATTGTTATAAGCAAATTCAATCGGGGCTGATATCGATCCCATGCTCCTCTGAACTCCAATACACAAGCCAAGTATATCCTCAACAGCCTTAATCGTCCTCTCACTCGCCCATCTGTCTCGAGGATGAAATGTCAGATCAAATTCAACTTAGCACCTATAGCAGATCAGAACTCGCCGAACCTCAAGTAAATTGGGATCCTCATGATACTATCGACACCGGACCCCATGCGCCTCACTATCTACGCCACATACTTCGGCCAACTGATCCATGGTATTATTCTCCCTCACTGGTAAGAAATGGGCCGATTTAGTCAACCGGTCCACTATGACCCAGATAGCATCATGCTGCCTCGGCGTCCTAGGCAACCCCATTGCCTGAATCTGAGCTGTACTAGTGTGTGACTTCCTACTGAGCATCTGCCACCACATTGGCTTTCCCAGGATGATACTCGATAGTACAATCGTAGTCCTTCAACAACTCCAGCCACCTCCTCTGTCTCAAATTTAACTCCCTCTGGCTCAGTAAATATCTCAAACTCTTATGTTCAGTAAAGATTTGAAAGGTCTCACCATACAGGTAATGCCTCCAAATCTTCAGTGCAAATACAACTGCTGCTAGCTCTAAATCATGAACAGGATAAGTTACCTCATGAGACCTCAACTGTCTCGAGGCATAGGTAATGACCCTACCATGCTGCATCAGAACACACCCCAATCCCTGATGTGATGCATCGCTGTACACCTCAAATCCTCCAGTCCCAGATGGAATAGCCAACACCGGTGCAGTAGTCAACCGATGTTTCAACTCCTCAAAACTCTTCTGACACTCCTCGGTCCACCTGAATGGCACATTCTTCCTCAGAAGTTTTGTCAGAGGGGCTGAGATCAATGAGAACCCCTCGACAAACCTCCGGTAATAACCAGCCAATCCGAGGAAACTCCGAATCTCCGGCACATTCCTAGGAGCTTCCCACTTCAAAGATCGCTTCCACCTTACTCGGATCCACCTGAATACCCTCTCCAGTCACTATGTGCCCCAAAAAGATCACCTGATCCAGCCAAAATTCACATTTTCTGAATTTGGCGTACAACTGTCTCTCCCTCATCGTCTGTAACACAATCCTCAAATGCTCACTATGCTCCTGTCTATTCCTCGAATACACCAAAATGTCATCAATGAAAACAATAACAAACTGATCCAGGTAGGGCTGAAATACCTTATTCATCAAGGCCATAAAAGCTGTCGGGGCATTAGTCAACCCAAACGGCATCACTAGAAACTCGAAATGTCCATACCTGCTCCTGAATGCACTCTTAGGCACATCGGCCTCTACAATCTTCAACTGATAGTAACCAGATCGCAGATCTAACTTGGTGAATACCTGAGCTCCCTGCAACTGATCAAACAAGTCATCAATCCTAGGCAGTGGGTACTTGTTCTTTACAGTCACCCGATTCAGCTGCCTATAATCGATGCACAGCCTCAAAGTCCCATCCTTTTTCTTCACAAATAAAACTGGAGCTCCCCATGGTGAGACACTGGGTCTGATAAACCCCTTCTCCAACAACTCCTGCAACTGAGCCTTCAACTCCCTCAGTTCCACAGATGCCATCCTATATGGAGGTATAGATATAGAGCAAGACTGAACGAGGTCAATAGTAAACTCCATCTCCGATCCGGTGGCAAACCCAGAACTCATCAGAAACACATCCGAAATTCCCAACCACGGAATATCCCGGAGCCTCTGCTCAACTCGTGTCAACCACATGAGCCGATATGCCTCACAGCCTCCCTGCATCAATCTCAGGGCACTAAGGAAAGAGATCATCTGGGCTGGCACTGCCTGACTAACTCCTCTGAACACTGCTCTAGGCTGACCAGGAGACTCCAACACAACCTCCTTGGTATAGCAGTCCATGATAGCCTATGGGCCGTCAGCCAGTCCATCCCCAGTAATCACATCGATCTCTCTCGCCGCAATACTATAAGGTCTCGCCTCAATCTTCGCTGATCAACTGGATCGAGCATCCCCATGCACCTCTCCTAATGCAAGAGTAATACCTAGAGGTGTACTGACCTCCAGCCCATACTGTAACATCTCCCTATCCCCATGCAATCTACATGTCATATGAGGTGCAATAAAGGAATGTGTGGATCCAGGATCCAGCAGAGCAAATGCTTCAATATCAGAAAGGAGAAGCATACCACCACAACATCGGGGAATCTGGGCTTCTGTCGCGTCATGGCGTATACTCTACTTTGATCGTGGTGGTTGCCCGACCCTCGATCCTCACAAAGGACCCTCACGCTCTACCACGGCCTCTATCTCGCCCTCCGTCCGGATCCACCCACTTACTCACAGACAACAGATTACTCCCGACTCGTCCACTACCAAAGAAGTTGAACTCTCAATGTATCAGGCAATCCTCGACTGATGCTCAGTCGAGCCGCACCTCAAGCAGCTCTCAAGAATCCACCAACACTCCCCATCTGTGTCTCCTCTCACAATGCGGGCACACTGGAAAATCTGTCCAGAGCCCCGCCACTACCACTACCAGTCGGTCCAAATCTCCCCCTCGCCCAAAACCAGATCGTCTCGAACCTCCCGGAGACTGAAAGTCCCGCTCAGGCGCTTACTAAAGCTCCCGCCAGAGCGCTCGACTCTCACCGGGCCGCTTACCCGGGACCCAATCTCGGCTGCCTCGTCTCATCACCGCTCCACTCTAACAGCGGCAACTCTCAACTCAATAAATGTCCCCATGTCCGATCGAGCCAACTTTGAGTACGAATCTCGGTGTTGAGGCCATTCTCGAACCTCCGCACTTATCACCTCGGGACCATCATCGTGGCATAATCTATCAACTCATTGAATTTCACCTCATACTCGCCACCGACATCCGTCCCCGCTTGATTCGAAACTCCTGCATCTTCATATCAAGGTAGACCTTGGGCATATAATTATCCCCAAGGCCCTCGAAACTCAGCCCACGACAAGAAGCAAGGCCCGTGGTACCGCTCGCACAGCTTCTTCCACCACTTATATGTTGGGCCCTGCAATGTTGATACCGCATAATCGAACCTCTCATCGTTTCGCGATCCATCCGTCAAGACTCTCTCGTCCTCTCCAACCATCCTCACCCTCGGTAGGGTCATCTTTGCCATAAAATCTATAGTCCCACTTGAAGAAGTCATACCTCCTCTCCGCCTCACGGAAACGCGAGAGGCGGATCCTCAATACAAGACATAGACGACTCTCTACTTGCTCCCATCGATCCTTGGTCACCGGTACTCCAACTCGATCACCTAATGCAAGACCTAAAACAAACAAAATTCGATCGGTTCCAATAGTTCCATCCGATTCATACCTATATTGTTACTATTCCCAAAAGATGCCAAACCATGCTCGATATTACCAAATGTAGCGCCTTACCATAGGGTATCTACCGAACGCAGTAGGTCATTCCGATAAATATCCCACGACAAGAGACCACTATCGACAACAACCGCTACACTCATCATGGCATCACAATCATAAGACAAGAATAAGAAATTGACTACTTTTAAAACCAAATTGGATTCCGTTTCATTCACTTAAAACTCGAGAATTTACAACTGTCAAGACTTTTTAATTTACACATGATCCAAACACTACACATTAAGTATCATCTGCATCAGAGTAAGAAACAGATCTAACTATAAGTCTCCAAAAGAAAGCCCAAATGACCGACCTTTGAGCCATTGCTTCTATCGCCAATCCACGAGATACTCTACAATTCCGAGGGAGCTATCTGTCTATGCTTATGCCTAAAAAATAATTGCAATTTTGGATGAGTTTGCGAACTCAATGAGAAACCATCATCGATGGTTCTCCCAATTCATGCATCATATAAGCATGTAACAAGATACACTCGGATGTTATACAAAACACAATAGTAATTCATCACGACGGTAAATATATACAGCGATCAATGACATTGTCAAATGTTCAGTTTAGTATGCAATGCACATGTGACTCTTTTCCAGCTCATTTCAAGATTGTGACCGAGCGCATAACAAAGGATCAAGATATACGCTGTCTGGGAGAATTATCTCCGTCGAGCTCGAGGCTCGGTTCAAATATCGAGCTCTAGGCTCGGTTCAATCTGATGGCGTCTCGGTTCACAATTTTCCTTTTAAAAGATGTGATGCAACAGGCATGAATGCACATGTCCCATTTCGATAAACATGGTAATACATGTCCAAATACACAATATAATCATACAATCCAATTAACAGTTGCCTAATGCTTATTTCACAGTCAATTGGGCCATATATAACCACATAATCCCGTAGGCGCCAATTCACGCCTTAATCCACGTAATCCCGTAGGCAATCAATTTACAACAATAATTCATGTATTCCCGTAGGCAATCAAACCACGCTAACACATAGATTGGAATAACCAACTAGGTTACTCACCTAATAACTTCCACGCTAGTGACGGAAGTCTCTGCCAAGTCCGTGGAACTACGGTCCACTTGAGCCTCTATAGCACATTAAATGAATAGCCATTACCATCAAGATACTTGAAATGACTAAATAATGCACATGAAATCAGTAAAATGTGTATAATGCATGTTCATGGCAATCCCGGCCCTAATCCAATATTTTCCCATAATAAAATTCTATCAAAAATTAGAAATCTATAGGCGCTGACGGTGCGCCAATCGGACCTCTATAGGTCCCCAATTAAATAAAACAGTGGTTCACATGTTCCGTCAATAGGGCTACGCCAAATTCCGCCTAAAATTCCTGTTTTCTCATAAAATGAAATTAAACATTCAACGAATCCGATGCCTCTGGAATCAGGTCAATCGGACGTCGGACGGGAAAGTTATTCACGAAAGAAACCAAAACTCAACAATTTATATTTATATAACTAACCCTTATTTCCCCCCTTTTTTTTTCTGATTTCCAACCAAACTTCCAACACCCATAACTCTTTCTACACATTTCTGAAAAATGCAAACTATACCTTGTTGGAAAGCTTATGAAAAGCTATACAATTCTCAAGAAGACCATAAAAATCATTTCCAACCCTAAGGGTGTCAAATATCCCATCAAACCTTCTGCCTACTCAATTCCCATTAACACAGGGCAGTACATTGGCAATTTCATAACTCACTGATTCTTCAGTAATAAATTACCACAAAAATATGGTCAATAAGTTCACAATGTCCTCAACAACTTTCATGAACAATCCAACATCAAATTATATTGCTAAACAAGTCAATTAATTCATCTAATGTTACTGTCCCTGAAATCCTTCAATTTGGGCAGTAACCTTACAAGAAGCATAACTTCCAGTATACAAGTCAATAAAATCCGAACTTTATATCCCTGTAAAGATAACATCATAAGCGTCATTTTTCATGAAGCACTAATCATCCAATTCGATCTCTATCAATTTCAAAACTGTTATGGAATCTACTGTTATGATCAGCCATTCATAACCTAATGTAGGGTTCATTTTTGAAAAATCATAACTCCCAATTATGACTTCTAAATATTACACACCATATCTCATTTTCAAGGTAATCTCTTCCTCTACAACTTTTCAGAAGCTCACTCACACCAATTCAGTCCACATAAAATTTTAAAATTGCCTCCAATCAGTAAACTTACAAAATCACACTTAAGCTAGGTTTCATCCAAAATGCTCAAAACCAGTCATTAGTAATCAATTCATATCTCCCAATATACAATTCTAAAAATAGCAAGATCAGTAGAAATGGAAAGATAATTCAATATGCTACAACTTCCATGGAGACCATTTTCCCTAATTTTATCTCAATTAATTCATAAAAATCAACAAAACTCAGATGTCATGGTTGCGGTTACTGTTCACAGGCAATTGGGACAGTAACTTTCCATTCAAAAATTCACCCTTCTATCATTGAAATTCAAAAACACCTATTTCACACTAAATTGAAGCCAACATCCCAAAGTTTCAGTGGCCACTGACCTTACCGCATTTGCATTACTACACAATAAATTATGAACAAAACAGTAACATCAATTCTAATTCCAATTTTCCAGATTTAAGGTTAACCTTAGTTCAACCACTTCCAATGCCTTTTTCACATCACTTGACATCCAAATAAATACAAATTAAATATTTCTACAGTCATACATATACTAGGGCTAATACTGAAAAATTGGCAGCACTAAATTCCTCAATTCAAATACTCAAATAATTATCCATATTCCATTTAAAATTAAGCCATAATCACTTCTATCATACTACTTTTAATTCATCCATAACCCTAACCTTATACCCATTAATCCAAGCAATAAAAGACATCAATATCATGCATCCCTAAACATACTAGATGCTCCCAACCTCTCATTCAAAGCTTCTACCAACCATGACATGCAAGTCATGCTAACAACATCATTAAACATAAGAATTAAAGAACTTACCTATTAGCTTTTCCTCCCTTCTCTTCCCTTCAATTCTTTCCTATGCTTTCTAAAAATCTTACCCTCTTCATGAAGAGTCACGAGCTTGTTGGATGTTAGTAGAAGTAGGAGAATCCTTGAATGTTTGGAGGAAGGTGACTTAAGAGAGAAACAAAAAGAGAAATCAAAGGAGATGTAAAGGAAGTGGGTTTTCGGTGGAGGAGGAGTTTTTAGCATTTAAAACAATTCTCTACTTCTATTCCTTAAGACATAACCGTGGGAGATGGTAAAGGAGCAATTAATGATAGCAAAAGATGGCAAAATATGATTGGTTCCAAAATTAAAGAAAAGTCAAATTATCAATTGTTTAATCCAGTCTAAAATGTTACTCCATTTAACTCTAATGACCCTACTTTCAGTCCCAAAATAATATACCCCATATTACTGTGCCATTAGGTAGCGATTTTTGCTACCGAAAATCGACCGATTCGCCAATTGGCGATTTTTCCGGTCCGGGAATTGTCTCCGGAAAAATCCAGAAAAATTTCTAAAAATCTCTAAAAATGTAAAACAATTTATGGTGCAATCCAAATAATTTTCCAAACTCGATTATCCCATTAATTTCATACAGAAGTTCAATTTCAACCCTAAGCCGGAAAATGACATGAATGCATGTATACTATGAGCATGTGTAACCAATCAATAATTATAGAGGCTATATGCTGTATGTGCATGCCGAGATATAATTTAATATCCCGAAACCGTCCAAATTACTAAAATACCCTTCCTATAGGAGAGGGGATGTTACATTAAAGATACAACAGGAAAGACTCTTAGAGACCTCAGGTTGTTTGTAAAGAGAAGAGACATTCTGAGCAAGCCTATAAGCAAGAAATTAGATGGGTACATGTTTATAATCGAGTGAATAAGCCACTACTGCTTTCTTAAATCAAAGAAGTTTTCTGATTTTCATTTGCATCGTAAGTGTTGCATTCATTGTCCATGAATGATTTATGAAATTTGTTATGTGTTTGCTACATGGGTTGTGTGATGATTTATAAAAGTGATTTTCTTTTGAAAAGATCAAATGTACATGAATTCATGTTTTCGAGAATGGTTTTCAAGATGTATATCAAGTATATGAAAAAACAAGTTTACAAGAAGTGCCATTTTGGGCAACACGCTTACAAGATTTTGAAATATATGTGTTATGTGGGTTTGTGGTGATCCCCTAAGTTAAGTCACGTGCATGTTGACCAAGTTAATGGCTTCTGCTGCCTGCCTGCTAATGGCATGGAGCTCCTTTATGGACTCCCATAAGTTCACAGCTACACAAGACCCTTATGGAAATTGTGTAATACGTTCTGTTTTGGATCTACCCAAACCATTATGATGTGCTTATGTGCTTATGATCTATTGAAAAGTTTCATGCATTACATGATTTAAAATTGTTCATAAATCGTTTGATAAATTGACAATTTCGAGGAATAAATGTTTGATGATATCTTGTATATGAAATAAATTTGTTTTCGAAAATATAAAATGGCAATGAGTTTTTGAAAAGAGCTTTTGCTTATCTTTTTATTATAAACTGTTAACCATGAGCTTTCAAACTCACCCCCTTCTTGTCCCCACCTTTAGGTGATGAGGAAGAGATCGAGTGATCAAGAGTATGAGGATGTTACTTCAAATTCTACATATCTTGGAGTTTAAGTTATCTTTGTAAAATGCAAGGATTAGTCACATTTGAAGAATTTGTAGTTCATGTAACTTTTGTAGTTTGAGATTTCGGATTTATGTTGTAAAATGGCTTGAAAAGCCATTATAGCTTTGTAAAATGAGGGTATTGAAATGTAAATGACAAAAAGTATTTGTATGTAATGTATTAAAGAGTATGATGTAGTAAAGATACGCTCAAGTCTTTTGATATTCACAAGAGGTTGGGTTCCTGCAAACGGGTCCCAATAGATTGTGCAGCTAGACATTTAGCATTGAATTGCTAAATAAAGATGGTGTTTATCATGCTTTATCATCATTAAATGGAGTTATGATCTAACCATTAAATGGTTTAATGGTTATCTTTTAATGATAGCATGAAACCTATTACCATTCATTGGATTAAAGAAGAAAGAGGTACATTGGATGAACTATCTTCCTTCTTTCATCATCAAAAAAATATAAATGAGAAGAGTCTCATTTATTGGCTTCTTTATGATTGATTAAAGAAAGAAGTGATGCATTTCATGAAAAGCTCTTCTTTCCTTTGAGATTAACCAAAAATTGTGAGGACGTAAGAAAGGGTTTTTGGCTTTTTTCTTTTAAGAAAAATCTCCAAATTTTTCTTCTTCTTTCTCATCAAAGGATCTTGTTAACCAAGTTGTCTAAGAAGAATAAGTGGTAGATCAAATTGGTCAAGGATACAACAACAAGGAGAGGAAAGATTGCCAAACGAAAGGATTCAAAAGTAAGGCTAAAGCTAGGGTTGAATACAAGAAGAAGGAGAGGAAGGCACAGTGAGGAGTTAAAGCTTTAGCAAAGGAGTCAATAATAATCTCTGTTTTGTTTATGTTTATTATTATCTTTATACCATATCATGTATAGATTGGCATGACGATTTGGATATATTGCTTCCGCTGTAATTTAGATTTTTAAAAAATTTTGAAATCTACAGTTTCTCTATAAATTCTAAAGTTACCTTATAAGATTTCTTCATTTAGTTTGTAACAAGGAGGGTGGTCTATCATCACCATGTTTCCTCCTTGGTTTCATTTTTATATGTTCATTGATTATGTAATGTACAAAATCATGTAATGATGAAGATGAAGAAGCCATGGATTGAAGAAATGAAGAGGTAAAGTTTCAGTTTTGGTTATGGTGTCTTGGCTATTTTTTTATTTTTAGAAAACAAAAGTGCTGGATTTTTGTTCTAACAAATTTTCAGTTGTATGAACTTTTTTGTAACAAAGTTTCAATTTTTACAAGTGCTGGAATTTTTATTTCATATTTATAAGTTTTGGTTTTGGTGAAAAACAAGTGCAGATTTTTATTTTCTTTTGAACAAAAATTTGGTTTTATGAAAATCAAATTCTTTGTTGTAGAAGAAAAGCCATTACGTACTTTTACCAAATGGGCTAGGTCATATGAGCGAAGAGTCTAAAGTGGAAGATCCAAGTCTGAAAAGAATATTTTGGGCCTAAAAGGCTTGTAATTTTTTTTATGTTTCTAGGATGGACAATCAAATGCGGCTTTTTATTTCATGTGATGAATTGATAAATGAATGCAAATAATATGTGATATTATGTGATTGCATGTCATTTAAAAAATTGCCAACCCTAGGCTTTTCCATGCATTCATTATGTATGAGATATATAATGAAACAATATAGAATGGATAATAAATTGCATCTAGACAAGATGGTATTTATTAAAACTTAAAGCCCAAAAAGCTTGAGTAGGAGAGGATGCTCATGTGAGAGTCTACGGTCTCTAAATGATGGCCCATTTGCATATAGTGAAGTATTACTCCTGACTGGAGGGCATGAATCCTAGATCTTGCACGTTTTAGGTTTTCTTAAGGATAAATTCATTTATTGGTAGCGAATGTGACCTCGCACTGAGACATGGTTTGCAAGTATCTTTAATGAATAAATCAAATGGTTAAACATTCAACATATTTTATTAATAACCTGCCCACTGTAGCTCTGTTGGTAAAAGTATGGACCAAATTATGACGGTTCTTTAAAAGTTAAGCATGAGGATGCTTAGTAGCCTTTTTAGTGGGAGTGGTTCTATTTTTTTAATGGATAAGATGACCCACCGTCACTTAGTCTGTTATAGATAAGAAAAATAATCGTCATATAAAGTTTTTAATTTTTTTAAGTTTTGTTAAATCTATCATCATACATACATGCATCATTATTTTATACGAAGTTTCAATATTATTGGGTAGTATGCTTATGTTTTAATAATTTGTATTTTTAGTCATAATCAACAGCAAAATGAATCCACTCACTTTGCTCTTGACAAATAACAAATTGGAAAGTGGAGAGAATTTTAATGAATGGAGACATAACTTTGACATTGTTCCTCAATATGAACATATTTCATGGGTATTAACTGAAAATAAGCCTGCACCTCCGAGTGGAGGTTTAACTCCTGAGATAGTCTAACAACATGAGCATTGGAAGAATGCTGACAAGAATACTAAGTGTTATATTCTAGTTTGATATGTTTTTAATTATTGATATATTTAATCATTTACACGTAGCGATTATTGACATGAAAATGCTTAAGATACTCATTTTAATTCATATATGATTTTAGGTACAATTTGGGATCAAAGAAAATAAAGTGAGTTGAAAGCATTACGCTTGGGTCAATTTTTGAAGATTTATTTTTTTTGTCTTTATGGGGCAAGGAAAAAAAAGAAGACAAGAAAAATGAAGTAAAAAATGACAACAAAAGAAGGAAAGAAGAGAATGAAACGACACAGCATAATTAGAAGCCAAGGCCAAAATGCTACAATATGGGTGGACTAAAGAGGAGCTAAATAGCAGCATATGAGAAGAGAAAAAAGGAGAGAGCAATGTTAAATTGTCCAATCAATCAATAGTAGACACATGCTACAATAGGCGGCAGAAAGACATAAAACAAGCACAGTGGGCGGAGAATAAAGGAAGGCAGTGCAGAATAGTGGAGGCTGTTGAAAAGAGCTGCGACAGTGAATAGAAATTTAGGGATTTTCAGCTAGGCATCGGAATGGGCGCTGAAACATTTTTTTGGGAAATATCCACGAAGGGATAGACACTCCGACGCAGGTTCAGAGGTGACGTTGATGCCGACTACCTGGATTAAATAATTTTTTATTATTTTGTTGTTTCTTTCTCTCATTAGAAATTGATTGTGTTATCCTATTTTAATTGATTTGGGTATTGTATATGGATAATTGGATTTTTGTTATTGTTCAGTTATTTGTGTATGAACCCATTGGGCATTATGAATTGATGATTTTAATGCATTAATTGAATTGTTAATTTCAAACCCATTCTAGAATTTCAATATAATCCGTAATTGTTATGTTGAAATTCATAGGTAGCGACTAATGATTCGTAATCATTAGAGATAACATAACCTAGGTTAAATGACACATTTTATGTGGTTGTTGCCTTGATTAATCGGTTTTCCTAATTCGTAATGCTACTAACTAATTAAATCTAGAGATTGTATCCTAAGTTGTTAGATGGTAAGGTTTAATAAACGATCGTATCTTGATTAAACAAAACCTAAGAGAAACTCGGGTTGTTGGACCCCGATCTTTGAGTGAAAATTTGAATTATGAAAATGAAATTTAAGGAGTGCTTTGTGTATGTCTTGTATAAGAGATGACTTAAAATTTAAAGAATATTGAGAAGAAAAGAAATGATCTGATTTTGATATCTTTGAGGTTTCGAGTGGATTGGTATGGTTTATGAAATTAAGTGGATGAGTTGATTGAAATTAAGTTGAAAATCATGACTAAAAAGAGAAAGTATGAAAATATGAAAAATTGTGAAATAGTTGACTTTTTGGCCTTTGAAAGTTGACTTTTGATTTAGGCATAATTTGAGAAAATGGTCTTCTGGAAACTTGTAGAGTACGTAAAGAGCTTTCTGTAGCCATAAAGTTTGCCATTTTTTGATATCGGGAGCGGAAGTTATGATCAGTCAAAGCTTATGTTTGAAAGATTTGACTTTTATTATGGCTGAAACTTTGACTGAGAAATTAACCTAGTTGGAGGTTAATTGAGCTTTGATGTTCTTCATGAAAGTTGAAGGATTTGATTTGACCTTTATTTTGATATAAAGTATGCAATTTTTCAATCTCGGAATAATAAGTTATGATTTTTACAAGTTTATATTGTGGTTTTAGCAAGATTATTAGAGGATAGTATCTTTGACCGGAAAATGGACTCCCGTAGGAGTCAAATTGATTTTTTATTTCATTCGTGGAAGATGTAGAGCTTCCTTCAAGCTTTCTATAGAGACTAAGTTTGTCAAAATTGGAGTTCGGGATTAAGAGTTATGAATTTTGGAAGTTTTGGATTTTTATGTGAAAAAAAAAGAGGAAATTTGTTTTATTCCCGTCACTAGGGCGACGCATCGCCCTGGCGATGGCGAGTGTTTAGCTCGCATCACTAGGGCGACGCATCGCCGTAGTGATGGCGGGCGTTCCGCCCGCGTCACCAGGGCGATCTCGCCCGCATGACGCCGTTTTGATTCTTTGGTTTTCTTGACTTTACTTTCTCAAATCTGACCTTTCTTCACTATTTTGCTTATATCTTTTCCGTCCGACATCAGATTGAGTTGATTCTTTCGGCGTTGGATTCCTAAGACAATTATCTACATCCTCATAGAAATTTGTGAATTTTTGAGATTAAATTTATTGTGATTAATTTAATCAAAGTGAGTTGGGAAATTTTCTGAACATAGATCAGTATTTTGTGAAATTCAGGATCTGTAGAGATCCGATTGAAGTGATTCTTGAGGAGAAATAAAGATAAGACAAGGGGCTACAAGTCATATGAAGAGATGAAATGTCAATTTTTCCCCTAAGGCTTTTAATTTCTGAATTTAAGTTCGGATTAGGGTGTAATTTTTGGATTAGGCACATCTGAGAGTATTTTGAGCATAACGTTTGATCTGGGAATCAAAATGAGACGATTATTGTTTTGATTTAAACTAGAGACATAAGGCTACAATTGTTATGAAGACATCGAGTTTCAATTCTGGGATTAAGAATGTGAATTTCTGGACAGAAATAATCGTACATGGAAAATGTGTTAGAATATGGTTTTACCCGAACTGTTTTGCGCATAACTTTTGATGTAGTGATCGGAATTGAGTACGGTCAGTGGCGTTGGATTCGTATGATTGAGAGGAACATTTCTCAAGAAGAAAGTTTTAACAAATTCCTTTTACTCGATAGTGCGAATCAAAACCGCATGTGAAAATGGCATAAAGTAACATGTTAGGGGCAATATGGTCATTTATCTATCTTTTAAATGATGTGGCTTTAAAACAACAAGGAGTTGTCGTTTTTTAAGAGGAAAATACGATGATGAGTGAAAAAAAAAGAAGAAGAAGAAGAAAGAAGAGTGGAGAAGTTTCGTATGGAGAAAAGAAGAGAGAGAAATTTAAGTTCCAACTTTTCTACTTGATTCTTAAGGCTTTTGGGATTTCTCCAAGAAGGAAAAGGATGGAGAATGAAGAGAGCTTCCTTCCAAGCCAAAGAAATTCGAAAATGGAGGAGAAAGAGGTAAGAGAAATTTTTCAACTTTGAGTTTTTGATGAATTTTTGGTTTAGAAACATGGATAGAGACTTGGGTTTGTGATTTATGAAGTTGTTTTTGATATTTTTTCCTTAGGTTATGTTTAATTTTGGTTATGGAAGATTCTAGAGAGAGAAAGCTTAGTGAAGAAGATGATGAATAGTGAAATTTGGGGGTTTTTGAAATTGATGATTTAGATAGCTTGAATTAGTGATGAATTTGAGATATCCTAAGTTAATTTTGATGTTTATACTTTAGGTGAAGTTTAATTTGAAAAATTGTAAATTGGGGGTTTGGGCCAAAATTAGAAATTTGGGGATTTTGTGAATTAATTCGAAAATGAAGGAGAAAGAGGTCAGAGAAAATTTTCAACTTTGAGTTTTTGATGAATTTTTGGTTTCGGTAAAATTTCGGTAAAATGGGTTTAAAGAAATGAGTTTGAGGATTTATATGATTGTATAAGAAATGATTAAGATGAATTAAGTGAATTGAAATTGGTGAGGATGAGTTTCCAAAAAGGGAATTGTATGGAATGGTTATGATTTGAATGAGATTGATTAAAGAGAAAAGGAACCAACGCGATGAATTTGATATGTTTCATGTTTGAAACGGATGTCGGTGTTTGTTTCAATTGGATTATTTCGATTCGCATTCGATTCAGAATTCTGCTTTTCGAGTTTTTCCGCTTTGTTATTCGTATTTCTGATGCACAATTTTTCCGAGTATTCGTTTCACTCCGATGATGCGATTTGTATTTCGATTAGCGATTTCTCGCTTTTCAATTTTCTGTCTTTCCGTTCCGTTTTTCGGTTGGGATCCGGTTCCCGGATCGGGTCCCAACATTTATGGTATCAGAGCCCAGTAATATGGTCTTACTTGGGCAAGTGTGTATGAGTAAGAAATTGGAAGAGTTCGTAAGGTTATATAGTGAATGTGATTTTGATGTGAAGGACATTTTCATGAATTTGTGTGATTATGTGATTTGGGTGTTAAGAATACGATTGATTAGAAACATGTGTTTGTGGAACTTAAGATTTGAATTTTGTGACGAATTGGGAGAAATTGATATAAACTATACTTCCGTAAGATGAAAGAATGACAAGTTGCTAAATGATGATTGAACCGTATCAGGGTTCCTTATGAAATGGACCATTGACTTGTGTCCATATCTGAAGAAATAACGAGTTATAGATATAGTAAGTTAATATGATATGAGTGTTATGAAGTACAAGAAGTGAAGTATTCTGAAGAGATTGAGAGTATGTATGATGAGGAAATTAGATAAGAAAAAGTGATTGATTATGAGGTTTGGAAAGAGTTTGATTATCTTCGTTGGGAAAGAAAATATATGATATGGGTGGTAAGTGATTCAAGAATTGAGAAATATTTGATTTGAGGAGATAGTGCCTTTGATATGATATTAGCATTAAATACTTTTGATATGATATTAGCATTTGACACAAGAAGTAAATTAGTGCAGATAAGTGGAGAAATATGTGTGATAAGGACAAAGCGATTGATAATGATTTTGGAAAGAAATTAGGAAGAAAGTGTTCGATGATCCTCGTTTAGAAAGAAATTATATGTAAGAATATGTCACTTGGTGTAAAATCTAGTATGAATTTCGAGGATGAAATTCTTTTAAGAGGGGGAGAAATGTTGGACCCCGATCTTTGAGTGAAATTTTGAATTATGAAAATAAAATTTAAGGAGTGCTTTGTGTATGTCTTGTATAAGAGATGACTTAAAATTTAAAGAATATTGAGAAGAAAAGAAATGATCTGATTTTGATATCTTTGAGGTTTCGAGTGGATTGGTATGGTTTATGAAATTAAGTGGATGAGTTGATTGAAATTAAGTTGAAAATCATGACTAAAAAGAGAAAGTGTGAAAATATGAAAAATTGTGAAATAGTTGACTTTTTGGCCTTTGAAAGTTGACTTTTGATTTAGTCATAATTTGAGAAAATGGTCTTCTGAAAACTTGTAGAGTACGTAAAGAACTTTCTGTAGCCATAAAGTTTGCAATTTTTCGATATCGGGAGCGGAAGTTATGATCAGTCAAAGTTTATGTTTGAAAGGTTTGACTTTTATTATGGCTGAAACTTTGACTGAGAAATTAACCTAGTTAGAGGTTAATTGAGCTTTGATGTTCTTCATGAAAGTTGAAGGATTTGATTTGTCCTTTATTTCAATATAAAGTATGCAATTTTTCGATCTCGGAATAAAAAGTTATGATTTTTACAAGTTTATATTGTGGTTTTAGCATGATTATTAGAGGATAGTATCTTTGACCGGAAAATGGACTCCCGTAGGAGTCAAATTGATTTTTATGTCCTTCATGGAAGATGTAGAGCTTCCTTCAAGCTTTCTATAGAGACTAAGTTTGTCAAAATTGGAGTTCGGGATTAAGAGTTATGAATTTTGGAAGTTTTGGATTTTTATATGAAAAAAAAGAGGAAATTTGTTTTATCCCCGTCACTAGGGCGACGCATCGCCCTAGCGATGGCGAGTGTTTAGCTCGCGTCACTAGGGCGACGCATCGCCGTAGTGATGGCGGGCGTTCCGCCCGTGTCACCAGGGCGACGCGTCACCAGGGCGACCTCGCCCGTACGACGCCGTTTTGATTCTTTGGTTTTCTTGACTTTACTTTCTCAAATCCGACCTTTGTTCATTATTTTGCTTATATCTTTTTCGTCCGACATCCGATTGAGTTGATTCTTACGGCGTTGGATTCCTAAGACAATTATCTACATCCTAATAGAAATTTGTGAATTTTTGAGATTAAAGTTATGGTGATTAATTTAATCAAAGTGAGTCGGGAAATTTTCCGAACATAGTTCAGTATTTTATTGAAATTCGGGATCTGTAGAGATCCGATTGAAGTGATTCTTGAGGCGAAATAAAGATAAGACAAGGGGATACAAGTCATATGAAGAGATGAAATGTCAAATTTTCCCCTAAGGATTTTAATTTCTGAATTTAAGTTCTGATTAGGGTGTAATTTTTGGATTAGGAACATCTGAGAGTATTTTGAGCATAACTTTTGATCTGGGAATCGAAATGAGACGATTCTTATTTTGAATTAAACTAGAGACATAAGGCTACAATTGTTATGCAGACATAGAGTTTCAATTCTGGGATTAAGAATGTGAAGTTCTGGACGGAAATAATCATACATGGAAAATGTGTTAGAATATGATTTTACCCGAACTGTTTTGCGCATAACTTTTGATGTAGTGATCAGAATTGAGCGCGATCAGTGGCGTTGGATTCGTATGATTGAGAGGAACATTTCTTGAGAAGAAAGTTTTAATAAATTCCTTCAACTCGATAGTGCGAATCAAAACCGCAAGTGAAAATGGCATAAAGTAACATGTTAGGGGCAATATGGTCATTTATCTATCTTTTAAATGATGTAACTTTAGAACAACAAGGAGTTGTCATTTTTTAAGAGGAAAATACGATGATGAGTGAAAAGAAAAGGAGAAGAAGAAAGAAGAGTGGAGAAGTTTCGTATGGAGAAAAGAAGAGAGAGAAATTTAAGTTCCAACTTTTCTACTTGATTCTTAAGGCTTTTGGGATTTCTCCAAGAAGGAAAAGGATGGAGAATGAAGAGAACTTCCTTCCAAGCCATAGAAATTCGAAAATGAAGGAGAAAGAGGTAAGAGAAAATTTTCAACTTTGAGTTTTTGATGAATTTTTGGTTTAGAAACATGGATAGAGACTTGAGTTTGTGATTTATGAAGTTGTTTTTGATATTTTTGCCTTAGGTTATGTTTAATTTTGGTTATGGAAGATTCTAGAGAGAGAAAGCTTAGTGAAGAAGATGATGAATAACAAAATTTGGGGGTTTTTGAAATTGATGATTTAGATAGCTTGAATTAGTGATGAATTTGAGATATCCTAAGTTAATTTTGATGTTTATACTTTAGGTGAAGTTTAATTTGAAAAATTGTAAATTGGGGGTTTAGGCCAAAATTAGAAATTTGGGGATTTTGTGAATTAATGGTGTAGAATCATCAATAATAGCATGAATTGATGAATTATGAAATCAATTTTGAAGAAATTATGTTTTATGATTTTGAATTTGTGCAAATTGGTTTAGGCCAATTTTGAAAATTGGGGATTTTCAAAATTGGAGATTGAAATAGTTTGAATATGAGAGGAATTGATATTTCCTAAGTTCAATTTGAGAAATTAAGTTAATTATGATATTGAATTTGATTGGATTGATTTAGGTTCAATTTGTAATTTGGGGTTTTGGAATTAGTGATGTAACTATCTTGGAATTAGTAAGAATTGATGACTTATGCATCAAATTGAAGGATTAAGTTATTTATGAGATTAAATTTTGATGAAATTGATTTAGGAAATTTTCAATTGGAAGGAAGAAAGGAGAAAGGTCAAATTGAAGCATTGGACAAGATGCTAGCATGGATATGAGGTGGGTAGTATATTTATTTATTGAATTATAAGCTAAATGTGAATTTTGAAAATTTAAAAAGCAAAATTTGATTTTGATAAATTATTATGGATAAAATGTTTGAAAAAGGATGTAAATGTTTGAAATTATGATTTCAAAGGAGTAAAATGAGTTTTAGAAAATACAAGACTTATGAATTTCATGGTTTTCAAATTATGTGATTTATGATTTGAATGATTTAAAGAATTAGTGCATATATTGATATGTGATTTACGTGAATTGCATTAGATTGATTATGTGCAATTATGTGGATATATGCTTGTGTCATTTATGACACAATTTGATGTTATGAGATGAAAAAGGTAAAAAAATCAAGATTTTCGAAAAGTGCCTTCGGGCAATCTGAGTTCCGTTTTCGTTATGTGTTAAGTGGGTTTGGTCAGGTCCTTTTGTGAGTCAGTGCTGTCTCTACTTGTTATAGCCTTCGCCCGGCTGCCCGCTAGTGGCATAGGAGTTCCGATTTCGGACTCTCCTCCGTTCACGGCTACACAGAACCGCTATGCGGGAATGTGCAGTACATCCTGTTTTGGACCGAACCAAACCAATTCTGATGTGTTATGTGTTTTTAATTTGATTATGATGTGATACACTATGAAGTGATGCATTCATGTTTAAGACTGTGCATGTTTTGAAAAAGGTTTGAGATTTTGAGAAGCGAGAAAGTAAATTTTCAAGCATGAAATTCTGAAATGGATATAAATGTTTTGAAACAAATGAAAATTTTGAGAAAATCTTAGAAAGTGTTGATGAAATTGAAAAGTTTGAAAATGAGTTTTTGGAGAAATTTTTAAATGGGAAATGTTTGAAAAATTTGAAAAATAAAAGATTTTTCCGCTTATTGTTCAGTTTATAAATATATTATCCACGAGCTTCCGAGCTCACCCCCTTTCATCCCCATCTCCAGGTTTTCACGCAGGAGATCGGATGGAAGACGAGTATGATGTCAACCCGATAGTTTTTGTATGCTTTGTTTTATGTGTAATGTTGGAGTTTAGTTTTGAAGTTGTGAAAAAGGTTTATGGATTATGTATTGCTTTTGTTTATGGCTTGAAAAGTCATTATATAAATTTATGATGTATTTCAGTTATGAGTGATGTATGATTGTGGAATAGATTTTGTACGTAAATTTGAATTGAGATGGATATAAATGGCAATTGGAATGTATATGAATGGTTTGTGATTGAATTGTGGATATTTGGATTGACATGTATTATGGAATGCATTTATGAAGTGTTTAGAACTAAGATTGTGTTGTTGCTGGTGTTTGGATTCCGGACGGGAGGTCCGAAGATGCCTTGTGTTATTGAGTTGTGATATTAGAAGTGAGTTTCTTGTGTTTTAAATTTTTAGGCTGTCAAAATACAGCCGTTATGCTGCCAAAATTTCGGTAAAATTTCTGTAAAATGGGTTTAAAGAAATGAGTTTGAGGATTTATATGATTGTATAAGAAATGATTAAGATGAATTAAGTGAGTTGAAATTGGTGAGAATGAGTTTCCAAAAAGGGAATTGTATGGAATGGTTATGATTTGAATGAGATTGATTAAAGAGAAAAGGAATGAATAAGTGGAAAACAAAATTATACCGGATTTGAAATGTCGTAAGGTTTCCAACGCGATGAATTTGATATGTTTCATGTTTGAAACGAATGTCGGTGTTTGTTTCAGTTGGATTATTTCGATTCGCATTCGATTCGGAATTCTACTTTTCGAGTTTCTCCGCTTTGTTATTCGTATTTCTGATGCACAATTTTTCCGAGTATTCGTTTCGCTCCGATGATGAGATTTGTATTCCGATTAGCGATTTCTCACTTTTCGATTTTCCGTCTTTCCGTTCCGTTTTTCGGTTGGGATCCGGTTCCCGGATCGGGTCCCAACACGGGTAAATTTTTAATCCACTATTAATAGTTACTAAGAGAGGTTAAAGAATAACAAATTAATAAAATATGCTTAGTCAGGGTGTAGACCGAGATTGAACCAAAGAACCTAGTCCTTACCGAATTCCCCACTTTTATCATTTTTGCATGTTTTCTTTAATTTGTTTTTATTAGTTATTTTCATTTTATTTTCTTCTTTGAAAAATCCAAAACATCCCGTTAAGTGTAAACACCGATTAATTTCATTTCATAAACTTTACACACACTCTATGTGGAATCGAACTAGACTCACCATGACTACAGTAGTAGTCTAGTTATTTTATTTTGACTAGCGTAACGACGCGCGATTAAATTTTGACGTCGTTGCCGAGGAGTTCAGTGTTTTAGTTTTTGTTTATGATTTAATTGGTGTTTTGTATATATTTGTTAGTAATTGATTTCTTTCCTGTTATTTTGTCATCTGTTCATTTTTTTTGTTTTATGTTTAAAAAAAATTATGGATGGAAGTAATTTCTTTTACAACTCATCTTTTCAATCCTATAACAATGTTTGGACTAATCAACCTAACTTTTATTATGGATTGAATAATCATCAGAATTACTTCCATGATAATCTGTAGGACGTACAATAATTCTCGTACAGACCAGAAGCTTCCTATCACAACTTTGGTCCATCTCTGGAAGAGTTGATGTTGCAATTGCAGGAGAATACTTTACAATTCCAGAAGGATGGAGGGCAATGTCCAAAAAACACATGGTCTAATTCCCAAGATTCGGAGAGTCATCACGATTCAGTTGCATCTCTTAATGTTGGACCCCGTTTCCGGAGCCCAACATCGGGCATGAAAGCGTGATACTTGCTACATGAGGCAAAACTTATTAATCAAACGAAGAAGGAAAACCCTCAGAAGCTCAAGGGCCCCATAGTGAACAAACTTGGAACTTTTTTTCATTTATTTAAAACAAACACATCCATAATTCATTAATATCCAAAAAGGTGAGTTTTACAAAGCTTTACTAACATTTCAAACCAAATTACAACTTTTGAGTTCAAGATGCCAAAAGTAAAAAAATACACTTGAACCAATAGAACTTGAAATGTAACTAAAGCCTTGACTTCCAAAAGTGAAACTTGAAAATACATAAATAGAACAAAATAGAGTGTCGCCATAACTCGTGACTCACTCGGTCTCTTGCTCATCACCTGAATGGGGGAGGTAAAGGGGGTGAGCTATAAATATCGTGGGAACACATTTATAATATAGAAATAAGCAAAACTATTCAAAAGGTAACTCATTGCCGTGATATACATTGAAATCATAGTAATTGAGCATGTAAAAGTCATTATCTCGAAATGCTTAATTTGAAAACAATTCATGAGTAAAATTCCAAATTTAAATGCGTGAAACATGGTAATAAATCATAAACACATAAGCATAGGATAATGGTTTGGGTTAGTCCAGGTTCATGACGTACTACACATTCCCATCGAAATGGTTATGTGTAGTCGTAGTTTCTTGAGGGAGTCCTTGTGGGGAGCTCCGTGCCACTTAATGGGCAGGTAGTGCTTTTCATGGTCAACGTACACGTGACGGTTCTTGGGACATACCACAAACCCACATATCATGCATGATTCAAAGTCTTGTAAACTTGATTGCCAAACTGGCACTTGCTTGTAAACTTGCTTTCCATACCTTTTTGGAAAAAAATGATTTCATATGCATGTATTTCTTGAAAAGAGAAAACCCTTTTGAAACCCTTTTAATAATCATGAATGCAAATCATATGGCAAAAATATAATCAATTCACATTAGCATATAAGGCAACATTGATGATGCAATTTAAAGCATTAAATCTTTCTTGATTTGAACAAAACAATGAGTGACTTATTTACTGTATTATAAATATGAACCAACCTTGAATTCCTTGCTTGTACTTGCTCAGGAATGAGTTTCCTCTTGATCCTCTTGCTCCTCTTGCCTCACTTGATTTCCTAAAACAAGAACCAACATCCCATTCAATAACTCATGCTGAAACAATAATTCTATTCTTAACTTCCATCCAAAATTTCATATCCTTAGAGACTGATTCAGAACTTCATTTCTTCATGAAACTTATAGCCCTATGTCTCTAGTTTACAACACATCAAAAATCACCTCATTCATACTTCTATAGTGAAAGATATGCCCAAAAGCATAAAATTCATCTCTACTAGAAACTGGGGGCTCGCCACGGCGAAGGCTGCGCTCGCTGTGATGTGCGGCCCGCTCCTCGTCGCGACGTCCAAGCTCGTCGCGACGTCTGACTTGCTGCTCATCGCGACGTGCACCATTGTGTGCATCGCGCCGTGCACGCCTTCCACGAACGTCGCGACATGTGGGTCTGGAGAACGTCTCCGAACTTGATTTTTCCAGCATTTTCAACATCAATCCTTCCCATTTTGACAAAGCAACACACCTAAACTTAAGATCATTCCTTATACTTCAGTTCTAAACTCATTCTAACACAAAAATCACCATCAAGACACAACAAAATCATCAACCCAAAGAACTTAATCAATATTTCCAAAAAGCCTAAACCATCGGTTCTAACATCATTCCAAGCAAATCCAGGGTTCAATCCATCTCAAACAAGAAGAAATAAACTCATACTTACTTGTTGAAGCTTCAAATTCGATCAAAAATTGTTAAACCTAGCTTTCCTCTTTTCTTCTTCTTCTTCCTCTCTTCCTACGACTCCCTTTTCTCCTTTCCTTTCTTTCCCCTTTTTTTCTTTTCTTCTTCTAAATCCTTAAGCCTAAATGAAGGCACAAAGACTAGAATGCCCCTCCTTGTTAAGTTTAATCTTCCCAACTTAAGTGAACTTCCTATAATGCCCTCATAAAGTTTTACCCCTTTCATAAATGCTTATTCCACACTAATCCCAAGTTAATCTTAATTTTCCATTACTACTCCCAATAAAATCAAACTATGCAATAAATCATACAATCAACACAGTTCATGCTTAATAACAGCAATAAAAACAATTTGGGGCCCAACATTTCTCCCCCTCTTAAAAGAAATTTAGTCCTCGAAATTTACCTGAATCATCGAAGAGACGTGGATACTTTTTCTTCATGGCATCCATTGGATCCCACGTGGCCTCTTCCACTGAATGATTCCTCCACAGGACTTTAACTAGCTGAACCGTCTTGTTTCTGAGAACCTTTTCTTTGGTGTCTAAAATCTCCACTAGGATTTTCTCATAACTCAAATCATCTCTCAACTGAACCTCCGTAGCCTGAATGATCTGAGAAGGATCCGATCTATACCTCCTCAACATAGAGACATGAAGGACATCATGGATCTGAGACAATTCCGGCGGTAACGCCAACCTGTAGGCTAGTGGGCCAATCCTCTCAAGAATCTCGTAAGGACCCACATACCTCGGACTCAACTTTCCCTTCTTGCCAAATCTCATTACTCCTTTCCAAGGAGACGTCTTAAGGAACACCTTCTCACCGACTTCATACTCCATCTCCTTTCGATGAGCATCAGTGTAACTCTTCATCCCGTCTGAGTCACTTTAAGTCACCGCTAACAGATTGACTTTATCCATCGTCATCTGAATCAACTCTGGTCCTACCAGCTTCCTCTCTCCTTCTTCATCCCAACATAACGGAGTCCTACATCTCCTTCCATACAATGCCTCATATGGAGCCATCTGAATGCTCGAATGGTACGAATTGTTATAAGCAAATTCGACCAATGGCAAGTGTTCATCCCAAGCTCCCTTGAAATCCAACACACATGCCCTGAGCATTCCCTCAAGTGTCCGAATGGTCCTTTCAGATTGACCATCCGTTTGAGGGTGAAAAGCCGTACTAAAATTCAGCTTAGTCCCTAAAGCTTCCTGTAAACTTCCCCAAAATCTCGAAGTGAACCGAGGATCCCTGTCAGAAACTATGGAATTTGGAATCCCATGCAATCTCACTATCTCATCGATGTACTTCTTTGCTAACACATGAAAAGAATCATTCTGCTTGATTGCCAGGAAATGGGTTGACTTCGCCAACCGATCCACAATAACCCATATGGCATCATGCTTCCTACTGGTCTTGGGCAAACCCATCAGGAAATCCATGGTCACTCTTTGCCACTTCCACTCAGGAATGGACAATGACCTTAACTTGCCTGAAGGTGCCTAGTGTTTAGCCTTGACTTGCTGACACACTAGACACTTACTTACATACTCTGCTACATCCCTCTTCATGCCCTTTCACCAGAAATGCTCTCTCAAATCTCTGTACATCCTGGTGCTACCTGGGTGCATGGAATAAGGCGCATTGTGTGCCTCATCTATTATCTCATCCTTAACCTCCCTTCTATCTGTAATGCAAATCCTGTTTCTTACTGTCATGAGTCTGTCATCCCTCATTACTACTTCAAAAATCTTACCATTATGAATTTCCTCCCGAAGCTTGCTCAAATCTGCATCCTGCGCCTGCAACTCCCTAACATTCTCCCTGAGTATTGGCCTTACCCGGATGTTAGCTAGAAGGTAATCTGGTTCCTCCTGCTTTAAGCTTATCTTAAGCTTAGCCATCTCTTTCAATAAAGGAAGGTAAACTGTCTGAACATGGGCAATAGAAGACTTCCTACTCAAAACATCTGCTACGACATTTACCTTGCCTGGGTGATACTCAATCAGCAGATCATAATCCTTGAGTAACTCAATCCACCTTCTCTGCCTCAAATTCTGTTCCTTCTGGCTCAATAATTACTTGAGACTCTTGTGATCAGTAAAGATCCTCGTCTGAACCCCATAAAGATAATGCCTCCAAATTTTCAAGGCAAAGATCACTGCTGCCAACTCCAAATCATGAGTCGGATAATTCAACTCAGAAGGCTTCAGTTGCCTTGAAGCATAAGCTATCACCCTGTCTCCCTGCATCAATACACAACCAAGACCCTTCCTCGAGGCATCACTGTACACCGAATAGCCCTCATCACCCGAAGGCAAAATCAAGACTGGAGCACTTGTCAACCTGTGCTTGAGCTCCTTAAAGCTCTTCTGGCATTCATCAGTCCAGATAAACTTCTAATTCTTCCTCAACAGCTTAGTCATCGGAGCAGCTATCATGGAAAATCCTTCTACGAACCTCCTGTAGTAACCTGCCAAATCCAGAAAACTTTTCACCTCTGTCACTGTCTTGGGCGCATGCCAATTCACCACTGCTTCGACTTTCCTCGGATCAACATATACACCATCCTGCGAAATCACATGTCCAAGGAATGTCACCTCATGAAGCCAAAACTCACACTTGTTGAACTTAGCATAAAGCTCCCTCCCCCTCGGAGTCTGCAACACAATCCTGAGATGTTCTTTATGTTCTTCTTCACTCTTAGAATATACCAGAATATCATCTAAAAACACTATAACAAACTGATCCAAATACTCCTTGAAGACCCTATTAATAAGATCCATAAAAGCAGCTGGAGCATTGGTCAAACCGAATGGCATAACCAAGAACTCATAATGTTCATACCGAGTCCTGAAGGCTGTCTTGCTTACATCAGACTCCTTGATTCTGAGCTGATGATAGCCTGACCTGAGATCAATCTTGGAGAAGTCCTTTGCTCCCTGCAGCTGGTCAAACAGATCATCTATCCGTGGCAAAGGATACTTGTTCTTAATGGTCACCTTGTTGAGTCTCCGATAGTCAATACACATCCACCATGATCCATCTTTCTTCTTGACAAACAGAACTGATGCTCCCCATGGTGACGAACTCGACCTGACATACCCCTTCTCTAACAGTTCTTCTAACTGTTCCTTAAGCTCCCTCAACTCAGCTGGAGCCATCCTATAAGGCGGTATTGAAATCAGCGCGATTTCGGGAATCAAATTGATGGCAAACTCGATTTCCCTCACCTGCGGCAAACCTGGTAATTCATCTGGAAACACATCTGAAAACTCCCTCACAATCGGAAAATCCTCTAACTTCCCGTCACCCACATCGACATCCACCACATGTGTCAAGAAGGCTTCACACCCCTGGCCCATCATTCTTTCAGCTAACATAGCCGAAATCAGTCTTGGCAATGGTGTTTTCTTGTCCCCCTTGAAAATCACCTTCTCACCATTGCCCGGATCAAATTCCACCTCTTTCCGACCACAATCCAACTTTGCCAGATATTTCTCCATAGTATCCATCCCCAAAATAACATCTAACCCTCTTAGGTCTAGAGGTAGTAAGTCCATTACCAATCTGGCACCCTCAATGAAGAGTTCACAATCCTTATATACCTGACTGATCACCACATTCCTCCCTAGAGGAGTACTAACAAGCAAAGGTTTATCCAAAGGCACAGAATTCACACCATGAAATGCTATACTTGCAGAAACAAAAGAATGCGTGGAATCAGAATCAATTAAAACAAATACTGCTGAATCAAGTAACTGAGTCATACCCGTGACGACTTCAGGTGCGGCTGCATCTTCCTCCCTAGTCATGGCAAACACCCTTGCCTGAGCCTGACCCATTGGCCTTCCTGGAGGAATAGCCTTCCTAGCAGTCCCAGAGCTGTCTACCTCAGTAACTGGCCTGGTTCCCACTGTTTCTGCACGCCTTGGAGCTTGAAACTGCGACCACTCCTGTCTCGATACCTGTGGACAATCCTTGACCATATGCCCCTTCTCTCCACATCTAAAACAGACTCCAAGAGACTTGAGGCACACTCCTTGGTGATGTTTCCCACAATGATCACATAAGGGGTTGGTGAACCAACTCTTTCCTGCTCTTCCAGTGCCTCCCACATTAGAGGCTTGCCCTGACACTACCTTTATCTGCCTGTTCCTGGTAGAGCCACTGCTACCCACTTCACTCTAAGTGTGAAAGCTCCTTGTGGTCCTCTCAGGCATCGGTGGACTTGATCCCTTCTTAAAAGACTAGTTCCTGTTCCTCCTTTTCCGGCTTACTTCATTTATGATATTCTCCAGTTTTTCGGTCTAGAGTGCAGCATCCACCAATTGCTGGTAGTCATAGAAATTGTGGATCAAGACTTTCTCCCGGATTCCCAAGTGAAGACCTCCCTCAAACTTACGGCACTTGTCTTCCTCAGATGCCACAATGTTAGCTGCATAACGAGAAAGCTGTGTGAACTTCAACTCATACTCGCTCACATTCATGTCCCTCTGAGTGAGGTTCTGAAACTCCCTGGACTTCTCCTATACATACAATCTGGAGAGATACTTCTTTCTAAACACTTCCCCAAAGTCTCTCCATGTCGATCTGGTGGCATAACCTCGACCGTGAGTATCGATTCCCACCAATCAAGGTCGTCTCCAATGATCGACCGCATACTCTAACTTCTCCTCATCTGTGCATTTCATCTGTACTAGAACCCTCTCGGTCCTCTTCAACCAGGCTTCAACCTCTTCTGGATTAGTCAACCCATTGAAATCCATAGCCCCAAACTTACGGAGCTTGTCATACTGCCCACTCCTGTCTACTGGAGCTGGCATCGGAATCTGAGATCTTTGACCCATGGCATACGTGAAAGCCTGAGCAAAGGCTTGAAAGAAACTCAGATCCATGGGATTCATTTGAGGCATAGGAGGAGGCGGTGAAGGCACTTCTTGTTGCAAACTAGGTGTCTCAGAAATCGGAGCAGAATGTGTCCCAGCATCCTGAGGAACATGGGATTCATCCGTGCTCCCTTGATGAGAATGAGATCGAGTCATAGCTCCTCGAGTTCTCTTTCGAGGTGGCATTTTCACTCCTTAAATATAAAACCATTGAAAATATTTAGTTCAAGTAAGACAATTTCAAAGTATGTAAAAACAGTTCAAATCATGTTAAAAAATGCAAGTTATTCCTTGAAAGCAATGCCATATAGCCCTATACCAAAACCTAGGCGCTCTGATACCACAACATGTTGGACCCCATTTTCGGAGCCCAACATCAAGCATGAAAGCGTGATACTTGTTGCGTGAGGCAAAACTTATTAATCAAACGAAGAAGGAAAACCCTCGAAAGCTCAAGAGCCCCATAGTGAACAAACTTGGAACTTGCTTTCATTTATTTAAAACAAACACATCCATAATTCATTAATATCCAAAAAGGTGAGTTTTACAAAACTTTACTAACATTTCAAACCAAATTACAACTTTTGAGTTCAAGATGCCAAAAATATAAAAATACACTTGAACCAATAGAACTTGAAATGTAACTAAAGCCTTGACTTCCAAAAGTGAAACTTGAAAATACATAAATAGAACAAAACGGAGTGTCGCCATAACTCATGACTCACTCGGTCTCTTGCTCGTCACCTGAATGGGGGAGGTAAAGGGGGTGAGTTATAAAGCTCGTGGAAACACATTTATAATATAGAAATAAGCAAAACTATTCAAAAGATAACTCATTACCGTGATATACTTTGAAATCATAGTAATTGAGCATGTAAAAGTCATTATCTCGAAATGCTTGATTTTGAAAACAATTCATGAGTAAAATTCCAAATTTAAATGCGTGAAGCATGATAATAAATCATAAACACATAAGCATAGCATAATGGTTTGGGTTAGTCCAGGTTCATGACGTACGGCACATTCCCATCGAAATGGTTATGTGCAGTCGTAGTTTCTTGAGGGAGTCCTTGTGGGGAGCTCCGTGCCACTTGTGGGCAGGCGGGCGAAGCCTTTTCATGGTCAACGTGCACGTGATGGTTCTTGGGACATACCGCAAACCCACATATTATGCATGATTCAAAGTCTTGTAAACTTGATTGCCAAACTGGCACTTGCTTGTAAACTTGCTTTCCATACCTTTTTGGAAAAACATGATTTCATATGCATGTATTTCTTGAAAAGAGAAAACCCTTTTGAAACTTTTTTAATAATCATGAATGCAAATCATATGGCAAACATATAATCAATTCACATTAGCACATAAGGCAACATTGATGATGCAATTTAAAGCATTAAATCTTTCTTGATTTGAACAAAAAAATGAGTGACTTATTTACTTTATTATAAATATGAACCCACCTTGAATTCCTTGCTTGTACTTGCTCAGGAATGAGTTTCCTCTTGATCCTCTTGCCTCACTTGATTTCCTAAATCAAGAACCAACATCCCATTCAATAATTCATGCTGAAACAATAATTCTATTCTTAACTTCCATCCAAAATTTCATATCCTTAGATACTGATTCAAAACTTCATTTCTTCATAAAACTTATAGCCCTATGTCTCTAGTTTACAACGCATAAAAAATAACCTCATTCGAACTTCTATAACAAAAGATATGCCCAAAAGGCTAATATTCATCTCTGCTAGAAATTAGGGGCTCGCCGCGACGTGCGGCCCGCTCCTCGTCGCGACGTCTGACCTGCTACTCGTCGCGACGTGCACCATTTTGTGCGTTGTGACGTGCGCGCCTTACACCCATGTTGCGGCGTGCTCATGAGCACGTCGCGACTTGTGGATCTGGAGAACGTCTCCAAACTCGATTTTTCCAGCATTTTCAACATCAATCCTTCTCATTTTGACAAAGCAACACACCTAAACTTAAGATCATGCCTTATACTTCAGTTCTAAAATCATTCTAACATAGAAGTCACCATCAAGACACAACAAAATCATCAACCCAAAGAATTTAATCAATATTTCCAAAAACCCTAAACCATCGGTTCTAACATCATTCTAAGCAAATCCAGGGTTCAATCCATCTCAAACAAGAAGAAATAAACTCATACTTACTTGTTGAAGCTTTAAATTCGATCAAAAATCGTTAAACCTAGCTTTCCTCTTTTCTTCTTCTTCTTCCTCTCTTCCTACGACTCCCTCTTCTCCTTTCCTTTCTTTCCCCTTTTTTTCTTTTCTTCTTCTAAATCCTTAAGCCTAAATGAAGGCACAAAGACTAGAATGCCCCTCCTTGTTAAGTTTAATCTTCCCAACTTAAGTGAACTTCCTATAATGCCCTCATAAAGTTTTACCGCTTTCGTAAACACTTATTCCACACTAATCCCAAGTTAATCTTAATTTTCCACTACTACTCCCAATAAAATCAAACTATGCAATAAATCATACAATCAACACAGTTCATGCTTAATAACAGCAATAAAAACAATTTAGGGCCCAATATTTAATTAACTTGTTAATAATATGGCTTTTAACAATTTCCAATTTCTACAGGATATGCAGCAACAGTTGCAAGAATTATGACAAGAGACAAAAGCAAACCAACAGAGGTTGGAACACCTAATGGGTCAGATGGCAATAAGTCTTAATCGACTAAAATCGCAAAGCGAAGAGGAGCAGTCATATCTGAGGTGTTCCCAATTGAAGTTTGTGTGGAAAATTTGCAAAGTTATAAGGAGCTTGAGAATTTTGAGGTCAACCCTCAATGAATTGTTTGTGTCGAATAAGTGGAGAAGGAGCCCGAAGTCGAAAAGGACACATCTTTTAGCTTAGAGGTAAGTACTAAGTCTATTATTATTTTTGAAACTAAGTCTTTACCTTTACATAATAGACTAGAGGAATTAAAAGATAAAGAAAAAGGTGAAGAGACGTTCAAAATATTTTCCGAATGTATGGACTTAGTCGAAATTGAGAGTTTGAGGATAGGGAAGACTCTAAATGAGGATGATGATTGATCGCGGCTCTGTCGATTCGACCTTACGATCGATCCTCGAAAACCGGTCAAAAATAATAATTTCCAAGATTGTGGTATAGGTTGCAACCTCGGGTCGTCTCACTTAATTGGAACCAATTGAAAAAGATCTAAGCTAGCCTAAATGTCAAAAATTGCAATTAAAGTTGATAAAATGGGGTTTGGTCATTGAAAGAACTAGTAACAGTAATTAAAATTGGAGAAAAAGTATAAAGGAATGTTTTTGGATTTTTAATAAAATAAATGAACTTAAAATTTTGGGTAATGAGCAAATGATAATAAATCCTCTTGAAAATGGGCGCAGGCTATCACAGTTCAAAAAAATGAGTTTTCGGAAATAGAATCCACTAAGTTTCGAAAGATCAACCCTAAAGGACTCTTTAGGTCCAAAGATTTAATTAATGAACTCCATTATTTAAATCTTTGTTAAAAACCTTAGTGTGAAAATTGGACAAGTAAATGCAATCGGTCAATCGGATAAAAACACAACCATCTAAATCAAACACAACTAGGCAGATTTTGAGAGTAAATGCAATAACCGAATGACATATATGAGACTTCATATATTAAGCATGAAAATTCTACAAATAACTTTGTCCAAATCGCAACATAGTGTTCAGCACACGGTTAAACTGTTAACCATGCTAATCTAGCTATACAGATGCAATCTCTAACTCAGAGTTTACACTAATATAACTAAACCTCAGACACTATATGACTACTCCCCTTTGAAGCTTCCGGTGAACTCAAGCCATTGCTACATCTTCAAGAGGAAATGTGACTTAGCTACGCATAACTCCAGTCTGTCTCTCGACTGCTGAAGATTGAGTGATACTCATGGTGGCAGACGATACTGACGGTGGCGATGATGGTGGTGATGGTCGACGATGATGAAAACTGGAAATGAAATGATGGTGGAGTAGAATGTCGTCTCTGCTACCTCCGAAACGTCTCTCTGTATCCGTATCTGTCTCTGACCTAAAAATAACAAAGTTTTTATATAATGGATGTAGGTCAGGTCAGAGCAGTGAGGAAAACTTTCCATTTAAGGTTGGATATCCGCTCGTACGTTGCGGCGTGTAAATAAATATTCGTCGCGATGTGTAGAATTGCCTGCTCGTCGCGTCGTACGAATTGACATGCGTCGCGATATGTGGAAGTGATTTGCTCGTTGCGACGTGTGGATTAATATTCGTCACGACGTGCAGATAGGACCTCATGACTGTTGACTTCCTGATGTGTTGACTCCTTTGCTCCTGCAATAAAATAATAACAATTTGCAGTATCAATTGTCCTCATGAAGATTATAGAGAAATTAATATCAGATCATGACAATTTACTAACAGATTGCGAATTAAAAGAGCTCGTTATGAGGAACCAATTTAAGCACAAAAATCATCAATTAGGAGTCAACGAATGCATAAGCAGCTATGAAAATGTAGCCAATTTATAATGTAAACTTGGCTCAATCAATGATCAACTAAGGCCCTATCCGGAACTACCTCGCGTGGAAGTGGCGCTAACTGTAATACCCAAAGATTATAATTTTGTCACGTGAGGATAAGAAGGAGTCAAGCCAGTGACCCTAAACAAAGGCGCTTCTTAGGAGGCAACCCAAGGGAAGTAGATTTCTTTTCCTTTACATTTTGGCATTACTTTTTATATGCATGTGTGCTTTTGAATTTGTTTGTTTTACTTGTTTTTAAGTTTTCAATCAAAATGAGAGAAAGAATAAAACAAATAAAACAAACATTTTCTCATTTTCTATTGCTTCTAGGATTATATAATCATGATTGGAGTGTGAATTGACTAGAGAATTTCATAGTGACTCTAACATGTACTTTTGCTCTTGTGATTGGTCGATATGCATTATCTTTGGAAGAGTAGTGACTAATGGTAGACAAAGTCGGTGAGATTTTAAGCCTTATTTGACTTACACATCAATATCAATCTCATTGCCTTTTGATAATGTGTGACGTTCATGACATGTATATCCTGATTTTGCATTGAATTTTTATTCGAGACCACATATTTATCATATGCATTAACATGGATATGATTATGCAATCTTTGTTTTTCAGAAGCTACATTACCAAATGACCTACCCTATCAACATGATTTTCTCCTTGTTAATCCCCTTTGAGCTTTATACCTTCCTTTTTTGTATAAACTGCATTTTATGCTTTTAAACTTAACCAAATGTCCTACCCAAGTCATAAAGTAAGTGGAACATTTGTGATTGTTGAGTTTATGGATATACAAAATTGTAAGTGTGGGGGTGTACATATGTAAGGGTTGGTTATAATGTTGTGATGTTATTTTATGTCTTATCATTGAAATTTTTATATTGATGTAGTTTATTTTAATTTTATAAGAAAAAAAGGAAAAGAACAGAAAATGAAAATAGAAAATAAAAGTGAAAAGAAAAGAAAAGAAAGCATGAAAAGAAAAGAAAAAAGAGAATGAAAAAAAAGTTTATATTAAATGTATCAAGGAGGAATTGCATATGTGTTGAAAAGTTGTTTATGATTTATACATCTTCCTAAATTTGTAATGGATGTGTTATTTGAGCATGTTGAATATGAGGTAGAGGTTGGCTTGGAAGGTTCACTCTTATGATTTCATTGGCATAAATTGTATGAGTGATTCCTTCGGATTGATATATGCTTCATGTGGTTTGTGTATGAGAGATTAATGAGGTTGTGAAATGTAAATGTTATATTTGTCATAACTGACAGTACCCAGTTTTTAATTAGTGTTACTTTGTTTCACTAGCTTTGATGACTTTCATGCTACTTGACCCAAATATATCTTACCTCACATTTGCCCACATTATAGCCTTGAAAAGTCCTTTGATTCATGATTTTGCATGTGAACATTAGTGGTGGAGAAATGAAATAATATGCAAAGTTATGGATTGTCATGATCATGAATGGTGATGAGTATACCCATAGATATATTTTAGTTAAACACATTTCCCAAGTCTACCATTAGATTGCTTAGTTTTTAAAGATATTGAATGTTAATTGATCATGAGTAAAAGCTTGGAATGTTGATTTCTTGCTATGATTTTTGAAAGTCACTCATCTTTGGTTATGATTATATTGTCTTGGAAAATATGGGAATTGAGTAAATGTTTCGGGTCTTTAAGCTTAATTTGGATGTTTTGCTCGAGGTTGGACAAAAGCTAAGTGTGGGAGAAATTGATATATGTTTAATTGTTGATATATTTAATCATTTACACTTAGCGATCATTGACAAGAAAATGTTTAAGATACCCATTTTAATTCATATATGATTTTATGTACAATTTGGAAGCAAAGAAATTAAAGTAAGTCGAAAGCATTACATTTGGGTCATTTTTCGAAGATTTATTATTATTTTTGTCTTCATGGAGCAAGGAATAAAAAAGAAGACAAGAAAAATGAAGTACAAAATGACAACAAAAGAAGGAAATAAGAGAATGAAACAATGCATCATACTTAGAAGTCAAGGCCAAAATGCTACAATATGGGTGGACTAAAGAGGAGCTAAATGGCAGTGCATGAGAAGAGAAAAAAGGAGAGAGCAGCATTAAATTGTCCAATCAATCAACAGTAGAAACTTGCTACAGTAGGTGACAGAAAGACATAAAACAAGCACAGTGGGCAGAGAATAAAGGAAGAATAAAGGAAGGTAGCGCAAAATAGTGGAGGCTGTTGAAAGGAGTTGCGACAGTGAATAAAAATTTAGGGATTTTCAGCTAGGGATCGGAATGGGTGATGAAGCATTTTTTCAATAAAGATTCATGAAGGGCTAGGCACTCTGACGTTGGTTTGAAGGTGACATCAACACCCATGACCTGGGTTAAGTATTTTTTTAATTATTTTGTTGTTTCTTTCTCTCATTAGAAATTGATTGTGTTATGCTAGTTTAATTGATTTGGGTATTGTGTATGGATAATCGGATTTTCATTATTGTTCGATTATTTGTATGTGAACCCGTTGGGTATTGTGAATTGATGATTTTAATGCGTTCATTGAATCGTTAATTTCAAACCGATTGCTAGAATTTCAATATAATTCGTAATTGTTATGTTGAAATTCATAGGTAGCGACTAATGATTCGTAATCATTAGGGATAACATAACCTAGGTTAAATGACGCATCGTATATGGTTGTTGACTTAATTAATCAATTTTCCTAATTTTTAATGCTACTGCCAAATTAAATCTAGAGATCGTATCCTAGATTGTTCAATGGTTATGTTTAATTAACAATCGTATCTTGATTAAACAAACCCTAAGGAAAAACTCGAGTTAATTGTTAACCCATGATTAATAATTGCTAAGAGAGGTTAAAGAACAACAAATTAATAAAATATTCCTAATTATGGCGTAGGCCGAGATTGAACTAAAGAATTGGGTCCCTACCGAATTCCCCACTTTTATCATTTTTTTGCATGTTTTCTTTAATTTGTTTTTATTAGTTAGTTTTATTTTATTTTCTTCTTTAAAAAATCCAAAACCCCCCCATTAAATTTAAACACCAGTTAATTTTATTTCTTAAACTTTACACACTCTCTCTGTGGGATTGACCTAGACTTACCATTGCTATAGTAGTAGTCTAGTTATTTTATTTTGACTATCATAACGACATGCGGTCATAGCTTCTATCAACGGCATGTTGCAAAAGCAAATTGCTTCTATGAAAATTGCTAGTGTAATGTTCCATCACCTACATGAGATGTTTGGTGTGAGGACTAGGTCTAGAAAAGTGAAAGCTATCTAGACCTTTCATAATCTTAGACAAAAACTAGGTGAATCGGTGCGAGATTACATGCTTAAGGTAATCTCTACTGAGGCTGAGATGCTTAGAGTGGATATGGACGTAGACACACAGATGATTATCATCATCAATAGCTTAAACTCTTCTTTTCAGCAATTTAAGTTAGACTATCAGCTCAGCAGCAAGGATTACACCTTGAGTGAGTTGATGAATACCCTCCAGAGTATAGAGGACACATTAAATATCAGGGCTCGTGGGCCAGAAGCTAATGTAGCATCTTCTTCTAAGCCCAAACAGTAAGGGCAAGCAAAAGAAGGGTCCAATGAAAAAGAAGGCCAAAGAGAACACTAAGGGAAAGTGTTTCCACTATGATGAGATAGGCCACTGGAAAAGAAACCATCCAGTCTACCTTGAGTCCCTCAAAAGTAAACAAGGCGTGGGTTTCATAAATTTGTTAGGAACTGGAAATGTGACCTATTTATCTTATTCTTGGATATTAGATTCAGGAGCTACTAACCATGTTTGCAATTCTTTGCAAGGGTTTCAGCAAAGGAAAAGACTACCTAAAGGTCAGTTTCAAGTTAAGATAACAAATGGATCCCATATTTCATTAGAATCAGTGGGAGTAGTTATCTTGAACTTTCCTAGTGGTTATAGGTTATATTTGGAAGATGTTTATTACGTGTCAATGATTGTAAGTGTTAGAGTAGTGCCCTAAAGGAAATCGCCTTTAGCGCGTTTTGTACAAAGTTGTGTACATAATTTATAAATAAATAAAGGCATATTTTATTAATTTGATGTTCATTATTTATGAACTGATATTGATCAATAAGTAAATTAATGAAGTCCATGATATATGACAAAGCAAGAAGGAAATTATGATGTGATCATACTACTGAGATTCCTATCATGTGCAATTATGTCAGTATCTAAATTATCCCTAGTCATAGGATTAATGAAACTGGACATCGTTAATCCGGAAAGACTAGCACATCTCAAACTCTTTGATTTGATCAAGCAGTGGATCTCAGAAATTGTAAATATGAGATATTTAGGGTTGAGATATGAATGCTTACTAGAGGTAGTAAGTACATTGGATGACCTGCTATAAGATCATCACATGGATGTCCTATTCTAATGTCAGTGATAATCTCATCATAGCAATGGTGTAAATATCCTTAGGCTTGAGGTGCTCAAGGATATCTTGGATACTGATTCTGTGCTTTGACTCCATTCCTTGTTTCCTTACAGAGGTCGCTCATAGGGTGGTGATTGGGTACAGCTTGAGGTATTCGAAGGTAATTGAGTAACCAATAGAGGATTCACCACTTCTGTGATAGCAGAAGATGATACTCATGGCCTCTTGTCAGGGTCATTACTTGGAAATCTCTGGCCGGAGTACGTATGTCATGAAAAGTGTCTTTAGTGACACATAAAGTAATGAGTCCCAGTACGAGAACTGATATCACTTGGACTAGATTTGACGTACTCAGTCTAGTAAGAGTTGACACTTTTCCCATACTCATAACCAAGTGGGGTATAGCATGGTGAAAGGACGAATTGCATGATAATTATCTTTGGAAAGGTTCGTGATATGGTTCATGATGAATATAGCTTCATTCGTCAAACCAATTACTTTCCGGTCAATTGGGGGTCATGATGTGTTGCTAGATACCGCTCATGACTTGCTCAGATTAAGTGTTAATCTAAGTGGCCAACATAACCGGGAACCTAATGGGTCACACGCATAAGAGTGACTCGGAGAATTCGTAAAATAGTTTTGGATAGAGATCCAATAATTGGAAAGCAATGGAATTAAATAGATCCCGATGAGATCGAGATATGTCCCGATGAGATCGAGACATCGATATTGCTGAGAAAGGTTTCCGGTGGTTTTTCCATACCGGGACCCTGTAGGCCAGTAGGACCGACCCCAGTGTGACTGGATCACTTCAGCATTTATATACATATATATATTATTAATTAATTAAATAATTAATTAATATATATATATAGATGTGTATACGTGGATGGAGAGGAAGCTTCCTTCTTTTGCTTAGTCAAAAGTTACATTTAATGGTATTAAATGACTAGAAGACAAAAATGAAAGGCAAAAAGAGATGATGATGTTCGTTGGTTTTGGATGAAAAGAGGAAGAAAGGGTTTTGAGAGAAAAGGTTTTCTCTCTTCTTCATCATCGACGAGCATCATCTTCAAGCTTCTCATCTTCTCCAAGCTTTCTTCTCCTTCATCGTTGTTTTCAAGCTCTCCAAGAACAAAGGTAAGATCTAGCAGTCTTTACTTTGTTCTAGCTATTCCCGGGTCAAAGGGTTTGCCTCGGTTAGGTTCTCCGATCTTTGCGTGGATACCGTTAGAGACGGTCTTCTTTGGTCGTTATGGTTTGAGTTTGTTATATAGACACATGGATCCTGGCTTTCGGGAAGGTCCCGGAATAAAAAATTTTATTTTTCCACACCGTGTACATGTGATGTACACATCGGGATTTTCCTACAGTGGTATCAGAGCCACTTGTGTCGTATATAACGAAGAAATCATAACTAGGTCGAAGCTGCCTATTGCTTGTGACGATGATGCATGTTGACTGTGTTATTTTCGAAATCAGTATAGAAATATAGTTTTCAAAATTTTCTTGCTCAGATATGCTCATAAGATGTTGTTGAATATGTCTGTGGAAGACCAGAATTTATCAATGTGATTTGATATGGGTTTTCTAATTTATTCCCTAATGTTCTGGTTGCTGTGTTTGTGCACATTCCTTGAACAGGCATGCTTATAAATTAGAGAATAAATTGTAGAAAAATTGTTTTTCAGATTTTCTTTCACCGATATGTCTCTAAGATGTTTATGAATGTCTATGAGGATGGAAAAAGTTTTTCTAGGTGATTTACTATTTATTTGAGAATTTATTGTGTGCTGCTTGGAATAACTGTGTTAAGGAACCCAAATTCTACATTGGCTTTGTTGCTGAGGTTGGATGAGTTTTTGTTGGAAATAAATCCTGAACAAATTCATGGAGCATTTTTTGAACATTTTGTAACCTCTGTAATTTTCTCAGAATTTATTGAAATTGTTTCAATGAGTTTTTCAAGCAAAAGACAGAGCTTGACAGTTTTGAGAAAGTTGCTGGAGCTGTTTTGTTTGGAATGAATGAATGTTTATTTCTCAATTCCAATGACTTGGATCATTTTTAATGTGATAAAAAATGTGTTATCTTGATATTGTATGCTTTCCAAATTGAATCTCTTGAAATTGGGTTTCCAAAAATTTTCGGATGTCAAACATGTCACATTAGCGTCTCGTTAGTGTATTTCGTTGTCTTGATTGTTTTGGCCGTCACAAATTTTTGTGACCAGTTCCGAAGTAATCTTGATAAAGTGTAGACTACCTAGAGATACTTAGGGTGATAGTTTGATATTCTCAAATTATTTGGCAATCTAAATGAATAGGAGTGTATTCATTGATTTCAAGTTTCATGTATAGTATAACTATATATGGTAAGCATGATACAATGAAAGTGTTTCATTGGTACATCATAGTAAAGGATATTACACTTGGTATTGTGAATTTGAACTACACGGATTGAGAAATTAGCCGATTAGAGAGCATGCCAATACAAGTACTAGTCGACTAGCACATGTACCAGTCGACTAGCATATGCACCAGTCGACTGGCACATGCACCAGTCGACTAGTTCGTGCACAGTAATCAAAAGTAGTCGACTAGCACATGCACCAGTCGACTACAACATGCAAAGGTGGGATGATGGATGATTTTAGGTATAGATTCAATGTGATTGATGAATTGCCCTAAATCATTCCATATAGTCATAGTAACTATAATCCTATAGCTTGGAGAAGAAGAAGATGAGACCTGAAAACCCTCACACATAATATGACAACTAACGTCTTCCATTAATATGGGAAGAACCAGAGTTCTTATAGGGTTGGGTTGTTGGGTAAACCCAAGCTCACTCTATACGGATATGTTCGAACCATGAAAATAAGATTTTTGAATTAATGGGTCGGTTTTCACTAGAAGCATTGATTTGTTGAGTAAACTCAAGGTCAACGTGGACATAGGCGAAATTGGGTAGTGTACATCAGATGTATGCGCATCAAGAGTTGATAACCCAATGTGTGTGCATACATCATGAGTTGATAGCACTAGTCGATAATTGCACCTGTGATGTAACTGGTATGACCGATACCTGCCGATTGACCTAAGGTGGCTTGTTGGGTAAACCCAAGGTCATTTTAGTATTGTCGGATATCTATGATGCAATTGGTATGACCGATATCTACCGATTGACCTAAGGTGGCTTGTTGGGTAAACCTAAGGTCATTTTTAGTAATGCCGGATATCGACCCACTAGGACTTTTTGTCATAATGTTTTTTGGATTCGTAATGAGGGTTATGGATTCTTTGAAACTAGTGGGAGCCATATGCATGTCATACAAGTCCTTATGATCATGCATGTAATTCTAACATTCTTTCTCTCTTTCTCTTTAGGTTGATTGAAGATGACTTCTAGTGTGAATTTGCGCTCACTTATGGACTCCAATAAATTAACTGGACCTAACTTTCTTGATTGGCTGAGAAATCTGAGAATTGTTCTTAGGTCTGAGGAGCTGGGCTATATCCTAGATGTTCCACTTCCTGATCCACCTGCTGTTGATGCTTCTGATGAGGATCAGAAAGCTTATCGTAAGCATCTCAAAGACAGTGACATGGCTACCTGCATTATGCTCGCATCTATGTCACCAGAGCTGCAAAAGTAGCATGAGTCTATGGATGCTAATACCATAGTGTTTCATCTTAGAGAGCTTTTCGATGAGCAAGTTCGGTCTGAAAGGTTCGAGACCTCGAGGCTACTCTTCATTACTAAGAGGACTCCAGGTTCATCTGCAGTGCAGTATGCACTGAAGATGAATGGGTATATTGAGAGGTTGGTCGTCTTAGATTTTGTTATGGATTATGAATTAAGTGTTGACTTAATTCTAGTTGGATTGTCTGATAGTTATTCACAGTTTGTGTTAAACTATCGGATGAACCAAATATCCACGACAATTCCTGAGTTGATCAATCTGCTCAAGACAGCAGAGCAAGTTATCAAGAAGGATAGCAAGCAAGTGCTTATGGTGGCCTTTTCTTCTTCTGGTTCAAAGAAAAATAATCTAAAGAAGAAAAAGTCTAAGAAACCGAAAGGAAGTGCAGCCAAAAAGAAAATCAAAGAAACTGCACCAAAAGGAACTTGCTTCCATTGTGGCAAGACCGCCACCTGAGCGGCTTAAACCGAAAGTCTATCTGGAAGAATTGAAGCAGAAGAAGGCATCAGATGCCTCGGCTTCTTCAGGTATGTTTGTCATTGAGGTTAATACTATTTCTGACCATAACAGATGGGTATTAGATACCGGTTGTGGCTCACACATATGCAATGATATGCGGGCCTCGTGACGATGAGACGACTCATGAAGGAGAACTAGACCTGCGTGAAGGAAATGGAGCAAGAGTTGCTGCATTAGCCGTAGGCACTTATTTTTTGTCACTCCCCAGTGGGCTTGTAATCAAATTGGATGAATGTTATTTTGTACTTGTTTTAATAAAGAACATATTGTCTGTTTCTTGTTTAAATAGAGCTGGTTTCCATTTGACTTTTAGTAACAATGGTTGTTCTATTAGTTTGAATGGAATGCTTTATGGTACTGGTACATTATGCAATGGAATTTACATATTAGATATGTCACATCCAATTATGAATGTCAATGACACGAAAAGACATAACGAGATAATTTAAAATCAACTTACTTATGGCATTGTCGCCTTGGCCATATAAATGAGAGACGCATAGCTAAGCTCCACAAGAGTGGTAGTTTAGGGTCATTTGATTATGAATCATATGACACATGTGAATCTTGTTTATTAGGCAAGATGACTAAGTTACCCTTTAAGGAAAGGGTGAGCGAGCGATCGGAGTATTAGACCTAATACATTCGGATGTATGTGGTCCGATGTCCATCCATGCTAGAAGTGGTTATCTTTACTTCATTACCTTTATAGATGATTATTCTCGATATGGGTACCAGATTCGATGAGATACAAATCAAGCATTTGAAAAGCTCAAACAATTCGAAATGAAGTAGAAAACCAACTTGGGAAAAGTATCAAGACATTACGATCTGATCGTGGTGGGGAATACTTAGACCAACAGTTTTTAGATTATCTCAAAGATAATGGGATTTTATCTCAATGGACTCCTCCGTACACACCACAGCATAATGGTGTGGCCGAAAGGAGAAATCGAACCTTGTTAGACATGGTACAATCAATGATGGGCTTTGCAAAGTTACCAAAATCCTTTTGGGGGTATGCACTCGAGACAGCTGTTTAGTTTTTAAACAGAGTTCCATCAAAGATAGTTGATGTTACTCCATATGAGATGTGGACTAACAAAAGACCCTATCTTACTCATTTGAAAGTTTGGGGTTGTCCTGCTTATGTGAAGCGGATACAGTCAGATAAACTTGATGCAAAATCTGACAAATGTTTGTTCGTAGGATATCCTAAAGAAACAATGGGATATCAATTCTACCTTGCTGAGGAACAAAAGATGTTTGTTTCAAAGCATGCCGTCTTTTTAGAGAAAGAGTTTCTTTTACAAGAAGACAATGGGAGCAAAATTGAACTTGAAGAAGTTCAAGATGCTCGAACAGACGCAGAATCAATCGCTGAACTGAAACCGTGACTCATAGAGATGAAGTAACATTTCAACCTCCTAAAACACACGGTTCGAGGTCACGTAGGATACGCCTGTTCCCAGAGATATGGATTTCGTGAATGAACAGAATGACGTTTTGCTCATAGAAGATAATGAGCCTACCACCTATGAAGAGATTATGAAGAGTTCAGAGTCTGAGAAATGGCTTCATGCCATAAAGGCTGAAATGGATTCCATGTATGAAAACCAAGTATGGAATTTGGTTGAGGCACTCGAAGGAATAAAACCCATAGGGTGTAAATGGGTTTTCAAAAAGAAAATCGACATGGATGGTAATGTAATTACCTATAAAGCAAGGCTTGTGGCTAAAGGTTTTCGTCAAAGACAAAGAGTTGACTACGACGAGACCTTCAACCCAGTAGCAATGCTTAAATCCATTAGGATACTCCTAGTCATTGCCACTCATTAAGATTATGAGATATGGCAAATGGATGTGAAGACAGCTTTCCTAAATGGAAATCTAGCTGAGGATGTGTATATGACACAACCTGAGGGCTTCATCTCCTATGATGGCGAAAAGGTATGCAAGCTTCAGAAATCCATCTATGGATTGAAGCAAGTGTTAGTAGTGTGCCCTAGGCTAATGAACATTTAGGATTCATGTATTAACATTATGGTTTGTTAATAATATATTATGAGGTATTCCGTTTCATATATGCATGTATTTTGTTTATGTAATGTGATTTACATTCCATGAATAGTATTAGAATTATGTCATCAAGTATGTGACTTGATAGTAAAACCACAAGCGTTATAACACTATTCTAGATTGTCCCTGGTCGATTATTATTGGTGGAACAATAATAAATTAAGACTAGTATGTGTTCTGATTGATGATCACGTTTTACTGATCATGGATATGAGATATCAAATCAGAAACATAGATATATGTTAGAGAACATATATTGGACCAACCCACATAAAGAATACTACATGGTTCCATGTCATTAGTGATTCTTAATATGGTTTGACTATAGTCCTTTGACTGAAGTCATCATGGTTCCCTACATGAGGAATTCGGTGTTTGATATTAGACTAAGTTATTTTAACCAATAACAAATAGTCTTATGTTGGACATCAAATGAATCATGCGGAGGGATGTGAATGACGAGATGGGATTTGTACCTCTCTTAAGTGAGAGAGATATCATTTGGGCCTCTTGACAAGTGTGATCAAGAAATGCATGGTCGTGCTCAAATGAATTGATGAAGAGTCATCAATGTCATTTGTTATAATCACCAACTTGGGATCAAGAAACTATGATTAATCAAAGGTTGACATGTACCATGCCTTGTGATTAATCTTGATATCGTGTTAAAAAGGACCGAGCCTATAATCATAGTTACTGAGTTAAATCGATTATCGATCCTCATTTGATTTGGGTAGTCATAATGTCTTGCTAGAGGTCATTTTATGACTTATGGGCCTTGAAGTGTAATCGCCCATTGCCAACATCAAATGAGCCTATAAAATCGCACACAAAGAGTGATGTGATCTGGCTTATTCTCTTGGGCCTAATTTATTAGGTGTTGAATAAATATATTTAGATATATTTATTGGGCTAGATTTAATTAAGTTGTCGGGCTTTTATTATATATGATATAATGGGCGAAACTTAATAGGCCTAAATGAGATTAGGGTTTCTATAAATAGAAAACTTAGGTCTCATTAGGTTAAGGAAGAAAAGATGAAACCCTAGCCGCCATCCAAGAGAACGATCGCATGCGGCGTTAGAAAGTGTTTTCGGGGCGTGCTAGCACACTACTGACCGCACTCGGATCGTGCATGCTCGTGTGGATACCGGTAGAGGACATTATCGATTTGCGGTGTCTTGGAATCCGAAAGAAGCAATCCATTCACAAAATAAGGTATTTTATTAGTCCTTCGTGTTTTCGATTATCGTGATGTTCTTGTATGGTCTTTTCCGCAACATTGTGAATACTCGGACCGTCTGCGATCCAACAAAGGGTATTAGAGCCAGTTCTTCAGAAATCGTTAATATACGTGTTTTTGATTACATGTGTTCACGATTTTGGCTTCTTTATAATCGAAAAAATATATATATTTGGATTACATGTGTTTACGGATTTGGATTCTGTAGAGATAAAAATATGCATGTTTTGATTAATTGTGCTCACGGTTTTGGTTGCGTGATATGAAAGTGTTTTTTATTTCATGCATGTTCTTTTCGGATCTGTTGATTATCTTGGTATTGATGAGAATATATGATAAGCATGAAGGGTTTGACCGACAGGTGGTGGCTGCTAGGGTTTCCACCATGTAAGACATGGATCTGGAATGGGAAACCGCAAGTATTCATGTTGGACAAGGATACTCCAGTCGACTAGCATCTCTTCCAGTCGACTAGAAGTATTCCAGTCGACTGGTTGGAGAGCGGAGATGAGCGTTTTAGCAAAAAACGTTCGTTCCAGTCGACTAATACAAGTCGACCAGTCGACTAGCATCTCTTCCAGTCGACTAGAAGTGTTCCAGTCGACTGGTTGGAGGGTGGAGATGAGTTTTTAGTGAAAAACGTTTGTTCCAATCAACTGAAATTGGTTCCAGTCGACTGGCACAAGTCGACCAGTCGACTATTAGCTTTTCCAGTCGACTGGCAAGCCCAGCAAAGGGCAGTTTCCCCTACGCTTGTTTATTTGTTATGTGTTATATATTCTGGGTGATGTTACATGTGTTTATTTATATTTTTTGAATATTTATATTCATGTGTAAGTTACTATTCTATACTTCTAATATATATATACTCAATTATGTTGTGGTATAGGATTAGAAATAGCATAGTACAAACACCCTTACTAATAGGATTAGTAGCATTCATAATGTACTAAGAACGACCCTCTTCATAATTTCAAGTTAATATGCCTTCCATAAATCTTTACCAATGTTTATCTCTAACTTATCCTTATGTGGGTTTTTGCCAAAGCAAGGCATGTAGGGATCATCTAGGGAAGACATTTGAATAATGGTGCTATTCATAGGTAATGTATGGTTAAACTTGACTAAGTTATCAAAACGGTTTTAGGCTTAGGGCATAAGATTGGGTTTTTACATACATGCAGTACATAAGATGTATTTTAATATAAGCCCATCAAGAGTTACATGTGATGTAATTGAAAAGAGTTTTCTACCTAAATAACTAAATTTTGAGTGTTAAGCCAAAGCTTTCTTAGGACTTGGTGAAATATGGATCTTGTTTCTCCCATTTTTCAATTAAGGGTTATTTATTTGAGTGGGAGCTAATACCTCATAATATATGAATGTTGACCCTTGTTGCATAATTTTTGTAAATTATGGCTACTCCATCCACAAACCTTTCTATGCGATCTATCTTAGAGAAAGAAAAGCTTAGTGGAAAAAATTTCCTAGATTGGTATAGGAACTTGAGAATTGTTCTCAAGCAAGAAAGAAAACTTTATGTCTTAGAAGAGCCCATCCCTGAGGAACCACCGGCAAATGCACCTAAGGCTCAAAAGGATGCTTACATGAAGCATATCAATGACTCTACGGATGTGTCATGCCTTATGTTAGGCGCCATGATCTCTGACCTTCAAAAGGATTTAGAGGAAATGGAGGCCTATGACATGCTTGCTCAACTGAAAGCTATGTTTCAAGAGCAAGCACGCCAAGAGAGGTTTAGAACCACTAAGGCATTGAATTCATGCAAGATGACTCCTGGCACACCCGTGAGTGCTCATGTTCTCAAGATGAAGAGTTACATTCATCATCTTCAGAAATTAGGTGCACTGTTAGTCAAGAATTGGCAACGATCTTATTCTAGCATCTTTGACTGATGAATATGATCAGTTCATTCTTAACTACAACATGCATAATATGGAGAAGTCCATTGACGAATTGCATGGGATGCTGAAAACTGCTGAAGAAAACTTAAAGGGAAAGGTTAAGACCACCAATGAAGTTCTTGTGGTTCAAAAGGGAAAAGCTTTCAAGAAGAAGGGCACAGCAAAAGACAAAGGTAAAGTACCCAAGTCCAAGCCCAAGCCCAAGCCTAAAGCTAAGACTAAGGCACCCAAGGAGGGAGTTTGCTTTCATTGCAATGAACCTGGTCATTGGAAAAGGAACTGCAAAATCTATTTGGAAGAGCTGAAAGAGAAGAAGAATAATGCGACTAGTTCTTCAGGTATGTTTGTTATAGAAATCAATTTTACTCCTTTTGCATCTTGGGTATTAGATGCCGGAGCTGCAACTCACATTTGTACTAATGTGCAGAGTCTAAGAAGGACTAGAAGATTGATGTCTGGTGAGATCGACCTGCGCGTGGGAAATGGAGCAAGAGTTGCTGCTTTATCCGTGGGGACGTATGATTTTATTTTGCATACTGGGCTCATTTTGGAACTCAAGAATTGTTATTATGTACCTACTATGAGTAGGAACATTATTTTTTTTGCTTGTTTAGAGAATGATGGATTTAAATTTTCTATTGAGAATAGAAGTATTTCCATTTATAAGAATGACATTTTATATAGCATTGCGCGTCAATTAAATGGCATTTATACTCTAGACACTGAGTTTGTTACAAATGAGCCCATCTATAACATAAATACCAAGAAGTTTAAATCTAACGATTTGAACCCAACCTATCTCTGGCATTGTCATTTAGGCCATGTAAACAAAAAATGTATTTCAAAACTCCATCAAGATGGATTCATTGATTCTTTTGAATCTTTTGAGACATGTAATTCTTGTTTACTGGGTAAGATGACAAAGGCCCCCTTCACAGGTAAAGGGGAAAGGGCCAATGAGCTATTGGGCCTTATACATACCGATGTATGTGGTCCTTTTAGCATATCAGCGAGAGGAGGTTATTTGTATTTCATTACTTTTACAGATGACTTCAGTAGATATGGGTATCTCTATTTAATGAAGTACAAATTTGAATCTTTTGAAAAGTTCAAAGAGTATAAGAATGAAGTACAAAATCGAACAGCAAGAATATTAAAATCCTTCGATCTGATCGAGGAGGTGAATATTTAAGCCAAGAGTTTGATGATTATCTTAAGGATTGTGGAATTGTTTCACAATTGACTCCTCCAGGAACTCCTCAATGGAATGGTGTTTCTGAAAGGAGAAATCGAACTCTATTAGATATGGTTCAATTAATGATGAGTCAAACTGATCTTCTAAAATACTTCTGGGGCTATGCTTTAGAAACTGCAGCATTCATATTGAACCGTATTCCTTTAAAGGTTGTAGAAAAGACACCTTATGAGATATGGACTGGGAAGCGTCCCAATTTATCTTTTCTAAAGATTTGGGGTTGTGAGGCTTATGTGAAGCGTTCAATTGCTGACAAGTTGGCACCCAAATCTGAAAAATGTTATTTTGTGGGATATCCTAAGGAAACTAAAGGATATTACTTTTACATCCCATCAGAGAACAAAGTGTTTGTTGTTCGAAATGGTTTCTTCTTAGAGAAGGAATTTATTTCCAAAGGAAACAGTGGGAGTAAAGTACAACTTGAAGAAATTCAAGTTTCACAAAATGACATTGAGCCTGAAAAGGAGATTGAAGCGAGCTCACAAGCTATTGATGAGCAACCTTCAACAACACAAGGCCCACGTAGATCTGATAGGATTCGTCATGAGCCCGAGAGATATGGATTTCTCGTTTCTGATGATGATAATGTGATGCTCATCGATCATAATGAGCCCACACCTATCAAGAAGCTATGGAAAGTCCGAATCGCTAAATGGTTAGAGGCCATGAAAGCGTAGATGCAATCCATGTATGACAATCAAGTTTGGACTTTGATTGATCCGTCGATGGCTTGAAGATCATTGGATGCAAATGGGTTTTCAAAAAGAAACTCGACATGGATGGAAATGTGCACACTTATAAAGCAAGACTTGTTGCTAAAGGTTATCGACAAGTTCATGGAATTGATTATGATGAGACATTTTCTCCAGTGGTCATGATCAAATCCATTAGAATTCTTATTGCCATAGCTGCATACTACGATTATGAGATATGACAAATGGATGTCAAAATGGCTTTCCTTAATGGAAACCTACTTGAGGATGTATATATGATACAACCTGAGGGTTTTGTCCATCCTAAGAATTTGGGAAAAGTGTACAAGCTTCAAAGATCCATTTATGGATTGAAGCAAGCATCAAGAAGTTGGAATCTTCGTTTTGATGAAGTTGTCAAAGAGTTTGGATTCATCAAGAATGAAGATGAAACTTGTGTTTACAAAAAGGTTAGTGGGAGTGCTGTTGTCTTTTTAGCTTTATATGTTGATGACATATTTCTCATTGGAAACGATATTCCAACCTTACAGAGTGTCAAGATTTGGTTAAGGAAATGTTTCTCAATGAAAGACTTAGGTGAGGCTGCCTATGTTTTAGGCATTAAGATCTATAGAGATAGATCAAGAAAGCTTATAGGCCTAAGTCAAAGTACATACATAGATAAGATACTGAAAAGATTCAGTATGCAAGATTCCAAGAGAGGATTCTTACCTATGTCACATGGAATCAAGCTTTCCAAGAAGGATTGTCCTACTTCAGATAAGGAGCTTGAGCGCATGAGTAAGATTCCATACGCATCTGCAATTGAATCTATCATGTATGCCATGTTATTTACTCGACCAGATGTTTCATATGCTTTGAGCATAACAAGTATATACCAATATAATTATGGTGAGAGTCACTGGATAGCAGTTAAGAATATCCTTAAGTACTTGAGAAGAACTAAGGATATGTTCCTAGTCTATGGAGGAATTGAAGGAGAGCTCGTTGTAAATGGTTACACTGATGCTAGTTTTCAGTCTGACATAGATGATTTTAGATCGCAATCAGGTTTTGTGTTCTATTTGAATGGAGGTGCAGTGAGCTGGAAAAGTTCAAAGCAAGACACTGTTGCTGATTCTACAACTGAAGCTGAGTACATTGCTGCCTCGGATGCAACTAAGGAAGCTGTATGGATTAGGAAGTTCATTACTGAGCTTGGAGTTGTTCCTAACATTGAAAGTCCTATGGACCTTTATTGTGATAATAATGGGGCTATAGCACAGGCTAAGGAACCAAACTCACATCATAGATCCAAACACATACTCAGACATTTCCATCTGATTAGAGAGATCATTAGGAGAGGAGACGTGAAGATATGCAAAGTGGGCACAGATGACAACATTGCCGATCCACTTACTAAGCCTCTTCCACAGCCTAAACATGAGAGTCATACGAGGTCTATGGGTATTAGATATCTGACTGATTGGGCCTAGTGCAAGTGGGAGATTATTAGTAGTGTGCCCTAGGCCAATGAACATTTGTGATTCATGTATTAACATTATGATTTGTTAATAATATATTATGAGGTATTCCGTTTCATATATGCATGTATTTCGTTTATGTAATGTGATTTACATTCCATGAATAGTATTAGACTTAAGTCATCAAGTATGTGACTTGATAGTAAAGCCATAAGCGTTATAACACTATTCTAGACTGTCCCTGGTCGATCATTATTGGTGGAACAATAATGAATTAAGACAATTATGTGTTCTGATTGATGATCACGTTTTACTGATCATAGATATGAGATATCAAATCAGAAACATAGATATATGTTAGAGAACATATATTGGACCGACCCACATAAAGAATACTACATGGTTTCATGTCATTAGTGATTCTTAATATGGTTTGACTATAGTCCTTTGACCTGAAGTCATCATGGTTCTCTACATGAGGAATTCGGTGTTTTGATATTAGACTAAGTTATTTTTAACCGAATAATAAATAGTCTTATGTTGGACATCAAATGAATCATGCGGAGGGATGTGAATGACGTAGATGGGATTTGTACCTCTCTTAAGTGAGAGAGATATCATTTGGGCCTCTTGACAAGTTTGACTGAAGAAATGCATGGCCGTGCTCAAATGAATTGATGAAGAGTCATCAATGTCATTTGTTATAATCAGTCAACTTGGGGATCAAGAAACTATGATTAATCAAAGGTTGACATGTACCATGCCTTGTGATTAATCTTGATATCGTGTTACAAAGGACCGAGCCTATAACCATAATTCTGAGTTAAATCGATTATCGATCCTCATTTGATTTAGGTAGTCATAATGTCTTGCTAGAGGCCGCTTATGACTTATGGGCCTTGAAGTGTAATCAAGCCCATTGCTAAAATCAAATGAGCCTACAGGATTGCACACAAAGAGTGATGTGATCTGGGCTTATTCTCTTGGGCCTAATTTATTAGGTGTTGAATAAATATATTTAGATATATTTATTAGGCTAGATTTAATTAAGTTGTCGGGCTTTTATTATATATGATATAATGGGCCGAAACTTAATAGGGCCTAAATGAGATTAGGGTTTCTCTATAAATAGAGAAACTTAGGTCTCATTAGGTTAAGGAAGAAAAGACGAAACCCTAGCCGCCATCCAAGAGAACGATCGTGCGGCATTCAGAAAGTATTTTTAGGACGTGCTAGCACACTACAGCCGTAGCCCGGATCGTGCATGCTCGTGTGGATACCGGTAGAGGAAATTAGAGATTTGTAGTGTCTTGGAATCTGAAAAGAAGCAATCCATTCACGAAAATAAAGTATTTTTATTAATCCTTCGTGCTTTCGATTATACGTGATGTTCTTGTATGGTCTTTTCCACAGCGTATTGTGAATACTCGGACCGTACGCGATCCAACAACAAGCATCCAGGAGTTGGAATATCCATTTTGATGAGGTAATCAAAGAGTTTGGTTTCTCACAAAATCCAGATGAACACTGTGTGTATAAGAAGGTTAGTGGGACTACAATCGTATTCCTTGTGCTATATGTAGATGACATATTATTACTAGGAAACGATGTCTCTATGCTACAATCTGTGAAGATTTGGTTGTCCAAACAATTTGCCATGAAAGACCTTGGTGAAGCAACTTATATCCTTGGGATAAAGATCTATAGAGATAGATCAAAAAGGTTGCTTGGTCTTTCACAATCAACGTACATAGACAAGATGCTGAAGAGGTTTAGCATAGAACAATCCAAGAGAGGGTACCTTCCCGTGACTCATGGGATAACACTCTCGAAATCTATGTGTCTTAAGACACAAGATGAGAGGATGCGCATGAATATGATCCCGTATGCATCTGCGGTAGGATCTATCATGTACGCTATGCTATGTACGAGACTCGATGTATCATATGCTCTAAGTGTTACGAGCAGATACCAATCGGATCCTGGTGAGGGTCACTGGGTGGCTGCCAAGAATATCCTCAAGTACTTGCGAATGACTAAGGATGTTTTTTTGATATATGGAGATAGAAATCTCCAGGTGAGCGGGTATATAGATGTCAGTTTTCAATCTGATAAGGATGATTCCAAATCCTAATCAGGTTATATATTCACACTGAACGACGGGGCAGTCAGTTGGAAGAGTTCCAAACAAGAGACGACTGCCGATTCACCAACCAAGACAGAGTACATTGCCGCTTCAGACGCAGCAAAGGAAGTAATTTGGATGAAAAAGTTCATTACTGAACTTGGTGTGGTTCCTAGCTGTGATGGGCCCATACAGTTGTATTGTGACAACAATGGGGCTATTGCGCAGGCGAAGGAACCAAGGTCTCATCAATGATCCAAACACGTACTCCGCATATATCATCTGATTAGGGAGATCATTGGACGAGGTGATGTCCAGATAGAGAGAATTCCCACCGAGTAGAATATTGCTGATCCGTTGACAAAGCCATTATCACAAAAGAGTTTTGATTCTCATGTACTCGCCTATGGTATTAGATATCAAGGCGATTGGCTTTAGGTCAAGTGGGAGATTGTTAGAGTAGTGCCCTAAAGGCAATCGCCTTTAGCGCATTTTGTAGAAAGTTGTGTACATACATTATAAATAAATAAAGAAAGACATATTTCATTAATTTGATGTTCATTATTTATGAACTGATATTGATCAATAAGCAAATTAATGAAGTCCATGATATATGACATAGCATGAAGGAAATTATGATGTGATCATACTACTGAGATTCCTATCATGTGCAATTATGTCAGTATCTAAATTATCCCTAGTCATAGGATTAATGAAACTGGACATCGTTAATCCGGAAAGATTAGCACATCTCAAGCTCCTTGATTTGATCAAGCAGTGGATCTCAGAAACTGTAAATATGAGATATTTAGGGTTGAGATGTGAATGCTTACTAGAGGTAGTAAGCACATTGGATGACCTTCTATGATATCATCGCATGGATGTCCTATTCTAATGTCAGTGATAATCTCATCATAGAAATGGTGTAAATATCCTTAGACTTGAGGAGCTCAAGGATATCTTGGATACTGATTTTGTGATTTGACTCCATTCCTTGTTGCCTTACAGAGGTCGCTCATAGGGTGGTGATTGGGTACAACTTGAGGTATTCGAAGGTAATTGAGTAGCCAATAGAGGATTCACCACTTCTGTGATAGCAGAAGATGATACCCATGGCCTCTTGTCAGGGTCATTACTTGGAAATCTCTGGCCGGAGTACGTATGTCATGAAGAGTGTCTTCAGTGACATATAAAGTAATGAGTCCCAGGACGAGAACTGATATCACTTAGACTAGATTTGACGTACTCAGTCTAGTAAGAGTTGACACTTTGCCCATACTCATAACCAAGTGGGGTATAGCATGGTGAAAGGATGAATTGCACGGTAATTGTCTATGGAAAGGTTCGTGATATGGTTCATGATGAATATAGGTTCATTCGTCAAACCAATTACTTTCCGGTCAATTAGGGGTCATGATGTGTTGCTAGATACCGCTCATGACTTGCTCAGATTAAGTGTTAATCTAAGTGGCCAACATAACCGGGAACCTAATGGGTCACACGCATAAGAGTGACTCGGAGAATTCGTAAAATAGTTTTGGGTAGAGATCCAATAATTGGAGAGCAATAGAATTAAATGGATCCCGATGAGATCGAGATATGTCCCGATGAGATCGCGACATCGATATTGCTGAGAAAGGTTTCCGGTGATTTTTCCATACCGGGACCCTGTAGGCCGGTAGGACCGACCCCAGTGTGACTGGACCACTTCAATATTTATATACATATATATATTATTAATTAATTAAAGAATTAATTAATATATATATAGATGTGTATACGTGGATGGAGAGGAAGCTCCCTTCTTTTGTTTAGTCAAAAGTTACATTTAATGGTATTAAATGACTAGAAGACAAAAATGAAAGGCAAAAAGAGATGATGATATTCATTGGTTTTGGATGAAAAAAGGAAGAAAGGGTTTTGAGATAAAAGGTTTTCTCTCTCCTTCATCATCGACGAGCATCATCTTCAAGCTTCTCATCTTCTCCAAGCTTTCTTCTCCTTCATCGTTGTTTTCAAGCTCTCCAAGAACAAAGGTAAGATCTAGCAGTCTTTACTTTGTTCTAGCTATTCCCAGGTAAAAGGGTTTGCCCCGGTTAGGTTCTCCGATCTCTGCGTGGATACCATTAGAGACGGTCTCCTTTGGTCGTTATGGTTTGAGTTTGTTATATAGACACATGGATCCTGGCTTTCGGGAAGGTCCCGGAATAAAATTTTTTGTTTTTCCGCACCGTGTACATGTGATGTACACACCGGGATTTTCCTACAGTAAGGAACATGATTACTATTTTTTTCTAATAAAATATAGTTATTCCATATATTTTGAAAATTATGTTTCAATATATGAGAATAAGGATTTTATTTGTGATGCGATAATTAAATAGGGATTGTTCTTTATGGAATCTGTAACAGGCTCACGAAACACTACAGAATTGATAAAACCAAGACATTCCAATGACTCTAGCATTAATTCTAAATATCTGTGGCACTTAAGAATGGGTCATATTAATTAGAAAATACTTGATAAGTTTGTAAAGGATGGGATCCTTACAGGCTTGGATAAAGATCAATTACCCACCAGTGAATCTTGTATTGAAGGAAAGATGACCATTGTCTTATTTCCTTCTAAAGGAAACAAATCTGAATTCACTTTGGACCTACTGCTTACTGATGTGTATGGGCCCATGAACTAGAGGAGGTTATGAATACTTCATAACCTTTATAGATGATTACTCAAGACATGGCTATTTGTATCTGATGCATAAAACGAGTGAATCTTTTGAAAAGTTCAAAGAATTCAAAGCTGAACCTAAGAAGCAGCTAGGCAAGCCATTAAAACAACTTCAATCGAATCGAGGTGGTGAGTACTTATCTGGAGAGTTCCAACAATATTTAACTAACAATGGAATTATTTCCAATTTGTCAGCTCCTCGAACACCTTAACAAAATGATATAGTTGAGAGGAGAAATATGACTCTATTGCAAATGGTAAGATCAATGATGTCCTACGCTAGCCTTCCAGAATCATTCTGGGGATATGCCATACAAACAACAACATATATTTTAAACTTTGCTCCATCCAAATATGTGCCCAAAACTCTTAGGGAGTTGTGGATTAGTCGAGTGCCTTCATTGTGGTACTTAAGGAGTTAGGGCTACCCAACCTATGTTCTAAGAATTGAATCCACAAAGATGGAACCAAGTTCAAAAGTATGTTTGTTTATAGGATATCCTACAAGAACTCAAGGATACTGTTTTAACAATCCTCAAGATAAGAAGATATTTATGTCAACAAATGTGACCTTCTTAGAGGAAGAGTTTGTGAGAAATCACAAAGGAAAAAGTGAAGTAGTACTAAAGGAGTTAACCATTTCATCCAATTCAAGAGTTGATACGAATATAATAAAACTAGATGTTGAAATGTATTCAAAAGATGAAGTAGAAGAAGAACCTGGACATCAAGTAGTGCCTAGATGTAGTGGGAGGGTTGTGAGACAGCCAGATAGGTATCTAGGTCAAGGAGAAGGCTTTATTGCCATCTTAGACCAAGAAGAAATGGATCCCATTATGTATACACAAGCAATTAAGGATGTTGATGCAAAAAAAATGGCCCAAGGCTATAGAATCAGAAATAGATTCCATGTATGCCAATTAAGTCTGGATCCTTATAGAACTACCACCATATGTAAAATCCATAGTGTGTAAATGGATCTACCAAACAAAAAGAGGATCAAATAGAAAGGTAGAGACCTTCAAAGCTTAATTGGTAGCTAAGTGCTATACTCAAAAAGAGGGTATAGACTATGAGGATCCAGTTGCCATGTTTAAGTTTATCAGAATTATTTTGGCCATAGCAACATATTTTGATTATGAAATATGGAAAATGGATGTCAAGACCGCATTTCTTAATGGAGATCTTGAGGAGGCCATTTACATGGCCCATCCAGAAGGATTCATTGAGCCTGGTAATAAGCATAAGGTATGTAAGTTGCAAAGGTCCATTTATGGACTTAAGCAAGCATTTAGGTCTTGAAACATTAGGTTTGATAAGTCTATGAAAATAGGTCTTGGAACATATTGAAGAACAATGTCAAGGTTACGTCTCCATTCATTACACTTGTCTCCATTTTCCAATTTGTTATTAGTCAAAAGCAGGGTGAGTGGATTCATTTTGTGGTTGATTATGTCTGAAAATATAAATTATTAAAACATGAGCATACTAGTCAACAATTTATGGAACTTTGTATAAAATCATGATGCATGTATGCATGATGATAGATTTAACAAAACTTAAAAATTAAAACATTATCTGACGGTTATTTTTCTTATCTATAATGCACTAAGTGACGGTGGGCCATCTTATCTATTAAAAGAAAAATCGGGACCCTCCCACTCAAAAACTACCAAGCATCTCATGCTCAATTTTTAAGAAGCGTCTTAATTTGGTCCATACTTTTACCAACAGAGCTACGGTTGGGCGGTTTATTGATAAAAATGTTGAGTGTATAACCATTTGATTCATTCACTAAAGATACCTACAAATCATGCCTCGGTGGGAGGTCACATTTTCTATCATTAAGTGGACTTATCCTTAAGGAGACCCAAACTATGCAAGATCTAGGATCCATGCCCTCCGATGGGGAGTAACACTTCACCACATGCAAACGGGCCATCATTTGGAGACCGTGGACTCTCACAGGAGCATCCTCTCCCACTCAATCTTTTTGGGCTTTAAGTTTTAAATACCATCTTGTCTAGATGCAATTTATTATCCATCCTATATTGTTTCATTATATATCTCATACATAATGAATGCATGGCAAGGCCTAGGGTTGGCAATTTTCTAAATGACATGCAATCACATAATATTACATATTACAAGCATTCATTTCTCCATTCATCACATGAACTAATAAAGCCACTTTTGATTGTCCATCCTAGAAACATAAAATAATTACAAGCCTTTTAGGCCCAAAATATGCTTCTTCATCTTGGATCTTCCGCTTCGAACTCTTCGCTAACATGATCCGGCCCATTCGGTAAACAAAATGTAATGGCATTTATGAAATTAGAATTTTGTCATTTTGAAAAATAAAATTCCAGCACTAGATTTTTAGAAAACCAAATCTTTGTTTTGACAAAAAATCCCAGCACTTGTTTTATTAAAACCGAAACTCATTTCATGAAAATTAAAAACAGCACTTAGTATTTTAGCAAAACCGAAATTGGATTCTTTGAAACAAAAAAAACCAGCACTTGTTTTCCAATCATAACTGAAATATGATTCATTGAAACAAAATTCCAGCAACTTAGTTTTCACAAAACTTATGCCAAAACACAAAAGGATACACCGAAAATTTTACCTTTCCATTTCTTCAATCCATGGCTGCTCCTTCTTCATCATTACATCAATTTGTACATTACAAAATCAAATAAAATAGAAAAAAGAAACCAAGGAGGAAACATGGTGATGATAGACCACCCTCCTTGTTACAACCAAATGAAGAAATCTTACAAGATAAAATTTAACTTCTATGGACAACCAAAAGAGCAACATACACCATATATATTTCTATCACATAAAATATGCAGTATACATAAAAAGATTGCCAACCCATGCATCCACCATATAGGAACCGAAATCATGCATGAAAAATCGGCTCTGATACCAATTGTTGGATCGGAAAAAGAAAGCATGCTTAGTATGGAGAAACGATAGATTTCAAAACTTTTTAAGAAATTATCTTGCAGCGGAAGCAATATATCCAAATCAACATGCTAATCCATACATGATATGGTATAAGGATAATAAAACCAAGAACAAGATAAAAGGAATTACCGACTCCTTCGCTACATGACTTTAAATCCTCATTGCTATCCTCTCCTTCTTATATCCAAATCCTTTGCCTTTGAGTCTTTTCCTTTAGCAATCTATCTTCTTCCTTGTTTTAGTATCCTCAACCAATTAGATTTACTACTTGTTCTTCAAGGACAACTAGGTTAACAAAATCCTTTGGTGGAAAAGGAGAAGAAATATTTGGAGGAGATTTTCTTAGAAGAAGAAGAACCAAAATTGAAACTCTTTCAATTCTTTCACTTAGGAATTTCGGTTCTACCTTGCATGAAAGGAGAGAATGTGTAAAAACCATGCAAGAACCCTTTCTTACATCTCAATTTCGAAATATACATGAATGGAAAGAGTGAGAGGCATCCAATGCATCACTTCTTACATTAATCACTCATCAAATATCCAATAAATGAGACTTACTTCATTTATCTTTAAAATGGCTATTTGAAAAGACCATAACCTATAATTGAATACCCATTTCGGTTTTGGCAAGAAGAAAGAAGGAAGATGGTCCATCTAATGCACATCTTTCATCTTTAATCTAATGAATGCAAATAGGTTACATGCCAACATTAAAAGCCAACCATTAAACCATTTAATGGTAAGTTCATAACTCCATTTAATAATGATAAACCATAATAAAGACCATCTTTATTTAGTATTTTAATGTCAAATGTGTGGTTACACATCTAACCTAACACAATTTCAAAACTACTTCTTACTTAGCTTGATAACCTTCCTTAAAGCCAAGTGGGGAATCTTATTGGACTTTGATAATTCAAGCTCCAATAAGCCCAGAAATAATTCAATCTCATTGGAATTAATTCTAGCTTATTAACTAAATGTCATTCCACTAAAGACAATTAGTTGAACTCTTGAATTATTAAATGTTATGAGAATATGTCCAATTGCAAACCCTATTTAGAACCTTATTATAGCCATCCGTACAATAAAGGGTAAGATTACCGTTTTGCCCTTATATTGGTTTTTTCTTCTAGATCTCTCATTTTTCTTTATATGGTGATTAACACATAAGATCTCATCTTAGTGTTAAGACTTGATGGGTAGCTAGTCCATCAAACTACTGGCGCCAGTTTAATCACCAAATCTCCTTAAAACATCTAGACGAGATGATAACAATATAAACTCTTTATTTGAGTGAATGTTCCCTGATACATGTTTCAATTAATAATTCCAACATGCAGAAACTGGATTAATACCCTGTAAAAATCCATTCCGATCATATCAAGAATTATAATGAAACACATATGAGTTCACCACTCATCAAGATTGTGGTTCATAATAAGCGAATGCTTAAGTTGTATGTTTTAAGATTAAAGTAACGCCCACTTTATTCTTGAAAACATACTTGATTCAATTCATTTAATAGTGCCATTATCGATAGTCTACTACTATCATGATATGAAACTCATCATTCCCTTTAAGTAAACTCCTTTACTTATATGGAGATAAATCATAACACTACTGCCTAAACCATAATCAAACGACCAACTTGATTATTCAACTGTGAATCAATTAATTGATTCTAATAATATACATGTTTCCCATACATCTCTATGTATATGTATATTACTTACAAATGAATCTTGGTACCTTATGACCAGATATATAATGCTCATACAGATAAAACCAAACTCTTTTGTTTTATTAATAGTAAATATTTTCATTACAAAAATGTAACTGAAGAAGATAAAGTTACATGTAAATACACTTGCTTTCCAGGGCACTATATTTACATAACTCCAACAAAGACCAGTTTGGAAATGTTTAGGTATAACTTTCAGATTTCTGAACCAAATTGAATGATTTTGATGTCATTAGAAAATTAAGACAATGAGGAACATTTATCTAGAAGGAAGTACAAGCAAGTTCCTTCAATTGCATGATTAGAAAAGGTGTTGATTTTTAAAAGGAGTTAATCATGATTTAAATGAAATTTGAGGTCTTAATAGGGTTTTTTGTGGAATTAATTAGCATGTTAATGAGAGTTAATTAGCATGTTAATTTGAGTAAGATCATATGGCATGGGTTGATTGAATTATTGTTAAGTTTGCATGAGGGGAAAAATTGGAAGACCACTTAAGCCATTTAAGTTGAAAGGCATATAAGTAAGGGCAAAATGGACATTGTCCAATCATTAATGGTATAAAAGGGAGAAGAAAAGAGTGGGCTTGCATTTATAAGAAGCAAAAACGTGAATTACAAAGAGAGAGAAGAGAGAAGCACGAAAAAGAGAGAAAGAGGGGAGAAAAAGAGGAAAAACTAGGGTTCTTCATTTTTTTGGTTTTCAAGAAGGATTTCAAGTTGATTCAAGAAGGAAAAAGGTGGAAGAAGATGAGAGCTTTCATTCAAGCCAAGAAATTCTTCATTTGGTGAAGATTCAACGTAAGAATGGATTTTGATTTGTTAGATTTTTAGAGAGATTTTGGTTCTTATGGCTTAAAAATGGTATGGGTTTAAGTTTTCTAAGAACAATTTTGGTGATTATGTCTTATCGGTTGTTCAATTTGGATGTCTATTGATTTGGGGATTTTGCCATGGATGAAGGAGATTAAGAGAGGCAAGAGGAATCAAGATCAAGGGGAGGCAATTTGAGTCAAGTTTAAAGCAAGGAATTAAGGTGGGTGACATTTTTATAATTGAGTTAATAAGCTATAAATGTTCTTACAATAAATGCAATTAATTGATTTTTCCAACTACTTGATAAAAGTGCATTTATTGTTCTTTGAATGCTTGCAAATTTCCACATGCTTTTTGTAAATGAATTTTTGAGAATGATTGCTAAATGCTTCGTTATTGTGGTACATATTGCCTTCACATGATTTGAGAAAGGGTTATTATCATTGGCATATACTTTGGTTATGAAATTGTGAAATGATGATAGAATTGCATATGAATGGTGCATGCTCATGAAAGTCAAGTTTTTTAAAAATGTGCCATATGGGCCAAATGTTTTCAAGTTCATGAACTTCATGTTAAGTGGGTTTGTGGTAGTCCCTTAAGAACCGTCACGTGCACGTTGACCCAATAATAGGCTTCTCCCGCTTGCCCGCTATTGGCACAGAGCTCCTTTAAGGACTCCCTCAAGTTTACGACTACACAGCACCATTATATGGGAATGTGTAGCGCGTCATGAATATGGACCTACCCAAACCATTATGATTTGTTTATGTGTTTTCATGTGTTGATAAGTTTGATGATTGTTTGACTTGGGTGAAGTGTGAATTTGCTTGACAAGTTGACAATTTTGAGAAATGAATGTTTTATAAATTTTCAATAAGGTTTTGCTATAATCATAAAAGTTTCAAATGATTTTTTTTTCTTATTACCGTTTATAAAAATATTACCTACGAGCTTTCGAGCTCACCCCCTCTCTTTCCCCACCTTTAGGTGGGGAATAAGAGATCAAGTAAAAGTGAATCAAGGACAAAATCCGAATTTGCATGTTTTGTTTTGTTTTGGAGAGATTTATGTAAACAAAGCTATAATTACATTTTGAGCAATTATTATTCAAGTATATTGTGTAGTTTAGAGATTCTGGAACATTAAGGTATTGTGGTTTCAATTGCCATTGAATTTTTGTAAATTCTTATTTGTTGTTAATGAATTATGATTGATGTATGGATGAGGATGATAAATGTAGAGCATGAATGGTATATATATATATATACATATCTGTATATATATATATATACACTTCAGTGAGATGTTATGAATATAGAGATGTTGATGAATATGAGAAGTCAAATGAATTGAGGTTGAGGGTTGGATGAATTTCAACTAGTAGTTAAATTGTTATGAATGATGTGCAATTAAGGGAGTAAAGTTGGGATAAATTTCAAGTTTTCATGAGGGTAAATTGTGTGTTCTGAGTTTAGAAGAAATTGATGGGAGACCTAATAAGAACTTGTCTTATAAAACCTTCAACAAGATGAAACTATGCTCGGGAGTAGATAGAATCAAGCAAACACACGAAATCTCAAGAAACAAATTGAAAAGATAGAAACAGAACACAAAGAGAAAATGGGCAGTTAGAAGAATGTTGGTCGATGAAAAGAACCCTAAGAGAACTTTGTCTCTTAGAACCATAGCAAGAATGTTGGTCAATGGAAAGAACCCTAAGAGAACTTGTCTCTTAGAACTCTAACCTTAGGACGCCACAAAGGAAGACCACTCCTTTGATAAGTCAAGTATTCTCAAAGAATACAAAGAAAGCAAGAAAGCTCTTAATATTATTTCTAAATGAAAGATCCCCTTTCAAAGTACATAGAGGGTGCCTATTTATAGGGAAAACTTCCTAACTTAATGTCCTAAAGAAGATACTAAATAAAAGGAAACAAATCATTCCCTAAAAGGAAACAAAATAAACTTATAAAGGTGTTGACTAGATCACCTTATTTCAAGGAAACAAAAAAGGAAACTAAATAAAATATGATCTCAACATGTTGGACCTTAGGGATCACGTCCTTATCCTTATTTTTAAGTGGCACATGCTTGTCACATGGTACTTTAAGTGAGTTCTCCCAATTGGACTCCATGTGGGCCTTTGGACACTTTATGTTGGGCTTCAAGGAATAAGACAATGCCTCTTGGACCTTTATGAGATGAAATCTGACTCAACAATATGGGCTCTATCTCTTGAAGATCTTGGATTAAACAATTCAATGCTTGCTTCATTACTTTGGCCCTAGCTCTTGTCATTGGGCCTCCAACATCTTGTAATGGATCTTTAGGAATATTAGACTTGAATATTGGGCCTTTGATATGGGAATTTCGTTCATCTCCTTGCCTTGAACATTCAAACTTCAAATCTGATCCAATTTCAGCTCCTAAGCCTCCTTTTGCAAGCTTATGTCCATGCAAGTCATGTCCTAGGTTTCCTTGAGGCGAATCACACCATCGATGCGTTTTTTCTTGTCTTTCACATGCCCATGGTTCTCCATCATTCCCTCCCTCCTCGAAAGGATTCGTCCTCAAATCTGCAGCATCAAAGAGGGATAAATCAGATACATTGAATGTAGCACTCACATTACCATAGGAGCTAGGCAAATCAATTTTATAAGCATTATCATTAATCATTTCTAAAACTTGAAAAGGGCCATCTCCTCTTGGCTGTAGCTTAGATTTCCTTTGTTCTGGAAACCTCTCCTTTCTCAAGTGCACCCAAACCCAATCTCCAGGTTCAAATACAACACGTCTTCTGCTTTTATTGGCTTGCTTTGCATATTGTTCATTTCTCCTCTCAATGTTGGCTTTAACTTTAGCATGCAACTCCTGCACAAATTTAGCCTTTTTTATACTGTCAAGGTTAGTAAACTCATTAGAAGGCAATGGAAGAATTTCCAAAGGAGTCAAAGGATTAAATCCATAAACAATCTCAAAAGGAGAAAATTGAGTAGCAGAATGAAAAGAACGATTATAAGCAAACTCAATGTGTGGGAGACACTTTTCCCAGTTCTTCAAGTTCTTTTGGATGACCACACGCAACAATGTTGTCAAAGTTCTGTTTACCACTTCAGTTTGACCATCTGTTTGAGGATGTGCAACAGTAGAAAACAAGAGTTTAGTACCAAGTTTATTCCAAAGAGTTCTCCAAAAGTGACTAAGAAATTTCACATCTCTATCACTGACAATAGTCTTTGGCAACCCATGCAATCTTATAACCTCTTTAAAGAACAAGTCAGCAACATGAACAACATCATTGGTTTTAGAATAAGCAATAAAGTGAGCCATCTTACTAAATCGATCAACCACCACAAAGATACTAGCCTTTCCACTAGATGATCTAGGTAATCCAAGCACAAAGTCCATAGATATATCAACCCAAGGATGAGAGGGGACCGGTAATGGAGAATATAAACCATATGATTGCAACTTAGATTTTGCATGCCTACAAGTAATACATTTAGCATAAATAGAAACATCCTTTCTCATGTTAGGCAAATAAAAATGTTAATGCAAAAGAGTTAAAGTTTTCTCAACACCAAAGTGACCCATCAATCCACCTCTATGTGTCTCTAGATGGAATGCAAAGTTTATCTTTTTTTGAATAGAAATCCATCAAATCTATAGAAATTATCATTACCATGATTTTCACAAGATTTCCAAATTTCTGCAAAGTCACAATCAGATTCATATATGGCTTTCAACATCTCAAAACCAAGTAATCTAGCATGCATAGAGCTAAGAAAAGAGTATCTCCTAGAAAGAGCATAAGCCATAATGTTTTCTTTCCCTTGTTTATGTTTAATAACATAAGGAAAAGTTTCAATAAATTCCAACCACCTAGCATGTCTCTTGTTTAATTTACCTTGGGATTTTAGAAATTTCAAACTTTCATGATCAGAATGAATGATAAATTCTTTTGGCCGTAAGTAATGTTGCCAAGTCTCTAAAGACCTTTTTAAAGCATGCAACTCTTTATCATAAGTGGAGTAATTCAAAGCAGCACCACTTAGTTTTTCACTAAAATAAGCAATAGGTTTAGAATCTTGCATTAAAACAGCGCCAACGCTTATTCCAGAAGCATCACATTCAACCTCAAAAACATTAGAAAAATCAGGAAGAATAAGAAGAGGAGCATTGGTCAATTTTTCTTTCAAGGTATTAAAAGCAACCTCTTGTGAATCACCCCATTTAAAAATCACATTCTTTTTTACCAATTCATTCAAAGGGGCTGCAATAGTAGAGAAGTCCTTCACAAATATTCGATAAAAGCTAGCCAAGCCGTGGAAGCTTCGAACTTCATTCGCATTCTTGGGAGTTGGCCATTCTCTAATTGCTTTCACTTTCTCTTCATCAACTTGAAGTCCTTTAGCACCTACAATAAAGCTAAGAAACACAGCAGTATCCATGCAAAAGGAACATTTTTATAAATTTGCATAAAGTTTATTTTCTCTTAAAAGTTCAAACACATCGTGCAAGTGTTTCACATGATCATCTAAACTCCTGGAATATACTAGAATATCATCAAAATAGACGACCACGTACTTTCCAATAAAAGGACAAAAAACATAATTCATCAAACTCATAAAAGTACTAGGTGCATTAGTCAAGCCAAAAGGCATAACTAACCACTCATACAACCCAAACTTATTTTTGAAAGCAGTTTTCCACTCATGACCCTTTTTCATGCGAATTTGATGGTACCCACTTCTAAGATCAATTTTAGAAAATATACAAGCACCATGCAACTCATCAAGCATATCATCTAAACGAGGGATAGGGTAACAATATTTCACCGTGATTTTATTGATGGCTCTACAGTCAACACACATTCTCCATTTGCTATCTTTCTTAGGAACAAGTATAACTGGCACAGCACACGGGCTCAAGCTTTCTCTCACAAAGCCCTTTTTCATAAACTCTTCAACTTGTCTTTGGATCTCCTTAGTTTCTTCCAGATTGGCTCTATACGCAGGCCTATTCAGAATTGAAGCTCCTGGAAGGAAGTTTATACGGTGCTCAATGCCTCTCAAAGGGGGCAATCCATCAGGAATGTCCTCCGAAAATAAGTCGTTGAAGTCCTGCAACAAAGACATAACACTAGACGACAAAAAGATGGATCAACCTCATTAATAGTTAAGAAAACATCTTTATATAAATGTATATAAGATTCTTCACATTTTAAAGCTCTCTTGATCTCACTTTTTCCAGCAAATAAAGTCACTCTCTTTTCTTCATTTTTTTCACTCATTTTACTCTCTCTCCCTTTTTCTTTCTTTTCGACGTCTCTCTCTTTCTTTTCTTTTGCCTTCAATTTGCATTCTTTCTCAATCCTCACTTGATCCTTATAAGCTTGAATGGGCCTAAGAGGTTTCAACACCATATTTTTACCATGGAAAGGAAAAGAATAACAATTTTTATATCCATCATGCCTAACTTTTCTATCAAATTGCCATAGCCTACCAAGCAAAACATGTCCAGCATACATTGGTGCAACATCACATAAAATCTCATCATGATACTTGCCCAAAGAAAATGCAACCATCACTTATTTGGTGATTTTCACCTCACCACAATCATTTACCCATTGCAATTTATATGGTCTAGGATGTTTCAAAATAGTCAAATTAAGCTTGTCAACAAGTAAAGTGCTAGCAACATTGGTACAACTTCCACCATCTATGATCATGTTACAAACTTTACCATTAATAAGACACCTTGTATGAAAGATGTGCTCATGTTGCTCTTCATTAAGATCTTCTTTTGGTTGGATATTAAGAGCACACCTAGCCACAAGGGGTTCACCAACCTCAGCATCACAATCAACATCGGAAGCATCCGTCAATTGAGCCACATCATCATAGTCATCAGTGTCACTACTTTCACTAGCAACATCACCATTCTCAAGTAAAATCATAGTTCTTTTGTTAGGGCATTGAGAAGCAATATGACCAAAACCTTGACATTTAAAGCACTTAACTTTATAAGAAGGATTAGAAGAAGAAGAGGGTTTAGAGTCATTTTTACCCTTAGGATTTGCAGTAGAGAATTTAGGCTTACTTTTCTATTTTGGCTTGATGTCTCCCTTGGATTTGAAGAATTTTTTGGACTCCTTCAAGGTTTTCTTCCAAGAACTCGACCCAACACCATTTTGGATCTTTAATTGCTTTTCTACCATGATGGCCTTATGTAACAACTCATCCATGTCAAGAAAATTTTGTAGTTCTACAATGGAAGCAATTTCAGGGCGCAAACCATCAAGAAATTTTCTCATGCTAGCTTCCATGTCTTCCTCAACATTGGCCCTAATCATGATGATCTCCATCTCTTGGTGGTACTCTTCAACACTCATAGATCCTTGCCTCAATCTTTGTAATCGCTTGAACAAGTCTCGATAGTAATGACTTGGAACAAAGCGCTTTCTCATGATGGCTTTGATTTCTTGCCATGTGCGGATTGGTCTTTCAAGATTCCGCCTTCGATTTATTAGCAGTTGATCCCACCAAATACTAGCATAGTCATACAATTCAACAGGAACAAGTTTTATCTTTTTCTCTTCGCTATATGTATGACACTCAAATACATGTTCTATTTTCCTCTCCCATTCTAGATATAATTCAGGATCATTTTTCCCTTGAAAAGAAGGAATTTTCAATTTTATGTTATCGAGTTCATTATGAGATAAAGCTTGTCTCCCTCTCCTAATGTTGGGGCCTTCATCCTCGGATTGCACATCTTCATCTTCTCCATGGAACACTCTTCTAGGACCTTTGGAGTTTGATGTGGATTGGATGTCATCCAACCTAGCATTCAACCTTTGGAATTGATCTTGCACAGCCTTCATAAAGACTTTAAGATCTTGCTCAGGTGATTCATCTTCTTGACACATATTTATGAACTGTAAAATGTTAGTGAACAACAAAAAACAACATGGACCTCACCACTCAACCTCACGTGTATACACTCAACAAATATCAAACCACTCGTGTTTCACACAAAAATTGGCTTTTTCTATAATGTAAACACTCTTGCCTTTTACCACTCAACTTGCTTTCTATAGTATCCTTATTCGAAACAAGACACAATCAAATAAAAGCAATCAAACCAAGTGGCAGCCAAGATTAGAATCCCAAGATAAATTTCTCAAAGAATCCAAAAGGGAAATAGAGTGGGAAAAATGGTATAAGGAATGAATTAAGGAAGTGATTACCTTGAAAAATCTATTTTGAAGCTAAAGAAAGATGAATGAGGCAAGAAATGAAATAGGAAACTAAAAAGCAAAATAGGAAAGTAACTAAAATAAGAAAGTGAAGAAATTAGGAAAGCAAGCAAGTTCCAAGCAATACAAGATAGGAAAGTACTTGCAATTAGGAAAGTAGCAAACTTGTACTCCACTTCTCTAAAACTTGCATCACACACTCTGATTGTTTTTTTCCTCTTTTTTGTCAATTTTTTCTCCTTTTTTGAAGAATTTCTTTTTTTTCTTTTTTTTTGACTTCTAATCTTTTTTTTTCAGAAGCTGGATGCTCTCAATTTAGACTTAGTGTAACTTACTCTAGAAAGCTTGGATTTGAGTAATTCCAAAACGAAAATAAAGAAGAGATTTTGAACTTGAAGAAATTCCTATTATTCTTTCAAAAACTCAAGCAAAAGGGGCACGAACTAGTGGATCAAAAACGACCAGAAAAGAATAACGAAAATAAACAACAAAAGGATAGTTATTTGAAATCTAGAAACCAAAGCGCTCTGATACTAAATGATGGGAGACCCAATAAGAACTTATCTTATAGAACCTTCAAAAAGATGGAACTATGCCCGAGAGTAGATAGAATCAAGCAAACACACGAAATCTCAAGAAACAAATTGAAAAGATAGAAACAGAACACAAAGAGAAAATGGGCAGTTAGAAGAATGTTGGTCGATGAAAAGAACCCTAAGAGAACTTTGTCTCTTAGAATCCTAGCAAGAATGTTGGTCAATGGAAAGAACCCTAAGAGAACTTGTCTCTTAGAACTCTAACCTTAGGACGCCACAAAGGAAGAGGACTCATTTGATAAGTCAAGTATTCTCAAAGAATACAAAGAAAGCAAGAAATCTCTCAATATTATTTCTAAATGAAAGATCCCCTTTCAAAGTACATAGAGGGTGCCTATTTATAGGGAAAACTTCCTAACTTAATGTACTAAAGAAGATACTAAATAAAATGAAACAAATCAATCCCTAAAAGGAAACAAAATAAACTTATAAAGGTGTTGACTAGATCACCTTATTTCAAGGAAACAAAAAAGGAAACTAAATAAAACATGATCTCAACATGTTGGACCTTAGGGATCACGTCCTTATCCTTATTTTTAAGTGGCACATGCTTGTCACATGGTACTTTAAGTAAGTTCTCCCAATTGGACTCCATGTGGGCCTTTGGACACTTTATGTTGGGCTTCAAGGAATAAGACAGTGCCTCTTGGACCTTTATGAGATGAAATTTGACTCAACAATATGGGATCTATCTCTTGAAGGTCTTGGATTAAACAATTCAAAGTTTACTTCATTACTTTGGCCCTAGCTCTTGTCATTGGGCTTCCAACATCTTGTAATGGATCTTTAGGAATATTAGACTTGAATGTTGGGCCTTTGATATGAGAATTTCGTTCATCTCCTTGCCTTGAACATTCAAACTTCAAATCTGATCCAGTTTCAGCTCCTAAGCCTCCTTTTGCAAGCTTATGTCCATGCAAGTCACGTCCTAGGTTTCCTTGAGGCGAATCACACCATCGATGTGTTTCTTCTTGTCTTTCACATGCCCATGGTTCTCCATCAGAATTCTATATTAATCTAAGATGATTTTGGCCAAGGTGTCTTAATAAAAGTTATAGATGATCCTCTTAGCTTTCTGACGCTATAAAGTATGCAAATTTTGGATATCAGAGTGAAAAGATATGAGCATTATAAGTGAAGATGTTTCTTAGGAAGTTTAAACATGACAATCATGGTGAATGATGAGAGTTTGAGTTTGTGATGATTTATTTGAGTTAAATTTTGGGAGTTTGATGCACCCAAAGTGGTAAATGAATGTTTTAGGAGTGTGATTGCATTAGAAGAAGTGAATTTGTGAAGATTATGTAGGAAAATCCCGGGATGTACATCACATGTACAAGGTGCGAAAAACAAAAATTTTTATCGCCGGGACCTTCCCGAAGGCCAGGATCTATGTGTCGGTATGAAGACTCAAACCTAAATAGCCAATAGAGACTATCTCTAAAGGTATCCACGCAGAGATCAGAAAACCTAACCGGGACAAACCCCTTTGACCCGAGAATAGCTAGAACAGATTAAAGGCTGCTAGACCTTACCTTTGTCCTTGGAGAGCTTAGAATCAACGTTGGAATTGCTTGGAGAAGAAGATAAAAAACGATGATGCTTATGAGAGAAGAAGAATGAAAACTCATTTTTTAAGGTTAACACTTAAACCTTTCTTCTTCTAACCCTAAGCTTAGAAATTGAGTTTTCATTCTTCTTCTCTCATAAGCATCATCATTTTTTATCTTCTTCTCCAAGCAATTCCAACGTTGATTCTAAGCTCTCCAAGGACAAAGGTAAGGTCTAGCAGCCTTTAATTTGTTCTAGCTATAAGCGACCTCTGGAAGGCAACAAGGAATGGAGTCAAAGCACAGAATCAGTATCCAAGATATCCTTGAGTATCTCAAGTCTAAGGATACTTGCACCATTGCTATGATGAGATTATCACTGACACTAGAAGAAGATATCCATGTGATGATCTCATGGCAGGTCATTCAATGTACTTACTACCGCTAGTAAGCATCCACATGTCAACTCTAAATATCTCATATTTACAGTTTCTGAGATCCACTGCTTGATCCAATCAAGGAATATGACATGTGCTAGTCTAACCGGATTAATGATGTCTAGTCTCATTAATCCTATGACTAGGGAGAATTAAAATACTGACATAATTGCACATGATAGGAATCTCAGTAGTATGATCACATCATAATTTCCTTCATGCTATGTCATATATCATGGACTTCATTAATTCGATTAAAGATCCAATCAATTCATAAATACTGTTCATGAATATCAAATTAATGAAATATGCCTTTCTTTATTTATTCATAAACTCTATACACGACTTTGAATAAAATGCGCTAAAGGGGATTGCCTTTAGGGCACTACTCTAACAATCTAACGGTACTAGACATCCATAAGTCGACTTACACTGGTGAACAAGGCGACTTATCAGTACCGAGCAAGCATAAATCGACTTATACTTGGTACAAGTCGACTTGTACTTGGTACAAGTCGACTTACACTTACAAATCTCCCACTTGACCTAAAGCCAATCGCCTTGGTATCTAATACCATAAACGCGTCCATGAGAATCACAATTCTTCTGTGACTATGGCTTTGTCAACAGATTAGCAACACTTTGCTCTATGGGAATTCTCTCTATTAGGACATCACCTCGATCGATGATCTACCGAATCAGATGGAATCGGCGGAGTACGTGTTCGGATCGTTGATGAGACCTTGGTTCCTTTGCCTGTGCACTAGCCCCATTGTATCACAATACAACCCTATGGGCCCATCACAGCTAGGAACCAGATCAAGTTCAGAAATGAACTTCTTGATCCAAACTGCTTCCTTTGCTGCATCTGATGCGGCAATGTACTTTGCCTCGGTTGTTGAATCAGCAGTCCTCTCTTGATTAAAACTCTTTCCAACTGACCGCCAGGCCGTTCAGTGTGAATGTATATAACCTGATCGTGATTCAGAATCATCCTTATCAGATTAAAACTGGCATTTGTATGCCTGCTCACTTGGAGATTTTCATCTCCATATGTCAAGAAAACATCCTTAGTGCTTCGCAAGTACTTGAGGATATTCTTGACAACCACCCAGTGACCCTCACCAAGATCCGATTGGTATCTGCTCGTAACACTTAGAGCATATGATACATCGGGTCTGGTACATAGCATTGTTCCATGCTAAACCTCTTTAGCATCTTATGTATGTACGTTGATTGTGAAAGACCAAGCAATCTCTTTGATCTATCTCTATAAATCTTTATCCCAAGGATATAAGTTGCGTCACAAAGGTCTTTCATGGCAAAATATTTGGACAACCAAATCTTAACTGATTGTAGCATAGAGACATCGTTTTCCTAGTATTAATATGTCATCTACTTATAACACAAGGAATACGATTGCAGTCCCATGAACCTTCTTATACATACAATGTACATCCGAATTTTGTGAGAAATCAAACTCTTTGAGTACCTCATCAAAACGGATATTCCAACTCCTGAATGCTTGTTTCAATCCATACATGGATTTCTGAAGCTTGCATACCATTTCGCCATCATAGGAGGTGAAGTCCTCTGGTTCTGTCATATACACATCCTCGGGAAGATTTCCATTCAGGAAAGCTGTCTTCACATCCATTTGCCGTATCTCATAATCATAATGAGTGACAATGGCTAGGAGTATCCTAATGGATTTAAGCATTGCTATGGGGCGGAAGGTCTCGTCATAGTCAACTCCTTGTCTCTGACGAAATCCTTTGGCCACAAGCCTTGCTTTATAAGTAATCACATTACCATCCATGTCGGTTTTCTTCTTGAAAACCCATGTGCACCCTTTGGGCTTTATTCCTTCGGGTGCAACAACCAAAGTCCATACTTGGTTTTCATACATGGAATCCATTCAGATTTCATGGCACAAAACCATTTTTTAGACTCTGAACTTTTCAGAACCTCTTCATAGGTAGTAGGCTCATCATCTCATATGAGCAATACGTCATTCTGTTCCCCACGAAATCCATATCTCTCGAGGAACAGGCGTATCCTCGTGACCTCTGAAATTCTTGTGTAATAGAAGGTTGAATGTTACCTCATCATATGAGTTACGATTGCGAGTTCGAGCGATTGATCTGCGTTTGTTCGAGCATCTTGAACTTCTTCAAGTTTAACTTTGCTCCCACCGTCCTCTTGTAAAAGAAACTCTTTCTCTAAGAAAACAACATGCTTTAAAACAAACAACTTTTGTTCCTCAGCAAGGTAGAATTGATATCCCACGATATCCTACGAACAAACACTTGTCAGACTTTGCATCAAGCTAATCTGACTGTGTCCGCTTCACATAAGCAGGACAACCCCAAACTTTCATCTGAGAAAGAAAGGGCTTTCAGTTAGTCCACATCTCATATGGAGTAACATCAAGCTGTCTTTAATGGAATTACATTTAACAAGTAAGCAATTTGTCTCGGCGCATACCCCAAAACTGTGCAAAACCTATCATTAATCGCATCATGTCTAACAAGGTTCGATATCTCTTTTCAGCCACACCATTGTGCTGCGGCGTTCAAGGTGGAGTGTACTGAGATAAAATCCCATTATCTCTGAGATAATCCAAAACTGTTGGTCTAAGCAATTTCCACCACGATCAGATCGTAATGTATTCATACTTTTACCAAATTAGTTTTCTACTTCATTTCTGAATTATTTGAACTTTTCAAGCGCTTGATTTGTATCTCATCGAATCTGGTACCCATATCGTGAATAATCACCGATAAAAGTAATGAAGTAAAGACAACCACTTCTGGCATGGATGGACATTGGACCACATACATCCAAATGTATCAGGTCTAATATTCTATTCACTCGTTTTCCCTTTCCCTTAAAGGATAACTTGGTCATCTTGCCTAATAAACAAGATTCGCATGTGTCATATGATTCATAATCAAATGACCCTAAACTGCCACTCTTATGGAGCTTAGCGATGCGTGTCTCTTTTATATGGCCAAGCCGACAATGCCATAAGTAAGTTGATTTTAAATTATCTCGATTATGTCTTTTCGCGTCATTGAAATTCAAAACTGGATATGACATATCTAATATGTCAATTCCATTGCATAATGTACCCGATGAGCATAGAGCATTCCATTCGAACTAATAGAACAACCATTGCTACTAAAAGTCCAATGGAAACCAAATCTATTGAAACAAGAAGATAATATGTTCTTTGTTAAAACAGTACAAAATGACAATCATCCAATTTGAATACAAGCCCACTAGGGAGTGACAAGACATAAGTGTCTCGGCTAATGTAACAACTCTTGCTGCATTACCTACAAAAAGGTCTAGTTCTCCTTTTATGAGTCGCATCTCATCGTCCCTCAAGCCACGCATATCATTTCATATGTATGAGCCACAATCGGTATCAAATACCCATATGTTTTGATCGAAGCAGATTAACCTCAATGACAAACATATTTGAAGGAGTAGGGCATCGATGCCTTCTTACGCTTGAGAACTCGAGATAGACTTTACGGTTTAGCCTCTAGTGGCGGTCTTGCAACAATGGAAGCAAAATCCTTTTGGGCGCAGTTTCTTTGGTTTTTCCTTGATGGCACTTCCATTTAGTTTCTTGGCCTTTTTCTTATTTGGACCAGAAGAAGAAGCATCCACCACTAGCACTTGCTTGCTATCCTTCTTGATAGCTCCTTTCATTTGTTTTGAGCAGATTGATCACTCGAGAATTGTTGTGGATATTTGGTTCATCGATAGTTTAACCTGTTGTGAATAACGTCGGACAATCCAACCGGAATTAAGTCTATACTTAACTCATAATCCATTACAAATCCTAAGACAGCCAATCTCTCAATATAGTCATTCATCTTCAGGGCATACTGGACAGCAGATGTCCCTAGAGCCATCTTTGTGGTGAAGAAAAGCCTTGAGGTCTCGAACCTTTCAGACCGAGCTTACTCATCAGACAACTCCCTAAGATTAAATACTATAGTGTGAGCATCCATAGACTCGTGCTGCTTCTGCAGCTCTGGTGACATCGAGGCAAGCATAACGCAAGTATCTATATCACTGTCCTTTAGATGCTTACGATATGCTTTCTGATCCTCATCAGAAGCATCGACAGCAGGTGCATCTGGAAGTGGAACATCTAGGACGTATCCCAGTTCCTCAGATCTGAGAACAATTCTCAGATTCCTTAGTCAATCAAGAAAAATTCGGTCCAGAATAAGGAGCAAAAATTCACACTGAAAGACTTCTTCAATCAACCTAAGCGCGATAGAGAGAAAGAATGCTATGATAGAAATGCCTGTATGATCATAAGGACTTGCATGACATGCATATGGCTCCCACTAGTTTCCTAGAATCCATAACCCTCTTCACGAATCCAAAAAAACAATATGACATAATGTCCTAGTGGGTCGATATCCGACATTGCTAAGAGTGACCTTGGGTTTACCCAACAAGCCATAACTTAGGTCAATCGGTAGGTATCGGTCATACCAATTGCATCATTGATAACCGACATTAAGAATGACCTTGAGGTTAGCTCAACAAGCCACCTTATGTCTCGGGAGGTATCAGACATACCAATTACATCTTAGACACAACTATCGTCGAGTCTATCAACTTGTTGATGTGTGCACTTACATTGGGTTATCAACTCTTTGATGCGCATACATCGATGTACACTACCCAATTTACGCCTCATCACGTTGACCTTGAGGTTAGCTCAACAAATCAACGCTTCTAGGAAAACCGACCCATGAATCCGAAAATCTCATTTTCATGGTTCAACATATTAAGTATAGAGTGAGCTTGAGGTTAGCTCAACAACCCAACCCTAGAAGAACTCTGGTTCTTACCATATTAATGGAAGGCGTTAGTTTTCATATTCCGAGGAGGGATTTCGAAGTCTAGACTCCAAGCTGAAGGATTATAGTCGTCAGGACTATATGGAATGATTTAGGTTTCATCAATCAAATTGAATCAATCCTTATAATCATCCATCATCCAACCTGAGCATGTCATAAGTCGTCTTACATCAGAATGCAAGTCGCCTTATGCTGCTGCCCACACACAAGTCGACTTATACGATACAAGTCGCCTTATGGCAATACCTAGAACAAGTCGACTTATCCAGCAAGAATTGCTATACTTTCTAATCGGCTAATTCCTCAATCCATGTAATCCCAATTCACAATACCAACATACCTTAGGTAATATCTTGTTAATTTGATGTACCAATGAACACTTCATTGTTTCATGTTTGCCATATCTGATCAAACCATACATGAAAAGCTTAAAACGAAGTCATTACTCAAAGATATCCAAACAATTTAGGAACACCAAATTATCACCCTAAGCATCTCAAGCTAGTCTATACGTTATCAAAATTACTTCGGCACAAGTCACAAAAATTATGACGGCCAAAACAAACAAGATAATGAAATACACTAACGAGACGCTAATGTGACCTATTCGGCATCCGAAAATTCTTGGAAAACCAATTTCAAGCAATTCAGTTTGGAAAGCATACAACATCAAGATAACACATTTTCAATCACATTAAAAATGGTCCAAGGCATTGGAACTGAAAAATACACATTCAATTATGCCAAGCAAAACAGTCCCAGCAATTTTCACAAAACTGCCAAGCTCTACCTTTTGCTCGAAAAAATCATTGAAAAAATTTCAATTAATTCTGAGAAAATTACATAGGTTACTACATGTTCAGAAAATGCTTCATGAATTTTTTCAGGATTTATAGCCATCAAAAACTCAGTCAACCTAAGCAACAAAACCGATTCAAAATATGTGTTCATCAACACAGCTATTCCCAACAGCATAGAATAAATTCAGTCAACCTAAGCATAGAATCTGTGTTATCGAATTTATACACATGCCTGTTCACAGAATGTGTCACAAAACAACATCTAGAACCTTAGGGAATAAATTAGCAAAACTATATCAAATCAAATCGATAAATTCTCATCTTTCACAGACATATTCTATAACATGTTATGAACAATTACGGGCAGAAAAATTACGAAAAATATATCCCTATCTGAGAATCGAAATTGGGACAGACACATGCATCAACGTCAAATTCACATAGGGCTTCCGATCTAGCTAGGGTTTTAGCTTCATACACGACACAAGTGGCTCTGATACCACTGTAGGAAAATCCCGGGATGTACATCACATGTACAAGGTGTGGAAAACAAAAATTTTTATCACCGGGACCTTCCCGAAGGCCAGGATCTATGTGTCGGTATGAAGACTCAAACCTAAATAGCCAATAGAGACTATCTCTAAAGGTATCCACGCATAGATCAGAAAACCTAACCGGGACAAACCCCTTTGACCCGGGAATAGCTAGAACAAATTAAAGGCTGCTAGACCTTACCTTTGTCCTTGGAGAGCTTAGAATCAACGTTGGAATTGCTTGGAGAAGAAGATAAAAAATGATGATGCTTATGAGAGAAGAAGAATGAAAACTCAATTTCTAAGGTTAACACTTAAACCTTAAAGCTTCTAACCCTAAGCTTACCGTCGATCATGATCCCCATCCACTTAACATGGTGTCTTTTAACATTTAATGACTTACCATAAGTTAATGACAAGTGGAGGGCTTATATCCATTAACTAATTAATGAATAAAGAAATCAAGCTTTGACTTTTCAAAGCTTATCCTTCCCTCTCCCACTTTCCAACGACACATGCATATATAAATATAATAATTAATTAATTGATTACTTAATTAATTAATTAGAATATAATTGCTAAGGTCCAGTCCAACTGGGGTCGGTCCTACCGGCCTACTGGGCCCCGTCTTTGGCTTGACCGAAATCTTTCTTAGCAATATTGATGTCGCGATCTCATCGGGACATATCCCAATCCCATCGGGATCCATTTAATCCTAATGCTCTCCAATAATTGGAACTCTGTCCAATTACTATTTTCCAGATTCTCTGAATCACTCTTATGCGTGTGACCCTTTAGGTTCCCAGTTATGTTGGCCACTTAGATTAACAATTAATCTGAGCAAGTCATGAGCGGCGTCTAGCAACACATCATGACCCCCAATTGATCGGAAAGTAATCGGTTTGATGAATTCATCACGAACCAGATCACGAACCCTTCCATGAGACAATTCTGGTGCAATTAGTCCTTTCACCATCCTATACCCCACTTGGTTATGAGTATGGTCAAAGTGTCAACTCTCACTAGACTGAGTCTAGCCCAAATGAAATTAGTTCTCGTCCTAGGACTCATTACTCTATATGTCAATGAGGACACTCTTCATGACATATTTCTTGTGCCGCCTTACAAGTAATGATCCCGACAAGAGGCCATGGGTATCTCTTCTGCTAATCCAAAGGTGGTGAATCCTTTATTGGCTACTCAATTACCTTCGAATACCTCAAGCTGTACCCAAGCACCACCCTATGAGCGACCTCTGGAAGGCAACAAGGAATGGAGTCAAAGCACGAATCAAGATCAAGATATCCTTGAGTACCTCAAGTCTAAGGATACTTGCACCATTGCTATGATGAGATTATCACCGACACTAGAAGAAGATATCCATGTGATGATCTCATGGCAGGTCATCCAATGTACTTACTACCGCTAGTAAGCATCCACATGTCAACTCTAAATATCTCATATTTACAGTTTACGAGATCCTTGCTTGATCCAATCAAAGAATATGACATGTGCTAGTCTAACCGAATTAATGATGTCGATCTCATTAATCCTATGACTAGGAGAATTTAGAATCTTGACATAATTGCATGATAGGAATCTCGATAGTATGATCACATCATAATTTCCTTCATGCTATGTCATATATCATGGACTTCATTAATTCGATTAAAGATCCAATCAATTCATAAACACTGTTCATGAATATCAAACTAATGAAATATGCCTTTCTTTATTTATTGATAAAGTCTATACACGACTTTGAATAAAACGCGCTAAAGGGGATTGCCTTTAGGGCACTACTCTAACAATCTAACGGTACTGGATATCCATAAGTCGACTTACACTGGTGAACAAGGCGACTTATCAGTACCGAGCAAGCATAAGTCGACTTACACTTGGTACAAGTCGACTTACACTTACAGATTATAAGTGTATATGATGTTAGATTGGAGGTAGGAAGGTTTGGGGAGGGTTTGGAGGGATTTTGGGAACCCCCATGTCCATTTAATGGACTTTAGGTCCGTTTAATAGACCTTTATGGATCAAAAAAGACCCCTAACATCACCCATGTTCGTTTAACAGACTTGATGTCCGTTTAATGGACTTGATGTCCGTTTAACGGACTTTCTCGGGTGAGAAAGTGCATTTTTGCCCGACAATGTCCGTTAAACGGACATTCACGGGATAACTCCATGAAATCGCAATTTTTGACCATTTTAGAGGCAGAATCTGATTTTGTGGTCTTAATGAAAGTTTTATATCTAGAAGTCTTATTTCCAATGGTCGAAGAACGAAACTAATCTGACATTTTTGGTGAAAGGTATGACAATCGCGCCAAGACAGGTTACTGCATGATTGAGGTTATGAACATGTTAGATTCTTTCGGTCATAACTCACTCATCTGACCTCTGAATGAAGTGATTCTTGAAGCGATAGATTTCTAAGACATGAATTTATCTCTCCATGAAAATTGGGATCTTTTGGATTTGATTTGAAAAAGTTTGATTGTAAGAAAGTGAGAGGTCAGTTTAAAGAGCATGATTGAGGGATAAACTCTCTTTGGAAATTTAAGCGTATCTTGAGGATTTCATGGAGTTTTTGGTGAAAGGTATGACAATCGCGCCAAGACAGGTTACTGCATGATTGAAGTTATGAACATGTTAGATTCTTTCGGTCATAACTCACTCATCTGACCTCTGAATGAAGTGATTCTTGAAGCGATAGATTTCTAAGACATGAATTTATCTCTCCATGAAAATTAGGATCTTTTGGATTTGATTTGAAAAAGTTTGATTGTAAGAAAGTGAGAGGTCAGTTTAAAGAGCATGATTGAGGGATAAACTCTCTTTGGAATTTTAAGCGTATCTTGAGCTATATAGCTCCGATTGAGGTGATTCCTGCTTCAAGAAAAAATAGAGGCTTAGAGCTATGATTTCTTTGAAGAAGCCAAATTGAAATTCTTGTTTGAAGATTTCCAAATTATGTTCACAAATAAGAGAAACGAGTTCAAGTATAGTGATTGGTTTGTATGGGCACACCATTGAATAATTTGTGAGGAAATTATTGGGATTTTATGAGAATGAAGATGAACCGATGATGGTCAAGTTTCATGATCCAAAGTTGGGCTCCGCAAGTGGGGTCCAACATGAGCAATATCAGAGCAAGCGTTGGACTCCGCAAGCAGGACCCAACATATACACAAATCACATATTTCACAAATATTCATTCAGAACGTGTAAATTCCAAATACTCACATTAACATGGCATAACATGTAATCATTGGGAATCAGAACAGATAATTACCAATACAAATGCACATGAAAGTCCATATTCGTTATTAATGTTGTGACCAAGTACCTATCACATACATATACAAATATTGGCCCATTAGGCTCAATCAGAACAGAATCACGAAGCATAGCTCTACGTGCAGAATCAAAAATCATGAAGAAAAGCTCTACGTGTAAGCGCTTTCATACTGGCTACTCCGGTCAGAACATTTTTATGAAATGCATCAAATACAGAATAAGCCATGTACAATAGTCATATATGATGCACAGTCAGAATCTCATAGTCATCGAACCTAAGTCCGGCATTCAACTTTTGTTGAGAATTCAAATATTATTCAAAATTCAAAAACACATAGAACACTTTTGATACATTCCTAAATATTAAACTCCTCATACTTTAAGTCCGAAATTCATAAACAAATCACAAACATTTAACATTTGGAAATTAAACAAATATAATCAATCCGAGGAAAAACATATAGATTGACTCATAGTGCGCTTCAATATGCTATTGCCTGGATGGTCCGGCAATATCTGACTGGCATCTAATGTGCTCCTCTATATCACACAAAATACATTTACAAATATCCCACTTTTGCACAAATGTATAATTATTTCCTTATGCACATCTATGTATATCGAAATTATGCACAATGCATATTCAGTGACAATCTCTGGTATCTTATTATAATTCGTATCACCAAATCATTCACAAAGCCTTAAAAAACAATTTACAGTTTAAGAGCTAAGTCAAAGGCATGCACATCTCACAATTCTGTGCGTAATAACCAAGAAAAGTCGTGGTTTTGTAGTCCAAATTAATTCAGTCATGGGTGTGAGAACTTAAATTATGCCCATGCACGTCCAAATATCATTGGAGTAAGATCTTAACTCACACCTTGCATATCAAATGATCCCTTTCATATTTTTCTAACAACATGCTTTCGGGTTAACTTGCAACATCGTTTTGATAATGTAAATGAAACAATTAGGCAATACTTTCTTTTAGAAAATTGTTCTAATTTCTTAACTTTCTAACGATACAAAGATCATTCAATTTGATTCATTATGTCCAAAGTTATACTCAATTTACTTTGGACTTTCCTTAAAACCATAACACTACTCTGTATTTATTCAAAGTCCAATTGTATAATTCTTAGAGATAGAATTAAAATTCAATATCTTCAGACCATTTGTATCCATATATCTCTAATTCAATTTAAATTAAGAATCATTCCATTTGGATACCTAATGATTAAAATATACTCAAAATATCGAAGCATGTTCAGTGAAATAATACCACTTATCATATTCCAGTAATCCTCAACAAGATCATCTTAAATTCAAAAATCAATCCATTTCATATGGCTATAATTTTTGGTGGAGATGAATAAAAATGTGTTTTGAATCTAATGTTTTAAGAATCAAGTCATTTGGAAATCAAGTGAAGAAGTTATAATAAAAATACCAAAGGATGTTTAGAAATAAACTGTTTTAAAAAAAGACGCACGATTGTGAGTTTTACTGGCAGGTCGAGATCGTGCAGAAGCACATCTCAACTTGCAATCTTCTTCAGTTTCAGCACGATTGCGACTCGCGACCTACTTCCTAAACTGAACAACTTCCTCTTTTTCTTCCATTTATTTCCATTGTTTCCCAGATTACTCATTTCTAACATATCCATTATACAATTCTAACTTTTGTACAATTTCTAAACAAATCAAATTCAAGTTTACGCATTAAAAATCACAAATCCAAAACTTCACAAAGTCTCTCTCTCTCTCTCTCTCTCTACTGTATTTTCCAGCTTTTGATTCTTACTTCTTCAATCAACACAAATAACACTCCAACCAATTCTTCTAACTAAATTTTAACTCATCAGCACAAAACAAATAAAAAATCTGATTCCTATATATACAATTTCTAGTTTCTGCAATTTGTTTCTCTTTCTACATTCCTCTTATGCATTTTTTCATTTATTTATACTCATTCATTTCATCATAAATTTGTCATTAAGCAACTCTATTTCATGACCTCAATAAAACTTTGTTTCATATCATTTAACTAATTTAAATTCACGTAAATCCATCTCCAAAAATACTTCACAATTTCACGTATGAACAATGAAATCACCATATTCGAATTTCTCTAAACCAAAATAGAGTATATATTTTTACATCAACTTTCCATCACTTTTGCATATACATTTCAGTATAACAATAGAGCCTATTCAAACTTTTCTGGACAATTCCTATTTCACAAATCTTTCATTTATCATCTCATTCATTAACCACCGACACTGCACTTCTTTAACAGCTTATGATAAATTCATATGCAGAATTAACAACAGTGAATCATCATCAAAATCACTTACTTGATCCAACAATTAGTTCCAGCAATAAGAGGGAATCAAGTGTACAGAAAACATAACAATTTGCTATTCGGTGCTGAGTTTTTCTTTACAGTGAAGAACAATAGCTACAGTAAATATTCCTTACTCAAAACATTAGAATACGTGTATGCTTTGCATGTCTAACATGTTGGGCCCGGGTCCTGTTTCCTATCCCGAGGCAACCGCTCGGGGGAAAGGGGTCGAAAACATTCAAATTTCAGCAAATACTCCTTAAAGACCCTATTCATAAGATCCATAAAAGCAGCTGGAGCATTGGTCAATCTAAATGTCATGACCAAAAATTCATAATGCCCATACCGAGTCCTGAAGGTTGTCTTGCTTACATCAGAATCGTTGATTCTGAGCTGATGATAGCCTGACCTGAGATCAATTTTAGATAAGACCCTTGCTCCCTGCAGCTGATCAAACAGATCATCTATTCAAGGAAGACAATACTTATTCTTAATTGTCACCTTGTTGAGTCTCCGATAGTCAATACACATCCGCCATGTTCCATCCTTTTTCTTGACAAACAGAACTGATGCTCCCCAAGGTGACGAACTCGGTCTAACATACCCCTTCTCTAACAGTTCCTCCAACTATTCTTTAAGCTCCCTCAACTCAGCTGGAGCCATCCTATAAGGCGGTACTGAAATAGGTGCGTTTCTGGGAATCAAGTAAATGGAAAACTCGATTTTCCTCACCGGTGGCAAACCTGGTAATTCCTCTAGTAACACATATGGAAACTTCCTCACAATCAAAAAATCCTCTAACTCCCCTTCACTCACATCGGTATCCACAACATGCGCCAAGAACGCTCCACACCCCTGACCCATCATTCTATCAACTAGCATAGTCAAAACAATTCTTGGCGATGGTGTTTTCCTATCCCCTATGAAAATCACCTTCTCACCGTTGCCCAGATCAAATTCCACCTCTTTCAGGCCATAATCCAGCTTCGCCAAATATTTCTCCATAGTATCTATTCTCAATATAACATCTAACCCTTTTAGGTTTTAGAGGTAGTAAGTCCACTACCAATCTAGCACCATCAATGAAGAGTTCACAACCCTTATATACCTTACTGATCACCACATTCCTCCCTAGAGGAGTACTAATAAGCGAAGGATTATCCAAAGGCAATGAATTCACACCAAGCAATGCTATACTTGCAGAAACAAAAGAATGTGTGGAACCAGAATCAATTAAAACATATACTGCTGAATCAAATAACTGAGCCATACCCGTGACAACCTTAGGTGCAGCTGCAGCTTCCTCCCTAGTTATGGCAAACACCCTTGCCTGTGCCTGACCCTTGGCCTTTCTAGAGGAATAGCCATCCTTGCAGTTCCAGAGCTACCTACCTCAGTAACTGGCCTGGTTTCCCCTGTTTCTACTCGCCTCGGGGCTTGAAACTGTGGCCCCTCTTGTCTCGGTACCTATGGACAATCCCTGATCATATGTCCCTTCTCTCCATATCGAAAACAGGGTTAAAGTAACTTAAAGCACTCTCCTTGGTGAAGTTTCCCACAATGCTCACATTGGGGGTTTGTGTACCTACTCCTTCCTGCTCTTTTAGTGCCTCCCACATTAGAGGCTTGCCCTGATACTGCCTTTACCTGCTTGTTCCTGGTAAAGCCACTGCTACCCACTCCACTCTGTGTGTGATAACTCCTTGTGCTCCTCTCAGGCATTGAAGCACTCGTTCCTTTCTTAGAAGACTGCTCCATATTCTTCCTCTTCTTGCTTACTTCATTTCTTATATTCTCTAGTTTTTTAGCATAGAGTGCAGCATCCACCAATTGATGGTAGTCACAGAAGTTATGGATCAAGACTTTCTCCTTGATCCCCAAATGAAGACCTCCGTCAAACTTACGACATTTATCTTCCTCAGTCATCACAATGTTGACTGCATATCGGGAAAGCTGTGTGAACTTCAACTCATACTCTCTCACACTCATATCTTTCTGTGTGAGGTTCAAAAACTCCCTGGCCTTCTCTTGTACATAAACCCTGGAGAGGTACTTCTTCCTGAACACTTCCACAAATTCTCTCTATATCAGTACCGGTGGCATGACCTGACTGTGAGGCACTGATTCCCACCAATGCAATGCGTCTCCTTGTAACAAACTAACTGCATAGTCTAACTTCTCCTCATCTGAGCACTTCATCTAAAATAAAACCCTCTCGTTCCTCTTCAACCAGGCTTCAGCCTTTTTCGGATTCGTCGTTCCATTGAAATCCACAGCCCCAAACTTACAGAGCTTGTCATATTGTCCACTCCTGTCTATTGGAGCTTGCATCAGAACTTGAGACCTTTAACCCATGGCATACGTGAAAGCCTGAGAAAAAGCTTGAAAGAAACTCGGATCCATCGGATTTGCTTGAGCCATAAGAGGAGACGGTGGAGGCACTTCTTGTTGCAAACTAGGTGCCTCAAAATTCGAAGCAGAATATGTCCCAGCATCTTGTGGGACATGGGCTTCATCCTTGCTCCCTTGGAAAGAATGATATTGAGTCATAGCTCCTCGAGTTCTCTTTCGATGTAACATCCCGTTAGCCATGCTAGGGCTAGATTGTAAATTTTGAGAATTTGTGAGAAATTAGGAAAATGCACATCATGCATTATTAATTGTGACATGCACATTTATATGATTGTACATGCATTCCTTGACATTTCTGGGAACAATTGAATTATAAATTGTGATTAAAATGTGTTTTGGTGATGTTGGTATTAATTAGGACATTTTGGGATTTTTAGTGAATTTTGTGAAAATATTAATTTATGGGCCAATTATAGAGTGACATGTGGAATAATTATTGTGTGACAAATGGCTTATGTTAGATAGGACACGTGTAAGGCATGTATGGTATACACGAGTATGAGTTGAGTTAGGAAAAATGCATGCAAGGATTCTTGGTGATGAAACACTTGAAATCCGAAAGAAATCTGTGGGACTTTTGCTGTTTGTAATCAGTCTTCCTTGCTGGAATTCTTAGCCGATTCAGATAAGTTATGTTTTAGTTGAGTGTTGTTGTTGTTAAATGATGTTTTATAGTGGAGTTGAATGCATGCATGTGAGGTTATGGAAGCTAAGTTTCGGTGATGAATGAACTAGATGGTCGAATCTGTGAAATAGGAATGTGTTCAGCAAAGTAGGAAATGAGATCTGTTTAATTTGAGATGAGTTACAGAAGAGTGCCTGAAAATCTATGAATGTTTACACTCTGTTTGGGTTTTGGGATAGTCGAAATGAACATGCAAACACTTTTTTCCGATGTTTATCAGTAGAAGTGGAACTGCATGTGTGAGGATCGGATTTTGATGTTTAAGAATGAATCTTGAGTTTGATCTTATGTAAATGTTTCGAACTGGGTTAGGAGTTTATTAGAGTGAATTTTTAGAGATTGTTTTGGGTATAGAAGTGAGAAGTCTGGAAAATGAAATCGGGGAAGACGAGTTGCAGAACCAGACGTCGCGACGTGTTTTTAATTTATTCGTCGCGACGTGTAGCTTATTTTGTTTATTCGTCGCGACGTCTATTTTTTTCCTCGCCGCGACGTTCATTTTCTTCGTCGCCGCGACTTAGGTGACCCTCCCTTGATCTCTTCATGCCGAACACTATAAAAATCCCGAGAAAATCAATTTTTTGGGTTGTTCGTCGTGACCTCATATTTTCCCCACGTCGTGACGAGCACCCATCTTTTGACAGTTAGAACATGCTTTCGTATTTTGACCATAACTTTCTCTATACTGATCCAATTTGGGTGATTCTTAATTACCTGTAAACTATAGAAATAGCGCTACAACGTTTATGAAGAAATGGAGTTTTAATTCTATCTATAAGAGTTTCAAATTTTGGTTGGAAGTTGAGGTATAAATTTTTCTGGAACTTATGAACCATCTGGAATATTTTGAGGATATCTCTTGGTATACTGATCCAAATTAAACGATTTTGGTGTCCTTAGAAAGCTAAGAAATGGGGGAAAAAAGTTACAGAAGGAAGTTTTGTCTAATTTGGTCATTTACCTGATCTAATTTAGTATGGAAAGTTGATCCGAATATGTTCTATAGGAAAAATCTGAAGTGGTCAATGAAGCTATGAGATTATTTGACATTGTTTGGTCCAATTCAATTGTAATAATACATGGTATTAATGAGGGATTTAATTCCTAAATGATTTTTGATAAGGATCGCATTATTGAACCCCAGAATTGTCATTGAACATGCATTGTGCATACATTCTATACATTGATATTTTTATGAAAGAACATTTGTGAAATTGTGCAAAGTGTGATATTTGTGAATGTGTTTTTCCTATTTTAGAGGAGCATATCGGACGTCAATCGGACATTGCCAGACCATCCAGGCAATAGCTTTTTGGAGCATACTGTGAGTCAACCTAGATGTTTTCCTAGGATTGATTTAATTTGATTTGTTTAAGCTTCCAATATTGTTTTATTGCTTGCGATTTAATTATGAATTTCGGACTTAAATTGTCCGAGGAGATCAATATTTGGAAATGTATTAGAAGTGCTTTGATTGTGACTTTGTTTGCGATGGAATTCTGAACGTGATTATAAATGTTATGTGAATCCTCAACGAAAGTTGAATGCCGAATTTAGGTCCGATGATTATGAGATTTGTTGAACATGTAATTGTGATACATGCGATATTCAGATTGATGCATCTCATAAAATGCATGCTCAGATAAAGGCGTTGTGACTTGAATTGCCCGTATGAAGCGCTTCCACGTAGAGCTTTGCTCCGTGATATATGTGTGTGCACGTAGAGCTATGCTTCATGATTCTATTATGATTGAGCCCTACGGGCCAGCAACTGTATAAGTATGTGATAGGCATTCAGTCACAACAATAAGAACGAATGTGAGTCTCATATGTATATGTTTTTGTTTATATATGATCTGTTTGGCAATGATTAAATGTTACACCTGATTGTGTGAGTTTTGAATTATAAATGTATCTGCTTATGAATGTTTTTGAATTATGTAATGTGTGCTTATGATCCGGTGAATTCATCAATGATGGTTCACTCATAGAGTTTGCAAAACTCATCAAAATTTGCAATGTGGCTTTTCAGGTACGAGTCAGGAGACCTAGTTCCTTAGTCAGGACTTAAGGAATCTTTTGGTTAGAGATATGGCTCAGAGGTCTGTCAGCTGACACCATAAATGTTCTAGCCTTATTTTTGTCATTTTGTTGTGTGTTGTATAAGTTTTTACGCTTAGTCTTTTGGTGGTATCAGTGTAAACTTTATGAATGAAAGGATTTAAATGGTTTTAAAATTTAGTTACTTTGAGTGCGTTAGATGATGCCATGTGTTTGTTGGATTGCCATGTGTAAGTCGGATATGTTTTTGCTCTAACATACCATTGTCATAAGGTATGTACTTGAATGTCCTTCGGGTGTTCGGATATTTGCCTTATGGTAGTAGGATGTTGCATTTTTGGTATCAGAGCATGGTTTGGCATCCTTAGGGAAGTAATATGATTCATAGTGGAGGATTCAGACAGTAATTGCAGCTTTTGTTTGTTATAGGTCATCTTCTATAGGGGATCAGATTGGTGAGTCAGCTGACATGGAGTCTATAGGAGCCAAATTAGGGTCTCATGTACCTGAATTTTCTGAAATGCCTCCGAGAATTCCCGTGAACTTGGAAAGGAGATATGATAAGTTGAGAAAGCAAGGGGCTGTAGACTTCTATGGAAGTACAGATCCGGCTGAAGCAGAAGGATGGCTTGAGAGAACTGAAAGAGTGTTCGATCAGATGAACTGTGTAGCAGAGGAGAAATATGATTATGCAGTCTCACTACTGCAGGGTCTCGCATACCAGTGGTGGAAGACCGTGCCGGGTAGTACCACCAGACCTTGTAGCTTGACCTGGGAGGATTTTCTGATAGCATTTCGAGAGAACTACATGCCAAAGATTTACATGGATTGGAAAATGAAAGAATTCTTAGATTTGAAGCAAGGCAAGCTCTCAGTAGTAGACTATGAGATAAGGTTCAATAAGTTAACGGGGTATGCAACCGCACTGATTCCGACTGAGCAAGATAAATGTAGGCAGTTTGAGGATGGTCTGAATATGGAAATCAGGACGAGGCTTGCCATCTCTAACTTGTGCGATTTCTGTAACTCGAGCAGCCTCGATCAGAATAGAGCAATTATTGAAGGATAGTCAGAGAGAGCTCAGGCAGGAGGATAGAGGAAAGAGGCAGAATGAACCTCATACTGATTCTGGCAGAAGCTTCAAAAAGTGCCAAAATAGATCGTCTCGATTCCAGTCTAGATCGAGACAATCTGGATTCCATGGAAGAGGAAGATTTGTTCAGTCTGTAGGAGGTAGAGGACAGATGTCGGCCAGTCAGTCGCAACAATTTCCTGAATGTGAGCATTGTGGTAAAAGACATGGTGGTGAGTGCTGGAGGATTTCAGGAGCATGTTTTCGATGTGGCTCTTATGAGCATCAGATTAGGGATTGCCCTGAGTTGTTGGAATCACAGTTTGGAGCTAGAGGAGGAACTATGACTGAGGTCTCCGTTCAACAGAGCAGAGCTGGCAGATCTGTACAAAGAGGCAGAGGTAGAGGTCAGACTCAGTCAAATAGGCCCGTGTCGGGGCCGAGGTGCGGGCAATCAGCCGAACTCGTGCCGTGGTCTTTGCCATCACCAGACAGGAGGCACAAGACTCCCCAGATGTGGTAACAGGTGTGTTGAATGTTTTTAATTTTGAAGCTTATGCACTGGTAAATCCAGGATTTACCTATTCATTCATCACCCCGCATCTGGCATCTAAATTGCATTATGAGCGAGAAGTACTGAAATGTGGGTTAGTAGTGAGCACTCCAGTGGGTAGCACAACAGTGATCGGTGAGGTATGTAAGAGGTGTATAATTCGGATTGATCAGGCAAAGTTAGTAGCTGATTTGATCATATTGCAGTTGAAAGAGATAGACCTCGTCTTAGGCATGGATTGGCTCACTGCTCATAGGGCAGTGATGAATTGTTATACTAAAGAGGTAATGCTTGAATCTCCAAATCAGCCGAGAGTGGTGTTTCGAGGAGTTAGTCAGGCAGTGCCAGCCCGACTAATTTCTTTTCTAAGTGCTTTGAGATTGATCCGAGGTGGATGTGAGGCTTATCTGGCCCACATAGTTGACACTCAGAATGAGCTATCCATTCGGGATATTCCAGTTGTTAGAGAATTTTCGGATGTGTTTCCGACTGAACTACCAGGATTACCTCTAGATAGGGAGACAGAGTTCACTATTGACATTATCCCAGGTACCACTCTTATATCAATTCCTCAATATAGGATGGCACCTGTAGAACTGAAGGAATTGAAAACTCAGCTACAAGAATTGTTAGATAAGGGGTTTATCAGGCCTAGTGTGTCACCTTGGGGAGCTCCAGTTTTATTTGTAAAGAAGAAGGATGGAACTCTGAGATTATGCATTGATTACTGACAGTTGAATCGGATAACAGTTAAGAACAAATAACCATTGCCGAGGATTGATGATTTGTTTGATCAGTTACAAGGAGCTCAGGTGTTCACAAAGTTAGACTTGAGATCGAGATATTACTAGCTGAAGATAGCTGAGGCGGATGTTCCCAAGAGTGCATTTAGAACCAGATATGAGCACTTCGAGTTTTTGGTGATTCCATTTGGTTTGACTAATGCTCCGGAAGCATTTATGGCTTTGATGAATAAGGTATTCCAACCTTATTTAGATCAGTTTGTAATTGTCTTTATTGATGACATTTTGGTGTACTCAAAGTGTAGAAAAGATCATATGGCACATCTGAGAATGGTTCTTCAGTTGATGAGGGAGAAACAGTTATATGCCAAGTTCACTAAGTGTGAATTTTGGCTTGATCAAGTAATATTTTTGGGTCACATAGTGTCTGGACAAGGCATTCAGGTAGACCAAAAGAAAATTGAAGCAGTAATGAAGTGGGAGGCTCCGAAGAATGTGTCTGAGATCTGAAATTTTCTTGGATTAGCTGGGTATTACAGAAGGTTTGTCGAGGGGTTTTCACTGATTTCGGCCCCTTTGACAAAACTTCTGAGAAAGAATGTGCCATTCAGATGGAGTGATGATTGTCAGAGGAGTTTTGAGGAGCTTAAGCATCGTTTGATTGCGGCACTAGTGTTAGCTATTCCGTCTGGCTCGGGAGGTTATGTTGTATACAGCGATGCATCACATCAGGGTCTAGGATGTGTTCTAATGCAGCATAGTAAAGTAATAGCTTATGCATCGAGACAGTTGAGGTCTCATGAACTTAATTATCCAGTTCATGATCTGGAACTTGCTGCAGTTGTTTTTGCTTTGAAAATTTGGAGACACTATCTATATGGAGAGACATTTTAGGTGTTCACTGATCACAAAAGTTTGAAGTATCTGTTGAGCCAGAAGGAGTTAAATATGAGACAGAGGAGATGGTTAGAATTGTTGAAAGATTATGACTGCATAATTAAGTATTATCCTAGCAAAGCTAATGTTGTAGCTGATGCTTTGAGTAGGAAATCATATAGCAGTGTGGCAGAAGTGCAGGTATCGAGGTTATCTAGCCTAGTTCAGTTGAGGGCACTGAATGTTGATTTGAGTTTGGAGCAGAATGATACATTGATAGTTACGTTGAAGTTAAGACCTGTTTTGGTTGAACGTATCAAAGAGGCTCAGAGCAGAGATCCATATTTAGTGAAGTTAATTGAGAAGCTGAAAGAGAAGCTAGATTCTGAGTTTGAAGTGAGAGATGATACCTTGAGGTTAAAGCAGAGATTATGTGTGCCAAATGTTGATAATCTGAGGAAAGAGATTTTAGAGGAAGCTCATTTAGCAGCTTATGCTATGCATCCTGGTACTACCAAGATGTATAACACGTTGAAACAGCATTACTGGTGGCCTGATATGAAAAAGCAAGTGGCAGAATTTGTTTCTAAGTGTTTAACTTGTCAGTAGGTCAAGGCTGAGCATCAGGTTCCGGCAGGAAAATTGCATTCGTTACCCATTCCGGAGTGGAAATGGGAACACATCACGATGGATTTCATTATGGGTTTGCCTAGGACTCCGAGGCATCATGATGCCATTTGGGTCATTGTGGATAGACTGACCAAATCGGCTTATTTCTTACCAGTGAGGGAGAATTATTCTTTAGATCAGTTGGCTCAACGATATGTGGATGAAGTTGTGAGGTTACACGGGGTTCCAGTGTCTATAGTATCGGACAGGGATCCTAGATTTACCTCGAGATTTTGGGGTAGTCTACAGACAGCTTTGGGTACCAAGCTGAATTTCAGTATAGCCTTTCATCCTCAGATAGATGGTCAGAGCGAGAGAATGATCAAGACTATCGAGGATATGCTCTGAGCTTGTGTTTTGGAGTTTCAGGGAGCATGGGATAAGTATATAGCTTTGATTGAATTCGCCTACAATAATCAGTATCACAGCAGTATTGGTATGGCTCCATATGAGGTGTTGTACGAAAGAAAGTGTTGTTCGCCTATATATTGGGATGAAGAGGGTCTACGAATTATCGAGGGCCCAGAATTGATTCAAGATACAGTTGATAAGGTGAAATTGATCCGTAGCAGAATTAAAATGGCATAAGATAGACAGAAAAGCTATGTGGATCAACACAGGCGAGATATGGAGTATCAGGTTAGTGACAAGGTATTTATGAGAGTATCACCTTGGCGAGGTGTCTTGAGATTTGGTAAGAAGGGTAAGTTAAGTCTGAGGTATATTGGTCCATTTGAGATAATTGGACCATTGGCTTATAGGTTAGCCTTACCTTTGGAAATGGCTCAGATTCATAATGTGTTCCATGTGAGTATGCTTAGGCGATACCGGTTGGATCCGACTCATGTGATACCGACTCAAGAGATTGAAGTCTCTAGTAATCTGAGTTATGTTGAGGAACCTGTGAAGATCATTGGTTATCAAAATAAGCAATTGAGGAACCGAGTGATCCCAATGGTGAAAGTCCTTTAGAAGAATCATTCGAGTGAAGAAACCACATGGGAAATGAAGGAGCACATGAGGAGTCAGTACCCCTACTTATTTGATCATTTAGGTAAGCATTTCGAGGATGAAATTTTTGTTAGGAGGGGAGAGTTGTAACATCCCGTTACCCATGCTAGGGCTAGAATTGTGAATTTTCAGAATTTGTGAGAAATTAGGAAAATGCACATCATGCATTATTAATTGTGACATGCACATTTTTGCACATTTATATGATTGTACATGCATTCCTTGACATTTCCGGGTACAATTGAATTATAAATTGTGATTAAAATGTGTTTTGGTGATGTTGGTATTAATTAGGACATTTTGGGATTTTTAGTGAATTTTGTGAAAATATTGATTTATGGGCCAATTATAAAGTGACATGTGGACTAATTATTGTGTGACAAATGGTTTATGTTAGAGAGGACACGTGTAAGGCATGTATGGTATACACGAGTATGAGTTGAGTTAGGAAAAATGCATGCAAGGATTCTCGGTGATGAAACACTTGAAATCTGAAAGAAATCTGTGGGACTTTTGCTGTTTGTAATCGGTCCTCCTTGTTGGAATTCTTAGCCGATTCAGGTAAGTTATGTTTTAGTTGAGTGTTGTTGTTGTTAAATGATGTTTTATAGTGGATTTGAATGCATGCATGTGAGGTTATGGAAGCTAAGTTTCGGTGATGAATGAACTAGATGGTCGAATATGTGAAATAGGAATGTGTTCAACAAAGTAGGAAATGAGATCTGTTTAATTTGAGATGAGTTACAGAAGAGTGCTTGAAAATCTATGAATGTTTACACTCTGTTCAGGTTTTGGGATAGTCGAAATGAACATGCAAACACTTTTGTCTGATGTTTATCAGTAGAAGAACTGCATGTGTGAGGATCGGATTTTGATGTTTAAGAATGAATCTTGAGTTTGATCTTATGTAAATGTTTTGAACTTGGTTAGGAGTTTATTGGAGTGAATTTTTAGAGATTATTTTGGGTATAGAAGTGAGAAGTCTGGAAAATGAAATCGGGGAAGACGAGTTACAGAACCAGACGTCGCGACGTGTTTTTAATTTATTTGTCACGACGTGTAGCTTATTTTGTTTATTCATCGCGACGTTCATTTTTTTCCTCGCCGCGACGTGCATTTTCTTCCTCGCCGCAACTTAGGTGACCCTCCCTTGATCTCGTCGCGGCGAACGCTGTAAAAATGCCGAGAAAATCAATTTTTGGTTGTTAAATCATGACCTCATATTTTCCCCACGTCGCGATTTAGCACCCATCTTTGATAAATAACATGCTTTCGTATTTTGACCATAACTTTCTCTATACTGATCCAATTTGGGTGATTCTTGATTCCCTGTAAACTACAACTTTTATGAAGAAATGGAGTTTTAATTCTGTCTCTAAAAGTTTCAAATTTTGGTTGGAAGTTGAGGTATAAATTTTTCTAGAACTTATGAACCGTCTGGAATATTTTGAGAATATCTCTTGGTATACCGATCCAAATTAAACGATTTTGGTGTCCTTAGAAAGCTAAGAAATGGGGGAACAACTTTACAGAAGGAAGTTATAGGAAAAATCTGAAGTGGTCAATGAAGCTATGAGATTATTTGACATTGTTTGGTCCAATTCAATTGTAAGAATACATGGTATTAATGAGGGATTTGATTCCTAAATGATTTTTTATAAGGATCGCATTATTGCACCCCGGAATTGTCATTGAACATGCATTGTGCATACATTCTATACATTGATATTTTTATGAAAGAACATTTGTGCAATTGTGCAAAGTGTGATATTTGTGAATGTGTTTTGCCTATTTTAGAGGAGCATATCGGACGTCAATCGGACATTGCCGGACCATCCAGGCAATAACTTTTTGGAGCTTACTGTGAGTCAACCTAGATGCTTTCCTAGGATTGATTTAATTTGATTTGTTTAAGCTTCCAATATTGTTTTATTGCTTGCGATTTAATTATGAATTCTGGACTTAAATTGTCCGAGGAGATCAATATTTGGAAATGTATTAGAAGTGCTTTGATTGTGACTTTGTTTGCGATGGAATTCTGAACGTGATTATAAATGTTATGTGAATCCTCAACGAAAGTTGAATGCTGGATTTAGGTTCGATGATTGTGAGATTTATTGAACATGTAGTTGTGATACATGCGATATTCAGATTGATGCATCTCATAAAATGCATGCTCAGATAAAGGCGTTGTGACTTGAATTGCCCGTATGAAGCGCTTCCACGTAGAGCTTTGTTCCGTGATATATGTGTGTGCACGTAGAGCTATGCTCCGTGATTCTATTCTGATTGAGCCCTACGGGCCAGCAACTGTATAAGTATGTGATAGGCATTCAGTCACAATAATAAGAACGAATGTGAGTTTCATATGCATATGTTTTTGTTTATATATGATCTGTTTGGTAATGATTAAATGTTACACCTGATTGTGTGAGTTTTGAATTATAAATGTATCTGCTTATGAATGTTTTTGAATTATGTAATGTGTGCTTATGATCCGGTGAATTCATCAATGATGGTTCACTCATGGAGTTTGCAAAACTCATCAAAATTTGCAATGTGGTTTTTCAGGTACGAGTCAGGAGACCTAGTTCCTTAGTCAGGACTTAAGGAATCTTTTGGTTAGAGATATGGCCCAGAGGTCTGTCAGCTGACACCAGAAGTGTTCTAGCCTTATTTTTGTCATTTTGTTGTGTGTTGTATAAGCTTTTACGCTTAGTCTTTTGGTGGTATCAGTGTAAACTTTATGAATGAAAGGATTTAAATGGTTTTAAAATTTAGTTACTTTGAGTGCGTTAGATGATGCCATGTGTTTTTTGGATTGCCATGTGTAAGTTGGATATGTTTTTGCTCCAACATACCATTTTCATAAGGTATGTACTTGAATGTCTTTCGGGTGTTCGGGTATTTGCCTTATGGTAGTAGGATGTTGCATTCGAGGTGGCATTTTCACCCCTTCGATATAAAACTATTGAAAACCTTTAGTTCAAGCAAAACAATATTCAAAGTATGAAAAAGCAGTTCAAATCATATAAAACAATTCAAATTGTGTAGAACAATTTAAAACAATGCAATTTTTTCATTTAAAACAATGCAATGCAAACCTGGACCTAAACCTAGTTGCTCTGATACCATAACTATTGGATCGGAAAAAGACAACATGCTTTGTTTGGAAAAACGGTAGATTTCAAAACTTTTAAGAAATCATTACTTGCAATAGAAGCAACAAATCCAAATCAACATGCCAATCCATACATGTTATGGTATAAGGATAATATAATATAAACAAGATTAGGAGTATTACCGACTCCTTCGCTACAGCTTTAAATCCTCGCTGCGCTATCCTCTCCTTCTTCGTGTATCCAAATCCTTTGCCTTTGACTCTTTTCCTTTAGCAATCTACTTTCTCCTTATTGTAGTATCCTCAACCAATTAGATTTACCATCTGTTCTTCAAGGACAATTAGGTTAACAAAATCCTTTGTTAGGAAAGGAGAAGGAATATTTGGAGGAGATTTTCTTAGAAGAAGAAGAAGCAAAATTGAAACCCTTTCAATTGGTATTTTCGATTCTCTCTTTCATGAAAGGAGAGAAGGTGTAAAGAACATGCAAGAAATCTTTCTTGCCTACCAATTTCGTATATGAATGGATGGAAGGAGAGAGAAGCATCAAATGCATCACTTCTTTCATGAATCACTCATAAAATAGCCAATAAATGAGATTATCTTCATTTATCTTTATGATGTCTATTTGAAAAGATCATAACCTAAAATTCAATACCCAATTTCGGTTTTTCCAAGAAGAAAGAAGGAAGATGGTCCATATAATGTACATCTTTCATCTTTAATCTAATGAATGCAAATAGGTTACAAGCCAACATTAAAAGACAACCATTAAACCATTTAATGGTAAGTTCATAACTCCATTTAATGATGATTAACCATAATAAAGACCATCTTTATTTATCATTTTAATGTCAAATGTGTGGTTACACATTTAACCTAGGAATAACCGAAATTGCTATCTTCTTCTTAAACAAAAAATTGTTTTAATATAATTAATCTAATTGATTACATTAAACGAAAAACCAAGCCCATTACTAAATGTACATTTGGGCTTCTTTAATTAGACCAAGCCCAAAATTCAATTATGGGCTTCTAATTAACCTCCATTTATATTTCTTACTTAGCTTGATAACCTTCCTTAAAGCCAAGTGGGGAATCTTATTGGACTTTGATAATTCAAGCTCTAATAAGCCCAGAATTAATTCAATCTCATTGGAATTAATTCTAGCTTATTAACTAAATGTCATTCCACTAAAGACAATTAGTTGAACTCTTGAATTATTAAATATTATGAGAATATGTCTAATTGCAAACCCTATTTAGAACATTATTATAGCCATCCACACAACAAAAGGTAAAATTACCGTTTTGCCCTTATGTTGGTTTTTCCTTCTAGATCTCTCATTTTACATTATATGGTGATTAACACATAAGATCTCATCTCAGTGTTAAGACTTGATGGGTAGCTAGTCCATCAAACTCGACGCCAGCTTAATCACCAAATCTCCTTAAAACATCTGAAGAGATGATAACACTATAAACTCTTTATTTGAGTGAATGTTCCCTGATACATGTTTCAATTAATAATTCCAACATGCAGACACTGGATTAATACTCTGTAAAAATCAATTTCGATCATATCAAGAATGATAATGAAACATATATGAGTTCATCACTCATCCAGATTATGGTTCATAATAAGCGAATGCTTAAGTTGTATGTTTTAAGATTAAAGTAACGACCCACTTTATTCTTGAAAACATACTTGATTCCAGATTCATTTAATAGTGCCATTATCGATAGTCAACTACTGTCATGATATGAAACTCATCATTCCCTTGAAGTAAACTCCTTTACTTTTATAGAGATAAATCGCAACACTACAGTCTAAACCATAATAAAGCGACCAACTTGATTATTCAACTGTGAATCAATTAATTCAGATTCTAAAAATATACATGTTTCTCATACATCTCTATGTATATGTATATTACTTACAAAAGAATCTTTGTACCTTATGACCAGATATATAATGCTCATACAGATAAAACCAAACTCTTTTGGTTTATTAATAATAAATATTTTCATTACAAAACTGAAATTGAAGAAGATAAAGTTACATGTAAATACATTTGCTTTCCAGGGCACTATATTTACATAACTCCAACAATAACATGTTAGACCCCATTTCTGGATCCCAACATCAGACATATAAGCATGAAGCTTAAGCGTGGAGGAAAGACTTGGAACTTTAAAATTTAGAAGAAAAGTCCTTCGGAAGCAAAGGTGGGCATCGGCGCGGCGACCGCGATCTCGTCGCGACAAACACAGGCCAGAAAATATGTCGCAGTGAATGATCTATCATTCATCGCGGCGAGCCTGCAAGAATTACGTCGCAACCAGCGATTAATCATTCGTCACGACGAACATGTGATTTTAACCTCGTCGCGGCGATCAAGTGGGTCTCACCACGACGAACACAGCCAACCTCAAATAATGCAAACTTAAACTCTTTCAACTACTCAACCCCAACATTTACTCCACTAGATGCAACCCTAACTTCCCAACAACCATCATTAATTCAAACCCAAAACAAAAATGAACTTATACAAAAACACATGAAATTTCCAAAATCCAAAATCATATTTCGTTAAGAACAAAAGTAAGAGTTTTACAAAGCTCTAATGGCATTTCACGCCATAATACATCATTTAAGTTCAAGAACCAAAAATACAAAATACACTTGAACTAATAAAACTTTAAATGTGACTAAAGCCTTGAATTCCCAAAATCTAACTTGAAAATGTAGGAAAATCCCGGTGTGAGCATCACATGCCCACGGTGCGGAAAAAAAAAATTTTTGTTCCGGGATCTTCCCGAAAACCAGGATCTATGTGTCTATACAACAAACTCAAACCATAACGGCCAAAGGAGACCGTCTCTAACGGTATCCATGCAGAGATCGGAGAACCTAACCGGGACAAACCCTTTGACCCGGGAATAGCTAAAACAAATTAAAGAGTGCTAGCTCTTACCTTTGTCCTTGGAGAGCTTGGAATCAACGATGGAGAAGAGATGAAACTTGGTGAAGAAGAGAACTTGATGAAAGATGAAGAAGCTCAAGATTTCTCAAATCCAATCTTCTATCCCACGATCATCACCCATTCTCTCTTACTTTTCCATATGTCTTATAACCTTTTAAAGACATATTAAAGCTAATGGTGGAGGCTTGTCCACGTTAGCCATTATATATATATATATATATATATATATATATATATATATATATAAAGTGAAAAAGATAAGCTTCCTTCTCCATCTTACACGTTGGTCACATATATATATATATTAATTAATTAATTACATAATTAATTAATTATATATATATATATAAATACTGAAGTGGTTCAGTCACACTGGGTGATCCCTACTACCTCTAAGATCCCGTATGGAAAACCACGGAAACCTTTTTCAGCAATATCGATGTCGCGATCTCATCGGGACATATCTCGATCTCATCGGGATCCAGTTAATCCTTTTGCTCTCCATATATTGGAACTCTGTCCAAAACTATTTTACGAATTCTCCGAGACACTCTTATGTGTGTGACCCATTAGGTTCCCGGTTATGTTGGCCACTTAGATTAACACTTAATCTGAGCAAGTCATGAGTGGTATCTAGCAACACATCATGACCCCCAATTGACCGGAAAGTAATTGGTTTGACGAATGAACATGTATTCATCATGAACCATATCACGAACCTTTCCATAGACAATTACCGTGCAATTGGTGAGGATGAGTTTCCAAAAAGGGAATTGTATGGAATGGTTATAATTTGAATGAGATTGATTCAAGAGAAAAGGAATGAATAAAGAGGGAAAAAAAATTATACCGGATTTGAAATGTCTTAGGGTTTCCAACGCGACAGTGATTCCTAAAAGATTTGTTCACAGGTGTCAGAATTTGTGTTTCAATTCGATTGGATCGTTTGTTTGGTTTGTCTTCGAGCCAATTCGATTTATTCTATTTGAATTCGCTTTGTTTCCTTCGTGTTACTTTCTGCTTTTCGGTTGGGATCCGGTTCCCGGATTGGGTCCCAACATTTATGGTATCAGAGCCCAGTTATATGATCTTACTTGGGCGTATGTGTATGAGTATGCTAAGTGATCGTTTGCTTTTGATGATAAGAAGTATGATAGAATTAGTGAGAGTGTGATATCGATGTGGATAAGTTTGCTTTGAAGAACAAAGGTGATTATTTGATTGATTTTAGGAATATGTGAATGAATGAGAGTGAAATTTCATGATGATTAGGCTTCGACAATTTTGTGAATTGATTTTGGGCATTGATGACTTCAATAATGAGATGGTGATGGAGATATATGTATAAAAAGTCAAAAGATTAATGTGAAGGATGAATTGATTTTGAATATTTGCGAGCTGAAATGAGAAATGCTAGAAAGATGAGATTAATGATAGAAATATATGTATGGAAGATCAATAGGTTGATTTTGAATGATAAAGATATATATATATATGGAAGTTCAAAAGGATTAAATTGAATAGTATTGGTCCATATTAAGGTTATTAAGAATTGGACCATTGACTTGTGTAAATCTGTTAAGAATTATTGATGTGATATGATCTTGGTGGTATTTGATCTGAAGTGATAAACTGTGAGTAAGTTGAGAAATATGTATGATGAGGAATTAGTTCAGAAAGTGATTGAATATAATTAATTGAAGAGATTATTTGAGAGAATAAGTTACTTGGTGACTCTTTCGATAGGAATTTCGAGGGCGAAATTCTTTTAAGAGGGGGAGAATTGTTGAACCCCGATCTTTCAGTGGAAATTAGAAATATGAAAATGAAAATTTGATAAGAGTTTTTGTATATAAATGGAGTTATAGATATTTTTGCCTTAAGGAAATTGATGAGAAAAGATTTGTTTGATTTGATAACTTTGGGTTTCAAATAGATTTGTATGGATTATGAAAGTTCAAATGGATTGAAATGGAAGTTGAAATCAAGAAATAGAAAGTGAAAGTGTAAAATTTTGAAGAAATTAGAAAGCAAAGACAATTTGGTTGGTTATGCATGTGGTGTTTTAAGGTAGATTATTGTAAGAATAAGATTTCAGTTATATGTGGAGAATGATGGAGTTTTGTATCTTTTGTACTTGGACTTGAATACTGATGTTGTAGCATGGCTTAGAATGCCATTTAATTTTATAAACATTTATCTTATGATGTTAATGAGACATGGATTTATATATGGATATGAAAGATCAATTGTGTAAGAATATCAATTGTGTATAGATTTGTGTGTTTTGTGTTTGAGAGGATTTAGTTGAAGAGCTTGTGGTGATGTGTTGATATGTGAAGTTGATGTGTTGGAATGGAGTTTAGAAACTTCAATGACAAATCTGTACTGATCTAGAGATATTTGGCCAAAGTGGTCTTAATGAAAGTTGTAGTTCATGTTGCCAGCTTTCTAACGCCATAAAGTATGCAATTTTTCGATATCGGGGCAAGAAATTATGATAAATTGAAGTTTGGATATTGCTTAGGTGATTGCTAAACGGGCAAAAAATTTGATTGAAAAATTGATTTATCTAGAGGGTGAAGTTACTTTGGAGTTCTTTATGAACATTGTAGAGGTTGTTTTATCTTTCCATTGATATAAAACATGAAAATATTGGACAAGAGAGTAGAAAGAGTGATCTTGGTATGAGTTGTGATAAGGAAAGATTTGGAGACAAGATTGGTAGTGATCTGAAAAATGTTCACTGAATATGCTTCAGTATTTTAACCATAACGTTTTTTATAGTAATCCAAACGAGATGATTCTTAATTTGGATTAAACTAGAGACATATGGCTACATTTTGTAAGAAGACATCAAATTTCAATTATGTGCCTAAGAGTCTCAAATATTGTCATGAAGTTAAGAATTGGGTGTAGTGTTGGTGCAGGAATGAAAGTCTTATCTTCTGACTTTAGGGGCAATTTTGGAATTGATAAAGATAGATTTTGGCAAAATTTCCTTCTGGAAAGTTGTAGATTTGTCTCTTAGCTTTCCAACGAATCAAACCGTGTCTAAGGGGGTCAGACGAAGTTTTGCGTCTGTGCTAACGTCACCACAGACGAAGTTTTGCGTCAGGTTGACGCCACCACGCAATTTTTGCGTCTCTGACGCGTCATCACGCAATTTTTTTGCGTCTGTCTTGGCGTCATCACTGCACAGTTTTGCGTCTGTGCTGACATCACCGCAGATGAATTTTGCGTCTGTGCTAACGTCACCCTGCATTTAATTTTTTGCGTCATCTTGACGTCATCACGAATTTAACTTGCGTCTGTGCTGACATCATCATCTGCTTTTGTGTTTTTGACCCCTCTTCCTTCTTTTGGCCATAACTTTTTGCGTAGACCTCCGATTGAGTCGATTTTTGAAACGTTGGATTCCTAAGACATTTTTCTATCTTTTCGTACTACATAGATCAGTTTTGGAATTAAATGGAGAAAGATAGCTCAGATTTTCGTGAATTGATTGGTTATAAAAGTTTGAACAGTGTTCAGTGTTTTAGAGATATCTTGATCGGTAGAGCTCCGATCGATTTGATTCTTTTTGCAAATGAAAATAGAGACATGGGACTACAAATGTTATGAAGGAGCCGATTAACAATGTAGCCTCTAAGACTTCCAAATGCGGGTCGGAAGTTAGGTGTAGTGTTCAGCCTCGGGTCTGAAGAACAGACTTCATCATTTTGGAGATATCTTGAGCTATAGAACTCCGATTGATCCGATTCTTGAAGGGTTGGATTTGTAATACATAGAGGAAGTTTTCTCTAGAAGAAAGTTTTATCAAATGGCTTCATTTACCTGATCAAAATAATCAGACAAGATGTCAGTTTTAAAGACCAATGGAGGGGTAATTTTGGAAGTTTACTTAAAGGGTTAAGTTTATAGGCTTAAATGGAGCGACTTATGGGTCATTCCTCATTCATTAAATATCATGGCACTATAAAAGCAAGTGGGCTGTCATTTTAAGAGGCAACCCACGACACTTAAGAGAAAAGAAGGAATAAGAGAAGAAGAGAGAAGAGAGAAGGGAGAGCAAGTTTCGGTGGGGAAAAAGGGGAGAAAGCTAGGGCTTGATTTTTCTACCACTTGAAGAGAGATTTTAATGTCATTCCAAGAGAGAAAAAGGTGGAGGATGAGGAGAGCTTCCCCTTGAACCAAGAAAATCCAAAAATGGATGGAAGAGAGATTTTAATGTCATTCCAAGAGAGAAAAAGGTGGAGGATGAGGAGAGCTTCCCCTTGAACCAAGAAAATCTGAAAATGGAGGAGAAATGAGGTAAGAGCAATTTTTAAGATTTGAGTTTCTCTTGAAGTTTTGGTTTAGAATCATGGAAAATGGAATGGGTTTGTGAAGTATGAAGTAAATTTTGATGATTGCTAAGTACTATGGGTTTAATTTTGGATGGAAATTAATTAGGGTTTATACTCAAATTTAGAATTTGGGGATTTTGGAAATTTGTGATTTAGATAGCTTGAATATCAGAGGAATTGATATTTCCTAAGTTCAATTTGAGAAATTAAGTTAATTATGATATTGAATTTGATTGGATTGGTTTAGGTTCAATTTGTAATTTGGGGGTTTTTGGAATTAGTGATGTAACTATCTTGGAATTAGTAAGAATTGATGACTTATGCATCATATTGAAGGACTAAGTTATTTATGAGATTAAATTTTGATGAAATTGATTTAGGAAATTTTCAATTGGAAGGAAGAAAGGAGAAAAGGTCAAATTGAAGCATTGGACAAGATGCTAGCATGGATATGAGGTGGGTAGTATATTTATTCATTGAATTATAAGCTAAATGTGAATTTTTGAAAATTAAAGAAAGCAAAATTTGATTTTTGACAAATTATTATTGATAAAAATGTTTGAAAAAGGATGTAATGTTTGAAATTATGATTTCAAAGGAGTAAAATGAGTTTTAGAAAATGCAAGACTTATGAATTTCATGGTTTTCAAATTATGTGATTTATGATTTGAATGATTTAAAGAATTAGTGCATAGATTGTGATGCATATGTGATTTACGTGAATTGCATTAGATTGATTATGTGAATTCTTGTGGATATATGCTTGTGTCATTATGACACAATTTAATGTTATGAGTTGAAAAATATGAAAAATCAAGAGATTTTGGAAAAGTGCCTTCGGGCAATCTGAATTCCGTTTTCGTTATGTGTTAAGTGGGTTTGGTCAGGTCCTTTTGTGAGTCAGCGCTATCTCTACCTGTTATAGCCTTCTCCCAGCTACCCGCTAGTGGCATAGGAGTTCTGATCTCGGACTCCCCTCTGTTCACGACTGCACAGAACCGCTAAGCGGGAATGTGCAGTACGTCCTATTTTGGACCGAACCAAACCAATTCTGATGTGTTATGTGTTTTTAATTGGATTATGATGTGATGCATTCATGTTTAAAACTGTGCATGTTTTGAAAAAGGTTTGAGATTTTGAGAAACGAGAAAGTAAAATTTTCAAGCATGAAATTCCTGAAACTGGATATAAATGTTTTGAAACAAATGAAAATTTTGAGAAAAATCTTAGAAAGTGTTGATGAAATTGAAAAGTTTGAAAATGAGTTTTTGGGGAAATTCTTAAATGGGAAATGTTTGAAAAGTTTGAAAAATAAAATATTTTTCTGCTTATTATTCAGTTTATAAATATATTATCCACGAGCTTCCGAGCTCACCCCCCTTTCATCCCCATCTCCAGGTTTTCACACAGGAGATCGGATGGAAGACGAGTATGATGTTAACCCGATAGTTTTTGTATGCTTTGTTTTATGTGTAATGTTGGAATTTAGTTTTGAAGTTGTGATAAAGGTTTATGGATTATGTATTGCTTTTGTTTATGGCTTGAAAAGTCATTATGTAAATTTATGATGTATTTCAGTTATGAGTTATTTATGATTGTGGAATAGATTTTGTACGTAAACTTGAATTGAGATGTATTATGGATTGGAATGATGAAGTGTTTAGAACTAAGATTGGGTTTCTGCTGGTGTTTGGATGCCGGACGGGAGGTCCGATGATTCTGCATTGTGCTTGGACATTTTAGAAGTGTTTTTGACTCTTTGCAAATTTTTGGGCTGTCAAAATACAGCCATTATGCTGTCGAAATTTCGGTTAAATTTCGGTAATATGGGTTTAAAGAAATGAGTTTGAGGATTTATATGATTGTATAAGAAATGATTAAGATGAATTAAGTGAATTGAAATTGGTGAGGATGAGTTTCCAAAAAGGGAATTGTATGGAATGGTTATAATTTGAATGAGATTGATTCAAGAGAAAAGGAATGAATAAAGAGGAAAAAAAAATTATACCGGATTTGAAATGTCTTAGGGTTTCCAACGCGACAGTGATTCCTAAAAGATTTGTTCACTGGTGTCGGAATTTGTGTTTCAATTCGATTAGATCGTTTGTTTGGTTTGTCTTCGAGCCAATTCGATTTATTCTATTTGAATCCGCTTTGTTTCCTTCGTGTTACTTTCTGCTTTTCGGTTGGGATCCGGTTCCCGGATCGGGTCCCAACAGGGTTTCTCTATAAATAGAGAAGTTTAGGTCTCATTAGGTTGAGGAGACACCATTGTCACGAAACCCTAGCCGCCAACCAAGAGAAAGATCATGCGGCGTTCAGAAAGTGTTTCAGAACATGCTAGCACAGTACAGCCGCAGTCCGGATCGTGCATGCTCCTGTGGATATCGGTAGAGGGCATTAGCGATTTGCAGTGTCTTGGAATCCGAAAAGAAGCAATCCACCCACAAAAATAAGGTATTTTCGTTAATCTTTCGTGTTTTCGATTATACTCATGTTGTTGTATGGTCTTTTTCCGCAGTGTATTGTGAATACTCGGACCGTACGCGATCCAATAGTGGTATCAGAGCCAGGTTCTTTTATAAAATCGTTAATATACGTGTTTTTGATCACATGTGTTCACGATTTTGTCTTCTGTATAATCGAATATATATACATGTTCGGATTACATGTGTTTACGAATTTGGATTCTGTAGAGATGAAAAATATGCATGTTTGGATTACATGTGCTCACGGTTTTTGGTTGCGTGATATGAAAGTGTTTTTATTTCATGCATGTTCTTTTCGGATCTGTTGATTATCTTGGTACTGATGAGAATATATGACAAGCATGAAGAGTTTGACCGACAGGTGGTGGCTGCTAGGGTTTCCACCATGTAAGACATGGATGTAGAATAGGAAACCGCAAGTATCCATGCTGGAAAAGGATACTCCAGTTGACTATCATCTCTTCCAATCGACTAGAAGTGTTCCAGTCGACTGATTGGAGTGCGAAGATGAGCGTTTCAGCGAAAACTTTCGTTCCAGTCAACTGAGATTGGTTCCAGTCGACTACAAGCTCTTCCAGTCGACTAGAAGTGTTCCAGTCGACTGGCACAAGTTGACCAGTCGACTACAAGCTCTTCCAGTCGAGTAGAAGTGTTGCAGTCGACTGAGATTGGTTCCAGTCGACTGGCACAAGTCGACCAGTCGACTACAAGCTCTTCCAATCGACTAGAAGTGTTCCAGTCGACTGATCGGAGAGCGGAGATGAGTGTTTCAGCAAAAACGTTTGTTCCAGTTGACTGGTATTGATTCCAGTCAACTACCACAAGTCGACTAGTCAACTATCATCTCTTCCAGTCGACTGACAAGCCCAGCAAGGAATTGCTTCCCCTACGTTTGATTGTTCGTTATGTGTTATATATTCTGGGTGATGTTACGTGTGTTTATTTATATTTTTGAATATTTATATTCACGTGTAAGTTACTATTCTATACTTCTAATATATATATACTCAAGTATGTTGTAGTATAGGATTAGAAATAGCATAGTACAAACACCCTTACTAATAGGATTAGTAGCCTTCATAATGTACTAAGAACGACCCTCTTTATAATTTCAAGTTTATATGCCTTCCATAAATCTTTACTAATGTTTATCTCTAGATTATCCTTATGTGGGTTTTTGCCAAAGCAAGGCATGTAGGGATCATCTAGGGAAGACATTTGAATAATGGTGCTATTCATAGGTAAAGTATGGTTAAACTTGACTAAGCTATCAAAACGGTTTTGGGCTTAGGGCATAAGATTGGGTTTATACATACATGCAGTATACAAGATGTATTTTAACATAAGCCCATCAAGAGTTACATGTGATGTAATTGAAAAGAGTTTTCTACCTAAATAACTAAGTCTTGAGTGTTAAGCCAAAGCTTTCTTCGGACTTAGTGAAATATGGATCTTGCTTCTCCCATTCGTCAATTGAGGGTTATTTATTTGAGTGGGAGCTAATACCTCATAATATATGAATGTTGACCCTTATTGCATAATTCTTGTAGATTATGGCTACTCCATCCACAAACCTTTCTATGCGATCTATCTTAGAGAAGAAAAACTTAATGAAACAAATTTCCTAGATTGGTATAGGAACTTGAGAATTGTTCTCAAGCAAGAAAGAAAGCTTTATGTCTTAGAAGAGCCCATCCCTGAGGAACCACCAGCAATTGCACCTAAGGCTCAAAAGGATGCTTACACGAAGCATATCAATGACTCTACGGATGTGTCATGCCTTATGTTAGGCGTCATGATCTCTAACCTTCAGAAGGATTTAGAGGAAATGGAGGCCTATGACATGCTTGCTCAATCGAAAACTATGTTTCAAGAGCAAGCACGCCAAGAGAGGTTTAGAACCACTAAGGCATTGAATCCATGCAAGATGACCCTTGGCAAACCCCTGAGTGCTCATGTTCTCAAGATGAAGAGTTACATTCATCATCTTGAGAAATTAGGTGCACCTGTTAGTCAAGAATTGGCAACTGATCTTATTCTAGCATCTTTGACTGATGAATATGATCAGTTCATTCTTAACTACAACATGCATGATATGGAGAAGTCCATTGATGAATTGCATGGGATGCTAAAAAATGTTGAAGAGAACTTAAAGGGAAAGGTTAAGACCACCAATGAAGTTCTTGTGGTTCAAAAAGGGAAAAGCTTTCAAGAAGAAGGGCACAGCGAAGGACAAAGGTAAAGTACCCAAGTCCAAGCCCAAGCCCAAGCCTAAAGCTAAGACTAAGGCACCCAAGGAGGGAGTTTGTTTTCATTGCAATGAACCTGGTCATTTGAAAAGGAACTGCAAACTCCATTTGGAAGAGCTGAAAGAGAGGTTATTTGTATTTCATTACTTTTTCAGATGACTTCATTAGATATGGGTTTGTCTATTTAATGAAGCACAAATCTGAAGATTTTAAAAAGTTCAAACAGTATAAGAATGAAGTACAAAATCAGCTTGGCAAAATAATTAAAATCCTTCGATATGATCGAGGAGGTGAATACTTAAGCCAAGAGTTTGATGATTATCTTAAGGATTGTGGAATTGTTTCACAATTGACTCCTCCAGGAACTCCTCAATGGAATGGTGTTTTCTGAAAGGATAAATCGAACTCTATTAGATATGGTTCGATCAATGATGAGTCAAACTAATCTTCCAAAATATTTCTGGGGCTATGCTTTAGAAACAGCAGCATTCATATTGAACCGTATTCCTTCAAAGGCTGTAGAAAAGACAACTTATGAGATATGGACTGTGAAGCGTCCCAATTTATCTTTTCTAAAGATTTGGGGATGTGAGGCTTATGTGAAGCGTCCAATTGTCGACAAGTTGGCACCCAAATCTGAAAAATGTTATTTTGTGGGATATCCTAAGGAAACTAAAGGATATTACTTTTACATCCCAGCAGAGAACAAAGTGTTTGTTGCTCGAAGTGGGTTTTTCTTAAAGAAGGAATTTGTTTTCAAAGGAAACAGTGGGAGTAAAGTACAACTTGAAGAAATTCAAGTTTCACAAAATGACATTGAGCCTGAAAAGGAGATTGAAGTGAGCTCACAAGCTGTTGATGAGCAGTCTTCAATAACACAAGGCCTACGTAGATCTGATAGGATTCGTCATGAGCCCGAGAGATATGGATTTCTCGTTACTGATGATAACAATGTGATGCTCATCGATCATAATGAGCCCAAAACCTATCAAGAAGCTATGGAAAGTCCAGAATCTGCTAAATGGTTAGAGGCCATGAAAGCAGAGATGCAATCCATGTATGACAATCAAGTTTGGATTTTGATTGATCCGTCTGATGGCTTGAAGACCATTGGATGTAAATGAGTTTTCAAAAAGAAACTCGACATGGATGGAAATGTGCACACTTATAAAGCAAGACTTGTTGTTAAAGGTTATCGACAAGTTCATGGAATTGATTATGATGAGACATTTTCTCCAGTGTTCATGATCAAATCCATTAGAATTCTTATTGCCATAGCTGCATACTATGATTATGAGATATGGCAAATGGATGTCAAAACAGCTTTCCTTAATGAAAACTTACTTGAGGATGTATATATGATACAACCTGAGGGTTTTGTCCATCCTAAGAATTCGGGAAAGGTGTGCAAGCTTCAAAGATCCATTTATGGATTGAACCAAGCATCAAGAAGTTGGAATCTTCGTTTTGATGAAGTCGTCAAAGAGTTTGGATTCATCAAGAATGAAGATGAACTTTGTGTCTACAAAAAGGTTAGTGGGAGTGCTGTTGTCTTTTTAACTTTATATGTTGATGACATACTACTCATTGGAAACGATATTCCAACCTTACAGAGTGTCAAGATTTGGTTAAGGAAACGTTTCTCAATGAAAGACTTAGATGAGGTTGCCTATGTTTTAGGCATTAAGATCTATAGAGATAGATCAAGAAAGCTTATAGGCCTAAGTCAGAGTACATACATAGATAAGATAATGAAAAGGTTCAGTATGCAAGATTCCAAGAGAGGATTCTTGCCTATGTCACATGGAATCAAGCTTTCTAAGAAGGATTGTCCTACTTCAGATAAAGAGCTTGAGCGCATGAGTAAGATTTCATATGCATCTGCAATTGGATCTATCATGTATGCCATGTTATGTACTCGACCAGATGTCTCATATTCTTTGAGCATAACAAGTAGATACCAATCTAATTATGGTGAGAGTCACTGGATAGAAGTTAAGAATATCCTTAAGTACTTGAGAAGAACTAAGGATATGTTCCTACTCTATGGAGGACTTGAAGGAGAGCTTGTTGTAAATGGTTACACTAATGCTGGTTTTCAGTCTGACATAGATGATTTTAGATCGCAATCAAGTTTTGTGTTCTGTTTGAATGGAGGTGCAGTGAGCTGGAAAAGTTCAAAGCAAGACACTGTCGCTGATTCTACAACTGAAGCTGAGTATATTGTTGCCTCGAATGCAGCTAAGGAAGCTGTATGGATTAGGAAGTTCATTACTGAGCTTGGAGTTGTTCCTAGCATTGCAAGTCCTATAGACCTTTATTGTGATAATAATGGGGCTATAGCACAGGCAAAGGAACCAAACTCACATCATAGATCCGAATACATACTCAGACGTTTCCATTTGATTAGAGAGATCATTGGGAGAGGAGACGTGAAGATATGCAAAGTGGGCACAGATGACAACATTACTGATCCACTTACTAAGCCTCTTCCACAGCCTAAACATGAGAGTCATACGAGGTCTATGGGTATTAGATATCTGACCGATTAGGCCTAGTGCAAGTGGGAGATTGTTAGTAGTGTGCCCTAAGCCAATGGATATTTGTGATTCATGTATTAACATTATGACTTGTTAATAATATATTATGAGGTATTCCTTTATATATGCATGTATTTCGTTTATGTAATGTGATTTACATTCCATGAATAGTATTAGACTTATGTCATCAAGTATGTGACTTGATAGTAAAACCATAAGCGTTATAACACTATTCTAGACTGTCCCTGGTCGATCATTGTTGGTGGAACAATAATGAATTAAGACTAGTATGTGTTCTGATTGATGATCACGTTTTATTGATCATGGATATGAGATATCAAATCAGAAACATAGATATATGTTAGAGAACATATATTAGACCGACCCACATAAAGAATACTACATGGTTTCATGTCATTAGTGATTCTTTATATGGTTTGACTTTAGTCCTTTGACCTGAAGTCATCATGGTTCCCTACATGAGGAATTTAGTGTTTTGATATTAGACTAAGTTATTTTTAACCGAATAACAAATAGTCTTATGTTGGACACTAAATGAATCATGCAGAGGGATGTGAATGACGTAGATGGGATTTGTACCTCTCTTAAATGAGAGAGATATCATTTAGGCCTCTTGGCAAGTGTGACTGAAGAAATGCATGTCCATGCTCAAATGAATTGATGAAGAGTCATCAAATATCATTTGTTATAATCAGTCAACTTGGGGATCAAGAAATTATCATTAATCAAAGGTTGACATGTACCATGCCTTGTGATTAATCTTGATATCGTGTTACAAAAGGACTGAGCCTATAACCATAGTTATAGGTTAAATCGGATTATCGATCCTCATTTGATTTGGGTAGTCATAATGTCTTGCTAGAGGCCGCTTATGACTTATGGGCCTTGAAGTGTGATCAAGCCCATTGCCAACATCAAATGAGCCTACAGGGTTGCACACAAAGAGTAATGTGATATGGGCTTATTCTCTTGGACCTAATTTATTAGGTGTTGAATAAATATATTTAGATATATTTATTAGGCTAGATTTAATTAAGTTGTCGGGCTTTTATTATATATATGATATAATGGGCCGAAACTTAATGGGGCCTAAATGAGATTAGGGTTTCTCTATAAATAGAGAAGCTTAGGTCTTATTAGGTTGAGGAGACACCATTGTCATGAAAGCCTAGCCGCCAACCAAGAGAAAGATCGTGCGGCGTTCATAAAGTGTTTCAGAACATGCTAGCACAGTACAGCCGCAGTCCGGATCGTGCATGCTGGTGTGGATACCGGTAGAGGGCATTAGCAATTTGCAGTGTCTTGGAATCCGAAAAGAAGCAATCCACCCACAAAAATAAGGTGTTTTCGTTAATCTTTCGTGTTTTCGATTATACTTATGTTGTTGTATGATCTTTTTCCACAGTGTATTGTGAATACTCGGACCGTATGCGGTCCAATAATATATGCTCCGTCCAGAGACTTCCAAGTAATAACCCTGACAAGAGGCCATGGGTATCATCTTCTGCTATCACAGAAGTGGTGAATCCTCTATTGGCTACTTAATTACCTTTGAATACTTCAAGCTGTACCCAAGCACCACCCTATGAGCGACCTCTATAAGGCAACAAGGAATGGAGTCAAAACACAGAATCAGTATCCAAGATATCCTTGAGCACCTCAAGTCTAAGGATATTTGCACCATTGCTATGATGAGATTATCACTGACATTAGAATAGGACATCCATATGATGATCTCATAGTAGGCCATCCAATGTACTTACTACCTCTAGTAAGCATTCACATCTCAAACCTAAATATCTCATATTTACAGTTTTTGGGATCCACTGCTTGAACAAATAAAGGAGCTTGAGATGTGCTAGTCTCTCCGGATTACCACGTCGATTTCAAGAATCCTATGACTAGGGATAATTTAGATCTTGACATAATTGCACATGATAGGAATCTCAGTAGTATGATCACATCACAATTTCCTTCATGCTATGTCATATATCATGGACTTCATTAATTTGCTTATAGATCAATATCCATTCATAAATATTGAACATCAAATTAATGAAATATGCCTTTCTTTATTTATTCATAAAGTCTGTACACAACTTTGCACAAAACGAGCTAAAGGCGATTGCCTTTAGGGTACTACTCTAACAATCTCCCACTTAACCTAAAGCCAATCGCCTTGATATCTAATACCATATTCGAGTACATGAGCATCAAAACTCTTTTGTGATAATGGCTTTGTCAACGGATCAACAATATTTTGCTCGGTGGGAATTCTCTCGATCTGGACATCACTTTGTCCTATGATCTCCCTGATCAGATGATATCTGCGGAGTATGTGATTGGATCGTTGATGAGACCTTGGTTCTTTCGCCTGCAAAATAGCCCCATTATTGTCACAATACAACTGCATGAGCCCATCACAGCTAAGAACCACACCAAGTTTAGTAATGAACTTTTTGATCCAAACTGCTTCTTTTGCTGTTTTTCAAGCAGAAATGTACTATGCCTCGTTCGTTGAATCGGCAGTTGTCTCTTGTTTGGAACTCTTCCAACTAACTGCCCCGCCATTCAGTGTGAATACGTAACCTGATTGGGATTTAGAATCATCCTTATCAGATTGAAAACTGGCATCTGTATACCCACTCACTTGGAGATCTCCATCTCCATATATTAAGAAAACATCCTTAGTCCTTCGCAAGTACTTGAGGATATTCTTGACAGCCACCTAGTGACCCTCACCAGGATCCGATTGGTATCTGCTCGTAACACTTAGAGCATATGATACATCGGGTCTTGTACATAGCATAACGTACATGATAGATCCTACCGCAGATGCATACGGGATCATACTCATGCGCATCCTCTCATCTTGTGTCTTAGGACACATAGATTTCGAGAGTGTTATCCCATGAGTCACGGGAAGGTAGCCTCTCTTGGATTGCTCCATGCTAAACCTTTTTAGCATCTTGTCTATGTACGTTGATTGTGAAAGACCAAGCAACCTTTTTGATCTATCTCAATAGATCTTTATCCCAAGGATATAAGTTGCTTCCCCAAGGTCTTTCATGGAAAATTGTTTGGACAACCAAATCTTCACCGATTGTAGCATAGAGACATCATTTCCTAGTAATAATATGTCATCTACATACAGCACAAGGAATACGATTGCATTCCCATTAACCTTCTTATACACACAGTGTTCATCCGGATTTTGTGAGAAACCAAACTCTTTGATTACCTCATCAAAACGGATATTCCAACTCCTGGATGCTTGTTTCAATCCAGAGATGGATTTCTGAAGCTTGCATACCTTTTCGCCATCATAGGAGGTGAAGCCCTCAGGTTGTGTCATATACACATCCTCAGCTAGATTTCCATTTAGGAAAGCTGTCCTCACATCCATTTGTCATATCTCATAATCATAATGAGTGGCAATGGTTAGGAATATTCTAATGGATTTAAGCATTGCTACTGGGCTGAAGGTCTCGTCGTAGTCAACTCCTTGTCTTTGACGAAAACCTTTAGCCACAAGCCTTGCTTTATAGGTAATCACATTACCATCCATGTCGGTTTTCTTTTTAAAAACCCATTTACACCCTATGGGTTTTATTCCTTCGGGTGCCTCAACCAAAGTCTATACTTGGTTTTCATACATGGAATCCATTTCAGCCTACATGGCATAAAGCCATTTCTCATATTCTGAACTCTTCAGAACCTCTTCATAGGTGGTAGGCTCATTATCTTCTATGAGCAATACGTCATTCTATTCATTCACGAGAAATCCATACCTCTCGGGAACAGAGCATATCCTATGTGACCTATGAACTTCTTGTGTTATAGAAGGTTGAACTGTTATTTTATCTGTATGAGTCACAGTTTCAGGTTCAGGCAGTTGATCTGTGTCTGTTCGAGCATCCTGAACTTCTTCAAGTTCAATTTTGCTCCCACTGTCTTCTTGTAAAAGAAACTCTTTCTCTAAAAAGACAGCATGCTTCGAAACAAACACCTTTTGTTCCTCAGCAAGGTAGAATTGATATCCCATTGTTTCTTTAGGATATCCTACGAACAAACACTTGTCAGACTTTGCATCAAGTTTATCTAACTATATCCGCTTCACATAAGGATAGGGTCTTTTAAATGAGTAAGATAGGGTCTTTTGTTAGTCCACATCTCATATGGAGTAACATCAACTGTATTTGATGAAACTCTGTTTAGCAAGTAAACAGCTGTCTCGATTGCATACCCCCAAAATGATTTAGGTAACTTTGCAAAGCCCATCATCGATCGTACCATGTCTAACAAGGTTCGATTTCTCCTTTCGGCCACACCATTATGCTGTGGTGTGTACGGAGGAGTCCATTGAGATAAAATCTCATTATCTCTGAGATAATCCAAAAACTGTTGGTCTAAGTATTCCCCACTACGATCTGATCGTAATTTCTTGATACTTTTTTCAAGTTGGTTTTCGACTTCATTTCTGAATTGTTTGAACTTTTCAAATGCTTCAGATTTGTATCTCATCAAATACAGGTACCCATATCTAGAATAATCATCGGTAAAGGTAATGAAGTAAAGACAACCACTTCTGGCATGGATGGACATCGGACCACATACATCTGATTGTATTAGGTCTAATACTCCAGTCGCTCGTTCACCCTTTCCCTTAAAGGGTAACTTAGTCATCTTGCCTAATAAACATGATTCACATGTGTCATATGATTCATAATCAAATGACCCTAAACTACCACTCTTATGGAGCTTAGCTATGCGTCTCTCATTTATATGGCCAAGGCGACAATGCCATAAGTAGGTTGATTTTAAATTATCTCGTTTATGTCTTTTTGTGTCATTGACATTCATAATTGGATGTGACATATCTAATATGTAAATTCCATTGCATAATGTACCAGTACCATAAAGCACTCCATTCAAACTAATAGAACAACCATTGTTACTAAAAGTCAAATAGAAACCAGCTCTATTTAAACAAGAAACAGACAATATGTTCTTTCTTAACACAGGTACAAAATAACATTCATCTAATTTAATTACAAGCCCACTGGGGAGTGACAAGAAATAAGTGCCTACTGCTAATGCAACAACTCTTTCTCCATTTCTTACACGCAGGTCTATCTCTCCCTTCATGAGTTGTCTACTGTCCCTGAGGCCCTGCATATCATTGCATATGTGTGAGCCACAACCGGTATCTAATACCCATATGTTATGGTCAGAAACAGTATTAACCTCAATGACAAACATACCTGAAGAATTCGAGGCATCTGATGCCTTCTTCTGCTTCAATTCTTCCAGATAGACTTTACAGTTTCGCTTCCAGTGGCCAATCTTGCCACGATGGAAGCAAGTTCCTTTTGGTGCAGTTTTTTTGGTTTTCTTCTTGGCTGCACTTCCTTTTGGTTTCTTAGAAGTTTTCTTCTTCAATTTCTTTTTCTTGGAACCAGAAGAAGAAGAGTCCACCACAAGCACTGCCTTGCTATCCTTCTTGATAGATTGCTCTACTGTCTTGAGCAGATTGATCAACTCAGGGATTGTCGTGGATATTTGGTTCATCCGATAGTTTAACACAAACCGTGAATAACTATCAGACAATCCAACTAGAATTAAGTCAACACTTAATTCATAATCCATAACAAAACCTAAGACAGCCAACCTCTCAATATACCCATTTATCTTCAGTGCATACTGCACTGTAGATGAACCTGGAGTCATCTTAGTAGTGAAGAGTAGCCTCGTGGTCTCAAACCTTTCAGACCAAGCTTGCTCATCAAACAGCTCCCTAAGATGAAACACTATAGTATTAGCATCCATAGACTCATGCTGCTTCTGCAGCTCTGGTGACATAGATGCGAGCATAATGCAGGTAGCCATGTCACTGTCTTTAAGATGCTTATGACATGCTTTCTGATCCTCATCAGAAGCATTAGCAGCAGGTGGATCAAGAAGTGGAACATCTAGGACATATCCCAGTTCCTCATACCTGAGAACAATTCTAAGATTTCTCAGCCAATCTAGAAAGTTAGGTCTAGTTAATTTGTTCGAGTCCATAAGCGAACGCAAGTTCACACTTGAAGTCATCTTCAATAACCTATAGGGAAAAGAGAGAAAGAATGTTAGAATAGAATTACATGCATGATCATAAGGACTTGCATGACATGCATATGGCTTCCACTAGTTTCAAAGAATCCATAACCCTCAGTACGAATCCAAGAAACATTATGACAAAATGTCCTAGTGGGTTGATATCCGACATTACTAAAATGACCTTGGGTTTACCCAACAAGCCACCTTAGGTCAATCGGTAGGTATCGGTCATACCAATTGCATCATAGATATCTGACATTACTAAAATGACCTTGGGTTTACCCAATAAGCCACCTTAGATCTATCGGCAGGTATCGGTCATACCATTTGCTTCATAGATGCAACTATCGACTAGTGCTATCAACTCGTGATGTATGCACACACATTGGGTTATTAACTCTTGATGCGCGTACATCGATGTACACTACCCATTTAGCCTCATCACGTTGACCTTGAGTTTACTCAACAAATCAACGCTTCTAGTGAAAACCGACCTATTAATCTGAAAATCTTATTTTCATGGTTCGAACATATCCGTATAGAGTGAGCTTGGGTTTACCCAACAACCCAACTCTATAAGAACTCTGGTTCTCCCCATATTAATGGAAGGCGTTAGTTTTCATATGATGTGTGAGGGTTTTCAGGTCTCATCTTCTTCTTCTCCAAGCCGTAGGATTATAGTCACCATGACTATATGGAATAATTTAGGGCAATTCATCAATCACATTGAATCTGTACCTAATCATCCATCATCCCACCTTTTGCAAGTTGTAGTCGACTAGTCGACTGGTGCATTTGCTAGTCGACTGGTGCATATGCCAGTCGACTGGTACATGTGCTAGTCGACTACTATGGATTACTGTGCACAAACTAGTCGACTGGTGCATGTTCCAGTCGACTACTATCGATTACTATGCACGAGCCAGTCGACTGGTGCATGTGCCAGTCGACTGGAACATGTACTGGCATGCTCTCTAATCGGCTAATTTCTCAATTTGTGTAGTTCAAATTCACAATACCAAGTGTAATATCCTTTATTATGATGTACCAATGAAACACTTTCATTGTTCCATGCTTACCATATATAGTCAAACTATACACGAAAAACTTGAAATTGATGAATACCAAAACAATCAGGACAACGAAATACACTAACGAGACGTTAATGTGACATATTTGACATCCGAAAAATTTTTGGAAACCCAATTTCAAGAAATTCAATTTGGAAAGTATACAACATCAATATAACACATTTTTAATCACATTAAAAATGATCCAAGGCATTGGAACTGAAAACTACACAATCATACATTTCAAACAAAACAGAGCTCCAGCAACTTTCTCAAAACTGCTAAGCTCTGTGTTTTGCTTGAAAAACTCATTGAAACAATTTCAATAAATTCTGAGAAAATTTCAGAGGTTACAAAATCTTCACAACATGCTCCATGAATTTTTTTAGGATTTATTTCCATCAAAAACTCAACCAACATTAGCAACAAATCCAATGTATAATCTGTGTTCCTCAACACAGTTATTCCCAGCAGCACACAATAAATTCTCAAATAAATAGTAAATCACCACGAAAACATTTTTACATTCTCATAGACATTCATAAAAATCGTAGAGACATGTCGGTGAAAGAAAATCTGAAAAAACAATTTTGTACAATTTATTATCGAATTTACAAGTATGCCTGTTCATTGAATGTGCACAAACACAGCAACCAGAACATTAGGAATAACTTAACAAAACCATATCAAATCACATTGATAAATTCCAAGCTTCCATAGACATATGCAACAACATCTTGGGAACATATTTGGGCAAGAAAATTTCGAAAACAATATTTCTACACTGAATTCGAAATTAACATTTACAACATGCATCATCGTCACAAGCAATAGGCAACTCCGACCTAGTCATGATTTCTTCGTTATATACGACACAAGTGGCTTTGATACCATTGTAGGAAAATCCCGGTGTGAGCATCACATGCCCACGGTGCGGAAAACAAAAATTTTTGTTCCGGGATCTTCCCGAAAGCCAGGATCCATGTGTCTATACAACAAACTCAAACCATAACGGCCAAAGGAGACCTTCTCTAACGGTATCCACGCAGAGATCGGAAAACCTAACCGGGATAAACCCTTTGACCTGGGAATAGCTAGAACAAATTAAAGAGTGCTAGCTCTTACCTTTGTCCTTGGAGAGCTTGGAATCAACGATGGAGAAGAGATGAAACTTGGTGAAGAAGAGAACTTGATGAAAGATGAAGAAGCTTAGGATTTCTCAAATCCAATCTTCTATCCCACGATCATCACCCATTCTCTCTTACTTTTCCATATGTCTTATAACCTTTTAAAGACATATTAAAGCTAATGGTGGAGGCTTGTCCACATTAGCCATTATATATATATATATATAATAAAGTGAAAAAGATAAGCTTCCTTCTCCATCTTACACGTTGGTCACATATATATATATATTAATCAATTAATTACTTAATTAATTAATTAATTCTATATATATATAAATGCTGCAGTGGTCCAGTCACACTGGGGTTCGTCCTACCGGCCTACTGGGTCCCGGTATGGAAAAACCACCGAAAATCTTTTTCAGCAATATCGATGTCGCGATCTCATCGGGACATATCTCGATCTCATCGGGATCCATTTAATCCTTTTGCTCTCCATATATTGGAACTCTGTCCAAAACTATTTTACGAATTCTCCGAGAAGCTCTTATGCGTGTGACCCATTAGGTTCCCGGTTATGTTGGCCACTTAGATTAACACTTAATCTGAGCAAGTCATGAGCGGTATCTAGCAACACATCATGATCCCCAATTGACCGGAAAGTAATTGGTTTGACGAATGAACATGTATTCATCATGAACCATATCACGAACCTTTCCATAGATAATTACCGTGCAATTCGTCCTTTCACCATGCTATACCCCACTTGGTTATGAGTATGGGCAAAGTGTCAACTCTTTACTGGACTGACTATGTCAAATCTAGTCCAAGTGATGTCAGTTCTTGTCCTGAGACTCATTACTTAATATGTCAATGATGACATTCTTCATGACATATATGCTCCGGCCAGAGACTTCCAAGTAATGAACCTGACAAGAGGCCATAGGTATCATCTTCTGCTATCACAGAAGTGGTGAATCCTCTATTGGCTACTCAATTACCTTTGAATACCTCGAGCTGTACCCAAGCACCACCCTATGAGTGACCTCTGTAAGGCAACAAGGAATGGAGTCAAAGCACAGAATCAGTATCCAAGATATCCTTGAGCACCTCAAGTCTAAGGATATTTGCACCATTGCTATGATGAGATTATCATTGATATTAGAATAGGACATCCAGATGATGATCTCATAGCAGGTCATCCAATGTACTTACTACCTCTAGTAAGCATTCACATCTCAACCCTAAATATCTCATATTTACGCTTTACGAGATCCTTTGCTGATCAAATCAAGGAGCTTGAGATGTCTAGTCTCTCCGGATTCTGCTTGTCGATTTCAGTAATCCTATGACTAGGGATAATTTAGATACTGACATAATTGCACATGATAGGAATCTCAGTAGTATGATCACATCACAATTTCTATGTCATATATCATAGACTTCATTAATTTGCTTATAGATCAATATCCATTCATAAATAATGAACATCAAATTAATGAAATATGCCTTTCTTTATTTATTCATAAAGTCTGTACACAACTTTATACAAAACGCGCTAAAGGTGATTGCCTTTAGGGCACTACTCTAACAAAAAATACAAAAATATGACAATTCAGAGTGATGCTGTAACTCTTGACCTACTCAATCTCTTGCTCATCACCTGAATAGGGGGAAGAGAATGGGGGTGAGCTATAAAGCTCATGGGTAACAAATTTATAGTAAAGAAACAAGAAAAACTATTTCAAAACTCATTGCCATTGTACATTTTCGAAACCATAGTAATTTCACATGTAGATATCATCATCTCCAAATGCTTGATTTTTAAACAATTCATGAGCAATTTTAAATCATGTATGCATCAAACGTGTTAACAGTTCATAAGAACATAAGCACAGCAGAATGGTTTGGGTAAGTCCAAATTCATGACGCACTACACATTCCCATATAATGGTCCTGTTTAGCTGTAAAATTTTTTAAGGAGTCCTTGAGAGAGCTCCATGCCACTAGCAGGCAGGTGGGAGAAGCCTATACTTAGGTCAACGTGCACGTGACGGTTCTTAAGGGACTACCACAAACTCACATAACACATCTAGTTCAAAATCTTGTAATCATATTGCCCAGCATGGCTCATTTTATTGAAAACTTGCTTTTCATAAACTTGATATCCTTGCAACAATCATTTCCGTAAACATAATTTCATGAACTTGTATTCTTTTAAAAAGAAACCTGTTTCAAATTCTTTTCATCAATCATCGATACAAATCATGTAGCAAACATATAACAATTTCACAATTCACTCAAAAAGCAAATAAGGCAACATTGATGATGCAATTTAAATCATTAAATCTTTCTTTATTTGAAGAAAATAATGAGTAGTTTATTTACTCTATTATAAGCGTGTACCCACCTTAAGTTCCTTGCTTATAAACTTGCTTAGGAATGTGTTTCCTCTTGTTCCTCTATGTCCTCTTGTCTCACTTGATTTCCTTAAACAAAAGTCAAAATTCCAATCAATTTGGTGTAGAAATAGGAAAGTCGTACTTTAACAATTTGAACTATAACTTATGCTGAAACAAAAATTCTATGCTCAACTTCCATCCAAAATTGTAGATTCTGAGAGATTGAATTTCAATTTTATTGCTTCACAAAACTTGTATCTCTATATCTCTAGTTTACAACGAATTAAAAATCACCTCATTTCGACATCTACAGCAAACGTTATGACCAAAATAACAAAACGTGTTGGTGTAGGAAAATGGGTCCTCGCCGTGACGAGGATGTTGGCGCGCGCCGCGACATGCGAGGCCAAAATCCTCCGAAAACTTGTTTTTCCCACATTCTTCAACCATATTCCTCCCATATTTCAAATATAACACATCTAAACCCTAAACCATCTCTTATACTTCATTTCTAAGCTCATTCCAACCCAATATCATTAACAAAACATCAAAATCTATCTTTAATCATTAACCAAACAATAAAACCCTCACATAAACCATTCCTCAACAACTTCCTACCCACATTCAACCTTGGTTTCGCTTCTAACTAACCTTAACTATGCTTCACTCAACAACCAAGAAGGGTTTATGCTTATACTTACTTGTTGGTGCTTCAAAATTTTCAAATTCTTCAAGATTTCCCAAAACCCTAGCTTTTCTCTCTTTTCTTCCTCTCTTCCACAACACACTCTTCTTTCCCTCTTCTTTTTATTTTTCTTCTTCTAATTTCCACTGCTAATAACCATCAAATGTCCATTATACCCTTCAATATAAGCCTTATACCTCTTAACCTTAAGTGATCTTCCCATTTTGCCCTTATACATTTTTACTTCTTCATTTTCACTTATACCATACTATACTCTAACTTAATCTTAATTTCTCCATTTAATACTTCTAATCCCATCAATATAAGCAATAAATCCTCCAAAAAAAGTAATAAATCAATCAAAACCTCAAAAATTAATTGAAATCATACTTATTCAATAAGAAAAGAATTTCAGGGGCCAACACCCCAAGGTGACACAATCGGTGGAATAAAACCCTTATCTAGCAACTCCTATAACTGGATCTTTAGTTCTTTCAGTTCCACAGGTGCCATCCTATATGGAGGAATTGATATAGGAGTAGTACCTAGAATAAGATCAAGAGTAAACTCTGTCACCATTTTTTAAGGTAATCCTAATAGTTCAACAAGAAACACATCCAGAAATTCCCTAACAATAGGAATATCCTGAATGGTTTGTTCATCCCAGTATCAACTATGTGGGCCAGATAAGCCTCACATCCACCTCGGATCAATCTCAAAGCACTCATGAATGAAATTAGTCAGGATGGCACTGCTTGACTAACTCCTCGAAACACCACTCTCGACTAATTAGGGGATTTAAGAATTACTTCCTTAGTATAACAATTCATCACTGCCCTATAAGCAGTGAGATAATCCATGCCTAAGATGAGGTCTATTTCTCTCAATTTCAGCATGATCAAATCAACTTCTAACTCTGCCTAATCAATCCAAACTAGGCACCTTTTACGTACCTCACCAATCACTGTTACACTACCCACTGCAGTACTTACCACTAAACTAGTATTCAATATTTCTCTCTTATAATGTAATCTAGACTCCAGATGCGGTGTGATGAATGAATGTGTAGATCTTGGATCTACCAATGAAAATACCTCAAAATTAAAAACATTCAACACACCTGTTGTTGGCCCCTGAATTTTTTTTTATAAATAACCATGATTAAACTAATTTTGGGGTCTCACTAGATTAATATATGTTGGAATTAATTGGCTTGCTAATGTGGGTAAGATAACATGACATAGGTTAAGGGAATTGAAGTATTAAAGTAGTAAGAGTGTGTAAGGGAAAATTTGGCAAGTCTCATAAGTTTAGAAACCATAAGGCTTTTAAATGAAGGGCAAAATGGACATTGTGAAATCATTAAGGGTATAAGAGGAGAAGATGAAGGGTGGGCTTGAGTTGTAAGAAGTCAAAAACGTGATTGAAGAAAAGAGAGAAGAGAGAAGCACGATAAAAGAGAAAAAGAAGAGAAAGAAGAGAGTTATGCTAGGTTTTGATTTTTCTTAGTCTTAAAGAGTGATTTTGAAGTTGAGTAAGAAGGGAAAAGGAAAAAGGAAGATTAGGGCCTTCTTTTGATCAAAAAAACTCATTAAGTGTTGAAGATTCAAAAAAATCAAGGGAGAAAAAAGGAGCAAGAGGAGAGGCACATTTAAGCGAGTTATAAGCAAGGAAATTCAAAGTGGGTGTTTCACTTTTATAGTTAAGTAATAAATCATTAAAGTTTCTTTCAAAAAATGATAATAAATGATTTTTCAACTACTTTATTCATGTGCATTTATTGTTTTCTTAAATGTTGTAAGAAGGTGCTACATGATTGTATATGAATTGTTTTAATTGTTGATGAATTAAATGATGGAAATGAGTTTTGAAAGAATTACAAGTTTACTAAATCAAGTGTTGGAAATGCATACGAAATATTTTGTGCTCATGAAAAGTAAGTTTTCAAAAAGTACCATTTTGGACAACAAGTTTACAAGTTATGAAATATGTGTTATGTGAGTTTGTGGTAGTCCTTCAAGAATCATCACATGTACGGTCACCAAGTTATAGGCCTCTCCTGCCAACCTGCTAGTGGCACTAATGCTTGTATCTTTTGATGTTAATGTATTTACGGCTTGAAATGCCCACTAATGCTTTGTAAAACTCCTATCTTTTGATTTAAATGGATTATGATTGCATTTTTTCTGATGACTCTCTCTCAAGTTTGTGCATTTCATTTTTAAGTTTTCATAAGGGAAAAGTTCATGTTCGGATGTTAGGGGAAGATTTGGATTAATCTACGCCGATTTAGGCAAATGTGCCTTCTAGAAAGTTGTAGATCTTTCTTTTAACTTTATAATGGTATATAGTATAGAATTTTTAGATATCAGAGACGAAAGTTATGGTGCTTACAAGCTGAGATGCTTAGGAGTATAAAGTGGTATCGTCTATAAAGACGTATCGTCTGTGATGACATCATATCGTTTATAAAATTGTATCGTCTGTGATGACGTCATTTTTATTAAGAGTTGCATTGTCTTAAGTTGACTTTGCTTCGTCTTAAGTTGACTCCGCTTCGTCTTAAGAATTGCTTCATCTTAAGTTGAGTTTGCTTTGTCTTAATTTGACTCCGCTTCATCTTAAGAGTTGCATCGTCTTAAATTGACTTTGCTTCATCTTAAGTTGACTTTAATTCTTCTATTTTCTACTCCATCTTCTTTCTACTTCATCTGTTTTCTGCTTCGTCTGCTTTCTACTTCGTCTGCTTTTTGTTTCGTCTACTTTTTGCTTCGTCTGCTTTCTACTTATGTGACCTAAACTTCTTCTTCTGTACACTATTCATCTGATCATATCATCTACTCCATTTTTGACCCTTTAGATGATAGAATCTGTGTCGATTTCTTCATGAAAGTTGTAGATCTCGAAGTCTTCTATCAAAACATTCTAAGATGATCTTAATCTGATATCCCTAATCACAGTTATGCTAATTACCCCATGATAGGTGTAATATGATTAAGGTCAAAATTCTTTTTGATTCTTTCAGCCATAACTTTGTTATGGGATCTCCAAATGAGATGATTCTTTTCTCTAAATAAACTAGAGACATGGAGCCACAAATGTTATGAACAAATCAAATTAAAATTCCAATTGAGGTTTCCCAATATCTGTTCGAAAATAGGAAAACTGAGTTGTTTTGATGTTTTGTCCTGGTGAGGGCTCGCCACCCTTGTGGGAGACATGTTTAGATGTCACTCAGGACACCGGGCACGTGACCCACGAAGGTGGGGTGCCCAACAGTTATGATATTAGAGCGATCATATTTAGGAGTATCCTAGGCATGAAGTGGGTAGTCTAAGATATGAAATGAATGTGCATTATTTTAAATGAACAAATTGCATTGTTTTAAATCGTTTTACGTGATTTAAAAATTATTTTGCATAAACTAAAGATTTTTAAATGTTTTAAATTGAAGGAGTGATTATGCCACCTCAAAAGAGAACTCGAGGAGCTATGACTCGATCTCGCTCTCACCAAGGGAGCACGGATGAATCCTATGTCCCACAGGATGAGGGGACACATTCTACTCCGGATCCTAAGCCATCTAGTGTGCAATATAAGGTGCCTCCACCGCCTCCTCCTATGTCTCAAGGAAATCCTATGGATCCACATTTCTTTCAAGCCTTTGCTCAGGCTTTCACATATGTCATGGGCCAAGGGTCATAAGTGTCGGTGCTAGCTCCGGTGGAGAGGCGTGGGCAGTATAATAAGCTCCGTAAGTATGGGGCAGTAGATTTTAGTGGAACTACAAATCTAGAAGAGGATGAAGCCTGGTTGAAGAGGACCGAGAGGGTTCTGATTCAGATGAGGTGCTCTAATAAGGAGAAGCTGGATTATGCAGTTAGCTTGTTGCAAGGGGAAGCACTTCATTAGTGGGAATCAGTGCCCCACAGTCAGGATATACCTCCGATGTTATCATGGAGAGACTTTTTGGAAGCTTTCAAGAGGAAGTTCTTCTCGAGGGTCTATATCCAAGAGAAGGCTAGGGAGTTCCTAAACCTCACATAGACGGACATGAATGTGAGTGAGTATGAGCTAAAGTTCACCCAACTGTCACGGTATGTGGCTAACATTGTTGCCAATGAGGAGGAAGTGTCGCAAGTTTGAGGGAGGACTTCATTTAGGGACTAAGGAGAAAGTCCTGATCCATAACTTCTGTGATTACCAGTAATTGGTGGATGTTGCACTCCAGGCTAAGAAACTGAAAAATATAAAGAATGAAGTGAACAAGAACAGGAAGATCAGGGAGCAGTCTTCTAAGAAGGGAATGAGTGCTCTAATGCCCGAGAGGAGTATAAGGAGTTACCATACTCAGAGTGAAGTGGGAAGCAGTGGCCCTACCAAGAACAAGTAGGCAAGGGCAGTCACAGGGCAAGCCTCAAGTGTGAGAGGCATTGGAAGGACGAGGAGGAGCAGATACACAAACCCTCAATGTGAGAGCATTATGGGAAGCTTCACAAAGGAGAGTGCTTTAAGTTACTTAGAGCATGCTTCCAATGTGGAGAGAAGGGACATATGATCAGGGATTGTCCCCAATCCACAAAACAAGACGGGTCGCAGTTGCAAGTCCCTAGGAGAGTAGAAATAGTGAGGACCAGGCCAGTCACTAAGGTGGGTAGTTCTAGAGCTATAAACAAGGCTAATCCTTCAGTAAGACCAAAAGGTCATGTTGCACCCCATTTTTGGAGCCAACATCACACACGGAAGCGTGATGCTTAAGCATAGAGGGAAGACCTAGAAGTTGAAAAAAAAATCTATAAGAAAGAACCCTCGGAAGCAAAGGCGGGTGTCACCGCGGCGTGTGTTGTTTCGCCACGGCGAAACCTTTCGGGAAGCTACGCCGCGGAGAGCGAATGAACCTTCGCCGCAGCAAGCGAATGAACTCTCACCGCGATGAACCCGCGAATTTAACTTCGTCACAGAGAGCAGATGGTCTCGTCGCGGCGAAAGCCCTTTTACTCAGAAACCCAAACTTAAAATTTTCATCTATTTTCATCAAAACAACCCAACACAAAATAAACTTGAACATAAACACAATCTTCCAAATGTTGGAGTTATGTAAATATAGTGCCCTGGAAAGCAAGTGTATTTACATGTAACTTTATCTTCTTGATTCTGATTTTGTAATGAAAATATTTATTATTAATAAAACAAAAGAGTTTGGTTTTATCTGTATGAGCATTATATATCTGGTCATAAGCTACCAAGATTCATTTGGAAGTAATATACATATACATAGAGATGTATGGGAAACATGTATATTATTAGAATCAATTAATTGATTCACAGTTGAATAATCAAGTTGGTCGTTTGATTATGGTTTAGATCTGTAGTGTTGCGATTTATCTCCATATAAGTAAAGGAGTTTACTTAAAGGGAATGATGAGTTTCATATCATGATAGTAGTAGACTATCGATAATGGCACTATTAAATGAATCTGAAACAAGTATGTTTTCAAGAATAAAGTGGGTCGTTACTTTAATCTTAAAACATACAACTTAAGCATTAACTTATTATGAACCACAATCTTGATGAGTGGTGAACTCATATGTGTTCATTATAATTCTTGATATGATCGGAATGGATTTTTACAGGTATTAATCCGATTATGCGCATGTTGGAATTATTAATTGAAACATGTATCGAGAACATTCACTCAAATAAAGAGTTTATAGTGTTATCATCTCTTTTAGATGTTTTATGGAGATTTGGTGATTAAACTGGCGCCAGTAGTTTGATGGACTAGCTACCCATCAAGTATTAACACTAAGATGATGTAACATCCCACCCCCTCCTGGAAGGGTAAAATAGTAAACTTGGCATAGGATGGGACTAATAGGGAATATTTAGAACTGTTCATGCATAATAGGATTGATACACAGTATCAATTGTGTATATGAAATTACGGTAAATGCATTCATGACATTCCCGGTAATTGGGCCTAAAGCAATTTTATTGGAATTAATGGGATAATTGAGTTTGGAAAATTGATTGGACTACACCATAAATGGTTTTACATTTTAAGGGATTTTTAGGAATTTTTCTGGAATTTTCCGGAGAAAGTTCCCGGACCGGCAAAATCGCCGGTGACTGGCCTAAACTTGTTTTGGGGTAGAAAAGGTAATTTTTGTGATTGAAAAATTATTTGGAGTGCACTGTTACATGTTTTCCAATTTTAGGGAATTTCAATAATTCTCAGAAAAATAATTTGGGGAAAATTCCTGGAAATTTCCGGACCGGATAAATTGCCAATTGGCGAATCGGTCGATTTTCGGTAGCAAAAATCGCTACCCACTGGTACTGTAATATTGGGTATATTATTTTGGGACTGAAATTAGGATCATTGGAATTGATTGGAGTAAAATTTTGATCTGGATAAAAAAATGATATTTTGACTTTTCTTATAAATGTGGACCAATGACAAATTAACACCAAAAAGCTACATTTAATGCTCCTTGCTTCCTTCTACGGTTTTACCTTATCAAAAGAATGAAAAAGATGGATTTTACCTCTTAAATCCTCCACCATCCGAAACCTTCATCTCCTCTCCATATCCATTGATTTTCTTCTTCTTTTCCTCATCTTCCTCTAAACATTCAAGAGTTCTTCTACTTCCAACTAAGTTGTGTTCTTGCTATGATGAGGAGATACATGTTTGATGTTAGAAGAAAATAGAAAGTGAGAAATTGGTGTAGGATTAAAGCATTGAAGGGGAAAAGCTTAAGTAGGTAAGGTTTAAGTTAAGTTTTCATTTAAGCTTGAATTATGCTTTGAATTGTGCATTAAATGAATCATGATTGTTGATGCATTTAATGGGAGCTATGGTGTGTTATGATGATTATAGAGACCTTAAATTGATGACTAATATGGCTTGAATTAATGGGTGTTAGATGAGGGTTAGTTATGAATTGATGTAGGAGTATGAATGAGTGTTTTTACCTTGATTTTGAATGCTTATGGATGATTATTTCAGTATATGAATTGAGGACTTGAATGCTGCCAATTTTTCAGTATTAGCCCTAGTATATGTATGACTGTAGTAATATTTAATTTGTATTTATTTTGATGTCTAGTGATGTGAAAAAGGCATTGGAAGTGATTGAACTAAGGTTAACATTAAATCTGGAAAGTTAGAGTTGAAATTGATGTTACTGATTTATTCATAACTTATTGTGTAAAAATGCAAATGAGGTAAGGTTAGTGGCCACTGAAACTTTGGGATGTTGGCTTCAATTTAGTGTGAAATAGGTGTTGTTAAATTTCAATGATAGAAGGGTGAATTTTTGCATGGAAAGTTACTGTTCCATTGCCTGTGAACAGTAACCGCAACCATGACATCAGAGTTTTACTAATTTTTATGAATTAATTGAGATGGAATTAGGGAGAATGGTCTTCATGAAAGTTGTAGCATATTGAATTATCTTTCCATTGCTACTGATCTTGCTATTTTTAGAATTGTATATTGGGAGATACGAATTGATTACTAATGACTGGTTTTGAGCATTTTGGATGAAACCTAGCTTAAGTGTGATTTTGTGAGTTTACTGATTGGAGGCAATTTTAACATTTTATGTGGACTGAATTAGTGTAAGTGATCTTATGAAAAGTTGTAGAGGAAGAAATTACCTTGAAAATTAGATATGGTGTGTAATTTTTAGAAGTTAGAATTGGGAGTTATGATTTTGCAAAAATGAACCCTACATTAGGTTATGAATGGCTGATCATAACAGTAGCTTCCATAACAGTTTTGAAATTGTTAGAGATCGAATTGGATGATGAGTGCTTCATGAAAATTGAAGTTTAAGATGTTATCTTTACAGGGATATAAAGTTCTGATTTTATTGACTTGTATACAGGGAGTTATTCTTCTTGTAAGGTTACTGCCCAAATTGAAGGATTTCAGGGACAGTAACATTAGATGAATTAATTGACTTGTTTAGCAATATAATTTGATGTTGGATTGTTCATGAAAGTTGTTGAGGACAATGTGAACTTATTGACCATATTTTTGTGGTAATTTATTACTGAAGAATTAGTGAGTTATGAAATTGCCAATGTACTGCCCTGTGTTAACAGGAATTGAGTAGGCAGAAGGTTTGATGGGATATTTGACACCCTTAGGGTTGGAATTGATTTTTATGGTCTTCTTGAGTAGTGTAGAGGGTTTCGTGATCTTTCCAATGAGATATAGTTGGTAATTTTCTGAATTGTGTGCAATGAGTTATTGGTGTTGAAAGTTGGCTTGAAATCAAGAAACTAAAGAAGGGAATAAGGGTTAGATATTAATTGTTTAATTTGACTTTTGGTTTCTTTTGTCAATTTCTTTTCCGCACAACGTCCGATTGACCTGATTCTTGAGGCATCAGTTCATAGAGTATTGAATTTCATTTTATAAGAAATTGGGAATTTTAGAGCGAAAAATTGACGTGGCCCCTGCAATGTAAGCGGTGAATCCTTTGTTTTATTTAATTAGGAACCTATAGAGGTCCAAATTATGTACCGTCGGCGCCAATAGGTTTCTAAATTTTTGATGAATTTTTATAATGGAAAAAAAGGGGATTAGGGCCGAGAATTCATGAACATGCATATTTCATCAACATGAGCACAAATTTCATATTTAGTGACTCGTACTTTTTCTGATTCATATAGAGGTCCAATTGGAGCGTCGATTGACCGACGTCACAGAGGCTTTCCGGCATTAGCTCGGAAGCAATAGGTGAGTAACCTAGTTGGTTTCTCAAATTTCTGGTTGTTTACATGCTTAACGTGATTTACGTGCAAAAGTGAATTAAATGATCACTGCATGACTACTGGCATGTATGGCATTGTATTGTATGATTTTACTGTACTGAATGATACTGATATTGATAGATGGGCTTTATAGCCACCGTCTTGAACAACTTGCTATCTTGGGCTTTATAGCCATATCATTGATTCAACGATACCTTTGGGCTTTATAGCCAAACACTTTGTTTATTCTTGATATCTTGTCTGCATGCATAATTGCGTGATCGAGATAATGGGCGTGCCCAGTAGCTATTTTCTTGATAAGAGCTTGAGCTCTCATCTTTATCTTCGACCGACCCAGAGCGAGGGAGAAATCTCGACGCGTCCCCATCGAACACCGACCGAGCACTTGGGCTGTCTTGAATAATCGGAAAGAGTCACATATGCATTGCATTCGCATAAATATTTGTTTTGTGACAATCTTGCTTTTGTGATGGTATGTATTCTTGTGAATGGTTTATTTATTCTTCGGATATGGTTATTGATTTGCTTATTGGAAATTGATGATTCTCAGATTGCATCATGACGCCATGGGCGTAATGCATGATTTGAGTGAACCATCGATGATGGTTTCTCACTGAGTTCGCAAAAACTCACCCAAAATTTGCATCTATTTTTCAGGTCCTGAAGAATACCCCGGTTGACACGGGAGTATGTCTACTGTAAACGAGTAAAGGTTAGAGATCGGGATCAGTTCGCGTCTGCATTAGTGTCTTAGTAAATTGTGTTCCAATCAACGTATAACAAGGCTTTGTATTTTCTTGAACCCATTGTGGTTTTGATGTTTCTTGCATTGGTGATTGTAAATTATTCTTTGGATGACCGTAATAACGAAACTGGTTTTATTGAACACGGTTTTAATTACTTACTTGTGTTTGTCGTGTTAACGTGGAATCAATGGCTCCAAAAAAAGTATCTGAGTTTTAAATCTCTACGATGTAATACGCTACTCTCGCGGGACACGGACTCGGATATCACCAACGATATCGGGTTCGGGTCTTACGGGAGTGGGGTGTTACAGATGAGATCTTATGTGTTAATCACCATATAAAGTAAAATGAGAGATCTAGAAGGAAAAACCAACATAAGGGCAAAACGGTAATTTTACCCTTTGTTGTGCGGATGGCTATAATAAGGTTCTAAATAGGGTTTGCAATTGGACATATTCTCATAATATTTAATAATTCAAGAGTTCAACTAATTGTCTTTAGTGGAATGACATTTAGTTAATAAGCTAGAATTAATTCAATGAGATTGAATTATTTACGGGCTTATTGGAGCTTGAATTATCAAAGTCCAATAAGATTCCCCACTTGGCTTTAAGGAAGGTTATCAAGCTAAGTAAGAAGTAGTTTGGAGGCTTTAGAAGTCCATAATTGAATGATGGGCTTATACTAATTAATGGTTAATTGGAAACCCATATGTTCATTTAGAAATGGGCTTGTTTTGGTTTAATGTAATTGATTAGATTAATTATATTAAAACAATTTTTTTTTAAATGGAGAAGAAGCAATTTCGAAATTGTGTTAGGTTAGATGTGTAACCACACATTTGGCATTAAAATACTAAATAAAGATGGTCTTTATTATGGTTCATCATTATTAAATGGAGTTATGAACTTATCATTAAATGGTTTAATGGTTGGCTTTTAATGTTGGCATGTAACCTATTTGCATTCATTAGATTAAAGATGAAAGATGTGCATTAGATGGACCATCTTCCTTCTTTCTTCTTGCCAAAACCGAAATGGGTATTCAATTATAGGTTATGGTCTTTTCAAATAGCCATTTAAAGATAAATGAAGTAAGTCTCATTTATTGGCTATTTGATGAGTGATTAATGTAAGTGATGCATTGGATGCCTCTCACTCTTTCCATTCATGCATATTTCGAAATTGAGATGTAAGAAAGGGTTCTTGCATGGTTTTAGACATTCTCTCCTTTCATGCAAGGTAGAACCGAAATTCCTAAGTGAAAGAATTGAAAGAGTTTCAATTTTGGTTCTTCTTCTTCTAAGAAAATCTCCTCCAAATATTTCTTCTCCTTTCCCACCAAAGGATTTTGTTAACCTAGTTGTCCTTGAAGAACAAGTGGTAAATCTAATTGGTTGAGGATACTACAACAAGGAAGAAGATAGATTGCTAAAGGAAAAGACTCAAAGGCAAAGGATTTGGATATAAGAAGGAGAGGATAGCGCGGTGAGAATTTAAAGTCATGGCGAAGAGTCGGTAATTTCTTTTATCTTGTTCTTGGTTTTATTATCCTTATACCATATCATGTATAGATTAGCATGTTGATTTGGATATATTGCTTCCGCTGCAAGATGATTTCTTAAAAGTTTTGAAATCTATCGTTTCTCCATACTAAGCATGCTTTCTTTTCCGATCCAACAATTGGTATCGAGACGGTTTTCATGCATGATTTCGGTTCCTATATGGTGGATGCATAGGTTGGCAATCTTTTATGTATACTGCATATTTTTATGTGATAGAAATATATATGGTGTATGTTGCTCTTTTGGTTGTCCATAGAAGTTAAATTTTATCTTGTAAGATTTCTTCATTTAGTTTGTAACAAGGAGGGTGGTCTATCATCACCATGTTTCCTCCTTGGTTTCTTTTTCTATTTTATTTGATTTTGTAATGTACAAATTGATGTAATGATGAATAAGGAGCAGCCATGGATTGAAGAAATGGAAAGGTAAAATTTTGGTGTATCCTTTTGTGTTTTGGCATAAGTTTTGTGAAAACTAAGTTGCTGGAATTTTGTTTCAATGAATCATATTTCAGTTATGATTGGAAAACAAGTGCTGGTTTTTTTGTTTCAAAGAATCCAATTTCGGTTTTGCTAAAATACTAAGTGCTGTTTTAATTTTCATGAAATGATTTTGGTTTTAATAAAACAAGTGCTGGGATTTTTGTCAAAACAAAGATTTGGTTTTCTAAAATCTAGTGCTGGAATTTTATTTTCAAAATGACAAAATTCTAATTTCATAAATGCCATTACATTTTGTTTACCGAATGGGCCAGATCATGTTAGCGAAGAGTTCGAAGCGGAAGATCCAAGATGAAGAAGCATATTTTGGGCTTAAAAGGCTTGTAATTATTTTATGTTTCTAGGATGGACAATCAAAAGTGGCTTTATTAGTTCATGTGATGAATGGAGAAATAAATGCTTGTAATATGTGATATTATGTGATTGCATGTCATTTAGAAAATTGCCAACCCTAGGCCTTTCCATGCATTCATTATGTATGAGATATATAATGAAACAATATAGGATGGATAATAAATTGCATCTAGACAAGATGGTATTTAAAACTTAAAGCCCAAAAGATTGAGTGGGAGAGGATGCTCTGTGAGAGTCCACGGTCTCCAAATGATGGCCCGTTTGCATGTGGTGAAGTGTTACTCCCCATCGGAGGCATGGATCCTAGATCTTGCATGGTTTGGGTCTCCTTAAGGATAAGTCCACTTAATGATAGCAAATGTGACATCCACCGAGGCATGATTTGTAGGTATCTCTAGTGAATGAATCAAATGGTTATACAATCAACATTTTTATCAATAAACCGCCCACCGTAGCTCATTGGTAAAAGTATGGACCAAATTAAGGCGCTTCTTAAAAATTGAGCATGAGATGCTTGGTAGTTTTTGAGTGGGAGGGTCCCAGCTTTTCTTTTAATAGATAAGATGGCCCACCGTCACTTAGTCATTATAGATAAGAAAATAACCGTCGTATAATGTTTTAATTTTTAAGTTTTGTTAAATCTATCATCATGCATACATGTATCATGATTTTATACAAAGTTCCATAAATTGTTGACTATTATGCTCATGTTTTAATAATTTATATTTTCAGACATAATCAACCACAAAATGAATCCACTCACCCTGCTCTTGACTAATAACAAATTTGAAAATGGAGACAAGTTTAATGAATGGAGACGTAACCTTGACATTGTTCTTCAATATGAACGTATTTCATGGGTGTTAACTGAAAATGAGCCTACACCTCTAAGTGGAGATGCAACTCTGAGCAAGTCCAACAATATGAGCGTTGGCCAGAATGCTGACAAGACTACTAAGTGTTATATTAAAACTTCACATCGTGGCATGTTGCAAAAGTAAATTGCTTGTATGAAAACTGCTAGTGCAATGGTCCATCACCTACATGAGATGTTTGGTGTGAGGACTAGGTCTGCAAGAGTGAAAGCTATCCAAACCTTTCATAATCTCGAATGAAACACAGGTGAGCCGGTGCGGGATTACATGATGAAGGTAATCTCTGCGGTCACTGAGGTTGAGATGCTTGGGGCGGATATGGATGCGGACACGCAGATGATTATGATCATCAATAGCTTAAACTCTTCTTTTCAGCAGTTTAAGTTGGACTATGAGCTCAACAGCAAGGATTACACCTTCAGTGAGTTGATGAATACCCTCCAGAGCACGGAGGAAATATTGAATATTAAGGCTCATGGGCCAAAAGCTAATGTAACTTCTTCTTCTAAGCCCAAGGGTAAGGACAAGGAAAAGAAGAAGGGTCCAATGAAAAAGAAGGCCCAAATAGGGGTCAAGGCCAAACCCATGAAAAAGAAGGCCAAAGAGAACATCAAAGGAAAGTGTTTCCACTGTGATGAGATGAAAGTGTTTCCACTGTGATGAGATGGGCCACTGGAAAAGAAACTGTCCAGTCTACTTAGAGTCCCTCAAAAGCAAACAAGGTATGGGCTTCCTAAGTTTGTTAGGAACTAGAAATGTGGCAGATTTATCTACTTCTTAGATATTAGATTCAGGAGCCACTAACCATGTTTGTAATTCTTTGCATGGGTTCCAGCAAAGGAAAAGACTTCCTAAAGGCCAATTTCAAGTTAAGATAGCAGATGGTTCCTATGTTTCAGCAGAATCAGTGGGAGTAGTTATCTTGGACTTTCCTAGTGGTCATAGGTTATATTTGGAAGATGTTTATTACATGCTAATGATTGTAAGGAACATGATTTCTGTTTTTTGTCTAATAAAATCTGGCTATTCCTTGTATTTTGAAAAGGTTGTTTCAATATATGAGAATAAGGATTTTATTTGTGAAGCGATAATTAAACAGGATTGTTTTTATAGAACCTATGAAAGGCTCACTAAACACCACGTAATTGATAAAACCAAGACAATCCAATACCTCTAGCATTAATTCAAAGTATCTGTGGCATCTAAGGATGGGTCATATCAATCGAAAAAGACTTGACAAGCTAGTAAAGGATGGGATCCTTATGGGCTTGGATAGTGATCCATTACCCACTGTGAATCTTGTATTGAAGGAAAATGACAAAAGCCTCATTTCCTTCTAAAGGAAGCAATTGAATCCACATTGGACATGGTACATCTTGATGTGTGTGGGCCCATGAATGTACAAGCTAGAGGAGGTTATGAATATTTCATAACTTTTATAGATGATTACTCAAGACATGGCTATTTGTATTTGATGCATAAAAGAGTGAATCTTTTGAAAAGTTCAAAGAATTCAAAGTTTGAAGTGAGAAGCAACTTGCAAGCCATTAAAAGCGACTTGATCGGATCGAGGTGGTGAGTATTTATCTGGAGAGTTCCAGCAATATTTAATTGACAATGGAATTGTTTCCAATTTGTCGACTCCTCGTACACCTCAAAAGAATGGTGTAGCGAGAGAGAAATAGAACTCTATTGGAAATGGTTAGATCAATGATGTCTATGCTAGCCTTCCGAATCGTTATGGGGATATGCTATACAAGCGGCAACATATCTTCTTAACTTTGCTCCATCCAAATCGGTGCCTAAAACACCTAGGGAGTTGTGGATCCACCGAGTGCCTTCATTGAGGCACTTGAGGACTTAGGGCTGTCCAGCCCATGTTCTAAAGCCTGAATCCACAAAGATGGAACCAAGGTCAAGTATGTTTGTTTGTAGGATATCCTACGGAACTCGAGTACTATTTTACAGTCCTCATGATAGGAAGGTATTTGTGTCGACAAGTGCAAACTTCTTAAAGGAAGAGTTTGTGAGAAATCACAAAGGAAGAAGTGAAGTAGTACTAAAGGAGTTAGCAATTTCATCGAACCAAGAGTTATTTTGGATATGACGAACAAGATGTCGAAATGGATTCAAGAGTTGAATCGAAGTGCAACCTGAACATCAAGATGTGCCTAGGCGTAGTGGGAGGTTGTGAGACAACCAGATAGGTATCTGGGTTTAGGAGAAGGCTTAATTGCCATCTCGGACCAAGAAGAAACAGATCCCATTACGTATACACGGCTATTAATGATGTTGATGCGGAAAATAGCTCAAGGCAATGGAATGGAAATAGATTCTATGTATACTAATGAAGTCGGTTCCTTGTAGATCTACCACCGGTCTAAAACCATAGGGTGTAAATGGATCTACAAAGGAAAAGGGATCGGATGGAAAGGTAGAGACCTTTAAAGCTAGATTGGTAGCTAAAGGCTATACTCGAAAGGAGGGTATAGACTACGAGGAGACTTTTCTCCGGTTGCCATGCTTAAGTCCATCGAGATTCTTTTGGCCATAGCAGACCTATTTTGATTATGAAATATGACAAATGGATGTCAAGACCGCATTTCTGAATGGAGATCTTGAGGAGACCATTTATATGGCCCAACCAAAAGGATTCATTGAGTTAGGTAATGAGCATAAGGTTTGCAAGTTGCAAAGGTCCATTTATGGACTTAAGCAAGCATCTAGGTCTTGGAACATTAGGTTTGATAAGGCTATCAAAACCTATGGGTTCATACAAAACCTAGATGAGCCTTGTGTTTACAAAAGAATAAAAGAAGGTAAGGTTACTTTCCTAATCACGTATGTTGATGACATTACGCTCATTAGAATGATGTGGGAATGTTATCTGCGGTTAAGGATGGTGAATGAGCAGATTATCAATGAAGGATTTGGGAGAGGCTACCTATGTTCTAGGGATCAAACTTATAAGGGATCGTAAGAACAAGAAGATAGTTTTCTCTCAACTAACCTACATTGAGAATATGCTCAATAAGTTAGCCATGCAAGATTCGAGAGGGTTTCACTCCTACTAGACATGGAATCAAACTTTCAAAGAACAAGCACCTAAAACCCAAGAGGAGGTTGAATGCATCGTAACATTCCATATGCTTGGCAGTTGGTAGTTTGATGTATGCAATGCTGTGCACTAGACCGGATATCTATTACGCAGTGGGACTGGTAAGCAAATTTCAGTCCAATCCAGGAATGGAACATTGGACTGCGGTTGAGTGTATACTTAAGTATCTTCGTAGGACGAAGAACTTAATGCTTGTTTACTCTAAAGTAATCTTATTCCGACGGGATATCGGATTCGATTTCCAATCAGATGTTGATTCAAGAAATCAACTTACGGTTCTATATTTACTTTAGGAGGTGGAGCCATAGTTTGGAGGAGTGTCAAGCAATCTTGTATTCTTGATTATTATTATGGAGGTTGAGTATGTTGCTGCTTGTGAAGCGCAAAGGAAGCAGTCTGGCTCCGGAAGTTCCTAAATGATTTGGAGGTAGTTCCAGAGGCAGAAAAAGCCATTATACTTTATTGTGATAATAGTGGGGCAGTGGCTAATTCTAAAGAACCACGAAACCACAAAGCTGCCAAACACATTGACCGAAAGTATCATCTCATAAGGGAGATAATACAACGTGGAGAAGTGGATGTGGTAAAGATTCCTATAGAGCAAAACCTTGCTGATCCATTCACAAAGACATTGACTCAAAAGAGCTTTGAGGGTCACCTAGAAGGGATGGGAATGAAAGATATGTCAAACTTGCTTTAGGGCAAGTGGGAGATTGTTGGAGTTATGTAAATATAGTGCCTAGAAAGTAAGTGTATTTACATGTAACTTTATCTTCTTGATTCTGAGCTTTGTAATGAAAATATTTATTATTAATAAAACAAAAGAGTTTGGTTTTATCTCGTATGAGCATTATATATCTGGTCATAAGGTACCAAGATTCATTTGTAAGTAATATACATATACATAGAGATGTATGGGAAACATGTATATTATTAGAATCTGAATTAATTGATTCACAGTTGAATAATCAAGTTGGTCGTTTGATTATGGTTTAGGCGTAGTGTTGCGATTTATCTCCATATAAGTAAAGGAGTTTACTTAAAGGGAATGATGAGTTTCATATCATGATAGTAGTAGACTATCGATAATGGCACTATTAAATGAATCTGGAATCAAGTATGTTTTCAAGAATAAAGTGGGTCGTTAATTTAATCTTATAACATACAACTTAAGCATTCGCTTATTATGAACCACAATCTTGATGAGTGGTAAACTCATATGTGTTTCATTATAATTCTTGATATGATCGGAATGGATTTTACGAGGTATTAATCCGATTATGCATGTTGGAATTATTAATTGAAACATGTATCAGGGAACATTCACTCAAATAAAGAGTTTATAGTATTATCGTCTCTTCTAGATGTTTTATGGAGATTTGGTGATTAAACTGGCGCCAGTTGTTTGATGGACTAGCTACCCATCAAGTATTAACACTAAGATGAGATCTTATGTGTTAATCACCATATAAAGTAAAATGAGAGTTCTAGAAGGAAAAACCAACATAAGGGCAAAACAGTAATTTTACCCTTTGTTGTACGGATGGCTATAATAAGGTTCTAAATAGGGTTTGCAATTGGACATATTCTCATAATATTTAATAATTCAAGAGTTCAACTAATTGTCTTTAGTGGAATGACATTTAGTTAATAAGCTAGAATTAATTCCAATGAGATTGAATTATTTACGGGCTTATTGGAGCTTGAATTATCAAAGTCAATAAGATTCCCCACTTGGCTTTAAGGAAGGTTATCAAGCTAAGTAAGAAGTAGTTTGGAGGCTTTAGAAGTCTATAATTGAATGATGGGCTTATACTAATTAATGGTTAATTGGGAGCCCATATGTTCATTTAGAAATGGGCTTGTTTTGGTTTAATGTAATTGATTAGATTAATTATATTAAAACAATTTTTTTTTAAATGGAGAAGAAGCAATTTCAAAATTGTGTTAGGTTAGATGTGTAACCACACATTTGACATTAAAATACTAAATAAAGATGGTCTTTATTATGGTTCATCAATATTAAATGGAGTTATGAACTTACCATTAAACGGTTTAATGGTTGGCTTTTAATGTTGGCATGTAACATATTTGCATTCATTAGATTAAAGATGAAAGATGTGCATTAGATGGACCATCTTCCTTCTTTCTTCTTGCCAAAATCGAAATGGGTATTCAATTATAGGTTATGGTCTTTTCAAATAGCCATTTTAAAGATAAATGAAGTAAGTCTCATTTATTGGCTATTTGATGAGTGATTAATGTAAGAAGTGATGCATTGGATGCCTCTCACTCTTTCCATTCATGCATATTTCAAAATTGAGATGTAAGAAAGGGTTCTTGTATGGTTTTTAGACATTCTCTCCTTTCATGCAAGGTAGAACCGAAATTCCTAAGTGAAAGAATTGAAAGAGTTTCAATTTTGGTTCTTCTTCTTCTAAGAAAATCTCCTCCAAATATTTCTTCTCCTTTCCCACCAAAGGATTTTGTTAACCTAGTTGTCCTTGAAGAACAAGTGGTAAATCTAATTGGTTGAGGATACTACAACAAGGAAGAAGATAGATTGCTAAAGGAAAGACTTCAAGGCAAAGGATTTGGATATAAGAAGGAGAGGATAAGCGGCGAGGATTTAAAGGCATAGCGAAGGAGTCGGTAATTCCTTTTATCTTGTTCTTGGTTTTATTATCCTTATACCATATCATGTATGGATTAGCATGTTGATTTGGATATATTGCTTCCACTGCAAAATGATTTCTTAAAAAGTTTTGAAATCTATCGTTTCTCTATACTAAGCATGCTTTCTTTTTCCGATCCAACACCAAAAGCTTATCCTCATGATAAAATGAGTTAATGCGAAAGGTTTGAAACTAAAATCAACATCAAACATATCTCATTGATAACCAAAGAAGAGTTTTACGAAGCTTTAATGGCATTTCAAACCATAATACATCATTTGATTTCAAGAACCAAAAATACAAAATACAATTGAATGATTCTTCGAAAGGACTTTCACTAAAGGGATCACTCGATTTCTCAATTGTTTATTCTGATAGCCAATTATCTTAACTAGTTCTTCGGCACAACTCAGATTACTAAAGACTTCAATTTCTTGATTCGGTATCACATGCGTTCGATCTGACCGATATCACTTAAGCATACTCACATGAAACACATTATGTATCTGATCTATTTCAGAAGGTAAGGCTAACTTATAAGCCAATGGTCCAATTCTTTCTATTATCTTATAAGGACCAATGTACCTCGGACTTAACTTACCCTTCTTATCGAACCTCAATACAACACGCCAAGGTGATACTCTAAAAAACACTATATCTCCCACCTGATACTCTATATCTCTCCTATGTTAATCCATGTAGCTTTTCTGTCTATCTTGTGCTATTTTAATTTTACTACGGATCAATTTTGTATCAACTATGTGCTGAATCAATTCTGGCCCTTCAACGATCCTTAGACCATCTTTATCCCAATATAAAGGAGAACGACACTTTTTGTCGTACAATGCCTCATATAGAGCCATACTGATACTACTATGATACTGATTATTATAGGAAAATTCAATCAAAGCTATATATTGGTCCCATGCTCCTTAAAACTCCAAAACACAAGCTCTGAGCATATCCTCAACAGTCTTAATTGTCCTCTCACTCTGACCATTTGTCTGAGGATGAAATGATGAGCTGAAATTCAGCTTTGTACCCAAAGCTATCTGTAAGTTACCCCAAAATATCGAGGTAAATCTAAGATTCCTGTCCGATATAATGGACAGTGAAACCCTATGTAATCTCACAACTTCATTCACGTATCGCCGAGCTAACTGATCTAATGAATAATTTTCTCTCACAGGTAAGAAATGAGTCAATTTGGTCAGTCTATCCATAATGACCCAAATGACATCATGTTACCTCAGATTCCTTGATAAACCTATAACAAAATCCTTAGTGATTTGTTCCCATTTCTATTCTAGAATAGGCAACGAATTTATTTTTCCAACTGGAGCCTGGTGCTCAGCCTTAACCTGCTGACAAGTCAGACATTTAGAAACCAACTCCGCTACTTGCTTTTTCTTTTCCAAACACCAGTAATGTTATTTCAGCGTGTTATACATCATGGTAATACCAGGATGCATAGCATAAGTCGTTACATGAGCTTCCTCCAAAATATCTTTCCTCAAATTATCAACATCGGGTAACAATATATCATCTATAACTTTAAATTCAGAATTTAGCTTCACTTTCAACTTCTCAATTAACTTCACTAAGTCTAGATCTCTGTTTTGAGCCTCTTTGATTTTGTCAAGCAATACTGGTCTCAGTTTCAATGTAGCTATCAATGTTTAATTATGTCTGACATTCAATTCAACGTTTAATGCTCTCAAATGAACTAGGTTTGGTAACCTTGATAATTGTACTTGTGCCACACTACTATTGGACTTCCAACTTAGCGTATTAACTACCACATTGGCTTTATGAGGATGATACTCAATTATACAATTTTATTTTTTTAACAATTTGATCCATCACCTTTGTCTTATATTTAAATCTTTCTGGCTCAACAAATACTTCAAACTCTTATGATCAACGAATCCCTGGAAACTAGCCCCTGAATTTTTTTTTAGTGAATAAGCATGTTTTTCAAATTTATCTTTGAGGTATTGTTTGATTAATTTTTTTGGTTAGAGTGTAATTAGAATGTCTATGGGTGGAGGAGTTTATTTCTTAGATTGATGGAATTAAAAGGAGAAATTAAGATTAAGTTAGAGAATTTTATGGTGTTAGTTAAATTAAAGGAAAAAGATTGTATAAGGACAATTTGGGAAGATCACTTAAGTTGTTAAAGGTTAAGGCTTATAAGGAGGGGTATTTAGGTCATTTTAGCTTCTTTTAAAAGAAAGAAAGAAAAAAAAGCATTGTTTTGTCTTGTTTGAAAGAAGACAACGAATTTTACAAGAAAAAGAAAGCGAGAGAGCTTCGGTTGAGAGTGAAGAGAAGAAGAGAAGATGAAGAGGTTAGGGTTTCATCTTTCCTTGCTTTAGAAAAGTGTTTTTGAGAGTTTTACAAGAAGGAAAAGAAAGAGGAAGATTTAATCTTCCGTTTGAGACAAGAAGCAAATTTTGTGGGTCGAGTTTCAAGGTGAGTTTTGTCAAAATATTTTGAAATTTTTGATGGATTTTGGTTCAAATGGCTTAGGAAAAGCATGGGTATGGTTGTTCTAGGATTAATTTCATGCTTTTGTTTCCTTAGGTTTTCAAATTTTGAATCTCTTATGATTTGGGATTTTTGTGTTTTTGAAGAAGAACAAGTAAGGCAAGAGGAGCTAGAGGAAAGGCCACTTGAATAAGCCTAGAGCAAAAGGATTTAAGGTGGGTGACATCTTAATAATTGAGTAAATAAGCTAATTAAGTTTTTTTCCATAAATGCAACTTAATGCTTTCCAACAACTTTGAAATTATGCATTTATTACTTATTAGGATGGTTTGAAAATTTACCATGTGTCTTTTGTGTGTGACTGAATTGTGGGAATATTTGCATATTGGTTTGACAAGTGAAAAAGAATGTGAAAGTGATCTTTGAATGAATGTATGTTATAAATTTTTCTTTCGAAAAAGTGCCATTTTGGCCGATATATGTGAAAATTGTGAAATGTATGCTTATATGGGTTTGTGGTGGTCCCTTAAGAGTTAAGTGCACTTGTCTGTCTATAGGCTTTTTCCGCCTGCCCGATAGTGGCATGGAGATCCTCACGGACTCCCATAAGTTCATGGCTACACATGACCGCTTCGCAGGAATGTGTAGTACATTCTGTTTTGGATCCACCCGAACCATTTTTTATGTGCTTATAGGATTATGAATTGTGATTATTTTCATGTGTTCATTATGTTAATTTTGTGAATGGATTGATAAGTTGAAAATTTTGGAAACGATATGTGGCATGATTGATCAATGTAGAGTTTGCTTTGAAATAAATGATTAAAGAATTTTTGCTTGTTCTTGGTTATTAATGTGTCACCCACGAACAGTTGAGCTCACACCCCCTCTTCCCTTCCCATCCATAGGCGATGAGCAAGAAAATGAGTGACCGCACTGGGGACAAGGCATCACTCCCATTTACTTTTATTTTTGAAGCTATATTTTGTAACAAAGCTTTAGTTGCATTTTTGGAGCAAAATTTATTGTTCGTGTAGTTTTCTTCGTAATTTGAAAATTTGAGACTTTGGTGTAATTGGGCAAAAAATGCTCACTAAAGCTTTGTAAGAATGCATATTATGATATTAATGAAAGATATGCAGATTTCATAGTGTTTGTGTTGCTTGTTTCCAAAGGATTACCTTGTATGTTGTTGCAAATTTCCCATAAGGATATATTTTATGTGTACTGAGTTTGAGGCAAATTCTGGATTGATGTGGATCGATTTGGAATAAGTAGCCTTCTTGAAAGTTATAGAGGAGTTTCATAGATTTCCAATGATGTATCATGTACTGTTTTTTGATGTGGGAGTTGAAAGATGTGGGTTATTGAAGTTTGGTGCAGGTGTTGTTAAATGGTTTGTGTTTGTTGTGCTTTGAGACAACTTCTGGACTGATATGGATTGTATTGGGTTAAGTAGTCTTCTTGAAAGTTATATAGGATTTTCATAGCTTTGCAGTGATGTATCATATGATATTTTTGGATGTGGGAGTTGAAGAATGTGGATTGTTGAAGTTTGGTGCAGGTGCTGTAAAATTGCAAGTTTCTAGATAGAAACTTCTCATGAAAGTTGTGAATTATCTTTTTATCTTTCTCAGGATATGAAGTATGAGATTTTTGGCCAATGGAGTGGAAAGTTATGATGTTTAGAAATTATGTTGCTGTTTAAGATGTTTTTGCAGGCTGTCTCTTTGCAGTAGTTTTTAACTCTCTTAGATACCAAATTGATTTTTGCATCCTTCATGGAAGTTGTAGAGATTCCATTCAAATTTTTATTGATACCAAATTTACAAATTTCAAAGTTCTGAGGAAGAAGTTATGGATGTTTGAAGATGGACTATCGTTTTGAGCCAATTCAGGGTGGGGGATGGCCTCGCAGCTCCTTGGGACCGCGAACAACTCGCGATCGTGAGCAGGCACATTCAGAGTGCCTCACGATCGCGAGGAGCTCGTGGTTGGGAGCGCGCGTTTAGCAGCGCATCTCGCGGTCCCGAGACGCTCGCAGTGCGACACGACATATATGAATTTTTTTATATTTATTTTATTTTTTATTTTCCTTTTCTGATTCTAACCTCTCTTCGGTCTTTTGGCCATAACTTTTTCTTCCGACCTCTGATTGACCTGAGTTTTGAAGTGTTGATTTTCTAAGACATTTTTTTACCTCTCCATACAAATTTATAACTTTTGATATTATTTTTGAAATTTATGGATTAAATCAAATTGAAAGGATCGGATATTTTTCTGAATAGACTTCAATCTTTTGGCGATATTTTGATCTGTAGAGCTCCAATTGAGTTGATTTTTTTTGCTAAACAAACTAGAGTCATGGAGCTAGTATAAGCTGAAGTTCACCCAGCTTTCCAAGTTTGCAGCTCATATTGTGGCTAATGAAGAAGACAAGTGCCGTAAGTTTGAGGGAGGTCTCCACATGGGAATCAAGGAGAAGGTGCTCATTCATAATTTCTGTGATTACTAGCAGTTGGCGGATGCTGCACTCCAGGATAAAAAGCTGGAGAATATTAAGCAAAAGGTGAGTAGAAAAATAAAGAGTAGATAGCAGTCTTCCAGAAAAGGGGGAAGTGCTCTGATAACTGACAGGGGTGAGAAGTGCTCCCGTACTCAGGGTTAGGTGGGCAGTAGCGCCACTAATTAGAGCAGGCAGTCCAGGGTGGTGTCAGTATGGGCCTCCTCAGTGGGAGGAAATAGCAGAGCTGAGAGGAGCAAAAACTTGAACCCCCAATGTGAACATTGTGGGAAGTTGCACAGGGGTGAGTGTTACAAATTGTTGGGAGCATGCTTTTGATGTGGGAAAAAGGGGCATATGATCAAAGATTGTCCTCAGATGTCTAGAGGGGAAGGGTCACAGCTTCAAGCCCCAAAGAGAGCAGAAATAGTGGGAACTAGGCTAGCTGCTGGGGTGGGCAGCTCTGGATCTGTAAAGAAGGCTATTCCTCCAGGGAGACTGAGGGGTCAAGCACAGGCAAGGGTGTTCACCATGACGAGGGAGGAAGTTGTAGCCGCACCTGAAGTTGTCACGGGTATGACTCATCTATTTAATTCTGAAGCTTATGTTTTATTTGATTCTGGTTCCACCCATTCTTTTGTTTCTGCAAACATGACATTACCTGGTGTGAATTCAGTGCCTTTGGATAACTTCTTGATTGTTAGCACTCCTTTAGGGAGGAATGTGATAGTGAGTCGAGTATTTAGAGACTGTGAGCTCTTTATTGATGAATCTAGACTGGTAGTGAACTTGCTACCTCTAGACCTAAAGGGGTTAGATGTCATTGTGGGGATGGATGTTATGGAGAAGTATCGGGCGAAGTTAGATTGTGGCCTTAAAGAGGTGGAATTTAATAAGAAGGTGATTTTCAGAGGGGATAGAAAAACACCACTGCCAAGAATAATTTCAGCTTTATTGGCTGACAGAATGATGGGGAATGGGTGTGAAGCCTTCTTGGCGGATGACGTGGACACCAATGTTAATGAAAGAAGGTTAGAGGATTTTCCAATTATGAGGGAATTTCCTGATGTGTTCCCAGAGGAATTACCAGGTTTACCACCGGTGAGGGAGATCGAGTTTATTATTGACTTGATTCCCAGAACAACCCCTATTTTTATGCCACCATACAGAATGGCTCCAGCTGAACTAAAGGAGCTTAAGGAACAGTTGGAAGAGTTATTAGAGAAGGGGTTCATAAGGCCGAGTTCGTCACCCTGGGGAGCACTGGTCCTATTTGTTAAGAAGAAGGATGGAACCTGGAGGATGTGTATTGATTATCGAAGACTCAATACGGTGACCATTAAGAACAAGTATCCTTTGTCCCAGATAGATGATTTGCTTGATCAGCTGCAGGGAGCAACGGTCTTCTCAAAGATTGATATCAGTTCTGGCTATCATCAACTCAGAATTAAGGAGTCTGATGTAAGCAAGACAGCCTTCATAACACGGTATAGACATTATGAATTTTTAGTTATGCCTTTTGGACTGACCAATGCTCCAGCTGCTTTCATAGACCTTATGAACAGGGTTTTCAAGGAGTATTTAGATCAGTTTGTGATAGTGTTTATAGATGACATTTTGATATATTCGAAGAATGCAAGAGAGCATGAGGAGCACCTAAGGATAGTATTGCAGAGATTGAGGGAGAGGGAGCTTTATGCCAAATTTAGCAAATGTGAATTTTGGCTTCATGAAGTGGTTTTCCTTGGGCATGTAATTTCTGAGAACGGGGTGCATGTAGATCCAAAAAAAATTTAAGCAGTAGTGAATTAGCATGCCCCGACGACAGTGACAGAAATGAGGAGTTTTCTGGGTCTGGTAGGTTATTATAGGAGATTTGTGGAAGGGTTCTCTATGATTGTTACTCCACTAACTAAGTTATTAAGAAAGAATCAGAAGTTTGTCTGGATTGATGAATGTCAGAAAAGCTTTGAGGAGCTCAAGCATAGATTGACAAGTGCTCCAATTTTGACTTTGCCCACAGGAGAGGAAGGTTTTATAGTGTATAGTGATGCTTCAAGAAAAGGGTTGGGTTGGGTACTGATGCAAGGAGACAAGGTAATAGCATATGCCTTGCGGTAGCTAAAGCCTTATGAGTTGAATTATCCAACCCATGATTTGGAATTGGTAGCTGTGATTTTTGCCTTGAAGATCTGGAAACATTATTTGTATGGAGTTCAGACGAAGATCTTTACTGATCATAAAAGTCTCAAGTACCTATTGAGTCAGAAGGAGCTAAATTTGAGACAGAGAAGGTGGATTGAATTACTTAAGGATTATGATTTGTTGATTGAGTACCATCCAGCCAAGGCAAATGTCGTTGCAGATGCCTTGAGTAGGAAGTCTTCCATAGCCCATGTTCAGACAGTTTATCTACCGCTATTGTTGCTACTTTTAGAGTGAGGCCGATACTTAGAGAAAGGGTTAGGGAGTTACAAGCACAGGATGCAGAGCTGAGTAAGCTCCAAGAAGAGATTCAGAAGGGCAAGAAGTCTGAATTGGTAGTGAGAGATGATGGACTAGTGACTGTAGGGAATAGGCTTTGTATTCCAAATGTCAAGGAGGTGAAGGATGAGATAATGGATGAGGCACACAATGCGCCTTATGCTATGCACCCAGGTAGCACCAGGATGTAAAGAGATCTAAAGGAGCATTTCTGGTAGAAAGGCATGAAGAAAGATGTGGCAGAGTATGCAAGTAAGTGTCTAGTGTGTCAGTAAGTCAAGGCTGAACACCATGCACCTTCAGGCAAATTAAGGCCATTGTCCATTCCTGAGTGGAAGTGGCAATGGGTGACTATGGACTTTTTGATGGGGTTGCCTAAGACTAGTAAGAAGCATGATGCCATATGGGTCATTGTGGATAGATTGATAAAATCAGCCTATTTTTTGGCAATCAAATAGACCTATTCCCTGGATGTGTTAGCCAAAAAGTACATTGATGAGATTGTGAGACTGCATGGAATTCCAGATTCTATAGTTTCTGACAGGGATCCTCAATTCACTTCGAGATTTTGGGGAAGCTTGCAGGAAGCTTTAGGAACCAAACTGAATTTTAGCACTGCTTTTCATCCTCAGACAGATGGACAATCTGATAGGACCATTCGGACCCTTGAGGGAATGCTCAGGGCATGTGTGATGGATTTTAGAGGAGCTTGGGATGAACATTTTCCATTGATCGAATTTGCTTACAATAATTCGTATCATTCAAGCATTCAGATGGCTCCTTATGAAGCACTGTATAGGAGGAGATGTAGGACTCCGATATGTTGGGATGAAGGAGGAGAAAGGAAACTTTTGGGTCCAGAGTTACTTCAGATGATAGTTGACAAGGTCAAGTTAATTAAGCAAAGGCTTAAAGCAACACAGGATAGGATGAAAAGTTATGCAGATGCTCACCGAAAGGAAACGGAGTATGAGGTCGGCAAAAAAGTCTTCCTTAAGAGATCTCCTTGAAAAGGAGTTATGAGATTTGGCAAGAAGGGTAAGTTGAGTCCAAGATATGTGGGACCTTGTGAGATTCTAGAGAGGATTGGCCCGTTAACTTACAAGTTAGCACTGCCTCTTGAGTTATCACAGATTCATGATGTCTTTCACGTTTCTATGTTGAGGAGATACAGATCAGATCCTTCTCAGGTTATTCAAACCACTGAGGTTTAGTTGAGTGATGATTTGAGTTCTGAGGAGATTCCAATGCAGATCTTGGATACTAAGGAAAAGGTTCTCAGGAATAAGACAGTTCAGCTAGTAAAATTTCTGTGGAGAAACCATTTGTTCGAAGAGGCCACGTGGGAGCCCTTGGAGGCCATGAAGGACAAGTACCCACACCTCTTTACGGTTTCAGGTAAGAATTTCGAGGAAGAAATTCATTTAAAAGGGGGAGAAACGTTGGCCCCTGAATTTTTTTTAATTGAATAAGCATGTTTTTCAAATTTATCTTTGAGGTTTTGTTTGATTAATTGTTTTGGTTAGAGTGTAATTAGAATGTCTATGGGTGGAGGAGTTTATTTCTTAGATTGATGGAATTAAAAGGAGAAATTAAGATTAAGTTAGAGAATTTTATGGTGTTAGTTAAATTAAAGGAACAAGATTGTATAAGGACAATTTGGGAAGATCACTTAAGTTGTTAAAGGTTAAGGCTTATAAAGAGGGGAATTTAGGTCATTTTAACTTCTTTTAAAAGAAAGAAAGAAAGAAAAGCATTGTTTTGTCTTGTTTGAAAGAATACAACAAATTTTACAAGAAAAAGAAAGGAAGAGAGCTTCGGTTGATAGTGAAGAGAAGAAGAGAAGAAGAAGAGGTTAGGGTTTCATCTTTCCTTGCTTTAGAACAGTGTTTTTGATAGTTTTACAAGAAGGAAAAAGAAAGAGGAAGGTTTAATCTTCCATTAGAGACAAGAAGCAAATTTCGTGGGTCGAGTTTCAAGCTGAGTTTTGTCAAAATATTTTGAAATTTTTTATGGATTTTGGTTCAAATGGCTTAGCAAAAGCATGGGTATGGTTGTTCTAGGATTAATATCATGCTTTTGTTTCCTTAGGTTTTCCAATTTTGAATCTCTTGTGATTTGGGGTTTTTGTGTTTTTGAAGAAGAACAAGTAAAGCAAGAGGAGCTAGAGGAAAGGCCACTTGAACAAGCTTAGAGAAAAAGGATTTAAGATGGGTGACATCTTAATAATTTAGTAAATAAGCTAATTAAGTTTCTTTTCATAAATGCAATTTAATGCTTTCCAAAAACTTTGAAATTATGCATTTATTACTTTTTAGGATGGTTTGAAATTTTACCATGTGTCTTTTGTGTGTGAATGAATTGTGGGAATATTTGCATATTGGTTTGACAAGTGAAAAAAAAATGTGAAAGTGATCTTTGAAAAAATGTATGTTATAAATTTTTCTTTCAAAAAAGTGCCATTTTGGCCGATATATGTGAAAATTGTGAAATGCATGTTTATATGGGTTTGTGGTGTTCCCTTAAGAGTCAAATGCACTTGTATGTCTATAGGCTCTTCCTGCCTGCCCGATAGTGGCATGGAGATCCTCACAAGACTCCCATCAGTCACGGCTACACATGACCGCTTCGCGAGAATATGTAATACGTTCTATTTTGGATCCACTCGAAACATTTTTTATGTGCTTATGGGATTATGAATTGTGATTATTTTGATGTGTTCATTATGTTAATTTCGTGAATGGCATGATAAGCTGAAAATTTTGGAAATGATATGTGGCATGATTGATCAATGTAGAGTTTGCTTTGAAAAAAATATTTAAAGAATTTTTGCTTGTTGTTGGTTATTAACGTGTTACCCACGAGCCGTCGAGCTCGCACCCCCTCTTCCCTTCCCATCCACAGGCGATGAGCAAGAAAACGAGTGATCGCACCGGGGACAAGGCATCACTCCCATTTACTTTTGTTTTTGAAGCTATATTTTGTAACAAAGTTTTAGTTGCATTTTTTGAGCAAAAGTTATTGTTCATGTAGTTTTCTTTGTAATTTGAAATTTTGAGACTTTGGTGTAATTGGGCTAAAAATGCTCACTAAACCTTTGTAAGAATGCATATTATGATATTAATAAAAGATATGCAGATTTCATAGTGTTTGTGTGGTTTGTTTCCAAAGGATTACCTTGTATGTTGTTGCAAATTTCCCATAAGGATAAATTTTATGTGTACTGATTTTGAGGCAAATTTTGGATTGATGTGGATCAAATTGGAATAAGTAGCCTTCTTGAAGGTTATATAGGAGTTTCATAGATTTCTAATGATGTATCATGTACTGTTTTTGGATGTGGGAGTTGAAAGATGTGGGTTGTTGAAGTTTGGTGCAGGTGTTGTTAAATGGTTTGTGTTTGCTGTGCTTTGAAACAACTTCTGGAATGATATGGATTGTATTGGGTTAAGTAGTCTTCTTGAAAGTTATAGAGGATTTTCATAGCTTTCCAATTATGTATTATATGCTATTTTTGGATGTGGGAGTTGAAGAATGTAGATTGTTGAAGTTTGGTGCAGGTGTTGTCAAATTGCAAGTTTCTGGACAGAAACTTTGAGTGAATTTTTGATCCTCATAGATTTTGTAATTGTTCTTACGGTATTCGAGAAGGTTGTGGATTATATTTTTATATTTCTAATGTTAGGAAGTATGAGATTTTTGGCCAATGGAGTGGAAAGTTATGATGTTTAGAAATTCTGTTGCTGTTTAAGATGTTGTTGTAGGCAGTCTCTTTACAGTGGTTTTTAACTCCCTTAGAGACCCAATTGGTTTTTGCATCCTTCATGGAAGTTGTAAAGCTTCCTTTCAAATTTTTATTGATACTAAATTTACAAATTTCGGAGTTCTGAGTAAGAAGTTATGAATGTTTTAATTTTATTAATTTTATTTTTTTTTCCTTTTCTGATTCTAACCTCTCTCTGCTCTTTTGGCCATAACTTTTTCTTCCAACCTCTGATTGACCTGATTTTCGAAGCTTTAGTTTTCTAAGACATTTTTATACCTCTCCATACAAATTTATAACTTTTGATATTATTTTTGAAATTTATGGATTAAATTAATGTGAAAGGATCGAATATTTTTCTGAATAGACTTCAGTCTTTTGGTGATATTTTGATCTGTAGAGCTCCAATTGAATTGATTTTTGTTGCTAAACAAACTAGAGTCATGGAGCTACAATTTTTCTGAAGGAATCAAAGATCAATTTATGCCCTAAAAAATTTCAATTTTAGGAGTGATTCGGGTGTAGTATTTTAATCTCAGTTTAAGTTTAGCCCGGAAGTATTTTGGCCAATACTTCTTTATTTGTGAACCAAATTGATTGTTTTGGTGTCGTTAGAACCTTAAGGCAATGAGAAACAAATATTATGAAGAAGTCTTATTGAAATTCCTTTATGAACTACCATTAATTCTGTTCGGAGGTAAGCGAAATGAGTTTGTTTTTTAGGTTTGACCTGGTGGGGAATTCCTCCCTTGTGGGATGCGCGTCCAGATGTCTCATAGGACGACGGGCACGTGACTCGCCGAGGTGGGGTTCGAACATGGAAGGTTTCTCCATATAGCTAATGTCTCCAAATCTTCAAAGCAAATCCTACTGTAGTAAGTTCCAAATCATGTACTGGATAATTAAACTCATGAGACCTCAACTGTCTCGATGCATATGTTATTACTTTTCCATACTGCATCAGTACACAGCCTAAACCTTGGTGTGATGCATCACTGTACTTAACATAACTTCTAAAGATAGATGGAATAGCTAGAACCGGTGCCGTAGTTAACCAATGCTTTAGCTCCTCAAAATTTCTTGGCACACATCATTCCATCTTAAAGGCATGTTCTTTCTCAAAAGTTTTGTCAAAGGGGCTGAGATTAGTGAAAGCCCCACGACAAACCTTCTGTAATATCCAGCTAATCCAAGGAAACTCCAGATCTCTGACACATTCCTCAAAGCCTCCCACTTCATCACTGCTTCTGCTTTATTTGGGTTAACCTGAATGCCCTGTCTAAACATGATGTGACCCAAAAATACTACCTGATCAAGTGAAAATTCGCACTTACTGAACTTGGCATATAACTGCTTCTCCCTCATTATCTGGAGAACCAACCTCAGATGTGCAAAATGGTCTTCTCTACACTTCGAGTACACCAAAATTTCATCAATAAAGATAATAACAAAACGATCCAAATAAGGTTGAAATACCTTATTCATTAAGGCCATAAAAGCTATCAGGGCATTAGTCAATCCAAACGACATTACCAAAAACTCGAAGTGCTCATATCTTGTTCTAAATGCACTCTTTGGTACATTAGCCTCATCTATTTTCAACCGATAATATTCTGATCTCAAGTTTAGCTTTGTGAACACCTAAACTCTTTGTAATTGATTAAACAAATCATCAATCCTCAGCAATGGATACTTATTCTTAACTCTTACCCGATTCAACTACCGATAATCAATACACAATCTAAGAGTTCCATCCTTCTTCTTCACAAACAATACTAGAGCTCCCCAAGGTGACACACTGGGTCAAATAAAACCTTTATCTAACAACTCCTATAACTGGATCTTCATTTCCTTCAATTCCACAGGTGCCATCCTATATGGAGTAATTAATATAAGAGCGGTACCTAGAACAAGATCAATATTAAACTCTATCTCCCTTTCTAGTGGTAATCCTGGTAGTTCAACAAGAAACACATCCAGAAATTCCCTAACAATAGGAATGTCCTAGTTTATTCATCCCAATATCAACTAGGTAGGCCAGATAAGCCTCACATCCACCTTGGATTAATCTCAAAGCACTCATGAATGAAATTAGTTAGGCTGGCACTGCCTGACTAACTCTTCAAAACACTACTCTCGGTTGATTAGGGGATTCAAGAACTACCTCCTTAGTATAACAATTCATCACTACCCTATGAGCAGTGAGCCAATCCCTGCGTATGATGAGGTCTATCTCTCTCAATTGGAATATGATCAAATTAGCTTCTAACTCTACCTGATCAATCCAAACTAGGCACCTTTTACATACCTCACCAATCATTGTTGTACTACCCACTTGAGTAATTACCACTAAACCAGTATTCAACATCCCTCTCTTATAATGTAATCTAGATGTCAGATGTGGTGTGATGAATGAATATGTTAATCCTGGTTCTAACATTGCAAATGCTTCAAAATTAAAAACACTTAACACACTTGCTACCACTTCTGGGGAGTTTTACGCCTCTTGTTTGGTAATGGCATAAAACCTAGCCTGAGATTGCGATTGATTACTCCGTACCTCAGTCCTAATATCAGTGATCGCGGCTTATCGTTCAATCCGAAGATTGATCCTTGGAAACCGGTCAAAATCAATTTATACCAAGAATTGAAACACAGGGTGCAACCTCGGGTCGACTCTCAAGTAACCAGTGTAGCATTGATCTTAAGACTAGCCTAATCTAATGATGCAAGTAATTAAAGCAATTTAAGGGGGGTTTTGGCTTGATCTTTAAAATTAAAGAAAGTTAAGTATGAAATAAATATTTTTGGGATTTTTAAAAGGCAAGACAATTTGAAATAATTAAGATTGAAAACAATTAACTAAAGTTCTCCTGAAAATGTGGCTCGGGTCATCATCGTTCAAAATAAATATCGAGGTTTGAAATCCACTAAGTTTGAAAACATAACCTTAACAACTTCGTTAAGTCGAAATTTAATTAATCAACTCGATTAATTAAATCTTATTAAAACCCTTCTTGTATGGTATGAAATGATTTATGCAATAAATCAATCGGATAATAACACAACCAACAACCAAACACAATTAAGCGATTAGATTAATTAATGCAAAATCGACCGATATACATGAGACTTCATGTATTGAAGCACAATATTCAACCTGAAACCAATCCTTAACATAGATCAAAGTTTAACATCCTACTAAACTATAGCAAGATTCATTCGGTCATACAATGCAATCTCCAACTTCGAGTTATTACAAAATCTGACAATCTAAAGCGGCGATCGATTACCCTTTGAAACTCATACAACTCAAACCGTTGCTACATCTTGAGAGATCCAGCGCCCTAGCCACGCGCATGATGCGAGTGAGTCCATCATCTTTGGAATATCACCTCGGTCCATGACTCCAACGACGAACAGTTGAGAATGGGTGCGACGAATGATGGAAGAGATGAAGATGATGATGGTGGACGTCGTCTAGAGGTGGCTCCGAATCTGCAAAACAGAGGAAACAAAAAATATCAGAAAAATGGAGAAGACGAAGGATGGAGAGCTACCTCGGGAATGCGGCCGTCCTCTTTTAACCTAAAATGGAAGGTTTTATAGGAGTTGTAAGCGGGCCGGGTCGGAACAGTGGATAATTTTGCTATTTAAGGGCCGGGGTATCCGACATTCGTCGCGACGAATGAAAATGGTCACTCGTCGCGACGAATTAATTTATACCAAATAACTTCGTCGCGGCGAATGTCTGCGTTGGTTCTTCCCGACTAATGGATGGCTTCTCACGACGTGTTGACTTTCTCTTGTTGACTCCATTGTTCTACAAAATACAACACCTTTGCGGTATCAATTGTCCCGATAAAAGTTATGCAGAAATTAATATCAAATGACAACAAAATCGACAATGTGCAAATTATAAAAGCTCGATATGAGAAACCAATTTAAGCACAAAAATCATGAATTAGGAGTCGACAAGTGCATAATTACTTAAGAAATTAGGGCCAATTTATAGTATAAATTTGGCTCAATCAATCAGGCCATGCTGACTAGGTTCTGTCGCTACCTTTACCTCTTTGTGTGGCTCTGCCAACTTTACTCTGCTAAATCATTGTGTTAGACACTGTTCCTCCTCTAACTCTAGACTGTGGTCCTAACATATTAGGACAATCTCTGATCATATGGTCTACAGAACCATAATGCAAACAAGCTCCCGTGAACCTCCAACATTCACCACCATGCTTTTTACCATAATGTTCACACTTAGGCAGCTGTTGTGACTGGTTGGAGGACATTTGTCCTCTAGCTCTCCTAAACTGAACAAATCCACCCCTTGATCAGAATTTAGATTGTCTCGATCTAGACTGGAATTGAGACGATCTATTCTAGTGCTTTCTAGAGCTTCTGCAAGAGTCAGCCTGAGATTTATCCTACCTTTTGCCTCTGACCTCCTATTTATACTCTCCCTGACCATCCTTTAACAACTATTCAATTCTAATTGAGGCCACTTGGATTTTTGTAAAACTACCTAAATTAGAAATGGCGAGCCTCGTTCTAATTTTCATGTTCAAGTCGTCTTCAAATCGTTTGCCTTTATCTTCCCCGGTTGGGATCAATGCAGCTGCATATCCCATTAACTCATTGAATCTTGTCTCGTACTTTACTAAAGTGAGCCTGCCTTGTTTCAGATCTAAGAATTCTTTCATCTTCTGATCCATGTAAATCTTAGGTATATTGTTCTCTCAAAATACTTTTAGAAAATCTTCCCAGGTCAAACTACAAGGTCTGGTGGTACTACCCAGTATAGTCTTCCACCACTGGTATGTAGGACCTTGTAGTAATGAGATCGCATAATCAAATCTTTCATTTGCCTTACAGTCCATCTGGTCGAGCACTCTTTCCGTTCTCTCTAACCACCCTTCTGCCTCAATCGGATCTGTACTTCCATGGAAGTCTATAGCCCCCTACTTTATCAATTTATCGTATCTTATTTCTTGCCTCATGGGAATTCTTGGAGGCATTTGAACAAACTCAATTATAGGAGACCCTACATTAGCTCCTATAGACTCCATGTCAACTGACTTTCTGATTTGATCTCCTACGGAGGGTGACCTATAATAAAAAAAAAGTTATGATCACTATCTTAATCTCTCACTATCAATCATATTGTGACCCTAAAGATGCCAAACCATATTCTGATATCAAAATGTAACATCCCACAACCATAAAGTATATACCCGAATATTCAAGTACATATCCTATGATAACGGAATGTTAGAGGAAAAAAAATCCAACTTACACTTGTCATCAACTAACTTAATTATAAGTCATGAAAAATTAAAACCTTTCATTGCATTCATTCACGAAAGCTTACACTGTATTTTACAAACTTTATACAAGTTCTAGACAAAAACTACAAATTACAAATTACAACTCTTCCAATGTCAGCTAATAGACCTCTGAGCCATAACTAGTCCAAAATGTTCCTTTAGTCTAGATTAAGAAACTAGGTCTCCTGATTCGTATCTGAAAAGCCACGTTGCAATTTTTTATAAGTTTTGCGAATTTAATGAGGGAACTATCATTGATGATTTCACCAAGGTCACATACACAAATCACATATTTCACAAATATTCATTCAAAACATGTAAATTCCAAATACTCACATTGATATGGCATGTAATCATTGCGAATCAGAACAGATATTCACCAATATAAATGCACATGAGACTTCAGATTCATTATCAATGTTGTGACCGAGTGCCTACCACATACATATACAAATACGCCCCATTGGGCTCAGTCAGAACAGAATCACGGAGCATAGCTCTACATGTAGAATCACAAATCAAGGAGTAAAACTCTACGTGCAAACGCTTTCATACTGGCTACTTCGGTCACAACATCTTTATCTAAGCATCCATTTTATGAAATTCACCAAATACAAAATAATCCATGTACAACAGTCATATATGATGCACAGTCAAAATCTTATAGTCGTCAAACCTAAGTCCTGTAGGAAAATCCCGGTGTGAGCATCACATACTTACAGTCGCGGAAAACAAAATTTTGTTAGGGATATTCGAAAGCGCGGGATCCATATGTCTATACAACAAACTCAAACCATAACGGCCAAAGGAGACCGTCTCTAACGGTATCCACGCAGAGATCGGAGAACCTAACCGGGACAAACCCTTTGACCCGGGAATAGTTAGAACAAATTAAAGAGTGTTAGCTATTACCTTTGTGCTTGGAAAGCTTGGAATCAACGATGGAGAAGCTTGGAGAGGAGAAAAATGGAGAGCTTGAAGTTGATCCTCGTTGATAAAGAGAGAAGCTTGAAAAAAAATTTTTCAAGAACCTTATCATATGAATTCAAAACCCTCTCTTTATACCAACGACCATCCTCTTCTTCACCCTTCATTTGCCATTTGTCTTTTACTTTTAAAAGAACATTAAATGCAAAGTTGGTGAATGCTTTCCACGTTAGTCTTATATATATATATATATATATATATATAAAGTTAAAAATCATCTCCTCCTTTGCTTCCACGTATAACATATATATATATATATTAATTAATCAATTATATGTATATATATATATATAAATAAATGCTGAAGTGGTCCAGTCACACTGGGGTCGGTCCTACCGGCCTATCGAGTCCCGGTATGGGAAAAACCACTGGAGATCTGTCTCAGCAATATCGATGTCGCAATCTCATCGGGACATATCTCAATCTCATCGGGACATATCTCAATCTCATCGGGATCCATTTAGTCCGTTTGCTCTCCATATATTGGAACTTGTAAATGATTTGCATGCAAGGGCACAAAAGAATATGTGCAGAAAATGTTTGATTGAGTTTCAAATTTATCAGTAAAATTTGAAAGGGCCCACAAAATTATGCACAAATTCTAATAGGCATGCAATGCAAAATATAAGAAGGAACTAGCTCCCCACACTAAACATGACATTGTCCTGATGGCGAATAGCAAGGCACACATAGAAGCATGAAAAAAAATTGACAAAAGCTCAAAGCGTAAGTGGACAAAAGGAAGGATCCGAAGAACTAGTTAAAAATTACAACAAAGAAAAAAAATAGAGACAAACAAAAACACAAAATACAAGCGAAAGTAGGGACGGTGACTAGCGGGAGGGTGCGTCATTGGCCGGATCCAGAAGGCGTGGCGAAAAGGGATTGGAATGAAAGGGAAAAAGAAGGTGGCGTGGAACCGCAGCAGAAGAGTTAGGGCAGCGAGCCAGCCCGGGCGGAGGCGGAGCAGGCAACAAGACAAGGTGCAATCATATGCGGCATGGGGGCTGGAGCAACGGCAGTGGAGGAGGCGACGGGCGGAACCGCAGAGGAGCAAGAGGAAGAGGAGGGTTTTCTCTGCTGCGAGCATTGTGAGTTTGAGGCATGGTCCTGCACATACAATTAAGAGAAACAAAAAATTAACTAGGAACATGATACAGAATCAGCCTCCTCGTCGCGACTAATGCTCGGAAGTCACGACGAGTCGAGGTCCTCAGCCATTCGTCCCGACGGATAGATATCGTTCGTTCGCGGCAAATGGGGTTCTTCGTTCGTCATGACAATTATGAAACTAATCGCGACTAACGGCGATTCTGAGACACCGCGACGAGCAGCGCTTCCATGACCCTAACTAAACACTAATCAGCGAAAATGGCGAACAAAGAGAAAACAAAGGAAGAGGCTTACTAGAGTCGATAGTGAAGGAGACTTGAAGGAGACGACTACGGAGGAATGAGGCAACGTCGGCGGAGGCGGAGAAGAAACGAGAGAGTGAGGAGAAAGAGAAGGAGGAAGAAGGAGAAGAAATAGGGTGAAAGGCAAAAAAAAGCGAAAGGACCTCGGTCAAAGAGGAAGACCAACGGTTCATAGGGGCAAAAGCGGGCTTATTAAATCATGGCGAGGCAATCGTTAATTGCGGCGAACAAAGCAGAAAAACCCTAGATAAATCAATGACGAGCAGGGATGTTCGTTGCGGCGAACCACCCAAACAAAACAAAATTTCTAAGGATCCTACACAAATTGCACAAACATTCAATTTATCAATCCACGTATCACTCAATCTCATTAATCTATCTCATGCTTCATCAAACAAGAAAAATGCGGAGCTAACAAGAGGGAATCAATTTATTGAAACAGAAAAGAAAATCCTACTTAACTACAGCTAAACCTACTTGATGGGTCTCTCCCCCACACTTAAACAATATAATCATGTTCAATAAGTGCACATAGGAATCAAACATAAGCACAACTATATAGTAAATGAAGGAAAGAGAAAACCTGATAGTCACGGCAGTTGGGGAGTCCTATAGTAGAGCTTGAGTAGATGTCCATTGACCTGAAATCTTGCGCCGGTGTGTTCCTGCAAAAGTTCTACCATACCAAAATTATGTACCTTAATCACCACATAAGGTCCTTCCAGCGATGATTGAATTTGTCGGGCTTGAATGTGAATCGGGCTTTATCTGAGGACCTTGTCACCTTCCTTAAAAGTCTTTCGGAGAAGGATCTTATCATGTATCAACTTGGCCTTTTCCTTGTAGAGCCGAGAGTGCTCATATGCTTCAAGTGACTCCTCTAACTCCTGCAGTTGGAGTTTCCTTTCCATCCCCGACTTAAAGTCTAGATTGCATTGTTTAACCGTCCAATAGGCCTTATGTTACTAGCTCCACGGTAAATGACATGCCTTACCATAAATCAACGGTATGGAGACATTCCTATCGGGGACTTATAAGCGATGCGATATGCCCACGATGCTTCCTCTAGCAGACTCAATCCTTCTTGGAGGGCTTAACTATCCTTTCAAAATGTGCTTGACCTCTCTATTGAAACTTACGCTTGACCATTGGTTTGCGGATGGTAGGTAGTAGAAACTTTGTGTAACCTCAAATTTGGAAAGCAAGTTAGTAATAACCGATTACAAAAATGAGTGCGCGATCGCTCACTATCGCCTTAGGGATTCGAATCGACGAAAGATATTAGATTTGAGGAATTTAGAGGCACTGGCGTCATCTTGTCTAGTGGAGCGCGGCTTGATCCATTTGAAACATAATCAACTCTAGGAGAATGTACAAGAACCCAAACGATGGAAGCGGTCCCATGAAATCGATACCCCAAACATCAAAGATTTCATAAAACAAAACTAGTTGTTGCGGCATCTCATGCGTTCCCTAATCCCGAAACGTTGACACTTGTCACAAGCTTGGCAAAAATGGAAGGAGTCCCGAAAGAGAGTAGGCCAATAGAATCCTGAATCCAAAACTTTCCTCGCTGTTCTTCTAACACTGAAATGTCCCCCACAAACCATAGAGTGGCAAGCTGAGAGTATATCATCAAATTCCTCATTTGGAACACATCGTCGAATTACTTGGTCACTGCATATCTTCCACAGATGAGGTTCGTCCCAAATGTAATGTCGAGCTTCTCTCTTCAATTTCTGAGCCTGCCCCCGCGTCATACAGACAGGGGTCAAATTTGTCATTAAGTAATTGACAATATGTGCATACCAAGGCTCCTTGAGAACTGCGGCACACAGGACAGAATCCGAAAAAGAATCACAGGTCAGATCGGAAGAGTCTACTCCTTTAGTATCTTGCGACGATGCCTTTCGGATAATTGACTACTTGGTTTTGCGACACCGGCGATCTTTAATCTCAATATCAAACTCTTGAAGAAGCAAAGTCCAACGGATTAATCTAGGTTTCGATTGTGGCTTCGTCAAGAGGTACTTAACAGCTGCGTGATCGGTGAAAATGATGACGTGGGAATTAAGCAAATACTGCCGGAATTTGTCTAGTGCGAAGATTCTGCAAAGTTCTTTCTCGGTTGTGGTGTAGTTGGCTTGAGTGGATCTAAAGTTACGGGCGCCAGTGCAATAACTCTAGCTAACTTCTCCTCATATTGTCTTAACATGGCTCCCACAAAGCATAATTGGAAGCATCACACTAAAGCTCAAAAGGATGCCAAGCAGGGGCAACCAGGATAGGAGGGGAAATGAGTTTGGCTTTAAGTGTATCAAAAGCCTTTTGGCATGAAGCATCAAACTCAAATTTCTCATCCTTTTGCAAGAGTTTTGAAAGAGGAAGGCGATTTTGCTAAAATCCTTAATAAACCTCTGTAAAATCTGCATGACCTAGGAATGACCTAATATCACGGACACGGTAGGATAGGCGGGGAAGATATGACTTCGATTTTAGCTTTGTCAACTTGATTCCTTTCTTGAAATCAAATGTCGAAGCATAATACCTTCATTTACCATAAAATGGCATTTTTCGAAGTTAAGGATCAAGTTCTTTTCGATGCACCTCTTAAGAACTTTAGTCAGATTGAAGAGGCAGGAATCGAAGGAATCGCCGTGAACTATGAAGTCATCCATAAAGACTTCCATACTTTCTTCAAAAATCGCGAAGACAGCCATCACACAACGCCGAAGATGCAGGGGCATTACCAAACCAAAAGACATCTGCGATAAGCAAAGGTGCGAAAGGACATGTAAACGTGGTCTTATCTTGGTCCTCAGGTGCAATGGGTACTTGGAAATACCCTGAGAAACCATCTAAGAAACAGTAATGTAATTTCCCTGCCAATCTTTCCAGCATCTGGTCGATAAATGGAAAAGGAAAATGGTCCTTTCGAGTTGCGTCATTCAATTTCCGGTAATCAATACAAACTCGCCACGAATTTTGCACTCTTGTGGGAATGAGCTCATCTCTCTCATTTCTCACCACAGTAATCCCGCTCTTTTTGGGTACCACATGAATTGGGCTGACCCATTCACTATCAGAAATGGGATAAATTATCCCCACGTTCAGGAGCTTAGTGACTTCCTTTTTCACCACATCGAGAATAAGTGGATTTAATCTTCGCTGGGGCTGCCTCACTGTCTTAGATCCCTCATTTAACAAGATCCTATGAGTGCCGAGCGGGGGCTAATCCGGGTATGTCTCGCTAACGACCATCCTATTGCTACGCTTATGCTCTCACGAGACTTTTAGAAGTTGTCGTTCTTGAGTTACGACAATGAGATTGCGATGATGACGGGCAGTTTCTTATTTGGCTCGAGGAAGGCGTATTTCAATGAAGCAGGTAAGGGTTTCAATTCGAGCTCTGGAGGTTGTAAAATTGAGGGGATCAGCTTAGGAAGCTCAAGCGAGAAGAGGTCCCCATCATCTAGAATGATTCACGAAGTGTAGGAATCAGTTACGACTTAGAGCGAACATGAAGCGAGTTTAGAGGACTTGTCTCGCAGATCCTCATCAGAGTCTGGAACTGTAGGGATAACATTAAGCATGTTCACCCCAAACAAGGAGTAATCCTCGTTAGGGTGCTTCATAGCTTCATACATGTTGAAGCTAACGTGTTGATCACCAACCTCCATGGTGATCTTTCCTTCCTTCATACTGATCATTGTACTTGCCGTCCAAGGAAGGGTCGTCCAGGATTCTGAAGTGTCTGCACCACTTGATGAGACATATCCAAAGACGTAAAATCGGCGGGAACACTAATCCTTTCACTTGGACCGAATGTCCTCAATGATGCCCACAGGTGTCGGAAGGATCTGTCCAAGCTGTAACACTACCAAAGTAGGTTTCGCTCTTAACCCCGGGGCTTCATAGGCGATTTTGGCATCGCATTGATTGCGCTCCCAAATCCAAAGAACGCTCTTCCAATTGTCACCTTTCTATGACACAAGGAATGGTGAGCGATCCCGAGTCTGACACTTCACAGAATTTGGGGCTTGAATAATGCGGACACGTTTGAGCTCACCTGGACTCTCTCATTCGGCCTAAACTTACGCTTGTTTGTGCACAAGTCCTTCAAATATTTAGCGTAGGTCGGAACTCTCTTAACCAGGTCTAAAAGGGGCACATTCACTTCCACCTTCCCAAATAGGTCAATAATTTCCTTTTCATGCTTGATTCGTTGACCTTCTTGCTCATCAGTAGGAATTTGGGAAGGAAGGTCCTTGATTGACTTCCCTTTGTGTTGCTTCATTTCCACTAGATTTTCCTTTGCAGCACTTTCTCTGGGCCTTGATGGTTGCTCTGTTTCCTCGATGGTTAATTTCTTCTTTTCTTGACAATTCCTCTTCGCGATCACTCTCTAATCGCATGCGACCTTCTTTTCTCTTACTTGAGGTGTCTCGTCAACCTCGATTTCTTGACACATTCTTCTTCTTCAGAATGCTAAATTGCACTTTCTCCACTCCTTAATTCAATTGCGTTTAGGCTTTTGGATTTATGACCGTGTTGGAGGAATTGATCCGCTACTCTCGCTTGATTTTCACTCGAGTTGTTGGATAACCGAGTGGCGTATGAGTTCAGGTTTTCGCCTTGGTTTCCCATTAATCCATTCACTTTTCCAAGGCGGTGAAACGCGACATTCTTCGAGTCTGCTGGATTAAGTTTCCGATGGCGTTGAACTGATTAGCCGTAGAGGCTCTTTCTTCTTTCATCAACGTCATCATACCATGTAGCAGCTTGGTTGGTGTCCTCTTTTGGCGGTTGTGGTTGCACCGTTAATGCTTCTTGATCGAGAACCGGTTTGTAGATGGTCGGCTCCACTCCCTTGTTGAAAGCGGTTGGTTTCTTTTCCTCATTACTCCTCCAACTAAAGTTAGGATGAGATCTCCATCCTTCATTATCGTGTTGGAGTACGGATCCCACTTAGGATTTTGTCTCCCGGGTACTGCAGAGACTTCTTCATACCTCCGGGATGAACCTTTGGTTATGTGCATCACCGATCCGCAAGATTCGCAACTAGGTGCGGCCAGTTCAGTGGAAGATGAAGGGCGATGCACATTCAAATTCTTCAGCTCAGCTGCAATCGAGGACAACTGTGAAGTTATCCTATGCTCTGAGGAATCCACCTTTGATTCGGGCTTTCCATCCTTTTATGCGAGCCAACATGGCTCCTACTTCATGAACATTCCTGGAATCACGAGCACTATACTGCTGATGGTTGAGGGCCATCCTCTTTATTAAGGCCCACGCTTCAGGTGCGGTGAGGTCGATCAACGATCCTCCCGAAGCAGCATCTAACATTCCCTTTTCCTGATTCTTCACCCCATCATAAAAATATTGAACAAGCTGTTCATCAGGAATTTGATGATGGGGGCACCGAGACAACAGATCCTGAAATCTGTTCCAAAAATCATACAAGGACTCATCATAGTCTTGTTTGGCAGAATAAATTTCTTTCCTCATTGACGACGTCCTCGAGGCTGGAAAGTACTTTTCCAGGAAAGCTTTTCTCAAGTTGGCCCAACTATGGTAGGCATTCGCGACATGCCTTGGGAGGTTCATGTACCACTCCCGGGCCTTTCCTTCTAGGGATAAGTGAAACACCTTCCACAGCACATGATCTAGGGGAGCTCCTACGGGTTTCATGCTTTGACAAATCATTGTCAGCGCTTGTAAATGCATGTAGGGATCTTCTCCCGCCAAACCGTGAAATTTGGGGAGAGAATTGATCAATAGCCCCTTAACTTCGAAATTCACGTCGAAGTTCGGGCAGGCTGCGGTAAAGGGGTCATAATTGACGTCCGAGGTCGTAGCTTCTCTGATCGTTCTACGCTTGTTGTTCCCTATGTTCTCATCGACTCTTTCCTGGTCACCATTTAATCCATGATCTCCGTTCCTAGGTTGGTGACCCGGAAATTCTTGATGCTCAGCCATTTCTCCTACTTGATGTTCTAATGTGCTAAGAGTTGCTTGCTCTCTTCTGTCCTTCCTACGCTTCCTTAAGTATCGCTCAATTTCAGGTTGAAAATGAACTAACCTAAGTCTACAGGGCATGCACAAAAGAAGTTCTCTAAATTAGCTCACTAAAACAACAAAGAAAGAAAGGGTTTAATTCACCCGCGGTTAAATCGCGACTCGTATGAACTCGTCATGACGAACGTAAAAAATGCGAATATTAAATCATGATTTAATGTATGAACTCGTTGCGACGAGCGATGAACTTCGTTGCGACGAATGATGAACTCGTCATGACCAAGAATCACAAAGAAAGCACAATAACTCAAATTAGGCACAATAAGCGAGGAACAATCAAACTAAACACTTAAAGCAAAAGCGTAATTAAGCTCACCAAATGAATTAACACTAAAAAGATAGAAGCAAACAGAATAAAACAAAATTATTAAATGCAAAACAGAATGCAAACAACAAAACTATTTTCAACCGATAATATTTTGATCTCAAGTTTAGCTTTGTGAACACCTAAACTCTTTGTAATTGATTAAACAAATCATCAATCCTCAGCAATGGATACTTATTCTTAACTCTTACCCGATTCAACTACCGATAATCAATACACAATCTAAGAGTTCCATCCTTCTTCTTCACAAACAATACTAGAGCTCCCCAAGGTGACACACTGGGTCAAATAAAACCCTTATCTAACAACTCCTATAACTGGATCTTCAGTTCCTTCAATTCCACAAGTGCCATCCTATATGGAGTAATTAATATAAGAGCGGTACCTAGAATAAGATCAATATTAAACTCTATCTCCCTTTCTAGCGGTAATCCTGGTAGTTCAACAAGAAACACATCCAGAAATTCCCTAACAATAGGAATGTCCTAGTTTATTCATCCCAATATCAACTAGGTAGGCCAGATAAGCCTCACATCCACCTTGGATTAATCTCAAAGCACTCATGAATGAAATTAGTTAGGCTGGCACTGCCTGACTAACTCTTCAAAACACTACTCTCAGTTGATTAGGGGATTCAAGAACTACCTCCTTAGTATAACAATTCATCACTACCCTATGAGCAGTGAGCCAATCCCTGCCTATAATGAGGTCTATCTCTCTCAATTGGAATATGATCAAATTAGCTTCTAACTCTACCTGATCAATCCAAACTAGGCACCTTTTACATACCTCACCAATCACTGTTGTACTACCCACTTGAGTAATTACCACTAAACCAGTATTCAACATCCCTCTCTTATAATGTAATCTAGATGTCAGATGTGGTGTGATGAATGAATATGTTAATCCTAGATCTAACATTGCAAATGCTTCAAAATTAAAAACACTTAACACACTTGCTACCACTTCTGGGGAGTTTTGCGCCTCTTGTTTGGTAATGGCATAAAACCTAGCCTGAGATTGTGATTGATTACTCCGTACCTCAGTCCTAATATCAGTGATCGCGGCTTATCATTCAATCCAAAGATTGATCCTTGAAAACCGGTCAAAATCAATTTATACCAAGAATTGCAACACAGGGTGCAACCTCGGGTCGACTCTCAAGGAACCAGTGTAGCATTGATCATAAGACTAGCCTAATCTAATGATGCATGTAATTAAAGCAATTTAAGGGGGGTTTTGGCTTGATCTTTAAAATTAAAGAAAGCTAAGTATGAAATAAATATTTTTGGGATTTTTAAAAGGCAAGACAATTTGAAATAATTAAGATTGAAAAAAATTAACTAAAGTTCTCCTGAAAATGTGGCTCGGGTCATCATCGTTCAAAATAAATGTCGGGGTTTGAAATCCACTAAGTTTCGAAAACATAACCTTAACAACTCGTTAAGTCCAAGAATTTAATTAATCAACTCGATTAATTAAATCTTGTTAAAACCCTTAGTGTATGGTATGAAATGATTTATGCAATAAATCAATCAGATAATAACACAACCAACTTAACCAAACACAACTAGGCAGATTAGATTAATTAATGAAAAATCTGACTGATATACATGAGACTTCATGTATTCAGGAACAATATTCAACACAAACCAATCCTTAACATAGATCAAAGTTTAACATCCTACTAAACTATAGCAAGATTCATTCGGTCATACAATGCAATCTCCAACTCGGAGTTGTTACAAAAATACGACAGAAATCTAAAACAGCGATCGATTACCCCTTTGAAGAGCATGGAACTCAAACCGTTGCTACATCTTCAGGAGATCCAACGCCCTAGCCACGCATGATGCCGAGTGAGTCCATCACTGCTGGAATATCACCTCGGTCCATGACTCCAACGACGAACAGTTGAGAATGGGTGCGACGAATGATGGAAGAGATGAAGATGATGATGGTGGACGTCGTCTAGAGGTGGCTCTGAATCTACAAAACAGAGGAAACAAAAACTATCAGAAAAATGGAGAAGACGAAGGATGGAGAGCTACCTCGGGAATGCGACCGTCCTCTTTTAACCTAAAATGGAAGGTTTTATAGGAGCTGTAAGCGGACCGGGTCGGAACAGTGGATAATTTTGCTATTTATGGGCCGGGGTATCCGAAATTCGTCGCGACTAATGAATAAAGTTCATCGCGACGAATGAAAATGGTCACTCGTCGCAACGAATTAATTTATACTAAATAACCCGTCGCGCTAATGCTGCGTTGGTTAAATCCCGACTAATGGATGGCTTGTCACGACGTGTTGACTTTCTCTTGTTGACTCCATTGTTCCTACAAAATACAACACCTTTGCGGTATCAATTGTCCCGATAAAAGTTATGCAGAAATTAATATCAAATGATAACAAAATACTGACAATGTGCAAATTATAAAAGCTCGATATGAGAAACCAATTTAAGCACAAAAATCATGAATTAGGAGTCGACAAGTGCATAATTACTTAAGAAATTAGGGCCAATTTATAGTATAAATTTGGCTCAATCAATCAGGCCCTACTGACTAGGTTCTGTCGCTACCTTTACCTCTTTGTGTGGCTCTGCCAACTTTACTCTGCTAAATCGTTGTGTTAGACACTGTTCCTCCTCTAACTCTAGACTGTGGTCCTAACATATTAGGACAATCTCTGATCATATGGTCTACAGAACCATAATGCAAACAAGCTCCCGTAAACCTCCAACATTCACCACCATGCTTTTTACCATAATGTTCACACTTAGGCAGCTGTTGTGACTGGTTGGAGGACATTTGTCCTCTAGCTCTCCTAGACTGAACAAATCCACCCCTTGATCAGAATTTAGATTGTCTCGATCTAGATTGGAATTGAGACGATCTATTCTAGTGCTTTCTAGAGCTTCTGCAAGAGTCAGCCTGAGATTTATCCTACCTTTTGCCTCTGACCTCCTGTTTATACTCTCCCTGACCATCCTTTAACAACTATTCAATTCTAATTGAGGCCACTTGGAGTTCTGTAAAACTACCTAAATTAGAAATGGCGAGCCTCGTTCTAATTTTCATGTTCAAGCCGTCTTCAAATCGTTTGCCTTTATCTTCCCCGGTTGGGATCAATGCAATGATATCCCATTAACTCATTGAATCTTGTCTCGTACTTTACTAAAGTGAGCCTGCCTTGTTTCAGATCTAAGAATTCTTTCATCTTCTGATCCATGTAAATCTTAGGTATATTGTTCTCTCGAAATACTTTTAGAAAATCTTCCCAGGTCAAACTACAAGGTCCGTGGTACTACCCAAAGATAGTCTTCCACCATCGTATGTAGGACCTTGAGTAATGAGATCGCATAATCAAATCTTTCATTTGCCTTACAGTCCATCCGTCGAGCACTCTTTCCGTTCTCTCTAACCACCCTTCGCTTCAATCGGTCTCAGATTTCCATGGAAGTCTATAGCCCCCTACTTTATCAATTTATCGTATCTTATTTCTTGCCTCATGGGAATTCTTGGAGGCATTTGAACAAACTCAATTATAGGAGACACTACATTAGCTCCTACAGACTCCATGTCAACTGACTTTCTGATTTGATCTCCTACGGAGGGTGACCTATAATAAAAAAAAGTTATGATCACTATCTTAATCTCTCACTATCAATCATATTGTGACCCTAAAGATGCCAAACCATATTCTGATATCAAAATGTAACATCCCACAACCATAAAGTATATACCCGAACATTCAAGTACATATCCTATGATAACGGAATGTTAGAGGAAAAAAAATCCAACATACACTTGTCATCAACTAACTTAATTATAAGTCATGAAAAATTAAAACCTTTCATTGCATTCATTCACGAAAGCTTACACTGTATTTTACAAACTTTATACAAGTTCTAGACAAAAACTACAAATTACAAATTACAACTCTTCCAATGTCAGCTAATAGACCTCTGAGCCATAACTAGTCCAAAATGTTCCTTTAGTCTAGATTAAGAAACTAGGTCTCCTGATTCGTATCTGAAAAGCCACGTTGCAATTTTTTATGAGTTTTGCGAACTTAATGAGGGAACTATCATTGATGATTTCACCAAGGTCACATACACAAATCACATATTTCACAAATATTCATTCAAAACATGTAAATTCCAAATACTCACATTGATATGGCATGTAATCATTGCGAATCAGAACAGATATTCACCAATATAAATGCACATGAGACTTTGGATTCATTATCAATGTTGTGACCGAGTGCCTACCACATACATATACAAATACGCCCCATTGGGCTCAATCGAAACGTAATCACGGGAGCGTAGCTCGCATGTAGAATCACAAATCAAGGAGTAAAACTCTACGTGCAAACGCTTTCATACTGGCTACTTCGGTCACAACATCTTTATCTAAGCATCCATTTTATGAAATTCACCAAATACAAAATAATCCATGTACAACAGTCATATATGATGCACAGTCAAAATCTTATAGTCGTCAGACCTAAGTCCTATAGGAAAATCCCGGTGTGAGCATCACATGCCCACGGTGCAGAAAACAAAAATTTTTGTTCCGGGATATTCCCGAAAACCAGGATCCATATGTCTATACAACAAACTCAAACCATAACGGCTAAAGGAGACCGTCTCTAACGGTATCCACGCAGAGATCGGAGAACCTAACCGGGACAAACCCTTTGACCCGGGAATAGTTAGAACAAATTAAAGAGTGCTAGCTATTACCTTTGTGCTTGGAAAGCTTGGAATCAACGATGGAGAAGCTTGGAGAGGAGAAAAATGGAGAGCTTGAAGTTGATCCTCGTTGATAAAGAGAGAAGCTTGAAAAACAATTTTTCAAGAACCTTATCATATGAATTCAAAACCCTCTCTTTATACCAACGACCATCCTCTTCTTCACCCTTCATTTGCCATTTGTCTTTTACTTTTAAAAGAACATTAAATGCAAAGTTGGTGAATGCTTTCCACGTTAGTCTTATATATATATATATATATATATATATATACATAAAGTTAAAACTCATCTCCTCCTTTGCTTCCACGTATAACATATATATATATATATATATTAATTAATCAATTTTATGCATATATATATAAAAATAAATGCTGAAGTGGTCCAGTCACACTGGGGTTGGTCCTACCGGCCTATCGGGTCTCGGTATGGGGAAAACCACTGGAGACCTGTCTCAGCAATATCGATGTCACAATCTCATCGGGACATATCTCGATCTCATCGGGATCCATTTAGTCCGTTTGCTCTCCATATATTGGAACTCTGTCCAAAACTATTTTACGAATTCTCCGAGACACTCTTATGCGTGTGACCCATTAGGTTCCCGGTTATGTTGGCCACTTAGATCAACACTTAATCTGAGCAAGTCATGAGCGGTATCTAGCAACACATCATGACCCCCAATTGATCGGAAAGTAATTGGTTTGACGAATGAACATGTATTCATCATGAACCATATCACGAACCTTTCCATAGACAATTACCGTGCAATTCGTCCTTTCACCATGCTAACCCCACTTGGTTATGAGTATGGGTAAAGTGTCAACTCTTACTAGACTGAATACGTCAAATCTAGTCCAAGTGATTTCAGTTCTTGTCCTGGGACTCATTACTTAATATGTCAATGAAGACATTCTTCATGACATATATGCTCCGGCTAGAGACTTCCAAGTAATGACCCTGACAAGAGGCCATGGGTATCATCTTCTGCTATCACAGAAATGGCGAATCCTCTATTGGCTACTCAATTACCTTCGAATACCTCAGGTTTTACCCAATCACCGCCCTATGAGCAACCTCTGTAAGGCAACAAGGAATGGAGTCAAAGCACAGAATCAGTATACAAGATATCCTTGAGCACCTCAAGTCTAAGGATACTTGCACCATTGCTATGATGAGATTATCACTGACATTAGAATAGGACATCCATGTGATGATCTCATAGCAGATCATCCAAAGTACTTACTATCTCTAGTAAGCATCCACATCTCAACCCTAAATATCTCATATTTACAGTTTCTGAGATCCACTGCTTGACCAAATCAAGGAGCTTGAGATGTGCTAGTCTTTCCGGATTACCGATGTCCAGTCTCAGTAATCCTACGATTAGGGGTAATTTAGATACTGACATAATTGCACATGATAGGAATCTCAATAGTATGATCACATCATAATTTCCTTCATGCTATGTCATATATCATGGACTTCATTAATTTGCTTATAGATCAATATCCATTCATAAATAATGAACATCAAATTAATGAAATATGCCTTTCTTTATTTATTCGTAAAGTATGCACACAACTTTGTACAAAATGCGCTAAAGGCGATTGCCTTTAGGGAACTACTCTAACAATCTCCAACTTACCTTAAGCCAATCGCCTTTATATCTAATACCATAGGCGAGTATATGAGAATCAAAACTCTTTTGTGATAATGGCTTTGTCAATGGATCAGCAATATTATGCTCGGTGGGAATTCTCTCGATCTGGACATCACCTCGTCCTATGATCTCCCTGATTAAATGATATCTGCGGAGTACGTGTTTGGATCGTTGATGAGACCTTGGTTCTTTCGCCTGCGCAATAGCCCCATTGTTGTCACAATACAACTGCATGGGCCCATAATAGCTAGGAACCACAATAAGTTCAGTAATGAACTTTTTGATCCAAACTGCTTCCTTTGCTGCTTCTGAAGTGGCAATCTACTCTGCCTCGGTCGTTGAATCGACAGTTGTCACTTATTTAGAACTCTTCCAACTAACTGCCCCGCCATTCAGTGTGAATACGTAACTTTGATCGATTTGGAATCATCCTTGCTCAGTTGAAAACTCGACATCGTATACCCGCTCACTTTGAGATCTCCATTCCATATTCAAGAAAACATCCTTAGTCCTTCGTAAGTATTGAGGATATTCTTGTGATCCCAAATGACCCTCACGGGATCCGATTGGTATCTCGTCGTAACACTTAGAGCATATGATACATCGGGTCTCGTACATAGCATCGCATACATGATAGATCCTACCGCAGATGCATACGAGATCATACTCATGCGCATCCTCTCATCTTGTGTCATAGGACACATAGATTTCGAGAGTGTTATCCCATGAGTCACGGGAAGGTAACCTCTCTTGGATTGGTCCATGCTAAACCTCTTTAGCATCTTGTCTATGTACGTTGATTGTGAAAGTCCAAGCAACCTTTTTGATCTATCTCTATAGATTCTTATCCCAAGGATATAAGTTGCTTCACCAAGGTCTTTCATGGCAAATTGTTTGGACAACCAAATCTTCACTGATTGCGGCATAGAGACATCGTTTCCTAGTAATAATATGTCATCTACATACAGTACAAGGAATACGATTGCAGTCCTATTAACCTTCTTATACACACAGTGTTCATCCGGATTTTGTGAGAAACCAAACTCTTTGATTACCTCATCAAAACGGATATTCCAACTCCTGGATGCTTGCTTCAATCCATAGATGGATTTCTGAAGCTTGCATACCTTTTCGCCATCATGGAACATGAAGCCCTCAGGTTGTGTCATATACACATCCTCAGCTAGATTTTCATTTAGGAAAGCCGTCTTCACATCCATTTGCCACATCTCATAATCATAATGAGTGGCAATGGCTAGGAAATATCTAATGGATTTAAGCATTACTCTTTGGGATAAAGGTCTCGTCGTAGTCAACTCCTTGTCTTTGTGAAAGCCTTTAACCACAAGCCTTGCTTTATAGGTAATTACATTACCATCCATGTCGGTTTTCTTTTGAAAACCCATTTACACCCTATGGGTTTTATTCCTTGGTGCCTCAACCAAAGTCCATACTTGGTTTTCATACATGGAATCCATTTCAGACTTCATGACTTAAAGCCATTTCTCGGACTCGAACTCTTGTAACCTCTTCATAGGTGGTAGGCTCATCATCTTCTATGAGCAATCGTCATTCTGTTCATTCACGAGAAATCCATATCTCTCGAAATAGGCGTATCCCACGTGACCTCACTTAATTTTGTGTGTTGTAGAAGGTTGAATTACTTCATCTGTATGAGTCACGCTTTGAGTTCGAGTAGTTGATCTGCGTCATTGAGTATCTTGAACTTCTTCAAGTTTAATTTTGCTCCCATTGTCTTCTTGTAAAAGAAACTCTTTCTCTAAAAAGACAGCATGCTTCGAAATAAACACCTTTTGTTCCTCAGCAAGGTAGAATTGATATCCCATTGTTTCTTTAGGATATCCTACGAACAAACATTTTTCAGACTTTGCATCAAGTTTATCTGACTGTGTCCGTTTCACATAAGCAGGACAACCCCAAACTTTCAAATGAGTAAGATAGGGTCTTTTGTTAGTCCACATCTCATATGGAGTAACATAAAAAGCTGTCTCGATTGCATACCCCCAAAAGGATTTTGGTAACTTTGCAAAGCCCATCATCGATCATACCATATCTAACAAGGTTCGATTTCTCCTTTCGGCCACACCATTATGCTGTGGTATGTATGGAGGAGTCCATTGAGATAAAATCCCATTATCTCTGAGATAATCCAAAAACTGTTGGTCTAAGTATTCCCCACCACGATCTGATCGTAATGTCTTGATACTTTTCCCAAGTTGGTTTTCTACTTCATTTCAATTGTTTGAACTTTTCAAATGCTTGATTTGTATCTCATCGAATCTGGTACCCATATCGAGAATAATCATCGATAAAGGTAATGAAGTAAAGACAACCACTTCTCGCATGGATGGACATCGGACCACATACATCCGAATGTATTAGGTTTAATACTCCGATCGCTTGTTCACCCTTTCCCTTAAAGGGTAATTTAGTCATCTTGCCTAATAAACAAGATTCGCATGTGTCATATGATTCATAATCAAATGACCTAAACTACCACTCTTATGGAGCTTAGCTATCGTCTCTCATTTATATGGCCAGGAGATAATGCCATAAGTAAGTTGATTTTAAATTATCTCGTTTATGTCTTTTCGTGTCATTGACATTCATAATTGGATGTGACATATCTAATATGTAAATTCCATTGCATAATGTACCAGTACCATAAAGCAATCCATTCAAACTAATAGAACAACCATTGTTACTAAAAGTCAAATGAAAACCAGCTCTATTTAAACAAGAAACAGACAATATGTTCTTTGTTAATACAGGTACAAAATAACATTCATCCAATTTAATTACAAGCCCACTGGGGAGTGACAAGAATAAGTGCCTACGGCTAATGCAGCAACTCTTGCTCCATTTGCTACACGCAGGTCTATCTCTCCCTTCATGAGTTGTCTAATGTCCCTGAGGCCCTGCATATCATTGCATATGTGTGAGCCACAACCGGTATCTAATACCCATATGTTATGGTCAGAAACAGTATTAACCTCAATGACAAACATACCTGAAGAAGTTGAGGCATCGATGCCTTCTTACCTTCAATTCTTCGGATAGACTTTACGGTTCCGCTTAGTGGCGGTCTTGCCACAATGGAAGCTAGTTCCTTTAGTGCGCTTTCTTTGGTTTTCTTCTTAGCTACACTTCCTTTACATTTCTTAGACCTTTTCTTCTTGACTTCTTTTCTTTGAACCGAAAGAAGAGTCCACCATAAGCACTTGCTTGTTATCCTTCTTGATAGCTTGTTTCTCTCGCTTGGCAGATTGATCAACTCGAGGATTGTCGTGGATATTTGGTTCATCCGATAGTTTAACACAAACCGTGAATAACTATCGACAATCCAACCGAAATTAAGTCAACACTTAATTCATAATCCATAACAAAACCTAAGACAACCAACCTCTCAATATACCCATTCATCTTGATTGCATATTGCACCGCAGATGAACCCGAATCATCTTAGTAGTGAAGAGTAGCCTCGAGGTCTCGAACCTTCGAGACCGAACTTGCTCATCAAGCGGCTCCACAAGATGAAACACTATGGTATTAGCATCCATAGATTCATCTTTATTCGCACTCTGGTGACATAGATGCGAGCATAATGCAGTAGCCATGTCACTGTCTTTAAGATGCTTGCGATATGCTTTCTGATCCTCATCAGAAGCATCAATAGCAGGTGGATCAGGAAGTGGAACATCTAGGACATATCCCAGTTCCTCGGACACGAGAACAATTATCGATTTCTCGTGATCGAGAAAGTTGGGTCCAGTTAATTTGTTCGAGTCCATAAGCGAGCGCAAGTTCACACTTGAAGTCGTCTTCAATAACCTATAGAGAAAAGAGAGAAAGAATGTTAGAATAGAATTACATGCATGATCATAAGGACTTGCATGACATGCATATGGCTCCCACTAGTTTCAAAGAATCCATAACCCTCAGTACGAATCCAAGAAACATTATGACAAAATGTCCTAGTGGGTCGATATCCGACATTACTAAAAATGACCTTCGTTTTACCTAATAAGCCACCTTAGATCAATCGGCAAGTATCGGTCATACCAATTGCATCATAGATATCTGACATTACTAAAAATGACCTTGGGTTTACCCAACAAGCCACCTTAGATCAATCGGCAGGTATCGGTCACACCATTTGCATCATAGATGCAACTATCGACTAGTGCTATCAACTCGTGATGTATGCACACACATTGGGTTATCAACTCTTGATGTGCGTACATCTGATGTACACTACCCAATTTCACCTCTGTCTACGTTGACGTTGAGTTTACTCAACAAATCAACGCTTTTAGTGAAAACCGACCCATTAATCTGAAAATCTTATTTTCATGGTTCGAACATATCCGTATAGAGTGAGCTTGGGTTTACCCAACAACCCAACCCTATAAGAACTCTGGTTCTCCCCATATTAATGGAAGGCGTTAGTTTTCATATGATGTGTGAAGGTTTTCAGGTCTCATCTTCTTCTTCTCCAAGCTGTAGGATTATAGTCACCATGACTATATGGAATGATTTAGGGCAATTCATCAATCACATTGAATCTATACCTAAAATCATCCATCATCCCACCTTTGCATGTTGTAAGTTGACTTGTGTAAGTTAACTTATGCTACTGTGAACGTGTTAGAGTAGTGCCCTGAAGGTAATCGCCTTTTGCGCATTTTGTACAAAGTTGGGTACATACTTTATGAATAAATAAAGAAAGGCATATTTCATTAATTTGATGTTCATTATTTATGAATGGATATTGATCTATAAGCAAATTAATGAAGTCTATGATATATGACATAGCATGAAGGAAATTGTGATGTGATCATACTACAGAGATTCCTATCATGTGCAATTATGTCATTATCTAAATTATCCCTAGTCATAGGATTACTGAGACTGGACATCGGTAATCCGGAAAGACTAGCACATCTCAAGCTCCTTGATTTCATCAAGCAGTGGATCTTAGAAACTGTAAACATGAGATATTTAGGGTTGAGATGTGGATGCTTCTAGAGGTAATAAGTACATTGGATGACCTGCTATGAGATCATCACATGGATGTCCTATTCTAATGTCAGTGATAATCTCATCATAGCAACGGTGCAAGTATCCTTAGACTTGAGGTGCTCAAGGATATCTTAGATACTGATTCTGTGCTTTGACTCTATTCCTTGTTGCCTTACAGAGGTTGCTCATAGGGTGGTGATTGGGTACAACTTGAGGTATTCGAAGGTAATTGAGTAGCCAATAGAGGATTCACCACTTATGTGATAGTAGAAGATGATACCCATGGCCTCTTGTCAGGGTCATTACTTGAAAGTCTCTGGCCGGAGCATATATGTCATGAAGAATGTCTTCATTGACATATTAAGTAATGAGTCCCAGGACAAGAACTGAAATCACTTGGACTAGATTTGACGTATTCAGTCTAGTAAGAGTTGACACTTTTCCCATACTCATAACCAAGTGGGGTATAGCATGGTGAAAGGACGAATTGCACGGTAATTGTCTATGGAAAGGTTCGTGATATGGTTCATGATGAATACATGTTCATTCGTCAAACCAATTACTTTCTGGTCAATTGGGGTTCATGATGTGTTGCTAGATACCGCTCATGACTTGCTCAGATTAAGTGTTGATCTAAGTGGCCAACATAACCGGGAACCTAATGGGTCACACGCATAAGACTGACTCGGCGAATTCGTAAAATAATTTTGGACAGAGTTCCAATATATGGAGAGCAAACGGACCAAATGGATCCCGATGAGATCGCGACATTGATATTGCTAAAAAAGGTTTTCGGGGGTTTTTCCCATATCGGGACCCGGTAGGCCGGTAGGACCGACCCCAGTGTGACTGGACCACTTCAGCAGTTATATACATATATATATATATGATTAATTAATTAAAGAATTAATATATATATATATATATATATATATATATGTGGGTGTGTACACCTCGTGGATGGAAGAAGCTTCCATTTCATGCTTAGTCATCAATTCATTTAATGACTAAAGACAAAATAAAGGAGATAAGATGAGAAGTGATCATTGGCTTTGATAGAGGAAGAAAGGTTTTAAAAACTTAAGTGTTAAGTTTTGAGTGAGTGGTCGTGGGTTTTGGAGAAAACCTATGGTTTAAGAGAAATTGTTTTCCTCTCATCATCGAGCTTCTTCATCTCCTCCAAGCTTCTTCTTCAGTCCTTCTCCATCGTTGATTCCAAGCTCTCCAAGGATAAAAGTAAGAGCTAGCACTCTTTAATTTGTTCTAGCTATTCCCGGGTCAAAGGGTTTGTCCCGGTTAGGTTCTCCAATCTCTGCGTGGATACCGTTAGAGACAGTCTCCTTTGGTCGTTTTGGTTTGACTTTGTTATATAGTCACATGGATCCTGGCTTTCGGGAAGGTCCCGGAATAAAAATTTTTGTTTTTCGCACCGTGGGCATGTGATGCTCACACCGGGATTTTCCTACAGTGGTATCAGAGCCACTTGTGTCGTATATAATGAAGAAATCATGACTAGGTCGAAGTTGCCTATTGCTTGTGATGATGATGCATGTTGTAAATGTTAATTCCGAATTCAGTGTATAAATATTGTTTTCGAAATTTTCTTGCCCAGATATGTTCACAAGATGTTGTTGCATATGTCTGTGGAAGTTTGGAATTTATCAATGTGATTTGATATGGTTTTGCTAATTTATTCCCTAATGTTCTGGTTGCTGTGTTTGTGCACATTCAATGAACAGGCATGCTTATAAATTCGAGAATAAATTGCAGAATTTTTTTTTTTCAGATTTTCTTTCACCATCATGTCTCTAAGATGTTTATGAATGTCTATGAGAATGGAAAAAATTTTTCGTGGTGATTTACTATTTATTTGAGAATTTATTGTGTGCCGCTAGGAATAACTGTGTCGAGGAACACAGATTTTACATTGGATTTGTTACTGAGGTTGGTTGAGTTTTTGATGGAAATAAATCCTAAAAACATTCATGAAGCATGTTTTCAACATTTTGTAACCTCTGTAATTTTCTCAAAATTTATTGAAATTGTTTCAATGAGTTTTTCAAGCAAAACACAGAACTTGGCAGTTTTGAAAAAGTTGCTGGAGCTGTTTTGTTTGAAATGTATGATTGTGTAATTTTCAGTTCCAATGCCTTGGATCATTTTTAATGTGATGAAAAATATGTTACATTGATGTTGTATGCTTTCCAAAATGATTTTCTTGAAATTGGGTTTCCAAAAATTTTTGAATGTCAAATATGTCACATTAGCGTCTCGTTAGTGTATTTCGTTGTCCTGATTGTTTTGGCCGTCACAATTTTATGACCAGTGCCGAAGTAATCTTGATAAAATGTAGACTAGCTAGAGATACTTAGGGTGATAGTTTGATATTCTCAAATTATTTGGAAATCTAAATGAATAAGAGTGTATTCATCAATTTCAAGTTTTTCATGTATAGTATAACTATATATGGTAAGCATGGTACAATGAAAGTGTTTCATTGGTAAATCATAATAAAGGATATTACACTTGGTATTGTGAATTTGAACTACGAATTGAGAAATTAGCGATTAGAGCATGCCAAGAGATGTTCCAATCATTGGCACATTCACCGTCGGTAGCACGTCGCCCGATCGGTACATGCACCAATCGGTAGCTTGTCTGATAATCCATATTTGTCATTTGGAACATGCACCAACGACTAGTTTGTGCACGATAATCCATAGTAGTCGACTAGCACATGTACCAGTCGACTGGTGATCGCGGCTTATCATTCAATCCGAAGATTTTGATCCGTGGAAACCGTCAAATAAAATTTAAACCAAGTATTGCAATCTGAGGATGCAACCTGGAATTGACTCTCGAAACCAATGCACCAATTGATCCTAGACTAGCTAATGTTTGAATTATGCATGCAATGAAAGCAATAAAAGAAAGGGTTTTTGATTGATTAATCTAAAATTAAACTAAACCAAAGCAAAGATAAATATTTTGGGATTTTGAAAAGATAAGGCAATTGAAATTAAATGGACCGAAAACAATTAATAAAACTCTCCACGAAAATGTGGCTCGGGTCATCATTGTTCAAAATAATTGTCGGGGTTTGAAATCTACTAAGTTTCTAAAACACAACCTTAACAACTCGTTAAGTCCAAGAATTAATTAATCAACTCGATTAATTAAAACTTGTTAAAACCTTAGTGTATGCGATGAATGATCAATGCAATAAATCAACCAAATAATAACACAACCAACTTAATCAAACACAACTAGGCAGATTAAATTAATTAATGCAATCATCCAACCGATATACATGAACTCCATGTAATTAAGCCAACATTCAACAATAATCAATCCATAACATAAATCAAGTTTTACATCCGATTAAACTATAACCGGATTCAATCCATCATACAATCTGATCTCCAACTCGGAGGTTTTACAAAATATGACGAAATCTAAAACAATGGTTGATTACCCTCAAGCTCATGGAACTCCGACCGTTGCTACATCTTACGGAGAAGGAAACCTTAGCCACGCATGATCTCGGGTGACTCCATCATCGCTGGACAATCACCTCGACCATGACCGAGCGACGAGCGGTGAGAATAAATCTGACGAACTATGGAGGAGGTGCGGTTGGTGATGGTGGGCGTCGTCTGCGAAGTGGCGGCGAATCTGCAAAATAAAGAAAACAAAACTATCGAGAAGAACGGAGAAGACGAAGAAGGAGAGCTACCTCGAATGCGGCTCTCTTTTTGCCCTAAATGGTTAGTTTTATAGGAATTGTGCGGGCGGGTCGAGCGAGGATTAATTGCCAATTACGGTCGGGTTACGACATTATTGCGGCGAATGGCTGTAGTTCTTCTGGCGAATGGCTGTAGTTATTGCGGCGAATGGATTTAGTCACTCGTCGCGGCGAATTAATTGTATTTAATTTATTATTTGCGATTTAATTGAGGTTCGTTCGCCAAAATAATCTCGTGGCATGTTTACTTCTTGAATGTTGACTCCTTTGGTCTACAAAATACAACCCATTTGCAGATATCAATTGTCCCAATAAAATTATGCGAAATTAATGACAAATGAAAACAAAATACTGACAATGTGCAATTTATCAAAACTCAATGTGCGGGACCAAAATAAGCATAAAAATCATAGATCAGGCGTCAACAAATGCATAATCACTAAAGAAAACAGGCCTAATTTGTAGTATAAATATGGTCCAATCAAATTCCCCCACACTTAGACCTTTGTACTCCTGCACAAAGTTTACAAGAGTCAAAAAGATACAAGAGTAAAAGAAAATTCCGCCCATGCTCAAATAATAACAGAACTGACGCAATCCACTTCATCATAATGCAAACACAGCAAATTGAAAGAGTGGTAATAAAACAAACACTGAAAGAATTTAAGCACATGAGATTGAACAACAGAGAATCACTCGGGATATGATGTTTACGCTCATCTCACTTGTATAGTAGGGATATTTTTTTCTCTCAATCTGCTTAATACATCTCCTACCATAGGCTTGTATCAATTCTATTTCTCCACTACAAGGACTATCAATTTGGAGATCAAGAGGTCTTTAAGGGATGTAATGAGCGGAAGGCTATATGAATGGATGATGTGAGAAAAAAAAATTATGAGCATGGCATAAAATGAGGGATCGATGTCCATAATCTATACAGAAACTAGACCTCTACTAAACCTGAATTGAATATTTTTTTAAATACTAATCCCATTTGGGATTCAACAATCCTTTTGGGATACACAAGACTAACACATTTTTTCATTTTCATTTTCAAATTTTTTTAACAGACCGACTATTGACATCATCTCAAAATAATGCATGCAAATGCTCATGTAAGAAAGGCTCGAAAGGGCTAGCAAGGAGCGGTGTTTGAGGGTTGGTGTTTGGGGAAAGGGCTGAAAGAAGGAACGCCTCTATCATATCCACAAAAATCTAGTCCATCAAGCTTTGAGTAAAAACTGACACAAGTTTTAGAGAAGAATGAGCTAAGCAGATGCACACACAAAGATATAGAAGAAAAATTTTTGGCTCGATTATCCTTCCAATAAGGGTTTTGTCTCAATGCTCAATCTCAAGTCTTAAAAACTGACAATACTATCTTGTTAGCATGCTCCCATTCACTTTGTTTTGAAAACTTCAAAAGTTAAAATTTTGCCAGATCCAATTATCGTTCGAAGAATGGAGAGTATTTTCAAAAACTCAAATATCAGTTTTTGAAACTTGTAAATGATTTGCATGCAAGGGCACAAAAGAACAGGTGTAGAAAATGTTTGGTTGAGTCCAAATTTATCAGTAAAAGCAGTGGGCCCACAAATTATGCACAAATCTAATAGGTGTACAATGCAAAAAATATATATAAGAGGGAAGCGAGCTCCCCCACACTTAAACATGGCATTATCCATAAGGGCAATATAGCGAAGGCACGCAGAAAAGCGTGAAACACAAATAGACAAAAGAGAAATGTGGATATATCATTAAGCTCAAAAGACAAATTGCTCAACATAGAGGATCCAAAGAACGAAACAAAAAGTACATCAAAGAAAAGAAAATACAGAAAAACAACAACAAAAGAAAATAAACAGCTGAACTACTGCCGCAGGATTATCACCAAGGCGGATCCGGAGGGCAACAAGAAGAGCGAGGAGAAGAAGAAGGCGCTGAGGTGGAATAAGCAGCCCGAGGTGGGCGCAATCATAGTGAGCGAGGAATGCGTGGCGGCCACCGAGTCTCGAAAAAGTGAGCCGGACCTCAAGTCAAGGGCGTCCTCTCGAGCATAGCCACCTCGGAAGGAGCAGGGGAACAGAGGCGGGAAGGAGGAAGATGAGGCGGAGAGGAAGCGGAGGAAGGACTGGAGGGAAGGAGAGGTGCTCGAGGGATGGAGGGCTAGGAGGAGGAGAGGAGAAGATGCGAAGCGGGTTGGGCGGGGCGTGTGTGGGATGGCACGTGGCTGACCTAAACGAACATAGACAAATGGAGGGGCAGGCGGAAAGAGGAGATCGGCAGGATGCTCCGGGACTCGATAGGCCCGGAATAGATCGGAAATTGATGGGTGTCGAATCCACCAAAAATAAATCCCAAACACCAAACGAAAATAAATTGCGCACAGTGGTAAATGGGATCGATCCACAGAGAATGGAACAATTGATTTTATTCAAATGCCAAAGAACGAATGAAATTAAATAAAAAAGGGTTTTGAAGTTTTAGACTAAAACTACTAATTGAAATAACAAGCGATAAAAGATTAGCGCAAATTAATAAAACAATAACCAACAAAGAACGCAAATAAAATTGATAAACTCAATAAGCAGCATACAGCCAGAAATTCCTAATTATGCTTAGACCACGATCATCGACTCAAATATTTTCTTTGGTTTAATAATAGGTTAGCTATGGTTACCAACTACCTCTGGCTCCCTCGTTTCTTCTTAATTTTAGAATAGTCGCGAAACTCCTTTGACTATTCCCTAATTAACTAATAACCCTTGAGACTCTCTCAGAGATTCAATTAATTAACAACATTAAATTCTAAAGAAACACTAACCCTAATCGACCACGACCGACTCATGCTTCATCTAGTTAGATCGCAAGTTCCTCCACACAAAATCGCATAAGTACTATTCCCTAGTGCCAATTGCCACAGACACCAATCACCCAGTTAGACTCCACCAAGTAAATCGACCATTATATGTAAATTAACTAACTCTACAATCAGGCCTCAATCGCGAGAATCAATTAATAAACAATGACGATAAATCGAAATGACGAATATTATAACCAAATAATCGTAACAATAGTCTCACGAGTCAAAGCATAATAATTGGAATTCCCAGACTAAAATAACTTACCTACTATACGGAAATTAAATCTAATAAAATTCTTAATTAACATAATCAATAATCAATAAAAGAAAGAAAACAAAAGATTTCCCAGTGTCGTCGCCGCTCCTTGTATAAATCCGCCTCTCGATCTTATTTCCTTTTGTATCGCCCTTTGTTAGTTACCAAAGTTCCCAAAGAAAAGAGACTTGTCCTCTGCGCACCGACGTCTCCCTCTTCCCTTCAGTAAAAATCCTTCGCCTAGGTTTACATCAAAAATTCCCCTGCCTAGGTTTTCCTTCTTTTCCTTTTTAATTCTTTGGGGCCCCTTAGTCTTTTAATTCTTGTGGGCCCTCTTGTTTGTCCTCTCTAATTTTTTTCTGACCTCCGGCCTTTTGCGTGATTCCTCTTCTCAAAGTCCATCCACTTCATTCCTTATTTTGTTGTCTTGTGTGTGTGTTTTTCAGTCCAATGAATTCCTTGCGTGGCTGCGTCGTAACCTCTGCCTCTCTCTTTGCTTTGTTGTGTCTTGCCCTCTCTTAATTCCACGTCATTGAAATTGCTTTAATTCCCAAGTGCCGCACTTCCTTTTTCGGCCCATTAATTGCTCCATCAATCCACGTGTTAAATCCTCTGTCAAAGACAATTGTGTAGGTTTAAAATCCTCCTAATGCCTCCCTCATGTTCCTATAAGACAATAAATATGAACCTCGGTGAGTCGGCCTCATTCGCATGATTCTCTGCACAATTATATTTTCATACAAGGAAATATTAAATCAAATTAAGTCCCGATAATTGCATCAATAAGAGAAATAAAAAGGGATAATTAAAACAACAAAATTAGACAAATATGCACTTATCAAATATCCCCACACTTAAACGATGCTTGTCCTCAAGCATAAAAGAGAACTAAGACACAATGAAAAACCGCTCCAATAAATGAAACATGCACAGAGGTAATGTAAACTAGGAATGAGAGTGCAATCTTGTCCCAATGTCAACGCAATGTCAAATAAATGCAACAAGTTTCCCACACGAGAAGACACAAGCCTGAAATCAAATTGAAGCGCATGCATGAATTACCGAATTTTAATTAAAAACCAATCAGGTCTAGGAATCACACTTCACTTATCAGGTGGTTAATGTATATGAGGAACTCCGAATCTAAGCGGTAGTTATGGGAAGATCAGGTTAATCTTAATTAATTGATTAGGTGCTTTTACCTGTATATTACTTGGAATTGTCATTGGACTTTTAACGCGAATGCAAACATTTGTGATGAATGTCACCCGGTTACTCAGTCAATCACAACGCCAAGTGGCTTTAGCCTTACTCGTAATTACTCAGATACTTGCAAAAATTTTATTTTTTTTTTCGAGTAATCAGAGGAGTAGTTAATTGCCTCACACGTCAGTTGTCAAGACCTTTGACGCTGACATAAACATTTGTGATGAATGTCGTCCGGTTACTCAATCTCGACCATCCTTTAGACGGATTTTGGCTTCGCTCACAATCACCTTTGGCGATTGGCGGAGCGAATCTAACACCCTTTTATGTTTATTCCACATTCCTTTCTCCACCATAATTTCCCACATCAATTCAAAGTTCAACATATATACCAACTCAACTTCTAAGCTTAACATGACTCTGACAAGAAAGGCACCGATTAATCACACAATTTTTTTAACCAATTAACTCGGGCCATAACTTCAGCGTATAGGACAAAATCATTAACATTTAATTAACATTAAACAACAAGGACTCAACCATACTCTCGACTCCTTTAAAACAATCCACCATTACCTAAGGCACAACAATTCATCAAGTAAAATGGAGCAAAAGAGGATTTTTTTAAAGTCATACGGCATCAACAATTAAAAGTCAAAAATACCAAAAGGCAATGGAGGGCACAACCCAAAGTAATGCATCAAACAAAACAACAAGCATCTCAAAAGCATAAATCACCTCCCCACACTTAAATCATCGTTGTCCTCAGCGTAAAAGTAAATAAAAGGAAAACCGAGGACTTCCACGAATGAGGAGAAGATGAGGGCTTATCGTGATCTCTTTTAGGCATCCCACCAAGTAGGGTATAGCTAGTACAGTGAGGGATGAGAGCCAACATATGATCATATAAAGGACTCCCAACTGGCTGTCCAAGAACTCCGAATTGATCCAATGCCGAACCTCACGAAAGACACGAGGAAGGAAAGGAAAATATCAAAACAAAGAAAGAAAAAAAAAAACGACACAAAAAGAACACAAAACAAAGCAAAAAAAAGAAAGAAAATAAAATTTAAAAATATGGGCAGCCTCCCATTAGGCATACAGTTTAACGTCCTGAGGCTCGGCGATCCTCGTTTCGATGTTAACCCTCATCTCGATGTTGGAAATCAGCAATGGTCCCACCAATTGCTTCCTTGTACTCTCGAAGCACTCTAATTAGTTTCTCCTCTTCCGGTTCGTCGAGCATCTTTGGATATGATAACGGTAGGTCTCACCGTCACTAAATATGTGTATTTCAAATGCTCGGAAGCGTTTTAAGCTCGACTTTGGGGCCTCATCAAGTATATCATCGAAACTTGGACCGATCGGTAAATCTCTTAGCTCCATCAATGACATCCTATGACACAAAGCATAATTCAACTCATCATCATAATTTAAAGCGAAGCCTCATGAGTCAAATCTTCAATGATATCAACATTATAAACACAAGACACATTTTCAGCCCCTTTCATGGCATCATAAACATTGAATTTCACCACTTCACCATCAAACTCTAAAGTCAATGAGCCACTATGCACATCTATCTTTGCCTTAGCTGTACTGAGGAAAGGCCTACCTAACAAGATATCAGAAGAATTAGATGAACTATCATTTCCCATGTCAAGAACAAAGAAATCAGCAGGAAAAATTAATCCATTGACTTGAACTAGCACATCCTCTAAAACACCTTCAGGATAGACAATCGATCGATCCGCCAATTGAATTATAACTCCAGTACTAGTTAACGGACCAAGACCCAGGGAGGTATAAACAGATAAAGGCATCACATTAATAGAAGCTCCTAGGTCACACATAGCTTTACTGATACCAATGTTCCTAATTTTGCAAGGAATGGAAAACATACCTTGGTCGCAACACTTAGGAGGTAGTTTCCTCTGTAAGACAGCTGAAACATTCTCCCCCACACTCACCCTTTCATTACCTGTTAACTTACGCTTGTTTGTGCATAATTCCTTAAGGAATTTGGCGTAGCGCGGAACCTGTTTAATGGCCTCGAGGAGCGGGATGTTTACTTCAACTTTCTGGAACAACTCCATGATGCTTTTATCTTCCTTTTCTTTCTTGTTCTGAGCCAGCCTCTGGGGGAATGGGGGTGGAACCACTAGAGGTTTGGGTTTCTGAGGTTTTTCAGCCGGAACTGAATCTTGTATGTGGTCACGTGTAAATTCCCTTTCACCTTCCTGTTCTGTTTCTGCACGGGAAACCTGGGTGTGGTCACGTGTAGGGTTCCTGTCGACTGGGGATTGCAATTCCTTACCACTTCGTAAGAAAATCGCGCTCACATTATGCCTCGGGTCGAGTGTCTGCGACGGTAGCTTGCCTTGAATCTCCATTCTGCTAACAGAGGATGCTATCTGACTCATTTGAGTCTCTAGGGTCTTCATGCTCTCTTCTATCTTTTGAAATCTGGTTGCAGTGTCCTGTTGAAATTTTGCAAGATTAGTAGCTAACATATGGACAATTTCTTGAGAGGCTTACCCGAGCCCAAGGTATTCTTGTGGTGGTCTTTGATAGTAATTACTGCTGGTTCGGTGGGTTGTTAGCATAACTGAAATTTGGGTGGCTCCTCCAACCGGATTGTAGGTGTTTGAATAGGATCAAACGCCTCTGTTGGAACCCAATAGCATTCACATTCTCGGTGTCTCATCGTGGAGTGTTGGGCACGATCGGTTGGGTGAGCTAGGTGGTGCAGATACCACACGCCCTCGCGGTGGAGGAGTACCTACATTCAATTTCTCGACCAAAGTTGTTAGCAAAGATTTGACTTCATTGAGAGAAGTAACATTTACCTCATTCACCCTTCATGTATATCTTGCCGAGCACCAATTCTTGAGAGTTTGCTGCCATGGTCGATATCAACTCCGGGCTTGGTGGGGTTTCTTGACGATGGCCCCACCACTTCGACATCCATCATTCTGCGCTCCATTGGAATTAGACCCTCGTAGAAATCTTGGATGATCAATTGCTCAGATATGCCATCTTTGGGCAGCTTGCCCAAATTCTCTTGTACCTCTCCCGATGCTTCGTAGAGGTTCTCCTAATCCTTCGCTAATGCCACATATTTCACGCTGATGTTGGCGGCTCGGGATCTTTGGGAAATATTTTTCTAAAGCTGTCGGGACATCCTTCCCAAGTGTTGATTGTCCCGGAGGTAGGTAGTAGAGCCAATCCTTAGCTGCATCTTGTGGCGAGAATGGAAAAGCTCTCGGTTTGATTTGGTCCTCCGTGACATTGCGGGCTTCATGGAAGTACAAACGAGGTGAAATTCCTTGAGATGTTTATTCGGATCCTCGTTCTCCAATCCACGGAAGGTGGGCGGCAAGTGGATGAGTCCGGATTTCAATTGAACCCTTCTTGAAGTTCGGAAAATCTATGCACAATGGGTCTTTAGCTTGATGGGTCTACCCAAGTCTGGAGAGTTCATTAAGAGCCATATCCTGCAGCGTGGTCACGGTTAAGCTTCCCATCAGGCATCTGCTGTTCAACTTCAATCTCCTCTTCATACTCCGTTTCAGTGTCCGACTCAACCGGGGTCTGTAATCCATGAACTTCTCCTTGCTTCTTCCTTAGTTTGCTCGACTTCCTCGACCTCTTGCGATCTTTTCGATCTCGGGTCGTATAAGATGGAATCTCCGTCTGAATGTTCCTAGGCATAAAACAAAACAAAATCAATTAGTTACCGGTCCCGAAGCGGCGCCAAAATTTGATGGGTGTCTAATCCACCAAAATAAATCCCAAACACCAAACGAAAATAAATTGCGCAAGGGTAAATGGGTCGATCCACGAGAATGGAACAATTGATTTTATTCAAATGCCAAAGAACGAATGAAATTAAATAAAAAGGGTTTTGAAGTTTTCACTAAAACTACTAATTGAAATAACAACCGATAAAAGATTAACGCAAATTAATAAAACAATAACCAACAAAGAACGCAAATAAAATTGATAAACTCAATAAGCGCATACTTAGCCAGAAATTCCTAATTATGCTTAGACCACGATCATCGACTCAAATATTTTCTTTGGTTTAATAATAGGTTAGCTATGGTTACCAACTACCTCTGCTCCCTCGTTTCTTCTTAATTTTAGAATAGTCGCAGTGAAACTCCTTTGACTATTCCCTAATTAACTAATAACCCTTCGAGACTCTCTCCAGATTGATTAATTAACAACATTAAATTCTAAAGAAACACTAACCCTAATCGACTACACGACCGACTCATGCTTCATCTAGTTAGATCGCAAGTTCCTCCACACAAAATCGCATAAGTACTATGCCCTAGTGCCAATTGCCATAGACACCAATCACCCGCTAGACTCCACCAAGTAAATCAACATTGGCTATGTAAATTAACTAACTCTACAATCAGGCCTCAATCGCAGAATCAATTAATAAATAATGACAGTAAATCAGAAACAGTACGAATATTATAACCAAATAATCAGAACAATAGTCTCACGAGTCAAAGCATAATAATTGGAATTCCCCGACTAAAAATAACTTAGCTACTCATACGGAAATTAAATCTAATAAAATTCTTAATTAACATAATCTGAATAATCAAGAAAAGAAAGAAAACAAAAGATTTCCCAGTGTCGCTGCTCCTTGTATCGTCACTGTCTCTGATGCTATTTCCCTTTTGTATCGTCATTGTTCGTTACTAAAGTTCCCAAAGAAAAGAGACTTGTCCTCTCAAGCGGTAAGCGGTCTCCCTCTTCCCTTCGTAAGGCCCTTTGCCTAGGTTTCTGTGAAAAAATTCCCCCTGCCTAGGTTTTTCCTTCTTTTCCTTTTTAATTGTTGTGGGCCCCCTTAGTCTTTTAATTGCTGTGGGCCCCTCTTGTTTGTCCTCTCTAATTTCTTTGCTACAGCCTCCAGCCTTTTTGCGTGATTCCTCTTCTCAAAGTCCAGTCCACTTCATTCCTTATTTTTGTTGTCTTGTGTGTGTGTTTTTCAGTCAATGAAATTCCTTGCGTGGCTGCGTGCGTAACCTCTGCCTCTCTCTTTTCTTTGTTGTGTCTTGCCCCTCTCTTAATTCCACGTCAGCCCAAATTGCTTTAATTCCCAAGTGCCGCACTTCCCTTTTTCAGCCCATTAATTGCTCCATCAATCCACATGTTGCGTCCTCTATGCAGTGACAATTGTGTAGGTTTAAAAATCCTCCTAATGCCTCCCTCATGTTCCTATAAGACAATAAATATGAACCTCAGTGAGTCGGCCTCATTTACGCATGATTCTCTGCACAATTATATTTTCATACAAGGAAATATTAAATCAAATTAAGTCCCGATAATTGCATCAATAAGAGAAATAAAAAGGGATAATTAAAAAAACAAAATTAGACAAATATGCACTTATCAGAAATGAGATGGGGGAAAAGGAGTTTGTGTTTAGGGTTGGTGGAGAGAACACACTGGCGAAGGGCAGCGGAGATGGTGGGGGCTAGGTCTACAGGGCGGCCAGTCATCAGCAGGTAGATATATAGGGCCTGCTCTTTGGGGATGTTGGAGAGGTGGAGGGTTGGCATAATATTGTTACATATAAAATGTAACCAGGGACGAGCTTCAGGAAGGAGGGTGGTCCGACGGATGTACCGTTGAGAACCTCGGGGTTGAAGCCACTGAGACCCTACAGTGCAGAGAGTACCAATGACTTCCTCCCATGGGTAATCACGGAGGAGGTCGGAATATTGGCAATGAGGGACGACAGGGAGATGGTAATGCTCACGGATAATTATGGAAGTGAAAACATCGGGAATGGAAACACCCCAGAAATTAATTCCGTAGGTGTGGGAGTAGCGAGCATAGGAGTAGTACTGGCGAACAAAGGTGAGGTTGCCAATAGAATTAGGTTGAGCAAGGCCAGCTAAGTCTAATTCGAAAAGCTGACGGACAAAAGGGTTTGTTGCGGGGGTTAGAGGAAATGGTTTTTCCTTGAGTATATCTTGACTGGCAACACGAGTTGCCAGCTGATCGTACTCAGGATCTACCGGACGAGAGGGAAAACGGGAAGGTTGTGAGGAAGGGGAAAGGGTGTGATCGGAGGAATGGAAGGAAGAAGAGGATGGCTGCTGCTCCGGTCTAGAGGCTCGCTTCATTCTAGGCATAATCCTGCACACACAAACGTTAGAATAGGCATTTTACTAAGAAAATTACACAGAATTAAAGTTCTCGACCATTCGCCGCGAACGAGGAGCATTATTTGCGGCGAGAGGAGGCCTCTGCCATTCGCTGCAGCCAACAGGATTTTTCGCTGCAGCGAACTGGTCACCTTCGTTTGCTGCAACTAGCAAGAACATTCGTCGCAACGAACTGATACCCTACGTTCGCCGCGACGAGATATTAAATTCGTCGCGGCGGCGAATGGCGCTCGCTGTTCGCCCTCAATCTAACAAATAACAATGGAAATGGACAAAAGGAATGGATAAAAACACTTACTGAATGACGAAAATACAAATGGGAGAAGATTTGAGGATGTTGGAAGCTTCTAAAGCACACCGAGGGCACAGCAGCGAGGAGGAGGAGGCGGCGAGGGCACAGAGAAAAGGCAGCGAAATGAGGAGGGAAGGAGAAAGAAGAAGAAGAAAAAAAAAAAGGACGGGGGAGACGCAGGGACGCGAGAGAGGAAAAGACCAAAAAGGGCCTCGGACAAAAGAGAAGACCAATGGTCCAGAGGGACAAAATACTTATTTGCCGCAACGAGGCAATCGTTAGCCGCGGCGAATAAAACGGAAAACCCTACATTAGCCGCGGAGAACAGCGATGTTCGCCGTGACTAATCACCCAAAACAAAACACAAATTCTAAGGATCCTGCACAAATTGCATAAACATTCAATTTATTATCCCACGTATCAACCATTCTCTTCAATCAAATCATCTTTGTATTAAACTAGGAAGAACACATAGCTAACAAAGGGAAACACTTTATTCAAACGAAATGGAAATCCTACCTACTACTCTAAACCCATCTTGTTGGTTCCTCCCTCATACTTAAACAATATAATCATGCTCAACAATATGCACGTTGGTATCAAACATAGCACAATTATATAGTAAATGAAGGAAAGAGAAAACCTGGCACTCAAGGCGGGTCTTGTAGCTCGGGATGGACGACTGTTTGATATCCAAGCTCCACCAAGAGCTTGGTTGCTAGTCGACTCCGCGTCCATACTGCACCCAACAGTGCTCTGCAAAATCGTCAAAAGAAAACTTTCTCCAAAAATATTGTCGATGGCGGGATATAAAGTTTCTACAAATTGAGCGAGCATCATCAATAGAAACATCAAGCATGTGAACACCCGAGAGGAATAATCTTCATGAGGATGCTTCATAGCTTCATACATGTTGAAGCTAACTTGTTGATCACCAACTTCCATGGTGATCTCCCTTCCTTCATACTAATCATAGTACTTGTCGTCCAAGGAAGGGTCGTCCAAGGATTAAGGAAGTGTCTGCACCACTTCAGCTTGACATATCCACACATAAAAATCGGCGAGAAACACTAAACCCTTGACTTGGACCAAAATATCCTCAATAATGCCCACAGGATGTCTGAAGGATCTGTCGGCCAATTGTAACACTACTGATGTAGGTTTTATGCTCTTCACTCCGAGGACCTCATAAAAAGATTTCGGCATAACATTAATCGCCGCTCCCAAATCCAATAATGCTCTCCCAATTGTTACTAATTAAAACTTGTTAAAAACCTTAGTGTATGCGATGAATGATTAATGCAATAAATCAACCAAATAATAACACAACCAACTTAATCAAACACAACTAGGCAGATTAAATTAATTAATGCAATCATCCAATTGATATACATGAACTCCATGTAATTAAGCACAGCATTCAACAATAATCAATCCATAACATAAATCAAGTTTTACATCCGATTAAACTTATAACCGGATTCAATCCATCATACAGTGCAGTCTCCAACTCGGAGGTTTTACAAAATATGACAGAAATCTAAAACAATGGTTGATTACCCCTTTGAAGTTCATGGAACTCCGACCGTTGCTACATCTTCTGGAGAAGGAAACCTTAGCCACGCATGATCTCGGGTGACTCCATCACTGCTGGACAATCACCTCTGACCATGACTACAACGACGAACAGTGAGAATAAATGCGACAAACTATGGAGGAGGTGCAATTGGTGATGGTGGGCGTAAATGCGAAGTGGCGGCGAATCTGCAAAATAAAGAAAACAAAACTATCGAAGAGAACGGAGAAGACGAAGAAGGAGAGCTACCTCGGGAATGCGGCTCTCTGTTTTTGCCCTAAATGGTTAGTTTTTATAGGGAATTGTGCAGGCCGGGTCAGAATAGTGGATTAATTGCCATTTACAGTTGGGTTACGGACATTATTGCGGCGAATGGTCAGTAGTCGTTCTGACAAATGGATTTGGTCACTCTTCAGTAATTAATTGTATTTAATTTATTCGTTGCGATTTAATTGAGGTTCGTTCGCCCGGCGAATCTCGCAAGCATGTTTACTTCTTGAATGTTGACTCCTTTGGTCCTACAAAATACAACCCATTTGCAGATCAATTGTCCCAATAAAATTATGCGAATTAATGACAACCGACAACAAAATACCGATGTGTGCAATTTATCAAAACTCAATGTGCGGGACCAAAATAAGCATAAAAATCATAGATCAGGCGTCAAAAAATGCATAAATACTAAAGAAAACAGGCCTAATTTGTAGTATAAATATGGTCCAATCAACTGGCATATGCACCAGTCGACTAGCACATGCACCAGTCGACTACAACATGCAAAAGGTGGGATGATGGATGATTTTAGGTATAGATTCAATGTGATTGATGAATTGCCCTAAATCATTCCATATAGTTATGGTGACTATAATCCTACGGCTTGGAGGAGAAGAAGATGAGACCTGAAAACCCTCACACATCATATGAAAACTAACGCCTTCTATTAATATGGGGAGAATCAGAGTTCTTATAGAGTTGGGTTGTTGAGTAAACCCAAGCTCACTCTATACGAATATGTTCGAACCATGAAAATAAGATTTTTAGATTAATGGGTCGGTTTTCACTAGAAGCGTTGATTTGTTGCGTAAACTCAAGGTCAACGTAGACAGAGGCGAAATTAGGTTGTGTACATCAGATGTACGCGCATCAAGAGTTGATAACCCAATGTGTGTGCATACATCACGAGTTGATAGCACTAGTTGATAGTTGCATCTATGAATCAAATGGTATGACCGATACCTGCCGATTGATCTAAGGTGATTTGTTGGGTAAACCCAAGGTCATTTTAGTAATGTCGGATATCTATGATGTAATTGGTATGACCGATACCTACCGATTGACCTAAGGTGGCTTGTTGGGTAAACCCAAGGTCATTTTAGTAATGTCGGATATCAACCCACTAGCACATTTTGTCATAATGTTTCTTGGATTCGTACTGAGGGCCATGGACTCTTTGAAACTAGTGGGAACCATATGCATGTCATGCAAGTCCTTATGATCATGCATGTAATTCTATTCTAACATTCTTTCTCTCTTTTCCCTATAGGTTATTGAAGATGACTTCAAGTGTGAATTTGCGCTCACTAATGGATTCGAACAAATTAACTGGACCCAACTTTCTTGATTGGCTGAGAAATCTGAGAATTGTTCTCAAATCTGAGGAATTGGGCTATGTCCTAGATGTTCCACTTCCTGATCCACCTGCTGCTGATGCTTCTGATGAGGATCAGAAAGCATATCGTAAGCGTCTTAAAGACAGTGACATGGCTACCTGCATTATGCTCGCATCTTTGTCACCAGAGCTGCAGAAGCAGCATGAGTCTATGGATGCTAATACCATAGTGTTTCATCTTAGGGAGCTGTTTGATGAGTAAGTTCGGTCTGAAAGGTTCGAGACCTCGAGGCTACTCTTCACTACTAAGATGACTCGGTTCATCTGCAGCAAGATGCATCAAGATGAATGGGTATATTGAGAGGTTGGTTGTCTTAGGTTTTGTTATGGATTATGAATTAAGTGTTGACTTAATTCTGGTTGGATTGTCTGATAGTTATTCACAGTTTGTGTTAAACTATCGGATGAACCAAATATCCACAATAATCCCTGAGTTGATCAATCTGCTCAAGACAACAGAGCAAGCTATCAAAAAGGATAGCAAGCAAGTGTTTATGGTGGACTCTTCTTCTGGTTCAAAGAAAAAGAAGCTGAAGAAGAAAAGGTCTAAGAAACCGAAAGGAAGTGTAGCCAAGAAGAAAACCAAAGAAACTGCACCAAAAGGAACTTGCTTCCATTGTGGCAAGATTGGCCACTGGAAGTGAAACTGTAAAGTCTATCTGGAAGAATTGAAGCAGAAGAAGGCATCAGATGCCTCAACTTCTTCAGGCATGTTTGTCATTGAAGTTAATACTGTTTCTGACCATAACATATGGGTATTAGATACCAGTTGTGACTCACACATATGCAATGATATGGAGGGCCTCAGGGACAGTAGACAACTCATGAAGGGAGAGATAGACCTGCGTGTAGCAAATGGAGCAAGAGTTGCTGCATTAGCCGTAGGCACTTATTTCTTGTCACTCCCCAGTGGGCTTGTAATTAAATTGGATGAATGTTATTTTGTACCTGTATTAACAAAGAACATATTGTCTGTTTCTTGTTTAAATAGAGTTGTTTTCCATTTGACTTTTAGTAACAATGGTTGTTCTATTAATTTGAATGGAATGCTTTATGGTACTGGTACATTATGCAATGGAATTTACATATTAGATATGTCACATCCAATTATGAATGTCAATGACACAAAAAGACATAAGCGAGATAATTTAAAATCAACTTACTTATGGCATTGTCGCTTGGCCATATAAATGAGAGGCACGATAGCTAAGCTCCATAAGAGTGGTAGTTTAGGGTCATTTGATTATGAATCATATGACACATGCGAATCTTGTTTATTAGGCAAGATGACTAAATTACCCTTTAAGGCAAAGGGTGAACGAGCAACTAGAGTATTAGACCTAATACATTCAGATGTATGTGGTCCGATGTCCATCCATGCCAGAAGTGGTTGTCTTTACTTCATTACATTTATCAATGATTATTCTCGATATGGGTACCTGTATCTGATGAGATGCAAATCTGAAGCATTTGAAAAGTTCAAACAATTCAGAAATGAAGTAGAAAACTAACTTGGAAAAAGTATCAAGACATTACAATCAGATCGTGGTGGGGAATACTTAGACCAACAGTTTTTGAATTATCTAAGAGATAATGGGATTTTATCTCAATGGACTCCTCCTTACACACCACATCATAATGGTGTAGCAGAAAGGAGAAATCGAACCTTGTTAGACATGGTACGATTAATGATGGGCTTTACAAAGTTACCAAAATCCTTTTGGGGGTATGCACTCGAGACAGTTGTTTACTTGTTAAACAGAGTTCCATCAAAGACAGTTGATGTTACTCCATATGAGATGTGGACTAACAAAAGACCCTATCTTACTCATTTGAAAGTTTGGGGTTGTCTCGCTTATGTGAAGCGGACACGGTCGAGATAAACTTGATGCAAAGTCGACAAGTGTTTGTTAAGTAGGATATCCTAAAGAAACAATGGGATATCAATTCTACCTTGCTGAGGAACAAAAGGTGTTTGTTTCGAAGCATGCTGTCTTTTTAGAGAAAGAATTTCTTTTACAAGAAGACAGTGGGAGCAAAATTGAACTTGAAGAAGTTCAAGATGCTCGAATAGACGTAGATCAACTGCCTGAACCTGAAACTTTGACTCATACAGATGAAGTAACAGTTCAACCTTCTACAACACACGAAGTTCGTAGGTCACGTAGGATACGCTCTATTCCCGAGAGATATGGATTTCTCGTGAATGAACAGAATGACGTATTGTTCATAGAAGATAATAAGCCTACCACCTATGAAGAGGTTCTAAAGAGTTCAGAGTCTGAGAAATGGCTTCATGCCATGCAGGCTGAAATGGATTCCATGTATGAAAACCAAGTATGGACTTTGGTTGAGGCACCCGAAGGAATCAAACCCATAGGGAGTAAATGGGTTTTCAAAAAGAAAACCGACATGGATGGTAATGTAATTACCTATAAAGCAAAACTTGTGGCTAAAAGTTTTCGTCAAAGACAAGGAGTTGACTACGACGAGACCTTCAGCCCAGTAGCAATGCTTAATTCCATTATAATACTCCTAGCCATTGCCACTCATTATGATTATGAGATATGGCAAATGGATGTGAAGACAACTTTCCTAAATGGGAATCTAGCTGAGGATGTGTATATGACACAACCTGAGGGCTTCATCTCCTATGATGGCGAAAAGGTATGCAAGCTTCAGAAATCCATCTATGGATTGAAGCAAGCATCCAGGAGTTGGAATATCTGTTTTGATGAGGTAATCAAAGAGTTTGGTTTCTCACAAAATCCGGATGAACACTGTGTGTATAAGAAGGTTAATGGGACTGCAATCGTATTCCTTGTACTATATATAGATGACATATTATTGCTAGGAAAAAATGTCTCTATGCTACAATCGGTGAAGATTTGGTTGTCCAAACAATTTGCCATGAAAGACCTTGGTGAAACAACTTATATCCTTGGGATAAAGATCTATAAAGATATATCAAAAAGGTTGCTTGGTCTTTCACAATCAATGTACATAGACAAGATGTTAAAGAGGTTTAGCATGGACCAATCCAAGAGAGGTTACCTTCCCGTGACTCATGGGATAACACTCTCGAAATCTATGTGTCCTATGACACAAGATGAGAGGATGCGCATGAGTATGATCTCGTATGCATCTGCGGTAGGATCTATCATGTATGCAATGCTATGTACGAGACCCGATGTATCATATGCTCTAAGTGTTACGAGCAGATATCAATCGGATCTAGTGAGGTCCTTTGGGTGGTATCGAGAATATCCTCAAGTACTTGCGAAGGACTAAGGATGTTTTCTTGATATATGGAGATGGAGATCTCAAAGTGGCGGGTATCTGATGCCGCTTTCAATCGATAAGAATGATTCCAAATCCCAATCAGGTTACGTATTCACACTGAATGGCGGGGCAGTTAGTTGGAAGAGTTCCAAATAAGAGACAACTGTCGATTCAACGACCGAGGCAAAGTACATTGCCGCTTCAGAAGCAGCAAAGGAAGCAATTTGGATAAAAAAGTTTATTACTGAACTTGGTGTGGTTCCTAGCTGTGATGGGCCCATGCAGTTGTATTGTGACAACAATGGGGCTATTGCGCAGGTGAAAGAACCAAGGTCTCATCAACGATCCAAACACGTACTCCGCAGATATCATCTGATCATAGAGATCATAGGACGAGGTGATGTCCAAATCGAGAGAATTCCCACCGAGCAGAATATTGTTGATCCATTGACAAAGCCATTATCACAAAAGAATTTTGATTCTCATGTACTCGCCTATGGTATTAGATATCAAGGTGATTGGCTTTAGGTCAAGTGGGAGATTGTTAGAGTAGTGCCCTGAAGGAAATCGCCTTTAGCGCATTTTGTGCAAAGTTGTGTACATACTTTATGAATAAATAAACAAAGGCATATTTCATTAATTTGATGTTCATTATTTATGAATGGATATTGATCTATAAGCAAATTAATGAAGTCCATGATATATGACATAGCATGAAGGAAATTGTGATGTGATCATACTACTGAGATTCCTATCATGTGCAATTATGTCATTATCTAAATTATCCTAGTCATAGGATTCTTGAGGCTGGACATGGTAATCCGGAAAGACTAACACATCTCAAGCTCCTTGATTTGATTAGCGGTGGATCTCGAAGCGTAAATATGAAATATTTAGGGTTGAGATGTGGATGCTTACTAGATGTAGTAAGTACATTAGATGACCTGCTATGAGATCATCACATGGATGTCCTATTCTAATGTCAGTGATAATCTCATCATAGCAATGGTGCAAGTATCCTTAGACTTTAGGTACTCAAGGATATCTTGGATACTGATTCTGTGTTTTGACTCCATTTCTTGTTGCCTTACAGAGGTTGCTCATAGGGTGGTGATTGGGTACAGCTTGAGGTATTCGAAGGTAATTGAGTAGCCAATAGAGGATTCACCACTTCTGTGATAGCAGAAGATGATACCCATGGCCTCTTGTCAGGGTCATTACTTGGAAGTCTCTGGCCGGAGCATATATGTCATGAAGAATGTCTTCATTGACATATTAAGTAATGAGTCCCAGGACAAGAACTGAAATCACTTTGACTAGATTTGACGTATTCAGTCTAGTAAGAGTTGACACTTTTCCCATACTCATAACCAAGTGGGGTATAGCATGGTGAAAGGACGAATTGCACGGTAATTGTCTATGGAAAGGTTCGTGATATGGTTCAAGATGAATACATGTTCATTCGTCAAACCAATTACTTTCTGGTCAATTGGGGGTCATTATGTGTTGCTAGATACCGCTCATGACTCGCTCAGATTAAGTGTTGATTTAAGTGGCCAACATAACCGGGAACGTAATGGGTCACACGCATAAGAGTGACTCGGAAAAATCGTAAAATAGTTTTAGACAGAGTTCCAATATATGGAGAGCAAACGGACCAAATGGATCCCGATGAGATCGAGATATGTCTCGATGAGATCGCGACATTGATATTGCTGAAAAAGGTTTTCGGGGGTTTTTCCCATATCGGGACCCGGTAGGCTTGTAGGACCGACCCAGGTGTGGTGGACCACTTCAAGATTATATACATATATATATATGATTAATTAATTAAAGAATTAATTAATATATATATATATGTACTGCGATAGTGGATGGAAGAAGCTTCCATTTCATGCTTAGTCATCAATTCATTTAATGACTAAAGACAAAATAAAGGAGATGAGAAGAGAAGTGATCGTTGGCTTTGATAGAGGAAGAAAGGTTTTAAAAACTTAAGTGTTAAGTTTTGAGTGAGTGGTCGTGGGTTTTGGAGAAAACCTATGGTTTAAGAGAAATTGTTTTCCTCTCATCATCGACCTTCTTCATCTCCTCCAAGCTTCTTCTTCATTCCTTCTCCATCGTTGATTCTAAGCTCTCCAAGGACAAAGGTAAGAGCTAGCACTCTTTAATTTGTTCTAGCTATTCCCAGGTCAAAGGGTTTGTCCCGGTTAGGTTCTCCGATCTCTGCGTGGATACCGTTAGAGACGGTCTCCTTTGGTCGTTTTGGTTTGACTTTGTTATATAGTCACATGGATCACGGCTTTGGAAGGTCCGGAACAAAATTTTGTTTTCCTTGCGATGCGCATGTGATGCTCACACCGGGATTTTCCTACAGAACGTACAAGTAGACTTATACCATTGTGCAAGTTGACTTATGATAATGTGCACGTACAAGTCGACTTATACCATTGTGCAAGTCGACTTATGCATGTGTAAGTCGACTTACCTGAGAATACAAGTCGACTTATGCATGTGTAGGTCGACTTATATATGTGGATTGCTTTCTAATCGGCTAATTTCTCAATCCGTGCAGTTCCAATTCACAATACCAAGTGTAATATCCTTCACTATGATGTACCAATGAAACACTTTCATTGTATCATGCTCACCATGTATAATCATACTGTACATGAAAAACTTGAAATGGATTAATGCACTATTAATCACTGAGATTTCCAAATATTTTTGCGAATATCAAACAATCACCCTAAGTATCTTTAGGTAGTCTACACTTCATCAAGACTACTTCGGCACTGGTCACAAAATTTGTGACGGCCAAAACAATCAAGACAACGAAATACACTAACGAGACGCTACTGTGACATATTTGACATCCGAAAATTTTTGGAAACCCAATTTCAAGAAAATCATTTTGGAAAGCATACAAAATCAATGTAAAATATTTTTAATCACATTAAAAATGATCCAAGGCATTGGAACTGAAAATTACACAATCATACATTTCAAACAAAACAGCTCCAGCAACTTTCTCAAAACTGCCAAGCTCTGGGTTTTGTTTGAAAAACTCATTGAAAAAATTTCAATAAATTCTGAGAAAATTACAGAGGTTACAACATGTTCACAACATGCTTCTGGAATGTTTTTAGGATTTATTTCCATCAAAAACTCAACCAACCTCAGTAACAAAGCCAGTGTAGAATCTGTGTTCCTCGGCACAGTTATTCCCAGCGGCACATAATAAATTCTCAAATAAATAGTAAATCACCAAGAAAAAATTTTTCCATTCTCATAGACATTCATAACATCTTAGAGACATGAAGGTGAAAGAAAATCTGAAAAAAAAAATTTCAACAATTTATTCTCGAATTTATAAGCATGCCTGTTCATTGAATGTGCACAAACACAGCAACCAGAACATTAGGGAATAAATTAGCAAAACCATATCAAATCACATTGATAAATTCCAAGCCTCCACAGACATATGCAACAACATCTTGTGAACATATCTGGGAAAGAAAATTTTGAAAAAAATATTTCTACACTGAATTCGAAATTAACATTTACAACATGCATCATCGTCACAAGCAATAGGCAACTCCGACCTAGTCATGATTTCTTCGTTATATACGACACAAGTGGCTTTGATACCACTGTAGGAAAATCCCGGTGTGAGCATCACATGCCCACGGTGCGGAAAACAAAAATTTTTATTCCGGGACCTTCCCGAAAGCCAGGATCCATGTGTCTATACAACAAACTCAAACCATAACCGCCAAAGGAGACCGTCTCTAATGGTATCCACGCAGAGATCGGAGAACCTAACCGGGACAAACCCTTTGACTCGGGAATAGTTAGAACAAATTAAAGAGTGGTAGCTCTTACCTTTGTCCTTGAAGAGCTTGGAATCAACGATGGAGAAGCTTGGAGAGGAGAAAAATGGAGAGCTTGAAGATGATCCTCGTTGATAAAGAGAGAAACTTGAAAAACAATTTTTGAAGAACCTTATCATATGAATTAAAAACCCTCTCTTTATACCAACGACCATCCTCTTCTTCACCCTTCATTTGCCATTTGTCTTTTACTTTTAAAAGAACATTAAATGCAAATTTGGTGAATGCTTTCCACGTTAGTCTTATATATATATATATATATATATATATATATATATATATAAAGTTAAAGCTCATCTCCTCCTTTGTTTCCACGTATATATGTATATATATATATATATTAATTAATTAATTAATCAATTATATATATATATAAATAAATGCTGAAGTGGTCCAATACACTGGGCCTGGTCCTACTAACCCATCGGGTCCCATATGGGAAAAACCACCGGAGACCTGTCTCAGCAATATCGATGTCGCGATCTCATCGGGACATATCTCGATCTCATCGGGATCCATTTAGTCCGTTTGCTCTCCATATATTGGAACTCTGTCTAAAACTATTTTACGAATTCTTCGAGACACTCTTATGCGTGTGACCCATTAGGTTCCCGGTTATGTTGGCCACTTAGATCAACACTTAATCTGAGCAAGTCATGAGCGGTATCTAGCAACACATCATGGCCCCCAATTGACCGGAAAGTAATTGGTTTGACGAATGAACATGTATTCATCATGAACCATATCACGAACCTTTCCATAGACAATTACCGTGCAATTCGTCCTTTCACCATGCTATACCCCACTTGATTATGAGTATAGGCAAAGTGTCAACTCTTACTAGACTGAATACGTCAAATCTAGTCCAAGTGATTTCAGTTCTTGTCCTGGGACTCATTACTTAATATGTCAATGAAGACATTCTTCATGACATATATGCTCCGGTCAGAGATTTCCAAGTAATAACCCTGACAAGAGGCCATGGGTATCATCTTCTGCTATCACAGAAGTGGTGAATCCTCTATTGGTTACTCAATTACCTTCGAATACCTCAAGTTGTACCCAATCACCACCCTATGAGCAGCCTCTGTAAGGCAACAAGGAATGGAGTCAAAGCACAGAATCAGTATCCAAGATATCCTTGAGCAACTCAAGTCTAAGGATACTTGCACCATTGCTATGATGAGATTATCACTGACATTAGAATAGGACATCCATGTGATGATCTCATAGCAGGTCATCCAATGTACTTACTACCTCTAGTAAGCATCCACATCTCAACCTTAAATATTTCATATTTACAGTTTCTGAGATCCACTGCTTGACCAAATCAAGGAGCTTGAGATGTGGTAGTCTTTCCGGATTACCGATGTCCAGTCTCAGTAATCCTACGACTAGGGGTAATTTAGATACTGACATAATTGCACATGATAGGAATCTTAATAGTATGATCACATCATAATTTCCTTCATGCTATGTCATATATCATGGAATTCATTAATTTACTTATAGATCAATATCCATTCATAAATAATGAACATCAAATTAATGAAATATGCATTTCTTTATTTATTCATAAAGTATGCACACAACTTTGTACAAAATGCGTTAAAGGCGATTGCCTTCAGGGCACTACTCTAACAAGTCCGACATTCAACTTTTGTTAAGAATTCAAATATCATTCAAAATTCAGATACACATAGAAAACATCCAATACATTCCCAAATATTAAACTACTCAGACTTTAAGCATTTAATGTTTGGAAATTAAACAAATGCAATCAATCCTAGGAAAATCATCTAGGTTGACTCACAATACAATATGCTATTACCTGGATGATCCAGCAATGTCTGACTGGCATCCAATGTGCTCCTCTATATCATACAAAACGCTTTTACAAATATTGCACTTTTACACAAATGTATAATTATTTCCTTATGTACATCTACGTATATCAAAATTATGCACAATGCATGTTCAATGACAATCCTAGATATCTTATTGTAATTCGTATTATCAAATCTTTCACAAAGCCCTCAAAAACAATTTACAGTTCAAGAGCTAAGTCACAGGCGTCCACATCTCACACATCCATGCGTAATAACCAAGAAAAATCACGGCTTTGTAGTCCAAATTAATTCAGTCACAGGTGTGAGAACTTAACTCACGCCCGTGCATGTCCAAATATGGATGTGAGATCTTAAATCATGCCCATGCATATCAAATGACCCCTTTCAAAATTTTCTAACAACATGCATTCAGGTCAACTTGCAACGTCATTCTGATAATGTAAATGAAACAATTAGGAAATACTTTCTTCTAGAAAATTATTCCCCATTTTCTTAACTTTCTAATGATACAAAGATCATTCAATTTGGTTCAGTATTTAAAATGTTATACTCAATTTATTTTGGACTGTTCTTAAAACCGTAACACTACTCTACATTTACTTTGAGTAAAATTTATAATTCTTAGAGATAAAATAAAAATTTGATCTCTTCAAAAAATTTGTTTTTAGTTCAATTTAAATAAATAATCGTTCCATTTGGATACCTACTGATTAAAATATACTCAAAATATCAAAGCATGTTTAGTGAAATAATACTAGTTATCATATTCCAGCAAACCTCAACGTGTTCATCTTAAATTCAACAATCAATCCATTTTAGATGGCCATAATGTTTGGTGGAGATGAAGAACAATGAGGTTTGAATCTAATGGTTCAATAATCAAGTCATTTGGACATCGAGTGAAGAAGTTATAACAAAAATACAGAAGGATGTTCAGAAACACATTGTTTCAAAAAAGTTGGAAGTCGTGAACATGTAATTTTACTGGTAGGACATGATTGTGCAGAAGCACGATCACAACTAGTGATCTTCTTTAGCAATTCAGCATGATTAAGACTCGCGACTTGCTTCCTACACTAAACAACTTCCTCTTTTTCTTCCATTTATTTCCATTATTTCCCAGATTAAACACGTCTAACAAATCCAGTATGGATTTCTAACTTCTATACAATTTCTAAACAAATCAAATTCAAGTTTACACATCAAAAGTCACAAATCTAAAACTTCACAAATTCTCTCTCTCTCTCTCTCTGTGTGCTGTATTTTCTAGATTTTGATTCTTACTTAAATCTTCTTCAATCAAGACAAATAACACTCCAACCAATTCTTCTAACTAAATTTTAGCTCATCAGCACAAAACAAATCAAAAATCCAATTCTCATACATACAATTTCTAGTTTCTACAATTTGTTTCTCTTTCTACATTCATTTTATGCATTTTTCCCATTTTTTCTACTCGTTCATTTCATCATAAATTTATCATTTAAGCAACTCTATTTTAAGACCTCACCAAAACTTCATTTCATGTCATTTAACTCATTTAAATTCATGTAAAACCATATCTAAAAATATTTCACAATTTCACGCATGAATAGTGAAAACACATATTCGGATTTCTCTAAACCAAAACAGAGAACATATTTTTACATCAACTTTCCAACTTTTGCATATCCATTTCAATATAACAACAGAGCCTATTTCATACTTTTCTGGACAATTTCTATTTCACAAATCTTTCATTTATCATCTCATTCATTAACCACTGAAACTACTCTTCTCTAACAACTCATGATAAATTCATATGCATAATCAACAACAATGAATCATCATCAAAATCACTTAATTGATCCAACAATAAGAGGGAATCAAGTATACAAAAAGCATAACAATTTGCTATTCGTTGTTAAGTATTTCTTCACAGTAAAGAACAATAGCTATAGTAAACTTTCCTTACTCAAAACATCAAAATATGTGTAAGCATTGAATGTCTTTCACATGTAACTATTCACGTGAGTCAATTGTCACAATTTGACTGGCTATATTTCTTAGTCCAAAATATCCTACATTTTCAAAATTTTCCTAAAATTCAACAAAAATTCTGAAATAATCATAATACGCTCCAAATAAATTTTCACCATAAATAATTCACAATTCATGTGCAGTAATCAAAATTCTCATGCATGTACAAAAACGTGCGAAGCATGATATGCATTTTCTAGTTTCTCATTAATTTCTAATAATTCACTATTCTCACCTTAATATAGGTAACAGGATGTTACAATTTTGATGGTTCAAATGCTATAGGGTGGATTTCAAAATCACCCCATTTTTTATTATAATGCTAAACCAGAGCTAGAGCACTTTTAAGTGATTTTGTTTTACATGGATGGGCCAACTTTTAGTTGGTATCAATGGATGTATCGCAATGGCCAAATCACCACTTAGGATTTTTGTTTTGTAGTCTCTTGAAATGTGATTTACTTCCTCCTTTTACGATGATCCACATGGGGCTTTATTTAAGTTAAATCAGAAGGGATTTATGAAAGACTATCTTACTAAGTTTGTAGGTTTGGCTAATCGAATTGTTAGCCTTCAGCCATCCTTTTAACGTAGCTATTTTATTTCTGATCTTACTCCTGAAATCAAGCAAGAGGTGTAGGCTTTACAACCACTTACCTTGACTCAAGTTGTAGCTCTTGCCAAACTTTAAGAAGAAAAAATATTTGATGTTAAATCTGCATTTCAAACTCGACCTTCCTTTGGCACATCTCCCTCAATTTTTCCTCCTCCTATTCCTTCGTTGAAACTTCAACCACCTAAACCCACATCAACCTCAAATCCATTTTCTTCTAAGTGTTGGGATCCGTTTTTGAAACCCAACCTCTTGCGAATATCATAAGTCTTGAGCGTATCTTTACTACATCATACTCTTTAATACATAACATACAAATAATTTTCATCATTTACATTTCAATACCCTCAAAACAAAAGGATTTTACAAAGCTATAATGGCCTTTCAAGCCACCTTACAACATAATCTGAAAACACAAAAATACAAAATACGCAAATTTAGAGTGATGCCTTGACTCTCTTTCACTCCGTCTCTTCCTCATCACCTAGAGGTGGGGACAAGAAGGGGGTGAGCTTGAAAGCTCGTGGGTAACAGTTTATAATAAAAAGATAAGCAAAAACTTTTGAAAACATTCACTTGCCATAAAAATATTCTTATGGTTCTTAAATCACATGTTTCTTAGGCTTTCAGCCAAAATTCACAAGTTGCAAAACATGAATGCATCAAAATTATTAACATAACATGAGCACATAAGCATATCAAATATTTTGGGTAAGTCCAAAACTTGACGAGCTACACATTTCTAATGTCATGGTCCTATGTAGTTGTAAATTCTTGAGGGAGTCCTTGAAGGAGCTCCATGCCACTAGTGGGTAGGCAGGAGAAGCCTATACATGGGTCAATGTGCATGTGACGGTTCTTGAGGGACTACCACAAACCCACATAACACATATATTTCAAAATTTTGTAAGCTTGTTTCCCCAAAATAGCACTTCTTGTAAACTTGCTTTTTCAAATACTTGATATATATCTTGAAAATCATTTTCGAAAACATGATTTCATAAATATACATCTTTCACAAAAGATATCACTTAAGCCATGTAACAAACATATAGCAGATTTCACAATCATTCATGAGCAATAATGCAGCATTTATGATGCAAATGAAAATCAGAAAACTTCTTTAATTTAAAGAAAACAGTAGTGGCTTATTTATTCTATTATAAACGTGTACCCACCTTGATTTCCTTTATTATGGACTTGCTCAAAAAGCCTCTTCTCTTGTTCCTCTTGCCTCTTTTAATCCCTTTATACAATAACAAAAACCCCACTCAATAGGATTTTCAATTGAAAATTCCTCAAAGCACAGTCACTAAAATTGGTTCTAGAATACTTAAACCCAAGTCTTTTCTAAACTCCATGAACTAACATCCTTCCAAAAATCCAAAAGATTTAAAGTGATCTTACCTTCATTCTTCACCAAATGAAGGGATCTTTAGCTCAAAAGGAAGCTGTTCCGTTCCTCTTCCTTTTTCCTTTCTTAAATAACTCCAAAATCTCTTTTGAAGGTTAACATAATTGAAACCCTAGCTCAACTCTCTTCTTTTCTCTCCAACAATCAAACTCTCTTTCTCTTTCTTTCTCATTTCGTTATTCTCTTGTCCTCCCAATTTCGTTCTTGTTTCTTCCTTAAAAGCAAAACCATAATTTCATCTTCCTTTTATGCCCTTAATGAGTCCAAAAAGTCTATTTTATCCTTCCTTATAGGCTTATGTACTTTTAATCTTAAGTGTCTTGACAAAAGTACCCTTGAATATTCTGACATAACTCTTTCTTCTAGGAAAGTTTTCTCCCTTGTCTTAAGTTTCCAATGACACCAAAATCAATCCATTTGGTTTAGTGATTCAAAAGATATACTTCAAATATTTTTGGACTGCTCTTGTCCAAATCAGCATACTATGTACAACTTCTATCCGAAATTTAAACATCTTCGAAACTGAATTAGATTCCAATTTCTTCATAACAGTTGTATATCCATGTCTCTATTTCACCAAAAATTAGGAATCATCTCATTTGAAGCTCTACCAGTCTAGAAATCATTAAAATAATGAAATATGTTCAGTGGAATAACACCAATTCATATTATTTAAAAACACACACACTATACCCGTCCCACATTTTTCACTCAATCTCTCTCACTTCATTTCATATGGATAATATTTTTGGTTAAGAGGTATAGCAATGTCTTACAAGTCCAATGGTTTAAGAATCAAGTCATTTGAGTGTCTAGAGAAGAAGTTATGGCCAAAAGAATCCAATCTGGTTTTATCCTCAATCAAATTGAACCTATCGTGGGACAATTAGTATAACTTTCTCTAGAGATATAAGATTTAGGTTTTCTTTAAATGTTTTGAAATACGACTTCAATATATACAATTTTTATGAAGACCTAAAAGATAAATTCCATCTTCTGAGGGATCAAAATAGGAACAGAAGATGTAATATGAATAGTAACCATTAAGAAGTTTATGAATAAAAACACAGAAGAAGCTTGCAATTGTCATAAATTCCTCTACAGATATATGATTTAGGTTTTATTTAGATGGTTTGAAATAGTACTTTAAGAGCTACAACTTTCATGAAGACCTCAAAGACAAATTCCATCTTTTGAAGGATCATAAATGGAACAGAAGATGTATCATGAACAATAACCCAGAAGAAGTTTATGAACCATAACATAGAAGAAGCTTGCAATTATCATAACTTCCCCTAAAGATATCTAATTTAGGTTTTATTTTGATGGTTTGAAAGAATACTTCATGGGCTACAACTTTGATGAAGACCTCAAAGACAAATTCCATTTTTTGAAGGATAAAAAATGGAATAGAAGATGTAACATGAATAGTAACCCAAAAGAAGTTTATGAACAGTAACATAGAAAAATCTAGTAATTGTCATAACTTCCTCTAAAGATATCTGATTTAGTTGTTATTTAGATGGTTTGAAATAGAAATTCAAGAGCTACAACTTATGTGAAGATCTCAAAGACAAATTCCATCTTCTGAAGGATCAAAAATGGAACAGAATATGTAAGGTGAACAGTAACCCAGAAGAAGTTTATGAACAGTAACACATAAGAAGCTTGCAATTATTATAACTTCCTATACAGAAATCTGATTTTGGTTTTCGTTAGATGGTTTCAAATATAACTTCAAGAGCTACAACTTTAATGAATACCTAAAAGACAAATTCCATCTTTTGAAGGATCAAAAATGGAATAGAAGACGTAATATAAATAGTAACCTAGAAGAAGTTTATGAACAATAACACAGAAGATGTTTTAGGCATGAATTTCGATTCCAATGTCTAAAATTCTCATACTATAGACCGTTAGACAGATAACAAAAATATCTACAACTCTCGAGAAGGAAACTTTGCCAAAATCTATCTAGATCAATCCCAATGTTCCCCTAAAGTCCAAAGATGAATTTTACATTCATCCACCAATGTACTACACTTAGTTCTCACTTCATGACAATTTTTAAGACTCTTAAAGATAGAATTGAAATTCAATACCTTCATAAGAAATGTTTTCATATATTTCTAGTTTAATCCAAATTAAGAATCATATTTTTTATATAATTAGAGAAAAAGTTGTGGCTAAAAGACTGAAGCATACTCCATAAACATTTTCCAGATCAACCATCCATTTTATTTCACAATCTCTCCTTAACACAAATCATTCTAAGATCACCTTTTCTACTTCATTTACTCCTCATTCTCAACTTCATTTCAAATCAATATCACATATAAAGAAATTTATAATCCATGATTAATCATGAATACCAATAGCAGAACATACACATATATACATATTCTTCATCAACTTACTACACAAATTCAACTTCATTTTTGCTTTCATTCTACTTCTAACTTTCTCCTTAATTCTTCCCATCTTGAAATCTCTTATCCACTAAAAGCACCAAGGAAAAATATAAATCTATCCATATTTCTCATTCGCTACTTTACTCTTGCCTATCATTTCTTGGTTCAAGAATTTTCATTCATTTGTTCTTTAATCATGACTAATCACCAAAATTTCTTATTTCTAGTTCTAACTTCTAAGAAACATTTGGGGTCCAACACTAAGCCTATTTTCAAGAGATTAACTCCAAAACATATGTTGATTTGACACAAAAAGGGATTGTCCTGCAACTACGATGAGAAGTTTAGTCCAGGTCAATGATGATGATTCAATTCCTCTTTCACCTAATCTTTCAACTCACCAGTCATCTGAGCAATAACCTAATTCTTTGTTGAACCATTCTAGTGATCCAATGCAAATCAGTTTTAATGCATTGGCAGGTCAAACTGCACCAGAAACTTTTCGAGTATTTAGTCTAGAGTTCCTAAACGTGGCCCATAATTATGGCCTATCCATGATCGTGGCAAAAGGCTCAGGTATTGGCCATGATTATGTCCTTCAGGACCACGGTCATGGCATTCATTGAGTAGACTTGTAGTCACTTACGAACTTCACATTTTGAGGGACTTTTTGGAGCTTTCAGACCCCAAAAAGACCCTACGGTTACCTAAAACATAAAAGACTATTTAAAGAACATTAAGAGGAACACAAAAGAACTTTTGCATCAGCCACACTTGAAACCCTAAAGAGAGAATACCGAGAGAGAGAGAGAAGAATAAGGAAGAGAAAGACGAAGCTTACTCAGCGTGCTTCCCAAATCAGGAGGTTTCCTGATGTCGCTACGATATGTTGTCTATTTTAAGTCGTTATTTTCTTTTCATTTCAATTTTATTTATGTATATAATTGAGATGGATAGTATGATGATAAGATTTGGAGTATTGATGATGTTCTAAACTCTCCTTTGGGATTTTATTTTGATTTAATGATAATTTAGTCAATTGTTCTTATTAGATGAATGTCGTGATTTGATTTCATTCTTGCATAATTAGGTAATAAACTAAGAGGGTGAACCAAATGAAAAACGATTAAATTGGATTAATAAGAGTTAGGTAATTTAATAGAAATTGTGACAAATCATATTGGTAATTATACAGAGAGAGATCCCGTCTGATGTTCCGATAGTTTATTAGAGTGCTTCATATCTAATTAGGGTTTTGAATAATTTGTGAAATGAGAGATTGCAAATTTCATAATCTAATTAGGGTTTATAATTTAAGGTTTAATGGTTATAACTTGAGAGAGAGTAATCAACATTAGGATAGTCTAGAACCGACACTCCATTGACACATAATCGGCTAGGTTAGCATTAATGATAAATAAAATCCCCTTTCTCATAAATTGGTAAATTTCTTAGGTTGATTTCTATTGTGAGTACATATTGCTCACTTGTTAATACTTTTGTGTTTAATTTCTGATTTGATTGGTTGAACTCAATTCTCGAAATTAATTTCTATTGCATCTTTTATTTTTAGTTTTATAGTTTTCTAGCTTTAGCTTTTAGGATTAGATTACTCTTCTTCTTCGTGGGATCAACACCTTTAATACTATATTACGAACTATGCGCTTACAGAATATTAAGGGTTTATAAGATTAAAACTTACCCCGATCAATTTTAAACCTTATTGTTAGGTTCGTTTTATTTAAAACTCTCCAAATGACTATTTGTGCAACATAAAGTGAATTACTTGGGGCATATTTTTTAAGGTAAGGGTGTTGAACCAGATCCTTCAAAGATCCAATCCATGTTTGATTGGCTAGTCCCTCGTTCCATAAAGGTTCTTTGAGGATTTTTAGGCCTCACCTACTTTTATCAACGATTTTTCAAAGGTTACACAATGTTGGCTGTCCCACTAACATAACTCTTTAAAAAAGACAAATTTTATTGGTCAGATACTACTCAATGCCTTTTTCAGAATCTAAAACTGGCTATGAATCAAGCTCCAATTCTCACTCTTCCGGATTTAAGTCAACCATTTGTGATCAAAACTGATGCTTCCATGTCTAGATTGGGTGCGGTCCTTGTGCAAAACAATCATCCATTTACTTTTTTCAGTAAGCAATTTTGTCCCAAGTTATCTCGTGCTCTGACATATATTTGTGAGCTGGATGCCATCACCACCACAGTTAAAAAATGGTGGCACTACTTTCTTAGTCACCATTTCGTCATCCTTACTGATCATCACAGCTTAAAGGAATTAATGTGTCAAGCCATTCACACACCAAAACAACAATCTTACCTGGTTAAACTTATTGGCTACGATTTTGAAATACAATATAAAGAAGGTGTTAAGTCAAACCAGACTTCACCTATTAAATAATTTTGATGACAAACAAAGAGAAATATACAAATGAAAAGTAGATGGACGCATGAGAAGTAAAAAACAGCTGAAGGAGAAAAATCAGCCAAGTAAGAATCACCAAGAGAAAGGCATTTAAAGCTTTACAAGAGAAAAGGCATTTAAAGCTTTACAAGAGAAAAGCGATTTAAAGTTTTACAAGAGAAAAGCAAACCGATACAAAATATCGACGGAAGAAAGAAACATCGCTTTAAGTTAGTTACTGAGTCAAACCGAATAACCGCTTTCTTTCAAGATTCAAGAAGCGATATTCAAGAAACAGTTGAAGAACTCGACTATAAATAAGAGTCGAGATTGAAGAAGAAAAACAACTTATGAAACCTTGAATATTCAACTTTTGATTTTCATATTATCTGAGAGAAAAATTGTGAACGATATTTCGAGTGAACAGTGTTAAGAGCATTTCTATTGGAACAAGCTCTTACTATTCTTTCAATTAGAAAGTGTTACGATAGCCTAAAGAGGCTAAGAGTAAAAGAATACTTGCTGTAAAGAGACCTGGAGAGGCTCAATCGAAAGAATACTTGTAAACAGTTCGAAATAGTGAAATCTCGTAAGGATATCGAGGATCGGACGAGCCACGGTTTGGGGTGAACCAGATAAATTGCTGTGTTTTTCTTTCTACTCAGATTACTTATATCATAGTTTTCAAAATTAACAAAGTTTTTTAAAACTAGTTACTTAATTGATTTATTTATAAGTTTTGAAAGAACAAGTAATTTCTAAAGGGATTAACGAAAAGTTTATCACAATTCAACCCCCTTCTTGGTATCTTGATCATATTATTGTTCAATATATTAACGTGTGATTCACTTCAATTGGTATCGAGCTTGGTGTTCAAGAATCACTTTAAAAGTGTGAATTAAAGAAAATGGTGGAATCACACATGTATATTGTCAAGGAGCTTGATCACTAGACCTCCAAAGATTCAATGGTGAAGACTACCACTATTGGAAGGACCGGATGAGATTGTTTATCGAATCTACTCACATTGACCTTTGGGACATCATCGAGAACGGACCATACACACCGAAGATGATGATAAAATCCAATTCCACGAGAAAGATGGACAACCGAAAGCGAAAGCAAGATTTCAACTAAACTCCAAGCGCGAAATGTTTCTTGAGTTGTGCATTGAGCATAAGCGAGTATGACAAAGTTCATGGATGCGACACTCGCCAAAGAAATGTGGGATACATTATCAATTGCACATGAAGGAACAAATCAAGTCAAGGAGTCCAAGATAAGCATTCGGTGCATCAAGACGAGTTATTCAAATGAAAGAAGAAGAGACCATTGATCAAATGTTCGGAAGATTTCAAACAATTGTTAATGGGCTAAAAGCTCTTAGAAGAACGCACAACAGCCAAGACCATGTTCGAAAGATTTTGAGGAGTCTCGCCAAAAGATGGAGACCCAAAGTAATCATTGCATAAGAAGCCAAAGACTTAAGCGTACTAAAGCTTGATGAATTGCTTGGATCATTGAAGATACATGAAGTAGAGCTTGATGCGTAAGATAAGCCCAAGAAAGAGAAGTCCATACCGCTCAAGCGGTCAAAAAATCACAAAATCCGGAAGAAAAGACAAAGAGGAATACATCAAAGGCATTAAAGATTGAAGAATCAAAGGATGATGATTCCAAGAAGTCGTAATCAATCAAGTGATGAAAGCGATGAGTTATCTTTCATTTCAAGAAAGATAAGAAGAATGTGGAAAAGAAGTCCAAAGGAAATTCAACATTCGGAAGGAACAATGGCAAAGACGATGGAAAAATCGAGAAAGCATCTATTACATGTTATGAATGCACTAAGCCGGGACATTACAAGTCCGAGTGTCCAATGTTGAAAAGACAACCCAAAAGAGTAGGGATAACAAGAAAAGCATGATGGCAACGTGGGAGGATCTGGATTCATCGTAATCGACATACAAGCTCGAAGCGTCGTAACATGCTAACATATGTCTGGTAGCTGAAGAAGAAAGTGATGAAGAGGTAACTTCTAGCTATAATAATATACAAGATGCATACTCAGAATTGTTAGAGGATTCTCATGCTATTCTAAAACAGTACAAGTTGTTGAAGAAGAAATATGTAGAAAACCTCAAACATACTCATGAGATAGAGAGTGAGAATATAAGTCTGAGAAAGCAAGTTGAGGAACTGAATAACAATAAAGTTATAGATAGATCCGAAGAGATTAAACAGTTGAAACTGAGAATCAATAATCTCTCGATTGATCTAGCTAAATTTACAGATAGTACAAAAGGATGAATGAAATGCTAGGAAAATGCGTATATCCGAAGTGATAAAAGCTGGATTAGGGTTTACTAAAAATAAGTCCCAAATTATGTGAAATCAATTGTTCAAAAGATAAGAAAAGATATCAATCGGGTTTTCAAAAAGGTCATCAACGTTTTCATTCTACTTCTTATTATCATTCATTACACCATACTAACTCTAAAGGACCCAAGAGAATCTGGGTACCTAAAAACAAGATAATATCTCCTACAGAAATCCTTCTTTGGAAGAGCCAGCAAGCACCATTGGTATTTGGACAGTGGATGCTCGCGTCACATGACGGGAAAAAGGTCTATGTTCCTAGATCTTCAGTACAAGAAAGGAGGTTCGGCAACTTTTGGAGACAACAAGCAGGGCAAGATAATCGGGATTGGTAAGAATTCCCATGCATGCATTAACAACGTACTGCTAGTTGATGGTCTAAAGCATAACTTGATAAGTATTAGTCAATTATGTGATTCTGGTTTTGAAGTTACATTCAACCAAAACTTTTGTGAAGTCAGAAACAAAGATGGTTCTATCTTCTTTTCGGTCGAAAGACGAAACAATCTTTACAAAATTGATTTAGACGATTTTCAGTCTCAAAATATTTCATGTTTTTTATCTACTCAAGAAGAAAGACTGATCTGGCATAAAAAAACTAGGTCATGTCAGTTTTAAACATATTTCAAAACTTTTGAAACATAATTTGGTAAAAGGTTTGCCACAAATTTGTTTTGACAAAGATTTCTTTTGTGAAAGTTGTCGAAAGGAAACAAGTTAAAACCTCTTTCTCTTGAAAACATTTCAGAAACTTCATCTAGACCACTAGAGTTGTTACATATGGATTTATTTGGTCCAACAAGGACAATAAGTCTTGGTGGAAAGAAGTATGGACTTGTCATTGTTGATGATTTTACAAGGTTTTGTTGGATACTTTTTCTGGCACATAAAGATGAGTCTTTCAAGTGTTTTAGAAACCTTTCCATGAGGTTACTGAGAATGAAAAGGAGTGTCCCAAAGATAAGGAGTGATCATGGTGGAGAATTGAGAATGAGAAATTTAGAGTATTCTCGAAGAAAATGGAATTTTCCATAACTTCTCTGCCTAAGGACTCCGCAGACAAAATGGAGTTGTTGAAAGGAAGAATAGGACGATTCAAGAGATGGCAAGAACAATGCTGTGCGAGATGAATCTTCCTAAATATTTCTGGGCAGAAGCGTAGTCATCAATACAAAGATGCCATATTCAGAATAGAGTGTTGTTGTGACCAATATTGAAGAAAACTCCCTATGAGTTGTGGAATGGAAGGAAACCAAACATTTCTTATTTCCATCCTTTTGGTTGCAAGTGCACTATTCTGAACACAAAGGAAGTTCTGGACAAGTTTGATGCAAAGACACTTTCAGGATTATTTCTAGGTTATTCTCTCACCTCAAAGGCATTTAGAGTCTACAACCTCACCTCAAGACGCTTGAAGAAACTATTCATGTCAAGTTCGATGATAGCTCTCAACCCAATAAGGAAGAGGAATCGATAATGATGTCAATTATAAAGGTGCCTTTGACGGAGTACAAAGAAGTATCTTCATCGAAACACTATATGACAAAAGAAAGACATTTCAAGAATTTGGAGTTAAAGAAAGATTGGAGATACAAAAGTTCTCATCCTAAAGAGTCAATTATCGGAGAAACCTCGAAAGGTGTTCGAACAAGGTCCAAGTTCGTAAGAGAAGCCAACGTGGCATTTATATCCAAGTAGAACCTAAGAAGATTGATGAAGCTCTAAAAGATGAAGCATGGATACTAGCTATGCAAGAGGAGTTGAATCAATTTCAGAGAAATAAAGTCCGGTCCTTAGTTCCTAAACCTAAAAGAAATCCATTATTGGTACTAGATTGGTATTCAAGAATAAACTAGACGAATCAGGGAAAAGTAAGTCGAATAAGGCAAGATTAGTAGCACAAGGCTATAATCAGCAAGAAGGAATAGACTACAATGAGACATATGCTCCAAGAGCAAGACCGGAAGCAATAAGGATACCGCTTGCATATGCGGTTTGCCATGACATAAAGCTTTTCAGATAGATGTAAAAGTGCATTTCAATGGTTTTATAGATGAAGAAGTCTATGTTAAGCAACCTCCGGATTTGAGGACATAAAGTATCCAGATCATGTCTCAGACTTCATAAAGCCTTATATGGATCAAACAGCCCCTAAAGCATGGTATGATCGTCAGTTCATTTCTTATAGAAAATGGATTTACTAGAGGTAAAGTAGACAAAACTCTTTTTAGGAAGAACTTGAGTAATGATTTCATTATTGTGCAAATTTATGTTGATGATATTATTTTGGTGAACTTCAAGAAGGTTATGCATGAGTTTTGAAAATCGATGAAAAATGAATTTGAGATGAGCATGATGGGTGAGTTAAAATTTTTCTTGATTGCAAGTAAAGCAAACCGAGGATAAGATTTTATCCATCAACAAAATATCTTAAAGAATTGTTGTCTAAGTTTGATATGCGCAAAGTTAAATATATGTCTACCCCGATGCATCCTTCAAACTTGTTGTCAAAAGACGAAAGTGGTAAGAAGGTGGATCAAACCCTATTTAGAGGATGATTGGTTCTTTGCTTTATCTTACTGACAAGTAGACCCGACATTCTATTCAGGTGTATGCTTGTGTGCAAGGTTTCAGCCGATCCTAGAGAATCTCATTATATTCAGTAAACGAATTTTGAGATATCTCGCAGTACTACCGATCTTTGCTTAATGTATGAGAAAGGTAAAATTTCAGGTTGAATGGATATTGTGATGCGGACTATGCGGTGATAGGATCGAAAGGAAGAGCACGAGTGGTGGTCGTCACTTTCGACCAAACTCGTGTCATGGTCAAGCAAGAGACAAAGCTCGATTACATTATCAATCGAAAAGTTGAATATATGTCCGCCGCAAGTTGTTGTTCACAAATATTGTGGATCAAGTATCAATTAGAGGACTACTCAATACAAGAGGAAGAGATTCCAATATATGCGACAACACCAAATACCATCGACTTGTCAAAGAATCCAATTCAACATTCAAGGGTAAAGCACATAGAAGTCGACATCATTTCTTGAGAGATTACGCTCGGAAGAAAGTCGCTACCTACAATTCGTAGAAACGAAATATCAAGGGCGATATCTTCACAAAACCACTAAGTGAAGATCGCTTTAAAGAAATCAAACGCAACCTCAATATGGTGATGGTTACGGACCATTCATCCGGTTTTTCATAAAGACAAGATGATGATTTAAGGAGTTAACGGACCATTCATCTGGTTTTTCATAAAGACAAAACAGACAGACGGAGGAGTTAACAGACCATTCATCTGGTTTTTTATAAAGACAAGATAGTGGAACAGTGGAGTTAACGGCGTTAGACAGTTTCAGATATAAAACTTCTTTCACAAGAAAAAGTTTTAGAGGGAAAAAGCTGTCAAATCATCGAGAAGTACAATAGTTCTATAATTCTCTATAAATTCCCTAAAACTAATTTTTGGGATTTCTACCGAATTTAGAAATTGCTAGTTCTCTTAAATCTCTCTGAAATTTTCTTCAAGCAAGTTCCTACTCAATCAGAATCAGCAAGATGAATGTCAAGCCCATTTTGCGAGTTGATCCAGGATCGGGCTGGGGAAGATTGGTAAACTTCGAAGAACTAAGAAAAGAACAGATGGATAGAGAGCCGGAGATAATAGCGGCAGGTTGGAGAAACTTCTTTCAAGTACGAGATGAAGTCTATCTCCAAGAAGTTTATGAGTTCTGGAAGAATACTAAGTCAGTAGACGATACAATCGTGTCGTATGTACACACACACTCTGTTATAGTAATGAAGGATTTACTGAAGAAAGTCACTGAATGTCCGATGGATGGAGTTCAACTCACTAATATGGCGAAATGGATGACTAAGCTTAAGATGAACGAAGATGAAGTTAGTCGTCAACTTTATGGTCAAAATAACCCAACTGAAAGGAGAGCCTCTTGGTTGGTACCAAAGGCAAGGGTATTGTTCGCGGTTCTATGTGACTGTGTTTTACCGAGAATAGGTTCACGACATCAGGTCACTACCCTGGATGAACAATGTATTCTTCATCTTCTGAATCATCACCCAATAGATTTACCATATTTGATTTATCAGTACATGGTAAAATCAATAAAGGATACAAACACTTGTCCTTATGGGATGTTGTTGACAAGAGTGTTCAGAGAATCTGGCATCAGATTGGATTGGGGAATTAGACAGAAGATATCATTAAAAGCTATATAGATTCAACATTTATTGCTAAAATGGGTCCGAGATTTTCAGACGTAAAAGGAGCAGAATCGCCAAGGAAAGCAACAATTGAGGGGAGCGATATCTTGAAAAATCTTCTATGAAGGAAACAAGATCACATTCTCAGGAATCAAAGTCGAGAAGTGTTCAATTTTTTGAATCAGGTGACTTGAAGCGTAAAGGGGAACCACTACTGAGTGACATTCCAAAGCAAGCAAGAAGGTCACCCAGAGCGAAAACTGTACAGAAAGAAGCCACTCAATCCAGAGAATCAAGTCAATCAAAGCATTCTGAACTGCAAAGATCAAAAGCTACAAAGTCGTTGACATCAATCCTTGAAAAAGATTCAGAAACTCAGTCTCAAGGAAATGGAGGAAAAAGGAAAGAAGAACCTAAAAAGAAAAAAACGCAACCTAAAAAGTCACCAAGGGGAAAGAAAATGAGTGCGACAAAAGAAGGAAGTCCAACAACAGAAACAAAGTCTAAGAAGGTAAGGCAAGAAAAGATCATTGTTGATACTACGAAAAAGTCATTGTTGATACAGCTTGATATTGCTGAAGTAAATATGGAAGTCACATCGTAATCTTAAGGATACTCACAATGTCCTTGATAATCCAATTTTTGAAGACATAGTTTCTACTACTTTTCAGTCTTCACTTATTTGCAAGCAAATTGCTACACATGTTATGGGACAAAAGGTTACTCAAAAAGTATTAAGTGTGATGACTAATGTTCCATCCAAATATTTAACTTTTCAAAGAAAAAGTTGGGAACACAGATTGGTTGTCACAGTGGAGAAGAAGACCAAATCTGTTATCATCCGAGACAAACCAAAGAGATTTGTGAAAGCCTTCTTCAAATCAGTTGAATTTTATAATAGCATTCTACATCTGTTGGATAGGGGTTACAAAAATTTCTATGATCAACTGAAGAGAGTTGGAAGAGAACCATATCCACCAGAGCCATTTGGAGAGCGTCTTACTTTTTATCCAATATCGACAAGATCTGAATCAAGGTGGTACCGATTTACAACCACCAAATTTTGTTGAACGCAAGTGTGAAGAGAAACCGTCGAAAGTTCAACCGTAACCGATTTTGGATGACATGACTTCGATCGATTGCGAAGCGGTGGCAATTGATTGATGAAGCATGTGAAGAGAAAAGAAGTGGAAGTTCTATCTCGCATTTATCAAGATCCGAGAACAAGCCAAACTAAGGCTACAGCAGATGATCTCTGGAGGCACTATCGAAAGGGTCAAGATCGTTCTTTTCGATTGGCAACTTAAAATGTTCTTATAGTATTTTACGAAGATTCTGCAAAATCGACCTCGTGGGAGATCAACTCGATTCTGAAGCTATGCCTTGGCTTGGAAGCACATTTCAACGATACTTGATTCCTATGATCTTGATATTCTGATCGTTCGTATATGTTCCTCCGCCTCCTAAAAATTATTGAACCACATGTCTCAAACGTGGAAGCTTATACAACAACGATTCTTTGTTGTTGATGCATGTTGTTGAGATGTAATCCTCGATTGCAAATTGAATCATTGACTTTAAAGAAACAAGTTCGAAACTTGATAAGGATATGAAGAAGATTAAGAAGATGCTGAAAAAGTTGGTGAAACAGTTTGGGAAATAATTTTTTATTAATAACAAATAGGGGAGAAGGAAGAATGAGAAGGAGAATCAATTTGAAAGGAAAAGCGCGAAGAAATTTTGAAAGCGAAGTTATTTTGATTTATTCATACTTCAGATATTTGATACCTTTCATATTTCTCTATTTCATAATATTTGTTATCATCAAAAGGGGAGAATGTTAAGTCAAACCGGACTTCACGTATTAAATAATTTTGATGACAAACAAAGAGAAATATACAAATGAAAAGTAGATGGACGATGAGAAGTAAAAACAATTTGAAGGAGAAAAATCAGCAAGTAAGAATCAATTTGAGAAAAGCATTTAAAGCTTTACAAGAGAAAAGCGATTTAAAGCTTTACAAGAGAAAAGCGACTAAAGCTTTAAGCGAATTTAAAGCTTTACAAGAGAAAAGCATTTAAAGCTTTACAAGAGAAAAGGCATTTAAAGCTTTACAAGAGAAAAGCAAATGATACAAAATATCGATTTAAAGAAAGAAACATCAGTTTAAGTTAGTTACGGAGTCAAACTGAATAGCCGTTTCTTTCAAGATTCAAAAAGCAGATATTCAAGAAACAGTTGAAGAACTCGACTATAAATAAGAGTCGAGATTGAAGAAGAAAAACAACTTATGAAACCTTGAATATTCAATTTTTGATTTTCAAATTATCTGAGAGAAAAATTGTGAACGATATTTCGAGTGAACAGTGTTAAGAGCATTTCTATTGTAACAAGCTCTTTACTATTCTTTCAATTAGAAAGTGTTACAGATAGTCTGAAGAGGCTAAGAGTAAAAGAATACTTGCTGTAAAGAGACCTGGAGAGGCTCAGTCGAAAGAATACTTGTAAACAGTTCAGAAATAGTGAAATCTCAGAAGGATATCGAGGATCGGACGTAGCCCACGGTTTGGGGTGAACCAGATAAATTGCTGTTTTTTTTCTACTCAGATTACTTATATCGTAGTTTTCAAAATTAACAAAGTTTTTAAAACTAGTTACGAATTGATTTACGATAAGTTTTTGAAAGAACAAGTAATTTCTAAAGGGATTAACGAAAAGTTTATCACAATTCAACCCCCCCTTCTTGTGTATCTTGATCATATTATTGTTCAATATATTAACGTGTGATTCACTTCAAAAGGTACTAAAAATAAGGTAGCAAATAGACTCTCGCGTATTCATGATGATGCGATGTACTATAGTCTTTCCATCCCTCACCATTTAATCTTAAATCAATTGCAGGTTAAACTTTCAGAAGATCAAGATTCACAATGCCTTGTTCACTTTATCCAACTTTAACCGCATTTACATGAGCATTACTAGTATTAGGATGGTCTAATTCTTTATAAGAACAAAATTTGGCTGAGCCCCGATTGTAAGCTTAAACATGTTATTTTGCAAGAGTATCATGCTTCTCTTATAGGAGGCCATACGGGGGTTGTCAAAATATTAAGTCGTCTTCAAGAGGATTTTTATTAGGATTCAATTCGTCAATATGTCAAGGACTTTGATTGGCAATCTATTATTTGCCAATAGGCAAAGTATGAAACTACAAAAATCGGGGGGCTTGTTACCACCTCTACCAGTACGTGCAACTCTATGGGAGGACTTAGGCCTTGATTTTATCATTGTACTTGTTGGTTTATGCCCTACATCCCATCACCTTGATTGAGTTAAGTGACAAATTTTTTAAAGGCATTCTTTATCTTGTACATGTTTAGATGTATATGATAAAGTCTATGGGATAATTGTATATTACAAATGAAATTATAATGAGATTATAATTATGAGGTTCATATTGCATTTATGTATTATTCCTAAAATGTTCCTAGTCATTTTCTATTAAGAATGGAAATAGAATGTAAAAAGACTAGCACATATTTTGTTTTTCCTTATGAAAGAAGTAGTCGATCTCATAAGCTAAAGTATAGAGATACTTAAACAAACGTGTGGGTGCTTGCTAGAGAACAAGCTCACTAAACATACCCAATATGAGAAATCCATTTGGAACATTACCTGTATGTCTATGGAATTTGATTGTATAAGTGATCCTTTGACTTAAGGTCATCAAAGTTATCTTGTATGGGGATTGCTATATTTTGATACTGCTCGTGATCTATTTTATCAGATGTCATTTAAACGGTAGTCATTGGATGTAGCATGAACTATATGGAGATAGTTGAATGATCAAGGTAGGATTCATCACCCTAAAGTAATTAGGGAGAAAGTTCCGTTTGTTGGGCCCCAATTTTTATTGATTTTATTAAGTACGAATTGATTTGATTATATGGTTTTTCAAGATAAATTATGTTTGTTTAAAGTTTATTTATCATGTCAATGATTGAAGGATTTATTGCTTAGGTTGATGGAATTGGAAGTATTAATTGGGGAATTAAGATTAGGTTAGAGTATAGTATGGTGTAAGTGAAAATGAGGAAGCAAAAGTGTATAAGGGAAAAAGGGGAAGATCACTTAAGGGTAAGAGGTTTAAGGCTTACATAGAGAGGCATTATGGTCCTTGCTCATTCTTGTTAAGGCTTAAGTGAAAGAAATTAGAAGAAGAAAAATAAAAAGGAGACCAAAGAAAGAAGAGAGTGCCGTGGAAGAGAGGAAGAAGAAGAGAAAAAGAGGAAAGCTAGGTTTAAAGATTTTTGAAGCATTTTGGAGCATCAACAAGTAAGTATGAGTCTATTTCTTCTTGTTTTGGTTAGATGAAACCCCAATATAGTTTAACTTTTGTGGAAAGTAGTATTGAATGAAATATGTAAGTGTTTTATTTAGAGTTAATGATCAAGGATAGATTTTGATGTTTTGTTGATGATGTTGGGTTGGAATGAGCTTAGAAATGAAGTATAAGAGATGATTTAGGATTTAGATGTGTTATATTTGAAATATGGGAGGATTATGGTTGAAGAATGTTGAAAAATCAAGTTTTGGGGGAGGTTTTTGGGCTCGCACGTCGCGGTGAGCACAAGTGTACACGCCGTGGCGCACGCAACGAATTCGCCGCAGCGAGCTCAACCTTGACCGCGGCGAGCTCAAGCCTCCAGAATAGTCATGCATTGGTATTTTAGGCATAACTTTTAATTTAGATGTCCAAATGAGGTGATTTTTGTTTCGTTGCAAACTAGAGACATAGGGCTACAAGTTTTGTGAAGAAAGGAAATTCTGAATCGATCTCTAAGAATATCAAATTTTGGATAGAATTTAAACATTGAAATTTTGTTTCAGCTTTGGTTATAGTTCGAAATTCTAAACTATAACTTTCCGATTTCTACACCAAATTGATTGGAATTTTCGTTATTGGTTAAGGAAATCAAGTGAGGCAAGAGGAGCAAGAGGAACAAGAGGAAAGGCATTCCTAAGTAAGTTTATAAGCAAGGAACTCAAGGTAGGTGCATGTTTATAATAGAGTAAATAAGCTGCTCATTCTTTTGTTCAAATCAAGAAAGATTTAATGATTTAAATTGCATCATTAATGTTGCTTTATTTGCTTTTTGAGTGCATTGTGAAATTGTTATATGTTTGCTACATGATTTGTATTGATTGATGAAAAGACTTTGAAAAGCGTTTCTCTTTAAAAGAATACATGTTCATCAAATCATGTTTTCATAAATGGTTTATACAAGATTATCAAGTTTATAAAAAGAAAGTTTACAAGAAAGTGACATTTTGGCAACAAGTTTACAAGAGTTTGAACTATGTATATTATGGGGGTTTGTGGTAGTCCCTCAAGAATTGTCACGTGCACGTTGACCCATGTATAGGCTTCTCCTGCCTGCCCGCTAGTGGCATGGAGCTCCCTCAAGGACTCCCTCAAGAATTTACGGCTACACAGGACCATTATATGGGAATATGTAGTACGTCATGAACCCGGACTTACCCAAACTATTCTGCTATGCTTATATGCTTATGCTTTGTTAACACGTTTGATGCATGCATGATTTTAAAATTGCTCATGAATTGTTTAAAAATCAAGCATTTTGAGATAATGATATCTACAGGTGAAATTTCTATGGTTTCAAGAGTGCACCACGGCAATGAGTTATCTTTTGAAAATAGTTTTGCTTGTTTCTTTATTATAAATGTGTTACCCACGAGCTTTATAGCTCACCCCCTTTCTCCTCCCCCTATTCAGGTGATGAGCAAGAGAATGAGTAGGTCAAGAGTTATGGCATCACTCCGATTTGTCATATTTTTTTTGTATTTTCATGTTATCTTTTGGAATTCAAAGTTTTAGTCACATTTCACGCTTTATTAGTTCAAGGGTATTTTGTATTTTTGGTCTTTAACTCAAATGATGTATTATGGCTTGAAATGCCATTAAAGCTTTGTAAAACTCTTCTTTTGGTTATCAATGAGATATGGATGATGTTGATTTTAGTTTCCAACCTTTCGCATTAAATCGTTTTTATAACATCATCGATGGGAAGGATATTTTGGTAAATTGGGACGGGTTAGGAATGTTTAAATATATCTCGGCATGCACATGCATCTTATAGCCTCTATATAAATATGAATGGTAATTTTTGCACATGCACATGATTGTACATGCATTCATGACATTTCCCGGCATATGTGTCTAAATGAAACTTTTTGTGAATTATGTGGTATTTGTGTTTGAAAATTTGAATTGAAGTACTCTAGGTGTGTTTTACATTTTTAGGGATTTGTGAGAATTTTTCTGGAATTTTTCGGGGTACTTGCCTGGACCGGAAAATTTCCAACTGGCTGACTGAGTGGGTTTTTCGTACTGAAAAGTACTGCCTAAAGGCACTAAAATATTGGATAAAGTATTTTTGGGATTGTTGTAGAGCCATTAGCATTAGTGGGATGAAAGATTAATTTGGATTAGGGTTCTTTGATTAAAGAGTATTAATTGATTTTTTGTCTTTTCTCCATTTAGGCCAAGTGCCTTCCTTCATTTATTATACTTGTCTTATTCCATTCAATTACTTACGACTCTTCTCCTTGACATGCTTAAAAAAATTACTTTGAAAGCCTATAGCTTCCTCTCATCCGTAGCTTGGCTTCTTCTTCCTTGGTGTTCTCTTCTCCTTCCTCCGTTGGTGGTTGTTCTTTCATCATATTGTCTACTTGCTTGCTCCTTCTTCCTTCACCTACTAGCTCAAGCCTTGCGAAGATGATTATTTGTATATGTAAAGAGTGGTAACCTTAGGTGTGAAGAGAAGTTGAGAAGTTTGAGTGACTTGGAGAATTGAAGAGTTTGCAACTTGTTTAGGTGATACTTGATGTTTATGTTCTTTAATTTAGTAGTTAGAAGCATTCATGGGGATTAATTGTGCATTAATTTCATAAAGATAGTGGTAGGTTTGTATGGGTTTAAGTGTAAGCATGTGTGAGGTTGAATATGTTGTGGATTGGTTTTGATTGATTTTGGTGTTGAATAATGGAGAATTCAAGTAAGAAAACCTTGTGTGTTGTGTGCTGTCAAATCTTGACTATTGATTCAAGAGAATGTTTTGATGAATTTATGGCTGAATTAGAGGTCCAAATGGATGCATATTGATGTAGGTAAAGTGATGAAATGAAAAGAGTTTAGGTAGGGAGGAAATCTGAAAAATGTGACTTTGTGTAGGTTTCAGATTTTGGCTCATAACTTTGTATATGGTTGTTTGATTGAGCTGAGGTTTGTTTTAAATTAAACTTAATAAGTATGGCTAGATTTCATATGAAGGAAGTTTTGTTCAATTCTGACCTTAAGGATTTTAATTTTGGCATGCAAAGTGAATTGTTAGGTGCTGTGTGAACAGTATCCGAACCTTGTGACCTGAAACTTTGATGATTTTTTTTGGATTGAATTGGATTGAATTTGCTACTTTGGTCTTCATGAAAGTTGAATATTTTTGTGTTAGCTTTCTAACGCCACTAAGTATGAATTTATTTGATGTGTAGATTGAAAGTTATGGTCTGTTAATGTTCAAATGGTAATTCAATCCAAATTGTGTTTTGGTGTACAATGCTCTAAGTGAACAGGTTTTGTGCTATTTATGTTCTGGTATTTATTTGGGACTGTTAGTGGTGAAATTGCCTAAGTGACCTTCTGGAAAGTTGTATATGATTGTTGTAGCTTTCTAATGAGGTATTTTTTTGTGAATTTTGGATGTAAGGATTGTTAGACAAAAATTTGTAAAGTTTTTTTATGGTTTAGGTTAAATGTTGTTTTCTTGGACAGCCATAGTAATGGGAGATTTTAACCTAGTTAGAGATGGAATTGGGTCCTAAGTTCTTCTTGAAAATTGTAGTACATTGTCTAAAAATTTTATTGCTATATGGTATGTAATTTTTAGATAATGGGTTGGAAAGTTATGAATTTTGAAATATTGGGTTTCTGTTGAGAATGATTTGGATAGGCTGATGCTTTGATTGAGAAATTGAGTTGTTTAATAATGGAATTGGATTTCAGTTTGTTAATGAAAGATGTATAATTTGTTTTACTCTTTTTATTGATATAAAATTTGGAATTTTTGACAAAGAGGATGAAAAGTTATGATTTTTGGAAAAATGTTGTTCTGTTGTGGCAATTTTTGTAATTTTCTAGAAGTTTTGAGTGCATTTTTGACAACCTTAGAGGTGAAACTGGATTTTTCACTCTTCATGAAACTTGTAGGATTTTTCATGATCTTTCCAATGAGACCAAGTTTGTGATTTTTCAATGTCTGTGCTAAAAGTTATGAATTATGGAAAGAGGGAAGGTTTAAAAAGGATTTTGAGAAAAATAAAAAAAAATGAAAATTGGTCAGTCACTCGCACCTCATGAGGGCGAGGACGTTCTGGCGATCTCATGAGGGCTTAGGAAACTGTCTCAGCGGGGGCGACTGTATATATATATATATATATATATATATATATATATATATAATTATTATTTGATTATTTGTGATTATGTGACCTAATTGCTTCTTTGGTCAATTACTTTTCCGTCCGACGTCCGATTGACCTGATTCTTGAGGCATCAGATTCGCATAATATTTAATTTCATTTATTTGTGAAATTGGAAATTTTTAAAGCTGAAATTGATGGGGATCGGTTAGGTCGAAGTGAGGGGTCCGGGAAATAATTTTTCTGATTCGTATTTTATTTATAATTGGACCTATAGAGGTCCGAATTGAGTGATTCTTGTGGGTATGGTTTTCTAATTTTTAGATGGAATTTTTGTAATAGGAATTTGTGAATTAGTGTCGGGAATGTCATGAACATGCATTGTACACGTTTTAATTATTCCATGTGCATTGTTTGATACTTCTGAACATACATTGAGTAATGTGTGATTATTTTGCTTGTTATAGAGGCACAGTTGGAACGTCATCCCACGGACGTTGCCGAGACTTCCCAGCATTAGCTCAGAAGCTATTTGGTGAGTAACCAAGATGGTTCCTCAATTATAATTTGTTTATATTTTTCACTTATAAAACTGTGGAGAATAATGGTGGGACTATTGCGTTTGTCTATGCCTATATTCATAACCGAAGGTGTCCGATGTGTGTGGGAGATTATGACATAGGAGTGTTCTGTTGTGATTGTGATTTTGTAAACTATTTGTTGACTGCATTGATTTGGGATGAATTTGGATGTGGGCTTTGCTTTATATTGTCATATGCATCCCATGCATAAATGCATGATCAGTAATTTGGCAGTTGTGAGTGGAGCAGCCACCGAGAGCTTCAAGCTCAACGTAATTGGGCCTCGAGCCCACAGTGACTCAGAGCCTCAGGCTCACCGATTAATGCTCCCTTAATGGTACAGTTTAGGCGCTCGGTCACAACAACGTAATAAATTGAAAAAAGGGTCACATACGCATTACATATGCATTTGATTGAATGTTTTCATTGGGCGAAAAGTAAATTGCTTTGTGCCCATACGAATAATCATGTGGTACTTCTAAATGGATTATTATGGTGTAAATGTGATTTGTTTGTGTATGCATGAATTGGGTGAACCATCGATGATGGTTCCTCACTGAGTTCGCAAACTCACCCAAAATTGCAAATTATTTTTCAGGACCAAGAGAGTAGACTCCTTGCTCCAGAGGAACTTTTCCTGCAGTGTAGATCGTGTTGACAAGAGAAGTCATAGCACACAGGTCAATCAGCTGGCATTTTTTAGGGATGGCCTAGCTAGGTTTTTGTAGTAGTTTTCTTTGAAGCTATGTACAGACAATGAAAAACTGACAGTTATGTACATTACTGCTGTTGATGTTATGAAATGAAAAAGAAAATTTATGGTTTAAAAAAAGTGATTTTCATATTGATGCTTTATGATTATTGATGCCATGTGAAGTGTTAATGATGGTTCGTAGCGCACCCTTATCGTAGGGTGTGTATCGGAATGACCTATGGGCGTCCCGGTATATGTCCTATTGTAATGAGGTGCTACAGTTTTAACATGAGGATAAGTTTTGGAAGGTTATGTGCATGTTTAAGTTTATTTTGGGTTGGGTTGTTTTGATTGAAAATGGATGAAAGTTTAAGTTTTGGTTTCTGTGGGTATTAGGGCTTTCGCCACGACGAGACCCTCTATTCGCCGTGGCGAAGCTTATCTCGCGGGTTCACCGTGGCGAGAGATCCTTCACTCTCCACGGTGAGGGTTCGTTCGCTCGCCGCGGCATAGCTTCCTGAAGCGTTTCGCCGTGGTGAGACGACACACGCCGCGGCGACGCCGGCCTTCGCTTCCGAGGGGTATTTTCTTCTAAATTTTCAACTTCAAGTTCTCCCCTTCACGCGCAAGCATCATGCTTCTGTGTCCGATGTTGGGCTCCGAAAACGGGGTCCAACATGTTGTGATATCAGAGCGACTAGGTTTAGGTCCAGTTTTGCATTGCATTGTTTTAAATGAACAACTTGCATTGTTTTGAATTGTTTTACATGATTTGAACTGTTTTTACATACTTTGAAAAATTGTTTTGCTTGAACTAAAGATTTTCAATGGTTTTATATTGAAGGAGTGAAAATGCCTCCTCGAAAGAGAACTCGAGGAGCTATGACTCGATCTCATTCTCACCAAGAGAGCACGGATGAATCACATGTCCCACAAGATGCTGGGACACATTCTGCTCCGAATTCTGAAGCACCTAGTTTGCAACAAGAAGTGCCTCCACCGCCTCCTCCTATGCCTCAAGAAAATCCCATGAATCCGAGTTTCTTTCAAGCCTTTGCTCAGGCTTTCACGTATGCCATGGGTCAAAGGTCTCAGGTTCCGATGCAAGCTTCAGTAGATAGGAGTGGACAGTATGATAAGCTCCGTAAGTTTGGGGCTGTAGATTTCAATGGAACGACGAATCTAGAAGAGGCTGAAGCCTGGTTGAAGAGGACCGAGAGGGTTCTATTTCAGATGAAGTGCTCAGATGAGGAGAAGTTAGATTATGTCTTTAGTTTGTTGCAGGGAGACGCACTGCATTGGTGGGAATCACTGCCTCACAGTCAGGAGAAAGTCTTGATCCACAACTTTTGTGACTACCAGCAATTGGTGGATGCTGCACTTAAGGCTAAAAAGCTGGAGCATATTAAGCAGGAGGTGAGTAAAAAGAGGAAGAAAAGGGAGCAGTCTTTTAGGAAGGGAATGAGTGCCCCAATGCCTGAGAGGAGCACAAGGAGTTATCGCACACAGAGTGAAGAGGGTAGTAGTAGCTCTACCAGGAACAAGCAGGTAAAGGTAGTATCAGGGCAAGCCTCTAATGTGGGAGGCACTGGAAGAGCATGAAGGAGTAGGTTCACAAACCCCCAATGTGAGCATTGTGGGAAACTTCACCAGGGAGAGTGTTTCAAGTTACTTGGAGCATGTTTTCGATGTGGAGAGGAGGGACATATGATCAGGGATTGTCCACAGGTATTGAGACAAGAGGGTCACAGCTTGAAGCCACGAGGTGGCGTAAACAGTCTGAACCAGGCCGATTCTTGAGGTAGGCATCTCTCGGCGCAAGGAAGGCTATTCCTCCAGGAAGGCCAAGGGGTAAGGCACAGGCAAGGGTGTTTGCCATGACTAGGGAGGAAGCTGCAGCTGCACCTGAGGTTGTCACAGGTATGGCTCAGTTATTTGATTCAACAGTATATGTTTTAATTGATTCTGGTTCCACGCATTCTTTTGTTTCCGCAAGTATAGCATTGCATGGTGTGAATTCAGAGCCTTTGGATAACTGTTTGATTGTTAGTACTCCTTTAGGGAGGAATGTGGTGATCAGTCAAGTATATAAAGGTTGTGAACTCCTCATTGATGGTGCTAGATTAGTAGTGGACTTACTACCTCTAGACCTAAAAGGGTTAGATGTTATATTAGGAATGGATGCTATGGAGAAATATCTGGCGAAGCTAGATTGTAGCCTGAAAGAGGTGGGATTTGATTTGGGCAATGGTGAGAAGGTGATTTTCAAAGGGGACAGGAAAACACCATCGCCAAGACTTATTTCGGCTTTGCTAGCTGACAGAATGATGGGCAAGGGGTGTGAAGCCTTTTTGGCATCACTCTGATTTGTCATATTTTTTGTATTTTCAAGTTATCTTTTGGAATTCAAAGCTTTATTCACATTTCACGTTTTATTAGTTCAAGGGTATTTTGTATTTTTGGTCTTGAACTCAAATGATGTATTATGGTTTGAAATGTCATTAAAGCTTTGTAAAACTCTTCTTTTGGTTATTAATGAGATATGGATGATGTTGATTTTAGTTTCCAACCTTTCGCATTAAATCGTTTTAACATGAGGATAAGTTTTGGAAGGTTATGTGCATGTTTAAGTTTATTTTGGGTTGGGTTGTTTTGATTGAAAATGGATGAAAGTTTAAGTTTTGGTTTCGGTGGGTATTAGGGCTTTCACCGCGACGAGACGCTCTAATCTCCGCGGCGAAGCTTATCTCGCAGGTTCACCGCGGCGAGAGATCCTTCGCTCGCCACGGTGAGGGTTCATTCGCTCGCCGCGGCGTAGCTTCCTGAAGCGTTTCGCCACGGCGAGATGACACATGCCGCGGCGACGCCCGCTTTCCCTTTCGAGGGGTATTTTCTTCTAAATTTTGAACTTCAAGGTCTCCCCTCCACGCACAAGCATCACTCTTCTGTGTCCGATGTTGGGCTCTAGAAATGGGGTCTCTTGATTAATATTGATTCAGGAAATCCTTGGCTAAGGTGGAATAATATTTTGTAAACAATTTACAAATATCATTAATTGAATCAATAGCTAATGGCAGAGAACTAATATAATTAGACTCAAAATAGAGTAGACATTGATTCTATGCTCTACGTCTAATTGAAACATTGGTTGATGAAATGATTGAATTATACGAAAAAAATCATGCACGGAAAGGTTAGTCAAAACCACTTTGACATTTCTAAATATTTGCATGGTCACGATACATTGCTAGATGACAATCTTGATCTATAATTATAAATTGTTTAATTGGAGAATTAAAGATAATTAAAAGTATTTTTAATTTATCTAATTCTAATTATGAATTAGAATTATAATTTATAATCATTACCAATATATTTGGGAATTTAATGGGTCTCACATATAGAATGGGTTGGAGAGAGCAAAGTTAATTTAATCAAGTTAGACTTGATTATAAAGTTTGAGAAACTTTATGATTAAATATGAGATATTTAATAAAATATTGAATTTTATTTAAGCATAATTGTTATTTAATTAGAATTATTTGTAATTCTAATTAAAGTTTAATTGAAATTAGTATTTAATTTCAATTAAATTACTAAAATTTCCAAAGCTTATTATAAATAGGCTTCAGCTCTATGTAACTAGCATTTCATGTTTAACCCTCTCTATAAAAGTTATAGAGCTCTCTCAACCTATTTTGTGGATACCGTTAGAGGTCGGACACTTGTACGACTATGGTAATTGAGACGGATCTGTTTCATAAATAGTTCGAGGGATACAACAAGATAAAGATCAAGCTTTGAAATAAGATACGAATTAAATTTCTACTTTATTTTGATTCATGTTAATCATTTTTTAGAATTAAATAGACCTTGGTTTTTCGGAAATCATGTTAGACCCCGAATTTTTTTATGATGTCATTAAGCATGAATGGTGTTAATTATGTGGTTATGGCTTAATTTGATTAATAATTGAGACTAAGTTGAATTTAATAGGAATTAAAGGGTAAGAGTGTATGAGGGTATAGGCTTTGAAGGAGGGGTAAAATAGTCTTTACCCATCTCCTTTAGATTTAAGTGAAAGAGTTAGAAGAAAGAAGGAAAAATAAGAAGAGGAAAGAAGGAGAAGCTGTCGGTGGAGGAAGAAGAAACATCTTAGATTGAATGCGTGAGAATCGGTGTTTTAGGGTTTAAAGATAAAAATGGATAGATTTCTTTGGGTTGTTGGATTTGTGGTTGAGTTTAGGGTTTGATTGAGTTGGAAATGTAGTTTGAGACTTGAATCAAGGTTTAGGTGTGTTGCATTTGTGTTTGGGGAAGGATTGAAGTGTGGAAATGCTGGAAAATTGAGTTCGGAGTCGTTCTCCAGGCCCGCACGTCGCTACGTGCGTATGAACACGCCGCGACGTGCGAGTTCGTCGTGACGTGCCAAATTTTTATTCGTCGCGATGTGCGAGGAAGGGTTCGCTGCGACGTACGAGTAGGAGCACGCCGCGACGTGCGAGGAAATGGTGCACACCGCGACAAGCGCGGACGTTCGCTGCAACGTACGAGTAGGAGCACGCCGCGACGTGCGAGGAAATGGTGCACACCGCGACAAGCGCGGACGTTCGCTGCGACGAGCGAGGCTTCGCCGCGGCGAGCCCCCTGTTTCCAGCAATGATGAATTTTATTCTTTTGGGCATATCTTTTGGTGTAGATGTCCAAACAATGTGATTTTGGATTCGTTGTGAACTAGGAAGAAAGGGATACAAGTTGTATGAAGAAAGGAAGTTCAGAATTAGCCTTTATGAGTTCGGGAATTTAGATGGAAGTCGTATGTAGACTTTTAGTGCTTTACTTTTGATTTTCAAGCTTTATGGAATAGTTCTTTTGAATATTAATTGAATGGGAACTTGGTTTGATATAGGAAACCAAGCCGACCTGATCCAATCGCAAGAGGAAGGACCACAGCGAGTCGGATACTCAAGTAATATTAGGTGGGTAATATATTTATGGTTATTGTGTGTATGGGCAATATGTGTGTGCTTGCTTGCATGTGTGTGACACTGCTTGTGTTGAATTATAAGAAATATTGGAAATGCATGATGATTATGATTATGTATGGCCTTGATAGGCCTAATGGCATTTTGCAAGAATGAAAAGAACGAAAAGTATGAAAGCTTTGATAAAATGCTTTGAACATGAAATGAAATGTTATGTGCTTTGTTTGGGTGAGAGAGTAACGGATGGAGTCACGTGGACGTTGATGTATAGCCTTCTCCTAGCTGCTCGCTTGAGGCAACGAGATCCTTGAGAAATCAGACTCGGATAGTTTACGGTATAAACTTCGGTTTATCCGGATCGTTTTACAGAACTCTCGAGCCATTTGTTGTGCATTGCATGATTGATTCGTTGGAAATGATGCATAATAATTGTTATATTGTGAAACAAGAATTTCATGACATATTCTCTTGATGGCTACATGAATGTGAATCAATTGCTAATTGTTGTCTATATTTGTATATATATATGCTTGAATGTGTGGCTCGTTGCCAATGGCTATAAATGTATATGTCACTGAGCTTCGTAGCTCACCCCATTATCTCCCACTCCTTAGGTGTAGAACGAGGCGATCGCTGATCTTGCAAGGCATCGGAAACTTCGAGCTAGTTAGGAGCTTTGTCTTAAGTTAGTATTTTGGTTAGCCCGCCAAGCATAACATCATGGAGCATATTCATGTATTTTGGATTTACACTTTATTTCGTATTATGCTATTTTGAGAATACTGGTTTGAATTTCCTTTGGATTGAAATGGTATGAAGCCCCTTGGTTTAGGGGGTGTTTAATTCATAGATGGAATGCATGTGTAGAATGTGTGTAATGTTTGTGTGAATCGAATTATGTATGGATGTTGGGATCGGGTCCGATAGGTTTGGGAGCTCGTTGTTGGCGCAGCCCGAGGGGCCACCTTGGGAATAGGGATCCGAGACCCGGGCCTAACAAATCAAAAGTCACAAAAAAGTTTTGTGATTATTCCGCTACAATTCAGATCGGATCCCAACCCGATTTCCCAATAGTGGTATTAGAGCAGGATTTTAATTCTGTAATTTGATTAAACGTTTGATTATTATTTGACTGAAATTTTGGAATTGAATAAGAATATGAACATCTCATATTCTAAACCCAGAATTGTTCTGATTGTTATCTCAAAGCTACTTCCAAGACTTGAAATTGTTTCATGTTCGTTGGTGTATATTGTGTTCTGCAATTGTTGATTTTTGAAAATTGTTTTTCTGATGCCTTTGTGTTTATCCACGATTGAATCCTTGTGTTAACTGATTATGCATTATCTGAAATTGTTTCCCACTAAGCATATATGATGCAAGCCTTGTGTCGAAATCCCTAATTTCTGTTGTCCCTTCTAAAATTGTTTATTCTCTATGTTATGCGAAATTTCTAGAAATTGTTTCAGAACGTATGTTTTTCTTGTAGGTTTATACCGCATTTGTGATGTTTTCAAAACCTATTTTGAAAAATTCTTAATCACATATATCTGGGTTTACTGGCTTTGTGTTTACTGCACCCATTATGCGGTGTTGAGAAAAACGAAAGACGTGCTAGCGTGCACGAGGGAAGCAATTTGCAAAACATTGAAAACCTTGGCAGAGACATGAACAATAAAGATGGACATCTATCTTTATTTGTCCCATTGATGAACAGTGCTTTTGTTCATCAAAATGGCCTAACTAACGTTGCTTGCAAGACCCAGGTAGAAGAAAGAGACGTGGATAGTAAAGATGGACATCCATCTTTATTTGTCCCATCGATGAATAGTATTTTTGTTCATCCAAATGGATTCAAGGCTAGCGGTTGATCGGAAGAACACGACAGTTGATGGTGGCATAGGAGGCTAGATTTTCTTATGATATTAGGGGGTTTGAGAATAACATGAAGATGATGATTGTTTGGACATAGGTTTAAGAATGTTTTAAATTTTCGTTTAATTTTTCAAAGGGTTGGATTATTAAATTAAATTAATTTATCTATTCAATTTCAAAATTAAGATAATTATTTTCTTAATTTGATTAAGATTAATAATTATATTAATTCCTAATTAATTTTAGAATTGTAGTTTCTAAAATTAGAATTAATTAGTTTCAATTAGATTGAAATTAATTAATTAGAAAAGTTGTTTGTAAAATTAGTTTTAATTAGTTTCAATTAGATTGAAATTAATTAATTAGAAAAGTTGTTTCTAAAATTAGAATTAATTATTTTCAATTAGATTGAAATTAATTAATTAGACTTCTTGAAATTAAGAAAATGTTTTCTTAAATAATTAAGAAAGTTGTTTCTTAATTAAATTTATTTATTTCAATTTGATTTAGATAAATTAAATTTATAATTTTATTTGTTTAGAAATTATTATTTAATTTATTTAGAAATTGTTTCTTTATTTATAAATAATAAGTTTCTTGATTTATTAGAAAGGATATTATCTTGATTAAAACTTGAAAAGTATTTTCATTTATTTATCAAGAAAAGAGCTTTCTTTAATACTTTTGAAAATAGTTTTCTAATTTATTGAAGAAAGTTTTTAATTTATTAAGTAATCAATCTATAAATAAATAATATAAGGGACTCTCTTAATTAAATTTAAAAGTGTTTTATTTAATTTTGAAAGTAGTTTCCTTTTAATATTAGAAAATAGTTTTCTAATTAAGGAAAATAATTTCTACTTGATTAGAAATAGTTTTCTAATTGGATTAAAATGTGTTACTTATATAATTTTGAAAAGAAGTTTTCTAAATTATAATAAGTAAGAAGTACAATTTATTGAAAATTGTTTTAAAAGGTCAAAATAAATTGGAAGCGGTTTCCAATTGGATTTGAAAATTTGTTTTCAAATCAAATTAAATTTCTATTTGGAATAGGAATTTAATTTATTTAGAATCAATAGTTTTAATCTAATTTGAGTTTTCCAAGGAGTTGGGAATGTTATTTTAGATTATGAAGATCAATAACTAGAATCATACAAAGCTTGATATTTTATGCATATAATTTGATTATGAGTGCATAAGTTGCATGTTTTACTTATATGGTCAATATATATATTGAATGCAAGATAAATTGTATGTTTTATATGTGTGATATTTTACATGCAATTTGTGTTTGATGCGATTAATGAAATTAAAATCCCTTGTTAAAATATTAAGTACACATTAAGAACGTGATTGTTGCCTTCCATTGTTATAAGAATAAACCAAAGTTTTGTTTATTATAAGGCTTGTTGAGTAAACTCAAGACCCCTTTAACCCGAATATGTTTAATCTTATAATAACGGGTCCTACTTAACTAAATTTGTGTGATTTGGATGAGCAAACTCATGATCACATGAATTTAGAGGCAGGGTTAGGAATGACATATGAGATATATTTTGGCAAGAGTTGTCACCTAACGGATCTAGAAGTCATATGAGATGTGATTGATAACTACCTAATTTAAGTCTAATTGGTTTGTTGAGTAAACTCAACGTCAACTATATTTGAATGGGATCCTAGCTCACTAGAGAGATTAGAGTAATCTTTCTGAATAGTAGTGAGGCCTATTATTTCTAATAAAATAGTGGGAGTAACCAAATGCATGATTAAGTCCTAATCTTATTTGGTAGTTATGGCATATAATTGATTACTTGTTTTCTAACATTTATTTTGTTCTTAATGGAATCTACCTTATTTAGTATAGTTGATACTAAGTTAGTGAACCCAACTTCTTGGACATAGGATATGTTTGAGAAAAGTTCTTAAAAGCTAGACAGAAAATTGTATGTTCATTATGAAATTTTTCTATAATCCCCATTGAGCATATGGTGACAAAGTTGTATAGATATGTCAAAATCATATAGATGACAAAATGTATTGACATTTTGAGTTGACTAATGTCTCATAAACTTTGAAAACGACATGTAAGATGTATGTCAACACCATGATAGCAAAATGCAAGGGGTTGTAGGACTAGGGCAAAAAGGTAGAGTACCTTGATGAAATTGTTCCATTTAATTTAGCCTACTAAAAGCATAACTGTAGACTACAATTAAAGGCTTAGCAATAGTATGATAATAGTTGTCATTAGAAGAAAATGATTGCATGATTTTTCTTGCCTATATGTGATATGATAGAGATCATTTGAATTTCTAATTCATGCTTATGTGTATTTAATACTGAATTTTGATTCAGCATTATTGTAATGTTCAAAGCGTGATAAAAAATAGATTGTTAAGTAAAAGTAATTGATCTAAATTTATGCAAATAGTTTGTATATGTATTGGATCAAAGGAGGCTTATGCTTAACATAAATGGAAAGAATAAAAGGTAAGATAACCAAGACAATACTTTTATACCATGTTGGTTAAATCAATAAAACAAGAATCATAAAGTTACATACAAGGATATGTGTATCCTTTTGATTATGAATCGTATGGAACTTGTGAAACTTGTGAAGTTAAAGAATAACCAAATCAATCTTTGGTGAAAGGATGATGATGGTATTAAATTGTTAAATTTTATACATGTGATATATTGGATGGAATAAAGATTCATAAAGGATAATATTATATTTTATTATATTACTAATGACTTTATGTGATATAGTCACATGTATTAAATAAAATGATGATTTAAAATTTTAAAAGCTCAAACTGTTTAAATCTAAGTAGAAATAAAGCATTGAGAATGTTAAAGAACTTCAATGAGATCGTTGTGCTAAGTTTGAAATTATCGATTATCTATAGGGAATGAGATTCTTTATTGAATTCCTTCACAATGAAATTCATAAGTGTATGGATTTATGTAAGGAGTAAAATATAATATGAGATATTGTATGATGCAATAGTATTTCTTTTATAGCAATTCCTGGTAAAATGACTTACCTTTTATAGTTCCAATTAAATCAATTAGCAAGATTTCATATTAGATATGAAACGTCAATTCTTTGAAATAGTTAAAGCTAATGATTTAATGTTGGGCCCCGATTCTGGAACCCAACTCTTGCTCTGAAAAGCATAAAGGTTGAGTGTGCGTATTACCTTGTAGGGTTGTTTCAATGAACCCTCATTAACCATCATCCCATATGGGTGGCGTGCCCACACCAGTCAATTATCAAAAACGAACTCATTTCTCCTATTTTCGAACAGATTTTAGTAAATCTCAAATCATAATTTCAATTTGACTTCCCTAAAACATTTGTTCTGTTGGACCCCGCTGCTGGAACCCTACATCGGACATGAGAGCGTGACGTGAAACATGCTAATGATACATTTTAAGGAAAAGACCCACGGAAGATTTATGGGCCTACTGGAAAACAAACTTGAAACCTGCTTTCATGTGACTTAAACAAACATATCCAAAATTCATGCTCCAAAAGACGAGTTTCATAAAGCTTTAAGAATACCTCAAACCAAATTACAACTTTGAGTTCAAAAGCCAAAAGTACAAAATACTCTTGAACCAATAATACTTGAAATGAAACTAAAGTCTTGACTTCCAAAAAAATATAACATTGAAACTAAACAAACATAACAAAAAGAAACTAGAGTGTTGTCGTAACTCATGACTCACTCGATCACTTGCTCGTCACCTAAATGGGGAAGATTAGAGGGGGTGAGCTATAAAGCTCGTGGGAACATATTTATAATATAGCAATAAGCAAAAGTAATCACAAATTAACTCATTCTCGTGATACTCGTTGAAATCATAGTCATTGAGCATGTATGATTCATAGATTGAAAATGCTTGATTTTTAACCAATTCATGATGCATGACACATAACAAATCATAACACATAACATAACATGATGGTTTTGGTTGTCCCTGGTTCGTGACGTACTACACATGCCATCGAAATGTTGATGTGTAGGCGTAGTTCGTGAGGAATCCTTGTGAGAAACCACATGCCCACAGTCGGGCGGGCGGGAGAAGCCTTTTAAGTGAGTCAATGTGCACTTGACTATTCGTGAGGGACACCGTAAACCCACATAAATATGCATAATTCATGTTCTTGTAAACTTGTTTGCCAAACTGGCACTTGCTTGTAAACTTGCTTGTAATCTTGCTTGTCATATATTCGTAAAACATGATTTCATGTACTTGTATTCATGAAAGGAGAACACCCCTTTGTAAAAATATTGGTAATGATCATGAATGCAAATCACATAGCAGAATATAATTATTCATAATAATATGTAATGCAATCGTGGATGATGCAATTCAAATGCATTAATTCTTTCTTGATTTGAACTAAACAATGAGTGACTTATTTACTTTATTATAAACATGAACCCACCTGATTTCCTTGCTTGTTCTTGCCTAGGAATGAGTTTCCTCTTGAGCCTCTTGATCCTCTTGCCTCACTTGATCTCCTAAAATAAGAACCAAAATCCCATTCAATAACTCATACTGAAACAATAGTTCCATTCTTAACTTCCATCTAAAATTTCATATTCTTAGAAACTGATTCATAACTTCATCACTTCACAAAACTTGTAGATCTATGTCTCTAGTTTACAACGCCTTAAAAATCACCTCAAAACGACTTCTGTAGAAAAAGTTATGATCAAAACACTAAAAATACATCTGCTGGAAAAATTGGCCTAGCCCCTCAGTACGTCGCGGCGTGCAGCTCGACACGTCGCGACGTGTGGCCTTCTGCACGCCGCGGCATGCGGCCTCACGCACGTCGCGACGTGCGGATGGGAACTTCATCTCTCGAACCCAGTTTCTGCCATTTTTTCTACCTTAAAACTTTCCCTTTCTCAACTACAACACTTCTAACTCTTGAATCAAGCTCTATACTTCCATTCTAAACTCATTCAAACACAAAATCACCAACAAACACAACAACTCATGCAAATCTATCAAAGTTTTCCATAAACCCTAACTCCAACGATTTCCACTCAATCCATGCAAATCTAGGGTTTGATTCAACCCAAACAAGAGTAGAAGAATTAAACAAACCTGACGAAAGCTTCGAATCTGTCGGAAAACGCCTGAAACCTAGCTTCCTCTTTTCTCTTCTTCTTCTCCTCTCTCCCGACTCTCTTCTTTGATTCTTCTCTTCTTCTTCCTATTTCTTCTTTCTTTTCCTTTTCTTCTTTTCCTTTAACTCCTTAAACCTACAAGGAAGAGCAATGACTAAAATGCCCCTCTTAGTTAAGCCTAAAACCTCTTACCCTTGGGTGACTTGTCTATTTTGCCCTTAAACATTTTTACTCTTCCATAACCATTTAATTAAATCCAAATTTTTCATTATTAGTTTCAATAATTCAAACTATGTCATAAATCATAAATCAAATAAATTCATACTAAATAACATCAAGTAAAAGAAATTTGGGGCCCAACATTTCTCCCCCTTTTAAAAGAAATTTCGTCCTCGAAATTTACCTGAATCATCGAAAAGACTAGGATACTTCTCTTTCATGGCATCTCTAGGCTCCCACGTGGCTTCTTCCACTGAATGGTTCCTCCACAAAACTTTAACTAGCTGAACTGTCTTGTTCCTGAGGACCTTTTCCTTGGTGTCCAAGATTGCTACTGGAATTTTCTCATAACTCAAGTCATCTCTGAACTGAACCTCTGAAACCTGAATGACATGAGAAGGATCTGATCTGTACCTCCTCAGCATGGAAACATGAAAAACATCGTGAATCTGAGACAACTCTGGCGGCAACGCCAACCTGTAAGCTAGAGGTCCGATCCTCTCAAGAATCTCATAAGGACCTACATATCTTGGACTCAACTTGCCTTTCTTGCCAAACCTCAATACTCCCTTCCAAGGAGATGTCTTAAGAAACACTTTTTCATCGACTTCATACTCCATCTCCTTCCGATGAGCATCAGTGTAACTCTTCATCCTATCCTGGGCTGCCTTAAGCCGTTGCTTAACTAGGTTGACTTTATCAACAATCATCTGGATCAACTCTGGTCCGACCAGTTTCCTCTCTCCTTCTTCATCCCAACATATCGGAGTTCTACACCTCCTTCCATATAAAGCTTCATATGGAGCCATCTGAATGCTCGAATGGTACAAATTATTATAAGCGAATTCGACCAATGGCAAATGCTCATCCCAAGCTCCCTTGAAATCCATCACACATGCCCTGAGCATTCCCTCAAGTTTCCGAATGGTTCTCTCAGATTGTCCATCCGTCTGAGGGTGAAATGTCGTACTAAAATGCAGCTTAGTACCTAAAGCTTCCTGCAAGCTTCCCCAAAATCTAGAAGTGAACCGAGGATCCCTGTCAGAGACTATAGAATCTGGAATCCCGTGCAATCTTACTACCTCGTCGATGTACTTCCTTGCTAACACATGCAACGAATCAATCTGCTTGATTGCCAGAAAATGGGCTGACTTCGTCAACCGATCCACAATAACCCATATGGCATCATGCTTCATACTGGTCTTAGGCAAACCCATCAGAAAATCCATGGTTACTCTTTGCCACTTCCACTCAGGAATGGACAATGGCCTTAACTTGCCTGAAGGCGTCTGGTGTTCAGCCTTGACTTGCTGACACACGAGACACTTACTGACATACTCTGCTACATCCCTCTTCAGGCCCTTCCACCAGAAATGCTCTCTCAAATCTCTGTACATCCTGGTGCTACCTGGGTGCATGGCATAAGGAGCATTGTGTGCCTCATCCAAAATCTCATCCTTAACTTCCTTGATATCTGGAATACAAAGCCTGTCCCCCACTGTCATGAGTCCATCCTCTCTCACTACTACCTCAGAAACCTTACCATTCTGAATTTCCTCCCTAAGCTTGCTCAACTTTGCATCCTGTGCCTGCAACTCCTTAACCTTCTCCCTGAGTATAGGCCTTACTCTGAAATTTGCTAGGAGGCAGTTTGGTTCCTCCTGCTTCAAGCTTATCTTAAGCTTGGCCATCTCTTCCAATAAAGGAAGATAAAGCATGCGAGCGTGAGCAATGGAAGACTTCACCTCAAAGCATCCGCCACTACATTCGCTTTGCACGGTGGTACTCAATCAACAAATCATAGTCCTTGAGCAACTCAATCCACCTTCTCTGTCTCAAATTCAATTCCTTCTGGCTTAGTAAGTACTTGAGACTCTTGTGATCAGTAAAGATCCTTGTCTGAACTCCATAAAGATAATGCCTCCAAATCTTCAAGGCGAAGATCACTGCTGCCAACTCCAAGTCATGAGTCGAATAATTCAACTCATACTGCTTCAGTTGTCTTGAAGCATAAGCTATTACTCTGTCTCCTTGCATTAACACACAACCTAGACCCTTCCTCGAGGCATCACTGTACACTGTATAGCCCTCATCACCAGAAGGCAAAATCAGCACTGAGGCACTTGTCAGTCTGAGCTTGAGCTCCTCAAAGCTCTTACGCATTCATCACCCAAATAAATTTCGATTCTTCCTCAATAGCTTGGTCATCGGAGCAGCTATCATGGAGAATCCTTCTACAAACCTCCTGTAGTAACCTGCTAGACCCAGAAAACTCCTTACCTCTGTTACTGTCTTGGGTGCATGCCAACTTACTACTGCTCCAACTTTCCTCGGGTCAACATGTACACCATCCTGCGAAATCACATGTCCAAGGAATGTCACCTCATGAAGCCAGAACTCACACTTGCTGAACTTGACATAAAGCTCTCTCTCCCTAAGAGTCTGCAATACAATCCTGAGATGCTCCTCATGTTCTTCTTCACTCTTAGAATACACCAGAATGTCATCTATAAACACTATGACAAACTGATCCAGAAACTCCTTGAATACCCTATTCATGAGATCCATGAAAGTAGCTGGAGCATTGGTCAAGCTGAATGGCATAACCAAAAACTCATAGTGCCCATAACGGGTCCTGAATGCTATCTTGCTTACATAAGACTCCTTGATTCTGAGCTGATGATAGCCTGACCTAAGATCAATCTTGGAGAAAACTCTAGCTCCCTGCAGCTAGTCAAACAGATCATCTATCCGTGGCAACGGATACTTGTTCTTAACTGTCACCTTGTTGAGTTTCCGATAGTCATTACACATCCGCCATGATCTATCTTTCTTCTTAACAAACAGAACCGGTGCTCCCCAAGGAGACGAACTCGGCCTGACATACCCCTTCTCTAACAGTTCCTCCAACTGTTCCTTAAGCTCCCTCAACTCAGCTGGAGCCATCCTGTATGGCGGTATCGAAATAGGCGTGGTTCCGGGAATCAAGTCAATGACAAACTCGATTTCCCGCACCGGCAGCAAACCTGGTAACTCATCTGGGAAAACATCTGGAAACTCCCTCATAAATGGGAAATCCTCTAACTTCCCTTCATGCACATTAGCATCTACAACATGTGCCAAAAAAGCTTCACATCCCTGGCCCATCATCCTTTTAGCCAACATAGCTGAAATCAACCTTGGTGATGGTGTCTTCCTCTCCCCTCTGAGGATCACCTTCTCACCATTGCCCAGATCAAACTCTACCTCTTTCCGACCACAATCTAGCTTGGCCAGATACTTCTCCATGGTATCCATCCCCAGGATAACATCTAATCCCCTAAGGTCTAGCGGTAGTATGTCCACTACCAATCTTGCACCCTCAATGAAGAGCTCACACTGCCCATACAACTGATTGATCACTACATTCCTCCCTAGAGGAGTACTAATAACCAAAGGCCTATCCAAAGGCATAGAACTCACACCATGCAATGCTATGCTCGCAGAAACAAAAGAGTGCGTGGAACCAGAATCAATCAAAACAAAGACTGCTGAATCAAATAACTGAGCCATACCCGTGACAACCTCAGTGCGGCCGCAGCTTCCTCCCCGTCATGGCGAACACTCTTCTTGGCGCTGACCCTTGGCCTTCTGGAGGAACAGCCTTCCTTGCAGTCCCAGGCGCCTACCTCGAGAGCTTCTTTGGTGCCCACTGCCTCTGCATGTCTTGGAACTTGAAACTGCGACCCCTCTTGTCTCGGTGCCTGTGTACAATGCTTGGCTATATGTCCCTTCTCTCCGCATCTAAAACAGACTCCAAGTGACCTGAAGCACTCTCCCTGGTGATGTTTCCCACACTGGTCACATAAGGGATAGTTGAACCAGCTTCTTCCTGCTCTACCGGCGCCTCCCACATTAGAGGCTTGCCCTGATACTGCCCTCACCTACTTGTTCCTGGTAGCCCCACTGCTACCCACTTCACTCTGACTGTGACAGCTCCTTGTGATCCTCTCAGGCAATGGAGCACTAGTACCCTTCCTGAAAGTCTGCTCCCTGTTCTTCCTCTTCTTATTCGCTTCATTTCTGATATTCTCCAGCTTCTCAGCCTGGAGAGTAGCATCCACCAGTTGCTGGTAGTCACAAAAATTGTGAATCAGGACTTTCTCCCTGATCCCCAAGTGAAGACCTCCTTCAAACTTGCGGCACTTGTCTTCCTCTGTTGCCACAATGTTGGCTGCATACCGGGAAAGCTGTGTGAACTTCAGCTCATACTCACTCACACTCATGTCCCTTTGCATAAGATTCAGAAATTCCCTAGCCTTATCCTGCACATACACTCTGGATAGGTACTTCTTTTGGAACACTTCTACAAAGTCCCTCCATGTCAAGACCGGGAAGGAACAACTTTGTCGTGAGGCATGACTCCACCAATGCAAAGCATCACCACAATGATCGATGCATAATCTAACTTGTCTTCATCTGAGCATCTCATTTGAACTAGAACCCTCTCGGTCCTCTTCAACCAAGCTTCGCCTCTTCTGGATTAGTAGTCCCATCAAATCCACGTTTGAAACTTTGAGCTTATCATAACGCCTAATCGCATCTCTGGAGCTTGCATCGACATCTGAGATCTCTGGCCCATGGCATACGTGAAAGCCTGAGCAAAGGCTTGAAAGAAACTCGGATCCATGGGAGTTCCCTGAGGCATAGGAGGAGGCGATGGAGGCACTTCTTGTTGCAAACTAGGTGCCTCAAATCGAATGAATGTGTCCCGCATCCTGAGGAATATGGGATTCATCCGTACTCCCCTGACGAGAATGAGATCGAGTTGTAGCTCCCCGAGTTCTCCTTCGAGGTGGCATGTTCACTCCTTGAATAGAAAACCATTGAAAACTTTAGTTTAAGTAAGACAAGTTTCAAAGTATGCAAAAACAGTTTCAATCGTGTAAAACAATGCAAGTTATTCCTATCGGGTAAAACAATGCAAGTTATGTCTTGAAAGCCATGTCATGCAGCCCTAGATCAAAAACCTAGGCGCTCTGATACCACAACATGTTGGACCCTGCTGCTGGAGCCCAACATCGGACATGAGAGCGTGACGTGAAACATGCTAATGATACATTTTAAGGAAAAGACCAGCGGAAGATTTATGGGCCTACTGGAAAACAAACTTGAAACCTGCTTTCATGTGACTTAAACAAACATATCCAAAATTCATGCTCCAAAAGACGAGTTTCATAAAGCTTTAAGAATACCTCAAACCAAATTACAACTTTGAGTTCAAGAGCCAAAAGTACAAAATACTCTTGAACCAATAATACTTGAAATGAAACTAAAGTCTTGACTTCCAAAACAATATAACATTGAAACTAAACAAACATAACAAAATGAAACTGGAGTGCTGCCGTAACTCGTGACTCACTCGATCTCTTACTCGTCACCTAAATGGGGAAGATTAGAAGGGGTGAGCTATAAAGCTCGTGGGAACATATTTATAATATAGCAATAAGCAAAAGTAATCACAAATTAACTCATTGTCGTGATACTCGTTGAAATCATAGTCATTGAGCATGTATGATTCATAGATTGAAAATGTTTGATTTTTAACCAATTCATGATGCATGACACATAAAAAATCATAACACATAACATAACATGATGGTTTGGGTTGTCCCTGGTTCGTGACGTACTACACATGCCATCGAAATGTTGATGTGTAGACGTAGTTTCGTGAGGGAATCCTTGTGAGAAACCACGTGTCACAATGGACAAGCGGAGAAGCCTTTATTGAGTCAATGTGCACTTGACTATTCGTGAGGGACACATGAACCCACATAAACATGCATGATTCATGTTCTTGTAAACTTGTTTGCCAAACGGCACTTGCTTGTAAACTTGCTTGTAATCTTGCTTGTCATATATTAAGTAAAACATGATTTCATGTACTTGTATTAAATGAAAGGAGAACACCCTTTGTAAAAATCTTGGTAATGATCATGAATGCAAATCACATAGCAGAATATAATTATTCATAATAATATGTAATGCAATCGTGGATGATGCAATTCAAATGCATTAATTCTTTCTTGATTTGAACCAAACAATGAGTGACTTATTTACTTTATTATAAACATGAACCCACCTAATTTCCTTGCTTGTTCTTGCCTAGGAATGAGTTTCCTCTTGAGCCTCTTGATCCGACGAATATGTGAATTGTATGGGTTTGGTTAGGTCCCCTCCGTAGAGTCAGTGCACTGTCTCCCTCTGATAGCCTTCTCCCGGCTGCCCACAAGTGGCTTAGGAGTTCCGATTTGGACTCCCCTCATTCCATGACTGCACATGACCGCTATCTTGAAATGTGCGATCGTCTATTAGGACCGAAACCAAACCATTCTGAAATGTTATGTGCTGTTTGATATTTGATTTGCTATATGAATTATGTGAATGAGAATGTGCCAATATGAAAATCAAATTTTCGAAATGTGCCTTCGGGCAATTTGAATTTCCGTTTTGCTTAAGTGCTATGTGGGTTTGGTCAGGTCCGTTGTGAGTCGATGTCTTGGTCTCTACATGTTTATAGCCTTCACTTGCATTTGCCGCTAGTGGCATAGGAGTTCCGATCTCGGACTCCCCTCTGTTCACGGCTGCACAGAACCGCTATGCGGGAATGTGCAGTACGTCCTGTTTGGACCAAACCAAACCATTTGATGTGTTATGTGGTTTGTGTTGGATGCCGCGGTATCACCCGCAAACACACGCCGCAGTATAACCTGCAAACACCTACGGGTGGGGTGTGGGGTCCAACACTAACCTACTTGACGTATTATGTGATTTTGAGTTGATTATGTGATTTTAATTTGATTATGATGTGATGCATTCATGTTTAAAGCTGGGCATGATTTGAAAAAGGTTTGAGATTTTGAGAAATGAGAAAATAAATATTTATGAATATTTTGAAATAAATGAAGATTTGGAAGTTTTAGAAAATGTTCCTGAAAGTTTATGACTGGTTTGAAAGGTTTTCAATTCCCGAATGGGGAATGTTTGAAAGTTAAAAAGACAAATTTTCACTTATTGTTTAATGTATAAATGTGTTACCCGAGCCGTCGAGCTCACCCCTTTTCCCTCCACAGTGTCTTGCATGAGAAACCCAGAGTCCCACATCGGAGTGAAGCAACTCCGATGCGATTGATTTAAATGTTATGTTTAAGAATGTAATCGGGCTAAATGCCCTTTGACTCTTTGTATTGCTTTGGTTTTATGTCATTAGTAAGGCTTAGAAGTTTCAATTGTATAGTGTATGTATTTCCTAAGTATGTATGAATGTAAGAATTTTGACTTTGGAAGGCATTTTGTATATGTATTCTAAGAAAGAATGTATGGATGTATGCATGGGAATGATAAAAATAAGGATGAGATGAAATAGTTTTAAGAATTCAAATGATAGATGATTAAGATTGCAATGTGGCCCTTAAGTTGGGGATGGGCTGTGCTATTGAGTTGGAAGATAGAAGTGTTTTTATGCAGGGTTGTAGACTGGGAATGAAATGGAAAATTTGGCTAGATCCAATTTTAGGGGAGGTGCTGTCCAAATTTTCCTAAATTTGGGCAGAAACTCCATTTGGCGTTTAGACTCTCTTAATGAGGGAATTAGCTTTGGAGGTATTTCTTAAGGTGTGTAGAACTTGTTAAGATTTTCTCCAACGAGTGCAGTGCGTCCAAATCGGAGTTAGGAAAAAAAAAGTTATACCGGATTTGAAATGTCATAAGGTTTCCAACGCGATTATGTTCGTTCGATCATTTTTCTCTGGTTTTGGTTCTCGGATGTCAGATCCGCTTTGCTAAGTGTTTGTCTCGCTTTAGCTTTGTATTTTCCGATTCGATCCGCTTTACCTTCGGTTTGATCGATTCGGTCCGATTCAAACTTTCCGAGTATTTGTTTCGCTCCGATGATTCGATTTGTATTCCGATTAGCGATTTCTCGCTTTTCGATTTTCCATTTTTCCGTTCCGTCTTTCGGTTGGGATCCGGTTCCCGGATCAGGTCCCAACACTCTTGCCTCACTTGATCTCCTAAAATAAGAACCAAAATCCCATTCAATAACTCATACTGAAACAATAGTTCCATTCTTAACTTCCATCTAAAATTTCATATTCTTAGAAACTGATTCATAACTTCATCACTTCATAAAACTTGTAGATCTATGTCTCTAGTTTACAACGCCTCAAAAATCACCTCAAAAGGACTTCTGTAGCAAAAGATATGATCAAAACACTAAAAATACATCTGCTGGAAAAATTGGCCTCGCAGTGACGTGTGGACGGGAGCTTCGTCTCCAGAACCCATTTTCTGCCATTTTTTCTACCTTAAAACTTTCCCTTTCTCAACTACAACACTTCTAACTCTTGAATCAAGCTCTATACTTCCATTCTAAACTCATTCAAACACAAAATCACCAACAAACACAGCAACTCATGCAAATCTATCAAAGTTTTCCATAAACCCTAACTCCAACGATTTCCACTCAATCCATGCAAATCTAGGATTTGATTCAACCCAAACAAGAGTAGAAGAGTTAAACAAACCTGAAGAAAGCTTCGAATCTGTCAGAAAACGCCTGAAACCTAGCTTCCTCTTTTCTCTTCTTCTTCTCCTCTCTCCCGACTCTCTTCTTCTGTTCTTCTCTTCTTCTTCCTATTTCTTCTTTCTTTTCCTTTTCTTCTTTTCCTTTAACTCCTTAAACCTACAAGGAAGAGCAATGACTAAAATGCCCCTCTTAGTTAAGCCTAAAACCTCTTACCCTTGGGTGACTTGTCCATTTTTCCCTTAAACATTTTTACTCTTCCATAACCATTTATTCCATACAAAACTCAATTAAATCCAAATTTTCCATTACTACTTTCAATAAATTCAAACTATGCCATAAATCATAAATCAAATAAATTCATACTAAATAACATCAAGTAAAAGAAATTTGGGGCCCAACATGTTCCCCATTGTCTTAAGTTTCTAATGACACCAAAATCATTCAATTTGGTGCAAAAATCTAAAAGTTATAGACCACACATTTTTGGACTATTATTAAACTAAAACTGTACACTATACTCAAATTCTATCCAAAAATTGAAAGTTTTAGAGTCTGAATTAAAATTCAATTTCTTCAGAGTATTTATATCTCTATGTCTCTAGTTGATTTAGAAATAAGAATCATCACATTTGGAACTCTACATATTAAGATATCGTCAAAATACTGAAGCATGTTTAGTAAAAATATCCAATTCATGCACTTCTAACTGATACCCTTACTTTAGTTCGATCAATCTTTCTCAAATTAATACCAAAAGCTATAAATTTTTATTAAAAAATAGATGAATGTGTTATGAATCTAATGTTTAAAAAATCAAGTCATTTGGAGGTCTAGAGAAGAAGTTACAACAAAAAGATCAAAGTATGTTCAAAAAATAGCCTTCCTTGGACAAATAGGAAAGTCGCGATCGTGCATGTGCATAACCATGACATTCGGGTGATCCTGCAGAGTCGTGATCATGTGCATGCATGATAATGACATTCTGGTGTTCCTGCAAAGTCGCGATCGTGCGCATGCACAACCGCGACATTCGGGTGGACCTGCGACCCTTTTTCTTCACCGACATCTTGAGTTCAAAACTTCCATAACTTTTGATCCAGAACTCCAAAATTTATAAAATTTATATCAATGGAAATCTAAAAGAAATATATACAACTTTGATGAAGAACATAAAAACAATTTCTGCCTATATAATGGTCTAAATTTCAAAACAATATAGTTGTCCCGAATGTCCCTCTTAAACAACATCACAAAACTCCAATGATCATATCTCCCAACTCCAATGTCCAAAAATTTCATACTATATATCATTAGAAAGATGAAAAAATAATCTACAACTTTCAAGAAGACAATTGTATCTAATTTGTAACATCTCTTCTCCGATGGGAAGGGTATTTTGGTAAATTGGGACGGGCTAGGAGTATTGATTTATATCGCGACATGAACGTACATTATACAGCCTCTATAAATGGTGATTCTTGCCTGTGCACATAGTCATACATGCATTCATGACATTTCCCGGCTTAAGTGTCAAATTGAGATCTTTTGTGAAATTTATGTGAAAGTTGTATTTGGAAAATTATTTGGAGTACGCCAATGAGTGTTTTACATTTTTAGGGATTTATTGGAATTTTTCTGGAATTATCCGAAGAAAATTCTCGGACCGACAAAATCGCCGGTAAATGGCCTAAATGTGTTTTTGTTGTGGAAAATGTGGTTTTCGTGTTTGAACAATTATTGGGAGTGGACTGTCATATGTTTTACAATTTTGGGCAATTTAGGTAATTTTCAAAAAAATGATTCGGGAAATTCTCAGAAATTTTCGGACCGGGAAAAATCGCCAAGTGGCGAACCGGTCGATTTTCGGTAGCGAAAGTTTCTACCCAATGGCACTGTAATATTGGGGATATTATTTTGGAATTGAAATTATGGTCATTTGAGGTGATTGGGGTTAGTTTTTTTTCTGGATTAAAGAATGAATAAGTTGACTTTTCTTTAAAAAGCTTTGACCAATCACATTTGGCCACCAAAAAGCTTCATTTAATGCTCCACTTTGTTCCTATCGTTTTGCCTAATAAATTACATGAAAAGAGTGAGTTTCTTGTTGTAAAAACTCATAACCGAAACTTCCTCCTCCTCCATGTTTCGTTGGTCTTGTTCTTTCTTCATAAGATCAACTTGAACTTTGACATTATGATGATTGTGATGGTCGAAGGTGGGGAGGTAAAGTAGGGGTTGGTGTTTTTGTTTGAAGATTTGGGAAACTTAAAGCTTGAAGCTTGGAGAAGAGTTAGAGTATCATTTGGAAAAGCTTGAATTAGGTAAGTTGTTGTTAAGCTTTAGTTATGATTTGATTTATGAGTTAAATGACATGGTAGTTAGAAGCATCAAATGGGAATTTTGGTATTATTATTAAGCTTATTGATGCTTTACCTTGATAAGAATTATAGTGTAAATTGATGGGTATAAATGTATGGTGTGTTAGGATAATGAATGGTTATGGTTGTAACTTGGTTTAGCTTTGAATTTGGTTGGTAGATGATGACTAATTTTGCAAATAAAGTGAGAGTTTAGTGCTGCCAATTTTTTTTGTATTAGCCCTATTACAAGTATGAATGGTATAAGAATTGATTGGTGTTTCTTTGGATGTTTAATGATGTGTTAAAGGCATTGGAAATGATAGAAACTAAGATTGGATCTAATCTGGAAATTTAGGGTTTTAATTGACTGTACTGTTTTGATCATAACTCATTGTATAGGAATGAAAATGAGGTGAGGTTTGTGGCCACTTAAACTTTGGGATGTTGGCTTCAAATTTGTTTGAAATAGGTGTTGTTAAATTGTAATGTTAGAAGGGTGAATTTTTGCATGGAAAATTTATGTTTGTAGGGTCTGTGAACAGTACCCGCATATATGACCTGATTACTTTGTTGATTTTTCTAAATTAATTGAGATGGAATTAGGAAAAATGGTCTTCATGAAAGTTGAGGCATATTAAGTTATCTTTCCATTTCCACTGATCTTGCTAATTTTATAGTTGTATATTGGGAGAAATGAACTGATTACTATTGACTGGTTTTGAGCATTTTGATGAAACCTAGCCTAAGTGTTGAATTTGTGAGCTTGCGGATTGGAAGCAATTTTAGAAACTTATGTGAGCTGATTTGGTGTGAGTGATCTTCTGAAACGTTGCAGAGGAAGGAATTATCTTGAAAATGATATATGGTGTGTAATTTTTAGAGGTCAGATTTGGGAGTTATGATTTTTCAAATATTGAACCTACATTAGGTTATGAATTGCTGATCATGGCAGTAAGTTGCATGACAGTTTTGAAATTGTTAGAAATTGAATTGGATTTTGAGTTCTTCATGAAAATTGAAGTTTAAGATCTTATCTTTTCAGGGATATAAGGTAGTGAATTTTTTGACATTTTTGCTAAGAGTTATGCTGTTTGGAAAATTACTGTCCAGATTGGTTGATTTCAGTAGACAGATTCTTTGTGGAATTGTTTGACCTAGTTAGCAAGTGATTTTGATTTTAAGTTGTTCATGAAAGTTGTAGATAACATTGTGAAATTATTGAGCATATATATGTGGTAATTTCTGGCTGAAGAATCTGAGAGTTATGGAAATTGCAATGTACTGTCTGTTTTAATGGGATTTGAGTAGGCAGTAGCTTTGAAGGGATTTTTGACACCCTTAGGGGTGAAATTGATTTTTATGGTCTTCTTGAGAATTGTAGAGGGTTTCATGATATTTCCAATGAGATATAGTTGGTAATTTTCTGAATAGTGTGCAATGAGTTATTAGTGTTGAAAGTTGGATTAGAAATCAGGAAAAAAAAAAGAGAATGGGAATGTGGAATCACGCCCGGTTGCTAGGGCGAGGCGTCGCCCTAGCAACGAGGCTCGGAGGGACGGCATCGTTAGGGCGACGCCTCGCCCTAGCGACGAGGCCGGATCAATCGGCCTCGCTAGGGCGACGTCTCGCCCCAGCGAGGCTAGTTTGTTTCTTTTTATTTTATTATTATTTTGTGATTTCTTGTTTCTTTTATCAATTACTTTTCCGTCTGACGTCCAATTGACCTGATTCTTGAGGCATCGGATGCATAGAATATTGAATTTCATTTTGTGAGAAATTGAGAATTTTTGGACGGAAAATTGACGTGGCCACGGGTAACGGAGCCTTTAATCACTGTTTTGTTTAATTGGGGACCTATAGAGGTCCGAATTGCGCACCGTCAGCGCCAATAGGTTTCTAATTTTTAGACGGATTTTTCTAATAGAAAAAAATGGGATTAGGGCCGGGAATATCATGAACATGCATTGTGCACCTGCAAATTGCTTCATATGCATTATTAAATAGTTACGATTGACAAGAGGTAATGATTATATTTTCGATTATTATAGAGGCACATTTGGGCGTCGATCTATCGGCGTTCTTGAGACTTCCAGATATTAGCTCGGAGTGCAGGTGAGTAACCTAGTTGGTTCCTCAATCTATATGTGATGAAAATGATGTGGTTATGCCATGTGGAGATAATGGAGGGATTATGTGTGTTTGCTTTTGAATGATTCCGGACCATAGGTGTCCGAAGTATTGGAAACTTGTTATCGAAGTGATATTTGTGTGTAATTGTTTGTGAGTGTTTACATTGGAGATCTCGGACCAAAGGTCCGAGGAAATGGGAAACTGGTATTAAAGTGTTAATTGTCTGATTCGATACATTGGATGTGACTGCCAATGTGATATGGTAAGATGCAATAAATTGCAAATGTATATGATTGAAATACCGGACCGAAAATCTGAAGATATGGCAAATAACATTAACTTGTAAATGGAAATTGGAACATGTTCATTGCATGCATCAAAGTATGATCAGATAAAGGCAGTTGTGACCGGAGCAGCCAATGTATCAGGGCATATCACGCCCAACGTATATGAGAGCTTTCACCAACGCATGGACCTCGGGTCCAACGTATTGAGCCTCGGGCTCGATGTACGAGCTTCAAGCCCAATGTTTTCAGAGCGACTGGCTCAACGCAATGTGCCCGTTACTGAGACAATTTCAGGCGCACGGTCACAACAACGAAACGAAAATGAAAAGTGTCACATGTTCATTGCATAAATGGTATGACTAAATATGGATGGTATGAAAGGCGATATGCTTTACATTTGTGAGTTGTGATAGTATGTGATATTTGGTAAATTGATTGAATATGCATGAATTGAGTGAACCATCGATGATGGTTTCTCACTGAGTTCGCAAACTCACCCAACATTGCAAATATTTTTCAGGAATTGAAGAGTACCCCGTTACTGAACCGGGAGTATGATTACTACAAGAGAGTCGGTGTTCGATGTCGGGATCAGTTCACGTCTGCATTTGTGTTATTTTGACTTATGTGTAAATTTTATATTCCGCAAAAATAGTACTGAATTATTTGAGGGGCCTAATTGATAAATATTGTTTGAAAAGTGATTTTTGATAAAGTGTATGACTGAAATGGGTTTTCGTATCACGGGCCCGAACCATTTATTCTTAATTCCGCGCACTCGACTGTTTCAAAATATATATATATATCATAATGAGTTTTAAACTGTATTGACTGCTCTAGCATACCACCTCATGGTCGCGAGTCGCGAACTCGAATATCCTTTGTCGATGTCGGGTTCGGGTCTCGTGGGAGTGGGATGCTACATTTGTGGTATCAGAGCCCAGAAGTACAATCTTACATGGGCTTTCAAAAAAAATGTGTGTCAAGTTATGTGCATTTAAGTCGTGTCACGGCAGACGGTGACAATCGATCCCAATGTAGTATATGAGTCGTATGCATAAATATGTCTCAGTCGTTTAAGCGGTTAGAAAAAAGTGAGAAAAAGGATAATGTGTTAGAATGTGATAAAAGGAAGTCATTGATATCGCAAAATAGGAAAAAGTGTATGGTTTGACCAGACAGATGAATAGTTAGTGTACTAGTATTGACGGATATCTTGTGAAATACAATATTAGAGTTATATTGGGTATATCATTGAAGTTGTGAATTCATAGAGGAAAATAGAGATGTGACAATGGTAAGATTTCCAATGTCTAAGGTAAATGACAATAAAGTGTTCTATGATATAGAGAAGTTACATTTGGGATTGATTACCATGATGAGTGTTATATATAAGGATTGGTGATTTGAAGTCAAAATATATTAAGTGCAAAATCATGAATGATTTCATATCTGTGATAGTGATTTGAGTGCGGAAATATATGGGTATAATGCAATAATGAAAGGATTGAAATGTAAGACAATGAAATTGATAGATGAAAAAGTTGTTCGGGTTTAATTGATCTGCCTAAGTAAATGCACACCTGCTTATGGGAGCCCTATGGTAAGTGAAAATGTTCAGTTGCAATTGATGAGTTAATGGATAATTGCTAGCCAGAATTCTTGTAAAAAATAATAATAATAATAATAATAATTCTTTATGAGTTAGAATAAGAAACGAAAGTGCTTATAATGATCAGTTGTAGATGAATAGAGATTGTATATGATCCTCACGAGCAAGGACGGGTGTAAACAGGAAGGTTGTTGAGTTCAGAATATATTGTCACTGTAAGTGTATATCTGATAGTGGGATTACCATCATGGGTAAAATGATTAAGCATAAATAAATAATTTGCGTGAATATGATATAGGAGGTAATCAGTGGCCTATTACGTAAGTTCCGATTATAATACCGGTAGCTCAAGTGCAAAATGAGTTAGAGTCAGGCATGAGCATGCTCTGAGAAAGAAGTGATACAGTTAAAGATGTTAGCATCGGTAATGAGCATGAGAGAAGAAAATAAGGGACATGAATAGAGTAAGGTCCCCATGATCGAGAACGGGTACCAAAAAGAGAATGGTTATCGAGAATTAAATGAGATTAAGGCGTTCTTAGCAGTATGAGCTATTAACGGGCAAATTGATGGGAATATATATAAATATATATTGTCAAATAAGATGTAATGATCAAGGTCATGTATGGTAAGATATTAGAGGAAATGAAATTGTTTAAGTGCCATTCAGAAATGTATCTTCGTGAAGTATCAAGAGTAACTGATTTGTATTACATCTGGCAGAGATTCTAGTGTAAGAGCTAAAATATGCTACTAAAAAAGTGTACATTACGTTAATGAGATGATTCTGATTATGTAAGAGAAGTACTGAATATTAAGGAAATATTAATTGCGAATTTGAGGGAATTAAAAGTTCGTGTATACTTTGTGTAATTATGTTCTGAAAGTATGAGATCGATATAACGATTGTTTATTCAAGTCAGTGAGTGATCTATCGTGAATAAATTGAGTTATGTGGAGAAATGAAGGTAAGGAACATGTGGCAGAATATGTTATGATGAGACAAATTATATGAAAATTGTTCCTCATTGGAGACGTTCGATAATTAACGAGTTATATGAATCAACTATGGGTACGGAAAAGGAACATGTCTCAATTGTGTTTGGAGTGGATAATGGATATAAGCATAAGGAATAGATAAATTGGTATAGGTGAGGAAATTGATTATCATGCAAGTTTCATAAGAGTGAATTAGTATGCGAACATGGGATATTGGAAGAATTAATTAAGATATAGGTATTGATAAAATGTGAAAGTTCAAAAGATATGTGTATGCGGAATTTGGAATTAATTAGAACTAACGGAATGCTGGATGCATTCAGAAATTATCAAAGATTTTATGGTTTTAGCAAATTGACAAGAATACTTAAGGAAAATGTGTGAATGTTATGACTAATGATCATAAAGGAGAGATTTGGAGAATTTACTATATATATACTGAAGTGTTCCAGTAAAGGTTATGATGTGATGTGATCTAGTGAAATTGTATAAAGTGATTTTATGTACCTTGGGGTAAATATAATTCCATGGGCGGTATTATGATTGATGATTTGCAATTTGTTATTCGAGTGTGGCCTAAAGACTTGGAGACATTAATCGCATGTAAATAGTTTGGAAATGTCTATGAATATGCAAATCGATACCGATTGAGTTATTTAAATGCGATTGAATGATTTGAAAAGGATTAAACGGCTGATTACTTCAAACTAAGCCAATGATGCAATTCAAGGGATTGAATAAAGAAATAAATAAATAAATTCAATTACAGAAGATCAAAATTTGGGCAATAAAGTTATCATATCTAGTGTATTCTTGACTATTAATAGTCGAACTGAAAAAAAGGGGCAAAAGAAAGTATTATTAGCTATGGGAATTTCAAAGTTGGTGTGCATCAAAACGAATTGGCAAAACCCGAAGTGAGGATGTAGAAATTGTAAATTGTATCGAAGAACTGAAGATAACTCCAATTAACGAGGAAAGTGATAGGTATAGTTCAAAATTAAGAAATCTGAGTGATACTCATTACGGGAACTGTTAGTGAAAATGTAAGGAATGATCGAGGCTTTATGTTCTAGCACGAGCGTATAGAAAGAGTAGTTGAAAGGTTAGTATGAGAAATCAAATGATTATAAGTGAATGGTTCGAGAAAGCACAAGAAACAATCGAAGTGTTATGTTCTAGTAAAAGTATTGTGGAAAAGCAATTGATGGTATAGTCTGCCAAAGTGAACGATGACATGAGTGACTAACCAACAGGTATTTTTGGATTTCGTTGGGATATGAGATTGATGTATAGTGCAAAGGGATTATGGCATGACAATCATTATATTGGTGTCACCATTCGAAAAATGTATAAGGGGTCTTACTGTCCAAAAGGAGACGTTATCCCTATATTATGTGATCAGGGCAATGAAGTGATAGGTTAAGTAATTTAAGATGGTGACACTGAGTTAAATTGATTCACTGAGGTTATAAATCTCATGAGATTTGTGTTTTGATAATAACGAAATCTGATAAGCGATAAATGAAATATTTTAAAGGGTATGGCCTCGACCAAAAGGTACTTAGATGGAAATAAAGGTGTAGTTAAGAGAAATTGAATTCGTGACGAGGGGCCTCTATGCGATTGTGGTATAAATAGAATTATGGATTGGTAAGTAGGCTAAAACCTACAAGATGATTCGGCTTCACTAAGTGCTTCATAGATAGAATTGGAAATATTGTTAGGATCCGATATATATGTCATTGATATTGAAAGTGACAAATTGCGCGTAATCATGAGAAAACAGTAAAATCATGGAAAGTTTAAGAAAGGGAAAAAGAGTAATTGATTGTTTTGATCTCCGTTCATTAACAGAATGTGGTTGTGTAGTGAAAACAGTGGGAAACAGAAGGTATGAATCAAAAAGACTCCCCTGCCTTCCTGATCAATCGTATATGAAATTTCGCGGACGAAATTTTTTATTAGGAGGGGAGAATTGTAACATCCCATCTCCGATGGGAAGGGTATTTTAATAAATTAGGACGGGCTAGGAGTATTGATTTATATCGCGACATGAACGTACATTATACAGCCTCTATAAATGGTGATTCTTGCCTGTGCACATAGTCATACATGCATTCATGACATTTCTCGGCCTAAGTGTCAAATTGAGATCTTTTGTGAAATTTATGTGAAAGTTATATTTGGAAAATTATTTGGAGTACGCCAATGAGTGTTTTACATTTTTAGGGATTTATTGGAATTTTTCTGGAATTATCCGGAGAAAATTCCTGACCGCAAAATCGCTTTAAATGGCCTAAATGTGTTTTTATTGTGGAAAATGTGGTTTTCGTGTTTGAACAATTATTGGGAGTGGACTGTCATATGTTTTACAATTTTGGGCAATTTAGGTAATTTTCAAAAAAATGATTCGGGAAAATTCCCGAAAATTTTCAGACCGGGAAAAATCGCCAAGTGGCGAACCGGTCAATTTTCGGTAGCGAAAGTTTCTACCCAATGGCACTGTAATATTGGGGATATTATTTTGGAATTGAAATTATGGTCATTTGAGGTGATTGGGGTTAGTTTTAGATCTGGATTAAAGAATGAATAAGTTGACTTTTCTTTAAAAAGCTTTGACCAATCACATTTGGCCACCAAAAAGCTTCATTTAATGCTCCACTTTGTTCCTATCGTTTTGCCTAATAAATTACATGAAAAGAGTGAGTTTCTTGTTGTAAAAACTCATAACCGAAACTTCCTCCTCCTCCATGTTTCGTTGGTCTTGTTCTTTCTCCATAAGATCAACTTGAACTTTGACATTATGATGATTGTGATGGTCAAGGTGGGGAGGTAAAGTAGGGGTTGGTGTTTTGTTTGAAGATTTGGGAAACTTAAAGCTTGAAGCTTGGAGAAGAGTTAGAGTATCATTTGGAAAAGCTTGAATTAGGTAAGTTGTTGTTAAGCTTTAGTTATGATTTGATTTATGAGTTAAATGACATGGTAGTTAGAAGCATCAAATGGGAATTTTGGTATTATTATTAAGCTTATTGATGCTTTACCTTGATAAGAATTATAGTGTAAATTGATGGGTATAAATGTATGGTGTGTTAGGATAATGAATGGTTATGGTTGTAACTTGGTTTAGCTTTGAATTTGGTTGGTAGATGATGACTAATTTTGCAAATAAAGTGAGAGTTTAGTGCTGCCAATTTTTTTTTTATTAGCCCTAGTACAAGTATGAATGGTATAAGAACTGATTGGTGTTTCTTTGGATGTTTAATGATGTGTTAAAGGCATTGGAAATGATAGAAACTAAGATTGGATCAAATCTGGAAATTTAGGGTTTTAATTGACTGTACTGTTTTGATCATAACTAATTGTATAGGAATGCACATGAGGTGAGGTTTGTGGCCACTTAAACTTTGGGATGTTGGCTTCAAATTTGTGTGAAATAGGTGTTGTTAAATTGTACTGCTAGAAGGGTGAATTTTTGCATGGAAAGTTTCTGTTTGTAGGGTCTGTGAACAGTACCCGCATATATGACCTGATTACTTTGTTGATTTTTCTAAATTAATTGAGATGGAATTAGGAAAAATGGTCTTCATGAAAGTTGAGGCATATTAAGTTAGCTTTCCATTTCCACTTATCTTGATAATTTTCGAGTTGTATATTGGGAGAAATGAACTGATTACTATTGACTGGTTTTGAGCATTTTGATGAAACCTAGCCTAAGTGTTGAATTTGTGAGCTTGCGGATTGGAAGCAATTTTCGCAAATTATGTGAGCTGATTTGGTGTGAGTGATCTTCTGAAAAGTTTCAGAGGAAGGAAGTATCTTGAAAATGATATATGGTGTGTAATTTTTAGAGGTCAGATTTGAGAGTTATGATTTTTCAAATATTGAACCTACATTAGGTTATGAATTGCTGATCATGGCAGTAACTTGCATGACAGTTTTGAAATTGTTAGAAATTGAATTGGATTTTGAGTTCTTCATTAAAATTGAAGTTTAAGATCTTATCTTTTCAGGGATATAAGGTAGTGAATTTTGTGACATTTTTTCTAAGAGTTATGATTTTTGGAAAATTACTGTCCAGATTGGTTGATTTCAGTAGACAGATTCTTTGTGGAATTGTTTGACCTAGTTCGCAAGCGATTTTGATTTTGGGTTGTTCATGAAAGTTGTAGATAACATTGTGAAATTATTGAGCATATATATGTGGTAATTTCTGGCTGAAGAATCTGAGATTTATAGAAATTGCAATGTACTGTCTGTTTTAATGGGATTTGAGTAGGCAGTAGCTTTGAAGGGATTTTTGACACCCTTAGGGGTGAAAATTGATTTTTATGGTCTTCTTGGGAATTGTAGAGGGTTTCATGATCTTTCCAATGAGATATAGTTGGCAATTTTCTGAATAGTGTGCAATGAATTATTAGTGTTGAAATTTGGATTAGAAATCAGGAAAAAAAAAGGGAATGGGAATGTGGAATCACGCCCGGTTGCTAGGGCGAGGCGTCGCCCTAGTAACGAGGCTCGGAGGGACGGCATCGCTAGGGCGACGCCTCGCCCTAGCGACGAGGCCGGATCAATCGGCCTCGCTAGGGCGACGTCTCGCCCCAGCGAGGCTGGTTTGTTTCTTTTTATTTTATTATTATTTTGTGATTTCTTGTTTCTATTATCAATTACTTTTCCGTCCGACGTCCGATTGACCTGATTCTTGAGGCATCAAATGCATAGAATATTGAATTTCATTTTGTGAGAAATTGAGAATTTTTGGACGGGAAATTGACGTGGCCCCGGGTAACGGAGCCTTTAATCACTGTTTTGTTTAATTGGGGACCTATAGAGGTCCGAATTGCCCACCGTCAGCGCCAATAGGTTTCTAATTTTTAGACGGATTTTCCTAATAGAAAAAAATGGGATTAGGGCCGGGAATATCATGAACATGCATTGTGCACCTGCAAATTGCTTCATATGCATTATTAAATAGTTACGATTGACAAGAGGTAATGATTATATTTTCGATTATTATAGAGGCACATTTGGGCGTCGATCTATCGGCGTTCTTGAGACTTCGGATATTATCTCGGAAGTACAGGTGAGTAACCTAGTTGGTTCCTCAATCTATATGTGATGAAAATGATGTGGTTATGCCATGTGGAGATAATGGAGGGATTATGTGTGTTTGCTTTTGAATGATTTCGGATCATAGGTGTCCGAAGTATTGGAAACTTGTTATCGAAGTGCTATTTGTGTATAATTGTTTGTGAGTATTTACATTGAAGATCTCGGACCAAAGGTCCGAGGAAATGGAAAATTGGTATTGAAGTGTTAATTGTCTGATTCGATACATTGGATGTGACTGTCAATGTGATATGGTAGGATGCAATAAATTGGAAATATATATGATTGAAACACCGGACCAAAAATCTGAAGATATGGCAAATAACATTGACTTGTAAATGGAAATTGGAACATGTTCATTGCATGCATCAAAGTATGATCAGATAAAGGCAGTTGTGACCGGAGCAGCCAATGTATCAGGGCATATCACGCCCAACATATATGAGAGCTTTCATCTCAACGCACAGGACCTCAGGTCCAACGTATTCAGAGCCTCAGGCTCAATGTACCAGAGCTTCAAGCCCAATGTTTTCAGAGCCACTAGCTCAACGCAATGTGCTCGTTATTGGGACAGTTTCAGGCGCACGGTCACAACAACAAAACGAAAATGAAAAGTGTCACATGTTCATTGCATAAATGGTATGACTAAATATGGATGGTATGAAAGGCGATATGCTTTACATTTCTGACTTGTGATAGTATGTGATATTTGGTAAATTGATTGAATATGCATGAATTGAGTGAACCATCGATGATGGTTTCTCACTGAGTTCACAAACTCACCCAACATTGCAAATATTTTCAGAATTGAAGAGTACCCGTTCTTCGAGCCGGAGTATGATTACTACAAGAGAGTCGGTGTTCGATGTCGGGATCGGTTCACGTCTGCATTTGTGTTATTTTGACTTATGTAAATTTTATATTCCGCAAAATAGTCTTGAATTGTTTGAGGGCCTAATTGATAAATATTGTTTGAAAAGTGATTTTGATAAAGTGTATGACTGAAATGGGTTTTCGTATCACGGGCTGAACTGCTTATTCTTAATTCAGCGCTTTGATTGTTTCAAAATATATATATATATATCATAATGAGTTTTAAATCGTATTGATCGCTTAGCATACCACCCTCATGGTCGCGAGTCGCGGGCTCGGATATCACTGTCGATGTCGGGTTCGGGTCTCGTGGGAGTGGGATGCTACATTTGTGGTATCAGAGCCCAGAAGTACAATCTTACATGGGCTTTCAAAAAAAATGTGTGTCAAGTTATGTGCATTTAAATCGTGTCACGGCAGACAGTGACAACTGATCCCCAGTGTAGTATATGAGTCGTATGCATAAATATGTCTCAGTCGTTTAAACGGTTAGAAAAAAAGTGAGAAAAAGGATAATGTGTTAGAATGTGATAAAAGGAAGTCATTGATATCGCAAAATAGGAAAAAGTGTATGGTTTGACCAGACAGATGAATAGTTAGTGTACTAGTATTGACGGATATCTTGTGAAATACAATATTAGAGTTATATTGGGTATATCATTGAAGTTGTGAATTCATAAAGGAAAATAGAGATGTGACAATGGTAAGATTTCCAATGTCTAAGGTAAATGACAATATATTGTTCTATGATATAGAGAAGTTACATTTGGGATTGATTACCATGATGAGTGTTATATATAAGGATTGGTGATTTGAAGTCAAAATATATTAAGTGCAAAATCATGAATGATTTCATATCTGTGATAGTGATTTGAGTGCGGAAATATATGGGTATAATGCAATAATGAAAGGATTGAAATGTAAGATAATGAAATTGATAGATGAAAAAGTTGTTCGGGTTTAATTGATCTGCCTAAGTAAATGCACACCTGCTTATGGGAGCCCTATGGTAAGTGAAAATGTTCAGTTGCAATTGATGAGTTAATGGATAATTGTTAGCCAGAATTCTTGTAAAAATAATAATAATAATAATAATAATTCTTTATGAGTTAGAATAAGAAACGAAAGTGCTTATAATGATCAGTTGTAGATGAATAGAGATTGTATATGATCCTCACGAGCAAGGACGGGTGTAAACAGGAAGGTTGTTGAGTTCAGAATATATTGTCACTGTAAGTGTATATCTGATAGTGGGATTACCATCATGGGTATAATGATTAAGCATAAATAAATAATTTGCGTGAATATGATATAGGAGGTAATCAGTGGCCTATTACGTAAGTTCCGATTATAATACCAGTAGCTCAAGTGCAAAATGAGTTAGAGTCAGGCATGAGCATGCTCTGAGAAAGAAGTGATACAGTTAAAGATGTTAGCATCGGTAATGAGCTTGAGAGAAGAAAATAAGGGACATGAATAGAGTAAGGTCCCCATAATCGAGAATGGGTACCAAAAAGAGAATGGTTATTGAGAATTAAATGAGATTAAGGCGTTCTTAGCAGTATGAACTATTAACGGGCAAATTGATGGGAATATATATAAATATATATTGTCAGATAAGATGTAATGATCAAGGTGATGTATGGTAAGATATTAGAGGAAATGAAATTGTTTAAGTGCCATTCAGAAATGTATCTTCGTGAAGTATCAAGAGTAACTGATTTGTATTACATCTGGCAGAGATTCTAGTGTAAGAGCTAAAATATGCTACTGAAAAAGTGTACATTACGTTAATGAGATGATTCTGATTATGTAAGAGAAGTACTGAATATTAAGGAAATATTAATTGCGAATTTGAGGGGATTAAAAGTTCGTGTATACTTTGTGTAATTATGTTCTGAAAGTATGAGATCGATATAACGATTGTTTATTCAAGTCAGTGAGTGATCTATCGTGAATAAATTGAGTTATGTGGAGAAATGAAGGTAAGGAACATGTGGCAGAATATGTTATGATGAGACAAATTATACGAAAATTGTTCCTCATTGGAGACGTTCGATAATTAACGAGTTATATGAATCAACTATGGGTACGGAAAAGGAACATGTCTCAATTGTGTTTGGAGTGGATAATGGATATAAGCATAAGGAATAGATAAATTGGTATAGGTGAGGAAATTGATTATCATGCAAGTTTCATAAGAGTGAATTAGTATGCGAACATGGGATATTGGAAGAATTAATTAAGATATAGGTATTGATAAAATGTGAAAGTTCAAAAGATATGTGTATGCGGAATTTGGAATTAATTAGAACTAACGGAATGCTGGATGCATTCAGAAATTATCAAAGATTTTCTGGTTTTAGCAAATTGACAAGAATACTTGAGGAAAATGTGTGAATGTTATGACTAATGATCATAAAGGAGAGATTTGGAGAATTTACTATATATATACTGAAGTGTTCCAGTAAAGGTTATGATGTGATGTGATCTAGTGAAATTGTATAAAGTGATTTTATGTACCTTGGGGTAAATATAATTCCATGGGCGGTATTATGATTGATGATTTGCAATTTGTTATTATGAGTGTGGCCTAAAGGCTTGGAGACATTAATCGTACAGAAATAGTTTGGAAATGTCTATGAATATGCAAATCGATACCGATTGAGTTATTTCGTGCAGTTGAATGATTTGAAAAGGATTAAACGGCTGATTACTTCAAACTAAGCCAATGATGCAATTCAAGGGATTGAACAAAGAAATAAATAAATAAATTCAATTGCAGAAGATCAAAATTTGGGCAATAAGGTTATCATATCTAGTGTATTATTGAGTATTAATAGTCGAACTGACAAAAAGGGGCAAAAGAAAGTATTATTAGCTATGGTCTTCAAAAAGGGGCAAAAGAAAGTATTATAAGTTGCCCTTCCTTATATGCCTTGTATCTTTTATCCTTAAATGGTCTTCAAAAAATGCCCTTGAACATCCTTTTTACCTTTATACTTTAATTCCATTAACCCATGTCATATAATCTTACTAACATTAATATGATAATAACTAAAAAAAAATTAAATCCATCAAAACCTCAAAATTCATTTAAATCATGCTTAACTAGAGAAAAAAAATATGGAGGCCAACATTTAATGATGCTTAGCTGAAGCATATATTATCCATTTAGTTTAGAACTAAATTGATTAATAAAGGTTTATGAAATATCCAAAAGGTTGGATATAATCTTACAGACCTATTGAACAAATTGTTTGATTCAATTTATGCTTATAGGAGAATGGTTCTCAAGATATGTAATGGGAGTAAGAAGGAATTTGAAAGGTTCAAATCTCATGACTATACATCTAATTGGAACTAATGTCTTTAATGATACATTTGATGTATATTTAAAAGGCTACGAGATATTGAAAGATTCACTTTTATGATAAATTCAAAGATTTTTTTAAAAAAATATTTGTGAATTTATCACTTCTATAAGAAGGTTAGTGGGAGTATAGTTGTCCTCTTCAGTGGGACTGTGTGGAGACATATTGCTCACAGAGAACAAAAGTTCTAACTTTCAATAGATGAAAACATAATTGTCCAAGAACAACTCTTATTGGATATGAAAAGGTAACAACTTAATTCTGGGAATTAGATCTATAGAGATAGATTGGACATTGTTAACTTATTCTAAGTCTAAGTACAAAGATAATGTATTAAAGATGTTTATTATTTGAGATATCAGATACTTATGAAGTATTAAAGATATCCCTTACTCTATGTATGAGTTAATATTTGAGTTCAAGATGATAAGGATATAACTTCAGAAGTAAATCCTAAGTAAGGTTTATTTACTTAGAACAATATCATTTAGGGTTAGAAAGGTTCCAATGTAGTAATGGTTGCTAATTAAGCCATAATACATTTTTCATTTAGTAGAAATGATTAATTGGATCAACAAGTTCTTTAGTGGACTTGGTAGAGTTTCTTTACATTGTTTAGGATAGTAATGTACTGTAGAACATTAGAGCCATTGGGCATGCATAAGGAGCTAATGTCTCATCAAAGATCTAAGAATACGTTTAGGCAAATTTTCTTAATTATGATGATGAATAAGATGTGAGTTGTAAGATTTATTCAAGTGTTCACTACAGAGAATCTTGTAGAATTCTCTCGTTAAGCCACTGCCCCAGTAGTAAAATAATCGTCGTATGGTGATATGGCATAAGATACTTAAACGATTGGCTTAGTACTTGGAGATTGTTGGTTTATGCACTACAGCCAATTGCTTTGGTTGTAGTTTAGTGACAAACTATTTAAAGGCATTCTTTATCTTGTACATGTTTAGATGTATATGATAAAGTCCATGGGATAATTGTACATTGCAAATGAAATTATAATGAGATTATAATTATGAGGTTCATATTGCATTTATGTATTATTCCTAAAATGTTTGTAGTCATTGTTCTATTAAGATTGGACATTTAATAGAATGTAAAAAGGCTAGCACACGTTTTGTTTTTTCTTATGAAAGAAGTAGTCGATCTCATAGGCTAAAGTATAGAGATACTTAAACAAACGTGTGGGTGTTTGATAGAGAACAAGTTCACTAAACATACCTGATATGAGAAATCCATTTGGAACATTACTTGTATAAATGATCCTTTGACTTGAGGCCATCAAAATTATCACTATAAGAGCTAACACATTTAGCAATATTTTTTTTACTAACTATTGTTTCGTCACAAATACGAGGCTTTTTATGACAAGACAATTGATTGACACTATTATTTGGATTAACTGTGATGATTTATTTTTTTCACTAATACAAAAAATATTAAGTTGTCACTATTAATATATTAATAATGTCAATTTTTCTTTTATCACTAAGTTTTGTCATTAAAAGCCTATGCAATTTGGCGCCAAAATAATTTTGTCAAGAATAAATTGTAACTATGACAAACCATATGTTAGTAACTAATATTTTCTATTTATTGTGACAAAACATAGTTTGGTCACTAATATTTTCTTTTTTGTTATGAAACGATTAATCATCACATAATATTTTACTTGTTGTGACAAAAAATTTTGTCAATAAATATTCAATTAATTAGTGTCTACTTCATATTGTCACAATAACAGAACTATAACTACGGTCACCACTATTCATAATTTAGTGACAATGTTTTTTAGACTAACTAATTTTTTCATCACAAATACGATATTTTTTAGTTCCAAGATAATTAATTGACACTATTGTTTTGATTATCTGTGATGATTTATATTTTTGTCACCAATACAATGGTAATTGTGACAATTTAGTATCTTTCACAGTTAAATTGTCACTATTAATATATTAATAGTGTTAAAATTTATTTTATCACTAAGTTTTGTCACTAAAAGCCTATGAAATTTGGCGCCAAAATAATTTTGGCGGGAATTAATTGTAATTGTGACAAAACATATGTTGGTAAATAATATTTTCTATTTGTTATAACAAAACACAATTTGGTTACTAATATTTTTTTCTTGTTGTGACGAAACAGTTTATTGTCACACAATGTTTTACTTGTAGTGACGAAAACTTTTGTCAATAAATATTCAATTAATTAGTGTTTACTTAATAATGTCACAATCACCAAATTATAACTATGGTCACTACCATTTGTAATTTAGTGACAATTTTTGTATGCCTAAGTATTATTTCGTCACAGATACAAGGTTTGTTGTGACAAAACAATTGATTGATATTATTGTTTAGATTAATTGTGATGATTTATTTTTGTGTCACTAATGCAATGGAAATTGTGACAATTTAGTATCTTCACAATTAAATTGTCACTATTAATATATTAATATTGTCAAATTTTCTTTTATTACTAAGCTTTGTTATTAAATGCCTATGTACTCGTTATGACGAAAACTTTTGTCAATAAAAATTCAATTAGTTAGTGTTTACTTATTATTGTCACTAAACTTAGTCTTTATGGCTTTATTAGAATATTATTTGAATTATTATGCCTTACATTTAATTTGTGTTTATAAAGGCAAAAATTGTCGTATTTTGGTTTAACTGTGATAAATTAATTTTTGGACAATTGATGCTACTTTATTTGTAATTTTTATTGTAGGGTAATTGAAGAAATTAGAGTTTAAAAGATTAAAAATTAGTGATACAAAGCATTAAAAGAGCTAGAGAAGAGAAGCATAAGGCAATCATCACATAAGAAGGAAACGACGACGTTGAGCAGCATAGGAAAAGTAAGGAGAAAACGACTGCGTGGGTAAGAAAAATAAGAGAGGAAACAGCAACGTGGAGAGTAAGTGGCCAAACGATAGCGGAGTGGAGGCTTGTAAAGAGTTTTGGAGTGCAGCACAGTAACTATGGACCGGGTATTCAAATTAGCCAAATTATGAAATAGTGTTGTAGGGTAGAGTGCTGGCGGCGTGGAAGTCTGCTAGTGAGAAGCACAAGCAGGCGGCGTGTCTACGTCCCAGGCATGAAGAGCTGGCGATAAGCTTGTCTGCGTGAGTTTTGCGTGGTTTGGGCGTGTGTGTGGTGTTGTGGAGACCAGTGGTGAGTGCATGAAGAGGGACAGAAAATGCAACATTAATTAGTCACTCATCAGCTACAAGAGGGGTGCAAGTGTTTTGTGTGTGAGGCAGGCATGCGTGGACTAAGAAGGGAGGAATTAATTAGTCACATCAAAGAAGAGAGGCGCTAGCGGTCTTGTTGCGTGGTCTAGAGAAGGAGAGTGCAACGTTAAAAAAAAAGAAGAGAACGTTGTTGGGTGATGAACAGTGAGTGTGGACCATGATTCAAATGGTCACATCAACTACAGTAATGTTATTTTCCGTTGGGAGGAATGTGGCAAAATTGTCTCCAAATTTATGGAATCAAAAAGACTGAAACATCTCGCCCATCATACAAGCATCAATCGTCGTTTTCTATTGCCGTCGACTGGCTACCGGGGACTGATGGAAGAAAGTTAGTTTATTGTCGATGACCAAGAAGTGAAATCAAAGACTTCACAATTTGCTTATTATCAACTTTTACTTTTATCAATTTTACATAGGATAACCTAAATTGGCATGTTAGGTTGGTTAAAATGCCACCAACTTCAAGAAATATGACTTCCTCGTTCAAGCAAAGAATTGAACCAGAGGGTTATGTGTGGAAGAATTTATCTGACACCACAAAGTAAGTATACTTTCAAGAGTTTGAGGTACAAATAATAGTTATTTTCTTGTTACATTGCTTTATATTGATAATGTTCATAAAAATATTTAACATTTTGTTATTCTGACTCTTCTTATTTCAGAAAGAATTTTACTGGGATTCTTGTTTTGACTCCAGCATGTATAAACAATGGGAAAAGAAACCTCGTATACGTTATCGCGACTTAATTAATGTGATACGCAAGGTTGGTGCATGACCGCGTTATATTTCAAAGGAAATTTGGACTCGTTGGATCGAATATTGGACATCACCTGCGGCAATGTCCATATCAGAGCGTAATTCAGCCAACAGATGTGGAGGGTCAGGGGGCGCGAGTCTTCCAGTGCATACGAGAGGATCAATTACCCACTACGAGCATGCACATGGACTAGTAAGTATCTACTCTCTCACACAAATTTTACATATATTTTGCTTCGCTTTATTGAACATAGTGATGATGAAATAAATGTCTGATGCCATATATGGCAGTGTGAAGTTGTTTTTTTTGTTGAACAGGGGGCAAATATCATATATATAGGGGAAACTCTGGCGAAATTTTTTTAAATTCTAGATAACATCTAACAATTTAAGTTATACATGTAGGAAAAGTCATTGGGCACGAAGCCTACACCTATCCAACTATTTTTGCACACCCACACGAAGAAACATGATGGTGTCACCTTCATCAACACTCGATGTAGAGAACTGAATGTAAGTGAAATTAACATATTTTAATAATTATTTAACAATTATAGCTTAATTACTAGTGTAAAGATTGCTTCCTAATAGGAACAAATACAACAAATATTCAGCGACAATCTCAGGAGGAATAACCTGTGGACGAGACTCAGACATATCTTGATGTCGTGGGTGGTAGGGACCGTCGTGGAAGAATTTTCGGCCTGGGTTCATATGCAAACATCTGTTATTCGCGCTCTTACCTTTCCAGTACAGCAGCATCTGCTCGGCCATCGCAAACTCATGACGTATCGAAGCTCCGGGCCATAGTGGACTTATTGAGGGAGCAGCTAGTTACTCAACGTCAGGAGCATATAGAGGAGATAGCTAAGATGAGAGACGAGATGAGTCTGCATATGAGAGAACAGCTGAGAGCAGAGATGAGTCAGCAGTTGAGACAGGAGATGAGTATGCAGATGAGAGAGGAGATGAGTCTGCAGCTGAGAGAGGAGATGAGTCTGCAAATGAGAGAGGAGTTGAGTCTGCAGATGAGGGAGGAGATGAGGATGGAGCTGGAGCAGGTATCAAAGATCAGAGAGTCGATGGAGCTGATGGAGCAGGCAGCTAAGAGGAGAGAGGAGATGGAGCGGCTTACTAAGATGAGAGCGGAGGTGGAGCAGATGACTAAAGAGAGACAACACATGGAGCAGATAGCTCAGCTTAGGCAGGAGATGGAACTGTTAAAGAGGGGGGGAAACAGTTCAGAGCATCCACGATCACCACGACATTAAGCTTATCAATGTCATTTGTTAGTAATTAAAAAACATAAGATTTGTTCTATCTTATTTTTTAAAAAATTAAATTAAATTCTTTATATGTTTTATTATTTATTAATTTTCTCATTATTCAAACTATATATACAAATTAATATATTATGAAAAAATAATATAAATAAATAGAGTATAAATAAAATATAACATTGTTATAACAACAAAACAACAACAAAAAATTATTATCAGTTCTTACCGACGAAAATATTTCCGTCGGTAACGATAACGATATTTACCAACGGTCCAAAATACCGTCGACAAATTGGTTGCAAATAGCTTCACCTCACTGACGGAAAAAAAGACCATCGCAAAAGTTCTACAATGAAAACTCACTTGCCCCTTCCGTCGTTATATAAATATCGACAACCAATTTCTATTGTTAATACCATCGTTAAATACCGACGAAATATTTTGGTCGGTATTTTTTGCTACGGTAACTTCACCGACCGTTTTTATCGGGCACCAAATTTCGTCAATGATGAATTTCACCGACGAAAATTTGTCATTTACTGACGGTAATTTTCGTCGGTAATTTGGCAATTTCTTGTAGTGTGGATATAGAAACTAAATCACAGATAGAGCATGAACAAACGTTTCAGATTCAACAACGAAATTCCACAATTCAGACATTGCAGGTTGTTTATACTTAAATCTTAATATTTCAACAACATGAATATTTGTCAGGTTCTGATGTTATGTTGCCTACCAATGAGTATAGAGTTCATCCACTGCATATATGTGGACTGTGAATCATTTAACTTCTTGAATAGTTATTCATTGTATGTCCTGTGTAAAATGCTTTGGAAGCATTATCATCATTGGACAGAACAGGCATTTTCACTTTGAAATCATATATTCTTGATTTCAAAGCTCTACCATGTTCAATACCTTTCAGAATCATTGTCTTGGCCTTTCTATCACTTATTCCAGGAAAGCTATAACCTTCCTTTCCTAGATAAAATCACATTCCTCTGATATTGTTCTACTGGTCATTGAATTTCTATTCATGTTTTAATCATTACGCTGGCCTTCACTTTCTGTTGTAGGCCAAGATTAAAAGCTTGGAAGTTCAACACAGTGAAGCCTCTGGTCAAGAAAAGTCAAAGGTTGGTTCAGATTCATCTTGTAGAACATCATTTCCCAAGGGACATGGGTATGGAGATACTTCAGCAGTAACCAAGAAACTTGAAGAAGAACTAAAAAGACGTGATACTCTATTTGAGGTCTGCTACACTTTGCAAACCATTAAGCTAAGTGATCTTGCATAACAGGAATAACTCACTTGAACACGAAATTAGGGGTGCTGAGTTTCTTTCTTAACAATTCCACATGCTAACCTGAAAAAATGAGGATATCTAAGAGCACTACCATGTTTCTACCTTTCTGTAACATAGAAGATAGGATCATTTGAGCTATAAGGTCTTTCGATAAAAGATATGATTTTACGGTTATGTTCTATTTTAACAAACTAAAGATGAGCTGTTGATCTGAAGATGAGATGTGTAGTTTTTCAATTATGCCCTATTTTTCTTAACCTACTATATAGTTCAACATGTTTCACTTATATAGATACATACAGAACCACATTTCATGTATCACTTCTGCTGGTCCCACTACTTATTGTATATATAAGTGAAAATTAAGTTTCTATGTATAACACATGCAGGGCTACTGATTTTTGTTCCTTATTTCTTGTGTGCAGAGATTATATAAGAAAATGAAAAATTGTTTCATAGATTAACAGAAAAAGCATCATCAAATGGATCTCCACAGGTTCTCTTTTCATCTGACGAATATTTTTGAAGAATGTTGATACTTCACTTTCAATTCATTGTCGCTATTATGTGCTTGTCATCGAAAAAAATAGTGTAAAGCTTACATTAGGATATCATTGGCAAGACTTTTGAACCCTTCTTGGATAGAAACTTGTGTGTAGAGTAGCAAAGGTTTCGAGTTTTTTCACTTTATTTCAAGAATATTAGTCTTTAGGTTCTACTCTTTTCCATTATAAAAGATCATGTCTATTGGAACTTAGAGATCATTTATCTTGATCCAAGTTATTTGAAATGTTGATGTTGTATATGTATTGTCATGATATTTTTTATCTCTCTAAGGTTTTTGCTATAGAGTTTTTTAACAGATTTTGTCAATATCGAATTTCACAAGCGTGTAGATATATGCAAAACATTTCGGTACAATTTTAAGAATTTTGTATCTTTTTCTGGTGTTGACTGGTAAAGTGATAATGGCATATTTACCATTGTGTTTTTCATTAAATTTGCTATATGTTCTAATGCTACCATTTCATGGACTTAATAAGGCTTACAATGTTGGGGTTGCTTTTCTATTGTCTGCCTTAATTGACATGACACCCTTCCACTACAAGATACTTTATATAGAGGAATCGTGGCTTAATAATACTAATTTTTTTAACTTTGTTAACTTCTTTTCAACTTTTAAGTCCTTTAGTTAAAGGAATGACAAATGCTAGGGATCTAGGAAGGTGATTTCATTTTGAAACAAATAGTACTTATCATTTAACGTCTTGTGTTTTCCCTTTTATCCTTCTTATTCAGTTCTTATCATTCCCTTTAGTTGTTCACTAAATGCTTATAGAAATTCTTTAGCTGTTGATCCTTTATGATTTAGTTTCTTACTCAAGGCTTTGGAAGACTTGACATGTCTTTTTTCTTATTAGAAGTTTATGCGTATTTAACAAGGATATATTATTTATCAGCATTTGATTTAAATGCTTTTGTTGTTTCAAATGATTTGCCAGTCTGTAGTTACATTTGGGTTTTAAATATTTTGAAAGTTGTCTTCTTAATGTAACTTTGTTGGTTTGACTGGGATAATCTTCTTAAGTTTGGTTCTTGTTTTTAAAAGTGTTCATAATGAGCTCCAATGTCCTTACAACATTTTTTAGATGTTTCTATATGATTTATTTTGGTTTTTAGTTTCCTTTACCAACATTGGCTAGCATACCTGGAGATGGATGCTTTGGCTACTTGTACATGGAGTTTGGAGGTGCCAACATGGAGAATTTCGGCAATCAAGCAAAATGGGAAATTTGGTTACACAATTAAGCTGATGTACTATGCGTCAACTCTTGGTATGTGCTTTATTATTTCTTTCTTTTCTAAATTTATTGGATTTAAGATAAATATTTTATGTCAATCCTATATGAAGCTGCCTCTCTCTCTCTTTCAACACATTCTTATATTTTGGAAATTTTCTACTTAGGTACTAAATAAGCTTCTAAGCATGGATATTTGTGATGTGCAACTCTTTCTGCTATCATCTATTGTTATTCATTAAGTGATTAAAATCATAGGCCAGAATGTTCCTAATTAGTTTTTAAATGGATGATTGATTCTAGTCATTGAATCTTCAGCAACTCTTCCTTTGAATATTAAGTGCAACTTGCTATATGATAAGATAAACTGTACTGTAGAATGAAAATTCCCTATAGACAGTTCATTCCATCAAATCCTTTTAGGTATCAACCAATGTTTTTATTTACCTAGTTTATACTAATATCTAGATCTACAGTTTTTTTGTCTACACAACAACTTAGGCATATCTTTATAAGAACTCTGACTAGTTTACTGCACAAACATAGAAAGATGGAGTTAATGTTTTGACTACAAGTCCCTCACAGTGTGCTATTGTTTCTTCTTTATCATTAGTAATTCTCATACTGGTTTGTCGTCTTGTTCTACAAAAGATTCTAAGAGATGCATGCAAAATATGCATTAACAAAATGTGCATATTGGATTTTTAATTGCAGTATCTAGCTTTTATAGTGTATTGGTAGGTGTTTATCTCTGTCAGTCTTCTTTTCGTTACCTTCTATCATTTCGCAATTTTCTTTTGTAGGTGAAAAGATACATTGATGCCTACTCAACCTCTTCAGTCATTGGGTTTTCTAGTGAAGACTTGTTACACATATCAGATGTATATGATATAGCATTAGCGATAAATTTATTATAACATATATTCTTTATTTAGTGACAACATTATTGTAACAAATAACTTCCATACTTGTGATGAAATCTGTTAGACAATATAGCCACTAATGCAAATTTCTTTTACAGTTAATGTAATTTCGTTGATGAATTGAAAGTTTTATTTGTGATAATAATAAACACATTAGTGATAATACTTTTTGTAAGAACCAATTTTCATTTTTGTGACGAAATGATGTTGACACTTTTTTGTTAAAAATATTAGTGACCAGACATATTTTGTCACTATTTATAATTATTTTAGTGGCGATAATGTTGTAACAATAAAATGAAGTACTGTTACGACTTCATTCGTCACTACTTTATATTATTTATGTCAACAAATTTGTCATAAATAGGTAAAGTTGCTGTGACCATATATGTTGGAACCCCACCCTAGAGAGTCACGTGTCCGACATCCTACGTGACATCTGGACGCGCATCCCACGAGAGAGGAATTCCACACCACTTCAAACCATAAACCCGAACCCATTTCAATTACTTCCAACGGATCTCGAAAGATTCATTCTAATTTTCCTCCTAAAAAATGGATCTTCTTAGGGCCCAAAATTAAATGCAATTTTTGAGCAAAAAATGATAATTTCATTTCTTCATAATAATAAGGACCAAAATCACCTTAATCGTGTTGGATCCCGCATTCGGAACCCAACTACTTATCCATATTCCCTCAATACGTACACATGATTCCTTATGAACTCTTATAACCCGTTACCGAATATCCAATCTCTAATCCGAAAAATCCCGATATAATTTTTTTTTATTCATCTTAACTCCATTTTCATACTTAAAAACTTAGCTCGGTTCTTTAGAAGGTCCAAAGTTGCTTTCTAGCTACTTACCAAAAGAATAGTGATTTTATTGACCAAATGAATAGTGAAATGCCAATTTCTGATTCTCATAACTCCTTACTCCTAACTCCGAACATTGCATACTATACCTCGTTGGAAAGGTAAAAATGTAATCTACAACTCTTATGAAGGTAGTAAAAGCCAGATCAGTCATTAGGAGAGGTAAAAACACACTTGAAGTTTCAGCTAAAATGAAAAACCAATGGAGCAGTGTTTTTGCAGCATGAACGATAATCGCCAACACTCCCAACCCCATAACTTTTTATTCCTAAATCCAATAACTGCAAATCATACCTGATTTTAAAGATAGAAAGATAATCTACATTTTTCATGAAGAAAGAAAAAATCAGATCAGCCTCTACGAGGGTGAAAAAAGCCTCTAAAGATTCTGCAAAAATGCAGAATGAACAGTAATCCGAATATAGAAATCTGAAACTTTTCAAACCCTATAACTTCTTCGTTTTAAGTCCAAAAATAATCCATTTTATACCGTTTTCAAGATCATAACATGCTCTACAGTTTCCTAGAAGACTTCCAAAGTGAATTCCCTCACTAAGAGGGTCTAAACCTTAAGCGAAGTTGCTGCCCAAATTTAGGAAATTTTGGACAGCATCTCTTCTAAAAATGCTCTAGCCAAATCCTAAATCTAAACCATCCAAGCTCCAAACCTGCACAAAACCACTTCAATTTTCCAATTTCTCACAATAACCAACTCCAATCATCCCAATAGCAACTCAAATGGCAGCAACCACAATTAAAAATTATCAAACTAAAACCTCATAATTTAAACATGCCTCAAAATAATTTCAACATGCTTAATGCGAATCGGGACCCAACATTTCTCCCCCTCTTAAAAGAATTTTGTCCTCGAAATTCCTACGGAATAATCATCAACAATATTTGCTTTAACTCTTCTCATTCAATTCTTCATCTTATTCATACGGAACAATCTAGCTTGTATGCATTTCTAACTTTCTCCATACTACATATCATTTCATTCATATTATGAGAAGTCATTTATGTCTATTTCACTTTCCCACTGTCTAATCATCATAACATTCTGATTGTTATCACCTCAATTAAACCATCATGTTCAATTCTTAATTCAACCTTTCAATTCTTCTTTTCATTCTCGTCATCTAACTCAAACAATCACTAAAGTCATTCTTAATAACCATATTGCCCAAGCATGATCATAATACTGGGCTCTGACATTCTCACAAATTCAATTTTTTATCCTTATACACTCTCATCAATCTTATATGCCCAGTTAAGACTATAGTACTGGGCTCTGATACCATAAATGTTGGATCCCGCATTCGGAACCCAACTACTTATTCATATTCCCTCAATACATACACATGATTCCTTATGAACTCTTATAACCCGTTACCGAATATCCAATCTCTAATCCGAAAAATCCCGATATAATTTTTTTTTCTTATTCATCTTAACTCCATTTTCATACTTAAAAACTTAGCTCGGTTCTTTAGAAGGTCCAAAGTTGCTTTCTAGCTACTTACCAAAAGAATAGTGATTTTATTGACCAAATGAATAGTGAAATGCTAATTTCTGATTCTCATAACTCCTTACTCCTAACTCCGAACATTGCATACTATACCTCGTTGGAAACGTAAAAAGGTAATCTACAACTCTTATGAAGGTAGTAAAAGCCAGATCAGTCATTAGGAGAGGTAAAAACACACTTGAAGTTTCAGCTAAAATGAAAAACCAATGGAACAGTATTTTTGCAGCATGAGCGATGCTATCAACACTCCCAACCCCATAACTTTTATTCCTAAATCCAATAACTGCAAATCATACCTGATTTTAAAGATAGAAAGATAATCTACATTTTCATGAAGAAAGAAAAAACCAGATCAGCCTCTACGAGTGAAAAAGTTTCTAAAGATTCTGCAAAAATGCAGAATGAACAGTAATCCGAATATAGAAATCTGAAACTTTTCAAACCCTATAACTTCTTCGTTTTAAGTCCGAAAATAATCCATTTTATACCGTTTTCAAGATCTTAACATGCTCTACAGTTTTCTAGAAGACTTCCAAAGTGAATTCCCTCACTAAGAGGGTCTAAACCTTAAGCGAAGTTGCTTCCCAAATTTAGGAAATTTTGGACAGCATCTCTTCTAAAAATGCTCTAGCCAAATCCTAATTCTAAACCATCCAAGCTCCAAACCTGCACAAAACCACTTCAATCTTCCAATTTCTCACAATAACCAACTCCAATCATCCCAATAGCAACTCAAATGGCAGCAACCACAATTAAAAATTATCAAACTAAAACCTCATAATTTAAACATGCCTCAAAATAATTTCAACATGCTTAATGCGAATCGGGGCCTAACATTTCTCCCCCTCTTAAAAGAATTTCGTCCTCGAAATTCCTATGGAATAATCATCAACAATATTTGCTTTAACTCTTCTCATTCAATTCTTCATCTTATTCATACGGAACAATCTAGCTTGTATGCATTTCTAACTTTCTCCATACTACATATCATTTCATTCATATTATGAGAAGTCATTTATGTCTATTTCACTTTCCCACTATCTAATCATCATAACATTCTGATTGTTATCACCTCAATTAAACCATCATGTTCAATTCTTAATTCAACCTTTCAATTCTTCTTTTCATTCTCGTCATCTAACTCAAACAATCACTAAAGTCATTCTTAATAACCATATTGCCCAAGCATGATCATAATACTGGGCTCTGACATTCTCACAAATTCAATTTTTTATCCTTATACACTCTCATCAATCTTATATACCCAGTTAAGACCATAGTACTGGGCTTTGATACCATAAATGTTGGATCCCGCATTCGGAACCCAACTACTTATCCATATTCCCTCAATACGTACACATGATTCCTTATGAACTCTTATAACCCGTTATCGAATATCCAATCTCTAATCCGAAAAATCCCGATATAATTTTTTTTTCTTATTCATCTTAACTCCATTTTCATACTTAAAAACTTAGCTCGGTTCTTTAGAAGGTCCAAAGTTGCTTTCTAGCTACTTACCAAAAGACTAGTGATTTTATTGACTAAATGAATAGTGAAATGCCAATTTCCGATTCTCATAACTCCTTACTCCTAACTCCGAACATTGCATACTATACCTCGTTGGAAACGTAAAAAGGTAATCTACAACTCTTATGAAGGTAGTAAAGCCAGATCAGTCATTAGAGAGGTAAAACACACTTGAAGTTTCAGCTAAAATCAAAACCAATGGAACAAGATTTTTGCAATGAGCGAATCGCTAACACTCCCAACCCCATAACTTTTTATTCCTAAATCCAATAACTGCAAATCATACCTCATTTTAAAGATAGAGCAACAATGCGAATCGGGGCCCAACATTTTCATGCGTACGTATGAGGGAATCTGTATGAGTAGTTGGGTTCCGAATGCGGGATCCAACAAATCGGATCTCTATAAATCGAGAAATCGCCCAAAATACGGAATCACATCAATATCTCTATTCAATTGTCTCCCGTCGATTTAATCTATAAAAACAACTCAATCCTGAAAATTCTAAATTTTGCATGGAAGGGTAGAAATTTTTTTTAGAAAACCCATACTTCGAAAATCAATTAAAACAGAGGTCAAACGAAAAAGTTACAAGCAAAATTAGTGGGAGAAGGTTGAATTTGGAAAAGGAAAAATCATAAAATAAAAAAATAAAATCAGAAACTGGTGAACGATGTCGCCTCGCGCGCGAGCGCTAGCGATCGTGAGCGCTCGCATGGGCGATGCGCTCGCCCTCGCAAGTGCTCGCCCTCACGAGGGTGCTCGCAGTGCTAGCCCTCGTGAGGGCGCCTGCGAGACCCGAAAAAAATTCTTTTTTTAAATCGAATTAAAACATCTAAAACTTTAAAAATTTATAACTCTTCACACCGAAATCCAAAATTCAAAATTTTGGTATCAATAAAAAAATAAAAGGAAGATCTACAACTTCCATGAAGGATTCAAAAACTAATTTGTCCACTAAGAGAGTCAAAAGCTACTTCAAAGTTACTGCCCAAACTAACATTATTCCACACAATAACAGAAATTCGAAAAATCATATCTTTTAACACAAAAGCCCAAAAATGTCACATTTTATATCAATGGAAAGGTAAAGAGACGATTTACAACTTTTATAAAGGAAGCAGAAATCAATTTAGTCTCTAAAAAAGGTAAAAACTCCTTCAAAACTACTACCTATAAAATGACCATTCAAACAGTAACTAAATCTTTCTAAACCTCATAACTTTTTAATCCTAATCCCAAAAATGACATATTATACATCAATGAAAAGAATATAAGACAATCTATATCTTTCATGAAGAATGCAAAAATCAATGTAGGCTCTAAGGAAGTGAAAAACCCTTCCGAAAATACTGCCTGGACAATACCCTTTCCAACAGTAACTGCATTCTTTCAAACCTTATAACCTCTTATTCCTAAGTCTAAAAGTGACATATTATGAACCAATGGAAAGTTCTAATCATGAACTACAATCTTCAAGAAGACCTCCCAATCCAATTCAAATTCTAAGACGGTAAAAAACTCAGTCAAAGTTTCTGCCCTTTAAGAAAATTTTGACAGCACCTCCCCTAAAATTTCACTAGCCAAAATCTTCAACACTCAACCAAAATTCCAGCACCTGCACAAAGAAGGATCATTTGTCCAAAATGATATCTAAAGCCTTGTTTTCCAAAAGATGACTTCCAAGTTAAAAATACATAGGAGTAATGCCTCAATCCTGATGCGGATTACTCATTTTCTCGCTCGTCACCTGTGGAGGGGAGAAGGGGTGTGAGCTTGACAGCTCAGTGGGTAACAATTTAATAACTAAAACAAGCATGCAAAATTCTTTAATAATTCTTTTCAAAGCAATTTTACCAAAATCATTTTTGCCATAAAGAAAATCCTCATCATTTTTCAATTGATCAAAACATTTACAAAATCAACAATTTCAAAGCAATGTCACATAAATACATAGAGGATAGTTTGGGTGGATCCAAACGGAACGTACTACACATTCCCGCGAAGCGGTCATGTGTAGCCGTGAACTTATGAGAGTCCGTGAGGAACTCCAAGGCCATTAGCGGGCAGGCGGGAGAAGCCTATGAAATAGACAAGTGCACTTGACTCTTAAGGGACCACCACAAACCCATATAAACATGCATTTCACATAATTCACACATAATCGCCCAAAATGGCATTTTTCCGAAATCACATGTTCTAATCTTTTTCACTTGACAAACAATTTTACAAATATTTTCATAATGTATTTACATATAAAAGACACATAATACAAGTTTAAACCATCCCAAAGAGTAATAAATACAACATTGGTAAGTCATTGGAAAGCAATAAATGGAATTTAGGACAAGAACTTTAATATGCTTATTAACTCAATTATTAAAATATCACCCACCTTAATTCCTTTAGCTCTAGGCTTAATCAATTTGCCTTTCCTCTAACTCCACTTGCCTCTCTTGCCCTTCACCAAAGCACAAAAATCCCACATAAACATGAGATGTCAAAATTGGCAAATCTTAGGAAATGAAAGCATGAAATTGAAATTATAAAACCTTACCCATGCTTTTCCTAAGCTATTAGAATCAAAACCCATCAAAGATTTCCAAAGAATTTTCATACTCTTACCTTAAAAAAATGACTCCCACGAAATTACTTCTTGCTTCTAATGGAGGATTTAACCTTCCCCTTCCTTTTTCCTTCTTAAATGTTGGGACCCGATCCCAAGACCGGACCCCAACCAGAGAAACGAAACAAATACGAAACGAACGAAGGAAATCGAATCCAAATCAAAAGCGAAACTATCGAATCATGAAGCGAAACAAAACAGAAAATCAGATACAAATTGCATAAACAAAATCGAAAGCAGAAACGAATTGCGAAATCGCATCGAAATCAAACAAAACCGATTAATCGGAATCATATCGGAAATGGAACGAATCATAAGTGGAACAAAAACTTGATCCGACATCCAAAAACAAATATCTTAGAAGGGTATCGCGTTGGAAACCTTAGACTAAATCAATCCGAATTGGTGCAATTTTTTTCTTTCTTTCTTTCTTATTGATGTTATTCATCTTTCATTACTAATCGCAAATCTCATACAAAGCAATACACTTTTTCCATTTGGAACTTATCAATTCCAAACCTTAAACAAAAACTCAAATCATATAATCTTCTTATGCAATCATACATATCCCAAAATCACATCTTTTAACCCAAGTCTTATTTGACTTTTTCAAAAATTTGGCAGTATAACGGCTACATTTTATAAAACCCAAAACCTGCAAAAGGTAAATAAACACTTCTATAATTCCTAAAAAAATTCCAGAATCATCGGACTCTCCCGTCCGAAATCTCAGCATATGCAAACACAAGTCTAAACCTAATGCTTCAAAATCCTCAATCATGATCAGAACAATTCCATAACTAAATTCAATATACCAAACATAATCCAATCCAATCTCAAACCAATCATATCATATCATATACTTATACTATCATAAGTCATATTCCATAACCATACATATGGATACACAATTTTTATAATTCTCCATAATGCATACATATCAATATTAAAGACCTTCCAAACCATTTACAAAGCCAAATACCATAATCCAAATACATAAAATAAGCCTAAGCTCTCCCGATTTATACAAAAATAAAAAAATCGCAAACATGCCAAACGAACATCTTGTCTCTCCCTCATCCGATCTCCTTCAAGATTACCTAGAGATGGGGATGAAAGGGGGGGTGAGCTAGACAACTCGTGGATAATATGTTTATACCATGAACAATAAGAAAAAACCTTGCAAAAACTCTTTTTCCCTTTATAAAACATTTCTCAACTTGAAATTCATCAATTGCTTATTTTTCAAACTTTTCACATCATTGAAAAACCTTCATAAATAGATTCCAAAATTTTCACGGTTGAAAATTCAATTTCACATTTCATAATTTCTCAAAAATTTTCTCAAATCATAAACAAAATTCAAATCATGAATGCTTCACATAATGAACAAAAACAAATTCACATAACACTTCAAACAGTTTAGGTTGGTCCAAAACGAAACGTACTGCACATTCCTGCATAGCGGTCCTGTGCAGCCGTGATCGAAATGTACTACACTTTCCCGCATTGCGGTCCAGTGTGTAAGTACAAGTTGACTTGTTCTTGAAAAGTACCGATAAGTCGACTTGTACATTGGCTAAGTCGACTTATTCAAGGACGGTACTGTTTATTTGTGCCCTAAAGGCAATCCCCTTTAGCGCGTTTTATTCACGATCGTATGCGCATGAATGAATAAATAAAGAAAAGGCATAATTCATTAATTTGATGTTCATGAACATTGTTTATGAATTGATTGGATCTTTAATCAGATTAATGAAGTCCATGATATATAACATAGCATGAAGGAAATTATGATGTGATCATACTCCTGAGATTCTTATCATGTGCAATTATGTCAAGATTCTAAATTCTCCTAGTCAAAGGATTAATGAGACCGGACATCATTAATCCGGATAGACTAGCACATGTCATATTCCTTGATTGGATCAAGCGGTGGATCTCGAAACGTAAATATGAGATATTTAGAATTGACATGTGGATGCTTACTAGCGGTAGTAAGTTCATCGATGACCCGCCATGAGATCATCACATGGATATCTTATCTAGTGTCGTTGATAATCTCATCATAGCAATGGTGCAAGTATCCTTAGACTTGAGGTACTCGAGGATATCTTGATACTTGATTACGTGCTTTGACTCCATTCCTTGTTGCCTTCGGAGGTAGCTCATAGGGTGGTGCTTGGGTGCGACTTGAGGTATTCAAGATAATTGAGTAGCCAATAAAGGATTCACCACTTCTGGATTAGCAGAAGAGATACCCATGGCCTCTTGTCAGGATCATTACTCGGAAATCTCTGGCCAAAGTGAATATGTCATGAAGAGTGTCTTCATGGACATATAGAGTAATGAGTCCTAGGACGAGATCTGTTATCACTTGGGCTAGACTCAGTCTAGTGAGAGTTGACACTTTGACCATACTCATAACCAAGTGGGGTATAGGATGGTGAAAAGACGAATTGCACGGTAATTGTCTATGGAAGGGTTCGTGATCCGGTTCGTGATGAATACATCAAACCGATTACTTTCCGGTCAATTGGGGGTCATGATGTGTTGCTAGATACCGCTCATGACTTGCTCAGATTAATTGTTAATCTAAGTGGCCAACATAACCGGAGCCTAAAGGGTCACACGCTTAAGAGTGTTTCGAGAATCAGAAAATAGTAATTAGACGAGTTCCAATTATGGAGAGAATTAGGATTAAATGGATCCCAATGGGATTGGGATATGTCCCATGAGATCGCGACATCAATATTGCTAAGAAAGGTTTTGAATTGTTTCAAGATCGGGGCCCGTGAGGTAGTAGGACCAACCCAGCTTGACTGGATCAAGTAGCAATTATATATATTAATTAATTAAGTAAATAATTAATTAATATATATAAATATATGGTTGGGTGCGTTGGAAGGAGAAAAGGAAGAGATAAAGCTTTGACTTTTCAAAGCTTTATACTTTATTCCTTTATGAAATGTGTGGCTATTAAGCCACACACTTGGCCATCTCTTATTACACTCTTTTAAGAGTTAAAAGAGAAAAATAAGAAGGCTAAGGTGGTGATGATCGACGGTGGCACATTGAGAAGGAAGAGATGGAAGCTTAAGGGTTAAGCTTTCTTTTAGAAAAATGGTTTTTCATGTCTTTCTCCTAAAGCATCATCGATTTCTCATCTTCTTCCAAGCAAGATTCCAATGTTTCCTTCAGCTCTCCAGGACAGAGGTAGGGTCTAGCAGCTCTTAATCTGTTCTAGCTATTCCTGGGTCAAAGAGGTTTGACTCGGTTAGGTTTTCTGATCTCTGCGTGGATCACCTTTAGAGATAGTCTCTTTTGGCTATTTAGGTTTATGTCTTCATACGGATACCTGGATCCTGGGTTCGGGAAGGTCCTGGAAACAAAAATTTTTGTTTTCCGCTACCGGTACATGTGATGTACCTCCTGGGATTTTCCTACAGTGGTATCAGAGCGTCTGGTATCCCGTATGAAGCTAAAACCTAAGCTAGATCAGAAACCCTAAGTGCTGTTGATGTTGATGCATGTGTACTGCCCAGATTTCTAATTGCTATAGAGATAGGGTTTTCGAAATTTTTCTGCCCAGAAATGTTCATAACATGTTAGAGAATATGTCTATGAATTTTCAGAATTTATTGATTTGATTTGATATACTTTTTCTAATTAATTCCCTAAGGTTACAGATGCTGTTTTGTGAAACGATTCTGGAACAGGCAGTAGTATAAAATCGAGAATAAATTCTAGAAAAATCTTTTTCTGGATTTTCCTTCACCTACATGTCTCTAAGCTGTTGGTCAATGTCTATGAGCATGGAAATTGGATTTCAAGGTGATTGGATATTTATTCACGAATTTATTCTATGCTGTTGGGAATTGCTGTGCTGATGAACACAGATTTTGAATCGGTTTTGTTATTTAGGTTGAATGAGTTTTTGATGGCCTAAAATCCTGACAAAATTCATGTAGCATGTTCTATACATCTAGTAACCTATATAATTTTCTCATGATTTATTGAAATTGTTTCATTGATCATTTCGAGCAATGTACAGAACTGGACAGTTTTGTGAAAATTGTTGGGACTGTTTTGCTTGGCTTGATTGAGTGTGCTTTTTCAGTTTCAATGCCTTGCACCATTTTTAATATGATTAAAAATGTGTTATCTTGATGTAGTATGATTGCCTAACTGAATTGCTTGAAGTTGTTTATCCTAGAATTTTCGGATGCCTAATTGATCACCTTTGTGTCTCGTTAGTATATTTCATTTTCTTGCTTGTTTTGGCCGTCACAATTTTTGTGACAAATGCCGGAGTAGTTTTGAGAGTGTATATGCTAGCTAGAGATGCTTAGGATGATAATTTGGGTGTTCCTAAATTGTTTGGAAATTAATGAGTTTTGACTCATTTCAAGTTTTTCATATAGTTTGACTATTTAGGGCTTTCATGAATCAATGAATTGTTCATTGATACATCAAATTTATCAGATATTACCTTAGGTATGTAGGTGTCGTGAATTGGAATTGCATTAATTGAGGAATTATCCAATTAGAGATTTTAGCAAATTTACCTGGATAAGTCGACTTGTCTATAAAATAAGTCGACTTGTTCAAGGTTTCTGGGATAAGTCGACTTGTCTATAGAATAAGTCGACTTGTTTAGGATCTCAGTATAAGTCGACTTGTAGTACCTTATAAGTCGACTTGTTCATGGGCAGGTGACATAAGTCAACTTGTGTTATACATGTCGACTTGTGTGTGGGCAGAAGCATAAGTCGACTTGCATTTGATGAAAGTCGACTTGTGGCATGCTCAGGTTGGATGATGGATGATTATAAGGATTGATTCAATACGATTGATGAAACCTAAATCATTCCATATAGTCTTCGTGACTATAATCCTTAAGCTTGGAGTCTAGAGACTCGAAATCCCTCCTCGGTATATGAAAACTAACGCCTTCCATTAATATGGTAAGAACCAAAGTTCTTATAGGGTTGGGTTGTTGAGCAAACTCAAGCTCACTCTATACGGATATGTTCGAACCATGAAAATAAGATTTTCAGATTAATGGGTTGGTTTTCACTGGAAGCGTTGGTTTGTTGAGCAAACTCAAGGTCAACGTGGACAGAGGCGAAATTGGGTAGCATACATCGGATGTATGCGCATCAAAGAGTTGATACCCAATGAAGTGCACACATCAACAAGTTGATAAAGACGATTGATAGTTGTGTCTAAGATGTAATTGGTATATCTGATACCTCCCGAGACATAAGGTGGCTTGTTGGACAAATCCAAGGTCATTCTCAATGTCGGTTATCGATGATGCAATTGGTATGACCGATACCTACCGATTGACCTAAGTTGTGGCTTGTTGAGCAAACTCAAGGTCACTCTTAGCAATGTCGGATATCGACCCACTAGGACATTATGTCACATCGTTTCTCTGGATTCGTAAAGAGGGTTATGGATTCTAGGAAACTAGTAGGAGCCATATGCATGTCATGCAAGTCCTTATGATCATGCAGGCATTTCTATTCTATCATTCCTTCTCTCTATCGCGTTTAGGTTGATTAAAGAACTCTTTCAGTGTGAATTTTCGCTCTCTATTCTGGACTGATTTTCTTGATTGACTAAGGAATTTGAGAATTGTTCTCAGATCTGAGGAACTGGGATACGTCCTAGATGTTCCACTTCCAGATGCACCTGCTGTCGATGCTTCTGATAAGGATCAGAAAGCATATCGTAAGCATCTAAAGGACAATGATATGGATACTTGCATTATGCTTGTCTTGATGTCACCAGAGCTGCAGAAGCAGCACGAGTCCATGGATGCTCACGTTATAATATTTCATCTTAGGGAGCTGTTTGATGAGTGAGCTCGGTCTGAAAGGTTCATGACCTCAAGGCTTCTCTTCATCACAAAGATGGCTCCGTGGATAGCTCACATGCAAGATACCCGAAGATGAATGGCTATATTGAGAGATTGGTCGTCTTAGGATTTGTAATGGATTATGAGTTAAGTAGAGACTTAATTCTGGTTGGATTGTCTGCTGGTTATTCACAGTTTGTGATAAACTATCGGATAAACCAAATATCCACAACAATTCCTGAGCTGATCAATCTGCTTTCATAACAATGAAAGGTGCTATCAAGAGAGATAGCAAGTGCTAATGGTGGATGCTTCTTCTTCTGGTTCAAAGAAGAAAAAGGCCAAGAAACCAAAGGGAAGTTATGAATGTCAATGACGCGAAAAGACATAATCGAGATAATTTAAAATCAACGTACTTATGGCATTGTCGGCTTGGCCATATAAATGAGATACGCATTGCTAAGCTCCATAAGAGTGGATGTTTAGGGTCATTTGATTATGAATCATATGACACATGCGAATCTTGTTTATTAGGCAAGATGACTAAGTTATCCTTTAAAGGAAAGGGTGAACAAGTGAATGGAATATTAGACCTAATACATTTGGATGTATGTGGTCCGATGTCCATCCATGCCAGAAGTGGTTGTTTTTACTTCATTACTTTTATCAGTGATTATTCACGATATAAGTGTCTGTATCTAATGAGATACAAATCTGAAGCATTTGAATAGTTCAAATAATTCAGAAATGAAGTAGAAAACTAACTTGGTACAAGTATGAATACATTACGATCTGATCGTGGTGGAAAATACTTAGACCAACAGTTTTGGATTATCTCAGAAATAATGGGATTTTATCTCAGTGCACTCCTCCTTACACGCCGCAGCACAAGGTGTGGCTGAAAGGAGAAATCGAACCTTGTTAGACATGGTGCGATTAATGATAGGTTTTGCACAGTTTTGGGAATATGCGCTTGAGACAACTGTTTACTTGTTAAACAGAGTTCCATTAAAGACAGTTGATGTTACTCCATATGGAGATATGGACTAACTGAAAGCCCTATCTTTCTTAGCTGAAAGTTTGGGATTGTCCTGCTTATGTGAAGCAGACACAGTCAGATTCGCTTGATGCAAAGCTGACAAGTGTTTGTTCGTGGAATATCAATTCTACCTTGCTTAGGAACAAAAGTTGTTTGTTTCCAAGCATGCTGTTTTCTTAAAGAAAGAGTTTCTTTTACAAGAGGACAAGGGGAGCAAAGTTGAACTTGAGAAGTTCAAGATGCTCGAACAAACATGATCAATCGCTTGAACTTGAAATCAGAACTCATATAGATGAGGTAACAGTTCAACCTTCTACTACACACGAATTTCAGAGGGTCACGTAGGATACGCTCTGCTCCCGAGAGATATGGATTTCTCGTGAGGGAACAGAATGACGTATTACTCATACGAGATGATGAGCCTACTACCTATGAAGAGGTTCTGAAAAGTTCAGAGTCTGAGAAATGGCTTTAAGCCATGAAAGCCGAAATGGATTCCATGTACATAAACCAAGTATGGACTTTGGTTGTTACACTGAAGGATAAAACCCATAGGTGCAAAGGGTTTTCAAGAAGAAAACCAACATGGATGGTAATTTGATTACCTATAAAGCATCGCTTCGTTAAAGGATTTCATCACAGACAAGGAGTTGACTATGACGAAACCTTCAGCCCCGTAGCAATGCTTAAATCCATTAGGATACTCCTAGCCATTGCCACTCATTATGATTATGAGATATGGCAAATGGATGTGAGACGACTTTCCGAGAGGAAATCTGCCGAGGATGTGTATGACACAACCTGAGGGCTTCACTTCCATCGATGGCGAAAAGGTATGCAAGCTTCAGAAATCCATTAATGGATTGAAGCAAGCATCCAGGAGTTGGATTATCCGTTTAGTTGAGTCAATCAAAGAGTTTGATTTCTCACAAAATTCAGATGATCATTGTGTGCATAAGAAGGTTAATGGGACTGCAATCGTATTCCTTGTGTTGTATGTCGATGACATACTGTTACTCGGAAACGATGTCTCTATGCTGCAATCAGTTAAAATTTGGTTGTCCAAACAATTTGCCTTGAAAGACCTTGGTAAAGCAACTTATATCCTTGGGATATAGATTTATAGAGATAAATCAAAAGGTTGCTTGGTCTTTCACAAGCATCGTACATAAATGAGATGCTAAAGAGGTTTAGCATGAAAAGATGCTATGTACGTGGCCCGATGTATCGTATGCTCTAAGTGTTACGAGCAGATACTAATCGGATCCTGGTGAGGGTCACTAGGTGGCTGTCAAGAATATCCTCAAGTACTTTTGAAGCACTAAGGATGTTTTCTTAATCTATGGAGATGGAAATCTCCATATGAGCGGGCATTCAGATGCCAGTATCTAATCTGATAAGGATGATTCTGAATCATGATCAGGTTATACACATTCACACTGAATAGCGAGGCGGTCAGTTGGAAAGAATTCCAAACAAGAAAGGACTGCTGATTCAAAAACCGAGGCAGAGTACCGCGCGCATGAGATCTTGAAGGAAGCAGTTTGGATCAAGAAGTTCATTACTGAACTTGATCTAGTCCCTAGCTGTGATGGGCCCATAGGATTGTATTGTGATACAATGGGGCTAATGCGCAGGCAAAGGAACCAAGGTCTCATCGACGATCCGAACATGTACTCCGCCGATTCGGGAGATCATTAGTCGAGATGATATCCTGATAGAGAGAATTCCCACGGAGCAAAGTGTTGCTGTTCCATTGACAAAGCCATTGTCACAGGAGAATTGTGATTCTCATGGACTCGCTTATGGTATTGGATACTAAGGCGATTGGCTTTAGGTCAAGTGGGATATTTGTAAGTACAAGTCGACTTGTACTACTGATAAGTCGACTTGTTCTTGAAAAGTACCAATAAGTCGACTTGTACATTGGCTAAGTCGACTTATTCAAGGATCTTATTTGTTTATTTGTGCCCTAAAGGCAATCCCTTTAGCTGCTTTTATTCACAAATCGTATGCGCATGAATGAATAAATAAAGAAAAGGCATAATTCATTAATTTGATGTTCATGAACATTGTTTATGAATTGATTGGATCTTTAATCGATTAATGAAGTCCATGATATATGACATAGCATGAAGGAAATTATGATGTGATCATACTCCCGAGATTCCTATCATGTGCAATTATGTCAAGATCAAATTCTCCTAGTAAAAGGATTAATGAGATCGACATCATTAATCCGGATAGACTAGCACATGTCATATTCCTTGATTGGATCAAGCAAAGGATCTCGTAAACTATAAATATGAGATATTTAGAATTGACATGTGGATGCTTACTAGCGGTAGTAAGTTCATTGGATGACCTGCCATGAGATCATCACATGGATATCTTATCTAGTGTCACTGATAATCTCATCATAGCAATGGTGCAAGTATCCTTAGACTTGAGGTACTCAAGGATATCTTGATACTTGATTCGTGCTTTGACTCCATTCCTTGTTGCCTTCGGAGGTAGCTCATAGGGTGGTGCTTGGAGTGCAGCTTGAGGTATTCAAGATAATTGAGTAGCCAATAAAGGATTCACCACTGGATTAGCATAAGAGATACCCATGGCCTCTTGTCAGATCATTACTCGAAATCTCGGCAGAGTGAATATGTCATGAAGAGTGTCTTCATGGACATATAGAGTAATGAGTCCTAGGGCGAGATCTGTTATCACTGGGCTAGACTCGCCTAGTGAGAGTTGACACTTTGACCATACTCATAACCAAGTGGGGTATAGGATGGTGAAAGGACGAATTGCACTGTAATTGTCTATGGAAGGGTTCGTGATCCGTTCGTGATGAATACATCAAACCGATTACTTTCCGGTCAATTAAGGTCATGATGTGTTGCTAGATACCGCTCATGACTTGTTCAGATTAATTGTTAATCTAAGTGGCCAACATAACCGGAGCCTAAAGGGTCACACGCTAAGAGTGTTTCAGAGAATCAGAAATAGTAATTGGACGAGTTCCAATTATGGAGAGCATTAGATTAAATGGATCCCAATGGGATTGGGATATGTCCCGATGAGATCGCGACATCAATATTGCCAAGAAAGATTTTCGAGTCAAGCAAAGATCGGGGCCCAGAGTTTAGGATCAACCCAGCTTGACTGGATCTTTAGCAATTATATATATTAATTAATTAAGTAAATAATTAATTAATATATATAAATATATGGTTGGGTGCGTTGGAAGGAGAAAAGGAAGAGATAAAGCTTTGACTTTTCAAAGCTTTATACTTTATTCCTTTATGAAATGTGTGGCTATTAAGCCACACACTTGGCCATCTCTTATTACACTCTTTTAAGAGTTAAAAGAGAAAAATAAGAAGGCTAAGGTGGTGATGATCGACGGTGGCACATGGAGAAGGAAGAGATGGAAGCTTAAGGGTTAAGCTTTCTTTTAGAAAAATGGTTTTTCATGTCTTTCTCCTAAAGCATCATCGATTTCTCATCTTCTTCCAAGCAAGATTCCAACGTTTCCTTCAGCTCTCCAGGACAGAGGTAGGGTCTAGCAGCTCTTAATCTGTTCTAGCTATTCCCGGGTCAAAGGGGTTTGACTCGGTTAGGTTTTCTGATCTCTGCGTGGATCACCTTTAGAGATAGTCTCTTTGGCTATTTAGGTTTATGTCTTCATACGGATACCTGGATCCTGGGTTCGGGAAGGTCCCGGGAACAAAAATTTTTGTTTTCCGCTGCCGGTACATGTGATGTACCTCCCGGGATTTTCTTACACAGTGTAGCCGTGACTTATGGGAGTCTGAAATTAAAGCTCCAATGCCACTAACGGGCAGGCGAGTGAGGCCTTTAAAAATGAGACTAGTGCACTAACTCGACTTAAGGGACCTAACCAAACTCATATAACACATATTCATGCTTGAAAATCAGGTTGCCCGAAGGCACATTTCAGAAACTCATATAATGTCATATCATATCCAAACATAAAGACGATCACAAATTTCAACTAAGATTCGCATAACATCAAAATCAAAGAATGCAACTTTTTAGCAAAAATTCCAAATAATTCAAACACAATGCCTCACAAATTCACATATTAAAAATTCTTAATCAATTTAAAACACAATGAATTCTAATGATTTTTTTCAACTTTATTCAATCATTCAAAAAATCCATTGAATATAGAAACTTTTTTGAAAAAAATTTAAGAATTTCTTAAATCATTCAGAAATAATGAATTTAACGATTTATAACTCATCCCAAAATCAAATCAATTCGAGCATTTGAAAAACAATAATCTATAAACATTTATACTTTCTTTATTTTTCCAAAACTTATATAAGGCTTATAATTCAAAGTATAATCATATTACCGATTGAACCCAAGTTTAATATATAAGTGGCTACACTTTCATGGTTGTTAATGCACTTTTGACTCTTAATTCATGATTTTGTGCTTAAATTAGTCTCTTACGGTGAGCTTATGTTTTATGCAATTTGCTAGTAAAATTGTACAAATTGACATCAATTGCATCATAATTTTCTAAGAACAATTGATACCACAAATTGTTATTTTATATTGTAGGAGAAAAGGAGTCAAGAAGGATCAAGAGTCAACACGGCATGAAGTCCTTAAGGCACGTCATGGCGTGAACTAAGCCAAGCGCGAAATGTAATTCCCACATCGCGCAAGATCAACACAGATCAGACGTCATGACGTCAACAATTCAAAGACGTCATGGCGAAAGCAAACTAAATCGTGACGTCGCGACGTCCCGGACATCTCGTCGCGGCGAGCAAGACAGAGCACATGTCGCGACAAATATTAATTTATACGTCGCGACGCAAGAGCGGATACCGGACTCAAATAGAGATTTCTCTCACTTTATCGCCCGCCCGTGACCCATCCTTTAAATCCTGCCGAATTAGGTTATCATCATCATCTGGAGAGGGAGATCGATAGACGGCCGAGAGAAGGGACACGAGTGAAGGGAGAAGAAAGAAGAGAGGGGAGAGATTCACGGCCTCACCATCCAGGGTTCCCTTCGGGGTTCCCTGGGTGAAATTTCACATAGGTTTTGCTACCCATTTTCACCGCCGACTCCATCGTGGTAGCTTGGATTCTTCACGAGTTGTGAAGTTTCCATAATGTGTGATTAGGCATTCATTTTCTCCCGAGACACAAAGATGGCTGGAGTTCACCGAGCTTCAAAGGGAGTAGCTTAATCAGAGTTAGCTATGATTTATAAATGCCTAGGTTTAGGGTTTGTAATTTGTAGTGAAGCTACTTGATTATAGCTAAATGTTTGACATTTAATGTGTTGTTTGATTGGTAGATTACATTGTCACATTTAACTACATTGTTATGAACAACCGAGTTGGGGTTTATTGCTTTGTAGTTAGATTAGCTTAATTAGAGTTTAATTAAGTCTTTGAACAATGTAATGTGTTATGGATTTGTTTATGTAGAACTTTGTGCTTTAATATATGAAGTCTCATATATGTCGACTTGTGATCTTGTTGATTCTCTTTTATCCGCCTAGTTGTGTCTCGGTATTGAGTTGATGCTAGATTTCATTTGACCCATTGCATTGGCAAATCCACTGCACACACTAAGATGCTTTTAACAAGGTTTTAAGCAATGGAGTTCATTGATTAAAACCTTGGACTTAAAGGTTCCTTTAAGGTTCTAGGTGCTCTTGAGAAATGGAGTCGAGAGTGACAGGAGTCCATTAATCACGACCCTAGACTTAAAGAGAGTCCTTTAAGGTTCATTATTCAAACTTAGTGATTTTTAATCCACAACACACACTAAGATGCGCTTAATGGGATCTTGAGCAATGGAGTTCATTGATCAAGATCCCGGACTTAAAGAATCCTTTAACATTCTAGGGCTCAAGAGCACCTAATGGGGACTTGAGAAATGGAATCGAGAGTGACAGGAGTCCATCGATCAAGACCCTGGACTTAAAGTGAGTTCTTTAAGGTTTACCATTCACACTTAGTTTTGAACTGTGATAGCCAAAGCTCGTTTTCAAGAGAATTTTATCACTTGTTTTAGTATTTTCTTTTTATATTTCTAAAAATCCAAAAATACTTTTTACATGCTTTTTAGTGTAGTTAATGTTTTCAAACAAAACCCCCTTTTCCTCACTGATTTCACTTGCATTTTATGACATATAGGCTAGTTTAGGTCCATTTCATTAGGTTCCGATTAAGTGAGACGACCCGAGGTTGCAACCTATACTGCGATCTTGGAATTTATTGTTTTTGATCGGTTTCTAAGGATCAATCTTTTGGTTGAGTCGACAGAGCCGCGATCAATTACTCACCTCGAAACGATGCTAGAAGCTTGTCTCATTCATTAATTTGTCCATTGCTTCTTTTCTTCTTCCAATTTAAAATTACCTAAACCAATTCACCCAAATTCAACATCATAAATAACATAATTACTCAAATTGAGCTTAGAAAACAATAATCCCTCATATATTTTAGCTATCTAAATCAAAAACTTCCAAAATTCCCAAATCACAAAAATTGAGCATAAACCCTAATTCACAATTTTCCAAAATTAATCCAATTACAACATGTAATCTCCAAAATTGAGCATAAAATTAACAAACTCATACCATTATTAAGGTTTCTAAACCAAAACTTCATCAAAAATCCAAAGCTCAAAAGTTTTCTCTTACCTCATTTCTTCTCCAATTTCAGATTTTCAAAGCCCCTTGGAAAGCTTCCATCCTCTTCCCTATTTTTCCTCTAGAATCCATGCAAAAATCATGCTCGAAGCCCATGGAATTCGAAACCCTAGCTCTCTCTCTCTTTTCTTTCTTCTTCTCCACCACTGAACTCATCTTCCCTCTTTTCTCTCTTCTTCTTTCTTTCCTTTCTCCCTAAGTCATGGCTTTCTCCTCTAAAACGACAGCCACTCCTATTCATTTATTTAATGAATGAAAATAACCAAAAGGCCCTTGCATATAAGCCTTCAAACTTAACCCTTTAAGTAAATTTCCAAAATTGCCTCTGAACTTTATTTCAATTCATGCTTACCTTAGGACATTTTTCTCACCATTAAAATGAAGAAATTTGCTAAAACTTCCTTCTAGATTAATGTTCCTCATTGTCTTAATTTCATAACTCCACTAAAATCATTTAATTTGGATCACTACACCAAACGTTATACTCTACACATTTCGGACTATTCTTATGTTAACACAATTTCCTGTGCTTTACTTCCATCAAAAAATTGACATTCTTAAAGACTAAATTGAAATTCGAATCCTTCATAACATTTGTAACCCTATTTCTTTAGTTTAAACCAAATCAAGAATCACCTCATTTGGATCACTAGAGAAAAAGTTATGGTCAAAAATATCTTCAGATCTTACTAATCCAAGACTGAACACTAATCTAGACTTCAATTCAGAAATTGAAAGTCTTAGGGCTAAATTGAAATTCAATTCCTTCATATGATTTGTATCCCCATGTCTCAATTTTATTTTGCCTCAAAAATCAATTTAATCGGATCGCCACAGATCCCGAATTTCGCAAAAGACTGAACCATGTTCAGAAAAGTATCCAACTAACTTTGATTAAATTAATCATCCTTAATTTAATCTCATAAAAAATGCAAATTTACCTAAGAATGTATATAATTTTCTTAGGAATCCAAAGATTTAAAAATCAAGTCAATCGGATGTCGGACGGAAAAGATATAAACAAAATATTGGACAAGGTCAGATGAGGAAGGAAAATAACAAAATCAAAAGGAAACAAATCGTTCCGATTATTATAAGACGTGAGCGTATTCCAAGAAAATCACCTTAGTCATTATTGATTCATCTTCTTTCTCTAATACCAAACATGAATCTCTATATCTCTTGATCATTTTGAAGTAAGAACCATCCCAATCAGAGCTTTACAGCTCAAGATATGCTTAAAATTCCAAAGTATGTTTATACCCCGATCATGCTCTTTAAACTGACCTCCCAATTTCTTACAATCAAACTTTTCATCTCACAACCAAAAGTTACCAAATTTCATGGAGAGATAAATTCATGTCTTAGAAATCTATCGCCTCAAGAATCACTTTATTCGGAGGTCGTATGAGGGAGTTATGATCAAAAGAATCTAACATGTTTACATCCGAAATCAATTTAAACCTCTCTTGGCGTGATTGTCATAAATTTCACTGCAAATTTCATATTTATTTCGTTCTTGAACCATTAGAAAGAATACTTCGCGATCTAAAACTTTCATGAAGACCATAAAGTCAGATTCAGCCTCTAAAATGGTCAAAAATTGCCAATTCCTTAAGCTGACCCATGGTTGTCCGTTAAACGGACATGCATGTCCGCTTAATGGACACATACAGGCTAAAAACTCAATTTTCATCCGAGAATGTCCGTTAAATGGACATCCATGTCTGTTTAACGAACATGCATTGGGTTGAGGGTCCTTTTCGCCCAAGAAGATCCGTTAAAAGGACATCCATGTCCGTTTAACGGACATGCATGACCCAAACCCTCTCCAATGCTTTCTACCTCCAATCTAACATCATATTCAATCAATATCTTCTTAATTTCAACTCTTCTAGTGCAAATTCACTTCATAACAACTCAAACACCAAATTTATCTCATCAAACTCTCAATTCCTGATCCATAAAACCACAAATTCTCATCCATTTCCATAGCTATCACATACACAAATCCTATGCAACATCATAACTTGTATCAATCATCTTTTTTAACTCCGACATCCAAGAATTACAAACTTTATAGCATCGGAAAGCTAAAAGGATCATCTATAACTTTTATGTAGACAACTTTGACCAATTCTATTTCAATTATTTCATAATTTTCCTTGAATCAGCGTACACATTTTTGTCCTCATGCAAAACTTAAAATTTATCCCAACTTCACTTCTTCTATTACTTACATATATAACCATGGTTCATGTTTAAGATTTCTCAACTCATCATCCATACATAAATCACATTTCAATATCTTAATCATCCATATACCAATTCATAATTCAAAGCCATACACAAACCTATATTTCATTAAGGCACAGTAACATCTATAACACAATATATATACAAAAACATTCATTTCATACCTTGGATATTTCTAAATTCTACTAAAAGAGCGGGGTCCAACATTAAAGGACTCTCAAATTCTCTTTTCTAAAGCAAGAATTGACAAAGCCCTAATCTCTTCTTGTCAGACCCCGGTCCCGGGAGCCCGACTGTCCCGGGATGTGAGCCCGAGTGGAGCCCATCCTCGAGACACTTGCCTTGCTGAGACCTTAAACTTGACACTCTTACTCTTACTATAGTACCATAGACGTCGGAACCCATTTTCGGAGCCCAACTTTCGTTGACCTGAAACCTTGCGCTTATAATCTTGCAGGACTCTTAATTGTAACTTCACCTTCGTGGCAAGCACACACCATGTATACACTAAAATCATGGGTTGACTTATTCATATAATTTGTAGCTTTATGACTCAAATTCTCCCTGAAACAAGAATCACCTTAATCGGAGTCATATACTCAAGATACACTCCAAAAACTTAAGAGAGTTCATACCCGAAACATGCCCTCTTAATTGACCTTTCACTTGTTTTAGAACAAACTTTCTCAATTTAACTTCAATTGATACCGGATTTTATGGAGTGAAAGATATGTGTCTTATAAATCCAATGGTTCAAGCCTCACCTCATTTGGAGGTCGTATGAGGGAAATATGCCCAAAACAACAGACCATGTTCACTTTCGAAATCGAATTGAAACTCTTTTGGTGCGATTGCTATAATTTTGAATCTATAGCTCCAAATGTTTTCTTTCTTTCACCATATGAAAGTAGACATCTAGATCTACAACTCTTATGAAGACTACAAAGGCTGATTCTATCTCCTACATTCTGCAGTGTCCTATTTTTCCATCGTCTGATTTCTATCATCTGGTTTTCTATCGTCTGATTTCTATCTTCTGCTTTCCTTCCTTCTGCTTTTCTATCTTCTGATTTCTATCTTCTGCTTTCCTTCCTTCTGCTTTTCTATGTTCTGATTTCTATCTTCTGCTTTCCTTCCTTCTGCTTTTCTATCTTCTGATTTCTATCTTCTACTTTCCTTCCTTCTGCTTTTCTATCTTCTGATTTCTATCTTCGCTTCCTTCCTTCGCTTTTCTATCTTCCGATTTCTATCTTCGCTTTCCTTCCTTCGCTTTTCTATCTTCTGATTTCTATCTTCCGCTTTCCTTCCTTCGCTTTCTATCTTCTGATTTCCTTCCTTCGCTTTTTATCTTCGATTTCCTTCCTTCGATTTCTATCTTCGATTTCCTTCCTTCGCTTTTCTATCTTCGATTTCTATCTTCGCTTTCCTTCCTTCGCTTTTCTATCTTCCGATTTCCTTCCTTCGCTTTTCTATCTTCTCGATTTCCTTCCTTCGATTTCTATCTTCTGCTTTCCTTCCTTCGCTTTTTATCTTCGATTTCCTTCCTTCGATTTCCTTCCTTTTGCTTTTCTATCTTCCGATTTCTATCTTCGCTTTTCTATCTTCCGATTTCCTTCCTTCGCTTTTCTATCTTCTCGATTTCTTTCCTTCGCTTTTCTATCTTCTCGATTTCCTTCCTTCGATTTCTATCTTCTGCTTTCCTTCCTTCGCTTTTATCTTCCGATTTCTTCCTTCGATTTCTATCTTCCGATTTCCTTCCTTCGCTTTTATCTTCGATTTCCTTCCTTCGCTTATTAAGGATCATATCTTTTGACTCGAACTCCAAATTTAGCAAACGATATACCCTTGGAAAACTCTAAACTCCTACTACAATCTTCATGAAGACTCATTGATCTAATTCATACCAAGAGGGTCTAATATTGAGGCTAATCTTGTCAAATTTTAGGAAAATTTGACAGCACATCCCCCTTAAAATGCAACTACCAAATTTTCAATTCTAAGACATCCACCTGCATAAAACTCATCATACAACCTCATATAACATGATTAAACCCTAAGGTATCTTCAAACACCATTCGAAGCAACAGCCACACTCTTAATCATCTATCATATCCAAACTATAACAATGATTTAATTGTCTTAAACATACATGGATTTCTCAAAATACATTAAAACTGAACATTTTTGCTTCCATAATTCATTCATTCCATCTTCATCAAATCATGTCATATTCATACAATGCTTTAGTGGGCATTTCAAGCCCAATTACAATGAAGTTTCAAAATACAATATCTTCTCAAAATGCAACTAAAGCATTGTTTTACAAAAATCATTTCAAATACAAAATCAAAAGAAAATCTTGGAGTAAATGTCTTTAAGCTTGCTCCTCGGGATTCTCGCTCATTTCTGGAAAATTTTAGGGGTGAGCTTTATCTCCGTGGGTAACACATTTATATTTATATATCAAGCAGTCCTATTAGTTATTCATACTTTTAGCAATCTTTCAATACAATCATAATACATGCATCATGCAATGTTCATCAATACTCAAACATAATTTCTCACAATTCAAACATTCATCATTCTTGCATTTTCATGTATTCACATATGAAACACATCAAATGGCTCGGTAAGTCCTTATTTGGCAACCATATAGTCTCATTTCATGAGTCTATATGAGCAAATCTTTAGGAGTCCAAAATGTTGGATCATCCTATGCCACAATCGGGCAGCCAAGGAAGGCTTCATGGTCAACGGCACGTGATGCTCTTAGACAATACCTTACCCACATAACATAGCAATCATGAATCATACAAGGAAATTGGACCGTTTTATCCAATTCATTGTTTCTTTGAAATCATCTTTTCATACATCGCTCATGCCTTTCATTATATTCATTCACAAGTTTCTTCATGACAGTTTCAATCATCATCAAGCATTTAATACATTCACATTCATCATTCCATCACACACATTTAATACAACAACCAAGTGATCAAGTTCATTAATGTCATGCATTTATTTACATTTGTAGCTTATATACATAAAGATAAATATGAAACCCACCTTTTATCCTTGCTTAAACTTGCCTAAGGAAGTTCCTCTCCTTGTTCTTCTCCTCTTTCTTGTCCTCCTTCAAGCATAACAAGAAAATAACCCCATATCAACATAGGGTTTAGAAATTGAAATACCTAAAATCTAAATCATGAAATTCATAAGAGAATCACTAGACCCATCTTATTCTTCATCTTTCTAACCAAAACCCAAACAAAACTTAACCTTAAACCAAGAACTTACCTTAAATCCTTAACCAACCAAGTGGTTTCTTGGTTCAAAGTGAAGCTTAGACTCTCCTCCACACTTTTTCTTCTTGACTTTCTTCAAAATCCACTCACTTTCATGGAAATGCCAAACCCTAACAAGCCTCTTCTTTCTCCTTTTCCTCCCTCCTTTCACGACACTCTTCTTTCCTCTCCTCCAAATTTCGTTTCTATCTTCTTTTCCTACAAAAATCACTTATCTCCTTCCTTATATACTCCTTTCTAAATTACTTAAGCCCAATAAGCCTAAGCCCAACTTACTTCCTTCTTCTTTCTTCTTCTTCTCTTTCATTTCTCCTCCTTACTTACTCAAGCCCACTAACTCTTTTCCTTCAAGCCCATTGCATTAAATTCCTCTCTTCTTTCTTACTTCATTTGGACCCAAAGCCCAATTAATACATTAATTACACCTAACTCACCTAAGTCCAACTAACATATTTAACTTCATAAATTCTTCACCTAACTCATTAATACTATTATATATTAATTTATGACACCTTAATTAATGCTAATCTAACTAAATCAATTTAATCTAATCATGATTAATCCTAAAAAAATCTTGGGGCTAACACTTCTTCTTTTTCTTCTTCTTCTTCTTCTTCTTCTCTCCACTCAACCGAAACTCTCCCTTTCTTTTCTTTGTAAGTGTCGTAAGTCTTCTCTCCAATGACTTAACAAATTTGTTTCTTAACTTTAAGGCCTAAGCCTAAAACTACGTAGTTCCACTTATCCTCTCTTCTTTTCCTTGTAAATTTCGTGACCTTCCTTCATTCATACGACCCCAAGCCTTTAGATTCCTTCCTTCTTCTTTTAATGATACTAAAAAGACTAAATTGCCCCTCCTTATTAGCCTTATACTTTAAGAACCTAAGTGATCTACCTAAAATGACCTTACTCATCTTATTTCTTTACTATTTACTAACTCCATACAAAACTCTAATTAACTCTTTATCCCTCCATTAAAATTCCATCCACCTAAACATTAAAACCTCAAATTATTCTAACTAAAAGGAATTAGGCAAACTAAACCTCAAAATAAATTTAAACATGAACTATATGGAGATAGTTGAATAATCAAGATAGGATTCATTGCCCTAAAGTAATTAGGGAGAAAGTTTCGTTGTTCTCAATTAATATTGATTCAGGAAATCCTTGGCCAAGGTGGAATAATATTTTGTAAACAATTTACAAATATCATTAATTGAATCAATAACTAATAGCAGAGAACTAATATAATTAGGCTCAAAATAGAGTAGACATTGATTCCATGTTCTATGTCTAATTGAAACATTGGTTGATGAAATGATTAAATTATACGAAAAAATCATGCACAGAAAGGTTAGTCAAAACCACTTTGACATTCCTAAATATTTGGGTGGTCATGATGTATTGCTAGATGCCAATCTTAATATATGATTATAAATTGTTTAATTGGAGAATTAAAGATAAATTAAAAGGAGTTTTAATTTATCTAATTATAATTATGAATTATAATTATAATTTATAATCATTTCCAACATATTTAGGAACCTAATGAGTCTCACATATAGAATGGGTTGGAGAGAGAAAGTTAATTTAATCAAGTTGACTTGATTATAAAGTTTGAGAAACTTTATGATTAAATATGAGATATTTAATAAATAAGGATCAATATAAGATATTAAATCTTATTTGGGCATAATTGGTATTTAATTAAAAATATTTGTAATTCTAATTAAATTTTAATTGAAATTAGTATTTAATTTCAATTAAATTACTAAAACGTTCAAAGCTTATTATAAATAGGCTTGAGCTCTATGGAGCTAGCACTTCATGTTTAACCCTCTCTGTAAAAGTTACAAAGTTCTCTCAACCTGTTTTGTGGATACCATTAGAGATCGGATACTTGTGTGGCTACGGTGGTTGAGATGGATTGGTTTTGGAAACGGTTCGAGGGATACAAGAAGATAAAGATCAAGCTTCGAAATAAGGTACGAATTAAATTTTTACTTTATTTTGATTCATGTTAATCATTTTATAGAATTAAATAGATCTTGGTTTTCGAGAAATCAAAAGTTACGAAAAAATTTTGTGATTATTCTGCTACAATTCAGATCGGATCCTGACTAAGTGATCGCGGCTCTGTCGATGAGATCTTACGATCGATCCTTGGAAACCGGTCAAATAAAATAAATTCCAAGATTGCTGTATAGAATGCAACCTCGGGTCGTCTCACTTAATTGGAACCAAATAAAAATGGTCTAAACTAGCCTAAATGTCGAAAATTGCAATTGAAGTTGATAAACGGGGGTTTGGCATTTTGGTCAAAACCGATAAAGTAATCAAAATCGAACAAAAGTATAAAAGAATATTTTAGGATTTTGAAATAATGCAATAAACAAAGAATCGATAAAATCAAATTGATAAAATCCTCTTGAAAATGAGGCTCAGCTATCACAAATCAAAAATGATTTTAGGCATACAATCCACTAAGTTTCAAAGATCAACCCTAAAGGACTCTTTAGGTCCAAAGATTTAATTAATGAACTCCATCATTTAAATCTTTGTTAAAAACCTTAGTGTGAGAATAGACAAGCAATTGCAACCGGTCTATTGAATAAAACACAACAATCTCAATCAAACACAACTAGGCGATAAAGACCGTAATGCAATATTCAATGACATATATGAAACTTCATATATTAAGCATCAAAAGTTCTACAAATTACTTAGTCCAAATCTCAACATAGTTATCAAAGACACGGTTAAACTATAACAATGCTAATCTAGAAATATCGATGCAATCCTCTAACTCAGAAGTTACACAAATATAACTAGAATTCAGATACTATGTGATTACTCCCCTTTGAAGCTTCTGTGAACTCAAGCCATTGCTACATCTTCAAGAGGAAAGTTGACTCAGCCACGCATGACTCTGGTTGATCCCTCAGATACTGGAGATGTAACGATGCTCATTTTTGCAGAAGACGCTGACGGTGGTGATGATGGTAGATGATGATGAAAACATGGAGATGGAATCGAATGTCGTCTCCTTCTTCTGCTTCTCGAGTCTGCGTGTTCAAAGTTTTCTCTATCCCCGTCTGCGTATGACCTAAAAACGGCAAGTTTTTATATGATGGAGCGCGGGCCGGGTCGGAACAGTGAGACAAACTTTCCATAAAAAATCGGATATCCGCCAGACGTCATGACGAATAAAATAAATAAATCAAATTAAATCACCACGACGTGTAATCGCTTTGCTTCGTCGCGTCGTGTACATCGCCGCAGCGTCGCGACGCGCTTAAAGACCTATGATTTATTGACTTCACGACGTTGACTTCTTTGTTCCTACAATAAGATAATAGCAACAATTTTTAGTACCAATTGTCCCAATAAAAATTGTAGAGAAATAAGTATCAAATCATGACAATTTCTCGACAAATTAATAATTGAAAGAACTCAATATGAGGAACCAATTTAAGCACAAAATCATCAATTAGAGTCAACACATGCACAAGCACTATAAAATGCAGCCAATTCATAGTATAAACTTGACTCAATCAAATTCCCCACACTTAGACCTTTGTACTCTGGACAAAGTTTACAAGAGTCAAAAGAATACAAGAGAAAAGAAAATAGCAGCCATGCTCAAAACAATAAAATGAAATTGACGCAAGTCACTTCCTCGAATTCAACCACAAAGAAATGAAAGAGTGCTAATAAAATAAACATTGAAAGAATTCAAGTACAAGAGATTGAACAGAAGAGATAGCACTCAAGATATAGTGTTTTCGCTCAGCTCACTTGTGTTTAGGGATGTTTTTTTTTCTCTCAATCTACTTAATCCATCTCTTACCATAAGCTTGTGTCAATTCTATTTCTCCACCACAAAAACTATCATTCTGAAGATCAAGAGGACTTTGAGGGTTGTAATGTATGGAAGGCTAAATGAAATGGATGAACGAAAAGAAAGAAAATATGAGCATATGCACTAAATGCGAACTGATGTCAACAGTGGAATGCAAACTAATCATTTGTATAAACAGAATGCAACTTTTTTTTTTGGTGTGGCTGCTGGGATTTGCTAACATTCTTTGTGCGAGGCATATCCTGCAAACAAAAAGAAACAGAATAGAAAAATCAATAAGGAATTAAGCAAAAATCAGCCTCCTCGTCGCGACGTGTGGGCAGACGCCGCGGCGAGGCCAAGTCCTCGACTACACGTCGCGACGTGCGGAAGTAGACGTCGCGGCGAGGCAAGGTACTTCGTACGTCGCGACGAGGCAATGCGCTCGTTGCGGCGTATGGCGATTTTTTTCAGACGCATCGCGGCGAGCAATTGCTCGTCGCGGGAAACCTAACTCAAAACCTCTAACAACGCAGATGAAAAACAAGAAAATGAAGGACAATGGAACACTTACAAAGATCGGAGATGCAAGAAGGGAGACGGATGTGGACTCAGCAACACAAAGAGAGCGAACGGAGAGAGCTAGAGCAACGACAACAACGGGAAAAGAAAAGAGTAAGAAGAAAAGAGAAGAAGAAGATGAAGATCAAGATGAAGCGGCGAAAGAAGATGGAACGTCGCAACGTGAAAAGACAAGAAGGGCTCCGGACAAACGCGAAGACCGCAGGACATAAGGGGCAAAAAGGGTACTTCAAACGATGGGACGGCGAGGTGTCAGAGTGTGGGCACGTCGCGACGTAAGCGCCATATGAACAAGATACGTCGCGACGTATAAATGCAAATACATCGCGACGAGGGCATAAAAGAGGAACGAGGTACGTCGCGACGTATAAATACAAATACGTCGCAGCACCTCTGCCCGAAAAGAAAGACACAAACCTGACTTAATCCAATCAACAATCAATCTAAAAACAATCAATCTCCCAAAAATTTATCCTCCAGCAATGTCATGCTTCTTTAGAAAGATGTAAAGCTAACAAAGGGAAAGCAATTTATCCGAACAATGAACAGAAATCCTACCTAACTACAGCCATCTCTCATCGCTAGGTTTCTCCCCACACTTAATCAAGATATTCATGCAACACAAAAGTTTTCATCACTTCCAAACAGGATGCATGAATAAAATGAGAATGCGTAGAGAAACAACTCGGTCTCGTATGGGTCCCAAACTTGGGATAGTCACCGAAAAAATCCGAGTTTCATCCCAACGGCTTGGCTCGTGCGCCCATGTCCAACACTTGACTTGAAGTCTCTCTACAAAATCATCGCAAGCAAATGTTCTCCAAGAAGAGTGTCGATGAAGATGTTAAAGTTTGTGCAAAATCACAACATGCATCATCAATAACCGTGTCAAGCATATTTACTCCAAGCGAGTAATCCTCATGGGGTGCTTCATTGCTTCATACATGTTGAAGCTCACCTTTGATCGCCAACCTCCATGGTTATCTTTCCTTCCTTCATGCTAATCATTGTACTTGCTGTCCGAAGGAAGGGTCGTCCAAGAATCAGTGAAGTATCCTGCACAACCTCGAGAGACATGTCAAGAACATAAAATCGACAGAAACACTAAACCTTTAACTTGCACCAAGATATCTTCAATTATCCCCACCGGATGCCTAAAGGATCTATCACCAACCGAGGACAACAGATGTAGGCTTAATACTCTTCACCCTAAGGCCTCATAAACCGACTTAGGCATCACATTTATTGCTGCCCCAGATCTAACAAAGCTTCACCGATGGTCACCTTCCCTAAGGTGCAAGGGATGGTAAAGATCCGGTCTTGACACTTGACAGTATTCTGCGACTTAAACAATGCGCATACATTGGAACTCACTTGCACTCTCATTCGGCCTAAACTTCCTCTTGTTAATGCACAAATCCTTCAAATATTTTGCATAGGCGGAACTCTCTTCACTAAATCTAGCAAAGGCACATTCACTTCAACCTTCCCAAACAAGTCAATAATTTCTTTTTCATGTTGTTTTTCATTTAGGTGCTTGCTCATCAAATAAGAGTTTGGAAAAGGAAGGTCTTGAATACTTACCTCCTTACCTTTACCTGCTTGCTTGCTTGACTCTCCACTTCCTGCTTGATCATTGGAACTCTCTGAAGTAGTTCCCTTGTTCCTTGAAGCTTGCTTTCTCTCTCTCAGAAGTTCTTCTTCCCTCACACTTTCTGATCTCTTAATCTTATCCTGTGATGGAGGTACTGGCTCACTCTCAATCTTATCCTCACACGGCTCTTCATCATCTTGAGGCTTAAACCTCACTTGCTTTTCACTCCTGAGGGTAATGGCATTCAAACTCTTCGGGTTCATCATAGTATTTGAAGGAATAGTCCCACTGCTTTTTGCTTGATTTTCACTCATGTTGTTAGACAACTGAGTAACATAGGAATTTATGTTCTCCGCTTTGGCCTCCCATTGCTCCATCCTCTTCTCCAAGGCATTGAACCTGGCAGCAGTCTTTGAGGAATCCTGTTGAATCAAAGAAGCAATAGCATTAAACTGGTTAGCATTAAAATCCCTCTCTTCCTTCATCAAGGTCATCATACTGTGGAGCAACTGATTGGTATCCTCCTTTGGTGGGACTACCAGGGCTTGCTGTTGATTAGGGAACTGGCTAATGGAAGTGCCAGCTCCTCCCCCTTGTGAAAATCTGGTAGGTGCCCTGTTCTCCTCATTCCTCCAACTGAATCTAGGATTAGCCTTCCATCCTTCATTGTATGTGTTGGAGTATGGGTCCCATTTCTGATTCTGTCTGCCTTGATACATTGTCGAAACTTCCTCATATCGTCCTGGGAAAACACTCGAAATATGCATTACCGACCCACAATTTTCACAACTAGGTGCGGTAAGCTCTGTTGAAGTAGTAGAACGATGCACATTCAAATTTTTCAGCTCGGCCGTGATGCAAGACAGCTGTGATGTTATCCGATTTTCCAAAGAATCCACTTTCGATTCTAGGCTTTCCATTCTTTAGCTTGAGCCGCAAGGCTCCCAACTCATGCACTCCTCTTTGATCTCGACATCGCATCATTGATGGTTTAAAGCCATCTTCTTAATCGATCCCATGCTTCCAAGGTCAGAAGGTCAATCGAGAGCCTCAGATGCAAAGATCTAACATACCCTTCTCCCGACTCTTCAACCCATCATAAAAGTACTGCACCAATTGTTCATCAGGAATTTGGTGATGGGGGCATCTGGACAAAAGATCTTGGAAGCGGTTCCAATAATCATACAGTGACTCATCGTACTCCTGACGGACTGAGTAAATCTCCTTCCTCATGGAAGATGTCCTAGAAGCTGGAAAGTACTTCTCCAAAAAGGCCTTCCTCAGATTGGCCCAGCTATGGTAAGCATTGGCCACATGCCTAGGAAGACTCATATACCACTCTCTTGCTTTCCTTTCCAAGGACAAGTGAAACACCTTCCAAAGCACTTGATCCAAGGTAGCTCCCACTGGCTTCATACTCTGGCATATCATTGTCAAAGCCTGTAGGTGCATATATGGATCCTCTCCTGCCAAGCCATGAAATTTAGGAAGAGAATTAATCAACAAGCCTTTAATCTCAAAATTAACATCAAAATTAGAAAGCGGCGATAAATGGATCATAATGAACATCGAAGTTGTTGCTTCCCTAATTGTCCCACGCCTCTGGTTCTCATTGTTTTCTCCCACTCTCTCATGCTCACCATGTCCTCCATTAGTCCCATTTCTAGGTTGGTGAACAGGATAATCGGATTTGGAAAATGTTTGGATTCTCACCATATTCTCACTATCTCGCCAACTACTCTCCGCTCTCTTATTCTTTCCTTTCTTTCCTAAGTCTCCTCAAATGTCTCTCAACTTGGGATGGAATTGAACAAGTCTACCTCTCCGGGCATGCACCAAAAATCAATCCACAAATAAAATGAATGGTAACAAAATTGCTCACAATCCACAAGATCGGATAAAAGTGAAATGCGATGAATGCGAGAGTATGGATGTATGAGTGTATGTATGAGTGTGTATGTGTGAAAATAAAATGTGCAAAGTAAGAGACAAAATCAAAGTATGATGTATTTGTGTGCAAAAGGGAATCAAACCTATACTATGAACAAGCGTAAAGATCAAACTATACTAAATGCAAGCAAAAACAATGATTCCTATTATCAACGACAAGTCAAAAGAATGACAATGGCTATCCGATGGTAAACCAATTTTTTGGTTCCCCGGCAACGGCGCCAATTTGATCGCGGTTCTGTCGATGCGATCTTACGATCGATCCTTGAAAATCGGTCAAATAAAATAAATTCCAAGATTGCTGTATAGAGTGCAACCTCGGGTCGTCTCACTTAATTGGAACCAAATAAAAATGGTCTAAACTAGCCTAAATGTCGAAAATTGCAATTGAAGTTGATAAACGGGGGTTAGGTATTTTGGTCAAAACCGATAAAGTAATCAAAATCGAACAAAAAGTATAAAAGAATATTTTTGAGATTTTTGAAATAATGCAATAAACAAAGAATTAGATAAAAATCAAATTGATAAAATCCTCTTGAAAATGAGGCTCAGCTATCACAGTTCAAAAATGATTTTAGGATACAATCCACTAAGTTTCGAAAGATCAACCCTAAAGGACTCTTTAGGTCCAAAGATTTAATTAATGAACTCCATCATTTAAATCTTTGTTAAAAACCTTAGTGTGAGAATAGACAAGCAATTGCAACCTATCTATTGAATAAAACACAACAATCTCAATCAAACACAATTAGGCAGATAAAGACCGTAAATGCAATATTTAATGACATATATGAAACTTCATATATTAAGCATCAAAAGTTCTACAAATTACTTAGTCCAAATCTCAACATAGTTATCAGCACACGGTTAAACTATAACAATGCTAATCTAGAAATATCGATGCAATCCTCTAACTCAGAAGTTACACAAATATAACTAGAATTCAGATATTATGTGATTACTCCCCTTCGAAGCTTCTATGAACTCAAGCCATTGCTACATCTTCAAGAGGAAAGTTGACTCACCACGATGACTCGGTTGATCCCTCGACATCGGAGATGTAACGATGCTCATTTTGGCAGAAGACGCTGACGGTGGTGATGATGGTAGACGATGATGAAAACGTGGAGATGGAATCGAATGTCGTCTCCTTCTTCTGCTTCCCGAGTCTGCGTGTTCAAAGTTTTCTATCCCCGTCTGCGTATGACCTAAAAACGGCAAGTTTTTATATGATGGAGCGCGGGCCGGGTCGGAACAGTGAGACAAACTTTCCATAAAAAGTCGGATATCCGCTCGTACGTCGCGACGAATAAAATAAATAAATCAAATTAAATGCATAACGTGTGCAATTGCTCGCTCAAACGCGTCGTGTGCATCGCCGTGCGTCGCGACGTGCGGAAAGACCTATGGCTGTTGACTTCCTGACGTTGACTCCTTTGTTCCTGCAATAAGATAATAGCAACAATTTGCAGTACCAATTGTCCCAATAAAAATTGTAGAGAAATAAGTATCAAATCATGACAATTTACTGACAAATTAAGAATTGAAAGAACTCGGTATGAGGAACCAATTTAAGCACAAAAATCATCAATTAGGAGTCAACACATGCACAAGTAGCTATAAAAATGCAGCCAATTCATAGTATAAACTTGGCTCAATCACTAAGTTTTCCAATAGGACTTTCTCTTTCAAATGGCTACAAGACCATCCTTGTTATTATGGATAGATTTTCCAAAAGTTCCCCTTTTCGTTCATTACCTCCTTATTCCACTGCTTACAAAGTGGCTCAGTTATTTGTGGAAATGGTTTGTAAGCTTCACAGCTTCCATTAGATTTTAGTTTTAGATTGTGATATAATTTTTCTTAGCAAATTTTTTCGCGAGGATTTCAAATTGAGTGGCACCATATTAACAATGAGCACTACCTACAGTTTGTAAACTGACGGCTAGACTGAGGTTCTCAATCAAATTCTAGAACAATATCTTTGAGCATTGTTCATCACAAACCACTTCTTTGGTAGAAATTCTTACCTTGGGCTAAGTGGTCCTATAACACATCGATTCATCCTACTATTGGGTTCTCTACCTTTTAAATCAATTACAGTAAGTCCCCACCTTCTTTATCCTCTGCAACTAAAGTAGTCAACCAACTTTTAAATTCTCGAGAAGAATTGTTGCGATTCCTGCACAAGAAACTTTCTAAGGCTTAAGCTCAAATGAAGCAATAGGCTTATTCGAAAAGACCAGATATTCATTTTTTAGTTGATGAATAGGTCTACGTCAAACTTCGACCACATATACAAATTTCTTTACATGACCCCTCTTCCTTAAAACTTTGTAAAAGATTTTATAGACCATTTCAGATTGTTGAAAAAATTGAAGGGGTCTCTTACCATCTTTGGCTTTCGAACAATGCTAAAATTCATCCAATTTTTCACTATTCATTATTAATGAAACATCATGGTTCAATTCCTCTTAACACCTTTTCCACCCTTACTCCATCCTTTGAAGGTCATCCTCTCATGGAACCACTAGTTGTTTTTGGCATCAAAATTGAAGATAGCACTTGGGAGGATTGGGACATTATTTGACAAACTTACCATCTTGAGGACAAGATGCTTTTCGAACTGGGTGGGAATGATACAAGTGGAGAAACTGGTACTCATTTAAAATCCAATAATGGGGTATCAATAGCAATGTAAAGGCCTTGGTTGAATATAGCCTGAAGCAATAAGCATCAACTCGTCCAATAAGTATCAATCAGTGTCCAGCAAATTGTGACAAGTTTGTGCATTAAGATGATCTGAAGCCCACGAGGGAAATTAGAGAGCTACTTGTAAGCATGAGTCATTGTTACGGTATTTTATTGTCAGTAAATTATGTTAGCTATTATTTTGTTTTACTTATGGTCTATTCTATTATTCTATTAGAGTATAGGTGTCATTTGCAAAAATGATTGGCTCTTGATTAGCATAAAACCTAGAAGTTATTGGCAATGAGACAAAGAAGAATATTTTTGTTTCCATATTTTGCTTGGAGGTCTTTCCCTGTCCTAAAATTCAGGGAGTAATATCTACCAACTTGCACATTCAACAGAGCATCCTTATCTCCTCCACCATTAACTTATGATTATACATCTATTTGATGGGTCAATACTTCGTCCCATAGAGTGTAGCTGGCCTAATAGCTAAAGGATATAACTTATCTTTGAGATTAAGTGGTATCTTCTTTTCGTATAAAAATCCTACTGCATTTCTATATTTAATTCACCTCGATATGATATGATGCAAAATGTCTTTATCGATCTCTCCTTAATGATAGATCATAGATACTTAAAGCACTCTTTCTATAGTATTACTTTTGAGTCAATCTTTACCTCCACATTAAAAGCCACCTTATAGCCTGAAAAGTTATACTGTTAAGTACTCAGTCTTAGTTCTACTCAATTAATGTATCCCTCCAAATTTCTAGATTGACATTTACACCCTCTGTTGTCTCATCCACTAAAACATTGTCATCAACAAACAACATACACAAAGCCTCGAACATTCTTGGTAAGCTAATCTCTCAGTACTGCAAAACAAAATGGAATTAATGAGGAGCCTTAATGTATCCCAATATAAATAAAAATTTTATATATCTCCTTTTATCATCCTTACTCTAGTCTTAACACCTTCATACATATCCACAGTAACTTGTTTATAGGTTGTAAAAACTCTCTTCACTTCTAATCACCTCCATATGATTTCCCTAAGTACCCTATCATAAATCTTCTCTAAGTCAATAGAAACCATGTGTAGGTTATGGTGTCTTTTCCTATAATATTCATTAATCTTCTAAGGAGATGTAAAGCTTCTTTTATGAAAGTTTTTAGCATGAAACCAAACTACTTCTCCTAGATAGGAGTATCCTTTCTCACTCTCTTATTAATCACCTTCTCCTATAGCTTTATAGTGTGACTAAGTAGTTTAATGCCTCTATAGTTGTTACAGCTTTAGATGTAAATTTTCTTCTTGTATAGAAGAATTAGCATACTAAGTCTCCACTCATTCGATGTTTCCCAGACTTAAGAATCACATTAAAAAGCTTGGCTAGCCAAATAAGACCCTCTTTGCTTATGTTCTTTCGCTCCTCTATGGATATCTCATCAAGCCTTACCCCCCTTCCACTCTTAATACCCCTTAAAGCTCTTTTAATTTCTTCATTTATGATTTTTCGACAACAAATAAAGTTACAATACCTTTTGGACATGCTATGATCACCTAAAGAGATGTTTTCTTCTACGCCTTCATTAAAAAGGCTATAAAAAATATCTCTGCCATACATTTTTAGACATGAGCACCTTCTTATTTCATCTTTTGTACAATGAATTTCACCTAAGTCTCTCGCTTTTCATTCTCTAACTCTCACCAACTTAAATATATCCTTTTCTCCATCTTTAGTTTCTAATCATTGGTATAATTTTTCGTATACTTTGCGATTAGATTTTGAGACCATCTTCTTTGCTTCTTTCTTTGCTAGTTTGTAACTTTCTTCGTTAACTACCCTCTCTACCCTTGTGGTGCTATCCAATAGAACTAGACAATTTTCTTAATCTTAACATTTCCTTGTACATACTCATTTCACCATTAAGACTCTATCTTATTACCCCTTGGCCTTTTTGAAACACACAAGATCTTTTTAGTTACATTCCTTAATAAAGTTGTTACTCTCTCCCACATCTAGTTAGCATCTCCTTCAAATTTCCATTCTTCTCTACATAGTACTCTATCTCTAAGTTAGTCTAGTTTATCCCCTTTTAGGTATGGCCATTTGACTCTGGTATACCGCTTAAGACTTCTCTTCTTCCTCCAACCTTTAATTATATGCAGACTTTAGTACATTATGCATTTATTATAATTGTTAATATGAAGAATTGTAAATCTTATGCAATACCAATCTCTCATATAGAGATTATTTTGGCATAATGTCCAAAAATAAAGTGGAAAGAGATGTCATAAAGAATATTCCTCATTTTATTACTATTGGTAGCATGATATATGATATATGTTTATGTTTACATTATACTAGATATTACATTTATGGTTAGATTGTTATGTAGATAGTTATTTAACCTAGGTATATACCACTAAAATATAGTTAAATTATTTTTCAAATATCTTTAAGGAGCTAAGAATTTTATGCTAACATTTTAGGAAAGTTGAGAATTTAGATTTGATTGGTTATATAGATTCATATTTTGCTGTATGTCTAGATAATATAAAGTTCACATTATGTTACATTCTTATGTTAGTTGATGGTGCCATTTTATGAAAAATTGTCAAGCAGATACTTATGACTTCTTTGATTATGCATGCAAAGTTTATTGCATGCTATGAGATTGCTTTTACAGGTAGTTTGGTTAAGAAACTTGATTTTTAACTATATGTTATTATTTTATTTCTTAAACATATCTAGTTATATTATAATATCTACTATCTTGTTCAATAATAATAATAAGTATATCATAGGGTACAATTATTTAGAGGTCAAGATTTGACCATTAAACAACTTATATAGAATGGTGACATCACATTAGAACATATTTAAACTTAACACATATTAGTTGATGCTCTAACTAAAGGAATTTTCTCAACTATTTTTAAGAAACATGCTTGTTATATGGTTTATTGAAGTACCTTGACATTGATAGTGTAATAGCATGTTTCTAAAACTTACTGAGGATTAGAGAATTAGACTATTGAGTCATACCAGAATACATGAAGTGTATTTCATTTGCTTACATCATATTTGCATATATATATGAATCATGATTTAGAGACATTGTAAAAATAGTATATGCACTTATTTGACGTATCCTAGGGTACGAAAGATTTTAAATTATTATGACGTGATTGTGTATTGATTATGTCTTGAATTTTATTTTGGATGGAATAAAATTTATGAATTGGGAATTTATTGTTACAATTGAGTAGTTGATGAAGTGTTATGTGCATCTAGTCTAGGAAAAATGTTAAATGGCAAGATAAATTGATACAAGGAAATTTAGGTTGACTAGGCCAATAAAAGAGTGACACATGACTTGAATAAATGAGTAACAAATGGTGGTTTAATTGGGCAAAAAATGTCCTGCTGATTATGAGACAAATAGACTAGTTATGGAATGACAATTGGTAATGTAAGAGGAAGACACATTACATGGCCTTCATTTGACAAGTGACATGACATGTGTCCCACCTCTTCACCACACACTTGCACCTATATCTCTCACACTTGCAAGACCACCTTCTTCCATGTTTTGGTCTTATTTTTTATCCTTCTTTCTCTTGCCAACGACACACTCACATAATCTCCCTAACCCTTGAGTTTATGTCAAAATTTCATAACCTTCACCTTACAATTGAAACCCTTATGTTCCCGCCTTGTTCTTGGAGTATACCTTATCCTTGCATATTTGGAGGGATAGTTAGCTTGACGATTGAGGAGGTTCTGAGCTGTACAAGTAAGTGATTTGTTGATCTATCATGATATATGTTAGCATAACATTTATGGTGATTGAATTGAGATGAATTGCATGTAGGGCTGATGATGAGATGTGCTTGAAATGTGGTGAATGAATTGGTTTTGTTCTTGATGTATGGAAACCCTAAATTATAGGTTATTTTAGGGATAATTTTAGGTTGGGATTTTGAAGTATAATGAAGGTGAAGTTATGCTAAAGAAAGGTTTTAGTGTAGTGTTCTTGAAATGGGAAAAACTAGAATTACATGTGTCAAAGTGAATGATAGTTTCTATTTTGATTTTTGATGCTTGAAAGACTATAATTTATAAATTGACAATTGAATGATTTTGAGTTGGAATTGGAGATGAAGTTGATAAGGAAATGAAATAGTTTTAAGTTAAAATGGAGGTTTAATCAATGGACTATTATAATGGTGTTAGAATCTGAAAAAAGATTGAAGGAAATGGATGGTGAACTATCTGTTCACCCATCCCACAGTCGTGGAAGCTGCATAGCTTTTTCCCACGATCGTGGGCAGTGCCTTAAAAAGAAAAATTTTCTGTTTTGTTTTTCCACGATTGTGGAAAGGTACCCACGATCATGGGAAATTCTTGGAAAGTGAAAAACTTTGTATTGTGTGATTGTTGAACCAACTAAGGATAAGTTACTTTACCTTGCTGTATTTGGATTTGATTAAGGTTTGAAATAACCTAGATAGTTGTTTGATTGATTGATTAAGGGTTTGATATGTTTAGGTTTATAATTGATGTTAGAACTAAGGAATGGATTATTTGATATCAATTTATATGAATTTGGGAAGTATGAGTTGTTAAAGAAGTGAAGGTGTTTTTATGAATGTAAGTGTGAATCAAAGGATATGAATAATGTAAATTAGGTATGATTGAATGAGAATTAGGAAGTTGTGTGAGTATGGAATGTTAGGAAGGGATGGATAAATTATGATTGAATGAATTTAGAGTAATAGAAATTCCTTAAGGCAATGATCTAATTGCCAATAAGTTATGTGCAAGATATGACGAATGAATGAACAAGATTTGTGAATAAGGATGCATACCCAAGGAAAGTCAATTGAGCATGCTTTGAACATGACACATATACAAGTGCATGATTGGATACCCATTTAATAGAACAATTGAGTAATGTGTAATTATGTGTGTATTGCATGACTATAGATGTAACATCCCACCCTCGACAGGAAGGGTAGAATAGTAATTTAGCAAAGGATAAGAGTGACTGGGACTAATTAGGAATGTTCATGCATACTGATATTTGTGAACAGTGAATTTTTGCACATGAAAAATAACTGTACATGTATTCATGACATTCCCGGTATTTGTGCCTAATGAAATTTTATTGTGAATAACGTGGAAATTGTGTTTAAAAAATTTATTGGAGTAAGTTTTTATGTGTTTTATGTTTTCAGGGAATTTTAGGAATTTTTTTGGACTTTTCCGGAGAAAATTTTCGGACCGAAAAAATCGCCAAGTGGCGAACCGGTTGATTTTCAATATCGAAAATTGTTGTCTAATGGCACTACAATATTGGGTATATTATTTTGGGATTGTTATTAGAGTTATTAGCATGAGATGGATTATTGATTAATGTGGATTAGGGTTGTTTAATTAAATGGGATTAATTAGAGTTTTGTCCTTTTCTTCACTTAAGTGATAAGTGTCCTTCTTCATTAATTGACTTTGTCTTGTTTCTCTTCACTCTTCCACGACACTTGCACCTTGGAATGACTTAAGAAAATCATTTTGAAAGCCCAAAGCTTCCTTCATCCGAGAGAGCTACTCTTCTCCTTTCTTCGTGGGTCTCTTCCTCCTTGCAAAGTTGTTTTGTCTTGATTGCTTAATTGCTCTTCCTTCCTACTCTTTCAAACCAACCTTAAGACTTGGAATGTGGATGATTGGTGTGGTGATGAGTGAGAGCCGAAGGTGTGGTGAGTAATAGCAAGTTGTAGGTGATTTGTGAAGAAGTAAAGACTTGAAGATCTAAAGCTTGTTTAGGTGAGTATTTATATTGTGTTTTTTTTCTTGGTAGTTTGATGCATTAATTGAGAACTATGGTTCATTAAATATGATTTATGATGCATTAATGTCATGAAAATGATAGTTTGAATTTTTGGGTATAAGGTTATGTTTGAGTATGACTTGAGGAAGTTAGCATGAATGATGTGTTTTAACTTGGTTTTAGCTTGATTTTGGATTGATTTTTTTTTACTATTCTTGCATGGAAATGAAGAGTTAAGTGCTGCCAAATTTTGTCTCTTGGCCTAAGTGAAAGTAGTGATGATCTAGTGGCTGATTTCTTGTCCGTTTGGATGCTTATTGATGTGTTATTGGCATTGGAAGTGATAGGATCTAAGTTTAGTAACAAAGCTGGAAAATTGATTTTTGTACCTATTGTACTGTTTTGATCATAACTAATTGTGTGGTTATGCAAATAAGGTGAGGTTTGGACCAAATGAAACTTTAGTTGATTGGCTTAGATTTCTTGTGAAATAGGTGTTGTCTAATTGTAGCCTTAAGAGGTTGAATTTTGGCTTGGCAAGTTACTGTTGTGAACTGTGTGAACAGTAACCGAATGAGATGACCTAAACTTTTGATGATTTTTCTAGATTAATTTAGAAGGAATTGGTGAAAATGGTCTTCATGAAAGTTGAAGCCTATCATGTTATCTTTCCATTTCCACTGATTTTGCAATTTTTTGATATGTATATTGTGAGTTATGACTTGTGAATGTTGGCTGTTTATGTTCATTATGTTGGAACCTAGCCATAAGTGTAGGTTTTGTGAGTATTATAATTGGAAGCAAATTTAAAAATTTCCTTGATTTCATTTGGCTCAAGTGACCTTCCGGAAAGTTGTAGAGGAAGTAATTATCTTGAAAATGAGATATACTATACTATTTTTGGATATCAGAATTGGAAGTTATGAATTTTCAAAGATTGGACTTAAGTTAGGTCATTGACTAGTGATCAGGGCAGCCACTTGCATGACAGTTTTGAGTTTGTTAGAGATGTAATTGGCTATCAAGCCCTTCAATAGAAGTGTAGTATTCTGTTTGATCTTTTCATAGGTATAAAGTATGCAATTTCTTGACATTTTTGGAAGAAGTTATGCTTGTTAGAAAATTACTGTCCAGATTGGGTAATTGCAGTGGGCAGATTCTTTGTTGAATTGTTTGACCTAGTTAGCGAATGAATTTGATTTCAGGTTGTTCATGAACGTTGTAGAAAACATTTTTATCCTTCTTTGGGCATTTATTTTGTAATTTTTGACTGAGGAACTGGGAAGTTATGGATTTTGCAAAATCCTGCACTGTTTTGAGAGGCATTGACTGGGCAGTAGCTTCGATTGGATTTTTGACACCCTTAGGGATGAAGTTGATTTTTATGGTCTTCATGAAACTTGTAGAGGTTTTCATGATCTTTCCAACGAGATATGGTTTGTAATTTTCTGAATCGTGTGGAAAGAGTTATCGGTGTTTGAATTTCAGTTTGAAAATAGGAAGAAAAAAAAAAGAAGGAAACAGGGGCAGCATATATATATATTAATTGTTTTATTTGATTTTTGTGTTCTTTTGGGAATTTTTGGACGGGAAATTGACGTGTGTCCGGGTAATGGTTCTTTGGTCACTGTTTTA